>OU342531.1:40000-5040000 GCA_910589475.2 Bembecia ichneumoniformis
TAACCTAACCTAACCTAACCTAACCTAACCTAACCTAACCTAACCTAACCTAACCTAACCTAACCTAACCTAACCTAACCTAACCTAACCTAACCTAACCTAACCTAACCTAACCTAACCTAACCTAACCTAACCTAACCTAACCTAACCTAACCTAACCTAACCTAACCTAACCTAACCTAACCTAACCTAACCTAACCTAACCTAACCTAACCTAACCTAACCTAACCTAACCTAACCTAACCTAACCTAACCTAACCTAACCTAACCTAACCTAACCTAACCTAACCTAACCTAACCTAACCTAACCTAACCTAACCTAACCTAACCTAACCTAACCTAACCTAACCTAACCTTTTTTTTTTTTTTTTTTTTTGTCGAGGAGAAATCCATTTACGGATTCCCTACCGCTGGCTAGACGGTAGGGATATGTGGGACTCACCCAGTCAAGGGACTGGGTCCTACACCACTAAAACTCCCCGGTGTCTCCTTGCCCTTTGAGCGGTGTGGACCGGGTTCTGCCTAGGCAACAACTCCGATCCACCCCAGGGCAGCCTAGTCATTGCTGACTAGGCTTACTCCAATGGGGGATTGCCCGGAGGCACCCAGGCAATCCCCAGACGGGGGAGGACCTTGTGCAGGCACACATGGTGGCCGACCATGTGCGCAGGTCCTCGCCTAGGACATTTAAAGACGGGCTTCATACGCCCGCCTTCTCCTGCCCTGCCGCCTGCTTCGGAGGGGAGCCGCAGTGGGATCCTCCTCCCTCTCCTTCTCAGCTACCTCCTTCTGTGACATTACTGAATCACAGAAGGAGGCAACTGCTTTCCACTTTGCCGCACTCTCAATCATGGCTTCTGCCATAATTGAGAGTGTGATTTCTCCTGCGCCGAGGGCTCTTCTGAGTTCCCGTCGCTCATTCCGCCAGGCCGAACACTCCTTCAGCGTGTGCTCAGCCGTATCGTCCTGATTGTCGCAATGGTGGCATCGCGGCGTTTCCTCCCTTTGGGCGATATGATGCAGATAATGACCGAAGCACCCATGCCCGGTCATTATCTGCACCATGTGAAATGTGAGGTCGCCTTTTCGGCGCCCCGTCCACTCCTTTAATATCGGGCGCAGCGCCTCGATCGTCCTGCGTCCGGCCACTGGGTTCTCCAGTTCCTCGCTCCAGTGTTCCAGAGCCCACCTCTTGGCTAGGGTCCGGGCACGTCGCACGTCCTCCTCAGTCGTTCTTCCTCCTCGTGCACGCGCTGCGGTCCGATGTTGGTAGACCTGGGCCAGCACCTTTGCGTCAATATCCCACGGGGTAGTGCCTGCAAGAACGCAGGCAGCCCCGTGGCTTACTGTGCGGTACGCTCGTACCGCCCGGATCGCAATCGTTCTCTGAGGTCTCCTCAGCTGTGCCACAGTTCTTAAATTGAGGCATTCTGCCCAAACTGGAGCACCGTACATAGCCATCGACCTGATCACGCCGTGGTATAATCGACGGCAAGCCGAGTTGGGTCCTCCTAAGTTAGGCAGTAGCCGTCCGAGGGCTGCTGCAACCCTTGTCAATTTTGGGGCTAGGATCCGGAAGTGTTGGTCAAAGGTCCAACGGGGGTCCAGAGTTAGGCCTAGGTACTTAAAATGTAACTCGACCGGGATCCGGGCCCCCTCCACTTTGACAGTTAATCCCGGCTGGATTTTGCTGCGTGGGGCGTGAAAGCCCATGGCTCTGGTTTTATCCAGAGCCACCTTCAAGCCCAGGAGACGAATTCGGCGGACAACCAGCGAGCTGCAGACCGACGCTAGTCTGGCTGTATCCTCCCACGTCCTGGCTTTTGCCGCGACCAGGGTGTCATCAGCAAAGCACACGACCATTGTTCCGGGTGGGAGATTTCCTCTCAGAACCCAATTATACCCCAGGTTCCAGAGCAGCGGCCCGAGGACCGCACCCTGGGGTACACCAACTTCCATTGGGTAACGGTGGACACGTCTGTCTGCACCCTCGTACAGGATCACCCTCCCCTGTAGGTAGTCATGGACAAGGGCACAGAGGTATGCCGGCACTCGATGGAACGCAAGGGCCGCCTTTATACATTCGTGGGGAAGGCTGTTGAACGCGTTGCGAATATCAAGTGACACCGCAACAACAACCTTCCCTTTGTTTGTGGCCTCCTCAGTCCAACCCTTGAGTAGTTTGACTGCATCCACCGTTGACCTCCCCGCCCGAAAACCGAATTGGCTCTCGTCCAGGTCTGGACCTTTTTCCCTGAGGTGCTCAACAATGCGGTGTGCGATGACCCTTTCCAGGGCCTTTCCAGAGTCATCAAGTAGAACTACCGGTCGATACCCGGACGGCGAGTCAGCAGGGCGACCCTCCTTGCGGATCAGACAGAGCCGACCCACCTTCCACCTGGCCGGAAATCGACCAGTGGCGATACTCGTGTTGAGCATTCCCCTAAACCTCTCTCCGAGTGGTCCTAGCGCGATTGCCAGCGCTTTGGCTGGGACCCCGTCAGGACCGGGTGCTGTTCTCTTCATTCGAGTTCTCTCCCTCACCACCTCAAATTCAAGATCCGTCACGGGAGGGCCTACTGCATCCGTCTCTGCATTAGCCTCCATATTCCCCATCCTCGGAGGATCAAAGTGGCGAGCCCTCGGGAAGAGAGTCCCCAGAACCTCCCTGAGTAATCCCGGGTCTAGATTGGCTGTGGAGGGAGTCAGGCCTAGCTTTCCTACCACAGTCCTGTATGGTCTTCCCCATGGGTCAGCATCCAATTTGGCCAGCAGTCGCTCATGGGCTTCTTCTTTCGCCCTGCAGATTCCTTTCTGCAGGGCTTTATGTGCCTGTCTATACGCCTGACGAAGCTCGGCTTCTTCATCAGGCGTCCGTCTTGTCCTTCTCCTGCGACAGCGCAGAAGGGCGCGTCTGGCCGCTAAGCATGATGAGCGCAGGGAGCTAATCTCCTGCGCCCACCAGTGTACCCTCTTCCAACGGGGAGGAGGACGCCAAAGGGGCATGGATGAGCAGCAGACGGCCCTAAGGTCATCCGCAAAATGCTCGGCAAGCCCATCAGCATCCCCTGTGAGGTGAGGCGGGACCGCCGACCACTCTCTAATCATTGCCGCCTCTTCAGCAACTTCCGGTCGGATTTTGTTAATTGCCCACCTTGGAAAGGCGGCAATGGAATTGTGCTCCGGTTGATATCGTGACGCCATGGAGACCTCATACCGGACATACAAATGGTCCGATAGGGTCTCCACCTCTTCTTCAACCCGCCAGTCCCGAATCTGGGCTGCAAGTACGCCTGTGGCGAAGGAAACGTCCACGATGGACGTCCCTTGCCACCGGACGCATGTGGGTTTCGAGCCGCGATTCAACACTTGAAGTCCTAGGCTGAGGGCCCAAAGCTCCAGTATTCCTCCTCTCAAGTCTGTGCTGGGGGAACCCCACGCCGTAGATTTAGCGTTTAGGTCCCCAGCAATTATCACCTGGAGAGGGGCTGCCCGTCTAACCACCCCCTCAATCACAGCCAGAAAGGATTCGAATTCCGCCCGACTGCGGTTGGGGGAGAAGTAGGTTGAAACAACCACTATACGCCCCCAGTTGCCTGCAACGAATCCACGACCTTTTTCCCTAAGGGAAAGAGAGGGAGTCGCATCTGCGGGTCTCCTTACCAGCGCTGCAGAACCGTCCACAGCCCCAATCCAGTTGGGGTTGTTAGGAACGTGATATGGCTCCGCCACAATCGCAAGGGGGATATCCCACTCCGCCATGGACTGACACAGGAGGTCCTGCGCCCCGGCGGAGTGGTTTATGTTCGCCTGGAGTATGTTACCGTTGGAGCTAATGGGCATTAATTAGATCCATTGGTTCCTCCCTGGCAGGCTTGTTACTAGAAGCCGAGTTGACCGGTCCCGAACGACCCTTCGTCGGAGGGGGATTACAGTTTAAGCCCCCCATCCTGTGTCTTGCCGGGAGTCCAGCCTCTGTGCACACATCGCACTTCAACTCCTCTTCGCACGCGTTGGCCATGTGCCCTTCCGCACCACAGCGGCGGCACATTCTACTGCGATCTTTGCTAGACGGGCATTTGATGACTGGGTGGCCTAGCCCCATGCACCTATAACACCGCATTTGCCGCTGTTCCAACAGTTGGACGGAGGCAGAACTCCATCCAACTGAGAGACGGCCAGTTTCCGCCAGTTTCCTCGCAGCCTCCACCGGGCACGAGGCAAAGGCCGAGCCAACCCCCCTACTTCCAACATGGACAGTGCCAACTCGAATGTGCTCAGAAGGGCACCCTGAGCTCAATACCAGTGCGGCCTTCAGTTCATCGGCTGACACCGAGTCATCCAGGCCGCTGACTCTAATGTCAGCCGTTTTTACCGGTCGTGTAACCTTGGCTGCATCTCCAAGGACTGCGCCAATTTTGACAGCCAACTGATCTGCCTGCGAGGCCGTCGTTTCTTTGGGGAGCTCGATAATTCGCGCCCCTGTTACACCCGTCCGGAATTTAGCCGGGCCTATCCCTAGGGCATCTAATGATACCGAAGCTTTCGCTTTGGTTATGGCATCTTTGTATGTGATACCATTCGCGGCCGCTTCCGGGTTTAACGCCACCACCACCGCCAAGCTTTTAGGCTTCTTAGGGAGCTTTGGACTAGTGGTTTTTTCCTTATTTGGGGTTTGGCGAGCAGGTGTTTTGGTAGAAGAAGCCTTCTTTTTGCTTCTTACTTCCGTCCAACCTTCGGACAAACCAGAAGGCCCGTCCCCCTCGTTAGTGGCCGGTGCTTGAGCACTAGCTGCTGCACTCGACCTTTTTTGCGTAGCTCTCCAGGCTTTCGGGAGATTGGCAGGTGGAGCCAAAGTTGAGCCCGTCACATGTTTTTGGGGCACTGTCCTCCCCTCCGCTCTCTTCTTATCCGCGGCGAGTGGCGGTCTATGCACCTTCGCCGGAAGTAACCTGCCGTCTGCTTCCAGACTATCCAGCCTCGCAGTCACAACCCCCCCCACATGCGCTGTGATTTCAGCCTGTAGAGAGGCAAAAGCTTCTAAAAATTCAGCCTTGGTTATCGCCTGCGTGGCCGCCATCATCACAGGCGGTTCCTCAGACTGTGCTATTTCCTTCGGCGTAGGCTCAGGGCAGGACCTTTCGGAGAAAGCCCTTCGAAACGCCGCTGCTTCTTTGCTTAAGGCTTCCACCTGTCCGCGGAGACGCTTATTATCCGCCTTAAGTCTTCGTTCCTCGCGGGATGACTTCCGTCCTGCCATGGCGTGCACCACTTCTAGCAGTGATTCAATGGCGACCTTAATATCTCGCTGGCATGTTCCTTTGAGATTACCTGATTTGCGGGTCACCTCCGTGATCACTTTTGCGTTTGCCTCCGCCTTTTTTGTGAGCGTCTCTACTGAACCAGAGGATGAGTACGCCGACCCAAATTCTGTTTCAGTCTCCGACATAGGAGAGTCAGAGTCCGTCTCATTCTCCTTCAATTCGCGGTTAGCCCGCGAGCTACCAACATAGTGGCCGTGGGCTTTCCCGCGGCCCTTTCCCGCCTTGGGAACTTTCGGGGGAACTTCAGGTTCCTCATCTTCCTCCACATCAGACGAGTCCGCCAGTGCTGCAGCAAAGAATTTGCTGCGTTTCTGTGCAGTGGACTGGGAGGAGTCCTTGGCGATCGCTCCGGTCGCAGCACTGAGCCTCCTCGTTTCTGCACGAGTAACCGCCTTAGAATAAAGCAGTGTTTGCTGCAATTTCTTTGGTGGGTCATGCCCACTTTCTTCGCCACCCTCCGACATGGACCAGTTGACGGCCCTGTCGACCGTCGAGTTGGTTGGGGAATCCACCCTTACGTGAGGGGGGGATAGCGCACAAAACTAAACGCGGAATCAGCAAAAATCAGAAGTTTTTTGCCAAAACAACATTAACGACCATAAAAACTAAATAACAACGAATAACAACAATTATTGTGGATCACCCTGTAGAGCCTTACTAAAGGCTTCTAACAAAGCAATCCACAACAAAATCCGTTAAGAAATAACGGAGAAGCAACGAAAAGAAAATCTCAACAAAATTAGAAAAACTTTAATAACTCCAAAAATTCCAAACGAAAGACAACGAAAACCAAACCTGCAGTAGCCCTGAAAAGGGCCCTTTCGGACTGCAAGGTAAAACCAAGGAAAATCAACAAAATTTTTTCCCGAAAATTTTTCGGAAAACACCTTAAATTCGATAACTTGAAAACCGATGGTGGAAACCACATCGATTAACCTATCAAAATACTCGTCTCGGTGAGGCGCAACTTTCCTTCATAGATGCCGAAGCAATCAGAGAGAAAAGTTGCAACCAACCTAACCTCAACCTAACCTAACCTAACCTAACCTTTTTTTTTTTTTTTTGTCGAGGAGAAATCCATTTACGGATTCCCTACCGCTTGGCAAGACGGTAGGGATATGTGGGACTCACCCAGTCAAGGGACTGGGTCCTACACCACTAAAACTCCTCGGTGTCCCCTTGCCCTTTTACGAAGTGAATCGGGTTCTGCCGAAGCAACAACTCCGATCCACCTCAGGGCAGCTCAGCCTGTGGCTGGGCTAACGCCGGTGGGGGATTGCCCGGGGGCACCGAAGCAATCCCCAGACGGGGGAGGACCTTGTGCAGGCACACATGGTTGCCAACCATGTGCGCAGGTCCTCACCTAGGACATTTAAAGACGGGCTTCATACACCCGCCTTCTCCTGCCCTGCCGTCTGCATCGGAGGGGATCCGCGTTAGGGTCCTCCTCCCTCTCCCTTTCAGCTACCTCCTTCTGTGACATTACTGATTCACAGAAGGAGGCAACAGCTTTCCATTTATCTGCGCTTTCAAGCATGGCTTGTACAATGCCTGGTAGCGTGACGTCACCACCACCAAGAGCTCTCTTGAGTTCTTGGCGTTGAGTATGCCAAGCCGAGCACGCTTGAAGTGTGTGCTCGGCTGTGTCGTCATCCGCATCGCAGTGGTGGCACTGCTGCGATGTTTCTCGCTGTGCTATATGGTGCAGATAATGACCAAAGCATCCATGCCCTGTCATCATCTGCACCATATGGTATGTTAGGCAGCCTTTACGACGCCCAACCCAGTTCTTCAGCATTGGACGAATCGCCTGGATCGTCCGGACTCCAGCCGTAGGATTCTCTAGAATCTCGCTCCACTGCACTATGGCCCTACTCTGCGCCAGAGTTCTGACCCGCCGCACTTCTTCTTCAATGGCTCTCCCATTTTGCGCCCTTGCGGTTGCCCGGTGCTGATAGACCTGGGCCAGAACTTGGGCATCAATCTCCCACGGAGGGGTGCCTGCCAATACACAGGCAGCCCCGTGACTGACCGTTCGATACGCACGAACGACCCGTATCGCCAATGTCCTCTGTGGTCTCCGTAGGAGGGCCACAGTGTTGGGAGCGAGGCAATCAGCCCATACCGGAGCTCCGTAGAGTGCCATCGACCTAACCACTCCATGGTATAGTCGACGGCACGCTGAGTTAGGACCTCCCAGATTGGGCAATAGTCTTCCAAGGGCAGCTGCCACTCTGGTTAGCTTTGGAGCGAGGAGCTTGAAGTGCTCCTCGAACGTCCATCGGGGGTCCAGGGTCAGGCCGAGGTACTTGAAATGTAGCTCGACCGGGATCCGGACCCCCTCCACCTTGACTCGAAGCCCCGGTGTCATCCTTTTCCTCGGTGGGTTAAAGCTCATTGCCCTAGTCTTGTTTAGGGCAACTTCCAGGCCCAAACGACGTATGCGTCGTACGACCATGGAGGTGCCGACCGACGCTAGGCGGACTGTTTCGTCCCACCCCTTACCCTTAGCTGCGACCAGGGTGTCATCAGCGAAACAGACAACTTCCATTCCGGGCTGGAGGTTGCCTCTAAGCACCCAGTTGTACCCCAGGTTCCACAGCAGCGGGCCGAGTACTGCCCCCTGGGGTACTCCCACTTCCATCGGCCACCGGTGGACACGTTTGTCTGCGCCCTCGTACAGGACTACCCTCCCCTGCAAGTAGTCGTGAATGAGTGCGCATAGGTAGCTGGGAATCCTGTGAAATTTCAGGGCCTCCTTTATGCATTCGTGGGGGAGACTGTTGAAGGCATTGCGGATGTCGAGCGACACCGCAATGACAGTCTCCCCCTTGTTTGTGGCCTCCTGCGTCCACCTCTTCAGGCGGATCACCGCATCCACCGTTGACCTTCCGGCGCGGAAGCCGTACTGACACTCGTCTAGGTCGGGGCCCGTCCTTTCTAGGTGCTCAACAATTCGGCGAGCTATGACCTTTTCCATGGCCTTGCCTGAGTCGTCAAGTAACACCACAGGCCGATACCCAGCCGGTGAATCGGCTGGTCGTCCCTCCTTACGGAACAGGCAGAGACGCCCCACCTTCCACCTTGCTGGGAACCTACCCGTGGCGATACTCCTATTGAGCACCTCCCGGAATCGTTCCTGCAGTGGCCCCAATGCTATTGCCAGTGCTTTAGCCGGTACCCCGTCGGGCCCCGGGGCTGTCCTCTTTCTTCGGATTCTCTCTCTCACCGCCTCAAATTCGGCGTCTGAGACGATGGGGCCCGGCAATTCGGGCTCCGAGGTTGGCATCAGGTTCACCATTAGAGGAGGTGTGAATTGATCGGCCTTAGGAAAGAGGGACCTCATAATCTCCTCAAGTAGCCCCGGTTCGAGGTTTGCTGTTGAGGGGGTGTTGGCCAGCTTCCCCCTCATTGCCCTGTACGGTCGTCCCCAGGGGTCGGCATCTAATAGCGCCAGGAAGCGTTCATGCGCCTCCTCCTTGGCCTTAATGATGCCTTTCTGTAAGTCCTTGTGGGCCTCCCTGTACCTTTGCCTTAGGGTAATTTCTTCATCAGGAGCTCTTTGGACTCGTCTTCTGCGGCATCGGAGTAGAGCACGCCTGGCTGCCAAACAAGTTGCTCGAAGTGTTGCTATCTCTTGAGCCCACCAGTATACCCTCTTCAAGCGCGGAGGAGGGTGCCACATCGGCATTGAGGCTCTGCAGACAACCCGGAGATCATCTGCAAAGTGCTCAGCCAGGCCATCGGTGTCCTCTGCTAGGTGGGGAGGGACCGCAGACCACTCCCTCACCATCGCCGCCTCCTCAGCCACATCCGGTTGAATTTTGGCTACTGCCCACCTCGGAAAGGCGACAGTTACCTTAGGGTCTTGACTTAGTGAAGCAGCCGACGCCACCGTGGAGACCTCATATCGAACGTACAAGTGGTCCGATAGGGTCTCCACCTCATCTTTAACGCGCCAGCTACTTACTCGTGTTGCAAGTGCGTTGGTGGCAAACGAAACGTCCACAATGGACGTTCCCTGCCACCGTACGCAAGTGGGTGTGTTTCCTCGGTTGAGGACTTGGAGTCCCAATCTGAACGCCCAATTCTCCAAGATACCGCCCCTCAGGTCCGTTTTGGCCGACCCCCAGGCCGAGGATTTCGCATTGAAATCCCCAGCGATAAGCACCTGTAGCGGGGCCGCCCGTCTAACCACTCCCTCAACCACAGCTAGGAAGGATTCAAATTCCGCCCGGCTGCGGCTGGGAGAGAAGTATATTGACACAACGACGATTTTCCCCCATTTCGCTGCAACGTACCCCGTGCCTTTTTCTCTGAGGGAAAGTAGGGGAGCTACGTCACTCGGTCTCACTGTAATGGCTGCGGATTTATCCTGTGCGGCAACCCAATTAGGGCTTTTCGGGACAAAGTATGGCTCCGCGACTATTGCTAGGTTTATCCCCCACTCCGCCATTGACTGACACAATAGGTCCTGTGCCGCGGCAGAGTGGTTGATATTCGCCTGTAGAATTTCTGTCGCGGACCTACTGGGCATTAGATTGGTCCATAGGTTCCGTTCTTAGTGCCGATGTGGCCTTTCTTTGTGCAGCTGATGTAGCTGCGTCGAGCTTTCCCCTAACAGGGGGGGGATTACAGTTTGATCCTCCCATTCGGTGGTTCGCCGGGAGGCCGGCATCTGTACAGACCGCGCATTTAGCTGCAGCTTCACACCCATTGGCATTATGCCCTTCTTCTCCGCAGCGGTAGCAAAGTCCGCTGCGATCTTTTGTTGAGGGACACCGGATTACGGGGTGACCAAGCCCCATGCATTTGAAACACCTCATTGGGCGCTGGTCAATCAGCTGTATCGAGGCGGAGCTCCATCCGACCGTCAGCTTGCCAGCATCCATGAGTTTCTTGGCCGAATCCACTGGGCAGGAAACGAAGACCGAACCAACTCCTCTTAACCCGACGTGCACTGTACCAACCCTAATGTGTTCAGGGACGCAGCCAGTGCTGAGAGCCAGCGCCGCTTTTAACTCATCGGCCGTGACCGAATCGTCCAGGCCGTTGATTCGTAAATCGGCCGTTTTGACCGGCCGCGTCACCTTTGCCGCGTCGCCAAGGACAGCGCCAATTTTTTCCGCTAATTTATCCGCCTGTGAGGCGGTGGTCTCCTTGGGGAGCTCGATGATTCGAGCCCCCGTGACGCCAGTGCGGAACTTGGCCGGTCCAATGCCCAAGGCATCTAGTGAGACCGAGGCCTTTGCCTTGGCGATCGCGTCCTTATAAGTTACGCCTTCCGCTGTTGCCTCCGGCTTGAGCGCAACTACTACGGCCAGGCCCTTTGGTTGTTTCGGGAGTCTGGGCTTCGTGGTGTTCCCCATAGGGGTCTGCTTGGCAGTTGGGGCTGTTGTTCCTGTCGTCTTTTTCTTGCTGCGGAGTACCTCAGTCCAACCCTCAGTGTCAGTCGCCCTAGTCGACTGGGTTTGATCTTGCGCCTTGGAGTTGGCAGCTTTCTTCGTTTTGACAACTCTCGCTCCTTTCGGTAGATTGGCCGAAGGGGCAAGAGTTGAACCCGTTAGGTATTTTGCGGGCACATCCCTTTGCTCTAGAGTTTTCTGGCCTGAGAGCATCTCCTGCCTAAAGTTGCGGGCTGGCAGTAACCTGCCGTCTGCTTCCAAGCTGTCGAGGCGCGCATTGATCACGCCCCCAACATGAGAGGAGATCTCAGCCTGGAGGGCAGAGAACGCTTCTAGAAACTCCGCTCTAGTCAGTGGCTGTGTGGCGGCAACTGTTAATGGTATGTCTTTCGTTCGCGCAATGTCCTGCCGTTCTGGTTCTACTGATGTCGTCTCCGGGAGGGCCCTCTCTGAGAAGGCCCGTCGCAGTGCCGCTACCTCCGTCGAAAGGGCATCAACCTGTCCGCGAAGCCTCTTATTATCGGCGTTCAAACGACGCAGCTCACTAGTGGCCTTGCGGCCGGCGATTTCTCTAACTACTTCAACGAGGGATTGAGTGTGCTCCTTTATGTCCCTCTGGCACGTTCCTTTTAGATTCCCGGACTTGCGGGCCACCTCCATTATAACTGCAGCGCTGGCTTCCGCCTTTTTTTTAAGAGTCTCTATCGTGCCAGATGAGGATCTTGCTGACTCGTATCCTTCCCCAAGATCCGATTGATACGGATCTGAGTCTGTCTCGACTCCTTTCAAATCGCGGTTTGCCCGCGAGCATTCCACATAATGGCCATGTTCTTTCCCGCGACCAGATTTCGATTTAGGGACTTTTGAGGGAACCTCCTCCTCCTCATCGGAAGCATCTGAAGTTGCCGGAGTAAAGAATTTATTCCTTCTCTTCAGAGTGGGAGCATGAGTGACCTTTGGAGTCGCTCCACTTGCTTCGCCCATCATCTTTGCCTGTGATCGCGTGACCGCCTTGGAATAGAGCAGTTTCCGCTGCAATTCCTCCGGTCGGTCGCGCCCACTGTCCTCTCCTCCTTCCGACATGGACCAGTTGACGGCCCTGCCGATTATAGAACTAGTTGGGGAGTCCACCCCTACTAGAGAGGGGACTTAGCCCCAAAACTTAACAGGAAATCGACAAAAACCTAAAGATTTTCGCGAAAACAACAAAAACAACAATTATAATTAGACAACAAATAACAACAACAATTGTTGTGGACAACCCTGTAGAGCCTTAAGAAAGGCTTCTAACAAAGCAATCCACAACAAAATCCGTTAAGGAATAACGGAGTGGCAACGAAAAGAAAATTTAAACAAAATTAGAAAAAGTTTAATAACTCAAAAAATTCCAAACGGAGGACAACGAAAACTAAACCTGCAGTAGCCCTGAAAAAGGGCCCTTTCGGACTGCAGGGTAAAACCAATGAAATTCAACAAAAATTTTTCGCGAAAATTTTTCGGAAAACACTTTAAAATCTGTATCTCCTAAAGTAATGGTAAGAACCCTATCGTTCAACCCACCAAAATGTAGGTCTCGGCGAGACGCAACTTTCCTCCATAGACACCGTGGTGATCCAGAAGAAAAGTTGCAACCAACCTAACCTAAAAAATGTGGAACGCTTCACGATTTTGCGTGTCATCCTTGCGCAGGGGCCATGCTAATCTTCAACCTAACCTAACCTAACCTAACCTAACCTAACCTAACCTAACCTAACCTAACCTAACCTAACCTAACCTAACCTAACCTAACCTAACCTAACCTAACCTAACCTAACCTAACCTAACCTAACCTAACCTAACCTAACCTAACCTAACCTAACCTAACCTAACCTAACCTAACCTAACCTAACCTAACCTAACCTAACCTAACCTAACCTAACCTAACCTAACCTAACCTAACCTAACCTAACCTAACCTAACCTAACCTAACCTAACCTAACCTAACCTAACCTAACCTAACCTAACCTAACCTAACCTAACCTAACCTAACCTAACCTAACCTAACCTAACCTAACCTAACCTAACCTAACCTAACCTAACCTAACCTAACCTAACCTAACCTAACCTAACCTAACCTAACCTAACCTAACCTAACCTAACCTAACCTAACCTAACCTAACCTAACCTAACCTAACCTAACCTAACCTAACCTAACCTAACCTAACCTAACCTAACCTAACCTAACCTTTTTTTTTTTTTTTTTTTTTTAGGAGGGGAAATGCATTTCCGCACTATCCCTCGCCGACGAGGGCGGTCGGCGAGGGGTGTGAGGGACTCACCCGACGGAACGAATCGCTCCGCCGGTCCTACCCCCTAAAACCCCTCCATGGTCCACCATCGGCAGTGATAATGGGACCCGGGATCACAGCGAGGCCTTATCCCCGGGCCCCACGCACTGCCACGTCCTTGCGGACCCTACCCCATCGCGGCAAGCCGCATAAAAAAGCTCCTGTGGTGACCTGCGGAACATCTGCAGGCCAACCACACCTCTCATCTGTTAAGTTCCAGGCGCCAGATGCCCTCCTCTGACGCCCGAAACAGACAGCGCCGCCGCCGATAGAGCGACGGACCCACCGTCTCTTCGGACACCTGTGTAGAGCCAGTCACTGTTTGTAAGCGTACGGTCTACCCAGAGGAGCTAAGGAGCTCCCGGGGACCGCAGGCCGGACCTCTCAATTGACCCAGGGCCGGTGCCACCTCCGGCGAGTGAGCGAATGAGCAGGGGCCTGGGTCCACCCCCCGGGTTGCCCAGGTCCCCAGATCTCAGACCCCCGACGACAGCTGGCAGAACAGCAGAGGGGAGGGATACGGCCCTGCCCCGGACCGTCGGGGTTGCCCCTTCGACCTACTCCGGCGACTGAGCAGGGGCCTGGGTCCGCCCCCCGGGTTGCCCAGGTCCCCAGAGCTCAGTCCCCCGACGACAGCTGACAGAACAGCAGAGGGGAGGGATACTGCCCTGCCCCGGACCGTCGGGGTTGCCTTCCTCTTCTGAGTGCTCCGCCACGAGCTCCGCTCAACGGAGCCCGCTCGGAGCCCACCTCGGTGTGGGCCTTCTTTGTCCCCAAAACCAATACGATCGGTCGAGCAAAGGCCGGTGAGGAAAAAAAAAGCACCGACCCCTGCGACCGCCCGGATTGCCAAGGGTAAGCCCCCCCACCACGACAAGGTCATGGCCCACCTAGGAGGGGAACCTAACCTAACCTAACCTAACCTAACCTAACCTAACCTAACCTAACCTAACCTAACCTAACCTAACCTAACCTAACCTAACCTAACCTAACCTAACCTTTTTTTTTTTTTTTTTTTTTTAGGAGGGGAAATGCGTTTACGCACTATCCCTCGTCGATGTTGAGGACTCATCGACGAGGGGGAGTGTGGGACTCGCCCGGCGAAGGAATATCGCCGGGAATACCCACTAAAACCCCTCCGTGTTCCTCACACGCGTTGGGACAGGAGAGAGGGATTCCACGCGAGCATAATCACCTACTCTCCTGTCTGCGTCTGCCCGAGATTGGGCACCTCAATATGTAGTCATCGGTAGGGTGGGACCCTACCGGAAGATATGCACAATTATGGGAAGACGTGCCGGAACACGCAGCACGTCTTGCACCAGGGCCGGATTAAAGGCGACGGATCCTCATATCCGTCGCCAATCGGCAGGTCACGGGGGCACTGCGAGTTGGCCGTACAGCCTCCTCCGCCTCCCAAACCTCTTGCGGCGGATATCGTTGGCTTGGGCACTGTCCTCCCGAGCTCGCTCCGCATTCTCCTTCAGCGACATCACCTCCTCGCTGAAGGAGACCATCGCTTTCCAAGATTGTTCGCTGCCAACCATGGCCGAAGCCACGGCCGACAGCGAAAGGTCTCCGCCGATAACGGCGACTAAGTGGCGCCGTTGAGAGTCCCATGCCGGGCATGTCTCGAGAGTGTGCTGCGCGGTGTCCTCGCAGCAACCGCAATGATGGCAGGAAGGTGACGCTTCCCGCCTGGCGACATTGCAGAGATATCTGCCGAAGCATCCATGCCCCGACAGAATCTGCGCAAGCCGGAAGGTGATCACGCCACGCTTCCTCCTGCACCACATCTCCAAAACTGGCCTGAAGGCCCGGATGGTAGATGCGCCGGCGGTCGGCTCAGCGAGCCTCTCCGCCCACCGCTCAAGTACGACCCGCTGCGCCGTACGGCGCACCTCTTCCGGCAAGGGACCTTCCTCGCCGGCAGAACGAATTGCCGCTCGCCGCTGGTAGACCGAGGACAGGACTTCGGCTTCCAGCTCCCACGGGGGTGTTCCTGCTAGTACGCAGGCTACGTCGCAGGAGACAGTGCGGTAGCCGCGTATTACCCTGGTCGCCATGACACGCTGGGGCCTGCGCAACAGCATGATGTTCTGGCGATCCAGGGCATCCACCCACACTGGCGCACCATAAAGCGCCATAGAGCGCACCACCCCCGTGTAGAGGCGGCGACAGCTGACACTCGGCCCGCCGATGTTTGGCAGGAGACTGCTCAAGGCAGAAGCGGCCTTAAGTAACCTGGGACTCAGGCGTCGAAAATGCTCGTTGAACCGCCACCTGGAGTCCAATGTGAGCCCCAGGTAGCTCATGTGCGCTCCGACAGCGACTCTAACGTTTCCAATATCAATGTGAGCGTCGGGTGGTGGACCCATCCGAGGGCCATGGAAAAGAATGGCCTCAGACTTCGCGGGTGCCACCTTTAGACCCAACAGGTCAATCCGTTTGACCACGAGGGCGACGCCCACCGTGGCCAGTCTTGCTGCGGCCTTGTAGTCATCTGCACACGCGACGACAAGGGTGTCGTCGGCGTAGCAGATGACGTTTAGGTTCGGGAGAAGGGCACCTCGCAATACCCAATCGTACCCGATGTTCCACAGAAGCGGGCCTAGGACAGACCCCTGTGGAACACCGCAGGTCATCCTACTCTCAAGGACTACACCGTCCCGATCCTGGCACAGGATCGTGCGGTCCCTGAGGTAGTCTGCCACAATCAGCTGCAGGTAAGCGGGTAGTCGGTAGTACCGTAGCGCCTCCAGGATGCAACTGAAGGGAAGGGTGTTAAAGGCATTGGTGATGTCCAATGACACCGCCAGTGCGACCCCTCCCCTCGCTACGGAGTCCTGCGCAATGGTCTTGAGGCGCAGGATTGCGTCGACCGTAGATCGACCCGCCCGGAACCCAAACTGACAGTCGGACAGACCTGGTCCATCCGAGGTGAGATGTCGGGTTATACGGCGGGCAATTATTCTCTCGAATAATTTGCCCGCCTCGTCCAGCAACACTATCGGCCTGTAGCCGGATGGGGAGTCCGCAGGACGCCCGTCTTTCCGTATCAGAACCAGTTTGCCCTCCTTCCAGGGTCGCGGGAACGACCCCTTGGAGAGGGCAGTGTCGAGGATGCCTCGAAGCCGGTCACCCAGTTCGGCCAAGGCCAAGGCCCAGGCGCGACCGGGGATACCGTCCGGACCGGGGGCGGTCTTCTTCCCGCGTAGATGAAGCACGGCCTCTCCGAACTCCCCGCTCGTGATCGGCGGAACTACTGCTTCGTCTTCGGTTTGAGCGGTCGCCCGTCCGCCCATGGGCGGCGGGGTGTGCTCCGCGCAGTTGGGGAACAGTGCAGAGAGCACGTCCCGAAGAAACCGCGGTTCTACAGTTTCGGTCACAGGCGGACCATGCGACCGAAGCTTCGCTCTGGCAGCGCGATAGGGGCGGCCCCACGGATCCCGGTCCAAGACCTCCAGCATCTCCTCTCGCGCCCGGGCTTTCGCCTCGCGAATGGCGATCTGGAGGGATTTCTTGGCCGCTTTGTAGGCGTCGTACAGGCGACCTTCCAGGTCAAGGTCCCTGTTCCTGCGTCTGCGAGATCTGGTGTATCTGCGACGGGCGGCCATGCAGGCGTCGCGCAGATCTGCCACCTCGTCGCACCACCAGTGCACCTGCTTTTTGGGCGGGCGTCGTCTGACACGCGGCATCGCCGCATCGCACACAGCGGTCATGGCGATTCGCATGTCAGCCACTCGGTCTTCGAGCGGCAAGTCACCGCTGGGCTCTCCCGAGACCCAGTCCTGGACTATGGCCGCCTCGATGAGGAGATCTTGGTCCAGTTTCGCAAGCGCCCAGCGAGGAAAGCGCTGGGAGTTTCCATCCCGACGCCGCAGGAGAACTCCGTCTGCAGACGAGGGACGGGACACGCTGAACCGCACGTAACGGTGGTCTGAGAGAGTCTCAACGCCCTCAAGTACTCTCCAATCGTGGACACGTTCGGCGATGGCTCGGGAAGCAAACGACACGTCTACTATCGAGCCACCATGTTGCCGAACGCAGGTGTTAACACTGCCACGATTGAGCACTGACAGTCCTAGAGGGATGACCCAGTCCAGGACGGCGTCGCCACGAGCACCGGACACGGGACAGCCCCATGCCGTGGACTTGGCGTTGAGATCTCCCATGACGATAGCCGGGAGTCCTGCGCGCCTAACTACACCCTCCAAGTGACCGAGGAAGACCTCGAACTCGGCGAGGGCACGGTTCGGGGAGAAGTACACTCCGACGATCAGAACAGTGCCCCATTTTATCGCGACGAATCCTTGACCCCTCTCGACCACGTGGAGGGGAGCAGAGCCGGCCGCGCCCACGATTGCAACCGTGGATGCGACGTCCGCTGTCCAGTTTGGACGGGAGGGTACGAAGTACGGCTCCGCTACCACCGAGACGTCGATCGACCACTGCGCCATGGACTGTAGGAGGAGATCCTGCGCCCCGGCGCAGTGGTTGACGTTTGCTTGAAGGAAGTTGCCGTGTGGAGCGTGGTCCATTAAGAGGCCGCTTCCATATCCTCCTCGCGCACAGGCGCGTTGACCTCAGCGGCAGACGTGTTGGCCGCTACGGTTGCCCTCTTAGGCCGGTTGGAAGGGGCTTTGCAGCCGCGGCTACCAACTGGGTGATCCGCCTTTCTTTTAGCCGCAGCGCAAGGGCCGCAGTGGGGAGGATCTCGACACTGGGAGGCCTTGTGGCCTTCCTTACCGCAGCGGAAACACAGCCCGCTGCGGTCTATCTCCGATTGGCACATAGGTGCCACGTGCCCGGTCTGAAGGCACCGGAAACAACGCAGTGTGCGCTGGGGCAACACCTTCACTTGTGCCGACACCCAGCCCACGAGAAGACGCCTGCCGTCGGCGATCTTCTTCGCGCTTTCGACCGGGCACGAAACCCAGACCGAGCCCATCCCCAACGGGCCGGTGCGGACCTCGCCAGTCCTGATGTTGTTGCGAGGGCAACCGCCCAAGCGAGCAACGGCCTCCGCAACTTCGTCTGCCGTGACGGAGTCGTCAAGCCCCGATATTCGGAGCTGTGCACACTTTATTGGTCTATCGACCCGGACGATGTTCGTGTCGAGGAACTGTTTCAGCCTCGACGCGAGAGCGTCCGCTGCTCCGCCGCTGTCCTTTCCTGGGATTTCCAGGACGCGAGCGCCGGCTTTGGATTTACGCACGTGGAGTGCACCGATGCCAATGGAGGGCAGATCTAGCCGCTTCTTGGCCTCGGTCAACACATCCTTGTACGTCACTCCCTTCGAGTCTGCCTCGGGCCCCAGTGTGAGGACTACGGCGGCAGAGCGGGGAGGACGCAAATTCTTGGCCGGGTTGCTTCCTGCCTTGGCTTTGGCAGCTGGCTTGCTGGCCTTGGCGGCGTTGGCAGAAGCATTCGTCTTCTTCTTCTTCCTCCCCAACACCTTGGTCCACGGCTCCTCAGTGAGAACTGGAGAAGGTGGCGCCACTGGTGCTGAGGCAGTCGTTTTGGCCTTTTTGGAAGGTTTAGCCTTCTTCGACTTCTTGTCGCTAGATGCTCCCGAGGTCGACGCCGTTGGAGTTGGCAACGGCTTAGCTCTCCTTTGTTCGGCAACGGTCGAGGCTTGCCTCTTCTCCGGAATGAGC
This sequence comes from Bembecia ichneumoniformis, assembly GCA_910589475.2. Classification (NCBI taxonomy): domain Eukaryota; kingdom Metazoa; phylum Arthropoda; class Insecta; order Lepidoptera; family Sesiidae; genus Bembecia; species Bembecia ichneumoniformis. Next base: position 58,717 of record OU342531.1, read on the forward strand.
CTGTCTGCCAGCCCAGAGAAGCGCTCGTCGATTTTACGGCTTATTGAGTCCATAAACTCGCGCAATTGCTCCTCAGAAGTCCTCGGGAGCGAGGTACTGGGAGCCGCAGCTTGTTGCGAAAACCTGGAGATTTCGGCGCGCAACTGCTTCATCTCTTGACGCAGAGATTCCACTTCGGCCCTCAGGCGAGCGTTGTCAGCCTGCAGAGCTGCCGTCTCTTCCGTTATGGTGCGCTGAAACATTTCGTCCATTGCGTCCCTTATCGTGTATGCCGAGTTTTTCAACGCGGCAATGTACGTTCCCTTCAAATTTCCTGAAGATTTAGCAACCTGCACGATGGTTTCCACCTCTTCCTGAACCCTGTCCCTTATTACGGTCGACGGCAGAACGTCGATCCCTGGCTCCTGCGCTGGCGAGGCGAAGCGTCGTGACCGCCGTCGCGAGAGAGTCTCGGAGAGATGCTCTTCCGCTTGGAGCCGAAGCTCCTCCTTCCTCAACGCGATACACTCGGCCTTAGCCTCTGCGAGGCCGATGTATTCGCCGGTTGTAGGCGGACGTCCGCGTCTCTTCAGCGAAGTCTTGGAGCTGACTGAGTGGAAGCTGGACATCGATCCGTCCGACTCCATCCCGTCGCCCCCATCGCTCGGCCCCGGCGAGGCCATCCTCTGCAGCTGTTCCGCGACAGAAGCCGATGACTTCTGTCGCACGGACAACCTGTCGAGCTGCACGACAGGTTGTCCCCCCTTTATGACGTCAGTGGTTTTTTGTATCTTATCCATCTGAGTCCCACGAGTGTGGCGGAAATATTCGGTCCGTCCGAGCAGTGCCCCCTGTGCCCGGATAAGCCTAGGATAACCCGTTATGGTGTCGGCTGGTACCATAACGGGGGTACGCACTAGCGACTGCTTCCCCAGCAGCCATCCATCTCCTCGCGGTGCGCCGCCGCTTGAGATTGGGGTGATTTTTTATAGAGGTTTTCTTCCTCGCGGTCCGGCCGGCTAAGGCAAGACCCTCGGCTCCCTCCAGGCCGCTAGACATGATCAACGACACCCGAAGGGAGTTACGAGTTGTGCAGCGGTGCAGGAAACTGCGTCCGGCTGCGCAGCGAAGCACCCACCGGACCCGCTGCTGTGTGCTCCGACACGAAGCTCCGCAGAACGGAGCAACGCTGGAGCACACGGGTGTGGGCCTTGTTTGTCCCCAACGAACCAATCCGATTGGTCGAGCAAAGGCCGGTGGGCAGAACCACCGACCCCTGCGACCCCTCGGATTGTCGAGGGTAAGCCCCCCCACCACGACAAGGTCATGGCCCACCTAGGGGGGGAACCTAACCTAACCTAACCTAACCTAACCTAACCTAACCTAACCTAACCTAACCTAACCTAACCTAACCTAACCTAACCTAACCTAACCTAACCTAACCTAACCTAACCTAACCTAACCTAACCTAACCTAACCTAACCTAACCTAACCTAACCTAACCTTTTTTTTTTTTTTTTTTTTGTCGAGGAGAAATCCATTTACGGATTCCCTACCGCTGGCTAGACGGTAGGGATATGTGGGACTCACCCAGTCAAGGGACTGGGTCCTACACCACTAAAACTCCCCGGTGTCTCCTTGCCCTTTGAGCGGGGTAGACCGGGTTCTGCCTAGGCAACAACTCCGACCCACCCCAGGGCAGCCTAGTCATTGCTGACTAGGCTTACTCCAATGGGGGATTGCCCGGAGGCACCCAGGCAATCCCCAGACGGGGGAGGACCTTGTGCAGGCACACATGGTGGCCGACCATGTGCGCAGGTCCTCGCCTAGGACATTTAAAGACGGGCTTCATACGCCCGCCTTCTCCTGCCCTGCCGCCTGCTTCGGAGGGGAGCCGCAGTGGGATCCTCCTCCCTCTCCTTCTCAGCTACCTCCTTCTGTGACATTACTGAATCACAGAAGGAGGCAACTGCTTTCCACTTTGCCGCACTCTCAATCATGGCTTCCGCCATAATTGAGAGTGTGATTTCTCCTGCGCCGAGGGCTCTTCTGAGTTCCCGTCGCTCATTCCGCCAGGCCGAACACTCCTTCAGCGTGTGCTCAGCTGTATCGTCCTGATTGTCGCAATGGTGACATCGCGGCGTTTCCTCCCTTTGGGCGATATGATGCAGATAATGACCGAAGCACCCATGCCCGGTCATTATCTGCACCATGTGAAATGTGAGGTCGCCTCTTCGGCGCCCCGTCCACTCCTTTAATATCGGGCGCAGCGCCTCGATCGTCCTGCGTCCGGCCACTGGGTTCTCCAGTTCCTCGCTCCAGTGTTCCAGAGCCCACCTCTTGGCTAGGGTCCGGGCACGTCGCACGTCCTCCTCAGTCGTTCTTCCTCCTCGTGCACGCGCTGCGGTCCGATGTTGGTAGACCTGGGCCAGCACCTTTGCGTCAATATCCCACGGGGTGGTGCCTGCAAGAACGCAGGCAGCCCCGTGGCTTACTGTGCGGTACGCACGTACCGCCCGGATCGCAATCGTTCTCTGAGGTCTCCTCAGCTGTGCCACAGTTCTTAAATTGAGGCATTCTGCCCAAACTGGAGCACCGTACATAGCCATCGACCTGATCACGCCGTGGTATAATCGACGGCAAGCCGAGTTGGGTCCTCCTAAGTTAGGCAGTAGCCGTCCGAGGGCTGCTGCAACCCTTGTCAATTTTGGGGCTAGGATCCGGAAGTGTTGGTCAAAGGTCCAACGGGGGTCCAGAGTTAGGCCTAGGTACTTAAAATGTAACTCGACCGGGATCCGGGCCCCCTCCACTTTGACAGTTAATCCCGGCTGGATTTTGCTGCGTGGGGCGTGAAAGCCCATGGCTCTGGTTTTATCCAGAGCCACCTTCAAGCCCAGGAGACGAATTCGGCGGACAACCAGCGAGCTGCAGACCGACGCTAGTCTGGCTGTATCCTCCCACGTCCTGGCTTTTGCCGCGACCAGGGTGTCATCGGCAAAGCACACGACCATTGTTCCGGGTGGGAGATTTCCTCTCAGAACCCAATTGTACCCCAGGTTCCAGAGTAGCGGCCCGAGGACCGCACCCTGGGGTACACCAACTTCCATTGGGTAACGGTGGACACGTCTGTCTGCACCCTCGTACAGGATCACCCTCCCCTGTAGGTAGTCATGGACAAGGGCACAGAGGTATGCCGGCACTCGATGGAACGCAAGGGCCGCCTTTATACATTCGTGGGGAAGGCTGTTGAACGCGTTGCGAATATCAAGTGACACCGCAACAACAACCTTCCCTTTGTTTGTGGCCTCCTCAGTCCAACCCTTGAGTAGTTTGACTGCATCCACCGTTGACCTCCCCGCCCGAAAACCGAATTGGCTCTCGTAACCTAACCTAACCTAACCTAACCTAACCTAACCTAACCTAACCTAACCTAACCTAACCTAACCTAACCTAACCTAACCTAACCTAACCTAACCTAACCTAACCTAACCTAACCTAACCTAACCTAACCTAACCTAACCTAACCTAACCTAACCACTAAGCTTTGTCCTATCAATAAATAGTGATAGTGACGTCATAAAGGCTATTGAGAAGCAGAACGGGTCTCTGTTCGAAGGCCTCGCAGAAAAAGAAAGAAGGATAAGAGTGAAATATAGGAAGAGAGCCAGGAATCCCCTCACGGGGCACGTAGTGCTGAGCACCTCTCCGGAGGTCTGGAGGAGGGCGATTGAATCCGGGGCACTGCACGTCGACTTACAGCGTGTAAAGGTCGCGGATCAATCGCCCCTCGTCCAATGCTCGCGGTGCCTCGGCTACGGGCACAGCAAGAGATTCTGCGGGGAGGCGGCGGACCTCTGCAACCATTGTGGGGGCACCCACCTTAGGATGGAATGCCCCAAATGGAAAGCGGGCGAGCCGCCCTCCTGCCGAAACTGTGCTGTGGCGAAGCTGGGGAACCGTGAGCATAGCGCATTCAGCACTGTGTGTCCCGTGAGAGCAAAATGGGACGCTATTGCCCGTTCTGCCACTCAATACTGCTAAGGGCACCTCGGTGGAATGCCCTACCTACGGGCTATTGCAGGCGAACTTGCAGCGCAGCAGGTTGGCTACCTCCGAGCTCCTAATGGAAGCAGAGAAGAGAGGAGTGGCCGTAGCCCTCCTTCAGGAGCCCTATGTGGGGGCGGTTGGAACGGTTCGGGGTCGACGGGGGATGCGCGTCTTCCAAAACCCCGCCCAGGGAGAGGGTACTGTTAAGGCTGCCATAGTTGTGTTCGACGGCAGCCTTAAAGTCACACAGTACCCAAAACTCACCACAAACAACATCGCTGTGGTGGGGATCCAGGCGGGAAATCGGAGGATAACGCTGGCCTCCTTCTACTTCGAGCCGGACCAGCCGATTGAACCCTACCTGGACCAACTGAGGAGGGCTGCGACCAAGCTGGGGGCTGGGGGGTGGCTGATCGGCGGCGACGCGAACGCCAAAAGCCCGTGGTGGGGTAGTAGGTGTACTGATGGTAGAGGCGAGGGGTTTTCGGGAAGTCTGGAGGAGCTTGGTCTCGAAGTGCTGAATTCTGGAGACACTCCGACCTTTGACGTCATCCGGGGGGGCCGGCGTTTCTGTAGTCATGTGGATGTTACAGCATGTTCACATGACCTGTTAGATCTGGTGGACGACTGGAAAGTCATCACGGACCTGACGGGATCGGACCACAACGGCATAGCGCTAAGGTTGAAACTGAAGCCCTCACGAGGAATGGAGGTGATCAGAACGACCAGAAAGTACAACACCAGGAAGGCGAATTGGGAAAAATTTGGCATCAAAATTAAAGAATTATTGGAAAAATATGATATGAAGGAGGGTGTTGTACTAAACAAAAATGATACACTTTTGGCAGTTCAAAATTACACTAAATTAGTTATTGAGGCGTCTGATCACGCCATTCCAAAGAGAGGGACGAAGGAAAGGCTGGCGCTGCCGTGGTGGTCTGAAAACCTGACGATCCTGAAGAAAGAGGTCTCCACCAGAAAAAACAGGATCAGGAACGCTGCGCCCGTCCGGAGGGCGTGGGTTGTCGAGCAATATCTCCAGAAGAAGGCGGAGTACGAGCAGGCGGTGAGACAGGCTCAGACAGACTCCTGGAAATCCTTCTGTGAGAGGCAGGACGGGGAAAGCGTCTGGGACGGGATTTATAGGGTGATAGGTAGGACCGCCACCAGAGACGAGGACGCGCCGCTGGAGCGAGATGGAAGGGCCCTAAATGCAAAGGAATCGGTAGAGTGGCTTTCGGAGGTATTCTACCCGAAAGACCACGCAAATTCGGATGAGGAAGTTCACCGCCAGATCCGAGAGACAGCGGAAGGGGTGAACATTGGGGAGCAAGAATCGTCTTGCGACCCTCCGTTCACCCTGACCGAGCTGGAAATGGCGGTGAGCTCCTTCAATCCGAAGAAGGCCCCCGGTTCCGACGGACTCACCGCTGATATTTGCTCCAGGGCCATCAGCTGTGGCCCTGAAAAATTTTTGTGCATTATAAACAGCTGTATGGCCAACCATATTTTTCCGCAGATATGGAAGGAGGCAGCGGTGATAGTCCTTCGGAAACCGGGGAGGGATAGTTATACCGTCCCAAAGTCATTCAGGCCCATTGGACTGCTGCCCGTGCTTGGCAAGGTCTACGAGAAAATGCTCGTGGCCCGCCTGAAGTATCACATCTTGCCGGGCATAAGCGCACGTCAATACGGATTCATGCCCCAGAAGAGCACGGAGGACGCTCTCTATGATCTAATGGCGCGGGTCTACGACAAGCTTGATGCCAAGCAAATCGTAACCATCGTGTCATTGGACATAGAGGGCGCCTTCGACAGCGTCTGGTGGCCTAAGATTAGAATCCGATTGGCGGAAGCGGGATGCCCGGTGAATATCAGGCGGGTCTTCGACGATTACCTCACCGACAGGACGGTTAACGTCAGGTACTGCGGTGAGGTATGTAGTACTGAGACAAGCAGGGGCTGCATCCAGGGGTCTATAGCCGGTCCTTTGCTTTGGAACCTAACCCTCGACCCACTGCTGCGGAGCCTGGAAAGTAGAGGCGTCTACTGCCAGGCTTTCGCGGACGACGTGGTGCTCGTCTTTGATGGCGGAAAAGCTCATGACATTGAAAGGAGCGCCAATGCCGCTCTCGCACATGTCCTGGAGTGGGGTGTCGAAAATAAGCTGAAATTCGCCCCAAACAAAACAAGCGCTTTGGTGGTGACGCGGAAGCTGAAATTCGACACGCCACGACTAGTCATGGGCGGGACCGACATTGATGCAAAGAATGAAATAAGATTACTAGGATTGACTGTTGACAGGAAACTCACCTTCAACAGTCATGTCGAAAGAGTGTGTCGGAAGGCCATAGGTATTTACAAGCAGTTGGGGAGAGCCGCCAAAGCTAGTTGGGGGCTTCACCCCGAGGTGATCCGCTCAATCTACGTCGCCGCGGTGGAACCCGTAATAATGTATGCGGCGAGCGCATGGGCGCCCGCAGCCGGGAAACTGGGAGTGGCCAAGCGACTAAACGCTGTGCAGAGGGGCTTCGCGCAAAAGTTGTGTAAAGGCTACCGCACAATATCCCTCAACTCGGCCCTGCTATTGGCTGGGCTGCTCCCCCTTGACCTACGCGTCCGCGAAGCCGCAGCGCTATACGAGGCCAAGAGGGGGGTGCCCCGGCTGGAGCTGGGAGACAGGGAGGTCGAGCGGATGGCCCCAGCAATCGAGGGTCCCCACCCCGCCGAGTATACGAGCCTGGATTTCGGTAAACTGGTAGACGAGGAACAATTAAAACTAAACAGCGACTTCGATCTTCGCATTTATACGGACGGCAGCAAGATTGACGGCCGGGTTGGGGCCTCGCTTTCCATATGGAAAGGCGAGGCCGAGACATCGGCCGTGAAGCTTAGTCTGCCGTCCTATTGCACCGTCTACCAGGCCGAGCTCCTGGCAGTATGCGAGGCGACAAGGGTGACTCTACGGCGTCCCGAAGCCACCTTTGCTATATACAGCGACTCGATGGCTGCTCTCCAGACCATCGCGGCGTATAGGTGTCTACACCCTCTAGCAGTGGAGGCGCGCAAAAATATAAATTCGGCAAAGAGCGGTGGCAAAATTTTAAAACTATTTTGGATTAAGGCGCACGCTGGCCTAGAGGGTAATGAGCGAGCGGATCATCTAGCTAGAGAGGCGGCTCTCAAAATGAAAACCAAACACAAGTATGACGCGTGTCCGGTCTCATTCGTCAGGCGGTGCATTCGCATGCAGTCGCTTGGCGAGTGGGGCCGAAGATACGCCACTAGTGAGACTGCATCGGGGACGAAATTATTCTTCCCCGATGCAATCATGGCCTTCCGCACGATACGAAAGGTTGGCGTTGACCGCGTCCTCACCCAAATCTTCACGGGGCACGGTGGATTCTCCGAGTACTTGAAACGCTTCAAGTGCAAGGAGAGTTCATCGTGCATCTGTGAGATGGGTGACGAAACGGTCCCACATATAATATTTGATTGTCCTGCGAATGGGAAGGAAAGATGTGAACTAGAGGTAGAATTAGGTGTTAAGATAGATTTAGGAAACGTGAACGGATTAATGAATAATGAATGTAGAGATAAGTTTTTAAAATATTGTAAGATAATAGCAAATAAGACCATAGACAGGAATAAGTAAAATTTGTAAATAAAGCCTATGATAAATAATCTTGTAAGTTAAGATTGTATAGAAAGAATTGTAAATAAACGTATAAGAAAAGACGATGTAAAGATGTTTATATATAAAAATGTATAAGATTGTAAATAAAATGTGAACTGAAATAAATAAAATAAAGAACCCCATCCCTAAGGTAAGGTTTCTAAGGTAAAAGTAAAATGAAACACAAGGTTTAAAGCAAGCAATGAGTAAAATCAAAAATAATAAATAAGTGATAGTCGGTATAGGTCTAGAATAGAAAAAAGAATGAATGAGGATGGATGTAAGAAAGATATAGGATGAAGAATGAAAGTGCGAGAGGCATAATTGCGGGAACTGGAATGAAAGAGTAAATTAGTAAATATAGGCACCAGCGCATATGCTGGTGGGAGTTTGTAAAAAAAAAAAAAAAAAAAAAAAAAAAAAAAAAAAAAAAAAAAAAAAACCACTAAGCTTCCCGCGAACCCGTGACATAAGGTCATAGAGGGAATCTTCCGTGCTTTTCTGGGGCACAAAGCCATACTGGCGGGCGCTTATGCCCGGTAAGATATAATATTTCAGGCGAGCCACGAGCATCTTTTCGAACACTTTGCCAAGCACGGGCAGCAGACCAATGGGTCTGAATGACTTGGGGGTGGTATAACTATCCCTCCCCGGCTTCCGAAGGACTATCACTGCCGCCTCTTTCCAAATTTTTGGAAAGATGTGGTGAGCCAAGCAGCTGTTTATGAGCCCTAAAAATACTTTAGGGTCACAGCCGATGGCCCTACCACAAATGTCGGCAGTGAGCCCATCGGAGCCGGGGGCCTTCTTCGGATTGAAGGAGCTCACCGCCATCTGGAGCTCAGTCAGAGTGAACGGAGGGTCGCAAGGGGAATCTTGTTCCCCAGCGTTCACTCCGTCCGCCGCTTTCCTGATCTCGCGGTGAACCTCTTCATCCGAAGCTGCGTGGTCTTTCGGGTAGAATACCTCCGCAAGCCACTCTACCGATCCCTTCGCGTCCAGAACTCCACCATCCCGCTCCAATGGCGGGTCCTCGTCTCTGACGGCTGTCCTACCGATAACTCTATAAGCATTCGTATGCGATCGCTTGAGGAATGGGACCGAAGGTACAAACAAAGCGACACCGGAGGGATAACTAAACTGTTTTTCCCAAATGCTAAAGCAGCTTACAAAGTTGTAAGGTCAATGGAACCCGATCGCCTTTCGACGCAACTGTTTACGGGGCACGGTGGGTTCTCAGAGTACTTGCATAGGTTCAAGTGCAAAGAGAGCCCATCGTGCATCTGTGACCCATCGAAAAATGAGACGGTCCAGCACCTAATACTGGACTGCCCCTCTTCGGAGGCGGATAGAATTGATATAGAGATTAGGTTAGGAATAAAAATTACCAAAGATAATATTAGTGAAATAATGACGAATAAAGAAAGGAATGAGTTTGTAACGTGTTGTATTAAAATAATAAATAAGGCAATAAATAGGAATAAGATTTAAAGAAATGTATTTAATTGTAATTATAATATTTTGTTTGTATTTTATTTGTATTTTATTATTGTATAATTTTAATCTTAAGGGAATTTAAGTGTAAGGTATATTAATTTAAATAATTCTGTATTTATTATTGAAAAATGTTAAAAAACTTTAAATGGATCTCGCTATGTATAATGCAATAAATAAAACAACCGTGTAGACTCATTTCCCCTGGAGAGCTAAATAAATAAGAAAAATATGATCAGTATAAGAATAGGCGGAAATCCCATCCGCACAAAATGAAAGGAGACAGAATGAAAGAAAGATACAGTATGCGGAATAAATGTGCGAGAAGCAAAAACGCGAGAACTGGAATGAATGAGTAGCAGAAATAGGCTTCAGCATGACGCTGGAGGGATTTGTTAACTAAAAAAGAGAAAAAAAAAAAAAAAAAAAAAAAAAAAAAAACCTAACCTAACCTAACCTAACCTAACCTAACCTAACCTAACCATACATCATTCGACGCGGCTCGACGAGAGCTGTCGATCTGTGTAAACCGCGCAGAAATCGGATCGAAAATAACCGAGTTATTGACGAAAAAAAAAAAAAAAAAAAAAAAAAGTGCGAGATTTTTGTGGTTTTAAACTTTGGGCGAAAACGCTGCTCGGTTTTGACGTGTCCGACGATTTCTGAAAGTGTAGTCTTGTGCAAGGACCCTTCCGCTATCTCCCGCTTATTTTTGCGGGTCCCTACGGTCTACGGTTCGCCCACGGTGATCAAAAGTTTGGGCCACAAAGGAGTGATTTCCCACTAGTGGGCCTGTGTGGGCCAACCAAGGGGACCATAAGAAGCGGACTGAGCAGGCGAACACGCTGGTGCAAGGCTCGTCAAAATCGGACCAGTAGTTTGCGAGAAAACACGAAATTAGTTTTTTGGAAAAAATCATCGTTTTCATAAACCCTTAAATTTTCCCAGGAAGAGTGTTGAAAATTTGGACTTCATATAAGAAGATAGAGCGTTCTCTCAGCTATCTGGTGTACTAAGAACTGGATTTTTAGGCCTTATACTTACGGAGATATAAGCAAAATTGCAAGTGACTAAAATTGTGAAAGTTTTCTAATTTGTTATTTTACGTAATTTGAAACCGAAAATGACCCCCCCAAATTCTGAAAAATTGAGAAAATAAAAATTCTATAGTGTTGCGGTAGCTAAATAAATAGTGTTGGTAAAAAGAACAAAATTTTTTGGACTACGGAAGCTACCGAATTAAATTGTCAAAGTTTATCAAAGTGCGGGGTCAATCTAACTGGTTGGTTTATCAAGAGTTAAAGACTATCCTGACTCCCAGGATAGCCTGAAAAGGAAAGAAAAATTACACCAGGATAGAAGACAAAAAGTACTATTACGACGCAAAAAATCTCCGGGATCGGGAAACCGTAAGTTACCGAGATATTCCATAGCATAGTGGGCGACTCCAGTATAACTTGAGCTCTGATTGGGAACTTATATTTTTCAAAACAGGTCAAGTTATACTGGAAGTGGTCGGTGACGTATCCATCGTAGCGCCGGCTGGTGACGAGACCGCGGATCCGCGTCGGCGTTGTAGACAGTCGTAGCCCCGTAGTAGTGGTAGGCCACCGTAGAGGTCGTAGACCTAAGTGGGCGGCGTAGGCGGCGTAGACGCTACAGACGCCCCGTAGCGCTCCGTAGGCCGCAGCGGCGTAGACCCCCGCCGGCGTAGCGGTGCTACGTCACACCCCTGCCCCCCCCCGCACCTCCTCTGAGTCCCCTCCCCCCTCCCTTCCCCTCTGGTGACCACCCCCCCTCTGGAATATCTCGGTAACTAGGCCGTAGGGTACCCGATATAGGTATCATTTGATAGGTCTCTTCAAGACCTATCTTTTGGCCCCAACGGATTTTCCCGGTCCCATACATAAATTGGGAAAAAACCGGAAAAAAACTGCAGAAATTGTATTATAGGATTGCGGCTTAGAATTAAGTTAGGTTAAGTTAGCATAGTAATTTTAATAATATAGACTAAGGGATATTTTATCATTTTAAATTATTTTAATTGTATATAACTATATTTAGGAATTTATTTTAATATTTTTAATTGTAATTTATTGTTTTAATTAGTGTTTTAAAAATTTTAATTGTTATAATTGCTTTTTAATTATTTTATGGGACTGGTTGGACTAATTACCTAATTAGTACCAACCCAGCCCCCCCAATTTTATCAAATTTTTAATTTTAATTTGATTTAATTTATCCCTTTTGTGTTTTAAATTGTTATTAATTATTAGTTGTATATTGATTGCCCTTTTACAGCACATTAGTTTAAGTTTTATAGACAAGGCCTCTTTACAGCCGATCTAGTATAAGTTTTAAAATAGACGTGGCCCTTATACAGCCCAAATTTAAATAAGGTCCTTTACAACCTTTCTTCAATATATAACTTCTACAAACTTTTTAAACTTGACTCAAATCCCTCGACATCATGCTACGTTCTCCCTCGGCCAACGCTAGCAAAGCAAAAACACAGTCCCAAGGCTTGCAGAAAACTCCGCCCCCGCAGTCGAGCGTCAGAAGGAGCATAGGGGAGTGGGAAACCGGGAAGGTTTCCATCTCCCCCCTGGTCTCAATGGCGAGCGACGGTGATAGGCCGCCCAGGGCCACGCAAACGCTGAAATATCCCAGTAAAGTTGCAGAGGCGAGAGCTTGTCTGAATAGGGCAAAGCTCCACCTCAGCAACTCCAGAAATCTCAAAACTGAGATTAAAGACGGCGTGGTGCAGGCCCTGGACCGGCTTTATAACCTTGTGAAGGAGGCGGAGCCCTCGAGCAAAATTAACAGTGTTAAATTAGGTATAAATGAAAATCAAGAAAGTAAATTAGATAAAAATGACAATCGAGAGTTAATAGAGGCATTAAACAAAAACTCGAAGTTGCTAGAAGAAAGTACTAAATTAGCTGAAACTCTAAAAGATGAAATTAGAAAAATTGAAAATGTTAAAGAAGACTGGAAACTCTTTACAATAGAGAACACCAGAAGGACTTATGCGGAAGCCGCGGGAGCGAAAAATAGAATAACGAGACCGGCGCTACACTCGGTAGTCGTGACATCGGAAGATGTCAACGACACCGGGGAACGAGTATTGGACAAGGTGCGGGACGCTGTAAATGCGGAAGAAGGATGGGTGAAGGTGGAGCGAATCAGGAAGGCTAAAGACAGAAAAATTGTCCTGAGCTGTTCCACAAAGGAAGAAAGAGATAAGATAAAGCAGAGGATCGAAAAGTCGGGCAAAAAACTTGCCTGCGCTGGGGTCGAGAACAGGGACCCGCTACTGATACTCTATGACGTCCTGCTAGTTAATAGCGACGAGGACGTCATCAGAGAAATCCGAAGCCGAGGCGGGTCCCTGTTTGAAGGCCTCAACGAGGATCAAAGTAGACTAAGGATCAAATATAGGAAAAGGGCTAGGAACCCTCTCACGGGACACATAGTCCTGAGTACCTCACCAGAGGTTTGGGGGAGGGCGACTGAGCTGGGATTCTTACACATAGGCTTGCAGCGAATAAGGGTCGCAGACCAGTCGCCTTTGGTCCAGTGTTCGCGGTGCCTAGGCTACGGCCACAGCAAGAGGTTCTGTGAGGAGGCGGCGGACCTATGTAGCCACTGCGGGGACGCCCACCTTAAGGTGGAGTGCCCGCAGTGGCGTGCTGGGGCGCCGCCATCTTGTCGGAACTGCGCTGTGGCCAAGCTGGGGAACCGCGAGCACAACGCTCTTAGTTCCTTGTGTCCCGTGAGAGGAAAATGGGATGCAATAGCACGCTCTGCCACACAATATTGCTAAGGGCACCCCTGCGGTAGGCCCTACTTACGGGCTCTTGCAGGTCAATTTGCAGCGCTGTAGACTGGCTACCTCCGAGCTCCTGGTGGAAGCTGAAAAGAGGAGGGTGGCTATCGCACTCCTTCAGGAGCCCTATGTGGGCGCGGTGGGGACGGTTCGGAGTCAGAGGGGGATGCGAGTTCTCCAGAACCCCACACCGGGAGAGGGTACTGTCAAGGCTGCTATCGTAATTTTCGATAGCAGTCTAAAGGTGATACAGTACCCGGAACTCACCACCAATAACATCGTGGTGGTGGGGATCCGTACGGGGACCTGGATTACCAAGTTTACCTCCTTCTACTTCGAACCGGACAAACCAATAGAACCCTACATCGGGCATCTGAAGGGGGTCGAGGCCAAGCTGGGGGCTGGGAGGTGGCTGGTGGGCGGCGACGCGAATGCAAAGAGCTCGTGGTGGGGTAGTAAGAAAATAGATCGCAGGGGAGAGGAGCTTTCAGGTAGTCTGGAGGAGTTGGGCCTCCAAGTACTTAATACTGGAGACACTCCGACCTACGACACGATCCGGGGGGGACGGCGTTTCTGTAGTTATGTGGACATCACTGCATGTTCGCATGACCTGTTGGACCTGGTTCACGGCTCGGATCACAACGGCATTGCGCTTAGGTTGAACTTGAAGCCTTCTCGAGGAATGGAGGTGGTCAGAACGACAAGAAAGTACAACACCAAGAAGGCAGATTGGCATAAATTTGGTATCAAAATTAAAGAATTTATTAATAAAAACAAAGTAGAAGAGGGTGTTGTACTGAATAGGGAAGAAACTGAATTGGCAATTCAAAATTATACTAAATTAATTGTGGAAGCGTGTGACCACTCCATTCCAAAGAGATCGATGAAAGAGAGACTGGCGCTGCCGTGGTGGTCCGGGGACCTGGAGGCCATGAAGAAGGAGGTCAAAACCAGAAAAAACTGAATCAGGAACGCTGCGCCTGTTAGGAGGTCGTGGGTCGTTGAGCAATATCTCAGTAAAAAGGCTGAGTATGAGCAAGCAGCGAGGCAAGCTCAGACGGACTCCTGGAAGTCTTTCTGCGAACGCCAGGATGGCGAAAGTGTGTGGCAGGGCATTTATAGAGTTATCGGTAGGACAGCCGTCAGAGACGAGGACCCGCCATTGGAGCGGGATGGTGGAGTTCTGGACGCGAAGGGATCGGTAGAGTGGCTTGCGGAGGTATTCTACCCGAAAGACCACGCAGCTTCGGATGAAGAGGTTCACCGCGAGATCAGGAAAGCGGCGGACGGACTGAACGCTGGGGAACAAGATTCCTCTTGCGACCCTCCGTTCACTCTGACTGAGCTCCAGATGGCGGTGAGCTCCTTCAATCCGAAGAAGGCCCCCGGCTCCGATGGGCTCACTGCCGACATTTGTGGTAGGGCCATCGGCTGTGACCCTAAAGTATTTTTAGGGCTCATAAACAGCTGCTTGGCTCACCACATCTTTCCAAAAATATGGAAAGAGGCGGCAGTGATAGTCCTTCGGAAGCCGGGGAGGGATAGTTATACCACCCCCAAGTCATTCAGACCCATTGGTCTGCTGCCCGTGCTTGGCAAAGTGTTCGAAAAGATGCTCGTGGCTCGCCTGAAATATTATATCTTACCGGGCATAAGCGCCCGCCAGTATGGCTTTGTGCCCCAGAAAAGCACGGAAGATTCCCTCTATGACCTTATGTCACGGGTTCGCGGGAAGCTTAGTGATAAGAGGCTCGTGACACTCGTGTCTCTGGACATAGAGGGAGCCTTCGACGGCGTCTGGTGGCCAAAAATCAGAGTCCGACTGGCGGAAGCGGGATGCCCGGTGAATATCAGGCGAGTCTTCGACAGTTACCTCACCGACAGGACGGTAAGCGTCAGGTACTGCGGTGAGGTACACAACACGGCGACAAGCAGGGGTTGCATCCAGGGGTCTATAGCTGGCCCTTTGCTCTGGAATTTGACCCTCGATCCATTGCTGCGGGGTCTGGAGAGTAGAGGCGTCTACTGCCAGGCCTTCGCGGACGACGTGGTGCTCGTCTTTGACGGAAAGACAGCTCGGGACATAGAAAGTAGTGCCAATGCCACCCTCGCTTATGTTCTGGCGTGGGGTGTCGAGAATAAGCTGAGGTTTGCACCGCACAAAACTTGTGCTATGGTGCTAACCAAGAAGCTTAAGTTCGACATGCCACGGCTTAGCATGGGCGGGGTTGGCATTGACATGAAAGATGAAATCAAATTGCTCGGCCTTGTCATCGATAGTAAGCTCACCTTCAACAGCCACGTGGACAGGGTGTGTCGCAGGGCGATCGGCGTCTATAAGCAGTTGGGGAGGGCTGCCAAGACTAGCTGGGGGTTACACCCGGAAGTGATCCGCTCGATATACGTCGCCGCGGTGGAACCAATGATCACTTACGCGGCGAGTGCATGGGCACCCGCTGTAGGGAAACTGGGGGTGGCCAAGCGTCTGAACGCTGTGCAGAGGGGTTTCGCTCAAAAGCTGTGTAAGGCCTACCGCACGGTGTCTCTCAACTCGGCCCTGTTATTGGCTGGTCTGCTCCCCCTTGACTTACGTGTAGTTGAAGCTGCTTCACTATACGAGGCCAAGAGGGGGGTACCCCAGCCGGGGCTGGGGGACAGAGTCGTCGAGCGGATGAGCCCGGCTATTGAGGCCCCCCATCCCGCCGAGCATATAAGCTTGGAATTCGGAAGACTGATAGACGAGGAACAATTAAAAGAGAATAGCGACTACCATCTTCGCATCTATACGGACGGCAGCAAGATTGACGGCCGGGTTGGGGCTGCGCTATCCATATGGAATGGCGGGGCCGAAACATCGGCCGTCAAGCTTAGTCTGCCGTCCTATTGCACCGTCTATCAGGCCGAGCTTCTGGCGGTGTGCAAGGCGACTGGGGTGATCCTCAAACGAAGCGAAACCACCTCTGCAATCTACAGTGATTCGATGGCCGCCCTTCAGACCATCGCGGCGAACGCTTGTTTACACCCTCTAGCTACCGAGGCTAGGAATAACATTAGAAAAGCTTTTAGGATGAATAAAATTATCAAATTATTTTGGATAAAAGCACACGCGGGGCTAGAGGGAAACGAGCGAGCGGATCACCTGGCTAGGGGCTCTGAAATCGAAAACGAAGCCAAATTACGACCTGTGCCCGGTCTCATTCGTCAGGCGAAGCATTCGCATGCGATCGCTTGAGGAATGGGACCGAAGGTACCAACAAAGCGACACCGGAGGCATAACCAAACTATTTTTCCCAAATGCTAAAACAGCTTACAAAGTTATAAGGTCAATGGAACCCGATCGCCTTTCGACACAACTGTTTACGGGGCACGGTGGGTTCTCAGAGTACTTGCATAGGTTCAAGTGCAAAGAGAGCCCATCGTGCATCTGTGACCCATCGAAAAATGAGACGGTCCCGCACCTAATATTGGACTGCCCCTCTTCGGAGGCGGATAGAATTGATATAGAGATTAGGTTAGGAATAAAAATTACCAAAGATAATATTAGTGAAATAATGACGACTAAAGAAAGGAATGAGTTTTTAACGTGTTGTATTAAAATAATAAATAAGGCAATAAATAGGAATAAGATTTAAGGAATGTATTTAATTGTAATTATAATATTTTGTTTTATATTTTATTTGTATTTTGTATTTTATTATTGTATAATTTTAATATTAATTTAAATAATTCTGTATTTATTATTGAAAAAATGTTGGAACTCACTATGTATAATGCAATAAATAAAACAAACGTGTAGACTCATTTCCCCTGGAGAGCTAAATAAATAAGAAAAATAAGAGCTAAAGAATAGGCGGAAATCCCATCCGCACAAATGAAAGGAGACAGAATGAAAGATACAGTATGCGGAATAAATGTGCGAGAAGCAAAAACGCGAGAACTGGAATGAATGAGTAGCAGAAATAGGCTTCAGCATGACGCTGGAGGGATTTGTAAAAAAAAAAAAAAAAAAAAAAAAAAAAAAAAAAAAAAAAAAAAAAAAAAACCTAACCTAACCCTGGGCTGCTCCCCCTTGACCTACGCGTCCGCGAAGCCGCGGCGCTATATGAGGCCAAGAGGGGGGTGCCCCGGCTGGAGCTAGGAGACAGGGAGGTCGAGCGGATGGCCCCAGCAATCGAGGGTTCCCACCCCGCCGAGTATACGAGCCTGGAGTTCGGTAAACTGGTAGACGAGGAACAATTAAAATTAAACAGCGACTTCGATCTTCGCATTTATACGGACGGCAGCAAGATTGACGGCCGGGTTGGGGCCTCGCTATCCATATGGAAAGGCGAGGCCGAGACATCGGCCGTGAAGCTTAGCCTGCCGTCCTATTGCACCGTCTACCAGGCTGAGCTCCTGGCAGTATGCGAGGCGACAAGGGTGACCCTACGGCGTCCCGAAGCCAACTCTGCTATATACAGCGACTCGATTGCCGCTCTACAGACCATCGTGGCGAACTGGTGCTTACACCCTCTGGCAGTGGAGGCGCGCAAAAATATCATTTTGGCAAAGAGCGGTGGCAAAATTTTAAAACTATTTTGGATTAAGGCGCACGCTGGCCTAGAGGGTAACGAGCGGGCGGATCATCTGGCTAGAGAGGCGGCTCTCAAAATGAAGACAAAGCACAAGTATGACGCGTGCCCGGTCTCATTCGTCAAGCGGTGCATTCGTATGCAATCGCTTGACGAGTGGGGCCGTAGATACGCGACTAGTGAGACTGCATCGGGGACGAAATTATTCTTCCCCGATGCAGTTACGGCCTTCCGCACAATACGGAAGGTCGGTGTTGACCGCGTCCTCACCCAAATTTTCACGGGGCACGGTGGATTCTCCGAGTATTTGAAACGCTTCAAGTGCAAGGAGAGTTCATCGTGCATCTGTGGTGCGGGCGACGAAACGGTCCCGCACATAATTTTCGAGTGTCCTGCGAATGGGAAGGAAAGATCCGATTTAGAAGTAGGACTAGGAACTAAGATAGAGTTAGGAAATATGAGTGAATTAATGAATAAGGAATATATAGATAAGTTTTTAAAATATTGTATAAAAATAGCAAGTAAGACGATAGAAAAGAATAAGTAAGTGTAATAGAAATAAAATTGTAAGGAAGTAAGATGTATATAATGTAAATAAAATGTAAAAATTGAAATAAATAAAAACAAAGAACCCCATCCCAAGGTAAAGGATATGGTAAAAGGAACATAAGGCACAAAGCAGAAAGAATGAATAAAATAAACAAAATAGTAAATAAGAGATAGTCAGAATAGTCTTAGATTAGAAAAGAAAAGTATGAATGAGGATGGATAATAGAAAGACAAAGTATGCGGAATGAAAGTACGAGCGGAAAGTGAAAGCGGGAACTGGAATGAAAGAGTAAACTAGTGAATATAGGCACCAGCGCATATACTGGTGGGAGTTTGTTAAAAAAAAAAAAAAAAAACCTAACCTAACCTAACCTAACCCCTCCTTCTACTTCGAGCCGGACCAGCCAATTGAACCCTACATCGGACACCTGAAGCGGGTGGAAGCTATACTGGGGGCTGGGTGGTGGCTGATAGGCGGAGACGCGAACGTGGTGGGGCAGCAGTAAAATCGACTACAGGGGCGAAGAGCTTTCAGGTAGTCTGGAGGAGCTTGGCCTCCACGTACTCAACACTGGAGATACTCCGACCTTCGACACAGTTCGGGGGGGGGGCAGCGTTTCTGCAGTCATGTGGACCTAACAGCGTGTTCCCATGACCTGTTAGACCTAGTGGATGACTGGAAAGTCCTCACTGATCTGAGGAGCTCAGACCACAACGGCATTGCGTTAAAGTTGAAGCCTTCTCGAGGAATAGAAATGGAAAAATATAAAAGTAATGATGGTGTTGTATTAAACAAAGACGAAACAAATTTGGCTGTTCAAAATTACACGAAATTAATAATAGAGGCGTCTGACCATTCCATACCCAAGAGAGGGTCGAGGGAGAAACTGGCGCTGCCGTGGTGGTCTGAAGATCTGTCGATCATGAAGAAAGAGGTCGCCACTAGGAAGAATAGAATCAGGAACGCTGCGCCATCCGGAGGTCGTGGGTCGTGGAGCAATATCTCCAGAAAAAAGAGGAGTACGAAAAGGCGGTGAGGCAGGCTCAGACAGACTCCTGGAAGTCTTTTTGCGAACGGCAGGACGGCGAGAGCGTATGGCAAGGTATATACCGCGTCATCGGAAGGACTACCAACAGAGACGAGGACCCACCATTGGTGCGAGATGGCAGGGTTCTGGATGCTAGGGGATCGGCGGTGTGGCTTGCGGAGGTGTTCTGCCCGACAGACCACGCAGATTCGGATGAAGAAGTTCACCGTGAGATCAGGAAAGCGGTGGACGGGGTGAACGCTGGGGGACAAGATTCCTCCTGCGACCCTCCGTTCACCCTGACTGAGCTCCAGATGGCGGTGAGCTCCTTCAATCCTAAGAAGGATCCGGCTCCGACGGACTCACTGCTGATATTTGTTCCAGGGCCATCAGTTGTGACCCTAATGCATTTCTAAATCTGGTTAACAACTGTATGGCCAACCATATCTTTCCGAGAATATGGAAGGAGGCAGCAGTGATAGTCCTTCGGAAACCGGGGAGGGATAGCTATACCGTCCCCAAGTCATTCAGACCCATTGGTTTGCTGCCGGTGCTTGGCAAAGTGTACGAGAAAATGCTGGTGGCTCGCCTAAAATATCACATATTACCGGGCATAAGCGCACACCAGTATGGCTTTATGCCCCAAAAGAGCACGGAAGACTCCCTCTATGACCTCATGGCGCATGTCCGCAGGCTAATTGGTGACAAGAAGCTTGTGACACTTGTGTCGTTGGACATAGAGGGAGCCTTCGATGGCGTATGGTGGCCGATGATTAGAGTCAGACTGGCGGAAGCGGGATGCCCTGTGAATATAAGGCGAGTCTTTGACAGCTACCTCGCCGACAGGACGGTAAACGTCAGATACTGCGGCTAGGTACACGGTAATATAAACACAATGGTAGCTTTTACAAGACTGACTTATTTATTTACCCACACATATGACATACCCTACACAGTTCACAATAATAATACAGATAATAGTATATAGATGGCGTTAGTACATTATTTTGATATACACATTTTAACACCTCCGGTTATCAAAATAATCTCATTACTCTACCAAAGCAATTAAAAATTAATAAAATTAACTACATTAAACAATGCTTTGAATGCCTAATTTTTTTACACAACAGTTATGTTTATTTCTACTTAATCCCTTCGTTAATAAATCAGCAGGCATTTCAGATGTTGACAAATGAACAATTTTTACAAAATTACTAGCAACTATTTCTCTCACAAAATGGTGACGAACATCAATGTGTTTCGATCTTTTATGGTATAAAGGGTTTTCTGTCAATCTCTGAGCACCCTGATTATCATTATACAGAATAATAGTATAGTTACAATTTATAATTTCAGACATCAAATTTTTTAAATATATAGCTTCTTTACAAGCTTCTGCAATTGCCATGTACTCAGCTTCTGTACTGGACAACGCCACCGTTGGCTGCTTTCTACACTCATATGATATTACAGTACCTGACAATTTGAAGCAGAAACCAGTATAGGATTTCCTATCCACTGTATTTGATGCCCAATCAGCATCTACAAAACCTTCCAAATTTTTATTATCATTTTAACATTAAACCGTAGGATTTTGTTTTTTGCAAATATTTTAATATTCTTTTAGCATGTTTCCAATGAACTGCTGTGAAACAATTATTAAATTGGCTCAAATAACTGACACTGTAACTGATATCTGGACGAGTAAGTATGGATAGATACATGAGGCTTCCTATCAACTGTTGAAAAGGATACTGTTTACAAACATTCTCTGATTTTTCTAATTTTAAATTAGCCTCAATAGGGGTATCAACAACATTACAATTTGACATGTTAAATTTATATAAAATATGATTCACAAACTGCTCCTGATCTAAGGATATACTGCCATTCTCATACATTTTCACCCTCATACCTAAACATTTTTTAACTTGTCCCAAATCTTTAGTTTTAAAATTTGACATTAAACTTTTTTTCAATTCGGCTGTCAATCTATCACTATTAGAAAAAATGAAAAAATCATCAACAAATACAGTTATTATTATCTGTTCCTGACCTACTTTTTTATTATATAGGCATGGTTCTAACTTGGATTTTATATAACCTTGGGCCAACAAACAATCATCAACTCTCTTATTCCACGCTCTGGCAGATTGTTTTAAACCATAAATTGCACGTTTTAATTTAAGTACACTATTACTTTTACATTCTAAATTTAGTGGAACTTGCATATATACATTCTCTTCAAGGTAGCCGTTTAAAAATGCTGTGGTTACATCAAGGTGAGTAATTTTAAATTTTAATTTTACACTTAAAGCAAACAATAGTCTTAAGGTTGAATGCCTAAGAACAGGTGAGTAAGTCTCTTTATAGTCCACTCCTTCCACTTGGCTAAAACCTTTGGCCACCAAACGAGCCCTATATCTCACTTTATTATCACTTTCATATTTTTTTCTTAACACCCACTTGCACTGAACCACTCTATCCGCTGCCTTGGCTTCCACAACCTCCCATGCTTGGTTGTCCTCAAAAGCCTTCAGCTCCTCCAGCATTGCCTGTTTCCACATCTCTTTCTCGGGACCTTTCATCGCTTCCTCATATGTGATTTCTTCATCGCAAGACCCAAACATGTCCACCGCACTGAGGTTCGTAACACCGTACCTCTCAACTGGTTTTCTGGCACGCTTGCTGCTTATGGGTACTTCATCTGCATTTAAATCATCTTCACCTGGTGTATGGTAGGAATCATCTGATGTGAAACTCGAGCTAGATGTGTCACAAAGGTAGGTAGGGTCGCTGGCATCTGAAACAGTATTATTTGTTTCTTGTTCTAATAGTTGGTCCTGCTCTTTTTCTTGTACTACTATCTGAGACTGTTCTGTGTTTATTTCTATCTTTTCCATGATAGTCACATCTCTGCTCGTAGTAATTTGTTTTGTTTCTGGGTTGTATAATCTGTAACCCTTTATATTCTCAGGATAGCCAACTAAAATATGTTTTATAGCTTTCTTGTCCCATTTTTGTCTTTTATTTTTGGGCACGTGAACCATTACTGGGCTACCGAACACTCTTACATGACTAAGGTCGGGTTTTCTGCCCATCCATTTCTCAAATGGTGTCACTTCTCCTAGACCTGAAGCTGGCGACCTATTCTTTAGGTAAACTGCCGTGTTTACTGCTTCTGCCCAAAAACTCTTATTTAATTTAGCTTCAAAGAGTAGACTTTTTGCACGTTCAACCACTGTCCTGTTGAATCGTTCACACAGACCATTTTGCTCCGGTGTATACGGGTTTGTCTTCTGATGGATAATACCTGATGTTTTAAAGTAGTTTTCCATCTGTTGTGAACAAAACTCTCCTCCGTTATCTGTTCTCAGTATTTTAATTTTATTTAAGGTCTGTTTTTCAACCATACTTTGAAATTCTTTGAAACGCTGTAGCACTTGATTCTTTTCTTTTAAAAAATACACAAATGCCATTCGGCTGGCATCATCTACAAACAAAAGGAAGTACTTTGCTTGGCCAATAGATTTTGTTTCCATAGGCCCACATAAATCTGAATGTACCACTTCTAGCACTGTTTCGCTTCTATTGTTTGAAGATGGAAATGGTAAACGAGCCTGTTTCGCTTCGCAACAGACTTCGCAGTTTGATTTGTTTACATCAGCCTTTTCTTTGTATGATACTCCTTCAACAGCACCATTCTTCATTTTCTCTAGGTCACTGCTGTTGATATGCGCTAGTCTTCTATGCCATAGCCTGGCATCCATTGTGTGAACCGCTGCCGCTGTGAATGCCTTCTCTGACTTCACTGTATCCAATTTGTAAACTCCATTTTGCAAATTTGCCACTCCTATTAGCACATTCTGTTGATTACGGATATAACAAGCATTCTCTTTAAATGCCACTTTGTTTCCGTTTGCTATCAACTGGCTAACTGACAAAAGGTTTGTTGCGAGGTTAGGAATGCACAAAATATTTCGTACTTTTATGTCAAACTGAGAATTATTTACACACGTCGTAATCTGTGTATCACCTGTACACACAACTGGCATGGACATTTTATTTGCAGCTATTATTTCCTTTATTTTGTGTTCTTGTCGAATTTGCGTTAAACTTTCTCGATTTGCAGTCATGTGAGAACTTGCTCCGCTATCTATATACCAATCTTCAGTGCAGAATTTACCATTAAGAAAAGCTACGCTAAATGCACCTGCTTCTTTTTCTTTTACTTTCGATTCTGTACATTGGTTTTTATAGTGACCAATCTGTTTGCATCTATAACATTTTATTTGTTTAATGGCGGTTCCGGTTGTTGACTTTGACATTTGCTTTGACTTCCGTTGTGCGGTGTTGCCATTTTTAATTATTCGTTGGTTATTTTGATTCGTCCAAAACGCAGACTCAGTTCCATTGCTGCCAACATCAGAAGTCATATCAAGCAGTTTTGTTTTTATGATGTCAGCACTGATCGCCATACCAGAATGTTCGATCGCCATGATCATAGGTGCCTATTTTTCTGGAAGACCCGCCAATAGCAATGATCCAATCCATTCTTCATTGATTTCAAAGCCCGTTCCTTTTAACCGCTGTGCTGTTTCCACCATTTGAGACACATAACTTGTCATAGATTCACAATTTTCAAGTCGAATTGATATTAATGTTCGAAGTAAACTGATTTTTCTTGTGAATCCTGAATCATCAAATAACTGTTTTAATTTATTCCAAACTGTCGTAATTGTGTTCTCGTTCTTGATGTGCACATACAATGTAGGATCTATTGTCATTATGAGCTTGGCTTTTGCCTTTTTTTGTTCGTCTTCACTTAAATCCGGCGAAATGGCATCGACATCAATTCCTTCCAACACTAGAAAATTTCTCACTGCGAATGCCCAATCGTCATAATTTTGACGGCCTTTTAACTTTGGTACGTTCACTATATAACTTGCGGTCGACATTTTTACAAAACACACGAAAATTTACTGTTAATTTTTACTTTGGAAACTCTGAGCACATAACCTAATATAAACACAATGGTAGCTTTTACAAGACTGACTTATTTATTTACCCACACATAGGACATACCCTACACAGTTCACAATAATAATACAGATAATAGTATATAGATGGCGTTAGTACATTATTTTGATATACACATTTGACAAGCAGGGGCTGCATCCAGGCGTCTATAGCCGGCCCTCTGTTGTGGAACCTGACACTCGACCCATTGCTGCGGGGCCTGGAGAGTAGAGGCGTCTATTGCCAGGCCTTCGCAGATGATGTGGTGCTCGTCTTTGATGGTAATACAGCTCATGACATTGAAAAAAGTGCCAATGCCACCCTTGAGCATGTTCTGGCGTGGGGTGTCAAAAATAAGCTGAGGTTCGCACCGAGCAAAACGAATGCGATGGTGCTAACCAACAAGCTTAAATTTGACACTCCACGCTTGAGCATGGGCGGGGTCGACATTGGCATAAAGGAGGAAATAAAATTGTTAGGGCTGATAATTGACCACAAGCTCACCTTCAACAGCCACGTTGACAAGGTCTGTCGGAAGGCCATCGGCATTTATTAGCAGCTGGGGAAAGCTGCCAAAACTAGCTGGGGCTTACACCCCGAAGTGATCCGCTCCATCTACGTCGCCGCGGTGGAGCCAGTTGTAACTTACGCTGCGAGTGCGTGGGCACCAGCAGTAGGCAAATTGGGGGTGGTCAAGCGTCTGAATGCTGTGCAGAGGGGTTTGAAGGCCTACCGCACGGTGTCCTTGAACTCGGCTCTGTTATTGGCCGGGTTGCTCCCCCTGACTTACGTGTGCGCGAAGCTGCTTCGCTGTACGAGGCCAAGAGGGGAGTACCCCTGCCCGAGCTGGGGGATAGGGACATTGAGCGGATGGCCCCAGCAATCGAGGGTCCCCATCCCGCCGAGCATATCAGCCTGGAGTTCGGAAGGCTGGTGGACGAGGAACAAGTAAAAGCGAACAGCGACCATCAGCTTCGCATTTTTACGGATGGCAGCAAGATTGACGGCCGGGTTGGGGCCGCGCTATCCATATGGAATGGCGAGGCCGAAACATCGGCCGACAAACTTGGTCTGCCATCTTACTGCACCGTCTACCAGGCCGAGCTTCTGGCGGTGTGCGAGGCGACGCGGGTAATCTTCAGACGCCGCGAAGCTACCTCTGCAATTTACAGTGACTCAATGGCCGCTCTCAAAACCATCGCGGCGAATAGCTGCTTACACCCTCTGGCCGTGCAAACCCGTAGAAATTTGAAGGAAGCATTTGAAAAAGGTAAAAATGTAAACATTTACTGGATCAAAGCACACGCCGGCCTAGAGGGCAATGAGAGGGCGGATCACTTAGCTAGAGAGGCAGCGCTGAAGAGCAAAACAAAACCCAAATATGATCTGTGCCCGGTCTCATTCGTCAGGCGAAGCATTCGAATGCGATCGCTTGAGGAATGGGACCGTAGGTACAGAAACAGCGACACAGCAGCAGTAACCAAACTGTTTTTCCCCAGCGCTGCCGAGGCCTACATAACTGTTAGAAAAGTAGAGATGAACGGTGTACTGACGCAAGTGTTCACGGGACACGGTGGATTCCCGAGTACTTGGAACGGTTCAAGTGCAAGGAGAGTCCATCGTGTATCTGTGAACCGAATACAAAAGAGACTGTCCCTCACATCTTTGTAGAATGCTCGGCTTACGAGAAAGATAGACTAGAATTAAATTTTGCTATTGATAAAGATATAACAATAAAAAATTTAAACGAGTTAGTAAAAAGCGAAAAAAGTGAAAGATTTCTAAAATATTGTGAAGCGATTGCAAAGAGGGCAATAGAAAGAAATAAATAATGAATATATGTAATGCCAAAAACCTTATTTTAAAAATTATATCAACAGGTGTTCTTATGTTATGGAATTTATTATAAAGTTTTATTGCAATGTTATGTTTTATTGTTTTATTAATTTATTTAAATTGGAATGTTTTAAATTTTTATTTTTATTGAATTATTTAATGTTTAATGTTATTTAATTTATTTATTTATTTTATTTTTGGGAAATTTACAGGTATTAATATTACATAGTAATAACTCAATAGAAACATACACCAAATAAAATGCTTTAATATTAATTTTAATTAATGTATTATAAATTCATGTATACTAAATTAATGTATATTTCTAAAAGAAGTGTGATGTAAGGAATTTTACAATAAATGAGAAATTCTGTTAACAATAAATAACCCTTATCCCGGCTTAATGTGTGCGAATAAAAAGAATAAATAATAGTTAGTGACGAGCTATAGACGGGAATCCCACCCGTAAGGAATGAATGAGGATGGATGCGAGAAAGAAACAGTATGCAGAATGAAAGTACGAGAGGCAAACTGGTATGGAAGAGAAAAGTAGATATAGGCTTCAGCTGTCGCTGGAGGGATTCGCTATAAAAAAATCAAAATCAACCAAAGAAACGGAATCTTCATCACAC
Organism: Bembecia ichneumoniformis; assembly: GCA_910589475.2. Taxonomy (NCBI): domain Eukaryota; kingdom Metazoa; phylum Arthropoda; class Insecta; order Lepidoptera; family Sesiidae; genus Bembecia; species Bembecia ichneumoniformis. The sequence goes on from OU342531.1 coordinate 85,380, forward strand.
GGCTGCACTCGGTTGCAAAGTGCTACAAACGGCTGCAAACTAATGCAATAGGCTGCGCCCGGTTGCTATCGGCTGCACCCCTTGGACTTTTGCTCTAAGTTGCGGCTGCAAAGTGCTGCAAAGTGTTGCAGGGTGCTGCGGCCGGCGGCAAAAGGCTGTATTCGGTTGCGATCGGTTGCTCTTCAACAGAAAACAGTGCCACCGCCACCCACTTAACTGCAACCGGTTGCGCCCTGAAGTTTTGCTCCACAGTGCTGCGGGTGCTGCAACCAACTGCAGCCCGCTGCGCCCTTCATCACCCACTTCGCCGCAGCCGGCTGCGCCCTGGACTTCGGCTGCGTTTAGATGCATCTGGTTGCATCTCGGCAGCCGGTTGCGTCTGGTTCCAGCTGGGTGCATCTGGTGGCACCTCAACAGGATAAAACAGAAATTTTTCATCACCCACTTCAACGCAGTCGGCTGACTGCGGTTGCGTCTTTCCTCATTTGGGTGCAACTGGGCAACACTTCTTCATCAACTTTACATTAAGTGACTAAGTGATCGTGTTCTGTGCCGGACTCAAAGCGAAACTCAACTGTGCTCAAAGTGACTCACAAACTTTACTTTGCCGTGGTTATCCTGGTCGTCGAGAAATCGTGTTCTGTGCCTAATCTCGTACTCTAAAGTCGCGGCTGCAAGCACGCCCTATCGGCTGTGGTTGGCTGCACCCCCGAACTCCCGGCATGTGCTGGGGCCCGCTGCACCCTTGAACTTCCACTTTCTACCTCAAGCTGCGGAGTCAGTGCTGCAAAGCGTTGCACCCTTGGTCTTCACCTCTCGGACATGGTTGTAAGGTGTTGCGGAGAGCTACATCCTCGACCTGCAGCGTAACCCTGTGTTAGTGCGTTAGTGACTGTGCTGTGCTGGGTGTTGCGGTGTGCTGCCGCAAGGTGCTGCACCCTGGACTTACATTAAATTGGGCACGCAGCGGCTGCGGTAAGTTGAAATCAAAACTCCTCCATAATGCCCATCACTCATTCTCCGCCTCGTCGACCCGAGGCCAGCCAGGAATCTTCTTTCGCAACCGCCAAGGAAGTCCCGCCGGCTGGCTCACTGCCACCGGACACGCCCTCGTCTCCTTTACAATGGCTGGACTCAAACTCGGCCTCGTCTATATGCGACGACCCAGAACCTAGACCCAAAACAAAAATGAGTTCGAGCCAGAAGACACCCAAAACCCGGGTAACTCCCTTGACACCCAATTTTGATGAGTCACCTCATGCTATGTTATACACCAGAATACGCAACCTCATGGCTGTAATTCCCAATATCCTCACCGCAAAAAGGAGTGTCACTAAGGAGATGAAAGAGAAAACACTGGACCATCTAGCGTCAGCCCTGGATCTGCTCTCTGAGCTATATGTAGAAGAAACCCGCAAGCTGCCAAACAGCGAGCGCAATCCTGTCACCCCGCAACAGCACTCCAACACTTTGGAGGACCTCCCTACAATGGTGGAACGAGCTGTCGCGCGTGCGGTTCGTTCGGAATTAAACAAAAATAAACCCGCGAGAGCAAATGTTGAAGAAACACTATCATACGCCCAAGCAGTATCAAGGAACACTGCCGAACCGACGAGATATATCAACAATCCCATCTATGCCTCTTCTAAACCAGCACTTATATTAACATGCGGAGGAAAGGGCGCTCCCAGGGAAGAAGCTGTGAAGACCCTTAGGAAAATAATAAACTTTAAAGACACCAAGTATACTGCTTCCAAACTTACTAAACTCTCCAACGGGAAAACACGAGTAGAATTCGAAAACCAGGAGAATTTAAATGACGCTATAGAACGAATCAACTCTGCCCCCCCCATCCATGGGCATTTCGGCCGAAACGGAAAGAAAAATTCGGCCGATGATTATCGTCAAAGGCGTCTCTAAAGACGTCCATTGCGATGACTTAATTAACTGTATCATGGAACAAAACGAAGAATTAGCCGACCTAACCAAAGAAGACATCAAACCCCGTTTCCTTCGCAGCAATCGCAACCCGAATTTATATAACGCTGTAATCTCCACCTCACCCAAAGCATGGCGTACTATCATCTCCCTGGGCAGGCTAAGAATTGACTTCCAAAGAGTCCACGTGCAAGACTTTTCCCCATTCATTCAATACAGGCGCTGCCAACAGTTCGGCCACTCGCAGGCGCGCTGCTCTGGCAACACCCTATGTTTGGTCCTGTGGCGGGCGTCAGTCTCAGTCGCCGAAGAGTACTCCCGCCACAGTGACATTTGACAGCGGCCGGCATTAGACGTTGACGTTTGGTCGGTCGAGTCGTTAGAGATAGCTTTGAAAAACGTTTCGGTAAGCGCAAGCACTGGTGCTAAAATTGTATTTGAGTGACATTAAGTTACATTCGATTAAAGAATCGGCTGACGGTAGCCCTTGTACGGGATAATTGGTTTGAAAGAGACTACATAGAATCGGGGGAGTAAGTATTGAAGCGGCCACGGACGGGTATCTTCGGAGCCGGAACTCGGCGATATTCCCTTATTACTATTTCCCGCCTCACCCCATATCTATAAATCTCCCTATCGCCTGAGGCGACTTCCAGGCAGATCCGGGGTAAGTGGTTAGATTAAGTTTCTAGCTCATCGCGGCGTATCGCCGTTTCGGTTGGTCTTGACCAAAGGTCAACGCCACCGCACTGGTGCTTATGGCACAGCCACGGGTGCTGTAAGCAACACCCTATGTGCACATTGTGGACAATGCAACCATGAGCTTGCCTAATGTCGGTGTCAACGGCGCCACCCATCTGTGGAAACTGTGTAACACACAATGCAAAATTTAAAACCAATAAGGACACTAAACACTCTGTATTCAGTCAACATTGCCCCATATACAAATCCATGTATAAAAGAATTACCGATAAGATAGACTATGGGCAGGAACCGCACTAACTCTGATTTTGACTTTAACCTAATTCAATGCAATCTGGATAGATCTGCAGTGTCCCTCCACGAATTATGCAACACCCTTAATGACCCGGCTCTCGAGGTCGCTATAATCTCCGAACCATACATAGGAAGTGGTAGCGCTGCTAAGGGTGTGCCTGCTGCCGAAGTTTTCCAAGCTTTCGGACCTAATGATCGCGTCAGAGCCGCCATTTACATCAAAAAACAATTCGCTATCAGCACCAAGGCGATACTCATATCTCAGCACTCCACTCCAGACCTGGCAATAGTCAGGCTCACCCTTGGCAGTCGCTCGCTGTTTATTTTGTCCATCTATCTCCCTCCCCGGACTGACCCCACCCCCACTTTAAATGTCCTGACGGCTTTTCTGGACGACGTCAACAACTCAAACTGCATCATCGCGGGCGACTTCAATGGATGGCACCCCACATGGAACCACCGCGGGAGCGGTAATGCCAGGGGTGACATCGTACACGCATTCATGAACACAAGAGCCTTTCTGTGCATCAACTCTGGGGAGCCCACCTTCCAAACAATTACCCACGGCCAAATCAAAACTAGCAGCATTGATCTCAATTTCGTCTCCGATAACATCGCCTCCCGTGTGACCGGATGGTGCACGGATTTGAATGCAATCACATCCTCTGAACATCTCGCGATCAGGTTCAAACTCCATTCCGGCGCGCCCCCCGGTGTCTCCGCACCAGCCCAGTCAACCTTCCGATACTCTACCGATCGAAAGTGTGACTGGGTTGGCTTCAAGAATGCCTTAACTTCCATCTTTCATGAACGGGATCTACTACAAACACTACTAAACTGTCGACCTTCGATCTTGATGCACTCATACTCAAACTCACAGCGGCAATCAATCAAGCCGCGAAACCCTTCCATGCCGCGGCACCGGCCGCGGCTCCCACTCATCCCGTACCCCCTTCTGGACCCCTCAACTGGATAGGGAAAAAAGAGCCTTAGCCGCCTTACGCCGTCAGATACTCGCAGCCAGAGCAAACAACCTCCCCCCCGAGCTGACTAACCCCCTCGCTACCAAATTCAAGAGAACCAAGGAACAATATAAAGAACTAATCTGGAGGGAGTCCACCACCCACTTCAGAAAATTTTGCGAGGATCAAACTCTAGACAGTGTGTGGACCACAACTAACCCCCGTCATACACTCTGACGGTATAGCCCGGAGACCCCCGGCGACCCTCCCTTCTATGAATAACTATACCTCCGATGCAGAAGAAACCGCAAACTCACTCCTTGAACACTTTTTCCCTGACGACCCGCCCGAACACGACTCCCCGACCCAAGCGGCCATACGAGCCAAACTCGACGACATCCCTCCCACTAGCGACGACCTCCCTTTCACCACAGGAGAGATACTGGAGGCTCTCCGATGCATGTCTGCTAAGAAGTCTCCTGGTATAGACGGGCTCACAGCGGACATCTGCCTAACCGCCATCAAGAGCTTTCCCGACTTATTCACCGATCTATACAACAGATGCCTCAGTCTGGGCCACTATCCAAGGAGTTGGAAGATGGCAGTTATTAAAATCATCCCCAAGCCAGGCGTAGACGGTGTCCAGTCTCTAAAGTCCCATCGCCCTATCGGACTCATATGCGTATTTGGTAAGCTACTAGAAAAACTCTTCGTTAATCGCCTCACTCATCACTTAGCCACCACCGGCAGCCTTTCCCCTGCACAATATGGTTTTAAACGCCACACTTCCTCCCTCCATGCGCTTCACGACGCCATAAACTTCATCAAGCACAGTCGTGCTTCCGGATTACTATGTGTAGCAATTTCCCTCGATATCAAATCCGCTTTTAATCGGGCTTGGTGGCCTTCCATCCTCCAAAGACTCAGAGGTACCAACTGCCCAGCCAACATATTCAAATTAATCGCTCATTATCTACAAGACCGCATCGTTCTACTGGACCATGCGGGGGCTAATGTTAGCAGAAACATGTCTAGGGGGTGGGTCCAGGGTTCTGCGTGTGGACCGGCCCTCTGGAATCTGATATTGGATGGGATTGAGACTGCCCAACGAATGCCGAATCCAAGCGTATGCTGACGACGTGCTACTCCTGGTCACGGGTAAAGACGTCTCATCTCTCCAGGAAACTGCCGCCACTGCTCTGAACCACATCGCCGACTGGGGTGAGGGGGTCAAATTAGAGTTCAATCCTAGCAAAACGCAGGCACTGGCGTTCTCACCCAAATCCGCCAGGGCCTATTTGCGCATGAGACATAGCCACATTCCCTTTACCCGGCAATTCAGGCTTCTGGGGGTCATTATTGATAATCGTCTCAACTTCGGACCCCATGTCCAACACATTGTGACCAAAGCTAAGAGACCTTGACAAAAAAAAAAATGACCTATTCTTTATTGCTTGCTTAGCCGTTGGACTTGCTATTGCCAATGGCTGCGTCATCAAGACATGCCCCCAAGCCCCGCTTTCGTAGCAGACGATCTTTCTCTCCCTACCTAGCGATATCGCACCCGTAGCATCTGAATCAGTCATGTCCAATATTAAATGCTTCCTCCTGTACCTCGCCAAAATTCTTCATCTAACTAAATATTTGAGATAATCCGGCACATCTCGAAAGGTTATCAAAGGAAAACTAGTAAAATATTCCTAAAAAAATGTTTGTGCCTACAGCTCCATATTTTATTGTATTTTATTAAGCGTGGCGACGCCAAAATTTTACGTCTTAACTACGACACCGACACAGTTACCGTTGCCGTTACAGTTATGGTTACTGTTACAGTTACCGTAACTGTAAAATTTAAATTTGTGATTTGTAAAATCAGCAGAACTATTGATAAAAAGTGTGTAGAAAATCAGAACTACATAAATGACATCTCGAATTCACGTTATATTCATAAGAAAACAAAAAAAAAATCCAAAAAAATATTATTTTTTCAATATTTTCTGGTTACCGTTACCGAAAAAGAAGAAGAATCTTGACAAAGTAATTGAACTTTTTGAAGAAGAATCTTGAAGAAGAAGAATTTTTAAGGATTCTTAACGAAGAGGAAGAATCTTGAAGAAGTATAATATTGAAGAAGAAGAATTAAAAAAAAAGAATTATAAGAAATAGAAGAATTTTGAAGACGGAGCAAAAATCTTGAAGAAGAGTCTTGAAAAAAGAAGAATCTTGAAGAGGAAGCAGAGTCTTAAAGAAGAGGAAGAATCTTGAAGAAGAAGAATCTTGAAATAGAAGAAGAATTTTGAAAAGAAGTAGAATTTTGAAGAAGACGAAGAATTTAGAAGAAGACTCTTAAAGAAGAAAAATCTTGACGAAGATAATTTTGAATAAGAAGATTCTTGAAGAAGAAGAATTTTGAAGAAGAGGAATCTTGAAGAAGAAGAATTTTGAAGAAGAGGAATCTTGAAGAAGAATAATCTTGAAGGAGAAGATTTTTGAAGAAGATCTTTTCGAAACCTACTCCTGATTTCTTTATCGTCATATTCAGCAAAATAATCCAGTCGAGTTCTTATTACACGACTGGTCACGCCAAATAATCTTCGAAGTGGACTGTATATTGTTGCTGTGGTACGTGCAATCGAAGGAAATGGGAATGATGGGTAATTCTGTCACTCACCTCTTTCCTCAGCGGCGAAGAGCTGCAACGGGCCCGTCACATACAGAGTCCTGATTCTTCAGCACTTTCACCACTTTTCGACCGCAGTCGCGATGCGGAAGGCGCGACCAAATGGTTAACTACAGCACACACGTCTGATAGGTACACATTAATTTTGATGCGGATGGTACAATAATTCTGATCTCGCGACGAGACCGGCGGGTTTTCGCTTGTTTCAGCGGCGGTGGCGGCGCGTTATAAAAGAATGGCCGATTGGCTTCGTATGCGGTGCGTAAGCAAGTGACAGATAGGGAATGGGTGTGTGGTGGGAGCGAGACAGCACATACCACTAACGAACCACTATCCGTCAAATTGACAATTGGCGTCAACAACGACGTTTCCATCCATTCATCCACTCCAGCACAAATAAATCAGCAAAATCATCTAACTCGTTCTTTTAAAATCTCAAAAATATCCTTAATTTTTCACTCACAAAACTCTCTGTTATTTTAAAGATAGTTAAAAAAATTCACAAACACAAAATAGTAGGTAACCTTTCTTTTGGCAGGTAAAAACGTTGTTACCCGACATAATATTAAAAAAATAACAGACTAAACAGACACCTGTGAACAGAAATTTGAATGCTATCTGCCGGAAGAGTTGTGGGTACTTTATCAGGTAAGTGGTGAAACAAGCGTTAAATGTAAATTTTTATAAGTCTTGTGTCAAATAGACAGAATTGAGTAAAGAACATGAACTATGAACTTTCTGTTTAGAATAAACTATAAGTAAATGTCATCTGAGGGTTAAAGAAGTTCTGCATGGCAATGCGACCGAATTAAGAATTATTACCTGGAAAACTTATTACTATACATTGAAAATGACAACATATATCTATCCCTTTCAAACAGTGATCATTTCTCTCAGTTGCGTCTTTAATGTGCAGTTACAATTTGTCTTGTCGGACATTGAATGTCAATCTCTCTCATCCGCCTATCTTTATAAACTGTAGTGTGTGGGTTATTTTGATTTATAAGTAAAAACTATTTCGCAGTAAGTTTGATCAAAACATTTCCAGTAGTATGAAATATGAAAAACGGGACAAGTGCGAGTTGAACTCGCTTGAAGAGGGTTCCGTACTATGTTACCTATCCGCACAATGTTGAGTGATTTACCATGTTATTTTAATATCATGGACTTCTTATAGGTTTTCCTATAATCTATAAGTAGAAATTCTAGATTCAGTAGTTTCGGAGATAAGGGGAAGGGGGGGAAATGGTCAATTTTCGTCTATTTTCTTGAATAACTTAGAAACTATTTATTTTATAATTACAAAAAAAAATACATTTAAGATCTTCACAATAAGACCTTCCATTTGATATGTCACACGATGCAGTTTTCAAATATTTTATTAATTTTACACTTTCCCCCCAAAAATGACCTCCCATATACAGATTTCATCTACGAGTATTCACGTCACACCTCTGCATCTCACAGAAATTGATATGTGTACCAAATTTCAACTTAATCGGTCTAGTAGATTCCGAGATAATTGACTGTGAGCGACGGACAGACGGACACACGAGTGATCCTATAAGGGTTCCGTTTTTTTATTCGGACGTGCGGCTCCCATAAAAATCAGAAAATTAGACATTATAGGTGATGGCAACAATGAGCATGAAACATCAATCAGATTACCTGCCTATTACTTGCCTGGTTACATTTTTGGAGTTCACGGAACAGTTCCACCCAAATCCGATAGATGTCGCCGCTTCACCATAGAATAAAAATACATACATACTTTCGGTATTATAATAGATGGCGCTTTTATTTACCCTCTCTTTTCCTATTGCATAATTAGAAGGTAAAGGTATTACTGCTAGTTCTAGGACAATCTAATCATCGGCCTTGAAAAAGTATCCTTTGTGCGTTATTATGTTTCTGACACATACATAAAAAAATTACCAAAAAAAACCGTTCTTCGTTAAAATTAATAGCTCTATTAACTATTAATTTATTAGGTTTTAATTAGAGTAATCATTTTCAAAAACAGAAATGAGACAAGAGAAAGTAATGAAAACATTAAAACCGCTAATGAAGAACGATTCGAACGAGCTCGTCAGTCAACGATGATTGGGGGTGCAATCATATTGTTTAATCTTTGTAATTAACTGTAATTGGTGTGATAAATTTTAATAAAGCCAAATTAATTTATGATTTTGAACTTGGCTTGGTATTAGGACGACAAGGACAATGAACAAGTATTAAAAACTTCATATTACTAAACTGCCACAGAGAATTGACAACGACTCAATTACTTAGGTTCTATGGTTAATTACGAACTGCAAAATACATTTAAGTAAGAAAATGTCATTTTGAATTTTCCACTTAATTTTCATCTCTATGACAGATTTCAAAACTAGTTCAATGGAAAATACCCTATGGGTTTTGACATTTAGTGAGTGAGTGGGTCTTGTTAAAATAGACACTTTTGGAGGCCTATAAGTCCTATTTTTTGAACTAGAATTTTTACTTGGTACATAATAATATTGTTAGAATTGTATATCAAAATTGTTAATATATATATTTATATTCTGTTGTGTAAACTTATTACTTGTCTATGCCTCTTGACGTTGGATGCGTACTGTCTATGAAATAAAAAGGTCACCTTCACTTGTCAAAACTAAACTTCTGCGTTTTATTAAATATAATAAACCTTTCAACTTTCTATATCATACCGTTAAGGCGAAGCCAGCCCCTAATGATAAAAAAATCCACTTATTCGTAACCGTTTTCCTTTTAAATTATCATGATAATTATAATTTAAAAAATACTCAAATCATCTGCAGGATATATGAAAGGGGATCATCATAATTATTTTTTAAATTATATTTAATTATATATATAAAAAAATTACTAATTTGCGGTCTAATATTGATGTTGTAACCGTGCAATTATTTTAAATAGATAATTTATAAGATAAATTTTAAGATCCACTATCTCTCAAAAGAAAAATTTGAATTATACTTTATTTAATTTTTAAATAGTTATTTTCGAGATTTGCAAGTAGCGACTCCCCCTCAGCAGCAAAAGACGAGTTTTGCGGCTGGAGTCGCCTTAATGATGAGGGAGTTAGAGCAAAGTGCTCGAATGCGTACTTTTTTGTCATGGGCAAGTTAAAAATGTACGAGATAAAAAATATAACCTTACACAAATACCTACAAAAATATATTGGGTACTCAAATGTTAAGAAAAGAAAGGCAATATTCATTTGTAAATTCTTTCTTCGTTCGACCAACAATCTTAAAATAAAATTAACATTAAAAATAACACTAAGTGACAATCTTTTGTAAAGAATGTATTAACAGAACACTTTGTTTTGCAACATAAAATTTTAATAGTAAATATAATCTAGGCACCAAATTGAAAATATTTATTATTGGGAAAACAAAACACCAAATAAATGTGAATATAAGTGAAGTACAATATGGCTTAAGAAGCTGAAAACAACTCGATAAGAAACATCAATTATAAAAATCAGACTTTTATACAAAATGGGTTACAACTATTTAACTCCGTTCGAATGGCTCTTTGGATGTCGAGGGTCGAGGCTGTGGCGTCTCAGCCTTCTGAGAATCTGATGTGCTTCTGCTATACGTCGCAATATAAATGTCGCATTATAATTTAATACAGCGGAAACATTTCAGTGATAATTTACTTACCAAGTGTGTGATTCAAATCAAAGGGTCACAATAATTAATAATTACTCTAAATTACACAATAATTCAAATTCAAATTCAAATTCTTTATTGAGATAAAAACGGAGAGGTCCACTAACATTTATCTCACAATACATATCTTAGTAGTTAATATGATAAAAAAATAATAATAATAATAATAATCAATAATAAGAAAAATATATCCTACATTACAATATTAGTCAATTAAACTAACGGCTTACATGCCTTTGTCCCATTGGTCTATTAAATTTTCACAATATGTCCGAAAAGTTTTAATTACAGTAAACCAATTGTCACAAAAAACATCAATGTCAGGGTTGGTGGTAAGGAGTGCATTGAAATGGCGGCGGGTACGGATCAGTGGAGACATGGAACGCGCCACGGTGCAGCTGAAAGCCACGTTAAACAATTTGGGCAATTCCCCGCGCCTATTGCCCAAAACTCCGGGTCCGTCTGGCACGAACAAGGTGCACAATAAATCATGCAGGTGCAAGGAATCGACCGATCCTCTGAGCACCTTGTAGCAAGTAGTGAGCTGATCCATCAATCTTCTCACTTCCAGCGAGTTATAGCCGAGCTGTCCAAGCAAGAATTTGGTCGGATACATGCACGGGTAATAGTCGTAGAGTTTCTTGTACAGCGACCTAAGGAACACTTTTTGAACCTTTTCCAGCATCCGCGTGTAGGTAACGTGATGCGGATTCCACACACACGCACTAGATTCTAGTTTGATTCTAACTAACGAGTCATATAAAGTTCTAACAACCAACGGATTTTCAAAATCTCTGGCGTTTCGCAAGACGAAGCCCAGCCGACGATAGGACTCTTTGGCTAGATCCGATATATGATCGTGAAAAGACAGGGTACGGTCGAATTTTACACCTAGGTCCTTAATATAATTTACTCGATTTATACATAAATTGTTAAGATAATAGTTATAATCAATTGAATTTCTTTTACGGTCAAATGTCATTACATTACACTTAGACATTACACATTAAATGTCATTTTATTCGTCACAGCCCATAGGCAAATAATAATTACACAAAATTAGAGAATCTATAAAAATGTAATCTAATAGAAAACACATTCACAAAAGTTAATGAATATTCATGTGCACTATTTAATTTAAAGAAATAGAATATTTTTTAATAAATTTGTTGCTAATTTGTTTTTAATAATATTGACAGTGAATGACAAAGTGATAGAGTTCCACCCTATAAGGGGAAACAAGGGAAATCACTCACCACTAAAGAACAAGTTAATCGACTTATTAAATGAAGAAACCGAAAACACAAATTATAATTATACAATATCACCTAAACCAGAACCAATCTCTATGACAGGAGTCAAAGAGATCAGCAAACTGAAAGATATATTAAATAAAATCACCACTTACGACAACTATACAATGACCACGCTTAGATCAGGCCACATAGTAAAAGAATGCCTAAAAATATAGAAATACAAATCTATAAGACTAACGGAAACGTCAGCAAGTACACCTATCAACTAAAAAGTGAGATCTAACATCTCAACAGATATAGAAAAACACGTCCATAGGTTCGCCAAATTGATAAGTAACCAAGGAATCCCTGCCAGATTTTCATGTAGATCTGAAGGCAAAGCCCAACAACAAGAAAATATATAAAATTAATCAACTTAACCACTTGAAAGTGACTTTGGAAGCTCCATATCAAAAAATCAATGCTTTAGACCATTCCGTTGTGTCAAATGTGGAGGGAAGCATGCAACAGCTTTGTATATTAAACAGCAGACACAGCCACCTGCGCTAATTATGATCAAAAACATCCAGCAAGCTATAGAGGCTGCGTAAAATACGAACAATACAAATTCTAAAAATCCAACAAAGAACCTAAAAGACCAGTAAACACCCAACAAATCCAGCATCGCCATCTCGGTTTATGGAAGCCGGGCTCAGTCATTTCGCGATGATGCTGATGGTGCATAATCATAATATAAATCTTAGCGATTTGGCCAGAATGCCTCCAGCTCCATTAATGGACAAACAAGAATGCCAGAGCAATCACAGTATTCAGAAATTATGCATAGGGTTCCAAAGAATGTACAATCATTCATCCCATTCAACAGTATCTATAGACAAAGGATTGTTGATGCTAAGAAAGTTTCAAGTTTTACCAAACGAACGGGAACGAGAGGTGTTTTCTTGCATAATACGTAATCTTTTCCCTCAGTATCCTGACAAAGAATTGTATATCATTTCACAATTGTTTGTGACTTCCCATCCCATTTGATAGAATACGTACGGTCTACAAGGCCAAGAGCTACCGACCAAGCCGCAGGGACCTGTATCACCAGCAAGTTTGGCTAACATTTTAAATCAGAACGCACATACAGTGCCACCATTCAGTTAAAAATGTGAACATGTTAATGGATGTATTGCTCGATTGATAATTTTATTAATTGTTTGATATGTATGTACGTCAGGAGTGTCCTGTAGCAAAAGTGAGAAATACTTCAATTGCGATCGCAACCAATATTACTAACAATCATTGATAAAGAAGAAAATATTAATGTGTCTCCTGAGTCAATAGTTGATAAAACTCAACTTAACCTTCAAATAAAATGTAATGAACTAAAGGAAATCATAACGAAAGAACACTATCCATGGCTTTCGCGATATTTAGTAATAAGCGAGTATCAATAGAGCTTAGTCTCATACGTTGTATTCCAATTTTTTTTGGATGTTCTGAAAATTCAAGTTATCAATAAAATGGTAACCAAAGAGACTTTCCAAAATATAAAGATATTACTGCGTAAAGATAAAGGAATAGAATTTTTTTCTGATAGATCCTTTATAAGGATACTCGGTCATTGGCTTGACATGCTGACACTGGCCCGCAATTTGCCAATATTTCATTTAGACATTGATCTCAAGGGCTTAATCTTAGAAGCATATTACAAAGGACCACAGGAACTGCTGTATGTGGTTCCGTTTGTTATGAAAATATTGCAATCTTGCGCACAAAGTAACGTCTTTAAACCTCCGAACCCATGGAATATGGCCCTAATGAATGTGTTGGCCGAATAACATCCGGAACCGATTTGAATTTTAATTTAAAATTCGAGATTGAGGTATTGTACAAAAACCTCAGTTTGGATATTGTTCTTTAGAAACCTACAATATATTTAAAAGGTCCAGAGAAATATAGAGTTTCACCTGTCTCAGTCAAAACCGACTATGGAAACTGCAAGCACAATGACGAAAAGAGGGCAGTGGTGCTGTGCACATACAATCTCAAGAGGATCTCGATCAACTTATTAAACCTGAATTTGGAAAAACTAACCCGATTCCCGCTAAGCTGGCGTCTAGTGTCTGTGCGGAATAGTATCCATCACCAAAAAATAAATCCTCTGTATATAACCAAACTAAATGAATTCCTACTCATGCATGAATATTGTCTTACTATAAAATCTTACTATACTAAATATTACATTAGCTATAAATCAATCTACTGTTTTGTAAATATGGCTTGTTTACAAAACAGTTTGTTACAAAGCTTTTTGGAAACCTTACCAGATTTCCACTCAACAGTCAAAAGGAAATCTCTGCATATATAATGAAATTAAATGAATCGTTATTCATGCATGAATATTATTCCGCTAATTTAATGTCAACTTCTTTGTACATATTATATTTCATTAGTTTTAATTTAATTTATTGTTCTGAAAAATTGTATTGGTTAAGTTTCATTAGAACACATTTAATAAATACACTGCAACTTACACACTACATCACAATTACACTACGCGCCACAATCACATACACACGCACAAATCCTTCTGCATTTTACAAAATCATTTTAATCATTTTAATATACTTCTACTACTTAGAGCAGCAACCTATGTTCTTCTTAAAACGGAACTTTTTGTTAAACGCATAAATATAAAATATAAATATTAATATTCCAGATGTAATTAATGATATCGACTCGTTGGAGACATTTTGTAGCACTCTAAACCTTCCATGTTACAAATACAATTAAATACGTTAATGAGCCGCGGCTCCCAGAGACGAAAGTTAATGGTTCATTAGTTAAATACCACTTTAAGTAAGCATAGGACTGTGCGTTCTATCGAAATGCATATCGATAACGTGCAGTGTTGTCATAAGAAAAAACTCAATGACACGATATCATTCGGCAAAGCAATTTATGTATAGAAAAAATAAGAGTTTCATAAAAATCAGTTAAACATGTCTTTTCTTATTATTATCAGTTAAAATTAACAATAATAGACGTAATTATAATTAAATAAATTAAAAAGTCAAGTTTTTTTAAATACGGCAACATTTCACATCATTGTCAATTTTAATTGTCAATTTTTCATAGAAGTAATATACTTTACTTTTTTTCGTAAAGTATCTATTATTCTTATCATCTTGTCAAGATATATTTAAAGTTTTTAAGTTTAAATTTTTTTTTAAATAATTTTAGCTACCTATGTAACGACTCCACGAACAATAGATTATTATTAATAAGATTACCTCATTTTCGAAATGTCAAATTCTCCATTTAAGAAGCATAAGTAAGGGTTGAGCTGTCATTAAAGTTAAGTGTCACTTAAGACCACTAATCAACCATTAACTGTCTCTGAGAGTAAACATTTTTACTAAAGAGTCGCTAAGTAATAATTAAAACGACTCTGAGTGCGGCAGTTAGACTTAGATGCAAATTAATTCACAATTTATCTATTTTATGTTTTACCACAGTCTAACCATACTTACGTCATACAGTCGCACAACGCTCAATGTTCGAGCCTGCAAACTGAAGCGAGTTCGCCGAACGTTGCTCTACGCAAGTACATTCGTTGCCTGACTGTATGACGTAAGTATGGTTAGACTGAGGTTTCACCTTATCAGTCCAAATAGTGAAACTAAGGCCGTCGTTGCGAAGCAAAAAGTTAAATACAAATTCTAAAGAAGTTTTAATAAAGACGTTGGCTGGCGGATTCGAGTGATTTTGTTGGTTCAATAGTCGTATAGTTACTCTGTTCGGACTCCAGTAGAATTAATGTAAGGGTATCGTAAAAAAAGAATGTTCTATAATTACACTAAATTCACCGTTACTTTTAAACATTTTTAAATAGGTACACTAATTGTTTGATTTGTTCTTCTGAACCTTTCTAAAAAGGTCAACTACTCAGACCGACAAAACCTATAGACCGAACAGGTGACGCAGGTAATAGGAAGACGATTCTGCAATAGGATGACGATTCTGCAATTCGTGCTTATTTAAAAAAAAAACAACAATATTAATATGCCGTCCTGTGTCATAAAATGGAGCAAAAAAATAAGGAAATATGGCTTCTATTAAGAAGCCATATTTCCTTGAAATATGGCTTCTTAATAGTGGCTAAATGTTGCAAGCTTCGTAATATTTTTTCCCCAAAACGTAGGGTAAACCGAATTGTATTTATTGTAAGAGATAATATTCAATAATATTATTACTTTTACCTGAATTACATACAGTCATGATACTTTTTGACCATTTATTTCCAACTGATTCTTCATGGAATCAAAAATGGACTAAGGCTATAAGGGATAGCAGAGATGACGAAGATTGCCTGCCTTCAAAATTCAGTGTTAATAGTTCATTGCATTTTGAAGAACGTGACATGTAGGTAGTACACCAAAAGTGGCAATTGAATGAAAAAAGAATGAAAACGCGTCTCTAAATTTCCTTAAATTTGTTAAGCATGACATTGGAAATTTGGCCTACTTAGCTATA
Organism: Bembecia ichneumoniformis; assembly: GCA_910589475.2. Classification (NCBI taxonomy): domain Eukaryota; kingdom Metazoa; phylum Arthropoda; class Insecta; order Lepidoptera; family Sesiidae; genus Bembecia; species Bembecia ichneumoniformis. The sequence continues at coordinate 101,437 of OU342531.1, forward strand.
GCTACAGTGGTTTAGCTCACTATTTATTTTTAATAATGTGAGCCGTGTGTATCTCGATTAGTGTCTGCTGAGAGACACGATTTTCACAAACTTATTACATGAAGAACCAAAGATGGTTTAAGTTTTCCTTCTTTAGACACCTACAACATATGCTGTACGCGTGAGCTGGTTATAAAAAAATATTAAGGAAGGAATAATGATTTCTTCAAAAACCCAACACAATTACATATGGTCACAAATTCTGAATAGCACCAAAGAAATTTAATTAAATCTGTCATTGAAAAATATATCAACATTGGATTCCATCACATTGTCAAAAAAGAAACTTTGCATAGAAGTTGTGATACGAAACGACAGTATTTTAAAAATCTATACTAATATTATAAAGCTGAAGAGTTTGTTTGTTTGTTTGAACGCGCTAATCTCAGGAACTACTGGTTCGAATTGAAAAAATATTTTCGTTTTGAATAGTCCATTTATCGAGGGAGGCTATAGGCTATATAACATCACGCTACGATAAATAGTATTACATAGCAGTTTCCGGTACCGCGCGCCCCATGCGCACGCCGCCCCCGCCGCCGTATGGGCCGCAGGGAAGCGTAGCCGAGTTCAGCTAGGCTATTCATAATAAAAACTTAGTACACCATCAAAGCAGACCCTACACAGTGCCAATAAAATTTAAATTTCCTCAAATGCAATTACCCGTGGCCACAAACTAAATAAGTTATTATTATTATTAAATTATCGTATTATTCAAAACGAATATTGTTTAATATTGTTACGCTGCATTTAAAGCGCAACACGATTTATGCCATCCAGGTATACGAACAACGAGAAGAATAGTAACTACAAAGTTTTTCCGGCCGTCGATGAATAAAGATATAACTACGTGGACTAGATCGTGTCTGTCTTGTCAGAGAGCCAAAGTTCATCGTCACGTGGTCACTCCTCATGGCAAGTTACCCAGTGCATAGTAGGACCAGTGCAACTGTCGAATGACTACCGATACTGTGTAACTATTATTGACAGATGTACAAATTGGCCAGAAGCTGTACCAGTACGAGAAATAACCGCAGAAGTCGTCGCGCGCGCCTTATATGAAAATTGGATAGTACGTTTCGGCTGCCCACTTCGCATATCTACCGATCCCTGTTCACATCTCTTATGAAGAGATTTGGCGTCACAAGAATCCGAACCACTGCATTCCATCCACAGGCGAACGGGAAAATAGAGCGAAATACATCTACCAACTGGACGGAAGAGCTACCAACAATATTACTGGGTCTACGTACTGTACTACGGGAAAACAATTTCTGTTCTGCTCAAATGACATACGGCACTAGTCTCCGCGTTCCAGGTGATTTTTTCTTGCCTACAACTCAATCGAGGCTAGAAGATCACGAATATGTATCACCGTGCGAACATAAAGAAGCAACGCCACATAAGACCTTCGTGTATAAGGATCTTGCAAATTGTACACATGTTTTCCTGAGGAACGACACCGTACGCCCTTCGCTGACACCTCCGTACGATGCTCCCTACGAAGTACTTGAGCGGCACGACATCGCACATCGAACGTATCAATATCGATCGTCTCAAACCGGCATACATTTGTAAAGTGGAAGAAGATGACACCTATAGCAACTCGAGACCCGTACAGCAACAGCAGCAGCGTGTGCAACCTTCTACAACCACTGCGTCAGAAGAGCCCAACGTCACCAGAAGCGGCCGACTAGTTCGCAAAAGCGTACGTTTTGCTTGAAGGGGAGTGATATGCATCCTCCGTGATGTACTGGCGTGCATTCGAATCTGTTTTGAATATTTAAATTCGAACGAGAAGTTGACACGCAATGAAAAAGAAACAAGTGCAGAGAGACGACGACGAGCATTCAGACCGAGACTGCGAAGATCGAAAGAGCAGACACAGGATTTCAACATTTTCTCATCTTCACATTGATCAGCAAAAGTCCTGGAAGATCTCAAGAGGAACATTTTTAGTGACAGTGCTTATGGTGAAATTTTATTCTTTATATTTGTGAGTGTTTATTTTGTGAATATATTTCTTGTGTACAGACAATAAACAGTTTTTATTTCTTGTGTTTTTGGAGTCAGTTTATAGATTAGTTTGAAAGTAGGACAACAGCTCCTACAGTCACTATACGAACTGATTATGCAATTAGACCATCTAGAATTCGATTGTTCTGATCACGAAGCATTAACAATACTCATCACTTCACTAAATTTAGGATTGCAAAAGGCTAGTTGCCCACCAGAGATGTTCCCTGTTGACTACTTTTGCGGAAGATGGAAAAATTTGGGAGGACAGATGAGTCTAATCACACACATTTTCAAAAATTCAGATGTATTCAGTTTTGGCGATCATTTATACCTGGGTTCTATTGATTTACTAAAATCATCACCAGATGTAGACAACAAAGTCATAAGATGAAGATTGAAGATGATTGAAGCGGGTACAACGATCTCTGTGTTTTTTAGTCTTTAATAATAGTTTTCTTAAGTATTTTGATAGAACAAACATATTTATTAGTGGCTGCTTACGTGATAATTCAGTATAAATGTTGGTGAATTTTATATGTTGCATAAAAGTGCCTAAAATTTCTTAATCACCTTTTTCACATTAAAATAAACTGTACTCACATTAATTTCAATTTGTCGACCCTCAGACCGACAAAAACTATAGACGGAGTTGATGGTTTTCTGATTTTTCTTAATATCCGGTCTTGTACAAAAATTTCCAGGTGTTTGCATAACAGGACCCTCCAGGACCTATTATGATAATTCATCATCACTGTTAAAATTTTGACGATATCTGAGGTCTTCGGCTACACAGCCGAAATTTAACATATGGCTTTTACAGTTCTCAAGAGAGGCTGTGAACGAACAGAGGCATAACCATTGTCACGGAAGGCTTCGGCTAAAGACGTATCAACCATTGCGGTAGCCACGTCGTTCACTCTCAGAGGAATTCTTTTATCGTCTTTGTAAAGAAGTGGCGGTAACACTATAGACACAACCTCACGTGGAAATTCTGAGCCGATTTAAAATTAAGTCCTTGGGAACGTTGGCTAATCCAAAGGCATTTTGAATGGGATTCGTTGGAAGTTTGTAAGACTTCAAGACTGCAATCCTGAGGACCTGCACGCTCCACATTATGCCCCGTTCTAGAAAAAAAACGAAATTAAAAGGGACTTTCAGCATAATAAGTATACGCATTTATTAACAGTTACAACAAAATTATTTTACGAATTCAAGAATCTAATTTTGTTATTTTCGTAATCTTTTTTTTTCTATATTTATTTATTTGTTTATTTATTGATATTTGGAGAATCAACAGTTAAACAAAGACAAGATAAAAACTAAAACTAAAAAACATATAACCAATTAAAGATTCTCACCCATAGAAACAAACTATATCTAAACAAACAGTACAGCGTTCATAAAAATTATTATGCTTTCATAAAACATATTATGCTTCCATATCTTACTAATTTAGCCATTCCCTAGTAAATGTGTCATTTTTAGTTGTAGAGATTATTTTGGAAACATACAATAAAAATAGTAGTATTCTGTTGATGATAGTCGCATCATTTAATAATTCAATCATAATTTGGCAACAAATTTATTAAAAAATATTCTATTTCTTCAAATTAAATAGTGAATATAGGTATTAATTAACTTTTGTGAATGTGTTTTCTATTAGGTTACATTTTTTAGATGTTTAATTCGTAAATAATGTAAACCTTTTAAAAACTGTTACTTTTGCTTTAAGGCGACGCAGCGATAAACAATTAATACGGCTGTGATTGCATACGAAAACGAGAGCGCGTTTGGTTATGTCGTAAGGTCGTATGCGACTATAATATATTTTAAGTAATCCAACTGTAAAATTAAAGTGTATGTTTATAGTAATGTCCATAGAAAATTTGGAGATATAAATAGGTCCCGTTTCCTTGTAAAATGTAAATCTATGTTTTAAAAGAGGTTTCTTTGATTTTTTTTCTCTCTTATAAAAGTTTACCAATCGTGTAAACCAACTGACAAAATGAAGTCAGTAACATGAGGAAACAGATTATAAAACATCTCTTTCATATGTTTTGTCATTGCTAAGAAAAATCTAAATCCCTGCCACCAAAATTTCCAATTCGTCGCCGTGTATGCCGGAAGCCGAATTACCCTTGTCTGCCAGCGCTTAAATTTATCATTTCAAGTGCCATTTGCCATGATATATACAGGTTGTTCAAATTTCAACCGTTTTTACCGATTTAACTACTGACTCTGATTGACCTAATTATTCTCCCAGAAGGAGTCATGGGGGTTTTACCATGATTTATTAATAATGTATGCCGGATCCACGTTCCGGCATACAAAGGGTTAATTTATCTGTATTTATATTATAATTATAGTAAAACAAAATAGCGGTTTAATTATATTAAGTCGGGGAAAAATTCTTTTCGCATTTAGTGTGTATAAACTTGTAATAAAATCTTTTTGGGTGTACCTACCTACTACATATTTGTTTCTGGCTGGATTTGAAGACATTAAAAGGTTACATTCCAAAGAAAGAAACAAATTAGTAAAATGTTGTTTCCAGCTATTTTTCATTTGTTTTTCCTTTCTGAAAATAGTAAATTAAATATATTTTTACATCTATACTAATATTATAAAGCTGAAGAGTTTGTTTGTTTGTTTATTTGAACGCGCTAATCCTAGGAACTACTGGTTCGCATTGAAAAATTCTTTTTGTTTTGAATAGTCCATTTAAGGAGGAAGGCTATAGGCTATGTAACATGACGCCACGATAAATAGTATTATATATAAGCAGTGTCCAGTACCGCGCGGCCCATGCGCATGCCGCCGCCATATGGGCCGCAGCGAAGCGTGGCCGAGTTCAGCTAGTCTTGTCATATAAGAGTTTCTTTGCATTTAAATGCACACATCTACACATATGTATAATAATAAAATCGTAACGTCTGTACATTAAATATTGTACTTTAAATGTTATCGAGATCAAAAAATAGTTTTCAGAATTTTTGACAGTTTATCTGTTTGTCTGTAGGTTTGTGCGCGCTAATCTCAGAAACGGCTTTACAGATTTGAATGCGGTTTTCACTGGTGTGTTGTAACAGGCTTCCCGTAACATTTAGTGTTTGTTTGATTCCAATCGGTTTATAAACAAAAAAGCTACCACGCGAACGAATGTTAATATGTACCAACGTTTTATTATATTTAAAAATATTATTCAAACGGATTACAGCACTCAACCACATTTTCTTTCTGATCTCGTGACCGATCAGTTCATTGGATTACATTAGAATGGAATAAAAAGCAGAAGGTAATCAATATTAGAGTAGAAAAGACTCAAATAAATAATAGTAAATGTGCTGTTGTGTTTCGGTGGGCAGTAAGGGATGCACCTGTGGTGTAGCTTGTGTTAGTAGGCGACGCGACGGTGTCAAGTGGACCGTCTGCTATCCCGCTCACCTTGACATCGTGGGAGACGGGCACGGTGGCCAAATGGTACGGCCTTATGTCGGTGGGTAGCCGCATCGCATCGTGACCGCAGCGCATGAGCGCGGTTAACCACGCGAAACCAGCAGATAAAGAGGGCAGGCGTTCCACTTTCAATTAATAAATATATTGTGAAAAAAAGAAATTTTATTTTAAAAGAGTTTGGCAATTGCAACAACAAATTAAAGTTACCTGGAATCTTTAGGCCCGGAGAGCGACTGGTGCTGCGAGTATTGCCAGTGCTGTGAGTGTTGCCATGTCTGCTACCGGCAGACACCGCTCGCTGGGCCCTGGCGCTGCAACCGCGCCCCCAACTCCGCCAACTACAGGAGCTCCTGCGATGTACCGCACGTAGATCCAATGTCGCCGGAACGAGTGACACTGGATCGACCTTGACACTAAAGACCGGAAGTTATTTTGCAATTGAATACTTATATCTAGAGATCGCATAAGTTAAACTTTAAGAGATGCGGTTTCATCAAATAGACTGAACCAAAATGGGGAACAGGTTTTAGAACATCTAGCGGCACTGGCGGCCTAATATGCCATAATATTTTTTATTATATATTTCAGTATAGGCCGTGACACATTAAATACTACAGAATCCATATCCTAATATTGCATTGCTACAATTTATATTAATATATAAATTATATATATATATTAACATATTATAGTTGAGTACTACCTCGTATAATAGAGTCCAATGCCAGTGCAAATGAAAGCAATCATGAGCTGATTTTTCTCTGCAGTCTGATCAAAAAGAGAAATGTTGTGAGTAATAAGTGAACTATCGTGGACAAACACATGTCTACAGGATCTTAATTCATATACAGCAGTTACAGTGCTACCCGACAAGGGCATGCAAATATTCATATAAGGCCCGCGTTACCGAAAGCCGTTATCTGTCATTGTCACTTTGGAATCTGTGTGACAGCTGACAGCTTATAAAAGCAAAAGACGGAATCTCGTATGAAAAGATTGAAAAGTGTGGTCCGCGTTGAGAAACGAAGCGATAGCGTTTTATTTTACGAAGCAGCGACATCTGTCGTCAAAAATGAACTATTTGATGTACAAGCCGCGTTCCCTAATTCTGTTGTAGTATAATAGATGGAGCCATTAATAGTGTTATATTTTTGTAGTTCACCAAGCAGTTCTACCCGAATCCCATAGATTTCGCAGCTTCACCATAGAATAAAAATACATAGTATTATAGCAGATGTCAGACAATCGTACTTATGAAGTAAAATCCAGTCGTGCTATACCATCTGTAAAAAGTGAATGAAAATTAAAAAGCATTATTGCTTTGCACGTGCTTTTTGTTTTTGGTATTTTTGCATTAAAAATGTTCCAGACGAGATAAAATCAAACCAAGTCACACTAGCATTCTCAATTTCTACGACGGTTTTTACTTAGAATGACATAGGACAAAAAGAGAGAAGCATTAAAGAATCGACAAACCATTCGGCGAGCACTAACCCTGTTCATGCACTTGGCCGGCTCGAAGGTCGTCCTTATAGAAGCAGAGCAACGCGAGAGCCGACTCGCCGCGCTGACGATGACGCCTCGTGCTCTCGCACGGCGAAGGGTGCTCCGCTTCGAAGTCCAGCGATCGAAGATATCACAGTACGAGCCAAATTTCAAGGGAACAAAGAAAGTCAAATTAAATGTAATCTTTTAACAGATCGATAGAAAAACATTGTTCGATGACATCGTCTCGTTTATTGCTTCACAATCATATTGACATAACAGTTCTGTTGTTGAGGATTACCGGAGTACACGAGGATATATGATGTATCACGCGAAACTGCACAAGAGCACGCGGTTAACAAAGATGTCGCACCGCGGGGAGAACAATGTATCGCACGCGCGCACTCTAAGCTACAATCTCGAACGAACTGATGAGATGACTCACTCACGGTCCGCGCCGCGCCCAACCAACCGCTGCGGCTGCGACGATCTGCAGACCTAAGCACTCCTAGCCACGCATATTTCGCGTCAATTTTTGTCCCACATTATGGTCGTAATGAAATCTTAACACCTATATTATAAAAAATCATTGTTTTTCTATGGCTGGCTGGCTGGCTTAGTTGCGCGCTCACTACGCTACAACGGCGTGCTGTCTTCTTCGTTTATGTGACGAATCGAAGTCCCGCCATTTCTACGCAACGGCGCTCCACGTGTTTCTCAAACGCGCCTAACAACAGGTACATCGCCAATGCACCGGTTTCACATAGCACTATTCCCGCTACTGTGAGTGAATAACATCGTGGCAAATGAAAATTCAATGTTTGAAATTACCGAAACTTCTAATTTAGATATATCGGGACAAAGTATTGATAAAATTCCGTTAGGAATCCTTATTAAATTCATTAAACCATTTAAGGCGACTCCAGCCGCGAAAAAAATTACGTACTTACCCCCGGCAACCCGCGGCGGGATTTCCCCCGCGTCCTATTATCGCATAACGCGTTTTTTGTCATAGAGTATACAACAACAGCAACAGACACGACAAACAAAAATTATTGCAGCTAATAGTAGGTACCTATGTAATTTAAAACACCATAAATTATTTAAGAATACAAAATAGTATTATCATATTCATTTATTTAGGCTTTCTGACAGGTACACTGCCGTGTTAACGATAATTGCAGTAAGTACACTAACTCAATTTCGAGAAAATGGCGCCTAAAGTGTTTTAAGCGACTGTATCTAAGTTACTAACTTTAAAAATTATTGAATTATGGTACACGGTGGAGAAAGATGAGTTCTTTTTCAGGTTTTTAATTACAGGGTTGCCTATATTATTGATATTATACGTAGATTTATACGTAGGGAATTAATGATATGTTCATATACAAACGCTAAGTAAAAATGCAGCAAGAATAGTATTTACCGCGGTCTAATATTGGATGTAAATATTTATAGAAAATATAAATAAAAATATTGCAGCTAACTTATGAAAACCTAAATAAAATAAAATCATGAATTTATCATTTAAATATAAAAAGTTAAAAAAAATCATTAACTGACTCTTAACTAAATTCACTAAACAAATCATTAACTAAATTAACTGTAATTAATCAAAATGTTTAAAAATGTGAAATAAAAGCAGGGTTTCACATTACGTACAGGAAGAATTCAACCTAAAAGTATAAAATAATTATAAACATAACACCTTTCTTTCTATCCTTCGCTACACCCCTTGGATTTTTTTTTCGATGTCTCGAAAAACAAGCTACACTTGTGTTCGTAATATGACTAACTGAAGATTTCGGTTCACGGTTCGATTTCATATACAAAATTCCATATTTTTACAATACAAATAATTAAAAGTCGTTAAAATCTAAAACTCGTTTTGTTATATTACGACATCCGCGATTATTATTTTAAATTAAATGAGTTATACCCTCTGCGACGACTCAATTGATCTTTGTTATACCGTAAGTACGTAGCGGACGTCCACCTTGCACCACGACTCCACAAAGTACTTTCACGACTCGTCGCGCACTGAATTGACGGGCGGGACTGCTCAAAGGGGAGTCGCTACCCGCCGTACTTGCAAATCTCGAAAATATCTATTTAAAAATTAAATAAAGTATAATTCAAATTTTTCTTTTGATGAGCCTTCAGATAGTGGATCTTAAAATTTATCTTAAGAATTAGCTATTTAAAATATTGATTATTAAGCAAATCGCACGGTTACAACGTCGACATTAGACTCCAACTTAGTCATTTTTATATACATATATGATGATCCCCTTTCATATATCCTGCAGATGATTTGAGATAATTTAAAAGGAAAACGGTTACAAATAAGTGGATTTTTTTAACATTAGGGGCTGGCGTCGCCTTAATGTCGACAGAAATAACTTAAATAATTTAAAGCGGAAACGCTTTAAATTTGGCTAACCGATCTCAAATGGACATATTATTACTTATATTTAAATATATTTTGTCACATTTAGAGGACAAGGCAGAACCTGTCTGCTCCTTAAAAACGTTCAATTCATGGTTAGAACTTAAACAATTTTTAAATGCCACTTTTGAAGAGCTAAAACATAGATGTCAACGACACATATGTATCATAATTTAATATTAGACCTCTGAAATTGCAAACAAAAACAGGGTGAATTTATTTCACAATTCAATTTACGCATAGGAACATAATATCACAACATAACAATTATCTCACTAGGTTCACATTCCTCTGTAGATAAAAGCGAATAAAAAGATCGCCTCGCCAACACCGAGAATCTAGTTTTTAAAGATCCCACTCCTATTAGGATTATAATAAAAAAATTATACACAACTAAAATTATAAGTACGTATACGATTGGCTTGAGTAACTTCATTGGCATCGTGGTACGAATCAGGAATATCATTTAAAATATATGTACAGATTTATCGTGCTACGTCCCTTTTCCGAATTCAAGTAACCTAAAACGTAAGTAAGTAAGAAAAATAACCAAATTTCACCGCATTCCTTTTATTCACGAATTCCTGTAATTGCTTTGTTTAAAGTATTTGGGGATTTGTATCTAAGGATGGTGGAAATCCTAGAGTTCATCCTAGGATAAACGGGTTTAATGCGAGGTCTTCCAATGCAGCGAGTCCACCTGGAAATTTCCTTCTCACTGGGACAAGACAAAGTGACTTCTATCAGGAGTTGTGAAAGGCATGATTCTATAAGTAGTGAGAAATTATTTACCGATTCACTTGTAGTTTAAGGGCAGGCCACTCTTCAGCTTTCCCTTCTAATTGGCTAATTATATGTGTACGGATTTTATAGCTCCTAGCCATCGATAAATTCTATGTCACTGGATGGCCAACATAGATGTCAACGCGGTTGTTGACTTGTTCTATGGTCAGATATAATGGCGATATTGATTTGAACGCGAAGCGCGTGTTTCCTTATCGAGAAGAATTTTAATTGTTGAAAGTGAATAATATACGGCTTTGTGCGACTTTTGTAACGGTCTACTGGATGTAGTTTTCAGTTTCGATTTATATGTATCGGCCCGACGGAAACTTCGAATGGCGGCCGTTTACGTTTTTTTGGCACAATATTAGCACTAAAGACCTTTTTAATCGTCTGAAAGGCGAACGAACAGTGGCGCGTAATACTTCTTCTCTCGCAGCTACTTCTTTCAGATACCAACGAGGGCCCTCAAGGTTAGAAATGTAGCAGAAGACGATACACGAAGACATTTTAGGGAGTCCTTTGTTTTAGTAGCAGTTTAGTATTCATATAATTATAATGGTTGATTTGGCTTAACAAATCTTGTAACAGAGTTATGTGTTCGTTTATTTTGGGCTCTACGGAATCGTAGACATTTGCATTTATTCCGACAGAGGAAGACTCAAACAATATATATGAATATTATAATTATCTTCTTGAGTTTCTGACGCTAGGTTTATTGCATTGGAACAGTTTTTTATGAAGGCATTTAATTTATCTAACGAGCCGTCATAGGGTTTGATAAATTTTAAAATTGCATTTAAGAGGACCGCTGATATAACAACTTTTGGAGCTTCAGTCATTTCAGGAGATTAATAATATAAGAAAATAGTAAAAATATTAATTAATTGTTACGGTGTAACAGTCGGACTCAAGTTATGTATAGCAGACGATAACGTCGGCGCCGGCGGTTGCAATTCCGCGAAACGGATTGTCCTGCAGGTGCTATATTGCAATTTACAGATAAGAATGTTGGTTACTAACAATTATTTGATTTTCATTCAGTTCAAGATTATACACTAAATTATGTTTAAAGTTCATACAACAATGAATTAGCGCCTCTCTCTCATAGGGGCACGTGAGGAATTATACACAAACCTCGAAATTAATCATCTGGAGTTTTGTGTATGAATTTTTTTCAGTTTTAATAAATAATGATAATGAATCTGTAATCTTTCAGCATATTTTTCTTGATAATAATAATACTTTTATTAGCTATATGCATGCAATGTTTAGTTACAAGTTCACAAAGTTACAATGTTACAATCGATCGTTCAAAAAATGAGAGGGCCAGTGCCGGATTTATACTTTTCTTGAGTATAGGCCCCTCCACTTTGTGCCGCCTCTTCCTCGTGGCCTAGGTAGACCTAGGCCTTTGTTATGTAATTATTATTATTATTATTGCATTTATTATCACACAAAAATTTGATGGCTTCCGAAAGCGTGCGAAAATCATCTAAAATCCGCCGCCCCTAGGCCACTGCCGCCCATAGGCCTCGGCCTATACGGCCTATTGACAAATCCAGGGCTGGAGAGGGCACTTGAAAAATTTTGCTCCAGGGCGCTGAACTGAAGCTACGCCACTGCGAATGATTGTGATTCACGTCAGAATATTACAAACAAAACAAAAATGGAACAGGATAGCTCAATTCCATTTCTATTTTTTGCTGCAAATAAAATTAAAAAATATTGTTTATTTGAAATCCCGTTTTTAGCGACTCGTGTTTTCCTTCTAAGTCACCTTTACGATTGGTAGTTATAAGTACCGTTGGTAGGCAAAACGATTCGTTGTTGGGATATAGGAACCGAGAGTCATCTATTTACCTTAGAAAAATTGTTAGAATTTTCTTTTTTTTTGAGAAATATTTCAATTACAAAAATATTTTCTTATTTTATTTGTTGCAATCGATATTTATAATTTTAACCCAACAATAGCGTTAAAAAAATTATGAAATGTTGCTATTTGTTCTTTATATTTTGTGCTTTTTCTACAAATTTGTCTGGACATTTATAACCGATTTATAAAGTCAAAATGATGTGTCAATAACACACCGACACATATGAATTTGAATGGTGAAACCATCACTAACATGTTTAATGATTATTTTAATTAAGTTTTTGTTAGCAGCACCACTCAAAACAGTAATTTCCAGAATCCTGAAGCGGTCTTCAGAATCCGAAGTGACAATGTACATCCTATTTTGATTCGTAGACTCAGTAAGGAATTCTCTATATTTCTATTATTTATAATAAGTCTTTATCGGAGGGCTGCTTACATATCAGACAATGTAGGCCTATTTCCAAGCTGAATTTTTTTGAAAAGATGATTACTATGCCACTGTCCTTTCAAATGCATTGTGTTGTCTCACCTGAACGGCATGGATTTTTTTCATGGTAGAAGCGTTAATACAAACCTCGTGAAATATACAGATTTCTTGTTCAATGCCCTCGACTCTGGATATCAGGTAGATGCCGATTTTTCTAAAGCTTTTGACAAAATTAATCATTCTATTCTCATACATAAGATTACAACACTCGGATTACATTGCGACCCGCTCAGATGGGTCGCGTCTCATATAAACAATCGAAGTCACGCAGTTGCCCTCGAAGGTTTTCGCTCTTCATTCCTGCAAATTCCATCTGGAATCCCGCAAGGATCACATCTTGGCCCATTTTTATTTACTTTATACTTAACTGACATTGGACAATGTCGTATGTGACCGTTTTTGCCCAAATACTTAAATAAATAAATTCACACAGTTGGTTGAAAAAACAATACGTGTACATGGAATTTGAATGCTTAATATGTAAGACTATAAATAAATATTATAAAATAGTAGTCTCTTTTATATGATTTTTTAGAAATACTGGAGCAAATACTGCTACGACCATTACGCGCGTAGCGTTACAACTGCAATGCCCTTCAGGTCGTCTGTCCACATAGAATTAGCGAAGCCCGCCGCGCCCCGGGGCTTCGCTAATTCTATGTCTGTCCACCTGCCATTACTACGTCCCATGGTCCGCGTCCGCGGCAGTTGTAACCGACCCACCATTACCATTTCTCTCGACTATGTAGATAACTTCGACGAATTTCGGGATTACTATAACCTTATCCACCAAAAAACTCCGAGCATAGACCGATCCATAACTCGCTGAGAGGCTTTAAACTTGTGGAAATAAGTAATCCTGCCGTGAGAGGTCACCTTTCAGCACCATAGGTTGACAACGAGATGTTCATACTGACAAGCTATACCTAGTTTCCAGATGGCGCATATTCGCAACACACGACCCATGCATGTAGGTATATGCATAGATAAAATACTACTTAACCAGTATAGATGGTCACTCACGTACATTGAATCCGTACCCTATCCAATTTCGCTTATTTCTAGATGCCGCCTGTGTAGTGTGTCGCTTATTTGTTGTCATTAAAAATCCGCTAGAGTCGCTGCAGTCGATCATTCAGTCAATTCTCATGTACAAGAGATGGCACTACTAAAATTTATTTAAAATATAAAAAAAGTGGGCACGAACAACGATAAAAGGGCCGTATGAACGGTATAGGTTCTGTTCTAAAAAATAGGGCAATAATATCATACATAAAAGTCACAGATTAATGATAAAAGTACCTCTCAGCAACGTCGCCCTCTAGTTATTACCACGATAATAAGGAACTAAACTGCGTGATTGAATTTGTTGGTTATAATTTTTAACAAAATACACATTAATGTTAAATTCGAGACTCTTAGTGACATCTAGGGAGTGGAAATCCCAATATGAAATTGGCTTCAGATCGTTATATGGAAGTTGACCATCTATACTGGTTAAGTAGTATTTTATCTATGGTATATGTTACAAGTTTATCGATTTATTTATCGTTTCGCACAGCATAACAGCATAAACGTAAACAAAGATAACGTAAGGTCTCATCACTTGCTTAGTTTTTTACTAAGCAGATCATTTGATATTAAGCAGATATTTAGGTACCTTCCTAGATTAGGTAATATCCCTACATAATCCTGTACCTATGTATATTTTTATACATACTAATACTTACTATAATTGCGAAAGTGAATTCATTTGTTACATTTTCACGCCTTCACTCGCCATGAAAATTGCATACATATTGTCAGGAAACAGAAAAGAACATAGGGTACTTTCATCGGGAAAAAAAAATTCAACTCCTGACAAAAATATATGAGCAATATATGAGCAATTTATGATCTTGGGATCAAAAAAGCAAATAAACAATATTGCTCGACTCAATCCGGTTTTAAGCACTTATAAACAATCAGATTATTGAAAGTTTGCTTTTGATGGATGGCGAGTTACGTTTTGAGGGTCATGTGACTGAGGCAGTAAGGAACTGCTTTTACCGATTGAAAGTTTTATACAGGGTGCGTCACTATCTTAGTGTCGAGTTGAGGGCGAATCTTTGCGAATCCTTCGTTCTTTCTAAGTTGAACTATGCTGATGCTGTCTATGGCCCGCGGTTACTTCGTAGAACAGAAAGGGTGATTCAAAGAATTCAGAACGCTTGCGCCCGTTGGACCGAATGAAAATCAGTGAGTTCATATCAGTGACATACACACCCATATAACAATTTTCCTATAATAAAATATGTAAAATAATAATGCAAAAAAAATATTACAATTAAATTTGAAATCGAAATACAGCGCCATCTATAAGATACCAACCAAGGTGAGATGTTGAAGTGTCGTTTCAATAAACTAACTTCTGTTGGTACACTGCCATCTGTTGGAAATTAATCGAGATAAAAACCGTGAAAATACACATTTTCCATTTATTGTATTTACCCTGTTTAGAGAGGGCGCTAGTTCCTTGTAGCGAACAAAGATATGGGATGGGAGATAAGATTTTATCAGAAATTTCCTCCTCTTTAAGAATCCCTTTTTCGATTTTCGTTATCGCTTATAGTTTTTGAATTATTAGAGAAAAACTAAATGTCTTTTTCTTCTCATCTTTATTTATTTATAACTTTTTTAATTATTTATGTGCCACATCATTCTGAATGCAATGAGCTATCATATATTTTTATGAGCTTTATCAAGAATTAACACCAATTTGAACTTGTAACTTAGACTACTAAGTAAAGATGGCACATATCATTGTTAGTTTTCTTGGCAAATATGGACAGCAACAAAATATGGACAGCAACAAAATATGGACAGCAGCAAAGATTTATTTATGTGTTAAATATCCACTCTCCATTCCATGTATTCCTCAAATATGCGTAGTCAAGTTAAGTAACTTAATTTTCTATTCAATTTAACCCTTCGAATAGTGAACAAGGTAGCTGATAGGGATCAAAGCGTCTTTATAGAGGCAGTTAACTAATGGCCCCCTTTGAACTAGTCAGGCGAATAAGCTTCGACCAACAAATACTTACCTACATTTGTTGGTCAAAGCTTATTCGCCTAAACAACGCCATAAACGATAACTTAGGACCAATTACTTATGTGGTAAAATGCCTATTTACAGCTATTTTTTTTTATTGACATAACACATTTATGAGACGAATGACAAATTTTAATAAAGCTCTTTTAGTGAATCTCATTAAACGAGTTCCTTGGAAGTTTTTTTCTAATAACAATAAAATGAATTTGAAGCACGGTTCCAAAGACTTCTTTTCCCATTTTCCATATTATGATTCCGGCGAGGATTTGATTTAGTAAGTTATAAAAGCAAGCGCCCGCCTTCTTTCACAAAAACTGTAATAACTCGGCAAATATAAATAAGATATTCATGAATTATACCATCCTCAGAAATTCCTCTTTCCATCGATACAATCGGGAACAAAATCTGCTCACAACTTTCCAGGATTAGCGCATGCATGCAGACAGAGAGAAAGGAAGATTTTACCTTATTCTACACTATTAGGTACTCACTGAAGATTTTGTAATGACAAGCCACGCTCAAAAAACCACTGGCAAGTTTCCATCTTCTTACCACCGTTAAACAACAGAACTTGCGCCAAAGCCTCCCCAAGATGGCCGACGTACTTCCTCTTTCGGGTACGCCGAGGTTCCAACAGGGAGCACAGTCCTCGCCGCGGTGAGTAGCGGATGTCGTGTCATAACGTTCCCGCGACACCGCCCACTTACGGCCACGCTAGAAAGTGGTAGGAGTTCGGCATAACCTGCCAGCGTCACTTCACTGCCTGGTATCCATGAGAATTTCCTAAGGTTAAAAATAAATTAGGCACGTCAATGCCTATTTACTTATTAATCACATGTTAAAATAGTAGCACTGGTGCTGTTGTGTCAATAAATAAAGACTACGGAGCTTATTTCCCTTTCTAACCAGTCCCTTAAAAAGCTTGCAACAGAAATCACCAATTCAAAATGTATCACCATCATGCGTTCCATGAGTGAGTCCAATTGGCTTACTTTTATATGAAGTAGTATATTAGACCACCTGATAGGTATCTAATATAGTTCGAAAATGAAATACATACACGCGTTATAAACAAATAAAACGAGGTTTAGGTATAGGGGAGCAGGGGGGAAATGGAGCCTACTAAGGAAAAAGTTCAATAAAAGGCAAATTTATGGATACTTTAGGAACTTTTTATTAGAAACCAAATCCTTACTTATTTGACTATCATTTAATCACAGCGTCAACGTTACATTACTAGGCATTTGACCACAGATCAACTTTTTTCAAAAAAACAGAATCGCTCCCATTATCCGACTTTGCGGGAAATGAGACCCTATAAATTCCCATATGTGTAATGGGAGCTACTTAATTAAGCCAGCCTCAAAAAATTCTAAAAGTCAGTCTGAAATCTCACTTTCTCATATAAATATTAATATAAACGTAACCGTATAATAATTAACTTTAAGGATCCAAGCAAAAAACACAAATATAATCAACCGGGAGCCAGAACCAGAACATTCTTTATGAGCAGAGTTCACAGTAAGTGAATTTTGTTGAACACTTGATGTAGATAAGTTCGTTGCTGGGTTCCTAACAACACGTGACTGCTCTTGTTCAATATTTGCCGTGGATTGGATTAGGACAGCTCCTTTCCAGCTCCTGTTGAATACCACGAGATGGAGGCGGAAGTGGGCAGAATTGCCAGAGCTTGTTGTTGAGAAACGGGTCTCTGAGACTGAGCAACAGCAGCCGAACTTGCTTGCTGATTAACTTGGTTTTGATCTTCATCCACGGCAACAAAATCTTCTTCTGAAAATACAGCAGGGTTTATGGGAAAAATTCCCGTGGCTTTGAAGCCAGAGCTCCCTTTGTCTAAGCTTGCTACTCTGGCAAAAGCTTTGTTGAACAACCCTGCAATCTCGTATGGTGTTAGTAGTGGCACGTTTCCTTTTTCTTGGCATTTTGGCATCTGAAAACAATACATATTAAAATGCATATGGGGTAATTGGGAGCTACAAGGGGTAATCAGAGCCTAATAAGCTCTGATTACCCGAATACCACCATCTTGAAATTTAATAAAATGATATCCTGAATCTAGCTTGTAATGAAATTATACGCACAGATACTCGAAATTGATAACATTAGCTATAAAATAAAACTGGTTTGATTGTAACAAACATATAATTTCACACTTACCTGGCCGTTGAAATTTCGTATTTTTTATAAGTGCGGAGCAAAAAAATGACAAGCATCCATGGTCATATAATGTGTGGCACTGGCGAGCCTAGCATGGCAGGGGAACACGGTCGAAGTGTGACGAAGGCATACGAATGGCAACAGAGAGAATAGGAGCTATAGTTTTATCTCTAGTCGCATCGCTCCTATTACCCGCTGGCTCCCATTACCCTCTGCTCCCCTACTTACTTTACAGCGGCATATATATTTCACTTTAGAATTAGGAAAACCACAAGAATCCCTAAAATCCCATCGCTAAATCATACGTCGTATCGCCGATAGCAGAACTGTATCAATTGAAATTCCAATAGTTGCCAATTTGGCAAATCTACAACCGACTAAATCTTACTGTCAGATATCAGATTTATTGGGCAAAAGAAAATGACGGGAACAGCAAGATTATTATCTTCTGTAGGTAATTCACAAAGGCTTTGTTTGGTGACCTATGAAAGGTGTAAAAGATTAGGGTTGGCTCTAAACGAAAAAATATTTGTACGTACCCTTTAGGCACTGAATAATAATAATTATCTTTATTGATCTCAACTGGTGATTATTCAATTTATTTTAGTGGTGGAGTACACTGCGTTTCGCAGTCGTTTGGGCAGCTCGTCTAGCGGCAGTGAGAGTGACCATCCCTCGCAGAAGGCCACCGTCAGATAACAACTCACCGAAACACAAGCGTGACATATAATCATTTGAATACACCCAAAAATAGAAGAACAAAAACTAAGTAAAAACAGAGTTCCAGATATAAACAGCAACCAAATATTGTTAGGCGCGGATTTTTGGGCGCGGACAGCAGCGCAAACATCATAAATAATAGAAACAATTTAGACAATTTAAGAAGAATTGAGAAAATTAATTAAGTCTCGCGAAATGCAGCAAGAGATTATAGGTATTTTTTTTAAAGTATATTGCATTTTTTCATCATCATCTCAGCCGTAGGACAAAGGCCTCTCCCCAATTCTTCGAAAGAAATTGAATTTTTTAAATTAGATTTACACGAAGATCTCTTTCCAGACTATATTCCGAGTGTGATGAAGATTCTCTGCTGATAAAAGATCTAACTTTTAATGATAAAGCTTTTGTAATCGTTCCATTAAAAAAAAACTACCTAAAGGAATTTTCAGATCGATTTCTAGACCCAAAAACCCCTAGCCCTAGATTTTCGTCAAAATCGTTAGAGGCTTTTGCGAGATGGTCGTGGCATACAAAAATAATAGTTTTATAAAAAAATCTTAACGACCGAATTAGAGACTACGTCTACCGTTCGATGTTACCAATGTTTGATTGAGCCACTGGGTTATAGGTAACCGTTTCAAGCTAATATAGCCGTTTCAGCCGTTCAAGTTATTAATCGTACCTAGCTTTATGCTTTTGCAGATGGATTGGTAATTTCATCGGGTCAGCGAGAGGTTTATAATAGATTTTAATTTATGTTTTAGTAAATGATAATAAAATGTTTTGGAGCAACAAACGGCGGCTTATTCATTCTCAAGCAGACATCGGTCGCTTGGGAATATTTAGATGGGAATTGTAGCCAATTTCGTTATTGCGGTTAAAAGTTGAGCTACAGGTTGTAGAGCTTTCCTCTATTAAATGTAGCGTTGGCGAATGACCAAATTTCTCCGTTTTTTTTTGGAGAACTCAGTGAATATTAAGTAAGTACCTACTATTTTTTCTTTGAACACTTCACTTTATGTGTTATTTATACTAAGGACACTCCGCCCACTTTGTATCGAACATTTCTTCCCACAAACCTTCGTTCTTTATCACTCTTTCTATTAGTGATAGAAATTCATATCAAAATCAATTGGGCGGTTTAGAAAAAGTTAGCGGAGACAGCGATTTTATTATACAATATCCTGCTTCGCACGTTTGTAATCAGCCAGAGGGATATTTATAAAACATTGTGCGGAATCGCCAATCATGGAGCCCTAGCAGAGCACACTGCATTTCGCATTAGAGAAGACCAACGTGAAATTAAATAAAGCACTTGTGCGGCTTTCTGTCGGTGTACATGACTATAGCTTTGGTTTCCTAAGACATATTGTGGCCGCAATTAGGAATGCGGGGACTTGCCCCGCGGTAGCCACCTACCATCGAATAGACCGTCAGTTGAACTGTTGAACTTCCTTCTCTGTTACAATATAAATAAATGCGAAAGTGAGTTTGTTCGTTACTCTTTCACGCCTTAATAACTCAACTGATCATCTTGCAATTTCGCAAACACATGCCAGGGATACAGAAAAAAGTACCTACTGTTTACAAAACTTCAACGCCTGACAAAACATATGAGCAATGACTAATATTTTTAAATGATCTTTTATCTTTTTAAAAATATGAAGCAATTCATGGAAGGTAGCAAAGGGTCGGCCGTAAAAGGGTAGGTACGTGTCGAGGCTTCGTTCTTAATGCCAACTCGGGTGAAGTCGATACGTTTATGGAGCGGTAAGCGAATAACGTGGTTAGCAATAATTTTAGGTGAAAATCCCTTGGAAATGAAGATCAAAGGCCCACCTGCCTTTCCTGATCATTGAATCTAACATTAGTGCCACTTGTCCCCGAAGCTCGACCCACCTTTTAGCGAATCATTGCTTTTACGAAGCTTCACTGAATTAAATATCTTCGGCTAGTTTCAGAATAACACAGTTTGAAAATCCGATTTAATATCTCGTGATCGTGTAGTATGTCAACATGACATAAGTATGATTATACTATAGTAACATAAAAATATGACAAAGATAAATTAACACAAAATCCAATCAATCTTGCTCAAAAGTGTTTGGACATATCAATGTAAATATGTTAACGCAAGATTCAATCTTGGTCGTTTTTATTTTGTTATGTAGGATTTTGTTAACTAGTATAATTTATTAAATAAATATATACAAGGAAGAAAGCTCTTACCTTAACCAATATTCATTCCAATTTTACAATAAATCCCGAAGGATAATTAAGCTTACTCAACAACTAAGGCGTGAAACATTAAATTAGATAATATAAAATGTTAAGAATGATAAGCGATTGAATCGCATTATTCCTTCTAAACCACCCAATGATATACGAAAAAACTGGGGGAAGGATGGCTTGTTGTAAAACTTGACCCTATACACCGGCATCTCATTATAATCTATAGATAGACCGTTGAAATGAGTCCTCGCCCGCGCGGTACAGGGGCGCGGGGGTACGACGACAAGGGGGACCGAGAGGTCGCCCCCGCGCTCTTAAATTCCTAAATATCTATAAATGATATTTAGGTAACTCAATTGGAAAGAGAAAAAAGACAGTGTATTTTTCTAACTAAATTTATTTCCCCGAAACTATATCTTATAGAAATCCTACTTTCTTTCGTCCAGTTCCAACACTGTTTTCTTCGATCGGAAAAAACACTAAGGGATAGTGTAAAAATTATCTTTCCACATCACACGAGATCCTTTCAGAATCCTTTATTTTACAACTAAAATATCTAATCAAGGATAAACATTTTAAAACTCCTAACACAAATAAATCATTTAAAACTACAATAAAATCTCTTTTAGTGGTTTACTTATTTACAAAACATTTTCATTAAAAATACTGTTAGGTATAAACACACAATTTTCTTATAATGATCGTAAAACTAAGAACCGATGCCATGCGTGTATACGCAATAAGGTTTATTTTCAAATGAACCATTATTTAATTTTAAAAATGTTTAATTGGTTCCTGCCACGGGGTCGAGAGTATAAAATAATATTAGAAATATCGACTTCTCAATTCCGAAGTTACCGTAGTCTCGTCCCTTTCTAGCTCCTATTGCATTTTCTTCTGCAGCTATATGTCTCCTATATGTAGAAGTAAATTTATAGGATAAATTTGAGTCACAAAATCATTTTCTTTCATAATTTGAATATCCTAAAAAAATGCTTCTAAGATTTATCAAACCGACAAGAGTGTCCACATGCAATCTATATTTATTGTTCTGTTATTTTATTTTCAGGATAATTTTGTCATGCCGTAACTTTTTATTTTAGTATTGTTACTAAAGAAACTAAATAAGTAATTTTATATTCAGCATAGATAAAATACAAAACTTTTTTGTGGTGTGAGATTGTAATAATTTCTTGGTCCTGTGTTCCGGATTTGTGTTTTGGGAATAACGGCGTTGACAATATAATAATAATTTCATTATTATACCTTTATTATATTGCACAACAATATAGTAGATAAATAAACACCATTCGTCTATGATACATTTTCGTGTTGAATTCTGTCACCTCTTTATGAATTACTATCAACCTACGTCACTAACGATTTGTAAGCGTACAATGTTTAAGCGTCTACGACCACACAAAGTAAGCATCGATCACATCAATGAGGTATTTGGCCAATGATTCGCTAGACATCTTCGAGCGGGAAGATTGTTGGAAGTATTGCTTATTTTACACCTTCGTATTCTAATGATATGGTTGCGATCATTTAAATTCGGCCAACCGGGGCCACAGTCGTCGTCGCAGCTGTAAAAGCAAAGAAAATAATAAAACAGCTTGCAGTCTTTCGTCTGCGGTTCTGGTGTCAAAATGAAGCTTCACAACGCTTATCAAAAATAGAACCGTCGAGATAACTCATCAAGAGATAAGCTATTAAAGTTTTCGCGCTAATGTTTACTTCCGTCGGACAAGGGTAATGATGCACTTTCAAGACAATTTTATAAAATTACATAAAAATAAATATTCACTTAAAGATAAAAAAGATCTTATAAAATATGTTAGAACAATAAAATTCATTCATCCCAACACATCTCTTTAAGTTAACCGAATGCCAGTAGCCATTTAAATTGAAAATATGTAATAATTTGGCAATAATACTTTGTATAAAATCGATGGCCCTCCTATTAAAGTTCAATTTTTAAGAATTCTTTAATATAAAGTCGATAAAAAATTAATCTGAAGAATATGTTTAGAAAAATGTTGTTATGTATGTAAGTAGTTTTCGTCACAAACTCTCTAAGGAAAACGTATTATTTAAAATATCTATTTATACATGTAATTCTAACTATTTGATACAGGCTTACACTAAGACCTTTTTATTTATTTATCTACATTTATGTAAACATTAATTTGGTAAAACTGTGGATTCAATGATGTCTGGAAAATGTACCTAATGAGAGTTAAATTTCTTGTAAAAACCGTGTCGACAAGCTTTGAAGAACTGCCGCGCGTTCCGTTCACTAAAATCGTTTCACTCGATGGCCAACACTCAATACCCGCGCGTTCTTTCGACTCGTGGTATCGCACTATATCGCGTTTCTTCCACCGACCGGTGAAGGTAGATCTAGTCGCGCACGAACACAAATTCGTTGTAATGGTTCCAACGATTCTCCTCAGAGTCGACCCCGGGCTTCAGCTCGGCCGCCCCGCCTGCGGTTCCGCTGCCGCAACTCGCGGTCAACTTGAACCCGTTCTCTTGCAACATGTCGAAGGCTTGTTCGATAAACGAATGCTTCAGGAAGAACCTCGAAGTGTATCGGTCCGCGAGCCCGTGGTCCGGGTCTCTGGACTCGTTTAACGTCTCCCCGAACACGTCACGGCACAGCGTCACCTTGCCGCAAACCAAAATACGCGACAACTTGCGAAACTTCACATCGGCTAGGCCGTCCCGACCGAAAGCGAAACTGCCTCGATAGCCGACGGTGATGCATCCCTTCTCGCGGTTGGGCGGTCGAGGGTCCGCTTCCCGCACTGCGTTCTCTAGTCCCGGAAGTCGGTAATGTTTCGCTTCCCTCGCGAGTCGCTTGTGTTCACGAAAACATTCGGGGAGTACGAGACCACCGTCTCTGAGGTAATCCAAGACGTAGCGGAAGAGGACTCCATCGCGGTCGAAGAAAATGCGTCCGCGGGCGTCACGAGGATGCTCCGGATCGCGCAGAGCCGCGGCGGGCAGCGAATCGGGCTCGCGGAGTATCGTGTCCCGAGTGGAGGCATAGTGCACGCCGCCGACGTTAAGTTCTAGCACTTCGGGCGGAGCGTCCGCCATGGTTGCAACGCGAGAGCGCAGTGCCGAGGCGACTGCGCGCCCCTCGCCCCCTCCCTGACCCACTTACCGTGCGTCTCGGCGCCGCCGCGCGGGCCCATCAATAACGCACACCCGGGTTACTGACTGGAACGTAATTATTTCCCACCCTTTGGAAGGAACTTCTTCGTGAAAGCCTTCAAGGTCGACGTCTATTCTTACCCAACAGATGCTTTATTATTCCTCGAGCTCATCGTTCGACTCGCTTCCCGTAATATGGATTCGGTGAATGGGAACCTGGCGCCACACGCGATTAAACAGTGTCGACATTACTTCCATAGTATTTTCACGGACGAGACTAACCGTATTTACCCAATTCGGTCATCAAAATCAGTTATTATCTCTCCTAACGTATCATCGTTCAGCAAAATGGGTTTGCCGTGAGCCTAAATTTTTACTCATTACAAGAGTAACGACCGGAGTCCCTTAATTACAGCCTCGGGAAATACGCTTTTGTTTTCTGCACATTTGCGAGATGGAAGCCGACGTGAGAGCAAAATGTAATTAAAATTTTATAGAAAGGTTTTTGTTACTTTTCATTACGAAATAAAAAGACGAATATCATTTTAGACGTGTACTTATTTAAAGTAAAATAACAAACACTACAGCAAATAATAAATAAATTACGCAACTAGTAGAGAGAGACTATTTTTTCTAGTCTTTTTTGATACTGAAATTGTCATAAGTATAGTCGGCGATTTCTTTACGGTTTTTAAAATCGGCCTTGTCGATTTGGCTACTGGGACTGCCCGTCGTCTTCAGCCAGTGCATCCTGAAATATTAATTCAAGACAATTCGTTAGTTTATCCGAGAGGATAAATTAACGATAATACGCTAATACCATTGTCTCGCAAGAGATGAGAAAATCCACTCAGCCTTAAAAGGATCGACTCGACTTAATATACAAAAGGTGAATAAACCGCTAACCCTAATAGTTGTGTCGTTCAATTTCTCCCGTAAAAGCGTAGAAAGCGAATCCCGCAAAACTTATTATGTAAGCAACTTGTTGATCTAAAACAGTCGTATACGTAAAAGCATGTGAATGAAATGAATTCGATTCGGGAAAAGAAGTGAATTGTAGCAACAGGTGCACTTGTATATGCATGTGGAACTAGATAATTATGGGATATATCTAGCAATACTTTTAACATGACATTGAAGTCACCGACAAGTCCAAAATTACCGGGAAAGGTCGTGGTCACTCGGCTGCTATCCTTAGAGGAAACAAGGCCTTTGATCTCTTAAGATTTCAAGGCATAAATTACCTCCCAAATCAAGCTGCATGCAGCAGAATAATGTTAGATAATGTCAAAAATATTAAATGTAACACAATATACAGAGGGCATTGGGAAATTTTTCCTACAAAAATATTGATCCTGATCGGCCATGGCGTAGCTAAATAGCCTTGTAAAGTTGGTGATGGACTGAGCGATTTTGTACCACATGGTCCTAAATGTCACATTACAGATTCCTTCGTCTCGCCCGATCTATACACTTGAAAATCTTTGGATCATGTGGATGGATTGATTTTCAGGTAAGAACTGCCATAAATTAATTCAGATGAGGTGACTGCATGCTGCGTAGCCTGTCTGGTGGCAGTAACTAACCCCTTACAAATGACCACAATTATATACATGTTTAAATTAAAATAAAAAATAGGTTTTAAAAAGAACTATCCTTAACGGTGCGTGAGTAAGCGATACTAGAGCACATTTCCCTATTTCTTATAGTTTATCTATGAAGGTAGATCATTTGCAAACTCTCGAGTGGACCGTCAGCTTGCCTGTTCACCTTTACATTTAAAAAAATATGATCAGAGCCCCATACGGCTGACACTGATACACTGACTGGCAGGTTAAGATATTATGCAGTTTAATAGCCGATAGACACATTCAATTTATATCTATAAAAAGAAATAAAAGTGAAGTCTGTTTGTAATGTCAAAATAACTGCTTTTTACTAAATGTATATCAAAGTATAACTTATATTATAACAAAACTATTTTTTTTTCTGTCTGTCTATCTGTGTCTGTTTGTTGACTTTAGAAAACTTTAAGAAAATGCCGCGGCGAAGCGAGGTCGGATTCAGATAGTTGCAAATAAGAGCCAATGCAAATCGGAGGACGGCATGGCAAACTGTGTATTTAAATTATTTCATAGTATTTTGTACCTTAAGCGCTTCTAATATAATTCAAATTTCATATTATGCAATGCCAATTATGAAATAATTATAAAAAACATTATGTAAAAATTTAAATAGTTTGCTGTACATCCTACAATTTGCGTCGGCTTCCAAAAGTGTACACCATCAAAGAATGTGGTCATTTTATGCCTTATGTCGGTGTACTACAGTCGGAGACTATTTCATAATAATTCACCATTGTTGTTAAGATCGGCAGACAGGCTCACGGTACACTTGATGGTAGGTGGCTTTTTTTTATGTTAAGGTCGGTAGACAGGCTGACGGTCCACTTGATGGTAGGTGGCTACCATCGCCTATAACACAAGCAAGGCCTAAACTGCTGCAAGTGCGCTGCCGACTGCAGTAGGATTAAGGATAAGGTATTAGGAGTGGATAGGAAAATGGCTACCGTCGCCTATGACACAAGCAACGCCAAAGCTAGTGCAATTAATGGATTAATGCAATTAATTAAAATTTAATAAAAACAGTAATTTTTCATATGCTTTCATAAAATAATATAATGTGAGAAAAAATAAAAGGTATACATTAGAAATCAATAAGAACAAAATAATTTACTAAGGTTAAAGATATTCTAACAAATTCAAAATAAACAATGTGGTCCATCCATGAAACATACTCAGCCTGATAAAGGGTTAAGACATTTACCAATATTCCTCAACTCTGTGGCACTATGTATGTTAGAGCAACATAGAGCCTGCCCAAAATTACTTACATTGACTCCATTTTGTCAGTTGGTCCTTGTATGTGGCCCGAGACAGTCCCTTTGGATGTGTTCATGCACCAGCCCCTAAGTCCTAGCTTGTCAGCTTGGTCTTTGGTATACTGAAACAACAGAAAAAAATATTTCTTCTACTTTTTACCTACATACAAGTATTTCTCAGTTTAAATTTTTGTTTTACTTTAACTGTCAAATAGCATGTAAATATACCATTGACTTTTTTATATATTGTGTCCCAAAGCTCAATGTCAAGCGGGCAAGGGCGGTAAACTAGGTTATACCAGCTCTTAGATCAAAATCCTTTAGATCCTTTAGATCAAGATATAATCCCTTATCCTTAACCCTATTATGGTTGGCAGTGCATTTGCAGTACCTGTCGTGTGGCTTGTATTATCAGGACGGTTGCCATTTACCATCAAGTGGACCATCACTTGATGTCGGTCGACCTTTCCCCTCTCATAAAAAAATATACACAAAACAATTTTCTGGTTTTCTAATCACACCTATTACAAACAGGTGTCAACTAAAGTGACTAGTGAAGTGACAAACTAAAGGAGTTGAACTTTTTAGCTTTTATAATAGGCAATAGAAACAAGTTGTCAAGAAACTACCTATTCTCCATTTATTAATCTAAGCATTAAATAACAATAACTACAAAAAGTTAACTCAAAGCAACTACCTTTCTTTGTCTTTATCTATTCTTTGGTCTAAATTCACTCAATAAATTCATCTTTCATCACTGTTTATGTGTAAATGATTATGTGATATATTGGTGTGTATGGTTTGTCAGGATGTCGCTGGGGCTGGCCTCCAGGATAGGCAATAAATAGTTGTACCAGGGTGTAGTAAACCTTTATATCTGTGCTTCAAATCAGTATACAGTGCGAAAACAACCTCAGTACCTAGCACCCTGAATGGATTACTGTATTGCGAACAGATGCCTGTTGGGTGCAGTTTACCCATAAGCCAGCCTATGGTGTAGGCAATGCAAAAAAACATACATATAGGTTTCCTGCAAGAAAAACTCATTGGTATTTAAAAACATATTATGAGAAGTACAAATGAAATACCAGAGGCACACAACTCAGCTTAGGCCGCAACATTGTCACAGTGTTCATTTTCAGTTGTGCCCAAGTTGATGATCAGTTAATCTTTTTGTCTATTATACCCATCAACATAGGTATTTGTTCTTTACTTCCATGGTTCTTTTAATCATTTTATAATTCCAGTCAACAAATACTTCATTAGGCATAGTAACATTTAGACACTTATTGTCAGATAGAAGATTAATACAACGTAATGTACCTACCTACATTACATTTTAAGTTAATATCGCTATAAAGATTAAGATTTTTTACAGTGACGAACAATTATAGGTACGTGTGACCGAATATTTCAATCAATATTAGGTAGGTATGTACCTACTATTAAATTATATTAATTGCAATTTTTAGGAAGGTACTTACTTTCCGGAAGAATACTCCCTGAACCCGACCAAATACTTCGAAATCTACTGATTGGATAACTAATGCCTCAGTCATTGTAGTTGCGCTGTTCGCTCTCAGGCTGGTGGCAATTGTCAATAACAACAAGCGATGCATTTGTTTTAAAATAACAGAAAGAAGTAAGAAAAATCCTTCCACTATTTCACATTTCACATTTTTTTTTCATTTTCCATTCTCCTGGATTGGATTCCGCAAATTAAATTACTCTATGCACAAAACAAATTAATATCGAAAACTTATTTACTTTTAATATGAGATCCGTTTGAAATTGAAACAAAAATTTGTCAAGAAAGTTAAAAACAAAACAATATTCAATGATTTTGATTTGGTATGCTATGCTAACTTCAATCTTTACTATAAAGTT
The DNA here is from genome assembly GCA_910589475.2 of Bembecia ichneumoniformis. Taxonomy (NCBI): domain Eukaryota; kingdom Metazoa; phylum Arthropoda; class Insecta; order Lepidoptera; family Sesiidae; genus Bembecia; species Bembecia ichneumoniformis. The sequence goes on from OU342531.1 coordinate 130,185, forward strand.
CACATCTGTCTGACAATTATTTAAAGTAGGTACAATATAATAATAAACCTTTCTTATTTTGGGTAGTTTCAATAAAGCGTGTTTGACTTAATTTGGTATTTGGTATTTGAATGTTGTTTGCTGATTTGATTTCCCCTAAAATTAAGGGATTCCCAGAGAGCTTTACTACCAATAATAAGTTACTCTATGTTTACTACCTCTATGGGATTTTCCCTTATCCCCCATAAAGGTGTCATTGTCAGCTGCTGTCGGACTATCATGAGTTGTCAATGTCAAGATAATTCTCTCAGAACAATAACTAAATACTTGAACAGGAAAAGCAAATGCAACTTAATTTAAATATTCTTTCTTGAATGCAATTGAATCTTCTTTCTCTTCGAGTTATTGAGAAAAACTGCTTCAATTGAGAAAAATTTAAGTCTTACCTAGCTAAATACTTCTATACTGCCAAATTGAACTAATTTTCGGCAAATACTTTTATTTGTATAACAAAGTCTTTGATTTTTAATTATTACAAATATTATTAAAAAATATATAAAATGTAACTGGCTTCATTTATTTACTTTTCGTGGTGCATTGGTTTGAAACTATTGACATAATTTGTCAACCATCAATGTTGTAGGTAGACATAATGTCAATACATTATTTAGTTTTCGTTGTTCATTGTTTATAATTTGTATTTTAAACTAAAAATCACAACTATCAATCCTACTGATATAGGTGCCTACTACCTATATGAAATGCTTCCTACAGTCGCAAGATCCTTATTCATAAAGCAAAACAGTGTGCTGTTGTCCATAGTTAAATACAGGTGCCTCAAACTTTTTCTTATCTCTCGTGAAATTAACAAGTTTAATCAAATAAATAAGGGGATATTTTGTGACCTCTCTTTTCTGGATTATTACATGCCTAACCTATAAAACTATCCTAACTAATATGATTGATGCGAAAGTGTGTTTGTTTGTTTGTTGTGCTTTCACGCCTTAATTGCTCAATCGATTATCATAATAATTTGCATAGATACACGTTGTTAGGGACACAGAAAAGGCCAGAAATTAGTGCTCTTCCCAAGGGATGAATTGAAAATAAAATAAAAATTTGTAATGCCAGACAAAAACATATGAGCAATAAGATTAATTGTATAAATGTATAGTACAAATATAGGGTTTTAATAATTATAATAATTAATACTTACGCATATTTATAATTTTAATTTGAAATATTGATTTACATGTCTGCTTACGAGTAAAATATCCTCAATTTTTTGAAAACTAGTTTTTAAACCCTTTCGCTACACAATTCTCTATTTTCACTAGTGAATATTTTAATTTATTATTATGTAGGTACGTCAAGCTCTACGCGCTGATGTTGCTCAAGTAAGGCGAGGCGTAGTTTGAATTGAATGCATTCGTGTGCGTGTCATCGTGTATATACACGGCGAGGCGTAGTTTTACCGGCTTCGTTCTGTCGTTGAATAAGAACTATTGATAGGGGTCTATCAATAGTTTTTATTCAAATGAAACATTTTTAATTTATTGGTTCACTGCCAAATTATGCATTATTGCCATAATAAATAATACTTACTTTAAAATTAATAGTTTATAGAATATAAATGTAATTTCAAACAAAGAAAAGTGTTATGAAACATTTTTTATTTCTAGATTTCAAAATGTTCCACAAATTCTACAATGCTCACAAATACTGCCGATATTTTTAAGAAATAATTACGTGACGTGCGAGGGCCAAAGTTCCGCACGGAAAATTACATTTCAACCATATGTAAAGCCCTGTGAAGAGGACCACGATCACAAAAATATGCGATTAAATAGACCGATGTCACCACATTTGACTATATTTATACCAACACTGACAGCGATGACATCTATTTTTGAACGAATAACCGGTAAAGTTTCTCACACATTGTAATAATTTTTATCCTTAACTATTCATAACAGAGAGTCTATTTCCTTACCCCCTTGCTAATCCCTATCCTTAATCCTACTGTAGTCGGAAGTGCACTTTCAGTACATGTTGCTTTGATTGTGATAGTCTTATTTTTCTTTTCAGGCTGCATACTGACTTTCTATACAGTAACAGTAGCAAGCGGAGCATTATTTTTGTCAAACGGTATAGACACATACATTTCCATAATTCAAAGTTTAAATTTACCTGGTTCTGTTATATTTGTAGTTAAAGTATTAATTGGTTTACCATTCAGCTTCCATTATTTTAATGGAATTAGATACGTAATGTTCAACACAGGAAAATGGTTAGTGAAACCAGAATTGTTTAATAGTGCTAAGGTATCAATGATATGCACTGTGATTGTGTCTGTACTATTTGCATTTCTTTGAACGTAATACTTGAGATTGTATTATAATATGTTATTTTATATATGTTAATTATTTCGTTATATGTACCTATACGGTACTAATGGATTTCAATTGGAAATTTCAATGAGTTTTTTAATGGAAAGAAATTAAAGTTATTAAAAGTACTTATCTACTGATTTGTGTTATTTTTTAAAGTAAACTTATTCTTTTAATAGTTTGAGAAATATGGGTATTCTCAGTGACCAAAAATTCAATAAATCTTAAGGTCTAAAAGCAGCAAAAAAACATGTGCGATTATTTTTTGTGTTTGAACTTGCGAACCATAACTTCAAAGTACAGATCGAAAGTACGTAAGATCCCATCCCTATACATTCTGAATGCCTTATCCTTAATCCTACTATGGTCAGCAGCGCACCTGCAGCACCTGTGACGTTGTTTGTGTTATATAGCCTACGGTAGCACCAGCAACAAGTGGACCGTCAGCCTGTCTGTCGACCTTAAGCTAAAAATAACAATATAAAACATTTACTGTGGTTCATCTGAAAACGATCTGTTTACCAAGACCGGCAACGCACCTCTCAGCCTGGTGATATGGCTAGATATGGAGAGATCTCGGAGCAACCTGGAGAAAAAAACGTACCTATTTTTCCTCAAAGAATGTTGACTCGTTGTTGGTGGAACTCGAATAAACGAACCTTTATAATCTGAGGATTCGATCTAGTTAGCTAATAAAAATATTAGAAGATAGTGTAATTGACTTAAGTGTAAGCGATGTCATCCAATCCTTTGTAATTGTGTGCTCAGTCGGTTGAATGCGTTACTAAAGAATAAACGAAAACATAAAATAAAAAACTAGCCTATCTCAGACTGGCGATGAAATTATTGAAATAATAATATGTAGGTAACCAAAAAGTGATTATATGTTGCTATAGTCATTATTACTGATTCTTCTACTAGGAAGTTGGGAAAGGACGTTAGTGTTAAGAACCCATTGTTTTTTTTTTATCTTAATTGTTTTGATGAAAATGCATTCGACTGTACAAAAATTCCAAATATGTATTATATTCTACACAGATCCATCTATAATTCATAACAAAACGTCAATGTCAACTAAAAGTCAAACCTAGACAACAGTCAGTTGACACTGACAGTCAACACGTCCCGCACCCGTCACCGTTGGACTGAACTCTGCATCGGTGAGTTGTTTTGATTTTGCAATAAAAGTTAAAATTTCTACACATTTAATTCCTTTATTTATTTCATATTTGTATTGCAGAAGCCTACGTGAATATTTGTTGTTGCTACCTGGAATTAGAATGGCATTCTGCTGCTACGCCAAGTAAGCTGGTCTTAAAAACATTATGTAACAGTGTGTAGGTTTTATATTCATGTTAATAATGTTGTTACAGATTGGCCAATAAGTCGTTGCTCGGGACTTTAGGTAGGTTCCCTAGTGTAATAAGCACAGCCCAGTATGCCCAGGCGGCTGGCGTTAAGATAATCCACAAAAAATTCGAAACTCCGAAGTTAGAACACTATGACGATAGAAATGCTCGCCTTAAACGGCCAATGTCACCTCATCTCACCATCTACGCGCCACAGTTGACCAGTATGTTGTCAATAACTCATCGTGCTGCAGGTAATTTTATATATAAAGCAATTGCAAATGTAAAAATATTAAAGTTTTTTTTCTTAAAACACAAGCAACGCTATAGATGCTGCAAGTACGCTGCCGCTGCCGACTACAGAAGGATTAAAAATAAGGGATGAGGCAATGAACTCAGGCATCCCTTACTCGCTCACCGAATCACAACAGCGTACATGCTGTTATTTCACAGTGGTATTCCGTAAGGAGGTAGTTACTGCCTCCAGACGGGCTGCCCAAATGACTGGGAAAAGCAGTGTGTCCTAGGGACTACTTAACACGTTGGACGCCATGCGACCCACTGTGCCATGAAGGAGATCCCATTGGGACTGAACCAAAGTATTCCTTCTCATATTTTTTTCAAGTGCTTATTATGTATTGCACAAATCGACGGTAAATATGATTTTGGCACAAATTGAAACTTGTATATTTTTAGGATAATCTGTAAACAATGAATGCCTGATTTGATTAATAAAATTGCATTTGTTGAGTCCTTTTTAGTCTGTTTGGAGATTTGGTTTCTATATTATATTTAATTGGTGAATTCACTGATAAACTTTTGTATACTCTGACATTTTTAACTTCACTTTAAGATTATATTAACAAAATAGTCTTAAAAATGTAAAACGCATTTTTATGTTTAATGTTCTACTTGATAAGTAAACTCTAATAAACTCTAATAAGTTAATCATTTGGAGAATTAACTTTTGTTGAGCATGGATATGATTGTCTTTATTATGAAAACAAAGGTAAAGTGAGTTACAGCTAAATTATGTTTATAAAGGGGCTAAGAAGCCAAATAAATTTTTTTTTAGCTGAAAGCTGATATAAAGCTAGATTTAGCTCTAAACGAGCGGAGTTGGCAACACCGCACCCAGCAGCCCACCTGCATTTGTTCACTTCTTGCAAATTCAAATCAGTTAACAATTTCAGCACTGTTAATATAATTCAGGGTATATTTATTCAGGAGGATTTTTTACTGAATTGAACAAAGTTTCTTAAACAACTATTTTAACATATATGTAGTTAGAAGAAAAGTACAAAGGCCTAGGAGGTTGAAGCACATTCTAACAAGGAAAGAAAGATAAAGCAATTATACTACTTTGGCCTAATGGATTTTTATTAGATATTTAACCTTAAAATACAATATTTAATATTTTAATCTTTTCAGGGATGATTCTGGCTGGTTATATGAGTGCGATTGGCATAGGTGCTTTGGTGCTACCTAATGACATTTCTCATTACATCACAATGATTGAAGGCTTGAACATGTCTCCGGCGACACTATTTATTTTGAAAGCAATAATTGCAGCACCTTTCGGATATCATTTTGCGAACGGCATCCGCCACTTGTATTGGGACACAGCGAAGGGCCTCACAATTAAGGAGGTGTACGCGACTGGCTACACAATGTTGGCGATTGCATCCGTTATAACATTAGGTTTAGCTGCATTGTGAATAAAACAACATCAGTGATATTTTAAGGTATTATAATTTATTGATATTTTCAATGTAATAAAGTTACAAGTGTAAATGTGTCAATTTCTTTCGCCCCTCGTAACCGTAATATGTCAACAGGAAGCTATTTCAGTTTTCTTATTTAAACCCTAAAAATATGTAGGTACCTAAGTTATGTCTTTAATTTTTTTATTTACTAAAGTACTATAATCCTATATTATGTGATTATAGTGCACTATAATGTAGATATAACTTACAAGAAGGAAAGGATATGTTCAAAGGCAGCATTATATTCAAATAAAAAATATATTTATGTTTTAATTAATTTTCTACTCACTTTTCTTCTGCTAATTTCTTTATTTCTGTTAAGTGAAGGGTAAGCTTAAATAACTACTCGTCAGTAAATGTTACTATAATATTCAGGTAATGTAAGTTTTGAACCTAATTTATATACATATTGCAAATCTTGTGTTCCACTGAAATCACTTTATCAATTTCGAAAAGTTTCTACCACTACCAACTGATACTTGTAGTCAGAAGTATTGTGATAGCAATGCTGTTATTGTTACCAAATCTTAAGTCATCTTAATTCGTAGGTAATTATTTTTGAAATTTCTAGTAATATTCTGAAATTCTAAGTATAAAATGGCTTCTGAAGGCTTTAATCCCAATATATATGCTGAATATTTGAGGTTTTTACAAAGTGCTAACAATTTTATAATTTGACAGAGAGTCATAATGCTATTGTTTGGGTACCTACCTACTCTGCTTAATAATTTGTGAAAGTCAACTCCAAAGCGTTAATCCTAGTTGTTTATGTTGTATGAAAAATTGTGGAACTTATATTTTCAATGATTGAAATAATACTCACAATTAAACAGTTTCTTTTCGGATCTTGTACAAATTTAGGTATATTCTCTTAAACGATTTCCCGGTTTTCCTCCCTTGAATCGGTCTCGCACTAACGAGATGTGTAAGAAGAGGACGTAGCATTGCCAACAAGGCTGTCAGCTCACTTTTATATTGACAATAGCTCTTTACTAGCCGTATTGCCATTTTTTGAAGAAGAAGAAGAAGCTCTTTACTGAATAAACATAGGCAAGTAGGGGGGTCCCTATTTTTATTTATGTTACCAATAACAATCCTTTAGGCTGTATTTAACCTCATTTTGTTTTGGGCACTTTTCAGGATAATGGAGCCTATTATCCCAAATTTCATATGTCAAGGAGAAAAAAAAGGACATATTCAGCTGTTCCTTTTTTTTCTCTCTGACACAGAAGAACCGCTACGTATTTTTTTTCTATCTTTATGCCGTCAATTATTTCTTGATAATAATGTGTCTTTTTGGAGTTAGTACCTAAGTATTGGTTTTTAATCTAATGCGATTTTGAGGCCCTCATTGCCCCTATTGACCACAACCTAAGCGTGGTCCACTTGAGAAAATAGAAGGGTATGCTCTGCTTGCTTACTTTGCTTTCCACGCGCTTTTTATATGTCGCGACGTTTAGAGACACTCCTAGGTATAATCATCCTACTACAACTTAACGTAGGGTAGGAAATGAAACAACTTTTGTTACTGATATACTAACATTTAATAGAGTTAATTTGTTAGTAGCAATAGGTGAGTATGTCAGTTATTACACGTCGATAAGGTGTCAAACACGTCTTTGAACTTTGAGAAATATGCATCTCTTTGTTCCTTTGGTATTGTTGCTAATCCAGTGGCTGCGTTCTGAAATAAAAGCAAGACATAGAGTACGACCATTTATATTGCTCTGTTACAATATATCACCATATTTTGGGAACAAACAGGCATCGCTGTTACCTACGAGTATATTATTTAAGCTAATAAGTACCTAAGTATAAATATTTTTTTATGTTAAGAACGGCAGACAGGCTGACGGTCCACTCGGTGGTAGGTGGCTACCGTCGCCTATAACACTAGCAACACCACAGCTGTTGAATGTGCGCTGTCGACTACTGTAGGATTAAGGATAAGGGATTGGATGGGAAAATGCGCTCTGGCATCTGTTACTCAGTCGCGGAAACACAAAAGCACACGTGCTGTTATTTCACAGTGGTCTTCTGTAAGGGGGCTGCCCAGACGACTGCGAAAAGCAGTGTGCCCTGCCACCACTAAATTATATTATAAGGGATAACAGACAGGCCGAGCGACGCGCGACGGTCCAATTGACCCCGGAAGGGAGTAATAGCCACCCTGACCGTCCTCGTAAAGCACATCAAACTTATAGTCTGGAGATCGCTCTAATAGTCTCTCGAGGATATATAAATAGACCTTGACATTTATATATCTCTTGAGATATTTTTCTGATAGTTTAAGTTGATTAGCGAAACTTCGTTACTTACATTAAATATGACGTTGTTATTCTTCAAAAACTCTCCATAAATATTGAAAAGACCGGTGTTGGCTTCGAGCAGATCGGCTAGACTTAACGGCGTGTGATAAATTGCGACGTCCGAGAGGGAGTCCTTCGCGGACAGCCAGGTTCTGGAGGGAGCCAACATCACGTTACAAGAGACGAAGTTGGCGAGCGAGTCGCGGCCTCCCGTCTCTCTGTTCACGCAGAGAAGCTCGTATTGAGACGAATCGAACTGCGACAAGTCGCTACCTGAAGAACAAGTGTGGATATTACGTCTAAATAAATCGACACGAGCTTATTGTATTTTATTTTTATAAATTCACTAAATCAGTGCATTATTTTTTGTCTTATACATCGTTTAGATTATCAGACAAATTTATATAAACGTTGTTCCGTAAATAGTGACGGATAGGGCAGGTCATGGCTTTTCAGAGAAACACTATGTTTGACATTATTTCAAGTCGCACCGTTTACGAGATACTGGACTTTTTTGGATTTTTAAAAGTACCCTACCATTTGTCATTAATTCGCGCTACAAAGCTTAAGGTATAGATTTGTCATACTTACTGATTTTTGTTTATTGTTCTCAACGATTGTTTACTAACGTATAATCAGAAATTTTCAATTGGTTCTATGGTAGGTACCTATTTGTAAAATAATCTGGGTTATGTTCATAATAAAAATACCACTTTCGTTTAGCTGTGCAACTTTGACCTTAAATTGTCGTGGTTCTATCGTGGTCAATTATGTATCTTAAAAAGTTGCCCACTTAATGTGGATTCTAAAATGGTAACCTACTTTTATTCCTTTCGACAACAAAGATATTGCTGTTACAAAATCAAAGGAACTGTTTTTTTTTTTAAGAATTAGAATCTTAGGCTTTATTTAGTTTAATTTCTCAAAATTCTGTACCTAATTTAAAATTACGTATAGTAGAAGTATCGCTTACATAATTTACAATAGCTTTTTAGGCATTAGATTCAATTAAAATATTCATCTTATTGAAAAGTTGATTCATCGCTCCACAAAAATTTGTTACCAAAATCCAGTTTTTTTAACGCTACTGCGGACTTCAAGAATTGTGCATTTAATAAAAAAAAATATTCCTTTCATTTGTTATAGGATGAAAGCATACGTTCGTAGTGTAGTCAAAGAAGTATAATTATGTGGTGGTTAAATACTCTGTTATGTTTTAATCCGACAAAAGTTTTAAAATAATTTTGAAGAAACGTGGACACTCACTAAGCACAAAAGCGACGTCTCCTTTATCATCTCGAAGACACTTCATGGGGCCGTAGTCACCGGAACCAAAGTCACATTGCTGTAAGAGCTTCGAGACATCAGTACCTACGAAATAATTGAAATTAATCAACGGAGGTTTTTACATGAAAGATAAGCGAATCTTATCATTTACATTATTACTCGTACCTTTAGGATTGTTCTCGGGTTTGTTAACACCTGGATAACAGGAACCGCCACTGAAGAAGTCTCCTAAATTCTTCACACACTGTCAACAATTCAAATGGATCATGGAATTGAGAAAAAAAAAACTAGTTTATCTATATGTTAATAAATTAATATATTGTTAGAAGTCTAACCTGATCGGATGGAATCAGTCCTTTCTTCATTAACGTATAAATAACGCTCAATCCAGTGAATTTGTGAAAAGATTCAAAACATGACCTAGAAAAGATAGGTATGATAAAATAAATGTAAAAGCCTTTAACGAACAGAGTCCGATCGCCAACGAGATGAATAAATGAAGTAAAGGAAGCCGCCTCTTCTGATACACTCTGTCAGGCGGTGGAGGCGAATTGGAGAGATGTAATTTAAATAAAATAATGCAATTTTCTTTCAATTCAGTTGAAAATTTTTGAATTCTCTTTTACATTGTAATTTAAAGATAATAACATCGTGAATAACCAGTGATTTACGTTTGATGGGAACAATTCATCAATCTGATGACTAATGAGCTTAAAGACGAACTTACAAGAAATTTCCTAACGTAATGTTCAATTTGAAGAGCCCGTTGGATGAGTGGTTAGGGTGCTTACCTTAACACTCTGTTCTCGGGTTCGATTTAAAAATCAAGTTTTCAAATTTGGCTCTGGTCTGGATTTGGAAAGTATTAGTGGCAGGGCACACTGCGTTTTCGCAGTCATTTGGGCAGCCCGTCTGGCGACAGTAACCACCCCCTTACAGAAGACCACCGTGAAATAACAGCACGTGTGCTGTTGTGTTTCGGTGAGTGAGTAAAGGAAGCCAGAGCCCATTTCCCTATCCACTCCTAATCCTTTATCCTTAATCCTACTGCAGTCGGCAGCGCACTTGCAGCAGCTTTGGCGTTGCTTGTGTTATAGGCGACGGTAGCCACCTACCATCAAGTGGACCATCAGCCTGTCTGCCGTCCTTAACATAAAAAAAATAAACTGTAGGTATAAGAATGTTCTCAAAAAAGTGGGTAGCACTTAGCAGTGGTACGAATATCTACTTGGCTATTATTGTACAGGCAGATGGAATTTCCAATTGCTGCTATCAAAACATGTATCGCCACCTCTTGCCTGAAAAAATAAACTTATTATTAAGACAAACCTCTTCCCTCTCAAATCTTCAAGTTTATTGTAAGGTGTGTTCTTCTTGACGACGGCCACTGCATAGTCGGTAGTTTTCTTCTCCCCATAAACTTCTTGGAATACTGGCCGAAGAGTATTGTACTTAGTGGCAATTTCCGAATCGCGGAAGTCGTCGACCGACGTTAGGTCTGCACCATTGTTTTGAACCTATTTTTCAACATAAGATTTTAACTTTTTGTTTAATTCATATGCCCAATGGGGACGTGTGAATCTATTGTGAGCAATGCATCAATTGTGAAATTATTGGAACTATGTTGACGTATGACTCAGAAAAATTATTTTTACGCCATCACCAACCTATTTGCAATAAGTTAAGTAAGTACCATTACTTTATTAGTAAGTACCTTCGCTTACAACCGTCCCTCGTAGACAGAAGCGGTCGGTGACTTTATTAAGGTTGAAAGACAGGCTAACTGTCCGCATGATATCTAATAGGCGGTTATAACAAGAGCCACAATGGTAAATAAATCCTTAAGGGGAAATGGGCTCTGGCATCCCTCACTCGCTCACCGAAACACCCTATAGATGTGATATGTATAACATACGCTTCGCAGGCAATCTTCGGTGGAGGATTCTTGCACGCAATCCAGTCGCGGTCTGATGTCGCGGCTGAAGGCGAACACGGACATCGCGCGACACTTGGACAGAGCCACGTTTGACGTCACGCACATCCTGTATGCAAAACACATCCTTTAGCCACTCTTGGTAAAATATAAGGTTACTTAACTTAAATATTTATTATTTCTAGGTTCTAAGTTGAGAAATATTTTTTATAATTACATAGTGTTATGTCTAAGTTTAAAAAGGAGACAAACGGCTGCAGTTTGATCGAGTATTGTGATGAGAGCATAATAATATGTAACTTAATGTTAATTAAGTATTAATGGCGTCGTTTGCGCCCTTTTTTCTTAGGTGTTAAAAAATTATTCAATTTTCTTTGCTCATACATTTTTGTCAGGGGTTGATTTTTATTTTTATTTTTAGCTGTTGCGTAGTTAAGGGGCGAAAGCGTGATAAATTAATTAGGTTATTCTTAGTTGCTTTTTAGGCCATTTTAAAAATTGTCTAAATTTAAGCTAGATAATTTAAGATAGATAGAAATAAATAAATAAAAAAATAAAAATATTTATTATTTAGCTCTAAGGGTAAGGTATAATGTGTTTCGCAGTCTCGCATCGGGCAACCCAACTGGCGGCAGTAACCACCCACTTGTAGAAGAGCACCATAAATAACAACGCGACTACTGTTGTGTTTCGGTGAGTGAGCGGGGGATGCCAGAGTCCAATTCTTCATCTAAATCTTGTCTTCTAATTTAGCTTGTGTTGAACTATTACATTCAAAGCTATAAATCCATTCTAGGAGTCGAACTCGCAAAGAAATTCTTTTTTAGCCAAACCACTTCGAATTCTTCTCACATTATTTTGGGCTCAGATTTCCGAAATAGATAAGATCTATTTACAAATAGGTTTCTGTGAGTTTCAAATATGTCTAGCTTTTTTCTGTTATAATGCGCACAGCACTAGCTATTATTACAATTGTATATTGTCGTCTGCCAATAGAAATTTCTGAAGTTTAATTAACACTGTTTTAATTTATTTCATAGTTCACCGCATTGTCTGCGTAATAATTTGATATAAACTTTAATTTTCCACGAAAGCTTTCTAACAGCTATAAAATAATAATGTTTTCTCTGGTTATAAAAGCGAATGAAAGCGAACATCAATTTCATTAGTTCGGCCAACAAAGAGCCCACCTTCGTTGACATTAAGAAAATTGGCCATAAAACGTATATAATAACAAATTAGGTCAATCATCCATGATAGAGGCGTCGGCTGATGGATGAATGAATCGAGTGTTTTAGGACAGCTTGCATCATTCGCCTGCACCTATGAATTCATTATTGGTATATATCGTTTCTAATATTAATAATTCACGTGTATAATTCGCTCTAAGCATGGCCTATAATGGGTAGAGTGTTCCCTTTTCTTATGGAGCTCTGAAGACTGCGTCCATATACACAAAAACGGCATAAGAAATTTACCTGACCACTGGCTCCGGAGGTCCATGACCTCTCTCGATAACCTCAGTGTAATTAGCTTTCTTCAAATAGTCTGATGGTTTGATAGGAATGTTGTCAGCTACGTGGTGGATCTTCTCCGATAGACCCAGTACTTTTGTGAACCATTCCGGCTTCGCGCTCGCTCCTATGGAACATTGACAGATATTTTAACAGAACAATTCGCTCAAGTGTCAATGTCCAAGGAGATTTGTGAATGTATTGATGAAATTCCCCCGCACAAGGGAATTTCATCAATGTACAGAGAATTTTCTCTAAATTTATGAATTGTAATTTATTTGGTTTTGTTGATGTCCATGCAATAATGTCAAACTTGATTATAATAGCTAAAACATCTGGGTAAAGACTACAATTATTTTGTAAGATCAAAATTTTGTGTAGAAAGAAGTTCTCCATTCATAAAAATACCGTAGAGTACAAAAATAATTAGAATTGTAGAACCTTTTGTTACCGACAACAAAACAGATTGATTGCTAAAGAAAAATGAAATTAATCACGTCCCCTGGACATATGCTTAAGTTCTCCTCGTTACTACCTTTCCAATGGGCTCAAACTCTATACACCTGCTACCGTTAACGATGGTCTACTGAGTATCACAAACGTCAAATTTCTAAATTCGATACCAACACAGCAGGTCCGGTAAAATTTCTCAATCTCAACGAGAATTTCTGGCTTAGAGGAAAATATTCCATTGTCGCTAGTTCTGAGCTTCGTCAGTTGGCTTTGACCAAGCCGAGGAACTTACACTTTCGAGCCTTCGTTTGGCTTGACGGCTTTTTCAATACGCTTTGTATTAAATAATATTTTATTGTTACTAATATTAAAAATAAGATGAATAAAATAGAAAGCTACAAAAGTAATCAGTCAGAATATACATGTATGAAGTGACAGTACTTACTGTTTTACCGTTAGTGAGTCTAACATGCCGAACAGTCGTAAACTTCTTACTTACCAGCATTGGCCAATTGTTTTATCTTCTCTCTTATTGGATTCAAACTAGCCAGTATATCATTGTGTCCTAAGAGACCTTGCCAAGGTCTGGCCGCCCAAGAACAAGCCTTTTCCCTTATTGACACTTTAGAGCCATCCGAGCAAAGGTATCTGAACTCGTCGGGGTTTTCGTTCGATTGACTCGCTGGGATTGTGCCTACTGGAAGCTGAAATATTTAATTAGTTCATTATAAAGTCAGGACAAGTGTGATCTTTTTTCTTTCCAATTTATAAATGTTTTAGGGATTCGATGATAGTAGCGAAACAATAACGTGCTATCTATAGATATGCATTCAATTCAAAATTGAATTATTCCTTTTTGCAAAGGGTCAAACTTTTAGTAGTGAATTATAAATATAAATAGAAATTAACGTAAGTACTCCATCGACTTCAAAACCGCTCAACCGACTGACGATCACTAGTTAAAAATATGTGAAGAGAACAATGATTCCTCGGGAAAAAGACGTAATTTAGCCAGAGTGAGTGCTTTAGCAGCTATTACATTTGTTCCCAAAAAAGTGCCTAAGTGGACGCTTTTTACGCCACGACGACAGCGAAATTAGGTTAAGTCGGCGTCAAAGTAATTTTAGATGCGAACAATGCTAAGAAACGTACATTTCAAAAATTCGTACCGTGAGCTCTTAAGGCTTTTGTATATGCCAACAAGAGGTTTTCTCCGTGTAACTATACTTTACTGAGTGGATATAAATGTACAAAAAATATATATGTTATTTATTGGACATTAAATTTTAATTTGAACGTTGGAAATAATTCTTATAATATTATTAATAGTTGAAAAAAAAATCCCAAAGTAAAGCCTTTTTTGTTTGAATTTTTGTAACTACTTCTAAACGGCATTGAATTTCAGCATTTTTCTTTCGCATAAATTTTTGACAAGATGTTTTTCCCAAAGTGTGCGATTGGCGAGTCAAAATAATGATTTATTAGGCTAAAAATAACTATTATTTGTTTTCTGTACAAATTAGCGCGGTTGGCGCGGGGAAACATCTCGCCGTCCAGAACCTCAAGGCCGTTGGCAGATACAGAAGCCTTAATAGGCAGTTAGTCCTCAGTTTTGGAGTCGCAACTATTAGAAATTTATTGGACAGAGATTTATTGAAGTGGCATAAAACGTAACTGTAAGTAAATGTGTGTATTGATTATTTGATTTTGGCTGAAACTTTTTTTTTTAACTTATGTGCGTTTTCTGTGTGAACAATTTGTTTCATTTAATTTCTTGACATCGTATACTCATGGTTCATGCGTACCGATCTATAATATAGATTAATGATCTGATGCATGTACCTTAAGATGCTTTTTGTAATTTTTTTCCTACATTTTTATTCGTTCGATACAATTTTAAAAGCGTTACATAAAATAAAAGCAGATGTTTAAAAATATTCCTGTTTTTTGGTCCTTATTTTTGATAAATCCTTAACTGACCGACCTAATCCTGGAAATCGATCATCCGATTTAAGAAGTATTGTATTTTCATGTAAGAGCATAACTTTAAAAATTATTTAAATTTTTGAGATTTCTGCCACTTCACAGATATTTTGTAAAAAAGGAACAAATTCGAGCAATTTTTTTAAACTTTATATGCATTAAAGAATATTTCCACAACGGTAAACAGCGGTAACTATAAAAAAATAAGGGTTTATCGGCTTTCATTTTACGACTAAGTGTGTAGTTTGTATAATATTATTGTTTTATCTACGGTTTAGTGGTGAAAGTCGGTACAAGAACACGGAACAAGCGGATGTATAATGGCATGTAGGAACTCACCCCGAAGAATTTTCTAACATATATGACTTTAGTGAAAGCCACTTCTCCGCCGTTGTGCGCGAGACACCTCAACGCACCTTCGTAGCCGCTGTAATTGTCGGGATAGTCGCATTTCTCGGGGTGCTCGCAAAGCGAACACAGCTGGCTGTATTGGGATTCTGAAATACATTATTATTTATCATCAGACAATGCATAGGTTCAACAAGAAATTTATAGTAGATTTCTTATCTGTCCGTCATATTATGACCCTGTAAATCTTAAAGTGAATTTAGAAATAAAAAATAATTCAAAATTATGGTGAATTTATTGTATAAGGAATGGTCTACTCTTTGTCACTGTCATAAAAGTGGAAACAAAAGGGTACACTTTTATGATGTGATTTATGAGTTATAAGCCACACCGTAATTAATCACATTCTGTTACCAGAAATCCTACTGAACACAGAATAAAAAATAACTAATTGAGTGTTTATTTTTTCACAAATCAAAATATTTGTAAGGTAGTGTTGTAATTTTGCCAGATTCTTTCTTTAACCCTATTGAATTATGGGCGGGTCTCACAATATTAATTTTTATAAACTGTGTTATCTATAGTAAATTTGTATTAAATCGAGTAAGCGTAGATAAAACTTACTCCAAGCAGTATTGGTAGCGGAATCCGGCGACCAATTACCAACGATACACGATTTCTTGAAGAAAGTCGATAGCGCCTTCAGTTCATTCTCCTTGGGCGATATGGAGTGGTCGTTCATCTTCGGGAACACGGCTCGCTTCATCAGCATCGTGAGTGGTATCTGATAGGCGATTTACTTAATGGTTAATGCTATTATTTGCACTACACAATCGTATTTACTAATAATATAATGCTGAAGAGCTACCATCGGATTTAAAAAAATCTCTTTGCATTTGACGGCGGGTGAAACTGTGGGACTCGGCTAGTGGCTTATGCAGTGAAAGCTACGCACTATGTCTTATTAATGAGCTCATAAATGGCGTGCCAGAAGTGCCAGACCTACCGGTTTAAGAGTTGGCTAATAAATACCCGCTTAGCTGAAGCGAATTTGTGTACGAAAAGTTGTGCATGATGGTGAAGAGGTGGTAAAATTAAGCCTATAAACAGTAAACCTTTTAACTCGACGATCGAGATACGCGGTTTTCGGGTCTGAGCATCAAATCCGTAATAGTCTCGAAGCTCTGAGCGCAGCGATGTGACCTCCTCTTCTTCTTCTTGGCCTCCTCGTGGACGGCACGTTACGCTTAGAGAGTCACATTCTTAACCTTAGTGTCGATTTGCGTGTCACGCTTTGTGAGACATTGTGATGTCGTGTATAATGGCCGCATCACTGGTCGCTCTAAGAGGCCGATATAACGAGTGCAAAATGCATGCACTCATTTTTGCTTTCACATACCTCCTCGTTCCCATATCACTCCGTACTTGAGGATCGTCGGCCTGCTGAACGTGTCTGCACGCCGACGTCAGACTCCGCTGTTTGGGGTGATACAGTACGAAACCACAAAATAAATAATAGTACCATAGTACATAAGTTGCTCTCCTTTGATCTTGAAGAAAGCGGCCATTTTAATAGCCTACACAATTAAGTAGATACCGCATTCAATCTGAAAGTTATTATTTTGTGTCGTCTTTTGTTCCGAACATACCTACGCAGCCGCGCCTGCTCGAGTGTGGGTGATATTACCACCATATTACCACCTTTTGGACACGATTGGAGGATATATTGTAGGGGATTTTTTATGACTGCCAACCTACATATTATTATAATCCATAAAATGAAATGGATTTTGCACAGCAACACATCATTTCGCAGTCCACGATGCGTCGAGAGTGCAACGCTTGACCTCAATCCGCTTTAAGAATAAAGCGATGGTTGCAGCGAATGACATTTTAGTTTTCAGTTTTTCTAAGTGAACTTTTTTGTATTTGAAACTACACCTTTTTCAACACCTACCTATTTATGTACCTATAGCAATAATTTCCCTCGTTCATTAAAATCTTTCTTCTATAAACTAAAATTATCTAATCTAAAAATAAATTAATATTAAATTGATTAAAAACTAATAATATAAAAATGGACCCTGCGGCATTGTACCATGTACGCTGGCAGCATTTCCTCGTTGAATGGCCAAACTAATACGTTGGCCGAGGAAAGTGCCAGCTCTTCGGTCTCCCGTCGCATCGATAAGCCTCTTCGAGATGTCTTTGAAGAGGCTCATTGCTGCAGGGTCCCACGGACCGAGTGACTCGACTCCGAATGGTACAAAACCATAGGTCAGATATATAATAATAGAAATGAATAGCTAAATGTTTGATAAGCGCAAAACTCGAGAACGGCTAAACAATTTGATGAAGTCCCAGATATAAGTTGAAAAAAAAAATGGCCAGAAAGCATTCGCGTGCAGCCGGGGGCGGTTCGCTTGTTAACAATAATTCTAAATTATTTTATACTGGCTGACGCCTTCATCTTTATTACTGTTATACATTTGCCAGGCGCTGAATCTTTCTTTTTAGATATAGCTGGTGCCCTATTAGAATATTTAGCCTACCCTGAAAGTCCACCCTGAAATTCTATTCCAACTATAGTCACAGCACAATAAAGAGTACTAGCTATTGCTGAAACTACTTTATTAAATCGGATGAGTAGTTTCGAAGATTAGGTACCTCCTAACGTACAAACAAATCCTACATACGACAGAAAGGAGTGTGAAATATACAAAATGAATTCTCAAAACGTTACTCCGTCACTGTCAATTTTATATCAAATTCTAGATATATTTATAATAAGACTAGCTGTGTCCCCCGGTTTCACCCGCCGCTTAAATGAAATTGTCCAACGCGTCGCATTGAAGTACTACGCTTCCAAGGGATATATATATATATATCGAATGAAAAGACTTTTTAAAATCTGACTGGTACTTCTAGAACACACAAACTCTTTAAGTACAGAAAACAACATCAAAGTACATAGTAAATAATTATTATATTGAGTACAAAGAGAAAGAATCTTTATTCTTTCTCTGCATTGTGATTCGATTAGTAGTTAATCTAGTTTCTTCCGAGTCACACCCACCCTCTACCTAATATCTTCGTGTGGGCATGTACAAAAGCAAGAAGCTATTGTGGGGCCCGTATCTTACTTGACTTCTGACTTCGTAAACTTCGCAATCAGTTTTAAGTTGTCTTGTATACTTGTTCTACTTTAAGACTATACTGTTGATTAGTCGCACGGGTGTCGTTGGATTCTTATCGACTGTTGGTGATAATGATACTTTGCCCGGAAGGGCTGTCGTAGGTTACATATTATGTGGTAATCAGCCGTCCTGGCCACAACGGTTTCCTTCTATATTCAATTCTCGTTTGAACGTCGAAAGCTTTTGTGTGTTTCTTATAAAGTAATGCCTGTTTTCTTGCAACAGTTATAAGTTTCTTTAATGCTTTTATTTCACTATTAAATTTATAAAAATGGCTTACATAAACGACCACGTGACTATATTTTATAACATGTATAGACATGGATGTACCTATATAGATTAGATATAGACGAATGTAGTCTTCCAATCACAATAAGACTTGCAAGACCAACGTTATTAGCCGAGGAACCCTCGGTGACAATATTTTCTCAAATAATAAACCCGTCCGTGTCACGTTCACGTTTCCTACCATTGTGATTGTGCGTCCGATTGAATTACAATCAGGCGGATGTGAGCGCCAACTGGTTATACGAGTTTATTCGTGTGCTATACAAATAACCGTACAAACACAAAATAAAAAGAACTCAACTCTTTCTTATTATTGATGTCGAGTTGCGCAGTCATAAATTGGAAACTCGCATCTCCGCGTGTCTCTTGCACCCTCGAGGCGTCTCGCTTGGAGATCTCGACGACTGCAATCGCCTACCGTAAGCGGTCTCACTACAATCGCAGTCGAATGGGAGTATTTTTGCACATTTATATAAGAAATTGATGAATTATATAATAATGAAGAGTTTGTATGTTTAGTTGAATGCGTCAAACTCTGAAATTAGCAGTTGGATACTGAAAACTTTTGTTACCGAAACCGTATACATTATACATATGACACCAGAAACAGATTTTCCCCAGTTCAAATCTGCAATAGACATGTCACAATTTCCTTTTTGTCGGGATTCAGAGCAGGATTTGCTGTAATAATTATAACGCATTTTACCTTATATCCCACGTTCCTGTTGACACCTGTGTGGCACGATTTCAGTCCCTTCAGCTGATCCAAATTGCTGATTGGCAGATCTTTATGCACCACTATCACGGCTTGATAACGAAACTCCGCTGCGAACGAAAGTTAATTCCATTCTTACTAAAAGTCCACTCAGTTTGCGAAATATTGCTACTCCTCTATATCTCTCTTGTCGGTGAGTTCGTAACTTATATTAACTTCATATAACTCATGTAAACCTTATTAAACCTTATTACTGAAGAGTTTCATTTAAAATCCGTTCACTTGTTTTTATTTAGACGAGTAACAAACGTCCATCCATCATATTGTATACATGTCATACTACTATGATAAAGCTGAAGGAGTTTGTTTGTTTGCTTGTACGCTTTAAACTCTGGAACAACTAATTCTTGGGGAACTTTATAAGCTATTTATCATCACACTATAATCCTTAGAAGCCGAGGTGGATGAAAGCGCGGCACACAGTTATAAATAAGGTCGCTTTCCGCTTCTGTCTGTTTTTCGGCTAATTTCTTCTAAACCACCGGACGGATTTTGATATGGTTTTCACTAATGGAAAGTGCGATGAGGTTTGTTTATATATCTGCAAAAAATGCATCCCTGCGAAGTCGGAGCGAGGCGGGTCGTTACTATTATAATATTATGAGTAAAATAATTTCACGACCCAGAGCTTCAAGGACCGAAAAGCCTTTATAAAGCCTTTATAAGTTACCTTTTCAAGGGTGAACCTACAACAAAAATGAAAGTCGCCTTTAATTTTAACGAGGTGTATCGTTGAGCTTCATTTCCTGCTCTTTCGCATTGCTGGGTCTAAAGCAAACTCGAGGAAAATTAGGCGACTATAGGTATTAAATATACTGAGTACAAAATATTGCGTCTTTTTAGCATTTACATAAAATGAAATAAACCTAAAGGGATTCAAAATAATCCCAACTTATTATTTTTAATGGTAACACTATGTATGTAATGTACCTATTAATGGAGTTTCTACTGAAAAAACATGAGCGGGAAAAGATAGAACCACCGTACTGTGCTGTGGCCTACCACGAATCTTTCATCTTTTTTATATTATTACCCAACAGCCAAGGCGCGTTACAGATGTACGTCTGGTTTTTTTTAAATAAAGGTCGTCAGACAGGCTGACGGTCCACCCGATGATACCGTCATCTATAAGACAAACAACGTCGCAGGTGCTGCAAGTGCGTTGCCGACCTTAGTAGGGTTAAGGATTAGGGATTAGGGAAGGACGGGGAAGTGAGCTCTGACTTCCTCATTGAAACGCAACAGCACATGCTGATATATCTTAAAATTAATATAAATTATGTAATATTCCTTCTCCTCGTAGATATCATGCGGTTACATAGATTTTTACAATTAATAATAGTCAAATAGACAAATAGTCTTGGCACAACTTAACACACAATTACAAAAAGCTTTTTCACATTGCTCCGTATCGTTAGTCCGTCGGACAAAATGTCCGAATGTAGGTAGGTACTGTGTCCGAGTCGTCATCTAGCCTACTTTTGTCTAAGCTTTGATCGAGTTGCATATTAGCCACCAGATTCACGATGAATTAATGAATATTATATATTGCATCATGCAAGACTTTTAATTTATGTTTCTTTCTTACAAACAATATATCTCCGAGTAAGTAATAATTTAAAGAATTATTTTTATAGATATAATAAAAATATTGAAATTTTATTCATGTGCAAAAAGAATAATACTCTAATGACGCTTAGCAGAAGGTTCTTTTTATTTTTCTTCATTCGGGCTATAGAATTAGCTAGCTGCTTGAATTTATGATACTCGAAGACCTTAATACTCGTAGTCCTCATTTTAATTTTTACATCGGTGGGCGATATCACGTATGACCATCATTAGGAAATTATGAAAACAAACATAATGTTGAGGCTGTACCTATAACTAATCAATACATATTATAAGTATATAGGATATTACCTAACACGTATACAGGACGTCTTCTATATCTCTATCCATCTATCTCTAAAAGTATGCCCGATGGATTTTGACGCGGTTTTCACTAATGGAAAGAGCGATAAACGAGAAAGGTTTGTGTATATAATCTGCAGAAAATACAATTGCATTGCTATACTCAGATTCGTTTGTTATATTATATATGCTTCATTTGTTTGTTTGCTAAGCTTTTACGCCTTAACTATTCAACAGACTATGGTGATATTTTGCATGAACGTTGTCGGGGTATCTCTCATAGAGAAACAGTACTCCGAGAGGACAGTTCCCGAGAGATCTAAAAATAAAAATAGAAAAATCAACGTCTGACAAAAATATTGCAAATTCAAAATAATTTATTTGCTGCATACGGTATGCACAAGTTGTAATTTTTATACCTATATGACAGTTTGCGTCGTCTGCACTGTATACTGTATACTGTATAGTGTACAGTCTCATCTCTTAGAAATTCGTTAAGGGATTTCTAATATTTCTTATATTTATTGGAATTTCAGTCTACTTTTGGCAGGGACCATACAAACTTTGTCATTATGACGTCGACGCTCCATGAACTTAAATATGTTAGAATTTTCTTTCGAGGTTTTACTAAGTATAAATTTTAAATTACACGGTAACTTAAAACAATCTTAGCGTTTTAGCTGTAAACACTGGTAACTTTCCTCGGAATAAAGTTATACACGTAATTAGTGAAGTTAAGCCATTGATGTCGAGAAACAATACATTACTTAACGCGCTTCAGTGAACGTTAAGGCTTCGATTAACTTAATGCGAAAGTTAGCTTCGACGACTCTCACTAAATAAACAAGTGCAAAATTTCTACATTTTTCGAATTTTAATACCTACTTGACGAAGGCCATACGTCTTCTTTGGACCGTAACAGTACCGTGACGACCTGCACACGTAAACCACTGGTTATAACGTCTATGGGACGGTCTGGTCTCCATTGAATTTCCTTATGGCATTGAAAAAACTATGACCTCGTCCGGTAGACTGCACCTCTTCGGTGGACTGTATCGTGTATGGCCTTCGAGGACATTGAAAGCTATACTGGCCGTGAGAGGCAATTGAAGCTCTCAGCAAACCATAATGGTCAGTATGATCTCCGAGTGAAGAGACAGCTGAGGGATGCGATAAGTAGATCGTGTGGTGAGGAAGAGAAACAACCAAGTACATAATTATACCAAGTCGTTAGGCTACGTTCGTCCATAAACTGTATAATATATATTGACTTTTTATAAATGTTACATTTGTAACTTTTATAAAAAGTTAACTTGTCTTCTATAGATAAAAATTATTATAAATAATTATAAACTGAATCGCTAAATGTGTTGCTAAGCGTTAAATTTGAGAACGGCTGAACCGATTCGGCATTTTTTAAAAATATTTTTAATTTCTTAAGTATTTTTTGTTATTTCATAATATCACTCACCGTCGGGTTCATCGTCAGTTCTGTATTCCTGGAAAACAACGAAGTCTTGATTGGGAATCTTCGAAGCCACGTACATATCCTCAGGATCGACCGGTACCAGATCTGCTTGACGTTGTTGGACGAAGTTAAGACATTCCATTCTAGAAAAATACTCAATTATCACCAAAAACAGTTAATGCAAAATCATTTGATTATGTGAATATTGAACACGTCGATTTTTTAAAATAAAAGATGGCAGGCAGGCTGGCGTCCACTAGATGGTAGGTGGCTACCGTCGGCTACATAGCGTACGAGGAGCTACTAAAAATGTAAATTATAAATGATTCCCCATCCCCTCCTAATCCCTTATCCTATTAGTAAGGTCATTTGCGTACTTGCGACACCTTAATAAGTGACTTTTGCTTGTATTAATAATAAAATTGACGGTAATCACTTACACAAAAAACAACTTGCCTGGTCTCTGGGGTCTTGATTACAGAAATAACATGTTGATAACCTTGTAATCAGGTGTGTTTACGAAAACTCTTTCTTCCTGAACAACTTGCTAATGTTGTAGACAGAATTTATCTGTAGGTATTTTTTTATTTTCTAACTGATGCAAGTACATCTATTAAATATTTAGACAATTAAATTAAAATTACAATTAAATTTATTATTTTTAAATATCTCGTCTAATATAATAAATGTGACAATAACTCTGTCTGTTTTATCTGTTACCTTTTCACGCCTTAACTACTCGACCAAATTATCATCAAGAAATTTTGTATGCGTATTGTCAGGGATACAGAAAAAACATACGGTAACTTTAATCCAAAAAGGAAGTAAGTACCTACTGTTTTCGAGGAATCATCTAAAAATAAAAATACAACGCCAGGCAACAAACAAAACAAAACAACGACAAAATTAAAAATATATTTTGTCAGGTGTTAATTTTTAATTTTCAACACGGACCAAGTCGTGGTATTATTAATTTATATATATTTATTTGTAATACAATTTATATAAAATTAAATGTTACCATGTAGAAACGCGCGTGAAATAACAGCTTATCCTGCGCCGATTATTGTGTTTATCGACATACCTGTCTCTAGCCGCGACACATTCTAAAGCAGCCTTGCTCTTCGTCGGCACATCGAGCATCTCCTCGCAAGGCTTCATGTGCTGCGCCGGCACGCATATCTTATCTGCAACAACAGATTAAGTCATAACAAACTGGCATACTTGTAAAAATTCAATTTCTTTAAGAAACAATTCAAATAATGAGCTCATAATGAGTTCTTTGAGCGCACGTGGTCATCAGTAATGTTATTTTAAAAGTTGTAACTGCGTCTAGTGAAGAACACGTGGAACAAATATAAATCACCAAGACCAAACACAACAATTATTATTGCGTGGGCCCTAAAATAAAGCTTGTTTTGTGGGATAACCGTACAAGGGACAGGGGCCGAAATTCTGCACACCCAGTTCTTTTCCAAAGTTGGCCCTGTCGGGAATCGAACCTGCAAAAGTCAGTTTACGTTGTTAATTACATAACTTCACTGACTATCCTTTCCATTCCAACCAGACCAAAGTGAATAAAACAAAGACACACAAGCGAGTGTACAGGTATCTACTATCTATTGTAAATAATAATCAGTTACAAAATCAAAGAAAAGAAAAAAGCATTTGTAAGTAGGTACATAAATAAGTACCTAATTAGGGCGAGAAACTAAACTAAATGTTAGCGCAACATGACACATACTAGCAATGCCATCTATCGATGATAGTGTAAACTCCTGAACATTATAATAACAAAATATTGGAATATTGTTTTATGTGAAAAGTCGTCCGACGGGCTGACGGTCCACTTGACGTGACTTGATGGTAGGTGGCTACCGTCGCCACAGGGGTTGCTGCCACAGTAGGTAAAAGTATTTGTAGAATAATGGAAGAATGCGAAACGCCACTGCGTACCTACACTTACTCTGCCAAATATTTTAATAAATTAAAAAACAAAAACAAGATTTTAAACAAATAATCAACTTACATATTGTAAATATTTATGAATCCATTTAAGCTTGCATATTTAACTTTTTTTACTAGCACTGTTTAAAAGCTTTAAAAGGAATGCAACTAAAAATGATTTTATCTCATACATACAAATGCTCAAGAAACTTTATATTAGTTTTTATTGTGCCGTAACACGAAGTTTATCTAAAAAGGTTCCATTATTTACACGATATAAAAAAATAAAACACAATACCTATATGCAACTTCACAAATAAGAACAATAATTATTACAATTAATTGAAAATATAATGCTCAATGTAAAATAGGTAGTCAATCAAAATAGTAACCGGCTTTAATCCACCAATCAGGATCTTGATTCACAAAAGATAGTACCTAGGTACCTATCATTGTTGAAATGATGATAAAATATTAGTATTTTTGCCCTTTTTTACGAATTTATGACTTTTTTAATACATTTATCAACTGTCTAATAAAATCATAATGAAAGGAAATAACCTCCACTAGTAATATAAGGTCTCAATTTTTTTTATTGACTTCACGTCTTTTAGCCAAATTAATGACCCGCGTTGCACACAAATTTTATATTATGATACCTAGAGCATGTTGTTTGTTGAATGTTATTTTGTATTAATTGTTATTGATATTTGATAAATAAATCATATTTTGACTATAGAACATCCAATCTTAATTTCCTGATATGTTTTAATAATCAACTCACGACAAATCCGCTATTGTTCTTTTTATGATTTGTATTTCATATGATTTAAAGATTCCAAAATAATTTTATCTGTTGGTCATGAAGGAACAAGAAAAGTAAATGTCATCTGTGGTAAACAGTTACCCATGGTCATCGAAAATAAATTATCATTATTACCGAAAATAAGTACCTAGTACAAGTTGTTTTTGATAGACTTTTGTAATGTCCTTTAATGCAGCCAGGTAGCTTTTAAAATACGTACTAGCCAGATAGCCGGATTAAATAAATTACCTAAATTTTCTACTCGACCTGTCGTTAGACAAGTCTATAAATAGTTATAAAACGAAACCAAAATAAAAGTGTGTGTACATACACGAAGTCTTGCACTGGACTCCAGTACCGGCGAACGCTAGCAAAACAAAAAGATGCACGTATGTCACGGTCATGGCCATGCGATCGTGCGCACAGACGCAAGGGCACTACTGATTCGAGACTCTATTTCTTTATTTATATATGAATGCCGTCTTTAGAACTGATTTCCATGTTTCCAACCATCACACACGCGACACTGTGTTAAAATAATGTTCAAATATAATTTTGTATGCATGTATACCTAGCTATAATAGTTAGTAGAAGAAATATAAATAGATTTTATATATTTCGTATTAAAAACATACTCAAAAAAGTAGGTACCTATATAATAGGCACAAAATTATTTTTTTTATAGATTGTCTCTTGTGTGGATTTAAATTAAACCTTTTTTAAGAATAAAAATTATCTAACCTTTTTGTTTGTCACATTTCATGAACGTCAAATGTCAAAATGAAAAAACAAATATGGCGGATGCGATGTAATTTTAATTTCACTAATGAATTGTTTGGGTTAATAATTAATTGAAATTAAACAGTTAGTGATTGTAAAAATTAATGAATACATAAATTATAAGTTGATTTTATCATGGATTGGGTACATTGTAATAATTGTTTTGCTCTATATGAACCTGGAACAACGTTATATTTAACATCATGCGGACATTTGTTTTGCAATAAATGCTTAGAGAAGGGTTTGTGAAATCTTTATATTTTTATTAAAATGTAATAATTGGTACATAGTGTTTAGTTGATAAATACTAAATACTCAACCTAAAACTGTTATAAATCGGCATATGAAATTTAAATGTTTTTAATCGTAAATGATCGCCTAGCACATTCGTTTTTTTTTAGGTATAAAATACAAAGAAAACACGTGTTTCGTGTGCCGTTTACCGTGTTCCATAACAAAGCTAGTTCCCGAAGTAAGTAAAATTAATATATATTTACTGTATATTAACTATGAATAATTTCCTGATTTATAATTGTTTTCAGATGGCACCAGATATTCAGGATTTCTTTACGGAACCGGAAGAAATAATTAAGAAATTTTCCGGAGTGCTACAATTTCAAAAACAACATAGACGTCGTCTCATATCATATTTATTACAATCGGTAAGTTGTGTACATATAGCTTTTCAATATACCTAAACAAAGAGTCGGCTTTGATCGTAATAGTTTCGCGACTAAAGGTTAGTCAGTTCGATTCCCGGTAGTGTCAATTGAAGAAACTAACTTTACGCAGCTATTACCCCAATATTTTATTGTCGAATAATGTAGCTTAAGTACATATACATGTAACCAGATTTTGTTCCTACGTAGTTCCTACATATCTACTTGTATTGCAATAAAGTAACTATATAGAAATGATTTAAAGGAATTGCCGGAAATTAAGTATACAAGAACTTTGACAGAATGGTTATTATATTGTTGCTATTATGATGTTGAATTTTTTTATAATAAAAAACATTAATTCGTTTATTTATTAAATTAAAAAATTAAATACAAATAATATTTCCACGCCCTTGTCTGGAAGAAAATATAATACTTTGTACTGTAATTGCTGTATGTAAATTAAAACCCTAATATTTTATTTATTTATATTTATTAGGGTAGTTTTAATAACAATTATTAATAATAATAATGTAATGTTGAAAGACGATTTCGTTTACCACAGACTAAAAAGTTCCATAGGGCACGGGATGAGTTGAAACGCATGACCGAACTCTGTCAGAAACAGCACAAGCAGTTGAAGGAATATCAAAAGATTATAAAAAAGATGGAGACTCAACGCCTCCCTCTAAATAGTGAGTACTAAAAAATGTTTTTATTATAGATAGACCGTTTAAATGAGTCCTCGCCCGCGCGGTAAAGGGGCGCAGAGAGGTAAGAGGCCCGCCGCCCACCTCTCTCGAGGACTCATTTAAACGCTCGGTTTATATATTATAATATCATTGCTATCTATAATAACTAACGTACTGACCGTCCGATAGTTTGATCGCAGCCTCTAAGAGACTCCATACTATAATACAAATTTAAAGATCAATGAAGCATAAATTATATACAAAAGACTATCATATCATATCATAATTATATTTTATAATAAAGTAATGGAGTCTCTAGGGACTGATGGCTGATTGATTATTTGTTTATTGTATAACTAGCTGAACCCGGCCTCACTTCGCTGCGGCGCGCGCAGTACTGGGACACTGCTATATTTTTTCTAAAATAAAAGTAGTCTATGTTACTTCTTATAACATCAGCTATGTGCCAGAGAAAGTTCTGTCAAAATCGGTACAGCCGTTCCGGATATTAGCCGGAAGAAAAAGACAGACAGACAAAAATTTTAAAAATGGTTTTTTTTTTGTCATAAATTTCGCTAAAGAGATTCACTACCATAGTGAAGTTTGTATAAAGATAATGTATTTGTTCCACCTCCCTAAGGGATGGTATTGAGACTGTGTATTTTACATTTCATTTTTTTAGCGAATATGTACTAATCCTTCAAAAGAATATTAAAAAAATTGCCATTTTCTCGTCTGAGGGGTGGAATTTTCAAAAACTTTGAAATACATGCTTACCACTTCAGTCGAGAAACACAAACAGTAAATTTCAAAATTGAAATTTTTTGAAATCCAACCTCGTATTAATTTTTTTTTGTTGAGAAGTTTTAATATTAAATTTCATTTATGATTCTAACTTTGAAAACGACCGGTTTCCATACAACCGTTGCTCCCTTATTTTACCCCTTTAGGGGTGAATTTTCCAAATTTTCTTCCTTAGTGGATGTTTACATCATAAAATGCATCAAGTGTCAAAATTTCAAGTTATATTAACCCTAAAGCTCTGCGTTGATGAATCACAATCCTCTTAGGGCGGATCCCTATCGCAACCTAACCGTAAACACGCGGAGCCTTAAAAATAAAACTGCCTCAACTTTTTATTTGCTATACATATTTACTTGGGTCTGTTTCACTCACATTGCTGTGATTTATGTTTATTAAATTCGCCAGTATAATTAGCCACAGCAGCGAAGCGTAGTCCCGCATTTTTTGATTTATAATTGATTTAGATTTTTTAATAAAATATGACATTTGATTTATGTTCGATAAATTTGAATTTACAATAAAAATTAAATTAAATTAAAATCGAAAATAAAAACATGAAACACTTGATTTAAAAATTATGTAAATATGAAAAGTATACAAGATTAAAAGATAAAAGAAAAAACCCCTGATGTGAAAAGCTAGCGTAGGTAGAAATGAGTCAGTAATTTTCAGAAGAAGCGTCCCCATTCACCGTTCCCATGTCCCCGGGCTATGTGTCGCCGCGTTACATACAATCCACGCCGACGTACAAGCGACCGGCTAAAAGCACGCCGACGCCATATAGCGTGAGTACTTTTCTCTCCTCCTTCCGCCCATTGTTGTGGAGCGTGTTTTTATCTAGCCTTTTTTAATACCTACATTCTTTCGATATTTTTCGTCAAACAAAGAAACGTTTGTCAGTCAGCGAAAATATTGTATTTTTGTGTAACGAAAATAATTATGTTCTTCATTTCATAGATCGTCACTTCGACACGCTCACTCTGTACACGCGCATGTTTTTTTTATGTAAAGGTCGTCAGACAGGCTGACCACACGTACTCCAAGCGCATTGACGACCAGAGCAATAAAAGCCTTAATTTACGAAGAGAAATGGGTTCTGGCATCTCTTACAAACTCACTAAAACACAACAGCTGTTATTTCGCGGTGGTCTTCTGTAAGGAGGTGGTCACTGCCGCCAGACGAGCTCTAACGTTTCCAAACGAGTTCAATTCGATTAAAAAAGAGCATAGGTTTAATAGGAAAATTGTAATGATGTTGTTTATCAGTTTATCGAGTGAGGGTATTACCGGCGTACATGTTTAAGGCAAAAATTAAAATAATCATAATTTAAATGTTTTTATTAACAGGCGTATCGTTCTGACCTCGTGACACCGAATAGATTGAGCAAGCGCTCGAGTTGCGACCAAAGTATCGGTGCTCTCAGTCAGGTAATCGTCTGTGCGATGATAGCGTTTTGATATAGAGTCCTACTAGGCTTGAAAGCAAAAAAGCAAAACCCACCAATAAAATATAAAAATTGCTCAGTCTCGTCTAATGATGACCAATGAAAGAAATGGACGATAGAGGACTTTATGGAGATCCTAAGTTATTTTATGTAGTTTTATTTTTTTGTACATAACGTACAATACTTTAGTTTAAAATGTCTTTATTTTCAGAGATCGACCTCTTCCCATAAATTACGTCCGACGGTAATCACTCCGCCAAGTCCAGAATCGGCAGGGTACAAAAGTTTTATCAAGTATTTATAAACTTTAGTGGCTGAATGTACTTCCACTCGAGTTACTCTTGTCAATTTTAAAAAAATGTTTCATTTCTCCATTATTCACATAAGGCAAGGAAAATAACTTATGCAGCCTATTCTCAAATTGTGCCGTGATTGAATTAAATTAGGCGTTCGAAATTGTTTTTGTTGATTTCTTATGTTTTCTGTCTACTGTTTTTTTTTATGATAAAATTTGCTTAATTTACTACGTCAAATAAAAACAAAAAGCAGTAATAATCGGACAATTAGATATAGCAAACATTGTTTTATCGAGCGTGTAATCTGTGACCCGCGGATTTGTTGAAATCATCTTATTGGTCCATTTATTTTCTAGGTATTTCCGTAGGGAATATAACAACGAGTCGGGGTACCTAACAAACAGTTCCCACGGGACCTTCATTAGTAGTCAATACAAATATGGAAAGAAGCGATCGATTAAAGATCCAATGAAGATTATGAAAATGTAAAAAAAAAACCACTTTCTTTTACAATAGTCGTACAAATGCGTTGCATGACATTGACAGATGTCATTTCGCACAAGATACGGAATGAATGAATGAATGAACTTTGGGAGAATGTGACGTATTAATTGTTTATTCAAAGAAGTAAAAACATGCCTTATTTTTTATCGTTCGATTAATATATTTTTATTTTCCTCTTGTCTACAGAAGATTTGCATGTAAGCCATAATGACAAATATAACTTAAAGTTTAATAAATTTTAATGTAAGCAATATGTAGGGACTTAGTTATTCTTATCGTGCACATAAACAATGTTTTAATTAATTATTATAAGCCCGAACTTACTTTAAGTTGTTATGTTTTTAATAAAGTTATTCGAAATGATGCAGCGTTTTCTTTCTCACGTCCCTCTTGTCGGCGAAGTAGTGAGTCCTTAGAAAAATTTCATTTGAATAATTCGCGTTTAAAACGCATTTAACGTCAAATATTAACGTCTCAGAGTTATAAAATATTTGAGTTATGAAAATAGTATACAGATTTAGAGATTTACTCTTTTATCTAATTTTTTTTAAAATAAAATTCCTTACAATTTACAACCACGGTATATTATATAGTCAATCGACATTTCATAAAAGTTTAATATACTTAATTCATATTTTATAGTAAAATTTAAATTACAAAATTTAATATTTCTTGGAATATTAATTTTTATATTTTAAATTAAATAAAAGTTAACGAAATAAGAAATTTGACAACATGGAACCTTTTCTATGAAGATATATAAAAGTTGGCAAAACAGAACAACATGTACAAGTTACTATTAAAGTACTCAAAACAAGAAAGTTGGCGAGTACCTACGTCAACGCTCTATTACCCACTCCCGGCTCTACCCACTCCCGGCTTGACATGGGAGCCAGGGGCCATAAAATGGAGTTTAAATTTTCAAAATTCTTTCTTAGCGGACGGTCGCTTACTTAACAATATACAAGAAAGATATGTTCTATGTTCCAAATTTTAGCTTTCTAGACTTAGTAGTTTTGGCTGCGCGTTGAAATTCAGTCAGTAGGTACAAACGATTTTATAAATATAGATTAACGAATTTATATTTAATAACAGCTCGGGAACACTGCATCTATTTGAAAAGTATTTTAAGTAGGTACATTATTCCAGATGGTCATAACTTTTTACATATGACACAACCAAAGAATGGAATAAAAAGTAGTGGTAGAAAGTGATGAAAATAAAAGGGCGCAATCAAAAAGCTGAAAAATGTATATTATTGCCTCAGTCAATTCTCAAATAGTTGGACGCGGTACATCAATGTATCGGCAATATTCCTTTGTTCTGTTGATAACCGCCGCTAGCCTCCTGATGTCCGTGCACAGAGTGCGCCCCGAGGTTGTTGAATTTTTCTAGCTGTTCCGCACCACCTTTGTAGCCTTTGAGCAGGAATTCACCCTGGAAGTTTATAGGTCAGATTGTTATAACATTGTAGGCTTCGCAACTGCAAAAGAATTAAAATGACCATCGAATATTTTGCAGTGATTTAAAAAAAAATTGGTACAAAGGACGAAGCTAATGGAAGGCTTTGCAGCATAACCTAGACATGAGATTATACTCGTTTTCATGTGTGGGGCACAACTTTGCCAAGTAAGCGAATTAAATCAGGTTTCCTCCCATTTGCTGCAAAATTATTTTCTTTTGTTTTTCAATTAAATATTACATCAAAAGAATAATCAAGAAGTTTTTATCGAGTTGAAAACTCTCGTGTTTCTTAAATGTTACTGTGTCCTTGCAAATTAAAGGTAAATATTATATCTAGTGTTGACCGAAATTAATTCATCGCGAGTCATCCATCGCATGTCCATATTTCTCATAATTTCGCTAATCTTAATTTAAAAACATAATATCAAATTTAAATGAAAAGATTTTTTAACGCTCAGATATTCTTAGGGACTATTTTATGGCATACTAGCTGGTGGCCGCGGCTTCGTTTGTGTTAAAAAATATTAACGCCGGACAAAATAAATAATAATATAAAACCTGGCCTCATTATTGCTGTTATAACTTTGTCAGGTGTTGAATTTTTATTTTTAGATGAACGTTCGGTTATTTTCTGGATGATAATCGGATGAGTAGTTAAGACGTGCAAAGGTAACAGACAGACAGAGTTACTTTTAGATTTATAATATATTAGTATAGATTGTTGCCACCGCGTAGTACACTGGCGCTTCCGATCGAAGGGAAAGAAGCCGTGGCGTTTGCTACTCATGCCCAGAATTACAACAGCACGAGTGCTCTTTGCTGTTCAAAAATTATTAATATAAAAATAAAAGAATATTAAGCAACTAACCTTATTGGCTTTAGCGTCATCAATCTTTTGCTCGGACACATGATGACCCTCTTTGCCCTGAGCGTTAGCATCGAGTATCTTCTCTTCGTGAGCTCCCTTGAATCCTTGCTGTGAATTTTCTCCAAACGATCCAGCATTTTGTCCAGCGACCTTATGATCTGCTTCGTCGTGAGCTTCATCGTAGAATGATTCATGTTTTTCTTCTTCGTTTTTGCTGCTTGACGTTTTAAAACCTTTGCTTACGTGGCCTTTTTTGTGACTTTTGGCTTTTTTCAATACTTCTTCGTTGGCGCCTGGTGAAAGAAAAATATGGAATCAAATCCGCAAAGAATAGTATGTATGTAGTAAATATATTATTATACATACCGTGTTTGTCAATTTTTTGTCCGCCCTCGTAGTATTTTTCATCACCGGCTGCTTTCTTTTTTGCTTCCTCGTCTTTGTAAAAACTAGATTCCCCCTTTTCCGCTTTAGCGGCGGCTGCGGCTTGTTGGAATCCTTCTTCGTTATGCTTCGTTTCCTCTTCAGCTTTCTTTTCCAGTTTCTCTACGTTCTCATCGGCTCCTTTCTTCTGTGCGGCGTCGTAGGCTTTCTTGTCAACATATCCACCTCCGACTTGGGTTCCTAACAAGGGGTGATAGAGCAATCCGCCTCCGAGACCTAATCCCCCGACACCGAGACCACCGAGGGCGGGATTGATCAATCCTACACCATTAGCAACACCGATTCCGCCCACACCACCTACGCCACCTACACCTCCAATGCCACCGACGCCTCCTACTCCCCCGACCCCTCCAATTCCGTAACCCAATCCTTGACCGATTCCTATTCCTCCCAAACCACCAATTCCTGCAACACCCAAGCCTTGTCCCAAACCATATCCGCCGACTCCAACGCCACTCGTAACCGTATTCAGGATTTGAGACGCCGCCCCGTCCTGTTCGGGATAATCGGCACTCTCTTCGACCTCGTACGAGTTGGATAAAGGTATTCCGGTTTTTCTATCGGTGTTCAGTGAGTCCAATCGTTCCTTTACGTAATCAAACGGCGTCTTCTCATCGGATAATTCGACTTTGTGGAAAATTTGCGCCGATGTCAAAGTGACAAGGGCGAGGACGAATGTCTGTGTCAACATGATGCTGATCGTAATCGACGGCGACTGTTGTCATTGCGGTATTGCAACGTTTATTTATAGGAGGTTAAATCTGGTGGAACGAAATCGTTTTTGTGTTAGTGGTTGTCGTGTGATAGTTTTCACGCGGTGTCTGGGGCCCGTGTCTGCTCGTTTCCTGCCCCTGGTATTGTTTCAACTAGTCCTAATGAGAACGGCACAGTTATAATACAATGAGCTTGCCCGAAGACCTTGTTTTCCAGTTCAATGGAGGCGGGCGGGGCGTCGGTTTACGCAATCACACCGGGACTGCGGTAGCAAGTTTTCTCAAATTTCTAAGAAAAATCGCTACGATTCTAGAAAACTATTCTTGGATATTTAAACATGACGCCGAAACATCATCACCTCAATTCAGCTTACCCGAAACGGATCCTTAGAGTTTGAAATTGTAATAATATATCTGCATAAGATATCAGAGTATTATATTCCATTTGGTTACCTAGTGCATTCTTTCAGTATTAATACCTATAGGTATTACCGATGACATATAAGTCGTTTAGCAAATTATATCATTTAAAATTCAGTTAAGTTTGGGGAATGCCCGAGTTGAGAGGGAGATCTAATGGGATTCTGTACTTAAATCAACTTATAAACCAAAACAAAAGGTAAGAACTGGACCTTTGAAGTTATACCCATATTTATACCATACTTTAGAATACCAATCATGCCATGATAATATAGGATTCACGAGGGGAGCACTAAGTATTATAAATATATTATTAACTAGCTGAGCCCGCAACTTCGTACGCGTTGTATTCGGTATAGTGCGTACTTTTTTGTTAGTAAACCGATTGTAAATGTTACGGGAAGCTTGTTTGCATATCAGTGAAAATCGCATTCAAATCGGTTAGGCCGTTTCTGAGATAGCGTGCACAAACGCAGGGACATACAGACAAAAATTCTAAAATCTATTTTTTGACCTCGGTGACATAAGTACAAATTGTTTTTTTCTTAATATTTAATGTACAGCGACACGGCTCGTTTAAGATTTTATTATTACGTATAGATTATACTTAGTACTTAATATGTACAGCCTAAAAATATATCTAACGATCAAATAATCTCGCCATCTCCGCATCAAATAATCTTATCTAATCGAAGTAACGAACCGTTGAGGCATTTAATTATGAAAAAAATTTGGCAACAGAGGCAAATAATTTCCTCTGCATTATTAAACTCATTGGCCTTGGTTTATATCGGACGATTTCACGTTATTGTTTTCTTATACTTAAAATATATGTCGAGGGCTCAAGCAAAGGTTACAGTCTAATGATCTATCAATGACTCACACAAGAAATCATTCAATGAATTAATCGACAACTTTGCTACAGAATGTGCAATTACAAATCAAGAATTCAGCTAAGGGCACTGAACTTTGTGCTCAATTTCGAGTTTAGAATAATAAAAACTATAAACTAATCTAATAGGAACTTACTCGGGGATTTCTTAAATTAAAAAAAAAGTAAAAAAAATAAATTTATTATTTTCTAAAATCTATTTTTTTTTTGGAAGTTATTGGGATGGAAATGGGATAACAGAATCTTAAAGAAATCAATGTACTTAAAAGCGCCTTCTCCATATTAATAGCAATAATTTCATCTTAATCAACATTTTGTCTAACGGATTTCTACAGGCGTTTTTGTATATCCAGATATAAGATAATCCTAAAACGATTTTGCTTTTGAATTTATTAAGAAAATTTGGGAATATATGCAGCACATGATAATTAATAAGAAAAAATTAAATTTTGTTGAAAGTCTGTCTAAAACCTGAAAGCTATTGTAGCTATGGGTGGAGGCCACAGGAGAATAGACGACCGATTGACAGACCTATGAGGTGTTAGGAGCTGTGGAAGTTTAAGGAATCCTACACGGAAAGAGTAGAGATGGTTTGAATGATGATGGCTTAATTTATCATAAAATAAAATTTTTAATAAATTTGTGGCTGGATGAGTTTATCATTAATTAATGTAAATTATTAGGTTTTTTAAAAATTATACCTGCTAATCTGGTATTTTGCCATTCTGGTTACTTGAGAATATCCACTTTACGGTAAATACCTCACAGGGATTGAAAATGTGCTGGCGACTTTGATAGAATAATGGATAAGGTCTAAGGTGAGGACAGATAAATGCCTCTAATAAGCCTCACTCACTTCGATACACAAGGATAATTTTTTTTAAAGTAGAGATCAATGTAATGCTCGTTAAAATAAATCTATTGTTACCTGTACTTATGAAATCGTTTGCTCCAGCTGATTATCAACGCACAGACAAAAGTACTCAGTCTAGAAAGCTGTTATTTGGAACATAAGTTTATATTATATCGTGAGCTCCTACTAAGAAAGGATTTATAAAAATTTCAACTGAGTGCGATGCCGGGGCTTGTTTTTATAAAAGTGAAATAAAATTAAAATTGAAAGTGATTTAATAAAAGACATATTTATTTTATTTTATTTTATTTTATTAAAAAAAAAGATAGATAGATAGAACATTTATTTGCACAAACAAGACACACATACAAAGAGAAAGAAAAAATTACAATAAAACTGTTTAACAAAACAAAAAAAAAGAATTAAAAACTAATTTAAAATTAACACTATTTCCCAGATATTTTAATCCCATTGCGTGTGCGCCATGACAGCAAAAAGGTATCTGGCTCAGCATAAGCTGAGGCAAAGCACAGCGCTGATATTATGCCAGTCCTAGTGTACAAATTCACGTCGGCAGGATACGCATCGACATTGGATTATCGCAATCATCATAAACAATTAATTAAATTTCACCTTGCAATAAGTCGACTTTAGTGTCACGGTTTCCTTTTTGGATACAATATAAAACATACATTTCACAATTGATCAATTAGTATTCTCAAAATAATACCACACCGCCCCTGATCAAATTTTATTTTAGTCAATGCTTAGGATACTTGGCTCAACTCACTCACCAGAGACAAAACTCTCAATCAGCAATTGATTATAGCTGTTTTGGAAAGCAAATTTTGACTTGAGATTTTGCAAATAGAGGCATAATATATTTTACACCCATAACTAGTTAATGGTTTATCTTACGTTTCAGGGATTCGCATACGCGATTGTATGGCGCGTATGCTCGGTGGCTACCGCTAGCTTGTCACTCAACTTTTACATAAAAAAAGAAATGAATTTAATTGCTTTCATTCATCAGAGTTTGTCAACATTTCGGCGGCCGTCTTCAGTTATTCAATATGCACTTTCTATTGATCCATCGAGAGGTAAGTGCCGACGAATAATATCTGCTTTCTAAACGGAGCGACAGTACAAAATGTCAGACAAAGAGATTCCGGATGTGTATAGACATGATGTTTGTGATTATCAATTACAACATTCGAACGGTCGTCAAAATCAGTCGCTATTGTCATTTTGCGGTGTGGTAAAGATTTAAGGTGGGTTTGATATAGCTCACTAACAAATGGGAGTGGCGAGATGTTCTTATTTTAAAAGACTGCCAGGTCGATGGTCCTCTCGATGGTGAGTGGCTACCGTTACCTATTAACAAAAGCGACCGTTGGTGCCGAAAGTGCGCTGCTAATCTTGATAGCTTATAGGATGGGTATAAAAGAGAACATGAAAATTAGCCTTAGCATACATTAAAGCATCCAACAGCACCCGTATTAATTTCATGGTAGTTTTTGTATGGTCTTTCGATACGCTACAAAGGTGTAAGGACAAAGAATTAAGACCGCCGTGAAAAAGCACGTATCGTATTTGTGTCAGACACTAAATAGCAGTCAAGCATAATGTATATGTAGTCACTATTTGGTCAACGAAAACAATTTTCCAAAACAGTCATTTCTTACAGGGTAAAGGAATTGTTCAATTTATCAACATAATGTATATAATTATCCTTTTGAAATTAACTGGACGAGAAGAGAACATTTTTCATATTTGATTAATGTTTTAAGTGAGTATTTTAAGGTATTTCAGCAAAAAGCAATATTAGCAATAAAGAAATGGCGTCAATGTCACAACTTTATATTTGAAAAGTGAATATAAATTTATCAAAATATGTGAATTTGTTGTGTGTAATGTGAATTTGTAGTAAAATAGGAAGGACAAGAAAGAAGAACTTATAAATAGGGTGTTTTTCTTGAGAATCCGAATCTACTTGCACCAGATTTACTAATTCACAGATCGCATGACTATCTCCTACAAAAACCACAATCAATTACGTGTAACATAGAAAAGGTATTACGTATTACTTGCCCAAATACAAATACAGACCCCAAATAATGTAATAACGACACACTCCGGCTTCTCACTTAAGGGCGCGCGACTCTGTAATTACGCTATACCTATTAGTACGCTAATTAATAAATACTATTTTGAAAAATTAGTTAGTACATCTATATACGCCAATTTCGATAATGTACAAGTGGGCTTAAACCAGAAATATTAAATTTAATATATAACATATAGAGAGGGCATTTGGAAATTTTTCCTACAACAATTTCGATCCTGTAGCTCTAGCATGAGTTTACGATGACCGCACTCGCTAGCGAGAGCGTAAAAAATTTATATGTAAAATCCTACAGCGCCTCTAGCGGTCACTCAAAGAACTAAAATCGGTAGTATGAGTTGCACAAGTAAAAAACCTATCGACACCGTAGCACAGAATATATACTAGTACTAGACGTAACCGTAGTCGCTAGCGAGTAACGTGTTGCACTTTTGCTGTACAAATTCGGTACCACGAGTGACGAGTCACAAACTCGACAGACGCTGTCGAGAGTACGGCGCTCACTGTAGTTGCGGCACTCACCTATGTTTTCAACGTGAGAAAGCTAAATCTATTGCAAATATAGACGATATTCACTTTTAATATTCTCTATATTGTAGTTATTATCATCGAAGTGCTAGAAATTATTTTAAATAGCGTTGGAAATTAAGGAAATAGGCGTCCACATTTCAATGGTGAACATTTTATTTTTTTGCCTTTGTGATTATACGAATAATGCAATAACTTTTCAACATAAACTAAGTTTAAACTTACCTCTCTATATATTCTACCATTAAGATGAACTGTGTGGCGCTAGTTCTAAGCATATTAAATATTTTTCCAAAATTTACTCCAAAATTTTAATAATCATGCAGTCACAATCACAAACAAACGTACTTGTAGATGTTAATTCAACAAACCTCAAACAAACGTACTTGTAGACGTTTAAACCAACAAATTCAAAACTTCTATAATTCCTATGAGTTATTTATTGTATTGCGCGCTCGTTAATTTCCGTCTTTGTCTCGTCGGCTCGGCTCGTAAATCCGCGGTCGTCTTTGTCTTTCGTGTAACGTTGGAAAGAGACGATGAATTGGTGTGAAGTGAGCACGGATGCCATACTCTATCGAGTTGACTGTAGTGAGTGTAGTTAACTACAGGCTGACTCGTGGTAGGTATATTAAATCCGACTATACGAATGGCGTTCGCTCGCTTACTTCATTCGTCGTGTCACTTGAATCAACTATCGAAACTCATACTAGAGCTACTGATCGCCGTAATCAGGATGGCCATGGCGATGGCGTAGCTAAATAGCCTTGTAAAGTTGGCGATGGACTGAGCGATTTTGTACCATGTGGTTCTAAATGTTTCTTTCGTCTCGCCCGATCTATACAGTTGAAAATGTTTTGTTTGAACATATATTTATTTACTACTAGTTAGCGCCTACGACTTCGTCCGCGTCATAGTTTAGCTATAAACATTTATTCAATGTTTATATATTCATATGTTTCCTTAGATAACCGGGGGTTGATCCCTCGGGGGTGTCCTGTGGTCTTTTCTTTACCCCTGAGAACGTGTATGCAAAATTTGGTGATGATCGGTTGAGTCAGGGCCAAAAGCTAACAAACAAACATTATCGTATTTATAATAGTAGTAGAGGGATTAACGATCGAAGGTTTCCTAGCACTATAGATATAGCGCTGTGGTTATGTTACCAAGCTGAAAATTACAGTGCAGGACAAAAGTAGACGCTTGCCATAGTTGCCGTTACGCTGCACCAGGCTGCGTTTCATTATTTATGTCAGTTTTGTATTGCTATCATTTCTTATATTTATTAATGGCAAATTTTAGTAAATTTTGTTGAAATTATTTAGTAATGGAAAGGCACGCTGCGTTTCGCAGCATTTGGGTAGCCCGTCTGGCATCAGTGACCACCCCCTTACGGAAGATCATCGTGTGTTTTGTGTTTTGGTAA
This sequence comes from Bembecia ichneumoniformis, assembly GCA_910589475.2. Taxonomy (NCBI): domain Eukaryota; kingdom Metazoa; phylum Arthropoda; class Insecta; order Lepidoptera; family Sesiidae; genus Bembecia; species Bembecia ichneumoniformis. Next base: position 170,800 of record OU342531.1, read on the forward strand.
GTCCCTTATCATCAATCCTACTATGAATGGCAGCGCTGTGGGTGGCGTCGCTCGTGTTATGGGCGACGGCAGGCACCATACAGAAAAGGTCTCGTCAGCTGCATCTCAAGAAGACGGCAAAATGAAGTTCAGATGAACTTAGTCTAAATAGTGAATTTAAAAGCAAGCTCGATAAGCAATGTAAACAGCCGTCGGTAAGTGGTAAATACGTTCATGACAGCGCGTCCTAGTTTCGAACGTTGATCTAAAATTTAATTCTAGAATGGTCTTTTAGATTTTTTGCTACAGAGTATTGTCATTGATCACGTGAAGAAAAATCGTCGCTCGTGGAATACCAAAAGACTGTGGATGTTTACGTACAAAGACGTACAGAGAGAAGCGTAAGCGTACAGCGTTTATCCTTAATATAAAATCAATTAGATGTAAATTGTTTTAAATTTTATTAATATAATCATGTTATCGCTAAGTATTATAAATCCTTACATATTATAAAGAAAATCCTTCACCGCGTCTGCTCGCAGTAATCTCAAAAGCTACTGAATCTATAGATGTATAATCCGTTAAGAGGATTTGCAAATTGTGGCATACTATGCACAGGTGTATCACCAAGCAGTTCTACCTAAATCTGATAGATGTCGCCGCGTCACCTAATTCTGTCGTAGCACCAGCCAGTTAGTAGTTAATTAAATGTATACAAAACAATTATTATTATGTAATTGACAACTTATTCCCACATTTACTCGGGTAGGAACTTGCGTTTTTTCCTTTTAACTTTTCCCTTCTCATTTAATAATACGATTCCTATGCAACGTTTGTTCTCTCTGGGTGTAACAATAAGAAAAAAACCATCAACAGGTATATGAGTTGAGTGCGTATAGGATGCAATTTGATACTACTTTATACGTATAGTACACCTACATTGATTTGGCTAATGGGAGAATTACACATTTTTACTCATAGATGAAACATTCGATTCAGACCTCTAATATAATGGCTTCGTCACCGTTATATTGAAATATAAAGGATGTCATATCTGGTACACTTAACTACAGTTCGATGGCGGTGACGAGTAATTATCGTTCGCCACTGGACACCGACAGACGTCGAGTGGTACTCCGAGGTGGCGAGTACTACTCGGTACCCCGTTTGATAGGCCATATGTTCTTTATCAAGGTTTGGCATTGCAAATGCTATTCACACACGTTAATGAGCAATGTAGGTTATTGATTTGTATAGTATGAGTGTTGCGACTGTGCCAGGGGTGCCAGACCTTATTCTTCATCCTAATAACGTAGCCAACGCATTTGCACTCCTCACTGTTTGACTAGGTCGCGCAGTCAGCTTACCCGATAATAGAAAAAAGCAACCACTTAATTATCATATTAATTTCTCAAAATACGTTATTTTCATTTATAATTCTATTTTTCCAAAATAGCACAGACTTAGTGGGAGGACTAAGCGGGACTAAGGTTATCGACTTATTAAACTTAAAAGATAAAATAAGTAGACGATATGAACAGAGGAAAAAGTTTACTCGTTTAATTAAGAAAATATTTCGCAAAACAGATCTCTAACAGTTTAATTAAATTCGTCTCAGTTCGTTTCGACGTTTCGTAGAATTTTCCTTATTTCAAGAAAATTCATTAGCGAAATTTGTCGCTAAGAAAACCTTTTAATTTGCTTGGTAGCATAAGCATTACAAGTACACACGAGTGTATCATGAAGCTTTGAATTGAGAAAAGCTGTTTCGGATTCAGTTAAGCCTCTGAGTTATTTTAATTTTATGTGTGAATAATATATAAGATCGCACTACAAACGAAAACATCATGAATATGATATTTATTATATGTACATATGTTTCTGGTGATGATAATTATGAAAACTTGGACTAGAAGATGAATTTTTTAATATTATGGTCGTCAGTCAGGCTAATGGATAACTTGATGATAGGTAGGTGACTCAAGCAACATCATAAGTGCTGTAAGAGCGCTGCTGATAAGTATATTTTCGAAGATAGTGCTAATGAACAGAACTAGTCACTATAAGACCACATTTCATATAAACAGCTAAGTTTTACGGAGTTCACAATCTATACTAATATTATAAAGCTGAAGAGTTTGTTTGTTTGTTTGAACGCACTAATCTCAGGAACTACTGGTTCGAATTGAAAAATTCTTTTTGTTTTGAATGGTCCATTTATCGAGGAAGGTTATAGGCTATATAACATCACGCTACGACAAATAGCATATATAAGCAGTGTCCAGTACCGCGCGGCCCATGCGCACGCCGTCGCCGTAAGTGCCGCAGCGAAGCGTGGCCGAGTTCAGCTAGTAACTTATAACTTTGTTATAATATACTTAGATATGTATAATGTAACCAGAATATGACAAATAAAATCACACTTCTTACGACATATTATTCATTAGCAAAGTTATCGGAAAAGGAATCGATTCCCTAATGCATGCGTATATATAAGATGTCATTGGTCGTTTCCGTCCTTTTAAAATACATAACAGTTTTGACTGGTTGCATTATTATGAATCGGAGCTATCTTGACAATTATGATGACTCAACAGACCGTCCCTCATCAGGCGAAGTGTACAACTCACAGAGACGTTATAACGTATATAGCGAAATCATAACGAAGAAGTATAACACCTCGCCTTTGCATCGCGGGAAGAATGCGAATCTAGTTTTTATATTAGCATTTATGCTTAATTTTATTTTTGGCATTATCAATTTTCTATTCTAATATACTTAGGTATCTATTACAATAAAATCGTAAACGAGCCGTATATACATTAAATATTTTTTAATTTTTTTTTATAATCAAGGTAGCGCTTGACCACTATCTCACCTGATGTGAGGTGCAGATGCGGCCGAAGGTGGACCACGCTTACACAGTAGATGCCCATTTACCCTGGTTTTGAAGACCCCGAGGTTGTAGTTCTGTGGGAACACAGACGCAGGCAATGAGTTCCACTCCTTAGCAGTCCGAACAAGGAAGGTGGAACTGAAACGCTTCGTGCGTGATCGAGGTACATCGACCACGAAGGGATGAAACCCCCGCCCAAGCCTAGTGGCCCGCAAATGGAACGGTTCCGGTTGGATTAATTCGTACAGAATAGATGCACACTCTTCATAATGTAGACGATAGAAAATCGATAGGCAAGCTACTTTTCGTACAAATAAAACAATTTGTACCTACATGTTGTACTTATGTTACCGAGCTCAAAAAATAGGTTTTAGAATTTTTGTCTGTGTGTCGGTTTGTTTGTGCGTTTGTGCACGCTATTCTCTGAAACGATTTAATCGATTTAATGCGGTTTTCATTGATGTATTGTAGCAAGTTTCCCACAACATTTAGTGTAATCATTTCATTGCAATCGGTTTGTACCTAAACAAAAAAGTTACCCCCGAATACCAAGTGTACGAAGCTGCGGGCTCAGATAAATAAATAGATTTTGATACAGTTTTCACTAATGGGCAAGCGATAAAAGAGGAAGGTTGGTGCATATATAATTTGCAAAAAAGCATCAGTGCGAAACCGGAAGAGGGGTTCGCTACGGTAGTTATAGTACAAATGTGAGATTTAATTTGCTCCTTTAAAGGTAATGAAAATATTTCTGAGCTCCACAATGATAAAGTAAGGGAATATTTTAGCGCTACGATTCATTCCAAATGTCTGTTTCCAATGACAAAGCTTTGTTCTGTTTTCCTTTGAGAGCAAAACCAACAGACGAGTTTAAAGTTCACGGTAAATCTTTTTTGTAACAAATGATAAAATTTTCCGTTTGCTTGTCCCAAATTCAGAGCTGAAAATATGCGTCAGAAAAATTGTTTTACTTTTCCTCGTTATAACTTTTAAAGACCTTACGATTCTGCATTCCGCAGTAATAAGCCTATTATAAATGAGCCCAGTGAAATAACAGCACACGTACTTTAAGTTTTGGCCTGTACATAAAAGGATCTGCATCCTCAAGTTAGCGTTTGTCCTGCTCAGTGTGAGCAGTGTACTTTTATCCTCTTGGCTTACCTTGTGTTCGTAGACGGCGGTAGTTTACCATCGAGTAGACTGCCACCCACGCTGCTGTGTATTTCTAAATACTTCCAAAATGTATCTAAGAATAAGCGGTCCCAGCAGACGTTGTTCCGTCCGAACTCGATTGCAACGCCAACTATCGGATCTAATTGTGAAATTACACCACTCAAGGGCCTACTCAAACACACACAGCCGTTTTACGAAAATTCCAGTCACATACACACGGACAGAAGAAATTTATACCTAAAAAAGCTCGTCATAGCTACTATGCAAAAAAAACGGGACATGTGCGAGTTGAACTCGCGTGAAGGGGGTTCCGTACGATGTTACCTATCCGCATAATATTGAGTGATTTACCATGTTATTTTAATATCATGGACTTCTTATAGGTTTTCCTATAATCTATAAGTAGAAAACTAATTTCTGTATTTTTTTTTTCAAAATTTTAGGTTCAGTAGTTACGGAGATAAGGTGAGGGGGGGGGGGGGGGGAATGGTCGGACAGACGGACATACGAGTGATCTCATAAGGGTTCCGTTTTTTTAATCGGACGTACGGAACCCTAAAAAGAAAGATAGGCTAAAAAAGAGTTAAAAAACTGAACTCTTCAGTACCTTTGTAAATAAGTAATACATTATAAATATATTGTAGAATTGAATCAGTGAATTATTGACAGATGCATTTTTCCATACAAATTGAAGCCGTTGTACATCGTCGTCGAATTTATTACTCATAAATAGCATATATTATGCGCATTACGAATAAGGTCTGTTGCGGAATTATGCTTTAATGGTGTCATTTTATTTATTTATATTTGTATATACTTTATATTCCACAAATGCCCTCATGATGTTATGATTTCAATATCGAGGAAGGCTATAGGCTATATAATATCACGCTACGATAAATAGTATTATATGTATATAAGCAGTGTTCAGTACCGCGCGCCCCATGCGCACGCCGCGGCCGAGTGAAGCGTGGCCGAGTTCAGCTAGTAACTTATAACTTTGTTATAATATACATAGATATGTATAATATGAATAAAACATTCATCTAATAAGATTTGGCCTTTCTTTTTTTAGAAATGTCTTATAATATGTGTACACTAGACGTAACGCGATATCGTAAGAGGGAATCGCTCGGAAGCATTTTGTAAGACGCGGTGTATCAGATGATGTTTCATAACTTTCTAGATATTATCTTTACTTCCTCGTAATATCAGTACGTATATCCTGTGTTATGATAACTACATCTAATATAAACAATCAGTTTTTTCGTTTTAAGAATTACAGCGATCTGTCTCCTAAGTGTATTAAACTTGCTTAGGAGTACACGTAAGCGACCAATTAATTGATCACCTTAAAGTATCTTGGGAATAATTGCACGTTTTAATCTAAGCACAGACGTTATGTCATTCATCAATCAGTATCAATATAACCTGGGCCAATATATTTGGGCGATTCACAATCCTGGTTATGAACCACGGGGCGTTTGCATTATTTTTACGTTGGAATGCGAAGCGGTCCCCCACAGTTATATTCCGTAGGACCATACTGTTTAGGAATAGCCAGCCAGCCATTAAAGTAGGAGTTTGCTCCCAAGAGACACCTGGGATTTTCTTCCCACAAGCCGGAGGCTCTGCCACGTTAGGCGCTTGTCTAAATGTATGCCCAGGTATCGCACGCAGTCCTCTTCTGAATTGCTTTAATGCGCCACATCTTCAGCCGTTCGGCCATTTAGTCCAGGCAGTTTATTAGCCGCCGCTTCTGGCCAATATTGCGGTGTCGTCTACAAACATTCCCACAGTAGTAGTCGAGTCGGCGAGTAGATCTGAGGTGAAAAGTAGGTAAAGAATAGGAACAGTCACACTGCCTTGTGGCCCCTCTGCAACATGAAATGGCGGTTGCTTATGAAAAACTTGATAAGTTCGCGCATTTATAGGATACAGTAGTATAACTTTACAAATTGTATTGTATGTTTGTTTAGGTACATAAAATCGCTAAGCCCTAACACGAAGGTTCAAGGCCCGCAAACACGCGGGACACAGGTAGTTTTCTATATATTTTTATCAAAAATTTTGGTAGTTTTAGAACAGTTATATTAAGTTAACAATTATATTAAACGAACAACTATATAACCAACCGAATCAAAATATTTGGCGTGGTTTTTGAAGAAGTAAGAGGAGAAACAGCAAGAGGCGACTTCTTTTAAATAACATATAGATTGTATGCATTTATGTTTATTTGGGGAGTTGTAACTATGACTAATGGAGGTATGAAACACAAGTTAAAAAAGATAAATATCATTGGGTATAATTGCTGAAACACACAGCGCAGACGCATCACGGACAATGCGTTTGAAAATTAAGAAAAGTGCTCACTTTCACATTTTAAAGCGGCGGCAACAAGAAAGCGTGATTTTAAATTAACAATCTGTAACATTATACGATTTCGACGAGAGCACAAACATTATTATACTTAATATGTAACTATAAATCTCTATAATCATTTATATACGAGTACAAATAGCAGACAAAACAGTTGAGAACTCTTTTTTTTTCTGTGAATCTGTGAAGCTTTTTAAATGTTATCAATGAGAGTTTACGAAATAATTCATTTCCGTACCTATGAACTGATAAATAATTGGAAAAGGGATAGAATATAGGAAATGGGACAAAGTATGAGATTATGTCCGTATCTCGACCCTGACAAAAAGCGAGGTCTTAAATCACAAGCAAAAGAAAAAAAATTGAAAATTATTTGCGCACGTACTACTGGTTATTATTATATATTTATTAACTTATTTAAAAACTTTATTCTTTAGCTAAAATTATCTTAATGAATCGATTAGAACCAAATTGAAATTAGTTTAGCTTGTGTAAAAATTGAAACAAGTGATAGCTGAATACGACAATCGCTCAATGGTCAATGGTCGCTTGGTCAAATGATGACCAAGGTAGATTATTTTCTGTGCCCTTCCTAACAGTGGGATTAAAACAAATTTTGTGTAGGCTTTTCGATGTGTAGACCATTTGCATGTTAAAAATTGACTATAAACAAAGTTGGCATACTATATAAATATGTTCTATACATAGTATAGAACCATTATAGAACATATTTGTCATTATGCAAGGGACCGAAGCCTACTTAAGAGTTTAATATTAAATTATACATAATTTGTAAATAATTTAGATGATTAATTAATTAATAATAGAAATATTGAAAAGTTAATGAAGGGCAACACAGAAGGCATCGTGCTATGGAATACCATGTACCATGTGTGTAATACTATCCACTACCATATTTATCACTACCACATCAAATACTTTATTAAAGCATTGCCATCGTTGTGACATTGGCTTGGCATTCGCCTGACATTCCTCGCATTTAGTGTTCAATTTCATAAGTAATTAAAGTAATACTAAATAAGAGTAATTATCTACACACATTGATTAACGTGCTTTCTTTAAACATGTCCTGTGCTCCGCTACTACTGTTATTTTATTAAATAAATCTCGATCGTATCTCACGAAAACACTAACAAGCGGCGAAGGAATCTAGATAGTGCTCACGATTAGTAGCAATTAAAGTTGAGACTTCGGCCGCTTTGTGTCTGCGTGACGAGACACACTCGAAAACGCATCGTTTACTTTAGCTCCTACCATTTGTCTTTTGAACGGGATATTTGTACAAGTGTATAATTTCGGGTACTTTTTTAGAAAATAAAAATTCTTCGTTTTTTTCATTTGTGCCCAATAGAACTTGAAACACCAAGATTTTATTGTAATGGGAGATAATTTAGACTTCTAGCAATCACCCCTACGATGTATAGCCTAATTGATCGCTCTGTAATTTTATTTATCATATATTTTACGTAATCAATAATATTAAATTAATTAAAGTTTACACAAACATTTTCATTAATAATTAATAGCAACAAGCAATAGTATTTTAAAAAACCACATATGATTGTAGCATTTAATAATAAATTTTAAATATTTACTTGCATAAATTAGACACAAAATAATAATAAACTTAAAAAGGCCAACGCTTGTATGCAAAATATCATTTGCATACAAGCGTCATAGATATAGAAAAAGACATAGGGTACCTTACAAAACTGTTCTCGAGAGATCAAATAAAAATAAAAATAAGAAAGTTACGCTCGACAAATAAAAATATAGCGATAAGTATAGATTGAATACGTGTTTTAACACCTGAGAAAAAGGGGCGCGGACAAAATCACAAAGCTATTATTATTATTTCACTAAGTCATTTCGGTGAAATTTTCACTCTTTAGTCACTTTACCGAGTAGGCGATAACATAGTGAGTTAAAGTAGTAGTGGCTTCGATTATATCGTTGAGACAGATTGCGAGTGCGGACTCGTTAGTGAGATAAGACGATTAATGCTTAGTGTTTTGCTGTGTTTCTCTCTAGACTTGTATAAGTATAACCTACCTACGCTAAGTAACACAATGTTAAAAGAAATAGATTCAGTCTGAGACCTTATTCGTGCAAACTGCTTTCTTGACACCCAATGCAGAAGGCTCAGTATTATTTTATTGTAGAGTGTGAAAAAGCAAACAGAATTAACAGAAATATATCAGCCTACAGTAGCCTACGTACACTTGTACAGCGAGGGTTCAGCAACAGCAATTCAGAGAACGACACCTCTGTTGCAGGTGTTTTAATTCTTTATTATGTATATGTCAGCTATTCAGTAGCCAATTATGGGATTAGAAAATATATTTTATTAGTTAACTAGTAGCAAAATGACATGTAGTAAAATGACAGTATATCATTACAAGAATATTATGTTTAATAGCTTTCGTAATGGCAGTGAGTTTTACAAATGTATGGTAATTGTGATATCAAATTGCAATCAATTATGCGAGAAATAAATTTCATACAATCTACGATGAATTGACATTGGATCGCTTTTTCCTATTAAATTAGCACGCCTCGCTGATGAAAACATAACAACGTCTCTTACTTTCACGTATAAGAAGACAGGACATTTGTATACTAAAGTTATTTTTGGCCCAAGTAATAACGGAAAGCGATTCCTATTTCCTACATTTATATTCAATATGATCTAGCCTAGATTTTTAGGCTATTATAATTTTGTATATGCATATACAAAACTATAATAGAGTAGCTTGTACACTAATACTCTATAATACTACACAAATATTCATCAAGTCTGGCGGCAGTAACCATGCACCTCCTTACAGAAGACTACTGTGAAATAACAGAACGTGTGCTACGCTATTGCGTTTCGGCGGTTGCGTATGGACATCAGAGCCTGGCTCACTTCCCCCTAGCCTATCTTTGAGTCGCCAACAAATCTCTTCACATTGAATAGAAGATGCAAATCCACCAGGAAGATGCACCAGAAATTATTTATCAAGTGGACTGTCACCTATAAAGGTTTTCAAACCTTAAAAATCCGCTAACGCTTTGTGACTTGCGTGTAAAAGTTATGTGGACACCGAAGCCTTCCGAGTTATTCAGGGAATTGGCAGCATGTAGGTCGGCAATTCTCTAGCCGTGGTTTCTCTTCATTTACCCCTCACAGTTCCGCGTCTTATCATGGAGCTCATTAATATTTACCTCGGCTTCTTCTATGTTTTTGCTCGGCTGCAGCAAAATAATAGAAAAATATTCCAACTACCGACGAAGAAGCAATACGACTCATTAAAACTTCCACTTTCTATTAGTTTCAGAATATTATTGTAACCACACTTCTAAGTTTTAGATTTCATATTATGTGAGCTATAAATTATGTACTAGCAATCTTCGAAGTCCTCATACCGGTCACTGGTCGATTACGAACCATACCTCACAAAGATGCACACGGCTACATCACGACAAAAACTTAAACTAAGAAAATCTAACTCGAATTACTAATTGAATAAATTGACTGCTCAAATATTTGGTCGAATATTAATAATATTTCGTGGTTTCATTTTCGATACAAATTAATAGGTAGTCCTTTGACCTACAAGGCAACACTCGCACGCTTTAAGAATTTTATATTTATTTGTTTATTTAGTATCGATTATTTTTAACTCGATTAAACTCCAGTATTCTACCTCCTCACTATAGGTACGTAGCCTTGACAGTTCATTCTTTTTCCGTGCGAGGCAACGAGCGCACGCGCTCCTACATTTAAGTAAAAATATTTTTTTTTTTTTTTTTTTTTTTTTTTTCTTCAACATTCACGTTTAAGTAAAAATATTTTGTTTTTCAACGTTCACGATGCCAAAAAGATCATTCGACGAGAAAATGAATTACTATTTACACAAAATGGAGAAATTGAGAAATAAACAACGACGTAAACGTCGACGTTTAAATTCGTTATCACCTTCAGATGAAGAAAAAATAGATAACGTTCAAGGTAAGCGGTGTATCAAAAATCATATTTTCGCTAAAAAATCGTACAAATACTATTCAATTTGAAAGTACCTTTTGTTACGATGATTTGCCATAGATTCTAATTAGAACCCGGCAAAATTATGCATCCTACCCGCCATAGATTCAAAAATGAACAAGGCGTAACTATTCATGTTTTTATGCAGAATGCGAAACTTCGAGGATGCAGATAACCGAGCCTGACCGGGATGGAGCGGCGCCATCACTTGATTTGGACGAAGACATTATAGTCACTGCGTCACCGACAATGGATGAACGCTATACACAAAATGATTTACCACTGCCACCGCCACCAGCACCGGCACCGGCACAGGTTGCGGCGCCGTTAGAGACCGAGACTTGTCCACCTCTTGACCCGGAGATTCTATCCGCCCTCGGTGAGTCCACAGATTCGGAACCGACGTGGGGACAGGAGATACATAAAAATTTGACCCAGCTCTGGCTCCCACTGTTAAAAACAGGTATGGACAAGGAAGTTAGAGAAAAGGTATTAAAGCAGTACCGCATTCCCAGCAATTGCACTTTATTGCAAGCCCCAAAACTCAACATTGAGATATCGGCGGCAGTTTTAGAAATGGTCAGATTACGGGACAAAAAAGTCGGAGCTATGCAACAACAACTGGGTGCAGGAATCACCGCTATCAGCCGGGCTATGTCGACATTGTTGACAAGCGACAATAAAATATATGCGATTAAAATGCTCAGTGACGGTTGTCGCATTCTATGCGATTTGCATCATCAAGAAACCCAGGCTAGGATCAAAATGATCTCACCAGGGCTAGCAAAACCCTTTTTGAACCTTATTCAAGAAAGTGAACGTGACGAAACGTTGTTCGGTGTCAGTCTGCCAGAGAAAATTAAAGCTTCTAAAACCATTGAGAAGCAGGGACTACAGATCAAAAAGACAGCGCTTTCGCTGAGGTCTAATCCCGTTGCTACCAGCACAAGTACGGCCCGTCAACCATTCCAGGGAAATTGGACCGGGCCTTCTCGATACCCGACAAACAGGGGGGGGCGAGGGGGCCACAAGAAGTTACCCACGTCGTCGAGACGACCAACAACAACGCCGTTGGCACAACCCAAGGTGTACCAGAGCAAGTCACGTGCCCCACCACGTCCTTAATACAGGTACATGCGGGTCGCGTTCAATTTTTCTATAATTGTTGGCTTAACATTACAGATAATGTTAATATCCTCAGCTGGATTCTGAAGGGAGTACCTATTCCGTTTATAACCAAGCCATATCAATCAAATGTGCCGCGCTTATCGTGGTCATCAAAAGAACAACATGAAATGTACATGGCTATCGATAATTTACTTAAACTAGGTGCTATTTCACAAGTCGATCAATGTGAAGATCAGTTTATCTCAAGTACGTTTTTAGCCCCTAAGCCTAATGGTACTAAAAGGTTTATTTTGAATCTAAAATTATTAAATCGTTTTATACCAAAGACTCATTTTAAAATGGAAGATTACCGGACTGCTTGCAAGTTATTACAAAGCAACTGGTTTATGGCAACTATTGACTTAAAGGAATCATACTTACTTATACCTATCGATATAGAATCTCGAAAATACCTTCGATTCCAGTACATTGCACCAAATTCAAATGAAATTATAACGTACGAGTTTTGTGCTTTATGTTACGGCTTAGGGATAGCACCTAGGTGTTTTACTAAAATAGTCAGAGAAGTCGTAGCACACTTACGTAGTCGTGGTCACAAATCGGTCTGCTTTCTTGACGACATTTGTTGCTTAGCTAAGAGCTATGATGAATGCCTTCGTAATGTTCAAGAGACGATAGTATTATTTGAGTGTTTAGGTTTCGTAATAAATTACGATAAAAGTCAACTAAAGCCACAACAAGTGTGCAAATTTTTGGGATTTATATATGATACCACTCAAATGACTCTTTCGTTACCTTTAGATAAACGTAATAAGATAGCTTGTATGGTTCAGAGATTTGCTAAATTACCCATTGTCACCATCCGTGAGTTTTCTCAATTAATAGGCGTCCTTGTATCAGCTTGCCCAGCAGCACGCTATGGTTGGCTGTATACAAAAATATTAGAACGACAAAAATATATTTTTTTAAAACAATATGGTACATTTGAAGCTAAAGTAAAACTACCAAAAATTATTTTAAACGACCTTAACTGGTGGATTAATAATATTTACATAACAGACAGGCCTATAAAAAACGAAGCATATGCTATGGAAATTTACACTGACGCGTCGCGTACTGGCTGGGGTGCCAGTTGTAATGGTTCCAGGGTAAACGGCTCCTGGAAAGAGAGTGAACTTCAGTTCCATATTAATTATTTAGAGCTGTTGTCTATATTCTTGGCTCTTAAATGTTTCGTAAAAGATAAGTCTAATTGTACTATCTTACTCCGCGTAGACAACACTACAGCCATTAGTTACATAAACCGCATGGGCGGTATACAATTCCAGCATTTGAACACACTGTCTCGTGATATTTGGCAATGGTGCGAGTCGAGACAGCTGTGGCTATTTGCCTCGTATATAAATACGAAGGACAATATCGAAGCTGATGAAGAGTCACGCAGAGTGAATCCTGATGCCGAGTGGGAGTTGTCAGAAGCAGCTTTTAATTGCATCATTAAAAAGCTCGGTAAACCAGAGATTGACTTGTTTGCTTCTCGCACTAATACTAAGTGTCTCGAATACGTAGCTTGGAAACAGGATCCGGACGCTATTAGTGTGGACGCATTCACAATAAGCTGGAGTGAGAAATTCTTTTACGCCTTTCCCCCTTTTGCATTGTTATTAAACTGCATACAAAAAATTATTCAAGATAAAGGTACAGGTATATTAGTATTTCCGATGTGGCCTGCACAGGCTTGGTACCCTCAATTAATGGACTTATTAGTTACAGATATAGTCATTTTAAACCCTCGGCCAAACTTAGTACTCTCACATTTCAGACAGCAACACCCACTCCACCGGACGCTTACCCTGGGTGCAGCGGTGCTCTCCGGTGCGCGTTCTCCCGCCGCGGCGTGCCGCCTACCGCCCTAAATTTAATGATCGGGTCACTGTCCGATAAAACCTTGCAACAATACGGGGTTTGTTACAAGCTGTGGTGGAAATTTTGCCACGATAACGATTACAACGTATTTGATACCTCGGTTGCCCATGTTGTATCTTTTTTATCAGAATTGTTTGAAGGTGGTGCGTCCTACGGCACGCTTAATAGTCACCGTTCAGCCCTGTCATTATTCCTTGGCAATAATCTAAGTTCGGAAGACTGCATCAAAAGGCTAATGAAAGGTATATTCAGAATGAGACCGTCCTTGCCGAAATACTCAAGCACTTGGGACCCACAAATAGTATTAGATTATATTTCAGACTGGGTTCCTAATAGCCAATTAAGTTTAGAAAAACTAACCAAAAAACTGGTTATTTTACTGGCCTTATGTACGGCACACAGAGCCCAAACGTTTTCTTTAATTAAGACAGATAACATTAAATTAAAAACTAATGGAGTTGAGATTGTAATATCAGATATGATTAAAACTTCAAGAATAGGACGAGACCAGCCAATTTTGTTTTTGCCCTTTTTCCGCGAAAATGTTTCGATTTGTCCGGCCACAACGATTGTTGACTACTTGTCTATGACTCGAGGCTTAAGACCTTCAAATACTGATCATCTCTTAATTACTGTGAAGCGTCCCCACAGGGGCGCGACAGCACAGAGTATAAGCAGATGGATCAAACAAACGTTGTGTGCGAGCGGTATCGACGTGGCGGTGTTCGGCGCGCACAGCGTCCGGCACGCCGCCACGTCGGCCGCGCGCGCGACCGGCCTCAGCGTCGACATGATCCGTAAAACTGCTGGCTGGACTGCGTCGTCCCAAACTTTTGCCAAATTTTATCATAGGCACCTCATACAAGAGTCAAATTTTGCAAAATCAGTTTGTTTGCCGTCTAATAATAATGATTCAGAATAAACTTAATCTTCGTTTGATGAGATTGAAATAACTTAAATTACTAAGTTTTGTAAGGGTTAATAAATATAAGTACCATAAATGATTAAATAAATTGATTTTTCACTCTTACTTCGTATTTCATTTATCGTGTACAGATAAACCCACGATAAATACCTACTGACAAAACTCAATCTCTAAACATCTACCTATTAATTTGTATCGAAAATGAAACCACGAAATATTATATATGATCAAACGAACTTCTCAAGTGAAGTTCGACCAATATAATATGAGTGGTTTCATTTGAAGATACAAATCTCCCACCCGCCCATATCCCAGTTTTGTAAAATACGAGAAGAGTGAAATTAAATCGTTACTTTAAAAGAATGAACTGTCAAGGCTACGTACCTATAGTGAGGAGGTAGAATACTGGAGTTTAATCGAGTTAAAAATAATCGATACTAAATAAACAAATAAATATAAAATTCTTAAAGCGTGCGAGTGTTGCCTTGTAGGTCAAAGGACTACCTATTAATTTGTATCTTCAAATGAAACCACTCATATTATATTGATCGAACTTCACTTGAGAAGTTCGTTTGATCATATATTATGTTTTACCTTTCTTAGCATCGATTGAGAGTTTATCATTATAAACCGGTAATTATGATGTAGGGAACAAAATCTAAAGTTAAAACGTGTATTATTGATCTAAGATTAAAATCTAGATATTAAAATTAAAAACTGTATTCCATTATGATTAATTATACTTATATAAAATTGATGAAAAAAATGTAATTAAAATTAATTTTATGAAGTGAAAATATTGTTGTATTTAGTCTCCCTTTCCGAGGTCTCCGCCGAGCATGTCGCAGCCACGACGCCTAACGGATTTTATTATATTCATAATAAAAAAATGCATACGCGCAAAGCCAGGAGCGGCCATTAGTTTAATACATAAAACACAAGACGCAATACATATCATAAGATCATAAACCCATAAATATTGCTTGGAACCTTATAGCAAACAATGTATGAGCAGCACAAGTACAGATAAATTAAACAGATCATTTTAAGAGGAGTAATGGAATTGATAACGAATTTATTGTTACAAAGATAGCTGCAGCTGTCTGGTTAGATCACGGGAAAAAGTCTTTATTTACACATATAAAACCTGATACAGGTACCTACTACTCAGTAAACTTCACAAATTAGTATCAAGTATTTTTAGATACAATCTTTCGAATGTTTACATCAAAAATTATCTGGTTCAAGTACCTATTTAGTTGAAGTACCCGACGAATTACGAAGTACACACAGAGGCACATTAAATTCTCCATTACGTCATAACAATGACGTCACACGAAGCCGATGCATTAGCGTCAACACAATAACGACCGCACGTTGCGGTAATGCGTTGACAGATGAGACGAGTAGCATCACAGCGCGTACAGTACACCGCATGTTCATGTGGACTAATTAATTAAGGTCGCCGAGGCGAGGCGAGTTGGATTACTTGGTGGATTGTACGTGTCACGGAGATGCGGTTAACACTACGCTCTAGTAAATAGATGAGTACATGTTTAAGGGTTTAAATATATATAACAATTTAATATACTTAAGACATTTTCAAATGGAATCGATAAGGTAATTGCTACTCTAAGTAACAGAACGAAGACTCCGAAACAAAAGCATGACTGCTGTTATTTTAGTTGTGACTAACAGAGTGCTCAGGCGTCTTTAGTCTATCGTGTATCCATTTTATGTGTGACCCTTAGGTACAATGTGTCCTGCCCACTGCTGCTCCGCATCCAACTTACTGATCCGCCGGCTAGGATCTCTTCATTCCTGAATCGATCTCGCAGAGAAACCCCGAGCATAGCTCTCGCCATAGCTCCTTGGGCTTTCTTACGAGACCACGTTTCAGCGCCATATGACATCGCTAGGACATAATTACAATGGCAAGTCAGTATATGTTATGAAGCTCCCGATAGATGCCCATGAAATAAATAAAATTTGCCCGGGCGTCTTTTTCTTAGGGTGTTAAAATATCTTGATGGTGAGGCATTGTGTTTTTATTTTTATTTTTAGACTAGCTGAGCCCGCAACATCGTACGCGTGGTGTACGGTATAGCGTGTAACTTTTTTGTTTGTAAACCGATTGGAATGAAACAAACACTAAATGTTACTGGAAGCTTGCTACAATGCATGAGTTAAAACTGCATTCAAATCGGTTAAGCCGTTTCAGAGATTAGCGTGCACAAACGCACAAGTAAACAGACAAAAATTGTAAAAACTATTTTTTGACCTCTTTAACA
This sequence comes from Bembecia ichneumoniformis, assembly GCA_910589475.2. NCBI lineage: Eukaryota > Metazoa > Arthropoda > Insecta > Lepidoptera > Sesiidae > Bembecia > Bembecia ichneumoniformis. The sequence goes on from OU342531.1 coordinate 187,545, forward strand.
TAAATGTATTATATGTACAACGCTTATAAATTGTTTTTTGAAAAAAAAATAATATCATATGTATAGAGATGATCTCATGGGAACAGTACTTTTTTCTGTATGAAAGATACCCTATGTCCTTTTCTGGTCGAGTAGTTAAGGCGTGAAAGCTTTCCAAAAAACAATTTCAGTTAGGAAATTGGGATTTTCGGATATTTGTAAGAAATGTTTAAGAAAAGATGTCATACATAAGAGCATTAAGGTCTTACCGCTTTAGATTAAACGTGTTAAAGATGTATAGAAGTGTAAGCCGGAATGAACACAGGCCTCTTAATTAACCGCAACGTAATTAGGTCATAGTCGTCTTGTGTGGAAGGGATGTGCCGTTGCTAATGCCATGTCAGAGAGTCCATCTACCTTGCACTACTAGAGTTAAACTAAACACTAAAAGTACCTATTTTTTGTAGTTCCTCTCAAAAAGCGCTAATAGCATGTCCACTCTCATTTTTGAACATTTTACTACTGTGCTAATGAAATAAGTAAATCGGCACTGCATAAATAGAAATATTATTAAAGGACAGTGGGGTGTTGGAATACCACACTCGCGCATCGAAAGTAACAGCACAAGTGCTGAGTGCTTTTTGTAATGAGATGCGTACAGACCGATTACGGCTTACAAACCGATTGCCGAATTAGTTTCTGCAGAACAGTATCTCCTTTGAGTTAAATATGAATATTTACGAAAGAACAAACAACAATTTTTTTAAATTCCACACCCACCGAAAAACACTATAAAAGCAAAATAAACATTAAACAGACAAGTACACTTCAATTTCACTTTGCTTTGAGACGACTGCCGAGTACAAGCAGCTTAGTAATAATACAGTTGAGTACCTGCACAAAATGGAATGATTAAATATTTATATTAAATCATTATAAGATTTAAATGATTATACAATGCAGGACGAAATACGACATCATACATAATGGTTGAAAATGGATAAATAATGGCAGGGCACGCTATGTTCGGCAGTTATAAAGTGAGCAGTCTGTTTGGCGTTACCCTATTACCTTATCCAATCTTTTAGAAAAGTTGGCAGCGCAATTGCAACCCCCACGAAGTAGAATACGGCAGCAACCTACCATGAAGTGGACAGTCATCCATCGTCGATGGTAGCCATCTACCAACAAATCAAAATAACAGTCGGTAATAAATTAGTTAAATTTGTATAAATAAAAATCAATGTAAGATATTTGTCCTCTATGGACTCCAAAACCGCTCAACCGATTTTAATTCGGTTTTCACTTATCAAGAGAGGGATAAACGAGGAAGCCGAGAGCGGGTCACTCATGGAAACTATATTATATATTCTATACATGCTAAATGTTGCTTACTAATATCCTATAATAGTATGTCTGACTTACAAATAGTTATGATGATAGGTTAATTACCTCGGTCGGCAAATTAACCCCTTTGTAGAAGTAGGTAATGCAGCCAACATGCTTAGAACTCTGCTTAAAAGGGACCCAACCTAGGAATATTAAATAAATAAGTATATTTCATTTGATCTTTTATTGGCTATACAAATAATGTGGCTGAGTGTATATACCTAATAGTGGAAAGGCCGCTGCGAGGCACAACTCGGCAGATTTATTGCAGTGTCTCGGTTGTACAACGGTGTATCGGATTGCATTTTTGTAATCGGCATTATGAGAAAGAATAACAAGAGAAAGTTTGCCGGTTAAATGAATACGTAGAGGAGTACAAAAAGGTATTGTATTTTTGGGGCATGTGTGATGTCACTCACTTCTATTCCGGATATTTCAGAGTGAATATAGCGCGGTGTTACATTTGTAACACATTGGTACTTGCAGCGGTAACCATCTTCTTACAGTTAAAGACCACCGTGAAACCACTGCGTGTGTGATTTTCTGTTTCGATTAGTGAGTAAGATATGTTAGGATCCTTTCTGCTTTATTCAATAAAGTTCGGTGGTGATTGTATTATTAAACATCTTTCGTCAAGCGAACCTTCAACCTTCCTGCCGACTTTCACAAAGAAGACAGAACAATATGTGTTTTATTTACTAGCTCTCCATCAGTGCAATCATAAAATATAATTCGAAAAAGCTGCTACCACCGCCAGTGAAAACTATCTCTATTCATATTTTTAACACTATTGTAAATGTTAAGTTATGGGGATGGTGCGTGTTATTTTAAATAAAGTAATGAAAAACGCTTATATATAAACTTAAAAAAATATAATTAAAACTATATAATGTTTATACTTATTATAAAATAAAGTCGCTTTCCGCTTCCTGTCTCTTTTTCCGGTGACTTCTAGTAAACCCCAAACGAATTTCGATACGATTTTCACTAATGGAGACAGCGATAACCGAAGCCTCGAGAGACGGTCGCTGGTGCATAAATAATTTTCTCTCTAAAGACAACGAACATTTAGTAAAGTGATCGCTTTGATAAAAACATATTACCGAATCGATCGTCGCTCCAGCGGCATACGAGTGAAAGTGTTTTGCTTCCACATGGTTCATCCCGCACGTCAGCCGTTGCGAACATGCCAGACACGTCACACACGTCCACTCTACTTTGACGAATTACTGTCGGGTGACTTTTTGTATTTACACCATAACAAACTTATTGTACTGCCAAGTTCAATTGCATACGGTATCCTAACCTAATTGATATTATAAGTGCATAACCGCTATTAGGGTGGCTTTAATATTGTTACCTAATTTTCACCCACTGATGGTGGTGGGTGGATAACAATAAACAAAAATATTAAAAATTAAAAACAAAGGACAATTTAATAAAATAAAAAACACAAATTACAAAGTATATAAAAAAAAAAGTTATCCAAAAGTATACAGTAAAGGGACCTTGTGGAGATTTGAATTTAAGGAAATCTTACCAACGAAGTTTTTTTTTTTAAAAAAAAGGTATTGTTACATTAATATTTTTTCCCTTCAATCGAGTCGAACAGCTGACAGGTATTGGTAGTTGTCTATAGGAGCTATCGATACAAGAGTTGTTTGTACAAGAGTTGCTTCCAATCTTGATCCCAAACTTGGTCATTAACTATTTTTTTTCTTCGCTCCCGAACTGGGTCCCTATGAAATAAATCGGGGATATATTAAAAATATATAACGAAAAACACCAAAACGAACACAACCACGGCCAAAAAACAGACTGACCGAGTCAGGGACTGCGACGGAGACGAAACGAATTCACGATTCTCGAACGAAAATTATCAATTGATACATTAGAACGAGGAATTGTAAAAATTAAAAAGATATTGGTTAAAAAAAATTACCTTAAGGAGTGAATAGAAAAATGAGGTAATATATCAAATTTAAAGCATTTATTTACAATAAAATAATAATAGAAGTATCATTACGGTGCAATACACGTTGTCGCATTTGTTTTGCATACAACTGATCGTCATAAAAATTTCATACACGTTGTCGGGGATAAAGAAGAAAAGGATTACTTACATTTTAAAAAAAGTACTATTCCCAAGAGATCTCTAAAAATAGAAATAAAAATTCAACGCCTGACAAAAATATATGAGCAATAAAAAGAAGGAGCGCGTACAAAAACTAGTTTCAAAATAATATTTCCGATTGCCACTTTACCATGATTTATAATCACTATTTGGGTTCCTAATAATAAATATACATGATAATGTTCTATGAATAAATCATTAGTGAATTTTATGTCTATTCTTAGTAAAACGGTGACAGGTCGAAACTCAGCAACAAATGGGATTTCCTTTCACTATAATCGTGTTTGAGCGCGCAACTTTATGGCAGGATATTATAATTAAGAGTGTGGGGAAGTTAAAAATTTCACACGCCTAACTTTAACGACGAAAATAATTAAATTTGTTGGCAAATAAATTAATTTACCATTTTGTCGAGATCACCGGTCATTATACATTATATGATAATTATGGACACTTTAACTTTTCTGCAAGTCGTTATCTTTTCATTTAATGTATTTCTTTTTTGAAAAGGCTTTTTGATTAATTATTTTAAACAACTGCCGCATAATTTGCAAATATATAAAACAGTTTTGTCAGTAAAGTCTGTCTGTTCTCCAGCTTTCTATTGACGGCAATCACGAGTTTTCTTTGGTTAACTATTTCCGAAAATTTCCAATAGTCTATAGCCTAAACTACGAGATATTTACTAGAGCATTGTAGACATTTATGAATAAATGTATTTTTAGTTATATAAAGAATAAAATTTGTTGTAGGTAATATTATAACATGCTCCATATTATTCTTTTTTATTATATAATTATAAAATAAAGTTAATTTTATAATTACATAATAAATTCGGAGCCTCCTATATTTCGGAGGAATTTTCTATAGAGGGTAGAGATTTATCGTTTTCGTTCTAAATAATAAAAGGATGATATGTAGTTCGTTTTTCTATTTTATGAAGTAACAACCACACGTGTCTAAGTATAGAGAGTTCAATGGGAGTTTTTTAAAGAGAGTATATTGACATGGTTGTTGAGACTAGTCGTAATAAGTAGGGGATTATGCAAATCGCAGCTGTATGAACTTGTCCAATAGCACTTATATTATAAAATTAATTGATCAGTTATTTAAGACAGTGGCACAATACGCCAAAAGGCCAAGTGATTTTAAATAAATGAGAACTTTGTATTATATCAATATATCAATACAAATGAAAGTGAATCGCTAAATGTATTGCTAAGTAGAAAACTCGACAACGACTGGACCAATTCGACTAATTGTTTTTTTTTTTCACCTATCCTTTGAAGTACGAGGAAGAAAAAGAAAAAAGTTCATGAAGAAAAACGTTGAATGGGGAAAAAGAAAACCATTCTAATTCAAAGTTCCCTGTTGACAATTTAGGCCAGTCGACAGGTAGTTTCAGATAGAAAAAGGTCGGAACTTAATGAAACTTGGAAATGTTGTTCAGGGATAGTTAATTAACATTTTGTCAAGTTTTGGACCTTGAGGACCCTGTGGAAAAAGAGGAGGGGGGGGGGGGAGAACTGCAAAAATCTCGATCTTTCGTCAGTTTTTCGTCAATAACTTTTTTTCCTTACATCCTACGGCAAAAGCGTTTGTGAACATTTTGTAGTACGTTAAATTACCTACAATTTTGACTATTCAAATATGTCTGTATGTTAATTATTTATTGAGATATGACGCTTCGAAGAAAATATCATTTTTCAAAATTCGCTAAAAATACCCCTCCCTCCGCACTTCGCTAAAAATACCACTCCCTCCGCACTTACCAGCAAGTACAAGTGTGGTTAGGTAATGAACTTCTCCCATCAGTTTGGGGCTGGAGCCTAACCACACGAGGGGTACTACCAATCCCCACAACCAAAAATGCTGCGCCAGATAACATCCTCCAAATTGTTTCCTGCAAGTGCAACATAGGCTGTAGCACCGGAGCTTGCAGCTGCAAGAAAGCAGGTCTTAGATGCTCAGCAATGTGCAAGTACTGCACACTTCACAGGCTACTCCTTCAAAATTCGCTAAAATTACCCAAAAAAGCAGAAACTTACCTTATTTCTTATTTTAATAATAGATAATTGTTTTAAGTATGGTCCCTTGTTGCAGCTGCAAGAAAGCAGGTCTTAGATGCTCAGCAATGTGCAAGTACTGCACAGGCCACTCCTGCGAAAACGCCCCCGAACTGATTTGAACGAAGACTCATCAGACGTAATCGACGAATACGATGACGGCGAGGACGTCCTTAACAGCCTGATCGCTCAGGAGGACGACGAGCTCATATCTCAATAAATAATTAACATACAGACATATTTGAATAGTCAAAAATGTAGGTAATTTAACGTACTACAAAATGTTCACAAACGCTTTTGCCGTAGGATGTAAGAAAAAAAAGTTATTGACGAAAAACTGACGAAAGATCGAGATTTTTGCAGTTCTCCCCCCCCTCCTCTTTTTCCACAGGGTCCTCAAGGTCCAAAACTTGACAAAATGTTAATTAACTATCCCTGAACAACATCTCCAAGTTTCATTAAGTTCCGACCTTTTTCTACCCAAACCCACTTTTTGCGACTTGTCGATAGAGCGACGTCTGTCGGGTCAACTATAGTTTCCAATAAATATTGTCCATCGCTCATCAATGAATGGCTGGTTAGAAAAGGGTTCTGTTAATTGTGTGGCTAGATTTCACATCCCTCAGAACTTTAGCATTTTAAACAGCAAAATAATAATGCTAATGTGAAGGATGCTTAACCAAAAAAATAAATTTAAATAAATTTAAAAATCCCATAAATTTGATAGAAGTGTATTCAGTGCGTCTGTTTACATGTGATTAATTGCCTTGTTTTATTTTAGTATTATTTATCCACTATTAAAAGTACGTTTCGCAATCATAGATTGAGTAGTTGAGAAGAGATCTGTATCCTTCTCATCCCTTATCTTTGATCATGTCAACGTCGTCAGCGCACCTGCAACCCCTATGGCGTCGCTTGTTTCTTTAGGTGACAACAAGTCAATTGTTTGTTTATCCGTAAATTATATAATTTTTACATGTGGTGTTATGTATACTGATGTGGTATGTACAACATCAACCTGTGCATCACCCGGGGGTATCGATGTGACGGGGGATAGGCTTTATCTGACTTCATCGGGGGATAAGAAATTCAACAGAGGCAGTTGTATTCTACGGCTGACATGAGGGAAATGCGCCTTAGAATCTCTCGCACCGGAGTGTGCCCTGCTCGTCAAAAATCTCGATTGTTGATAAAGACGAATCGATTACATGGAAATAGCGTTAATATGCGGAGGTGCTGTAGTATTAATATTTCTATCAGTAGTGGAATATGTAATATTAACTATAATATTCGTATCAATATTTATATATCTACTTTGTGTTCACTTATAATATTGGTACTAACAGTATAATAGGTTGATAATCCACCTTCTTCTTCTCTTTCCGTTGTTATTGATCTTTGAGTTTTTCATTAACATTTTCTCTGACCTTCATTATGTCATAATTCTTTGAAAATTGACCCTTCTATTCTTTCGTAGGAAAGCTTATTCCTATAAGAAGTTATTGTATTAGTTACAGGATTAGTACTTATTATTTTCTGGTTTTTCTTTGAGTTTTTCGTTTGTATGGCTCACCTTCAATTACATTTTCTATTGTAAATATACGTATTAGACATAGGGGTACCACGTGAGTACATGCCCTTTTTCATTTTCTATAAATTACTAATTATATTTAGTTATATTTCCAAACACATTGTTAAATATTCACAAAAATGTATTTTTGTGACATTTCTTTTATGTTTATTTACATCGTTGCCGTAGTAACTTTGCACCCGTTTTCAGACCATGACGTCAGATTTTCGGGTATAAACTCCTTAGAAGAGGTCTAATACCTGGCCGCTAGAATATAAAAATTCAAAATTCCAAATTTTATTTTAAAAGAACGGATTCATTCTACAGAGGTTTCTTAATAGATATCGGCGATGAGTAGGTCATTGGAGAATCAGCCTCTAAGCTGAAAGCATATATTTATTTATTACGGTGTCTGCTCCTCTCCTACGGTGTCTGACCTCGAGTACCTCTGTACTCTCATTCATCGGGTGCTGCTGTTGCTTCTGGGCTGCTGCCGGCCGACCACCGTACCGGCTGCTGTCCCTACTAGGACCGCTGCCGGCTTACCACCGCTCCGGCTGCAGTTCCTCCAGGGCCGCTGCCGGCCTACCACAGCTGCAGTCACTGTTCCTCCAGGGCCGCTGCCGGCCTACCACAGCTGCAGTCACTGTTCCTTCAGGGCCGCTGCCGGCCTATCACCGCTCCGGCTACCGCTTCTGGGCCGCTGCCGGCCTATCACCGCTCCGGCTACCGCTTCTGGGCCGCTGCCGGCCTACTTCCTCTTCGGCTACTGTTCCTACCGGGCCGCTGCCGGCCTACCACCGTTCCAGGCTGCTGTTCCTGCCGGCCTACCACCGTTCCAGGCTGCTGTTCCTGCCGGCCTACCACCGTTCCTGGCTGCTGTTCCTGCCGGTCTACCTCCGTTCCGGCTGCTATCCTACGGGGCCGCTACGGAATAGAGCATCCAGCAGGAGACCCTCTTGGGGTAGCATAGCTTAATTTACTTATTTCATCCACTGTAGTCCCTAACTCTCCACACCACCTACACTTACACCCCCGTTCACCAACTCCACCCTTCCTTTTTTTTAATAAATTTGTTCTTTTCTTTTCCCAGTCTTTTATTTTATATTTTTTTTAGTCTCGCAGGCTGTTCTGTAACAAATTGGCGCCCAACTATAGAATCGACTCCCTTGACTCCCTGAGCTTCTTGTTTATTTTTCACACCAATGTACTATTGGTATACATAACCCTCTAAATTCTAAAACTACACTTCTTCTAGTGTTTAATTCCGTTCTCTAATAGTTTATCTGATAGCCTGTGATATGTCCTCTGGTATTTAAGTACCAAATGGTACAAATATTTTTTGTTAATTTTTCTAAATTCTATTAAGACACTGCTTGTAGTGACTAACTATTCGAAATTCTATTAAGTCACTTCTTGTAGTGACTAACTCTGCGATATTCTATTAAGACACTTCTAGTAGTGTTAACTCATGAACATTTGGTAGTGATATTTCTCATTGTGTTCAAGCCTATGGGTTTATCTTTATAATTTTTCAACTTTTGTGACATTATTCCCTTTTGACTTATTATTACACTTCATTATAAATAATTTCTTTTATTCATTAGTTATAGAATAGTTGAATATTATTTTTCTCTTTTAAAACTAAATATATTAATTTTATTAAACGTAGTCTTAGTTTAATTATCTAATAGATAATTTGAATATACTTAGCTAGTCGTCATTACTTTAATAATAAATATTGATTTATTGTTTTAATTTTAAACTTGAACTTATTTCTTGAAATTTAATTGCGATTTGCTCTCTTGATCTTATTTGATTGATAATTTTGAAACTTTAAATATGGCTAGAATTATTAAATTTGAGTTGCTAAATAAAGTTGAACTTGAGTATGAAGCAAAGATCAGACTTGTGGAACCTGCTACTACTGTTATTTCTTTAAGAGCTCAAGTCATTCGACTTGCTGAGGCAATTCCTTCAGAGAATATCATAACTTCTCCAATACCTATTGAAGAAGATCTACGTCAGATTGAGGTCACCTTAAAATATTTAGATCTAAAAATTAAAAAATTTTAGATGTAACTTATAATGTATTATAAGTTATCTTAAATATATTATTTAGCATATTTTGTTTAAACATATTGTAGCTAGTACTTTATTTTATTATCTTGTCTTCATATGTCGTATCTATTTCTTACTTAGTTCGTAATTTCAACTGTTACCCTCTTTCTTAGTCTTCATAGTAATATTTACTACATTTTTCATACCTGAAATGAAAAATATTTTTTTAGAATTTTTTTCAACTTCTGAACACTACAAGTTCAGTGTTCTTTAGCCTTGTGCTCTACCGCACTAAGCTTACTTTGATCTCTACAAGATCAGTATTCTTTAGCCTTGTGCTCTACCGCACTAAGCTTACTTTGATCTCTACAAGATCAGTATTCTTTAGCCTTGTGCTCTACCGCACTAAGCTTACTTTGATCTCTACAAGATCAGTGTTCTTTAGCCTTGTGCTCTACAACACTAAGCTTACCTTGATCTCTACAAGATCGCTTCAGTCTCGTGACTAGGGACTTTACTTACTATTTATATATATGTATATTATCTCTTAATCTAATAGGAGCGGTTGATAACTCCTCAAAAAAAAGCCATACTATCAATTCTAATATACATATATATAGATATAATGCTTTTATAGATTAATTTTTCCATATAAGAGCGGATGATAACTCTTTATAAAAAAGCCCTATAATCATTTTTAAGTCCAACCTATAGAGTGGCAGTCATTGAATGTGAACTCCACCCTTATAGTATGAAAGTAGTATGTATATGAGATTAGCATGAATTTGAAGTATGTGAGAAGTGTTAGTGATGAATGATAGGCTAGGTTGAGTCTTTACGGACCTATTAAAAAAAAAAAAAAAAAAATTTTTAAATCTTATTAGTAATATTCTTCATTTTTTTTTTCTTTGGAACGTGGGGAAAAATGTAGTATTAATATTTCTATCAGTAGTGGAATATGTAATATTAACTATAATATTCGTATCAATATTTATATATCTACTTTGTGTTCACTTATAATATTGGTACTAACAGTATAATAGGTTGATAATCCACCTTCTTCTTCTCTTTCCGTTGTTATTGATCTTTGAGTTTTTCATTAACATTTTCTCTGACCTTCATTATGTCATAATTCTTTGAAAATTGACCCTTCTATTCTTTCGTAGGAAAGCTTATTCCTATAAGAAGTTATTGTATTAGTTACAGGATTAGTACTTATTATTTTCTGGTTTTTCTTTGAGTTTTTCGTTTGTATGGCTCACCTTCAATTACATTTTCTATTGTAAATATACGTATTAGACATAGGGGTACCACGTGAGTACATGCCCTTTTTCATTTTCTATAAATTACTAATTATATTTAGTTATATTTCCAAACACATTGTTAAATATTCACAAAAATGTATTTTTGTGACATTTCTTTTATGTTTATTTACATCGTTGCCGTAGTAACTTTGCACCCGTTTTCAGACCATGACGTCAGATTTTCGGGTATAAACTCCTTAGAAGAGGTCTAATACCTGGCCGCTAGAATATAAAAATTCAAAATTCCAAATTTTATTTTAAAAGAACGGATTCATTCTACAGAGGTTTCTTAATAGATATCGGCGATGAGTAGGTCATTGGAGAATCAGCCTCTAAGCTGAAAGCATATATTTATTTATTACGGTGTCTGCTCCTCTCCTACGGTGTCTGACCTCGAGTACCTCTGTACTCTCATTCATCGGGTGCTGCTGTTGCTTCTGGGCTGCTGCCGGCCGACCACCGTACCGGCTGCTGTCCCTACTAGGACCGCTGCCGGCTTACCACCGCTCCGGCTGCAGTTCCTCCAGGGCCGCTGCCGGCCTACCACAGCTGCAGTCACTGTTCCTCCAGGGCCGCTGCCGGCCTACCACAGCTGCAGTCACTGTTCCTTCAGGGCCGCTGCCGGCCTATCACCGCTCCGGCTACCGCTTCTGGGCCGCTGCCGGCCTATCACCGCTCCGGCTACCGCTTCTGGGCCGCTGCCGGCCTACTTCCTCTTCGGCTACTGTTCCTACCGGGCCGCTGCCGGCCTACCACCGTTCCAGGCTGCTGTTCCTGCCGGCCTACCACCGTTCCAGGCTGCTGTTCCTGCCGGCCTACCACCGTTCCCGGCTGCTGTTCCTGCCGGTCTACCTCCGTTCCGGCTGCTATCCTACGGGGCCGCTACGGAATAGAGCATCCAGCAGGAGACCCTCTTGGGGTAGCATAGCTTAATTTACTTATTTCATCCACTGTAGTCCCTAACTCTCCACACCACCTACACTTACACCCCCGTTCACCAACTCCACCCTTCCTTTTTTTTAATAAATTTGTTCTTTTCTTTTCCCAGTCTTTTATTTTATATTTTTTATATTTATAAGTCAACTTGGCACTATAATAGTTACCTGCGTTGCTTAACGCATAGTTTTTTCGCCAGATAGTATCCCCAACATTGAATTCCTTTAAGTTTCTACGAAGGTTATAATGTGAACTATTCTTAACATGAGCTAGGTATAATTTTTGTTGAACTTTATCAAAAATTGAAGATAGGAATCCGATATTCTTAGCATAAATGTCCCGTGGTAAAAATACAAATTCATCGATATTCTGTGTAGGTGTATATATCGATCCACAAGGTATAGTTTCCCTTCCAAAAACTAAGAATGATGGAGAATAACCCGTTACTATATGGACTGAACTATTCATTGCTAATTGTATTTTCGGAAGATAAATATCCCAAGATCTGTGATCTTCGCCAACTAATGAAGCTAATGCCGTAATTATCGTTCTGTTAAACCGTTCAGTAGGATTCACATGAGGACTATAATAAGCTGTATGGAAAATAAATGGAATTTTATATTTATTTAAAAAGTTTAAATATTCTCGAGATTGGAATTGTGGACCGTTATCCATAATGATAGATTGTGGAACGCCATAGACTAAAAATACCGAATTTTCTAGTATATTAATTATATTCGATGAAGTAGCACGTTTTAATGGAAAAATTAATGTATATTTAGAAAAATTACAATTTATTACCAATATGTATTGATTGCGTCTCCTAGTCAAAGGAAGTGGACCCATTAAGTCCAAAGAAATAGATTGGAATGGTCTCGAGCATATTTTAGGTTTACCCATGAGACCATATGGAGAATGGTTGGAATGTTTATAAGATAAACAGTTTTCACATTTGGAAATAAAGCACGCAACATCTTTGAACATGCCAGGCCAATAATATCTCAAAGATAGTTTTTTAAAAGTTTTAAAAATCCCTAAATGTGGTTCCAGATTTGTTATCAAGATACTAACAGAAAATAATAAGTACTAATCCTGTAACTAATACAATAACTTCTTATAGGAATAAGCTTTCCTACGAAAGAATAGAAGGGTCAATTTTCAAAGAATTATGACATAATGAAGGTCAGAGAAAATGTTAATGAAAAACTCAAAGATCAATAACAACGGAAAGAGAAGAAGAAGGTGGATTATCAACCTATTATACTGTTAGTACCAATATTATAAGTGAACACAAAGTAGATATATAAATATTGATACGAATATTATAGTTAATATTACATATTCCACTACTGATAGAAATATTAATACTACAGTGCATAGTAAAGACATCAACGTGCGCGCGCGCCGCTTTATAGATCGTAATGAACATTAGTTATGTACGTGTCGAATTTACATATACAATAAAAAGTCTATATACAAGTCGCCGCCTGCTTCTGTCTGTTTGTCCGCTAATTTCTTCTAAAACACCCAACGAATTTTGATACGGTTTTCACTAAGAGAATGAGCGATAAACGTTAATGTGTATTGTAAATTTTGTAGCTACAAATTTGGATGTCATATCTGAAATCAATGATGACTATTATTATAAAAGCAGTTGATTCGCTTTTCTGTTGTACCGCTTTTAAAGTAATTGTAAATTTTCCCAAAAATCTCTTCAATTCGCTAAGCGGTAATTATTTGTTTCGTATCAGCAGATGAAAATGGGGCGTGTCTTGGCAGAAGAGCTCTTCAACTCGTGACTTCACCTAGAGTTGTAAGTAATGGAAATTTGAGTGAAAAAAATTGCTATTAGAAACTTACAAAAACCAGAAACAAGTGTCTGTTCATTAAACGAACACACATTATTGAAGTTGTTAAATTTGAAAAAGTTCAAATTGCTACTTCTTAGGTAGGTATCTAAGATGAACTCTAATTCTTAAATTATACGTAGGAACCTTTCCCGAAGCGAATACAAATTGCTATTTGCAAAATGTTAAGCAATTTTTAAACTCAAGAACTGAGTATTAATAACTCAGAGCACAGACAAATAACTCAGAGCACAGACAAATGGAAGCGTTTGTACATTACGGGTCGGTCAACGCTGAGTGAGATCACGAAGGGTGAAAATGAGGTCACTCCACTGTTAATTAGAGTATGTAGTTTCTTCTATTTAGCTCTAACAAGCTCTCTTTACTACTTCATTACAAATAAATGATCATCGCAATCAACTCTGAAAGCAAACTCAACATAATTGCTTCTTAATTAATTACAGTGCAGTGGAAAGTGCTCTCTGTTTATGTTTATAGCGCGCTGTATTTGCTCGGATCATAATGACGCACCTTTTATAAGGTTGCAGTGCAGCGATTTGCCGACAGAGATTTGTCTAAATGCAAACAAACACATTTTACGAGTCTGTCCTAGAGTTGATCGGGCTAATGAATTGCAGTGTGAGTACAATTTCAATTATAACTAGCCTGCAGCCGCGACTTCGTTCGCACTAAAAATAAAAATATAACGCCAGATATTATGATTATTGCTGTCAGAGATTTGTCAGGCTCTTTTATTTTTAGATGATCCCTCGGAAACAGTACCTAGACTTATTCTGATGAAAGGTATCCTATATCCTTTTCTGCATGTCTGGCAACTTCATGATGGTCGGTAGGAGTAGTTAAGGAGTGAGAAGGTAACAGACAGACAGAGTTACTTTCACATTATGATATTAGTAAAAGTATGGATAATACTCTCTGAATGATATGTGAAAATTGAACCAAAACAGTGGTGTGGTTTTACTACAGACGTATTGCAAGCGTGACATTTAGTTGGGTGGGTGGGTGCCGTGTGCTGCCGTGGTCGGGGGATCATTTCACCTCGTGGCTCGCGAGCCGCTCAGTTGCGTTCGCGCACCGACTTCGCTCGCACGCACGAGAGCCGACTCCTGCGCACCGCTGATCGCCGATCGCCGATCGCGCCTTTCCGCGCCCCGCTGGTGTGCCCTAACTGTGACAGTGCTATGATTTTGTGCTCTTATCGGATTCAGTTTTGGTGATATACGGAACGTAAGTTCTTTTAAACACTCGCAGCTTTTCGCGGCGTGGTGGGCTCGGTTACTTAACAGTAGTTTTTATTGTCACGCGATCGATTACACACAAACCCCAATTCGAATAATTAGCGATATCTTCGTGCGCGTATTTAAATTATTTAGAAATCTAGTCGTCACTTGCAAAAAGTGCACGAAATCGCCGAAGCGATGCGCAGACGCCGCACGACGCGACGTCGAGTTGTAAAAGCTGGAAGCGGCTTCAGAGTGTGAAATCTAACGTTACCTGATTTTACATAAACTAGCAGTTTAATCTGAATATTATACGAGACGCTGATATGAATTATGTGCATAGAGTCTTTGTAGCTTTTCTAATTTATAACATAAACTTTAATGTCTAGATGCTGTAAGAATCAAAGGCAATATTATTTTAAAATTCGCACGTATTTTTAAAACAGTTACATTCAAATCTTAAAATTATACATAATATCCTTGAAATAATTTTAAATAATTAGACGTCCCTTTAGTAGATGCAAATCTTTTAATTTTTTTCTTCATAATAATAGTATAAATAAGTCTTAATTCTATTTGACGTGTCTAACTGAATATAATTACAATTTAAAGTCACTAAAGACAGTTACGACACCAAGACTACCAACTACCAAGACTGAACTAGATATAAATTCAATTGCTTTCATTGCCTCCATATGTTTTTAAATATTATCGAATACATACATAATAAAATAATGATGAATTTTATTTCTGATCCTAAAATAGGGCCAATTTAATAGATCATTTAAATCACTGTGCAACATTGAACGCTATTCTTTAATGATAGCGTTCAATGTTGCACAGTAATTTTTTCAGATAAAAATAAACGTTTATTTAAATAATGACAGAAGCTGTCAGTGAAGCTTCACTTGAAGGCCTACTTTAGCTAAATACTCCAAAGGGTACGCAAATGTGTTTTTTATTCTGCAATAATTGTATATTTACTCGTACGCTTCTTCATGATTTGCTGCATTACCAATCTGGTGTAAAGTGTTAGTTCACTGATTAGTTCCTAGTCCAAAATGATATTTCCATATCAACATAACTAGCTTCTTCAATGTGTATAAACATGAACAAGTTTTTCTTAGTAATAATTAGCTCATTTTGTTATCAAACTTGTGCGATAAAAGATAAGATAAATCTATGCGTGACTATTAATTAGTGGCATTGAATTCAAAGTATACGAAGCTGGTAGTGTGTCTATTATATTGGTAGTAATGATAAGTCCCTTATCTTTCAACATAATTTTCTCAATTATAAAGGCGCGGTTAACATAAAAAAAATATTCTTTTGAATTCCACAGTAAGTATTTATTGCATGGTAGAGCATGGTGGCGCTATGGTAGAGCTTATAAAATTTGGGATATAAACTTTACTGCTGATTGCTGCTGCTGACTATCATTTAAATTTAAATTTATTAAAAAAATACTTTAGCATTGTTGAAATAATCATTTGTTGTGTTCGGTTAATTGCTAGAAATTAATTTTGCCTTAAAAACCAGATATGTCTTTACGACATAACTTAAGAGAATATTTTTGAGTGGATTGTCTTTTTGAAATTAAATTATTTTGGATACCTAATCGACTTCAAGTCCACATATCGGTTTCTATATCCAAAACAAATTCGTGCAGGGTAGGCAGCGCACATGTAGCCACCTACCGTCAAGTGGACCGTCAGCCTGTCTGCCACCTTTAATAATATAAAATAAAAATAAAAACGTTTTGTATGAACGCAATTGCTGTACTCTCTCAGTTTAATGTCGAATTTAGAATTAGGTAGCAATAGAACGTCCAATGTCCAATTATTTTACGAAACATTTACCACTTTATATTTTAGGAGCCATCTCGAGAGCTATGATTGTCAATAGCTCCAAAATAATTACATAGTTAACTAAAATAATTCATAAAAAGTTTCGTATTAAATCCTTAATATTTTTATGACACCTAGATGACCTAAAAATTTTATTTTATCTTTATTTTCTATATATAATATCAAACTATATCTATAATACGTATATTCTAATCCTAATAATATTATAAATGCAAAACTTTGTCATTTGGACAAAAATTGCTCAACTGCTCAACTCATGTAAAAATTATATAATTTACGGATGAAATTTGGTAGGTACCTTCACAGACAGCTCACATATGGGATACTTTTTATCCTGAAAAAATATTAGGTTTCTGTTAGATTTTAAAAAACGAACTGTGCGTGTACCTGCGAAGTTGCTTTTGCCTGTTTCCCCGCTAACTTCTTTAAGTCAAACATCGAATTTTGATGCGGTTTTCACTAGTAGAAAGGGCGACAAACGAGATATATTGGACCCGTGAGAAGCCGGGAGCGCGTTGCTGAATATAAAATAGACAAACCTTTTTTTAAAGCGTGCCTACATATTATTTCATAAAAAAAACGGAATTAGAACAAATCCATGATTTTTTTACTAATCATGACAGTCCTTTAATTTTTAGATTTTAATTGAATTCCAAGACCTCTAATTGCATTTAAGGAGGCAATCCTTTGCTGAAGACCTCTTTGTCGTCTGTTACGATAAGAAATGTGTCGAGTAATTGCTATCGTGATATTATATGCACGTAACGGAACAGCTAGCCGCGTTGTTCCGCGCGCACTCGACTGTGTTACTGGCTCGCTACTTTGCCTAGTGAGAGTTTAGTAGAATGTGTGACACGGACCGACCCGCTGCACCACAAAATTATTATACAATTTTATAATAAAACGAACGTAAATTAAAAATTAATTGAATAATAATTCTATAATAACACACTACGAACATTTACGATTTATTTGAGATTTAATAGAAATTGCATCAATTTATTCTTAACGAGATTACACTCATTCGCTTTTATTGTCATTTAGCTTTTATAGTGACCCAATTTGTTTAATTTAATGAAAGCTGTGGCCTATAAAACCTATTATAATTAGATAGGAATAATACTCTTATTGAAACGTAACACAGTTACAGTGTTATTACAAAAAAGTTAAACATACATTGAACAAGTGTCTAAAAAAAACTTTATTACAAAAGCGTGTTTAAGCAGTTAGAGTTAGGCACGGTTTAAATAATACTTTTCATATTTAAATACATGTCAATACTTGTCGAAGACTCAAAGTTAGTCTACTGCTTTGTCTCTAATTTTCGCAAGTTGTATTTAGTGGTGTGATGAAATATCGGGTTGTTTTACCTTTTATTCTTGAACCCAATTTTCTTCACGTTCACGAATTTTTATTTTAATATTGCAATTGTCCATTTTTTTCCATAATTTTTATTTATATTATACTCATTTGACAATGAGTAATGACGATTGACAAGTCTCGATAAACACATTCCATTCTTTCAACCGATCACTGTTCTGTGTGTACAATGTACTCATTATACACGTAAGTTTTGGTTCCAAAACATACTTGTGGCGGTGTATTTAGAGCAATAATTAATTTATAATCACACACGTCACTGTTTTATTTATATATAGATAATTTTAAAATATTTTCTGCGTAGGATATTCTATTAGCACATAACAAATTTGCATAGAAAGGAACGTTTCGGATTGAATCAAATGAAGTTGAACGAACGTTTTGTAATGTTGCTATTTTATTGTTACTATTTGCTATTTTATAATTTTAAAATAGCAACATTTGGTTGCCCATAGGTTGCCTAGCGACGTTTTGGTTAGTCAAAGGACAAACACTATTTTGTAATAGCGAAGGTTAAACATTATTTGAGGCAGGGTTTAAACTGTGAAATTGTATACAAATGTCATTAGACGCTGTTTGACAAAACTCGTGTTGAGACATAGTTTAGTATTTTTTTTTGTAATAACACCCTTAGAGTTTAATTTTCTTTGAAATACTTTTTTATTTTTGATATTTTAATTCCAGCAAGAAGACTGGCAGTCTTCTTGATGTCAGTTTCAGCAACACTACATAGGTGGCAAATGCGTTGCCAACATTTACATTGACTTTATTTACCAAAATAAAACAGCAAAAGTTTGTTGTATGTTATATGGTAATGTTTATGAAGGAAGACTGCAGAGTACCATAATATGTCTTGCCACTTTCAGTTACCTTCATAAATCGGTTAAACCGTTTCTGAGATTAGCGTGCACAAACGCACAGACAAACAGATAAACAGACAAAAATTCTAAAAACTATTTTTTTATCTCGC
This sequence comes from Bembecia ichneumoniformis, assembly GCA_910589475.2. Classification (NCBI taxonomy): domain Eukaryota; kingdom Metazoa; phylum Arthropoda; class Insecta; order Lepidoptera; family Sesiidae; genus Bembecia; species Bembecia ichneumoniformis. The sequence goes on from OU342531.1 coordinate 206,290, forward strand.
TATCACAAGTACAACAACGTGTACAAATGGTTTTTTTTTTGATAAAATATTTAATGTACAGACACGGCTTGTTTACGATTTTATTATAGATAATTTATTATATATACCTTGTTAAGTTAAACCTAAGCCTGTTGGCAGTCGTATATGCCGGTCTACTTCCTTTACACGGAAAAGGGAAAATTTCCAACATAAATTATAACATAAAACCTACATTATTAAACATCGCGGTTAGTTTGAAACATCTCTGTTTTCAATTAATTAAAACTGGTCCTTCGAGCCGGATCTTTGCTTGTACAACTCACTTTCCTCCCTACAATTACTATCGGCAAAGATAATTAATAAGCTTCAGGTAGAGGCTCTTTGATTAGTTGTAACTGAGCTTTCTACGAAAGGAAGACACAAATCAACATCATTCATTGATTGATATTGTGACGTGCTTTTAATTTATGTTGTACGGACCACAGTCTGAGTAACAGCTCGATGCACTGTTTCCTTGATCTTCTTTTTTTACTCTTCTTGACCAGGACAAAGGTTTTTACGGTAGGTAAGTTGCTCGTATGAATTGTTCTCGTACATGCACATTTCCATACAAAATTTACATAGATTATATTAAATTATATTAAATTCATCTATAGAACTTACTTAAATATGTGAGTGAAATACTAAGTTATATAAAATTTACAAAAAAATATTAATTGATAATCAAAATTAATTAAAAATTGCATATCATCAAGCTTGGGTCCCTTAGGCATCGTCCCAAGCATACCTACTGACTACGTCGTTGTATAACAGGACTTATTTGATGACCGAAGGTAATATCCTGCTCTGGAGTCGCCCATTATGGCGACTAAGCGTTTTGAATAAATGTTAAAAAGTTTGAGCTCGTTGGGATCACACGGACCCAGAGATTCGACACCGAAGGGATTAAAAATACCGAGAGTATTTTGTGCTTCTCAGCCGCGTATTTATAAATTTAATAAAGTACATGTATAAGGAGAAATGTATTTTTTTAATTGACTGTTTCTTTTAAGAGTGTAAAAATTATAGTTCTTTCAACCACAAATGGAAAAATAATTCCGTCTGATAAGTTTCTATACATATTTACAATCAATAAATATATGGGAGCGTCCCAAAAAGGTGAAATAGAACTGCGGGTATTAGAATTTATATGAAATATTTATGCTAATGTCGATGTGCGTTATCACGCAAAACTTGCTTCGTACCAGAATCTCTTCATATGTGGCGACATTTTGCTTTAATAATGCCATACGATACGAGACAGTGACACGTTCTCAGTTCACAAATAGATTTCTTTTAAAAGAGGACAAATGCGAGTGAGAACAGAGTAATCTTATTGCAGATTGCAGTAGATTCAATTATCACATATTACAATAATTATTGTACTTACTTACCTTCATAGATTTTACTTCCTTACTTAATCCCAGAGTTCTTCGCTTTTATGATTTCTAATTGATTTCACTCGTACAGCTTGACATGACATGCTACTAAATAGTGATCGATAAAGTGTCCAGAAAGCCTTTAAACTTTATAATTTATATCGTAAACAAAGTATAAAATACAAAGTCTAACATTATCACAATCCCTTTCCCTTTCGAGTGACGCAACACGAACATTACGTTATCTCTAATAAGAAAAGGTAAGAAGCCGAGCCAATGATAAATTAACCTTCTCGACTTTATCAGCTTAAGTAACAGTGAAGAATGTCCGAGATCGTACAGTCGGCTGAATATTTTTGCATATAAATTCCCACACTGACAAGTGGCCCTTTGTATGCAAAGAGCTCGTGAGCTTTTAAAAGTTTTATCTAGGCATAAAACTCGCCGAGATAAAAATTCGTTTAACATTTAGAGATGTGTAAAAATAGTTTATTTAAATTCGAAATGCAAATGCTTGGTAATTTTATTAAATTGTTTTAAATTAAAGTACATACGTAAAACAAAACGCATAGTACGGGTCATATCTTTTCAATTAAAATACATTTTTTCACTGATTTTAACACTAAACTCATCTTCCATCTTCCTTCTATGCGGCCTCATAATCATTCCACCAAACGAAAATAGTCATTCAACAGGTGCAGAACTCGATAGTTACTGGAGTAATTTTGAATTTAAAAATATGAAATATTCAAACATTTAACAAAATTTTATAGATGTCACGTAATTATATAAAGTACATATTTCAATTAAAATTAAAAATACATTCTAAAAAAGTGTTTCAAATCCAAAATAAAAATATTTAACGTGGAATGTTTGAAATGAAGTTGCTGGTCAATTCCTGCTGGTATAATAAAAAAAACTATTTAATTATACTTTGTTCATAACATTATGATCAAAGTATTATGTTGTTTTATTAAAGGGGAATATACCTACCTACTTTTAAATTTAAAATTGTTAAAATTTGCCTTACTGTCAAACTTTGTCGGAAGTCCTTGAACGATGTTGGGGATAAAGCAGGAAATTGAAATTGATTAATCTTATCTAAAGGATATCCCATGGGCATACTCACTTTGAAACACGTCATGCTCAAAGAGTATATAATCACTACGTTTTAGTCATGCTTACTGTTATTATTTTTTATATTAAATTACAATTTAAAATTAATCTAACAAAGAATATAATACGAGTTGTGGGTTTCCGGGATGATGGCCCAGGTCTGTTGGAAATTCTTCCAAACGTTTCGTCAACAACTGCGGTTGACATCCTCAGTGGTGTAGTCCGTGTTAGTCCGTGTTAAAGAATATAATATTATGTGTATATGCAAAAATGAGTTTGTTTGTTACGCTTTCACGCCTTAAGACGTCGCCAGCCCCTAATGATGAAAAAATCCACTTATTCGTAACCGTTTTCCTTTTAAATTATCATAATAATTATAATTTAAAAAATACTCAAATCATCCGCAGGATATATGAAAGGGGATCATCATAATTATTTTTTAAATTATATTTAATTATATATATATAAAAAAATTACTAATATCGATGTGTTGTAACCGTGCGATTTGCTTAATAATCAATATTTTAAATAGCTAATTCTTAAGATAAATGTTAAGGTTCACTATCTGAAGGTTCATCAAAAGAAAAATTTGAATTATACTTTATTTAGTTTTTTTAAATAGATATTTCCGATATTTGCAAGTAGCGACTTCCCCTCAGCAGTCCCGTCAATTCAGTACAGGACGAATTGACTGCGGCTGGAGTCGCCTTAACCACTCAACCGATCGTCATCAAATTTTGCATACCCGTTTTCAGGGTTACAGAAAAGGGCATAGGTTACCGTTCATCCAGACAAAAGTACTGTTCCCGAGGTTGCGTCTAAAAATAAAACATGAACGACTGACAAAATTTTATTTTATGATTTAACAGCTAATAAAAAGGAGCGCAGACAGAGTCGCGCGCAAAAGCTAGTGAGAATATACTTATAGTTAGACAAAATCGCGGATCACTTTTAATTGACTCTTAATTACGCAGATCATTGAACCCGTCTGCTCCGACGTTCGAGGTCGCGTGAGCTAATGATTTTTTTTTCCGCCAATAATCACTTCTGTGTGCCGGTAGCGTTTAGTTTTTTTTTTTTTTAAATAACGGACGCTGTATTTTAGGTTAAGAACTTTGTATACATGCAATTCGTATTGGGATTTTTTTGTCTTTTTAATAATTAGAAGTGTATTTATTAAAGCACATATTAACCTAAAATGAAAAGTTGAACAGAACTGCCGATTCAACCGTCATTAAAACCCCACTAAAAGAACACTATCATGAAATTACAGCTCGTAAGCTGTAGATCTTCGATGAGTGAGTAATGGATAAGCCACCGACTGAACCTGAAGTTATTGCGTAAGCCTGCCAATTTTTGAATTGAAAAGAACTAAACATGTCACGGCAATCATTGCAACCATGAAAAGAAGTAGCAGCTTATTAGGTAGTCGACGAGCCCCTTGGTCGAGTGCTCAAGGTACTTGCCTTAGCGCTCTGTCTTTAGGGGTTCCGAATTCGATACCCGGCAGTATCTACTTTGAAATTTGGGTCTTTGGTACACTGCATTTCGTACGCAGGCAGCCCGTCTGTCGGCAGATCGCATCGCCTGTGAAACAAGCACCATCACTGATTCTGCAAGTGCGCTGCCGACCATAGTAGGATTGAGGATGAAGAATGGACAGGCGACGGTATCCACTTACCATCAAGTGGTAAGTGGATCCACTTACCACTTACCGTCATTATGAGAAAATTTTTTTCAAAATTTTTCGCTTCCTCTAAAAAAGAGTGCTTAATAAAAATATCAACAATAGAATTTGATTGAAATTGCGGTCGAAAATTTGAAAATCGAACAAAGAAAAACTTTCGTGAGAGTTCTTACCAATTCTAAATTAAATTTTTGTTTAAACGAAAAACATTTGTGCGTTCCATTTTAATTAACATTAACAGATATTAATTGTTTTCTTCACAATACAGTTAGCGCGGCGAACAAAAGGAGTCCATTGTTTATATCCGGCCATTTTGTTTTTTAACACGGCCAGTTACGAGGGAACGGGTCTAATGAGTTACTTCATACAATAGTTTCATCATATTTATTTGTTATGTGATGTGATTTAATTCAGCGTTCAATTATTCACTAGTTGGCGGCCGCGACTTCACTTGCATGGAATATACAGCCTATGTATGTCCATCCTGAAATTCTATTTCTAACTACTGATGAAATATTTTTTTTAGTCGGATGAGTAGTTTCGAAGATTACCCTCTTACGTACATACAAACACACAACCAACAGTTGCAACTTCGTACGCGTGGTATTCGGTGTAGCGCGTAACTTTTTTGTTTGTAAACCGATTGGAATGAAATAAACACTCAGAGATTAGCGCGCATAAACGTACAGATAACAGACAGAAATTCTAAAAACATTTTTGTTTGACTTCGGTAATATAACCAACAACGTGTGAAAATTGTTTTATTGAAATAAATCTTTAATGTACAGAAACGGCTAGTTTTCGATTTCGAAATGTGTAGATTTATTTTTCTAAAGTGTTGAATTATTTTTACGTTTTCATAAAACAAAATTCATAAAGAAAACAAAAGTAAAAATTAATCGTTTCTAAGTGCTCGATGTCTTCATATAATGTACTTATTGTTTGCATGTCATAGTAGCAATTTTCTTTTAATTGCATGGAATCAGCTATAGCCATTTCCATTCCCTAGGAGTTTCTGACTATTCTGTACCTTAATGCCTTAAGGTTTCTTTAAAAGCTTTCCATTGCTGGCAAAAGACCAGCTAAAGCATTGTCTTCTTTTCAGTCGGTACTTCGCTTAATGTAAGCCCACCGAAAGGCCAAGGGTATACTTACTCAACTTACCTACACTGCACTTCGCTAATGCGTCGGTAAGATTGTCGTTCTAATATTGCATGGGGGCGATTAGAAAATTGTCTAGTTGCTAGCCGTGTCGGTCGTGTAGGACATCCTCAATTAAATGCCATAACAGCAATAAGGAATGCCAAGAACATGTACGGAAATGGCGGCTGTCAATAGAAATTACTAAGTCATTTCTCGACGTGGGTAGGTACGCGCCAAAGTCTTTTAGACGGTGAGCAATGACCAATAGCAATTATATCTCTAATTATATTGAACTAGCGACCCGGCCCCGGCTTCGCGCGGTCGCTATTTTTTCTGTAAATTATATACACGAACCTTTCTCGTTTATCGTCTTTTTATTGGTGAAAGCCGTATCAAAATCCGTTGGCTGGTTTAAAAGAAAGTTAGCGGATAAATAGACAGAAGCGGACAACGACTTTTATTTTATTTATGTATCTATATATAAATATTACAGAATATATTACACAAGACGGCACAGTTGATTTTTTATTTACATATTTTAGAAAATGATATTACATATGATATCAAATTTTTAATTTGCTTAATTGTTTATGTTCCAAATATAATATAGAAAAAATAAATTCAAGTCAAACACTTGTTCATACATTTGTTTTACTTAAGAGGAAAGAATAGTACGTATTCGTCCATACAAAAAGAGAAAATGTTTTTCCACTTCTAAATATTTTCCAATCTCCATGATTTTTTAATATGTTATTGACACAATGAAAGGCTAGGTTTATAGGTTTTCCTTTTTTCAAAATTTGCAATAAATTCAAACTTATAGGCACCTCAAATAACTTAATTTTTGTGATTAAAACTTTGTCGAATTAAGCCGTTTATTTTATAAAAACAGTGTATTTTTAAAAAAAAAAACGAAACCTATAAACCTAGAATATATCGTGCTGAAACGATCGATATCAAAATCAAAGTGATTTCTTAAGATTTAGTCAGTGGAAACCGTTTTCTCCCGAAATGGAAATTTCATCAAAAAAAGTACCTATTATCAGTCGCGAGTTGCAACGCTCTCTATCGCACGATTGGGGGTCGGGGGGGGGGGGGGGGGGGGGGGGGGAAACAAAGCATCACGTATTATAGGGATGTCAATGGAAAAGTCGATAGTAGAGATGGGATCCCCACCCGCGTTATCGATATCTATCTGTTTCAAAAATGTTGGGAGTAAGTTCGGCGGATTGATAAGTCTGGTAAAATTAAACAAGGAGTAAAATTAACTAAATTAGTATTATTTATCTTTCAATGTATAGTCCAAGCGCCAGAGGGTTTTTTTTGAAATGTACGGGACCGGCTATTTTTTTTTCGAATATGTTCAGGGGTGTCCCCTGATTGCAAATCCAAGTTGGCGTCATGGGGGGGGGGGGTGAGCGTCAGCCGCCATCTTGAAAAACACATTTTATTGAATATCTCACGAATCGCGCATCATACGACAAAAATAGTGGAGATAATTTTTGTAGATAATAATATTTGCCATCTTTTTTATTTAGAACTTTTTTCTATAAAATGCATAGTTTTTTATTTGTAGCGCTTCAAACTTTTTACAATATGGTTTTTGCTAAATATATAGTTAACGGTTCATGATAAATGAAAAATGGTAATAACTGAATTTGTAGAGCATAATTAACTATATATTTAGCAAAAACCATATTGTAAAAAGTTTGAAGCGCTACAAATAAAAAACTATGCATTTTACAGAAAAAATTTGAAATAAAAAAGATGGCAAATATTATTATCTACAAAAATGATCTCCACTATTTTTGTCGTACGATGCGCGGTTCGCGAGATATTCAATAAAACGTGTTTTTCAAGATGGCGGCTGACGCTCCCCCTCCTCCCCCCCCCCCCCCCCCCCGATGACGCCAACTTGGATTTACAATCAGGGGACACCCCTGAACATATTCAAAAAAAAAAATAGCCGGTCCCAAACATTTTTTACGAACCTACTTTTTTGCTCCGGCGCTTGGATTAGTAGTCTCCGCGTAGCTCAATACACTTCACCTAGCGTTTTCGATTCTTTCCATAAAACACGACTTAGGCAACCCTTCAAAATAGGCATTGGTTTCGTGCATGACCTCTTCGTTGGAGCCAAATCTTTTCCCACCAAGCCATTTTATTAAATTAGGAAACAGAAAATAATAACTTTATTGGCCGATAAAACTGCTTTGGCCTTCTTCGGAGCTGGTTCGCCGGTAGCAATCCACTGTTTCGATTGTTGTTTGGTTTCTGGGGCATGGTGGTGGATCCATGTTTCGTCTACTGTTATAAAACGACGCAATTCAGTTTTATCTCGTTGAAACAACGTCAAACCCGCCTCCGAAGTGGTCACACGCATACGTTTTTGATCAACAGTCAGTAAACGCGGCACCCATCGAGCGGAGAGCTTCTTCATATCTAAATGTCAGTGTAAGATATTGCGCACACGTTCGTCTGAGACGCCTACTATCTCGATTATCTCCCTCACTTTTACTCTTTGGTCATTCAACACTATGTCGTGGATTTCAGTGATCATCTCTGGAGTAGTGACCTCAACTGGGCGTCCTGAACGCACAGCATCACTTGTGGTTGTACGATCACAGCGAAAATCAGTAAACCACTTATGAATCATTTTAATCGACAGAGCAGAATCCCCATAATATTTATCAAATTTTTTTTTGTTTCCGTAATAATTTTTTTGCGCAATAAATAATGTTTAATCAAGACACGAAATTCACTTTTCTCCATCTTTGCAAAAATTTGTTCCATTATTTTTCTTTAATGGTTGTCACAAAAAAACTGACCGGTTCGATCGTATTAGGTGAAAATTTGAAATTGAAGTCGTTGGTGTAGTATTATTCGAAATATTGTATTGTTGATCTTCACTGTCTTGGAGTATCGAATTTGTTAAAGTTTGTCTTCTCGAAGACTGATGATTTACAAACTATAAATATAAACCGTGCGTGTCGTAATGCCAAAACATAACTAGTGGGTGCCGGACTACGTTCCATGTAGGTTCCACAGTTACCCTTCCCTTAGAAACTGATCCCGGTGCACAGGGACAAGAAATAAAATAAAATATTTTCTAAAATGATTTTCTTTTTATCTAATTTCCCACACGAAAAAAATACTTAATGAAAACATTATAAATGCCGGTATTGGCGATAAGCCGGCGTATAGTAGGTGTTCTAGTATTCGCGTATTCGTCTTGTTCGTGAAAATAGCCGAATATAGACGAATAATGCACGAATAGCGATGTGGGAGCTCTAAAAAAAAAACAGTAACGTGTGTAACGTGTCTAATTTACCTACCTACTCATTTTAACTGTCCATGAATAAGAATTGAAAAATATATATATTTAGGCTATACTCGTATAACTGTGAGTTAGATTGACTGTGAGAAGGTGTGTACAAACTACAAACCAATTCTTTGCCTTTCTGGCGAAGTGACATTTTTTTCCGGCGGACACATAAGAGCATTCGTTTCTTTTTGCCCCTTCTATAATATGCTTCCATTATCGTGTGACTATTATATCTACAGGAATTAAAAAATAATTTTATTTACATCTACCTACCAAGGTACCTAAAAATTGTTTAGTTACCTAGCTGAAACGTGGTTGAAACCTGAGCCGACCTAAAACCGACTTTTTGACTATCTAGCACTTATCACCACGAATATCTAGCACTTCACGAAAACATTATAGTTATAATTATTATAGTAGCACATGCAGCAGTTTCGTACACAATAACAAAGTCAAAAATCTTTTGTTTCGTAAATATCATATAGATAATAGTAGAATGTAGGTTTTCTCGGCCGGTATCCATATGAGTTGTGGGTTTCCGGGATGATGGCCCAGGTCTGTTGGAAATTCTTCCAAACGTTTCGTCAACAACTGCGGTTGACATCCTCAGTGGTGTAGTCCAAGTTAGAAGAAAAAGTACATCACATCACTGCACTTCACTTCTGCACTTTTCGACTTCTCGAGCGAGACTGATTTGTCGACTGGAATGTGTCTATATTTAAACTTAAATTTATATCCCCACCCCGTGGTTGAATTGGTGGGGTGTGGTCACTAGGAGAGGGGTTATAATGCCCTCTCTTTCTTTCATTATTATTATTATTCCTGCGTAGTGCCGGATACCAAATGTTGTGTAGCCTTAGATTTTCCTCCTTCCTGTTGAAATTATTTGGATGCTTGAAAATTTCAATGGCTTCCCGATTAAGGCGTGAGTGATAGTGTACCTCGGATGACAGAACTAATGTGTTTTTGAAAAGGATTTTATGATTGCCTTCAGAAAAGGCGTGTTCAGCTACTGCCGATTTTTCGGTCTCTCCTCTGCGACAGTTGCCCTTGTGTTCTTTAATTCGGGTGTTAATGCTGCGTTTTGTGGTGCCGATGTATACTGCGCCACATTCACAAGGTATTTTATATACCCCTGTCGAGGATAACGGATCCCTTGGGTCCTTAAACATCTCTTAGAATTCATCCATAGAATTAATTCCGTTTACTTGTAGGTACCATTGATTGATACAAATTAGACATTTTTCATATTTTTGATAATCTACTGTCAATAAAAAACACAACAATTAATTTAATTTTACGATTTATTTCCTTATAAGTATTGTTTTTAGTCGGGCTAGTCGTTTATACGAACTATCTCAGGCTCATCGTTGCTCTCATGTAGACGATATTATCGATTAAGTAAATTATATTCTAAATAAATCAGTAGAAAAAAATACAATCTACGGTTATGTATTATAATAATAATTTTTAAACATCTCTAAATTGCCCTCGTCTATGAAGTATTTAATAATTAAAATAAAGTTGGCTCGAACAAAACGCAACCACGTAATTATCAAATTTCTCAACAACTTTCGCCTGTAATTTGAAGAAAGTTTACGGCGTACGAATTTATTGTGATTTTAGTGTAATTGCTGTTGAACGGCAAATAATGTGTAAAAAGTAAAAAGCGTTTTAATAATGCTCTTTCACCCGAAACAATACGCGAGTCCACTTTAGAAATAATAAGCACGATTTGCGGTGTGCAAATTTTTCTCGTTTTCGCACGACGGTGGACACACAGGCGATCTCTTCGACGAACCTGTGGTGAACCATCAAACTGTAAAATAAAATCATTAATAAACGGAACAACTTGGACTTTGGACCGATCTATTGCGTTCCGTCGGAGCATGTAAAATCGTAAACGAGGCGTGTCGGTGGTGTCGGTACATTAAATATTAAAAAAAAAAGACAATTTGCGCACCTCACGTTACCGAGTTCAAAAAAATGTTTTTAGAATTTTTGTCTGCTTGTTGTTTGTGCACGTTAATATAAGAATTCAAAAATTCATAAAATTGCACCCCTCTCGAAAGGCTATAAGGTCACTGATTATTTAAGCGACAATGAAGCCTAGATTCAATCTCGGAGAAACCTAATTGATAAATGAATATTTTGATTTTTGATTTTTATTAAATATATAACAAGAAATATGATATTTATGTTCTAAAATCGCCGGTAGGTATATATTTTTTTAAATTAATAAACTACTTCAAAAGAATTACTTGTGAACTATTCTGTTACTTACTTTTCTTTTAAACAACATTTACAAGTTTTTGTTTATAAAAATGGAAGCAAATTTTTAAATTATTTCTGTTAATGTAAAAAAAATCATTATGCCCGGAATAATTTTTTGGTTAGATTAATAAAAATCAAAATATGTATTGTGAATAAATAAAGATGTATTAGCAACTATTTTCATTTAATTTTCAAATAAATTTGTTGAATTAATAAATTAATGTTGAATTAATTGTACAATTAAAATAAAACTCATTTTTTTTGCTTAATTTTTTTCAAACTTTGAAAAGAGACAATTTCATTTAATTTTCCTCTTACGGATAAAAAAACCGTATATTTGTTAATATTATGTCGGTTTCCTTATCTATTGGGTATTCATTAATTTGCCGAACGAGACAAAATTGCTGAACAACGTAGATAAGTAGGTTAATATCTAGTAATACAACTCTACTAAGTGAATGGTTTCCGTTGGCAGTTCCTTCGGTCCGTGTGTAGATATATAATTGTCGGTCCGGTGAAGAGGCCGGTAGCCGTTTTAAAATGTGGGCCGAGCGGAGCAGATGCAATTTAGTCGGGTGCATCGTCATTTCTAACGTTTATGTCAAATAACTATTAATGATACAAGTTTGTTTTGTTTCAGTGTATGCGGTGTTGTGTTGTGAGACGTGGAGCCGGACTGGACGTGCGGTGATGCGCCGCGAGCGCCCGCGCTCGACACATGCATGCCGCCCGCGCACCCGGTCAGTATTTCCTTACAGTGGAGTTGGAGTGGTGTCGTTACAATCAATTTAAATAATGAGCGGTATGACGTGACGACAATAAGCGAAACAATCCGAGAGAGCGATGCAGTCCGCTTTCCATCGCAAATGCAAGCGATGCATACTGCGTGACTTGCAGCGACGAAATATTTACCTAAACGCGCGTTCTCTTCTCGCCGCGCGGTCGAAAATAACACAAATTAAAATGTCTTCACATAAATGTTTGTATTCCAAATTTAAAATTAACTTATAGATTGATTCACATATTGATTTTTTTAAATATACATAATTTCACTTAAAGTTACTTAAAATTTAAACAATAATAGGGAATATGCGTCTAATTCAAAAAAGGCTTAAATATATTTTGTTATCAACATTTTTGCTTTAGAATTATCTCTATGTAAATATTTTTTAATATTATTTTTTTTTTCGTTAAGAAAATAATTATTAAAAAGTGCATAAAAATGTGGAAAATTCAAAATACTTGAAACGGTCAGATCGAATGTGACGTCAACGTCTATGAATTTTTTGGCGCTGAATATTTTTTTACGTTTATATAACGATATAACCTATCGTATGAAAATATTAAAAAAAATGTGCATATTCCCTATTGTTACTTTACAATTCTTTTCGACATATAGTGTTACGTAATAAGATCCAAGTCACTAATGACTGATTATTTGTTTATTGTATATATCGTATATACAACATTTTTAGCAAATATGTGTAGAATAAAGAGTTTCTTGAAAGTTCTTCCTCAGAGAATTTGCATTCCAAACTGGAGGTAAATGCGAAAGAATAGAAAAATCATATGCAATTAAGAATATGTAAAGGTCGTCAGGCAGGATGACAGTAGGTGGCTACCGACCTTAGTAGAGTCACAGATAAGGGACGGAAGAACTAGGAAAGTGGGCTCTGGCACCCCCTCATTTCGCTGTTATTATTTCGCGATGAATGAACATTGATAAGAAATTATCGCTGTTCATTTATAACAGAAACGGGAACGGGGGAGTTAAAAATAGATTCGTGTAACTGTGAAGGTCTCGCGCGTCCCGAAAGGTTGTAAAACGACCAATACAGAAATATAAATACAGAAGTTTATCACACAATTTATTGATTTATTAATTAATACACAACCGCCAGACGCACTGACTGCAAACACTGGTACCACAGTATAATAAAGAGTTGTCGGTATTACAAAACAATAGTTCTCGTTAAAACAATAATGTACATATTTATATTAGAACAGCTAATCGCACTAATATTATGAACGGATTTAAGAGGATACTTTATCCTGAAATAATGTTAGGTTCCCGAGTGATCGTCTATAAGACCTATAAAAACTCATATATTTTCTCAGGTGTTATATTTTTCATTATTCAACACGGTCGAAGTCATCCAGAAGTCGCGGGCGAAGTTAGCAGAAGAGCTGAAGTGTCAGTGGGTCGCATTCGGCTAATATTTGCAGACGACTGTAGGCCACTTGCATCGAAATGTGTGCAGTGAAAGTGAGTCTAAACGTTGCTATGTTTGCTCTACGCTCACATTTCGCAACTTTGTTACACTTTTTAAGTTATTCGTTTTCGGAGCGAGCTGATTTCAAAAAATCTTTCTAAAGCGATTTCTCATACTTGATACGGACATGGTCAGAGTACCTACTTCTCAAATACATAGTGCTTCAATGCATTATGTTTAACGCTCTGACTCGGGGGTGTCGGGTACGATTCAGCAACAGTGGCAGGGCACACTGCCTTTACCGGTCATTTGGGCAGCCTGCCTGACGACCTTAATATAAAAAAGAACAAACATCCATTTTGTTAGTTGAAGAAATAATTAATTCGGAATCACATTAAGCACGCGGCGTTCCTTAGTCATAAACTGAATAAACTCCTGTTCTGTCAGTGAATAAGTAAAGGATGCCAGAGCACATTCTCCTATCAATCTTTATTTCTTATTTCCTTTATGCTATTTTCAACTCAGAATTATGCCTCACGTACTTTATTGTCCAAAATCCTGAGCCCAAATGTTAATTTATTATGACAACGGCATTAAATTCACTTGACATTCATAAAGTTGAGTGTAGCGGTTCCCCGTATGACATTAGTTGCGTAACCAGTTGTGACAATCGCGTAATACGATACAAGTTCAATCGCCTGAATGATAATAATGTAAAATAATATAGTAAATTATAATATAGCATTTATATCATCTTTTGCTCGCAATTGTGTATCCCTTACCAAATGTATGCAAAGTTTCATGATGATCGGTGAGGTAATTAAGGCGTGAATGTCTAACAAACAAACGAACGAACATAATTTCGCATTTATAACATCAGAGGATTATATCATAATTTGTCGCGTACCATCATTGTAGACACGCATGTCATTGGTACGCCATTCCTGTGGAAGTAATTTGGGAATCCATATATAGGTAATTCAAATTCATTCGTTTGAATTAAATTCATTTTAGGATCATTAATTTTGAAACTAAACGAAAAATCCATTTTAATTTAAAAGCCTTTCTATCTCATTGTGTTTCATTCGTGCGAAGCCAGGGTGGATCACTAGTACTTAGGCGAAAACGTTTCGCTTACTATAATTAAGGATTATTTATGGTAAAAGAATGATTTGCGTCTCGTCGACAAGAAGTATAGTAAGTAATTACGATTAATTTATGTTAATTAAAACGTGAATTGTGCTGAGACATAGTTTGAGACACCGTACTGACAGAATCGATGCATTGATTTGATATAGATTTCGCATCGAACGTTAAAAGCATCGGAAATGCCTCCGAGCATGAGCGATAAAACCCTTCGCCGGTAGACCGCTCGCCAGACGGCAAATGGGTTTCGTGACTATTAACTACCGGCCGGTAGTCGGACGCCACTCGATATCGACTCGATCACAATCGAGATGATCACGATTATCGATTATCGATTTAATGGTGTTAATGACACTGAAAAGCGAACTTAATGAATATTCAGATCGATTAATTCGACGTTTCCTAATGCGATCATTAAAAGATTTAGTGGTGTCATTTATCAATACGTTTAAAACCGGTTGTGATTAAAAAGGTGGACGCGCTTAAGAAAATGTCAAGAGGTAATTTATAATATTGTTTCGTGCTAAATTATCATGAGTTATGTGAGCGGCACAATGAGTCTTTCTCTAATATTATTTTTTCTTCTAATTTGGATTTAATTTAAGCTTCTCGGAATGTTCAATTCTCAGCATTTATGAACACGATATCCGCAAAATGGAGCAGTATAACATTATTTTGAAAACAGAATCAATACAGTCTTGACAAAATAATTTGTATGTTTCCTAATACATAAAATGTCTTTTATATCTATCATCTGTACAAATACATAGTATAAAATGAAACTGTTCGTGTTTTGTCTGTTTTTTCTAAAGTACCCAACGGATTTTGATACGGTTTCCATTAATGGAAAGAGAGATTAAGGGGGAGACAAACGCTAAATACTAAAAATATCCATTGTTTAATGGAGATGTTACAAGAAATAGACATTGCTTTGACAATTGCTTTGAAAAAAATATATATTATACTTAAACATGTGAAGAACCAATTGTGTTAGAATTTTCGTTAAAGTAATAGAAACTCCACAAAAAAAGTTAAAACACAAGAAGAATTTGACTTTTTATTGAAAATTCTCTCGAAAACGGCTTATTGCGCGCATATGAATCCTGTACTTATTAATAAGTTAATGTCAGTTTAAAAAATTGTATTAATAAAATATTTTTTTGTGTATTGTTCTAATGGTAAAAACAAAAAAAAAACACAATTTCTAAGCCTGTTGAATTGTCTCCGCCGCCAGCGAGTGCTATTGTAAATGTCATTTGCCTCAGTGAATCCCTTAACACGTTCGCTGCGGGGTTATATTTATACTTCCTATCGTTTAGTGCTTTAGGAGGGCGATAAGCCTTAAAGGTAAGTTTTTACCAGTGCGAAGATAGGTTCATCGGCCTCCCTCGGAACTACTTATTTGAAATGCATTTTTTGCAGCGAATATTAAGAAATTACAAATGAATCTTTAGTAGTGCCATTCCTAATGATTCATCTCGTCTTAGTTTTTATTCGCAAGTAGCTCTGACAATGGAAAGCCGCTAGAATGAGGAAACAAATTAAGAGATACATCAACCCCTCATAGCACTGAATTTTAGGTACAAGTTATGGTTGAACTAGTGATGGGCACAAGGAAAAAAATATCAATTCAAATAATCAAAATTCAAAAGAAAATTAAATAAATGTTTATTATAGTCTCTTATTCTTATTACACGTAACGATCATAAAATCATTGTAGACACATTGGTTTATTGCAATCACTACTGTAAGATTTAATTTTTCTACTCTCTCGACTGCACATCGTAACACTTCTTGCTTATTCTTATGCACGTACCTAGTTTTTCGTAGCAACCTAGTTCCAAAATTACTTTTCTGAACCATTTTAATTCCCTTTTTAAGGGTTTATAATAGGATCACATTTGATTACTATAATCGATGCCTTTTTTGTTATCATTATATCTATGCGGTTGCGCAACACTAGTTCATAGATCCATGCAATTAGATTCAATACAGTGCGGGCGGGGGCGGAGAGACCTTACACGCCATGAGTGGTGCATACACCACTTGTTCGCACTGAACGATTTTTTTTATGTTGTAGTGCGATGAAAGGCCGATAGACCTCGCATATGTTTTTTGGTACTTTCTTGTTCTAATTAAAAACAGCTTCACAATTATATATTTGTCTCTCCCGCACACCTCCTAGTTTTCAAGATACGAGCTCCGCACCAGAGTGAAATGCCTATAATTACGTCCGCACTACGCTAAAGTCTCAGTAGGAGGCCTATAGGCCTTTTATCGCAGCGAACGTGTTAATAAGGAGGGTGTGTGAATACAAACTGTAGAAAAAATATCTATGAGAAGCCGCGGGCGGGTCGCTAATTATGTAGTTATGTACTATATGACAAGCTGTGTACTGCTTTCTATAAAACGCTTGCTTCTCTCAGAATGCCAATGATACGCCTTATGCCTTATGGCATTCTCCCACCAGTTGAGGGTGAGAGAAGAGCAAGTAAACAATTTCTGTATTATTATAATTCTAAGATACTACTGTTTCACTATGAACTAAAATTTATAGGTAAGTATACGTTCTTATAAAAAAAAATTAAAGTGTGAACACAATTTACCCTTCGCGCGGCTTCCATTTATGAAATAAATTGTTTAAATTATTTATTGTATTTTGTTAGGAAGAGTCCGGGTCCCGCAGTCCCTTCGGGTCCCGCAGTCCCTTCGGGTCCCGTTCTGACAAATTACACGCGTTTATATGAAAAATTACCCTTTTGTTTGGTCATATATCGCCGAAATAATATTTCAAATACAAAGCACACGTCGCATTGTTTTTACGTAGACTAATTTATAATATTATGCCTGCTATTTTAATTAAGTTTACTTTTAAAATTTAAAATCACTCTATTCTATTTTATCTATTTCTATCTATTATTACAAATTAAAGTAGCTATCTGCTTCTGTCTGTTTCTCGCTAAATTCTTCGAAATCACTTAACGGATTTTGATGCGGTTTTCACTAATGGAAAGAGTACAATTTGCAGGGAAGCTGGTCGCTAATTATATCTGTTTGGAGAAGGTATTTGTTGTGAAATTGAATTTTATGGTGTCATTTTAAGATTACATTTCAATACATTTTGAACATACAGTAGAACCTCTTTATTTTATTTATTTTAAAACGTACACACTACTATAATGTAAAATTATACGAGAGGCAGTTCTCGACTTACGACGAAGAAGTCGAAGATTTTAACTCCGCAGCGTGAACTCAACTCAGGCAGCGTTCGGATTACTGGACGTTCAGATTACGGAGGTTCTACTGTATTTAAAAAAATAAGCAGATTACGTTGACGTGATATAAACTAGCTTCTTCAAGTTGTTAAGTTTATTTTAAAAATAATGTAAGGTAAAAAATTTAGTTAACGAACCCGTTGAATGAGTGGTTATAACGCTCTGTTTTAGGGTTCCCGGGTTCAATTCCCGGCAGGGACAACTTTGAAAAATGAACTTTTCAAATTTGGCTTCGGTCTGGACCTGGAAAGTAGTGGCAGGACACTGCGTTTCGCAGTCATTCGGGCAGCCCGTCTGGGGTGGCAGTGACCACCCCCTTACAGAAGACCACCGTGAAATAACAACACGTGTGCTGTTGTGTTCGGTGACCGAGTAAGGAATGCCAGAGCCCATTTCCCTATCCCCTCCTAATCCCTTATCTTTAATCCTCCTGTAGTCGGCAGCACACTTGCAGCAGTTATGGCGTTGCTCGTGTTATAGGCGACGGTAGCCCCCTATCATCAAGTAGAGTAGACCGTCGACCTGTCTGCCGATCTAAAAAAAATTAATTGTATATTTTAGCTAAATGTTTTGAAGAAATATTCAAAGAGAGTTGAAATTAAACTTTTTCGCCTTTGTTATTTTATTGGAAAACATTTCTACCGTAAAACATGAATAAATAAGGTGAAAGCTTGTACCTCGTTACGAGAGAATTAGAAGTATGTAAAACAATTTTTCATTTGAGAATAAAAGATTCGCAAAGGAATATGTAAGCGCGTTAATACATTCGAATGTTATACGAAGTTGGTGAATATCTTACGACAACAAAGGCCGAAGTTCATAATTAATTGAATTTTTTTTGTTAATATCTGCGCGGTGCGTATATGTGTCGGCGTTTTATCGGCTTATTAACAAGGCAATAGTAAATTACAACGGTCATATCAATGATAAGAAAAAGAAGCAATTCTCATTGTATTTTGGTACGTTAGTAAATAATTCCTTTTTTCTATAAAATTAGCACTATTACTTATCACCTACGGTGTCCGGTGTACTTCCATCCCCAGTGGTGTATTAGTTTCCTTAGCTGCAATTTAATCTTAACTAAAACATTGACTTCATTATAAAAATAATCTATTATTATAATCTATGTTATTCTTTTGATATAAAATGTATTACCCGGGTAAAATTTAATCAATACCGTTCAGAAGATTTGCGCCCATCCGTCTTTCGCAATTATTATTTGTTTTAATTTTGCGTCAGACAAGTAAACTACAACATAATATTATTTAAGATATAAAAAATTACATTAAAATAAATATCAATATATGCGAGACCATTCTGCGAGAGTTTATCCCAAAGCAAATCATAGGAGACCTTGTCATATTGGCAAACTCTTTTTAAAAGGACGTTGTGATTCGTGGACTGTATACGAATAATAATAAATTTTAATTAAGATCTTGGCTTTCCATTTATGATGTTGCAATAAAGTTTTATCATGAACAATAAAGTTTTATTTTTACTTATCAAGATCTAAAAATAATTGTAATAATTGAAAAAAAAAACACACACACATACAAAAAACAATAATTATATTTTATTAATAATTGTATAATTAATTTTTGTACATTCGTTTGATCGTTCCCGGTGACATATTAGAATATTTTTTTTTGTTATCACCAAGAGAAAAAAAAAGCTAGTCTGTGCGATCGTAAAATTTGCAACGTATTGTCTACGGGAAGGCTTTCATGTCTTAAAGGAAACGAAAACTGGCGGGCACAGCTAGTATATTCCCGAAGTAACCGGGCGGAATTACCTCGCCGGATACCGCCTAGCGAAAGAGCATCCAGCTCAATGATAATAAAGTTAAAAAATGTACATAGTTATTTAGTTTCGAATGAAAGTACAACGCGTCTGTTAAACCGCATCACAATACGGTTCGCAATTAACTTTATAACCGATCGAGCTAATAATAGTTACATGCGTTTAAAATAGCCCTAATAAAAAGTGAAAATGCGCTGCACGTGTCTATGAGCGGTGCACTAGACAAAATAGCCTCTAAAGAGCGAGCGTGGCGAGCCGTTTGCATACGAGCGGATAATAAACGTCGCGTTTATTTGTTTAGTGTTTTTCCGCTAGCACCATCGTGAGACACTTTGATGCTTAGTTAAATGACACAGTTAAATGGTTTGTTAGTCAAGAGAATAATAAATTATAGAAAGAAAAAAAAAATTGACTTCTTGGCAATGTAAGTTATTTGTGAAGTAAGTATAAAAGGTCAATATTTCAATTAATTTATCACATTATGCGAAAAAAAATCTAGCTACTCTCAGTCAGATCTACTTTAATTTGATAGCTTGAGCCCGTTGGAGTAGTGGTTAGGGTGCTGGCTTTAACGCTCTGTTCTAGGGTGCCCGGGTGCGATTTCCGGCACGGTCAATTTTAAAAAATGAACTTTTCAAATCTGGAAAGTAGTGGCAGGGCACACCGCGTTTTGCATCATTTGAGCAGCCCGTCTGGTGGCAGTAATCACCCTACAGAAGACCCTTACCGAAGACCAACGTGAAATAACAGCTCGTATGCTGTTGTGTTTCGGTGAGTAAGTAAATTTTCCTATCCAATCCCTTATCCTTAATCCTACTGTAGTCGGCGGCGCACTTGCAGCTGCTGCAGTGTCCATCGAGTGGACCGTCAGCCTGTCTGCCGAACTTAACATTAAAAAAGAATCACGCTATAACCCTTATAATCCGAGCAAAAAGAAAAAAAGTCAAAAAGATCGCTAAGTGAAAACGAAATAGCGCGTGCGGGCGATGAAATCTGAAAACGTCGGTGTACAAAATTTTAGGCGAGCCATATGAAATAACACGTTATTGTCGCCCGAGGGATAATATGCTCGAGAATAAGTTCCAAAATTATGGCTCTGAATCTATTTTCTGGAACAGCTTCTAGCTACTTTTAAGATTCCATCTGTCACGTACACTTTTAGTGCGTTCGGAGCATATATACGAGTATTTCCCTTATGTATTGCTTCATAAGATCCATGTGTACTTCATTTAAATAGTATATTATTTGTGAGATTACAAAAGTATTCTGCTTGTTTCAAGTGAATGTATGTTATTTAAAATATTTTATTTAATTCCGTTTTCTGTTGTTATACTTTTCATCACCATATTGTGATCGAAGCTTGTTTCAGAGTGAACTAAATGGTTTGTGTGCAAGCACTATTCTGGTGTTCTGTGAGGGGTGTTCTTCAGATCTTCCGTAAGGGAGTGGTCACTGCCGCCACGGTCTCTCTAGTTTAAAATTGTGGAAGGCAGAGAGCCCCGCTACTAGTAACATTACATGAATTAATAGTAGAATGTAGGTTTTCTCGGCCGGTATCCATACGAGTTGTGGGTTTCCGGGATGATGGCCCAGGTTCTAGATGAAAGGTACCTCGACAACGTATCTTACTTTTTCTTTACCCCTGACAACGTGTTGATCGGTTGAGTAATTGAAGCGTGAAAGTGTAACACACAAATAAACTCACTTACGCATTTATCGTTATGTATTAGTTAAGATCATATTCACAAATTATTTTTTTTATTATCTCGTCGGTTGAGCGTTTTATTATCTCGCGGGAGAAATGTCAGTTCCTAAGTGCAATTAATTAAACATTTAGTGAAAGTGAAAAAGTTTCGGTCTTTATTTAGGAAAAAGTGTTTAACTCTGTAATAAGCGTCACCCGTTACGCAATTCCGCGTCACAGTTCGTTTTCGGAATTAGCAATGAGACAGTTAATTGTAGAACACTTCGATCGTGACTTCGCTGCTCAAAGTTTTTGCTGCGCCACGTGACCGACCAGTGAAATTAAAAGTAAGTCCGCTGCCCAATGTGCCCAATAAGCATAAGAGCTTAATTGCCTAAATCCACATATTAATGTACATTGGCCTCTGTCTGTTTCTCCGGCAATTTGATACGGTTTTCACTAATTGAAAAAGATATAACGAGAAAGGAGTATATTATCGTTTGTATATTATCTTTGAGTAACGTAGGATATGTTTCATTACGAATGAATCGTTAAATCTATGAACATGCATACTATCCCAAGAGCAATAGTTCGTTATTATTTACCTAAGTCATTAATAATGTCACTGAAAGTATTATATACCAAACGAATCTAAAATACACTTCAACAATAAGTATTTCTTTGGAGTATATTACTGTAAAATTTCTCTAAGATCCTAAGTGCTTTTTGAATGAAATACAGGAATCTTTTTAATTTTTCTATACACATCCCTTTGTATACATGTTAAGTTTATAAGTTCATACATTTTAAGCGTTGTAGACGTGTTGTAACAATACATATAACTAATAGACATTACATTGCGAATAAAATTGGTTTGATCTCGACCGAAAGATCTCTTCCACTGTGTAATTTCCATTTTATTGAGCAATTTCTTCGATTTTATATGAGCTTGCAATACTTTGCGGAAATAAAAACTTGAACCAGTTTTTGCGGAAAACGAAATCACTCCGCATAGTAATTTTTTTATTACGACTTTCCTTTAATTAAATGGTCTGCAATATCTGTCGTCCTTTTCAAGTAAGAGAATTAATATTAAAGAATTGTCATTAGAACTTCATATCTTGGTCGAATATAGACATATTTAAATAAATAAAAACATTTGATTTATATATTACCAAACCTTTTTGTAGGTGCAAAGTAAAAGGATTTTGTTCGAATATGATAAGAGTGTTTCTCCATTTTATGTGCTGATTGGAAATATTCTTCAGCGAATGAACGCATGAAGAGGAGGACTACCGCCTATGGCCTGGATGCCTAATGGGCTGTTAGATAGGCATGTTAGACAGGGCACACAGCGTTTCGCAGTCGTTTAGAGAACCCGTCTGGCGTCAGTGTGCTGTAGTGTTTCGGCGAGTGATAAAGAGACAATTTTCCTGTTACTTCCTAATCCCTTATTTGTAATCCTACTATGGTCGGTTACCACCTGATTGACAAAATAAACAAACAAAAAAAATGAAATTCCTTTAAAATAAAGTTATACAGATGATAGCAACTTTGATGATGACAAAATAAATCATTGGGATTTAAAGGGTTAACATACCCTTTAAATAGTAAAGTTATATTTTTAAATAGTTCCAGTGGATATACATACATAAACAACTGACAAAATTCTCTCTATCGACCTACAATATTAGTTTAGGCAATTTCAATACACTTTATATAAAATTAATAAGAGTTTAGCTACCACACAATTATATTGCAATAAATAAAATATACACTAATAAAAGATACTCGGCCTGACCGAGATGTCTTTGTCTTTGACGTTTTTAGGGCTGAACGTGTTTTGATAAAATTTGGTACGAAGAAACTTACTTTTTACTTTTCTTGCCGATGAAGCTGCTACCGACACCAAACTAATTTCAATGTTTTTTCATACTTTCATATCATGGACAGTGTGATGAAAACAAAATAAAATAATAATCTAAAGCTATTGCCCGCTTAATAAGCACTTAGCGACATTTTTCGAGACTACATTCAGAGATGTATCAACTTTGTTCACGGAAAAATGCACGAGGAGTCCGTATTACAGCAGCGTGGTGCTTTCGACTGTTACAAATATAAGGAGCTGTTTAAATTCTTTAACATGAAAAGATATAATGCAATTTCTTCAATTTACAAAAAATATCTCAAGTACGGTGTCTCCTATATCTACAGTGAATGCTTATGAGATAAAATGTAGTTCTAGTTACAAAGGTGCCATTTGAAACACCATTCGCTCCTATTCAGTTTTTCTACAGCAGTAATTGGCCAATTCCAAGAGCCTTAATGGAAGGTATAGCGGGCCACTTTCTATGGAGCGTTCGCTCGTCTTATTGTCTCGGGACGTGCGTTCAATATTTGTTTTTGTAAGGCAGACTTACACAGTTTGTGAATAGTTTTAAGGTCGTTTTCACTTTCGACGCACGCTGCCGGCTTGCGCTATCGACTCTTGTGCTGTGGGCAGGTGTAATTTAAGTTTTCGAAGAAAATCCTAAAACATTTTCAACTCATTCGGTTTTAACCAATGTTTCATTTCGGATATTTCCGATAATTTTCGATATTGTGACTTGTTTTGTTTGCTCAATTACTAAGGATCGTAGCGTTCACGCATCTTAGTTCCAAGCAATAACATTCTTACCTTAAGAAAATAGTTGCTTAACCTTCTCTAGTTGGGACGTAAATTTAAGAAACGACTGCAAGGTATTACAGAATTGTTACCTTTTTCAATAACAGTCCATTAAAAGATTGTTAAAAATGCTTCTAATAATAATTTAAACTTTATGTATTCAATCAATAAATTATTGAACTCTTACACACATTTCAATTGCACTGGTATCTCATACTAATGAGTCCCGTGTTTGTTACTCAACCACTCGCATATTTAGTATTTGGCACACAGATAAACCATGCCTAGATTAAAAAGTGTAATTGTTTAGAATTTGGTCAAAAATGAAAGTCCTAGCCAATAGCTTGCTTAGTTGTATCAAGCTTATTGAGGATGAAAATCTTGATAGCAATGTGTGTGAATTCTTATCATGATATGTAGTAGGTACACAATGTAAAAGTTTCATCATTTCTATTATTGATGGAGTTTACAAATACATACGTGTTGGTATTATAGTGCAAGATTTTATTGCTTTTAATGTTCACAGTTCTGAGACCAAATGAGGAAATAATGTGACAGAGATACACTGAGAGATCGCATCATTTACTATAATGCGTTATATACTTTATACTATAATTTATAAAGTTTACAAAAGTTAAATATAGCTAAATACCTGTACAAATATAATCAAGTCGAAAAGTTTTTGTTTGCATTTCACGACCTACTTGTTGAGGAAGGTTGTAGGCTATCGATAAAGATACGCGGACGAAATCGCGAACAAGAGCTAATTTATATTTGTAAAGAATGAACCTGTCCTTGGGTCATACTGCCTTTATATGTACCATATATTTTGTTCCGACATACACGGGAGGTTCTTTGTTAAGTGATTGCTCTTCAAAAACAATGTTTACGGATTGATGACGAATGCGGCGACAATGACCTTTACAATCTTTTAATTAAACAATGGCTCGCTTCGGATTCCTCTGCGGATAACATTCGAAAGCTATCAATGTTAATAGATCAATTTCTCAGTAGCGGCATCGATTACAAACCTTTTCTAAGAACAGATAACTATCGTCAATAGATTCAATCAAATATAATTCTATTGAACTACTTGTGATGTAAAAATGTTACATGTTACGGTTACACTATTAGGAATTATCTATTATATGGAGTGAGAAACTCACATAACCCGGTTTTTCACGAAGGGGTTTTTAATCCCATATGAAAAGGAGGCGGTTACTGCCGCCATATCGTCTGCCCCGTTTAAAGGCAGAGTAGCTTGCCCCGGAACAGATGTAGAGTCGTGGACACACTGTAGGATTACACGAGATGAACTTTGAAGTCACTCATTTGATGTAATGAGTGGAAATGTCTGAGTGAGCAAATTGCCGAGTTGTATTTTAATAAGTTTGTATTAAGGAAGGAGCCGCGTTATGTTGGACATCTGGGATTAAGATCGTGCTTCCGCGTTTCAAGCTGAGCGTGGCAGGGATTAGAATTCCTTCGACGCGGAGGTCTGCGGTACCACGAAAAGGGATTATGATACTTTTCTCTTAGTAGTAATTATCTACTACGTCATTTCCATGGACTTAAAATACTAAGGATAACGAGAGCAGTTACGGCGTTGTCTATGAGTAATCACGTTATAAATTTCTTTTAGTGTAAAGGCTCGCAGGCATAGGGGCGCAAGTGCGGCTGATCTTAGTAATTTGACTAACTCACCGAAATAAAACCGCACGCATGCTGTTATTTCACGGTGGTCTTCTGTGAGAAGGTGTTCTGTGAGAAGACTGCGAATAGCAGTGACTAATCTCTTTGTTATATTATATAATCTAGTGCATACATTTATATTTTGCGGGATTTTAATTATGCATAATTAAATTAAGTCAGATTTAATAATAAACTTTCCGTTTGTTATAATTGGACTTCCAACTTCTATTCTGGACTTTATCTCCAACTCGCTGTTCCACTCCTAGTGTAGCCAGGTACGTATTTGTACTTTCGAATTCCATCCAAATTTTGACCTGATACCGTTATTTTAGTAGTAAAGTCGATTTTCCTCGAGATAACCATAAATTTCGCCTTCTCTCTTTCAACCATTGCTACATTCCTCCAATCTCTCCACCATTTGCTGTAAGTCTTTGCTGTAGATGCTATGAAGACTGTGTCGTCGGCGTAGCACCCTATCGTCAAATAATAAATAAATAGAAAAAGGTCAACAATAACAAAAAATAAAACATTGAAGAGGTTAATCCAAAAATAGATCTGGCATAATGTTAATCTGGCACAACAGTTAATTTTTGATTTAAAATGGCCATAAAACACGATGAGCCATAACCAATGGTAGGCTAATAGGTAATTCTGAGAGCTATTACTTTTCGTCACGGTCTGGAATGAGGCTACACGTTCCCTGCAAAACATGTGACGAGTAAAAGGAAATCTTGATGATGGGGCCTGCTGTGCGTTTTGCTTAATGATCTGATAATTTTATTTTGAGATCATAAGTTAATTTTGGATTTATAGAGTCATTAATATTTACATTAGATGCGACATATTTTCATAGGGTGTTTTTGAAAATTGTCGTGAAAAAAGCATTGTGATGCCGACTCTGAAAGAATATGACTTTGATATCCTTTACCCTAAAAAACAACAGGATATGTTATTTAAGCTTCTCTATTGGGATGGGGATGGTTGAAAAAATTTTGTTTCTCGTTTTTCCTAGTATTCATAGCGAAACTCCCATGTTGCCATATACACTTATTGGAAATGATTTTCTCGTGATCTCTTGTTTAAAAAAAAGGAAAGTGTAATAGTGCTTAGTGTTTAAGCACATTACGAAATAAGATAAAGAGCGAGTGCTTTAAAAATATTTTCGTCCCCATTAGCGTTTATTGACTGTTCGCTTGACTCACGCTCGTGTTACGTAAAAACATCCTTGTTGGTCATTGACTCGTTGCTAGGAGGATGTTTTGAGTCACTTCTTGAAACTTTCAAATGTTACCTATGTTGTCACTGCTTCGCAGTAGGAGCACACTGCATTTTGCACTCATAAACTGATGGGCAGCAATTTATGCTGCTGCCTATCAGTTTAATGTGCTTTCGTTTGTCGGTCAATGAGAAAGGACTTCAGAGTCCACTCGCTTATCTACGTCTCAGGGGTGCCGAGTTTTATTAGTGACAGGGCTAACATAGGAAATTAACTTTTTATTCCTAAACTGGCTCTGGTCTGGATCTAACAAATAATGGCAGGTCACACTGCGTTTCGTGCATGCAGCTGGTAGGATTTAGGTATGCCAGAGCCCATATTACTATCCCTTGCAGTTCCTCTGGCGTCGCTTGTGTTAATAGGCGCCTACTATCAAAGGGACCGTTTCCCTATGGTTAGTTAGTCTTGTATATTATTATAACGCTCTTGAAACTGTAATTCAACAGTTAAATGTTTTGAAGATTCTCTTTAATGTTTTAAAACATGACGTAGTATATTATGTTAAAAATAATAATTTCACAATAACTCTCTTCACTAGATTGTAAATTCATAGTTATACCATTTTATATGATATAGCGTCCTGTCCCTGGCTTTATCTCTCTTTCCATTAGTAAAACCGTATTAAAATCCGTTGGGATAGTGTAGAAGAAGAAGATTTCTCGAGTTATGCCTCATTGCAACCCTACTAACGTACAAGTGTCTACCACACAAGTTGTTTTTTAAGGTTACTAGGTGACATTTCCATGGTAAAGACGTCGATGATTAAGCGCCACTTGCTGTAATTGTATTTAGCATTAAAGACGTTGAGCCACTGACTCAGATATCTTAATGCCAACAACATAATACGTACTTTTTTGTTAGAACACCTTGCGGTTCTATGCGACGTTTTTCCTCTTTGTTTCTATGCTTATAAGCTAGACAATATTAAAATACAGACAAGTATTTTTTTTGATACCCTAATTCATTCCTTTTCTATAACTATCGGCTTCCTTTCTTTCCATTCCTACCATAGAGTGATTTATATGTCTATTTACCATCTTATAGCACCGAAAAACTTTATTGTTATTTTACTTAGGTACGGTATATAATTTTAAATTCAAATAACAAGAAGACTTATTACTTAAATTTACAGTTTTAATTTAGTAGGGGCAGGAGACACCGCCTTCTTACAAAAGACCATGGTGAACAACATATGTACTGTTGTGTTTCGACGAGGGAGTGAGGGATGTCACAGCCCGTTACCATAAGAGGAGATTGCCCTTCTTATTAATATCTTTAATTTCCTTATCTTTAAGGGATAAGGAAATTAATGATATTAATAAGATATTACTAAGGTCAGCAGCGCACTTGTAGCACATGTGGTTTTGCTTGTGTTAATAGACTACGGTTAACCTACCATCAAGTGGACCGTCAGCCTGTCTGACAATCTCTTCATAAAAAGACTCAGTGACGAATTTTAGAGTTTTTATTACTGAAAGCTAAAGGAATTAGAACCAGTTTTTGCAACCATAATTAAAGCATTAAATCATAGTTAAAAAATTGTTGGAGTCATGGGAGAATCCGTCTCAGTGGTTGTCTGCAGGTTCACACCAAAGAATACGATGGATCACATTGAACTTGTAACTTAGTAGGAATTAAATTGGGCAGCCGTCTGGCGGCAGTGACCGACCGCTTACAGAAGACCACCGTATAATAACAGCATGTGTGCCGTTGTGTTTATAAGGATAAGGGATTCATTGTACCTTAAGCGAAAGCACTTAATACATAGAAACTAACCCAATATTGAAATACTTACTGTATCTGATTAGTTCCAAGTTTTAGGTTTGGATTGTGATATTGATTTTCCGTCTGTGTTTCCCCAACTAAACTAAAAGCATGTCTTTGACAGCGTACTTGTACATTCAGAGAATTTGTCATGTTATTCACAATATTCAACAAAGCGAACGGTAACTATCGCCATGCGATGTCCGTTCTGGTAGTTGCAGCAATGGCGAAGACAAGGTTAGTCAGAAGTAAGCAAATGTGTCGGCTGCGACCGGATCGGCAGCATTTTGCAAACGAATCTCCCGCCACTCACTGCTGCCGCCGATGATAAACTCCAGACGGTTCCCATTAACATTAATCACTCGCCGGTTGACGTGGACGTTACGAGGTTCTCGGTGTTTCGTAATCTTGAAGAGTAAAGGATAGCTTTTTGCGAATTAGAAACTGTCGGAGCAAAAGTTATATTATTACAAAATTATAATAGTGTTTCGAAGGCGTTGAACACAATAATTATTTTATCACAAATGTCTTGATTAACTTAAGTACAATATCAACTACAATAAATTACATTAATGACATTATTTTAACATATTGACATTATCTATGTTAAAATTTAAATAACCATAATAACAATGTAACTATTAATTTAAAATTATGTTAAAATTTAATATCTCGTACCTTTGATAGTCTTATATAGGTGTACCTTTACTGTGGTAAAATGTTCGCGCGATGTATTCTTCTACATATATTAAACCGTGCGTAGCCGGGGGCGTGTCGCTAGTAATACACTGTTATAAGGCAAAATATTTAAGATGAACACAGGCTCATATATAATATTATATATAAAAATACATTTTAATACTTCAAGAATTGACAGTCAGTATACTTTTATAGAAAAAATAAAAATAATGTAATTTTGATTTGCTTTATGAATAGCAGTATGTCACAGGCGTGTCATCAGCGCACCGCATATCAGATAAGTGGACACGAGCCGCAAAGCTCTACAGCTTACTGTCCAAGAGATTAGCATCACTGTAACACTTCATGACTTTACTAAACATTGGAGTTATATTTAACTGGTTGCGGTAATGAAATAAATAATTGCACGCTTTAAGATTTCTCATTATGATACGGTAGAGTTTATACTGGAGGAGGATTAAAGGATTGTATCCTCTTTAATTTAAGACGAGCCGATTGGACTCCATTTGTCACAGGGTCGACTTTGGAAATAAGCTTTTCAAAGTTGGTTTTGGTCTGGTCTATTATAATGGTCGATTGATACTCGATAGCTTCAATCTAGTTTCCCAAAGGGTGGGCTTTAAGATGACAGGACGAAAGTTATGTCCGACGTCCATGTTGTTCCCACTCCGGTTGGAACGATAGTTGGAAATTCAACTCTCGAAGTTGTCCTATTAGGTAGAGCCAACTTCGAGAAGAAGGTCAATCGTCGAATCCAGCTCGGATGAGCAGCGTTCGGGACATATTCTCATCCAAAATTCCTCAGTATCTTAAAACAAAAATTTTCGACCAATGTGTGTTGCCAGTCTCTAACTATGGACTTCGCAAGAAAGCTCGACGTCGCTCAATGAGCTATGAAGAGATGCGAGATTGAATCAGGAATGAGAAGATGCGTAGACGAACTAAAATTACCTACATAACCCGACGGATTAGTAAGTTGAAATGGCAGTAGGCAGGACGCATGGTACGGAGAGTCGAAGGCCGCTGGGGCCGGAAGGTTTTCGAGTGGAGGCCACGGACCTGCAAGCGCAGCGTAAGATCGTAGAAAACATGCATCTGCCTCCCTCGCCAGACGAGGCCTGCGTACTTGCGGGCTCCACCTCGATTAGGTGCGGAGTTTGACCTCCGCGTCGTGGAGAGACGTGCCGGAATCCCCTCGTTGCTCGATGTTGTGGTGACGGCGGACGACCCCATATCCACCGCCCCCTCTCGCAGCGGGCAGTCAGCGAGAGGCTTCACCTCTGAAACAACCCATAACCTCTTCTCTGCAGCACAACCTACCACAGAGTCGAAGGCCGCTTCCACCTGAAACTCTCGGATTACCCCCGCTCATGTGGCTGCTCATCTCTACGGCATTAAGAGTGGGCAGCCCAAAGGCGGTTTCCGCCTGACATTTCCACAGCAATCATGGCAGCCCGAGAGACGGGCTCCAACTCGTGGAAGGTTACTAAGCGGGATCGCGAAGCCGGATGTTCCGATGACCGACAGAGCCATCCATACCTGAGTTTGACGCACAATGACCGGGGGTGCCGTCTCTCACCCTGGCCCAGCGAGCGGTGAACGGCGAACGGCAGCTGGAGCCTCCCAACGTTTGCTCCGCCACGAGCTCCGATGTTCGGAGCCCGCTCGGAGCACTCTCGGGTGTGCCTTCTTTGTTCCCTAACGATAATCCGTTCAGCCAAGCGAAGTCCGGTGACCCTACTGGCCCCTGGAACCGCCCGGATTGCCGAGGGTTAAGCCTCCCCACCACGACAGGGTTGACTTCCTAAATTAACTTTAATAGCTATTAAACATACGATAGTAGTCGAAGAATGTCTTAAATACAATTGAGACCCATCATGTATTGCAAGCAGTAAAGGTATTGAATTAGCTGAAAATAAAAGATAACGCAGAGATCTATTGACCTTAATAACGCGCATTAGAAATGTAACCAGTAAACAGAGAAACCTGACATTATTATGAGTGGTCCTAATATGAGACAGTTATACAGCACTTAAACAGGGGAACAGTTCCGATTAAATTGAAATCTAGTGAAAAGATTGCTTCCGTGAAAAGCCGCAACGCGATCTTATTCAACTCTTTTTGTGTCACTTTAAAGACTGATCTATATTTTTTGTATAGGAACGCGAACGTGACTATTGACCGAGCACTACTAAATTTGTTTATTTACCTTTTGTTTTCTAGCGCTTATTGTCTCTGTGGGATTGTCCAAAAACTGTCTCGTGTTCTTTTTCATCTGAATTGACTTCATGAATTTGCTTTCTTCCGCGATTATGTAGTTTCATCGGAGAAAGTCCTGGGCGCGTCACGAGTTCGCTATCGTGTGTCGAAGATCGATCCGAATTAAATGGCCGTTGTTGCCAAAATATCGTGTTAGATTAACGGACAAAAGGCAGATAGCATTAGGTTTGCGGTGAAATTAAATATTTCATTGAGTCGTGCGCCGATAGCATCGCGCACTTATTCAACTATTCAGAGCATTTCGATCCATTTCAATAAATTCCCCTCGCACCGTCTACATTCGTTGCCAACCACTTTTGCAATTTTATATAACTTTTCTTCAAGCCCAATTAAGAATACAATTTTTTTAGGAGGAAACATACACTTCCTCCTAAAAAATAATTTTAGCGATTATGTTTTAAATTAAACGGGATGAATTCTAAAGAAGGAACCCACATGTAATAGAGAGAGAAAAAAGCAGGCGCTGAAGATTAAATTTTTACAATAAGATACCTATAGAAAAAAAAAGTGCGTGTGTCAACTCCAAAATATGATTGGAATTTATTCCTTAAGTACATTTGTCTTTGACTATGCAATAGAGAAAGAGGGTAACTAAACGCGCCACGCGAGAAAAGAGTGAAATGTGGGAGTATTTTTAATAATTCATGAATAATACGATAAATTATTTATTCATTGAATACATATTTGTATAAACCGTAATCACAGTACACGAATAAACGTCGACGTGATAGATATTTATAATTTTCTGCTTATTCCTGATTTGATCTTGCATAGTAATCCCGAGCTCGTTGAGCGACGTTGAGCTTTCTTACGAGGCCATATGTTTCATCGCCATTTGTCACCATATGTCATCATCATATCACATCACACCACACATTGGTCAAAAACCTAACACACTAAGGAATTCGACGATTGATCTCCTTCTTGAATTTGGACTGTTTGTGCCAAGTAGATGTACTCGTCGACGACTTCGAGAGTTGAGTTCCCAACTGTTACTGGGATGGGCATAATAATACTGAATGTATTCTCTTATTCTATTTCCTCTCAGAAACGATTTGATCACATCGCTCATTTGAATGGTGTTTGACATGGATGAATGGTTATGATTTTTTAAACGCCTGCTCTCATAGGCAAAGGCAATATATTTGAAAGTGAAAGTGAAGCCAACGCCTCGGCAAGTGCACTGCAAACAACAATAAATTTGAATAAGACATTCGAGATTCAGCGATTATAAGAAATGATCTTGTCATAATAGTGTTCGCTTGGAAAGGTTAGATAGATATCGCTCCAGGGAAATTTTGCTATAAATTCATCGCATTCGCTTGGGGCCTGTCAATCAGAGGGGCCACTCTGAAAGCGGTTACGCAACATCTATGGATTGTTGAATAGGCGAAAAGGTCAATATTTTTAATATTTACTTGTCTCAACGAGTAGAAAGTATCTAGCATACATGGATTTATACAGGTTGATTGGGAAGCTTAGAATATGTTAAGCCATGTTTGTCATAGACGAAATCTGCCTTTTTTTTAAAATTCCAATTTTAAGTTTAATCTTAAAAAAAAAACATAATTATAAATTTATTGCTAAAAATGACTAGTTAAATTCCGAAGTCTTTTTTTATTTTGTTCTCTTAACATTATGTATATAAGCATAGACCATTTACAAACAATACTTTTGAACGTCTATTTGAACTTTTTTTTCAATTGAAAGATACGGTTTTGTTTATGGCATTTAAACAAAATATGTATATAGACTTAGCTATCTTGAAATAAAATATATTTAAATCAAGAAAAACTATTATAAATAATACGTAGTACCCGGTACATATTGTGTTTGGAAACACCGTTCAAACTTCGAACTGCTTTTTTGTAATTTATAATTTTATTAACACAAGAGACGCAGCAAGAGAGAAAGAGAGAGAATACTATTCAATATAATAAACATTATTGCTCATTAAGATTGTTTAGTAGAGGCGATCGTCTGGCGGCAGTAACCACCCTCTGAGAAAAAAATATAAAAATGGAAAATATAGTCAATAAATATTAGCGACTTTCTTTATAAATTACGCAAAGAAATTTTCTAAAATAATATTAAGCTAAAACTAAAAGGAACTGTCATTTATACTTAGAAACATTATGGCGATATTTAATGTGCTATATGAATCGTAGTTTTCGAATTTTACCTCTTCATTTGCAATTATCTGTAATGTAGGTACATAGTTTCTCAATTTTTGAATTTTTGTCGCAGGCTTCACTATAAAAAAGAATGTTCTCATTATAAAAAAATTCAATGAAGGATTCAACTTTAACAGCGACACGAAATGAGTTTTTTTTTAAATAATATTTTTCATTTTTAACGCTTCCGAATTCGGCATAAATTAAAAACGTAACGGTAAAAACGTAATATAACGGAAACAGATTTGCGATCTTCCTTGTATTTATGACTCTGTGTGCAACCGCGTAAGGTCATAAATTTCGATTTGCAAACCTCTCGAGCAAAACAACTTCTTTACTATGGAAATACTTATTCTTAAGTTTATTAGCCATTACTTCGTATTTTTATTTGATGACTGAATTAAACACTATCTAACTAATACAAAAAAACATCAGAATATATTTACTTTTTTATGTAAAGGCGTTCCACTTTTCCACAAGTGACTATCGTCGCCTGTTAACACTGGCGAGGCTGTGTTGAGAGGGGATAGGGATATGGACTGCCTCCTTCATACAATAGGACACATATGCCAGACAGGCTACTCAACTTATGACTGCGAGACGCATTATCCGAACGAACTTTGGGAATTTTTTACCCTTCTTCTGTTGTATGTAGTCACGACTACGTAATGATTCTCGTAGGGTTGCATTTTTTTCTGTAAATTATATACACAAACCGATATCGTTTATCGGTACCTACTGTATCAAAATCCGTCGGATGGTTTGGAAGAGGTTAGCAGAGAAACAGATAGTATAAATTATAAAATATTATAAATTTTACACGTTATAATTATAATAAGTTTATATAAAGTATACCTACCTATGTTATAAATTTATTTATTTTATTTTTTATTTATTTAAATTATATATTATAAATTTGTTTTATAATACGTATCTTTTATAAAAGATACATTTATTATTTTCAAATTTGAAGATAATAGGTAATTAGGAGATCGAGTAAATTGTGAAGTAAAAGTCGTCCTTGTACAGACGAAACAGTGGTCTTATACGCCCTAATAAACACATTAATATGTATTAATATGTTAATACATATTAATGTGTTTATTAGGGTACAAAACAGTGTTAAAATATTAAAATCGAATTTAATAAAAATGGAGCACGATTTGAAGAGTCTATGGTAGGGGTCTTCGCGCAAGTTATAAAAGATTGCGATTTACGACAGAAAGTTGCGGTTTTCGGAATTTTGGCGCGCGTGTACACCATAATATTTAAGCGGGGTAAGCGGTTCAGAGAACCATCGACTTGAGATTACGACCATCCAACAATCGGCCCATAAAATTTCGGACCCTACTCTTAAACTGGGCCAACGACGGTAAAGATGTAAGCAAAGAATACTTTCAAAATTTCAGTTTTGTTTACGTCACTGCAACTTAAATAAGTTAATTGACTTTAATCTCTTGGTGAATGATTAAGTAAAATTTTTATTTAGTTTATTATTTACTTATCCTTATGCAAGTAGCGTTAGCGACTTGTACGGGATAAAAGTTATGGGATAAAGTGAAAATCTAGGCAATTTCCCTAGTTCCCCTTTCCATGCACCGAAATACGACATCACAGGACATTTTATTCCATGAGTTTTTATTTCGTGATTTTTCTGTTAGGGGATTATTATTATCTTTCCATATGACGATATGTATAATTTATGTAGGCTGACTAGTAAAGTAATAGAAACGTTTCACAACCTTTCTCTCGAATTAGGAATTCAAAATGTTGTTGTATTTAAAAAAGATGCACTAAAATACAAAATCGTAAAATATTTATTGATTCAATCTAAATATATAAACAGCCAGTTTTAAATCAAAGTGATATGAAAGCTAAGTATAATTTTAGTTCCCAGAATTTGTGATTTGATCCTGTTGTTAGGAATTATTCAAAAACCATTATGCGTAGGTAAGGTTCACTCTAAATGCAAATTGCGTACAATCTTATCAGAGAGAGAGAGCTTCCTGCTCCAGTGCTAATAAAACGGATAATCATATACGTTTTATTATATCTTCTTATTGCTCGTTATGTCATAACTGCTCTAAGGCTATTACTTGAAGAATTAAATTTAGCTTACATTAGTGTTTCCTGTGGCTTCACTTGAAACAAAGTTTATTTTACGACCATCTAAGGGTTTCGCTCCACAGGCATCCGCTTATCGGTTTCCTTTCATTTCTTCATTTTTAACTGTTATTTTGTGATTTACACATTATTCTATATAAAAAGCCGAATGAAATTAAAGAAACCTTGAAAATATATCCTTTCTATAGACTATTGCTATTACTGGTCTTCTTTTACAGCTGTGAGCCATAGACCGTACAAACAGCCTATGGTGAGCTGTGAGCCGTCTAATGAAATCTAGTTACATTTTACACAAGCAAAGACTAGCCAGAAAGACTAACATATGAAATATCTTTCTTAAACATGTACAAATACACAATGATTTTATTCATAGATGATTTTATTTTATTTTAATACGGTCTTCTGTAAGGGGATGTTCCATAAGAGGTCTCCTAGTACACAGTGTACCCCACCGTATCCTATACAGTATCCTTTAACAGTGACCTTTAACGCAAAAACGACAGCTAATAAATTCTTAGGCTGCTATTTAAATTTAAAACGTGCTTATCACATTTAAAAGGCGACATGGATAAAACTTGAATATTGTTAATAACCTCAGTTACGTTAATAACCTCAGTTACGTTTAAACATAGAGCTTTTTGAATTTGGAATGTATTTAAATCATTTTTAAAATGTGGAAGTTGACTGAATATCACAGAAATGCTTTGATAACTTCTTCGCCCTATGAGTAAAAACAGTCTACTACTATACGGTTCTAATAAGTTATTGCTATCACAATTTCATTTCATTTTGTACGTACCTGAAATTAATATTTCGTTGGCAACTAAGTAGTTGCTAATGTTTGCCATTATATTTTTTTTATATAATCTTTCAATAACTACTTTGTTAGTGTGAATGATTTTATTACGAACGATGTAATACCTCGAATTTGAAATAATCACCTTCAAACACTCCTTGTTTAGCGATGCACTTATCTCAACGTTGATTCCATGATTAGAAGCATTTCTGGAAGGCTTCTTTCAGAAGGGCCTTCAACTATTCCATCGTAGCGCTCGCAATGTCGAAAATGGTGTCAAAACGCTTTCCTATTTGTGGGCCATAATTCGGGATCAGAAGCGAGGTGTGGCAAGATGCGTTATCGTGATGTAGGAGGAAAGCATTGGCCCATTTTTTGGTTTCTTTCTCCACACATATACTGAGTTTACAGTTATTTGCTTTCGGAACGAACTCTGATCGCACTCTGCCCTCACAATAAAAAAACAGGGAGCATGATCTTAATGTTCGTTTTTAACTGGGCTGCCTACTTAGGACGAAGAGAGCCACTCGTTTTCCATTGGGAACTCTGAATTTTCAGATTCATTTATAATTTTTGCCATAAAGTCCAGAATCCTTCAATTCCGTGAAAACTGACCAACACACGATTTTCCTTTTTTTATGTTAAGATCGGCAGACAGGCTGACGGTCCACTCGATGGTAGGTGGCTACCGTCGCCTATAACACAAGCAATGCCAAAGTTGCTGCAAGTGCGCTGCCGACTACAATAGGATTAAGGATAGGGGATTGGGAAGGGAGGAAATGGGCTCTGGCATCCCTTACTTCACTCACCGAAACACAACAGCACATGTGCTGTTATTCACGGTGGTCTTCTGCGAGGGGCTGGTTTGCTGGTCAAAATATGGGAACAAGTTTCGCATTCCCTGATGGACCGCATGATATTAGGGTACAAATTATTACATAAAGTCTCTTGTCTTTGAATATATCTTGTAATCTTCATACCCTCACTTCAGTGAGACATTTACGTCGATAGTGCACTTCTGTGTATACAATCTATAAGTAAAGTTACATGTATTTATTTCCGCAGTTAATAACCGTCGCTGCAAAGCAATAACAATTTTATTACAGAAGGAAGCAAGACTTTCATTTATCTATTACCCCGCCAATTATAATACAGTTCATAACAGTCACTCAGTTACGCTGCGGTGTGACAGGCGGTCAAAATAATCTGTCACCGTCGTCTTAGAACCATAAAAATGTTCCGGAGATTTTAATAGTATTTTAATGAATTTGTTAAAGACAACTTTCCACTCTTTTACTTAAGTTAATAAAATTGATACAGGGATCTTATAATCTAAACTCGTAAAAGGCAATTCTAATTCAGTTTCATTGGATTTTTGTTATAACTTTCTCTTATTAACTTTCTGTTAAACTATCGATATTAGTTTACTAATAATCACTTTTATGGCGACAAAAACTTTTAAGAGGAAGTGGATGTTTTATGTAATCAAATTACAAAAAAAAAACGTATATTTTATGACCTCTACTTTATTAAGGAAGTAGCTTTTACGGCGACTTGTTCACGTTTCTTGAAAGCATGGAGGTTTTCACCTCTTCAACGGCCTTTTAGATAAAAGCTTAGCAGAGCTCATGTTGACGCACGTCCTATATCCACGGTGGAGCGTAACGACCATTACTTTTCCCGCAACTTCGTCCGCGTCTCTCAGGTATAAAAGGTACCCTGTATTCATTTCTGTGCCCCTGTCAACGTGTATGCAAAATTTCATGATGATCGGCTGAGTAGTTAATGCGTGAAAGCGTAACAAACAAACAAATAAACTCACTTTCTCATTTATAATCTATTATAATAATAGTCTTAAAATAATGCGTCTGTATTTCCGAGCTCATACAACCTAAATCTTTTCAAGGTTCGAGTGAATAGGCATCTTCTGGGTGAGCTCGCTCCGTCGTCGTCCTCGTCCTTCCTACATGGATAGATGCTGGCCAAGAGCAAACCATCTTTAATAAAAAAAGAACCCTGACCCGTCTGTTGGAACAGTTAGTTATAAAGTCGCTGACCACCTTTGTTTTTCGGCTAACTTCTTTTGATACAGTTTTCACTAATGAAAAGAGCGATATACGTCGAAGGTCCGTGCAAAGCCGGGTGGGTCGCTAGTGTCTAAATAAAAACACTTTTATAGATAAATGTACATGAAAAGACGTTAGAGTAAGGAAGATTGAAGTTGTACCGCCCCAAGTTTATGACGCCGAATTTGTGAGGAGTTCCAAGAGAGAGCCAATCGAGGAAATGCTAGAGCCGTGTTTTATTGCGAGCATTTTCCTTTTACTTACTCTACGAGTTCGTTAGTGTATGAGATAGTTCTAAGCCATTGCGAGTTTAAGATAACAACTTCAGAAATGAAGATATATTGTTTTTTCTGTGTGCGATAAAAATTGTGAATACATTCTAGATTAATTCAAATCTAGAATCACTTTGAAATCAATATTTTTTTCAAATAATTCCAAATAATTAGCAAAATTTCGTCACAAAAAAAAATCAAAAGACGCCACGTTTACGTTCTGATTAGTCAGAAGATAAGTATTATACAAAATGAACTCGATTCGAGTTTAGCTGCTTTGTAATTACTTGCTACGGAAATGTAATCGTGCGTATTGTGTTCTTGAAGGTGAACTGAAATATACTGAAAGAGTTTTATTCATATAAGGGAATAAAATTGTCCCAACACTTATCCTTCGTTTTCACTACAATATGTTGTCAATGTCATATCATTGATACATAATATTTTCATTATGGTAGAATATATAATTTATGTTTAACTACATATAATTAATTAATTGGGTAATACAAATAAGAGTGAATTAAAAAATTTGACCGTCTGTCTTATTTCTTTTTTTTAATGTTAAGATCGGCAGACAGGCTGATGGTAGGTGGCTACCCTCGCCACAGCTGCTGCATGTGCGCTGCTTAGGATTAAGAATAACGGATTGAATAGGAAAATGGGCTCTGTCATCGCAGAAGACCACCGTGAATAACAGCACATGTGCTGTTATTCACGGTGGTCTTCTGCGAGGGGCTGGTTTGCTGGTCAAAATATGGGAACAAGTTTCGCATTCCCTGATGGACCGCATGATATTAGGGTACAAATTATTACATAAAGTCTCTTGTCTTTGAATATATCTTGTAATCTTCATACCCTCACTTCAGTGAGACATTTACGTCGATAGTGCACTTCTGTGTATACAATCTATAAGTAAAGTTACATGTATTTATTTCCGCAGTTAATAACCGTCGCTGCAAAGCAATAACAATTTTATTACAGAAGGAAGCAAGACTTTCATTTATCTATTACCCCGCCAATTATAATACAGTTCATAACAGTCACTCAGTTACGCTGCGGTGTGACAGGCGGTCAAAATAATCTGTCACCGTCGTCTTAGAACCATAAAAATGTTCCGGAGATTTTAATAGTATTTTAATGAATTTGTTAAAGACAACTTTCCACTCTTTTACTTAAGTTAATAAAATTGATACAGGGATCTTATAATCTAAACTCGTAAAAGGCAATTCTAATTCAGTTTCATTGGATTTTTGTTATAACTTTCTCTTATTAACTTTCTGTTAAACTATCGATATTAGTTTACTAATAATCACTTTTATGGCGACAAAAACTTTTAAGAGGAAGTGGATGTTTTATGTAATCAAATTACAAAAAAAAAACGTATATTTTATGACCTCTACTTTATTAAGGAAGTAGCTTTTACGGCGACTTGTTCACGTTTCTTGAAAGCATGGAGGTTTTCACCTCTTCAACGGCCTTTTAGATAAAAGCTTAGCAGAGCTCATGTTGACGCACGTCCTATATCCACGGTGGAGCGTAACGACCATTACTTTTCCCGCAACTTCGTCCGCGTCTCTCAGGTATAAAAGGTACCCTGTATTCATTTCTGTGCCCCTGTCAACGTGTATGCAAAATTTCATGATGATCGGCTGAGTAGTTAATGCGTGAAAGCGTAACAAACAAACAAATAAACTCACTTTCTCATTTATAATCTATTATAATAATAGTCTTAAAATAATGCGTCTGTATTTCCGAGCTCATACAACCTAAATCTTTTCAAGGTTCGAGTGAATAGGCATCTTCTGGGTGAGCTCGCTCCGTCGTCGTCCTCGTCCTTCCTACATGGATAGATGCTGGCCAAGAGCAAACCATCTTTAATAAAAAAAGAACCCTGACCCGTCTGTTGGAACAGTTAGTTATAAAGTCGCTGACCACCTTTGTTTTTCGGCTAACTTCTTTTGATACAGTTTTCACTAATGAAAAGAGCGATATACGTCGAAGGTCCGTGCAAAGCCGGGTGGGTCGCTAGTGTCTAAATAAAAACACTTTTATAGATAAATGTACATGAAAAGACGTTAGAGTAAGGAAGATTGAAGTTGTACCGCCCCAAGTTTATGACGCCGAATTTGTGAGGAGTTCCAAGAGAGAGCCAATCGAGGAAATGCTAGAGCCGTGTTTTATTGCGAGCATTTTCCTTTTACTTACTCTACGAGTTCGTTAGTGTATGAGATAGTTCTAAGCCATTGCGAGTTTAAGATAACAACTTCAGAAATGAAGATATATTGTTTTTTCTGTGTGCGATAAAAATTGTGAATACATTCTAGATTAATTCAAATCTAGAATCACTTTGAAATCAATATTTTTTTCAAATAATTCCAAATAATTAGCAAAATTTCGTCACAAAAAAAAATCAAAAGACGCCACGTTTAGTTTGCGATTCATTCGCGAGTTTCTTTTATATCTTGTATATCGTCGTTGTCAAACCAAAATCTGCTATGTGCTAAAAGTCCTTTTTTGAGATATTGACGAAAGAAGTTTTCCTGAAAAAAATTACATGAAGGTTTATTTAAAAAAAATAGTATTTTATTAGAAACTTAGAGTTGTTATATTTAAACTCATCCCGTTGGATGAGTGGCAAGGATGCTTGCCTAACGTCTCAGGGGCCCCAGGTTCGATTCCCGGCGGGGTCAAGTTTGGAAATTTTAATGTAATTTTTAAAATTGACTCTGGTCTGGATTTGAAAAGTAGTGGTAGGGCACACTGCGTTTCGCAGTCATTTGGGCAGCCCGCCTGGCGGTTGTGACCACCCCCTTACAGAAGACCACCGTGAAATAACAGCATATACGTGCTGTTGTGTTTCGGTGAGTGAGTAAGGGTGTGCCAGAACCCAATTCCTTATCCCCTCCTAATCCCTTATCCTTAATCCTACTGTAGTCGGCAGCGCAGTTGCAGCAGCTTTGGCGTTGCTTGTGTTATAGGCGACGGTAGCCACCTACCATCAAGTGGACCGTCAGCCTGTCTGTCGACATAACATTAAAAAAAATTATCCAATTATTCTCTTCATAAGAACTTTTCTCGGACTTCTCGGACTTCTTCTTTAATTTCGCTTTTAGCAACAAATTCATAGATTCATTTTTATTCATTATAATTCTTTATTTACTTTTTTATTTATACCCGATATATACGACTCTAGTGTTAGAGGACAAGAAGACGGTATTGGTTCGCTTCGAGATTAACAAATGTTCTATTTCCGCATGGAGGCATTTGATCCACCGACTGCTGGTCCTACTGTACATCGGTAAGGCGTGGCATCGGATAGCCGATAGTCATAACTCCACGGGACTTCATTTACAAGATAACACGGCTATTATTTAAATGGCTACAGGCTTATTTCGCTCCATACAAGTTTAACTGATTAGTCAGAAGATAAGTATTATACAAAATGAACTCGATTCGAGTTTAGCTGCTTTGTAATTACTTGCTACGGAAATGTAATCGTGCGTATTGTGTTCTTGAAGGTGAACTGAAATATACTGAAAGAGTTTTATTCATATAAGGGAATAAAATTGTCCCAACACTTATCCTTCGTTTTCACTACAATATGTTGTCAATGTCATATCATTGATACATAATATTTTCATTATGGTAGAATATATAATTTATGTTTAACTACATATAATTAATTAATTGGGTAATACAAATAAGAGTGAATTAAAAAATTTGACCGTCTGTCTTATTTCTTTTTTTTAATGTTAAGATCGGCAGACAGGCTGATGGTAGGTGGCTACCCTCGCCACAGCTGCTGCATGTGCGCTGCTTAGGATTAAGAATAACGGATTGAATAGGAAAATGGGCTCTGTCATCCCTTACTCACTTATCGAAATTATTTCACGGTGGTCTTCTGTAAGGGGATGGTTACTGCCCAAATAACTGCGAAACGCAGTGCGCCCTGTCAATACTTTCCAGATCCAGACCAGAGCCAAATTTGAAAAGTCAATTTTTCAAAGTTGACCCTGCCGGGAATCGAACCCGGGAACCCCAGAACAGAGCGTTAAGGCAAGCACCCCAACCGCTTATCCAATGGGGTCGTCAAAATTTAATTTAATTTTGTTCAGTGTTTGTTCAAAGCCTCTTTATCGATCACGATGAAATTTTATATACAATTTTCAGATGTATAGAAAGAGACATAGGCAAATTTCATTTTCTGGAAATCTGGATTTTGAGTCTCCTCCGAAGGATGTCTTCGGACACCCTGACAATAAAGACAAACTCCCACGGACGGTGTCCATTCTAGATAGGCGATGTTAATTCCCTGCACCGATTTCCAATGCACTCGATACGCCCGACAACTTTTCACTTAATAAGGCAACTGGTAACGCACGTACGACTACGGATAAATCGGTCCATTAGCGGGGGGCCTTATCGGGCATCGGGAGATTGACCCAATTCAGGTGCAGGACCAGTTTTTGCGCCATTTATAAAAGTTGCTTCGCTTACCACCGCAAAGTGATATAACCATAAAAACTCAATCCGAGAATGACGTTTGTGAATTGATATTAGATACGCGGGAAGCCTTCGAACTAATTCATTTAAAAACGCACCTCAAAATTAATTTTGAATATAAGCATATTTTTTGTTAGCATCGCATAATATTTTTCTAACAAGTAAAAAAGAGGTTTTCAGTGACATTTTCTGTAAATATTACTTTTTAGTAATCCTACTAATATTATAAATGCGTGTTAGTATGTTTGTGTGTTTGAATGCTTGTTACTCAATCACGCCAAAACAGCTAAACGGATTAGATGAAATTTGGCACACAGGTAGTTTATTACCAGGATCGTCTAAAAACATAAAAATCGGGCCATCGTCGTCACAGCGATAAAGTTTTCAGGCATTATATTACTCATATGTATCGCTAGT
Organism: Bembecia ichneumoniformis; assembly: GCA_910589475.2. Classification (NCBI taxonomy): domain Eukaryota; kingdom Metazoa; phylum Arthropoda; class Insecta; order Lepidoptera; family Sesiidae; genus Bembecia; species Bembecia ichneumoniformis. The sequence continues at coordinate 250,078 of OU342531.1, forward strand.
ATCGATATGTATAATTGGGTTCTATTGAAGCGATTCCTTTTTTAACATTACCTATACATTTTTTAATAACACAACTATTCTTAGTCTTAGTATTTACAAATCATGTCATGTCATGTCTTAGTATACAATTATTTATCATGTCTTAGTATTAATGGGGGGTCTCAAAGACTCACAAATCCATATTAATGTATTCCGACGATTTTACTTACAAATATTAAAACTCAGAACTCATATTATTTCAGTAGTTCAGTGAACTGGGTTGTAAATATCTAGGATTGTACTGTTTAAATATTTATTATTTAATATGTTTAGCTTGATGGTTTTTCGCATAGAGCTAGATTATCTTCGATCTCTCACGCTTCCATACGAAGCAGTGGGCTAAGGCTAGTTCATAAGGGCTAAAGGTTAGTAGCTAATGCAAGAGTCAATAGCCTATTAACAGTCAAGCCGTGTACAATTTATTGCCAACACATCGCAGTTTAACAAATACAAGGAGAGAGGTTATATACTCTCAAATTTTAATTAATTTCTACATGCGCAATGATTTATCGCTCGTCAATGCATACGTATTGTCTATGGGCAGCGAACGCTTCGCTAATGTGTGCGTCTTCTGATTACTCAAAATATTAACAAATCATTTCATATAAAATAATTAGTGCGATATGCTGTTATTTCGCGGTCGTCTTCTCTAAGGGGGTTGGTTCCTGCCGCCAGGCGGGCTGCCCAAACGACTGCGAAATGCAATGTGCCCTGCCACTACTAAATATACACTTTCAGTTGATTATATATTTTATTTAAAGAGGCACAGAGGTGTTAGTCGACTATGGCGTCGCTTGTATAGGTGACAGTGGCTACTTACCATCAAGGGGACGGTCGATCTACTTGCCGAACTTTATACACAATAAACATGTAGAATGATTTCTTGTTTTAAAGGAAATTGAAACGACTGATACTAAATATTTATAAAAAGAACGTAACAAAGTCCGAAGCAATCCATAGTGGTCATTCATGTTGGACAATAACATGCGGCAAGAAGACTGATCGCGGAGAACCCTCAGAAGATAAGCTTTATTTTTAGATTTAATATTAAAGTGTACGACAAAAGTTTTAATAGATTAAAGTACTGAGGTGATAAAAAATGCCGATATGAATAAGAACATTCGTGAGCTCAAAAATGGTAAAATATATAGTACCTGGTCTAAAATATTAAATTAGAAGTAAATTAACTACAACCCTCGAGTAGTTTGAATTTATTGATAACTAGCGGCGCGCCTCCTGGTTCCATGGTTGCCTGGAACCGTCCATCTTTAGGGGGTTATATTTCATCCAATTGATACCAAAAGTGCGTTAAGTAATTGAAGAAAAACGCCGAGCAAAATTTTGCTGGAAAGAGTAAATCCATCGAACCAAAGACGATGATAACGCAGTCGTAGCTGCCGTAGAAGGAATAAAAATATTGAAAAACATTACCTAAAGTGTATCGAAGGACAAGGTGACCATGTTGAAAAAAAAAACTTTTTTTTTTTACTCAAATTCTAAAAAACTTTATGATTCACTCTCGTATACATAAGGATTTATTCATTGACCTTTTCTCATTTTGAATTATATAAACATGATATGACGTAAATATCTTTTTATTTATTTATTGTTGGGGAAATTTACAGGTACAAATAAGATGTAATAAATAGGTTTAAATAGAAAATATACACCAAATAAAAAAAAAAAAAACCACTTGTAGCTTAAGTCAGCATGCGTTGTATAGCAACTATGACGTTAAGGAAAAGTAAGTTTGAAAAAGCTACTGTAAGAATTTTTCGGTTATAACATTTCTGACTTCATTTCATAGATCATTTTAACGTTAAACATTTTTCTCTATACATATAATAAAAGCTAAAAACAACCGTGTCTAAGTTAAATTAAAAAAAAAAAAAAAAATTTGTACGCATTGTACTTATGTTACCGAAGTCAAAACAATAGGTTTTAGTATTTTTTGCTGTTTGTCGGTTTGTTTGTTTGTGCGTTTGTACACGCTAATCTCTGAAACGGATGAACAGATTTGAATGCGCTTTTTCACTAATATGTTATAGTAAGCTTCCCGTAACATTTAGTGTTTGTTTCATTCCAATCGGTTTACAAACAAAAAAATAACGCGCTAGTACGAAGTTACGGGCTCAGCTAGTTATAAAATAAAGTCTCTGTTTTCTTTCTGTTTCTCTACTGACTCCTTCTAAATCACCTAACGGATTTTAATACGGTTTTCACCAATGGAAAGAGCGATAGACTTGAAAAGTTTGTGAATATAATTAGCAGAAAAAAAATCGCATCCGTGCAAAGCCAGGGGCCGGTCCCTAGTTTCATTGTAAAATTGACTTGCGTAGATATTTAGTGGTAACTTAAGTAGTAAAGTGAGAATAGCCTTATAAAGTCATTCATACCTTAACAATGCGTGTCAAATTCGTTCACCTTGACACGTCATGCCCTACGACTTACTTTCTTCGTATTTGTCAAGACATGACAAGAAAATTTGCGAGGCGCTGCTTTCTACGGGATGATTGACAGACTATTGCATCCAGGTTTACGGTTGACTTTCACCGGCATGTGTTGACAAAACACCTCTGTTCACTTTGGCGGTTATACCAGCTTAATTGGTAGTTAGACGTCCGAGTGTAAACGGTTTTATGGTTGAATGTTTTATTGACAAATGTGAATGCGAGATGGTAATGGAAACTCTGGCGTCCGTAAAAGAGATAGTTACGACACTGCGGTCGAGTTAGTTAATTTAAAGGCTTCCGCCGTCGGTCGATATAACTGCCAAAAATTGGAATACATTTGGAGAAGACTATAAAATCGGTTCAGTCGAGTTGACCATAAAATAATGCAATAGTGACCTCTCGGTCGCACATGAAAGAAGAGGAAGTCCAATAGTGGGAAAATCACACGGCCTTTCAATAGTGATATTGGATTCTACTATTGCACCGATAGTGGATAAATAAACAAATACAATTCGTGAAGTTTGGTCGAGTTTGGTCGACCAACACGAATCTTGCAAAATAATTTCAGTGGTAAAATATACGTCTTTTTTAATGTTAAAATCGGCAGACAGGCTGACGGTCACTTGATGTGGCTACCGTCGCCTATAATACAAGCAACGCCACAGGTGCTGCAAGTGCACTGCCGACTATATAGTGGGATTGAGAAAGGTTAAGGAAATGGGCTCTGGCAGCCTTCAGTCACTGCAAGAGCTCAAATCTTGCAGGGTCAGTCTAGGTATTGATCTTGCTACAATTAGTCGGTCTTGGTCTTCGGAACACGCAAGAATCAAGACTGCCAGACCAAGACCGATTTTGGACAACACTAGTTGAAGGTCTGAAGTTGTTAAGAAAGTCTTTAATCAACTAATAACAAACAAACATATTACATGGAAAACGATTATTACACCATTTATCCAATTCTTAGGACTTTTTTTTATTTAACTCTCCGCAATTTACAACAATTTACTTTCGAACTTGTAATTACCGTATTCGAACAACAACGAAAATTAACCTCACTTTCGTTTTTACTAGGCGCGTATTAAAATTGACGGTGCGGCCACGAAGTCAGCGTAACGGACGCCAGACAATGGCCGGTAATGATAGGTGAGTGAAGTAATTTAACTTAACTAACAGCATGACGCGACATGTCTAATTTGAGGCTAAGCGATCCATTTGAAACGCTTCCGATTTTCCAGTTTGTTTTCCAATGAAAGTGCATTTTCACTTGATCGTTTGTGATATGTACTTAATTATCTATGATGGAAGACGTGTGGAACACGCGAGCGCCACGTTCCATTGCAAGTAAATTGTTGGACGAAAATGCGTTACGTTACATTCCATCTAAGACGATGCGTCCCATTAAATACTCTTTTAGTGGAAATCTAATGTTCTGCTGGTATTTTTCGTCACCGTAATTGGTAAGAAAGAATGAACGGAATTGAGCGTCACTTTCTTAAAAAGAACTACATAAGAGAAGACCACCTAAGTATATCACCACTTAGGTGGTGACAGACTCGCTTCCAGCTTTGCACGGTTTTTTTTTCTGAAATTATATACACAAACCTTCCTCATTTATCGCTCCTAGATCCGTTGGGTACTTCAGAAGTTAGCGAAGAAACCGGCGAGAATAAGTTCCCATGACTCCCCATTCTATGTATTGTGATTTGTGATTTAGATCACAATCAAATTTTATATTTTGATTTTGACTTTCATTTTTATTTTGGTTTGTGATTTTTAATTTTGGTTTCAGTTTTGTCATAAACATAAGAATGTCCTTAATACCTTGTATTTTATCTTGCATCCTATTTCATGTCTAAATTATTTAATTGCACTTTTGAAACCCTTCTGGTGTTGTACAAGTCTGTAAAGATAGAAAACCTATTAGTGACGCTTTTGTCCTTTACTTTAACAACTCTTAACGTAACCACCTTCCATCAAGTGGACCGTCAGCCTTTATCTATATATATACATAATATAATAAACTCGTAAGCGAGCCATGTTAAACATTTAAAAAAAAAAAAAAAAAAAAAAAAAAAAAAAAAAAAAAAAAAAAAAAAAACAGTTTTACACGTCGTAGGTACTTATGTTACCGCTAATCTCAGAAACGTCTTAACCGATTTGAATGTGGTTTTCATTGATGTATTGTAGCAAGCTTCCCGTAACATTTGGTGTTTGTTTCATTCCAATCGGTTTACAAACAAAAAAGTTACGCGCTATAGCATATAACTACGCGTACGAAGTTGCGGGCTCGGCTAGTAATACCACAGTCTAACCATACTTACGTCATACAGTCGGGCAACGAATGTACTTGCGTAGAGCAACGTTCGGCGAACTCGCTTCAGTTTGCAGGCTCGAACATTTAGACTGTGGTAATACCAGTAATACCTGATTAAACTGAACTCTTGGAAATATGAAATATCCTATAATAATGTAAATTTTAATAGTATTTTAGAAGTTGTTTGTGTTTGCGTTATAAACCGTTGCACGGATTTCGATAAAACTTGGAACACAGGTGATACTTCCTCGTATGGCTTAGTTATTTAAGTTTAATAGTAGAATGTAGGTTTTCTCGGCCGGTATCCATATGAGTTGTGGGTTTCCGGGATGATGGCCCAGGTCTGTTGGAATGGAAACTCTTCCAAACATTTTGTCAACAACTGCGGTTGACATCCTCAGTGGTGTAGTCCGTGTTAGAAGAAAAAGTACATCACATCACTGATTTAAGTTTAATTCTGAACTGATTCAATAGATGTTACGTTTCAAGAAGTTTAAAAATCTAATAAAATACTCGTAATAGTGAAGTACGCAGAATGTATTGACGATGCGAACCGACTGGTTTCTATTTTACAAAACACTTTTCTCCACTCAAATAGGTATGTTTCTAGATATGCGCGCTTGATTTACATTGAAGCCGGCGAACAAGTCTGCGTACAGACGTGATGTAAAGTCGATCTGTACCCTTTTTTGCGATGCATAGGTACTGTATACAGATCAAAGAAAACTTAACACGTTTTTACTACGTTCGAGATGGTTAACATATTTACACTCCGCAACTTAACTAGTTTTTAGTTGCTTTCACAAAAGAAAATCATAGACAAATATTAGTATTTTCTATTTTGATTTTCACTCTACTTTAACAAGTTATATGAGCACATATTTTTGTTAAATTCTGTAGAAAAAGACGAGAAAGTTCCACTGCTGGGCAGAGTGGGCATTGTGAGCACGATATTATCGCACGATATGTTTTAGGAGATTGTTAGTCTCTTAGCAGGATTCACCCACAAATTATTAGGTTATAGTCTTTATAAATAACGAGCCATAATTAGAATTATAAACTAACGCCCGATTTTCTATTGAGCCCAAACACGCTATATCTGCTTGAAAAGTTGGCTACTTGATGCTGCAGCATCAGTCTAACGTTAGCATGACATACAAATAACAATAAAACAGTATACCAAATTTTACGTCAATCGTATCTGTGGAAGTTAGTGTAATCCCTTTGTCAATTAGGAAATTGGCTGATGATCTTTAAACGCCTGAACAGATCGAACAGTCCATCAGTTTGGGAGTTAGGACCCCACGGACACAGATACACCCATACACAGACACACGTCAAACACGCCCCGTTTTTGCGTCGGGCGTTGAAAATAGTATGAATCTTCTATGGATTTCTATATCATTCATTTAAAATGTGATCAAACCTCAATGGTTTATTACGCGTTGTCTCGAGAAGGTTTTTTATGATATGAATGACGAGAACAGTTACATTGTAAACTATAAAATTACATTAAACTTATTTAAGTTATTATTATTACTTTATTTTGCGGATATTTTATAACAAAAAAAGTTGTTGCTGAAAATTAAAAGAAAATTTATTCAGCGATACTGACGAATCGAGTCAGAGCTGTCAATGAAGCATGAATAAGCAAATAATATTTCTATACATTCATATTGTTTCCTTGGTAGCAAACGCACACACAACATTGGATTTCGTAGTGAAAGCGTTTTCAATAAACATTCCAGAATGTCTTATTAAACTCCAAGAATATTTATGTCTCCGGAGACATCCCTCGAAAGGAACCGTCGAACTTTCTTCCAATAAAAGTCCAAGTGACAGATCAGTTTATGAGCAAGGGTGGAGCCACGAAGCCGGCTATAAAACACGGTTTTAATCAAAGTCTGTTACCTGATAAACATCGCTAACTTTCTATGTACGCTTTGAGAGTTGTTAAAAATATATTGTTTGTGACTGACGCTATGAAATTTACGAAAACTAATATTATTAAAAAGTCTGCATATTTTTATCCACGACAGAAAATGTAATTTTTTGACATGTTGGGGACGAATCGCGCTCTCAGCTGCACTGAGTGTATAAAATCTGTGCACTTATTAAACTCGTAAAAACGTATTGAATATATTAAAAAAATATATTAAAATAATATTTCAATCAGAAACAGTTTAAGTATCTGTCGCAAATTATTTTGTGTGCAGATTTTTGTCGACAGAAAATGTTTAAAAATAAACAAAGACAAAATAATAATATTGCTCCCAGCGCCGGACGATACTTGCTGACATCGCTGTCCGGCATGACGAAAACCTATTATAAATGCGAAAGTTTGTATGTTTGGATGTTTGTTACTCAATCACTCAAAAACGGCTAAACGGATTTGTATGAAATTTGGCACACAGATAGTTTATTACCAGGATTAACATGTAGGATACTTTTTATCCTGCAAAAATGTTTGATTCCCAACTCGACGTTTGGTTCGTCACAGCGAGAAAGATGTTAGGCATTATATTACTCATATTTTTTCTCAGGTATTATATTCAACGCTGTTATCAACGCTGTTATCAACGTTGTTATCAACGCTGTTATCAACGCTGTTAAAGTCGCCAGCTAGTAAAATAAACTTTTCGTCTGTTAGCACGTATAACGTCCATCGAAACGCGAGGAGTTGAATAAGTGTAGTTTCATTCCCGCAGTAGACCATATTAATGTTTTAAAATTCCCTATAAACAAATGTGTGTAATTTTTAAGCACCTACCCGACATTTCAAATTCCATCAAGAAATTCATTTGAATTGTTGACAAGTGGCATAAGGAGTTCTTATTGACATTTGCCAAAACGTTTAATTGCTCCTAAATTTAATTGGAAACGTAGTTATTGAACTGATTAACGAATACCTCCAACTTTTAATTGGACCTCAAGCGCTTTGTTATTTGGAGCGCGTAAATTCATTGCCGATCAAATTGAAATAATTGCCCTAAAACAAATTACTCTATATTTTATTTACATTTTATATATTGAATATTGTAAAGCAATTCTTTACTTTATATTTATTTGGTAGGTAATGGCAGCGCAGTCATTTGGGCAGCCCGTCTGGCGGCAGTGACCATCCCCTTACTGAGACCACCGCGAAATAACAGCATGTGTGCTGTTGTGTTTCAGTGAGTGAGTAAGGGATGCCAGAGCCCATTTCTCTATCCCTTATCCTCAATCTTACTATGGTCGGCAGCACAATTGCCCATCAAAAAGTGAACCGTCAGCCTGTCTGCCGACCTTTACATAAATAAAATTGTTTAGTTTTATAGTGACTTGTTTATTATCGACTAGCTGAGCGGTATTCGGTATTAATGGATTGAAACAAAGACTAAATGTTACGGAAAGCTTGCTACAATACCTCAGAGAAAACCGCGTGAAATTAGTGTGCACAAACGGACAGACAAACAGACAAAAATTCTAAAAACTATTTTTTTGACCTCGATGATATAAGTACAATTGTTTTTTTGAAAAAATATTGTACAGACAAGGCTCGTTTACGATTTTAATATATGTATAGATAAATATTAAAATATATAAACCTTTAATAAGTTGAAGACCAACTTATTGAAGATATTAATAGTCTTTAACGCAAAACGAAATTACTTTATGAAACTCGGTTATGGCAACAGATAACTTACTTACTACAACAGATGACTACTTTAAGTTTTAAAAAAATGTCATGATACATTTTACAAAAGTGTAAAATTACGAAAATATGTTAAAATAAATTTGCTCTTTTCATTGTGTGTTTATCATTTAATTAATTAAGTATAGTAAATATATATTTTTTTCTATTAATTAAAATAAAAGGACGTAATGTTTTAAATTTAGTTCGATGAGTTAAATGCAATGAGGAGATTTTCAATTTAATCAAAGCATAGGGAATACGCCGCCATATACCTAACGATCTCTTATCTCATAGTGTTTTCTAAACTAGATCCCATTAATATACCGTAACGGTTAATTAGGGACTTGATGAAGTGCTTTCTAGAAAGTTATTTTACATTCATTACATTTCTGAAGCGGTCTAGGAAATATTTATTTCCCTAAACGAGTCGCCTTTTATGCTTTTCGGTGCAAACTCAACAAAATTTCATCTTCAAGTAAAAAATACAAATTCAAAGTTAGGTAGCCAGTTACCATCAAACTGTCACAAGTTAGGATCCATCGGACTGTCTTGAAAAGTGCTGAGAGAGATATGGAAGTATTAATATATGTTATTTCCACAGGTGTGGTTGTGATGACATGGTGGTGGGCGGTGGCGCTGCTAGCGCTGGCATCGCCCGCCCGCCCAGCACCCCGGGCGGGCCACGGTGAGCAATTTTACAGTAAGCATCTATGCAGCGCACGCGCACCTATCACCCGACACATTACTTTACGCCCTAATTACACTTATTCAGCGTCATTCAGCTTTGTCGATAGTCGACGACCATTAAGTGGTCCTACAACTTGTCTGCCGTTCTTATTTATTTAAAAAAAAAACACAAATTTAATCGTTTTTATAGATAAATATTGAAAGTGGTTTATGGCCTTTTTATTTGAGCCCATTAGATGAGACATTGCCCATGGTTCTTGTAGAGTATTGCCTTTTTTACTTTAAGTCAATAATATCTCCTTTTTATGTAAAGTTCCTCAGACTGGATTGTAAGCTACCATTGTCTATAAATACAGGCAAAGCCATAAGGGATTTCAAGTGCGTTACCGGCCTTGATAGGATAAATAATAAGAGGAGGATAGGGATATCTGAATTGCTTCAACAGTGATACAATCTTCACTGTCTTTCGTAACAAATCTGTGCGGCTAAAACAAAGTGAATCCTCAATGGAACAAGCTAACAGAAAAGAATAAATATATTCGAAAACAATTTAGACAAACGTGAATAAACCTGAATTAGTGTAATTAGTCCATTAAGGTTAATTTTGAATAAAAATCTAATTTTATTGCCACTCCTTCAACAGTTCTTCAACCTATTGTCACACCCGATACACATACAATACTTATATTTCTTTGAATTAACACTTGCTTCTTTGTTCCTAACAATATTTTTAAATAAATTGATTTCCTTTTAAAAATAGATTTCTGGCCATAATTTGCTTTAGAGAGACTTTACAGAAGCAGATCTCCGTTCCACTAGATTTATTTGGTAATTTATTTGGGTCTAAGGTAACGTTCTCTTAACTTATTAGGGTTACTTGGCGGCCGTTGTTCGTGAATAATGTTAGAAATATTATCGTATTTTGAAGGGAAAAAATAGGTTAAGCTGCAAAGCAACTTCCATAGAGAAACATGACAGCGAAGAGAAAACAAAAGTCTTTTCTCAATTTAATAAAAGGTCTGTTTGTCCGCTAAATTCTACTAAACCACCTAAAGGATTTTGATACGGTTTTCACTAGTGGAAAGAGCGATAATTTCTGGTCCCTGGCAGAATATCAGTGTTGTGGTCCGCACCACAACTGTATACTGAGTCAGGGTTCCTTTTCCTCTTCTTACTTGTTCATATATTTGTTTGTTTATAATTATTATTTGTTTATATATGTATATTGTGTTTATTAGAAAGGAATAAAAGATGCTTTCTTTCTTTCTTTCTTTCTTTCTTATATATGAGGAAAGTTTCAGTATACATATAATTGGCAGAATAAAAGTGCGAAGTCAGAAACGGGTCGCTAACTTTCCAATATGTTTCATATCGAAAAACTTTGTTGTAATCCTTATAAAGTATCAATTAAAGTCACCGCTCGCGTTTCCTATTTTTTTAAATATTTAACTAAGTCTCATACTTAGGTATATTTCAATATACATTTATGTAGATATAAATTTTGTATGAACATCTCGATTGATATACTTTAATGGTCAAAAATCCTTAAAATAATAGTGGCAGGACACATTGCGTGCTGCAGTCATGAATTGGACAGCTTGTATGACGAAAACCGTGAAATAACTGGTGTGATGGATTAAAACGGAATGGATTAGAATGATTGTTGCGGTGAGTGAGTAAGGGATACGTACCAAAGCACATTCCCCTAATCGTTCCTTATTACACTGATCGAATATTATGAGTACGGGTGCATTATAGTATTAATTAGGTCCGGGCAGCGTGGTTTATCTCAATTTTACAGTTAGCGGGGTCAGACCGAAGCCGCATGCGCGAAACAGACGTAGATTGTATGGTGTATGGCCACAAGATGGAGAACGGTGGCGCATCACACTTTTAGATTTCGTGCAAGCAGTTTCTTCATATGCGAATTGGAGACCATATAGCTTTTTCGTTGTATATGGCGACAAGCAGGCTGACGATACGAATGATGATAGATAAATAAGCACAGCTAAGAGCACGTTACCTTACCGAGCGGCCGCGATGCGTTACAATATTAAATTGGAATAGTTCCCTTACTGTTTGCATTTTGCATTGCGGTATTGTAGACTTATTAATGGTCGGTGCCAATGGTAGTCGCGAAGACAATATAGAAATGAATTGGACCATTATACGCGACCGTGCCTAAATATATCATGCACAATTGTATGGTGTTATCTTGTTAGGATATCTTGTTGACTAACTACCAATATGAGCCATATCTTCTTGACCAATACTTTAGCTATTAGTCTTAGTAAATGATAAGTCTTAGTAAATAATAGCTATAGTAGTATGTACCTACTAAGTAAGTACAACATCAATGAAATTATTAATGTTGTACTTGTAGTCTAGGAATATTAACAGAGTAAAGATTTTTTTTGTAAACTGGTTCCTGGGCGAAAACCAATGATTGGAAATCTCCGTAGGGATGTTAGAAAGCTTTTTAATCAAACATTAACATCTAGGAGTTATAGCTTTTTTTAAACAATTTATTTGTATGAGAAATCGTTTAAATACATCCCGTTTAAAGCCATTAGGAAAAAGTTAAAAAAAAATCGATTTTCCAATTGCCAAGTTGAAGTATAAGCTTTCGCCAATCTATTCCACCCTATCAGATCTCTGTACGACTATTATTCGAGCCGAAAATCCCTTTTAAACAATTACCCGTGTGATAAGCATTCGGCCATATGGTCGCTAGATAATTAATATTTTGCGACAAAAAAAAATTGGGTGTGTTCGGGTCAACAATATCTTCCTTTTTATGAAAAATAAATTTAAATATGGGGAGCGAAAATATGTATATATGTTTTTTTATTAAAGATGGGTTTGCTCTTGGCCAGCATCTACCTGTGTAGGAAAAATGAGGCCGACGACGGAGCGAGCTCACCCAGAAGATGCTTCGAACCTTGAAAACCTTGGGTTGTATGAGCTCGTAAATACAGACGCCGGCAGGGACGATTTTGGACGGTTTTTTGTAAAATCAACAATTTGTTGTTAACCAAGTTTTACTTAACACATTTCATTTGATTCTTCTCGCCAATATCTGCAACTTACCTATGCATTGCAACCTGATAAAATATATAGGTTTCTCAAAAAAAAAAAAAAATACTAAAACTTGTTTTTCCAAAAATATCAATATTTAAAAAAAATGCTATAATTCCTAGATTCCTAGATCCTAGATTTCATTAAAAAGCTTTCTAGTACCTCTACGGACATTTCCAATTATTAGTTTTCGCCCCGGAACAAGTTAATAACATTATGCTAATATGACCAGACTATTTGTCTAAAATGCTAGGCGAGTATTAATAGGCTATTTTTCCTCTATGTAGAAGAAACGTTTTTTTAATTGGATATGGGAATACATTATTAAGGACATATGGAACGGGCGGATAAAAATAGGATGATCAAATATTTGTTGGAATTAAGTTTAGATTCCCCATCTTACCTTCAAATATTTTAGTGTCTTACCTTAAAATCACCAAAATAATAAAAATGTCGTGCGCTGCCTCAGACTAGCCGCAACGACATAGGTATATTATTTGTCGAGACACCTAGTGGAAGCTCAGCGTAGTCCAACGGTAGTCGGTTCTAAAATTTTGGGTCCACCGGCTGTAACCACATTACAGAAGATCTTACATATGGGTTCTAAGTTCTAAAAACGCACAGTAAAACGTTAAGTTGTTTGAGCAATCTCAGTTAAATTACATCTGCGTAAATATAATAAGAACGTTCATTGAATAAAAAGTAACTAAACTTTATTCAAGTGACACTTGAATTTTTGTTTACAAAAATTTCTACAAATATTAGAAAGTGAATAGGTATTTCACAGTTAAGCCCTTTTACGTAAGTACGAGTACATAAAGATTTGTTTCACAGCGAGTGAAATCACTGACAGTCCGTCTTGCAAGAGCAAAGGGCCTGTTGTAGACATAAAACTTATAGAAGTGTTTTATTACTTGAGAAACATTGTTTGTACGTCTTTCTTTTTTATTTAACTCCAAGCTTGGATCGCATCACACAGTCTGTTCGCTTGTATAACCTGTGTCTAGATTTACTCCACGAGTTAAACAATCGAGCTAACAAATCGAGTTTACACGATCATTCGGTAAACTCGATACAATACAATGCTTAGACAAAATTAAGGAGACTTATTTTACATATTTTTCTCGTATTACGTTTCAAAAGACAGGGTTTAAGACCATAGTAAATATTAATAATTTTAATTAAATTTGTGAAAATCTAAAGTCAGTTTAGTGTTCAGTCTATCGTTAGGGAGTTTTCGGTTAATCTTTAGGGAGTTTATGTCACATAAACTAAATATAAATATTGTAAACGTGAAAGTGAGTTTATGCGTTTGTTTGTTTTACAAAGGCGTGAAACGCTTTTGCTACTCAACCGATCATGATGAAATTTTGCACACACGTCAGGGACACAGAAGAGGACATAAGATACCTTTCATCGTGGGATCATCTAAAAATAAAGATGAAAAATTCTACGCCTTATACAAACATAATATGAGCAATTAAGATTGAATAAATATTTTAGCACCTAAGAAAAAGGGGCGCGGATAAAGTTGCAGGCAAGAAGCTAGTATACTTATAAATGCGCAAACACCTTATCTATAGGATAAGATTCATAATCTTATCGCCCGTTTCCCCATCATCTCCCAATACCTTATCCTTAATCCTACTGTAATAGGCAGCGCGCTTGCAGCACCTGTGGTGTAGCTTGTATTACAGGCGACGGTAGCCACCTACCATCAAGTGGACTGTCAGACTGTCTGCCGATCTTAACGTTTATATTACAATACGAACTCTTCGATTTTGGCGTTTCCAGTTGCATTTAATCCGCGGTAAGTAAGTCCATGATAATGGCCAACGATTGTCGGCCTTAGCTATATGTAATTGTAGGATTTCCGCGATGTGCAAACAATTTCACCGACACGTGGAAAGTTGAACACTAAACGGTGAACATCTTAGAAGTGATTTAAAAGCCATTTCAAGTGTTCTAAGATACACGAAGCTATCGTATATGCTGCTAATTAGGTCAATGTACACACTTTAAGACTTAACAGGCTTTTAAAAATTTAACAATTTTTATGAATTTGTGAAAAGCAGCATGACACTAACTACCTATACTTACAACGTAAACAATCTAGAGGAATGATAATCAACTATTGTTTAAGAGGTAAGATGCACTTTAGCCAACTAAAGTCAATCCAGAGTTACTGTCTGAACTGATAATCAAATTACATAAATATTGAATTAGATAAAGAGAAATGAAATTATATTAGTTAGGAGGTTTCGTGTCGTACAACAAGACATTTCGAAGAAATCTCGATGATCAGTGGCAAAAGAATCATCGAATGTTGTAATGGAACAAAACTGCATCATGTCATGCATATCCTTAATCCTACTGTAGTCGGCAGCGCTTTTCTCTTGTTTAGGCGAAGGTAGCCATCTGCTATCAAGTGGACCGTCGGCCTGTCTGTCGGTCTTAACATAAAAAAAAGTATAAGTAACTCATGACAGAAAACATGTTCTTCTTTTTTGTGAATTAGCAGCAGTGGTGATTCGATGTGTAAGAAGATGTCATTCTTCTATTCTCCCATACTATCTTATCCGAGCTAAGCTGCATTCTATTATCCTAGCTAAGCTGCACTCTCGAGGCTCGATTGGAAACCCTATTTAAAATCGCTCTTGACAATTTGTACCGAAACTGTAAAAAAATACTGCACACTAGTCAAATTAATATTAAACTAGTGTTTTGTTGAAAACAGAGATTTTTTTCTTAATAACCGCCTCATGGAAATTGGCCTTTAACAGTATAATTTATAAATTACATAATGGTGCAAGTACATCTCAATGTCATTAAATCACACATTAATTACATGTAATGTGTTAATTTACACCATGAACAGCATGTTAGCAAGTTATCTCACACAAGCTATTAAGTGGTCCTAACATGCAAACCGTGTCAAGTGTCACTTTCGTTGTCCGGTGCTTAAGCCCCTTCCAGACGAAATTAATCAACCTACCTGCCCGGTTTATGTTCGTCTGTTAATCTCGTTCCATTTTTAAAATGGAATATCCTCTTCAATTCTAACACACAATTATGTCAATTATGTCACAATTATGTAATTTAAATTATTTAATACATTTAACTGTATTAATAATCTGATACTCCATACAGCATTATCAACCAGTCAGCCTTTGAGGATGGTTCTGCCTTCTTTACCAAATTCTACAATTTTTATTTATATTAAAAACTAGCGACTCGCCCCCGGCTTCGCCCGGGGTGCAATTTTTGTATATATGAACATTCCCCGTTTATCCCTCTTTACATTAGTGAAAACCGAATTAAAATTGGTCTACCCGTTCACGCGTGATGCCGTGACCAAGGGAAATAGGGATTCATTTTTATATATAGAGATAAAGTAAAGACACAACTGTTTAATACCTTTTTATCAAACGATTTAATTATTTAAAATTAACAAACAAATGTTTATAGACCATTTTTTTTTTGGTTTAATATCCATTGACACGTTTTGACAATAGAAAATTTGTTTTTGTTATTTTCGAAATTTTTGTGAGTGGGTGAACATCAGTGTTTATGAATGTCTTTGTAATTTACTAGCCGTTGTACGCGACTTTAAAAAACGTAGAAAAATAAAAGATATAACGCCTGATATTATACATTTGCCAAGAGTTGGATCTTTGTTTTTAGTGTGTTAAATAAAAAATGCGTGAATAATTGTGTCTGGGAACGCCCTAACGCGTATGCACGTGCAAGGCGAGGCCCACACATGGTCGTTTAATTTATTACCAGGGGAACATTTGTTGAAGCTTTCACTTGTTATTAACAAATTATTACGTAGTTAATTTAATTTTTAATAATTTTTACCTAAACCAGTTTATTAATGGAAATTTTCACAATATCATCTGGCTACTATTTAAAGTCAACACCTTATCAGCTGGTAAAGTGCTAGGTAGCTTTACTAGCCTCACAAAGAGCAGACGTCTATTACCCATTATAAAAAAAATGTGATCCCAGTGTGCTCATTAAACATTAAAAACAAATATTAGAAAATTGAGTATATGTTTCCAGTAATAAAAATAATAATTAAATGTAATAGTAGCTAAAGTTATTTCAGATAAATATCTTAAGACTAAATTTTAAGATATAATATTGTTCGTTATTTCTAAGGAAAACCAAGGTATTTGCAGTGTTGCATTAACGAAGCAGGATGCGATATGCTTAGTTTCTTAAAAAGATCCTATATCATATCGAGACGACTATTTCACGATTTATTTGGACGGATTCAATAAATAACTTCCATAATTGCATTGTGCATCCATTACTCATCAAGATTGGATATCTTGGTGTTATGACCAGACACTATCTTGTTTTATCTTTATTTTGTTTAAAATTTTACGTTTCCTTATCGAATTTATACGAGACATTATCGTATCAAATTTACTGTTGTGTTTATTGATAATAAAAGTTTCGTAAGTGGCCGTAACCAGGACCTCACCAGTTTTATATCTCTTAATAGATTTCCGATACTATAGAGCGGCGCAACAAATATTTTTCAACCCCTTTATCAATAACTATAGTTTTCTAATAGCCAAGATATACATATGTAGTTATGCTGTTAGTATAGTAAGGCTCGTACTGTGGAGGGTTTGAAATGGATATTATGATAAATATGTGATACCTTTCGTCGTTTACGCATTTTTATATGCATATATTTTAGTACTTAACTGGTAGAAGTAATCTTTAAAACCTGAAAACACTAAATTAAAATAAAAAAATGGAGCAGTAGCATGTTTACCTTTTAAGAACAATGCTATATTTAACTCATTTTTCTGAAAATCATCAGTTACTTATTCTTAGAGCGGCATGGTATTACGAAATGCTAAACAGGAAATTGCTTCTTGAACATCCTCTCGCTTATTTATTGTTAAAATTAATGAGACAAGCATTTCTCAAGAAAAAAGAAAATAAGTTAGTTATCTAAAACATTGTTACAATGTTTGTATTTGCATAATTTGCCAACATCAAAAAGTAAACTAATTTTAGATTATTAGATGCTTCTAAGTAGGTATATGATAATATCATAAAGTTTGAGAATTCTACAAATATTCGTGAAAGTATATACTTTTGTTATTCGTTCATGTAAAAACTAACTTAAAGGATAATGAGGAAAGTTGAGATTATAGGCTATAATTGTAAAAACAGTACGCGAGCAAAGTCGCGGGAACACGCTGAATGCTATAAAGATAATGCTTCAAAAACTAATTTGACTATGATGTTCATAATGGACACAGTTTGAAACCTTCGGCATATGATAATGACAATATCATTATGTATGATTGTGATGTCTGAACATAGATCATATTTATACGTGATAGTTCGAAGAGTTCGAAATCCGAGTCTAATGATAATGAATATATCTGAAGTTTGAATTATCTCTATTCAAAATTTGTAAGTTATTTTTAAATTAATGTTATCATTTAGAACAGTGTATAATGATAACGAAAATCATCACAGAGTGGTACCCCAGAGACCAAAAAAGGAACAAGGGAAGACAAAATATGAGATGGGACGATGAAGTGAAACAGATAGCAGGAAAGTTATGGATAAAAGTGGCAAGAAACAGAGAAGAGTGGATAGCCTTGGAGGAGGCCTTTGTCGAAAGACAAATTGTTAACAAAAACTAAAATTAAAAAGGAAAATTTCTACGTTACTGCGAAGAGAAATATAAATTAGATAAGGAATTAGATAAGACATAAGTAGATATATTTTAAGATTCAAATATTGTTAACAGTAATAAAGGCTTTTATTATTTATTATTATTATTATAATGATACAGTCTGAAAAGGTATAATATTTTGGAAACATTATTATTATACCTACTCAGATATTTTGTATTATTATATTTTTTATCAGCTTTTTCCGGCGAGTTCGTGTTGAACTAATCTGGTGTAGTTTTATATGTAATGGTCGACTAACATCGCCAATTAACACAGGCATTTTCATAGGTGCTGCAAGTGATAGAGTGATAAGGTGCTGCAGGTAATAAGGGATTAGGAGAGGATAGGAACATGGGATCTGGTTAGAGAATACTCACTCACCGAGCCTAACACCACACATGCTGTTATTACGCTCTTGTGAGAGTGACTACACAATGTGCCTGCCTCTGCTAAAACATCCATGTAATAATGTATAGCCATCCTCACAATTTTGCTCCTTCATAATATTAGTAAGATACCATATTGACACAATCGCCTATCTCAATTTAACATGGGTTGTTCCTGTTGCAATAGAACAAAATCATAATATAAAGTTCGAGCCAAACTTTATGCGAAATTGAGGCATATATAAAGTTCAGACATTTTGACAAAGATTCTTCTGAAAAAGACTATATAATATGTATTTATTGAAGAAAAGTAAAACTTGATAACTAATTATAAGAGAAATAAATCCATAGTTATTGGTCCTGCAGTTTATGGCTGCTCAACTCATTAGTGCGTTCCTACATCGGGACACGTCTCGCCAACTCTATTGTTTTGTTTATTAATGTGGAAAAGAGAAATGGCCGGTTTATTATAACGCTGCATTGGTAGTGGTTAATGGAAGTGACTCACAGGTTTAATCATTAGACGACTTAAGTGCGTGGCACGCGCGTAAAGCCTGATCGGGACATGGAAAAGTGCGGCTAAATTACCAAAACCGATGTACTGTGTATTATATACACACTAGCGTCCGGCACCGGCTTGGTATGGATGCAATGCGAAATCTTTCCACTTGTGAAAACTGTATCAAAGTCCGTTGGATGGTTTAGAGAGAGGCGGACAACGACTTCATTTTTATAATATGCATAGATTATGTTGATACAACAATCATTCTCGGCGTATTCTGACACGTGTATTCTATTTTGGCTCTTATGTATACCAAACATTATGTTTACAACACCAGTTAGCCTATGATTGTGTATATACAAGCAAACTCAGAGGATTTAGTAACGATCGCAATGCAGTACTATTTATCATCTTTTACAAAAGACCACCGTGAAATAACAGTACGTTTGCTGTTGTGTTTCGGTGAGTGAGTAAGGGATGCCAGAACCCATTTCCCTATCCACTCTTAATCCCTTATCCTTAATCCTACTGCAGTCGGCAGCGCATTTGCAGTGGCTTCGGCGTTGCTGGTGTTATAGGCGACGGTAGCCACCTACCATCAAGTGGACCATCTGCCTGTAAGTAGCTCCAGAAACCTTCCCCTTATAGAATACCAGCACTGTATAGCTCTATGTTTTGGTGCGTGAGTACGCCACTAAACTATTTTGATCCTACACTTCATCCTATCAGTGCACTTTTATCCGTCAACATCATTAAGTAGACTGTCTATCCGCTACTAACTAACTATGCCTGATGAGATAGCAAAAAAGTTTATGTATAATTGTTTGCCGAACCTACCGGCCGTGTGTCACGTGCGTGATACACTCACAACACAATAATTGGATTCGCGTTATTGTGACAAACGAGATTAGTTAAAACACAAGGCCGCTTTTAGAGACCACATCGTACGTGTTTTTGCCCGTTTTAATAATTCCAGGCGTTCACAAAGAAAATTCACCAGAAGTTATCAATCTAGTTCTAATCAAGTATGTTGAAAAGTAATAAAGTGAATGCGATGAAAAAGACGTGATGAATAAATCTGGAAAAATATTCTCGCTCAACCAACGAAAATTAATTGTCACATCTTGTAATAATTATTAACCAATACATAAGTTGATTTAATTCATCTGTTAAAATTAAAGCAGACGAAGATGCAGGTAAAAGCTAGTGAAAAGAGCCCAAAAATAACGCAATAAATTACATTTTCAGTTCATTAATCACACGGGAATCTAACACAAAGTTGCCTCAGAAATGTCTGTTTAAAATATTGCGGATTGTTGTAAGTATCGCATGTCGCAGCCGAATTGAAGATTGTTTTCAGGCCCCTGTTTTCCTGTTACACAAAACACATTAGAATTTGCAAATCGCTGTCGCGTATCATTGTCACAGGCACCCACATCTCTTTGCCTACCATTTGACTCGCATCATAAATAATTCTATTTATCTTTGCAGAACACATTCGAGTGGGCACTTTGCACTATTTGCATATCCAGTACATCCATCTGTACGCTTTTATGGGACGCCTTTTACACAGTTCTGTCAGTTGCAATATTCTGTTACTTAATTTTTAAGTGTTGAGATTTTTTTTATATCATCATCAGCCAGTGTCTGTCCACCAGGCTGCCAGGCGTCCACACTACGTTTTCCAATTCAGAATTTGTGATCCTATCCTCCAAAGAGAAGCATATCCCGCTTTACATCTCGTTGAGCGTCTCTGAACTTTCGGAAGAGAGGCCACGTTTCGGAACCATACGCCATTAAAAAATTTTAAAGTATATATTGTAGACGCCGACCAAAAATAATATTAGCTTCGGGATTCGTGCGAGGGAGTGGACCGTATGAAGGATTCTGGTTGTTTGTGGAATGCAGCCTCTGGTTCTATCTGCCGGTCGATGATTCACAATCACACGCGAGACCCAACCACAGAGTTCTAGTGCTCTTTTCATAACAGAGACTGCTACTCGTATGTGGAGAAACTACGGGCATATAGCAGTTAACCATAAATTGATTCTTCTATAGTCAGCGCCTGACTTATCTCTTGAACAGGGTAGAGTGAGATTGTCTTTCAGCGCTCTTTGGAAGTATTTAAATTTACAGATTTTTCGCCCTTCGCCTCTCAAAAGGCGCCATCAAAATTTTATTTTCTGCTAAACATTGTTTTTCGCATTTGGATTTTTGGCGCTTCTTGCCACCTGGTGCTTAGAGTGACCGCTACTCTCGCTCTACCCCAGGCACAGAGTTAAAATTTTCAAAAATCCTTACTTAGCGAATGCTTATTTTATGAAATAGGCTATGTTCCAAATTTTAGCTTGACGGTGCGTTGATAGTAAGTCAGGACAAACGATTTGATATATATCTGTGCAATATACATTTCAGTATTCTAACGAACAATTGGTAAAATACAGACACACATTCGTCAAAGATTTAAGGCTTTCAGGCATTGAAGTATTGAGGCATTTTAGTTCAAGGAAATTTTTCGTAGTTTTCCACACCAAATGTAACTCATCGGCTAAACAAGTACATATTTTTAAATTGTGGTCTCTGGCAATTTTCAATAAATTTTTTAGAGGATTTACATAAAATATTGGTATTAGTTTCACAAAATGGTTCTCTTTCCACGACCGTCGCTAACACCGTCGCACAGAATCATAATATTTATTGTAGCAATAAATTTAAAAGATTATATCTTGTTTATGAGCTGTTTTACTTTCATTACGAGGGGCCATTGTTCCAATATTTCATAAAAGTGTACTAATATTTGACATTATAATATATTTACTGTCATCTTGATCGTTGGAAATGGTGGGTAATATTATGGCCTTGAATATTTTTGGTATTAAAAAGAGAAATTTACGAGTCGTAAAGAATATAATGTTATTGACATTTTAAAAATTACCTTTGATATGTAAAACGCAAAACTCTGTGTAGAAAGACCGAATGATTATATAAGATTATAAAACAACTAAAATATTCCAAAAAGAGGAAACTTCTTTGTAAGTATTTTATGTATTTTGTAGTACTTTATTTTGTTCTAATACTTTTGGCTATTTATTGGCTATATTTGTCTAGATTTATAAGTAAATATAAGTTTAAATGTAAGTTTCTATTTACAAGTTTGTCATGAAAGCTTAAATACTCTATGAAATAATTTGTTAAATGTTCTATTAAATATACGGATATTTCTACTAGTTATTAGTATTCACGCTGTTTGGTGTTTGTGAACTATGAGAAGACTCTCGACTCAGTGCCCGAAGCTCTGCAATGATGTCGCATTAACAATCGGTATATCGAAGTGTTGAAGTGTTTGTACAATAAAGCCATCTCGGTTCTATTACAGGAGTCACTTCCATTGCGAAGAGGTGTGTGATAGGGATTTGGCATCAACATTAACGGCGAGTATATAACTCATCTTCGGTTTGCCGACGATATTAGGTCATAGTCTAATTCGATAAGAGAACTCAACACAACCGAGTTTCCTAAAGGGTGGGCCATAAGATGAATATGGGCACCCCAGTAACAGTTGGAAATTCAACTCTCGAAGTTATATTGATATAAAAGTTATAATTTAAGAAAGAATGCATTAACTTTCCGAAGCGAGTCGAGAAAATTGTCACGCGATGAGACGTGCCTTTACTGCTTACACCATATTCTCACGATACTGATGTTTTCATATAAATATTTATACATATCTTATACATCTTAAAAAATAATAAAATATGTTGTAACTAAACTAGTAACTTTTATTTGATAGTTCAAATAATTCAACTAATACTGTGATTGTTGATAGTATTAACCCTAATCCTAATATTATAAATGAGAAACTCTTTATGTTTGTTCCTCAATAACTCAAAAACAGCTGAACGGATTTGATGAAATTTAGCACACAGGTCGTTTATTACCTGGATTAAAATATAAGATACTTTTTATCCTGGAAAAACGTTAGGTTCCCGAGGAATCGTTTAAAAATATAAAAAAATCGAAATCACCGTCGTCACAGCGCAAAATATATCAGGCGTTATAACTCAGGCGTCACAAATTTATGTACAGTATATAGAAGTAGATGTATGTAAGTGTAGCTTTAGCTTCGTTTGTTTGATCACAACACAAACAATTTACAAAACAAAAATCTAGATAACACTTCGCGCCTTGCGGACGCCGTATCTCTGCATCACTTGGTTCGCTTTCTCGTTCGATATACAACACGACAGACATACATTCTCTTTTATATATATCGGATATCATTACGCTAATGCTCAGTGTAAATGGCACGCAATGTGTGCAAGAATTTTATTCCATTTTAATCATTATAAAAGAATTATTATTTAGTTCCGATTCCAGTTTTGATCTGAACATGTTCACGATATGATACATTTGGTTTTAAAGTATTTTAAACGCAATTGCATCTGGTAGTCGCCACCAAATGGTCAGATGTCACCAATAAATATTTGTAACTATTGGGTTTTCTTAATTTTCTTTGCCTTAACCGAATCATTTGTATTCTGTTCAACAGCCTTTTTACTCATCTGTACTAATTTTTAATTTAAGCCCTAAAAGGTATTGTTACATGCGGGGTGAGTAAAAATGCCGTGTAAGTGTGAAAGGAATCGATTTATTCCAAATGTCACAAGGCTTCTCGATTATACCGTTACTAATCGTTCAATGTGTCGCCAAGTCTCTGTCGCAGATGTCTTCGCAAAAACTGTCGCTTCCTTATCGCGTACCGTAGCACACTGCTCCTCAAGCACCCATGCCCGTTTTTATATTCACGCGAAGCCAGTCTGGATAGTCGTGAAAGTACTCGAACTTTTAAACAAGTACACATCGAGCGTCGATTGTTCTATCGGTTCTAGAATTTTGCTACGGTTCCTGGAACATGAACCCTATGTCGTAACCGTAAAGACCAATTTCCCTTTGCACTTGTTTAAAGGGGCGTGGTCACCATGTATTGGTAAACATTACCTCTTCCTCCTGAATGATCTATGCCCCTAAAGCCAGCTTGCGTACCTTCGAGAAGGTTCCATGGCCAACCCTAACAGTATTAATATCTTCTATGGCTAACCTTTTGGGGTTTGTTGAAAGTAAAATATGAAATATAATTTTGGCGCTGACAGACACCACTCGTCATATTACCGTTTATGACTGGCCGTCTCATTGCTACTTAGCGAAGGCCAAAATAATGGCTTCTAGCTAAAATTGTCACAATAATCATGTAGTAGCTTTAGTCTGCGACTTCTTACGACTATATGTTTTTTCTTTTAAGCTGAAGAAAAAACATTTTATTATTATTATTAAAACTCTTTATTTGTACTATTAACATAAAAAAGAATAAAAAAAGAAAGAAACAACAAGTAATAGTACAAAAGGCGGCCTTATCGCTTTATAGCGATTTCCTCCAGGCAACCTTAGGGTAAGGAAAATTAAATATGAAAAATAAAACAATGTGGGTGGTAAAAATCATCATAAACTTACATTCTAATAAGTAAAAACCAGTACATAAATTGAATATAAACAAATATTAATAAGATAGATTAATAAATATAATATTGTTACATTACAAATTTTATATAGCCATAATAGTTTCTGCGTTGTTTAGCTGTTTGAATCAATCAGGCGCTTTGTCGATTGTAATGTATTTGCTTTGGAGTATAATCTGCAAGAGGGCGTGGCCCGATAGGCAAGAGGTGAGGCGAGAGGGGTGCGGAGTCGTTGAGTTAGCGGCGAACGGTGCCCGCGTTCTTTTCCAAGCCGGGAGCCGTCGAAGGAGCACGTAGGAGTTGCTGATTGCCATCACCGTATTCAAGCCTCGTGGCCGTCACTTTTTCGATTATATTTTCATCTGAAATTTTCCAGTTTGTATTTACATCGGAGAATACCTGTTAAATCTACACCCCGAAATAAAATCGGTGAGTCGTTTTTGGTTGTCCGAGTTTAGTTTTCTAGATTCCTTACATTATTTCGTGGCACCGCATGGTGTGAAAAGGTTAAATTTTTGATACTGAGTTTCATTAGTGTTCATTGATTAGTGTATTAATAGAGGATAACGTGTTCTCTTGATGGGCGTTATTCGTAATTAATTTTTTTTAATTGTTTGGTTTGCAAAAGTAGACGGATAGATAGTAGAAATTTAGTGAGGTGCCGTCTACTGTGTATATCCCTGTCCCCACCGCGGCGACAGCCGTACATGCGGTGTAGGATAGCATCTGAGGCATGTCTTCGACGTGTTTCAGGGGTTTTTTTTGTTGGGGTCCGGTGTGAGGTGTAGAAGCGTGACAAGCGAGGAGGTACCTCGAGGGTCCCGAAGGGCTGCGCAGTAGAACCTCGGCTGGCCGACCTGTCCAAGGTCTTCTGACCGTCAGTCCGGCCAACGATCCGGTCGCGTCCCTTCTACCTGTGTGGTGGAGACCTTTCCACGCGTCTTCTCGTCACGTCGAGGCTAGGCCGCTGTCTGCGGGCTGTGCTTCCCGTGGTCGTCGGGCGCGGACGTCTCTTCTGCAGGGTACCCACCACGCCAAAAGATACGTTTTCTTTTTTCCTTAAATAATTGCGATTTACCCGTGACGGATACCCCCTTACCCACGTTTAGGTATTATAGGCTTTTCAGTAGACTAATTAATCTAAATTGGGCTTTTCGACGGCGAATAGATCTCGATTGGTCTCCACGAAGACCCTGCTAATTTTTATTTTTTTACTATATCAAATTGGATGTGATTTTTACCATAAGAAATTGATAAGTAGATTATTTAATTTAAATATCTGATGTGTTTTGTTTTCAATTTAATAAATATTGTATACGCCTTAGCGCAGATTTTTTATTTTTTTTTTCCCTAAATTATTTTTTTTTACTTGTTACCATCCCGCCACCATCAGTGGGGGAAAAATAGGTAACAATTGGCGCCCGAACAGGGACAGGTTTCGTGGGGAATTATCCAGTCTTTCGCTTGGATAACAATCGAGATCTAAGCCCTAGCTTCGGAAAAGCATTTTTTTTTATTTTTAATTTTTTTCTCTACCCCTCTTTCTTTTATTTTTTTTATTTTTAATTTTTTCTTTTTGTGTGTGCGTTTTCGCCCTCGAAAAGCCGATGCCCTTTTGTTTCTGGTCTAGATAGGCAGTGGTAGGAAGTGCTCCCACACTTTCGTCCTGGTGCAAGCGCCACACGTAATCCGGGAAGCCGTTTCGGTCGGGTCTTATACCGTCTCGGTGGATTTACGTTCCAGGGTCCTTTTCCTATTCCCATCCTATCCATTATCCTTATATCCTTCCCTACTCTTATACCACCCTTCCCCCTTCCCCAATTTTTCGGGTGGTCCCTTTTTTTTTAACTTCAATTTTTTTTCTTTAATATTTTAGTTCCTTAAAAGACAATTTTTTTTTATTAATTTTTAATATCGTTTTTCTGTACATTTTTTTTACAGTTGTTTTTTTTAAGGAACATAGTTTTTTAAAGTTTATATCTTTTTAATTTCATTTTTTTTTTTTTATTATTCATTGAGCATAATTTTTTTTAAGGCGTTATACCGTTTCATTTTCTTAATTCGTGCACATTGACCAGGAACAAAAGAAGGTTTCATTAAGTTTGTTTTGGATTTTTTTACTGATAAGATATTTCTTATCACAATTACGTAACTACCTACAACCTATTGGTAAATTTTTTTATTAGTAACAAAATTTAATAGATTTTTTATTTCACATAGAGGGGTATTCGTTTTTTTTTCTTTTTTACAATGTTTAGTAGTGTTTATTTTTAAGGTGTTTGTTTATTATCAAGTTTTTCGTGTGTAACATAATAATAAACTTTTAACGTGTTTTCTTTTAAGTTATAAATAACTGTGATTTTTTTTTGTGTATAATTTTCTTTTAGGTGTAAATTTTTTTTTATAGTTGTGTAACTTTTAAATAAGAGTAAATTTTTTTTATATAACTTTGTACTTTGAAACTTAGTTTTTTCTCGGGGATCAATCGGGACTACAGCCGTCGGAAACTTAGTTATTATTTGTTTTTTTTTTTATTTACATCTGTCTTTCGAATCCGTAACGAGCCCTAGTAATTTTTTTTAACTTAGTCATTTTTTTTCTCTTCTCTTTCCGGAACGAACTTAACTTTTATCACTCGCGCTTGCGCCCGGGTTTCATTATATTTGTTCTTCCTCTTATTTTACTTAACTTTTTTTTGTTTTTTTTATTAAATATAGATTTATCTTTTTAAAGAAAAATCATATTTTTTTTTCAATTTAATTTTTTTATCGGTAATGCTCATTCCGGTAAACCGTTTTCTTTTTTTATTTTTATATTTCGAGATTTTTTTTTAACGGCGGAATGGAACGTCCGATAGCTTACAATTTATTGAGGAAGGATGAATTGGTGTACGAAGTAACTATTAGGGACGCGGAGCCCGCGAGTACAGTAGAAGGTCTTCGAGTGCAGATTAGGGAGTTAGCTCGTGCGGTGCCAGCCGATTATATTTTAGAGACATCTTTTGATCCTACGGAGGAGTTAGCAGTAATAGAGGGCAAATTAAAGGAGTTGTCTACTATGTTGAGCGGTTCCCCGCCTTTTAAAATTTTCGGAAGGGCTAAAGCCGTAGCTCATCATTTGCACCATCGTTTAGGACGTGTGAGATTAGATGATGGCGACCGGATTTCGACATTACAGGAGAATCTGAACGTGTACCTTAGTAAAATTGATAAGCTGTTCTTTTCCTTTAAAAAGTCGTTCGAAGAAACAAACGAAGGAGTGAGTGAGGAGCCACTTCCAGTCGTGGACTTAGGTTCTGCGAGGGCGTCCACACATTCCCATAGGAGTGAGGAGCTGATTAATAATGATAGGGGCGTTCAGAAGCTGAATATACAATTTGACGGGTCCGGTTGTGTTCGTTCTTTCCTTTTGCGTCTTGACGAACTCTGCCAGTCGAGGAATATTTCGGAGGGCACTTTGTTTCGTTCCGCTGCGGAGTTATTTACCGATCACGCTTTAACGTGGCACCGTAGTGTGAAGTCTACATTGTCGGACTGGGGCGATCTCAGACGGCAATTGATAGAAGAATTTTCCCCGCCTGATTATGATGATAGGTTAATGAATGAGATTCGAAGTAGGACACAGGGTCCCGGAGAGTCGTGTTCTGCGTTTATTGCAGTAATGTTAAATTATTTTGAACGTTTGTCAGTGTCTCTTTCGGAAGGAGAAAAATTGCGAATAATTAGGCATAATCTTTGTCCCAAGTTTTTAACTAGTTTAGCCTTAGATGAAGTTTCGTCCATTAAGGAATTAAAGTCAAAATGCAAGGTGTTAGAATATAGTCATTCGCGCGCGTCGTCTTACAGGGAGCCACCACGAGTGGGTCCGACTACTCTTGTTCCGGAGCTAGCGTTCAGGGGGAAGCACCATCATCGAGTTGAGGCAGTACATCATGCTAAACCCGGAAGCTCTTCCTTCTGCGCTCGCTGTCGAGTTTCTGGACACACATTGGCGTCTTGTAAATCGAAGCAGGTGGTTTGTTTTTCGTGCGGTCATCAGGGGGTCACATACAAGCATTGTCCTGCCTGTCGCCCTAATTCATCGGCACAAACCGCATCAAAAAACTTGTAAGCGCGAATCGAGGTGTAGAATTAAAGCCACACCCCAACTTTAATTCTGATGAGTGGCAGTTACATTTAAAGCAACTTCATTCTTTTTTAACTTTTTGTAAATTAGCTTCGATTCGTCAGACCCACTTAGGGGATGAACGTCCATTTTTAAATGTAAATATTTTTGGTAGGTCTTTGTATGGGTTATTAGATTCGGGTTCGGTCGTGTCTATATTGGGTTCTGCTACGGCAGACTATTTTTTGAACTTAGGTGTCAAGCGTCATTTTAGTAAGGAGTTTACGCACGTCTCCACCGCCAACGACTCGCTTGTAGAAGTAGACGGTTATTTGACGTTGCCAGTCACTTTGGACGGCGTAACTCGCGTGATTAATTTTTTTATTATTCCCAAAGTTTCCACACCATTAATTTTAGGGGTAGACTTTTGGAAAACTTTTAACTTGGCTCCTAAAATTTTTAAAAATGTAACTTTATTTAAAAGCTTTCCCACAGTTCCCGCGGTTTCCGAATTAAAATCTTTTCATTCTTCTGATAGGCCGATGCCTGAACAGCGTCGCTTGTCAGACCCGGTTGTGGCCATTTTAAATTTTCCCGTGCCTACGAGTCGTAAGGAAGTAAAAATGTTTTTGGGAACAGCTTCTTATTATAGGAGGTTTATTAAAGATTTTAGCACTATAGCCGCTCCTCTTAATGTCTTGACGAGCAATCGTAAAAACGCCCCTCCATTTAGCTGGAATTCGGAGGCGGAGGAGGCTTTTATTAGGTTAAAGTCCGCGTTAGTGTCTGCTCCTATTTTAGCTTGTCCCGACTTTAAAAAACCCTTCGCAGTTCACTGTGACGCTTCCAGTTATGGAATCGCCGGAGCGTTAATGCAGACGGGGGAGGACGGTCAAGAGCATCCAGTCGCTTTCGCTAGTCGGTCGCTTAATAAAGCTGAGCGTAACTACTCGGCAACCGAAAGGGAGGCGTTAGCGGTTGTATTTTCGGTCGAGCATTTTCGAGCATATTTAGAGGGTGGTCCTGTCTTTAAGGTCATCACCGACCACTCTAGTCTTAAGTGGTTTTTCAATCTATCTAATCCCACTGGACGTTTGGCACGTTGGGGCTGTCGCCTGTCGCCCTACGATTTTGTCATCGAACATCGGAAGGGGAAGGACAACGTCGTACCGGACGCCTTGTCACGAGCAGTTCCAGTGACGTCAATCGACCTTGTTCCCAACGACCCCTGGTACTCGCGGATCGTGGATCGATGCACACAGTCCCCAGCTTCGTGTCCAAATTACCAGATTCAGGATGGTAAATTATTAAGATTTTCAAAAAATAAATTTAATCTTTCGGAGGAATTTGACTGGAAGGAGGTGATTCCTTTTGACCGTAGGTCGGATTTAATTAAATCGAGCCATTGTGGCTTATTGTCCCCTCATTTTGGTATTTTTAAAACTTATAAGCGCTTATCGCAACATTACTTTTGGCCAGGGATGTATAGGGATGTAATTAAGTTCGTAGGTGCTTGCGAAGTATGTAGGGCCTATAAACATACCCAATCTCCGCCAGCTGGTCTTATGGGGAAACCCAAAGTTTGTTCTCGTCCCTTTGAGACGATTAGTGTCGATTTGGTGGGTCCGTTGCCGCGTTCGCGAGCGGGGCACACGTTTTTGTTAACGGTGGTATGTTGTTTCTCAAAGTACTGTTTGTTGTTTCCACTCCGCCGAGCCGTAGCGAAGTCCATCGCGCAGAAGCTAGAGGACGGTGTATTCCTTATTCATGGAATCCCCCGTACCGTTATCGCGGATAATGGCACGCAATTCGTAGGTAGGGAGATGCAAGCATTGTGGGAGCGGTACCGGGTGCCGCAGATACATTTAACACCCCGTTATTGTCCGCAATCGAACACAGTGGAACGTTACAACCGTACGGTAGTAACGGCCATTTCCGTTTTGGTGCAAAATGATCACCGTACCTGGGATGTGTCCTTGCCCGGAATTCAATTTGCAATGAACAGCGTGGTGAATGAGACTACCAAGTTCACACCATTCTTTTTAGTTTTTGGGAGAGAGCCAGTCACTTGTGGATCTATTTACAGGGAGTGTTCTTCGTCCACACCTTTGGACTTGTCTTGCGCCTCTCGTGAGGAGTACGCTACCCGGTTGGGGGGTTTGCGCGCTGTCTTCGATAGTGTAAAGGAGGCTATCGCAAAAGCTCACCAGCGTAGTCAGCGATACTACAATCGTGGTCGCAGGAATGTAGAATTTCAGATAGGGGATACAGTATGGAAGAAGACGTTTCCATTGAGTGATGCCAGTAAACATTTTATGGCAAAACTGGCTCCCAAATATGAAAAATGTCGTGTGGTAGGGAAGCCTTCTCCTTTAGTTTATGAGTTAGAGCGTGTTTCGGATGGAAAGGTAATAGGGTCCTGGCATGTCCAGCATTTAAAATAGACAATTTTCTTTTGTTAGTTTCGAGTGTTTTTGTAGTTATAATTTTTTTTTTCTACAGTGTATTTTTATTAATTCAGTAGTGTTGTCCATTCGAGCAGGGTGGAGCTGTTGAGATCAATTTCCTTTTATAGTCGGAGGAGAGAGACCTTGCGACATTAGACGGAAACTCTTTCTTATAGTATGTATATCTATTTTTGTCCTTATGTATCCTAATAGCCTAACGAGCGGTGGGAAACTCGTTAAAGAAGCCTAAGCCCGGAGCGGGTCACGACTCCGTATAAAAAAAAAGCCGTCGCTGATTCTTCCTTCTACTCTTCCTATTTACCGGGGCGGGTAATGACCTCGTAACAACAAGCCAAGTAGTACACTTGAGTAGTTCAGCGTTTTATTTACTTGTGTGCAGATTTTGTGCATACCTTGCGCGTATATTCGTGCATTTTTTTTGTGCATATTGTGTACAACTTTTGTGCATATTTTTTTTATACGCCTACTCATGTGTACTTACTACCATTCAGAGCGGATGCAACTCTGTCAAAACAAGCCGATGCAACTCTCTTCCGTATTCTTATCCTCTATCTTTCCTACTTTATCCTATCTTATTCGGTTGGTTCTGGAATACCAGTATGTTGCGCTGATAGCAGCAGACTGCGACGCCAGACCTCCGTTAGTTTATAATATATTTTCTAGTATTTATTGCACCTTTTATAGTATGTTTTATTATAATTATGTTTATGTACGTTTATTTCCGGTCTAATTACGCACATCATTCTCTAGATTTGTCGCAGTATTGTCGTGGCAGTGCCTGTCATGTCACCAGAGGCTTTTCGTGCCAAGCGGGTTGGTGATAGCTGGGGACCAGCTCGAATTTTCCTGCGAGCAGAAAAATTCTGAGGAGTGGCGGGGTACTGTTACATTACAAATTTTATATAGCCATAATAGTTTCTGCGTTGTTTAGCTGTTTGAATCAATCAGGCGCTTTGTCGATTGTAATGTATTTGCTTTGGAGTATAATCTGCAAGAGGGCGTGGCCCGATAGGCAAGAGGTGAGGCGAGAGGGGTGCGGAGTCGTTGAGTTAGCGGCGAACGGTGCCCGCGTTCTTTTCCAAGCCGGGAGCCGTCGAAGGAGCACGTAGGAGTTGCTGATTGCCATCACCGTATTCAAGCCTCGTGGCCGTCACTTTTTCGATTATATTTTCATCTGAAATTTTCCAGTTTGTATTTACATCGGAGAATACCTGTTAAATCTACACCCCGAAATAAAATCGGTGAGTCGTTTTTGGTTGTCCGAGTTTAGTTTTCTAGATTCCTTACATTATTTCGTGGCACCGCATGGTGTGAAAAGGTTAAATTTTTGATACTGAGTTTCATTAGTGTTCATTGATTAGTGTATTAATAGAGGATAACGTGTTCTCTTGATGGGCGTTATTCGTAATTAATTTTTTTTAATTGTTTGGTTTGCAAAAGTAGACGGATAGATAGTAGAAATTTAGTGAGGTGCCGTCTACTGTGTATATCCCTGTCCCCACCGCGGCGACAGCCGTACATGCGGTGTAGGATAGCATCTGAGGCATGTCTTCGACGTGTTTCAGGGGTTTTTTTTGTTGGGGTCCGGTGTGAGGTGTAGAAGCGTGACAAGCGAGGAGGTACCTCGAGGGTCCCGAAGGGCTGCGCAGTAGAACCTCGGCTGGCCGACCTGTCCAAGGTCTTCTGACCGTCAGTCCGGCCAACGATCCGGTCGCGTCCCTTCTACCTGTGTGGTGGAGACCTTTCCACGCGTCTTCTCGTCACGTCGAGGCTAGGCCGCTGTCTGCGGGCTGTGCTTCCCGTGGTCGTCGGGCGCGGACGTCTCTTCTGCAGGGTACCCACCACGCCAAAAGATACGTTTTCTTTTTTCCTTAAATAATTGCGATTTACCCGTGACGGATACCCCCTTACCCACGTTTAGGTATTATAGGCTTTTCAGTAGACTAATTAATCTAAATTGGGCTTTTCGACGGCGAATAGATCTCGATTGGTCTCCACGAAGACCCTGCTAATTTTTATTTTTTTACTATATCAAATTGGATGTGATTTTTACCATAAGAAATTGATAAGTAGATTATTTAATTTAAATATCTGATGTGTTTTGTTTTCAATTTAATAAATATTGTATACGCCTTAGCGCAGATTTTTTATTTTTTTTTTTCCCTAAATTATTTTTTTTTACTTGTTACCATCCCGCCACCATCAGTGGGGGAAAAATAGGTAACAATATATTAGAAGATAAACAAATAAAGTCGTTTTCAGTTTGATAGAAAATGTGTGTTGAGTGCTTTTTTGAATATGTCCAGCGATTTAGATTGTCTAATTATCAAGGGCAGTGCATTCCAAAGTTTAATGGCACGTACAGTAAAATTAATTTTAAATTCAATTAATTTTTTAAAATCAAGAGATTTGGGAGAATTGTGACACGCGATTTGCCCGCAACTTCGTCGGCGCTTTTTTAATCTTTATGGCTCATATATATTTGTCGGTTGGATTATTGATCCCTCAGGAACAGTTCTATTCTCTTAGTAAAAGGTACCGTATACCTGGACGACGTGTATGCAAAATTATCGGCAAAGCGTATCTAACAAACAAACAACTCACTTTCGTATTTATGATATTAATTAGGAAGACATCACAATAATCTACTAGAGCAAAAGGTGATTTCTCGACGTTGCATTTGCTAATGCATTTGTGCATCAGATAATACTCGTATGCAGTGCCATTACGAATATCAATTGCTCTATTTTCTTCAGCAGGAGATATCGACTTCAACAATTGTTTCCGTATTGCCAAGAAAACGATTGTTTACCGTCAACATAACAACTTCGCGAACTTTTGCTTTTGCGATGTTACTAAGATTTTTGACAAATAGTAGTTCTGGGTAAATAGTGTTTACTTCTATAAAAATAATTACTGGAACGTAGTTGTATAGGTAATCTAAAAGTGAGTAAATACTTTTGAAGCAAATAAAAGTTTTTGTTAAATTAATTTGATTTTTATTTTCCATTTGTCTACTTGAGACATTTTTGGCTTAAAGTTTTCATAGCAACAATTCAAAACTTGGGACGCACAAACAGACAAAAAATATGTAACCTATTTTTTGACCTCGGTACTGTACATTTTTTTTTTTTTTTTGAAAAAATAATGTACAGACACGGCTCGTTTACTCCTTCTTACTATAATTTTATCAATATCAGGAAAAAAGGCTTTATTAATTTTTTAATTCAAAAAAATGCATGAGATAGAATAAATAAAAATTTCTTTTGCATTTAGGTCGAGTAAAACCTTGGAAATTCCATTTTTACAAAAGATACAAGACGTGTTAAGCACAGGCCGTGTACGATTTACGGCCTATAAAGTGCTAGAATTTATCGTCGCACAAATGTGTGGGTTCTATGCACATATCGTTCCACTTTTCTAACAATAGTGGAGGTATCACGCCAGCGATAATGTAAACGCGCGCAGTGTTTACAGTACCGATTGCGTTACCTTAACTGGAGCAACAGATTTTATTATTGCAGCTATTTTAATAGAAACTGCTCTTTTAGCTGAGTGTTTTGAATGAAAGCCTCAACAAATTAAGACTTACTTAATTCAATCCTTGCTGCTCATATTTATGCCTATTTTATCAGGCGCTGAATTTTTTAATTTTATTTTTAAATGATCTCTCGGAAACAGTTTTTTTTAATATGAAAGGTACTTTATGTCCTTTTTCTCTATCCCTGACCACGTATTTTCAAATTTCATGATGATCGTTTCAATATTTAAGGCGTAAAAGCGTAACAAACGAACTCTTTGCATAATGTGTGGACTAAAAGGATTTATTTTTGGTCTTGAGGAATAGTGAAGAGAACCTACAAAGTATATATGTAATAATGTAAACCAATTGGTCGAGTGGTTGATAGTACTAGCTTTAACGCTCTGTTCGATTTCCGGCAGGGCCAACTTTGGAAATGAACTTTGGTCTTGATGTGGCAAGTGGTGGCAAGGTACACTACGCTTCGAAGTCACAAAATGAGCAGCCTCTCTGGCCACAGTAAGCATCCTTTTACAAAAGCCTACCGTGAAATAACATGTCTGATGAGTGAGTAAGAGATTCCAGAGCCCATTTCTCTGTCCTTTCCTATTCCCTTATTCCTAATCCTACTAAGGTCGGCAGAAAATTTGCAGCACTTGAGAGATTGCTTGTATTTATTAATCATCAAGTGGACCTGTTAACCTATCCGACCACCGTTATAGGTATAACAAAAATAAACAATTTTCGTTTAGGATAAAAATTTAAGAAACCTAAAAAAAATCAATTATAACGCCCAACATCTTTATGCTGTGCCGCCACTGTTGTCGGTAGGATAAAAAGTATGCTATATATTCATCCAGGTAATAAACTATCCGTTTACATATACAGGTAATTTTGTCATTTTTGCATCATCTATGGCGTTGACAGTACCACATGGTAATCCGTCATCCTGTCTGCTCAACTTTACATAAAAATCAGTATAATAAATAATATTAGTAATTGAAAACTGTATTTATTAATAAAATCGTTTCACTCTTAAACCGCGATACTATATACCGTATAGCGGGTGCCTAACTGTACTGGCGCGTCGGCTTCGCGCCAACGAAAGTGAATCTCATCGCTTCCTCAGTCCACTTGCCTCGCTCGGCCCGATGGCTGACTGACGTCGTGTCTGGCCCGTCCCCATTGTCACGTCCGAGTGACCGCGGGCCCGGTCGCTTTTAATTGCTCATTAGCGACATCTTACCTCTATTGGACTTTTGGCTCGCTTCGGCCTTATCTCGAAAGCAATTTTTAGCCTGTACAAGATCCGATGTATTTTTGAACATATTTCCAATTAATGCGTACCTCGCGTTTTAACAACCGTACTGCGCGTTAGAAACTTTATCCCGCGCTGCACACAACCCAGATAAGTAGAAATTTTATCCCGCGGAAGTTCCTTCCCTTCTGAGGTGTTTCGATCTAGCTACAACAAGAGCGTCCGCGTCATCAAGCGAGCCGTCAACAAACTCCTGCAAGGTTGGCAGCGCTCGTGCATACCTCCATAGTGTTGCTCGTGTCCTTAGGCGACGGTAACCATCAACTATCAAGTGGACCGTCAGCCTACCTGCCTCCCTTTGTAATTATTATATTAAAACATTATTTATATCATCTGTGGTAGTACAAATCCTTGTCCATTATTTGTTTCATATTATAAATGAAAATCTCATATTATATTAACAATAAAAAGCTGCGATTGCTTGTAACCTGCCTCCCACCCTTTACCTATACATATAAATATAGTTTTTTTTTAATTCCTGACTATCAAAGCACAGCCAAAACTACTAACGTCTTAGAAAGCTGAAATTTCGAACATAGCTTTATTTTATAACAGAATCCGCTAAAAGAATTTAAACTCCGTCCGAAGCTGAAGGTGAATGTTGAATTATTTCCTATAATTTCCAAAATCGACCTGAAAAGAAATAAAAATACGAAACTGCTCTTATTATTGAGATTCAGTTAAAATGGATTTTTTAATTACAATATTTTTATTACGTAATTTAAATTTTACTAGGCGGTACCTAAACACTAGAGTTTCATGTAATGGGATTAATATACGTGTTAATATAATGTGGTCTGTTGTTCAGAGCGAAAGGATCATGCATTAAAATTCCTAGGCACTGAACTCCCACAGATAACTTTGAAACTTAGATTGAAAACGGACATAAGCACAGCAAACTTGTTTCACTGTTAATTCTGAGCTGCGTGTCTTTATTCAGTTTAACAACAAAATAATTCGATGAATCGGCAGGCAAGTTGACGACCTCCTTTGTTAGTAGGTTTCTACTGAAATCTATAAATACAGATAATTATATAAGTAATTCCAATTGTAAGGGCGCTGCTTCGAACTCACTCACCGAAACACAACTCCCTCTGACTTCTTTTGAACTGGTTTAAAAAATAACTAATTCACATTTACGTTAACCAAAATATGAATTTTTTTACATTAATGAAAATAAATAAAAACTGATTAGTGTTTATTAACTCTATGTCTGAGGCATATTTTTGAAAAAAATATGGGACATACCTATGAGCTGTGAACGTCCTATGATATCTTTTGAAGATGTAAATCGTTTAAATAAAATAATTTGCCTGTTCGCTGAAATTTCAAGAGTAGGTGGTTCTCAAGAAATTTATCTATTTTACGAGTATAATTTATTACGTATAATAATATCCTTTATACACAGATTGAAGTCGCTGAGTGCGGCCGTCTGTCTGTATATGTGCTAACTCCTCCTAAACCGAGCGACGGATTTTTGCTAGTAAAGGAGTAATATAATATGAAAAATTTGTTAATGCAGAGTTCATATTCAAGTTGCTAGAATCTTAAGTTGACAGGATTCACTATTGAATGGGTAATACCTATCACTACAGAATTACAAAAATAAAGGTATTACTATAGTTTTTATTATATGGTCTTTGCCGCCAGAATTGTATGTCCATTTTATATTTACGGAAATAGTTTCCATTTAATTTAAATATGGAATTAAAAGGAGTAATATTAAAACGGGTACTCTATTAGACTAGATTAATGTAGGAGTGTCGAGCGTTGGCGAGATGGCAAGCGTGTTAAATTTGCTAAGACCTCAACGAATTGCAATTCTGTGCAAGTTGTTTGATTTGGCCGTGGATATGATACGAATATGGCGGTTCCGGTAAAGCTTAGCCTCCGGGAAACACGCTTCGAGTTGTTAGTCAACTCGACCGAAAGAGTCTCGTCCGCATGGCCGAGTAGCTTCAATTGGATTTTATCTAATTGTTACTTCACTAATTGTTGAGCGAAAATTCATCTTTGTAACTATTATTATTATTATTTTGATGAAGCGTAAATTCGTAAAATTTGAATTTGTGAAAAAATAAATAAAAACAAGGCTGCTGCCCAAATGTATACCAACATCAATCTTGTAGAATAAATAATTATATATAATAGCATGAAAATTAGTTAGAGAAAATGTGTTATACATTTATCAAATAAAAAATGTAGAATCTAATCTGCCTAATTTTCTTATGTTGAAATCAGTTGAACAAATAGGGATGAAAACTTAACCAGAAATTGGTTTAGAATTTAAAGTAATCTAACTGGTTAGTAACATGATTTATGGACAAGATGTAAGCAAAAATGTCGACGTGACTCACCCGGATACTTATCCGGGTGAACTATATGCTCAGCACATATGCTATCTAGCTGCAGTCTCCCTGTCCAGCTTTGGGTCGATTGCTCAGACACAGTTCAACAACACGACGGTAAAATACAGGGAACTTGTTCGCGCAGCTCACTAAGACCATCCATACCATCCCTGTATGTCCCTTTACGTGCAATTGTAAATGATTTAGAGAAAAGCTTTTAACTCGGGTATAAGTAATCAAATTACACTCTCGAACTATTCACACTGGTTCTGTTCGCTCACTAGAAGACTAAATCGGTCACTAACCTTCATTGTAACGATTTAATACTAATTGTATTTCTTATTAAACGCAGTGGAAATATATTAAAGCTACGTAAAAACAATAATGCCACTAGTGCTATGACATAGATGTATGAACGTTGCTGCTTTAGATCATCTAGAAGTGACCTAAAATGGCAATAGCCTTAACATTTCTTATCTTAGAGGGTGAGAAAATTGTTTTATTTTTCACATATCGCTCGTTTTATTATAAAAAGTCTCTTTAAATAACAGCAATTGAAACTAAAATCAATAAATACCTTACAGATGGAAACTCGTCAGTTTTTGGAAAACTATTTTACATTTTTTTTGAACAATCCCTTCTCGTTCATTGGCTTATGTCAACTAATGCTTTAACTTGCGTTGACATTCAATGGAGAGGAGAAAATAACCACATTTTTTTCTCAGTACATATATTATGTATATTATATTTCAAACTAAAACAAAACAGTCTCCTAGTTTTAACTAATATAAATGCAAAAGTGTATTTGTTCGTTTGTAACTCTTTCACGCCTTAACTACCTAACCGATCATCATGAAATTTTACTAACACGTTTTCAGGGACACACAAAAGGACATAGAGTACTATTCACCCAGGAAAAGTATCGGTTCCGAGGTAGATATATCAAAAACATATCATCTAAATATGTCACTTAATTAATTGCTTACTTATAAATTATTTTTCAATGATTAAGAAAAAGGGGCGTGCTAAAAGCCACTAGTACTTCATAGATTCGTAAGGGCAGCAAACATTAGACAGTTCCTCCTACGATGAACTTCTATTGAGATCGTAAATTTTCTTGTGTTTTTCACATAAAAGCACAGGAAAATTTATGATAAATAGTCAAAGGAAAATATTGAGGGACACAATAACGCTCTATTGTTTAGTAATAATTATGATAAAAGCTTTTGCATTGTGATTGCTTTTAAAAGAATCGTCTCTCGAGTGATTCCGTGAAGCACAGAAAGAAACGTAATAAGTGGGATATAACGGCACGAGTTGGCTTTTTCTGCAAATGACATATCAATTTAAATCGCGATACGATGTCAACTAGCTGACATAAATATTCAGTAAATTACATAATTACATCCTCGATAAAATGAAACGTATTTTAAAAATTTCAACTGTTTTTGGTGGAATTAAATTCTTCGGAGACGTGGATAAATGTTACGGCCAAAAAAGTTTAAATAAATTGCCATTCGCGAGACGTTTTAAATATTAAGTAAGTATATTATTTTCTTATAACGAATTTCTTCATCTTTCTCTTGGTTTCATCAGCTTTAATGTATTTCGGCTAAATAGTCCCTTACATATTTATTTAAAAGAACATCTATATCTATTTCTATATCTAGTATCACTAGTGTAAGAAGGTTTGTGTATATAATATGCAAAAAAGTTGCATCCGCGCGATGCCGAGGCCAGGTCGCCACTTTTTACATATTATGCTAATATGTGCCCAACCAAATTAATCAAACTCTAAGCGCATTCGTTATAGGTACCTTATGCGTTTTTTAAAAGGCACAAGTTAATTCCCTCTAAGATCTAACAATAAATTACCAATTCAAATTCATATCGTTTATTCTAAAAGTAAAACTAAAAATATCGAGATTCATGCCATGACGTATTCGTCTTCTTGCGAAGACTTACGACAGCTTACATAGAGTTTGACGATCAGAGCGACTTGAATGGGGGTATTATGAATTTTTTACCATGGTTACATGGTCTTTTTGGCTGAAGAATTGTTATGTCTTCACCGTTTCACGTACCTATATTATTTTTTATAATATAAAAAAGTAATTTACCGACACATTAAAAATTCATTTAATGATTTAACTCGGTTGCCAGTGATACAAGTGTTCTACTAACTCCTAGAATATAATTAAAAGGGAAAAATCTTAGAATAAATTAAAAGCGTATACGTCTAACGCCCTTCGAATAAGATAAAAATTAAAGGACAAGGTGGGTATACGACGTTGGGCTCTGATATCTATCTCTTGTCAACTTGTCAGTAAGTAGCCATTAAAGATATAAAATTATATTTAACCGAATGTAAAACGAAGCAGTAAAAATTTTATTTGCGCATATCTTATAAATTGTCGCTTTTACAACAGCCAAATTAAACTTTCTGGTGGATCGGATTGTAAGATTACAACCTGTTCTCGGAAAGAAACCTGTCAGAGCCACGGTCTTAGTATTGGCACGTTCAATTACGAGTTACATAACACGGGGTTACATTTAATGTATGGTCTACTAGTTTTTTTCCCGCAGTTTCGCAATTTTTTTATTTTAATTTCTAGATGATACCTCGGGAACAGTACTGGATAAAAGGTACCCTATGTCCTGCAAAATTTCATTTGGTTGCTATGTGAAAATGATTTGAAATCGATCATTAAGAATTGATTGAAGGATGATTCATATTACACGGTGTCGTCATCGGGCGCTCACCGTGTTTTTTCTCAACGTGCTCCGGCCGGGTCTGCTATATTTTGTCACCGTGCCACCGCCGGGCCGTGCCCTGCCTTGTCATTTCCAAGTATTATAATACTATTTTGTGTTACTTTACTATATATACTTATATAGTATTATATTAATATTATACTGCGAGGCAGCCTCGCGGTTTTGGCTCGCAAGCCCATGGCTCGCACGGCAGCATCGGGTTAACGCGGCTTTGGCTCGCGAGCCATGGCTCGCCCGGCAGCCTCGGGTAAATTCTAATACCCCGAGGCAGCCTCAGGTAAATACTAATACCTTGAGCGGGCTTTGCAAAGCTGTCTCAGAGTACACGGTGAAAACAAACATGTACGACATGTCGCGATTGAAGCGCGATTGGCCACGCGGCCCAGTGAAGTATGAATTGGTACATACTATGAATATTTTCACCGGGCCCCGGCCGGTGTAATATAAATCCACCTTTAATTGGTATTTTAATGGCACTGCCTTCATCATAAATTTGGTAGAGCCCGTCTGGCGGTAGTAATCACCCCCTTCAGAAGACCACCGTGAAATAACGACATATGAGCTGTTGTGTTTCTATAAGTGAGTAAGGAATGCTTGAACCCATTTCCCGACTTTTATCCTTTCTTTATCACATTTTGGTCTGTAACGCATTTGCATCTTTGGTGGCCTAAATGTGCTTGTGTTTTAAGTGACGGTACCCACCTACCGTCAAATGGTTTGCTTGACGAAATTGACGAATATGTCAATAATTTGTTATTTACTCGAAAAAATAATCGAAAGGGCACTTTTTTTTAAATCTGTTCAAAAGGCTGCCTGTCCGTTTGATGGCAGATAGCCATCGTCGCTTATAACACAGCAACACCACAGGTGCTGCAAGTGTGCTGCCGACCATAGTAGGATAAGAGATAAGAGACTAGGAAGGGATAGGGAAATGGACTCTGGCATCCCTTACTCACTCACCGAAACACAACAGCACACATGCTGTTATTAGTTACTGCCGGCAGACGGACTAACCAAAGGACTGCCAAACTTGAAATACTCAAATTTCAATAACGATTGTGTTATTCATATTGCATTTATTACAGTGATAATAGCAATCGGGTTAGTAGTTATTTACATTTATTCTTTTTAATTATAAAATGAAACGATGTAAAAGAGTTTTGCAATTAATTTCAGCCGTACATTTGAACAATAACAATTGCTCGGAGCCATAATACGTATACGTGAGTCGATGTCTTAATATCGGTAAAATTGTTTAACGGTGCCGTAACTGCTTCGAGTCTTGTTAACGCTACTTGTTCTCACAAAAACACACCGAAACAATCAGAGAAACACGCACCGTAGATTAGAAACAGAAAAAACTCTCCTGTTTTTCTAATTTATACTTCGCAAGTCATTAGAATTAATTTCAATGATAAAACTTTTGGCTACTGCGAGAACGTTTCGCGTAATCTATGTCTATTTCTATACATATTATAAAATAAATGCACTGTTGAGTTTTTAGTTTGAATTTCAATATACTATTTTATTTTCATATAAACAGTAGTAAAGAATAAAAAAATAAAAAAAGTAAAACGTTAGTAAAGAATCATATGAATAAAAAAAGGCGTTCAAATTACTTAGTTCTGAATTATAAAATATCATCTCCTTGTTAGAGAAAATACTGTTAAAATTAGTTTATCCGTTCCGAAGATTAGCTTGGATAAATGAAAATAAATAATATGTACTTCCTCCTCACTCTGCAGCCCTAACCACCGTGGCTTGGGCCATGCCCGCTACTTGCAGCTGACTAGTTTTCAGTTTTTATATTTAATTGTAAAAAAAATAAATTAAGGTATGTAATTCATTGCAGCCAAAATACAGAAGACCTTACTGTGATTAAATGTTTATGAAGTGAATTAAATTAAGGTGCCTCTACCTAATATTCTTAGAAATGAGACAAGGCTGAATATGCAATAAGTAATGAGATCGCAGACAGAAGAAGCATTTGTATTAGCGGGGTTAAGAAGGTCGTCCACCGCGGTGACATAGCGGCTTTTGCCACACTCATTACTTCGCTTGTAACTGTCGAGACCGGCGCGGCTAACGTGGAGATGGCTTTTTATTTAAAAATTCTATGGGGAGGAATAAATATAACAAATTTTCTTTATTCACTATACTTATTTCAAACTAATATACTTAACTAACTTGGAATGATCAGGGCAACTTTAAAATTTGCTATTACTTGATGATCTTAATAATCACGAACGCTATACTTCGTCTATTGTAAAGTGACGTCACCTGTGTTGCAACCAATCACAGAGCGTTTACAAATACGTTCACATCGTAATAAAAATCATAACTTTATTTATATTATAATTACAAAATGATTAATTTCATAGTGGCAGGGCACAATGCGTTTTGCAAACAAAGTAACTGCAGTTCATCTAACGGCAGCAGCCACCCCCTGAGAGAAGAATACCTTCAAATAAAAGCTCTTGAGCTGTTGTGTTTCGATGAATGATTAAAGAATGCCAGAGTTCTCTATTTCCCTTCTAATCCTTTCTCCTCTAAAGTCGATAGCCCCCTTGCAGCCCCTATGGCGTTACTTGTACTTGTGGCGTTATTAGGTTTTACTTAGGCGACAGTAGCCGTCTACTATTTTTTAAGGACCGTGGACCGTCAACCTGCCTGCCGACTGTTCTATACAAACAAAAACTTATTTATAGATTTTTTTTTGTATAAATTAAAAAAAATCTTAAGTTACATTACCCGGTGATATATTGATATTTTACGAAATGCAACATTTTCAAAAAGTCCATCTCTCTACTAGTCGGGTTTAAAGTAGTGAACACATTAAATAAATATCCTATTACGTTGTTACACGGAGTTTCCACCGGTTAATGTAATGATGACGTCATGAAATAACCACAGACTAAGAGGGGTACAGCGCGAGACGGTTACGCTCGAATACAGGCGCTTCCATCAAATATTTACAGGACATCTAATTTCAAATTCAGTCGGTTCGCAGAAAAAATAAATTCAAACAAAATTATGCTTCTTTTTCTTTATGAAAAATACCATTTCACTTTTATTCCGTAATCAAAATGAAGTTTTTTCAATTCTTTTTTTTTTAAGGATACTACACAGGCTATTTTGAGTTTAAGGTCATGACTTCTAGCCTTGTATAGAGCTTTCGATATCCACTCTCTGGCTGGGGCTTTGGCATTTAGTCTTTTATGTTAAAATTAAGTATGTTAGGTAAACATTCATATTACTAATACTAAAATTTTTAAAAATTCAGATCAAAACTACGTCAATTTGTTGTTATTTTCACGGAAATTGAATACAGTGCAATTCAGCCAGGTTGCCTTGTTATTATTAACTTTTCATTAAAAACTAGCGACCCGCGCCTTTTGCTCGTTTGTCAAAACTGTCCGTTGAGAAGTTAGCACAGAACAAGACCGAGGCCGAGCCCTTTGGATGAGTGGTGCTTGCCTTAACGCTCTG
Source organism: Bembecia ichneumoniformis (assembly GCA_910589475.2). NCBI lineage: Eukaryota > Metazoa > Arthropoda > Insecta > Lepidoptera > Sesiidae > Bembecia > Bembecia ichneumoniformis. The sequence continues at coordinate 294,462 of OU342531.1, forward strand.
TTCTAGGATTCCCTGGTTCGATTCCCAGCAGAGTCAATGTTGAAAATTAACTTTTCAATGTTCAAGTGGTCTGAATCTGGAAAGTAGTGGCAGCGCACTTGCAACAGCTGTGGCATTGCTTGTATTATAGGCGACTGTAACTACTTATCCTCAAGTGGACTGTCAGCCTGTCTGCCGATCTTACATAAAAAAGACAACGACTTCATATTTACAGATATAGATACATGTCTGTGTTGCGTCCGCCGTTCGTACCGTGATGAATATAGGACGTGCGTCAACATGAGGTCGTTACAGTGTCGTAGTAATATTTGATTCCCATGAAAGCTTTATAGTCTTGAAGGTTTCATTCATACGAAGTTCGCGCTCACCTCGTCCTTGGCATGAATGAAACGACCGGAGAACCGTCCTAGGGTATCTGGGTCAAGGGCGACTTATTTTTGTCGTTCTCGGCCTCGGTAAGTTCTCGACATCTGTCATAAGGCCGTCTCTTTACCCTGGATCGGAAAACTTCATTCAGATTGGAATTTTCATAAACATTTTACAAATGGAGTTTTTAACGTCTGCTTTAATCTGTGTTTTAAAATATCAATTTTATTGCTTTGGCTAGGAAAATTAAATTATTTTTTAGCAATGGATGTCGCACTAAAATAATTAACTCCGTATCGCACTCACAAAAACTGATTGGATCTACATAAATTCTTTTTTTTTTTTGTTTTTTTTTTGTTTTTTTTTTCGTTTCACAATCAGAGATATTTTTATTTTGGTAGATGGTAGATGGCTAATATAAGCGAGACCATGGTGCTTGCCACAATTGTTTAAACTTTCAGTAGATGATTAAAACATACAACAGTTTGCAGCCTATAAAAATCGTAAAGAAAATATGTTATGATTCTCAAATTCACTAAATGTTTTAGAACCTGCCTAAGAATTAAAATCTGCTTTTGTGCAAAAGCCAAGGCATGACCACGAACACTTGGGTGGTTTTAATCTATATAATCCCTATTTCCATTGGTCACGGCACCACGCGTGACCGGGTAGACCGATTTTAATTCGGTTTTCACTAATGGAAAGAGGGATAAACGGGAAATGTTCAGATATATAAAAATTGCACTTACTGTAATTCACCACTTTGAATTAAGAAATTAATTCCTTTATTATAATTTATTATATGTAATAAATTAATATATTATAATAAATATATTTTATTGTTAAACGTACTTCTGTATTTTTTATATTTTGACGAGGCCATCGTGGCCTTCCAAATAACCTGAAATGAAATAAAACTTTCAAATACATGATTTTGCAGCTTTTATTTTAAGACATCATCAATAAAACATTTTTAAACTAGCAACAGTTCTTGGATAACTTGGTATCATCATTCATTGTATGATGATTAATTGATACACCATTACTTGAACCATATCTTCCAATGTAACTTTTTTATTCAACACAAGAATTAATTTATGATCAAATAAACGGATTCGCATGTGCCGTTATCCATTATGCTAAGATTTGCGGTACCTACTGATATAATCGACAAATTGTTTCATTTTCAACAGCCAGCCTTCCTTTTGTAGTTGGCTGTGGGCCACTCCTTATCGTAACGTTTCGAACTGGATTGTTAATTCAATATTATTTGATTAATTGTACCATCAGCACCCTGGAGAGTATACCGGAATATTAAACACACAGATAAAAAAGCTCACGTAAAGATCTCAAAAGATGAAGAGAGATATTAGTAAATTGAAATTTAATGTGTTTACTGAAATACTATTAGACAATTTTTATAATTGTGTGTTTATAATTGTGTTTTTAAATAGGTCTTAAAACATTTATATTTTTGTTAGTCATTGAATTTTTATTTTTACTTTTAGATGGTCCCTCGAGAACAGTTTTTTTCTTTCTGGATTCATGACGATCGATCGAGTAGTTATTTAGTTAGTTTTAAACTTTTAGTCTTCCATAGTGAAAATGTTATCCAAAATGAACTTACGAAATACGAGATTACCATATGAATTGCTGTCAAAAAATACTTTACTAAGTAAGTTAACTATTATTTTTACTTAACTAACTGTAAGCTATTACAGAACTAATTCCAATAGTTCTAAAATTACTTTCAGAGAAGCATACCACCATTCCTAATACGTAAAAGCGATTATTATTTTTGTTTAAACCTAGTTGATATTGCAAATGCCAAAGTCAGTTTATTTGTTTATAATGCTTTCACGCCTTAACTACTCGACTGATTATCATGAAAATTGGCATATATGTTGTCAGAGATACATCCAGAAAAATGATACTGTTCCCGAGAGGCGCAGAAATTAATGCTTTTAGTTAAAGCAGAACAATATTAAGGAATATATTGTATATGTAGCCAGTGATCATTTATAGTTTCTTTAGAGAAATTCCACTTTTTTTTTAATACAAAAATACACAACGGTTCTGGCAAAAAATGTAACAAATAATACTTCATCACCTTAATGATCCTTTGTATAGAGACGCTCAGTTATCCGGCCAACGGTTTTCTTACTTGTATTTTTATTTACAACACTTTACTGTACACGAATGAAATATTATTTTACATTAGATTTGAAAGATTACTTTCAACCAAATTTAAATTAATTAATCTTCTAGAATTAATGTATATTTACAATATATCCTCACTCTGAGAACACGTTCATAGTCAACAGTCATCTAATTTTCTTCTTTTTTCATTCCTTGGATACCTTTATTTAACGTTTTGAAGATTACTCCTTAAGAAACGATTTTCATATAAGGTTAACTAAAAATAATACAAGCGTTAACTAAAAAGCGTTATGTCATTTTCACTTTGACATTTGTGCGAAAAGCAAATGTCGAAATCTTGTATGAAAAGTGTAGTCCACGTTGAGGAACGAAACGAGAGTGCGTTATAACCTGTCGTTGAAAAAAAAATTAACTATTTGAACTTAGTGACATCTGTGTATACCGAACGTAACTAACATAACTTTTGTTGGAACACGTGACATCAGAAGTAGTATTCAGTGATATTCAGTATTCGTGAGTATTCAGAATATACGGGAAAATTTTATAAGTTTAAAGGAGTCCTGCGTCGGAGCTGACACACACACTTTTTTTAATTCATTTTCTGTTTTATTTTTCATTGTAATATGTCCAATGAGCAATAACGACTCCATAATTTCCAGAAGAAAAAAAAATGCACCCGCGCAAAGCCGGTAGCTGAACGCTGGTTAACTCATAATAGTACAAGCTTATTCTTTAGATGTATATGTTTTGTTTAAATTAAGTTTCCCGTAATGTAAGAGTTATTATTTGGTTTACTGGGGGGAGTGTGACAGGTTCTTAACAGGTTATTCTTACTGCGATTTTCGTCTCTGTGCAATGACTTTAAGTGTGCTTTTATTGTTCACTAGATTTACAAAGAAAAACTGCGTTAAATAAGATTGTTTATTTACGACTATGTGATTATTCATATATACAGAATATTGTCCTTTGTAAAAAAATTGTTTCCTAATTACTTAAGGGCTTCACTTAGGCAAATGGCATTTACAATAGAACTCGCTGGCGGTGGAGACAATAGACTCGCTGGAGCTGGGCCTAAAAATTGTGTTTTTTTTTGTTTTTATATACCATTAGAACCATACGCAAAAAATGATTAATACAATTTTTTAAACTGACATTAACTTATTAATAGGTACAGGATTCATATGCGCGCAATAAGCCGTTTTCGAGAGAATTTTCAATAAAAAGTCAAATTCTTCTTGTGTTCTAACTTTTTTTGTAGAGTTTCTATTACTTTAACGAAAATTCTAATTAATACAATTGGTTCTTCACATGTTTAAGTATAATATATATATTTTTTCAAAGTGATTGTCTTGTCTATTTCTTGTAACATCTTCATTAAACAATGGATATTTTTAGTATTTAGCGTTTGTCTCCACCTTAATATAAAATTGTGTTTCGGTTTTAATGCCGACTGGCAAAGAAATATATATACCAAGTGGAACCAAACGATTATGTCCAACTGGCTATATTTTGCTCGTCCATTTAAAAACACGGTATTTCGAAACAGAAGGTTGCATTTATTTCAACTTAGTCCAGATATCTATTATTATTGCTTATTACGATAAGTTTTACTGACTTTAACTTGAACATATTTCTCCCATTGTTCGTGGTAATTACACAGAGACAGCTTCATTATCGCCCGACAAAATGCGAAAACCGCATCGTTTTAATGTGCCGCCTTAAATTACACCGCATTTAATTAAATTACGCAGTGGGATGGGAATTGTTTTGTTCGGACTTTATTACGTGAAATGAGATGGCAGCGCATTATTAGAAATAAATCGCTTTCGGCAAACTTACACTTTTATGATAAAGGGCAGCGTACAGCCTAAAGGTTCATCTGATAATTACAAGGAGGAATGTAAATACGCTGTGGACTTAATGAGACGAATAGCGAGGGATTTGCCTGCGAAGGCATTCAGGGAAATTCAAAATACCAAATAATTATTTACTTATTTATTGTTGTAGGTAAGTTAAAATCTTGCAAACTGCGTACTACAGTCAAAGCTGTTACAGTCGACCCCTTTACAGAAGTCCACTGTGAAATAATACTGTTTTAGCGAAAGAGTAAGAGATATCCTTTTCCTCCTATCATTTTCTTATTCCTTATCTTATATCCTTTTAAATTTAGCAACGCATTTGTATCGTTTTGTACATAGGTGACTGTATCACCTACTATCAAGTGACCCGTCAGAAAGCTGTTTCCCTTTATCATAAAAAAGACCATCTGTTTTATTGTTAACCTTAGCTAAAGTCTATATCGCTTTAAGATAAGGTTTTATAACAAAGCTGTCGGAATCCCAACGAGTGTTTTACCAGAGCCCTAAAATTATTCCACTCGACTCCGTTCCGCTTCTAACGGGCTACGAGAGAAATAATATTGATTATGAATACAGATGCTTTGGTGTCGTACAAGCCTTTATTAGCGCTAAGACTTTGCAGATCAGGCTACTACCACGCATTCGTCTGGTTTTGTTATACGCCAACTGTTGCCCGTGGCTCCACTTGCGTCATCTATGGGAAATTTTAAGTAATAAACTGTTATTAATACTACCTTTATTTATAAGATCGACATTTGGCGTGTTCTAAATACGCTACAATCAAGTAGACAGTCAGCCTGTCGTTGGACTGTTTTCATAAAAAAAATAACATGTAATATCTATCTGAGTTAAAAGTATCATCCAAATTCGTTCCATAATTTACGATATCATGAGACAATAATTAATTATATATTGTGTATTCTGAGTATAAAAAAATATCAGCTTCATTTTATATTAATTTAGTTTTGATTATTAATACCCTCAACGGAGGTTATTATAATTTTATTATTAGGTTTTTAAGTTAGGTGTTTTATCAATGTTTTTATTTTAAAAAATGCAATACTTGCCTATATGTTATAATAAATTTTCACTAATTTGAAATTAATAATTTTTCAGAAAACAAATACATATTACCTAATACACATTTTCAAACAAAATTTTTTCAACAAAATAATAGATCAGACCTGAAAACGTCAGTCAGTTAAGAATAATCCGAAAAAAATGGACTAGAACAATTCTGACATACCCATTTAATTAATTATTTTTGGAGCTACAAATTGGAAAAAAAAGTAAATAAAAAAAGAGAAATACACCAAAGAAACCCTTAGCACTTTTCAATGAACGAAATCATTGAAAGGCCTCTAATCCTCGCGAATGAGAAATGAGAACCGATGGTATTGTTATTTAAGGGTGTACAGCACGTCCTTGGAATTTAACGGTTCCCTGGTTAATAGCTACTGGTTTTGACGCAATAAAGTTATGGCTCCAAGTAGACCGAGCCTCGACATGCCTGCTACTTAGCGTGAATAGGCGCTAACTTTAATTATCCCATAAACTGTTATTATACTGATTTAAGATAACAATATTTAATAGTTTCCGCCGTTCTAAATATCGTGCGCTTTGTGCGTAAGCGTTGACACCGGCAATATATGTTTTTGTTACACTAAAACCTGTATTTATGCACTTTTAGACATTAATTGGTGATTACTAACAATTACACTGGACCTTAACGGCCTTTAATTATCGTGGACTCAGTTCTAAAGATTTATTTTCTACTCCTTATAAACGTAGAAGATATTTCTTATATGAACCAATGGATTGTGACTGCTACATTTGTTCGTTTATCTGATTTTAAATTTAATTTACTGATTGTTTTTAATTTCATAATTATATAGCGTAATATGTGACATAATTAATGTCAGTAAAACATCCACAATAAAAGATAAATAGTTGCTCTTGCTTTTTAAGTTAATTAAAAGAAATTTAACTATTAGGCCATTCAAACAGGTTAGTTTTTTATATTATTTTTGCGTATGTGCTGTACGAGACAGCGATCATTAAAATAAACTTTTAATATAGGAAATTACTATTATTACTATAATATCATAAAACTTGTAGTAGTTGATAGTTGAGGTACTTGCCTTAAAGCTCTATCTCAAATTCCAAGGATCGATTCCGGAGGTCCAATTTTGGAAATAACAAAGTTGATTGTGGTTTGGGTCTGATAAGCAGTAGCAGAACACACTGGGTTTCGCAGTTAATTGGGCAGCCCTACTATCGGAAGACCAACCCCTCACAGAAGACCGCCCTGATATAACATTATCTGAGCTTTCCTAATCGATTTTAAAGGAGTAAATTGGATTTATTGGATAAGAGAGTTTACAGTGTATTAAAAAAAGACTACGTTATTTTACTAAAATTGTGTCTTTGTGCCATTTTGAAATAAAAATATTGCAACAGGCACCATTTCTGCGTCCTGTTTACTGGGTGTTCTCTGGGTGTGATTACTTTTAACTAATTGTCAACATCGATTAACGGAATATCATCATTCTTAACGTGACGGAAACCCTGAAACGTTTTCATCATTGTGCGTAACGTGAGGAAACATAATGCACAATTTGCTACGGTTAACAATTTTCTTGATCAACAAAGGAATAGTTTTCTTTCTTCAAGACACAATGTTAGGAAACAAGCTGTAACAAATTGCCGATGTGCTGTTCTGTTCCTTCTTTACGGATTGCGCCAGCAGGAGGTCTAGGTGTCCGGCTTTTCTCGTTTCTTAAACAGTCGCTTAGAAAATTGCGGAGAGTGTTCTTCGGACATTCTAATACAATTTCGTGCATTTTTTTAATTGTATGTAATCTGTAAGATAAACGTAAACACATTATTCAAAATTATATAGTTCTATTTTTATGGAGAAATAGCTGAACCCGGCCACGCTTCGCTGCGGCGTGCGCGTGGGGTAGGCGCAGTACTGGGACACTGCTTATATGATATTATTTTTTAATTTTTCTAAAATAAAAGTATCCTGAGTTACTCCTTATAACACCAGCCATCTGCCAGCGAAAGTCTCGTCAAAATCGGTCAAGCCGTTTCGGAGATTAGCCGGAACAACAGACAGGCAGACAGGCAAAATTTAAAAAATGTTTCTTTTAACTTTAACTTTGATTTACATTTAGTAAAAAGTAGTTGTTTCGACATAAAATAATAGATAGACAGGATAGGATAGGAGACGACGCTTGGGTTTTATGTGGTTTTTGCTAGCCTAATGTTCTGTACGATGAACAAATGGAAATCAATTTATCCGCAGCCCTCAATTATCATTGGTCGAGCTGTCCGGAGCGCTAATTGTATCGCTTCGTTGATTGGTAATTACATTTCGTTCGGTGAAATTCAATCATTGCCCACTTCAACCTTCATGCTTATAGCATTTTCACGCAGCGTAGCCTACGTGTTGGGTTTAAGTTATATTTGTTATTCAAAGATCGCCATGCAGGTTGAGGATCCCTTAATGGCATGTGGCTACCATTAAATAAAACACAAGTAATGCCAACTGCCGATAAGGGATAAGTTTGGGGACAGGGTAATGTGTTCTGGCACAAGTGCTATTGTGTACCGGTTGTCTTCTCAAAGGTATTCGGTACTGCTGCCATACGAGCTGCCTAATTATTCAGTTGTTCCCGAGATTAATTGTAAAAATGTTTGGTTGTTTTTCAAAACAACCAAACGGATTTTGAAACCGTTTTCAGTAATGGAAAGAGCGATAAACGAGAAAGGTTTGTCTATAAAAATGCTTCCATGGGAAGCGAGTGGCAGGTCTCTAGTTTGGTATAAAGTGGAGCTTATTAAGCACGTTCAAGCATGTATTCAGTATTGTGTACCGTTCCAATAGTGGATCTACAAAAACTATAAATTTAAGCTAGGTGACAATAATTTAGTTTTCAGGGCACTGCATTTCGCTGTTATTAGGTAAATGCCAGAGTCCATTTTCTTATCTCCTCCTACTCTCTTAACCGTTATTGTAATAAGGTTGGCAGCGTACTTGCAATTTTCTTGCAGTATTTCTTGTGCTAATAGCACCATAAAGCGAACCACCCGCCTGTCGGCCGAGCATCATAAAAAAAAAACATAAAAATATTACTAAATTTCAACAAGTGAATTCGTAAAATATTAGTTTATTATTGTCTGTCCTGCAAAAGCCATTGAAGTGCTCTATACATTTCTCTCGGATGACAAACTGGTACTTAGTCAGTGCAGGTTCCAAGTAAAGCTGAATTTACTACGTAATATTTTAATGAAACTACTCTCTCGCTAGGGTTCAGCCACTAAAAATGTCAAATGCTTATGTTTATGTTTGAAGATCTGCTAATCCCCAGATCCTTTTCAAAAATTCCCATAAGGTCATCAGTTTTTTTATATTCAATTAGTTTTTCTTATTATTAGTTAATGTTCGCGCCACTTTGCTGGCTTTGTTTAAATTTATAAGGAATCGCTCTGATTGGCTAAGAGGGGGCACGTCATTGTGGGCCAATCAGAGAACACCCCTGTTTCGAGTCCACCGCCATAGATAGATACAAAATAGTAAGTGTAAAAACCCGCTGATAAAAAGACCCGCCGTCTTCTTTGTGCTCCCATCAAGTGAGCAAACCCGCAGATCAGAAAGACCCGCTGTCTTCTTTGATCTCCTATTACCCGTTCTTATCTCTGTTATCAAAACTGGAGTGATTCGCGTCGTGAGTGCTGAAGAGAAGAATCCAAAGTTTTGGAAGAAGACTCAAGCCCTGAAGAATCCCGCGGATCACAACAGTGAGTTATACAGTCCACACCCGCCGTATTGGGCTCAAACCCGATTATTTACTATCGGCAGACCTTACAGTTGATATATAATTTTTACTTAAAACTAATTTTTATACGTCTATAATCATCATCAGCGGCCCCCGAGCGTCTAACTGTTAGGTTAGGCCTTTTTGATTGAGTTTTTCGTGTTACACTAAGTTAAACCACATATACTAAATAAGAACATATTATGATTCTTGTCATATGTTTATTCTGTATTTTCAGAATGTACATACCTATCTGTAGGTATCAATGTCTCTGTATGGGAGAGACCTAGGTATCTTCTATATTACGATATAGGTCTATTTTTTTTCTGGAGCGGTCAATGATAAGGGCACGACGATGACGCGACTTCGGCATCAAATAAAACAATTATTATAATAAGCACAATTTTAAGAATCTCATTAAAGTGACGTAATAAAACACAATGGGCAAAATTTTGGCCATGATGTCATTTGGGATTGTCTAAGCGTATTTGGGCCGTGAAGCATTTTACTTGAGTCTTAACAAGCCACGAGATGTTCAGCCCCTTTGTTTCGAACGTTACGACAAACGAGGGTTTTGAAATGTTTTTGCAGCATTTCGAGGTTATCCTTCACAACAATGGGTTTGTTTTTTATTTGTAAAACCGTAATAGCCATTGTACCTTGGTTAGAAAATATTTCAGCCATTAATATATATAAATATCGTAAACCTGTATCATAGTGTATTTAGATAGGAAAATACTGTATTTAGTTAAGTATAGAAAATAGGAAAATAATGTCTGTAGAATAGTCTAGAAGATGGAACGATTTCATAGTTGACTTTGCTCTGGATTTGGCAAGTAGGGGCGGAGGACACTACGTTACGCAGTCCTTTGAACAGTCCGAATGGCGGCAGTAACCACCCCTTTACAGAAGACCTTGAAATAACAGCATGCGGCTGTTGTGTTTCGATGAATGAGTCCAGAGCCCACTACCCCATGCCTGTATTATAGGCGACGGTAGCCACCGATCATCAAGTGGACCGTCATCCTGTCTGACGGCATAAAAAACTTGAGGAATCCTGCTCATCCTATAATACTAGAAAATCCAGTGGCAGTCAGTTGTCTAGCGTGATGCACCCTAGCCCATAACTGTTCACACTTATCAATTTCAAATTGAACTTTCGTAATTGAAACCCGTCGTTCTCATAAACAAATATTAGTTGTGTAATGTGTTTTCTCATTTTCTCGCCAAACACTAAAAATTCTCGTGATATTAAAATCGAGTGCGATGATAAAAGCAGCCAAGATTCAAAAAATATTTTTAAAAAATCCACTCACTTTTGTCGAATATTTGTGTAGTAATTAATTGATGGGAACAATGAAACGTCCTCTGTTCGTGACAGGAAAGGTCCGACGACCCACATCATATTCGTTTTAATAAAGCGATCAAAAGAACCGAAGAAATCCTATCCAAAAACTAAAGATATTACGCCAGAAATAAATATAACACCCAAAAATATCCACGTCTTTTAAATTTTTTACTTCTTTACTATCGAGCAACATTCGACATAACTTGATGTAACATTTATAGCTTTGAGCTTAAACTCGATATACAGAATAATCAAATTTATGATCAAAGGCTATGGAAACGGGCTTGGCCACAACAGCATACGTGCTGTTATTTCACGGTATTCTTCTGTAAGGGGGTGGTTACTTCCGCCATACGGACTGCTCAATTTATGACTGCCAAACGCAATGCCCCTTGTAAATATTAAATATTAGGTCTTTGTAATAAAATCTCTTTGGCTGCACTATTTGGATCTGGCTGGTTTTGATGACATTTAAAAAAGGTTAAAAAGGTAAGTGAGGACATGTCGTGAGTATTAATGTTTTAGGTCTATGCTGGGTATATTTAACTTAGGTATAGTAATTAATTTGAATATATTCCTCTAGTAACAAATTCCTTCGTGTACCATAACCCTAATAAAACTATACATTATAAAAACATATACAGGTCATAATTAATTGAGAATTCTGGAAATTATGCAGCCGAAATTGCAATCAAATGCTAGTCCCCAATATAAACCAATTATATAATAGTGTTTACCTACTGATCGGAATTCGACCATAATCTTTTCGAAGCTGGGGAAAAAACTCCAAAAATTTATTATTAATTTATTGATAGCACTATAGGTCATCAATAACTATTAAATAAAAAAAAGTTTAACAAATGGAGGATAAGAATAAAGTGAACTGTTTTGTCGTTATCTATTTATATATTTATCTATTTATATATAAAATGCACGTAGAGAACAACACGAGACATTACAAGAAATTATTCAACGAAAGTGGTAATAAGACTTGTAAATTTTACGATGAGCTTAGCCGATTTGTTTATAAAATCAGAAATTCGTGTCTTGAATTATTCAAAGGGGTAACAGAATGCTAAACACAAATCGTCGACAAAGCGTTACCCTTTCAAGAATACAAAGAGAAAGTGAGCTTATTTTGGAAAAGTGTTAGCTTTTCAGAATTCCTCCCGGGAGATGTTTCGCTCAATTTATCATAACAATCTTTTTGTGTGCAAACGTTTTATGAAATCTTCCGAACGTGTAATATGAACAACAACTTCAAATTCACAACAACTTCAGCTTTGAATATTTCAAGTATGAATAAGTTTGAATAAATGATCCAGAGGAAGGAATTTTAGAATTTATTAGCGTTTGCCTGCCGGTTTTATTTGAACCCAGTTTAAATATTTTAGAAAGAGTTCAAATTGTTGTTGCTTAATTTAGCAAAATTGTTTGTTGTTAGATAAAACTGTCAATTGATGTGAGGCTTTATAAATGTATATATTTAAAATTTCAATTTTCCACATTATACAATGTATGATTGCCCTTCTCGTGTCTCCTTAAAAAAAAAAAAAAAAAAAAAAAAAAAAAAACCCTCCAAACTTGTTACTAACAGTGATCTAATGAAACCATCTAAAATTGCGTTGTTAATAATAAATGCTCCGTCTACTTCTAAACGAGGAATTATTGTGGAAAAATCTAAGTTTAATATTTGATTTGACTATTTCTTTTCCTAGAGTCAAATATCTGCTCTCTATTGTAATACATGTGCCTTATTACCATAATTATATTTTATCTCACATAAACAAAATTATCCAAATACTCCTCGACTTCGCACGGATGCCCAATCATCAATTTTTTTTTCCAATTTTTCTTTTCAAAAGAACCTTCCTCGGAATTGAAAGAATATTTAAAAAAATAGTCGAATTGTTTGAGCCGTTCTGGAGTTTTACGCTTGGCAACATTTATATATATGGATAGACTAGCTTTTGCCCGAGATTCCGTTCGCGCGATGCAAAATTTCACTGTAATTGGTTGAGGGGTTCATAGGGAACATACATACTCAAATCGATTTAAAGATAAATACATGATATATACTGTGTCCGTGGTGTCCAAAAGGTATTGAAGGCTGACATCACTGGAGACCTCAATGCTGTCCTTTTCAGAAGTGATAGCTTTTTCATCCTAACTAATATAATAAAACGCGAAAGTGAATTTGTTTGTTTTTACGCTTTTTTTAAAAAAGGGATATCCACTGTCCTGGGGACAGGCCGGCTCTTACCCCGAGATGGTGGGGATAGACACACCATCTAATACCTCTTCGTGTTCACCTAGTCCGCTATTACGGAGTCGGACAGGCATTCACCGTCTTAACTTAACCAAATTATCATGAAATTTTGCAATTACCAATCATAGAGAAAGATTTTTCGAGGGTTCATCTAAAAATAAAAACAAAAATGTTTTAATTTTAATGTTTTAATCGCGAGCAAACGCTAATCTTCTTTTTTTCTTCTATATATAAAAATGAATCCCCATTTCCCTTGGTCACGGCATCACGCGTGAACGGGTAGACCGATTTTAATTCGGTTTTCACTAATGGAAAGAGGGATAAACGGGGAATGTTCATAATTAAAAATTGCACCCCGGGCGAAGCCGGGGGCGGGTCGCTAGTTTATAATAAAGTTCGGCAGTCAAGCAGACAGCGCACTTGATAGTAGGTGGCTACTGTTGAACTCGACAGGATAAGGTTATTCCTTACGTAGTCTTATTTCACTATGATGTACGTATAAAAGAAGAAAGAAACCCTTACAGAAAGAAGGACGCGGTTGGCTACTAGCGTTAGTCGACCTGTCTAATTTATAATTGCGGAACGGAGTGTTCCTTGACTGCTCTAAGTACTTTATGATTTAATAGCTTTTGGCCGTTCTTTTTTCTTACGCGTTGAAACATTTAATTTAGATTTAATACTTTATTTTTAGACGATCCCTAGGGAACAGTACTTTTTTCTGGATGGAAGGTACGAACAAACAAACTCACTTTCACTTTTATAACATTAGTTAGGATTTATTGTGACCGAAAACACGAGATTCACATGCAAAGGGCGTGGCTAAATAGGGCACTGATTTTTTAAATGAACAATAAATTATATAAACTCTATTTTCGTGACACTACAAGGCAATTCCTCTATTAATTGCTCGAAAATAATAAATCGGGTGTTATTTCGCATCCCTAGTGCGCCATTATTTCCGTTTTCCCATCCTGGATGTGTTCCCGTTAAAAGCGCTCTACCGGACGGAGGTTCATTTATTCTGGAGATTGTGTTTTCAGGAAACGGTAAATTGCATTTCTTTTGTCCGTTATAACATTTAGTTTGCTTTTGCGCGAATATCTTTATCATTAAGAGAAAAGGTTAGCGAAGTTGTTTTTGTTAGAGTCGAGAACGGGTAAATATTTTCGAGAAGTTTCGAGAGCAGTCGTAATAGAAATTAAGACGGATCAAAGAAGTCTTTCGATCTTTTTAAGGAAAACGGGTTGTTTTAGGCAAAAACTTTTGACTACTCAATAAAAAAAAGTTCATGAGTAAAAAACTCTAAATAAGTCTTTTATTTGTTCATGTACAGTGTCTAATGTGCCTTCAGGCGAGATATGCTGACGTGTTCAACTGTTAACATCTGTGATGTTCAACAATCAAATTTTGTAGTGGAAATGGGAATTATTGTATAAAATCTATTCTAGATTAGGGCCAAATGTGAAAAAAAAAATGTAAAGAAGAGAGGGTTAATGTTTCTTACCAACGTGGAGGGTGATCTCCGTAATCACTGCATCTACGTATATTTGACAGATACTTAATTCCAAATGGACACAACTACATAGGCTACAGCCAAGTCGAGTCGCGTCGTTCTAGCGTGTAATATTTCCAACATTTCACTTAAAACAACATTCAATTTTATTTATAAAAAAAAAATATGCGTATACATATCGTTCCTTTAGAAATAAAGACAGTTGACACGAAAGATATCTTATCAGGCTACGGGGATTTGAATCCGAATTCAGTCTCTTTCTGTGTGTGGAAAAAAATAAAATTTCTCGATTCGTTGTAATTCTGACAAAATTCGGTTTATTAGTTCATAATGTGCAAATGTGGCTCAATTATTAAATTAAAGTCAAGAGTCTCCAATCAATAAGACAATTAATATATATTTTTTAACATTTAACATTAAAATATTTGAAAGAGACACTTTCCCCAGGCGGCCTGGTCGCGTGCGGAGATCGAAACGATGAAGCCTTCTTAGGAGATACGGGAGCAAGCCATAAGATAAGAGCGTTCAAACGAAAGCCAATCTAATTAATTCAATTCATGAGCGTGTAATCATAATCGTTAATTATTTACATAGTAGTTATCTAGACATGTTACTGCAACTGAATTTACTAACTAGGTAGGTAACTTTAACAGTTTTTTAACGATATTATAGAAATATACTTACACATTTTATTATGATAATAAATCGTAGCTAAATATAAATTAAATTTTTAATTACACTATTTTTTTGTATTTTTTCTGTTTATCTAAATGTTCCCAAGATTCCTCTTTGTTATATTATTTCTCTTTCAAAATTCCTCAGTTTTCGACCAATGTGTGTTGTCAGTGATGGCAATTGGCGTTGAAACGTGGTCTCTAACTATGGGCCTCATATATAAAAAAGCTCAACGTCCCTTAATGTGCTATGCCGAGGTTACTATGAGTGGTTGAATCATGAATGAGAAGATACTATACAGACAAAAGTTACAGACATAATAGGCGGATTAGTAAGTTGAAGTGGCATTGGATAGGACACATAGGGCAGGATCGCTGGGGCCAGAAGGTTCTTTAGTGGAGGCCACGGACCAGCAAGCGCAGCGTAGGACGTCCACCTACAAGGTGGACGGACGACCTGATAAGACCATTGATAGACCCGATAAGCCTGATGGATTCAGGCTGCTTCTGACCGTTCCTATTGGGAAATTATGTGAGTCCCGTGTCCAACGTAGCATTCTACAGCTGAGATGATGATATATAGTTATAAGTTTCTTTTGAATTCTTTGAGTATTTATATTTTTTATTATAAATCTGATTCAAAGTTTCGATTTCATGTTCTTTTAAAAAAAAACAGCTTCATTTCCTTTATGGTAATACAGTAATAATATTGAGAAACACTTTTTTTAAATATAGTCTTAATTTTAAAAGTTCTGACAAATTGAATACAGTCGTGCAATATGCGCTTGCGTTGAGACTTATAATTTTGAATACACGTATAATAGAGAACAGGTATTATAATTAATTAACATGGAGAATCTTGATCAATTATGCGAGATAATCGTTCGTTTGAAATACCTCTAGCCAAGTAGATCATTCTCTTAAAAGGAAATCTTTTAGTTTGGGCTGTGCGCCGACGAACCGGTAGCAAGTCTTAGTACGACGACTAACAATATATCCCTTGCAATTTATCGCTATTGGAAATTATTTCTCGATGAAAATCCAACGTGAAACAAAATACGATGGAGCCACTTATCTCTGGACATCGCGTATTGTGGAAACAGAGGTGAGATAACGAAAGGATATTTTATTGTTACGACATTTTAATGATACTCCAACAGCTGAACAAATTGATATATCTTAGTGTTTTGATGTATATCGTTTTATGAAATACTAACTTTCAATGCCAATGCTTATCACAGGGCCTTAACGTCGGCAGAATATCTGACAATCCACTTGCTAAGCAGCATAATGGGCATTGCAAATGTGCTGGCGACCTGATAGGCAATGTGCAAGATCAAGATAGAGAAATGGGGTGATATTGATTTGTATCAAAATGTAGAAGTTTCACCTTCTGAAAATATACGTGTGTGTGTGTGTGCTGTCCTGCTAAGTTCTATTACTCAGCCGAATAATGTTGCTTTTGTTGATTAGCATTGACTAGCATTTATGGTAATAGCCTCGATAATATCAGATAGAAGTTTAAAGAATTGTCTTCCTGCTCTATACGACCCTTCGATCACTGATTCGTTTAACTAAAAATAAGCTGTTTAAAAAGACTCTCATTTTCCAACCGCCTTTATCACCAAAGTAGCTTTCACCAGCGCGCCTTTTTCTTGGGTATTAAATTTTTATTGCTTATATATTTTTGCCGGGTGTTGATTTTTTTTATTCTTAGATGATCCCTGGGGAACAGTACTTTTTTTCTGGATTGTTGGTACCCTATGTCCTTTTCTGTATTATCCTTTCTGTATATCCAAATTTAGTAACGATTGGTTGAACAGTTAAGGCGTCAAAGATAACAAATTAGATTTTTTTAAATCTTCTGTTATTGCTATGAAGTGTGAGACACCGAGCAGTTTGTGTCGTCGTCAGAACCTATAGTAAGTATCTTTATCAAAGTGACCCTCAGATAATGGAAGCTGAGGCTTTATCTCTTAGCGCAGCTTTTATGCCTTAGAAATACTTCGAACAATGCAATGCTGTCATTCACAGATAGCGTATCGATTTGTAGGTGTTTTATGCGAGAAGCGAGACTCAACTGGAATAGTGGAATAGGTGAGATCGTAACTTGTTTGTTATTGCTAATTATGGCAGTATATTGCTTCTCTTAAACTTTATTATTGCGCAGACTGCTCTATTCATTAAGGTTAACAATGTACAAATGTTCTATTTTCAGCTTTATTGTGTTTCTACCGAACTTAATTGAACCGATCTACAGAATTGTGCCCTAGTTTGTTATATCCATATTGGCATAT
The DNA here is from genome assembly GCA_910589475.2 of Bembecia ichneumoniformis. Lineage (NCBI taxonomy): Eukaryota > Metazoa > Arthropoda > Insecta > Lepidoptera > Sesiidae > Bembecia > Bembecia ichneumoniformis. The sequence continues at coordinate 311,771 of OU342531.1, forward strand.
TATAGACAACTATAGCCTTAGTTCCCAAAGTGGTCCAGGTGGACCCCCAGGGTCCACGGGAGACTCGACGGGGGTCTACGTTGGTGTGACAAAAAAATGGGGGTGACAAAAAAAACAATCAATTGTGGAGTTTTGGGAATATGGTACAAATGTAGCTGCAGGGGGTCCACCGGAACCAGATCAGTCACAGTCGCTCCATTGAGACGGGAAGAATATGTTTCTGTGGATATTCTTCTGTGATACCTGGATCACAGGTATCACAGATTATGTGGATACCTTAATAGTTCTGCCTCGTTTTTGATGCCAGAGCGCTAGAGAATGTTGTCAACCAGGTCTTCCATAGACTATTGCAGTGTGCAAAAATTAGTACTTTTCGTGTCGTGATACATACACTTATTGTACCGCCAATTTGCTTTTGTTATATATTTTTTCTATGGTTGAGGTAATTTACGTGTGTTACATCATGCAGATAATACCCAATGTTTCGGAAATGGACACAAAGTTGTCTATTGCGAATACAATACAGATTACTGCGGAACAAGGAGTCTGTAATTATAAGGTAACAAGTACAAGTAGGTATTATAAAGACACGTCAGGGTTTGATGGAATTTTAAAATTTGAGGTATTTTTAAATCTTTTTTGATATTGCTCACAAATATTATAGCAACCGTAAATCTCTTAATTGAATCAATCTTGCTAACGACTGTATTCTTATAATAATTAAGTTAAAGGCTATGTTAGACTATTTTTTTAAATTACCTACCTTTTTTATTTTATTTTTTATGTAAAAGTCATCAGACAGACCGACGGATCACTTGATGGTAGGCGTAGCCTATAACACAAGAAACGCCACAGGTGATGCAAATGCTCGGAAGGGATAGAGAAATGGGCTCTGGCGCCCCTTATTCACTCACCGAAACACAACAGCACATATGCTATTATTGCATAAGGTCTTCAGTAAGGGAGTAGGTATACTCTTTTTATACATTCTCATACCCGTTACGCAACATATGATCTTTCAGCATCCGTTTCTCAAACGATTCTATTTAAATGATCATAAAATACGTCCGACAATCTAATCTGCACGTTTCTCTCACACCCATTGTTATAAATCATACGTATAAAGGGAGGGGGTAGGCTCAATAAATTTTCAACTGGTGGTCTGTAACTAGACGGCCTGGAGTGGCCCGGGGCAAGCGAGATGCATCTCTGTACCGTAATTCTCTGCTAAAAAGGCGATTCAGTTTCGCAACACTGCAATAACTGCTTTTGTACGTGAGATTGATAAAGTTTTAACACGTGAGGTTTATATCTTTGCTGACAAACGAAACGTCCTTGCCAATTGAAATGTTTTTACAGTACTTAGCTCTAGTTTGCAGACGATGAGTTTTACATTTGCAAAATATCTAGATTGTATAAAATTATGTGCCAACACTTATTAACATCATTAATTAAAACTGTTATGATTATTTAAGTTTAATTTTTGTTGTTTTTAAATACTGATTATAAATGATGTTAAGATAGTTTTCCAAAGTTGTCCACTTCCTAAGTTGGCTTCATCTTAACTTGACAATTTTCAAAGCCGCTACTTCCTATAACTATGACGAGGTATCGTCCAATATGCACGAGTCTTATGAGAATTTTGTGTGCCTACACTTTATTTTGGGATTCAATCATCTAAATTTAATAAAACACTCTGCTCCATATTATGTGCACATAACTATATTGTTTTCTTCGTATACAACATTTTATGAAATAAATTAAACACTATCAAAAACACATCATTTTCTTTTCGTCTTTTTACTTAAACTCGTTTTTTCTAACTATGACATCTTCTATATTTCTTTTTAAAAAACATTCTAATTTCAACTTTTTAAGTCAGCCAGTATTCAAGTTCAAAATACATTAACAATGAGCACGTCACGAATAAGAATTGGCTATACATATAAAGTTTAAAGGTATAATAAAGTTATAAAACAGCGTTCAGCCTAGATACACCTACATTAATTTGTCCTATAATTGAGTCCCATTAACATATTTCTCTCTCTTAAATTTTTCTTTATCCTAGTTGAGCGAATACTGACATTTTTGTTTCTACTTCAAATATCTTTTAACAGAAGTGATACACCTACTCAATATCGTTTAAACATTATTAAACTGGGCTCGATAAAACCTTTGTGTATTGTTTCAAGGACATTCAGAAAAGAATTCTTTTTTCTTTTTCACTCGAGGTTTTCTACTAATGCTTCAGTTTTAACGAGGTCAACACTTGACCGTCTAGTTTTCTCACCTACTATTTTTACGGCCGCTAACGTTTATATATCTGTCTTGTTAATCTGTGCACTCGCACGGATGAGTTCATCATCATTATCATCGGGCATTTCACGAGCATCAGCTTTCTCGTTTCACGGTCACGCAGGCGAAGCTTCTTTATCTAGGCGTTAATGTCTGTCTTCCTAGCACTTGGCATTTGTTTTATGATCGAGATCGCACTAAGCTAATTTATGTTTAGAGTCTAAGTCTAAGATACAGTCTGTCTATTGTTAAATTTTGGCTTTTACGATTCAAGCTATGCTTAGTGTAAAAGTCACCGAATAATTATATCCGTAAACTTGAATGAATAAATAAATAAATAAACTCCGCCTAAAAACATGCGAGATTTTTTGTTTCTTTTGTAAAAAAATCTTTACCCTTCATGTGGTTCAGCACTTCACTTTTTATAAGTATGTTTAGGAAAGGAGGAATGATAATGAAATCCATTCAAATCAACGTTTATAGGGACAAAATATCTCATAGGCTCAAGTATTAGTTACAGTCTTAATAGGGTCAATTAGACTAACCGACCATTCAAGCCATAGTTGTACTTGAAAACTTACATATAATGTGTAGATTATAGACAATTTTGATATATATTTTTTTCAACTTTTCTTAAGTATTAAAGTTTCAAATAAATGTTAAGCACGTGAACATTACTAATAAGTTACATGGACTGATTCGTTACCAGGACAATTATAAGGACAATATCATGCCAAAATTTCATTTCAAACGTGTGTCAGTTGTCTGTTTAGTGCTTTAGTTTCAAAAGGTACTAAGAGTCTACGACTTGATAAAGGAATTAATTTGAAAACTGAAGAAGGTTTTCGTACCCAGAGTGTACACGTAAGAAAATGTTAGATTTGAGAAAAAATCTGTATAACTTTATGTTTAGAACTTTTCACTAAGTGATTAAATTTTGCTATTTTGGATCGTAATTATATTATTACATAATTTTGACAGATCGCCAGAAAATATAGGTAAGATACATATCGAAAGGAGTGGTCATCTTTACAATTTTTTAAATTTTGCAATATTATAAAATAGCGTTTAACTTTTTTTTGTAAACTGATTGGAATGAAACAAACACTGAATGTTACGGGAAGCTTGCTACAATACATCAATGAAGACCTTATTCGAATCGGTTAAGTCGTTTCTGAGATTAGCGTGCACAAACGCACCGATAAACAGACATACAGACAAGCAGACGAAAATTCTAAAAACTATTTTTTTGACCCCGGTAACATAAGTACAACGTGTAGAAATTGTTTTTTTTTGAAAAAACTTTAATGTACAGACACGGCTCGTTTACGATTTAATTATATGTATAGTTATAGATAATGTCGCTGTCCTCAAACTGCATTTCTGCTAACTTCTTCTAAACCACTCAACTTTGATACAGTTTTCACTAATGGAAAGTGTGATAAACAGGTTTGTGTATTTAATTTGCAGAAAAAAATTGCTATCATGCGAAGCCAGAGACGAATAGCTAGTTTAATATAAACGCGTCAGCAAAACTCTTCGTTGAAAAAGTCTCCTGCGCATCGTTCTGTTAAGAGGTATCTTCAGTGCCTCATCCATTACCAAGGAGACGATCATTCAGTCAATTTATTACATAGTTATTGGCGTCGTTTGTCAACGTCAACCGGGCTACGGTTGACGTGAAAATTAAGTGAGCGATTCATGAGTGATTATACGCAGTAACTTCGCTCTTAATAAATTCGCCCTGACACACAACTAAAGTCAACCATCCTTGTAAACATATGACATACTTTTATAAATAAAAATCTCAATTGAGTGACAGTTGATATTCTTGACAATAACTACAATGACTCCACGCATCATTGTAATTGGTTTATTAAAATTAAAAAAAGAACAAATGACCTCACAAACTTTCGCAATATAGTAGGATAATTTTAATTTAAAAAGATCTTATTTATAATATTTGGATTCTTTTGGAAGCAAATATCAAAGCAGACTTAATAACATTAATTGTTCCTTAAATGTAGCATTAATATTATCCCTAGGTTTCGTGAACCGTTAAAGCAATTCTAGTAAAATTAATTAATTTAGACGAATTTCTAGTTGCCATAAAATAAAGTGAAAATGCTGATAAAATTTTACTAAGTTAAACCGTCGTACTTTGTAGATATGTTCATCATATACAAAGAAAAAAATAAATTGTATGTATATATTAAACTTAGGTTTCAAATACTTAAAATAATAATCTTTTAAGTACTAACTTTACTTAACTATGTTTGGACTCGCACAAATTTAAAATTTGTATGTGAATCTGTTATAAATTAAGAGAAACTAAATAGTTCACTTTGAGACTGTAAACTAAAACAAGTTCTTTGGGGAGGTCTAAAATTGTTTTTAGGATAACGATGTCCTTGTCTTTTTTTTTCTATTTAGTTATTCTATGTATATGGAGAGTTATATGGAGAGTAATATCTGAAACCAGAGCACCTACTTGAAAAATTATTTCACTATTTGAAAGGTTTAACTGTTTCAAATATCTATCTAATATTAGTACAAGTAGAGAGAGTTTATTTTGTTTGTTTATATATTGTGGCTAGTAATCTCCGCAACAACTATGTATTTGAGAAATTAATTATTTAACTATTTTAGCAATCCTTTAAAGATATCACATTACAACGCAAAAAACATATGTCGTAAAAATCCACTTATCATATTGACTACTTCGTAATAGGACTAAATCTCTTAATGACATAATAGCAAAATGTTTGAATTTAAAAAAATAATAATGTGAAAATAGGTATACAATCAGATGTTAAAACAACAAAGAATGTCATTTTGAAGTAGGCTTGATGGACATAGACTCCATTTTTTTTATCTATACATACCTATGTACATGATAGGTACTAACTCCTCTAATTGCAACCGGAAGGTTACGTGATCGTAATGTAAGGATCTGTTCATAAGAGACCGTCAATATTATCAGCAGTCATCGACATTGCAGGTTACCAGATGTCGCGCAAGTCGTGCGTGGCCGGAGGGGCCAGAGGTGCGTGCATGTGGGTGCAGGAGTGCAACCGAGCCGGGGGCTCTCACGCCGGAGTCTGCGTCGACGGCTTCATGTTCGGATCGTGCTGTCGGCTGCCGGACAAACCCGTTCACCTATCGGGTAAGTTTCATTGATAAACATCAAATTTAAACTGTTCAGAGGGTCGTTAACTGTGCAATAAAGTATGTTTATTGTATGAGATTTTTAATGTAATAGTTGACAGATAAGCTAACAGTCCAATTGATGCTATAGATGGCTATCGTCGTCTATTAAAAAGCCACAGGGTTGCAAGTGCACTGTCGACATTGATAGGATAAAGTATAAAGCATGACGGGATATAGAAGAATGGATTCTGGTATCAATTTCTCTAGTGTTACCATTATCCCCTCATAATGGACACTAACGCGACCGGGTCTTTTGTCAACTTAGACCCTCAATATGATGCTGGAACTGCAAGGTTATCTGAACCAAAGTTGAATCCAAAGTTCTGACGACTTAAGGGCTGCATTGTCTACGCTGCGATTCTGGGTGCTTTCGGCCGGTCCTTTTACTAAGTACTCGTAGATAATTGTGAGGGATGCGTATGTCCAGTGGACGCGTTCCAGCTAAAATGACGATAATGAGCCCTTACTCCTTCGCTGAAACACAACGGGACGTAGTGTGACGCGACTGAAACATTTCAGGAGACATTACCTACTGACACAGACCGTGGTCTGTGCCCAGACCGCAGAACATCCGATTCAAACACTCGATTGAAGAGACGGTCCTGATTGGCTGCCATTATTGCAATAGTATTTTAAATTCAGTTCTTAGTGAGTTTCTTCTTATAAATGCAAAGCAACAGAACGTAAACAATTAACGTAAAAATAAGCACTGGCACATGAATTAAACAAGACTTGAAATTATTCGAGATCTTCTTATATGCGTATGATTAGCTGGTGCCCGCGGCTTCGCCCTCGTTGTAAAATAAAGAAATAACGCTTGGCTAAATATATAAGCAATGTAACGCCTAATATCTTTATTGCAGTTATAGCTTTGCCAGGCGTTAGATGATCCCTCGGGAACAGCACTTTTTTCTATATCCTTTTTTGTATCCCTCTGACAACGTGTATGCAAATTTTCATCTTGATCGGTTCAGCGGTTTAGGTGCGAAAAGGTAATAGACAGACAGGCAGACAGAGTTACTTTTACATTTATAATATTAGTATGGTAATGTTCTTTCTAATAAATAGAAAGAGCTCGCGAAACGGTTAGTTGATTGTATACAATTTCGTGGCAAAAAAAATATGTTGAAGAAAATTAAAGTTTTTCACAAGAAAAATTTCAGTGTAAATAATATTACAACTGGAACAATAAAATTAAGATAATTTAATTGTTTTTTTTTTCAGAAACTCCGAGTCCGGTGACAGTGACGGTGAAACCATACGTGGCTCCATCTAGCGTCGCGTATAGCACAACGCATAGGCCTCCCGAGACGTCGACGCAGACGATCGCGCGGCCAAGTTGGCAAACGCAACGGCCGTCGTTCATGACGAAGCCCATAGATGGCACGCCCTACAGCTACCGGCCTCCGGACGTACCTTCATTAGGAAATTTAGACTCAAGTAGCGAAAATAGTGATATAGTTCATAAAATATCTTATAGCAGTGTAAATAAGTACCAAAATGTAAATAGGCCGAACGAAGAAACTAGTCCCTACAACAAGATATCGTCTAGTCAAAGTGTGATGCAGGGCGCGCGGCCGATGGCAGCACCGGAGCAGCACGCAGAAAACACCATCTCATCGGGTGAGCTAGTTGTCAGTATTCACAGAAGAGGTCGTTTTAGAAGAGTCCATTTTGAATATAGGTACTCAAAATGCGGCTCTTCTTAGTAGATTCTTACGTTATAAAATAAAGCTAGTATAGTAAGTCAGGACTCGTTTGTCCTGACTTACTATCCTGACTATTTATAAGTATACTTAGATTAAATCATATCCGTATATGATTTTATATAATTTTATGTACCTAATAAATTCACAATATTTCTTTCGATTAAGGAAAATATTAAACAATTCATTTAAAAAGCCTCTGAACCCGTGATAAGTTCAAGAAATTTGTACGAGGTCTATACCTCGTATAATACCTAACAACTTGGCAATAAGAAATAATAAGCAAGCAATAAGACAACAGTTATAATACTTAATTGTAAAAATGCAATACCGTTGTAGTTACCTACCTAAATTTTAATTACCTATTTATTTGTTGAAATTATGCTGTTATTAAATAAGTCATTTAAACTTCGTTCGGATTCGTCAGGTATAATTCCTGACAAAAATTGTAAACATTTTATATCTAAAGACGATATGAAATAAAAAAAATGTCCCGAATTGCCACTGCTGCCACAGTCCCATACTTTGCTGTTTTAATCGTTCTAAAGGTTCGACCATATTGCTATAGATGTCGCTTAACAAAGTGAATAAATTGAATAAGTAGAAGTAGCATTTCCTTTCATTGAATTGAATACGATGAAATGAATAATTGAATACAATAAGTGTCAATTCATAATAGTTATGGTTTTTCTGGCTTTTGGAAATTGCTAGGGACAATTCCAAAATATTCCATAATGCAATTATAATCGCCCATTTAAAATCAATTTAAAATTATATTTTTTTTTTGAAGTGAAACTTCTTAGCGCGCGATGAGAGTAAAATATCAAGATCGAATTTTGTGTGACACTTCAGTGTAACGACAACGTGACGCTTCTTGTAACGTTTCTGCAAAATTAAACACTATTAATCAATTATATATCACTCTCTATCTCTCTGGCATATTGATACTATATTATTATATTTCATTGCCAAAGAAGTTTCACTTCTGACACGCGTATACTTACTGTACTTTTATTGATAGCACTGAAGTTCGTTAATAATTATTAATAAAAAAGATCAGTTCACACACATGAAAAAAAAAGCTTTTGAACTATTTTATCTTTATATGATTATGTATAGATTAAATGAAGTGTTTCTGCTTTTATAAATTTGCCCTTTTAATCCAATAAGTGTTCGAAATTTGCTTAAGTGGCAGGGCACACGGCGTTTCGTAGTAATGGACTGAGCAACTCGTCGTGTTGTGTTTCGGCGAGTAAGAGATGCTAGAACCCATTCTTTGATCTTATCAAGGTCAATTGCAGCCCCTATTTAGTCGCTCGGCGACGACTGTAGTCCCTGCTATCAAGTGGACCGACACGTCATTATGTCTCTTGTGCCCGGGTTTAAGATAGGAACCCAGTTTATGACTGTCGAATGCAGTGCCCTATGTTACTACTTAAAACAATTTCTTGCGCTCCCATGGTTGGCACTGTATAAACCCTAATTATTTGTGGCACTCGCTAATCCCAATTATAATATATCATATGCACCAAAATTCAAACATTTTTTTAAACATTTTCAGCTCAATTCATGTCGAGGCCGAGCAACCTGAATACCATTCATTGGCAGGCTACCACAGAGCCATCATTCATAACCAAACCTCGCCCTTCCAACTGGGAGAAGCCGGCGGGTAAGCCTAAGCCCACGAAGAAGTTCACAACTACAACCAGTAAACCACACAAGAACTACATGAAGCCGAAGGATCCGGCTTCGAATCTGATTAACAAGACTGAAGAAACAACACCAAGCACGACTCAAACCACTTCAGCTACCAACACTGCTGGTGAGTGTCCATTATTGAACCTTCTTTTCCCTTATGCAACAATCTGTATGATACATATTAATAATAAGAAGAATATCCTTTTTTTTATTAAGGAGGGGAAATGTCATTTACGCACTGTCCCTCGCCGACGAGGACGGTCGACGAGGGGGTGTGTGGGACTCACCCGACGGAACGAACCGCTCCGCCGGTCCTACCCACTAAAACCCCTCCATGTTCCACCATCGGCAGTGATAATGGGAACATCTGCAGGTCAAGCCACACCTACAGTTAAGTCCCAAATGCCAGAAGGTGTCCTCTTCTGACGCCCGGAACAACCAGCCGACGTCACCAACCAACCAACCAAAGACGTCAACCAGCTTCGACCCAGTTTGGACCTCTTGCAGTCCGAGACCGAAGCCCAGACTTACTACGCCTCGTAATACCCCGAGTGGTTCGGCTGGGCCCCCCAGCATCATGCTGCCGCCTACACGATGTTAGCCTGGGGGGGACTCCCGTTGACTGCGATCCAGTCCTCCCTGTGGTCGGTCCCTAACACCTCTGAGCAGGATGCCTGGGGCATTTCCCCCTAGGACCTCCCAGGCCACCCTGAACTGAGGACCTCCTACTCTGGCAAACTCCGTCGGGGTTGCCTTCCTTTATGGGGTGCTCCGCCACGAGCTCTGCTAAACAGAGCCCGCTCGTAGCCCACTTCGGTGTGTGCCTTGTTGGTCCCCAAAACCAACCCGATCGGTCGAGCAAGGGCCGGTGAGGAGGAAAGCACCTACCCCTGCAACCGCCCGGATTGCCTAGGGTAAGCCCCCCCACCACGACAAGGTCCTGGCACACCTAGGGGGGAAAGAAGAATATCCTAGATGGGCACTATCAAATTTTGTCGAGAGGATTGTGGCGTAGCCCAAATAGAGGATAAAGATTTATTTACAAAAGAAACATAACAAGCTCGCATGTTTTAAGACGCAATGGGTTTAGACTCCTTTACAGTTTAGTGTAAAAATTTAAGATTGTGGATAACATTTACGAATATTTTAATTACACACGCCGTGTCCCTGTATAATTGATATGGCTGATAAGGCGATAGCTACTCTCCTCCTAATTAAATAAATTAATAAATACATATTGAATTTTACTTAATTATTATGTTTGTATGCATTGAATTGCCACATTACATCTCATGTGAATGGCCTCTAATTATTATAAAACTCAAATAGTAACGTAATGTTTAACGATATTTAACGACTAACGGAAACTTCAGACCTAATTTTATCTAGACCACTTTATTCTTAAGTTAGTGCCTATTTCCTATTCCATCTACATCCGTTGCTTAAATTGTGCTTCTAAAATTGTTTTTTGTTGTCTTTGTTTTCAGAGTGCGGCGTAACGTCGATGTGGCCTCGACCAGAAACACGAATTATGGGCGGTAAAGACTCGAGCTTTGGTCGGTGGCCATGGCAGGTGTCGGTGCGAAGGACTTCCTTTTTCGGATTCTCATCGACGCATCGGTGCGGGGGGGCAATCATAAACGAAGGCTGGATAGCAACAGCAGGACATTGTGTTGACGAGTAAGTAAAATCATTAATATAATGGCTATTCAGATTTTTCTGCGAATCTCACTTCAAATAATAAGTAATTTATGTGTGTCCATTGAAATGTACAAAAACTACGTGTTACGCACACAAAGAAAAACAGAAGAGAATCAGTTATCTCGCATGAATAGACAAATTTTGCATGTTAAAAAATTTTTTATACAAAGGCCAGAAGGCATGCTAACATTCGATGGTAGGTATGTCCGATGGTTACGACGAGGCAAGTAGTTAAAACTTAAACGGATTCAAGTGTGCTACCGACCCTGAGGTCATCTATAGAGTAAAAGAAAATCTGAGAAGAGTAGACGGATTCTGGAAACCCTTACGTATTTACGCACAGATACGGTTACTTCGGAGGTGTAGGGTGATGGTCACTACCGCTAGATGGGCTGCACAGTTGTTGTGTGTAATGCCACTTTTGTTTTAGAAGTATGCTATATTTTGTTATCATCAATTGTAGTGTTACTGTTTAGATCGACTATGAACAAACACAAATGAAACCAATACATATTTCTTTCACAGCCTTCTGACATCACAAATAAGAATTAGAGTTGGCGAATATGATTTCTCGTCAGTGTCCGAACAATATCCTTTCGTGGAACGTGGAGTGGCTCGAAAGGCTGTCCACCCAAAATACAATTTCTTCACATACGAATATGATTTGGCTTTGGTCAAATTGGAGTCCCAAATACAGTTCGCACCTCACATATCGCCGATATGTTTGCCGGCGTCTGATGATCTCCTAGTGGGAGAGAATGCTACAGTTACCGGATGGGGGAGACTGTCCGAGGGAGGAGTTCTGCCATCGGTATTGCAAGAAGTAAGAACCTTTAAAATTATGCAATCGTCACCAATCTAATGTCTCTTGGATTGGTATTGACTGGGAGTGAATTAAATTCAAAATACCTTTAATTGCTTATTTTTTCATGTCCAACCTAAGTATTGGAGTCTCTTTTTCCAATTTTAAGACTACGACAAGCAAATATACATTGCTCTTATGTAAAATCCATTGGCTTAACCGATGACTTGTAAGAACACCTGACTTCTCTTTGATGTAATAATTACTGTAATTCCAGGTTCAAGTTCCAATAGTATCGAACGAGCGATGCAAGTCCATGTTCTTACGCGCTGGTAGACACGAATTCATTCCTGATATCTTCCTGTGCGCTGGCCACGAGAGAGGAGGACACGATTCGTGTCAAGGCGACTCAGGAGGTCCTCTACAGGTAAATTATTATTTATGAAATTGATTTTCCTCGACCCAGCTCAACGAACCGTAATTGTATACAAAGGATTTAAAATGTGATTATACTGAATCTTTATCACCTTAGGCAACTAGTTTTGTGATACTCGTAGTTTAGGTGCTGGCTATTTTATTATATTAAATCGACAACAATCGCAACAATTTTAATTTATCGTTGATGTAATTTTTGCCGATTAAGCACTAAATTTTTGCTAAACCTATTACACCCAGATGTTTTCATTATTAACTTTACCGAGATTTCGAACATGAAGTGTAAAATAAATTAGCTAACTTATACCTACTAACCAATCCGATAATTGGTTTGTCCAAATTAATTAATTAGACGAGGCCGGTACAAAGTTACGTTATTTGTATATTATATGACTATATTTAATAGAATCACCATGCTCCGGGATTTATGATCGGAGGTTTCGCCTGCGAATCGTTACTCCAATTTCTAAAGCATTCGTTTTCCTAGATTTGCTTAGTAACTAAAGAAATTGTTTCTTAATTTTTAAACTAACATAATAAAGCTATAGAGTAGATTTTTCTTTCCTTGAATGTTCTGTTTTTTCTTTTCTTTAATCTCTAACTACTTAGTATGATTTGAAAAAATCTTTGATCCATTTGATAGCTCAACTGTTGACGAAGTTTAACGATCCTTGGGAGACGAGCAAAAAGAATCTCTAAGCAAAAACGAACTAGTGTGTGTCACTTTACTAAAATCGAGTATCAGCGTTTAATTTAAGCTATATCACTTAAACTAAACGGCAAGTGAAACCATTTTTGACACAACTTGATGGTAGGTGGCCACCGTCGCATATAACACAAGCAACTCCACAAGGCGCTGCGAGTGCGAATGCAGACAGCACATATGCTGTTATTTCACGGTGGAATTCTGTAAGAGGGTGGTTACTGCCGCCAGACTGCAAAATACTGTATGCCCTGCCACTACTTTCCAGATTCAGATCAGAGTCAACTTTGAAGTTCACTTTCAAAGTTGACCTTGCCGGGAATCTAAACCTTAAGACAAGCACCCTAACCACTCATCCAACGGCCGATGCGCCCTATACTTATAATAAATATTGTCTTTTTTTCAGGTGAAAGGAAAAGATCAGAGATATTTCCTCGCGGGTATCATAAGTTGGGGCATCGGATGCGGCGAAGCGAATTTGCCCGGTGTGTGTACTAGGATATCGAAGTTTGTTCCTTGGATATTGCAAACTGTGAACGCGTAAAATGTCGGACTATGCGACGAAACGACTTGTGAACGAAGCGAGTGCGAGTTACCTTCAAAAATGTTGATTGAATGCAACGTTTTCTGAGGCGTTTCTTTTATTGAGTTCCACCGGGAGCGGAGATAATCAGCGATGGCGACTCGGAGTTAGTAACAAAATAAACATACGCGAAATAATAAATTGTTCTTGAATTATGTTCAGAAATGCACCTCGAACGGTGTAACTATATTTCCTTAAGCTATCAAACTTTAAATATGTTTATAATATTTAACATAATCTTCAATACCCATTTCCTTGGCGTCAATATGTGGAGACAGGAACTACCACCCTCTTACAACAAGACCACCGTGAATAACATGTGTGTGTATGTAAAAGAGAAATTAGAGCCCATTCACTATCTTAAGCCCAGCACAGACATGACTATAATATTACTATAGGTATATTTCAGTATAGGCCGAGACGCAATAAAAAATATTTTCATAGCTGCGTGTGTGGTCTTTGAAAATATCGTCGTGGTACATGTTAATGATCGAATGTTAAAAATATATATAATTTTTCCTTTTTCGCATGTAACTATTAACTATCAACGTTTGCAAAAACTCCTATGTGTATCGAATCAATCATGAACGGGCGTTTGAATTATTTTAGTTACAATATGACCAATAACAAAATTTCGTTTTGATAACAAAAAATTAACTAGGTCTGTAATCCTTCAGGTTTTTTCTCTACTAGACAAGGCAACAAATTTGCCCTAATGTAGGTAGCCCATTACGAGCCTACTTTTATCTGTCAGTCTGCCTGCCTATTTTAGACCTACTCATTTCTCTAAGTTCCTCGAAACTTAACAGAACTTTTGCTTTTAGCGAATAGTCAAATGATATTTGATTTGGAAAGGTTTGTTTTGTTAACCCTCCGAGGTTGGCAAGCATCAGCAACGTAAGTTGCAGACGTTTGCTACTTAGTAAAGCGGAATTAGTATTAGCGATTCAGTAACTTCGCTTTCAACTTAGCACCGGTGAAGTATTTAGTAATAAACGCCTTTACACTGACTGCTTGCTTTTGAAGGTAGAAAATATTTGACGCTTTTTTACACATTTTGTATTGATTTACCGGACTTATTTCATTAAAAATACTGTATGTATTTAGACCTTTTTTTTTAAATACAATAAGATAATATTCCGTCAAAAGTATGCATGCATTTAGTTTTAAACTTTGAATTGTGACCAAATTTCAAAGTTATTGAATCTAATTATGTAACTTTAAAACCGATTTTTTTAAAGTTATGTTTATTTGGTTTATAAAAGCAAACTAAGTTTTCGCTTAACTTTATTCGTTATACTTAACGACAATACATATTAAGTTGCTGTAAATACACTTTATTTTTATCGCAATTAATGTCACATATTTTAACCGTATTTTTCGTAAATTGGTAGATACAAAAATATGCCCACTTACCATTTCTTTTTTTTTTTGTAAATAGTCTCTTAAAGCTAACTACTTACTTGCCTTATAGAAATAAGTTTTATGTAATCAGTTAACGTTACAGTATTAATATATAAATGTAAATATTTTTTTCAATAAAAGACAGCATTTTACACTTTCAGTTTACGTTAAGTTCCCTTTAAGTGTAAGTAGATAATTAATTTTATTAAATGCAAAACAACAATGAAAAATGCATTTAAATTTCGTAAAATATACACAACTTTGAAACAACTTAGTAATATATTTTGTATTAGCAAATAAATGTAAAATTTTATTGAAATTTTACTGGCAGCAAAAACAATTTTAAGAGAAGACATTTGGAAATTTAATTATAAAAACCTACGTACGTTTTATTATTATTGTAAATTTATTTTAGCTATTGTAATTTGCTTATAAAATAAATGTATAAGTTTAGCCCTAATGTGTAAAATAAATATTAATAAGTAATGTGAAGTTAAATGTGAATATTTACCAAAAGGTTTGTTTGTTACGACTTTTGTATATTTATAAATGATTTAATTTTGTTTGAATGAATAGTTTATGATGACGTTGATCACATTTTGTTTGCACAAATAACATTGTTAATAAATAACTGGATAAATGTTGTCTTTTTCTTTTACTGTAATAATAAGTTAGTATGGGTGTTAGGGGCGTAACAGCCTTCATGTGAAAGAGAGTCGTGTTAGTTACACCATTTATGACTAAAGAAAGGCTGGACCGATTATTATTATGTTCGATTTGTTGTTGAATTGTCTTCAAGTAATGGAATAACTATTAAAAACATCTGAAATGTTCGATCGATACGTATCCGAAGAACTTAGAACTGATAACTAAAAAAAGCACATACCATATTTAAATCTTTTTATTTACAAACAGCAGAGCCCAATATAAATTGTATCACTTAAAAATGGATTACACTGAGAAAAATGTTCACAGAAAAATACGGTGAATTCAGTTAAAAAATATATGAATTCACGTTATGTACGGAGCATACTGAAATCATCTAGAAGTACGACGATAATATCCTTACTACTGATAATATTAAAACATGATGACCTGTCGCCGTGTTTTAGTAGGAAGGATATACTAATTTTGCGTTAATTCCTATTATATCTTCTTAGAGTAAATGTATGCTTCCTCATATATCCGGTGATTCCTCTTATTGTTTCCTATTATTATCTATGCTTTCCTCGTATTTCCGATGATTCCTCTTATAGCTTCCTACTAATTCTGTATGCTTTCCTCATATTTCCGATGATTCCTCTTATTGCTTCCTACTAATTCTGTATGCTTTCCTCATATTTCCGATGATTCCTCTTATTGCTTCCTACTAATTCTGTATGCTTTCCTCATATTTCCGATGATTCCTCTTATTGCTTCCTACTAATTCTGTATGCTTTCCTCATATTTCCGATGATTCCTCTTATTGCTTCCTACTATATCTCTATGCTTTCCTCATACTTCCAGTGATTCCTCATAATTCATCCTACTGTTTTCTATGCTTTCCTCGTATTTCCTACTATTATTCAGTTGTTTTACTGTGTAGCCTCGCCTGTTCCCTTGGTGTTATAGCGGAACAATATTTTAACCTCTATACCGTTGGCCTTGAAATGTTACGTAGTGTAAATAATATTTTATTTATATTTAAAATAGCAAATTATATATCTAAGAATTTTGATTATAACGCTAATATATGTAATTAAGGAAAGTCCGGGTTTCACGGCCAAGGGTACAGCAGTTAAGAATATTTTTCAGCTATAACACCAAGAGAACAGGCAAGGCTACACAGTAAAACAACCGAATAATAACAGGAAATAACTGGAAAGCATAGAAAACAGTAGGATGTATTATGAGGAATCACTGCAAATGTAAGGAAAGTGGAAGCATGAGGAAAGGCTGAACATTTCTAAGGGTTCTCTTAGTTCTGTTCTCATATATATTTACTGAAATATTGCAATATATTTGTGATGAAACAGAACAAACAGATGTTTTAAAGGAAACAGCTCAAACAATACCTAAAAAAAGAGCGAGTTTGGTAAGGTAGATTGTAAAAAATATAGAATACATAATATTATTTGTTTATTCAACAAAAAAAAGTTTACATTTATTAAGTTAAGTTACATTAAGTTAAGTTACATTAAGTTTATTAAGTTTACATTTATTTATCCTTATTTAAGTTTACATTTATTTATCCTTATTTAAGTTTACATTTATTTATCCTTATTTAAGTTTACTTTTATTTATCCTTAAAAATAAGTTCACATTTATTTAGCCTTATTTAAGTTTACATTTATTTATCCTTATTTAAGTTTACATTTATTTATCCTTATTTAAGTTTACATTTATTTATCCTTATTTAAGTTTACTTTTATTTATCCTTAAAAATAAGTTCACATTTATTTAGCCTTATTTAAGTTTACATTTATTTATCCTTATTTAAGTTTACATTTATTTATCCTTATTTAAGTTTACATTTATTTATCCTTATTTAAGTTTACATTTATTTATCCTTAAAAATAAGTTTACATTTATTTATCCTTAAAAATAAAAAATAAATAATAAAAGTTTACATTTAAAAGCTGAAGGAATAGACATTGCAACAATGTTGCTTCTTGAAAAAACCAGAAATAATAACCATGTTCCCAAAAATTGGAGACAGAGTCCGGTTTCAAGCGTCCCTGGCCTTGTACAAAGATGACCAAAGAGAAGGCAACTTGGTTAGAAATCACATTGCTTATTATTACTATTTATATAAATAATAGACTATCAAACTCTTCATTATGGAATTATATTATGAACTTTATTATGCTTATTTTTATAATACACAAAATATTTTTCATTGTATAAGTTACACTAGAAATATGTATATTACTTTCTTTTTATTAAACAAATGTTCGCAAGTCATACATACATATTAATTTATGACCAGAATTTTGTGTACTTAATTTGTTATATTGTGTTTTCTGTAGCAGCAGCCTGAACTCCATAAATACTACGATCTTGGAAGCAGTCTTTACAGACTGTATTACTGAAAGTAACTCTGAAGGAGAGCAAAGTGGGGAAAAATCAAGTGTGGAAAAAAGGCCACAAGACCTTGAAGAACATATGGTATTGTATTAATACAGTTATAGTATACAATAATAGTAACATAGATAGATATATATTATATCTATAATAATATTATAAAGAGAAAATATTTAATTAAATTATATTACCTGTATTTAAAACATGTAAAACTATTGTAAGTGCTTGAAATATACTTTGATTCAATTTGATTTATTTTGTATTTTTGTTTGTAATGCATAAACTCAAAAACTACTGGACCCTTTTAAAAAATCTTTCACTAGTAGAATATTATACTATAACTAACATAGGCTATAAATTATTTCTCGAGTGAAGCTGTGAGCAGTCAGCTAGCTAGTTATATATGTATTATTAACTAAATTATGTTCTATTCGATTTGTACATACTTTATGGAATTTTTCTGTAGCTATTTATATTTGACCACATGATCATTTTAGACTGACTAGTTCTTGCATAAGATGTTTCACATTTAGAACTACTATCCCTGTCAGTTAAGTCAGAGTCAAATACGGTCATCAGAGGTGATGTGATATTGTCAAGTAAGATTTGAATATTACTAACTATAATTTGTACTGCTGACCGAGATATAGAAGTATTGCTGTAAAGGGTTGAAATAAATTTAGAAACTTCTCTATGAATAATACTATCAACATTTCCAAGGACTTCAGGTTCAGTATCAATATGCATGCAGTCTGATTCAACTCGACAAATTGTTGTATTCTTATGATTGAACTCTAATTTAGCATTATCAGTTTTATGTTTGGAAAGGCTATGGCCACTTGAAGTGGAAGGCAATTCAAGAATATTCTCCTTTTTTAAATGTTTTGATCTGTAATGTTCTCTAAAGGATCACACGTTTGTGAAATATCGATAGCACTCATTTTCACCACATTTAAAAATATCAGAAATGTCTATTTTTTCACATTCCTTCCTCATATGGTTTATGAGGGCCGAAAATGTGGGGTAAGTCCGTTTGCAATTATAACACTTCATGTCACTTTATTTACTGGTTTCACTAGAGTAACTTTTAATTATAACACTTCATGTCACTTTATTTACTGGTTTCACTAGAGTAACTTTTAAATTGCAACACCAAGAGTAACTAACGTTTCCTTTAAAGACTGTGATAATCGATCGTAAGAGGTATTTATTTTATAAAACGCAAGTTGGATAATCAGCCAGATATTATAACTTTCTGTTGGGTATTTAGCTGCAGTGGCATGAAAAATTTTGAATGTAACATCAACTGCTTCGGGGAGGGATTTTAATTTGTAAAATGTATTATCACAGACTATAAAAGCAACGCCAGACTCTCGGATCCAAATTATAATCGGTTGTAAGGTAATACCAATTCGTAGTAGCTTTTGGCGACGTTCTTCAATCGTTACTTCTACATCAGCTTCGGTATCTACAATTGTCACAAATCCGTCTAATACTTCCGCTCGTGAAGCTTGCCAGTCTTTTTTAGATCGACGGGCGGAGGGTATATTAAACAAACAGCCTATTAACAAAATTGCAGCTGTTATCTTCTTTTGGGGTTTTTCATCTGTAAAATTGAATAATATGTATTTGAAATGACTTAATGTAGAATTTAGTTACAGAAGAAAACAAAAATAGAGCCAAGTCAACATACCATCAGCTAAGGATAACAATTCTGTTATTTTTTTTCGTAAAAATTTGTCCCTGGTATTAATTAATTTGTTTTGAGCTGATTGAAAAATCATGCTCATTGTAGCTTCTATAGCGTTAATTCCATTAGGTTTGTCGGGGAACAATTCTCCAAAATCTTGAACCAGCAGCTGCCATCCATTAGGCGACTGGAGTATAGGGTACTTTTTAAAATAGTCATTTAGAGTTCCTTCCTCGTAGTACCTTCTTTAAGTCCTTCTATGTCAATCCCAATTGCTGTGTTTGAACAGCCAGAGTTTGTAGAACAGTTAGAGAGGGAACGGGACTTGGGCTTTTCTAGCAGGCCCAGGGCAATTAAATAAGTACGTCGGGCTCTTCTGGCATTGACCAACCAGCCTGATGTATTACGCTTAGCTTGGAAGGCATCAGCAGGCAAATACGGGGCGTAATATAGTGGTGGGGACTCTTTAGGGAACAACCTCCCTATATCATGAGATAGAGTGAGGAGCTGGGAATCACTAAGAATAACAGGATTCTCGGCTGTTATCATGTGTTGCATTAGGAATTTGCATAGTCGTCCACGCACGGTAGACGGTAAAGAGCCCGCTTGCTTTCCAATAGTATAAATTTGCCTTCCCTCAGCTGAAGCCTGTAATATGTCGTACACCTGAAATACAAAATTTGTAATTTAGTAACTATAAGCTCTGAAAAATAAATGAATTATTATGTGTGCAAGTCATCTGAGGAATGGCAACAAGAAGTTATAACTTTTAACTAGCAGAGGGCTAGTACAGTAAAATAAAATCTTACTTTATTTGTGCTTGGGATTTCTTCAACCTCCTCAAGTACTATTGTTTCTTCTTGAAGTTCAGGTAAATCTGGTATGAGATGCACCTAAAAATACATACTTATTTATCCGATCAAATATTACATTTTAACTATCACTAGTTTGGTCAAGTAATAAAACATCTTATGAAAGAACTAGTCAGTCTAAAATGATCATGTGGTCAAATATAAATAGCTACAGAAAAATTCCATAAAGTATGTACAAATCGAATAGAACATAATTTAGTTAATAATACATATATAACTAGCTAGCTGACTGCTCACAGCTTCACTCGAGAAATAATTTATAGCCTATGTTAGTTATAGTATACTATTCTACTAGTGAAAGATTTTTTAAAAGGGTCCAGTAGTTTTTGAGTTTATGCATTACAAACAAAAATACAAAATAAATCAAATTGAATCAAAGTATATTTCAAGCACTTACAATAGTTTTACATGTTTTAAATACAGGTAATATAATTTAATTAAATATTTTCTCTTTATAATATTATTATGGATATAATATATATCTATCTATGTTACTATTATTGTATACTATAACTGTATTAATACAATACCATATGTTCTTCAAGGTCTTGTGGCCTTTTTTCCACACTTGATTTTTCCCCACTTTGCTCTCCTTCAGAGTTACTTTCAGTAATACAGTCTGTAAAGACTGCTTCCAAGATCGTAGTATTTATGGAGTTCAGGCTGCTGCTACAGAAAACACAATATAACAAATTAAGTACACAAAATTCTGGTCATAAATTAATATGTATGTACCTATGACTTGCGAACATTTGTTTAATAAAAAGAAAGTAATATATTTCTAGTGTAACTTATACAATGAAAAATATTTTGTGTATTATAAAAATAAGCATAATAAAGTTCATAATATAATTCCATAATGAAGAGTTTGATAGTCTATTACTTATATAAATAGTAATAATAAGCAATGTGTTTTCTAACCAAGTTGCCTTCTCTTTGGTCATCTTTGTACAAGGCCAGGGACGCTTGAAACCGGACTCTGTCTCCAATTTTTGGGGACATGGTTATTATTTCTGGTTTTTCAAGAAGCAACATTGTTGCAATGTCTATTCCTTCAGCTAAAACAATGATGTTGATATAATTAAAACTTGTGAAATGTGCAACAAATATATCTTCTACGTTTTCAGATATCTGGACAGGATATATATGTTGCTGTTTCAATTATAACTAAGTACCTATTAATAAAATTCATTTATCTACAACTAAGTAAGCTGTCTAGTTAGGTATTACGTCACCCGCAAGACGTTTTACATAAATATAACTCATTTTCTTTAGAAAATTCAATACTGGTTTTAATCAGAATTTAAACAGTAAAAATGATTTTAGTAATAATTTAAATCTATAAGTCTATCAAAAGAAATTATTTTATTAACTCGGCACGCCATTATTATCATGTCAATCGTCACATGTCCCAACGCACACTTTTAATGGCGTCTATGTAAAATAGAATCGTAAAATGAGTAGATATTAATATATACACTAAAATATATTTTTCAAAATAGTATCTATGTACCTAGTTACCTATTTTAGTACTTAAATGAATCTCGTTTACTACAAATACTTAAAAATGTCTTTTATTACTACTGAGTTACTTACCGGCAAATTTGTCTACGTAATGGGCTAGATTCCATTTCGTCAGCAAATCGCATGTAGCTTGGTCCATTGTGGTGTTCACAATCAAAATAAAAGTATAATATTAACTTATTAGATAATTATCAATAATTTAACCAGTGCGTGCACCAAAAAACAAGCAAGCTAGCGGGCGTACGTGACTGCGTAATAAATGGCTGAACAAAATGAGTGTTGCCATATAGTATTATAGTCGTATTTTTGGATGACGGTAATCGTATTTCGTGGTTTCGTAATCAAGTTTTTGTATGATTCTCATTATATTAATAAGACATACATATTATTTATCAATGCTTACCACAAAAGTAATGTGATAGAGCACATTATTTCATTATTATTTCTATCTTACTACAATATGGTGACAGCAACTTATTTCAGTTGATGTTAATTCAAATTTAATAGGAATTCTTAATATTATACAGTAACGTTTCACTATGTTTTATAAAACTAATCTTATTTCGGAGTAGCATCAAAATTCACATTACGTAATAATATTACATGATGAAGTTATGTTAAAATATTGAAATGATAATTTAAATTTGTATGACGAATTCGTAATTTGATTACACTCCAACAAATAGATTATTGCATCTTATGTTTTTATTCCGGCATGTTATTTTAAGTTTATCATTATATTTTAAGACAACGCACCTTTTTCTAGTCTGATGTAATCATCATTTACGATTAAGCAAAAGTGACATTTTTCTCAGTGTACAATTATAATTAGTAGCCTTAGAACTTGTACATAAATTGTGGGAAGGTTCACATGATAAGGTAACTTCTATGGATGCCTTAGCGGTAGACAATAGGGCGTGAAAAGTTTGCATATTTTCAATTTCTGAAAATCGAGTCAGTAGTCAGGAGTCTCTCTTTAGTCTCCTCCTTCAGTTTAAAACTTTACGGTCTTTTATAAGGTGGTGGTTACTCGCGCCAGACGCTACTACTAAAATTTGTTATGAATAAATATTTACGTCTGTATAAACATTATATTTATTATAATTTCAGGATGAAAATGAGTAAAGTGCCAATCTAAACAATTGTCGACACAATGCAAAATTAGTGAAAATTTTCTTATTTTTTGAGATATTAGATACACTATTCGTAAAAGGTCGTACTATAAAAGTATTTCCTTAACTGCAAATTGCTTTCCGAGACTCCGACGCTGTCTAACGACCATCCATTGTGCCGGTGCATCGGACGCAAACCTTTTTATATTTTACAAACAGTAGGAAATCTACCTAACAAATTTTTGGACAACAAAAGAATGACAGAATTCAAATTAAAATTTCTGACTATTTAATACCTAAAAACAGAGCCTTAAATATTTTAACGTTTAAGGCGGTCGAGGGCCAAATAAAAATAAAATAAAAATTAAGACCCGGTTTAAAAGGTTGTTTTAGAGGATTTTTGTTCCTACTACAATACTACAATGATTATACTCTTTGAAAACATTTATTTATTTTACAAATTAAAAGTTAGAAAGATAATTTACTCTTCAAGCGATGAAATGAAGAACAATATTATGTTTGTTTATATTTAGCAAACTAGGTAATATTTATAGAATATTTACAGCTCTCAAAACTACCTAGTATGGTATTGTCTTGATCATAATACCACAGTATAAATAATAGTTTTTTTTTATCGGTCGGCAGACAGGCAGACGGTCCACTTGATGGTAGGTGGCTACCGTCGCTTATAACACAAGCGACGCCAAAGCTGCTGCAAGTGCGTTGCCGACTGCAGTAGGATTAAGAATAAGGGATTAGGAGTGGATAAGGAAATGGGCTCTGGCATCCCTTACTCACTCACCGAAACACAACAGCACACGTGCTGTTATATACAATAACCCTTACAACCCCGTGAATAAACCCTTACAAGGGGGTGGTTACTGCCGCCAGACGGGCTGCCCAAATGGCTGCGAAAACGCAGTGTGCCCTGCCACTACTTTCCAAATCCAGACCAGAGCCAAATTTGAAAAGTTCATTTTTCAAAGTTGACCCAGCCGGGAATCGAACCCGGGAACCCTAGAACAGTGCGTTAAGGCAAGCACCCTAACCACTCATCCAACGGGCTTAGTACAAGTAGTAATACTTAGAAATTTGATATAATTGTTAATTAGTACACCTGTATACTTGTCTCAGAGCTTTGTTATACTAGGAGGGACCAAACGTTTTTGGTTAGAAATATATTTAAATGTTAAAAAACAATATGTACATGTCATTTTAATTGTCATTAATTCAGAATTTATGACCTTTTGAAGAATACTATTTTGCAATATTTTTATCATGTCTAAATTAGAATAACGGTCTGTGATTAAATTCTTTACAAATGGAGGTGTTAGCCAAACCAATATTAAACAACGATTGGATAACGTGTACGGGGATTCACCTCCATCATTTTACGCCGTGAAATATTGGTGTAAGCAATTTCGTTTAGGAAGAGAGTCTAATGTAGACTATCGTTTCGGTCGGCCCGTTTAGTAACCCATACCAAACAACATCAAGTTAGTGGAAGAAGAAGTAATGGAGGTTTGACTCCTAAAGTCGAAAGATAGAGCGCAGACCTCATATGAACAAGGTCTGCGCAAGATGGGTGCCAAAACTTCTTTCGAGTGTGCAGCGAAGTGAGCGAGTATCGTGCTCTAAAGAAGTTTTGGAGGTATTTCACGCAAACGCCAACGATTTCTTGCAGTCAACTGTTACTGAGGATGAAACTGTGATAATATACTATGATCCTCTCTGGATCCTCTTTCAAAAAGAGAGTTAGATGGAGTGTTGTCGTTCTGCTCATAGACATAAAAGAATGCCATACTACGGTGACAGGAAGCTATTATGCTAACCATATCGAGCAATTTCTTGAAGCAATCAAGCAAAAACTTAGAAAACAACTAAAGAAGAAATTTTAATAATAATAATATTTATTATTATTATTAGGTTATTTTAATAATAATAATATTTATTTATTTTCTCCACATTTTACAAGTTATTCAGTGCTACATTGTATGTGGGAGACTGGCGCCTGAACTAGGGTAATACATGTGTCTCAGGACACCAGGGCTCCACCTTCGGTGACCGCGTCTACATTTATATTTTATTGTTTGTGCAACACTTGAAATGCGATCGATAACACTATCTGTAGGTAACCATAAACATGGTCGTGTCGACCTACTTCTCCCCTAACCGCGGTCGGGCGGACTTTGAGACCTTCCTGGCCGCGGTGGAGGGTGTGGTGAGGCGCGCGGCCCCACTCCCAGTTTTGGTGGCGGGGGACCTAAACGCTAAATCCAAAGCGTGGGGGTCCCCTAATACGGACGTGAGGGAGGGTATTCTGGAGTCTTGGGCTTTGGGCCTGGGGCTCCAGGTACTCAACTGCGGTACCTCTCCCACGTGCGTACGGTGGCAAGGCACGTCCATAGTTGACGTATCCTTTGCCACCGCCGCCCTTGCTGCCCAAATCCGGGGCTGGCGGGTGGAGGAAGAGGTGGAGACCCTATCGGACCACCTCTATGTCCGATACGAGGTCTCCTCGCTGGCCCATAGGGCGCCACAGCGTCGGGATTCCACGGCAAGTGTCGCCTTTCCCAGGTGGGCACTTGCCAAGCTCCGCCCGGATGTGGCGGAGGAGGCAGCGATGGTGAGGGACTGGTCGTCTCTCCCCCCTCACCTCGCGGGGGATCCTGACGGCATGGCAGAGCATTTTGCTGAAGACCTGAGGGTCGTCTGCAATGCCTCCATGCCGCTGTGGCGCCCTCCCCCGAAGTGGAGGAGGGTGTACTGGTGGGCGCAGGAGATCGCCTCCCTGCGCTCAGCCTGTCTGGCGGCCAGGCGCGCCCTCCTCCGTTGCCGGAGAAGACGCTCCAGGAGGACGCCTGACGAAGAGGTCCTCCTTCGTCAGGCGTACAGGAAGGCTCACAACGCCCTGCAGGAAGGCATCTGCAGGGCCAAAGAAGAGGCCCACGAGCGCTTCCTGGCCCTCCTGGACGCCGACCCCTGGGGTCGTCCGTATAGGGTTGTGAAGGGGAAATTCTCGTCCAACTCCCCCTCTACGGCCAACCTTGACCCGGAGCTGCTGGAAAAGGTCATGGGGTCGCTCTTCCCGACCCCTGGCCAATTCGAGCCCCCTCCAATGGTGGCTCCGGAACCACTTCCGGAGCTCGAAATGGTGGGCCCTCCCGTCTCCGACCTAGAGTTTGTGGCGGTGAGGGAGCGGATCCGGGGAAAGAGGACGGCTCCAGGACCGGATGGAGTTCCGGCGAAGGCCCTAGCCATAGCGCTAGGACCTATGGAGGAGAGGTTCCGGGCGATAATGGATGCCTGTATCGCTCGGGGTAAGTTCCCGGCGAGGTGGAAGGTGGGGCGTCTCTGCCTCCTGCGCAAAGAGGGTCGCCCTGCCGACTCGCCGGCGGGGTACCGACCGGTGGTCCTGCTCGACGATTCCGGCAAGGCTATGGAAAGGATCATAGCACGCCGGATAGTCGAGCATCTAGAGACAACGCGGCCGAATCTGGATGATCGCCAGTTCGGCTTCCGAGCCGGTCGGTCCACGATGGACGCGGTGGGCCTCCTCAAAAGATGGACCGAGGGGGCCACCGGAAGAGGGGAGGCTGTTGTTGCGGTGTCACTCGACATTCGCAACGCGTTCAACAGCCTCCCTCATGAGTGCATAAGGGCGGCACTAGAATTCCACAGGGTGCCGCCCTACCTCCGCGCCCTTGTCAGCGACTACCTTGGTGGGCGGATAGTGCTATATGAGGGCGCGGACGGACAGGTCCATCGCCGGCCAGTGGCGGTAGGTGTACCCCAGGGGGCTGTTTTAGGCCCATTATTGTGGAACCTGGGGTACAACTGGGTCCTGCGAGGCAACCTACTTCCAAAGATGGAGGTTGTCTGCTTTGCCGACGACACCTTGGTCGCGGCAAGAGCACAGACGTGGGAGGACGCAGAGCGGTTAGCGTCGGTAGGCACCTCCTTGGTGGTCCGGCGCATCCGCCTGCTAGGGTTGGAGGTGGCCTTAGACAAAACTAGGGCCATGGGTTTCCATCCCCCACGCCGCAGGATCCCTCCGGGGCTCCGAGTCCGAGTGGAGGGGGTCTGGATCTCGGTCGGGATGCACATCAAGTATCTCGGCCTAACACTGGACCCCCGCTGGAGTTTCGAGGAGCATTTCAAGCTCCTGGCTCCACGGCTGACGAAAGCCGCAGCCGCACTCGGACGACTCCTCCCAAACTTGGGAGGACCGAATTCGGCGTGTCGTCGACTTTACCACGGGGTGGTAAGGTCGATGGCACTATATGGAGCCCCGGTGTGGGCGGAGTGCCTCACTCCTAGCACCCGGGCCCTTTTGCGGAGGCCGCAAAGGGTCATGGCGATCCGGGCAGTCCGGGCCTATCGCACTGTCAGCCACGGGGCCGCCTGCGTGCTAGCGGGCGTCCTACCGTGGGATGTCGATGCCCTGGTTCTGTCCCAGGTGCATCGGCATCGGGTCGCCGCAAGGGCCCAAGGAGGAAGACCCGTCGCCGAGGATGTGCGACGGGTCCGTGCAGAGGCGCAAGAGAAGGCCATGCACGACTGGGGAGAGGCACTCCTCATCCCTACCGCCGGCCATCGGACGATCTCGGCGATCCGTCCGGTATTGGAGGAGTGGGTAAGGCGCCAACAAGGTGGCCTTACCTACCGTATGGTGCAGATTATGGCCGGACACGGGTGCTTCGGTCATTATCTGCACCATATAAAAAGGGAGGAGTCGCCGCAGTGCCATCACTGCGGCGATCCTGATGATACGGCCGAGCATACGCTCCAGGTGTGCTCGGCCTGGAGATCCCAGCGCCAGGAGCTGAGGGCGGCGCTTGGTTGTGGACGGATCACACTGTCAAGCATGGTCGAAGCCATGCTTCATAGTGTGACAAACTGGAAAGCAGCTGCTTCCTTCTGTGAACACGTAATGTTGCAGAAGGAGGCAGCTGAGAGGGAGCGAGAGGAAGAGGCCGGTCTCGCCTCCCTCAGACGCAGGCGGCTGGGCAGGAGAAGGCGGGCATACCAAGCTCGTCTTCAAATGCCCTAGGGGACCTGCACACATGGGTGGCGAGCTATGTGTGCCTGCACAAGGTCCACCCCGTCTGGGGATTGCCTGGGTGTCTCCGGGCAATCCCCCATTGGAGTAAGCCTAGTCAGCAATGACTAGGCTGCCCTGGGGTGGATCGGAGTTGTTGCCTCGGCAGAACCCGGTCCACCCCGCTCAAAGGGCAAGGAGACACCGGGGAGTTTTAGTGGGTAGGACCAGTCCATTGACTGGGTGAGTCCCTCATATCCCTACCGTCTAGCCAGCGGTAGGGAATCCGTAAATGGATTTCTCCTCGCAAAAAAAAAAAAAAAAAAAAAGAAGGTAACCATAAACAAACACGGAAAAAAGGGTAGAAAGAAAATAAAAAAAAATGAAAACAAAAGAAAAAATGTTGTTTGTTTGTATGGTGTGTGTGTGTGTATGTGTGTGTGTGTGTGCGCGCGCGCGCGATGTATATGGTGCAATGTGTGTATTGTGCGTGTGTCTATGTGTAATACAGTATGCATAATAAATTAATAATTTAAAAATATATTGTTAATCTCAATAATGACTCACTGTTTGCTTCTTTTGTGGCATTCAACACAACTTCTATCATGGAATCTAACCGCTTGGTGCCATATGAGACTAATTTCCTGCTCTACGACTCTCGGGAATTTGCTTTATAAAAGTATCGGGATTATTAAAATGTGGATTTGTTTGCAAACATTTTTAAATAGTTCTTCGTAGGTGTTTGATTTGTAGTTGCTCTATTTGACTTCCATATATACATTTAATACGTTCTATCCCACATCATATCGAAGGTTGTATCATAAAGTCATAGAGTTATTGTAATTAATTTCTTTTATTTTAAATCACTTTCAAGTATTATTCCAGTAAAATTCATTTAATTGCACTACAATTTTACCTGCATAAATATATAAAATTTTTGTAATAAGTAATATTTAAAATTCAGTGTTACTTCACGTTGCGGCAAACTTAAAATTTAGGCCCACCACAATAACTTGTGGAATTTGTACACTTCATGATAAAAATAGTCTCTCCCAATTGCAAAGCCCTATAGCAATGAACAATTAGTGATATCACATTAACTTTTCTTACTCGTAGATATAAATGAGCTCTAAAATTATTCGATTTTATTAAAAAAACCTGGTATTCTTATTTTTCTTCTTTCTATGCGGGCTTCTCGATTGCGTTATTAGTACCTAAATTGCACTCGTACGACGCCCGGGTGGGCCATTGGTATTTACGTATATAATTTTTCCTTAAATTATTGTAAAACATACAAGAAGGCTTAAAGAGTTGTCGAATGCATATAATATATTTTTTGATATAATATTTTAAAAATACGAGTAAAATAAGAGTATTTTTTTCAGGTGCCAAAAAATATGGAAACAGTAACATACAATACGACAGGGGCGGACTCTGGGGATTCTTGGGACCCGAATTTTGTCGTTTTCATTTATTGTTAACTTTTATCTCTGTAATTTTTTATGCTCTAGAGAGTTTGGGGGCAAACGTTGTCGTAAAAGTTTGACAATTCGAAAAGAGCAATTTCAATTTGACACACAGCAATAACTGATGTTTTGATTGGGCCGAAAGTATTAATAGATTATTTTTATTTTGTAAATCAAAGAGTACTTAGGAATTTACAGAGACGTTTTTAGTAATTTTTTATTACATTCTCTCAGCTCAGCTGTAGGACGTAATTGCTGGACATAGGCCTCCCCCATGGTTTTCCATCTTATGGGTAGATTTCCTACGCTGCACTTGCCGATTCGTGCATGGTCTTCACTCTGAAATGTTCCGACCCAATTTGAAGTTGCTACTTCAACTTACTGATTCAGCGGTATACGGAGGTGACTTTAATTGTCTTCGGATCATCTCGAACATAGATAGCCATAGTTAGAACATAGATAACCATTTCTTACGAGGCCTATGGTTAGAGACACATAAGTCATAATAAGTCTTCGTTGGCTGAAAAACTTTGATTTATTAATTATGGTATGTAATAAACTTAAAATTACTTACCTAAAATTACACAATTACCTAATTTAAAATATTAGCGTAGCGAGACCCAGAGATTCGACATCTAAAGAAACAAAAATAAAGATAATGCAGATATCAGCCGCATTACCTTTAAACAGCCAAAGCAAATGTTCCGTGAAGATGGAAGTTGCGTCTTGCACTATGAATAGATCCATATTCTATATAGATCTACTTATAGTGAGAGACCAAGTGACCTAGTCCATCCATAAGTTTTGTTACCAATGAAAATGCATTCATTTTTTTATGAAGTAAGGTAATCTTAATAAAACTTAAATAGGTATACATATTTATTGAAGTCTCAGCAAAAAATAATTCTATTCTAACTGCCACCTTTAGCTTTGATACAGGCCTATAATCTGTTTGGCCACGAATCTATCGATTTATGCACTATTTCCATGAGAAATTTAGCCATTGCTCGCTTCAGAGATCTCCAATGTCGGCGTGTCGTTTAGAGTAGAATGTCCTCTAAAACTGACCTTAATTTGTAGTCTAAGGGGTTCAGATCTGGGCTACAAGAGGGCCAGTCTTCAACTCTTATAAAGTTCGGAACGTTGGTTTCGAGCCAGGCTTGGGTAATTCGTGCCTTGTGACCAGGTGCAGAGTTCTGCTGGAAAGTCCACGGTACGATAAAAAGTGTATTGCTGAGAGATTTCACATCACGATCCAAGACGGTCTCTTGATACACTTTGATGATAAGACACCTCCCACAAAACCATAACTGCCGCAGGATGATGATCACGTTGTAGCTTTCCTACAACTAGGCAGCTTCTTTAGAACGGTGAGTGTACACTTTGTTATTTTGCTTGTTGTAATTCTCTTCAATTGTGAAATTTTTTTCATCAGTAAAGAGGATATTGTGTCTTTCACCTGCGTATCGGGACAGAAGGCGTTTTGATCAATCCACTCTCTTTTTCTGTAGGGATTGTTTTAAGGAATGTCCTGTATATCGGCGATAAGCACAGAGCTTCAGGTCTTGTTTTAATATACGCGACAGATTCCTAGCGAGAATCTCATTTCTCGCGATAAGATTTTTTTGTTTCATTATGGGGTTTCGGCGAACTCTGGCTTTAACAGCATTAACAGCTTTTGTAGTTCTAATAGCATGCGGCCGCCCGCCCCGATCTTTCGACAGAGGTCAAATTCAAAATCCAATTCAAAGTCCAAATTCAAAATAAACAAAGAGTTGAAAAAAGAAAAAGTTTTTATGTAACAGTATTTATGGCCAGATTAGTTAAATATCGTTACGTAAATTGCAAAGCTGTGACAAGGATGTTCGTTCGTTCGTCTTTGTCCAATTTGGGGATAAGAAAATAGTTGTGTCCCGCGGTTTCATCCGTCGTTTAATTTAAATTAACAACTTATAAACAATTTTTAAATGTCATAGAGTGAACATAAGTAGCCTATAACCTTCCTCAAGAATTGGGCTATCAAATACAAAAGATTTTTTTAATCAGACTTGAACAATAGTTATACAGAGTTTAAAGCGTTCAATCAACCAAACAACAAAACTCCTGAGAACCCAAATATAATGAAAAATATAACAGGTACCTAAATAACGCCTGAGATTTTTATCGCTTTAATGACGGTGGAGCCGAATTTTTAATATTTTTAGAGGATCCCTCGGGAATCTAACATTTTTCCAGGATAAAAGTATTCCTTAAGTGAATCTAGTATATTACAGTAATAAATTATCCATGTGCCACGAACCAGTTCAGTAGATGGTTTTTACGCGAAAGAGTAACATATAATTTCGTAGATTATTACGACACTTTTTATATTCAATCGCGCACATTAAACTGAGCAATCTATCTGGTGACAGTAACCGCCATCTTAGAAGACCCCATGAAAATTGTCTCTTAGCTTGCTTACCTAAAAAAAAGAAAATTAAGGTAAATTAAGGTCTTTAAGTTTCTATTTTCTTTAAAATATTGTGAAAATTTAGTAGAAGTTAAATAAACATTCTTGCTTGTGCTATTGTGACCATGTTTCGACATTTTAGTCCGAGTATAAATCAAAAGCGCTTGGTTATTTTTATGTAAGTATTTAAAAAAAATCTTCATTTTCAGTTATTGTTAACACTTTCCCGTGGAGTTTTTAAAGGCATATTTGTGGATATTGACTGCAGTTACAAATTTCAAAAACAACACCCAGATATTGTAAATCAACTCGCCCTTTGCTCTGTATATTTATTATATGTGTAGTGAATATATTGAATAATAAGAAAAAAAAAAAGAGTGTGTGTGTCAACTCCGACGCAGGACTGCAGTTTACTCGTACTCCTTTAAACTTATAAAATTTCTGTCGTGTCAATGGATAACTGGATACCAAATTAGTTAGATTATTTAGTTACATTTTGAATACTCAGATGTCACGTGTTCCACAAAAAAAAATTAATTTATGTTCGGTATACACAGATGTTTTTTGTAAGTTTTTTTCGAAGATAAATGTCGAAGATAAAGCTCAGAGAATATAGAACATAAATTCATGCGTCGGCTGTCGCACAAATGTCAAAGTGACCGATAACGTAACGCTTTTTAGTTAACACTGGTAATAATTTTACTCCTCATAAAATTTCCATACCGGGGGCCTTATATGAAAATCGATTTTAACTTAAGGAATAAAATAAAAAAAAAAAATTTTTTTTTTTTTTCATTTAAATTTAAATGAAACACCATTAACTTTCTGCAATTTCTACTAAATAAATAGACAAATGGATCATTGTTGCTTATTTCTGTGCCGGATAGTTTGTTCATTGAAATAGATTTCGCCGGTCACTTGTTTCATCCGTCCAACCGGTCGATGATTCGAGACCAATTGCTGGCCGCCCTTTGTTTGAGGAATGTCGAAGTTTCTCACCAAAAGAAAATCAACCTACGTGATCATTCCGGAAACTTTGGCGGTAAAGTTTGTGCGAAAATTACGTGAGAGAACTCGTAACTTTCTATTTCCTGACTGTTTATCTCTGTGCTTATTTTATGCCATGGGAAATTTCAAGTCTATTCCATTGCTCCGATATTACAAAGCAACCTCAATAAATCAACATTATTGGAGACTAGCTGCTAGTGTTATTCGATTTTTATTTCCAATGGCAATAAATCACTAACGTAATTTCTCTATTTATAGAGAAAGTCATCTAATAACTTTAATTTGTAAAGTATAGTTGTATTTTTTGTAAAAACGCAATTTTACACACAGCTTTTTTTCGATAATTATGTTTATAAAAAGCCATCTTCTAAACTTTTATTGTTGCCGATGGATGATATAATGAACACGAATATGTTCGGCTTACATCCAATATTAACAATGCAATTTTTGCAATTATTGTGAGGATCTTAAGTCCATGTCGGCGTAAAAAAAGAACCGAGCGTCGCTCGGCCCGGTAAATGTGGAATTTTGACTAAATTTCTGGAATGCTTCTTTTGAAATTATAATTTGTGATAGAATTTGTTAGGAATAACTATCAGTGAAATAATCAAATCTCCATTTTTGTCTAAATGAAAGTTTATTTTTATGAGAATATTTGCTCACTTTGAAAAAATTAAGCTGAAAAACATTAAATACTGCTATACTAATATTATAAAGAAAAAAGATTTGTATGTATCTATGTAGATATGTGTGTATTTTTGTATGTTGTAATGAATAAACTCAAAGACTACTGGACCGATTTTAAAAATTCTTTCACCTATAGAAAGCTACATTATCAGCGAGTAATATTTTATAAAGATTCGCGGACGAAGCCGCGCGCAACAGCTAGTTAATAATAATACTATAGTAATAACATTTGGCAGATAATACACAATCTATACATATAATAAAATCTAAACGAGCTGTGTTGTACATTAATTTAAAGAAAAAAAAAACAATTTGTAGACGTTGTACTTATGTTACCGAAGTCAAAAAAATAGTTTTAGAATTTTTGTGCACTAATCTCAGAAACGGTTTATCCGATTTGAATGCGGTTTTCACATAAATTTTAAACAAATCCGATATTGTTTCACTTGCTTTCGTTATAAAAATTATTATCAATATCCAATACTGAACGAAGACCAAAGAGACCACGAACAATATGGCAGAAATGCATGACCTGTTACGGTTATTAAGAAAGTTAACCAGCACATAAAACTAGGCGGACAATTTCACTCATTAGGCCCGTCCCTGGGCGACAAACGAGACAATATCCATTACAGTAAAAGTTCATGTGCAATTCCTGGGAGAGGTTGTTGATAAAACGGTGCAAACAATAACCGGGAAGTTGAGATTAGAGCATTTCTGAATCTAAATAGTAATTTGTATGGTTAATTAAATTTGTGATAATCTCGGGCAGTTCTCAATTCGAACATAATTAATCGGCTGTTGCCCTCGGCTCTACTCCATTGAATAAGTTCAGAACTGTTATTGCTAACTGTTATTCCACGGGATATAAATCATCATACCTATTAATAAAATACAGGGTCTATGACTGACTTAACAAATGCCCTGACATCCTACTAAGATTACAAATTCGAAAGTTTGTGAGGCTGTTTGAATGTTTTTTAGTCTTTCAAGCAAAAACTACTTTTTGATTTTGATTACACTTTATAGTATGTAATCAAAATTAACACATAAACTACAATAGGGTATTTGACAGATTTTAGGAAAATATCTCAATTGTTCATTATACCATAATATACTTGCAATTTGATTCATTCTTTGTGAATTGCTTTATTTTCTATGAAAACTAGAATCAAAATTTAAATGATAAATAAGACTCAAATCGTAGTACGCTCATGTACTGTGGCTCTAGCATGAGTTTACGATACTACACTCGCTAGCGAGAGCGTAACGGTAAAACATTTATATGGAAAATTGATAATTTGACATTGACAGTTCACGATTTCCCATACAAAAGTTTTACGTTCTCGCTAGCGAGTGTAGTATTGGTGTAGTATCGTAAACTCATACTAGAGCCTCTGTACTAAGCATCGACTGTAAACAAAGCAAATGACGTAACTCTATACGCCACCAATCGCGAGCGTTTTTAATCACGTGGTCAAAAACATGAAAATTAAATATTTTAATAATGATTTCTTATGAAAATCGTACATATTTTTAAAGACTGTGTTAGTTAATTTGGTTTAAAACAATATTTGCAGTTAGTCTAGTAACAATTTGTTTCATATTTTCATTATAGTCAAATACCGTATTGGTTGAGACACGTAAACGAAATCGCGGACGAAATGCTTAGAGATATCTGACTAAATATTATAAACAAATATTATAAAAACATACTATTAGGGGTTTCAGTACATGACCAAAGCGTTCCCAGCAGATTTCCTACACAAACTGTCTTTGTTTAATGCTCTTTCCTTTAGTGAAAACCATATCAAAATCCATTGGATGGCATAAAAGAGGTTAGCGAAGAAACAGACAGAGGTCGACAACGATGTTTTTAATATATAAATATAACCTATGTATACTAAGTACGGGTTAAAAGACTATAAGTAAATGTAACAATAAAATCAGTTTCACGGAAGAAAACGATTTAGTTCATGGAGCTAATTTATTCGTGCTCTAATAGAGTAGGATCCCAGGACCCCCAAACGTAACCAATTTTTTAACAGAAAAAAATCGAAGAGTGTTGTTATGTACTTTGCTGTATGTGTTCTGCTAACTTGGGTAGACAACCAATTTAGAATTTCACTAATTTCACTTATTTTCTAAAGGTTGTTATTTATATATGTTAAAAAAATAGCGTTTGAAGGATGATTGGCCCCTGAGATTTGTTTTGCTGATCACATATTGTTTTGAAATAGTGCCCCAAGTAACATAACATATAAAAATCAAGCTTTAAAAAATAAGTAAATTTCAATAGTTCAATTATTATTTTAGCATCTTTTAAGTATCTGGCAGCAGTATCTGGCAGTGCTGAATTATTGTAATTATTTGTAATAATATTTTACAAAACATACATAAAAATTAGCCTTTTTTTTTCTTTCTCGTCTGTTATCTCTAAATTGGCCGTCTACCGAACTTAACAGATACGCTTACGTTCAAAGTACATAGAAACACTACACGATTCCTCACATTTTGTCTGTTAGAAAATAAGTTACGTCTGGGGGCCCTGGGATCTTGGGCCATAAGGTTTTCGAATTTCTTTCCCTTCCTACATACGGAGCTCCAGGTCTCTTAAGGGAAACATTTACAAAACTCAAATAAGAAATATACTGGAAGTGAAGTGATTTGGAAACTTAATTTTTGAAGAAATCCTGTTGCACTACTTTTATGTGAGCTTAATAATCTACTTTTATATAATGATATAATCCATTTAGATTGCAGAATATATTATCACTTATTAACATATATTTACTAATGGATAGAGTTGCTAAATAAATTAATAAATAAATAAAATTGTGGTTTTTAAAAATTGATAGTGACATTTAAGTGTATGCCGTGTAGGGCATGCGTCCAGTAGGTACGGGCCAAAAAGACAGAAAAGACAGAAACAGAAAGACAATTAAATCTGGAAAAGTTGTAGTTTAAAGCTGATTCAAGCTCATCTTAGTGGAAACATTTCAACATTCTTCCACTAAGTCATATCTTCAGCCACATCTTCAAATCTGGATACACATTGTCATATTTAATTGTAAATTTTGATTACAATTTTTTTATTTCGTAAACTGGGATCCCATTGAAAACTTTTTTTTAAATACATATTTAAAAAAAAATTAAAATTACATATTTAATTTTTTTATTTTTTTTAATACATATTTAAAACATGTTAGTTAGCGTCACCTATGACTGTGTCCTCCATCTATTCTATACATATATGTATACGTATAATTAAATCGTAAACGAGCCGTGTCTGCACACTAAATATAAAAAAAAAAAACTATTTATACACGTTGTACATATGTTATCCATGTCAAAAATACTTTTTAATTTCTTTGTCTGTTTGTATGTTTACCAGTGCGCTTGTGAAAGCTAATCTCAGAAACACTTTAGGCGATTTGAATGCGCTTTTCACTGACGTATTGTAGCAAGCTTTCCGCAACATTTAGTGTTTTTTCATTCCAATCGGTTTACAAACAAAAAAGTTACGCGCTATACCGAATACCCGTGTAGCTAGTCGCTGCTAAAAACACTAATGTCTGAGAAGAATCTGAGCCCGATTGGCGACGAGGCAGTACAACACAGATTGAGTAATTGAAAACAAACTCGGACAAAACAAAAAATTGTTTAGTCTAACCTCAGTCAGATAAACTTTTTAAGGGCACCTAAGGTTAAAAGTTGGCCATCAATAGGACCGCTTCCGTAATCTCTACATCCATGCATCCCTAATACGAACAAATCTCTGACGTCATCTCCACTGATAGCACCCATTTGTATGTGTAAACAGCATTTATTATCTCATCCCGTAACAAAAGTAATCCCAGTGAAAAATTAATCCATCTGACTCGATGTTTCCTGATTTTTTTCGTCCGCTTACAGGTCCCACGGACATATTTTATGGGCACGTTGTTTTGACCTCAATGGCACC
The DNA here is from genome assembly GCA_910589475.2 of Bembecia ichneumoniformis. Classification (NCBI taxonomy): domain Eukaryota; kingdom Metazoa; phylum Arthropoda; class Insecta; order Lepidoptera; family Sesiidae; genus Bembecia; species Bembecia ichneumoniformis. The sequence continues at coordinate 349,184 of OU342531.1, forward strand.
TTTGTTTCGGTAGATCACAATAAATAACGATCATGACAGATCAAACACACGTGTGAAATATATTTTTACAGAGTAATTTAAAGCGGAGCTACTGAATGAAATTTCATTTAGATGTACGCTAGCGATCCGCCCCCGGCTTCGCGCGGATACAATATTGTTCTACAAATTATATACACAAACCTTTTTCGTTTATCGCTCTTTCCATTAGTGAAAACCGCATCAAAATCCGTGTAGTGGTTTAGAAGAAGTTAGCAGAAAGACAGACAGAGACTGACGGCGACTTTATTGGTAGTGATCGAAATTGGAGTTATCGATAGGGCAGATCGTGGTGTTTCAGAAAAACAATCTGACCTTATCCCAAGTGGCACCGTTTTTGTGATATTGAGTTATTTTGATATCTATATGTAAATTAAGTTGATTTTACTTTTAATAAGTTATGTAGGTAATTCGTAACATTAAAAGTGGCTACCTATAACAGGAATAAAAAGGGTTCTCTGTTCTAGGGGGTTCGATTCCCGGTAGGGTCAACTTTAAAAAAACGAACTTTTCAAATTTGTTTCTGGTCTGGACCTGGAAAGTAGTGGCAGGGCACACTGCTATTCGCAGTCATTTGAGCAGCCCGTCTGGCGGCAGTCACCCGATTACAGAAGATCACCGTGAAATAACAGCACGTGTGCTATTGTGTTTCAGGGAGTGAGTAAGGGATGCCAGAGCCTATTTCCCTATCCCCTCCCAAGCCCTTATACTTAATCCTACTATAGTCGGCAGCGCACTTGCAGCAGCTTTGGCGTTGCTTGTGTTATAGGCGACGGTAGCCACCTACCATTGAGTGGACCGTCAGCCTGTCTGCCGATCTTAACATTAAAAAAGTGAAGTATATTAAAATTATAAAGTATTTGTAAAGTTGGGAAATACCTAATAGCTTAAATGTTGTTTTTCTTTTCATGTAAGATTTTTATTTAATTTAGTTGAAGATTTGTATAGTAGAGAATATCAAATAATATAGTTTAATAATAAAATGTTTCTCTTTTCAGAGCAACGCAATTTTGCTTTTATTTCTACAACCACCATTTAAATAAAGTGTTTGTACATTATTTACATGTGAAGACGCGCAAGAAATGTCTACAGAAGACTTTCTATTATTTTCAACGTCTTTTTATTTAATTTGTAATAAAAGTATGGCATAATAATTTAACCACCGCGCGAAAAGGAACGGAAGACAACCAAATCAGCAGATTTAGATATGAGTTGGACGATTGTAAAACCAATGCAAGTTAATGGAAGGATTTATCTGATAAGTATTTTATTCGTCCATTTATTATTCGGGACTTAATTGGCACATTGTTGAAACAAGCCCTTAAGGGGGAGACAAACCCTAAATACTAAAAATATCCATTGTTTAATGAAAATGTTACAAGAAATGGACAAGACAATTGCTTTGAAAAATATATATATTATACTTAAACATGTGAAGAACCAATTGTATTAATTAGAATTTTCGTTAAAGTAATAGAAACTCCACAAAAAAAGTTAGAAAACAAGAAGAATTTGACTTTTATTGAAAATTCTCTCTAAAACGGCTATTGCACGCATATGAATCCTGTACTTATTAATAAGTTAATATCAGATTAAAAAATTGTATTAATAAAAATGTTTATTTTGTGTATTGTTCTAATGGTAAAAACTAAAAAACACCATTTCTAGGGCTGTTGAATTGGATCCGCCGCCAGCGAGTTCTATAGTAAATGCCATTTGCCTCAGTGAAACCCTTAATATTACTCACTGTAAGTTGCTGGAACAAATAAATATTTATTATTATATTATTATTTTTTTGCGTACAATTAAATTACTCATTATTATTAAAAACTCTTATCACTCTGCCCTCTGAAATTCGAGTCTTACTGATAAACTTTTACATTTTTAGTACCCGCTATAAATTCGTTGAGAGTAAAAAGGAGTTTAATGTACTTGGAATCAGCATAAGGCAAGTGAAAAGTTCGCCAAGTGTAAAGGCTGAGTGCACAACTTTGTCCTGTTGTCGTCTCTTGTATTTTACGATCCATTCACAACAACGATGCACGAAAAGGGTAATAAAGGCGAGGGAATTTATGTTTTTTTATATGGCTTACCTGTTACAATGGGCAGTATCTTGTCTAGTTATCAACAAGTGGACCGCCTCTCAGAGCTAACTTGAACAAATTGGTAAGAAATGCATGTTTCATCTGCATGATATGATGTACGAGACGAGATAGAAGTAGGTACGTCAGTTTGTTTAACCACTTGTATGCCGGAAGCCGAATTACCCTTGTCTGCCAGCGCTTAAATTTATCATTTCAAGTGCCATTTGCCATTATATATACAGGTTGTTCAAATTTCAACAGTTTTTACCGATTTAACTACTGACTCTGACTGACCTAATTGTTCTCCCAGAAGTCATGGGGGTTCTAAGATGACTTATTAATAATGTGGATTCACGTTCCGGCATACAAAGGGTTAAAGGAATGTGTACCTCTTTATATAAGAAACTCATATATATATTAACCAACAGCTACGGGCACTTTAAACACCCGCCGTTTTGGCGCGCTTGTGATTTTTAACAATCAAATGTTAAAAATCACAAACATCTACACGCTTGTTGGCATTTCATATACTTTGACGTCACATTCGAACTGACCTTTTCAAGTATTTTGAATTTGCCCACTATTTTTTTGCACTTTTTAACAATATTAAATATATATTTACATAGACATAATTCTAAAGCGAAAATGTTGATAAAAAAATATTTAAGCCTTTTCTGAATTAGACGCATATTTGGTAACCAAATATTCGTGAGTTTATGAATAAATAAATAAAAATACTTAATTATTATCTGATTCTGTTCTCAAGAAATGTGTGTTGATTTTACTCACGACTGTCACCTATAATTTAAAATTCTATTAATTTAAGACGCGATACGTGAATTACTGTTATTTTTTAATGATAAATATTATGATTTTTGTTGAATAGCTGTGAATAGAAGTAAGTAGCTAGCATTAGCCTGAAAATAGATGTATACATTTAACCTGATAAAAATGCAAAATTAACGAAATAATGCCGTGTCTGTACATTAAAGATTAAAAAAGATTGTACACGTTGTACCGAGGTCAAAAGGTCAAAAAAATTGTCTCTTTGTCGGTTTGTCCGTTTGTCTGTTTGACTGTACGTTTGTGCACGCTAATCTCAGAAACGGCCTAACAGATTTGAATGCGATTTTCAGTGATGTCCCATAACATTTAGTATTTGTTTCATTCCAATCGGTTTAGATATTATGGCGTTAGCGACATTAAATGAAGATGAAACAATAATAATAGTTTTTGATTTTGAGATATTTTTTATTAATCGCTTAATTGTATCGTTCTACGTTAAGGTGCAGTATTCAAACCGCGACGTCTGAAATTCGCTGGAGACGCGTTTCGGAAAACAAGATATTTAAGAGGTATTATAACGAAGTAAATTGAAGTACTCTTTTGGGAGAGGTTGTAAAATATGGCATTTCGGAGGCGAAATATTATATTTGTGAACCAGAGGCGTGAGGTGCTGCCGGCCTTCTTTATTATTTAGGCACATTTTTTCCTGTGACAAAATTGAGAACGAATTCTCTTTCATTGTGCTCGATTCCTTCGTTATCTCGTTTCAGTTTATTTCTCTGCATACTTTTTTCTACATTCTGACGTTCAAATTATATAGGACAATCGTCTGATCATCTAAGTGTGTTGCGCATATATATATAACAGGTTGGGGGAAAAGTTTGTTCGCATTTAAATGAAAACTTAAGACTTTTTTTAGTTTATTTACATTTAATTGCAGTATATACATATGTGCCGTTTTGTTTGATGACTTTTTGCCATCTTGTAGGTAGTGACAAGAACCCTTTACTATAGAAATTTTGGGACTTCTGATCAAAAAAATGCGACAAGTAGTTTTCGCAGTCCTCTATAAATAATGTTCAGTACGAGATTCACAGCGACATCTATGGGCCGAACCGAAGTGACACATAATGTCACCACTCATGTAATTTTTCTACCCATTTTGCAATAACTTGTACCTGACAATTATAACACGTCATTCGTTAAAAGCTATATCGTTTTTTATTACTAAAATTCGTCATCCAAGAAGTCTGCTCTCCAAAATTAATTACCGCAAGCAAAATCAACGCCTAGCTCAAACAAATAACATTTTAAAATGTATCGAATATCTTCATTATTTTGACTTATTTCGACAAAATGAAAAAAACAACATTTTACTACTTTGTTTCTTTTTTTGAAATGTAACCTTTTTAATGTCATCAAAACTAACCAGATACAAATAGTACAGCCAAAGAGATTTTATTACAAGTTTATTCATACCCTTTACTAATCACTCGTGCGAAGCCGCGTAATCGTTTGTTCACCAAACATAACAATCAACAAAAAAAATACACAAATTATAAACCTAGCTTGTTAAATAAATGATTTCAGCAAATAGCAAAATGGCTTTTGATAAAATATTTTTAGCGTGTTAAAAATTCTGAAACGAATGACTAATGTCAGTCCTGAATATTGAGATTTATACGTACATCAACGTTTTAGGTAAATGTTTGTTGGGTCATAAGTTGAATATCCTCGGCCTCGGGCTCCGATCAGCAATGAGTCATGACTCTTCTTTACGACCGTGCTCACCCCGGGTCAAACGTTTGGAAGAATCGACTAAGCTACCTTGCTTATTTTTTCCCTGAATTACCCGCCATTTTCTTTTCCACTTTCATTCGTCATATACGTATTAGGAAACAATAATTTTAAAAATTATTATTAAATTGTAACGCAGGTAGACAGCGTGGTTTGGTGGTTAATATGTTGGTAATAAATTTTATTTTTATTTTTTGTTATTATTGTTATAACGCTTTCAACGTCTTCGAAGGAATTAGTTACGGTTTATGTCTCCGCTCACTTTAACCCCGTGCAAGAGGTATATAATGAAAAGCCTGAAACATTAAAAATGTAGATAAGTAATATATTTTTTAATGTCAAAGTCGACAGACAGGTTAACGGTTCAGTTGATGGTAAGCGGTTACCGTCGCCAATAACACAGGCAACGCCTTGTAGGATTAAGTATTGGGAAGATATAGCGAAATGGGTTCTGGCATCCCATATTCACTCGCTACGACACACATGCTGTTATTTCACGACGGTCTTCTGTAAGGTGGTTACTGGTTACCGCCGCCAGACGGGCTGCCCAAATGACTCCGAGACGCAGTGTGCCCTGCCACTACCTTGGAGATCCAGACGAGAGCAAACTTTGAAACGTTCATTTCCAAAGTTGACCTTGCCGGGCATCGAACCCCTGAGACAGAGTGTTTGGTCCTGTGGCGGGCGTCAGTCTCAGTCGCCGAAGAGTACTCCCGCCATAGTGACATTTGACAGCGGCCGTCATTAGATGTGACGTTTGGTAGGCCGAGTCGTTAGAGATAGCTTTTGGAAAACGGTTCGGTAAGCGCAAGCACTGGTGCTAAAATTGTATTTGAGTGACATTAAGTTACATTCGATTGAAGAATCGGCTGACGGTAGCCCTTGTACGGGATAATTGGTTTGAAAGAGACTAAATAGAATCTGTGAGTGTGTATTGAAGCGGCCACGGACGGGTATCTTGGTGCCGGAACTCGGCGATATTCCCTTATTCCTATTTCCCGCCTCACCCCATATCTATATATCTCCCTATCGCCTGAGGCGACTTCCAGGCAGATCCGGGGTAAGTGGTTAGATTAAGTTTCTAGCTCATCGCGGCGTATCGCCGTTTCGGTTGGTCTTGACCAAAGGTCAACGCCGCCGCACTGGTGCTTATGGCACAGCCACGGGTGCTGTAAGCAACACAGAGCGTTAAGGTAATCACTCTAACTAACCACTCATCCAACGGACTCATCAAATATTACATGACGTAATATTTTTTACATTAAATATTTTCTCAAATAACAACTTATACATGTTACCGACTTATGTTACCGAGCTGAAAAAATAGTTCTTAGAATTTTTGTCTGTTTGTCTGTGCGTTTGTGCACGTTAATCTCAGAAACGGTTTAACCGATTTGAATGTGGTTTTTACTGATGTGTTATAGCAAGTTTCCCCCAACACTTAGTATGTGTTTTGTTCGAATGGGTTTACAAACAAAAAAGTTACGCGCTATTTCGAATACCACGCGTACGAAGTTGCCGGCTCAGCTAGTATTATATAAATTTACAAGTATACCTTTAGTATGACCATTATAGTTTACATCATCATGTAATATCTTAATTCACGGAATGGCGGGTATGTGATGTGTGGTCGTATGATGGTGAAAAATAATTTTCATTTTTAAATACAAATACTAACTTAGCAGTGGCAGAGCACACTCCGATTCGCAGTCATAAATTGGGCAGCCCGTCTGGCGGTAGTAACCATCCCCTTACAGATCATCAGCGTGAAATAATATTTGAGCTTTGTGTTTCTATGAGTGAGTAAGGAATTCCCTATCTCCTCTTAAGCCTTTATTTAAGTTCGGAAGCGCACTTGCAGTACAGGCGCTGCTTCTGTTAATAGAAGACGTAGCCGCCTACCATCAAGTGGACCTTCTGTATAGAAATGGCCCTATATGTAACTTAAGTTGTAACTAGATTTCTTGTCTTGTCTTGTTTCAAACGAAGAAAGAAATTAATTAAACTTGTGATGTGTGGAAATTTAACACCTTCAGCCTGTCTAACGACCGTTACATTAAAAAAACTAAGTTGAAATGCCCTCCAGTACACGCATTTATAAAGCTGGTGTCCGAAGTTTCGCCCGCGTTAAAAAATAAAAAAAGTAACGCCTGAATAAATATATAGCAATGTAACGCCTAACATCTTTATTGCAGTTATAGCTTTGCCAGGCGTTATATGATTCCTTGGGAACAGTACTTTTTTTCTGAATGAAAGGTATTCTATGTCCTTTCCTGTATCCCTGACAACGTGTATGAAAAATTTCATGATGATCGGTTCAGCGGTTTAGGCGTCAAAAGGTAACAGACAAACAGACAGAGTTACTTTCATATTTATATATGTAATATTAGTATGGATTCATATACTTAATATAAAGGCGTATACTTGTGACAGTGGATGTATTGATATTTGTAACTATTTCACGTAAAAACCTGATTTTTAAACTATAATGACATAATAAAAAAAATCTACAAAAACTTTTTGGTATTTATAAAGGTAAAAATCATCCTTTAATGCGCTTCTAGTTTTCATTTTATATGTTTCAAGTGGCTATTGTAAATACAACGATATCTGCACGGCCCTCACAAGGCTACAACTAATATATAACTTGGGATTAGTGCTCTGTCTAGCAGGTGTTGTAAACTCAAGGGACAGCACGTACCTAGATTATCATCTAAGCTGAATTTAATAATGGTATGCAGATGGTGAGGTTTAAACCAATTAAGGTGACAGCTCTGTCACTTAGAAAGGTGAATTATAATTAATTACTTCATAAAAAATTATAGTTTAATTATTTAAAATAACAAATTATCTTAAATTACTCATTTTTACAAAAGTAAGTTAAAAGTCATCCTTTTTAAAGATAACTTTTACTTATGAAAAATGTAAAAATTGTCAAAAAATTTCACAATTAAAGCATGCTGATCAATTCATTACTATTTTAAATCCATTAGCGAAATAAAATGGAAAATTTTACAGATTTAACGCGTGTTTATGCTACACTACACATTATTGTAAAACAAATAGAACCCCTCAATCCAAATTAGCAGATTCAAATACGTACAATATGCGAAAACGCAGCTTGCTAGTTTTTATGGCATTAGTTTTATACTGCTTGCATTCATTTACAAAAAAATATATATTTTATAAATGCTGTTCTTAATGATATTTAAAAATATTTATTAAATTCTTGTCGTTAGAATAAGTAATGTATTAAATAACAAGCAACAATCTGTAATAATAGTCAGACTTATAGGTAACATTTATTTCATATTGTCACATACCATTTAATAAATTGCAACTTGTATATACCTAAAAAAATAAAAGGAAATTCTGTTTCATAAGCGCATCACTATACCGCTATACCAATTTGGCCATTGTTAAACCGGAAAATGGATCTTGTATGAACTCGAGCTCACAAGTCAGTCATGATTTCAACGATGTCTTTTTTTTCTACGAAATTAACGGGTCAGCATAATGGCGATTTAAAGCAGTTGAAATGTGCACGTTGTATTTACTTAAGAAACCGAGGTGAAAAAAATAGTTTTTGGATTTTTTGTCTGTTTGTCTGTGCGTTTGTAATCTCAGAAACGGCTCGATTGTAGCAAGATTTCCGTGACATTTAGTGTTTGTATCATTCCAATCGGTTTACAATCAAAAAGTTAGTTAAATTTAAAGAATCAGGTCCAACATTTTTTCGATAAAACAATGCAATAAAATAACGCTTGTTGAATTGGCTGAAACTTTAGTTAACTATACAGGGTGTCCCATCATTAATGGATAACCTTCTACGCACTTATATTATGGATGAGTCTTCGTTCATATAAATAAAATATTTTATTTCAATTTATTTCTTTTATTTTAGCTTGCGTAAATAATACTGCAATGTGGTAAAAGTGGCTGATATCACACTTATGTAACAATAACTTTTTATTATGAATAATAAGCACTATGTATTTTACCATTTTAGAATCTCCAGTTAACAGGCCAACTTTGAACGAAGTTGCTACTTAGGTACTCATACATTTTTTTAGACCAGAGGTGCTCAAACTTTGGAGTTAAAAGTGAGCCGCTGTTTTTTTATTTTTTAAAGTAGTTTTTATGAAAACTGTGTGTATCTTAAATATTGTGATATGTATGATATCATCAGATCTACTATTGTAGAATAGTTTCAGATAAAAAAATATGAACAGTTGGTATAGACAGTTTACGACTGTGGTACAAAACTATGATAAAAATAGGATTTTTTCCAAAATAATTTAAAATTAGCATAACTCAAAATTCCGTGCAAATAAAAAAAAATAAAAGCAGTTTGTATGGGTGTTTACAAGTACGTCCAAGGTTATCCATTAATGATGGGACACCCTATATATTATTATCTGTAAAACGATCATGATTATATAAAGTTAAAAATGGACAGTATTGGTTTTCACAATTCCAATGTAAGTTGACATAAGGTCTATATGATCAATCATATTAAATAGGGTTCAGCTTAGACTGGGCCATTAATATATAACACAATCGTTGTTTGTCTGTGCTTTTATGCACGCTAATTTCAGAAACGGCGTAACCAATTTTCATGTGGTTTTCATTGATGTACTTTAGAAATATTCCCGTAACATTTGGTATATATTTCATTCCAACTGTTTACAAACAAAAAAGATACGCACTATTCCGAATACCACGCGTACGAAGTCGCGGGCACAACTAGTATACAATAAAATGATTTGGTTTGATATCAGTCTGCAATGTTTACTTTAACTTGTTCTAAAAGTTTAGATTTCGCTCGATTAATCTTTTTATATTTCGGATTAGCTTTAACTGATTTTCTTACGCTGCTTCGAGTCATTACTCTGTCGAATATTTCTTCGCTAGTGTCCTCACTTCCATCATCGGAGAAGTGATTTGTCACACTGTCATTCTTTTTCTTCGGTCTTATTACAAATGACAAACTTTCAAGGCCTCCATCTGAAAACGCAGAGTCAACTGATAAGGATCTCTCATCGTCACTCAAGGGCCTTTCATTACTAAATTGTCTTTGGAGTAATCCCTTATTTATAAGTGGAAGCTGTAGACTATGTTTTTTCTCTTCCTTTTTCTTAGTCTCTTCTCGATTTCGAGGTTTGTATCTCATTGGAGAAAAGTCAACTCTTCGTAGAAAACTAATTGACTCCGCAAACCTTCTACTGCATTTCCTAACTGTTTTATTTTCAACTTTTTTCTCTTCAGCCTTCGGAGACGCCTCGTGTTCTAGAACAATTCCCGAATCGGAATTTGTATCGTTCGTATTACAAATATTTATTATTGGTATGATGAAATCTTCGTGAACTTTCAATTTGTTTTTAAGATCTTCAATTATTTCCGTTTGTTTTTGTATAACGTCGTCCTTTTCCGCGAGTTGTTTAGCGACAGCATTTGTTCTTATCTCTAAGTTCACTTCGTATTTCTCAAGTTCGTTTGACAAGAAATCCAGTTCCATTTTCCTGATCGTTTCCAATTTCTTTACCGCGCCTGTTTGTTTAAGATGGGCCTCTTTCAATTTCGATATCTCTTGTTTGTGTGTTGTTTTCAGATATTTAATCACGTTTATGGCTTCTTGTAAAGTATTTGGTCTTAGAGAGTATTCGTCCGTGTTTTGCGACATTTCAAATGGGTCTGTAATGAAAAAATTTGAGTAATTATAAAAATTATACTAAAATAAAATAATGTTCAGTATTTTTAGTCTTTGTGCGTTCTTGTGATTAGCGATTAGTGTTATCGTCCTTTTATATAAAACTACCTGTTGCTTGCGACTTCGCCTGGGTTGAGAAATGGAATAACTCCTGGCATCTTTATCGGTATGATGACAATGGCGTTGAATTTTTAATATTTTTAGACGATACCTCGGGAACTTAACCTTTTTCCAGGATAAAAAGTATCCACTGTTAGTCTGTTAGTTCTGGTGTGCCAAATTTCATCTAAATCCGCTCAGTAATTTTTACGTGAAAGAGTATAATTTAGGATATATAAACTGTAATAAGAAGAAACTAAGCGAATAATATTATCATCTCTTAAATGACGTGTTTTTTAAACGCTTATGTTGCAGAGATGAGTTTTCTCGAGACGAGAAAAATTTTGAATTTTTTTTTTATCGTTGATTATCTGACTATTACTCATAAATTCCTAACGAGACAAAAAATTTGAAGCTTGGATTCAAAAACTAGAAACTTGAAGCTACAATTTCCTTTTTTAATGAGCTCTATAGCTCTGAGCTAGCATTTTCTTCGATGTTACAGCCTGTTGAAAATCACCTAAAAATTTGGAACTTTTTTATATCCTTTAATTGTTGTATTTAGTATATATTCCTCATTCCTCTTTACCCACGCATCCATATAATGCATGTTACCGCCGTGAACGCGGAAAGATCACGCGTACGCTTCAAGTGTGCCGCGGCCACCGCTAGTAGGTACGTTGATAAATAGCACTTAAATAGAAATTATATGTGTCTTGCTATCTCCTGACAAACGTGACTAGAATGTAATCTTTTAAAAAGTAAAGGTGGTCAGACAGGCTGACGGTCCACTTGATGGTAGATGGCCACAGTCGCCTATAACATAAGCAACGCCACAGATGCTGCAAGTGCGCTGCCGATTTGAAAGGAAATAGGTTGTGGCATCGCAGTGTACGCAGTGTGCCTACAATTTAAGATAATTAAATTTGACTATTTTATAAACAATAAGCACAGTGCCATTTGTCCAACCGAAAAAATGCAATTGTGGTCTAGTATCTGGGAACTAATAGAATATTGCGTCATCACAGATTTATTTAGTACCAGCTGAGTCCGCAACTTCGTACGCGTGGATTTCGGTAAAGAGTCATCAACATCCATTCATCCGTCGCGTTTATAATAACTAATTTGTGCTAAATCGAATGCTTCGTTTTCATTAGTGGATATAATATATATTCCACTATCAACTGACCTGTATAGCAATTAATTAATTACGCGGTCTGATGTTACATGATGGCATTCCTCAGATGCCATAACTTGATACATAATTATTTACACAAAGCCTGTACGGTAGTACGGTATTCAGAATAATAACATTGTCTTATTGTTCTCGGTACACGTGACCTCTCTGAAACAAAACAGGTGTTAATTTGAATTTATATCTTCAATGAATTATGAACAATGCCATCGGGTATACCTAGATTTATTCTTATAGCTGTTACCTACTTGTGGAGCAATATTAGTCATGTGAATAGATCCCTTGGGAACAATTGTTAAAGGTGTTTAAATTATTAATAAATTTAATAAAACGACAGATGCTTCGTGTATAAATTTAGATATGAGCTTATGGGCTCGAAATGTATATAATTTTCCACAACATAGCTCAGTTCACTAGAACTTCTGTAATCCATGCAGAAGGTAACTTGGGGATGGACAAAAGGTATACGTGTGACAAAAAGATGGGAGAACACATATCCATTGAACCCTCCAATCCTCCATACATATAAGAACCTTTGGAAATTGCTGAACATATAGCGACTGACGCTAAAAATTAAGACAATTTTTAAATTTCAGTCAAATTTTAAAGGAATTGTACTATTGTAAATATAATTGGAGACCATTTTTCGACATAACCCATTGCTAATTATTGTTAATTAAGCTAATTAAAAATAATTTAATTAATTCCAAATAAATTTAATGACATTCGTTTAATCATTTATATTAAATTAATGTATTTTTTTACAAAAACATTTTACATGCCTAGTTTTTAAAATAAAAATAAAAAAAATAATTATTTTTATGTCCCAGAAAGTTTGAGAAAAATGGAATTAATTTTATTGTGAAATATATTTAATTTATTTAATTAATAATGAGTTCGTCGATAAAGGCGGCAATAGTCTTTCTTATTTAACAAAATTTCATTGGAAATTCCAACATTTCAAAATTTCCAACATTTCATTGGAAAAAAAAGCCGTAAACCCTGAAATAAAATATAATACTAAACCTGTTGCTAATAGAACTTTTGTCTCGAATTAGTTATAACGATACACCATTTAAACGTTCAGTTTCCTACCTGAATTGTTTAGATCAACAAATCCACCAACCAAGCCACAATTGTCCACTACACTGAACAAATGTACACTTGATCACTGTCCAACACGTACTGCGCATTGAACTAATTAAACAAGGTGGTTGACAATCGGACAAGCGACATTGTTATTATTAGATAATAATATATTGAAAACAGTACCACCCCGTACCCGTACTTCCCACGATTCCCACAGCACACGTAGTTTCGTGTCGGCGGGGTATGATAAAATATCAGGTTTTTTGACAAAAACCTAGATAAGGTAAGTTTAATAATGAATTCCAATTTCTGTTACTATTTGTGCTGTCCATTCAAGTTGTGTTTGTGCTTAATGTTACTATAAGGTGTACTATATATAGACAAACACTAAAAGCACTGTTTGAACCATAATTGACCATACCAGTATAATTATGCATACTAGTAGAAAATTAGGATGTAAATGAATACAATATTTTCAAAGCTTTTATTAACTATCATTTCCACCCCAGTTTAATCAGAAACCAGCTAATCTGATTCTGTACTTTTTTTCTTAACGTTAGAACATAAAAAAGCACTGACAAGTTTTTTTAAGTACAATTAATGGCCAAATCCTTTCTGAAAAACGTATGTACATGGACAAGTTTTAAGCAAATTCGGCCAGAAAGAAAAAATGCTGTTCATACCCTAGCGTTAACGGCCATAAACTGAATCACAATTGATTAATGTCGGCTCAAAGCATTTGCGACTCAGTGAACGTATAAGTAACAAAATATAATAAAGCGATAAATATTTTTCATTAACAAAACAGAACTAAACACACACATTTAGTTACTTACTCGTAGCAACAAACAGACTTACGAACCTAAGCAGATGCGAGGGCCAAAAGAAAAGAGGAAAAAAATAATATGCTTTGAAATGAAAATAAAATAAATAGTGCGACTAAGAAAATACGTCTTGATGATCGAAGATTCGTCACAAAAGCTCAACTTCGAAGCTATAATTAAAATCAGATTGACGGTTCTTTTGATAAGTTATTATCGTCGCCTCTTAACACAAATAACGCCACAACATTTGTATTTGCGCTTCCGACTTTGAAAGGATAAAGGTATAATTCCACAGCCGATCGCAGACCGCAAACTGCAGCAGCAAACAGCAGGACTGCTGTCTATGTATATATTTATACGAAAAACCTTCGGCAGCTAGCGACGGGTATGCAGGCGAGACTTTTGCTTAACCGTAGACCAGTAGTTCCGCCGATGTCTAAGCGACAATACGTTGTTTATTGTAAAAAAAATAGTTTCTCCTATTCAGAAGAAGAGAAAACAATAAATCTAGCGCGCACTGAACAACTCTCATTGTTCGCGACATATCCACGCCTAGATGTCGCTATTGCAAGGAATGTTCGTGGTATGGAGGTTGGTCTGCGTTTCTGTGTATAGGCGGCAATGAAATATATGAAGGGGGGGTCTTTATTGAAATTAAAAGGTGCCTTTGTCGAAGGTTTTGTGTCAAGTTCATTGTTCAGTTCAGGTCTTGTTCTGTCAAGGCTTTTAGTCCAAATACATAGATCAGGATACGTTATAAGTAATTCATTTGCCTATAACAGTATCCCCTTAGATCAATCGAGATCAATATAAAGTGAGCTATCGAACATTTGGTCCATGCGAGTCGGATACCAAGTTTTTTTGGTGTAGTTCATGTATCATGCTCACAGAGGGTGCCACTTCATTGATTGGTAAACGAAATTAAATTGTGGGTAAAATTTATCAAGTTAGAAAATTATTAAAAAAAAAAAAAAAAACTTAAAGAATATTTGTACTTAGAGAAATTGTATTATTACCTACATAACTTTGGACTTGTGAAATTTTGTATAAATGTTAAAACGACGGAACGGAAAGAATATGTTAAATTTCATTACAAGTTCCGAACAGGTTTAAAAATTTAAAGGTATTTCGAAATATTCAGTTAAATCTTTATTATATTTATTTCAAATTCAGTTGGTTCGTATTTATTCAACTTGTTGCTTGATTTAGTTTAGGAGTTCTTAACAAAATTATTAAATTAATTTATTACATCCAAAATGGAAGGGCGTATTAATGTACAAAAGGATATTCAATATTCTATAAACAGAGCATACGGTAATTTTAAAAAAAGTCCAAAGGAAAGATTAACTTTGGAATACACCGAGACACGGCTTGAAAGTCTTGAGGAATATTGGTCGGATTTTCGAAAGAATCACTTGTGGTTGCTTGAGTCATTTAAACCCGATGACTTAAAAGCGACCTTATATGAGACTTCAAATATGTATAATGATACGGAGGACACTTACATCTCTTATAAGTCGCATATGAAACGTGTTTTAAAAGAATTAACATTATGTACTAAAGTTATTACTCAACCTGTCGACAATGATTCCTTTGGTACTGGTGGTCCATTTATCAAGCTACCAAAAATTTCTATTCCAATATTTTCGGGGAAGTATTCCGAATGGACAACCTTTCGTAATTTGTTTATTTCCTTAGTTCATAATAACAAGTCGCTCGATAATGTTCAAAGATTACATTATTTGAAGAGCCATCTAGTAGGAGAAGCCGAACAGTTGATTAGATACACGCCTATTACTGAAGAGAATTATGGTCACTGTTGGACACTGTTAGAAAACCGATATAACAATAAAAAATATTTAATCAATCGTATTTTGAAGCGTTTGTTTGGTCAACAATGTATTAGTATTGAGTCTGCGTCAGCGTTAAAAGAGTTATTAGATACAACTATGGAATGTTTGAGTGCGTTAAAGAATTTGGAAATTGATGTGAGTTCTTGGGACATCATTATCATACACCTCGTTACATACAAACTCGACAACGAGACCCGTAAACAGTGGGAATTGAGCGTCTCCAATAACAATTCTAACAGCTTACCTACATTTGAACAATTTAAAATTTTTATAGAAAATCGGTTTAGAGCATTAGAATGTTTGGAACCAAAAAGGGTAAAACATACTGTTGTCTCGCACTCTCAAAAGGTCCTATTGGCTACAAACTTGTCGCAAATACGTTGCGAATATTGTTCGGAAGGGCATAAGTTGTGTTTTTGCAAAAAGTTCGCAAATCAGCGGTACGAAATAAGGCAAGAATTTGTCAGGAAGAACAATATGTGCTTTAACTGTTTGGGAGGCAATCATAGTGTGTATAATTGTAAAATTTCGACAAATTGCCGGCTTTGTAATAAGCGTCATCACTCGCTCTTGCATCCGAGTTCACGTCAAGAGTATCAAGGTCATAATAATGAAGAAAGGGGATCTTATGAAGAATCAAGTAGTTCAGCAGATGGTACGCCAATGGTTTCATGTTTCTCGACAGGGAGAATTCGCAAGTCGAGACAAGTTATATTACCCACCGCCTTGATAAATGCCAAGTCTAAATCAGGGGACATGCAACCAATTCGTGCCTTGTTAGATCAAGGGTCTCAAGCTTGCTTTATCACGGAAGCCGCCGTTCAATTATTGCGTTTGAGAAAAACACCTACAAGAGGAGAAATCGCGGGATTAGCGAATAATAAACCAATAATAACTAATCATATGGCTACTGTAGTGATTCAATCTCGCTTTGATTCGGCATTTAAAATGGAAATTAAAGCCTATGTCTTAAATAGCATAACTTCTTGTATTCCTCAACAAAGAGTAGAAACTATTGATTCGATCGAAATAAGAGACCTGCAATTAGCAGATCCTCAGTTTGACATCCCTAATAAGGTAGATATTTTGCTAGGAGCCGATGCATACAGTTACATTATGCAGGAAGGAATGCAGAGGAGCGATGCTGGAAATCTCATAGCACAAAGCACGGCTTTAGGATGGATAATTTCCGGAGTTAGTAATGCTAGTTTAAGCAATTTAAACAGTGATAAGGATAGTACAGTAAAGATTTCGACAATAGCAGATGCACATGAACAAACCTTGCACGGGGGCGTTCAATTAATGTCAAATTCTCGATGGTCATGTCAACGCAGGGGTGTAGACTGTGCTAGACCGACAAAACACTAAAACTATTTCACTGTTGGTTATGGTGGGCGGTAACGCAGGTTCGAAGGACATTTGCAATAAATGTCCTTGGTGGGCGGTATGTTCGCGACATATCCACGCCTAGATGTCGCTATTGCAAGGAATGTTCGTGGTATGGAGGTTGGTCTGCGTTTCTGTGTATAGGCGGCAATGAAATATATGAAGGGGGGGTCTTTATTGAAATTAAAAGGTGCCTTTGTCGAAGGTTTTGTGTCAAGTTCATTGTTCAGTTCAGGTCTTGTTCTGTCAAGGCTTTTAGTCCAAATACATAGATCAGGATACGTTATAAGTAATTCATTTGCCTATAACAGTATCCCCTTAGAATCTAAGGCTTAGATCAATCGAGATCAATATAAAGTGAGCTATCGAACACTCATAAAAAATATTTGTGATCCTTTTCTGCTTTTCTTTCCATTGAAAACATAAGACTGACTGCCAATATTTTTACTTTTTAGTTTGAATCGAATGACAACATAATTTGGTCCTTCGAGCCGGATAGAAAACCGATGATGTATAATAATAACAAGTCATCGTCTTCTTTATTTTCTAACAAAAGCCTCTAAGCGATCACTAAACACGTCAAACATTATGTCTCGGGGCACATTTGGAACCGAATGAAATATAGCGCTGCCGTCTAGTGCTGATGCTGAGTTTGGAATTACGACTGCAGCGAAATGATGCCGGGACTTGACGCGGTAACATGTCGCCTGGAGGCAGCAGCGCAGTCGCTGTGGAAACAGACCTTAAGTTATAAGGTATAAGGGGATGAGAGTAAAAGAATAGAAAAAGGGAACGTGCTCTGACATCTCTTACTCATATGTATATCGCAACAATACACATGCTTATTAATACTTAATTTCTCTAGTAATTTAAAACGCTTGGATAAAAAATTAGTTATTAGTAAAATTGTGGTTTTATTGAAATTAATTTGAAACTGTTGAACTGAATTAATTGAACTGTTAAATGTATATGTATTGACCACTGCGTCTGACAATTCAAAGCGAGCTCCAAGTCTTTGAATGGTCAATGGTACATTTACACTAAACTGTAACACTCGTAACGAGAGCTACTTGATAATATAGAACTTCGCTATTAACTTAGAACTACTCCTAACAGAGTACAAACTCGTCTAATAAATTGATACTTTACTAACTATGGTCTAACAAACTGTTGCCTTTGAGTTCTCTGGTTGATTTTAAATGTGCAAGGTATAACTACCTAATCAGTACCTATGATGAACTCTCAAGACATGAAAGAAGACTTCTTGAGTTCTTAATACTGCTGATTTGTAATTGTAGGAAATTTGTAATTGACGAGAGAATGAAGAACAGACAGCCTCACAACTCGCTTAGGAGTTAAGATGGATTTGTTACTCAAGTCTTACATTGAGCAGTTTATAATAAATTTTATTGAAATAAATACTTGAAAAATAAAAAAATTAATAAAGGCTTCGCGGGACAGAAGACTGTGTGTGGTGGCAAGCCTTGGCTCTTCCAAGGCCAACGACACAGACTGATGACGGTGAAATATATTTTAAAAAAGGTCTTTCAGCACTGGGATCTGTAAATATTTACAAGTTCCGAAATTTGAAAGAAATGTTTTCGATGATGAAAAAAAAATCGTTGATAACATAACTCCTAAATAAGAAAGAAAAAACTACTGAACTGTTTTGTTTATGCCTATTTATACTATAAATGAATGAAAGAGCTGACGAAATGGAGAAGTTCGTCTAATACTTCGTACACTTCGCGGGGTGGAATTTTTTCGAGGTTGAAAACATTTAATTGTGTAAATTTAAGAAAAATAATTGTAGTAGTGGCTTATAATTTTGAACAGTAACGTAATTTTGGGTTTTTTTTTGTAATAGCTAGATTAAAGTATCAGTTAGTATTAGCGTTTTTTTTTTTATTTTGATTTAAATATCGTCCGGCGGTGGGATCGTTTAATATATGTCAGGCTTATTGGCGATAATAGTCCTGTCCGTTTATGGAGCCATCCTAGTAGAGCTTAGTATGATCATTTTCGAGAACAGGCATAGACATATACTTGTAGTACGACACCTCAGACTCGATAAAACCGTATCGAAGGGAAGTTGCCGATGAATGATCCTGGCTACTTGATTATGTTTGTACATACAAACATAATCAATACTCGCCGTTAGAAAGATGAGCACAAACGGAAATAATATGCCTGAGTGTCTCTCCAGGACGGTCGCATGCCCGACAGATGTCGACCGTATACCGTCCTTCAGGATATAATATTTCGAGTAGTTGTTCGCCTTTTAATATTATTATATAGAGCCGAGTCTATTACTAGTTACTTTATATAAAACTAGCGACCTACCCTTCGCTTTGCACGGAGTTGACATTTTAAAAAATCCTTTCTTAGCGGATATTTCTAACGGAACATAGTTTAAAATATCAGCTTTCTAAATTTCAAACTTATAAAAGATCCTTTCGCTACAAGTGACAATGATATTTATAGGTAAGTATTATGATTTTAACAAAAATGTTTTGGCGTCGATTAAAATAATTCATTTGTTTGTTTTACTCTTTCCTCCGAAGTAAACATATTGTTAAACAAATGTTGTGAGAGAAAGCTTCGTTGGCATATATTGGGCCCGGATAAAAATAATTGGTCTCGCTCGGTTTACCCGGGTCCCAATAAAAAGTTTCTTCCTAAATTACACGGTCCATTGCTCAGACATGTTACGATCTTGACGATAGGAATGTTTTGCCCGGATACGTAAATAAGTTTCTATGGCATTGGTTTCTCCGAAGAAGTTGGATAAAATATCAGTAATTTCAAATCAACTTTTCGGTGCATAGAGTGAGTAAGAATACGGAAAAAGTTTTGTAAACAAAATGCTCGATAAATTTTACTTTTATTTATGTGATGATGATCATCAGGCAGACTGGTTTCTACTCGATGGCAACACAAGTCATGTTATGCAAGTGCATTACTGTCCTAGATAAAGGACAAGGGATAAGAAGGACGTAGGGTGGCTGGGTTCTTACTCACTCCCGAAGCACATCACGCGTGACCTTTTTAACGGTGGTCTTCAATGTGCTGTTTATTTTATTCAAAAACTTTTCCATTTACTTAATTAAGATCTCACAATAATGTCAATAATCCCATTTTTTGGTAATTGACATTTATAATCATAAAGGCAACTGTTAGATATAGAATTGATATAAAAAAATCTAGAGATTATGTTAAAACTTTAATAAAATTAATTTTTATTTTGATAAAAAAATTGCTCTACTTTATTTATTTCGGTAAAATTAAAATATGAGAAAAAGAGATTTGTGTGTTTTGTGCGGGTGTGTGTATTTATGTGTGTGTCCTCCGTGATAGATCATGTTTTGACTTGATTTTGCTATTTATAATATTATTATTATAAGGTTTAAATGTTATTATAAGGACAACGCCACAGGCGCCGCAAGTGCGCTGCCGATCTTGTAGAGTTAAGGATAAAGGATAATGTGCTCATAACAATCAAGCAGCAGCTCGCTTGCATTTATACGATTTTAGAGGCGACGACGATGGTAAGTATTAGTGCCAAGTGTATCGTCAACCTGTCAGCTGTTCTTCCAGTATAATTAAATAAATTAATCATTCAAAGTAAACAAAAATTAATATTTTCTAATTTTATTCCGTGTACATAATCCAATAAAAAAATTAGACTGGCCGCAAATACCCGTCGGGGAAGGTTCAGAAATAATATCGATAAACAATTTTCAACAACGATAAAAATATTTCAAATACAACGAAATGTATTTACGTAAAGGAATTAAATTTGGGGAAAAATTACCCAATTCCAGTGTAATTCGGGTCTCGCCACGACCGCATCGGGTCATGCATCATTTTTATGTGCGGCCTTCTCACTTGAAACCAAATATTTATATTGTCTGCGAACGAGTTTCGCGATTTACGTTTCAAGCTGACGCTAATCATAAAAATGGCGGGTTTTTATATTTTTAAGCTGACATTCCGTCAAAATCCTGGTAAATGTAAGCCGACACGACCTGGTTTATGCCACTTATGAATAGAATAAATTTTTACCTGCAGATATAATTATATGGTTGTGTTAAAATTTTAGGATGATGTTTTAGAAAACTCTTTATTGCGAGAGTATTTGCAATTTTTTTTAAGAATCAAAGGTGTCAATGATATCTGTGACAAATAAAGTCACCTAAATAAATTAAATGAATAATAGAATTATTATAGTTATATTATAATTATTATTTATTTATTTTATTTATTTATTTTAAAATTTACAGATAGTTTACACATATAGTTATTCGGTGACCTTTACACTAAGCGTAGCTTGAATTGTAAAGGCCAGAATTTAACAAGATATAAAATTTGAGAATTAAACAATAGTCATTAAAACAAAAGAAGATTTGGGTCTCTCTCTCTCTCTCTCTCTCTGTGTGTGTGTGTGTGTGTGTGTGAGAATGTGTGTGTGGGCGCACACATTGGATGCCTTTCAGTTCAGTAAAAGTTCAATATCGTCACAATGAAGTCCGAGAAGCCAATTCCGAACAATAGGTTTGATGCTCTTGGTATTTTTGTCTTTTATATCACAATGCTGGTTTGTTTTGTTGTAAAGAAGTATTAATATCTATGTGGTAGTTGAATTTGAAATGTCCGCTGCTTTAAATATTGCTTGTATTGAGTAGAGCGGAGAGTATGTTCGTGTGCAGTCATCACTCTGTGGATGTATAATCCTCGAACACTTAGTAATTCACTTTCTGTATGCAGCAGATTAGTTGGATATCTGAACGGTTTTTGGAACATAACTTTTAACACAGAGCGTTGTGCTCGTTCCAGTTGGATCATGTTGTTTTTACAGCTTCCACCCCAGACAGAGAAAAGCAATTACTTAACTAAATTTAGGTATTTAATATTGACAGGGCACACCGCGTTTCGCAGTCCTAAAATGAGCAACCTGTCTGGCTGCTGTAAACACCTCCTTAGGGAAGAGCACCATGAAATAACAGCATGTGTGCTTTTGTTTTTCGACCCAATCATGACATACGCTCGCGTTGTCTTTGCGCACGCTACTCACACCTCGTATCCAAACCGCGGGCCCCCATGGTACATCCGCAACGTCGATCTCTACCACGACCTAGACCTCCCCTCAATGGTAAAGTGCATCAAGGACTTCGCCACCTCGATCCGCTAGTGGTTAGTGCCCTCATTTATATGCCCGATACTAACAATACTCTTTCTCGTTTCAGTAGAGACCTCGACACGTCCTGGTGGACCAGGACGACCCCATCCCAGCAGCAAACGCGGCGCCTTTTAGTGTATGACCATGATGCACAGCCGCCGCGCCACCGAGAAAGAAGAGGAAGACCGCCGCGCCGCTTCTCACCTGCGAGGCGCGACCAGGACACATCGCCTGCGAGGGACCTGCCGACCCGGGAACCACTCGTGTCGGCCGTGGCTAACGCCGTCGCTGTTGCATGGTGGCCCTCAAGAGCTAGTCGATCCCTCATAATTAAGCAGTACTTCCAAGTTTTTTCTTTGTGAGGGCCAGGCGCGTCCGCGTGCGAAAGTTTCAAACCAGCAGATAAACAATTGCAAAGGTTATAAATAATTAAATATATCATAAAAGGGTTCAGATTTTTGTGAATAACTATATTCTCTATTGCAATCTTAAAAAGTTCGCGTTGCGCCGCTCCTCGGTGTATGTTGACCTTAAGCCGGTTACAAAATTTCAGTTTCACTTGTGTTTTCTACCTTTTATATTTGTTCATGTATAAGTTTAGCGTGGGTTGTCATTTATCTACATAAATTAAAATAAAATTGAAGTGTCTGTTTGTACTTAATGTCAAAATAACTGCTTTTTACTAAATATCAGCCCAACGAATCGAGGCCGGGTCCAGCCAGTCCTTAATATTTCAAGCTTCTACAAATATCTAAGTGCGATCATTTCTAAACTTTTATAGACATGCCGACACACATTTTTGTTTCATCGCGATACCCTTTTTTTGTACTTTTAAAAACTTTATTCCTCTGGGCTAAATCTAAGCCGCGAAATTCTCAAGTAAGTTGTGCCGTTATCGACAAATAATTCGCACAAGTTTTAGGAGTATATGCCCTTTGGGAGTTCATAAGAAGTGTGGGTAGTGAATTATGTCGTAAACGCTTACTATTGTCACCTAGGGGTCTAAAGGCAGGAGTGGTGAGAATTTAAATTAAATTTTAATATCGATTCCACTTCTATGAAATCGCTTTTATAGTTTATATATAATAAAGGTAATATAGAAAAGTTTCCTGTAAGAAAAAGATAGAAACAAACCTAGCAAAGCATTTATGAAATAAACTTGTAATTATTAACTATTAAACGTTACTTACAATAAGTGTACTCTAAACCTAATGTTCTTATTTACCTTAAGTTAAGCTTTGTACTTTTATCTGTAAATAATTTAGGAGAAATGTGGGATAGATGCCAAAGTAATTACGTAGCGAATTGTAAAAATATCGCAGTTTTTTTTTTGTAAGCTTACTTCTTCGCTTACACTTCGCTGGGAAGGAAGTGTCAAAAGTTGCGGTGACAAAACCATTGTACGCAGCGGCAGATTCCTGGATTTAGGTTTGTAATAATCTTTTTGAGTCCGGAACAATAAGTATCTACTTATATTTTTGTGTTTATGGTCTATATATGTACATTAAACAAAATGAAAACAATTAAATATTATTTCTTTTTTCTCATAGGATTTATTTGGAAACTGGGATCCCCACAAACAAGATAGATTCTTTAGCACTCACAAAAAAGCACACATCATAGTACAATCGGTAGAACATACAAATACTTATTATGGATCATTTTGTAGTCTTTTTAATAAAGAGATTAAAACATTAACGTTATACCGCCTTCCCCTTTCTTCTATCGGACATGCGGACGTACGGCTGGTTACCATCCTCACCTTGTCGAAATCCCTCTAATTCGGACCAAGCGCTTTAAAACATCTTTTGTGATGCGCACTGCTAAGGATTGGAACTCCCTGCCGGCGTCTGTATTTCCGAGCTCATATAACCCAAATCTTTTCAAGGTTCGAGTGAATAGGCATCTTCTGGGTGAGCTCGCTCCATCGTCGACCTCAATAGATGCTGGTCGAGAGCAAACCCATCTTTAATAAAAAATAAAAAAATTAAAAAGTTTCGTTCGCTTTAATAACTCTTTTATCTTCTCTGACATTTATAGGTTCATTATTTTTGTTTTAAATTGTTATTAATTGTTTTCTCGCCAAATGTTGCTATTAAAAATGTAGTATAAAGAAAATATTATCGAAACTTACAACAAAACAATTTCTTGTTGCCTTCAGCTTTTGTCACATCGAAGCTCAGTGTTTCTGATGTAGATTGATATAGGGAAAACGACAAAAAAGTTCCATAAATGATTCACAACTCAATATGATGGAAGAGCCAAGTTTGTCTGTTCGCTAAAAGTATAGTAAGTTTTCATTGAAACTGACGGATCGAGTTTCGGGCATGACAAGTGGTCGTTGCTATAAATCTATTTGAAGTTCTAGATACGACAAGACTCTAATACGCAATAAATTAATTAAACATATTAATATGTGCTCTACTTAAAATTGCAAAGTTTAATTTTTTTTTGTAGGGGAATTGGCTGTGGCACCTATTACACACTCACTGAAATACAACAGCACTCATGCTGTTATTTAACTGTAGTTTTCTGCGGATGGGGGCTGGCCAGTTTACAAATGTGGCATGCAATTTATGCTATAGTAACTAATTCGCAATCCGTAATAATTTAATTCGCAATTCTTTTTTCCTGCGAAATGCTACTTCTTTCCTTATCCTTAAATAGTATAAATTGAAATCGCTGCTCGGGTCTGTCTGTCTATATCCACTAAAACGGATTTTAATCATCATTTAGATAATTTTCACGGAAATATAATAAAACCTAATTAGATCCGTGCGAAGCCACTAGTAGATACTAACTAATATTTTAAATGCGAAATTGAGTTTATTTGTTTGTTACGCCTTCACGCTTTAACCACACAAACAATAATCATGAAATTGTGCATACATACTTCAGGGATACAGAAAGGGATATAGGGTACCTTTCATCCAGAAAAAAGTACTGCTCCTGAGGGATCATCCAAAAATAAGAAAATTCAAAGCCTGAACAATAAAGATGTTTCAACGCCTTAGCTTGTTTCCAATAAGTTTAAAAATTACCATCGACATCTGCCAATAGCAATGTTCCTGACATCTTTTGTATAGCAATCAATGCTAAACGTTTTCGTAGATGGCACTTAGTTTTAAAAGATTTTGTGTCCGAATTATTTTTAATTAAATTTTTCCTTGCAAGTTCCTTTCTTCGGTTCTTTCAGTTCTGTTCACTATTTTTCGGTGTAACTTCAGGAGGTCTTTTATTATTTTTACAATTCAGTGGTTAAAATTGCCAAATCTGTGTGCAGGTCCGAAAACCCGAGTGGTATATTAGTCTTTTCTTATGTGAAGATCGTCAAACAGGCTGACGGTCCACTTGATGGTAGGCGACTACCGTCGCCTATAACACAAGCAACGCAACAGTTGCTGCAAGTGCGCTGCCGACAATAATGGATTTGGAAGGGTTAGGAAAATGGGGCCTGATATCCCTTACTCACACACCGAAACGAAACACAACGTATGTACACTATTATTTTATGCTGCTCAAAAATCTGTGAAACTCAGACACTAGTACTATAAATAGTCTTTATTTCTTATTGTAGTGAGATTATGTTAGTGCTAAACTGCTAACTTAGGCCTTTAAGGAAATGCAAGAGGATTAGGATTATTCTAGAACTATTCAGAATAGTTCTATTTGTAGAACAGTCTCGTCTAGAACTAGTGCTAACAACTAAATAACAGATCAAGATAGTGCGTCAAAGGGAATAGGAATTCAAAGGAAACATTCGTGTAAGAGATTTCTATAGCACTCAATATTTTATGCGACAATTCAGTAGTATTTTCCAAGACGAAAACTAAGTTGAAAACAAGTGGAAGTTTTGATTTTTGTTGAAAACTGTTGAGGAGGACGAGGTCGCGCGAGTTGGTGAGAATTCATACATTTTTGAACACCAGCTGATACAACTTGACTGTTTTGTGTACAAAGCTAAACTGAAAGTGATATTAGCTTTTATAAAATGTGTTATATATAAAATCAGAGCCTCGCTTTTCTTTAAAATTAATAAATCGTCTGAATACAATTCCATAAGGACACATTTTGTCATATAGGTAAATATTAATTTTCATAGAAGAAACAATATCACCTGTTTTTACAAGTATGCAACTATAAATCTTATTTAGATACCTCATTGTGTAGGTCTTGGTTTAGGCAGTCTTAAATGTTCGTTATTAATTTAAAATATAAGCCATTAGAAATAAGCTTTAGAGTACAATCTACAATAACAGTTTTTAGTTATAATTAAGGTTGTACAGGTTGAAATTAAAGAGTTTTATTTATTTTCCTTAAATTTTCTTAAGCAGCTAAGGGCCACTATTAGAATTGAAAACGCCAAGTGATTTTCAGCGAACTCTTGTAAGTGCAGCAAGTGTAGTCGTCTCAATTTTACATAGTCTACATGGAATCTATTTGGATTGAAGCCAATCGTTGGTAAGTCCAGATAAGCTGGAGAGCGCATGTGTCTCGCAAATTGTTTCAATATATTTCTCGAATGTTTTGTATGGATTGTTGTTTCCGTTTACTCTACTGTATTTTACTAGTCATTATATATGGTACAATCGTCCTACACATAGTCACAGGCCTCTCATCAATGTGATTAAGTATACCATATATGGTATGGTTTTCATCTAAGCGATGGCGTTTTTGATTTTATGTCAAACTAGCTGATGTCCACGACTTTAACTGCGTTAAAGGGTATCCATCTAGCGCAAATAGCTTCCTCACGCCTAGATGTTCGTTTAAGAGTTTATGCACTTGACTCATGCCAATGCCTAAACTTGACCGAATCTGTTGGTATGTCCCTCTCTTATCTGTTTCAATCATGAGTCGCTCAACACTCAAGTTATTTCCGCTTGTCGCCGTAGATGGACGTCCTTTACGAAAATCATAAGCGAGATTGATACGGTCACGTTTAAACTGACTGAACCAGTTATAAACAGTGGCACAGGACGGGGCTTCGTCATGATATGCCAATCGAAGTCTATCATAACTTTGTTGTTAAGACCAAAACGAAAGTCATAATAAATCATAGGCTGTAAATTTTCTGTCTTCAAATTCATTTTTTCGCACGACACACATTTTTAAATGAACACAAATTTATAAAAACAAATGTAACCAGAATTAAATTACATCGACAGCTTCCCTAAAGAGTTCTTAATTCGAAATTTAATTTATTTTTCATTTCTGTCCTTACTTTCTGGCCAGTGATAAAAACTGTCACTGTGGTCTGTGTACGTATAAACGTCGGTGTGATTTTATTCCAGTCCAATCACATCAGTGGAATAAGAAATTTCACTTTACGAATAATGTATGTAAATGTCACGTCATTCTTGATAATGTCAGTTATTTCATTTCGTTCTCTTTCAGTTGTTACGCTCGGATCCAGGAAAAAAATGACAATTTTTTACGAAATTCCCTTCAGAATTTCGTGTAATATTTTTTGAGACAACTATAAAGACAATAATTCCGGTACATTTTAGTTATTATGTGGTATAATACCTGCAAATTGCTAATACGCAGGAAACTTTACACCCACGTGATGTCATCCGCTACTAAAAATACAGCTTATAAAACTGATGGTAGGAACCGAGTGTGTGACGAGATTACGTCACCAAAATGGTGATCAGACGCATTAGCAATGTGCTTATTATGCCAAAGGTTTGCAAGTGGCTATGAGAAATTGGAAGAGACAATAATTTTTTTTTCTTCTTTTTTATGTTAAGATCGGCAGACAGGCTAACGGTCCACTTGATGGTAGGTGGCTACTGTCGAGTACAACAGAAGCAACGCCACAGCTGCTGCAAGTGCGCTGCCGACTAAAGTAAGATTAAGGATAAGGGATTGGATAGGAAAATGAGCTCTGGCATCCCTTACTCTCACACCGAAACGAAACACAACGTTTGCGGTTATTTCACGGTGGTCTTCTGTAAGACAGGGTCGTGACTGCAGCCAGACAGGCTGCCCAAATGACAGCGAAACGCGGTGTGCCCTGCTACTACTTTTCAAATCCAGACCAGAGCCAAATTTGAAATATGACCTTTCATTTTTCAAAGTTGACCCTGCCGGGAATCGAACCCGGGTTCCCGGGAGGCAAGCACCCTAACCACCCATCCAATGGACTCGTCAACGGGTTCTGCGGTGTGGAACTTATTTCGATACAGCTAGATGGTGTTTAAGGGTGGATGAAAGGAGTTACAGAATGGTTACAGAACGCTTTCTTGTCTGTCTGATCTTCTCTCTGTTTGGAGGTCTACGACACGATAGTAGTTTAGTGGCAACGTCGTTGAACCATTACACAAACTCCCTATCACTTACGGTTGGAATGTGACAGCGCAGGCGCATAATATAGGTACTTGCTTCTCCAAGATAAGAGGATACACGTTGTCAGGCGTACAGAAAAGGCCACTGGATATCTTTCATCCAGAAAAAGCACTGTTCCCAAGGGATCATCTATACTAATATTATAAAGTGGTAAAATTTGTATGTTTGTTTGTATGTAATCTTCGAATTTACTCTTCAGGTTTAAAATAAATGTTTCACCAATAGTTACAATAGAATTTCAGGATGGACATAGGCTATGTTCCCATAGGGCACCAGCTATCTGAAAATAAAGCTCTAATGCTCGGCAAAAGTATAATGTTAGGCGTCAATGTATGTCGCTTTGCATATTTTATCAGGCGTTATATGTTTTATTAGTTATTTTATTGCACAATTATATGTGCAACAAAATAAAAGAAATATTTTAACACCTAAAAACGAAGTCGCCGGAAAAAACTAGTTTTACTATAAAACAACTTTACCTTTAATTTAATTACTGTTACGAGTAACTATGGAACGTTCTTGGAAAAGCGTTCGCGCCGGCCGAAAGTCTTGAACGTTCCACCCTATCGATGGTAGCCACGCCCCTTCCCCATTAGTGTCAAAGGAAATTAGTCCTTATGATTACAACATAGAGTTTACATTTCAATAGAAATAGCATTTCCGAACTTTTAATGGCTTGTTTAGGATCTTGTTTAGATTTTCTAGAAAATCGAAATACATCGAGGCGTTTGGCGACAAGTATAAATAAGGCAGCAGGCGGCGAGTTCAGTGAGTGGTGCGACAACCAGCGATACGAAAGAGCTTTTGCGAAGTTATCTGCGACAGTGAACCGGCGACACATTAAGGGAATCATTGACGACTTTTGGCTAACGGTTTTAGCGGACACGTTTAGTGATTTTGGAAGTCAAGATGACTTGTGAGGTTTGTGAAAATAAATTTTTCGTTTCGCTCTTACACGGCATTTTAACTCACCCCGCACGTAACATGTAACCTTTAATTTTAATATGATTTAATTTAGCATGTAATTTATATTTATGACGTACTTGTAGGTAATTTGTTTATCACCTATCTCTATAATTTATTTTATTTTATTTATTAACTAGATGAACCCACGACTAAAACTTTCAATGGTTTGAACAACATCCACAAAAATACGTACAATACAAAAGCATTTCAACTATATCACTATTATATCACTAAAGAATAAGATATAATATATTACATATATCTACTCCCAACATATATTTATTAGTTTTGTAAAACATTTTTATGCCTACCAGTACATTTGATTAAAAATTGCTTCGAATCAAATTAACTTGACCGGGGGCCTCGACCACGGGTGCGTCGACCACTGGGTGCCTAAGCCACGGACCCCTTCGTACACCCGGTATTCGGTATAGCGCGTAACTTTTTTGCTTGTAACCCGATTGAAATAAAAGAAAACCGCATTCAAATCGGTTAAGCCGTTTCAAAGATTAGCGTGCACAAACGCACAGACAAACAGACGGACAAAAATTCTAAAAACAATTTTTTTGACCTCGGTAACATAAGTAGGTTGTTATTTTGAAAAAATATTTAATGTGCAGACACGGTTTTTTTATGATTTTATTACTTATGTATAGATGAATCGACGAATAAAGTATTCACAGAGAGGAGCATATTTTTTAAAAGAAAAAGTGAGAACAAAAGCTGCGTCGCTCCTAAGGACACCAATAAAGGTTTATCACAATTTTATTTTGGTATGTTCAGGTCGAGTCAAAGTAGGTCGCTCTCACACCAAAGTGTAACTGACGAAATTTGCATTAATAACCAAATCATAGTTAGTAATTAACTTCTATTTGACATTCGTTTTCACTCGTTTTCTTCTAACTTTATAATCGTGGGGTAAAATAAGAATTGGCGATGATACACTAATAAGAACTAAGCTGCAGAGCCTGGCACATAGACGCAAAGTTGCCTGTCTGTGTGTATTCTATAAGATGTACTTCGGAGAGTGTGCTCGAGAGCTGCATGAGATCATACCGCCTTCCCCTTTCTTCTATCGGACATGCAAACGTACGGCTGGTTACCATCCTCACCTTGTCGAAATGCCTCTAATTCGGACCAAGCGCTTTAAAACATCTTTTGTGATGCGCACTGCTAAGGATTGGAACTCCCTGCCGGCGTCTGTATTTCCAAATCCTTTGAAGGTTCGAGTGAATAGGCATCTTCTGGGTGAGCTCGCTCCATCGTCGGTCTCATCCTTCCTACATGGATAGATGCTGGTCAAGAGCAAACCCATCTTTAATAAAAAAAAAATAAGAAAGATGTTTATGCTTGCTAAACTATTCTCAATGGTGTGAAATGTTTGGTGGCATTTTTAGTTTCTTAGGATTTGCAGGCTGATCGACTGATCGTATTTATGTCTGGTTGATGATCATTTCATGGTCTGTGACTACTGTCGCGTCGCCAGCATTGGGATTGGGATGCAAACACTTTATTTCACAATAGCTGTTCTGTGAAGGAGTGGTTACTACATATATGTACGTCAGACGGGCTATCCACTTTGTGACTGCTATTATAGTATATCATATAACTTATCATAGAGAGCCCGCAACTTCGTACACGTGGTATTCGGTATAGCACGTAATTTTTTAATTTTTAAACCGTTTGGAATTAAACAAACACTTAATGTTAAGGGAAGCTTGCTACAATACATCAGTGAAAACCGCATTCAAATCGGTTAAGCCGTTTCTGAAATTAGCGTGCACAAACGCACAGACAAACAGACATAAATTCTAAAAACAATTTTTTTAACCTCGCTAACATAAGTGCAAGGTGCACAAATTGTTTTCTTTTTGAAGAATTATTCAATGTACAGACACGATAATCAATATCATACTCAATGTGATATTATATTGTTAAGTATCAACTTAAGTACTTAACTATTGTTAAGTATCAAAGTTCATTATATTAATTGCATTTAACTTAACTTTAATTTAACTTGCCTAAATTAAAATTCCTCTTTAGTTAAAAAGCCTTCTGTCTTCTGTACAAAAGCAGAGATAAACCGCCAGGTATAATAATTATAATTTATAATGACCAGGTATTTTATATTAAAAAGAATTATATAACATTAACTAATATAAATTAATGAACATTCAAAAGTTACCTGTGTACTATTAAGGACATGACTAAAAAATTATATTTCTTTGTAATTCTTTGATGGTATGAAAACATTTAGATTTGACTACATGCAGCTCTGAAGAGATTAAAACGTGTATTTGAAATTTAAAAGTATTTGAGAATTAATTAGGTTTGAAGGTAATCTATGCATTTAATATGTACACTCTTTTCAAAAATTATGTTACACGTGGGTGTGACAAGTTTTTATAAAAACACGCAAGACGACCCCCATTGTTCTCTTGATACAAACAGTCCTTGACAAAAAGGGCACCGATTTGATGGAAAAACTCTGCGATAAGAAGCTGGGAGCACTCTCTCGAGACCTTACCTCTGCTTGGGGTCGCATTGAGGGCGTATTTTAAAGTAAAATCACTTGATTTCTAAAAACAAAAAAAATTCACGACTATTTGTAAGAGGGTGGTTAATATTTTATTTTATTTTATTTAAAAACAGCACATCAAAATTCACTAAGTCACATTCACAAATTATAAAGACACGTTTACATTTATGTACCAATTACTGGTATCTACAGCTATGTTACATCATGTTGTCCCAGTGAAAAATTTGGAAAAAATGTTATAATTAATAATAGAACACAATAACAAATATAAGAAGCAAAATTCGTTCAAAAATCAATTCAGTTATACAATAAAATTATATAAGTCAAGCAATATATAACAGTATAAATTCAGTATAAATTCATCTCATCAACAACAGTCCAATCGGTAACCGGAAACTAAATTAATTATGAAGTAAATTCATAACCACTTCAATCACCCATCACCCATCACTTAGTAAAATGTTGTCGATAATGCAATCAGTCAATACTTTTGAAATTTGAAAGTTTCCTTAAGTTTCCTTTTATTATTGTGAATGTGTTCTAAATAATTGATTAATTATAATGAACTTATATGATATTAACATTTTGCCAATTATTAAAATTGTAGACGTTTCTGTTATACAAGGTTCCATGGCAAAATATACTCCTACAACTACGGTAATGAAAATAATTGGGATTTTTTTAAAGAGATTGACCGGGTTTGATTCCTGGTTGCTTATTTTAAATAAGCAATTTAAAAAAAGTTTAAACGCAGTTTTTCTTAAGTAATTAAAAAATCGAAGCCTTATTTCCTAAGAACAAATATTCGTATCTCTAATGGTTACAGATTTGGCCTCACTGGCCCACTTGGATTGATTGCCCTGTATATAAGTAGGTCTAGTCCAGTTCGATATGCACAAAAGTAGTATTATTATTTTATCTAACTAATTGGATGAATGGTTGACTTTTAATTATTTAGTCTTCTTCCTAAAGAAAATTTAATCTTTACAGCCACGTTTATTCAAACAAATGGTTTTTTATGATCTTTATAAAATCATAAAAGTTTATACAAAATACAAAGACGTACAAATTGGGGAAACCGCAGTGGGCAGTTCTGGGTTTGTTTATTTTTTCTCATAACAAGAAAGGCAAAATTAAATAATTGTTATCCAGCCTAGTCTTGCGAATGAATCAATGAAACGAACGGATGCAATGGATATTTCGGAGCTAATTTACGCGACAATCAAATAAAATACGTAGGTTGCCCTAACAATACTGATATTATTTGATAATTCCCAATTATTTGATGAATTTGTGATTCTGGTCATATCTGTCCATTCCAGGCATTTATGGACATTCAGGGTTCTTAGAGAAAAATGACCCTTTAAAATATAATTTAACAATAAATATCAATAGGTATATTTAATCTGGGCCATTTTTAGATGATTCAAATTGATTTTTTATTATTATTAAAAGGATGTGAAAATTAAAATATACAAATATTCTTGAGTGCATTTCACAGTTTTACACATGTTACAGAATTTTAATTTATATAATGTTTTCATCTAAATTTATCTAAACTGGGACCATTCCCTAAAACCTTACCTTTATGTCCGCTATACCCAAGCGGCCTTTCAGCCACTTACCCAAATCAGAGCGAGAGGCAAACAGACAGTAAGAATAACTCTGCAACGATGTGGAATTGTTTTTATTATCCAGGCTTATGTTGCGTTTGGGAATAACGCTTCCTACTTTGTCGAATGACTCATATTCCGAAAGATACTGCAATGTTACCTACATATTATATGTATACACATCGAAGTACTGTTGAAGACTGAACATCGTTCTCTGTTTTATGAAACAGTCTCTGTACCTATACATCTTTAATAAAAAAAAATACAAAAGCATATTTTACCAAAAGGTACAAAACCAATTACCAAAAAATAAAGAATGTTGAGGACGACGCACAGGTTGACGGTTCACTTGATGGTATGTGGCTAGTTGGCTACCATTGCCTATAACTCAAGCAACGCCTTAGGAAGGGATATGGCAATGGACTTTGGAATCCCTTATTCACGAAAACACAATTGCAGACATGCGGTTATTTCACGGTGGTCTTCTGGTAAATGTAGCCAGATGGGCTGCCCAAACGACTGCAAACCCAACCACTACTTAAATCGTTCAAAAAACTTGGAATACGATAATTAAAACGATGTGTGTGCTGCAGTAATTCTAAAACCTAATTAAGCACTAATATGTACCTAAGGTCCCGAGAATCATATGCAGATATAATGGCCTCCGACCAAATCGTTTAGGTACATAATTGTTTTAGAAAAAAGATAAATAAAAACAATACAAACAGCCTGTATCTTAAGATTATAGTAGTGGCAGGGCACATGGCGTTTCGCAGTCATTTGGGCAGCCCGTCTGGCGGCAGTAACCACCCCCTTACAGAAGACCACCGTGAAATAATAGCACGTGTGCTTTTGTGTTTCGGTGAGTGAGTAAGGGATGCCAGAGCCCATTTCCTTATCCCCTCCTAATCCCTTATCCTTAATCCTACTGTAGTCGGCAGCGCACTTGCAGCAGCTTTGGCTTTGGCATTGCTTGTGTCATAGGCGACTGTAGTCACCTACCATCAAGTGGACCGTCAGCCTGTCTGCCGATCTTAACATAAAAAAATAAAATAAAGAGATATTTTCTGTTCTGATGCTCGTGACTTTGTTTGAATTGAGTGTAGGTGTGGAAATAACCATTAGCGGATAAATTGGAGTAACTCTGAAAAGAGGTGTTTATCAGCCTGGTTTAGTATATTTATTTGACCACTATCGCTGGATTTACGACGGAGGATAAATAGGAGCCAGCAGCTGCCGTCACAGCCACGCTTCATAATTTCAACGATATTGATTGACTTCTCGATGAGATGTCTCCCCGGCGTCGGCGATGCAAAAGGGCAAAATACCTACGCGGCCCATATCAATGGTGTCGCATTGCCGTGGAGTATTTGCGAGGGGATCAAGCAAACATTACGGGCACACCGCGGTTTTACTGTCTCAGGATACGTCGTCGTATACCTAATATCTATGTTAATGTAAATACTGTATATAAATAGGGTAATTTTAGAATTAAATACACATCCCTGTATATACCTACAGAGTCGCCAAAGACATTTGGTGGTTTACTGAGTAAATTACTTTAATAGTCAGACTAAGAATAGACATGTCTATAAATAGTTCTATCATTAGAGGCGTAGGTGTAGAGATAAGTGAAAAGACAAAAATTGTTTTTTAATAACAGCTAAAGCTGAGAGCCTCAGTTTTCAAAATTTGTAGTAGTTTCATTCACCCCAATGTAAAGTTTTAAAGGCCCAACGTAATAAAAAGTCTTGTGAAACAAAAAAAAAGTATTATTTAGCTTACTACTTTAAACTGAGCTAATATTTGCTCACGACTTCGTCCGTGCTCCTCTTTCTTAGGCGATAAAACATTTGTTCAATCTTTATTATATTTTTGTCAGGGGTTGAATTTTTTATTTTTATTTTTAGATGAATCCTCGAGAAGAGTAGATACGTATTTTCAGCATGAAAGGTATTCTGTGTCATTTTCTATGTCCCCGATAAGGTGCAAATTTCATGATTGGCGTGAATCAGTTGTAAACAAACAAACTCACTTTCACATTTTTAATATTAGTTATCAAATTGAATAAAAAACACTCGCCACTAATCAAAGGAATGATTTTAATTAAATTCATTATTAATTTTTTTACTTATTCGAACATTCCAAATAATTTTATTATAATAAATTCAGTGACATAACAACAGTACAAATTGAAAATCGTTGGACCTTTAATTATCATTACGATACTTTTGATTAACACAAAGAACATTTTAATTGATTAACTTTCTCAACGAACGAAGTTTTAACAAGCCGTTCTTTAGATTGTAGAAAATACTAAGTTCTCAATTTTTTATTTGTAGCTCAACAAGGGGCCCTCTCTGGGATTCGCACAAAACTTCATCGTTTATCGCTTTTTCCATTAGTGAAAACAGTATCAAAATTTGTTGGGCGGTTCAGAAGGAGTTAAGTCACTGTCCTCTTCTGTCTGGCGGAGAAACAGACAGAAGAGGACAGTGACTTTATTTTATATGTAGATATCGATCGATATACTTGTAAATTATTATTTTTTTATTATTTGATGATATTTTTTGGACTATATATAGCACTTTAGCTAACTTAATTATGTACTTAATTTCCACATACAAAAAGAAATTTAAATGTAATTCAATTTTTTTAGTTTCAACTTCAACAGCAATTTTCAGATATTACCTCACACATGGCGGATTCAGATTAGCAACATTGGATTCATATTAATCCAGGACGCACTCATTATCTAATTTTCAGCCACATGTTGGTTTTCAGTTTAAATTCGAATATCCATTTTGGAGAGCGTCAAAACAACTTTCCAATATTTGTTGTGAAATATTATATACAATGCAGCTCATGAATAATTATTTACACATTTTTAAAATGTGTATTAATCGGATTAACTGCAGCAAAGCGTGCTAAAGCATTTCATTCTCTATTCACTAAAAAGTCAATAAAACCGGACAACATTCGTTTGTTTGTTCAAAGGTGCACTTAGAGCACATTTAATCTCACGGTATTATCACAGTGTAAAAATAGTACAGTGAGCCGACGCCTTTGATGTTTGTATAAATGCCGACACCGCAAGGGTGGGGTCACGGCACCCAGGGTTGTGACAGATTCTTTACAATTTATATAAAACACAATTTTATCATTCAGTGTTTAATACTTTATTGATTCAATTTCCGTTTTTTCATTAATCATTTATTAATAATCTTTATATATAAAAGAAAAAAAAAAAACCGACTGATCGACCTATCAACGCACACACACAAATTAAAACAACCACGCGTCAGCCTTGAAAATCGTGTCCCGAGTTACTACGGCCGCGGCGTATGCCGCTCGGTCTCGCCCTACCCGCGTCGCGCCCTTCACACCCCGCACAATTGCTCCGTCTAGACGGCTACGTCGGACGACTATTTGGTTCATAGACTGTGGTATTATGGTTAGTATGCTACCCAATTACAAATGAACACAACATTGGCATAAAATACTCCATGTTTACTACTTGCATAAAAGTGAAAGCCTTATGCCGCGATCCCATGGTCTGCTTTGTCGCTGGCCTGGCCGCACCGAGCCAACCGACAGGCCGTTGCAATCGTTGAGGCCTGTAGTGACCGTTCCGATCCGTCGGGAGAAGTATGTTTAAAGGCGCGGCGCGAGGCAGCGTGTCCAATCGGTCGTCATTGTCTCATTCATTTTGTTTGCCGTACATGTGTACATATGAACGAATGGCCGGACGGAATGAAATTCTAATTCTTAAATCTCTACGAAAATGAACATTAAATTATTTTGAGTAAGCTCGTCGCCGAAACAGGTAACAAGAACAAAACAAAAAATAAAAATAAAAAAATAATAATTTGATGTCAACCTACAGAAATTAAAAGCTAAAACAAGGATAGAAACTTGTGGCGAACAGACACGTCGTGGAAACGCTCGGCACAGGCCGCGACCGCGACAGGCGGGGCGCGACGGTACGTCAGTTAACGGACCGTGGGACCGCGGCCTTAAAAGTTTTAATTGTAAGGCTTTAAGACTATTTTTAAAATACATATGTATTTGCACTTCTTGTAGACAAATTCATTATATTCTGTAGAAATTTAAGAAAGGGGTTGGTGTAAGTTTGTTATCGCTGGGGAATGGTAAAACTTGTAGAACACAATAATCCTCTATATTTTCAAGAGATTTGTGCAACAATTGTTATAACTTATAATTAATTAAATAAGCTCTTATTCATATATTGGTGATATAAAGCAGTACTTAATCCTAGGTATTCTCTCACATATAAGGCGTTTTCTTCCATATAAACGCGTATTTTTAATTCGTGTTCAGAATTATGCGACGGTTAGACATATACGTAGGTGTAAATGCACAAAAAACGGTACAAAGCGGTGACAGGGCACACTGCTTTCCACAGTCATAAACTTGGCAGCTCGACTGCCGACAGTTACTACCCCCTTACATATTGTACAAGAAATAACAACTGCAAAGGCAATCGAATGGCCTTATATAAGCGATAATTAAAATGAAAGAGTTTTCATAGTCCTAAGATAGTTTTTAAAGAGGGAAAATCAACCAAAAGTTTATAGTTTCAATGCCTACAAAGTTCAATTTTATGACGTCGTCTGCTACGCTGACAGTGCTATGGAGTTGCAAAGTCAAACAACTAAGTCAATACAGCCATGAACTGAAGGCACAAAGTTTAGGTAACAACGTAATATTTAACTGTACCTATTTCGAGTTTACTATGAAGCCCTTAGCAATAAACAGAGACTTTATTTATTACATGATTAACGTCTGATACGTATGTTGCTCGTTATTAAACTGCGATGAAGGAAGTACAGTCAGTTGACATTTTGTTTTCAGACAACAATCGCGTAACTTTTCTTGTAGTAGTTAACGGGAATTCCCTAAACATACGTGTCCTGTGATTGTACAATCAGATTTTGTTAGATAAACCTACGCTAATATAACAAAGCTGAAGTGTTTGTTTACTTGGTTGAACGCTTTAAACTCTGGAACTACCGAATTTTGGAGGAAGATTATATTTCATGAAGCTAATGGATACGGCAAAAGTCGCAGGCAAAAGTTAGTATATAACAATAATACCTAATGCAATAGCAATAGTATAATAATAAGAATATAATGGTAATATCATCATCATCATCATAATATTAGGACATCCACAGCTGGACATGGGCCTCCCCCATAATTTTCCAAGGCCGATCAGAAGCAATCTGGATCCACCGTCGACTTGCGACCTTTATCTGATCATCTGTCCACTTTGTGGATGGACGATGCGCTTGCCAGTCCGTGGCCTACCGAGAACCTTCCGGACGTCATCGGCTCTTCGAACTATGTGTCCTACTCACTGCCATCTACTGATTCCTGATTCGGTTTCGCAGAGCAACCCCGAGCATAGTCCATTGCTCGTTGAGGGATATTGAGCTTTCCCACGAGGCCCATAGTTAGAATATAATACATAGTAATTAAATTATATTATAATAAAATTAGTGTCCCATTTTAATTGCCATCCCGTTCACACGCATAGTAGTCACTGCGATATAAGATTTGGTTTGTTGGTAAAATAGAAGGAAAAGAACTAGAGTTGTAACGAATATTATGATAAAGTTAGGTATTTATTGTTTTTATAAATAAAAATATGTACGCTTCTTAGCTACATACTGTCAAAGGAAAATATGTAAATCAATTTAACATATAGAACGAGTCCATGTGCATACATTTACGTCTTAGTAAGTCTTTTGACGCATTTCTTTTTCGTTTGCGGTATTGGTAAAAAGAGGATTTTCAATTTAAAAATATTATAATTTTAGAATTTGAAGTTTTTTAATATTTA
Organism: Bembecia ichneumoniformis; assembly: GCA_910589475.2. Lineage (NCBI taxonomy): Eukaryota > Metazoa > Arthropoda > Insecta > Lepidoptera > Sesiidae > Bembecia > Bembecia ichneumoniformis. The sequence goes on from OU342531.1 coordinate 388,557, forward strand.
TTATTTCTATATAAAAATATCAATGTTTTAAAATGTTTACTCGATCTGCTAAAATAATAAAACCTTTTTTGGTTGTAGCCAAATGGATAGGCCGAAAGTCGGATATGGGATAAGCCTCTCCTCCCTATCCTGTACTGTTTTATAGCTTTATAATTATTGGAAGCCTATTCAAAGATTACAATTAAAATTCAAATATTTAATATATTATATTTGTGTTCAAAGAAAAATCGTAGCTGAAAATATATGTAGCAAAATCCCTCGAAATGTTTTTTAAATTTAACAAGGTAGGTACTCGTACTTATTGTTATAATAAGATGGTTACAACGATGTTCTAAATAACGGTTGTAACTCCAAATGAATGCCTTTCTGGAAGTTAACGCCCACAAAACTCTTTCCGCAACTGCCCTATTAATATTAAAACTCTTATTAGGTAAGTAATTTTTTTAGAATTTTTAAGATAAAATAACAGTAATTGAATGGAAATAAATTACCAATGAGAAACCTGTGGTCTCGAATATCAAAAACTACTAAACGGATTTTCATGCGGTTTTCCTCTATCAACAGAGTGATTCCTGAGGAAGGTTTAGGTAGCTTCATCGAAAACGCTGCTTAATCCGTTTGACATATAACAAAACAATGTATAGTGGGTTTGTTTCTCTTTTATAACATTATAATGATCTTTTATAGGCAAACATTTTCAACTGTATAAATCGGGCAAGACGAAAGAATTCCTAATGTGACATTTAGAACCACGTGGTACAAAATCGCTCAGTTCATCGCCAATGGTCATCCTGATTACGGTGATCAGGATCAATATTTTTGAATTTCCCAATGCCCTCTAATCTTTAATCTTTTTATCTTTTTATAGGAGACGTCAAAATTATTTGGTTATTTGGTAGAGGAGTATATTTGGTTTGAGTGTACGCCTTGTGCTCGTAACGCTAAGGTAAGCACGATATGAAATACAATAACGACAATGCCGGCCACTGACGACCATATATTCAATACTATGCTCAGCAAAATTAATCATTATATTCTGAAGGAGATTAAAATACATGAATTATTAAAACTATCTCCATTTTCACTAGTAATTAGTGAGTAATTAAATATTTCTGGTAGTGACAAACATTCCTTTCGTCTTTCAAAAACACTTTAAAAAGTACTTTTACGTCTAAAGGGATTTCTATATCGTAGTAAACATCTTTTGTAGTGTAGCGCAAACCAGTTGCTTGTGTCAATAGGCGACAATAGCCACTTCCCATCGAGTGACCTTTACTTAAAAAAGTAGAACCTACTTTTAGAGCAAAAACGGAAGACATATTAATCAAATTGATTACACATTGATGTGCGGTTTTAATTTTGATGTATGCGGATACGATGAAATCAATTTAACAAAATTATCCGGCTTAATCCGGGTCGTGCATATGAATAGAGTGAGGAATTAATTACCTATCATAAAACAATTACAAAGTTCAATCAAATGAATTCAGAAGCATATTAACGGATTATATAAATATTTCTGGGGATTTGTGGGTAATTTCATTATATTACGATCTCTATAAGCCTATTATAATACCTACATCATTCACACGGTTGTCTTCTGTCTGTGAGCAATGCAATTTGCAAAATAAATAAATTGAAAATCTTTTGATTTTTATTAACATCAAAAGGGAACTACATAGTAAAGTAGTCTGTAAAGAAAAGATTAATCAATTAATTTTCCATGTAATAGAATGTGGCATTTATTCGTTTTAAATATTACTTTTTTTTTTAAATTCCATTCAATTTTTTCTAAATGTAGTTACAAAACCATAAAATTATGGTGAATAACTTTCAATTTACAATTTGAGCGCACTCAACATTATTATAACTACCTTTAATCTATCTTCTATACATATAATAAAATCGTAAACGAGCCCTGTCTGTACATTAAATATAAAAAATTTTTACACGTTGTACTTATGTTACTGAGGCCAAAAAATAATTTTTAGAATTTTTGTCTATTTGTCTGTGTGTTTGTGCACGTTAATCTATGAAACGGCTTAACCAATTTGAATGCGGTTTTCACTTTTGTATTATAGCAAGCTTCCCGTAACATTTAGCGTTTGTTTCATTTCAATCGGTTTACAAACAAAAAAGTTACGCGCTATACCGAATACCACGCGTACGAAGTTGCGAGCTCATATATAAGGGGCACACTGAAATGATCGGGAATAGAATATTTCGGATTGAGTTACAATAAAACCTTTTTTAGAATTTGAATACTGGCCTCTTAGAATCTTAATGACATTCAAACAATTTTTTTTTTTTATTAAAAACAAAAATATGTTGGTTTAAAGTTGACACGTCGTTAACAGAAATGGAGCTCACGCGTGAACATTTCCGTGCCATAATTTATCACAATTTTCGTCGCGGCTTATCTCAAGATAAATGTCTCAGCGAACTTGTTTCGATTTATGACGTTGAAGCACCGAGTCAAACGATAATATACCGCTGGTATGCCGTGTTCCGACGCGGTCGTGTGTCGCTCAGCACTGTTTCTTCTGCAGGTCGACCGAGAACAGCGGTCACGCCTGAAAACATCGCAGCTGTGCGAACTATTATATTAGATGACCCTCATGTGACATACGAGCAGATTCGGGCTGTTATCAGTATCGGAATGACTGCAATTCAGTCGATATTACATAATGAGCTGTGTGTAAGAAAGCTAGTTTCCCGCTGGGTTCCCCACAATTTGTCCGAAGAGCAAAAGGCGGCTCGTGTAGATCGGTGCCGGAATACTCTGCAACGCTTCAACGGAGGGAAGTCAAATGCCGTTTATAATATCGTCTCAGGTGACGAATCATGGATTTATTCATACGAACCTGAAAGAAAACATCAGTCAGCAGTTTGGGTCTTCGAAGACGAGGTCGAGCCAACGAAAGTGGTTCGCGCCCGCAGCGTGTCAAAGAAAATGGTCGCTACGTTTGTCTCGAAAAAGGGGCATGTTGCTACAATTCCTTTACAGGAACGCAGAACGGTTACCGCCGAGTGGTATATCACGGTTTGTTTGCCAGAAATGATAGCCGAACTTCGAAAAAATAACCCGAAACGTCGCATCATCATACGGCTTGGAAGACAAATGATTTTTTGAAGCAGGAAAACGTCGAGCTGATGAGCCATCCTCCGTACAGTCCTGACCTGAACCCAAACGATTTCTTTACATTCCCTAGAATGTAAGATTTATTAGGCGGTCAACGGTTTGAAGACCCCGAAGCGGCTGTGGAAGCGTACAAATCAGCCATTTTGTCAACATCAACTTCAGACTGGAATTACTGTTTTAATGATTGGTTTGCACGAATGGAAAAGTGCATTAAGTTGAACGGAGAACGGAGAAGACCGAAAAGAAGTTTGTAACTATCGCCCTGTGACACTGATTCCAATAATTTCAAAAATCTTTGAAAAAGCAATGCTTAAACGTCTTAATGATTTCGTTGAAAAAAATAAAATATTAAGCCCAGATCAGTTTGGTTTTCGTAAAAATAGCTCCACCACTCTGGCATGTTTCAACTTAATCAAAACAATAACTCAGGGATTAAATGACAAAAAAAGTGTTGCTGCCCTGTTTCTCGATATGTCCAAAGCATTTGATTTTGTCGATCATAAAATTTTAGAATATAAACTAGAACGATGTGGCATGAGAGGAATTACATTGAAATGGCTTAAATCATATTTATCAAATAGATATCAATGTACAGAAGTTTCAAAAATAGTACATAAGTATAAATCTGAAGTAGGTGTTAAGATAACAAGGAGATCTAGCTTCAGAATAAATGTATCGGGAGTCCCTCAAGGCAGTATACTTGGGCCATTTTTGTTTTTAATATATATAAACGACCTTCCCAACATAACACATCATAGCACATTTCTGTACGCTGACGACACTACAATTGTATTAAAAAACAAGGATAAAAACCAACAAAAGTTGGAAATAATTTTATTATTAACAAATTTAACAGAATGGTTAGATAAAAATAACCTTCATCTAAATATTGATAAAAGTAAGCTAATGCAGTTCGTAACTTATAAAACTAAATTTACACCTCTTCAAGTTATAGACAAAGGTAAAATTATTGAAGAAGTAGAAAGTATAAAATATTTAGGCGTAATGCTAGATAAACATTGTAATTGGAAATCTCATGTCGGTCTGGTCTGTGATAAAGTAGACAGATTTGTTTATGCACTACGTCGGTTAAGATTGACTGTGTCTATTGAGGCAGCAATCACTGCTTATCATGGCTACGTTTCTTTGATTTTGACATACGGATTATTGGTATGGGGTAACTCTGTCGAAATAATAAGAGCTTTTAGGGCCCAAAAAAAATGCATCAGAGCAATATGTGGCGTTGGCTTTATGGAGAGTTGTGTGCCACTATTTAAAAAGTTACATATACTTCCCTTACCTTGCTTGTATATAAAGACGTTGTGTATATTTGTTAGAAAATATCCGAACTGTTTTGTCGAAAATAACGAAATAGGAACCAAAATAACTAGACAAGGTAATTTATTGCAAAGACCAAAATGTAGATTAGAACTATTTAATAGAAATGTTTATGTTATGGCAATTAAAACATACAATAAACTACCTAATAATATAAAAGAATTGCCGGATCCTAAATTTACAAGAACATTAACAAAATGGTTATTAGATTGTTGTTATTATGATGTTAAAGAATTTTATAATAAGAAACATTAATTCCTTTTTTATATTAATATATATAGTTTATAAACAATTAAACACAAATATTTGCATGCCCTTGGCGGGTAGAACATACTTTGTACTGTAACTGCTGTATACAAATTAAAATCCTGTAAACATGTGTTCGCGCAAATAAAGATTTATTTTATTTTATTTTATTTTATTTTTCGAAAAACAATAAAATACAATTAAGCTATATCGTGCATGTGGTTTTTCTTATTCCCGATCATTTCAGTGTGCCCCTATATTGTGGATTGATAACCCTTCATTTATAATTTCATCTTATTTTTCATTTATTTGTTTGCTTAGGGTTCGGGACAGCGCATTCGCAATTAGGCTTCACTGTCAGTACCTGAACCACTGTGTATGGTTCATGTACTGACTAATCAACATGTTTAATTGTTACTAATATCCTAGTTGTCATAATGTCAATAAAATCTTTTTATTGACTCGATGTAAAGGGAAAGCCTACGAAAAAGCTTACCGTTGTGGATCACATTCCCTGGATCATTTGGAGATTTCCGTAGAGAAAAAAAAGGATGTTCTCTTTAGTTGATCGTAAAAACACGCTATCTCGGTTCGTATACGTCCAGCCGCGTAAGATAGATTTATTTTCTTGAAAAATTAGAATTTAAAATTCTATCTTATTCGCATACACACAACTTGTCTTTTTTTTATTACAATTATTTAGATTTACGTGGAGATAGATACTTGTTGCTACAGATGAGACTAAAAGTGTAAAATCTACAAATATAGATACATTTTTATTTCATTCGGTGTTGAGGAGCTTCAAGATTTAACACCAATTTGGTCTTGTGGACTAGACTAATATGCCAACAGAAATTCTTTCCAGGAAAAAAAATGGCAACTTCATATAATTGAAACGAATACGGGAAGAAAAATTTCAAAGGTACGTAATTAATTTGTATGTTAATAAAAAGTTAATTAAAAATTAACTTCCACGGGAAGATTACTTAAATTCAGAAACATTATACATAATGAAATCTGTAAATTCAGGGACCGTAATTAAAAATGCATTAGCAAAAAAAGATAAATTTAAAGTAACATTTACCGTCGGTAATTGTTTTTCGGATTAATAATACCTTAATACCAGTATGCAATTAAATTTAATATAAATATTAAGGGATTGTATGGGGGAAGGAGGTGACCTCGCTTAATCTTATTAAGATTAAGCTAAAATTGCGGACGACCCTTGGTTAACCGTTAGTTAAGGATGTAATCAGTTTATTGCTCGAACCGGTTCTATAGCGTAAGTGGCTATTACCGAATCATGGTGTCGTTAAAGTTCATTATCCAGAAACATTTCGGTCCCTTACTTTAAAATGTAGTGATAAATAACAGGCTACGTATAATCTGTGGGCATCAGTAAATATTTTTTGGGGTTTTTCTTTATATATGTAGGTACTGGCGACACGGTCTCTGTCGCTGTTTGTCGCTGTTTCGAGTTGCCGAAACCGTATTAATATCCGTTGGGTGGTTTAAAAGTTAGCGGAAAAATAAACAGAGGCGGATAGCCGGAACCGATAGGCAGATAGGACGGATAGGAAAATAGATTTATTTTATAATGCATAAATTTTGCATCGAAACCATAAATAAATACTTTTCGCAAATGTCAATATTATACGACTAGTAGCTATGCACTACTGAATAATCTACGACTCCTAAGTACGACAATATACTAATACGACAATATAAGTAACTGTATCAGTCATTTAGCGTCTAGCGGGTGTAACAACCCCTTATAATTAAAAACCGTGAAACAACAGCATATGTGCTGTTGTGGTTAGGTGAGTGAGTAAGGAAAGCCGGATATCATTTCTCTGTCTCTTATCCTTAATCCTACTAGGGTTAGCAGCGCACTTACAGTGCATATGGCGTTGCTTGTGTTTAATAGTCACTGTGCTTTTTTTTTTCATAAAAAAAGGTCACAATAAACTATCCAACGGCCACGTCTGATGTTTACAAGAATTTTGACAGAACGGTAACTTGTAAAGAAATTTATTTATAAATCGAAACATATTTAAATTCATTGATTTATTCATCTTATCATGTGATAGAAAAATCTATGGTAAAATAAAGAATGTATTAGTGTCAAAGTGGAATCGTTTTCCTCGGCGACTTTACGATCACATCATCTATCCCATTACGTGCTACGGAGCCAATTTTCTTTATCCATTTAACTCCGTACTTGTCTTCGATGCAGTTTTATATCGAGTGCCCATTTCCTTGTAGCGAGAAGCACCCGAGAGTTTCACCGTAATGAATATTACCTGTCCCTTAACCGAGGTACACACCAGGCATAATTTTTCTCTGATGTTTGTTTGTAATTAATAAACCACTTAACGTATTATAAAAATTCTTTCACTTTTAGAAATAATAATAATAATAATATTTATTTATTATTATAAATCTTCATGATCAGCGAATAAAATGGGCTGTATGCATAATAAAATAAGAGCTCCCTACAAAATCTAAATATACAATTATAAAATTGAACAATAACTTATGAGAAATAAAGATAGAATAAAAAAGGAGCTGAGACGAAGACGCGGGCAAAAACTATATTATCTATAGCCATTACAATATACTGCATTATTATGAATGGTACCTATATTTATAAATGGTGCCGGGCAGACTAACGTTTTACTAATTGCATTTAGCTAAAGCACTACTGGGGGCTGTAAGTGCCTTGCTGACACCGTTACAATGAATATTAATATTAAAGTGTAATCAACGTGTGCCTGAATTCCTTTCACAGCGCAATACAACAGCACACTTGCTGTTATTTGCCCGATTTATATCAAAATTCAAAATGCGTTCCATAAGCTGCATCATTGAGGTAGTTTGTTAACATCAACATCAACTTTATTATGTTACCGACTACTGGCGACTACCGGCGCCTATAACCCATGCAACGCCACAGGTGCTGCAAGTGCGCTAACGAACAGCGGAAGTCGGATTAAGGATAAGGGATTAGAAAGGGAAATGGATATGAAGTTTGGCATTTCTAACGCACTCACCGAAACACAACATTTCACTGTGGACAAAGGTAAGGGAGTTGATTACTGCCGCCAGGTTGACTGCGAAACGCAGTGTGCCCTGTCACTATTTGCCAGATCCAGACCAAAGCCAATTATGAAAGATTCATTTCCAAAGTTGGCCCTGCCAGATATCAAACCTGGGACCCTTGAGACAGAGCATTAAAGGCAGCACCTTAATCACTGGATAATACTGGATCAGTTAATAGTCGTCTATCTATTGTCAATCAATTTCTTGCGCTTACGCATCGGTTCAGTCAATGGATCGTCTATTCCAATTGGATCCTCTACCCATATCCAATACAGGCCTTGTCTGTACTGAATTAGGGGGGAGACCTTTGTCCGCAATATAATAGGTATTCACCATTGCTTGCTGAGTGATTTGTAATTTTTGAACGAGACAAACTTTTATATAAAAACGAGATTTAAAAATTCGCTAGTGTACACCTTCTTTTAGGATAGGCACGCACACTTGAGTTTTGTGGTGTATATAAAGAAATTTATTCCAACCAAAGTATAAAAACTAAGGAGCACTACATTGTTTACTTTGCTACAACATGTGATAAAGGTGATTGTTGTTTTGCTTGTTACTATGAAGTAGTGCTGCTTGCTTTCAGTCGAGTACTTTGCTAGTTATAAAACAGAGGCAGTAAACATTTTAGCGTCGCACCGAAAGTTTTAAAACAAAAGCTGTAGGAGAATATGTAGGAAAAAAGACTAAAAGGCAACGTACGCTTTGTTATGAGATTTTCAGTTTTAATGTAAAACTAGTACAAGGGCAATGATTGTTGATATAAATATTTTTTTTTTAATATAAAGGTAAAAATTTATATTAAGAAGGCGACACAAGCAACACGAGGGGTACCTCCCCCGGTGCAGATCTTGCAGGAATTAGTTTACGGCACGCTTGAAAAAGTAAGCTTTTGTTAACTTTGTGCTCACTCTTAAATAATGCGTTTTTATTTTAATTTGCACTTCGTTTATCTGTTGAATATCTACATATGTGGACATATATATATTATATTAAAAAACTTACACCAATTTACCTCTGAAAAGTACTAGTTTGGTTCCAAAAGCTACTAGAAATACTAGGCTTGTTCTATAGAATATATACCATCAACTAAAACTATCTCTAAAAAGCTCACGTCCATGGTTGACATCTTTAGAAATCGACATGAGCCAAAGACCATTCCACTCAATCAATTTTTGAAGCATGTTTATCCCTTTTCCAACAGATATTTATTGGTTAGCTACGATACTTTCTTAATTTCAACCCAAAATATTGTTCACTCGCCCATAAAACGGGGAACTGATTACGTGAAGCGTAAAGTATTTTATTTATTGCTCTCTTTTTTCAATATAAATTTCTAGGGACACGAATGTTGCCAATACTTCTCGGAATTCGTAATGGCTCAGGATTAAAAGTGTGGAAAACCGCAAATATTTTTTGTTCGTCAGCGCACTCTAAAAAACGTTACCGACGCGAGCCCAGTTTTATTGCTATGAATTCTTTATTTTGCATACATTTGCCGGTGTTACATGCGATTTTATTCTAGTCCACCTTTCCGGAGAGGCGTTGGAACGTGCAAGCATACACATGGGATCAATCAACACCGTCTGGCGAACGTTTTTGATTTGACATTTTTTCCTTTGTTCCATCCAAACGTTTGATATTAGACCGACCTTTGACATAAAAGTGATCCACTGGTGAATGCACTTGAGCGAAAATGTTAAGAAGCGGAAAAAAATCCTATAGGTATACATCATAATAACAGTTTAATATTGAAGCCTTTTTTTTATTGTTGGTTCGATTAAAGAATTGGACTTAGATATTTAGACTGCGTAGTCTTCGATGCCCCTTTAGAACCTACTATCAACGGATAAAACCACTCATTCCAGTTTCATTATGAAGGAAAACGCGACAAGAGCCTCAAATTTTTTTAAAATCAATAACGATTTTGTAATACTAAATATACGGTACGATATACAACTAATCTGATTCATCAGTACGATAATTGTATGAGTAATAACTTATACTTTAAATTTAAATTTTTAACTGCTATTTTATTTTATATAAGGGAAGAAATAGGTCTATTTCTAGCCTATTGATGAAGTAACTGCAAATTTAACCGGCAGTGAACGCTCGAGCAACAATTTAAAGCGGTTAATTGAACTACTGACGTATGGAAACGAGATCCAGCTGTCCTCAACAATTCTCCCTAATTAGAGCTGCCTGCTAACTTGCCTGTCGTGTACAATGTTAACTGTGTACAGCACTTACCGCATTTACCATTTTTATCTGGCTCTTAATTTAACACTTTATATTTAATAGATTTTATTTGAATTAGACATTTCAATTTTTAATGACATTGTTATAGCAAATGTTTGCAATTAATATTCCAATATAAAGAACGAAAAGTATTTTTTAATTAAAGGTCTCCAGACAGGCAGATCTGTATGTGTGCGGATTAAATATTCCCTCCGCCACCGGGTAGTGTATGAGGCGACTAACCCTGGTTAGCAGGAGATGGGCAGCAGCGTCTTCTGTAAAACTCTTGTGCGATCAACATCCCGCCTGGCAAACGTGGTGATTATGGCAAACTTTCACAACGGCAAAAGAAATAAAATCACGGCCCCTGGTCGCTGGTGGCCCCTCTATTCCTGGTTACGGTAGCGGCCATGGTAACGGAGGGGCAAGGGGTGCTAAGAATCCTCAGCGCAGATACGATACCAAAAACGACGACTATATCTGGCTACACTCATTGTAAGGACCCTAAGGGAAGACGCAGCTGTGGAGGAGCTGGAGTAGAGCTGAGTAAGATAAAATGGCATATCCTTAGGTTACCAGAACTCTCAAGATTGAGCTCCAGGAATCTGCTCTACACCCCCTCGTGAAGGAGACCAGCCTGTTAGCGAGAACTTTGTAGAAATCTCCAGTGTGTCAACTCGGGTGACATATTTTATACTTAAATGAACCGAAGGATATTCATTAAGGGTTATACAGGTATATGCACCAACCTCTACACTCGGGCGACGAAGTCGAGTGTTTGTCTGAAGATATAGTGAAAGCTATAGATCAGACTACCCGGACTCAATTCAGTTGTTATGGGGGACTTTAATGCTGAAATGGAAGTACAAGGGAAATTTGGACCAAGAAATAATAGAGTACACTGTGTTTGGCAACCATAAACTCGACTGCCCGTCTGGTGGCAGTAACCACTGTGAAATAAAAGCTATTGTGCAGTTGTGTTTCTGAGACTGAGTAGGTAATGTTAGAGCTTATTCCTCTATCGCTTATGGCGCACTTGCAATCCTTTAAATTATTCAAGATTTTCATAAAAATTTAGTAATAATAATAAAATACAACATATATTTACATTAATAAATTTAATAATAAGTACAAAAAAAAGAGCTAAATAAAAAAAAATATTGATACAAAATTATTTTTGTAAAGATCACAAATGAATATTACTTTTGTAGAGATCATAAGCACATGTGCTGTTGAAATAACTGCATTTAACTCGTACATAAATACATTGCTTTTATTATTATAGGTAACATACCTTTTACTATTATTACAGCTCTAAGGATAAACGACAGAGTATAAAAAATTTCCAGGAACTATTTACATAAGTTATATTGTATAATTTTGTAAATAATACAAGTTAACTTGTATAACTTAACAAATTTTTAAGTTAATATTAGTTATTTTTCTAACAATTTTTTTTTTTTTAAACTCATTAGCAACTAACGAACAATGCTTTCAGTAACTATTATAGGACCTAAGTTGCGGATCACTTAAATTGTGTGTTTCTTAATTAACTAATCAATGGCGAATAAAAGCTATACATTCTTGATAATAATGCTAAATGTATCCATTAATTACAGTCAAACAGATTTTTTTTGCGTGCATTTCCTTGTTATACGATTTTAATTTTTTTGATAATAATTTTGGTTTGTCGAAATGTAGTTAATGCGCATTTAATGCTACAATAGTATTAATTGTCTAAGTAATTTATTAAGCAATCGCTAAAATACATGGAGGACTGTACATGGAGTAACAAACATATGCCTGTCTAATGAATTCCTATTTTGAATTAAGCAATGGTAGTATACTTCCTAAGGAGTCAGCATAATAATCCGGTCGTATTTTATCGTGAGATAGCATGGTTTGTTCAGTGTTGTTTGTTAGCAATAATAAAGTGATAAATCCCATCTCTTTTCCGAGGCCAACGTCTTGTTCAATCCTGAAATATAAAATTTAATAAATTATGTTCCTTTACAATACACTGAAAAGAAGTTTTTTTCAATTTATTAACAATTATTTTTTTAAATCTTTAATAAAATAATAATTACTAGATAACTTGCTTGTTTAAATAGTATCGTTTGTAAATAATTTCGACAAATAAATCATAATACTCCATTTATTTTCTTGAGAGAACAGAAAACTTATTATCATAATGCGAACAGCGCATACAGACGATGGAGTAGATAATATTTGGTAGCTAAATAATAAATAAGTATAAGTATTATTACACGGTTATCCTTTGTCAAGCAAGAGTTGTAATTTTTATAATTCTGTGAAATATTTTTTTTTTAATTCTAGAAAATTTTGCTAATTTAATCTAGGTCACAAGTATAAATAGGTGTTAATTCTTGTTAAAGCTCCTACAAAAAATTTGTGCGATAGCTCATTGAATTCGGAATGATGTCTAGAAAAATGTATTAAAATGTTTTACGAGCACATAAACAATTGCAATAGTTATAAACAAATTAAGATTCGAAAAAAAGGCATTTACTTTTTCTCTAATAACTCAAAAATTATAAGCGACAACGAAAACCAGAAAAGAAATTCTTAAAAAGGAGGAAATTTCCGATTGAACTCCTAGGTTACGAATCTCTATCTCTTTTATTTATAATTTTAAGTTAACGCTGAAAATAGGTATTTTCGCGGCCACCACGGCTGCCTCCAAACAGAGCATCACATTAAAAAATGTTTTATAGGATAAAAAATTACAAGTATATTTTGTGTAATAAAGTTAGACATTTGTTAATTAAATATTATTTTCCGAATTTCGGTCTACTTTGAAAATTGCATTGTTTTAATAATAGGTCTATAATTATTTTGCTGCTTCTTTTATATATATATACTTAATAAGATTACACCATATAGGTTTTTAAAAGTTGTAGCGACAATTTATAATCTTTGCGGCGGGTAGTTGTGGGAGTACAACATCTTGAAACATTTTCTAGACCAATGAGTTATCGCACATATTTTTAAGAGCTTTATCAAGAATTAATACCAATTTGGACTTGTAAACTAGCCTAAATCATAGAATGGTCTTCGACAATGAAGTATTTTAAGAATTAATGCGAAAATAACAATTATTTTTAATTGCTGTTTTTGTTCATAAAATAATCTGAGCTTGACAGAATAAACAACATAATTTTTTTAATTTCTACAGTTTTCACTTTCCATCTAGCAAATTTCCCAGTAACTGTCTTAAGAAAAAAGTTTACTTTTACTTATTTGAATGTTCTTCGCACTTTACTTATGTATATTTAAATATGACTTGTAAAGGGGCTAATGCAATAACAACAAATTTTCCATTCCATTCCATCCATTAAACTAAAGGTTGTAATACAGAAATGAAGCAAGAAATTATAATAAAATACACACATGTCACCAATAAACAAGACCCTTTTCCGATCCGTAATTCCTGCTTTCTTCATTGCGAACTCCCCAAACATCTTGCCTGGTTTTCCTAACAGTAGTGGTTTTCTTTTTACTTCTTCCTCTACTAGATCAGTAAACACGCCTACACCTGTAAATGAGACATATCAAATTAATGATATCACTATAACATAACTATAACAAGACTTTCCTCGACCTAATATACTGATAGAGTACAGTACACTTGTTCTGACACTTGGCGTAAAAGTCTTAGCTAGCAGCTACAAAGTAGCTAGTTCCCAAATAGGTTAGATTTCATAATAATTTTCAAAGTCACCTAATGCCAAAAGATCCTTTTTGATTGCGAAGTATCTATCGGTCGCTCCATTAATGAAGAGTACTTCAGGCCGCTTCAAGAAGGTGATGGCTTTGTACAGTTTTGGAAGATTCACTTTGAAGTCGCTGTCGAAGACCACTGCGCCTATCGCTTCGTCATCTTTCAAGTACTGGACGTAGTCGCCGTAGTAATCGGTGCCAACGTCAGGCTTTAACATACAAGTTAGAGTTTTAAATTTGCTGTCACGCAATTATATATATCAGGCAATACCTAGGTATACTTCGAGTGATTAACATATACACCTGTGTATTTGCTACTTTATTTTATTATAATTTATTTATTTATATGTAGGTATATTTTATATAAAATGTTTTTGAACTCACTTATAATTTAATTAATTCATATATAAATAGGTAGACATAACAATTTAGTAACAATGAACGAGTTAGTGTTTTTTTTTGTAACAAAAAGAAAATGGAAACAGTTTTTTTCACCACTTTCGAAATAATTGTGCTCGAATTTTGACCAGAAGGGTAACAAAACAGTAATATGAACAGACTAAATATTTTTTAATACAGTTGCTCAAAAAGTGGCGTATTGCAGGGACGTATAGCGTTCGGGATGTGGGCTATTACATACTCGTGCTTTTTTTTACCTTTCCCGAACTCGTGCGTTCTCTTTTCCAACTGTCAAAATAATGTCTATTAAAAAGAAAAGCCGACCATGAAGTTTTTACTAAAAAAATTCATAGAAGTTTTTATAATTCATGCAAATACGTATATTTCTAAAAAGAAGCTACTAATTTGTTTCAATATCAGATTTAATGATTTGATTGAACGAGTTAGGTTAGGTTTCATTTCATTTCATCTCATTAAATTTCATTTTCATTTCATATCAATAAAAAAATTCTACTGAAGACTTGGCTGGCTGTATGGGCATAGTTTCCTTTGCCTACCAGAATGGGTGAAGAAAAAAAAATCTCTGCTTATATTCTACGGTTGGCGCCATTTTCCAGAAATTTTCTTTGCTAGTTTAGTTGTTTGTTTTATTAAATTGCTTCATTTTTTCGCAACTGTATTAAAAATAGACGTTCAGTACACGTTCGGAACCGTCATTGCAACTCGTTCCGACTGTCGACCCTCGCCTTCGGCTGCGCCTCGGCTCGGGTAGACATTTGTCGGAACTCTTTGCAATGACAGCCTTTCCGCACTTGTAATGAAATATACTATTAAAAAAGACTCAAAAACAACCCGGATGTGGTGTGTTGCGATTAGCTCAATAATGTTAGAACAAAGTACGCCCAGTTTAGAAGTCAGTATGGGAAATATTTAAACCATACGTATAATGTTAAGAATATATATCTATGTTCTTATATATGTTTACTTTGTTTGGTTTCATATTCGCTTCATTTAGTTTTTACTTTTTATTAGGTATGTAGGTAGATGCATAACGTTAAGAGTTGCTACCTACATCGGGAAGGAAAGGTACCATTGAAGTTTAACGCGTCGTGGAAATAAGATAATATTTTATCAATAATCGTAAAGAGTTAAAAATAAGTAATTAAGATTTTGAAATAAAAGCTTAAATTTTGTTTCTCTTTTAAGGCAAGAGTAATAGAAATTGTAAAATTTATTTCGTGTATAAGTATAAGAAGTAAGTACTTATATGTGTATGTACTATAAGAAATACATCTATTATGTTTCCTATTTTTAGTAAATAAACGTGCATACCTATGTTAATATTGTCAGTTCTACTTTTGTTAGCAATAAAAAGGTAATATGTATAAATAAAAAGAATTACCCCTTCTTCACATTTGAATCCATACGATGATAATGTACGAACGGTTTCAGGGCACGTAATACAGTAGATTTTCTTGTCAAAATTCACTGACTTTAAGTACTCCGCTATGGCCACAGAAGGTATTATAAGCCTGTCCTGTAAAATATTAGCCAAATTTGTTTTAGGGAAAGTAATTCAGTCAATATAGGAATTAGACACAATTCAACGATAATGCGTTGCCTTCCGTTACTGAAAGAATAATTATAATCGGATAAGTAGTTTCCTATTTCTTTTTACTTTTTTATATTATAATATTACTAATAAAGAACGCCCAATGCGAGATATATGATTGAAAACATTTTCCGATAAAGATGAAGCCTTAACTTATTGCTCCATTACTAATCTTATTAAGAGGATAATGGAAATATTGGATCCTAATAATTCACTACCGACAAACTGATTTAAGCTAAGCTGAGCTATCCCGGTGTAACATTAACTGATGAGTTCCTCTCTCATTTTAATTAGTCAGCGATAGAGCACTTCCACGAGCAAGTCAAAATTGTCTGATGGTTCACAGGTTAAGGCTTATAAAGCCCCTTCAAAAGCCTTATAAATCCTCTTAACGGCGCTTTTTTACATTCTTAATATTTTTTATTAAAGCTTCGCAATCGTACACAGAAACCGCAACATTTTAACGGGGTCGGAATTAACAAGTAACTCAATTCCGACCGTGTTTGATACATTATAACGATGTTTTGTTTTTCAGATAATAGGTTTTCTATTTATAAGAACAGAGAATACAAAAAAAAGAAAGAATATAAGAAGGAATAATAAGAACAAAGAACTAAATTATTATTTAACTTATTCAACATGAAGAAAGAAAGAAACAACGCTCAATTTCTATTGGTGTCGGATAGAAGCAAGGTAGAGTGAAACAAACTAACAAAGAAAAAGAAAGAAAAAATAATAATCGTAATTTATGTATAAATTGATCAATATTTGTATTATTTTTATTTTTATTACATTTTTTTTTAATAATCTGTAATTGACATGGCATTTAGGTGTCCTAGGTGATTATAATATAACGTACAAAAATAAAATAAATAAATTTAAAAAAATCCCTTACAAATCCATTGGATATTTCAGCTGCTTTAAATTGATTTTCATAGTTCTCTCTGGACCTAATGCTGTTGTTTGATACAAAATTAACTGTCTTTCCGCGTTTTTCCATCAGATCCAAAAATTTTCCGGCACCGGGAAAGGGCTGTCGGGCCCATATGACACCTGAAATATAAAAGTAAATCCCCTGTATGTAATGTAGAAACACTTGACAGAGAGTATAACTGTTTTACAGACGTAATCATACAAATTTTGACCTTATGCGATCATAATAATTTAATCTCAATATCAGATAGATTAAATTAATGTAAATCCCAAACATGAATCTTAATTTATGCGAATTAAGAATAGCAATTGGGAATGTGTTTTTTTAAATATAATATAATTCTATTATCTTGATTTTTATTTATTTATTTATTATCTGACACATATTTGAATACAAGATGTTTACAATGTCTGTAAATCATTATTGGTTTGTCTAGACATTTTACTATGCGCTTGATTCACGATTGAAATGCTTAATGGCCAGTTGTATTTTTTTATTTATTAATTAAAGATAGACTTGCTCTTGACCGGCATCTATCCGTGTAGAAAAGACGAGGCCGACGATGGAGCGAGCTCACCCAGAAGATTGCTACACTCGAACCTTGAAAAGATTTGGAATACAGACGCCGGTAGGGAGTTCCAATCCTTAGCATTGCGCAATGCGCATTATAAAAGATGTATTAAATCGTTAGATCCGAATTAGAGGGATCCGACAAGGTGAGGGTGGTAACCAGCTGTACCTACGTTTACATGTCCGATAAAAAAAGGGGAATGCGGTATGATCTCATGCAGCTCCTGAGCAGACTTTCCGAAGTACATCTTATAGAAGACACATTGACAGGCAATTTTGCATATTTGTGCCAAACTCTGCAGCTTACGTACCGCCGCGTCGCCAAAGATTCTCCTAGCTCTGCTGTAATTTTTTCTTTTACTTAATTTAACAACAGTTTCATCTTTAAGAAGGAATATGCTGGCTCGTAGATTTGCAGACCTACACGTGCAGTCTATGTCAGCTACACGCAGAAAGCATTCAACGGCCTTCCAGTTCAGTACAATAATACATTTAGAGCGCTGTTGATCTTGTCTAGGCATTGCAGTGCTTCGGGCATGTTCCTGGAGGCATGCACTGATGGTTTCATGCCATCACGCGCAAAAGAATTGCCTCCCTTATGCATCGTGTCAGGCATAGTTCTTGTAGTATTCTGAGTGTGTTGATAGACAAACTGATGGATAGTCAATTTTTTATATATTGGCAAATCGTGAATATTATTACGAGTTCCACCTTTGTTCCTTCATCCAAGCTTTACTTTGTTTCAATGAATTTAAAATTTTTATATATTTTATTTGAAATTTATGTATAATTTTAATGTGATCAAGCCACATATTCTCGAGGATGACAGATGTAGATTTATTAATTACTAGCTGAGCCCGCAACTTCATACGCGTGGTATTCGGTATAGCGCGTAACTTTTTTGTTTGTAAACCGATTGGAATAAAACAAACACTAAATGTTATGGGAAGCTTACTGTAATACATCAGTGAAAACCGCATTCAAATCGGTTAACCGAGAAAAGCGTGCAAACAGACAAACAGACATTAGATAAACTTCTAAAAATTAGGTATATCTATAAGAAAAATTCTAACAACGTGTGTTACAAATTTTTTTTTAAATTTAATGTACAGACGCAGCTCGTGTACGATTTTATTACATGTCATAGATTTAGCTCGATTACGTTAACAAGTTTATACCTAGGAGTATCCACGATGTCTGATTTATAGTAATTGATAGCAATAGATCGTTTTTGATAGCAATAGATTATAAAACACATTGAAATGGACGTGACTATGCAGTTTTTGTTACAAAATAAATCGTTTAATTGTAGGCATTTTTGTTATTAGTGTAGGCAACATATTTTGTTATAATAATGTTTAAATTTAAAAATTGTGGACTTTGCCGTATTTGATATTCGACCCCTGATATAGCCGAAATAAAATTCGTTATTAAAATGTATTATCCATAATCATACAATTGATGTACTTGGAAGAATCCAAGTGCTACACAAGGTAAACTGTAAAAATAGGCAGATATTTAAAGTTACGGAAGTGACATCAACTATTTGACAATCGCTTATCTAGTTTCCACTGTAATCATATTCATGAGTAGTGCCATCTTATGGTGATTACATTCTTTATAACCAATTATAGGATTTGTATGCAATATCTCCATGAAAGTGTGTGGTCACGACGACGGTTGATTTCTGTGTAATTTTTGTATTTATAGTAAAATAATGTATTAAAAAAAATACAAAATTCGAAAGAGACATAATATATTATGTATTTTTATAAACGAAATTTAAATATGCGAGTTATGAGTCGCTGACACTTATTGTAACCTTTCTACAAAAGTAAAGAGGTTTGCTTTTGACACGCGTAGCCTACTCTATATTTTTTTTTAAATTAGATATATTGTGTTCTGTATCTATAATAGCTCTGTTCCGCGGTTTCATCCGCCTCATAATTACAGAGTTTAAAGCGT
This sequence comes from Bembecia ichneumoniformis, assembly GCA_910589475.2. Classification (NCBI taxonomy): domain Eukaryota; kingdom Metazoa; phylum Arthropoda; class Insecta; order Lepidoptera; family Sesiidae; genus Bembecia; species Bembecia ichneumoniformis. Next base: position 407,844 of record OU342531.1, read on the forward strand.
TTAACTAAACAAACAAACTCTTAGTTTTATTGCATTAGTAGTGGTATATAATAAAGCTTTTAATAAAACTGGTAAGTATAGTTAAAGATTTATATACGTTGTTATAGATAACACTATCTCTGTTATCATTGTTACCATACAAGTTAAAGAATAACTGCTATTTTTTTTAGTATAAAGCCCATTAAAGGAGTTTATGTTGAGCACATATTTTGTATTTTTCCTTAGTCCACGTTAGCATTAGCTCTGTTCCCGATACAAACTTCTCAAGAAAATTCCCAAGAAAATGTTATTTAAGTACATCTTGATTAATTGAAATTGAAACACTCACACTAGGTAATTTTTTCCTATATCATTTTCTGTACTTCTGTCAATGGGTATACAAAATTTCATGATGATCAGTTAAGCAGTTCAGGAGTGCAAGCGTAACAAACAAACAAACTCACTTTTTTGCTTTCTGTGCCTCAAAGGCAAGCTCAGCTTATATACATAAATACAGCTGTATATGTGTATATAAGCTGTATACACATATATACAGCTTATATACCTAGCTTAGCTCAGCTTATTAGCTTTATGTATTGATATAGGTACTTAGGTAGGTACACGAGAACAACGCTACCGACTTTAATTTTGTCTAGCGCTATTTATTTAGCGTGTGTACCAAACGTTTAAATCTTTATTTTATTCTCATATTATGAGTTGTTTTAATAATAATAACACATTCAATATTGTTTTAATAATATCATTGCACATTGCATTTGCTGAAAATCGGCTGCAGAAGTTATTTAAAAAAAAAAAAGATACCTACGATTAAAAAAGTTGTAAACAGGAATACAGGCGTTCAGCCTTATAGAGATAATAATCCTCTTAATATTAAATGCCAAAATGTGTTTTTTGTTTGTTTGTTACGCTTTCACGTATTAACTACTCAAATGATCATCATGATATTTTGCAGACTCGTCAAGGATTTAGAAATGGACACAAGGTTACTTTCATCGAGAAAAAAGTACTGTAATTTCAACGTAAGTAAAGTTCAACGTCTAACAAAAACATATGAGCAATAAATATTTAATAAATGTTTTAAGTAACATCTAAGAAAAAGGGGCGAGGACGAAGTCACGAGGTTGTTTAGTTAATATAAAAAATTATTGCATTGGAAAAATTTAAAATTTCTTTACAAGTGAATTCTTCTTATTAGCAAAGTAGAACTATTTGTATCTTGCCTGTCACACCTTTGAGACCTACTTGTTGAATCGCTATATCTCAGAAATGGTTATTGTTAGAAAAAAGCGTAAGGAGAATTTTGATTTACAATTTTTGTCTGACCTGTTTTATCGTAAAACTTACAGTTTGGCTAAATGCGTGAACTCCGACCTTGAGTATATTTCAATGGATTTGTGGGATCAATGGGGACTTCACATTTCATTCATAATGGAATTCCCAACATTATTGTAAGCTTGCCCCTATTTTTGAGCAAACTTGACCGGAGCAAAAATATAATTACCTATTCATAAAAATGAATCCGTTCTGATATATTAATTTCCGTGTACGCACACATGTACAATCATCACAATCACACATGTTAAACTCACCATCGCAGTCAGAGAACACATGATCGAATGAATCTAGGAACTTTTCGAACTCGTCCGGCTTTAAATTTAAAAGGTTCACTGGGGCGGTAGTCATGTTTATTTTAATTACCTATTTAATTGAATCACAAATTAAGGTTCAAATTCTAATACCATCTACGCAATTCCGATACGTGTGTTCGTAACCTACTTATAACTGGCACTGCGCTGCTCTTGCGTCACACTCACACTCTTCACTCTATGCGTAAAATAATCCGGCTAAATGTTGTAAGGCTGGTTCCGTTCTATAACGTCATCGCCTCGACAACTTTTAAAATAGGCCACGTTATACCTCAATTCATGTCGTCGTGACGTAAAAATGATATTAAAAATGAATGTATGCCATGTCTCATAATTCTGATAAACGGCGGATATTATATGAAACTACCACTTGTTTTTACCAAAAATACATCAAATTCATTAAGTGGTTTATTGTCAATACTGAAATGTGTGCACGATAACATATCACTTATATTGGAAAATATTCAAGATCATAAAGTACCAAATGACAATTTGTAATATTTGTAATATAATTAGTGGCAATAATTCTCTAGATGTTACCATTATCAATAACTTGATTACCATTATCAAAACTGAAAAGTTACCATTATAAATAACTTTTAAAGAAGTATTGTTTCATTTGGTATTGGTGCTTATTCAGCCAGATTACATGCTATTATTAATTAGCTTTTTCCGGTAAAAAAAAGAAAATATAGATAATAAACAAAAAGACGAATAAAAAAAAATCTAATTAATGAAACCAAAAAAGTTAATCTTCTTATATATAAAAATGAATCCCCATTTCTCCTGGTCACGGCATCAGTCGTGAAGTGTAGACCGATTTTAATTCGGTTTTCGCTAACGGAAAGAGGGATAAACGGGGAATGTTTTAGGGTATATAAAAATTGCACGCCGGACGAAGCCGGGGGCGGGCCGCTAGTCATAAATAAATAAATACCTATATTCTTTATCGCATAGGGCTACATTTCTGTATCTTACAATGGCCAATTCTTATATAATCAAATATACATATATACATATTGATAGTTTTAAGATTTAAAGGCGCTTATGACAAATACCAACAGTAAGTATGTACATAATAACAAATATACATAAATGATCTAATAATTTCTACCTACCTACTATTTGGTCTTTACAAATAAATGAATTCGGAATTGTAATAAAGTGTAAAATTAATTTAAAAAATAAATAAAGACAAATTAAAAAGGACGAAGTTGCTCTAGTACCATTGGACTGTAACATTAATAGTACTAGTGCTACTACTTGGTGTCGCTAGTACCACTAATAGTACTAGTGATACGACTTAGTTGCTCTAGTACCATTGGACTTTACTGACTCTACTATTAATAGTACTTACTAGTGATATACTAGGTATTTTTGTAATTAATTTCGATATTTTCTTAGTTATACTTTTGAATTTGTTAAATTAGAGAAAATATTGTTAATTAGAGAAAAGTATCCAAAAGACGATAATAGGTAATAGCATAATAAAATCTCTTTAGGGGGGAATTTTTTTGTATGGGCATTGTTGTGTTTTAACGAGTGGGTAACAATGGAAACCTTTCCACAAAATCGATTCTAGGTGCTGCTATACCGTCTGTCGCCATAGCTACGGCCTTGTTTTTAATTTCTGATCCAACATTGACATTGGATTAATGATTCGAGGAAATTGATTAACAATCGCGATGATTGGTATAATACGAAAATAATTGGCGATTGTTTCGAAGCAGAAAAAAATGTTGGAATGTTTTTCACGCCGCTGGACATTAATTAGATTGTTCACGTTCATTTGTCATTCGTTTTGACTTATCATTCTGTACGTAAATAACTACATAATTCTTTGTAGAATTAGGGATCCGAGATGGATACCGCTGCAATAGATTAAATTGTCTTCTTTTAAAAAGGACGCCAGGCTGACGGTCCAATTGGTAATTGCTGAATAAAGGATATGAGTTTCTTCCGTACTCAAGTACCTAAAGTCTTCGATATGAGAATTATTGTTAACAAACCAACTTCTAACTTGTATAGGAGCGCGCACCCTTATGCCAGATGCATCAATTGCAGCTGTATCAATCATATAGAGACATCTGGCTATAGGGGTGCGTAGACAAAATTCGTATTCCACAATTTAACTTTATTTAGTCCGTACGAGCTACGAGTTTAGAGTCTAAATGCATGGCGTCTAAAAACATGTGGGTTGTTTTTTTTTTTTTTTTTTTGTTTCCTTTGTAAATAAATCTTTAGCCCTCCATTTAGGCTTCACCAATTGGCCCTTCAACAAAATTTGATACAGTGGGACCCATCTAGCTAGGGTAATCTACGCCACTGAGACGTTAGAACTACTAAAGATAACAAACACGAAAGATGTATTCTGCGACTAAAGACAAAAGGACAGACTGATCACCTATCAAAATCTATATTTCACTAACTTGCGACTGTATGGGACAAAGGTGATCAATCAGTTTTGTATGTAGATCAGGCCATCAGTTTGTTTTTATTTTCGTTTTAACGGTTGAAGCTTGTACTATTAGGTAAGAAGAAATTTTACTTTACTTACTTATTTTATTTATTTTACTGGGAAAATATCGTGTGATTTGGTAATGGGGTTTCATAGATATTTATTTAAGTTTGAAAGTATTAAAAAATCTGTTCGAACTGCGCACTAACTCGAACAACGTATCGTGTACGTGCTTTGCGCTGAATGTGTTAATTTTCCAATGTTATCCCTATTTATAAAATCTGAAATATTCACAGGGAAATACTGAAATTAAGAAAGACTTTTATTGCCAAATTCTCCAAAGTGTAAGTTAAAAAGAACAATGGCCTCGTTTTGATTGATGTTTTTTGTTTTTGAATCCAATCTATGTAGGTTAGCTTAGTTTCTAATAATAAGGTTCAAGTGCCCTATGTTCGGTTTAGGTACATCGCCACCAAAACAAGTCAACAACAGAATATCAATACTGACCTTAAGTGTCGGTATTAACTTTCTGTTATACTGTTTACAAAAATTTAAATCTCTATATTGTATTTACGATTTGATGCAGACAAGGCTCATTAAAATTTAACTCTGTTCAAGCAATATGTAGAACATTCTACGACAAAATTTAGTTAAAACTTTTTATTGTCGTCTAACCGTCTACTTTGATGGTAGTTAACTACCGTTACATATAATGCAAGGAACACCAATTGCAAGTATGTCGGCTTTGATAGGGTTAAAATCCTGCGCCGAAGCAGCAATACGTAATTGTGAAATAATTGCGTTCATTGGACCCCTTGCTGTTTTGGTGTTACTAAAGTGTTCGTTATGCAATTAATATGTAAGATCTTTAAGGATTCATTCTATAAATCGTACACTTTAGAAACACGATTAGTTGTAGTTTGCTCCATAGAAAAGTAATCCAAAATTGTCCAAATGATTACGGAAGGTCATCAGTTTTTGAATAATAACAAAACTATAAGTTTTCTAAAACGTACGCACTTTTAAAAATGTATATTTGTTTTATAATATAAAGGAAATACTTACGCCCAATCCGCCACACTCCCCCCCTGTCTTGTTCTGCTTACGTTAATTTAATTACGTTACGTTAATTTAATTTCTTTTTTCTTTTTTTATTGGCACATTAAAAATTGCACACTATTTTTCCCCCACTGCTACTGAAAGGATTCAAAAATTTCTTTCACCCATCGATATTTCACATCTTCTAGAAACTTATCAAAAATGCCGCGAGGGACTCCAATTTTGTTTAATTAGTAAATTTTCCTGGAATATAAATTTTCCTGGATAAAATAGACGAATATTCCTTAGAAAGTTTTGGAAAACTGTATCGATCGGAGATTGCTAATAGCTTTCAGCGTAAGTCTCTATTTATACCTAACACTTAATTGAAATCTAAAAAGGAACTAACTCCCTGGCGTTGCATAACCTTAATGGCATAGTTATGTTAATTACAAAAATTCGTCCAGTTCAATTATGAGGTTGCTATTGCCCTCAACTTCTTTCGGGAACGGTACCTACTATTTTCTGGATGAAAAGTCCCTATCTTACTGACAACCTGACAATGCATCTTCTGTACTTCGACAACGTAGGTATATGCAAATTCCATGATGATCGGTTGAAGGCGCGAAAACGTAACAAACATCATATAAATAAACTCACTTACATGAAGTAGGCTTTATTTTATTTAGGTCCACCAACGTTTGTATACACACGCCGCACATACACAGAGCGGATAGAATACCTAAAGTACAACAGCCTGTTCATAAAAACTTGGTTCGTCAAAATCTGTTTTATTCGTAAACAATAATAACACTCGGTAATTTTGAAGCCAACGTAATATTTTTCATCGTATTTACTGTGAGGCGTTTGATAAGAGTTTTTTCCTCTTTCCTCAAAGTTGCCACAAGTTGAGAGTTATAATAGCTCCCGACAGACAATTGACAAGAAGACATTCTTTGTCGACGCCCTCCGAATATTCTCTGAGCAAATAACTGAAAGTAAACAAAAACAAAACGTTTTATTTTAATGGTATTCTTCGTTTTCAGAGAAAACGTCTAATTAATTTTAGGCTGTTTAGGAATGTATAAATAATTACAAACCTCAATGGAGCTTTCGTAAACATATAAACACAGTGTAGTTCAGATGTATATCAGAAGAAAGGGTTTTCCCATCAGTTCTAAGAGTTTTAAGTTGATAATTTCTAAGAGTTTTTAATCTTTTTTTTTTGCTTATTTTTTGGACAATCTTGTTAAAATATTTTATTAAAATAACATAAAAATTATAGCACTTTCACTTAAATATATAAATATCTTTTCTCACAATAAATATATAAATTATTGTAAGAATTTCCAATAAATTACTTCATAGCAATACGACCTATAGTAGGCGCATTATCAACTGAGTCGTCGAGCAATAAACGTCAATGGCGATAGGAATGTGCAACGGAATGCAGATTGCTATCGATAAGTGGTACGAAAACCGGCCGTAATGGATAGATTCGATATAACTAGCAAGTTTTGGAAAACTGATGATGTACTCGAACTTTTCTGCCTAATGCTATCCTTTTTTATGTACATTTTTTCCATAAAGACAGTTTTGTCAAAGTTGTGACCATTTGAATTATTTTTTGTATGAGAAAAATATTACTTTTTTTTAATTTATCAAAAAACTCGAGATATCTCAAAACATGGCTTATAGCTGATGTACGTGGCTACCTTGTATACTAAAGCTCAACCGTCGACTTGCCTCGATTTCTCAACAATTGACGTAATTTTTTTAATTTTATTTTTATTTTATTCTCAACAATACAGCATTAATAATATACAATAAAGACATCACCAAGCACATTGCCACTTACAGGGATTCATTATGTACCCAAATTATGTTGAAAATTAAATTGATTTTAGATGATGGGGAAAAGGATCTAGGTAAGGAGTTATGATGTGTGTGTGTGTGTGTGTGTGTGTGTGTATGTTTGTGTGTATGCGTGTGCGCCTGAGTGATTTTATTTGTCCTTCAGATTGATTATTTTTCATTTTTATTCTGATCTACACTGTTTCTTTAGATTACGTCTAAAGTCTAAACAAACATTTATCAAGGTAATAATCTGATTTGTTTTTGTAATTATAAAAAACAAATTAGTCTAACATATTACAAACTTTTATTTTCAAATAGCTAAAAGTTACATACCCTATCGTATCAGATTATCGACATGCGCCTCCGCACATCACTATACCACTCCATAGACCTGTAAGTGCGAGCAAGATACACTGATAAAATGATTTATTACCTGAAGACTCAGTTGATAATTCGCCTACTATAGTCATCCTTAAATCTAAGTAGAATTAGAGAATCGTAGGTATATCCAAGCACAGAATATAAAATAACAAGGAAAAATACTCATAAAATCCTGTTATATAAAAAGTAGATAGAACAGATATAACAATGACTTTACAAACCACGAAGAAAAAAAAACCCTTTGCCTAATGAAATGTTCCTTTAAAACATACGAATGTAACTGATTAAATCTTAGGTGAATATTTTCGTACAACATTTAATAAAGGGTAGACGCAGCAGTTTTTCATCGTACCTCGTGATAGTCATGATTTATAGCCACTACCCTTCCGACCTTTGGTAGATGACCTCCGTATTCACGGGTTCTGGAATCCTCAAGGGTTCACCCACTTATGTTATATTCCGTTAAAGATAATAAGTAATCCTTTATTGTACAGGAATCTTTGGGAACACGATGCAAACTTGATAATTTTTTATGTCACCTACTAGAGATCTTAATGGATTGAAAATAACGGTTATAGTTTGTATTGTCAAATTTGTATTTCCTATACAAGTAAATATTGTTAAGATATATATGTTTATATAGATTGAATGAGGATTAATTATCTATGGAATTCTATGGAGGCATCGAGCTGAACTTGTAAAATAATTTTTCATTTGATTTGATTAATGGATTAATCAAATCAAATCAAATCAATGAATGGATTAACAAAGATGTCCTACTTAAAATAGAACACAGGAACAAACTGTGGATTCAACTAAAAAGTGAACCAGATAACGAGAATTTAAAAGCTAATTATGAATGTCAAAAAAAAATTACAACTGAGACTATAAAGAAAGCAAAAAGTAGTTATTATTACAAGGAATTCTTAGCATGTGTGAGAAAACCAAAAAAAATGTGGACATTAATAAATAATCTTTCAAATAATAAAATGAAAAACAGTTGTGTTCCCTCAAAACTCCTACATAACTCAGTTATTATTACCGATCCAGTACAAATATGTAATAAATTTAATGATTTTTTTTCCACTATCGGTTTAGTATTAGCCAATCAAATTCCGTCGAATTTCCACAAAAATCTTGTATATACTCTACCTCGTATAAATATCAATAACGAATTATCTGTATTAGAACCCTGCAGCGCAGAAGAAGTCACTAAAATTATAAACAACCTTGGCTCAAACTCTAGTTCTGGAATAGATGGAATAAGCACTAAAGTGGTCAAATGTTTGAACAAATTGGTCTCCGGTAACTTAGCAAACTCCTTCAATAAATTGTTTCAATTGGGGCATTTTCCAGAGTCGTTAAAAATTGCTAAAGTAAGTCCTATCTATAAATCGGGTGCAAAAACTGATCCAGGAAACTACCGGCCTATTTCGGTTTTGCCAGTTATGTCCAAAATATTAGAAAAGATTTTGCATAATAGATTGTTAAATCATTTAAATGCTATTAACTTCCTTTTTGACAAGCAATACGGTTTTAGACCGAAATCCAATACTCTCTCTGCAACAGTCGATTTAATAACAAAAATAAAAACTAATATAGATAATAAAAATTTGGCTTTAGGTATTTTCATTGATTTAAGAAAGGCATTTGATACAGTAAGTCACTCTATCCTTTTAAAAAAACTCAGATCCCTAGGTGTTACAGATAAGGCTTTTAGTATTTTTGAATCCTATTTATCCAATCGATTTCAAGTTGTAAAAATGGATGGTTATCAAAGTAAACCAGCTTTAATATCCTATGGAGTTCCGCAGGGATCTATTTTGGGACCGCTGCTGTTCTTAATATATATAAATAATATTAATCAGATAGGGCTGCATGGTCAAATTAATTTGTATGCAGACGACACATCGTTGTTTTATTATGGATCTTCTATCCATGATATCATAGCGCGGGCTCAGGAAGACCTTAGTACACTTCACACATGGTTTCAGTGTAACTTACTAACAATTAACACCGATAAAACTTGCTACATTGTCTTTAAACCAAAAACAAAAAGATCCCATCCCACAAGCCCTTGTTATTAAACAATATTCCCATTCAACAGGGAAAAGAGGAGAAATATCTTGGCTTAAGACTAGATTCTTTTCTAACATGGAATTCTCATATAGAACATGTTAAGTCCAAGCTTACACGATTAATGGGTTCTCTCAAAGGGGTTGTACGGTCTCTTCCCCGACAAGTACGTCTAACCATTTATAACTCACTGGTAAAACCACATTTATTATACCTGATTGAAATCTGGGGCAGTGCCTACAAATCAAATCTTGCCAAATTACAAATTACGCAAAACAAAATTATTAAAATGCTATTTCATTATCCCTATCTAACACCTACCAACAAAATTTATAAAGAAACAAAATTAATGAATTTAAGTCAATTATATAAATTTACTCGTTCGAAAGATACTAGATAAATCAATTCACTCCGATATTACTTTGCTTAAACAAAAAGATCTTTTCAACTGCACAACCAGACGAGCAAGCCACGTGGTTTTACCAAAAGTGCGAACTACATATGGCAAGAAAACTCTTACTTTTGAGGGAGCACAACTTTTTAACGAATTACCCTTGGATATAAAACAGGCAAAATCTTTCGGAGAATTTAAATCCAAGCTGTGTAAGCATGTTATGTTAAGTATTTGAATGTCATGTTTCGATAGCAGTTATCAAATTTGATTTAATTTTCCTTTATTATTATTATTATTATTTGGTCTCTCTGTTCAGTGTGTCGTTACCTATTTAAGTTTTTTATCAGAATTTCTCATGTAAGTAGCTATAAGCTTTAATGAGAATAAAGAAATATAAACCGATTAATTATTATTGTAATAGGTTTAATTAAACATTACATTACTATTTCAGGAACCGAGCGGAAAAAAAAAGACAAAACGAAAAAACGGTCCACAAAAACCTTTAGCGATGGAAAAACGCACACGAAATGTGTTAGTCAATTTAAATTAAACGGCGGGCGGCTGGATTTCTTGCTATTGTTTAACATCAGGCATTTGGTGAGCGCCATCAAATCATAAATGGTAAATTGAATCCAAATTTGAAGCGAACAAAGCCACAACGAATAATAGTAAATAAACAAAAGGTCTGAAAGCGCTAACCGTTGTCTAAAGACTTTTACGCCAGTGAACCTTAACCATTCGACCTACCCAAGGACTTTGCGAAAAAAGAATAACATTTAACTATAGAGCAAGCATTACTCCAATAGACCTGCCTACGTCGCAAAAGATATTTCCAAAGACCTATTGTCGGGATTCATTTAGGGCGCATTAACAGAGCTTTCACGAGGTACCATACAAATTGAACGTGTCTGACGACAATAGAAACGGAGCTGCCTTTTTACCTGAAAAAAAAATTGTCCCGAAAAAGCTTTACGTATTGTGATCGGGATTTTCCGTAAGGCAATTCTAATGAAAGTGACGAAACATGAAATTGTATATGACAATACATGGAAATCAATTGTTGTTTTGTAAGACAATTTTTTAATACTAAGAATTGCAAGCAGGATGAAGTCCACATAGAACTCCAATAACAATAAGCACTAGGCTTATGCTGCCCACTTATGTAGGATAAAGGGAAGAGACGAGGATATGGGAATGATATAACAACATATGCTTTTTTATTTTACTGTGGTAAAATAAAAAAGCCCTATATTTTGAGGTAAATTCTTGTAACCTGCAAAAAGAAATCTCAAAGTTAGTTTAATTTAAACTATTATTATATCAGATATGACGTCTATATTAGTATAAATAACTACACATATTTTAATAAGTTTTAAAAAAACATCAACACGATTTTGGGAAAACTTTGGAAAACTAGTGCGGCATCCACGACAGCATCCTGAAGGCATTATTATACAGGATAAGCAGAGAGTTATTTAAGTCACCCAAAGCTGCTCAAATTTTATGGTAAAAAAAGTAATATTCAAGAATGTTATATATTAAACTGGAAATTTTTATAGTTGTAAATGGAAATTTTCAAAAATCCCTTCTAAGCGGACGCTTACGTTATAAAATAAATCTATGCTCCATTTGTAGCTTTGTAAACTTTGATAATCAGTGAGGACAACCGTTTTTCTATATAAGTAAAAGTAGAAGAATATATAATAGATTAATGATTCTGAGATACGTGTACCTACTGACAAGAAAACATTTTTGTCCCATTGTCGTAGAACTAGTAGATGGGTGAAATAGGTCGCTCGAAAATGTAATTACATTTTCCTCTTGACATCCATTCAAATTATTAAAATTATGTAACGTCATTAACACTTTACGAACCCAAACTTTAATAATCGAGAAAGTTAGGCTCTAAATATATGTTGTACAAACTACACTGAATAAATTTTATCTTGTACAATACTAGCGCCTGACCCTTGGCTTCACACGTATGCAAGCCAAGGGTCAGGCGCTAGTATTATACAGTAGTGCGCTAGTATTTTTTTCTAAAATACTAGCGCTACTACTACTACTTTTCAGTTTAATTAAAAAAATACAAAGTAAGTATAATTTTATGATCATATAAATGCAATTTTAAACGTTTTCCAAAGAAGTTACACATTGAAATTTGAACTGTGAATAAGTTTTGAAGAAGATATTTTCGATTTAAAATAATAGAAATAAGTAAAGTAATAGCATAATTCAGATAATAAATAATTTTGTATGTAATTTCTGTTTTTTCGTAAAGGTTTCGTAAAGGTCGTCAGACAAGCTGATGGTCAACTTAATGGTAGCTAGGTGGGTAAGCTACCGTCGCATAGAACATACGCATATATAGCATGCAATGTCACTATGCTTCAAGAGCGCTTCCGACCATAGTATGATTACGAAGAGATTGACTCTACCACCCTTTACTTACTCACCGATGACACACTTTAACTTGCTGTTACTTCACGGTGGTATTCTTCTATAAACGGGTGGTTACTGACTCCAGACGGGCTGCGAAAAAGAGTCAAAATATTATATTAAAATATAAAATGATTAATAAAATGATTTTTTGTAAGCGGCGGCGAGAAGCGCCCGGCTAGCCCTGGAGGGCCACTTGCAACAGCCACGACGTTAGCCGCGGCCGCCACAAGTGGTTACCGGGCCGGGAGGTCCCTCGCTGTATCCTGGTCACGACTCAGAGGTGAGAAGCGGCACGGCGGTCTTCCTCTTCCATACGCGTGGTATTCGGAACTTTTTTGTTGTAAACCGATTGGAATGAAACAAACACTAAATGTTACGGGAAACTTATTATATCAGCGAAACCGCATTAAAATCGGTTAAGCCGTTTCTGAAATTAGTTTTTACATTCTAAAAACTATTGTAACCTCGGTAACATATGTATTACATGCCTAAATTGTTTTTTTGGAAAAATCTTCAATTTACAGACAAGGCTCGTTTATTATTTTATTACTTATATGTATGGATAGTTGATTATTACATTGGCAAACATCATTTAATTATTACATCATTTTCAACGTCACAAGTCGTTTCGATGGGCATCGCCAGGAACATATATACATATAATAGTCAGGAGAGAGATTGTTCACTCTTCACCTTCATCAATGAGGAAAACGATGTGAGTAGTAATAAGTAATTTCTGTTTATTGGTTCAAAGGATATTAATAATGAAATTGCTGGTATATAGTTTTATGCTACTTATTATATTGAATGCTATTAGGTATATATTAGAATGGAATATAAAGCGGTATATATTATTTATTGCGTTACCACGTAATAGAGGGTTTTATTGAAAACGAAGAAATTGCCTTCGGCGAGAGGTTCCATTGGAATATTTTGCGAGAAATGTCAAATTGCTTTTAGGTACCTACATTTTGTAGCGAAATGCGACGACTGAAATATTAGTTTTTGAATGTTTTAGTTTGTTACTTTTTCGACATTATATCAAACATTTTGTGTATTAAATATTGAATTCACTATTATTTGTTTGTTTTTCGTCACACACACCTTGATAAATGTAAAAGATACTCTGTCTGTCCATGGACTGAGCTTCAACATTTTACACGGGAGGAGCCATACTATATATATGTATAGTATATAGACAGAGCAAACTTGGCAGTTTGGCAGTTTTAAACGATAGAAGGGGCCCTATAGAAAACCAGGGCTTATTCCCTTATATTGTCCTTATTCCTTATGCTTTATCGTATCAAGGTCGACAGTGCATTTGCATTCCCCGTTAGCGTTGCTTGTGACAGAGTCACATACCATAAAGTGGACTGTCAACCTGCTTACCGATCTATTTAGACAAAATTTAACTTTATGTGACTATAGTATGTGTTAGTATGTGTTAGTTTTGACTAAATTATTTCAAAACCAACTTAGGCCGTTTTTGCCAACTCTCTGAGTCACGATGTTGACCTGTTTAACGACGCATTTTCCAAAATTAAAAGACTCATCCTTGTCCGTGGTTCAGATAATTAACACTAGTTTATTTTTGACATTTATTCCAAATTTCCGATTTAATTATATTTCTATGTATGATTATTTTTTTTGATAAATTTTTGATAGATTTTTTGATAAATTTTCATAATTTTTTTTGATATTTTTTTTAACTTTATTGCCGGGATGCTACTTCGACTTTTATTGGTGTAGGCTGTGCCTCCTTTAATTGCGGCGGCATCTGCCATGTTCTTTTTTCCTGTTCCTTGTTGTGTTTTTTTCGGTGCCTGCCTCGTTGGAGGCCATGTAATAATAAATAAATAAATAATATTACGACGACTGCGGCTTTCTTATGGATTGCGTTTTCCCTCTGAACATTACTCTTGCGCATATCAAACCGGATTCGACACACACATACTAAATACTTAAAACGAACCCGTCGATGCTAAGTGCAAAGGTGTCAAAGAGTGGTTTCTACTTAGATTTTTGTTAATGATTTAATTATGTCTTGATTTTGAGATACATTCGTATGATGAATAATAAATTTTTTTTTTCATCTCAGTCATTTTTTTTGTATGGCTGATGGGAATTTTTGTTGTAAATACTTTTCAATTTATAGTCAATAAATAACTAAGATGTCAAAAAAATTTTGTATACGCATATTAGTAACATGTGACACTTTTAATATTTTATCTACATCTATACATATACGTATAATAAAATCGTAAACGAGCCGTCTGTACAGTAAAATTTTTTTGAAAAAAAATAAAATAAACAAACTGTAAACGTACTTACCGAGGTCAACAAAATAGTTTTTAGAATGCTTGTCTGTTTGTCAGTTTGTCTGTTTGTCTGTGCGTTTATGCACGCTAATCTCTGAAACGGCTTAACCAATTTGTATGCGGTTTTCACTGATGTAGCAAGCTTCCCGTAACATAATTATAGTCTTTGTTTTATTCCAATTTGTTTACAAACAAAAAAGTTACGCATTGTACAGTATACTTATCGCGCGTAACAATTTACGGGCTCAGCTATTAATAATAGTTGTGTTTTAATATTTTCTATATATTATATAGTTTTTCAATAACATGAAAACAACATATCCACACAATATCAAAAGAAGTTCAACAAAAGCCCAATATGTCGAAACGCGACGAAATGAAACAAGCGAACGGGGAAAAGTTAGTAAATCCCGACTTAGTAACTTTTGACAAACGCTCTCAAATGCTGACGGACATTTTCACGTGAATCTTTTGAGTCGAAATATTTGTTTAGCTGACAGTAAAAGTAAAATATTACTTTAGGATAAACATAGTAATGTTTAGCTTAGAATCTGGCATCCTATAAGTTAAAAATATAACTTCATCAACACCAGCATCAGCCCATAAATCTCCAGTACGGCCAGACGCTCTCTTGAGATCATCGATCCACCAAGCTGATGGTTCGGCCTGCGAGGCTCTACTCCAAGACTCGTCATCTCCAACACCCATTCCTCCAAATATGTTTCAACCATTCCACCTAGAAAATTATTTGGGCTATGTCAACCACCTACGTACTTGACGAATTTCCGTTTCTGAGATTTTCTTATTCGATTCTAATTTTCTGAATAGATACGATACGATTTTCTGATACGAATTATGATCATAATCATGTATTAGAATAATAAAAAAATTACACATAAAACGCGATATGCGATACATATCCAAAAGATAAGTAAATATTTTATAAGTCAAAGTGTATGATTTTATTAATTCCCAGGAAGATTAAAGACCTACCTATAAAAAATGTGTAATCAAAACTGAACTCTGTTCGAAAGGTTATTATAGTTATTATCGTTGACGATCCAATGCTCATTTAGCAATGATTAGAACCACTTAGTTTAAGAATATATGTAGCCTCTCTTTGTGTATTCTACCGGTTGTACCATAGCAAGTACTCGAATGAGTTGTTCCAATTAATGCCTACCTCTAACTTTTACCGTCCGCATTATTTGGATAATATGCCGCTACCCACAGTTCGGATCAGTAGAAACTTTATGTCACGAACGCGCGAATTTTGGAACAATCTCCTTTCTAAGGTGTTTCCAACTAGCTACAATATGGGCTTCTTCGAGCGAGCAGTAAATAAATTCCTGCAGGGTCGGTAAGGCACATGTACTCCCCTGGTGTTGATTGTGTCCTGAGGCGACGGTAGCCACCTACCATCAAGTGGTATCAACCTACCATCAGCCTGCCTGCCACCCTTAATGATATTTAAAAAATAAAAAATAAATCGCTGATTAATTGTTTAAGCGATAATGTAGCCTGGATTTAAACTATTTTGAGTATGACATAATTGTAATTTATTTTATTTTACTTTATATGCGACTTTAAAGATGACATCCTGAATTTCTTTAGGGGTTTCTTTCTTAAGATAGTTATCCAGAAAAAAAAATCGTCAAATAAGGCTGGATAGTATTGATTTCTGTAATTGGTTTACTGGCTTTTATATACCTTCATTACATACTATCCTTTGTTTTCTTTAACTATTTTAGCCCTGAATTATATAAAATAATTATTTATAACTAAATAAAATTTCAAATAAAAGACAATTATACTTCCTTTTATACATTTACAAAGAAACAAAAAATGTTAGCCTCGATTCCGTCTGCGAAGTGTTGGCGTGAAATAATTTAATATGAAAGAAAAGAGCAAGTATTATTTTTCCTTCCAAAGAGCCTCGGTCGCTGAAGTCGGTAATTATAGCGGCGCAATAATTTCAAACGATTTTTCTTTTAATTTACAAAGGAACTTCTCGGCGAGAAAGCGACCCTGCTACCATAAAAGTAAAAAAAAATTATAAGGAGGTAAGGGTAAAACGAAGCGAAGTCAGAAATGAACGAAATCGATGAGGGACGAAATGAAATTCAATCAATGTAAGGCTCTAACAAGTGAAAAGTAAATGTTTGCCCTAATCAGTCACAAAAAGTTGCCGTGCGCCTGTTACGTGCCACAAACAAACCATTCGTCTCTATATAATACGTGTTATACCCTCGCTCCTGTCAATGGAACCTAGGTGGAAATAATACTCAGTGAGAGCACATTTCCTCTAATACATTTTCAATATTAAATGTTTCTTAACCTTCATGGATATTTATTCCCATAAAAAATACTATTTTATTTATTTATAGCCTTTTAGGTACTCAAAATCATGTTTTAATATTGTTTGTTTGAAAATGCCGCCAAAACGCCACGATAGTTCATCTGAGAGCGCGTAACGTCATTTGTGGTCATATCATAACAAAACAGCTGCATTGGCATAAGACAATGATTGCCCACAAATGACGTCACGCACTGTGATCGGTGTTTCAGTATAGATTAAAAATATTGTAAATAATAAAATTTTATTTCTTCATTTAAAAATATTTAAATGAATTATATTGAATTATTATTCGATAAATAATCGTAAAATATTATATATTTTCTTTCTAAGTACATTTTAGATTTTAATCTGATTACTGTCCGATCCCCTATTGGTGGTCACTAGCCTATTCTTTATGTGAGAAGTACCTAATATGTTAAGAGTATTCTGTATTGACAAGACTTGACATCATATTATCTTCGAATATTGTTATTCTGAGATGCATTTTTTAAGACATGAAATTTCCGTTAATTTGATATTTAAATACTTAAGTGTTTTTAACTAAACAATTAACCTAATAGTTTTAGCTTGCTTTTAATGACCACTAATACTAAATTTAGAAAAACACCTATTTCTTACTTCGCATTGGTAAGAATGCTTTATATTATTAATTAATTATTTTTTTATTTATTGTTATTCATTTATTTATATACCATCGATTACATTATAATAAGCTGGTGAGTAATGTCTTAAACCTTTGATAGGGTTGTCTAGATAATGGGTTATCATACAATACTAAGTTTATGTTAGTATGTACAATTCATGTTACATACTAACATGAATTGTAGACAATAAGTCATATATAGACAATAAATAAACAAATAAATATATAAATAAAAATAGATTGCATACAATTTGTCCCAATTTTTAATTGTATTCTTATTTTTTATTTTAATAAAATTTTATTCAATTGTATACTTATCAAACAGCAAATTAGATTTAAGTTATTTAAATCTTAATTTAAAACTTAAGTTATTTTATTACCAATAAATCAATTAAAAAATATTTATATTTTGTTTTGTCTGTAAAGGTAGACAAGTTGGATAAGTAGTTAGGGTGCTTGCCTTAAAGCTGTGTTCCAGGGTTCTGGGTTCAATTCTCGGCAGGGTCAACGTTGAAAATGAACTTTTCAAAGCTGGCTCGGGTCTGGATCTGGCAAAGCACACTGCGTTTCGCAGTTATTTGGGCAACCCGTCTGGCGCCAGTAACCACCCTCTTCCAGAAGACCACAGTGAAATAACAGCATGTGTGCAGTTGTGTTTCGGTGAGTGAGTAAGGGATGCCTAAGCCCATTTCCCTATCCTCTCCCAATCCCTTATTCTTAATCCAATTGTAGTGGGCAGCGCACTTGCAGCACCTATGGTATTGCTCGTGTTATAGGCGACGGTAGCCGCAAGTGGACCGTCAGCCTATCTGACGATCTTAACATAAAAAAGGCAGGTTGACGGTAGGCTGACGATGACGGTGGGAGGCTTTCGTCGCCTATTAACACAAGCAACGCCATAGGTGCCTGCCGACTTCAATAAGATAAAAAATATCATATCCAATGATAATAATATGATGTCGCCAAACAAGCTATTATATGACTGCAAAATGCCTCAAAATCACTACTAAAATTTGTGTCAGTGCAACGTTAAATACAAGCGCGAAAAACATTTTAAAGGTGAAAATATTTCCTGAAAGTGTCGAGAGTTATAAAACTTTTATTTCTTCATAATCCTGAGAAGCTACGGGAACCTGCTACATGCCGTACCCCGCTAAACACGTTTTATGCTAATGGCCATTGCATGCTTTATTCAAAATGATATTTTTTTTATTTTCTCGCTGAAGTTTTGCTTAATAAAATCTGGGATAACCTTTTTTGTATGTAATGGTCGGCCGACAGGCTGACTGTGTACTTAATTGTTAGTGGCTACCGTAGCCTATAACACAAGAAATACCATAAACTTCTATGGCCATAAATTAATGCGCTGCAATGTATGTAGCTATTTATTAATTTAATATCAACAATTAATTAATGAATTTAATGTTTACCAACATTTAATATTTCCAGGATTACTAAGAGCATATTCGAAGGATGAGAAAATGTATGGCGATATCACATATTTGAACATACTAGTATATTATGTCAATCTAGTTCATTGCAGTGCGTAGGTTTACACGCGATTCACTGCGATGAATCAGTATGAAAAGGTTTTAGGTAAATTGCATGCATATGCAAAACTGGATATGTTTTTTTATTATAAATTGTTATATTTTTTTTTTGTTCCATTTGACATTTCCATTTGACGCGACCTACAAATCTATAACAGGTTCTACAGGCCAAATACCATCTCTCACAAATTTTACATCATAAGCGGACAGCCTGACGGCAATCTTGGTGGTAAGTAGCAGCCGTCTGTTAATAATTTGCTCAAAATCTACTTTATCGTGAAAAATGATGATATAAATAGTCAGCAACTCTGGAATACCATGTCTGAAAAAAATAAATCGAATTAAAAATACATAATACTTCATTTACATTTTTACCTAAACGTAAGTCATATTCAGCTCCGTTATGTAGATTCATTTCCTTTTTGGTTTACATTTAATCCGTTAAAAGAATATAATCTATAGTTATATTATAAAGAGGTAAATTTTGTATGTTTGTTTGTATGTAGGAAGTAATCCTCGAAACTACTAATTCATTTAAGTAATCTTTCACCAATAGTTAGAATAGAATCTCAGGATGGTCATAGGCTATATTCCAATAGGGCACCAGCTAACTAAAAATAAAAATCCATATTTTGTCAGGCATTAATCTTATATTTTTCAACGCGGGCACCAACTAGTAAGGTATAAAATCGCCGGGACACACATAAAAATAAATTATTGTAAACACTGAATATTCAAAAAATAGATTTTTAATTAAAAATAATAACATAATTCAGGGACTGATATAAATAGTTACAAACATGTTTAAAAATGGCGAACATAGCACATTGACGTTGGTTCAAATCCAACATAGTACATCTAGACGCGACCTACAAATCTATAACAGGTTCTACGGGCCAAATACCATCATCAAAATAACAGCCTGCGGGAAGAGTCCGGGCAATCTGACTTTTAAACCTGCAGAATTTGTTGAGTAAACAATAAGATTTTTATTTTCAAAACATTGTCTTTTAGGAAAGTGTAGGTATAGCAGTAATGAGGACGAAGTTTAAAATTAGGTTATTTATGTAAACGCACCATTTTTTTTGTTTCTTTTGTTATTGTTTTCTTCTTTTGTTATTATTCTTTTAATATTTCTTTTGTTACTGTTGATATTTCCACCGGTTATCTTAAAAATAATGGTATACAAAGATATCAACTAATCAAATTCTATGACAATCTTTGAGAGATTAAAATACTCAAAACTACATAAATTATTTATAGAATTACTCGAAAATCAAAAATTATGCTCAGTGAGTCATTGTAATACGTCTCCAGTTCAATTGAACGGCCGTCTTTTGTTTTAATTCTTTTGAAAATTTTAAGTTTTATTATTTTGCGTTAAGTTTTATTTATTTTGTTAACGAAAAAGTCACGTAATCTATACATATTATTAGGTGTAGAATAAAGACGTTATAGTTCAATTTGTAAAAGTTGTTCATTCAAAGTGAGTTTAGACATACATATAGAACTTTTTAATATATCGGTTCCGGCTTCATTTTTATACCCTGTGTCTATCTGGCTTCGAGTTATGTCGAAATGTTTAGTCGATGTAAGTATGTAAGTGGCGACTCCAGATTTGCTATTCGGTTAGCAAATTAGCCTAGCTTTGCAAGGCTAATTGCAAGGATGCAGCAAGCACGTTTGGAAACCTGCTTAAGAAACCCAAGTTTGATAATAATATAAAATTGTTATCAATGTATGTATTGTACGCTAATAAGAACTAACTACGCTAAACAGATCTATGTGTCTTCTATAAGATGTACTTCGGAGAGTGTGCTCGGGAGATGCATGAGATCATACCGCCTTCCCCTTTCTTCTATCGGACATGCAGTTACCTTGTCGAAATCCCTCTAATTCGGACCGAGCGCTTTAAACATTTTTTTATTTCCAAATATTTTCAAAGTTCGAGTGAATAGGCATCTTCTGGGTGAGCTCGCTCCATCGTCGGCCTCATCCTTCCTACACGGATAGATGCTGGCCAAGAGCAAACTCATCTTTAGTAAAATTTGTAAATTATTTTACATTGCCTGTTTTTTATAAACTGTTTTTTATTTATACTGACGTATTTTGACGATTTATAATTTTGAAATAACAAAAAGTTTTAAAGCGAAAACGTCCTTGCTTATCTCAGTTGGCAACTGTGAGGAACTAAAACATTTTCGCGTGATTCGTCAAATGGGAGGCCTACAAGGGAGACGGAATATATCATCGCAAACGAGAAAAGTTTGATTGGAGGAAGGTTCAGAAATTCATTAGTACTCGTAGGCGGTTGAGGCGAAATTGCTCTGGCGCGAAGCGTTAATAAAAAGTTTTGGGATACTTGGAGGGCGACCACGATCAAAGAATGAAAGAGGTAAAGGTATCATCGGTGACGAATGTAAGATACATTATTCATTTAAAATTAAAAATCATTTACACAAATCAATGTGTCGGCACATATAATCTATTTATTAACTTATTAAAAAAAAAAAAAAAAAAAAAACACCATAGGTGATGCATGTGCGCAGCCAACCTTAGAAGATAAAGGACAAGGGATTAGGAAACGGGCTCTGGTATCCGTAAGGTTAATGATAGCAATGTTACTATTAAAAAAAAACTAATAAGCTATTTACTCTTGCGAGAATCTCCCACTAGTGAAACTGTCCCATTTAACAGGTATTGTTATAGAAGATATTGTGGTTCATATATTGTAGCTCGCGTATGTAGGTTTCTGGGTCGTTAGTTGTTTCGGTTACTCCAATGAAGAGCTGAACAGTTGATATGTGAAGACAGATAACAATAAACTCACAGTAACAATAAATCTGTTCGCACTAAGATTGACAATGTTTAATGAGTTTTTTCATTCTACCTCTCGCCGTCCCAATAATACAATTTTATAATTGCTACATTTTCAATGATAATTTGTGATAGTACTAACATTCCACTAGTGAAATACCTCTTCATCGGATTCGAGATATTTTATACGATTTTTTTAACGATTTGCCAGGGATCATCCCTCGGGAACAGTACTTTTTTTCTGGATGAAAGGTACTCTATATCATTTCCTGCATCACCGACAACGTGTATGCAAAATTTGATGATGATCGGTTCAGCGGTTTAGGCGTGAAAAGGTAACAGACAGACAGACAGAGTTACTTTCACATTTATAATACTAAAAACACTGTTGATGGTAATTTGCGTTCCACTACTGAAATACCTCTTCATCTAATCCAAAACTCTAACAAATTTTTTTAGCAAATCAAGTGTCCAAAGATTTGTAAATCATTTATATACCTATTTTCAAGCGTGAATGTGTTAAAAAATTTCTTCTCTCTCTTGAGCCAAGAACAAGCACATAATTTTAAAAGTAGTTACTCGCGTAGAGAAATAAAACGCGTGGAGTAATATAGTAGGCATTTATTTTAATAAAAATAATATAAATTGTGAGACAGATGCTGCAAGTGAATGTTGTATGTGTTAGGTATAGGCGACAGTAGCCACTAACCATCAAGTGGACCGCCAGCCTGTCTGCCTACCTTAACATTAAAAAAAGGCGATCCCTCGAAAGCAGTTCTTTTTTCTGAATGAAAGGTACTCTATATCCTTTCTTGCATCCCCGACAACGTGTATGCAAAATTTCATGATGATCGGTTGAGTAATTGAGGCGTGAATGTGTAACAAACAGATAAACTCACTTTCGCATTTATAATATAAGTTAGGATAATTAAAATTAATATATTTTTTTCATTTGAGTATAAAAATATTGTTACTACTATGGAACGTTCTGGAGAAAGCATTTGCGTCGGCCGAAAGTCTCGAACGTCCCACTCTATCGATGGTAGCCACGCCTCTTTCCGATTAGTGTCAAAGGAAATTAGTCCTAATGTTTATAACATAGAGTTGACATTTCAACAGCATTCCAGAACTTTCAATAGCTTGTTTACAATTTTGTTTACATTTTTTTCTGGTAGATTCGAAATACATCGAGGCGTTTGGCGCCGAGTATAAATAAGAGAGCAGGCGGGCGAGATCAGGTGTGGTGCGACAACCAGCGATACGAAAGCGACTCTTCGGAGCTTTTGCGAAGTTATCTGCGACAGTGAACCGGCAACATATTAAGGGAATCATTGACGACTTTTGGCAAGTTTAACGGTTTCTTCGGACAAGTTTGATGATTTTGGCACTCATCTTGGTTTGTGAAAATAAATCGTTCCTTTCGCCCTTACAAGGCATTTTAACTCACCGTGCACGTATGTATCTACTAAATCATTAGAATAACATTGTGTTCTAAAGGAATCTGAAATATACTTTTTTCAATAAATTATGTCTTCGCAAAAGTTCCAAAATAGACAATAAGTTTTGAATAAAATGTAATTTTTCTTTTTAATCGAATGAGCATAAAATATAGGCTTCAATATATTAAAATACGTTTTTCAACATGTGAACTAAGCTATATTAAAATTAATAATCTATGTTATTGAAAAAGATTTGGTATATATTAAAGAAGCTTACATGTATTATAAACGTTTTTAGAAATATATTTATGAAACGATTATGTGGATAATATATGAATGCAATATAGAAATGCAAAGAATAATAAATATATCAACAATTTAACTGAACTGTTTGGTTATAACTATGCTCAGCATTTGTGTAAAATAAAATAATATTTAAAAACATCTATTTATAATTATAATAAAGTCGTAAACGAGCCGTATTTTTTCAAAAAAACAATTTGTACACGTTGTGTTTACGTATTGTTACCGAGGTCAAAAAATAGTTTTTAGAATTTTTGTCTGTTTGTCTGTGCTTTTGTGCACGTTAATCTCATCAGAAACGGCTTAACCGATTTGAATGCGGTTTTCACTGATGTATTGTAACATTTAAGTGTTTATTAAAACGTTACGCGCTATGCCGTATATCACGCGTGCGAAGTTGCGGGCTCAACTAGTATTTAATATAATTTCATCACTGATATATCATTATACATTATTAAGTATTCCAAAAATAACATTAATTTATAAATATAAATAAATAAATAGCCCAAAATAGAATACACAAACACATCATTGCTTCAGTAAGTGGGAAATGTTCCGCTAAGTGTAGTTATATAGGGCCGTAAATAGCTTTCAGTTTTTCCTCCTTTCACGGTTTGTACCTTCGTGGAAAATTTGGGAATTAATGTCGACATATGAGGCGAAGCAAGAAAAAAAATATATTTCGTGGTTATATCTTATTTCCTGTTTACATCGTTTTCATTTTATCTATTTTATATATTATTTATGGAAATCAGTAAAATAATTTAAATACAAATGTATTATTAAACGATCCCATTGGTCGAGTGGTTAAAAGCTCCCTTCCCAACGGGAGCCGCTTACCAATTTCATAAAACGCAATTCCATGATTACTCGTTAGTTATTGGTCGACATTTCTAAGATATCATATGAAGGTTTGGAAGCAAACTAAAAACTGAAATTAATTTCGTATCTAATACAATTAATTTTTAAAATGCGCATTATTTGTGACATTTTTGCGAGTTAAATTATTTTAATTGGGTGTATATTTTCTACTAGCTAAGCCCGCAACTTATATAGTTTGATGCTGCAGCTACATAAATATCGGCTATATCCAATTTGAGGAAGTACCGCCATTTTGAGGTCGTTTCGCTACCTCACATAATTTACGTATAAATTTTGGCTCGGAGAAACTAGAACATTTCCTTACCTTAAGGTTGCCTGGAAGAAATCGCTATAAAGGGATAAGGCCGCCTTTTGTACTAATGCTTGTGTTTCTTTCATTTTTTTTAACGTTCGATCGTCAGCTCTCGTCGAGATCATTCGTCTCGACGTGTATAAAACATTAATTTGACATATACACGTATTCACGTAAAACCACAGAATAGGTGATGGCATTATGATGAGACCCGCGCGCAGATTGGTGACCGCGCGTGGGTTCCCATGTGACAGGCATTTGCTGAATTTGGCGGGCATTTTAAGGTTAGGCGTACGGCCGGCATTTTTCTCTTAGGCAAGCGATTTTAAATTTCCCTTGCGGCCGCGGCCCTGCGCATGATCGTGAGCGTCTCTATGCCGTCACTTGCTACCGTACGTTTATTCTGTGGTCTATCTCCGCCGACTGATTCTGGCAGGAGAATCACCGAAACTGCCGCACAATACAATCCCATAATCCTTGATACTTTGTATTACAAGAGAGTCAAGTCTGTTATTTTAAATTATTATTTATTCTCAATCAACTGTTGTAGGTATACTCTAAACAGGCCTTTTTTATAAATCGGGCATTTTAGGTAAATTCGACAGGCGTCCTGTATTGGTAACCTTCACGTGGCGAACGCTATATTTCCGACATTTCTTATAAAACACGGACCATATAAAAATTGAAATTAACTTGTTAATTTTTTTGTTTGTGTTTATTAATACCATTATTAAAAGATGTTAGAAATACTAACTAAATGTTATAAATTCGAATATGAATTAGTTTGTAACGCTTTCACGCCTTAACCACTAGAACGATCGTCATGAAATTTTGGATACACGCTGTCAGGGATACAAAAAAGGACATAGTGTACCTCTCATCCAGAAATAAAGTTGCGTTCTCGAGAGACCATCTTTAAATATAATATAAATAAATCAAATTTAAATTTAAGTATAAATACTTTAAGTGGTTAGGATGCTTGCCTTAACGCTCTGTTCAAGGCTTCCCGGGTTCGATTCCCGGCAATGTCAACTTTGAAAAAATGAACTTTTCAAATTTAGCTCTAGTCTGGATCTGGAGAGTAGTGGCAAGCACACAGCGTTTCGCAGTCATTTGGGCAGCCCGTCTGGCGGCAGTAATCACCCCCTTACAGAAGACCACCGTGAAATAACAGCACGTGTGCTGTTGTGTTTCAGTGAGTGAGTAAGGGATGCCAGAGCCTATTTCTCTATCCCCTCCTAATCCCTTATCTTTATCCTACTGTAGTCGGCAGCCCACTTCCAGCAGTTTTGGCTTTGCTCGTGTTATAGGCGACGGTCGCCACCTACCATCAAAGTGAACCGTCAGCCTGTCAGCCGATCTTAATAAAAAAAAAATCAAAGCCTGATAAAAATATAAGAGCAAAAAAGATTGAATACATTTGATTCAATATTTGATGGAATTGATTGTAGTCTAATGAGGGTTTTTTAAGATGACGTCACTTAACGTACGCGAAAAAAGTATTTGCAGCAAATTTAAACTCTATTGTCTACAGCAGAACACTCAAATGAGGGTTTTCTGAAACGGTCTAATTGAGATGGCAGCACTGTAGCGTCAGGTCCAATGAACTGTCAAAATACATACGCGAATTGCAATTTTCTATGTATTTTTTGGTTTAATAATTTATGTATAAATTATTAAATTAGTTATAAACATAATTTCAATAATTTATGTTTAATACCTACGACTCTGTGCTATCTGACAGCTGTTCAGATGTCCCGTGTAAAACGAAATCAAAGAGGACTTTGTATTCAGTTTGATGACGCGGTATATTTACTAATTAGGAGGACGTCTGTAGGTATGTTTGCCTCAATGTGTATTTTACGTTCCGAGTAGCTGTTTACGTTTAGGAAACGCCTCAATATTTGTTCGAACTTAAGGCGGCGGCAACAAAGTTTTAATTAGCGAAATGTCTATTTATTTATTTGCTTTTTAATTTGTTTCCTTAGTGGGCACAATGTTATATTTATAAAACGCGATCACGTCAAGTGAAACGAAATTTACGAAGCCCAAGTTTCGTGCGATAACATTACTGTAATGACGTCATTATGACGCCATTTTGTCGACCGCGGTGCACTGCTGCAATGAAAAGCCCGTTGCAATTAAAATTAATGTGATACACCATTCTCGCTGCATTTAGAAAGGCCGAGTGCGTTAGAAATAATCTCGACATTAACCTCTATAATATTTAGCGGACAAGTGTTGCAGTTTATTCAACGAGTACTCGTTTATTTATATTAATCTGTACTAATATTATAAAGAGAAAAGATTTGTATGTAGGTATGTATGTAGTTTTGTATGTTCGTAATGAATAAACTCAAAGACTACTGGATCGATTTTAAAAATTCTTTCACCTACAGTAAGCTACATTTTCAGCGAGTAACATAGGCTACTCATCCCCCCCCCTTATCCCCTCTCTATACAAAATTACCTTTTTCCAAGAACAATATTTTATAAAGAGACGCGGACGAAGTCGCTTGCGACAGCTAGTTTATTTATCATCAGACATCAGCGTAGATTTAAAATATGATGCCCGTTGGATGAGTGGTTCGCTCTGTTCTAGGGTTTCCGGGTTCGATTCGGTCTGGTCTGGATATGGAAAGTAGTGGCACGGCACACTGTGTTTCGCAGTCATTTGAGCGGCCCGTTTGGCGGCAGTAACCACCCCCTCACAGAAGACCACAATGAAATAACAACACGTGTGCTGTTGTGTTTCGGTGAGTGAGTAAGGGATGCCAGTGCCCAGTTTTCTATCCAATCTCTTATCCTTAATCCTACTGTAGTCGGCAGCGCACTTGCAGCGGCTGTGGCGTTGCTTTTGTTATAGGATCAAGTGGACCGTCAGCCTGGCTGCCGATCTTAACATAAAAAAGTGCTGCAAATTAAATACAAAAATCTTCCTCGTTGATCGCTCTTTCCATTAGTGAAAACCTTATGAAAATTCGTTCAGTAGTTTTTGAGATTATCACAAACATATATAGATACATACATACATACATACATACAGACAGACGCAACGCGACTTTGTTTTATAATATCTTAGGATATTTAATATTTACATTATAAATTTATTTAATATTTTAATTGTTCGGTAGGTAACTTAGTATAGTTTATAATGTACCGTATACCTGGTTTCCTCTTTATGTATTTTTTTTAGTAAATAGTAAATGAAAAATTTAAAGTACATATTATACTTAATATTGTTATTTTCACATTGCACATTAGGAGCAAAACTCGATGTCATTTGTGTCGTCATTGTTTTCAATTTTTTTGTTTTCATACACTAATATTACCTACTGTTAAAAACAAAGATAGCAAACAGACAGCACGACATATATGTATGTACCATGGATGACGGCAAACAAATATTTAATTACTTAGCTATGGTCCATGGCTTTATTGGCGTCATCTTTTATTAATTTCGAAATAACTTGTACTATTATGTATTCAACTATAACAGGATGATCAATCCAAGCGGGCAGACCTTTTCAAATAATTGATTCATTGTTGTGAACTGATATAACATTAACATTTTGCCAATTATTTAAATTGTAAACATTTCTGTTTTTTGCATAGCATAGCAAAATTTATTCCTTATGACCCATTTGAATTGATTATCCCTGGATTTTTATTATCATGATGTATAAAAACTAATAACTAATTGAGTAAAAGTATCTACATATAACATTTGAAACATTTTCTAATCGACTGTACGTAGAGTGACTAATAGCTAAGTTGGCGAATAGCGAATGTGGTAAAAAGCGTCGTTAGACGAATGGCGTCAAACGCTGTGAAATAACATCGAAATAACATGAAAGTTCAAGTATAATATCATGGTGAACGTATTACCGGAAACAATTATAAGCATGAGTCAATCTAAGACAATTTCTCTAAGTTCAAAGTTTTATCGAAGTTTTCATGTGAATGTACCAAAAAAAACCTCTTCAAAGTAACTATTTAATGTTTATTACTGAACATAATTCTGTTTAATTGGTAAATTATTGGTAATTAGTTACATATATGTTAATTGTCTAAGTAATCTGTTATTCCGTAATAAGTATGATAATATGTATAATAATATACTATATATTATTAATTTATATGCAATATACACATTTGCTAGCAGATATTGTTTACACATACTGACTATTACGGAAATAATAGCCATTTTCCTAATTTTGGGGGGTAAGGGGAACG
Organism: Bembecia ichneumoniformis; assembly: GCA_910589475.2. Lineage (NCBI taxonomy): Eukaryota > Metazoa > Arthropoda > Insecta > Lepidoptera > Sesiidae > Bembecia > Bembecia ichneumoniformis. The sequence goes on from OU342531.1 coordinate 436,975, forward strand.
ATATCAACACCTAATCGACCCAATTGTCAACCTCACCTGCACGCGCCGGATGGCGACGGTATCCATTTGGAAACCGTGGTGCCCCCTGCTGAATAACTAACGAGGCTATGACGACCGAACAGTGGCGGTATAACCATACTCCCAACTAGGAAACTAATTGGATGAGGCTGTAGCGAGCCTTGGGGCCTAAATAACTCCAAAAATGTCTGAAAATAATTAAGGAAAACGGAAACAATGGAAGCAAAGTTTAAAAATATATTACCCCAGGAGGGTACCAGCTATGCTGGAGAATCCCTCCCTGAGTCTAACTCAGGCTGCCCTACGTATTCTGGGGAGGGCACAACTTTGCACAATCGTTTTGAAAATATTACGAATCCAGAAGAAGCTATGCAATGCGACCCGGCTAGCCCCCGGCGCTCACAGGTATCCGGGCCTGTGAGTGTGAAATATGCGACCGTAGATATCACAAGAATACCTGCCCAGGCTTCTACGACGGTTAATCTTTCTGGCGAGAAACGTAAACCAAATCTAGTGCAGCAGGTTTTTAACAAAGACATGTTTTTTAGCAGACCCCGAAGCTCCTCTTTCGGGGAAACAATTTCAAAAAGTGCTTCAACCCAACAACTGCAACGATGTAACCCTGAATGGCAGAGAGTACCAACAATGAGAACCAACAAAAGGCGAAGAACTGCCAATTCTCCACCCATTGATAATAGCACCACAACTAGCAATAGATTTGACGTGTTGCCTATAGACGTCTCTGAAAATACCGCTCGTCCAAAATTACTTAACAAGCCACCACCACTAATTTTGTATGGAATCGATGACATTACAAAACTAACAGAGACGATCGAATCGGTTCTGGAACCGTCTGACTATAGGTTCAAAATTATTACAAAAAACCAACTGAGAATAAACTGCAACACACCAGAATCATATAAGAAACTGATGACTCTTGTCAGAGAAAAAGGACTAATTGGGCACACTTTTACGTCTAAAGAGAAAAAATGTTGTAGGATTGTCATCCGGAACCTACACCACTCGACTCCCCATGAGGAGATAATAAAAGAAATTGCAGCCACAGGAAATACTGTTGTTGGCGAAATAATAAACGCGCGAATAGGCCCCGACAAAAAACCAACATCAACTTTCTTTGTGAACTTGGAACCAAGCCCAAATAACAAAAAAACAAAGAATATTAAGTTCATATACCACACAGCGGTAGTAATCGAAGACCCAAAGAAACAAAATACTATCCCTCAATGTAATAGGTGCCAGCAGTATGGGCACACAAAGAATAACTGCACAAGACCCTATCGTTGTGTAAAGTGTGCTCTTTCTCATAAGACAAGTGAATGCACCAAGAAAGACCGCAATACTCCAGCCAAATGTGCCCTCTGCTTTGGAAGCCACCCGGCAAATTACAAAGGCTGTGAAGTCTACAGAGAAATCTACAACAGAAAATTCAATAAAGGTCCTAAACCAATATTTAAATCTGTACCTCGGCCACCACTGGACCCAACTTTTGATAAAACTGAAACTACGACATCCAAACCTAAGCCATCCCGTAATCCTTTACATACCGGCGGTGGCTCAGATACGAGCACTTATGCCGAAGTCACAAAAGGAACCCACACTCAACACATTCAACAATCGACTAGTAACAAATTGGTCGAAGATTTGCTGATCAGGCAGTCTGAAAAAATTGAAGCTCTCCTACAACAAATAAGCTCAATGATGAGCCTTATAGTTAAACTCGTTGATAGGTTAACTGTTCCATAAAACGGACATATTACGTATAGCCACCTGGAACATAAACGGACTACCCTCCAGCAAACATGATCTTCAACTACTCATAGATATTCACAAACTAGACATTATTCTAATCTCAGAAACACATTTTACTATTAGAAGTAGTGTCAACATTCCTGGATATATAATTTATTCAACCAACCATCCTGATGGAACAGCTCACGGGGGTTCTGCAGTAGTTATTAAGCAATCTATTAGACACCACCTGGAACCACCATTCAGTACAGACCATATTCAGGCCACAACAATATCCATTGAGGGAAATTTGGGTAATATAACCATCTCAGCAGTCTACTGCCCTCCCAAACATGTAATTGCAGAGGATCAGTTTGTAGTTTTTTTCCGAACACTTGGAGGTCGTTTCGTAAGTGGAGGAGACTGGAATGCAAAGCATACTCACTGGGGTTCCAGATTAATCTCGACCAGGGGTAGGGAGATGAAAAAGAGCCTTGATAGCCTAAGCCTAACAGCAATTTCGACTGGGGAACCGACACATTGGCCGACTGACTGCGCAAAGATACCTGATCTACTGGACTTTTTTGTAACAAAGGGTATATCAACAAATTACCTTGACATTCAGTCATGCCTTGATAGCGCTTCAGATCACTCACCTGTCCTGTTGACGATCTCAGCGTCTGTTTTAATCAAACAAAGTGACGTAAACTTACACAACCACAAAACTGACTGGAATTCATTCAGGGATCATATAAATAACAATATAAATTTAAAAATTCCTCTCAAGTCCCCCCATGACATTGAAGAGGCAGTTAGATCTCTATCGTGGCTTATACAAGAAGCTGCCTGGAAATGTACACCGGAAATTAATTACAAAAAGGCTTCCAAAAATATACCTTTTGCCTTAAAAGCGCAAATAGGAGAAAAAAGAAGACTACGTCGCATTTGGCATACTAGTAGGCATCCAGCCGATAAACGTCTGTTAAACAGGGCTTGTCTGGAGTTAAAGAAAGCAATAAAGCAGTATCAAGACGAAAACTTTCAAGAATACATTGAGACGTTAAGCGCAAGTAAGGTGAATAACTATTCCTTGTGGAAAGCAACCAAACATCTTAATCAACCTCAAGTTCCTAAACCACCTATTAAAACATCGGACAACAACTGGGCTAGGTCTTGTAAAGAAAAAGCGGAGACGTTCGCTGTTCACTTGGAAAAAGTTTTCTGTCCTAACGAGGCCGTGTCTGATCTTGATGAGGAATCAATCAACAAAGTAATGGGTGAACCCTTTCAGATGGAGCTACCATAGAAACTAACGACTCCAAAAGAAGTTCAGACAGTGATCTTAAAACTAAAAGAGAAATCAGCTCCAGGGTATGACCTCATAACTCCCAAGGTTCTAAAGGAACTTCCCAGAAAGGGCATAGTTCTGATTACTATGATTATCAATGCCATCATGACGATTTCATACTACCCGGACCACTGGAAAGTCTCCCAGATTGTGATGATTCATAAACCAGGAAAACCGGCTAACCTGGCTTCTTCATACCGCCCAATAAGCTTACTACCGGTAACGTCTAAAGTGTGTGAAAAGATCCTATTGAAGAGATTGATCCCGGTGTTGGAAGACCTCAAAGTTCTTCCAGACCATCAGTTTGGTTTCCGTCGTCACCATTCTACTGTTGAACAGATACATAGAGTATGTCACATAATTCGGAGTTCCTTAGAGCGAAAGGAATATTGCTCTGCAGTGTTCCTCGACATACAACAAGCGTTTGACAAAGTATGGCACAAGGGATTACTTTGTAAAATTAAAGCTTACCTTCCACATTCTTTCTTTGTAATTCTAGAATCATATCTGGAGGGAAGGATGTTTCAGGTTAAAGAGGAAGAAGCTCGATCACAGCTGCATGAAATTAGAGCAGGTGTTCCGCAAGGTTCGGTACTGGGGCCATACCTTTACACACTATTTACCGCAGATCTTCCTGATACTGAACATGTAACAACAGCTACATTCGCAGATGATACAGCTATTTTGGCAAGTAACATAAGTCCTGAGACTGCCTCGATAACATTACAAACGCAACTTGATAAAATAGATGGATGGCTAAAGAAGTGGAGAATTAAAGTAAGCGCATCAAAATCTGCCCATATAACTTTCGCTCTTCGCCACGGCGATTGTCCTCCCGTTTCTTTGGCCAATGAAAACCTGCCACATGTGGAATCAGTGAAATACTTAGGTCTCCACCTGGATCGGCGTTTGATCTGGAAAAATCATATCAAAGCGAAACGAGACGCAATAAATCTCAGATTCAGAAGTCTGCAATGGTTGCTGGGTAGATCCTCTAATCTGAGCACGGAGAATAAACTACTCATTTATAAAGTAGCTATAAAACCTATATGGACGTATGGGATTCAACTCTGGGGTACTGCTAGCCATTCCAACATAGAAATTCTCCAACGGTCTCAGAATGCCATACTAAAAACTATTATCAAGGCACCCTGGTTTATAACTAATGCTGAAGTTCATCATTTCTCGAATCTACCTACTATAAGAGAGGAGATTGCCAAAACTTGTAAAAATTATAAAAATCGTCTGAGGGCTCACCCGAATGAGCTAGCCCAAAAGCTACTTTCCAGCAATCCACTTAAAAGATTAAAAAGGTCACATATTCTGGAGCTGGACAAAAAGTTCTCTTCCAGCTAAGTTCAACCGGAGGAGCAAACATTAGCTCATTCTTTTTCATTAAGAGTGGTATTCTCGAAGGAGGATACTCTCACAATTTAAAAATATAAATAACAAATCCGATTATAGTTCAGACTGATTGCGGATATAATAACAAAAAAAAAAAAAAAAAAAAAATTTTCCTAATATAGCAGAAAAAATGTAGCTTAAATGTACTTATTAAATTGTTTGTCCTGACTATCAAGTTGAAAGTTGAATTTTGGAACATTTGCTTATTTTATAAATTAAGCATCGCTAAGAAAGGATTTTTGAAAATTTCAACTCTGTGCGAAGCCGGGGACTTTATAATTTTTGCTTTGCTTCTAAAATTTTAATTTATAGAAAGTAAGTAGATATAATATTTAACTAACCTAATTTCCGTTTGGAACAAAAACGGCTCTCGGTATTCCACTTATACTGATTAGGTTATACAAATCGTTTGGCGATCATCCATCTTCTTGTCAAACAGTTAAACCTCCTCCAACATTGTTTCCAAGTCGGCTCTCACTAAACTCGAGAGTGTATAGGATTCTCAACTCACTTGGACCTGATGTATCGTGCCAATTGAAATAATACGGGAGGATATTGCCTGTTAAAAACGCCGTGTTTTTCACTTGAGACACTTATTAATTTAACCGACATAAATATTATTTAGTTTTATTTAAAACTTTATCATTCATTCAGTCTTTGTTTTTTTTTAAAAAAAAAAACTGAATGAATGATGGTACTCGAAACTAGGTAAGGATCTTTAAAACTTATGAAAAATATAAACACGCAAAAATTAAAATTCTCAACATAAGTGTATAAATGTGAGTAAGTATCTATATTGGTGTGCCATGTGCAAATTATTGAGCAAAAATATAATAATAATAACAAAATAACTATAATAATATAACTTGTTAGCTACAACTTATATTAAAGTGGACTTGTTCCTAAATAGCATTCCTCTCAGTTTGAATTTGAGGAACTATTTTTAATCCTAATTAATAAATTATTATTAATCCATACTTTAATATTATAAATTTGAAAGTAACTCTGTCTGTCTGTTACCTTTTCACGCCTAAACCGCTAAACCGATCCTCATGAACATAGCTATAACTGCAATAAAGATGTTAGGCGTTACATTGCTCATAATTATATTAGTCCGGCATTATTTATTCATTTTACAACGCGGGCGAAGTCGCTGGCACCACCTAGTATATATTATAAAAAGGGAAATTACTATCACATAGTAACACCACTGGCTAGAATATAAAATAATAATGTGTTGAAATATAAGAAAGTCACGAAGAAATCTATGTAAAGGCCGCCACACACGCAACGATAATCGTTTACGATAGACCGTACAGTTTGAACTGTACCGTTAATCGTACACTTCATACACCCCACACAGGCTACAGGTTAATCGTACCGATCTCCATTTCGCTTCGAGATGCCATTGACAGACGACGCAATAGCAGTCGTAGGTTTAATATTTGCATTTAGAAAAAATGAAATGAAAAAGCAAAAGAATCGTAAGACGTGTCTGGTGTAAAGATTGGTTATTGAAAAGATCCTCAAGCCAATCGCGGTTAGATGACGTCATATTTTTGAATACGCACGCTCCCGAACTACTATCCAATTCGTGACCGACGGGAACCTGGGGCCTTAGACAAAGTAGCATTCGCTCTTGTCTCTTGATTTCTTTGTCTCAGAGACAAAGAAATCATGACAAGGTATCACGTGTTTATCACGTGTTACAGTGTCGATTCCTTTGTCTCTGAGACGATAACGAACTTCGATATCGCATCGCTACGGAGCGAACGCTACTTTGTCTAAGGCCCCTGAACAGAAAACAAAGAAAGAGAAAAGTTCTATTCAGAAAAGTTCTGTACCTTTTGCATAATATTTCATATAAAATAAAACTAGGCTATATTTAAAATTTTAGTTTTTACGTTTCTTCTTTTCTTATTCTTTTCTCTCTCTGCTTTGTTTACCGTTTCTGGGGTTTACAGTGATATCTTTTCCATTTATTTATTTCAGTACGCACCATACGCCTTAGTCGAGTTGCTTTTTTTGTATATTACATCAGACGCTTTATTTATTTTACTCATATATTCTAAACTAAGTAGAGTAGTAGAGCCAAGTACCAGTAGGACCCAAGTAGAGCAGCCGTATGTCAGGGTCGGTAAGGTGCTGTTTTTGATGAGCTCTTTGAGTGACCAATACCGATTCCATGTGTGTGATTTTCTTCGCAATTCCTATGACATCTGTTGCGTTGGTGAGATTGTTGGACCCAGATAGATACAGGTAGATATTAATCGACATCAATTTTTTTCATTATTTACCGAATTCTTGTCTTAGTTCTGTCTGTCATTAATTTTGTCTAATCCAGCTCGGATGGGTAGCGTTCGGAAAGCTCCGAGACATCTTCTCATCCAAAATTCGTCAGTTCCTTAAAATAAAAGTTTTTGACCAATATGTGTTGCCAGTGATGACATGTGGGGGCTGAAACGTGGTTTCTAACTATGGGACTCGTAAGAAGGCTCAACGTCGCTCGGCGAGCTATAGAGAGGGCTATGCTTGTAACGTAAATTTTTGGCACATTAAGAGAAATTAACATTAATTGGTAATAAATTTATAATAGATTGTGGTTATAACCGCCATCTACCGCATGACGATATAACCACCTCTTCGTTGTGTACTGGCGCACGATTACCCGACACACCATTATGGAGCGACATCTGTCGATGTCGGCTCGACGGGGAAGGATTAGACCAATGCACGAACGAAGAAGCAAGGGGATTGGTCGAATTCTAATGTCGGCCATAGGAAGTGGCACGACTTCCGGCCGAGCTAAGGAGGGACGGTGGCAGCGGCCACGCGGTCTCTTGGCACCCGGCGTTTGGAAGAAGAGGAGCTCGAGGGACTTTACGATTTCTCTAAGATCTAACGAACCGTCTAGTGTTTCCACTTACCACGCGGTCGTATATAAGTATATTTATGACTTTTTAGTCGTTAGGTCGCGGATACATATAAGTATTAACCGTCGACAGTAAAAGTATCTGGCAAGCGTCAGAGAAATATATAGAGGGAATCGGTCCATCCGCACACGTGCGTGCGATCTATCCTGCGGCTCCTGGGTCGATCTCGCCTTCCTGCAGTCCAAGCCACCCCTGGTTTGGACTATAGCTGCGTCGCAGTCGGAGGCGACGACATCCACGTGTCGAGAGGTGTCTCGACATCTCCCTTCGCCGAGCCACCAGGCCACGTGGCATCACTTCGGCGTGGTCTGTGAGCTACTTGGTGTCTTTCAAGTGAGTGTATAAGAGCATCCCCGCCTTCAGCGAGGAAAATCAGGACTAAATATCTTCAAAATTGTTTTTTTTTATTTTTGGTGTATAATTTCAGTTGTAATTTTAATTGGTGTTTAATGTAGTTTAATCTTTTATTAATAAAGGTGTTGTGTGATTGAACTTGGCTTTCCTTTGTCTGAGTCCAGCCCAAGTAGTTGGCGCCCTTGAGAGTAACACAGGTCTCGTGTAGTGTCTGCCTCTGAGTTTCAGTCGGTGAGTAACGGTTGGAACGCCTGCGGAGCCCTAACGCCCCGCAGAGGTTTCGCGGTTACATGCTGTAGGATTGGACTGCGAGATCGAATTAGGAATGAGGGTATCCGTAGACGAATTAATTAGTAACTTGAAGTGTCAGTGGGCAGGACACATAGTACGGAGAGCCGACAGCCGTTGGAGGTCACGGACTGGCACGGGCCGCGAACCGACGGTGGTACCAGACTGCTTCTCACCCGGTCCTTTTGGAAAATTGGGAAAATCCTTTTGGATATTATATACAAAAAATATCTCAACATTCAACTATCAATCAGGAATATTTTAAAAATATACAAAAACCTAAAGTCTGTAAGATTTTTTTATAAAAACTTTTTATAACTTTTTATAAACGTTCATTTCGCATTTTCGTACGAATACTACAATGAAATCCTTAACACCTCGTCGAGTACAAACGCTACTTAAACGGTTTAAATATGTTTCCGTATGTTTTTATCGGAACTTTAGACCCAAACATGAACAGCTTTGTTGTTATTTGTACACTACCATTTTATACTTATACTTCAAGTAGGTACTTTTCCGAATATAATAAATTCTCGGTGAACTTATAATTTATATTTTTCTTTGTAGAAATAAAAAACTGTACATATAATTAAAGTTTAATTATAACAAATCGAATTAGCGCGTTTTTTCAACGCGACAAAAAACTCTTTTGTTGACAGTTTTTATCTTTATACTATTTTAGTGATTGGACTTGGAGTTTTATTAATTTAATTAACTTTGTTAATTAACTCTGATAGTTAAATAAAAACTAAATTACAGTGCGTTATAATATCCTACTAATATTATAAATGCGAAAATTTGTATGTTTGTGTGTTTCAATGTTTGTTACTCAGTCACGCCAAAACGGCTGAACGGATTTGGATGAAATTTGGTGCATATAATTTTATTATCAGTGCTAACAGGATACTTTTATCCTGGAAAATGCTAGGTTCCCGAAGGATTGTACAAAAACGTCACCGTCGTCGTCACATCGATAGAGATGTCGCACATTATATTACTCATAATATGTTTTCTGAGGTGTTTTACTTTTTATTTATCAATGCGAACGAAGTCGGGTCCCCAGCTAGTTATAAACAAAGTCACTGTCAGCCTCTGTCTGTTTCTGTGCTAACTATTTCTAAACCACCCAACGGACTTTGATTCGGTTTTCACTAATTATTTTATTGTTTACCTATACATTAATTCAAATTCCACTGTTCTTAAATTTTCAATTTACAGGTAAAAAAATTACAAATCACTGCAAATTACGGATTTTACATTTGTATAATATAGGTAGAATGAAAAGAATAAACAAAGTTTTAGTACTGGCAGAGCATATTGCGTTTTCGCAGTCATTTGGGCAGCCCGTCTGGCGGCAGTTACCACCCCCTTACAGAAGACCACCGTGAAATAACAGCACGTGTGCTGTTGTGTTTCGGTAAGTGAGTGAGGGATGTCAGAGCCCATTTTGCTATCCCCCTCCTAATCCCTTATCCTTAATCCTACTGCAGTCGACAGCGCACTTGCAGCAGCTTTGGCGTTGCTTGTGTTATAGGCGACGGTAGCCACCTACCATCAAGTGGACCGTCAGCCTGTCTGCCGACCTTAACATAAAAAATGTGCAATTAAATTATATAGGTACATATTCACAATTATCAACATCAACGTCAAACATATACGTGGGGCGCATCACTGAAAGTTTCCGGAATGAATAAGAAAAAGTTACAATTAATGGTCAAAAATTAATTTATTGTTTCTCAAAATATTCTCCGTTAGCGTAAATGCACTTTTTCATACGAATAAACCAATTTTGAAAACATTTATACCATTTCGACATGGTACCTAATTTTTGGGAACAAAAAAAGTCGCAAAGTGCCAGATCGGGACTGTATGAAAGATGGCTCACAAGTTCTACGTTTTTCATATATAAAAATTCGTTTGTCTGTCTGGCCGTGTGAGAGCTGGCATTATCGCGGTGCAATTATGATACTGCGTTCACGGTTATTTTTACGGAGTTCGTCAATAAATTCCGGCAAACAAATGGTCGTGTACCAATTACTATTCACAGTACGACGATTCTTCAAAGTTACAGTAGCCACGTGTCCAGTTTTATTAAAAAAGAAGCAAACATCCTGTTTAGAGACACTTAGCACGCGCGCTGCTTTGGTTGGTTTGGGCTCATCTTGAAAGATCGATGCGCTCGATTTCTGCTTTGTTTTGGCATTGAACAATGAATCCATGTTTTGTCATCTGTTACTATGTTCTACACAAATTTGACGCCCCTTCTTTGAATCTGGTAAGCATGGCATTGCACCAAGTGATGCGGTCCGTTTTTTGTGCTTCAGTCAAATTGTGTGGGTTCCACCGAGAGCACAGCTTTTTCACATCCAAATATTTGTGCAGGGTTAAATGATATGACTAAGAGAGCGTGGAAAAGACGGGGTCTATCATTTTGAGAGATACGAGTTCAATTCGCGATCATGCCATGTAAAAATGGTTTTTTTCTAAAAACTTAAGTGCATTTATTGATTGCTCCCAAACGGTGAAGGTAAACATCACTAGGAAACCTGATACTCCAAAAGAAGAAATTCTAGGGCTCATGTGAAGTCAACCAACCCGCACTGGGCCAGCGTGGTGTCTAGAGGGTAGGCTGTTTCGATTATACGTCACACAGCATCATTTTTGTTGTTTACAATGGTGGACGAACGATCATCACGAAATTCGTCACTGAAATTGTCATGGCCACGTTTGAATTTTGCAAACCAGTTATAAATAGTCGTCTTACGTGGTGCTTCATCGCCCAAAGCAGTTTGAAGCCGAGCGAAGCTCTGCTGAGCTGTCAAATGACACTTAAAATAGCAGAAAAACATAATAAGAAAATTGTTTATCTGCAAGTGGCCAGTTCCGGAAACATACAGTGTGTCCTATGTACATACCACACACATAACTGCCATTATGCTTATTGTCTTAAAAGTGAAAAGATAACCATAAAAATGATACCATAAAAGTAAGTAAAGAGTTCCAACAAATGGTAATACTGTTTGTGAATATAATTTGTAACAAAAATAAAATGTTTGACTATTTAAGGTATATACAGCAAGGACTACAAAGAAAATTGTTATTGAACCTGTGACGAAAAATGGTGAGTTGGTGACTAAGTATATACATACGTAGTATATAGGAGTACATTTTTGTATGCACGCTGCAGAGTGAAATGCGTCTGGCAGAAGCTATCGCCCACGGGAAGTGTCTGGCAGTGCTGAAAATTATTTTGTAATAATATTCTACAAAACACACATAAAAATCAACCTTTAGAAAATAAGTGAAGTTGTTCTATTTTTACTTACCTTTCTCACCCGATAGCTCTTAATTGGCCTACCCAACTTAGCAGATACCTACGCACACGTTCAAAGTATACAAGAACAATACTTGGTAAGCCTCCGACTTTACTCTCTTAGATATTATTTTGAAAAGTGAAAGAAGAAACTCAAAATAAGGTTAATACGCAGCGGTAAATAAAAACAGTATGCTACTAATGGCGCAAAGTTCGGCAGTTCTACGAAACAAGGGCACGACGTACAAACAAATATCGAAGTCATCGATCTTTATTCCCATTCCACATGGAAGTTGCAAAAATTCTCGAACTGGTCATGACAGGAACAAGTGCAGTAAATCTATTGAACAAATTATAAGAAAAATTTAACATAGAATTTTAGTCTATTTTTTATGATTATGAACGGTAAGCAAGTCTGTTTCCGTCATGTATTTGTAAGATTGCTAGCCAGTCATTCGAAATCAAGCCACACCAGCAGCAGACCTGATAGAATAAGTATATTCTATGACGTAAAAATGATAAAAAAACTAGCTCTGTGGCCAACATATTAACCTAAACCGTACATGTCTACATATATTTAACTGTAAAACCACATAATAGGCATTTCTTAAGCTTAAGCTTTTCAAACTTACCTAAATTTATTTTTTATATTATTTTGATATTATATTATCGCACAGGCTACCACAGACCACTATCCCCACTTTCCGCTGTATCCGCTCGCTCTTCCGCTGTATCCGGCAGTGACGAAGATAAGGCCAAGTGCGAACCCATGGACCCAGCGTCTGAAAACCAAGAAAAACGAAAGAGTAAGTATTTATGTTTTAACCTTTCAACAATCAATGACTCAACAACAAGGTGATATTAATATTACTATTATACCGATCATATACGATAAGCATGCGTTTTTTATAAATAAATACTATACTATACTGACTGGAGCCGAGTATACACGATTCAGTGTGTCACCAATCCGAGCGTGACAGTCCACTTACGTCCACTCCTCAGGAATAAATACTCCTAAAGAAGATTTCACTTGAAAAATAAGTGATATTAATAATGATAGCAGGCAGGCTTGACTCTTTACATGAACCATTGCTTGATGATGCATGTGGAGAGAAGTAAGTCTTAATTATTGGATACATAATGAAGCCCTGTAAGTGGCAATGTGCTTGGTGATATCTTTTATGTATATTATCTCTGCTGTATTGCTGTAGGGTTTTTGTTGAGAATAAAATAAAATAAAATAAAATAAATAAATGATAAACAAAAGTTTATATATGAGTATAATTTCTGTCTGTTTTTGTTATGTATGTATACTAACAATAGGTTTTGTAAGATTTTACTAACACGTTGGGTCTGAGTAACCCGAATAATGAATTATTAAATAAGTAAATAAATAATAAAGATACCCGTATCTGTTATCTGAGAACCGAATAACATTACTCTTACTGTAATTCCACGTCGGTGTACTACAAGGGACCTGCTCAGCTTATACTAGACTCTGTCGTCTAATGGCACAAACCACCTAACGGCACATAGTGGCCAACAATTTATGAATAACTCCCCCCCATAATCCCAAGGGAGACACTTCAGAATTGCGAATGAAATTGATTTCTGAACGTATCTACTAACTAACACAGCTGCAGCGTACTTGAGTGTTATTATTAATACTAGCGATCCGCTTTTACAGATACACAAGCCTTCCTCGTTTAATGTCTTTGCATTAGTGAAAACTGTATCAAATCCGTTAGGTGATTCAGAAGAAGTTACCTGAGACACAGACAGAAGCGGACGGGGTCTATATTTTACAATACTCGTACTAATCTCATAAATCTTTGAATTAAAGGACAATGTGGTGTAATCAGAGATACACATCTTATATTTTTATTTTAATTATTAAGGGTCAGCTCACACTGGAACGCGATGTGGAGCGATGCAACGTGAAGACGCTAAGAGGGGCAAGATTGAATGAAGCGGAGTGCATTCCAACGCCACATGATGAATCGTGAAGTTACTGGCAGAGCGAACGCCTCGAGACGTCGCGCGCTTTGCAATCATTGAACTGTGTACCTTCCAGTGTAGTAAATAAGTTCTATATTCTATTGCAATCGTAAAAAGCGCGCACCGCTTGCCGTGTTCACTTCATACATTATTTTAATGGCACAAAAGACTGGCGACATCTATTGGTGATAATTAAAACCGAATGGTGAATTATTTCTTTTATTTTTTGGGAATTGAATTTTCTTTGCTACATTTAATTTTTTTTTAAGGATTTCATTTCAGTTTTAGTAAAAAATACCTAGACACTGATCATAAATCAATATGAAACTAACCATATACAGATATTTATATATGCCTATTACTAAACATAGAGTAAACTCAATTTGAAATGTTGCTAAGGTCTCTTTCACCGCCTTCACTTGTCGATTAGTTACCTCCCGCTTAAGTCTCAATTGTTTACCTATATTGGTTTATAAATTAACTTAAATAACTTAATGAAAGTTAAGTCGGGATTTTTGTGTTTACTTTGTACTTACCTTTTATCATTACAAATTTACCTGTGAATTCTCTGATCAACTAAAAATATTCGCGTTTGCTGCTTATTCGTTTATTTAATTAAAGTAGTCTACAGAAGGTACATATTTTAAAATTTAATTTATTTTGTTGTGATAACTTAGGACCGGTTTTAAATTGCAATGAAAATGTTACCTGTTATTTTGTTTGAAATAAAATTTATCATTAAGGATGCGTTTTATTTAAATAATAACTAGGTCCGGTGTGAACCAACTCTAACTTTGTAATCGGTGTGATATTTTTAGAGTATTTCTGTACTTTTTACAGAAAATTTGCTGGTGCCAGTCGCGTGCTGTGTAGCAGAAGTTATCGTGGAAATATTATTGTAATATTCTCTTACTGATCCCTCGTAAATTTTTTAGGATGAAAGGTGCTCTATGTTTTTCTTTACCCCTGACAACATCTAAGAAAAATTTCACGATGATAGGTTAAGTAATTAAAGCGTAACAGGGCACACTGCGTTTCCCGGTCATCTGGGCAGCCCGTCTGGCGGCAGTAACCACCCCCTTACAGAAGACCACCGTGAAATAAAAGCACGTGTGCTGTTGTGTTTCGGTGAGTGAGTAGGAGTCCATTTCTTTATCCCCCTCCTAATCGTACTGTAGTCGGCAACGCACTTGCAGCAGTTTTGGCGTTGATGCTTGTGTTATAGGCGACGACTATCTACCATCTAATCAAGTGAATCGTCAGCCTGTCTACCGATCTTAAAATTTAAAAAAAAAAATTACAAAAATTCAACAAAAACATAGTTAGTTCAGGGCATAAATATTTGAAAATGAATTGAAATTTAACTTCAGAATGTTTCTGTATACATTGTATTCTAGAACCCATGTCACAATTCAGAGTTCGCCAATGATTTTAACGAACAGAGCACCAGTGAAGTGTGACCTACTCCGATCCCTTATGCTTTTATTTTAGTAGTACGTCGAAGGCTTTTCTCCAAACAAATGAAGGGTCTACACTCGTCGGTCGCCCTGCACGTAGTAGGTAGTGTATTGTATTCCACGCAGTCTCGGATAAGGCTTGGAAATTGTTTTACGTGACACATTATAATGAACGGGCTTCTCTGCACGCGTTTTGAATTGTTAAGGTTACTCTTGTGAGGTTTGTCGTTGGGATTTCATTTTAAACAGTGCATTACCTTATACGTTTCACATATAAACCATACATAGTAACATCATGTAAATTTAATCTTTTCTACTTCATTTTTAAAACTAGATTCTAACTATAACTGCATCAAAACAAACAAAGGTGAAAATTGCGTTGCCTTTAATATTATTATTTTTTATCCCTATTACTACTACCTTCTACTAATTTGCTGAATTGATATGAACCCTTCGTTATTATTGAGTGTACTTTTTGTGACTCAATAAGTTTTATATGCTTCGCTCTATTGGAGCCGTTTTTAATTTGATTACTGTAGGTTTGCGGTCAATTGATCCGGAATTACTCGCTCGACCGATCGCACTCTGCGTCACGACCCGGCCTTTGCTACAAATATTCCGTTAACATATTATACTACTATCAATAGTAATACCATAAAGAGGTAAAGATTGTATGTTTGTTTGTTTGTGGAAGGCAATCTTCGAAACTACTAATCCGATATAAAAAAAATCCTTTCACTGATAGAGTGATAAATAGAGTTTCAGGATGGTACCAGCTATCTAAAAATAAAGATGCAACGTTTGGCATAAAATTATGTCAGGTATTATCAGCTAAATTGACTAGATCTATTTTTTTTTCTATTTTATTTAATAAACTTTAGGAATTATTTGTTACGTTTGGTCAGACTAGTTTGTTTTGTTCCTTTTGTAACTCTTTTGCATCTTCTATACAATGTTTTAAGCAAATTAAAAAAAAATAAAAAAAAATATATATATTTTAAATGTTATAATTGATTACCTATGCTGGTTTTTTAAAGTGAAAAGAGTTGAAGGTTAAGGTTAAAGTTAGGTTGTGTAAAGATTGGCAAGTGGTTCTTTTGGTGGTTGGTGGCTACCGTCGCCTATTAGAACAAGCAACGTCATAGGTGCAATTGCAAGTGCCCTACCGACCTTAGCAGGATAGAGAAAATGAGCTCTGGTATCCCTTACTTGTTCGTTTTACAAGTTCACAACAATATTAATCCCTACTAATAACATAAATGCAAAAGTCTATTTATTTGTTTGTTACGCCTGAATTTTTTTATAGGTACAATGACAGACGATTGCCAGAAAGAAGTACGAAGATAAATTTGAGCCCATTATGATGAAAATCTAGAAATAAATGAGCAATGCCTTAGAGGAATAATAATTTTTATTATTGTTAATGCATCTATGACGCGAAGTGTTCGTTAGCTAGTTTATTTATTTATTTATTAAAGAGGCTTGCCAACTAAATACATACTGATACGTTTAAATATAGAAGATATATTTTCTGTTATTAAATATAATTATTAAAGCTAAAATAATTACAATAGAAAAAAATACAAAGAACACACACACATTATATATTACCCATTACGATTTACAAAAAGCAGTTTTTTTTTAATTAGCAAAAAAGTTCTTCATAATGACAACTGTTTTTTTTTCCTATTTCATTTTCAAAACTTAAAACGAATTCTTAAAAGTATGTATACTAAAAGGTATTTACTCTTCGTTCTTAACGCCACAATTGAGCTTAGATAAGGTCAGCTATAACTATCGCAAATAGCCCTTCTGAAGGCTCCGATCCGTCCGGCAAAAATATCAATATCACATTTATGAAATAATTCATTGTATTTTTAGTTGAGAGGTGGTAACACTACGATACCTGTTTTCGATGAATCTGTCTGCAAACGGTTTATAGTTCCGAGGTCTAGCCGAAGTTCTAGGTAACGGCGATGGACAGACAGTCTATTAAATTATTAATAACTTTGAATTAAAAAAAAAAACTAAACTCAGAAAATCACTACGCCCCCAATGTAAAGATTTCATTTCAAAGTATTGCAACCTGTCTTTATATTCTTTGATTGTGTAGCGCACTCCCGATGTAATGAGGAACCTTTTTTGTACGTTCTCTAATCGCTGTATGTTGTTTTGAAATTTGTGGTACCAAACAATAGAGCAATAATCCATTTGACTTCTTACTAAGGTAGAATATAAGGTCTTTAAGGCAGTTACAGATTCAAATTCTTTGGTATTACAATTTATAAAGGCTAACATTCTAAAACATCTATGTAAACCGCATTTCCGAGTCAATGGTAATACCTCTAGATCCACAACATCGGTAACAGTTTTTAAGGTATTGTTTCTTAGTATTTTTAAGGTATCCTATACTGTAAATTGATTTTAATTGCTTCCGTTTTCGAGAGAATTTTATATGGTAGTTCCTTTTAAATCCAAACAGAGTTTAAAACAAAATGGTTGAAAATATTATATAATATTGAGCTCTTAGTAAAATATAGAGAAAATCTCGTCAGACAAGTCGTGACATACAGCGGCTATTATTTATACATTTATTTTAGTTTTTATATATAGGTCGTCAGACAGGCTGACAGTCCACTTGATAGTAAGTGGCTACGGTCGCCTATAACACCAGAACCCCACAATGCGCTGGTACTTGGTAGAGGGTAAGAAATTAGGAGTGGTTAAGGAAATGAGCCCTTATTCGTATGGTTTTTATTAGTAAAATACTGATGATAGTTGGACTAAAATGCAGATTTAATTCAAAATAATAGCTTTACATAGAAAATAATATTATTCCCCTTGTGATAAACACGCCATGTAGCAAGCTTACCTTCGCATGAAGAACGGTTTACAATCGCAGGTGTTCGAACGTGCTTTCCGACTTAGCCGCAAATTTCGGTTCTCCAACTCACCTGTGAACACTTGTATGTAAGTATGCAAAATTCTAAAGGAATCAAAGATAAAACAAGAAAAAAGCTTTAACTGATAGAGAAAGGTTATTTTAATAACAATAATTATAGTTAAAAATTAATAATGGGTTATTAAAGTATCTCTAATAATAGGAAAATTTTTGTATTATTATTATTATGCATTACTTATTAACATTATTTTTATAAGTACCTAGTAGATTAAGCCAAAGTCTTGAAAAAATATCTAAAAACGAGTTATACGTCAACTCGCGGGCAATAAATTCGCGGATCTACGCGACTTGACGTAATCTTACGGAGCTTACATTATACATCTATATCTATCTATATGTAGCTGTGTCTGTACATTAAATATTTATTTTTTTTAAATAAAAATTTGTATCTACACGTTGCACTCATGTTACCGAGGTCAAAAAATAGTTTTTAGAATTTTTGTCTGTTTGACTGCGTTTGTGCACGCTAATCTCTGAAACGGCTCAACCGATTTGAATGCGGATTTCACTTATGTATTGTAACAAGCTTCCTGTAACATTTAAATAGTGTTTGTTTCATTCCAATCGGTTTAAAAACAAAAAAGTTACGCGCTATACCTGTTGTGTATACATGAAGATTTCTCTATGGTTGTAGCCGTCCTGCTATACTTGATATTTCTGTTTCTGTGTCAGAATTAATGTTCACTGGAATTTTCTTCCGTTTCTGAATTAATTTTTTCCGACATTGACGTATAAATGTAAACAATAATGAAGTTTGCACAGATCACTCGATAATTATATTGTCGCGTGCATGAAGATGGCGGACTTTGGAATGTGTACTTAATTGTTGCAACTTCACTTTGATGGTTTCCGTAAGCTCGCTCCCGATTTTTACGAATATCTGATTGTTTTCATAAGTTTTCTTTGCATTTATCACATTATTACAATAATTATAATGGGAAGGAGTATATATATATATATATATAGTATTTTTAATCAAAACTAAATGCAAACTATACATTCTATTGAAAAACAACTATTGTGTTTAATGTATTAAATAGATATTTAATATTATAATGAAAAAAAAAAAGAAACATGTGCATAAAGATATTTCTTATTAAAATATTGTTCTACATTAACATTATTAATTTGTGTCATTCAAATTGCTAATGATAAATATATTATAAGACAGTAAATTAACATGGTTAATTAAGAATTTATAATTCGACAACGGATTGCGAAAATCGCGTTTTCATGAAAATTCGAGAGGATTCTACGAAATATCGGATTGGAATTTTCGAGAAATTCAGAAAATGTAAAGCGGATTGTCTTTACCAGCTAATGTAACTTTTCGTAAAACCTCCTACATTTTCGTGGAATACGATTTCCACTTACATAATAGTTATACCAATTAATTCATTAAGTATTTACTTATACACAATTTACAATACGGGCTTGAAGAAGATCCACCCTTACCCGTCGTGGTCTAATGGAAGTCTAGTAGGTACGCGTTGTAAGAAACGTCCATATAACTTCAATATCATAAATGAATGGTATGTGAGTTGTTGCGTTCGCCGACATCACACCAGTCGTTATATCCGTCAACGGGTTGATCCCGACTAAGCTCATGGGTAGGGTTTTTGAGATGGTTGCGGTACCGTGGCAGTTCCAAAAAGATGGTGTTGCTTGAAAGGGAAGGAATCGTGTATCAGTTCCCGCTCTGAACTCCGACTGACTATGCTTCTGTCGAGGGTACCACCGTCTCCCCCTCTTGGCTTTTGGAGGAGAAGACAACTTTTTTTGGATAAATAAGTAAATAAATCAATTTTTATTTGCACAAATACATGTCTATACAGCCGTTACAGTACAAACTATGTATGTTCGACCCGACAAGGGCATGCAATATCGATTTATTGAATATTTATTTACTTACTCACTAATATCACAGTCTAACCATACTTATTAGACTGTGCTGATGTAGCTAAAATAGAATACGTCCAGAAGTACGAAAAAATTAATTTATTCCCACTTGCAGTGTTGTAGAGAAGGTATCATAACAATCAATTCTGTAAGGAATGTTACATTCATTACATAATTCTGTTTCACTTATGAACTCATTTCGGTCACTTGTGAATTTATAATTATATTATTTAGAAAGTCACGAACTGGACAGCCTGTGTACGGTAGCATAACTGGAAAAATATTAGGTTCCCGAGGGATCGTCCTAAAATATAAAAAATTGGGGGCAACCGTAGTCACAAATTTCAAATTTATTATTTACTCCGTAATTTTAAGATGAGATATATTTTAATTGAACCTTGAAATTAAAATAGCTTAGCGAACTCTCAAGTTGTAATTCCAAGTATGGAATTGTCAAAGTAATAAGAATTCTCGTTGTACTGAATTCTGAATGATATTTTACAAACATTTATTTTGACAAAAAGTTTACGAATTCAGTTCGCAGAATAGATATTTTAAGACTTTTCTCTAGACATTTTTCTAGTCTTGGTTATGAAGGTAGCTTCTGGTATATACATGTAAAGAAACTTTGTATGTTTCTTAAATTTTAATATTTATGTTTATGCCATTCTATGGAGTATATAAATACTTCATAGAGGTATTTAATGGTGGTAGCCAACAAGTTTGAAAAAGCAATTGTTGTCAACGTCATTGTCATGAATTATATTGTTAAAAATGTTCAATTAGCCGAATTCCATTTTCATGAAGAAGAAGAATAATGTTCAATTAATAAATGTATATCACCCCTAGGTGGGCCATGACCTTGTCGTGGTGGGGGGGCTTACCCTTGGCAATCCGGCGGGACGCAGGGGTCGGTGCTCGTTACCCGCATCGGCCTTTGCTCGTCCCGCCGGATTGGCTTAGGGGACAAAGAAGACCCACACGACGTGGGCTCCGAGCGGGCTCCGTTCGGCGGAGCTCGTGGCGAAGCGCAGCAAGCTTTGATCAGTAATGGGACCGGATACACAATTTTTCACGTGACATTGGCAGACAATGGCCGTTTTCAAGATGAGCTGAATTGCCATTTTTGTAAAGAGAAGAAGAAGAAGAATAAATGTATAGGTAAATAGTATACTTAGTTAAATGAATAGACTTAATGTTGCTTCTTTGTTTACAAAGCAATACAAGTCTATTTATTTAAAACTTTTAAATAGTCTTATATACATTACACACATAAATATACATATATCATGGTATTAACAATAACAATACGCGTGCTGTTCTGGTATTCTTGGTCGGGAGTGCACTTGCCTTCCTGTTATAGCCACCTACAATCAAAGTGGCCCGTCAGTCAATTTGACTGACATTTCCAAAATATTAGACAGTCGAGCCGTGCTTATCCTTATGTATCACAATTACGTCTTTATCATAATTCACTTATCATTTTGTATTATTTTAAAATGAAAAGATATGAGTCTTTAATTAATCACGTACAAAAGATAAAATCTCTTGTTATCTTGTATTCGTATATTTCCATTAAGGCGACGCCAGCCCCTAATGATAAAAAAATCCACTTATTTGTAACTGTTTTCCTTTTAAATTATCATAATAATTATAATTTAAAAAATACTCAAATCATCTGCAGGATACATGAAAGGAGATCATCATAATTATTTTTTAAATTATATTTAATTATATATATAAAAAAATTACTAATTTGCGGTCTAATATCGACGTTGTAACCGTGCGATTTGTTTAATATAATCAATATTTTAAATAGATAGATATTTCCGAGATTTGCAAGTAGCGACTCCGCCTCAGCAGTCCCGTCAATTCACTACAAGACGAGTTTTGCGGCTGGAATCGCCTTGAATTTTCAATTACATATTATGGTAATAGATCGGATCTAAACAAGAAAGAAGCCCTGATAGCTGCCACAGTATTAGGTATAAAACAGCAATAATATTAATTTTTTTTTTCATCTGAACTTAATGTTTTTTGGTCCTCGTTTCAAAAAACAGCCTTAGAGCCTTTTAGGAGCTTTCAGTTTTACAAAAACAAAAAAATGCTTTAGCAACTCTCCCTGAACAAAGGGCAGAAACGGTTTCATGTGATGAGATTACGTCGGTGTAGAAGTGACCAGTTATATTATATTTATTCCTAGTTGTTAAATTGGACGGGTTCTGTCAGAATGGTGCGAAGGATTCTTTTTCTTCGTCTTCTTCGTTTCAGGTAGTCCTTTGGACTGAAATGTGCGTCCTTGGCTGTTATAATGAGAAAGTAAAATAATATTCTGTAATATAATATAAATCATTGTTGTTAGTGTCTATTGTGAATAGGACTCAACGTTTTCTTTATTTATGTTATAACTGATCCACGTATCTGTTTACGTTTATTCTTTTTATAACCGATACACAGGTGATCTTTTTAATGGGATGTTACGTAAATTGAACATCCATGAAACACTAACACAACCACACAAAGAAGATGTAGCAAGGAAATAGGATTACAGGTATTATCGTTTGCAATTTAGCTATGTATGTCAACTGAAGTTAACTAGTTCCGATCTGCATATTTTCCCTCATTGAAATGGTTACCCATATCAATTTACATTCGCAACTGAGTATGAAACGAAGGTAAGCACATTTTTTTTCAGAATTGTAGTTTGTGTCTGGCATTTAAATGCATTTGCACACAAAGGTTAATGTACCCTTAATATATTAATGTACCCTTAGTACCATTAATGTACCCTTAGTACCATTAATACATATAATAAGAGTGTTAAAGTAATACTATAGTGAAATGGTATGTAAGTGCGTCGCCAAAAATTATAGTTACGAACAGAAAAACATTAGCACGCTTATACTATTATTTTTATAGTGGGGGGGCACCCTTACAAGGAAACACCATAACGGGCCTTCCAGGTCTATGTCTGCAGAATGCAATGTGGCTCTGTTATTCGAATGAGCATAAATTATTCATTTAAATATTGCTGAATTTTTTGGTTACCAACTAATTATAAATCCAGCGGAACTAGTTACGAAACAAAGTTGCTGGATGTTGCAAGAAACGCCAATGCATATCATAGATATGTGCTGAAGCAAATAAATTTAAATTAACTAAATTTAAGCAATGTAGTAGTAATGAATGAGTAGGTAATTATTATTATCACACGTTTTACACAAAAATCGTTTATTATCGTATAAATAAAATAAACAATTAAATACAAAAAGAGATAAAGATCAAATTAAGACCAGTCGATATAAATGAAAAATTCTGAGTTTACGCGAATCATTTTTCGATTGCACGTTATCAGTTGTCAGTGAAATGGTTGCTAAGGTTTTATCTTTGTTCGTGGTACTTGCCGTAGTTTTACAAGGTATCAAGTGTTATTTTTTTATTTATTCATTAAACCATCTAAAATAAATATTTAAAGAGTAAAGAATTCATTTGCAAATATTATATATTCAGGAACACGTAGTTTAGAACCGATTCCACGCGTGTCTTTCAAATCCATAGCTTTTACTTCAAAAATATTAGAACTGTTTCGTGTTGTTGTGGCAAATTATACAAAATGTTGTTAGTCCAATTATCAACGGAATAATGATATGCTTTTGTGGAGTTTCTCATGTAATAAACGAAATTTCTTAATACTTGTATGCTGATAAAGTATTAATATCTTCAAAGAGTTTTAAGACGATTTCCAAATTAATGACTTAATTCAAAATACGTTTAATCTATTCTATGCATATAATAACATCGTAAACTAGCCGTGTTAACAAGATATAAAATTAAAGATTTTTTCAAAAAAAAAAAAAAAAAGAAAATAAAATTAAAAAAAAACAATTTGAACACGTTGTATTTATGTTTTTTTTTTTTTTTTTTTTTTTTTTATATATATTATTAAAGGTAGCAGACAGGCTGACGGTCCACTTGATGGTAGGTGGCTACCGTCGCCTAAGGACACAAGCAACACCAGGGGGGTCACATGTGCGCTGCCGACCTTGCAGGAATTTATTAACAAAGCATTTGGTCCTTATTAATGAGGCTAAGTTTTAGCTGGACTAATCTAAAATAAAAAGGAGATTTTTTTAATATTGTATATTTATTTGGCTTGTACATTCATAGCCCAAAACGGGGGTTCTCAGAGGAACTTTTCTAAGATCTAAACAGTTCCATTATTGTTCCAGGACAATGCTTATCAGAAGTTTTTCTAGACGATGTACATACTACTTGGTTGATAAATGATTGGTTCCCAAAAACTATTGGTATCGCGAAATTGTGGTTCGACACATTAGAGGGCTGTTACATAATAACTCCCGATGGCATTGCACATGAAGCATATCCAAGGAACGACCGACTTCCTGCTGTCATCCAATTTGTACAAGGCATTGAGCCCTTCACAGCTTGCTCGGTTGCTTTCGTTGGTGTTGGCGTTGAGCACAGTGGGCCATATCAACTTCTTTCCCATTTGAAGCACAGTGACTTATCAGAGAGTATCACCAGTCAGACATATCATTTGACTTTTACGGTATCCAGTTCATCCTAAGTCATGAAAATTTATTTCCCATTTCCCTACGAATCTTCCTAATCCTTAATTAGGATCAAAATTTACATTTAACTAATTATAAATTTAAAAAAATGTGTAGAGCTTATTTTGGGAATGATTTTCAAGGGCTTTTGGTGAAAGACCCTTTGTTTCTATTGTGGCTTGAATCCTTTATTTGAAATAATGTTTCACGTTTGATATACAATTTAAATTGACTTCGTAATAAATTTTAAGCAAGATTCCTTTTGTTTTACTCCACTCGTGTTTCCTTCGAGAAATGTAAAATACACCGCATAATCTCGCTGAAGGACTGTAGGTGCACCAAGATACTGATTTACATAATGGCGTTTAGCTTGTCTTTCTGTTTTGCAAAACAATTCAAATTGAAATATACTGTTGTTGCTCAGAGTGTAATAAATAAGATAATTATCGAGTGAAACGTGAAATCCATTAATGCGTTACATGTGTAATGAATTTTATAGTAACACTCAAACTATTGAATAATTAACCGTGTTTAGAAGTTCTCTGGTGTAATATTACGACTAACTATGGAACGTTCTGGAAAAAGCGTTCACGGTTATCGCGATGGTAGCCACGCTCCTTCCCGACTAGTGTCAAAGGAAATTTGTCCTTATGTTTACAACATAGAGTTTACATTTCAACAGAAATAGCATTTCCGAATTTTCAATGGCTTGTTTACGATCTTGTTTACATTTTGTGGAAAGTACGAAATACACCGAGGCGTTTGACGCCAAGTATAGATAAGAGAGCAGGCGGGCGAGATGAGTCAGTGGTGCGACAACCAGCGATACGAAAGCCACTCTTCGGAGCTTTTGCGAAGTTATCTGCGACAGTGAACCAGCGACACATTAAACGACTTTTGGCAATTTTGTGAAAATAAATCGTTCGTTTCGCCCTTACACGACATTTTTAACTCCTATTTATTTACGAAATATTTAAAAAGAGTAGTATTTATTCCTTTCAAAATTGTCACTGTTATACCAATAAAAAATAAATATGTCAAAAGGGGTCAACCTTTACGAAGTAAATAAAATTTTAGCGACACAGGAGTTTACTTGGTAATCAGGGGAACAAGAGCTCTACAATAGCTGCGTTTAGATCATATGGCGATAAAAATAGTTAATTATTAACGCTATACTATACCTATAGGTCTATAACAACGGCAGGAGTATGAGCTAAAAGTATAAAGACGCAGTGTGAGGGTTTTGGTCGCCATTTTGTTGGCAAAGTCTAAACGCCAGACAAAAGCAAAGCTTTTTGTTATTATTGAGAAGCGTACATATCACACGCACACACACACAATTCGATACACCCAAATATCTTTTTCCTTTTAATGATTTTACTGTTTAAATTTATTGCTATTGTTAAATTTTGACTTTTGCGATTCAAGCTATGCTTAGTGTAAAGGTCACCGAATAATTATATCAGTAAACTTTAATGAATGAATAATGAATAAATAAATAAATAAATAAATAAATAAATAAATATCTATAGTTTAGTCTATTCGTGCCTTGATGTGATAATATTTTTTTCTCCGGGAAGATATCAGCATCCAAGAAATTGGACATTATAAGGGATTGGATACTTCTCCTCATTTAGCGGTAACCAAATAGTAAGCATAGATAGCTAATACCTCTGAGAAAAGAGCGTTGTATACTCAGCCACAGCATGCACAGTTATAAGGGATGTCGGAAAACATCTACAATGTGGCTTCAACATACGAACAGTGGAAATGCACCGAATGACAAAGTCATTACAACATTCGACTCAACTTTACACCACGGATCAAATTAATACCAAGTCCAACTAATCCCTCGGAGACTATTGCCGTAGTTGGAAAACGGCAGACGTTTGTCGGAGTACTGCCGAACTAGTTAACTCTATAATGCATTTCGTAGCAAAGTGTCACGCTGTTGATAACTTTATGCATAAAGTAAGTGTGTCACTGGAAAATTACCTTTTAAGATTACAATTTAGTCGTAAGACATAGACATTAGTAAGCAATTTGAATTTAACCGAAAATATAAAATTGATTACCTAATGTCTAAGAATATGGCCATTATCTCAATTAAACACTAAGCTAATAATGTAGGTAACATTTGAAAATGAGCGAGGAACTTTTTGATTATACATCCAAATCAAACACTAGGTATTTGGCTTGAGATAGTCAAAAAGTCAAAATGTGTTTTTGTGTTGATGTGTGCTCGTAACAGAATGACAACGATATTATATCTCTATAGATTTCTATAAGATATTCAATAACTACGATATTCTATAACTATAATTATAGAAATATGCAACGATAGTCTATAACTATCGAATGTCGTTGCAGAATGAATACAAAATCCGCCACAATTCTTCGCTTATTTCGTTAAAGAATTCTGAGTGCCCTCCATGCCTCTAGTACTTAAGTTTTGCTTTTAGCGATTTGTATATTTAAAGCTCCTTGTACGTCCGTGGAAAGTGGAAATGTTTATAATGAACTACTTGAAATTGGACGTTAAGAATGCAGCTTTCATTTAATACAGTGCTTAAATTCAGCTCTTATATGTTTATGCAGCATTAAAATCAGGTTTTATTTACTTTTACTATAGCTATTAATATTACAATTACAAAAGCTATTTTGTAAAAGGTCATTTTAAGTTTTCTGCTTATGTTCTGGTGTTGCTCTAATCCACTTTGTAGCAGTTAAGCTACCGTCGGCTGCCAGCCTGCCTGAATTTTTTTGTTTTATTACAAAAAAATTCCATAATATAACAAAATTAAGACAGAATTTCTCCAAGCAGCTATTAAATTTTGGCTATTAAATTTCCTATAACTTGAAAATATATATATATATGTCGGAATCTGCTAGCGAGGACCACATCATATACCAACATTGATTCCTTATTTTTACTATAATTTTTATTTAATGATTGACCAAAGTTCGATTTGCATATTCCTTTGTTAAATTGAAAACATAATCTAATACGTTGTTTAAATGAACTAGATAATAACTAGCAATTGGTTCTTAGTAATTCATGTTGGATTATTTGATCACTAATTCTAATAATTACCTCCTTAAGAGCCTTCTTTTCTTTAATCGAAGTTTATGACTACATGTCTTTAACTATGTTGTTTACTTGTACTGAATATTATCTAGTGGGTAAGCTGTAAATATCAAACTACCCACCTTTGGTTTGTAAACACGTTGCGCGCCAACGGATTGGGTTGTTGGCGCTCGTGTAGCACTGAGATGGTATAAAAGGCGGAGCGTTGTCTCCGTATAGCCAGTCTAGTTTCGGCTTTGACTCAGTGAGCACTAGCTCCCGACAAACCAGTCGGTTTACTTACCACCTTTGTGATAACATGATATAACCCATGGTGGTTACTGTGCCTATCGATATTCTGCCCGTTTAGGCTGTTACTCTGCTCGAGTTTCTTTTAACTTTGTATTCCTAATTGTTCGCTTACTTTATGTCTGTCATAAATTTTGATCTAACGTTTCATTGTCTTTACTTAAAAATGGGTACGCCCAATCCTGACGATATACTACCCCGTATCACGCCCACGATCCGCTCGAGAGATGCGACATCAGAAGTGGGATCGACATTCAAACGGGATGGACTGTTGAGATTACTCACGAATGGACTAATCGGGGATTACGTCACGAATGCTGCAATGAAGATTAATCATGTGGCGCTGTGTGATGGCAAATCATCAGTTTTATTGAAGATATAAAGGATCCGGTTACGACGATTAAATTGAAGTTATCAGACTTCAACCCTGAACTACCGATGCTGATTCAAGAACTTGGTGCAACACCGTGGACCTGTGCTTCTTTGAAAGACAAGAAGGTGCGTTGTTTATTGCGTTAAGTGCGGCTCTCAATTGTACGCTATGACAGCATACGTCGATATATAGTGGCACCAGTTAAACGATTTTTTCGTCACGAATTGATAATTGTGAAACAAAGGCGGCGACTCCTATAAACTTACACTAACAACAAGTACGCAACTCGGCTCATCACAATGCAAATGATGAGATGAAAAGCCTTGTCAAGCACAAAAGCAAGTTCTACAGTGCTTGCTTACGTTGATCAGTTTGACAATAAAATACAGCGTATTGCATATACGAGTGAAATCAAGACACAAGTTAAGTTTCAACATGAATTAAAAATCTACCCACTTGAGAACAATTGGCGAGAGATTCTAGTGATACCCAATGTAACCCGAAGCCATTTAAGGACTCCACTACTTCTGTCCTACGTTATCATTGCTGGAAAATCTGGTCACGAAGCTGAAGATTGCGAATCAAGAAAAATGAAGGTGTTACTACAACAACCCATCCTGGACACGTCAAGTATGATTTGCATTTGATGCTCTCAACGGGACACTTAGACGGATCATCTCGAAGCACTTGCGACTCAGAATGGAGGTACTGTGGGAGCCCTGGTTGGCGACTTATCTGGTTCGAGCGCAATGACGACTTCGAGTAATCATCGTATTAGCCTATGCATTGTGGTTAATCCTAGTGAAAAATAACGGTGAGTCGTTTTCATTTTGTTTTGATTCTGAGGTTGAATGCTTCCTCATCAGTGAGAGCACAGCCAACAAATTAAATGCTTTAGCTGGACTTGGTTATCACGCAGTTTAAGTACACTACAAAATCTACCGGTTTATTTAATTGATATTTTATTTCATATTGTGACGGATGTTATTTTTAATTTGATCTACCTACCCAGTAATTGTTTGGCGAGAAAAGTATCTTTAAATTTTAATATTGAACTGAGACAGACCGTGGTGTTTTGTTTTGATATAGCCTTATAGTACTAAAATGCGAGTTATCACACGCACACGAACCCCTATAATAAGCAATAGTTATTTTTTACAGTTTACACCTCGATAATTTTAGATTACAATTATTAGATACCAACAAGTAATATTTCTTTTTGTTTAACTCGATACAGTACAGTGTAACTACGGGATAGTTAGAAATACGCATTTTTAAAGAATCGCGCATTGTTCAGCGACACACTTACCGTATCAGTATAGAGGAATGTAAATTTATTAAAGAGATGTTTGTTAATTATTGCAAACAGATGTAATACGACCTAGTTGATTTTCCTACTCAAGTTTTAGTAACCAAATCGAATATCGTTACTACACATACGAGTTAGAGACGCTTACCCTTGTTTTAGTTAATGTTATCAAGCATTTTTAGCGTTTGCTTCTTAGTTACAAATTCACCATAGGCATGTCTGTCATTCAGTAATATCAACACAATGTAAGCGCGATCACAGCTGATGGGCCTATCTCTAGTAGTTCAATTTCGAAATTATTTGCTGTAAATGCTTTAGAATGTTAAGGCGTTATATCATTGCTGTACTAGATTGTGACCGATATTTGATTAAATCATTAAGTGGTAAGCATGCTCATAACCGTGTAAGAAAAATGCCTGAATGTTCTGTTTCTATTAAAGATTTTGATGTGGATTGTTGATGATGACATTTCCATTTAAGACATAATGTAATTATAACAGGGATGTCTAGTTGTTCCTATGAGGATGTCTATTAGAATTCTATGAGGATGCCTATGTTTGACTCCTATGAGAATTTCTAACTTGACTCCTATGAGGTTAACCATTGACTCTCATGTATATCATAGCTACGACAGGGATGTCTAGTTGTTCCTATGAGGATGTCTATTAGAATTCTATGAGGATGTCTATGTTGGACTCCTATGAGAATTTCTAACTTGTCTCCTATGAGGTAACCATTGACTCTCATGTGGGTTGTCTATGTTGACGCCTGCGTTTGCGCTATGTTTTTTTTTTTTTTTTTTTTTTTTTTGTGGATTTATATGTTCGCGACATTATTGTGCGAGACTTCAGGAATTTTTCTTTGTTATTTCATGAATTTTTCTTTGTTTATTTCATAAACTATTGTAATGAAGCTAATTTATTTTCTTCTTGCGTTTTAGCGCAAGTAAGATGAGCTGTTTGTGCAACGCCTATGACTCTAATAACGAGCTTTGATTTTGAGAATGATTTTTGATTTGCTAACCTTTAATTGAGAAAGTATTAAGTTCATGATAATACAACTTGATTATCTGGATTGAATGTAATGAAATTTATTTTCTTGTGTGGTCAGTAAGGTCAAATAAAATTTAGAATTGTAGATTCTGATAAATCAACCTTAATGAGATTAAAGAGAACTCTTGTGAAATACAGTTAACGTCACTTTCTCTATTACTTTGTGGTCAGGTTGGCCGAGATCTTGAGCATCCACTTTTGTGTGTTTATTTTTTCTATTACAGATACGTCACACGAGGGCGTGTGAAATGTCAGTTCTGGCCGTGTCGGAATCTGCTAGCGAGGACCACATCATATACCAACATTGATTCCTTATTTTTACTATAATTTTTATTTAATGATTGACCAAAGTTCGATTTGCATATTCCTTTGTTAAATTGAAAACATAATCTAATACGTTGTTTAAATGAACTAGATAATAACTAGCAATTGGTTCTTAGTAATTCATGTTGGATTATTTGATCACTAATTCTAATAATTACCTCCTTAAGAGCCTTCTTTTCTTTAATCGAAGTTTATGACTACATGTCTTTAACTATGTTGTTTACTTGTACTGAATATTATCTAGTGGGTAAGCTGTAAATATCAAACTACCCACCTTTGGTTTGTAAACACGTTGCGCGCCAACGGATTGGGTTGTTGGCGCTCGTGTAGCACTGAGATGGTATAAAAGGCGGAGCGTTGTCTCCGTATAGCCAGTCTAGTTTCGGCTTTGACTCAGTGAGCACTAGCTCCCGACAAACCAGTCGGTTTACTTACCACCTTTGTGATAACATGATATAACCCATGGTGGTTACTGTGCCTATCGATATTCTGCCCGTTTAGGCTGTTACTCTGCTCGAGTTTCTTTTAACTTTGTATTCCTAATTGTTCGCTTACTTTATGTCTGTCATAAATTTTGATCTAACGTTTCATTGTCTTTACTTAAAAATGGGTACGCCCAATCCTGACGATATACTACCCCGTATCACGCCCACGATCCGCTCGAGAGATGCGACATATATATATATATATATATATATAATACTCAATTTGAACACGAATTTTCTGTCATTTAAATACATAACAATAAGTGTAAGAATGTTGTTATAAGTAAGAGTATGGAACCAGAACAATTTAAATGCAAAAATAAAGTGTCGTGTTCTATGTTACAAGCGGAAAGCGATTAACGTGTATAATTGCTCCGTTTCTATGTGATATACTTGTCTTACTTCTTTATCATAAGTTCCATACTATTTGGACTATCAAAAGTTCAAGTAAACGTCGCTTATATATTGAAAATTGTATGGACATATCATCAAGATTAATTCTAAGATTAATTCTTTATCCTGATCTCACCTGTACTTTACTCTAACATACGTTTTACTATACTATCCTATATAATCGGCAACACCCTTTGGTGTGCTTGTACATATTTCTAAGTAATAGGAGCCGCCAAGCAAAGTCCTGATTTGCCATTCAACTGTTATCATTTCAACGTAGTTGCGAAAGAGACGTCATCTCTTTCGCAGAATATCACCCCAAAATAGTATTTCCATTGACTTGCAGCGTCGAATTGTTCGAATTGTTGACGATCCAATGCTCATACAGCAACGATTAGAACACTTAGTTTAAGAATATATGTAGCCTCTCTTTGTGTGTTCTACCGGCTGTACAACGGCGAGTGCTGTGATGAGTTGTTCCAATTAATGCCTACCTCAAACTTTTACCACCGCACTGCGCGCCATATATGCGAAGTTCATCCGCATTACTTGGATAAGGTGCCGCTGCGCACAGTTCGGATGAGTAGACACTTTATCCCACGGACGCGCGATCTTTGGAACAATCTCCCTTCTAATGTGTTTCCATCTAGCTAAAATATGGACTTCTTCAAGCGAGCAGTAAATAAATTCCTGCAAGGGCAGCAGCACACATGTACGCCCCCTGGTGTTGCTTGTGTTTTTAGGTGACGCTAACCACCTACCATCAAGTGGACCGTCAGCCTGCCTGCCACCTTTAATAATAATTTAAAAAAAACATTATATACGATATATTGGAATAATCTCGAACAATCAGTAATAAAAAATATTGCACTTATTGCTTCTATTAAATAACACATGTACATTATTTAACATTCCAACATAAAACAAGACTATACACATTAAATAATAGTGCAATATAGCAATGTTAACTAAATGTTAATAAATTTATTGTTTGGCTCTCCACATGAATACACTTAACGTGCAAAGTTGCACATATTAACAACATGTTCTAAAAGTATCTAACTTTGTATTATTAAATTATCGTCGTGTTAATAAAATATCGTCTACATAAATAAAATATGCTATATAACTATGTTTTAAAATAAATTTTGTTATATAGTCTGTACTCGTCTTTGGAAAAACTATACAATGCAATTGGAACTTTTGACCTACTTTGCTTTTCTTATTTTTTTACAACGTAAAGTTCTTTTGAATTTTTCTGATACGTATATGATTTATCTCCGATTTCTATCTAAAACTAAAGGATTTCAATTTCGATTTCTAGCATTCTCAAAATATGAAAGCTGTTTCATTAATAAAAAATAAGCATAGTTTCTTTCATCGATATAATTTATAGCTATCAAGGTTTAATAGATATTCAGCGTAAAGTTGCGTCCCTCGGTTTACAATTTCACACGATAACTTTTAGAAAGGGTTTAATCTTCCTAATAATATTCTTCGTGTCATGGGCGGTTTTGTAAAACGTCTCAACTCATGTTTTGGACCACAAGGTACTCGTTATTTTTGTATTCAAACGCAACGGTGCGTTCACACGATACAAGTGCACCCGACAAGCAGACGGTTTCAGTCGTAACGCGTAATGTGAATTTTGCTTACATTTAATTTAAAATTACACTTTTTTTTTATTAAGCTCAGATTTGGCGAGGTTTATACAAGAGAAGCTCACGGTAACATTGAAATTAAGAATACACTTTGACCAGTGTGAGTTGGAGTGAGTTGAATTCAGGACTAAAATTGATTCAAATATTGTAAAAATAAAAGCATTATAACTTTTAAAATGTTATACAAAAATCTCTATATATAAAAATGAATCCCTATTGCCCTTGGTCACGGCATCACGCGTGAACGGGTAGACCGATTTGAATTTGGTTTTCACTAATGGAAAGAGGGATAAACGGGGAATGTTCATGTATAATAAAAGCGGGTCGCTAGTGTACAATATAATAAAAATTGTATATCTATACTAATATAATAAAACCGAAGAATTTTAAATTGGCATTTTAAAATTCTTCGCCAACAAAAAAGTTTGGCATTTGATTGCCTAATTCTTGCAGAAGATTTTAGGCTATGTATCATCACAGTAGCGGATACGCGGACGAAGTCACAGGTAAAAGCTAGTAAGTAATATGATACAAATGTGTCTGTAGAAATTTTTTCCTAAGATAAAAAATCTGCATAAAATGATGCCTCAATACGTGCCTAAACAATGAAGGAAAGATCTGCGAAACTGATCATATTTTACGTACCTAGGCGCCATCATTTTTCCTCAGCGCATGCTGGTCAATCCATAGAAATCTGTACGTCTGTCTTAAATCGAAATCTTTGAGGTTAACTGGAATACGATAAATGTATATGCTTTGCCTCGCACATATATTTAGTATATATGTACATATATGCACATATTACTACCACGATTTTAACGTAGCTTTGAAATATAATAATAAATGTATAAAATGATGTTGCGCAGATAATTTATTGCACTTTGTGTTTGAATATTTGAAATACAGCTTTATAATAATAGACAGAGGGCATGAAAAGGGTTGAGCATGTTAATGGCGAGGACGGTTCCAGATGTTCGAATCAATTGTTCTTCATAAAGTATAGGCTTTTTTTGACCACAATTTATTATTTTGCTGTGGTTTTTGTACAATTTAATGTTCTGTAACATTTTGCTTTTACAATTTGTAAATTTTTATACAAGAATGAGTGTATCAAACTTTGTGCTGCTAATCCATTTAAATAAAAGTTCAAAATTAATACAATAAAATAAAAATTGAAAATTGTCTTTAATAAATAAGAGATTTATATCTTCATCAGTAGTGGCCTTTATTGGACGTTGTCATAGGCGAACATAGATGTCAACATGGCTGTTGACTTACGGTTGTCTATGGCCGGTTGCAAAAAACATGATGGTGAAATGGTTTTGAACTCGAAGCGCGTGTTTCTTTATCGGGAAGAATTTTAATTGTTGCAAGTGAATAATATACGGCTTTTGTGCGAATTTTGTAACGGTTTACTGGATATAGTTTGGATCCGTGTCGCGAGATAAAGCAAACAGGGATTTTAGTTTCGTTTTAACTATTTAAATGTACGTGAGTCAAGTTTCTATACCTACTGCGTTGAGGTAAAATAAAAGATGCCTCATCGAGAGAAATAGTCTAAAGCAGCTTGATGAAGTATTCAACTTAACATTTTCAACAAGGTGATATTAAATATCTCGTTTAGTCGGCCACAATAGAGGACTGACGAGCACCATTAGCATATCAGTGGCATCGTTAGAGCAAATGCTCGCTGTTGCACTCGAAACAAACCCCCATTACCTTTGTAAAAAGGTTGACTCTTTTCAAATGACAATTAATTCCGTCGCATTTTCTATTTTACCACTTTCATGGACCTTCACAACGTCAATAGACTACTCATTGAACGAGTGGTCAAATGTTTGCCTTAATACTCTGACTCACTGGTCCCGGGTTCGATTCCCGAAGGGTTAACTTGAAATTTTCAAAGTTGGCTCTTGTCTCGATCTGGCAAGTAGTGGCAGGCAGGGCACACTGCGTTTCGCAGTCATTTGGGGAGCCCGTCGTGAACCCACCGTGAAATAAAAGCATGTGAGTAAGGAATCCTACTAAGGTCGAGACCGGACTTTCTGATATATAATAGGCGATGATAGCTACACACCATCATATGGACCGATATCCTGCTGCCCATTTTTGCATTTTCATTTACTTATATTTGTTATATTTTTACCAGGATAAAACCTAGCAATCGGAAATGTTACATTTTTTATGATGAATTGTGATAGGCTAGCTATCCACTAGACGATAATATAGAAAGACGAGTATCCTTAGCGGACTATGATAAATCAAAGGTACTTATTAAAGTAAAAACAGTTGAATCATCGCTGGTCCCTTACTCAGATACCCAAACCAACAGCACTTGTGCTGTTTTACACGCTGATCTGCTATAAGTAGTTGGTAGACAACCAATTGGGCATGGATTGCCGAGTTTATGAGTAATGAGCGCTTTCAATAATTTGTATTAAGCGATTCTTGTTAACCATAGTTAAATTTAATAAAGGTAGTGGAATTTTTTGTGAACAATGTATGCGTATTAAATATAATTAAGAGAATGGGCACGAACTGTTATATTTATTCGTGTGTAAATAAATAAATTAATTTACTAGCATACTGATCAATATCTTTAACCCTGAGTTACTTGAAGTTTTTAAATAAAAAAAAAAACAAAATAAAATGGAAACCAAACAACAACATTCATTGTATTCTATACATATAATAAAATCGTTAACGAACTGTTTGTAAATTACGAAAATGTCTATAAATTGTTTCTTCAAAAAAAAAAAAAATGTGTACACGTTGTACTTAAATCTTACCGAGGTGAAAAAAATAGTGTTCTGTGCGTTTGTGCACACTAATCTCAGAAACAGCTTAAGGGGGAGACAAACCCTAAATACTAAAAATATCCATTGTTTAATGAAAATGTTACAAGAAATGGACAAGACAATTGCTTTGAGAAAAATATATATTATACTTAAACATGTGAAGAACCAATTGTATTGATTAGAATTTTCGTTAAAGTAATAGAAACTCCACAAAAAAAGTTAGAAAACAAGAAGAATTTGACTTTTATTGAAAATTCTCTCTAAAACGGCTTATTGCACGCTTATGAATCCTGTACCTATTAATAAGTTAATATCAGATTAAAAAATTGTATTAATAAAAAATTTTATTTTGTGTATTGTTCTAATGGTAAAAACAAAAAAAACACAATTTCTAGGCCTGTTGAATTGGATTCGCCGCCAGCGAGTTCTATAGTAAATGTCATTTGCCTCAGTGAAGCCCTTAACCGAATTGAATTCGGTTTTCACTTATGTATTGTAGCACGCTTCCCGTAAGATTTAGTGTTCCATATTTCATTCCAATCTGTTTAAAACAAAATAGTTACGCTATACCGAATATCAGCTAGTATTTAATAAAATTATACTAAGTATATAAATATTTTGATTAATATCTTTGTTAGCAGCAATAACACGTATATTACGAGGCAAGAGCAATAAAACATACGACACAATATACAATAGGTAATAGGTGAGGTAATAACCGGGCTCAGATTAAGGGCAATAAAATTGTAATTGACGCTTACCCCTTATTTATTTTATTGGGAATATTTTATTTATTTTATTTGTTATGGTTAATTTTGCGGGTTATGGTCAAATTAATCTCAATTTTATCGAATGCACTGGTATATTGAACCGAACTGGTAATTGATTTACAGCCTATATTTACAATTCAGCGTCTATAGTGCAATTATTAATTAAAATTATTATTTTTTACAAAAGCTCTTTAAATTCTATAATATTTTCTAGATAATTATTGTAATTGTGTAAAAATCAAATAGGTTAAGCAGCTGTTTTTTTAGAGAAAAATCCCTTCTAAAAAATGAAGGTATAGGTAATAACTGAATGACGTACCGACTAGTAAATAATTAATAATTCTTTCTGGCATTGCCGTAGGTACTCCTGCAAAATGAACTGTGAAGGGTACACAATCAAACTGACATCTCTCAAATGATGAAAGAAAATGGTTAGAAATTTATCAAAAAATGAGACAGCTTTGGGCAAAGTCTGTTTTGTTTAGTTTTCCTATAAGTCAGAGAAGTATGTCCTTGCATGAATGACAAAAGAAGTCGAGCGGACTTGGTGACATACTGTAATTATTTCACTTTCGTTCTGAAACTGTGACCTTTGGGAAACTTCAGCAGTGGTAAGTATTATGATGTTTGGTAGGCGAATACCGACTTGGTTACGGTTTAATGATATAATGAGGATATACTTGTATTGCTGAATCTTACATTAAAGACAGAAAGGTTACAAATATAGAGTAGTGTCAAGGTACGCTGGGTTTAGAAGTCATAAACTGGGCGGCTTATCTGGCGAAAGAGGCCAGTCCCTTAAAGAACATTAAGGGAAGTGAAGTGATGTGACAGAATTTCAGTGAGTAAGGGCTCTCATCTTTTATCCTTCGTGAAAAAAAAAAAACTGATTGCTCCATATAGGGCACGACACGGAGTCTCTTCATAAAATGCATGCTATCTATGTACGCAATACAAGCTACCCTCGCCTATTACACATTCAAAGCCACAAGTGCTTAAAATGCGCTGCCGACCATAATTAAAGGTAGGATTTCGTAGCAAGCGTCAATAGCGTCAACGACGCTGAGTCAGTGACGGCGTCGGTGACGCCTTGGTGATTTTGGATGGCCACGACAGACGCTAATCGGTCACATCGCGTTTGTCGTGCCCACCACATCTCGATATTTTATAAAACAATCTCTTCTTCAATTTAAAATTTTAATTCAAATTCTAAATTTTTTTTATTATCAATTTTTCAATTTTAATTTTTTTTTTGTATTCTACTAATCTTCCAGACTTAAATGATGAAGCAAATAGATGCCGAGACATCAGTGTAGTTAAAATTTTATCATCTTCTTCAGTAAACATCTTAACCGGTGCCATTTTATATATTTTTTTAATCAAATTAATTATTTATAATTAATATTATAACACTGATATCGCACATATTTCGGGGTAGAATTCAAATTCGGAAAATGGAAAATCGTTTTGTTGACAAAACTAGCTATCGGCACGCTAATGGTTAAACAAAGGTCGAGTATTTCAGAACTTTGGAATGGTTATGCAGCTAAGGATTTAACCACTTTAAAGGTCTATATATTTTTATGTATTTTATGTTTCGAGTATGTATTTTACATTTTATTTAAATAATATTTTTTCAAATTCTTCTTCTATTATTTATTTATTATTTTGTGTCATAAATATTTTCTTTCTATAACTGTGCCACATATGAAACGGTTATTGAAGTGAATTCTGGAGCCGTAAATTCTGAAATTTCGGCGCGGAGATTATTTCAGTAAACGGAAGTATATTGCGATGTCACTATAGATATGAGTCTGGTATTTCATGTTCACAAAGGATTTCATAGTACGTCTGTAGGGTTGACGATGAGGGTTGAATGCTTAATGCAATGAATAAAAGTTGAGATAAAATAAATTATT
The DNA here is from genome assembly GCA_910589475.2 of Bembecia ichneumoniformis. Classification (NCBI taxonomy): domain Eukaryota; kingdom Metazoa; phylum Arthropoda; class Insecta; order Lepidoptera; family Sesiidae; genus Bembecia; species Bembecia ichneumoniformis. The sequence goes on from OU342531.1 coordinate 475,732, forward strand.
TTTTGAATGGAGTGAGGTTGCAGACTTATTCAACTTCTAAAGGGTAATATTTTCATGACAAGAACAAAATAAATAGCTTTTAGGACTTAAACTTAATTAGAAAAATAGTGAAAACATGACTGCTAAGTTTTCAGAAGGGCTTATGTAGGTATAGAAATGGAATTACTTTTTTAATAAAAAAAGGTAACCTAAATTTTTAATCTTACAACCCAAATCTTTTCAAGGTTCGAGTGAATAGGCATCTTCTGGGTGAGCTCGCTCCATCGTCGGCCTCATCCTTCCTACATGGATAGCTTGTCAAGAACAAACTCATCTTTAATATAAAAAAGTAAATAAATTAATAATTATTACTTAGAAAATTATTAATACTTTTTAAATTTAGTAGTGGTAATGCAGTGTGCGTTTCGCAGTGTTTAAATTGAGCAGGCCAAATTAAACTGGCACTTGCAAATTATAAAAAATTATAAAACTTGTATGTGTTGTGCACTCTTACAGCACTAATAGAGTTACTTGCGTTAATAGGCGACGGTAGCCACCTACCATCATGTGGGTCATAGCCTGCCTGTCGAGCTTTAAGCGGGATGCAGGCTGACGCAGTTTTTTCTACTTGTGTGCAGACCGCAAACTATGCAAAACCTGTGTGCACATGTATGGAAAACTGCGTCAGCTATCCGAGCTAAGCTAAACTAAGTTAGCTTTTGGTTTGTATCAAGCCTAACATCATCTTGTCCGAGATTTTTAGGATTTAAGGTTACTTTCTCATAACTTGTGTTGTTTGACACCGGCTTGATATTTTTTTTTTATTAAAAACGTCACCTAGGTAATATATCAGTTGCACACATCATTTAAAGCTTGAACTTGGAAATAAATTTAACATACAAGAAAGTTATTGACTAAAAAAATATCAAATTGCAAGAGAAAAGCTCATGCAGCTGAATATCACGTCATGTTTATAAGTTACGGCAATTTACAAGAGTGAATAGGAGTGGTTCGTCTAGTTTCATTCGCACCATGTGATGCTACAGCGAAAACAGTATAAATTATATCACGTACTCTATATCGCCCCCCGAGTTCGCACTGAGTTTAAATTTTCAAAAATCCTTTCTAGACGTTGATAATCAGTTAGGACTAACGATTTTGTAAGTACAGTGGCTCTAGCATGAGTTTACGATACTACACTCGCTAGCGAGAGCGTAAAACATTTATATGGAAAAATGACAATTTGACATTGACAGTTCACGATTTTCCATACAAAAGTTTTACGTTCTCGCTAGCGACTGTAGTATCGTAAACTCATACTAGAGCCTCAGATACTGATTAAAATGATGTTGATGGATAGTTGGTTTGAAAAGGTTTATTTTATTGACAATATTAAACAAATAGTTGGTGCAAATTATAGACGCGTCGAACGACACATTAAGTAGTTTTATCGGGTAAAAACAGAAGCACGGAAAATTGCTATTAAAATTTACAAACGGTAGATAAATTAGTTTGTTATTCAGAACACGAAAGCGAGGATTTAGAGCCAATTCCCTTTTTGATCTCTCCTGTGCAAACAACAGAACTCTGTCGCGGCAGACGGGCCCCGACTTTGCATAAAATATTAGGCAACCCAAAGGCGAGGGGCGGCGAAGGGGACACGAAACAGATTTAAGCGGAATCGATGCGTTTTTTCAACAAGATATGGCGTACGACCTATCTGCTTGCTTTCAACGCTTTTAAAGTACCTACGTCACAAGAATATTGACAAAGTTAAGAAGGTAAAGATTCGCTGTTCTTACCGAAGTGTTTGTAATTTATTTTTCTTTCTTTCTTTCTTTGCGCTCCCAGTCATTGTAAAATGATTAACTCTTTTCTGTGATTATTTACAAAATTGAAAGATTTCTTTTGCTTAACCCGTACTCATACTTTTACTTACTGTTTCGCGGTTAAATGGTTAACCAATTTTAAATTAAATTTAACTTAATTGATTAATTAAGTTAATTATTAATTTTTAAATTAAGGAACCTCTCAATTATCGTCAGAAGAAGGCTGATCGCAACCTACACTAGTTGGAGAGGCATCTCAAGAAGAAGAAGAACTTCCGGATACAAGCTAGTACTAATTCCAATCGGAAATTTCAATAAAGCTAATAATTTGAGGTTTTATTATTGAAAAAGCAACTACTGTTCTGTGTTGCTAATTTATAAATTGGATATATATGTTATTTCATTTGGCAAACTCTAATTGCTTGTATAATTTGTGTAATCTTATTTGCATATTAAGAAAATTAACTTATTTCTTAGGGTTCGAGCTGTCAACACGACACATTAATTCAAAATTGGTTTAATGATTTAGTCACACAGTCACAAACGCATAAACTTACATGTTTTATTATTAGTAGGTATATATTTCTTGCAATGAGGTGACCTATGTTTTAAAGTTAAATTACAATTTGACTTTTAATTCAATCAAGTTTATGTGACTTTGTAAGGTAAATATAAGAAAATACAATGATTATAATTCTCATTAAAATATTGACAATTTGACATAAACTTTAGAATAACAGTAAGAAATGTATTCTTTTTATAAAAATTATAAACTTGAACCTTCCTCGTTCATCGATCTTTCCATTAGTAAAAACCGTATCAAAATCCATTACGGGGTTTAAAAGAAGGTAGCAGAGAAACAGAGGCGGAGAGCAACTTTGCTTTATAATATGTGTGGATATAGCTATAGAAGCAATATAGATACTGTATAGATATAGATGGAACATTTATAGATATAACTAAACTCGTAGATGTTACTAACTGTACTAACGTTAAAAAAACGGGACAAGTGCGAGTTGAACTCGCACTTGTCCCGAGTTGAAAGTGCGAGTTGAACTCGCACAACAAAAATCACTTAATATCCGCACAATATTAAGTGATTTTTGTCATGTTATTTTAATATCATGGTCTTCTTATAGGTTTTCCTATAATCTATAAGTAGAAAACTAATTTATGTATTTTTTTCAAAATTTTAAGTTCAGTAGTTTCGGAGATAAGGGGGGGGGGGATGGTCGGACAGACGGACACACGAGTGATCCTATAAGGGTTCCGTTTTTTTATTCAGACGTACGGAACCCTAAAAAAGAGCTACTAAGTAAGTTTGCCGGATTCTTCCCCGTAGAAACTTAATTACCTACTGAACCGGTACACAGCAGTATAGTAAGGTGGATATATTCGTAAGTACCTAAATAACTGCGCCTGACATTCCACCGCCACAGAGTGTCATTAGGAAAACAAGATGAGCCATATTAAGTTATTGTGGTCATCAACATTGTCAATGTAAATAAATGAATTATTATTATTATTAATAATACAATTAATCTTAATTCATAATATTCCATTGTACTTATGCATATTGCAATGTCTATTTTTATTGTAGCCTTGTAGAGATGTGCTTTCATCTCTAAATGTAACTTTTTATAAAATACAGCTTTCTGTCTAGTTCATCTCAATGTAATTTCATTTACACCTAATTTTTAACGACAGTATCCTGTTTCGTGTTTTAAATTATAAATAAATCGCTGGCAGGTTAATTTAACTTCACTTGTGTTTGATGTCTGAAAGAGTTTATATTAGATAAATAAATATACACATAATAAATAAAAAATGTCACAGGGCTTAGGTTCATGTACGGACAAATTGGAGAGCTAAATGAAACATCTAATTTTGTTGAAGATAGCGTCAGACGACTGACGTAAAAACAAAACATAATAGACGAAATGAAAAATAGCAGTTTTTGCTATAGAAAGAAAATTAGTACTTTAAGAGAAGCTTTTTGAAAAAAAAAAAAAAAAAAAATTAAACCACTGATATTTATTTACTTAGACTTAGGTTTAGACTGCCATGTAGGCACGGTTTTGCTGGACGGTATAGCTTACTAAAGAAGCTAAGCTTCCTATATAGCTTTCCTAAAGAATTAAGGCTATCAATATCAAATGCAAAAAGATTTTTTACAATCTGACTAGTGGTTCCACTGTCCTGTATGGTTAATGTGGTGATACTGGTTGCTCAAAAATAAATTATTATTATTACACTACATATTTTATTTATTTTCTTAGTTTTACATTTTTTATAATATAATTATAAAAACAATATATATAATAAAAAACCTAAAACTAGAATTCCGCAGGTAGCGGGGCAAGGCCCAAGCTACCGGTGGTTAGGACTGCAGAGTGAGGAACCGCCTTCTGTATCTGTCCCTTGATCCAGCCATCTAGCGAGAGCCTCTTAAGATGTTGGTCGAGGCTTTTCGCTATAAGACCGTTTGTCGATCCCACATGGCGGTCACCTTCACATCGTTAATGTACTTGGTAAGCTTTTCTTTTTCGGCTTTCACGAGGTTTTCGTCATGCGGAACAGCGATGTCAATCAACATCACTCGAAAACGGCACCATCGATTCAGCAGATTTTTTTTGTTGTATTCGTAATTTTCAGGACAAGGTTTGCATAAAAAATTTTTTTTGGAAAATCCTCTGGACACGTCTGAAATTTAGATAGTATTTTTATACGACATTGACGGGACATCGACTGTCGGGTCAACTAGTATTTCATATTCTCTGATTGAATAGTTATGGGACTTCACTTGTCTGCGAAGTCATCCTAGTTATTTAAGAAAGTTTTCTAGCGATGTTTTTCTTCGAATTTTCTAACAAGACAGCTAAGAACTATTGCTCGCGCGTGACGTCACGTGAGCAACCGCGAGGGTAGTTTATTTTTTCGATATGAAAAATGACGTATTGTGTTTTACTTTGTAATAATACAGCTGATACAAACATTATTGTACTGCTAAAAAGGGCAATTCGTGCTCAATCCCAAAATCCTTATCCTTACATATCGTTGACGCCAATTGTAATTTAAATTAATTAATAATAGTTCGCTGTGGTATGTGCTGTCCCGCTCACACTATATACCTATTCACTATCTGTCACTACCACACCGCAAGCCCTGCGACCGGCCATCTTTATAACATCGAGTTAGTCTAGAAAAAACTTCGCGAAACAGACGCCACGATTCAAATTCTTATTTTCATCCGCCTAAGTTATCAGGCAATTGTGCTTGTGAAATATATACACTTGGTCACGTTTCCCGATCCGCGAGTGCAATCGTTAAAGAAGTGAAGAGCTGGAGCTTCTGGACTCTGAGTGTGACGGGCCGTTGCAGTCTTCGCCACTGGAGGACCAGGGAAGGAGGTAAGTGGCAGATTTCCTTTGTTTCCTTGTCCTTTGATTGCACGTATAACCAGCGAAAATAAATGCAGTCCACTCAAATAATTGCTTGGCGTGACCACATATTATAAAACAAAGTTCCCCCGCCGCGTTTGTCTGTATGTGTGTATGTTCGCGAATGAATATAATCCACTGAATGTTCACAAAAACTACTGAATGAATTTACGCAGTTTTTATGTACCAACAGAGGAGTTTTTATGATTCCTGAGGAAGGTTTAAGTGTATAATTCGTAAATGATTTTTGTAAATTTGTTGAAATATGACGATGATTGTTGAAGATGTCAGAAAAAATACCCATTTTAACTTCTAAAAAAATTATCACATTATGGTATTTGAAAAGCTATTGAGACGGGTGCACTATTAATCATTATCAAATTAAATACGGCAGTTTATACATATTATAATAACCGTTTACAATTTAAATGGATATCTTAGGAGTAATCGTAAATTAAAATCTATGAACGTGAAAATAAATTCAAACAGTCTCGCACCAACGCGACGCGACGATAAATTCAGAATACGAGGACTATATTCATAAAATTATTCACTAAATCTGACGATGTCAGACAGCCACAAAGACATCTTAGAGTTTAATTTCACTAGTTCAAAATTAGAAGAAAAAAACTAGTTTATTAAAACTTGAAAATACTTAGCAAGATTTATGTTGGAAAATATTATACATATGCCATAGTCTTGAAAAAGTTCCAGGAATTTTCTCTGTCTACATTTTTTAGGACTTTTACCTTACAAAGGCATGTCAGCCCCCATCATCCCCTGAGCTAAGTAACAACATACAATATTTAAAAGCTTCATTGCAACGTAAATATATCGCATAGCATCTCAATGCGGTTCCGATAGCAGAACACTAAGAGCGCCTATGTTTTTCCTATAGGCATATTATATGTTATATTTATGCATCAATGAAGCTTTTTCCCCTTTCGTAACTGGCGCAATCCATGAGCAAGTGATGGACGTCTTCTATGCTCTCGTAAACTTCGCAATCGGGAGACAAATATTTGAAATTTCCATTTTGATAATAGGTATATGATTGAGTTTGATCTCTCAATGTGTGAATAATAGGTATGATATTTCACACAGTAGTAATTACGTTCTTACAGAAAACACCTTAAAATAAAAGTAGAAATTTTGATTGAGTAAAAGAGTAAAACTTGAGTAAAACTTACTCAATCATTGGTCCCTCTTGGTCGGCAGAGTATTTGCAACATCTATGCATGACTTAATAGGTGACGATAGCCAGCTACCGTCCTATCTCCTGCCAAGTTTCACATAAAAAAGTTGATTAGTATGGGACAATTTTAATTCTATTATTGGGTAATCGTAGGAGTTTCTATTAAACAGCCAGATATTATAATGTACATAACCTCAAAATTAGTTGTCATAGTATTCAGCTATACAAGAATTTTTTTCGTCGTTTAAAGAAACCCCGAATGGTTTAGGGATTTCTCTTCATTACTAAAAGCCCTCTGGAATATTCTTTAGACAACTTGTGTACTTCTGGATAAGTTCACAACTGAATGTCTAAACAAATGGTACCTAATGACAAGCATGGATTGGAAAAATGTAAAGTTAAGTTTTTTTCTAACAAAAAATGAAGCATTTTTGTCCTTGTTACAATTATACACATAGTTTGTTAAGTTAGTATGGATAAATGAAAAAGAAAGGGCAATTTGTATCTGTATCTTTACATAGTATAAATTAAGTCGCTGCCCGCGTCTGTATGTCTGTATATCCGCTATCTCCTTCAAAAATTACGGATTTTAATGCGGTTTATGCTAATGGAAAGAGAATAAACAAGGAAGATTTGCATAGATAGATAATTGGTAGAAAAAGAAATTATATCCGTGAAAAGCCGGGGACTGGTCGCTAGTTTCTCATTAATGATGTACTTGTAAAACACTGTATTAACACTTCAAACAAACAATTTGCACTTAAGTGTTTTTCTCTGCGAATAATAATTTGTCGACAACACCATAATTTAAGCATTAAAAAAAACCTGGCCGGCTGAAGTTGACCCCTTTAGCCTCATTTAAAAATAAATTCTAATAAGTACCCATATAAATCTAGTTTCCTTTGGCTTTATTTGACAAGTGGGAGATTTATTGGGTGCCAAATGTAGGGCTTGCTACCCGAATAAATTATTAGGGAACACGTGTCTAGGGATCACGATAAAACGTTAAAGGACCGTATTGAATTTAACAAGATTAAGGTATGAATAGGATTATGATTGACACAACGTTTTGGGACCAATCCGTTTAGAAATGTTTTGAATAGGAGATAACTCTGTATGCGAATGAATAGCTGGTGTTGACTTTTGCCTGTGTATATTATCTGCTTACTAGTTTCTACGAGGCCTAATGAGATCTAATGTAGATTTGCTGGAGTCGATGAATTGGCTATGATCCATTTGAGGAAACCAATGGCGTCTTCTAAGCAATCTTTATTCTTGGCTTCTTGATGCACAAGCGCAGTCACATCTTAGGAAGCCACACAGTGGCTTGTGAAGATGTGAAGAATGCCTCTATCAAAAAAGTACTACAGTTACTTTAGTTCACGTGGCGATCACAATATTTCAGCAATGGACGAAGTGATACTGGGAGCCTAGCCAAGATGCACAAAATGCAAACGCTTCCTTTGCGTACTTACGAAACGAAAGAAATGAAGCCCGGTGATTGGTTGTTGAAGTTACAACTGTCACAACAACCAATCACCGGGCTTTATTTCTTTCGTTTCGTAAGTACGCAAAGGAAGCGTTTGCATCTTGTGTATCTTGGCTAGGGCCCCGGTACTCTAGCAGACAGAAATAGCCACTAAGATAAGATAAAGATAAAAAACAATCTTCAATTGCTGGCGAAGTTAAGAAAATTAATTTAAATTTATTGAGGTGTACTATTGTCGACATCTCTCGACATGCCACCGTCCCAGAGAGAGTAATCACCATTCTAACGCCGAGTTTTTGTGCATATCCTGATTCCTAGGTTTTACCAGGTTCATTCGGTATGTCCTTATCGAGTTCGAGTTGCTGTACTGCACGTACCTGTACCCACTCGAAAACAATGATTTACAATTTATACATTATAATAAAATCGTAAACGAGCCGTGTTTGTACATTAAATATTAAAAAAAAAAAAACAATTTGTGCACCTTGCACTTATGTTACCGAAGTAAAAAAAAGTTGTTTTTAGAATTCTTGTCTGTACGTGCGTTTTTGCACGCTATCTCAGAAACGACCTAACCGATTTGAATGCGGTTGTCAATGATATATTGTACGAAGCTTCCTGTAACATTTACTGTTTTTTCTCATTCCAGTCCGTTTATTAAAAAAAATAGTTACGCGCTATATTGAAAACCACACGTACGACGTTGGGGGCTAACTAGTTCTACATATACCTACACTGACATCTGTTTTAAAGGTACTACGAAAAAGTTTTCACATATAACTTCCAAGAAATACAACGATTTCGTAAGAATTTATTGATTCCAATTTTAAATAGAGACTTACATTATTTGTAAATAATCACACAGTTCGTCATAGTTTTTGACACAAGCCGGCCCTAGGCAATATGCCGAGCGTTCGGCTTTGACACCAATCGCCCAAACGAAAAATGTGTGGAATTGACAGCTACAGGCTAAGATGCAAACGCTTCCTTTGCGTACTTACGAAACGAAAGAAATAAAGCCCGGTGATTGGTTGTTGTAACAGTTGTAACTTCAACAACCAATCACCGGGCTTCTAGGTCATGTTATTTTTCTACACAGTCTGTTAATAGTCAATACCATATAATTTTCGTTCTACATGTTCTATACTTGATATTGTTAAACGTTTTGGGCAAACGCGTATCACCATTTTTTTAAAAATATATATGACTGCTAGCTGGTGCCCGCGGCTTCGCCGGCGTTGAAAAATAAAAAAAATAACGCCTGACTAAATTTATGATCAGTTTAACGCTGATCAGATTTTTTTATTTTTAAAGCTATAACTGCAACATCTTTTTTGCCGTTATAGCTTTGCCAGACGTTAGATAATCCCTCGAGAACAGTAATTTTTCTGAATGAAAAGTATCCTATGTCCTTTCCTGCATCCCTGACAACGTGTTCACAAAATTTCATAATGATCGGTTCAGCAGTTTGGGCGTGAAAAGTTAACAGACAGACAGACAAAGTTACTTTCCCATTTATAATATTAGTATGAATATGAACCTCGTGTCTTATTACTTACATTCAGTATATTATTCTTAAAGTCCGACCGTCTGGCGGCAGTAACCACCCCTTTACAGAAGACCACCTTGAAATAACAGCACGTGTACTATTGTGTTTCGGCGAGTAAGTAAGGGATGCCAGAGCTCATTTTGCCTATCCCCTCCTAATCCCTTATCCTTAATCCTACTGTAGTCGGCAGCGCACTTGCAGCAGCTGTGGCGTTGCTTGTGTTACAGGCGACGCCACCTACCATAAAATGGACCATCAACCTGTCTGCCGATCTTAACATAAAAAAAATATATTCAAAGTTACCTACGAATATTTGATAGAATCAATAGTGCTAAAGTGCTAATTATTAATTAATTTAATTAGTTAATGAGGACAGATAATATAGTTAAACGAAATGATAACGGATGGTTGCAACTTCCACAAAGGGTATCTTGTTTCACGTTGTATTTGTTTCATATGTATTTTGTGTCTACATTAATTAATTTCAATTTACATCGTGAAACGCGAAATTACACGTTAAACATGTTTGAAAAGGCCTAATTACCACTGCCTGGGTGATGTACAATCACACCTAAAATGTATATAAAATATTAAATAAGCATTATTTAAATTTCAAGCTGAATTTTGATTGAACTGTATTGGTCTCTATTTGAATTTTCTCACAAGAAATAGAATTTTTTTTTTATAGAAATTCAAAAAAATGTTATATAAATAAAGCAAATTTTAAATTAATGGAACTCTGATTACAGTAACGTAATTACTTCTGTCATTATACATTCAAATTATATGTATTAAATTTTCTTCTTGATTAGTAGAGGTTGACGGTCAGCTCCGAAAACTTGTGCCTGCTCTGAGCTAGATAGAACACATATTCTGCACTGGGGTTCCTGGCTCATTTACATTTTTTTTTTAATTCATTGACTTATACTAAATTTTTCATTAGGTACATGTAGAAATTACTAGTAAAGTTATTTGACAAAAGGTTAAGTTTTCGACTGTACACGTGTGTGTAGAAAATATTCTCCCCTCGCTAGTGAATAGAGTTCTGATGTGAATTCAATTAAATTATGGAGATGAAGCAGCGGTGAGGAGCAAAGCGCACCGTGTCACGATCAGAATCATGCCTTCCTTGTGTTTTGCATAATATTCTTATTTGTCTCGTTAAGCGTGAACCGTGAACCCCAGTGGGATGGGATGGGATGAGATGGCTGCCAGAAACTGACCACGCCTATTGACTTACACCCGAAAGTCTTCCGTTTAATAAGTTCAGGTAGTATACTTTGTTGTAATTTTTTATTAATACTAACGACCAACCTCCGCCGTAACGCTGATGCTATTTTATCTGCAAACTATGGACACATTTCTCATTTATAGATATTTTCATTAGTGCAAACCCTATCAAAATCACCTTGGGTGGTAAAAGATAAGTTAGCGCAGAAACAGACAAACAGATAGACTTTGTTTTATAATACTCGGTATGTATAGATTTAAATTAAGTCGCAATGCCTGAAAGTGTAAAATTTTGACGAAATTGACGAGCCCGTTGGATGAGTGGTTAGGTTGCTTGCCTTAACGCTCTGATCTAGGGTTCCCGGGTTGGATTCCCGGCTGGGTCGACTTTGAAAAATGAACTTTTCAAATTTGGCTCTGGTCTGGATCTGAGCAAGTAGTGGCAGGGCTCATTGCGTTTCGCAGTCATTTGGGCAGCCCGTCTGGCGACAGTAACCACCCCCTTACAGAAGACCACCGTGAAATAACAGCACGTGTGCTGTAGTGTTTCGGTGAGTGAGTAAGGGATGCCAGAGCCCATTTCCCTATCCACTCCTAATCCCTTATCCTTAATCCTATTGTAGTCGGCAACGCACTTGCAGCAGCTTTGGCGTTGTTTGTGTTATAGCGACGGTAGCCACCTACCATCAAGTGGACCGTCAGCCTGTCTGCCGCTCTTAACATAAAAAAGAAAAAAAATCATATGAAATAAATATAGAATTACTTTTAATTTCAATCTTTTTAAGTTTTAAAGGGAAACAATTCCGTCATACATGATTTTTGCTTAACTTTAACCTTTTACGCAGCGCACGCAACGGAAGATCTCAGAAGGGATAATTTTCCCGTTTTAGCAACATTTTTCATTGAAGTCCGCTACTATTGGTCGTAGCGTGATGTTATGTAGCCTATAGCAATCCTCGATAAATGGACTATCCAACGCAAAAAGAATTTCTCAATTCGAACAAGTAGTTCCTGAGATTAGTGCGTTCAACCATACAAACAAACAAACAAAAAAACTCTTCAGCTTTATAATATTAGTATAAGTAGATATAGAACTAATTGTAACAATTACACCAATTGTGCGAGGTAATAAAATATGATATAAGGAATTATTTGATATTAATCCGGGATATTTATAGAAAGGTCTCTTAGGTGGAGTTCCAACACATTTACAGAAGCTAGATTGATATCACCAAGTGATAACAATTAGATAAGTTTACAATAAGTCAAAATCAAAATCAAAATATTTATTTATCAATTAGGTTTCTCCAAGAAACTCTTATGATCGTCATTTGGAATTACCAGTTAAATTTAAATTTACCAGGGTTTCGGAAAAAAGCCAAGATGACGATCCTGAGAAGAAACCCCGAAAGAAACTCAGGATACTATTCTTTTTGTCATCTTTACAATATATAAAAAAAATTACAATAATTATAATCATACACTTAATACCTAAAGTAGGTAAATATACAATACTAAGCATAGTATGAGCTCCGAATCCAGGCTTTAATTCCAGGCTTCATTGTCACTTAAATAATCGGTAACCTTATAATAGCCTTTCGAGAGGAGTTTGGTTTTAATGACAACTTTAAATTTATTTATAGATAAGGTTCTGATAAGATTAAACGTATTCTTGTGTGAGTTTTTTTATTCTAAACTCACGTATCAACACAGTATTTCCCACACAGTGTGGTGTGGTGTTATTTGACACTTCTTCAAGCATAGCATAATTTAGTATTTAAGAAGAAAAGTAATAAAACATTAACTTTTTGTTCCGTATGCAATTTCTATATTAATTTTATAACACATAGCTTAGTGCTTCCAGTAAAAACCAGTTCTTGGGTGTTATAAGATTGCCATCCCGTATTAGTAAGCCATTCGTGGTAGGTACTTAAAATTTTGTAAAACAAATTTAATCCAATAAGTAAAAATAAAAAGTGTCTGCAAAAAGTAGAACCTCTTCATGACCTAGTATCTCAGGTCGACGTGGAATGGCGTTGCGCCAAGGAATTCCTTTATTGCGCACAAGAATTCTCTTTGCAGGAATTCACTAAAGATCTCGATGGAGTTAAAGTTGAAAAATTATATCCGACTTTACACATTAGTCTACAATCAACATATTTTTTCATTTATATCCTTGACGATTCTGGGCTGCTTGCTTTAACGCTCTGTCACAGGGGACACTGCGTTTCGCAGCCTCTCTGGGGGCAGTAAACACTTCCTTACAGAAGACCAACATGAAATAAAAGCATGTGTGCTGTTGTGTTTCGATGAGGGACTAAGAGATGCCAAACCCATTTTCCTATCGCTTCCTAATCACTTTTCCTTAATCCTAGTAGACTCGGCAGAGCACCTGTGGCGTTGGTTGTTTTATATACAACGGTAGCCAGCTACTATCAAGTGGACGACGACCTTTACTTTAAAAAAAATGTAAGTGTCGGTAAACTCGCTCATAATTCATTTTCAATGCAATCTTTAAATAAATTGTTTGAATCTGAAGTTATTGACATAAAAACAAAATTGACATCACGGTTTGCAGAATCTATAAGTAACTATAAAGTTATAATAATATAGTTAGAGGTAATATATAATATTTATATTTACATATATTCTGAGACAGGTTATATACAAAGCGAAACAGATGTATTTGGGACATTCCTTATGAAAGTTCAGTTCAGTTCTTAGAGACAGTACTTTTTATAAATTTTAAGACTGAAGAAAGAAATTCTAAGGTACCTTAGGTACTACAAATCTTTCTTTGCCGTTTTATTTGACGAGCTCGGTTGAGTGGTTAGGGTGCTTGCCTTAGCGCTCTGTTCTAGGATTCCCGGATTCGATTCCCGGCAGGGTCAACTTTTCAAAATTTTTCTCCGGTCTGGATTTGGAAAGTAGTGGCAGGGCACACTGCGTTTTCGCAGTTATTTGGGCAGCCCTTCTGGCGGCAGTAACCACCCCCTTACAGAAGACCACCGTGAAATAACAGCACTTGTGCTGTTGTGTTTCGGTGAGTGAGTAAGGGATGCCAGAGCCCATTTCCCTATCCTAATCCCTCATCCGTAATCCTATTGTAATCGGCAGCGCACTTGCAACAGCTGTGGCGTTGCTTGTGTTATAGGCGACGGTAGTCACCTACCATCAAGTGGACCGCCAGCCTGTCTGCCGATCTTAACATTAAAACTTGAGCGGCTTTGCCTAATTCTCTCTACAGGTGTTGCCTAGGCATCTTCCAAGTGATACCAGATGAGAAGGCGAGATTTTAAAGTATCACCTTTTGTGTTAGTATTACATGAGTAAAAATTTTATTACATTTGCGTTTAAAGTTAGCCATAGAGCATATAATGATGTATATTTGGCACGACAGAATGAGAAATTTAGAATGTTGCGAGATTTCAAATTAAAATGCCAGAAAACATTGAATTTAGATTTTAAACTTGGCTGCAGTAGACCAATGGAAAGATTATCGTTGAGTAGGTAATCTTATTCAGTAAAATTATATCCAATGCTATAATGAAGTAAAATGCTATTTTTTTAGAAAAATATATTGAGTCTTCCAACCGCGTATTTCGTATAATAAACAAAATTATAACATTGAGAAAAATGTTTTACTTTTTGGTTGGTATATAATTCAACTACGAACAGCATCAATAAGTAATGATTTCATATTAGGTACCTGTAGCTTTTCCTTTAAAAACTTTTCCCCAAAACAGCTTTAGTGCTTTGTTTATGCCCGGGGTTAATAACTTTGTTTTGTTCACGGTTTACATAAGTAATGACATTTTAAAAAGCCTATTTTCCTTTTCGTGATTTATTAATGTATTTTTAATAAAATAAATTTTATCCCATTTGCTTAATGCTACATAATACCATTATAGATGTTACTTCAGAAATTGACATAATTATTCTTTTGGACATTGATTATATATTTTTTTATTAAAGATGGGTTTGCTCTTGACCAGCATCTATCCATGTAGGAAGGATGAGGCCGACGATGGAGCGAGCTCACCCAGAAGATGCCTGTTCACTCGAACCTTGAAAGATTTGGGGATATTTTGGGATGAGCTCGGAAATACAGACGCCGGCAGGGAGTTCCAATCCTTAGCAGTGCGCATCACAAAAGATGTTTTAAAGCGCTTGATCCGAATTAGAGGGATTTCGACAAGGTGAGGATGGTAACCAGCCGTACGTCTGCATGTCCGATAGAAGAAAGGGGAAGGCGGTATTATCTCATGCAGCTCTTGAGCACACTCTCCGAAGTACATCTTATAGAATACACACAGACAGGCGTCTATGTGCCAGGCTCTGCAGCTATTAATTAAAATTAATATTACTGAAATTAAAATTATTAAATTAAAGTTAAAATTATTATTACTAAAATTAATACTTACTAAATAACTAATCAAATAGATCCATCTCCAATTTTGCTTCAATCTCCCAGGAGTGGAGAGTTTAAGGACAACAACAAATATAAGGTTTAAAGGACTTCTGGCTTAAAACCGTCATTACGTCATTTATTATTAATATCATAATCCGAAAGTTTTTGGGGATGTTTGTTAATTCTTCACGAAAAAACTGCAGAACTCATTTGGATAAAACTTTAAACAATTTATACGCATAAAAAGTCTTAAGAAAAATCTAGTCATTAATTATTCTGGGAATATCATAGTAGTGAAACTGTAGCTAAATTATATTACTAAGTATTTCAGAAATTCTCTTGAATTGAGGAGTATGGAAAATATTTCAAAGCATAATTAAAATCAACTCATTTGCTTTTGTGTAATGCATACTGACAGCATTTCGCTTTATAAAATATACTCGTAATTAATAGAGGCAGTGCACACTTGACACTAAGCCCGCGGTTCTCAACGGGGCAGTCCATCTGGTGGCAGTAACAACCCAAGGAAGACTACCTTGAAATTACCAATTTTATTTAAACAAAGTGACATACAACATTATATTATACGTGTGTAATACAAAAGTATCCTATTAGGTTGGGGAAAAAGTCTGATAGTTTATAGTATGTATAAACTTGTAATAAAATCTCTTTGGCTGTACTAATTGTATATGAATATATTGTATATAATTGTATATAGGCTTAAGTATATGAATAAATTATTTTGTATTTTTGGCTGGTTTTGATATTTCAAAAAAAAAGAAACAATAGTAAAATGTTGTTTCCAACTATTTTTAATTTGTTTTTCCTTCTGTCAAAATGTGTGAATCTAATGAATAAATTCGATACATTTTAAAAATTTATTGCATAAAAGGAAAAAAATGCCACGCAAGCCGCGAACAAAATTTGCCTAATGCGTTGTCAGTAGGTTAGAGTAGCATAAAGTTGGTTTAAGCGTTTTCAATCCGGGAATTTTGATGTCAAAGATGGACTTCGCTCTGGTCGCCCTGTTACGGATAAAATGGACACCATTTTTAAAACAGTGGAGCAAGATCGGCATATTAGTAGTTACGAAATAGCTGAAGTACTGGGAATTGATCACAAAACAGTTTTGACCCATTTGAAAAAGCTAAGTACACAAAAAAGCTCAATATTTGGGTGACACAAGAGCTCACTGAAAGAAACTTTATGAATCGTGTACTCATTTGCGATTCTTTATTGAGATGTAATGGAACCGAACCGTTTTTGAAGAGATTGATAACTGGTGACGAAAAGTGAATCACGTAGTACGACAAGAAAGTGCGAAAAAGGTCGTGGTCAGAAGTCGGTCAGGCTTCACAGACTGTACCTAAACCCAAGTTAACTCGCAATAAGGTGATTCTGTGTGGTGGGATTGGAAGGGCGTTGTTCATTATGAGTTTTTACCGCCGCCGGGCAGAACCATCGATTCGGATTTCTAGTGCCAACAACAGATTAAAGCAAGAAGTTGAGAGAAAGCGGCCGGAATTGATCAATAGAAAGGGTGTGGTCTTTCATCACGACAACGCTAGACCGCACACATCTTTAGCCACTCACCAAAAATTAAGAGAGTTTGGGAAGTGTAAATGCATCCGCCATATAGCTCTGACCTTGCACCTACAGATTTCCACCTGTTCCAGTCTCTTCAGAATTTTTTAGGAAGTGAACATCAAGAGAGGACTGCCAAAACTACTTGTCGCATTTATTTGATCAGAAGATCCCAAAATTTCTACACAACGGGATCATGTCACTACCTACAAGATGGCAAAAAGTCATCGAACAAAATGGCACATAATACTGTAATTAAATGTAAATAAACTTTGGAAAAAATGTCTTGATTTGCATATAAAATGCAAAAAAACATTTTCCCCAACCTATTATAAATAAATTAAATGGTTACATAGTAAGTATACTATGCTGATAATGGACTTCTTTCTTATGTCTTCTATATCTATACGAAAACATAAAATTGAATTGTTATGTCAAAATATTTGCTTTTTAGTACATGTAAATCAAAGTGTATACGGTCTTATAACTAAAAAAAAATTTTTATTTTTTTTTATTTTTTGTCTGTGTCTGTCTCTCTGTTGTTTGTTTTGGCTAATCTCCGAAACGACACGACAGATTTTAACGGGGTTTTCACTGACAGATAGCTGATGTTATAAAGATTAACTTAGTATATTTTTATTAAAAAAATAATAATATAAGCAGTGTCCAGTACCACTTGCGCCCCATTCGCGTGCCGCAACGAAACGTAACCGGGTTCAGCTAGTTAAAATATAAACTCGGTCTAGTATAAGTAAATAAGTATACAAATCAACATTAAATGAAGCATACAAGAATGTATGTGTAATTATGTAAGTGTGTATGAAGTGTGTATTAATGATTTATTATTATTAATGGCTTTTATTAGCCCATTCTTAAACGCTGCCTTTTTAGTGTTAAATATATCTAAAGATGTATATCTTTTACATATACAAATAAAATAATAAAATATAAAGGAGCACGTGGACAAAGCCGACAAGAGCTCGATCTGCCCTCGCAGGCATCCTATCTGAACGTATATTTATCTCGAGGCATCTTTACCTACAAAGTGCTTCCACGAGATCTATAAATAATTCAGCTTCCATCTTTGTCGTGTTTCAGCTAAACACGCGATTACAAGAATCCGTAAGACTTTAAGGGCGAAATGTGTGTAGAACGCCTAATAGGAAAAGTTAGAAATTGCCAAAGTTTAATGGGATCTTTAGGTATTGTGACAGTTTACAAGCAGCGGAGTTGTTAAAGTGCTTTCACTGCAATTACTGGGTTATCTGTTTGTCAGATCCGAGTCAAGAGTTAAATACCGCGATGAGGTATAAAGTGTGTTGATTTGTCAATATGAACATTCTTAATGAGTTCCACAGTATTCTCATCTTCTCCGTCCTTAGACCTCTTAGAGTATGTAGTACCCTGGATTCTACCCAATAATAGATGACGATGACCTATCAGCCGCCTTTTAAAATCATTTAATACATATTGAATATTTTTAGAAATATGTACCAAAAGTACTCGATTATCTCTGAACTTTATGAAACAAGTTTTTTTCCATAGTTTTGGTAATCCTAACAAACAGGTATTATAAAAGTGAGTTTGTTTGTTACGCTTTCACGCCTCAACTACTCAATCAATCATCACGAAATTTTACGTACACGTTAGTGATGCAGAAAATGACATTACCACCTTTCATCAAAAAAAAAACTGTTAAAAATTACTGTTGACAAAAATATAACTATTCTATACATAATATAATAAAAACGTAAACGAGCCGTGTATGTATATTAAAGATTTTTTTAGTTACCGAGGTAAAAAAAAGTTTTTAGAATCTTTATCTGTTCGTCTGTGCGTTTGTGCACGCTAATCTCTGAAACGGCTTAACCGATTTGAATGCGGTTTTCACTGATGTAACAGTTCTCGTAACATTTAGTGTTCATTCCAATCGGTTTACAAACAAAAAAGTTACGCGCTATACCGAACACGCGTACGAATTGCGGGCTCAGCTAGCGAGCAATAAATATTGAATGTTATGGGAAAATATCCCATAATCGAAAAATAATGATGAGGTCTATATCCAGCAGTGGACTTGCTACGGCTGAGTCGCTGGCAAAAGCTGATATTGAATATTTTTAGCAATATATCAAAATTAATTTTTTTTATTTGTTATGTGTTTTCTGATCCAAAAGAATTACCTTTTCATAGCTACGGTATCTTTTTAAAATTAATAATAATTTATACAACCGGTTTGAAGTATACAGTAGAACTTATTTAAGTAAACTTTAAACATACTGTCTATTGAAAGATTCAAAATACTATTCCAGTTTCCGAATGCAAGAACGTTCAAGTAAAATAGTTTGAGATAAATAAACAAAGGGATGAACTTTACTAATTTCGAGTTGAAGAACTTTTGGTTATCTTAAAATACTATTAATTTGCTCCGCATCTTGATTAGAGGCTGAAGGGGGTCGTCTGAGTATAAACTAAACTGAGGCCATTAGGTACTGTGCAAATATTATAATTTGAGTAACCAATCCGTCTCAACTTTTAGATTAAACGGCTTATGCTTTATAGGCTACTAGATTTTACCCGCGAATTCGCCAGGTAATAGTACCTTCTTCCGGGTAAAAGGTGTTTTACCCGGAAACGTGCCCATTCTCCTATCCAATCCCTTATCCTATGCTACTTGTACCCAGCAGCGTACTTACAGCAGCTGTGGCGTATAGGTACGCTAGTACTCTTTATTATACTGTGGTATAGGCGACGATAGCCACCTACCATCAAGTGGACATCCTGTCTGCCGATATTATCATTAAAAAATAAAAAAAGTGACAAGTGCGAGCTGAACTCTCGTGAAGAGGGTTCCGTACGATGTTACCTATCCGCACAATATTGAGTGATTTAGCATGTTATTTTAATATCGTGGAATTAGTTTTCTATGGGTAGAAAACTAATTTTTTTCAAAATTTTAGGATTAGTAGTTTCGGAGATAGGGGGGGGGGGGGGGTTGGACAGACGGACACACGAGTGATTCCGTTTTTTTATTTGGACGTACGGAACCCTAAAAAAGGGCAAAATTTCGGTTCAGTAGTTGAGACAAACAATCTTTCATATTTTTGGTTTTTGGTACTTCAATAAGTATTTTTGGCAACAATTTACAATGATAAAGAATTTTTGTTGGCAATAAGATACAAAGGTATCTAAATACAAAGATACAATTTCAAGAACTTTGGAAGGATTTCAGCATCACACAAACGAGATCAACAGTAGGATCTCATTCTTCTGTTACCATCGTCTATTCTGCGCTGTATTAAATACCTATTTAGCTATTTTATGTTATAATTGCTAAATATTGGTAAGATTTAATTTCATGATATATAAATGTACATATTATTTTTCCTTTTTAATTTGATATAGAAATTTAAAAATAATCAGTGATAGTTCACTAGTGCAAACTCTCGGCTGTTCATACTGAATGTGTAGATTCGAATACTAGGCGTATCCGTGAGGTTTCTCTATCCCATGTGTAGATTAAATATAATAATAATAATATCCACTTGCTCTTAGTGTCATGGAAAATATTTAGAATTTGTATGAAGAATCTGTAGTGGACTAGCGTGGTAGACTCGCCCAGAGAAAAAGCATGTGTTTGTGCCCAGCAGTCGAACGTGATATATACGTATATTATACAATGTATACAGTGGAAGATATCATGAAAATATTATAAACTAGCTTTTGGCCGCGAATTCATCTCGCCAGTTAGCGAGAAACCTCTAGAACAGTACCACTTATTTATGAAAGGTACCCTATGTTCTTTACTGTTTCCCTGGTAACGTGTATGCATAATGTCATGATGACCGGTTGAGTAGTTAAGGCGTGAAACTAATGTTCGCATTTAAAATATTACTAGCTGGTGCTCGGCGCTTCGCCGGCGTTGAAAAATAAAAAATAACGCCTGACTAAATATAAGAGCAATGTAACGCCTAACATCTATATTACAGTTATAGCTTTGACAGGCGTTAGATCATCCCTCGGGAACAGTACCTTTTGCTAGATAAAAGGTACCCTATATCATTTCCTGACAACATATATGCATTTTATGATGATCGGTTCAACGGTTAAGGTGAATCGCCCACTGCACCGCGCCCCGTCGCGTAGCGCGGGACCGCAGATTTACATTGTATGCAAATATATCATTTTTTTTTTAATTTATATATATAGAAAACGCCGGGCGCGAGATCTGTCGCTCCGCGCACCGCGGCAGGACGCTTCGCTAGTGGGTGAATCGCCTAAGGCATGAAAAGGTAACAGACATACAGACAGACAAAGTTACTTTTACATTTATAATATTAGTATGGATAATTATTATTATTCTCTTAAATTTCCACCAAATCTCTGAAAACTTCATCAAATTCTTTACAGAGCTTAAAAGTGGACAAAAAGAAACAAAGTCATTAAAGCATGTTTATCTTAAAAATAACTTACTCCTACTCGAATAATATACCTTAAACTTAAGCCAGAGTTTAACTCAGATTGCGCAATAAGAAAACAAAAACAACCGTATCTAAGGGGGAACTTATAAAAGACTACAGCAGTTACCTTAGCAAATACCTAACAATAAACACACTGACAAAATACACACCCGAAAAAGGCGGGAAATTCAGAGCCTTAAAATTTATATCGTTTTACCTGAACTCAAAGAAAACGCGGCGGAAACTTCGCCCTGTAAAGGAGCGTCATGAATAAAACTTTATTACACTATCTCGATGCAGAACCTCCTTACTCCATTTATCTTTGTCGTTCGAAACTTAGCACAAACTCTTAGGTAGCATTTAGTTGGGAAATTAAGGCAAATTTTGGACCGCTTTTTATTAAGTGACGTTAATTGTTTTTGTTTGCGGCGACACTCGAGAAGGAAGAACAAGACGCCATTTTGTTTTGTTCCTTGTATCTTGAAAGTTGCTCGCGACTCAACTTCGCCGTTGAAATGCAATTTCTTTAGTATTGTTGATGTGAAGTCGTCTTACCATGAAGCGATGTAAGAATAATTGGTTTATTAATAATGTAATTTTAGTGTGTATGTTAAATTTTTTATCAAAACTCTCAATAAAATGAAATAAAATTGGTTATGCAAACTTAGATTTCATTCATATTGAAAACCACTGTGAAACTTAGTTAATTAACAAACCGGCAAGAAATCTTCATAAGTAGTTGCTAATGGATCGGTTCACGGTCAAGACATATTATGAAATTATTATGAATAAAAACATATTTTTATTAGTCAGTAAGATAGTGTACTCCTTGTATTTATACCTCCATTATTTTGCAAATTGTATATAAAAGCCTTCGTAAGTGTTTGTTTAGTGAACACCGTTTCAAAATCAGCTCAGTGGTTTAGAAGTTTTTTAATGTTAAGATCGGCAGACAGGCTCGCGGTCCACTTGATGGTAGGTGACTATCGTCGCCTAGAGAGGCTGCTCAAATAACTGCTAAACGCAGTGTGCCCTGCCACTACTTTCCAGATCCAGACCAGAGCTTGAAAAGTTCATTTTCAAAGTTGACCCTGCCGGGAATCGAACCCGGGAACCCTAGAACAGAGCGTTAAGACAGGCACCCTAACCACTCATCCAACGGGCTCATCAAAACAGCGATACGTTCAGAGGCGATGCATAGATATAATTATACACATATTATATTATTCAGTTAGAATACAGTCATTTATAACGAAACGGGCAATAGATAAACATATTATACAATTCTACATACCGTCATATTCTTCAAAGGAGTCTTAGTGTTTGTAACTACTTTGCTGCCAGAACAAAGAAGGTTTTTAATAAAAAAAAAGTATCTAATAAATAAAAAGTAAAAATAAAATTATTTAAGGTGAGAAAAATTATATTTGAAAATCGTCATTGTCAAACCAAAATCTGCTAACTTTTTTGAGATTCCAACATTTTGATCTTATTCTTAGTGAACAGTTCATTTATTTATCGTACAAAAAAACTGCTAAGTGCTTATGAGCACTATTTGTCAAACAATTACCTGAAGCTATATGCAGCAGCTACAATCTGTTATTACAAAAAATATTCTATTATCAATTTAATAAATCAATTATTAAATTTTCATTTTTAAAAGACCAATAAGTTTAAATATAATAACCCTAAGTTTCATATAAAATACTTTAAACAAATAAATAAACCTATATGTTAAATTTTTATCAATATCTCAAGAGGATACTTTTTGTACAGATTGACAACCACGATATATTTTTAATATCCCATTTTCATTATTTTTTTAATAAAATTAAAACTGTGAGTATTATATAGTTAGTTAGTTATATAGACTACTACAATACCTTACCTGAATATATTGTCACAAATTGATGTGGTCAATCACAATGTTTGAGGCAAGATATTGTATAATGTCACCTGACCGCAAATGGACGCTGTGCAGCGATGCCCAATTGCCCATAATTATACCAGAATTATCTTACATTGATCATTGACTACATAATTAATTGCAATTAAAAATTGGTTTATATTATTTGGCCGTTAAACTGTCTTTAATGATGAGATTAGATAAACAAAAACTACGTCAATTTTTTTCTTTGACGAAGATTTCAACTTCCAATAAGTGAATTCCAGTTCAGTCTTTTTCTGAAAATCTTTTTCTAACTCAAATTCAAATTGTAATCACAAAGTCATTATTAACTTTTGGTGCTGATGTAGGTATTACGTGTTTTGGAGATGTATTTTTTATATTGATTTACATGTGGGTTAGTTTCATTTCATTGCTGCTAACATTAAATTCAAATAAATATATAGTAAACATTACATGTGCCTTAATTTTAATTAATTAATAGTAAATATGTAATTTAAAATTAAAATACAAATAACGAACTTATTTAATTCAGTTAATATTTGAGGGTGAGTCATATTGTCAATTAAAATTAATTAATAGTAGTTCGCTGTGGTATGTGCTGTCTCACTCCCACCATATACCTATGCATATGTCTGTCACTACTACACGTACTAAATGTTACGGAAAGCTTGCTGCAATACATCAGTGAAAAACGCATTCAAATCGGTTAAGCAGTTTCTGAGAATAGTGCGCACAAACGCACAAACGCAGAGACAAACAGACAACAATTCTAAAAACTATTTTTTTGGCCTCAATAACGTAAATTTAATGCACATACACAGCTCGTTTATGACTTTATCATATGTATAGATTAAAAGAGCCAATTCTCCATTCGAAGGAACGGTAGCAGAATTGAATAGAAAGAAGAGCATTTATTTCTATCACAATGAACACGTAATGGGATCGGTGGTGCCGGGCGGCATCTCAATTCTCCCAGTCTGACTGTGACAGTAAATTACTCGACCACGGCCTTACTATGGCACACCACTAATTGGTGCAGCACTAATGTGTCGAAGTAGGAAATACGGTCGCAGTTAAAAGTGTCACAGATTAAGTGCTTTGGTGATGGAGACTATTGTTCTAGCGCAGGTTAAAGGTGTGCCACTTATCGCGGGCGGGTTTTCCTCTTAACTGAGTTTACATTATAATTCTTATAACATCAGTTCAAAATCGAAACAGATTAACCTTTACTGAAGTATGACGGCAAGTATTGTGCCACTGCTTGGTGAAAATAATGTTACGATTGCAATACGCTCGCATATTAAGGTGGAGACAAACGCTAAATACTAAAAATATCCATTGTTTAATGAAGATGTTACAAGAAATAGACAAGACAATTGCTTTGAAAAAAATATATATTATACTTAAACATGTGAAGAACCAATTGTATTAGAATTTTTGTTAAAGTAACTCCACAAAAAAAGTTAAAACACAAGAAGAATTTGACTTTTTATTGAAAATTCTCTCGAAAACGGCTTATTGCGCGCATATGAATCCTGTACCTATTAATAAGTTAATGTCAGTTTAAAAAATTGTATTAAAAAAATATTTTTTTGTGTATTGTTCTAATGGTAAAAACAAAAAAAAACACAATTTCTAGGCCTGTTGAATTGTCTCCGCCGCCAGCGAGTGTTATTGTAAATGTCATTTGCCTCAGTGAAGCCCTTAAGTAGACTGACCCGCAACTATAGATAAAACAGAAACAGTATTAGCACAGTTTTACAATACTAAACTGTACTCATAGTTAAGCATCAGTTAAGTTTTTCTTTGTAAGGGTCGTGCGCTTCTCCCCCCGACGACGACCGGTGACGGTTCCAAAGTCCCCTATGGACTAAAACCACATCCATCTTGAGGGGTGTTTCAGTGGGTAAAAATCTCACATAACCTCTATGCGCATTTGCATTGCATGCGGCATTTGTCATAAGGTATCTTTTGAAGATTTCTTCCCTAGTAAAAATAAAAGAATGGAAGTGGTTTTTTATTTTATTGTTTCCGTCAACGATCATTATAGTCGATACCTAAGTGACGTGCGTAACGATGGGTTATAAGTCAACTCGCGGGCAATTAATTTGCGGATCTACGCGAGTAAACGTAATTGTATTTTACTTTTTTTTTTACTACGTTAACTCGCGGACAATAGGGCGTGAATATAAAAGTCATATAAATATTAAATTTAAAACTCGATATTGCTTTTAAATAAAACAAATGATTCTCAGAATAATATTATATTAAAAATCAATAACATTTACAATGTTTAACAAAAACGATTACAATATCACATCAGAGAAATATAAGGGGTATTTGGAAATATATTTACACTAACTATTGTTTGGGATTAGTCAGACAGACGCAGACACTTCAATGCAGATAGTAGGTACATTGATACTGAAGAAAGACTGTAAGGACATTTTTTTACTAATTCTTCTTCATAATAAAATGTAAAAGTAGAACTACATAGATTTGATAATATAAATTTAACGTTATACTGGAAGGCAGCTTTCCAACATATACATATAGTATATATATCCATAAAAATGACAAACATGACACTAAATTATTATGCATAGAATTGTAAATTTGCTGAGTGGCTTTTGAATGCAGATAGCACCAGTTTCAGGTGTTTGTCTGCCCTTTGTGCAATCAGCACAACCATTGCCAACTTTAGATTAATGTCCAACTTTGTGTCCGTCGAGGATTACAGTGGTTTGTCATTGAATGGAGTTGAGATGCCTTAATTGGAGTTACCTATTTCGAGAATCGTTCATATTATATCTCACTATATGTATAAAATAATAAATGAAAATTAACTTTAATGGTTTTTTTTTATGGTCTAGAACAGGGGTTCCCAAGCTTATTTTGTCTACGGCCCACTTTGAGAATAAATTATTTTCCAGCACCCCCATTTCTTCACCTACTTAAAAACCACTATAACTTCAAATTCAATTAATTAATTGTTGTGAGCTATATTAGCGGAGATTAAACATTTATTCTAAACGAGACTTTTAACGAACACAAGTTAACTCTTACGGGCTACACCTGCCAATGAGAATGATTATTGAAACGCAACTTTATAGCCTCTACATAACGCCCCCATTTTTTTGGATCTCTTACCGCCCCCCTTTAGGTCTGCAGCATCCACAAGGGGGCGTTATCGCCCACTTTGGGAATATCTGGTCTAGAATAATGTTTGGCAAAACAGCTAAAGGTGTTTTTTTTTATATATTAGAGACAGGATTGCCTATAAAGACAAGCAACGCCATAAAGTTTGCAAGTGCTCCATGTGATAGGTTATCATTATCATCATCAGCTTGTGCCTCTTTACTGTTAGATATAAGCCTCTCCTAAGGCTCTCCACTACGTAAGGTTCACCTGGCTGCAGAGCGTCCCACGCTGCCTTTCACAATTCGTGGCCTCCATTCGAGAACTCGTCTACCCCATCGGTTATCCGCTCTGCGACAGATGTGACCGGACCATTGCCACTTCAGCTTGCTAATTCTATCGATTATGTCGACAACTTTGGTTCTTAGTGGAATTTAAAAAAAAAAATTAAAAAAAAACTCTGAGCATAGCTCGCTGAGAGACTTTGAACTTGTGGAGCAGTTCGTCATTACTGGCATGATGAATTGATTATAGACCTCGGTCTTCAGATATTGCGGCAGTGATGACGAGAATAAATGTCTTACCTTCCCAAAAAAAAACTTTCAGAATTTTTTGTCAATCTCTTTTTAAAGTTGCTTTTGCCTAACTGGATCGTTTGTTTCAAATAGACATAATCCTGCACAAATTCAAGAGCCTCAGCAGTTACAGGTCCTGGGAGGATATGCTCTTTGAACATTACTTTCATTTTGTCCGAGTTCAAGTCCAAGTTCATCCCAAGACCTACGTGCCGGGAGGTGACGTTAAGGCTATACAACATTTTACTGAGTTCTCCCATAGTGTATGGCCACAAATCCACAATAATAAATTCAAATAAGTAATAAAAAACAAACCGATAGTGTGTTTACCTAACAGAGTCTTGACATAAAAGTAATTTATAGCCAAGCATCAATTTGCTTCAGTGACATTATGTGGTTTCCATTGTAATGATGGAAGGTTTTCCATTAATCTCATACACCACAAAAATACATACATTAAATGAAACTACAATGTAATAAAAAAAAACTTTTTAATAATAATGTATCAGCTACAACTAAATTAAATCACAGCGTTGCACAAACATCTTCCACGTAAAACATAACCTTCGCCATTTGCGGTAATTATTAACACTGAAATACAGTACAATACAATACAACAAATAAATAACATCAATTACCTTCCAAAAAAACTAATGTACCCACAAGTGAAAATTGTATCTTATGGTAAAATTCTTGAAAATCAAATTAATAATAATCATTGACAGCTTGGTTACACAAAAAAATAGATTTTAACAAAGTGAACAATTACAACTATATAGGAAGTAGTGTACCACATGAGCTGAAAATAATCACAATAAAAATAAAATAAAATAATACCCAAAAGACAATAGTATTTTGTAAGGTAGATAATTTAAACTAAACATAAAATAATAAAGTTCTGATGAAATATTAGACTGAAATAACAAAATACAAGCTACATTAGTAATTAGCTCGATAAATGCACCGTGCAGACATAAAACAGAACATTCCTCTACCTCGTGCCACCCGTAAGCACAGCAATACTTATCGCTTATTTTATTTAAAAACTTACATTTTATCTTTTGGTACCAATTTTTAATATAAAGTTCGTCAGAGAGGCTGAAGATCCACTTGATGGTAAGTGGCTACCCTAGGATGTCGAACATAGTAGGATTAAGGATAAGGGATTATATTGTATTACAGGAAAGGACAGGAAGGGATAGGAGAATGGGAACGGTTAGCAATCGTTATCAATTTCAATTCAATATATTCATATTTTAATGTTCATAGAGCGAGAATTAACATAAAAATAACGCAACGTGTGAGTTTGCATACTAAACATGCTAATTATATAGCAAGTATTACAGGGTGTTTTACTTGAGATATTTTTTTATTTAAATGATTCTGCTCATATATTTATTCAGATCTCGCATAAAGGACTTTCGCACTTTATTTTGCTTTACTAAGTATCTTTATCCTCCCATCCCCACAGATTAGTTCCATCTCCTGTCCTCTTCTTTCTAGACATGACCATGTCATCTGAACTGCTTTTCATGTCATAGGCCCAGCCTATCCAAGCAAAGAAATCTATAAACTGAGTTGTTACGTTGAGTTTGTTATTTCCTAGTTCGGCAGTTCTATAATCCCATGGAAACACGTGATGGTAATTATGGAAACCTTCTCCAAGTGTCAATATGGCTACGGGAATATTTTGAGCAGGTAAAAGTTTTTTATCGTAAGGTTTGTAGCCCCATATGTGAGCAGCGCTGTTCACGAGAAATGTTATGTTGAGATTCAGTACGTAACGTAGCATGACTATGTGCCAGGCGTTGATCCAGGTTTCGCCCCAACAGTACACGGGAATTATTGTAGGTAAAGCGAAACACACTGCCCCGATGAAAGGAATTGCGTACCTGAAACGTTCAGATTATAATAGTATATTTTGTTCTTCAATGGGAACGCATGCATTGGGTTGGAAGTTGCGAATGCTTATATAGCAATATCACAGTTAAATCTGATATAATTTTTGAACTAAAGTTACCAAAAGAATATTAGAATAATATTTTCATTAAAGTGTCTATAATCAAGAATGAGTAGAAAAAGATCTGTGACCATTGCTCCCGTGTTTCTTCTTGAAATGACAGCAGTAAACTATTACTGCTGTCATTTCAAGAAGAAGAATTTATTAAGTTACTAACTAATTCACTAGAATTAGTTAGTAACTTAATAAATTTAATAAATTAATATTATGCAAATTAGAATCTCTAACATTAGTTCACTGTGCGTCTATTTTCTAGAACAACTAGAAAATGTTTTGTGAACGTTGCACCCGTATTTTTTCTTGAAATGACAGCAGTAACGGTGGATTAGTATATACATAACAAGAGATTATACAAAATTTAATAAAAAACTCAAACGACTTTAATAAATTAATATTATGCAAATTAGAATCTCTGACATTAGTTCACTGTGCGTCTATTTTCTAGAATAAATATAAAATAGATTTTGAGCTATGCTCCCGTGTTTCTTCTTGAAATTTTAGCAATGGCAGTGGATTGGTATACACATATGAAGAGATTGTGGAAAAACAAATTAAAAAAAAAACTCACTTTTTCTGAAACCGAAGAACAGGATTATTGTAAATGTCAGACATATCAATCCGTTTTCCTCCCTCCTTTACTGCCTCGTGTTTCTTCACCAACAACCATCCCACGTGAGAGTAGAAGAAACCTCGCGTAGCATTGTGAGGATCGCCGTCAGTGTCACTATATTTATGATGAGCGCGGTGATCTCTAACCCAATGTGTAGCGGTATCTTGGAATGCTATAGAATTGAATACCATCAAAATTATCTGTAATGGCAACTTGGCTTTGTAACTCCTGTGTGCCCAGAGTCTGTGAGCACCAGCCGTGACGCCTATTTCTGCTGCCAGGAACATTGAAAAAGCTGTAAAAAAAAATCATTAATGCAAATTGGAAAGCAATCAGAAACAATATGAGTGGCGGGACACACTGTTCTTTTAAATACAACTAGGCACCTCGGTTTCGGGGTAATTAATTATAGTATTTAATTAATTATATAATATATAATATTATACGCTATAGATGTCCATCTGGAATTACCTTTAAAATTGTGAAAGAACAACATTCACATATAAACAAACATATAACATAATTTTTTTTTTATTTTTTTATGTTAAGGTCGACAGACAGGCTGACGGTCCACTTGTGTTGTTTGTGTTATAGGCGACGATAGCCACAACGCCTAAAGCTGCTGCAAGTGCGCTGCCGACTACAGTAGGATTTGATAAGGGATTAGGAGGGGCAGAAGGAAATAGAACATATACACAGCCCTCTCTCTTTATTATATTAATATATAGTATAGATGCTAATGCTTAGTATATCTGGCTCTAACTTTTTAACGATTTCTGCATAATAATAAAAAACCAATTAATCGTTAAAAAAAATGTTAACTTTAACAAAAATTGTTTTAAATTTTAATTTTTTCCTATTACTTTGGTGAAGGAATAAACGGGCTTTTTATTTTTTATTTATTTATATTAATCACTTACTTAAAAGAGAAGGAAAACATCCAGTATCTTCTAGAAGATTGCTAGTCTTCTAGAACATACTGGATGTCTTCCTTCTTCTAGAATCTAGAACATACATTTAAGAAATCCTGAAATTTCGTACTGGGTTAGAGTGATAAAATTATAAATTCGAAAGTGAGCTAGCCGTTGGTTACGCTTTCGCGCCTTATCTTCTCAACCATTGAAACTTTGTATGCATGTTATCAGAGATAGGAAAAAGGGTACATTGCATACATAACAAAGTCCTGTTCCCAAGGGAACATCTAAACAAATCAAAGCTAGAGTAAAATATATGAGCAATAAAGATTCAATAAAAATTGAAACACCTAATAAAGGGGCGCGAGCGAAGACGCTGGAAGCCATACATCCTCAAATTGAAGGCTCAATTCAAGACTGAGCTAACTATTGGGACGAAATATATATGATGTTAGTTATACAATGTCCTGTCTGTGCACAATAATAAAGTGATTTTGCATGTTGAGAATATTAACACATTTTGTTTTGTTAATTTAAAAATAAATTTAAAAAAAATAAAATAAACAACCTGCATGATCTTTTCCAAATATTTATATATTTTCACAAACGTCGCATTGTTATTCAGAAATATTTGTTCCAATATTCAAGCATTTTATGTTAAATTTTTTTTTTTTTTTCATATTTATGTTAAAAATAGTTGAAATTTATTTGCATAATTTTTGAATTGTATTGTTACACTATTATAAAACGATAGCTGTGCCCGCTACTAAAATCACGAGTATTATTTCAATTAACATTTTGTTTTTAAACCGAATGGAATGAAACACTAACAGTGTTATTACAAAAAAAAAAATACTAAACTATGTCTCAACACGTGTTTTGTAAAATAGCGTCTAATGACATTTGTGTACAATTTCACAGTTTAAACCCTGCCTCAAATAATGTTTAACCTTCGCTATTACAAAATAGTGTTTGGTCCTTTGACTAACCAAAACATCGCTAGGCAACCTATAGGCAACCAAATGTTGCTTATAAAATAGCAAATAGTAACAATAAAATAGCAACATTACAAAACGTTCAACTTCATTTGGTTCAATCTGAAACGTTCCTTTCTATGCAAATTTGTTATGTGCTAATAGAATATCCTATGCAGAAAAATATTTTAAAATTATCTACATATAAATAAAACAGAAGATACACCGCCATAAGTATGTTTTGGAACCAAAACTTACGTATATAATGAGTACATTGTACACATAGATTGGTTGAAAGAATGGAATGTGTTTATCAAGACTTGTCAATCGTCATTACTCATTGTCAAATGAGTATAATATAAATAAAAATTATTTCAAGTAATATGGAAAAAAATGGACAATAATTGCAATATTAAAATAAAAATTCGTGAACGTGAGGAAAATTGGGTTCAAGAATAAAAGGTAAAACAACCCGATATTTCATCATAAT
The DNA here is from genome assembly GCA_910589475.2 of Bembecia ichneumoniformis. NCBI lineage: Eukaryota > Metazoa > Arthropoda > Insecta > Lepidoptera > Sesiidae > Bembecia > Bembecia ichneumoniformis. Next base: position 507,525 of record OU342531.1, read on the forward strand.
CATAATCACACCACTAAATACAACCTGCGAAAATTAGAGACAAAGCATTTTAGACTAACTTTGAGGCTTCGACAAGTATTGACATGTATTAAAATATGAAAAGAATTATTTAAACCGTGCCTAACTCGTAACTGCTTAAACACGTTTTTGTAATAAAAAATTTTTTAGACACATGTTCAATGTCTGTTTATCTTTTTTGTAATAACACTCTAAATGTTACCGAAAGCTGGCTGTAATATATCACTAAAAACCGCATTCAAACCGGTTAAGTCGATTCTGAGATTAGCGTGTACAAATGCACAGACAAGCAAGACAAAAATTTAAGCCCTTGTACGTACAAATTATTGTTTTTATTTTAATTTTATTAATGTTTATTTGTATGTATGGATGATATGTTTGAAAAATTTGAAAAATAAATTATAAAATTATTAGACTTATGCACCTACCTACATTTATAATTTATAATTTAATATTTTTATATTGTCTACTATTGGAAAACACCTTGATTTCACTCTTCAATCAATTACAAAATTCAAAGTCACTGTGGACAAAGTCACAGTCAGAAATTAGTTTTGTATATAAGTAAGTATTCACGGCTACCGTTTTGGCCGGTTGATCGAAATGACCGTTCGTTGATTACTCACATTCGGACAAATAAAATTAGTATTATATTTATTGGATGCCTTTTGGGACAATGCTATTTATACTAATGATAAGACGCTGGATTCAGAATACTTCTGACCGGTCCTAACGAAAACACTACAGAAATGGTACGCCCTCTATAAATTGGGTTTTTTATATAAAATTTTCATTTATAAATAATATAAATCTAACAAGCAAGAAATATGTTTATATATTTGAGATTATTTAAGTGTTTTAATAAGAAAAGTTACCAAATATGTAATTCACAAAAATATATATCCACTGAAAATTACAGTTAACCGTTTCTATTATAACAGAGCCTTCCTAATCCTTTATTCTTAAACCCACTAAGTTCGGCAAAGCACCTGTGTCGTCGCTTGTTTTAACAGTAGACGGTAGCCACCTACCATCAAGTATACCGTCAGGCTCTCTGATGATTCCAAATAAAAAATAAAATAAAAACACATCGTTAAGAGAAAAGCAATTCAAAGTTTAGTAAACCCTCAATTAAGAGGCTAGAGAGGTAACTTACCCAATAAAATGGTGGCCCATTTAGTGGAGGCAACACAAAAGAAAAGACCATATAAAGCTGCTAAATGCCAATACCCGAATATCAGCAAATTCGAATATACAATTTCATATTTTCTTGGAGTTGCCTGAGGACGTGATATAATGTTTTCTTCATTTTGCTGTGAATTTATTTCACTGAACGTGGTCACAGTTTCACTGGTCATTGTCAAATAATTATTATTTATGTAGTTTTGTTTGCACTTCCGGTTTATTAATATGATTTTAATTTAAACAATAAACGGCAAGTAATTCCAACTTAATGTATAAAGTTAGATCGTCTTTTTCAAAGTGAGCCGTAGACCGTTTCACGCGAGAATATATACGAGAATATTGTCGTACGATATGAAGTGACTCATAAAAACATGAATGACAATTTTAAATATTATAATGAGTTAGAGATGAATGATATGATTGATAAAGTGCATTTACATAGACACAATAATTGATTCAAGTAAGGCTAAAACAACATAAGCGACATTTTTTTTAATATTTAAAAAATATATATTGTTTTTTTTATGTTAAGGCTGGCAGACAGGCTGACGGTCCACTTGATGAGGGGCAACTTAATGTTTTTAAATTGAAAAAAAAAAAAAAAAAAAAAAAAAAAAAGTATATAATGTATATATTTTGTTCTATAATGTGCAAACGCTAATTTAATTTTGACGGCCCGTTGGATGAGTGGCAAGAGTGCTTGCCTAACGTCTCAGGGGCCCCGGGTTCGATTCCCGGCGGGGTCAGCTTTGGAAATTTTAATTTTATTTTCAAAATTGACTCTGGTCTGGATTTGAAAAGAGTGAGGGCACCACTGCGTTTCGCAGTCATTTGGGCAGCCCGCCTGGCGGCAGTAACCACCTCCTTACAGAATACCGCCGTGAAATAACAGCATATACGTGCTGTTGTGTTTCGGTGAGTGAGTAAGGGATGCCAAAGCCCATTTCCTTATCCCCCTCCTAATCCCTTATCCAATCCTACTGTAGTCGGCAGCGCACTTGCAGCAGCTGTCCGTTGCTTGTGTTATAGGCGACGGTAGCCACCTACCATCAAGTGGACAGTCAGCCTGTCTGTCGACCTTAACATAAAAAAAAAAAAAAAAAAGTCTGTAGAAATAAAAACCAAATTGCGATCCGAATCCGCACGAATCCAGCTCGGATGGGCAGCGTTCGGAAAGCTAAGACACATCAGTGCATTAAAACAAAAGTTTTCGATCCATGTGTGTTACTAGTGATAACATATGGCGCTGAAACGTGGTATCTAACTATGGGCCTCATAAGAAAGCTCAACGTGGAGAGGGCCATATGCTATGTAGACGAACGAAAGTTACCGACATAAGCCAGCGGATTAGTAAGTTGAAGTGGCAGTGGGCAGGACACACGGTACGGAGAGCCGACTGCCGCTGGGGCCGGAAGGTTCTCATGCGGAGGTCACGGAGCGGCAAACGCAGCGTAGGACGTCCACCCACAAGGTGGATATACGACCTGATAAGGGCTGAGGGTCGACGGTGGATCCAGGAAGCTTCTGACCGATCCTTTTGGAAAAACGTCCTGCGGCTTAGATGATGATGATGATGATCTACAAAATACTTATGCATTCATTATATTATATATTTATTATATACTTATACTATATAATAAATATATAATTAATAGTAACATAAAAAATAATTAATAATTAATTTATTAATACTAACAATAAATAAATAAATAAATTGATTTTTACATTATACAGATTATTTATAAACTCAAATGTTTTTCAGTATTGTATCTATACTATAGTAATAATATTAAAAAAGAATGTTCACATCTGAATTAGGTATGTATCTGGATTATCTCACATAAGTGGATTTAGTTCCATTTCTGATCATGTATCGCGTCTTATTTATTTATTTATTTATTTATTTACATCAGCAACAGCTTAGCAAACTTTTTTTTTTTTTTTTTTTTTTACGAGGAGAAATCCATTTACGGATTCCCTACCGCTGGCTAGACAGTAGGGATATGTGGGACTCACCCAGTCAAGGGACTGGTCCTACCCACTAAAACTCCCCGGTGTCTCCTTGCCCTTTGAGCGGGGTGGACCGGGTTCTGCCGAGGCAACAACTCCGATCCACCCCAGGGCAGCCTAGTCATTGCTGACTAGGCTTACTCCAATGGGGAATTGCCCGGAGACACCCAGGCAATCCCCAGACGGGGGGGACCTTGTGCAGACACACATAGCTCGCCAGCCATGTGTGCAGGTCCCCTAGGGCATTTGAAGACGAGCTTGGTATGCCCGCCTTCTCCTGCCCAGCCGCCTGCGTCTGAGGGAAGCGAGACCGGCCTCTTCCTCTCGCCTCCTCTCAGCTGCCTCCTTCTGTGATATGACATCACCACAGAAGGAGGCGACCGCTTTCCAGGTGGTCACACTCCCAATCATGGCTCTTACCATGATTGGCAATGTGACCTCTCCACCTCCCAGCGCCGCCCTCAACTCCCGACGCTGAGATCTCCAAGCCGAGCACTCCTGGAGTGTGTGCTCGGCCGTGTCATCCGGATCGCCGCAGTGGTAACACTGCGGCGACTCCTCCCTTTTTATATTGTGCAGATAATGACCGAAGCACCCGTGTCCGGTCATTACCTGCACCATATGGAAGGTGAGGTCACCTCGTGGGCGCCTCACCCATTCCTCCAAAACCGGACGAACCGCGACGATCGTCCGGTGGCCAGCGGTAGGTACACGCAGAGCCTCACTCCATTTTTGCAAGGCCCACTCTTTCGCCTCTGCGCGGACCCGTCGCACTTCCTCGGCGACGGGTCTCTCTCCTTGGGACCTTGCGGCGACCCGATGCCGATGCACTTGGGACAGAACCAGGGCATCGACATCCCACGGGAGCGTGCCTGCTAGCACGCAGGCGGCCCCGTGACTGACAGTGCGATACGCCCGCACTGCCCGGATCGCCATGACCCTTTGCGGCCTCCGCAAAAGGGCCCGGGTGCTAGGAGTGAGGGACTCCGCCCACACCGGGGCTCCATAGAGTGCCATCGACCTTACCACTCCGTGATAAAGTCGACGACACGCCGAATTCGGTCCTCCCAGGTTTGGGAGGAGTCGTCCGAGTGCGGCTGCGGCTTTCGTCAGCCGTGGAGCCAGGAGCTTGAAATGCTCCTCGAAACTCCAGCGGGGGTCCAGTGTTAGGCCGAGATACTTAATGTGTCTCCCGACCGAGATCCAGACCCCCTCCACTCGGACTCGGAGCCCCGGAGGGATCCTGCGGCGTGGGGGATGGAAACCCATGGCCCTAGTTTTGTCTAGGGCCACCTCCAATCCTAGCAGGCGGATGCGCCGGACCACCAAGGAGGTGCCGACCGACGCTAACCGCGCTGCGTCCTCCCACGTCTGTGCTCTTGCCGCGACCAAGGTGTCGTCGGCAAAGCAGACAACCTCCATCTTTGGAAGTAGGTTGCCTCGCAGGACCCAGTTGTACCCCAGGTTCCACAATAATGGGCCTAAAACAGCCCCCTGGGGTACGCCTACCGCCACCGGCCGGCGATGGACCTGTCCGTCCGCACCCTCATATAGCACTACCCGCCCACCAAGGTAGTCGCTGACAAGGGCGCGGAGGTAGGGCGGCACCCTGTGGAATTCTAGTGCCGCCCTTATGCACTCATGAGGGAGGCTGTTGAACGCGTTGCGAATGTCGAGTGACACCGCAACAACAGCCTCCCCTCTACCAGTGGCCTCCTCGGTCCATATTTTGAGGAGGCCCACCGCGTCCATCGTGGACCGACCGGCTCGGAAGCCGAACTGGCGTTCATCCAGATTCGGCCTCGTTGTCTCTAGATGCTCGACTATCCGGCGTGCTATGATCCTTTCCATAGCCTTGCCGGAATCGTCGAGCAGGACCACCGGTCGGTACCCCGCCGGCGAGTCGGCAGGGCGACCCTCTTTGCGCAGAGTCACCCCACCTTCCACCTCGCCGGAAACTTACCCCGGGCGATACAAGCGTCCAGTATCGCCCGGAACCTCTCCTCCATAGGCCCTAGCGCTATGGCTAGGACCTTCGCCGGAAACAGCTTAGCAAACTTAACGTTTATTAACATTATCTAACGCTCAACATTAACAGCTCGACATGGTCCAATGTGAACCTATATATCAACATTTGGTAATATGTCAACATAATTATTTCGAAAAATAAAGAAATTTGAACAAAAATAATTACAAATAATAATAAGCCACGATACACAATTTCTATGTTTAATATACGATAAATATGATCAAAGTCAAACAAAAATAAAAAAAACATAAAATAAAAAGTCAGAATCAGTAACAACAATGTCAAATGTCCCTATATAAAAATTAAAAAAGTCAAAATGTCAAACAATTCTAACAATCAACCCAGTAATCAATTATATGTGTGACGAAATAGCAGCGAGAATCTGCTTCTTGTGACTAATGTCCAGATTTACGCTACAAATTCTAGGGACCGGTGAGTGCCTCATTAGATTTGTTTTATATACAGGCACGTGGAACTGAGTAGGATACACTCGACATTACATCCATCCGGACAATCGAAGCCTCCATGCAATAATTTAAAAAGGAAAATTGATGGGTTTTATGGATTTTTTTAACCTTTATTGTTCAAATAAGTATTTTTATCAGGCGTTGAGGTTTTTATTTTTATTTTTAGATGATTCCTTAGTGACAAAACTTTTTCTCGACGAAAGGCCTCGTGTCCTATTCTGTATCCCTGACGACATTTATACAAATTTTCATGATGATCGGTTGAGCGGTTAAGGCCTCGAATCGTAACAAACAAACAAACACACTTTCGCATTTATCACGTTAGTTAGCATTTCTTATGTTCGATATTAGCCTTTTGTTAGCGGAGTAAGGTTGAAGTTTAAATTCTTTATTCTTTTTAAACGCATACGTACTGGGAAATTAAAATATTTGAACATAAATGAACATAATGCAAGGTTAAAAAATGAAGTTAAAAATAAATACAAAAGAACAAGTCAACACAATATGTGACAATATACGAGGTCATTTTTTTTAAATGTATTTCCCTGGAAATATAATGTTTGCTCATTTGTGTCTGTTGTATTTGCATTTTTGTCGGAATTAGGATTAGGTAACTAAACGTTAGGTACGTAGACTGTTTCACATTTCACCTCTGCTCAAACAATTATGTTAATGTCTGTCAGTGCGCAGATATGTCCAATGTCCATATAATAATAAAAAAATACTTTGTTAATAACCAATATTTACTGTATTCATTAAAATATCTATAAAATGTACATTTACACTTAAGATTGTATTTTAATATTTGTTTTAATTTCTCAAACCCTTAATTGTACAATAGGCATGATGACGGTATTAAAGAATCAAAGAATAAATGGTTTTGGAGAAAAATATATGTTGAAAGGAGTCTAAAAATTACTCATTTTTTGTATTAAAATTGAGTTTAATAAGATTTTCAATAAAAGAGAAGTATAAATAACTGCAATCGGCCATGTTAACTGAAACATCACTCTGAGCGTATGACGTCACGCCCAGGTAAGTCACGCCCATCGTGTTGCTTGACTTTGCTTTGACAGAATGAAAAATCTGATAGATGTCGGTGACGTCATGGTTCTTCAGACGCGACGCCATGACACCTAAGAGCGTTTTCGCGCGTAATTCAAAATGGATTTAAAAACATTCAATAATTCGCGTTTAAATTTAGTTTTTTTGCTGAAATATTGTTTTTTTCGGATATGGTAGACGTGTATCTACATTATGGCAGGGAATTTCAAAATCTGTCATCATGCCTACTTTTAATCAAAATATTCTCCATTACTTTCTACAACATTTTACCATTTTTCGGGTAACAGAAGTATGCCACGGCGATATAAGTTTTCGGAGGCAATAAAATCATCAAGTACTTTTCTTACTTCTTCGATTTTTTAAATTTTTGTCCAGACAAGACCGAAACAAATGTTGGAGCAATATCTGGGTTTGCAAGCCAGACTTCCCAGTTCAGTTACAATATTTCTTCGTGGTTGAAGCGACATGCAACAGTACCATGGCCTCAGAAAATGTTCGTTTCTCACTGATTATTTAATTTAAATTGTGAACTGTAACAACCTGCGGTAATTGTTTCTCCAGGTTTCAGGGAGTCGTAATATGCAATTTACCAATATATATATTTTAATAAATATTTAACCAAACTAGAAGGATACTGCAACATCAATAAATCATAAATCAATCATATTACTCAATATTATAACACGCAATATATTATTATGCAATATATTATTATGCAATTTACGACGAATATTTTTTTTAACTTTAGATACGGGCTATACGTGCCCGTACGAACTTTTGCATCGACCTATTTATTTAGTACTTTCAATACCTAGCGGCTTCGGCCAGCTTCAAATATGACTACACTACGTACATCGTACAACTGTCTTCAAGAAATGATACAAGTTTTGTGTTTATCGGGAAAATGCAACACTGTTAACGATTATATGTATATTATACTTAAGTATTTGTTATTTTAAATATTATTTTTTTTATTTAAATTTTAAATGAGTATTAAAATTATTCATTATTTTAAATGACAATTAATAGCCAAATGTTCAGTCAGCAGAAGCGTATATTGTTTTGTATTTTTAAGGTTCCGAACGTCCGAAAAACGAAAAACTGAACCCTTATAGGATCACTCGTGTGTACGTAGCGTCTGTGCGTCGCTTGTGAAGATCTTAAATGTATTTTTTTTGTAATTTTAAAATAAATAGTTTCCAAGTTATTCAAGAAAATAGACGAAAATTGACCATTCGCCCCCCCCCCTTATCTCCGAAACTACTGAACCTAAAATTTTGAAAAAAATACAGAAATTAGTTTTCTACTTATAGATTATAGGAAAACCTATAAGAAGTCCATGATATTAAAATAACATGGTAAATCACTCAACATCGTTCGGAACCCTCTTCACGCGAGTTCAACTCGCACTTGCCCCGTTTTTTTTTTTACAAAAGTACTATTATAAAATTTAAACGATTTATCCAAACAATGTTTTTAATTGGCTATTAATTTCACTGCTTGGGTCTTTCGAAGCGCTTGCACGCGTTACTAATTTCATAATATCTCTTAAACTGCACAATCTAACAACTCACAGTGAATGGCAAATTTTATCTCCACTTGGATTATTATTGGATTCAAATTTTATCAATAATTTATTTATCTAAACATTGCCTGAGTATTTTCTTTTTTGAATAGTTTTTTGAGAAATGAAAGCAGTTATTTTATCCTTAACATAAAAGTTGGATATCTTGAGATCAACGTTTTTATAGTAGATAGACGTATGCAATTTTTTTCTGTAAATTATGTAAACAAACCTTGTTGGTCTCGTGACGTTTATTGGTGAAAACCGTTCCTATATATGTATGCATTGTTTTATTAAAAGGCCGCCAGGCTTTAGGCAGGCAACTCACTCAGAAACTCATTTTTCTCCGACTTGATTAATAAAATGTCGTGATATGGTATTTAGAACCAACATTTAAAAGAATAATATATTAGAGAGCTTAGCAATTGTCGATAAGCTTTTGAAATCGAGTAAGTGGTTGGATGAATGGTTAGGGTGCTTGCTTTAACTCTCTGTTCTTAGGGTTCGCGGGTTCGATTCAACTCAACTTCGATTCAACGCAGGGTCAACTTTGAAAAATACGAACTTTTCAAATTTGGCTCTGGTTTAGATCTGGAAAATAGTGACAGGGAACACTGGATTCGCAGTCATTTGGGCAGCCCGTCTGGCGGCAGTAACTACCCCTTTACAGAAGACCACAGTGAAATAACAGCATGACGTTTTGTGCTGTTGTGTTTCAGTGAGTGAGTAAATGTTGCCAGAGCCCATTTCCCTAACCCTTCCCAATCCCTTCTCCTTAATCCTACAGTAGTCGGCAGCGCACGTGCGGCAGTTGTGGCGTTGCTTGTGTTATAGACGACTGTAAGTACCTACCATCAAGTGGACCGTCAGCCTGTCTGCCGACATTAACATAAAAAATGTGTTACGATATACTGTGATTAAGAAGAGAAAGTTGGCACTTTCACCCTCTTATATTAAAAATATAAAAAATACAATCTAAGTGATCTAATTCCTTTATTTCGTAGAAGTTAATTACTCTAAGAAATATATTATATTCGTACATATACAGTTATGAATGTTAATTAGTCGGAGAGAGAGAGAGAGAGAGAGAGAGAGAAAATTAGAGAAACATAATCTTCATTGAATTCTGCAGTGCTGTGTAAACAACCATTAAGGGGCAGTTAAGACGTGGTGTTATATATAGCGGACAGCGGTTTTAAGAAAAGATACCCTAAAATTTTAAACTTAGTAAATTAATAATTACTAGTTGGTAAATTATTTATACTTTTCAAATTTAGTAGAGGCAACGCAGTGTGCGTTTCGCAGTTATTGATTGGCCCCCCCTTTACAAAAGACCACTGTGAAATAACAGCATGTGGGCTGTTGTGTTTCAGGATGACAGAACTAATTTCTCCACCCCTTCTTAATCCTTATCCTTAATCCTACTAAGCAGCGTACTTGGAGAACCTATAAAGTGGCCACGGTAGCCCCCTAGTATCAAAAGGAGAGACGGTCAGCCTGGCTGACGACCTTTAAATGTTTATAATAAAAAAAACTTAGGCAAGTATGAGTATAGTTATTTCAGTTTAGCGTTGGTTTTAGTCAACGCCCTGTAACATACTAAGGATTTTCTCAATTTTAGGTCGAGCTCGAAATGAACATCAAAGTGATCGGCGAATCACTTTACAGATGAACATGTGAAAAAGTGCAAAGCGTTTTATATAAAAAACTTATCCACATAATTAATTTTAATAAAAACTATACAATAAAGTAAACATAAAGAAACAATTACACCAAGGAAACAGAGACTGACCAAGGAACAGGTTCTCAGTCTGATGGCATTTGGCAGCTAATCCCGCAGCGCAAAGAAAGAATCTTGTAATGTGAATTTTACAGGCAAAATATATAGAAAGATAAAATGCAGATTTCTTGGAGTCAATAGAAGAACTCGGTGTTACTGTAGACGTACCCTAACAACACTATGTCCAAGACAAATTCCCTAACGTGTCTAATTGTGCTAACATTTACTTCCTTAATCACGTACAATGGCTGAGCTATAAATAAGAGCGAATCCCGAATCCGCCCGTTTAGTTGAATATTACCTCAATAAATTACTTCTCTTTAAGTATATTTACTTTTTGTATTTTATTGATGTTAAATTAATTTATTTTAAGACAGAAGTCTGCTGCTGCTATTCATGTGTTCTTTTTTATGGAAATATTGTAATTTTAGCGTGCTGTTGTTTTTCAGTGAGTGGGTTAGGGATGCCAGAGCCCATTCTCCTGTGCAATCCCCTATCCTTAATCCTACAGTAGTCGGCAGCGCACCTGCAGCAGCTGTGGCGTTGCTTGTGTTACAGGCGACGGTAGCCACTTACCATCGAGTGGATCGTCAGCCTGTCTGCCGATCTTAACATAAAAAATAAACTTGGTAACAAAGAATTCAAAACTAAAAATAGTTTCTGACGGCATAACAGTTATTATTATTATTTTTAATCTTAATCCAGAAATTATTTTGAAATTTATATTGAAGTTAGAGTTATGTAATTTAAAACACTGAAAGAGAAAAAAAAAAAACAATAAAATATCGCTGTTAAAAATCTGTTTTCGAGTGTAGGTAACTTAGATTAAGCCTTTGACTCAATTCTCAATAATGTTTGGCATGTCGTGTCCTATGTTAATTTATTGTGTGATATATAACTTTCTACTGTGTGTGTGTTAGATGTTAATACTAGAGATATATCGAAATGTAGGTTTGCAACGTGGTAGGTAAATTGCATTGCATAGTAGGTAAATGTGTATTTTTGACAAAATATCTTATTTATATAATTTATGAGGTTAAGTTGGCTACGAGGATAAGTTATGAAGGCTTAATTTACACTACAAAAATATATATTTTTAAGTATTCCAAAAGAATATTGTAATTAGATTTTAATTACAATTTCATTCCTATTTATTATCTATCTATACATACAACAACATCTAACAATAAAATCCTAAACGAGCCGTGTTTTACACGTAAAAACAATTTGTACACGTTGTAAGTAAGAAAAGGTTCGTCACCTGTAAGTCGACATTAGCTTGCACCAGGACAATTATCAGTAATGCCAAAATTCATTTAAAACGTCTGTCAGTTGTCTGCTTAGTGCTTTAGTTTCAAAAGGTACTAAGAGCCTACGACTTGATAAAGGAATTAATTTGAAAACTGACTAGGTTTTCTTACCTGACTGCACTTATGTTACCGAGGTCAAAAAAATAGACAACTTTTTTGTCTGTTTATCTATGCGCTTGTGCACGCAAATCTTTTTCACTGATGTATTGTGGCAAGCTTCCTGTAACATTTAGTGTTTGTTTCATCCCAATCGGTTTACAAACAAAAAACTTATGCGGTATACTGAATACTTACCACGCATACGAAGATGCGGGCTCTGCTAGTTTAACAATAAATATATTCGCAAGAGCATCACACTCACTCACATCACAATGAACTCTTTGTGTATTACACAATAACAGATTAAATGTGGATTGATCTGATTGTGATATGTTCGACTCAAAGATTAGCAAGACTCAAAGATACTGCCATTTATGCGGAGTTCGTCCTCATTTCTTGGACAAGAAGCCACTGCGTAGTGTCCAGGCAGAAATTTTACACCGAGGTGAGAGAGCTGAGGTGTTTTCATTTTGCTACATTGAGATCTTCAAGAGAGCTGTAAGATATTTACTGAATCAATAGCGCTTCGGTCTGCAGCCACCTATAACGCTTCAAGTGAATCGTCAGCCTGTTTATTATATTGTAGTAAAGATGAATCCAAATTGTATAAGAAAATGTATAAGATATGTGTTGGTAAACAAGGGTATATAACATGTTATTAATATAATAACAATATAATGTAACACATGCGCATGAATACCGTGATCTGGATTTTTAATTCTAACAGCTACGTTTTTCTTTTCTTATTTAAAAGCACAACAGTCGCTGCAGAAGCTTGCAAAACGTACTCTCGCGTAGAAATTGTGAAATTAGTAAATAAATGACAGTACATCATGTTGGATAACATTCTCTTTTATTTTAATGTCTTTATTTTGCAATTTTAGTACAATCTTTTTTTATCTAGAACTATAATAATGTGTACCTACCTGTTATATAACAAAAGTTATGTAATATGTTATTTAATCTGAACTCACCTTAAAAACATCGCTTACTAAACATATTTGCATACATACTTATTTACTATGTTAAAAATATATAAAGTACTATAGTGGCACTCTTAAAAAGAAGACAACTCAATCAAATAAAACATAAATAATATTTAAACGATAATTAAAACTGATGTGTTTGCTATAGCAACAGAAAAAAGTAAATCCTAATTCGGCTATGCGATCTGATGTAATAGGGAGGACAATCTATTCCACCGAATTTCGAAGTCTGATGTTAACTGATGTTATTTTTTTTTAATCAGATAGTTACCCTTTTTTTTTTTTTTTTTTTTTTTTTTACGTTGGGAAATCCATCATGGATACCCAGCAGCGAAAGGGGGACGCTGTGGGTTATGCCGGACTCCTACCGGCTAAAACCCAACGGCTTTCTAGCGCGGCCGTAGATGGGCGGGGTCGCAGGAACGTTGTTGCACAACTTCGGCGACCCGCCACGGCTGTTCAGCGCGGGGAGGACTACGCTCCCTGTCGGAACCTCGGCGTACCCGAAAGCGGAGGTACGCCGGCCATCTCGGGGACCTCACAACGGGCGGTAGTCTCCCCTTAGACTACCGCCCAGGTCCTGGTCAAGGGGGAAGGCGGCGGATATAGGCCATCCGCCTGCGCCCGAGCCTTCTCCGGCGGATCGGCTGGGAGAGGGGATCCTCTTCCCGTTGCCTCTCCGCCGCTTCCTTGCGCGACATAACGTGCTCACAAAAAGTGAGCATCGCCTGCCACGCAAGGTCACTGCCGACCATCGCTTTCACGACGGCCGGCAGCGAGAGGTCGGCGCCCACGACGAGGGACAAAGCAGCGCGCTGCTCTGCCCATTCGGGGCAGTCAGCCAAAGTGTGTTGCGCAGTGTCAACCGCGCAGCCACAGTGGTGGCATTCCTCGGTATAATCAGATAGTTACCCTCGTCGTCTATAAACAAAGCGCGATACTGAAGGTCAGTCCAAATTAAATGACATGTTATATAACTTTGTTGTATAACCTTTCCACGTTTTAAATTGCTGTATAACATAACAACATAAAACAAGACAGTACACATTAAAATAACAGTGCAATATTGTCACATGTTATCATGAGTAGGTATACGCGATAACGTGAACCAGACGCAAATTATATATAACTTAGTTTTATTAACACGTATCATCCAAACATATAAAGCATGCCACAAAATTATATTTTATAAGTAACATATTTTGTTATACAGTCTGGATTCACCTTAAGCTCCACATAAAAGAATGAGATTTGAGGTCCCTTATTCTTACCTTACCCCCTGGCTCTGAAACACAACAGCATGTTGCCATAAGTGGCTATTTTAAAAAGTTCTTCTGAAAAAATTTAACGGTTTTAAAACTGTTTTGTCAATTTCGTTCCCTTACACGTGTCACAAAAATGAAGGTAAATTCGTACAAATAAACTCAAATAAAGGACAAAATCGCGGTAACCACGTTAAACAAGGAATCCGATATCAGTGGGAGCAATAATATGGAGATTCTAGGGTTACATTTAAATAGAGAGAAGTATTCTATTCCGGTTTTGGCAAACGTAAACATATTCAATATGCATTTATTCGGAACTCTGTGGCTCGCCTCATTTGAATAAGGATTTGCTTCTTTTCTTCGCTGATAAAGTTTAGAGATATGTATATAAGTTAGTATTTTTAAGCCAAAATCGTTTATTGCAAATCGAGAAAGAGTATAATAGGTTTGAGGATTTTATTCTTCGATTAGATAGATAGATAGATAGATAGATAGAACATTTATTTGCACAAAAATGACACACATACAAAGAGAAAGAAAAAATTACAATACAACTGTTTAACAAAACAAAAAAAAAAAGAATTAAAAACTAATTTAAAATTTATACTATTTCCCAGATATTTTAATCTCATTGCGTGTGCGCCATGACAGCAAAAAGGTATCTGGCTCAGCATAAGCTGAGGCAAAGCACAGCGCTGATATTATGCCAGTCCTAGTGTACAAATTCACGTCGGCAGGATACGCATTGTCATTGGATTATCGCAATCATCATAAACAATTAATTACCTTGCAATAAGCAGCAAACTGCGTCTGCGTCTCTTTATAAAATATTATTCGTGAAAAACGGCAATTTTGTATGGAGGAGTGGTAAAGGGCGGAGACGGGGGGAGGGTGAGTAGCATAATTATGGTGCTCGCTGATAATGTAGCTTTCTATAGGTGAAAGAATTTTTAAAATCATTCCAATAGTTTTTGAGTTCATTCATTACAAACATAAAAGCTAAACGTAAATTGACAGCTATACTGTTTCGCTGAGCGGTTCTTCCTTTTATTAGTATTTAATTTTAATTTTGTTATTTAAATATGGTTAAATTAGTCTATTATTCTTTGTTCTTGTTCTTGATTTCAGTTTTTCATTGTTTAATTTTCATTTTCATGTCCTTTTTTTTTTGTAAAGATTTGCGTGTCGCTGTGCGTGTATTATCGATCGTCTCAATTTCTATACAGTTTGTAGCTTATCTGTGTATGCCTTAAAAGTGCCTTGTGTTACCTATACCTATTATAAACTTTTCTTTGTTTGTGCTGTTGGTGTACCTTTAAAAAATAAATAAATAAAAAATACATGCATACAAATCTTTTCTCTTTATAATATTAAATAGACTAGTATAGATATGCGCCGACTTTGAACGCGCCGTAGTTGGTTTTATTGAAAATCCCACAGGAAGCTAACTGGTTGCGCCGTAATCGAATGGTTTGGTTGTCAAGTCCATTTTCCTTTTGTACCCGCCTCTTCATTAAAATTATAGCCCTCAATTTTCCTTTTTTACCCACAATCCCGCGATATGTATGCACGTCACCGCCGCGAACGTGAGAAGAGATCTCGCCAACGCCTCAGCAAATTTCGCTCGAAAAAAGGGAAGAATCGAATTGAACACGAGTGCAGTTGTTATCCGCGTCTTAACGTTTACAAACAAACTATAAGTGAGCAGTGTCTGCCAGTTGGACGTTCTGAAGAATCCTGCAGGAGATCGCACTAGAGCACCGGTTCAAGGTACGTGCATTTCCTTCTGTCTATCCTGTCCATCAGACAGTCAACTGTTCGTTTACAGCCGCAACCAACATACAGTCCACTAAACCGCCGCAGGGATTCATGGCGTGATCTGTCGTAATCCCGCCGCAACGAGATTTAGATCTTGTTAAACCCTTCAGGGTTTTCTCCGCGCCTCCATTTTTATTTGGTCCTCCGAGTCGGATTTTTTGATTCCCGCAAAGTTGTAGTTTTTTTCGAGTTATAAAATAGTACCCATTAATAAATTTTCATATTTAAAAATACCTAGTTAAATTTGGTTAATTAATTCGCATTCACGTTAGATTATTTAGATAGACTAGTTTAGAATTATTTGTACGCATTCATATAGCATTATAAATTCGTTTAGTAATTTTAATTTCGCGCGCTCCGGTGCAGGTGCACCGAACGTTGTTTACCTACCTACTTGTAATAATAGTAACATAACGCTTCTTCGCATAAAATGTCTAAGACAAAAAGTAATGAAATTGTGCTATTGCAGTCTAAACGCGATGCACTTTTTGAAAATATAAATCGAGTGTATGATTTGTCAAAGAAGGTTGATATAGGCGATGAACATAAGGAGAATTTTTTATGTTCCGTAGAAACGTTGGAAGATACGCGTTCGGAATTTAAGGAAATTGTTGATCGTTTCAATGAAGCAGTACTCGTGGTAGACCCGGAAAGCACACCTAGTTATAAGTGTTTGATTGCTTTCGAAGACCTTTACTGTCGAATTAAACGCGTATTGAAGCGTATCCAAGCCGTACCGTCGAGGGTGGACAGCGCTGATCACGATCAGAAGGGTTCATCTGACCGCGTAGATAGAAGTAGGATGCCTACCTTGCCACCCATAGAAATTATGTCATTCGATGGTGACATACGTACCTGGCCTTTGTTCTACGCAGGTTTTAAGTCCATGGTACATGACAATCTAAATTTAAATAAATCGGAAAAATTGTATTATCTTATGGGCAAGCTATCCAGTAAGGCGCAATCTGTATTTTCGGGTATTGCACCATGCGCAGATAATTATGATACAATATTAAAATGTCTCGTTGATAGATATCAGGATATTCGTACGATTGCAAATACCTACTTAGAACAGATGATGAATGTTAAGTTAAACGGTCCCGCCTCAGAGTCTAAGTTCCAATTATTTATGGATGAGTTTGTAACTGCCGCGAACGCGTTAAAAAATTTGCAACTCGATAATCTGTCAGATTTTATTATGTTACATATCGCATTAAAGAAATTTGATTTAGATACCGTCCGCGCTTTTGAATCGCAGTATCGAGAATGTAAGATACCTACTTTCATTCAACTAACTGACTTTATTAGGGGTCAGCACAAAATATTCCACAACACGCAGGGCGCGACTGCATGCAATAATAATACCTATAAGCCGAGAAATCGTGTACCAAATCCGCGCACTTATGTAGCAGTGTTACCTGCACATAAAAAATGTCTGTGTGAAGACATCGTTCACGATCACCTTTACAAATGTCCGAAGTTTAATGATTTAACACCTTCCTTGCGTTTTAAATTGGTTAAGGAACGTAACGCATGCATAAATTGCCTTAGTTTAAAACATAAATCCCGCGAGTGTGGTTCAAGTATGAAGTGTCGTAGTTGTAGTCAAAAACATCATTCCGCGTTACATTTCGAAAAATTTAAGGTTAAAACCTCATCACGAACGGACGAGCCGACTCGCCTTTCGCCGACATTTAATACAAGCCAGACGCCGCCGCCTCCTCGAGCTAGATCGCCTACTGAGAGACGTGATATGAATGTCTCGTCGATGCACACATTCATTGCTGCGCCGGTTGAGAGTGCCGCGAGTAGTAGCGGTCTGAGCGCGCAATGTACACAACCCACTACTGTATTACTGTCAACCGCTCAAGTAATTATTTACGATGGTAAAGGACGATCACATGTTGTAAAATGTTTGCTTGATTCGGGATCGCAAAGTAACTTTGTAACAAGCGAATGTTGTGCACGTTTAGGTTTGAATTGCAATAAAGATACACAAACGATTGTTCGCGGTTTCGGTGGTACCGAAAAGTCTATTAGAGGTGCAACGGATTTTAAAATATTTTCACGTTATTCGGATAACGTTCATTATGACGTATCGGCATTTATTGTCGATCGGATCACGGACAAGTTGCCTTCTATTCCGGTCGATCCATCTACGCTCGTGCACATAAGGGGATTGCCGCTTGCGGACAGTACTTTCGCAACTCCTTCGGAGGTACAGGTTCTGATTGGAGCTAATATATTCCCACACTTATTGTTACCGGGCGCGGTACAAAGTAATATTAGTGGAATGCCGCGAGCCGTAGAAACAGTTTTAGGATACATAATTATGGGTGCAGCTCCAGTCCTAATGCCTCGAAATAGGTCATTGTTAAAATCCGCATCCGCTTGTTGTACTGTCATGCAACAATCCTCATTGGACAGCCTTCTTAAAAGGTTTTGGGAGTTAGAGGAGGTGTCTGCTCCGCCCGCCCACAGTCAAGACGATCTTGAATGTGAGACGTATTTTCGTGATACCACTACGCGCGAGGATAATGGAAGATACATAGTCGCGTTGCCGTTTAGGGACGACGTATACAAGTTAGGAGATTCTTACACCACTGCCCGCAAACGATTTATGTGCTTGGAACGCAAGTTAGAATGTTCGAGTATGCTGCGCTCCGCCTATAACGACATCATTCGTGAATATGTTGATAAGGGTTATTTAAGGAAATTAGGATTTATTGATTTAACACTACCCGCCGTATCCTATTTTGTTCCGCACCACTGCGTATTACGTGATGACAAATCAACAACGAAAGTTCGTATGGTTTTAGATGCGAGTAGTAAATCAACCACAGGGTTGTCGCTTAACGATTTATTACATTCCGGCGAAAATATACAGGGTGATTTAAATAAAATTATTTTAAACTTTCGACTTTTTAATATCGCGATTGCTGCAGACTGTCGTCAGATGTTCCTGCAGATTGGTATGCGCGAAGCTGATCGTAGATTTCAACGGATCCTGTTTAGGTTCCATCCGCAAGACCCAATATCAGTTTATGAATTTAATAGGGTTTGTTTTGGCATGAAGTCGAGCGTATTTCACGCTGTTCGCGTTGTCCGTCAGCTTATTGAAGATGAGGGGCACAGATTTCCCATAGCTGCCGCGATAGCATCCAGCTCGACGTACATGGACGACGTGTGCTTTAGCATAATGGCTAAGGACGTGAAGCGAAATGACGAGGCCGATGCCATAGCAGCCTGTACGCAGCTCATTGAGCTCTTCAAGTGTGGCCAATTTGACCTCGTCAAGTGGACCAGTAATTCATCCGCTGTACTTCGCGCCATTCCCGCATCACATCGCGCCTCCCCAGATTTAGAGATAGATAGGGGTGCCACACCGCAAAAAATATTGGGCACATTTTGGGACAGGTCGGACGATGTCTTTTACTTTAAGGTTGTAACACCTGAGTTAGGATGCACTAAACGAATAATATTATCTGTTGTCGCTCGTCTATGGGATAATTTGGGGTTGGTTGCTCCGCTTGTATTGCATGCCAAACTTCTTATCCAAGAGCTATGGTTGTTGAAATGTGATTGGGATGACGTCCCGCCTCAACGCATTATATCGCTGTGGTCGAAGTTTTGCCGCGAATTGCCTAATCTTAATAATGTGCGTGTGCCGCGACATCTAGGTGTAGTTCAGGGCTGCCTCGCTAACCTATTAGGATTTTCTGACGCCAGCGAGCGTGCGTATGGCGCGGTAATATACCTTCATGTTACTGTAGGCGACAGTAGAATGGTACGTCTTGTTTGCTCTAAATCCAAGGTTTCGCCGCTTAAACCAATCTCGATCGCTAGGTTGGAGCTATGCGCCGCGTTTTTAATGTCTAAATTGCTGCGCAGGGTGCTTGATAATTTTGAACCGCGATACAGGATCTCGAAAGTGTATGCCTTCACAGACTCGAAGGTTGTCCTTTGTTGGATTAACTCTTCACCGCATCGTTGGCAGACGTTTGTCGCGAATCGCGTGGTAGGAATAGTGGAAAACATTACTGCCACCTCCTTCCATCATATAGCAGGAATTGACAACCCCGCTGATTGCCTATCACGTGGGTTGTCACCAGCAATGCTCATAAACCATCCTCTGTGGTTTTCGGGACCACCATGGGCATCTAAGGATCCAAAAGACTGGCCTATCGCAGAATTTGATAGTGGAGATATTGGTGAAGTGCCTGATCTAAAGCCGCTTGCACATATAGTAACTGCCACTTCAACTGAATCTTTAATTTATATGCTCGCTACTCGTACGTCTTCGTGGTCGAAGTTACTACGTATAATTGTTTATATTTATCGCTTTTTGAAGGTGCTACCGCCCAGAGTACATATAACGAGTTCAGACTTAAATTTCGCAGAAAATAAAATTATACTTGTTCTTCAAAGCATCTATTTCGCTGAGGATATAATTAAGTTGAAATGTAACCAAAGCTGTTCGAATGCTTTACAAAAATTACATCCGTTTTTAGACAAAAATGGTATCATGCGTGTTGGCGGTCGACTATCGAATGCTGACATCAGTTATTCGCAGAGATACCCGTCTGTGCTCCCGCGTCGCGACCACGTTATAGATCTGATAATCGATTATTATCATAAAACGCATTTACACGCCGGTCCTGAGCTTCTTATGTCCTTACTTAGGAATAGGTACTGGATAATTGCAGCGCGAAATATTATTCGAAGCCGCATACACAAATGTAATACCTGCTTTAGAACTAAACCGCGTCCGTTTTTTCCCTTAATGGCAGATTTACCCGCGTATCGTGTAAATAAGGTGGACAAACCATTTTTGCATACAGGCTGCGATTATGCAGGTCCATTGCAATACACGCCCGTACGCGGCAGAGGCGTTAGAAGCCGTAAGGCATGGATCTGTATTTTTACGTGTCTTACCACGCGTTGTCTACATATTGAATTAGCAACAGATTTGAGCACAGTCGCTTTCCTTGCAGCACTAAAGCGTTTTCTTTCTCGCCGTGGCCCGATTCAATGTCTTTACTCCGACAACGGCACTAACTTTGTAGGTTGTCGTTCGTACCTGCGAGATCTTTATAAGTTCCTTGACAAATTTCGCCCGCAACTTGAACATGAGCTTGCAGAAAGTCGCATCGAGTTTAAGCAGATCCCACCAGCCAGCCCTCATTGGGGTGGATGTTGGGAATCCATGGTAAAGATAGTCAAGTCTCATTTGTTTAAGGTTATAGGACAGCAGATACTGTCATATGAAGAATTGTTAACGGTTCTTGCTCAGGTTGAGGCACTTATAAACTCGCGTCCGCTAACCGCTTTGAGTGGCGATCCCGCTGAGCCATCAGCTCTAACGCCAGCACATTTTTTGCATACCGCACCGCTATCGTCGCTACCCGCACCTCGAGTAGACTCATGTGGCTTGCGCGAGAGACATTCGCTACTGGATAAAATGGTCCAGTCCTTCTGGAAACGGTGGAGAGTAGAGTACTTGCATAAATTACAAGCTCGCGCCAAGTGGACTACGCCTTCCACTCCCATTCAGTTAGGGTCGGTCGTGGTCATTATTATGGACAATGCGCCACCGCTTGCATGGCCGCTCGGTGTGGTGGAGGCTGTTCACCCTTCGAAGGACGGAACAACGCGTGTAGTTACTGTTAGGACAAGTAGGGGAAGCTTCGTGCGCCCTGTAGTCAGACTTTGTCCTTTACCGAATCAATAACCGCGTATTAATAGTAGCAGAGTACCGTTTTAGTTATTAGGTTATTAGTTATTTTATTTATCTAGTTTTAGGATTAGTTTCAAGTAACCGCATTTATTTTCGCCTTAATTACCGCTTACTTTTCTCTTGAATAATCGCATCTTTTCATATAAAATATCGCATTTAGTTTAGATTATCCGCATTTCTTTCGCATTCGCATTTTTTGAGGTCTTTAAAGGGGACCCTTTAAGGCCGGGGGAGATGGTTGCGCCGTAATCGAATGGTTTGGTTGTCAAGTCCATTTTCCTTTTGTACCCGCCTCTTCATTAAAATTATAGCCCTCAATTTTCCTTTTTTACCCACAATCCCGCGATATGTATGCACGTCACCGCCGCGAACGTGAGAAGAGATCTCGCCAACGCCTCAGCAAATTTCGCTCGAAAAAAGGGAAGAATCGAATTGAACACGAGTGCAGTTGTTATCCGCGTCTTAACGTTTACAAACAAACTATAAGTGAGCAGTGTCTGCCAGTTGGACGTTCTGAAGAATCCTGCAGGAGATCGCACTAGAGCACCGGTTCAAGGTACGTGCATTTCCTTCTGTCTATCCTGTCCATCAGACAGTCAACTGTTCGTTTACAGCCGCAACCAACATACAGTCCACTAAACCGCCGCAGGGATTCATGGCGTGATCTGTCGTAATCCCGCCGCAACGAGATTTAGATCTTGTTAAACCCTTCAGGGTTTTCTCCGCGCCTCCACTAACATTTTGCCAGGATAATAAGTATGTATCCTAAATATTAATCCAGGTAATAAACTATATGTGTGCCAAATTTCATCGGAATCCGTTTAGTAGTTTTTATCCATCCATCCTCACTAACTTTCGCATCTATAATATTTGTCTAGGGTTAAAATTATTAAATAAATTTAAATCTTTAAATTTTGGTATTATAAAATAATATCGCTGACTGCCTCTGTCTATTTCTACGATAACTTCTTTTAATTTGCTATTACTATAAACCTAATTTTCACTAATTTAAAATTTTTTGTGTATTTAACTTGCAGAAACTATTATTAAATAATTAAATTTAATTACTTATAATGTTTTTTATTTATTACTATCGTCATACATTATTATTACAATAAGAGTACCTATTTCTAGGCCACGAAGGCCTCGTCAAAATACAAAAGTTTAAAAAAAATACAAACAATTTTTTTATTATCTATAAAATTGTTTGTATTTACAATATTTTTATTATAATTATAGTATATTTATTATATATGATGTATTATTTGTATTATATAATAATTATGTATATTATTTCTTAATGTAATACCTATTTGACATTTAAAGCCCCGACCCACAGTAAGATATTAATTTGGATTTTAAGTTATATTGATTAATTAAATTTCTTAATTAAGTATCTAACTCATTCACCTAATTCGTCTAATTAATTAATTAATTGGAATTTAATTAAGTCTCGCGGCTTCTTGAAAATTATGAATGTTTGCAAGGTTGTAAATAAACCAAATATCTCATCGATGTAAAACGTAAATAATATGTTTTTTAAAACCTTTTTCTAGTCATTTTGGAAACAGAAACGCAGTTAATGGAAATAGATTGGACACTTTTATTTTTTTAAATGACATCGTTTTTTCAAGATTTTTTTCGTTTTTCTCGGAAGCAAGAAGTTCCATAATAATGATATGCAAAATAAATACTCATAGAAAAAATACGATTTGTTAGTTATAAACCAGACATAAATTACCTAGATCGATTGTTATTCCCATAATAAATCAAATTTGATTTGGGACTTATATCCTTTAGTTCTGTGCAAGAATATGGCCAAATGGATCATTATACCTTATTTGAATGTTCATAAGGTTGAATTTCGAATGATCAGTACCGTGCTATCGCAGTCTTTGACCGACTTTTGCAAAGTCAAACGGAACATTCAATATTCAATCTTCTGTCAATTTTATTTGTACGTTTTTAAGGTTGAATATCGAACGATCAGTACCGCATTGTGCGTCAACGGTGATGGACCTATCGCAGACCTTTGATCGACCTTGACAGCGCCGTATGTAATGGGTAAAACCTTTATGAGTGAACACCAATTGCATTTTCTTAATATTTAACAGAAACATATTTTACGCAATAGTTATTATACCAAAAAAACCCTAGAGAGCAATAATAACAAAGAACAGTAGCAAAGAAGTCAAGAGAGAAATAAAAAAAAAACCAAATGAACCATGGGTCATTAATATGTAAGTAGGTATGAATAACTGTTATTAAATTAACAGTTTTAACTACTTTGCACAATTCAATAACATTTTCACTTCTCATGCTCTGAAAGTGCTTATTTGTGCAGGATACAGGCTACACAAAATAGAATTTTGTGCACAAGTGCATTAACGTATCTACTCATAAATGTATCTATATTAAGGCAAAGAAAATGAGCCATACAGCCAAACACAATAATAAGTTCATTATAATATTTACTTAAATTTATTTTCCTTATGTGTTTTTTAAGACATAAAATTTAAATTAAAGTACGGTAGGTTATTTAATTAATTTAAGAAAATTATAGGTCTGCAGCCCAAGCCAATGTCATAAGATGTCAATGTCATTGTCGTAAGCTACGATCAACAATACACCTAGATTAAAGGTCTCATACAAAATCAAAGCGAAAAACAGTCCGTGTTGATCTTGTGTTGATTATACTTAAAGCTATTTCTGTTTATATCTGTTAAATTAACTTAAAATATACCTTAAGTCTATACGCTTTTTAACAGTTTTTAAACGCACACTATGGCATTTTAACGCGTCCGAACGTTGGCTTTGGTTGAACCGTACTGTCGCAAATAAGAGCACACGCTTATTTTGTGCTCTTATTTCTCGGGCCGTTTTCAGAGCTATCACCTTTAATCTAGTTGTATTGTTGATCGAAGGTCGTAAGATTTAAAAAAATAAAGCGGCGGGAAACAGCTCTTGTTTTTTCGTGCGTTTAAAGAAATGTTATATTATACTACTGTTTTATTTCCTCGCAATCGAAGTGAAAAGCAGAGTTTATAACTCGTCCACAAAACCATTTTTATCCTCGACATTACTATCTACTACTAAAAGTCCCGGACAAAAATGGTTCGTTTTGTGCACTTGTTGTAAAATCTACTATTAAAATCAATTCAATAACATAACGAACTGTAGTAAATGTTATTCGGAACACTGTTGTTTTCTGGCTAACTAAACGACCTTATTTTTACAATAGTGTGAGGAACAGCGTATCGTATTTTATTTACCTCGAACACCATTCGGGATTATATAGTTTTTATTATAAATAATATCGTTAAATATTGTGTGCTGTTCGTTGTCCCCTAGAAATGTATGTTTATTAGCTTGGTTGGCAAAGGGCTCTATTATTATTATTTTCTTAAGACAATACATTAAGTCTGATTAAGGATATTTCTAGTTGAATTTTTATGCTTAATAAGATCCATTTTTAGGGTTCCGTACGTCCGAATAAAAAAACGGAACCCTTATAGGATCACTCAATTATCTCCGAATCTACTAGACCGATTAAGTTGAAATTTGGTACACATATCAATTTCTGTGACCCAAACGCAGAGGTGTAACGTCACACCTCTGCTTTTGGGTCACAGAAATGTATATGGGAGGTCATTTTTGGGGGGAAGGTGGAAAATTAAAAAAAAAATTGAAAACTGCATCGTGTGACATATCAAATGGAAGGTCTTGTTGTGAACATCTTAAATGTATTTTTTTGTAATTTTAAAATAAATAGTTTCCAAGTAATTCAACAAAATAGACGAAAATTGGCACTCCCCCCTCCCCTATCTCCGAAACTACTGAACCTAAAATCTTGAAAAAAATACAGAAATTAGTTTTCTACTTATAGATTATAGGAAAACCTATAAGAAGTCCATGATATTAAAATAACATGGTAAATCACTCAATATTGCGCGGAGAGGTAACATCGTACGGAACCCTCTTCACGCGAGTTCAGCTCGCACTTGTCCCGTTTTTTTTTTAATTAATTGCTGTTAAATATAATTTTTATCAGAAATAAAAAATATTTTTCAGTTTTTTTTTTACTATCTATCTTTTTAATTTTTGGGATCAAAGACAAATCAGCCTTATCATCCCCTGAGCTAAAAGATAACAACATAACATATCATATGAGTCATTTGCCGTAACTACCCCCTTACAGAAGACCACCGTAAAATAACAGCACGTGTGCTGTTGTGTTTCGGTGAGTGAGTAAGGGATGCCAGAGCCCATTTCCCTATCCACTCCTAATCCCTATCCTTAATCCTACTGTAGTCGGCAGCGCACTTGCAGCAGCTTTGGCGTTGCTTGTGTTATAGGCGACGGTAGCCACCTACCATCAAGTGGACCGTCCGCCTGTGTGCCGACCTTAACATTAAAAAAAAATCACAATGCGGTTCCGCTAGCAGACTGTGTTTTGCCTATGTATGTTGTATTTATACATCAATGAAGCTCTTTCTCTTTCGTATCCACGAGCAAATGATGGACATCTTCTATGCTCCTGCAAACTTCGCAATCGGGAGAGTTAATGCCGGGATCGTAGCCTAAAAGCTAATTTAAGCCTAGCTCTAATAATTTTCAGTTTAAACTTCACAGTACTCACTGTAAATATAATATCAATGACCCTACTGATTTACATCAAATAATTTCGATCAAATGAATTCCATTAGAAATATTTAAAAAAAAATAGACTTTCATATTTAATATTTATTTATAATTTATAAATTGTAAACAGATAATAATTAGTCAAAATTACAATAAATGGAAAAATAAATTCATAAGAGATAAAATTGATTTAACTTTAGTTTACTAAAAGTATTTAAATTCAATTTATGAATTATTCATTTACGTTATTTTTTTAATAAATCTAAGTATAATTTATATAACTATAATTATTAATTAGATAATATGTTCCTGTTAAATGATACATATCTTAAAAATTCGTTGATAAATAATGTTTATATAGTTCTGCCGACATACATGTTATGTCAACATAATATGTATTTACTACAAATTTTTACTCGAGTGATACAACTTTAACAGAGTTTTCCTTTTGTTAGGTTTGGAAATTTACTCTTTATTCTCTTTATTCAAAAAAATATAATATACTTACATTGAATTATATAGGTATACAAAATCAGTGTAATCAAATTTTAATTTCGTGCAAATGACTGCGGAACAGTACCCACATAAATTCATTACAAAATTATACGTTACCTCTTCGGTCTGATTTCAAATGTTCCCCAACGTTCATTGTTTAAAGTGAGAGGAAGTATTTCAATCAAACTCGCCATAATATCCAACCGTTTCATTCCATCGTCATAACAAAGCTCTTAGGCTCGTCTGTGTAATAACCTTAAAGCTTCTATTATAATTATCTGTAAATGCGTAGCTATTTTTGTAACAGAGATAATATTAAAAGATACATTTTATTTCGATCATTATAGACACTGTAATACTGTGAATCTATGTTAGGTACATTAGCGATCAGCCTCCTTCCCTTCAGCCAGACTTCGCACAGCTGCATTTTTTCTGCAAATTATACGATATGTGTCCAATAAATATCCGAACTGATCAAATACGGCGGCTATGGCGCGATGTATACCCCCGCCCACTAGCTCACGTGTTGCCTAACAAGCCAATGAGCGGTCAGTACTCGCATGACTGTGAAGCTGTACCCACTGTGCCTCTAGCGTTTGTGTTTGTCGTGCGTGCTTTAGCTGTGCGTCGAAATGGAACTTGACGAAATCACTGAGCAACGACTCAATAAAGTTTTTGGGAAAAAATCGCAAGAAACTACGAATATCATCAAAAAACTGCGCGGATGACCGCTGATGAACTAAACTTAGGTAAATCAACAGTGCACACAATTCTAATTCAATATTTGGGTTTAAAAAAAAATCGTGCTCAAGTTGATGACGCCAGATCAAAAGTTGGAAAGGGTTAAGGGTGTTACTGAATGGAAAAATGCTGATGATTCTGATGATGGATTCTTAAGAAGAGTTGATAAAAATGATGGTTTTATGAATATGAAATTGAGCTAAAATCGCAAAGCAAGGAGTGGAAAGAAAAAAAAAGAGATCTCCAAACAAAAAAAAAACAAGAAAAAGCAGATTTTTTTTTTTGTGCAAGGTGTTTTTCACCATGACTTCGTTCCTCAAGGGCAAACGTAAATGCTGCCTTCCACAACACGGTTCTCAAGCGCTTGTGAGATCGCTTACGTCGTGTGCGACTAAATTTGTTTCAAGGCGACGGGTGGATTCTCCACCGTGACAACGCATCTGCCCATTTAGCGTTTGTTGTCCGTGAATTTTTGACGAAAAAAATCACTATCCTTGAACACCTTCCTTATTCGCCAGATCTTGCTCCCTCTGACTTTTTCCTTTTTCCAAAATGCAAAATGCTGAAAAGGGACGCAACTGGGTGGATGTGGAAACAATAAAACAAGAAACGACGAGAAAACTAAAAGGTCTAACTGTCGAAGACTTTCAGGTGTGCTTTGAACAGTGAAAAAGAAGATGGGACAAGTGCCTAGCGATGAATGAAGAGTATTTTGAAGGAGACAAATTTATGTAGATGAAATTTTGTAAAATAAGTTATGACCCTAGTTCGTGTATTTATTGGACACACTATGTATACACAAACCTTCCCAGTTTAACACTTTTTTTATTAGTTAAAACTGTGTCAAGATCCGATGGGTTAGTTTATAAGAAGTTAGCGGCGAAACAGACAGAGGCGGTTAATATAGTATAGGTTAATATATTCATACACTTTCCTATAAATTTTAACCCTAAGGACGGTAAGTAACGCGCATTGGTGCGCTGTCGATTTAGCAGGGTTAAGGACAATATATTAGGAATGGATGGGAAATGGACTCACTGCACATCATGCTGTTATTTCTCGGGGGTCTTCTGTAAGGGTGTGGTACTGCGGCCAGATGGGCTGCCCATTTTATTGCTGCGAAACGCAGTGTGGCCTGCCACTACTTATATTCAGTAATTTCCTCTCAATAGGAAAACTTTATCAATTACCAAGAATCAAAATTTCAGTTTTTATTTTATATTTAATATTCGAAAAGATACATTCATCTATTATTTATAAAATATCATATTTCTCTTATCTCTGTATAAAGCGAATGATGAAGTGACTAAGCTCTGTGAGTCTAGGGATTGGTTTACCTGGTAGGTCCAACTTTGAAACGAACTTTCCGAAGTTGACTCTGATCTGAGTCCCCTGGTAAATTAATGGCCATTTATCTTTATATTAATTTCAAAGCTAAGGATAGGTAACATATGGCCTTTCTTAAAATAGCACAGATGTAATTATTATATACGTGCTATTTATGACTAAATTAAATAATTATTCTATAAAAACACATGACTGCATAGAATGGGACACCTGTGTAGCGAGTTGCACACGCACAAAGCATACCGATGTGTGCCGATGATTCGGTCGGCCGGTTTTGCATCTTTTAAATTGAGTTGTAACATTGTTATTGTAATTTCTTGTATATATGATCTATAGTGTAATGTTGTATTGGCGTGAAGTAAATGTCTAGACAAACCAATAATGGTTTACAGACATTGTAAACATTGTGTATTGAATCATGTATAAGATAATAAATACCTAAATAAATAAATGTATGAACTGTATACAATTTGATAAAAAGTAAAAATTTTATATGGTTACTTGGGGTTTAAAATATTTTTAACCATCACCATGTTTTATCCATAAATTCTCTTAATATTCCTACTCAAATGTAATTTGTTCTGCGCATCATTGCGTAATAAGACGCTTTTAATTGATAAAGGATTTTTATTAGATTTGAAATTTCATGCAAAAGCTTCATTAACTACCTATAAAGAAAAGTTTATATGGACCGCGCTTATATTATGACTTATATTAAAGTAGGATTCTAACTACAACCGATTGTTTCCAAATTCAAACCTTCGTCTATTAGCATATGCTTGAATATGCTTGAATTCATACTATATCCATCATATGTCTTGTCCTGCGTATAATACTTTGATTTACACACACAAGTTTTTAATGTAAGTTTATGAATATCTACATATGCAGCTAACATAGAGCGTAGAAATCATGGTTAGTTAAATACAAAATATATAAACGATGAATTATAAGAAATTGGTTAAATTTTTACCAAGAAATAACACAGGACAGCAACCATGTCAAAAGCTGTTGATTGAAATAACTTCATACTTAACTATCTTAACCATATGCATATTTAACTTAGATTACGAAATGGACAGCTTTTCTAAAAGCGTTTTCTAAAATAAGTAAAAGCTGGAGTAAGTATATATTAGAGATTGCCGGTATGACCCGGTAATTGTCAAAAAACGCAAACTTGAATATCTACAGCAAGTGTCACGCAGCAACAGATATGAACTGCTTCAGTTAATAATAATGATGGGAATAATGATGGCGCCCTGGAAGACGAAAGAAATTCTGGCTACGAAACATCCGGATTCCCTGGAATGGACCGGCATCTCCAGTGCAGAACATCTGTTCCGTCTTGCCCAGGATAGGCAGAAGTTTCAAAGCTGACGGCTAACCTCGAGTAATGGAGAAGCACTTCAAGAATAAGAATGAAATGACATGGAAGAGTACGAAGGAAACAGCTACCATATGTTTCTCTCATGAAATGTATGATTATATATAATGATGACTTGATTATCTGTGCAATGAAAAATCTGATGGTGAGTTGTTTCACTAATGCCTAGACCAATTTTTGCCATTACTTTGTTAAACAGCCTCTGCGCACGCGCATGATGAGTGGAACTTTTATCATTTATAAGTACACGAAATGTATAAATACACCTGTTGAGGTTTTCTAACCAGTTTCAAAGTAAGGTTTTCCAAGAGAGCTTTAAATAAATTCTTGAGGAGTTTGCAGCGCACTTGCATTCAGCTATTGTTGCTTGACACCACAGCTTGACACACATCAAGTGAACAGTCAACTTCTCTTCTGTTCTCAGCACAAATAACAACATTTGTGTTTCTGCTAGAAGATTGAAGTAACTGTCGACATATTATATCCATATATTATGTAAAAATATAATGGTTGTTTGTTCAAACCAAAAATCTCCAAAGTATTTTATCGATCACCATGAAATTTTGCATACACGTTGTCAGGGGTACAAAAAAAGACATAGGATACCTTTCATTCAGAAAAAAAGTACTGTACCTAAGGAATAATCTAAAAATAAAAATAAAAATTCAACGCCTAACAGGCGACGTCTAAAGAAGGCACGGATTAAGTCGCCGGCAAAAGCTAGTTAATTATTCATACTATATGTACATATTTTTCACAACTAGTAAATACCAACTCGACATTTCGCCACAAAAATATTTATCTTGTATTTTATTTTAACGTTTCAACAAACCGACACAATGTCTCACCTAAATTATTAATATGGAATAGATTTTGAATCAAACTTGTACAAACTTGCAGAACATTGTTAAGAGAAGTTAGACGAAGTTGCCACAACGATGTAATGACAGATATATAAAGGGAGATTCCTACACCTTGTTTCTATAATTATAATATTGTTACGACTAACCATGGAACGTTCTGGAAAAAGAGTTGGCACCGACCGAAAGTCTCGAAGGTCCCACCCTATCGATAGTAGTCACGCCACTTCCCGGTTAGTGTCAAAGGAAATTGGTCTTTATATTTACACCATAGAGTTCACATTCAACAGAAATAACATTCCAGAACTTTCAATGGACTTGTTTACAATCACGGAATAGAAAAAAAATCCCTGTTTTACAGGTTTGATTATATTTCTAAAAAATTCGAACTGAATCGAGACATTATAAATAAGAGAGCCGGCGGGCGGGAGGAAGTTATGTGCGTAACAGTGATTCGAAAGCGACTCTTCCGAGCTTTTGTGAAGTTACCTGCGAGAGTGAACCGGCGACTCATTAAGGGAATTTTGGCGACTTTTGGGAAGTTTAACTGTTTTATCGGACAAGTTTAGCCCTTTTGGAAGTCTTGGTTGTTCATTTCTTGTAACTCACCCCGTATAACAATATTAATATTTATGTTTATAGATTTTAAAGATAAAAAAGAAAGAATAAAAGAATTAAAAAAAAATTGTTAACTTTTTTGGTAAAATAAACCAATTTATGAAGTAAATATAGAAGTTTTATTATTTACAACAAAATATATAACAACTAATTGCAGATATGCATACAGATGTTAGAACACAGATATTACGGAATATGTTATAAAATTTAACAATATTTCATATTAACCGGATGTCAGCGAGAGTAGGAAAAATAATTTTCTTAATGACAAAATAACTCGCACATGTTGAGTAACATTTTTAAAATGAAAAAGTCGACACAGTTTTACGCGCGGGTGCGTCGAATTCTCCCAAAAATCTCTCGTGTAATGCGTCTAAAGTCATTAACGTAATTACATAGCTACATCACTTGGGCAAAAAAATGAGCATCTCACGTATGTAAGCTCTCTGATAAACTTTAGGGAGAGGCAGTCGGTGTATTAAAGGGTTTGCTGAAAATGTGATGTTATTTTTTTACACATTACTAGAGGTCCGCCTCCGGATTCGGACGGATGCAATGGTTTTAGAAATCTTCCAAGAAATATTATCTATCTGAGAGTGAAAACCACATCAAAACCCGTTGCATGGTTTAGTAGGAGTTAGCGGATATACAGACAGACAGACAGACAGCCACGGGTAGCAACTTCATCTATACTATGTAAAGATATATAGATATTAGATAGAGCTGATTAGTGTTTTATAACTAACTAGCTTTTGCTCGTGACTTCGTCCGCGAATCTTTATAAAATATTACTAGCTGATAATGTAGCTTTCTATAGGTGAAAGAATTTTTAAAATCGGTTCAGTAGTCTTTGAGTTTATTCATTGCAAACATACAAAAATACATACATACATATAAATCTTTTTTCTTTATAATATTAGTATAGATGAAGAAGGTAGATATTGAGAACACTTTATTTACGTTATGTCGTGAAAATAAAATTTAAAACGGGTGAAATTGATGATAAAATTTGTAAGAAAAAAAGCTACTAAAACTAATTTCACGCAGACGAAGTCTCAGACACATTATAGTAACTCAAAAATTGTAATAAATGTCTAGACCGCCTGCAAAAGACCAAATGTGACCAACTCTTTAATGTATTAAACTTTACTGAATTAGCCAACATTGTGTACATTAGATACCTATTTTTATTTTATTTTATTTTATTTATGGAAATACCTACCAACAATACAGTCACACAAACAAATTATACAAACACATTTACATTTGCTTGCCAATTACATCTGCTTTCAGCTACATATTACATGTTGTCTCTGTTAAAAATAAAAAAAATACATACATTAAAAATACCTGTCTGTCATCATTTTTTTTTTTTAAATTTCATCATAATTACAAATATGTGTCCACGTCAGAAGATTTTTTTCGAATGTGTCATTTTGCTAATTTTAGATACAAGAGAGCAAAAAAAAATTGTGGTATCTATTGGTACGACTTGTCAAAATTTGTAAGGAATTTTGTTAATTTCTTTGTTATTTTAAATAAATCATTTATTTTACTACAAGAAAAACAGCTGTCCTAATAACTTCTATAATCTGTTATTGCAGAAATTTTTTATTATGTATTTTATGTACTTTTTCATTTTTATTCTTAACTAGCGTTCCGCCCCCGGCTTCGCCCGGCGTGCAATTTTTATATACCCTAAAACATTCCCCGTTTATCCCTCTTTCCATTAGCGAAAACCGAATTAAAATCGATCTACCCGTTCACGCGTGATGTCGTGTCCAGGAGAAATAGGGATTCATTTTTATATATAAGATTAATCAATTGTAATAAACAGCGGGTCATACCTAATATAATACCTAACTTCGAGTACCTAATATGTTATCGGCACATGGTGAGCGCTAAAACTATAATGAGTTTGTGTTCATACCTATGTTTAAGTCAAACGAAACTATACAGTCATTTGGGCAGCCCGTCTGGCGGCAATAACCACCTCCTTACAGAAGACTACCGTGAAATAACAGCACTTGTGCTGTTGTGTTTCGGTGAGTGAGTAAGGGATGCCAGAGCCCATTTCCCTATCCATTCCTAATCCCTCATCCTTAAAGCTACTGTAGTCGGCAGCGCACTTGTAGCAGCTTTGGCGTTGCTTGTGTTATAGGCGACGGTAGCCACCTACCATCAAGTGGGCCGTCAGCCTGTCTGCCGATCTTAACATAAAAAAAAATTCAAGATGACTGTACCTTAATCAAGTAATGAGAGGGGCTTACGCATTCACATTGGCAAATGTCATAAGCAGCGCCCCGTCCAAACTGCTATATTAACTCCACCACACAACTCCACTCCGCATCAACAACCCTTTTGGCAAGAAATTTCCACCTTAAAACATTCCATACCCATACTCAAGCGGATTCCTAAAGGTGCAAGGGTAGCTGTGGCTCACAACCTTGCCCAGGCAGTACACAATACCGTGCGTGACAACTCGAGGCAGGCTTGGGAGAAACTGCTTTCTTTTCCATACCGCATTCTACACATTACGAGGGATCCTCATAATAGTGCCTCTCTCACATCACGTGTTAAAAAAAACTGTAATTCCAATAATGATCTCAATCAATCTTTTTCTTTTTCTTCTTCACCAAAATATAACCTTTTCAAAAGTGTCGAAAATAAAATAAGCGAGGGAGACATTAAGGGCGCAGCTCGTCTCCTTTTTTCCAACGACACGATCGCTTCCAACTGCTCAGAGACTCTCACCGCCTTGCAAAACAAACACCCCAGATTTCAGTCTTCTAAATTTCAATTACCACCTAACTTTTTTCAAGCGAACGATGACGTAACAACGCCACCTTTACAAACCTCTGCAGAGAAAGTACGTGGAGCTATCATCTCTTTTCCTCCGGGTTCGGCCGGTGGCCTCGACGGTCTTACCCCGCAACATCTGAAAGATCTCACCAGCGGCTGCTGCGGAGAAGCTGGCGAGACTCTCCTACAAGAACTCACGAGCCTATGCAACCTGATGCTGCGCGGCGAGGTTACATCAGACATCGTTGATGTATTGTACGGTGCCAACCTCTGCGCTTTGAGGAAGAGAGATGGTGGCATTCGCCCGATTGCTGTTGGGTCGACATACCGGCGCCTCACGGCTAAAATAGCATGTAAATCTGTTAATTTTCTCTCCTCATACTTTCAGCCAAAACAGCTAGGCTTCGCCTGCAAAGGGGGTTGTGAGGCAGCCGTGCACTCTTTCCGATCCGCTATATTAAATCAAGGCGGTGATGTGTTTCTAAAAGTCGACGTTAAAAACGCTTTTAATTCCGTTAACCGAGTCGCCATGTTGGCTCAAATAAAATCAAAAGCTCCTGCAATTTTGCCTTTCATGATCCAATGCTATAACGACCCCACTAAACTTTTATATAAGAACCACCTCATCTCATCTGAGGTTGGATGCCAACAGGGCGACCCGCTGGGTCCAGCAATTTTTAGTCTTGCCATACACCCGGTCATCGAACTTCTAAATTCCAAATTTAACGTTTGGTATTTAGATGATGGGACTCTGGGAAGCGATGCATCCATTGTACTGTCTGACTTTCGTACTTTAATTCTTGAGTTCCAAAATATCGGTTTAGATTTGAATTTTGCGAAGTGTGAACTTTTTGTGACAGATAATTGTGTGGACAGAGACGCCGTTATATCAAGCTTCAAAGAAATAGCGCCACAATTATCTGTCATTGATAAAAAGTCGTTACATCTTTTAGGCTCTCCGATTTTAGACGAATCTCTACCAGATTTTATAAATTCTAAATTACAAAACTTCAGTGAGATATTAGATCGCCTTTTGAAAATTAATTCTCACATGGCTTTTTCTTTAATACGTTATTGCCTGTTTGTCCCGAAATTTACGTATGTCTTGCGGTGTTGTCAACTGTGGAAGTTCCCCCAGCTCCTTTCATGCCTAGATAACACTATAAGACATACGCTTTCTTCCATTTTGAACATCAGATTTGATCACCGCTCTTGGACTCAAGCCACGCTTCCAATAAGGTTCGGTGGCCTGGGCGTACGAAAAACATCCGATGTGTCCTTACCGGCGTTCTTGTCCTCGACACACGCAAACCATGCACTAATCTACCAAATATTGGGG
Source organism: Bembecia ichneumoniformis (assembly GCA_910589475.2). Classification (NCBI taxonomy): domain Eukaryota; kingdom Metazoa; phylum Arthropoda; class Insecta; order Lepidoptera; family Sesiidae; genus Bembecia; species Bembecia ichneumoniformis. The sequence goes on from OU342531.1 coordinate 543,085, forward strand.
CGCTCATCGTGTTCAGTACCAGTTCCATATACGGATGAGGCCAAGGATGCCTGGAGAATTGCGTGTGCAAATAGTGACATACCTGTAAATACCTCTTCTCAGAGGCTTTGGGATGAGCCTCTCTGCAGACTGTTGCAAAATAATCTTATTAACACGTCTTCTAGTCCTGCAGAGCGTGCTCGTCTTTTGGCCGTTGAGAAGTGGGAATCAGGCCTTTGGTTAAAGGCACTACCATCACCGAATACAGGCACTTTGCTGGACCCTACTACCTTCCGTTTAGCCACTGCCCTTCATCTTGGTGCCCCCCACGTCATCCCCCATCGATGTGTTTGTGGCACAAATGTAGACAGCCTCGGACACCACGGGCTGTCCTGCCAACGAAGCGCTGGTCGCATTTCCCGACATCACACTTTAAATGATCTCATTCGCCGGGCGCTTGTCACCGCCGGGGTGCCAGCTATACTGGAACCCTCTGGTCTGGCTCGCGACGATGGCAGGAGACCAGATGGAATGACACTGGTCCCTTGGAAGGCGGGACGGCCTCTCGTATGGGATGCTACTTGTGTCGATACGCTTGCCCCGTCCCACCTCCAAGGCACTTCTAATATTGCTGGCGCAGCCGCAAACCATGCAGAGAACCTCAAGCGGCACAAGTACGAGAACCTCAGCGGAGATTTCATTTTTGTTCCGTTTGGGGTTGAAACCTTAGGCACATGGGGCCCGGGTGCACATAAACTTTTTAGGGAAATTTCAAAAAAACTAACGGAAACCACCCGCGACCCCAGAGCCGGCAACTATTTGGCACAAAGAATAAGCCTCACCATCCAGCGAGGCAATGCCCTTAGCCTGCTAGGTACTCTGCCAGATGGAGATGGCCTGGGACTTTTTTTTAATTTATAGCATTTTCTAGTGAGTAGTTTTTTAATTTCTTAGTTTTAAATCCATTGTTATAAAGACATTATCTATACATATATAATAAAATCGTAAACGAGCCTTGTCTGTACATCAAGTAATTAAGTTAGGAATCAATATAAAACCGGTGGCTTTAGTAGATATGTAGTAGGTACCTACATTCATAACAGTTAGAATACGATTTATGAATCAAAATGTCTGATATAAATGAATAAATAAATAAATAAATAAAATTAGCTAAATACTATTTTATTAGGATAATAACACTGAAGTGTAGATTCTGTAAACCTATTTATGAAACTGCACAGTGGCAGTAATCTTGGTGAATCTTTGAATTATTTAGCTATTTCTTTTGACTTTTAAATCATATGAACCAGTTTACTCTTCGCCAGTAACAACAGTTCACTCTGTAAATAAATAGAATAATTTTAGTTCAAAATAATTTTAAAAAAGTACGTAAGTATTAGAAAGATTGTCTGATTATGCAAAATCAGTTCATCCATTTTAGACGTAACTTGACACATATGTTTACTGATGACTACAAAACATAATTTTCTAAACCCAAACAATTGTCTCGCAAGCAAATATCCAATTACAGTTGGTTTGTAATAGGTTATATTTGCTGTGACATAGGGCGCATGTAACATTTACATATTAAAATAATGTGGAACATAATGTCGTATGTCCCACATAAGAGCTATAAAATAAATAATAAATAAAATAAAATAAGCCTTTAATCACTGATAAGTTACAGATTACAGAGTTACAAACATGATGTGCTACTATATTATAATGAAGTTTATTGATAAAATTTTCTATATTTAGTATTTTTTTTTTTTTAATATGTATTATATATATTTAATTTGATCAGACATCTGCAACCTTATCAGGTTGTCCGAAGACATAGGCCTCCTCCAGATCTGCAGACAGCTGGCACTTGACCGCAGCAGGTGACATAAGAGCTACTACAATGTTAAATATTACATCTGAAGCCAAACGTCGTATGTGTATGTTTCTTTTTTCTTTGTGAGGAACAAAATTAAAAAAAAATCTATAAAACACCAAATATGCCTAAATATTTTTTTTTGTATAAAGACTATTTCTTAATAATAATACCTGTTGACAATAATGTATCCAATAACGCAGTAAATAAATAGTAACTTGATGCTTTGTTTTACCTTAAATAATAATAATAATTCCATTTGTTGGGTTTTATTAAAACCGAAGCTTCTCCTGTGTAAAGAGTCTTTTTTCACGAGTCTTTAAGTCCTGTCCTTTTTTAATTAAAAATTACACTTTTAAAAAAATGTTATTTCCTTTGCATTTGTGGATCAATTAAAGTTTTCACTGCACTGATAGTTAAACTTATTCGATCTTAAAGAGTTATAAGAGACTGGATTGGCAGACTTCACATATCTTTGAAGATTTTTTTTTTCCTAGAAAATGTCCAATTTTTTATTTACCTATAAATTTATAATATACGTTTCTGCAGATATAGAATTATATCTGCAGAAACGTGAATATTTTGTAACTAAAAAAGAAAATCTAATCCACTCAAAATTCAATTTATTTATCTCAAAAATTACAGAAAGATAAAGTTTTGCCAATAGTGAATAAGCTTATAATAAATTGTAGGAGGGATTCGCCTTCCCTCCTACAATTACAAAAAAAAAGAAAATTGCGGATATAATTGTTTTCCTGGTTTGCATATCACGCCTTTAATTGCTCAGCATTCGACAAACAGTGTTGTATTTCACAAAACGCGATATTGATTAAAAGTCTCACTTTAGAAGCCGAAGACAAAGCCTCGCCTTTTTAATCAAAGCCTCAGACAGAAAACTGGAGATGCTCTCGGGTTTTCGAAATTAAATTCCTTCTACAGGGTGTACCAGTTCTGTAAACCTAATTTTGCTCGGTGACAATTTCATTTTATAATTATTAATAAAATCGTCTATTAGAAGATCATGTCTTTCTTGTTTTCTTTTCTGGTCTAATTTATCAAAATTTCTAGTAGACAGATCCATAATGGTCACAGGACTACTAATTATGCAATCGGGAATATAAAAAGCAATAAGTTACATTAGTGAATTGACTGCTGAATAATCGTGCACATTGTAATGGTTGCCGCGACCATGAAATTTGCATAGTATAGTATAGAATAAAGGATAGGGTAATCCCTTATCCTATGTTCTTGTATGGGATAGAAAAATTGTCTCAATAGCAGCTTTTACTCATCATCATCATCATCATCATCATCATCTCAATCGTAGTACGCCCACTGCTGGACAAAGGCCTGGCCTTCTAATTTTCTAAAAGGACCGGTCAGAAGCAGCCTGGTTCCCCCGTCGAGCCGCAACCCTTATCGGGTTGTCTGTTCACCTTATGGGTGGACGTCCTACGCTGCACTTGCCGATCCGTGCCATCCACCCGAGAACCTTCCGGCCCGGCTGTCGGCTCTCCGTACTATGTGTGCTGCTCACTGCCACTTCAACTTACTAATCCTCCGAGTTATGTCGGATCTCCTCATTCCTGATTCGATCTCGCAGTCTAACCCAGAGCAGACCTCTCCATAGCTCGTTGAGTGACGTTGAGCTTTCTTAAGAGGCCATCACCAAAACATATTGTGTGTGTTTTGATGAGTAAACATCCAAAACACATTTGCATATTCGGTTATATGTAGAGCGTAATCTCCGAAACTTTTTTTATTGTTAAGTACGGCAGACAGGCTGACGGTCGGACCGCGGCGCGGCGGTCCACTTGATAGTAGGTGGTTACCGTCGCCTATAACACAAGCAACGCCAAAGCTGCTGCAAGTGCGCTGCCGACTACAGCAGGATTAAGGATAAGGAAATGGGCTCTGGCATCCCTTACTCACTCACCGAAACACAACAGCACACGTGCTGTTATTTCACGGTGGTCTTCTGTATGGGGGTGGTTACTGCCGCCAGACGGGCTGCCCAAATGACTGCAAAGCGCAGTGTGCCCTGCCACTAATAAAGTGGCAGGGCACACTGGCACATCTATTTGAAAAATTCTTTCACTATTTGAAAGTTTCAACATTCCAGATAGGAAAAGGTTCCATTCCAGATATATTATGTATACTAATCTCCCCAATTGTTCCCAGGCGTAACGTAGTCTAGTTAAGCTATGTGTTTTGTAATATTTCAAGGTGGTCTCTGTAAGAGGATGGTTACTGTCACTACCTGCTCTAACTAAACTACCTAAAACTGATTAATTTAAAACACATGCGAATGCGAACGCAATTGTTGTCCTCTTGGACGAGCCTAATCCGGTGATACTGAATTATAATTGCTAAATTAAAAAAGAATACATTGCAAAAAAGTTTTATCAACAGATAATATAAAAACATAAAGACAGTTTCTTTAGATAGCAAATGAGTCATTGTACTACTAATCATTTCTGCTAATTATGTAAATTTGGTAACTTACCTTGAATTCATAGAAAACACTTAACTACCACATTGGTCGAGTGATTAAGGTCTGGGTCTAGTAAGTAGTAGGTAGGGCACACTGCATTTGCATTCATTTGAGCAGCCTGTCTGGTTGCGGTAACCACTTTCTTTAAAAAGACCAACTTGACATGTATGTGTACTGTTATGAGTGAATAAGGGAGGTCTGAGCCCATTTCCCTATCCTTCATAATCCCTTATCTTTAATACTGCAAGGTGGCAGCATGCTTGCAGCACCCGTAGCTTTACCTGACGGTCCACTTGGTGGCCTGTCTAACGACCGTTACATAAAGAGATAGAATCGTTTCATGTGTTCAAGTACAGGTACAGTCACTAATAATAATCAGATGACATCATATCTCGGATAATAGTCGATATTTTCGTCAGAATGTATTAAGACTCGTTAGCTCAGTAGGTTAGAGTGCCGATATAAAAATTGACTTGAACATCGGAGGGCGGAGGTTCAAATCCTTCACGAGTCATGATTTTCTATTTCTCCTTTCTTTTATTATTATTTCTATCATATTTTAGTAGGTTTCTAACATTTTTGATTACCGATTCTGAGGAAAAACAAGGCAAGAACTCTTACAAGATACATAGTACTATAGTAATTTGTAAACGTTACAAGTTATTACAATTCTCTGTGGTAATATCAATTCCATAATTTCTTATTTGGATTTAGATTCTTTTCCCTTTTTCGCTGTATGCAAATTTCCATGGCGATCGGTTGATTGTGAAACGCAACAAACAAACACTTGACGTTAGGTGCCTATTATTAAACTATTGTATCAAATTGAAGTAATTCAGTATTATATGTTCCATATTATATACAATATACTAATATTGTTATATAGCAGTTGTATTCCGCTAAATTTAACTGATGATGACGAATTTAACTCGCAATATTGAAATCGTATATGTGACAAAAATAGGGCTGAAATAAAAGCTTTTAGGTGTCGCTATTGCATAAATGAAAATTGTATAGGCTGACATTTTAATGGGAAAAATCCGTTAAGTCACAGTTGCAAAAATCATGTGTAGAATATTGGATGAGAATCAGCTTCTTTATACACAAATTAGAAGTTGCACGCGACTTCAGCGTCTCTTTATAAAATATTACTCGCTGGTACACCGCTCGGTCCAGTAGTCTTTGAGTTTATTCATGCAAACATATATTTGTATGGAGGGGGTAAAGGGGGGAGATAGAGGGAGGATGAGTAGCCTATGTTACTCGTTGATAATTTAGCTTTCCATTGGTGAAATAATTTTTAAAATCGGTCTAGTAGTTTTTGTGTTTATTCATTACAAACATACAAAAATACATACATACAAATCTTTTCTTTTTATACCATAGAAACTAGCCTATGTCCCCGACTGTCGTTCGCGTGAAATTCACCTTAAGATATGCATATTTATTATAAACTAAAACTGATATTATAAAGTACTATAGAAAAAAAGAGTTTAACTAAAGCGTACGGCTGGTCGCTCACACTGCATTCTTAGCATTTTAACAATGTCGTAATTTCTAAAGAAAGGTGTAGTGTATGCGTTTATTTACTCTCTTCCTCACACGGGCAACACTGTCTCATTCATCCCCCAATAAGGAGCCGCTACAAAAGGTACATAGTCGATCTCGATTATGAAACTATTTAGTTAGATAAGATTAATCATGACACGAGTGTCATCATCCGATTCTAGCCCTGTTTTGATTGACTAATCTGATCAAAAATCGGTTATTGTGATTTAATCATAATAGTTAGACATACATATTGCCTCCGTGATTATTTTGTGGGTAAGTAATGATGAGAATTGTAAATTATTTTATGTATATTATAGGTAGGCTTGCCATAATTTGTTAGTGTTAAGTCCGGACGATCTAGCAGATCTGGGGATGAACCATAAATATTTTTTTTGGTATTTTAATTTACATGTGTACACATTTGATTTAAAATGCCAATGAGAGCCGAGAAAAAAAACTCAAAATCAACATAATTGTATTTATCAAAATATAAAATTATCCTAATTAATGTGCTTTTTGACAACTGACTACTTGGTTTTTCTCCATCCCTAGATTCATTTTCACATCTTAGTTTGGCTCCTTCCGATTGGCGGGACACTGGGAGAGACGGAGACGGATTGTAATTGTTTAGCAGTGCGCGACAATTATCTCATCAGTGGAGTTATTCCCACAGCCTCAGCAGTTATTAAAAATCCGGACGTAATTACGATCCGGACATGTTTGAGAAATCCGGACAATCCGGACTAAAACCGAACGTGTGACAAGCCTGTATATAGGCAAATTTTTGATTAAACCAACCAAGATGTACGTTATTGTAATTTTTGTAAGGATATTTATATAAACATTTTTTTAAATAAAATACAGTCTGTATTACTCGTATATTGTTATATATAAATACAGCCTATATTAGATTTCTGTAGGTGAAAGAATTTTTAAAATCAGACCACTGCGAATTCACAGAATTCGACATGATAAATCGAAAAACTTAGATAAACAGCTTAAAAGGGATTCAGTCAGACATAGTCTATCAGTTTTATTAATATTAAAAATGCAAAAGTGAATTTGTTTATTTGTTTGTTACGCTTTCACGCCTTAATTACTCAACCGATCATTATTAAAAGTTTCATTCACGTATCATAAGAGATATGGAAAATGTCACAAATAATATTAGTCTATGTGTTATTAGTCTATGTCTATGTGTTATCAGTATAAAACTCACTTATTAAAAATATGTCTTAAACATCAATGCACTATTCTTTTAAACTAATACCAAGATTACCAAGAGATACGTAACAGAAAATATTGTACCTACCCGAGAGATCATCTATAAATAAAAATTCAATTCCCGAAAAGATTGAACAAATGTTTGAACATCCATCCGTACTAATATAAATGTGAAAGTAACTCTGTCTGTTACCTTTTCACACCTAAACAAACCGTTGAACCGATCATCATAAAATTTTGCATACACGATGTCAGGAATACAGGAAAGGATATAGAGTATCCTTCATCCAGAAAAAACTACTGTTCCCGAGGGATTATCCAACGCTATACCTGCAATAAAGATGTTAGGCTTACATTGCTCATATTTAGTCAGCCGTTTGTTTTTATTTTTAAACGCGAGCGAAGCCGCGGGCACCAGTTAGTAATCTATAAATAATATATTAGCTAAGCTAATAATATATTATCGGACATGCAGACGTACGGCTGGTTACCATCCTCACCCTGTCGAAATCTCTCTAATTCGGATCAAGCGCTTTAAAACATCTTTTGTGATGCGCACTGCTAAGGATTGGAAGTCCCTGCCGGCGTCTGTATTTCCGAGCTCATATAACAAATCTTTTCAAGGTTCGAGTGAATAGGCATCTTCTGGGTGAGCTCGCTCCATCGTCGGCCTCATTCTTCCTACATGGATGCTACATGGATGCTTCATGCTGGTCAAGAGCAAACCTATCTTTAATAAAAAAAAAGGGCGGTATCTGCTAAAAATAACTTATTTTTGTTTAAGTTTAAAGTCGATAGTTTTTTTTTTGCGATATTGATGAAATGTGTTGGGTACATTTGTAATATCAAATAGGCTATCTAATAAAGTAGCTTACTACTTCTAAATCACCGGAAAGATTTTGTTACGGTTTTCGCTAGTGGAAAGAGCGATAAAAGGTTTGTGTAATTGGATCCGCGCGAAGATGGGGCGGATCAGTAGTATAAATATAAAACAGTAAAAAGTCCTGCCTTTCCATAACTCGTAAAAGGGCCGTGGACGCCTTGAAAAAATATTACACTTTTAATTTAGCGAGTGTCAAAGTGTGAAATTTATGTTGTACCGCCGAAAGCGAGCCTATTTCTATTCATTGTCCCGAGTGTGCTGAGTGTGACTTATGACCGGCGATGTGAGGATGGGAAATGATTTTGTGGTGGTATGATTTTTTTTTTGAGTTTTTGAGTTTTTTTTTTCGTCACGTCTGGAAGTAGGTGTGCTATCTATTTTAAAATGGGTGTGCCATTTTTCATTTTAAAGAAGGTTGTAAGTAAATATAAAAATCAAAAAACACTTCCAATTACTCGTAGGTAGTAAAATACTTACTGAATTTTTAAATAGTATTTTTTCTACAAGAATAAATTGCTTTAGAGGATATTTTATTATTGAAAATATTGTAATCACAATTTGTTATCATATTTTTTATTTCCACAATTATTTAACTGTGATGAAAAATGTTCAGCCAAATAAGACCTAAAGAATAACGGACAACATAGCGAAGCTGATTTTATATAAACATGCGTGGGTAGGCCTCGATTTTTATTTATTTTAATTTTTGGAAATATTAGTTTCCAAGTTTAATTACATGTAAAATGTGATGCCATCCTGAATTTTATTTTTTTGAAGACTAGTATTTACATCCTTTCACTACGCAAATCACCATTTTCACTAGTAAAAATTTAAATTTATTATTACGTCAAGCTCCACGAGCTCAACTAAAGGCGAGGCGTAGTTTGATTGCATTTGTGTGTGTGTAACCGTGTATGTGCTTCACTCTGCCGTCCACATATTGTGTCCTATCTTTAGTTCTTATTTTATTTGAGGAAAAATGGAGTATTTCCCTAAAATTATAGGAAGGTGATCTCGGGTATAATTGATCAGTCACCTTTGTGTAACACTTCTGTGACAATCTACAAATATTCGATATAATATTGCTAAGATAACAAGATGTAAAGTAGGTAACTCTTATAAAAATATCATTGGAATAAATTTCAAATAATAATAATTATTAAGTGTACACTAAAATATATAAAACAACTTTTGAAGTTACACATACATTTTACACATCACTAAAAATCAAGTAGGTATATTGTTTTACGCCATCTATTGTCACATGATGTATAAACGATTAAAACGTGTAAAAGGGTATATTGTCCGATTTAATTTCAACAACTATTTGTTGATATATCAACAATATAAACGTATAACATAGGTTACAAACATAAAATAAATAAATAAACATAGGCATCTTTCAGATAGTGAGATCTTGAATATTAAATCTTGACTCCTCTTGATATTTACATTATCTGAAACCTTTATTAAAAAAAATTTAAGATAAACAACGGCAGACAGATTGACGTAACCTAGGCTGGCGGTATAGGCGACAGTATGTAGTTGCTTTCATCTATAAACACAAGCAATACAAACAGAATGCAAAAGCGCCTGCCAATCTTGAAGATATAAGGGATAAGGACAAGGTGGAAATAGAGAAAGGGGCACTGAAACCAGCTTACTGATAATGCATGGTAGTCTTTTAAAAGAGAATGACTGCTGTCACCAAAGGCAGCCCAGCTTACGGATGTGTAAAGCAATGTGTCCTACCAATACTGCTAACTGATGGTACCTAAGATATATCCTACGTCCTTTTAGCTAATTCTCAATTATATTGTCTACCCCCTCTGGCGTAGAAAACAAAAGATTATTTATTTACATACTCGAATGTGAAACTTACGCCTGTTAAAATGCAATAGCAATATTATTCTTCTTTACATCTCTGCAGGCGCAAAGTCAGTACTTTTATTTATTTATTCTTATTTTTTCCTTTTATTTATATATAATATTACCTTCAGACGACAATGGACTGTCTGCACCATTAAATTTTTGCACAATTTTGTTACATATCCTAACCGTGGTACACCGAAGTTAATTTCAAACAAAATCCAATCAACATAAATTGGCACTAATCTTGAGAGAGCCTTCACAAAAACTATGCGAAGAGAACGGTTTTATAAGTGATTGATTGGATTCTCTCACTTCCTTTAGCACACAATTAGGGTGGTCACACAAAAACTTGGAGTATTTTTTGTGACAGGTTGGAGTAGTGAACTTATCATTAATACTACAAATTTACTTTTACGAAATGAAATAGGAACTGTAGGGGCAAAGTCTAAATAAAATCATTGCAGGTAGATATACTACGTCTATGCGTAGAACTAATAGGCCTTTTATACCGATACAATATATACCTTGTGTTCGCCAAATAAATGTTAAAAAATAAGAGAAAAAAATAAGAGAAAAAAATAATGAGTTTAATTATTTAATGATAACAGTACCATCAGACTATCAAATTTTCGCTGTTAAGTGAGTGACTGAAAATTATACGTGTCCCAATTTACCATTATTACCACCGCAATGTCAAGTCGCGTCTGCAACAGGCAGCAAGATTTCATCGCTAAGGGCATCCACACACTTTTTAGTAAATATTAATTAATTAATTAATATTTTAAGTAAGAACGAGTATATTATCATAAGATAGGCTAACGGTCCACTGGATGGCAGTGTCTACCGTCGCCTATAGCACTGTGCACTACTAATATTAGTAGGATTAAAGATAAGGGGTTGGGGGGAATAGGGAATTCCGAAACACTCACTCACCGAAACACAGCAGCATGTAACATGCTGTTATTTCACGAAGGTCTTATGTAAAGGGGTGGTTACTACCGCCAGATGGGCTGTCCAAATGACTTCGAACAGTGTGCCCTGCTTCTACTTAATATTTATTTTTTATATATGTCGGAGATCGCTGAAGCGGCGCCACAAGCGGAGAATTAGTTCCAATTTGCATACAACGCCATCTAACCACTTTTCTTGGAAATGTCAAATAGTAAGCTTGGGTGCAGTCGATGCGGGGCTAGCAACCGTGACGTGTATGAGGTTGCGAATAAGAGAAGGCGCCTTTGAATCGATAAGAGAGAAATATTTAGCATATTCTAGAGAGAGCGCTCGAAGAGAAGACGGGTTGAGCTAGTGCCGCGGCGAACACACCGCGTTTGAGCAGATTAATTGTTCAGATTTACATTGTTACTTTAATTATTATCGGATTATATGATCGTGTACTACAAGCACCGAGTCTTATTTCGTGTTTCCCTCTATTCCTGAGCCCGATGAGGCCTGTATCCCAAAGGACCGACCCCAATATCAGAACTGCGATTCGACATTCAGAACATGGGATTCGAAATCAGATCTGGGATTCGAGATGTATTATTTGATGTATTATTTAAGTATTATAATACTTATATATTTTAAGGATAGATGACATACACATATTGTAATGAAATTAGGCTTATCGCTATCAGTTATACAATGGGTAACTAACTAGTTACGAATTTGACGAAATTGCTCGACGTTACTTCAAATATTACAGTTTCACATTCACACAGGTATACATTTGAATAAGTTGTCTATTGTAATGTAACCCATAAAGTTTCCACATGGATTATAATAGATTTGACCTAACGTTACTTTAGGTAATACTTTAGCCATAGTAATTTATGGTGTACAAAGTATGGAATAATGCAAAGGAGTGTAAAGTATCAAATCATGTGTCATTTGAAATAATTATTAATTACAATTGTTTATTCACTTTTTTTTATAAAAACTATTTTTTTTATATAAAAAACGTAAAATTGGTTTGCTTTTGGCAGCGTGGCTAGGCCCAAGCTACCGGTGGTTAGCGCTGCAGAGTGAGGAACCTCCTAACGATACGTGCCCTGTCAAGAAGTACCGCCTTCTGTGGCGGTATAATATATCTCTTTATCTAGCCATCTAGCGAGAGCCTCTTGAGGTCTCGTAATAACAATCTCGTGTGCTCAGAACATATTGTGTAATAGGTAATTTTCAGTTTGTTCTATGAATTACAATTCGGATGAGGATTTCAGTTTCGCAATAGTTAAGTTTGGGCCAACAAAGTTTATAGTCTGGGTATTTAGTACTTATTGTTCGATCCTAATTTACATACTATATGTATAACCTTGTTCACCAACAAATTTGCTTGATTTACACTTGAATTCACATCCTATGAAAACCGCATAAATTATTTTAAGGTGTTATCTTTTCAATGCAGATAGTAATCCTATGTATTTTCTGTTTAAAGTTTTAGAGTTTTTTCTATAGAATTAAATCTACATATCTTATAGTGGTAAGGTCATTTCCCTATCCATCCTTTATCCCACTAACGCATTTGCGGCAGCTGTGGTGTTGCTTGTGCTAATAGGCGATGGTAACCACTTACTATCAGTTGCGACTAATCCTATCCTATCCTCTTTTTGCACTTTAGTTTTTATTCTATTAGAGTCATAACGCACTTTTAACTCATAGTTGCTTTGTGTTTCTAGGCGAATGGTAGCCACCAACCATCAGTTTAACATCGCCAACATTAAAAAACTTTTTCAGAGGGAGTTTTGGGAGATTTATTACGTAAAATTGCATAATTTTTATATTGGCGATAATAATTATATAAGGAATAATTTCTATAATATTATACAATTTGCCACAGAAAGCTAAGCTCTAAAAATCTGATATCACTGCAAGCTCTTAAAACAAAGCACATTTTCTTAGATTTGTTTAAATAATTTTCTAGTACAGTTTTAATACTATAGAAACTATTTATACTTAACGTTAGCTTTATTGATTTGCTATTCGAAAAACTTCAAATTGAAAAAGTACTAAAAAACATAGCGCCAATGACGAATTGCAACGACCTTTTCTAACAGGGAATACTGCGATCTGCAGTATTATATTGAGCAGTATTATAACTGATTTATATTCTTTTACTACTGTTACTATTATTTATTTCATTTGAAAATTATAGTTTTAATATTTACATTTTAGCGATTTTGTGGGTTTAATAATACGTTACCTACGTATTATTATTTTATGCATATATAAAGGAATGTATTTAATTCTAAAATTACCACATTTTAAATATACCTATAGTTGGCGTAACGATAGGTATTAGGTATGCGACGACGTATACTCTGTTGCCTGAGACAGTAAAACCGCAGTGTGCGCGTAATGTTTGCTTTTGTATGGACTCCGCGCGTGCGGACTCCGCAGCGATGCGACAATATAAATATGGCCCTTTTGCGTCGCCGACGACGCGCGACGGGGAGACAACATCTCGCTGAGAAGCCAACCAATATCGTTGAAATTCCGAAGCGTTGGCTGTGAGGGCTACTGCTGGCTCCCATTAATCCTCTGCCGTGAATCCAGCGATAGTGGTCAAATAAATAAACAAAACCACGCCGGTAAACAACTCTTTTCAGAGCTATTCCAGTTTATCCGTTAATGGGTTGTTTATATATTTATTTCCACACCTATACTCGCTACGCTACGCTACGAACGGCCTGAGCGCATTGATTGATTTTTATTCTATAACATTACCATCCATGCATTTTATAAAGAAATGTCATTACTTAATAAAATTACAAATTATATTTCGAAATCATCCCACGAAATATTTTAGAAAATGATAATCTATAACTTAATTTCTTCATGTTTTTTCCCAATATAAGTACTAACTTAGGTTCTTAACTAATACGAATATATATTAATCTTTTTAATTCGTTAAAACACTAAATATGCGTTTGACAATTTTTTTGTTAAGAGTTTTATCTGCCGTAACCACTTAAAAAAAGCGGCGAAGATTGCAATGGGCCCGTTACACGCAGAGTCCAGAAGTTGCAGCACTTCATTACAACAATGATTACACTCGCGGAGCGGAAAGCGTGACCAAATAGACAAATTACTAGCCAATTGCCTGATAACATTAGCGGATGAGACAAATTAAAATTTTGCTGGGATGAGACTACGCGTGTTATTATTGCAATGATTTTTTAGACTGACTGTTCATAAAATGGGCTGTCAAACGGCTTGTGGTAGTGATAGACATATATGGATAGGCACAGCTAACTACTATTAATTAATTTAAATTGATAATTGGCGTCAACATAATTATGAATAATTTGAATAATTGTCATCCCTTAAGTCTTTATGAATATTATACATATTATAAAATAGAATCGTTGTCCGCTTCTGTAGGTTTCTCAGCTAACTTATCCTAAAGCCATCCAACGGATTTTGATACGATTTTCACCATTGGAAAGAGTGATAAATGAGGAAATTTTGTGTATATATTTAGCAGAAAAAATTTAGTACATCTATACTTATTAATTAATCATTAATTAATTTATAAAGAGAAAAGATTTGTATGTGTGTAGGTTTGTAATGAATAACTCAAAAATTACTGGACCGATTTTAAAAATTCTTCCACCTATAGAAAACTACATTATCAGCGAGTAACATAGGCTACTCACCCTCCCCCATCTTCCCCCTCCTCTTTACCACCCTCCATACAAAATGGATGTTTTTCACAAATAACATTTTATAAAGAGATGTAGATGACGTTGCGTGCAGCAGCTAGTTCTTAATAAGTGAAAAGTTTATTTTTGTTGAATATTGTTTGTTCGCTCTTAGAACTTATTACCTTTATTGTGGTGTGTGTACATTACAATTGATCCTAAATGTATTTTGAGGACTTTTTAATTAATGACGAGCCCGTTGGATGAGTGGTTAGGGTGCGTGCCTTAACGCTCTGTTCTAGGGTTCCCGGGTTCGATTCCCGGCAGGGTCAACTTTGAAAAATCAACTTTTCAAATTTGGCTCTGGTCTGGATTTGGAAAGTAGTGGCAGAGCACACTGCGTTTCGCAATTTGGGCAGCCCGTCCGGCGGCAGTAACCATCCCCCTTACAGAGTTTCGGTGAGTGAGTAAGGGATGCCAGGGCCCATTTCCCTATCCACTCCTAATATCCCCTATCCTTAATCCTACTGCAGTTGGCAGCGCACTTGCAGCAGCTTTGGCGTTGCTTGTGTTATAGGCGACGGTAGCCACCTACCATCAAGTGGACCGTCAGCCTGTCTGCCGACCTGAATTAAAAAAAATCCCATTATTTCACGTCATTAATTATTTTATTATGATCTTTCCTAATATATATTAGGCTAAAAGACCTCTTAAAAACGTGACTAATATTCAGTCCAATTTAGTTTATACGAATCTGGTTGATCTAATCTACAATTTTATGGTAACGCTTAATACCTTGTAATCTCCCGAGGGTTGAATAACACCGTTCACACCCGTTAGCAGGAAGCTGTCTTATCTAGATAATATGAGCTTTGTAGGTACGCGGCTGGCTACAGGCTACGAGTGCTACGACTGCTACGAGGCTACGACGCGGTGCGCCAGTCCCGCGTCGACTCCCGAAGGTGAAGCACGTCTCTTTTGCACCTCGACTCGCCGTTGTCACAGTACAAAATAACTTGTATCGCGCGACGACGTGGATTGATAGATAAATCACTTTGTGTCTGTGTGACTTTTTGTGACGGGCCAGAGATTCCATTTTCAATTATTGTAAGTATCCCTTCAAAGCTTTCAGAGTCGTTGATTTTCGGGACGCCCCCTTTTGTTTCGAGTGAGGATTAGATGTGTGCGAATAAAAAATATTCTTTTTGCGGTGCGATAATTGCTGACGGTTTGTGGAGTAATTTGTTTATATTGTTCCGCGGGAACGGGGCCCTGCGTTCGTCATAATGAACATACAGAAAATAATTATATTGATTGCATTTTGATACTCTTTTTATGTTAAAATAAATACAATAGGAAATATACATTTTAAAGCTTACCGAGCATTGTTCTTTGAATATATCACTAGTTATCACTAACTATTTAATTAGTGATAACATGTTTCGGCACTAAAATAATTTAAAGAGGCCTGTAGCATAAAACGCTGAACTTTATTAATTGTCATTTTAATGTATTTGTTAGGAAAATTGTCATTAAATACTAGACCGCTGTAATTGAAAATTATTATCTGCCCGAGACTTGTGCCTTGCCTAGGTCTTAAGACTCGGGTACCTTGCCTAGGTCTTAAGACTTGGATACCTTGCCTAGATGTTAATAATTATTAATATATATATATAGTACTATGTATAATTTAGATACGTAGGAAAAATCAAAACTAATCAATTTTTTATCCTTTTTACAATTATTTATGAAACAATAATTTTCATGCTGGATAAAATTCATTACAATCGTCCTAGCTAACGATTTTTTTTTCATTATTAACTCGTCCAATTTGTGACAAAAGTATTCAATTTATTTTATGTCTTATTTCAGATTTTTTATTTTTAAAGCTATAATAACTGCAACGTCTTCCCCCGGGATCCCTCGGGAACATTACTTTTTGTCCTTCCTACCCTATGTCCTTTCCTGCATTCCTGACAACATATATGCAAAATTTCATGATGATCGGCTCAGACGTGAAAAGGTAACAGACAGACAGAGTTACTTTCACTTTTATGATATTAGTAAGTATAGATAAATAAATTCGGTATTACGTTGTCGAACGTTATTTTTTTACATCTACATATGTATACTTACCAATTTAATAAAGCTGAAGAGTTTGTTTGTACGTTTGGTTGAAAGCGTTAAACTCTGAAACTAATCGGATTTAAAAAATAATGTTTTGAATTAGGTAGGTTTTGTTAATCGTCACTAATTAGTGGTTCGCGGCCGAAGTCGGGTGTAAAAGCTAGTATAAAATAAAGAACATACTTTAAGCCTTATATATCTACTTATATAATAATATATTTGATTTTCTTAAATTTTGACTAGGTACGTACGTACTCTCAATTTACTTATAAGTACATACACATTGTCTTAGAAATAATTTATTCCCCTTTAACACTAATTCGTATGCCCTGTTGCCAGGAACCTTGTACAGTCAGACAACGTTTCACGAAATGCGAAAGAGTTAAAAGAGCTTTTTAAAGAGTTAAAAGAGAGCTTAAAATTAAAAGTAAAAAAAAAGAAAAGGTTTTTTAAACACCACACCGAGTTTAATAACAAATTGGAAATTCGTTTGCATAATTCATTAATATTGAATTTTTATTAAAAATGCCAAATTAAATCACAACAATATACTTATCAAATCTTGCGTAAAATTCTTCAATTTGTGAGTGGATAAAATTAAATTCTGCGTTGTCTGAGAATGTAAATAAATTATAAAATTATTGTCATTTAATTCTCGAAGGAACGTGAAATATAGTCCCCTGACTCAATTTTGTAAATACACAAACATTTTGTACGCGACGAAAATTATGAATTATGCATTCGATTTTAAATCTTGTTTTTAATATACACAGGGACAATATTGTTGATTTATCACTTAACTAACGACCCGCCTACGGCTTCGCATACTTACACAAACCTTCCATTGGTGAAACTGTTAGGTGGTTTAGAAGTTAAGAGGATAAACGACAGCGACTTTATTTTATTATGTGCAAAAAATATAGATAGGTACACCTATATAAAGTGTATAAATAAATCTTGTATACAATTTCTTTTAATTGTTCTTATTATTCATTTTGGTACGATGACCACAAAAATATAGGACGCATAAACAACGGTTAGCAGTGTAGCAACGCTATTAATATTAATTAGTAGAAAGTTTGACGAGCCCGTTGGATGATTTTTTTTTTTTTTTTTTTTATAATTTCCCCCCGGGGGTTACACCACCCCCGTGGGCCGTATATTGTCATTTCCACAATTATCTCTTACTTACTTCATTTTATATCTATTACACTTCATGTTTTTACCCCTAGTACTTATTATTTCCACTGATACCTTCAGCAATTCTCGGGGGGATTAATGCGTTAACCCCTTGCATAGGCAAGGGACCTTTTATTCATCATCGACTGGTATTTCATTTTATATGTGTATACATGTTGGATGAGTGGTTAGGATGCTTGCCTTAACGTTCTGTTCTAGGGTTCCCGGGTTCGATTCCCGGCAGGGTTAACTTTGAAAAATGAACTGATGGTCTGGATCTGGAAAATAGTTGCAGGGCACACTGCGTTTATCAGTCATTTGGGTAGGCCGTTCGACGGCAGTATTTACAGAAGACCCTTACAGAACCCCTTACAGAAGATCGCCGTGTAATAACAGCATGTGTGGTGTTGTGTTTCGATGAGTGGGTAATTTTCCTATTTTCCTATCCAGTTAGTGCAGCAGCTGTGGCGTTGTTAGTTTTATAGGCGACGGTAGCCACCTAGCCTGTCTGCCGATCTTAACACAAAATTTAAATAATATATTATGTAAGCTTTATTAGTTGTATAGTGAGACATATAATCATATAATCATGACCCAGAATTTAAAGAATATGATTAAAAAGAATTCAAATTTGTTTAAAAGAGTCTGTTATTTTAAATCTCTACATAAAAAAAAATAGTAGAGATATAAATAAAATTAAACTAAATGGAACATTATTAACAGGGAATCTGGAAGAAACCCAATGCATGATAGCAGCTTGATAAATGATCAGGACTTTAAGACTGTTAACATTGCTCGGACACTAAAGAGTATGTGTAAGAATGTGAAGAGTCGTCTTCAAAAAAATGAAGATTGTTATCCGACTTTTGAGAAATAAACGATTGGATTTGAATAATCTAACTGACGCAACCAAAGTAAGTCAGCTAAACGTATACACTTATACTAAAGTAAATAATTGTACGGTTCATTCACAATTATTTGTACATACGTTACTTGTAGTAAGTACAGACCATCATTTTCGCTTGCTTGACCAATGACAATCTTTTGTGCACCCACAAGGACACACATAAAGATACATAAAGAGTTTACCGAAACTCTTTATGTATCTTTCTGTAACTGAACCTTTCTGTACGTCTTTGAATGATACTTTCATCACTCATCATCATCATTTGCAGCTGTTAAAAATAATGTTTTAGCTGTTCAGTCAGTTGACAGACGCCTAAAGCTGCATACTGCATTCTCCATTAAAAGTTTACTATTTTTTGGCTATATACAACCTAGTGAGTGGAGCGTCTATCTTTCTTCGTAATGAAGAAGATGGTAGTGGATTTCCTCGTTAGGTAAAAATACTTTCCAAAATAAATTTAGGAACTGGCAGGAAACCTTGCAGCAAGCTGAGCATAAAGCCAAAAGCCGGGGGTCTACGTACATATATGCCATCATGCCAGTTATCTCAGACAACACAAACTAACATAAACACTTCAGAATTAAAGCACCGACAGACGATGCTTCGTAACTCTTTAAAATCTTTTGATGTTTTCAAAGATGTAATAATTCAACAATTCCTTGAATATAAAGTAACTTAAATGAAGCCTTTGTTCTATAAAATTTACTAACTCTATAGAACAATAGCGGACAAATTTTAGAACTATTTTAAAATTATAATCTAGATTTGAACAGTTTAAAGTTTCGAGCTAATATTTCAACTTAAGTTGCTTTTGTGCTTAGGGATAGGTATAACTTTTAAAGATTTAACTTTTCAATGAAGATTTAATTTAGCTGCACGAGAGTTTTTCATTATTGACATTTTACATATTTGTTTAAGATATCTTAATTTTATTTTTTATCCGGCCATCTAGCGAGAATAACCATCTAGTGTTGATCGAGGCTTTTTTTTTAAGATCGTCGAATCGACCAGTCTGGGTATTTACTTATTTTGCCCTTCTCGGCTTTATTCATTTCTTTCCTTTTCTTTTTCAATCATGGCCACCTATCAAATACAATAGATAATATTTCTTGTTAAACATTGTAGTGATGGATTTCGATACAATGTTATTATAGTTTATTTTCGTAGCTTTCTCTTCAAATATGACACTTCGCGAGCACGCCTTTTTGGGAAAAAAAATAGAAGCAATATTTTTCAGACAACATGTCTAATAGGTTTGCGAAACTCGCTATTATTACTCGGTGTATCTAAATAAGAACGGGAAAATTGTTTTGGATAATAATATATAATGGAAACTTATCTTAGATCAAAATACTTATATCGGACAGTTTTTCCTCCATCAATAAAATTATCTTAATGTAGTAGTAATAATCCAAATATCAAGTCTCTTAATAGTTTGATGACAGATATAGGGCACTATTACATGTTATATCGATTGTCGTCGATATTAAAAAATCTAATAGATCTAATAGATCTATTTCCAGACATTAGAGACTTAAAGTACAGTAAGTGTTCTGTACTTATTTCTTTTGTTTTATCTAGTACTTTATGTCTACTATCATGATTCAGTGGTAATAGCGTAGCAAAAAAAACTCTTATTTAGAGAGCTTGGTCAATCATAGGAGCTTTCATATGCAGTACCAATGTCAAACCACTGGTCAAACACAGGAACTAGTTAAATAACTTATGAGAGACATTGTTTGCACCCCAAATTCTTTAAAATCCCCAAAATAAACATAAAGTCATCATTATAACAAAGTTCATTCAAAAATAATACAAAATAAAGTACCTGTCAAAACTTGTTCCTTACCGTTGCAGGCCGAATGGCAACTGTCAGCGACAAGTGAAAACAAAACGAAATCGTAGGGTTCTCTCTTGTAGGTCCGTAATGGTAATGTGGTTGGTTGATTTGTATTAACATAAAATAAAACACATAGTAGCGGGAAATCTTAATATTGAGTAAGTAAGGGATGCCAGAGCCCTTATCCCTATCCCATCCTAATCGCTTATGTTTAATACTACTATTGTCGGCAGTGCACTTGCAGAATCTGTGACGTTGCTTGTGTTATAGGCGACGATAGCCACCTACCATCGAGTGGACCGTCAGCCTGTTTGTCGACCTTAACATAAAAAATCTGTGGCTTCGCTTATTCGCGTACTAAAACTTAAGACGACGCATTGGAAATTTTGGTGGCAGGAATTTAGATTTTTCTCAGCAATGATAAAACATATGAAAGTGGTGTTTGGTAATCTGTTTCTTCATGTTACTGACTTCATTTTGTCAGTTGGATTACACGATTGGTAAACTTTTATAACAGAGAAAAAAATTCAAAGAAACCTCTTTTAAAACACAGATTTACATATTACAAGCAAACGGGACCAATTTATACCTCCAAATTTTCTATGTACATTAGTATAAACATACACTTTAATTTTACAGTTGGATTTCTTAAAATACATTATAGTTTATTTAATAAAAATCGTTTTGTCGCATACGACACCCTTGTGGATTCCCAACTTCAAAGCCTGCAGCATCGCCGAAAAGTAGCGTGCCTATCGATTTTCTATCGTCTACACTATGGAGAGTGTGCATCTATTCTGTACGAATTAATCCAACCGGTTCCACTTGCGGACCACTAGACGTGGGCAGGGGTTTCATCCCTTCGTGGGCGATGTACCTCGATCACGAACAAAGCGTTTCAGTTCCACCTTCCTTGTTCGAACTGCTAAGGAGTGGAAGTCATTGCCTGCGTCTGTGTTCCCACAGAACTACAACCTCGGGGTCTTCAAAACTAGGGTAAATGGGCATTTACTAGGTAAGCGTGGTCCACCTTCGGCCACATCTGCACCTCATATCAGGTGAGATAGTGGTCAAGGGCTACCTCGATTTCATAAAAAAAAAATAAAAAAATACGACCTTACGAAATAAGCAAGCGCGCTCTCGTTTTTGTATGCAACCACAGCCGTTTTCATTGTTTATCGCTGCGTCCCCTTAACGAAAATAATAACTTAAAAACATACAATTTTAATCTATTTTATTAATTGAATAGGTTGTCAAATAAATCTAACAACGACAGCTACTTACAATAATTTTGCGATCGAAAGAAAAACATGATTACTCTTATAACCACTGTTTAAAAAAGTTATTTTAAAAATTGTGTAGGGAGGTGTGTATGACTTAAATATCTAAGTACATTATTGTGATAATCCTTTAAAAACAACTATTCGTTACTTCAACAAAAGTTGCACTCGAGAAAACAAATTAGATTTTCGAGATAGCAATTGACGATTTAAAATTAACCGTTGGCCTCCACTTAGAATAATCCGAATTGTTTTAACTGGTTGGCTCAACACTCGACAACAATGGAGCCGAGTAAGTGCTTTCGTCTAATAAATTAGGCCTCGGTATTGTTTAACAGTGATAACTTTCATTGGCGATGTTAGCGCGCCCCCTATTGTTAACTTAATGCCTCATTCATTATTCGTCAACTTTGTTTTTCAACAGATGTCTAAATAGTCTAAAATAGTCAAATTTAATTTTTTTTATCCTATTGATAAAATTTAAAATAAATATGCTAGACTTGGAAACGTTAAGAAGAAGAGGTATTATTATAAAATTATATTTAAAAGTCGTTTATTTCCTAACTAGCTGAACTCGGCCACGCTTCGCTGCGGCCCATACGGCGGTGGAGTGCGCGTGGGGCGTGCGGTACCGGACACTGCTTATATATAATACTATTTATCATAGCGTGATGTTATATAGACTATAGCCTTCCTCGATAAATGGACTATTCAATAGGGGATCGGACAAATTTTCAGAAAGTGTTTTAAATTAATCTTCATGGATATTTATTCCCATAAAAAATACTATTTTATTTATTTATAGCCTTTTAGGTACTCAAAATCATGTTTTAATATTGTTTGTTTGAAAATGCCGCCAAAACGCCACGATAGTTCATCTGAGAGCGCGTAACGTCATTTGTGGTCATATCATAACAAAACAGCTGCATTGGCATAAGACAATGATTGCCCACAAATGACGTCACGCACTGTGATTGGTGTTTCAGTATAGATTAAAAATATTGTAAATAATAAAATTTTATTTCTTCATTTAAAAAAATGAATTATATTAAATTATTATTCGATAAATAATCGTAAAAAAATATATATTTTCTTTCTAAGTACATTTTAGATTTTAATCTGATTACTGTCCGATCCCTTATACAAAAAGAATTTTTCAATTCGAAGCAGTAGTTCCTGAGATTAGCGCGTTCAAACAAACAAACAAACTCTTCTGCTTTATATATTAGTATAAATGGACTCATATTGCAATTTCACTAGAGTCCCGCTCCCGACTTCGCATGGGTGCAATTTTTCTTGTAAATCATGTATACAAACCTTCCTCGTTTATTGCTTTATTCTTTTCCTCCTGTCCCTCCTTCTTTCCCGATGTCCTGAAGGGTGTAAAGCAGGAGCCAGACGGGAGCATCCCTCAGCATACTGTTAGCTAGTATTTTTATTACTGAAAGTTTCATAATAAACAATCGGCTTACTATTTTTTTTATTTTAGAGGAACTGACGTAATTCTAAAGTTATTTGAGTTTACCTCCGCGCTAACTATTTGATCCATCTTTTTTCTATTTCTGCTTAATTACCAGCGGCACCACCTCACATTCTGGTTTAGCACATGACTGTCCATCACATATTCACATACATTAAGCTAATTGAAATAAAAGTTCAAAGCAAGTCGAAAAAAGAACAAAGCTTGAGATGTTCTGTTATTGGATTAAATCGGATCTAGACAATTACATTAAGAAATCCATTTGTAACCGTAACAGTTAGCTCGAAGTTATTCCCAGGAGTGATTTTCAACGAATCTTTCTGACGATCATAAGGGACGGCTGGTGTAATTTCATCAACAGGTTTCTAAAACATTTTTCTACAATATTATTGTATAATATTATTGTCCAAAAACAATATTATTGGTTTTGCATAAGTGGTTAGGGTGCTTGCCTTAACGCTCTGTTCTAGGCTTCGATTCCCGGCAGGGTCGACTTTGAAAATGAACTTTTTAAAGTTGATTCTTGTTTGGATCTGGAAAATAGTGGAGGGTACACTGCATGCGTCCTTTGGGCAGCCCGTCCGGCGGCAGTAACCACCCCCTTACAGAAGACCACCGTGAAATAACAGCACGTTTGCTGTTGTGTTTCGGTAAGTGGCAAGTGATTGTAGAGCATTTTTTTTATGTTAAGGTCGGCAGACAGGCTGACGGTCCACTTGATGGTAGGTAGCTACCGACGCCTATAACACAAGCAACGTCAAAGCTGCTGCAAGTGCACTGCCGACTTACTGTAGCGCACTTGCAACACTTGTGGCGTTTCTGGTAGCCACCTACCATCAAGTGAACGTCAGCCCGTCTGCCGATCTTAACATAAAAAAACAATAACAATAATTTCAATGGTAAAAACCTGAATATGACTTTCAAACATTCCGAACTTCTAAGAATTTTTAAGAATTTTTTAAAGATATTATTGATGTTTGAATTCAATTATAACATTTTATAAACAAAAATACAGTGTAACAAATAGAACACGAACTTTATTTCACCACTGAAATTACCTATCTATGATTTCGTTGTCAATTTTGTAATAGATCCATTACCAGTACATTATTTTTTCAATGACGAAGACTCCGTACCTCACAAAATAGATGTCGCATATCAGAAAAATTGCCACCATATGATAAATATATGTCTATGGACAAAGACATGGAATAACATTGCTTTTTTTTAGGAAAATTGTGGTAACTTAATATAAGCAAGCATCTTAAAAGTTTTAAATACGTGGACGTGATGTAATTTTAAATTTTTATTAATTTTATTAATTATTATTATGTTAAGTATCAAAACTGCAATAATATAAGGAAAATATAATAAATTTTAATGTAAACTATCGAGTAAAATAAATCCGAATAAATTTCGATCGAATATTATTCGATAGTAATAATCGTCTCTACTATATTTTGAAATCGAACCTGAAACTTGCACAATAATTTATTTCAAATGACTGCAATAGTTCCTATGAAACGTCGCAGAAAATCGATAGTAAAATTAATTACTTATTACCAAAAGTTGAGAGTAACAATATATCAAAACTACACTGAATTACAAACACAGATTATATGACACTGTGATAGATTTAGAGCGGCTCGCAACATCTGTGGCATTTTCGGGTTGCGGCCAACCAATTTCTCGAGTAGGTAAAGACCGCCCAACTTTGAGGCCTAAATTAAATTACGTATATGGTGCATATGTGTGTACGGGCGTATAGTTTCTGCAAATATATGAATTATGGAATAACGAGAACATTGTAATTCGAAAGTAACAGGAAAAGGAAGTTTTAGCCAAACAGGTTAAAATCGCGGCAAAGTCTGCACATTTGAGTTTTTCAATTTCATATGTGGATTATTTTTATTTTAGTTTAATTAATATTTGGGACACATAAAAATTAAATAACAATACAGAAAGAAATTACAGATGTTCTAAAGGCGCGTCCAGCGCGTCCACAGACAGGTAATACATAAACAAGTTTGAGCAGAAACAAAACTCAGAAACTAGGACAGAAATGACAAAATATTAAAAACAAAACAAAACAAACAAACAATCCACAAAATCAATTTGCTATCGAACACGTTCCTACATCTAAAGCTGCTCTAGGGACACCTGAAAGGTAGGAAGCTAAGTAAGTATAATGAGTCAATGTTGTTGGTTATGTTTAAATAGAAATAGTTGGACTTTTTCCATCCGTTGACGAGCCCGTTGGATGAGTGGTTAGGGTGCTTGTCTTAACGCTCTGTTCTAGGGTTCCCGGGTTCGATTCCCGACGGGGTCAACTTTGAAAAATCAAATTTTCAAATTTGGCTCTGGTCTGGATTTGGAAAGTAGCGGCAGGGCACACTGCGTTTCGCAGTCATTTGGGCAACCCGGCTGGCGGCAGTTACCACCCCCTTACAGAAGACCACCGTGAAATAACAGCACGTGTGCTGTTATTTCACGTAAGTGAGTAAGGGATGCCAGAGCCCATTTCCTTATCTACTCCTAATCCCTTATCCTTAATCCTACTGCAGTCGGCAGCGCACTTGCAGCAGCTTAGGCGTTGCTTGTGTTATAGGCGACGATAGCCACTGGTAGCCACCTACTATCAAGTGAACCGTCAGCCTGTCTGCCGACCCTAACATAAAAATGAAATATCCCAAGGAAGTGTCAATCCACATTGGAAGAACTTAACTTTCAAGAATTTAATGAATTTATCTTGAACGCACTCAATTCTCGAGATGTGAACCTTATAGCATGGGTTCCAAACTATGGAAGTATATTCCAAAGTAACTCATGTATGCATTAAAATTGAACTGATATGTGTATATGATTTCCTTTTTATGTTGAGTTGTGTTAATAATGTAAATACTTCTGAGATAATCTGCGTAACTGAGTAGGATCTTGGAAAACCTTTATACAATTTGGTATAGTTTAGGAAGTATAAATTCAACTCATAAAAAGTCGGACTTCACCAGCAATGAGTAAAAGCCTGATATTTGATTCCGTAAGCAAACATTTTTGTTTTACTTAATTACTTAACAAAAGTTGTACTTAATTATTAATTATTTTTTAAAAATTAATATTGACTTGTCATGTAATTTTATTTTCATATAAAGTACGTAACATATGTATATGAAAATTTTTCAGAAACGCGCAGTTAATATCGGGAAAATCAATACCATTGTACCGTTGTATATTATTTCCTAGTTTATATTTGCTAAGTATACTTAGGACTGAAATGAATTAAAATAAACTCTCTTTAAACCACACAATATTAGAAAAGTCAATACTCGGATTTATCTCACTTCGACAGCCTCTACTAAATATCCTTCAATCGTCTGAACCAGTAATCCGCACAGTTTCTAACGTGAAAAACGAGACTTTAATTTGTTGCCATATTGCCGATGTCAGATCATTTGTTTTGCTATAATCCAGCGGGTAATGTGGCTGAAAATCTGCTGAGTTGTGTTGAAACAAGGCAGGAAGATGGATAGTCCTGTCGCTCACGTGTCCTGAACGGCCAATGATATGAGATTGTTTATTGACACAAATTTTGCTCTTTCGCTTTTTTAATCGATTGCTTTCGATAATGAATTACGAAAGATTCTATGGATCCATCCGATTCTTCATCACGTAATACAAAGACACCTATTTCGATATTTGCGTTTATAATTACTTAACGGTTTTTAAGCAGTTTTCGATATAATTTAAACAATGCCCTCCGAAAAACACAAGATTTCTTTTTGTAAAATTACAGCAATGTTATAAAATTAAATATTTTCTCTGAAATTTATAAATTTAAAACTTGAATATTTAAGAAAATAGAAAGAAACAAATTTCAAAGAAATTTTAATTAGTTTTGCAATAAAAAAAAAACATTGTATATTTGAGACCGAACTTTATTAAGATCACAATTACCAACAGTACCAACAGAGAAAACTAAGTAATTGCGAAAACAGTAGGATATTGTTACGATTAGCTTTGGAACGTTCTGGAAACGTTCGCGCCGGCCGAAAGTCTCCAAAGTTCTACCCTAGCAATAGTAGCCTCGTCCCTTCCCGACTAGTGTCAAAGGAAATCAGTTGTTTACAACATAGATCTTACATTTCAGCATAAACAGCATTCCGAACTTTCGATGGCTTTTGTTTACAATCTTGTTTACATTTTCTGGAAAATTCAAAATACATCGAGACCAAGTATAAATAAGAGTGCGGCCGACCGAGATGAGAGTGATACGACAACCAGCGATACGAAAGCGAATCTTCGGGGCTTTTGCGTAATTATCTGCGACAGTGAATCGGCGACACATTAAGGAAATCATTGACGACTTTTGGCAATTTTAACGGTTTCATCGGACAAGTTTAGTGATTTTGGAAGTCATCTTGCTTTGTGAAAATAAATCGTTCCTCTCGCTCTTACACGGCACATTAACTCACCCCACACTTAACAATATAATGTAGTCTAATAATCTTAGACATATATAAATTTATAAACGAGCCGTGTCTGTACATTAATTTAAAAAAAAAAAAAAAAAACAATTTCTTTGTACACGTTGTAGATGTAACCGAAATAAAAAAAAATGTTTTTAGAATTTTTGTCTGTGCGTTTGTGCACGCTAATCTAAGAAACGGCTTAACCGATTTAAATGCGGTTTTCACTGTAGTATTTTAACAAGCTTCCCTTAACATTTAGTGTTTGTTTCATTTCAAAACAAAATAGTTACGCGTTATACCGATTACCACGCGTATGAAGTTGCGGGCTCAAGTAATATATTGGAATGGTTGATTTTATTTTTCCTTTAAAAGTTTTTGGTTGTTTTTCACGTCAAATTTAACTAATGAACTAAAAAATCTCTATTTAAATCTTGAATCTGAAATATAACTTTGTAAAAAGTTAAGTTTTAATAAAACGTGGATAAGGAGGAGTAATCCTATATGTAGGTATAGAATGAAGGATCTGCCTAATCTCCGATTATAGGATGGAGGGAGTGCTACTCTGCCCGGATTTAAGGGCTCAACCGGCAGGATGCGGGACTTATGTAGGATCTACACACACCTTTAAGGATTAAATTCGAAACGCTTCCTTAAATCGCCTCTCGGCTAATATTTCTTTGATGCTACAATCAAAAGGCAAATTGAATTTAAATTATTATAGACATTTTGTTGTTTGCGTGAGGTGCGATTTAAGATAGGAATTTATTTGAGCGGATTGCTTATTGCCAACACGTATTGAAGGAATTATACTAATTGATTGTTTATGAAAAAAATATTTGCTAAAATAAATAATGCGGAATTTTATAAAGAAGAAACCATAATTTCGGCATTGTACTTTCATTGGTTATTTTGTAAATTGTGTTTTAATTTTTTTTTATGTGTGACTGTACCAAATAGACATATTTTTTTCTTTTCTTTTTAAATTCTGTTACTCACATCACAACCTTTCAATGAATTTGGATGAAGACTCAAACATTGCCTGAATAGGATTAACACATAAATTGACCCAGAATGTGTCACTTTATTTCTGAATTTTGTTAATAGATGTTGAGATCTGAATTATGTATATATTAATAAAAAATTCTACATAAGTTTCTTCAAAAATAAGATACAAATAAGTCATTTTTTTAAATTAATGCATAAATTTGCCATCACTAAAGTAATTTTTCAAAACCTAGTAAAGCAGAGGTATTATTTTACAAATCCCGACTCGTTTAATTAAACGAATCAAGTGTTTCACAGTTAATGATGTGATGGTAAATACGAATTCACTCTATTATATTCACTCTATCGCCAACGGAATGGAATCGAAGTTATTTTTCACGAGTAAACAAACTGCTCACGCCTGATTGGTTGGTTTTTGTTATCGACATTGATTAAATGGACTATGTAAAATATTCTTTAAATTATTACGGATTTATTTATTTATTTATTTATTTATTTAATAGGCTCACTTACGTTGACTACATTATTATAATTACAGTAAGTACTTAAATAATCTAAATAGTTTATAATAAATGTGTACAGCATTTATAAGTGAACACCACTTGCGAAATTTAACAAAAAAATTAAAAACATACATACACATGATATACATATAAATATATACTACATTGCATTGTAAGAGGCTCAGAAAGGAATTGGAGAAAAAAAGTTAGGCAGCAAAAATATGGGAAAAAAGACGCCGGTAAAATTGAGTTTAGAGTTATTATAATTATTATAATTACAGTAAGTACTTAATAATCTAAAATAATTTATAATAAATGTGTACAACATTTATAAGTGAACACCACTTGCGAAATTTAACAAAAAAATTAAAAACATACATACACATGATATACATATAAATATATACTACATTGCATTGTAAGAGGCTCAGAAAGGAATTGGAGAAAAAAAGTTAGGCAGCAAAAATATGGGAAAAAAGACGCCGGTAAAATTGAGTTTAGAGTTATTATAATTATTATAATTACAGTAAGTACTTAATAATCTAAAATAATTTATAATAAATGTGTACAACATTTATAAGTGAACACCACTTGCGAAATTTAACAAAAAAATTAAAAACATACATACACATGATATACATATAAATATATACTACATTGCATTGTAAGAGGCTCAGAAAGGAATTGGAGAAAAAAAGTTAGGCAGCAAAAATATGGGAAAAAAGACGCCGGTAAAATTGAGTTTAGAGTTATTATAATTATTATAATTACAGTAAGTACTTAATAATCTAAAATAATTTATAATAAATGTGTACAACATTTATAAGTGAACACCACTTGCGAAATTTAACAAAAAAATTAAAAACATACATACACATGATATACATATAAATATATACTACATTGCATTGTAAGAGGCTCAGAAAGGAATTGGAGAAAAAAAGTTAGGCAGCAAAAATATGGGAAAAAAGACGCCGGTAAAATTGAGTTTAGAGTTATTATAATTATTATAATTACAGTAAGTACTTAATAATCTAAAATAATTTATAATAAATGTGTACAACATTTATAAGTGAACACCACTTGCGAAATTTAACAAAAAAATTAAAAACATACATACACATGATATACATATAAATATATACTACATTGCATTGTAAGAGGCTCAGAAAGGAATTGGAGAAAAAAAGTTAGGCAGCAAAAATATGGGAAAAAAGACGCCGGTAAAATTGAGTTTAGAGTTATTATAATTATTATAATTACAGTAAGTACTTAATAATCTAAAATAATTTATAATAAATGTGTACAACATTTATAAGTGAACACCACTTGCGAAATTTAACAAAAAAATTAAAAACATACATACACATGATATACATATAAATATATACTACATTGCATTGTAAGAGGCTCAGAAAGGAATTGGAGAAAAAAAGTTAGGCAGCAAAAATATGGGAAAAAAGACGCCGGTAAAATTGAGTTTAGAGTTATTATAATTATTATAATTACAGTAAGTACTTAATAATCTAAAATAATTTATAATAAATGTGTACAACATTTATAAGTGAACACCACTTGCGAAATTTAACAAAAAAATTAAAAACATACATACACATGATATACATATAAATATATACTACATTGCATTGTAAGAGGCTCAGAAAGGAATTGGAGAAAAAAAGTTAGGCAGCAAAAATATGGGAAAAAAGACGCCGGTAAAATTGAGTTTAGAGTTATTATAATTATTATAATTACAGTAAGTACTTAATAATCTAAAATAATTTATAATAAATGTGTACAACATTTATAAGTGAACACCACTTGCGAAATTTAACAAAAAAATTAAAAACATACATACACATGATATACATATAAATATATACTACATTGCATTGTAAGAGGCTCAGAAAGGAATTGGAGAAAAAAAGTTAGGCAGCAAAAATATGGGAAAAAAGACGCCGGTAAAATTGAGTTTAGAGTTAGAGTTTCGTGCTATGATTTTTTCACACATCGGGGATTTTGTGGACATTATTATTTAAAGAATAATAATTTCTAACTAGATTTGCAACAGCATCAAAACTGTTATTCACCTAGGATAGAAGATCTTAATCCACATTGATAGAAAATCTGTATAAATATATTTAGTTGTCAAAGATAAGTGAAAGTATTTAACTTAAAACTCTCTTGGTGTCATAAAAAATATTTTTTAAATATTCCTTATAAAAAAAATTCTGTTATTTGAAAAAAATATACAGCATGAAAGAATTTTTAAAATCGATCCAGTAGTTTTTGAGTTTATTCATTACAAACTAACATACATATCTTTTCTGTTTATAACATTAATATAGATTTATCTTAATATATAAAAATGAATCCCCATTTCCCTTCACGGCATCACGCGTGAACGAGTGGACCGATTTTAATTCGGTTTGCGCTAGTGGAAAGAGGGAGAAACGGGGAATGTTTTAGTATATAAAATTGCACCACGGGCGAAGCCGAGGGCGGGTCGCTAGTTTATTATAACATCGAATAATTAAGCTAATATTTCCCATAAAACTGGAAAGCAGTTTGACTATGGGATATAATTCGCAACTTATATTTTATAAAGGCTAACGAACGAAGTCGCACACAGCAGCTAGTATAAAATACATTGGTTATTTTTCTAGCGATTATTTTGTTACAAGTAATTTGAGAAACTTCAATCACAACAGGGCACAAAGTACCTACTACAAATTAAGCTCGCATTTGATGAACTTGATCAATACATCAAGCTTGAGGAAAAAAATGAAATTTTAAAATACAACCTTATATACAACCTTATAAATATGATACGTTGATGTACAAGTAGTACGTATATATGTTCCTATCACCATTAATACAAGTTTGTTTCCCAAGTTGCTCAAGTCAAAGAAATTTCATTTATAAGTAATCCAAGAACGATTATTATATACGACTAAAGAACAAAGTTACCTTCAAACTCTTACGGAAACCAAACAAAATGTTTTTACAGTATCCGAACAAAAGTCTTACAAAAACAGCCGAAAAAGCGTTTTCATTTTTTCATTAAACAATTATTAAGTACCTAATCTTTAAGCTTTTCTCTTTGTATTTTTCATTCAGTTAGCATTGGACATGTAATTTTGTAAAACGTAAATTAAATACTTATTTACGTATTACAAGATAAAATAATAAAGAATCAAAATTAACTGAAGAACTTATACTTACTCACATTTTCTTATTGCTAATTTTAAATTTTAAAATTAATATTAATTTAAAACCGAACAGATTTAAAATTGGTAGGATTTTCTTAAATATTTTGTAAAATATGAAAAAAGGAATAAAAGTAGCCGATTAAAACTTTAGTACAGAACTTAAATTAACTAATAAACTTTAAAACAAATATAGTTTTTATAACTGAGTTAAGACTTTTTTTTAACTTTTTACTGTTTTTTTTTGTTTTAGAAAATATATTTTTTCGTATAAACTGCCTTATTTAAACTTTTTAAAAAACATTTTTTTAAATACTAAAAAAATAATATTATTAATACATTATAATTGTTTGTGATCTTCTTTAATAACTTTTGTACAGCATATCATTTAGAGTGCTACTATTAAAATACCTCTAGCATTGGTATCCTCCCTTCAACAAGAGCGCATAATTGTCCGACAACCCAATATTCACACCAAACACAAAGCCGATTAGGACCACAAACTAAATGTTAGAGGACTGTGATCTATCTTTACCCGTTGTAGTTTTAGGAACTTTTCGGTTTCACTACGCTGCCTCTTCGGCATTCGGTTACCATCGTACTGCGTGCAATCATAGATAAAATACTACTTAACCAGTATAGATGGTCACTCACGTACATTGAATCCGTACCCTATCCAATTTCGCTTATATCTAGATGCCGCCTGTGTAGTTTGTCGCTTATTTGTTGTCATTAAAAATCCGCTAGAGTCGCTGCAGTCGACCATTCAGTCAATTCTCATGTACAAGAGATGGCACTACTAAAATTTATTTAAAATATAAAAGAAGTGGGCACGAACAACGATAAAAGGACGTATGAACGGTATAGGTTCTGTTCTAAAAAATAGGGCAATAATATCATACATAAAAGTCACAGATTAATGATAAAAGTACCTCTCAGCGACGTCGCCCTCTAGTTATTACCACGATAATAAAGAACTATAACTGCGTGATTGAATTTGTTGGTTATAATTTTTAACAAAATACACATTAATGTTAAATTCGAGACTCTTAGTGACATCTAGGGAGTGGAAATCCCAATATGAAATTGGCTTCAGATCGTTATATGGAGGTTGACCATCTATACTGGTTAAGTAGTATTTTATCTATGGTGCAATATACTTTTTCCATTCGATGTAGATCGCTGAGGAGTTTCTATACAGCTATTCTATACACAAACAACTACCGTGTGTTGTTTGTGCCCTGTGTTCTTAGGCAGCCGTTGCTATTTAATTATACGTCAGCCTGGCTGTTTTTTTGTAAAATAAATATCACAAAAAAAATGTTC
Source organism: Bembecia ichneumoniformis (assembly GCA_910589475.2). Taxonomy (NCBI): domain Eukaryota; kingdom Metazoa; phylum Arthropoda; class Insecta; order Lepidoptera; family Sesiidae; genus Bembecia; species Bembecia ichneumoniformis. Next base: position 576,923 of record OU342531.1, read on the forward strand.
AAAAAGATTTTGTTTAATGCACACTAATGTTCTCATGAACTTCCCATATAGGACAATAGCTGTCTTATGGTGGAAGTTAACATAATTAAGATTAGAAAACATAACTACTAACACTAATTTTAAGACTAATTAAGGTATACTATACTTACGTAACTATATCTAATTAAAACTATTTTATCTTTGAGTAGCAATAGTTAAATTAATATATTAATTAATAATTAATAATTTAGAATTATTAATGAATATATTACTTTATATTCATAAAAAAGCGCGCTACAACCTGCCGGCTTAGCGACTCTGTCGTCGAAAAAATGAATTATTTGAACTTATAAAACGTAGCGACATCTGTGAATATCGAACGTAACTAACATAAGTTTTTTTGGACCACGTGACACCTGAGTATGCAGAATGTAACTAAATAATATAAAGTAATTAGGTATCCAGTTATCTAATTGCCATGAGGAAAAATTTTATACACACACTTTTTTTTATGTAAAGGTTGATGATGGTAGAGATGGCTATCATCGTCTATTAACACAAGGAACGCCACATAATAATATTTTTTTTTTGTTTGAGATCGGCAGACAGGCTGACGGTCCACTTGATGGTAGGTGGCTACCGTCGCCTAAAATACAAGCAACGACAAAGCTGCTGCGAGTGCGCTGCCGACTACAATAGGATTAAGGATAAGGGATTGGGAAGGGATAGGGAAATGGGCTCTAGCATCCCTTACTTCGTTCACCGAAACACAATAGCACACGTACTGTTATTTCACGGTGGTCTTCTGTAAGGGGGTGGTTACTGCCGCCAGACGGGCAGCACAAATGACTGCGAAACGCAAAGTGCCCTGGCTTGGCGGGAAAACAGTGGATTTTTGCCGATGCTAGTGGTACGAATGGCGGTCTGTTTTCTGTTAATAAATATGATGATGGCAATAATACAATTCATAACAAATTGAATAAAATTTTGTTCTTTTGTTGCAGATAAAAAATGCAAAGCAGAAAACGTCAGAAAAAAAGAAGATCGAAACAGATCAGTGTGATAAGATAGATTTAAAGCAACATGTAATTTAAGAAAGTGGCTTCTAGTTGCAAAATGGCGGAGACAATCTCGTTCGGAGTTTCTAACCGAGGTGTGCTGGTGATAGTTCTGTTTATTTGTCGAACAATTGTATGTGACAGCCGATGTCCGAAGTTTGCTGAGAAACCTTTAGAGACGAGAGTTCAAGATGCTTCCATAGTGTTTAGGGCAGTTGTAGTTCAAACTTATTATCAGGTAAGCTACATTATATATTTTATAATAAATAATAGTATGTTAGGTCGACAGATGACGTGGCTTCCGTCGCCTATAACACAAGCTACGTCACAGTGTGGGTGATATGTGAAGTCTTGCTATTCTAAAAAAAAGTCATTTCCTAGTAAATATGAAGTACTGTATGTCGAATCTATTTATTTCGCCGATCACGTGGTTATTGTTTAAAAAATATGTAAGTATAAAATATCCAATATGAATTATGTAAAAATCCCTTGAAATGAAAGAAAAATTATTATCTGGAAATTGAGTCATGTTGACAAAATGTCAGCATGACAAAATGTAGGCATGCTTGGTACGGTGCGGTGCCTCCTAGGAACCCAGCTAGATATGATTGATACAATTTGAAAATAATTTAGATTAATATTTTTTTTTAATAATTTCAGTTAACATTTGACACGGTTGACGAGGAGGCACGATTTAAAGCTGCGTGCACATACGAATCTGGTGCTTGGCTTAACACTCTACCTTCTAGACAAATGTCAACTCTTCTGGATAACAATACCATGCGTATTTCAGTGGCTCTGCGCTTAGGCTGTTCTGTTGTGCAGCCACATACCTGCCTCTGCGGAAACCGCGTTCTTTCAAACGGTCGTCATGGTTTACATTGCAAAAGAAGTGCCGGTCGCTTTCCACGCCATTCAATGATAAATGACATAATAAAAAAAGCACTATCTACAGCAGGCGTCCTCGCCATCCTCGAGCCCAATCTGTCCAGGGATGACGGTAAGCGTCCAGATGGGATGACCTTAATACCCTGGTCTGAGGGAAAGGCTCTCGTCTGGGATGCTACATGCGTCGACACCCTTGCTCCCTCACATGTTGCCTTCTCTGCCAAGGAACCAGGTTCGACGGCTGAATCAGCAGCTCGTTTAAAAACAAAAAAATATAACTTTATAAAATCTCAAAATTATAATTTCATCCCTTTCGCCGTTGAAACTTTCGGCCCTTGGTGCGAAGAATCCAAATTATTCTTAAAAACACTTGGCAAACAATTAATTAAAGTATCCGGCAATAAATTTTCGTGTAATTATTTAAGGCAACGCATTAGTTTGGCTATACAGAGAGGGAACGCGGCGAGCGTTATGGGCACAATACCCGATTCAGTCACTCTGGAGGAGATATTCTACCCAAACTCCTAAGTTTGTGTAGATTCCGGAGCCTCGCCGTGTTCTCACTGAATCACCGTTATATTTTTTATTATTTTTATCATTAATTTAGCAATTGTTGTATTGTTATTTATATTTCAGTTATAATGAAATAATTAATCAGTTTTTTTGACTTGGTAACATAAGGTAACACGTGTACAAATTGTTTTTTAAAAAATATTTAATATACACGGCTCGTTTATGATTTTATTTATTATATCTAGATATAGATTAAAATGTTGCCTTCGACTTCGCACGCGCCTCCTTTTCTTAAGTGTTAAAATTAAATTTTGTCTAATAAAAAAAAATTCTAATCGATTGATTTCAACTTTCAATTCAAAATCACGCTTGGCTTTTGTTTTTTTTTATGTTAAGATCGGCAGTCAGGCTGACGGTCCACTTGATGGTAGGTGGCTACCGCCGTCTCTGACACAAGCAACGCCACAGCTGCTGCAAATGCGCTACCGTCAACAGTAGGATTAAAAATAAGGGATGACAAGGGTTAGGGAAATGGGCTCTGGCATCTCTTACTCACTCACCGAAACAGAACAGCACACGTGCTGTTATTTCGCAATAGTCTTCTACTGTAAAGGGGTGGTTACTGCCGCCAGACGGTAGTAATGAATTTATTGATACAAGTTTCCATTGGAGTTACAATAAGTAACTGAATTCTCATAAATAACAGTGAACGAATAACCGCCTGCCACATCAAATATTGAAACGTTCACCTGTAGGCTTAATTAAATGCAAATGTAATCACAGATGGGAATTCCCTATAAAATTGTTTCCATTTCGTGCGGGCATTTTGAATTTCGCAATCGCGTATTACCTACCGCTAGCCAAACAGCCACCGAACAGCCTGAAATTCCAGATTATTGGATAATTTAGGCGTAGTTAGTGGTCACAATAGTATTAATCATTTACAAATATAAGACAAATAACTATAAGTTGTTAGGCAACGGTTGTAAGGCAGTTCTTTCTATTTATATAATACTAGCTGAACTTGGCCACGATTCGCTGCGGCCATACGGCGGCGGTGGAGTGCGCGTGGGGCGCGCGGTAGGCACTAGACACTGCTAATATATAATACTATTGATCGTAGCGTAATGTTATATAGCCTATAGCTTTCCTCTATAAATGGACTATTCAATACAAAAAGAATTTTTCAATTCGCACCAGTAGTTCCTGAGATTAGCACGTTCAAACAAATTTAGTAAGCTAATATTAGTAAAGTAAAAGTATAGATTAGCTGAGCCCGTAACTTCGTACGCGTGGTATTCGGTATAGCGCGTAACTTTTTTGTTTGTAAACCGATTGAAATGAAACACGGGAAGCTTGCTATAATACATCAGTGAAAACTGCATTCAAATCTGTTAAGTCGTTTCTGAGATTAGCATGCATAAAAGCACATACAAATAGATTAACAGACAAAAATTCTAAATACTATTTTTTTTAACTCGGTACGTCACTAAATAAGTATTTTGAAAAAATATTTAGTGACGTTTAAATTTTATTATGTGTATAGATACGATAATAGTTTTGTAATGGTTAAATATTAATGTTTATAAAAATAGTTATCTCGGATAATTATGTGGGTTTATTTGTGTGTCGCTGCACCTAAGGGGTATTCATTTATTACGCAAGACGATTAGGGGAGGAGGGGTTCGACCATGTATTAATTTTTCTTTCGTAAGATCACAAAATCCATGGACTGATCAAAAACTTATGTAAATATCAAAGATAAAGAAAGACTAATAAAACCAAAGTTGTTTATTACCAAAAGATAAAAAATACTAGTACCTTTGTAATTACAAATAAAGGTTCCTAAAAATGTTCATTGAAAAAAATAAAAATTAGATTCTAACGTAATAAATATTAAACAGTGGGTAGGGGTCGGGCTATTCTTATTTTTCTTACTTAAGGGGGAGGGCCATTTTAACCATTCCAAAGCGCTTATTAATAAAGCCTATAGTCGAAATGCAACAAATCAGGCTATGTCGCTTAGCAGGAGCAATTTGTGTATGCTATCTAGGGCGCTAACGGGGCACTGCCGCCTCAATAGGCACCTTAAAGTAATGGGGCTCACTAGTACGGGAGAGTGTCGCTTCTGCCATGATGCACAAGCGCAGTCACATCCTAGGAAGCCACACAATGGCTTGTGAAGATGTGAAGAATGCCTCTATCAAAAAAGTACTACAGTTCCTTAACGTGGTAGGTATAGGTAGAGAGCTTTAGTTCACGTGGCGATCACAATATTTCAGCAATGGACGACGTGATACTGGTACTCTAGCAGACAGAAATAGCCACTAAGACAAGATAAGATAAGATAAGGGGGAGGGGCTCAAAAAGTGGCAAAAATCATCTTACGTAATAAATGGATGGCTCCTAACAAGGTTTTATTTTGGGGTTCCCAATGCTGACCGTTCTTAGGACATCATCATATTCGTTACAATGGTTAATCCGTGAAAGTAACATGTTGTACAGGTTTATGTAAATTAATCATTTTCTAGTTCATTTACCTTACTCTATGGGAAAATATATTTATTTACTTCGAGCGACATATTAAAGGCTACCTTTCACTTTTACTTTTCACATAATAACATATTCGAACTGGAATCCCAAGTGTATACAAATCCAATGCGGATTAGCTTTCAACTAAAATACGACGTAACCTTGAGTATAAAAAATACATTTAGTATAAAATATATGGGTTCGGTATAAAATATTCGTAGCTTTTGACTCTACATATTGTATTGAGTATTGATTTTTTATTGTCATATATTAAGACTGCATGTTATCACAAAAGTACTTGATTCAACTAATAATTAGTTACATCACAATTTAAGCTTTTGCTCCTTTTTCTTAAAACATTCATTTAAGCTTTACTTTTCCTATAATTTCGAGTGCTGATTTTCTCATTTTTAGATTTTCTTTTTTGTCCGCGACTTCGTCCGCGTCTAGGGTTGCCAGGCCTCAAAATCGAAAATCCGGACACAAACTCATATTTAGCCGGACATTTTGCCACAAAAGCCTTGACACACGGGTTTTTAAAAGAAATAGTTCTTTTTATTTGTGCATTTATTACTTTAAGACTTGATCTACTCTTTATTAGGTATCACATATTGTTTTCTTAAAGTAATTTGTAAGATCGCGAATCATGCATGTCCGTGTGATTCTGGCCGCTCTGCGGGGTTGACCAAATTCTAATAAAAGCCGGACGGGCCGGCCTTGTATATATTTGGCCGGACAAGACTGTAAAAAGCAGGACATGTCCGGCTAAAGCCGGACACCTGGCAACCCTATCCGCGTCCCTTTTTCTGGATGAAAGGTACCCTATGTCCATCCCTGTATCCTTATCAATGTGTATGCAAAATTTCATGATGATCGGTTGAATAAATAAGGCGTGAAAGCGTAACAAACAAACTCACTTTCGCATTTATAAATTAGGATCAGGAGTACTTTTTCCCAATTTCTGTAAAATGTTTCTGTATGTGGCCAATGTAACATTCAAAAAGATTTCGTACTGTTCACATGCTGCAGTTATTAAATACGGAGACCACCTTACAATAAAAGCACTTGTGTTGTTGTGTCGATGCTTGATTAAAGGCTGATTCATATTACACCGTACCGAGACCGAGCCGTGTTTTTCTCAACGTGCATCGACCTGGTCAATCCTTATTCACCGTGCCGTCGGTCGCCGGGCCGTGCCCGTGCCTTGTCATTTCCAAATAATACCATTTTGTATTTTGCTAGTTATCATATTTTGTATTTACTATCCAATTATTTTCAGCGAGTCATGTCATAATGTCATAGGGTTTTTGCGCCATGTTATGCCATATTTGCGCACATATTCCATAATGAACGCCAGGGCTGTAGGCACACGGGACCATAAAACGTTGGAGCAGAATTGCCAATATCGCACGCTCTCTTGCACTTACTGGCCTTATGGCGAGGACTAGTGATGCGCCCTGTTACTATCGATTATGTAAATAAAACTTTTGTTTTATTATGAATAAATAAAATCTTATTTATTTATTTATTAAACAAAATTCATAGCCCTAAAATTATACAGAACATGCACAACCCTAGAGTTTGAATGATTTATGGCCCCGTGTGCCAACAGCCTTGGCGCATACAATAGTAATTTTTCGTGTTGAATTTTTAATAAAAGTCTCACTACAACAGTCAACCAGTCTCCGAGCACTCGGTGAAAACAAACATGTCACGATATGTCGCGATTGGAGTGCGTTGGAGCCGGAAAAGAATATCCACCGACATTTCGACGCCGTGCCGCCGTGGTTCATACTATGAATATGTTGACCGGACCCCGTCCGGTGTAATATGAATCTTGCTTAAAAGTTGCCACAATTCTATTCACACCTTTTCTCATATCTTATCACGGAATCCTATCTGGATTGTGTTTACTGGGTAACGTAAACAGTAAGGACCGTTAGCCTGCATGCTGATATTTTATAATTATATATATTGTTAATAATAAGACAGTAGGCAAGCTGATGGTCCACGTGTTGGTAGGTGACTCCGTCGGCCTAAGGACATGCGAGAAATACCTCATGGGATGCAGGTGCAGGTGCAAAAAAATATTTATTGGCCACGGAAACACTTCTGATTAGACGATATTATACTTTCATCACAATTTTTCCAAATTATTAATGAGTTGTTTATTAAGCAGGTGACATTTTGAAATAAAGCCTGTATTTATTTAACAGTTATGATTTAGTACTAAAAAAAATATTTATTTGCAAACATATTATGTAGGTTATACTTATGTATGTATATGGAAATTTAGCTTCCGTATGTTTGTGTTCACAAAACTCGGTAACTAGCCAATGGATTGACTTGAAATTTTTATACAACATTGCATTGTTTTATATACTTTTTATTAGAGACATAGCGAATCGTGGCCGGGTTCAGCTGGGATATAAATAAAAGTATACTAATTTAAAACGATTTTATAAACATTATCTTCATTTACATACACTATTTCATAAGCGCCATCGTGTATCGCACTCATCCAGTTTGCTGCTACTACTTTTTTTTAAATCGTTTTCCCACCTCCGACACTGTTCCCTATTTCTCCTCTGGCAATGTTTCCCTTATAATGGCCGGAGGTCCTGTAAAACGTTACAAAAGTTCTATTACATCTCTGACCTACTTATTTTTCTTGTTTATTTTCATAATGGCTTGCCAAACTCTTTTTTTTTATCCCGATACTTAATTCGTTAAAGATCTATTCCCATTGTATGGGCTGTACATACTCGTATTACTTTAATTAGCATCGAAGTAAACCAAAAATCTTTATACTCCGGCCGTTATAAGAGTGCTGTTCTGACAGGTGTCAATTCCATACATTTTCTGTATCGTTTATTCGGAAATGAACTTTATGCAATGGACATAAAGAAATGTCAAAAACGCATTCATAGAATGACCGTACTATAATGAGTTATTTACATTTGTAGATAATGTTAAATTGATTAAATTCTAATATGCAATTTGGCTTTAAGGCTACTTTTAGTGAGGTTTTATTGTTGATAAGATTAATTAGATTCTATATCTTTTATTTGTTATAAAATAAAAAAAGAGAGAATTGATATTGAGGCATATTATAATCAAATTACGCATAAATTATGTATTGAAAATTAAACATCAAATTTTATATTAAAATTAGGACTTTCGATTATAGTTTATATTAGTTTATTATAATTATAGTTTTATTCTTTATTCTTATATAAGAAATAACTTAAGACATAGATATCTTATCTTATCTTAATGTTTATATTATTTACATTTAATAATTACGCAGCATTAGATTCAATAAGGACATTCTGATAAAAGCATACGTTTCAATGAATATCCTTGATCAATTGTGCGAGCATAGTGCAAAAGGTAGGAGAGGTAGTCTTCGAAACTGCTCATCCGATTTAAAACCTTTCACCAGCAGTTAGAATAGAATTTCAGGCTAAATATTCCACAGGGGTGATGTCGCGAGCACCCGCTAGTAATCTATAAATGCCATTAAAATTCTATATGTTACCGGAAATGTGTGAAACTTAAGAATTGTATATATTTCCTAGGAAATATACATATATGAAGCTTACATTCTGTGAATAAAACCAGTATTCCGGAGGTGCTCGCTCAGCTCGCATATAAATTCATAAAGATTCCAGAATCTAGTAAAAATAAGTCTTGTAACACATTTTGTAAATACATAAATGGCTTGGCGATGAATCGTCCCATCACGCTCCGCTGTATCCACTGACGGCATCCCGAATGTAATAAATTTCCAATTGCTATTTACGAAATGTACAGATTTCCTAGGAATAGAATACAATGACGGATTACATACTTTTCGTTAACATATTATTATAGTGTAGGTACATAATATCCCATGGCTAGGCTGCCCTGGGGTGGATCGGAGTTGTTGTCTCGGCCGAGCCCGGTCCACCCCGCTTAAAGAGCAAGGAGACACCGGAGAGTTTTAGTGGGTATTCCCAGTGCCGCTATGATCAGGCGCTGGACGACCCCCACATACTCTTCCCGTCTAGCCAGCGGCAGGAGATCTGTACTCCTCGTCAAAAAAAAAGGAACATAATATCCCAACGGCTAAAGATGCCATTATTGTCATTAAATAAACAAATGAAATGGTATCACTAATAAATGAACTCATAAAAACAAAAGTCCAATAAATATTCTGTCAAAGTTTTTGTTATATAGGATCTGGCAAGTTTTTTATATATTGGGAAATTTATTGTAAGGTTTAATTGCCATAACATAAACATTTCTAATATATATGTAGTTATAGTCTACATTTTGGTTTTTGATTTAATTCGGAGAATTCCAGTTAAAATTATAAATTATGATATACTTAGTTAGGATATTAATTATGTTATAACTAATGAACATTTTTTACTAAGAGAAATTCAGCACGTCTACTATCAATATATTGCCTTCAGTAATACTTTTATAATATGAAAAAAAGTTTATAATTTTTTTATATTTCTTGGCCTGCTTCACACTATCAGCTCTCACGAACTAACACCGTATTTTATCCATAAGGGTGCCTACACAGTTGTTCTAGCTAAGTACATTTTATTGATAGTGTTAATTTTTTTAATAAACCTGGGCGGTTTATGTCTAATATCGAATGTGACAGACGCGTAGATAAAGGCACATATGAAATAATGTTCTTAGAAACATTATGGATATTTTCATATATACAGTAGCGTCGCCTGACAACATGTGCCGAGTCCCCTCGGAATTCTCAGAAAAAATATTAATCTGCACGGCGCGTGTATCCAGCTGACCGAAACAATTTTTGGGTGAGAGTTTAGGAGCGTAAGGAATATATGGATTTTATTGTGAGAGCCAATAGACTATGACCTTGAGAAAAAGGAGAATTCCTTTACTATCAAAATTTACAGACATACGAAAAAATATTAGATGTTTTTCTTTCTATCCTAGTTATCCTAGTCCTAGTTCCACCATGTTCAGTTCTACACTATTTATGCCATCAAGATCGCATCTAGCATTGCCGACGCGATAACCTTGCGTCCACTCTAAATATTTCATTATAGAAACTATGTAGAGGAATGAAAATTTTGTCATAAATTAGTTTGGACTATAAATGTACGGGCCTTTAAGCACCCGTACAGTCTGGCTGTGTGGGCAACGCAGCCAGACTGTACGGCTTCCGGCTGAAGAACCGCGCCTGTCTGCCGATTCGGTGGATGCCGAAGAGAGTGGGTCTAGGCCTCCAAACAAAGTACTCTAGCTACCAAGGTCTATATTGTGGTGAACCAAAACAATCGAACACAAATCGACCGTGCTAGGCGTCCAACAATATACGCCAATGACGCAGAGGCACGGCCGCTTGAATCAAGTAATAACAACAATTATACTATGTGTAACGTTTATATGGGCGAACTTTCACTGTTTTAGTCCCATTTCCCATTTACGAACGAACATCCACTTTGTACACACTATTGTTTATTTATTTATACGAACACTGTACATAAACACCATATTAATGTTTAAGGCTGTCCCTAACAACGACCACGCTGTCATAATTAATTTTAAGGAGATGTATTCAAATATTTAAACTCATTAACGAATACGAGAAAACTTGAAAAAAAAGTTCTGTAAAAAACATTGGTCTTAAATTGAAAGAGGCCGGTCAAGATTTTCTTGCTACTTTCTTGAAATCTCATAATAAAAATCTGAAAAGGCCCTGTAAAGGAAAACAGTTCTCTTAACGTTCTGTTGTGATTTTCCTTTTTTTTTAATATACTTTTGAACTTAATTCATTAATTATTATACCCACACTAATATTATAAATGTGAAAGTAACTCTGTCTGTCTGTCTGTATGTTACCTTTTCACGCCTTATCTACTCAACCGATCGTCATAAAATTTTGCATACACGCTGTCAGGGATCTAGGAGAGGAGATAGGGTACCTTTCATCCAGAAGAAAAAGTACTGTTCTCGAGGGATCATCTGACGCCTGGCAAAGCTATAACTGCAATAAAGATGTTAGGCTTTGCATTGCTCATATATTTAGTCAGGCGTTATTTTTTATTTTTTAACGTGGGCGAAGAGGAGGGCACCGGTTAATTCTCTATAAGTTAATACATTAGGTCTTATTATTAACTAGCTGAGCCCCCAACTTCGAACGCGTGGTATTCGGTATAGCGGTATAGCTTTTGAACAATGAAACAAACACTTAATGTTACGGGAAGCTTGCTACAATACATCTGTGAAAGCCACATTCAAATAAGTTGAGCCTTTTCTGAAATTAGCATGCATAAACAGACAAACAGATAAAAATTCTTAAAACTATTTTTTTGACCTCGGTAACATAAGTACAAGGTGTATAATTTTTTATTTATTTATTTATTTTAATGTACAGAGGCAGTTCGTTTACGATTTTATTATATGTACGTACTTATATTATTAATTTCATCACTAAACAACGTAACACGATAAGCCGAAAACAGCCTTAAAATAAATGTTCAATACCTTGTCATATTTGTGCTATGTGTAATGTTATTGTGTAAATATTGTAAGAGGAAATGATGAGGGAATGTTCCCAAGATTGTTGTGGGGGGATGTGAGCACAAGGGGAATACATAGGTATATGGTTACACGCCTCGATTCACTCGTAATAAGGCTTGGTAATGGATATTGCGTGGAGATTGATGTTCGTAATGCTGTTTAAAGTCTCATTAAAATTATGTAGACACTATTATTGTTACTTACTATGTTTTACGAGTATAACATGAAACCTTAATATTTTTTCAAGTTCAATTATGTTTTACTTTAATAATTTTTTTAATTTTTTTTTTATTGTTTTTATATGTTGAAACTACACCAATATTATACAAATTATACATGTTTAGAGCTTTGTAGGAATGTTTCATTCCTATTATATAGGTATTTTTTTTTTTTTTTTTATTTTAGATTTCCCGCAGAGGGTACGCCGCCCCTGCGGGGAGTATATTGTCATGAATTATTAGTCTAGGTTTACAAATGTTGTTATTATTCTAAATTACATTAGTGTTAATCTTAATTTATATATATAATCACTTTGTTACAATTGTGTTGGAGATTGGTTTTATACTTTATATAATTGTAAGTATAATACAATGGTATGGTGGTATTTATATTGACATAATATACATAAGAATTAATTTAAAGTCTTAATCTAGTTTACAAGGTGTTATTATTAATCTAGTTTACATTGTTATTGGTCTTGGTCATGATGAATTTAATTGAAATTGATTACAAGGACTTAATTTAGTTTACAATGGTTGTGTTTATTTCTGTACTTTATATAATTTAGAATATGTTACAATTGTAATTGTTACCCAATGTTTGATATTGAGGTTATAGTATGACAAATTATGACTAATGATGGTATGAATAGTAATGATGTAGTTAATAAGGTAATGGTTAAAGTACGTATGGGGGCTGCATAGGTGACTGCTAATGGATACAGTCGCCTATGAAGCATTATATGAGTCGCGGGTGATTTGTTTTAGGTTTGATTGATAGATTTAAGTTTATGGACAATGGAATTTACAAGTTTTACAAATGTGTCGGTGGGTGTAGATTTAGTAATGATTTCATTTAGGTCAAATGGATTGATTTTTAATTGGTTACAGGTTTGGGTGTGTGTTAGTCTGTCGATGTCGAATATGGGGCAATGTAGGATGGTGTGGTCTATATCTTGTATGGTTTGGTTATCACAGGGGCAATATGGATTAGTGGTAATTTTAAATCTGTGTAAGTAACTTTTATGATAGCTGTGTCCTGTTAATATTTGGGTTAGTTCGAAAGATATCGGGATTCGTTGGAAGAATTTGCTGATTTGGTCTATGGATGAGAACCATTTACTGATTTGTGACTGTTGGGTTTCTTTTGTATATTCCTGTTGGTATTTAAGTTTGGTTTTGTTTCGGATAATATTTTTAGCATATGATATTGGAAAGGTGTTTAAATGGGTTGCAGTTTTTTGGGTGGCTGCGGCTTTTGCCGCTAGGTCTGCTGCTTCGTTACCAATTATTCCACAATGTGCTTTGACCCAAATAAATTGAGCTGATATATTAAATTGTTCGTTGAGTTTGGTAATATTTTTGTGGATTGAGACTATGGTGGGGTCTGGGTTATTGGGATCCTGGATAGCTTTCAATGAGGATAGACTGTCTGTAGCTATAGTTATGTTGTTTTTTGGTTGTGTGTCTAGAATCCATTTTAGTCCCATATCAATGGCGGTTAATTCAGCCACAAATACTGATGTTGTTCGGCCTAATTTGCGTTTGAGGGTGACTATTTTGCCCTTGGGTAGGTATATGACGGCAGCAGAGCCCACATCTCCTTCGTCGAGTTTACTGCCGTCTGTGTATATTGTGGTGGGAGTGTTTTGTATGATTTGGTTGACTTCCTCTTGATCGTGAGCTTCTTTATATTGTATTGTGATACGTTGGGCGGGATGTAGTTGCTGGCTCGTTGGAGTTTTTTGTCGTAGTGTTATGTCTGTAGGTAGTGTATTGAGTGTGCCGTTGATTTTGACTTGTTGTATTTCCCTGGCCTCGTCTATAGCTAAGTGTAGGGGGGTGAATTGAGCTATTGCGATTGCTGATGCTGCGGATACCGTGCGAAAGGCTCTAATCGCTCGGATTGCAAATTGACGCTGGAACGTTCTAAGAGCCTTTCGCACACTATAATATTTTGTTGCGCTGCCCCAGATTCCAGCTGCATATGTGATTATTGGTTGGATTACTTGTTTGTATATGGTTTTAACATTTTCGGAATGAACTCCCCACGTAGGGCGTACGAACAATGAGAGTCTGTTGAATATTTTTGTCGCTTTGGCTATTATGTGTTTACTATGTTGTATGAATTTTAGTTTATTGTCTATTATTACTCCGAGTAGTTTAATGGTGTTGTTGATATTTATTGGGGTGTTATTCATAATGATTTGGATTTTGTTGGAGGCAGCTGTGAATGCTATTGCTTGTGTTTTGCTTGGGTTGAATGTTAATTTTGCTTCATTGCCCCAGTTGAGGATAATTTGTAGACTTTCATTGGCTATTCGTTCGATTTCGTTAGTGTTGGGTGCTTTGATTATGAGTAAAACATCGTCTGCAAAGGCCTGAATATGTGTGCCTGGTGGTAGGGAGGTTTGAAGGAGGTCATCTAATATGATGTTCCAAAATGTGGGACCGCATACAGAACCTTGTATGCAGCCCTTGGTCATTATCTTGGTGGCGGTTGAATTTCCGTAGTCGATTTTTGCTAGTCTATTTTCTAGATAACTTCTGGTGAGTTTGTATAAATTTTTTGGACATTGAAGTTTTTGAAGTCTGTGTAGAAGTAGCGGCCACCAGGCATTGTCAAAGGCTGATTTGATGTCTAATGATATTGCTATGACTTGTTGTTTGATGGATTTGGCTTTTGTTATTGATTTAATTGCGGTATAGAGAGCGTCATTGGTACTGGTTTGTGCTTTAAAGCCAAATTGGTGTGGGTGGTATTGTTCTGTTTTTTCTAAGTGGTAGGTGATGCGATTAGAGAGAGCCTTTTCTAAGAGTTTGCCAAATATGGGTAGTAGTCCTATTGGTCGGTATGAAGAGAGGTCGTTCCAGTCAGTTTTAGTGGGTTTGGGCAATATTTTGATATATGCTGTTTTCCAGACTGTTGGGAAATAGTTTAGGGTTAAGCATTTGTTGTACAAGGAAGTCATTATCTGTGGGATAGTGTCAAACGTGTGGAGACATATGTCAGCTGTAAGATGATCGAGTCCAGGGGCGCGATTAGGGTTCATATGGGATAGGTTTTCGCGTAGTTCGTTTGTTGTAAATGGTAAATCGTCAGGGGTGTTAAGGGGGTCATTAATTTGTTGGCGGAGTGTTTTTTGTTTAAGTGTCGAATCAATAGTATCATCAGGGTAGAAGTGGTTTATGAAGGCTTTAGCTGTGGATTGTGTATTGTTGGTGAATGTATTTCCGGTTTTTAATGTTTGGAGGGGGCGGTGTTTGGGATTGTTTTTCAAAAGGCGGTTTGTAAGGCTCCAAACGTCTTCTTTTTCTTGGGTCGTACAGAATTCTCGGAAGTTTTTGGTGGAGGCTGTAGATATAGCTTTGGCGTATTCGTCTTTTAGATTTTTTAGCGTTTTGATGGCTTCTGTTATGGGTCGTCTGGATGTTTTGAGGTCGTGTAGTCGGTGGTGAGCTTTTATTACTTCTTTTTTTTTGTGTTCGAGTTCCTCATTCCACCATGGGTTGTGAGTGGTATTGTGGGAGTGGTGGTGGAATGTTTCTCTGCAGGCTGCTTGAGTATCAATAGTGAGTTGTGTGATGAATTTATCGATTTCAATTTGATCAAAGTCCTGTGGAGAGCTATCGTACAGTTTGCTATCTTTTAGTTTGTTGGTGAGTGTGTTGCGGAAGGTTGTCCATGTTTCTTGCTTTGCATTAGTTGTGTTATATCTATAAGTGGTCGTGGATTTGGATGTAGTGGGTTTGTGGGTGGTTGATAGAGTGTAGTCGATGGCGTTATGGTCAGAATTAGGGCATGCTGAGAGATTTACCTTCCAGTCACGAAGAAGGTGGGTGAGATTGTCGGATGTGATGGTTATATCTACTATTGAAGAATGATATGTGCCTGATCTGGTCGCTTCGAAGGTGGGAGTGTTACCAATATTACATGTATGGAGTGTATGTGCTGCGATGAAGTCAACTATGTCGTTACCGCGTGTGTTTGTGGTAGTGTCCCCCCATTGGTGATGTCGGCCGTTTAGGTCTCCTCCTATCAGTATATAGCTTCCTTGGGCATGTTGCATTAGTTTGTCTAGAGCTAGAAAAGTGTTAGAAGGGTCATCATTGGGTTCGATGTATACGGATGCTATGTATAGTTTTCTTGGTCCTATGTGTAAGAGTGCCACTGAGATGTTTGATGTTGATATTTGGGATATGCTAAGTGCTAGTGCGTTTTTGGCTTTGATTATTATGCATGCTTTGGTGGTGCCGGTGGTGTTGTTCTGATATATGTCGAGGTTAGGGATAGGTTGGACATCTGTGTGACGTCCAATGTAGGGTTCGGAAATAAGTGCCACATCGTAATCGTGGGTGTTGAAGTAGTTGAGGAATTCAATCTGAGCAACATAGCTTCGTTGGAGGTTGTTCTTGTTACTTTTGTTTCTTCTTTTTAGTAACGAGTATGTCCTCCTCTCTTAGCAATACACTCCTGAAGCCTCGTATGCATACTCTGGATCAAATTCCTCACGTTTTCATCTGGAATCTCCTCCCAGGCACGTTTTAAAGCGTCAATCAGCTGCTGTTGGTTGTAGACCCCTTGCTCATTCTCTCTAACCCTTCGTTTCAATTGGTCCCACAATTGCTCGATTGGATTTAAACCCGGACTCTTAGCTGGCCATGGTAATACCTCAATATGAGACCCTTCTAGGACAGTTTGGGTCGATCGAGCTGTGTGTGCACGGGCATTGTCTTGCATCAGGATGAATCCAGGCCCCACTCGCTGTGCAAATGGGATCACTTGAGGCCTTATGACGTCTTCGATGTAACGTTCTGCAGTTACGGTACCCGCATTTAAAATGGTGAGCTCGGTTTTACCGTGTAAACTAATCCCACCCCAAACCATTACGTTGGGACCACGGAAACGGTCAACTTCGTGGATGCAGGACTCCGAAAAACGCTCGCTGCGTCGTCTCCACACCCTAACACGCCGATCATCATTAAAAAATTTTATTTTGCACTCGTCTGTAAAAAGCACCTTGCCCCACTGATTAATCCCCCAGTTCAAATACTGACGGCAGAATCTTAAACGGTTTGCACGTTGAACCCTAGTCAGAGGAATTCGAACAACTCGACGTCTTGACATTTGCTGGTCTTCGTGCAATCGATTAGGTATAGTTTGATCACTGACACGGGTACCCGTTGTCAGTCGTAGGTGGTGTTGTTACTTACGGGCCGTTACTGTACGATCACGACGAGCACTTAGTTGGACGTACCGATCCTCGTGCGCCGTTGTTACACGAACTCTACCTGTACCGTGTCTCCTGGCAACACTGCCGGTCTCTTGGAAGCGATTCCATACATTTTGGAAAGCTCTTCGAGAAAAACCCAACTGCAAACCCAGGTAACGCGAGAACGTCCTTCTTGAATCATAGTTATGGCTATGGTTGCTGTAATTGTATCCATGTGCCTTCGTACTGGTGGCATGATTAACGCGAGATGATAAATGAATCAATTAAAATTGAAAAAGTAAAACTTTTTTCCTAAAATAACCGAAACAAGTTAAGAAGACAATTGAAGAAAAAGATAAGAATAACTTCCGATTATTTTTTTTTCTTAAAACGATGGCTAATATTTTTCAAATTAGGAAGCACAAAAGAGATCAAACACCAAAGAGTTCGTAATATCAATATAATGCTACTTATCAGTTACTTTCAGTTTACTAAAGTGTACTTAAATGTAAATAAACTAGTGGCCCTTATTTTGTTTTGAGTAGTATACATTGCAGTTTGTCTTGGTTATTTTTGTGAGGGTAATTGGCAATGGAGTGGGCTGTGGATGCGCAGTGGGCACAGGGGTAATATTCTGCAGTACATTTGTTGTTAGTATGTCCAAATTGGAGACATTTATAGCATTGGATGAATCGGGAGAAATCCATAACGCGAATTTTTTGATACTCTATGTTCACACGTTCGATGTATAGTAATTTGTTTCGAGTTTCAGGTGTGACTTCTAGTACAATATTGTATAGATTGTCGTTTCGGTTTTTGAGAGCGAAGCAGATCCTCATGGTGTCGATGGGTACTGAGTTTTGTTGGGATATAATTTCTATGATTTCGTCTTTGTCGATGTTTTTGGTAACGCCCTTTAATATGAGAAGTGGCTTCCGCTTGATGGCTTGTTCTGCGTGTAGGCCGGGGATGGAATTAGTTAGTTGTATTGTTTCAGCGCATTGTTGTTGGTTTTCGAAGTCTATACGCACTATGTTGTTGTTAAGCGCTTTGATTTTTAGGGGTGCAAAAGTGGTGCCTCTAAAGGACACTTTATTTTTAAATTCATTTAAGACGTTAATATCCTTTTGGTTGTCCTTGTTGCTGGTTTTTATGATTATAGAGGGATTTGAGCGCATAGGTGGTAGGATTTTATTGGTTGGGGTTTTAACAGTATCGGCGAAGGATTTGATTGTGGGAGGGGTTAAAATGGGTTTTAATTCTTCACGTATTCCCTGTCGGATGGCGGCCAATATTGTGGCATCCAGAGGTTGGTTAGATGTAGTAGTAGTATGTGAGGTGGTAAGCTGAGATTGTGTATTGGTGGATTGTAATGTGGCCTTTTGAACTAGTTCTTTAAATTCATTTAGGATTGTGGTGATTCCTTTTTTTATTTCCCTCTTGGTGTTTCCAGATTCATTGAGTAAGTCTAATCCCTTAGTTAGCAGTGTTTGTGCTTGTTCCGGTATGTTGGGTGTTATTGGTGGTGTTGTGGTGGGTTGAGGGTGGAGTATATCCTCAGTAAGGGTTTGGGGTATCTCTAGGGATGGAAAGGATGATGGGGGTGAAATGGTAGGGAATCTAGACAGAATAGGGGAGTGTAGAGATAGGGGTTGAGGAGGGGGGGTAGGCGAGGGGGAGCGATTTTTCTTTCGTATGGTCCCCCGCGTGGGGGACCTCGCGAGGGGCATTGTATAAGTGAACAAAGTCTAGGTTCCTGTGGCCCTTCCCGGAGGAACGTGAGTTAGGTCCAGGGTAGAATGCAGCCGTGTGCAACCGGCCGCAGCCGTGATCCAGGGCAACAGTATAAGGGTGCAACCGAGCACAGCCGGTCGCAGCCGGTTGCAGCCGAGTGATAGTACACAGCACAGAGACACAGTCACTTAAAGTAAAACGTAACAACAACCGTTCAAGTCCACATATAAGGATTCGTTCGTACCCTTGCACAACACCGAACAGTCACTAAATCACACTTAAATGCAGCCAGATGCAGCCTCGTGCAGCCGGCTGCAGTCGCAGTCCAGAGCAGCCGATCGCAGCAAAGCAGCAGGTGAAGAGCACTGTTTTCTTGAAAGCTTGCGTCCGGTCGCGTCCAATTGCAGCCGGATGCGGCCGCTTGCAACCGTATGCAGTCGTCCGCAGCCACGTGTTGGTCCTAATGTTCAGGGGTGTAGTCGGTTGCAGCCATGTGCTGCCGTTTGCAGCCGGTTAGGTCCAGGGTAGAATGCAGCCGTGTGCAACCGGCCGCAGCCGTGATTCAGGGCACACTTAAACGCAGTCCAGAGCAGCCGATCGCAGCAAAGCAGCAGGTGAAGAGCACTGTTTTCTTGAAAGCTTGCGTCCGGTCGCGTCCAATTGCGGCCTGATGCGGCCGCCTGCAACCGTATGCAGTCGTCCGCAGCCACGTGTTGGTACTAAGGTTCAGGGGTGCAGCCGGTTGCAGCCATATGCTGCCGTTTGCAGCCGAATGCAGCCGAGTGACAGAAATTCACTGTTTAATTATATTTTTTAATCGCGGAGCGCACCTGGGGCGCGTGTGCTCTCCTCGGAGGCCAGAGAGCGACTCCTATTATATAGGTATTAGCAGCAACTTATCGTTGCTGTCGCTGTTTTTTTTATTAGATAGCAAAGTATCCTACTTGGGATTAAAACTATTGCCCAGGACAAACGTATTTGAGGAATTTTGTTGAAGTATTTTTTTTATTATTTATCGATTTATTGACTTCGCAAGGTCGTAATTTTATATGTATATTATACCAAATGAATGCAACAGTTTCCAGAGAAGTTCCAGAGAGGTACCTACATTACGATAGTGTAGGTACTATTTACATTTAAGTTAATCAATTCATAAAACATCTCATTACAAAACTTAGTCTTAAAGATCAAATGTCTAAGACGGCCCGTTGGATGAGTGGCAAGAATGCTTGCCTAACGTCTCAGGGGCCCCGGGTTCGATTCCCGGCGGGGTCAAGTTTGGAAATTTTAATGTAATTTTCAAAATTGACTCTGGTCTGGATTTGAAAAGTAGTGGTAGGGCACATTGCGTTTCGCAGTCATTTGGGCAGCCCGCCTGGCGGCAGTGACTACCCCCTCACAGAAGACCACCGTGAAATAACAGCATATACGTGCTGTTGTGTTTCGGTGAGTGAGTAAGGGATGCCAGAGTCCATTTCCTTATCCCCTCCTAATCCCTTATCCTTAATCCTACTGTAGTCGGCAGCGCACTTGCAGCACCTGTAGCGTTGCTTGTGTTATAGGCGACGGTAGCCACCTACCATCAAGTGGACCGTCAGTGATGGACCGTCAGTCAGTGGACCATCAAGTGTCATAACATAAAAAAAAAGAAAAAAAAAAAAGAAAAAATTCTCGCGGATGTCCTGCATGCATCCTATGAAATCCTACTAATTTGAAATTCACCTTGGGCTGTGTTTCTCGTTATGCAGTTTTGCTTTAATAATTATTATAGTCGATTTAATAATTATAGTCAATTCTTAATTAGAACTATAAGATAAATATTAAGTTGGAATATTACTTGAGTTTATTATTGATTTATTTTTTAGGCTTTTTTTTTTAATATGCGTGGCTCGTGACATAATATCGTATTATTTCTTTAACCATATGTCCAAAATATATGCAGTAAAAAGCAAAAATCAAGTGTATTAAATACTTGATAAAGATTTTGATAAAGATTCATAATTGTTGATAATATGGCCAATAAAAGTCACCTAACGATTTAACGTTTTTGCGGCTTAAATATAAAAGTTAGATATAATATGCTGTCGCTGACTATTTTGTAGGCTTCATCAAGCTTTATAACTTTTCTATAGAAATGAATCATATATTATCTCTCACCATTAAAGCAGCAGCGTTCGAAAGAGTGTTTTAGTCCGACCGTTTTTTTTGTCGACTTACTTTGCAAATTCGATTACCACGAAAAATCCTTTTCATTTTACGGGATAATGTAGCCTATGTCCATCCTAAAATTCTATTCTAACCATTAGTGACAGATTTTTTTAAATCGGATGAGAAGTTCGAAGATTACTCCCTACATACAAACATACAAACAAAAAAAAAATTTTTTTACCTCTTTTTAATATAATATAACATAATATAATATAATATAATATAATATAATATAATATAATATAATATAATATAATATAATATAATATAATATAATATAATATAATATAATATAATATAATATAATATAATATAATATAATATAATATAATATAATATAACATAACATAACATAACATAACATAACATAACATAACATAACATAACATAACATAACATAACATAACATAACATAACATAACATAACATAACATAACATAACATAACATAACATAACATAACATAACATAACATAACATAACATAACATAACATAACATAACATAACATAACATAACATAATATAATATAATATAATATAATATTTATTTATTTATTATTACATGGCCTCCAACGAGGCAGGCACCGAAAAAAACACACAACAAGGAACAGGAAAAAATAACATGGCAGATGCCGCCGCAATTAAAGGAGGCACAGCCTACGCCAATAAAAGTCGAAGTAGCATCCCGGCAATAAAGTTAGAAAAAAAAAACAAAAAAAAAATGATCAAAAAAATTATGAAAATTTATCAAAAAATTTATCAAAAAAAAAAACATACATAGAAATATAATTAAATCGGAAATTTGGAATAAATGTCAAAAATAAACTAGTGTTAATTATCTGAACCACGGACAAGGATGAGTCTTTTAATTTTGGAAAATGCGTCGTTAAACAGGTCAACGTCGTGACTCAGGAAGTTGGCAACATCCATAATACGATTTAATGGGGAAAAACGGCCTAAGTTGGTTTTGAAATAATTTAGTCGAAATGGTGTGTATCTGCCCAGTCTGGGCGCTCGACTAGGAACCCGAAAGTTTATACGCGACAAGAGCTCGGGCGAATCAACTCTGCCTCTCAGCAGTATAGTATAATATAATATAATATAATATAATATAATATAATATAATATAATATAATATAATATAATATAGATGTTTGTTACAATCTACAATGACAGTAGGTATTGCTTACGTTAGTAATTGTATAAGAAAACACGAATGAAACCTTTGAATGAACGCTCTACATATTTAGCTAAATATCAAATTATCCGTCGAATCCCACAAATTAGGTTCAACATTGTCTTGGCAAGGGTCGCCCATTTCCGAGATAGGCTACAGCTATAAAGCCCGGTTCTGGCGCGAATGAAAAACAATAATGAGGCGATTTGTCTCCCGTCCGTACGTTCGTCCGTTACAGATCATAGTGTTGTCCATTATATCTATCGATAAATTATTTGGTCAACTCAAAAAATTCTGCATATCGAAATTGTTCAAATTTGCCATCGCGACCACGCGACGTCAGGTCTGCTAAAGTATTGCTACAAGAAATTTGGTTCACTGAACAAGTAACGGACATTCCAAATTCAAAGGTAACAAAGGTCGCACTCCACATCTTAAAGAGTTTTTAAGCAGCAATACTTAAGAAGTTTTGCCGTCATTTATATTTATTTAATAAGTAACTTTCCTCAATCCCCAACACTAAAAAAAAACATGTAATTCCACTACAACCGTTGCAATCGCTGCTAATGTGATTGGGATTTTTGTACGTCAGTCATGCTTGAACCGTTAACCGAATTTGGATGAAACTTCGTACACGGGTAGACTGTGATCTGGATTCACAAATATATTTGAAACTTTATATTTTTTCAAGGGCACTTTAGATTTGAGATTTATCGATAATTGTAGCGAGTAACGTTGCAAGTATCAGCTACTTTTTATATACATATAATCTAATGTTCACTTACCGGTGGAAAATATCCTAAGTAAAAAAAAAAAATAAAAAAATAAAACGAGTATTGAGATATTGAGCTACCACAAAAAAAAATTGGTTTTACAAATAAATGACGAGAAGAGCCCTAGATAAACACGAATATTGCAACTAGAATAACTTTATAATTTATATGCAGTTTCATAGGAATGACAAATGTACGTGAACATTGTTGAGATTATTATGATCGCAACTTTGTAAATAAAGCTCAGATGGCGTTCGTAGCTAGTCCGCTGCATCCTGAATATCAAATGCTGAATTCTTGTTATAGCATTACATTTTACAACAGTTGTTGAAACTATACCATTATTATATTTAGCTTTATATGAATGCTTCCTTCCTATATATCAGAAGCCATTTGTCACTGTTGTCGCTTGAGAGTAAAATATTTAGTTTTAACTTGACATTTAAAGTATTACCTATAATAAAACCATTTGAAGAAATCCAATTAACACACTATAGCGAACGCCAAGGCTGTTGGCACACGGGGCCATAAAACGTTGGAGCAGCATTGCCAATATCGCATGCTTTATGGCGAGGACTAGTGATGCGCCGTGATACTATCGATTATCTAAATTAAACTTTTGTTTTGTTATGAATAAATAAAATCTTATTTATTCTATTGATTGATTTATTTATTAAACAAAATCCACAGCACTAAAAATTATACACAATTTAAAATATGAAACATCATGTTTACAATATTTACAATCGCTATATACTAAGAACGAAGAAATATCAACATGCTTACAGTCGATTCCAGCTGCAACCAATTTCATTTGAAACATTTTCAATTATTCTAGCAACTGATTGTAGATTATGTTGAAAAAAAAAAAATCTCTATTAGCAATACTCAATGAGTAGGTACTCAGAGTATCGACAATGCGTGCAGAACATGCGCAACCTTATCGTTTGAATGATTTATGGCCCCGTGTGCCAATAGCCTTGGCGCATACAATAACGCTTATGAAACAAATTATGTATCGCTTACTAGCCACACAGAGTGAAATTGAACCGTTAGGACTCCAAATGTTGGAATTTGGAGAATGACTAGACTGACAGACATAGCTGTAGTAGTAACGCTATATCAGACTGTAATGCGAGATGGGAACGCAACATCTGTCGAAGATATGAGGAGAGATGAGGACGTAAAACGAGCTAACGATATTGTAAAGATGGATTAATATAAAATCTGAATATGTAACGCTCAAAATCACGAAGAGTGAAAAAGAAGATGAAAAAGAAAGAGAGAGAAACCAAAATGTCTCTTGGGGATTGCTTCCCCAAGATTTACTCAAATATTTATATAAATAGAGAGTCACAATAAGAGAGAACAAAACAGCACGAAGGTAATTAATCAATGTAATATAAAATTTTGGAAATCAATCACCCAAAAGTCCAGAATTTGTACTTGATGGAACTTTTTTTAATCACCTATTGAAGAGAATGCTAAATCAACACCTCAATAAACTTTTGCTAAATATCTGCACAGTAGAACATATTGCATAAAATAAAATAAAATAATGCATTCCGGCAGAGATTTTTTAAATGCAGTATCATTTAAAAATCTCCGGACAAACCGAATGATGAGGGTAGCAATTTTTAGCTGACTATATGGTTTATCCAGAAATGTATACTCTTTTTAAGGCCACGACACACCAGATCTTTTTTATAAGTCGTTAACAGTAACAACAATTACACACGAAACTTAAGAACCACCAGATTCTATCCAATTTTATTACAGTATTAAGTGTAAATCCATGTGTTAGCCTTATCCAATTAAGTTCTTAATATTTTTTTGAGATTTGATGTATTTATATTTTGCCAAATGAACAAACACTCCTTTGTTTTCATTATTTTTATGAACAATGTTCTCATTGTAGGAAGAAAGCTATGTCTTAATTAATAATATATATTTTGTGTAATAATATGTAAAATGTCTTCTTATTTGTCATTTAACTTTAAAAGGAATTAACCACAAGCTCAAAGAGAAACAAAAAGTTTATTTCAACAACATATGAAAGAGAATAGGTTGTATTATACTATAAGAAATTCTTGAGAAAGCGTTAATATTTCTTGCTGTTCCCGTACCGTAAGGAAGAGAGAAACTTACATAACTGGAACCTTTTGCCTAAGTCAATGTAAAAGTAATTCTGTGTCTTTGCGAATAGAGTCTATATGACCCTGTGTTAATTGATCTATTAATCTTCAACGCTGTTATATTATAGCTGGTGCAAATGGTCTTTTTCTTGCACGTGTGTAACGAGGGGTGTGTTTATTGGTTTACTTTTTGTGGGTTAATAGGTCTTAAGGTGTTTTGCCAGTGATGATATATGGCGCTGAAACGTGGGTTTCCAACTATGGGCCTCTTAAGAAAGCTCAACGTCGCTCAACGAGCTATGGAGATGGCTATGCTCGGAGTTAGACTGCGAGATCGAATCAGTACACGAACGAAAGTTACCACATAAGCCGGTGGATCAGTAATTTGAAGTGGCAGTGGGCAAGACACATATTACGGAGAGCCGACGGCCGCTGAGGCCGAAAGGTTCGTGAATGGAGGCCACGGACCGATAAGCGTGGCGTAGGTTGTCCACCCAATACGTGGACAGACGTTTTGTGTCATGGAAAGGTTTTTTTTTTTTTTTTCATAAGCTTGTGTTACGAATAACCATACACCGGCTTGCGTTATGGATGCGAGAAACCCTATACACCCAATCAAAGTAAACTCCTTTGAAAATTTGCCCGAGATTCAAACCCGGAACACCTAAGGGAATCACCTTAACCACTCGACCTTCTCAATGAGGAAAGAGATAATCGATTAAAGAAAAATATACCTAATAAAATAGATTATTAGCGGTATGTACTTAAAGTTTTTCGTTTTTGTTCCAGAGCAAAACACTGGACCTGGCTCTGGTGTCTATTTACAAAGGAGGCGTGGAGTTGGCTTCAGTAAGTCAATATGCCGGATCACCTTACAACACCACAGATAGGTAAGGAAATTTACTACTATTTAATTTCCTAGTAATGTGAGGGTAAATGTAAAATAGAAAAACATTTAGAAGTGTAAGGTGTTTGAACCTGCGATTCGTTAGCAGAGCGCTTGACCCACTGGGCGGACGATCAAATCTCCATTAAAAAATTTCTGAATTTAAATTTGAAGAAAAACGCACGCTAATATGCTGGTCAGTCAGTTTTAAAATTTCTTTTGACATATGGTTTTATACCTTTTTTAACTTTCTTTTAACCCACATCCGACTAAGCAAGGGCTTGCAATTTTTTCTGCAAAAAAACCTTCCTCATTTATCGCCCTTTCCGTTAACGAAAACATGAAATCCGTTGGGTGGTTTAGCAATAGTTAGCACAGAAACAGACAGAGGCTGACAGTGACTTTGTTTATAACTAGCTGGGGACCGCTACTTCGTTCGAGTTGATAAATGAAAAGTAAAACACCTCAGAAAACATATTATGAGTAATATAATGTCCGACATCTCTATCGATGTGACGACGACGTTGGCGTTTTTGTACAATCCCTCGGGAACCTTCCAGGATAAAAAGTATCCTATATGACACAAAATCGCCGAAACTGCCCCTTTTTAACTTAATATAAACTTTCAATCATCATCATTTTACAGATATTATATTTAGTTAACTAAAGTTTCAGTCAATTCAACCGAAGAGTTTTTATCGAAAAAATGTAGCAAATGATTGGAATGAAATAAACACTAAATGCTACGGGAAGCTTGCTACAATACATCAGTGAAAACCGCATTGAAATCGATTAAGCCGTTTCTGAGATTAGCGTACACAAACGCACCAACAGACAAAAATTTTAAAAACGATTTTTTTGACCTCGATAACATACTCGTAAATACAAAGTGTACATATTTTTTTTAATATTTAATGTACAAATACGGCTGGTTTACGATTTTATTATATATGAAGGGATTTTATTAGGATCCTCCGCAATGAAGGGACATGATTAAGGTCCTCTTTATCATTGATCTCTTTATCATATTATTTGATCACGACATATAGGCGCGAATAGTCGGGCGCGGAGAATATAATTCAACATTAGGTCATGCGTTGTAATTCTAAACCAAACGCTATAATCGGCACAAAATAAGTCCTCGATCGCATTGTCCACCAGCCAATCACACCAAATCAGATAACACTCCACCAAACACGTAGCACAATTCACTTGATGTAAACCGATTGCCTTCTCGTAAGGTAATGCTCGGCCACGATGCCTCTGCTCTAGCGCTCGGTGTTGTGTCAGAGTCCACGACAATGACATTCCGCTCCCGCTGTCCAGTTGACAACTGACAGTTGTCATTGCTGTTTACTCTCGTTAATCAAAAGCGCCGACATATACGTAATGTGTAGATTGTGTATATAGATACATAGGTATGCATAAAAAAGCACTTTTGACTCAATTCAGTAAATCAAGGGATCCATTCATGATCCATTTCGTGATGACCTCAATTAGTAAATTGATTGCAATGATTGAATGGAGAAATGTGTTTAATTTTGAACATTCAACAACATTATATAACATTATACAACATCACTGAATACTTCAACAAGGTTGACGTGATAAATTTGACATACCTAGTACCTATTATTTAATATTTTTAACAGGGTAAAGTTAACAGACTCCAATTTTGGTAAAGAATCCATTCTATTTTAAATTTGAATTGGATTCAGTTCTATACGCGTATTATTTGAGTTGAAATTGCAAGAGCAATTATGTTGTAGCCACTGTGGATATTGCAATCAAAGTGCATTTAAACTTGACGTAGACAAAAGCTGAACTGAACAGCTGAACTGAAAAGCTGAACTGAACTGAATAGAAGGCATTATTGTCGAAACATTAACTGTAGCTCGTGCATCTACTGTACACTTTGATTGCAGAAGCGTCTGATATTACAACAGTGACTAATAAACCCAATAGTCTTATCGCAATCTTACTAGTGGGTTTGGTTTATATCCTAACTAACGTTATAAATCCAAAAGTGAGTTATTTTCACGCCTCACGCCTTAACTACTGAACCGCTCGTCATGAAATTTTGTTGTCAGGGATACAAAAAGCACATATTCTGCCTTTCATATAGAAAAAAGTAAAAAGTCGCATAATTAATTGCTTCTTTTTAAATTACTAGCGACCCGCCCCCGGCTTCGCCCGGGGTGCAATTTTTATATATATGAACATTCCCCGTTTATCCCTCTTTCCATTAGTGAAAACCGAATTAAAATCGGTCTACCCGTTCACGCGTGATGCCGTGACCAAGGGAAATAGGGATTCATTTTTATATATAGAGATTGTCAATGCTGATTTTTTTATTTATATTTTATCAATGCTTAAGTAAAAGGGCCCGCATGAACGCATATATTTCTTATCTTTATAAAAAAAAAAAAAAAAAAAAAAACCTTGTACGATCCATATCGTACATTAAGCAGTTTTGGGGTTTTTAAGGAGTCGGCGTTTGGGACGCGCTCGCGTAATTATTTAGTTGTTTTATCAAAATCAGTTCACATCGATCAATCAAGGCGATCGCGCGTGCTCGCACACTCGGCTCATTTCATCATACCGATAAATCAAGTATCATTAAATCAGGTTAATCAAGTAAAAGGTGTAGTCAAGGACGCTACAAACCTAAAGTATTTTCTTAATTTAATATCAGTTAAAGATATAATTAAAGATTAATTAATATACGCGCTATAGCGAATACCACGTACGAAGTTGCGGGCTTAGCTAATAAACAATAAATATGTTTATAATAATTATTAAAATTCTTTGCTTGTCAAACGCAGGTCTTAATTCCTATACCTACACCAGTTACAGTATGTTCTATCGACAATATTTGTGTTTGTCGACAAACAAGCAATATAAATGGAGATACACATGTGCTGTCGACCCTGATAACCCTCAAAATAAAATCTTTTCAACCCTACCACATAGGTTAACTACAATTTGTTAAAAGTTCTTTAGCTTACGTACCGATTTGTTTTTTCTTTGTAAAGAGACGTGCCATGTAAGCTGTTTAATTTATGAATGCGGAATGTAGCATGACTTCCTAACAAGATTTATACGAATTTTTTAGAAAGAACTTTATGCAATTTGTTATTTTTCTCGTTTATCTCTAAACCATTTCACAGATTTCCAAAGGTTTATCTCGTCCAAGAATTCGGAGTATATAAAATGTTTGAAAAAAAAATTAAAAAAAAATCAGAATTTTTTTATTGAAACTGTCGACATTTATTCATCTATCACTCAGATAAATAAATCATATAATAATACAGATAAACAATCTGCCCCTAATCCCTAAAATGTAAAACAATTAAACTCTTTAATTAAACTCTTTAACTAAACTCTTTTACTTTAATAGGGCACACTGCGTTTTCGCAGTCATTTGGGCAGCCCGTCTGGCGGCAGTAACCACCCCCTTACAGAAGCCCACCGTGAAATAACAGCACGTGTGCTATTGTGTTTTAGTGAGTGAGTAAGGGATGCCAGAGCCCATTTCCCTATCCACTCCTAATCCCTTATCCTTAATCCTACTGTAGTCGGCAGCGCACTTGCAGCAGCTTTGGCGTTGTTTGTGTTATAGGCGACGGTAGTCACCTACCATCAAGTGGACCATCAGCCTGTCTGCCGACCTTAACATAAAAAAAACCCCACTATTATCCATACTAATATTACAAATATGAGAGTAACTCTGTCTGTTACCTTTTCACGCCTAAACCACAGAACGCATCATCATGAAATTTTGCATACGCGTTGTCAGGGACGTAGGAAATGACATTCAGAAAAACAGTACTGTTCCCGAGGGATCATCTAACGCCTGGCAAAGCTGTAACTGCAATAAAAATGTTAGGCGTTACATTGCTCATTTATTTAGTCAGGCGTTATTTTTTATTTTTTTCCACCAACTAGTGCACTTTCAGTTTCAGAGTGATACTCATAGCCGTCACCTTCGCTCTGTCGATAACTCTTCTCTTCGTGTCCTTTCTTGCCGCACTGGCTTTTTATCTGATTCCTTCTGTGCCCAAGCACAGAAGAAATAAGGCTCTGGAATACGCTACCCACCGACATTAGGAAAGCCCCCAACAAAATCTCCTTTAAGAAGATGCTTCGAGATCATTATCTTTCGCTGTCTCAGAGTTGATAGTGTCATTTTCTTTATTTATTTATTTTTCTTTTCTGTTCTGTATATTTCTATGTATATTGTGTAGTATGTATATAAGTATGTATTATGTTCATGTGAGTATTTTTAGAATTTATATTATCATTACTCTTTATTAATGAACTCTGTGTAATCTCTTATATATAAAAATGAATCCCTATTTCTCCTGGTCACGGCATCACGCGTGAACGGGTAAACCGATTTGAATTCGGTTTTCGCTAATGGAAAGAGGGATAAATAGGGTATATAAAAATTGCACGCCGGGCGAAGCCGGGGGCGGGTCGCTAGTTAATTATACAATTTGTAAATTTTCAATTGCACCTCCGTCATTCTTTCTGATCTACCTAATGGTTGACTGGTAGATAATGCCTTAAGGCATTAAGTTCGCTTTTTGTACGATTGTGCAATAAAGTTTAAATAAATAAATAAATACACTATAAACTGAAGAAAGAAATGCTAAAAATGTCCCATTTTAGCCGAGAGCTTCATCTTTCTGTAGACCCAACGAAAGAATTGTTTGCTTCAATATTTTTTTCGTAAATACATTCTATACAAATCAATTCCGCTTCGGATAAAACTTCTCGCCCACCTTCAACTTTGCTCTCCTCCCGTAAATTATACTAAATTCTCGTCAGAAGCAAGTTAAAGATTAGTGAGGAACTCAATTAAACCAAACGCGAAGTTTGCGCGGAATCGCGATCCGTATAATTAAATTTTCTTAGCAAAAGTATTGCGTGACTCGAATGTACTCCTTATGCAGGACTCTTATATCGTGCTATTATTATCTTTAATAGGATTTATTCCTCGGCGTCTGCAAATTCACAAAACTTAATGTTATTTACTAATATTTGCTTTAATTGTTGTCTTTTAATTTGATCAATTTATTCCTTTACTAGCTGAGCCTGCAACTTCGTACGCGTGGTATTCGGTGTAGCGCGTAACTTTTTTGTTTGTAAACCGATTGGAATGAATCAAACACTAAATGTTACAGGAAGCTTACTACAATACATCAGTGAAATTAGATTCAAATCGTTTAAGCTATTTCTGAGATTAGCATGCACAAACGTAGAGACAAATAGACAAAAATTCTAAAAACTATTTTTTTGACTTCGGTTACGTGTACAAATTGTTTTTTTATTTTTTTATTTATTCATTTTTAACAATTTTCTTCGGAATGGCGTAACTCTGTCCAGATAATAAGAGTTGAGTTTTTAGTTTGGATTTTATGGATAGTTGGGTGCCGCTGTTTATAAAGTTACACGATACATACTTCCCTTACCTTGCTTGTTGTATAATAAAAACATTGTTTATACTGTAACTGCTGTATATAAATTAAAAAATAAAAAATCCTGTAAACATGTTTTCGCGCAAATAAATACTTTATTTATTTATTTATTGTTTAATGTTTTACTTATCTGTAAATAAGATGGAATATTTTTAAGAGATTCAAATATAAAAATATTTAAATATAACCTGAAATTTATTTTTAGGTAGACAAATTTCATAAATTTCAATAAAATTTTGAAATAGTAAAGAGATTTTACAGTGAAAAATAATTTCCATTATTTTTTACTAGCTGTGTTCACGACTTTGTACGCGTTATGAAAATATATTAGAAATAACGCCTGTCATCTTTATTGCTATGACGATTTTTTTATATTTTTAGACGATCCCTCGGGAACCTAACATTTTTACAGGATAAAAGTACCAAATTTCATTTATATCCGTTCAGCTGTTTTTGCACTATCGAGGAACAAACACACAATATTATTAGAACGACAGATAATTCCCATTATTTCAATTTTTGACTGGCTTTACTTTAGAATTTATGGAAGCTAGGTATATCATATCAACTTTAGGTAACTTTTGTGACAAATTATGGTACCAATTTAACCATAATTTTAATTATCTAAGGTAAGCATTGTTTGATGTTGCCATTGAGAAATCAAATTGATTACCTATTTTAATTCAGACTAAGTGGAAAATAATTTCCTAGTATTTTATTAAGGGTTAAACACTAAGGGCTACTCTGACACCTTTTATCCATAACTTTTTAACAATTAAAAAGGAATGAAACAAAATATGGATAAGAAACTTTTTTTTTGCCGGCGTCTGTATTTCCGAGCTCATTTAACCCAAATCTTTTCAAGGTTCGAGTGAATAGGCATCTTCTGGGTGAGCTCGCTCCATCTTCGGCCTCATCCTTCCTACATGGATAGATGCTGGTCAAGAGCAAACCCATCTATAGTAAAAAAAAAATATGTTTAAAATATTAAGAAAAAACAAAAAGAAAATGATATTATAATTTTTTATTTAAGTTCGCATTTCAATTATTTCAAGAATCTCTCAATCTTGGCCAAATACACATTTCAAATTCGCCCTTTTAACTAATAGAAAGGTTTGTAAAAGTTTTAGTCTTGATTTAAACAAAATAATTAGAAAATAATTTATTTCGACGGTTTGCAATCGGGATTAATTCGGCTTAAAATATAGCAATTCAAAGTGAAATCTGTTCATCGATAAATGTAGCAGAAAATTATTATTTCTTATTATAAATAAAGATAAAAAATACAGACAAAAAATAGAATTAAATTATTTTTAATATTTTCGTTTGCTAAGTACATTTTCTTCTTATATTATGCAAGTAAAATTGATTTTCTGTCTTCAGGCAGGTGAACCTTAAGGTTAGCCCTCAATTGGAAGGGTGCTTCAACTGGAGTATGACTCCATCGCAAAGCGAGCTCGTGGTCTTCGCTAGGGTCAGCGACCCTATAGTGGACCTGGAAACAACTCCACCTGACGGACCCTGGTTAGAAGGAACAGCCTCAGCCGTTCCTTGGAGTTTGGGCGTTGACATCGCAATATGGAACGCTGTCGGTAAGTTTCTTTGAAAGTACCTATATTTTTGAAAATATCTACCATATGTGTATTTCTAAATGTTTTGTTAAATTTATTAATAAGTCACATAGTTAAAACATAGCAAATTGTGTTATTTTTTTATTAAATTCAAATTATTAGTATTTCCTTGTCTCATCACGTGAGTCTCGTGCAGAGTAAGACTGGCCTCGATGGGGTGTCATATTCATCAAATACTTATATTGTTTATTTTAAATGGTATCACCATTATATATTTTTTGTAAATATTGATGGGATTATTAATAATATCTACCAAATGAGTTGTGGGTTTTCGGGATGATGGCCCAGGTCTGTTGGAAATTCTTATAGGAAAAATTTCGCATAGGAAAAATGTTACAGAGCAGAAACATCAAGGCCATATATAAGCCCACGAGCCAAATCAGAAACCTGCTCGGTTCAGTTAAAGACCCAAGGGATCCATTATCCTCGACAGGGGTATATAAAATACCTTGTGAATGTGGCGCAGTATACATCGGCACCACAAAACGCAGCATTAACACCCGAATTAAAGAACACAAGGGCAACTGTCGCAGAGGAGAGACCGAAAAATCGGCAGTAGCTGAACACGCCTTTTCTGAAGGCAATCATAAAATCCTTTTCAAAAACACTTTAGTTCTGTCATCCGAGGTACACTATCACTCACGCCTTAATCGGGAAGCCATTGAAATTTTCAAGCATCCAAATAATTTCAACAGGAAGGAGGAAAATCTAAGGCTACACAACATTTGGTATCCGGCACTACGCAGGAATAATAATAATAATGAAAGAAAGAGAGGGCATTATAACCCCTCTCCTAGTGACCACACCCCACCAAGTCAACCACGGGGTGGGGATATAAATTTAAGTTTAAATATAGACACATTCCAGTCGACAAATCAGTCTCGCTCGAGAAGTCGAAAAGTGCAGAAGTGAAGTGCAGTGATGTGATGTACTTTTTCTTCTAACACGGACTACACCACTGAGGATGTCAACCGCAGTTGTTGACGAAACGTTTGGAAGAATTTCCAACAGACCTGGGCCATCATCCCGGAAACCCACAACTCATATGGATACCGGCCGAGAAAACCTACATTCTACTAATATCTACCAATTTGTCTGAAATCATTTGTCAAAAGATAATTTGTACTTCAACATGTAAATGTCTATCTTGCCGACTTTTTGGAGTCCTCCGGTATGGAAATTTTATGAGAAGTATAATCACTAGAGAGTATCTCTCGCTAGAGAGTATATATGTTCTATAAGTAAAATTAATACAAGCGTTAAATAAAAGCGTTACGTTATCTGTCACTTTGATACTTGTGCGACAGCTTACGCATGTATTTATGTTCCCTAATTCTATTCTCTGTGCTCTGGGCTTATGAAAGCAAACGTCGAAATCTGGTACGAAAAGTGTAGTCCATGTTGAGGACGCGTTATAACCTGCCGGCACAGCGACATCTGTCGCCGAAAAAATGAACTTCTTGAACTTATAAAACGAATGACATCTGTGCCAAACGTAAACTAACATAACTTTTGTTGGAACACGTGACATCTGAGTATGCAAAATGTAACTAAATAATATAAAGTAATTAGGTATCCAGTTATCTATTGACACGAGTAAAATTTTATACATTCATTTTTATACGTTTAAATTAAAGAAGTAAACGTTCCCAGACATGATACGTATTTCTTCTAAATTTTTATGGTTGCTCTTTAATAGGTTAGTGTATTAATCAGAAATTAATTCCATATCAATCAAAAACTGATTTCACTATTTAATATGCGAGAAAGGTGTACAGAAAATCGATTTCTAAAAATATAGTGAAGGTTTTATACAGAAATCCTTCCTAGTTATAACATGAAGCTACCCCTTTAATTAATATTCATGCTTCCAACACAGACAGCCATGTCCAAACAAGTTCAAACAACTAATAGGTACATCTAACAAAGCAATTAAATTTAAAACTAACATTCAAAAACATATTAAAGTTTAATTTAATGTTAGAATGTAGGTACTTTAGTGTTGCTAATGGACTAGTGTAGACAATTTTATAACTTAAAGGCCAAATTTGTCGCTATAATTTATTCTTAACTAGCGACCCTTATTTTTAACAATATTTTTCTGCTAACTAAAAATCTTCATAGTTTTTCGCTGATTTAGAATTTAGCAGAGAAACAGACAGAATCGGACACTTACTTAAACTTATAATATTGTTACGACTATGGAACGTTCTGAAAAAAGCGTTCGCACCGGCCGAAAGTCTCGAATGTCCCACCCTATCGATGGTAGCCAGGACCCTCCCCGACTAGTGTCAAAGGAAATTGTTCATTATGTTTACAACATAGAGTTTACATTTCAACAGGAATAGCATTTCCGAATTTTCAATGGCTTGTTTACGATCTTGTTTAGATTTTCTGGAAAATTCGAAATACATCGAGGTGTTTAGCGCCAAGTATAAATAAGAGATCAGGCGGGCGAAATAGGTTGGGGGTACGATAACCAGCGATACGAAAGCGACTCTTCGAAGCTTTTGCGAAGCTTTTCATTTTACTTTTATAACACTTAAATATTTCAAGTGTTATGACAATGTTAATCAGAACATACTGAAAAATTATACCGGAAATGTTTATTATTAATTAACAGAACATATTACTATTGGTACACATAATAAGTACCTAAGATTGTAGTAAATTTAATTAATTATTATTTAAATCATTATAATCTAATCCAGTCATTGTGTTTTATCACTTTATCCAAGTTTTACTAGATATATAATATATAAAACTAGCTGAGCCCGCAACTTCGTACATGTGGTATTCGGTATAGCGCGTAACTTTTTTGTTTGTGTAATATTGAAATTGGAATTTTGGAATAATTATGGAATGAATTTTGGAATTAAACAACAATAAAATGTTACTGGAAGCTTGCTACAATACATCTATGAAAACCAAATGAAAATCGATTAAGTCGTTTCTGAGATTAGCGTGCACAAACGCACAGACAAACAGACAAAAACTCTAAAAACAATTTTTTTCACCTCTGTAACAATCCAGTTATCGCTTTGTCTAAATTGGGTAGATATTAGATATTATATATATAATGGCTGGATATTATTTATAATATCCGGATTTATTAGTTTCGCTGTAACATATAGCGTTTGAGCGATGTAATTAAAATCGGTAATATGACAGGTTGGGCAGGTTGGGGTGAGTGGGGAGCTTGCAGTAAAACGTGTGGAGGTGGCACACAGAAGAGACGGAGATATTGCTCGAGAACAACATGCGAGGGCTATGGGGAACAAGGACGATCGTGCAACTCTTTCGAGTGCCAAGGTGACGATCCATTCTTCTGACATCTCACATAAATAATTTAAGCAATATACATGTAAGGTAGTTATTTAACATAAATATCCAGTTAAAATGTGGCACTGATTTTATGTAGTTTACGATTACTTCTCCGATCTTTCATTAAATAGATTCACTCCTTGTGCCGTATATGTATTAAGTATTTATAAAATAATAATAATAAGAACTTAAAATCTAACATAGTCCTGTAAAACGCACAACTCCTCCTAATCCCTTATCCTTAATCCTACTGTAGGCGGCAGCGCACTTGCAGCACTTGTGTTATAGGCGACGGTAGACACCTACCATCAAGTGGACCGTCAGCCTGTCTGCCGATCCTAAAAAAAAAAAAAACACATCGAGTGTGAGAGCAAATGATCTCGCATACCTTCGAAGCTAAGCTAATTCTAACCTTGCATGTCATCCGAGAAAGTAAGTAAGTATTCTAAATATCTAAGTAATCAAAATATAATCAAATATGTAATCAATCAAAGTATGCACAGAAACTGTCTCTAACTTTTAAAACATTCATCAAAAGAAAATTGTGAAGTAAGGCTTACTGTAGTGTAGAAAACTACCTTTCTGACAAAAAAACACAGGATAAAAATTCGTGGAAAAATTGTTTTGTTCACATTGTATGACTAACTCTCTTGACACAAAATGTATTTTTATTGCTTAATATTTGTTCAATATTAGTCTTAATAAAATTAATAATTTAATATAAGTTGTTAGGTAGTATATAATAGATCTTGAAATTAGTAGCTTGTGCAAACATCTTGAAATAACAAACGGCGACTATCGACGACAGAGATTTTTTTTAATGTTAAGGTCGGCAGACAGGCTGACCGATGGTAGGTGGCTACCGTCGCATATAACATAAGCAACGCCTAAACTGCTGCAAGTGCGCCGCCAACTGCAGTAGAATTAAGGGATAGGGAAATAGGCTCTGGCATCCCTTACTCACTCACCGAAACACAACAGCACACGAGCTGTTATTTCACGGTGGTCTTCTGTAAGGGGGCGGTTACTGCCGCCAGACGGGCCGCCCAAATGACTGCGAAACGCAGTGTGCCCTGCCACTACTTTCCGAGTCCAGACCAGAGCCAAATTTGAAAAGTTGATTTTTCAAAGTTGACCCTGCCGGGAATCAAACCCGGGAACCCTAGAACAGAGCGTTAAGGCAAGCACCCTAACCACTCATCCAACGGGCTTGTCAAAATGTCGTTTGGTACGAAAGGATGGCTCACGATACTATTTACAAACAGTTGCATCCTAACCACTAAAAACATATTAGTAGTTGAACTTCGAAAGAGACAAAGCCACAAAGCATAGCTAGTAATATTCAAAGTAGTTTAGATACCAGACAAGCAAGTTATGGATCGTAGGTACATTGCTTGTCACGCACCATAAGTTAAATAATCGCATTTTTTTTATTTACACTTGTTTGAAAATACCTTTAAGGCGGATTTATATCCGGCTGGGACACGGCCCAGGCGTGTCCCAGCCGTGCTCCGGCCGGGCCCGGTCAAGATATTCATTATGCTTTTGTATGAGGCAATTCATACTTCACCGGGCCGTGTCCATGCCCTGGCCATGCCCAGGTCTTTGAGAAAAACACGGCGCGCGCACGGCACGGTGGCGGCACGGTGTAATAGGAATCATCCATTATAGTAACACATTTTAAAATAATTTTTCATATAATAGAAATAAGGCTAATTATTGTAAAACTTCAGATCAATGTTACAGTCTGATTGCCTTCGGCTGTACTTCGGCTTCTGAAATTTTTAGGCATTTCCTTGTTTTTCTTTTTCTTAATTAAATATCTAGGTACCTAATTACATGTAACAAAAACGTAACTCGTTTTTTTCTTTGTCCAGGCACGATTAACCCTTTGGCGCCGAATTCCAGGCGAAACTTCCATCCAGCTCAAGCCAGATGGGGATTGGTAGCAGACAGACCTAACGCGTTCAGTCTCAAACCTAATTCATATATCTGGATCGCATCATCAGAACTGTTCGCAGCTGGAAAGACTTTTCCGCGGCAGTTCACACTTTTTATTTCTTTGAGGCTACGGCCAGAGGTAAGTGTAATATTGTTAACATTTTATTTGTTTGGTATTAATTGTTATTGAAATTTATGATTGCTTTTCGCAAAAACGTATGAATTTTGTATGTTTTTTAAAATTTATTTTAGAGTTTTCATGTAAAGGTTTCCATTTGGAGCAAGCAAGTTGGTGTTCCATTTGGAGTGGGAAGTGTGTTGCCAACTTTAATAGGATATAGGAGATGATAAGAGAAAGATTATCACATCTCTTACTCTCACAGAGAAATAACAGCTAACACACTGTAATTTCACAGTGGTATTATTAAAGATGGGTTTGCTCTTGACCAGCATCCATGTAGGAAGGATGAGGCCAACGATGGAGCGAGCTCACCCAGAAGATGCCTTATTCACTCGAACCTTGAAAAGATACAAGTTATATATATGAGCTCGGAAATACAGATTATGCTAAACGCAGTTTTCTCTGCCTTGTATATTAGATCTAACTATACTCGACTTTGTATATTAGATCTAACTAGTAGAGCCCGCAACTTCGTACGCGTGGTTTTCGGTATAGAGCGTAACTTTTTTATTTGTAAACTGATTGGAATGAAACAAGCTTGCAATACATCAGTGAAAACCGCATTCAAATTGGTTAACCCGTTTCTGAGATTAGCGTGCACAAACGCACAGACAAACAGACAAAAATTCTAAAAACAATGAAGCACAGAAATGTCAGTTTATTTAGCGTATAATGCATTCTAATTACACTTAGGTACAAATAACTAAAATAGCAGACGTTCGTCCTGCCCTAACGTTGGCTTGCCAGCTATTGGCGGGTTCATCAAACTTTTTTTAACCCGACCGCAGCCCAATATCCCATCCCATTATGAATCTAAACAATCCAAGGACACACAAAGGAATTTCATCAAAATTGGTGTAGCCATTCAGGAGTTCAGTGATATAGACACTTACTGGTATGGCGGTGTGTAAATAACCACCATCCTAGGGGCGTGTGCTGGATCGGGTTTTGGGTCTCCTTTGGATTGGCTGGCGTTTCACACAAAATTAAGAGCGATCGAGTAACAGTACCTGTTCGACGGATGCTCGGTCCAGGTGTTCGGCGACGGTCCAGGTGTTCACCAGATGAGACGCTCGGCGCCAGTCACCAACATAAACTATTGTCCACAATGTAACACTCCTTTAAGATTATAGTGCGCTGTTCATAAAGCGTTTTAAGCAAATGATTGTTTATAAACGAGGCGAGCGGGGTCTCGTCCGCAATGGACAGCGACAAGCGAACTACTGCTGCCCTCTCTCGTCCGAAACTGAAGCATAGGACACAATGCCCAACCACTTATTAATTTTTTTCTTATTAATTATATCGCTAATAATTATTTATGTAGTCATTACTTTTAACTTTATACTAAAATCAAATCATCCAATTATTTTAATGATTCAAAACAAGGACATGAAAATTGTATAAGAACAAATTTACATTAATTTTAAAAACGTCAGTTGATCCTGTTACTTTGGTAACAGTTGACGAACTCCACCTAATTACATAAAGCTCTTATAAATTCTCTCTTTCATGCGTAAAATTTAATTTTGACATTGTTTTAAAAGTAATTAATTAAACAGAACGTATTTCTCCACTCTCAGTACAATTTCTGTTCAAAGTTTTTACTTTATTACGACGCCGTTGAAAACTTGTGTTTAATAATATTTTCTTTATTCATTAAAATGTCTTCTGCCTTAACTGGAATATCAATTGCGATTCGCAAGGGTGCGAAACCGTAACATCATTATTTTTATTTAAAGTTGTTGAGACTTGAGTAACTTTTTATTGAATTAAATTAAGAATAAAAATCCTAAATATACATTAGCATATTTTATATATTTAAAATCTATACATATAATAAAATCATAATAAATACGGCCGGAGTAAAAATTAAAGAAGGAGTAAAATTAATTAAATTATTATTTATTTTTCAATTTTTTCTAGCTTTTCGATCCCTTCCATAAAATACGAGTTAGG
Source organism: Bembecia ichneumoniformis (assembly GCA_910589475.2). Taxonomy (NCBI): domain Eukaryota; kingdom Metazoa; phylum Arthropoda; class Insecta; order Lepidoptera; family Sesiidae; genus Bembecia; species Bembecia ichneumoniformis. Next base: position 617,311 of record OU342531.1, read on the forward strand.
CAACCCTTCAAAATAGGCATTGGTTTCGTGCATGACCTCAGCCAAATCTATTCCCACCAAGCCATTTTTTTTAATTCGGAAATAGAAAACAGTCACAATGAGCTAAATCTGGCGAGCATAATATTCGCCATTAATCGTTTTACCCTTCTCTAGGTAGTCAATATGGATTACTCCACGTGCATCCCAAAAAACTGTAGCCATCACTTTATTGGCCGATAAAACTGCTTTGGCCTTCTTCGGAGCTGGTTCGCCGGTAGCAATCCATTGTTTCGATTGTTGTTTGGTTTCTGAGGTATGGTGGTGGATCCATGTTTCGTCTACTGTTATAAAACGATGCAAAAATTCAGTTTTATCTCGTTGAAACAACGCCAAACCCGCCTCCGAAGTGGTCACACGCATACGTTTTCAATAAACTATAATTTTTATATATAAATTTCCTTATATTATAAACTTAGTAGCTAATAATATAATTGAAAACTTATATTATTAGCTTTTTAAAATGTCTGATGCATCAAGTCCTTTTGGCTTTTACTAATAAAACCACAGCTAATGGACCCTTTGACGTAACATTTGCGTTCATATACAATTAAGTGCATTTTCCTTATACGACACCCTGTTATAAGACAGTTGTAAAATTATTTTTATTAAATTTATTTTATTTGTAAACCAAAACTTCGATAACTGCATTTTTCCAAACTAAGTAATAAACTGTTGAATAAACACATTATTGCAATCACTTTCGAATTCTGAAAAATATCGTGACGGTTTCTCTCTTTTTCAAATTTGAACTAAAATAGTACCCTAAAAGTCTTAACTTAAGGTGCTTAGGTTAAACTCGTGAATCCTCTCAACAGGCTTGCCTTGATATCTGAAAAAAAAGAAGAAAAGTTATCTTTTAAAATTTTATTAAGGGTACCTGGGAAAGTACATCTTTTTAGGATTACAATCTAGTCGTAAGACTAATGAGTAATTTTAATATAACCTAAAACTTAGAATAATGTCCACTAACGGGATTCTTATTATCAGTAAAAAGTAGCACTATTTTGTCACTACACTAATTCGGATTCTTCCTTGGGGTAAAGCTGGGGACATAAATACTATTTTCATTCTACAAAAAAGGGCCATTAGGGTCACCCACCAACTAGAACCGCAATCTTTTGATTATAAAAAAGTAGTAGCAGGACATACTGCGTTCCGTCGGCAGTAATCATCCCATTACAGAAGACCATCATGAAATAAAGGTTCATGTATTGTTTTATATTGTTATGTGTGGGGTGAGTGCAAATGCCGTGTATGAGTGAAAGAAACGATTTATTTTCACAAACCAAGATGACTGCCAAAATTACCAAACTTGTCCGATGAAACCGTTAAACTTGCCAAAAGTCGTCAAGTGATTCAGGTCTCAAGTATCTTCGCAAAACCTCCGAAGAGTCGCTTTCGTATCGCTTGTTGTCGCACAACTAACTTGACTGGCCGCACTCTTATTTATACTAGCCGCAAAACGCCTCGATGTATTTCGAATTTACCAGATAATGTAAACAAGATTTGTGAACAAGCCATTGATGGTTCCGTAATGCTATTTCTGTTGAAATGTAACCTCTATGTTATAAACATAAGGACCAATTTCCTTTGACACTAGAAAGGGGCTTTTACCGATAGGATGGAACGTTCGAGGCTTTCGGCCGGCGCGAACGCTATTTCTAGATACGTTTTTTTTCATAGTTAGTCGTAACAATATCGTTGAGTGAGTAAGTGACGCCAGAGACAATTTCCTTATCCCCAATTTCTCTCTTTTTCTTTTCCCTTTCATAGTAGTCAGAGCATTTGCATTTCGTCTGGTATTGGTTGTGTGCTAGCCTACATGTCATCCTTTTGTATAAAAATAAATAATAACTACACCTTTTCCAATAAATAAACTACATACTAATAATTATATTCACATGAATTTTCACTTCGTATAAAAAAATGAACTGAAATATGACTCGTGGAGGATTTGAACCTCCGCCCTCCGATGTTCAAGTCAATTTTTATATCGGCACTCTAACCTACTGAGCTAACGAGTCTTGATACATTGTTGCGAAAATATGGACTATAATCAGAGATATGACGTCATCTAATTGCTATTAGTGACTAACACAAACACGTGAAACGATTCTATTTATGTAGGCTATTTATTTTTACTTCCAAAGTGTAAATCATTTGCTTTCTGATATTTTGGGTTTCATTATAATAAAACTAAAATAGATTAATAAATAGTAAGGTGTCTCGTAAACTTCGTATGAAAAAAATTTCACCTTTTAAGTGAGATTAATTATTAATTATTCACACTAAGAGAGTGTCTATTTTTTTTATGTTAAGGTCGGCAGACAGGCTAAAGGTCCACTTGATGGTAGGTGGCTACCGTCGTCTATAGGTAAGACAAGCAACGCCAAAGCTGCTGCAAGTGCGCTGCCGCCTACAGTAGGATTAAGGATAAAGGATTAGGAGGGAATAGGGAAATGGGCTCTGGCACCCCTTACTCACTCACCGAAACACAACAGCACACGTGCTGTTATTTCACGATAGTCTTCTATAATAGGGCGGTTACTGCCGCCAGGTGGGCTGCCCAAATGACTGCGAATCGCAGTGTGCCCTGCCACTACTTTCCAGCTCCAGATCAGAGCCAAATTTGAAAAGTTCATTTTTCAAAGCTGACCTTACCGGGAATCGAACCCGGGAACCCTATAACAGAGCGTTAAGGCAAGCACCCTAACCACTCATCCAAGGGGCTCGTCAAAATTATCTATTTTTATTATCTAGCTCTATTTGCTTCGTACGCATGGTATTCGGAATAGCGCGTAACTTTTTTGTTTTTAAACCGATTGGAATGAAACAAACACTACAGTGTTATTACAAAAAAAATACTAAACTATGTCTCAACACGTGTTTTGTCAAACAGCGTCTAATGACATTTGTGTACAATTTCACAGCTTAAACCCTGCCTCAAATAATGTTTAACCTTCGCTATTACAAAATCGTGTTTGTCCTTTGACTAACCAAAACATCGCTAGGCAACCTATAGGCAACCAAATGTTGCTATTTTAAAATTATAAGATAGCAAATGGTAACAATAAAATAGCAACATTACAAAACGTTCGTTCAACTTCATCTGGTTCAATCTGAAACGTTCCTTTCTATGCAAATTTGTTATGTGCTAATAGAATATCCCTACGCAGAAAAATATTTTAAAATTATCTATATATAAATAAAACAGTGCCGTGTGTGATTATAAATTAATTATTGCTCTAAATACACCGCCATAAGTATGTTTTGGAACCAAAACTTAAGTATATAATGAGTACATTGTACACATAGAACAGTGATCGGTTGAAAGAATGGACTTGTCAATCGTCATTACTCATTGTCAAATGAGTACATATAATATAAATAAAAATTATGGAAAAAAATGGACAATTGCAATATTAAAATAAAAATTCGTGAACGTGAAGAAAATTGGGTTCAAGAATAAAAGGTAAAACAACCCGATATTTCATCATAATCATAACCACACCACTAAATACAACTTGCGAAAATTAGAGACAAAGCAGTAGACTAACTTTGAGTCTTCGACAAGTATTGACATGTATTTATTAAATATGAAAAGTATTATTTAAACCGTGCCTAACTCTAACTGCTTAAACACGCTTTTGTAATAAAAAAATTTTTAGACACATGTTCAATGTCTATTTATCTTTTTTGTAATAACGCTCTAAATGTTACGGGTAGCTTGCTATAATACATCAGTGAAAACCGCTTTCTAATCATTTAAGCCGTTTACGAGATTAGCGTGCATAAACATATAAACAAACAAACAAAAATTTTAAAAAACTATTTTTTTTGACCTCGTTAACACAAGACGTATACAAATTGTTTTTTTTTTATTTAATGTACAGAGACACGGTTCGTTTACGATTTTATTATGTAGGTATGTAGATTAATAAAACTACGATTATTTTTTCGAAGAAATTAATTTAAAATAAAACTTTCGGTTCTTAAAATAAACTCCAAATTAATAGGGATATTAAATTAAAAGTTATACATTAATTGCAGGACCATTACTCTATCACCGCCTTTGGCAACGGACTTGCAACGCTCCCATAACGTCGCTTATGTTAATATTCCACCTCCTACCAAGTGGACCGTCAGCCTATTTGCCATATAATAACGTCCTGCTAATTAAGCCGTAATTTTGTCTGTTAATAGAGTGGTGGATATGGGCAAGGCACTCTCTTCTCTCTACGGTCTCGCCGACGCACAGGCTCATTTCTGTCCCTGGAGTTGGCTGGTAGAGGAGCAGCGAGACTTGTCCACGCAGGAGCCGGTTCATCGAGATCCATATATCTAGCAGTTCCACTGTACGACTTCCGTTGGCATCATATCGCTATAAGGTAACCGATTTTTTGTACAAGTCTTTCATATTTGTAGATTTTATTTAGATATATTTATTACATTATATTAAGTAGGTACTTCGTTTAATTTGAATTTGCTGCGTTTTGTAAATGTAATTTTATTATTTTACGAAATAAAATTATTTTGAGAATGTTTTCTAAACTAAAACAAAAGCGGAATAGTAAAGTATTTTTACACAAACGATATGAAAGCTCAGAATGTAATCAAAATTATTATCACGAGAGCCTTAACCTTCGTCATAAATTTAAATACAAATAAATTCTAAACGAATTTCCAGTCAACAATTCTCTCTTCTCCATCGTAAAAAATTAAAAAAATATAATTGTACGACACTTGCAATTAAGAACGGTTTTTTATTGTATTTACGACTGTAGAAACGAAATAAATAATATAAATGTCTGGCTTTTGTTTACGTTAATTTAAAATTGCTTATTATTGTTATTAACGAATCGCAATCTATTTATGCAATGGTTCCCTATATTATTAAGGTAACTATTACTTTTTTAATAAATCTACATCAGCACCCAAAGGTTTTCACTAATGAAAAGAGTGATAAATAGACAACAAAATGATCAGAACTGTGTGATGAAATTTTAATTTACGCATTAAGGGGTAGACAAACCCTAAATACTAAAAATATCCATTGTTTAATGAAAATGTTACAAGAACTGGACAAGACAATTGCTTTGAAAAAAAAATAATATATTATACTTAAACATGTGAAGAACCAATTGTATTGATTAGAATTTTCGTTAAAGTAATAGAAACTCCACAAAAAAAGTTAGAAAACAAGAAGAATTTGACTTTTATTGAAAATTCTCTCGAAAACGGCTTATTGCACGCATATGAATCCTGTACCTATTAATAAGTTAATGTCAGATTTAAAAATTGTATTAATAAAAAATTTTTTTTGTGTAATGTTCTAATGGTAAAAACAAAAAAACACCATTTCTAGGCCTGTTGAATTGGATCCGCCGCCAGCGAGTTCTATAGTAAATGTCATTTGCCTCAGTGAAGCCCTTAAATAAAAAAATCATAAGTAAAATAACTTTAAACATTATTACTTGTGAACTTAAAGGTCAGTTAAAACACTCAGAAGTAAAATAACTTTAAACATGAAACTTATTAGTTACTAAGAATAGGTATATGTGATGAACAAATTAATTATTAATTATGATATTAGTTTATAATTAAATATAACGAATACACAATGTGAAGAGAGATTCTTTGTAGCTCTTTCCAAAAATACAAACACAAACATGAACAATTTTAGAGGCGTATCTTTAATAAAAATTATAGAAATAGGTATCTTTTATTACTGACGATTGTAGTTTTGTTTTATTTTATAGATTTGAATATCAACTCTTTAATATTTACAAAGCATATGGACGTCCACCCACAAAGTGGGCAGACGACCTGATAAGGGCCGCGGGTCGACTGTGGATTCAGGTTGCTTAAGATCGGTCCTTTTGGAAAATTAGAGGAGATGCCTTTGTCCAGCAGTGGTCCTATGGCTGGCATCATGATGATGATGATGGGGGGAAAAGTGTGGGAGTTTAATTGTATTGCGTTTTTTATGTATGGTTAAAAAGCCATTTTGGACGATATGGCGTCTTCTAGGCCGGTGAATATTTTTCAACCATAAATAATGGTACCATTTTAAAAACATTTCAAATGTTACAATTACATGTTTACTTACTTGACGCGTTGACAGTATTGTATTCGTGATGTTTAAACTTAAAAATAGTAGTAACTTGTATTATGAACTAAATAAACACATTGGTTTCTAGTGTCCACGATGATAATACAGTCAGAGCGTATGTTGACTGTCGCTGGTTGAGAACTGACGTCCTCGAGAAAGATGCCTTGGACACACCGAGAGACGCCGATCTCATTATAGGATATCTGTTCTCAGTAAGTCATTTCTGCTTTGTGAGGCCTAGAATTTTTTATTTTAATTTTTAGATGATCCTTCGGGAAGAATGTTTTTTTCTGTGCCCTTCTCTGTATGCCTGATAATGTGTATGCAGAATTTCATGACGATGAGTTGAGTATTTAAGGCGTGAATGCGTAACAAACAAACTCAATTTCCATTAAAAATATTAGTGAGAATTACATGTTGTCCGTGCCTTAAATTGATAAATTTTAGAACAAAAGTGTTACTGTGTTACTGTCACTACAGGTAGTAAGGCCCAGACCCTCCTAGCCCCTTCCCCACTTCTCTTTGAAATACCTTTTGATAGGCTAAAATTTTCCGTAGATCACTCAGGTTTATAAGTTAGCAATAAATAGGCATCTACACACATAATTTAAAGAAGATTCTACAACTTTCTCAAAATATTGTAATGTCTTATTAAATATTAACTTTATTAACTTATTTGGTTGTTAAATTTGCATTTTTTTTGTTTATCAATGTAACATGGAATCTTACGCTTTTCGAGTAATTAAGGTGTAAATTTGTATTAACTCAAAATTGTATATGGGTAGTTCTACAAACTAAGGAATTTTTGGCGGCTCAGCCAAAATATGATAAAAAAATTGTTAATAACAATTTTTTTGGATGGAATACTATTAATTACAATTGTTTCTAGATGGTCACTAAAAATAATTAAGATTCACAATTCTTTTCTGAACAAAATTACTGTTCAAAGTGCCGAATTCTCAGGATCCTGCAGTGTCCTTCGTACAAATTTTAGTTCAAAGTGCGTCGTGATACATTTACTTGTACATTAGTGTCTTAAAAGAATCCCAAATTAATAAGTTTACTATTTTTCCTGGCTAGTTCTACCTAGTACAATAGTATTTCCTTAAAAAATATTGAATAAATCTATTTTACATTTTGTCCCCACGATTTCATATCAGTATCCTGTTCGCTGTTGAATTAGCAAATATTCACTAGACTATTTGCCGTGCGTCTTTACCGCTCCGCTGAGTCGATAGTACATACGAAAGAGACAAAGAATATCATCTATCTATTCTCACCTAGCACGTTGTTTAGTGGGGCCTACCATGGCGAGTGAAGTCGTGAAATAATCAGTGAAGTTCACAGAATCCTGGTAAGATTTTTATTTACGAAAAATTTCGCTTGAAAATTAGGGCTGGGAGGGTCTGGGCCTTATATGTACTACCTGTTTAATTTCTTTGCATTTTCTGAGCATATGTATATATGTATATTTACACTATCAGAAAGTAGAGATTTCGACGAACAACTTTTTTGAAAAAACAGATACTTTGACGGGAGAATTTTCTATTGAAAAAAGTGTAAATACAAAAGTTGTAGATCTTTTTATTACTTACAAACTTTGCCCATTTTACTTTTTTCCATAGGACTTGTAGTTTTGCGGGAAATCGAGATAAACCGTTTTTTACCCTTAAAAACTCACCTCCCTCCACTTCCCGACCTCAGGTCGCCCGTAAATTATTTTTCCTTTCATTTTTGTTATATTCTCTTCCTTTTCCAATGGGTTTTTCGTACTATTATTTTTTTTTGTTTCAAAAATTATCGACCCTGGTCTAATACTTGTGGCGTATTTTATTTTATTTTTCCTCTTAGACATCCGAGTCAACTGTTGTTTTTACGTGGAATTTATTAAACATCAATAATAATGCGCATAATCTAACTAAATGGCATTACGCTCCCAAATATATTAGTAGCGATACTATTTATACATGGGGCACTGCGAAGTTGTTTTTATTCAAAAAGATTAAATATATAGAATATAGAGAGGGCATCGGAAATTTTTTCCTAAAAAAATATTGATCCTAATCGCAGTATAGCGGACGAGGAGGACGCCAAGAGATTTAGTCGGTAGGTCTACCCCACTACCATCTCGGGGCTGGAGTCCGACATAACCCACCGGTCTGTCCCCAGCCCGATGGGTATCCATGGTGGATTCCTTCATCGAGAAAAAAGAACATTTCCCGAGGGATCATTTAAAAATGAAAAAATTCAACGCCTGACAAAATGTAAGAACAATAAAGATTTTGTAAAGTAAAGGGCCACAGACAAAATCGCGGGCAAGCAAGTAAACTATAATGTGGGAAAATGATTGAAAATTTTTATTGACACTGACGAACTCGCCAAACACATTAGGTTGAGTCATTAGGCTCTCATAAACATTAATAATAAGAGGAAATGTGATATGAATAGTGACAACAAGAAAGTTTATGAACCTGTGAACGACAAACTAAAAAGGTTTATAGTACAAAGTATTTATATTATTTTAATTATCATGTTTTATGGCTATGTGCTAAAATAATATATCTTATTTTAACTAGGACAGTTTTAAGTAGACCTATATTTATTCGCAAAGTATAGAATTTTTTGTGACATCAAAACACTTGCGTATCTTTGCATCGTCGCATCAGCCGAGTTGTTTAAAAACACTTAAAAGTATTAACAAGTTCAATTTATGAACATTTGCCTACTTTAAAGTATCGAGTAGTGTATGAGATCTTCAAATATCTGCAATGCTTTTCCTTTTCTCCTCTAAAATCGACTAAATCTTTAGAAAAATTCATGTATTCTGTGAAACGGAATTTAGGTAAAATTTTGTGCTCTATTTTTGACTAAACCTGCATTGCGTTTTCGTCTGTAACTTTTCTATAAATTATAAATAGACAAAAATTAAAATAAATCCCTAGAGAATTTTCTGCTGTATTTTGAATCCCATTGAGTTATGCCTTTGGTATTGATAAATTGAGTGCAGTGTTTGAGCTGTATTGATTGTTTGTTTTTATGCAAACAGGGCGACCTCGAACAGTTGGTGCTAGTGCCAAAAGCTGGACAGGCACACGAGCAGTGTTCGAATCAAGCGACCGGTCTGTCGACGCCATACGTCATGCTGCACGATACGTAACTATCCCTGAGGAAGCGGCTCTACGACACAAGCGAAGCGGGTAGAACAGCGGAAGTGTGACAACAACGACGCTCAATTCAGTACACCCACATGTCTAATACAGTTGTTCTGTCACCATGTTATTGGTTGTATATTTATAGTAAAATTATTTTAATTTATATTGAATAGTGTCGTAACAGCGATCTTAATTTGTTTTTATTTAAAATTAATAGTACACAATATTTTTATTGCAATACCTTGTTGGAGACCCCCGGCCCTCTTCTAGCAGGAAATGCGCAATGAAGTTTTCAGATTCTGTTGAAGGCTGAGGGTCAACAAGCCCGCGATACGCAGGGCTAATACAATACTTAAGACCACTTATCATCAATTCCCGAGATCCCGTCGTCTTGACACGGTAGGGAAATATATAAATATAGGTCGAGAGCGGGAAGGGGGTAGGTTACCGCACCTTCTGACAAACCCTCGAAGTCCCGATGGCAAGGCTCCTATATTGACGGCAGGTATCTTCGGGCACTCGGGAAACATCCAGACTAAACCCACTAATTGTCCTTTAGGTTATCCAAGCGGTCGAGGATAATACCGGGATTAATTACTCGATAGCACACGGATATTAAAGATATCACTTCACAATCTACAAGCCTTCGTGTTACCAATACTTATCGAAAACTTAACGGAACGTGGATGGCAGGTCGAACCAGAACCAGAATTTTAATACCGAACATACTTAAATCAGTATTACATATTATTATTTTTTCAATATTATTTCATTAAAATCGTTCTACTCTTAATTAGGTGCAAATCGTATGAGCATTTGAACTTGTCACTTAGTCAATACCTTAATTTCCATTTATATTATTTTAATAGGCATAAAAATAATACATTAAAACAGTAGTAAGGTGCAAATGAAACAATAACTGCTTTTATTTTATTTATGAAAATAATAATAATTGTACAAAAATAGAACTCTCAAAAGTAAATCGCTTTGAACAAAAATAATTGCAAATGAATATTCTTATTATAGCGGATAACAAAACTATTTGCCATATTTTACCGGAACACTGAAAGCGCTTTTAGCTCCCACGCGGGATACAACAGAAAGGAAAGTTTGAATCTGATTTCAATACATAAAGTATGAAAAGAACCATTAAACGTCTCACATTTTAATTGCAGGTACCAAATATAATTACAGATACAAAATTTTGAAGATTTTTTTTTTTGTGTGTGAGTGAGACCCTGTATGCTTTTAGATTCACAATAGGACCCGATAGACTGCAGTCGAGTTCGCTAGTAACTTTATAAATCTGTGATTTTCGATTATCATTAGAAATTCCCATTGAAAACCAGAGAATAACGAATCATTTGCACTATTTTTTCAAGGCTAAGTTAATGTCGCCATCTTTAATAGCCAAGCAATAATAATACTGTCGAACTAATTGAGTTATGTAAATTATTATCCTCTCACTTAAATTGTATTGCAGTTGTATGTACCTACATCGTAAATAATCCAAAAACTGATGCATGGGTTTTATTGACATATTTTGACTCAATAATAACTATCACCTATGCGATTGATTTAGTGATGTAAACTATATAATATTTCAGTTTTTCAACATAGATTTGTAGAAATATCTGAACAAAAATGTGTCTAATCACACATTTAAACAGTTTAGAAATATAAAAGTTGATTAGGGGTACATTAAGCGGGATATCGCCTACAGACTTGAAAAAAAAATAGGATAGTCCCGGAATGAATCCCGGAATCCGGAACATGGAAAAGAAAATGGTAAAATCTATTTACCTATTCAAGTATGTCACAAAAACTAGTTTATAATTTATTGACGTGTCAAGACTTTTTTTATTTGGCTGTGTATAATTGGTACTACGACGATCAGCTTATTTTTTTCGTCAAGCTTAAATCAATGTCCATACTAATAAAATAATTTTTAATTTATTAATTCCACATACCTACATAACTTCATTGTCTAATTCAGACACTTCAAGTGTTATTTTTGCGATAAAAAGAGTAGCCCGTCTCTAGGACATCCTCTATTGGTTCATAAAATAATATCGTAACAGACAAACAGAGTTATTTCCCTTTTTTATATTGGATGCGTTCAGGCACCTTGATGTACAGTTGTTCTGACTATATACGTAAGAATGATTATGATAAACGATATTGTTCATTAACTATCTGAAACATGTTACATTAATGTAAGTAACATCAGATATTAAGTAATGAATTTCTGGGAACAGCTTATTTCACTATTAAAGTTTCCAGTAACAGCCTACCTGTCGTAATGATATCATAGAAGTTCCCCGTGCCCGGGAGACTGAACGTGTCAAAGTTTGTTGTTCGTTCCAGGTTAGATGGCAATTTCCTTAAAGTTAGACCATAGCTTTGTCCCGTTGCATTTTCACGCCTGAAATGCTTCCAAGCAAAGGGCTTCAATACTGACAGGTTAACGGAATTTTCTTTCATTGAAGATAAATTTTCTTAACGCATATAAATAAGTATAATTTATGCAAAATGATAGATACTAACCCGTCTAACAGAAACGACTATCACCTTATCGTCTAACAGAAAGACCACAGTAGCAAAAGATAATTTCCCTATCTTTTGTCCTTTAAAGGACGGCCGCGTATTATTATATATCCCTTCATGATATTGTTTGTGTTTATAGATGACGGTAGACACTTGCCGTCAAGTAGACTGTCAAGTAGACCGACTTGCCAACCTTTAAATAAATAAAAAAAAACGTACTGAAGACTACTCGGGTGTAATGAATTAAGAATAATGACTTTTCCATACATAAAATTTCAAATAATATAAAGTGTTAATTCAACTTATTGCGATCAAGTGGACACTCATTTTGCCTTCTGAACTTTACTTTGACGAGCCTTTGTATGAGTGGTTAGGGTGCTTGCCTTAACGCTCTGTTCTAGGGTTCCTGGGTTCGATTCCCGGCAAGGTCAACTTTAAAAAATGAACTTTTCAATATTGATACTGGTCTGGATCTGGAAAGCAGTGGCAGGGCACACTGCGTTTCGAAGTCATTTGGGCGGCCCGTCTGGTGGCAGGAACCACCCCCTTAGAGAAGCCCACAGTGAAATAACGGATGCTAGGACCGGTGAGTTCGGTTAGGACGGTTGTTTTTCGTTGAGTGAGTAAGTTTTCCTATCCAATCCCTTATCCTTAATTAATCCTACTGCAGTCGGCAGCGCACTTGCAGCAAGCTGTGGCGTTGCTTGTGTTATAAAACTAGTAAGTAATATCTAAATTTTACATGTTTAAAACAGTAATTTATTTATATTTCGATTTACCTATTTCATTGTCGTTCACAACAGTACTTACATTTTTTTCTTCTGTTCAACGACTAAAAATATATTTACTTTTAAAGTCAGCTCTTCGCACAATTCGTACGAAACAAAATTGTGCGAAACCACTACTAAACCGTTATAGGCGACGGTAGCCACCTACCATCAAGTGGACCGTCGGCCTGTCTGCCGATCTTAACATAAAAAAACAATTAAAAAAAAACATAAAATACATGCATTACATCCCATTAAAATCATGTTTGTGTAAATAAAGTCTATATTTTCATGGCATAAATTAGGTAGAAATACAGATAAGTTCGCTGTATGTTTGATGAAAACAGTTAATCGGTCTTCTTTGATCTATAACGTTCAGCAGGGAAAGACGACACTGTTATTAAAAGTTTTTGCACACAACTCATAATTATTTTCTATTATCTTCGGAACTTGATAATACCTAGACGATAAACCTGATACTTGTTGATTAATGTTATTTTATGTTATACTGAAGCAAGCTTAGCTTTGTAAAACTTTCGCTGAGCTTTTTCTATATATTATTTTCACCGTATACATACTATATGCATACCGTATGCATATTTTATTACAAATGAAGATCTTAAAATTTATTCATATTAAAAAAATCCCTTTTAAATAGTACTATCACATTAGCAACAGGTCAACATTTTAAAAGCTAAAAACTTTCCGCAGACTTAAGCTTAAAGCTTGACTATAAGAACCTTAGTCATTATTATTTTACCCACTTTTTGACGTATTAAAAACGATATTTTGGCACTAAAATTGCTATGTGTAATTGAAGTGCATACAAACATGAATAAGAGAAATGGACCTGTCCGTTTTGGGAAATTTTAAACATAACTTTTGACAACTATGACAGCTCGTTCTGTTTATATTCCTCTTTTAGACTATCTCTGAATGGACTGAAAAACGGCTCTGAGTTGAAAATAAAATCACTGTAGAGTCAACATTATGTTTTATATTTACAGTTATTTATTTTTAAGAGAAAAGTCTAGTGAAGCAAACTTTGCTTCTTTGAATAAATGTATGTTTTTGTATTAAATACGTATAAATGTAGGCATCCTTATAACATCAGCTATCTGCCGGTGAAAGTCCCGTCAAAATCGGAGATTAGCCGGAACCACACCGGAACAAACAAATAAAAATTGTTTTTTGTTTTAAGGTGGAGACAAACGCTAAATACTAAAAATATCCATTGTTTAATGAAGATGTTGCAAGAAATAGACAACAAAATCGCTCTGAAAAAAATATATATTATACTTAAACATGTGAAGCACCAATTGTATTAATTAGAATTTTCGTTAAAGTAATAGAAACTCCACAAAAAAAATTAGTACACAAGAAGAATTTGACTTTTATTGAAAATTCTCTCGAAAACGGCTTATTGCGCGCATATGAATCCTGTACTTATTAATAAGTTAGTGTCAGTTTAAAAAATTGTATTAATAACTTTTTTTTGCGCGTTGTTCTAATGGTAAAAACAAAAAAACACCATTTCTAGGCCCGTTGAATTGTCTCCGCCGCCGCCAGCGAGTTCTAATGTAAATGTCATTTGCCCGAGTGAAGCCTTTAAGGACCGTATATACTTTGATATACATTTAGTAAAGGGCAGTTATTTTGACATTACAAACAGACACCTCAATTTTATTTATTAATATAGAAAAATTAAATTAGCGATCCTCTTACATAAAAAATAATTCTGTTGTGTTTTGAAGAGTAAGTAAAGAATGACAGAGTCTATTTAACTATCTTCTGGTTACACCTTTATCGTAATAAAATCGGCATTACATTTCCAACGCCTATGACATTGCGTCTGTTAATAAGCAACGGTAACCACTTACCATCAAATGGACGTTCAACCTTAATACAAAAATAAACTAAATGAACAAGGACAGTTCAGTTCGGACAACAAATAACCGTTAGTCAGATTCGAATCTTGGTTAAGCCTTCTCTTTTAAGTCTTCGGTTTTAAGTAAGGATTAAAAATTATGATCTCGTAATCTAAGAGTAAAGTAACCTGAGTAACCTGCCAATCCGCTGTGCGGTTAGCGTGCGAACTACACGAGCTCATACCACTTCTCTGAGGGGGTCGTGGCACAGTACGACTATAACAAAAATATAAGTTGATTCAGATACAGATTAATCATTGTATGTAGGTATCTATCCAAAAAAAAGACAGACTTTTATTTACTGTCACAGCACCACTCGTTAGAATTTCGAACAGTATAAACTGTAGTCGCACGCTAACAACTAATGATGAGTGTACTTATAAATTTTAACTGCATTATTCTTAAATGACTGGTCATAAGGTACACATTTGAATAAAAATTTATAATAACTTAAGGCCTAAGTGTAAATACGAAAACTTCTGTAAAACAACTGTTAGAATAATATATTGTAAGAGTAATGTAATTATTATATTGTCATTTGTTTTAATGTTAAATTAATTCTCGATTGTATTCTTGGGAAGTGTATTGTTTTTCGGAGACAATAGGTTTTCTAAAATTGTAAGTAATGGAGGAACATCTGTTTATATAACTCTTTATGAAGTGAATAATAATATAATGAGATTAATATAGACACTTTTTTATTTTCCCTATTTCTGAAAGAATAATTACATCGTAACTTCAGAAAAAAATAATTTTTGAGCCGCTAATGTGTCCTCAGGGAACGGAAATAAGACAAAAGTCGACTTCCAGTTGAATTAAGTCGTCCTAACTCCCAAAATCTATCCCAATGCCTAACTCCTGCAAGATAGATCTCTCATTAGATTACTAAATTTGCGCAATGTTTACCAGTCTAGTTCTCAGTATTTTAGAACTTGTAATTCATAATGAGTTACTTTTTATATGTGGAGTAAGAGATAGAAGTCATATACGCAAAATATTGGGTTGGCCAAGAAATTCATGTGGTAACACAACATAAATGAAAAAACAACCTTTTTACTAATGAAAATCTTCTCTAAGCGCGTTCAAGCCGCGGCGGTCAATGAGCCCAATTAGAAGCCAAAGAGGCTTGGCCGCTGAATGTGCATGTATGCTAAGAGTTTAGTTTCAAATATTTGTGGGTGCGAACTAGAATTCTACATTTTGTGCTTCATGCTAAACCATGTTATGACGTTATAATTTTAAGACAACAGTAAGTAGAATTATATTTTTATACATAACTAGCGACCCGTCCCCGGCTTCGCCTGGCGTGCAATTTTTATATATACATATGAACATTCCCCGTTTCTCCCTCTTTCCATTAATGAAAACCGAATTAAAATCGATCTACCCGTTCACGCGTGATGCCGTGACCAAGGGAAATGGGGGTTCATTTTTATATATAGAGATTACTAGTTACCATAACAGTTTTATTTTTGACGAGTCTGTAACTATCGTACCGAGTGAAGGTGTAGAAATAAATATATTGTCAACCCGTTAACGGATAAATTAGAATAGCTCTGAAAAGAGCTGTTTATCAACGTGGTTTTGTATATTGATTTGACCACTATCGTTGGATTCACGACGGAGGATGAATGGGAGCCAGCAGCAGCCGTCACAGCCAACGCTTCGGAATTGCATTGATTGATTGATTGGCTCTCGACGATATGTTGTCTCCCCGGCGTCGGTGGTGTGAAAGGGAAAAATACCTACGCGGCCCATATTAATATTTTCGCATCACTGCGGAGTGTGCAAGCGCGGATACAAGCAAACATCACATGCACACCGCGGTTTTGCTGTATCAGGCAACAGGCATACCTAATACCTATCGGTATGCCAATGTAAATACTGTATATAAATAGGGTAATTTTAAAATTAATTACTCATTCCTGTACCGGAGTAATATTACACCCATAAAATCGCTAAAGTGGTGACCAGAAGAAAGAAGCTGCCTGAAACGCTAAGGTGACCATGGACGGAATCAAACATAAATATATGTCCGAAATTTCGTTGGCAATGCGAATTCCGGCAATGGTTAAGTGGTTAAGGTGCTTGGCTTAGCGCTTTTGTATCAGGTGGCCCGAGATCAATTCACGCGAGGAGAAGATTTTTTCATTTCTAAATTGGGTCTGGTCTAGATCTGGCAAGCAGTGGCAGAGCACATTGCTTTTTGCAAAAATTTGGGCATCCCGTCTGGTGGCAGGGCAGTAACCATCCTCTTACAGAAGACCACAATGAAATAACAGCATTTGTTTCGGTTGTGTTTCGGTGAGTGAGTAACGGTTGTCTGAGCCCATTTCCCAATCCCTATCTTATCTTTAATCCTTCTATGTTTGGCAGCACACTCTCAGCACTTTTGGTGTTATAGGCGACAGTAGCCACTTACCATCAATGGACCATCAGCCTGTCTAACGAATCTAAAATGGTGGATAGTATAATTTTCATTGAAAGTAGACTCTAGTAACTACTTTTTAATAAAGGCACATTCAAAAAGGTGTTGATAAGGCACAAAAGCTACTGATAAGGTATGTTAAGGCATACTTTTTAAATGTTCCTATAATTACACATTCAATTTTCAATACTCGAAAAGATCATAATCGTATACCTATCGTATCATGTTTTGGAAGCCCTAAACAATAGTGTACACTGAAAAATAGACTTTGAATAAAACTACTCAAAAGATGATTTATTAAATGAAATTTAAGATACATATTCCTAGATAGTATTTTTATAGAACAATAAATCTCCTTTGAAAGACTATCTAGATGTATAAATCAAGAAAATTCGATAATAATAATATTTCAACAATAATCAACGAGGTAATGCAGCCAGCATGCTCGGGACTCTGCCTAGGGGACCGAAACTTTATAATTTATAATATGTTAATGTAAGGAATTATTGTAATGTTTAATTTAAGTAAATATTATAAGTTTAATATTTATTATTTATATTATTAGTCCCTAATAATTTAAATAATAACTTATCCTTATTTAAAACTTACAACTAAGTACCTAAAAGTATTATAATTATAATCTTTATTTCAGAATTTAATGGTATGTGTTAGTAAAAATAAAAGCTTACTGTCTAATCCTGGTATTACAGTCAACGTGCACTTCGACTCATAATTCTATCATTAGCAAGTTCCACCGTTGTTACTTCTGCTGCGGGGATGCATCATCATGGAGTGTTTTTTTTTTTAAATATCTAATGCATACATATTTCCTCTAAAATTTACAGGAAGTGTGCAAATTTAAAAAAAAAATCTAGCCGTATTCACGGTAAATATTCATCATTTCATTTTACACTCTCGTATTGTGAAGATGAAATATGGAATTTTTCAACGTAGAATCCATTGAAACACTCCGCGCGCTTAAAAAATCAAATTGTGCATTTCATATTTTCCACAAGCACTTATGTTTGGCTTGAAAATATAAATTAAATTTGCCACAAAAGCCGTATGAGTGGGCAAGTATGAACCTCAATTCGCAGAACTAAGTGTTTCCTAGACTTATTCATTTTATATTATGAAAACTAGTCGTGATTTAGGTAACCTGGGGATGAATTTTTGTTTTTTTTTTTTTACTTGTTTCAGTCTTTTTTAGGGTTCAGTACGTCCGAATAAAAAAACGGAACCCTTATAGGATCACTCATGTGTCCGTCTGTCCGTTTAATTTGGTAAATGAATGCTCATATGGAAATCTAGACGGAAATGGAAGAAGCAGGAATTTTGACTTCGGATCCTTGATTGGACTAGTTAGGAGGTATACACACCAAAAGTCCTTACCCCTCCGAGGTCCGAGCGAGGGGGCGGGGGGCAAAGAAGGTCCCGTTTTTTGGTTATTTGCCTATATCTCGAAAGCGGTGCGTCGTATAAACTTTTGTTGTACTACAGATTGAAGCCTGATAAAATTATCTACAACTTTGCCTTTTACACTTTTTATCTATCTCCAATATTTGTCTAGCTATGAGCTTCGAAATCTACACCCTTACGTCTTCCGTCATACATTGTTTCTTTTTTCAGCTGCGTTCGTAGATTTCAGTTTACCTCATATCTAATTATTATTAAAAAACGTTCTTCCTGTCCATTATATATTTATTTACATATTTACATTTCTTGTCCATTATATATTTATGTACTTATTTAATAACTCGTCGCCTTTTTGCGTGTGACGGGCCTGATTGTGGTTCCTCAGCGTTTGCCTCTTCTTCTTTCTCCTCATCTGTCGAATATTAGTTATCAGTTGGATCGCAGGCTACTACATCTGCTACATCATTTTCACCGTCGTTGTCTTCTAAAATCAGCATGCTATTTTTACAACTTCCGTTACAATTGTAGCAAATGGAAGAGCATAGCATGGAGGCTTTTCTACAACCACATCTAGCGCTACTACATTCAGTAGTGCACCAGCAAAATATCAGCTTCAGTATTTCTTCCGGTGCAGCGGGTTCTTTTGTTGGAACAGGAACCAAATGATTTCTTTTATTCCGTTTCCATCCCCATAGTTCAGAGGAAAGGTCGTTCCCAAGCCATGTCTGGACCTGATAGTAAGTGCGGAAGGAATGCTCCATTGCTGCTCCCTCCGTTGGCGGAAGGGAGGAGATGTCTGTTTTGACATTTGATACTGACTGGAGAAAACGTTGGTACCGATAGTTATTCAGAGATTTCTCCTTCTGCTTTGCTCCATACCACCTTAAAAAGCATAAGTTTCCATTCTCTCTTATGTCAGCATGAGATGAAGAAGGGTTCGAAAACACCTCTGCGGCCTGACGGACCCCCGCCCCCTCGCACGGACCTCGGAGGGGTAAGGACTTTTAGTGTGTATACCTCCTAACTAGTCCAAACAAGGTTCCGAAGTCAAAATTCCTGCTTCTTCCATTTCCGTCTAGAATTAGTCGTTGCCCAATCTAGTCGCTCACAGTCAATTATCTCGGAATCTACTAGACCGGTTAAGTTGAAATTTGGTACACATATCAATTTCTGTGAACCAAACGCAGAGGTGTGACGTGAATAGATGAAATCTGTTTATGGGAGTTCATTTTTGGGGGGAAGGTGGAAAATAAAAAAAAAATTGAAAACTGCATCGTGTGACATATGAAATGGAAGGTCTTGTTGTGAAGATCTTAAGTGTATTTTTTTGTAATTTTAAAACAAATAGTTTCCAAGTTATTCAAGAAAATAGACGAAAATTAACCATCCCCTCCCCCCCACCATCTCCTAAACTACTGAACCTAAAATTTTGAAAAAAAAAATAGAAATTAGTTTTCTACTTATAGATTATAGGAAAACCTATAAGAAGTCCATGATATTAAAATAACATGGTAAATCACTCAATATTGTGCGGATAGGTAACATCGTACGGAACCCTCTTCACGCGAGTTCAGTTCGCACATGTCCCGTTTTTATAAGTAGTGGCATTGGCAACGTCCTGTGTTTCGCAATCATAAATTGGGACAACCCGTTTGGCGGCAATAAACAACCTCTTACAGAAGAACACTGTAAAATAGCAACATGTGTGCTGTTGCGTTTCGGTGAGTGGATAAAGGATACCAGAGTCCACTTCCACGGTCGGCGGTGATTGGTTCAAGGTCGGCAGCGGACTGTTAAAAAGCGACGGTAATCACCTAACCATCAAGGACTATTAGCTTGTCTGTCAGTTTTTATTGTATAAAAATGTATTTTAAACAGATAAAATAACAACAAATTTCATTTTAAATTAAACACTTAAATGAATCCCAGTTTCAGCTCTAGGTTCCCAGTTCCATGTTGAGTAGGGTCACAAAAACCAGAATATCCTAGACGCTTGAATTTAAGTTTATTATTATCATTTCATTATTTTATTAAAATATAAGTGCAAATTATGTCAAAACAAAGCAATTTTAAGTTGTAATTCTCAGTAGACAAATCTCTCGGTCAAAGCCTTCAGGATATGATTGGGTCAACCTTGACCTTGTATCAGGAGACACCGCTCCTCCGTCACCGCATTTAAAACTTAGACTAAGATAAGTTATGTGAAACACTTGTTGCTAACTAGGTATCTGTTAGAAAAATCAAATTGAGCGGGGGCGCATGTGTCTGAATGTGTGTGTGTGTTAGGAAAAAGTTTAGAAATATAATGAAAACATTAAATGTGTAACATTGATAATGTTACATATTAATATACCTGCTTTTATTGTATTACCACAGCCTAACCACAGTAGTCTTACAGTCGGGCAACGCTCAATGTTCGAGCCTGCAAAAGTTCGTGAACGTTGCTCTACGCAAGTACATTCGTTGCCTGACTGTATGACGTAAGTATGGTTATACTGTGGTTAAGATATATCAAACACTCGGTAGAAATATCGCGGTTGTTTTTTTTTTTTTTTCTTTATGTTAAGGTCGACAGACAGGCGGACGGTCCACTTGATGGTAGGTGACTACCGTCGCCTATAACACAAGCAACGCCACAGCTGCTGCAAGTGCGCTGCCGACCACAGTAGGATTGGATAAGGGATTAGGAGGGGATAAGGAAATGGGCTCTCCTTATCCCCTTATCGTTGTGTTTTTCATTCGATTGTAACGTGGTACGCAAGTAAGGTCACATAAAATTCACGAAGAATTTGTAATACCTGGTAAAAATGGGTGTCCCAAAATCAATACTGCACTTTGAAGTGCTTCAGCTGATAAATATACCGATATCACTTCATTATAATATTTAAAGAGCCTCTTCAAACATGTGATTGGACGTCGATCTGCCTTTTATAAGATCACAATCTCCCTGAGAATTCCAATTACGATGGGAGCACGCGTGATGGGAATACCATACTTATTTCAACGCGAATTTACACAGATCTAGAGAAACATTAGATGTGTTAGTTGGATGATGCAATTTACCTATTTAAACTAGGCCATGTTTCGTTTGAGGATGCATTTTTCATCTCCCTGTAGCCAATATACACTAGTTTTGTAACGCAAGAAATTAAAATAGATTTATTCTTGACGATTTAGTTACGTGGACTTTAATTTAAATCAAGATTAATTTTAATCAATCTAAAAATTATCTACTCGATAGTTAAAACCTCATCAAAAACCATTTCCTAGTTTGGAAATGTAAGCAAACACACAGAGGGACTGGATTGATATAATTATATATCATTATATAATGCTATTTATGACCGTCAGTGTATTTTTAGTATTTTTCATAATCTAAGGTCTACATATAATAAAATCATATAATAAAATCGTAAGAGAGTGTGTCTGTCGAGCCAGAAACATAATATGTACATAACACTATAAGTATAGGTATATTGCATCACTATACAAATATCGAGCATAATTATGTCGATTCTAGTATATTTTACTAGACTTCCATTTTCCGAACTAATATTTATTATTGGATTTCTTGGAAATTCCACTACGAAAGCCTACTAAATCTGGGTCTGTATTTATGAAGAGTACGTGCTAACTACTGGCAGCTATGGCTTCCTGGAACGACCCTTGTGCGATGACTATTTCCTACAGAATTCTTTACCAATAGCCAAACAACAATACTCGTATGCTCATCTTGGAGAAGAACATTCAAATTCAAATTCTTTATTGAGATAAAAACGGACAGGTCCACTAACATTTAACTAAATCAGTGTTTGAGTCTACGCCTGTCGGAATAATTGCAAATGTCTACGATTCTTAGAGCCTAAAATAAACAAACACACAACTCTGCTAACAGATTTGTATGGCCAAATCAACCATTAAATATGAATACTAGACTTTGCTACTAAAAAGAGTCACCATAATTTCTGAATCTTCTGAAATAAGTAGCTGCAAGAGAAGAAGTATTACGCGCCACTGTTCGTTCGCCTCTCAGACGGTTTAACATGTCTTCAGTGCAAATATTATTCCATAAACTCAGACGGCCGCCATTGACATTCCGTTGGACCGATACATAAATCGAAACTAAAATCCCTGTTCGCCTTATCTCGCGACAGGGATACAAACTACCTCCAGTAGAACGCCACAAATGTCGCACCAGATTCCGTATTTTATTCACTTTCAACAATTAATTCTTCCCGATAAATAAAACGCGCTTCGTGTTCAAAAAAATTTCACCATCATGTTTTCTAAATTTGGCCACAGACCACCTTAAGTCAACGACCGAGTTGGTGCGCCATTTAGCGACACAGAACACATCGACGGCTAGGAGCGATAAAACCGAACAATCAGTTATCCTTTTAATTGAAGTACTAAGAAAAAAATACGAATAAGGTGTGTGCTAATTTTTTTTTTTGCCAATTAAACACAATTGGCAAAAAAATTGGCACAAATACGGTTGAACATTTAAAATAAAGAAGTGATATATAACAACTCCTCTGATATAGAAAGTTTTTTTTATGTAAAGCTATTCAAACAGTGGCTTAACGTTGATAACAAAAGCAACCCCACAGGTGCTGTGAGTGCGCTGCTGGCCATATTAGAATTAAGGATAAGGCATTAGGAAGGGATACGAAAAGAACGCCGAGTAAAATCACACAAAGTGTGCTGTTTGGAATTTTTTTTTAATATCTAATATTTAGAAAAGGTATTTGCCCGAATAAAGAGTAAATGAGAGCGACAGAAAACCATATTTGACCATATCGCAGATACTAAACAAAATTTCAAATATTTGGCTTTTAAAGGATTTGGAAATTCGTGACGGAATTGTTTATGATGATTTCACATATCATAACAAACAAAAAAATTTTAACTTCTTGTTATTGGGATGCGGTTATTTTGCTGGTGGCGTCATGAGTACACTGTATCATAGTAGATCGGGTTGTGGATTTTATTAGATCTGTCCAGCGGGTAGGCGATCTACCTCTTGGGCGTCTTCCCTCCACCTGACCTTGATTCACCAGCCGTTACATAGAATTTTCCTTCCTAGAGAGGTGGTTAAAGGTGGTGGTCGGTTGTGCTATTCACAATAGCACAACCGACGAAAGCCTGTCCTTAACTTTAAGCTCCTTTAAAATTGATTTGTTGGTGCAAAACGCTGTCCATAAGATATTTAGGAGGCGTCTCCAGCACCACATCTCCAGTGCGTCAATCTTGTGACGGTCTTGCAGTTTTCAGGATTAGGTTTCAGCTGCGTAAAGAAAGATGGGAAAGTCAAGGGCTCTCATAAGTCGGACTTGTGATTCTCCTATCTCTCCAAACCCTTCCCCCCTATAAAATCCAATTTTATAAACCCAGCATGTTTTAGTTTTAATAAAACAACAAAAATTTAGGAGAGGATTTTTGAAAACCACAATTTTTTTAGAACTGCTCAGACCAAGGACTACACAATATCAATTTACTCTATAAATAAAAGTGGATCTACGAAATATATGTACGCCCATAACTTTCGAACGGCCAGACCGATTTTAATTCGGCTTTGACTAATGGAAAGAGGGATAAACGGGGAATGTTCGTATATATAAAAATTGCACCACGAGCGAAGCCGGGGGCGGGCCCCTAGTAAATTAATAATTTCGCACTTATTGAAAACCGCTTTACATAAAGCTCTTAGTTACACAAGTCAGAGAATTCGTAACCTATGTTTGCTTAGATTCTGTTCTCGTTACATAACTAACATAGAGTATGAAATGGCGTATTTGACAAATCACTTACCCTAATTACACCTATACCTACATTTATGTACGTATATAACATTATTAACACTTAAATAGTAGTGAGAGGACAAACTGCGTTTTGCAGTTTAAATAACAGGGCAACTATGAGGTTTCTTGCTAGTTCTTATTCAGAATGGAATTTAGTCCCTTGCAATCTATACATATAATAAAATTGTAAACGAGCCTGTGTTTGTACATTAAATATTAAAAAAAAAACTATTTATAGACGTTGTAGGTACTTATGTTATCGAGTCTGTTTGTCTGTGCGTTTGTGCACGCTAATCTCAGAAACGGCTTAACCGATTGGAATGCGGTTTTCAGTGATATATTTTAGAAAGCTTCCCGTAACATTTAGTGTTTTTTTTTTTTCATTTCAATCGGTTTACAAACAAAAAAGTTACGCGCTATACCACGCGTACGAAGTTGCGGGCTCAGTTAGTAGAGAATATTTTGTATTAAATCTTAGGTGGTGCCGGCAATTTCGTCCGCTTTAAAAAATAAAAGAAATTTAATCCTGACCGAATATGTAAAGCAATATAACGCATTACATATTTCATACATTGACATACATTGACATACATTGACGCCTGACATTATATTTTATTTTTAGGTAGCTGGTGCCCTGTTGGAATATATGATATATGACCATCCTGAGATTCTATTCTAACTAC
This sequence comes from Bembecia ichneumoniformis, assembly GCA_910589475.2. Classification (NCBI taxonomy): domain Eukaryota; kingdom Metazoa; phylum Arthropoda; class Insecta; order Lepidoptera; family Sesiidae; genus Bembecia; species Bembecia ichneumoniformis. The sequence continues at coordinate 642,184 of OU342531.1, forward strand.
TGGTGATTTTTTTTTAAATTAGATGAGTAGTTTCGAAGATTATACATCTTTATAATATTAGTATATATTTATTTATTCAGTCACAAACTGGACAGCATATCTGGTGGCTGTGACTCCTCTCATACAGGTAACCACTTAAAATAAGATTTAGTTTCTCTTCTATTCAAAGTAAGTACTTCCTTTTGTACTATTACCTACTTGTTGTTTCTTTCTTTTTTTATTCTTTTTAATGTTTATAGTACAAATAACGAGTTTTAATAATAATATCCAACAGGATTGAGCGGCTCACGCTAGCCCAATAATTCCGCGTCGCTTTATAGGTCTTCGGACCAAAAGTGCCAAAAGCAATAAATACGAGGTTAGGTTTTGGTGAGTAAGAATCTCTCTTACCTAAGGGGTGAGGGGCTTAGGCTTCATAATCCTCATAGGCATTTAGGTATATGCATAAGGATTTTTTAAGAAATCTTATGCAATAATTCCTTCTCTCTAAAAAAGTTCCTTGTTCGAACTCCTAAGGAGTGGAACTCATTACCTGCGTCTGTGTTCTCACAGAACTACAGCCTCTGGCCACCTTCGGCCACATCTGCACCTCACATCAGGTGAGATAGTGGTCAAGCGCTACCTCGATTACATAAAAAAAAGTCGCATGTGTTATTGGCGACTATACCCATCTAAGTGAAACATCTTCCTGTACGTCTATACTTTATATAAAAAAATACAATTATCAATTACAAAGATGTTTCGCTCCATTTGTTTTCATCGAGAACACAAATACCTCGAATGTCATTTGAAGGTGTTTCGACACAAACTTTATTTAATCCCGTTCTGATAATATATGCAAAATTATTCCAATCCGTTCGCCGCCTAAGTTGCTTAAAAATAGCCTGTAAAATTTACGGTCCCACACTATCTGCAGAAACAAACTTGAGCTATGGTCTCAATAAGCGAGTGCCAATTCTGAAAATAAAATGGCGTCGCAACTTGGAAGGCAGCCAGTATTTTAAGCGCCAACTATATATCACTTGTAGAACACTCGACACTTCACTGGCCACTATTTTTACTAGGGCGTGATCCTTCGAAATTTTGAATTTCAATTGTTCTCCGAACAAGCTTTGAATCATTTCCAACTGTCGACTCTTATGTATATCTTCTAACTAAGGAGTTGTGAGGTAAAGTTCATCAGGCTAGTCCGGTGCAGATTGGCAGAATTTAATTTATTGTACACTAGCGACCCGCCCCCGGCTTCGCCCGGGGTGTAATTTTTATATATATATATTCCCTTATACATTCCCCGTTTATCCCTCTTTCCATTAGTGAAAACCGAATTAAAATCTGTCCACCAAGGGAAATGGGGATTCATTTTTATATAATATAGAGATATTAATATTTTAATGCACAACTGTCTTAAATTATCTCTCTTAATAAATTTAAGTTTTTAAGTGGTTATAAAAGGATATTTAATTATTTAAGATATTTATAAACATTGTTTTTAGGGTTCCGTACGTCCGAATAAAAAACGGAACCCTTATAGAATCACTCGTGTGTGCGTCTGTCCGTCCGTCACAGTCAATTATCTCCGAATCTACTAAACCGATTAAGTTGAAATTTGGTACACATATCAATTTTGTACCGGACACGTTACCGGCACCGTGTGCTGGGATTGGAGGAAAACACCACGTAACTAGATCAATGTGTTCAGAGCGGGCTTAGACTCAGAGTCTCAGCGGGAGCGGTCTATTGTTCGTGCCACTTCGCGTCCTATGCCCCGACTGGTTGCCTAGTACGTGCACTACACTACTCTTCCCGGTCTCTTCATACGACCGCGTTTTTCAGGCCACTTCATACGGCCACGCTGTTCGACCACTTCACACTGTACTTTTCAGGCCTCTTCATACGGCCAGGGGTTCACTCACACCTTTTCTTCAGCCTTTTTGCGGCTATTCTTCGGGCCTCCTCATACGGCCAGGTCGGTGACTCCTTTGCGATTGACGTGGAAGTGTTGAGCGATGCGAGGAAATCGGCGCGTTTATATAGAACGTATCCCCACTATTTTCATCGATTCTTAGAAGTCCCCCCACCAAGATTCTCTCAATACTCGGAATTATCCCCACTCTTCCTAAGCCCGCTCTCTGCCTTTATTTCTTATTTATTTCAGTTTTTAACTTGTTAATCCTAATGAAACTTTTACAGGATATTTCCCCTATCTTATTCTACATATTTACAATTTATTTACAAGAAATATCCGTTCTAAGGACGTGTAGCGAGACGGCAAAGGTAAAGTTTAGGGTCCCCCTGTTACCGTCTCGCTCTAACCTGTTGTCTTTGTCTTTTTATTATTATTCAGTTATTTTGCTATCTATTATTATTATTTACAATCAATTTTCGTATTACGTCGCGTACAAATTTCTGTGACCCAAACGCAGAGGTGTGACGTGAATAGATGAAATCTGTATATGGGAGGTTATTTTTGGGGGAAGGTGTAAAATAATTTTTTTTTCTTTTGAAAACTGCATCGTGTGACATATCAAATGGAAGGTCTTGTTATGAAGGTCTTAAATGTATTGGTTGTAATTTTAAAATAAATAGTTTCCAAGTTATTCAAGAAAATACTGAACCTAAAATTTTGAAAAAAATATAGAAATTAGTTTTCTACTTATAGATTATAGGAAAGCCTATAAGAAGTCCATGATATTGAAATAACATGGTAAATCAATCAATATTGTGCGGATAGGTAACATCGTACGGAACCCTCTTCACGCGAGTTCAACTCACACTTGTCCCGTTTTTTTAATTAGTATGCATGTTGAATAATATTATTCAACACTAAAAAAGTTGTGCCCATTTTTAGTGCTAGTATTTAAAATGCTTCAAGTATGATTTAAAATGCAGTATGAAATTTCAAATAACATTCCTAGTCGTCAAGCGAGTTCAAGAGTACTTGAAAGTAAAAAAAGAAAATATAGATACCTCAAGTCAGTCTTCTTAAGACTTCAACAAAATGGGAAAGTTGAAAGTTATGTTTATTGCAAACAGAATTATACATAAGGGTAATGGTATCGTAAAGGGCATTAAAAAGATTTACGGACACAATATTGTTAAAAGGTAATGGCTTTGCGGTAGTCTCCTTAGATCTTGGGTCTTAATAATACTGCATTTTAAACAACTCGCCTAAGAAATAGTTACTTTTACTTAATTTAGGTAACTTTATTTCCCTTAATCTTACTTAACATTGAGGGTGATTTTCTTTACTCTTATTCCCTTACAAAATACGGACCATGGCACTTTCATTTCGATGTAATACTTATCTCAGGATTAAAGAGACGTATATCCTTTACGTTACAAATTTTAAATGAGGTTTTGGAGTTTACTTCTTAAGAATCGATTTTAAAGTTACGTGCGGGGTGAGTTAAAGTGTAAGTACCCGTGTAAGAGCGAAAGGAACGATTTATTTTCACAAATCAAGATGACTGCCAAAACACCAAATCTGTCCAATGAAACCGTTAGACTTGCCAAAAGTCGTCAATGATTCCCTTAATGTGACGCCGGTTCACTGTCGCAGATGACTTCGCAAAAGTTCCGAAGAGTCGCTTTAATATCGCTGGTTGTCGCACAATTAACTACTCTTGACCACCCGCACTCTTATTTATACTTGGCGCCAAAAGCCTCGATGTATTTCGAATTTACTAGAAAATGTAAACAAGATAGTAAACAAACCATTGAAAGTTCGGGAATGCTATTTCTGTTGAAATGTAAACTCATTGTTGTAAACATAAGGACCAATTTTCTTTGACACTAATCGGAAAGCGGCGTAGCTATCATCGATAGGGTGGAACGTTCGAGACTTTCGGACGACGCGAACGCTTTTTTCCAAAACGTTCCACAGTTAGTCGTAACATTAATATATGGAAATTTTATGAGGAGTCAAATTAATACAAACGTTAATTAAAAAGCGTTATGTTCTTCCAAGCAGTTCTACTCAATTCCTATAGACGTCGCCGCTTCAGCTAATTCTATTGTATAATAATAAATAGCGCCATCAAAATTGTTATATTTTTGAGTTCACCAAGCAGTTCTACCCAAATCCGATAGATGTCGCCGTTTCACCTAATTCTATTGATGGCGCGTTTATTTACCCTATTTTCCTATTGCATAGTCAAAGACAACCGCCGGAGCTGACACAAACACTTTTTTTACATTTAGAAGATTTACTGGGAAACAAGTATCGTCAGCTTGTCTATTGCGTCATCCGAAAACCTTAAAAATAAATAATTACTAACTGTATTAATCCTGTTCTAGCATATTACCTATAATCCTTATATGCATATAGATAGGAATTTTATACATACATATTTATAAAATAAAAGGATTGAAAAAAAAAAGAATTATCTACGGGATCGGGAATAAATAGGAAGATTTTTTAAGAACTGATATCTCAAAACTGTAACTTTGGTATAATTCGGCGAGGTCGTAGAAAGAATTTTATTTTGAAAATCAAAATTTGCATAATACTGGAATCTAGGATATTTAATGACGATGAAGTTGAAGCCGATACATATTATGCAACGTAGCATCTAAGCATATTGTGTTCATTAGTGCTGTTTAGTGCACTATGCTACTCATTGGCAGTGTATATTTTCTTAAGAAAATAGTAATGACAAAGACCTTAGATTTAAAAGACCTTATTTTACAGGTATTAAGAACATAAATATTTGACGCACAAATAACACAATCTATGAATACAAGAACTTGGTAAAAATGGTAATAATCGTCAGCCCTATTGTTTTGCCTTTGTAGAGGTTATAATCTTCTCTAGAACTAATTTAAAAAAAGGAATAAATATCTACTTAGTTATTATAGGTTACTATAGTTACTATAGTTATTATACGTTAATATATTAGTTATATATTAACGTAATATTTAATAAATATATTCCTATAGTTATTAAATATTACGTTGTGAGACCTATGATGAAGACGCAAGTAAATGGATATTTTCACCTGTTAAACCTAGCAGACAATACATATTTAATAACGTATCTACAGTGGTCCATAGAAGATGACGATGTCACTGGATACTAGACTGACCTATACATTAATCAGATTTAGTTCAGCCAAAGAAATATCTCATTGTAAGGAAATACAGATCGCTATTGTGCAGAATATAAAAAGAGAGAAAAGACATTGCCATCGTTTATTAAGACATAATTAATAATATGTTTTAATATACCAATAGCCTAAGGCCAGACCTTGCGAATCACATATTCGATTGAAAATTTATACACAGTATTATAAAATAAAAAAAAATCAAATCTACACTTTTATTTTACAACTACAGTTACCCTGAGGGTAAGAATAATGGAATTTTAAGACCCTCTTACAAAATGATAACTTTGTGGCTTATATCTATTCCCCGAGACCGCTTTGTAGAAATTTATGGATATTTTATGAGTGATTGACCCCAGTAGTCACGATCAAATAAAAGTATGGCTGCTGTGTAGTTGTGGTATATTATATAACCCTATCACATTTTGCAAATAAGGAATATAAGATAAAACCCATATACTACATACGCGTAAGATACCTTACTTAAACTATATCTGTAAATAAGCCAATTAGGCACCCAAACGTACAAAAATAACACATAAAGTTGCATAATAACTTTGGCAGTAGCTTTAATTTGGAGTTAGCCAAGAGTGATTAATTTATTTGTTAAATTGTAAAGGAGAAACTGTAGTTCATGTTTGCGAATAATAATTGTGACGATCAGTTAAAATCGGAAGAAAAAATATTAATAATTAAAATATCCTATTGTAATAATAACATATTTGGCAGTATGTTATTATTATAAAATTAATAAAATTACTATACCTATTTGAATACTTTTTTTAAATTTTCTTCGCCTCAATACAGGGTTGGTTTAGGACGAACAGCGAACAACAGATGGCATCTTAGGCAATACATAACTGTTATTCATTCCGCTGTTATTTGAAATTTTCATTAATTGTTATTCGGAGAGACTCGAAATCTTAATTTGAGGAATCCAATATTGTAAAGTACTCAAAACCTCTAAATGAAAAGAATTTCGTGTACTTTTAATATTATGTTAAGGGCTTCACTTGGGCAAATGACATTTACATTAGAACTCGCTGCCGGCGGAGACAATTCAACAGGCCTAGAAATTGTGTTTTTTTGTTTTTACACAAAAAAATATATTTATACAATTTTTTAAATGACATTAACTTATTAATAGGTACAGGATTCATATGCGCGCAATAAGCCGTTTTCGAGAGAATTTTCAATAAAAGTCAAATTTTTCTTGTGTTCTAACTCTTTTTGTGGAGTTTCTATTACTTTAACGAAAATTCTCATTAATACACTTGGGTTCTTCACATATTTAAGTATAATTTATATTTTTAAAGCTATTGTGATGTCTATTTCTTGTAACATCTTCATTAAACAATGGATATTTTTAGTATTTAGCGTTTGTCTCCATGGGAGACAAACGCTAAATACTACCGATGATACCGATGGGAGGACGAGCTGACATAGGTCGAGTTGTCTTCACGAAGGTTGATTACGGTTGATAATCGTTTATGAAGAGTATATTTTGTTTCGCTACATAATAGCTATAGGTATACCTAATTACCCTTATTGTTGTGCAAGCTCATTGTTCCTCCTAGGAAATCTTTCATATATGTTTGAATAGAGCTTAAAATATAGTTTGTTTTTAAAGCTTGGACTCAATAAATCGGACTGTTAAAACGGAATCGCAGTTCGGGTTTTCTCGTAATCCTTTTGAAAAAACAAACTTTTATAGACTTTTTTATAACTGTACTTTTTATAGACGCTTTCTTTTCTTTTTTGTTTTAATATTTTCAATATGCAGAATTTACGATTTCCATACATCGCATTACTCTTTTTGCTGTTTCACCGCCCAATGTAAATGCGATTATAAATGTCCGGAGTGCTCCGAAATGTCGTTCAAGATATAGATTGTGACGTCATAATTTTCCTCCATAACCCAGTGATGCGACCCCACGTCCCTTCGGCGAGAGGACGGTATTAATATCTCTAGATTTATTTCTTCGCCCACAATCTTCGGACCAGCCATAAATCATGAACAAAGCCTGAGCTTTTCACGCCTTTGAGGACATCACGCGTAAATGTAAGTTATGGTCATTGTTATCCGATACAGTCTTCTTGGTATAATGTTGATTTCTTTTTTTTTTTTTTTTTATTATAGATGGGTTTGCTCTTGACCAGCATCTATCCATGTAGGAAGGATGAGGCCGAAGATGGAGCGAGCTCACCCAGAAGATACCTATTCACTCGAACTTTGAAAAGATTTGGGTTATATGAGCTCGGAAATACAGACGCCGGCAGGGAGTTCCAATCCTTAGCAGTGCGCATCACGAAAGATGTTTTAAAGCGCTTGGTCCGAATTAGAGGGATATCGACAAGGTGAGGATGGTAACCAGCCGTACGTCTGCATGTCCGATAGAAGAAAGGGGAAGGCGGTATGATCTCATGCAGCTCTCGAGCACACTCTCCGAAGTACATCTTATAGAATACACACAGACAGGCAACTTTGCGTCTATGTGCCAGGCTCTGCAGCTTAGTTCTTATTAGTGTATCATCGCCAATGAGCCTCCTAGCTCTGCGATCCACCGAGTCCAGTGCAGCAAGTTGGTATTTTGCTGAGCCATCCCAAAGGTGACAGCAATACTCCATGCAGGATCGGACTTGTGCCTTGTATAAAGAGAGGAGCTGTCCAGATGTAAAGCATCGCTTCACTCTATTTAGGATGCCCAACTTTTTGGCTGCTGTTTGGGCCTTGGACTCGATAGAAGAACCGAAGTTGAGATTTGAGCACAACCTCATGCCAAGAAGCTCAAGATCATTGGCCACAGGTACGGATGCACCTCGGAAAGTTGGAGCCAAGTCGAAAGGGCTCCTTTTTGCAGAGAACAAACACGCCTGCGTTTTGGTGGCGTTAAAATCAACCAGATTCCTGTCTCCCCATTGGGACACAAGATTTAAGGTTGAGTCAATTCGCTCAACCATTGCCTCCCTCTCAGAACGAATCTCATCGCGACCGGCCCCCGCGCCGGACAAATATCTCTCCATGACCGTACTGTCATCTGCGTATGCAACTACTCCTGGAAGAAGTAAGTCATTAATATGAAGCAGGAAAAGAGTCGCAGAGAGAACAGATCCCTGAGGAACACCGGCATCAATTGCCATGAGGTCCGAGGAGCAGCCATCAATGACTACTCGAATTGATCGTTCATTCAGGAAATCAGAAATCCAGCTACAAAGACCGGAGGGGATGCCGTATTTAGGAAGCTTGCCAAGTAGACTTGCATGCCAAACCCTGTCAAAGGCCTTTGATATGTCGAGTGACACAGCGAGAGCCTCGCCATGTTTCTCGATGGCTTCACCCCAGTAGTGCGTGACATATACAAGAAGATCCCCGGTTGAACGTCCCTGACGAAATCCATATTGGCGATCACTGAGCAGGTCGTTAGCTTCAAGATATGTCAGCAGCTTACTATTCAGCACTCTCTCCATAACCTTACAGAGTACAGAAGTGATGGCGATTGGTCGATAATTACAGGGGTCGGCACGACTACCCTTTTTAGGCACTGGCTGAACATTGGCAAGCTTCCAAGATGCCGGCACGGTATTCGTCCTGAGAGAGAGACGGTACAGGCGTGTAAGTACAGGAGACAATTCAGGACCACATTCCTTCAGGACCCTTGCAGGTATGCCATCAGGTCCACTAGCTTTGTTCACGTCAAGACTCCGTAGTGCTCTTCGAACCTCTTTGTTGTGAATTGAGACCTCCGGCATTGAAGATTCACAACGAGGTATTGATGGTGGCTGTTGAGAGCTGGTGTCCAGGCGTGAGTTGCAGGCAAACAGAGAGGCGAAAAGATTAGCCTTCTCTATTGCAGTGTGAGCCAGTGAGCCGTCTGGTTTCAGCAAAGGAGGAAGCGACGGACGACAGAAGTTGGTTTCAACGGATTTAGATAAGGACCAGAACTGCTTACTACCGGGAGGGTATGTTGCTAACTTGGCCCCTATTCGTCTAATATGGTTGAAACGAGTCTTACGGATTACCCTTTTGCATTCCTTGGCAGCGGAATTGAATGCCCTCTTCTTAGAACGAACCCTTCGATCTCGAATTTTGCGGTCACGAGCCTGAACCCAGGCCTTGTAGGCAGACTCTTTACGGGCTTGTGCTTGTGCACACTCCGCATTGAACCATGGCCGAGCTTTCAGACCGAGCGGGATGTCGGAGAATGGAATAAAATATTCCATTCCCTGCCGTATCACATCAGCAATCGCATCGGCAGAGACCGAGGTGTCGCTCGTAGAAAAGCACAATTGACGCCAAGGATAAGATGCAAAGAAGAGCCTCATCTCATCCCAATCCGCTGACTTATATCGCCAAACTCTCCTCGTGCCTCTGGGACTATAATCAGGAGGAGAGCGGTTCGACACGGACTTCACCAGACAATGATCGGATGTCCCTAGAGGTGCCGAGACCGATACGGAATGCTGGTCTGGATCAGTTGACAGCAGAAGGTCGAGGCAGTTGGGTGAATGTCCATCAACATCAGGCACTCGCGTTGCAACATTTACCAGTTGGGTGAGATCTAGTGTTAGTGCAAATTTCCGTGCTTCTCTCACAGCATGGTCCGTTTCCTGGTACGGGAAAAGCCATTTACTATGGTGGGCATTAAAGTCCCCCAGGAATACAAGCTCCGACGAAGAATACCTTTGTTGAGCTACATCTGCCATCTCTGTCAGGTGGTCGAAAAGTCTGGTTGTCTCCTGGTTGCTGCTATGTGATCTGTAGATACATGCATAGACAGTTTTTTCAAACCCTGTATCTACCAAAAGCCAGACAGTAGAGAACCCAGAATCCTCAAAGCAACGAAGACGTCGACAACAAATATCATCACGAACATATACTTAAATCGATGAGTAGTTACGTATGTTGCTAGTATTTTTTTTTATAATTAAGTATATTTTTTAATTTGTTAATTCAGTAACAATTACTTATAATTACATTTATAGAGGCGAGAGTTTTGACTGAGATATAATATTGTAAGAATATATGCAGATTTAGAACATATACAGGGTGGTAATTTGAGATGGGTCACTAAGGGCAGCTACCTAAACCTTTGTAGCTAGAACAAAACACTCTTAGGAGACTATCCATAATTTTAATAGTTATTCCCATCGGCATTCAAAGATTTTGAAAAAATGGTACAGTCAGCGGGAAAAAGGTCAATTTTCACGTTTTGTTTTTATAGCGCCAATCGATTCTGTTACTTATAAGGATCAATTGACCCTACGGGACCACCTGAGCTTAGAGTACTAGAAACGTCAAAAATCTCAAAAAAACTACTGCCATACATTTCTTACGGAATGAGATTGAAAAATAAGTTCAAATATTGTTTTTAATTAAAAAAGGCGGCAATCACTACAATTGCCAATCTTTAAAAACAAGTAAAGATCGTAAGTAATAAATCTACGATAGTAGTTGCTCTATTTGTTTGCCGTTTGGACGGTTTCTGCAATGAGCGTGTAACCGCTGATATTTTGTTTGCGTTAACTCCATACACCGTTGTAGTGACAATTCTTGAACTGTAATGTACCTAATTTTTCTTGTAAATTCCATTTTTGAGATATCCCAAAAAAAATATCAAGAGGTCTCAACGACCACAACGACAGCATTTGTATTTGTACTTTTTCCATATCTTTAAAACTTGGTTATGGGAAATGCCTACTTCGGCAGCGACTTCAAAGCTTCTAACGACCGAGTGTTAAAATTGCAACCGCTATTTTTTATCAAGATCATTGTTGTCGTAAGGATTTCTCTTAAAGGAGCTACACTCTACAAGAATATTTAGGAGATTTTTTATAACTTTTGATATAGGGTATAGGGTATTTAATCTTATATCATTCCATGGCAGTTGATATTATTTATAAAATAAGCTTCTAATAAATCTATGCGATCTAAATGAATCAATATTTTCACAATTTAGCTGACATGCAAGAATAATAATAAATAACATTTGTTTCTAAAACAATGTTTTCCTTCCAAATTCAAATTAATTTAAAATAAACATTGCCTAGCCAGTTTCCATTGTAGTGATTGCCGCCTTTTTTAATTAAAAACAATGTTTGAACTTATTTTTCAATCTCATTCTGTAAGAAATGTATGGAAGTAGTTTTTTGAGTTTTTTGACGTTTCTAGTACTCTAACCTCAGGTGGTCCCGTAGGGTCAATTGATCCTTATAAGTAACAGAATCGATTGGCATTATAAAAACAAAACGTGAAAATTGACCTTTTTCTCGCTGACTGTACCATTTTTCCAAAATCTTTGAATGCCGATGGAAATAACTATTAAAATAATGGATAGTCTCCTAAGAGTGTTTTGTTCTAGCTACAATGGTTTAGGTAGCTGCCCTTACTGACCCATCTCAAATTACCACCCTGTATATGCGACAAATATAGTAGGTAGTGGGCTGGCAAAGCACAATGCGTTCCACGAACATATTAATATACCTACAGGACAGCTCGTATAGCGGCAGTACCTCTTACGTTTTGATGTGCTTTGACGACTAATTGAAGGATGCCAGAACCCTTCTCTGTTTCTCTGTCATGGGGGTTGCAAATACCGCGTTGCTTGTGCCAATAGGAAACGGTAGCCACCTACCATCTAGTGGAACATCAGCTTGCTAGCCGACCTTTACTTGAAAGAAAATCTCATCATGAATACATATAATAAAATCGTAAACGACCTGTGTTTGTACATTAAATATTTAAAAAAAAATTGAATACGTTGTAGGTACTTATGTTACCGAGGTGAAAAAAATAGTTTTTAGATTTTTGTATGTTTGCCTGTGTGTATGTGTGTTTGTTTGTGCACGCTAATCTCAGAAACGACTTAGCCAGTTTAAATGCGGTTTTCACCTATATAGCAAGCTTCCTGTGATATTTTGTGTTTTTTCATTCCAGTTGGTTTACAAACAAAAATTAAAATTAATTGAAAGGCACTTCGGTCGATTGGATATTATTCCGTACGTGGTCACAGTTAGTTTTAATATAAACAATAAAAGAACATGGTATTATACTATCAAATTTAAATATTAAAATCTTAGGTACTTAGTATTAAGTGAATAGCCAACCTGTCCTTTGAACATAAAAAATAGTTTTTATGTAAGATTTAGCGGAAATTAATCGTAGCTTATATCGTTCTCTCAAAGTATTGCCAAAACATACTCGTATCAAATTATGTAAAGATGTATCTACATACATAATTTAAAAGTAAAGATTTTATGAAAAGATCCTTGCAGAGGTTGAAGGTCCCATCTGACGCAACGCCACAGGTGCTGCAAGTGCGTTGCCGCCCATACTAAAATTGAGGATAAGGGATTAGGAAGAGGGATAGGAAAATGGGCTCTGGCCTTCCTTTAATTACTCACCGAAACACAAGAGCACACATGCTGTTATTTCACGGTGGTTACTGCCGCCAGAATGAATTAAAATATTTATTTATTTATAAAATTTTTGTAACTTCTGAGAATTTAATGATGACCTCGATTTAATTATATCTATAATTGAACCCGAAAACATTTTAGTATGAATAACACTCCGAGAATTAAATTGACTATAAATTGAGTACGACTAATGAAGATGAACCATAAAAAGTTTACAAGGAGCAATATGACAGCGTTGTTTCAAACTGAATTCGCAATAAACTTAGCCTTTACTGCAGTTCCTCCTCATTCATACAAGTAATAAAACTTGAAGGAAGTTGTCGACAAATATCAAAGACTGGGACAATATCCCAGTGGCGACCTCTACATTTCTTGACCTAATTAAGGAGTTATGGGTTGAGCTGGAGTGCGGCTAACTTGCCTGACATGCGCAATTATAACTAGACCTCCCCCTATCCTTGAATTTAGTACAATCCATGAACCGTCAGGGGCGACTTAGTTGTAGAGAGGTCACGTATCACTGGATACGACCGCAACTATGGCGTGTACTTTGGCAAGCGCATTTGATCGTATTAGTTTGTCGTGAAGCTTTAGCTTCGCGACGACATGTGGTGATATTAAATTAGAATTGTCTGCGTTCATTATAATTAAACTTTAATGCTTAAACTTACACTATTTGCGAGACCGATCAGACAACAAAATCTGTCCAAGAAATTTTTCGAACCGCGTGGACTAAGTTTTGCAACCGTTAGTCTATTTACTCAATAAATTAGTTTAAAAGATACAATCTAAATAGTGTCTCTCCCAGCTCACCGGATAACAAATAAATTGCCTGTATCAATGACGGCACATTGACGTAAATCAATTTAAATATTCACAGTAAAAAGGCGTCACATACACCATATTTCTAGGAAATTATATTTCTAAATAATATATATATATATATATATATATTTAGATATATATATATATATATATATATATATATATATATATATATATATATATATATATATATATATATATATATATAACATATTAGACATATTAGACGCCTTATTCTTGGAAATAATTTTTCATTATACTGAAAAACGAAAAATATCAACACATTCACCTAATTCTGGTTTCAATTTTATTTTTATTTATTTATTTTATTTTATACATGCTAACAGCAACAGTATCTACTTAATTTACACATTGATCAAGTATAACTTCTGGTATATGTGCCAATTATCCATCCACAATATACACAATTAATAAATAAATGCACAAACACGATTAATAAAAATCAAGCTGGGAAAGGCTATACATATATAACTTACTAGCGACCGCCCCCGGCTTCACCTGGGGTGTCATTTTTATATATATGAACATTCCCCGTTTATCCCTCTTTCCATTAGTGAAAACCGAATTAAAATCGGTCTACCCGTTCACGCGTGATGCCGTGACCAAAGGAAATGGGGATTCATTTTTATATATAGAGATTTATATATAGAGATATATAGAAGATTATGCAAGAGTTCCTACAAACCAAACTCAAAGACAAGTAAAAATTACAAGCAGATTTGGAATCCACGTAAGTAAAAAGCACGACTTGAAACTCTGGTATCGTCAAAAATGTTTGAATCCTCAATAATGCTATTAAATTAATAAGAGAAAAGACTTATGTTTTCAGAACTATCTTAAGAATTATCAAAATATTTTTTTGCGAGACATTAGATTATTTGATAGATAAAGTCTTGTTATATTAATTAATTAGGGAAGAAATATTTGAATGGACATCAATCGTTATTAATTTCAAGAGAAAATATTCCTCGACAAAATCTATACGTTCCAGTGAGTAATTGTTTCAAAAGCATTCTCATGGTAATACGAATGCTCTGCAATTAATTCCAATCGAAGAGCCTCTCGCAATTAATGTATTTCAATCGTCTTAATATGGCTTTATTTTCTTTCTGTTGTTGTTTCAACAAAGGGAAGCAATTAGTGAGAAATTAATTGGCTCCCGTTCTAAGCGGGTTAGCATCTTATGCCAATAGTATCGAACACTAATTTGATGTAATTCTCCCCTTGCAATTTATGGGCAAACAAAAGAAAAGCACTCTCGTCTTGACATCATTAACGGTACATTTGAATGGTTTTCATTTTAATTAGGAACTCCCGTCTAATCAACCAGTTAGCACTTATTGATGTCCCAACTTTAACGTCTATAATGTATACATAAAATATAAATCAATGAATTGAGATGTCTGCTTTTGAAAAAGCAATAGCTTTTTTAAAGAAATATCTGTCGGCTAAGTAAGTCACAGAAACGGCACAACCGTTTTTGATACGAGTAGAGAGTTTTTGATAAGAGATCGATTTAGGCTACGTTTTATTTCGGCTAAATCTTACATCCATTTTTTTATGTAAAAGTCGCCAGACAGGCGTACGATGGTAGGCTAACCTCACCGAAACACAAAAGCAAAAATTTCACGGTGCTCTTCTGTAAGGGGCTGGTTGTTCCGTGTTTTCTTCTCGCTGTAACAAAGTTTCTATTACTTCGAAATCTGTTTATCTTTAGGTAACATTGTAAACATTGTAGTTAACAGTATTCTGGTTGGAAAATAAAATTCTTGGAGATAAAAAGTAATCTCGAGGAAATATTTATTCTTAACAGAAAACATTAGACAACTTTTCTACAAAGAAAATTAAATTAGTTATCTGGAAGGAAAAAATCTTCATTGTGATCCATGAGGTAATTTGAATTGGTTTTCTAAAAAAGAGAGGAGCTGGTACCAAGTATGACAACTATATATGTAATGATATTTTAAAGAATCACTTACTGTTAAAGCCGCACATCTTTGGAATATGCCACCTGAAATTCGGCACTCTAAGTCACTGTCTATCTTTAAAAATAAATTGCATAATTATCTCTTGTCCCAAGCTTAGTTAGCAAGTTGTTATTGTTTTAATCTCAAGTGTATATATGTTATATATGTCTTTGTATTTTATATGTATATATATTATTTTGTATATATGCTTATGTATTTATCTATTTATTTATGTATATGTGTATGTTTTTCTTCTCTGTTATATTTGAAAATTTAGTATATAGATTATTGATTATATTTTGTTTCTTTAGCACTCTACCTCTTTCTCTCTTTCTTGTTTTCTCCTCTGCCACAAGGTTGTCTGGAAGAGATCGCTCTTAGCGATAAGAGCGCCTGTACTCACTTATTTGTAGTATTTATTTGTTATTTTTATTTATGTTGTGTGAGTAATAAAGAGTTTGTCTGTCTGTCTGTCTGTAATGACAACTATATAATTACAAAAATATATGTAATATTAGCAACTTCGTACGCGTGGTATTCGGTATAGAGCGTAACTTTTTTGTTTGTAAAACCTATTGGAATGAAACAAACACTAAATTTTACGAGAAGTTTGCTATAATACAGCTGTGAAAACCACATTCAAATCGGTTAAGCCGTTTCTCAGATTAGCGTGCACAAACGCACAGACAAACAGACAAAAATTCTAAAAAGTAATTTTTTTTCACCTCAATCATAAGTACAACGTGTACAAATTATTTCCTTGAAAAAATATTTACGTTTACGATTTTATTTTGTCTATAAATATAGATATAGATCGAATCAATGTTTCAATGCCTATGAAAAAGGAGGCTGTTAAGGTCGTAGACCAAAGCTAGTCATAAATATTTCAAAGCTCTCTGCAAAATCCACAAAGGAGCCAGAGCGACCAAACCAAAAAGCAGGACTTTTTAGTGTAGACGTAAACAGGGATTACGGAGGTTAGGGTGCTATCTCGACGCGCAACGAAACGCACTCAAGACGTCTTTTTGCGTTCATGGTATTAGACAAGATTATATGCGAAAGTGCTACTGTCAGCTCAACAAGATGGAGTCATCAAAGTGAAAATAATATCTTGGTATACCTAAGTAAGTTTCCAAATAATTTCGAACACAAGACAAGTCTGTGTTTTTACTAAACTATTTGGCTGATTTATTTAGCAACTAAGTTTGGATTTGTGGACTCAAAATGTGTTGGTGTTAATACGGACGGGAAATTTGGGTAAGCGTTAAGTTCAGAGCTCTTCTGCAAACCGCAGCCTTACTGGCTCCGAATTACCGCAGATACACAAAGTTTTATATGTAGTTTTGATGAGCTAGTTGGATGAGTGGTTGGGATGCTTGCCTTAACGCTCTTTTCTAGGGTTCCGGGGTTCGATTCCTGGCAGGGTCAACTTTGAAAAATGAACTTTTCAAATTTGACTCTGGTCTGGATCTGGAGTGGCAGGGCACACTGCGATTCGCAGTCATTTGGGCAGCCCGTCTGGTGGCAGTAACCACCCCTTTACAGAAGACCACCGTGAAATAACAGCACGTGTGCGGTTGTGTTTTGGTGTGTGCGTAAGGGATACCAGAACCCATTCTCCTATCCAATCCCCTCCTACTGTAGTCGGCAGCGCACTTGCAGCAGTTGTGGCGTTGCTTGTGTTATAGGCGACGGTAGCCACCTACCATCAAATGGACCGTCAACCTATCTGCCGATCTTAACATAAAAAAACTTCTATGTCTCCTTGTAAATGCAACACGCGACCTAAAATAATTTCACAATATTGCTCTTTCACAAACTTTAATTAAGTGTGAAATTAATTATTGTAAATGTGTTAGCTCTATTCAAATCAAATCAAAGTTTAAAAAAAATATTTCCCCTCCTAAAAAAACCTCTGGTCTCGGTGTTTCGCAGTCATAATTGGGTAGCCCGTCTGGCGGTAATGACAGCATATATGAGTAAGAGAAGCCTGAGCCGATTTCTTTATCTCTTCCTAATCTCTAATCTGCAACAAGTATGGTAGGGCACTTAGAAGCAGCTGTGGCCTTGCTTGTGTTATAGGCGACGTGATAGCCCTTACCATTCAAGTGGACCGTCAGCCTGTCTGTCAATTTTTATGCATTAAAAAGACAGTTGATTTTCCTCTCAATACTGTTAGAATTGACCCAAACCCTTTAACCTTTGTGATACATTGCATTATTGAAGCAAGAAAAATTAAAATAATTGTAATTGTTCTTAATTAAAATTATTTTCTATTGTAATAAAACGAAATATATTTTTAAACGTAACATTGGAACATTTTCTAAAGGGATTTTTCTCTCGAATGTCTCAACTAAGCAAAAATTTTTAGTCCAATTTACTAGTCGTTACTCCCGTTTTGTGTCGTTCACTTTGAGCTCAGTCAGCTTAAAGTAATTGGGGTCTTCATGGAGACAGATTAAAAATGTTAGTAGATTAGCTCAATCCGCAAGATTTAAATAATAATGTTATATTTTAAGCTGTTTTTCAGGTAAATTTGAATAATTTAAGTAATCGCTTGTTTAAAATATCTTTGATGGGCAATTAAATAGAAGTTAACTTTTTTTAATCAATTTGGGTTCAATTCTTACTTAGTTCAATTAGGTAGGGAAACTATCTATTGAAACTTGTTTCTGATATAGATATTTGCTATGTTGCTATGTTGCTATTTTAATCTATGCAAATTAGTCAGGTCCCTTTAACTTCTATAACTTTTTTTAAACTCTTTGATACATCTTACAGAAATCTTACATCTTACTTTTGAGATATTGACACATAATAAAAACTCAACTCAACATGAACATAATAAATATTACATAAAATATAATAAATATATGTACATAATATTTGAGTAATTACAGAAATTTCTTAGTAAATAGGCATTGTACGTCGTAAAAAAAGAGTCAGTACACATTTAGTATGCATTTGGTGGCAGGGCACACTTCGTTTCGCAGTCATTTGGGCAGCCCGTCTGGCAGCAGTAACCACCCCCTTACAGAAGACTGCCTGCCTAAATGACTGCGAAAAGCAACTACTTGCCATTTTTTCTTTACAGTTTCTCTCTTGCAGTAAAACACAAAATTTAGGTCATACCATGGGACACTGAGCGACCCTAACCCTGGCAGCAGTAACCACCCCCTTACAGAAGACCACAGTGAAATAACAGCACGAGTGCTTTCGTGTTTCGGTGAGTGAGTAAGGGATGCCAGAGCCCATTTTCCTGTCCAATCCCTTATCCTTAATCCTACTGTAGTCGACAGCGCACTTGCTGCATCTGGAGCGTTGCTTGTGTTATCGGTGACGTTAGTCACCTACCATCAATGTAATAGATATAAAATTAACAGAAGTAAGAGACAATTGTGGAAATGACAATATACGGCCCACGGGAGTGGTGTAACCCCCGGGTAAAAAAAAGAAAAAAAAAAGTGGACCGTCAGCCTATCTGCCGATCTTTAACATTAAAAACGTCGCTTCTAATTAGTAAAAGGTTTTCTTAAATAGGTGAATATTTTTAAATCTATACTTATAAAATCATTTGCTCTAATCAATTATCAACACACAAACAAAACTATTAAGTCTAGAAAGCAGAAATTTGGATTTATTTTGTATATAAATTACAATAATTGTAATATAAATTACAAATTACGCAAAACAAAATTATTAAAATGCTATTTCATTATCCCTATCTAACACCTACCAACAAAATTTATAAAGAAACAAAATTAATGAATTTAAGTCAATTATATAAATTTACTCGTTCGAAAGATACTAGATAAATCAATTCACTCCGATATTACTTTGCTTAAACAAAAAGATCTTTTCAACTGCACAACCAGACGAGCAAGCCACGTGGTTTTACCAAAAGTACGAACTACATATGGCAAGAAAACTCTTACTTTTGAGGGAGCACAACTTTTTAACGAATTACCCTTGGATATAAAACAGGCAAAATCTTTCGGAGAATTTAAATCCAAGCTGTGTAAGCATGTTATGTTAAGTATTTGAATGTCATGTTTCGATAGCAGTTATCAAATTTGATTTAATTTTCCTTTATTATTATTATTATTATTATTATTATTTGGTCTCTCTGTTCAGTGTGTCGTTACCTATTTAAGTTTTTTATCAGAATTTCTCATGTAAGTAGCTATAAGCTTTAATTCAATTGTGTGAAAAGCCAGGGGAGAGTCGCTAGTACAATATATTATAATAATAAAATTCGATTATAAGTATAGATATATGTAGCCTTTAGCGTTAGTACTAACACCTGGACCAATTAGCCAAACATTAACCAAGGTACTGTAATATATAAAGCTAAAATGCAGTAAGAAAGAAAACATTAATGAAGCAATTTGTCTTGTCTGGCGGACGCGCGGCAGAATTAACGACATCTCTGGAACTCGAGAGGGAATTAGTGTTAGTTGT
This sequence comes from Bembecia ichneumoniformis, assembly GCA_910589475.2. NCBI lineage: Eukaryota > Metazoa > Arthropoda > Insecta > Lepidoptera > Sesiidae > Bembecia > Bembecia ichneumoniformis. Next base: position 661,976 of record OU342531.1, read on the forward strand.
ATCTAGTTTCTGGATTAGCTATTTAACTCTTTATTGTTGTAAACAGTCATTATTTAAAACACGGTACACTTTTATCGTAGGCTTATTATTTTAAATTTTAATAAGGCTTAGTTTCGTATGTACTTGCTTACACATGGTGTAAAATTTTGAAAGGTTTCATTGCCTTACCTGTAGATATCACCAGGTTCAAGAAGAGAAAATTCGGAATTCAGATTTACAAATAGAGTTATCTCCAGTTGGTAAGTTTGCCGGTAGTTAAAGTACTATTTTTTTACTTTAGCAAAATATTTACAATAAAATCTATAGTTAGTTCTTTGTGACATCTTGCAGGGTGGGTTTATTTCAATTGCCGACGAGACCATTTCTGTCCCAAGTGGTTAGATCTAACCACAGGTGGTTAAATCCACCGACGTTCCCTAGTAAGTTGTTTTAAGTTAGATGTGTTTTTTGTTTTGTAAGAGCTAAGTGCCCTGAGGTATATAGCGCGTAACTTTTTTGCTTATAGACTGATTGGAATGAAACAAACACTAAATGTTACGGGAAGCTTGCTGCAATACATGAACCGCATTCAAATCGGTTAAGCCGTTTCAGAGATTAGCGTGAACAAACGCTCAGACAGACAGACAAAAATTCTAAAAACTATTTTTTAACTCGGTAACATAAGAATAACGTGTACAAATTGTTTTTTTTAATCTTCAATGTACATGGCTCTTTTACGATTTTATTATAATTAGGTATGTATAGATTTATTAAAAAAAGATTAAAAACATAAAATTCAACATTGTCCCATAAGAGATTGATCCCACAGTCAAACTGCTGAACACAGCTCTGCTATAAACCAGTGATCTCTCGCTACATACATAATAGGGTATTTTAGTCTATATGAAAAAAAATCTAAAAGTATATTATTGAAATAGCTTAGGCAAAAAGCAGTCGGAAAATATTAGTTTTAGTTCGTAAAATAACAAAATCAATTTTAAAATTAAATTCAAAGTTTTCAGAATTTTTAGTCTGTTCTTAAACACAATGAAATAGTAGCCGCCATGTTTACGTCATACGGTTGTGTAAACAAAAAAGTGTCAGTCAGTGTCAACTGACGTCATGACCACAGAGCAAAATGGTTTCCAGCATTTTCGTCAAATTACGAGCGAAATTTGAAAACGTAAATTTTAAATGCATTTTTATTAAACTTATCGATTGAATAAAAATTTGGTGTTTTTTTTTAGTGGTTCATTAGCACTACAGAATCTAATTGAGACACTTACCCTATTACATCTAAGCAAATTTAAGTAATACAAGTAATCTAAAATCTTAACATTCAAAATGTCCTAACTATTCATTAACTTATTTTTGAACAAATATATCCCAAGTCAGTAATTTTTTTATTTAATGTACAAAAAAAATCCTTGAACGGTAAACATTGCCTTAAATGGGTTCGCTGCCTTTGCTAATGAGTTGAATCGAAGATTCTCCGGAGCCAGTAATGGAGAACCAATACGAAATACGAGTATAGTAAATAAAGTAATTTGGTAATCCCTTTCCTTTTAACGCAACTGTAGCGACATGTGCTTATCAAATTACGGCACACTCCACTGTAACTAAGGATGAGCGCGTTAACTGGTGAAAATCTAATAAAAGGGGGCCCTCGTGCCTCTTATAATATTTTCCTAAGATAAAGTGAGGAATGTTCGGAAATGTTTTTATTTTGTGTACGGTTCAGAGAATTTTTTCCTCGCCTAAAATGAACTAATGGAACGGTTGTTGCTATCGTTACATGTATATTTAGTTTAACTATATTATTTGGTTTTATAACAAAACCGATTCTCGATCTTATTCCTTAAGAATCGATTTTCATATAAGGTCCCCTATATGGAAATTTTATGAAGAGTTAAATTAATACTAGGCGTTACGTTAATAACGTAACGTTATCTTTCACTTTGACATCTGTGCGATGACTGACACATGTATTTATGTTCCCTACTAATTCTATTGTAGTATAACAAGCAACACCAGAGAGTTTCTCTGACTGAACTTATAAAAACAAATGTCGAAATCTTGTATGAAAAGTTTAGTCCGTGTTGAGGAAAGAAACGATAGCGCGTTATAACCTGCCGGCACAGCGACATCTGTCGTTGAAAAAATGGAATTTTTGAACTTATAAAACGAGTGACATCTGTGTATACCGAAGGTAACTAACTAAATTTTTGTTACAACGATGTCATCTGAGTCTGAATGTAACTAGTAATATAAAGTAATTAGGTATGCAGTTATCTATTGACACGAGGAAAATTTTAAAGGAGCTGACACACGCACATTTTTTAAGGTTTATATTTTTTTATAATTATTTACTTAACGCACATAATTATAATTTACACACTTATTAAAAAAAAACATAACGCTATTAGGTTTGCTCTAATCAAATAACAATAACAATAGTCTTAAACTTAATTATGTACTCAATTAATTATTTAAAATAAGGTTTTATGTAGTTAACTACTTTTTTACTAACTTTGTTATGTAAAGGTTAGCTGGCAGGCTGACGGTCCACTTAATGGCAGGTGGCTATCTTGCCTATATTCACAAACAAGGATAATAGAGATTGAAAAAGCGCATCCAACCTTGATAAGGACGAAGTAAAAAGAATAAAAAGGGGATAAGAAAATGTAGCTTCTTATCATTAACTCACTCACCTTATAATCTTGTAATAATATGACGGCGCTTTTGATTAACGAGAGTAAACAGCAATGACAACTGTCAGTTGTCAACTGGATAGCGGGGGTCTGAAAGTCATTGTCGTTGACTCTGACACAACACCGAGCGCTAGCGCAGAGGCATGGCGGCCGAGTAGTACCTTACGGGAAGGCAATCGGCTTACATCAAGGGACTTGTGCTACGTGTTTGCTGGAGTGTTATCTGACAGTGCGGTCGAAATTTATTTTGTGCTGATTATAGCGTTTTGTTTAGAAATACAACGCATGACCTAGCGTTGAGTTATATTTTCCGCTACTGACTATTCGATTAGATAGATAGGCATCTGTGATCAAATAATATGGAGACCAATGATAGCCACCACATGCTAATATTTCACGTTGGTCTTCTGGGAGGCGATAGTTAGGGAGGCTATCAAGTAGGCTGTCGGTGTGCCTGCTACACTTAGTGATACAAAAATCCATTAAAAGCGGTGTAGATATCCAGGTATATTTTCTTAGTAAACAAATTTAATTAGTAAGAAATGTTTAGGGCAAAAAAACTGTCAGAATCTTCTGTTGAATCCAGTTCAGTTTAACTATTCTTCGAAGCAAAAACGTCTGTCTGTAAAAGATGGGCGAATCTTCGCCTGGAAGCGATAATTCCACAAGTGATCACAGTCATCGCGTATAGCAAGTATGTGTAGTCCAACTATGCAAGTTTAAGATGATAAAAATATATGTATATATAAAATCTTACATTTTTAAAATTATGGGTTTAAAAAATAACTTGTACTTCTAATTAATCTATACAATTTTTTTATGTTAAGTTCGGCAGACAGGTACATGATCCACTTGATGATGTGGCTACCGTCGCCTATAACACAAGTAACGCCAAAGCTGTTGCAAGTGCGCTGCCGACTGCAGTAGGATTGTAAAACTAGAAAATGGTGGAAGAGGGAAAAATACTATTTTAGCAATATTTAATAACACTTTTTAATGGTACAACAAACAGAATCGAACAATGATCGCAAATTGACAAGGATATATTTTACATAAAAAAGACAAATACACTTTGTAAACTTTTCCTAATTTTAAATATAAAAACAAACAGCAAAAAGGTTTAATATGTAAAAAACTATTACATGTAAAATGTAGGTGAATTAATCCTTAACAAGGATTAAGGATAAGGAATTAAGAGTGGATAGGGAAATGGGCTCTGGCATCCCTTACTCACTCACCGAAACGTGCTGTTATTTCACGGTGGTCTTCTGTAAGGAGGTGGTTACTGCCGCTAGACGGGCTGCCCAAATTACTGCGAAAACACAGTGTGCCCTGCCACTACTTTCCAAATCCTGACCAGAGCCAAATTTGAAAGGTTCATTTTTCAAAGTTGACCCTGCCGGGAATCGAAACCGGGCACCCTAGAACGGAGCATTAAGGCAAGCACCCTAATCACTCATCCAACAGGCTCGTATTATAATGAGAAAAGATTTGAATATATGTATTTTTGTATGTTTGTAATGAATAAACTCAATATAGTAGATATATTGCGTTTATTTTAACCGACTTAAAAATTATGAGTTGTGGGTTTCCGGGATGATGGCCCAGGTCTGTTGGAAATTCTTCCAAACGTTTCGTCAACAACTGCGGTTGACATCCTCAGTGGTGTAGTCCGTGTTAGAAGAAAAAGTACATCACATCACTGCACTTCACTTCTGCACTTTTCGACTTCTCGAGCGAGACTGATTCTAACACGGACTACACCACTGAGGATGTCAACCGCAGTTGTTGACGAAACGTTTGGAAGAATTTCCAACAGACCTGGGCCTTCATCCCGGAAACCCACAACTCATGTGGATACCGGCCGAGAAAACCTACATTCTACGACTTAAAAATTCTTTAAGTTCTTTAAGGATTCTTTAAGGACCAATTTTAAAAATTCTTTTATCTATAGAATCATAGATAATGCATTATCGCCTTTACCTAATATATATCTTTACCCATAGATAATACATTATCAGGGAGTAACATAGGCGACTCACCCTCCCCCATCTCCCCCCCTTGCCCCCCTCCACACAAAATTGCCGTTTTCCAGGAATAATATTTTATAAAGAGACGCGGACGAAATCGCGTGCAACAGCTAGTCTCTTTATAAAAGAATAAAGTTCTCAAAAATGTTCCTGCACCACGTTCATAATTTAACTTATTAAGTATTCTAAGTTTTAAGTAAATTTATTGAGAATTTATATTTTGATAATAATGGTGCTGTCAGGATATAATGGAAACTGTCAACGAAAATCGGGGACACAAACTGAAACAATGATTTTATAAGCATTATTTCGAAAAACCTTTTTAAACTGAACTCTAAATTGTGAATGACATAGGAATAATTTATGACAAAAACAATCGATTTTTAAGTTATGGAATCTTTTTAAAGTAACCGGTTTAATTTAATACAAATTTTACAAAGAATATACCTTTTTCATATTATTGGTATGAAGTAATTATTTATATACTACTAGACACTAGACATTGATAGTACTAGACCTTGGCATTTTCCGAGTTTAATTATGAGAGTTATGATACATAATACTTAGCCAAATTTGGAACAATGTATCTTTCAAATGGAGGAACAATTTTTCAAATAATGGTTCCCAAGAATATCTTCCATATTTTTATAATGTTAAACTAAGCTCTCTTTTTATAATGTTTGGCATAACACTCAGACAATATTACTCAGACAATATTTTTATTGTGTAGCCAAGACGAGGCTGCATTAAAACGGACTGTATACTAGTATTATTAAGTTGACTGTGTTTTGGCAGTGCGAACGTGGGAGTCACGTATTACGAGCTCCTTAAATTGGATCGTGTGCAGTCCTTGAAGAAAAGTTATACGAGAAGTAGTAAGTTTTAATTCAACCGGTGAACACGTAAAACACATTTTACCTGTTTATATACGAAAAAAAAAAACGCTTTGTCTTTTAATAACTGTTTGTTGATGTTGTTGCTTTTCCTAAATTTCTTTTTCATGATAAAAAATGGTTGAAACCTCACAACCACCTTATGAACTGTGATGATCCCTTGATTGCTTCTGTCACCACTATGAACACAAAAAATTGGGGGGCTTGTCTACTCTGATAGAGTAAAACGTAACAGACAACGGCAATTTTCTGCCAACCTAAAAACCTAAAAATCTCCGCCTGGACCTGGACTGTAACTTCAGTAATTTCCTGTAATTATTTCAGATTTTGTAAATGGGGACAACACTTGAAAAATAAAAAACTTTTTACTTTATTGGAGCAATTGGATTTTTTAATACTCTCAAACTTAAATAACTATGAAACCCCATTACCAAATTACACGATATTTTCCAGTAAAATCTATATATACACATTCCTCGTTTATCCCTCTTTCCATTAGTGAAAACCGAATTAAAATCGGTCTATATATATATATATATATATAAAATTATTATTATTATTACGTGAGTAAACAGGACAAAAATGTATTATTAGAACTAAGCAATTCTTTTGGCTTTTTTCGCTACTAAAAATAGAACAGAGCCTTTATGAGCCATGAGTTTATACAGTTTTGGTGTACACAATATCAATATCTCCCGATTATTAAAAAACCGGGATGTAATCTCGTAGAGACTTTTGCATTAAACGAATGAAACAAACCAATATTTAAATGGTTTCTCATTACAAATCGTTCTAAGAAAGATTTTTTAGACTAAATCATCAATCAAAAGAAAATTGTGTACCAACGCTTATTATAGTGTAGCAAACTATCTTGCTATCAAAAAGGCGTGAAAATATATTTATTTTGAGTCTTGAGATTGATTGCATATTATTATTTATTTTTAACTAGCTGAGCCCGCAACTTCGTACTCGTGGTGATCGGTATAGCGCGTAACGTTTTTGTTTGTAAACCGATTGGAATAAAGCAAACACTAAATATTACGGGAAGCTTGCTAAAATACATTACTGAAAACTGCATTCAAATCGGTTGAGTCGTTTCTGAGATTAGCGTACACAAACAGACAAAAATTTTAAAAACTATTTTTTTGACCTCGGTGTACAAGACACAGCTCGTTTACGATTTTATTATATGTAGAGATATTTTTTGTTAAAGGAAGATTAATTTGAACACAGTAACTACTGAGGTTTCTTGCCGGTTTCTTCGCCGCAGAGACCTTTCCAAACCGCTACATTAATTTTATATATTTGATTGTGTTTGATGATCTAGAAATGCTTTTAAAAGTTTATATAGATAAATAAATAATATCAAATTTCATACACTTTGTAAACTTTTCCTTTACTCAGAGTTGAAGCTTATCAAAAAGGGTGTGAATTTATAATACGGAAGTGAGTTTTGTATAAGTTAGACCTTTTTTTCTAAAAGAGAATTCAAACATCAAAGCGACACAATCAAGGCTAGTTAGAAACTATAGTTGGAAACTATAGTCACTATAGTACCGTTTCGATATAAACAACAAACCAGTCACGTTTCACCCACGCATCGTAAACGCCTATTGACTGATCGATAGAGGTAACTATCATAAATCCAGGCTCGGGTCGGATGGAGGAATGTTATGTGCTAAATAAATTTATGTAAGCGGATAGACGGATAGCAAGCAATATGAGTGAAAAATTGCTACTTTGGAAATTTCAAACCGAATAAACATTAAAAGAGTGAGTTTGTTTTTTTGTTAAGCTTTATTGTTATATATACAGGGTGACCCAGCATCGACGGATAAAACGGGGTATGGTGATAGAGGGGCCCAATAGCTGAACATACATTGACCTCCATGTATGATCAGCGATTATTATTAGATTTCGAGTTATTCAGATTTTTGGTGCTGCTTTTATGTAACTCCGAATTCGTAAACAATTTCTTTTATTGTGAGGAATCCATTATTACTAAAGCTATAATTTATTTTTATTCTTATAGCCTGATACTATAGCTATCACATGAGAACATAATTTAATTGATGCTATTGAACTACACTGAATAAAAAAATATTGTTTTCAAACATTTTTTAATTAATGTAATGTAAGTTTAATTTAATGTAAGACATTTTTTAAAACTTTCTAAGGTTATAACTCAAAAAATTACTAAAAAAGAAATTTAAAAACTATCTTAAAAACTTCTTTATTATTCTGTCAATACGTCACACAAATTTCATTTGAATATTTGTAAGACTTCTGACCAAAATCTACTTTACAAATTAGGAAAGTGAAAATATCACTTTTATACCACAAGCCTTTTGTTTTCAAATAGAAAGATTATTGCTCAAATATTTTCTCAGACTTTGATTTTTTCTTCAACGACTAAGAAAAAGAGGTAATGACGAAGTTGTGGGAAAAAGCTAGTCTATTTTAAATTTAGAACACTTAGCATTTATCCAGTAGAGTAAAATTAGGACGGTCGAATTCTGACGATACATTAATGAAATTGCACGTGCTTGATGGTCCAAACATTGAAAAAGCATTAGGCCTGTCACTAGAATTAACATCAAAAGCACAAATGCGACCAGCGTCCAAGGTTCAAAATAAACTTCAATTAAGAATAAATTCAGATATAACTTCTTCATACGTCCAGTATGTAGATAGCTTATTCACGACGGGAATGTCAGTAAAAGTATAATTTTCTTAATGCATTTTTTTTTACCAATGATTTACTTTCGTATTTTGACTTAATTGCCTTAAAAGAATTGAATAATTGAATTCAAGTAATTCAAATCTCGCGGGTCGAGATCGGCGGGATGAGTCTACGCGTGTTATTGTTACCATGTTTTTCTTAGACTGACTGTGGTTTCATAAAATGGCCTCTTGCGCGGCTTGCGGTAGTGACAAACATATGGATAGGTACTATATGGTGGAGTGAGACAGCACATACCACAGCGAACTACTATTAATTAATTTAAATTGAAATTGCCTTCAACAATTTGGCAGCCAATTTGGAAGCAGTAACCACTCCATTACAGAAGACCACAGTGAAATAGCAGCATGTGTGCTGTTATAGTGACCAAGCGATGCCACAGTCCATTTTCCTATCCCTCCTAATACCGTATCCTTAATTTTACTTGTGGCGTTGCTTGTGTTATTGGCGACGGAAGAAACCTAACTTCAAGTGAACAGCCAGTCTGAAATCCTTTACATTTTACAAAAATGACTAATAATCCTGAACTACTTGTGAAATCGTACTATAATGTCTTAAATGCAAATAACTGGGAGTTATATTTTATTTATTTATTTTATTTTATTTATTTTATTTTTGGGAAATTTACAGGTACTAATATTACATAGTAATAATTCAATAGAAACATACACCAAATAAAAAATTTCCACTTATAGCATGAAATAGTAAATACAATTACAACTACTTATTATACTTATTATAGCCCTTCAGATACCTTTCGAATACCATCTAATCACATTAGTTTTATTGAACTGTCAAAATATAGGACCAATGTGTGTGTATTTGTCATTGGAACGCTGCGAATAAAGATGTTGGACCGTGTTTATAATAATATTGTTTTTGAATTACAGAAGTGAAAGAAATCGAAAACGCTTGAATATTAGGTATACAGGTATACAATATTTACTAATTGTAGAGTGGTAAAATAAATTCCATTTATTCTATTTTAAATCCGGTTAAAAATGTCGATATATAAATTGCAATTGAAGATTCGTTCGTTTTTTCTTTATTTATTTCTTTGATAATGTGCACAATATTAGTAATTTTTATTTTCCTCATCCCTTTCAACATTTAACAAGAATAGGGGTTAAAATGATAACCACGCACTGTATAACTTTTTTAATGCCCACATATTATTTTTCATTTTATACGTAGCTAATAAAAATACAAGGGAAGCGGAAAATGTAATCACGGAGGCCGTTACAAACGACATTGGCTTCGAAAAATGTGTGAATAATATTTTCCCTTTGACATAGAGGTATGTTAAGATTGCTAACTTACTGGAAATACTGTAACAACTATGTGGTACATTTTTATCAGCTTTTCCCCGTTATCTCCATGTGTGTCGTCTATTTAATAAGTGCAGTTATTATTATTTTTTGTTACGGTAATCAGACAGGCTGACGGTCCATAATGATGATAGGTGGCTAGCGTTACCATTAACACAAGCAACGCCACACGTGTTGCAAGTACGCTGCTGGCTGCCGACCATAATAGGATTGAGGAGAAGGGATTAAGAAGGGATAGGGAAATGGGCTATGGCATCCCATACTCATTCACATAACACAACAGCGCACGTGCTGTTATTTCACGGTGTGAGGGGTGCCTTCAGGTGGGCTGCCCAAATGACTGCGAAACGCAATGTGCCCTGTCATTGCTAATAATAATTAATAAATTATTATCCCGTGATCGCTTTACCGGGATAAATTAAATTCTAATTTCGACATGTTAATCCATAAAATGCTTTTTCTGTATGCAATGCTTCATTATTGTCCATGATTTAGTAACAAAATATCAAAACAACTCACAAATCATTACATTTATGTATATTTTTGTAATTAATTGAAAACCGCTATTCAGTTCTTAATTTAATTAAAGATGGGTTTGCTCTTGGCGGAGCAGCAAAGACGATGCCGACTTTGGTGGGAGCTCACCTTGAACTTAGAGATTTGGGTTGTATGAGCTCGGAAACACAGACGCCGGCAGGCAGTTCCCAAGAATCCCAAGTGTTCCAACCTTTTATAAGCAGCTTTATAAAAATGTTTTAAAGCACTTGGTCCGAAAAAGAAGGAGTTTGATAAGGTAGGGATGATAAGCGTGCGTCTGAATGTCCGATAGAAGAAAGGAGAAGGCGGTATGAGCTCATGCAGCTCCTGAGGACTCTCCGAAATATATCTTATAGAAAATATACAGACAGGTACTGCCGCTAATGAACCTCATAGCTCTGCGATCCACCGAGTAGATTTCGGCAAGTTGATATTTGGTTGAGTTACCCCAAAAATGGCTGCAATACTCCATGCAAGATCAGACTTGATCTTCTACAAAGAAAGTGCTGTCAACGTGTGAAGAATCGATAGAAGTGCTGAAGACAAGGTTTAAGCACAGGTTTGCCAAGAATCTCGAAATTACTGGCCACAGGTACGGTTACACCTCGGAAATCTAGTCTTAGAATGTCGAAATCTTAATAATCTACGTAGAGTACTTATACTCTAAAAAGTGATCTATCCGTCAACTAAAATTCCGTTGGCATGATTTTAGAGGATTCTGAATTTTAAATAGATGATTTCTCTTTTGGCATTTCCTAGGTCACGTTTCGTTAGGATTAAAATAAACAATCAATTAGAATTACGTACACTAAACGAGACACAAAAATGTCTCTAGATAAGTTTTATATAAAACATATTAAATGTATATGTTGTATTATGTTACCATATTTACTTCATAGAACAACCTTTCAAAAGCATTGATCTACTCCATTCTGGAACTTCTAAATCCATGTTTTCCGACCGTGTAATTGGAGATGTCACAGGTGAATGTAAGACGTTACGTTAGGCAATATGGATTCTGAGATAAATTCGTCCTCAATAATAATGTAACTTGAACTTATATTGTCATAAACGAGTTACGACTTTCTTCGCGTAAAGACAACTTTTTTATTTCACGTGGAGTTATTATGATTGATTACAATTTTCCATATTTCTTATCATGTCTTGCTACTTTTTTCCGTATCTATATTATACTTATTATAAAGTATAAAAGTTTTGTTATTCTTCATAAAAAATATAAGTAAATATCTATACAATTAAAAAAAAATATATTTAACTTCTGGCAGAGCATTCTTGTCCAATTAATATTTTCAAAGTAATTAAAGGATTTTTTTTTATGTTATATCGACAGACAGGCTGACGGTCCACTTGATGGTAGGTGGCTACCAACCATTTCCAACTTGGAAAACATATCTCTATATATAAAAATGAATCCCCATTTCCCTTGGTAATGGAAAGAGGGATAAACGGGGAATGTTTTAGGGTATATAAAAATTGCACGCCGGGCGAAGCCGGGGGCGGGTCACTAGTTACTCATAAACACTAAAATTTCTATAAAGAATTTATTTAATGCTAGCTTATTTTTGTACATTCGTGAATGAATTATATTTATTAATTTAATAGTAAATAATGTTGTCAATAACACTATAGTGATGCAAATGATTATTTATTGATGTCTATTAATTCTTTTTGTTTTAAGTTATTGTGCCAAAAATAAATAAATATATAATTTCTACTTGATAATAACGCAAACTTCTTCGAAACGTTAGAAATTTTCTTTGCAATGTAAGAAGAAAAATGATTTCTTAAGAAACTCTCCAACAAGTGGAAGCAATATAAGAAGGTCGAGTTAAAAGTGTTCAAATCTGTCACGTCGTAAAGAGCCTAATCATCAAACTTAGGGTGCTTGGAAGAATTTCACTCGTCACTCCTTCAGAATGAATCGTCTCCGCCTTTGTGAACTTACAATAAATACAGAGACGGATTCAAAATTTGCTCGACATTTGATCTATTAGAATTTTGCGTTTTTAAGATTTTGAGACAATTAATTCATGCGCAATTAATACAATACTCGTTATATTTGAAATAGCATGTTAATTTAAAAAAAAAAATACATTACTAACGTATCAGTAAGAGCGAACTTTTAAACAATACAATATGGGATTACAGATAAGGCACCGTAAACAAGTTCTTGCAGAGTCAGCAGCGCACTTGTACCTGGGCACTGATTCTGTATGGCAATTATGATTTCACACTTTTGTCTTACTTTGTCAAAACACGTCAATGTCTTGTCATGGCATTTATATTGTTACGTGTGAGGTGAGTCAATCTGCCGTGTAAGGGCGAAAATCAACTATTTATTTCCACAAACCAAGATGACTTTCAAAAGGGCTAAACGAAAGGTCCGATACAACCGTTAAACTTGCCAAAAGTCGTCAATGATTCCCTTATGAGTCGCTGTCGCAGGTAAGTTCCGAAGTTTCGCTTTCGAATCGCAGAATCGAACTGTCCCGCTAGCTCGCCACTTCGCCTATTTATACCCGCTGCCAATCGTCTAGATCTTTCTCGAATTTAGTACAAACAAACAACAAACAAATACGAGTAGGTAAACAAGTAAGTAAACAAGTCACACGTATTGTAAACAAGGTCATTGAAGGTTCGGGAACACTATTTCTGTTGAATGTGAACTCTATGTTGTGTGCATAAGGACTAATTTCCCTTGACAATAACCTGAGAGTGGCGTGACTTCTATTCTACTATGGAACTTTCCAGTTATGTTAACAGGAAAAGACGCTTTTCTCGAACGTTCCATGGTGAGTCATAACTAGAACGTTCCCTGGTGAGTCATAACAATATTATAATATTAACTGGTGCCCGCGGCTTCAGCCGCATTGAATATTTAAAAAAAATGGCTGACTAAATATATGAACAATGTTAAGCCTGACGTCTTTATTTCAGTTATATATTTCCCAGGCGTTAGATGATCCCTCGGGAACACTACTTTTTCTGGATGAAAGGTACTCTATGTCCTTTCCTGCATCCCTGACAATGTGTATGCAACATTTCATGATGATCGGTTCAGCAGTTAAGATGTGAAAAGGCAACAGACAGACAGACAAAGTTACTTTCACATTTTTTTTTAAATATAAGAGAATAACTTTTTGGCAGATATCGTAACAATTTGAGAAATTGACGTGGTTTCGAAGTAAGGAATCGCTAAGTAATGTTAGTGAATTAGGACCCTGCTGTTGCTTGTATCCTCAGACGACGTAACCACCTACCATCAAGTGGACCGTCAGCCTGCCTGCCACTCTTAACGGTATAGTATTTTTCAAAAAGTAGTTTTTCATAAAGGTTATTGTTATTTCGTTCACGAAAGAATAGAACGATAAAAACGGATAAAAGTTTATTCAACTCATATTCCATAATAACAAGATATTAATTTAAGAAAATTTAAGTCCTTAAATTTCTCGCTAAGATTGTAATTTTAAAATTGCACTGTTGGAAGAACAACACATTGTAAAGTAAATTTTCAAATACGGTTACTCGGTAAATCCAATAGTACTTAGAGTTCGTTCTGAAAATGCGAAAATATTATTAAACTGAAAAAGCGTAAAGTTCCATAATAAAATATTGAAGTGCGGCCCTGCTAAAGGCCGTCTTTGTTTCTTCTTTACAGTAAAAGTTGGCCTATTCGTTTCGTTCAAAGAACTTTTATAAAAGTCTTGTAATTAACATCTCATAATTAATTGCTGAATATTTTGAATGAAAAATAATTTTCAATTCATTATTATGTAAGCACGGTTTTATGTTTCCTTCAGAAGTACAAGGGACTAGCTATTGCCCTCGAATTCGGCCGCAATCCTTTTTCTTGGGCGTTGAAATACAAAAAATATAATGCCTAACAAAAATACATTAGGAGCAATATTTATTCAATCTTTATTGCTCACTAGCGACCCGCCCCCGGCTTCGCCCGGCGTGCAATTTTTATATATATGAACATTCCCCGTTTATCCCTCTTTCCATTAGTGAAAACCGAATTAAAATCGGTCTACCCGTTCACGTGTGATGCCGTGACCAAGGGAAATGGGGTTTCATTTTTATATATAGAGATGTTAGGGAAAAAAATTCTTCGCATTTTATATGAAAACTTAAGATTTTTTTCTTTTCAAAGTTCATTTACATTTAATTACAGTATATATGTGCCATTTTGTTCGATGACTTTTGTAGGTATGATCCCATTGCTGTAATTTTTTTTTAACTTTTGACAAAAAAAAAACGCGTCTCTTGATGTTAATCTGACACTGCTTAAAGAATTCTGAAGAGACCGAAACAGGTGGAAATCTGAAGGTGCAAGTTCAGGACTATATGGCGGATGCATTAACAACTCCCAGCCAATATCTCTTAATTTTTGCTGAGTGTTTTTTTGCAGGTGTTGAGATTTCCATTTTGAGGTGATCCCTCTGGAACAGTACTTTTTTATGGAAGGTACTTTTTTATGAATGTCATTTTCATCCCTGACATATAAGTTATATATGTCAGGAACATATATAAAGTGCTGATGAACATATAAGTTTGCCAGCCAACCTAGCTTTTAACCTAGCTTTTTTTATTTGGTTCTTACTAACACACCGAGGGTAACGCTCGGGCGGCCAGTTGATGTAATTAGTAAACTTGATCCACATCATCCTCAACTATTAATAACTATAGATCGTAAAATCTCAACATTAAGTAAAATATCTTATAATTCCTTTAATTTTTATAGAGCGGACTATGATAAAATTCTGAATGAACTAAAACAAATCAGCTGGCAGCTCGAGTTTCTTGAGGTGAGCGATGTTGACGAGATGACAGCGATATTATACAAAATATTAAATCATGTGATCGAACAGCACACTCCAAAAACAAAATCAATACCTAAAAAGTCTCCGCCCTGGTTCACGCGAAATCTTATAAATCTTTTCAAGGAAAAAGACAAATCACGAAGGCAATTTCGTAAGTATGGGAATCCCCGGGACCAACTTGAATATCAGATCCTCCGTAAACGTTGCGACAAACTCTTCTCTGAATGTTACTCGGCCTACATCCAAAAAACTGAGTCTTCAATTTCAAGCAACCCCAAATTCTTCTGGAAATATATAAAAGCTAGGCGAAAGAACTCTAATGAGCTTCCCGCAGAAATGAGGCGTGACAAAGTGACAGCTTCGACTGGAGAAGATATTGTGAATCTTTTTGCCGAACACTTCTCCTCGACTTTTTCTGGCGCTTCTACTGCCTCTCCCGAAGTGATTGATGCTAATTCCATAAAGTCTGATACATTAATTCATTCAATTGAATTGCAGGAAATTACTGTTTAAAGAGCTTTGAAAAAAATTGATCCATCCAAGGGAGCGGGGCCCGACGGTTTACCCTCTCTTTTTGTTAAAAGATGTGCGTCAGTTCTTGCCCTACCCTTAAAACTAATCTTCAACACATCTCTCAGTACTGGAGTGTTCCCTCGCTTGTGGAAGGAAGCTCGAATTCTTCCTATACACAAAAAAGGTGAAAATGATAACATAAAAAACTATAGGCCTATTTCAATATTAAATGTATTTTCCAAATTGTTTGAGTCCCTGCTTTGTCCAATTATAACCAGGCATACTGAATCTTTGATCAGTAGATTCCAACATGGATTCCAACGTCGCAAATCGGTATCAACAAATCTGGTTACCTTTGTACATTCGGTCTCAAAAAAACTGGATGAGAGGATTCAGGTGGATGCGATTTATACTGATTTCAGCAGCGCATTTGACAGGGTTAATCACAATTTACTATTGAATAAATTAGCAATCTTCGGGGTCTGCGGCTCCTTACTTAAATGGTTTGAATCGTACTTAAAAAATCGGCAATTAACCGTTGTGGCTAAAGGTTACGCTTCAAAACCATATGAGGCGACTTCTGGTGTGCCACAGGGATCGCACCTTGGTCCTGTGTTGTTTCTCATCTTCATAAATGATATTGCTGACCATATACGCTATTGTGATTTTTCATTATTTGCTGATGACATGAAGATGTTTAAGTCAATACGTTCCATATGCGATGTCGGGCAGTTGCAAGCGGATCTAGACCGTGTTGGGGCCTGGTGTGATAATAATTATATGGAGCTTAATGTCAGCAAATGTTATCACATAAGATTTACCAGGAATAAGAATATAATCGCATCTTCATATTCCATTGATGGGGCATTGATCACGGAGGTCGACCAAATACGTGACCTGGGAGTGATCCTTGATAACAAACTCAGTTTTGTGGCCCACTATGAATATGTCGCAAAACAGGGCTTCAAAATGTTGGGCTTTCTTAAAAGAAATACGATAAATTTCAAATCAATAAAATCACTCTTCTCCTTGTACGTGTCCATTGTGCGCAGTTGTCTGGAATTTGCAAGTGTCGTATGGAATCCCACCTATCTGGTGCACAGTAATAGAATTGAACGCATCCAAAGAACATTCACGAGACATTTAGCTTTTAGAGACCCAAGAATGAGTCCCAGATATGGATACCAACATCGCCTTGAATATTTTAGGTTGAACACACTGTCAGACCGCAGGTGCATGCACGACCATGTTTTCCTTTTTAAATTATTGCGTGGAGGCCTTGACTGTCCAGATGTAATGTCGAGTGTATCCTACTCAGTGCCACGTCTAAATTCGAGAAGGAAGTTTTCTAGCCCCTTTCACGAGCCTGTATATAAAACAAATCTAATGAGGCACTCACCGGACCCTAGAATGCTTCAGAGCTACAATAATATATTTTGTAGCGCAAATCTGGACATTCATTTCGATCGTTTAAATAGTCACAAGAAGAAGATTCTCGCTGCCATTTCGTCACACACATGACTGCTTTCGATTTTTTTTTTGACATTTGACTTATTTTTTTTATATATAGAGACATTTATATTGTTGTTGCTGATTCCGACTTTTTGTTTTATGTTTTTATTACAGTTTGACTTGATCATATTTATTGTATATATTGACCAAAGAAATAGTGTGTTAATTGTATTATTATTTAGAAATTATTATTGTCATTATTATTATCATTATTAATCATTAATTGTAATAATTTCTGTTAAAATTCCTTTATTCTTCCAAATTGTTAACATCCTACCATTTTGATATATAAGTTAATATAAGATACTATAATATAAGATGTAATAGGTTTGTATACCAAACAGAAAAGACGTGTTCAGCTTTAATTGGCTTACACACTGGACCATAAATGTTGAATGTTAATGCTAATAAACGTTAAGTGTGCTAAGCTGTTGCTGAAGTGAATAAATAAATAAATAAATAAATAAATAAACATTAGATAATTCTGAGAACAATAAGAAAAGGTTTCATACATGGAGTAAGTTTAAGTAATAAAAATAAACACTGATTCATAAGACATAATAGCGCAAACTATACTTAAATTATAAAGTTCTTATATAATATTTCCAGATTCCAAAAATTATACCACTTATATTAAAACGGTTTAAAATTCTCCGAGCTGTGTAACATAAGGTCTAATTGTGTCCCGGGGGAGTGTACGATTACGCTAACAATTACAAAGCGCTAAAGAGGAGACATACTAGTAAACATTACACCGTGCCAAATAACCAACATAAATTTTCAAGTTACAGCAATAACATAATAAACCAGCCACCCTGGCCCGGCTTCGCACAAGTGCTATTTTTTGTGCAAAATATTAAAATAAACCTTCATTGTTTCATTAGTGAACTATCGCTGTTCTATTAGCGAAAATCCTATCAAAATCTGTTTTGGTGTTTAGTATAAGTTAGTGGAGAAACAGATAAAGCGGACAGCGACTTCATTTTATGACTTCTTGGTGAGCTCACTCCATCGTCGGCCTCGTCTTTCCTACACGGCTAGATGCTGGTCAAGAGGAAACCCAATGATAATATTAGGTAATAGTAGATTTCATAATTAAAATAATTATTTTTATGGAAGGTGGCTTGAAGGCGGGCAGCCAAGCCACTTAGTCTCTTAGGACTCCATGAGCGAAGATGTTGAACAAGCGAGCGATAAATAATGTTGGAATTAAGTAGACCGCAGTAAAGTTTTTGCATATCCTAGAACAGCCATCCATCCATCTACTTGAAATAAATAATTTAATTTAAATCATTTATAAAATATGCAGTCTGGGTTCAATATGTTATGTTTAATATCATGAACTAGCAACCCGCCCCCGGGTTCGCCCGGCGTGCATTTTTTATATACCCTAAAACATTCCCCGTTCATCCCTCTTTCCATTAGCGAAAACCGAATTAAAATCGGTCTACCCGTTCACGCGTGATGCCGTGACCAGGAGAAATAGGGATTCATTTTTATATATATGATGATGATACAAGAAAAATAACTTATGTTTTTCTTGTATATGTATAATATTATCTATATCTATACATTAAATATTTTTTCAAAAAATATTTTGTACACGTTGTATTTACTTAACATGCTACCGAGGTCAAAAAAATAGTTTTTAGAATTTTTGTCTGTTTGTCTGTACGTTTTTTCGTGCTAATCTCAGAAACGGCTTAACCGATTTGAATGCAGTTTTCACTGATTTACAGCTACTTTCCCGTAAAATTTAGTGTTTGTTTCATTCCAATCAGTTTACAAACAAAAAAGTTATGTAGATTTAAAGAATCACGTCCAACATTTTTTCAATAAAAATGCAATAAAATGACCCTGAAACTTTAGTTTACTGGACTATATATTATCATCTGTATACAATGATGATTGAAAGTTTATATAATGTTAAAAATAGACCGTTTAGGTGATTTGAATTGTTCCAATATAAGTTGATCTCAGATCTATATGATCAGCCATATTAAATAGGGTTAAGCTTACGCTGGTGAATATTAATCTATAATAAAATCGTTTTTTGCCTATTAATGCCTTTGTGCACGCTAATCTCAGAAACAGCTTAACCGATTTTCATGTGGTTTCTACTGATGTATTGTTGCAAGCTTCTGGTAATAGCATAGATAAAATACTACTTAACCAGTTAAGTAGTATTTTATCTATGGTAATAGTTAGTGTACCCATATTTCTTCCAATCTGTTTACAAACAAAAAAGTTACGCGTTATTCCGGATATCACGCCTACTAAGTCGCGGGTGTCGCGGGTACATCTATTCTCAAATATATATTGAGTTTCTTATAGCAGCTGCAAAAGAATGTATTAAAAAATTAAATACACAGTGCAATTATTATTTTACAGTTAAAAAAGTTTTTTGGAATACTCATTAAGTCGTCCGGTATGAAAATTTTATGAGGAGTAAAATTAATACAAGCGTTAACTAAAAAGCGTTATGTTCTTATCAGTTCCGTCGCTGCTTCACCTAATTCTATTGTAGTATAATGGATGACGCGTTTGTTTATCCTTTTCTCCTATTGCATAGTCAAAGTCGTGCGTCAGAGTAGACACAGTGATACACTTTTTTTAAAAAACTTTTTATTAATGCTCTACAAAATATACACACGTATAACTCCCGCCAAACTTAGTTGCGTCGCCATCTTTATTTTCCCCAGTGCAACGCGACCTCCCAATGTTCACCCGCTTACTTTTAAATGGTTCATAAAAACAAACAGCACGAAAATTTCAAAGATCTATATGAATTGGTCTACTTCTATAGATATAATTTTTTTCCTTTATTTACTTTTTTATTAAAAGAATTTCTGAAGTGCAAATGAAAATTGATGCTAGCTGAAAGATAAAGAATATGTAATTTGAAATCGCAAAGCATATTTAGAACAGAAAACCAAATAGAGTAGGTAATGCGAATGCGAACAGTTAGAAAAAACTTTTCCCTTGAACAAGAACGAAGCGTGGAGTTTAAAATGGAACCCATCACTTAATGGAATGAGGTTAAATTTTATTCTTTTTCACTCTTTTAAACATATTTTATGCAAATACATATTTTTAAAATCCATCAAAATTAATTCAATCATCAATTATTAAAACGAGTGGACGCACAGAGAAAACCCTGAAGGGTTAAACGAAATCTAAATTTTCGACAGTTAACGCCATGAATCCCTATAGCGAATTAGTGGACTGTACATGTGGTTGCGGCTGTAAGCGAATAGTTGACTGATGGACAGGATAGGAAGGACAGAAGGAAATGCACGTACCTTATAAAGTGTGCTCTGGTGCAGGATGTGCGATCTCCTGCAGGATTGTCCAAAACGTCCAACTGGCAAACACTGTTCACTTGTATTTATGTTTGCTAAGCATCAAGGCGCGGATAATACTATACTTTTCGTTTACGTCTTTACTTCCAACGTACGCCTGATCTTCCACGTTCGCGGCGGTAACATGCATTATCTTATACTAATATGTAAAGCTGAAGAGATTGTTTGAACGCGCTAATCTAAGGAACTACTGATTCGAATTGAAAAATTCTTTTTGTTTTGAATAGTCCATTTATCGAGGAAGGCTATAGGCTATATAACATTACACTAGGATCAATAGTATTATATATAAGCAGTGTCCAGTACCTACCGCGCGCCCCACGCGCACTCCACCGCAGCGAAGCGTGGCCGAGTTCAGCTAATATGAATATATGCGTGGGTAAAGAGGAAAAATTAAGGCGACGCATTGGAAATTTTGGTGGCAGGAATTTAGATTTTTCTCAGCAATGATAAAACATATGAAAGTGGTGTTTGGTAATCTGTTTCTTCATGTTACTGACTTCATTTTGTCAGTTGGATTACACGATTGGTAAACTTTTATAACAGAGAAAAAAATTCAAAGAAACCTCTTTTAAAACACAGATTTACATATTACAAGCAAACGGGACCAATTTATACCTCCAAATTTTCTATGTACATTAGTATAAACATACACTTTAATTTTACAGTTGGATTTCTTAAAATACATTATAGTTTATTTAATAAAAATCGTTTTGTCGCATACGACCTTACGACATAAGCAAGCGCGTTCTCGTTTTTGTATGCAATCAGAGCCGTATTAATTGTTTATCGCTGCGTCGCCTTAAGGGCAATACTTTAATACCTGTTGGCTGTCAAGTCCATTTTCCATTTTACCACGGCGAAAACAACATGTCTTTACAATACCACTGTTTCTTAATATTTAAACGAGGATTTTTAATGTGAACCGTAAAAAGTAATATATAAATGGATATTTTTGATGGTGTAAAGTTTTTTATTTTTTTTATTTTAGAAAATAAAGCAATAATAGACATTGAGAATTCATAACTAACATTTGCTTTATTTCTTAATTCATAGCTAAACTCGAATTCAGAAAAATTCAAATACTTTACCTGAAGCTAATTGGCAATATAGGTACTGTCTTTTCAAATAAGTATCAATACGTAACTGGACATTTTCTTGTCTCTTCTTGTCCTTTGTGTCTTAAAACAAAGGTTTTCGATCAATGTGTGTTACCAGTGATGACGTAATATAGCACCGAAACGTGGTTTCCAGCTATGGGATTGTTAGAAAGCTCAGCATCGCTCAACGCACTATGCATAGGGCGATATTCGGGGTAAAGGATGATTTATATTACACCGGGCCGTGTCCGCGCCCCGGCCGTGCTCCGACCGGAGCGCTCCAATCGCGAAATTTCATAAATTGTTTGTTTTCACCGTGCGCTCGGAGACAGCTTCGCGAGGCCCGCTCGGGGTATAGTATTAGTTTTTTTAGTGGTATCATTTAATGTTTAGTTTCTTTTTTAAATTGTTAAAATTATAAATAAATAAATTAACCCGAGGCTGACTGCCTCGAGGTATAATATTTTTTCAGTAATAAATATTAATATATTTCTGGTAGGTATAATATATTTCTGCTTAAATATTTTTTACAAAAAAAGAATTTAAAAAATATCTCGGGAGCGGTGCGTCGCAGACCCTCCGTGTTGGTACTCATTTAAGAGGTCTCGGGGAGACGAATTTTTCGTTCACGACGAAATTTCGAAATTCACATTTTCGTTGAAAAACATCTATTAAAAACAAAAAAAGTTACGCGTTATTCCGAATACCACGCATACGAAGTCAGCTAGTATAGTAATATTAATACAAAATAGTATAATAGTACTTGGAAATGACAAGGCACGGGCAACGCCCGGTGGCGGCCCGGTGGCGGCGCGGTGACAAATAGCGAACCCGGCCGGGGCACGTTGAGAAAAACACGGTGAGCGCCCGGCCCGGTGTAATATGTTTCATCCTTTACTCTGCAGGATCGAAACATTAATGAGGAGGTTAGTAAATAAACGAAAGTTACACCCGAAATATTTAGATCTCAATTACTCTTATATCAGAATTTAACACTCAACTCAACTTTTCTTCACATAGGTACGACAGTATTATAGAAAAAAACTGACAAAGAAGACATATTTGCACGGTTACAATATTTTACGACCGTTTCTATTTTCGTCTGTCGTCGAATTGTCATCGTACTGGCTATAGCCATATATAATATTGGTTATCGTATTGGTCAATATACAATAGAGAAATCCCATTTATTGAGTTGTTTCTGAGAACTTTTTATTTTCAATTTTATGGACCTATATTATTTATACGTTGGACTATTACAAATGTTGGTCATATTTTTTCATAAATATTTATTAATAAATTTAAAAAAAAAATTATTATTAGTCAGAGTAGATATTTTTCTTTATAATTCATTTCAACTATTTTTTTATTATATATATTTGCGATAATTTTGCTATTGACAAAAATGGCTATTGAAAAACAAACAGCAACAATAATTAAATTACATTACTAGTAATTAAAAAAATATAATATTATAAAATATTAAAAGGAAATAAATTAAATAAAAATTAAAATTGGCTCTTGATAGCAAGATATCCAATATGCTGACTGGTTTATCTCTTTGAATTGCTATACTATATTGTGGATGGATTTACAGTACCGGGAAATTAAGTAAATTTAAAAATCGAATTTTAAACTCTGCGGTTCTGTAAATCCAATTTACACTTCTTATTTTACATTAAATACTATTTACTCTCTGGGCATGATTGATAGTAATTTGTTTAATTATAAGATTATTGCTCTGAAGCTTCTTTCGGGATTTAAGAGCTAAATTATGTCGGCTCAAAAGAAAATTTGGTTGCTAGCACGGAGCGATTTGTCAACGAACCCAGAATGTCACCGAGGCCATTATAAGTGATTATCTTGGCACGCTTATAGGGTTAAATTTAGAATAAAAATTTCGGATCTAAGTTTTATCTAAGTAATTCTTGTAGTTTAAATGATCTTGTAGTTTAAATCCCACCAAAAAAACTAGCCAAGTCTCGATGGAGCTGCTTGTTTATCTCTAAAAAGTAATGAAATCTAGACAAAGTCGTGCCAACTCTAAGGTTCCTTACTGCGATTTCTTTATTGTTATAGTTAATGTTGTGTGACTTGGCCGTTGAAGGGTACACAAGGGTACAAAACCAGGTGCTCCATGACACCATTGCACCAATCTGTCGCCAGATTGTGCAACACATGCATTCAGCATTGACAAACCCCCCCTAGGTGTGCTAGGACCTTGTCGTGGTGGGGGGGCTTAACCCTCGACAATCCGGGCGGTTGCAGGGGTCGGTGGGGTCACCGGCCTTCGCTTGGCTGACCTGATTGTCGCTGGGGAACGAAGAAAGCACACACGGGAGTGCTCCGAGCGGGCTCCGAACATCGGAGCTCGTGGCGGAGCATTCGTCAGTTTGTAATGGCTCACTACTTGACATTGGCGGACAATGGCCGTCTTCGGGATAAGCCGAATCGCCAACTTTAAAAGAAGAAGAAGAAGAAGCATTGACAATGCTGACTTCTGCTCTCTTCTTTTTGGAGCGTCAAATCGACCACCGATCTAACATAAAATAGACGTACAGACGGAGTTCAATCAATGATTAGAAGCCGATGATTCCATAAGGTACATAGACCGCACTGAAAGTTTTTAGAACTGGCCAGAAAGTAAAGACAGAAATGAAAAATAAATATACCTTTCGAATTAAGAACTCTTTAGGGAAGCTGTCGATGTTTGTGATTTGTGTTCATTTAAAAAGTGCGTGTCGTGAGAAAAAACGAATTTGCCGAGAGAAAATTTTCACTCTATGATTTATTATGACTTCCGTTGCGATCTTAATCAACAACAAAGTTATGATAGACTTCGATTAGCATTTCATGATGAAGCCCCGTCCAGTTCCGATACCCCATGATTTGACAGAAAATCATAGACTAGTGCCGCGAAATGATTGAAAAAATTAACGAAAATTAGTCAAATGCATTATTTGACATCGTCACCGGAGATGAAGCCTGGATATATCGTTACGTCAAAAGGCAATCTGCACAATGGGTGTCTCCTTTCGAGGATTTACCAACAAAAATGAAGAACGGAAGAAGTGAAAAGAAAAAGATGATTCTTTGGACGGACGGTACATTTTGCAACCATTGCGTTAGAGCTAGAGGATCAAAGGACCGTTACTGCAGACAGGTATGTTACTAATTGTTTGTTAGTTGTCTTGAAAAATGTTCGACAGAAGCGCCCAAGATGTAGGATCCTTCTTCACCACGGCAATGCATCAGCCCGCTGCGCCAGACGAAGAATCGAATATTAGACTATGGAAGGTGTGGATAATGTGAGTCATCCTCCTTATAGTCCCGACTTGGCATGTGAAAACGTTCGAAAACGTTGTGAAAGAGAATCCTAAAGAAGACTGGGGCCACTGTTTCAGTCAGTAGTTCCATCGCACGCGACGGTGCTTACAAAGGAATGGAGACCATTTCTAAATAACATAGAATACAAACTACATTATTTCCTTTACGAGTTTCTACAAACTTTCAGTGTTACCCTGGTTGTCGTTCCAACACTTAGACATTCAGTGCGCACTCGCATTGGATGTTTCCTTGAATCTCAAATAGGGTACTTAAGTTTTTAATAAAGTGTTGCATGTGATGGTCTTTATATGTTTATTATATGTTCTTTGTAAACATTAACATATAGTACGCAGCCCACTGGGGCTGGAAGGTTTTCGAATGATGGCCACGAATCGGGAAGCGCAGCGAAGGACGTCCACCCACACGGACAGACGGTCTGATAAGGGCCAAGAGTCGACTGTGGATCCAGGCTGCTTCTGACCGTTAATATTGGCAAATGATGGGGGAGGCCTATGTCCAGAGGTGGCGACGTCCTGTGGCTGCAGAGACCATAATGATGAAGAAACATTAAGTATACATCATGATCAGCTCATGAATTTTTATTGTTGGACATTTCCGCATCGATCCACTGCCAGCCGCTCTCATGTGTCACCTCTCTGATCGCTGGTGCAGTAAGAAGGGAGGTAGTGGAAAATCTTATTATCCTAAAATGTCAAGCGCACCCCCATGATTATCCCCTGCTGACTAAAGATCTGACGATCGACTGGATGGTCTAATATCCATCCGTAAATAGCTAGACTTCAATTACCAGGCTGGTGAAATGGAGCAGTAAAACCAGTTAAATGGAGTCAGGATCTACCCTGACCAATCCGCATGGCATATCATGATGAAGAACATGAATATGCTTTTTAATGAACGAACTTTAAGTATATTCCCAAAACATTAATTACCTCATATAATCTGGTCACGCCAAGTAATTTGAAAATGTGGACTGTATTTTTCGTTGGTAGCACATGTAAGGACGAGGAAATGAAGATTGCAAAGGGCCCGTCACAGACAGAGTCTAGAAGCTCCAGCACTTCACCACTTCAATTATTACACTCGCGGAGCGGGAAGCGTGACTAAATAGACAAACTACAAGCACATTGCCTGGATAATATTAGCGGATGAAATAAATTCTAATCTCGCAGGTCGAGATCGGCGGACGATTCTACGCGTGTTCTTGTTGCGATGTTTTTGATGTGAAACATCTATAGGCGCAGGTGAAACTGATTGATAGCGTGGCAACGTAGTCCGTGGCGACGCGTCACCACGCTATACGATGGTATATACATATATACATATACAGTCTATGCGTAGTAGTGTGTCGGTGTGGCGACGCGTGCCATGGTGATTGTTGTTGTTGTTGATTTGTTGGTGGTTGTTGCAACTTGAAATAAATATTTAAATTTTTGTATTCAATAAAAATAAATAAATAATTTCATTTCACTCGATGTTTCACATCTATCAGAGGCTCTAGTATGAGTTTACGATACTACACTTGCTAGCGAGAACGTAAAACTTTTGTATGGAAAATCGTGAACTATCAATGTCAAATTGAAAATTTTCCATATAAATGTTTTACGCTCTCGCTAGCGAGTGTAGTATCATAAACTCATGCTAGAGCCACTGACGTCCCGTGGCGGCTCATTTTTTTCTAGACTGACGCGGTTTCATTACGGTAGTGACATACTATGAATAGATATATGGTGGAAGCGAGACAGCACATACCACAGAGAACTATTATTAATTAATTTAGATTGACAATAATTGGCGTAAACATAATCAAAAAGAGAAGATAACAAGTGTTGGGTTAATATCTGTTATCTATAGTCGAATTTATCCGTAATTTGAAAATATTATTATTTCGCTTTAAGAAAATAACTTATGTAATTACTTTTTGTTAAAAATGTACGTAAGCTAAAAAATACAAAACTGTTTTATATTTTAACCCAAACTGCGAAATTGTAGGTAATAAAATGTTTCAGAATAGCTAGCAATGTGCCGACGGACGTTCCAAGTTTGCTTTATTAGGAAACTGAAAACTTTTTGTTTGTAATTTTTAGGGTGCAATAGGCAAAGGTTTTTGTCGAACATCGCCGCGGTTTGACAATTTTTAGAACGACGCATCATTACATCAAACTTAGTCATCAGATTACAACTGACTAACATTTTCGCATTGTCAGTAAAATGAAATTTCTAGATTTATTTGTACTCACCTATATCAACAATATATTGTATACTGGCTGAGCCTAACTTTTTTGTTTGTAAACCGATTGGAATGAAATAAACACTAAACGTTACAGGAGGCTTGCTACAATATATCAGTAAAAACCGCATTCAAATCGGTTAAGCCGTTTCGGAGATTAGCGCGAACAAACACACAGACAATAATTCTAAAAACTATTATTTTGACCTCGGTAACATAAGTACAACGTTTACAAATTGTTTTTTGAAAAAATCTTTAATGTACCTACAGACACGGCTCGCTTACGATTTTATTTTATATATAGAAGATTCGTTTCTTATAATAAAAATGAGTACTTCATCAGAAGAAATGAATTTTATACCATCTAGAATAATTCAAGTAGCGTCACGAAAATCTAGAAGATAATATGAAAAAGCATACGAATTCTTTTTCAGGAAATGTTCTTTTTCTTGAATGTCTTCGCCTATTATTTCCTCGCAAGTTAGAGAAAGTTTCAAGTCTCTGTCTAAACATCAATTGAAGGCCTCATTTGTTTCATAAGGACATAGACTACCGAGGCGTTGGTCTTTTAAATTCACTTGGAAGAATTCGCCTCTTACTTACTTCCAATACAATTCCCGGTCTGGGCAGTAATGTATTATTCTCACAATAAATACATTGACCGTGAGAGATGTAAATTACAAATGGACGTGTAATTTGATTGCCTTCAAAATTGTTGATACAACTAATATTTTGATGATAATAATAACATAATTTTATATTGTTTGAATAAACTAGAAAAACTTAGGATGTTATTTAATATATCAGCAAAAAAAGAACTAATCTAACCTAACTAATAAAAAATTGATCAGCTAAGAATCCTATTTAGTCAGCAAATTCTAGGTCAGCCAAAAAAAGTTACTGACCAAATAGATATTTTGCTGACCAAAATATTTAATTCCCAAAAACTTATATCTTAGCAAAAATATTTCGATCGATAAAATATACGTAAAATGGCAAATTTTAATTTGTAATAACCAGTACCTACCTCTCCAGAGAAGGTGGTTATTGCAATTAATTCCTTCCTATTTTGTTGCGTTGACTAAAAATAAATATTCCACTATGAGTATGGACAATAACTAGTGCATTACCACAGATTGTAAAAAATTTATGGAAATATTAATAATGGTCTTTATTACTGCGACGTTAAAGTCTACAAAAAAAGTATAACGTACCGCCGCACTGCCAATACCAGTCCACACAAAATGTTCAATAATAGAATGTCACTGATATTTTGCTTTGAATGTAGTACAGTAAAAAATGAAACTTAAACCAAAGCATATAAGGCGCAAATTCGAATTTATAGAAGTATTTCAACAGATTCAATGAGCTTTTATATTTTGATATTTTTCGAATACAGTTCTGTATTAAACTATTATGAACATTTTCTTCTGTAGGAGCTATCATTAAAAAGAACTTATTCAATTACTTTTAAAAGAAACCTTACTAAACTTGAATCTCAGATTTGTCTACAAAATACTTAAAATGTCGGAAACTAAAAATGTCGGTACTTAAAATGTACTTAAAATTCGTTATATACGTAAACTTTATCCCTCTTTCCGTTATTGAAAACCGTAGGGTGTTGTAGCAAAAGATAATGGAGAAAGAGACAGAGACGAACAGCGACTTTATTTTATATAATACTAGCTTTCACAACGAACTTCGTACCGCCTCAGAATCAATTTAAGTATTAATCAAGTTAAGTTAAGCCTCAGAATTAATTTAAGTAGTGGCAGGGCACACTGCGTTTCGCAGTCATTTGGGCAGCCCGTCTGGCGGCAGTAAACACTCCCTTAACTACCACAGTGAAATAACAGCATGTGCTCTGTTGTGTTTCGGTGATGCCAAGGCCCATTTCCCTATCCCCTCCTAATTCCTTATAATAATAGAGTGATCTATTATTTTCCGAAAAAATTCTACAGTTTTTTTTTTTTTCAAAAAATTAAAATTGTGGTCGGTACCATTGGTATTTTCTTATTCAAAAACTTCGCTCATAATAATCTGTTGCTGTAAATATAAATTAAAGCATAATATTGTTACATATTAGGGGGTGTTGGTATTTAACTTCTGCATTGAACTTCTGTGTGTATCAGAAAAAACATTTGTAAGTATATAAAATGTATGCTTACTAACTAAAGGTGTCGCGCCATCTGACAACTTATTTTATAAGCCTATTACGACCGGTCACACTATATCAAGAACACGTGAAGGTGAAAATGTAGAGGGAAAAATCGCGAGGAACTATAACGCGTTCATTGCCAACACACGTGGCTCTTTATAGCGTCTAACATGGACCTATAACGAAAGAAATAGGAAGGTTTGTAAATAATATGCTAAAGAAAAATGTCATGTATCTAAAGAAAATAAAGTTCTAAGTTACAGTAGCAGCTGCGCTTTTCTTGTTTAAGTCGACAGCGCGCTTGCATCCCCTTTGTAGTCCACGAAATACAAACAAATCAAAATACGAGGACATTTTACCCTTAGGGGCATTTTTAATAGTTTCCAGCCCTGAAGAACTATGAAAAAAAAAATGGGCGATTTTTCGCCAAGAGTTAGAAAAAAGTTTCAGACACATGTTTTAGAGAATTTTGTTCAATATAACTTTTTTTGCTAAAATTAAAATTTACAGAGTTAGGAAGGTTAGAAACTATAAGGGTTCATAGGTAAATTTAAAAAAAAAAACACAGTATCAACCTCAGTTTTAACCTCACAGTTAGAAGATAAGTAACCTATCTAAATTCTGTTAATTTTTATTTCGGCAAACAGTTATATGGACACTTTTATGTAAAATTTAATTCTCTACAACAATTGTCTGAAATATTTTTTCTAACTCTTACCATTTTTGTATAATTTGAAAAAAAAAAAAAACACTTATTTTTATTTTTTGCCATCTCTTCTACAGGAATCAAAATTTTCTTTAACCCATCGATATTACATATCTTCTAAAGCTTACATCAAAATGCCCCTGAGGGACTCAAATTTCGAATTGTTATTAAAATTCCTGGACTATTTGCACTGAAACCGCTTATAAGCGACAGGAGACACCACCAAGTAAACCGATGGACTACCTGCTAAACCTGGTAAAATCGAACCTTCCTAGACAATTATATGATTTGCAAATACAGTTAGAGTTATGATCTTTGAATTTAACCATACAAACTCCACTTTTTTATATACAAAGGTTGGCAGGCAAGCTGACAGTTCACTTGATGGTAGATCGCTTATTAACAGAACGCTTATTAACATAGGTACTGCAAGTGCGTTACAGACTTTAATAGAATAAAAAGTAAGAATTTAGAAGGGAATGATGAAATATGCTCTGCCATTCTTCACTTACCGAAACATATCACGATACATGCTTGTTACTTAAGGATGAACTAGCCGCGGGCTCGAAGTCACGCGTGGGCGCGGCCAAAAAGCACGCTGTCTCACCTAGCATCGTGTCCGACAGAGATTATTGAGTGAAATGCACGATAATTCAAAGTAAACCGAGAGCGTAAAAAGAAACGAAAAGTCCTTTGAAAAATGGAGTTTTATGAAAAAACTTCTGCATAAATCAATTATAATTAAAGTTTATTGAAATCGTCGATAATTGAGCTTTGTCGGTGCCGATTTTGTTTTGGAGATTTTACACTTGTTTTATTACTTATTTACGCCAAAAGTTACGTTAAAATTAGCAAGAAAAATTAATCTTTGTTGGCTAATAACTTTTTAATGGCTTTTTATTTTACTATTCTGTTTCCGTACAGACAAAAGTAATAATGAGACAAAACGATATCAGGTTTAACTTTTGATTTACAATGTCAAACAGTGGAGTAAAACCCCCCCGAAATTTGTATGGAAAAAGTATCGACTAATTCAACCTTAACGTTGGTCTTCTGTAAGGGAGTGCTTTCTGCCGCTACAGTAACAGTAGGTGAAATTTGTGTTTCCATCATGTAGCTAAAGTAACAAGTAGTAGAAGTTACCTACTTTCCTTCAGTTCAACATTCCTTCAGACAAGCTTCCTGTTCAACACCCTTTCCAGATAAACTTAATAGTCTCGAAGTTGAATTTATGAACTGTTTGGGAATATTTTCACCAAATTTTTCTTCTATGTATGAAAACAAAAAAAAATTAAACCCTTAAAATTGTAAGTTACCTTTCTTGCTTTAAATACAGTTTCAAAAGAAAATGAACGAATTTAGGCTAAAACAGATTATTAAGATATTTGAATTTTTAAGAATACCTAAAGAGTGTTTAGGTTCACTCACAAGCTTAAGCTGTACTTTATATGTCACTCAAATGAGTAACTGAATCATGGTTAAAAAGCAACATTTTCTATCTACATTCTTTAAAAGGAATAAAACATTAGTTTATTAAAAATTAATATCAATATTCATATAAATAGTGGTTAAAATTTAAGTTTATTGTAAATTACTATGAAATTTTATTACCGAAACACCTCAGTTTTCCAAAATTTTAACTACCTAATATTTTTTTTATATTTATTATAAAAAACAATTTATCTTTTCTGAATAATTTATAGCCGCTCGAATCCCTAGCTTATGTCACTCGTTTCCCTTGTCCGAACAATTTACAGCATCGGCTGAATTTATTATTACAAAAACTTAATTTATAAAAACAAAAAAAATTCGATTGTTTTCATTAATTCCGTAGAAATCCATTAAATTTGTGGCAAAAAATTGTGTACCACATATATTTTCGTTTTTCTCCTTTCTGTTAGCAATATTTTTGTAGGTAATTTGTAAGCAAACTGGCTCATGAATAATAAATTATCCCGTAGTGTTCACAACGGGGTGTTCTACTTTTGCCGAAATATTATTTATTTCCTTTATGCCTATTAATTTTAAAATAAATATATGTATATTGCTGTGTATTGTAGAGTTTGTGAAATTTATAAAATTGTTTCTGTACTAATATTATAAAATGAGAAAGCAGATTTTGTAAGTTTGCGTTTAAGTGGAGGTACTGCATAAATTTTGAAAAAAAAAAAACATTAATTAAGGTCGGTCATATTCTACGGGAACATGTACTAGTATTGGCCCACTGCTCGAAATTTAACCATGGCGGGAAAAAATACAGTTTGCTACTAATTAAACAAGTACGTTCGTTTTTATCACTCCTAGCCGTCGATAAATTTTATGTCACTGAATGGCGAACACGATCGTTGACTTACAATTGTCTATGGCCAGTTGCAAAAAAAAAAAAACATGATGGCGAAATTGATTTGAACGCGAAGCGCAT
The DNA here is from genome assembly GCA_910589475.2 of Bembecia ichneumoniformis. Classification (NCBI taxonomy): domain Eukaryota; kingdom Metazoa; phylum Arthropoda; class Insecta; order Lepidoptera; family Sesiidae; genus Bembecia; species Bembecia ichneumoniformis. The sequence goes on from OU342531.1 coordinate 694,389, forward strand.
GTTTCTTTATCGGGAAAAATTTTAATTGTTGAAAGTGAATATTGTACGGATATTTGTGCGACTTTTGTAACGAATTATTGGATGTAGTTTGGATTCGTGTCGCGAGATAAAGCAAACAGGGATTTTAGTTTCGATTTATGTGGATCGGTCCTACGGAAACGTCAATGGTGGCCGTTTGGTTTTTTAGGATAATATAAGCACTAAAGACCTTTTGAATCGTCTGAGAGGCGAACGAACAGTGGCGCGTAATACCATCGAGGGCCCTCAAGGTTAGAAATGTAGCAGAAGACGTACGCGAAGACATTTTGGTGAGCCTTTTGTTTTAGTAGCAAAGTCTAGTATTCATATTTAATCTTTGATTTGGCCTAACAAATCTAGTAGCAGAGTTAAGTGTTTGTTTATTTTGGGCTCTACGAGTCGTAGACGGGATTAGACGCAAATAAAGTCTGTGGCTACAAAAAAATGTATTAATAAAATCAGTTCACAAACAAATTAGAAAAAATAGAACTAAAATAGAAATATAGAATCTTCCAAAATATTATGTTTAATAATAATCTACTTTATACTAGTTTGTGGCAGGTACTCTTTAATTGTACTGGACGGCCGTTTGAGTTGTCACCCTCTTACAACCGTAAATAATAGCATATACTGAACAGCCAAGAGACTTTAATGGTAATTGTAACCTTAAATTATTGGAATCCTTTAAATTCTTTTCTGTACTTATAAATATACATTTTCATCTGTATCTTCTATACGTATAGTCATGTTATAAAACAAAGTAGCTGTCCGTCTAAACCAACCAAAAGATTTTGATGCGGTTTTCACTAATGGAAAGGGCGATAAACGAGGAAGGTTTGTGTTTTTGATTTGCAGAAAAAAATTGCATCAGTGCGAAGCCAGGGGCAGGTCGTTATTTAATAATATTTCAACTGCAATACTGTTTTACGAACAATTTAGCCGAGGCAATAGAGCCACATACAGAGCAAGCGTGTTAACGATTAACACGGGTCGAGTCCTGTACATGACGGTTCGAGTTGCCTTCATCAATTCCAAATTATGGCCAGCTACATTTACGCCACAGAGCTATTGTTTTATAAATATATTACGTATTAGTTTATTTATATTATAATATAATAAACCACTTATTTGTATGGTTAAAAAGAAAAGTTAAATATTTACGAATTCGTTAAGACTTCGAGAATCAGCTCCGACTGGATTTCAGGCATTCATTGTAGACAAAAAGTAAGTCAAAAATGGAAAAAGTAAGTAAGTATACTTCCTCTGATGCACAAGCGCAGTCACATCCTAGGAAGCCACACAATGGCTTGTGAAGATGTGAAGAATGCCTCTATCAAAAAAGTACTACAGTTCCTTAACGTGGTAGGTATAGGTAGAGAGCTTTAGTTCACGTGGCGATCACAATATTTCAGCAATGGACGACGTGATACTGGTACTCTAGCAGACAGAAATAGCCACTAAGACAAGATAAAGATAAAGATAAAGTATACTTCCAGCTGTGTTGCAGATCATTATATATATATATTTTTCATTTTACATAAACATATAACATATAAAGCAACATACAAAAATGTGTTTTCCCTTTGTATAGTAATAAATACAGAAACATTATTTTAGCTTCATTGATATCTAATTCTAAAAAAGCTTTACTATCGTTATCAGTCGTTGTGCCTGCCGCTTTTATCATTAAAAAAAATCCTTTCTCAGATAAAGTAAGTTTGCGGAGAAAAGGCAGAGGTAGACAGCGACTTTATTTTAGGTATAATATATTGTATCTATATGGCCCATGGTGTTGTATGGGCGTAAGGCCTGGACAGTTTAAGGTGACCTCAAAAGACGAATAGAGGCATTCTAAATGTGGACTTATAGGCTCATGATGTCAATTAGCTGGACTCAAAAAGTGACCAACGCAAAAGTCCTGCGAATGATTGACCAAGAACCTCATGCTCACGGTGAAAAGGCGAAAAGTTTCCTACCTGGGTCAAATTCTTAGATATGAGCGATACAACCTACTTCAGCTGGTGATGATGGACAAAATTGCTGGAAAGAGGAAAGTTGGGCGAAGGAAGAAGTCATGGGGGAAGAACATCAGGTAGTGGACAGGGATAGCTAACGCAGTAGAACTGTTTAGGCGAACAAAAGACAAGAAGAACTGTTCCAGGCTGATCGCCAACCTTCACTAGTTAGAGGGGCAGCGCAAGAAGAAGAGAAGAAGGATGAATCTATAGCAACAGCAGCACACGAATTATTGAAGAAACATCGCGTGGAAATGTATATTTTTTTAAATAATAGTTTAAGTCTTTATAGTATAAAATAGCTAAAAAAATTATCTTAGTATACTATGATACAATATACAATGACCTAATGATAAAAATTATGAAGAGAAAAGATTTGTATGTATGTAAATGAAGTTGGATTGTTTTTACTTTTAATAAGTTAAGTAGGTAATTCGTTATATTTAAAGTGGCTACCTACAACGGTAATAAAAACGTACCAATAAATGTTATACGAATCGTTAAAATAAAGTTAAATTTAATAAATAATTATAAAGTATATTGTTAAGTGTTTGTAAAGTTGAGAAATAATAGCTTAAATGTTGTTTCTCTTTTCAGGTAAGATTTTTATTTAATGTAGGTGAAGATTTGTATAGTAGAAGATGTGTAATCAATTTAGTTTAATAATAAAATGTTTCTCTTTTCAGAGCAACACAATTTTGTTTTTATTTCAACAACCACAATTTAATTAAGGTGTTTTCACATTACATGTATATATGTTATGTTTGTAATGAATAAACTCAAAGACTATTTAAAAAATTCTTTCACCTATTGAAAGCCATATTATCAGCGAGTAATAATTTGTAAAAAAACGCGGACAAAATCGCGAGCAAAAGCTAATAATATATAAAATAAGCGCCAAAAAGAATTCGAAATCGACATTTTAAGTAAAATGAAATTTAAAATGACATTTTAAAGCCATAGGAAGCAATAAAAATCTTAATCCATCTATAAAATGAGGATTTAATATATTTTTTTCGATTATTATGTAGGTTTTCACTATAACCGGCACGAAAAATAAACCTTTCCTCTCTTTAATGGGTTGATTTTTTTTGGCAATTTATATACGACAATAACGTCACTTCATGTATATCAGTACATTTAGTACTGAATGAATTCACGATAATTACACGTCATATAATATATTGAATGTCCGTAGCATATGTACGAGTATAAATCTATTAAGCAATGGCTTTGAAATCTCATTTAACAAAACAATGCTTGTTGTATGCCGGTTAACTGATCATCGTTTGATGGTACCATCTGGTTCAGACTGGATCGAACCGATTTTGAATTAATTACTCTGACATTATTCAAGTATTCGTAATACAATGTATGAGGAACTTAAAAAGTGTTACACAAACACTTCTTTATGTGCAGCTACAAATTCTCTGCCAAGCCTCATAATACCTCACAACGAATCTTACAACATCATGAAGGACTCATTAAGTTAGGCACACGTGATGCGATTCATTTTTAATTTAAACATTTGTATTAAAAAAAAATATTACAGTCTTCATAAATTGTTTCCTACTGTTGCGTGCCAAAATCTCCTCTTTGTGAGGTGATATAAAATGCATAATCCAATACATTAGCTTGCAATCGACTTAAAATTCTTAGTGATCACGCCAAGCAATTATAAAAGTGGACTGTAAAATCTACCTGTATCACCTACCTCGTAAATCATCAAGTCATCGGTCCTCTAGCGGCGAAGACTGCAACGGGCCCGTCACACAGAGAGTCCAGAAGCCCCAGTACTTCACCACTTCAATGATTACACTCGCGGAGCGGGAAGCGTGACCAAATAGATAAACTACAAGCAAATTGTCTGATAACATTAGCGGATGAAATAAATTCAAATCTCGCGGGTCGAGATCGGCGGATGAGTCTACGCGTGTTATTGTTGCAATGTTTTTCTTAGACTGACAGCGGTTTCATAAAATGGCTGGTCACACGGCTTGCGGTAAAAACAGACATATGAATAGGTGTACGGTGGGAGTGAGACAAAACATACCACAGTGAACTACTATTAATTAACAATTGGCATCAACACTTAGAAAATAAAAACATCACTGTTGTAGAAGTTCGGGTTTCGCCGCGGCCACTCCAAGTTGGATGTTGCTGGCCATGGCCATGGAGGCAGTAGCCCAGGAGAGGTGTTGTTGGCGGTGTGGCTCGACATCGTCATTTCTGTTTCCACCTTGTCCATTGCTCTCACTCTCAGTCTGCTGGCTATATTTACATAAAAAATGGTCATTAAATGACCATTTTTTATATAATAAATTTAAATGGCCACAGGCCCAAAAACTCACTCAAGGTTTATTGAACTGCACTCCAGCACACTCTGGGCTGTATGACTTAACTCAGCCTTAATAAAAACATTGGCAAAAGGCTACGCAGTTTTGTAATGCGACATTTTACAAAATTTTATTGCAAACGTTTCGACAATATTCTCAAAATAATCACGTTTAATGGTGACAGTGACCTTTTTGCTTAAAACAACAAACGCTTGGAAAAATACTCATCAGACTGAAGTCACGTCGTCGCACTCACGGCGGTCGTTCGCCGGGCTATCGGGAGCGTGATCGGACTTCATACTGGATCCGGTACAGTACGGATAAGCTGAACATATCCGTTGTTTGAGGGGTGACATTCACTCTATGAAGCGAGTTATGATGGATTTTACGAGTGTGTTGTTTGTTTCAATTATAAATATTTTTATGATCGCTAAATGCTTTGACAATAATTTTACCATTTTTCTGAAAATAAACTGTGTTCAATGGTTCAGTTTTTGTAATTACTCCTTGTCGACAAATTGAAGCGAAAAACTCCTCGTCTACTTTGACGGCGGCAACTGACTTTGCGTTCCAACGGTTATTTCTGCTTGTTGAAGATACAAATGTGAGCCTCAATGTCTACTGTTTTTAATTGCATAGATTCATTGATACATCGGTGATGGCCCTGTGGTTTCACCCGCCGTTCAATTACAACTGATATAATTAGAAAAAAGATGCTGCAATTAGAACTATAGTGCGCAAATCATAAAGTTGCAATTACATTGACATTGTAGCGCGCATTTAACCCACTAGGTCTAATCCGAGTTTTAGCTAATAAAACATTAAATTAACATTAAAAAAAATTCTCTTATTATAAAAAAAAATATTAATTTTTGAACTTATTTACTTACAACTATTTTTAAACTGTCGATACATTTCCATAACTTGTATAAAGTTATTAGTAAAGTATTTGTCGATAATAAGTTTCATATTATATTCAAACAGAATAATTTTAACGTTTTGGCCTTTAATATATCTTTATTTGTACTATAAAACAACTGTATGTAAAATTTTTGTGGTAATTATTAATGTTCTGCGATGTGTCGTTGGTGGTTCAATAAATCTCTGATTGAAGATGGCACAGAAAGAAAAAGATCAGATCATTAGCGACCATTGAGTTATATCTACAAGTAGGTACATGAAGCCACTCAAGCTTTTATTTATTAAGGTGTTCACAATCAGATATGATCTTTATTATACTTACCCTGTTTCCACTTCGTTTATAACGTTCACCTTTTCTTTATTGCCTTTCTGAATGTACTTTTTTCGTTTTATTAAGCTGCTATGCCGACTTCGACCGGCCAACTCAAAGAAAAGAACACATTTTCGTCAACCGTAAGTAATAAAAGCTCAATGTGATTTATGTAACTCGTTACATCATAGTGAAATTATCTTTTCCCTTTGGAACTTTTAAAAGAGACCCGTTTTTACGATTTATAAGCCGTTTCAGCAAAATGGTTTTCCGTGAACGCATATTATTACACTTTTATGAGAAAGCTTTTACATCAGCATTCGTAAATTATAAGAAATTGTGGAACATAATGCAATTGTTCAAAACATAACTTTTGCGTATGTTTTATTGTTGTTTTTGTGTTAGGGTTCTAAGAAAGCATATATTGTGTTTTTTTTGTAGAAACTGTAACTTTTTTGTGACGTTCAGTTGCTTTGAATAAATCTAGATCTAATTTGTCAATAGTAGAAACGTAGCATTGTTGAAGCTCATTACTATGTTTTAGAATGGAATTTCAATTATCTGTTAAAATTCAGCGAATACCCATAAAATAACAATTTCTTGTAATAAAAGTATATTCTTACAATTTTGTATTGAAAAAAGACTGTTATTTTTCAAAATAATTTAATAAATCTCGTAAAAATAACTGCATTAAGGTGGATTTATATTACACCGGGCCGTGTCCCGTCCGTGCCCCGGTCAAGATATTCATAGCATTTCATACTTCACAGGGCCGTGTCCGTGTCCAGGCCTTTGAGAAATATACGGCCCGGTGGCGGCACGGTGTAATATCATCCTTTAATATGCCATATCATAATCAACCTTTATTTTGCTTGGTAAAATCATAGTATTACGATATTTAATACAAATGACGGCCCGTTGGATGAGTGGCAAGGATGCTTGCCTAACGTCTCAGGGGCCCCGGGTTCGATTCCCGGCGGGGTCAACTTTGGAAATTTTAATGTAATTTTCAAAAAATGACTCTGGTCTGGATTTGAAAAGTAGTGGTAGGGCACACTGCGTTTCGCAGTCATTTGGGCAGCCCGCCTGGCGGCAGTGACCACCCCCTTACAGAAGACCACCGTGAAATAACAGCATATACGTGTTGTTGTGTTTCGGTGATAAGGAGGGGATAAGCCCATTTCCTTATCCCCTCCTTAATCCGTTATCCAATCCTACTGTAGTCGGCAGCGCACTTGCAGCACCTGTAGCGTTGCTTGTGTTATAGACGACGGTAGCCACCTACCATCAAGTGGACCGTCAGCCTGCCTGTCGACATAACATAAAAAAAAAATGAATGTCTGAAGTGCAAATTTAAAATAGAAATAAAAAAATATTTCGGTATTAAATTGAAATTATATATTTTCAGTATAACAATTCGTAAATGATAACTGAACCTATTAGTTATTCTCAATTTTAATATCATATTATAAAACAATCAAAGCGAATTCATTCGTTGCGATACGAACAACCGATGAGTTATATTTGTGGAGTGCATTTAAAATTCAATGCATTTTTATTAAGATGGCGGATTACATCCCCGGACTGGGCCGCGTTCGAGAAAATGTAATAATTTTATTTTCAAATTCATTCGTACTTAAGCCCGAGGGGCATTAACATCGTATGCTAGTGATATTTCTCTGTTTAATAAAATAAACACGTACACAATTTCAGTCATAATAAGAGTTTTCAATAGGGAAAGTTATATACAAATACAGATCTGAATATTAATATAAATGTACAAGGACTAGACTGCAATAATTAAATTCTACTTCATAAAGTTGTAGCAGCTAACAATAGTTTGCCAGAGGAAAATACACTGCGTTTCGCCATAAAATCGGCAGTCCGTTTCGTGTCAATAACATCTTCCTTTTGAAAGAACACCATGAAATAACAGCATTTATGCTGTTGTGTTTCGATGAGTGAGTAAGGAAAGCCAGAGGCCATTTCGCTATCACATCCTAATCCCTTATCTCTTATCCTGCTAAAGTGGTCAGCACACTTGCAAAACCTTTTTTTTATGTTAAGGTCGGCAGACAGGCTGACGTTCCACTTGTTGGTAGGTGGCTACCGTCGTCTATAACACAAGCAACGCCTAAGCTGCTGCAAGTGAGCTGCCGACTGCAGTAGGATTAAGGATAAGGGATTAGGAGTGGATAGGGAAATGGGCTCTGGCATCCCTTACTCACTCACCGAAACACAACAGCACACGTGCTGTTATTTCACGGTGGTCTTCTGTAAGGGGGTGGTTACTGCCTCCAGCCGGGCTGCCCATATGACTGCGAAACGCAGTGTGCCCTGCCACTTTTTTCCAAATCCAGACCAGAGCCAAATTTGAAAAGTTGATTTTTCAAAGTTGACCCTGCCGGGAATCCAACCCGGGAACCCTAGAACAGAGCGTTAAGGCAAAACCTATGGCGTTACTCGTGTTAATGGTGACACCTATCATCAAGTGGACAGTCAGCAGTTGTTTGACTTGTTCTTGTGATAGCCCTCAACCTACTCTAAATGTATCGATTACTGACATGTTATCAAAGTAGACCTTAGTTTGCGCGTGTTGGGTTACGCACCCAATCGGATTTGTGGTTTTCGTTACAGATTATTGCTTAATTTTGGACCAAGCGATTGGTGTATTGGTTAGGCAGAAATATAACTAATTTATTATAATAAACGATTTCCATAGGATAAAACGATATTTCATAGTTATTTACGGTCAAAATAAAACTGAAAGTAATATTTTGGAGTATCCTGAAAAATTTCCCAAGTAAAATGAACCCACTACACACCCGTATGAAAGTCAAGTAAATATAGAAGAAAAATAAAAGAGTATTGTTTAAAAACTTTCATAGAGTATTGTTTAAAGCTAACTTATTATGGAATAGACTTAAGTTATTCTCTGAAAAAAAAAAAACGAAACGAAACGAACGTTTACTAGCTTTAATTATAATTTACAACTTAAAAACTTCTCACAAACCTTGTAAAAGCTGTAAGATATGCATTTAGACTGATTTTACTTTTATGACAACGACATCTTACCTCGACCTAAATACATCTAGATATTTACATCTAAATATAACAGAGGTTGATAAGAATTCCTTGAAGTATCCTTTTCTTATATGATTAGCTCTGCCCCATGATTGATAGCTGTTTAATTTCACAGCTTCACACAAACTTGGACACCGGCTCACAGAATCATATCACTTGTCCGGACTTAAAATTTCTAATGCTTTCTTACTTGGCTCCTAAAGGTTATAGCTTGATTTTATATAGCCTATAAACACACAAAAAATAAAATAAACAAACTCTCAAGCTTTGCTGTTATAGATTAAACTTTATCAGTTGGATGCCCACAATATTTAATAATCTGCAGTATTGTGTCAATGTTATAAGTACTGTCAAGAAAAATACAGATTCAAAACTAGTGACATTCAAATTCATGATTTCTATTAAAAGTGACGATGTTGAATTAAAAATAAAATACAGTAAACAATAAAAGAACATTTATTCACTTCAAGTAAATCTGAATGCAGAACGAGCTGAAGTTGACATAAGAAAGTTTATTGGAGGCAAAATTGCAATTCAACCTACGAAATCGGTTCGTAGACTCGATGCCGAAGTGTAAGGAGCATAGACAGAGAAACGCTTAGAGCTGATCATGAAATTACTGCTCCATTTTTATATTCATGAAGAAGGGGGCCTGGATTAGACTTAATGTTTGCCCTGTAACCCATGAATATTTTTCCTATTTTATATTTTTTTATAAGATTCAGGATGAAATTACACCTGATGATACTTACAGCAGTCACATGTTTTGAGCAGTTTTGTAGACCGGATAGAATAAAGTTGACAATAGAAGAATGAGTTACAATCTTCATTCCTTATGACCAAGTGAAAAATACTGCCGCCAGAAAGTAAGTCCTGTAATTCCAATTTCTAACTACGAAACATAGTCTTCAATAAAACACTGATGATTAATTAACACGGTTTAATAACTGAAGAGCACACAAAAACACGTTATACAATTTGTAATGGCAGGGAGCAGAGAGAGAGAGAGACATATATATTGAAGTGAGCAGGACGGCAACACCATAAATCTTTATACACAACACTCTCCACCGCATAAATGAAAAGAACACGAGGTTCTTTTTGTACAAGCTAGAACTAGATTTTTTATTTTTTATTTATTTATTTCTTTTTTTTTTTCTTCTCCTCTTAACATGAAAAACTTACTCTAAAAACTCTTACTTATTTTAAAAAACTTACTAACTATAATTGTAGCTACAAATAATATATAATAACTAATACTATAACCTAGAACGGTTCAGAAAAAACACACATTTATATATATATATAACACTATCAAAAACATTTTTTTTATTTTTAATATATAAATCATCATTTTTTTTTTCTCTTAACTAATTAAAATATCTGCATTACATTTAAGCATTTGATTGACATGCCTTTTCCAAGTGCATCCATCTACATCTATGATGTAAGTTGTATTTGGAATGGACTCTTCTATAATAATTCCCTGCACCCACGGCTTATTACCTTTACGATAATCTTTTACCATTACTCTCTCACCCACTTTGAAATTTACATTTCTACTATTTATGGTATTTTGATAACTTTTATTTAACATGTCATATGACTTCTCGACCATTGGAGGTGGTCTCATTAGTGTGAATCTGCTCCTTAGTTCTCTACCCAGCATTAGCCTGGCTGGTGTAATTCCAGTAGCACTATGTGGCATATTTCTGTAGTCAAAAAGGAATAAATTGATAGCAGATGGAAGAGTATTTCCACTTTCTTTTATTTTTGTGACATGTGACTTAAAGGTTTCTACAAAGCGTTCTGCAGCTCCGTTGGTAGCTGGGTGATATGGTGGGGAAAAGGTGTGTTTTAAATTTATCATTTCACAATATGTTTTGAATTCTAAACTTGTAAATGTTGGTCCATTGTCCGTTACCAAATGTACCGGATACCCAAACCGTGCAAATACTTTCTTAAATATTTCTATTGTCCTTGTTGCACCTATGTTTGACATTTCATATATTTCAGCCCATTTAGAGTAACTGTCAATTATAACTAAATACATTTTGTTAAAGAATGGTCCTAAGAAGTCAGCATGTATACGGTACCATACTGATGGAGGTGATGGCCACGGCTTTATCTGACCTTTATGAGGGTTCTTACTATTTTTCAAGCATATTAAACAATTGCTTGTTATATTTTCGATGTCAATGTCCAGTTTTGGCCACCAGAAGAAAGAACGTGCCAGCTGTTTCATACGAACTGTTCCAAAATGACTTTTATGTAGCTCTTCCAATACTGATTCTCTTAGTTCACTCGGAATGATGATTCGGTAACCCCAAAATAAGCACCCCCTGTCTAAACTGAGTTCATTTTTCTTGTTAAAATAGGTCAATATATCTTTATTTAAAACTCTTTTTTCTGGCCATCCATCCATAGTGTATCTCAATATAGCTGACAATACTGTATCTTTTTTTGTTTCTGCTTGTATTAATTTCCAGTCTAATCTTTCTATTTGTGAGTTATTTATATAGTGGATGTTGCTTATTTCAGCGTTTAAGCAAATGGGGTGAAAATCTATGTCTTCTATATTATTATCCTTTGGTGATCGTGATAAAAAGTCAGCCGGGTTGCTGTTCGTTTTAATATGTTTTATTTGATAGTTGAATGCTGATAAAAATATAGCATAGTGCTGAAGTCTTTTAGCTGCCATTTTGGGTATACCCTTTGTGGGGCCAAATATTCTCACTAATGCTGCGTTATCTGTTTCCAATTCAAAAGTACGTCCATATGTATAGTTATAAAATTTTGTCACTCCAAATATAATTGCCATCGCCTCTTTATCAATAGCTGAATATTTTAACTCTGTTGAATTTAACTTTTTACTAGCATATGCAACTGGTTTTACAACACCGTTTATATCTCGATTGGATAACACGGCTCCTAATGCTATATGTGATGCATCACATGACAAAATAAGTGGTAAGTTTGGGTCATAGTGTTTCAAATTATCAACTGATGACAATCTTTGTTTTATTAGGTTAAAGGCATCGTTACATTCCTTTGTCCATTTAAAATTATTTTTCTGTGTGCACTCATGTAATGGTGCTATAATTTTTGCCATATTTTGCAAAAATCGAGCATAATAATTTACCTTACCCAAAAATGATTTTAACATAGTGACATTTTTTGGCGGATCTGCACAAAGTAATGGTTCAATATTTTCTTTTATTACACAGATTTCCTTATTTGTAATTCTAAAACCAAACACGTCAATGCTCTTTTTGAAAAATTTACATTTTTCAATTTTTAACTTAAATTCAGACTCTTGTAATTTAGTAAGTACCTTACACAATGTTTCTAATGTGTCCTTTACAGTACCCCCTACTATGTAAATGTTATCAATAAATATTATTATGTTTGGATTATTTATTAATCCAAACATGCTAGTTTATTGCTTATCAAACGTTGGAATGACCCTGGTCCTGTACTTACACCATAAGGTAAATATTTATATTGATATGTACCTACTTCTGTAACTATAGTTGTATATATTTGTGAGTCTTTGTGTAAGGGAGCTTGGCCCTAATTCTCTAACGCCACTTAGCGATTCCTTACTTCGAAACCACGTCAATGACTCAAACTGTCACGACATCTGCTAAAAACTTATTCTCTATGACATGTTGCACGAAATGAACGGGGAACGGCGCGGTTTGAACTGTCAAAAATACCACGCTTTAAAACGCCGCGGAATCGTGTGTGAATTTGTTAAATCAAGTGCATTGCATAGTGTTTTTCTGCAAATTTAATTAAAATCCACACCAACGGTAAGAAATAATTGTTTATAGATTATTATATTATATAAAACAACAAGATTTTAAAAAGTAAATAAACATTCAAACGGTAAACAGCTGTCAGCTGGATTAACGTCATTACGTCATAGAGCAAAGTAATATTAAAATATGAAATGGATCCTGTGCTGGCAGTCCGATTGTCAAATAAATACAATTGTGTACTGTGGTTTCTGTGAAATCGTAAGGTGCCAAGATAATTTGTCTTGGGGCATACAGAATAGAGACATTTCAATTCATTGACAAGACAAGTTAATATATTGACGTGTTTTCGCAAGAGTAAGACTTAGCGTGTAATCATAGTTGCGATACAGAATCAGGGCCCTTGTAAGTAAGCTTCCTTCAGGTCAAGTTCACAGAAATATTGTCCATTCTTTAGTGTATCGAAAATTTCATCTATGTGGGGCAAGGGAAAATGATCTACTTCCAAATGTGGATTTAATGTTACTTTATAATCCCCACACAAGCGCACTGAACCGTCTGCTTTTAGGATAGGTACAACAGGTGTCCCCCACTGACTATATTCCACTGGAGCAATTCTGCCATTTTCAAGAAGACGTGAAATTTCAGTTTTTACCTTCTCCTTTAATGCAAAGGGTACACGCCTGACCGGGTGGCATTTTGGTACAGCATTTGGTTTCAATTTTAATTTAATGGAATCTCCTTTGAAATTTCCCCATCCTGGACTAAATATTTCTGGGAACTTTTCCTTTACATAGTGTTCTGCATCTGAAATAGATTTTTCACAATAATTACTGTCTATGTTAATGATGTTTGTATTAATGAATTTTGGAGGCCATAATTTTAATGCATTTAACCAATCACGTCCTAATATGCGTGGTATATTATCATGTCCTATAAATAAATTTAACTTTTTAACATTATTTAGATATTGTACAGTAAGGTTTTTTAATATTCCTATTGGCTGTGACACAGTTTGGTCAAAGTTTCTAAATTTGACTTTACAATTGTTAATTTTTATACTTTTAAAATAAATGTCTTTATCTTTTAAAGGGATTACAGTAACGTCTGAGCCTGTATCTAATTGAAAATCAAGTAATTTTCCTTCAACACATATAGTCATATAGTGTGGAGGTATTCTACTTACATTTACCGAATTTATTTCATGTTCACAAAACAAGTTTGCACAAGAAGTTTCTATGCTTTCTTGCTCACTATTAGTGTCTAATCCTTTTTCTTCAACACTGTAGACTCTTGGCACATTCCTTCCTATACACATTTTGAAAATGTGCCCTTGTTTTCCACATTCCGAACAAAATTTTTTTATCAATCTACACTCTGTTTTTAAATGGTTGTTACCGCCACAACAATAACACTTAATGTTTTTCTTATTTGGAGTATATTTTGAAACTGTGTTATGTTTGCTTTCATTTGTCACCTTTTTTTCTTTATTGTACCGTTTTCTTTCTTGATAATAATACAAATCCGACACTTTATTATCACTGTGACTGGTAGTTTGAAGTAAAGCTGCTTCTACTGTGCGGGCCAATGCCAGCATTTCTTCCAAGTTCTTTTCGGCATTCTTCAGCAATTCAAATTTAACAAGTTTCGAATGTACACCATCTATTAATTTTTCTTTAATTTGGTCATCTAAGTCTTTAAAATTGCATTTAATTCCCAATTTTCGCAATTGTAATACATAGTCTTCAATAGACTCTGTTCACGCGCCGCGTGATAGATAGTGACCTGTAGGTGGGTGGTGGGGCTTCGGGCCAATCGCAATTCACCGGCGAACGAGCTCGGGCGAGGCCAGCGTGTGTATTGTATTGTAAAAATTAGACAAAACATTTGAAATTAAACGAGCATAAACGAGAAATTGGAGTACTTTCTTGTTGCCTTAACAAGAAAAGTTGGTGACCAGGATCCCGGAGGGGCCCCCACCAAAAGCTAGCTAGACCTTCGTCAAAAGAATCTACACCCCGCGATACTAGGTCCGCCGGGTTATCCCTAGTTGGTACATACTTCCACTGACAATTTGGTGACAAAACATGTATTTTACTAACTCTGTTCGATACGAAAACATTTAATTTTTGAGAAGAGGAAGTACGTAGCCACCCAAGGACCACCATGGAGTCAGTCCAATGAATACAACGCAGTACCTGACAACGCAGTGTTTTCATTATTTTTGCACTCATCCCAGCCGACAGCAGCGCCCCACATAATTCCAGTCGAGGTATTGTGAGAATTTTCAAAGGAGAAACCTTTGATTTTGCACACAACAGCCTTACATGAATCTGTCCATCGCTATCTACTGAACGTGCATATGCACATGCGCCATAAGCCGCCTGAGATGCGTCCGAAAACAAATGTATTTCAACCGATACTAATTTCTTACACAATACATGTCTAGGCACATTAATACATGGTAGTGAATTAATAGTTTTTATAAAGCTATCCCACATTCCTTTGACGTCCCCACTAATTGTATCATCCCATCCTAATTTGCATTTCCATAAACCTTGTAATATTATCTTTGCCTTAACTATAAATATACTCAAAAGACCTAAGGGATCAAATATCTTGGCTATCATAGATAGCATAATACGCTTGGTAATATTTCCATTTGTCTCAAATTGTACAGGAAACATAAAAACATCTGACGTTGGCGACCACAACAGTCCTAAAGTTTCAGTATCGTTACTCAAATCTGATAAATTCTTATTTTCTAATACACTATTTTCTCCAATTAAATCATTCGAGTTTGAACGAAATTTTCTAAGCTCAAACCCAGCTTCATATAATTTTTTAGCTACTGAATTACAAATATATTGCAATTCCCTTTCATTTTCAGCCCCAGTCAACACATCATCGACAAAAAAATCATGTTTAATTATTTCCGATACATATTGATCATTACATTCCTCGGCTAATTGGAACAAACAACGAGTACTTAGAAACGGCGCTGATGCAGTCCCATACGTCACCGTGTTTAATTTGAAATAACTTAAAGGTTCCTTTTCGTTCTCTCTCCAAACTATCATTTGCCACTGTCTATCATCCTCATTTAAAATTATCTGTCGAAACATTTTAGCTATATCAGCCGTAAATACAAAATTATGCTGTCTAAACCGAATTAAAATGCTACATAAATCATCTTGTATAACTTGACCAACTCCCTGTATATCATTTAGTGACTGCCCCGTATTAGTTTTTGTCGACGCGTCAAATACAACACGGAGTTTGGTTGTTTCACTCTTTTCACGTAGCACAGGGTGGTGGGGTAAATAATACGCACGGTCGAGCTTGCACGATATAGACAAATGGCCTAAATCCCTATATTCGCGAATAAAATCTACATAAAGCTTCTTAATATGAGGTTGCTTACTTAACCTCCTTTCTAAATTATAAAACCGTTTTTTTTGCAATACTTAAAGAATCCCCTAATATTTCAGGTGAAGTGTGAAAAGGAATCTTAACACAAAACCTGCCGTTTTGTAATCTACGGGTATTTTCTACAAAATGCATTTCACAAAAATCTTCACCAGCACTACAATTACCGTTTAATTTACTAGAAGATAGTTCTTCAATCATCCAAAACCTTTCTAACTGACGACTAATATCAACATTTAATTGACAAACAAAATTTATATTTTTACATTTTTGTAAACATACGGGTCCGCATATCAGCCAACCTAAACTTGAATGCTGCAAGGTGGGTTTACCCTTCCCCAACCTTACCTGATTACCATTTACGATTTCCCAATACAAATCAGCCCCGATTAAAATATCGATTTCGGCTGGATTAAAATATTGCGGATCCGCCAAATCCTCCATAATATCCGTAGGAATATTTATACCCCCTATATCTACCTTTACATTTGGCAACATACTAGTTATGCGCGGTACTACCATACTATTTACTTCAATTGAAAAATCACCTTTCAAATTACTCATTACAAAATTACATCTGTCCGCAATACATAACCGTATGTTTCCAATTCCAGACACTGTTACGGGCTCGTTACTGGTTACACTACCTATACCTAACTTGGCGCGTAAACAGTCCGTTATCATTGTGATTTGACTACCGCTATCTAGCAAAGCGCGCACTACAAATACTTCATTACTTAAAATATTAGTAACTTGAACGAGCGCCGTAGACAAAAAAATGTATTGACTAGCTACCGGGAGGGACACTGATAAGGAAACCGGTTCTATCGCCGGGTCGCTCCTGCCGCCAGCCGCGCCGGCGCAGGCCGACTCGTGCGTTTGCGATACAAAGGATTGCATATTACTATTTGTTACTGGATTGTACACCTTCGACCTATGCAATAAGGTGTTATGCTTAAATTTACATACCTTACAAGGTTTTTGCCTACAATTATTTGCGAAATGCCCACTAGTTAAACAATTAATACACAATTTATGTTTAGATACTAAATTATGACGATCATCTAAGTTCATAGAAATAAAACTAGGACATTCGTACAAACGATGAGATTGTTTACACACTACACAATTAATTTTATTATTATAATTTGACACCTGATTAGATGTTACAAAGCTAGAGTTTTTCTCACCCTTAGAAGTCTTTGTAAGTTTAACAGTCTCTAAAAAATCGGCACGGTTACGTAAAAATGTCATAAATTCCTTTAATGTGGGCACTTCTCCAAGAGTGCATTTGTGTTCCTCCCATAGTCTACAAGTATAGTGATCCAGTTTCGTATAAATTAAATGTATTACCAATGTGTCCCAGTAATCAACGGGTTGACCTAAATTCCTTAAAGCTTGTAAATTCTTCGAAACTTGGTCGATTATAAAACGTAACGAAATATCCGATTCTTTAACTATGTTATCGATACCAAACAAAGACCTTACGTGATTAGTAATTAGTAACCTTTTATTGTTATATCTCTCACACAGTAGGTCCCACGCTGCGCTATAGTTATCTGAACAAAATTCTATTGATTTAATAACCGATGCAGCGCCACCCTCCAACGACGACCTTAAATAGTGAAATTTGTTAATTACGCTTAAACCTTCATTGTCATGTATCAATGAAGTAAACGTATCCCTGTACTCTAACCACTTATTATAACACCCATCGAAAGTAGGTAACTTAATTGTAGGCAAAGCAATACTATGACTAGATGTACAATTTTCAAAACTACTGGACTGATTACCCGACATTGTATTAGACAAACTTTGTCGCTTACCGCTTAAATTACCCGCAGCATCTATCATAGATTGGATTTTCGACATAAATGAATAAAAACTATTTTCTATGGCTTCTCTTTCAGCAAACTGTTCACTAGAATCTTCCAACGACAATTCAATTTCGGTTTGCAAATTATCAAATAAGTCGAGATTTTTATCCAATTTACTTAATCTAATTTTTAATTCGGAAATATGCTGGTTAGTTAATTTTGATAAACTAATTTGGCCTATTGTATCTAAATAATTTTTACAAATCGTTAATTGACCTTTCATACAGCTACGCCTTTTAATAAGTTTTTCTAAGTTCTCGCTAATATCAACCATTTTGTGGGAATTAAGAATTTATTTACCGAACAAAAATATAATAAGACGCTTATAATTTAATACTTATAATTTTATAATTTTATAATATATAAAAAAAATACCTGGATATTCCTTTACGTAAAGATTTATCTGGAAGGAATTACGTTCAATATTCACCCACACAATATCCACCACAAGACGGTAGCAAGTAGAAAGGCAGGCTTCTTCTGGCAGTAAAATCCTGGTCACGGCACCAACTTTTCTTCCTTCGTCAAAAGAATCTAGCTAGCTTTTGGTGGGGAGGTCCTCAGTTCCTAAGCTTAAATGAATCTCAGTGGCCAAAGGAGAAACATTCCTTTTGTAACAATAATAAAAGTAACGTAAATCTAGTCAGTAATGTCGTAAATACTTTGCCAAAAAATCAAGTTATAGAATTTTCTCGTTATTCTAAATTAAGTAAGTTATGTCGCGTAGTTGGTTATGTTTTAAGATTTGTTAATAATTGTAGAAAGCAAAATAATACTCGAAATTCATTAATATTAACAGTCCCGGAACTAGGCAGTAGTACAGTGGCGTTAATTAAATTAGCACAATTAGAATCATTTTATACGGAAATTCAAATTCTTAAAAAAAATCAGTCGCTACCAAATAAGTCACGTATATTGTCATTAAATCCCTTTATTGATAATTTGGGTGTACTAAGAGTTGGAGGCAGGATAGAAAATTCTGGGTTTAGTTACGATAAAAAACATCCTGTACTTTTAGACTCGAAACATCCCTTATCGTATCTAATCTTTGAAGATGAGCATAGACGTCTCTTACACGCAGGACCCCAACTCTTATTAGCTTCTGTCAGAGAAAAATACTGGATTATCAATGGTAGGAATCTTGCTAGGAGTATTCCACATAAATGCTTAATTTGTAGACGTATAAGTAGTAAAACTATGGAAACTTTGATGGGTAACCTGCCAAGGCAACGCCTGACCCCAGGTATTCCGTTTGAGGTAACTGGAGTTGACTTTGCAGGCCCATTCTATATAACTGATAGGAAAGGCCGTGGATGCAAAATCAGCAAGTGTTACTTATGTATATTCGTGTGTTTTGCAACCAAGGCCCTCCATTTAGAAGCAGTTAGTGACTTGAGTACAGCCGCCTTTTTGTTAAGTTTAAAACGTTTTATATCACGTAGAGGTAAACCACGTAGCATCTTTTGTGATAACGGAACCAATTTTGTGGGCGCTAAGAATGAATTAGATAAGTTCATTTTTTCAAATCGAGATTCGGTAGAACAGTTCGGTTCTGATGAGGGTATTGCGTTTAACTTTTCCCCACCTTATGCGCCGCATTTCGGGGGCTTGTGGGAGGCGGGCGTGAAGTCGTCGAAATTCCACCTAAGAAGAGTACTGGGACAGCGTCACCTGACGTTCGAAGAATTAGCGACGCTCTTCGCTGAAATTGAAGCCATTCTTAATTCGCGTCCATTATGCCCGCTGTCTTCAAACCCTTCGGACTTGAGCCCACTCACGCCAGGCCACTTTTTAATCGGAAGACCTTTAACCGGACTGCCGTCAGAGCAGCTAACTGATATGAAGCTTAGTCAACTACAACGATATGAACAGTTAGATCAGATGAAACAACATTTTTGGGATCGTTGGAGAGGCGAATATATCTCAGAACTTCAGCAGCGCATTAAATGGCGCCAGCGACACCCTGCACTGAAAATAGGAGATATGGTGGTGTTGAAGGAGGAAAATCTGCCGCCCCTGAGGTGGCGCATTGGTAGAGTTGAAGCATTATTTCCTGGAGCCGACGGAGTACCTCGGGTCGCCGACGTCGCTACTGGCAATGGAGTAGTTCGTCGAGCTTTGAACAGAATTTGTCCCCTTTGGCCGTCAGATAATGAAGAGGAGTTGAAGAAGAAGTCTTCTCCAACGGGGGGAGGATGTTCACGCGCCGCGTGATAGATAGTGACCTGTAGGTGGGTGGTGGGGCTTCGGGCCAATCGCAATTCACCGGCGAACGAGCTCGGGCGAGGCCAGCGTGTGTATTGTATTGTAAAAATTAGACAAAACATTTGAAATTAAACGAGCATAAACGAGAAATTGGAGTACTTTCTTGTTGCCTTAACAGACTCTGTTGGGAATTGATTTCTGTTGCGAAATGTAACTCGATCTAGCGCTGTTGAAGGTTTTGGAGTGTATTTTTCTTTAAGCTTTTGACATAGCTCGGTGTATGTGAATTTTACTGGTTTCTTTGGTGCACACAATATATTTAATACTTCAAATACCGTGGATGTTATTTTTGTTAATAATAATGGCACTTGTTTTTCGATTGGTATTTCATTCAATGTAATAATACACTCCAACTGTTGCTCAAAACACTCCCAATTTTCTCCGTCAAACGGTTGTATGGTAAAATTTGTCATTTTTTCTTTATTTATTTCTTTTTGTTTATTTTTACAGAAGGTATTTAGTAATTTTCTTAACTCTTTAACTTTAGAATTTATGTTGTAACTTATTTTTAGATTGTCTAATTTTTGTTGTAATTGACTTTTATTTAAATTATAAATCCATGATCGTCCTGCAATACTTGATATTTCTATTTCTGTGTCAGAATAATTATTATGTTCACTGGAATTTTCTTCAGTTTCTGAACTATTTTTTTCTGACATTGACTTATTGTAAACAATAATGAGGTTCGCACAGATCACTCGATTAATCCTCGTCGCCAATTGTTGTGTCTTCAATAAAACACTGATGATTAATTAACACGATGATTAATAACTGAAGAGCACACAAAAACACGTTATACAATTTGTAATGGCAGGGAGCAGAGAGAGAGAGAGACATATATATTGAAGTGAGCAGGACGGCAACACCATAAATCTTTATACACAACAGTTTACTCTGTCACTACAAAACCACTCTTTGACAAACTCAATGATGGAGTGACTCAGGTGACCCCCCCTAGGTGGGTCATGACCTTGTCGTGGTGGGGGTCTTACCCTAGGCAATCCGGACGGTTGCAGGGGTCGCTGGGGTCACCGGCCTTTGCTCGACCGACCGGATTGCTTTTGGGGACAAAGAAGGCCCACACCGAGGCGGGCTCCGAGCGGGCTCCGCTCTGCGGAGCTTGTGGCGGAGCTGCAATTTGGACCCGACTATAACTTGACATTGGCAGATAAGGGTCGTTTCCAAGATGAGCCGAGTTGCCATTATTATAAAAAGAAGAAGAAGACTCAGGTGACAGTTCTTTCTCTATAGAGCATCAGGTTTGGTTCATGAAAAGATCTATAGGAAAACGGGCATTAAAATTCATCTGGGTGTATCATGTTTCGGCTTCAAGAGTCAGAGCGGTTTAAATAGAACAAGACTACATTTCTCAAAACTATATTTTATAGTAAAACAGCTACTGTCTCTTAGCATTCTCCGCAATTAGTCGTGCAATTGTTATTAAGGCAAGCTGAAACTGACCTAGTTACTGGTAGGCGGTTTCTATCGTCTATTAAAACAAGCAACGCCGCAATGATTGCAAATTCGCTGCCAACATAAAGGATAATGTTGGATAATCATCCCTTCGTGGTCGATGTACCTCGATCACGAACAAAGCGTTTCAGTTCCACCTTCCTTGTTCGAACTGCTAAGGAGTGGAACTCATTGCCTGCGTCTGTGTTCCCACAGAACTACAACCTCGGGGTCTTCAAAACTAGGGTAAATGGGCATTTACTAGGTAAGCGTGGTCCACCTTCGGCCACATCTGCACCTCACATCAGGTGAGATAGTGGTCAAGCGCTACCTCGATTTCATAAAAAAAAAAAAAAAAAAAAAAAAAAAAAAAAAAAAAAAAAAAAAAAAACGGGACAAGTGCGAGCTGAACTCGCGTGAAGAGGGTTCCGTACGATGTTACCTATCCGCACAATATTGAGTGATCATTAATAAGCAGCTCTTGGGGTATCTGGAGGATCATCAGCTGATCAGCGACCGCCAGTATGGATTTCGGCATGGTCGCTCGACTGGTGATCTTCTTGTTTACTTCACTCACCGTTGGGCCGACATTGTGGCAAATAGAGGTGAGGCTTTGGCGGTCGGTCTGGATATTGCAAAAGCATTTGACCGGGTCTGGCACCGAGGACTTCTTTCCAAACTACCCACTTACGGGTTGCCCGAGGGATTATTGGGTCGCCGACTTCCTAACTGGTCGGAGTATAAGAGTCGTTGTAGACGGATGTTGCTCCGACAGCATGACGGTCAATGCCGGCATCCCGCAAGGCTCTGTGCTATCCCCCACACTCTTTCTTCTGCATATCAATGATCGGTTGGAAATCAACAGCATTCATTGCTATGCAGATGACAGCACTGGGGAAGCATATTACGAGGGCCACCCTAATAGCCCTCCCTCTGACTTAAAAGAGAGCCGCGACAGACTTGTGTCTTCCATTGAGACAATATTATCCGAAGTCTCAGATTGGGGTTGCTCAAATCTTGTTCAATTCAACCCCTGTAAGACACAAGTCTGTGCTTTCACCGCAAAAAAGGCCCCATTTGTAACGACACCTAACTTTCAGGGCACTCCCCTCGAAATATCAAAGAGCATTGGTATCCTGGGTGTGGACATTTCGAACAGGGTCGAGTTTAGGCGTCACTTGGAAGGAAAGGCTACTCTAGCTTCAAAAAAAATTGGCGTGTTGAACAGAGCAAAGCAGTATTTCACACCGGAGCAGTGCCTTATTCTTTATAAGGCCCAAATTAGGCCCCACATGGAGTACTGCTCTCACCTCTGGGCTGACGCGCCTAAGTACCAGCTAGATCCATTTGACACCTTGCAGCGTCGAATTGTTCGAATTGTTGACGATCCAATGCTCATACAGCAACGGTTAGAACCACTTAGTTTAAGAAGAGATGTAGCCTCTCTTTGTATGTTCTACCGGCTGTACAATGGCGAGTGCTCGGATGAGTTGTTCCAATTAATGCCTACCTCAAACTTTTACCACCGCACTGTGCGCCATAGATGCGAAGTTCATCCGCATTACTTGGATAAAGTGCCGCTGCGCACAGTTCGGATGAGTAGAAACTTTATCCCACGGACGCGCGATCTTTGGAACAGTCTCCCTTCTAAGGTGTTTCCATCTAGCTACAATATGGGCTTCTTCAAGCGAGCAGTAAACAAATTCCTGCAAGTTCGGCAGCGCACATGTACCCCCCCCTGGTGTTGCTTGTGTCCTTAGGCGACGGTAGCCACCTACCATCAAGTGGTCCGTCAGCCTGTCTGCCACCTTTAAAAATATTAAAAAAAAGTCATTTTAATATCATGGACTTCTTATAAGTTTTCCTATAATCTATAAGTAGAAAACTAATTTCCGTATTTCTTTTTTCAAAATTTTATGTTCGGTGGTTTCGGAGGGGGGGGGGGGTGATGGTCAATTTTCGTCTATTTTCTTGAATAACTTGGAAACTATTTATTTTAAAATTACAAAAAAATACATTTTCTTCATAACAAGACCTTCCATTTGATATGTTACACGATGCAGTTTTCAAAAAATTTTTTTTAATTTTCCACCTTCCCCCCAATAATGACCTTTCATATACAGATTACATCTATTCACGTCACATCTCTGCGTTTGGGTCACAGAAATTGATATGTGTACCAAATTTCAACTTAATCGGTCTAGTAGATTCCGAGATAATTGACTGTGAGCGACGGACAGACGGACACACGAGTGATCGTAAAAGGGTTTTTTTTTATTCGGACGTATGGAACCCTAAAAAGGGAGGGTTCTGGCATCTCTTACTGCATTGCTAGCCTTGATAGGATAAGCGAAAAACATGATATAGGGGAACGGGCTTTGTTTTTCAAAAACAGCATTGTATTGTTATTTCACGGTGGTCTTCCGTATGGGGGTAGTTAGAGCCGCCAAACAGGCTATTTTCGGACTATTAGACTGTATTAACGGCAGCCGTCTAGATGAATCACTGCTTCGAATTAAAAACAACCTTATTTAGCTAATAATAACTCCTTGCAACGTCTTTTAATGGCAGGTTTCGTCACACCCATTCTATTTTAATCTGTATCTATGGTAAAGATGGCTGTCTACGGGATAAAGAAAACAAATCTTTTTGTTCTAAAGGAAACTTTTAAGAGAGAGGAAGGAAGGCATTTATTGCGCTAAAAGCCTCGTCGGAACTAACTTTTAGAATGGATTCAACTTTGCCCGTTGCATTTAACATTTCACGATTGTTTTGTTAAATGCATTCCGAAATTGATTAATACAGCGAAACACGTGTAAGCTGCTTTATTAACATTTGTATCTTAAAATTTTTTCGAATGAGTTTGCTTGTACTTCAATCACTGCCAGCCTTTAAGGAATTAAAAAGTGATATTCACAACGTCCTTAAGAAAACCACCGTAAACAATTAAATAAAAACGCTGCAAAACGCCTTTTATTATGGATACAAAAGGCACTCACTCACTCATAAATACACGCAAGCATACATAAAGATAAGCACTTTGCCAACCCTATATCCACAACACACAATTATGTACACCATTTTTGTAGAGAAACAAATTGTAATTTTTTTTTTTTCATTAATTTTATTGACGTTATTTTTTTCATTCAAATCGGTTAAGCCGTTTCTGAGATTAGCGCGAACAAACACACAGGCGAACAGACAAAAATTCTAAAAATTCCTTTTTTACTTCGGTAACGTAAGTACAACGTGTATAAATGGTTGTTTTTTTTTTTGAAAAAATATTTAATGTACAGACACGGCTCGGTTACGATTTTATTATATTATGTATAAATATGATGGTTTTAATTCCCTATTTCTTGTATACATAAATCCAATTTCCTCTATTATCATCAAAGAATACTCATAAAATCGACACCCTTCCTGAGAAATCTTCAAAATCAATTTCCCTGAATCTTCATTAACTTTATCGATAGAAGATAAATCGAAGCCGACTTGACGATTTCGCTTACCATTAATTCTTTGCCGATATCTATCAGCAATTACATGGAGGGGAGGTCATTTTTCAAATAAATTTCAGCTGAGACTGAATCTTCGGATAGTAATACTTTATCAGAATATACTTAGATGTAAATTTTAAAAAAATATCATGTGTTTTATTTTATTTTATTCTATTCATTTCATTTTATTCTGAACAAAAACCCTAGAGCAATACAGCAGAAAATAATACACAAGAGAGACTGCATCACCAATCAAATTGCCACTTACAGGGTTTCATTATGTACCTAAATTATGTTAAGTTGAAAAATAAAATTGATCTAGGTAAAAAGTAAAATAATTAAGACATATACTTGTAAATGATTAAAACATATAGAACTAGTCAAACAGTGATAGTGTGTGATTGAATTTAGATTGCAGTTATTGTCACACATAATTAAAATCTACCTTATTGCCAACAGTTTTACTCTAAAACTACCAAATGGATTTTCAAAATTCTTTTAACGTTTGATAGCACAACTGTCGACGAAGGTTATAGAATACCGAGAAGAGTCGATGTGTGAATATTTTTAGCAATTTAAATTTAACGGCGGCTGAACACCACTAGTTAATAATATGAGTAGTTATAATTTAAGTTTGTTCGTTCGTTCGTTTCAGCCGATGGACGTCCACTGCTGGACATAGGCCTCCTGCAATGACCGCCAAACACCACGATTTTGTGCCGCCTGAAGCATAATTTAAGTAATAGATTTTAAGTGAACACAATTAATACTGAAATCTTTTTTGGCTAAATTTGATCTGCAATTTATTACATAATTCAATAATATGTAACCTACTTATTTATTTTATGTACAGTTTATTTACATTTAATAGGGGATCGGACAGTAATCAGATTAAAATCTAAAATGTACTTAGAAAGAAAATATATAATTTTTTACGATTATTTATCGAATAATAATTTAATATAATTCATTTAAATATTTTTAAATGAAGAAATAACATTTTATTATTTACAATATTTTTAATCTATACTGAAACACCAATCACAGTGCGTGACGTCATTTGTGGGCAATCATTGTCTTATGCCAATGCAGCTGTTTTGTTATGATATGACCACAAATGACGTTACGCGCTCTCAGATGAACTATCGTGGCGTTTTGGCGGCATTTTCAAACAAACAATATTAAAACATGATTTTGAGTACATAAAAGGCCATAAATAAATAAAATAGTATTTTTATGGAAATAAATATCCATGAAGATTAATTTAAAACACTTTCTGAAAATTTGTCCGATCCCCTATTAGTCATCGCTTTCAACACTACAGCTCGAATTAAATAGTGCCTTTGTGTTGAGAATTGTGCATATTACCTATATTTATTGAACGTAATATTTCGGCACAATTATCATTTGAAAGCGGCCAAAATTAATGCTGTTTTGGAAATGCACGTCACTATTTGGACGGTGCTCAATCAAATATGCAAATAACATGTTTACGCCATTGTGTTGACCCACAAACGGACGTCGTGTGGATCGCCGGTTTACAAATTATGATTACATTATTTGTTTCTTTATTGCAAATTAGCTTCTAATAAAGTTGTTTTTGAAGATATTCTGGGTATATAATTTTTTATCTGTATCCATACTTATTGTTACGACTAACAATGGAACATTCTGGAAAAAGCGTTCGCGCCGGCCGAAACTCTTGAACGTTCTACCCTAACGATGGTAGCCACGCCACTTCCCTAGTAGTGTCTAAGGAAATTGGTCCTTATGTTTACAAGATAGAGTTTACATTTCAATAGAAATAGCATTCAGTGGCTTGTTTACAATCTTGTTTACATTTTCTGGAAAATTCGAAATACATCGAGTATAAATAAGAGTGCGGCCGGCCGAGAAGGGTTAGTTGCGCGACAACAAGCGACACGAAAACGACTCTTCGGAGCTTTTTGCGAAATTATCTGCGACAGTGAACCGGCGACATGTTAAGGGAATGACTGACGATTTTTAGCAAGTTTGACGGTTTCATCCGACAACTTTGTTCATCCGACCGCAGTCATCTTGGTTTTGAAAATAAATCGTTCGTTTCTCCCTTAGATGGCATTTTAACTCACTCCGCACGTAACATTATAAAATAAAGTCGCTGTTCTAAACCACCCAACGGATTTTAATACGGTTTTCATAAATTGAAAGAGCGATAATCGAGGAAGGTTTGTGAATATGATTTCATAACAAAATGCTTCTATGTCGGAGGTGGGTCGCTAATAATAAGTATTCTAGTATGTTTATAATATACTAGCGGCCCGTCCCGGCTTCACACGGGCGGACATTTATTTTTTAAACATTTTTGAATTTATTTGTGGAAAACGGCAATTTTGTTTGGAGGGGGGGGGCAACGGGTGGAGATGGGGGGAGGGTGAGTAGCATGTGTTACTCGCTGATAATGTAGCTTTCTATTGGGGAAAGAATTTTTAAAACCGGTTCAGTAGTTTTTGAGTTTATTCATTACAAACATACAAAAATACAATATACATACAAAACTTTTCTCTTCATAGTATTAAATATAGATATGTAAATATAATTTTAGTGAATTTTATTAAACAATTGATTTAAAAAAAGGACTTTTCTTTAGAAAAAAAGAATAAACATTCAAGATGTACCTACGGATATTTTTTTATTCTATTTAAAAATAATTTACAAGAGACAATAATAATGTCTTAGTCTAAATTTAATAAAATTGTCTTTAATAAAAAAAAATGTCACCTGTTAAAAGAGCGTCTAAAGCATAATAGCCAATCATAGATTTGATTTTTTTCTAAGTAAACTAAGTCCAAATAAAAAATATTTTTATACACTAAAATATTATAATTAAAAGTGCTGAAATTGATTAATTTCTCGATAGAAATTATCACATACTTAGCTCTATTTATTGTCGATTTTTTTATTTTTGAAAGCTGACATGTTATCTCGTTATTTATGATTTTTTTATGAACATTGTTGTTTACGAGTAATTAATACTTAAAACTTTTGACACTTATAACATTTCTATTCCGCGAAATGAGCTAGCTATCTTCCCAATCATGTCACACGTACTTCAATGTGCGCTGCTTCACGAAATAAGTCACAGTCGCTCCACTGAGACGGGAAGACTATGTTTCTGTACACTTGCACCTAAACAGGTATAATTGGTAGTAGAAAAGTTGTTTGAGGTAAATTGTTCCATATAAATTTATTAAAAATTTGTGAAAATATGGCTAATAAAAATAACTATTACAAAACTGAAAAACGAGATTGGAGGCGTGGAGTTGCGGGACGCGTGGGTGAAATTATAAATTTTCTTAGCTCTGTGCCTACTCTTAATAGGATATAAGCCATAAGGTTCCCTTAATTATTAAATAAAAATAATATCCACTCCAAATAGGCTAAGAATATTACGCCCGGGGTGTTGTTCTTAAGTACACTTATCGTGAATTATTCTTTACGCAGCACCCTTCGGAGCTTAGACATGGTACACACTAACGAAAATAACCTAAATTAAATGACGCCATGTGTTCTGTCTTAGCAACTAATACCCGCCTATTCTTATATCAATATCTACCATAACAGAAAGACGTTTGGCTTATGTCATACCGAATTTAATAAGTGAACAACTTAAGACATTAAAAAGCGACATACGACTAACACCAAAAACATCATATATAAGCTAAAACAATACTATTTACAATTAATTACAGATAAATATAATTTTAACAACAATACACTAATAGTTATAAACAAGTAATATAAATTATTATTGTAAGATATTTCAATTCACAATATGACACAAAATAAGATATTATCTTAAATTAATTGAAGAGTCTGAAGTTGGCGTCAACGGAAGGTTTTTTTAAATTTTCTGTAATCGGCACATGGTGTACGGTAAAACTCTAATGAGTTTTTGTTTACACCAATGTTAAGTCAAATGAAACATTGTTGTATTAATAAATATCAAATTAAAAAAATAAATATACATATTAAGAATTACTTGACGCGAAAATTCTGTACTAACTCTAAATTATCGACCCATTATTTAAATAGGGGGAGACAAACCCTAAATACTAAAAATATACATTGTTTAATGAAAATGTTACAAGAAATGGACAAGACAATTGCTTTGAAAAAAATATATATTATACTTAAACATGTGAAGAACCAATTGTATTGATTAGAATTTTCGTTAAAGTAATAGAAACTCCACAAAAAAAGTTAGAACACAAGAAGAATTTGACCTTTATTGAAAATTCTTTCGAAAACGGCTTATTGCAGGCATATGAATCCTGTACCTATTAATAAGTTAATATCAGATTAAAAAATTGTATTAATAAAATTTTTTATTTTGTGTATTGTTCTAATGGTAAGAACAGAAAAACACCATTTCTAGGCCCGTTGAATTGTCTCCGCCGCCAGCGAGTTCTATAGTAAATGTCATTTGCCTCAGTGAAGCCCTTAAATCAGTCTGATATTAAATGTAGCATATAAAATGATTGAGTCCTTTATAATGGTGCTCCTTACATCATTTGTAATCTATTCTTCCAGATCTTCCAGATATTATTCCAAATCTGGAAGAATCTCGATTTTATCTATAATAAAATCGTAAACGAGCCGAGTGTGTACATTAAATATTTTCGAAAAAACAAATTGTGCACGTTGTACTTGTGTTACTGAGGTAAAAAATAGTTTTTAGAATATTTTTCTGTTTGTCTGTGGGTTTGTGCACGCTAATCTCAGAAACGGCTTAATCGATTTGAATGCGGTTTTCACTGATATATTGTAGCAAGCTTCCAATAACATTCCCGTGGTGTTTGTTTCAATCCAATCGGTTTACAAACAAAAAAGTTACGTGTTAAACCGAATACCACGCGTACGAAGTTACGGGCTCAGCTAGTTATAATTATATCTTCAACATAAGCGTTTATGGCGTGTATAACATGAGAGTGACACTAGTACGAGTAAGTAGATAGTAAGTCTTTTTTTAATGTTATGTCGACAGACAGGCTGACGGTCCACTTGATGCTACCGTCGCCTATAACACAAGCAACGCCACAGCTGCTGCAAGTGCGCTGCCGACTACAGTAGGATTAAGGATAAGGGATTAGGAGGGGATAGGGAAATGGGCTCTGGCATCCCTTACTCACTCACCGAAACACAACAGCACGTATATGCTGTTATTTCACGGTGGTCTTCTGTAAGGGGGTGGTCACTGCCGCCAGGCGGGCTGCCCAAATGACTGCGAAACGCAGTGTGCCCTACCACTACTACATTAATTAAAAAAATAAAATTAAAAAAAAGTGATTTACTAATTAGCTTACAAATAACATTAACAATCTTGTACTCGATTGGCCCTGTTTAAGGCTGCTTTTACGTATATGTTCCTGTGTATATTTATGAATATGTCGCTTCGCATGTAAATAATATATACCCACCTTAACTCCATTATCATAATGCGCTCACCAATCTACGATATTGTTGTTATTATAACCATTTTGGGTGTCCATTGTACATGCTGTGAGCCTATTAGGGAATCCACGGCCGATAATCTTGGTAATGATTTGCCGTATCATTATCAATGTTTTGGCTTAGCACCTAAATAATTTTAATAGTGAGATGACCCAAATCTTTTCAAGGTTCGAGTGAATAGGCATTTTCTCGTGAGCTCGCTCCATCTTCGGCCTCATCCTTCCTACATGGATAGATGCTGGTCAAGAGCAAACCCATCTATAATAAAAAAAAAAAAGATGATGGAGTTATGGGGACTGTCCATTTCTTTAAATTATCTTTTAAAAATACGTGTTTTGAAGAAAGTAAAACTTTATTTATTTCATATCATTACAGGGCCAGCCAAGATGACAGAGCGTAGTCATCCTTATCTAATTATAAAACTTTGATAAAAAAAAACCCTGACGCCTAACATCATTATTGCAGTTATAGCTTTGCCAGGCGTTAGATGATCCTTCAGGAACAATACTTTTTTCTGGATGAAATGACCCTATGTCCTTTCCTGCATCCCTGAAAACGTGTATGCAAAATTTCACGATGATCGGTTCAGCGGTTTAGGCGTGAATAGGTGACAGACATACAGAGATACTTTCAGATTTGTAATGCTACTACTTAGTATGGATTAAATTAACAATAATAAATATAAATTCAAATCTATAATTTAAATATCTATAACATATTTATAATTTAATAATATAATCTTAATAATTATAACAAATAATGTCACCTTTGTGAATTCACTCGGAGGGCACTAGAAAAATCATTTTCGCAACTTCATTTAAGATATTTATGGCTCTCGTTAAACCTCGTGAAGGAACTAGTAACGGTCGCCTCCAGGCCTTTAGTTGTGCGGCACGCATAGAGTAATCCATCTCACAATATCTGATATATGTATCTTTATGAAACTTATATTATTTATTTTTGTGAACGTTACTATAGGTTTGGATAACATTACTAGGACATTTAGTTTTCATTCACCAAAAATCATTCTATACTTATAATAAAATCATAAACGAAGCGTGTCTCTACATTAAATATCTTTTCAAAAGTAAATTTTGTACACGTTGTACTTATGTTACCGAGGTTAAAAAAATAGTTTTTAGAATTTTTGTCTGTTTGTCTTGTGCGTTTGCACACGCTAATTTCACAAACGGCTTAACCGATTAGAATGCGGTTTTCACTGATATATTGTAGAAAGCTTCATGTAACATTTAGTGTTTGTTTCATTCCAATCGGTTTACAAATAAAATCTTTATGCGCTATACCGAATACCACGCGTGCGAAGTTGCAGGCTCAGCTAGTCATTAATAAAACAGAAATCAGGGAGTCGTTAATCGGCCAAGCGTGTCAATTCAGGGAGGTAAAGTAGCTTTACCAAGATTAAATTTCTTTTATTTTATATAACAACACAAATTACTTTATGACCATGGACATAACCGCAGTGGCACCGTGACCGTATCGACATTGCTACCCAAATTATAAAACCAAGGCCCATTTCAGACCGCAAACATGTCTGGGTATTTGTTTTAAAACAAGGTCAAATATCAAATATATAGCGAAAATTTTTCTCATAAGTTTATACTAGCTTTTTGCCTGATTATTTTTTCGGCTTTGGACTTACTGCAAATGGCACCTACTCTACTATCATTAACGCGATATTCAAATTATTACATAGCATAATGAAATCCAGCTAGTAAAATAAAGTAAAATAGTAGTAAATTACTTGTGATACTACGCTATTTCGTACGCGTGGAATTGACTGAAAGGCTCTTTAATCAGACAATTCTAAATTATATTTAATAAAAGTTTAGGTGGAACAACTCACCAGCAAAATTATCATTATACAGCTGAAAGAACACGCAAATAGAGTTTACAACTCTTCTGGTACCAACTGGTTAAAAACTAAGTTTATATAATCAGACCTTTGCTGTAAGGAATCAAATAGTTTGTTTAACAAAACATACAAACATTCGAGAAAAAAATCTTTAAATGACAGTGAAAATCGCATACAAATTCATTACGTAAATTAGACAAACACACAGACGCTCTCAGTGATTATTTTTAACTATTTTCACGTTTTCTTACCTCGTCACGCATTATCTCGGTTACCGCCTCTGATATAATAATATCTATGAAGCAAGCAATTATAAATTTTAACGCAATTTCTTTGATTACTTTGAATGCACGCCTACGCTAAGGTAGTACCGGATTTATATTTAGAAGACAAGATAACCTTATGGTACTGATGTAGCTAGATTAGCTTAAAGGAATAGCTTAAAAGTTTAATGCATATTTTTATGATAAAAGATGACAGATAGACTGGCCCACTTGATGGTACATGAATGCCGTCTCAAATAAATACACATGTTGTCGATCTTGACAGAATAATGAATAATGGGAATAGGAGAATAGGCTTTAACATCTCTTACTGATGCACAGATAAGAGATGCTGTTATTCCAAGGTGGTCTTCAGAGAAAAATAATACAAATAAACGCAATTAACAGTGAAAGAATCTTAAAGTACATCAACGCCTTGTTAAATGACTGAATAAAAATTTTATCCCTTAAATAAATGCGCTAAGCACAGGTTCATTTAAATAAGTTAGGACATTCACAAAAAAGATTGCCGAATATTTTTCTTTCTTTCAAAAGGTTTTTGTGAAGAAAAATGTCGTTGCTCCACCGCCTTCCCATTACCATTCAAATTACGTTCGCCATTCTCATGACAAACAATCCTTCCTTTGTTGATTATCTTTTATAATAATCGTCGTCAGAAACGACTCTCCTTTACTTAGAATTTTAAGATTGAAAAGAGGAAACATAAAAGGCGCGCATACTCTACCGATTCCGCGGTACTTGTAGACACTTGTCTACGAGGTTTCGTAGCAGTGTAGAACACTTGTAGAGACGCTACAAAAACTACGAGAGAAAATAATAGGAATATTGAGCAGACAAATGTTTTTTTTTTTTTTTTTGTCCTACCTCTGACATAGATCAGAGACCTTATATAGCTAGTAGAGTAAACGAACTAAGTCCACTTGCTCTATAAAGATTTGGCACTGCTATACAATGGTACAGAGTACTGAACGACCACTTTGTTTCTTTTTTTTTTTAATATAAATATATAATTCATGTATATGTATGCATACATACATACACATAATATATTTTTCCTTTTCCTGTACCCAGAAGAAATGACCTGAAACGATAGATAGACCAATTTAACCTCACTCTCTTTTACTATTTTTATTAATGTTTATTTATTTTTATTTTTTTTCTTTTTTGTTCCTTTTTTTTTTAACATAAATGTATAAAACAGGAACGACGAGATTTTTTTTTCTTTCTTATTTACATCACCATCACAGTTATTATGAGTATAAGTCGTCTATAATAATATAATATAATTCATTATAATCAACATAATTAACAATATAACATAGTTAATTATAGCAATACAATCAATACCTATTTATATGATAGATGACCCAACATTAAACTCTCTCTTACTATTTTTATTAATATTGTTATGAATTTTATTATTAATTTTTTTTTTTTCTAATACATATTTGGGAGCGAACGAAGAGGGCGACTCGATCAGTATTCTGTTACATGCACCTTAATATAATTATTATATGTACAAATTTTCAAAAAAAGTTATTATGATTTGGATTAAAAATTGAATTCCAATAGGGGATAATACTGCAATATTCGGCCACCAGAGTGCAGCACTAGCGCATACAGTAAAGAATTTTAAAAAAAAAGCTCTAGTTGAGTTTAAAATTCTAAAGAGTGTATTATTATACAATAATGCATCAGTGCAGCGTATTTGGATGTAGAAATGAAGAAAACCATTCATTTCCGAAAGAATTTTTTTTTCGAAAACTATGGGAAGCAGTTATATCACAATGATGTAAGTTTTTCAAAATTTCTTTTTCCAGGTCTTCAGCACAATTATGGTCTTTTTCAACACCATAAATATTTGCTGGAGAAATTGTATGCTTAAATGGCATTGTGCTGGTGAAGTGGCTGACATAATTTATAGCAATATTACGAATTTTTTCCCTGTATTTTTCAGCGTTTAGTTTTGTGGGATGTATGGGAAGTTAATCATTCAGTTAATTATTTTTATTGTCGTACCTTTCCACCAAATCCTTCTTTTTCCCCCTTCAAACTCGCACCACGTTCGCGAAGCAGTTTCTTTAGATCATCCACTTTTAAATGGCCGTAGGATGCCATAATATATAGTTAAAATACAGAAATAATGAAAATTTTGATATATCTTCACAGAATAGTGAATACCCAGTTGTTACATTTAAATAACTCAGTACGACAAGCATACGAGATTGTGCAATATGGTGGTTTGTTTACTGTATAATTATGCTTGTGGCGCCCTCTGCGCCGAGTTTTGCGTATTGTTCCCTTTATTCTATTATCCGGCTGTCTATCGGACACGAAACTGTGTTTATGTTAGTACCTGAGTTCTATGGCAAAATGGATTATTTTTAGTAGTAACCGTTGTGATAGGATATCAATGATCGTATGTATTTTAATGCAAAAATCAGTCGGGCTGACAGTCACTTGATGGTAAGTGGCTACCATCGCTTATTTACACAAGCAAGAACATAGGCAAGTGCAACTGTAAGTTGATGTTACAGTGCAAAAGTTAACACATTTTGTATTTCAATGTATATGCTCCCTGAAAAACAAGAGCAGACGTTCCGATATTTCACATTGCAGAACGCAATGTACCCTGGCACTATTATAGTTTTGCTGAACTTTTTCTTATTTTTTTGTTTAGAAATGCCTTTTAATTATTTCGCAAATGTTGCTTGTCGACTCATTTCGCAGTGAAAGTCGACTAAGTCGACTAAGTTGTTACTAATATAAATATTGTTGATTATTTGAATGCTACAAATGGAGAAGTTCTTTTGCTTAATTGTTTTTCTTTATTATGTTATAGACGCTTTGTTATTTCGCAAATGTTGCTTGTCGACTCATTTCGCAGTGAAAGTCGACTGAGTCGCCTAAGTGACTTATAAACATTGTTGGCTACTAGAGTGCTTTCTACAAATGGCGAAGTTTTTGCTGAACATTTTCTTTGCTTTATAAATGCTTTAATTATCTGGCAAATTTTGCTTGTTGACTCATTTCGCAGTGAAAGTCGACTGAGTCGACTAAGTTCTTACTAATATAAATATTGTTGATTACTTGAATGCTTTCTACAAATGGCGAAGTTTTTGCTGAACATTTTCTTTGCTTTATAAATGCTTTAATTATCTGGCAAATTTTGCTTGTTGACTCATTTCGCAGTGAAAGTCGACTGAGTCGACTAAGTTCTTACTAATATAAATATTGTTGATTACTTGAATGCTTTCTACAAATGGCGAAGTTTTTTGTTGAACTTTTCTTTAAAAAAATTAATAAAAATGTTTAAGCAAACTTTACTGTATACGTTGCTACTGAAGTGAACTCTGCAACGTAACTATTTTTGCAACAAATTGGATCAGCAAAGCAAATTAAGGTTCGTTTTGTCGTTATGTAGTTAATACTGGAATGCAAGGTAGATAGCAAAGTGTATTTTGTCTAAATTAAGGGTCTTTCAGAGGTCGTTTACATCTCCAAGACACCTTTTATGTTCGCGTCTTTGTCAAGCCGAGCATTCCTTGCGAAATTTAGCTTCTAAAATATTATGTAGACAATGAAGATTGGAAGATTTATCAATTCAGCCCACGTTCTTACAGTTTCCAACTTAAGCGTTTAAGGGAGAAGCTTCTGAAATTAATTCTCAATAAATTCTTGAAGGGTCGTTAACTGAGAGAAACATATAAAGTGGCAATCATTGATATTTTATTTCGTTAGTTAGGTCATAATGATAAAAATTAAGAGTTTTTAATTATTATGATGATAGGGGAGACTGAGTTTGGCAATAACCTTTACTTTGAGTCCATTTGACTCTAAAAGAGATGTAAGAGTATGTAGACTCACGAGCGCGTTATTTTAGCGATTGTTAACTAGATTAGTCATGATTTTTTATTTAAGTGAAATACTTATAGGAGAAAATTATATAATGTACTCATATTATATTATAAAATTTAAATAAATTAAAATAAGCAATAAATTAATAAAAATTTGCCGAAATAGTCATGTCATGTCACAGGACGGTGACTAATTTATTAGTTGTAATGAATGTAAAATAGCCTTTTTCAATTTTAAAATTTAGTAATAATACACTCAAGACTGAGAATCAAATTCCACTCTTCGAGTTTAAGACGACATACTTTCAGGGTATGAATGATTAATAAAACTTTTTCTATGCATGCTTAGTTAAAACTAGAATCATTTAAAGTGTTGATTTAAAATTTCATAATACATCACGAATAGATAAGCAATTAAATCTATTGTTAACTTTTATAGCCATAATTTACTCATACAATATCCATAACTAAAGTAATGTAGCGAGGTTATAGTTGCACATCAAATAAACGGTTATCCAGATAAACCCTGTATATACCGTCCAGTATTATGACGAGCCTATTCAAGAACGATTTTCTGATCGAACAATATGAAAATGCATTGACATTCCCTTTCTATTTACGTACGTCTATGTTTATTCTGTATGTCTAGCTCTCGTTCTGTGTTTAATTCTAAAATATATCTTCATAAATAACTTAGAAATACACGTCTTTTTAAATAAGAGAAATAAGATTTTTTTTAATAAGAGTCATGATAAGAGTTGACGAACCCGTTGGATGAATGGTTAGGGTACTTGCCTTAACCTTCTGTTCTAGGGTTTCCAGGTTCGATTCCCGACAGGATCAACCTTGGGAATTAACTTTTTAAAGTGGGCATTGGACTGGATCTGGAAAGCAGTGGCAGGGTACATTGTGTTTCGCAGTCATTTGGGCAGCCCGTCTGGCGGCAGTAACAACCCCCCTACAGAAAACCACCGTGAAATAACAGTACATGTGCTGTTGTGTTTCGGTGAGTGAATAAGGCATGTCAGGAGTTAGGGCCCACTATCTCAATCCTTATCCTTAATCCTACTGTAGTCGGCAGCGCATTTGCCGCACCTGTGGCGTTGCTTGTGTTATAGGCGACGGTATCCACCTACCATCAGGTAGACCGCCAGCCTGTCTGCCAACATTAACATAAAAAAGAAATATAATGACATGGTATTTTGTACTAGCTTTTACTCGCTGCATGTGTACAGAGTTTAATGCGTGATAGTTTAGTCAACTATTACACGGCGCTTTCTACAAAAACAATGTGACAAAGATTCAAATAATATCCTAGCTGAGTTTACTTGGCATCGCAATTAACCATATCAAACCTTCTGTTATCACTAAAATACTGGGCACACTACATATAAACATTATATAAAAATCAAAATCATGTATATGTCAGAGATTGCTGAGGCAGCGCCACGAACGGAGAGTTTAAGAAACGGTTCCAGTTTGCATTAAACGCCATCTAACCACTTTCCTTGGAAACGTCAATCAGTAAGCTTGGGTGCGGTCGAAGCGGGAATAGCAGCCGTCACATGTATGAGGTTGCGAATAAGAGAGGGCGCCTTTCAATCGATAAGAGAGAAAGGCCTTTTTTTTTTTTTTTTTTTAGGAGGGGAAATGCATTTCCGCACTATCCCTCGCCGACGAGGACGGTCGGCGAGGGGGTGTGAAGGACTCACCCGACGGAACGAATCGCCCCGCCGGGCCTACCCCCTAAAACCCCTCCATGTTCCACCATCGGCAGTGATGATGGGACCCGGGATCACAGCGAGGCCTTATCCCCGGGCCCCACGCACCGCCACGTCCTTTCGGACCCTGCTCCATCGCGGCAAGCCGCATAAAACTCCTGTGGTGACCTGCGGAACATCTGCAGGCCAACCACACCTCTCATCTGTTAAGTTCCAGGCGCCAGATGTCCTCCTCTGACGCCTGAAACAGACAGCGCCGCCGCCGATAAAGCGACGGACCCACCATCTCTTCGGACACTTCTGCGGAGCCAGCCACTGATTTTTACCTACGGTCTGACCACCCAGAGGAGCTCAGAAACTCCCGGGGACCGTAGGCTGGACCTCTTCCTTGACCAAGGGCCGGTGTACCCTCCGGCGCCCAAGTGGGGCAGCCGCAGACCCTCCTCCCAGGTATCTCGGCCTCCCTCCCTTGGGACCCCGACGCAAAATCCGGGACGCGACGATATTGGAGGGCCACGCCGAGAGTTACGCCGGGATCGCCCTCGTCTGTTGCGCTCCGCCACGAGCTCCGTTGAACGGAGCCCGCTCGGAGCCCACCTCGGTGTGGGCCTTCTTTGTCCCCAAAACCAATCCGATCGGTCGAGCAAAGGCCGGTGAGGAAAAAAAGCACCGACCCCTGCAACCGCCCGGATTGCCAAGGGTAAGCCCCCCCACCACGACAAGGTCATGGCCCACCTAGGGGGGAAGAGAGAAAGGCCTGGACGAGCAGAGCGCTCATTGAGAAGACAAGACGAACACACCCCGTTTCCAGTTAAATCCATTTGCAGCTTTAATCATTATCGGATTATACGATCGTGTACTACAAACTTCGAGTCTCGATGAGGCCTGTACCCCAGAGAACCGACCCCGACATCAGAACTTCGATTCGGCATTTAAACCTGGGATAAGATTTCCTTTTTATACGCTATAGAACAAATACCCCAGAATAAAACACTACATAATCTTTTTTCCAAACGTGAGATATGAGGAATATTGATAACCCTATTTTTTATTATTTTCTTCAGCAAAAAATACATTATCGTACTGTAAGCACTGTAATATTTCTAATCTATTTTTTTATATCCATTCATCGTTTAATCGTGGTGACAAAAAATAATAAACAATGTTTTAATATTTTTTTTGAACGTCTTTTAATTTAATATTGTTGAAAACATAAACGGTCGGATCACGTAACACCATTCATGTGCACGAGATCAGACTTTTGATGCTAGGCCCACAATCATCGCGTGATGAATTACTCGGGTCACGACCATATATGGCCTAACATTGCGTATACTGTTTTAGATAACTTTCGTTGTGTGTGTACAATAATGGAATTGTGCGTTCCAGTGAATTTCTCTTTATTTTTTTAAAGTTTAAGTAATAAAATTATAAAGTAAATAATAATAGTGTTAAAACTCTTTCAGTAGACGACTTATTCAAAGCATAGAAATATATGTATGTTAGTAAACTAGCTTTTGCCCGTGAGTAGTGGTAGGGCACACTGCGTTTCGCAGTCATTTGGGCAGCCCGTCTGGCGGCAGTGACCACCCCCTTACAGAAGACCACCGTGAAATAACGGCATATACGTGCTGTTGTGTTTCGGTGAGTGAGTAAGGGATGCCAGAGCCCATTTCCTTATCCCCTCCTAATCCCTTATCCTTAATCCTTCTGTAGTCGGCAGCGCACTTGTAGCAACTGTAGCGTTGCTTGTGTTATAGGCGACGGTAGCAACCTACCATCAAGTGGACCGACAGCCTGTCTGTCGACATAACATAAAAAAAAAAAAAAAAAAAAAAACTCCATCCGCGCTCCTTTTTCTTAGATGTTAAAACATTTATTCAATCTTTATTGCTCATATATCTTTGTCAGGCTTTGATTTTTTATTTTTTGATGAACGATTATATGTACCTTCTACACAGTTTTTATTTTTAATTTAAGATGATCCCTCGGGAATAATATCTACTTTTTTCTGGATAACTTCTATGGCCATGTCTATATTCCTGACAACGTGTATTCAAAATTTCATGATGAGAGCTAATTTGTGAAAGCGTAACACAAACAAACAAACAAACAAAACTCACATTCGCATTTATAATATAGTATGTGGCTACTACCTTCATCGCCTAGAGACATAAGCAACGCTAAGAAATGATATTGTTAACATTGGGAGCACGGTACCTTTAAAAAACTCCATTTTGTAGGGGATAAAAGCACCTTTTGAATTCAAAGGGTGCTTCCTTTTTTCTATCCATCCATATAATAAAAAAAAGCCCGTTATTTTATTAATATTTTTGCATAGTCTAAAATAACGGACTTCAAAAAGGTTACTAAAAAACCTTTATGTTACCTGAGTTTTTATTTCATTAGAATGTAATATTAAAAAGACGTATTCAATTCCAGAATTTACATCAGCGCAAATTTCGTGAAAAAAATAATGTATTTTCCTCGATGAGATGGAATGAAAAAATAAGAAAATAGAAACGGTTTAACCGATTTGAATGCGGTTTTCACTTATGTATTGTAGCATGGTTTCCGTAACATTTAGTGTTTGTTTCATTCCAATCGATTTACAAACAAAACCGATACCGTATACCACGCGTACGCAGTTGGAGGCTCAGCTAATTTTAAATATGCTTTAGGTACAATATTTAATATTGTAAAAAAGCAATAAAATATTACACACAATAGATTCCTGAATTTCATGTTCAGAAAAAGCGAAAATTTGTATGAATATTTAATAATTGCAATAAACAATAATAGCCCATTTCCCTATCCATTCCTAATCCCTCATCCTAACCTACTGTATTCTGCAGCGCACTTGCAGCAGCTTTGGCGTTGCTTGTGTTATAGGCGACGGTAGCCACCTACCATCAAGTGGACCGTCAGCCTGTCTGCCGATCTTTACATAAAAAAAACAAGAGTTGCAAGAATTGTAAATTTTAATAATAATGGAAAAATAAAGGACAATATACCTAATATCAGTCGATTACGTTATCGGTAAACTAAATCGCAAATGGTCATTAATTGGACGATACGATATACTCATATCAAGGGGGATTGGACCAGCATAATCCCCCTATAATATGTAATTGGGGATCAGTATCAAAATATCCGCATTCCATATGTACTAATTGGATTTTAAGTCCACATCTGCACATTTGAATCGAATGGATTAGTTTGAATGGCTATTTTATTTTAAACCTAATCGACTGTCCTAATTTTGCAGGCAAAGCCAATTAGATAGATACTCAATTCCAAAAGATATTAGGTCCGAACCTTCAAGCGTTTAATCACAAATTCATTCACTCAATTGACACTTTGAAATAGTCTAAATTTAATCAAAAACCTGGATTCAAAGTTGATATGTTTGGTTCTATTAACAGACGGAATTTTTGGTATGGCTCATATTTTGCAAGTGTTAAGGTACAGTGTACATGATTTAGTTTTCTTTTTAAATCCTAATCAATATAACAACAAGCGATACGAAAACGACTTTTCGTAGCTTTTGCGAAATTATCTGCGACAGTGAACCGGCGACACATTAAGGAAACATTGACGACTTTTGACAAGTTTTGGCAATCTTGGTTTGTGAAAATAAAACGTTCGTTTCGCCCTTAATGGCATTTTAACTCATCCCGCACGCAACAATACGTTTGTCACTGCATATGTAATTTGTATACTCTTTTGTTTGTGCTCAAAGTATGCAAAAATGAATTTAGTGTAACGTTAGAAGCAATTTGAAGGGCTTTATACGTCCAAGTCGATCCCTCGACGTCTAAATATTAACAAGCCTTTGTTAGGCCGACCGTTTGAGATACGGCTTTAATGGATAGCCGAGTGGGGCTAACTTTGAGATCGATGTCTTTTAGATAGCGTTTGTATCATTATGTGTACAACTTTTAAGTCATGCACCCGTTAAACCTCTACTTAAGTTTAATATTTTACTTTCATTTTAACTTCATTTTGTGTTTTAAAGAAAAATTTGTTTTTCTGTATATATGGATAAGAGAAACTGTAGATATGAAGAAAAAAAAAATTTTTTTTTTTTATTTTCATTATGGCACCGGGATTTCGACCGCGCTCTAAGGTGTTATATTTTTTTCAGGCTTTGGATGAGTGGTTAGGGTGTTTGCCTTAACGCTCTGATCTAGGGTTCCCGGGTTAAATTGTCGGCAGGGTCAACTTTGAAAAATGAACTTTTCAAATTTGGCTCTGGTCTGGATCTGGAAAGTAGTGGTAGGGCACACTCCGTTTCGCAGTAATTTGGGCAGCCCGTCTGGCGGCAGTAACCATCCCCTTACAGAAGACCACCGTGAAATAACAGCACGTATGCTGTTGTGTTTCAGTGAGTGAGTAAGGAATACCAGAGCCCATTTCCCTATCCCCCCTAATCCCTTATCCTTAATCCTACTGTAGTCGGCAGCACACTTGCTGCAGTGGAATACTACTTTTTTCTGGTCGAATACTACTTTTTTCAACCAGAAAAAAAGTAGTATTAGTATTATAGCATATAAAAGTAGTATTATGAACTTTTCTATATCCGTGACAACTTCAATACAAAATTTTATAATAATCGGCAAGATTTTATCATATAAAATCATCATTTAGAGTCTACTCTAAAGTAAAAATTACAATATCTCTCTCTTTTGTTTTCTTTCTTTTATCTAAAATTCTGCTGGCAAGCTGACATTCCGCTTGATGGAAAGTGACTACCGTTAACATAAGTACAATTAATTTAATAAGAACCCAATTTCCAAAAATACTTAGATCACAATTTTAAAAATGTATAATATCTTTACGACGTCCATTGAATGTAAATCGTTATAGATATGTTTAATCAATAAGTAATTTTTAATATAAATAACAAATATTAACATGATTAAGAATCTATCTACGTTTTATAAAACTTATGAGAATACTATAACAGAAACGTATTTCTAATTTTAGTTTAAGAATATCGCAACTAAATAATTAAAAAAAACGGGACGAGTGCGAGTTGAACTCGCGTGAAGAGGGTTCCGTACGATGTTACCTATCCGCACAATGTTGAGTGATTTACCATGTTATATTAATATCATGGACTTTTTATAGGTTTTCATATAATCTATAAGTAGAAAACTTAAGCTATAAGCGGACAGACGGACACATGAGTGATCCTATAAGAGTTCCGTTTTTTTATTCGAACGTACAGAACTCTAAAAAGCCAGGGAAAATTTAGCTCATCTTCGCCATTTTGTTCTAAGCTGATGTGGATTGCGTCGATCCAAGTTCGACTAACCCTTGATGTAATTTTCCCTGTAACACAAAATAAATTAACAATTTTATTTATATCAATTACAAACTCATATCTCGTGGAAGCAGGACAGCAGTATGTCGTCCCTTTTTGTCCATCTTCAAAAACATTTACCAGGCTAGTAGTATTTTTTTGTAATAATTATTTAAAGTGAAAATCTGGTGAAAAGAAAACATGAATGGCAAGTGCGCTGCCAACCTTGAGAAGATAGAAGATTAGGATCGGATAGGAGAATGGATAATGACATACCTTACACAATACACACTCACCAAACTACAATAGCCACTCATTATTTCAATGTAATCTTTAACAAGACGTACTATCCAGTTTATAGTCTATAAAATAATATTTTTAATATGCAATAATTGTAATACACGTAACATCTATAATATATATAATATGTATATATAAATGTTATGTAAAATACTTTTGAAACAAATAATACGTTCGATTTGTAGCGCCATCTAGATATGTGCAGTTTTTGTGACAATATACAGCCTTATCTAGTATATTCATAATCGAAGAGAGAAATCATAGTAAAACGCTATAGCATTTTATTAGATTACTATACATTAGAGCTCAGAAAACCTTTATTAGTGTTACGATAGGCTGATATTTCGTTATAATCGACAGCGATTTCGTTTACAATGGAAGATATTATTAAGAGGAGAGTAAGCATCCTTAGATGTAGAAATACACACTGTTTTACTTTTGAAGTTTTGATGTTTTTTTTTTTATTTTTTTTATTTTATTTTCTTAGGAAGCCAACGCAGTAGCCAAGCCATCCTTAATACATAAACACGTTTAAAAATTCATTTATAATATCATATACTCCACTTATTGGCTAACTTGGTATGTATTAAGACGAAAACAAAAATAAGCCAATAATAAAAGAATAATAATACAAATATAATAACAAAAACTCAAAAAACGACAAACCATTATGCAGTACGCAATAATAAAATTTTTTAACGCTCTTTTAATTTTTTGGTACCTCTTGATAATTAACTTAAGCGCATGGTAAATGTTAACAATCTATTTGCGTTTCATGGTCCATCCTTAATGTCGATCTCTATCCCAACTTAGATCTTCCCTCAAATGTCAAATGCATGAAGCATTTTGCCCTGGAGTACTATTACAAACTCCTCACCATGCCAACAACTAGTGGTTAGCTCTCTAATTTATGCTACTCACTATAATAACCGGTTTCAGAAGAAAACCCCGACACATCCCAAAATAATCTCATCACAGTTGCAAACGAGGTGATTATTGGTGTTGATCACGAAGTCTAGCTCTCCCATCACCGAATAAGAAGAAGAACGTAATGTAATTTTTAATGTAATTTTCAAAATTGACTCTGGTCTGGATTTGAAAAGTAGTAGCAGGGTACACTGCGTTTCGCAGCCATTTGGG
The DNA here is from genome assembly GCA_910589475.2 of Bembecia ichneumoniformis. Classification (NCBI taxonomy): domain Eukaryota; kingdom Metazoa; phylum Arthropoda; class Insecta; order Lepidoptera; family Sesiidae; genus Bembecia; species Bembecia ichneumoniformis. The sequence goes on from OU342531.1 coordinate 739,333, forward strand.
CAGCCCGCCTGGCGGCAGTAACCACCACCTTACAGAATACCACCGTGAAATAATAGCATATACGTGCTGTTGTGTTTCGGTGAGTGAGTAAGGGATGCCAGAGCCCATTTCCTTATCCCCTCCTAATCCCTTATCCAATCCTACTGTAGTCGGCAGCGCACTTGCAGCAGCTGTGGCGTTGCTTGTGTTATATGCGACGGTAGCCACCTACCATCAAGTGGACCGTCAGCCTGTCTGTCGACCTTAACATTAAAAAAAAGAACACCGCCGCGCCACCTTTGAGGCCTTTTATCACACCTGCAAAGAGCCCTCTTTCCCGAGGAACTTTGCACCTTTCGCGGTTTATGCCGCGATTAAAATAAGCAATCCTCAAGGGTCAGCTGGTCCCTCATAGTTAATTAGGTTTAAATGTCTTTTATTTTTAAGGGTCAGACGCGTGGTTTCGCCCTCCAACAACAGTTGTCGGTTCCAAAGTCTCCTCAGGACTTAGAATCAAGCTCATGCGGGTGCTTTTAGTTGGTAAAAACCCACATAAACTTTTGCACATGCAGCGCATATGTGCATAGAATATTTTTGTAAGGTATCAGCTATAATAGCTGTAATTTAAATCGACCAAATTTTTGTTTTTCACCTTTCAGGTTCAATTCCACTGGTAAACTATTCATAGATAATTTGAACCTGAGTGTTGTTAACATTGCAAATGTATTTCTTAGTTCAGGGTCACAAAATAAGTATTAAGTAAATACATTTAATAACACATTTTAAGTAAATATTAACAAAAAAGCCTTTTATGAAAAATATTCTACCTTCACAAGCTCGGTAGAGCCACTGTTTCGTGTCGATTAGGGTCGCTATTGATGGGCTATTCGATGACCATTAGTTTAGCTAAAACTCTGTACAAAAATATAAATCACTCACTGCAGCTAATGTTTGTGAGGTAAAAAAATCTTTTCCAATTTTAAATTAACGATTATAATCTCAACAAAATACTCTTAAGAAAATGTTAGAATTATTTTGCAACTATGGGGTTCTTTACTTAGCCTATTAAGTAGAAATCGCTGCACTCTTCTGTCTGTCTGTCTATATCCGCTATATCCGCTAACTCTTCAAAAATTACGCAATTGATTTTGATGTCAGGTTTTGAATTTATATATATATATAACATAACATAATTGCTCTCGAGTGAAGCCGGAGGCGGGTCGCCACACAATTATACTATTTAAACAATTACTCTAGACGCACGCCTAGAGTATATTTTAACAATACTGCCTACAACCACAATAAACGCGACTACCAAAATGGCATAGCTGTCTTCAATTTTTTTGGCCTGGAGCTGCTCCTAAGTCGGAAAAAGAGATAAAAGTCGGCGGGAGATAGATCTCGAGAATAGGAGTGTTCAAATAATTCGAAACCCGCTTTTCGAATGGCAGTCATCGCAACTTCGCTGTTCTGTGCAGGTACAGTGAAACAGCACTCCAGCTCGCAGTTTGCCTCGTCTTTTTTCTTTGATATCACCTCACAATCTTCTTATTTGTTCAGCGTCCAGGTAATTCAGGTAATAACTGTTACCTCGAAATTTTAAAAAACAGTCACCATAACCTTTTGTGCGGAGTTTGCTCTTTGAATTTCTTCGATGTCGTTTCCAAGGCATCGATTGTTGTTTCGTCTCAGGATCTTGAGTAAAAAATCTGTCCTGATCAGTCTAGAAATATTGAAGATCTGCTCATAAAATATAGACACGTTTATTCTTATATATAACTGTTAACATTCTGGATACCCAAAGCGCTTATTGATGTGATTTTCGTCGCTGAAGATCCTTTGAAATCTGCCGTATAAGATCCCTGAGACCTCAGCTAAAATTAGGTCTCCGACTTTTTTCACATTTTCATCGGTGCGATATGATTCGCGATGCTCGTCTTCTGTGGATGTCGCCACAGTCCAACTGTAGGAAAAGGAAGGCACAGTCTCCCAATGTTTTCATCAAGTCGGCGTGTATGTCTTTGACAGACATTTTTTACATACAGTAGTAAATATTTTATTACGGCTCTGACTTCGTTATTCCCCATTTTCGTTAAAACTCTCTGACTGTTCTTACTCAAATAAAGTTAGTTCCACATTGCAACAGTATTATTAATGTTTTTTTTTCTCATATGTAGTGAAAGTTTAAGCTCACTACCCAATTTTTTTATATTACTTTTGGGTCACCATAAGGATATATAAAAAAACGACATAGAATATTTTCTTCTGATACAGATGCTGAAAAAATGATATATTCCGTTCTAATACCAAGAACTAATACCACTGGTATTTGTTTAAACTTATATTTATTTTCTATTCCAAACGGATACCACTCTTTAAATAGTTAAGTTTTATGTGCGAACCAATACCAACAATTTGGTGCAGTCAGCTCAGTAAAAATTGTATTCTAATATTTTTATGTGATCGTCATCGAACTATAACTTAGCAGTTCGATAGTGATCGTAATATAATACTAAAATTGTTAGATTATAAGTGAATTATTCATATTTCATGTCTTTGTAAAAAAAGTTTACCAATTTTTGGTGATGACTGATTATACAGACAGTTGATTTTCTGTGATATTTTGAAATTTTTAGATTTTAAGTAAAATAGTTATTGTTCGATGTTTTTGCAAAAAAATATCGTACAGGTATGGAGGAAACAAAATGATTAATAACAAATAAAGTTGATTTTATTATTACTCATATTTTATTACTGAACTAAACACTTGTTAACTAAATTTTAAGTTTTTGGATGTACTTAAATGTTTTTTTTTTTTAAATTAAAGGTCCTTAAAATTACCGCTAAACTTTTAACTGACTGTACCTTTTATCTTTGAACTTTGTTTTGGTATTAGTCCATACGTTTGGAATTGAAAATAAATATGAGTTCAAACAAATACCAGTGCTATTAGTTGTTGATATTAGACCGGAATAAATCGAAAAAATATTTAAAAATGCTACAGTTTTAGAGGAGACAACCGAGAATAAAATAACTTGAATTTAAGAATATTTTTAGGTAAAATTGCACTAAAGTGTGGTTGTCCTTTCGTTTAGTACTGTGTGACAATACAATTCATACTCATTTAAACTCATACTTATTCTCGAAATGCTACGACCATCGTGTTTTCTTTTAACAGCAGTGTGTAGCGGTTTATTAATATCCGTTGGCGAAGAACATCACCGGGAGTGGGGAGGAGGTAGCAAATAATAAATGTCATCAGAAACAAAAGGGTGACGGGAAAGAGTGAACAATTCGGGAGGGCTACAATTTATCAAAAGCAAACCATTTTGTCACATTGTTTGCGTACAAACGCAATGTTTTCACACACATGTGTATAATGTTGTGCTGAATCATAAATAGCCTTTTGTTGAACTATTATAACAAACGACTGATATGGGACGTATATAGTTTCGAATCCTGGTTGAGCCTGTAATCTCTGAATGTTTTTTTTTTTATTTAAAATATATATTATAAGTAATGCCCGCAGTAAGATAGCTTCATGGAAAGGCTCAAATTGTTAATAGTGATACAAACTCAATCATTGTAAGTTAAAATTTACTGTTAGACAAGAATAGAAATCTTATTAATTTCAATTATATTATTTTTTATTAATAAAATTTGGATGACAGCATTTAAATAACTCTACGTATCTACTAATTTAACATATGTTTAAATATGTGACAGATTTATCTTTATTTATCAGATTACCATAAATTACCAATTCAACAATTTGCGCTAATGTTAAATTATTAACAATGTTATGTAATATATTTAATCTGGGCAGTTTTTAGATAATTGAAATGTAAGGATTTTATTTTATTTTTATTTATTAGTTATTTTAAGAGTGAGTGTAGGCTAGACGACTAATAGGGTCCCTATATTAGGGCTTATAATATGAAACTACCGCTTCGTAAAAAATTAAAACTTTTTTCTTTTTATACGATAAAATACTTATATTTATTTAGTCAAAGTATGTACCCTCGTTGTCTATAGAGCATCTAATCGGGAAGATCATTAAAACCCTTGCGATAGAACTCTACGACTCCACAAACAGTGTGAAGGCATTTGGAAAAAAAAAAGTACAAAAAATTGTTCAAATCGCAGAAAAAATGAGTCTATTGAAACGAGGTCCGGCGAATATGAAGGATGGCGGATGGTTTTTAACTGCAGGTCTTGTAGTTTTAAAACTGTTTCTTGAACAGTGTGAGGTCTTGCGATATCAAGGAGCAATAACGGTCAAGATTGATGGACGAGTCGGGGCTGTTTTGCTGCGAGTTTCGCCATTTCTAAGTTCGACACAGATGTTCGGTTTTTATCACTCCTAGTCGTCGATATATTCTATGTCACTGAATGGCAAACATAGATGTCAACGCGGTTATTGACTTGGATGGTCTGTGGCGAGTTGTAAAAAACATGACAGCGAATGGCGTCTTTGTTTATCGGGAAGAATTTGAATTATTGAAAGTGAATAATATAGGATTTTTATGAGACTTTGTTACTTCTTCGGAATACTTGATTTTCTTAAATTTTATTGGATGTAATTAAAATTACTTATTTGGATGGTGCACACATCTTGTTTATTTCTTAATTACTTCAAAACATCTAAAATATTTCACAACCAAGTATCCAGATGTATAAAAACACACTCTCCGTTTTTTTCACGTCAAAACATAAAATTATACTTACTTTTTCTTTTTCACTGTTTGAATATCTAACCTTTTTAAGTCAGCCAGTATTTAAGTTCAAAATTCATTAACATACTGAATGTATTATAGATCCTTGTCGTGAGATATGGCAAACAGGGATTTTAGTTTCGATTTTTGTGGATCACCGTCGAATGGCGGCCGTTTGAGGTTTGGGACAATATTAACACTGAATCGTCTGAGAGGCGAACAAACAGTGGCGCGTAATACTGTTTCTCTTGCAGCTACCTCTTTTAAGTACCAACGAGGTTATAAATGTAATAGAAGGCGGTACGTGAGTCCTTTGTTTTAGTAGCAAAGTCTAGTATTCATATTTAATAGCTGATTTGCCCTAACAAATCTTGTAACAGAATTGTGTGTTTGTATCCAGGAATCGTAGACATTCGCATTTATTCCGACAGGAGTAGACACAAAGAATAGAATTCTGCTGTTATTGCTTGACCGGATATGACGAAGCTGTAGTTACATCACGAAATGTCCACCAAACCATCAGCTTTCTATGGGTAAGCTTCGCTTTAGAGTATTGCTGTAGCTTTTGACCTGGTCAGCAATTGCTGTGTTCGCTTTCGATTAAAGGTTCCTTGGCTTTTTTCCGAAATCCTGGTAAATTTAAATTTAACTGGTAAATCTAAATGACGATCATAAGAGTTTCTTGGAGAAACCTAATTGATAAATAAATATTTTGATTTGATTTGATTTGATATCGCAAAGGATCTATTTTTCGTCCCACGTCACAATTCGACCCAAAATCCCTTCATTTTTATATCGGTTTATCAAGGCCCGCTGCTCTCTATAGATCAGTCAAATGAGGTACTCATAACTATTTTTAATTTTACCAATTTACTGCAAATGGGTCAATATTGTGGGTATGCTAACATTAAACCATACCGCTAATTTTTTGGTATTTTTTTTTTTAATTATAGATGGGTTTGCTCTTGACCAGCATCTATCCATGTAGGAAGGATCAGGCCGAAGATGGAGCGAGCTCACCCAGAAGATGCCTATTCACTCGAACCTTGAAAAGATTTGGGTTATATGAGCTCGGAAATACAGACGCCGGCATAGTTCCAATCCTTAGCAGTGCGCATCACAAAAGATGTTATAAAGCGCTTGGTCCGAATTAGAGGGATTTCGACAAGGTGAGGATGGTAACCAGCCGTACGTCTGCATGTCCGATAGAAGAAAGGTGAAGGCGGTATGATCTCATGCAGCTCTCGAGCACACTCTCCGAAGTACATTTTATAGAATACACACAGACAGGCAACTTTGCGTCTATGTGCCAGGCTCTTATTAGTGTATCATCGCCAATGAGCCTCCTAGCTCTGCGATCCACCGAGTCGAGTGCAGCAAGTTTTGATACGGATCAGATTTCACTCTTAGCAAAACGAACAATTTTTCTGCGTTAGTCTCATGTTCTGTTGATATAGGACGAACGAGGCAATGATTTACACTTTTCTTATTATATATTAATAATTTATTATTTTAACGCTTTATATTCCGTTCATATATTTTTTACACAAAACAAAAGATATACAGAGTAAATAGGATACATTGACAGATCATGATTGAATTGTCGATTGATTGAATGAACAACTCAACATGTTCAAATTCGAAAATTACTCTGATTTTAGCTGTATCCATCATCAGTTTAAAAGATGAATTTAAAAAATTTGAAAGTCGAATAATCAAATTTATTTATTTATTTATTTTTAATTTTAGAATTTTAAAGTTTTAGTACGAAAAAAATATTATTCTGTAATCTGGCACCATGCAGGTTTAATTTTAATTCAAAATGGCTAGTGTGATAAAACGAAAATTTCATATTTACACCCCTATTATTAGCATCTAATATGAAAGGGCAACTTTGAGGTTCTTATTTATATATTAAGACTGACTTGAGCACCAGCCAACAATCGTATAAGTAGATCTATCAGCAAGCTTGAGAGATATTATCGCTTATAAAAAGACTATAAAAGAAACACGTTTGTAAGGGAAGAAGGTTGTCCATTTTCCCCTTACTTTGTTAATGCTACTGCTAAATCTGCTATGGGTTGCAATGGTAAGCAGGCAACGTTTTATCTAATAGGTAATCAGTCGCACATTAATATAAAAGGGAATGTCAATAAAACTAGCGGAAGACATAGCAAATCTACCTGAAAACAGATCAGCACATGTGCTGTTACGTTTAGGTGTGTAAGTTCCTAAGCATTACCAGTGTCCGTTCTACTATGTCCTCCTCGTCTCTTCATTGTATCCTTTCAAGTCGTTATCGTAAGTTTGAAGTTATTTTAAGTAAAAAGTTTATTTTTTCCAGGAATATTTTCTGCACATTTTATTTTCATTATTATAATAAAATAGTTTCATTAAACTGAAAAGATCTTAGTCCAGAATAATTTACCATACATCAGTCGAGGTGCTTCTTGTCTTAAGCAGATTTGCCGCGAAGTTCACTAGTAACATTTTCATAAGTAGATTTTTATTCTTCATTTACATTTTAAACTATCTCCAGAATAAAAGTGTCGTAGCTGCGCTCCAGATTGGAGTACTTTGGAAGAATTTAAACACTGTTTAATTAAGTAATAAACCTAGAGAGAGATATATGTAAAGAGAAATATACAATTTTCTTTAATTTAAATACTTTTCTGTTAAACTACAACCTCTATGTGTGTTTAAAAACTATTTTTTTACTTATGCTTCAATCTATATAAAAAGACGTCTGTCATCTGAATTCTGAAGTAAATCTCTATATATAAAAATGAATCCCTATTTCCCTTGGTCACGGGATCACGCGTGAATGGGTAGACCGATTTTAATTCGGTTTTCACTAATGGAAAGAACGGGGAATGTTCTTATATATAAAAATTGCACCACGGGCGAAGCCGGGGCGGGTCGCTAGTTTATTATAATTTAAAATATATCATTGTATAAAACGTTTGTGTGATTTAGAATTCGACATTGTAATTAAATAAGATTAAATGTCGTTTCTTTCCTTGCAGGTAAAGTTTTGTTAGTTTTGTTACTGGATATTTTTAAGCTTATGCTTCACTGTTACGGCTTGCAGTAGAAGCTTTAATAAAAAGGAGTTATGCTTGTAACAATAAGTATATTTGCAACTAGCTGGTGCCCGCGGCTTTGTTCACGTTGAAAAAAAAAAGCCTGACTAAATATATGAGCAATGTAACGCCTAACATCTTTATAGCTTTGCCAGGCGTTAGATGATCCCTCAGGAACAGTAGTTCTTTCCGGATGAAAGGTGCCCTATGTACTTTCCTACATCACTGACAACGTGTATGAAAAATTTCATGATTATAGGTTTAGCGGTTTAGGCGTGAAAAGGTAACAGACAGACAGACAGTTACTTTCACATTTATAATATAAATTAGTATGGATTGGGAAAAAAAATAATAACAAGCATAGAGGTGATATACAATATAAATTGCTTTAAACCTCGATCAATTTCATGACAAAGCTTATTTGAAAACTTTTTTGGCAACACCTATCCAATCTGTCCAGTACACACATCTGTTGCAGCGGTAACGGTACTTCTCCAGAAAATTGTATCATTACACTAACACAACACTGGAGTGGTTTACAGTTCTCTTGGCGTATTACAGCTATATATCAACTCGATGCGTTCAAGAGATATCGTTTTGGGGTTCGGAAAAAGTCAGAAGAACTATACGGAATGAAGATTAAAATGGCTCCTAATGAAATACCAGAGACAATTTAATTGGTACAAGTTATAACATAAACTACCGTCAAATAACAAAATGTCTGATGTTGTGTATGTTGCATTCCAAAGCACATTCTCATACCTTGTTCTTACACACTCTTACATTCTTATCAATTATGCCATCAAAGTATGTGTTTTTTATGTGTTACTAAGCCACGCTAGCAGACTAACTAGAAAGAATGGTAGAAACTTACAATTAAGCCGAAAAGTAGCGTGCCTATCGATTTTCTATCGTCTACACTATGGAGAGTGTGCATCTATACTGTACGATTTAATCCAACCGGAACCGTTCCACTTGCGGACCACTAGACGTGGGCAGGGGTTTCATCCCTTCGTGGTCGACGTACCTCGATCACGAACAAAGCGTTTCAGTTCCACCTTCCTTGTTCGAACTGCTAAGGAGTGGAACTCATTGCCTGCGTCTGTGTTCCCACAGAACTACAACCTCGGGGTCTTCAAAACTAGGGTAAATGAGCATTTACTAGGTAAGCGTGGTCAACCTTCGGCCACATCTGCACCTCACATCAGGTGAGATAGTGGTCAAGCGCTACCTCGATTACATAAAAAAATAAAAAAAAAGTTGATCATAAGTTGATCATAACTTACAATTAAGAAATCCATATTGGATACTAGGCAGGTACGCTGCGGGGTTATGCCGGACTCCTACCGACTAAAACCCAATTTTATGAACATAAAAAGTTTGGCAATATTCAGACAAATTAATTAACAAAATGTATTACGAAATGCAGGTCAGCTAATTTCATAGCAGACGCTCATGAAGCGAAAATGACGGTAGGTGGAAACCCTCGCCTATAAAACAAGCAACGTAACATAGCTTTTAACATAGGATTAGGAGGCGATAAGGAAAGGGCATGGCACCCATTAGTCACTCACCGAAAAACAACACCACAAAAGCTGTTATTAATATTTCCCGAAACTTAACACGAACTATTATTTCATGGTGTCTTCGATAATGGTTGGTCAGACGGACTGTTTTTTGAAAAATCTTGAATGTACAGGCATGGCTCGTTTGCGATTTTATTATACATATAGTTTATCATTGGTTAATGATGAAAATTATGAGGTGTTTAGATAGTTTAACGAAATTCCGGAATTACCTTGCTCAATTCTTAAACAATAGCTATTTAATTCTGCATATTGCGAAGGACAACCATCTTTTCATGCCTAAACTGATGAAGCAATTTTTATGAAAATTTATATTAAAATAGCTCCAATGAATTTAGGCAAGCATGGGTTTTCTTAGTGAGATCGAAAAAATATAAATTACATTTAAGCTTTTACAAAAAAAAAGATAAAGATAATGTTTTTGAAATTAGATCCATTATGGGGGTAAATTAGGGGAAGCTTACTAAAATACATCAGTGAAAACCGCATTCAAATCGATTAAGCCGTTTCTGAGATTAGCGTGCACAAACGCTCAGACAAACAGACTTACAGACAAACGGACAGAAATTCTAAAAATTTTTTTACCTCGGTAACAACGTGAACAAATTGCTTTTTTTGAAAAAATATTTAATCTGCAGACACGGCTCGTTTATGATTTAATTCCTATGTATATAAAAGATATATATTTACATGAATATTCAGGGTAAACATAAGCTACTTTTAAAATTTTCCTGCCAGGGTAGCCGTAGGTAATGAATAAATCTGCTAGAGTGAATTGATTGTAGAATGGCCACTTCGCATGTTCGTAACTCTAGTTCTGTACATTTACCATGAGTTTACAATGACCGCACTCGCTAGGGAGATCGTAAAATATTTATATGAAAAACTGCCAACTGTCAATGTCAAATTGACAATGGTAAAGGTACAGTACCTCTACCAAAGATAATTGTAGATTAATACAACATCTTTGACCTCTACCATGAGTTTACAATGACCGAGCGTAAAATATTTATATGAAAAACTGTCAACTGTCAATGTCAAATTGACAATTATCCATTTAAATATTTTACGCTCTCGCTAGCGAGTGCGGTCATTGTAAACTCATGGCAGAGGTACAGTGGCTCTAGCATGAGTTTACGATACTACACTCGCTAGCGAGAGCGTAAAACATTTATATGGAAAATTGATAATTTGACATTGACAGTTCACGATTTTCCATACAAAAGTTTTACGTTCTCGCTAGCGAGTGTAGAATTGGTGTAGTATCGTAAACTCATACTAGAGCCTCTGTTCGCTTTTATTTGTACGTTTGGACCACTCTGGTTCGGTCCGCGAAACTATTCAGCTGTTTCAACTGTCAGCCCGCGGTCTCGTCTTGACACTGCTATATTTCTACGGAATATTCCGCTTCAATCTTCCAACTACGTTTCGCCCATTGTTTCATTTAAATTCGATATGCAGTTTAGATAAATCTTGTCAACTTATATGACTTTGCAACCTCACCAATATACCTACTTTTTGTTAGATAATATTCTGAGGATACCTCGCAGAAGTGAACATGAAAATTTAATTTAAACGCATATATTAGGCAATTTAATAAAAAATGTAATATTCACAATATCAGTAACTAGGTTTAAAAATGATATTGATAAACATAAAACGCGACTCCACAAGATAAGTAATTCTTTTGTGGGTCAGTGTATACGGTTTTATAATAAACGTCCTGAGATAATAAGAGCCTTACCTATAAATAAATTGAAAAGTGTAATCGAAACCAAACTCTGTTCGGAAAGGTTATTATGAAGTCGCTTATTATTTAAGCGATAATGAAGCCTGAATTTAAAAGCTTCTGAGGTCATACTATGTATAGTATTGTATATACTGTAATTTGTGTATAATAATTGTAATTGTTTTATATATTATTTTAAAGATGATCGGGTTTTCTTCTCAGGATCGTCATCAACTTGGCTATTTTTTTTGGAAACCTTGGTACAAAAAGCGATCTTGTCCTCCTGTTTTTGAAAAATAAACGATTTGATTTTGTGAAATTTATGGAGCACAAATTATCTGGTTAAGCCTTACAATACAACAGCCATTGTTACATTGTAAGGTAGCCATATATGTATTTCAGAAGCACAAATATCTGAATACAAAGTTTTCTTTACAGAAGAACACTCTGGAACAACAGCTCTTGTGTTGTGCTTGAGTAGCTTTACCGTCTTACTGCAAAAGATTAAATAAGCACTGTTTAAACATGTGATTACTTAAACAATGTATAACTATTTAAACATTGTTTAGCGAGCGTTTAAAATGTCCCTAGCTTGTTTAGCGGTTGTTTTTGTAGACAGTGTTAAAGTACGTGAATGGTATTGAATTGTGGCAACCCTGGCAAACATTCATTCAGTCACTCGCCCTGCATTCATGTCGTTTTCATTTTACGCAGGTCTGAGAGGCGTATAATTTTGGTTTTCACAAGCTATTATTACGGACTATTAGCAATGATATAAGCAAATTATAAAATTGGAATAGGGCACAAATTACAACAAATGCGTTAGATTATTTATAAAATTTTGTTATATCAAAAAACATTGCGCTTAAAGGAACGTAACTGACACTGGCGTAATCGTCAAATGTCAAGTTTGATTTGTTAATTTAATATTCATGTTTTCATAAATTATCATTAACATCATATTATTATCATAAATGTTATCATTAACATGGATTAATTCGCTCGCGATGTATCCCATCTCGAAAATTAGTTATCCATATAATCCATATCCTCCATGTCGACGTAATTAATTAAATTTAAAATATCCAGTCATTTCAAAAATCAAAAGAAATCCTTAATATTACGCAAAACGATTACAAATTTGACAGAGCACGTCCAAGGAAGAGAAGCCGCTAACTAGAAAGACACTGAACAAGCATCTGGTGGTGTTTAAATAAATTTAAACACTAAATAATGCTCAAGCATTGTCTAACCCAAAACATTGCCTAGACACTATTTTGCACTAAAGTTTTATTTAAACACGTGTTCAAAGCTTGTTTAAATTGTGTTTAATGTTTTTGTAGTAAGACTACCATTTTACCTATAACTTATCCATTATCTCTTATCATATACTAGAGACCCAACCCCGCACCGATGCAATTTCTTTTTTATTTTTGAAAATTATGACCTTCCTCGTTTAGAAGAACGAGTTTTCGAGACTTAAAAGAAATTAGCGGAGAATCAGACAGAATAGTAATATCTCAGCCGAAAGAACGGCTACTGCTGATTCACTTTTTTTAAACAAAACTACGTTTAGAAAAACCTTTTTTTTCTGGGGCTTCTATTTCTCAAAAGTATTCGAGTATATTTTAACCCTTAGCTCTAATGCTACCTACTACTAGCCGTATAATCGATCAATAACGTAATATTTAGTACATTTATATTTCCTAAACGACCGCCAGAGGGAAACGAATTCAGTTCTCGCGAATCTCATTTTCCATGGCATACGTTCGCAACATTACACGCGATATTCCGTGATTTAAAATTTCCGTTGAAAAATTTCCGCCTCCACATCGTATTTTGAACGACATCCTTCGGCGGTATTCAAATATTTACAGCAGACACCTTCACGTGTGTAACAGTGCCAACAAGATAGGGAAACATGTATAAGATATTGTAAAGGCTGTTATTTAATCGATCAGCAAAAAAAAAACTAACCTCACCAATTAATGATTGATCAGCCAAGAAACCTATTTGGGCAGCAACTACTAGGTCAGCCAAAAAAAGTTGCTGAACAAATGGATATTTTGCTGATCAAAATATTTATTCCCTATTGTAAAATATGGATTCACTATTTATGTATTACAGTATTACTAGCTGTAATACTAGTAGTACTAGCTGAGCCTGCAACTTCGTACGCGTTTCGGTATAGCCCGTATCTTTTTTGTTTGTAAACCGATTGGAATTAAACATACACTAAATGTTACGAGAAGCTGCTACAATACATAAGTGAAAACAGCATTCAAATCGGTTAAGCCGTTTCAGAGCTTTTAGCGTTGCTTAGCGTGCACAAACGCATAGACAAAAACTATTTTTTTTTTACCTCGGTGACATAAGAACAACGTGTAGGTACAAATAGTTTTTTGAAAAAAATATTTAACGTACATGCACGGGATCGTTTACGATATTATTATATAGATTATAAAATATTAGTTTCCCCAGTTTTATGACTATAAATTAAATTGTAATTTTTAATTAAATTAAAAAGTAAATTGGGCAGACAGTGGTACTGGCGTCAGTAACCACCCCCTCACAAAAGACCATAATGAAATAAGAGGCAAGTATCCTGAATGAGTATCCTATAAATGTTGCATATTCTCCCGGGAAGTCCCATTGCTTGTTTTGTGTTGTTGGTTAGTCGACACAAGCAAGTTGTTAGTCTGTCTGCTGACTTTAATATTTAAAAAGATAAGAATGTTGGCAGTCATCTTAATTAATGAAACAGAAAATAATGAATTAATAGCAGTTAAATTATTATTTTAGTAAGTATATCTATCATATATCTCCTTGACCAAACACGCTGAATTCAGGACTCTCAGAATTGTATTAATAGACTTTATTTAATAGGTTTTGTAGGTATTTGTAACGTACTTTTGTTTTTTATAAATCTCACTATGTATTTTATATATTTAGGTATTAGATTTGTTGTATGCTCATAATATGAACTAATGTAACTAATAAATACTTTAAATTTATAAGTTTCTCATTTAAGTGAATTTTGTAATTCTTTTTGAGAAATTATAACTTTAAGCGGCAAATTTCGCACAATAAAGCAGAATTATACATTCTGTTCTTATGTAACTGTGGAGAGGTAATAATTGTAATTAATTAAATAGCAGGGCAGGACACACTGTGATCTGCAGTTATGAGTGAGTAGATTCCAGGCCCCTTTTCCCTTTCCCTTCCTAATCCCATAATCCATTAAAGGTCCACAGCAGCACCTGTGGCGTTGCATGTGTTATGGGCGTAAAAAGTTTAAGAAAATATTAAAATTTAATATGAAATAAATCATAAATCTTTAATTTAACTTTTAAACAAATATATATTTGAACGAAGATAGATTTCTTAAATTGGTCCCACAAATTTAGGACATGTTAGCAGTGAAGTAGAAACCAACACATTAGACGGAGAAACCGCAACCTGCTCGAAGTATCGGGAATATGTTGAGGTGCCGATCATTCGTATCGATATCGTTTAGGTGACGCCCCTTTCGAATACTTCACTAACCTGGAACCTAATCGAATCCAATTTGGAATTGATATTAGTCATGCGCTTCACTATCATGGAATGGGAAAAAATCATAGGATTTATTTCCAGATTTTACCTTAATCCACTTTTTGTCACTTATACATTCTGAAGATAAAATATATAGATGAATAAATCACATTTCACATACAAGTGAACTTAGTATAAACAATTTATCGTATTGTAGCTACCTTGCCGAGTGAAGGTGTGGAAATAAATCATTGATTGATTGGCTTCTAGACGAGATGTTGTCTCCCCAGCGTCGGCGTCGCAAAAGGGTCAAATTTATATTGTCGCATCGCTGCGGAGTCTGCACGCGCGGATACAAGCACATCGCGATTTTGCTGTCTCAGTCAACAGGCATACGTCGTCACACACCGAATACTTATTGGTATTCCATTGTGAATACTGCATAAATAGGGTAATTTTAGAACTTAATACATCCCTGTATATACTACCTACGGAGTATTACATAATATTTGGCGATTATATTACACCCATATAAAGTATCATTTGGTTCTTAGTCATTGGGGTCACTGATAAATCATTGGTGTCTGGCTTTAAACTACGTATTATATGTGTCATTCTTTAAGATTTTATGTGTGGATTATAAGTTACGTAACAGTTAACGGTGCTCTAAAGAAACATTTTGAGGGTTCTTCAGCAACTTTCAGAATCAGCAGTGGTAGGACATATTGCGTTTCGCCTTCATAAATTGAGCAGGCTGTCTGGAGGCATTAACCACCGTGAAAATAACAGCATCAGTGCTGTTGTGTTTCGGTGAGCGAGTAAGGGATGCCAGAGCCCATTGGCCTATATACTAACCCTTATCCTTTCTACTTGCAAGGTTGGCACGCACTTGCAGCACCCATGACGTTGCTCGATAAAAAGCGACGGTAACCACCTACTATCAAGTAGGGCGTAAAAAAATCATAAATTAAAAAACACGACTAAAAATCGTGAGAAAAACAAACCAATGCATTTATTTTATTGTTACTTATTTTTGTAAACATCCATAAAATATGTAATTTTGTTTAATTCTTTAATAATTTCTTTCCTTAATTCCAATATTAAGTAAGTTTAGATGTGATATTTTAAGTAAATACCGGGCTTGCCATATGTAACGCTTATTTTTTTAAAAACGATATTTACTGAACAATAGATGGAAAAATAAACTAGGTAATAAAGAAAATTTCAATTCAGGAATAGGAGGATTACCTCTCCACGTGCTTGAGTAACAAATCAGATAAGCGAATGAACAGGAAACAACTCGCCTTTATATAGAGGGTATAAAATAATGGAAAATTTAAATGAAAAATCAAAAACTATATTATAGGTTATAGGGAAATTTTATAGGGAAAAGGATGCTGGTATTCTCAATAAATATTTAAAATTCAACAAGAATTTCAATAAACCACAGAAACACGAGCGACTTATAAAGCAGAAGAGTTTAAGACTATTCATGAGAAACTTTTAATTTATTTCTAAGAAAAATGTGATTTATTGCCGGATAATATTGAAAAGATAGCCACGTCTCAAACACAATTTCCTTTATGTCCCGAAAGCACTTTTTAAAGAGATTCACCATTTAGATAAAATGCTAATTTATTCATTGGCAAGAAAGAAGGAACGAATAAGCCTACTGGAGATTCAATTTAATCTTAAGTTCGCAATTTACTTTTAAAGGAAATTAAAAACCTATTTTCAAGAGGTAATGGATTAGAAATTCAATACTGATAGGTTTTGTCGACCACTGTTATGGGAATACCTTTTAGGGTATCACCATGATACCTTTCAAGTCATAGTGTAAAAGTTAACTATTTGCAAAGCGAGCCAAATCAGACAAATCTGGAGGAGATTTAATTGAAAGAATTAATAAAATAATTTTAAAAACATAATCACCACGAAATATACATTTGACATGGTCAAATTCGAATATTTTTTTCAATTAGGTATATAAAAATCGAAGCTACCTCAGGAAAGAAGAAAAATACCGAGACTTCGTCTGTAACTGTAGCTATTCGTCATAATGTTTAACTTAAAATAGTAAGTAATATTTCAGGCACAAGTGGAATAGGGGGAAAGCACTTGTATTTTTTTAATGGTGGAAACGATACATATCAGTTTCATTTGCACCATTAATGGTGCGTGTCAATGGTGCAAATGAACCTACGGCTACCTACCAAAGGACATCATTGTTTTTTTTAAACTTCACTTTGGAGAATTTGATAATAAAAGTCTTAATTTCAGTTATTATTTTATTTTTATTTATTCTTTATGGGCACATTGCGTTTTGCACTGATTTGACCAGGTCGTCTAGCAGCAGGGTGGCCTCTTACGATGAAATAACATCACGTGTCCTGTTGTGTTTCCGTGAGTGAGTATGGGATACCAGAGCCCATTGGTCAAATCCTACTATAGTCGGCAGCGCACTTGCAGCACCTGTTGCGTTATAGGCAACGGTAACCACCTACCACCAAGTTGACCGTCGGCCCGCCTGCCGACTTTTACCATTTTTAAATGTAGAAACTTATTATAACCAAAGAAATATTCTTAAAAGCGCTCACGCTTATGAATGTAAATGTATGCTGCAATGCAACACGGAGTCACGGCAAATAGGGTGCAGATTGAATTTTCGTGTAAATTTAAATTTTTATGATCAATTCAGTAGCGGAGTGATAAGAAAGAATTTTTATTTTTTATATAATTGTGGGAATTTAATCCAATGCTTCAATTTCTATTTGTAAACGTCATTAATTTTACATTACTCAAATTAAGCTATTTACAATTTAATAAGCTCAATTTTACATAACTCAATTACTCAATTAATCATTGTTTTTTATACAATACTTAAAGTAGATAAGTCGTCTCAAGTACATCTAATAAAAAGAAACTATTTGTACAACATTGAATTAATATATTATCAGTTCTTTACTATACATAATGTATTTGGCAAGTACATTGGTTTCGAAATAACTGTACTATATACTTCCAAAGTACTATATTCCTCTTCACAACAGCATTCATTCAGCGCCAACTCCTTGAATGCAATGGCGAACACTGTTTAGAACGGATCCACTGAGGTAGGTAAACGCGTAAAAAATTACCCGTTGGGACACCAGGAAGACGTGTTGATAGGGGCCTATCGCTGATAGCGGCAAATACAAGAAATAAAACTAAGTTATTACAGTAATTATCTCAGCATTACTAGAAGATACCTTAAGGATAGCGGTTAAATGGAGTACTATCACAATTTCTTCAAACAATCAACTTATTTTATTTTATTTATTTATTTTATTTTATTAGGTAAAAGAAATAATTACACCGTATTAGACTAAGAAAAAAAAGTAAAACATATATAAACTTAAATAATAGTGCAATCAACATTTTCCACAAAGTGATAAACGAATTTTATACAAAGAGGACATACAAATACACACCAATAAAACGATCGAGAGAGAAAAATCAATAAAAAAAATACTCATTAATCTAATGCATTGATTTCATGATTATCTTTTCTATATTTTTGTGAACTATTTGCAAATAGGTCGATTTGTGTAAAGAAACTATTGTATGCATGCATAACACGATACAAAGGCGCACGTTTACCAGCGTTAGTTTTGCAGTGTTTTGGCATAAATAGTTTATGTGTATAACAATCTCGCATACGTCGCGAACTACTGGCTTGGTAATCGATATACAAATTATTTACTTTCAAAGTTTTCATCGATCTTCAGTTACAGATTCGCTTAATTACATCCATTTTCATATAACTTGCTCACATCTACTAATTACGCGTGTTTCCTAACTCAACTTATTTTCCAAGACGAGTCAGGTTATACGCGACTCGTAAACTTCGAAGTACTTTGCGTCGTTAAACTTGGACCGGTGTGCACCGCAAACTTATTTCATTATCTGTTGTGCTCCCGTTAACCGATGCCCAAAAATTAATTGCTTTTGCATATGTATGTTTTTGTTTATGTCGTCTTTTTTTCAATGTAATGTTTTGTAGAAGTTTTTTCATTAATTGTCCATCTAATTCTCCAATTATGTTTGCTCGCATGATAAATATTACAGTGCTTTAGTACTCTGACTTTGGCTGTCAAATGAGTGCTGTCGTGTTTCGACGGACTTTGTTAGGGATTGCTGTTTTCCTATACCCTCCTAATATCCCTTATTATTTTTACTTACAAATAACTTGGATCACCTATGAGTTGCTTGTGTCAAAAGGCGGCAATAGCCACCTACCATCAAGTTGACCATCAGCTTGTCGGTCGACGTTTACATGAAAAACCTGAAGTGAGAATGACAGGTCTTACGGCTTGCACTCACAACTTGGGTATATTTTTTTTACGTACCATGGGATCATGTCCACGAGATGAATTGAATACGTAATTAATGTCGTGGGAAAGCCCTAGCCTGGTGTCAAATATGATCATTAATAATTTTCATTTTAGTCAGAGTTTAAAAGTTACTTAATATTTGAAGACTTATTGAAAACTTGTACTCACCATTGTCCACAAGAAATTCGCGAAGCAATATGTCTAACTATTATAGTAAGTCACAATTAATTTTCATAATCAAGGTTGATTATGTAAAGTCACGGTAATAATAAGTTCGTCACCTTAAAGTCGACATTTGCTTGCACAAGGGCAATTATCAAATTTAGTGATTATATACTCTTTGATCAAAACTTGATCAAAACAAAACAGAATATCTAATTGACGTTTGCAATAGGTTAACTGACAAGTCAACTAATATATTATGTTTGCAGATATTTCGCTAATATTATAGCCAGCTTCATGATCTGCAATACTTAAATTCCTCGGCATTTTAATTACTTAATATTTATCGCAGGAAATACAAGAAATAATTATATGATACTAACACACAATGACAATGAAATAGAACATATTTGACATGAACTTCCTAATGACAGACCTTAAAAAAGGTTTGATGTTGATATGAAACTCTTTTATTAGTCAGAGGTGTAAACCATACTGATCCTTGTTATCATATTTAGTACGTTTACTTTCATATGCAGTTGTCTTTAGTTAGCTTAGTGCTTTAGTTTCAAAAGGTACTAAGGGTATACCACTTATTAAAGGAATGAATTTGAAGACTGACGAAGGTATTTCTACTCCCACTGTACATGTAGATTCCTCTTTAAATGATTCTAATCGGAGCTATTGTTTGCAAGTTAGGACAGGTATAAAAATGCTGAAACTAAAAAAAATATATTTGTAGCGGTGAGAATGCTTAGTCTACACTTTTTTTTAAATAAAAATTATAATATATTAATCTTCTTCTTATATATAAAAATGAATCCCCATTTCCCTTGGTCACGGCATCACGCGTGAACGGGTAGACCGAGTTTAATTCGGTTTTCACTAATGGAAAGAGGAATAAACGGAGAATGTTCTTATATATAAAAATTGCACCCCGGGCGAAGCCGGTGGCGCTAGTTTAATATAAAAATAATATAACATATTAATTTCATAAAGATACGCGGACAGATAGTATATGATATACGCAAAAAACTTATACAAGAATGTTAGTGCAGCAGACTCCTTAATGTAAACAGTATTCATGCAATGCAAGGAAAATGCGATTCATGCAACCACAAACACTCCTTACACGAGATCACTTAAACACTCAGACGTTTCATCTCGACTGTTTATAGTGCATTACGCGTATTGTTGTGAAGTATCGTGTTGGTCTCACGACACGATCGCGTCTTTATTTTTAATGGAATAATATAAGAGGGTGTAGTGGCAAAGCACACTCTTCTGCAGACACAAACTGGAAAGACCTTTGGCAGTAACATTCACGGTTTTATGTTTCGGTGAATGATTGAATGTTGCCAGGTCTATTCCCTAGTATTCCCAGTTACCTTTCATCCTATCAAGGTTGCTTTTCAAATAAGGTAATACTAACTAGTATTATAAATGCGAAGGTGAGTTTGTTTGTTATGCTTTCACGCCTTAAGTAACATAACTAATCATTATGAAATTTTGCCTACACGTTGTCAAAAATACAAAAAAGGACATAAGGTCTTTCAGAAAAAAGTACCGTTTCTAAGAGATTAACTAGGTATAAATAAAAATATAACGTCTGACAAATATAATAATACTCAAAGATTAAACAAACACCCAAGAAAAGGACGGAGTCGCGGGTAAAGTTTATTTGTTTTATTTTATTTTATTTTATTTATTTACACACCAACAGCTTAACATAACTATAATTTCATAATTAATTATAAAGTAGTATTAGGTTTATAATGTAAGCCAATTACAGGCGTGAACAGCATTTACAGTAGAGAAAATATAGATTAAAAAATCGAGATTCAAAATAAATATCAATATTCATAGTTTATATTAAATTCAATTATTTAATTACAAAACAAATAAAAGTGACACAATATTTACTCTTGGGCAGAAACCACGTTTAAAGTTACATACACAATTTACATATTAGTACAGAAAGTAATTATAATTACTTAAAGTTAGTTCGTTCATAATTTTTGTAGGACCGCAGCGCCGTGAGACCCTCCTAGTGGTGCTGGCGTCATTAAGTGGCAGTAGCAGCTTGCATCTACTTAGCTGTTTGATTTTTTAAGCTTAATGTGTGACTTCTCCAGGAATAAAGGAAGGGGAGCATAAGGAAAGAGCATTCGATGAGGATGTTCATATGTGAACATTCATTTGTATATACTTAATCGAATGTATAAGTATATAAGTTATATAATTGACTTCTAATAACAAATAAAATACTTAAATAACATTATAATTGCATAGGTGCGAGATGGGCAAACTGTTTTTATACATGCATACCGCATTAAGAATCACTGTACACAGTTTACAATATCTTATCTTACCTTTTGTTATATATATATAGTATTGAACTTTAACTTTGTTTACTGACATTTGAAGAAAACTTAATGATATTTAAATATATTGTGTATGTTTAGTACTTAAATCTTCTTCTTCTGAAGCCTCTCCAACTAGTGTAGGTTGGCGACCAGCCTTGAACAGTTATTTCTGTTTCTTAGTTGCGGAACAGCTCGACTGCGTTAGATATCTCTGTCCACTCTCTGATGTTCCTCAGCCACGGCCTTTCCCTCACCAGCGCCCTTTCCCATCATTCCACTCGAAGAACGTCGTTTCGCTCGTATCTAAGAACCCAGGTAGGAAACTTTACGCTTTTTTACCGCGAACATGAGGTTACGTTTGTGGCCAATCAGTTGCAGGACTTTGACGTTGGTCAACTAGTGGACGTTGGCCAGCTAATGGACAGCATGCGCCTATATGTCCACCTCTCGAATACTTCTTTTAATATCTTCTTTAACGTCCCAAGTCTCACTTCCATAAAATACCAGGCCAGATTTTATGGCCAGTCATGAAATCCACAAACGAATGCTTACATACAATCAGAAGACGCGAACAACATATTAACATTGTTGTCTCCGGGGTCTTTGTAATGTTATGGAGCAATTAATATTATTTATTATATGCAAATAATAATACGGGTTGTACTTTAAAATTTAATGCGTCAAAGCGGTGAAAGGAAATGGTGCAGATAAAAAAAAAACAAACGAAAACAGACCGGCGGGCATGGCGGTCAGCTTTAAAGTATTTGATCCTAATTTGATTGCACGGCTCAATGGAAAGTGATGCTCAGTAGCACATTTAGGATACAAACAGTAGGTTATCTTTAGTCATATACAGTGAAACGGTGAAGTAAAATAAGGCCATAATTTAAAACCTACTCATTGTACTCCAGTAGGTAACTGATAATTTATTACTTCTTATTTCTCCAAGTCCCTGCTTTGCAAGAGTCTCTGTAGGGCATCTTTTGTTTACATTAAAGATCGCTGTAATATAATTTTGATTTTATTACAGAAATTTACTTTACACACTAATTTTATATAGTATTAAAGACTCATGTCCAATTCAAGAGTGTGTCCATCATACTTAAACTTGGGGGAATCTCAAGGGGTGGGCCCTTGGAAACTAGTTTCATAAGGTGATATTCATATTAAAATATCTTTAAAGATATTATGAAAATGACAATGAACAATCGCTCGTGATTTGCTCTTTCTGGCCGAATTACTCTTTGTGGGGGGGGGGTCATGGTCATCACTTCTGAGTGGCACGTCGCATCACATGCCTCCATCTCTCTCTCACCGCTGCCTTCCTGGCACATTCATCCACGGACCAGTTCATGGCTACCTTAATTTGGTGGTTCCACCTCATAAGTGATCAGGTGACCCGCTCGTGAAGTGATTTAGAAGAAAGAGATCCTATTCATCCAAAATAACTTCATGGAATAGAACAATTTTATAGCCGATCTTTCACAATCTTTCTTTGTGTTTCGCGTGTTATAACTGTCCATATATATATTTATTTATTTATATTCTTACATATTATTCAACCCGCTTTTCTGATTCAGGCGTTTTACAATAAGAGCGTTATACATAATACCAACATCGGCTACTGTATGGTATTTCATACTGCGGCCATTACAAATAAGATTACGCTTTTTTACGATCAAAGGGAAATGTAAACCTTTTGAAATATCCTATTTTCTGCGGTTTCTGTAGATTATTAATAATAAAATAATATTAAAAGATGAAATGTTTAATTAAATATTAAAACAGACTCTCGTCTAATGTGTTCGCAGTGCTTTAACATTCAATGAGCAGCTTTGAATACACGCCCGCAAGGCCTAGTATTTACTCTGACAAAAAAAAATATTAACAATCCTGCTTTTCATCTGATTTAAAGGTCTCGGGTTCGAGTCGTGGTTAAGTCAACTTTAGCCCAAAATATATTCAGTTTTCACTATGAGTCTAGATTTTAATGTAGAGCTACATGATTGATATGTCTGTTTATTATTAAGTGTAAGTTTACTATTCACCGATAGTCGAACAAAAAAATCTATGAGTTAATATTCTCTACATTGTATAGTTAACAGTTTGGACAGGATTCTTAAACAAGTCCATCAAAATAGTGGTAGCCTATTGCGTCGTGACCTTACTGCCAACACGGCTGACGCAATTTTGAATTCCAGTAAGGACTCTCAGGGTGTTGATTGGAACTTAAAACAGTATAAAACTATTGTTTCATTTAGTACTGACAGAAAAGACAAACACATTTGCAGAGGAAGATTTGAATTCAACCCTGCGTCTATAATTCTTTCAGATTTAATGTGTGGATTCTTTAAGATTTTATATTCACTTGTAACAACTACGGCGTTTTGAAAATATACGTCAAATTTTAATAGTTTAGTCAAATTTATAATTAATTAATTAGTAAAAAAATGTAAAAATTATTGTTAGCAGAAGTTCAATACCTGTGTATTTCAGATGCAACAAATATTATTATTCATACAGTTAAACCTAGATGTAAACTGGTTTTGGTACCTATGTAAAGTCTAGGCGTCATCTCTTATCGTAGCATAACTGCGATATAATATGTATGTATTGTTTCAATGTTACGCTCAAATCAAACGGAAAGCTCATTCGGATGTAAAGTGAAGTGAACAGTGTATTGCCACCGCACCTGCGACAGCGTATGATCACAGTCACAAGCGGAGCGGGAGCGGTTTTATTATTTTCATTTAATTGATAGTAGGTGACAGATTTTCCTTCATCTCATCGCTCTTTGATTACTATGCATATACCTCTAACAAAAGAAATACCGTCCATTTATTACAATATAAATACTTTGGCGTGATCAGATTTTATTTTACAGTGCTTCAGTCACCTTGAAATTTATTAGCATAAAAACATGCCATAAAAAAAATATTTATAAGTGCCGGACGCTTCTGGTCTGCCTTGAGGTAAGTCTGTTTTGACTCCTCCTCTTCTTGATACACCAGGTGATTTTGAACCATGAAACTAAGTCAACAAAACAAATGCGAAATGCTACATAAGTATATTTTTTGAAAATTTTTGTTTTTTAATTTTTTTATGATTATCTATATTAATAATTTCGTCAAGGGGTACGGTAGACTCGATTGAAACCTTACCTGAATAATAAAACATAAAAAAATAAAGATTTCGAGTCTACAACATATATCCGCAAAATTCGGATTGTCAAGTATTTTGTTAAATTGTAATAATGCTGACAGACAAATCGCAGTCGCCATACTGGTCACTCTAGCGAAACGTCACTCACTGACACCTGTGACATCTTGAGTGGTTAATAAACGTTCCGTTTCATTCATACGCCTCGCCACTCAATACGTCGTTGCACCATTCATTTTAAAAACAAAGGTGTCCATTACAAAGAACTGTGACTCATGTTACTGTGTAAAACGAAACGTCTTGCCTCAAACATTGAGCGAAATCTATGCCGCTTTTGCCTATAATATTCCTTGAGAACCGATAACTACAGAAATATCTACCTACATTTTGTACCTACATGTGTACATATTATGAGTCACATTACACCCGAGCGAAGCCGGGTTTTCATCTAGTCTTTTATAAAGCGCTCTGCTAAGTATTGGAACTCCCTGCCAACGTCTGCATTTCCAAATCTTTTCAAGGTTCGAGTGAATAGGTATCTTCTGGGTGAGCTGGCTCATCTTTCCTACACGGATAGACGATGGCCAAGTGCAAACCAACCAATAAAAATAAAAATAATTATGTGAGATTTTTTTTCTAAAAATGTATCATAGACATTGGAATAAAACCTAGGTACTATAATTTTAGCACGTCTTTTTATATTTATACAAGTAGATTGATTTTAATGATTTTTTTGTATGTTTGAATGGTTCCTTAGGTGGTTTAGATTCACAATTGCATCTGCCAGGTGAAGTTGCGATAGGTTAAAGAATATTTGCTGAACCTCTTCGCCCCAACTATACGACCGCGCTGAGTCGTTGGGTTTTAACCGGTAGGAATCCGGCATGACGCCATGCAGCGTCTCCTTCGCTGTCGGGTATCCGTGAAGATTTTATTTTCCAATGTGAAAAAAGATGTTCGGGCAGAACAACGTCTGCAGAATTTTTTTTCTAACCTAAACGCTTCGCACGTTACTATGAACAACTTGTAACCGTGCCGTTTCTATGAAACCTTTTTGAAGTAATTGCGACTATATGGTTCGTTGCTTGTTGCTTGGTATAACCACGTCGCGTACACAGTTACATACAATAATATATTCTTTCCGTTACGTACATGTATTGTTGAAATTCACATGTAAATATTCGCAAAATATTTCACACATCACTTGTGCTGCAAAATAAGAAATCAAATTAATAAAAGTGTTATAGAGCGACTTTTTTAATTAAATATATATTATTTTAATAACATCCAGCTTCGCAGGGATGCAATTTTTTGTGCACATTATACACTCAAGCCTTCCACGCTTATCGCTTTAGCGAATTTATTTTATAACTAGCTGAGCCCGCAACTTCGTACTGTTATACGAGATTGGATAATGTCCTTTTTTAAAAAAATAAAAAATATAGGAAACACGATTTAATTGAAAGAATTATAACTTATAAATAACTTATTTAAATAAAGAATTATATGCGGACAATGGATATGGTCTGACCGCCGGGTTGAGACTCTGGATGAAGACTGGCGCTCCTAAGGCGTTAGGCAGGGCGTTGAGGGCAGGAAATGCTAGATCAGCGGGATTATGTTGAGGTCATGACTTAAGGTGACATAGGAGGGTTATAACAGTACGCGTGGTATTCGGTACAACACGTAACTTTTTTGTTTGTTTAAACAAACATGAAATGTTACGGGAAGCTTGCTACAATACATCACTGAAAACCGCATTCAAATCGATTGAGTCGTTTCTGAGATTAGCACGCACAAACGCACAGACAAACAGGCAAAAACTATTTCGTGACCTCGGTAACATAAGTACAACTTGTAAAAACTGCTTTTTTTAATATTTAATTTTTTATATTTTTTTATCATATGTAGAGATAAATCAAATTCCCTTTAAGCCGCTCTCTGTTCTGATAAGATTACAAGTCACTCGGAAATTTCAGTCAAAATTTAATATTAAAACTGTTAATGAAAATGTACGTCACAATATTTGTTTCATTTTTAGCAGTATCCCATGTCATCAGTGTTAACTTTGAAGAGTTCATTTTCAAGTCCTCCCGGGAATCGAACCCGGGACCCCTGAGACAGAGCGCTACGGCAAGCCAACGGAGTCGTCAAGAAATTTAGCAACAAGCAAGCTGTTTTGTTTCTATAATGTTAAAGTATTTCAACGCTAGACGTGACAAAAAATTTAATAACTAGAATTAAATGTTATAAAAGACATTGTGTAAGAAACTTTTGTTGATTTTATGCAAATTGTGAAGGTACTTACTTGAACTTTTGTTCTAGAGCGTTCATGATTTGCATAACTACTTTCAAATTATAAACATAAGTAAACAAGTAGTAACAAAGTAAACTAAGTAATATTACAGCAATATTCAAAATACCCCGGAAATCTTATTTCAGACGCTGAATGTTCCAAAACTTTTTAGTTTGTCTTTGAAGGAATTTAAACTGAATTTACGTAGGTGACACTTTACATAAAATTTTAATGAAACTTTTTTTTTATGTTATGTCGACAGACAGGCTGACGGTCCACTTGATGGTAGGTGGCTACCGTCGCCTATAACACAAGCAACGCTACAGGTGCTGCAAGTGCGCTGCCGACTACAGTAGGATTGGATAACGGATTAGGAGGGGATAAGGAAATGGGCTCTGGCATCCCTTACTCACTCACCGAAACACAACAGCACGTAGATGCTGTTATTTCACGGTGGTCTTCTGTAAGGGGGTGGTCACTGCCGCCAGGCGGGCTGCCCAAATGACTGCGAAACGCAGTGTGCCCTACCACTACTTTTCAAATCCAGACCAGTCATTTTTTGAAAATTACATTAAAATTTCCAAAGTTGACCCCGCCGGGAATCGAACCAGGGGCCCCTGAGACGTTTTTTTTTTTTTTTTTTTTTTTTTTTTTTTTTTTTTTTTTTTTTTTGCGAATCCCTCCAACTTAATTGGAGCCTATGGTTGACAATTCTCTTTCATTCCAGTTCTATCAATCGCTACTGCTCGTACTTTCATGCTGCATACTTGTTCTTTCTCTCATTCATCACCTTATCACCTTACATACTCTGCGGGTGGGATGCCCGCCTGACTAATACTATCTATTCTTATAATCTATAGGTTTCAATTTTTTCCATCCTTTCCGGTACCTTGAACCTTTACCTTTTTATTGTTGTTCTTTATTTCTTTATTATCATTTAAAAAAAAAAATTACATTATTTCTTATTCTAGTTATAATTAATTATATTTAAAATTAAGTTACATTATAAAAATTTACGCACATTGAGATTGAATAGATTGAATATAAATATTTGAAAACACTTTAAAATTAAATACGAAAAATTACAAGGTTAAAATTATATATTAACTAAGGTTCAGGTACATTACTTCATATTTTGTTTCTTTCAATTACCTTCTTTGCCACCTCTTTACAGTATCTTAAAAATCTATGCCTACTATTTCCTCTAATAAGTTCCTCTAAACTATCTATCCTAATATCTGCACCTATCTCA
This sequence comes from Bembecia ichneumoniformis, assembly GCA_910589475.2. Taxonomy (NCBI): domain Eukaryota; kingdom Metazoa; phylum Arthropoda; class Insecta; order Lepidoptera; family Sesiidae; genus Bembecia; species Bembecia ichneumoniformis. The sequence goes on from OU342531.1 coordinate 767,567, forward strand.
TATTCAGCCTCCAGCTTTTGCTTGGCGAAGACAGGGCAATCCAACAGAATGTGGGGTACAGTCTCGGGCTGATCTGTCGAACAGATGCACGATGGGCTCCCCTTGCACTTGAAACGATACAAGTACTCGGAGAACCCACCGTGCCCTGTCAAGACTTGGGTCAACACGTTGCAAGGCACGATCTTCCTCAGGGTACTATAAGCTGTTATGGCTCTAGGGAAGAACAGCTTCGTGACCGCCGCCGAAGTGCCCTCCCTGTATCTTTGGTCCCACTCGTCAAGCGATCGCATTCGAATACTTCGCTTGACGAATGACACCGGACACAGGTCATACTTCGGCTTGGTCTTGGTCTTAAGCGCGGCCTCCCTAGCGAGGCAATCCGCTCGCTCATTCCCCTCTAGTCCAGCGTGGGCTTTAATCCAAAATAATCTAATTATTTTGCCATTCTTTAAGCCAGATGTTATATTGCTCCTTGTCTCAGCTGCCAGAGGGTGCAGACATTTATTCGCCGCGATGGACTGGAGAGCGGATCTTGAATCACTGTATATTGCAAAGGATGTTTCGCTACGGCGGAGAATCACTCTCGTCGCTTCGCACACAGCCAAGAGTTCCGCCTGGTAGACGGTACAATACGACGGCAGACCAAGTTTGACGGCCCTGGTTTCGGCGTCGCGATTCCATAGGGATAGCGCCGCTCCAACCCGACCGTCAATCTTGCTGCCGTCCGTATATATGCGCAGCTGGTAGTCGCTGTTTTGTCGTACATCGTCCTCGTCCACCAGACTGCCGAACTCGAGGCTGACCAGCTCGGCGGGGTGAGGAGCCTCCGTCGCAAGGGCCATCCGCTCGACCTCTCTATCCGCCAGCTCTGGCTGCGGTACTCCCCTCTTGGCCTCGTAGAGCGAGGCCGCTTCGCGGACTCGCAGGTCAAGGGGGAGTAGCCCAGCCAATAACAGGGCTGAGTTAAGAGACACCGTGCGGTAGGCCCTACAGAGTTTCTGTGCGAAACCCCTTTGCACAGCGTTCAATCTCCTAATAATACCCACTCTACGAGTTGCGGGTGCCCACACACTCGCAGAGTAGGTAATTATTGGTTCCACCGCGGCGACATAAATAGAGCGGACCACCTCGGGATGGAGGCCCCAGCTGACCTTGGCCGCCCTCCCGAGCTGCTTATATACCCCGACGGCCTTTTTGGTGATATTCGTCACGTGCTCCTTGAACGTGAGACCCTTGTCTATTGTCACCCCTAGCAGTTTTACGCTCTCTTTCATGGCAATGTCAATCCCGCCCATGGTGAGGCGTGGCGTGTCAAATTTACGCTTCCTGGTTAGCACCATAGCATTGGTTTTGCCTTATTTTTGACACCCCACTCCAAGACATGCGCGAGAGTGACATTGGCAATTTCTTCTATCTGGATTGCCCTGTCCCCATCAAAGGCGAGGACCACATCGTCCGCGAAAGCCTGGCAATAGACGCCTCTACTCTCCAGGCTCCGCAGCAACGGATCGAGGGTCAGGTTCCAGAGCAAAGGGCCGGCTATAGACCCCTGGATGCAACCCCTGCTCGTCTCAGTGCTATGTACCTCACCGCAGTACCTGACGCTGACCGTCCTGTCGGTGAGGTAGCTGTCAAAGACTCGCCTCAGATTTACCGGGCATCCCGCTTCCGCCAGTCTGACTTTGACCACAGGCCACCAGACACTGTCGAAGGCTCCCTCTATGTCCAAAGACACAAGTACTACAATCTTCTTGCAATCAAGTTTTTTGCGTACATGCGACATAAGGTCATAGAGGGAGTCCTCTGTGCTTTTCTGGGGCACAAAGCCATACTGGCGCGCGCTTATGCCCGGCAGTGTGTGGTATCTGAGACGAGCCACCAGCATCTTTTCATAGACTTTGCCGAGCACGGGCAGCAGTCCAATGGGTCTGAATGACTTGGGGGTAGTGTAACTATCCCTCCCCGGTTTCCGAAGGACTATCACTGCCGCTTCTTTCCATATCTTTGGAAAGATGTGGTGGGCCATACAGCTGTTTATAAGCCCTAAGAATAACTTAGGGTTACAGCCGATGGCCCGACCACAAATGTCGGCAGTGAGCCCGTCGGAGCCGGGGGCCTTCTTCGGATTGAAGGAGCTCACCGCCATCTGGAGCTCAGTTAGAGTGAACGGAGGGTCGCAAGGGGAGTCTTGTCCCCCAACGTTCACTCCGTCCGCCGCTTTCCTGATCTCGCGGTGAACTTCTTCATCCGAAGTTGCGTCGTCTAACGGGTAGAATACTTCCGCAAGCCACTCTACCGATCCCTTCGCGTCGAGAACCCTTCCTTCTCTCTCCAACGGTGGGTCCTCGTCTCTGACTGCCGTTCTTGCTATGACCCTGTAGATTCCGTCCCAGACGCTCTCGCCGTCCTGCCGCTCACAAAAGAGCTTCCAAGAGTCCGTCTGAGCCCGCCTCACCGCCTGCTCGTACTCCTCCTTCTTGGAGAGGTACTGCTCGACGACCCACGACCTCCGAACGGGTGCAGCGTTCCTGATCCTGTTTTTCCTGGTGGCGACCTCCCTCTTCATGACTGACAGGTCTTCGGACCACCACGGCAACGCCAGTTTCTCCTTCGACCCTCTCTTCGGAAAGGAGTAGTCAGACGCCTCGATTATTAATTTAGTGTAATTTTGAACCGCCAAATTTGTTTCTTCTTTGTTCAGTACAACACCCTCCTTAAGTTCATATTTCTCAATTAGTTCCTTAATTTTGATGCCGAATTTTTGCCAATCTGCTTTTTTGGTGTTGTACTTTCTGGTCGTTCTGACCACTTCCATTCCTCGAGAGGGCTTCAGCCTCAACTTTAGCGAAATGCCGTTGTGGTCCGAGCCCGTCAGATCAGTGACGATTTTCCAGTCGTCCACCAAGTCCAACAGGTCATGTGAACAAGCTGTAACGTCCACATGACTGCAGAAACGCTGCCCCCCCCGGATTGTGTCGAAGGTCGGAGTATCTCCAAGATTCAGGACGTGGAGGCCGAGTTCCTCCAGACTACCCGAAAACTCTTCACCTCTATTGTCGACCTTGTTACTGCCCCACCACGGACTCTTTGCATTCGCATCGCCGCCGATCAGCCACCTCCCAGCTCCCAGTTTGGCCTCGACTCGCTTCAGGCGCCCCACGTAGGGTTCGAGTGGCCGGTCCGGCTCGAAATAGAAGGAGGTAAGCGTCGTGCTCCAAGCCCCGGTCCGGATCCCCACCACCACGATGTTTTTGGTGGTGAGTTCTGGGTACTGTATAACTTTAAGGCTGCTATCGAAAACTAATATAGCAGCCTTTACAGCACCCTCTCCCGGAGCGGAGTTTTGGAACACTCGCACCCCCCTGCGACCCCGAACCGTCCCAGTCGCCCCCACATAAGGCTCCTGAAGGAGCGCTATCGCCACTCCTCTCTTCTCGGCCTCGACTAAGAGCTCGGAGGTAGCTAATTTGCTTCGTTGCAAATTTGCTTGCAAAAGCCCGTAAGCTGGGCAAGTCTCAAGGACGCCCTTAGCAGTATTGAGTGGCAGAACGAGCGATAGCGTCCCATTTTCCTCTCACGGGACACACAGTGCTCAAAGCATTATGCTCGCGACCCCCCAGCTTGGCCACCGCACAGTTACGGCAAGAGGGCGGCGCACCCGCTCGCCATTTGGGGCATTCCGCCTTCAGGTGAGTGTCCCCGCAATGGCTGCATAGGTCCGCAGCCTCCTCGCAGAACCTCCTGCTGTGGCCGTAGCCCAGGCATCGCGAGCACTGGACCAGAGGCGACTGGTCTGCGACCCTGACGCGTTGCAAATCAACGTGCAGAGTCCCGAGCCCAGTCGCCCTCCCCCACACCTCAGGGGAGGTACTGAGGACTATGTGCCCAGTGAGTGGATTCCTCGCCCTCTTCCTGTACTTGACTTTCATTCTTTTATCCTTTTCATCGAGGCCATCAAACAGGGACCGATTCTGGTTCCTGATCGCCTCTAGTACGTCCCCATCGCTGTGAATCGATAGGACGTCCCAGAGGATCAGCAACGGGTCCCTGTTTTCGACCTCGTCACATTTCAATTTCCTTCCGGCCTTTTCTATCCTTTCTTTTACTGCTTTCCTATCTTCCTCTGTCCTGCAACTCATTATTATCTTTCGGTCTTTCGCTTTCCTCACTCTCTCGACTTTAATCCAACCCTCCTTTGCCTTCACTGCTTCCCTAATTTTTCCCAACACCTCCTCTCCGGTGTCGTTGACGTCCTCAGACGTCACGACAACGGAGTGGAGTGTGGGCCTTGCTATTGTTTTCTCCCTACATCCTAGGGCCTCCGCGTATGAAGGTTTGGGGCCAGCAGAGTTTAATTCTTCCAGACAATCCTGTAATTTACTAATTTTTTCCGAATTTTTCTTCAATAGTTTTGAGTTTTCAATTTCCAGATCTTTATTTTCCAAATTGATTTTTAAATTCTCCATAAATTTTGAATTTTGTTTTAATAGTTTTGTATTCTCTTCTATTGCTTGTAGTAGTTTTTTACTCTCGCTCTCTGCTGGCCTTTTTCCTTCCGTCTTTGTGTCCTCCCCCTTCCCTTTCTTATTCTCAGCTTCCGCCTCTTTAACTATGTTGTATAGTCGGTCGAGGGCTTGCACAACTCCTTCTTTAATTTCTGTCTTAATATTTCTCGAGTTGCTGAGGTGAAGCTTTGCCTTGTTCAGGCAAGCCCTGAGACGTTACGCAAACATCCTTGCCACTCATCCAACGGGTCGTTGTTTTCTTATAAGAAATTAAACTCTTAACTGACGCGTGGTATTCGGTATAGCGCGTAACTTTTTTGTTTGTAAATCGGTCTCCCCCCGATCTAGATTTTCCCACGCAAATAAAAAAGGTTTTTAATAATATTTTTCTGTTATGGCAAGGGTTCAAATTTTTAGCGACAATGACTGGCTGGAAATCAGCTGCGGTTGAAATTGTAATACGTAAATTGTAAACAAAGTGTATGCGTAACGTGTGCTTACATATTTTTTCAATAGTCCGGTCAAATTAGACCAAAAAATAAGAGTGAAGGTATATAGGACTCTTCCAACTTTTTCAACCGTTATATCTCAGAAACAGTGGCTCTTAAGAAAAAAAGTATTTAGACATTTTTTATAGATAATTATGTGATCTACAATTTTTGTCTGAACTAATTTTATGACAAAACTTACCGTGTTGCTGAAAATCACGAAAAACCCGTTTTTGTGACCTTTGACCCCAAGTAAATTTTTTTCCAGGTATCGGATCGATGAGGATTTTGCAGAATTCATTTATGATGGTGTTTTGAACAATTCTACCAACTTTGAGCTGGGTGCGAATTTATGTACCCTCGGATGTCTAAATTGACCGGACTATAATACGTATACTTAAATTTGATTCTATGCTTTATAGTATATTGTTATTTTTATATTTATTAGCTTTTTATAGACAGAATAGCTTTCTTTGGCGGGCTAGCAGGAACCTAAACATGTTGTTAAGCAGGCTGGGTATTGATTCTGATACTGATATTGATATATTTAACTGTAAATCGGCTGAAGCTAAACGTAAATTGACAGCTATACTGTTCTGCTGAGCGGTTTTTCTTTTTATTAGTATTTAATTTTATTTTTGTTATTTAAATATGGATAAATTAGTTTATTATTCTTTGCTCTTGACTTCAGTTGTTCATTGTTTAATTTTAATTTTCATGTCCTTTTTTTTTGTATAGAATTTGCGTGTTGCTGTGCGTGTATTATCGATCGTCTCAATTTTTAGTTTGTAGTTTATTTGTGTATGCCTTAAAATTGCCTTGTGTTACCTATTCCTATTATAAACTTCTTTTGTTTGTGCTGTTGGTGTACCTTTAGAAAATAAATAAATAAATAAATAAATAAATAATGTTAAAATTAAAATAGTTTTAATGATAGTGCAGTTACTATTGATTTGCCAGTAGCCTTTAATAGTTTTACCACTATTCCTATCGCCAATAAAATGCCAATGGAGCATTATCGGGTGCTTAATTAAATTCCTGGCAATGTTGTGACCATCGTATAAATGTCAACCCACTAACCTAAAAGCCTCCTTCCTTGAAGATTTCCATTAATCTGACCCTTGTTGGTAGCATTACTAATTTCAGTTTGATCACTTCCGTGGAGTAATCCGCGTATCTAGCCAAACGGATTTTTAGCTATTGTTCTGAAAATATGAACATGCCAAATTCCTAACATTTCAGAAGGGAGTTTTTGAGATATATTATGTATTTATTAAAACACTAGCTGAGCCCGCAACTTCGTACGCGTGGTATTCGGTATAGAGCGTACTTTTTGGTTTGTACACCGATTGGAATGGAATAAACACTAAATGTTACGGGAAGCTTGCTGCAATACATCAGTGAAAACCGCATTCAAATCGGTTTAGCCGTTTTAGAGATTAGCATGCACAAATGCACAGACAAGCAGACGAAAATTCTAAAAACTATTTCTTTGACCTCGGCAATGTATAACGTGTACAAAATTGCTGTTTTAGAAAAAATATTTCATGTACATACACGGCTCGCTTACTATTTTATTATAACTACGTATAGTATTTAGATAATTAATATATTTTTATATGATTCATAAAAACAGGTACCTACCGTTGTGAAACGTTTAAATAATTTCAGATTACGTACTGTTAATCTAATATTATGAAATGCAATCTTAGTAACAATATAACAGTTGTTTTATCATATCATCCTTATAACAGTTGTTTTAATTTCTTTTAATATAAGAGTTTTAAAAAAATTACCAATTTTCCATATCAACACTTACTACTTTCAAACACTAACGAGATTTTAAAAGTGTCCTTTAAAATATCATTACATATTATTGAGCGTTTTTTAAAATATTTTTGTCGTTATTCCTAAACAATTACATTTAAATACTTCAAAGGAAATGATAACATAAAATTTTCAGTATATCGTCATAATAAAGGTTTAAATAGATAATAAAACAATAAGAGCAATGAAATCTTTACATCAACAAAGTCCTCACCTTGTCGAAATCCCTCTAATTCGGACCAAGGATTTAAAACATCTTTTATAATGAGCATTGCTAAGGATTGGAACTCCTTGCTGGCGTCTGTACATATTTCCGAGCGTATGAGCTCTAGTGAATAGGCACCTTCTGGGTGAGCTCGCTTCATCGTCGGGCGCACCTGTCCTACACGGCTAGACGCTGGCCAAAAGCAAACCCATCTTTAATAAAATAAAAAAATGTTTACATAATTAATTAACAGCCTATTATATGTCCCCACTACAGGGGCACAGGCCTGCCCTCTCAAAAAAGGCGTATGGGCTATATTGTCCACCACCCTGGCCCAGGGCGGGTTGGTGAGCTTCACATGCATCTTAGAATTTCTTTTTTGGCGTATGCAGGTTTCCTCACGATGTTTCACCTTCACCGTTTGAGAGCAATCAGTAAAATGTACTTAAGTTAAAAAGAAAACCATTGGTACGTGGCATGACCGGAGATCGAACTTGGACCTCTCGACATGATAGGCTGCGTCTTAATTCCCACTGCGCCACCGACGCTCCAGGTAGGTATAGTAGATGCAAAAATTTTATAAAACCTGATTTTATTTTACGCGTTAGTAACTCCTCATAAAACCCTGTTATACACAAAAATTTTAAAATTGCTTTATTCTAGGTCACCTTAGTTCGTAGCACAGTGTGGTTACATTAGCTTTAACTTACATTTACTTACAATAAACCTTTTGTAAATTCACTTGATTTTAGAACGAGTAATTCTTATTCTAATTACTTTTGCTGGGTTAATGATCATTAACGCGGTCATGATTAATGGAGGAAGTGAATTTATGGTCATGTATTTGAATGTGGCAGAGCACACTACGTAATAAAACCAGCAGAACACTTACAGGTTGTACCCAGCCGTTTACAAAAGACCACCATAAAAATAACAGAATTGTCTGCCTGTCCGTAACAGTTACACATAAAAAACTTTTTGTGGTTGTTATTTCAATGTAGTGTGTTATCTAGTTTCATCATATTTCGAGAAAAATGGTTTATATTTTCTGTAAACACCAATGACTTCTCTATAATCATTTAAACGATATAGAGAGCATACCTATGTTAAAAAGGAATTTAAAAAAATGTTGTGTTTCGGTGAGTGAAGTAAGGGATGCCAGAGCCCATTTCTCTATCCCTTATCCTTAATCCTATTGTAGTTGGCAGCGCACTTGCAGCAGCTGTGGCGTTGCTTGTGTTATAGGCGACGGTAGCCACCTACCATCAAGTGGACCGTCAGCCTGTCTACCGATCTTAATAAATAGCAATAAATTTAACAGAACCGTGACCTAATTGTTCAAACAAAATACTAAAACGAAGTTAATGTAAAACTCGGTGAGTTGATAAGTACAAAATTCCTTACAAAGTTTGACCGCAGCATTGATTTTGACATCAAACCTTGGAACTTCAGCTTTCGACTATCGTTAAAAGACTCGTCGACCTCAAAAACTCGTTCCAAATTTAAACTGAGTAAATTTTGAAGCAAGTTGAGGGTATGATTTAACAGAGAGAATTCGAAGGAAGAGGCAGACTGAATTTAAATTGAAACCAAAAAGGAAGTCCAATTAGTGGAGTCTTTTTGTTTGCGTACGAGTATATATTCATAATGAGAATGCTTGCAACTAGTATTCAGAGTACGAATAATCCATGTGTATACGAACCCAGAAGCACACTTTTTTATGTAAATTACATAATATTTTAGATAGGCTGAAGGTCCACTTGGTGGTAGCTGGATAAGGCCTAAGGCCGCGTGAAAATTATTGCCACCTACTACTTAAGAAGACTGAAAAAATTTCTGAAACTAAAAAGACTACACGTTCATCCATTGATCGAACAACGATTGATAGTGACATTTTTATATATAAAACAAGCGCTTTGAGACACAAATTGTATTCCTTAAAGGATAGGCGGGCTTATCTTACCGAAGTCTTTCTACATAAAATAATAAATAATCACATCCATTCTTCTTCACTTTTAAAATGTATTTACTTCAAAGTTCCAAAACGCGGGACAAGATCAAGAGACACATTTTACATTCCCTACTGTCGACCTCATGCTGAGAATTCCTTCCTCCACCGTTCCAAATATCACTATTTAGGTTCTAAATGATATTCTCAAATAGTTTAACCTCATACAAAAAGAAAGTTAGCGAATTACTTTAAAAAAAATAGTTATTTAATTTTGTTATATTTATCGCTACATAATATTCTATTTTTTTCTTATCTCTTTAATGAAAATGTGGTTCTTTAAGCCTATTTGTACTGTATTACGTAAATATAATGTACTTTAATATATAATTTGGTTTTACATAATGGTTGTATGTAACCTGAATTAAATAAATAAATTAATTAATAATTTTCTCTTACGTAGTACTTCATCAATCACATAATCGATGTCAATCAGCGGCGTGCGCAATCAGCGTCACACGAGAACGTTCAGTGGCTGTTAAGCCGCGTTATAGTAAACTATAAGGAAGGCTTCATTGACCTATCAGCGCCAACCGTCAGCGTGACAAAAAACCAGCCTAACACAAGCAACGCCATAGATGCTGCTAGTGCCGACCATAGTAGGATAGATTGGGATTGGGGATATTGAAAATTGACTCTGTTGGTCTTTTGCGCAATGCTGTTACTTCATGGTGGCCTTTTGAAAAGGGGTGGTCACTGCCGCCAGACGAGCTGTCCAAATGACTGACCAAGACAGTGTGCCCTGCTACTACTTAACAGAACTTATTAACACAACTACACAAGCAACGCCACATTAAATAGGAAAATGAGCTCTAAGGATTGTGGTATAAGTAAAATAATAACTTGTAACATGTTCAACTAAACAATTGATTGATGTGTAATACTTATAATAATTCTAAACAATGAACTGCCAATCTCCTCCTCATTTTGCTTCAACGTTATCTATTTGTATTATAAATTAATTAAAATTTATTATTTAAACAAAGGTTAATTAACTGCACGGAATTTTGTGTGCCTGAGAGTGATTTCAACTTTTTGACAGCGTTACCTTCTTGATAGAAGTGTTGAAACGGGGAACAGCTATTTTAATAGGGCCAAAATCCGAACAAAACACATGAGTTAATATTGTTTTAATTATTATTCTGTGAACTTTAATGATTCTTATTAATTATTATTCTTATTAACATTTAATTCAAATCTATCCAACTGTTAACATATATAAATGTTTCTAATAAATACTTATAATAAAGTGAAGAGTTTGTTTGTTTGTAAATTATTAAAACATAAAGAACTGGCCAAACAGTAATAGTCTATGATTGAATTATTTAGATTGCAGTTATTGGCACACATAATTAAAAGAACAATGACGAAATAATTGTTGAAAGAATTTTGAAGCGTCTTTAAATGTCATTAATATAAATAGAAGAAAAATATTTTTACAAGTTTTTTCAAATTACATTAATGCCATATCTAAGTCTGGAAATTATTATAAATATTAAATTAAACAATGAATAAATCGTCATTAGTCTAGTATTTGTAATGACTTAGTTTTCTTTGTGCACTCTGTGGCTTAACTTCACAACTTTTAAGCAAATACTTTTTCACAACATTAGTTTATTTTGGAAATGTATTTACCTTTTAAAATAATAAAAATCGAACACACAACTAAATGTCATATGTTATATATACGTAAAAATATTTAGTTCTGTACCAATTTTATCTAAAAATACGTTAACCTCAAAAACTTCAAACGAGGATATCTTTAATTGCAGACTTTATTTAGTATTAAACCAAAGAGCAATCAGTTCAGAAATCAAAACTCTACACTTTTCAATATATTTCATACATAGACGCAAAAAAATGAAGTCAATAAAAATTTGTATGGGAGTTCGCCATTGTTCTTTACCTTATTGGTTGTTATTACCAACAGTTAGTTATTATTACCAACAGTTTGGTTATTATTACCAACGCTCTTAACTCTAAAACTAACAGATGTATTTTCAAAATTATTTTAACGTTTGATAGCACAATTCTTGAGGAAGGTTATAGTCTATAACCTTCCTATAACTTATAGACTACCGAGAATCATCGAGAACAGCCGACGTGTGAATATTTTTAGCAATTTAAATTTAACGGCGGCTGAACACAGCTAATTCTTTTTTGGCAAAAGTAAAACTGAATTCTTTTTTGGCTAAATTTGATTCTGCAATTTATTATATTAATTCGTATTAGAAATAATATATAACCTACTTATGTATTTTATGTACCTACCTACAGTATTGTTTTTATTGTTCAATTATGGCTACTTAATACTTTTGACTAGGTCTGTTTATATCTTCAGACAACGAACATATCAGACACGTAGTGTGTCAGACAAAATAATAATATTTCATATGATATGTAAGAACTTATTCTTATTAAGGCGACGCCAGCCTCTGATGATAAAAAATCCACCGTTTCCCTTTTAATTTATCATAATAATTATAATTTAAAAAATACTCAAATCATCTGCAGGATATATGAAAGGGGTTTTGGCCTGAATTTTGCCCGCTGACCTGGAGGTGTGGCAGAAGAAGAGAGATTTTTGTGTTTGACAATTATCTCTTTTCTTCTGAAGAAGACGTTCACTGGAAATAATTATAGTATTTTTTTATGTAATATATTTTTGGACAATTAGAGCGTTTTCTCTACAAAATATTGTTTTTCGTTGTAGTTCATTTGAAGAAAGCTTTTAATATAATTAAATCACGCTTAAATAGGTAGACATAGTACAGAAGTCGTCTTTTATTTAAGAAGATCAGTCTCTCAAAAGTTGAGCCGATTCAGCAAAAGTTTCACAGTAAAAACATTTCGCCAACTTTGTAACAATCGAAATTTCCGAACAATAGCTTGTAGTCAAATAAGTTGAAGAAATTCCAACGTGTTTTTGTTTTGTTGAAGTCAACAAAATTTCGGATTGTCGACAACATATTAAAAAATCATAATGGACCTTAAAAGCAAACGGTGTTTTAAGGTGCTTTTAAAAATGCTCCGTATCTCGTGGAATGATAAGGTCTCCGATATGGAAATTCTTCGAAGAGCTCACAGAGCTTACTAACAGAGAGCTACTGGTGAATATTAGGGTTCGTAAAGTTGTATAACTGAGGGGTGAGAAGTACCATATGCTCCACTTCATCTAGGGGGGCAAAATTGAAAGACGAAGGGGTAGAAGACAGATGTTATGACTGAGTATAAGATGTACTTCGGAGAGTGTGCTCGGGAGCTGCATGAGATCATACCGCCTTCCCCTTTTTTCTATCGGACATGCAGACGTACGGCTGGTTACCGTCCTCACTTGTCGAAATCCTTCTAATTCGGACCAAGCGCTCTAAAACATCTTTCTTAAAGCGCACTGCTAAGTATTGGAACTCCCTGCCGGCGTCTGTATTTCCGAGCTCATACGACCCAAATCTTTTCAAGGTTCGAGTGAATAGGCATCTTCTGGGTGAGCTCGCTCCTCAACGTCGGCCAGATCGGCTAGTCTACTCTGAAATGATTTACCCGAAACTTCGGGACCTACCGAAGCCCGATCGAAGTGAATATATATATATATATATATATATGTGTGTGTGCGTGTGAGTGTGTCTTAAGAATCTAGAAATAAAGTCTTTAGTAGCAATTGCTCAATTAACCCGCAACTTCGTACCCGTGGTAATCGGTATAGCCGTAACTTTTTTGTTTGTAAACCGAAATGAATTAAACAAACACTAAATATTACAGAAAGCATTAAATATACTAAAATATATCAGTGAAAACAGCATCCAAATGGGACAAATCATTTCTGAGATTAGCTTCCACAAACGCACAAACAGACAAAAATTCTAAAATCTCTTTTTTGACCTCGGTTATTAATATTTAATGTACAAACACGACTCGTTTATGATTTTATTATATAATTATGTATATTGTATATACATTAGAAGAACAATTTGCAATAGAGCAATTATTATATATTCAGAAATTCAGCTTTCTGGCTGAATAATTTACAGTTCCCGTATTAAACATAATTATATTCTTACTCTTTTGTTGCTGACAAAAATAATAATATTTTATAATTATTTTTATAAATAACTAGCGACACGCCCCCGGCTTCGCCCGGCGTACAATTGCTATATATATGAACATTCCCCGTTTATCCCTCTTTCCATTAGTGAAAACCGAATTAAAATCGGTCTACCCCTTCACGCGTGATGCCGTGACCAAGGGAAATGGGGATTAATTTTTATATATAGACTAGCGGCCCGCCCCCGGTTTCGCCCGTGGTGCAATTTTTATATACTAAAACATTCCCCGTTTATCCCCCTTTCCATTAGTGAAAACCGAATTAAAATCGGTCTACCCGTTCACGCGTGATGCCGTGACCAAGGGAAATGGGGATTCATTTTTATATATAACTTGTCTTTATTAGAGTAGGAAATTATTTTTGTGTATAAAATTTGTATGATTTTTTTTTAAATATAATTAAGTGACTTAATTAAGTTACATTCCACTTGACTTAACACACAAGTTATATTGAAATCTCCATTAACGTAACTTATTACTAAAAATTAGTTTTTCAATTACAATAATTTAAAAACGCAAAATTTACGTACCTACCAATTAATGCTCTATCAGAATTAAACCTTAATTTTTCGGAATGAATTTTAATTTTAACAATAATTAAAATTGTAATCGAACACGATATTATTTGCAATCAAACGGAAGCTTGTAATTACGACGAGTTTAAATTTTGATATCCAGAAATTATAATTGACTAGCGGCCCGCTCCCGGCTTCGCCCGGCGTGCCATTTTTATATGCCCTAAAACATTCCCCGTTTATCCCTCTTTCCATTAGCGAAAACCGAATTAAAATCGGTCTACCCGTTCACGCGTGATGCCGTGACCAGGGGAAATGGGGATTCATTTTTATACATATATAAGATTAAACCCGGAAATACGAAGATCCAATGGTTAAACCTTTCGAATGTTTGATATCATTAAAAGAAAAAACAATAATGTCGATAACTAAAACATTAATAGTCGTAATAAAGACAAGCCTGTCTGTGTTCTGACTCGAAGATCTCGGGTTCAATTCCTGGTGAGGTCAATCAATATGGAAACAACTTTATAATTCAGTTAATTATTATAAAATTATTATGTTTAATTCTCAAATTTTATATCGTGTTAAATTCTGGCCTTTACAATTCAAGCTATGCTTAGTTAAGTGTAAAGGTCACCGAATAACTATATGTGTAAACTATCTGTAAATTTTAAAATAAATAACTAAATAAAATAAAATAATTATTTATAATTTTGGGCTAAATTATATTTTATATATTGTTTGAGTGTTTTTGTAACTAAATTATATTTAATATATGTACTTATTTAGTCATTTTGTTAACTCGCGACCAGTCCCCGGCTTCGGACGGATGCAATAATACAATGAAATTTGAATTGTACTGTAAGCACTTAACGTACAAAATTCTTTGAAATAATTTGATACTTCCTTAGGAGCTTGGTCGCTTTATATATTTATATAGGTACTTCCACTGTGACCAACACTCCAACAACACTGTTAAGTGATAACTGGATGTTACAAACATTTATAACTCGTTTATTCTTCAAAGGGCTTACTATTTAGCGGATTAGTTTTGGAAATTTAAAGGGTACCACAGTTTCGCCGGTAACTTCGTACATTTTGTGTGTGCTGCTTAATTACGCGTTGAAATTTGAAACACGCTCTTTGTACTTTACGTTTTAATTAACTCTATATTAAATATTTTGACTATTCAGGATGTTTCAGATGGTATTCCCAGTAGTTCAGATGTGCAAACAATGTTACGAATTCAACAGCCGTCTGATGCGCTACCTGTCTGTTACGTTTGTTGTCTGAAGATATAAACGGACCTTAATTCGTGTCATCTTTTCCCTACAAATTAATACAAAATTAGATTTTATTCTATTTAAAAATTAAAATTAAATATTCAATGCCTGAAAAAATTAAAGACTGAATAAATGTTGTAAAACCTAAGTAAAAGGCGCTCGGGTGAATTCGCTAGTTCTTCTTATAATTGAACTCTATATAAAGTCCTCAAGAGTGCTTTGTGGAGGTAACAGATTTTATCCATATTAATATTATATAAATATTACAGTAAGTCTGTCTGTTACCTTTTCACGCCTTAACTACTCAATATATCATCGTGAAATTTTGCATACACGTTACCAAGGATACAGGAAAGGACATAGGATACTTTTCATCCAGAATGAAAATTCTGTTCCCGAGGGATCATCTAAAAATATAAAAAATGAAGCGTCGTCACAGCAATAAAGATGTCTTTTATATTTTTCAATGCGGACGAACCAGCTAGTAATCCATGTACTGAAAACAGATACTGTCGCTTATACCTAGCTTTTTAAAGTGTGCCTAGAATTAGATTTGACGAGCCCATTGGATGATAGTTAGGGTGCTTGCCTTAACGCTCTGTTCTAGGGTTCCCGGGTTCGATTTCCGGCAGGGTCAACTTTGAAAAACTTTGTCTCTGGTCTGGATCTGAAAAGTAGTGGCAGGGCACACTGTGTTTTGCAGTCATTTGAGCAGACCGTCTGGCGGCAGGCCACCCCCTTACAGAATACCACCGTGAAATAACAGCACGTGTGCTGTTGTGTTTCGGTGAGTCAAGTAAGGGATCTCAGAGCCCTTTTTCCTGTGTCTTCCCAATCCCTTATCCTTAATCCTATCGTAGTCGGCAGCGCACTTGCAGCAGCTTTGGCGTTGCTTGAGTTATAGGCGACGGTAGCCACCTACCATCAAGTGGACCGTCAGCCTGTCTGCCGATCTTAACATAAAAAATTATGGTTAACCTTTAGTTTCACAGAGAAACTAAAAATTAACCATAATAAACGCTTCTAATTAAAAAAAGCGTTTTGTCAAAGTTCTAAATTACTTCATTCATCGTCTTATCCTGTATCTATGCTAAGTCATTAAGATAAAAAAAAGACGCCAAATACAACTATTATGTTCAGTATGGCGTGATTATCTCTCGTAGATCACAATCATGTGTTCAACATTTGACGGCAAACTCAGCCCTTCGCAAACCGACATTACTATGTCACATAAGCTTTTAATGAGCGCCATAGTTTTACAACTATTTCTAGTTTAGTTTGCCCTTAATGAATATTTGCCAAATATAATTTTAATGGAGTAAGGACTCATTCAATGCATATTGTGATCGCGTATAAAGCCTTACTCACACAGGCGTGGCTGGTAATACTGTCAGACCTATCCGCTTCTATAGACGCCGCTTATGATTTATTGTGCACCTTGTTCGTGCCAGACAGACCCGGAGTTTTGGGCAATAGGCGCGGGGAATTGCCCAAATTGTTTAACGTGGCTGTCAGCTGCACCGTGGCGCGTTCCATGTCTCCACTGATCCGTACCCGCCGCCATTTCAATGCACTCCTTACCACCAACCCTGACATTGATATTTTTTGTGACAATTGGTTTACTGTAATTAAAACTTTTCGGACATATTGTGAAAATTTAATAGACCAATGGGACAAAGGCATGTAAGCCGATAGTTTAATTGACTAATATTGTAATGTAGGATATATTTTTCTCATTATTGATTATTATTGTTATTATTATTATTATTATTTTATCATATTAACTACTAGGATATGTATTGTGAGATAAATGTTAGTGGACCTCTCCGTTTTTATCTCAATAAAGAATTTGAATTTGAATTTGAATATTTTATCACAACGCCATGACATAATTTTAGTCATCCTGTGTTGTAAGAATGTATTCAGTCATTGCCACCTTATCGTCATTTTAGTATAGGTAGTTAAAAGCTTAGAATTTTCGGCTACTATATTACAAACTAGCTGAGCCCACAACTTAGTACGTGTGGTATACGGTAGCGCGTAACTTTTTCGTTTGTAAACCGATTGGAATGAAACAAACACGAAATGTTACGGGAAGCTTTCTACAATACATCAGTGAAAACCACATTCAAATCGGTTAAGATGTTTCTGAGATTAGCATGCACAAACGCAGAGAAAAACAGACAGATAAAAAATTCAAAAACTATATTTTTAACCTCTGTAACATAAGCACAAGGCGTACAAATTGTTTTTTTTTAATATCTAAAAAAAGTTATATGTATAGAATAGATAGAGTAGATATAGATTTTACTATGGGTTTAACATAAAGTATAATTTGTATGACCTATAAAATATAACCTGTGGTGTTTGGGGGAGGCTCAATACCATAGTTATTAGAGGTTTAATTTCTCCTAGATAGCTTTCTTCATTAAAACTGTTGAAAACAGTTCTTTTAAACACTATTAATTCATGATCAATAGTTACGGATCAGCCAGTCATATGTAATAATTATTCACAGACATCGGTTTGTCAAACGATGTCTGTGGGAAATATGGAAAAATGGGAAATAGATAAATGTGGTTATTTTTCCAATTTATCTGTCCATAAGAACCTTCGTCGTATCAACGAATAATTGAAAAAAAAAAAAAAAAAAAAAAAACCGAATTGGTCCAATCGTTCTCGAGTTTTACGTTAGCAACACATTTAGGGATTCATTTTTATTTATTTGACCAGCCCGTTAGATGAGTTGTTAAGGATCTGGAATCTGGATCTGGAAAGAAGTAGCAGACGACACTGCGTTTCGCAGCCATTTGAGCAGTCCGTCTATACCACCCACTTACAGAAGACCACTCTGAAATAACAGCCCGTGTGCTGTTGTGTTTCGGTGAGTGAGTAAGGGATGCCAGAGCCCATTTCCCTCTCACCTCCTAATCCCTTATCCTTAATCCTACTGTAGTCGTCAGCGCACTTGCAGCAGCTTTGGCGTTACATGTGTTATAGGCGACAATAGCCACCTTCCGTCAAGTGGACCGTCAGCCTGTTTGCCGATCTTAATATAAAAAAAAGATAAATAATAAGGAAAGAAGAAAACAGTGAACGCCTTAAGATGTCTCATTGTTGAATCCTTTCTGATTTTGCTTGTGCTGCTATGTGACGGTAAGTACCTAAAAATAAATGGACTGTCTGCTTGTCTAACGGTTTGTTCCTGGAAAAAATATAAAGAGCAATCTCTATTTGAAAATAAGGTATACCAAGTTTTATTAAAGTTGAAGAGAATGCAACACTTTTATGCGAACTACACAAGAGCGTTGCTAACAATGCTCTTCGAATGTAGTTTTCTCCATTATGTTGCTGGGAAAAGGCGTGTGCAAGCTCTCTTGAGAACCTAAAAGCTCGTTTCCATTATGCAAGTTGCTTGTGGGATCATGACATATTTCAAAATAAGCAAATGGATGTTTTAGATATACCGAAAGCCTCTATCAAATTTTCAATTCAATAGGTCTTGTACTTCTGTGATTATGATTCTATTGGGTGTTGGACTCTCATTGTTACTGCTTACTTTCTAGGAACACAAGCAAAACTAGGATCGACGTGAATAAACTGATAAGCTAGGCAATGATATGGCAAACATTACCATTACTCAGAACTCAGAATAAGTTCTGAGTTCAATCTTTTCAAATCTTTTCAAGGTTCGAGTGAATAGGCATCTTCTGGGTGAGCTCGCTCCATCGTCGGCCTCATCCTTCCTACATGGATAGATGCTGGTCAAGAGCAAACCCATCTTTAATATATAAAAAAATTAACAATAAAAATGAAATAATTGTTTCATTGCCTAAAAACGGACGAAGACGCGAGAAATCGCTAGTTTTGTTAAAAACAACCTTTCTATTTTTAAATAATTATTATGAGTATTCCCAACTCTGTAACACCGTTTAAATTCAAAAACGTTAATCTTATTCCATGACCCGTCCCTTTATTACAACACAAACGACTATGGCCCAAGTTGAGGACAAAGCGATATCAAAGGAATCAAACTAATTGAGTGAAAATCTCTCTTAGTACGAAATTTCGATCATTTGCCTTGCCATAATTGTATGGGGGCTGATTGAGGTCTTTGAATATTAATGTTAGTCGTATTTCGTTAAGTAATTACATCGTTTATTTCATTCAACGCTCCTGAATTCATAGCAACCTCATCATTATATGCTTGAATCTTCATTATTATAAGTCAGAACAATTGCCAAACGAATTTTAGAAATCTTTACATATAGTAAAATAGTAAACGAGCCGTTTACTTTTTATTAAACGGCTCGTTTACTATTTTTTCTAAATAAAAATAAATATTTTTTCTAAATATTTTTCCGTAAATATTTTTTCTAAAAACAATTTATTTTTGTTACCGAGGTTAAAAAATAGATTATAGAATTTTTGTTTGTTTGTCTGTGCGTTTGTGCACGCTAATTTCAGAAATGGCTTAATTTATTAGAATGCGTTTTTCACTGATATATTATAGCCAGCTTCCCGTAACATTTAGTGTTTGTTTCATTTCAATCGCTGTACAAACGAAAAATTTATGCAAATTTGAAAAATCGCGTCCAACATTTTTTCAATAAAAATAACTGTTCAGTTTAATTGACTGAGACTTTAGTTTTACTATATATTATCATCTGTAAAACGATGATGACTGAAAGTTTATATAAAGTTAAAAATGGACAGTTCTAAATCGTTTTTTCTTTTTAAGCATGGGATTACGAATATGCTTATTTTGCCACAATTTCTTAAAATACTAATACATAATGTTTGTCTTCGCCGTACAAGCAATGCCATTTGGACGCGAGGTTCGTATAAAGCCCCCTTTAATCCTTTCTTTATAAAAAATCGACACTTGACATAGGTTCTCGGTGGGTCCGAAAGGGTTATCTGGCTGAATTATTAACAATAGTCGGCTACGTTGAATACGTCACAAGGAAATTGAAAAGCAAACAAACTTTTGATAGAAATTGGTTTACATTACTTTCACAATTTCTATGACACCTAGATATAAAATCCCTGATTGTATTGCCCCATTTTTTGTTGCTTAAAATTTCATTTGTTTGATCGCCGTTTATTAAACACGGTAGCTTCTATAAGATATTGTAATATCGCTGGGTGATATTTTTGATTCCATCCTGTAGAAGAGATAAAAAAAATAAAAAAGAATCTTTCCAAAGTATACAAAAATGGCAAGTCTCGAAAAATAGATTCAGATATAATAATAATAATTTATTATAGAGAATTTAATTTAATATAAAATGTTTATATTAATTTTTTTGCTAAAATTAAAATTAATAGAGTTCGCGAGGTTAGAATATTTATTTTTTATATTATTTAGGGTGGCAGGCAGGTTGACGGTCCACTTGATGGTAGGTGGTTAGCGACAACACCAGGGGGCGAACATGTGCGCTGCCGACACTGCAGGTATTTATGTCTTGATGCTGTGATTTTTTTGTGTAAAATAAAATTCTCTACAATATTTGTCTGAAACTTTTTTCTTGCTTACTATTTTTGTATATTTTGGAAAAACCAACCCTAATTCATACTTCTACAGACTGGAATCGAAAATTTCTTTTACCCATCAATATTTCATATCTTTCAGCGACTTATATCAAAAATTCCCTGGAGTGACTCAAATTTTAATTTGTGAGTAAATTATTTTATGTAGTCAGCATCCGCTAAGAAAGGATTATTGAAAATTTCAACTCCGGGAGGCGAAGCCGGAGGCGGGACGCTAGAGTTTCATACATCGACGTAATATCCAACTAGACTTCTAGTACAGGGCGAACGCATTCAAACAACACATTAGAGAAATAGATATTATATAATTCCACGCCCGGTAATGTTCGGGCGGTAACGACCAATAGAATTTCTTCGTGACCTTGATCGAACCAATTGGCGTTCAGTACCCCGCGCCCGCGCACCTCAGTTAGTTGCCAGAACAATTTGCATTGTGAATAAATAGGTATTAGCCGTCTACTTGGATATTACGTCGATGGTTTCATACAATGAAATGATTTTCACAATTAAATTTAGAATATTTTCAAGTGAAAGGAAATTTGAATTGGCACCCATGTATATTTCATTCAACTTTCTGACGGTTGACTAACACTTTAAAAATATTCTGAATATATAATCGAACCCATCTGAACATCTGACAATCCTTCTGACAATCCTTCCTCACCGCTTTCATTATTCATAATCCTGTGTCATGGCCCGCCGTGGGGACACATTACTCCCGCTATCTATTTCAAGATAGGTTGTCCATGCGGGCGTCTGATTTATTGCGGACTTTCTCCACTTGTTTCCGGTAGTCTTTGACCAATATTGAATTAAAAGACGATCCAAGATTGACCTAGTTATTTGTTCAACATTGCTCACTTACGTGTTCCAATCAAATACACGTAAAATTATGTAATTTACATTGTAAGAAAGTGATTTCTGTCGTCAGACTTTCTGCACAAATTCTGTAATTTACGATAGTAACAAAATGGGTCAATGGCCGTACCACTAATAGTTACTGACAAAATACTGTTAGGATGGTGTATGTTTAAAATGAAAACCATAAAAATGTTAGTACCACCTAAGTTTCAGTATTGTCAAAGTACATATATATACAATCAAAACAATATTAACTAAAAAGCGTAGTGGTGCGTCCGAAATAGGTCCCTGACTCAGCATAATGCGATGGGTGGGACCCACAGCGCTGATTTTCAGTCAAGGCCTGAAAAATACTTGAAAAAAGCTGTGCAAAGCAACAACAAACAAAGGAACAGAAATAGAACAAAGAAGACAAAAATAGAAACCGTAAGAAAAAACATAAGAAAAGATTAAACCCCTATCAAAAAAAATAAAAAAAATAAAAAAAAGGAAACACCAAAACGCAGTCTTTCTGCCGCCAATAACCACCTTCTTCTACAAGACCACCCTGAAATAACAACATAATTATGTACTTACTGTTGTGTTTCAGTGAACGAGTAAAAGATGCTAGAACCCATTTGCCCGTCTCTTCCTAATCCCTCATCAGAAAATTCTTGCTGTTAGTCACAAGAGGAAGATTCTCGCTGCCATTTCGTCATACACATAATTGATTGCTGGGCTGTTTTTGATTGGTAGATTTTTTTAATATGTATAAGGACATTTGACATAATTTTGTTACTAGTTCTGGCTTTTTATTTTAGGTTTTTATTATTGTTTGACTTTGATTACATTTATTGTATACTAGTATGTAACTACGTACCCGTTTTATTCTGTATGGCGTGTAACTTTTTTGTTTGTAAACCGATTGGAATGAAAGAAGCATAAATGTTAAGGTAAGCTTGCTACAATGCATCAGTGAAAACCGCGTTCAAATCGGTTAAGCCGTTTCTGAGATTAGCGTGCAACAGACATACAGACAAAAAATTTTAAGACCTATTTTTCTTTGACCTTTTTTTGATTTTTTTTTTAATATTTAATGTACAGATACATTTATATAAGTTTATACGGCTTTATATAAGATTGCAGGTATGTCAAATTAATATCTTAATTAATGCTTTAATTAATGTTGATTGTTAATGTTAATAAACGTTAAGTGTGCTAAGCTGTTGCTGAAGCAAATAAATAAATCTTTAATCCTACTATGGACGGCAGCGCACTTGAAGCACCAGCTGTAGCGTGGCTTGTGTCCTTATTTGAAAGTGACCATCTACCATCAAGTGGAACGTCAGCCTTTTTGACGACCTTCACTCAAAAGAAATATTGCTTGAAGCAAATGCTTGAAAGATTATCTTTAGACATGTGATATTTCTAGTTTTTTTCGGGTCGTCCACACTTTTTCTATTGTCGACGTACTGGTAAAAACGTTTGCGATGATATGAGATGCCCTTTCTGACGACAACGTTCCTTACGTGACATCATGGTTGTACTTCAGGCTTTATGTTTCGTTTTGGTGATATATTATCAGATAATATGTATTTGAGAAAGTGCCCTTTCTATTCTGAAGAAATATATTATTTATGGAGCGTGTTACAGTAACGGCAATTTTAATTTTAATGGTAATAATGTCGTTGCCCACGTCTGTCTGTATATCTACTAACTCCTGCTAAACCACGCAACAGAATTTGATGCGGTTTTCACTATCGGTTAGACAATTTTTCACGGAAGGTTTATATATATAATAAAACCTATTTACATCCTTATGAACCCGTAGGCGGGCCGCTAGTTTTCTTTATAATATAAATATTATAAAGAAAACTAGCGATAAGAAATCTTTATAATATAGGCACGTTTTCGATTGATAGCATGCTCTTATTTCTTAATAAGTAATTTTTAATACCCGATTTCACAATTATACTCGATAGGATAAAAAAATCTAAAGAGTATTACCTACTAAATACTTAATGGAACGTTCAAAACAAAAAAACCTGAGTGGCTCCATAATTGAGTGGACACGATACAAACACAACGGAGTTCCTTTGATTAACCATATTTATTTACACAATCTTGTTAAAATAATATGAAACAATTTATAAACAGTCCATACACAACACACTTATAATAATCTACTCACAGACAAGCCTTATTAAAAAATTTACGTCTAAATATTCTTGCGCACAGAAACATAGTCTTCCCGACTCAGTGGAGCGATTGTGACTGATCATGTGAAACAATGCACATTGAAGTATGCAGGACATGAGAGGAAGGAACAAAAATGTCACAGATGCTAAAAGTATTAAATACTAGCGTTCCGCCCCCGGCTTCGCCCGGGATGCAACTTTTATATATAAGAACATTCCTCGTTTATCCCTCTTTCCATTAGTGAAAACCGAATTAAAATCGGTCAACCCGTTCACGCGTGATGCCATGACCAAGGGAAATGGGGATTTATTTTTATATATAGGAGATTAATTACTTGTAAACTAAAATATCAAATGAAAAATTACTACACAAAGGCCTAGATAATCGGTGAAGTAAGATTACTGACAATTTTTTAGGTTTGTAACGTGTGTCATTTTGAAAATAAAACAAAAAACGATAAAATGAGAGGTAAATTAGTGATTTTGTTCTATCGAGAAAATTTCATTGTATAATGTTTTCTGTTGACATTTAAATAATTCTATTTATAATGAATTAATCTATATATAAATATTATCATATTCGGACTTTACATACTTAGACAAAATTCAAATCTAGTATTAGCTATTTCTATTAAATACTTATAGAATACAAGTTCAAGTCTTACGGAAAAATAAATAAAATTTCAGATATGGAAGACGCCACCTAATAAAGGTCGAGAGTTACTCGCATTTCTCTGAGATTTCTTTCATCTTTAAATTAATATCGACTATAACAAATGTCAAATTTGACACACTTTGAAATCCAACTTATTTTTGGCAACTATATTAATTTACGAAAATATTATACACGATTTCATAAAACAAAGTCGGGTTTGTTCGAACACTTATAGCTCGAGAACGGCTGGACCGATTTTCATGGAATTTGTATTGTTGTACTTGTCTCCGTCTCGAATAGCAGAATAACTATTACAAACATTGGAAAATGGACGAAACAATAAAATAAAAGAAAAAAAAACACTTTCCCATACAAAATGTTCATTGGTTTCGTAACTGTCAAACATTTTATTTATCCCGTCGATACGGTAAACTCTCCCCTCAAATTAAAATAATGCTTAGCGTATCATTTAAATTTGCTTAAATAGAGAATTACTTTTAAATGAATCGAAATGAAATCTATTTTTATTACATTTAAATAAATGTAATAAAAATACATTTATTTAAATGTATTTGGATTTTTGTACATTTAATTTACTTAATTCATTTTAAGTATTCATTTATTTTAAAAAATTGAATTTAATTCAGCTAATAAGTTAATACAACATTTATTGATTCTGAGGCTGTACGAAGTTCGCCGGGTCAATTAGTTGCTGATAAATTATCCACATAATTATTTTTTCCTTAGGAACCATTTTATTTTATATATATATTTTTTATGAAATTAAATATATTTATAAAAAACCCAAGTTGACTCGCAATAAGGTGATGCTGTGTATATGGTGGGATTGCAGGTGCATTGTTCATTATCAGCTTTTATCGCCGGGCAGGACCATCGATTCGGATCTCTACTGCCAACAACTGATGAGATTAAAGCAAGAAGATGAGAGAAAGCTGCCGGAATTGATTAGAAAGGGTGTGGTCTTTCATCACGACAACGCTAGACCACACACATCTTTAGCCACTCAGCAAAAATTAAGAGAGTTAGCCTGGGAGGTGTTAATCCCAGGCAAAACTCTATATAGCCCTGACCTTGCACCTTCAGATTTCCACTCGGTCTCTTCAGAATTCTTTAGGCAGTGTAAGGTTAATATCAAGAGAGGACTGACAAAACTACTTGTCGCTTTTTTTTGATCAGAAGTCCCAAAATTTCTACAGCAATGGGATCATGTCACTACCTACAAGATGAACTTTTTCCACAACCTCTATATATAAAAATGAATCCCCATTTCCCTTGGTCACGGCATCACGCGTGAACGGGTGGACCGATTTTGATTCGGTTTTCACTAATGGAAAGAGGGATAAACGGGGAATGTTCATATATATTAAAATTGCACCTCGGGCGAAGCCGGAGGCGGGTCGCACTCTAAATGGAATTTTTTCAGCAAATTATATACACAAACATTTCTCGATCACAACTCGGGTGGTTTAAAAGAAGTCAGCGGAAAAACAACCAGGAGCGACTTTATTTTATAATACATATAATATATAATATATATAGATCTAGATAATTATCTATATATATTATATATTATATAGGACATAAATGATAAGAGGGAACAAAAATACATTAAAACATACATTTTATTCGTTGCCAATAAGCTGCCCATCTAATAGATACTAAGAGACGACATTATACAGTTATGAAATTACTTTGTTATCAGTAGTACTGCAGCCAGCCGCTGCAGTAAGATGGTCTCTAACAACTAAATGGGGACAACACACAGATTGCGAGAAAATTTGTGGACCGAGCTGGAACAGGGCCAGGGGTTTGTTTGAAGCGAGGAATTTCGTGAAGAATTCTCAACTGAATGCGGTAAAAGCTAGGATGGTGTGATTTATTTTTGAGACGTGTTGTCTGTGGAGTACGTCAAGTTAATATTTTTATGTCGCAAAAGAGGTTGGCCTGCTCACCGTCTAACGACAACACCAGCTAAGATGAAATTCTGCTGTAAACCCTGGCTAAATATAAACTGATGAAGACCGAAAACAACGAATTCGAAAAATTGTAACATTTTGTAGTATGTCACTAGTTACGCGTACGTACCTCAGTGACAGATACTTCATTAAGTTCTTTTATATCCTAACGAATTTTATCAATGCGTAATCTGGTTTGTCTGTTTGTCGGTTACGTATTCGACTGATCATCATGAAATTCCGCATACACATTATCAGGGGTAAGTAAAATTTAATACTAAGCAAGCAAACAGTTTTTCTAGATTTTTAAGCAGACTAGAAATAAGAATTTTTCATTACTAAACCGCGCTTAAGTTAGTGGCAGGGGACATTGCGTGCCGCAGGACCACCGTGAAAATAATGCTAGAGACCATTGTCCTATCTCTTCCTAATCCCTTATCCTTAATCCTACCATGGTCGGTAGCGCACTTGCAGCACCTGTGTGGTGTTGCCAGTGGCGCACCATAAAAATAAAATGTTGGATCACCCCTACTAAGATAGAATGTAAATATCTTATCATATCTTATTACTCAAGATACCACCTTTTAATAAGTCACCCCATATTGAGTAAAGGACTTCACCCAGCAGTAAGGTGTAATGTAATATGCATATTCAAAACAATATAATTGCTATGCCACTCACAATAAAAATACTTTTTCTGACAGTATAAAATCTATTATAATAAAATGGTAAACGATTCGTGTCTGTACTTTAAATATTTTTTCAAAAAAACAATTTGTACACGTTGTACCTATGTTACCGAGGTCAAAAAAAAATAGTTTTTAAATTTTTTGTCTGTTTCTCTATGCGTTTGCACATTAATCTCAGAACTGCTTAACCGATATAAATGCGGTTTTTATTGATGTAGCAATTTAGTTTTTGTTTCATTCGAATCGACTTAAAAACAAGAAAGTTACGCACTGTACCGAGTACTACGCGTACGAAGTTGCGGGCTCAAGTAGTATTCAAAAAATTTGATCGTTATGGATTTTTCAAACAGATATGATTCAACGACATGAAATTCTTTGTTCTTTATCTTTATATTTGGCAATTTTCCTTTATTGTTTTTATATGCAAAGCACACGCAAATATTTCATAAATGTGGCTCAATAAAAAAGGTGTTGATTGTTTCCTGGTGAATAAATTTGATGGCAAGTTAAGTAATACGTATAAAGCATTCGTGTCCATGTTAATAACTGTTGATAAATTGGACCATAAAAGATAAATAAAAAAATTTATTAAAATGTATGAGTTTATGTAGTAAGAAACCGACGAATTTCTCAGATTTAGTATAACTTCTTGTTGTTTTAATAATGAAAATAAAAAATATACTCAATGACTAATTTGAACATTATTATAATTAATAATATGAACATTATTAACCTGAAAAAATGTAAGTTTCATTATTATAACATGACGAACATTATGTAATGATTTCGTGGCCATAAAATAAGCGAATAACTTAACGTCTTATACACACTGAATATTTATATTAATATTCATAGGTTTCCCTTCCTCTGTGTTTTTCTCATATAAAGCACGTTTCAAATGCTATAATGCTATATATCAATATGCTATATGATAGTAGTATTCGCAGACTGATCGAAATTTGACCATAATCATTTCGAGAGGAGGAAAAGTTGTTTTTTTTTAGATTCAATTTTTTATTCATTTTATTTTGTTCATAAAGCCCATCAATAGCTACTAAAGAAAAATATAAAATTGATTCACAAATAAGAGAGATAAGAGTACTCATCTGTTTTGTCTATACCTGTTTTTTATGTATCTTTACTTGTTTTAATAATATTTAGGTAGGTATGTGAAGGAACTCTGTCTGTCTGTCCGTCTGTCTGTTACATTTTCACCCCTAAACCGCTGAACCGATCATCATGAAATTTTGAATACACGTTATCGGGGGTGCAGGAAAAGATACAGGGTATCTTGGATATATTTTTCATAAGAGAAAATATTAGGAAAAGATATATTTTTCATCCTGAAAAAAGTACTGTTCCCGAGGAATCAGCTAACGCCTGTCAAAGCTATAACTGCAATAAAGATGTTAGGCGTTACATTGCTCATATATTTAGTATATAATACCAGCTAGTAGATTTATAAATTAAAAGGATCGGTTTATATTTCTTTATTCTCACTAAAGCTTATAGCTACTTACATGAGAAATTCTGATAAAAAAACTTAATTATTAACGATACATTGAACAGATAGACAAAAAAAAATTAAATCAAATTTGATCACTGCTATCGAAACATGCCATTCAAACACTTCACATAACATGCTTCATCAGCTTGGATCTAAATTCTCCTAAAGATTTTGACTGTTTTAAATTATATCCAAGGGTAATTCATTGAAAAGGATATAATAACTAATTGAAATAAAATTTTATTACATACATATATGTTTATGTTTTCCTTGTACCACTAAAATTGCTGGAACTGGTCAAATTTTGCGTATTTTGTGATTATTTTTGAGACAAAAATAACTTTTAAAATGATTTTTGTATGATGATTGTATCACAAAGTTTTCGATTGCAATAAACGACTGTAATTTTAAAACTTTTTTTCTTTTTAATGATCAGAATTTATTTAAAAAAAAATCTTTAATGTACAGACACGGCTCGTTTAGGATTTTATTATAATGTATTGATTATGTAAAAATAGGTATAGATAAATGATAAATAACATTGTAACGTGCATATCAATATTTGTTAGGCATAATATTGTACCATAAAATGAAGTGCTACTTAAAATTATATAACATGACCTAATACTTAATAACATGACCTAATAGGATGTTGCGTCTGTTAAGGAAACGCTTAAATGAAGGCCCAAACATTGCTCCTATAGCAAGTAGATGTCTGTTTGTCACGGGTCAAGTAATGAGTAAACACGCCTTTGATCTAATAGCCCAGTGGGGATGTATTAATTGAGTTTGTGTAATATAATTAGGTAATGGACACGACTCATTTTTAAGAGTGACATAAATGATTAGGAAGGACAACTTATTAAAATAAAGGATGATTCATACTACACCGTGCGGCCGCCGCCGGGCCTTGCCCGTGCCTCGTCATTTCCAAGTACTGTTATAATATTTTGTATTACTAAGTAAACTTATATTACATTACTATTACACCTCGCGGGTTTGACTCGCGGCAGCCTCGGGATAGAGCAGGCGTCACGTCGCAAAGCTGTCTCCGAGTGCACGGTGAAAACACATATGTACGACATGCCGCGATTGGAGCGCGGCGTGCTCCGGACAAGGCCGGTGAAGTGTGAATTCATACAAAAGCTTACTTACTATTAATATTTTGCTCTATTCCGTGTACTGTGTAGTTTTGTTCTAACGTGCAACTAAACGGAAATTAGTACAATATAATTCTATTGATTGATCAATACTTTAAATGTATTCCTTGCAGTTATTTTATACTAGCTGAACGCTTCGTTGCCGCCCATACGGCGGCGGCGTACGCATGGGGCGCGCGATACTGGACACTGCTTATATTATAATAATATTTATCATAGCGTGATGTTAGAAACACTATTGCAGACATGCTGTAATTTTTTTAAGGGGGTGAATACTGCCGCCAGACGGGCTGCCCAATTTGTTACTGCGATGTACCCTGCCACATTTCGTTAGAGATGGCGTCATCGACCATAAACTGCCTTTTCATTTACATCTTAAACCATTTCTCAGAATTATCCATTTTATAAACGGTTGTTACAAAAAAAAATCAAATTTGTTTATAGGATGAGGGAGATTTAGAAAATGAATTAAACCTAAATTAACTATGGGCCGGTATATCTGCACATATAACATTTTCAAGGTCTAACGTAACATAATAAAAGTAAATTATACAGGGTGTTTGGAAGATGGTTGCAAAGTTTTAAAAGAATACTTTAAGCTTTGTTTTAGATTCTTTGAAAATCCCAAATCCCAGTTCAAATGACAACACAAGCTAGTCAAACCTTAAAGGCATGCCACAACACTAAAAATAGTCTACACTAAAATTTGTATTCCATATTAACCTTACTGCGGGAAACTAATTATAAAAAAGAGACAAATTAATAAAAAAAAATTGCTTAATATTAAAACCGTTTTCAGTAATATCATTCGACCGGAATCGTAATCGGTTTTACGAAAATTTGCTATCTCAAATAATTTAGCGCTAAAGCCTTTGTGTTTATATGGGACGGGGAAAAAACATTTTCTCTAAGCTCTGGCCACGCTCCGTTGAGCAATCGTAATTAATTAGTCCTGACTAGACCCAAGTCTCGATATTTATTTTGTTCCAATAAACATGTGGAAATTATATGAAATGAAAATAGGTTTCTTTTTCATGGCTTAGTAGCTTTTGCCTGCGAGTTCGTCTGCGTTGGCTTCCACATTTAAAATTCATGGAGGGGTTCAATGTAGATACCTACCATCTGATACTCCTGGACTAGTTCTTTATTATTCTTGGCTTACTAGCTGAGCCCGCAACTTCGTACGCGTAGTACTTTTTTTATTTGTAAACCGATTGCAATGAAAGAAACACTAAATGTTACGGGAAGCCTTCTACAATACATCAGTGAAAAATTCATTCAAATTATCGGTTAAGCCGTTTCTGAGATTAGCGTTCACGAACGCACAGACAAACCGACAAAAAAAGACTAATTTTTTTGACCTCGATAAGTACAACATGTATAAATTGTTATTTGAAAAAATATTTAATGTACAGACAAGATTTTATTATAATATGTATAGATATAGATATAGATATAGATATGGATACGGATACGCATACGGATACGGATACGGATTTGTATATGGATATAGATATGGGCATGGGCATGGGCATTGGCACGGACACAGACACAGTAATAGACATAGATTTAGCTTTATTTCTAGTACTAGCTCAGTTTTATAGTTACACTCGGTTAGTACCGTAGAAAAACTGAGCAATCTAGTTGTAGACAGTTATTAAGGTTAAGGACACTTTATTAAGGTGATTAGTGCTGTCGAGGAGACAAGGTATCTAGTGTAAGACGGAGTTTAGTGCGCTCGGCAAGTACTATAATAAGAATTAATATCGAACTATGCTTTTATACGTAGGTGTAATGCCGTAATAAGTATATTAGTATAAGCTTATTGCGGAAGCTTACATGGACTATCTATGGGACAGGTTCTACTATTCTCCAATCTATTCTCTTTAAATCAATTAAAAACTCTTATCTACATAAGACTTGTCTTTTAATATTTGAATTAAATTAATTGCCATCCATCCTCATCACCCTGTAAGCTTATATTAACTAAATAACAATTATGAATTAAATTAATTGAAAGTTTCATTGAAGTTTAAAATACCACAATAGGATAGGCATCAATCAATACCTATTTTTCTTTTCCGAAAACCTGGCACAACCTATGAGTATAAAAATTTAGGAATTCTTAAGTGCAGACTTTAATAATTATTTTACTTGATTTAATTTATTTAAAATTTATTATCAAATAATAAATTTTACATAAATAATTTAACTGTCAATTTTTACTGTCAATTAATAAGCTGGAATAAGTAAGGGAAGGGAACAAATATGACAAAATTAAAAGTATATTAAAAACGCGAAATTTCTGTCGCAGTGATATTGAGTCGAGAATTGTATCATTATTAATTCTAAGATAACGTCAAAGGTACGAATAATAGAGGAAACTGTTGAAATTGTTGCCTTGGTAGGTAATATAAATTTGAATTTCGAAAAATTGTGTCAAAGTGCTACTCTCTAAATATGTAATTCATTACATTATTCTGCTTTAATAATTGAGTCTCTCCGTAATACATGAGGAAAAAAGCAATTACTATAAAAAAACTGTATTGCGTTAAAGACTTCATGAACGTCTCGAAGAGTGATAAATGATACGGCATAGAAGATTTTGCAAAACTTATTGAAGTTTTTACTTAGGAAAAAACTTATGAAATTAATTAACTTCTTCTTGCAAATATATATACTTCTTACAAAAGGCATATTTGGAAGGTTTCTTTATTTATTAGATATTGACTGTTCTGACTGACTGGCAGAATTCGATATGAGATCTATAGTCTCTGGTTGACTGATAAATAATATTAATAAAAAAAATATATTAAAAAAAAATTCTTTATTGGTGACATTTTAAAATCTGCATATAAATTTTATTTATATATTCAATAAATTAATAAAACCTAAAGACCTAAAGGTCGGCGATCGAGCTGACGATCTTTTGATTCTCACATCCAGACTGAACGAATCCAACTCTTATTTTCATTAAGTCGATGAGATCCGCTATATCCTATCTTTGCCTGTGCTCCTGTTGAAAAGGGAATAAAGATACTACAGAACGACTTGATCAACAGAAGATATAAGAAAATATATATACATATAAATATATAAGGACTATAGTGATTTTTAGTGTACATATAGGGACTCTAGTGAAATTAAAGTGTAGTGTTTCCTTAAAATCTCCATCTTTATTTACAATCCGCCACCTTCAGAATTGTTACACTACAAACTATTAACATATATATCTGAAATATTCATGAAAAAAAATTGTGAATAAAATTAATTTTCTCACTTTGTATGGAACGAGTTTTTTTTCTGAGGCAGTACGAAGCTCGCTGGTTCAGCTAATTAAGTATAACTAAACTTACTATTAACTAAACTATAAATTCAGATAATCAAATATAATTTCAAATTAAAACCGACAAGTGACTTCAGCTTTTAATCTGATTCAAGAACTAAATTGGCTTCAACGGTCAAGTTGACAATTACACGAGATTGATTGATAATGAAGTTTGGTCAGATAATAGTTTGTGTGATGTGGGAGCTCTCTAAGAAAGAAAGTGCGCCCCCTTTGAGCTTCGTGGTATGAGACTTTTATTAAACGGAATAAACCTTGTGAAACTGACATGGGAAAAACCGCGAAGGGATTCCATATTTAAGATGGGTCACACTGCGAGAAAAAACTAGTCTAACCATAAAAATACAACATATACCAAAAAAGACCATCGTAAAATAACAGCACATGTGCTGTTGTGTTTCGGTGAGTGAGTAAGGGATGCCAGAGCCTATTTCCCTATTCACTCCTAATCCCTTATCCTTAATCCTACTGCAGTCGGCAGCGCACTTGCAGCAGCTTTGGCTTTGCTTGTGTTATAAGCGACGGTAGCCACCTACCATCAAGTGGACCGTTAGCCTGTCTGCCTGTCTCAATGTAGGTAATAACAAATATTTATTAATTTACTTACATTATTACGAAATTTATTCAAAAAACTTTCGGCAAAATTTGATTTTGCCCACTCAATTAGATCTGGCATTCCTGTTTAAGATCTTAAATGAGCTTATGGACCCGCCTGACCAAGTAATCCAAAACTGATTATTAGTACATTACTGCAGAGTCCAGGAAGTGAAGGAAGCGAGGCCTTAATAAAGAGATGATTCCGGCAATCCTCATTCCGGTCGAGGCTGGTATACTTAGTGCTTTTCTCAATAAATGTGAGGAAATAATGAAACACGCCCCCGCCTACTACGCCTGTGACAGCGGCGGGCGCGTTCGTGAAGACTCGTGAAACTTCGGGTTTCATCGGGCTGAGCAGCGGCCAGGAATGAATTTTCATACAACATTCTTGGCCTAGGCCCAGAAAGAAATGCATGAGCCAAGAATTACAAACTTCGTGGCTTGTTTTTAGTACAAGAATGCCTACATTTCCGAGCATGTTTGAGAAAACTAATTTTATGTATGTTTAAGGCTCGTATTCCAATTCATCGTACATTTTCACCATCATCTAGTTTTAAATGCCTTAAATGCTTGCAAAATAAAAATCTATGAAAATCTGTTAGACAGAAATATTTAGGTGTGTTGGCTGTAATACGAAAAACAATTTTACTTCAATTTTCTCTCGCTAGTCTACATAATCTCTGTTTTTGAATGCGCGTCTGTATTTATGTTTGTGTAATATATTTACACAATGTGTTGTATAAACTAAACGTAAAATGTGTAATGGTTATAATCATCTTATACATAAATTGTATACTCACTAAACATTTTTTTGTTTTAGTTTTTGTCTCTCTACTGTTGAATAGTTTTGCCAACACTGTTGTCATCATAGAGCTCTGTCAAAGTTAACCATTACCCACAGTCCTTCATATACATATTTTGTAACTAATATATAACGTATTACCTTTAGGTATTTATATTCCTAGTGTCTGTTTGTTGTCGGAACATAAATAGGTACATATTTATAAAAAAAAACATAATATATTTTTAAAGAAATTTTGTCTTAAAATAAATTCCCTTCTAACGCACGTACGACTTTCAAAAACCCAAGCAAAAAATGTCCCTTTTGGAAGCCGTTCGTTTGGCAACCTATTGACTAGCGTTTTTTACGCATCAGATGGGCTAAATGCCATATCGCATTAACGCCTTTCGCGTCATTAAAGATACGAAAAAATATGTGTATATTTTATACGTATAACATTCGTATGTTTGCATTCGTTTAGTTTGGAAAACATTCTAATTACACGGAAATGAACTGTTTGATAAAAAGTGTCATTTATGTATATTAAAAAACATTACTACTACTACACTACTACTCTTTAAAACAAAAATATAATTTCGCTTAAAATACAAACAAATACCGTGAAATAACAGCACTTGTGCTGTTGTGTTTCGGTGAGTGAGTAAGGGATGCCACGGCCCATTTCCCTATCTATTCCTCATCCCTCATCCTTAATCACTTCCAGCAGCTTTGGCGTTGGTTGTATTATAGGTGACGGTAGCCACCTACCATCAAGTGGACCGTCAGCCTGTCTGCCGATCTTAACATTAAAAAAAAACTCTAAAATACTAAAATAGCAATCAAAATCATTAAGAATAATTAATTTTATAAAACAATGAATAAAGATATTGCATGTGTTTTTTCTTTCGATCTCAGCCTCATGCTATTAGATTAGTTTGATTAGACGCTCAGCCCTTACAAAATGCATATTTTATGCATAAAATTCATACATAATGCATTTTATATACCATACACTGTATGCACGAGTGTATATACGCATAATGAATTTCTGGTCCCTGGCAGAATATCAGTGTTGTGGTCCGCACCACAACTGTATACTGAGTCAGGGTTTCTTTTCCTCTTCTTACTTGTTTATATATTTGTTCGTTTGTAATTATTATTTGTTCATATATGTATATTGTGTTTATTAGAGGAATAAAAGATGCTTTCTTTCTTTCTTTTCTTTCTTTCTAATGTATACACTCGTATGTTTTCATGAGCAGTTCCTCGACAATGGTATTGTCACAGGTAGAAAGTTGGCGTTAACTGTTCTGTTGGTAATTTCATTACTAATTTTTTTTATTTGAGCCTATTTAATAGTACAAAATGACATTCCATAGCATATAATTAAGCTTAAAGTTCATAAATTCTAATACACACAGAGATGCAATAATAATGTGTATGTTAACCACTTTTCTTCCGGTTTTTTATGACACACAATATTTCAACCGCTCCATAAGTTCGTTGATGTCAATCAGTGTCTTTTCAATAAGGAAAGCTATCAATCAATCTAAACTAGAAGGTGTGTGCCAACAGGCAGAGCGTACAACCATTTATCTTAAAACCATTGGAGGAAACAAATTAAACACTTTAATACACAAGGCGTGACTAAAAAAGGAAAACGGGGATGAAAAAAGCCCTATCGTGTTGTCTTGAAGATGTTCAAATTGGAAATACTGGATGTGTTCGAGTTTGTTTTTTTTTATAAATTTTCATGGAAATAAGTCGCTTTAATTTTCCATTCTAATTATAACAGGTCTGTATACTTATATTTCTGTGAACATGTAATAACGTTTCCAAATTATGTATCAAAAATGTTTATACACGCAATACAGGGACTACACAAACAAATTTGAAAAGTTTATTCATTTTGTAATTGGATGAGTGGTTAGGGTGCTTGCCTTAACGCTCTGTTCTAGGGTTCCCGGGTTCGATTCCAGGCAGGGTCAACTTTGAAAAATCAACTCTTCAAATTTGACTCTGGTCTGGATTTGGAAAGTAGTGGCAGGGCCACTGCGTTTCGCAGTCATTTGGGCAGCCCGTCTGGCGGCAGTAACCACCCCCTTACGGAAGACTACCGTGAAATAACAGCACGTGTACTCACTTAGTTGTAGTATTTATTTATTTGTTATTTTCATTTATGTTGTGTGAGTAATAAAGAGTTTGTCTGTCTGTCTGTCTGTCTGTCTGCCAGAGCCCATTTCCCTATCCACTCCTAATCCCTTATCCCTAACTCTACTGTAGTCGGCAGCGCACTTGCAGCAGTTTTGTCGTTGCTTGTGTTATAGGCTACGGTAGCCACCTATCATCAAGTGGACCGTCAGCCTGTCTGCCGACCTTAACATAAAAAAAGGTATATCTTTTATATTTTTAGTCAATACAGATACAAAAAAGTGCATTTATAATATGTGTATAACATTAATATTTTCCGTGTTTAAAAAAAATCCTTATTTTTCATTCATTGTTAATAAATTAATTGTAGCATTATTTATTGCTCTCATGATACAGGCGAATCCTTTTGTGGGGTCTTTGTGTGAATATTAACTTTTGTCAATATTTAATTTTTAATTAAATTTTAACAAAAAAATTATTGAAAAAAAGAGATGCCATTTTCTTATTACCGCCGATTTCGTATGCGTGGTATTCGGCATAGCGCGTAACTTTTTTTGTTTGTAAACCGATTGGAATGAAATATTACGGGAACTTTGATTCAATACATCAGTGAAAACTGCATTCAATGCAGAGATCAGTTTCTCAGATGAACAACTAACGTGCACAAACGCACAGAAAGACCTTAGAAAGACAAACAAAAATTTTAAAACTATTTATTTTTTACCTCGGTAACATACGTAAGTACAACGTGTACAAATTGTTTTTTGAAAAAATATTCAACGACAGACACGGCTCGTTTACGTTTACGTTAATGTATAGAATAGATAAATTTTCGCTTATTATTTGTATAAATAAATAATCTTTTTCATTTAAAATTCAGAATTCAGGGATACGATAAACTGTCGTCCGACATTCTTTTACAAGAAGATAAATTTAGTTTCCGTTATTTATTTATAGAGTCTTTTTAATTAAATTTAAGTTTCTTGAATGTAATTGAATAGAAAATTACTTCTCTTTAAGTAGATATTTTCGTATTTCCAAAAAAAAGACTTAAAAATTGAAGTCGCTGCAAAGTAAGTCAGAATTCCAGGTTTAGGATATTTTTAAAAGCTTTTTTTGTTAAGGTTGTCATGCGGGCTGACTGTCCACTTGATGGTTTGACTAATGGAAAGAGGGATAAACGGGGAATATTCATATATATAAAAATTGCACCCCAGGCGAAGCCGGGGGCGGGTCGCTAGTAATAAATAAAGTTGATCAATATTACTGTACTAAATGCTTGCTAACTAAAATTTAATTTTTTGGATGTACTTAAATGGTTTTTTTTTTTTATTAAAAGTCCAATTACTGCTAAACTTTTAACTGACTATCTTTTATCTTTGAACTTTGTTTTGGTAATAGTTAATACAATGGTATCCGTTTGGAATAGAAAATAAATATGAGTTCAAACAAATACCAGTGGTATTAGTTGTCGGTCAATAACTAACTTAGCCCTTCTTGTACAATGAATAAATGACAACTTTATATCTATGACGAGGTAAGTGAGACGTGACGCCAGCAAAAAATAGTGGAGCTCCCCACCGCACCGATATCCGGATTCTAAATTTGTGTCGTCTCAGCCGCTCTTTGACATTTTACTGGTGACACTTTCTTACAATTCGATAGCTATTTAATTTCTCTCGATGCGAGCCACGTCTATTTTTATCTTCAACAGCTTCGTCAATACATTTAAAGTTATATACCCACATAACATTTGACGAGCCCGTTGGATGAGTGGTTAGGGTGCTTGCCGTAACGCTCTGTTCTAGGGTTCCCGGGTTCGATTCCCGGCAGGGTCAACTTTGAAAAATGAACTTTTCAAATTTGGCTCTGGTCTGGATCTTGAAAGTAGTGGCAGGGCACACTGCATTTCGCAGTTATTTGGGTAGCCCGTCTGGCGGCAGTAACCACTAACCACCCCCTTACAGAAGACCACCGTGAAATAACAGCACGTGTGCTGTTGTGTTTCGGTGAGTGAGTAAGGGATGCCAGAGCCCATTTCCCTATCCCCTCCAAATCCCTTATCCCTACCATCAAGTGGGCCGTCAGCCTGTCTGCCGATCTTAAAAAAAAAAACATAAGGAGTTAATTGTGTGACTTAATATTTATAAGATATTTAATGTAATAATAAATAGTACTGCCATCGCCATCTTTATGTTCACAGTCATCTCTACCAACATAAAATCCACTTATTTGCTCAATCGTGGTTTAAAAGTTACAGGAATTTCCCAATTGTTAATTTCTTTCTAAAAAATTTTAATTTAAAACCGTTATCTATTTGTATATTATATAGTTTAATATATACATATACAATACATGACATATACAATATACATATAGTTTAGCAGTTTCCAAATTGTATTATACAAATCAGATGTCAACAGATTCTTTGTTATAATTTAATTGCCCTGAGATATCTTTACATAATACAAAGGTATTAGAGATTAAACACTATTGATTACTTAATCATTCTCTAATCATCATTATATCTATAACATCGTAATATTAACATAAGTAATAAGGTTTTTACTTTTAAAGACTCACAGCAAACATTTTAAAATTTCTGCTCTATCAGAATCTTTCCACTAGAAAAGATTCAAAATGAGTTTATTATATTAACAATAAGCCGTTTTAAAGTGCCTCAAAATATGTTGATATTAATTTTTTTTTATATTTATTAAAAAAATTAATTAATATAGGTAGGTACACTAAAAGTGCTGTTCGGGAATCGAATTTTTGCCTGCCTCCGAAGTCTGTCGAATTGTGTTTTTACTGCTACAGGTCGTATTAATAATAGCAATATTAAAATAGTTAATAAATTAAACGAAAATTCTTTCTTTCGATCCTGTGTTTCGACCTGAATTTCGACCTGAATACGAAATTACGAACGACAAAATTATCTACTTCTTCGATATTATGGTGCCATCATATCTGTATAAATTATTTACCGTTCTTGGCATATTAAAAAAATATCGTATCAATTTCCGACGTACTTGCATATATTCAGGAAATTATTTTAATAACATACTAGCTTTTACTCGCGTTTTCGTTCGCGCATCTTTATAAAATTATATCCTACTAGCTGTGCCCGCGACTTCGTACGCGCTGTAGTTCGTTTTTTGAAAATCCTGCAGGACATAACATTTTCCCGTGTAATCTATACTTACTAATATTATAAAGCTGAAGAGTTTGTTTGTTTGAGCGCGCTAATCTCAGGAACTACTAGTTCCAACTGAAAAATTCTTTTTGTTTTGAATAGTCCATTTATCAAAGAAGGCTATAGGCTATATAACATCACGCTACGATAAATAGTATTATATGTGTATAGTGTCCAGTACCGCGCGCCCCATGCGCACGCCGCCGTATGGGCCGCAGCGAAGCGTGGCCGAGTTCAGCTAGTAAACTATAATGTATGCAAAATTTCATCCAAATCGTTCAGTCGTTTTTGCGTGATTGAGTAAGTAAACATCGAAACTTCACATTTATTATATTATTAGGATTAGGACACGTTCAAGCTTCAAACAATACTATTCACAATATTTCATTGAATTCGGTTGGGCAGTTTATAGAGTTTAGCGTGAACGAACATCGTGACATGTGAAAATTAAAATATTAAACATGAATAAATATTTTAGAAACCCAAACAGTCTTAAAATATTAAAACATGTTCTTATTTAATTTTTTTTAATAATGTTTCTTATTTAAATAAATTAATTATGAGTAATAGGACTTTAAAATATATTAAACGATTTCTTCCTAACACTGTTACTATGAAATACCATCTTCTATATTACAAAATTATACTCCGATTCAATTATGTCTGTGACAATCTACTCCCAACTTTAACACGACCGCATAGAGTCCTTATTTTTCACAACTGAAATCGTTGCCTAAAATAGCAATGCTAGTGGAACTGCTGCATTAAGACGGTTCCAATTTAGTCTAGACGTATTTTGACATCAGCTGACTAGAACCGTCAGGAATGTCGCCTCTCCACACATATCAACTGGCTTAGTCAAGTTCCGAAAGCATTGTCAGACTATCATTGAAGAGTCACAACAACGTAATGCTTTTACCATACATCTGAGTGCTGCACCGAAATTGAGGCAAGATTTAGAATAGCTAGACGAAAAATAACTAGAAGAAAGAATGAAAAAGAGGATAAAAAACCACATTAACATATACAATATGCAAGATTTGTATGTCTTCTATGAGATTAAAAAACAAGTGATACGCAACTTACAAGTCAACCTGACATCAAGGAAAAGAACCATAAAATCTTTAAAATATTAAATAGTGGCCATTGCCATGTCCCTTTCCAATCCCTTATCCTTAATCCTGTTATAGTCCTGCACTTGTAGTAGCTGTGTCCTTACTCGTTTCATGGGATAGTAGCCACCTACTATCAAGTGGAGTGGACCGTCAGCCTGTCTGTCGTCTTTAGTGAACCTTTGCATTTCTTAGTGATTTAAGCTATGATAATTTTCGGGAGTTTTAATCAATCAGAGAGCTGTTTTTATTTCTTACTAGCGACCCGCCCCCGGCTTCGCCCGAGGTGCAATTTTTATATATAAGAACATTCCCCGTTTATTCCTCTTTTCATTAGTGAAAACCGAATTAAAATCGGCCTACACGTTCACGCGTGATGCCGTGACCAAGGGAAATGGGGATTCATTTTTACGAGATAGAAAAAATATTATTGACAAAGATTCTATACCCGGCATAGTTTCATAGACATTTGAAAACTTATACACACCAAAGCCAATACCAAAGCCAGATTTGAAGAAAACTGTATCAGTTCGAGTCAATTGTATAGATTCTGTAGTTCAAGAATCAATAATTCTGTTCACATACGAGTATATATTAATTTAGGATCATACGACACGATACGATAGTGTAACTTCAAGAGTAGATTACTTAATTTCCAATAATTTCATAATTTCCAATAATTCCAAAATGTACCGGCCTCATTCCAGGACAATATATCGTTTCTTTATTTATCCCACAATTATGTGGGACTTTTAATTCTATATAAAAGAAAATTAAACAAGGGAACCTTTTAAGTAATTAAATAATAAAATCATCTAGGCCGCAGATAGACCTCCCCCAGAATTTTCCAATAGGAGCGGTCAGAAGCAACCTTGATCTGCCGCCGACCCGCGTCTGTCCACCTTGTGGGTGGACGTCCTACGCTGCGCTTGCCGGTCCGTGGCCTCCAATTAAGTATTGAGTTTAATTATAATAAGGATAATAACAGGGAGTTATTAATAGTCATATTAATAAGAACCTATTAATTATAATTAGTTCAACAGTTGCATTCTGATAAAAAAAGTTGTCAAGTAAAAAATCAGGACACGTGCGAGCATGGTTTCAATTGCCCATGTTTTGACATTGAGCCTTCTCTCTCCCGACTTTTACGATCCATCCGGTTGAGTTTTATGGCATTTTTAACTACGTCACTGAATCGATCGCCGCCGCTAATGAGAATGGGAACTATCAGTCAGCGTATTGCCGGAATGGTCGTTATTGAACAGCCGCTATATGGCCGGACGTGTATTTTTGGCTCATTATCTTAAGTAGTAACGCCCTATAGATGGAATTTCGGAGTCCCTTTTTCAAGTATTCTATCCTGAGTGAACGAACTTTGAACGTGTCGTGGCTTGCGCCGCCGGTCTAATTATATCTGAAACGGCGACTGAGGGCGCTCGCCTCCCCCCTTCTTTTGTTCCTATTTCGAATTTCAAAAAATAGATCTGAAGGGTGTTTCGGGATGCGCATGAGTCAGTACTCAGTGGCGGTCGACGCGCCGGCGCGTGCGCATCTACGCCGGAAGCCATTATTGTATATACGAATAACGAATTCCGCTCTAATGTGGTGTTGAGTGTTTTGTGTTTGTGTTTCAGTGTGTATTTGTGTGCTTTACATATATTTCAGGAACCTACTCCCATCTTCTTTCCCTTGGTAAGTATTTTTTATTGATATCTGAAAGAAAATTCGCAAAATCACTTGGTAACCTTGTTCGTATCACTTGTTCATAAATTATTATTCATCATCTTATCATAATATTTGTACATATTTGTACTTATTTTTTTTATTTTATTTTTACTAACACTAATATTTTTACTACAACTAGTCCTAAATTGAATGTTACTAATAAACGATCAGACATTGTCGAAATAAAGAGTTTGATTATCTATACTTTTTCTATACTTCTCAGGAACTACTGGTTCGAATTGAAAAATTCTTTTTGTATTGAATAGCCCATTTATCGAGGAAGGCTATAGGGTATATAACATTACGCTACGATCAATAGTATTATATATAAGCAGTGACCAGTCCCGCGCGCCCCACGCGCACTTCACGGCCGTATGGGCCACAGCGAAGCGTGACCGAGTTCAGCTAGTATATTGTAAATCAAG
Organism: Bembecia ichneumoniformis; assembly: GCA_910589475.2. NCBI lineage: Eukaryota > Metazoa > Arthropoda > Insecta > Lepidoptera > Sesiidae > Bembecia > Bembecia ichneumoniformis. The sequence goes on from OU342531.1 coordinate 810,413, forward strand.
AACGTTGGGTGTCCATCAAGGGTCTATTTACCAAATTTAAAAAATATATAAAAAAATCCAATACATTCGGAACAAGTTGAATTTTTCTCTCCACATGACGTGTTTCAGGGAAGAATTAATACACGTATGAAGAGAACGCCGACCTCGTTTTCGTGAGCGAGTGTTAATAATTTCACAGCATTTTAGTTAAATTCGGGGGCACCGATGCCGAGTGCCGAGTGCTTCAATTCCGCTCAATGGTTAACAAGTTTTTTGTCTGTGGTAATTGCCTCATAGAAATCTATTCGTGTTTTTCTCGTTAATTTTCTCTTTTCTCTTAAGAGAAAATTTTTCCACAGGCTAAAAGCGAGGTAAGACTGTTATTTTTGTATATATCGATCGTGAGCTGGCGAATGATAAGTCCAGAATACTTATCATTCGTCAGTTGAGTTCAACTTTTTAAGGATCTCCAATCAATGGGGACCTTAACTTTCATTATTATGGATTGATGGAACTTTATATTGGCTTCATACACTATAGTCATGAATAGTCATAAATTAATAGCCTTACAAAAGACCAACATGAATTATCAGAATGTGTGCTGTTTCTTCGGTAAATGAATATATGCTTTTAGGGTTCCCTACATCCGAATAAAAAAACGGAACCTTTATAGGATCATCGTGTGTCCGTCTGTCCGACCATTCACCCCCCCCCCCCCCTTATCTCCGAAACTACTGAACCTAAAATTTAAAAAAAATACAGAAATTAAGTTTTCTACTATTAGATTATAGGAAAACTTATAAGAAGTCAATGATATTAAAATAACATGGTAAATCACTCTATATTGTGCGGATAGGTAACATCGTACAGAACCCTCTTCACGCGAGTTCAACTCGCACTCGTTAAGTTTTTTTTATGTTAAGATCGGCACACGTTAACGGTCCACTTGATGGTAGGTGGCTTCCGTCGCCTATAACACAAGCAACGCTACAGGTGCTGCAAGTGCGCTGCCGACTACAGTGAGATTAAGGATAAGGGATTGGGAGGAGATAGGAAAATGGGCTCTATCCTTACTCACTCACCGAAACACAACGGCAGACACTGTTATTTCACGGTGGTCTTCTGTAAGGATGTGGTTGCTGCCGCCAGACGGGCTGCCCAATACAATGACTCCGAAACGTTAACTCCAATCAGGGTTGGCAGTAGAATTCCCCCAGTGGTCGCTTATGTTTAATATAAGCGACGTTTGCTACACACCATCAGGTAATTAAGTATCACACTTTATCACAAAAAATATAATATTTCGATTTTAAAATTATAATTTTAAACTTATGATATGTCTCATTGTAAAATGTTACTAGAACAATAATGTCATAGTGTGGCAAAATGAGAATTTACTGGTGTTCTTTTCATTTAGTTATTTTCTATTTTTTTAACTTTTAATAATAATTTCTAGTTTTTAGTTACTTTTTTTTAAAATAGAAATTCCTTTTTTTTTTTTTTTTTTTATATATTAAAGGTTTAATTAAAACAATGAATTTAAAACTAAGAAATTAAAAAACTACTCACTAGAAAATGCTATAAATTAAAAAAAAGTCCCAGGCCATCTCCATCTGGCAGAGTACCTAGCAGGCTAAGGGCATTGCCTCGCTGGATAGTGAGGCTTATTCTTTGTGCCAAATAGTTGCCGGCTCTGGGGTCACGGGTGGTTTCCGTTAGTTTTTTTGAAATTTCTCTAAAAAGTTTATGTGCACCCGGACCCCATGTGCCTAAGGTTTCAACCCCAAACGGAACAAAAATGAAATCTCCGCTGAGGTTCTCGTACTTGTGCCGCTTGAGGTTCTCCGCATGGTTTGCGGCTGCGCCAGCAATATTAGAAGTGCTTTGGAGGTGGGACGGGGCAAGCGTATCGACACAAGTAGCATCCCATACGAGAGGCCGTCCCGCCTTCCAAGGGACCAGTGTCATTCCATCCGGTCTCCTGCCATCGTCGCGAGCCAGACCAGAGGGTTCCAGTATAGCTGGCACCCCGGCGGTGACAAGAGCCCGGCGAATGAGATCATTTAAAGTGTGATGTCGGGAAATGCGACCAGCGCTTCGTTGGCAGGACAGCCCGTGGTGTCCGAGGCTGTCTACATTTGTGCCACAAACACATCGATGGGGGATGACGTGGGGGGCACCAAGATGAAGGGCAGTTGCTAAACGGAAGGTAGTGGGGTCCAGCAAAGTGCCTGTATTCGGTGATGGTAGTGCCTTTAACCAGAGGCCTGATTCCCACTTCTCAACGGCCAAAAGACGAGCATGCTCTGCAGGACTAGAAGACGTGTTAATAAGATTATTTTGCAACAGTCTGCAGAGAGGCTCATCCCAAAGCCTCTGAGAAGAGGTATTTACAGGTATGTCACTATTTGCACACGCAATTCTCCAGGCATCCTTGGCCTCATCCGTATATGGAACTGGTACTGAACACGATGAGCGCCCCAATATTTGGTAGATTAGTGCATGGTTTGCATGTGTCGAGGACAAGAACGCCGGTAAGGACACATCGGATGTTTTTCGTATGCCCAGGCCACCGAACCTTATTGGAAGCGTGGCTTGAGTCCAAGAGCGGTGATCAAATCTGATGTTCAAAATGGAAGAAAGCGTATGTCTTATAGTGTTATCTAGGCATGAAAGGAGCTGGGGGAACTTCCACAGTTGACAACACCGCAAGACATACGTAAATTTCGGGACAAACAGGCAATAACGTATTAAAGAAAAAGCCATGTGAGAATTAATTTTCAAAAGGCGATCTAATATCTCACTGAAGTTTTGTAATTTAGAATTTATAAAATCTGGTAGAGATTCGTCTAAAATCGGAGAGCCTAAAAGATGTAACGACTTTTTATCAATGACAGATAATTGTGGCGCTATTTCTTTGAAGCTTGATATAACGGCGTCTCTGTCCACACAATTATCCGTCACAAAAAGTTCACACTTCGCAAAATTCAAATCTAAACCGATATTTTGGAATTCAAGAATTAAAGTACGAAAGTCGGACAGTACAGTGGATGCATCGCTTCCCAGAGTCCCATCATCTAAATACCAAACGTTAAATTTGGAATTTAGAAGTTCGATGACCGGGTGTATGGCAAGACTAAAAATTGCTGGACCCAGCGGGTCGCCCTGTTGGCATCCAACCTCAGATGAGATGAGGTGGTTCTTATATAAAAGTTTAGTGGGGTCGTTATAGCATTGGATCATGAAAGGCAAAATTGCAGGAGCTTTTGATTTTATTTGAGCCAACATGGCGACTCGGTTAACGGAATTAAAAGCATTTTTAACGTCGACTTTTAGAAACACATCACCGCCTTGATTTAATATAGCGGATCGGAAAGAGTGCACGGCTGCCTCACAACCCCCTTTGCAGGCGAAGCCTAGCTGTTTTGGCTGAAAGTATGAGGAGAGAAAATTAACAGATTTACATGCTATTTTAGCCGTGAGGCGCCGGTATGTCGACCCAACAGCAATCGGGCGAATGCCACCATCTCTCTTCCTCAAAGCGCAGAGGTTGGCTCCGTACAATACATCAACGATGTCCGATGTAACCTCGCCGCGCAGCATCAGGTTGCACAGGCTCGTGAGTTCTTGTAGGAGAGTCTCGCCAGCTCGTCAGAAATTCCTTGACTTAGTAATTCAAGTTTAATCATCAGCATTTGAATTAAGACTTAATGCAATTTTAATCTGTAATTAATCAATTCAATTTCTTTTATTTTACTGGTACTTGTTTAAAAACTTCAATCATACAATGCGGCCATCACTACTACATTAATTAACTATAAGATTCTTTAAACGTACATTTTTTATTAAAGATGAGTTTGCTCTTGGCGAGCATCTATCCATATCGATGAAGCGAGCTCACCCAGAAGATGAAAACACCTGAACATTGAAAACATTTGGGTTGTATGAGCTCAGAAATATAGACGCCGGCAGGGGTTCCAATCATTAGCAGTGCGCATTATAAAAGATGTTTACTTACTTACGCCCGAAATTACTTTAATTGCTTTTGAGTACTTATGTAAAAATAATACCTTTACCAACTAGCTTACTGACAACTCATAAAAATGCATTTTTATGAGTTCATTTTCAAATTAACGAAATAATAATACAGGTGAATTTTAGTAATGGCACTAATATTTTTGTTTTGGCGAACGAATGAGCGATTCCAGAGACCATTCCCCTCCTTATCCCTTAACCAATCAAATTCAACAGCGCTTTTTCTACCACCATTAACTAAGTGGACTATCAGCCTGTCTGCCGATATTTTCATAAAAAAAAATCTGTCGTAACTTTTTATGTAGGTACATATCTCTCGTTTGAACATAACAAAAATGAAGTAAGTTTGTGCAAATTATACTAAAGACAGGTTCCGTTAACCAAGTATATTTGCTTTAATAATAACATAATTTCATTGTACATTACCAACAATAGCATACCTTCCAACGAATTTATGTTACAGCAATTCTGACAAACAAGGAAACACGAGACAAAGCATAAAGCGGATTCCAGCGTAACGGAGCTGAAATGAGCGGAAATTTAGCCTCCAAAACACCGAGGCTTAGGCAGAAATGTTAAAGTACTTATTTAACCTTCTCAGTCCGCAGAGGTTTTATTTATTAGACGTGGATTTGATAATATACTACCTTTTGCTTTCGATTTCGTCCGTGTATCTTTATAAATTATATCCGATGTTGGAAGCTGAAAAAAACCATACACTTTTACAAAATTTCACTGAAATCGGTAAAGCGGTTACAGAAATTAGCGTGAACGAACATCATGACATATTTATATATGATTTTTTTAAGATTATCTATACTAATATCATAAAGAGAAAAGATTTGTATGTATATGTATGTATGTATTTTTGTATGTTCGTAATGAATAAACTCAAAGACTGCTGGACCGATTTTAAAAATTCTTTCACTTATAGAAAGCTACATTATCAGCTAGTAAAATAGGCTACTCACCCCCATCAGCCCCCTAATCACCGCCAATCAACCCATAACCCCCATCCCCCCCACATCACACACACACCTCCAACTCCCACCCCCCGCTTTACCGTTTTCAAAATTGCTTTTTTCCACGATCAATATTTTATATAAAAGAGACGCTGACCAAGTCGCTTGCAACAGCTAGTCTTTTATATTTTTATTAATAGCGACCCGCCCCCGGCTTCGCCCGGGGTGCAATTTTTATATATAAGAACATTCCCCGTTTATCCCTCTTTCCATTAGTGAAAACCAAATTAAAATCGGTCTACCCGTTCACGCGTGATGCCGTGACCAAGCGAAATGGGGATTCATTTTTATATATAGAGATTAAGTTTATGGTATTAAGATTTAAATATATTAAGATAGGTTAATGAAAAACTTCGGTTACTTTTGTTTGTACGATTTCATTTCTTAAATAATCCATAATTTCGTAAAATAAAATTAAAATACCACTTCGACAAAATTGTCGACGCTTATTTGCACGGATCAAATTAGGTTGGCCCTTATCCAAAAAGCCAGCCAACAGAGCTGTGTTACTATCTACCAGTTTGTCCAAGTGCAACTAAAATAGGATTTTTTTTTTATTAAACACTACAACCAAAAACGGATGAAAAATAACTTATAGCTACATAAGTTATGCCTTCAAATATCTTTTTATTTCCATTTAATAAACTGGAGTGTTAAATGTAATGGATTAACGTATTCATATTTTGTTAGGAATATAATCTATATCTATGCATTTTATAAAATCTTAAACGAGTCACTTATGTGACTTATTATTAAGGGGGAGACAAACCCTAAATACTAAAAATATACATTGTTTAATGAAAATGTTACAAGAAATGTTCAATTGCTTTGAAAAATATATATATTATACTTAAACATGTGAAGAACCAATTGTATTAATTAGAATTTTCGTTAAAGCAATACAAACTCCACAAAAAAAGTTAGAACACAAGAAGAATTTGACTTTTATTGAAAATTCTCTCGAAAACGGCTTATTGCACGCATATGAATCCTGTACCTATTAATAAGTTAATATCAGATTAAAAAATTGTATTAATAAAAATTTTTATTTAGTGTATTGTTCTAATGGTAAAAACAGAAAAATACCATTTCTAGGCCTGTTGAATTGGATCCGTCGCCAGCGAATTCTATAGTAAATGTCATTTGCCTCAGTGAAGCCCTTAGTAAAACTTTTTATTTGTACTATAAACATAAAAAAGAATAAAAAAAATAAAAGAAAGAACAAGTAATAGTACAAAAGGCGGCCTTATCGCTTTATAGAGAGTTTGTGTATATAATTCGAAAAAAAAAAGACGCATCCGAAAGATTTTTCTATTCCTTTTTAACTATTGTGAAACGTTTATTATTAAAGGTAATAAATATAAATTTTATTATATTTGTTTATTGTTAAGAAACGTATCAAATTATTTCGACAGTTATTTAATAAACGCTTAATTTAATTCTTGAAGCACCATTTCGAAAAATTGCCAAACAAAAATTAATTTTATCACAAACTCCGCTTTATTAGTACTTCGGCGTCCAAAGCAAGAGAGTTGAGCGGATATAATATAAATGAAATTTCACAATGTTTTCTCCCAACAATTAATGTCTGAAATGGTCACTGTCTCTGAATGCTAAAGTGTTTAGCAAAGCTACCAGTGTGTATTTACAGGGCACGTTTTCACCAGTGTGGCCCCATGGCTAATAAATGGAGTTCCTTTTATTAGCCATATTTATTTACACAATCTTGTTAAAATAATATAAAACAATTTACAAACAGTCTATAAAGAACACACTTATAATAATCTAAATTAAGCCTTATTAAAAAAGTTATCCTTTTGTGCTTAAAGATTTAGGCAATCTTTAAGCACAAAAAGATAGTCTTCCCGTCTCAGTAGAGCGTTGTGACTGATCATGTGAAACAATGCACATTGAAGTATGTATGACATGAGACGGAAGATAGCGCATTTTGTGGAATAAAAATGTTATAAGTGCCAAAAGTGTTAAATATTATATTACTCGTAAACTTCAAATGAAAAATTAATATTTAAAAAGACCTAGATAATATGTGAAGTGAGATTACTGATAATTTTTAGGTTTTTAATATGTGTCATTTTGGAAATAAAACAAAAAACGATAAAAATTAGAGGTAACTTGGGGATCATGTGAAACAATGCACATTGAAGTATGTATGACATGAGACGGAAGATAGCGCATTTTGTGGAATAAAAATGTTATAAGTGCCAAAAGTGTTAAATATTATATTACTCGTAAACTTCAAATGAAAAATTAATATTTAAAAAGACCTAGATAATATGTGAAGTGAGATTACTGATAATTTTTAGGTTTTTAATATGTGTCATTTTGGAAATAAAACAAAAAACGATAAAAATTAGAGGTAACTTGGGGATTTTGTTCTATCGAGAAAATTTCATTGTTTAATGTTTTCTGTTGACATTTCACTTCTATTTATAATTAATTAATCTATATATAAATATTTTCTTATTAGATAAATTAGATACTTTATATACTTACTATTAGATAAAATTCAAATCTAGGATTAGTTATTTCTATTTATACGCGCTCTTAAGGAAACAGATCCAGATACTGTAAGATCCAGATCCGTAAAGGATTTTTTTTAGTTAGTAGGGAACCATATGTATGATTTTAATTACAGTAAATAAATAAATCAATGTTAATTAAAATGGTTCTCTTAGAGATGTAACAAATTAAACTTAACATATCTATTTTAACAGTAAAATAGGGAGAGAGTATTATAAATCAGTTGTTCCACTAAATTCTTATCTAACTCACTACTCGATAGTCCTTTTTTTTAATGTTAAATTCGGCAGAAAGGCTAACGGTCCACTTGATGTTAGGTGGCTTCGTCGTCGCCTATAACACAAGGAATGCTACAGGTGCTGCAAGTGCGCTGTCGACTACAGTAGGATTAAAAGGGATTGGGAAAGGGGTAGGAAAATGGGCTCTAGCATCTCTTACTCACTTACCGAAACACAACAGCACAAGTGCTGTTGTGTCACTGTGGTCTTTTGTAAGTGAGTGGTTACTGCCGCCAGACGGGCAGCCCAAATGACTGCGAAACGTAGTGTACTCTGCCACTACTTTCCAGATCCAGGCAACTTTGAAAAGTTCATTTTCAAACTTGAGCCCGCCAGGAATCGAACCCGCAGGAACCTTAGATCAGAGCGTTAAGGCAAGCAACCTAACCACTCACCCAAAGGGCTCGTCACTTTTACTGCACGTTTTATCACTAGGTGCAGAATTTTCCCATTTTCTTTACCTAAACAGGAAGATACTGCCACCACAGTACCTAAAAAGGTAGACGTTTTTGACTAATTCCTGAAGTATTTATATTCTACTATTCTGTGTTTGGGATGTTTGGGTCGAGTGACCCCTTACTGAATCAAATGGAACCAGGATGTGTGTTCTTTCCTCGTGAAGTAAAATTTAAGAACTCGAACTCGACTTAAGTATATTTATTTCGTTAGAAGAAGGCAGTACCATCTATCGTCAACTGAACTATCAGCTAACTTTCAGTCTATTATTGTAAAAAAAATGTCTTCGTCATCTTGAATTACCATAAAATATTTCATCGGTCTACCCATTTGCGCTAGAAAATAAGGAGAACATTGTTTTGTATTTGAATTTAGAATTAACAGGCAATACTAGCTGTCTACCATCTTGTGGATCAAATGCCTACCTGCTGTCCTTTAATTTAAAAAGATATATGAGAATATAACATGACATCCCAAGGGAACTTCTTGTGACTTGGGTGGAAACCGGAACAGTTGAAATGCTGAACAAAATTCCCTCTTCCATCGGATAAATAAATTGCGTCAGCGCTAATTGGAAGGACAGATAAATTATTACAATTTTAATTGTTTACTCAAAGTCGTTACAGTAGATGGAGTTAACTTTTAGCATTCATCTTCAGTTTGACTTTGGAAACACCCTCAACTGTCACTTGACCTTTCTCTACTTTATTTGCACAAAACGAGTTTTGTCACAATTTAGACAATGCCTATATTAATCCTAATTTCATTTAGGATTTCCATGTTGTACTTACTCTTTAAACCGGACTCATTACCGGCACCGTGTGCTGGGATTGGAGGAAAACATTACGTTAGTTGGTATATGTACAGAGCGGGCTTTGGTTCGAGGTCCAACGGGGTTTGTTAGTGTCACTTCTTCGCTTTACCGGATGCCTACTACGCGCACTACACTATACTTTTCTCAGCCTCTTAATACGGTTATACTTTCCAGCCTCTTCATACGGCTACACTTTTCAGCCTCTTCATACAGCTATACTTTTCTGCCTCTTCATACGGCTACACTTTTCAGCCTCTTCATACAGCTACACTTTTCTGCCTCTTCATACGGCTACACTTTTCAGCCTCTTCATACGGCTACACTTTTCTGCCTCTTCATACGGCTACACTTTTCAGCCTCTTCATACGGCTACACTTTTCAGTCTCTTCATACAGCTACACTTTTCTGCCTCTTCATACGGCTACACTTTTCAGCCTCTTCATACGGCTACACTTTTCAGCCTCTTCATACGGCTACACTTCTCAGCCTCTTCATATGGCTAGTTCTCTTCTCAGCCTTTTCATGCGGATAGTTCGGGGGTGACTGAAAACGCAAGTGGTCTCTGATGGAAATCGGTGCGGTTTGAATAGATTGGTGGAGCAATTATCCCTACCAAGTTAGACCTACTTTCGATGTTACTTCCCCCTCTTTACCTCAGCCCTCTCTGTGTCATTTATTTATTCAAATTATTTACGTTATTTTACGTCTGATTCTAATTAGAATTTATTTACAATTATCTTACAATTATTAGATATTATTGACAATATTATCTATCCTTATTCTACTAATTTATGCTCTTAATACTAGTACTATCCTATTTCAAATGCATAGCGAGACGATGAAGGGAATTTTTAGAGTCACCCAGATGTAATGCCCAAAATAAAAACGCGAAAGCCACACTAGCATAGATGCCCCCGGGACAAAAGGGCACCCAATAAATAAAAATAAGTAGTAGTGGGTTTCTCGCTGTAAATTAATATAGTCAAGCAAACTTTGTAAAATCCAAACTATGAAAACAATGGTGAACAAAGTTCTATTCTATTATATTATCTTACTAGATACGTATATTTAAACATAGACATAAATTTTATTTAACCAAATTTAAAATGTTATGAATTTTTAATTGCAATTTTGAATTGGGACTAATTTTGAAGAATATTTAAAACCATATTGACCACACCAAAAACTAGTATACTATGGTATGCCATTACTGTCACTAGTGACTGACTACACTTCAATCCGGAGTCATAAACTGGGGAAATCCGTCTGGCAGGCAGAGGAGTACCGACCTCCTTACAGAAGTCCATCGTGACCTAAATACATGTGTAATTCCAGTAAAGCATAGTTGTTCAGCGACGCCATTATTCGTTCGTTCGTTCGTTCGTTTCAGCCGATGGACGTCCACTGCTGGACATAGGCCTCCTGCAATGACCGCCAAACACCACGATTTTGTGCCGCCTGAAGCCAGCGACTCCCCGCGACTCTTTTAATATCGTCTATCCATCTAGGGGGTGGTCTGCCGACACTGCGTTTCCCGGTGCGTGGCCGGGACAATAAAATAAGTCAAAGACAATAAAATGGAAGAAATAATGTCGCTTTAATGAAGATTTTTTTGCTGATTCTTATAATGCGATAACAATATCTTTCTCTGTTAGAATAAACATAGGCATTAAGAATGCTCCTTTTATTTAGCTGGTAAGTTGGTCGAGGCTTTTCCTTATCACGTTTTCGGCTCGATTGGAGCATGAGACGTTCCTTACGGGCCCAAATCGTATTCAATGTGCACTCATTTCCATACTATTAAGCCGTACGCGCTCCGTGGAAAATGAGAAGAATACGCACCCCACAAATTTAACTTTACTTTGTTCGTTTTGTTTCCTGTTTATTTTTTCCTGTTATTTTGAATAAAATACTACAACGGTTTTATACAGTTTGCTTATAACACATTTTATAAGTACCAAAAAATAAGTTATCTGATTTAGTGGCAGGTCGTACTGCGTTTCGCAGTTATTTGGGCAGTCCGTCTGGCGGCAGTAACCACTCCCTTATGTTAAGATCGGCAGACTGGCTGACGGTCCACTTGATGGTAGGTGGCTACCTTCGCCTATAACACAAGAAATGCTGTGCCGACTACAGTAGGATTAACGATAAGGTATTGGAAAAGGGTTAGGGATAATGAACCCTGGCATCCCTTACTCACACACACGTGCTCTTATTTCACGGTGGTTTTCTGTAAGGGGGCTGCCCAAAATGACTACGAAACGCAGTATGCCCTGCTACTACTTTCCAGATCCAGACCAAAGCCTACTTAGAAAAATTTATTTTCAAAGTCGACCCTGCCGGGAATCGAACCCGAGAACCCTAAAACAGAGCGATAAGGCAAGCACCCTAACCATTCATCCAACGGGCTCGTCAAGAAAAGGTTCCTGGATGATCTGATCATCCATTTCTTTTTTTTTCTATTACTTTCTGCCGAAATTAATACAAATTTACATAACCTTTAGTTTATATGTACCAGTATTTATTCTGAAACCAGGATAACTGAGCCAAATTCCATGCAATTTTAATTTTGTGATTAGATAAGAATAGATTAATTACATTTTGATTATTCTTCCTCATTTAATTTTTTTCTCTGAAAACTATCAAAATTAACAGTAGGTACCTTTTTAAAACAAAAAAAAAATAGTAGTTTAAATGATTAAAAATTACTTCAAAAAATACAAATTCTTAGAATTACCTTTTTAATAAATTTCCTATTTTTGTTGTGTTGAAGGTGTTGAAGATATTTTTCCCTGAGTAATTATGTATTAACTGAACTTAATTTATAAAACATACTTACGTTATACAGTCAGGCAACGAATATACTTGCGTAGAGCAACGAATATACTCGCGGAGGCGAACTCGCTTCACTTTGCAGGCTCGAACATTGAGCGTTGCCCGTCTGTATTACGTAAGTATGGTAGACTATGATAAATACCTACTTGTGCTTGCAAAACAATTTTGACATAATATTTGTGCTGCTACTGCACAAAAACACCATAATCACGAAAGTGTAAAAATATTCTTGCCTTAAAATTAAAAAAAATATTATCCAATATCGTTTAAAAATGTAGAAAGTTCTCGCTTCTGTTGACAGCGGGGAGTAAAAATTTTCACCATTTTTTTTTTCGTAGCTAACGCTTCTCTTCCCCAGGGCTCCAACATGGCGGACACGAGTGACCGGATAATCCGTGAAAATCAACTGGCAAGGATTGATACACTTTTAAAAATAATGGGACATTTAAAAAATATATATATTGGAACTTTTTTAAACGTTTCACGATTTGCGCATTATTGTGACCTTTCAAATAAAAAGATCGATAGGTTCTATACATAATGTCATTTTGGTTCGCTTCGTCCGCGTTGAAAAATAAAAAAATTACGCCTGATTAAATATATGAACATTGTAACGCCTAACAGTACTATTTTCTGGAAATGTACCTATGTCCTTTCCTGCATCCCTGATAACACGTATGCAAAATTTCGTTATGATCGGTTCAGCGGTTTAGGCGTGAAAAGGTCTTTCAGACAGACAGACAGGGTTATTTTCACATTTGTAATATTTAGTATGATTAGTATGGATTTATTAATAAAATTCTTGACAATAATAAGTAATTTTGTTCGAAATGTAATCGTGTACCTATCATATGTCAAAATACCGAACAATTAAAAATAAGGAAACTATTTGAGGACTCTTTATTCGAACTAGTATCAGTACTATTAGTACTACTATTAGTACTGGTAGTTACTAGTTACATTACTATTAATACTATCAGTAGTTACATTACTATTAGTACTATCAGTACAAAACGTGCTATAAACAAAGTATTTATAACGTGCATATTTAATACTAGCTGAGCCAGCAGCTTCGTACGCGTGGTCTTCGGTACGGTAGCGTGTAACTTCTTGTTTGTTAACCGATTGCAATGAAACAAACACTAAATGTTACGGGAAGCTTGCTACAATACATCAGTAAAAACTGCATTCAAAATTGGTTAAGCCGTTTCTGAGATTAACGTGCACAAACGCACAGACAAACAGACAAAAATTCTAAAAACGTGTACAAGTAAAACGTATTCAATTTTTTTTTTAATATTTGATGTACTTACAGACACGGCTCGTTTATGGTTTTATTAAAATATAATAAAATGATAAACGAGCTACATATTATGTATAGATTTATTTATTTTATTTATTTATTTAAACTTTATTGCACAATCGTACAAAAGGCGAACTTAATGCCTTAAGGCATTATCTACCAGTCAACCATTGGGTAGATCAAAAAGAATGACGGAGGTGCAATTGAAAATTTAGTATTAGTAGCAGGGCACACTGCGTTTTGCAGTTACAGATTGGGATATCAATGTGGCGACAGAAACCAACACTTACAAAACACCATCGTGAAATTTGAGAAACTGTTTCGTTTACTATTTAATTATATGTATAGAAAACCTTCGTAAGTTTATTCGTGTAAAATATCCCTAGACTTGGAAAGAAATATATTAAATGTCTTCTCTTACCGTTAAACATATGCACCATCGTATCAGCTCGGCGTCAGACTTTTTTTTTTAATTTTTATTGAATACCTTGACACGTACCGGTGATAGGTGGTAGAGAAAAGACCTTCTCTCACAAATACATAGACCAGCGTCAACCTAGAATTTAAATTATACTCACCCAATTTGTAAATCAATGATGACTTCATTTTCAGTTTATTCGTTGAGTAGAAATTGTTTTAAATATTTTCATTCTCAAGGTACATTTTAGCTCCTAAATTAAAGAGTGTAGGGTTCACTTTTAGTTTTCAGTTCACTTGAAGTTTTTGACATAATATTTAATTTAAATTGGTCTATGTCACGAGACATTATCTATAAACACTTTCTCATTCTAGAGTTCATAGCCCATAAAAAAATATTTTTAATTTGTCTTCAAACATTTTCTTTATGTAAAGTTAATTAAAAATGTAATAGTAAGTGTACCTGTACATGGGTGACTAATCAGGTACTGCAACTATTCTGCCATCCTTAGTAAGATACTGGAATGATTTGTAGGATTTGGAAGGGATAGAGTGGGATAGAGAAATGATCTCTGATATTCCTCACTCATTCACTAAAATTTCACGGTGGTGTTCTCTAAGAGGGTGGTTACTGACGTCACACGGGCTGCCCCAAGCTGACGGTCCACTTGATGGTAGGTGTTGCAAGCACGCCACAGCTGCCGCAAGTGCCTTGCCGACTACGGTAGGATTAAGGATTAACGATTGTTATTATATCTATCTATGCAAATGTAGGCGGCTACTGTGGACTATATAAAATATATTAGCAACATTATACAAGTATCCTGCGGACCTAGACAGGATTAAGGAACATATTACAAGGTGAGGATAGAAAAATGGCTTCAGAAATCACTTACTCATGTATCAAAACACAGCAAATATATGCAATTTTGCTGTGTGTCCCCTGACACCGTCCATTGCATCCTACGGATTTTTTTCCACATAAATCTCTACTTTTTTTGAAAACTCAAAAAATATTATACAATCTACACTACTAAAAATCATTTAAAAAAGCATCCAATTTTTCAACTCCACAATACGTTATAAGCCTTGACATCACAATAATACACCGAGAAACCTACTGGGATTACAAACTGTGAGATGACGTCATTGTAACCTTTGATAACACCTCTGAAATAATGCCACGTCTGGATGCTTGCAACGCTCCGGGTCACTGATAAATGAAATTTCGCTCGGATCAGACATACCGGGAATTAATGAAATTAGTTACTTTATGCAATACAGTGAATTACCAATGGAAAGATCTACTATGTTTTTATCAATTCATATTATTCCCATTGCTTCTATGGAATTCCTTCTATTATAGAGGTTATTAATTTCCATTATATATTAACCTAGCAAACAGATAATGTGATATATAAACAATTACATTATTATGGGTACATTTTTTTATTAAAGATGGGTTTGCTCTTGACCAGCATCTATCCATGTAGGAAGGATGAGACCGACGATGGAGCGAGCTCACCCAGAAGATGCCTATTCACTCGAACCTTGAAAAGATTTGGGTTATATGAGCTCGGAAATACAGACGCCGGCAGGGAGTTCCAATTCTTAGCAGTGCGCATCACAAAAGATGTTTTAAAGCGCTTGGTCCGAATTAGAGGGATTTCGACGAGTTGGTTTATTGGTTGAAAAGTATGTAGCAATTTTTTAACCAGTATTTTCAAATTTGTTTCCAAGTCTTAATCCTATCCCATAAGTGAATAAATAAATCGATACATATAATAAAATTTTAGACATATATAATTTTAGAATTTTTAGTTTTTAGAATTTTTGTCTGTACATTTGTGCACTCCAATCTCAGAAACCGCTAAACCGATTTGAATGCAGTTTTTACTGATGTATTGTAGAAAGCTTCCCGTAACATTTAGAGTTTGTTTCATTCCAATCGGTTTTTGAAAAAAAAAGTTAGGCGCTATACCGTATACTACGCGTACGAAGTTGCGAGCTCAGCTCAGCTATTATTCAATATAAGCAGTACTTAAGTCTATATTATAATGTTATTTTAAGCGTGATATTATGTTTTTTTTATGTTATGTCGACAGACAGGCTGACGGTCCACTTGATGGTAGGTGGCTACCGTCGCCTATAACACAACGCTACAGGTGCTGCAAGTGCGCTGCCGACTACAGTAGGATTAAGGATAAGGGATTAGGAGGGGATAAGGAAATGGGCTCTGGCATCCCTTACTCACTCACCGAAACACAACAGCACGTATATGCTGTTATTTCACGGTGGGTCTTCTGTAAGGGGGTGGTCACTGCCGCCAGCCGGGCTGCCCAAATGATCCTAATTTGGGCCGTAAATGAGTTTATTCAGGTCAAAAATAGGAAATTTTTCGAAATGCAGACTTGTATGACCCGTAAGTTTAAAAATACGTACGATCAGAAGAATTAACTTCAACGATATCGCTTTCACAGTAACATTTGGTTTTCAGTCACAGTAAAACAAATATAACAGAATAAATATTTAAATTACAACTTATTTTTTAAGAGAAAAGGACGAGGGTAGTGAAATCTATTTCTTAAGTTTACAAATTTAATGGTAATTAATTCTAATTTTATATGTGACAAACAAGCAGATATTCCCTAGAATGCATAACTTATATCGCCATATAAGTTATGTAATTAGGGGCTGTTTAGTTAAT
Source organism: Bembecia ichneumoniformis (assembly GCA_910589475.2). Classification (NCBI taxonomy): domain Eukaryota; kingdom Metazoa; phylum Arthropoda; class Insecta; order Lepidoptera; family Sesiidae; genus Bembecia; species Bembecia ichneumoniformis. Next base: position 826,800 of record OU342531.1, read on the forward strand.
AATAAATATTTTAAGTAAGCTGCAAGAGAACGCATGATAAATGTTCGTTAACAACAGGTAGATGTCAATATATTACATATAATAGTAAACTAACCGTGTCTGTAAATACCGAGGCCAAAAAATAGTTTTTAGAATTTTTGTCTGTCTGTGCGTTTGTGCACGCTAATCTCAGAAACGGCTTAACCGATTTGAATGCGGTTTTCACTTATGTAGCAAGATTCCCGTAACATTTACTGTTTATGTCATTCCAATCGGTTTACAAACAAAAAAGTTACGTGTATCAAATACCACGTGCGGGCTCTGCTAGTTCTTAATACAATTTGAATAAATATTGAACTAATTTTTCATATTTATATAAATTTTATTGAATAACTATTACAAGATTACAACAATGATTTCAGTGTGCTATTTTATAGTTTCTTGGTTATTTTTGACCAAATTAACCGCGTCAGCCTCTGATAAAGAACTATGGAACATCGAACAAAAATACCTTAATAATTAAATACACAGAGAAATTACTTTCATATTAGGACAGGCTGACGGTCCACTTGATGGTAGGTGGCTACCGCCGCAACGACGCAACACAAGCAACGACAAAGCTGCTGCAAGTGCACTGCCGACTGCTGTAGGATTAAGGATAAGGGACTAGGAGTGGATAGGGAAATGGGCTCTGGTATCCCTTACTCACTCACCGAAACACAACAGCACGCGTGCTGTTATTTCACGGTGATCTTCCGTAAGGGGGTGGTTACTGCCGTCAGACGGGCTGCCCAAATGACTGCGAAAACGCAGTGTGCCCTGCCACTACTTTCCAAATCCAGACCAGAGCCAAATTAGAAAAGTTGATTTTTCAAAGTGCCGGGAATCGAACCCGGGAACCCTAGAACAGAACGTTAAGGCAAGCACCCTAACCACTCATCCAACCATCATTCCATCATCATAAATTGGCGTATGATTTTTTAAACTTAGTATGATATTTCTGAAATATTTTGTCAGTATAATTCTACTACTGTTTTAAATGTATACTGTGATCACGAACGCGTTCGTTCGAAAAGTATACACTTTAATTAAGCCTTTATTGCCTGTCGAAAGGATACATTTGCATATTAATGAGAAGCACTTATTAATAATTACGTTCGGGAGGTGTTGGATGCTGTTAATGGATCAGCAGTTATATAGGAATTGGTTGAAAACAAGCTTCAATAATATTTTTAAGCCTATTTATTTTACTACAACACAAAGTATTTCTTTGTCGAAATGTATTATACTATTTTACGTGTAATAATTATAGCAATTTATTTATAATAGGTACGGTACACCAACAGAAAACACAACAATCATATAAAAATAAACTTCACATTCGGTCATAGTCTGATGTGAGTTCCAATTATAGGTATACACAGCATTTACAAATTTATTAAGGCTTATAGAATAAAATATAAGAGAGTGTATATATATATATATATAGAAATTGCAGCCAACATTATAAAAATACTCAATAAAAGTTGTATAATTATTTAACATTAAAAATAATTAAAATTTTAAACTCACCTAGCACAAATAGGTCGTTACAACCTAGCACAAGACTAGAAAGATTAAATATATAGAGTAGAGAGGGCGTTGGGAAAATTTTCCTACAAAAATATTGAACCTGATCGCCGTAATCAGGATGGCCATGGCGTAGCTAAATAGCCTTGAGAAGTTGGTGATGGACTGAGCGATTTTGTACCACGTGGTTCTAAATGTCACGTTACAGATTCTTTCGTTTTGCCCGATCTATACAGTTAAAAATCTTTGCACAAGACTGATGTTGAATATATTTATGTATATTTTTTAAATTCATACATTTTTGAATTTGCTTTTAATTGCGTTTTAAAATTGAGTAATATACGTAATGGTTTCTATTAGTGACAAGAAGAAGGTTAATTTACACCAAAATATACCAGATCGTCTTGATGTTTCTTGCGTTGTTCTCCCTCTGTCAGCATTTCGAATTAGAGACAAATGTTATATTTACTGACTCGAAGAAGGCCTCCCAATGATATACCGCATTGTAAGACATATTTAGAAATTAAAGATAGACAAGTGAAGGTAGTATACCAAGAGATCCCATCACATGTGGGTATTACTGTTAAGAGAGAGCAGATGAATTGGCCATTGGAGTTCTCTCTCTTAATAGCCCCGTGTTATACGGAGGTCTTGGGTACATTAAAGAAGACATGCAAAGAACTCTGAAAGGAATATTCCGATGGAAGTCACTCTAAAGAGCCTCTGGTATTAGCACAGAATAAATAATAGTACTAGTGTAGTATAAGACCATCCAACCACACCTTTTAGACGCACCATGATTTTCTAATGCGCTGCTTTGCAGACGCGACTTGGTATGTGATGAGATTACGTTTTGAGCACATTATGTTAAACAAAAATGCATACATGATGCGGAAGATGACGGAGCCTAATTGTGCTGAGAGATGTGTGCTGAGAGGTCCGTGGCCAATTAATCCCTTAAGGCGACGCCAGCCCCTAATGATAAAAAATCCACTTATTTGTAACCGTTTCCCTTTTTAATTATCACAATAATTATAATTATAATAAAAATACTCAAATCATCTGCAGGAAAGGGGATGATCATAATTGTTTTTTAAATTATATTTAATTATATACATAAAAAAATACTAATTTGCCATCTAATATCGATGTTGTAACCGTGCGATTTGCTTAATAATCAATATTTTAAATTGCTAATTCTTAAGATAAATTTTAAGATCCACTATCTGAAGTCTCATCAAAAGAAAAATTTGAATTATACTTTATTTAATTTTTAAATTGATTTCCGAGATTTGCAAGTACGGCAGGTAGCGACTCCCCCTCAGCAGTCCCGTCAATTCAGTGCGGGACGAGTTTTGCGGCTGGAGTCGCCTTAAATAGGTGATTTGAAGAGCGCTCTATTATTCCCGTTATTTGATGATATACAATCTTAAGGTTGAACAAATAATGACATTGTACAATAATGACATTGTAGGTGACATGTCCTATAAGGAAAGCCTTGATAAGATAGATTTTGTAATTATGGCTGAAATATGCTGAAAAAAATCAAATGAAATGAAAGTTTGGTTTTAACATAATCGTTTAGATTTCATAAACTTTTATTACACCAAAGATATGCTTTTTAAGAGAGAATTTTTACATATTTCAACAGACTAAATTAGTCTAATGAACGGTATGTCCTCATTCTGTTACCTAAACGTTACGTAATATGAACTGAATGAGCAATAATGGATAATTTTTGTTGCACCAAAAACCATTATGAGTCAACACATAATTTTCATTACTCAAACACAATATTATGAATATATCCCATTTGAAAATGCAACATATTCGGGTTTGAACTCTTTTACATTGTATTTGTCTATGACTTCTTAGTTCCCAAAGTGGGCAGGTCGACCCCCAGGGGTCCACGGGAGACGCAACCGGGATTTACATTGGGAATAACTTTTTTCATTGGCCGATTTTATTTTTTGATATCCACTCACAGCACAATAAATTAATTAATTAACTAATAAATGCTCACTTATTTCACTTAGAAAACTCCCCATTCGTGGTTGGAACTCAGCCGCAACGCAAACTTCCATAGTTAGATCTAATCTCTTCATTTTTACACAGTGAAAATGTGAAAATCTTCACATTCAAGTCACACGAGTTTTGGGAATATGGTAGAAATGTAGGTGCTGATGGATTTCCCAACCTAAAAAAAGGGGGTCCACCGGAACCTGCTAAATTTTGAAAGTGGTCTATGAGAAAAAATACTGGGAACCTCCGCTCTATTAGTTGAATTTCTTCAAAAGTCATATTTCTTAAAGCTATAAAAAGTATTAATAAAAATTTATACAGAGTTTTCAATGTTTTTAATAATTTTACTAATTATTTAAATATTATGTAACATCACTCAACTCCTTGAAAAAAATTAAATGATTAAAGCTAAGCTATGTTTATTTATTTAAGATCCAATTATATATTTTTTTATATAAATATCGACAGGCAAGCAGACAGATCACTTTTAAGGTGGTTACCGTCGTCTATTATAAGCAAAGCAATCATTTGTGCTGTAAGTGCGCCGCCGACCTAAATAGGATAAAGGAGAGGGAAAAGTGTGCTCAGCTTTCTTCTGTCTCTCTCTCTCTCTCTCTCCCCTTTTCTCATAAAACGGCACAAATGCTGTTATATCATGGGGGCCTTCTGTAAAGAGGTGGTTATTGCCGCCAGACGGACTACCAATACTATGACTCCGAAACGCAGTGTGTCTACTATTACTGGCCAATACACTAACAAATCCAGAGGTTTTTAATTGGCACTTTTTTAAATAAATATATCTTCACTATCTTTTTATTTAATCTAATACTTTAATATATAAAGCTGATGAGTTTGTTTGTTTGTTTGGTTGAACGCTCTAATCTCAGGAACTACCAGTTCGAATTGAAAAATTATTTATTTTTGTGCTAAATAGTCCATTTATCGAGGAAGGCTATAGGCTATATAGTATCACACTACGACCAATAGTTTTATATATACAAATTCTTGTAAATTGTAAAAAATATTTGCTTTGTATAATATAGTACAGTCAAAGAGATTTTATTACAAGTTTATACATTACTATTTGCGAAAAGACTTTTTCCCCGACTATACATATATTTATTGTATATTAAATGCGATATTACACAGTATATTTATACTTAAAAATACAAATAAAAAAATAGGGTAATTTTTAATTGTAATAATAATATATTGCAAATATTTTATAATATATTATAATATATTTGTTATATTTTAATATATTATTAATTTATTGTAAGATATGAAAAACACTACCCTAACAAAATAGGGTAATGTTTTGGATTTAAAATGTTCAATCTAACAGTTATGGTACAGTCAAATGGAAAACACAGAACGCCTAATTTCATACAAAGCCGTAACCGTTACCATAACACATCTATTAATTAAATTTTAATGCTCATAAAGGAATCATAGATTGGCAGAAACAATTTAGCGATAGATCGATAAATTATAATTTGCTTGACTAACAATTCGAGCGCGATATTTATGCGCGACTAAACTCTAAATCCACATGGGAGACAATTGAAACAGTCGACCCCGGCTAAATAAACAGCGTTTATTCAACATAGAATTAAAGGCCGACCGCTGAAAAAAGAAGATTTAAGGCCACACTGTACGTACCAGGCTTAGAGGAGCTACACTTGTGTACAGAAAAAAAAGGTCACATACAAAAAGCTTCGTGACCCACAATTCACTTTCGTGCTGTTTTTTGGTGTGAACAAAATTACTACTGATTGAAAACTCAATGCTTAAATTTAATACCTAAATGGATTTATTTTCAAGACAGAAGCAATTAGAATTTTCTCCATTGTAAATTATAAACTCACTAGACTGCTTTACCGATGCGAATCGCTTAGTGACTAACTAGGACAACGAACGCGATAGTATGCCATTCGAGTAGATCGGCAGACAGGCTGACGATCCACTTGATTGTAGGTGGCTACCATCGCCTAAGACACAAGAAACGCCAAAGCTGCTGCAAGTGCGCTGCCGACTAGAGTAGGATTAAGGATGAGGGATTAGGAGAGGATAGGGAAATGGGCTCTGCAATCTGCATCCCTTACTCACTCACCGAAACATAACAGCACACATGCAGTTATTTCACGGTGGTCTTCTGTAAGGGGGTGGTTACTGCCGTTAGACGGGCTGCCCAAATAACTGCGAAACGCAGTGTGCCCTGCCACTACTTTCGAGATACAGACCAGAGCCAAATTTCATTTTTCAAAGTTGACCCTGCCGGGAATTGAACCCGGGAACCCTAGAACAGAGCGCTAAGGCAAGCACCCTACGAGCTCGTCAACCAATCGATGTGGGAACATTTATTTTATCATTATTTGGAGATACATAGACGGATACCTACAGTGTCATTTTTTATGATACTTACAGACTAAAAATAAAGTGTCTAGAATGTTGTCTAGTTATATTAATTTCGATATATAACGAGGTAATTATGCAGCCAGCATGCTTGGAACCCTGCCTGAGGGACCCAAGCTCGTACTTATACAGTTTTTAATTAATTGATGTTCTTTTCATTTTTTATATAAATAATTTGCACATATAAATGTGTATAAGCAATCAATTGTGATTCCCAGTATGCCTACTTAATTACATAAACTTTAGTGTTCTACGGCGTAGAACCTTATCGAAAATAGCTACGGCGTAGCTTATGACGTAACAAATGACAGCCTCGTTACCCCTCGTTTTAATAGTGAAAACTGTATTATAAGGCATTAAGAAGAAGTTTGGAGAAACAGTGTTTATTTTAATTTATTAAAAAATGACTTATTTTAGAAATTGCATGGCACATTGTGTTTCGCAGTCATTTGGCGGCAGTAACCACCCCCTTACAGAAGACCAGCGAATGTTTCGGTGTGAGTCAGGGATGCCCGAGCCTATTCCTTCCTAATCCCTTAACCTCAATCTTACAAAGTCGACGCACTTGCAACACCTGTGGTGTTGCTTGTGTTATAGGCGACGGTGGCCAACTATCATCAAGTATCCTCCTCCTTAGTCGTTCACTCTTGACAGAGTGGTCGTGGTTGAACGATTATGCGTCTCGCCCTTGGATAACGTAGCTGGGGCAATACGCCTCCACTTGCCACGGTCTTCAGCGTTGCGTGAACACTGGACTATGGTGGTTTGTGTAGCAGTCTTTATAGAGTCTGTCCAACGTACAGGTGATCGACCGCGGGGCCTTTTCATCAAGTATACCGTCATCCTATCTGATGAACACAAGAAAAAGATTTCGCCTTGCTTTACAGAGACAAATATTAATGCAGATAGAAAATGTCATATTCTCAATTGATTGGATACGGTAATGAATAAGATCCACGAGAGTTGTGTCTATAAATTTGATACTGTTTAAAATAAACACGGACAGCATTAATCCGGCCGCCTCTAAATGTGCCTCCCGTGCCACATTCCAGCTCTCCGAACTGAAAACCAATAACGTAAACATGTCTAAAGGATACGTTAAGTTACAACCATAGTTTAACGATGCTTATAACAAGCCAACTTTAATGAGGATCGAGTTGTATACGGGACTCGAGAGTCTTCACAAATTTTGCAGATTAATTTTACATGGATATATTTTATTTGTTTTATCTTAGCAAACCTAACAGAATTACATATTAAACAAACATATTTAAATAATACTTAAATTTTTATATTGCCTATTGCTAGGTTTGAGAGTATTAAAGTTTGTAAACATGAACATGTTATTATTACGACTAACTATGGACAGAACTGGAAAAAGCGTTCGCGTCAACCGAAAGTCTCGAACGTCACCCTATCGATGGTAATCACGCCGCTTCCCGATTAGTATCAAAGGAAATTGGTCCTTGTGTTTACAACATAGAGTTTACATTCAACAGAAATAGCATTCAAGAATTTTCAATGACAATTTTGTTTATATTTCTAGTAAATTTTAAATACATCGAGGCGTTTCGCGCCAAATATAAGTAAGAGAGCAAGACGAGTCAGTTTTGTGCGTAGCAGCAATTCGAAAGCGAATCTTCGAACCTTTTGCGAAATTAGCTGCGACAGTGAACTGGTGACTCATTAAGGGAATCATTGACGACTTTTGGCAAGTTTAACTGTTTTATCGGACAAATTTAGTGATTTTGGAAGTCATCTTGGTTTGTGAAAATAAATAGTTCGTTTCGCCCTTACACGGCAGTTTGACTTACCCCGCACGTAACATTATTTTACTGTAAAATTTGGTTATACACCCATGTGCAGGCAAACAAATGGTTTGAATTGAATTTTAATTGAATTTTATTGAATTTGAGTATAAAATAGACAATTTTTATGCAGATGACTTACTCTTATTGCCTCTATATTAAGTACACATATTTTTGTATAACAACCTTATAAAGACAGGTTTAGTTTTCTTCAATCGCTGGTATTAAGAAATAAGAACGACATTTTAGGTAATGTCACCATCTTCATTAACTCTCCAGTTTTAAAATTAATTGTTCTCAACCTTTTTGTCTCGCGACATCTCCAAACGTTTTAATTGAAGTGAGCGCCTCTCACACCGAAGCCAATTTTTATAGATAATTATTTTTAAATTACGATGTAATTTAAAATTTTAATTTCGTTTTGTCGTTTTGTTCGCATTAAATCGCAATTCCGCTAATAAAAATTAATAAAACCAAATTATTTTTTTTATAATGCTCAATATATTTTTAAACGCTTTGCATTTTTATTTAATTTACAATTATTTTTTATTTTCGTTTAAAAGCGTTTACATGCGTTCATGTTTGAATTCAGGGATATCATGAATTATCTAAATTTCAATTTATAAATTTCAAGATATGAATTTTTTGACAATATATAGAGAATAGAAAATTTTTAACTTTTCCTCTACTTTGACTTCTGAAACATATTTCCTGTCAGAATGAACAAACATTTTACTCTCATAATAAATTAGGAATTTGTTGTATAAAAAAATAACAATATAGGTGTTTATGAATTTCAATTGTATACTAATACCAAAACACATAATTTTTATTGCATGTCTGCAGGCAAGTTGGTAGTAGGTGGCTACCGTCGTCTGTTAACGACGGTAGCCAGGCATAGGCCATATATAACGCTATTACAACCAAGCCAAACCGTTACATACCGTTAGGCTGATAAACGCCATGACCCGTCTACGCTAAGGAGGGAATAATGAAACCGACTCTGACAAATTATACTCTTTCACAGAATATCATGGTTACAGCATACAGCAAAACACACGTGCTGTTATTACTATCATAAAACGTGGTAGTCATTTTATCAAAAGTACAACAAGTAATTGATTTAGGTTGGTATAATTAATTATACTACTCTACCAAAATTACAACTACCACATATAAATACCAAGATGAAAATTAGAAATGCTCATAAATATTTCCTACATATTAAAAATATCTAAACCATTTCTTAGCTAAAAATATGCACCAACGGTGTAATATACATCCTGCCAGACGACAGTTGACTCGAGCTATTAATTATTTGATACCTAATTCCTGCTTCCATTCCTTCGAGACGCCGTGTCTCAGATCAGTCTAATCTTTGCTGTCGCCTTTGAGGAACGCTTCCAGTTCCGTATAAAATGGTCGGCGAATGGAGATACTCTGGTTATTAAGACGTTAGAGGCAGTTTATATAAGCCTAGTACGCATTACAGTGTCACTTCGTTGGCAATTCGTCAATCGATTCGTTTTTAAGGGATAAAAAAAAAATTGTCAAGAGAAAACAAAAACCAAAAAATGAAATAAAAAAAAAAAAACGTTCTTTAGTGTCTGGTGATTTAAATGAAGGCTCCCAACTTTCTTAACTTTCTTGAAAGTTCTTGAAAATCCTTTCGAATACAAGAAATGAATAAAAAAATGAAATTTCAAAGTTTTATATACTTATCAGACGAACCGAAGCGAAATTAGATTCAGGAATAAATCGATTTACAAAAAGGGCTGCAAGTTGTAAAAATTTATGAACCGTAAAAATATTACTCTCTGATTTTTTTTATATTTACATAATTCGTACGATACCCAAATATAGTTTTCTCAGTTAATGGAAGAGACAGTATGAAGACTTTGCGCTCGATTTTTACACTATTTTTCATTTTCCCATAACACTCCAGAACTTAAAAAAAACGGGACAAGTGCGAGTTGAACTCGCGTGAAGAGGGTTCCGTACGATGTTACCTATCCGCACAATAGGTATTGAGTGATTTATTTTAATATCATGGACTTCTTATAGGTTTTCCTATAATTTATAAGTAGAAAACTAATTTCTGTATTTTTTCAAAATTTTCAAGTTTCGGAGATAGGGGGGGGGGGGGGAATGGTCAATTTTCGTCTATTTTCTTGAATAACTTTGAAACTATTTATTTTAAAATTACAAAAAAATACATTTAAGATCTTCACAACAAGACCTTCCATTTGATATGTCACACGATGTAGATTTCAAATTTTTTTTTTAATTTTCCACCTTCCCCCCAAAAATGACCTCCTATATACAGATTTCATCCATTCACGTCACACCTCTGCGTTTGGGTCACAGAAATTGATATGTGTACCAAACAACTTAATCGGTCTAGTAGATTCAGAGATAATTGACTGTGACGGACGGACAGACATACACACGAGTGATCCTATAAGGGTTCCGTTTTTTTTTATTCGCACGTATGGAACCCTAAAAATAAACTACCTGTGCAGTACGGTTGCATCCGAAATTTAATTTATATTGACTTAGTATACACATTTCGACTCTTCAATTTTTTCTGACTTACGTCTTTTTGCTCTTAAGAGTCGTAGCGTGATGATAAGTAGGCTAATACCTTCCTCAAAACATGGACTGTCAAAATCAAATGCAATATGATATCAAATCCGGCTTTAAGTCTTATGCTTTTAGATATAACAAATTTTGTACCGATCAGCCTAGTTTTACCGGACTGCTGATACCAGGCGGTTTTTACGTGCTACTTGAGGGGCTCGAGTGACATGTCTAGGTAACTATTTACTCAAACATCATTGGTTATTTCTATAAATAGTTATTAGTCCATTCTTTGGAATAATTTTAAAAATAAAACTTTAAATTTATTCTCAGTGCAGTAGATGTTTCCATGTCGACTTAAATAAGCAAGTATGAATGGACTTAAAATCTAAATGGTCAACGTTAGCGTTATTGTAAATAATAATAATCTGTAAATTCTGAATTTTTAAAACAATTTCTTTTTGAGTTACAGAGAGTATATATATTAGTAATTTCGTCAAGGGGTGCGGTAGACTCGATTGAAACCTTACCTGAATAATAAAATATAAAAAAATAAAGATTTCGAGTCGACAACGTATATCCGCAAAATTCGGATTGTCAAGTATTTTGTTAAATTCTAATGGTGCTGACAGACAAATCGCAGTCGCCATATTGGCCACTCTAGCGAAACGTCACTGTGACATCTTGAGTGGTTAATAAACGTTCCGTTTCATTCATACTAGCACACATACGCCTCGCCCCTCAATACGTCGTCGCACCATTCATTTTAAAAACAAAGGGTCCATTACAAAGAACTGTGACTCATGTGACTGTGTAAAACGAAACGTCTTGCCGCAAACATTGAGCGAAATCTGTGCCGATTTGCCTTTAATATTCCTTGAGAACCGATAACTACAGAAATATCTACCTACATTTTGTACCTACATGTGTACATTATGCGGAGCGAAGCCGGGTTTTCATCTAGTAACTATATAAATCGAATAGCGAAATAAATTAATGAACTTTTCTCTCCATGAAGACTGAAACTAGTAATAAACATTAACTTCAATAATATTATATTAGGTACTGTACTTGTATTGTATTGCGGCTTAGGGCTTATACTTACTTAGTCGTCGGTGTCAGCAGAATGTAAAATGATCCCTATCTTAAATTTATTTCCAAATGAGTTGATAGTTATTTTCAGTCCTTTGATACGTTTTACGACATGAAAAAAAAATCCCATTAAAACAAAAACGACAGCACAAACACTTTTTTTTCTATACGAGGAATTAGGAGCTTTCCATACAGAAATATTTCTTCAAATATATTTCTCGTTTCGTTAATTAGATTCGTTAAAAACATGCACGTAAAAAGAAATTATATACTTCATATCTATACTTACTGATATTATAAAGCTGAAGAGTTTGTCTATTTGAACGCACTAATCTCAGGAACTACTGGTTCGAATTGAAAAATTCTTTTTGTTTTGAATAGTCCATTTATCGAGGAAGGCTATATGCTATATAACATCACGCTACGATCAATAGTATTATAAATGTATAAGCAGTGTCCAGTACCTCGCGCCCCATGCGCACGCCGCCGCCGCCGTCGCCGTATGGGCCGCAGCGAAGCGTGGCCGAGTTCAGCCAAATAGTATTTAATATCTTTGTGTATTAAGGGATGGAAGAAATAAGTTCTAAGACTAATATAGTTATATGTATGACAACATATATTTGCATGTCCCTTTAGGTAGCATATTCATTTTACTGGAAATAATTTTATAGAGTTTCTTGACATCTGTTATTGCGAATAAATAAAGATTAAATGTTTTTATTAAAATTTGAACTTTTCCAATGGACCGTGCTAAAAATGGACAGTATTTCCGCACGGAGTACTATTCCAAAGGGAAAATACTGTCCTAATAAATTGTTTTTTATTTTTTTATTTTTATTAAAGATGGGTTTGCTCTTGACCAGCATCTATCCATGTAGGAAGGATGAGGCCGACGATGGAGCGAGCTCACCCAGAAGATGCCTATTCACTCGAACCTTGAAAAGGTATTGAAAAGGTATCTTTGTATTTACAAAGATGCATTATGCAATCACGGGCGAAACAGACCGCTCTTTTAGCAAATTTTTCAAAGAATCGATTTATTATTTGATTTGAATGATTATTGAAAATTTGAGGCCGAATTATTATTTTCGGATAGAGACAATAAATACAATAACTCCTAAAGCCAGTTTTTTTTTAATATTTACAATTAAATATTCGCAATATTCTCTTTAAAAGGTAAATAGAACTCACGAGTACAGTAGCAGCTTTATTGCTCAAAAAAGATTGAAAGTTTTGACAAATTATGAAGAAATATAAAAAGTCCTAAACACTCTGTTGGAATTGACGAGTATTTTACAACAATTTTTTTTTTGTATTGCGGTACGTAAGCCCGGTCTTGGATGTAAATACTTTCGGCAAGAGTAAGTGCTAAACTTTCTTCGCTCCGCCACAGCAACAAACTTCTTAGATTTCATTACACACTGTCAGTAAAAACATTGAATTCTTATTAAATAACTAATAACACTTGGCTTGTACTCTTGATACAACTCGATGGATTGCCAGTCCCAAGGCGATTTCGAAAAGTGAATTCTGAAAAGAATTAAACCCAGAATTCGTGAGTTACAGAACTTAACCAATGGGCTTGTCGCATTTAGTATAGAATACTTATAAAAAATGTTATTTAATGTACATATAATACACATATCTGAGAGTAATAATGGATATCCATTACTTCTGAATATAACTGAAAATAATTTTTCCTTATAATACAGAGATCTTGGGCCACATAATATCTTATAAATAATTCAAAAGAAAGAAATAAATAGGGACACAAATCCCAATTGCTTGCTCTGAAAGAATATAAATAATCTATATCTATACATATATATACATATAATAAAATCGTAAACGAGCCGTTTCTGTGCACTGGAGATTTTTTTTTCAGATAAAAAAAAACACAATTTGTACACGTTGTACTTATGTTACTGAGATCAAAAAAATAGTTTTTAGAATTTTTGTCTGTTTGTCTGTGCGTTTGTGCACGCGTTTGTGCAAGCCATCTTTGAAATGGCTTAACCGATTTGGCTGAACCGATACCGTTTTCACTCATGTATTGCAGCAAGCTTCCCAAACATTTAGTGTTTGTTTCATTCCAATCAGTTTACAAACAAAAATGTTATGCCGAATACCAAGCGTACGAAGTTGTGGGCTCAGCTGGTGTTATTAGAATAAATAGAAGGATTAAGTTTACTTGTTGTCCACTTATTCTTAAAATGATGAAATATCAGAAACATATATGTTCATAACTCTTGTTGCTTTCTTCTTTCTGTTGTTTCTTCTGTTCTCTGATTTTTGTTGCGTTCTTACAATCAGTATTCTGAACCCACGATGCTAGTAATAACATATATGACTAGTAAGCATTTTGGCCTAATCACTTCCTTACAAAAATCCACCGTGTAATACGCCAGAGTAGATTATAAAGTTGATTATAAAGTTTGATCACATTTTGGCTTTTCTGGTGCATTTTGAAATGATTGATCATTGCTCGATCCAGCAGTATGTATTCTGGCTACTGAGCAACTCGAACATTCAACTTATCCACTGCATCCGAGTACTAATGATTGTTTATGTGTAGCCCGGTTTGTAATTGAAAACTTCTTTGCGCAACTAACTTGATTAATTGTACAGCGAACGTATTGGCTGCCCAGTTTTGATGACAGCGTAGCCTGTAACTCACAAGTTGCTAGATTTATGTATTGTTTCACAGCTTCATGAATTATGTGTGCGAAATGACCTACTTTGTAGGATTGGTACTACTAATAGTGGCAAGAGACATTGCATTCATTAGTAATAACTGGGCAGGTCATCTTAAACACCTGACAGGCTGATGGTTCATTTGATGATTAGGTGACTACTGTCGCCTATAACACAAGCAACACCACAGCTGCTGCAAGTGCGCTGCCAACTACAGTAGAATTAAGGATAAGGGATTAAATAGGAAAATAGGCTCTGACATCCCTTACTCACTTCACGGTAGTCTTCTGTAAGGGGGTGATTACTGCCGCCAGATGGGCTGCCCAAATGACTGCGAAACACAGTGTGCCCTGCCCCTAATTTCCAGATCCAGACCAGAGCCAAATTTCATTTCAAACTGGAACCTTGTCAGGACTCAAACCTGGGAATCCTAGAGCAGAGCGTCAATGCAAGCACTCTAACCATTTATCCAACAGGCTCGTCAAAATCCATGAAATGGACATGTTTGCTATTGAGATTTGCTGAGCGAGTAAAAGATACCAGTTTCAGTGAGCCTGTTTCTTTACCCACCTTTTATAAAGAATAAGAACATTTTAGCTCTGGCATCGCTTAGTTGCTCACCGAAACACAACAACACGAGCGCTGTTATATTACCATGGTCTTCTTTAAGGGGGCGGCTATCATCTTACGGTATAAGTTCACCGGAATTTCGATAATTATAAACATAATTGTTGAAAAAGAAAAAACCTCTTTGCGACAACCTCGATTTGAAATTATTAGTTTGCAAGAGCGCGATACACGTCTATGATATATTATACCTAGATGTGATAGTGATACACATCTCATTCGTAACATTAGACATTAGCGGTTACATTAAACCGCTGCGCATACAAACAGCAGTATGGTAACTATCAAATTTGCTTCTAAATAATATTTAAATGAATATCATTTTATTATCGCTTAATTAATTGTATTCGACACTGTGTTGTACAATTAATTGAGCGAGTATTATTTATATAATAATAATAAGCCTTTATTCTGAATTTATACATATAACGGTTACAAAGAATTTGTTTTCATTTTAAATTTTAGATAGTATCTCTTAAGTCAGAGTGCCTTCGGGCAAAGGCCTCCTCTAGCTCTTTCCAGTGTTGTCTGTTCAGACATGCTCTCCTCCAGAAAGGTCCCGCTGTCAACTTAATTTCGTCCTCCCATCTTTTATTTTGCCTGCCACGTACCCGTTTTCCTTCTCTGGGGTACCAGTTGGTCACTGTTGTGCACCATTTGCCGAGCCTGTCCCTAACGGTATGTCCAGTCCATCGCCATTTCTGTAGGTCTATTGTCTTCAAGATATCTGATAACTTTGTTTTAGTTCTTCACAAAGCTGTGAAGGTCCGGTGGGTCAAATTGTCCGTTCCCCGTAAAGCAGATACACATATGAAATCCGTTTAGTCCATTGAAATGTTACATTAGCTTTGCATTTTTTAGAGGACGCAATTTTATTTTTGGGACATGTGGGGGGGGTCAATAGAAGCTTAACCCCAAGTTTGTGGGGTTGCCGCCCTTGTCCCCCGGCCGCCATCTTGGAAAAAGGGGTGCAAACACCTTTTTCGCTATATCTCCGAAACTATGCGTCCTACAAAAAATTTGTTAAAACATAATTTGTAGCAAATCGCTTTGCCTACAAATATGTTTATATAACTTTTTACCTTAAATTCAAAATTAAAAAAGTTATAAGCAAAAAAGTGAGAAAATTTCTATAAAAATTTTCTTTTTCGCTCTATAACTTTTTTTTTATACATTTTACAAGAAAATTACCTCAGACCAATCTTGTAGGTGGTCTTTTGAGGAAAATTTTTCTCTATCATTTTTTTAAATTTTATTCATTTAAAACGCCGTTACAGCGCTCCAAAGTTGACCGGGTTCGTCAGTGCTCGCCAGAATCCGGTCAAAACGAAATGTTTACCTTAGTTTTATGATCTTTTTTTTATTGTACATATATTCTCGAAAATTTTTGTTAAATCTCTACAACTTTACTTATTCATTGCTAACTCTTTTCCCCGCCACCTATGAGGTAGAGTCTCTAGGCGCGTTTTTTTTTACGTGGTATCCCCAGTAGGCCTACTCCACAGACATCTTGCCGATGAGGTAATCCTCGACATAATCATTCTTTCAATCAGTTATTAGCTAGCTATTCTAGTCTACTCTTTTTCGATGGTCCAGGCTGTGGCTCAGAATCTAATTCAACGTCGAACGTGAAAGTTTGGGGAATGACAGGAGTTAAAACTGGAGTCATAGTTGGAAGTTCATCTTCGAATTCATTTTCTTCCATTAACTTGGATATTTCCATGATGTTGCTGCATGTTTCGCCAGAACAATATCTGGAATTTCGCCAGAACAAAACTGGAAATAATATCCACAATTTTTAATACGTCTACACGTGGCAAAATATGTAGCACAACTAAAAGAATAAAATGAGGTAGAAGAAACAGCTGAACCTTCGAGGGCTACGTATAATAATAATAGTCGTAGCAGGCAGATGTTCATTTGTCCCCAAACGGTAACTCGGACCTTTTCTACCTGCTTAACATTCTCGAAAATGTACACTCCTCTTAGAAATTATTATAAGAAACAATAAGGTAGCAATGAATAAGTAAAGTTGTAGAGATTTAACAAAAATTTTCGAGAATATATGTACAATAAAAAAAAGATCATAAAACTAAGGTAAACATTTCGTTTTGACCGGATTCTGGCGAGCACTGACGAACCCGGTCAACTTTGGAGCGCTGTAACGGCGTTTTAAATGAATAAAATTTAAAAAAATGATAGAGAAAAATTTTCCTCAAAAGACCATCTACAAGATTGGTCTAAGGTAATTTTCTTGTAAAATGTATAAAAAAAAAGTTATAGAGCGAAAAAGAAAATTTTTATAGAAATTTTCTCACTTTTTTGCTTATAACTTTTTTAATTTTGAATTTAAGGTAAAAAGTTATATAAACATATTTGTAGGCAAAGCGATTTGCTACAAATTATGTTTTAACACATTTTTTGTAGGATGCATAGTTTCGGAGATATAGAGAAAAAGGTGTTTGCACCCCTTTTTCCAAGATGGCAGCCGGGGGACAAGGGCGGCAACCCCACAAACTTGGGGTTAAGCTTCTATTGACCCCCCCTACATGTTCCTAAAATAAAATTGCGTCCTCTAAAAAATGCAATACTCGGCCCTTAAATTGTAACATTTCAATGGACTAGTTAGGGAGTTGATCTTTTCTGTTTCAATTGTCGATTAGAAATAATAATTTGTCAAAAACGGGGAAAAAAACATTTTTTTTCAGTAAAGTCGGCAGGCAGGTTGACGATCCACTTGCTACTAACACTGACGTTTTCTATTAACACAAGAAACGCCACATGTGCCGCAAGTGAGCTGCGGTCCATAGTAGGATAAAGAGGGGCTAGGGAAATGGGCTCTACCATCCCTTAATCACCGCAGTTAATTTTAAAAGTAAGTTTAAGTAGTAAATTCATATTTTATTTATTTTGTAATAGGGAACGTAGTAAAAATAGTAAATATAGTCTATGTATAATAATAATTATTAATTCTGACAATATACGGCTTTCGGGGTGGCGTAACCCCCGGATTTATTTATTTATTTATTATCTCATACATGATTCAATACACAATGTTTACAATGTCTGTAAACATTGGTTACTGTAAACCATTATTGGTTTGTCTAGACATTTACTTCACGCCAATACACATTACACTATAAATCATATATACAAGAAATTACAATAACAATGTTACACTCAATTTAAAAGATGCAAAACCGGCCGACCGAATCATCGACACACATCGGTATGCTTTGTGCGTGTGCAACTCGCTACACAGGTGTCCCATTCTATGCAGTCACGTGTTTTTATAGAATAATTATTTAATTTAGTTATATAAATATAATTTTTAATTATATTATAATAAAATTAATTTTTAGGATGAAACCTTAAAAGAGAAAAAAAAATAGTTTGGTAAATTTCAAAAAAATGTTTTATATACTTCACAGTAACAAAAGATTATTGTGTCCGTAAGTGTTTGAATTCGTTAAAAAAACGAAATTAACTCAGGTGTATGTTTATTGTTGACATCAACATTACTGTGATCACGAGGGTAGGTAGTGACGTGAGGACACCCACGTATTCGCCTAATTAATGTCTCGTTACCCGATCTTCGTTCGCTGTGCAAATTATTTGCTAGTTCAAAATTATATGCTAGTATAAATTATATCTATAATAATAGATAGACCGTTTAAATTAGTCTCCGCCCCCCGCACTTGCCGCCCGCACCTCTCTTGGTCCCCTTTGTCGTCATACCCCCGCGCCCCTGTACCGCGCGGGCGAGGACTCATTTAAACGGTCCATCTATAGCTGTGCTCTTGCGGTATATTATATACCTACTTCAACCAATACCTAGTATTAAATGAATTTTATTTTGTTGTAGTATTTAAAACGAAACACCAATCCACTTAAAAGACTGGTAGTCCACCTTTCCCTTTCATTCTCTTGTTAATAGTAATTGATTTTTTTTTCGTAGTTCTTTAAATACTTGCTTTGCCCTAACTTTATCAACTCCAATACGCGTGTCTATATAAGATTGCCAGCAATAGGTAATAATATAACGAAACATCATAAACGAGTTAAAAAAAATGATTCAAAATATTTATGAAATAAAAATATGAAAAATATTCGCTTCATATAATGATATTATATAAAAAATATTTTTACATAAATTTGTCAAAAAGGTTTTAAATAAAGTTTTATTACCTTACAATTAATATTTAAACTTAATAATACTAATTTCAACAAGCAACATTTCATGCTTATTAATAGAATTAAAAATAAATTGCTAATTAATTTAATTGCAAAATTTTTTTGCTAAATTTTCTAAAAAAAAAATAAACAAATGAAAAAGACCTTATATTTTTATATTATTTGCATAACAGAGTTTTTTATTGAAAACGCCCAAAATACATACATAAACACTAAGTGATTTATTGTCTATCCGTGTGTTGAACGGAAGGCTGCCCATAAAAATCTCAGCCTATCTCGTAAAACACAGGCGTATATCTCATTTACGTGCACTTCAGTGGTTACTAGTTGCTGTCCTTTGTTACACCGTCGCATACAAATATTTTATTTTGTACTACGTTTTTATGATTGAATTATACTTTTATGTCTAAATCCGACAGAATCAAGTTCTTCTAAAAAAACTAACTTATAATTTAATACTTAGTTTTAAATTGCAAAAACATTTTTATGTAGTGAGATCATACTGAGATAATATCTGATACTGAGATTTGATCTGATACTGAGATCATACTCAGATACTGAGATAGCATTTGATTTGATTTAATAAATCGAATCAGATGCACGTTATGTTAGGTTTTTAAATAGAAGAAAAGCAAACTCTGTTATTTAACTTATCACAAATCATATTATATTCTGAAAAACGTTACGACACAATCAACATAAGAAGAGAATGTAACCATAGTAACCAGTCAACATAATTAGTCTATAGACAAGCAGCTACTGTACATCTCAACACTCCTCCTAAATGATAACATGGTTTACAGTTATTATTTAATACATAACTAATATCTAACTTAACTAAACAAACAGTAAACTAAACAACTTAGAATTAGCACAAAAACTTATCAATGCATTTATAAAACTTTTCGGTGCTCAAACTTTTAGTCATGACATCCGCTAAATTTTCACTGGTACAAATATGTTCAATACTGATGACCTTATTGACAACCAAGTCTTTTATATAATGAACCCGAATATCAATGTGTTTGGTACGCTTTGAATTCTCGTAATTCTTGGCCATTGATATTGCACTTTTGTTGTCAACAAGTAACACGGCATTTACATCACTACCTAAGTGTTTACATATGCCTTTTAAATTAACCATTTCCTGTGCTAATGATGCGGCAGCTATGTACTCGCTTTCGGCAGACGATAAAGCTACACATTTTTGCTTCTTTGAAAACCAAGCAATGGGGTTTTGCCCTTGTAAGATAATACCACCGCTAACACTTTTTCTGTCGCTTCTATCTCCAGCCCAATCGGCATCAGAAAATCCGTATAAATTATTGTCATTTGTCTTTTTAAATAACAATCCTTTATCCTTTGTTTCTTTCAAATAACGTACTACTCTTTTTCCAGCTTTCCATAATTCTTCGTTCGGTTTATCTAAAAATCTACTCAGATATGATACTGAAAATATTAAATCCGGTCTTGTTGTTACAGTAAGATAAATTAAACTTCCTACTAGTTCTCGATACGGTACATCCAAAATTTGTGCATTGTCCTTTATTTCTATATTGTAATTTCTTTCCATGGGAGTTTTAATTCCGTTACATTCATCCATTTTGAATTTAGTCAATATCTTTTCAATCATTTTAGTTTGTTTCAGTTTTAATGTATCTCCATTTCTTTTAACTTCCATTCCGAGAAAGTTCTTCATTTCGCCCATATATTTTGCGTTAAACTCCTCCTTAAGTGCTTTGATAGTATCTTCCCCGTTTCCAATGATCAGGATATCGTCCACATAAATGAGCATCCAGCAATCTTCTTTGTAATACAAGCAGTAATCATATTCTGATCTTTGGAATCCATTAGCTTTCGCAAATTCGTCAAGTGTTTCATTCCAACATTTTGGTGATTCAACCAATCCATACAATGCTCTCTTTAATTTTAATGCTGTATTATTATTTTTTATTTCTAATCCTTGGGGTATTTTGATAAATACATCAGACTTCAATTTTCCATTTAGGAATGCAGTGGGAATGTCAAGTTGAATAATCTTTAAATCATCTTGTACAGCTTTTGATAAGATCATTCTTATGGTAGAATGTCTAGCAACGGGTGCATAAATACTGTCGAAAATGTCTTCTTTCTTTTGTTGGAAGCCTCTAGCTACCAGTCTTGCCTTTTTTGTTCCATCTTCTTTTTGCCTAAATATCCATTTTGTATCTATGAGTTTTTTTTTTCATCGGATATAACTTGTTCTTCCCACGTTTGTAATCTTTGGAGTGCATCTAGTTCTTTATTAATTGCGTTTTTCCATTCTGGTTCTTTTACAGCTTCTTCGAAAGTTTCTGGTGCATTTGCACTGAGACATATAACAATGTTAGTTTCATTTATGTAATCTTTTGTCTCGTAATCTTTAAGACAAGCAGGAGGTTTTATCGTTCTCTTGGGTCTGATAGGTTCTTCTTCAGTATCATTGTACATTTCTGCATCTTTAAATTCATCTTCTTTTTCCACAATATCTTCCTTTTCTGTATTGATTTCTTCTTCTTTGTTTTGAATATACATTTCTTGTTTCACTTCTTCGTTATTTTTGAACTTAATTTCGCTTTCATCAAATCTTACATCTCTGGAAATAACTATCTTATCTTCTTTTGGATCCCATAATCTGTAACCAACAGTTCCATAACCTACCATTCTTGTTTCTTTTGCTCTCTTGGCTAACTTGTCCGGTTTGGGTACTATAGTAGCCCAAGCTTTGGAACCAAATACTCTCAATCTCGATAGGTCGTTTTTACCAAAAAATATTTCGCTGGGTGTCTTGAAGCATATGGCCCATGATGGCGATCTGTTCAATTGGTAAACTGCACATTGTATCGCTTCGCACCATAGATGTTTTGGCAAATTGGTTTCCGCTAATAGAGTCCTCGTTTTGTCGCATAATGTGCGGTTCATCCGTTCTGATATGCCATTAAGTTGTGGCGTGTACGGTAATGTATATTCTAAACTAATCCCTCTATTTCTGCAAAAATGTTTCAAACTATTAGCAGTGTACTCTCCACCATTATCGCATCTAATTCTTTTAACTTTATTCCCCGTTTCGTTTTCAATTCTTAATACATAGTTCATCAGTCTTTCTGTTGCTTCAGATTTGTTCTTCAGCGGATACACTACGCAAAAATGAGAGAAATCGTCAATGATTGTCATAAAATATTTCTCACCATTAGGTCCTGGTTGTCTAATCGGTCCAGCTATGTCTGTATGAAGCATCTCGGCTATCATTCTCGTTCTAGGCTTCGGGACAGGCGTGAATGGGCTTCGGATGGCTTTACCTTCCATACAGGGACTGCAAATTCTATTAGATACAGGTAAGTTTAATATATTAAGGCTTTTCCTATTCAAATGACCTAAACGTTTGTGCCATAGATCTGCTGCATCAGTAACATTACAGACTTCATAATTACATAATTCGGCTTGTAATTTATACAATTTTCTTTGCACGTTGCCGCATAAAAATGTCTTTTTATTAAATATCTTAACATTATTTTTATTAAAGTTTACGTTAAAACCTGCCTCGACAATCTTTTTCACTGATAACAAATTATATGAAACATTTTTCACAATTAGAGCATCAATATTGATCTTAGTATTTTGATATTTTATTTTAAGTTTACCTCTTTTATTAGTTGTGATACATTGGCCGTTAGCTACGAATATTTTGACATGTTTATGTAAGTACGTAATATCCGTCATATAATTTTCATATTTTTCATTTATTAAATGCTCCGTACATCCTGAATCTACAATTAGTTCTATTCTACCACACTCACCCACATTAGCAATAATATCACTAGCAATGAAACCTATTTCTTCGTCTTCTGTGCCTGCTGCTGAAGCATGTTGATACGTTGTATGTCGTGCACTTGGATTTCCTCTAAATGAGCGTCCACGCGCCCTTGTATAGCTCCGTCCTCGTGTCAATGACCGTCCTCTACTTGGCCCTCGTCCTCGTCCTGATCCTCTGCATTCGAACGACTTGTGTCCACGTTTCCCGCAGGAGTGGCACGTGAGAAAGGCATTATTCTCATAACTTTCACTATTTCCGTTCATTTTTAACTTTGTTTCCATATCAAGTAATCTTGCTTTAACAAATTCTAGGCTCAGCTGTTTCTCGGAAGCCATAGTCTCTATTGAAGTAATGACTTGATCGTATATCTTTGGGAGAGAAGACAGCAGATAACAAATTTGGTCTTCTACATCGACGTTTACGTTGATTGCCGCTAGTTCGCTAAGAATTCCTTCAAATTTTAGGAAATATTGCTGTAAGTTGCTTTCATTGTCATAGCGCATTGTTATGAGCTTCCGTTTTAAATAAAATTTGTTACAGACTGTTTTCCGTTCAAATATGGCCTCTAATGACGTTAACATTTCTTTGGTTGTATTCGCATTTTTTACAATGTCAATATATTTGTCGCTCAAACATTGTACCAAAAATGATTTTGCTCGTGAGTCATCTTTATCTGTCGGTATCTCTTTTAACAACACATCACTTAATTGCTTTTCTTCCAGCAGTAATTTCAGTCTAAATTTCCAATGACTGAAATTTGAATTTTCAGTTAAAATCGGCAGAACAGACCCCGCAGCTGTCATCTTTCTTTCTTATAATTTTTGCCGATATTATTTTTCGTGGATCGCAACCCAATATCTTTTATTTACTTACTGCACGCTTTCTGCTACCATGTTAGGTTTTTAAATAGAAGAAAAGCAAACTCTGTTATTTAACTTATCACAAATCATATTATATTCTGAAAAACGTTACGACACAATCAACATAAGAAGAGAATGTAACCATAGTAACCAGTCAACATAATTAGTCTATAGACAAGCAGCTACTGTACATCTCAACACGTTATGTCTAAATTTAATTGAAAGTTTTTCTTATTATTGTAAAAACCAAATTATGTGAAATAATAACTTAAAAATACCGTAATGACAACTTAACAACTGTGAAGTAAGTTTTTTTGTGTGAAAAAAAAACGTGAATTAATATATTTATTTAAAGCGAATATTGTAAATAAATTACTGGAAAAAAACACTAAGTCCCTCACTCATGTCTCGAGCATCATGTCTGGTGGCAGTAACCACTTTCTTATAGAAGATCACCATGAAATAACAACATATGTGCTGTTGTGTTTCGGTGATTTCCTTATCCCTTTCCTTATCCCCTTATAATCTCTTATCCTTAATCCTACTATGGTCGACAACACACTTGCAGTGCCTGTGTGTCTTAATTGTAGGCTGTCACCTACTATTAAGATAACCGGCAGTCTGGCTGCCGACTTCTACATTATTATTGTATGAGCCAAGTGTTCCAAATGATTAAGTAAATTTGAATGCTACG
Organism: Bembecia ichneumoniformis; assembly: GCA_910589475.2. NCBI lineage: Eukaryota > Metazoa > Arthropoda > Insecta > Lepidoptera > Sesiidae > Bembecia > Bembecia ichneumoniformis. The sequence continues at coordinate 851,166 of OU342531.1, forward strand.
TGACGGTGTAAATAGTCGCCACGCATTGAAGTCGTAAAATCTCTGAAATCCGAACGGACTCTCAACATGAATTGTTATGGTCCCCAGCAGGAATAATAATGAGGTGCTTGTGGTACGTTTATTCGTTGTACTTGAATTATACTAGTAAGCACACTTGGCTTTGTTAAGCTTAGTTTAAATTATTTTTATTATGAGTGCACTTACCTGTAAGAAACGTTTATTCTTCCGTAGTAAATAAAATAAGTAAAAATTATGTTAACTAGTCTTTGCCCACGGCAAAGACTCCCCTCTTGTTTAAATTTAAAAAAATATTTTCTTCAAGCTGTCCTTACAGCTTAACAATAGGCAGATATGATTTCTAATTTATAATTATTAGTATGTATTTGAATTTATCTTTTACATTAAGAATACTTATTACACATTAGATTGTCTTTTTTTACTTTTTTTTATAGCCATGACGTTCGATAACTTTGTAGCTACCGTACCGCGTGAACGTGTGGAAATAAATACACTACAGACAACCGATTAACGGATAAATTGGAATAGCTCTAAAAAAAGCTATTTATCGGCGTGGTTTTGTATATTTATTTGATCACTATCACTGGATTCACGACGGAGGATAAATAGGAGCCAGCAGCTGCCGTCACAGCCAACTCTTCGGAATAATCGACAAGATGTTGTTTCCCCGGCATCGGCAAAATATATACGCAGCCAATATTTATATTGTCGCATCGCTGCGGAGTGTGCAAGCGCGGATACAAGCAAACATCACGTGCACAACGCGGTTTTGCTGTCTCAGGCAATAGGCGTATACCTATTTTATGTCGTGTATCGTATGACGACGTATGTCGTCGCATAACTAATACCTATTGTTATGCCAATGTAAAAACAGTATATAAATGGGATAACTTTAGAATTAAAGACATTCCCGTATATACACTACCTACGGAGTATTATTACACCCACATAATCGCCAAAACTTCATTGTTTGATTTTCTTTCTTTACAAATATCAATAAGTCTCCCTAAAAAAGCAACCCAAACCGAAATTAATGTTACTGAAACTTGCTACAGAAATTATCACTTTGTATCAATATGTATGCTCTATGCTGGGGCTTTGACATAAAGTTCCTTCCGGCAGTAAATACGTGTATCCTTTGAAATTACATTTACAGTTCAGATAGAAATTATTATTCACGATATTTGTTTTTTATTAATCAAAACTAAAGAACCAATTTTTTTTTAATGTTAAGGTCGACAGACAGGCTGACGGTCCACTTGATGGTAGGTGGCTACCGTCGCCTATAACATTGGATAAGGGATTAGGAGGGGGATAAGGAAATGGGCTTTGGCATCCCTTACTCACTCACCGAAACACAACAGCACGTATATGCTGTTATTTCACGGCGGTATTCTGTAAGGAGGTGGTTACTGCCGCCAGGCGGGCTGCCCAAATGACTGCGAAACGCAGTGGTGCCCTACCACTCTTTTCAAATCCAGACCAGAGTCAATTTTGAAAATAACATTAAAATTTCCAAAGCTGACCCCGCCGGGAATCGAACCCGGGGCCCCTGAGACGTTAGGCAACCACTCTTGCCACTCATCCAACGGGCCGTCAATTCCAGTAGTGCTTGAATTGGTTCATTGGTGATTCATTAGCTATATAATAGCTACACCATCTGTTAATAACATGGGTCAAATTTTATTTAAGTACCTAGTTTTTTTTTTTATAAAAGTTTGTATCTGACAACAGAAATTTATTTAATTTAGAGTTCTTTTGAATAGTTATAGATGCAAAATTGCCTGTCTGTGTGTATTCTATAAGATGTACTTCGGAGAGTGTGCTCGAGAGCTGCATGAGATCATACCGCCTTCACCTTTCTTCTATCGGACATGCAGACGTACGGCTGGTTACCATCCTCACCTTGTCGAAATCCCTCTAATTCAGACCAAGCGCTTTAAAACATCTTTTATAATCCGCACTGCTAAGGATTGAAACTCTGGCGTCTGTAAGGCGTCTGTATTTCCGAGCTCATACAACCCAAATCTTTTCAAAGTTCGAGTGAATACTTATACCTTCTGGGTGAGCTCGCTCCATCGTCGGCCTCATCCTTTCTACATGGATAGATGCTGATCAAGAGAATTTCTTTTACTTGTCATAAGTCATAGGTAAAATTGGCGTTATAATATCTTCTCTTATACAGTTCACGACATGCAATTTTGACTGAACTCGTCTACTGGTTTGTAAGTCAAGTCAATACATTCTGAGACACCTGTAAAGCAAGTCGGCAGAAAACGCTATTGCTCGTACTGCACCTGTAACAAGGTGTGCTCCTAAAATTGTTGATATTTCTCAATAGCAAAACTTGATGAGCATCTTCAAAAAAGCACTTTGTGAATTAACACTCCACGTGGTTCAACAGTAACAGCTGGTGGAACTGAGGCTTATTTTTATTTACCAGAAATAATAATTATTTTAAATCGATATCTATACAAATGAGGAGTGGGCGAACAAAACGTCACTATTCCATTTTAAATATTTATTACTTTTTTTTACACTTGCAACACTAAACTTATTGAAGTTATTGTACTAAGTATGTGCGATCCACGCACATACTGAGTCCAATAAGTCACAGAGAACTCGCTGGGAGTCGAAAAAGTAGAAGAAATGAGATTCAGTCGTACAATAGCAATCTAAATTTTAATAACATTGAAAGCTAAAACGTAATACTCAAAACATATTAAAATGATTTTTTTTAACATTTGACTTTTAACGAACCCGTTGGATAAATGGTTAGGGTGATTCCCTTAACGCTCTGTTCTAGGATTTCCAGGTTCGATTCCCGGCAGAGTCAATATTGAAAAAAATAACTTTTCAAATTTGGCTCTGGTTTGGATCTGGAAAATAAAGGCGTTTCGAAGTGATTGGGCGATCCGTCTGGCGGCAGTTACAGTCTCTTACAGAAGACCACCGTGAAATAACAGCACGTGTGCTGTTTTGTTTCAGTGAGTGAGTAAGGAAAGCCAAAGCCCATTTTCCTATGCAATCCCTTATCCTTCATCCTACTGTAATCGGCAGCGCACTTGCAGCAGCTGTGGCGTTGCTTGTGTTATAGGCGACGGTAGCCACCTACCATCAAGTGGATAGTCAGCTGTTCTGCTGATCTTACCTAAAAAAACTTCAAGAAAGTATTAAAAAAATATGGAAATATCGACTTGGCAACTGTGCGGTTTTTTTCTGCTCTCGCTCGGTAATTGACACAGATCGTAAAAGTAGACTAGTCGGTCGATTCGTGGGCGCAGCACCACAACAAAACATTTATTAATACACACTACTATCTGACTGCTGGCGCGCTATATTAAAAAAGACAATGTTGCTAACCGTTTAATTTATTTTTGTTTAATTTGTACAGATCGGTTTATTATCTTTTTAATCAGTTGTGTGATAAATTTAGGAATCCATTGGAAGAGATTTATTTATTTACTTCCATATTAACATCTACCTTAACAGGTTGATTCTAATCCGATAATGTAACTAAATAAAAAAAAAGGGACAAGTGCGAGCTGAACTCGCGTGAAGAGGGTTCCGTGCGATGTTACCTATCCGCACAATATTGAGTGATTTACCATGTTATTTTAATATCGTGGACTTCTTATAGGTTTTCCTATAATCTATAAGTAGAAAACTAATTTTTGTATTTTTTTCAAAATTTTTGATTCAGTAGTTTCGTAGATGGGGGGAAATGATCAATTTTCGTCTATTTTCTTGAATAACTTGGAAACTATTTATTTTAAAATTACAAAAAAGAAAATACAATTAAGATCGTCTCAACAAGACCTTCCATTTGATATGTCACACGATGCAGTTTTCAATTTTTTTTTTAATTTTCCACCTTCCCCCTAAAAATGACCTCCCATATACAAATTTCATCTATTCACGTCACACCTTTGCGTTTGGATCACAGAAATTGATATGTGTACCAAATTTCAATTTCAACGGACGGACAGACGGACACACGAGTGATCCTATAGGGGTTCCGTTCTTTTATTCGGACGTACGGAACTCTAATAAACTAATATTTTTATACATTAATGTATACATATCTAATTACAGAGACATAAATTGGTTAATGTGTCATAGGAATATATTAGTATAGGAAATTTTATTTACAATATAAGTATGTAATGGGACTCACTGAGAGTAAAAGTAAATGTATTCTGAGAGTGATATCTTAATCAATTTGATCAACTACTAGATTGAGGGTTCTGAAAGCTGTCTATTAGATAGATTCTATTAGAACTAGTTGTCTATTAGAACCCTCAATCTATATACTCATATTATGTTCGAAGTAGATAGGCGATGATAGGTGGATCGTTTGATAGTCATAACTATCGGGTTCGCGATTCCAGTGTCTCAGGGTCTAAAATTATGTTTTTTTTTTGTTATGTTAAGATCAGCAGACAGGCTAACGGTCCACTTGATGGTAGGTCGCCTATAACAAAAGCAACGCCATAGATGCTGCAAGTGCGCTGCTGACTGTTGATTGAGAAGGGATAGTGAAATGGGCTCTGGCATCCCTTACTCACTCATCGAAACACAACGGCACACGTGCTATTATTTCATGGCGGTATTCTGTTAGTGGTTACTGCCGCCAAACAGGCTGCCCAAATAACTACAAAACGCAGTGTGCCCTGCCACTACTTTCCAGATCCAGACTAGAGACAAATTTTAAAAAATTATTTTCTAAGTTGACCCTGCCTAAAATCGAATCCAGGAATCTAAGAACAGAGCGTTCAGGCAAGCACCCTAGCCACTCATCCATCGAGCTCGTGGAAAACAAACAATTACACCATGTATATTAGATTAGGAAAAAAGTAAAACATATCTAAATTTAAATAATAGTGCAAACAATAACATTTTCCACAAAGTAGTAAACAAATTTTATACAAAGAAGACATACAAATACACACCAATAAAGCAATCATGAGAGAAAAGCCAAAAAAAAAACAACAACAAAAACTCATTAAACTAAAGCATTGACGTAATAATATATCATTTAATAATTAATTTCTATATTTCTTTGAACTAATTGAAAACTATTGTAAGCATGTATAACACGATACAAAGGCGCACGTTCACCAGCGTTAATTTTGGTATAACAATCCCGTATACGTTGCGAACTGCTTGGTAATTGATATACAATATTTACTAAGTATGTATAGTTACAGTCACAACGGTTATGGCAAACATTATACAAGAATATAGCATCCCGGAGCAATCGTCGCTGTTCTAAACTACACAATTAGACAATTATTTAACTAGAATTTATTTAATGTATTAACCTTGAGCGGTTATATATTCCAACAATCGAGGCACATTCAAGTTATGATCGAACCAGAGTCTTATACAGGTACAAGTAAGTTGCAGGACATTTGATACTTGAACAAGTTCTTATCGCTAAACCTTAGAACTGAAAAACCCTGATTGATTCAGAATTAGTTTAGAATCGAGAAAAATCTCCAGATCTCTTATAACCGGTACCTTTTCCAGTTGAGTATGACATAGATTATACCAGTAGTTAATTGTATTTATTAGTTGTTATAGAAACAGAAAGTCAATGCAATGGTTATTCTAGAGTCAACACAAAGTTACTCCAAGCACTTCTGCTAATACAGGCGGTAGAAAAGACTCTAAAGTCTAAAGTCCCATCGGAGTTTAAAGACTGTAGTCTCATAATCTTTTAGTTTCATGTAAAAAACAAAGGCTTCATGTTCTTCGATTGAAATGTCATACGGAGCGTGAAAAAATAAAAGTAGCCTTTGTTCTTTCACATACACTTCAACTCTACAATTCTTCAGCAGAAAGCTTTTTGCTCATGGATTCTCACGCTCTTGCTTTCATAGAAGCGTTCGTGTAAATAAAACTAATCGTTGTACTTATTGCTCAAAGTAGTTATGGTCTAAGAGCCGGTGTAGACCGACCTTCACCGATCTGATAACTCGATGAGACATATTTTTTATCAAGTATAATTTATAAACAAATATTCCTATAATGACTTGCCTATCAAAAAGTGTTCATAGCTATTTTTAATTTAATTAATTTTAATCCATTTTCTTTTATCACCTTCACTCTTTTGATAAACGAATGATAGTTTTATCTCAACTGATAGTTTTTAACACAGAGAGTATGCCTAGGTAGGCTTGCCTACTTATTTCTGTGCATGGCTACCTGGCAAGCAGATGTGAACAGGTAAGTCAATATAGGTAACTACACCGATCTGTTAACCAATCGAAATTGATATCATAGGTAAGATATTTTAATATCCGTATTTCTTTCATCACCTTCAGGTGATAAAAGAAAATGGATTAAAATTAATTAAATTAAAAATAGCTATGAACACTTTTCGATAGGCAAGTCAATATAGGCTTACATATTTGTTTATTAATTATACTTGATAAAAAATATGTCTCATCGAGTTATCAGATCGGTGAAGGTCGCTCTTCACGGTCTCCTCTACTATTAGGATATTACATTGTAATAATTGTTTTTTTTTAAAACCATCTAAAAATTCTAAAAAAAGTTTAAATCTATAAATGTAAGGCTCTTCTTTTAATATACATGCATTTAAAATTAAACATCAAAACATTTTTTATGTATTTTATTTTTTATTTCTTTTATAGTTTTCACGTATTTATATAAAAATCAAACATCATTATTCGTGTTACGAAAGCTTCGGGTTACGTGTGTGCTCATTTCGCCAATACTCGTCCCAAATTTATCTGTAAACGACCAACATTCTGCCGACACCTCTGCTCTTGAAGAAAAAAAATATATTTTATGTAAGACTCCCGAAAGTTACCAGATAAAGAAAGCTATCCACTACATCCAGGGTACAAATAGGGTTCTAAAGCCTCTCTTTGAATACAAACTGCTTAATTTAACACTCCGCTAGGATCGGGTGTAATGACCTGAGGAATCGCGTTTTGTGAATCCCTAGTCTTTTCGTCGCATGTGGTTTTTCATGCCGATCCCTATGTTACATACTAATTCTCTACTTATTTCAGATGAATCAGGAATACTTAACATATTAAAGGTTTTTTTAATAAATATGCTTTATAACAATGGACGTTTTCCATCATTTTAAACATCCATTGTTGTGCTTCTTGTGATATTGCAACCGGTTTTGTATCGGCCCATTGACGTGTAGGATTTTTTTTTTATGTAGAGGTCTTCAAACAGGCTGAAGGTTCACGTGATGGTATAGATGGCTACCGTCTCATGCATCGCATATTAAGCAATTGCGCTGCCTACATTAGCGGAATAATAACAAATGGTAAACCTTCCATCTTTACATGGTAAATTATACTCTAGAACTTACCATGTGTGTGTGTGTGTGTGTAAAATGTCAATAAACGAATAAAAAACACGTAAATTTTCTTAATGTGAATGTCTCTAATTGATGTTTTAATATGAAAATTGCAGTAATGTCCCTATGTTTACGAGTTCCTAATGGAATGCGTCATTAAGAGAACGCGATACAGCATAATAAACGATATTAAATTACAGAGACGACGATGTTAATGATGACATATTGTAATATCAGATATGGCTTAATTATTTTAGGAAGTTGGTAACACGGGATACTTGTGCTTATAAACAAATAAAACAAACTGCTATTCATATATTTTTAGTTAAAAGTTTGTGACGAAGTTTTTTGTAACCATTAAGTAACATAAGCATTACTAATACGAACATAAATCATCCTTATATTATACTCTTAAGATAATATAAGTAACTCTAGTATTTTATTTTTTTTGTAGTGGCAGTCCTTATCCATAAACTGCAATCTGTCTGCCTGGGGTTCCGTATCTAGCCATAACCAGAAGACTTAAGTCATAATCAGAAGACTTAAGTCATAACCAGAAGAAGGTCCAGAAGATCAAATTATTTTTTGTGTATATATGGGAAGTGGAATGTTAGGTCACCTGTCAAATCTTACATTAAAAAGAAACAAACATTAAGAATTTTTTAGAAACACGAAAACCGAATTTTACTAAGGCCGATGAGGGAAGGGGTATATGGACTCAGGCTTCTATAAATCCCAAACTGAAGCGGAGCAGGAAAAATTCTGTTATTTTAAAGTATAAATAATAATAATAATAATAATAATAAATTTATTTTATTTCACAATATTAACATAATACGTACATGTTTTATTGTAGCAAACAGTTAAAAAAATGAAAAAGTAAATATTATGTTAACATGGCAACTACAATCTACAAAAGGGAATAACTAGCTCCCGACTAGTCTCTTTAATTATAGGAAGCTAGCATTCAGAACACTTCCCTTAAAATATCTCAGAGTTTTGGTACTCGAGAAGGTTCCAATTCAGAAGTCATCTAGAAAAGCTATATGAAGCTAAAAGTTATAGTGCCGAACAAATCCAAGAATCCTTCGTCCTTGGACAGGACATAATGATTAAGTATATTTCTAAGCCCATTGCACCAAAATACAAAAAGCTATGATTTGATTCTTTATAGAACCTAGTTGTTTGAATTGTCTCAATACAGTCCTTAGTGTCAGAAGAGATTTGGCCTGTCTTACATAAAAGTTTAGTGTTCACCACAATTAGTTTTTTTTATGTTAATATCGTCCACTTGATGGTAGGTGGCTACCGTCGCGTCGCCTATAACACAAGCAACGCTACAAATGGTGTAACTGAACTGAACCAAACGTTTATTTTGTTTAGGAAATATTTGTCCTTCGGAATTTCGCGGAGGTTTTGCAAAGGCCTCTTAGTCGGATTAGAAAAACATTAAGAAAGACGTGAATAAATCTTTATAATTGTGTATAACGCTCCAATAAGCCAAAACTTCGTAACATTAATATTTGACGTCGGTCTTATTCTTTGGTATCGGGAATCGAAGTGGAAACAAATTAAACATTTAACTCAAAGGACCATCAATTCATTAAAACGTTCTCTGAGGTTAATGAAAATACAGGTAGAAAGTTATTATGGCCGTCTTTGAAGTTCAAACTCGGGTTCACCGGCTGAAGGTTCAATAACTGGAAGAAATGCTCATATTTATTTGTAACCCGCAAACGTTTCCAGTTCTCTAATCCAAATTAATTCACTTATTAATAATTCAGAACGGTTCTCTGAATTATTAATAAGTTTGGATTTGAAAAAATTGAAATATTTGTTTGTGTTTGTGGATTAAGGAATGTTTGTCGATAAATATGACTATTCTCAAAAAAAATTATATATCTCGACGGTCCAATCGATGGCCTATGGCCTACTAACATAAGGATTAAATACGATAAAGGAGCATGGGAGAATTGGCTCTTTCATTCCAACTCCCTCATCGAAACACAAAAGGACTTCTGGAAGGGAGTCGTTACTGTTGCCAGAGGAATTTACGATTTCGGGACACCGTGTGCTGCCATTTTATATATTTAAAGAATATAAATAAAATATATACATTATAGTTATACAAGGGTAATACTGAAAGTTTTTAGAAACTCGAAAACTAAATAATGTAGGAAACATACGATGGAACCACTGACTGAAGCAGTGAGCCCTGACTGAAGCATCTTCTTTAGGGGTCTTTTTCACGGCGTTTTCGAACGCTTTCACTGCATATTCAGAACTCATAATGCGAATTCCTCAAAGTTTATCTTTTATATTTGGAAATAAATAGAAATCACATGGTGCCATGTCGGGAACTATAAAAAGGATGACTCACTAATTTTACATCTTCCATAGTAAAATATTCAATTGTTCGTCTGGCGAAGCGGGCTGGTGCATTGTCATGGTGAAGGAGGATCTTACTTCTTGCGCGCTTCTGTCGCACATTTTCCAAGACAATTGGCATTTCCTTATCCCCTCCTAATCTCTTATCCTTAATCCTACTGTAGTCGGCAGCGCACTTGCAGCACCTGTAGCGTTGCTTGTGTTATAGGCGACGGTAGCCACCTACCATCAAGTGGACCGTCAGCCTGTCTGTCGACATAACATACAAAAAAAATATTACTAATATACCAGTCTTCAGTAACGGCCCTTTGATCCTCTAACGCAATGTTACGCAATGTTTGCAAAATGTCTTTTTTCCTTTACTTCTTCCCTTCTCCTCTTTGGTTGGTAAATCCTCGAAAGGGATTGTAACCCATTGTACAGATTGCCTTTTGGTTTCAGGTTTGTAACAATATATCCAGGTTTCATATCTTGTGACAATGTCAAATACACCATTTGAACCTCCTCCGTTATATTTTTCAATAATTTCGCATCAGCAATCTAAGCGATGGCGTTTTTGATTTTCTGTTAAATTATGGGGTATCCACCTCACGCAAAGTTTCCTCACGCCTAGATGTTGGTTTAAGAGTTTATGCACTTGACTCATGTCAATGCTTAAACTTGGCCGAATCTATTTGTTTGTCATTCTTTTATCTTTTTCAATCATGATGCGCATACAAAAATTACTACGAGCACGTTCTAACTCACTGAACCAGTTATAAACAGTGGTTCGGGATGGGACTTCGTCATGAAATGCTAATCGAAGTCTATCGTTGTTAAGACTACAACCAAAGTCCTAATAAATCATACTGCGAAAACTTCGCAGGACTTACACTTTTTAATTGAACACAAATGTCAACTGAATGAAATTAGATCGACGGATTCCTAAAAAGTTCTTAATTCGAAATTTATATCATTTTTTTTATTTCTGTCTTTACTTTCTGTCCAGTTCTAAAAAATTTCAGTTCGGCTCATGTACACTAACAGTGACGAGCAGTGACTGAGATAATAATATCTCAGTATTGCTTGACCTTCGTCTCACCCATTACCCACTAATAAATTGCATACCTAAAGACCGCCCTTCACAAATTTGCATTAAAAAATATAAAAGAATTCTTGACAACATTTTATAAATACTTGCCCACTATCTGTTAACTCACAAACTTATAACCAATTTTCTAACTAGACGGTCAGTTCGATTGCTTCTTACGAATCTTGTAGATTCGTATCTGAAAACTTTGTTTATGTAGGTTTCAAAGTCCGTATCGAGTTTGTTCGAAGTTCCTAGCATAGTTCCTAGAGAGGCGTTCTTTATACGTTTTTTAACCTTTTTTAAGTTCTATCCTCATCTAGTGTCGAAAGAGCCGTAAAGCAAGTTTTATCGTGGCTACTTTCAGTTCTACGACTGCTTTTTTATTTATCGTACCTTCCGAGTAGTTTTAAATTTATGAGAGCTAGTGTTCAAGGATTTTTATAGGAGATCCCGATAGGTTTTACTATTGAATAATAGAATACTAGCGACCCGAGCCCGGCTTCACATGGTTACAATATTTTTATGTAAATAATGTACACAGACCTTCCTCGTTTCTCTTTCTGTTATTTATATTCTACTACCGACCCGCCCCAGGCTTTGGCCGGGGTGCAATTTTTATATATATATGAACATTCCCATTTATCCCTCTTTCCATTAGTGAAAACCGAATTAAAATCGGTCTACCCGTTCACGCATGATGCCGTGACCAAGGGAAATGGGAATTTATTTTTACATATATAGATTATATAGAACACTCCAAGAACACGAGCTTAGGGAAAACGTCGCTAATATTGTCAAGCGATTTTCTTCAAACGCTACCTGTGATTCCGAAATAAACAACAGGGAATTAAATTAATGCCTCCTTGAAAAAATCACCCATATGGCAGCATGTGTAAACAGTCAAGTTAATAACAAATATATGAGCACAAATTTCAGGAGACGTGTAAGAGTGCAAGAATTTTCTAAAAATCTGCTACGAATAGGAGAAGTCACCTATCCAATCCAAATCCGCTATAGTACCGTTTACCAAAAAGAGGCTACTGGACAAATTAAAGCCACCTCTAGTAAATGGTAAACGAGTTGAATTTTCCACAGAGGTCAAATATCTGGGAGTTACTTTCGACCAGAGACTAACGTGGAATACACACATTGGAAATGTGATAAATAAGGCTAAGGCAGCCTTATTTATCAGTCGTCGAATGGTAGGGAAGAGCTGGGGCCCGTGTCCAAAGCTCACCCTCTGGCTGTACACTGCTATTGTGAGGCCGATGATCGCATACGCCTCTATAGTATGGTATAGAAAAGCCAACCAGAAAACGACTATCGACAAGCTTAATGGCTTACAGCGTTTGGCATGTCTGATGATAACAGGAGCCATGTCGAGTTCCCCCGGAGCATCTCTGGAGGCTATCCTGGGCTTACCGCCTCTAAATCTATTTTTAGAGAAGGAGGCGAAAACCAGCATGCACAGAATGATGAATCGGGGTAAACACAATTGGCTGTCCAAGGTACTCAGAGCTCTAGAAGACTCAGTACTAAGGGATCCTATCTTAGGCATGCCTACTGATACAATGGTACCACAGTACATAGAAGCAAAGTATTATACTGTGGAGCTACTCACAAGAGAAAACTGGTCAAATAATAAGATCTCTTGGGAGGAAGGTAGCCTTTCTTGGTATACTGATGGGTCCAAATCAGGACCTGACGTAGGCTGTGGAGTGTATGGCGGTGACCAGGACTACAGGACCAGTGTAAACTTGGGACAATACGCCAGCATCTTCCAAGCAGAGGTTTTCGCCATCTTAGAATGCGCGGAAATCAACCTGCAAAGAAACTACGTCAACCGTGTAATTTACATTCACTCAGATAGTCAGGCTGCACTTCAGGCACTGGACTCAGACTCTACAGTCTCAAAGCTGGTGCGAAACTGTGTAGACTACTTAAATACCTTAGGGCGCAAGAACAAAGTGGTCCTAAGATGGGTACCTGGCCATATGGGGATCGAAGGCAATGAACTGGCCGACGAACTGGCTCGTGTAGGCGCAAAAGGTAGGCTAATAGGTCCTGAACCTATGTGCGGACTACCAAATAGCCTAGCTCGCTGGACCATATGGAACCAGTGCTTTATTAAATCTTACAAACGCTGGACTGACTTGCCAGGTTTGAACCATTCCAAAGCGCTCATTAAAGCCTATAGTCGAAACGCAACAAATCAGGCTATGTCGCTTAGCAGGAGCAATTTGTGTATGCTATCTAGGGCGCTAACGGGGCACTGCCGCCTCAATAGGCACCTTAAAGTAATGGGGCTCACTAGTACGGGAGAGTGTCGCTTCTGCCATGAGGCAGAAGAAACACCAATACATATCCTGTGCGAGTGTGGCCCTCTGATGCACAAGCGCAGTCACATCCTAGGAAGCTACACAATGGCTTGTGAAGATGTGAAGAATGCCTCTATCAAAAAAGTACTACAGTTCCTTAACGTGGTAGGTATAGGTAGAGAGCTATAGTTCACGTGGCGATCACAATATTTCAGCAATGGACGACGTGATACTGGTACTCTAGCAGACAGAAATAGCCACTAAGACAAGATAACGATAAAGATAAAATCCAAATATTTTGAAGTCTTCTCTTAAATAGTGAAAATATCGATGAATTTCACCCTGTAGAGGTCTTCGAACATAATGGGTAATTAATGAAAGTACCCGGCCATAATAGCCCCAGGAGCGTAACAGTCCTGATTGTTTACCTTTTGTGTTCACACGAAACACGATATAAACAGTAGTGGTTCGTATCCATAAATCATAGAGCAAGGGCTCTTTGTTTACGTCGATATAGGGGAAGTACACAGCAACGTGAAACAAACAGTAGACACACATTTCACAGAAGTGTATAAGTGATTACAATAAATTTTTGGTCCTTATTATTTTACTTGCCTTAAGGTTAAGTAAATTTTCTTCTTTGAAAAACTTGATATTAATATTTCTTTGACCCCTTTTAATAATGAACATTAAAACAATATGATTTGCAGCAATAATTCAATAATAATTGCTTAAGGGTCGTGGCATACTAAAATTCCAAAGTCAATCTAAAAGTTCACGTGGCATATGAACCCTTATCTCCACAATTTAGGGAACATATCTATTGTGATAAAAAAAAAGCGTGTGTTCGCGCCCCTCATTTCATCACGATAGAAATATGTGCACTAAATTGTGGAGATAGGGCTTAATATGCTATGTGTTTGTTTTAGATTGACACTTCGATGTATGCGCTTCGACTCTGAGCCAGTATACGCCGACCCTAAGCAAGAATAAAAAAAAATGCAAAAGTTCATATTTCAATGACTTCTTTATTCAAATTACTAACTAGTAATATATGCAATTTAACGAGGTTTTAGCGGTGACTTTGTGTGCGTCTCTCAGGAAAAGTATTTTTTCTGGGTGAAAGGTACCCCCCATATCCATTTGTATACCACTAACGTGAATGAAAAAATTCATGATAATCGTTTGTGTAGTTATTACACGAACGCGTAACAAACAAACGAACTCACTTTCGTAGTTATAATATTAGTGAGGCTTTTTTTTCAAATAATTAATTTGTTTAAATTCGATCAGTCCTGAATTTTATGGATTAACAATAATGATCATTTTGATCAATAAAAGACTTCGAAATCTCTGAAAACTCCGAACGAAACAATGTCCTGTCATTCCGCAGTAGACTATAATAGGCATCATCGACTATAGGCATAACAGAAAACTTTCTTATATGACAAAAAAATAGTAAACTATTACCTCAATTTAGATACATTTTTTGTGTAAATAAAATGAAATAATCTATCGTCGTTGTCAAACCAAAATATGCTATGTGCAATTGTGCATAGAGTACACTTTTTAGATATTAACAACAAAAAAAAGTTTTCTTGAAAATTTTTACAAAAAAAGTATTTTATTTCAAACTTAGGGTTATTGAACTTGAACTTATTGGTCTTTTAAATATGAAAATATAATAATTTATTCATTAAATTGATAATAGAGTAATTTTTGGTACATAACAGATTCTAGCTAGCAAAATGTTGCAATCTCAAAAAAAAGTGCACATAGCAGATTTTGGTTTGACAACGACACTATGTTTAAACGGATACCTAATTAATCATTATCAACATGTTACATGCCCACTGCTGGACAAACACTTCCACTTAGAGCAACAAAGTAGACGGCAAGCTGAAGCTCGATCCACTCTTTTCCCGCAGCACCTTCAAACTACTTTCAAGCTCTGCTACTTTCAAACTCAGCTAAAAATAATAATTTCTTATGAAACCCCATAAGTGGCAATGTAATTGATAATACCGCCTCAATTGTATGGTTATATTCTGTATTGCTGTGGGTTTTTTGTATAAAATAATAAAAAAATGGAAATAAAATTTAAAATCACTTACACAAAGAAGCCTTTATTATTAGCGGTCGACCTGTTGCCTATGGAATATGTGTATTAATCTTCCAACACAGCCCTCGACCTATGCTACGTGTGTAGATTTTAGAAGCACGTCAATTTAACTCCTGATGCATGTTAGGTACACGCAAATTTGCTGATAACATCAATAAATTTGGACATTGTTTTCAATAGGACATTGTCAGACAGGAGGGCGTTCCACTTGATGGAAGGTGGCTACCTTCACCTGTAACACAAGCAACGCTACGGATGGTACAAGTGCGCTGCTGACCAAATAGAATTAAGAGATTAAGAAGATAGGGTAATGGGCTCTGGCATCCCATACTCACTCACCGAAACACAACAGCACACGTGCTGTTATTTCACGGTGGTCTCCGCTAAAGGTGTAGTTATTGCCTCCAGACGGGCTTCCCAAAAGAGAATGTGAAAAAAGGCTTAAATATTTTTTATCAACATTTTTGTTTTAGATTTAGTGACGGATTTAAGATTTAGATTTTTATTTTAAATATCGCTCCGTTAGGAATCCGACAAATCCTCCATAACCTATTACCTTTTTTAACAAATGTAGTTTATTACACTTTATTTCGAATTAGCCATCAAATTCTAATTAGTAATTAATAGCTACTATTAATTTCTAAATATAGTGGCCTCGGCACCGAATATGGTTTTGTACCATTCGGAGTCGAGACACTTGGTCCGTGGGGCCCTACAGCAACGAGCCTCTTCGAAGAAATATTATTGATGCGACGGGAGACCGAAGAGCTAGTTCTTTCCTCGGCCAACGTATTAGTTTGGCCATTCAACGAGGAAATGCTGCCAGCGTACTTGGTATAATGCCGCAGGGTCCATTTTTATATTATTAGTATTAATCCATTTAGTATTAATTTATTTTTAGATTAGGTAATTTTAGTTTTTATTTTAATTTAATTTTCACTGTTTGTATAATTGTTATTGTGGCTAAAATAAACACATCTTCATTAATAGCTTAAACTTGTAATTAGTATTTTTTTTGTAAATGTAGATACACCATATTAAAAGTGGCTACCTACAATTATGTAAGTTGGACGAGTCGTATAAATAAAGAAAAATTTAATAAATGATTATAAAGTATTTGAAACAAGAAAATAAGATTATGAAATAACATATTAAAACTGGCTTCTTTTTAGGCCTAAATTTGTACAGTGGGAAGGGCAAAATTAATTTTGTTTAAGTAAGTAATTAAACTGTTTTTTTTAGAGCAACTCAATTCAATTTTTATTTCAACAGCCACAAAGTACATAAGGTGAGCGCACATTATATTATGTGCAAATTATAGTAATAAAATAGTAATTCTAATAAATTATAATTAATAATAAATTATAGTAATAAAATTCTAGTAATTCTAGTAATAAAATATATTATGTGCAAATTATAGTACAATGGAATAAAGATTAGGATAAAATTTGAAACACAGATTAACATATCAACAGATGCCCTAAATTAACAGATTGTACAATCAATAAATTAATATTGAAAATTATCGATAGATGGCGGTAGCAACATGTACTTTTGCTTTATAAAAATTATTTTGGGGAGTTCGTTATTACTTCGAATATGTTTGGTAACATTTCAAGTGAGGGCATTACGTCTTCACTAAAAGTTTTATGAAAGGTCATAATATGGAATGTGACAGTTTTATGAAAATATCAAGTTTTCGCCCGACGACACGCTCTCAGGAAATGTTGGGAACACGAAATGAGCACATCCACTCACGATACCCGAAATATTTTCTAACTTAAGTCGCGTCATTTTTATTCTACGCATAACGGTAAAACTGTATGGCCACAGTTTGGCATTTTGATCGCTTAATTCGTAATATACGGAATTCACCCCAGACTTCACTCACAGCTAGGGTTACCATATCTCAGGATTTGTCCTAAGATCTCAGGATTACAGCTGAATTTTGGAAATCTCAGGATTTTTAGAATTTCCATTAAAGTAGAATATATTTTTTAGATCTCTTTATTAAAAAGTACAATAACAAAATATAATCTTATTTATACCTACATAATATAGAGACTACTTAATTAATCAACTTTGGTAATGTTAACTGCACAAATAAAATCAATACTTATTTATGAGACAATCAACTATTTAATCTGTTTTATCATATTTATTTTGCCGTATTATACCTTATTAAGAAAACTTTTTTTCTTTAATTACAATTTTATAAAATGCTTCGTAAGCTAATTCCTTCAAATTATATTGGGCTAAAATAAAGCATTGAGTACACAGTTAGTCGAATTCTATATACGCAGTAATATACTTATTGAACAGCTTCATTACTACAGATTCGATATCAATATGAAGATTATCAGTCGAACTGAGCGAGCGAGCGAGCGCGCGTGATGATCCACGAGATCACCTAAGACTGGTGATTCTGAAAAAAAAAAAACTGAAAATTCTCTGGATTTTTTAAAGGAAATCATGCTTTTTCTCCGGACTTTTTTCATCTGGTAACCCTATTCGCAGCGCGATATAGAAATATGTGTTAAGCTCATATTAATTAACAAAGCATCTGTCCTAATGGAATAAGACTTTTATGTTTGTTCTGACATACATATTGAACCTTCTCGAAGGAAATCGGGTTGTAGATATTTACCAAGTATAGACGGTTGCATAATTTCCACTTGTCGAAAATATCTTTCAAGGGCAGTGTCGTGAGTAAGCTGATGTACAAATAATTCATACATACATAGGCACACATACTCTAACTCCTTGCACATTTAAAATGTTTTTAATTGTGTATTTTAATTTCAATGTGTTTTTAAAATTTTTAAGTGTGCGATAAATACAAATGTAACTAAACATAATTAGAATGAGAAAAATGTATCAAGTTTGTTGTATATTGAAAAATAAATTAATAAAGAAATAAAAAATGGAAAGGTAAGGGATCAAAGGTACCCGAAATGGATGAAACAATTAAAACCTATAGACTAAGAACAGATAGAATAGGTAGGCGGGAGTCCCCACCTGCAAGCAATGAATGATGATGAAGGAAAGAAAGATAAAGTATGCTGAATAAAAGTGCGAGAGGCAAGCTAGCGAGAACTGGAATGAAAGAGTACTGTAAAAAGTAGGCTCCAATGATGTTGGAGGGATTCGTTATAAAAAAAAACTCCTTACCTGTCTTTACCTGTCATTTACAATGATGATTTTATTTTTTAAACATAACAAATAACAGTTTACTTAATGAAATCCTGTAAGTGGGATTATAATGGTTAATACTGTCTCAAGAGTGCGGTTATTTTCTGTATTGGTGTAGGGTTTTATCCAAAATAAAATAAAATTACATCATCATCTCAGCCTCAGGACCTCTATTGCTGGAGAAAGGCTTCTTCCCTAATTTTAAAAAAGGACCTGTCAGAAGCAGCCTAGTTCCATCGTCGACCCGTGGCCCTTATCAGGTCGTCTGTCCACCTTATGGCCCCAGCGGCCGACTGTTCTCCGTACTATGTATCCTGCCCACTGCCACTTCAACGAATCTCCTCTATGAATCTCCTCATTCTTGAATCTATTGTAGTGTAACAACTCTAGATCACTGTAGGGGTGGCGGGATGGAAGGAAAGATAGAGACTTGAGGAAACACCACACTTTAATTCCACTAAAGTCCCTATATGTACACTGGAAGTCACCGCAGTCCTTATTAATTTTCGTAAATATATATATATACAATTGTCCTTCGATGAGCACGTCTTCTGAGCTAACAGTTATGAGGATGATGCTGTGCACAGCGTTGGAACAGGATCTTCGGTAAAAAATAAGAGGTTTATGCAGAACTCGTCGACTTAACGAAACAAGATTCGGATTGGTTTATTCCGATTTCTTTAAAGAATATCTGAGTCTCAGTTGTATCCAGTAAACCTTCTCTTTTGTAAAATTCCTCCAGAATGCCCTTTTTTCCCTTCAGAAAAAAACCTGTCAATGCCTTATTTCTCAATCTTTTTCCTGCTCCCTTTTTCGTTCCATTCTGTTCAAAATCCGCCGGCCAGTGTACATGTAATAATAAGTAAATAAAAAAAAAAGGTTACATTATAACAAAGAAACAAAAAAGTTTTTAATGAATGAGAAGCGAATGATGATGAACCCTACACTATCTCGCAGTGCAACCCCGAGCATAGCACTCTCGTTGAGCTACATTGAACTTTCTTACGAGGACCATAATTATTAGAGACCGCGTTTCAGCGCCATAATATGCCATCATTGGCAACACACATTGGTCGAAAACTTTTGTTTTAAGATACAATTGATAGCACGTATAAATTTTAAAATAGAACATCCGCTTTATCTGTCGGCACACCTCGAAACCACTCGTGGAGCCACATGTACAAGAAATGTAAGAACGACACAACGCTCTTACCGCAGTCACTTCGTTAAAACAAGCTTTGACTGAATATTTTGTAGCGCTTTATAGGTCACAACCTAACAAATATAAAATCGATGCAAAATGTTTATTTATGCATTTTAAAAATGGAATGAATCTGTTTGGATTAACTATTTTCCAGTCCAGTCGTTTTTAAAATGGAACCAATGGATATTTGCTTATTCTAATTTCGTTTAACAGTTAAAATCTATATAAATAAAAATCATTTGCCACATGATATGCATCACTGGAGATTTTGCTGATAAGATTGGTATGAAAGATTTTTTTTGAAAAATCACGAAAAAAAAATCAGACATTTCAGTGGTATTTTGATTTGAAATTGACAGGGCAACGAATGTCGGGTCAGCTAGGACAATTTAAATATTAATGAATTTTATGACTTCTTCGACTTAACATAATAAGTAGATGATACCTATGTGGTTAAATTATATTATAGAATAATTGTATTATAGAACACAATTATAGAACAAATATAATTTGTTGTATTATAGAACACAACAAATTATATTATAGAACACCTCTCTGGATAGCGAGAGATTCTCCAAAAGGACCGACCAGAAAAAGCCTGAATCCACCGTCGACCCGCGACAATTATCAGGTGGAAGGTGTGTCCACCTTGTGGGTGGACCTCCTACGCTGGGCTTGCCGCTCCGTGACCTCTATTCGAGAACCTTCCGACCCCAGCGGTCGTCGGCTCACCGTACTATGTGTCCTACCTAATGCCACTTCATCTTACTAATCCTCCGAGTCGGTGACTTTCGTCGTCTACGAATCTCCTCATTCCTGATTAGATCTCGCAGTGCAACCCTGAGCATAGCCCTCCCGTTGAGCGACGTTGAGCTTATAGACCACGCCATATGTCATCACCGGCAACACATATTGGTCGAAAACTGTTGTTTTTAGACACTGAGGAATTTTGAACGAGGAAATGACTCTGGTGAGTCGGCGTGTAAATAGACAACCACCAGCGGATGCGTAATTCGATAAAAAGCGAGAAGAGTAAAAAAAATACCTTTGAAGGGAGCGTACGAGCCAATCCCTAAGGTATACTATGGCGACAATCTAATACGGTATGTAATGAGCCAAACCACCGACCTGCAATCAATCCAGAGCATCCTCAATGGAGAACACACGCAGGTCGTCGTCGTCACCACCGCGGCGGAGCTGCACACAGTCCACTCGTGTACGATAAATAGTGTTGTAAACAAACAGTTCTGCGTTATCACATCAATCACACACAATCTGAAGAAGGATCCTCAATGCTAGCGGGCGGTAGCAGCGGCACAAAGCGTCGCTTGATTAAAATGAGTAGCTAACGGAAGGCGTTCAAAGACATACTGGCCTTGACCTATATCCACCGAGTCAATGTCACTCACTCAACGCACGCACACCAGATGGCGTCCTGCGCAACTGGAATCAATATACAAATGCAATGGAAAGGCTCAAAAACCAGATGTCGCCATAGTCCATCAACAAAAATGTGCGGTTCTATTAAATCAATTTAATTTATTTTAAGTAGCTTCACCATACTCCCCGCCTTGAAAGGTCGGAGATCTTTCAACATGAAAAGAGAGAAAAAGTAGAAAAATAAAACTGTTACTCTGACCTAACAGTTCTCTAAGCGGTCTACATTACAACTAAAGTATCCTAAGAACATATTATTATTAATCTAAGCGGTAAATAACTATATAAGCGGTTAAACGAGGAAATTATTGATTTGGAATTGGATAAAGTTTCACTACAGGACGTTTAAAAACACCAAATCTAGTTTTAACCTTCGCAACTCGAACAACATTGTCGGCGCCAGGAAAAACCTCAATAATAACACCTATTGGCCAGGATAAAGGCGGAGAATCGTCCTGCCCTACGAGTACGACCGTACCTACCTCGACAGGCTTATCAGGTGTAAACCATTTTTGTCTAACTTGCAACGTATGCAGATACTCAATATGCCATTTTTTCCAGAACGATTGTATCATGCTATCTAGCAAATGTTTACGCTGCACTAAATTAATAGGTTGCTCAGACAAATCAGGAGCGGGTAAATATTTTAGCGGAGATGACATTAAAAAATGAGCGGGCGTTATAATTTCAGGATGTGGATCCGAAGATACCACATTAAGCGGGCGCGAGTTCATAATACATTCAACTTGCGTTAAAACTGTTTGCAACTCTTCGTAAGTAAGAAGTTGTGTGCCAATTACACGATATAAATGTGTTTTTAAACTCTTAATATTAGACTCCCACATCGAGCCAAAGTGTGGAGATCTGGGCGGTATCATTTTCCACTTAATTCTGTGCGACAAAAATTCTTGCGTAAGAGCGGTTTCAAAATGTGAATTCAATAAAAACGCATATAACTCATCCAACTGCGCCTTGGCGCCAACGAAATTTGTTCCGTTGTCGGAATAAAGACATGAGACAGGTCCACGACGGGAAATAAAACGTTTAAACGCGGATAAAAATGAATCAGAGGTTAAGTCCGATACCAACTCAATATGAACTGCCTTTGTGACTAAACATACAAAGAGGCAGATGTAAGCTTTCTGAGCATGTTGTCCCCTACGTCGGGAAAGAGTAATGCGGATAGGACCAGCGTAGTCAACTCCGGTATGAACAAACGCTTTCGCCTCTGAAACGCGGTAAGCGGGAAGGTCTGCCATCATTGGCGTTGGATGATGCGGATTTAATTTAAAACAAGAATTACATTTACGAGTAATCGATCTAATGACGGTTCTGGCATCCAATATCCAATAACGCTGTCTAAGAATGGACATAAGAAGTCCAGGTCCGGTATGACAGTTCATAACGTGGTAATGTTGAATAATTAAGTTGACAATATGGTCATGTTTGGGAAGAAGTGCGGGATATTTGGCATCAAATGGAAGAGATGACTTGGAAAGTCTTCCACCAACCCTCAAAATGCCTCCCTCATCCACGAAAACTGCCAGAGAACGAAGTTTCTTAGAAGGTAATTTAGCGGTTTTAAGTAAAGAAATATCATGTTCAAAATAGACAGATTGTAGTGAGCGGATCAAAACTCGTTCCGCCACAATTAAATTTTCCACAGAGTTGGAATTTGCGGTTACATTTTTATATTTAAGAAAGCGGAGTACATAAACAATTGTTCGTAATAATTTATCCCAAGAGGAAATGCGTTGAGCCAACTCACATAATACGGGAAGCTCAGAAATAGCGGTCGCGGTCAAAACATTTGTCTTTTGTTCAGGAAGTTCTCCGGAATTGGTGGGAGAGAACTTCTGAATAGGCCAGGATTCTCGTGGGTACTGGAGCCAGGAGGGGCCATTCCACCATAATGGATGACAAACCAGTTGGGAAGGCAGTAAGCCACGAGAAAGGCAGTCACTGGGATTTTCAACACCAGCGACATGATAAAAATGTTCAGGTGCCAAGCTTTCTTGACACTGAGCTATGCGGTTACTGATAAAGACAGAAAAGCGGTGCGGGGATGAATTTATCCAGGATAGCGTGATCGTAGAATCTGAAAAAGCATAAATTCCAGTAATAGGGAAGCGCTTAGAATAAGAATTTTGGACGATTTTAATCAATTTAGACATCAACACGGCAGCGCATAACTCTAATCGTGCTAACGTAGTCACTTTAGTAGGTGATACCTTTGACTTTGCACAGAGCAACGTAACGGTGACAGCGGAAGGGTACGTACAGTGCGCATAAATCACACACCCATATCCCTTCATGCTAGCGTCGCAAAAGGCAACCAGATTTAGCGTACATTCATGTACGACACCTACGTGACGCGGGATACGCAATGTATCCAGAAGCGGAAATTCCTGTATTAGGGCGGTAAAACGTTGTGCTATAATATTAGGAACAGAATCGTCCCAGCCAATTTTGCTCAACCACAGTTCTTTAATGAGTAATTTGGCAAACAAAATAACGGGAGCGACTAAACCCAGCACGTCAAATAAGCGAGCCACTACAGAAAGTATTTTTCTCTTGGTACATTCTTCCGAGATTTGGAAGGAAGTAAAAAGGAAAGTATCATTAGAAGGTTCCCATGACAACCCTAATACCTTCGATGAATATTGACCAGAGTCAAAATCCAAAGAGGAGCGATGAGTGTCAGGAAGACTGTTCATTAGCTCCGGTGAATTGCTACACCATTTCACCAATTCAAAGGAACCTGAATCGAACATCTTAATCAGGTCTTGAGCCAAACCTTGTGCAGTCTCCACATCAGGGGCGGAATAAACTAAATCATCCATATATAGACTTGATTCTGCAATTTTAGCAGCTTCAGGAAAGTGTGGGCTCATATCTAAGGCCAGCTGTCGCACGGTGCGCATAGCTATAAATGGACTACACTTGAGACCAAAGGGAACGCGGTTAAATTCAAACGTGCGAATATTATCGTTCTCATTGAACCGAAATAAAATACGTAAATATTTGCGTTGGTCATTCGTAACACCAATGCGTAAATACATTTGTTTAATATCAGCGTTCATAGCAACTGGGAATAATCTAAAGTCCAATAACAAAGTAAATAAGTCGGCCTGCATGGTGTGACCCACATGAAGAACGTCATTTAATGACAAACCAGTATGCGTCTTTGCGCTGGCATCAAGCACAATACGCGGCATTGGTTTATCAGACCGGACGACGGCGTGGTGCGGTATGTAATATCCTGTATCCGAATCGTCAGACTCCGAGACTAAACTCAAATAACCGTTGTCGATATAATCTCGTACGACCTTTTTATAATTGTCTTTCAATTTAGGATCGAGTCGGAATCTCCTTTCCAAGGCCACAAATCGGCGTAACGCAACAGCACGAGAGCTGCCGAGCTCTGTCGGCTCTCTGCAGAAAGGGAGAGAAACGGTATAGCGGCCGGTATCATCTCGAGTAACAGAAGAAGCATAAGTATTTTCACAAGCCGTTTCGTCAGGTGATAAGAATTCAATTTGCGGTAGTTCTTCCAATTGCCAGAACTTTTGAACCAAATCGTTCAAAGCTAATGCGGTAAAAGTCGCGGTAAAATTATTATAATTAAAATTTGCGGTGGCGGTTGAATCAATAAAAGAAGCGGCTTCATTCATATAACTAGTGGTATATTTATTATTACAATTAGCGGTATTATTATTATAAGTAGCGGTAATATTATTATTTGTTGCGGTTGAAATATTTTCCTGGTAGGGGTAGTCACCCATAAGAACATAACCGAACACGGTAGATAAAGCGGGTGGGGCACGCGGTCCAATATTAATTTTATTTCCCAAATAAATGTACGGAAATAATTGTGCTCCCAGTACAACGTCAATATTGCCTGGAATATTCCAAGTCAAATCGGCAAGCGGTAAATTATTTAGTTGAACTAAATTATTATCCAACTTAATAAAGCGAGCGGGTAACTCATCCGTTATACAATCAACAACTAACGCGTATATTTTATATTTATATTCAGAAAATAAGCGGGATTCTATGTCTAAATAGACATATCCATGTATAGGTCGCGAAGATAGACCAACACCCTTAACAAAGGAATTACATAACGGCACAATCGGTAAGTTTAAATTACGACAACATTCCGTCGTGATTAAATTATTTTGTGATCCGTTATCAATAAGACACCTTACTACAACTCGCCCCGTTCTCCCCTGCGGTCTTACAAATACTTGAGCGGTCGAAAGTAAAATAGAAGTATTAGGCCTAGCTTCCGAAGTTAATGACACCGAAGGTTGAATATTTCCCGGTGCAATATGCGCCTCGTGTTTCGGCTTATTCCCGGCAGAGGGCGCGGCGGTGATAGTGGAAACCGAGTTTGTCATGGGAGAGGGCTTCATCGCAGGCGGCGGCGGCTGCGCGACAGTCAACGGCATATTTCGCGATGACGACGGCGGCGACGCGACATTCAAATGAACATTCGCGGTACCTTTATTTCTATCAAAATTAAAGTGTAAAAGTGTATGATGTCGCTTTTTGCATAACTCGCAAGTCGACGACGACTTACAGTTAGTAATGGTGTGCGTAATACTTAGACAATTAACACATCCATGTTTCGATTTAATAAAATTATATCGTTCATACGCGGTAGATAAATTTTTAAATTTCGTACAATTATAAAGTTTTGTGTGCCGACTGTCAGAACAAAATACACAAATAAGCGGCGTGTCCGTATGAGCGGGAGAATAAGTAGGTACATGATCGTGGCTTGCGACGAACGACTTATAAGTACGTACGCGAGACTCGCGCGTAGCAGCGGGAGGCTTGTTCCCGACCGGGCCCATGCCTGTATTCATATTCGAGTTACGTACTTTATCAGAACGTTCTAATATTTTAATTTGATCTTGAACAAAACTAATAAAATCGTTTGAAGAAGGAATTTCAATATTACGAACAGATAACTCGAATGATTGTGCGGTTTGCACATCGATTTTTCTTAAGGCACAATGTAATAAAACGAAATCGGTTAAATCATTAATTTCCAATTGTTTAAGAGCGGAAAGTGAGGCGGAATATTTTTCAATAAAAAGGCTCAAACTATGTGCGGAATGGGAAGAACTTCTTAATTCCAAAATATTGTTCAAATAATGCGTACCTAACGACCTTTTATCCTGATACTTTTTAACAAGTGAATTCCAAATAATTGAGTAGGTATCACCAGTAGGTACAATACCTGACGTAATTTTAAGAGCGGAGTTGCATAATTTACCCATCAAGTACTGAATTCTTTGCGAATCGGTCAGCTGATAATTTTCGTGAATGTTTGTTTTAAACGATTCGTAAAAGACAGGCCAATTCTCCGTCCTTCCGTCGAAAGAAGGCAGTTCGATAGGCGGCAATTTAACGTAAAATTTCGAGGCACCGCCAATGCCGCTGGTGCCCGAGTGTTGCGGGTCACTTAAGTTGTCACTACTTATAATTTTATTTCTACTTCTTTTAATGCGAATGTACAGATCATCAAAAGCTTCTAAACTTTGATAATTAGGAGGAATTTGTGGTTTTAGAATCATTTCAATTTCGATAATTTGATCTAATATTTTACTGAATTCTACCCTCAAATCGTCTATTGTTTCTGACTCGGCTAAAAAGTTTTCGTTGTTGCGGGAATCAAAACTTGACACCCTTAAAGCTATGTCATATAAGCGGTTTATTCTTTTAAAAATTATCTCTTTTTTACCGTTTAACATTTTAAGTCTTATATCTACTCTATTTTGTTCGTCTTCACTCATTTTATAATTTTATCACAATAACTTTTTACCTTTTTTTTTTGACAAAATGGCGGGCGGTTTACAATAACAAAGTAATTGTTGTAAGAAAGGCGAGAGAAAAAAAATGTTGTATGGTGAAACTTAACTTTACCAAATATAATTACGTAAGGAAAACACTAACTTTAATTGTGCTGGATAGATATCCAGGCTCGTAAGGACCAAAATAATATGTGGTGAGTCGGCGTGTAAATAGACAACCACCAGCGGATGCGTAATTCGATAAAAAGCGAGAAGAGTAAAAAAAATACCTTTGAAGGGAGCGTACGAGCCAATCCCTAAGGTATACTATGGCGACAATCTAATACGGTATGTAATGAGCCAAACCACCGACCTGCAATCAATCCAGAGCATCCTCAATGGAGAACACACGCAGGTCGTCGTCGTCACCACCGCGGCGGAGCTGCACACAGTCCACTCGTGTACGATAAATAGTGTTGTAAACAAACAGTTCTGCGTTATCACATCAATCACACACAATCTGAAGAAGGATCCTCAATGCTAGCGGGCGGTAGCAGCGGCACAAAGCGTCGCTTGATTAAAATGAGTAGCTAACGGAAGGCGTTCAAAGACATACTGGCCTTGACCTATATCCACCGAGTCAATGTCACTCACTCAACGCACGCACACCAGATGGCGTCCTGCGCAACTGGAATCAATATACAAATGCAATGGAAAGGCTCAAAAACCAGATGTCGCCATAGTCCATCAACAAAAATGTGCGGTTCTATTAAATCAATTTAATTTATTTTAAGTAGCTTCACCAGACTCCGAGCTTCCCGAACACTGCCCATCCGAGCTGGATTAGACGATTGACCTCCTTCTCGAAATTAGCTCTACCTAATTGGACTGTTTGTCCCAAGTAAATGTACTCGTCAACAACTTCGAGAGTTGAATTTCCAGCTGTTGCTGAGGTGGACACAACAAGGATATTAGACATAACTTTCGTCTTGTCGCCGCTAGCAAGTTGAGACTGCACCTTTTATACCACTACTAGAGATTGAAATACTACTAATATAACATACTTGTATCAGTATACTGACAACAATTCTACTGATTGAAGATATATAGCACTTGTTACGTAGTACATAATCATATAAACAGATCCACGTATAATGTAGACCCGCCGTACGACAGCATCAAGGTGGAATTAAAGGTGAACAAAAGAGAGAAGCTTTGTGTTTGAAACATTGCAGTGAATATAAAAGGCGTCAACCGGGTTGATCCCACGTGATGAGATCAACACCCATAATGTACTCGAGCCCTTTGTACAAAGCGGCATTGTTATCGCAGGCGAAAAATTGATAAATTGTTGAAGAATTATTTTAAATAGCAAACATTTTTATTTCGAGCGCAACGAGTTTAAGGTAGCTATTTTTAATTGCGGAAAATTTGTTTAATAGTAGGGTAAAATAGGGCGCTGTGTAACATTTTTATATCTAAAGGTCATTAGACTGGCTGACGATCCACTTTTTTCCCCGGGGTTTACCACCCCGTGAGTCGTATCACGGGGCAATCATTTCACAATCATTTCTACTTCTTGTTTCTACTTTCAATAATTCTCTATATCTATAATAAAATCGTAAACGAGCCTTGTGTGTAAATTTTTTTTTTTTCAAAATACACGTTTTACTTAAGTTACCGAGGTCAAAAATGTAATTTTTAGAATTTTTGCATCTGTGCACGCTAATCTCAGAAACGGCTTAACCGATTTGAATGCGGTTGTCACTGATGCATTGTAGCAAGCTTCCCGTGACAATTAATGTTTGTTTCATTCAAATCGGTTTACAAACAAAAATTTTACGCCCTATTCTGAATATCACGCGCAAGTTGGAGGAAATACTCTATAACCCCTTGCATGGACGTGGGTAATTTATTTTAAATTTCATTTATTATTATTAGCACAATCAACATCTGAACAACTTTTGTATAACCTTTGGACGATGCATTTGATGGTATAGGTGGCTACCGTCGCCTATAACACAAGCAACTCCACAAGTGCTTTAAGTGCACTGCCGATTTTAATAGGATTAAGGATAAGGGATAGGAAGAGGTTAGGATTAACTATGACCTTTTCTTTTTTATTATTATTATTTTTTGTTAAGATCGGCAGACTTAACAAAAGGGCGTGGTTACTGCCGCCAGACGGGCTGCCCAAATGACTGCGACTACTTTCCAGATCCAGACCGGAGCCAAATTTGAAAAGTTCATTTTCAAAGTTGCCCTGCCGGGAATCGAACCCGGGAACCTTAAAACAGAGCGTTAAGGCAAACACCCTAACCGCTCATCCATCGGGCTCGCTCCAATTGACTTTGGAGATACTACGAGAACTGCCTACAATCAGAAATGCCTCCTTAGAGTATTCTAACACATGAGGGATAGCTGATAAAGGGAAAATGACTATAATAATTGGGAATAGAAACAGGATGTGATTTAGAAGCCTGATCCGAGAAACCTGACGAATTTTCAGAGCTTGGCCGGACTTGGAATTAAATGAAAACAAGAACACTGTTGCTGATTAATAATATCGGTGAAGTTGGCCCTAGCGGTCAGAAAAGAGGAAAAATTGTAGCTCCATTTTTATTAAGTTTTCTCTTCTGTGCCTTTAACTTTTCATGACTAACTTTACGGAAATGAAATTATATTCATTTTCCCTTGGGAGCGTGGAAAATGCATATTTATCTAAAACAGGTTGTTGTGAACATTAAGAGAGGTAAGTTACGAAATTTGGGAAATAAACAAAGCCACAGGTGTTGAGGTACGAAATTAAATACTTACGCAGGTTCTGTAAGGACTGGCCCTACATAAATAATTCGCCCTTTAATTTAGTCGTGTACAATGTAGTTACATTGAACATACATTATACATTTTTCTGGAAACGTTATATTTTTCTGGAACATATACATTATACATTTATACAAGAGAAAAAGGAATACTATTATTTCTCTCATGTTCTTCGGTAAAGCCTTAAAAATAAAGGTTTTTTTAATTTAAAAAAAAATGCAGTATTATTAATAACTTATATAAAACTAGGTTGTAAAATTGTTAGCTAGAATTTAAATTAGGTTTAAGATTTTTTGATTCACACTCACTATCCAACAAGTTAAATGTCTCTTCAGAATCTTCGTTATCAATGTGCGGGCCCGCCATTTATACTGTTTACTTCATCTTGAGAATGACGTGAAAGGGTTTCGTGTCTAAGTGCGCCACAACCTCCAAACGCTTTAATTTAAAACAGAGCCTCTTGTTACAATCCGTTGAAGCTTATGTATAGTCTAAAAAAAACATTAATGTATTGGTTATTGAATAAGCTTTTTCGCCGGGAAACACTGATTAATTTATCTCTTAAAAAAATTATGGAGACAATACTACCATGAACAAAAACACACAGCGAATATATTTAATGTAAATATTGAATTAATTTCCTATTAAAATAAATTTATTTATTTATGAATCTTTTTAGGACATAATCTATCTATATAATTAAAAATATATCGCTAAATGTGTTGCTAAGTGGAAACTTCGAGAACATCTGGACCAATTCGGTAATTTTTTTTTTCAAATATTCGTACAAAACTCGCTGATGTCCGAGAAAGGTTCTTAGGGAGAGAAAATTAGTAAAATTCGCTAGAAAATTGCATCCGAGACGCTAGTAGAGAATAAATTAATTTTAAAAATTCCTACATTGTGAAAAAAATAAATTTGAGAAGGCAAATCTTAATTGCTTCTATTCTTGAGGACTTCCGAGAAAAAGCTTCTTCGACGCGACTCAACTTACTACATAAGTATAATAAGATAGATAATAACTACTATGTAATATATATAATAACTACTATTATACTTATGTAGTAGATAATAACTACTACATAAGTATAATAAGATAGATAATAAGATAGATAAGGATAGGTCTTCCAGATTGCCTGTTTTATGCAAGTATTTATTGATGTAACCCTTTATCTTTCATAACATTTCCTCTAACATTTTCTGCATGACGAGATTCATGTCGACATAGAGACATTGGCCTTCTGACACATATAAATATGGGAAATATAATATCACATTTTATATTTATATGCTAATATGTGATACGACATATGGGAAGCTATAAAAAATTAATACAAACACGATTGTTTATTATTTATTTATTATTTACTAGCGACCCGCTCCCGGCTTCGCCCGGGATGCAATTTTTATATATAAGAACATTCCCCGTTTATCCCTCTTTCAATTAGTGAAAACCGAATTGAAATCGGTCTACCCGTCTACGCGTGATTCCGTGACCAAGGGAAATAGGGATTCATTTTTATATATAGAGATTTATTAATAGGTAAGTTACATCAATAACATGTCACACTCAACAATTACCATACTTATTTAATTTTAAATTTAGGTTGGTGTGCCTGTCAATTATAGTCGTACACAACCTTGTTCACAGTCCTATAATAAATTAACACTTATAATAACTTAATAAAATAATACAAATAAAATATAATTACAAATATTAATATATATTAACTTTAAAAAAAAATGAATATCCATTAGTATTATTACAATCTATAACCAAAATCTTAAGTTTATTTTAAAATGAACTAATTAAAAAAAGAAAATAACATAAAATCAATAAATCGTAGCTTTTAAAATAATAATAATGGTCATGGTGGTTATCGACCGATCCCAGCGCCGGAAGATGCTTATTGACATCCTATCTCCCATAATGAAAACCTCGTGACAGATGAAAAAGACAAGCTTAGTAAGTAAATAGACTTTGTTCACGAGGTGACCGCCATGTGTGATGTCGATTCGACAATCCACGTACCGACAGTCGTTTCCGCGAAAGGTCTTATAGTGAAGACCCTCGACCAACGTCTCAAGAGGCTCTCGCTAGATGGCTGAATCAAAGGTTCAGATACAGAAGCTGGTACTTCTGAACACGGCACGTATTATCGTCAAGAGGTTCCTCACGCTACAGCCCTAACCACCTGCAGCTTGGGCCTTGACCGCTACCGGCGGTATACCTACTAGTTTTAATTTTTTTTTATATTATTGATTATTTTTAGGGTTCCGTACGTCCGATTAAAAAACGGAACCCTTATAAGATCACTCGCGTGTCCGTCTGTGTCCGACCATTCCCCCCCCCCCTTATCTCCCAAACTACTGAACCTAAAATTTTGAGTAAAATACAGAAATTAGTTTTCTACTTATAGATTATAGTAAAATCCTTAAGAAGTCCTTGATATTAAAATAACATGGTGAATCACTCAATATTGTGCAGATAGGTAACATCGTACGGAACCCTCTTCACGCAAGTTCAACTCGCACTTGTCCCATTTTTTTATATTTATATTGTAAAAAAATTAAGATTACTAAATGAAATATAATTATAATAATGGAAATAATGTACACAATACAACGAACAAAAGGAATCCATAATTTCGTAAGATTCAATAGGAATCAATAACTTCCTATTTTTACATAGGTTAAAACCTATTAAAAACTATTACATTTTCACTCTGCCCATTTGCCATCACTTCTAAAATCCTATTGCTTAAACTGTTCCCTATCACTCTTTCTCACTCATTGACTTCAATCGTCGTCCCAAAAGTTTCCGCGCGACTTGTGTCAAGCTACCCTTAGAGCGATTCGAAATTATTACGCCGGAGTCAATGGCTTAAAAATGAAGACATTATTTTTCATTACATCGTTTTATCCGACTTTTTTACGTAAAATATTAGTTTAATTAGCTTGGTGTAATCCAAAAAAAAATTCTGAAAGAAAATAGTAATGAAACACTTTTTTCGTACTTCAAATGTTTGTTCAATGTTCACATGTTCAAATGTTCACTTTTGAAATTGCAAACATCATGTTTGCAATTAAAACGAAAATTAAAGGGAAAATTAAATTATAAATATTAAAACGACAATTAAATTATAATATGTTTGTATATTATAACTAATTTTATATTTTTCTACAATTGTTTTATTTAAATAACTGAGAATGTTGCGTTCTCATAACGTGTTCATTCATAACACATTTGACAGTGTTTGAAACAACTAAATGCAACTGCATAGGCTCACACACAAGGGGTTTTAAGTAATCCTCTCCTTGAAGCAGGGCAAGGAGAATTGGAACTGAGTGTTCCCTGCAACTACTAAAATAACTCATTTATCTGTATATTCTATACATATTATAAAATAAATTCTCTCTCCGCCTCTCTCTTTCTTCGCAAATTTCTTCTGAACTAACCACTGGATATTGATACGGTTTTCACTAATGGAAAGAGCGATATACCAGGAAGGTTTGTATATATAATTTTCAGAGAAAAAAAAGCATTCATGGGAATCTGGGGGCGTTTCATAATAATGTTTTTTTTTTATGTTAAGATCGGCAGACAGGCTGACGGTCCTCTTGATGGTAGTTGGCTACTGTCGCCTATGACACAAGCAGCGCCAAAGCTGCTGCAAGTGCGCTACCGACTACAGTAGGATTAAGGATAAGGGATTAGGAGGGGATAGAGAAATGGACTTTGGCATCCCTTGCTCACTCACCGAAACACAAAAGCACATGTGCTGTTATTTCACGGTGGTCTCCTGTAAGGGCCACCCCCTTACTGCCGCCAGACGGGCTGCTCAAACGACATCGAAACGCAGTGTGCCCTGCCACTACTTAAAACTTTTATCCTATTTTTGACAAGTGAGAGACCAACAAAAGAAGTAACATAACGTTCCTTCATGCAAGTATCAATCTTTAACAAGAAATCACACTAACACATTTAAAATTATTCTTTTTAAAATTCTTGTCAATAGTATGTGGTAATTTAACAAAAAGAACCAATGTTAAAGAACCAATGTTAAGAATCCTTGTGTAGTAAATTAAGGGATGCTAGAATCCATTTTCCTATACCTTCCTGTTTATTCCCTTATGTGTAATAGGCGACGGTACTGACGTTAGCCACTTACCATCTAGTGAACAGTCCGTCAGAATGTCTGATAAACTTTTCCTAAAAAAAATTATTGTTATGAAAAATACATAACTACTGTACTACACATCTTGTAGGTAACCCATAAAGAAATTATATATACGACTAGCTGCGCCAGCAACTTCGTACGCGTGGTATTCGGTAAAGCGCATAACTTTTTTGTTTGCAAACCGATTGCAATGAAACAAACACTGAATGTTACGGGAAGCTTGCTACAATACATCAGTGGAAACCACATTCAAATCGGTTAAGCTATTTCTGAAATTAGCGTGCACAAACGCACAAACAGTCAAAAATTCTAAAAACTATTTTTTTAACCTCGCTAACATAAGTACAACGTGTACTCGTACACTGTATTGTTTTCTTGAAAAAAACTTTGATGTACAGATACTGATTCGTTTACGATTTTATAATTTATTTATTAATTTATAAAATTATTATTATTTATTATTATTTATTTATTATATGTATAGATATTTATTTAATTCAACTTTTCTAGTGCTGCTTGCTTTTATAAATGTAGGTAACAATCTTTGTATCCTGGGGACAGACCAGTAGGTTATGTCGGGGTAGACCTACCGACTAAACCTCTTGGCGTCCTCCTCATCCGCTCTTGGTGAAGTTGCGAGATCGGACTAACACTCTTCCGCAGCTCCACCGCGGGGGTCCGCAACCGGACACGGCTCAGTAATATTTTTCATCAAATGAAATAAAAATACAAAACCCACCCAATATGAATTTCGAATCGTATTCGGAACGTACAACATGAACAAATTGTTTTTTGAAAAAATAATTAATGTGTCTGTTGCGGCTCGTTTACGATTTTATTATATATATAGAGTATATATACATAGGAATGAACTTTCCCATCATTAATTAATAATTAATATGACTCTCTATCGTGATCTTGGTGGTTACTGAGTGTCACTATAGTGAAAATTTTATTTAAAATTACAATGAAGACTTGCCTTATTAATCAAAGTGTTGGCTGTAGTCATTATTCTAATAAAATATCTTCTTACATTTGGATTATTTATAGACCCTCGTGTTTGTACTTATCTCTGAATACAATGTAACGCATTTACTTAGAAACGATGAATGGAACAAATTGACAGCGACTCGCTTTCGCTACTCATTGAAATGAAAGATGCCAAGGATATAGATCCATAACCTAATTTAATTTAATTAATAATTTTTATTGTGAATTGTAGTTGAATATTTTTAATGGCTAAGTTACTAAAATTTGAGGACATAAAAGACTTTTACGTAAGAAAAATAAGTGCGAACTTGAACGTTGTTCGGTCCAAACTTCAACAAGTTTAGAGATTACATATAAGATACATATATCAATTTCTCTATTATATATTTTTAAATGTCACTTAATGAAAAACCTTTACGTTTTATTAATCTTTAAACTGTCCTAGCTCAAAATTTAACAAAAATTTTATCTATACCGATACCGATACCGATGCCAATACCAATACCAACACTAATAATATTATAAAGAGAAAAGATATGTATGTATGTTTTGGTGTAAAAAAAAAAATTAAAAAGAAAATTATACATGTATGTTTGTAATGAATAAACTCAAAAACTACTGGACAGATTTTAAAAATTCTTTCACCCATAGAAAGCTAGATTATCTGCTAGTAATAGTTCCTAAATATACGCGGACGAAGTCGCGAGCAAAAGCTAGTTTTATATATTTAAGTTTCTTAGTAAGCCACTTTGTAGAGCTTTAAAAATACTAATAATCGTACCATAGGAGGTTTTAGATATTTTGATTCGGTTTTGATTTATTAACCGAATAGTGAAAAAAAGTGACTTGAAAATTTCTTTTGCGCGTTTCTCAACATTGTTTTTTTTTTAGTTAATACACTATTTGAGCGGAGTTGCGATACACACTAATTTTGGTCATTTTTTTTCAACTAAAAGTTGTTTCAGATTGATCAGAACGACTAATCCTTCCGATATTATAAATAGAAAGGTGATGATCGATGTGTGGATGTTTGTTACTCTGTCACACAGAAAGTACTGAACCGAATTCTATTAAATTCGGTTTAAATAATAGCTTATGTATTATTCTGATATGTAATCTACTACTGTAACGTTTCATTAAAATCTATTTAGCAGTTTATGCTGTAAAGTAACTAACGTCCATACATTTCCGTTTAAATATTAGTAAGTGTTTGAGCTAAGCGTTGATTTTACTTGGGAGAGGAGACTTCTTGGATGAAGAATTTCACGAATAAAAAACAATATACATAGCTTTTAACGAACGACGTGTTGTTATATTCTCTCAGATATAAGTTATTGTAATGTGGGTAGAAAAATTAGATGAGTCCATAGATGTCGCTGTAAGTCTCATACTGAACAGTATGAGAGTGAACAGTATGAGGGTAGAATAGTACAAATAACAGGTTTGAATGTGTTCATATTTAATTAACTTTAAATGCTATGACTAGCTATGTTATTGATTGACTTTAGACAGGTTTATTATTTATTTTTGTATTCTCAAATGTATTGTACGTAAAATGTAAAGGTTCTAATTTATTTTTATATTCTAAGCATAAATTATTAGTTGACTATTCGCGTTACTTTAATTTCTTGTAACTTATGTCACCAGGTATGATTGAAAGATATCATTTATCCCGTAGGTGTGTAAGCTTGAAAAACGGCAAAAGTGGATATTTATAACTAATGAGGTGTAAATCATACGATAAAGCTATAATCATACAAAGTAATCATTCTTCAGATTGTCTGTCTGTCTGTCACCTTTTCACGCCTAAACCGCTGAACCTATCATCATGAAATTTTGCATACACGTTGTCAGGGATGCAGGAAAGGACATAGCGTACCTTTCATAAAAAAAGTACTGTTCCCGAAGGATCATACAACGCCTGGCAAAGCTATAATTGCAATGTTAGGCATATTTATTTAGTCAGGCGTTATTAGGGTTCCGTACGTCCGAATAAAAAATTGGAACCCTTATAGGATCACTCGTGTGTCCGCCTGTCCGACCATTCCCCCCTCCCCCTTATCTCCGAAACTACTGAACCTAAAATTTGGTAAAAAAATACAGAAATTAGTTTTCTACTTATAGATTATAGGAAAACCTATAAGAAGTCCATTATATTAAAATAACTTGGTAAATCACTCAATATTCTGCGGATAGGTAACATCGTACGGAACTCTCTTGACGCGAGTTCAACTCGCACTTGTCCTGTTTTTTTTTTAACTTTCATCGCACGTACCTCCTAGGGAGTAAGACTTAGACAATACCTATGCCGTCTCCTAAAATTCAAACTTTCTCTTTATACATTTCATCTAAATTTGTTGAGTGATTTAGCCGTATATTTACATGTATACATATATATAATAGACATGTAGTTATAATCTTTCACAATAATCGTGTCGTTGAGCTAGATCTCTATCTATCTCAACGATACAGATCTAGCTCAAGAGAAATAGCTCCAGCTCAAAAGGGAGAATGAAGTTTTAAATAGGAGCAGGGAGCTTGCTTTTTTAAAAACAAACAATAAATTTAAATCAATTTAGCAGTTTGCACGTGATGGACATCCAAACATCTAACACAACGTTGAGACTATGCTTTTATATACAACAAAAGGATTTCGCTGAGACTTCGCCAATTATAATGTTAAAAAAAATTACAAGAAATATTTCAATTGAAAATTAGATCCTAATACAAAAGTAACACAATAGCTAATCGTGTAACAACTTCTGCGCCTTGTCAATGTATCTAAATATAATGCTTCAATTAGGTTCGCTCCAGATGTAGCCATTGACAGTGTTAATAATAAGTTTCAACTGAATGCCCATAAATCAATGCCCCTAACCCTATGTTTATCTACACTAATGTGTATGCCAAAGCCACGGAATAGTATTGAAACAGTAAAGAAAGTATAAATAATAGCTATATTTCAAAACTTCTTAATGTGTCTAAATACCAATGTGAGAAAGTATGGGCTAACAACATTGACGAGCTAATAGCATTGGCTAACAGCATTGACGCTCTGTCTCAGGGGCCTTCGATTCCCGACAGGGTCATTTCCATAGTTGGCTCTAGTCTACGTCTGGTAAGTGGTAGCAGGTCACACTGCGTTTCGTAGTCATTTGAGCAGCCCGTCTTAGGACAGCAACCGTCCCCTTACAGAATACCCGTCCTCTTAAGGACGTATTCACAAATATCAATGGTACCATTTATATATCCAGGAAGCACAACTGTAGAGGTATCATGGTATAAAATAAAAGGTAATGTATTCATCTCTAAAGATAGCTAATAAAAACTGGGCAGCCAATACAAAATTTTCACATAAATACATTTTTACCATCGCAAGAATCGCTAAAAATATCGAAAAATGGTGTCTGGATAGGTACATACATAGCTAAATCCGCTGCATATTTTAACATGAAAATAATAAGAAATTGTAGCTTATACAGTCTTCTATACGTCTAGCTTATTATTTTGTACTCAAATAAATTACTTTTTCATTTCTGAGAAAGAATAGACACTAAAAAACGCACTATATTTTCTCCACACCTTTTTCTAAGGGATCGCACTGCGACCTCTTTCGCCGTAGGTTTCGTTCGCCATTCCCCGCTCAGACGCGGTCATGGAAGCATTTTTTCTAAATAATTAGAACGACAAAGTTCCAAAGTACACCGTGCGGCTTCAATGTGTGTGTGGGCACTTTGCTGTAGTGTACTGGCGCAGTAAGCTGAATTCGAGGGCGTCAAAAATGTAATTACGTCCTTAATAACAGCTTGTGTGCTGTTGTATTACTGTAAGTGAGTAAGAGAAAATTTGTCTATCCCTTATCTTGAAATCCCATTAATGTTGCAGCACCTGTGGCATTACTTGTGTTAAAGGTGACGGTAGCCACTTACCATCAAGTAGACCGTCAGCCTTTCTGCCGATCTTAACATAAAAAAAAACTTTTCAGTGAGAAAATACAATATTTTATAGTTTTTTAAAAATGAACTGTCAATAGCATCGATGGTCAATAGGAGTACTAGTATTTAAGATCAATAAAATTGTCGATATGAATTAAAGTCAAATAGCACGTGATGACCTTTTCATTCCAATGTGATATTTTACTGACTGTCAGACCGTAAGCA
Organism: Bembecia ichneumoniformis; assembly: GCA_910589475.2. Lineage (NCBI taxonomy): Eukaryota > Metazoa > Arthropoda > Insecta > Lepidoptera > Sesiidae > Bembecia > Bembecia ichneumoniformis. The sequence continues at coordinate 890,223 of OU342531.1, forward strand.
CGTTGACCTTTTCATTAAAAAAAAAGTCCAAATATTCTAGGAAATGTGGATTTTCAAGTTTGAGCAAGTGACCCCATTATTCCTAATCTAAGCATACACTTAATGACACCAGACCATGAGCAGGATTTGAACTTGCTCCCAATGGATTACCATTCTTCATATTTCTTCTCCTCTAAAATACCCTTTTTACTTACATACGCGTTATTGTCAATCCATTAGGGCATTAGCAGTGGGAAGTGAAGTTTGCTTCGGACTTATCTTGGGGTGACAAAATAAACAAGTCAACGCTTAACTAAAAGCCTAAGGTTAAATTTAACCCTGTTAGTTTTCTTTTGGGGTGCCGCGTATAGTTCCTGTTATTAGACAATATGTATATATTTATACACACGACCAAATGTGAATTTATAAACATGTATTATATTTTAGGAAAAATAGTATATATCTACATTTCCTGGTTGTAAAATATAATATATCTTGCAGTTTTGTTTTTCATTTACAATTGTTCTCCTTATCACAGTTGCGCAGGTACCCTATCAGTTAGCGTACCTACTTGTATTCTTTGGTTTTGCTTATTTATCTTTCTACAATGCCATTTTATAGTACCCAATTGCTACCAAGTAAACTGTAAGTCTGTAGTATGAGTAAAAATAAATCTTTCTTTAAAATAATCTATTCTATATCCTCAGACCGAAAAAACTATAAACAGAGCCTTTACGAACAAAAACTTTTAAAAAATGAATCCGGTTCGCTGAAGATGTGTGCGTAACACTACTTGTCGTATAGTGGCAACACTAACAGCTTTTACCCCAATTAATTATTATAATACTTATCAAACAAAAAATATAGTTAGGTATATCAACTACTCACATCAGAATATCGAGCGATCGTCTTCCTATTACTTGCCTCACTTAAGAGTGTGTAATGTTCTGTCTATAGTTTTTGTCGGCTGAATCTATATCCGAAGATACATATAATGAAATCGTGAAGGAGCCGTGTCTGTAGATTAAAGTTCTTTTTTTAAAAATAAAAAAAACAATTTGTACACGTTGTGCTTTTGTTACCGAGGTCAACATTTTTTAGATTTCTTGTCTCTTTGTCGGTTTGTCTGTTTGTCTGTGCGTCTGAAAAGGTTTAAAAGTGGTTTTCACTGATGCATTGCTGCAAGCTTCCCGTAATATTTAGTGTTTGTTTCATTCCAATCGGTTTACAAACAAAAACGTTACACGTTGGAGCCGCTGGTAGGCGACTCCAGGCGGGTTTGCGATAATGCGAATGCGTATCAAACACACCACTTACCTTTTCGTCAGCGGCTGCTACGACGATTTTGTACAGTGTTATGTTTGTATGTATTAATGTGGTGTACCTAGCTAATTTTTATAATTGCGAAGTGTAAAAACTGCAGCAACTCACTTAGTCTGATGCTTCTATCACAAAAAAACTGTCGCGCGGTACTTACGCGGATTCTCGATCATATCGAGATACCGCCACACGAAAAATGAAAAATTTATAAAATAAGAATCTTAATAAGCGCCACCTAGCGGACAAGAATGATATCTCCGCGCTATGCCAAGTGGCGCGTTCATAGCCCGGGGCTTGAAAGGATCCCTTTCAAAACACTTAAAAAATATTTTCAATATAAAGGTGCGAGAAAACAAAATTATTAATTAAATGGCAAACTATAACAAATATACAAATTCTTTTATGCGATAAATATGATAATTAAATTTATTATGATTAAGTCCTATAAACTAGAATTAACATAATTACTAATTGAACAAATTACTATTGCGTTGGTAAAGGACATAGGCGTACTACGGGTCTTTTAAAAAGACCCTTAGCGGTTTTTAAAGTAACAACCCGGATTATGCCGTCCTTACCAGGATGAACCTGCGTGACCACTCCCAACTCCCAATGTAATGGTGGTACCCTATCTTCCTGTATAATAATGACTACTGTGCCTATTTTAATGCTGTCAGATGGTACGTTCCATTTGTCACGCGTTTGCAATGTGTTTAGGTATTCCAATGACCATCTGTCCCAGAAAGATTGTACCATTTTATCAATTAATTGGTAACGTTCTAGTAAATGCGTGGGCTGATCATCTATAGACGCGGCGGGAAGGAATTTCAGCGGTGTTAGCGTTAAAAAGTGTGCCGGGGTAATGACGAGTGGTTCGCTAGGATCCGAAGACAAGGTTGTACAAAGCGGCCGTGAATTGATTACATTTTCTATTTGACAAAGAACCGTACTCAATTCCTCGAATGTTAGTATTTGCGAACCAATCACTCGAAATAAATGCAATTTAACAGATTTTATCATTGATTCCCATGCTCCAAAATGAGGAGCGCTGGGTGGTATGAAATGCCATTTAATCCTATATTCGGATAATTCATATGTTAAGGCGGATTTAAATTTACTTGATACTAAAAATTTATATAAATCGTCTAAGTAGGATTTGGCCCCTATGAAGTTAGTGCCGTTGTCTGAATACATTTCTGACACTGGACCTCGTCTAGAAATAAATCGCTTAAAGGCTGACATAAAGGCAATCGTACTCAGATCCGATGCGAGTTCTATGTGTATAGCGCGTGTGGTCATACAGACAAACAGACATATATATGCCTTTTGGCTCTTAATACCGCGTCCTCGTTTTAAAGTGATATTTAGAGGACCGGCAAAGTCGCAGCCTGTTCTTATAAAAGCCTTTAGTGTTACCTTCACACGCGATGGGGGCAAATCCGCCATCATAGGAAATACTGGCTTTGGTTTAAGGCGAAAACAAAAGTTACACTTATTTATGCGGGTTCTAATAATTCTACGACCAGAAATAATCCAAAATTTCTGTCTAAGTAAGCTAAATAACAAATTGGGTCCCGTATGACAATATTTGCGATGAAAATAATCTATTATCAGATTCACAATATGATCACTTTTAGGTAACAAAATAGGATGTTGTTGATCAAAGGTTAAGTCAGCGTTTATTAAGCGTCCGCCTACACGTATAAGTCCCTCGTGCATAAACGGCTTTAATCTTTGAATATATTTTTGACACGGTTTACTTGAATTTAGGTTTTCAATTTCATTTTTAAAGTAATGTGATTGTAAAGATTTTAAAACATTTAATTCGGCAAACGTCAAATCCGTGGCACTTATGTCATCTGAGCGAGGTAAAATGTTAACAAACTTATAGATATATACAATGACGCGTAGAAGTTTACTCCAAGAGGAGCAGCGCTCAGCGACCTGACATAGCAAGGGACTATTGTTCGCAACTGTACAAGAAAGTGTCACTGATTTTGGTTTAAGTTCGGGAATTTCATTAATAGAATCGCGTTTAAATTTACTAACAGGCCAATCCTTTTCCTCGAGATGTGCCCATGATGGGCCATGAAACCATAGGGGATGCTTAACTAGTTGCGATGGTGTTAATCCGCGAGATAAACAATCTGACGGATTATCACTTCCAGGTATATGATAAAAACAAGATGCTGGTAAAAGATTTTGTATTTTAGCGATGCGATTTGCTACAAATATTTGGAATCTATGTGGCGAAGAATGTATCCAATTAAGAGCCACGGTTGAATCCGAAAATGCGTAAATATTTTTTATATTATGACGAGAGGAGTACCTGTCCTTAACCAAACGGATTAACTTTGAAAGTAGTAGCGCGGCACAAAGTTCTAAACGCGCGAGTGTAACCACCTTTACCGGAGACACCTTTGATTTAGAACAAACTAAAGTAATTTTTATATCTTCTTCATTTCGAATATGCAAATAAACGACAGCGCCAAAGGCTTTCTCACTCGCATCGCAAAAGCCTAAAATATTAATTTCACTGTTGGTGAAAACGCCGATATGTCGCGGGATTAATAAATTTGTTAACTGCGGAAGTTCAGACTGGAAGAGGTTCCAGGCTTGTACTATGTGCGGGGGTGGAGTGGAATCCCAATCTACATTTAAGGACCATAGTTCCTTTATAAGAATCTTAGCATATACAATAACAGGTCCTACCAAACCTAAAATGTCCCATAGTCGGGCGATGGTAGAAAGCATGTTTCTCTTAGTACAGGGGCGGTTTAAATCATTAATTGTAATTTTAAAAACATCTGTTGTTGGTAACCATTGTAATCCTAGTACCTTTAAGTAATCGTCCTTATCAAAATTAATAGGATCAGTCAGACGGTGGGAGCGCGGTATACTACTTAGTACGTGATTTGAGTTACTCGACCACTTAACTAACTCAAAGCCGCCCGACTTAAACATGCGAATCAATTGGTCAGAGGCCGTCATAGCTGAATCGACGCTTTCGAAGCTACTGGCTATGTCGTCAACGTACTGGTCACGTGACGCAACCCTCGCAGCCACGGGATAGTGAGTTTCCTCTTCCTTTACAAGCTGTTTAACAGTGCGGTTAGCGAGATACGGACTACACGATAATCCAAAACAGACGCGTTGAAATATAAAATATCTGAGCGGTTCTTTATTATTAAATCTGTATATAATTTGTTGATAATGCTGATCTTGATCTCGCACCAATAATTGCAAAAACATTTGACGAATGTCAGCGGTTAAAGCGATGGGATAAAGTCTAAAATTAATTAAAATATCGAACAAATCATTTTGAAGCGGGGGACCAGTATGAAGTAAATCATTCAAGGCTACTCCAGTATCGGTCTTGGCACTAGCGTCCAACACTATACGTAGCTTAGATGAGACCTTATCTTCACGGACTACGCCGTGGTGCGGGAGGACGAAACCTTCACCATTGGTTTTAGGTTGAGGAATCTCCTTTATATAATTTTTGTTTATATATTCTTGAATAATTGCGTCATACATAATTTTAAAATCTTTATTTTTATTCAATTTGCGCTCTAACTGGTAGAATCGCTTAGTAGCGCTCTTAAGCGAGTCTCCGAGACGCTCAGTCGTGTCTAGGAAGGGCAACGCTACTGTAAACCTGCCGCTAGAATCGCGAGTAGTGGTAGAAGCATAGATTTCCTCACACTGCTTTTCCAACGGACATAAAACGGTACTTTCCTTAATATCATCCAATTCAAAAAACCTACTTAATTGATCGTGGACTACGTCGTCCGATAAGGTGACATAAGAACAAATTTCTTCAGGTTCTGAATTAATATCGGATGCACCAGTCACTACATAACCAAGAGTTGTTAAGTATGCGGAAGGTTGGTCAGGAGAACTGCTAACTTTACCGGGCAATAATAAGTCGACAAATAATTCAGCTCCTATTAAAATATCTATGGCGTCCGGTCGTCCGAACGTATCATCTGCGAGCGGTAATCCTTGTAAATAAGGAAGACAATTTATATTAACATTATAAGCGGGTAATTTATCTGTGATATTATTTAAAACTAATGGTTCTATAGTATAGGATATATTGGGTTGAATGCGGGAAGCAAAGGTAAGGGAAACCCTTCCCTTTGCTTTACTAAAACATCCTCCTAGTCCTTTAATAATCGTATTGCGAGATAACTGATTTATAGGCAAACCCAATTTTTTACAGCAATCGGAAGTAATAAAATGGTTTTGAGAACCAGGATCAATAATGCAACGACAAATTTGCGTAATTCCATTGCGATCTAAAACATTAATACGCGCGGTTCCTAATAAGACTTGCTCACCAGAAGCGGCCATCAATGCAACACCATCATTCGATACGTTCGCATCACTATTCCTATTAGATGTTGTTTGTTTACATTGGACGGCAGCGGAGGCTACTCCTAGCGCCGCCGTCGACTCTTGCGGCGCATGCGATGTACTTGTCGTAGGTATATTATTGTTTTTCGAAAAATGTAACAAACTGTGGTGTTTCATTCCACAGACACGACATGAACTTTCACTTTTGCACACTTTATATTTATGTTTCGAACTTAAACAATTCGAACAAAAGTTATTTTCTTTAATAAATTCGTATCTTTGAAACGGCAACATTTTTTTTACAAATACTTCACAGTTATAAACATGGTCGTGAGTAGAATTACATAAAGTACAAAGAAACGATTTGTTTACACTATGAGGAGCACTCGCGGTTAAATATGAGTGCATCATTTTAGGACGACGAGGCATTTCCATTGTATTTAATTGCGACGGATGCGGCTTGTTAATTGGAGTTGTTCTTTGCATTATTTTTGTTTGCGTTCTAAGAAAATTGATAAAGTTATCATAATGTGGCATTTCGACATTTCGGATCGACATTTCGAATGCCTTTGCGGTGTCCTTATCGAGACGTTTCATTGCGAAATGTATTAGAATAAAATCACTAAGATTTTCTAATTGTAAACTGCGGAGAGATGCTACAGAAGCGGCGAATCTATCAACAAACGATTCTAATTGATTACAATTTGCGGGGTTGGGGAGAGATTTAATTTCAAAAATTTGATCTAAGAAGGTACATGCTAATAAACGCTTATCTTGGTATTTTTGTACTAGCATGTCCCAAATGACGTCATAATTACCCTCACAAGGCGTTATGCCCGAATAAATAGTTTGCGCCTTACCCTTCAATTTACCTAAAAGATAATACAATTTTTCAGAGTTTGTGAGATCTGAATTATTATGAATTGTATTTTTAAATGTCTCGTAAAACATATTCCAATGATTAGCGTCACCATTGAACACAGGAATTTCTATAGGAGGCAATTTAGATAATATGCGGCTAAAATTAGAGTTACCTACATTTTTAACGTTATCGATCTGCGAATCTTTTAATAGTTTATTTTTAAGGCGACGAACTTTGCAATATAAATCTTCGAAAGCATGATAGGGCTGATAATCAAGAATGTAATCAGGATTCAATTTCATATTTAATGCATTCACTTCATGCAAACTATGCATGAATTTTTCGTGAATATCATCAATGTTTTCTGACATATCCAGAAATCTTTCGCGTGAGGGCTCTGAAGAAACATCTTTACTTAAATCATAAATAGTTTGCATGCGTTGAAAATAAGTTTGGCGACAGTTTTGTTCAATTTGCAATCGTGAAGTTATTTTGTCAGCTGACGACATATTGTCTAAGTAACAAAGATACCGTATATAATTTTGTAAATATTTAAAAATAATATACGGGCGCGAGAAATATATAAATAATATGTAGAATAATTATAAGTAATGCGGATAATTCAACTAATTTGCCACTTAACTGTACGACAAATCAATTAACTTTAAATAAGTGTTTTGAAGGTTACCACAAAAATACGCGGAAAAATATAAATTACGTTAAAGAAGTGAGATTAAATTCCTCACAGGAGGCACCAATTTTACTATGGAGCCGCTGGTAGGCGACTCCAGGCGGGTTTGCGATAATGCGAATGCGTATCAAACACACCACTTACCTTTTCGTCAGCGGCTGCTACGACGATTTTGTACAGTGTTATGTTTGTATGTATTAATGTGGTGTACCTAGCTAATTTTTATAATTGCGAAGTGTAAAAACTGCAGCAACTCACTTAGTCTGATGCTTCTATCACAAAAAAACTGTCGCGCGGTACTTACGCGGATTCTCGATCATATCGAGATACCGCCACACGAAAAATGAAAAATTTATAAAATAAGAATCTTAATAAGCGCCACCTAGCGGACAAGAATGATATCTCCGCGCTATGCCAAGTGGCGCGTTCACACGTTATATCGAATACCATGCGTACGAAGTTGCGGGCTCAGTTAGTTAATAAAATAAAGTCCAAGAGTCAACGTGAAAAAAAGAAACGCTAAAATTTGCATTTTCCTTTTGAAGAAACTTTATAACAAAGTGAAAGGCGTAGATATTCATTTATGAATACTAGGACTGCATCTCTGAGTCACTCAAAGTCATTTTACATAATATTTATCACTTATTCTAAAGATAAACTATAACCTCGTTTAAATTGTTCACCTGCCTTTAAGGGGGAGACAAACGCTAAATACTTAAAATATCCATTGTTTAATGAAGATGTTACAAGAAATGGACGAGACAATTGCTTTGAAAAATATATATATTATGCTTAAACATGTGAAGAACCAATTGTATTAATTAGAATTTTCGTTAAAGTAATAGAAACTCCGCAAAAAAAGTTAGAACACAAGAAGAATTTGACCTTTATTGAAAATTCTCTCGAAAGCGGCTTATTGCGCGCATATGAATCCTGTACCTATTAATAAGTTAATATCAGATTAAAAAAATGTATTAATAAAAAAAAAAAATTTGTGTAATGTTCTAATGGTAAAAACAAAAAAACACCATTTCTAGGCCCGTTGAATTGCCTCCGCCGCCAGCGAGTTCTATAGTAAATGTCATTTGCCTCAGTGAATCCCTTAAGAGAAAACAATATCAATCTTTGAATACACACGTAATGTTACGTTAAATCGAAACCCACAACTACTGAGAGACATGTGTACATTTTGTACAAAAAAATTACACTTTTGTACAGAAAATAATTTTATCCAAATGGCTGAGTCGCTGTAATTTACCAAAAGTGAAAACTACGATTGAATTACATACGAGTAGTAATGACGACTCCGGACGACAGTATCTACTGTCTCACTGATTTGCAAAAGCTTTACTTATTTGTACGAAGGAATGAGAATAAGAATTAGGCAGGACTGGCGGCTTTTTAGGCTTCCTTACATAAGACTACCATGAAATCACAGCACGTGTGCCAAAACTTTCGGTGATTAAGGGATACCAAAGCCAATCTCCTAGCCAATATCCTTATCCCTCATCATTTATCCTATCAAAGTCGGCATGGCATCTACTATGAAGTGGGCCATCAGTCTGCCTGCCAATTTTTATAAAGAAATGGCAGAAAAATACTGTGCTCTATAAAGACTTGCTTTTAGCAAATATTATAAATTTGCGTAACTTAATTGGTTTTATGGTTGTGATCTACCTCGGGCACTGCAAGTAGATTAAAAGTAAACCTTTTCGTCTAGACTTAAGCTAATATAATTTCTTATCTAAGGCAAACATTAATGGAAATTATAATTTATGAATAATTAAGCATTTTTTCAATATTATTTAAATCCAGTTACTTAATACCGTTTCAATAAGTTATATTAATCAATTATCTTTTTATAATTTTTATATGCTATAATTAATCTATTTCTAAATATAAAGGGCTTCCCACAACTTTGCCACATGGAGGGAAAGTACCTTAAATACTTACCTTAAGTACCTTACTGAAAGAAGACTTCATTTTTATTTTAAAAACAATACGAACTGCATTCACAGAATTTCAAATAATCGCTTGTCTGACCGGGAATCGAACCCGTTAAATGTGAAAAAAAAAAATATTGTAATTTTACTGTACCGATCGAAAGACTAAATAATAAACATTTATTTCTCCTAAATAACATAGCATCTCAAGTAAAAGGAAGACCTATGAAATTTAACTTTTAGAATAAGTAGCGAATAGCTTTTTCTCTGACTATGTCGTGCTTATAACAACTGACTTCATCATTTTAATCTCTCTATTATAAGTGTATGATAAAACAATAACCTGATAGGAACACAAATTGTAGTACCGTCCGGGTGATGCCGAAAGAAGTCTTATTTTCTGCCGCGAAATGGAGAGAGAGGCTCATCAAAATGTTCTGTATTTTATAGTCAGATGAGTCAATCTGCAATAACCAACGGTAAATGCAACCGGCGTGTAGTGTGGGTTGTGGCACGCCCTGTATACATAACTTATAAAATAAATAGCTATAATAGTCTGTTTCTCGACTAACCATTCATTGGATTTTTATAAGGTTTTCACTAAAAGCATGAGGTTTTATGTATATGACTGGTAGAAATCGCGAAGTTGTATTATTTATTTAAACAAGTTTGTTACGTATGTATGTTAGATGGAAGTGCATAAATGAATAATTTAAACATTTTAACGGCACGTACTCCAATTGAATAACCGTTTCGAGGTGCTTATGGGGATGGTACGTTTCTCTAGTGCCTCTCAAATGTTTACTGAAGCACAAATTGACGGCTTTCAAGCAATTATTCGAAAGAAAACGGGGACGATGCTGAAGGGAACACGGACCAGGGCCAACAGCATCTTGAAAACGGTATTGCGAGATACAACGATCTTATTTTTATAGATTTCACTTGTGTGCTGTTAAAGCGTCATCAAGTTATCACAATAAAATATTCGATGATTATTACAATACTAGCTTTTAAGCGTGGCGTATAATTTTATTCTCGTATAATACTCGTACCTATATTTTTATCAGACGTTGATTTTTATTTTCTTATTTTTTGAATGATCTCTAGGGAACAGTAGTTTTCTTGGATGTAAGGTATCCTCTTCTGTATCCTTTTCTGACAACGTGACAACGTTTATGCAACATTTCATGACAATCGATGAAAGCGTAACAAACAAACCCATTGGAATTAAAAATACAACGCCTGACAATAATTACATGAGTAATAATTTATTCAATTATTGGTCATATCGTCTTTGTCAATCCAAAATCTGCTATGTGCACTTTTTAGATTCTAACATTTTGACGTTAGTGAATAGTTCACTGCCTTATTTTATCTGTTGTATTGTTACATGCGGGGTGTGTCAAAATGCCGTGTAAGGGCGAAAGGAACGATTTATCACAAACCAAAATTACCAAACTTGTCCGATGAAACAGTTAAACTTGCCAAAAGTCGTCAATGATTCCCTTAATATGTCGCCGGTTCACTGTCAGAGATAACTTCGCAAAAGCTCCGAAGAGTCGGTTTTGTATAGCTTGTTGTTGTCCCACTAATTACTCTTGACCGGCCGCACTCTTATTTATACTTGGCGCCAAACGCCTCCATGTATTTCGATGTACAAACAGACAGAGTTGCTTTCACATTCACAGGAATTAGAATTGCAAAGATAAATTTCAAAGGCTGAAAACAACAACTAAACTATATAAACTCGTTTGTTACAAAAACGCATTCGTTCGTATTTAAAAATGGAAGAGGAAAGAGAGCGCACGTTCCGAATTTACGCCCTTTCACCTGATTCCAATCGCGATAAGTGTGAGCTCGCTTTGATGTCCCAATCGTTGTACACACGTACCAACCGTATTTTCAATGATAGCCATCAGTACTAACTCGTGAAATACAGTCATACAGAGCGAGGAGCCCAAAAAAGCCACCAAAATTTTTGAATATAAACATTTTTGGAACTATAATATCTTTTTACAAGTAAGTAAGAAAGAAAGAAAGAAGAAAGAAAGACTTTTATTCAAGAAGAAGAAAGAAAGTACATGTAGCTCAGCCACAAAAAATCGTATGAAGACATGAAATGCATCAAAATTTATGTTAAAACCTAAAAATAAAGAATTAAAAGCGATATCCAACTTTTTTGGACATTATATGTTCTTTATTCTAGTTGTAGCAATTGGTTGGTTGTGGCTGGTTAAGTATTGATTAGCATGAATAGAAAACGTTATTTAATTTAAAGCTATTAATGTAAATGTTAAATCTATACTTACTAATATTATAAAGCTTAAGAGTTTGTTTGTTTGTTTGGTTGAACGCGCTAATCTCAGGAACTACTAGTTCGAATTGAAAATTCTTTTTGTGTTTGATAGTCCATTAATCGAGGAAGACTAATAGGCTATATAACATCACGCTACGACCAATAGGAGCGGAGCTTCAATGAAAAATGTTGCAAAAACGGGAAAATTTATCCTTTTTGAGAGCTTCTGTTGCGTGCGCTGCGTAAACCATTAAAGTTACGCAAAAATCATATATGACGGAATTATTCCCTTTTAAAATTCTAAAAGTCCGCGACAGCATATGTCTATCTTTTAAGGTTGACTCACTATAACCTTTTTTATGGTAATCAAATTTGTTCTAGAATTTGCGAAGGTGTTTTTATAAACATGATATTAATCATTATCCAAATAAATACGTTATTCATCACAAGTATTTCATTTTACACAATATTGCCCTGGACATCATTTGATTTCAATGAATATCTTAGGAGATATCATAGTTTTAAAATAACTCCACAACAAAATAATGAACAAGTACCACGCGCGCATATGATATGCACGGTCGGTCGTGAGGTGAACTCCTGCCTGTCGCGCAGCTCAGACGCTTGGTCGTGTTCAGCGAACTGTTTTTTATAATTTTTTTTTTTCGATATCTCATCCTATAATAATATTTACATTAATAAGATGCCTAGAAAAAGAACTCAGCTTTCTCGGCTGTCAGTTACAGCAAAACGGCTGCGACTTTTGTCTATAATACTATCGTTGTTTGCCTATTACGCTTTTGTGCACGCTAATCTCAGAAACGGCTTAATTTTCATGTGGTTTCCACTGATTTATTGTAGCAAGCTTTCGGTAATATTTCGTGGATATTTTAATTCCAATCTGTTTACAAACAAAAAAGCTACGCGTTATTCCGAATTCAGCGTTAATTAGTTTCTCTTCAGCAATTACCCAAATTTACTCACAAATACGCCTTCAAATTATAAAAAGAACAGATGGTACGAACTACAGCCTGTATGTAACAGTCGCAAAAGACGTAAAACGAACTCAACAGTCCCGTGAACGCTATTCACGCTACGTGTAATTACTTTTATCCTCCAAACGGCGACATTTGCTAATATGGGATGACTGTATTTAGTTTTAATTAAGTAGCTACATTTAAATTCTATACTATGTTTATTATTTTTATTCATCTAAAGGTCTGCAGGCAGGCTGACAGTTAACTTGATGGTAAGTGGTAATTAAGAAGGGATAAGAAAATTGACTCCATTTCTCACTCACCGATAAACAACAGCTCAAATGCTGTTTTTTCACGGTGGTTACCTATCATCAGACGAGCTTCCCAATGAATTTATGTAGTGTCTGAGTAGACTAGCGGTATTTTAACCAATGTCTGCCAATCCGCATTTATCCTCGCACAGAGGAGAGTCCAGCATTGGGATAAATAATTGATTTGAACGCATAAGTCTGACGTTACCTCATCGTAACTATAGGTACCTTCAGTTGTATATCATTACGGCATATTTTAGGCCTACTTTTCTAACATACTTGCAAGTTCCGAAATCATTTCCTTTAAACAATTATTGTTTAAGGCGACGCCAGCCCCTAATGATAAAAAAAAATTTATAATTTAAAAAATAATCAAATCATCTGCAGGATATATGAAAGGGGATCATCATAATTATTTTTTAAATTATATTTAATTATATATATTAAAAAAAATATTAATTTGCGGTCTAATATCGATGTTGTAACCGTGCGATTTGCTTAATAATCAATATTTTAAATAGGTAGCTAATTCTTATTATAAGATAAATTTTAAGATACATTATCTGAAGGCTCATCAAAAGAAAAATTTGAATTATACTTTATTTAATTTTTAAATAGATATTTCCGACATTTGCAAGTAGCGACTCCCCCTCAGCCTCAGCAGTCCCGTCAATTCAGTACAAGACGAGTTTTGCGGCTGGAGTCGCCTTAAATGTATCTATTTTATAAAATTTAATTTATGATATTTACATAAAATAAAATTAAGTCGCTCTCACCCTCTGTCAGTTTCTCTGATAACTTCTTTTAAACAAGAGGAAGAATTGCATCCGTGCGAAATTTAAAATTTTCATTTTTAAGCTTACTTCGAAATCCATTCTAAGTATTTAATATTATAAATGTGAAAGTAACTTTGTCTGTCTGTCTGTTACCTTTTCACGCCTAAACCGCTGAACCAATCATCATGAAATTTTGCATACTTGACAAAAGTACAGGGAAGGACATTGGGTACCTTTCATCGAGAAAAATAAGTACTGTTCCTGAAGGATCATCTAACGTTATTTTTTTATTTTTCAACGCAGACGAAGTCGCGGGCATCAGCTAGTTTTTATATATCTGCTTGATGGCCATTTAACCTTTATTAGTTTTCGACCATTGGTCAAAATTCGAACAAATTATTCCGTAGGCGTGGAAATGATGATGGTCGAATTTCGACTAAAGCTACTAAAATACACGAGAAAAAGATAATTTAAACTGATTTTGTGTTTCCCTTTTTAAACTTTAGCATTTGTCTTCATAATTCAATTATATGTTCTTGTTTCTTTTCAGATTTTGTCGCTGTCTCCGTAAAAACGTAGCGTAAGTAATAATTTTATATGTAACTACCTGACCCGGCGAACTTCGTAGATACCGCCTCAGAATAAAAAGCCGTTCCACACAAAATCTACGAAAAAAATAATTTTATTCACGAATGTTTTTTTCGTGAATATTTCAGATTTTTTAAGTTATTCAGCTGTTCGGGGCGGAGACAAATTCAAAATCGGTCCAGCCGTTCTCCAGTTAGAAATTGCGTAACCAATACGATATTGATGTATTATTATAGAAATATTCGTCAGAGTAAGATTCTACTCAGTCGTTTATAGTAAAAAAAGAATATAAATACATATTATTATGTATTATACACTACATCTATACTAATATTATAAAGCTAAAGAGTTTATTTGTTTGTTTGGTTGAACGCGCTAATCTCAGGAACTACTGGTTCGAATTGAAAAATTCTTTTTGTTTTGAATATTCCATTTATCGAGGAAGGCTATAGGCTATATAACATCACGCTACGATAAATAGTATTATATATAAGCAGTGTCCAGTACCGCGCGTCCCGCGCACGTTGCCGCCGAGCCATATGGGCCGCAGCGAAGCGTGACCGAGTTCAGAATGTATAATATGTTATTAAAAATAGTATGCTTGTATATTATATTAACAAACACAAATTAAGGTATCATATTTTAAAATAAATATATACAAAAAATAATATTTTACAAAAAAAATTTACAAATAAACGTAGATCATCCACAGGTTTAATTACCAATACGTTTTTATTAATTTAACCACAACGTAGAAAGTTTCGTACATTTTCGATGTGAAATTGAAATCGGGCAATATGAAACTCGTTAATTATATAAGTACAGCAAAAAAAATGTGAAGCATGAATAAATATTTTTAGTATCGTTTTGCGGACAAAAAACATCATTTTAACAAAAAAAAAACATTAAAATTTTCTATTATGTCACTCGTGTTCTTAAGGCGATATTTTTACCACTTAGCTATTATAGAATCCTGCATGGTAATGCCTGCCCACATTTACAATATTTATGAAATGAGAATTATTTATAGGCAAATTAAGACTAAAAAAATACAATTAAGCTAAAACTATAGTTGTCTAAATCTAAATATTAGTATTAGCTTAACCATGAAACAAGCAAATCCTTCTTGGGACTTCTTTTTTTTATGTATTAAACATTTTGAATAAACAGTTGAGCAACCGTTTGCACTTTGCAAAGATTTTGTTACATTGTAACAACTATGCATGAACTAATTTCACTGTAAGTAATTCGGTGAAGTAACATTCAATAATGACAATAATAATTATTATTGTCATTCTTAAGCGCCAAGAACCTCCATAACCGTAAGGTGTACATTCTTGGGGGATATTTCCTGAACAACGAGAGGGGGGTACCTACATCGCGACGTTGTAACAATCGATAAAAACTTCACGCCACTATCTCTGGCAAACGAGAACTGGCGTAAGCTAGTACTTCTAGGTACCGAAGACCGTAAGAGTGTATGGAAGAGCAAGGAGCTACGTGGGCGACTCTAGAAGGCTCTGACGGGACCTGATGGGACTCGCTCATGTCAGTGAACTGGCTACGTTTCGGTGACCTCTTTGGGGAAACTGAAGGTTTCGTCTGTGAAATTGCATGCGAAGCTATTAAGACGAACAATTATTGGAAATATATTCTGAAAGATGGTACGGTCGACATCTGTCGGGCATGCCACGCACCGTCCCGGAGAGACACTCAGGCATATTATTTCCGGTTGTGCTCATCTTTTTAATGGCGAGTATTTGCATAGACATAACCAAGTAGCCAGGATCATTCATCAGCAATTCGCTCTTCGATACGGTCTTATCGAGTCAGAGTTGCCGTACTACAAGTACGTGCCTACGCCCGTTCTCGAAAATGGTCATGCTACGCTCTACTGGGATCGCTCCATATAATCACGGACAGGACTATTGTCGCCAATAAGCCTGACATCGTGGTTATTGACCGATCCCAGCGCCGGACGATGCTTGTTGACATCGCTGTCCCGCATGACGAAAACCTCGTGAAAACTGGAAAAGAAAATCTTATCAAGTACATAGAGTTGGCTCACGAGGTGACCGCCATGTGGGATATCGATTCGACAATTATCGCCCCGATAGTCATTTCGGCGAACGGCCTTATAGCGAAGAGCTTCGGCCAAAACCTCGAGAAGCTCTCACTAGAAGGCTGGATCAAGGGACAGATATAGAAATCGGTACTCCTTGACACGACACCAATTGTCAGGAGGTTCCTCACTCTGCAGCCCTAACCAGCGGTAGCTTGGGCCTGGCCCCGCTACCAGGGGATGACTTATCTTAGGTTTTCTGTAATATGTATTTTTTGATAGACACATATTGTAAAAAATAAGCCGTCACGGGACGTCTGGTAGATGTGAAACATCGAGTGAAATAAAGTGATGACTGTTTATTTATTTATTTAACGTTTATTTTTATTGAACACAAAAGAACAATGGCGAAATAATTGTTGAAAGAATTTTCAAGCGTCTTTAAATGTCATTAATATAAATAGAAGAAAAATATTTTTACAAGTTTTTTCAAGTTACATTAATGCCATATCAAGTCTGGAAATTATTATAAATATTATATTAAACAATGAATAAATCGTCATTAGTCTAGTATTTGTAATGACTTAGTTTTCTTTGTGCACTCTGTGGCTTAACTTCACAACTTTTAAGCAAATACTTTTCCACAACATTACATTATTAAAATAATAAAAATCGAACACACAATTAAATGTCATATGTAATATATACGTAAAAATATTTAGTTCTGTACCAATTTAATCTAAAAATACGTTAACCTCAAAAACTTCAAACGAGGATATCTTTAATTGCAGACTTTATTTAGTATTAAACCAAATACCAATCAGTTCAAAAATCAAAACTCTACACTTTTCAATATATTTCATACATAGACGCAAAAAAATGAAGTCAACAAAAATTTGTATAGGAGTTCGCCATTGTTCTTTAAATATTTATTTCGAATTGCAACAACCACCAACAATCACAACAACTACAACAATCACCACGGCACGCGTCGCCACACCGTACACACTACTACCACAATAGACTGTTGTATATACCATCGTATAGCGTGGTGACGCGTCGCCACGGACTGCGTCGCCACGCTATCAATCAGTTACTTAGAATTAAGAATGAAAATGAATAAATATATCAATATAAATAATAATAAAATATTTATTTCTCAACAAATTACAGTAAGTTTTGTTAGTTTTAAATCAATTTCATCTAAACTAGGCCGAGCTTGTATTTTAAATGCAAGCCCATAGAATCACAGAGTTAAACTTAAGAATACAGAAAAAAAATATTTCGAATTTCTATTAAACAAGATCCGTCGAATTTAATTTCTCGTCGAAATCCAGATTGGAAAATAAGATAAAGAAGAAATTTCGTTTCATCCGTTACCACGAAAATAGAAGACCACGAATCGATCTGTTCAAACAGAAAATTAAATCCTGTCTGCTTTGTGTCACGAATTCTTTGTCGTGTAAATGGAAAAAGGATTCCTAAAGGTTCGCATTCAAATTAAGATGATATTATGAAATTTTAATCATGACGCCATTTTTGTTCTCGCGGTGATACGCGGCGGACGCAAATGCGATTCCATTATTTCTGCGACACGATTTTCAGTTTCGGATTCGAAATTCATATTGGGATTTTGTTTTTTTATTTCATTGGATGAAAAATATTTCAGGGTATACAAATAGAGCCGTATGCACAATTAATTTATTCTTAATAGCAGGGATACAAAGGTTGTTACCTACATTTATAAAAGCAGAAAAGTTGAATGAAATAAATATTAAAGATTTGAAAAAAATTGTACACGTTATACTTATGTTACCGAGGTCAAAAAAATAGTTTTTGAAATTTATGTCTGTTTGCTTGTGCGTTTGTTCGCGCTAATCTCAGAAACGGTTTAACCGATTTGAATGCGGTTTTCACTGATGTAATAATAGCAAGCTTCCCGTAACATTTAGTGTTTGTTTTATTCCAATCAGTTTACAAAAAAAAAGTTATGTAAATTTAAACAATTCACGTCCAACATTTTTTCGATAACAATGCAATAATAACTCTTCAGTTCAATTGGCTGAAACTTTAGTTAAGTATATATTATCAGCTGTAAAACGATGATGCTTGAAATTTTATATAAAGTTAAAAATAGTCAATTAAGGCGATTTTAGATCCAATTTAAGTTGACCTCAGATCTATATGATCAAGTATATTAAGTAGAGTTCAGCTTAGGCTGTACCTCTACATCTATACTAATATTATAAAGCTGAAGAGTTTGTTTGTTTGTTTGTTTGAACGCGCTAATCTCAGGAACTACTGGTTCGAATTGAAAAATTCTTTTTGTTTTGAATAGTCCATTTATCGAGGAAGGCTATAGGCTATATAACATCACGCTACGATAAATAGTATTATATATAAGCAGTGTCAAGTACCGCGCGCCCCATGCACACGCCGCCGCCGTATGGGCCGCAGCGAAGCGTGGCCGAGTTCAGCTAGTATATAATAAAGTCGTTCTTTGCCTACAATGCCTTTGTACACGCTAATCTCAGAAATGGCTTAATCTATTTTCATGTGGTTTCCACTGATGTATTGTAGCAAGCTTCCGGTAATATGTAGTGTATATTTCATTCCAATCTGTTTACAAACAAAAAAATTACGCGTTATTCCGAATACCACGCGTACGAAGTTGCTGGCACAGCTAGTAATCTCTATATATAAAAATGAATCCCCATTTCCCTTGGTCACGGCATCACGCGTGAACGGGTAGACCGATTTTAATTCGGTTTTCACTAATGGAAAGAGGGATAAACGGGGAATGTTCATATATATAAAAATTGAACCTCGGGCGAAGCCGGGGGCGGGTCGCTAGTATAATATAAATATACGATTCTGATAGAGCTAGAGACAAGCTGAGAAAAGGAAAAACTCCTATAATAATAATAGTCATCATTCAAAACGCCCCCACTGTTGACGTAGGCCTTTTAAACTGAGCGCTACTAGATTCCGTTCTCTGCCCTGCGCTCATAAGTCTTACCAATCACACAATACTTGTCAATCTCAACGCCCATATCCTGCAAGACAGATATGTTCCGCCAATTCTCGTTCCTTCCTTCTTCTTCTTTCTGTGCCTCTCCATTATTGAACTTCAGCTACTGTTTCAGACCGAAACAAACATAACGGCTTCCCCCAAAAAATAGTATCGCTTAAAGTGCGATTTACCATTGAAAATATAGAGGAGTAATTTAAAATGTTGACAAGACTATTACTTTGATATCCGAAGCCAGACATAGATTTATGCTTGGCACAAATCAAAAGACACGCCTCCCGCTGAAACGTTGTGCAGTTGAGAAAGTTCAAAGAAAACTTATTGAAACCCTAATTCTATTGCAACTCGGTTGAATTTTGAATGTATTTGCTTTTGATTTGTAGTATAAGTGAAAATATTGCTATAGAAGCGGATATAAAGTGGCCACTTATTAAACCGAAGCGTAACGAAGATCTCGTTTCTACAAATATTTTTAAAATATCGAGTAACCCAAAATGAACAAAAAACCAAACCAAAACAAATCTCTATGCAAAATTAATATTAATATACAATAGTATGCATAACACGTTTTAGAACCGTTTTCAATTTAATAGAGTATTTTAAAATACGTATTTAACCTATAAATACTCTAAAATGCTTTAACGAAAGTACATTAAATAAAAAAATCTGCTTAAATAATGAAAATCCAACAATTAAATGCCTGAGTTTACATGAAGATTTATGTTTTTTTTTTTAAACTGAATCTGTATTATCTATGTTCTCAGATTAATCACAACCTAGATGAAATCAATCTAACGTCACGAAATGTTAAACAAGGACTGTTGTTACAATAACGCCTTTGAAAAAAAGAGATGCAAATATAATTTTTTGTCCTTATCGTCGTGGCCGGTTTTCTGGCCTCACAATTGTCAAATTGTGACAGTTGTATGGCCAACAACATTAAATGTTGTAATATATATAATCGAAGAATGCAAATTAAACTGTCACTTCTTTCGGACTGTAAAACCAAGAGGAATAGTCTGTTAACAATGCTGGAGCAATTTTTTATGTTTTATAAACCTGCATTCAAAAAGCTATTATATTATTAGTCGAGTCACCAGTTTATTGTGAAATAATTAAGACAATATCTGCTTTTATAGTAACCATTTATTTACACAAAACAATTCAAAACTATTTTGACCTAACCTGTAGCAGTACTAACGAGGTCCATACCAATATATGCGGCTGCTTTGATCGAGGCTGCCTTGAATGATTCCGAATTAGGATGTGGCTTTGAGCAGGTTTATTCCTTCAAGTGTTGCCATATTTCATAATACAATGGATTTAACTCTGGACTGGAGGAGGATCACTCTTCGTGCAGGATGAAGTCAATTTCACTCGCCGCCAGCCAGTTTTGGGTGTTTTACGTTATTGAACTGGCGGTGGCGTAAATACTGTCAATAGGGGATCGGACAAATTTTCAGAAAGTGTTTTAAATAAATTTTCATGGATATTTATTCCCATAAAAAATACTATTTTATTTATTTATAGCCTTTTAGGTACTCAAAATCATGTTTTAATATTGTTTGTTTGAAAATGCCGCCAAAACGCCACGATAGTTCATAATATGAGAGCGCGTAACGTCATTTGTGGTCATATCATAACAAAACAGCTGCATTGGCATAAGACAATGATTGCCCACAAATGACGTCACGCACTGTGATTGGTGTTTCAGTATAGATCAAAAATATTGTAAATAATAAAATTTTATTTCTTCATTTAAAAATATTTCAATGAATTATATTAAATTATTATTCGATAAATAATCGTAAAAAATTATATATTTTCTTTCTAAGTACATTTTAGATTTTAATCTGATTACTGTCCGATCCCCTATTATTGAACATGGTATGAGGTATAAGAGGTTCCACAAGGTTTATAAAGACTTTATTTTGATACACCTTTCTCAGAAAAATATAATATGAGACTCTAGACCAAACTAAGAGTGACGATGGAAAATGGCCTCGCTGGACACGTGGAATGCGTAATTTTTAAAACATACAAACAAATTAATATTAATAAATGTTTCTTCATTTTTCAATGTCTGACTTGTCACTTAATTCTTGTTCTCAGGCTGATTAAAACGCAGGAACTGTCAATTAATTCGCACGATGTTCGTTACGGTGTAAATTGTGCCGCTGAAACAGCGCAGACAGACGGTGTGACGTCACGGGAAGCGCGCGGCGGAAGCGGGATCCGTTTCCGTCCGCTGCTTGCGCGCAAACTCGATCAGTATTCAAAATTGGAATCGAATAATTCGATTGTTGTAGATTTGATTTGTCTAGTCAACATTTAATTAATTCGATAAATAAGTTTTATTTTATTTTGATATTTATTATTTGTGCACACATTAATTAGGCACAATAATAATAATACTAAGTAAGATAATAATAATAGTTAATAATAGTTAATATAAGTAAGTTTATTTGTAATTATTTTTACTATACTATTATTCAATAAACTTCAATAATTCACTATCCATATTTCAACACGTTTATCTTCAGATTTGTTATTAACTCACCCGACCCTGTATTACACTAGAACAATTTTACTAAAAGACAACTTTGTTGTTAAATTAAAGTTGTATTTTAGTCAAAATTACGAAAAGTTCTCAAAGTTGATGACCACACTTTCATGCTAATTACACAAATCGCTCATTATTTCTGTATATAAAAATATTGCAAGCAACTGCCTACCGTCGCTCACATTGAATGTGAAAGGAGTGCTACTTCTGTACGCTAATACTATTATTTATTCTGTGGTTATACACAGACAATCAACCAGATACAGAAACCGACTACATACTTAATTAAAATAACAAACCCCAAGTATTGTCTCGGTATCCAACAATCCTATCACAATCAATAGAGGTTTAATTAAATTTATGATTTGCGAATTTAAATATAAATTAATTAAAATATTTTAGAAATTTACTTTATCACAGTTATACAAGGAAGTAATACTTATTTTAAAGTACATTGTTCTGTATAATGAAAAAAACTGCATCGTGTGACATATCAAATGGAAGGTCTTATTGTAAAGATCTTAAAGTATTTTTTTTTGTAATTTTAAAATAAACAGTTTCCAAGTCATTCAAGAAAATAGACGAAAATTGACCATTCCCCCCTCTTATCTCCGAAACTACTGAACCTAAAATTTTGAAAAAAATACCGAAATTAGTTTTCTACCCATAGATTATAGGAAAACCTATAAGAAGTCCATGATATTAAAATAACATGGTAAATCACTCAATATTTTGCGGATAGGTAACATTGTACGGAACCCTCTTCACGCGAGTTCAGCTCGCACTTGTCCCGTTTTTTTAATGGGGCATGACATAAGGCGGTGCGTACGCCAGTTTGACATGCGCTGCTGAGACGCATTACAACGCTTTATGATTCGAAATACGGAATTAGTCAATTAGTCAGTAGTCAGTAAATACTTTGGGGAATAAGAAATAGAGATAGACGAAACATGGAATGGAGATGCTCTGCTCGATCCCAACAGATTATGCATTCGAAAAGTACATACAGCCCTGATGCATAAAAGTATTTTTTTCCAAGCACCAATTATATATAATAAAATTCCAAACAACATTAAAGAGCTTAATATTAATTTATTCAAGAAGAAAATGAAGAATCTACTCGTCGACAAATGTTATTATAGTATACAAGATTACATGTCAGATAATTCATTGTAATAATTAATAATATATTAGCTTTATTCATTTAATGTAATTAAAATATTTGCACACCCTCGAAGGGTAGAATGTAGCGAGAAATATCTACTGTAAAATCTTTGTAACCTATATTCAGCAAATAAATGATTATTATTATTATTATTATTATTATTATTATTATCTATGGGTTGCTCGCTCGGTGGACCGGTGATCTCAAGAGAGCGGCTAGCAATGGATGAAGGACGAAAGTGTTGCCATAAAAATAATCGTACCTAACATCAAAATACAATATATCATAAATCTCTGGCATTACTTGTTTTTGCTAGCTGAAGCTTCGTAGACTGATGCACGCAGGTTCCACACTGTCGTTGTTAGTGTGGACTCACTACCATCATTAATCTATATCTATTATATAACTAGTCTATTATATAAAAATGAATCCCCATTTCCCTTGGTCACGGCATCACGCGTGAACGGGTAGACCGATTTTAATTCGGTTTTCACTAATGGAAAGAGGGATAAACGGGGAATGTTTATGTATATAAAAATTGCACCACGGGCGAAGCCGGGGGCGGACCGGTAGTGAAAAATAAAAATTATCTAAGTATATTTCTCTTGACTAGAAAAGCGAATGACATGTCTATAACTCTACATAGACAACAAACCGATTTTTCGTTTCTAACAGACTCAATTAAAAGTGACATGTCTATTTGAAAAAGGAAATGATTTTGCTACAGAAAGCTCTTCATTTAAATGTGTCTAAATGAGAGAACGGTTTTATTTCCGGTCCGTTAATATAAAGGATTGCTTCAATATTGTCATATTTTAGTCAACGGTTTTAGAATAATTTCAAAGAGTTTAACTCTGAACAATGGAAAATTTCAATTGCAATTTTAATAAAATCGTCAAGCATGATGATTTACGATGCAATTTTTTTTTATAAAAATCAATTGAACGTTTAAGAATCTTAATCTTAATCTCAAGTCAACAGCAGTTTTTTGTTTGGAGAACTAAACCCCACCCAACCAAGACAGACATGAACAAGGATTGAACCCGCGACCTCTGACAAAGCGAACAGAATAAGTAGTACCGCTGAGCCAATGGGTCGTCAAAAGTAGGTACATAATAAATATTACAGTATTATTTAAAATGAAATAATCAAATTTGTATTCCAGTTGTGCGTCTAGCAGACCAAGTGATGATTTCAAAATTAGCAAATGTTACTCCACACTTTGCTTACATACCGAGATTCGACCCTCTATGTAAAAATATTCGTTTTTTTTAATACCTAGTGTATAGACGATGTTTTTAAAGCTTTTTATACTTATTTTAATTATTATAAAATTACATGTTATTTAAAACTAACTAATCGCCCCAGACTTTGAACAGATGTTCAATTTTTGTCTTCGTAAGAAATTTCCTCGGACAGAAAAAGTTAGCCGAATCGGTTCAGCCGTTCTTGGGTTTTGCAATTAGCAAAACATTTAGCTATTTTTTTATAGAGATAGATAGATTAAATACTCATAAGTTCAATAAAATAGAACCAACCTGTTTTTATTCACATCAAATGAAATCGCTAAAACTTTAATAATACGAGCATGCCTAATATGTAGATATCAACACAAATTGTATTTTCTCGCGAAACGCACTTTAGACGAGTTCTCGTTTACTTTAGATAAACAATGAATAGAACGTACAAATTTAAAAGAGTAGGAGGCGAGAATATTATTTTATTTAATCGCTTGTGGATTTGACGGCCCGTTGGATGAGTGGCAAGGATGCTTGCCTAACGTCTCAGGGGCCCCGGGTTCGATTCCCGGCGGGGTCAACTTTGGAAATTTTAATGTAATTTTCAAAAAATGACTCTGGTCTGGATTTGAAGGTAGGGCACACTGCGTTTCGCAGTCATTTGGGCAGCCCGCCTGGCGGCAGATGACCACCTCCTTACAGAAGACCACCGTGAAAAAACAGCATATATGCTGTTGTGTTTCGGTGAGTGAGTAAGGGATGCCAGAGCCCATTTCCTTATCCCCTCCTAATCCGTTATCCAATCCTACTGTAGTCGGCAGCGCACTTGAAGCACCTGTAGCGTTGCTTGTGTTATACGCGACGGTAGCCACCTACCATCAAGTGGACCGTCAGCCTGTCTGTCGACATAACATAAAAAAAAAAATTAAGCTACAGGCAGGTACGCCTTGTTAAGAAAATCCAAACTTTCCTTCCAAAAGCTTGCAAGGGCTGTAAAACGTTGGTTAATATATAGAATACTTTTTATCCTGGAAAAATGTTAGATTCCTGAAGGATCGTCTAAAAATATAAAAAATTGTGCGCCACTATTGCCGTGGTGGCGCCACCGTCGTCGTCACAGCGACAAATATGTCAGATATTTTTCGTTTTTCAACGCCCCGGCCTTATATAATCGATTCAGAAGGAGGAAACTCCAAAAAATAGCCCTAACCTTGCACCTTCAGATTTCCACCTGTTTTGGTCTCTTCAAAATTGTTTAAGCAGTGTCAGATTAACATCAAGAGAGGGCTGCCAAAACTACTTGTCGCGATTTTTTTTAATCAGAAATCCCAAAATTTCTACAAGATAGCAAAAAGTCATCGAACAAAATGGCACACATATACTGTAATTAAATGTAAATGCGAAGAATACTTTTTCCCCAACCTATTATATAACATCAGTAATAAGACAAATATTAGGGAACCGCAAATGCACTTCTGATAACATTTTAACCATGTGTTATAAGATAAATCCTTTTTAAGTTATGGTGATTTTAAGACACCTCTTATCCCTTGTTAAAAGCGACATCCCTTACTGTTGTGAAAGTTCTTATGTGCTTCAGTTCATTTGCGGCACGAGGTATTTATGTTCCATCTATTTTAGGATCGGAAACGATGTGTCGACATCCGTTCGCAGGGGGTCTGAGGGCATTGAGCTGACTCTCACTAATTCATATTATTTTGTAAGTTATTCAAAGTACAAATAGTTATAGACTTGCAGAAGAAATAATTTTTATTAAATATAATTACTATATTTTTTCTATAACTTCTCACTGAGAACACAATGTTTTCTCTAACTCGAAACCAGAACCCATGAGTCAAACTCAGGCTCAATGAGAAAATATATTTTAAAACTTTACCAAGGAAACAAAACGATTAGAAAATCACATATTTATCTTCTTAATTAACCGTACCATTTTGTTCTCGATATTGTAACAATTAGGTAGTCATGAAATGCGAGTTTCTTAGCTTTACATACCTTGGTAGTGTTCAACCTTTTAGACAACTACACTATGAAATGCTAAGTCTACCAGAGGCCGATTGTTATAATATCGTTACATCTTAATTATATATTGTCCAATCTTATCTCATGGTTTTTATTTTTATGGTGAAAAATAATGGACAAATTAAGGACAGGGTAGCTGTAATTATCTTTAAAATAAAGGGTGTAGTTAAAAGCGCAATTTGAGTAGCCATTACACGTAACAAGGTTTTTTTAAAGCCTCGGTTTACTGCAATGAAAAAAGTTTTAAAATGTATATACAGTGTACACTGGAACCTGGCACTGTTAAAATCTAGGACACTACAAGTACGTGTTTACAGCAATTTGTTACTGGAGAGTGGAGTCTTTTTTTTGTTTTTAATTTTATTTTAAAAAGGGAACTGCAGGCTGTTTGTAATTTCAGCGTTAATTCCTAGTGTAATCCTATCCATAGTACTTTTTTATGTAAAAGATCGACAGACAGGCTGACGGCCCACTTGATGGTAGGTGGCTACCGTCGCCTATATCCCAAGCAACGCCAAAGCTGCTGCAACTGCGCTGCCGACTACAGTAGGATTAAGGATAAGGGATTGGGAGAGGATAGGGAAATGGGATCCGGCATCCCTTACTGTAATTTCACGGTGGTCTTCTGTAAGAGGGTGGTTACTGCCGCCAGACGGTCTGCCCAACGCAGTGTGCCCTGCCACTACATCGAAAAACGTTAATACACTAACATTGACGAGCCTCTTAGTCTCAGGGACGCTCTATCTCAGGGGTCCCAGGGGTTCCCTGGGACCCCTGAGCAGAGGATTCCCGGCAGAGTCAACTTTAAAAATAGACTTTTCATAGTTAGCTATGGTCTGTATCTGAAAAGTATAGTCTTTTGGGCAGCTTGTTTGGCGGCAGAAACCACCACCTTACAGAAGACCACCGTGAAATAATAACACGTGTGCTGTTGTGTTTCGGTAAGTGAGTAAGGGATACCAGAGTCCATTTCCTTATCCCTTTATCCTTATCACCTGTAGCCTTGCTTGTTTTATAGGCGACAGTAAGGAATATAATTATTTAAAAAAAAATAGAAAAATATACGTCTGCATGTTACTCACGCTGCTGGCAAAAATCTTAAAAAGCTTAAGCGTAACAAATTTCCTTTGTTTCCAAAGGGTGAGATTTTCGGATGGTCAGGTTTTTAGATTGGATTTAGAAATGGTCAGACTTAAATCTGGCTGATATCTGAAAAAAAAAAAACCAATTTAGCTAGCCTCGAAAGCTACTTAGAAATTCATTTAATTTCTGTCACCCTGAGAATAATAAACAACTCCATTTTTTACAATTTATTTTTCCTAATAAAGATTTCACCAACTCAACAATAAATTACTGTTTATTAAACCCATCTGTTTTAGTAAAACAGTCGCGAAAACTTATTTTGAGTCATTATGAACAGATTAAAACACAATTCATCTTGGAATAAACTGGCAAAAGAAATTTTGTTTCTGATTTACAGAAACATAACAGTTGGAACAGAAACTTTAAGAACTTTCTAGACAGCCATTCATACCATACTCTTGTATTTCTTTTAGGCGCGTGTGTAAAGTTTGTCCTATTCGTTAACTTTATTATTATACCGATAAAACTTACGAATTAAGTTAAACACAGTTTCGCAAAACCACACAAGTAAAGTTTTATGAAATAATGTAATTAATGAGTTATATATTATTAATTACAACATACCTGTTTCGGCGGCAGGACACGCTACGAGACCTATAGATATAAATATAGAATATAGAATAAAAAATATTTTCAATGTTAAGGTCGGCACAAACAGGCTGACGGTCCACTTGATGGTAGCTGGCTACCGTAGCCTATAACACAAATAATGCTATAGGTACAACAATTGCGCTGCCGACTACAGTAGGATTAAGGATAAGGGATTGCGAAATGGGCATTCCTTACTCATTCACCGAAACTTACAGCACACGTGCTCTTGTTTCACGGTGGTCTTCTGTAAGAGGGTGGTTAGTGTCACCAGACAGGCAAAAACCCAGATAAAGGCAGCGCATTCCTCCCATATATTAAAGGAGTAACGGATCGCATAGGAAAAATGTTACAGAGCAGAAACATCAAGGCCATATATAAGCCCACGAGCCAAATCAAAAACCTGCTCGGTTCAGTTAAAGACCCAAGGGATCCGTTATCCTCGACAGGGGTATATAAAATACCTTGTGAATGTGGCGCAGTATACATCGGCACCACAAAACGCAGCATTAACACCCGAATTAAAGAACACAAGGGCAACTGTCGCAGAGGAGAGACCGAAAAATCGGCAGTAGCTGAACACGCCTTTTCTGAAGGCAATCATAAAATCCTTTTCAAAAACACATTAGTTCTGTCATCCGAGGTACACTATCACTCACGCCTTAATCGGGAAGCCATTGAAATTTTCAAGCATCCAAATAATTTCAACAGGAAGGAGGAAAATCTAAGGCTACACAACATTTGGTATCCGGCACTACGCAGGAATAATAATAATAATGAAAGAAAGAGAGGGCATTATAACCCCTCTCCTAGTGACCACACCCCACCAATTCAACCACGGGGTGGGGATATAAATTTAAGTTTAAATATAGACACATTCCAGTCGACAAATCAGTCTCGCTCGAGAAGTCGAAAAGTGCAGAAGTGAAGTGCAGTGATGTGATGTACTTTTTCTTCTAACTTGGACTACACCACTGAGGATGTCAACCGCAGTTGTTGACGAAACGTTTGGAAGAATTTCCAACAGACCTGGGCCATCATCCCGGAAACCCACAACTCATATGGATACCGGCCGAGAAAACCTACATTCTACTATTAGAATTTGAATGCGGTTTTCACTGTTGTATTATAGCAAGCTTTCTTTAACATTTACTTAGTGTTTGTTTCATTCCAATCGATTTACAAACAAAAAAGTTACGCTCTATGCCGAATACAGTTCTCACTGT
Source organism: Bembecia ichneumoniformis (assembly GCA_910589475.2). NCBI lineage: Eukaryota > Metazoa > Arthropoda > Insecta > Lepidoptera > Sesiidae > Bembecia > Bembecia ichneumoniformis. The sequence continues at coordinate 919,384 of OU342531.1, forward strand.
GGGCTGGCGCGCCAAAGTATCTTGTAAAGAAATTTTGTAGCTTCGAATTGTTCGAATTGTTGACGATCCATTGCTCACACAACAGCGGTTAGAACCCCTTAGCTTTGTGTGTTCTACCGGCTGTAAAATGAGGAGTTGTTCCACAGATAAACTTGGATAAGGTGGTGCCGCGCACATTTCGGATGGATTAAAACTTTATCCTACGGACACGCGAACTTTGGAACAATCTTCCTTCTGAAGTTTTTCCGCCTAACTACAATATGGACTTCTTCAAACAACTTCTCCCATGCTTATGTCCTAAGGGTGAGAGTCAAGTGGACCGTCGGAGCACATTAATACAAAAAATAATAATCTTATATATACATATAAAAATGAATCCCTATTTCCCTTGGTCACGTCATCACGCGTGAACGGGTAGACCGATTTTAATTCGGTCTTCACTAATGGAAAGAGGGATAAACGGGGAATGTTCTTATATATAAAAATTGCATCCCGGGCGAAGCCGGGGCGGGTCGCTAGTATACAATATATATTAAAATCGTAAACGAGCCGTGTCTGTACATTAAATATTTTTTTCAAAAAACAACTTGAACTTGTACACGTTGTACTTATGTTAACGAGATCAAAATAATAGTTTTTAGAATTTTTGTCTGTCTGTGCGTTTGTGCACGATAATCTCAGAAATGGCTTAACCGATCTGAATGCGATTTTCACTGATGTATTGTAGCAAGCTTCCCGTAACATTTAGTGTTTATTTCATTCCAATCGGTTTACAAACAAAAAAGTTACGCGCTATATCGAATACCACGCGCGCGAAGTTGCGGGCTCAGCTTGTAATAAATAAATACGTTGCGTTAGAGTTGATGTTAAAAGAATGCCAAAGGTACTTTTGCTTTATAAAAATTGTAATATTGAATCAGTAAAATATTTCCTTTAGTATGTTGGTGTTGGTAGGCAGCAGACATTTAATGTTATTTATTCGGCGGAGCTGCCGAGGAAATTATGCGAGCGAAGCGACGGACGTGATGGAGAGACTGTCAGAGGCACTACTATTCCGAATCAATTTCATAGCCCCTACCACTTGTTCAATTTGTAAATTGTACCAAAAAGGTACCATTTACAAAAATTTACACATAATATGTTCGACTTCAGGCATAACCCCCGACACCCGACGCAATAGACGGATATTATAAGTTTAACCTCTGTACCTGTCTCTGGCGTTTTAATTTTTTTTTGTTTGATAGCAGACGTAATCGAGATTATTCCTAGTTGACGAAGGATTTGAAATTTGCTGTATTGTTACTTTGGTATTTTCATTACTTGGTAATCTAGATCTGATGCTGCAGCATCAATAGTCTGCGGGATACTCAACTCCTCAGCAACTTACAGCAGACACAACGTGTTTGGGCTCGTTAGAATGTCGCAGGTTACTTTATAGTTTTTAATTAAAGCTAGTCGTATTCTTAATACGAACACACACTGGCAACACGGACGCTTTAATTTTTTTTTATGTTAAGGTCCGCAGACAGGCTGACGGTCCACTTGATGGTAGGTGGCTACCGTCGCCTATAACACAAGCAACGCCAAAGCTGGTGCAAGTGCGCTGCCGACTGCAGTATGATTAAGGATAAGGGATTAGGAGTGGATAGGGAACGGGGCTCTGGCATCTCTTACTGACTCACTGAAACACAACAGCACACGTGCTGTTATTTCACGGTGGTCTTCTGGAAAGGGATGGTTACTGCCGCCAGACGGGCTGCCCAAATGACTGCGAAACGCAGTGTGCCCTGCCACTACTTTCCAATTTTGTCAAAAAATCAAGGAATTATTCGTTGAATGCTAGTCTTCGCTCTTTTATACTAAAGGCATAGTAATAGTAATTTGTTTAAGGTGCTGCTGTCCCTGCCTTAGCACTGTAGTACTTAGAGGATTGTTGAAAAGGTGTGCCTCAGCACTGACTCGCCTTCAAGCTAGCACCAGCAACTCTCGGAGTGTTTTCGCTGATAGTTAAAACTCTCCATTCCTGCGTAGATGGATGCATCTCCACATTTGTTGTAATTTTGCTAACACTAAATTTAAGTTTAGTAATGTTACTAACACGCTATGGATTAAAGTCCGAAATTATAATAAGATGGTTTTCGGCGAATGTTCGTAGATAGCAGATTATGCCTATATTATGTTAATGTATTTTTGATGCTTGCACCAAGGTTCAAGCCCATTCGTTTCATATTTTTTAAAAAGCGGTCCAGAAATTATTTTAAAAGTTATATTGTGACGTCCCAAATCTGTTGCTATCTGCTTATCTATTCACATTTTAGCATGAATCTCTCCACTGTAAAAAAAATATAACAAAAATATTTCTCCATAAAACTTTCCACTGTGACTCAGAAAAGTTATTTCCGATTATGGCTGAGAATAGACAAACAGAAAAGGAGTCGTAAAAATGAGTATATATTTAAGTAGTTTCAGCAGGTGATTTGAATACCGTGATTTGAATTCAGTGTGATTTTTTATAAAATTAAGAAACCAGAAAATCACTACAACAAAAAGCAATTGTTTATATATTTTAGCTTTATAAACATCAAATTTCATATAAACTAATATTATAATCAATAAAAATGTACAATCTACTGCTTTTCCACAAGTCAAAAATTAATTTTGAGAACTAGGAGCACAGACAAAAGTATGAGAATTAATTAAGCTTACCTACCTATATTCACGTGAGTAAAAAATGGGTTTTAATAGTAGTAGAAATTAGATGTTAGAAGGAGCGACTTATCGACGCAAATAATTTTCTATTACAAGCATACACTAAGTCGTTTTCCAATTTTCCAAAATAAACATTCGTCGAGTTAAAAATCTGTCGGAGAAATGATTCCATCAAATCGAACCTCGCGGTAATATGATGTTTAGCATTCCTTCTGGGGTGGTGGATTTTATTTAATAAATACGCGTATATTACATTGAATTCAATCTCCTTTTGCAATCCCAATCTTCTTATTATATGGATATCATAAAAAAAATGGCTAAAGTGTATATCTGTTCGTCAGCTTCCTTTTTCTAGCTCTCTGGAACTATCCAAAATTTTGAGCTAAAATTTACACAAAAGTCATTCAGGTCGTAATAGAAATTCTTTTAAATATGGTCAATTAGATTATGAACGAGCCCGTTGGATGAGTGGTTAGGGTTCTTGCCTTAACGCTCAGTTCTAGGGTTCCCGGGTTCGATTCCCGGAAGGGTCAACTTTTCAAATTTGGCTCTGGTCTGGATTTGGAAAGTAGTGGCAGGGCACACTGCGTTTTTGCAGTCATTTGGGCAGCCCGTTTGGCGACAGTAACCACCCCCTTACAGAAGACCACCGTGAAATAACAGCACGTGTGCTGTTGTGTTTCGGTGAGTGAGTAAGGGATGCCAGAGCCCATTTCCTTATCCCTTCCCAATCCCTTATCCTTAATTCTATTGTAGTCGGCAGGGCACTTGCGGCAGCTTTGGCGTTTGCTTGTGTTATAGGCGAAGGTAGCCACACTACCATCAAGTGGACCGTATGCCTGTCTGCCGACCTTAACATAAAAAAATTAAAAATATGCCAAATATTAATAAATATTTTTTAATAACAGAGGGGCTCTACGAATTACTTTTATACGAGGCTATATTGATTTTAGGCCCGTTTGGCGGCAGTAACCACCACCTTACAGAAGACCACCGTGAAATAACAGCACGTATGCTGTTTCCTACCATCAAGTGACGGTGAGCCTGTCTGCCGACCTTAACATAAAAAAAGGAACCGGTGAGGTCAGACAAGTACAAAAAAACTATATAAACCGAAGTTTTACCGAGATCGATATACTAACATATAGAGAAAAGATTTGTATGTATGTATGTAATTTTGTATGTTTATAATGAATAAACTCAAAAACAGATTTTAAAAATTCTTAACAGATTTTAAAAATTCCTTCACCTATAGAAAGCTACATTATCAGCGAGTAATAATTTCTAAGATACGTGGATGAAGTCGCGAATAAAAGCTAGTATTGGAATATATTTAATTTTTGTTTATGTTAAGGTCGGCAGACAGGCTGACGGTCCACTTGATGGTAGGAAACAGCATACGTGCTGTTATTTCACGGTGGTCTCTGTAAGGGGGTGGTTACTGCCGCCAGACGGGCTGCCCAAATGACTGCGAAAACGCATTGTGCCCTGCCACTAATTTCACATTTGCAAAATACAATATTTATAAAAATTTCAAAAGAGGCACAAAGGCTTCGCTTGGTGCAATTTAAGTGGTAATACTTTGTAAAATAGGCCCATGTCCGTCTGGTAGAATAATGTGTACACTTGTGTAGTTCAGCGATTCCAGGGGATTACCCCGCACATATTAAAACTAAATTACAAAATCAGCTGTCTCTTTATATAATCTAGCAAGCCGACGGATTAAAAATTTTCAAAAATCCTTTCTAAGGGGATGCTTACGATTTAAAATAAACCTATGTTAAAAATGTCAGCTTTTTTTTAAATTAAAGATAGGTTTGCTCTTGACCAGCATCTATCCATGTAGGAAGGATGAGGCCGACAATGGAGCGAGATCACCCAGAAGATGCCTATTCACTCGAACCTTGAAAAGATTTGGGTTTTATGAGCTCGGAAATACAGACGCCCACAGGGACTTCCAATCCTTAGCAGTGCGCATCACAAAAGATGTTTTAAAGCGCTTGGTCCGAATTAGAAGGATTTCGACAAGGTGAGGATGGTAACCAGCCCGTCTGCATGTCCGATAGAAGAAAGGGGAAGGCGATTTTTTAGACTTTTTAGATTTAGTAGTTTTGGCAGTGCGTTTATAATCAATCAGGAATAACGATTTTATAAGTATAGACCATAATGGGTTGAAACATTACTAAGTATCTATGGCGCGTTCCTCTTATGTTTCTATATTTCATCTTTCAGTCATTTTCGTAGTAGAGCCTGAATATTAAAATAAACAATAATAAAGAGCCGCAGTGAACGCAATAACTCATGAGCGAAATAATAAGCGAAATACATAAATCAAAGGAAAATCGCCGAAACTGGTCGAAAGCTCGAAACAGCCTACATGATGATTGCCAATCGTTTTGCTCGAATAAACAATAACCGATTCTATTACTAATGTAACATTTCAACGAAAATAAATGGCCTCAAGTTGGACTGTCCAACTAAGGACATTAATATTTTTAGTAAAAATAGACGTGATTCAGAATTACATTCGTTTTATTTATTTTTTTATGTTCGTTATTTTTATGGTTGATATTACAGTGAACAAATAAAACTATGATATTATGTTGTTATTTTTTGGACTTTCATATAAGGCCTTCGGTAAGTATGGAAAATTTATGAGGAGTAAAATTAATACAACTAAGGCGTTACGGTATCTGTCACTTTGACATTTGTGCGACAGCTGAAGCATGTACTTATTTATGTTCTCTAATTCTCTGGGCTTATAAAAGCGAACGTGTGAGTATAATATATTTGCAGAAAAAAATGCATTCCTGTGAAGCTTAGGGCGGGCCTCGTATTACGTGCAAGGTGAGTACAAATGCCGTGTAAGGGTGAACGGAGTCAATTTATTCCTGCGTACCAAGATTTATTCCAAATATCACAAGGCTTCTCGATTAAACCGTTAACTCGCTAATGGTGCCGCTAATTCATTCAATATGTCGCTAACTCACTATGGCAATGTCTTCGTAAAAATTCTCGACTGTCATCCGTATCGCGTACTGTAGCACACCGTTCCTCAAGCGCCCATGCCCGTTTTTATATTCGCGCAAAGACAGTCTCGATAGTCGCAGAAAGTACTCCAACTTTTAGGCAAGAAAACATCGAGCGTCGATTATTCTATCTGTTCTAAAATGGTGCTTCGGTTCCTGGAATGTGATACTTAAAGACCAATTTCCTATTGCACTTGTTTAAAAGGGTGAGGTCACCATTTATTGGAAAATTAGGCAATTCGTAAATTAGAAAATTAATGCAAATAAAGTATTTGATTTGATTTGATTTGATTCGAGAAGGTTCTATGGCCAACTGTAACAATATAAATAATCGATGCTGAAAATAAATTAATTTCATTCGAAGTGAATATTTTTGTATCATTTACACAGGACATATTTTATGGATCAATAGGACTGTACATTTTCATTAATATTTACGTCAGTCATAAATAAAATCATTTTGTTTAAAAATTTGCCAAATATTAATATTTTTTCTCTTTGAATAACAGAGGCCAACTACGAATTACTTTTATACGAGGCTATATTGATTTTAATATCAAACATGCAAATGATCTAATGTTGATACCCGTGAAATTGAAATTGATTCAATTTCACGCCTATCAATATGATGTGTATTTAGATTTTTATTTGCTTAATCAATCTATACTCAGTTAGGAATATACATACTACACATACTACACACATTAAAATGTCAAGTTATGACTCGCCTTAAACACTCAACACATCATAATACCACTTTGCACACAGATGTCACTGGTACCCAAAAAGGACACAGAGTATACCATTCATTCAGAAATAAAGTGTTGTTCCGAAGGGATCCCTATCCCTATCCCTATCCCCCCTTTACTAAAAACGACTCTAAGCCCATTTAATTCCTATCGATCTAGTGACGTCATTTTTGTACAACATAAAACAACCGGACCATGAGAAGTACAAATTGTGGTCACGCCAAATTGCCTGGTGAAACCCGATAAGTATGACAAACCTAGTTTCGAGAAAAACGATGATAAAGGTTTATGGCCAAAATAATACTAGTTTGGATAAATAAATTAGTAGTATGTGAGTTACTTGTGAGGGATAATATAATCCACTTTAAGTTTTTTTGTTTTTTATATATCTACTGCATGTAGTTCTCCTGTGGGAAATTTTTTTTTATCAAAGGGTGTCGACTTATTGGGTTTATGTAAAAACAAAAAATCTATTTTTGTTACTTAAAGGTTTTTATTTGTTATAAAAAACATAAAGAATTGGTAAAATTAAAACTAAGAATTGTATTATTTTTCATCTAAATCGTGTGGTGCCTTGCCAGTAAATGTTTTTAAGCTTCGTATCCAACCGTGATATTCCTCAGGGATAATTTCTTTTTTGCACATAGTTTCTAAATCCTTTTTTTAGCAATACGATAGGCTCTAATTCTTCTATGAGAGGGCGGCTCTGACGGCAGTCGTGGGACAGAACTTGTCCTCACCCGCTGTCGTCAGGGCAATGATTGAAAGTCTTGACGGCTGGAATGCCGTCAAGACGTTTTGTGAAGCGGCCCTGAGTGGAAAAGAGGCCAATGAGCGGGCCCGCGAGACAGACCCCCAGGCTGATCCACTCAGGCGTCGAAGGGCCGGCCAACGTGCCCGGGCGTTTGCCGCGGCACACGTCGCGTGACAACCTCAGGGCGTTAGAAGGGGACGTGTCTGACGCCCTGAAACACCCAATAAGGATGAGTGGCAGCTCACGGCACTCCAGTGGGCCGCCACATGTAAAGTGAGGCGAAGCCATCGCCCTAAGCTGGGTTAGCCCTAACATAGCGGTGCATGGGGATCCGAGGATAAGGCCTCGCTGTGAACCCGGACCCGCACATCACCGCTGATGGTGTAATCCGGGGAGGTTTTAGTGGGTATTCCCGGTGATAAGTCACTTCACCGGGCGAGTCTCACACTCCCCCTCGTCGACTGTCCCCGTCGGCGAGGGATAATGCGTAAACGTCATTTCCCCTCTTAAAAAAAAAGGCTCTAACTCTTCTGACCATGGCAATGCAACAGATGGTGGGTTTGATTATGTCTTAGCTCCAGTTTTTGGTGTGTTTGGCTTTGTATTTGAAACATCTAACTGACGAAAATCCTCTGACATGTCGTAGTTAAAGTATATTTTCAAATCTCCTTTTATATGTATCGAATTCTTTTGATTTTCAGCCAGTTCAAGACCTCATTCGTGGTATCTTTGTTTCTATTATTCATTATAGTGGCACTAAGCTTTTTCAAGTCCAACATTTCATTATATTTAAACTCTTTCACTTTATAGCTTTTTATTTCAATCTTTTTCTTTCCTTCGACAGTGTCAACGGATTTCGTTATTTTAGTTCTAGCCAGTTTAAAGACATTTTTCCAGTCAGAAACGCTATTGACTGATAAGTTTTTTGAAGCGTATTCAATAGCTTCATGCATCGAATCGACTTCCATGTGGCTATGCCCACTTTAGAGAAACTTTTGCTTAAATATTTTTAGGTGGTGTATCTTCTGTACTGACCAGAGTAATAGAGCGGAAATATATTGATTCCGGTTCTGGCCACTGCATGTTTCTGAAAAACTTCTGTCACAGTTTTTGGCAACTGAGATAAGTAGTAGAAAAGGCATGTTACAATTTCACAACTACCTTTTTTACCATTTATTTCACACCAGCAAAGACAGTAAGCATTATTTGGAAGGCTGGATTCATAAATGGTGAAATGGAAGAAAACTAATTTTCGCATGTAAGTATAATAGACTTTCCCCGCTACTAGGCATCTGTAAAACTGCCTGTAAATCCATAGTTATTGATATAAAGTTATATCATCCATATTAGCACGAACTTTATCAGGATCTTTAGCTTCTTGGCAGATCGCTTTCCGTTGTAAACAAATGCTTTCGGTAATCATCTTCTAGCGCTTCTTTCGATTGAGCTTTTTCATATTTTGTGCAAACGTTACAGAGATCTTTTTTTGGGCTAAAAAAACTGTAATTGTTAAAAATAAAAATATCATGGTATTTAGACTCTGAAACTGGCTTTTTATATGTCTCTTCACACGAAGCTTTGTACAATCTGTACATGTTAACCGATTTCGCATCAGGGTAAAGGTATTTCTTTTTACTGTCCTTACGGTAATAATGAGAATACATTACAGGAAAAGACTATGTGATCCTTGACTAGTTGAACGTCTTCTATTTTGGTTTTGTTAGGTAGACTTTTCTTGCCTCGTTTATCATCCTCGGCGTACAAACCCAATGAATCAATTTTATTTACAGCATCGGTTATAACGTCTACACTTGTACACAAAGTAGCCAAAAAAAAACTTTTGACAAACTTGGACACTGTCATTGTTTTTTTTGGAAGAAACTAAATTTTACTAAATGAACGTTCTTTTTTATTGTACTTTCCGTTAATGCTTAGGTTGAACTTCAATGCAAGAAACTGACCGAGACTGCGCGTATGCGCGTGATCTTGGAGCCGTCAACCATACTTATTGGGCTCTTTCCCGGATAACGTTTGAATAAATTTCGTTAAAGGGTCGTGCGAGTACCCGATAACTAGACTTTAAATAGTATTTTTTAAAGAGTTCTTTCAGATAAATCCTATAAGTATTTTTATTAGATTTTCCTTTTCAATAGCTTGTACGTATAACATAAAATATAGTAAAAGTAAAATCCGACAAATGTCTTTTACGTATTCTGGTTTTCATTAAAATCCTTTTTAAGACTGAATCGTAATGAAGAAAAACCCGGTAAACAGTAGTAACTGGTTCTACATTCTGTGTTTAATTTAATTTTGTACAAATATCATTACACTAAAAGCCTATAAATATATATTATATGGTTCTACTACTAAGTAACACTAAAAATGTAAACCTTAAGTCTACATATTAATATTTAGAACTAAAATGAAAGTTGAAATTAAGGACTTATTGGGTTATTACAAGACATATTTCCGTGATACCTTTTAAATCTGCTTATCTGTATTTACCACTAGAAAGAGGGACATCGAATCACTATAAAACAACTATTAGTTCAAAATCTCACTTTTTGTCACTTATCGGGTTTCACCAGGCAACCCTCGAAATATGATTATCGTATATCTTCGATGGAGAAAAGCAAACTGGATTTTTATAGTGGGTGCAAACGAGGGAGGCGAGGAGAGCAGAGAAGTCAGAGTGCTGTTGCCACTTACCTCGTTAATCATCAGGTTCTTGATCTTCCAACCGATGAAGACTGCGACGGACTGTCACACACGAATTCAGGTGTAGTGCAGCACACTGCACGCTTCAATGCACACGCGGAATAGCGCGATCACTTTGATGGATTACATAAGCACAATGCTTGATTTGCGGGTGAATAATTCAAATCTCGCGTGGCGAGATCGGCGGCGAGTCGCACGACTTTTCAAGACGATGTTTTATTACGTACGACTGGTTAGCCGCTAGCGTTGCGGCTATCGGCGCGGTGGCAACAGATGGCGGTGGACGGATGTACCACGAAGAAATATTATTAGTTAATTGAATTGATTAATCTGACGATAATAAATTGTTTTAAACTATACATTTATGTTTATTTTTAGAGTTATTATTTATTTAATTAGTAAACCCCAATGAATTTAAATTAAACGAACCTTTTTAAATTCCTAAACGGATTACAGAGATAATGAATATTACAAAATTCATGTTTCAAATAAAACAAAATATCTTCTCTTTGCTAACAAAGGGCAAGTCTGCTTCAATTATGAAAATCTGTCAAGAGGAACACAAGTTTGTTAATTAAATGAAGGAATTGTTAATGGTTTTTGAAAGAGTGTATTAAGTATTACAGAAAAAGTGTAAATATTACAGATTTTACGGATACATAAGACCGCATAAGATTAATAAATTCATGAGCGGAGAAGATTTCTAAAGACATAATTTTATTATAAACAAATAAGTATGCAAAAAATTTAGATAAGCAAAGACCAGTTGGAGTTAGGGGTACCGGACCCCCCACGGGATCCACTCGGGCATTGATCGAGATTAAATTATTGATATTATTGACGTTGTTACACATTGGTTGCTAATATGTTATATATTTTAAACAATAATAAAATGTAAGAAAATTAGAACTATGTATATGCTACTTGATTTTTATATATGTGAGCCCATTTCCCTATCCCCTCCCAATCCCTTATCCTTAATCCTACTGTAGTCGGCAGCACAGTTGCAGCAGCTTTGGCGTTGCTTGTGTTATAGCCGACGGTAGAAACCTACCATCAAGTGGACTGTCAGTCTGTCTGCCGATCAATATTTTTTATTTTTCTTAATGTTATTGAAGTTACATGCTGTTTACATGTACATTGTGTGTATATTTTATATTCAATAGTGTGTGTGTGTGTACATTATGTATTGTATATATTTTAGATTACAAAGTTGTGTTTAAAGATATTAACATAAATATAGCCTTAATTATTTAGTATCGTCAGCTTAATTTGTTATGCGAAAAATTTGAAAATAGGAAACACGTTTTTCTTTCTATTTTCTCATAAATAAATTTCAGTAAAAAAAATCCCGGGTTTCCCTTATCAAATTCGGCACTCTTTTATGTGGCCACTATTTCTTAGTCCTACGACTACACTCAACAACGATTTAAAAATTAGCATTTTTTTTCTCTTTTTTTTCACGTTTCTTAATACTAATATTCAGATAATTATTATTTAATTAACTAAAATTAAGGTACTTTACATTGTCCATCATTAACAATATTTAATAATAATTAAAATATTATCAATTTACTAAATATAATTCATTGTTAGAGCCATTTAACTGTAAAACATTAGTCGGGATATATAAAAAAGCGCTTTGAATTCATATATATATATATGAATTCAAAGCGCTTTTAATTTTTTTTAAAAAAGCTCAATCCAAACCGCCAATTAAGCATTAGTTTGGATTGAGCTTTTTTAAATTTTCTCAGAGTATATTTGGGGGATGATTCAATATTTTTACATACATAACAAAACAATTATTTTTAAATACTTTATATCTACGTGGTGGATGTTTTAGTATATTTGCATATCTAATACTTCTAAAACAATCAGAGGCGGAAAACTAAACATATTACGATTAATTTTAACTCCTATAAAACTCCTATTTTATAAATTTATATTGGTGTTAATGTGTGAATATTCAGTTTTTTTTTTTAAATAAAGGTCTAAAAAATTCACTAAATATACTAACTTTCTCAACTTGTATACTTTTTTATAAATAAGTATACAAGTTGAGAAATTTAGTAACAAGTTTTCGTAAAACTGTTTATCTATGCACATCTTTGAGAAAATATAATTCAGCTCTCTTCATCTGTCGTCAGAAGGGTTGCCCAGTATATGACTCCGGAACGCAGTAATATTTACTTAATATCTAAACAAAGTAATTTTATTAAAGCCTCGTCAATATAAAGAATTTTTAAAGAGTTTAAAATATTTATTTAGATACTCTGAAGTGTTCTGTTTGAATGTCGTCGAGCTAAAGCTTCCTAAATCTCTACGATTGGAATCTGGCTCGTACGGAATGTCTAGCCGGCGAAGGTGCCCCAACGCTTGCATCTTACATGCCAGAGCCGCCGGAGCATCATCCTGTAGATTTTCTATTTAAATAATAAAATTAAGCAATGTTTTTTTAATGTTTCCATTTTTTTGCGTAGAAATTGTTCGTTTAATGTGATTATTAAGACAAAAAGTATGGTATCCTGAATTTCTCTCGGGGTTTCTTCTCAGGATCATCATCGTTTTGGATATTTTTTTAAACCCTGACAAAGGGAAAAACTGTTTGTTTAGAAACCTTTTTAATGAATAAATTACGGTTTCAACTGTTTAAACTTATATATCTCTTGTATAAAAAGAAAATATTTAAGTTGTATTTAATTATAAAGCCTTATGCATTTCTTGACTTAAAATATTAATTTGCATAACATTCTTGACAACGAGCAAAGTTCATTTAAAATAATTGAAACAGACTTATAGGTTTGTATTTTCTTCATATTTATAATATTAGCACAGACATAAAGACCCATCTCCTTCTTAAAACGGACCAAGAAAGCACACAATATACAATATAACAATACTATCTTTAACATAGAGATAAATCGGGTAATAAACCTGCTGAATAATAATGAAGCACTTAACGCCTTCAAGAAAATTTGCCTGTTAAATTTTCCTCGGAATATTGCCTTTAATACGAAAGTGTAGTAAATCTGGAGCGAGTAAGTGTCATGATCAGAATTTTTATTTGTTCCTTAATCTTTTTACTTAAGATTGAACGGGTAAAGGATGATTCCTATTACACCGTACCGCCACCGGGCCATGCGCTCGCCGTGGCTAGGGTTACCAGGCTTCAAAATCGAAAATCCGGACACAGGCTCATATTTAGCCGGACATTTTGCCACAAAAGCCTGACACACGGGTTTTTAAAAGAAATAGTTCTTTTTATTTGTGCATTTATTACTTTAAGACTTCCTCTACTCTTTATTATGTATCACATATTGTTTTCTTAAAGTAATTTGTAAGATCGCGAATCATGCATGTCCGTGTGATTCTCGCCGCTGCGGGGTTGACCAAATCCTAACAAAAGCCGGACGGGCCGGACTTGTATATATTTGGCCGGATACGACTGTAAAAAGTCGGACATGTCCGGCTAAAGCCGGACACCTGGCAACCCTAGTGGCTCAAAGCCCGGGGCACGGCCGCGGTTCGGACACGGCCCGGTGAAGTATGAATTGCTTCATACAAAAGTATACTATGAATATCTTGACCGAGGCACGGTCCGGTGTAATATGAATCCACCTTAATACGAATACTTATACTGCTCTCCTTTTTTTTAATTATTTTTGATAGCTGTTGCCAGGTGTCCGGCTTTAGCCGGACATGTCCGGCTTTTTACAGTCTTGTCCGGTCAAATATATACAAGTCCGGCCCGTCTGGCTTTTGTTAGGCTTTTGGTCAACCCTGCCGTGGCCAGTCACGCGGACACGCATGTTCGCCATGATGCCATGCCGGCGCGGTTTGAATTTTCAATAATTGAGTACCTATGAAGATTGTTACTTAGATTGATTGTTGTTTTAAATAATGAGTAAGTATGCTACTTAGTCGTAATTTATATTAAAGATATATTTTTTTTGTTTATCTAATTTGGTATGAAGTGGAGTAAAGATAATTATTATTTTGTTTTGTAAACTGGAAAGTTAGACCCTTGCGGGGTGTTGAGTATATTCATCATTCTATGGATGCCTTGGGTGTTTTTTGTGATCTTATTATGCCTTCGCTTTCGATTGCGTCCAACATGAGACTTTAATCAGGAAATTACAATACTAAGGCATAAAGACATAAATTCAGCCTGTTGATATCAAACTTCAATGGTCTCCTCATATAGCTGGATTGGCGAATAGACTTCGTTTTGCAGTGTTCTCGGTTAAAAAGAATTGTCAACTCACCGACGATAATACAGCACGTGTAGTTTATTTCCATAGTGTTATGTCTTACGGTATTTTACAGTGACACGCCGCTGATGTTCAAATAGTTTTCGTGCTGCAGAAAAGGGCTGTTCCAGCATAATTTATACAATAGATATTCATTAAGACATAATTTTAAGGAGACCATAATAGTGCCATGTCAATACCAATTTTTTTTCATGAAAATATTGATCGTTAAAAAATTCGTAATTGCAATACTAGAAATAAACATGATCTTGCTTTGATCCACACATGGCTAACGAAAATAGATAAATGATTTAAAAGACAATGTGTACGTTTCTGCAATAAAATCCCTGAAGAAATACGTGAATTACAATTATAACATTTGAAAACGGAAATTTTTAAAAAAAAGCCAATATCCCTCCCAATCTTTATCCTAAGATCGGCAGCGCAATTGCTGCTAATAATATTTGTTAATAAGCGATGGTAACTATAAACCTTGATGGTAAAAGAACCTTGATGATCTTTTACAAAAATAATTTTAGAGTTCAATAGTAAGATTATTTAACTACTGAAACCAGACAATTTAATTTACAACATTGAAATAAATTTAGGAATTTTTGACAACTACATATATTCAGATAAAAGGGTAAAAATTAATGAGCGCTGTCCTCGAGATTTTTTATATAAACCCATAAAAACAATTTCATAGATTTATTTGATTTATTTGATTTTTATTTTTTTAAAGTTAGATAAGTTCTTAATTAGTAGTTGAAAAGCGGCGTTGAGAAAATGCTTAAATTAGAAGCCTTTTAAGTACCAGTAACCGCAGCGTTCCAAGGATAATGTAGGTACTACGAACATATTAGAAGTGATGCTTTTGGTATGTTTGTATTATGCATATCCGATGCTAATGGTGTATGAAACATGTGGAAAATTAAACTAATTTACGCAGCGACAAATATCATTTTTTACATGACGCTTTATGACAACGCTTTATACTTCCATTTTTAACATCTAAGTATTTTCATGCTAATTCTTCTAAATCGGACTTTAAATGATCCAGTCCTGGATTGGCAGGATTTTATATGCAGGTTTTATTTGATTAAAACAATTGAATTTTCTTCTTTCCACTTCTGCCGAATCGTCAACTAAGCGTTCATCTTCCACTGATGCTATCAGAAACTTCTTGTATGCTTTATGCCTTGAAGCTTGTTTATTTGAGCTTGCTTGAGTGTTCATCTTCTTTGATAAAATCAATAACTGCTTGATAGCTGTATGGCTTGAAGCTTGCTTGTTTAAGCTTGCTAAGCTTTCATCTTCCACTGGTTCTATCAGCAACTTCTTGAAAGCTTTATGGCTTGAAGCTTGTTTGTTTGAGCTTGCTTGAGTGTTCATCTTTTTTGATAAAATCAATAACTGCTTGATAGCTGTATGGCTTGAAGCTTGCTTGCTTAAGCTTGCTAAGCGTTCCTCTTCCACTGGTTCTATCAGCAACTTCTTGAAAGCTTTATGGCTTGAAGCTTGTTGGTTTGAGCTTGCTTGAGTGTTCATCTTTTTTGATACAATCAATAACTGCTTGATAGTTGTATGGCTTGAAGCTTGTTTGTTTGAGCTTGCTTGAGTGTTCATCTTTTTTGATAAAATCAATAACTGCTTGATAGCTGTATGGCTTGAGGCCTGGTTGTTTATGCTTGCTTTAGCGATTATCTTCCACTGATTCTATCATTGCTTGATGGGTTGAAGCTTGCTTGATTTTATCAATGTACGCTTTAGCAACACTGCCCCTCACGAATTTAACTCAGAATGGATAGTCTGAGAAAATACCAACAAATTCAACTGTAACTCATAATCCTAGAGACTTCACCGTTTATTAAGCTCTTCACCAGGTCCAATTCCTTTCTTTATTGCTATGACGTAAATCGAATTTCATTGGATTCTATTTAAATCGTGATGATTGAGCATAACGATAACCTGACAGACATAAATTAGATGACCACGATGAAAGACAATTTCCTAGATGAAGGCTGTAGTGTTATACTAAAACAACAGAGAGAAGTTATGCTAATTTTTAACATTTAAACTAGAAGCTTAATCAGCTTTAATCTATCAGCTTATCAGCTTTAATCTATATACCTAAAGCTTAATCTCAAGCATCCCTTGAGAGCATGACCGATTTAGTTTTTTTTTTTGTTGTGTTCGTAATTGTCAGGGCAAAATTTAGTATGATGAAATTTTTTGGAAAATCCACGACAAAAGTCGGAAATTGACGAAATTAATATGTGGTTCATATAACTGTCTATCTTTTTCTATTTTTTTATTCAGTTTCCATAGCTACATTCATTGAAAATTTTACATGATCGTGAAAAAAATGTATTCTATTATGTCTTATTTTGTAAAGCGTAAAGACTATGGGCATTTGTTTCCTCTCACGTGCAGTAGCTTCCAAAGATAGCCATGGTGGTCACCAACCTATATTGAGAAGTAAAACCAAAAGATTAAGAATTGCTGTAAGATTGTTTCTCAAAGATGAAGGTGGCATTAGTCTTCTAATTAAACTATTCCTCACAATTCAAAGCTTTCCCGGTAAAGGACGTTTTTACATTTTCTTTCTTTTTGTATCTTTCTCATGAAAGGTATCTTAATAAATTGTAGTCTATGTGTTGGGTTTATTTACTTTAAAATAACAAAACACTTAAATATTTCAATCCTCGGATCATTAACCAAAGGGAACCTCAAATTCGTACATTATAGCTGATATCTGAGCACTGTTTGTAAAGCCATCCTGGCCTTCTGAAATTTAGGAAAGGTCTTACCCTAATTGCGGCCCACTTCCCTTCCAAATGTCCTTAACGCCCCGATTAAAATTATGTGATCCAATTTACTTCTTACGCCCGATATATTACTTTAGTTTTTAGTTGAACTCGAATGATTGATTTAAAAATTTATGAATAGAATTCATGGTTACTATGTTCAGTGGTATTAAAAAAATTACTAATGAACTAATTACTTGCTTTAGTACTAGCTGTGTCCCGCCGTTTCATTTGTCAAAGGCATATGTCAGCTCTTCTCGGTATTTCTTGGTAGCCTTCCACAAGAATTAGAACTATCAAGTGCAAACTCCTCGTTGTTTTGGATTAATTTTTTTATGTCAATATATGTTTAAATTGTAAGGTAGGAACTTTCGTTGGGAAAAATAAATAGGGTTTTTATGTTTTTACGTGCAAATTTATCAACTATTCTCTTCATAAGAACCTTCCTTGGACTTTTGAAAAAAAAAATATAGCCAAATTTGTCCAGACGTTCTCATTGTTTTTCATTTTTATTTATATAGGTAGATAAATAGATGATTAAAGGTTAAGGGGAACACTTTAGATTTAAAAAGGGGGGTTTATGAGTATTTTAAATCGTTGCAAAAAAATCCGACGTGGTCACGGTACGTATCGGAATCGTGTCGCAAGATAAAAACAAACTTACAACGGTTTACGGAAAACCTCAACCATTCATTTAGATGTAACGTAATATCAAAAGGTGATACAGAAATGTTGTCTGAAAATTAGAAAATTACCTTAATTTTTAAGATAACTGATACGAATTTAATGCTAATGACACTCTTTAAGACTGGCCTCGCTTATAATTTTATTACATTTTTGAAATAGATATTGTATTCGGTTACATTAAGGTTGTAAAAATTGATTGCATTTTTTTTTAAATTAAAGATGGGTTTGCTCTTGACCAGCATCTATCCATGTAGGAAGGATTAGGCCGACGATGGAGCGAGCTCACCCAGAAGATGCCTATTCACTCGAACCTTGAAAAGATTTGGGTTATATGAGCTCGGAAATACAGACGCCGGCAGGGAGTTCTAATCCTTAGCAATGCGCATCACAAAAGATGTTTTAAAGCGCTTGGTCCGAATTAGAGGGATTTCGACAAGGTGAGGATGGTAACCAGCCGTACGTCTGCATGTCCGGTAGAAGAAAAGGGAAGGCGGTATGATCTCACGCAGCTCTCGAGCGCACTCTCCGAAGTACATCTTATAGAACACACACAGACAGGCAACTTTGCGTCTATATGCCAGGCTCTGCAGCTTAGTTCTTAGCTTGCATAAAAGTTTCGGTCGCTGATCAAAAAAATTAGTCTCCGCTGGTGCTCCAACCATACCACCCGTCTATCAAAAAATAGTCCCAGATGTGCGCCAAATAATTTTTCTAGTGTGCTTTGACTATTTGTACTGATGCTTACTTGTGTGAGTAAACAGGTTAAAGCGTGATAACTTATATCCAAATTACCTGGAAATTAACAATAAATGAAATTATTTATTGTAACAAACTGTGCGTTGTATAATCGAAACAGATTCGGGCATCCTTAGGCATAGGCATGAGTCAAATACAATCAATCCTGCACAAACATTTGGGTATGAAAAAGTTGAGCTCTCGATGAATCTCACACTATTTGACCGACGCTCAAGAAGCGGACCGCGTCACTTGGTGCAATGTCATGCTTACCAGATTCAGCGAAAGGGCGTCAATGTGTCAATTTAGTGTGAGACAGGTGATGAAACATGAAGATGAGCCGAATCCAACTAAAGAGCGCGCGTGCAAAGTGCCTCTAAGCAAAGGATTGCTTTTTTTAAATAAAACTGTACACGTGGCTATTGTTGCTTTGGAGAATCGTCATACCGTGAATAGTGATTGGTACACAACTATTTGTTTGCCGGAAGTTATTGACGAATTCCGTAAAAATAACCGTAAACGTCATATCATATTGCACCACAGTAGCGTCAGTTCTCACACGGCCAGACAGACAAAAGAATTTTTGAAGGTGAAAAACGTAGAACTTATGAGCCATCCTGCATAGAGTCCCGACCTTGCACCTTGCAACCTTTTTGTTCCCAAAAATTAAGAACATGTTACGACATCAGTGATTTTCATCACAGAAGAGGCGGTCGAAGAGTATGAAAAACATGTCACCACGGAGGAGTGGTATAAATGTTTTCAAAAATGGTTTACGCTAACGGACAATATTTTAAGAAACAATAAATTCCTTTTTGACCATTCATTTGTAACTTTTTCTTATTTCATTCCGGAAGCTTTTAGTGCGCCTCACGTATAATCTAGTTCAGTTGGGCAAATGTGTAATCCCGTGGGAATCTATTACAGGAATAAAAAGCTTTCCATTATTATCACTAAGAACATGCTTCGCGTGTGACGTGTGCCATGCGTTATGAAAATTAATGTCGATTTGATTTTAAATTGCAACCAATGCACTATTAATACAAGCACCGGCGTAGAGGTAGTAAGTGCGACACTCTTACTCACTCACTAAAATACAACAGCACACGTGCTGATATTTTATGGTGGTGCTCAGTAAGTGGTACTGCCTGTTTACGCCTGCCGAACGCAAATGCAAGGCCGTCAGCGTTGAGCGATTGAGTGTCAATAATGAAAGAGTCATACGTAGCTACTTTTTAGGGTTCCGTACGTCCGAATAAAAAACGGAACCCTTATAGGATCATTTGTGTGTCCGTCTGTCCGACCCCCCCCCCCCTCTTCCTTATCTCCAAAACTACTGAACCTAAAATTTTGAAAAAATACAGAAATAAATTAGTTTTTTACTTATAGAACCTATAAGAAGTCCATAACATGGTAAATCACTCAATATTGTGCGGATAGGTAACATCGTACGGAATCCTCTTCACGCGAGTTCAACTCGCACTTGTCCCGTTTTTGTTTTAGTCAGTAGAATATGAAACTTAAAAGTCGGTAAAAAAAGAAAATTTTAAAGTATGCAAAATGGTGTTCTTAATGCCTTGATCGCGTTCCCTGTCGTCTCCGATTAAATCAACGTTGTCACAATATCGCCACATAATAGATTCCGCACAGCATTTCGTGCGCTAATGAAGTGAGCAAAATCTAATTTAACGGAGGCTTGCTTTAATCCCCTTTCCACTCGCTCGCACTTCTATGAGCTCCGCACAGAGTGTAATATCATTTTATAGTATCTACGGGTGAAACTTCGAATTAATCTACAACTTTTCTTTTTACACAAACCTTTTATACAGTTCGTCTTAAATTAAACTTTAAATTGCGTTTTTTTTTTTCATATTTACCCAACTTGAACGTGAGCTTGATATAAATTGAGACTTTTTTAGTTTTATAAAAAATACTGAAATATTTATTGGCAAACGAATTCTCTTTTTACCAAAAAAACGCCAATTGTCAATTCAAATTAATTGATAGTAGTTCGCTGTGGTGTGTGCTGTCTCTTTCCCACCAATTATATCTGTCGCCACCGCAAGCCCCGCGAGCGGCCATAAAACCACAGTCAGTCTAAGCAAAACATCGCATCGATAACAGACTCAAATTGAAATCTCGCCGATCTCAAATTCAAATCTCGACCGGCGAGATTTGAATTTTATTTATCTGCTAATATTATCAGGCATTGTGCTTGTAATTTATCTAATTGGACCAGGTTCCTGCTCCGCAAGTGTAATCATTGAAGTGATGAAATGCTGGAACTTCTGGACTCTGTGTGTGGCCCGTTGCAATCTTCGCCGCTGGAAGACCAAGGACCTGGTGATTCATGAGGGATGTGGCAGATTACCTTCATTCCCTCGCCCTTTGTTTAAATGACCACCAACAAAAAAAATACAATTCGTTTTTTACAATCGAAGATAATCGACATAATCATATTCGAGCGGGACCAAGATGCGATTCCCAAATGAAAAATCCTAAATAAAACAAATATCAAACTTTAATAATTTTCTCTTTTTATACGCGACTTCTGCCATCATTCGGATAATTTTAGAATTAACTTTTCGCAATAATCCTCTTAAGAGGCTCCACGCCATCGATAAGAAAAAAAAACTGCTTTGTTCTTCGATTCAGCTCGTTCAAACATAAACCCAATGTAACAACAAATATATATGTGATACATAACTTCTTGGTCTATATTTTTGACGAGGCATTTTTGTTTTAAGTATTATGGTTTAGGGGAAATTAAATCAAATTTTAATGTATTGCTTTGTAACAAAAATCGATTCAACTTACTTGTTTCAAGAAGTAATGCAATTTGTATATAATCAAACGATAGAGTTTCATTTACACTATAAATAACACGAACAATTTTTCATTTAATCCAATCGTTTCAGAAAAACAAAGGTTTTTTTGGATATTTTTGAGTAGCGGATGCCCCTAGCGAGGGCCGGATGTAGAGAGCCCAGTTGCCCAAGGTCATTCGCGTGGTAGAAGACGTTAAAACATTAATATGTACTATCTTTCCGCAAGTCTGCGGTGAATTTGTATTTTTGTTTGAAATACAAAGAATTAAATTGTAATTTTTTATGTATTGCCATCAAAATAAACCGCGACCGACTTAAAACATTATTTTAAGAACATTACTATGTCTGTATGTCTGTTACCTTTCTACGCCTAAACCGATCATCATGAAATTTTGCATACACGTTGTCAGGCGTAGAATAACAACGCCCAGGGATGCAAAAAAAGACATAGGGTACCTTTCATCTAGAAAAAAGTACTATTCCCAAAGGATCATCTAACGGCTGGCAAAGTTAAATCAGGCGTTGTTTTTTTTTTTTTTTTTCAACGGGGGCAAAACCGCGGTTAGCTATTTTACTATATTATTTCGAATGATATTTTTCGATATGATATTTTTTTTTTTTTTTATGTTAAGGTCGGCAGACAGGCAGACGGTCCACTTGATGATAGGTGGCTACCGTCGCCTATAACACAAGCAACGCCAAAGCTGCTGCAAGTGCGCTACCGACTACAGTAGGATTAAGGATAAGGGATTAGGAGTGGATAAGGAAATGGGCTCTGGCATCCCTTACTCACTCACCGAAACACAACAGCACACGTGCTGTTTTTTCACGGTGGTCCCCCTACAGTAACGGCAGTTACTTCTGTAAGGGGGTGGTTACTGCCGCCAGACGGGCTGCCCAAATGGCTGCGAAAACGCAGTGTGCCCTGCCACTACTTTCCAAATCCAGACCAGAGGCAAATTTGCAAAGTTGATTTTTCAAAATTGACCCTGCCGGGAATCGAACCCGGGAACCCTAGAACAGTGGCAAGCACCCTAACCACTCATCCAACGGGCTCGTCATTTTGAACCTTAAAAAAAATTAAACACTAAATAATACTTGAATTTTTTTTGCCAGTTTTTATAAATCAGGCTGAAATGTTACCATTGAAATACCATAGAATTTATTTTTATACAAAAAGTACTTACATCATTGACCAAAACTATACGGACTTTTCGAGAGACATGAAGTTGTTTATTCAAATGTTAACAAATGTAGAGAAGCAAAATATAGAAAATTTTATTGTGCATTCAATATGAATTTCAATATATAAGTAACTATTCTGTGTATAGATATATATATATCGCAGTGAAACAAATAATATTTTAAAATATAAAACTTAAAAGCAACTCCAATGTAATTCTAAATATTTACCTCTGTCATCAAAACGTAGAAATAAAAATATTAAATGTTTATTGGAAATTGAAAACGTCGAAACATTCCTTTAGCTCTACAAAGATTCAATTCTCGGGAATTTTTAAGAAGCAACGCAAGAATTGTGAAAAGTGCATCGCATATGGACTTTCTTGTACGAAAACACAAGAACTCTATTACCAGGAGCATAAGTAACAAAATTGAAGTGTTTCCGTAAAAGTTCACGTTCTACCAACTGTATGTTAAGCTAAACTAACGAATGCCTCAAACGGAAAAGAAAACGCCTTTCGTGAGCCAATGACAAATTGCAGCAAACCCAAAGCACAGGTCTCAAAGAATATACAGCTTTGCGAAGAATACACCTAAACCAACGAATAACGAATTCTTGGAGAAAAGTAATAGGAAATACTGAATGTTTCCAAGGAGAGATACATTCGAGCAACGACCCATGAGACTTGTATAAAATGTGTTACTGTCTGAGCCTTCTCACTTAATAACCCTAACTAATCTAGGTATACATATTATAATAAATACCTAAACGAGTCGTGTCTGCACATTACCTAAATATTAAAAAAAAAAAAATATGTTATATAAAAAAATATGTTACCGAGATCAAAAAATAGTTTTAATATTTTTGTCTGTTTGTCACAAAAAGCGTTAGCGTTTGTGCACGCTAATCCCAGAAAAGCTTAACCGATTTGAATGCGGTTTTCACTGATGTATTGTCTGATCCCGTCACATTTACTTTTGACACCACATCCCGCGGGAAGGCCGGCGCCTCCCCGCGCCGGCTGTCCGGCGCGGGGAGGCCTACGCTCCCTGTCGGATCCTCGGCGTACCCGAAAGTGGAGGCACGCCGGTCTTCTCGGGGGACCTCACGACGGGCAGTAGTCTCCCTGAAAACTACAGGCAAGGTCAAAGTGGAACCCCGCTGCATTTCTGCCGTTTCTTTAAGAGACACAACGTGCTCACAAAACATGAGCTTCACCTGCCACGCAAGGTCACTGCCAACCATCGCTTTCACGAACGCTGGCAGCGAGAGATCGGCGCCCACGACGAGAAACAGAGCGGCGCGCTGCTCTAACCATTCGAGGCAGTCAGCCAAAGTGTACAGTGCCAACCGCGTAGCCACAATGGTGACCACATGGTGACACTCCTCGGCTCTCTCACGGTCACCCAGTGAGATAACACCTGAAGCAACCATGCCCCGAGAGCAGACAGAATGTGAGGGCCCCGCGCCGCTTCGCCAGCCATCCCTCTAGGGAGAGGCGATTGACCTCAATCGTCTGGGGGTCCGCTCTGAGCTCCTCCAGCATTTGTTACCACTTTTGAAAAAGGATCGTCTGGGAGTATCTCCTCAACCTGACGACCTCCTCCGGCGACTTCGCAGCATATCAGCCAGTACGGGCTAACACACACCCCGCCTTAATCGAGATTATGCGTTTCTTCTCACTCTCCTGACCGTCATGGCGATTTGCGCGCGGCGCAAAAATGGCCTGTTATAGCGTAGAGACGGCGACAGGCCGAATTCGGCCCACCCACGTTAGGGAGTAGCTTACTCAGTGCGGCAGCAGCTCCGATGAATCGCGGCGCCAATCGGTGGAAATGTGTATCAAAATTCCATCCACTGTCGAGGACAAGGTCAAGATATATCATTATCGACCCAACAGTGATGGAAACGATGGACCATAAAACGGCAGTCGGGCGGGCATTTGGTCACAGGCCTACCTCTCTACACACAGACAGCTTTTAGCGAAATTCCTTGAAATACACCAAAAAAGGCGTAAACAAATAAGAAGTAAGTAAATAAAATACGAAACGAAACAAATAAACAGAAAGTATTTTTGGTATGGCGAGTATTTAAATTGTAAACTTCTATAAATTAAAAGCGAGCAAACCAAATAATGAAGTAGAATCCGAAAAGTTAGGGGTAACGCCCTGACTTATTGTCGAACATAAATTACGGTAAGTTTTGACAATAAATTCTGTTGGCTTCAATACGGATTTATTGGTACTAGAAATGGCATTAATTTGGAAATTAAATTATCTATAATTATGTATATTTGTAGAAAAAATTAAGTGTGTCAAAATAACAGCTTTTTCGGGACTTTCACTGGTAGATGTTGTAAGGAGTGACTTAGGCTACTTTTATTTTAGAAATTTTTGCGCACTTGCAGCAGCTTTAAGCGTTGTTTGTGTTATAGGCGACGGTAGCCACCTACCATCAAGTGGACCGTCAGCCTGTCTGTCGACCTTAACATAAAAAATATATATATACAAATAAATAATAATACACACAATAATCTCGCACTCATTACGCGCATGCCGCCGCAGCGAATCGAGGTCAGTTCAGCTAATATAAAAAAGTCCCTGCAATACGGTTTTCACTAAAGAAAAGAGCGATAAATTAGAGAGGTTTGTGTATATAAGTAATTTGCAGAAAAAATTGCAAACGCACGAAGCCGGGGGCGGGCTGCTAGTTATATATATTTAAATATTTTCGCAATTAAGGACTAACAAAATTAAAGCATTTAATAAAGACCTCGAGGAACTCAATATGAAACTCTTAGAACTGGTTTAGTTGAATGTCAAAAAGTTAAAAGCAAAATAATAAAAAAACATTTACAATTTCAAAAATACTAAATTATGATTAAATCCTTTTGTAATTGTTATTTGTCTAAAAATTAAGAGGGTTTTGCAAGTACGTGATACTATTTTAGAAAATAATACTTAACCCTACTTTGTTAAGTTGTCAAATATATTGAATCCCATCACCCATGGCACAAACGTCCAAATAATAAAGAAAAAATTGTAATAACTACAGTATAAACTACAACTGGCTTTATTGATCTACCAAATTAACGAACTTTGTATATAAAATACAAATATATTTTTCAAAATACAAATTTTTTGATAAGACTTACATTTAGATACTCCATTGTTGAAATTATGTTTCATTCAAAAATTAATAAAAATTAAATTACTTCATTGCAGAATTTTAGCGAGCCCCTTAGTCGAATGCTTTAAGGTTACGGGGGCATACAAAGTGTTTAGCTTCTACACACTTCACTTGAACACAGCACTGGGTTTTAGTAAAACTTCTTTATTCGTAAGACAAGATAAGATATATTTTTAAAAGTATAGATAATACCTACCAAATGTCGCCGCCAATTTTGTTACCTAACATTTATTTCAGATAGCGACATCTAGTTACAACATAGTTACATAAAATTATATTACATATAGGAATTACATATGGAAGGGCCATTTCTATACACAAAGCATAAAAAAATTCTAATTTCACCCGCATGGCTCCATAATTGAGTGGACACGATACCAACACAACGGAGCTCCTTTTATTAGCCATATCTTGTTAAAATAATATGAAAGAATTTATGAACAGTCTATACACAACACACTTATAATAATCTACTCACAAACTAGTCTTATTAAAAAGTTTCCGTCTAAATATTCTTGTGCACAGGAATATAATCTTCCCGTCACAGTGGAGCGATTGTGACTATATAATCATGTGAAACAATGCACATTGAAGCATTATATTAGACGGAAGCATTTCGCGGAATAAAAATGTTATAAGTGCCAAAAATATTAAATATTAATTACTCGTAAAATAAAATGTCAAATAAAAATTAATAAACAAAGGCCTAGATAATATGTGAAGTGTGAGATTACTGATAATTTTTTTAGGTTTGTATTACGTGTCATTTTGAAAATAAAACAAAAAACGATAAAAATGAGAGGCAATTTGGTGATATTTTTTTATCGAGAAAATTTCATTGTATAATATTTTCTTTTCCACATTTCACTTTTATTTATATAAATATTTTCTTATTTGGACTTTACAAACTTAGATAAAATTCAATTCTAGGATTAGCTATTTCTATTTATACGCGCTCTTAACGCTCTGTCTCAGGGGTTCCGGGTTCGATTCCCGGCAGATCACGACAACCTCAAGCTGTCGTCAAGCTGACGACAACCTAGACCGTCAAGCTGACGACAACCTAGACAAAAAAATACCGTTAAAAATACAAGATTTTTTTTGTAAAATAATATTTGTCATTCCTTTGAAATAAAGTCGTTTCTAGTTATTCTACATCTCGTCTGGGGTTAAACAGAAAATTGTGAAAGTTTTCTATTGAAATAGCAAAGAACGGACCTGCGAACTGTTACTTCCAGCAAGTAACAATCCTTGTGTCAAAGTGGGTATAACAAACCTTAAAGTTAGTATGTTGTCAAGGGGCAAATTAAACTTTCAATGTAAAGTACGTGTGTGAATAATTTTACTCCGATTTTGGTAGCCTTTATTACTCATCTCACAATTATTGTATCAAATAGTTAAATCTTAAACTATTTCTTACAATAAAGTTCCCAAACTTTCGTATTTGATTTAATTAATGCATTTATTGTTATATATTTATTGTTCATTGTTTTTATTGTGTTTACTTGTTTTTTTTTTTGCCTATTCTATACATATAATAAAATCGTAATGGTCTGTACGTACATTAAAAAAAAAATTTGTACACATTGTACTTATGTTACCGAGGGCAAAAAAATAGTTTTTAGAATTTTTGTCTGTGTGTTTGTGCGTTTGTGTAAGCGATTTGAATGTGGTTTTCACTGATGTATTGTAGCAAGCTTCCCGTAACATTTAGTGTTTTTTTTTTGTTTTTTTTTTCATTTCAATCGGTTTACAAACAAATTAGTTACGCGCTATACCGAATACCACTCGTATGAAGTTGCAGGCTCAGCTCGTATATAATAATTACTAGCGACTCATCCCCGACTTAATACGATATTAAGCATAAACTATACTCAAACCATCCTCATTTATCTTATCACTCTTGCAATCAGTGCAAACTGTATCAAAATCGATTAGATGTTTTAGAAGAAGTTTGCCGTCAGCCTCTATGCCGATTTTAACATTAAAAAAACAGTTGGCTGTAAAATTTGACGTTGTGTATCAAATATGCTGACCCTATTGATCTCCAAAATTTAAGAACTAAGCTGCAGATCCTGGCACATGACGCAAAATTGCCTGTCTGTGTGTATTCTATAAGATGTACTTCGGAAAGCGTGCTCGGGAGCTGCATGAGATCATACCGCCTTGCCCTTTCTTCTATCGGAGATGCAGACGTACGGCTGGTTACCATCCTCACCTTGTCGAAATCCCTCTAATTCGGACCAAGCTCTTTAAAACGCTTTAATTCATCTGTATTTCCAAATCCTTTGAAGGTTCGAGTGAATAGGCATCTTCTGGGTGAACTCGCTCCATCGTCGGCCTCATCCTTCCTACATGGATAGATGCTGGTCAAGAGAAAACCTATATTAAAAAAAAAATTACACTTGTTTAAAAGGTTTAGACTCAGTCTTTATATTGACATAAAATAAATCCTTCGAACTAAAGAAAGCCCAGCGCAAACATGGAAAGTTAGTTGCGTTGTTTACTGAGCTATTTGCATTTTTATAGAACGCTTCAATCTCTAAGCTAAGGGTAGAAGCCGCAAGCCGAGTAGTTCATGTGTATGAATTTTAAAACGCACTTAGGTGGTTTGTAATATCCTGAGAGGTTTAAAAGATTCAACTGCAATAAGGAGTGATTATGGAATATACAATTGTTTGTTTGTTTGTAACACTTTCGCGCCTTTACTAACTCAATCGATCATCATGAAATTTTTCATACACATTGTCAGGGACACAGAAAAGAACAAAAAGGTACCATATATGGTACCTTTTATCTAATTCACTTCGCGCGAGATATTATCTAAAAATAAAAAATAAAAATTCAACGCCTGGCTAAAATACAAAAGCAATAAAGATTGAATAAATGTTTTAACACTTAAGAAAAGGGCCGCGGACGAAGTCGCCGGCAAAAGCTAGTGTATAATAATTTAGTAGTGGCAGTGCAGTCAATTGGGTGGCCCGTCTTGCGGCAGTAACCACCCCCTTACAGAAGACCACCGTGAAATAACAGCACGTGTGCCGTTGTGTTTCGGTGAGTGAGTAAGGGATGCCAGAGCTCATTTACCTATCCTCTCCTAATCCCTTATCCTTAACCCTACTGTAGTCGGCAGCGCACTTGCAGAAACTTTGGCGTTGCTTGTATTATAGGTGACGGTAGCCACCTACCATGAAGTGGACCGTCAGCCTGTCTGCCGATCTTAACATAAAAAAAGTAAGAATAAATTCGATTTCTTTATGTTTTAAAGAGAAGCAAGTAAGCTGACGGTTGTCTAAGTACACACACAGCGTGCTTGAAGAAGCCAATACATTTTTATTGTAGCTAAGCTGAAAGAGTTATTGAATAGAATTGAAAGAGCTATTGAATAGAAAGGCGTTTGTTCCAAATACCGATATTATAAACATATGAAAGAAATAAATAAAAAGTTGTGTAGCGGAAAACCAAAAACCACTGACTAATCGTTTTGTATTGGAAGTAGTAGAAATGTAACCATTCGATTGCATATACGAATAATGGTTATAAATTAAAGCTTAGTTTACACTTTTAGTATCCCGCTTATACAATATTAGTTCACTTACCATAACACTGCTAAAAAAACTTTTTTATGTCTTACGTGCATAAAGTTTCCTTGGATAAGATGTCGCCGATATACATATCTTAATAACATAATGTACAGTTTGGTATAGTTATTAAATCATATGTACAAAATTAACCAGCTCTTTGGATGAGTGGTTAAGGTGAACGCTCAGTCTCAGGGGTCCCGGGTTTAATTCCTGGTAGAGCCGCTTTTGGAAATGAACTTTTCATAATTGGCTCTGGTGTGGATCTGGCAACAAGAGACAGGGAACACTGCGTTTCGCAGTCATAAATTGGGTAGCATGTCTGGCAGTAATCGGCAGTAACCCTGCTCAATAGAAGACTCATGAAATAACAGCATATCTGCTGTTGTATTTCGGTAAGTAAGTAATGGATGCCAAAACTCATTTCCCTATCCCGTCCTAATCCCTTATCCTTAATGCTACTAAGGTCGGAGCACTTGCAGCACCTAGGCGACTGTAGCCATCCACCGTCAAATGGACCGTCAGCCTGTCTGTTGACCTGTAGATAAAAAAAATCTTATGTTTTATATTACAACTTATAGTCTATAGTTTCTAGGTGCAATTAAAAATATTACACCAATTTACAGAAATGTCAGTTTTTGTTTGAAACGTCAAACTCCCTAAAGATTTTTACATAAAAAAAATTATCTCTTACAATTAAGGATGTATACACATTGGAACATTGGTAGTTCCAACAAAAAGTAATATTCTTTATGCTTTAAGCTTATGTCCCCATCTTGTCACTATGGTTATAACTGCTATAAATTGATATGAAGGTCTTTATTCTATAAGTCACAGAAAGGAAACATGCTCAAGTGTGCACCTCGCTTAATAATCACCGATTTCCAATTATTGCGTAGTATCGTGCTTCACAGAGTGTGAGTTCGGTCAAAGCCTTTCACACAATGTCCGGGCCACTTTGATACGGGAGCAGCCCGCAGCTACGTTATTAAGGCGTCCATACAAGGTTTACCTAAACTTTATTTACTGACAAACTTATTGGACGATGATTAACAATATCTTTTCGTTTATTTATAAATTCCATGGGCGTATATAAGGGGATGGGGGGCTTAGGGGGCCCGGACACCCCCCTTAGCATACGCTAAAAAATATTCTTTTGTTTTTGTCATGGATTATTCGTGCCACAAAGTATATATGCATATACTCAGGGCTCGGTTTTCACAGCAACGATTCGTTGAGTCCACTGCTCTCATCTCTCTCTGGATTGAGGATGCATGAAACACTAGGTATTGTATTTTATGAGCGAAGTCAAATGTCAGAAGGCATAGTCTACTTTTTTTATGTTAAGGTCGGCAGACAGGCTGGCGGTCCACTTGACGGTAGGTGGCTACTGTCGTCTATAACACAAGCAACGCCAAAGCTGCTGCAAGTGCGCTGTCGACTGCAGTAGGATTAAGGATAAAGGATTGGGAAGGGAGAGGAAAATGGGCTCTGGCATCCCTTACTCACTCACCGAAACGCAACAGCACACGTGCTGTTATTTCACGGTGGTCTTCTGTAAGGGGGTGGTTACTGCCGCCAGACGGGCTGCCCAACTGACTGCGAAAACGCATTGTACCCTGCCACTACTTTCCAAAGCGTAACAAACAAAGATTGATAAAATAAAAATATAAAATTGGACAATAGTGCACCTATAGTTCATTAGTTGCATATTTTATATTATGTAACTACTAATAAATGTACTTAGTATTTATTCATATGTTACTACTTGTTTACTTTTGACAAAAATAAATGCTTTACCGACATTATATACGTATTTTATTTAAAGATATTTAGAGTAATTATCGTTTGCCCGCAGCTTCACTTCCGTGTACTATAATGTTTATGTAATTTCTAATAGGGGATCGGACAAATTTTCTGAAAGCGTTTTAAATTAATCTTCATGGATATTTATTCCCATAAAAAATACTATTTTATTTATTTATAGCCTTTTAGGTACTCAAAATCATGTTTTAATATTGTTTGTTTGAAAATGCCGCCAAAACGCCACGATAATTCATCTGAGAGCGCGTAACGTCATTTGTGGTCATATCATAACAAAACAGCTGCATTTGCATAAAAGACAATGATTGCCCACAAATGACGTCACGCACTGTGATTGGTGTTTCAGTATAGATAAAAAATATTGTAAATAATAAAATTTTATTTCTTCATTTAAAAATATTTAAATTAATTATATGAAATTATTATTCGATAAATAATCGTAAAAAATTATATATTTTCTTTCTAAGTACATTTTAGATTTTAATCTGATTACTGTCCGATCCCCTATTGACTGAAGGTTGGCGTTTAGAATTCTGCTTTTTTCTGCATGAAGTCTGGACAAAAAATAATTTTTGGACCCTTGCACCACTGCCATGAGAAAGCTATAGCTACGCCCATGATTAACTTCATAATATGAGGTAAGTTCGAGTTAAGTTCGATTGTTGGTACTGTAAATGGGCTGTAATATCTCTTATTTTAAAAACTGATATTAAGGTGGAGACAAACGCTAAATACTAAAAATATTCATAGTTTAATGAAGATGTTACAAGAAATAGACAAGACAATTGCTTTAAAAAAATATATATTATGCTTAAACATGTGAAGAACCAATTGTATTAATTAGAATTTTCGTTAAAGTAATAGAAACTCCACAAAAAAAGTTAGAACACAAGAAGAATTTGACTTTTATTGAAAATTCTCTCGAAAACGGCTTATTGCGCGCATATGAATCCTGTACCTATTATTAATTAATTAATGTCAGTTTAAAAAATTGTATTAAGTAATATTTTTTTATATATATTGTTCTAATGGTAAAAACAAAAAAAACACCATTTCTAGGCGTGTTGAATTGTCTCCGCCGCCAGCGAGTTCTATTGTAAATGTCATTTGCCTCAGTGAATCCCTTAAAAGTAAACATTTCCTTCCAAAATATAGCATCAAAAGAAAACGCACTTTACCACCGCACTGCGCGCCATAGATGCGAAGTTCATCCGCATTACCTGGATAAAGTGCCGCTGCGCACAGTTCGGATGAGTAGAAACTTTATCCCACGGACGCGCGATCTTTGGAACAGTCTCCCTTCTAAGGTGTTTCCATCTAGCTACAATATGGGCTTCTTCAAGCGAGCAGTAAACAAAAAAAAAGCAGTAAACAGTAACAAAAATATAAAGGTTTCATCAGCCACGTTTTCAATTATTTTGATAATTTTCTACTTCAACCATAGGTTCACATAAAAAGTTTGTTATGAAGCGAACATTGAAATAGCCTCCACAGTTTCTCTCCCGCCATCCTACACACGTTTAATGATCGACATAAAACAGGCGAAACTTGCAAAATGTCAAACCCGCCTCCGTTTCCGCTGTCACTTACTACCTTTCAAACTTAATCCTCAACGTCACACAAAGTTACAACTAGGGTGCTGGCTGATTGGCCACAAACGCAGATGGAAAACAGTACGTGGATTTTTTTCTTACCATAATATAATACTTTGATAGATAATTGGAATAACATTCACTGTCAGCAGAACAGTTATCTGTACTAATATTATAAAGCTTAAGCGTTTGTTTGTTTGAACGCGCTAATCTCAGGAACTACTGGTTCGAATTGAAAAATTCTTTTTGTTTTGAATAGTCCATTTATCGAGGAAGGCTATAGGCTAGATAACATCACGCTACGATAAATAGTATTATATATAAGCAGTGTCCAGTACCGCGCGCCCCATGCGCACGTCGCCGCGCCGCGTATGGGCCGCAGCGAAGCGTGGCCGAGTTCAGCTAGTAATATTATAAAGATATTAAATATTAAATTTCAGTTAGGCTATCAGTATTCAAGATTTGTACAATACGATACTTTATTTGTGTAATATTATTTTTGTCTCTAATAGTTATTTTATAAAAGTTGTTATAAACAAAATTGTCCAAATAAAGCTACTGTTTGTATGATATTTGTTGACGGCTGTCCAACGGGGTAATACTGCCTCGGAGGCTTCGACCCCTCTCACTACCGAATTGATACCTTGAGGCACTTGGTAGAAAAGACCAATCAACTTTACAACTAGCGTATATCAAAACAAGGTAATTCAAAACTTAACACACTTCATGTAACTTAAATCTGTAGGAGACATGTTTCCAGTAAGAAATAAAAAAATTAAGTTTCTAGCGTAATTTAAACTGAAAAACTTAAGATTCATTAACTTAAATATAGGCAGTTTCGAAATACATTTATTTACTTGCGACATTCACTGAAGTATATAAAATCTATTTATTTATTTATTTATTTATTTATTTATTTTTAAGGGAAACATACTGACTATAATACTTATAACTAAATGACAAAAATGGCACAAATACCAATAAAGTTTCCACAATTATTTAGTTCATAACAATATTACACAGTCAACCTTTGTAATTAATTAATATGTAATTAATATGTAATTAATAATTTGTAATTAATATGTAATTAATTATTATGTTATCCCAATATTTGTGTAAATCGTGATAGTGTTCGTAAAAGACAATTATAGATAGATTTATAAATGTACAGGCCTGTATACACCCTTACAGTTGTAAAGTCTGGCTGTGTGCAGTGAAGCAGCACCCGACTATAGCGGCGACTCACTGGTCTGCCGATTCGGTGGAGGCTCACCGAAACACGACAGCACAAGTGCTGTTATTTCCGGTCTTCTGTTAAAAACTCTTAAATCGTGAATACTAATGTTACGAATAATATAAGTTATTTATTCGCAACCCTTCTTATTCTTATTCCTTCTTATTTTTCAAATTCTTTATTTCTTGTCTACCAATAAAACTTCGGAAGCATTTGCTATGTGAGCTGTGCATGGGAAAATAAAAGTTTTTAGCATTTCGCTGCCCGGTAGAAACAATTCTATTTTCCGGAACAGTTAACTTTCGCGTCTTGTATTGTACTTCGTTCTGACTTGTCTCTTTAACCACGTCTGTTTTATACGTTTTCTGTGTCAACGTTGTGAAACTAATTTAATTTAATTTTTTCAGTTAATTCCTTTTACATTTTTTTATTCTTTTATTGGAGTTTATTCTTTAAGAATCGATTTTCATATAAGGCCCCCGGTATGCAAATTTTTTGAGGAGTAAAATTAATACAAGCGTTAACTAAAAAGCGTTACGTTATCTGCCACTTTGACATTTGTGCGACAGCTGACGCATGTATTTATGTTCCCTAATTCTATTCTTTGAACTTATAAAACCAAGCGTCGAAATCTTGTTGTCACGTTGAAATCACGTTGTTTGGGATACAGCTAATTACATAGGGTACGTTTCATCCAGAAAAAGGTACTATTCTCGTTGACTAAAATACACCCAAGAAAATAGGGGACGAAGTCGCAGTTATTATAATAAATATTTAATAAATATTGCTAGCATTAAAAAAATCCATAAAGATAATGACGGCACATAAATGCTCGCATGTTCTTCACGACGTGATGGCTCATTTACATACATAGATCTGGTAGAAATCAGATCCACTAGATTCAAACTGGCTGGTTACTTAGCCAACTTGTATATCCAGCCCATCTAGTCCATCATCCAGAAGTATCCTGGATTTGAATGAGCAGCTGTAGTGTACCAAGATGAAATTTCGAATACTATGCGTATTATGTCATGCTCTTGGGTTGGGACTTGTTAAAATTAATTATATGCACTGTGTGGACCCTGTAAAATAGTCATTTATGCAGAAAGATATTTAAGAACTATTTTTATAAACTAATATGTGCATTGATATACATCTAAGATAGATTTATTCCCAATTGTATAAACTAAAATTGATTAGTAAACAGCTAGGACTTTTAGTAGCCGCTGGGGCCGGAAGGTTCTCAAGTAGAAGCCACTAACCGGCAAGCCCAGCGTAGGACGTCCTGGTCTGCTGGTCTAGCTGGTCGACGGTGGATCCAGAGGAGGCCAGAAATGGACGTCTTACAGCTAAGATGATGATGATGATAGGACTAAATAAATATTGTACTTTAGAAATCCTTTACCTATGTACAAATGGGCAGAGGGGCAGTGTTTGTCTGGTGAGCTCCAAGCTCTAAGCTCTAATTCAATTAGAGCTTGAGAAGACAGCTGAAGTAATTTAAAATCTTCGAATCAAAAGAAAGTGAACGGAAGAGGAAGAAGAAAGAGTGCGTAATTGTTTTCAATTCAAATTAGTATTTACGCATGTATTTGCAAATTACCAAATTTTATTTTGTAAAGAAGTGATACTTGCGAAGCCACCCCAGCGCCCCCTTGGAACTTGAGCCCAAAGCTGAAGCCTGAATAGCCAGTGCGTAAATCAGGACCTGGTTATAGGCCACCAAGAATTACCTATATAGCGAAAATCGCCCAGAAGAATACCGAAAATAAAGTTAATTCATTAAAATGAAGACTAAAAAAGCCCAATATATTAATATTCCAATTTCGAAATATATTTCATTTGTGAAGCCGCACACATTTAAAGAGTTGTAAATTTAAAATTCAGCTTCCAAGCTGCAGTAAAAACTTAACTCTTTGTCACCTCCATTAAAAAGTTATGTAACCGGGTACCGAAGTGCTGGCCGCAAATAAACGTCTATATAAAACGAGGGAGGAGCTGGAATTTGACTGCAAGTGGGAGATACCTCACACCTTCCACCAATGATTGTTTTTTTTTATTCAATGCTTTAAATTGAATGTCGTGGGAGATATTTTCGATTCCAAAATGGAATTATTTGAGACAAATTTTTTCCGAGAATATAGTTATTTTGCGGAGGTGTCTTTACGCTCATAGAGTGTTAGAGGTCTAGTGGAGATTTCGTTAGCAAATGAATAATAAAACAGTGTGCACTTCTGACCTTAGGAGAAAGCTACGTACAATAAATACTTTGATTCATCAATGTCATAAATACTAATGGATACAATTCTATTCGCGCAATACACAGACAAGGCTACACGTTCAATTTTTATCACGTCAGTTAAGTTAGTAGTTCAGTCAGTACTGAACGTGTTTCGTAGAGGTCAGTCGTGTACAGATATGAAGGCAAAAACTAAAGCTTGTGTGGCTATTATTTCACGTCTTTA
Source organism: Bembecia ichneumoniformis (assembly GCA_910589475.2). Taxonomy (NCBI): domain Eukaryota; kingdom Metazoa; phylum Arthropoda; class Insecta; order Lepidoptera; family Sesiidae; genus Bembecia; species Bembecia ichneumoniformis. The sequence continues at coordinate 955,721 of OU342531.1, forward strand.
TTAATTTGTTTATAAATTTATAATAGTTTACTTAAAAGCTTCTCCTCTTTTAACGATATCTTTATAGTTTTTGGATGATAAAACTCACAATTCGGGCAAGGCTTCTAAATTCAAAATGAACTCCTTTAAATTAATCTGGTCTGCTATAATTGGCTTGACGTCGGCGCTACGTCTGTCTCCATTGCTGTCACGATGCGTACTGTACATACTGACATATCGCAATATTTACTGATCGTGTAATATAATAGTATATTGACGGATGTCAATATTTATCACAAACTGACAATACGGAATCCAAAAATCTAGATTTTGTAATAAATATTGCGATCGATCAATATATGAGATTAGACGATCAATAAATATCACGTTATTTTTGAATGTCTAGCCTTCACCTAACAGGGGATAGGAAAGTGGCTCTTGCTGTAATTTCAGGATAGTCTTCAGGGGTTGGCTACTGATGATTGCCAACCTGTCAGTCATTATTATTAGTGCGAAAAGCAGTGTACCCTGCCACTATTAAGCCAAACTCCAAAAATAGTCAATAAATAAATATCAATTTAGAATTTTTATGCAATACTAGTTTTTTTTTAATTTGATTCCAATAGTGGCTGTGCACACTACGTTCCGCAGTTATGTGGCAGTAGTAACTAACCCCCTTACAGAAGACCACGTTGAAATAAGAGCATGTGTGCTTCTGTGTTTCGGTGAGAGAGTAAGGGATGCCACTTGCAACATCTTTGGCATTGGTTAGAGTTGATGTCAGTCTGGCTTATTTCTTTCAACCAAGTTCGATTCCGGGTAGGGTCAACTTTGAAAAAAGGAACTTTTCAAATTTGTCTCTGGTCTGGATCTAGAAAGTAGTGGCAGGGCATACTGTGTTGCGCAGTCATTTGGGCAGCCCGTCTGGCGGCAGTAACCACAACAGCACGTGTGCTGTTGTGTTTCGGTGAGTGAAGTAAGGGATGCCAGAGCCCATTTCCTTATCCCTTCCCAATCCCTTATCCTTAATTCTATTGTAGTCGGCAGGGCACTTGCAGCAGCTTTGGCGTTTGCTTGTGTTATAGGCGACGGTAGCCACCTACCATCAAGTGAACCGTCAGCCTGTCTGCCGATCTTAACATTAAAAAAAAGTAATTTTATCCACACAACCAGAAAAAACTTCCAGTGAGTGCACCAGATATTATAGTTTAATTCTCATTTATTTCATTACATGGATTATATGCTACCTATTCACATTGTGTTCGTTTTTAAAGGCTAAACAGTAATACTGTCTTCACTGTATATTATTATTTCCTAATATTATTATAAGTTATTATTCCTTGTGTAATAATAATAATAATAAGATCAAATTACCAAATTCCGTTTACCACCCAACGGATTTTTATGGATTGAGAACATTACCAAAAGGTCCCTACTCAGCATTTTGCTGACATGGGCCGGCATTGATCTTCCGTATGATCCATTCAATCATTATAACTTCCTGAGCAAGATGAGGCTTCCTAAGCAAGATGAGTTGGTATTTATTAGAATTGGCAGGTCGTTCACCCGTTCCCAAGGCAACCCGACAGAATATGGGATTATGAGGGCAAAATACCCGAGATTACCGGCCGTTGTACTGACGTAAAAAGGAAATTGCCTTCATCCACGATTGCAAGATCGCTAAAATATAACGTAGTAGCCCTACATTGGTTACTATCTACATTGGTTCATCATCAGCATCTGCCTCTTTAAACTTGTGGAGACCACATTTCGGCACGATACGTTATCACTAGGGGGATTTTTTTTTAATGTTAAGGTCGGCAGACAGGTTGGCGTTCCACTTGATGGTAGGTGGCTACCGTCGCCTATAACACAAGAAACGCCAAAGCTGTTGCAAGTGCGCTGCCGACTGCAGTGGGATTAAAGATAAATGGATTGGAAAGGGGTTAGGAAAAATGGGCTCCATTTTATGAGCAAAGTCAAATGTTAGAAGGCATAGTCTACTTTTTTTTATGTTAAGGTCGGCAGACAGGCTGGCGTTCCACTTGATGGTAGGTGTCTACCGTCGCCTATAACACAATAACGCCACAGGTACTGCAAGTGCGCTGCCGACTGCAGTAGGATAAAGGATAAGGGATTGGGAAGGGAGAGGAAAATGGGCTCTGGCACCCCTTACTTACTCACCGAACAGCACATATGCGCAGCACATTTCACGGTAGTCTTCTGTAAGGAGTGTGCCCTGCCACTACTAAATCCGTTATTATAGTTTTAAAGAATAATACGTTATTTTACAAATTCACTTTATTCATCATTATATAATAATATGTATATCATAATATATACCTAAATGAAACAAATATCAATAAAATGAAATGGCAAACTAATGCAAGAATTTTCGCACAGGAAATTAAATGCCAATGGTAAGAAATCCCTATCATTTCCTTCGACACACGAGAGAAAAAAATCTCTACTAGCGAAGACTTGGCAGGAAATGAAATCGCCGCAGGCATATCCATAACAAACAATGCTTCAATATAACAATAAAATTTATGCCAGTTTTATAATAAAAGATATTTGTATACGTTGGTCTTTATTCTCTAACAAATATTAAAATATAATAAACGCTATCATTTTCTACCATTAGAAATCAGACGCAATATTAGCGATATCTGTTACCTAGTCAATGTTGCCACTGGTTGCATTGACTGTCCAGATCTACTATCTAAAATATACTTGCGTGCAAATGCACTTCGTCTGAGGGAGTGTCCCTTGCTCAATGTGCCCTCGGCAAGGACTAAATACAGACAAAATTCTTTCATTGTACGTGCGTGTAGAAACTTCAATAAGTTATCCTCTGAAGTTGACCTCTTCTACACCAGTACGGCATCAATGAGAGGAACACTTGCTGCCAACTTCTTTGGTTCCTAGTAGCCATGTAGTGTGTACTCAATTCAGTGATATTGACTGTGTGTAACTTGCATCTTGTAGTGATGATGTTTTTGAATGTTAGTGACGATCTATACAGTTTTCTTTTCTACTTTATGTAATACCTATATTGTGTATTCCTTTTAATTTGAATTTATCGGTGAAGATTTGTAATAAGCATTGTCATATGTATTGCATTACTCTAAAGTCTACTAGTTTGGCTGTAAATCTTCCTAAAATGAAAAATAAATAAATAAATAAATAAATAATAAATTGGCTTTTTACATTAATTTTTTTATAACACCGTTCGTAAAAGCTTTTCATGAAATCAATTCGATATGTTCGTCAATATTATTAATAATATTATTATTATTATGTATCTACTGGTTTCTGCATGAGAACGCGACTTCTTCCGAGCCACATTTTCTTAAATGTTGAAACATTTATTACTCAGATTGCTTGGTTTAGATAATTGCTCGGTACCATAATTATGTGCTTCTCTGTACCCCAGACAATAAATTTATTTTGGAAATTTGAGATTTTCACCATTACAAATATTATTATGTACAATAAGAAGAAAAATGTAATGTCTAATCAATTAATGAAGAAAGTAGGTATAATTAAATATTAAGATGCTTATTTTAATTAAATTTAAAAATCTTCAGCTCTTAAAAAAATCTACATGGAAAGAATATTGAAAATAAATACTGCCATGGTGCCGACATCTATGAGAAACTTTAAGAACTCCTTTAACAAAATTAGTTCATGCTCTACCTACCGTTACTATAAAAACTCCATAGGACACATTTTGAAAACAATTCGAAAAATAAGTTTAGTGGGGTCATCTATAAACTATTATGATAACTTCTAATATCAGAGTCATACTATTTTTTTTATTGAGTTACACTCGAGTCCAGCCACAATTCAAGAATACTCCATTGAAAAACAATTACAGTCATGGTGGTGACATCTATACGACACATGATGAACTTCTTGGACAGAGCTATTTAAAACACGTGTATGGTTATAATGTTACGCTATTACTCTAACAGATGTCGCTTTCACTGTTTATTTTCTGAATCCAATATTCAGTTTACTGATATCTTTATTTATATTATTTTTTGTTTATTGCACACCAAATACCTAAGATTTGATGGCTATTAATTGATTTATTTTTGAAGTTCTCTCAATTTTTTCGAAAAATAATCAAATATAGAAAATAGTTACTTATTATCATTCGTAAGTAAGTTTATTACTAAAATATCTAAGTAAGTATATAAATATATACTAAGTATTATAAAGTGAAAAGATTTGTTTGTATGTATTTTTGTATGTTCGTAATGAATAAACTCAAAGACTACTGGACCGATTTTAAAAATTCTTTCACCTATAGAAAGCTACATTATCAGCGAGTAACATAGGCTACTCATCCTCCCCCCATCTCTCCCCTTAATTGCCTTTTCCAGGAATTATATTTTATAAAGAGACGCGGACGAACTCGCCTGCAACAGCTAGTACTAAATAAAATCGTAAACGAAGCATGTCTGTACGTTAAATATTTTTTCAAATAAAAAACTATTTGTACACGTACAAAAATGTTAATTATATAAAACTAATAACTATACAGGACGCTCAAAATAAGCGTCCTGTATAGTTATTAGGTTTCCATATTAATATTCACATAAAAATTAAAGTTTTTTTTTCTCTGTTTTGTTTCAGATCACATTATTGCCGATTAGAGTCTCGACAAACGAATAATTCCAAAGCTATAGTCAATTTCTAAAGTTCCTAAAGCCAACTTTAGTTTTAAGTTAGGAATAATGTATAATTCAAACGAATTCCTTCATAGCGCCGGTGTCAGCCGGCACATGCAGGCTACGGGGGAGACACCCTCGCAGAAGACCAGCATGAAACGTCGCTCATGCGAAGTCCCCTTGGGGGATATATCCTCAAACAATTTCAAGGTATCCCTTGGCGATATTACCAATGATTCATTAAATTTCGACACTAGATCTATAAGATCGTCTCGTTCCGAGGATAATAGATCTATGAGATGTTATAGACCTATCGACACTAGAAGTTACAAGAATTTTCGTTCGTCCCTAGCGGACATATCGACTTGCGATGCGTTTAGCACTCTCTCGCGACCCCCAAGTTACGATCAACTGTCCAGAAGATCTATAACTGAAGGCCCGGAAGGTCAAGGCATCACTTCGAGCATCGAAGGTGTGCTGTGGGCTGACGAAGAGGAAGATGAATATTTCTATCACGAAAACATCACAACAGCTTGGAATCAAGGTGAGTGAATGTCTTATTATTTATTAATATTTTGCACTTATGTTAGTTTGAAGCACACATGATAAGTATGAAATAATCAAAATATAAATATATTAGCGGCCCGTCCCGACTTTGCACTGCTGGACATTTATTTTTTAAACATTTTGGGATAAACGTAAAGTGAATGTATAATCATTTACCCAAACAGAGGTATAAATCTAAAATTAAAATGGCAGATCACATTCACTTATAAAAAACAACTTATTGACAAGTTGCCACGCCACTCAAAGGAACTTTGGCGTCTCATTTATCACTCATTGACCGAACTGAAATTATTAATTCGGTCAATGAGTGAATAAATAGTTCACTGCGCATAACTTTCATCCATAATTCTAATAGACACTTAAGGTGATCGTGAGATCTCTTATGGATTCAATTTAGAACCAAAAATAGGCTGCAATTTTTCTCCCCGTGGTTCTATATTAGTTGCCTAAGGGCTCTTTCCACCTATATAGAACTTAATCATGGCTATATACTTAAATGTAAATAGATATGATATACGAGCTATTTCCCACCCAGTTGTGCTACTTGGGTCTTTATGCAGGACATAAGCGGTTTTTTATTTTCAAATTACTGTTTATATTTTTCTAATAAAAATTTTCATTTTTATCCATAAACCAATGTTTATTCTCAAAGTTTTTTTTTTAATTTTTACATTTTATTATTTATAATAGTTTCGACAATTTTGCATGGAGGGGGGTAAAGGGGGGAGATGGGGGGGAGGGTGATTATCCTCGCTGATAATGTAGCTTTCTATAGGTGAAACAATTTTTAAAATCCGTTCAGTAATTTTTGAGTTTATTCATTACAAACATACATACAAATCTTTTCTCTTTATAATATTAGTATAGATAAATGCAGGTTTGTTCTATCTTCCCGATACGATAAATCGTCAATACAAAAATTTTCACAAAATTACTTATGGTGGTAGAGCACATTGCGTTTCCCAGTTGTAAAATTCACCCCGCCCCCCTTTTGAAAAAAATCCCAGTAAAATTACAGCAAACTTATAAAATAGAGTATTTTAAAATAATTTATTCTTTTTTAAAGGTTACATAATTTTATAAAAATACATTAGGTACATTTAAAATATCTCCATTTAAATAAGTTTTACAAGGAATTACATTTTTGCTTTATTAATAGCGCAGGATGAATCTGGGATGAATTTGTCTCCGGAGCTGAGTCTATTTAATTCCGATTTTTTGTTCACATTTAAAAAAATCCTTTAAGACTTACAGGTGCTTATGAGAATCTAAATAATTATTCCCACGATCTAAATAACCGTCAGTAAAATCAAAACAAATCAGGAACGCATCCCGGTTTATTGAACTTCCGATCACTGATCATGATCAATGAGCCTCTCAACCGGGAACATATTTTCATAATTACCCCCGCCCACACGGTCCCCGTGCACAAGTACAATGAATGCTTATATTTGATTAAAAGCAGGTGTTATTACGTTAATGGAAAACATACATTCTGCGCGTCAACATTGATTTGTAACTAAATTGAAAATCTTATTTGTTATTTGACTTTTTTATGAGATGAGGCTGATAATCTACTTGGAGATTGAAGCCGCATTTAAACACGCGCAACTCAAGGCGGAACCTTGTGTTGTTTTTGAATATTATAGATAATTTAGAAAAATCATTTAACGCTGGCTAATTCTAGCCAAATTAATAATTTTTTTTTTATTAAAGATGGGTTTGCTCTTGACCAGCACCTATCAAGAATGAGGCCGACGATGGAGCGAGCTCACCCAGAAGATGCCTATTCACTCGAACCTTGAAAAGATTTGGGTTATATGAGCTCGGAAATACAGACGCCGGCAGGGAGTTCCAATCCCTGCCGGAGTGCGCATCACAAAAGATGTTTTAAAGCGCTTGGTCCGAATTAGAGGGATTTCGAATTACTAATTATTAATCCACACTGATATTATAAATGTGAAAGTAACTCTCTGTCTGTCTGTTACCTTTTCACGCCTAAACCGCTGAACTGATCATAATGAAATTTTGCATACAGTCAGGGATACAAGAAAGGACATAGGGTACCTTTCATCTAGAAAAAAATTACTGTTCCCGAGGGATCATTTAACGTCTGGCAAAGCTATAACGGCAATAAAGATGTTATGCGTTACATTGTTCATATTATATTTAGTCAAGCATTGTTTTTTTTTTTTCAACGCGGGCGAAGCCGCGGGCATAAGCTGGTATCATATATTTATACATAGACCATATACATTCTTACATTATTGTAAGACGTTTACTTATGTGTTTTAAGTTAAATTAAGAGAACCCGAGCAAAATTAATTAAATTAACCTATTTAAACATACTGTGTGAAGTTTAGTGAACTCTGCTCGACTGTAAAATTAAATATAAATAAATAAACAAGGAACTAAGTACCTATACAGAAAAAGAAACTCGTTTTTTTTTTTAATTTGAGAACACAAAATATTTTGTAGTGATAAGAGACAATGATAGAATCAGTCTGATGTTCATGAGAAGAATAATTTGCATTATATTTATCTATTAATTTTTATAAGACAACTATTTTCTGCCTGCGACTTCGTCCGCAGGTTAGGTTGCAATGTGGTAACCCCCGATGATCCTCTATGACATACCGTAAACCCCCCTTTCTATCCCTCATGATTTCCGAGATGCTGTCGCCGACTTTTTACCAGGTTACAATCTTCAAGGTTTGGGATTTTTTTGATACTCAGTTAACCACCCCCTCTAGGAACGGCTATAAGGGGGGAACCCTTCAGGATTTCCGGGAGATCAAATCATCATATTTTTTTTTTATGTTAAGGTCGGCAGACAGGCAGACCGTCCACTTGATGGTAGGTGGCTACCGTCGCCAATAACACAAGCAACGCCAAAGCTGCTGCAAGTGCGCTGCTGACTGCAGTGATTAGGAGCGGATAGGGAAATGGGCTCTGGCATCCCTTACTCACTCACCGAAACAAAACAGCACACGTGCTGTTATTTCACGGTGGTCTTCGGTAAGGGGGTGGTTACTGCCGCCAGACGGGCTGCCCAAATGACTGCGAAAACGCAGTGTGCCCTGCCACTACTTTCCAAATCCAGACCAGTGCCAAATTTGAAAAGATGAGTTTTCAAAGTTGACCCTGCCGGGAATCGAACCCGGGAACCCTAGAACAGAACGTTAAGGCAAGCACCCTAACCACTCATTCAATGTTGATCGTGATCGTTGAGAATCATTGAAATATTATTAGAAAATACATTAACAGCTCGCCTCGCAACCTGTGCAAGTGGTCAGACATAAATGTAGGCGAAATACTGTTGCGCGGCATCGCCCTTTAAGATGATATCATGATGGATACGCGCCGGCGCAGGAGAAACACTAATTGAGTACCGAGCTCTTAATGAGGCTACTGGATACACTGACTTTCTACTGTTAAAACGTATATTATTGATTTATGCTTTTACCGGAACCTCCTATCGGCTTATTGATGCATTCTCGCAGACTTCATATCTGGACCTGAACTCGAATGTCAACATTATCAGTGGCATTAGCCCTAATAATATACAAATAAATTTTCACTCTTACTACTTATTTTATGTTCATTCTTACTAAGCATAGGCACTCATTACGCATCTAAACAGCAAAGGTGTAAAAAAATCACCAAACATGTAATTTGATTGTCAAGCAGTGTCTGATTTACAGCACATTTGCTGCCTATACCCCAGTTCACAATCATACTAAAGTATTTTCACTGTATGATGATATGCGTGACAGTTCGTAAGTAACAATTTTAGTGATGCAACCTAACGATATTTAATTGATAGTTTGAAAATATCGAATTAGGTAGTTGGCAAAGCAAATGGAATCGAACTACCGATTTTAGATTTTCAGATTTAGAAATAAATTCTTAAATCTTAAAAAACAGTTTGTGTTAAATAAATTATAGAATACAATGCAGTCTGTTCAAAATATTAATTTATTTATTCATTACTGTCAGAAATCGAAACTTGACAACTCGTATCAGACTCAGAACAATATTTACTTTTGTTTTATTGTTATTATTAGTCAGCTTTAGTTTTATTATCAAAATACGATGAAATAGAACAGAAAAAATAGAAAGAAATTCTTCAAAATATAATAGAAAAAATATTTGTTGAATCTCCGAATATCCTATGGCAAAGATAGAGTACTTTCGATATATCCAATATAAATGAATGTCCCTAGTGTCAATCCCTATTAACACAAGTTCCGTTCCACGCGTTTGACACTTTTAAAATATATTTTATTATGTTTTTTATTACATTTACATATTGTAATATGTAAATGTAATAAAATAAAATATTATAAAAGTGATAATTCCTTTTGTGTTTTTCGAACAGATAAATTTTTTGATACATTTGTTTGTTTAATTGTTTTTTTTTTTGCCAGTTTTTTTTAGTTGAAAACAGTATGCGTCACATGAAAAGTGAGAACTGTTACGCATATCATCATAAATTGAAAATACTATAATTACATTTTTTTTTTCACTGCCGTCCTAATTACACCACCTTTTCTCCGTATGTTAATTCCTAGATTATGCCGGTGTGTTAGCTTCTAGATTATTTTTACAAACCGACAATTCAATTTCGATTGCTCAAGAAATTAGTTTTCGGGTATATTTCTGACCTAATGAAAACTAAATCATGTACTACTACTATTAAGGTGGGGTTAGGTATGCCTTAATATTAATTTATATGAGACATTAAAAGTAATCCAAATTTGCTGTCCCTAAAATCTATAACCCAAGACTTTAACCTAATCAACCTGCTGGTAAATTCTTCATTGAAATCAAATATCGTTCTAAGCGTCAAAACGGCTTGGCAAGCACTTAAATTCAGATCCTAGTATCAATGCCATTAGTGTACGTATGGTGGTAGACTACATTAGACTTACCAGAACAGTCTACCATAGACTATTCTGGTAGCACTACAAAATAATATCTGTACTAAGTCCTTTTCACATATTTAAAGTTTGCCGATAGTAATTTTCTATCTAATACATATTTTTTAGGTTTATATTAATTGTCGTTAGTATATTCGAATACGATGAACCCGTTGGATTAGTGGTTAGGGTGCTTGATTTAACGTTTTGTTCTAGGGTTTCCGGGTTCGATTCCCGGCAGGGATCAACTTTGAAAATTTGGCTCTGGTCTGGATCTAGAAAGTAGTGGCAGGGCACACTGCATTTCGCAGTCATTTGGGCAGCCCGTCTGGCGGCAGTGACCACCCTCTACAGAAGGCCACCGTGAAATGGTGTGTTTCGGTGAATGAGTAAGGGAAGCTATAGTCCGTTTTCCTATTCAATTCCTTATCCTTATCCTAGTGTAGTCGGCAGCGCACTTGCAGCAGCTGTGGCGTTGCTTGTGTTATAGGCGACGGTGGCCACCTACCATCAAGTGGACCGTCAGCCTGTCTGCCGACCTTAACATAAAAATAAATAAAAAATCTTAATTTGGCTAGAATTAGCCAGCATCAAATGATTTTTCTAAGTTGAACTACAAGTGCCTTTTCTATTGGTAACTTTTGGTATCAAGTGGACCGTTAGACTGTCTGCCGATCTTAACATTAAAAAAAAATTTCTTCAAAAATGAAAATAACATTCCCACTTTCTGCGTAATTTCAAATTATTTCACTGAAGTTTCTGTTTTCTGTAAACCTGGGCTATTTAGTTTTTTCAAATTCATTTAATTAACAACTTCTGAGAAATCATCTCAGCGACAGGTCACTGGACACAGTCATCTGCTGGACACATGGTTCCCTATCACCGATCAGAAGTAGCCTGGATCCAGAGTCTTTTAATATTAAAGTCAAAACTTTAAACTTCAAAAAGGTTATCAAAAGTTTAAATGGACGTGAACACCGTGATTGTTAAACAGAAATCAAACATAAAACATTAACGTTGGTAAATATTTCTAACGTCCCTTCGCGGGTGGTCCAGGTCTAATTATAAATAGAAACCCTCGTTTCTACGCATTTTCGATGGAATTATATTAAACGTGCACTCAAACATATTATGTTAGAGCTAGTTGATGCCATTAAAATGGCGCCTGACTCACAGTTGCTTGCGAATTGCATATAAAAATTAATAAACCAAACCGGCCTTACTAAGGAGTCCAAGGTAAATCCAAATATTCACTACTCCACACCAATTCTTACCAAACCTATTTATCTTATTTTTTATGTGAAATCTTTTTTTTTTATGTTAAGGTCGGCAGACAGGCTGAAGGTCCACTTGATAGTAGGTGGCTACTGTCGCCTATAACACAAGCAACGCCACAGCTGCTGCAAGTGCGCTGCCGACTACACTAGGATTAAGGATGAGGGATTAGGAGTGGATAGGGAAATGGGCTCTGGCACCCCTTACTCACTCTCCGAAACACAACAGCGCACGTGCTGTTATTTCACAGTGGTCTTCTGTAAGGGGGTGGTTATTAACTGCGAAAACGCAATGTTGCCCTGCCACTACTTTCAGTTAGCCTGACCAAATCCAGACCAGAGCCAAATTTGAAATGTTGATTTTTCAAAGTTGATCCTGCCGGGATTTTTCAAAATCGAACCCGGGAACCCTAGAACAGAGCGTTAAGGCAAGCACCCTAACCACTCATCCGTTGGGCTCGTCATATCACGTCTCTGGAAACTTAAGTTCTTGTAAGCTACCAAACATTGAAGTAATTAATACTAATATAATAAAACTGTAGAGTTTGTCTGTTACACTGTCACGCCTTATCACTGTGGAATTACACATACATACGTTAAGTTAAGATAAAGTCCATCGGCTAGTATTCTATAAAGTACCAATAAAAAGGATTTAAAAAGAGAAGAAGATATAAACAAGAAAACCTTACAAATTTCAACAAATCGTAAGAAACAGAACAAGAACATATCTTCGCGATCTTGATGCGTAATCTACATTTGTTTGCGAATTATTTACAAACGGTTGTCATTCGCACCTATTTAAAAGTTAATTGTTGTAAGTTAAGTTGTAATGTAAAGTCAAATGTTTAATAAATTTAAACAAAATTATTTAAGTAATCAGAGTAATACTGTGCATTGCATACTGTGAAATGTGTACAAGTTGTCAGGAGTATACAGAAAATGGCACAGGATACTTTTCATCCAGAGAGGCTTTGAATTGGACATCCAAAATTTCAACTCTTTAGAAAAAAAAGCGCGTACGAATTTCGAGCAAGGTTTTTATATGAAAGTTGGCACGCAGGCTGATCGTGGATTTAATCCTAAAAACAGAAGCAAAAACAACTTAGACGGGATGCAAGCGCGCAGCTGACTGGGAGGATAAGGACTGGGAGGATAAGGTTGAGACGGTCCCTGGCATCTCTTACTCATTTACTAAAACACAAAAGCACACGTGCTGTTATATCATTTTGTTTTAATTATAGTTATATTGTTTTGTAATACATCATATTTAATAAGTTAACCTATTAAAAGCATATTAAGGTACACCCATCTTAACAAATAAACAAAATTTACTTAATTTGCTAAACTAAGACAATAATATAAAAACTAAAATTACCTAATCTTAAAATAAATTAATACTAAATGGATTAATACTAATAATGTAAAAATGGACCCTGCGGCATTGTACCAAGTACGCTGGCAGCATTTCCTCGTTGAATGGCCAAACTAATACGTTGGCCGAGGAAAGAACTAGCTCTTCGGTCTCCCGTCGCATCAATAATATTTCTTCGAAGAGGCTCGTTGCTGTAGGGCCCCACGGACCAAGTGTCTCGACTCCGAATGGTACAAAAAAAATTGTAATTAAATAATTGAATTTAATATAAACTATGAATATTGATATCTATTTTGAATCTCGATTTTTAATGTATATTTTCTCTACTGTAAATGCTTTTCACGCCTGTAATTGGCTTACATTATAAACCTATTATTTATAGTTAATTATGTTAAGCTGTTGGTGTATAAATAAATAAAAATACTAATAATATCACAACGGTTCTTTAATAAGAGACCAACCGACAGTCATTAAAAAAAAAAAAATCTGTACCTAAATTCTATTGCAATACACAAGTTTATGTTGCAAAATTCATGTTGATGAATTTTGCCCTTCATCGAGAACTTATAGTAGGAGTGAACTGTAGGTACCGTAATTGGCCCAAGTGAGTCGCACTTACTCGCCTACCGCGAGATATATCAGAGATATTATAGAGATTATTCAATGTTAATTGAGCGTTGCGAACACTTTATAGTTTACCTAGAAACATATTATTAGCAAGTTGCAGGACTGCTCAGTCTTTGAAAGGATTTTGTAATAAAATCATTTAACAAAAATGATCTCCAAACTTTGATAATAATAATAGATTGTTACACAGGAGAATAGGAGGTAGGCATGTGTCTGTTTATTATGAACCAGCTATAGCACGCGAACGAGCAAAGTTTTTATTTAGCACAAATCACAAATTACACAGTAAGATACCAGAACAGCAGTTCATTAAAAACAATATGATACCCTTTATTTGAATCCTATGTACTTTCTCTGATCTTATTAAATCTTCAAAGAGCCCATTTCCCTATCCCCCCTCCTAATCCCTTATCCTTAATCCTACTGCAGTTGGCGGCGCATTTGCAGCAGTTTAGGCGTTGCTTGTGTTATAGGCGACGGTAGCCACCTACCATCAAGTGGACCGTCAGCCTGTCTGCCGACCTTAACATAAAAAAAAACATAAAATAGGAGCCGGCAACCCTATATTTAATGTAATAATACATGGACAATAATTATGAATCTTTAATATTTCATAAAAGTTACCCCTTTTAAAGGAAAGTTCATCATTGTAACGTTCCCATTTTTATTTAAAACATATTTTATTAAATCGGGCGTAAAGTTTAAATTATCTTAACCCTTCTCGCAAATCTGTCACCATAATATTTGCAACTTCTTTTATCAGTAAAGTACCGTAATGCTATTAACGAAGGCATTCAAAGTGAGATAATTTTAACGCAAATTAATGTTCGAGGGGACAGATTACATGAACTGCTTTTAAATACTACATTAAAACAGTTTAAAACCTGCTAACCTCTATTTGTTTATATAACGGTTGTAAAAATTCGCGTGGAGACTGCGAGGACTTAGGACTTTTAAAATAAAAATACTTCTAAGGGCTGACACGACAATGTATTTGAATTTTTTAATAGTATTTTGTAACTCTTAAAGGCTTTTAATATTAATTCAAATTTCAATGTCGGAACGTCGCAGCACGCGGATTGTTGCCGTAGCATTTGTACAATGAAATTTGAATTACATGAGAAGCAAATTACTAGAAAAATATTTAAATACTTTGTCGTGCCGTCCTCCAATTTAATCCGGCCCTAAGATGTAGGGTTCCCGGGTTCGATTCCCGGCAGGGTCAACTTTGAAATAATGAACTTTTCAAATTTGTCTCTGGTCTGGATCTGGAAAGTAGTTGCAGCGGGCACACTTTCGCAATCATTTCGCAATCATTTGGGCAGCCCGTCTGGCGGCAGTAACCTTACAGAAGACCACCGTGAAATAATAGCACGTGTGCTGTTGTATTTCGGCGAGTGAAGTAAGGGATGCCAGAGCCCATTTCCTTATCCACTCCTAATCCCTTATCCTTAATCCTACTGCAGTCGGCAGCGCACTTTAGCAGCTTTGGCGTTGCTTGTGTTATAGGCGACGGCAGCCATCCTACCATCAAGTGCACCAAAAACAAAAAAAAAACATAGATAAGATGAAGTTTTTATTTTTCAAATTAGATATAGAGATATTAAATTTAAATTAGAATTGTAAAGAGAAAGAGAAAGAGATTTATTCTAATGAATTTGTTTTTCTAAGCTCGGCGAACAATTTTTTTCACGCCAACCTGAACTTAGACCATCACGATAATTTTATTCCATTGTAACCGACGACATTCGGCAAAATTAGTGTTCCGACATAATATCTGTCTCTCCTTACATTGCCAATATCGGGTCATAGAATTCAAATCGGAAACTTTTATTTTGGGAATGTATTTTGGGGAGTATATATTTTTTCTGTCTTCTCTTCGCCGTTTAAAATGCAATAACTCCTTTGTCATTCATCACGTTGATGACTTGATCGATTAATTAGTCAGTACTTAATTGATATTATTATATTTTTAATAAAATTTTCAAGCGTTTGACCAAAAAACAGCTTCAATTGCTTTCTAATACATTTATTTTCTTGTAAATAATGTACAGACTCTACCTCATATATTATACAGAACTAGCTGGTGCCCGCGGCTTCGCCTGCGTTCAAAACTTATTGCAGTTATAGCTTTGCCAGATATTAGATGATCCCTCGAGAACAGTACTTTTTCTGAATGAAAGGTATCCTATGTCCTTTCCTGTATCCCTGACAACGTGTATGAAAAATTTCATGATGATCGGTTCAGCAGTTTAGGCGTGAAAAGGTAACAGACAGAGTACTGTTTTATGCTGTGTACATCAATTTGCATTAACCCTACTTCTATATTATTTATTGACTATACCTATGAACCCAAAATTGGAGCTCCTCGTCACCCGTTACCGGTTTCAAGTGTTACACATGCAGGTGAATTCTCACACTTAGTGGGAAACTGCTTGTCAACTAACCCAACACCATTCGAGTGAGTCGGCTGACACCATTACTTTGTCTAGACTGGTAGACATCGGACTGACTAATGAAGGAGTAAGTTGGAAGCTGTGGCGATTTACAAATTACCTAAATTAACAAACGAGCAATAGTTGTGAAAAAAATTAGCAAAAATATACCACACTCTGATGTATTATTATTTAAAATTTATTAGAAGTTCCAAATATAACATTTTTTGGGAAAAAATATTTTGAGAAGTTCCTCAATATTATTTTAAGGATTTTAATATAATCACTTTCTCCTTGGATAACTTTGTAATCTTAATAATTTTAATCAAATTCAAAAGTGAGTTTGTCTGTTCATTTTATTGTTAAGCTTTCACGCCTTAACTACTCAAACTATCATAATGAGATTTTTCAAACATATTTTGCACAGAAATGGACATAGTATACCTTTCACTGAGACAAAAATACTGTTCCTTAGGGACGCGTATGAAATATTGATGTTTCCCGTATGTTGATTCCCGAGGAATCAACAAATATAAAAATAAAATTCCCTGACAAAAATATGTTAACCAATAAAAAATCAATGAGGAAGTCACAGGCTAAGGGAGTATGGGGGGAAAATGCGAGCACACACGTCATTGATACACAAAAAGACAAAAGGTAACTTTCAACCAATAAAAGTACTGTTTCGAGAATTCAAGACTTCAAGAATAAAAAATAAAAAATTCAAGACATTGTAAAAATATAAAGATTGAATGAATGTTTTAAGACCCAAGAAAGAGGAATGCGAATGAAGACGAGGAATAAGGCTGTTCTTAATAGACTTTGTAAAAGGCCAGAGTTATGCAAGTTATAACATGGGGTTATTGTTAGGGTTACCCATGGAATAAATTTCAATTACAACTTCTTCACGCTTCTTCTTGTGGATTTTACCTTGAACAATTTAACTATCTTTATAATTCACTCTATATGCAAATAGAGAGAAAATGATAGAATGCTTATTTACCAGTTATGTATGATTATAGCAGTAACTAGACATAATTTTGAACTCACGTCTGCATTTTAATGTAAGACTGTACCAATTTAGGAACTAGAGAAAACTAAAGCCTATTCAGGAAAGGTTTAAAAAAACCATAAATTTAAGGAATGTGCTCAGACATTCCTTAAATTTGACTATGACTATACATCAATATGTTATGCTATATTTATGTAGTGGTAGAGCATCCTGCGTTTCGTAGTCATTGGGTAATCCTTCTGGCGGCAGTAAACTAAACACCCTCTTACAGAATACCAAAATAACAGCATGTGTGCTGTTGTGTATCGGTAAGTGAGCAAGCGATTTCCTTGTCCCTTCTTTTTTCTTGTCCCTCCTTAATTGCTTATGCTTTGTTCTTCCAATGTCCGCAGCTCAATTTCAGCGCCTGTGACGACGATATCCACCTTCCGTCCTCAACCTGTCTGACGGCCATCACAGAAAAAAGTCAATCGTGGTACAGCATGAGAATCGTGGTATAATATATTTATTGTTCAGATGACGACATGAAATAATATGCATAGAATGACGATGAACAACTATTTCCATGATATTGATTTTTAATTCAATAAAATCGAATAATTTTCAAATTCAGTTCAAATAATTCCAATTCTCGTATAAAAAGTTCATAAATGCTTAAGATATTGTCGCATTTCCTCATTATAATTTTATTGCAAGCGTAAATCGGAAATATGGTCTTCATATCTTCGACTTACTCTTTAATAATCCACCTTATTACCTTTCTAGTGTGGGTTACCTATACAGCACATACGTTTATGCCTTTTGGTCCTTAGCTTAGTTACCATTGATGTGGTCATCTAATGACTAATGCTTAGTAAATACTACCATAATTGGGACCATCTCTCTAGGGAGAGACAATAACCAAATTCAAAGTCAAAATTTTCTTTATTTCATTTGACCTTACAATTGTTACAAATACCAATCGTTCAAGATTATAGGTAGCACCGTGTAACAAATCCTGACCGAAATCGTTAGACACTTTGTCTGAGTTAATCAACATTGATTTTAGAGTAGAAAAGTTAACAACATTATTTTTGTGATTAAATAGTAAGATCATAAGACAGAACGTTGGCTGTAGATGAAGTTAAAGAAGTTAGAAAGAACGATGAACAAAGCGATGCAAGAAGTTTCTACCACAAAGATAAGTAAATCCTTAAGCTTCAGGAGATCACAATTCGTCTTGGATCCTTTATAAAATTAAAAAGTCTCACTAAAACAGGTTTGATAGTTGTAGATTCACATGAACAAATAGAAATTTTCATCGGGTCTTAACTAGTCGCTGCATTCGCCACTAAATCATCACACAATCTGTCCAATGATACGATACGAGTTGTAGACGTATTGATAAATGTGTTAAGGTGACTGCGTTCATTTTACATTCGTATGCCGGGTCCTTTCTCTGCATTTCCAATTAGATATTGTATAACACTTCTGGAACGAGTATATTTTTTAATTCTCTTTTGGTCACATTATTATCTAAATCGATAAATTCAGTTATAACTTTTATTGTAAGTCGATAAAAAGAGAGCTTTGACCACATACGAGTAGATTTCAAAAACAATATCCAAATTGCTATTATGAATTTAACACGTCTCATGTTGTCTTTTTTATGTGTTACACGCGGTCTGTCAAAGCTAGGGTTGCCAGGCCTCAAAATCGAAAATCCGGATATAGACTCATATTTAGCCGGACATTTTGCCACAAAAGCCTGACACACGGGTTTTTAAAGAAACAGTTCTTTTTATTTCTGTATTTATTACTTTAAGACTTGCTCTACTCTTTATTATGAATCACATATTGTTTTCTTAAGGTAATTTGTGAGATCGCGAGTTATGCGTGTCCGCGTGATTCTGGCCGCTGCGGGGTTGACCAAAAGCCTAACAAAAGCCGGACGGGCCGGACTTGTATGGCACCCCTAGTCAAAGCAAACATGACACTTCATTGGTTGATATTAAAACTAACATTATTTATTTATTTATTTCTACGCTTACAACTATTTTTACAGGACTAAGCCTAAAGACAATAGTATAACTATTTGTATAACTTACTTTACTTATTACAATTAAAAAAAAATTAAACAAACGTATGTTTGTGGATTAAATTTGGTAACATGCAATAAAAAATGTCTTGACTTGACTTTATTAATGCTTTTATATTTTATTAATCATCTTTTTTATATGAAAACATTCATAAAAACATTAATAATAAGTTCAAGTGTACAAAAATATGTTAAGTTAGAAGACTTTTTAACACTGTTAAGTCTTCCAGTTTGAAAGTGCTTCCTATCATCAGTTACAGAAGGAAATGATTCAGTTTTCAAGTTGTTCAATATTGTCGCCTTATATTACATCCGCAATTTTGGCTTCGACGGCATAATAAACAAAATATGCACTTACTTCTAAACACCCAGCAAATAGTTCAAGATTACATCAAAAATAAACTGCAATCGATCTTAATATAGATCTTCCTTTTACAGACAGGATTTCCTTGCATTTATTATGTCTGCAATATGTATAAGGTCTAATATCGGAACTTTCAGAGCATCAAACTGGCTTCACTTTCCTCACCACTTTCAAGCAAGCGTTTGCTATAAATAATACCGTTCGCACGCCACACGTATTTAAATAAACACATACTGCTTTCTTCTTGTAAATATTATGGAAGAATGTATGGCGTCCACTCAACGTAATTATCTTTATCTAGCCACATTAGAAACAGAGTTGCCTGCGTTTTCACTTCATAATATTGCAATTCTCGCTCCCTACTTTCTAAGGGTTTCTCGTCGATGGACCGCATTGATCAAATAAAATATCTCTGTAAGAAAATAAGTCCACGATTCTTAAAAAATTTAACGAGTTTAATACAATGTCATAAATATAATTGTAAAATTAAAACATTGCACAAAAATCCAGAGTTTACATAATAATTCAAAATGTTTCAGTAATTAATATATAATAGGTACTCAGATATTGTACTGACTATTTTGTTGAGGCAAAATTAAAGCCTTCATTATTATTATTATCTCTTCTTTCCTTATTATTTAATGGTATAAAATATGTAATAATATAATTTTTCCTTTTACTTCACTCGTGATCGGTTCGTTTTAGGATTGTATAATCTATACAGGAATGGGTACTGTATTTGTTATATATATATTTATATTATATAATATTTATTAATATTTTAGTTAATTAAGTGTTGGTAATATTTGCTACTACATATTTTGCTATCTGTATTAGTGGCGTAGGTATTTAAAAAAATATTGATTTGCCACGTGCGAGTGGAGCATAAGCCGTAAGTATTAGTTTTAACTTGATAATAATTAAAATTTCATAGCTTTTAATATAATTTGCATTTTTAATATAAACAAAAGGTTCAAATTATTCATTCATTGTATTAAAGATTGCCTAACAGTACAGTCGATTGTTTTTCTGTGCTCATACTTGTGATCATCTTGTTTGTGTTGTTTCTAAAGCTAATTTCCAAAATTAATACATAAAAATTGAAAATGGGATTAAATTTATTTTAATCTCAGCTCTGCGAATATAGACGTGTTTTCGTAGTCATCCTACTTACTTCCTACTTATAAATGCGACAGTTTCTGAGGATGGATGGATGTTTTTTACTCTTTTACGCTCAATGAAAATTAAGGCGGACGAAGACGCGAGGTCCAGCTTCGCGATAATAAATTGAATGTTGTCTGATGGCAGTAACAACCCCCTTATATAAGACCCCCGTGAAATAACAGCATGTTTCGGTGAGTAAGGGATGACAGAGCCCACTTCCCTATCTCCTCCTTATGCCCTATCTTTAATCCTACTAAGGAGAGCAGAGCACATGTAGCACCTATTTGTCAACTACATATAAATTTCAAACAAATCCATTCCGTCTATATAATTTCAATTTATACATAAAAAACCTTGTTAACGGCCCGTAAATCAACTTAAGTGCTCCTTCCCAATAAGCAATGAATTATCTTTTATTATGATGTTTAACTTTGTCTCTGCCAATAAAGACACATTAATAACAATTAAAATGATATATTTGTACATTAAAGATACAATTGGAACTATACGTGACCAATAATAAAAGTTAAAAAATGTATGCAAATAAAAAAACAAATAAAAGCGCAAATAAAAAACGAATCAACATTTCTTATTAATCTCACCGAAATACTTTCTAATCAATAGGGGATCGGACAGTAATCAGATTAAAATCTAAAATGTATAGAAACAAAATATATAATTTTTTACGATTATTTATGGAATAATAATTTAATATAATCCATTTAAATATTTTTAAATGAAGAAATAAAATTTTATTATTTACAATATTTTTATCTATACTGAATCATTGTCATGCCAATGCAGCTGTTTTGTTATGATATGACCACAAATGACGTTACGCGCTCTCAGATGAACTATCGTGGCGTTTTGGGGGCATTTTCAAACAAACAATATTAAAACATGATTTTGAGTACCTAAAAGGCTCAAATATAGGTACTCAAAATCATAAAAATAAATAAAATAGTATTTTTTGTGGGAATAAATATCCATGAAGATTAATTTAAAACACTTTCTGAAAATTTGTCCGATCCCCTATTGGTCCAAAATAGTTGGTCCCAGAACAGTTAATTTCGAGGTCCAATTCTGTTTTTAAAATAAAAGTACTTTTAAAATATAATTTTTAATTAAAGAAGTAAATCTTTTGTCTTCCTTCTTTATGTTATAAAGACTAATAAAACGAATTTATCATATGCTTTTGAATTATATTCAAGCACAACTCTTATAACCGTGTGTATAATTTATATTTATTACAAAAAGCGTTATAATGCGCTCTATAAAAGGTATTATACCCAATTGAAAAAACCAGATGCGGCTGCTAATAAGGAAGCCGAACGTAAATATTTACAATATATTTATTGAACGCTTCCGCAGTCGAATTACACATAGAGCTCGGATCCATTTCGGTACAAATTAATTTTGAAATAAATTACGAAGGCACAAGGGTTGCATTACACCGTTCTATATTAGATTGTGTATCTTGTTTTATTCAGGAATATATATATATTTTATGTTAAGATCGGCAGACAGGCTGACGGCCCACTTGATGGTAGATGGCTACCATCGCCTATAACACAAGCAACGCCAAAGCTGTTGCAAGTGCGCTGCCGACTATAGCAGGATTAAGGGATTAGGAGGGGGATAGGGAAATGTGCTCTGGCATCCCTTACTCACTCACCGAAACACAACAGCACACGTGCTGTTATTTCACGGTGGTCTTCTGTAAGGTGGTGGTTACTGCCGCCAGACGGGCTGCCCAAATGACTGCAAAGCGCAGTGTGCCCTGCCCCTACTTTCCAGATCCAGACCAGAGCCAAATTGAAAAGTTCATTTTTCAAAGTTCACTCTGCCGGATATCGAACCTGGGAACCTCAGAACAGAGCGTTAAGGCGTTCATTTAATGAAAACCAATTTCTATCCAAATTTTTATATTATGGTTAATAAAAAAGCAGCTAATTACAATTTTATTTAAAGTAGGTATTAATTTTATGCGTATTACTTGCTTGTGCTAATTTATGCCATGAAATAACAGCATGTGTGCTGTCGTGTTTCGGTGAGTACGTAAGGGACATCACGGCCTAATTCCTTATTCTTCATCATACTAAGGTCCGCAGCGCACTTAAGCACCCATGGCCTCGTTTGTGTATAGCCGACGGTAGCCACCCTACCATCAAGTGGACAGTCAGCCTCTCCGCCAAAATGAAGCTGATTTTTTAAAATATTTTTTATTTAATAACGTTTTCTATGTTTACATTCTTTAGGCGATACTTAATTTTTAAAATGTTATTACAAACTCGATTGTATTTTTTGGGATCAGGGTTACGAGTAATTGTATATTCGCCTTTTATATACATTTTGTATATTTCTTTATCGTTTCTTTTCTAATATCTTACTAATATTATAAATGCCTACGACGTCGCAGACAAAAGTTAGTTACTTTAAATGAAATAAAATGCCTTAAAATCTACTTAACGATAGGCAGAAAAGGAGCTAGTCTTTTACTCCAGGCACTAAAACTGAATATCACCTGAACTTTATTATAGGATGACAGTGGTGCAGTGTGGTGTGGTGAGCAAAACCACTACCAACTTCTATCAATTTGTATTTGTTTTCTTATCTCATATTAATATGTGTGTGTGTGTTTTTTTGAATTGTTTTTTAATATGTATAAAATGATTAATTGACTTGAATATGTACGACTAAGACTTAATGAATATGTTTGCTATGGTAGCCTGTAAATGTAATTTGTGCAAGCTGAACTGTTATGCGATTTGATTCGAGCTTTATATTGTACACTATTACGTTGGCTATCCTCAATAATATAAATAAATAAATAAATAACTAAGACCAATTTGTAAACCGATTCGATTGAAATAAACACTAAATGTTACGGGAAGCTTGCCACATCAGTGAAACCCGCATTTAAATCGGTTAAGCCATTTCTGAGATTAGCTTGCACCAACGCACAGACAAACAGACAAAAATTCTAAAAACAATATTTCTAACCTCGGTAACATAATTAGTACAATGGGTACAAATGGTTTTTTTTTTTTGAATCATAATTAATGTAGGTACAGGACACGGATCGTTTACGATTTTCATTATATGTACAGATATCGCTCTCAGACATTTTGTTGTGAAATGTCTCTAAACTAAACGAACAGAAACCACCTTCAAGCGGGCCGTAAGTCTGCCTGCCATCCTTTATCTTTAAAAAAATCTTATAATCTGTAGGTAATATTCTTTTTTTATTTTCTGAAGTGCCCGGAAAAAAGTTCTCAATGTCATTTGCTTATATCCTATTCATAAAACAAAACAATATCATTAATATTTCGAATTGTCATTTGACATCGCGACATTCATGTGAATTATATGGTAAGTATTGTATTATATGGTATTATGTCGCTGTACTTGGTGTACATTTTTTTGTGATGCCCCGTGAAGCGGCCTTAATTACCGAAGTCTTTCGGCGCCGACGCTAAATGGTGGAAATGATATACTCATTATTTCAGTGATGTATAATTATGTTCTTAAGGACGACTGTTCAACTCTGAACGAATAACGGTTATTAAATACACAGAGAAAGATCAACAACATACCCTAAAAGAAGATCTAAAATAAGTGCGAAACAAAAGCGTTGACCAGTGTCACACTTGTACGTTTTCTACAATTACTTACATTTTTTTAAAATCAAGGTAGCGCTTGACCACTATCTCACCTGATGTGAGGTGCAGATGCGGCCGAAGGTGGACCACGCTTACTCAGTAATTGCCCATTTACCCTGGTTTTGAGGTTGTACTCCTGTGGGAACACAGACGCAGGCAATGAGTTCCACTCCTTACCAGTCTGAACAAGGAAGGTGGAACTGAAACGCTTCGTGCGTAATCGAGGTACATCGACCACGAAGGGATGAAACCCCTGCCCACGCCTAGTGGTCCGCAAGTGGAATGGTTCCTGTTGGATTAATTCGTACAGAATGGAATGTAATACAGAATTATATAAAATATTATATTATACCTTACTAGCAACTTTCTTACTGGTTAAATTAAGTATATGTATAAAGAATCAGTTACTACATAATATGGTTTTACCTATAGATTCAATTAAAGGAGCTCCCAATAGAAAATTTTGATAGAAAAAAAATTAAAAATTGTGTGTCAGCTCAAATGCACGACTGAAGATAACTCCTTTAAACGTATAAAATAGGGAATATGCACATTTTTTTTATATTTTCATACGACAGGTTATATCGTTATATTTAAACCGTAAAAAAAATATTCAGCGCCAAAAAACAGAAATTTGGTAACAAAAAAAAAGTTAAAATTAACTAACAGCTACGGGCACTTTAAACACCCGCCCTTTTGGCGCGCTTGTCGTGACGTCAAATTCTACAATACAATCAAATGTTAAAAATCACAAACATCTACACGCTTGTTGACTTGACATTCCATAGACTTTGACGTCACTTTCGATCTGACCGTTTCAATATTTTGAATTTCCCACATTTTTATGCACTTTTTAATAATTATTTTCTTAACGAAAAAGAAATAATATTAAAAAATATTTACATAGACATAATTCTAAAGCAAAAATGTTGATAAAAAATATATTTAAGCCTTTTTTGAATTAGACGCACATTCCCTATTAAATGTATGAAAGTTTCTGCATGTAAATAGATAACTGGATATCAAACATGTGTTCGATATACACAGATGTCACTACGTTTTATAACAGTTAATTTTTTCGAAGACAGATGTCGTTGCGCTGACAGGTTATGACGCTCTATCATTTCGTTGCCCAACGCCACACCACACTTAAATATAAAATATTTAGCTTTTATAAGCCCAGATAATATTGAATTAGGGAACATAAATACAAGCGTCAGCTGTCGCACAAATTACAAAGTGACAGATAACGTAACGCTTTTTAGTCAAGGCTCGTATTAATTTCACTCCTCATAAAATTCATACTCATAAAATTTCAATTTATGAAAATCGATTCTTAAGGGGTAAACTCCAATAAATTGCACAGATAGCTTTTGTATAATTTACAGATTAAATGAATATTTTAATTTAAGACAGATATTATAGCATATTGTTACGACTAACAATGGGACATTTTGGAAAAAGCGTTCGCGCCGTCCGAAAATCTCGAACGTTCCACCCTAACCACTTATCCAACTATATATTTTGAAGTAAATGTCGACCTGATACTGGTATTTAATAAAAAGAAACTGAATTTTTTTTGTCGTTTGTAAACAAATCAAAAATGATGTTTGTCGAATGTTATACACACATGTATTTGCACTGATGTATAACAATGAGAACAGGTTGCAACTCCGTTTATAGCAAACAATTTACTTATTAGAGGGAAAGAAAAGTTGGGCGCTAAAATGTTGCTTTCATCAATTTGAGCAAAACTTGATAAAAGACATTATAATCACTATTTTAAACAGAACTCATAAATGAATTTGTAATTTAAAATAAAAATTCCTGAATTAGCCACGAATAAATAAATAAGGAAATATTTCAAAATTAAATTTATAAGTACTTATTTTAAATGATTTTTTTTTCTCACTATCCTCTAGAGCTAATTTTTACTATAAAAGTTGTAACGCGTATAATTTGTTAATATTACGAACAATGCATTATCCGATTCACTAGTAGTCTGTGCACGTAATACCTTAATAACACACATACAGTCTGTGTTCCAGAATGGTGAACGCGGGGGCACATCTCGGCTGCTCTCGAAGAGATACCCAAAGCTGAGTAGCATTTATATCCTCATATCTGTCTTCACTCGAAATAAACCGCAATTAACTACCTTAACTTAGATTGGTATTAAGAAGAAACAGCCATATGTAATATAAAGTTATTGTTCGCTAAAGTGTTGTATTGTAATTATTGTGATTATTTTGCTACTAATTAAATTTGTATGTGTGCAGTGAAATCAGTGTATCTTTCATAGCTTAAGCTCTCCCAATCACTCAGAGAGTGGGCGCCCTACAGAGTCTCATGTTTCATTTCGACTGAGTAAGTACGGTGGGTAATTCTCTTAGGAGCTGCAGCGAGCCCAAAAGCCCACTGCAACCGGAGAGGTTACAAAGGCTTAATAAAAAATGTCAGTTAAATAGCGACAATTACATTTTTTTTATGATTTTTATGGTTACCTTGTGTCATATTTACTGACAATTCTTTCAGACGAGGCACGTCTTCGTATCCCGCATGAAGAAGAAAGAATCCAAAGAATAATCCAAGGAAATTAGATATACCCTTGTGTAATATTTAAACGATCAAATTTTATATGTTAAAAGTTATATGAAGACAAAGTGTGTTAACACATCAAAATATGGGTAATTACATAATAATCATAAAGGAGCCTTTCATTCATTACGTAAAGACGATTTTGGCCATTTTTGACCTCTCCCCCCCCCCCCCCCTGTAAGGTTTTATTTAGTTTTAGAAAATGATCAATAGCACTAAATCACGATAGTTTGACGTAAATCAAACGTTAAAAAGAATAAAAAAAATTTTAAAGATTTGAAGGGACATGATTAGGGTCCTCGGTATCATTGGTCTCCATATTTGATCACGTTAGTCATGCGTTGTAATCCTAAACAAAACGTTATAATCGGCACAAAATAAGTCCTCGATCTCATTGTCCACCAGCCAATCACACTAAATCAGATAACACCCTACCAAACACGTAGCACAAGTCCCTTGACGTAAGCTGATTGCCTTCCCGCGAGGTACTCCTCGGCCGACATGCCTCTGCGCTAGCGCTCGGTGCTGTGTCAGAGTCAACGACAATGACATTCCGATCCCGCTGTCCAGTTGACAACTGACAGTTGTCATTGCTGTTTACTCTGGATAATCAAAAGCGCCGTCAGATTATTTAGGTTACCACTATGATATTGATAGATTTACATGACGATTTTCAAAATAAAATAAAAGTTTGTATAAATAAAATTTTAAGTATATTAAAAAGAAAAAAAATCTGGTTTTTCGTAATGGCAACTTTGGGAAACCAACTGTTTCCCAACATTTAGCTCTCAAATATCCAACACTCTGTTAGAAATCGCACATTTAGACTTATAAAATATTACGTAAGAAGCTTTTACCCCTTTCCCCGGGATAAGGACATGTAGAGATTTTGGGAGCCACCCCTCCCCCTCGATAGCCGTAATAATAAATTAATGAATAGCCCTAAATGAAAATACTCCATTAGAATTTCCATAATGCAGCATTTTATTTACCCAGCAGCGAGTTTTTGCGGCGACCGATGGATGAGTCACGCGAGTCAACGCTCCCTTAGAGACGCGCCTTTTGATGAAGTTTTTACGTTGAACCTTTTTACTGCCTTTGAATTGAAGCCTGCTAGCACATCCGATGTTTACTTTGAATTAATTGATTGGACAGATAATTTTACAAGAAAAATAAATCAAAAAGAAATAAAAAATCACAACGAACACACAATAATTATATTATGAATAATAAAATTTGAATAAACATTTTTTAGCGCTAAAATTATCTGTAAATTGCAAATCAATTGTATTAATTTCAGATATTGAAATTAGATAATTTTTATATCGATAGATAGATCGTCATACGATAAAATCAGTACCTACATCTCTATATATAAAAATCAATCCCCATTTCCCTTGGTCACGGCATCACGCGTGAACGGGTAGACCGATTTTAATTCGGTTTTCACTAATGGAAAGAGGGATAAACGGGGAATGTTCTTATATATAAAAATTGCATCCCGGGCGAAGACGGGGGCGGGTCGCTAGTAAAATATAACAATATCATTCATTACTAACAAAAATAAGACCTAACTTTTTCCAATCCAAATATTTTAGAAGCTATTTTCATAATGTTTACGTATAATTTATGATAGAGAGTATTTTAATTTTAAGAAATCCAAAAATCAAAAACCTAAGATCTCTGTCGCCAAGGACACCCAGTTTTGTAAACACATATAATTCGTATTCGTACCACACGTGATTCTAGTGTGACAATCTAAGCATTTAATCTCGTGCAAGGTGGTCAATTGAATAGTAGAAAAAACGTCAGCGACATAAATGATAGCCATGTAAAAAGAAATCACTTCTAGAGAAGGATCCTTTTTCTGATAAACGGCATTATAAGTTTTTTTATCATCTCACATAAAAAAGGCCCGCATTTTAAACAGAGAAATGTACTACCAACTAAATTGATAAAATCACAATAGGGTATTACACCCATTTTTAAAAAGTGTCTCAATTAGATTCTGTAGTGCTAATGAACCACAAAAAAAAACACCAAATTTTTATTCAATCCAAGTGCATTTAAAATTTACATTTTCAAATTTCGCGCGTAATTTGACGAAAACGCTGGAAACCATTTTGCTCTGTGGTCATGACGTCAGTTGACACTGACTGACACTTTTTTGTTTACACAACCGTATGACGTAAATCTTTCACATATTTTTTATTAATTGTGACAAAACCAACACGATGAAGCCTCTGACCTGCCTGCACTATCTAACCCGCAATTGGAGGAATACGTCGGAAGAAACAACATCAAGGATAAGAGACAATATGAGGATACAGGATAGATACTCTGACGCTCATAATTTACTTGCCAATCTATGCACAACAGCACATGTGCAGTTATTTCACTGTGACTTTGTGTTACTGTCGCAGAACACTCCCCTATCCCATTTCCCTATTCCCCCCCTAATCCCTTATCCTAATCCTAGTCGGCAGCGCACCTGCAGCAGCTTTGCTCGTGTCATAGGCGACGGTAGCCACCTTCCATCAAATGGACCGACAGCTTTTCTGCCGATCTTAAAACATAAAAAAAGAAAAGTTGTCCCAATATATGATTGCGAAACACAGTTGTATTGGCAACTGCTATTGAATAATTAAAACGCATATTACGGATCTGTCAAAAGCTAATGAACTTTGGCAGTTGATGTGTAATTTAACCAAAAAAAGTTTAAAATAATTCATAAATTATTAATTCAAAATAATTCATAATTCATTCAAATTATATTCATAAAAACCTTTCTCGGACTTCAACGAATAGTCGAATTGGACCAGCCATTTTCGATTGTTGTGCTTAGTAACAAATTTAGGGGTTAATTTTTATCTATGTAAATTTTTATCTCGTATACCTGCTTTTTTTTAAATTCACAATTAATTAACTCAAAACCCAATGACTCGAGTAAAAATGTGCTTATTTAAAAATTCTTTGCGTGATTCACTCGAATGTCAACTTAATTGTTCTTACAAAATAGTATATACGTCTCCCTAAACAAAAAGTAAAAAAAATCTATGGGAAAGATCTCGATGCGCGAACGCCGAAAAATGTCTGGAGCGCGCCTCACCTGAAACGAGAGAGGAATTTTAAACAAGACCCTTCGGAAGGCCAAAGATGCCTTAATGTCTGACAAAATGTCGAATGTATCGACCGTGACGGTGACCTTATTCATGACAGAATAACATACCAAATTAATTTTGTTGTTTGAAAAATACGTTTTAGAAATTAAACATTCATTACCTATTTTTAATGTTAACATCGGCAGACAGGTTGACGGTCACCAATAACACAAGCAATGCCACAGGTGTTGCAAGCGCACTGCAGACCATAGTAAGATTAAGGATAAGGGATAAGGAGGGGATAGGGAAATGTGCTCTGGCATCCCTTACTCACTCACCGAAACACAACAGCACACGTGCTGTTATTTCACGGTGGTCTTCTGTAAAGGGATGGTTCCTGTCGCCAGACGGGCTGCCCGAATAACTGCAAAAATTAGTGGGTACTGCCACTACAAAAGTGTAACTATATATATATATATTTATTTAATTCATTTACATAAATAACAATAATAAAATATAATACAAACAGTGATTATTGTCTGTCATGTGTTTTTGGCTAATGTAATTGTTAATGTTACATAGTAATCTGAATCACTGTATACAACATAAAGTAACAACTCACTACAAAGCAAAAAAAAATCAAATTTCACCCGCGTGGCCCCATAATTGAATGGACATGATACCACAACAGAGTTCCTTTTATTAGCCATATATTTACACAATCTTGTTAAAATAATATGAAACAATTTATAAACAGTCCATACACAACACACTTATAATAATATACTCATAAATAAGTCTTGTTAAAAAATTTACGTGTAAATATTCTTGTGCACAGAAACATGGTCTTCCCGTCTCAGTGGAGCGATTGTGACTGATCACGTGAAACAATGTGCATTGAAGTATGCATGACATGAGACGGAAGATAGGGCATTTCGGAGGATTAAAAATGTTATAAGAGTCAAAAGTATTAAATATTAATTACTCGTAAACTAGAACATCAAATGAAAAATGAATCCTCAAATGACTAGATAATCTGTGAAGTGAGATTACTGATAATTTTTTAGGTTTTTAATATGCGTCGTTTTGAAAATAAAACAGAAAACGATAAAAATTAGAGGTAATTAGGTCATTTTGTTCTATCGAGATAATTTCATTGTATAATATTTTTTGTCCACATTTCACTTTTATTTATAATGTATTAATCTATATGTAAATATTTTCTTATTTGGACGTTGTATACTTAGATAAAATTTAAATCTAGGATTAGCTCGTCAGAGATACATTTTAACTTTTGCAAATTACAAATGAAGCCGCGGGTTAAACTTGTGAAAGAGATATTTTTTCTCTTCATCTTTAAGTGTGAGTGTTTAAAATGTTGTTAATTTGGTCAAATTATATAAGTCATTTTAACTTCGATAATTTGCAAAATTTGAGTCGCCTCAAAATAACTTAATATTCTACTTTCTTAATAGGCTTCAATTAATTTTATCACGCGAAAATCTCGTATGATTTAAAGACATAATTATGTTTAATGCATGCAAAACATGGTCCTGCCAATATTTCGGTGAACATACCTTTTTAACTGTGTTGGACACGGGTTAAATACGCCTTACTTAACGCCTGCTTATATTCTTGACGATAATAGTGAGTGTATTAAATATCAGGGTAGGTAAATCGTTAAAAATATTTCATTTGTCTAAGTACATAATCCGATTTTACTTCAGAACATTTAAAATGCCGCTTTCGTAACTTGTCTCCACGAAATAAACATTTTATTGACTCAAACACATCGACGTAATATCCAACTAGACTTCTAGTACAGGGCGAACGCATTCAGACAACACATTAGAGAATTAGATATTATATAATTCCACGCCCGGTAATGTTCGGGCGGTAACGACCAATAGAATTTCGTCGTGACCTTGATCGGACCAATTAGCGTTCAGTACCCCGCGCCCGCGCACCTCAGTTAGTTGCCAGAACAATTTGCATTGTGAATAAATAGGTATTAGCCGTCTCTACTTGGATATTACGTCGATGCTCAAACACTTACCATACAGGTCTTATAATATTAGATATAAAAGTGAAAATTACTGGCTGGTAAACCCCGAAGAAGGTGCAAGTCGGTGGTAATGTATTGAATTTAGCTTTAATAGTCCTCAAAATTTCAAATTTGTGCAATTCTTGAAAGAGCTCTTAAAAATATGGGCGATAAGCTCATTGGTTTCTGAATGATGCCCAGAAAAACTTACCAGCACATGAACCTTTGAAAAAGTTATAAACAAATTAAGATAAAAAAAGGCTTTTAGTTTGTCGCCGCTAAAAACTATATACGATAACTCAAATCGGAAAAAGAAGGAAATTTTCGATAAAAAACCTTATTTATAATTTTAATTTTCTGCTGAGAATGGGTATTTTTGCAGCCCCTACGATGCATCGGCTCGTGTAATTTTTTTTATAATATTAAATATCAATTTAAATTTTTTGGATAAATTATGGTGTATTTTTAACACCATAAATAATCAAGTTACCCTGAAAAATAATTTATGAGTTTTTTTTTTTTTTAATTAGCCATTTGTTAATTAACTGTTATTTTCCGAAATGTGGTTTACATTGAAAACGGCATAATTGTTTAAATAATAGCCTTTTTTTGTTTCGTGGAGCAAAATTACGTCATAAAAATTTTTAAAGGTTGTTTATTTTTTAAAGGTTCTATTCGCGGAAGAGACAATCCTCTTCCTCCTATCCTATTCTCTCATTTCATTTGTGTTGTGTATATTTAAGTGCAAATGGATTTTCTGTTCTTTAAAAAAAAACCATTTCATATGAATAGTTATTAGTGAAAAACGTCACTATTGTTAAATTATTTTACATAATTCCAATTCTATAAAAACATTGTGTGAACGAATCTTTATATCGTCAAGTGTCTAGCCATAAATTTTATGTCACGGAATTTCGCCCAATTTCTGTCACAGAATGGGTCATTATGCAAATTGCTTATAATGACAACATTGAATGTTAAAAATGAATTCGTGTATTACATTTTTAAGAATATCGAATGAACTTTTGGGTTTAATTCGAATTCACAATTCGAAATTCGATTACGAATATTTAAAATTACACTTTGACTTCAGATTTACGTAATCCATTAGCTGAAAATTGAGGTTATTTTATATCATACTATCGATCCGTCCCAACTTCGCACGGGTGGACATTTATTTTTAGGGTTCCATGCGTCCGAATAAAAAAACGGAACCCTTATAGCTTCACTCGTGTGTCCGTCTGGACACACGAGTCTGACGGAGATATCTCCGAAACTACTGAACCTAAAATTTAGAAAAGAATACAGAAATTAGTTTTCTACTTATAGATTATGGGAAAACCAATAAGAACTCCATGATATTAAAATAACATGGTAAATCACTCAATATTGTGCGGATAGGTAACATCGTACGGAACCCTCTTCACGCGAGTTCAACTCGCACTTGTCCCGTTTCTTAAACATTTTTGAGGTTATTCGTTTAAAACGGCAATTTCGTATGAGGGTAAAGCGCGGAGTGGGGGAGGGTGAGTAGCCTATCTTAGTCGCTGATAATGTAGCTTTCTATACGTGAAAGAATTTTTGAGTTTATTCATTACAAACATACAATTACATACATACAAACCTTTTCTCTTTGTAATATTAGTATAGATGTATGAAATAGTGCGTAATACACATTATTTATTAATATATATTAAATAATAAGTATTACGTATGTGAAAAATTAAAGAAGTACAGAAAATACGATCTATATTTATAAAAGAAAGTAGTGTTAGTTGCACCATTTATAACTCGAGAATGGCTGGACTGATCTTTTAAATATTTTGGATTTGATGAATTTGTCTCCACCCCGAGTAGTAGAATAGTAGAATAACTATTAAAACATCTGAAATGTTCACAAAA
Organism: Bembecia ichneumoniformis; assembly: GCA_910589475.2. Taxonomy (NCBI): domain Eukaryota; kingdom Metazoa; phylum Arthropoda; class Insecta; order Lepidoptera; family Sesiidae; genus Bembecia; species Bembecia ichneumoniformis. The sequence continues at coordinate 989,500 of OU342531.1, forward strand.
AATTCATTTTCTCATACATTTTGCACGGAAGGGGTTTTTATTCTGAGGCGGTACTAAATTCGGCGAGTCAGCTAGTACTGAAATAAAAAGATGGCCATCAAAGGCTATTAGGCTAGATAAATGAATTTATTAACTTACGATTCCTTACAAATAGAAATGTCTATCCAAAACTTCGATTAAAAATTTCAAAGTAGACCATTTGGAAGTATCTGACCCAGTTTTGTTGCCTTTAATGCGGTCAATTTCGCGATTATCTTTGTCTTCTTGATGCCGCCGCAGTGCAAGTGAGATGGCCATTGATAAACTCACGTACGGTTTTATAATATTTTTGCATATTGTAATGTCAATTTAAACTTAAAGCTCGTATTGACGAGGTGTTGCTACACCACGAACAATAATACACCTGTCAACTAAAGTGGGTCGGTATTAATAAAAATATTCAACGCAAGCTGCACTCGTGTGGTCTGACTTCGAGGTATTGGTGGTGAAAGAAAATGAAACTTCAAAAACTTGTTCAAGTTTTTTTCCGAACCTAACCTGACCTACCAAAAACGTATAGAGACGTAAAGAGAGGGCTGAGAGAAGAGAAGAATTACATTCAACAGCTACTTTTAAAACAAAATAAAACATGTACAGATCTATTTAAAACTAGCTCAGCTCACAACTTCGTAAGCGTGGTATTCGAAAGAGCGCGTAACTTTTTTGTTTGTAAACCGATGGGAATGGAACAAACGCTAAATGTTACGGGAAGCTTGCTGCAATACATCAGTGAAAACCACATTCAAATCGGTTAAGACGTTCCTTAGATTAGCGTGCACAAACGCACAGACAGACAAAAATTATAAAAACTATATTTTTGTTCAAACTTTTTTTTATATTGATTTTATTATATGTATTATTTATACAGAAATAGAATGTACATTTCAAAACACCAAAATGAGTAATAATTATATTGACTCAAAATGAACAATTAATACACAATTCCTTATACAATGTCCATGAAATTGATAGATCTCAACCTAGTCTCTAGTCTAGACTATGGACAGATTCCTCAAAGATATAACTCAAAGGGAAATGAATGATCTTCAAGGGAATTTGTTTCGTGTGTTTAAAAGCTCCTATTTCTGAAGATAGGTTTGAGCTTTCGGTCATAACAGGATAAAAGCTTGCACGCCGTTTTAAAATTCAACTTTTTGTATAACATAATACGTTTAAAAATTGTTTCATAACCGGCATAACCTTCGCTGTTATTACTATCATTAGCGTTAAAGTGCACAGAAAATTATCTTTTAAAATCTGTTTACTCGATACTTTCACTGTCTACTTTGGATTGTCATTCTCTGTGACTGATGATTAATGGCGTACCGAAATTATAAGGTTGTTGCGTCTGTTGCGTCGTTCAAAATTGCCCTTCGACGAGCCCCGGCCTTTTTGAGTGGTTACAAAAAATCCTGCGGTGTGGGAACATCCAGTCACCGGTGGGTCTATTCGGCAACTGCAACTGTTATTTCTTTACCACTGTTCACAAGACATGTTAGTCGAAATTCAAAAATTAATACAAATCTAATTCAAAAGTTAATAGAAAATCCAAAGTTAATGTTACCTTTATTTTAACCTGTTTATAATTGGCTACCATTGACAACCTTGATGGGAATAATATAAAGGACAAGAAAGGAATAGGTACCATCTATTATCACTCACCGAAACAGTTTCTCAAATTTCACGATGGTCTTTTGTAAGTGTTGGTTTCTGTCGCCACATTGATTTCCCAATCTGTAACTTTAAAACGCAGTGTGCCCTGCTACTAATACTTTTATTATATTATAATAAAACCATAAACGAGCCGTGTCTGTACATTAACTAAATATTTTTACAAAAAAAAAAAAATACAACTTGTTCACGTTGTTACCGAGGTCAAAAAATAGTTTTTAGAATTTTTGTCTGTTTGTCTGGTCGTTTGTGCACGCTAATCTCAGAAACGACTTGACCGATTTGAATGCGGTTTTCATTGATGTATTACAGCAAGCTTTCCGTAACATTTAGTGTTTGTTTCATTCCAATTGATTTACAAACAAAAAAGTTACGCGCTATACCGAATACCACGCGTACGAAGTTGAAGGCTTGTTAAGTTGTTAGTAATAAAAGTAAAAAGCTCAGTACATACCTTTTTCTCGTTTGATTGTGAAAACTTATTAATATGGACGTGCTTACTTAAATAAAAAAAAATTAGAAACATTTTTCTCTTCGAATTCTTAAAATAGAAATTCGGAAACGTTTAGGGTCGAATTTTGTCCAAACAATAGTATTGATATTAAAATCTATAATAATAATAGATACAATACTTTACCTCAAAAAATAACTAACAAAAGGATTTTTTTTAGGATAGTCCTATTTGAAAACTTGGAGAAATCGTGATTCTTTTTGTAAAATATTGACCATTATTCGATAGAGAGGAAGCACGCCTTCGATCTAATCAGGACATTTATTGCATTTCTTGTATTTTACGGTGTGATGCTCGAAATTCAATTAAGTTTGTTTAGTTTCTTTTTGAAAAAAAAAGGACTTTGTTTAATTGATTATAAAATAATATTTCTTTATTAGATTTTTTCAAATTTCTATTATTTACGCTAGAAGGATGACTAATTAAAAGGTCATGTCATGATTCAAGAAAAAAAAATTGTATTTTACGATGTGATACTCAAAATTCAATTAAGGTTTAGTTTCTTTTTGAAAACAAAGGACTTTGTTTAATTAATTATAAAATAATATTTCTTTATTAGATTTTTTCAAATTTCTATTATTTACGCTAGAAGGATGACTAATTAAAAGGTCATGTCATGATTCATGAAGTTAAGCAGCCAAGTGACTTCTGTTTTAAAAGTAGTTTGTGCAAAAAGTAATGCCAAAAACATATTTTTCTTTTATTATTACAGTTAATAATCTACAATATATAATATTGTATTACACACCAGGCAGTGGTCTTGTTCTAAGATGGGTTCGATGAGCTTAAATGTTCTAATATTACCGCTATGTTCACTCTAGTGTTAAATATCATCCGACTGCTAAAGCCACATAAAAGACCCTTAACGGTGTCATGAGGCAAAGCGTTGTATTTGTTTAGGAGAACGATTAAAATCAAATTAAACTTATTGGCTCTTGAAACAAGAGAACTTTGCATGCTGGTTTTTGTTTTACAAAATTTTAACCCTCGTTTGACGGTATTGTTAATTTTTAAACAAATCTGCATGGGGATGGTATTGTCGCCGGCGCACGCGCAAACGGAACAATGCATATCTCTTAGAAAAGGGGCCCGACCCTTTCGCACGAAATGAATTTGTGACCATGAGATTTTAAAGCGGTGCTTTTGCATTATTATTATTTTTATTTTATAAATGATAAGTTATAAAATAAATACCTAAGTTAAATTTTAGAAATTACATTTTACTGTCATTATTTATAAGAAAAAAAAATGAGCCGTCACGGGACGCCTGGTAGATGTGAAACATCGAGTGAAATAAAATTATGACTATTTATTTATTTAACGTTGATTTTTATTGAATACAAAAATTTAAATATTTATTTCAAGTTGCAACAACCACCAACAATCACAACAACAACAATAATCACCACGGCACGTGTCACCACACCGTAGACACTACTACGCATAGACTGTATATGGTATCCATCGTATAGCGTGGTGACGCGTCACCACGGACTGCGTCGCCATGCTGTCAATCAGTTTCACCCGCGCCTATAGATGTTTCACATAAAAAAAAATTACGAAAATAAATAATGCAATAAAATCGTAACAATAATATGAATGCAACAATAATTGTGTAATACTCAATTATTGTAAATTAAATTTATAAGTACAAGTATTTCATTCATAACAACAAAAAGTTAGAAATTGTATAGAAAACAGAACGGTGTCTACACGCGGAGGCGATACCACTCAGTGCAATGTATAATCAGATCAAACAGGGTCTATACAGAGTAGGGTACGGAGTAGAGAAAGACTAGCGTCACTTCACTCATTCGCGTCGGTGACCCGTCGCGCGTCGGACGTGCGTGGCTTTTGTGCTTGTGTCCGTTAAATTTGAATTATTTTGAATGATAGCATTTTGTGAACAGTGTTGAAAACAGAAAAAGTCGATCGAGTGAGTTACAATGTAACAGAGTGTCGTTAACAAATCACCGGTTTCATTAAGAACTTCGTTGTGTTTTAATTTCAAAGACAAGTGCATGTGACCTTTTGTGTCGTAAAGGAGTTCTGAAACTTGTATGTATGGTGGTGAGAAAATGAATGCGAAAAAATTGGAGTGCTTCAACGATGATGATTCAGTGGATGAAAAGCTCAGTCTCAGCTTTTTAGGTGAGTGAATACTTGTTGTTTGAATAGCCAGATTAAAAGTGCAATAAATATTCAACAACAAAACAGATTCTTGCTGTCGTGATGCGTAGACAGAATCACATTAATAGTTTCTGATATTATAATGAGCAGTTAATTTATTGCCAAACTGATATGAATGTTAAGGAAGCCAAGTGTAAAGTTGATAATGCGAGGCTCTAACAGATATTAATAACTTAAGTGTCTTGCGTCTTGCGAATACTTTTGGATCTTGTGTCATTATTCTTCACGAGGATATTAATTATACTATATAGTGAAACATGTACACATGTTAACCTTCGCTGACAGCCTATAAAATTGTACATACATTTGTACTTTAAAATTTACCGTTGGTTTCAAATCAAAAAACTAAAACTTTCTCTAAAAATGTGTGATGCGGGCTCGTATTTAGGTACTCATACGGCTTGAGGGGGTGGATTACTCACGATTTTGCAGTTACAGCATATCTTGCAATATGGTGACTCAGATGGACTGGCTAAACCATTTTGTGCATCACCCACACGTATTCCATCTGTCAACGCAACCTCGATAGGCATAGCCATATGATTCAGTAATAATCTTATTGTCTCTGACGGCACTTCATGGATATTAATATGACATTGGCAGAATTAGAAATGATTTGTTATAAATGGACCTTCTAATCAATGTCTTAATTGCTTACACGGTTGGTTGAACAGTCGATGTTAGGTGGCTACAATTGCTTATCAACAAAAACAACACCTTCGAGGTTGATATAGGAGGAGCGCAGCCGATCTTGATACAATATGGGAATTATTATTTTTATTTCACGATGATTTTTTGTTTACTGCCGTCAGACGGAATTGTTGACTGCAGAGAGCAATGTGCCCTGTATCAAAATTATTATCAGACTTACCATTGATTTTAATAGCATAAGTGCTCCAGTGAGAAGGTTCTGGTTTTTTTGCATACCGAAACCGTTGACCCAATACCTTGTAAACTTAATTCGCATGCACGCTTTAAGAAAGCGAATTTTATGCTCATCATATTGATCTAGATACGGATTTATGTCAACGTAATTCTGTTTTCTTTTTTATTAAGCTGTCATGCCACGATATTTTATAATTCCGCTAAACAAAAAGTAGGTTCGCATTAAATATTTACATTAACATCGTCAACTAATTGGCCGTATGGCCTTAATTTGTTAAACATCGACATTTTGTCTCACAGTGATTGACTTTCTAGAGTGTTAACACTTTAATACTTATTTTTTTCTCCATTTTTAACAACTCTCCTTCTACAAATTGAAAATTAATACCTGATTATTATTCATCTCTCATATACCAATCCAGTCTATAGATATAGTTACCAAGAGCCAATAACAAGGTGTAAAGGAAGAAATATTTTGAACTAGGAACGAACTACTCAAGCGTTCACCCCATATTCCTATATTATGCAAATTGGAGTTTATCGCATCCGCTCACACGTTGTCAATCGAACACTTGTTGAACCTATAGGATCCAGTTCCTGTGACGAAGTTTAAACAACACTTAATTTGGACCTTATAACTGACACGCTAAGAATCATAGCTGATGATCAAACTTTTGGCTTCATACACCTGCCTCTCATTATGAGAATAACGATACCAAATAGAAACTTAACACTGTCTATCTTAAACAATCTCATACACTTCACTGTGCAAGCGTTTATTTAAATTAAATAGGAAGTATAGATATGGTAATGTGTTTTTTGCATAAACATCTCGTACTGATATCACAGCTAACGCCACAAAAAACTCGTTTTATTTATGTTGATGATTCGGCTATTCTTTAATTAGCAATAATAATTAATTCTCTTGATAAACCGGTTACTATATATCTAATTAATTTGTTTACTATAGTTTACAATGTATGACATTTGTTTTCAACTAAATTAACTATATCTTTTTTTTAATAATTATATTCCAATCAAAATATCTAACTTCTTTGCGTAAATTACTCAAAGTAAGTTAAAATTTGCAACCATAAGAATTTTAATTTTAATGTGTAGAATAATATGGAAAACTGAACGTACAATAAATGAAAGCTTCAAATGTTAAACTATCGAATCGAATATTTAAACAAATAACAATAATATTATGGTGACAAGAAAGAACATAGGTATCCATTATAATTAAGATTTTAATGCGAAACGCTTCCACGTAACTCGATTTTCATTTAAGGATAGAAGTCAACCTATTTTTGAATCAACGGTCAACAATTTAAATAATCTTGATATTGATTGGAATAATTAATGTTAAGTATACTTATAATTAGAGTTTAGTAAAGATCTTTGATGATTTTACGATTCAAAACACGATAAAAAAAAACTAGTATTGTAAAAAAACTTGCTACCAACCTCATGTTATACTTTCTTGCATGCATATCTATAAAATAAAGTCACTGTCTGTCTGTTTTTCGGCTAATTTCTTCTAACCACGAAAAAACGAAAAAGCTTTCTATATATAGTTTGGAGAAAAAATTGATAAATCGCTCGAAGCAGTGCGATTTTCGTTTGAAACTTCGATTCCTTTATTTCTATTATAGTGTAATAGTGTGTTACCGCCTACATGACTATAGGTAAATATTGGGAGTAATTAAGCATAACTGGCACGAAAATAATGGCTCAGTATTATGGTTGCTAATATTCACGATTTGTACCACAAGCAATAAATTCTGCAGGAAATTATTTTAAAAGCAATAATCAACGGCGCTGAATCGTCTATCTATCCCAATGACTTTCAAACAAATTGACGACCGCAACCTTGGCGAAGCAATAAAAGTAACGTGTCTGAACATCAGACAATGTTATTGGAAATATGGGTAAATTGCGGGTAATTATGGTTAAACGGCTTAAATAAGCTTTCACTGCTTTCGAATACCTCTTTAAAGTCCCATTTGATGGTATGTTTACAATGTGGCAGCATGATAGAGCTAAATGTTTAGATTAGACTTCGAGTTTTAAAGTGGTTTTGAGGGAAAACTTAAAGGGACTTACAGAACTTAATCAGTGTTGCCAGTAATGCCTCTCTAACTTAATTTCAATTTAATTGCCGTTAATCTTAATGTTCAAATAAATTTTTCAATGCTTTTACATTAGTATAAACATTTCCTTTCTTGTCAGTAAAAGAAATTTATTTGTGGGATTAATCTTTTTTATAGTACCCACCTTTTATTTTTTGTTTTTATTTAATATTTTCTTTTGTTTTGCTTTCTAATTCGTCCCATTTAGTAGGTCCTATACGTATTTAATAGGTGACTTTATTTCAATTTTATGTTTTTACATTTATTATCAGATAGAAAACGTGAAAAGTTTGCTGAGTCCTCTCGCAAGATTCAAGCTTTTTACACAGATATCAAATTTTATTAAAATTCGCGTTTCTAATAAGTCCTTATTAGGAATAGGTAAATACATATATATGCTCATAGCTTATTATAGATTAGGTGGTTTATTTCAAACTAGCTGAGCCCGCAACTTCGTATGCGGGGTAACCTTTTTAATTTTTAAACCGATTGGAATGAAACAAACACTTAATGTTACAGAAAACTTGCTACAATACGTCAGTGAAAATCACATTCAAATCGGTTAAGCTGTTTCTGAGATTAGCGTGCACAAACGCATAGACAAACAAACAAAAATTCTAAAAACTATTTTTTTGACTTCTGTAACAAATGCAACGTGTACAAATGGTTTTTTTTTTTTTTGAAAAAATCTTTAATGTACAGACACGGCTGGTTTACGATTTTATTATATCTATAGATATTATAACTATAGACAAGTCTAGTGATAAGCTGAATATAAATTAAATGTTACATGCAAGTTAATTTTCTTCCAACACAATCCAAAGTCCTTTCAAATTTGTTTATGAAGGCTTTCTAAACCGTAAACACAGCCAGTTACCGTTGCGTTGGCTCGTGACCACAGAATATGGTCTACTGATTTACAAAGGTGTCATTGAATTATGAACAGGTCCATAACTATCCGTGTAAGTGAAGTATTGTTCGTTCTAGCGTAGAAGTTTAATGAGACGACAGTTACGATCGAGGAAACAACATCAAACATTCGTATAATTCATAATTATAATGTCGCTTGGCCACTGAGGATCATCCACGGCTCTTCTTAAAAATACAGCTTTTTAATAAAATGATCAGCATTTGTATTTTTTTGGGTTATGTGGGACTTTTACCGCACTAAAACAGCCCTTGAAGGTGGGTATGGTTCTAGTCCTTTGGAACTGTCACCGCTCGTCAATTCTACATATTATAATAAAAAATTAAGGCATTGCAGGCTCGACTATCCGAACCTGCAGCCGAGCCTTCGTCCTACTGAGCTGTCACTATCATTGGCGCTATTATTATATTTTTATATTTAATTCATCAGACAGGATGACTGTCCACTTGATGGTGGGTGGCTACCGTTGTCTATAACACGAGCAACTCTTCAGGTGCTGCAAGTTCGCTGGCGACTATAGTAGGATTAAGGAATTATATTGCGTTAATTTAAATATTAATCTTGCAAATATATAATATTATAATCACAGAAATTATATTCAAACTTTCAAACTCATGTTCCCAGGAGGTGAATACTAAAGTTGACTATTCTTATTTAACAGATGTTAAAAATACCAACATTAAAAAGAAAACTAAACAAGCTTTGAAATGGTAGGGACTTACTAATTAACTTCGTCGCTATTGACTCAGCTTTTAAAACACCATTGTTTACAATATAGCACAGTCTCCTCTGAAACATGACATATTTTTGAGTTCATTTTCTTTAAGTATGTATAAAACAATAATTGTAAGACTTTATTTTTATAAAAGTTTTATAAAAAATTTTTTTTTTACACAAATTGTTCAACAGTCAGGCTGACAGTTCACTCTATGTAGGTGGCTACCGTTGTCAATTAGCATAAGCCACACTATAGCGTATACCCTAGTCACTAGCGTAACATAATCTATGTCTATCTATTCATATAATAAAATCGTAAACAAGCCGTGTATAAATCTTAATAATCGTATAATCGTATAAGCCGTTAAAAATCTTTAATGTACAGACATTAAAGTTTAAAAAAAAAATTATGTTGTACTTATGTCACCGAGGTTAGAAACGGTTTTTACAATTTTTGTCTAATTGTCTGTGCGTTTGTGCACACTAATCTCAGAAACGGCTTAACCGATTTGAATGTGGTTTTCACTGAAGTATTGCAGTAAGCTTCCCGTAATATTTAGTGTTTGTTTCATTCCAATCGGTTTACAAATAAAAAAGTTACCACGCATATGCGTGGTAGGCTTAAGTTGAAGAAAATGTTTATATTTTCAATTAACCTATAACTTAAATAAATTAGATACCTATTTAATGTCATTGTTAACTTCTCTTGTCTTCTTCTTCTTTGTGAAGAATGTGAAGAGCACGTTAGATTTGTGTCAATAAAATATTCTCTGTAATATTTTTAATGGTAATCTTCAATGTACATACAGAAACACGCTCTCATAACCACCTGGCTTGTGTTGGAGTCTTGTTTGCTCTTTTTATTAGCGTATTATGTACTAAGTACAACGAACTCTCAAAGATAATGTTTTTATTACCCGGAGAGGTAAATAGGAAAACGATTTAAGACTTGATTACAATTTTTTTTACCCTAAGGCACAAAATTTATTAATGACTGAGCCCACAACTTAGTACGCGTGGTATTCGGTATAGCACGTAACTTTTTCGTTTTTAAACCGATTGGAATGAAACAAACACTAAATGTTACGGGAAGCTTTCTACAATACATCAGTGAAAAATTCATTCAAATTATCGGTTAAGCCGTTTCTGAGATTAGCGTTCACAAACGCACAGACAAACAGACAAAAATTCTGTAAACTATTTTTTGACCTCGGTAACATAAGTACAACATGTACAAATTGTTTTTTTGAAAAAATGTTTCATATACACGGCCCGTTTACGATTTTATTATATGTATTTATAATAAAAGCTCTATTCGACTTGTTAGAGTAAAATAAAAATTTAGATAAAAAAACAGAGCATAATTAACTGTATTTAAAAAGTTTGAATTAGGCAGATTTATACAAAAAAATATATTTTCTAAATTACTGCCCATAAAAAAACTTTCTCGTCACAATAATAAAAATATTCAGCGACAACTATATTATTTTTTAAGCTTATTAATTAATTTAAGTTCTGTACTAAAGTTTTAATCGGCTACTTTAATTTCTTTTTTCATATTTTACACAGTATTTAAGAAAAACCTTCCAATTTTAAATCTGTTTGGTTGTCTCCCAAAAATTCGTTGTGCAATATTGCACCTTAAATCGTAGGTTATTAAGTTGCGCTCATTTTGTTAAAAATGGTGTTCGTTCTGATGTTAAAACTAAATTTGAAATTTGTGGCCCACATAAAGTTCCGTAATGACAGATTCTCATACTTTTTTACACGACAGTCAGTGCTTCGTGATAAATTTTATTATTATAGTATACTTAATCTCCATGTTCAGACCTACTCATTTTGATGTCGCGCAAATTACGTATGTCACTTTGATTTATGACAATGCAAGGGCCGTTCTTACATCACTATTATTACACAATTTTAAAATGTTTCTCTGTATTTTTTTTCTTCTCGTATTTTTTTTTTAATTTTTTTTTTAATTCGTATTATTTACTTCGCCCGGACCCTTTTTTAGGAGTTATTCAAACTTTATTGATTAGCTAAAGTAACGGCTTGTTTACGATTTTTGGGTACAAGCACGGAATAAATAATAGTCCTAGGTACAAGTGAGTAAGTATGTGCTGTTATAGTCGATCAGGTCAGTACTCTGTAGATTTACAGAACTTCTCATGTCACTGAAGATTTTCAATTCCTCTATTACTTAAACCGAAAAACTCTGAGATAGATTGTTTGCTCCACAACTTCACGAAATGTACAATGGTTAAGTTTTTACTTAAAAAAATTATACATTTCCATACTTAAAACGATACGCAAGAAAATTAACATTTAATCTCATAGATAAATATCAAGTTAAGATTTACACAAGAGCGTTTAACTTTAACATTCCAATTTAAACAAAAATTTACATTACGTTTAAATGTTTAACAACATTACGTTATGATCCAGTAAAAGTGTGTCATTCAGTCTATAAAATAGTTAATTGAAATAAGGTTGTCTGTGGAACCGCAGGAGGTAATGACAGAATCCCGTGGGTGTAAGAAATTATACAACCATCTCTTTTCTACCCGCTTCTAGTGCACGAGACAGAAGATACGTTGCAGCATCCTGCACTACTAGATCCTTGACTAGTGGGGCTAAGTTGTAATCACTTTGAAGTAATTCAAACAAATGGATGCTTTTATATGTAGGTGTCAAGCAAAGCTGGTCCTGTCTAGTCATGTACCTGTTAGTGGCATAAAAAAGGATCGCTTGAAAAGAATACGGGTGTTCGAAATTTAAAAAGGTTTTAATAAATAAAAAAGTTGGGCATCTGTTGTCTATGTGTGGTTTTGTGTTTTAAACCAACGCTAATTGAAATGGGATGGACGTTTTGAAAAGACAATTATCACTTGATAAAAGCCATAGTTTAGATTGTATTTTTTTTATTTTGAAATAAATCTAAAAAGTTGTTAATCATGATACAGATATGTATAATTGTTGACAATTTTGAGCTTATAGTAACTTCTTAAGCATCAAAACTTACAGAATAAACTAAAAATAACTTCATCATTCAAAAACATTCCAGGCTTGTCCCAAGTATCCAGGAATCTGTGAAGGCAACTTTTAAATTCAAAAGCATCTTTTTACGACACTCGGAAGATTCAAAAGGACCGCTCCAAAAACTGATCTGTCCCAAAAATATCATCCATTAATAATAATATCATAACACCTTACACTACCTGCTGAATTAATGTTTTTTTTTTCGTATTTTAAAGTGACATAAATTGACAGAGAAATGTTGCCAGCGCGATATATATCAGCTCCATGTTCATTCTCATTAATTCTCTGCACGTAAACTTAAGAGATATGAACCTTTTTTATGGCCACGCAGAAACATAATTTGTCTCACTTTAACATCAGGTTGCTCTGAATTGTTAAAGTTAAAAGCAAAAATACTTGTTGTGCGTTAATTGATGCTTAAGTGCATTTCGTGAAAAGGTTACGGTTGACAAACCAAGGGACGAAATACGGGAAACAAAGTGCACTAATATTAAAAAAGACTGTAGAGATATTAATGCAAGAAAACTAAATTGAGAAACTAATAGTTATTTTTATTGAGTGAGTTAATTTTAGTAGTGGCAGGGATCATTGAATACGGGGAGGTAGAGGGACGAGAACCCACTCTCCGAGATGACTCGCCGGAAGAGGCTCGGGCGCAGGCGGCTAGCCTATGTCCGCCATCTTCCCTCTTGACCGGGACCTGGGCAGTAGTCTTAAGGGAGCCTACCGCACATCCGAGATGACGGGTGTACGTCCACTTTAGAGTACGCCGAGGTTCCGACAAGAAACATAGGCCTCCTCGCGCTGGACAGCCATGGCGGGTCCCTACACTGTCGGGTATTCGTGAGGATTTCCAATGTCAAAAAAAATGCGTTGCGTTTCTCAGTCAGCATATGTGGCGGCAGGAACCACCTTATTTTAAAAGGCCATTGTGAAATAACTGCATTTGTGTGTTGTTTCGGTGAGTGAGTAAGGTATGAATACCCCATTTTCGAATCTCATACACATTTTCATCTACTAAAGTCAGTAAAAGGTGACGACTTGATGGTAGATGGCAACCCATTTACCATCATGAGCCTGTCTGCCTATCGACGTTTATATATATAAAGGAACAATAAGTCTGATAAGGCTGAAGATATACTTTTTGAAAAATAATAAAAATCAAACCTTATTCAATATATAATAATTAGATTAACTACTTAGATTAAGTACTTAGTAGGTACTTTAAGGCCAAGTAAAAGAAGATTGCGTAGGCACTTAAGTTTAGAAAGAAAATTAAACAAAAACTTAATTACATTCAAGTTACGCCTACCATGAAATTAACGATCTCATTTTCTTAAAATAAAACCAAAGTGTACAATGCAAGGTATTATGCAATTTGAACGAAGAAAAGGTATCAATATCAAGACGCAATTTAGCGTTGATAGGTCAGCATGATTTGCTGAAATCAACCTTACGGTTAAAGAAATAAGAGAGCTACAGAATGGAGGCAATTAATGTGTCGTAACATAATATAATAAAGTTGACATTTCGCAGATCGCCAACGTTGAATTGACTGTTGACAAGTTGATTTTTGATATAATTTCACAAACCGTGAGTGACCTCGATTAAGAACTCTGGTCTAGTCCTAGTTCATATAATAATACACAGCGGGTGGTATCACGTGTTTAAGAGTTGCTCGAAACTCTGCTCGAAACGGCGGCGGTAAGATCACACCTCAAAAGCTTCAATTTTTCTTCGAAACTTCCATGCTACCTTTTTATATAGTTTATTACAGTGAATTTCAAAGAGTCAAAATCGCTCATGTATTTACTACCAATAAACTCGTACAATACAATGAATTGATTGCAATAACGACGTCACAAAATAATTAATGAATTACGTACAGTTCTAACGAAGTTGTCTAGAAATTCAGTCTCATAAACAAGGTAGGCTTAAATGTGTATGCAGTCCGTTCATTATTATGAATTATGCACTATCGCAGCGACCTCTGCACATCTTCAATGCCGTTAGAACAGCTGTAAATAATGCTCATGGGTATAGTATTAATAAACTTTTCATTATTATGAGTTCTTCTCACATACATTTTGCAGAGAAATTGCGGAAAAATATATATATATATAAAATAAAAAGCGTAGTAGTGCGTCCAAAATAGGCCATTGACTCGTATAATGCCGTGGGTGGGGCCCACAGCCCTGATTTTCAGTCAATGCCTGAAAAATACCTCACGGAGATGTGCAAGGCAACAACAAACAAAGGAATAAAAAGAGAAAGAGAAAAAATAAAATAAAAATTGAAACCCTAAGAAAACACAACAAAAGATTAAGCCCATATAAAAAATAATATGACAAAAAAAAACATAAGCAAATAGGTACAAATATGTATGTGAACATACAAACACGATTATAATAGAAACAATAATAATAAATAAATAATGTCACAAGTCACGTTTCGTTACTTACATATTATGTCTCTTTCTGTTGTTATTCGCCATTTAATTTCTATTTAGTTGATTTGGTTACGTTATCATGATTAGACAATAATGTGCATTAAGTAGGTAACTCTAAGTACAATGTACTCTAAGCATTTACAATGTGTTCTATTAGTAGCAAGATAGTTTGAAAATTCTATTGGGAAATATCTTTACACATATTTTCCTTGCACTTTATAGCGTTCACTGCAATCAAGTTTAATATCCCTTTTCTTAATAGGTTGACAATTAGAAATGCCGTAATTAAATCAGATTGAAATGAAATTACCTTCTGCGATTGCATTACGAATATAAAAGTAAACGAAACAAATTGTTTTAGAGAATCAAAGTCAATAGGGGATCGGACAGTAATCAGATTAAAATCTAAAATGTACTTAGAAAGAAAATATATAATTTTTTACGATTATTTATCGAATAATAATTTAATATAATTCATTTAAATATTTTTAAATGAAGAAATAAAATTTTATTATTTACAATATTTTTAATCTATACTGAAACACCGATCACAGTGCGTGACGTCATTTGTGGGCAATCATTGTCTTATGCCAATGCAGCTGTTTTGTTATGATATAACCACAAATGACGTTACGCGCTCTCAGATGAACTAGATGATTAGGAGGGGATAGAGAAATTGGATATATATACGTATCTTCTCTCTATATAAAAATGAATCCCTATTTCCCTTGGTCACGGCATCACGCGTGAACGGGTAGACCGATTTTAATTCGATTTTCACTAATGGAAAGAGGGATGAACGGGGAATGTTCTTATATATAAAAATTGCATCCCGAGCGAAGCCGGGGGCGGAACGCTAGTTACATATATAAAATAAAGTCGCTGTCCTACTCTGTTTGTTCTTCTACACCGCCGAGCTGATTTTTGTACGATTTTTATGAAACAGGCTGACTGACTGTCCATTTGATCTTAGATGGCTAACGTTATCGTAAGTTCCCGACCTTAGTAGAATATAGGATAATGGATTTGGAGAAGATGCGATGGTCTTCTCTAAGGAGGCAGTTACTGCCGCAATGGCTACCCGATTTATGGCAGCGAAACACAGTGTGCCCAGTCGCTACTGTCTTGTATTGAATAATAGATACACAATTGATTCTTTAGACTTCTTTATTATATAGTGTAGTACCAGTATAAATTTACTTGATGACCGAATGGCACCGCGTCGGGGTTCACACATCGGACGCAATGTTGCCATAGTTAGCTATCCCTGAAATCTCCCCTTTTATAAAAACTTATTCTATACACATCCAAGAAATATATAGCTATCCCTGACAGCCACTATTTTTACTTATTTACTTTTAAATAAATTTGGATATTCTTTTGCTTTAAAAGGCTAAAGAATTTTATCAGTTTTTAATAAATTTCAGTTAAGAAACGAAAAAAATCGGAGAACATTAAAATACTTTACAGCATTTTAAAGCCCCCGGACCAAAGTTAGACACACAACTCGAATAGAGTTTATATTTTATGTACGTGATATGGTAATAGTTAGTTCGTTCCAGGTTAAGTTCAATGAATGACATGCTCAATAACAAAGAGGCTCGTTCAAATAAATTTATTAGCAACAATATAGGGATATAACTGCCAGCGGCCCGTGGAAATGAAATAATGGACGAATGCACGCATTTGCAATACTTGGCCCCCTCCGGCACTTTTAACAGTATTGTGAGACTGTAATGAAACAATAGTTAAGAGAAAATCATCGATGTACCTTTCGTGCTGGAAGAAGTTCTTCTGTAGACTTAGGTAGACTTAGGGGTACAAGTTTACTATAATTTAAAATACGGGTTAACTGGTAACTATGTTACGTAACTGGTTAAGAAAGGGGTAATTACAAAAATAGTGAGTAAAGGATGTCAGATTGCATTTTCCTATCCCCATCTAATTTATTATCCTTTATTTTAATAAGGTAAGTACACTTGCAGCATATATGGCATTGCTTGTATGTATTAATAAGCGATGGTGACCACTTAACGTCAAGGTGATTGTTTTTCTATCTCTTGAAATTATCACAGAAAAAAATGTCTCTACATATAACACTAGCTGAGCCCACAACTTCGTACGCGTGGTATTCGATATAGCGCGTAACTTTTTTGTTTGTGAACCGATTGGAATGAAACAAACACTTAAATGTTACGAGAAGCTTGCTACAATACATCAGTGAAAACCGCATTCAAATCGGTTAAGCCGTTTCTGAAATTAGCGTGCACAAACGCACAGACAAACAAACAAAAATTTTAAAAACTATTTTTGACGTCGGTAACATAAGTACGAGTTCAAATTTTTTTTAAAATATTTAATGTACATACACGGCTCGTTTACGATTTTATTATATCTTAGTCGCTATCCACCTCTGTTTCTCCGTTACCCTGAGTTATTGATACGATTTTCACTAATTGATAGAGTAAGGAACTAGTTATGCCCACAACTTCGTACGCGTGGTATTCGGAATAACGCGTAACGATTGGAACGAAACAAAGATTACATGTTACGGGAAGCTTGCTACAATACATCAGTGAAAACCGCATTCAAATCGGTTAAGCCGTTTCCGAGATTAGCGTGCACAAACGCACAGACAAACAGACAAAAATTCTAAAAACTACTTTTTGACTTACAAAGTGTATAAATTTTTTTTTATTTTTTTTTTTGAAAAAATATTTAATGTACATACACGACTCGTTTACGATTTTATTATATGTAAACCTAGATGTTTGTGTATACCTACATAATATATGATTTCCTCAATCATAATTATAAAAGTTAATTAAAATTTAATTTGATTTATTATTAATTTTAAATTTTTCCTGAATCCTATTCTCACCTAAAGTTTTATGAAGTAGGACTTGGGATGGCTATGAGAGAGGTCGACCTCTCGTCTCCCTTACAAAACTCACGTCCGTTTTCCCGTAAGCTGCAACATTGTCTATTGTATAACAAATTACACGGGCGTCGAACAGCGAAAGGGCTTTCCACTCGTATCAATACCACATTTCCAAGTGCAGATGGACGCCGCGATACTGCTGCGTAATAAATTGGCTGCGGACGTCGGCTCGTCCGAATGAACCGTTAACAACTTATAGAAGGGATCTTTCACACACCAACTATTCATACTAGATGAATTAGCTACTAAAGAAATTATATTATTATATCGTTTCGTTCAGTCAGTGATTGCGGAAGTCGATGATGGACGAACCTTAAAACCAAACGTCAAGATTTGAAAAAATGTTCTACCCTTAAAAAATTGGTTTAGTATCTAGCTTTATTTTAAAAGTTGGAAATGTATAATTTCCTAGAATATTTTGGGATTGTCAATTTATTCTTAAATAGTTGAGATAAATAAATAAATAAAATGTATATAGGATATACATACTATATATATAAAATGTATATAGGATATTTATATACATACTAGAGCAGTTACAATACAAAGTGTATTCTACTCGACAAGGGAATGCATTGTATTTGTATTTAACTGTTATAGCTTTTCTAATACATAAATGAATTAATGTGATTTATCAAAAAAAAAACATGTAAATTTTGGATGGTGAAATAAAGTTCATACCTCCTTATTTCGGGATAAAACAAGCAGACGGCTTGTAAAGGCCGCCTTTCCACCTGCAAGAAAACTTGCAGTCTGTCCGACAGCAGCTCCGTAGCACTTACACTTGCACTTGCAAGCTGCTGTCGGACAGACTGTCGGACATTTCTAGCGGAAGTTTTCTTGCAGGTGGAAAGGCGGCCTAACACAAAATAAAAGTTGATAAAATCGTATTCCCACATACAAACCGGGGCAATCGCTTAGGTTAGTGTTTAAGGGTCAGGACAGGACGTACAGGACGTGCGAGTGAATTTAGTAATAGGTAATTGGACAATTTAGTTGTCTCAACTTAATTGACTTCAAATGACATTGACACATTCTATGTGCATATCGTACTTGCGAAAATAATAAAAAAATACGCCAGCAATAAAATCTTTATAGATGGTAGCTATTGACAACCATCTATAAAGATTTTATTGCTGAAACAATAATTTAACCTGCAAAAATGTAACAAATCTGCACATATTAGAAATTATTTCCAGTTTTTCCGTTCCATCCAAAACCTTCATATGATATCTCAGAAATCTGATGTTTTTATGTATTGCTAGGACCAGTAACTATGGAGTAATCGTGGAATTATGTAGTATGGAATTGGTAAGCGGCTCCAGTTGGAAGTGGAAAGAGTTCTTATTATTTAATCTATCTTGTGTATATAATAATGAATCCCCATTTCCGTTGGTCACGGCATCACGCGTGAACGGGTAGACCGATTTAAATTCGGTTTTCACTAATGGAAAGAGGGATAAACGGGGAATGTTCATATATATAAAAATTTCACCCCGGGCGAAGCCGGGGGCGGGTCGCTAGTTAAATATAAAAAATAACCGCAGTAAAGCTATAATATTCCTTTTTTAAATATATTTGACAACTAATTCGTTTGTTATTGAACATTTTCTTTTGTACCGTGACCCATAATGTTCGTGATGACGAAGGCCTCTGACATGATTTGTCATCATGGTTGAGGTTTGATACAGACGGTTGGAGATCATATGCCGTAACAGATTATGGAGCAAAGTTAATGTGCATTGGTGCATATCTAATCAATGAATAAAAATTAATATAAACTCCTTCAATTCTCAGTGTGTAAGGTCTTCAATTGCATATCAAAATAAATCATTTTCCCATATCTCGTGGTAGAGAAACTCGTGTAATAAGTATCGAAGTATTAAAGCTTCGGACCTTTCATTTTAACATACTTTCACTAAATAGCTGCGAACGTAATTTATTTAAATGGATTCCAATATTAATAGTTCGGTTTGCACCCCTAACTTTTTATGTTAAGGTCGGCAGACAGGCTGACGGTCCACTTGATGGTATGTGGCTACAGTCGCCTAATACATA
Source organism: Bembecia ichneumoniformis (assembly GCA_910589475.2). NCBI lineage: Eukaryota > Metazoa > Arthropoda > Insecta > Lepidoptera > Sesiidae > Bembecia > Bembecia ichneumoniformis. The sequence continues at coordinate 1,009,060 of OU342531.1, forward strand.
AGCAAACATACAGGTGCTGCAAGTGTCTGTGCCGACTACATCAGTAGGATGAAGGATTGGGAAAGTTTAGGGAAATGGGCTCTGGCATCCCTTACTCACTCATCGAAACACAACAGCAAGCGTGCTGTTATTTCACGGTGGTCTTCTGTAAGGGGGTGGTTGCTGCCGCCAGACGGGCTGCCCAAATGACTGCGAAACGCAGTGTGCTCTGACACTATTTTGTTCTGTGAGGATTATTTTATGTACTTAGATATTATAGTAGGTGTCAGAACCGGATATAACGACATCGCTTTGTACGACGGATCGATTGTTACGACTAACGGCAAGATCCCGACCGAATCCCTATTAATCGGTTGGTCGTTAAATTACTATAACGCCAAATACCTATATACATAGACATACATATTACAAGTTCAAACTATGTATCTATTTGTGCATATTGCTTATAAAGACTATCGGATATAGCGACCGAGGTTGGAGGGTCCCTTCAATGTCGCAGCTATTATTACTAGCTATTAGCCTCGACTTTGCGTGAATAACAATCAACTTCCTTTGAGGTGTTGATATATATATTACGTGTCCTAATAAATAAAATATAGTGTATTATTGAGCTTCTAGTTATTATTATATTAAATAAGATTGTGGTTTTGTGATGATATCATAAACTACCTAAGTATTATGAAATATGGATAACCGTAGGTACACACAGAGCTGTGCAAAATACATGCTTTGCTTTAATTAAAATACAAATTACGAAATACATAATATTTTAAAGTTGTGTATAAAATACAAAATACAGTCAGGTGTTAGGTAATGTAAATAGAATGGAACTAATCTAGCCCTGGCTAGATTAGTTTCCTTTCATGAACACTAGATTTTTAAATGTACTGTCAGACAAACAGCCTCTTGTTATGTGGTCTTGCCTCTGCTTACGAAAGATATCGAGCGCTTTTTTCTGCAGAAAGCACCTATTAACAAGGCCGCTAGATGTATTGTTAAAATATTTTTTGAATATTTTGAATAGATGTAGTGGCAGGGCACACTGCGTTTTCGCAGTCATTTGTGCAGCCCATCTGGCGGCAGTAACCACCCCCTTACAGAGACCACCGTGAAATAACAGCACGTGTGCTGGTGTGTTTCGGTGAGTGAGTAAGGGATGCCGGAGCCCATTTTCCAATCTCCTAGTCCCTTATCCTTAATCCTACTGTAGTCGACAGCGCACTTGCAGCAGCACTGTTTGCTTATGTTATAGGCGACGGTAGCCACCTACCATCAAGTGGACCGTCAGCCTGTCTGCCGATCTTAACTTAAAAAAATATATTGAAATACTAACTACAAAATACCTCAGCGTCAAGTATTTGAAATACAAATACCAAATACGTATTTCAATTACAAGTAATTAAAATACTGCCCAACCTTGCGTACACATTAGTATTATTTTACAAAACACCATCTTTTCTTTTTTGTATGAAACCTAAATATATAAATCTCAGACAAGAGATAGCCTTGAAAATGTTTATTTCCAAAGGTGAACCTGTCGGGATTCGAATCCAGGACCCGTTAGTCAAAGTGCTAAGGTTGTGAGTCAAGGATCGGCATATAAAAGAAATGCTCCTGAATACATCAATTAACATCTGGAAGAAAATAGCGATTAACAATTTACAACGCCTAGTTAAAAAAATACCTTCAACATTAAAAACTTAATCATCCTAGTCCTAATATTATAAATGTCAAAGTTTATATATTTGGATGTTTGTTCCTCAGTAACGCAAAAACGGCTGAACGGATTTAGATGAAATTTGGCACACCGATAGGTTAATACCCGGATTAACATATAGGATACTTTTTATCCTAAAAAAATGGTAGATCTTGAGGGATCGCCTAAAAATATATCTAAAAATAACACGCCATCGTCGGCACACTGATGTATAATATAACTCAAATTTTCATTTTTCAACGAAATCACGGCTAGTAATTCATAAATAGACTGTTTTTAATAATGATTTTCAAATTAAAACAATGTTTAATATACATAAAAACGTTTTAAAGTTCAAGTTATTTCACAATAAGTACTTAAAGTTAAAAAAAAACTGTTTTTGTTTGATGTAGTTCATATTTTTCTCAACTATTTCGTAATTCACGGCTTTAAATAGATACCTACCTACCATTACACAAATCGACGGTATCCAAGAACAAAGCTGCATGTGACCATACACCAAAATAGCTTTTTTAATCGCTTATGGCTAGGATTTAGTCAAGCTATATGAGACAATTTTTATTTTTCTTGTAACTTGTTTAGTTTTTGTGATACACAAGTGAACAAGGATGCATATTATTTTCCCATCCGCCAACAAAGGCGCAATGTCACGCGCAACGCTGTACTCCCGCACTCACACCCCTCGCACCTGGTCGCAACCGCAGTTGCACCAGTGTTCGCTGTTGTCGAGTTGGAGAGAAGACGTTCAATTCGTTTTTATTGATAATATACTAATATACGTTTTTTCTGTATTATTTTATCTTAATTGGCAAATGAACGAATATACCCAAAGTTTGGTTGTATCGATACATACAACTCTATTCTAAGGACATTGTTTAAAAAATATTTTCTTACGGTAATATTAATAAAATTACGTACATATATTATTATGATGTTTAATTTAACATTTAATATAATTATTATTTTATCTATTTATTGTGGTCGCTTATGAAAATGCAACCATGTTCTTGAAAAATTGAGGGTAGTATGTATTATATCCGACTTTGTTTTGTGGAATTATTAAGATCGTATGTTCTTAAGCTACGTTATTCTTTGATTACAACTTTTACATGCAACGTTGTTTGATTTTTATTTTGGTAATAACTTGTGTTTTTTAACTTTAGTGAAAAGTATTTTAAAATATTTTCATTTCATTTATTTTCAGCCACTTAAACAATATATTCTGTTACGTTAAATCCGGTAACTGAAGAGTCCAAAAATATTTACGTTGACACGGCAGATATCTGGAACGACAGATATCTGGAACGACAGATATCTGGATGTTACAGATGATTTTGTCTCCACAAATATTAATGTTGAATCTGTTACCTAGAATACCTACCTACATACCTAGAAATACCAGTCTACGAATATTACAACTTCTACGTCGTCAATTATTCAGCCTAATCAGCCACACCTAACAAGAACAGACAACAATATAACTAACAAATTTACACCATTTACATTTAGAAGCTAGCAACAGTTACGAAAACTCTCCTAACATAATAATTGATAATTTCGAAAACGAGAGAAATTCTACCCCAGCCAATCTTTTAGACATATACTATACTAATTGTAATGGCCCTAGAAGTATTGCATATTCAAGCCAAGTGAATGCAATAACTAGTAAACGAAATCTAAAGAAAAGTAAAAAAAAAACCGCTGGGATTTGTCTGACGCGAAAAGAAAATTATGAAAAATTTAGTTAAGAAACATGTGTTAATGAATTTTGAACTTAAATACTAGCTGACTTAAAAAGGTTTGATATTCAAACAGCCAAAAAGAAAAAGTATAATTTTATGTTTTAACATGAAAAAACAATGATGGTGTGTCTTGATACATCTGGATAGGTGGTTGTGAAATAGTTTATATATATGTTATTTTAGATGTATTGAAGTAATTAAGAAATAAACATGATGTGTGCACCACCCAAATAAGTGATTTTAATTACATCCAATAAAATTTAAGAAAATGAAGTAATCAGAAGAAGTGAAATCTACAATAACATGTTTCCAAAAAGGGTAAAGTTATAGATGAAAAGGTAATGCGTGGTCCCTGCAATTGCAATTGTAGTTTACAGTGTGCAAAATAAATATCCTAAGAACACAGAATTCAGCGTTTTACAAAGTTTTACAAGCAGAGAAAAACAATGGGCTTGCGCCGCTAAGTATACAAATAATTCTAAAAAGCTTATGCTTTTTATGCCCAGCAAGTGTAAATATACCTTTAAATACTTTCTGCCTATAAACTATTCTTCTTCAACATACGATCAAGCTATTAGTGTTTGTAAGACTATCTTTTTAAACACTATCGGTCAGTGAGAAGTTAATTAGAAAGTTTACTTATACGTTGGGCGAAAACCGACGATAATCCTTATTTTATCAAACACATGGGGCAAGATGCATTTCTTCATTTCAAGTCTGAAGTTAAAAACAATATTTGGATGAAGAACAGTATAGGAGCAAAGACAGCGTAGAATAACGTAAAAGAAGTCTTCGTTGTGACGAAAGAGATCCGAAGAAACTGTTTCATAAGTATGACCTTTGTCAGATATTTTTCATTGGAGATCTTGAGTGGGAATGTATAAAGAGGTTGTGTATTAAGAACATTATGATCTCATAATGTTCTCCAATGAAGGCTAGGGGAACCCTAGCCGGTAGGACAAAAAAAAAAAAAAAATGTTCTCCAATGAAAAATATCATTACTTGGTCACATTGAGTGTGTGTGATTCGGGTGTAGTGTAATTATTGAAGAACAATGGAATTCATAAAGAAGTTGAATGCAACCTACTTGCGTTGAACAGTACTTTCGTGATGAAATTCAATTCCCCAAAAATCATTTAATCACTACCAGAAGCATCAATTCAAAAAAACCTAATGTATTAAAATTTAATAATGAATATGGTAAAAGAACATCGCAATACTTAATTCGCAATCTAATTAATAAATTTCGTAAATGATTAATAAATAATAGAAATAAAAAATATAATCACACAAAAAATATTAAAAAGATACTAAAATAAAAACATTTTGTAAATAATGAAAACTAATAATATTAGCAAATTAATAATAATAAAAAAGTAATTTAAAAATTAATTAAATATGAATTAAAACGTAGATATTTGATTTAATAAGAAAGAAATGTAATTTTGTTGTCTTTCATTTGAGTTAAGGTGTTCATTTCTTAATAAAGTTTCTTGAATTACTACATTTTTCAATGGTTAATGTTATTTTCTAACATACTACACATGTATCTGCTTCGCATATTTGCCAAGAAAAACGTTACTTAAGCACATACTACCAGCAAAACTTCGAAGAATAAGGACGCATCATTTCATACCACTTTAAATTTACGAAAAACAAAGTTGCAAGTGATCAAAAGACCCAATATTTTGTATAATTTCTATTTTTTTTTAAAGCAATCCATGGAAATAATATCACTACCTTCTTCCTAATAGCATATTTAAAATTCTTGGTAATTGGTTGGCTACATTTTGAAATATTTACTAATAACTGTTTTACAATTTTTAAATCGCTCTCCTGAAAAGTTAACATTTTGCAGATACGACTTTGTTCGTGGATACCGTCGAAATATAGAAGTGGACGTTATCTACACTTTGATGTTTTATTTCCTGTGCTTATCTTGCTTTGGCCGTTTTTAGGTCATGTCTGAACATGTCTGCATCGGAATTTGCTTTTATTGATCCCTTATCGATCTTTTTATTGTGAAGAATAATTTCTTGTCCATCACATGTCAATTCCTTTACTATTTGTAATTTAACTTCTGTTTAAGCTAATTAAGTTACTTCAGATTTTTATTTCTTGCAATGTTTAAAACATCATCTCCCATTTTTTGTATAATACCATAAATGAAAACTATATTTGAAACTAAATTAACTAAGCTTTAACTTTAACTTCGTACTCGCTTAAGCTATTAAGCTATTCGGTATTAAGCTAATGCAAAATGAAGATTAAATATTAGTATTTATAAATTTGTACGAATAAATTAATATTATTTATTATTATTTTCTAATATTCAAATTAACTGTCTCCCCCTCAAAAGGTTAAAATGTGGAGGAGACGGTGTTGCTCCCGATAAATGCAGTCAGGGTTGCCCCCGATAAGTTGGTTAGGGTTCAAGGCGATAAAGACAAGAACATAGTACAGTTCTGGCCGTATCCAGCAGCACAGCCCAGTCTTTACATTTGGGCTGATAGAGAACGGAATCCCAATTATTTTTGGTTTTAAATAATTAATTATTATTAATAATACGATTTCATCCCTCCAAGCAATTATAAGGGGACTGTATTTTTCGTTGGTGGTACATGTAATCAAAGGACGAGGAAATGAAGGAAAATCTGTCACCTACCTCGTGAATCACCAACTCCTTGGTCCTCCGGCGGCGAAGATTGCAACGGGCCCGTCACACACAAAGTACTGAAGCTCCAGCACTTGACCATTTCATTGATTACACTCGCGGAGCAGGAAGCGTGACCAAACAGATAAACAGATAAACTACAAGCACATTGCCTGATAACATTAGGGGATGAAATAAATTCAAATCTCGCGGGTCGAGATCGGCGGGATGAATCTATGCGTGTTATTGTTGCGATATTTTTCTTAGACTTGACTGCGGTCGCGCGGCTTGAGGTAGTGACAGACATATGGATAGGTATATGGTGGGAGTGAAACAGCCATATCAGAGCGACCTACTATTAATTAATTGTAATTCACAAATAGGGTCAACACGATTTATTGCACAAAAACAAAATATCGACCTTTATTTCCCTTTCATTCCAACGTAAGTATGACTAAGTATCAGTGTTTTTTATGTAGGTAGGTTATGTATTTTGGCCAGATAAAATTTTTTAAATTAAACTTTTGCGGTGTTCATTATAAGCTCTATTATGTTTGAATATTAAAACGGTGTGACGATTATATTTATGTGTACCTACAAGTTTATAACAACGAGGAAGTAATAGATGTCGCCAGTAACATTCTTATCCTTAGGTGTTGTAAAATTTATAAACGTAGTTAATTGTGCTTTAATGGAAAATACTGGTTTTGTCTAGTAGGTAAAATGCAACGTCATAAAATAAGCTACTAAACCTACTTCGTTGAAACCGAGCTTTTATACGCCTTTACGATTATAAGTTATAACTGTAATTCCCATTGTGATTTTTATAGTAATATCATAAGTAATTATAATTTCCGACAAGAAATTAAATACAGTAAAACAATTTTTTTACAACATAATAAACATCATAAGTTTTCTTCATCTACGACTTAAAAATCTAGCCTTCAAAGTTAACTTTTGAACTCTGAATGAAATTGTTTAGATAACATCAACCGTGGGAATAGAATCGCTAAAGATAGATTAACATTGTATATGAAGACGTCCCTTAATTTATAAATAGCATAGCAGATAGTTATTTAAGGTTTTCGATTTTTATGGAATATCTAATTTATATTAAAAAATCTTTATAATGGTCACAAATTGTTGGATTTTTATGGTTTTATTAATTTTAAATAACTGAAACTGTGTTGGTGTCTATGTGAAAAGAGAATCGTTATAGCAATTTAGTGGAATAACGAAGGTGGTCATTTGATCTAACAGTTAGATACCATCAAATCAATTTATTATTCATTAAAATCGTGGTGTAGTGTCAAGAGAAAATATAAACAGAAATTTATTACGTCAGCGCTTTCAGGCTTCTCTCGAATTTTACCATGGTGCTCTTTTTGCATTGCCTATAAATCTTCTTTTAAAAGGTTTACTTTGAATTATAATCCAAACTAATGTTTTTACCGGAGAGATTGACTTTATTTTATGTTTAATTTGTACTAAACACATGCTCTTCAAAGATTGTTACAAACTACAACAGCACCTATCTCAATCTAAGGTTTCAATATTTACATACAAAGTTGTTTCGTGAGAAAATCGATATTACTGATATATCTACTGGTTTGCGGTCAGGAAATGCAGCACATCTCATTTGATTTTCTATGGTTTTCTCTTCTCAACCATTTAAAATAACATAAGCAAATAGTGTTAAAATTTCCTTTTTCGACTATTTCGTATTTGCCGGTGTAAAGATGAAATAATACAGTCCCTTTTACTACGTTTATGAATAAGACAGTAAGCTTATAATTGGGCCACTCGTTACAGAAACAGCTATACAAAAGCGAGCAACTACAAACATTTAAGGCGAGCGGTGTATAATCGGAAAGAATCCAAAGTAAATTACCAACGCTGATAATTCATGAGGCATTCAATTCCTAATATGGTACACTCTTGAAAGTGATCCCGAAAATGCGGTCCGCTCCATGGATCGCCAAAAACGGATTGAAACAGATCCAGTTTCTAAGACAGAGAATAATACCTATGCAACGAAGCATTCGCAAGAAGTGCCCGCTTGCAATTTTTATCTGATCCCGGATTGAATACAAATATAAAAATTAATCAAACTTGCTCTTATCGAGACCATTGTTATGTTCCTGTGGATTGATTCAATTACAAATATTACCAAGTAACACATTGTATTCGTCAAGGAGGTAGACGGTGTCGCCGCCTTTTAGTAACTCACAGATTTCTCTGAGGTCTATATTACCTGGATATGCATTTTTAAGAGGACTCAAAGGTACAGGCGCTAACCGACAAGAATACTAACCAAAGTTCTTTTAACACGAGTTTTTCTATTGAGCTGTGGAAATAGGAAAACGTTTACGTGAGTTGTTAATTTATTTGTAGTAAGATCAATCTCATCTTCTATTTAGATGGAACTTTCACATCAAGTTCAATCTTAAGTTGTACCTACAAAACCTCAAGTAATGTAACACTCACAGCTGACGTAAAGAATGCTTTTACAAATTTTAATTGGGACAAAATTGGTTTTGTTTTAGTTAAAATACAGTGGCACATCTGTTCTGTAGTAATTTCTTTGTTAAATTTAAATTTTTGCTCACAGTTTGCGCAATTCCATATTTGCACTGCTGAGTCCGTGGCTACAAATACCGGCGAATCTCATATCCACCTGAGGGCAATTCCAATCCGTATTTTGCAAAATGCACCCACCATATATTGAACGCCTCCAGATATATGTATGTAAACTTGCCTCTTGTGTAGCACTAGCAGTATACTTAAACGGCAAGATTTTACGACGCTTGCTTCATGCAACCCAGTATTTCTTTGACTGTAGAACAAACAGTACTGACTGTATACAACTCTGATTTATTTACTCAATAAACAATTTATTACCTAACCTAACAAAATTTATTGTTTAGCACTATAGACTTATTAATAAAAGCTTTTTGTTCCTTCAGTTTACACGCATTTGTTGCATTTGCAAGGTTTTTCAGGAAGATATGGTACCATCATAGAACACTAAAAGAATTTGCCAGATAATGTTATGCCTCAACTTAAGCGTAAGAATGAAATATTGAGATCTGTGAATTTATTTTTTGTTCTTATTTGCTCATTATCATATGATTGTTTTTAAACTACATATTTTGTTCCTTTGAATAAACTAGTTTCAGTTTGCTTTTAATTATATGGTATACCTAAACACTTATTTATAATTCCAATTACCAGAATAGAGCTATTTGCATAACACACATGTTTAAATGCATCATATTTATCATTATCTCAACTCATTAGATCAAAAATGTCGAATACGCGTACGTGTGTTTGTCTATTGCATTTCTTAAGTGTTATCAGTGCTTCTTATCATAACATACTTTATCTCCTCGATCGTGGCATGTCAGTGCTCTGCATAAAACTGTACCCCATTAATATTAATGGAACAATAGTTACGTAAACTGACCACCTGGTGTTTGCATCACTGTAATCGTTCACTTGATTGATACAGCTATTACTGTCAATCTATTCTGCTCCAACATGACCAGACTGCATGGCATTAGCGTGTCCTTCCTTGTACATTGCGCGTTGATATCTAATTCTCAAATATTCGGATCAAACTAAAGCTTCGTTCTATTTTACAGTGAACGAAATATGTTCGATACATTCACAGAATCGCTGCTGTGATTTGATGTCAGCTTGTAAAGCTAGTAATAATAAACTCAAGTATTATAGGTTTACACAGGATTAAAAAATTTTAAATTTATTAAAAGGTTGTTAACTTTGTTTAAGAGTACATAGTTGCATTTAATAACACGAACACAAAGGCATTCTTTACTGACTCTTGTCGACGTTTTTATGCAAATTGAATAGAACCGTAGCCTTAAAAGGTCAAAGTAATAAGATTCAAAATGGAAAGTAAAATCGGAGTCGGAGGAAAGTTTGCTTCTTATAAAATTAGTTCTCCGTTCCCACATATAAGTGAAATTTCTCATTGTATGTAAATAGTATTGAGCTTAATGAGGTGATGACATTTAAGCTAATTTGTATCTAAAAAGTAAGTTAAAGTAATAAATAATGGACTTATTTCGTAGCTTTTGTGTAGTTTTTGTGATATATATGCATATTTTAAGTTATTTTCTATCTTAATGCTAACCTAATGTAACCCTTTAGGCTTTCATGCGTAAATTACTCAACCGATCAATGTGAAATTTTGCACACGTTGTCAGGGTGCAGAAATCCATAAAAAGTAATTACTGTTCCCGCGGACAAAGTGGCGGGCAATAAATATTTGACTATATTTGATCGTAGACAAATTTCAAATAATTAGCAAATATTATATTTGTCGTCATAAAAAATTCGAATGACTGTTTACAACATTATTATCTTTATATACTGAGCAGAATTCGTCTTTTTTTTAATGTTAAGATCGCCAGACAGGCTGATGGTCCACTTGATGGTAGGTGGCTACCGTCGCCTATAAGACAAGCAACGCCAAAGCTGCTGCAAGCGCGCTACCGACTACAATAGGATTAAGGATAAGGGATTGGGAAGGGATAGGGAAATGGGCTCTGGCATCCCCTACTTCACTCACCGAAACACAACAGCACACGTGCTGTTATTTCACGGTGGCAGAAGAAGACCACATGAAATGTCAACACGTATGTTATGAAATGACGCGTGTTTTGGTGCGTAACTAAAGGATCTTTATCCTTCAAGGTCAGTAGCACACTTTGCTTCTCCTATGACTTTAGAATTAAAGCATCAAGTGGAACTTCAGCCATAATATTTAAATGTATTACGCCGTTCAACTGTCAATGAAGAATTTTCGTCTAATAATAAGAAAATCTTAGTTCTCAGACACCAATTTTACAGCAGTTAGACAAAAAAAATACTCCTCAGGGTTCTTGTAACCGTCAAAGGACTTTATAAACATGATAGTTAGCGCACACAAGAGCTTCTATATCATTTAATTATTGTAAATAGATAATGAAGATCTTATTCAATTCAGGAATGTTGTTGTAAGGTCGCTCATTGATCAGTGTCTCGCTTGATAATTTATCTGACCACACTCAATTCAAACACATTAATAAACATGCCACCAATTCATACCTATGTGGCTTACCTATTTTGTAATATTACTTTATTTTTTTATTTTTTTCATGTTAAGATCGGCAGACAGGCTGACGGTCCACTTGATGGTAAGTGGTTACCGTCGCCTATAGATAACACAAAAAACGCTACAGCTGCTGCAAGTGCGCTGCCGACTACCTACAGTAGAATTAAAGATAAGGGATTGGGAGGGGATAGGAAAATGGGCTCTGGCATCCCACTCACTAACCGAAAAACAACGGCGTCTTCACATATTTCACGGTGGTCTTCTGTGAGGTGGTGATGACTGCCGCCAGACGGGCTGCCCAAATGACTGCGAAACGCATTGAGCCCAGCCACTATTTTCCAGATCAGAGCCAAATTTGAAAAGTTTATCTTTATAAAATTTAATAAATACTTGGAAATTATTAGTTTGTAGCTATCTTCCTTTGTACCGATTTTAAACATTACTTTTTATCAACTGTATGTATGACAAGAAAATATTTTGTCTTTGTATGACAAAATATTTTCAAAAATTTCAAAAAAATCCCTTTTAAATAATATATTATGTAATGTCTATTTAAGGCGTTTAAAACTGCTCAATTAAAGATGCGAATAAAAAAATTTTCAGTCAACGGCTTTGACATAAATGAATTGATGATTATTTTTAATGACAACATCCAAAAAGATTAAATATATAGAGAGGGCATTGCGAAAATTTTCCCACAAAAATATTGATCCTGATCGCCGAAATCATGATGCCCATGGCGCAACGGCGTAGCTTGTAAAGTTCTTCTTCTTCTTTTTATAAAAAATGGCGATTTGGCTCATTTTTAAAAATGGCCATTGTCCGCCAATGTCAAGTGAGTCATGAATTCAAGTAGTCAACGGAGCTCCGCCACGAGCTCCGTTGAACGGAGCCCGCTCGGAGCCCACGTCGTGTGGGCCTTCTTTGTCCCCTAAGCCAATCCGGCGGGACGAGCAAAGGCCGATCCTTGCGTCCCGCCAGATTGCCAAGGGTAAGCCCCCCCACCACGACAAGGTCCTGGCCCACCTAGGGGGGAGCTTGTAAAGTTACTGATGGACTGAGCGATTTTGTACCACGTGGTTCTAAATGTCACATTACGCATGCTTTCATCTTGCCCGGTCTATAGGTACAGTTGAAAATCTTTGACAACACCGCCACATCCTGCTAGTAAACTTTGTGTTCGAATTCAATTGGGTCTTGCAAATATTTATATATAGTTAAATAATTTATTGTTCGGTTAGGCCTTTACAAATCAATTCGAGGCATGACCTAATCGTCATACATAATAGATTGTTAACATAAACTATATTACCACAACAGCCTTAATTTATTTCTTTGGTCGTGTTTTATTGTGCTTATTTAGGTAAATATGTGATCTAATTTTCATATTAAAATATTCCCTTCCACAAATATAAATCTATATATTTATATAAAAATGAATCCCCATTTCCCTTGGTCACGGCATCACGCGTGAACGGGTAGACCGATTTTAATTCGGTTTTCGCTAACGGAAAGAGGGATAAACGGGGAATGTTCTTATATATAAAAATTGCACCACGGGCGAAGCCGGGGGCGGGTCGCTAGTAAGCAATAAAGGTAAGTATTGCGTTTTAATAGAACTACGCCTTTGATGATTATTCATAGCTAGCTTTGCCCTGACTTCGTGTGGGTTTCAAGAAATTCAAATTAATTGTTTAATTATTAATCAAATTAATTTTAAAATTTTTAGTAGGTATAAATAATTGTTTCTTACCTACCTACATAAGTAATATATAATGATTCAATTACCTAATAGTCGATTCTTTTAATACCTTCATTTAAGCCTCGGGCCGCTTCTGGATCTAGGCCGGTCCCACTGTGTGGAGGAAGCTTATGTCCAGAATTGGACGTACTACAGCTGAGATGGTGATATTGAGATTTTGAACTGAAAACATACTTATATATTATAAAAGATTATGTAGCGATTTTTAGAATACTTAGTCATAATTAGAATTTTCTGCAGGGTGGGTTTATGACTGTTTATTATGAGCTGCCCAGTTTATAAAAGCGACTGTCATTATTGAATTCAGGCCATCATTATTAATTTGTCTAATTGTTATTTTGAAAAATATTATTCCATCATATATATTACGTACTAGCTGTGCCCGTGACTTCGTACGCGTGGTATTCGGAATAAAGCATAACTTTTTTGTTTGTAAAGCGATTGGAACGAAACAAGGTTACATGTATGGGAAGCTTGCTACTATATCAGTGAAAAGCGCATTCAAATCGGTTAAGCCGTTTTCGAGATTAGCGTGCACAAACGCACAGACAAACAGACAAAAATTCTAAAAACTACTTTTTTTACTTCGGTAACACAAGCATAACGTGTATAAATTGTTTGGTATTTAAGAGGGCACTTTCCAACTCGAACAGCTTACTTATTCCATACTACGTAATTCCATGATTACTCATTAATTATAGGTCGTAGCAATACATAAAAAACATGACATATCTAGGTCATAATATAAAGGTTTGCATCGCAACAAAATACTGATATTAATTTTATATCTAGTATAATTAATTTCTAAAATGTACAGAATTTGTGACATTTTCGCGGGTTGAATTCTTGTAATTACTGACTAAAATCGAAAAATGTTCTTCGATGGAAACATCCTACCTATAATGTACATTTGAAATTGGGATATCGATAGTTACTATCTATAAAGGTTTTTCTAAAATATTGGAATTGCTGGCGTATGTTTTATTATTTTCCCGAGTTGAATAAGTGGCGCGAATGTGTTGTGTCGCATTCTGTCTTCGGTTATTCGCACTATAATAAGGTGAGACAACAAATTCTCCCAAATACCTATTACTGAGTTCCCACGCTCGTACAGCGCCACCTTAAGGCCAATATGTTCACTCATTAAAATATAATGATATCAATAACACACAAAACTATTGGAGTAATTTATTTTAATGGCCAAGTTTTGGTGTAAGGTACCATTATGGCATGATACGAGAACTCGCACATCTAATCATTACATTTTGTGTATATTTTATGATCGTTATTTGGTGTTTCAAAGCCCTTTCAAACACGATGGTAATGAATGATGCTCTATTAAATTTAACATTGGTTCTATATATTTATTTTTAATCAATAGTCATGGTAATTGAGATCGTGACTCAGTGTTGGATAAGGTGATAAATACGCACAATACAAGGGCAATGTTTTTGGAAAAATATCTAGTTCCTTGGGTTGATAATTATTACGATGACAGAACTACAAAGAAGAGGTTGCTTAAAATCGTTTGCTCTAAGACATTGTCGAAGAGGGGAATAAAACTATATTGAAAATTTATCTACATACTAATGTAAATTAATATTTAATTAATGAAATTTAGGTTATTTTGACTTAATTTTCAATGTAAATATTAGTTTAATTATTTATTTTTTATAAGTATAATAAATAACAAAATAATAAAAAAATATTACTCCTGACCTAGAAAATTTCGTGCTCACTAATTCTATTTAACCTGTATTAGACAAGGAAATTTATTTAAGACTAGCAATTCGTCCCCGCATAGATAAATTTTCTATAAATTATATTTTCTGCTTTATCCCTCTTTCTATTAGTGTAAACCGTATCAAAATCGATTGAGTGGTTTGGAAGTTAGCATAGAAACAGACTGAGGTAGACTGCGAGTTTATATTATTAGATATAAATGTAAATTTAAATTTAAATGCAGATTAAGGATAAGGGATTGGGACGGGATAGGGAAATGGGCTCTGGCATCCCTTACTCACTCACCGAAACACAACAGCACACGGGCTGTTATTCCAAGGTGGGTCTTCTGTAAGAGGGTGGTTACTGCCGCCAGTGGCCAAATGGCTGCGAAAACGCAGTGTGCCCTGCCACTACTTTCTGGATCCAGACCAGAGCCAAATTTGAAAAGTTCATTTTTCAAAGTTGACCCTGCCGAGAATCGAACCCGGGAACCCTAAAACAGAGCGTTAAGGCAAGCACCCTAACCACTCATCCAACGGGCTCGTCAAATATGGATATGGATATATACTTTAGCGACGTGTAAAATTAAACGGAAGGCAATTTGATGTAGGAATAAGCCCCAGAGTGGATAGAACAGCTACTTACATTAAAATACTCTAACCAATAAAATGCAATGATGCAATTACAAACGGTATTTACTAACTCAAAAAAATGTGTTACTGGCAGATTGTAAACCCATCAACATTTCAAACCATTCTTCATGTCAACCTTCGTACTTCACAATAAAGCTTATAATAGCGAGTGTTAAACGTGTGCGATGGAAAGTGCGTATCGTATACTTCGTTTGAATATGCGTTGACATGGCGTGCCACTAGTTACAATGGAGAGAGCAATCTAAAATCATCTATAACAGTTACATTGACAGGCGATTCGAAAAGGCATTCAATTTAAAGCACTTCAGGTGCCATATGATAATGCATTAATGGCAGGGGTCATGAAGTTTATACCTATCTATCAGTATATATCCAAAATCGCATATTAATCTGGAAAAGACAAGCTACGCGATTGGAATTAAACATTATTTTTTTATTTATTGACACATAAACAGAATTACTACAATATCTATCTAAATAATAGATGAGAACTAAATTTTGGTTAAAATTTGGCTAAATTCCGAAGAAGATTCATTATGAAGAGAAAAAAATTAAATTGGGCCAATTGGCTAGTATAAGATAATTATAGTGGTAAAAGCACACAATAATCTATAAGCTATCATTAAGTTACATACATCTAACCTAAAGCTACTTTAAAAGAAACTTTAAACTTTAAAAAGTGGTATCTCCACCTAGTAACAATATGGGGTTCTTGAAGCGAGCCGTAAACAAATTTGAACAGGGTCGGCAGCGCACTGCATCTCTCTGTTGTTGCTTGTATCCTTAGGCGATCCTTACCATCAAGAGGATTGCCAGCCTACCATCCACACTTTATACTTGACGTTGACTTGTCATTACACATTGAAGAAATATGTTAAAAAAATTAAAGTGTACAGAATCATACAGGCATAAAATCCATATACCAAAAAAAAATATTTTTTACATAGGTAATTTAAAAAAAAGTCTTTCTCTCTTTCTTTCATCCGTGCGAAGCCGGGCCGGGTCGCTAGTTTCACATTAGAAATTCTTTGCAACGCAATTCGATTTATAAAAATAGGTTGACGTCAAAGTGTCAATAGTTAAAAATTATTCTCAACAAAGGTCAAATCGATAAGAACTGCTATTATGTACCAATGACCTGTTTTTAGTGTCATATTTCATTCATAAATTGCATACTTACGTACGATAAAATTACATTGGTGAAACGTGACCAGAAAAGTAAATAGCAGTAACTTAATTATTTTGGAATTTTAATTAATTTGTTACATAAAGGAACTTATTACGGTTAGCTGCATGTTAAGGTTAATTAATATGGTCAATAAAAAATGAGGTTTGGTTTTGAAAATCGAATTATTAGTGTCAAGAGCAACAAACATAACCTTCAAGTGAATTTTTTATATATCTATGTATTCACATTTGATGCATTGAGGAAGGTTGGCTTCGTCAAGAAATGGAAGAACCTCATGGCTTTGTCAATTAAAGATAAACGGCGGATGAACCACGAGACACAGCTAGTATAAAATAAAAAATAGAATAAATTTCGTTTTAAAATTAAACATTTTATTTAATTTGTTTCAGGTGAGAAAACGTATAAATCAGATACAGAAATGTAATCGGGTAAGTTGACGTGTCTTAAGGGATAAGCAGCACGCCCTTTAACACCTTGCCCTTTAACAAACAGTATTTGTATGATGGACGCTACATTATAAAATATTGCTTCTCTGACACAAATAACCGCAGCATCTTTATACTTTGATGCAGGGTTTAAATTAAAACGTTTTATTTTAACCTTTCGACAGCTCTTTAACTATCTAATAAACTTAGCCATTAATTCTAATGTTCATATGAGAAGTTTTTTTTATTTTATTTTAACATAGGTTTGCTCTTGGGATATGATCTCATGCAGCTCCCGAGCACACACTCCGAAGTACATCTTATAGAATACACACAGACAGGCAACTTTGCGTCTATGTGCCAGGCTCTGCAGCTTAGTTCTTATTAGTGTATCATCGCCAATGAGCCTCCTAGCTCTGCGATCCACCGAGTCGAGTGCGGCAAGTTGGTATTTTGCTGAGCCATCCTAAAGTTGACAAAAATACTCCATACAACATCGGACTTGTGCCTTGTACAAAGAGAGGAGCTGTCCAGGTGTGAAGCATCGCTCACCCTATTTAAAATGGCCAGCTTTTTGGCCGCTGTTTGGGCTTTGAACTCGATAGTAGGGCCGAAGTTGAGTTACGAAAAACACTTTAAAAAGTAAAAATTTTGAGAAACACTATTGCTTATTTTGTTATTTTTTAAAAGTTATATTTACATAAAATATTAGTCATTTTAGGAATTAATCAAATATTTTTAGTAGTGGCGCAGTCATAAATTGGACAAACCTTCTGTCACCATACAGTGTTTCGGTGAGTGAGTAAGAGAATCCAGAGTCCATTTTCCTATTTTCTTTAAATCCCATATTCTTAATCCTAATAAGGTCTGCAGCACATTCGCAGTACCTGTGATCTTCTTGTATTAACAGACGATAAGAGCCTACTACAAACCTTAACAAAATATAGAAATTGGCTAAATGAGGCCGAGTTGACGAACGATATTTAAGGTGCAAAGCTTCAGCAGTAGTTTCATTGTAAAATGATCAACACCGAAAATGGTTCATTTGATCAGTGCCAGTGATTCGACGACAATCGAACGTTGCAGAATTTGTTGTGTGGTACAAAACATAAAATTCTGCGAAAATAGACGATTGTATAACAATTTGTCAAATTATCATAGCGGACGCTACTATATTTGCTATATAAACATATTATATAAAGGTTTAATAATATTTGGGTGCGTACACGCAAAATTGAATTACGTATGAAGGGTATGTAATTTTATTCAAATTTCATATTACAGTTTAAACACTCTGTAAGTAGTTTTAAAGTTTGACTATAGTTTTATGCTACGAGTATCGATAGCGATAAAAATTAATCGCAGAACGTTACATCCCTAGTCACGCGGTACTGACAGACGTCAACGTCATACCGACAACTGTCACTCGCACCATGCTACAGCGCACGGAGTATAATCAAACTTAGGAACAAGATGAGTTGACTGTATACTGTTTGGGTTGGTTTGGCATGTGTGATTTTTGATTTACGATGATATTGTAAATCAACTTGTTTTGAAATACTTATTTTAAAAAAAGATTTTTGTGTGTACAATTTAAGTAAGTCAACACTGCATTGTTTGTGAACTGTTAACAGCTGATATCCTAAACCTAGCTAAACCAATCCGATCGGTCGAGCAAAGGCCGGTGACCCCACCGACCCCTGCAACCGCCCGGATTGTCCAGGGTAAGCCCCCCCACCACGACAAGGTAATGGCCCACCTAGGGGGGGAGCTGGTATCTTATACTTATTAAATGTTTTACGTCAAATGTCAAATTCTCTCAATGCAATGTATGTAGATCCAAATTCAAGAACGAATTATGACAGTTCGTTAGGCTAAAGTAGGTCAAAGAAAATTATGTAAGTACATAATTTTCTTTGAATATTTATATTTGAAATAACTTGGCTATAATAAAAAAAATGTATTATATAAAAAAACAATAACAATAATTAAACAAAAAGTTTTCTGAATGATCTTCTTATTCAATTGAACTTCAAAATAACGCTTGCGTTTTTTGCAAAATTTTGCGTAGGTGTCTAAATATATACTAGCTGAGCCCGCAACTTCGTACGCGTGGTATTCGGTATAGCGCGTAACTCTGTTTGTAAATCGATTGGAATGAAAAAAACCGTTTTAATGTCATTAAAACCAACCGGATACAAATAGTACAAGTTTATACATACTATATGCGCAAAGGCTTTTTCCCCGACCCAAAATACATATACGTAATTTCCTAGCGGCCTACCTTCCACGCTAAAGGCTTAGAATTGCATTTGTGCAGGTGTTGATAAAAGCCTCAGGGTTACTAAGGTCGGTTCTGTTTGACAGCGATTTTAGCATTTAATTGAAATTTTAATTGGGCGTCTCGAAAGTTGCAAGTCCACGGGTTCAACTAAATTGCTCGCACATTGGCTATACAACTGTTTATTTTGTAATAAACATGAGTACTTTTAAGTACTTTAGGAAAAAAATAGTTTCTACAACTTTCATTTCTTTTCCTTATGTAACGTTTTCGTTTTTATATTAATTTTTTGTTAATATTACCCGCGTCTGTATGTTTGTCTGTATGCTCTCTAACTCCTAACGGCATTTGATGCGGTTTTCACTATTCGAAAGAGCGTTAAACTGTGAAGGTTTTATACTCGTATTTAACTAAATAGCCGTTGCCCGAGGCTTCGAGTTTTTTTTTGTCTTGATATAATTATTCATGATCTGTGCCTATGTATAAAAATTTATGTTTAAATTATTTGGTTTGATTTAATACTTACTTTGATCTTTTAAATAAAACCGTTAACAATTTGTGATGTGACACAGCGAAAAACATTTGCGTCACATTTTAACTTTTTAAATGTAAAATTGTCGTTTCATAGTTAGCGATCCGCCCCGGCTTTGCACGGCATAATATAGAGCGTGTGTCCATCCTGAAATTCTATTCCAACAATTGGTGAAGGATTTTTAAAAATCAGATCAGTAGTTTCGAAGATTACCTCCCACATACAAACAAACAAACGTCATCTTTATGTGTTATATTAGTATAGACTTGACACCATAGATTTTCTTGTTGTTTTTGCTTATTTTTTTAACATTTATTTGGATTCTAGTCGATTACATTATATTACAATTTGTTTAATAAAGAAAGTTCTCATGCTGTTAATTTTCAAGACAGGCGAAGCTACGATGTAATAATAATAATAATAATCAAGCCCATTTATTTCCAATCTACAATTATTGTATACATTTTAGTTAATTAAATATATTAATGTTATAATGTTAAAATATTTAGTTTTTAATATGACATGTTGTGACTTAAAATATAAATTATAAAAAGTACAAATTTATTTGTTTTAGTCACTATCGCTTTCGTTGCCATTGATCGGAACCCCTTCTTGGGTAAAGGCCTCCCCCAGCTTGTTCCAGGCTTCTCTGTCCATTGCTCTCCTTGTCCATTCGCTTCCTGCAATGTACGATGTAAAGCCACTTTAAAAATACAACTTCCAAAGGAACTCGTTCAACTCATCTGGTTTTCACGGGTGTTTATGGTTAACTTGAAATTCTGAAGTCTTCTGAGGACTCGTGTAATTCAAAAAGTGAAACTCTCCGTTCACACCTGCACAATTTAGGTTACGTCGACAATATTCAGATAAAACAATTGAACAACAATGCGATGCAGGAGAAAACAAAGAAGGCGGAGACAAATACAATCATTACAGCATAGTAAACAAAACGGTGAATGCGACAGTGGGCGCGACTAAGCGACAACCCACGCCAGCGCCACAAGCACTTATTTTGGCAACAATAAATTCGCCACTAACGACTCACGGACAGAGTGGACGTATAAGTGGAGCGAGCAAATACAGGAGTCTCAATGGATTTCGTAAGACATGTTCGAGACACGATAGCGTATTTCCTCACAACTTTTCATTGATAATTCAGGCGTGGGCGAACGAGACTCGGACCGCACCATTCATGAATTGGGCAAGCAATGGCCCACGCGGATAACGGGACGAATTAAACGCCATCGTATTTCTAGTAAATTATAAGCGTTAATTAATACAAATTTGTAGTTTACCATAAACTCATGGAAAACGGGAAGCGGCTAATCGCGTTTGAGCGGAACATCGACCATTATATGTCGCCATGGTCTATTATATACTAGTTGGTGTCCACGAGTTTAACCACGTAAATAAATGAAAAATATCAACCTCAGAAAACATATTTATTTATTTAGAGTAGATACACCAGCGGCAATATAGTTACAAAAATATCACACACTAGCTGAACTCGGCCACGCTTCGCTGCGGCCCATACGGCGGCGGTACTGGACACTGCTTATATATAATACTATTTATCCTAGCGTGATGTTATATAGCCTATAGCCTTCCTCGATAAATGGACTGTTCAAAACAAAAAGAATTTTTCAATTCGAACCAGTAGTAATTCGAACCTGAGATTAGCGCGTTCAAACAAATAATGTTAGCGATATAGACTTGTAAAATCTAGATCCAGCTGATACGCCTTTATAGGTGAATACATCAATTATCAAAAAGTAAGCACTAAGTAGAAATTTAAATTTAAATAGTTTAAAAACATAAAAAAAAGAAAAGAAATGCAGAATACATGACTTCTTTACAATATTAAACAATTAAACAATCACAAAGTGTTAAAATGAGAACGAACAACAAAAATCACACGAAATACATTCATACACTTAAGCACAAAGAGAGCCAACCGCCACCGCACACTTCCTCTTAAAAATGCTTTCAGAATCGTGAAATATGTCTATGTCATTATAGTCTCGCACATACCGAAATAATAAATACATCATATGAGTAATAAAAAAATATATAAAAAAAGTAATAAACAATAAAAAAAAAATATCCTATATGTTAATCCTAAATAACGAAACTATATGTCTACCAAATTTCATCCAAATCCGTTTAGCTATTTTGGCGTGACACACAAACATCCAAACATGCAAACTTTCGCATATATCATTTTAGTAGGATGAACATTTCTATAAAATTTGTAATCACATATAGAAGCTAAAAAAATTGTCATCGTCATCTATAGAGTCTAATCAAAGCTTGTCAAAGAATCTAATCAAAATTTGTTATAATCTATAAAGCTTTCTATCCTCACTTTGTCGAATTCCCTCTAATTCGCACCAAGCGCTTTATAAGCATCTTCTATAATGCGAACTGCTAAGGATTGGAACTCGCTGCCGGCGTCTGTATTTCCGAGCTCATACAACCCAAATCTTTTCAAGGTTCGAGTGAATAGGCATCTTCTGGATGAGCTCGCTCCATCGTCGGCCTCATCCTTCCTACATGGATAGATGCTGGTCAAGAGCAAACCCATTTTTAATAATAAAAAAAAACCCTACAGAAGTTAAAAAATGACAATTGACACTATAAAAAACAGATGAATTGGGTTTATATACACTTGGCGATATTGAAATTTGTATTTTGGTTGTAATTTTTTTTTTCAATTTGCCTCGTAATGTACGAGTGTTAAGATTTTGTAACATTGTAAGGTTGACTCACAACATTGTGTATTATGAAAAAAATTATTGAAGATTAGCAAAATTGTAGGATTCATATAGACACTTTGTTCCAAAAGCGATCCAGGTGGACCTCCAGGAGTCCACGGGAGACTCGACGGGGGTCTATGGGGGTTTACAATTCGTAATCGGGGGTCCACAAAAATTTATCTGCTTTCGATAGTGAAGAACTAAAATGTTGGCTTGACTTTACCTTTTTTTTTTTTTTTTTTTATTATAGATGGGTTTGCTCTTGACCAGCATCTATCCATGTAGGAAGGATGAGGCCGAAGATGGAGCGAGCTCACCCAGAAGATGCCTATTCACTCGAACCTACCTATCAATGTAGGCAGATAACATTTTAAGAAGCTCAGCGATTGAACGCAAATTTCCATAGATCTAAACTTCACATTTTTTGTCGAGTTTTGGGAATATGGTAGAGATGTATGTAGCTGCAGGGGGTCCACCGGAATCAGCTAAATTTTAAAAGCGGTCTATAAGAAAAAAAGTCTGGGAACCTCTGATATAGACCGTACTGTAAAACATTGCTGTGCTAATTTTCGTAAATTTTATATAAGGTTTATTGATTACTTATGTAAATTATGCAATTATTATGTGATGTATAGGATAGGACTAGTCGTAAAACTGTAATAGGACACAGTACGACTGGCGTGTGCTGTTATGTTTCAGCATGTGAGTGAGTTTCTAGAGCCCATTCTCCTATACCTGTCTCACCCTTATACTATCAAGACTCATTTGCAATCTCCTATCGCGTTACTTGTGTTGGTAACGGTAGCTACCTACCATCAAGTGTCCCGTTAGCCTCACCCTTTAACTTAAGATAATTTGAAAAGTTAATTTTTATCTTTCTAATTACACGCCATTAATTAAGTTTGTTTTGTTTATTTGCTAGAATACGTCTTTATTTGAATTTTGCCGACATATTCCACGTTGCCAATGACATGATTTATTTCAAACATTTATAATTTTAATTTAAAAAAAAAGTTAAAATAACAAAAGTTTTCAACGACTATGTTCTAATTCCAAAGAATTTCACTGTAACGAAGCCATCACGAATGATTCAATATTCGTGTCAAAGTATAAAGACCTCTTTAAGCATGAACACCAGAGATAATAAAGTGTCATGAACATTTCTATTAGTTGTCGCCGTTGTCGGTGCCCCATTGTCTATGGTCAATCCACACCGGATGGCGAGCGAACACCATTGTGTACTCGACAAAGCTGTTAACCTTGCAACATCATGGATACGTCTGATGTATGAATCAGCGAAACAGTATTTTGTTCATTAAATACATAGTTTTTAAGGAAATATTTTTTACATGTTTGTCTGTTCTTACTAGGGTTTCGCAAAATAATAAGCTAACGTGATGACGATCCTATGATGAAACCCCGCAAGAAAATTCAATTAGGATATCATACTTTATGTCGTTAAATTAAATATATTAATTTAAATAAATGTATGTAAGTATACACGGTTACACAATCATGCTAATATTATAAATGCGAAAATTTGTGAGGATGGATGTTTGTTACTCTCTCACGCAAAAACGGCTCAACAGATTTGGATGAAATTTGAGACACAGATAGTTTATTATCTGTATTAATATATAGGAAACTTTTTGTCCTGGATTTTTTTTCCGAAGGATCTGAAAATGTAATAAAAATGATCTAAAAATGTAAATCTAAAATGAGCGCCACTGACGCCGTTGCGGTGCCATCATCGGCACAGCGATAAAGATTTTGGCGTTATAATACTAAAAAAAAATTCAAATTCAGAATTCAATTCAGATTTTTTATTTTTCAACATAGACGAAGTTACGGGCACCACCTAGTACCTACTTTATAAAATAGAACCCATAAAGAGAATTACTTATCTCATGGAGAGAGACATTCTATAACAATAAAATAATTTTTGTTTCTAATATGAAAAAGCCTGAGACCAATATGGAATGCTTGCAGCTTGAGCTTGAAGATGTATTTCAAAGTCGGTTCCGCGTTCTGGGTATGCCAAATACCCGCGTTCGCAGTCCTTCCGGTGGAAATAACCACTCCCTCGCCGAAGACCACCATAACGGAATGTGTGCTGTTGTGTTTCGGTGAATGTAAGGGATTCCAGAGTCAATTTTCCCTATGCCTTCCCAATCCCTAATGTTTAATCCTACTAAAGTCGGCAGTACCATGGTCATACTATACCATCATCATGGTCTGACGACTACTACCTAAAAAAAGAAATGTTTCTATTAAAGACTATACATTCAGTCTTTTACGTTTCCTTTTAAGGGATTCACTGAGGCAAATGACATTTACTATAGAACTCGCTGGCGGCGGAGACAATTCAACGGGCCTAGAAATGGTGTTTTTTTGTTTTTACCATTAGAACATTACACTAAAAATTTTTTTTATCAATACAATTTTTTAATCTGATATCAACTTATTAATAGGTACAGGATTCATATGCGTGCAATAAGCCGTTTTCGAGAGAATTTTCAATAAAGGACAAATTCTTCTTGTGTCTAACTTTTTTTGTGGAGTTTCTATTACTTTAACGAAAATTCTAATTAATACAATTGGTTCTTCACATGTTTAAGTATAATATATATTTTTTTCAAAGCAATTGTCTTGTCTATTTCTTGTAACATTTTCAATAAACAATGGATATTTTTAGTATTTAGCGTTTGTCTCCCCCTTAATAGTGAAAGTTCGAACCTTATCAATTGAATTTTAAATAAATTTGCTTATTTTATTGTTTTCTGATACCAATTTGCATTAAGTTTACATAAAAGGACAGTAGCTGTTACAAAACCAATTATACGCAATCATTGGTCGTTGTTGCGCAATAATTTTATTGTATTGGAAAATAGTTTCAATAATTAAGGTTAGGTAAGGTTTTTTAAGATGGCGCCTTTAGATGACTTTTTCGATAGGAAGGCGCGACTCGTCGCTTGTTAAAAGATTAAAGTTATGAGGTCATGTAATGTGAGTACGGATGTCATGATGAGTCAGAGATAATTTGTATAATTTTAAAAGCGAATGTTTTAGGACTTCAGGCAAGACGCCGCTCATAAGTACCGTCAGAGTTCGAATGGAGAAAAATTGTGGTATTGTATATTTTTTTTTAATACAAGTGAGTTACCATAGAGCGTAATATAATAGTATATTAGACAATTTAATGCACTCTACTTGCGTTACGCATGAAGTCGTCTCATTGTACTTTTATGTACATAAATAGGCAAAGATCTTGTTCAGTTCAGTACTTATTTTTTATTTAGAACCTTTTTATGTTAAGATCGGCAAACAATCTGACGATCCACTTGATGGTAGGTAGCTACCGTCGCCCATAATTCAAAAAAGTACCTACACAAGCAACGCCGAAACTGCTGACTACAGTAGAATTGAGGATAAGGGATTAGGAGGAGACAGGGAAATGGGCAATTCTCTTACTCACTCACCGAAACACAACAGCACACGTGCTGTTATTTCATGGTGGTATTCTGTAAGGGGGTGGTAACAGTCCCATTACACTGACCCCTTCTTTAAATGTCTTGTAACATGATATTTTTCATGTAACGCGTTGAATTTAATATCGGTTACGCGTAACACCGCATCGTTATCCAATTATCATGGCTCTTAACTTTTAAATGGGCCTGTTTTTTTTTATCTTTTTAAACATCGTTTAAAGTTTAAATCATCGACTATTTACTACTCGACCTTTAATAAATCTCCTAATATTTTATTGACATTGTAAGAAAGAAGCATCTCTTTATGCAATCCCCTTGTCTTTAATGTCGTGATTGTTACAAAAATATAAATTAGTGTTAAATTGTAAAAAAGCCTAATGATGGTTGAATTCTTCCGCAAGGCAGTAATTTAATAAATATCTATACTTAATATTATAAAGCTGAAGAGTTTGTTTGTTTGGTTGAACGCGCTAATCTCAGGAACTACTGGTTCGAATTGAAAAATTCTTTTTGTTTTGAATAGTAAATTTATCGATGAAGGCTATATAACATCACGCTACGATAAATGGTATTATATATAAGCACTGACCAGTACCGCGCGCCCCATGCGCACGCCGCCACCGTATGGGCCGCAGCGAAGCGTGGCCGTAAATCGTGTCGCTGTTCATTTTTTTTGTTTTGTTTATTATATCTTTTATTTTAATTTAAACTATTACGATATTAAATAGTCGATTAATACGCGAAATTTCATCACTTTTTTACTTAAAGCCTTTAAGTACGAAGATAATTGCCTTTCCGCTTTATTAATTCGAGCTGGTCGCGAGTCGAGTTCTTAAGCTCAGACACACGTTGTTAAATAACGATTGACATTTAATCGAGTGTTGTAACAGTTACATGTAATTCCAATTGTATGAATATTTCGCGATTTTATGTGAAACCAATTTGGACGCACAAAACATTTTTTTAAATGTTAAGATCAGCAGACGGCAGACCGAATTAAAGAGCCCAAATGTGTTCTTCCGTCTTTTTAGGGTTCCGTACGTCCGAATAAAAAAACGGAACCCTTATAGGATCACTCGTGTGTCCGTCTATCCGACCATTACACCCCCCCCCCCTTCCTTATCTCCGAAGCTAATGAACTTATAGATTATAGGAAAACCTATAAGAAGTCCATGATATTAAAATAACATGGTAAATCACTCAATATTGTGCGGATAGGTAACATCGCACGGAACCCTCTTCACGCGAGTTCAACTCGCACTTGTCCCGTTTTTTTTTATAGAGGTCCTCAAACAGAGTGACTGTCCACTTAATGGTAGAAGGTTACCGTCGCCACAGGTTCTGGCATCGCTCTGCCATCGCTTGTTAACCAACCGACAAAATTTAAAAAAAAAAAAACCTTTTCCACATATCTACATATGTGTATAATATAATAAAAACGTTAACGAGCCGTGTCTGTACATTAAAGATTATTCAAAAAAAAAAAAAAAAATAAAATCATTGGAGCACGTACTTATGTTACTGAAGTTAAAAAATAGTTTTTAGAATTTTTGACTATTTGTCTGTGCGTTTGTGCGGTTTTCACTGATTTTATGTAACAAGCTTCCCGTAACATTTAGTTTGTTTCATTCCAATCGGTTTACAAACAAAAAACTTACGCGCTATTTCAAATGCCACGCGTACGAAGTTGCGGGCTCAGCTAGTACATTTAATGTATTCTCAATAATTTAATAATTAATTCAAATTCATAATTTTAATAATTAATAATTCATTTAATAATTAATTCATTTAATACACAAAGCCGTATTGTCTTTCGGAACATACCCACTTTCTCTGGCTGCTGGTGCGGTTTTAATGCACAGTAAATTGCAGTTTTTGTATCAATTCGTAATGGTTTTCATGTACCAAGAAATGTAGGCTAGAATGATCGCTTCAATTTTATAATATACATTTCATTTAAGGCATATAATTACAATAATTACCCGTTTAATTTAACAATACTTAAGACCTAATTTATTTTTTAAACATACAATGGAGGAAATCGGTTTTAAGACTTTTACTTTCAGCGGCCCATACGGCGGCGGCGTGCGCATTGGGCGCGCGTTACTGGACACTGCTTATATATAATACTATGTATCGTAGCGTGATGTTATAAGCCTATAGCCTTCCTCGATAAATGGACTATTCAAAACAAAAAGAATTTTTCAATTCGAACCAATAGTTCCTGAGATTAGCGCGTTCAAACAAACAAACTCTTCAACTTTATAATATTAGTATAGATTTTACAAAAACCCCTCTTCTCATTTTAAAATATTAAGTACTAGCGGCCCGCCCCCGGCTTCGCCCGTGGTGCAATTTTTATATACTAAAACATTCCCCGTTTATCCCTCTTTCCATTAGTGAAAACCGAATTAAAATCGGTCTACCCGTTCACGCGTGATGCCGTGACCAAGGGAAATGGGGATTCATTTTTATATATAAGAAGATATATTAAGAATATGTCATGTATGAACACTATGAAATCACTATGCAACTTCTTATATAAATATGGCAATCTCTGGCATTCTGGCAGAAAAATTCACCCACTTCAGAATAACTATGCTGTCGAATACTCGTAGACATAGTGTATTGCAGCACCCTGCTTGTGTTTTAGATGATTTCAGCCACCTTCAATCAAGTGGACCGTGCATGAGCCTTCCTTGCGTACCTTTTAATATAAAATTCCACATATCTCCTAAGACAAACCTTTGTCTTTATTTTTAATAGGCTTACAATCCGATCACGTATTCTGTTATTACAATCGCATGTCTACTTAACATGTCAAAGAAATAAACGTATCGTTCCAGTTCCAAGTCTTCCGCGGTAATAGGAGAGTCGAGTAGTACGCAATATGCTATGTCGGCTCTGTAGACATATTTTTTTTGTTATACAGCGGCTTCCACAACGCCGGCAAACGTGCCCATTTGAGATAAATTTTCTGCGCTACATATAAAGCAACTTGACTTGTTAAGACATGTTAGTACGTGGTTTTTTATATACCTATTGCGGCAAGGGAACAACATTATTACCTATTTCAATTAAACAAATAATCAAGTTGTCAATGTTAATATTTTAGATAAGTGCCTAGTTAAGATTTATACTCAAATAAATTGTACGTTCGTAGTTGAAAAATTAAGAATGATTTAAACAAAAAATAATGTCAATTATATTGCATTTAGTATACTTATAATATTAGAACTTTAAAATTTAAATTAAATTATTAAATTAAATTATTAAATTTAAAATATGTACTAAAATTTTAAACTAGTTAATTTTTTTAATAACAACAATCCTACATATCACTTTGATTTTATACGTAACAAAGCAAGTTGTGTTGAATCATAGAAGATTATTATAGACAATCATATTATTATGTTGACTTGAATGGATTTTGGCATAGATAAAGCAATAATTGGTGGCAGGGCACACTGGGTTTTCGCAGTCATTTGGGCAGCCCGTCTGGCGGCAGTAACCACCCCCCTACAGAAGACCACCGTGAAATAACAGCACGCGTTGTGTTTCGGTGAGTGAGTAAGGGATGCCAGAGCCCATTTTCCTATCCTTAATCCTACTGCAGTCGGCAGCGCACTTGCAGCAGCTTTGGCGTTGCTGGTGTTATAGGCGACGACCACCACCTACCATCAAGTGGACCGTCAGCCTGTCTGCCGACTTTAACATTAAAAAAAATGGTTTTGGTCTATGGTTTTGGAAACTAAATAATTTTATAATAAATTTTATAATAAAACTAATAAATTTATAATTTGTGACCTTAGACTTAATATTACCCACTGTAATTTGCTGGAACAAATAAATATTTTTATTATTATTATTATTATTAAAAATACAGGTACAAGTTACTTGGCTTTTGGCGAACGCAACTAATTACAGGACATATTTGCAATTTTAGTCTATATAATTTTATATGTAATGACCCTATACTTATTAGGTTTACTTCTTCCCACTGATGGGCATAACTTAGATTCATTAGATGGTTTATACAACGTTAGTGAGGAGATATAGATTATAGACCACAGTAGACAGATTCATATACATATATTCGACAAAATGATTTTTTCAATTATGCCGATTTCTTAGCTGTAATATGGCTGTAATGATGAATTCTAATGCAATTTCCTATTGAAATTTAGACCTACGTCTGATAACTGATCTGTCTAAGGAACCCAGTGCCTTCACACTCTTAAAAAAAAAATTGTACTGTATATTGTCCAGCATATTTAAACGTTATTTGCCATAAATAAACAGCAGACTGTCTACATGTTTTAAAAAAGTTCGGCGACCCAGAATTGCTTTAACAAGTGCAGACACTCGTTTGTAGTGTAATGTAAGCACATACCATTCTAGTCTCTATTCAAATGTAGGAGCGGTCAAGTTTCTGCAAATATGTCGACGAACCTAACGATTTACTTGACGGTACAGTCAGTTTAAACTGAGCTCAATTAATATAATTGAAATGATGTGTATTTTTTTTTATAATAAAGTCCCATTATTGAAATTTTTTGGCATTTCTTATTAAATTTATATTCGAAACGAAGAAAATAATTATACTGTAATCAGAAGATTTATTGGAGATTTTTTTGTGATTAAGAAAGAAAATTAAGAATGAAAATGGTACTTATTAGATGATCGAATGTTTCAACTTTAAGCCATACTTTAATATTTTAAATGTGAAAATAACTGTCTGTCTGTTACCTTTTCGCGCCTAAACCGCTGAACCGATTCTAATGAAATTTTGCATACACGTCGTCAGGGATGTAGGAAAGGAAATAGGGTACTTTTCATTCAGAAAAAAAGCTATGACTACAATAAAGATGTTAGGCGTTGCATTGCTCATACATTAAGTCAGGCTTTATTTTTTTTATTTTTCAACGCGGTCACCAGCTAGTTTTAAATAAATAAAACTTTATATGCGCAAACACATTTTTACAGGATTTTAATTTATATACAGCAGTTACAGTAAAAAGCAATTTTTACTCGATAAAGGCATGCTAATATTTCTATTTAATTGTTTTAGTTTATTATAGATTTTCAATTAATTTTAAAGGCTAATTTTTACGTAATAAATGAAGTAAGTAATGTTTTTTATTATAAAATTCTTTAAAGTAGGTACATAATAATAGCAACAGCCTAATAAGCATTCTTTCAAATTCCTTGTAAATTTATTAACCGGCAAGTCTTTAATACTTTTGTCCGCGTAACTGGGGACCATTACTTTTTTTTCTAGATGAAATGGGCCATATGTCTTTTCTGTACGCCTATGCCACTACTTTCAGCAATTTCGTAGCTACCTCCTTCACTGCTAGCCGCAGCAAGCTATCTAAAATGAATGTTTATTCTGTACTCGTACCTACCTTCTTAATTTAGTATACTCCATATCTCCATACCAACCAAAATCCTATGCATCCGTTATCATTAATCCTACTGTAGTCAGCAGCGCACTTGTAGCTGCTTTGGCTTTGCTTGTGTTATAGGCGACGGCCACCACCTACCATCAAGTGGACTGTCAACCTGTCTGCCGATCTTAACATAAAAAAATAAAATAAATAAATAAAACTTAATATTTACACATAGAAACGTTTTTTCAAGAAAAAAAATAGTATTATTTAGAAGTATGTTCTTCCGGCGAACTGTACCATATTTGCACATATGGCTACTGTTTTTTTTTTTAAATAATAAGTCGCTCTGTCGCTGCCGTTCGGAACGCAATAAATTGTGAAATATGACAGTCAGTAAAATATCACATTGGAATGAAAAGGTCATCACGTGCTATTTGACTTTAATTCATATCGACAATTTTATTTATCTTAAATACTAGTATACTCCTATTGACCATCGATGCTATTGACAGTTCATTTTAAAAAAAACTATAAAATATTGTATTTTATTACTGGAAAGTTTTTTTTTTTTGTTAAGATCGGCAGACAGGCTGACGGTACACTTGATGGTAGGTGGCTACCGTCGCCTATAACACAAGCAACGCCAAAGCTGCTGCAAGTGCGCTGCAGACTGCAGCAGGATTAAGGAAATGGGCTCTGGCATCCCTTACTCACTCACCGGTGGTCTTCAGTAAGAGGATGGTTACTGCCGCCAAACGGGCTGCCCAAGTGACTGCGAAAACGCAATGTGCCCTGCCACTACTTTCCAAATCCAGACCAGAGCCAAATTTGAAAAATTGATTTTTCAAAGTTGACCCTGCCGGGAATTGAACCCGGGAATCCGGGCACGGGCTCTTAGTAGGTCTTTACTCCAAAATTTCTAAAGATTCCTCGGAGCTCGTGTGCAGCGTATACATACTCAAGAGCATGCACATTTGCACAATATGCACATATGCACAATATGCACATATGCTTAATAGTAGAACGCCAAATAGTTGGTCCTCCCCATCAATCCATTCAACTAAGCCCATGCATCCGGAAACATAATATGTATTCAAGATTTACTTATTGTTAAAGAGCATTAATACTATCAAATGTTAATTACTGAATCTCCTTTTTAAACATTATTAAACCAACTTTTAACGCACCATAATAAAGATAAATAGACATCTTGTGACCATTAACAGAAAAACAAAGATAACATTGAACTATAATGTTAAAGAAAAAATCATTCCGCTTCCAACCACGTGGCACCCTACGGGAAGGAAGTATTAAATTAGATCTAAGTCAATGAGACCATGTGTTAAAGTTACTTCTTGCTACACTCAATTAAACATTCTAATGTATACTTTATTCCAATACCACAAAGTTGATATTGATTGTTGTCAATTGTGATTTACAATGACATCATTGTGCGATTTAGTAAATAAAAAACACAGGGAGCCTGTTTATTGATAACCTTGTCACGTATTTTGACTAATACTTCTTATAAAAAAGGTTTCGACAGTGTTTTTCTATGGGAATATGTAGTAGTCGTTGTGGTAATAAGTAGACTTACTAAAACAATGACAAAATTTTATTATCTATACTTACATATAATAAAATCGTAAACGAGCCGTGTCTGTACTTACATTAAATATTTATTCAAAAAAAAAAAAAAAAACAATTTGTACACGTTGTACTTATGTTACCGATAAGTTTTGTCTGTCTGTTTGTCTATGCGCTTGTGAACGCTAATCTCACAAACGGCCTAACCTGTTTGAATGAGGTTTTCTCTGATGTATTGTAGCAAGCTTCCCGTAACATTTGGTGTTTGTTTTATACCAATCGGTTAACAAACAAAAAAGTTACGCGCTATACCACGAGTACGAAGTTGCGGGCTCAGCTAGTTATGGCTGTTGGGTTTGTATTTCATTTTGCTTTTTGCAATTATTTTTTTCAGTTTCTAAATTATTTATTACTAGCGACCCGCCCCCAGCTTCGCCCGGCGTGCAATTTTTATACACAAGAACATTCCCCGTTTATCCCTCTTTCCATTAGTGAGAACCGAATTAAAATCGGTCTACCCATTCACGCGTGATGCCGTGATTCATTTCTATATATAGAGATTATTAATAAGTGATTTTTTTCTTGCATTCCTATCCTGGTTCAATGGATAATTTTTTCATTGTACATAATGATATTTCGTTTTGATCTCACATTTTCCTATCCACTCCAAATCCCTTATCCTTAATCCTACTGCAGTCAGCAGCGCACTTGCGGTAGCTTTGGCGATGTATTATAGGCGACGGTAGCCACCTACCATCAAGTGGACCGTCAGCCTGTCTGCCGACCTTAACATAAAAAAAATTAATATCATTAAAATAAGTCACGACCTTTTTTAATATCCTAACTTAACATTACAAATGCGAAAATGCCGATTTTTTTTTCTTACACGTTGTTTAAGGGTACAGAGAAGAATCTTTCATGAACTAGTGAAACTAGTAAAAACTTCTCTCTAAGAAAAAACGCAATTACAAAATACAATAAATTTATTTATAAGATAGAGTTCGCAAGATAAAGCACGAAATGTCCACTTCTTTTTGATTTTAATCTAACAAATTGCATGTGTTAGATGGGCAGTTTGTTATAATTCTTATAAACAATGTCTGGGTTTGTATAGCAACAGTCTATGTAGAGTTGGTACAGTCCAAGAACAAAGGAGCGTCTAATAAAACTGGCCGTCTGTTACACCGACGACGTGACTCTGTGCATTATTGTCCTGTAAGATTTCCTAGAGACCGGAGAACATATTATCAATAAATTACTTTCTTAAAACACACATTGCTTCTTATCTGCATTCACTATAGCATTTTTAATTTTGTGTAAATATTTTAGGTTTTTTTTTATCAGAGTTTGTTACAGTAATAAAATATTTTCTACACATTACAAGATAAAAGCGGGTCGCTAGAATTATAATAATTCAATTTTCCTTTTTAACTTTCATGAAAGGTTTATTATTAAATTTTATTATATTTGTTTGTTGTTAAGAAGACGGATAAAAATTTTCTGACAGTTATTATATTTTAAAATTAGCGATGCATTCGAATATTTAAAGAACGATTAAAGAATGTTTAAGATTCTATAATATACGATATATATAAAATAAACTAGCTGACCCAGCAGACGTTGTCCTGACAGAACTCGAAAATAATTCTCTAACCCGATTGTGGTGCCACCTATCGGGTCCAATTTTATTTTCAAACCATATGTCAAAATGACGCGACACTTAAGTCAATGAACGTCAGTTAAGTTATTTGAATATTGTTCATACAAAAATACTAAAATCCCGGGTGGGGGTAGGAGGGTGAAAAATAATTTACGTCCTATTCTCAGATCTACTGAATGTACACACAAAATTTCATAAGAATCGGTCAAGCCGTTTCGGAGGAGTTTTGTTACAAACACTGTGACACGAGAATTTTATATATTAGATAATAATGATAATTTTAATTGATAACTTGCGTCCATAGAAATACGATAGAGTTTAGTCGGATCCTTCATTTATTTTTTATTGTATTTATTTATTGACAGATCGATATTGGGTATATATACCTATTATAATTTTTTTTTTTTATCTCAGGTCGGCAGACAGGCTGACGGTCCACTTGATGGTAGGTGGCTACCGTCGCCTATAACACAAGCAACGCCAAAGCTGCTGCAAGTGCGCTGCCAACTGCAGTAGGATTAAGGATAAGGGATTAGGAGTGGATAGGGAAATGGGCCCTGGCATCCCTCACTCACTCACCGAAACACAACAGCACACGTGCTGTTATTTCACGGTGGTCTTCTGTAAGGGGGTGGTTACTGCCGCCAGACGGGCTGCCCAAATGATTGCGAAACGCAGTGTGCCCTGCCACTACTTTCCAAATCCAGACCAGAGCCAAATTTTAAAAGTTGATTTTTCAAAGTTGACCCTGTCGGGAATCGAACCCGGGAACCCTAGAACAGAGCGTTAAGGCACGCACCCTAACCACTCATCCAACGGATTTTTAATTATAAATACAACATTCTTGTTACGATATGGTGTAATGACGGAACGCATTAAAACCGTTTTATCACACTTCCTATGCGAGCTCACGAGACGCCCCGCACCGAGTTTTGACCTCCGAGCAAAACTCTACAAGTTCCAAGCTAACTTGAATGGATTTATTTTAGCCCATTCCATTGTATTGCACGCTGTGTTGTATATACATTATATATAGAACTAGCTAATAAATAAGGTGTTTATTGTCTAAAGCACAAAGACTTGTATTCCATATATACATAGAAAATTCATACATAAATATCGATTATGTTTGATTCTAGTTTATTGATTAGTAGCGATTCGCCTCCGACTTCACATAATGCGATTTTTTTCTGCAATTTATGTACACAAACTTACCTCTTTTAATCTTTCCATTAGTAAAAATCGTGTCAAATTTTTTTGGGAGATTTACAAGACAGAGAAAGACAGTGACGGAAAGTAACTTTATTTATATTATTTTATTTTTATTTATAATTTTAACAATTTAAAAAGAAAACTAAATGTACATTAATATAATGATAGCACTAAAAACCACCTAGGTTTAACATTGTGCTATCATGTTATATGCTTTAAATTATTATTAAAATATTAAAAGCTTTAACATCTAACTATATACAATTCATTATTATGTTAATTTATTCAAATACAATTTAAAAAATATTCCTTTAATTTAATTTTAATATTTTTAATTGTTAAACTGTTACACAGGTCTGAAGGTAAGCTATTGATAAGGCGCGGGACAATATAAGCGGTAGTCCATTCCCCGTACATATTATTGGCACGCTGTGTACATAATCGCTTCTTTGAGATTGCCCTAGTGCATACAGGATGTTCCATCATTCTCCATCCATCCATATATAATGTATATAGATTAAACTATTATGACTGTTAAACTGTCCATCACAGACTACGTAAAAATCGATATCTATATTGTTCAGAATCTATATTATTAGCTTTCGCTTTCATCGTTATTCCTGTAACATCTAAATTCTTTTTCATAATTATTAAAATATCAAATTGGCACGTCAGCCTCTCTGTCAACCTTTATCATAAAAATTGCTGCCGCAACTTAGGTAACTTTATTGCTCTTATAACTTTTATTGCTCTTGCTACTTACATCGTCAAAGACGAATTGAACGGCGGGTTAGTTTTGACTTTATCAGATTTTAATGTATGACATTAATGTTGAGTTCCGCACTACTTAAGCATGCTTAAGCATACTTTTTGTGTAAATAGAGGCTTAAGTTAGTCCTATAGATCTATAAACTAGACTACCTATCCTAGGCCCACTATGAGTTTCACATTTCTGAAAAGTTTACAAACCTTGCGAACAGATTTAATCAAATACTTTTCTTCGTCGTTATACCAGTGACAGTGACACTTTGAACAGTGACAGTTTCTTCGTCGTCGTTATACCATATTAATTAAATATCAAAGCGCTATATTTCTTTTACGGTGTAACAAGAGACTCCTGGCCCACCATGACCCCTCCAGCGATGCTATCTTATCGCTTTCACGGCGATAAAGAGCTTACGAAACGGCAAATTGTAGGGAGCGGGTGTTAGCTTGTTGCAGGCGGCTTTTTAGTAAAGGGTTCTATCTTTATTTAATTTATTTTAAAACAGTCGTTTTATTGAAAGAGTTTTTGAAGTTTGACCTCCTAATATAGCTACTCTAAATGCTATATTATGCTACTTGCTACGTGGACAACGTTTCGACAATAGAATGCGCTAAAAATGACATTTTGTTAATGGAATCGAGTTACGTGATTCTCTAATAAGACTGTCAATATACATTAAATTTTCATTTTGAATTCTACTTTCTATTTCTCTTTTGAGTTTACGCAAAGAGACTTTGTCTAAACTAGGTCTAAACTCCATTTTTACAACGATCCTTTATTGTATTATGAGAATAACTAGCACTTATGCTTTTTTACAAGCTAAAAACCTTTAAAATATTTTATTAATCTATTTGTATTAAACTTGTTCTGAAACTATTTTCTCTCTTTTAGTCGCACAATTTTTCTTCGCATTACCATTGCCAATACTGTTTACTGGATTTACTGTGCATTTCACTGTCCTGTGCACCACGATTTTGTATTTAAAGTATTGCACAACCTAGGGTTGTCAGGTGTCCGGCTTTTTACAGTCGTGTCCGGCCAAATATATACAAGTGCGGCTTTTGTTAGGATTTGGTCCGTGTGATTACGCATTAAACTACTTTAAAAAAACAATATGTGATACATAATAAAGAGTAGATAGAGCAAGTCTTAAAGTAATAAATACACAAATAAAAAGAACTATTTCTTTCAAAAACCCGTGTGTCAGGCTTTTGTGGCAAAATGTCCTGCTAAATATAAGTCTGTGTCCGAATTTTTGATTTTGAGGCCTGGCAACCCAAAATCATAATATGCACAACGAAACTCTTGGCGAGTTTCGTTAAAAACGTTAAAAAAGATTATAAATTACTTAGTTTAATCCTATATATATCAAAGTCGCACACTCTTGTCCTAGTGGTCGTGGTCGTGCAGATGACGTACACGGAAGATGGTCGTGAAGCCTCCCTGGCTTTCCGCACTGCCCCGCGATGCTTCTCCAATTTTGTCTGCTGGTGGCGTCACGAGCACACTGTACCACAATAGATTGCGTTGTGGATTTTATTGCGTCTGTCCAGCAGATAGGCCATCTACCTTTTGAGCGTCTGCCCTCCACCTGACCCTGAATCGCAAGCCGTTCCATCGAATTTTCCTTACTAGAGATGTGACCAAAGAACCTTAATATTAGCAATAGCGCAACGGATAAAAGTCTCTTCTTAACTTTAAGCTCCTCTAAAATTGGTTTATTGGTGCGGAACGCTGTCCAAGAGATATTGAGGAGGCGTCTCCAGCACCACATCTCCAGTGCGTCAATCTTGCGACGGTCTTGCAATCTCGGGGACCACGTTTCAGATCCGTAAAGAAAGATGGGAAAGACAAGGGATTTTAAAAGTTGAACTTTGGTTATTTTTGTAACTATATCTCCCAACTTTTTCCAGCTTAATCTTACCAAGATGTAAGGATATAAAGTTTGTAAGGATATTTTCAAGTAAAAACTACTGAACAAAATTTGATTAAACTTTACAGTTATATATTGTATACTTACATCAGAATAACGCACAGCCTATAATTTATGAAGATTCGTGAACAAAGTCAGGAGCAAAAGCTAGTTATTAATAAGCTTATGAAATTATACCTCTACCGTAAACCTACCATAAGATCCAACACTTCTTTCGCAAAAGATGTTTGTCGATCCGGCAATACAAGATAACAGATAATTCTATATTAGATTTTATCAATTAAAAAAATAGGTAATATTTTCACATAAATATATGCTGTAAAAAGAGAGGATCGTAAAACCAAGACCGTTATTAAATCACGTAACAATGAATGCGAATACCCCCAATGGTTTTAAAATCAATTTTCCAAGAGGTCGCTGCCCTTTATTAAAGTGAGGTCCATTTATTAACTTACTCATTATGCAAATTTTTAAAAACCTCCTCAATGGAAAGTGTACCTAAGTGTATTGAAAACAAGTCTTATTTTTCTCAAATACCAATTCTTGCATAAGGTTAATGAAAGCCTTTGGGCGCAATTCAGAGAAACTGATGCAACTCTCGACAAAATATTGTTTAAGCTATTTAAAATATTTATTTAACTTAAATATATGTTTTTGAATGATTGCCTGATATTAAATTAAAAATAGTCAATCCGTTGTATTAAAACCTCGGAATACAAAACAAAACAGAAGCCATCTTAAAATAATTGAATGCACTTTCTCTGTTCTAAAAAGAAGATGAATGCGTTCTTAAAACGATTTGTAAGAAAATAATAATCAGCACATAAATCTATACTAATATTATAAAGAGAAAAGATTTATATGTGTTTGTAGGTATTTTTGTATGTTTATAATTAATAAACTCAAAAACTACTTGAGCGGTGTTAAAAATTCTTTCACCTATAGAAAGCTACATTATCAGCGAGTAACATAGGCTACTCAGCCTCACCCCATCTCCCCTCCCCCCACCTTTACCCAATTTTTTTTTAATTTTTTTAAAAATAAATGTGGGACGGGCCGCTAGTACAATGTAAACAGCCATGACAAAAAACATAATACTAACCTATTTCTTCGATACTAACCTATTTCTTTCTATTATCTATCGATTCTATTTATCTATCGAGTGATGCTATTCTAAACAGCAGTAGTTTCTATTTCCTCGGCTTTGTACACGCTGAAGATTTCTTATTGATTATGTATTCTGAGGTTGGAACATGAATATAATCTGATCACTTGCTTTTCTTGACTAGGATTTTCTTTAAACTTAAAAATGTTATTCCAAACTTTATTGAATTGATCTTGCATTTTTTCTCCTGTTATATGCCCTTCTTGAAAATTCTGTTAATTTGGGAAAATATATTAACTAACTTTAGCTCGCGACTTCGATCGCGCCCCCCATTTCTTGGACGCTCATATATTTTTTTCGGGCGTTTAATTTTTATTTTTTTATTAAAGACTAGCTGAGCCCGCAACATCGGTATAGCGCGTAACTTTTTTGTTTGTAAACCGATTGGAATGAAACAAACACTAAAGTGACGGGAAGCTTGCTACAGTACATCGATGAAAACCGCATTTAAATCGGTTAAGCCGTCTCTGAGATTAGCATGCACAAATGCACCCACAGAAAAAAAAAACAGACAAGTAGACAAAAAATTTAAAAATTATTTTTTGACTTCGGTAACAATTGTAAACAAAAAATTGTATACGTTGATACAATTTTTTTTTAATCGTTTATGATTTTATTATTTGTATAGATTATTCCCTCGGGAACACTACTTTTTTCTGGATGAAAGTTATTTTTAGATCCTTTTATCTTTGGCGAAAATAAACAATTATTTATGACACTGTGTGTGAAACGATTTAATTTCAACAAAAGTACAAATGACAAGAGCAGTTCAGCAAAACTATCAAATTACATTCGCGAATAATGACTGCATGCAACCTCGTTTCCAGGATGTGGTGGTATATTGTTCAATGCGCATGACAGCTTTTGTGTTTTGTATGAATCAGCGTGTATTGTCTAATACCATCCATCACGAAAATGGTTAAAACCTTTTTGACACTTTCAACATAATTAGCTACTATAGTAGTTCACAGTCATGAATAAAATTGAGCTGCCGCCGGTCTGGCGACAGTAACCACACGCTCACGGAATAGTCCAGGAAAATTTAATAATTTAATAACGAATCAAAATTTTAGTCCCATTTTTTATATAAGCTCACTATAAAAGACACTGATCTAAACTAACTCTCAATATACTTATATAGTCTTAGCTAGAAGATATTGTTACGATTAACTATGGAACGTTCTGGAAAAAGCGTTCGCACCGGCCGAAAAGTCTCGAACGTCCCACTCTATACTCTATCGATGGTAGCCTCGCCCCTTCCCGAATAGTGTCAAAGGAAATGAGTCTTTATGTTTACAACGTAGAGTTTCAACAGAAATAGCATTCTCGAACTTTCAATGGCTTGTTTATGACCTTGTTTAGATTTTCTAGAAAACTCGAAATACATCGAGGCGTTTGGCGCCAAATATAAATAAGAGAGCAGAGGCGTTTTTTCAAATTGTACAAAAAAGGTAATACTTAAAAAAAGTGTCAGACAAAATTATTGTAGAGAATTTAATTTTACATAAAAATGTTCATATATTTTTTTTTTGCTAAAATTAATAACAGAGTTAGAGAGATTGCAAGATAAGGGTTGATATTATTATTATTTTTTAATGTACCTATGTACTCTTATCTTCTAACCTCTTAAAATTGATTAGAATTAATTAGTAGAGATTAGAATTAAATTCTAGATTAGAATTCTCTTCTAGGGATTAGAATTAAATTTTAATCTCTTAAAATTAAACCGCTAAAATTAAACTTTGATAATTTTATTTTAGCAAAAAGGTGATATGAACATTTTTATGTAAAACAAAATTCTCTACAATATTTGACTGAAACTATCTTTCTCACTCTTACCATTTTTGTATAATTTGGAAAAAAAAAACACTTATTTTCATCTTGTACAGGGTTGACGACTAGCCCGTTGGATGAGTGGTTAGCGTGCTTGCTTTAAAGCTCTGTTCTAGGGTTCCCGGGTTCGATTCCGGCAGATCTACTTTGAAAAATGAGCTTTTCAAATTTGGCTTTGGTCTGGATCTGGAAAGTAGTGGCAGGGCACACTGCCTTTCACAGTAACTTGGGCGGCCCGTCTGGCGGCAGTAACCAACCCCTCACTAAGACCACCGTGAACTAACAGCACGTGTGTTTTTTGTGTTTCGGTGAGTGAATAAAAGATGTCAGAGCCTATTTTCCCTATCCCCTCCTAATGCAGCAACTGTGGCATTGATATAAGCGATGGTAGACACCTCTCATCAAGTGGACCGTCAGCCTGTCTGCCGATCTTAACATAAAAAAAGGATGGAATCGAAAATTTCTTTCACCCATCGATATTCTATATCTTCTAGAAACTTATATCAAAAATGCTCCTAAAGGACTCAAATTTTCCTGGACACATACACCTACACTTTTACAATAACTATGCAAGATGCACTAGGCTTTGCACTGATGCATTTATTTCTGCAATTTATATACAAGTACCTTCCTTGTTTACCACTCTTTCCATTAGTAGAAATCACATCAAAATCTGTCTGATGGTTTAGACAGACAGAGGGATACAGGGACTTTATTTTATAATATGTTGTGACATAGATTCAAATTATGCCGTCTTGTGTCGTTGTTTCAACGTGTAAAAATGCACATAACTACACTTTCAAATATTTCATCTACAATAGATTATTGTCTCTTTGGCACCTCATCAGCTGTTTTGTTTTCTAGGTTACAGAAAATTTATGTAAAATTAATTCATACATATAATTTGCTTTAGTTTACAATGGAATTTGTTATGATATCATACGATGATGCCATTTTGTGATAATGATCGGAATATTCGCGTTTATGAATGTAAATTGCAATGGCATTGTGACACTTACATCATTATCACATTTATCTGAACTTCTCAACTTGAATTTTAACAAATACAAGATTCAAGTTAATTTATATTCTTTAAAAAAACATTTGCGTTACTTCTTGACCTTGCGTTGCTCTACATGAGTAAGTGGAAACGAGTTGGTAACAATCGGGTTGCCTTGGCGACATTACAATGTACTTAACAATGAAAAAAGAAATGGAACATTGTTGTTTTTATTGTTATTTTTTTTTGTTATCATTCATTTTGATTCCTAATTTATTCTGGTAAGTTTTATTGGATAAAAATTTTCAATATTTACTGAATATTTTATGTTATTATTTGTCCTTTTTAATACTTAAAAAATATATTGAATACAGTAATGTTAAGTATTCCATTTGTCGTCGTTATCCTCATATGTTAAAAAATAAGTGGATTTTTTATAAACTCAGATCAAAGCGTGGTATATATTTTATAGATATACATTATAAGCGTGGTATATATTATTAGTTTTTAATAATGTAGGTAGTTTATAAATTAAAGAATTAAGAATATATATAAACTACATTATTAACTATTATTACATTATTAAAATAAATAATTTACATCTAAAACTAAATAATCCTAAAACTAAATAAAACCTAAAAAATATATAAATTTTTTTATCAATTTAATGTTAATTTATTTTTAGATAAGATAATTTTAGTTTTTATGTTAAATGATATGTAAATAATACATTTCGTGCATAAATACGATGAAGTTTTTTTTTTTTTTTTTTTAATTTGGAATAGAGATCGATTAAGTACTTGATAATTACTTTTGGCTACCGAATCTGTGGAAAATAGTAACTTTTCTATAAGTATTGTTTAATAAAAGTAATTATTAGTTTATACCGTTGATATTTATAGAAAGCAAGGATATTCCTGATCCTTGTGCGAAATTTAAATGAAATAGCGTTGCAGCCTGAACCCTGAACAACGTCCGCGATTCATTGAGTGAAAGGATTTAAAAGAAAAATAAGCTTCATAAATTTAATTGAAAATTTGTGTGAACACCAAATATAAATAAGGCATACTGCCATCGAGTACTA
Source organism: Bembecia ichneumoniformis (assembly GCA_910589475.2). Lineage (NCBI taxonomy): Eukaryota > Metazoa > Arthropoda > Insecta > Lepidoptera > Sesiidae > Bembecia > Bembecia ichneumoniformis. Next base: position 1,052,735 of record OU342531.1, read on the forward strand.
AACCATGCTATATCACGTGCAAGACACGTAAATATTGGCCAATGAATTTGCGTAAGGGCCACTAAAGTGATTGATCGGGTCATTCATTATGAGTATAACATTCTGATATTTCCTCTGCAGATTTCACGATCGTAGTCTACGGTAGGTACGTAAGATCTAAATGTGTATACATTTATTTAGATATAAATATTCCCAACAGCCTTTTTGAGAACGGTAGAAAAGAGCATTTTATAGCAGTCCGCTGAGTCTTTTTTATATCAAAAAGCTTTTACAGCAAATTATTTTATTTTTTGTTTTCTTAAATATCGGTAGGTATTTATTTTATTACATAAAGATGCGTTGAATACACATAGGTTATAATACTCTTAATAATCTTAATAATTAATAAGTTATAATTAATCTTCTTGGGCTCTGACCTTGAGCAGGTGTATTTCTTTTGCGCATGTACATGTACAATTGCGAACAATATTACGCAACTGCTTTCTCTCTTATACAAGAGTATGTATATATGCATAATTGTATAACATTTTTATAATTTACTAGCGATCCGCCCCCAGCTTCGCCCGGGGTTCAATTTTTATATATGGACATTCCCCGTTTATCCCTCTTTCCATTGGTGAAAACCGAATTAGAATCGGTCTACCCTTTCACGTGTGATGCCGTGGCCAGGGGAAATGGGGATTCATTTTCATATATAGAGATATAACTCTTATATATAAATTATCATTGCGTCTCGCTCGTTCCGTGGCTCCCCCGCTGCGTCGCAATACCTCACAAACGGTCCCAAAATCGCTTACTGCGCATATTTGCACCAGATATCGCCAGAGTCCAAGAAGGTTTGCGCCGATTATACTCCTACGATTCTCAACTAAACAGAAAATTATAATTCCAATTAAAACGTAGGTGTTATTAAAGCTTTCTCAATAACATGTAATATTTCGATAGTAATCACTCTTTAATCTGACCAACAGGTCTTGTAAGCGATAAGAGAGGCGCCGTTCGTCGGCGCCGACTCCGCTTCCGCTAATCGTGTGAAACGCGTCATTTCGCGTACATTTCCACTTTACATCGACATCTCTTGTGCTTAAACCGAAGATTTGCGATAATGTACTTCGAATTTCGCGACGTTATCATTGCCTTGTTAAAAGGAAGGATGTTGGAATAATTTTGTCGATAACTTTGGTTGCGGGTGCGTCTAATTATATGACAATATTATATTATGTACGCGTGTTGTGAAATATTAAATCGAGTAATATAATCGAGAGTATAATGTTATTTGCATAAATGTTTCTACCAAAACTGCTACCATTTGCTTAAAGCTAAAACTTTTGTTATATATATATATATATATATATATATATATATATATATATATATATCTTGAGTGCAGTTTTACATTTACGTTTCGTAGGTAAAATGTATATATAATGCATTTAGGAACATTAATATTTTAATTGATATAATTATCATCTTTTTCATATTTTCATGAAATAAACAGAACATAATTATCTTTATCTTTATCTTGTCTTAGTGGCTATTTCTGTCTGCTAGAGTACCAGTATCACTTCGTCCATTGCTGAAATATTGCGATCGCCACGTGAACTAAAGCTCTCTACCTATACCTACCACGTTAAGGAACTGTAGTACTTTTTTGATAGAGGCATTCTTCACATCTTCACAGGATGTGACTGCGCTTGTGCATCAGGGGGCCACACTCGCACAGGATATGCATTGGTGTTTCTTCTGCCTCATGGCAGAAGCGACACTCTCCCGTACTAGTGAGCCCCATTATAATTAAGTAATTACTTACTTTTAAAGAGAGACAATCCATAATTTCTACAGTTTACTACCATAAATTAATATTATGGTAGTATCATTACGATAATATTAATTTCAAAATAATATTTGAAGTTATTATTTAATAGTTACCAAATATCAACATTTTAATATAATATCTACCTACCTAATGTTATTATAAAAACATATATACTTACATAATAAAATCCTTCAGATTAACAAATATAAAATTAAATGACATAGTAGGTACCTATGTAAAATAATAATTATGTAAAAATTTAGGGACATGGTGATTGGGGATAAGACATGACTGTACATTATGGTGTGTTTGCTTATTTTCAAAATTAAAAATGTGTATTACTTATTGTAATACTTGATAATAATGTAAAATAATAATGAATTACATGGTAATAAAAAAGAGAGTGTAGTTCAAAATATATATTTTTTACCTTTTTTTCTCATTGGGATACCATTTTTATTGCGGCACCAAAAAAAGTGATTCAGACACAATAATTATTACTTATCTGAATAAAATAGTAAGGAATATTACGCAATGAAAATATTTATTAAATATTACATAAATTAAATAAATTACATAAATTAAAAAAAAAAAAAAAATTACACGAAACGTATAGAGATAATCTGTTTTCCAATCTAGCACTGGTACAAGGCGACGCGACTGGTAAGCGGCATTCGAGAAAGATTTAAACACCCATTAAACAATGTTTAAGTCAATAACACTAAAGTTTCCCGTCACTCAAAGGAATCGAGGAGTAAATCAATACAATCGATAACTAAAATCGCAATGCGAATAGTCGCTACATCCCCGAGCGAAATCTTAAACAATAAACACGGCATTAAACAAGAGGCAGATAGCAAATGTGAGGAAAAGGCCGAATCTTGATAAGTGATGTTGGTCGGGATGTATTCGATTATGGCTCTTATTTCGCAGAATCGTTTGTATCGAGGGATGTAACTGTGAAAGCAGCCGCAATTACAATTTGTTTTCCAACATATATCATTCGGTAAGATAGCTTACCACATTATACTGATTAATTAAATGATAATCGAGCGGCATTAATTCATTAAGGCATACACTTTTTTGCGTTTACTCAACGAGCAGACTCGTTGTTAGGGAAGTTAAAGTATTTTAATGCGACAGAAACGTCTCACGAGTAAAAGCTTTTGAGGGTTTACAAATTTTAATTTTGTTTTCTTTTTCAGGCTGACGGTCCACTTGATGGTAGGTGGCTACTGTCGCCTATAACACAAACAACGCCAAAGCTGCTGCAAGTGAGCTTCTGACTACGGTAGGATTAAGGATAAGGGTTTAGGAAGGGGGATTGAGAAATGGGCTCCAGCATCCCTTACTCATTCACCGAAACACAACAGCACAGGTGCTGTTATTTCACGGTGGTCTTCTGTAAGGGGGTGGTTACTGCCGCCAGTCGCGCTGCCTAAATGACTGCGAAGCGTTGAGTGCTCTGCAAATCTGGAACTTTCCAGATCCAGACCAGAACCAAATTTGAAAAGTTCATTGACAATGCCGGGAATCGAATCCGGCTTAAACACATTTCAAAATATCTAAGCTGATAGGTGAAAATCGAGAAGTTTTTATAAAAAACAATTAAACTCCAATATCTCGAAATCGGTTGCATTTAGGGTAGGGGTCCCATAGTCAAATCAGTCAGAAACGATGTGACTCCCTTAACGGGAGTAGGTCGACTTACCCTGTAACCTTGTAGAAGTAACATACAGTATAATAATAGAATACTAATACTAATAATAGTATACAGTATTAATTTACAGTATAGTATAGAATTTTGACGAGCCCGTTGGATGAGTGGTTAGGGTGCTTGCCTTAACGCTCTGTTCTAGGGTTCCCGGGTTCGATTCCCGGCAGGGTCAACTTTAAAAAAATCAACTTTTGAAATTTGGCTCTGGTCTGGATTTGGAAAGTAGTGACAGGGCACACTGCATTTTCGCAGTCATTTGGGCAGCCCGTCTGGCGGCAGTAACCACCCCCTTACAGAAGACCACCGTGAAATAACAGCACGTGTGCTGTTGTGTTTCGGTGAGTGAGTAAGGGATGCCAGAGCCCATTTCCCCTATACACTCCTAATCCCTTATCCTTAATCCTACTGCAGTCGGCAGCGCACTTGCAGCATCTTTGGCGTTGCTTGTGTTATAGGCGACGGTGGCCACCTATACCATCAAGTGGACCGTCAGCCTGTCTGCCGACCTTAACATAAAAAAAATAGTAATTAAGTAATTATGTTGATTACAGTATATAATTACAGTAAGTAGAGTACAGTCAGGCCTCCGTCACTCCGTGCGTGCCTGTGATGTAATTGCTTACCGTCGCTCACATTGAATGTGAAAGGAGCGCAACTTCTGTAGGTACGCCAAAAAACTGTGCTAATACTATTATTTATTCTGTGGTACAGTACCTGCCTGTCTTTTCCAAATGGGAATTATTATTGAAGAGTAAATACTTTTTAGTATACATACTTTTAAGAATTGGTTTTAAGTTTTGAAAATGAAAAGTAGAAAAAGTGATGTTGTCATTATGAGGTAACGAAATATACGAATATGGTGTATCAAAGATTGTTTCAATTTATGAGAATAATTTAACGAAAGCCTTGAAGATTTAACTGCCAATAGGTTATGGGCCGTACGCTCGAAGTTGCATAAAGTCAAGTAAGTAGATATTATTTAAAATGGAGCTTCCTAAATTGAATGATAATACCAATTTCGGAAATTGGAAATTTCGCGTGAAATTAATTTTAGAAGAAAGGAATTTAATGATGACTCTATCTGAAGGAAAAGAAAACGATAGTGAACGAAAAAGTGCAGATATAAAAGCAAGAAATATCATTGTACAGTGCCTTTCCGACAAATATTTGCATTATGTTCGCAAATGCTCAACGGCAAAAGATATGTTCGAAACTCTTGAATCAATTTTTGAGAGAAAAAGCGTTTTAAGTACATATCATTTAAAAAAGAAACTCATGATGATAAAATGCCAACCAGGAGAGAAACTTCAGGATTTTTTTTTAAAGTTTGATACCTTGGTGAGTAATTTAGAGGCTATATCGACTTTTGATGAGTCCGACAAAGTTATCCACCTTCTACTTGCGTTACCGGAAAGTTACAATAATGTTATAACCGCTCTGGAGACGGTTTCAACAGAAAAACTAAGCCTCGAAAAAGTGAAAGCTTGTCTGTTAGACGAAGAAATTAAGTCTAAAGAGCGAGAGGTTTCAACATTTAAAGAATGCAATGCATTTCATGCAAATGTTCAATGTTTTAACTGTAATAAACTCGGCCACTATTCAAGAAACTGTAGATCTATACAAAATCAAGGAAGTCGTGGTCATCGATTAGCTTTGGAGCTAGGCGTAGTATGCCTTCACATGGATATTCGCGTGCAAAACCCAAGTTTGCTGAAAATGAAGAGCTAGTTCAGACTAACATAACAGATGAAGATAATGGATTGAACCCTACTGCTTTTGAATGTACTGCAATGGATCATGATATGAGTGAGAAAGTTTTTTCTAATTCTGTTAGTTTCATTGTAGATTCTGGTGCATCTAATAATCTTGTAAATGAGTTTTATACACAGTTTATGACTAACATTATCAAACTGGATAATCCAGTAAAAATAAAGACAGCAAATGGACAAAGTATGAGTGCTAATTATAAAGGTACATTAAAAATAGTATGTCAGGGAATAATTATAAATATAGATGCTATAATAGTGAAAGATATAGCTTTTAATCTATTGTCAGTGAAAAATATTATAGACAAAGGTTATAAAATTCTTTTTACTAGTCATGTAGCGAGAATTTCATCTAAGTTTGGAAATGTTTGGGCTTACAATAATGGGAAATTATATATTTTACAGGCTACCCTACATGGAGTTGGTGAATGTGGTGCTGGTGTCGCATATTCCGTCGAAGCCGACTTATGGCATAAAAGATTAGGACACGTAAGCGCTCGTAGTTTAAAAATATTACAATTGCCATCCAGTCAAGCTTTGTGTAATGCATGTATGCAAGGTAAAGCAACTCGATTACCGTTCAAACGTTTTGAGAGGCCTCGGTCTAATGATATACTAGAGTTAATTCATTCTGATATTGCCGGGCCAATGCACATTACAACTTTATCAGGAGAGAGGTATTTTCAAACAGTGATTGATGATTTTTCCCATTTTTGCGTAGTTTATTTATTAAGTCATAAATCAGAAGCATCGGACAATATTATAAACTATATTAACAGGTATGAAAATGAATTCAATAAAAAGGTTAAACGGATTCGATGCGATAATGGTGGCGAATACACGTGTGATAAATTAAAAACGTACGCTAATGATAAGGGTATTAGTTTAGAATTCACTTTACCTTATTGCCCTTCTAGTAATGGAGTTGCGGAGAGGATGAATAGAAGTTTATATAACAAAGCACGTACGATGTTGATCGAGTCAGAACTCCCTAAAACTCTTTGGGGAGAAGCGATAAAATGTGCCGCATACCAAATAAATAGGTGCCCATCATCAGCCATAGGGTTTAAAACACCTACACAAATACTGTATGGTACAACGGATTTAAGTAAACTCAAAGTTTTTGGCTCTAAAGCATGGGTTTATACGCTGCCTAAACAAGATAAGTTATCGAAACGGGCTAAAGTAATGAGGATGGTTGGTTATGGGAAAACTGGCTATAGACTATGGGATGATGAAGAATGCAAAATTGTTATATCAAGAGATGTAAGATTTGACGAAAATAGTTTTAAATTTAAAACCAATATAAATAAAAACAAAGAAGAAGAGTGGGTACAGGTAAATAATAATAAGAGACAACATGAAGTAGAAAACAATAAAGTTATGGAAAACGGTGGAACTATCGACAACGATAATGATATATTTACAGATTGTGATGATTATAAAGAAGATATACAAAATGAAGATGAAGAAGAAAATTTTATTGATGGAGAGGAACATAAGTTGATAAATAATGAGATAAAATCCAGATGTGGGAGACTAATCAAACCACCTAAACATCTTTCCGATTATGAAATTAATATTGCTTATTGTTTATGTACAGGTGATCCAAATACTTACCAAGAAGCAATTAACAGAGGCCAAGATTGGCAAGAAGCAATTAATAAAGAGTTAAACTCTCTCAAAGCTCTGGAAACCTGGGAAGAAACCGTTCTCCCAAAAGGTATTAAAGCTATCGGTACTAAATGGGTTTTCACGACTAAAAATGATGGGACTAAAAAGGCCAGACTAGTTGCCAAAGGTTTTCAAGAAGAAACTCATTTTAATGTTTATTCTCCTGTTGCCAGAATGGCAACAATAAGGATTATGTTGAGTCAAGCTGTACAAGAAGATATGTGTATGAAGCAATTAGATGTTCCAACAGCATTTCTCAACGGATTTTTACTAGAAAAGGTCTATATTAAACCGCCTCTAGGGGTTGAAGTAGAAAAGGGAAAAGTTCTTAAATTAAAAAGAGCTTTGTACGGGTTACGTCAAGCACCACGATGCTGGAATGAAAGATTTCATAAATTTCTGATAGATAATAATTTTGTACAGTCAAAAATGATTTCTGTTTATACCGTTGCGAAAATTTATGGTTACTGGTTTATGTTGATGATATTATCCTAATGGCTCGCGATAAAGATGACATAAACAGAGTATTTGGTATGCTAAAGAATGAATTTAATGTTAAAGATTTAGGTTCAATAGGTACATATTTGGGACTGGATATTAAACACATGAACTCCACAATTATAATAAATCAGGCTAGTGCCATAAAAAGACTTTTAGAAAAGTTTAATATGACAGATTGCAAAGGTGCGGAAACCCCAATGGAAGTAAATTTTTCACATGATGTGACTGAAAATGTAATATTTGATAAACCTTATAGAGAATTAATGGGGAGTTTACTGTATCTTTCAACGTCAAGTCGTCCGGATATTACGTACGCAGTATGTTACTTAAGCCGTTTCCTTGATCGGCCAACACAAGCCTTATGGTTAGCTGCAAAGCGTATTCTAAGATACTTAAAACAAACAATGTTCAAAGGTTTAGAATATAAGAAATGTGAGTATAAACATGTATATGGTTATTCCGATGCAGATTGGGCCGGAGACAAAATCGATAGGAAAAGTGTGAGTGGTATGGCAATTGTACACGGTACGAATCTAATAACCTGGTCTTGTAAAAAGCAAACTGTTGTTGCACTTTCCACAGCTGAGGCGGAGTATGTGGCAGCTGCATTCACTTGCACAGAATTAATCTATGTCAAACGTGTGTTATTCGATTTTAATATTAAAAATGTTGTCACAGAACTTTTAGTTGATAATCAAAGTGCCATCAAAATGTTAGAAACAAATGAAAATAGTAAAAGAGCTAAACATATTGATATAAAATATCATTTTATTAAAGATCTTGTAAAACAGGAGTTAATCAGAGTAAGATATGTAACTTCTAAAGAAAATCTCGCTGATATTATGACTAAGTCATTATGCAAAGTTACTCATTGCTTTTTAGTTTCAAAACTAAATATGAAATAACATTTCTTAATTTAATGTACATAAGTACCACGAGTAAGTTTGTACATAATGGCAATTTTAATTTTATAGTAGGTATATATCCTAATAGTGTATGATTAGATCAGACGTACTAATTACTGTTATTTATTACTGATTTATTTAATTTTAATTTAAAAGAATGCTAGTATTTTGTTTTCATTATATTAGGTAGATATAAGTGTATATAAATATTTTATTTTATTTCTGTAAATACTAATATTTTTTTTGTGATAACAATTCGTTATCCCTTGGGATACGAATTGAGGGGGGATGAAGAGTAAATACTTTTTAGTATACATAATTTTAAGAATTGGTTTTAAGTTTTGAAAATGAAAAGTAGAAAAAGTGATGTTGTCATTATGAGGTAACGAAATATACGAATATGGTGTATCAAAGATTGTTTCAATTTATGAGAATAATTTAACGAAAGCCTTGAAGATTTAACTGCCAATAATTATGAGTCTTTCGAAGCAGAACACTTTTTGATGGCACTTTTTGATTTTTTTATGCAAATAACAAAAGCGTAAACATATTTCTTAGAAAAAAATGTCCATGTCATTGTCCTCAATATTTTATATAATATAACATTATCGAACAACGTTAATATGTAGAGTTATTGGTTGTCTGGCTTATCGTTATTTGAAGTTGTTTATCATAATCGGACACCGGCAAATCGACTTGATGGCGCCTACGTCTAACGCATGACTGTGGATTATCAATATCTATCTTTTATTAAAGAATACCACTGAAGGTCGCTATAAAACAATGGTTTACGAAATATTTTATAAAAATGGAATCTAAAATCGTAGGTGGCTACTGTTGCTGCAATGCGCTGCCGACCTTAAGGCTCCTGTATATGCCAACAAGAGGTTTTCTCCGTGTAACTATACTTTACCGAGTGGATATAAATGTACAAAAAAAATATATGTTATTTATTGGACATTAAATTTTAATTTGAACGTTGGAAATAATTCTTATAATATTATTAATAGTTGAAAAAAAATCCCAAAGTAAAGCCTTTTTTGTTTGAATTTTTGTAACTACTTCTAAACGGCATTGAATTTCAGCATTTTTCTTTCGCATAAATTTTTGACAAGATGTTTTTCACAAAGTGTACGATTGGCGAGTCAAAATAATGATTTATTAGGCTAAAAATAACTATTATTTGTTTTCTGTACAAATTAGCGCGGTTGGCGCGGGGAAACATCTCGCTTCTATCTATCTATCTTTGTATCTATCTATCTCTGTCCAGAACCTCAAGGCCGTTGGCAGATACAGAAGCCTTAATAGAATTGGACTCTGGCATCCCTCACTCACTCACCAAAATGCAATAGCACACATGCTGTTATTTCACGGTGTTCTTCTGAAATTGAGGGGTTACTGCAGCCAAACGGCCTGTCCAATTTATGACTGCTTAACTGCGCACATTTTTATTACACCGTTTTATAATAATTATGATTTTATTAAAATCTTTTACAATTTGAATCTAACATTACGATTTTTAATAATTGATATAAGCAATTAATATTATATTATTAAAAATTTGTACAAGTAGAAAATCAGTAATTTAATTAAAAATCTTTGTTGACAAATTCTCAATAATTTCATTTTAATGACTTTAATTAAAATAATACTTAACTGCGGACATTTTTATTAAACTATTTTATAATTTTTTTTTTTTTTAAATTTATTTATTTATTTATTTATTTATTGATATTTGGAGAATCAACAGTTAAACAAAGACAAGATAAAAACTAAAACTAAAAAACATATAACCAATTAAAGATTCTCACCCATAGAAACAAACTATATCTAAACAAACAGTACAGCGTTCATAAAAATAAAATAAAAACAATAAAACTTTAAAAACAAAATCACAATTTGTAAAGGAAGAGTAATGCTAGGATCAGGAAGAAACAAAACCAAACTAGTCATCAAAAAATCTTCGCGCCAATAAACTCCTCGCGCCAAATAAATTTTGATTATAATTATTTTGATTTTGTAATTTTTCAGACCTAGTAATAATAGGCTTTGTAAAAAATTAATTTTACTTAAAATGTATTTGTAATTTTTTGTATGCTGTTAGGTTTGCTATTCAATAAATAAATAAAAATAAAAAAAATATTAAAATCACTTACAATTTGAATCTACCAATATTAGATTTTTAATAATTTATTTAATTACATTATATTAAAAAAAGGTTATAAAGTTTGTAGAGGAAATAAAACTAATAAATTAATTAAAAACCTCTGTTGTTGACAAATGCTAATAATTACTCAATAATTAAATTTTAAAGGCTTTAATTACAATAAAATCACTAGTGATGAATCTGCACTAATGTTTAACTTGACCAATGCATTACAACATATAACCTCTAAATTTCCAATATTACAGTTAATGTACAGAGCTGTCGCGTAACAAAATCTTATCAAAATAATTAAAGTAAGTGGTTGTATCGTAAAACCTCAACAGACTCGGTCTGAATGAAATAATTTTTGTTTTTGTACAAGGTATTAAAATAACTGAGTACACGTCAAATAGGTACGTTTTGGAATCTTATCCATAGATACGTAGTCTTTATGAAAAAACACAGAATTGTGGAAATTATAGTTCAAAAGTGTAATTAAAGTTTTTAATACTTTATCGTCATTTCTTTATTTTACCGTCTCATAACATCCACATGGACTTAAAATTTAGTGCATAGAGTTCATAATTGCATGTTATATATCTTACCAAATCGAAAAAAAAATGGTTGGTTTTGTAATGAATGTTTTCTTAAGACATTCCTTGCCTTAAATAGTCTTGGTGTAAGGTATCGGACGCTTTGTTCGTGTTAGCCATACGTATAGTGATGACGTATTCATAAAATCATTATGCTCGTTTTCTGGTTAGTATCTTTTAAATTTATTATTTTAAAATAATTGTTATATTTGTTAGCTTTTTCAAGTGATTTCGTCTGTGGGAAAAATCAAAAAACAGCATAGGTTCATCTTAAACTATCTCCAAGCATCTATTCTGTACGAATTAATCCATCCGGAACCGTTCCACTTGCGGACCACTAGGCGTGCGGGCAAGAGTTTCATCCCTTCGTGGTCGATGTACCTCGATCACGCACGACGCGTTTCAGTTCCACCTTCCTTGTTCGGACTGCTAAGGAGTGGAACTCATTGCCTGCGTCTGTGTTCCCACAGAACTACAACCTCGGGGTCTTCAAAACCAGGGTAAATAGGCATTTACTGGGTAAGAGTGGTCCACCTTCGACCGCATCTGTACCTCACATCAGGTGAGATAGTGGTCAAGCGCTACCTTGATTTAATAATAATAAAAAAAAGCCGTCTAAAAGAGTTTTCTTTTCAATTTAATTATCACTCTTGTCAATCTCACAGTGGACGAGGTGGATTTCACATATTATTATTAATCGCATCAATTTATTAATAGGAACCATTTCTTATTGTTTTTTAATATTATTTTAATTTTGAAATTATCGAAATAATGTTTTCTAGACTTTTATTCTATTTAAAAGCAATTTCTAAATTACGTATGTAAACGAAAAAATAATCAATGTTGGGGACATTAGTCATTATTAGTAAACTTGCCTTTATTAGAATTTTACCTAATATTTCCCTTAGACCTTAGAAGGTCGGTGTTACTGGGTGATAATAACACAATAAAACAATAAATAATAATAAGATATATTTAATAATAATAGGTTTTAATTTTATGTAGATTAAAATTAGTCACAAGTTGAATTTTCCTCGTCGGCGTTCATAGAAATATCTTATCTGTGGCGACAAAGAATCGATTTGTATTGAATTTTGTTATCGGTTTCAGATAAGTAAACGTTCTCAAGCCTTCAAGGTGTTAGTAGTATCAGTAGTATAACTGTTATACGAGTTTTAAATTTACTAATCTATTCGCTGGTAGATTTAATTTTAATAAAGCTCTGCCCTCGGACGATCTCCTTGCTGAGAAACAATGTTGTTGTGTTATTGGTGTCATAGACGCTAATTCCCATTCCTTTTTTCCATTTTTTAACTTATCTAAGTCGACAGATCACTTGTATACTCTTAATGTTTCTTTTGTCTGTATCGCTCCTATCCACCTATATAATTAATTTTTTTTATGTTAATATAGGCAGACAGGCTGACGGTACACTTGATGGTAGGCTACCGTCGCCTATAACACAAGCAACGCCACAGCTGCTGCAAGTGCGCTGCGAACACAGATTTTTTTTATGTTAAGATCGGCAGATAGGCTGACGGTCCACTTGATGTAAGTGGGTACCATCGCCTTTTTTTTACGTTGGGAAATCCATCATGGATACCCAGCAGCGAAAGGGGACGCTGTGGGTTATGCCGGACTCCTACCGGCTAAAACCCAACGGCTTTCTAGCGCGGCCGTAGATGGGCGGGGTCGTAGGAACGTTGTTGCACAACTACGGCGACCCGCCACGGCTGTTCAGCGCGGGGAGGACTACGCTCCCTGTCGGAACCTCGGCGTACCCGACAGCGGAGGTACGCCGGCCATATCGGGGACCTCACAACGGGCGGTAGTCTCCCCTTAGACTACCGCCCAGTGGGTACCATCGCCTATAACACAAGTAACTCCACAGGTACTGCAAGAGCGCTACCGAGGTAGGATAAAGGATAAGGGATTAGGAAGGGGTTAAGGAAATGGGCTCTGGCATCCTTTTCTCACTCACCGAAACATAATAGCACACGTGCAATCGGTGGTCTTATGTAAGGGGGTGGTTACTGCCGCCAGATGGGCTGCCCAAAAGACTGCGAAACGCAGTGTGCCCTACCAGTACTTTACAGATCCAGACCAGAGCCAACTTTGATAAGTTCATTTTCAAAGTTGACCCTGCCGGAAATCGAACCCGGAACCCTAGAACAGAGCATTAAGGCAAACAATCTAACCACTCATCTAGCATCTCTTACTCACTCACCGAAACACAACAGCACAAAATATGCTGTTATTTCACGGTGGTCTTTTGTAAGGGGGTGTCACTGCCGTCAGACGGGCTGCTTAAATGACTGTGAAATGCAGCGTGCTCTAGACCGGAGTCAACAACGAAAAGTTCACTTCCAAATTTTGCCTTGCCTGGAATCGAACCTGAGACCCCTGAGACGAGCGTTAAAGCAAGCATCTTAAACACTCGACGACGGGGCCAATCAAAAGTGGACCGTCAACCGGCCTGATCTCAATTTATCGATCGTATTATCATTAAAAAAACAAAAAAAGCAATTCAGTCTAAAGTTATTTTAACTTCGTCTGATTAATTGTCAGTTATTCTATTTAACGTCAGTCACAGTTGTCAAATTTTGGCGAATATTGCAATAACTGTACATAAATAGCACTCGTTGACAGCTGTTTTACGCGATTGACATATGTAAATAAAAAACTTAATTAAGTAATAATATGTTACGGGATCGAGGTGTAGGTATAAAAATCTTTTTTGACTAATAAGTTACGTCATTGACAGGTGCTGAAGTTACAAACACAGGTTACAATTAAAAAACATAGCTACAATAAAATAATGACATTTGAAAACATAATATATTTAGAACCTAATTGGATTCTGAGCTTTAGTATTAAAAAAAAAACGGGACAAGAACGAGTTGAACTGATGAGGGTTCCGTACGATATTGAGTGATTTACCATGTTATTTTAATATCATGGACTTCTTAAAGGTTTTCCTATAATCTATAAGTAGAAAACTAATTTCTGTATTTTTTTCAAAATTTTAGGTTCAGTAGTTTCGGAGATAAGGGGGGAGGGGGACACACGAGTGATCCTATAAGGGTTCCGTTTTTTTATTCCGACGTACGGAACCCTAAAAAAGAAGAAAATGTGACATTTGATGTATCTCAAATTAATAATTAAATTAATAAAGAAATAATGAAATTGTAATTAAAATGTAAATTGTAATCATGTACCAAATTATTATACAAAAAATTTATTATATTTAGTCATTATGAAACGCTATAACAACGAATTCTTGAGAGGGTTAGACTCGGGGTTACTCTGTGTGATCGAATCAGGGATTACTTCTTAATTTGAGCAGAATTAGCCAGCGTCAAGTTATTGTATCTAAGTTGAAATACTTGTTTCTAATGTGGGACTGACGATCAGATAAGGGTCGCGGTTCGACGCTGAATCCAGGCTGCTGCTGACCGGTCCTATTGGAAAGTTATGGGAGAAGTCTGTGTCCAGCAGTGGACTTTCTAGGTTCTTTGAGATGATAATGATGATATTTAGTCATCACTTGGTTTTTAAAATTCATTATTTACACAAAAAAAAATTTTTTTTTTAGCCCGTTGGATGAGCGGCGTAGAACAGACGTTAAGGCAAGCACTCTTGCCTTAACGTCTGTTCTAGGCTTCCCGGGTTCGATTCTCGGCAGGGTCAATTTTGAAAAATGAACTTTCAAATTTGGCTCTGGTCTGGATCTGGAAAGTAGTGGCAGGGCACACTGCGTTTCGCAGTCATTTGGGCAGCCCGACTGGCGGCAGAAACCACCCCCTTACAGAAGACCACCGTGAAATAACAGCACGTGTGCTGTTGTGTTTCGGTGCCAGAGCCCATTTCCCTATCCCCTCCTAATCCCTTATCCTTCATCCTATTGTAGTCGGCAGTGCACTTGCTTTGGCGTTGCTTGTGTTATAGGCGACGGTAGCCACCTACCATCAAGTGGACCGTCAGCCTGTATGCCGATCTTAATATAAAAAAAAATGTGCGAAAACGTTCATAATGCCATTTTAAAATTAATTTTTTTTTTTCGAATACATCGAAATTACAAACCTTCAACATGACATTGATCTGAATTGGCCTTGCAAATAGCTTCCAATCGGATTTCCAGTTAAAAATAAACACCACATTAATACGCAATACCAACTCAGAGACAACAAAGCCATGTCGCCAAAGAAAATTTATGTCTTCATACAAGTGATGCGGGTATTTTAATGTTGAACCAACGTGTATTGTTTGAATTCTTAATAGAATTCGAATCGAAGTAAATTGTGTTTTCAATAACAACAAAAATATTTGTAAATACTTCATTCTATAATATAATACTATATATACCATATCATAACACGCCGGTTTCCGGAAAAGCTATAGTACCATAGACCACATCCATACCCTACAGCAAGTTATACAGAAAACCGAGGAGTATAACCTTCCACTTTGCTGGAGTTTGTGGACTATGAGAAGGCCTTCGATTGGATCGAAACATGGGCAGTGCTCGAGGCTCTGTAGCGATGTCGCATTGACCATTGGTATATCGAAGTGTTGAAGTGTTACAATAAAGCCATGATGTTGATTCGAGTACAGGAGCAGAGCACACAGTCAATATATGCATTTAAGCTCCTGAAATGGCAAGGACTTGGCATCAACATAAACTGCGAGTATATCACTCACCTTCGGTTTGCCGACGATATTGTGGCCTGACGATAAAACGAACGTTCTATGTGACATGTCTAATGTCCATGTTGTGCCCAGCCCAGTAACAGTTGCAAATTCAACTCTCGAAGTTGCTGATGAGTACATCTGCTTGGGACAAACAGTCCAATTAGGTAGAGTTAACTTCGAGAATAAAAGTCGATAAAATGGGCTTCGTAGAAAAGCTTAACGTCGCTCAACGAGCTATGGTCGGGGTTACACTGCAAGTTCGAATCAGGAATAAAGAGATCCTTAGACGAACGAAACTTACTGACATAACCTGGCGGATTAGTAAGTTGAAGTGGCAATGGGCAGGACACATGGCTGGAAGGTTCTCGAGCGGAGGCCACGGACCGGCAAGCGCAGCGTAGGACGTCCACCCACATGGTGGACATACGACCTGATAAGGGCCGCGGGTCAACGGTGGGTCCAGGCTGCTTTTGATCGGTCCTTTTAAAAAGAGGCCTTGTTCAACTGTGGATACAATTAAACGTACACGCATACTTTCAAAAACGTGCTCATATTGGGTATACAAAAAATAAACTAAACTCACGTCTCTTCTTGTGTGCTTTATTTAATATTGATTTCTACTCTTACTTACTTATGTAATAGTTCGAGTTCATATTTATTTTTAATATAAGAAAGAAATCCATCATTGGCAATAGGATGTAGTATATATTCGTATAATCCTATATCCTATTAATATTATAAAATGCGAAAGTTTCTGAGGATGGATCTATGGATGTATTGTTTATAACTCTTTCACGTAAAAAAGACTAAACGGATTTCGATGAAATTTGGCACACAGATAGTTTGTTACCTGGATTAACATATGGGATACTTTTTATTTTACTCTGGAAAAATATTATTTTCCCGAAAGATCGTCTAAAAATATGAAAAATTGGGCGCCAATCGATAGTGGCGGTGCCACCGCAAGCGTAAGGGATGGGAGATTGGGAGTTGGGTATTATATTTTATATTTTTCATTTCATTTCATTCATTCAGTAATAGCCTAGCTACATCTGGTAGAGATTCACAAAGATATTATATATATTACGCTTGCAATTTACTAATTAATGTTATTTTATATTGTTACAGGTACAGTGGAAGTCGTTATTTACATGAAAACACATAGTAAGAATCAAAACATATAAAGTAAAGTTACATAAGTACTATTATACTCATAAAAGTCTATTGGTTATTAATGATTATAGTTTTTTCCTTTTTAATACTAGGTATTAAATATTAAAAAAACTAATCACACTTTATCTTCTTCAAATACATAGCAGGTTAATTTGATAGAAGCCAGATATTTTCATAAAATAGATTATCAAAAGCGACATTTTAAACATTCCCCTACTATTTGCTTATGGATTAATGTCGTTGTTTTAGGTGAAATTATCTCACTTTATCACAGAAAAAATATGATGTAGTGTTTTCACTACTTAAATTCTTATTTGTATTGTTATATATGAGCCTTATTAACATTATGGCATAGAGTACAATTTTGTTGTGTTTGATTAAGTAGCACTAATGTGTCTTCTGTAACAGAAGTACGAATATGTACATTTTTTTTTAAATATTTGGTGTATAGACACGGCTCGTTTACGATTTTATTATATTTATATATAGGGTAGAAAAAAATTTAAACGTTACTTAACTTATTCTTAAGTTTTTTACTAAATTCTGTCCCTTTTGTTAAATGCAGTTCAACTTTCATAAACTATTAAAAACGCAAATTGTGATAATTCTATAATTTTATGCATAGATCATTAAATCGCGAAGTGCATAAATCATTAATGTGATAAAGTGTAATTTGTTCTTGGAGAAATTTTTAAAAATCCCCTAAAACCACATCATTAATTTCAGAATAACTTATAATTATGCTCTAAAGCCTTAGTATCCAAGGGGGTCTAGGTGGACCCCCAGGGGTCCGCGGGAGACTCGACGGGAGTACACATTGGCGTGGAAAAAAAGGGGGTGACAAAAAAAAACAATCAATTCTCACTTATTTCATTTAGAAAACTCCCCATTCGTGGTTGGAACTCAGCCGCAACGCCAATTTCCATAGTTAGATCTAATCTTCACATTTTTTGTCGAGTTTTGGGAATACGGTAGAAATGTAGCTTGCGAGGGGTTTACCGGAACCAGCTAAATGTTGAAAGTGATCTATGAGAAAAAAATCTGGGAACCTCTGCTCTAAAGGAAGATGGGATACCATGAACTTACTTAATTAGGATCAGGCTTTGTTGAATATATTTCTATGATGGAAGTACGAACAAGCAAGTATGTAACTAGTTTATCATGCAGACTACATGATGAAATTGCGAATTAATTTCCCAGAGCACAATTCTAATGCTGCTAGCACTGAGAAAAGCCACCATAAATCTTCCTACGAAAGGGGTTTAACACGAATCGTGACTCTAATGGCGTCTGTGACCGCTGCGTCGATAATTTATTACAATATCGACTCACTTGTAATTGTGGAGTAATGATTCTTCACGCCTTTACATTCAGGTGTATACAGAATGTATCAATCTTCGTCAGTAAGTTGAGCATTCATTTACTATCCTTTGTTCTTGGCAGTCAAAACACATTTAGGAATAATTCCTTATATAACTTTTTGTGATAAATTTAATCTGTATGACACATTATTATAATATTTATCAACAAAAAGAAGCAGAAATGATATCATGTGCGTTTTAATCAATATTTTTTTATTTTTTATTTGACAGAGTTTACTTTTTTGCTACTCGTTACCAATTGTTACTCTTTATCATATAATAAAAATAAGACTCCTTGCGAAGACTACGCAATCTTAATGAAATGGCGCAACAAATTGACCTATTCCATTGCTCATTGAATAAATTCACCGGAGAGGGTCTATTTGTTATTTATAAAAATTAAAATAGTTTATAATATCTTATATAAATAACAGCTCATGTTTTTAACTAAGAAACTACTACGACGCATTGAATACTAGACATATTGTGTAGTTCCGGATCGTAATAGTTCCGAGAACTATGTCCGCAGTTTGAACTAGATCAGTCCAATCCGAACGATTTATCTAAATAGGTTCATCGTTCCCGTAGTTCTGTCTCCACTTTTCTCAAGTATAGTTAGTACAGTATAGTGCGGTGTCTTTTGTAGAGTAATGTGTCTTCTGTTTTACGTATTGAAGTCGATAATTACATGTTTTCTATTTTAAAATTTTCGATGAACTGCTTGGACATGTCGCGCAGAACATGTGCACTATATGAAACTATATACATAGTTCCGCGAACATGCTTAAGGAACTTGAGTAAAATAATGAGTAAAATAGTAAAAATACTTGAGTAAAGGAACTGTGCAAAATATCACAGAAAATCAACTGTCTCTACAATCAGTCATCACCAATAA
This sequence comes from Bembecia ichneumoniformis, assembly GCA_910589475.2. Lineage (NCBI taxonomy): Eukaryota > Metazoa > Arthropoda > Insecta > Lepidoptera > Sesiidae > Bembecia > Bembecia ichneumoniformis. Next base: position 1,071,974 of record OU342531.1, read on the forward strand.
TTAGCAAACTTTTTTACAAAGACATGAAATATGAATAATTCACTTATAATCTAACAATTTTAGTATTATATTACGATCCCCATCGAACTGCTTATTATAGTTCGATGACGATCACATAAAAATATTAGACTACAATTTTTACTGAGCTGACTGCACCAAATTCAAGTTGTAGGTATTGGTAATTAACTTAATTATTAATTAACTTAATTATTTAAAGAGTGGTATCCGATTGGAATATAAAATAAATATAGTTCAAACAAATACCAGTGGTATTAGTTTTTGGTATTAGAACGGAATTATCGATGAATGTATTATGTTTACGATGCTATGTATGTTGAGTGTCTCTAAAATAAGATTTTCTCGGTCATGTTCGTACATGATGATGAAAGTTTAACTATTGCTCTTGATTCAAACTACATTGCTATTGGCATAGAAAGTGTATTGACCCCGTGTAATAAATCGTTCACTAGAATATTATATCGATTGCTTTCTTTCTGTCTGACATATTGTAGAGCCATATCGGAACATAAATCAATTAACGGATGAAAACGAAAGCGTTGTCAGTGTCGTTCGCAAAAAAGTCTTTAACTACAAATTCTCGTTAGGATATCGTATAAGAAAAATAGTTTTTGCTTTTAAATGACCATTGTCAAGCAAATCGGTTACGAAATTGTTTTTATGCATGCTAACTTTTGCTTTTTTAAGCTTTAACTATAAAATTCGTAATAAGTAAATGTGTTTAAGTTTAAATACTTAATGAATAATTTAACACAATTTCGTTCTTTTAAACATCAATGCATGATAAATATAATTAGTTTTAGTATTTAGAAAAATCCATACTATAATATTATAAACTAGCTGAGCCCGCAACTTCGTACGCGTTGTATTCGGTTTAACAGGTAACTTTTTTGTTTGTTAACCGATTAGAACGAAACAAACACTAAAAGCTACGGGAAGCTTGCTGTAATACATCAGTGAAAATCGTATTCAAATCGGTTAAGCCATTTCTGACAAAAATTCAAAAAGTTATTTTTTTGACTTCAGTAACAAAGTACGTGTATAATTTCTTTTTTTTTATATTTAATTTATAGACACGGCCCGTTTACGATTTTATTATATTGTATAGATGTGAAAGTAACTCTGTCTGTCTGTCTGTTTGTTACCTTTTCACGTCTAAACCGCTGAACCAGTCATCACGAAATTTTGTTAAGGATGCAGGAAAGGACATAGAGACATAGGACATAGAAAGGACAGGAAAGGATTAAAACCGACGTTTTTCATTTTGTCTACTGTATTATGACCGCCTATATCATTAAAGTAGAATGAATAGGTGCTGAACTGTTCTTTAGTTTTCCTATCGATGAACTGAAAGTCCTAAACTAGTTATTAACCTTTATTCTATTCTAGCGAGGTTAACAGCGCAGCTGAAAACCTATGGTGTTGCTTGTGTTAATAGGCGACGGTGACCACCTACCATCAAATGTGGGGTACATTTGATGGTAGGTGATCATCGTCCTGCCTCCTGCCTAGCGACCTTTACGTAAAAGGCACACGTATTCAATAGATAGAGTATTTCTGCCATCAGCTAATTCTACTGATACAATAGGTTGGGGAAAAAGTTTCTTCGCATTTTATATGAAAACCACCGTGAAATAACAGCACGTGTCTGTTTTGTTTCTGTGAGTGAGTAAGGGATGCCAGAACCATTCTCATTGGTAGGGGCCACGAAGGAGTCTCGATCGCGAAACGTGACTAATTCACTATTGACCGTTAAGTTGATATCTAAATTATACATTGTAATGTTCTTGTACAACAAAATTGTACGGTGCGCCGCTCATCTGTGCGTGAAACCTAAAACCGAAACCCTAGCGAACCGTTGAATGAGCCGTGTGGTGGGCTGTACGTTTTTCCATTTCTCTCAGCCAAGAGCGACCACGCCCGCGCACCGATGCGTCCGATGACATTTACGAAGGACCGATACTGTTTGCTCCGCCATTTTCACATTGACAACCTCCGATCAGATATAATGTAAGTTTTCGTATTGCATTCGACGGTGTTAAATTTATGCGGAATCATGTTAGCCTGCTTGTAGTTGATTTGTATATCGGCGGACTCGGTTCGAGATGTGGGTGAAAGCACATGTTAAGCAAATGGTAAGGCTTATTTGAATTTCAATAATATTTGATATATCACAATGGTCATGCTAAAGTATTTATAATGTTGAATATCTTCAATTGTAAAAATGGACTGTATTTTTCGTTAATGGTACAGGTAATCAATAGATGAGGAAATGAAGGAAAATCTGTCACCTACGTCGTGAATCACCTAGTCCTTGGTCCTCTGGCGGCGAAGATTGCAACGGGCCCGTCACACACAGAGTCCAAAAGCTCCAGCACTACACCACAACAATGATTACACTCGCGGAGCGGGAAGCGTGACCAAATAGATAAACTACAAGCACATTGCCTGTATAACATTAGCGGATGAAATAAATTCTAATCTCGCAGGTCGAGATCGGCGGGATGAGTCTATGCGTGTTATTGTTGCAATGTTTTTCTTAGATCGACTGCGGTTTCATAAAATGGCCGCACGTGCGGCTTGCGGTAGTGACAGACATATGGATAGGTATATGGTGGGAGTGAGACAGCACATATCACAGCGACCTTTGGCGTCAAAAGCGTCAAGACACAGCTAGACGAGATATTTTTCACCGAAAGTTTTTTTTTCCATATGCAATCAGTCTGCAACTTTAAACACATGTTTTACAATATCATGGCCAGGAGGAAAAGTCTTCCAAAGAAGATTCTCTATATTTATATTCCCTTAATTTCAATTTAGAAGTTTGTGTAGATTCCGGAGCCTCGCCGTGTTCTCACTAAATCACCGTTGTATTTTTTATTATTTTTATCATTTAGAAGATGAGAAAATGAAAGTGTGAAAGTTAAAGGTAGTTAGCATAGTTGAGTTAAATTTTTTTCCATCATTATGCCTTTGATATTAATTTTATTTACCTACTGTTAGGTCAAATTCAAATTGTTAATTTAGTTTAGCCAGAGCGAACCTGGGGCACTTGAGCAGCAGGGTTCCACTGTTTCTTGGACTCCAGGCCCACACAGACAATCTGGCTTAGTATTCCTTTTACAAGAAAGAGGTAAAGTGAAGCCGCCATTTGCGGTCGTTATTTGTATTCTGATTTTACTTTTCTTACTTGCAACTTGCGAACCAGTGAAAGTTTTTGTAAAAAAAAAAAAAACGGGACAAGTGCAAGTTGAACTCGCGTGAAGAGGGTTCCGTACGATATTACCTATCCGCACAATATTGAGTTATTTACCATGTTATTTTAATATCATGGACTTCTTATAGGTTTTCCTATAATCTATAAGTAGAAAACTAATTTCTGTATTTTTTTCAGTAGATTCGGAGATAAGGGAATGGTCGGACAGACTGACACACGAGTGATTCTATAAGGTTTCCGTTTTTTATTCAGACGTACGGAAACCTAAAAAGTATAAAAAATGTTTACCACTACACAAGCAACACCAGGGGGGTTGCTGGTGCGTTGCCTACATTTTGTTTGTGAAAACATTTATGAAAATAAAGACTATGTTACTGAAACCTGCGCATAGAAATAAAAAATACCATTCAAAGCTTTAGTAATTTACAAATGATACGTACATTCGACGAACCCCCATAATTTGCAAAGATAATTAAACTTCAATTATCTGACGTATCGATCGGTGACTTCCTTAAGGCAACTGTCACACCGCCAACTTAGGGAAGACTACTTTTACGAGCCTTGAACGAGGCGATGTAACGTTACCTAATAACTAATCAAACAGACGTAGAAACTAGAAACAATATGAGTTAAAGTACGCCAGCTTTATGTAAACGCGTTATTTAATTGGATTTATTAGCGGTTCCTTTCAACGTTGCCGTTGTTTAAGCCTCTTCCTTAAAACTATGTATTGCAAAACATAACAAAGAAATTTATGGTGTTTCGAATTTGTTCGACAGTGTTTCGACAACTGTTTTCTTTACTAAATAAGGTAATTATTATTTTTCTGGAAATTATATACACTAACCTTCCTCTTTAGTGAAAACCATATCAAAATCGGTTGGGTGATTTAGAAGGAGAAACAGTTGAGGACGGTTGCCACAGTTTATTTTTTAGTATAGATTTAGATAGGTTTACATATATTTTTTTTCTAATAAAAGCAAAAGTCGAAATCGTAAACAGAAAAATAACCTTTTTAAAATAGATATACCTTCGAAAATTTGAGTAACTATATCTTACTAATAAAATTGCGATGTCTGTTTTTAATGTCAAAATAACTGCATTTTACTAAATGTACAAATTTTTTTAACAATAATATTTTTGTCTGTCTGTTACGGTTAATCTCCGAAACGGGTGGCCGATTTTGACATGAAATGAATAATAGGTACTCTAATGATATTTTTGTGATCTTGACAATTCTCTTAAAAGCTTAATAAATTGCCAATTTAATAACATTAATATGTAGGATGTATTGATAAAGGTATATACAGATTATTACTAATTAAATGCAATAAATTCATACTGAGGGAAGATTTTCCTTGGGAAGTATAGTCTAATAAATTATACTTTTTCTAAATTTATTGTTAGATCTCTAAATATCGCATAGTAGAAATCATAAATTTGTCTTGCCTCTGAGATAGACCAGACCGTTAATTTCTTTAAGGACATTAATTAATAACACATTTTTTTATTTAATAAAAAATAGTGCAGGCTAACGCTTTCACACTGTACTGAGATCAGGTAGAAAAATGTAGGAATGTTGTCTAGACAAATATGGAACGCAAGGTTGTAAGATAAAATGTTATTTAATGATTAACATACCTCAAGATCTAGACTGGACGGCGGACGCGTCAAGTCTTTATTACAATATCTGGTCATTCAATATTTGATCGGTTTTTTTTAGAATGTTACTTAGCTAACCTATTTTTTAACAGGAAATTTACATTGTAAACTCACTAAGTAACACACAAAAACATACAATCTTCAATACCAAGACTTTTTTCCAATTCTGCGAAGTATAATGCATACAATTATTATTACTACGTTAAAAGATACATTTCGGAAAACTCCCAAACATTTTAAAAACCATATTACTTTATATGTTAGGGCACGTGGCGTTATTTGAGAATTAATTCGCAAAGTATGTCCATTTTATAAAATTTATCAGAAACGTTTATGCCGTGTAATTAACATAAATAATAGCACGTGTGCTGTTGTATTTCGGTGAGTGAGTAAGGCATGCCAGAGCCCATTTGTCCCTGATCCCTTATCCTTAATCTTACCGTAGTCGGTAGCGCAATTGCAGCACATGTGGCGTTGCCTATGTTATAGGCGATGGTAACCACCTACAATCAAGTGGGCCGTCAGCCTGTCTGCCGATCTTAACATAAAAAAATAATTAATAAATATGATTTCAGTATTTCTAAATCTTTTTAAAATATATTCGTTACTAGCTGAGCCCGCAATTTCGTACGCGTGTTATTCGGTATGGCGCGTGACTTTTTTGTTTGTAAACCGATTGGAATTTAATAAACAGTAAATGTTAAGCTTGCTACAATATATCAGTGAAAACCGGATTCAAATCGGTTAAGCCGTCTTAGAGATTAGGGTGCACAAACGCACAGACAAAAAATCTAAAAACTATTTTTTTCACCTCGATAACATAAGTACAACGTGTACAAGCATCTATGGCGTTGCTTTTATTTTAAGCGACGGTAGCCGCGGGACCATCACGTGACCGTCAGCCTGTCTGTCGACCTTAACATAAAGAAAAATGCCCTTGACCACTTACTTCATTAATGGTGGTCATCAGCAGTATCTGTTTTCTGGCCCTTGGCCAGCGGTGTCTAATAAAAGCGAAATATAAACTTAAAATTGCTATCCATAATAACAATTTTATAAAAGTCGGCAGACAGGCTGACGGTCCACTTGATGATAGGTGACTATGGTCACCTATAACACAAGCAACGCTACAGGTTCTGCAAGTGCGCTGCCGACAAATACTACTTTTTTTTTTTTCACTATTTTTTTTTAACTAGCTAGCCCGACAGATGGCCTTGGTATGGCCTTGGCCTTGGCTTCCTCGGACTTCAGCATATATTTGAAAATAAAAATAAAAAGCCGAATCGTTCGTTCTAGCCGTTTTTGAGTTTCATATAGATGTTCAAAGCGTGATTTCGACATTCATTATGTCAATATTAATTGAAATGTAACTGTTCTTTATTTGCAGGAATTCCTTATCTAAATCTATAAAATAATGTGTACTCTCTAGTTGAGAAAATTCTAGAACAGCTAAACATTGAATCCGATATAAGATCTCTAATTAAACTCGCCAGATCTACCCATCATTACGAGACGCACAGATATGGCGAGGTCCACTTATTGCGAGCCACCGGAGTGACATCAAAACCACTATCCGGTTAATAGTCTTTGGTAACGGAGTGATCTTCATTCTCGATAAGGGACGTTAAGACAACAGAGATATCAGTCTTTTGACTGCATAATATGTGAATTAATATGTACCACGCATGGTCAAAAGATTTACACAGTTGTTAACGGGCAAAACTTAAAAAAAAATAGTTTCATTTCTTTAGATACCAAAAAGAGTCTCTACGTTAAAAAATCAAAGGAATCTACAGGAAATTCTTATGTTTTTCAAAATAAAATAGTTTTAGAACTTATAGAAAATAATGCCTCCTAGGATTATTTGGATTACTCAGTTTCTTGTCAAATAGTTGATATCCATAATAACCCAAAAACTCGTATTTTCAATAAAAATTAAATAATTGAATCGTACATAACTTTTCAAGTCAAATTCAATAAGATTTCATAACGAATAAATAAAAAAAAAACATTAAATATTTTTTGTTATAAACTAAAATAGTCTAAAGTAATATGGAAGTGCTTTTTTATATGATTTTTCTATATTAAAATTAAACACCTTCTAACAATAACCAATTTCCTCTTTCTTCAAATTGTCCCTTAAAAGGGACGCCATTGGATTTGAATGCACCTTGTGTTTGGGCACCGAGCACTAAACCGGGTTTGCCTCATACTATTTGAATTATTATAATTATCCATTTTATTTTATTTTTAAATGAAAAGCACACTAAACATTTATTTTTTTATTTTATTTTTTCATCCACTGTAACGGAAGTGCGAGGTTTGTGTGATTTTGACCCTCCAGGCGCTCCACTATTTCGTACTCTGCTTTTTGGTTTACAACGTAGAGCCTTAAGGCTAATATTCGAAATCTACCTATTTTTAATTCAACGGTAAACAATTAAATATTTTTATCGAAAAAAAAAATCTGCTATAGTTTAATAAAATCTGTGATGATTAAACGATTCAAAACTCGATATTTAAGTACAACTTCACCCGATCATAAAATATTACGAAAACAGGGAAATTTTGATCTATTTTCGGGTCGTCTTTGAAATACATCCCATTTTTACTCTCCAAATATATTTAAAAAAATAAATAATGATTTTTAGAAAAACATTATATAGCTACTTTTTCTCAAAAAAATTTGTATCACAAGAAATCGTTTATTTAAAAATGCACCCCGCCTAGTCTATTAGCCTGTTTCAGTGCTCGAATATCCTGGCCTTATGGGTCACTTCTTTGTCTATAAGGAACACTGTGGCTCTAGCATGAGTTTACGATACTATACTCGCTAGCGAGTGCGTAAAACATTTATATGGAAAATTAACAATTTGACATTGACAGTTCACGATTTCCCATACAAAAGTTTTACGTTCTCGCTAGCGAGTGTAGTATCGTAAACTCATACTAGAGCCTCTGTGGCTCTAGCATGAGTTTACGATACTACACTCGCTAGCGAGAGCGTAAAAAATTTATATGGAAAATTGATAATTTGACATTGACAGTTCACGATTTCCCATACAAAAGTTTTACGTTCTCGCTAGCGAGTGTAGTATCGTAAACTCATACTAGAGCCTCTGTTCATGCTTTATGGACAGATAGAAGGGGAGTAAGTGTCGAAAAGCGTTACAAAAATCGTACCCCTCGATCAGTTTTGTCAATTTCGTTTCGTTATTTAGTAACAATAATTTCCAGCAGGTGACACACCGCGTCATAACTGTTTTAGCAAAAGACGAACAAACATGCACAATATTTTCCCGTCAAACACAAATTGCGTTTTGCGTTTTGTTTGTCTAATGTCTAAAGTCTAAATCCTTAAACAACTAATACATACTTGTAGATATTTTACGTTGAAACTCTGATTACTTAGCAATTTCATTGTCCTTTTCTATACAAAAATTACAATTATTTAAAATCCTTCTCTTCTTGGAGAGCGAATTCTCTCTTCAACTTCTCTCAAGAACCCTGAAATTTATTTTGATTTTTTTTATTGTGGAATTAACCATTTCAAATTTCTTTTTTTTTACATGAAGTGTGACAGTATTATATATACCGTGTTTTGTTTGTACAATATAATTGTAATTGTTGAATATTTTACTTTAAAAATATGATAAAAAGAATGGGACCATGAGTTTCCTTCTCAGGATCGTCATCATCTTGGCTATTTTTTTTCCGAAACCCTGATAAAGGTAAATTGACGTTTTAAAAAATGTTTCTTTTGAAACCTTTTAATGAATGAATAACTGTTTCACTGTTTGAAAAAAAAAATTGTTTTGAAACGTCGTCGATACGAAAACCGTTGTTAGTTAGTTAGTTCCTTTCAGGTACGCTCACAAGATAAAGACGATCTAAACCGTTTAAAATTTAAAACCGTTTACTATTTGATAATTTTTAACGGTTTATCTGATGATAAGAATGTATTTTGAAAACCAATGTATTCAACTAACTTATTACATATCTAGATAAAGGCTTCTGATCGATCCTTTTGGAGAATTAGGGGGGAGGCCTTTGTCCATCAGTGGACATCCTGCGACTACCAAACCGCCCCGGCTTCGTGGGGACTCAATATTTTTTATAAAAATTATATACACAAGCCATTCTCGTTTACTGCTCTTTCTATTAGTGAAAATCACATCAAAATCTTTTGGGTGGTTTAGAAGGAGTTACCGGAGTAACAGAGGAAGACAGCGGTTTTATTTTATGATGCAATATATATTTGAGATATAATAATATATTTGGGAAAACAGAATAAATATATTTAAAGTTTGCATTTTTTTTACTCACATCTAAAAATCAATTGACCCGGAAAAACCTCCACTGAATTACGCCATAATTTTGTTTAACTTATAAAATGTGTGAGCTTTGAACATAAAACCAAGTGTAAATAATAAATAGGCATACGTGCTTTACTTACAAGTAACAAGCTTTCACGTACAGTAAATAAGCTCTTGCTCAGATAAGTAGGTATACGTAGGTAAGGTAGGTTAAACATGTTTACGAGTTATTTTATCAGTCGAAGCAGTCTGCGTTACCCCATTAGCCGGCTAATGCTTCTTCACATTACAAAAGTCAACGATACTTGGTTTTCTACCAAACTTTAAGTATTATGTAGATGCTTACCCATGGTACTACACCCATGGGTAGCACCATTAACTTGTACCACGGGTATTTTGATACGTGGTAACACTTAATACTGATTGCTTTGATAGCATTTTTATGGTTCATAATACAAGAAATATCCCCTTAAAAGATACAGTAAGATTGTATAAATGAACATATTTAATTAATTTTTCATAGAAGTTTTCAACATTTGCTTTTATAAGCTCAGAGAATAGAATTAGGGGACATAAATACAAGCGTCAGCTGTCACAGAAATGTCAGAGTGACAGATAATGTACATAGACGCTTGTATTAATTTTACACCTATTTTCATATGAGATCTTAAGGAATCGTCTTGAGGATCTTAAAAAATATGTTAAAAATAAATGGCTTAGATATCCATACTGCATTTAAAATTTTCGTGTTTCATTTTAAAATATGTATTTATGATAAAAAAAAAACATATAGTAATTGTCAGATCACTCATATTTCTACCTAATCCTTCATCCTGCTAAGGTCGGCAGCACATTTACAACACCAGGCGTCGGCAGACACAAGTTACCGTCAATAGAAAAGGCATTTTAACTGACTCCAATTGCTCAAAAATCGTCTATAAAGTTTCCTAAATATTAAAATCCCACTGAACGTTTACTAACGGTTGCGTAAGTTTCAAGTCCACAATAATTTGTGTGTTGGTGTCAACAGTGGGTGTGGTGGGATGGAAACACTATTAGTTAGCCTACTTTATATCGGGCTCTATCTATCAACTTTTGTAGTACTTGTTTTTTTGATATGAGTTCCCTAACAAGCCTACTCTATTCAAATAATTTTCTCCAATTTAGTTTTTGAGATGTTAACAAAAACTAATTACGCTCGGTTACCTCTAAATTAGGTTAGGAATTCATCAATAGATTCCATCTAATTAGGAGACCCTTATTAATAATCCTCATGTCATAAGGTCATATTCGCACGATGTCACTTTCGCACAATGTTACTTTCGCACAATGTCACTTTCGATCAGTCACTTTCGCACAATGTCACTTTAGCTCAGTCACTTTCGGACACTGTCACTTTCGCACAATGTCACTTTCGCAAAATGTCACGTTCGCAAATATAATACACAATACTTACCATCAATAAACAATGAATAACAAAATACCTGTAATTTTAAATAAAATTCTGATTGAGAAAACGTTGCTTTGTATACTGTAGTAGATATAAAAAAATTAATTAACGGTTATTTTCAGCGTTAGGTTTGTAGTCAAAAATTTATCAAAAATGTATATAAGAAAGTTGTCATGGTTACGTAACCGTGGAATTGTTTCGACTTGCGAAGGACAAGGAGAGATTTAAGAAATTGACTGCCGAAGAGAGTCCCAGAAAGAAGATATAAAGACATTACAATTTAAGGTATGGCATCAGTATAAGTGTAGCGGTTATCTAGGCTAACTAATATTACTTTTTGTTGGAAGTCAACAAAGTTTAACCGGAAATAATAATTAAATATATATTTGTAAGTTACATCATTATCATATCACAATCATCATGAGGTAAAAACAAAAAATGAAAGTATTTTTTATAATTAACATTAATTATTTATAAGCATTAACTTTAGTCTTTACTTTACGAATAATTAAAAGTTTTACAGTGCAACCTCGATATAACAAATCGGAGGGGAACAAGAAAATATTCGTAATATCAAGTAATTCGTTGAACTGAGGTTTGTTATGTTGAGGTTAGATTGGTCTAAAATTCGTTATAAAGAGGTAAAAGAATAGTTTTATTCACCTCAATATTACGTAAGTACTTATCTTGTTATAGCGAACAACTTCTACTAATAAATGATAACACATTTTTAAAATGTGTTATTAAAATGTAAATTTTAAAATTGTAGCCAATGTACTTGCGGGAATCCCGAACTTATTAGCTATGTCTAATTTTTTCGTCATGGGATTTTGGTCAACATAATTAATGATGTTTCGCTTTTCTGCGACCGATAAGGAACACCTTTTACGTTTCTGAGCCATTTTAACTTAAATATTTAACAATAGTGACGAGCAGAGGTGTTTATTACTTTCCATCAAAACAACAATGATTACTTTACAAACAAAAGCGTGTCGAAACATGTCGAGACATGAATCACATTATAAGATTAAGAGTTATATTATTGGTGGAAACTTTATATAAAGGTTTTGGGTTGGCAAAATTCGTTAATTAGAGGTATGAATACTTTTTCTTGATAGTTGAAAATTCGTTATAAAGAGGTTGTACGCAAAGAATGTTCGCAATGTAAAGGTATATTTTATATTGACTCTTATGGACAATTCAAGGGGATTACGAAGAATTTGTTAAATCGAGGAAGTCGTTATATTGAGGTACGTTATGTTAAGGTTGCACTGTATTTGGAATTTTAACACTGTCAAAATTATTTTGACTAAAATTCAATGAAGCGATATTTACTCGGAATATGAAGCATATAAAATTACGTTTACACATCTGTAATGTGTATAATTAACGTTTACAATAAACATAATATCTTAATTATGAGATGTAAGTAAGCACACTAAAGGAAATGACGGAATACGATTCTATACAATTTAAAACGCAATTATTGACGCACTTAACTGTTCAACTTGCAATGAGGCCACATCCTCTCAAACCTTAAATATAGATTCTCTTATGATTTATGACTATGTTTAGAAATTTTAATAACTTTTACTGATATAGCTACCGTATAACTGCACAAGATTTATTGTATCTAATAAAGCAATTATAATTTTGAAGCGTATTTATATTATAATGACCGTGCTCGATCAGGACTTATTCTTAATTGGATATTTGAATGTAGGTACATACATTTAAACATATTGCTATAATATTTAACTTTTAAGTTGTATTTTTTTCTATATATTGCCACTTGCAGGCTGGCTGGGCAATAAAATGAAAAATTTTTATGTTAATTATTGTTTAAAATCCAAGAAAATATTTTTACTTTTATTATTTTACAAATCAATAGTCCAATTCGCTTAAAAACACAAAGGTGTTTTCAAGATAAAATATGTGATATTATTTATTATCTGAATATATCTATACTAATATTATAAAGTTGAAGAGTTTGTTTGTTTGTTTGAACGCGCTAATCTCAGGAACTACTTGTTCGAATTGAAAAATTCTTTTTGTTTTGAATAGTCCATTTATCGAGGAAGGCTATAGGCTATATAACATCACGCTACGATCAATAGTATTATATATAAGCAATGTCCAGTACCGCGCGCCCCACGCGCACGCCGCCGCCGTATGGGTCGCAGCAAAGTTCAGCTAGTGTATCTATATCTCCCATTGAAATGGGAGTCTCTTTTATGAGATTAGCATGAACAACCAAACCGATACATTTATTTGAAAATAGATGAGCCCGCAACTTCGTACCAGGTATTAGTTCGTAACATTTTTGTTTGTAAACCGATTGGAATGAAACAAGCACTAAATGTCACGGGAAGCTTGTTACAATACAACAGTGAAAACCGCATCCAAATCGGTTAAGCCGTTTCAGAGATTAGCGTGCACAAACGTACAGAAAAATTGACAGAAATTCAAAAATCTATTTTTTGTCCTCGTTAACAAATGTACCTGTACAAATCTTTTTTTTTTAAGTATTTACGATTTTATTATAAGTATTTATAGATTTGTGAAAGTGTGCAGTGTTTGCAACTATACTATAATATACATAAGTATATTATAAGTATATTATAGTATAGTATATTATAATATACATAAGTATATTATAGTATATACTAACGAACTGCCCCCAATTTAGCCTCAAGGTTCTATTTCCTTTTAATGCTTAATGAAAAATATGATTTTATTGGCATTTTCTTATAATTTACTTTGAAAATCCCAGCGATAACAATGCTACTTCATATTCTGCTCATCAAAGTTTAAAGGGGCTGGCGCCTCGCCAGCAACAGACGAGTACCTATATTATGCAAAACAATCAATCAGCTCAAACGAACGACTGCGTCTCGTCAAACGATTTAATGAAATTGCATTTTGCCATCAACGATGACGTATTCCGTTTTGGAATACTCTCCTAATGAACACGTTAAGGGTACAGTCTTTACCAACCAGGATAGGTAAGGTAAGGTGATGAGGGTAAGGGAACAGATGTAATCTTGCATCGCCACTACTACGATTAATAAAACAAGTGATTACGTCCCATATTAAACTTCAATTTAAAAATGAAGAATCATATTTACTTAAATAAGGATAGGTAAAGTAAGGACCTTACCTATCCATTTAAAGGTAAATCATACTGCCGCACTCAGAGACGTTCATTAAATTAGTACTAATAGACACTTAACTAAATACAATTAAATACGTTAATGAGCCGCGGCTCCCAGAGACGAAAGTTAATGGTTCATTAGTTAAATACCACTTTAAGTAAGCATAGGACTGTGCGTTCTATCGAAATGCATATCGATAACGTGCAGTGTTGTCATAAGAAAAAACTCAATGACACGATATCATTCGGCAAAGCAATTTATGTATAGAAAAAAAATAAAAGTTTTTCATAAAAATCAGTTAAACATGTCTTTTCTTATTATTATCAGTTAAAATTAACAATAATAGACGTAATTATAATTAAATAAATTAAAAAGTCAAGATTTTTTAAATACGGCAACATTTCACATCATTGTCAATTTTAATTGTCAATTTTTCATAGAAGTAATATACTTTACTTTTTTTCGTAAAGTATCATCTTGTCAAGATATAATTTTAGTTTTTAAATTTAATTTTTTTTTTAAATAATTTTAGCTACCTATGTAACGACTCCACGAACAATAGATTATTATTAATAAGATTACCTCACTTTCGAAATGTCAAATTCTCCATTTAAGAAGCATAAGTAAGGGTTGAGCTGTCATTAAAGTTAAGTGTCACTTAAGACCACTAATCAACCATTAACTGTCTCTGAGAGTAAACATTTTTAAATCTTTACTAAAGAGTCGCTAAGTAATCATTAAAACGACTCTGAGTGCGGCAGATAAAGTAATATCTCAAGGGATACACCGTTTATTAAAAGAAGATTTTTTTAATGATGCTTTACAAATTGTAAATGATCACCCCTATGATACTAGATGTAAAAAATAAATTGGTCGTTACCATCATCGTTAAGAACTCCTATGGCACCAGGATATATAAAATCGTAGACGAGCCGTGTGACATTAAATATTTTTTCAAAAAATAATAATAATAATTTGTACACGTTGTACTTTTGTTACCAAGATCAAAAAAATAGTTTTTAAAATTTTTGTCTGCGCGTTTGCGCACGCTAATCTATGAAACGGCTTAATTTGAATGCGGTTTTCACTGATATATTGTAGCAAGCTTCTGTAACATTTAGTGTTTGTTACATTCCAATCGGTTTACAAACAAAAAAGTTACGCGTTTGAAGTTGCTCATCTAGTATATAATAAATATATTGTAACAATAAAATATTGTAAAATCAAATAATTTTATTAATAAATTTAAACACAAAGTTTGCATATTTGTTGTATTTTGATGAGGCCTTCGTGGCCTACGAAATACTGTATTAATTTTCTAATAATAGTATGTATTATGATAGTAATAAATAAATGATAATGTCACACGAAATCAAATTTCGCAAGGATATTCCAGTAAATGACGTATATTGCTTGCGTCAAAGTTCACCTAAGGCATTCCACTTTACGTCTACTACGAGTTTAATCAAGACAATTTATTTAGAGTGTTCCAACAATCACACTGCAACTGCCAAGTCCTCCAATAGAACCAATTAAACTCGTGTTTGCAATGAATCAACATAGCGTCATATCAATTACGCATGTTACAAATACTCGCACATTTTTTTTTCAAAGTTTATTTACATTTAATAGGGGATCGGACAGTAATCAGATTAAAATCTAAAATGTACTTAGAAAGAAAATATATAATTTTTTACGATTATTTATCGAATAATAATTTAATATAATTCATTTAAATATTTTTAAATGAAGAAATAAAATTTTATTATTTACAATATTTTTAATCTATACTGAAACACCAATCACAGTGCGTGACGTCATTTGTGGGCAATCATTGTCTTATGCCAATGCAGCTGTTTTATTATGATATGAACACAAATGACGTTACGCGCTCTCAGATGAACTATCGTAGCGTTTTGGCGGCATTTTCAAACAAACAATATTAAAACATGATTTTGAGTACCTAAAAGGCTATAAATAAATAAAATAGTATTTTTTATGGGAATAAATATCCATGAAGATTAATTTAAAACACTTTCTGAAAATTTGTCCGATCCCCTATTATAGTATATATGGGACATTTTGTTCGATGACTTTTTGCCATCTTGTAGGTAGTGACATGATCCCGTTGCTGTAAAAATTTTGGGATAAAAAAATATGGAAAGGGATATGGAAATATTCTGATAAAAAAAAACGCTCTTGATGTCTCATTCCACTCTTGATGTTAACCTGACACTGCCTAAAGAATTCTGAAGAGCCCGAAACAGGGGGAAATCTGAGGTGCAAGGTCAGGGCTATATGGGGCATGCATTAACACCTCCCAGCCAAACTCTCTTAATTTTACTGAGTGGCTAAAGATGTGTGTGGTCTAGCGTTGTCGTGGTGAAAGACCACACCCATTCTGTTGATCAATTGCGGTCACTTTCTTCTTGCTTTAATATCATCAGTCCTTGGAAGTAGAGATTCAAGTCTATGGTTCTACCCGGCGGTAAAAGTTCATAATGAACAATGCCCTTGCCATCCCACCATACACACAGCATCACCTTATTGCGAGTTAACCCGGGTTTGGGCACAGTCTGTGAAGCCTGACCGACCTTTGACCACGACCTTTTCCGCACGTTCTTGTCGTACGTGATCCACTTTTCATCAGTATCATAGTTGACCCTGCCGGGAATCGAACCCGTGAACCCTAAAACAGAGCGTTAAAACAAGCATCTTAACCACTCATTCAATAGGCTCGTCAAAAACTTCACATCTATAAACTTCACAAATTTTTTTCGCGGCCTGCCTTGCATTTTTTCCTTTTTTTGTAATAAAATTTTAAAATGTATCTAATTTCTTCATTAGATTTACTCATTTTGACAGAAAGAAAAACAAATAAAAAGTAGCTGGAAACAACATTTTACTAATTTGTTTCTTTTTTTGAAATATAACCTTTTAAATGTCATCAAACCAGCCAGATACAAATAGTACACCCAAAGAGATTTTATTGCAGGTTTATACATACTATATTAGGTCGGGAAAGAGTTTTTCCCGACCTAATATCATATCAATAATATTATATTATACGAGAATATCATTGCTACAATACCGTACTCACAAGTGCGAGGCACCCAACTGCCCAAAAAGCCATACTTTTGTCTTTCCCTTCTCTGTCAGCGACGAGCAACCGGCGCGTCGTGTTAAAATTGACTATTTTAGCGTAGGTATCGATCTGTGGAAACTCTTCAGGACGGATTAGATTTCACCAGTACATATTTTTTAAATAATACTGCATCATCATAATAGGCAAGATGACAGATTTTGAAATTCCCTTCCATAATGTAGATAAACGTCTACCATATCCGAAAAAAACAATATATCAGCAAAAAAACTAAATTTCAACGCGAATTATTGAATGTTTTTAAATCTATTTTGAATTACGCGCGAAAACGCTCTTGGGTGTCATGGCGTCGCGTCTGATGAACCGCGACGTCACCGACATCTTATCAGATTTTTCCTTCTGTCAAAACAAAGTCAAGCAACACCTTGGCACTTACCTGGGCGTGACGTCATTCGCTCTGATTGGTGTTTCAGTTAACATGGCGGATTGCAGTTATTTATACTTCTATTTTATTAATAATCTTATTAATCTCAATTTTAATACAAAAAATGAGTAATTTTTTAGATTCCTTTCAACATATTATATTTTTCCCCAAAACCATTTATTCTTTGATTCTTTAATACCGTCATCATGCCTATTATAAAAATCATAAGTTTTGATACAAATTGTCTGTTTGTAGTATTTTTTATTAGTGACTCCTTAGAAAGGAGTGATCGTTGTACAAATTTATTCAAAATTTTCACCTTCAAAATGATTATTCAAGTCACAGTTAGTGTGTCCATAATTTTCGTGCAGATCACGATTGCAGAAATGTATAGCATCGATCTTATCTTATTCATATCTAAGGTTTCCGACTGTTACGAACGGGTCGCACATTGCATACAAAACCGCGTAACCAACTTTAGTGTTAATGCCACGTTTCCAAAGCACGAGAGTGCCTATAAAAGTACCTATGTAGTGTAAATTTTATGTGTTACGTGAAAGGACGTCCACGATTTTATCGTTGAAGTCGGATACTTTTTATAACAGTTTCAAATGTTTAGTTAGAACAATGTCGTAAAGATGAAGAATTTGAGATAATATTTCGTAATAATTTCAACGGTTTCAAGTAGAGGAATCATAGCAAAGTAAATAAACTACTAAAACTCCATATGTCGCCAGCAAAACACAAGAAGACAAATAAAACATTTAATAAAACCACAACACAATATCATATTTTACGTTCTCTAATTGCTAACATGATATGCTACGATGCACTATGGCGCTACAAGGTTGTAAATGCATCACAGTACAAATGAATCAACAGTAGATATTTGTCAAAACTTATTTACGTCAGGGCTAGTCCACAGTAGTCATGATGACTAAAAAATAACCCAGTTATAATAATTATAAACATTAAGATTAATAAGATTTTCAATAAAATAAAACTCTAAAATATTGCAATCCGCCATGTTAACTGAAACACCGATCAGAGCGAATGAAGTCACGCTTTCGTAAATATCACCGTGTCGCTTGAATTATATAAACTGTCAAACTGTTCCTGAGTTAAGAACTCGTGACGTCACAACAGACACCATTGCTATTCTTGCGTTTTGATTGTATTATTTAAAACATTAATTTTTCCTTCAAAATTTCTATTTTTTTTAGAAATTTGAATTACCATTTGATTTGAAATGGTCTTAGCTTAGATTAATATTTATTTAATCTAGGCAATATTTCATTAATTTCTATTTGAACACACATTCGCTTTTCCTTGACAATGTCCTCGGGTAAGCTATTGTGAGCTATGTCCCTGAGCCGTTGCCTAAATTGCCTAAATCCATTTCCTATTTGACGCCTTGACCCAACAGGGTAAGCTGCTCACTTGCAAACCCCTGGCATTGCTTATGATGACACATGCTATCAAATTGCAGACTAAAAGCTTTTTTACAAAAAAAAGCGTGTGTGTCAGCTTCGATACATGACTGAAAACTCCTTAAGGACGTATTCACTAATAGTTTTCGGTACCATTTATATATCTAGGAAGCACAACTGTAGAGATACCATGGTATAAAATAAAAGGTAACGTATTCATCTCTAAAGATAGCTAATAAAAACTGGGCAGCCCAATACAAAATTTTCACATAAATACATTTTTACCATCGCGAGAATCGCTAAAAATATCGAAAAATGGTGTCTGGGTAGGTACATAAATAGCTAAATCCGCTGCATATTTTAACATGAAAATAATAAGAAATTGTAGCTTATACAGTCTTCTATACGTCTAGCTTATTATTTTGTACTCAAATAAATTACTTTTTCATTTCTGAGAAAGATAGACACTAAAAAACGCACTATATTTTCTCCATACATTTTTCTAAGGGATCGCACTGCGACCTCTTTCCCCGTAGGTTTCGTTCGCCATTCCCCGCTCAGACGCGGTATCGCCTTTTTTTTCTAAATAATTAGAACGACAAAGTTCCAAAGTACACCGTGCGGCTTCAATGTGTGTGTGGGCACTTTGCTGTAGTGTGCTGGCGCAGTTAGCTGAATTCGAGCGCGTCAAAAATGTAATTACGTCCTTAAGTACGATTTTATCTTTGACTATGCAATAGGAAAAGTAGGTAAAAACGCACCATCTATTATACTACAATATAATTAGGAACGCGGCTTATACATATCATAATAAATAATCAAATTTATTTATTTAATATTTAAATTATATAGTTTATACAATTGAACATAAACATCATTAATTAAATGTATAAAATTTTCCTCGTGTCGATAGATTCAACGCAATTGTCAATAAATCACTAGTGCATTCATTTGTATTACCGTTTACTACGTTTTATAAGTTCAAATTGTTCATTTTTTCGACGACAGATGTCACTGCGCCGGCAGGTTCTAACACGCTATGGTTTCGTTCCCCAACTACACTTTTCATAAAGGTCGACGTTTGCTTTTATAAGCCCAGAGAAACCCCCTGGTGTTGCTTGAGGTAAAATAAAACTTTAAAATCAAAACATAAATTAATCCTTGCTATTCGTGTACAGTAAATAGTAAACACATGCGTCAGCTGTCGCAGAGATTACGAAGTGACAGTGATAGATAACGTAACGCTTTTTAGTTAACGCTTGTATTAATTTTACTCATAAAGTTTCCATACCGAGGGCCTTATATGAAAATCAATTAAAAAAAAGCATTCATTGGATGAGGCCATTTTCTTTTTAGTTGCTGGAACTCCATTAATCAATGTTTATGATAGTTATTCGTATTATGTTAATTGACGATTAGAAAGAACAAGAAAAGAGATCTCATTACTGCTATTCGTTTATACTGTTCCTAAGACTTTGGTAATCATAAAAAGCTATGCTGTCATTTAAAGCTGTAACGTAAACCGTGAGAGCACCGTTTTATGTTTCGAATCAACATTACGTTTGATCTACTTCTCAAGTTATGGAGATATTAATTGTAGACAACACGTGTAAAATAATAAAATTTAATCAGTAATCAAACGTTGCAGTAAATTCTTTTATT
The DNA here is from genome assembly GCA_910589475.2 of Bembecia ichneumoniformis. Lineage (NCBI taxonomy): Eukaryota > Metazoa > Arthropoda > Insecta > Lepidoptera > Sesiidae > Bembecia > Bembecia ichneumoniformis. Next base: position 1,092,411 of record OU342531.1, read on the forward strand.
GCCTGGCATTAATTTTTTATTTGGATATATTAAAAACGGTCCCTTACATATTATAGTGTGGCTTTTAAATTGTGTATGTCGTCTTGTTGTTTAAATAGGGGATCAGACAAATTTTCAGAAAGTGTTTTAAATTAATCTTCATGGATATTTATTCCCATAAAAAATACTATTTTATTTATTTATAGCCTTTTAGGTACTCAAAATCATGTTTTAATATTGTTTGTTTGAAAATGCCGCCAAAACGCCACGATAGTTCATCTGAGAGCGCGTAACGTCATTTGTGGTCATATCATAACAAAACAGCTGCATTGGCATAAGACAATGATTGCCCACAAATGACGTCACGCACTGTGATCGGTGTTTCAGTATAGATTAAAAATATTGTAAATAATAAAATTTTATTTCTTCATTTAAAAATATTTAAATGAATTATATTAAATTATTATTCGATAAATAATCGTAAAAAATTATATATTTTCTTTCTAAGTACATTTTAGATTTTAATCTGATTACTGTCCGATCCCCTATTGCTTTAATAGCAAGCAACGTCCATGATGGGATTTTATAAAATTACCTACTTTTAAACTATTTTAATATATTCTATTTTTTACTTTAATTTTAATTAAACTATTTTAATTTTTAAAAGAAAATGACACTGCTTATGTCCCTTACCTTTGGCTTAATAATAAAATAATTATTATTTTGATTTCTTCATAAAATATACACATAGGTAAAAAGCCTTTGTATTAACGTCCGATCCTTTTGGCCTATCATTACTAGCATACAAATATTCTGATTTTACAATACAACAATACTCAAAATAATATAAGAACAACAAAATAAGTACCTATAAGAAAGCTCAACATTGCTCACCTATGGAGAAAGTTAAATCAGGATTACTCTGTGAGAATGAATTACAAATGTAGAGATCTACAGACAAACGATAGTCACCGACATAACCCGGCGGATTAGCAAGTTGAGAGCCAACACCCGCTGGACGTCCACCAACAAGATGAACAGATTCTAGACACCAAGGTTCACGCTGCACACTATTTGTCCGAAAGGTCCTGTTAGAAAAATTTGGAAGAGTCCTTGGGTTCAGTACTAGACGTCCTCTAGTCCTCTATTTATGAACTAGCTGTTGCTCGTGACTTCGTCCGCGTCTCTTTATAAAATATTACTCGCTGATAATGTAGCTTTCTATAGGTGAAAGAATTTTTAAAATCGGTCCAGTAGTCTTTGAGTTTATTCATTATGTGGAGGGGGTAAAGGGGGAGAAATGGGGAGGGTGAGTATAGCCTATAGGTCTTATAGGTGAAAGAATTTTTAAAATTGGTCCATTAGTTTTTGAGTTTATTCATTACAAACATACATACAAATCTTTTCTCTTTATAATATTAGAGATATCTATATAAATATAGATGAGGTTAGTTTGTGTAGTTATAAAAAAATCTACTTAAATTTTGAGAAATAGCAACACTAATGTCGATAAATAGGTACATCAACATTGTAAGGTTTGAAATTTTTGATAGAATACACATTGAGTACTTCATTAACGATTTCTTAGTTCACAACTAGATACTTCAAAATATCAGCTCGGCCTAGAAATAATGAACAGAGTGTTTCAATGCAATTAAACCGAGTTGTCAATTAAAAAAACAACCATAATAAAAGGGGTCATTCGGTCCAACTCACCTCAACAATTTCCAGTTTAACAAATAAAGCAACGCTTTTGTTAATTACATAAAAATAAGTTTAATTAAAAAGACAAGGAGTGAACCAGTGAAAGCGATTTTAATAATAAAAGTTAATTAAACGTCCGTTAAAATTCAAATAAGTTCATTAACCATGACACGGCGAAATAACCTTTTGTAGTTGGCAAACTTTCATCAACGCACACCTTACAATAATGCGCTTATTGGGACACTTCAATTTGGAATTATATTATTTTAACTAGCAACCCGCTGATGGATTCTCACGAACCAGGCTCTTTCCATTAGTGAAAATCATACCAAAATCCGTTTGATGGTTCAGAGGATGTTAGCGTAGCAGAGAAATAGAGTCGGAAGGCCACTTTACCTTCTACTAGCTGAACTAGCGCGTGGGGCGCGCGGTACTGGACACTGCTTATATATAATACTATTGATCGTAGCGTATTGTTATATAGCCTATAGCCTTCCTCGATAAATGGACTATTCAACACAAAAAGAATTTTTCTAATCGAACCAGTAGTTCCTGAGATTAGCGCATTCAAACAAACAAACAAACTCTTCAGCTTTATATATTAGTATAGATGTATATAATATTCTATATCTATACATAATTATAGTAAAATCTTAAATGAGCCGTGAATTTGACATAAAAAAACGGTTTTAGAATTTTTGTCTGTTTGTCTGTGCGCGCTAATCTCAGAAACGGCTTAACCGATTTGAATGCGGTTTTCACTGGTGTGTTATAGCTTCCCGTGACATTTAGTGTTTGTTTCATTCCAATCGGTTAACAAACAAAAAAAGTTACGCGCTAAACCAAATACCACGCGCACTAAGATTATTACCAAACGAATCTACGATTAATCATCGAATCTCGAAACCCAATGAAGATAAAATAATGAAATCTGTTCAGATAATAGGTTGTATAGAACAGAGCTCTTTAATTTTTTTTTTGGAAATTTACATTTTTAGGACGAACACAGATAACACTGATGCTTGTATATTGTTTTCTTTTATTAAATAGGCTACTAAACATTCTGACGATCGATGACGGTTCAAAGTCCCCTATGGACAAGAACCACAACCATCACGAGGGATGTTTTAGTGCGGTAAAAGTCCCACATAATATCCCTATGCGCAAATAATAATACTTTCTTCGACATCTTTAGCAATAAATTGTCAAATTTTAAATAGAAATAGAAATTAAACGTTTAACATATCATCAAGTGGACTGTCAACCTGTCTGTGACCTTAATATGAAAAAAAAAGTGGCGCAGTCAAATTTTGGATACTGGTGAGAAATATCATTATGAAACTATAAATTTGCGAAACTTTAAACCTGCGAGACATAATGTAAAAAAAAAAACATTTACTTCGTCTCAATACTGAGGAATCTTGATACGAAAAACCTCATCTTAAACCTACTTAAACCTCTCGCCAGGCATTCTTAAGTTAGTCCCAGTAATCTCATAACATTCCACGCAGTCTGCGCGATTAGAGTGCAAACGAGAGGAAGCTATACGAGTGAGGGAGACAGAAACAAAACGCATCAACACAGTTCACCACAATAGCCTGTTAAGTAAGACGCATTCGTCATGCAGTTTATGGAGCAAACCAGGTCGTTGATGATTGTAAATAGTGCATTGTGAATCAATGGTAGACAATATTTTAAGGCCTTATAGAATAAAGGTCATGATGTCCCATTAAACTTTTCAACCTTACCTATTTCAAAATGAAGGTGCCATACCTATGAGTCATAGGTGATAGGCTATGACACATGCAACCCCACAGGTGCTGCAAGTACGTTGCCGACTTTAATAGAATATTCGATTAGGAGGGGATAGTGAATGGGCTTTGGCATCCCCTTCTCAATCACACAACAGCACATATGCTGTTATTGTTACTGCCGCCAGACAGGCTGCACAGTTTACCACTGCGAAACGCGGATTGCCATGACACTTCATTATTTGAAAGGAATTCCACATATTATCCGAAATGGACATGGAGTATGTTTTTTTACATATAAGCTGGCGAAGCTGGTGGACATCGATCTAGTAACATTTTAAAGTAATGCGAAATAACTTTGTGTACTTTTAATAAACCTATTTTGATAAAATTTCATTCAAAGCTTGAACAGAATCTACGGATAAATAGGGTTGGATTGTTTGATTACATTTCCTTTTGGTGATTGTGCCTAAGTGTCGCTTCACCTCTAGTGTTCCTGAGATAGGTTTGAAATTTTTGTAAAGTCAGGGTAAGGAAAGGTTCGTCGCCTGAAAGTCGACATTTGCTTACACCGACAATTATTCATGCCAAAATTTCGTTTCAAACGTCTGTCAGTTGTCTGCTTAATGCCTTAGTTTCAAAAGGTACTAAGAGTCTACGACTTGGTAAAGTAATTACATAATTTGAAAACTGACGAAGGTTTTCGTACGAAGGTTGAACATTGATTAATAAAGAGTGATTTCTTGCAGCAAATAACAAAGACTTTTTATTTCCTCAACGCCAGGTACAGAGAGACTAATTTTAATTTTTCCCATAGCCGAAGTTGCGAATAAAAGTTACTACAATCCAAAAAGATTAAATACATACAATATATAGAGAGAAGCATATGGGAAATTTTCCTACAAAAATATTGATCCCGATCGCCGACTGAGCGATTTAGTACCACGTGGTTCTAAATGTCACATTACGGATTCTTTCGTCTTGCCCGATCCATACAGTTGAAAATCTTTGCTAAAACCAAAATTATAAAAACTATTTTTTCTACCTCGGTAACATAATATAAGTACAACGTGGACAAATTGTTTTTTTTTTTTTAATATTCAATACACATGCTCTTTACGACTTTATTTATATGTATGGATATCTAAGAAAAGTCTAAGAGGTTTGAAATATTATATGTGTGTGTCCTATATTATTCGTCCAATATTAAAACAATTACATTAAATTATATATACCTCGGTTTTTATGCCATAAAAATATAAACCAACTCAATTATATTCAAAAAAGGAAATTATAAAATCCAATAAACTACGTATATTTTTAATAATAAAGAAACTGTAATGACTATGCACCTTCTAATAACCGTCTTCGAAAATTAATCTTTATTTAACTAACAAAGAGCCGGGCTAAATTTAAAAAAAAACTCCAGTCAATTTAAATCATTTTTACAACCTGTAATTTTCCCTGCAAATAACTCGTAACAAATTGCTTTTCCCTTGACCATTTTATGGCGTTGTTTGTTGAAAGGGTCCTGGGGCCTTAGACAAAGTAGCATTCGCTCCGTAGCGATGCGATATCGAAGTTCGTTATCGTCTCAGAGACAAAGAAATCATGACAAGGTATCACGTGTTTATCACGTGTTACAGTGTTGATTCCTTTGTCTCTGAGACGATAACGAACTTCGATATCGCTTCGCTACGGAGCGAATGCTACTTTGTCTAAGGCCCCTGGAAAGTAAGCAAATCTTTCTAGATACCTAATTTTTTTTTATTTTTTTTTTCTGACAATAGAATATAGAATTTATATTATAAAGTTAGTATTGTTACAGATTGAGATAATACATTTTAAGTTAAGTACTATTTATATTTTGTGTATAGCAAAACTAATACAAATAATTACTTAAATTCACCAAAATTTGTATAATTACTGTTTTATAGTTAAATACTTTTAATTTTGGTTTCGAAACAATATATTTTAGTTGCGGCAGTGGATATTGCATAACAGCACTCACAAACTAAAGAGGGCAGTAAACACCAATTGTAAGTTAACAGCACATATGCTGTTCTAAACTTCTACGTTATTGTTTACTCTATCAGAGTCGACAACCTCTTCCATCCCTTGGGCTTCTGTTTATAGGTAACGGAATTAAGGCTCTTGTAAAAAAATATACTTATATTTAATATTCAATAAATACAGCCACATGAAGTAAAATAGGAAAATTATATGCATTCCACAGAACAAAACCTTCATGTAGGTTAGGTCTCCATTAATAAATTTCTAGTGTCACATATAGGTGCATATACAACCTATTTTCTTAAGGGCTTCACTGAGGCAAATGACATTTACTATAGAATTCGCTGGCGGCGGATCCAATTCAACAGGCCTAGAAATGGTGTTTTTCTGTTTTTACCATTAGAATATTACGAAAAAAATATTAATATTTTTTTATTAATACAATTTTTAATCTGATATTAACTTATTAATAGGTACAGGATTCATATATATGCGTGCAATAAGCCGTTTTCGAGAGAATTTTCAATAAAGGTCAAATTCTTCTTGTGTTCTAACTTTTTTTGTGGAGTTTCTATTACTTTAACGAAAATTCTAATTAATACAATTGGTTCTTCACATGTTTAAGTATAATATATATTTTTTTCAAAGCAATTGTCTTGTCCATTTCTTGTAACATTTTCATTAAACAATGTATATTTTTAGTATTTAGGGTTTGTCTCCCCCTTAATATAGTCTGTGTAAATCCTTACACATTCTCGACACTTGCAAATAACGGTGTCGTGTTCGTAATATCTGCGCAAACAATAGACGAGTCAGTATGCGTATTACCTTAAACGCACTGACCGGCGCCGACACAGGCGCCATCCGGTGACTCATGTCTGACAACCTGCTCACAACTCAAATGAGACATCCTATTTATCCAACTTGAAATCTTAAGAGGGATTGATTGCTTAAATACAGGATATTTTTGGTTTTACACAAACAATGAATATGACAGTTATATATCACACTAGCTGTGCCCGTGACTTCGTACGAGTGCTTCTAGAATAGAGCGTTTTTTTTTACTTATCAGCCGATTGAAACAAACACTAAATGTCAGCAAGCATTTCGTCAGTTTGCTCAAAATGGGAGAAGATCTTTTTTACACACTAAAGGTCTTAAAAGTACCAGTTTTTTAATTGCCTACTCCATTTGCCCTACTCCATTTCTTATCATCATCTTTTTTTTATGTTAAGGTCGTCAGACAGGCTGACGGTCCACTTGATGGTAGGTGGCTACCGTCGCCTATAACACAAGCAACGCCAAAGCTACTGCAAGTGCGCTGCCGACTGCAGTAGGATAAAGGATAAGGGATTAGGAGTGGATAAGGAAATCGGCTCTAGCATCCCTTACTCACTCACCGAAACACAACAGCAAACGTGCTGTTATTTCACGGTGGTCTTCTGTAAGGGGGTGGTTACTGCCGCCAGACGGGCCACCTAAATGACTGCGAAAACGCAGTGTGCCCTGCCACTACTTTCCAAATCCAGACCAGATCCAAATTTTAAAAGTTGATTTTTCAAAGTTGACCTTGGCGGGAATCGAACCCGGGAACCCTAGAACAGAGCGTTAAGGCAGCACCCTAACCACTCATCCAACGGGCTCGTCAAAAATCCTTTTATTCTTTATCAGCAGTCCAATTGCAACCCTCGGATAGTTCTTCTTTTGTTTTCTTTTACACATGGATCGTCAGCCTGTCAGTAGCTCCTGGTGCTCTTGAGTCTACTTTTGCTGGATGTCTCATTTGTGTGGGCCTGTATTTATGATCATACTAAGTAAGGAGAGCTCTCATCGGTTATAACCTTGCGCCTACACTGAAACGTAATGAATTCGAACAATCCAGTACCGGAAATGAATGTGTTTGCTTTGTGAATGAGTGTTGTTGGCGCAATGCACGAAATACAATTTAATATAAGGTAAAATGTAGAAAAAAAATCTTTTTTAATTGAGTCCCACCACAATAGGAAGCGTCGTTTTCTATTCCAGCGAGCAGGTGGTAGGCCCATATTTTGTTAGTCAGAAAAATTTGTTAATATTTATACCATATTTTCGAATCTTCATTATCATCGTCAGCCATAGGACGTTCACTCTAGAAATAGGCTTCCCTTATAAATTTCCCATGGGATCAGTTAGAAGCCCGGGACCAGAGAATTTTTAAATAAACATGTAATAATAATAATAATTTATTTGCTTAATATAGATAATTACTTAGGTTTTACAATAAATTAAGCTACACTCTACCCTTTATGGTGTGCAAATACATATTATGGAAATATTACATAAAAATACCAATTAATGACTACTAACAACCAAATTATCAGACCTTTAAAATACATATAATAACATTTGTCAATAAGTAATTGCTTAATTTTTTTCTTAAATAATTCATGTTAAGTTGCTCGCTATCTTGCTATATATAACTGGCGCTAGACTAAAAACACTTTTATGCATCAGAACTGTAAGTGCTGTCCGTCTGGGGATCGCTCCGGTGTCTCTGGGTAATGGCTAGGCTGTCCTGGGGTGGATCGGAGTTGTTGCCTCGGCAGAGCCCGGTCCATCCCTCTCAAAGGGCAAGGAGACACCGGGGAGTTTTAGTGGGTATTCCCAGTGCCAGGTGCTGGGCGACCCCCACATACTCCTACCGTCTAGCCAGCGATGGGAAATCTGTAAGCGGATTACTCCTCGTTAAAAGGCTGTATGTGCTTTGCGAACGCATAATCTATTTGGATCTCTTTGAGCTCCTTTACTGTTTTTGGAAACTCGTTTGTGCTTAAATGCTTAAATTTAATTATTATTATAAACATATTAAGGGACCAAAAATGTAGATTACTTTTCAAATACTTCCCAAAACATATCCACTAGACAAAAGATTAAAAATCTAATTAATATTACCACGAAAGAAGAAAATAGTAACAACTACATTAAATTGCTTCAAAGCAATAAGTATTCAAGTTAACTTGTCCGGTATATTAATCGGATGACATAAATATTCATTAAAAATATCGGGATTATAGTAAATGTCAAAACGTGGAAGTTATTTAAATTAAATTACGCAATTAAATAAAAGTCTTAACTTGTTTTCGATGCCCACTTAGTATAGTATAGATAGATAAATGAAGAGAATGCATTGGATTTTAAATAAATATTAAAGGAGCCGAAGACGCCTCATCTAGGAATAAACTTGCTGATGTTCTCTCTGTGTGTGTCTCTCAATTTCTCTCTAAAATATCTCATTTAACTTTGGATAAATTAAGGGGTTTCCATAATGTGACCATTATTTTACACAAGACCTTTTTTATGTTAAACTCGACAGACTAGCTGACGGTCCACTTGATAGAAGGTGCAACCGTCGGCTATGACACAAGCCAAAGATGCTGCAAGTGAGCTGGAGCATCTTTGGCATAGTACGATTAAACCTAAGGTATTAGGAAGGAATAACAGAATGGACTCTGGTATCCCTTACTCACTCACCGAAACATAAATGCTGTTATTTCATGGTGGTCTTCTATAAGGGGGTGGTTACTGCCGCCAGACGGGCTGCCCAAATGCCCGCAAAATGCAGCGTTCCCTGCCACCACTTTTCAAATCCAGACCAGAGTCGACTTTGAAACTTTGACCACGCGGGAATCGAACCCGAGACCCCTGAGACAGAGCGTTAAGACAAGCACACTAACCACTCATCATATTTTCTTGTCAATACTCGTACCCACATACTTAATAAAGTTTTCTTCACCCCTCGTACTTTTTCTCTCTACACCCTTCACTGCGACTCTGCTCAAGTTTTGCGATTCTAATAAGCAATGTTACATCTCATAAAAATTTAACACATTACATAAAAAGAGAACGCTCACTTAAGACAAAACAACTGAAGGATAAGTTTTCCCCTTAAATGTTCAATGTAGATACATAAATAAGAATCGAATACCCCATTAACGTCCCGCACTTTCCGGAGACAGTAAAAATAAACGAAGTGTAAGTAACAGTGATGTAAGCTGTTTTATTTGATCAGGTGAGAGGTGACCCATTAGACGTCTCTAGTTTTACAGATTATTGTGTTTGTACACCTTTAACGGGAGAAGGGACGTGACGTTAAAGGTTCGTTTCGAATTTACGCGGTTCTTTGGATTGATGATGACTCTTATGATTGATTTAAATTCGAATTGATAAGCTTCAAACAGTTTCGATTCGAAATTCTAATCGAAACACTTAAGTATGTTACATATACTAAAGGAGAACCCCCATGTTGGGCTATTAAAATTAAAGCCAAATAATATACCAAAACAATATTATTATTATTTTTTTCGAGATTAGCCTAACTAAAACTTAGCCTTATTAATAATGGCCAAATGCAAAAAATACGTGAATTTTGTTTTTCTATAAACGCACCTTGCTGTACTCTGTGTCTTGGTGTATGGTATTATGTGTTTTTGAACATCGGATTCAAAATAATTTACCTAAAAAAGTTGTTTCCATAAAAATACTTAATAATCATAATAGTTATGAAGACATTTACAAACAATAAACATGTTTTTGTGGTAGCTAAAAGTACCTACTTTTTATATTGAGTTTTGTTCCCAGGATTTGTATTCTATATATGTGCTACGCTACGACTAATAAGTGGCATATAATGTAATTATATGACAAATGTCACAACGTGACATTAATGACATTAATGACATTATATCATTAAAATTACGATTCCCATCGTATCAGAAAACATAACACGCACCCACGACATAACCTCAAATGTGCATATTGTACGATTTATTTACAAACTTGGCCTTTGCTAATTACAGGCCAATAGTCATAGTCCAGGCTTATATGGGAAACGGGGTTTGTCCTTTCATTAAGGATTATTTGATTTCATACAATAGACTAAAGACGAATCAATTATTTTGAACAAGATTTTTATGACTATAATATTTATTTTTGATCCTGTTTCTGTACTAAAAGCACTGTTGCTTGATTTCTTAAAAAAAACTTTTAGAAAATACTTTTAAAAAATCTCTCGGTCCAAATACTGGCTATGATAATGAAAAAGCAAGAAACTCAGACACAACCTCACTTCATAAAAATACTAGTTAGCATAAATTAAGCTTTGACGTGCCTAAAAATAAATAACAAATATAAATAATTGAAAAAATAATTTAAGTGGACATAGATCATGGTCCAATTAATTAGTTTTATTCTTTGAACGGTCAAAACAAATTGAACCTTTATACCTACCATTATTATTCACTTCATTGTTTTGTCGCCTGAAGAATTTGAGACGAACGTGTGTTTGTGTGACATAGTGTTTGACAAATATGCCTAATGTAGTACAGGTACTACATTCGAATGCAATTTGTCTACAAATACTATATTATTACCAATTGTAAATTGTGTCAATTATAAACAATATGTGTACAACGAGGGTGAAATCGATATTCAACATTTTAAATTTTGGCGTTAATTCTTTTTATTAACTTAATTAATGATACGTAATGAAGCCCTGTAAGTAGCAATGTGATTGGTGATGATGTCTCTCTTGCATATTATTTTCTGCTGTATTGCTGTAGGGTTTTTGTTGAGATTAAAATAAAAGAAATTAAATTTTTGGATTTACAATTAACTATAATCATCTCTGACTGTAAAAATCAAAATATTTGTCTTTTATACCTAAGTTGATTTATTTATTAATTAAGAATTTTAAGAATCTCGATAATTACAATGAAAAATGTGCAGAATTAACGTTATTTGATAATGTAGGTTGTTTTAATAAAAAAAATTCAAATTTATTCTAAATATTTACTCAGTCATTTAATGCATTTAATATATATTAAATATAGTATATACCTAACTATAATATAGTGTTATATACTATATATTAAATATAGTATATAGGTATATAGCATATACCTAATATATAGTTTCGGAATAATTATCGTTTGGCTAATTATACATATTTTTAATGTTTATTAAACTGGAACAATTTATTAGAAAAGACATTTAATTCAGCAGCATTTTTCAGTTGGTAATATTTTTGACAATATTATTTGAAAAAGCTAGTATATATCTATAGATACTTCTAATTTGAATTAAGAACTAATTTTAATTTATTTTTTTTCAGGTAATTTCCAGACTGCTTAATGCCGCTAATTCAAGATCACTTTCCTTGCGTCAGTATAAAATATAGATAATCTAAGTAAAAATGGTTTATTATAACTTTGTATTGAATATTTTTCGCTTTTGAAGTCTTCTAAACTACAAATTTCAATTTTATTGCTATTATTTTAAGATTGGTAATCACAAAAACCTACTACTATAATTTAAGATATATTGTACTATAAGATCTGACAATAAAATTACCACAATTTTTGTGTGATTTCCAAGGCTACAGCGTACTTTAAAATCTATACTAATATAATAAAATCGAGGCGTTTCTGTACTTATATTAAATATTTTTTCAAAAAAAAAAAAAAAACGTTTTGTACACGTTCTACTTATGTTACCGAGGTAGAAAAAATAGTTTTTTTTTTTTTAGAATTTTTGTCTGTTTGTTTGTTTGTCTAATCTCTGAAACGGCTTAACCGATTTGGACGCGGTTTTCACTGATGTATACTAGCAAGCTTCCCGTGACATTTAATGTTTGTTTCATTACAATCGGTTTACAAATAAAAAAGTTGCGCTCTATACCGAATACCACGCGTACGTAGTTGGGGGCTCAGCTGGTTTAAAATAAATATGACAATAATTTTTTTTAATAGTAAGAAATACTCATCGTCAATCAAACTGCAGTCCCATTTGTTTTTTCTTTCAATTATTATTTTAAATTTTCTGTAAAAGTTTTTGAATGAAATCAAATTTTGCTTATTCCATAAATAATTTTTGCTTACTCTTCATACTTTAGTATGAATCACTATAACTTACTTTCCTAATAATGAATAGGTACTGATTCTATGATGAATCTGACTATCAATCTCAAGCTTCGCTAAATACTAAAAATATCCATTGTTTAATGAAGATGTTACAAGAAATAGACAAGAAAATTGCTTTGAAAAATATATATATTATAGTTGAACATGTGAATAACCAATTGTATTAATAAGAATTTTCGTTAAAGTAATAGAAACTCCACAAAAAAGTTAGAACACAAAAAGAATTTGACTTTTATTGAAAATTCTCTCGAAAACGGCTTATTGCGCGCATATGAATCCTGTACCTATTAATAAGTTAATGTCAGTTTAAAAAATTGTATTAATAATTTTTTTTTGCGTATTGTTCTAATGGTAAAAACAAAAAAACACCATTTGTAGGCCCGTTGAATTGTCTCCGCCGCCAGCGAGTTCTATTGTAAATGTAATTTGTCTAAGTGAAGCCCTTAACACAACAGTTATCAATATCGTGCAATTTTATAAATCGAATGAAAGAATCGTCATTAATTTTTTCAAAGTACCTACTCGTCGATATATTTGTAATTTTTAACACACGTAGGTATTATGAACGCATTCTAAATTTGAAATTTGCATAGACAAGACCGTTAACTCGGAGGCTTTTCATAAATTTATATTGCCCACACGCACACCTGCTTGTAAGTATAACTTAATTCTCAGTGAGTAATCTTAAAATATACGTATATTACAACTCATAAATGTTTTGACCATATTTGTAACTCTTACACGCAAAAAACTACTAAAATATATTTAATGAAATCTTACAGTAGGTAATATCAAAATAAAACATAATTCATAGAGATGTGGTCATAACAAGCAAGGGACAATGAACGTATGATTAAATCGGTCTGATCTGAAATCCTATCAACTCTAGTGTTGCCACTTTATATTCAGAGCTCATAATACGACTATCATTATTAGCTAAAAAGGCGCTAATTGCCACTTAACAGAAACACCTGACACTCATAATGCAGGAAGAAATTACACAGATTACAGGCATGAATTAGTCCCAGTTAATCCAGCGTTGCACAACATTATGCATTTATTAATATTAATAAATGTAAAACTGTTTGGATATTCTAGAATAGATTGTTTTATACATATTTTTAAATAAAAAATAAATGAACACTCATACAAACCCATCTATACTTCTTTATCTATACTATATTGTAAAGAGAAAAGTTTTGAATGTATTTATGTATATTTGTATGTTTTTAATGAATAAACTCTCCACTCCCCATCCCCCTTCCATCTCTACCCTTTACCCTCCCCCTCCTCCTCCTTACTTTATGAGAATAGGTCGTAAAGTATTTTTCACCTTTTTTTTAATCGCACCACCCCTCATTTTTTAATCGCGATTTTAGTATTTTTATATGAAGAATTGAAAAATATTCAAATAATTTAACCGTCGTCGTCCATTGACGTGAGGTGATAAGTCACTTTAACATATGGTTTGAAAATAAACCACGATAGGTGGCGCCACAATCGGGTTACGGAATTATTTTCGGGTTCTGGCAGGACAACGTCTGCTGGGTCAGCTAGTATATATGTACACACACACTGAGTGTGTGTGTGTGTACACATCTGTATATGTGTATCTGAGAGTGACGGTCACGCGAGTTCGGTGCTTTTTTCCCCATCCCAAAAGTGCCTAAAATTAAAGTTTTCACTTAAAAAAAAAAACACCGCAAGAAAAAGTAAAACTATACAGCCTAAATAATATTTTATAAAACGTTTATTTGATTGTAATAGAATAACTCCGAACAGTTTTCCTTTTCCTGTAAACAGTCAATGAATAATAATAATCTTTCAAATGCAACAGAGGCCATATTGCATTTAATTCAATGCATCGAACACAAATAGCGTAATTTATTAACATCAATAAACCGCCAGTAGCTAAAGAATTATCTCTTTAGATTACGCCGGGTGTTGGGGTTTTTAAAAGGATTTATGGCTTGGTTACAGAATAGTTTGTACATATTTCAACTTTTTAAATCATGTCTGTTTGTAAACAAATATTAGCGACTTGCTCATGGCTTCGCGCGGGTGCTGCGCGGGTGTAATTTTATTCTGCAAATTACATATAAAAAAACTTTCTCGTTTAACGCTCTTGCCATTAGTCAAAATCGCATCAAAGTCCGTTGCGTGGTTTTGTAGGAGTTAAAGGATTTACAGAAAGACAGACATGTAGACATTTAGACATTTAGATCTACATAAGACGCGACTCCACAAGATAAGTAATTCTTTTATGGGTCAGTGTATACGGTTTTACAATAAACTGACTGAGATGACCAGAGCTTTATCTATAAATAAATTCAAAGATGTCATTAAAACAAAACTCCTCTCGAAAGGCTATTATAAGGTTACTGATTATTTAAAGGACAATGAAGCCTGGAATTAAAGCCTGGATTCGGAGCTCATACTATGTTTATTTAGTATTGTATATGTACTTTGATTTAAGTACTACTTAAATGTATATGATTGTTGTAATTTTATATTTTAAAGATGAAAAAAATAATAGTATCCTAAGTTTCTTTCGGGGTTTCTTCTCAGGATCGTCATCTTGGCTTTTTTTCCGAAACCCTGGTAAATTTAAATTTAACTGGTAAATTAAATGACGATCATAAAGAGTTTCTTGAAGAAACCTACTTGATAAATAAATATTTTGATTTTGACAGATTCGGGCAATTTATACATGTATAAATTGAAATAGGTATTATCAACACTTTACAGTATCACCACGAAGATATAAAATTTGCAACAGTGACATTTCTCTCTCTTTCTCTTTCTTTTTGGAAATTTCACACTAAATATAGTCGTAGTGTCGCCTTTTTAGTCAGCCATCACAGCTGCGTGTGCGCAACCAGAACGTGTAGGAATAATTGAATAATTCCAGCATATTAGGGACACCACTACCGGAATGTTGGGAGTTGGGACATTCAGTAAGGCGGACGTCATTTTACTCTAGATAATGTACGTAGTTAAATTGGATAACGGGGCTTGGCCTATTTTTTAACTTATCGTCGTGGTATGCCTGTTTATTTTTTTATGTTTTATAATAGTACTAGCTGCGCCCGCGACCTCGTACGCGCTGTAGTTCGTTTTTTTGAAAATCCCACAGGCACCTAACATTTTTTCACGATAAAAAACATCCTACATGTTAATCCAGGTAATAATCTATTTGTGTGCCAAACTTCATCCCAATCTATCTATATATTTTTGCGGGATTGGGTTACTAACATCCAAATATACAAACTTTCGGGTTCATAATATCAGATTAGGATAAAGCTATAATATAAACTTTATAATTCGAAACAATTTTTTATGCAAAAATCGTCAGACAGGCTGACGGTCCACTTGATGGTAGATGGCTTCCGTCGCCTATAACACAAGGAACTCCACAGGTGCTGCAATTGTACTACCGACCATAGTAGAATTAAGGGATTAGGAAAGGATTGGGAAATGGGCTCTGACATCCCTTACTCTCTCACCGAAACACAACAGCATGTACATTCTGTGAAAGCGTGGTTACTGCCGCCAGGCGGGGTACTTAATTTATTAGTGCGAAATACGTTTTGCCACATTCAAGCCAGAGCAAACTTTGAAAAGTTCATTTCCAGAGTTAGCTTTGCCGGGAATCTAACCTGGGACCCCTGAGTGAGAGAGCCAGGGCAGGCACCTTAACTACTCAGGGGCCTCACACCATACCGCATGCCTCACACTATACCGCCCGTCGCACTGCTTCTTTATATAACGTTAACAAACTTCTTTATGAGAAAAGATTTCAGAGAGAGCAAATGATTCTCTATTATTTATGAAAGAGATTTAAAAAATGTATAAAACCATTAATGCAGTCTTTGCACATATTTACTAAAGTAGATATATATTTTTCCAAGTGCAAAAAAAATTGTTTTCCATCATACAAAAACCTTGCATTATTTTTCCCAAAGAAATTTTAGTTCATATAGAACTCATACACGTTACAATTAGTTTTCTAACGAAGACCTTTTCATTTTTTCAAGCTCAGTGTAAAAAAAAAATGGATACGAAGCTTGGATAGACTCTATCTAAGATTGATTAAAATGGACTTCTTTTACTAACACGTTTTTTCATCGGTATTAAACATGGTCAATAAACTATTACATTAGGCATGACGGTATTAAAGAATCAATGAATAAATTGTTTTGGAGAAAAATATATGTTGAAAGGAGTCTAAAAAATTACTCATTTTTTGTATTAAAATTGAGATTAATAAGATTTTCAATAAAATAGAAGTATAAATAACTGCAATCGGCCATGTTAACTGAAACACCAATCAGAGCGAATGACGTCACGCCCAGGTAAATGCCATCGTGTTGCTTGAATTTGCTTTGACAGAATGAAAAATCTGATGAGATGTCGGTGACGTCACAGTTCATCAGACGCGACGCCATGACACCTAAGAGCGTTTTCGCGCGTAATTCAAAATAGATTTAAAAACATTCAATAATTCGCGTTGAAATTTAGTTTTTTGCTGAAATATTGTTTTTTTCGGATATGGTAGACGTGTATCTACATTTTAGAAGGGAATTTAAAAATCTGTCATCATGCCTATTCTCCATAAAATGTAAAGTTCACATATATACATATAATATGTGTTATATGTATGTATAACAACTGCGTCCATATAATGTAAGCCGTGTTGGTATAACTTGTAGGAAATGTTACTATCTGCATCAGAACATATAAATTGTCGTTCTCAGTGAAAGTAACTTTCTGCGGACGGCTTTACGTGGTATAAACGATAAAAACGTCCAATAAAGGCACTGACACCTATGACATTTCGCTACAACAATTAAATAAGGCATGTAATATATAATAATAATTAACAGATTCCATTTTCCTATTCATAATCTAAGGCACTTTCAGCAGGCGTTAGTCGTCGTCTGTAGCAGCTTATCATCAAATCGAATCTAATCACTTATTTTTCAAAAATAGGATAAAAAGATCATTTTTTTTAAGTCAACCGTTTCGGAAACAAAATGGCGTTCTAGAAGAGAAGAAACGAACTTAAAACTTCTTGCTTTAATCTCATTAGTTGTTGACAGTCGAGATCCGAATCGATGGTTCTGGCCGGCGATAAAAGCTCCTAATGAACAACGCCCTTCTAATCCCACCATACACACAGCATCACCTTATTGCGAGTTAACCCTGGTTTCGACATAGTCTCTGAAGCCTGACCGACCTTTGACATCACTTTTCATCACCAGTTATCAATATCTTCAAAAACGGTACGGTTTCATTAGGTATCAATAAAGAATCGCAAATGAGTACACGATTCATAAGGTTACTTTCAGAGAGCTCGTGTGGCACCAAAATATCAAGCTTTTTTTATGTACCAGCTGTTTTCAAATGGGTCAAAACTGTTTTGTGGTCAATTCCCAGTTCTTCAGCTATATCGTAACTACTGATATGCCGATCTTGCTCCACTTTTTCAAAAATGACGTATATTTTATCCGTAACAGGGCGAATCCGTATCGAATTTCTTCATTGGATTCACTCATTTTGACAGAAAGAAAATCAAATAAAAAAAATTGCTGGAAACAACATTTTACTAATTTGTTTTTTTTTTTTAATGTAACCTTTTTAATGTCATCAGAACCAGCCAGATACAAATAGTACAGTCAAAAAGATTTTATTACAAATTTATACCTACTATATGCGAAAAGACTTTTCCCCCGACCTATAATAATAGGGGATCGGACAAATTTTCAGAAAATGTTTTTAATTAATGGATATTTATTCCCATAAAAAATACTATTTTTTTATTTATAGCCTTTTAGGTACTCAAAATCATGTTTTAATATTGTTTGTTTGAAAATGCCGCCAAAACGCCACGATAGTTCATCTGAGACCGCGTAACGTCACAGCTGCGTTGGCATAAGACAATGATTGCCCACAAATGACGTCACGCACTGTGATTGGTGTTTCAGTATAGATTAAAAATATTGTAAATAATAAAATTTTATTTCTTCATTTAAAAATATCTAAATGAATTATATTAAATTATTATTCGATAAATAATCGTAAAAATATATATATTTTCTTTCTAAGTACATTTTAGATTTCAATCTGATTACTGTCCGATCCCCTATTGTACGTGTAAATAGAGCTTAGATTAATTTTCTGAGAAGAAATTTTCCACAAAAGAGATTACAAGCGCAACTCGGATTGAGGCTGCATTTAAATAGATGTAAAACAAGCTTCCCAACTAAATAGTTATAAAGCCTTAAAACCCTTGCTGCAAACTTTCATTGAAATACTATTGAATGAGAATTATAATTAATTCATACAATTCGTAATACAAATTAGAATCTGTTCTCGCGTTTGCAAAACAAAACTAACAAATCGTAGATCACGTCATACTGTTTATGTGTGGGGCCAGAGACAATCACAAATTATTTGCGCCCATTGATACGAGGAAAAGGTAAGGTAACTACTTCGCAACTGTTATATAAATGATTGGTCGTAAAACAATTTCAATTTATCCCATTTTAGTGTTCATAATTTCTCAATGTTGATGTTTACTTGATTTTGTAAGGCAATGTTGATATTTTCGCAATTAAATTTATGCCACCGTGACTGCCAAGGATTGGAAATCCCTTCCGGCTCTGTAATTAAAAGTTCAAGTGATTATGCATCTCCTGGGTGAGCTCGCTCCATCATCGTCGGCCTCGTCTTTGCTGCACGCATGCCCGGATTATCCACTAGGTATAGGTCACTGCCTAGGGACCTGCATCGGTTAGGGGCTCCCGAGCTCAGTGAAAAAAAAATTGAACAAAAATTTTGAATGGAAATTAAATTAGAAGATTTGCACGTAACAAATTCTTAATAACAATATCATTGCCCTGTTTTTTTATACTACTTCGTCATAATTCAGTACATTTCGGTACATATTTCAAGTTATTGAAGAATAATTTACTTTGACGATTTTAACAGACTTAGAGACTAAAGACGCTACAAAACTTTGCATTTAATAACATTTTTAATAGGGTGATCTTGGTAGTTTAATTTTAGTACCAAGATTTAATCTTGGTAGTGTAATAAAAACTGGGTAATTATAAATACTCGTAGAATAGGCATGATGACGGTATTAAAGAATCAAAGAATAAATGGTTTTGGAGAAAAATATATGTTGAAAGGAGTCTAAAAAATTACTCATTTTTTGTACTAAAATTGAGATTAATAAGATTTTCAATAAAATAGAAGTATAAATAACTGCAATCGGCCATGTTAACTGAAACACCAATCAGAGCGAATGACGTCACGCCCAGGTAAGTGCCATCGTGTTGCTTGACTTTGCTTACAGTATGAAAAATCTGATGAGATGTCGGTGACGTCACGTTCCATCAGACGCGACGCCATGACACCTAAGAGCGTTTTCGCTCGTAATTCGAAATAGATTTAAAAACATTCAATAATTCGCGTTGTTTACTTTTTTGCTGAAATATTATTTTTTTCGGATATGGTAATACATTATGGAAGGGAATTTCAAAATCTGTCATCATGCCTATTGCATATTTGAGGTAATTAGAAAATGGTTAAAGAACCCTGAGACGATTGCCTAGAAGAGCAAACCCCATCTTTAATTTAAAAAAAAACACTTCTTATGCTTAATTACAATATTGGAGGGTGGCTATCAGCTCTGAAAGCTTGTTCCTGTCCTGGGCCAGACGGAAGGTGTTCTACACTGGATATCCCAATCCATTCGGTCCAACTCGGATGCCTAAATTCTATTTGCACAGTGAAGCTTCCTCTTTTGATATAAGCATAACTATTATATGATAATTCTCCTTAAAATCTGTGTATAAAATGTGCGCCATTCAAAAACTTAAAATCTTTTTTTTTTCTACACGCTCCGTCCATATGTCACAAGCATACCGCAGGCTTCTTACTTCTCCACTCCACCTCTCTCGGCTTACAAGTTTTTTACAGAACATATTTTACAACGTGTAACTTAGTACCTTATTATTATTATATGATTTTAATTGGCGAGTATACGCGTGACAGATGGTTCTCGTGTGACAGTTATTGGTATTAAGGTTTAAAGCACAGAAACCTAAAAAGTGAACGAACGCTGACGACTTCAGACTTTGTAAATCCTTTACAAAATCGGTACGGTAAATCACTGATAAATGTATAATTCCATACATTAAATTTGTACCTATAAATAATGCGAGTTTAGAGGTATTGATGATTGTAAAATTAATTTGACTTTCAGTTTTAAAAAGTCTTTATTTTTGTATTTGAAAAAGTGAATTTGAAAATTCTAGACACTTTAGAATTTTAATTATTTTAAATTAGTATATTATAATAGGTAATTTTATTTATTAATTCCAATTTCATTTAAATCGGACACAAAATCCCTTAAATTTAAAGAAACTTTACCACTGAACAACATTCGCCATATCTATACTAATATTATAAAGCTGAAGAGTTTGTTTGTTTGTTTGTTTGAACGCGCTAATCTCAGGAACTACTGGTTCGAATTGAAAAATTCTTTTTGTTTTGAATAGTCCATTTATAGAGTAAAGCTATAGGCTATATAACATCACGCTACGACAAATAGAATATATAAGCAATGTCCAGTACCCCGCGCCCCATGCGCACGCCGCCGCCGTATGGGCCGCAGCGAAGCGTGACCGAGTTCAGCTAGTTATCAATTTTACAAGAAGGTGCAATCGAGCTTAGTATTCTATTCTTATTTAGAGTAGTTTTCTTATGTGGAATTAAAGGTGAATATTAAATATTCATTTAAATTATTATCAATCAGCGACATTCCATTAGTAAAAACCGTATCAAAATCATTTGGGTGGTTTAGAAATTAGCGAAGAAACAAACAGAAGCAGACATGCATATTTGATAATATATTGTTTGTCATATAATAAAATCGTAAACGAACAGTTGTATATTAATTGTTTAAAAAAAAACAATTTGTACACGTTGTACTTATGTTAGCGGGGTCAAAAAATAAAAATAAAAATAAAATAAATATTTATTTGCGCGAACACATGTTTACAGGATTTTAATTTGTATACAGCAATTACAGTACAAAGTATGTTCTACCCGCCAAGGGTATGCAAATATTTGTGTTTAATTGTTTGTAAACTAATATATTAATAAAGGAATTAATGTTTCTTATTATAAAATTCTTTAACATAATAATAACAACAATCTAATAACCATTTTGTTAATGTTCTTGTAAATTTAGGATCCGGCAATTCTTTTATATTATTAGGTAGTTTAATATATATAATATAATAATAATAATAGTAATAATTATAATAGGTAGTTTTATATATATATTATTAGAAATAGTTTTTAGAATTTTTGTCTGTTTTTCTGTGCGTTTGTGCACGCTAATCTCAGAAACGGCTTAACCGATTTGAATGCGGTTTTCCCTGATGTATTGTAGCGAGGTTCCCGTAACATTTTGTGTTTGTTTCATTCCCAACGGTTTACAAACAAAAAAGTTACGCGCTATACCGAGTACCACGCGTATGGAGTTGCGGGCTCAGCTAGTATTTAATATGAATAATCACTTTATGAACTGTACTTTTAAAAAACATAATGACCCCGAAAAATTATATTTAAATATCTATAGTAATCAATTTGCAATACAAAAACTCGCCATTAAAATAATGGCAACGCAAACACTGAAGCCTCTACACCTACATCTCTAAATGTATCGAATTCATAACTTTAGGCCAAA
The DNA here is from genome assembly GCA_910589475.2 of Bembecia ichneumoniformis. Lineage (NCBI taxonomy): Eukaryota > Metazoa > Arthropoda > Insecta > Lepidoptera > Sesiidae > Bembecia > Bembecia ichneumoniformis. The sequence continues at coordinate 1,114,580 of OU342531.1, forward strand.
AAACTATGTGACTTTTAAACCTAATATGATACACTCCAATTTGGGTGTATCTGCACCGATTAATAGAATTTTTTTTTTTTTTTATTAGATCAGGGTAGCGCTTGACCACTATCTCACCTGATGTGAGGTGTAGATGTGGCCGAAGGTAGACCACGCTTACCCAGTAAATGCCCATTTACCCTGGTTTTGAAGACCCCGAGGTTGTAGTTCTGTGGGAACACAAACGCAGGCAATGAGTTCCACTCCTTAGCAGTCCGAACAAGGAAGGTGGAACTGAAAAATTATATAACGAAGTAGCCAAAGACATGGCACTTGACGTCTTTAACGATAGTCTACCGAAATTTAAAAACAAAATTAAAGCTTTTTATTTTTCTAAATACAAATAAATTGTTACTTTCCTTACAGCTTTAATTGAATTGTGTGTATTGGAATTTTATTCAATTTTAACTATTCTTGGAAGCCGTCCCAATTTCTATTAATTTGTATTTTTTTTTTCTTATCTTGTATTTGTGTGTGTTTTTTTTTTCTTAATTGTTCTTAAATATGTATATATGATTAATTTACTCAACTGTACCTATAAGTATTCATGAATATGTATGCTGTGATAGCCTATAAATGTAATGTTTACAAGCTGATCTATGTTATGCTTTTTGTTTTGAGCTTTATGTACGTTATTTTTATGAGCTATAAGTCCACGAGAAAAATAAAACTATATATAAAAATAAGTTAATGAAATATTATCTGCTTTCTTTAAATTAATTAATGAAATTTAGGTTTAGGTTTAGGTTTAGGTTTTTAATTTAGGTTACATTTATTTTTAAATTTAGTCCTATTTTATTTTTGATGTTTAGTTTGACATCATTAACTTGATCCCACAGACAAACTGCTTTCCAGTTTTATGGGACTTATTTTTTACAAAAAATATTTTTTGTAATTATTCATGTATAATAAATAAATAAATAATATTACGTTGGCTATCCATAATAATAAATAAATAAATAAATAAAATGTAGTAGCCAGAACAGAAATATCGACAAATCGTGACCGTTCCATTTCTAGAAGCTATTCTCCGAACATCACTAATGATAAGAGTTCATTAATGATCGTTTGTAAAACGCCTACGCCATCCGTACTAATAAAATGTGATATCGCATTAATTATGTCGAGAAAACTGAATGTTATAGAAAACCAGTTTTGCTTACTTACGAAATAGAGCCCGTCCTATGATGTTATTTTTTTCTAGAATTATTTGTTTTTATTAATAAACCCGCGTTGAAAAAAAAAAAAAACAGCTGACTAAACGTAATTATGAGTAATGTAACGCGTAACATCTTTATTACAGTTATAGCTTTGCCAGGCGTTGGATGATCCCTCGGGAACAATACTTTCTTTCTGGATGAAAGGTACCTTTCATGATGATGTTTCAGCGGTTTAGGCGTGAAAAGGTAACAGACAAACAGACAGACTGAGAGCCTGGCACATAGACGCAAAATTGCCTGTCTGTGTGTATTCTATAAGATGTACTTCGGAGAGTGTGCTCGAGAGCTGCATGAGATCATACCGCCTTCCCCTTCTATCGGACATGCAGACGTACGGCTGGTTACCATCCTCACCTTGTCGAAATCCCTCTAATTCGGACCAAGCGCTTTAAAACATCTTTTGTGATGCGCACTGCTAAGGATTGGAACTCCCTCCCGGACAACGCCTTCAGAGTTTTGTTGGGGTTATCGTGATGGTAGTCCGTTAGGAATGTTCGCAGTGGCACATATTAGTGATGACTTTTAAGCGATTATCAGAAAACGGTGTGCCTCCCTCTCAACATGACTCCAGCCTTCTGAAGGTTTTTAAGAATGCCTATAGGTTGAATTCGCCAAAGCTGCGACGTTGGAAGCAAGTTCAACTAAATAAAGCAGCAATAGTCGCCAAATTATAATATGAAACATATTAAAAACATCTACATACACATTTTTTCATCAAGCTATGGACTATTGGTCTGAAATAAAATTAGGGGAAAGGTTAGGGAACCCATTTCCCTAACCCTTCCCAATCGCTTTATCCTTAATCCTGCTATAGTCTTGTCAGCACTTATCGCGTTGCTTGTGTTAGGGGCGACGGTAGCCACCTACCATAAAAAAAAATGAAGTGTTACTGAAAGATCCACCTTCCTTGTTCGAACTGCTAAAGAGTGGAACTCATTGCCTGCGTCTGTGTTCCCACAGAACTACAACCTCGGGGTCTTCAAAACTAGGGTAAATGGGCATTTACTAGGTAAGCGTGGTCCACCTTCGGCCACATCTGCACCTCACGTCAGGTGAGATAGTGGTCAAGCGCTACCTCGATTTCATAAAAAAAAAAAGATAACCTTAGGTCATACAGTATTACTTAATACAATTATTCGTTTATTATACATTATTACGTATCTTATACATAACTAGCTTTTTTCCCCTTTTTCTTAGATGTTAATTAAAGCAACCCAATTTATTCTATCTTTATTACTCATATAGGTACTTTTGTCAGACGTTTATTTTTTTATTTTTAGATTTTTCATTATGAAAGGTCCTTTTCTCTATCCCTAACAACGTGTTTGCTAAATTTCGTGATTAACGCTTGAGTAGTTAATGCGTAAAAGCATAAACTGGACTACAAACAAACAAATTCATTTTCACATTTATGATATTAGTTATGATTATTATACAAAGAAGAGTATAATAATATAAAAAAATGTATATAGTATATTTTTTTTATGTTATGTCGACAGACAGGCTACGGTCCACTTGATGGTAGGTGGCTACCGTCGCCTATAACACAAGCAACGCTACAGGTGCTGCAAGTGCGCTGCCGACTACAGTAGGATTAAGGATAAGGGAAGGGATTAGGAAGGGATAAGGAAATGGGCTCTGGCATCCCTTACTTACTCACCGAAACACAACAGCATGTATATGCTGTTATTTCACGGTGGTCTTCTGTAAGGGGGTGGTCACTGCCGCCAGGCGGGCTGCCCAAATGACTGCGAAACGCAGTGTGCCCTACCACTACTAAAATAATAATATAAACTTAAAAAATTCTACTTTCTGATGTTTTTAAATTCACAATTTAAAAGGAAATTAACATAAATTTCAGTGCAGTTTTAAATAAATACAGACTAAGGTAACTCGATTAGTCTAACATTTTCCCACAAAGAAAGCACTTTTATAAAAACCGAGAACACCTAAGTAGCAAGTCTCGATATCGATTGTAAATAGGCAATGTTCCGCCGCTAATGCCAGCCATCGGCCTGTCAACTCCGCCCCTAAAGAGGGGCCAGTGTTGTACCCGATCGAGTTAATAAGTGTAATCGATACAATCGATAAGTTGACAAGTAGGTCGGCCTGAGTAAATAGCTTAGAAACTTGTGCGGTGATTTTGTTCTCTTATTTAGTTTCTACGCTGTGTATCCGTTGGCCTTTTTTGTTTTTGAACTTATTATATTTATCTATTTTGAATGCATTTAGACAACGCTGATGAGCGTTGTCGTCTTAACTCAGGACTGGTATTGTCGCCTTAATAAAAGTTACCACTCGTCAAAGACAAATAATAATTCAATTGCATACAAGTGAAACAGCGAAATAGTAATTTATTCATTTAACAGTTCATTAAATACCTTTAATCTTCAATCAAATTTTTAACAGGCTTTCAGAAGAATTATAGCCAAGATGATAACGATCCTGAGAAGAAACCCCTAAAGAAACTCAGGATACTATTCTTCTTGGCTTTTCTTCTTCTACACATATAGTAAAATCTTAAACTTGCCGTGTCTGTACATTTGTACACGTTGTACTTATGTTACCGAGGTCAAAAAAAAATAGTTTTTAGAATTTTTGTCTGTTTGTCTGTAATCTCCGAAACGGGTTAACCGATTCGAATGCGGTTTTCACTGATGTATTGCAGCAAGCTTCCCTTAATATTTAGTATTTGATTCATTCCAGTCGGTTTACAAACAAAAAAGTTACGCGCGTTGCCACGCGTACGAAGTTGCCGGCTCAGCTATTTTTTGTACACCACACTGTACAAAAAATGAGTAATTTTATTTTTACCGTTTATTTTCATATTCATTTTTGTTTAGTTATTTTAATGAATTATTATAAAACAATTAGTGAAATTATTTAATTTTATGTGCCTTCATAAAATCTTGCATAAATGTGACACAGCCTTAATTCAACAGACGTGAAGTACAAACTTTGATGTACTTACTTACACATGTACACTTTGCCTTATTCGAACTGACATCTTTATCTTCCCAATTATGTGTCGCCAGTTATTCGCATTCCATTTTTAAATTTCAATCATTGCCTACAAACATTTCTGTCGTGTTGCGAACATTTGCGATGTTTAAAATTTTGCATTGAAATGATTTCTGTCACATCAGTTGTGGCATGTCTAACTGTCGGCACGCGTTATATCCAAGTTTTGCGTTTGTTTATTAAGTCGAACGGTAAAAGAGTTCTTAAGATGTGAACTTTTAAAAGAAATAAAAATGTCCGCTACCCATCTGTCGTGTGTCGTGTCGCGCTGCACATGCTGGCCTGTCACGACTCACGACATGCGAGATTTATACTTTCCCCTCACTGAAAGAACAAATATTTTAATTTTTTACTCGTATGTCCGCACAAGATAAAGAGCGGGGGTCCAGTTATAAAATTTATCATGGCTTCCATGAAACTTACGGGGTGATGTTGCACCGAAGGTGTTTAGCGATTAGCGAAACTCTGAGGCGACAATTTATTTTAGGTACTTACTCGAAAATAGCTTTGATATGTTTAAATATAATTTTATTTACTTACTAGTTGTTGCATGCGATTTCGTCTTCGTCTCTTCATAAAATACTAGCGGCCCGCCCCCCGGCTTCGCCCGGCGTGCAATTTTTATATACCCTAAAACAATCCCCGTTTATCCCTCTTTCCATTAGCGAAAACCGAATTAAAATCGGTCTACCCGTTCGCGCGTGATGTCGTAACCAGGAGAAAATTAAATAGGGATTCATTTTTATATATAAGATTATTCATGTAAAACGGCAATTTTTTATGGAGGGAGGTTAAAGGGGGGGAGGTGGGGTAGGATGAGTAGCCTATGTCACTCGCTGATAATGTAGCTTTCTATAGTTGAAAACAAATATTTTCTCTTTATAATGTTAGAACAGATTAATTACATTATGAACTAAATATGGTGAAGTAAAGATATTTTATTTCAATTTTATCTTTCTTTTGTGCACGCTAATCTCAGATATGGTTTAACCGATTTCAATGCGGTTTTCACTGATGTAGCAAGCTTCTCGTAACATTTATTCCTATCAATTTACAACAAAAAAAAGTTACGCCCTATACCGAAAACAACGCGTACGATGTTCCGGGCTCATCTAGTAAATAATATATTATATAAAAATAAATACTTCAATAAAAACACGATTTTTAAAAACAATATTGGTCTAAATGAAACCCCAACAGATAGGTCTGGAAAAAAGTTTCTATTAGTGCATAGGTGATATGACATCCCATGGGGAGAACGTTTATCACCTACTCAATAAAAATTTAGCGCACTAGCCCGTCGTGTTTAATGGAACCACGCCCTAACACCGCATGTAACTAATAAACTGCTGACTTGTTTTTGTGACGAAGAAAAACAACCTCCGGTGAAAGGGTAGTGCTCGAATGTAGAGTAATATGATACTGGAAAAACGTCTCATGCTCGCAATATAGACATGAGTAATGACGCTCTTTATATATATTTGTGTTGGTCGTATATTTTATAAGCGAACTGACACACGGACCTCTAAAACGTGCAACATTTATATATTGTTGTTGCTGATTCCAACTTTTTATTTTCTATTTTCTTTATGGAGAGTTTTGTGCCACTATCTAAAAAGTTACATATACTTCCCTTACCTTGCTTGTATATAAAGACGTTGTGTATATTTGTTAGAAAATATCCGAACTGTTTTGTCGAAAATAACAAAATAGGAACCAAAATAACTAGACAAGGTAATTTATTGCAAAGACCAAAATGTAGATTAGAACTATTTAATAGAAATGTTTATGTTATGGCAATTAAAACATACAATAAACTACCTAATAATATAAAAGAATTGCCGGATCCTAAATTTACAAGAACATTAACAAAATGGTTATTAGATTGTTGTTATTATGATGTTAAAGAATTTTATAATAAGAAACATTAATTCATTTATTAATATTAATATAGTTTACAAACAATTAAACACAAATATTTGCATGCCCTTGGCGGGTAGAACATACTTTGTACTGTAACTGCTGTATACAAATTAAAATCCTGTAAACATGTGTTCGCGCAAATAAAGATTTATTTTATTTATTATTTATTATTATAGTTTGACTTGATCATATTTGTTGTAAAATGTATATATTGACCAAAGAAATTGTGTATCGTATCCTATTATTAATTGTAATAATTTCTGTTAAAATTCATTTATTTTTCCATATAAGTTTCCAATATAAGTTTGATATGTAAGTTAATATGAGATATAATAGTGTAACATAATAATATGAGTTTGTACACAGAACAGAAACGACGAGTTCAGCTTTAATTGGCTTGCACACTGGACCATTAATGTTGAATATTAATGCTAGTAAACGCTAAGTGTGCTAAGCTGTTGCTGAAGTAAATAAATAAATAAATGAACATTTGGGTACGGTTTCTGCTTATTATCTGCACTAGCCAATATTAATATTAATTTGCCAATATTAATATTATTATCTTTAATTCTACTGTAGTCGGTAGCGCACTTGCAGCACCTGTGGCGTTGCTTGTGTTATAGGCGACGGTAGCCACCTACCATCAAGTGGACCCTCAGCTTGTCTGCCGATCTTAATATATAAAAAAACTAGTCAATATATATTTACGTTGTAGCCTTTGTTGGTAGTCTACAAAAATTTTAGAACAGGCTTCTAATCTAGGTTTAGGTCCGAGTGGGAATTATATACTTATTTATGTAATACTTTGATTGCAATACAAAAATTTGTTAACTTTAGTTATTTCCTTTCATTTGTATGACCAAACACTCCGTCTTATATTAGTCTTATAATACATACATTAGTGTGCTTCGGAGTGAATCTTCGCTATCGGAGCGATGTTTAACGTCGCATTACCAATAGTATTACACGACCTCAAAAGTTCTTAAGTACATTGACAAAACTACTCTTACAGTGTGTAAAATCAATACTGTCAAAAAGATTTATTAAAATTATTGAAGAATTGTCATGATTAGTTAGTCACCAGTCAGATCTTAGTTTGTCCATACATATGTTAGCTAACCTGTTGGACGCTCGATGTAACCGTGTGTCACTTATAAATCTTTGCACCGGAATGCGAGTTGTGCTCATAACGATACTTTTTTGTTATTTAAGCACTCTTTACTTCTCGGTTTACTACTTCAAGTTTATTGCGACGTACCTTCACTTGAACGTTTTGTTGAATTATTGAATATATTGGCGATAACATTAATCTAAAACCAGCAAGAGTGAAAAACCAACTATTCAGGATAATAAAGAAATGTTATTAGATATTTTTATACAAAGTGAGGCTACCTACGCATAGACAATGTGACATTTCTCTATGGCTCCGTATTACTTATGTTTACCCACAGCACATTAAAATAATTAGAAAATTTCTAGAACACTTAGCTTTGTGCGGAATGGCGTTTATCCTTTTCCTAGTTATTAGATATTTATTTATTTTCTTTATGATAAGATCGGCAGACAGGCTGACGGTCCACTTGATGGTAGGTGGCTACCGTCGCCTATAACACAAGCAACGCCAAAGCTGCTGCAAGTGTGCTGCCGACTACAATAAGATTAAGGATAAGGGATTAGAAGGGGATAGGGAAATGGCCTCCGGCATCCCTTACTCACTCACCGACACACAACAGCACAGGTGCTGTTATTGGTCGGTGGTCTTCTGTAAGGGGGTGGTTACAGCCGCCAGACGGGCTGCCCAAATATCAGCGACGCAGTGTGCCCTCTGCCACTACTCTCCAAATCCAGACCAGAGCCAAATTTGAAAAGTTCATTTTTCAAAGTTGACTCAGCCGGAAATCGAACCCGGGAACCCAAGAACAGAGCGTTAAGGCAAGCATCCTAACCACTCGTCCAACGGGCTAGTCAATCTTAAGAATAAATTAAAATATTATAAAAAAATGAAAGGATTTTCCACTTCTCGTGTAATCGAAGGATGTTTTTATCTTTCACTAGCGGCTCACCCCGGCTTCTGCGTTTTATTTTCTGTATTTGAATTCTAATTTTTTTTCTCCAAATTATAAACAAAAACCTTCCTCGTTGATCACTCTTTCTATTGGTGAAAACCGCATGAAAATCCGTTCATTAGTTTTTGAGATTATTAGGAACATACATACATACAGTTACAGACAGACACAACGGAGACTTTGTTTTATAGTATGTAAGGATGTACCTATTTCGTTGATACTAAGTGCCCGCCGCTCATTCACAACTGATGGATTCTTAATGAAAAAAAAAATTTCAATCAAAATTCATAATTTTTCAAAATGCAACCTTAGAGTAATGGAATACAGTAGGTACACTCAATATAATTGAGAGCAACCACATTAGGTCGTCTGGCCACACCATTGACTGTCAAGCGCTCTCTTGAGGTAATCGGTCCAACGAGCAGGTGGTTAGTGGTCTCCCTTTGAGACTTGGCTACTCAATCCCTAAAAACTGCACGGCAGGACAACACAGATATATCCTGCAAAAAATGTACTTAAATGGTATAAGTAAACAATAAAAAAAGTATTTTCATAAAATGTATGTAGATACTTTTGTTATTTTACGCCAGTCTTCAATGGATACAAAACCAATTATGTATAATGTCTTCCATTTACATTCAGAAATAATAATAATAATAATAATAATGAGTAAAAATATAATATTATTGTGAATTCATGTGAAGGGCTATCTTCTCGGCACGTAAGGCATCCCATGTACAGAGAAGCCTTTACAAGGCGCTGATTCTACACAACCGGTCGTAACACCACACCTCGAGTGATGAAACAACGTGTCGATAACTCATATTTTGTGATAATAGTAAAAAATCGCTTTTATAGTAAAAATATTAAAAAATCTTTTAATAGTAAAAATTTTACTTTCATGCAATTAAATCCAAGTTGGCTTAGATTTTGTAGAATTAATTCTTTTTTTTTATGTTATGATCGGCAGACAGGCTGACGGTCCACTTGATGGTAGGTGGCTACCGTCGCCTATAAAACAAGCAACGCCAAAGCTGCTGCAAGTGCGCTGCCGACTACAGTAGGATAAGGGATTGGGAGGGGATAGGGAATCAATAGTATGATGGTTATTTAATTCAAAACTTTCTATACGTATATTAAAATCTTAATCGTTCCTGTACATTAAAGATTTAAAAAAAACACAATTTGTACACATGCATTATGTTATATGTTGCATTATATTACCGAGGTAAAAAAATAGTTTATAGAACTTTTGTCTGTTCCTCTGTATGTTTGTGCACGCTAATCTCTGAAACGGCTTAACCGATTTGAATGCAGATTTCGCTGATGTATTTTAGCAATCTTCCCGTAAAATTTAGTGTTTGTTTCATTGCAATCGGTTTACAAACAAAAAAGTTAGGCGCTGTGCCAAATACCACGCGTACGAAGTTGCGGGCTCTGCTAGTTATGTATAAATAAGTTTGGAGAAACTGGGAATCTACGTTTTTATTCGATACAAACATCTATATTTGCAATAATATCTCGAAAATTCTATATGTCATACTTATTTAAATGGTAGGTAACTTGTATGAAAATTTTTAGAGCATAGGTAATAAATCATCATAAATCAAGTTGACATGACAAAGACTCATTTACCGAAGCGTAAAAGGTAACAAAGTGATCCTATTTGAATATTTAAGTAAATAGGCATATTTGTATTCTAGACTTGTGTCTTTACTCTTTAGATCAAGACGTAAATAGTCACGAGAGCTGGGATTTTAGTCCTGCAAAAACTCAAAGATTTGACAGTAACTTGTCTTGTGATGTATGTTAAGGTCTTTATGTTAAGGTCGTCAGACAGGCTGACGGTCCACTTTGGTATTTAGCTTCCGTCGCCTTCAACACGAGCAACGCCACAGGAGCTGCAAGTGCGCTGCCAACCATAGTAGGTTTAAGGATAAGGGATTTAGAAGGATAGGGAAATAGGCTCTGGTTACTGGTCCCCTAATGACTGCGAAACGCAGTGTGCCCTACTACTACTTTCAAATCCAGACCAGAGTCAATTTTGAAAATTACATTAAAATTTCCAAACTTGACCCCACCGGGAATCGATATGTTACGCACAAACAAACAGACAAATAGTCAAACAGACAAAATTTCTAAAAGCTATTTTTTTAACTTAGGTAACTTAAGTACAAAGTGTATTAATTGTTTTTTGAAAAAATATTTAATGTCTGAGACACGGCTCGTTTACGATTTTATTATACAACATATTTGTATGCCGCCTGGCGGCAGTAACCACCACCTTACAGAATACCATCGTGAAATAACAGCATATTATGTGCTGTTGTGTTTCGGTGTGTGAGTAAGGGATGCCAGAGCCCATTTCCCTATCCACTCCAAATCTCTTATACTTATTCCTACTGCAGTCGGCAGAGCACTTGCAGCAGCTTTGGCGTTGCTTGTGTTATATAGGAGACGCTAGCCACCTACCATCAAGTGGACCGTCAGCCTGTCTGTCGACCTTAACATAAATTAAAAAAAATTAAAATAAAAGAACATTTACAGTGTTATTACAAAAAAAAAAATACTATACTATGTCTCAACACGTGTTTTGTCAAACAGCGTCTAACGACATTTGTGTACAATTTCACATTTTAAACCCTGCCTCAAATAATGTTTAACCTTCGCTATTACAAAATATTGTTTGTCCTTTGACTAACCAAAACATCGCTAGGCAACCTATAGGCAACCAAGTGTTGCTATTTTAAAATTATAAAATAGCAAATAGTAACAATAAAATAGCAACATTACAAAACGTTCGTTCAACTTCATTTGGTTCAATCCGAAACGTTCCTTTCTATGCAAATTTGTTATATGCTAATAGAATATCCTACGCAGAAAAATATTTTAAAATTATCTATATATAAATAAAACAGTGCCGTGTGTGATTATAAATTAATTATTGCTCTAAATACACCGCCATAAGTATGTTTTGGAACCAAAACTTACGTATATAATGAGTACATTGTACACATAGAACAGTGATCAGTTGAAAGAATGGAATGTGTTTATCAAGACTTGTCAATCATCATTACTCATTCTCAAATGAGTTTAATATAAATAAAAATTATTTCAAGTAATATGGAAAAAATGGACAATTGCAATATTAAAATTCGTGAACGTGAAGAAAATTGGGTTCAAGAATAAAAGGTAAAACAACCCGATATTTCATCATAAATTATGATGCCACACCACTAAATACAACTTGCGAAAATTAGAGACAAAGCAGTTTAGACTAACTTTGAGGCTTCCACAAGCATTGACATCTATTTAAATATGAAAAGTATTATTTAAACCGTGCCTAACTCTAACTGCTTAAACACGCTTTTGTAATAAATTTTTTTAGACACTTGTTTGTTTACGACACTTAGCATACAAGGACAAAATGTTAAAAAAAGTTAACAGCTACACTGATCTCCTAAAATTATATAAAACATTGTCACTGTCCAATCGCAGGGACTATATTGATCTCTCTTTCTTGAAAAATAATATGGATGGAGGGATCGATTGCCCAAATCTGCTGAGCAGGGTGCGATTGGCGGTACCAAAGAGTAATTCTAGGTCGCATATTAAGAACAGGCTAACGTTCAGGCCTAGAATCGCCAAAACTAATCTGGGCGGAGCCGCTCCCTTGAGCAGAATGGTCGTCACCTACAATAATTTAATTAGGGGAACTGGTATGGATATCTTTCAGTATTCCTCCGCATGTTTTAAAAGAAGGGTTAAAAAAATTCTTTTATCGCGTACTGCATAATGGTTTGTTGTTTTTTGAGTTTTTGTTTTTTATTCTTTTATTATTGGTTTATTATTTTTTTTTGTTTTGTTTTCGTCTTAATGCATGCCAAGTTAGCCTATAAGTGGAGTATACGATATTATAAATGAATTTTTAAATGTGTTTATGTATAAGGATGATTGTATACTGCGTTGGCTTCCTAATAAAATAAATAAATAAATAAATGTCTGTTTATCTTTTTTTTAATAACACTGTTTGTTCATTCCAATCGGTTTACAAACAAAAAAGTTACGCGCTATACCGAATACCACGCGTACGAAGTTGCGGGCTTAGCTATTCAAAAATATATTTTAAGACTAAAATATTCCCAGAGATATATTTTAGCAATTCTTTAGCACTAACTACTTTGGCATCTGAAGACTGCTAAAGTAATTATTACATAAATAACTTGTTTATTTCAAATCTTAAAGCAATCATTATTGTAATAATTTCTTAATGATGTACTAAAGTGTACAGTCACGTTTAAATCGTAGGTACGTGATTTTATGGAAAATAATTATTACGATATTAGTAAACACGGTCCGAAAGACGATTCCGGAACATCAATCTATATTTATTCCAGCACTTTCGATTCGCATTTTAGAACTTTTGAATTGTCTAAACTTAACGGAGCCTCGTTAACGAGTGTCCGCGTCTGTCACGTTCTTATCGAAGTCGTGATCGAACTCGTATCGATACTTTATCGGCACATCTCTAGCCACTAGACAGGTATTATTAGGTCTTCCTGCTCTCGATTCGCGGTACAACACGACAATCGCAAACCGTTTCAGACATCGATTGTATTCGTGTTTAGACATTTATTTACTTCAGTACAATTTTCTTTTTGTATGTAGAATATCACAAAGAAAGAAGTTAATAATTTTGCTGACACAATTTCTGATAAAAAGAAATATCAATAAAACATGTCAAAATGAAGCAGATTTTTTGATGTTCGTTTTGTTTTTTAACTAAACATATTATAGAATTTTAATCTATAGTATCTAACTACTGGACCGACGAGCCCATTGGATGAGTGGTTAGGGTGCTTGCCTCGACGCTCTGTTCTAGGATTCCCGGGTTCGAATCCCGGCAGGATCAACTTTGAAAAATGAACTTTTCAAATTTGTCTCTGGTCTGGATCTGGAAAGTAGTGGCAGGGCACACTGCGTTTCGCAGTCATTTGAGCAGCCCGTCTGGCGGCAGTATGTATGTAAGGGATGCCAGAGCCCATTTCCCTATCCCTTCCCAATCCTTTATCCTTAATCCTATTGTACACGGTAGCGCACTTGCAGCAGATTTAGCGTTGCTTGTGTTATAGGCGACGGTAACCACCTACCATCAAGTGGACCGTCAGCCTGTCTGCCGATCTTAACATAAAAAAACTATTTTAAAAATTCTTTCACCTATAGAAAGCTACATTATCAGCGAATAACATAGGCTACTCACTCTCTCCCCCCCCCCCCTCCATCTCACCCCTTTACGGGGGGGTTCATACAATTTTAAAAATTCTTTCGCCTATGGAAAGCTACATTATCAACGACTAACATAGTATTTTATAAAAAGACGCGGACGATGTCGCGTGCAACAGCTAGTAATGAAATAAAGAGAGAGGAAAGCTATTATCGTTAAACGAGTTCGTTTTAATCGTTCGTGTTGCCAAGCCTCGAGGAACGAGGAAGCATAAGTAAACACACCCTTTTCTTATCATAACTCTATTTCCTAAATGAATAAATATACATTATCAATTTTTATCTAAAAGCTATCTAAGAAGTATTCACCAAAACATTGCTCAAATCCAAATCTTAAATTTTAATATCGGCAGCAACTCAATGTGACGGTGACCACCTAAAATCAAGTAGACCGTCAGCCTCCCATCATTTATCCTTTATAATACAAAAAAATAATGTGATCTGATAATGTAGTTTCACCTCGTTTTATTTTAGAAAATAAATATAAATTTACCTAATTGTTTAAGTGACTACCTTACAAAATCATTTTGAAAAATTAAAAACATTTTTAAATTTCATATAATTTTTTTGTCAAAATTGTGCAAGTAACAGGATACAAATGAAATAAATTTTGTGTCTTGTAAACAGAAATTCACTATATAAATATTTACTCCTTCAGAATTGATTTTCAATATAAGTAAAATACAAGCGTTAACCAAAAAGCGCTATGTTCTTCTATGCAGTTCTACCCAAATCCGATAGATGTCGTCTCCGCTTCACCTGACTATTGTAGTATAATAGATGGCGCTATCAATAGTGTTATATTTTTGGAGTAAACCAAGCAGTTCTACCCAAATCCGATAGATGTCGCCGCTTCACCTAATTCTATTGTAGTATAATAGATGGCGCCAGGTATAGTGTTATATTTTTGGTGTTTAACATGCAGTTCTACCCAAATCCGATAGATGTCGCCGCTTCACCTAATTCTATTGTAGTATAATAGATGGCGCGTTTACGCTCTCTTCATATTGCATAGTCAATCAAAGAGAATCATACTTAAGGCGACGCAGCGATAAACAATTAATACGGGTCTGATTGCATACAAAAACGAGAGCTCGCTTGCTTATGTCGTAAGGTCGTATGCGACAAAACGATTTTTAATAAAAAAACTATAAAATATTTTAAGAAATCCAACTGTAAAATTAAAGTGTATGTTTACACTAATGTACATAGAAAATTTGGAGGTATAAATTGATCCCGATTGCCTGTAATATGTAAATTTGTGTTTTAAAAGAGGTTTCTTTGAATTTTTTTTCTCTGTTATAAAAGTTTACCAATCGTGTAATCCAACTGACAAAATGAAGTCAGTAACACGAAGAAACAGATAGCCAAACACCACTTTCATATGTTTTGTCATTGCTGAGAAAAATCTAAAACCCTGCCACCAAAATTTCCCATGCGTCGCCTTAAGTAGTAAACTCTACTCGTGCGTCAAAGCCGACACACACACACACACACACACACACACACACACACTTTCTTTCTAAGTTACTGTTTCCCAAAACCTTATATTGGACCGCATGTAAAAAGTATAGCAACGTTTGACGACATTCGACCAGACACTTAAGTCGCACTGATTAATTTTATTAATTAATGAAAATAAATTTAGTATTAATTAATAGTCGAGTTGTTCGCGAACTTGTCCTCACAAATCAAGCTACAACATTGTTTCAAGTTAGTTGGACTCTTGTAATGATTATGTCATAGTAAGTGCATCGACCTGAACAATATTATTATTACGAATAGCCTTGGACGTTGTACCGCTCTAATGGTCAAAAACGGCTGCAAAACCGTTAAACCAGACATTCAGGGTCGGATTTATCGTGTTCAAAAATCTTAGATGTCTAGTAAGTAGCACATCACTTTATAATGAAGTCATTTCCGCAAATCCGAGGACATTTACAAACTTGTTTACTTAATGAAATAAAAGAGATTTATACCTCAAGTAAGTATAAATCTAGTTATATTGTAGAAACATACAGTGACAGTACGCGCCATGTTCTAGGGAATGAGCTTCTCTTCTGGCAAATAACACTCTGTAACAGAAGACCACCGTTTTGTTTCGGGTTCTGGTACCTGTACTATAATCTACTCTGGTGTTCTGGTTAAGAGATTCCAGAATACATCTTCCCATTCCATTCCAATTCCTCTATTTACAACTGGTTGTGTTCTCATTCAATTGTAGCCACCGCGCACAGAGACCGACAGAAATTCTAAAAACATTTTTATTACTTTGATAACATAAGCACAACGTACGAGTATACAAATTGTTTAAAAAAATAATAATGTACAGACGTCTCGTTCAGGGTTTTATTATTTATGTATGTATAATAATACCCTAACTTCGTGGTATTCGATATGATTTCAAATTTTTTTGTCAGGAAACCTTTCTAAGCTTTGTAACCTTACTACAGTACTTCAGTGAAAACAGTTTATTATGTTCTTTCGGAGCTTTTTTTGCAAATTTTTTTCATCTCAGTAATATAACTACAACGTGTACAACTGTACAATTGTTTTTTAAAAACACAACTCGTTTACGAACTTAGGATTTTACGATTTATTAAAAATCGCAAATCTTCAAAAGTACTTTTTCAATCACCGTGAAATTTTGCATACACTTTGTCATAGATACAGAAGGACATCGGGTACCTTTTATCCATTAAAAAAATTCAAATCCTGACAAAAATATAAGAGATATAAAATTTTAACAAAAATAAAATATAAGATTGAATTTAGGTTCAAACGCTTTAGAAAAAGCTTCAGCTTTAGTTTAGCTTAGTTTAGAAAAAAGTTAGAAAAAGCTTAGCTTTTTCTAAACCTTTTGAACCTTTATTTAGCCTTTTCTTTAGCTTCGCAGGCGTTTTATATTGCTTGAAATATTCAGTATATGTAGATATACATATATGTGATTTGGTTAGTTGTCTTCGTTCCAAGGGCAGGTCGAATCCATTTATTACCTAAAATGTTATATTTTTTTTGATGCGATAAAATATTCAAAGAATTATTCATCTCCCTATCATCCTTTTGACCCTTTGCACTATTAGCAACGCATGTGGTACGGTACCAGTCAGCAATGTCAGTTTGTCTGCCAGTCTTTAACATAAAATAAAGCATTTACTAGACTAGCTCCAACACAGCTATAGTAATAAAGCACTAATGTAATATTACGTATTACATGCATTGTGAAATGGCTCCTCAATTTTCAAAATAATTTCGCTTAAGAAACTAAGAAAGCTTTAAGCAATGAGTTAGATCAAATGCTGCGGGCTTCGAAAGTGCGGACATGAGAATTACGATTTCAATTGGCAACGTTTACTGTTTCTAAACTACGTATTTCGAAATAATGCTTCCAACGAAATCTAGACCCCACAAGCTTCACATTAGCAATCATTTTATAAAGGCTTTTCCCAGCAGGTAGTACGAAATGGCAAAGAAAATCATTTCTTTGAACATTTATGATTTTGCAAAAAAACAAGTACGAAGTTGTAAGCTAAATAGTACCTAGCATATTTAGTTTTACGATAAAAGATGGCAGGCAAACTGACGGTCTAGTTGATGGTAGGTAGCCTATAAACATGAGCATCGCTGAGTAGACGAATGGACGAAATCCGATCGTCCCGATGGTCCATCCGGATCGATGGACGGATTGACGAGCCCGTTGAATAAGTGTTAGGGTACTTGCCTTACCGCTCTGTTCGAGGGTTCTCGGGTTCGATTCCCGGTAGGGTCAACTTTGGAAATGAACTTTTCAAAGTTGGCCCTGGTCTGGATCTGGAAAGTAGTGGCAGGGCACACTTTCTTCCAGCGTTCTTTTTACGTGATGCACACTAATATGTTTAAATTTAAACCCAAATTTCGTTGTAAGTAAAAAAAACTTAGCTATAATTTCACAAAATTCACTAATTCTTATTCTAAATACGTAATTTAATTTTTTTTAACAATATCTTGTACTGAAATGGACCATTTGACAAGTGATTATTTTAATGATAATTATTCTATCTCCTCAGAACTGATTTAATTTGGATCCTATTCCTAACTCTCAAAGTAGCCGACTATGTAAATATTGGTATATTATGTAGACATTAGGCCGAATCACTTCGTGAGAAAAAAGCGCATGACTTACTTCTGTAACACAGTAGAGCTTTATCAAAATATGTTTAGTAATATTAGAAAAATGAAAGTTTATCCTAAAATCCTCGCAAGTTTCGCATTTTCACTATTATTCATTGTACACTTATTCAAACTTTTACATTAAACTCATTTATGCAGGGCGCGTACAATAAGATATTTACTTAAATTTTGGCACCCGTACGTGAGAATTGTGTCCAAATAGAGTCGGCTACCAGTATTCGGATATTATGAGAGTTACGCTGACCATTTGACTCTTAACTCAATGGCGTAATACTCTTTTTTGTTTGAGCTAACCGCAAACTTATGTCAGTAACTCATTCATTGTTGACTTTTACACATGTCAATTACCGTGACATTTGTTTACATAGCGGTATAATTTTTTTTTTTCACCAATTTCTTCATAAAAAACTTTTCTTTAAATATAAAGTGTATGTAACTGGTAAACTTTATACAATTACGAATAGATTAGTAGCATTCGTCATTTAATGGTTTGAATAAAAGTTATATTTGTGAAGATGTTTGGATATTGAAGTTTGCAAAGTATAGAGCTTGCAAGCTACACGAATATGGAAGAAACTTGGCACAAAGAAAATTCATTAAAACATAGGATACTTTTTATCTTGGAAATTAGTTCTTACCCTAACTAATACTATAAATACGAAAGTGAGTATGTTTGTTCATTACGCTTACACGCCTTACCTACACAAATCGTTATGAAATTTTGCATATACGTGGTCAGAGATACAAATAATAATAAAAAACGGGACAAGTGCGAGTTGAACTCGCGTGAAGAGGGTTCCGTACGATGTTACCTATCCGCACAATGTTGAGTGATTTACCATGTTATTTTAATATAATAGACTTCTTATAGGTTTTCCTATAATCTATAAGTAGAAAACTAATTTATGTATTTTTTTCAAAATTTTAGGTTCAGTAGTTTCGGAGATAGGGGGGGGGGGATGGCCGGACAGACGGACACACGAGGGATCCTATAAGGGTTCCGTTTTTTTATTCGGACGTACGGAACCCTAGAAGGGACATTTGCTGCCTTTCATCCAGAAAGAAAGTACTGTTCTAGGATAAAATAAATATAAAAATTCAACACCTGACATAAATCAATGAGCAATAGAGATTGAATAAATAAAATAGGGGCACCGGCGGCGAAGTGGCGATCAAAAGCTAGTGGTAAAATATTTGAAAATTTATTTTTTTCGTCTCTCATCTGTTTAGAAACACATTCTCCATCACTGATCTAGATGGCGTAATTCATGGTTAGTGTAGTATAATTCCGGGAAGCCCTAAGGCTGTTCCTCTAGGGTTACATTTGAACTAGCATGAATAAGTCTAAAACTAGTTATTGAATAAATATAGTTTATAAATGGTTGATAGAACCGAAACCGATAGCTTCTTGATCTACATATTATTATGCTAATTCCATTTATTACACTGCAAATAGTAATAGCAGAAAAAAATGCATTACGCAATTCTATTGCGTAAATTGCCTAATCATATGTGTAATGATATCCTGCTTGTGGCAGTAACTATACTTATAGGAACTTATAGGAGATCTAAGTAAACCACATGGGCTATTGTTAGAGTAAAGGTTGCTAGAGTAAAGGTGCTAAGGTACTTACTCTTTGACAGCGCACTTGTAGGCTCCCTGTCTTCCAATACTATCTACTAGGTCATTTGAAAAGTTCTTAGCCTAACATACTTAATGAAACCACACGATTTTGATTTTATTTTTATTTTTCAACATACTCTCCTCCAAGCTCAAAACATTTTTTCCATCGACCCGGTAAGGCTTCGATACCCGTTTTAAAAAAATCTTCCTTTAACTCCTCAAAATAAGCGTCCACGGCGGCTATGACTTCTTCATTTGTAAAAAAATGTTTACCACCTAAAAAATTTTTCAGCTTTGGGAACAGATAAAAGTTGGACGGTGCTAAATCCGGTGAATATGGGGGATGAGGTAACAATTCGAAGCCACATTGATGGATTTCTGCCATGGACTGCACAGAGGTGTGAACGCGCGCATTGTCCTGATGAAACAAGACTTTTCTTCTCAATAAACCTGGACGCTGTTCTTTGATTTCTTCTCTCAAACGACGTAACAGGTTGCAATAGTAATGGGAGTTTATTGTTTCACCCCTTTTTAAATAATCCACGAGAATTATACCCTTTGCATCCCAAAAAACGGATGCCATGACTTTGCCCGCCGATAAAACCACCTTTGCCTTCTTTGGGGTGGGCGATCCTGCTCTTTTCCATTTTTTCGACTGTTCTTTTGTCTTGGGTGTTGTGGTGAACCCAGGTTTCATCCATGGTTATAAATCTTTCAACAAATTCTATTGGGTCAGCTTCATATAACTCTAAACAGTCGCGAGAAGTTGTGAGTCGGCTGCGTTTTTGTTCCACTGAAAGCAGTCGCGGTACCCACCGCGCAGACACCTTAGAGAATCCAAGTTCAGTAGTAATTATATGATGTGTTCGCTCAGATGAGATGCCTACAGTCTTAGCTATCTCCTCGACAGTCAATTTTCGATCAGATAAAATTAAATCACAGATTTTTTCTTTGTTTTGATCAGTGGAAGCAGTCGAAGGCCGGCCACTACGGGGCTCATCTTGAATGGTCTTACGACCACGTTTAAACTCTGCCACCCAGTTTTTAACAGTCGCATACGAAGGAGCAGACTCACCCAAAGTAGCAGACATGTCTTCATGTATAGCTTTTGGAGTTAAACCTTAACATTCAGGTATTTTATCACTGCACGATGTTCAATTTTATCCATTTTTAAAAATAGCTCTGACTTGACTTACGGTATCACGTGTAAACGAACAATGAGTTACTGTGAATAAACTAAACTGTGCATACTTGTTGCTAAATAATGTAACTACAAAATGAGGGTAGTTATAAAAAAAACCAATGACTTTAACCATGTTAGGCTAAGAACTTTTCAAATGACCTAGTAATATAATAAAAATTATATTAGATATTTGAAGTTACACTGCTAAGCACTGAACTCTCCTATTGTGTTAGTCTACATATACATATGAATATGGGCTATATGTATAGAGCCTTTGGATTGACAGCACTTGAATATTCTGTGTTAGATATATCGAGTTCCAGTGCTAGGGACAGACTTTTCCTGGTGTGCTAGGTTCTATAATTATACGAGCTATATAATATGACTATATATATATATATATATATATATATATATATATATAACTATATAAATATATGTAGTCCTATAAATATGAGCTATATCTTTTATAAACAGTCCATCACGTAAGTTCAGCAGGTATTCACTGGCCTCTGAAGATTTTCACACACGCTTTCTTCCTTACAATGATGTATTGTTTGCATTCACAGCGGCGTCTGTATTTCCGAGCTCATATAACCCAAATCTTTTCAAGGTTCGAGTGAATAGGCATCTTCTGGGTGAGCTCGCTCCATCTTCGGCCTCATCCTTCCTACATGGATAGATGCTGGTCAAGAGCAAACCCATCTATAATAAAAAAAAAAAAAGCTACTACTGATAAATATTTAGTTCAAAATGCAACGGGAATTAAAAGCTTTCATCCCACTGGGCTTTTGCTGATTTTTAACTGCGTGTAATCTATACTTATAATTTTAAAGTTATTAGACTACTCGCGGGCAATTAAAACTCGCGTGAAATCATGTTTTTTTACCTATTATTTCGTTAGTTAATTCGCGCGCAAGTTAAATGTACAGTCCGTTACATAAAAGCATGAAACAAATTTTTAAACTAAAATAGAAATATTCTTATTTGTTACTACAAGTACTTAATATAATTGTTCTGACTGAGTATCAATCAACGCACAGCCAAAACTACTGCCTAAGTCTAGAAAGCTGAAATCTATACTAATATTATGCTAATATTAATACTGAAGAGTTTGTTTGTTTGAACGCGCTAATCTCAGGAACTACTGGTTCGAATTGAAAAATTCTTTTTGTATTGAATAGTCCATTTATCGAGGAAGGCTATAGGCTATATAACATCACGCTACGATCAATAGTATTATATGTATATAAACAGTGTCCAGTACCACGCGCCTCACGCGCACGCCGCCGCCGCATAGGCCGCAGCGAAGCGCAGCCGACTTCAGCTAGTTTAGAATATAGCTTTACTGTAATGTTAAGCATCGGAAGATGCTTTTTTGAAAATTTCAACTCCACGCGAACCCGGAGGCGGGTTGCCTATATCAAAGTTGGATCTTCGCATGTATCTGTTGTCGATCTTATTCAAAGCGGACCGGTACTGGGGCTGTACGGGTGGTCTTCTACATTCCACTAGGCACGCATAAAATATAGGTGTATTTATCATAATAAATATAACGGCCAGTGTCGCGGTGACACTTGAGCTGTTAACGTCAAAGCACATCACAATAAAGTTCATGACAATTGATTGTTGCCTCGTCACGCCCAACTTACCAAGCGTTGCATGGTAAGAAACCCACGTAGGCTGTTTTTCGTTTCATTGCCTGCTAAAGCGCAAACAATTAAAGTGCCCTTGTAACTCAACATCGTTAGATAATATAAAGGAATTGCCGGATCCTAAATTTACAAGAACATTAACAAAATGGTTATTAGATTGTTGTTATTATGATGTTAAAGAATTTTATAATAAGAAACTTTAATTCCTTTATTAATATATTAGTTTACAAACAATTAAACACAAATATTTGCATGCCCTTGGCGGGTAGAACATACTTTGTACCTACTGTAACTGCTGTATACAAATTAAAATCCTGTAGACATGTGTTCGCGCAAATAAAGATTTATTTTATTTTATATTTTATTTATTTTATTTTAATATTATCATTATGGTTAGCTTATATAAAGGACTATATATACTAGTGGCTCACTCCCAGCTTTGCACGGTTACAATTAGGTTTTATTAAACACTAGCTGAGCCGGCAACTTCGTACGCGCGGTATAGCGCGTAACTTTTTTGTTTGCGAAGCGATTGGAATGAAACGAACATAAATGTTATGGGAAGCTTGCTGCAATAATGAGTGAATATCGCGTTCAAACCGATTTCAGAGATTAGTGCACAAATACAAAAATTCTAAAAACTATTTTTTTGACCTCGGTAATTGTGTTTTTTTTAATATTTAATGTACAGAAACGACTCGTTTACGATTTTATTATAGGTAGTATATATAGATAATATATTTAGATACGCCCTATGCTACGCTCCCCTTGACATTTGTTGCTTCTGATCTCCAACTTCGACTATTTGCCACGATCCAACTATATCGCAGGCGCAACGCTGTTGGAAGATTATTAAAATATAAAACAGAAGGGTTTATTTAATGCAGACGACAAAAATCATTATAATATATAAGAAATATAACAATAATATAATATAACAATATAATAATGTTCCTTGGATTTTATATTTGTTTTTTCTATGTTATTAAGATCGGCAGACAGACTGACGGTCCACTTGATGGTAGGTGGCTACCATCGCCTATAACATAAGCAACGCCACATGTACTGTAAAAGCGCTGCCGACTACAGTAGGATTAAGGATAAGGGATTGGGAAGGGATAGGTAAATGGGCTCTGGCATCCCTTAGTCACTCACCGAAACACAACAGCACACACTTGGGTATTGCGGGCATAGATACTTTTCGGCAGAATTGTATGAAAGTGAAAGTAAATTTAGTTTTCCAAAGAAAAGTGAGTACATAAAATTGGTACCTAATAATTGTATTTTTTACTTGTATAATGTTTTTCCCTATCGTTCCTCCCGCCCACATTAATGTCAAAGCAATAATCTCCATTACTTATTCAGTTAGAAGCACCTCTCGCATTCTGATAGGGTATTAGTGAAATAAAATTGGATTTACTCCGAATAAGTGCTGATAATTGAAAAGAGTCACACTTGAATATGGGAAGAGTTTTTGTCAGTGAGATATTTATTTCTTTGTTACGTGAGGTTCATATTTTATACTTAAGGGCTTCACTGAGGCAAATGACATTTACTATAGAACTCGCTGGCGGCGGATCCAATTCAACAGGCCTAGAAATGGTGTTTTTCTGTTTTTACCAATACACAAAATAAAAATTTTTATTAATACAATTTTTTAATCTGATATTAACTTATTAATAGGTACAGGATTCATATACGTGCAATAAGCCGTTTTCGAGAGAATTTTCAATAAAAGTCAAATTCTTCTTGTTTTCTTACTTTTTTTGTGGAGTTTCTATTACTTTAACGAAAATTCTAATCAATACAATTGGTTCTTCACATGTTTAAGTATAATATATATTTTTTTCAAAGCAATTGTCTTGTCCACTTCTTGTAACATTTTCATTAAACAATGGATATTTTTAGTATTTAGGGTTTGTCTCCCCCTTAAATATTTTTTTCGTAATCTCCTCCATGCTTTAATTATTCAAATTGTTGAGAGCCGGCTGTATGAACGGTATGAGTACATATATTGTCAAATATAAAAAGCAAGCATTGTGTCTGCCACGAAACAGCTTTTAAGCTATATTGTAATAGAACTTTCCAATTGTAATTATACTACTATTAAAAGCATAACTGATTTTTTATCAAGCTTCCATTGCAATACAATAAATAATAAAATCGTAAAGGAGCCGTAACATTAAATATTTTATATTTATTCAAAAAACCAATTTGTACACGTTTTACTTGTGTTACCGAAGTCAAAAAAATAGTTTTTATAATTTTTGTCTGTTTGTCTGTGCGTTTGTGCACGCTAATCTCAGAAATGGTCAAACCTATTTGAATTGGATTTTCACTGACGTATTGTAGCAAGCTTCCCGTAACATTTAGTGTTTGATTAATTTTAATCGGTTTACAAATAAAAAAGTTAGTCGCTATACCGAATACGAAGCATGCGAAATTGCAGGCTAACCTAGTAAGAAATAAATGTTAAATTACATTAAACATTGTTGAAATTTTAAAGAAGACCTAATACGCGTAAGAGACAAGTCATAAGTCATAATTATGTGAGTACTATTTTGTTCTACTGTCGGCCTGTTTAAAAAATATTACTGCTAATGCTATATGTATATTAATTTAAAAAAAAATTCGGATTATTGAACTGTAGTGGATTATAAAATTATTGAAACGACCGTAGTAAATATTGAAAAAGTGTGGTGACTAAAAATTCTAAATCAAAGAAAAATACAGATGAATGTGGTAACGTTTTAGTTTCGGTGACTTTAATAAATTCCAAACATGTTTTAAAATTGTACTTACTTATGCATGGTGAAATACTTTTAATAATTTAAGAAGCCAGTGTCAGAGGAGTGCCTTGAACCCTGCCAAATTAGCGACGCCGTTGAAAGCGGTCATAAAATGTTATGCTCGTTACATCCTACCGGGTTTTCATATTGGTGGCCTCAATGATAGCGTTTTAGTCATTTTTATACTAGCTAACCGCTAAGTGCCATTAGCAGTGACAGAAGACATTGCATTCTGCAGCAGTCATCAATTGGGCAGTTGGTCTGGCGGAAGCGGATACAACCATCCTCTTACAGAAGGCCACTTTAAAATAGACTTTTCGATGTGTGAGTAACGGATCACAGATTTCTCCTATTCCTTATTTCTCATCAATGTTTAACTCTATCAGACCCTAAAGCATAGTTTAATAGACGACGGTAGTTTTTTTTAATGTTAAGATCGGCAGACAGGCTGACGGTCCACTTGATGGTAGGTGGCTACCGTCGCCTATAATACAAGCAACGCCATAGTTGCAAGTGCGCTGCCGACTACAGAAAGATTAAGGATAAGGGATTGGGGCAGGGTTAAGGAAATGGGCTCTGGCATCCCTTACTCACTCATTGAAACACAACAGCACACGTGCTGTTATTTCATGGTGGTCTTCTGTAAGGGGGTGGTTACTGCCGCCAAACGGGCTACCCAAAATGACTACGAAACGCAGTGTGCCTTGCCATTACTACCATTAAGTGGTAACTATCTTCCTGCTGAAATCTGTATTATAACAAGTGCATAAATTACTAGAGTAATTTGAAATTTGAACAAAACAATATTTTTAATACACTATTAGAACAGCAAAACACTATAATAAGTTATTGACTAATGAACTTTACCCAACTAGTTTTAACTAGAAATAATTGGACGTGTGTGTTGTTCTGGCCTTCTCGCACTTTCGGTCGAGAGAGGGCAGCAGTTGTTCGCTTGTCGCCGTCCATTGCGGACGCGAACCCGCTCGCTTCGCTAAAAACAATAATTTACTTAATAAACGCTTTACGAAGAAAACAACGTACTATAATTTTAAAGGAATGTTTTCATTGTGGACAATAATTTTTGTTGGTGAATGGCGCCGAGCTGAATTTACTCATCTTGAGGACACCTGGACCTGGATGCATCCGTCGAGCAGGTACTGTTACTCGATCGCTCTTAATTTTGTGTGCAGAGCCAGCCAATACCACAGGATACCCATAAAACCGCTCCCACACACGCATTACAATGGTGGTTATTTACACACCGCAATTTCATCTGCTAGTACTTGTCGAGCCAGATCTATCCAAACGGTAAACTCAAGTAGCGTTACATAAGAAAATTATAATCTTTCTTTCCTAAATCACTTAACTTAAAATATAATGTCATATTGATCCATTTATTATTTGAACATGTCAATAAAAAATACACTAACTCTTCACTGTGTCCACCCCGAACTTGACCACTCGCTTACACTTGGACCGTACCGTTTATTCAGAGATACATTGTCGCAGACAGCATTTATTGGTCTATCTTATCGGACCAGGCTCCCGTTTACAATTTAATGGTAAGTACATAAAATATATTTTCGATATTCGTTTTATATAACTTAATTTTTATATTATGTAATAAAAGTTAATATCATAACTGTAAAAAAAAAGTTTTTAGCTTAAATAACAGCTTAATTTTGAAATAAAAACGCAATAATTATTTGAACTCGCAAGCAAATCAGACTGATATTTTTTTATCCTATAGTATTTTAGTGTTTTATTGTTCAATAAACATAACATATGCCATTTCACTAACCATTTCCAATCCCATATCCATAATCCAACTGATTATGGATTGGAGTCCATTTCGCAGTCATTTGGGCAGTCCATGGTAACCACCCCCTTACAGACGAACACCGTAAAGTGTTAAGTGAGTAAGGGATGCCAGAGCCCATTTCCCTATACCCTCCTAATCCCTTATCATTAATCCTACTATAGTCGACAACGCACTTGCAGCAGCTGTGGCGTTGCTTGTGTTATAGGCGACGGTAGCCACCTACCATCAAGTGGACCGTCAGCCTGTCTGCCGATCTTAACATAAAGACAAATATCCAATTGACATAGTATTAAAAAGTTACTAAGACAATTAGATTCCTAGATATTTTTTTTCTGAAAAATATATTTAACAATTTATTCTAAAATCTATTTATTCCAAAATCTAAAAATTTTGGACATACACAATCTCAAATTGTCTCGGTCCCATAAAGTTACATCATATGACACAATACTTCGGGCGATTTCGAAATTCAATTATCGCGCGAATTTCACGAAACCCAACGGACATTAAATCGTTTTTAATATTATTTTAAATTAACAAGAAAATGTGAAATTAAGTAAATGAACCATCAGCACGTTTTTAATGCGAAAAAAGTTACTTAATATATTAAGAAGGCGACACTTCGCCACCAACGTTGTCGGTTGCATCTTCGAGGACTCGTAATAAAATTCGAAAAATTATTGCCGTCATAACGTTCATTTTTAATGGCCACTAAGCGACAATCCTTAAACATTTTAATAATAAGTGTATAATGTTTTTAAATATTTGCCTAGTTCACGAATTACTTGTAAAGATTCCCACCAGTTGCACAAATGTTTAAAAACCTACTTTTGCAAAAGGATACTGAAGGTTCCTTTTGCAAAAACATAGGGGCCCAGAAAAACCGTTTTGAACGCCCAAATGCGCGTTTGAATGCGATTATTGAAATTTTAATTATTTTAACCTTTATTTGAAGATTCATGTTCTTAACATAGAAAAAATGCAAAATTGTATCTAATTTTCGACGATTTTTCCTTTTTTTTTTCGATATCGCAAAAATAATGTTCAAATTAAATAAATAACATTAAAATACTGTGCATACTTCAAAATACACTATAGAAGAAAACATACTGTGAGATCGACTTTCATTACGAGACAGTACCTAGTACTATTATTTATTCTGTGACAGTACCTACTTATATTTTGAAACTCTGGTGAAATCTTACCTCTTTCGTCCGTCTGAAGTGTGTTCCAGCACTCCATTAGAGCATAATTCGATCCGGACAAGATTTGCTCTAATGTCTAATGTCATTTGATCATACCGGTTCCGGCAGGCAGAGCATAATTAGCTCTGACAGGTCTTGTTCAGATCAAATTATGCTCGAATGGAGTGCTGGTTAGAGCAAAATTTGCCTTGGCCGAAGGAGTACTGGAACACAGCCCATGGCATCTAAAGGTCTAAACATCATAAATAGCTATTTATAACCTTCATTAAGAATTGTGCAACCAAAATCCTACTCGCAATCAAGAATTTTTAAAATCCTACTGCTTGTTTCAGGCTTTAACGCATTCAACCAAACAAACAAATTGTTCAGCTTTATTGTCCTCATCCTTCCTACATGGATAGATGCTGGTCAAGAGCAAACCCATCTATAATAAAAAAAAATATATTAGTATAGATTTTTTAATACAAGTTGATATCTATTTATCTGTACAGACAGACAGAAAAACATAATTATGATAGTGTGTTAAATAGTAATCTATTTAACACACTATCATAATTATGAATTATGATAACATTGAAGAATACGTCTAAATTCACCTTTAAACATAAAACATTCTAGTGCCTTTAATGTGGAAAGGTAGCACTGTTGTACTAAAAGTACCTACTCACTTTTTTATCTTACTCAGATTTACTCAAAATTACTCAACCCTTCTTAATTCAATGCGATCTTAGATTGCATCATTTAGAATCTCGAATCTTTATCCATATCCACTACCTGCCGTTTAACTCTATTTAATTTCCATCAAAAACAGCAACAGTGCTTATTATGTTTACGTGTTTTGCATTCGAGGTGCTAATTGTGACATAGTTTTCATTTGTTTTTATTGAATCAATTTTCTCGGAATATTGTTGGATTGCGAATGCAACATTACAAACATGTTTCTCGTAACTGGCAAAGCTGATCGGTTGAATTTATGCAAATCGTCTTGTTCATTTGTTATTTTGTCAATGCTGGAAGATATTTTGCTATCGGTGAGTTTTTGAGTTGACAAGTTAAAAAAAATCATAGAATTTCAGCAACTTAGAATGCTTAGGAACGTAGGTCATAATGTAACAATATGTAAGAGTGACAGGGCACACTGCGTTTCGCAGTCATTTGGGCAGTCCGTCTGGCGGCAGTAAATATCCTCTTACAGACCGCCGTGAAATAACAAGCATGTGTGCTGTTGTGTTTCGGTGAGTGTGTAAGAGAAGCCAGAGCCAATTTTCCCATCCATTCCCTAATCCTTATTCCTATTGTAGTCGGCTGCGCACTTGCATCAGCTGTGGCGTCGCTTGTGTTATAGGCGACGTTAGCCACCTACCATCAAGTGGACCGTCAGCCTGTCTGCCGATCAGCCGAACATTAAAAAAAATGTTAATAAAATGCTAACGCTCATACCTTTGTTATAATATTTTTCTCATCTTATGTCAGTAGATGTCAACCTGTCCGATGCATTTTTTTTTTCATGAAAAAGCCATTGTTTTTTCATATTTGTTAGCACTGTTCCTATTGTGCAAATTGGTGTCCAAAACTGTATTTTATTTGCACTGACTGCAATTGTCCTTTTATCAACATCGTTTCAGCCTGAGGACGCAGTACTTAAGTCCGGCAGTGGACTTCCTCTTCCCATAATTTTCTTTCCCATAGTTCTTCCCCATAAGTCTGGATCCAATGTCAATCTGCGACGCTTATTAGGTCGTACCTATGTCTTCTAAATAAAACTTAAAGCTTACTCACAGTATGAGTAAGCTTTAATATTTTGATGATAAAATATTTTGCTGCTAGGCTTGACTGTCAGTACCTGAACCACTGTTGTATGGTTCATGTACTGACTAATAAACATATGTAATACTAACATAGATTTTAAGTTGTTACTAACGTAATATGGTCCTTGTTGGTCCAAATAAATAAATTATTATTATTATTATTATAAATCAAGGAATACATTTTGTAATTGGAGCATTTGTTAAATAAAATTAAATGTAAGTAATAACATAAATAATTATATAAATTTTATGCATGTAAGCCTCTGTTTATTGAAAATATCTTAAATTTAAATCAATATTATTTCCCACTCAAATGTCTAAAAATATCTTACCCACCTTTAAGAAAAAACACTCTAATATCATATCACCGAATGATTTAATGCTTAAAAACCATCGAAAGGACCCTCAATAAATCACATGAGCTGCAGATAATCAAAGTTTCGATACAATGGGACGCGGTCAAAACTGGCCTTTAATCAGCCAAAGTACGTCGACCCTTATAAGTCCTGTCGCCCGGTCCACCCATAAAATAAAAAGGTACAATAAATGGACTAAAATAAATATATGCTAAACTTACAACAGCAGGTAATTGGTGACAAATGGACATACGGGCGTTAAGGTCTCGAAACACGTTTTTATGTTAGCGGTTTCAAAAAAAAAAATTACCTAAAGCTTGAAATCTTTATAGAAATTAAGTATTGTGTATTGAATCTCATCTTAGGATCTGTTCACGTGACATTAAATCTTATGCACTATTAACAACAGTATTTCTTGACTCAGACATAACATTATCTTCAACTAAAAACTACGAAAAAATAATTTAGTAATGGCAGGGTACACTACGTTTCGCAGTCATTTGGGCAGCCCATTTGGCGGCAGTAACCACCCCCTTACAGAAGACCACCGTGAAATAACTGCACGTGTTCTGTTGTGTTCACTATCCCCTCCTAGTCCCTTATCCTTAATCCTGCTGTAGTCGGTAGTGCACTTGCAGTACCTATGTCGTTGCTTGTGTTATAGGCGAACGGTAGCCACATACCATCAAGTGAACCGTCAGCCTATCTGCCGATCTTAACATTAAAAGGTGCGAAAAAATGAGAATAACATATTGCGAACTGTGTAATAAAATCCCTGCTGAGGTATTTATAATAATAATAATAACTTTATTTCAGACTTCATTGTGTCCATAGCTTTTTAAATTATATTACTATACATTGTAGAAAATTAAAATTAAAATATAAACTAACAATATACATAATGGTAACATATGTATTTCCATATGTTATTTCCAATAACATATTTCCATAGACTACCAAGAGGTTTTCAATGTAGAGTTACATTGGATGTCTTGATTTGTGGTTTTACTATTACTACTTTTACTAGACAACCAAAGAGATAGTCTCTGGTAAAATTATACAGAAATTTAATATCAGTGTCCTAACTTTTAATGATAATGAATATAAAAAAACGTATTTCTTTTGTAAAACTTAGTGCTAAATAAGAAGTTATTACAAGGCAAAGTTGTCGATTAGATCGATAAGACTTTGTATTACAAAAAGATTAAATAGAGGGGGCATTGGGAAAATTTTCCTACAAAAATATTGATCCTGATCGCCGTAATCAGGGTTACCATGGCGAAACTAAATAGCCTTGTACTTTACATGATGGACTGAGCAATTTTATACCACGTGGTTCTAAATTTCACATTACGGATTCTTTCGTCTTGCCCGATCTATACAGTTGAAAATCTTTGGTGTATTATTTATATGTATTATTTATATCAATCTCTTGCGTACCTCGAGAACAATACATTTTTGTGGATGAAAGGTACTCTATATGTCATCTTGTGGACCCCTAACACGCGAATGCAAAATTTAATGATGATTGCTGTAGTAACAAACTCACTTTCGCATTTGGATAGGATGTAATACTCGTGTATTACATCCTATCCAATCCTATAATCCTACTATAGTGGCGTTACTCCTACTCTAGGCGCGACGCTATCTACCATCTGGTCTGATCTGGTGAACCGTCAGCCAGTCTGACGACGTTTAAAATCGATCATTTTCACGTGGTCATCCGTTCAACTTTAAATACATAGGTACCTACTCATCATGATTGTGTTTTATACTGTTCGGTGTGTACTAGATAGCGAAACGAGTTTATAAATGATGATTTTAGATTTATTGCAAGCTTATTTAAAAAACAAATGTTAAAAATTCAACGCGGCATGCACATAAGTGACCTTTATCATATCAGATACTGTAATTTAACAAAGCTTTGTTTTATTTTTTATTTTAATTAATTTTTTCAAAAATCGAAGCCTTATTTCCTAAAAACACATTTTCGTATCTTTTATGGTTTGAGATTTATCCTCATTTGGATTGATCACGAATATCCTAGCAAGTTTTTTTCCTTCATAAATACCAACATTTATTCCTATAATGACAACTTTAGTAAATTGAACAGCTAAAAAAATTAATATTACCCTGTATAAAGTGTTGTAGGAACTTAGAACCCGTATGTCACCGATGCGATGCTCACGATAAACTGTTATAGGGTGAAACTTAAGTTTGCTGGTTAATTGTTGTTCTGTCTTAAGTGGCCCTACTCACGCCACGTGTGCTGTGCTCTGTGCTTGTCTTTTGATCTGCTAACTATGTAATTAACCGTAGAAAGTTTTATGTTTTAATTATTGTCCGAACAAATTAAAGTAACCGCCGCAAATATGAAGAATAGTTGCGAAACAACTTTTAATTTGTTGTTGCGACATTGTTATGGATTCAAGACAATATATTTATCCTGTAATCGATAATACGCAGAGAACCATTTTTATGAAATACTAGCTGAGCCCGCAACTTCGTACGGTATAGCGCGTAACTTTTTTGTTTGTAAACCGATTGGAATGAGACTAACACTAAATGTTACGGGAAACTTGCTACAAAACATCGGTGAAAACAACATGCAAATCGGTTGAGCCGTTTCTGAGATTAGCATGCACAAACGCACAAAGAGATAAAAATTCTAAAAACTAGTTTTTGACCTCGGTAATGTAAGTACAACGTCTTAAATTGTTTTTTTTTTTTGAAAAAATATTTATTGCAAAAACACGGCTCGTTTACGATTTTATTGTATGAATAGATTTAATCGATTTTACGCGGAGAACAATTTTTATGAAGTACCATCGTCCACCCCGGCTGTGCTTTGATAATTGCCCAATTAAACCCATAATTGAAAACCGAGTATTACAGAGAACGCTAAATATGAATGCCTATGTCAATTTAATCAAAACGTTTTCTTTTTATGTAAAGATCGGTAGACAGGCTGAGGACGACGGTCTACTTGATGGTGGGTGGCTACCGTCGCCTATAAAACAAGCAACGCCACAAATGCTGCAAATGCCCTGTCGACTACCAGGATTAAGGATAAGGGGCTGGATAGGAAAATGGGCTTACTCACTCACCGAAACACAAACAGCACACGTACTGTTATTTCACGGTGGTCTTCTGTAAGGGGGTGGTTACTGCCGCCAGACGGGCCCCCCAAATGACTGCGAAACACAGTATGCCTGCCACTACTTTCCAGATCCAGACCAGAGCAAAATTTAAAAAGTTCATTTTCAAAAACACATTTTCGCACACACACACACACACACACACACAGAGAGAGAGAGAGAGAGAGAGAGAGAGAGAGAGACATAGACAGACACCCAAACCTCCTTTTCTTTTAATGACTATTTTTAATTCTAAAATTTTATATCTTATTAAATTCTGGCCTTTACAATACAAGCTATGCTTAGTGTATACGTCACCGAAAAACTATTCATATGTGTAAACTATCTGTAAATTTTAAAATAAATAAAATAAAAATAAATAAATAAAAAAGTTGATCCTGCCGGGAATCGAACCCGGGAACCCTAGAACAGAGCATTAAGGCAAGTACCCTAGTGGCTATTTCTGTCTGCTAGAGTACCAGTATCATCACGTCGTCCATTGCTGAAATATTGTGATCGCAAGTACCCTAACCACTCATCTAACAGACTCGTCAGCTGAATAGGTAATACATAATAAATTTAAATATTCTTTAATTGATATTGGTTTTTTTATCTGCGATTCCGCACCTTATTGGTGCCTTTTCAAAATCCATAACTGAATTTCAAATACCATACTCATTATGACCATATTTTTTTATTAGTGCATATTAAAAATGTAAGCACAATAGACAGTTACGTAAATATCGTTGACAACAATGTCACATTATGTAAAACATGGCATTTAACATATAAACGATGTTTTATCGAATATAAACCAGCTGAACGTGTCACGTATTTAGTTTAACACGAAAACGGAATTAAACGTGATTCTCTAACAATAAATAATAGTGGTTGCGAAAAATTCCAAACTAGTCGCTCCTTTAGTGCTAATATCGTTGCGACATGCTGGGCTATTCTGCAACCAGTAAAACCGAAATGGAATTTCATGTGGATTTCGTTTTACTAAACTAGCTGGTGCCGGCGACATCTATCGGATTTGGGTAAAACTATATGCATTATGCTCTAATTTGCAAACCCTCGGGAACCTAAAGATAAAACCTTAACGAATTATACCTATAAACAATCCGTTCAATAGTTTTTGAGATTATCGCGACATACAGACAGACGCGGCGAAGGACTTTGTTTTATATTATGTAAAGATAAAGAGGATATTTAAGAATCATTTAAAGGAAACAAGAGTAGATCCACCAAAAATTGTGGTGTATAGATAATACACCATAATTTTAATATTATACATATATGTAGTATACATACATACATACATATATGTATATTACATATATGTATATTAACATATATGTATTATCTGGGTGTTTAATATACATATATGTATTTAAATGCAAATTGAGATATTCGTTAAAATCTCTAAACCCTTTGTTGTAATGGTAATATTAACTAAACCTAAATCTGTTGTTTTTTTTATATTTAACTAGCGACCCGCCCCCGGCTTCGCCTGGGGTGTAATTTTTATATAAACATTCCAATTATAACAATTAAACATTCCCCTTTTATCCCTCGTTCCATTAGTGAAAACCGAATTGAAATCGGTCTACCCGTTCACGCGTAATGCCGTGACCAAGGGAAATAGGTATTCATTTTTATATATAATAATAATAATAATAAGCCATTTATTCTACATTATAATACATTTGGATAAAATAAGAAAAAGTCATTTCTTTTCTAATTATGCAAATTAAAATCGTCTAGTTTACAAATTTTTGTTATCTAATTATTTTTATTATGTTTATTAGTTCCATTCAATGTAGTCGCCTCATCGGCGACTACATTGAATCATATCATTTTTATATATATAGACAATAAATTCTTAACTCTATTTCCTATCAATAGGAATGATTTTCATTCACTAACCAATTATTATAGAACAAGTTCCGTGGCGCAATTAGATTTATTTTCGCATTAGTTTCACGGGGCAAATTATCAATTAAATATTTATATTTTTTAATCCCATGGAAATCAATGGTAAAAATTCCCCTATGTACTGCTGGGAATAATGAGCAGTAATCCCTTTACGAATAACAATAGCACGTGTGCTATTTGTTTTCAGTGCGTAAGGATATCAGAGCCTATTCGCCTGTTCGTCTGCAGCGTACTTTCCTGGTGTTGCCTGTGTCCACAGACGACAGTAACCATAAAGTAAAAGTTTGCCTTGGTGAGTGGAAGGCAGGCTGAGTAAATAAAATTTACAGAATAGCCTCTCCTATTTCGAAGCAACGACTTTGCGCAAGTATGTCTAATGAGTAAGCCTTGTAGGGCTGTGCTGTCAGCACCTTTGCTTTTGGATGCTTGACATTATCATTAAGAAACATATTACACTCTTGTTCTATATCAAAATAAATTATTTATTTTAATGTTTACTTAAGTACGCTATACTTTAAATTAATATGATAAAATATATTCTCAGAGAAATAGACAACATAAGAAATTACATAATTATACCGTTGTTACACAGTAACTACCTATATTTAAAAAAACATACTATGTGGCTTTGAAATTCTATAATCACTCTATAAAGGATTATAAAGAGAAAAGATTTGTATGTATGTTTGTAATGAATAAACTCAAAAATTACTTGACAGATTTTAAAAATTCTTTCACTTATAGAAAGCTACATTATAATATAATTATAATATTTTATAAAGAGACGCGGACGAAGTCGCGTGCAACAGCTAGTAATATAAAAAAAAAAAAAAAAAAAAAAAAAAAAAAAAAAAAAAAAAAACAAGCCGCAGCCATAAGAAGTGTTCTTATTTATTCTTATGCCGCAGCCAATGAGTCAAATGAGACCTTGTTTTAGTTTGTAGATTTTAAATTTTGGTGGGTTAAGTGGTTTTTAAATAATCATTTCATTACATTATTTTATTTTATTTAAAAAAATATGTTGTAATATATTTTAATAGCCGCGACTTCGTATTCATATTTCTTAGGAGATGAAAATTTTTTTGCTCTTATATTTTGTCAGGCGTTGATTTTTTTATTTTATTTTGAGATGCATTATTGCCACTCAAATAGAGACATCGTTCAAACAAGGCATAAAGCGTTAGATTAGAATGAACGCATAATATTTTGCTCCTATTCTTCCGGTGACCGCACACAAGTAATTTCTTTTGCGATACTCATGACGATGGTGAACTTCACAAAGGAGATATCAATCACTTTTCTATGCAGATCACTTTAATTTCGTTTTAACTTCGCTTTAACTGTTGAAACTTGTACCATTAGGTAAGCAGAAATTATAGATTTTACAGGAAAAATATCTTGTAATTTGGTAATGGACTTTCATAAATACTTATTTAAGTTTGAAAGTATTAAAAAATCAAATTGTTCCAATAAAGCAATAAGTTTTTTAGTTTTCCGAATGTTATCCTCATTTACAAAATCTGAAATATTCACAGGATATTACTGAAAATAGTCGCTCCTTGACCGTTGTCGGGAGCGGGTGGTTTCTCGGTCCGCTCCGTGTTGTTATCACGAGTACCGAGTATTTGAGTGTACATTATTTAAAAAACTTGGCCTTTGGCCTTTGTTAAGTGTCGGTTGCAGAAGGCAACCTTTTGGCTGGGTTTTTTTGCAGGGCGAGTTGCTAGACTCGCCAGCGCAACTACCCTACAAATGGCGTCCGCTGCTACTGCAGGCGTCATTGGCCCTGATGGTCTACCTTTATCAGAAAATGTAACAGTTCAGTCCCGGTTGTACAGCGAAGTCACTGAAGTCCGTCCAAGAAGTAATCAAGCCATAGTTCTAGAATTATTATGTAACAAAGAAATTCCAAATGAGAGTTATATTGAAGCATTGTTATGTGCAGTTAAACCCGAAGAAATTACACACATTTCTAGGATCTCTAGGAACCGCTTGTGTGTTTATCTTACCAGTGCCAGTAAAGCGGACATACTCGTGAATGTAAATAAGTTTGTGCTTGTGGACGGTGAGGAAGTCAAAATCAGTCATCTTATCACTAAATCTGTCAAAGTTACGATTTCCAATGCAGATGCTTCTATTTCGAATACAGCAATCAAGAGATTCTTGAATAATGTGTGCAAAATTAGAACTGCCTCCAGTGTCACCGAACTAAAAGTGAACACTAGCAAAAATCAACTGAAGAACGTTTTTAGTTTTAGGAGGCTTGTTTACATTCATCCTGAGGATGTAAGCAAACTACCCGGCAGTCAAAAATTCAAAGGAGATGGTATTACTTGGAATGTATTTTTTAACACAGGCAATCCCAAGTGCTTTACATGTGGCTCTGAAGATCACTTCGCCAAACAGTGCACGGACACGGATAAGAGTAATAATACGCCAACACTTGAATCTCAAGAAAGGGAGAGTGCTATCGGAGACGGGGGGGCTACGGCGGTGACAGGAAGCAACTTGGGCCTGGCTACCAAGAACATCGACGGTGGCAACGACGGCGGCTCACCTCTACCCGCTAGCGGCCCGTCGCATTTCCCAGTGCTCCCTGACCCCGGCCTATCCGTTCTGTTGCCTAAAACAGCTGTTCAGCAGGCCGACTCAATGATTGAATCTTCTACAGACAATCGTGTTACACCTGAAAACATGGTAATCAGCCCGCCCTCTCAATGTTTTAAAAGGCCACACTCGAACACCAACAGTGATGTTTCTAACAGTGTTGATGGAGATTGTATTACACTTAACATCAGTCGTAAGAATAGGAAGGAGGCTGATGACAAATGTAATAAAGCTAAACCTAGAAAACAGA
Organism: Bembecia ichneumoniformis; assembly: GCA_910589475.2. Classification (NCBI taxonomy): domain Eukaryota; kingdom Metazoa; phylum Arthropoda; class Insecta; order Lepidoptera; family Sesiidae; genus Bembecia; species Bembecia ichneumoniformis. Next base: position 1,152,679 of record OU342531.1, read on the forward strand.
GGAAAACCATCGTCGATAACCCAGAGCAGCTAGAGGCACAAATTTCTTCGCAGCTCGAACCAGCCAGAACAACTATTGATGCCACCTTCACCGAACACCTGCTTGACTTTGGGAACGTCGTCTCCCTCCTTATTTCGACGACGGGCGGCAATTCCGAAGCTAAGAGAGTTAAATCAATGGATATCATTAAGAAAGGTAGAAAACAAGAAACTATTAAGCTTCTAAGTATGGTGCACGGTGTTGTTGCGGGTAGGGGCATAAAAAATAAAATCACAAGACTAATTGGTGCGCTTGAATTTAATGAAATACCTTCGGGTACTGAAGAGTCGGATGATGACAATTTGAGGGTGGAGAATTTTTTATCAACAAATAATTAAAAATGGAGCCCTATAGTGGGCATACAAATTACGAAAATTATAAACTAAACATTCTTTACTGGAACCCGTGCAGTTATAATACTAGTGATAAGGAGGTCGAGAGTCGGTGTCATCTTTTCGACATCATCGTGTGCGTGGAGTCCTGGCTCAATGCGAAGCATGATGATCCTTGTCACCCCCATCACCCTCATCTACCTGGTTTCAAAGTTCTTAGACAGGACAGAAGTAGCGGCCGTAGGGGAGGAGGTATAATTATTTTTGTGCGCGACACAATCACATTTAGTGTGATCGAGGACATTGCGACCCCCGATCCTTCGGTTGAACTTTGTGGCTTACGCATTACCAACATGACACCGAGTTTTGATCTTTTTGCGTGTTACAGGACGCCAGGTCTCGTCCTATCCCAAGAGCAGTGGAATGTAATGTTTCGTGGTGCGGGCCGAGAAAATTGTATTTTTATGGGTGACTTTAATGCCCACAATGTCGTGTGGAATTGTAGGAGGACCGACAGGAACGGTGAGCGGTTAGAACGATGCATTGACGCGTGCGGATTATTTTTACATAACACGGATACCTACACGCGCGTTGACGTTCATACTTCATACTGGTCCAATATTGATTTGGTCCTATCGTCTGGTGGTTTTTCCGGCTTAGTTGATGTTGAGGTTTGCGACGAGACCTGGGGCTCTGATCACTGTCCTATTTTTGTGAGTATTGACGTCAGCAAGAACTATTATTCTCGTGAGTCCTTCAAGCTTAAATCAGTCCGCACGGATTGGTTTAAGTTTGACCTTCTCCTGGAAAGCTCGTACTCTGACTTCTTTACCAATACTGAGTTTGACAATTACACTCCCATTAAAAAGTACGATTTTTTTACGAACATTGTAACCTCGGCTGTAAGGGACAGCACTCCTAGAAGGCCTTCTTTCTCGAATCGTCGAGGCGTTAGGAACCCGGTTCGGTGGTGGGATGCTGACTGCGACGAGGTTAAAAGGCATCGTGGTATCACTTATAAGGCATGGGTGGAGTCTGGTTCTCTTGAGCACCTTTTAACATACAAGAGGGCTTGCGCTTTGGCCAAGAGGACTTTCAGGGCTAAGAAGAGGGAGTGTTTTAGAGCATTTGCGGGCAGTCTCAGTTTTCAGACTGATCCGTCATATGTTTGGAGAACCTGCCGCGTCCTTAATAATAAATTTACAAAGGCTCCCTCTGTTGGCTCTGCGGGTGGCTCGAGGTCTGAAGGGGCCAGGGCGACCATAGATAGAATTGCTCCCCCCGGGGAGAGAAGGGTTACCCCCGACCTTCCCGATCATGAGCCAAATGATTTTTTTGATGTTCACTTTAGCATCCACGAGTTCAATGCTGCCCTTGATCCCAAGAGGACGAAGTCTGCAACCGGTATGGATGGCATTGATTATGAAATTATTAAAAAGCTCCCCTTTAAATATAGACTTCTTCTTTTGGACATCTTCAACGGCATGCACAGTCACCGTGTTTACCCCGACAGCTGGAAGCGCTCATTTGTCCACTTGATTGGGAAGCCGGGGGGTTCCGGTTTCCGGCCCATTGCACTCACTTCTTGTCTGGGAAAGCTCTTTGAGACCTTGATTAAAAACAGGCTCGAGTACTTTGTGGAGACAAACAACGTAATTCCCAGAGGTCAACATGGCTTCAGGAAAGGGCAGTCGTGTGCCGATAATTTGGCTGGTCTGACTCTCAAGGTTAAGGAGGCTTTCCTGGAGAGGGGTGGTGTTATGGCTGCCTTTCTTGATGTGAGCGGTGCATTTGACGGAGTCAATATCGACATTCTACTCACTAAACTTCGGGATATCGGTTGTCCGGGTAGTGTTTTAAGTTTTGTTCAATTCATCACGTTCGATAGATCGATCTACGCGGACTGCTTAGACGGTGAGTCGAGGAGGGTATATAGGGGTGTACCTCAGGGAGGTGTATTGAGCCCTCTGCTTTACCTGATATACGTGTCTGGTATCACCAATCACATTGGTGGCTACGTTGAAGTATCTCAGTATGCTGACGACATCGCCGTGTACGTCAAATGTAAAAGCGTAAAGTGGGGCAAACGTACTCTGGAGGGAGCTGTCGCTAGCATTGACGCTAAGCTTCGCGATATTGATCTGGATCTATCCCCCACCAAGACTATCTTTATATATTTCAACAGACAAGGGGTTAAGCCAGGCAACGCAGAAATAAAGGTCCGTGACCAAGTCATTAAATCCAGCGAGTCGACCAAATTTCTTGGGATAGTCTTTGACTACAGACTGGATTTCGGTAAGCAAGTTGACGTGGTGCGTAAGAGATGTTTTAAGGCTATCGGTGTAATCAGGTTTTTGTGCGGTACTTGGTGGGGTTCAGATCCAGATACCCTTTTAATTTTGTACAAAAGTTATGTGCGATCTATTCTTGATTATGGCAGTTTCATTTATCTTCCACAGCGCAGTGGGTTATTGGTTAAGATCGAACGGATACAGTATGCAGCTGTAAGGGCAGCCCTTGGCTATCGTATCAGTACGCCTACCAACATCTTGATCGCGGAGGCAGGGCTTACCTCTATCAGGGAACGAGCTTCTTATCTGTGCTACTGCTACCTAGCCAAGGTACTTTCCAATATCAATTCGACTACTTGTACAAGTGCTGAGCAGTATTTACGGGCTCTCGAAAGGAGGAAAAAAGGGTTTCCCAGCTGGTCTGGTGTGCTGTGCCGGAGTCTAGCTACCTGCGGAGAGTTAGAAAGTGCGATTATCAGAGGTCCCCGTTTTGGTATTTTTTTGCACGGCTTTCGCGCCGCTTATTTCCCGGTTCCCGTTGATTTGGACTTTGGCATCGGACTTAGGGATATCCCCTCACCTAATCTGCCGCTAGATGAATATATAAGGAACAGCGGTTCTTGTGCCGTCTACACCGACGGCAGTAAGAGTAAAGACTCGAACCTCGTCGGATTTTCTATATTCTGTGAGGAGCGCGGCGTTCGCTCTAAAGGAGGGCTTCCAAAGACAGCATCGGTCTTCACGGCCGAGTGTGCTGCCCTTAACGAGGCGATGGACGTCATTTTATCGTCCGAGGGTGGCAGCTTCTATGTTTTTTCGGATTCTCGAAGCGCACTCCAGTCCCTTACGTCGACTAAACTCGGCGTTAGGAGCAACTGTTTTATCTTTGACATCAGGCGGAAATATCTTGAATTTATTGATCGTGATCCTGGCGCCAATCGTGTACTATTTCTCTGGGTGCCTTCACATGTTGGAATCCGGGGAAACGAGGAGGCCGACGCTCTTGCGAAGGAGGCTGCCAGTATGGATGCCGCTACTATCACGGGAGTTCCTTTTACGGATCTTTACGAAGAATTTAACAGACGGGCCTGGGCAGACTCAACTCTCGCTCTACAGAAGGAGGGTCTGGTTAAGGGCGTATATTACTTTTACAATTATTACTCGGGGAGCCGAATCCCGTGGTTCTCTGGGAAGGGTCTTAGGAGGGAATTTGTTGTCACTATCAATCGGTGTAGGGCGAATCATTACAACCTGGCGGCCTCCCTTGCGAGAGTCAATATTATTGAGGACTCATCTTGTGCCTGTCACTTAGGAGATCAGGACCTCAATCACGTCCTATGGCAATGTCCTTTTTATAACATTCAGAGGGTCGAACTCATCGCGGATCTTGAGCGCCTTGGTTTTTGTAATCCAATGTGTGCGGAGATGTTTTTGACAAGGCCAAATATTCCGGCCTGCTTACGCATTTATGCATTTCTCAGAAAATGTGATCTTGCTATTTAATTGTATGTTTATCTATTTCACTATAACTTAACAGTATATACATGTATCTAGAATATTTACCGTTATTGTAATTAAAAACCTTTGTAAGTATAATCTGCATTGTGGCACATGTAAACTGTATTAAGGGCCCTTGGCTCATAAAATAAATAAAAAAAAAAAAAGATATTACTGAAATCAAGAAAGGCTTTTATTAATAAAACCTCCAAAGTGTAAGTTGAAATAAAAAACAATGACCTGATTTTGAACGATGTCCTTTATTAAAAAATTACACTTTATTTATGACTTCTAAATGGGTAAGCCTGTTTTGATTTTCCTGTAGTTTCCTGTTTATTTGATCGAAGCATCACAATCCACGTCGCCTAATAACCGAGACTTTGCAGCGCGAAATTACTGCCAGTAACTTTAGTTCTAATAGCGCAAAGATATCACGTTTAGCTAATAGCGCAAAGACCCGCTCCCGGCTTGGTACGAATCCTATATTTTACTGCAAATAATACACACAAACCACCCTTGTTTATCGTTTTTTTTATTAATGAAAACCGTTTCAAAATCCGTTGGGAGGTTTAAAAGAAGTTAACGGAAAAAGAGGCGAAGGCGGACTTTAATGTAATAAATACATTATTGTTACGTGCGGAGTGAGTTAAAATGCCATGTAAGGGCGAAACGAACGATTTATTTTCACAAACCAAGATGACTTCAATTCCCTTAATGTGTTGCCGGTTCACTGTCGCAGATAACTTCGCACAAGCTCCGAAGAGTCGCTTTCGCTTCGCAGGTTGTCGCACCATTCCTTATCTCGCCCGCTCGCACTCCTTTATATTTGGCGCCAAACGCCTCGATGTATTTCGAATTTACTAGAAATATAAACAAGATTGTAAACAAAGCATTAAAAATTCGGGAATGCTGTTTCCGTTGAAATGTAAACTCAATGTTGTAAACATAAGGACCAATTTTCCTTTGACACTAATCGGAAAGGACGTGGCTACCAAGATAGGGTGGGACGATCGAGACTTTCTGCCGGCACGAACGCTTTTTCCAGAACGTTCCATAGTTAGGTCGCAACATTATAATAAATCTTAAAGAGCCGTGCACATTAAATATTTGTTCAAAAAAAATTATTGGTACACATTGTGTTACAGAGGTCAAAAAATAGTTTCTAGAATCTTTGTCTGTTTATCTGTGCGTTTGTGCGCGCTAATCTCAGAAACGGCTTAAGGCGACGCCAGCCCCTAATGATAAAAAAATCCACTTATTTGTATCCGTTTTCCTTTTAAATTATCATAATAATTATAATTTAAAAAATACTCAAATCATCTGCAGGATCATCATAATTATTTTTTAAATTATATTTAATTATATATAAAAAAAATTACTAATTTGCTGTCTAATATCGATGTTGTAACCGTGCGATTTGCTTAATAATCAATATTTTAAATAGCTAATTCTTAAGATAAATTTTAAGATCCACTATCTGAAGGCTCACCAAAAGAAAAATTTGAATTATACTCTATTTAATTTTTAAATAGATATTTTCGAGATTTTCAATTAGCGACTCTCCCTTAGCAGTCCCGTCAATTCAGTACAGAACGAGTTTTGCGGCTGTAATCGCCTTAACTGATTTGAATGGGGTTTTCACTGATGTATTGTAGCAAGCTTCCCGCAACATTTAGTGTTGGTTTCTCCAATCGGTTTACAAACAAAAAAGTTACACGCTATACGAATACCACGCGTACGAAGTTGCGTAAAATTGTAATGTTTCTATAATATAGGATTTGCTTTAATTTAATAAATTAATAAATAATAGTAAAGGTGAATAAATAAAGGCTTTTAATAATAATTTTAATAAAGGTCTAAGGATTTGCTTGAAGAATCATTCGGTTTACAGTCCAAATCATTGTATCGGACAAAGCAAACTTTTACTCTGAATAAACCGGTGAAGTGGAAGAGAAATCTGCATTTATGCGACGATTTATTCTCCATTTATACTAAACGGTGTTTGAAAGTAACATCAATCAAACATAAAATGTAACGAAGGTACGAGTACACCGTCCTCCCTGGCGTCGTCGCGAGAAAGTTGCTACAGCCGTAGACCGTCTCTTATAATCTTACGTTCATAAACAAAACATACTTAATGATAACTATTGTAACTTTTCAGTAGCTGAGCCCGCAACTTAATATGCGTATTCGGTACAACTTTTTATTTTTAAACCGATTGGAATTGCTTAATACATCAGCTTGCTGCAAATGAATCAGTGAAAACCGCATTCAAATCAGTTAAGCCGTTTCTGAGGTTAGCGTGCACAAACGCATAGACAAACAGATAAAAACTATTTTTTCACCTCGGTAACATAAGTACAACGTGTAAAAATTGTTTTTTTTTTAATCTTTAATGTGACACGGCTCATTTACGATTTTATCATTATGTTATTATTTATTTTATTATATAGATAACTTGTGTTCAAAGATAACTTGAAGACTAAGCGTGTACTTGACGCAAGGCCATAAATTTGAAAAGATTTAATGCTTAAGGCTACCAGATGCACTATAAAAGAAGCCTTTTGTTTCTATTTTTAAGACTGATAATTTGAACTTTATGTTTGGACTGAAATATTTAATACTAGCTTTTGCATGCGACATAGTTCACGCACTTTTTTCTTATTTGTTAAAAGATTTATTCAATCTTTATGGCTCACTTTGTCAGGCGTTGAATTTTTATATTGATTTTTAAATGATCCTTCGGGAATAGTTATTTTTTTTGGATGTCCTTTTCTGTATCCCTGACAACGTGTAAGTATGTGGAATTTCATGATGATCATGAGTAGTTAAGGCGTGAAAGCGTTACAATTTTTGCATTTATTATATTAGTTAGGGATAGTGGAAGTTGTTTCAATGCACTTTTAAAATTCAGTATAACATTAGATGTTTTTCACTCAAAAAACATCAGATAAATTGTATAATTTTAATATAATACTGTTACGACTAACTATGGAACGTTCTGGAAAAAACGTTCACGCCGGCCGAAAGTCTCGAACATCCCACCCTATCGATGTAGCCACGCCCATTCCCGACTAGTGTCAAAGGAAATTGGTCCTTATGTTTATAACATAGAATTTACGTTTCAACAGAAATAGCATTTCCGAACTTTCAATGGCTTGTTTACAATCTTGTTTACATTTTCTGAATAAATCGAGGCGTTTGGCGCCAAGTATAAATAAGAGTGCGGTCGGCCGTGATGAGGAGTTGCGCGACAACAAGCGATACGAAAACTACTCTTACAGTGAACCGACGACACATTAAGGGAATCATTGACGACTTTTGGCAAGTTTAACAGTTTCATCGGACAAGTTTGGTGATTTCGGCAGTCATCTTGGTTTGTAAAAATAACGGCATTTAAACTCACCCCGCACATAACAATACCTACGTTTTATGGCATATAATAAGAAACTTTTGAAGGCATTATAAAAGCGTTCAAAATTATAGGACATTCAAAGAAGTCTTACTAGAGGTTATAAATTTATTATGATTAAATAAGGCACATTTTATCCAGGCGACGGCATGTGGTTGCCCAGGAACTCGAGCAACATAAAGGGGGTTGTAAGCTTACTGTCGATCCTGTTATTATGAAAAATTCATTAGACTACCGTGAAATAGCACCAAGTTGACTGTTGTGTTTTATTGTGTAAGAAATGTCAATGCCGCTCCCCTAATCCCAACTCGTGCCTTACTGTTTATCCTGTCAGGATTAGCAGTGTATTTTCATCCTAGGCAACGGTGTTCATCTTCAATCAAGTGTAGGTCAGCTCTTATCATAAAAAAAGTTTTTCTTTCAGAAATCTAACGAATCCCCCCACTTCGAAAGAATTCAAAATTAACCCTTTCTTCAATGTACTTTATAATAATTATCACGACTCCACAAGATTGTTATGCATACATTCTGACGGTCATACCAAACAAGCCGACAAAGCGTGCTCTCGAATCAGATACTCAAATAAGAGCCATTTTGATAAAATCGCACGTATGCAATTAAAATAAAATTTATCGTTTTATATCATAATTTATAACGTTTCGTGTACGTCGGATTAACTTGAATGAAAAATTGTAAAATATTACTTCCTCTACATGAAGATTATTGATACTAATAAGTAATAGTATATAGTCGTTGTCAAACTGCCATGTGCACTTTTTTTGATCACTGCCTATCGATCTATCGTAAAAGATCTATCTTAAACATGATAGATCTTCTACAACCTCATGCTATATGCCGCAGCTAGAATCTGAAATGCTCAATATTTAGTCTATTATCAATATAATAAATAAATTTAATACGTGAAAACTTGAGTTTTTTTTTTATATATTATGTCGACAGACAGGCTGACGGTCCACTTGATGGTAGGTGGCTACCGTCGCCTATAACACAAGCAACGCTACAGGTGCTGCAAGTGCGCTGCCGACTACAGTAGGATTAAGGATAAGGGATTAGGAGGGGATAAGGAAATGGGCTCTGGCATCCCTTACTCACTCACCGAAACACAACAGCACGTATATGCTGTTATTTCACGGTGGTCTTCTGTAAGGGGGTGGTCACTGCCGCCAGGCGGGCTGCCCAAGTTGCGGAAGAGTGCTCGTCCGACCTCGCAACTTCACCAATAGCGGATGAGAAGGACGCCAAGAGGTTTAGTCGGTAGGTCTACCCCACTACCATCTCGGGGCAGGAGTCCGACATAACCCACCGGTCTGTCCCCAGACGGGTGGGTATCCATGATGGATTCCTCTTGTAAAAAAAAAAAAAAAAAAGGCGGGCTGCCCAAATGACTGCGAAACGCAGTGTGCCCTACCACTACTTTTCAAATCCAGACCAGAGTCAATTTTGAAAATTACATTAAAATTTCCAAACATGACCCCGCCGGGAATCGAACCCGGGGCCCCTGAGACGTTAGGCAAACATCCTGGCCACTCATCCAACGTATAACAACACTAAGTTTCAAATCAAATACTTCTTTAAATCTTTATATTTTTTTTTTCTGAAAAACTTCTTTTGTCAATATCTCAAAAGTATACTTTTTGCACATAGCTAATTTTGGTTTGACAACGACGATATTTAAAACAGTTTTATGTGTGACAGTATATTATGTTGAAATAAGTTATGTCATCATTTCAAAAGATAAAGTATATAATAATCTAAATCTTACTCAAAATCTAATAAACAATAGATTGCAAAAGAACTCCAAAACGTCTATGTATATACATATATAATAAGTATATATATAAAACGTGTAGAATTCCTTTTTTTTTATCAAGGAGAAATCCGTTTACAGATTTCCTACCGCTGGCTAGGCGGTAGGGGTAGGTATGTGGCGGTCGCCCAGCACCTGATCATGGCGGCACTGGGAATACCCGCTAAAACTCCCCGGTGTCTCCTTGCCCTTTGAGCGGGATGGGCCGGGCTCCGCCGAGGCATCAACTCCGATCCACCCCAAGGGTATAGAATTCCTAGGAAAAGTGCATAAAAAATTTATTTCATAGATTTTAGAATTCAAAATTTCTTAGTAAAATAACATAATTACAATAACAATAATTACAATACATCGAAACTCACGGGGATGAAATGCAGAGTGGTATGTTATAGTTTTGCTAAATTCACACTCGATTTTTAAGTAAGTTTCAAGATTTTTTTTAAACAAGTTACCTTTATTAGTGTGACCTCGAAAGTCTGCATTTTTGTATGAATCACACTGACTTTGTATGCAACTGTATGATTCATGCGTTTGTATTTTTTTTTTAAGAATTCAAATTGCTTATAATATCTTTTGATTTTGATATAAGAAGTACGATAATAATACTTTTAAATACGAAGTTCTTTTTCTCCGTTTTATTCATTCTACTAATGGCGACAGGAACCTAGTTTTGGGATCATTAGTAGCCTTATTTTCCCCAGTAATATAGCTGACCGCCCACCTTCTAAACGTTTTTTAGTTAAATTATAAAATTACGCACTTATAAGTATCAACAGTCAAAAAATAATACAAGTAAAACATAAATTGGTTATTTTTTTAATGTATAGGTTGTCATACAGTTTGACAGTCCACTTAATGGTAAGTGGCCTATAACACAAGCAACGCCACAGGTGCTGCAAGTTCGAGGTTTAAGGATGCGAGATTAGGAAAGCATAGAGAAATGGGCTTTGGCATTCCTTATTCACTTGGCAAAGTCAAACGAGCTGCCAATTTAAGGCTTCGAAACTCAGTAATAAACAAGTACCTACTTTTTTATTATATTTTCTATTCATTATTGAGAGCGTTGGTGGCTCACTGGGAAAGACGCGGCGTAACGTGTAGAGTGGTCCGAGTTCGATCCCCGGTCATGGCATGTGTCGATGGTTTTTTTTCTAAAAACTTAAGTGCAATTTACTGAAGGAAAACATCGCGAGGAAACCTGCATACGTGAAAGAGAAAATTGTGAAACGCATTTGAAGTCCAGCAGTCCGCACTAGGCCAACGTGGTAGACCATACAGCCTATACGCCCTTGTTGGGCCGGTAGGCCTATGCCCCTACAGTGCGGACATATAATAGACTGTTGATAATAATGATTAATTTATCTTTTTTACTTTTTTATTATAAACCCGAAGAATACAAACGACATTAGGGGTATGCAGATGCACTGCCGACCCTGACGTGTTTCATCATGAACATTCACTTATTGTAAGAGTCGACGGAACATTGTTTAAAACAATAAGCCATCATATAGCGCCATTCAGTTGGTCGTTTCGCTTGCTTTTACAACTAGAACGGGATTGATTTATAACTCTCACGTCGCTGTGCAAATGTTCCTTGCGTTACTGGTTCGCGGTGATTTTCTAAAGTTAATGCTTAGTTAATGACTAGTTTTAATGACCGAGGTGCTAATCTTCTCGTAATTTATCCCCGGAAAGCGTGTAATGGTTTTTCATTAAATTGAACACTCGTCCGACCTATTGCTATTTCAAAAGAGTCTATCACGTGTCTTCAATGAGGGTTTTTAAGATGACGTCACTTAACGTATGATCCTAAGACGAAGTCATTAGGGATGATCCAAATGTATAATCATAGTCGTTTATTTCCATTCAGAGTAAAATTCCAAAAAAAAATTTAGTAATTTAGTACATACCTACACATCTGTCAAATATGCAAAACAAATTGACTATTGTGAGAGAATTAAATTTAGTCCTTGAAACATTCATATTATGATATTTCTAGTGAACTACTGAATAACGTTGAATAATAATAAGTTATTATGAAAATATTTGAATGCTCAAATTTAAGTTTAACAAAAAGAATATATATCGATTCCAAAATGTTCACTAATATAAGTACAAAATTTTTTTGGAGAAAATACGCATTTCCAATTATCATAATAATAAGATGACGATTACTGCCGCCAGAACGCCGGAAGGCATGTCCAGTTTATGATTCCGGGAGGCAAGTGTATCCTGCCACCCGACTCACGCCAAGTGGAATTATTCCAGAAATATTTTTAAAAGTCAAGGAATGCTGGCGACTTCGTACGCGTGGTATTTGGAATAGCGCATAACTTTTTGATTGTAAACAGATCGGAATGAAAATACACTAAATGTTACGGGAAGCTTGCTACAATACATCAGTGAAAACCGTATTCAAATCGGTTAAGCCGTTTCTGAGATTAGTGTGCACAAACGCACAGACAAACAGACAAAAAATCTAAAACCTAGTTTTTGGCCTCGGTAACATAAGTACAACGTGTATAAATTGTTTTTTTTTTTTTTTTTTTTTAAATATGTGCAGACACGGCTTGTTTACGATTATATGTGTAGATAGATAATAATTTAACATAATTTACTATTAAGTTTATTTTGTAGTTAAAGAACGAGAACTGTGCATGAAGGTACAAAAACCAGGAAGTAGACTAAAATATTATTGTAGTTAGACACGTGAAAGGCGGGTAGGGTTTGCTCTAGGGAGGTCTAAAGACGAGTGCTTACTGACCTTATAAATATATAGGTAACTACATATATAAAGTCAAGCAAATAGGGTATTTGACTACAATGAAAATATAGCTTAACTTAGCTGGATCAAGCTTAGCTTAGCTAAATTGGTTTATAATTTATATTAAAAACAATTATGTGACGAGCCCGTCGGATGAGTAGTTAGGGTGCTTGCCTTAACACTCTGTTCTAGAGTTCCCAGGTTCGATTCCCGGCGGGGTCAACTTTGAAAAATCAAGTATTCCAATTAGGCTCTGGTCTGGATTTGGAAAGTAGTGGCAGGGCACACTGCGTTTTCGCAGTCATTTGAGCAGCCCGTCTGGCGGCAGTAACCACACCCTTACAGAAGACCACCGTGAAATAACAGCACGTGTGCTGTTGTGTTTCGGTGAGTGAGTAAGGGATGCCAGAGCCCATTTCCCTATCCACTCCTAATCCCTTATCCTTAATCCTACTGCAGTCGGCAGCGCACTTGCAGCAGCTTTGGCGTTTCTTGTGTTATAGGCGATGGTAGCCACCTACCATCAATTGGACCGTCAGTACTACCATCAATGGCGACCTCAACATAAAAAAAATCTTTATCTACAATTCGCATTAGTATTGATAAGTAATAGGACCTCAAAGCGAAGGTTTGTGTAATATTAGGCTGAAATCCGACGAAATATGAATGCCTCGTACTGCAACGATAAAGCACGATGAAGCGTGCCTTGCATCTCATAAATAACGGTACATACTACCTAAAACATATAAAAACGTGGTCACTGTGTAAGTGCCCTAAGTTATAATAAACACTTGCGTCACTCAGGTATTTATCGGGTTTAACCATCAGGCAGTAGCCCTCGTAGGTAGTTATAACAGACAGAACCACAATAACGCTTATCCATCATCACAATAAACGTGCCCTTATAAGAGACAGTATCTTGGAATTTTCTAGTCCATCGTTTAATACTGAAAGAAATAACTGGTTGCGGTTTCCTTTAAAAAAAACGCTCTTTAGAATTATTCCTGAAAAGAAATGTCATCTGAAAGTAGTTTTTCCCTTTCGAACATACGATAGAATAAGATAATAGCCATTGACGAACCCATTGGTCGAGTGGAACTTTGAAAGTGAATTTTTTAAGTAGGCTCTGGTCTGGATCTTGCAGGTAGTTTCAGAGCACACTGCGTTTGGGTAGCCCGTCTGGCAGCAGGAATCACCCCCTTACAAGAAGACCACCGTGAAATAACAGTATGTCATTGTAGTTGTTGTGTTTCGGCGAGTGAGTTAGGGATGCCGCGAGCTCATTTCCTTATCCTTTCTTAATCTCTTATCCTTAATCCTACTATACTACGGCAGTGCACTTGTAAATTCCGTTGTGTTGCTTGTGTTATAGGCGACGGTAGCCACCTATACTCTATTAATTAAAAAAAAAATGTGTTTATAATTTAATCACATTCACAAACTTATTTTTACAAAGTTTTATAGGAACTTTGAGAACTTTTACTTTTTGATCCCTGAAAAATCTTACTTGTTGATTGTTGCAGAAAAAGTAGCCTATACCTAGTGCTTTGTAATGGGAAAAAGTTCTATTTTTTTTTTTCTGAAGTTCGGCAGGCAAACTGATCTTCCACTTAGTGATTGTAATGCGCTGCCGACGTCGATAGGATAAGGCCATCGACGTAATATCCAAGTAGACGGCTAATACCTATTTATTCGCAATGCAAATTGTTCTGGCAACTGACTGAGGTGCGCGGGCGCGGGGTACTGAACGCCAATTGGTCCGATCAAGGTCACGACGAAATTCTATTGGTCGTTACTGCCCATAGTAACTTCTATTGATCGAACATTACCGGGCGTGGAATTATATAATATCTATTTCTCTAATGTGTTGTCTGAACGCGTTCGCCCTGTACTAGAAGTCTAGTTGGTAATTACGTCGATGGATAAGGCACACATACCGCTTGCTCTCAAACAAAAAAGTACACATACTGCTCTATTACCGCGGAGGTCTTCGGTACAGGGGTGATTGCTATCGCCAGACAGTGGCTCTAGCATGAGTTTACGATACTACACTCGCTAGCGAGAACGTAAAACATTTATATGGAAAATTGATAATTTGACATTGACAGTTCACGATTTCCCATACAAAAGTTTTACGTTCTCGCTAGCGAGTGTAGTATTGGTGTAGTATCGTAAACTCATACTAGAGAGCCTCAGGCCGCATAACTTATTACAAAACGCAATGTGCCCTGCCATTATTTTTATTAATAACTTAAACAAATTGATAATAACTTAAATATATTGAATTTTATTCCATATTCTGGAAATGGAAAGAAAAGGTTCCCTCAATTAAACCACGCCCATTTTACTATGAGTATATTTTCTTAGTTCCTATTACTCAAGAAATTTCGAATTCTTAATCCTTACAACTCATTCGATCTCCTTCTTAAATCCTCGTATTAGTAGCAGCAATTTCTGGAATGTCTGAGTTAACTTCCACCCTCAGCTAGTGTGAATTTGACATTTCAAACGCGTCGCCGTGTAAATTTTCATTGGGTTTTGTGGCGTGTGAACCGACGGCTATAGTACCAAGTGTTCTCGTTATGTTATCACTGTTTATTTGTGACTTTTAGATGGTACATGGTACTATGAAATCTCCAAAACATTTGAATTTAGTTTTGAGCTCTCGATCGGCAGGTAGAGAAATTTCCATACGGTGAACAAAATTATATCTTTTAGGGTTCCGTACGTCCGAATAAAAAACGGAACCCTTATAGGATAACTCGTGTGTCCGTCTGTCCGACCATTCCCCTATATCCGAAATTACTGAACCTAAAATTTTGAAAAAAAAAAAAAAAAAAAAAAAAAAAAAAAAAAAACAGAAATTAGTTTTCTACTTATAGATTATAGGAAAACCTATAAGAAGTCCATGATATTAAAATAACATGGTAAATCACTCAATATTGTGCGGATAGGTAACATAGTCCACAAATTCAATTTGACAAAAAAAGTTGAACTACTTGAAACAAGTCAAAATTCATTTTTCTGAGCCAAATGTTACAATTACCTTTTTCTCTACAAGTAAGAAACTTTAGTTTTAATACAATTGCGTAATTTTGAAGTCATTAATTTCTCCTAATAAATCAATAAACACCTTAAACCAAAACCAAAACCTTAAAAAATAAAACTTTATGCAAGTTGTAATAAAAATATTGCACTTGTCTTTCTAACGAGGGTATTAGCTTATTTAATTACTTGTCTAAGACTTATTTAAAACTTCATGCCATCTCATATAAAGCGATATTCAATCGAGTTACGAGAGTTAGGTTGTGGGTCGTGCCAAGCTAATGGGCCTCTAACTCACTTGAGGCTCGTTCGATTGTCTAATTGGACGAAGCGAATAACGATAGATTTCTCCCTTCAAGCCGGACGAGTTTATTACATACCAACAATTTTCTACTGCTTTCTTCGATTGAACAAATAGGACCAACTGCATCTCTCGTTCGGAAAGCTTTTCAGTAGCCGCGAAAAGTACTTCCAATCTGACTAACTTTAACCAAATTTAAGTCCAATCTGACTTATATTTAATTTAATTTAAATATAAGTCCAATCTGACGAACTTTAACCAAAGTTAAGTCGACGAAAAAAGCAAAGAGCTATTATAAATACAAAAACGTGTTTTATGTTATATACGTATGAAGATGTACTATTCAAATATATATACCTAAGCTGTTTAGAAGGAACTTAATGTAACTTGAGAGGCAATAAGACGCTTTGTTCCCGATCAATTCAAATATTTTATTACCTTACAACAATGGTGGGTTGGCGAATATCGAATGTTTAGAAAGTTTACAATAAATTGTCTATAATATCGGGAATTGGAATAATTAAATTACGTGAGAAAATTGTAGTTTAGGAAAATTATTAGTCCCTGAGACCGGTTAGAGACAAAGATTTTCAACTCCATAGATCGGGCAAGAAGAAAGAATCCGTAATGTGACATTTAGAACCACGTGGTACAAAATCGCTCAGTTCATCGCCAAATTTACAAGGCTATTTAGCTACGCCATGGCCTTCCTGATTGAGGCGATCAGGATCAATATTTTTTGTAGGAAAATTATCCCAAAGCCCTCTCTATATATTCTATATATTTAATCTTTAAAGGTTAAGGATTTCAAATTTAGAGTTTGACTATTAATTTTATAAATAAAAACCAATACTCTTCGTTAGTATTAAATACATCGTAACATGAAACGTCTATATCGTCTCGGCTATTTTATATATTAAAATTAAATTTAAATTAGAGTATTAAATATGGAAGAAATTATTATTAATAATAATTAATATTAGTACCTACTTAATTTATACCTTTTGCTATAGAATTTTCTTATAAACTAAAGATCATAACTCAATATTCTCTTTTGTATTGTGCGTTTGGTAACAGTTTGTAAAAAAAACAATTTGGGAAAATATTAAAAAAGAAAAATCGAACAAAAATCGAAACTTAATGAAATTTCAAAATTCTACAATTTCCATTAAGGGAGGTCTGAGGATAACTTTAAACATTTACAGTGTTATTACAAAAAAAAATACTAAACTATGTCTCAACACGTGTTTTGTCAAACAGCGTCTAATGACATTTGTATACAATTTCACAGTTTAAACCCTGCCTCAAATCATGTTTAACCTTCGCTATTACAAAATAGTGTTTGTCCTTTGACTTACCAAAACATCGCTGGGCAACCTATAGGTAACCAAATGTTGCTATTTTAAAATTATAAAATAGCAAATAGTAACAATAAAATAACAACATTACAAAAAGTTCGTTCAACTTCATTTGGTTCAATCCGAAACGTTCCTTTCTATGCAAATTTGTTATGTGCTAATAGAATATCCTACGCAGAAAATATTTTAAAATTATCTATATATAAATAAAACAGTGACGTGTGTGATTATAAATTAATTATTGCTCTAAATACACCGCCATAAGTATGTTTTGGAACCAAAACTTACGTATTAATGAGTACATTGTACACATAGAACAGTGATCGGTTGAAAGAATGGAATGTGTTTATCGAGACTTGTCAATCGTCATTACTCATTGTCAAATGAGTATAATATAAATAAAAATTATGGAAAAAAATGGACAATTGCAATATTAAAATAAAAATTCGTGAACGTGAAGGAAATTGGGTTCAAGAATAAAAGGTAAAACAACCCGATATTTCATCATAATCATAAGCACACCACTAAATACAACTTGCGAAAATTAGAGACAAAGCAGTTTAGACTAACTTTGAGGCTTCCACAAGCATTGACATGTTATAAATATGAAAAGTATTATTTAAACCGTGCCTAACTCTAACTGTTTAAACACGCTTTTGTAATAAACATTTTTTTAGACACATGTTCAATGTATGTTTATCTTTTTTGTAATAACACTGTTAATTTTTAATAACCTTGCTATGGTTTTATTAAAAATTTACACTTTTGAATCAATAGAAAAGATACATAAATATTTGTCGGATCTAACTGACTAGGTATAAAATATGTATCTTCCTTCCTTACACAGTATAAAGTGAAGTCGCTGCCCGCTTCTGTTTGTCTGTCTGTGTGTATATTAGAGAATAAGTCCTCGTAAACCAAAGAAGAGGTTTTGATGCGGTTTCCACTAATAGAAAGAGCGTTAAATGGGGAATTCCGTGTTTGTGTCCGACGAGAAAGGCATCCTAAAGGGCTGGGCCGATTTTGATGAATTTTTTTGTGTTTGAGTGGGCCCCTGAATCGTTTTGATTCATAATTGGACCGGATAGGTGGCGCTGCAATCAGGTTATCCGGTTTGGGTAAGACAACGTCTGCTGGGGACCACTAGTATCATGTAAATAAAAAGATCCTTAAAGCACTTAGATATAGCGAACTGTACCCTATAAATATGTTATAATTATTATTATTTCATTTTTTGACATATTAGATGTGTTTAACTTAATGTTATAAAATGTAACTTATGTTAATTTAAGTATTTTTTATATGACAATGATCTGAGAGCAGTTAATGGTAATCCTGGTCGTCTTCTTTTATTAAGTCGTCTACAAATACAATGCTGCATTACACTTAAAATAATATGTTAACCGGTTTCTACCCGAGTTGTTTGTCAATCACACTGACTGAATGGACATCAATCTGAGCTGCCGTAAGGCGTTTCGGGTTGACAACGACACCGTACCTTAAAATACCATACATTAAATCAGCAATAACAAGTAAAAAGTGCAAGTAACATGACACACTCGAGGAACTATGTTATTACCCCAATTCCCTAAAGCGCTACCACGATATCTCGGAATATTATCACTTGGGATATCATTCGAGATGTCTCTCGATACGTATCGTGGCCACGGCGCTATAGAGATGCTATCGCTGACGCTTCACGAGGGCACTGTCGAAACAATTCGTGCGAGTGTAACAATTTGTCGTCACGATTGAGTTTGAGATTAAAATCTTCCCTATTCGGAATAGTGGTGGCTATCACGGTTGGCTACTGTCGTTTCTCGATTACCCAGTCTATTTTTATTTGTTTTATCATATTTTTTTTAAATATAGCTTACTTTGCCAATCACTATATACTTTACGGTTTTAATTTAGTTTTTTACATAAAATATGTACAATTATAAATACTATTGTTCGCTCAGTGGTCGAAATAGGACGATAATCATTTCAACAAGAAAAAAACATTTTTTTTTTTATATTTATAACACTAAAGCTACTAAACGAAAGAATCTGTTAACAAACAAATGAGAAAAGGTGCTAACTGTTTTAACTTTTATCAGTCTATTGATTAAATAAATTTTAAATTACTTAAATATTGTAATTGTTTAAAAATAATATTAATAAATAGTGCATAATAAAACCGTACAAAATAAATCATTTATTATAAACCACAGAACTTGAAAACAACCCATTCATATTTTTTGAGCCACGTTTGATTAAAAATGGTCAATCGAGTAAAAAAACTTTAGATTAGTTTTTAACTTTAGTTAGAGTTTTTAAAATTTAACTTAAAAAAATATTTTAGAGAGAGTTGCAAATTGCAAATAAATTGTATAATATATTCACCCCTATTGATAGAGAAGTATTGACAAACAAACTTTGCAATAAATAAAATTATTCATACAGGATGATGATGGTTCAATTGGAATAAATTTCCATCGTAATTTGTTTTGCGTGTGTTCTGAGATCATATTTTTTTTTCCAAATTTTATGATTTTAACGCAAATTATAATCATTTATAGGATTTGAAAAGGAAGTTTGCAAGAACCAAAATGTGCAATTACCTGAAACCAGTCCGACAGACGAGGGTGTAACAGAGGGTTGGACAACAAATTATCCTTCCTTACATCATGACGATATATTATTCCTTACAAGGCTTTAGATTCGAGTTTCAATAGTAGCGCCGCGATCGCGCGAATCTCTCGCGAATTGTTTAAAACTCGAGTCACGATCAAAAACTGTTTGTTCAACCGGCGCAGGAGTTACGTTTATAGTTTCAGTGTTCAAGTGTGAATTATATCGGGCATTATCCGGACAGGTTTCAGTACACTTTCACCTCGTTCGCACTTCGTTTTGAAACCGTTTAACAGCATAATACCGTTTTAACCTTTTAAGTAATAATAGCCGTAATTGCGTTATAATACTACCAAAAAAAATTACTTATAATTCAATATTATTTTCATACTACATAGCTGAGCCCGCAACTACGTGTGGTATACCGTAAACCGTGTAACTTTTGGTTGTAAACAGATTGGATCATTCCAATCTGTTTAAAACAGTAGATGCTACGGGAAGCTCGCTATACATCAGTGAAAACCGCGTTCAAATCGGTTAAACTGTTTCTGAGTTTAGCGTGGACAAACACATAGAAGAAGATACAAAAAATCTAAAAACTATTTTTTTGACCTCGGTAACATAAGTACAACGAGTAAAGATTGGATTTTTTTTTTGGAAGAATATTTAATGTACGGACACGGCTCGTTTACGATTTTATTAAATGTATAGAAGATTGAGTTGTGGGTTTCCGGGATGATGGCCCAAGTCTGTTGGACCCCACCAATTCAACCACGGGGTGGGGATATAAATTTAAATATAGATACATTCCAGTCGACAAATCAGTCTCGCTCGAGAAGTCGAAAAGTGCAGAAGTGAAGTGCAGTGATGTGAGGTACTTTTTCTTCTAACACGGACTACACCACTGAGGATGTCGACCGCAGTTGTTGACGAAACGTTTGGAAGAATTTCCAACAGACCTGGGCCATCATCCCGGAAACCCACAACTCATATGGATACCGGCCGAGAAAACCTATATTCCACTATTGTATAGAAGATTACTTTTAACTCATTGTGGGCTCAATAGATAGAATGCCTTTAGTCAGAGTTTAGATAGAGGAGTTTATTAAAAAAAAAATTAAAAAAAAAACCGGTATTTTATTAAGATTACTACAATTTCGTTATTTATTTTATTTGCAAAAACGATATTGTAACCTATCATTGTTTTCATTTCCCTTATCTTTCTTTCCACAAGTGACCCATACACCTAACCTATTCTTTGTAATCTCATTACAAGCTCCATGGTAACTTAGTCCAGATTGAGGACGATTTCTATATACGGAACGAAGATCGCTCTTCACATTGACCCGAGAACACGTTGCTTATACGTAACTTTTCCCACGACGGGCGTTCAAACCCGAACAACTTAATAGAGAACTTAATAACCGAAGTGTATACATTGGAACTTCACGAGTATTGACATTCATTGACATGAACTGCCCACGCCAACCCAAGTACCGTTTTTAGTGGGTTACCCTGATTGTTATCCATTTCGTAATAGTTATGTTTTCATATACATACTAATTACATTTTGACGAGCCCGTTGGATGAGTGGTGAACGTGCTTGCCTTAAAACTCTGTTAAGGTTCGATTCCCGGCAGGATCAACTTTGAAAGATGAACTCTAATTTGGCTCTTATCTGAATCTGGAAAGTAGTGACAGAGCACACTGCGTTTCGCAGTAATTTGGGCAGCCCGTCTGGCGGCAATAACCAGCCCTTACAGAATACCTCCGTGAAATAACAGCACAAGTGCTGTTTTGTTTCGGAGAGTGAGAAAGGGGTGCCAGAGCCTATTTCCCTAAGCCTTTCCAATCCCATATCCTTAATCTTACTGTAGTCGACAGCGCACTTGCAGCAGCTGTGGCGTTGCTGTTATAGGCGACGGTAGCCACCTACCATCAAGTGGATCGTTAGCTTGTCTGCCGATCGCAACATAAAAAAATTTAAACATAAAAAACGTTGTGTAAATTATAAATGAATAATATGAAGTAGTGGCAGGGAGGCATACTGTAATCCTCGGTCTTAAACTGCCGAGAGTAACAAACAACCCTCTTACGGCTAATTCCAATAAAATACAGACAGTAAGAGATAGACAGCTACCAAAGATCGACAGTATTTTCCTATATATATTTTTTAGTAAAGGTCGTCAGACAGGCTGACGATCCACTTGATGATAGATAGCTATAGTCTTTTTGCCTATAACATAAGCAACTTGACAGGTGCTGTCGCCAAGGGATAAAAAGGTGTGCTCTGGCAAAAAAAAAGGGCCATTAGAGCCATCTATCAACTAGATCCGCATCCCTCAGAGAAAAGTTCAAAGAAATTAAGATTTTAACTGTTACATGTCAGTATATTTATGAAAATTTAAGTTACGCGCATAAAAATATTAGTCAATTTAATAAAAAAATGTGATGTACACAATATAGGTACTAGGTTTAAAAATAATTTAGATTTACATAAGACGCGACTCCACAAGATAAGTAATTCTTTTATGGGTCAGTGTATACGGTTTTATAATAAACTGCCTGAGATGATTAGAACCTTATCTATAAATAAATTTAAAGTTGTCATTAAAACCAAACTCCTCTCGAAAGGCTATTATAAGGTTACTGATTATTTAAGTGACAATGAAGCCTGGAATTAAAGCCTGGATTCGGAGCTCATACTATGCTTAGTATTGTATATTTACTTTAGGTATTAAGTGTATGATTATAATTGTATTTTTTTTACATTGTAAAGATGACAAAAAGAATAGTATCCTGAGTTTCTTTCGGGGTTTCTTCTCAGGATCGTCATCTTGGCTTTTTTTCCGAAACCCTGGTAAATTTAAATTTAAGTGGTAATTCTAAATGACGATCATAAGAGTTTCTTGGGGAAACCTAATTGATAAATAAATATTTTGATTTTGATTTGATTTCGATCTCTTAACAGCACACATGCTGTTATTTCACGGTGGTCTTCTGCATGTTATGTATTGATGTCAGTGCAATCGTGTTTCGTTATATGTTAATAACACACGAGTATACATATAAATTAATTTTATTATGTATAAATGGAGTACCTACAAGTAACTGCACCCATTTAGATGAAAACAGCTTCTTAACTGCGCAGTTACAACGTCGCTAATAGCGGATTTAATGTCGCGATAATATGTCAACATCATTACAACAATACAAGTGTAGGACTTGATTTACTCGTAAAGTGAACGTATTTATGATTATTTATTCGTCTATGAATTAGTGGACTTATTTGAATATTTTATTACTGTACAAGGACATCGAATAGGGCGGTTACTATCCTCATAGCTATAGCTTTCTCATGGGAAGGGTCCAAGGGTCCAAAAATGTACAAAGATCAATTTATTGTTCCTTGTCCAGACTTTACGCAGAAAAAGGCAGAATTCTAAAGCGGGCTACACATAGCTATTTGCGCAAGTTCTTTAGTGGAGACTTTAGTTTGCCTTTGCCGGCAACCTAGGCTGCCGGTCTCCAAGGCGTCGCTCATTGAATCATCAATAAAATACAATGGCGTTTCATAGCATCCTCTATCCAGAGAGAGTTGAGAGCAGTGGACTCAACGAATCGTTGCTGCGAAAACTGAGCGCTGATTTTTGGTGATGATATGCATATATACCTTGTGGCACGAATAATCCATGACGAACACAAAAGAATATTTCTAGCGTATGCTAAGGGAGGGTGTCCAGACCCCCTAAACCCTCCCCCCTTATATACGCCCATGCCGCACCTAAAGTAAGTCGGCACGGTGTACGTAACACACGCACACCTCAAACTCTCTTTTATTTTTCTTTACATTCTTAATAAGCTTAGTTAAGGCGACGAATTGGAAATTTCGGTGGCAGGGTTTTAGATTTTTCTCAGCAATGACAAAACATATGAAAGTGATGTTTAATAATCTGTTTCTTCATGTTACTGACTTCATTTTGTCAGTTGGATTACACGATTGGTAAACTTTTATAACAGAGAAAATTTTTCTAAAGAAACCTCTTTTAAAACACAGATTTACATTTTACAGGCAAACGGGACCAATTTATACCTCCAAATTTTCTATGTACATTAGTATAAACATACACTTTAATTTTACAGTTGGATTTCTTAAATATTAGAATTCAGAAGGGTAGTTGCTTTGAATAAAACTCAATTTAGAATAATTGACTTCAATTACATTATAATTCACTTGTATTCTAGGTTACACACATTTATTACTCTGAAATTACAAATATTCACGCTATTTTACTGACACTCTTAATCAACATTAATTCACACTCCGTTTATTAAAAACCATATTTCATTAGCGACTCTACTCGTCGAAGATTTAGTCAAGACTCCCAAATCGCCAACGAGCCAGCTTATTTATATCTTTCCTTCGTTCCGCTCCGTTGACCCAAACAAATATCGACCGATATTAACATTTAGAACACACGTAGGAAGATATATAAATAAAAACTACCCACAATATTGAAAAATTGCTCACATAAAATACATTATAGTTTTTAACAAAAAATTGTTTTGTCGCATACGACCTTACGACATAAGCAAGCGCGCTCTCGTTTTCGTATGCAATCACAGCGGTATTAATTGTTTATCGCTACGTCGCCTTAAACATGATTTAAGTACAGTCAAGACGGCAAACGTCCAATTCCAGGTCTGCTTTCGGCAAATTTCATTCCAGAAAAAAAATTTAAAAACTACCTACATGTATAATACAATTTCTTAAAAAAATAAGTACATATTTAAAGTAATTGTAACAGCTCTATATTAAATACTAACTATGGCCTGTGACTTAATCTGCGTTTCTTTTTAAATTATAGTCATATGTATTTCTGCAATTATGTAAAATTCTGATTGCAAATGTTACTTACTGTAATTATTCTGTAATTGATATTATAAAAAGTTAAAGTTAAAGTTTCTACGTTTGTCTTCTTCAGCTCGATCCATCGTCGGCCTCTTTCCTACACGGATAGATGCTGGCCAAGAGCAAACCCATCTTTAATAAAAAATAATAAAATGTAAATCACAGGTAATCTTCGAAACTGCTCATCCGATTTAAAAAAATTTTCATCAATGGTTAAAATAAAATTTCAAGATCGATATAGACTAAATATTCCACGCAGTCGAAGCCGCAGGCGCCAGCTATCAAAAATGTCAAAAAATGTCAAAAATGTATGTCAAGCGTTATGTTGCTTTACATATTATGTCAGGCGTTTTATCTTTTATTTTTTTATCCAGCTAGGGAAATAAATTACTGTAAAAAGTTTCATCAAAATCCGATCAGTACTTTTTGCGTGACAGAGCAACAACTTTCGCATTTATAACATTTTGTTATCGCGTGAATAATATTTGAATTTTGAATATCCTCTAGAGGCTGAAACAGTTTCGGAATACGGATAGAATGACAACCGTCTTGTGATCCTACGCATTGGCGATGATACACTAATAAGAACTAAGCTGCAGAGCCTGCCACATAGACGCAAAGTTGCCTGTCTGTGTGTATTCTATAAGATGTACTTCGGAGAGTGTGCTCGAGAGCTGCATGAGATCATACCGCCTTCCCCTTCTATCGGACATGCAGACGTACGGCTGGTTACCATCCTCACCTTGTCGAAATCCCTCTAATTCGGACCAAGCGCTTTAAAACATATTTTGTGATGCGCACTGCTAAGGATTGAAACTCCCTGCCGGGCGTCTGTATTTCCGAGCTCATACAACCCAAATCTTTTCAAGGTTCGAGTGAATAGACATCTTCTGGGTGAGCTCGCTCCATCGTCGGCCTCATCCTTCCTACGTGGATAGATGCTGGTCAAGAGAAAACCCATCTTTAATAATAATAAAAAAACTTTGGGATGTAACAGGACTTTAGCTACATATTGTAGAGAGAAGTTGCAATAAACTGTTTTTTTAAAGGGTTATATACCTACTATATTTTATATACCTTTAAAAAAAATTATTGCAAATAAAAATTGATATAAATATAATTAAATCTAGTCTATTCTTTATATATTATGCGATTACGTTTAAAGTTATTAGAAATATGAGCTACATAAGCGCTTAGAAAATCCATCTTGCATAATAGAATCTAGGTCGTGCGTATGTCCAATGTCAACTGGACTGGACAGCCGATTAGATTTAATCTTGTTTATCGGGCTCTGACTTTTGCCCTGAGTAAACATTGTTTTAAAAGTAGGTATACTCTATGATACATATATTTAACTGTTGTTATATTATTTACTAGTATGCAGTATAGCGCGTAACTTTTTTTGTAAACCGATTGGAATGAAACAAACACCAAATGTTACGGCTGCAATACATTAATACATGAGTGAAAACCGCATTCAATTCGGTTAAGCCGTTTAAGAGGTTAGTGTGCACAAACGCACAGACAAACAGACAATAATTCTAAAAACTATTTTTTTGACATTGGTAACATAAGTACAAAAAATATTTAATGTATTTTATGTTACACGGCTCGTTTACAATTTTATTATATGTATTTATATTTATATCAGACATAGATTTATTAATAGGTATATATTGTGGAGTAAAGGAATAAAAATATCTTGGATACATAGATATTTTAGACATGTGTTCGTACTTGTTTATTTATAAAGATTTTTCTTTTTTCCTAATAGGTACACGGCTCGTACGAGACGGTCGACTATTTTCGTGAGTTTTTGTACGAGTTTGTCAACTAACTGATTCGTAACAATTTAACAAAAGGTTCAAGGTTTAATTCTGGGTGCAATTATTTAACGAATAATGTTAAATAATAACTTATGAATCCTGCATTGTTAATGTGCCATAATAATTGTTAACATTTTAGTTTGTATTGGTCATTTATAATTGGGTAATTATATCTGGCGGCAGTAACCAAATCAGTAACAAAGTCTTAGGAACGCTGAAAAGTAACAACACGTTTGTGATTGTGTTTCAGTGAGTGAGTACCCTTACTCACCTTGTAACATGCTAAACCACTTATTAAAACCCATTTATTCTATTCCTTCGGAAGTGCACTTGCAAACTCTCATGGCATACCGCCTGGTTAACAGGCGACGGTAGCCAATTACCATCAAGTGGACCGTCAGCCTACCGCCGATTTTTACATTAAAAAAAAAACTAAAAAAAATTGTCTTTACTAATAAATAATAATTGATTTATTTCCCCTTGAGAGAGAGACAGACATGATTTTTGTAAAACTTTACACGTGGAGGCCAATCTCCGGAACCACAGAGACTATTTGAAAAGTTCTTCCACTTTTTAAATTTTTCATGATTCTAAATGTATTTACATAGGTTACGTGAGGCGTGTCGTTTCAGTAAAATATAAAACAGTGAATAGAAATAAGTCTCTTAAGAGCGCTTATAATTAGAAATAGCTAATCCTAGATTTGAATTTGAAGCATATAAAGTCCGAATAAGAAAATATTTATATATACATTAATTCATTATAAATAAAAGTGAAATGTTAACAAAAATTGTTTCTCGATAGAACAAAATCACCAAATTAGTTCTCTTTTTTTGTCGTTTTTGTCTTATTTTCAAAAGGACACGTATTACAAACCTAAAAAATTGTCAGTAATCTCACTTCACAAATTATCTAGGCCTTTGAGAATTAATTTTTCATTTGACATTGTAGTTTACGAGTAATTAATATTTAATACTTTTGGCACTTATAACATTTTTATTCTCGAAATGCGCTATTTTCCGTCTCATGTCATGCATACTTCAATGTACATTGTTTCACATGATTAGTCACAATCGCTCCACTGAGACGGGAAGATTATGTTCTTGTGCCCAAGAATATTTAGTCGTAAACTTTTTAATAAGACTTGTTTGTAAGTCGATTATTGTAAGTGTGTTGTGTATAAACTTTTTATAAAGTGCTTCAAATTATTTTAACAAGATTGTGTAATAAGTATGGCTAATAAAAGGAACTTCGTTGTGTTGGTATGGTGTCCACTCAATTATGGGGCCATGCGGTGAAATGATTTTTTTTTTTTTTTTTGCTTTGCTTGCCCCCTTAAGTGTACGCGAAATCTCACCAATTAAAACTTAGACATAGTTTGCCTACACTAATATTATAGTTACGATTAAACCAACATTTAATGAAACAACTATTTCCGTTCACTAAATTAACTTAGACTAATTCATGTTAAGTGTGACATAATCGAGGTACTAATTAACAACAATTAATTAGGGCTTGACCGTTAATTAAACTCTTGACTCCTAACCGCCGAGAAACATGGAGCTGTGGATACAATTTTACACTTAAAGATAATATTACTTAGGTTTAAAATAGTAAACTATGTTATATTTCTCTTTGTAGACAGATTAACAAATATTAAGATTGACAGATATTTTTGACGAGCCCGTTGGATGAGTGGTTAGGGTGCTTGCCTTAATGATCTGTTCCAGGGTTCCCGGGTTCGATTCCCGGCTGGGTCAATTTAGGAAATGAACTTTTCAAAGTTGGCTCTTGGATCTGGAAAGTAGTGGCAGGGCATACTGCGTTTCGCAGTCATTTGGGCAGTCCGTCTGGTGGCAGTAACCACCCCCTTACAGAAGACCATCGTGAACTAACAGTACTTGTGTTCTTGTGTTTCGGTGTGTGAGTAAGGGATGCCTGAGCCCATTTCCCTAACCCTTCCCAATCCCTTATCCTTAATCCTACTGTAGTCGGCAGCGCACGTAGTGGACCGTCAGCCTGTCTGCCGACCTTAACATAAAAAAATACCAAAGTGACACTCAACTTCGTCCGCGTCTTACGGCTAAGATGATGATGATGATGAAACTTCTTCCAAACTTTAAATAAAAAAATTCTCCTTTCCAACAACTAATTTTGTTTTATATTTTTAACTTTATAAGTATATTGTATACATAGAGATTCTTTGTCAGGACATTTTTCTTTTGGGCATTTCACGTTTGGTGAATTTATGTATGGAATACCTTCAGCATTTGATAGCCCAAATATTGAGGAAAGCTCATCGCTATGAACTCTTCTACGAGGCGAGTGATACCTTGGGACACAGCTAGTACATTATTTATTTATTTTATTTTTATTTTATTTATATTAGGGACACAAACAGAAATTAAATTACATTACAGGAAGAAGAACAAAGTTAATACATATTCCAGAAATGTATCCACAGATAAGTATTACATTATGCTATGAAAAGTATGTTAGAATTAAGAGTTCGTTCGAAAGGTATATAAAAGGAAACATTCTTAAAAATATTTTAATTCTATTAAACAAATTTTGTATTTTTCGTGATAAATCACTAAGTTTTTCAGTATCCTCTGTATGACAATCTTCTTCAAAGTGAGGAGGTTAACACGCTACCGGTACAAACTTTAAGTGCCTTCCAATGTACATCCAAATAATACCACTACGCCGAGGTACTTACAATAATTATAGTAAACCAGTTTGATTACAAAAAGGTTCATACAGAACGTCTCACCTTAATAGACACATTCGAACAAAAAATCCGTTAACGACCACCAAATTGATGAGTTCTATTACAGAAGATTACCTCTAAGAAAATTTCATTCGAAGCGTGACCTAAAACTCGGACAGTCTCCGTAAAGTTACCGGACAACAATAAAGTTTACCGTCGGTTAAATTTGAATAAGTGCTAATTTTGTCGGTTCAGATTGAACCCGACGCGTTTGGGAATAACCAAAAATAACAGCAAAGATAATTTTGTAAGTTTTCGCTTGCTCTTTTTTTGGCGCTGTTGGCGTTTTATGAGTCAGCGTCTGGCCAGTCAGACGGATGAGGCCCTCTATCAAGCATTTAATGAATATATCACGCATACATATATACGCACATATATACATATCTATCTATACTAATATTATAAAGAGAAAATATATGTATGTATATATATCGTCGCCTTAGTGGTAAATTGGTTCCACGATAATGACAATTGAAATAAATAAGCACCCACAAAAAAAAGTTTTTTATTTTATCTTCTGAAGGAAAAAACAACTTCTATTTGAGCTACCTCTTAAATCTCTTCACCACTAGAAACTCCGTTTAACGCTGAGTATGATGTTCATAACTCAATTTAGTCAAAAGTGTGGGTTAGCTCTTTTCACCACCAAGGCGACGATGTACGTTTGTAATGAATAAACTCAAAAACTACTAGACCGATTTTAAAAATTCTTTCACACATAGAAAGCTACATTATCAGCGAGTGACATAGGCTACTCACCCTCCCCCATCCCCCCTCCCTTTACCCCACTCCATACAAAATTTTCGTTGTCCACCAATAATATTTCAGGCTCATAGCCTGAAACTCTACTGAAACGCAACTGAAGAAGAATTTTTATCCAGCATCAGATCACTGGCTGTGTAATGAGAAACATAAAATAAAATACCCGTTCAATTGGACTATCTTAACTAATCCATACTAATATTACAAAGTAACTCTGTCTGTCTGTCTTAAGGGCTTCACTTAGGCAAATGACATTTACAATAGAAATCGCTGACGGCGGAGACAATTCAACGGGCCTAGAAATGGTGTTTTTTTGTTTTTACCATTAGAACAATACACAAAAAAAAATTTAATAATACGATTTTTTAACCTGACATTAACTTATTAATAGGTACAGGATTCATATGCGCGCAATAAGCCGTTTTCGAGAGAATTTTCAATAAAAGTCAAATTCTTCTTGTGTTCTAACTTTTTTTGTGGAGTTTCTATTACTTTAACGAAAATTCTTATTAATACAATTTGTTCTTCACATGTTTAAGTATAATATATATATTTTTTAAAGCAATTGTCTTGTCTATTTCTTTTTTAGTATTTAGCGTTTGTCTCCACCTTAAGTACTCAACCGATCATTATGAAATTTTGCATACACGTTGTCAGAGTTACAGAAAGGAACATAGGGTACTTTTCATCCAGAAAATAGTAATGTTCCCGAGGGATGATCTAAAAATAAAAATCCAACGCCTGGTAAAAATACATCAGTAATGATTATGTCGGGCGTTATATTGCTCATATGTTTTGACAGTTTATTATTTTTCAATGCGGATGAAGTCGCGGACTCCAGCTAGTATTATAAATGCGAAAGTGAGATTGTTTGTTTGTTTGTAGGTTTCTATTAGTGAAAGAATTTTTAAAATCGGTCCAGTAGTTTTTGAGTTTATTCATTACAAACATACCTACATACAAATCTTTTCTCTTTATAATATTAGTATAGATTGAAATGGTGAAAAATCATTCATATTAATTCTTTTTTTTTTATTGAAGTCTTAAATAATCGATTGCCCAGTCAGTGCAATCGGAGGAAACAGGTATTTTCGGAAAGGTCAGAAAAGGAAAGCTCCCGACGACACACAACTGGCTCCCATGATGTGATGTAAAATTTTGTTTACAAGCGAGGTTTAACCGTTAATTAAAATGATTGCCACCTTCAACTAACAGGTTCTGGGTATGATTTGCAGACTTAAGGATTCTCAAAAATATTAAACAAAAAATGTTACTTTATTTAATTATTGAAGGTTTTTTTTACCATAGATTCACTATATTAAATTAGTAGCAGTCCTTAAATTCAAAAGATTGGAAGTCATTTATTTTATTTTATTTTATTTAAGTTTGTCTTTGTAATTTCTTTTTTTGTTTTTTTTTTTTTTTTATTTCTGTATACCTCAATTATCACTGACGATATTATTTCGTTATACCACCTTGAAGTTAGCAACCTCAATGTCCAAAAATACTTAAATAATTTAAATTTGTATTTGTAACAAAAACATTAAATATATAGAGTATACAGAGAGGGCGTAGGGAAATTTTTCCTACAAAAATATAGATCCTGATCGCCGTAATAAGGATGGCCATGGCGTAGCTAAACAACCTTGTAAACGTGGGGATGGACTGAGCGATTTTGTACCACGTGGTTCTAAATGTCACATTATGGATTCTTTCGTCTTGCCCGATCTATACAGTTGAAAATCTTTGATTTGTAATGTTCAATATAAAAATAATAAAAACTTAATAATGTTTAAACTTGTAATATATTTTTAATTCTAATTTTCTCTGACTATCTTTCATTATTATAATCTAAGAATTACATAAATAAAGAAAGACATAAAAAAGATAACTTAGTTGAAAAAAAAAAGAGTCCAAACATATTTTAACTAATATACACCATCATTTAACATTTTAATAATTGCATTACAAATAGTATAATCCATAATAATATTATAAATGTGAAAGTAACTCTGTCTGTCTGTCTGTTACCTTTTCACGCCTAAACCGCTGAACCTATCATCATGAAACTTTGCATACAAGTTGTCAGGGATGCAGGAAAGGACGTAGGGTACCTTTCATCAAAAAAAAGTACTGTTCCAGAGCGATCATCTAACGCCTGTCAAAGCTATAACTGCAATAAAGATGTTAGGCGTTACATTGCTCATATATTTAGTCAAGCGTTATTATTTTATTGTTTCATAAGGACCGAAATAATTTGTAACGAATATTATAGAATACCTTGTAATCTTTACTTACAATGTCTACTTGTAATGTCAAAATAAATTCTATACTAAATATATATCGAATCATATTATATTGTACATATAACAAAAAACAAATTTTAAATTTTTTGTCTATCTGTTTGTTCCGGCTAATTTCCGGTACGGCTTGAACGATTTTGACGAGGGCTTAGACTGGGAGATAACTTAGACTACTTTTATTTTAGAAAATAAAATAAAAAAGTCTAGTACCGTGCGTTCCCCACACGCCGCAGCGGAGTCTGGCCGGGTGTGGCTAGTTGGAATATAAAAATAATGATCGAAGGAAGTACAAAACTTACTTCCTTCAAAGAAATACCTTTCGTCCTGTTCCTTAAACATCATCATCAAATTAGTAATGAGCATCATTTAAGTGTCATTTTGAAATTTCTTGAAGTTGGTCTAAGTGTTTCAATTGTGTAGTTCCTTAGCTAGAAAATAATTTGCTTCATTTAGATGATATTTTTATTACAGTCGTTACGAATACAAACAAGATTTATCCAAGATGTGGCAAGCAGCACTTCAATTTTATCGGCATTAATACTAATTTCACATAATAAAAAGACATTAATTAAAGAACTCGAGGTATGCGCTTGCGTCGGTCAATCTTCTCATAATGTCATTTGTCCTTAGCTATAAGAGAGATTCCGACGCATTCCACAATAAAATTATCAGTAAGGTATCTCTTTCTTATATACCATCCATATTTGCGGGAAGCATTAAGGGCTTCACTTAGGCAAATGACATTTACAATAGAACTCGCTGGCGCCGGAAACAATTCAACAGGCCTAGAAATGGTGTTTTTTTGTTATTACCATTAGAACAATACACGAAAAAAATATATTAATTAATACAATTTTTTAAACTGACATTAACTTATTAATAGGTAATACAGAATAATACAGGATTCATGTGCGCTAAATAAGCCGTTTTCGAGAGAATTTTCAATAAAAGTCAAATTCTTCTTGTGTTCTAACTTTTTTTGTGGAGTTTCTATTACTTTAACGAAAATTCTAATTAATACAATTGGTTCTTCACATGTTTAAGTATAATATATTATTTTTTTTCAAAGCAATTGTCTAGTCTATTTCTTGTAACATCTTCATTAAACAATGGATATTTTTAGTATTTAGCGCTTGTCTCCACCTTAAGGCTTAAGGCTTAAGGCTTAAGCCTGTCTCACCTAAATGAAATGTAATAAAATTGTAAAAGCTTACAAAGATATCATCGATCAAATAAGTGTCATATATGTATCTTGTCCTTTATATTTTGTCTTTAAAACATTAACTTCCAGCCGTTTTTATCTTCCTGTGCATCGAGTTAATCTTGCGCAAGAGAGATAAAAACTCTTCTCTTCTCTGTCCCACGTATCGTGCCAACGCTCAGATTTAATTACTTCGTTTACAGACACTTGATTTACGGATCGCTTAATTTGAAAGTGTTGATTTAAGTTCTGACCGGGGAGACTGCATTTTCAGAAGTCTTTATAAAGATGGCCATAAATCACTTTTTTATTCAGGCGAAGCTATCTTCGGAACGACATTCTTAAAAATGGACGCTTAAAGTCTTACACGACAATAAACCATAACAATTTGTCAACTCCCAAAGCGTTATTCTCAATTTAAATTCCTTCTCCACATCCTCATTCGTAATGTACAATTAGTTGTGACAACCCCATTATCTATGAGAAACAAGAATCATAACATTACCCTTCTGTGGAATAACTTCAAGGATCGTTAGAGCCTAAATCGATTGCCATGCATGGCCCGACAACTACCCGGTTTGCATATTAATAAGTGAGCGAGTATATCACCGACGCCTTAGTATTCATAAACACCAGACGTAAACTTCTCTCATTCTTGTTTCAGATCTGGCTGCGATACGGCAACTGCTCGAGAGCGAAACTGGCGGAACTACCTGTCCGAGTTGTAACATGCCCTTTGACAAGGGCAAAAAGAGAAAGTTGATCGACACTTGTGGACATGAGCGGTGCTATTCGTGCATGTTCAGAAACGAAGCTTGCCCACTGTGCGCTAGAAGCAGTCAAGGGAGGCGTCAAGTTATGGAGAGATACACGCCGTCGCCGCAGAGACAAGAGGACTGGCAGAACCCGATGCGTCTCCCGAAACCGCCAAAACAACCCACCAATTTACCCCAAAGCTGTCCTACACCACCGCACACGAGAAGAAGATTTTTCCTGAGCCCCAAATCTCTTCGCAGCCCTTTCGGGCATCGTCGGCATTCACACGAAAATCACGTGCCATTGTCTGGTGAGTACTTAAGCCGTAGTTATCGGGCCATCTCGCATTTGCATATCTGTAGGCCTGCGCGTGGTAGCCGGAGATTTGCAACCGTATTGCGCAAGGTCTACCGCGCACGCAACGCACTTTACTTCATTGATGCCTTCTACGGCGAAGTTGAATTCCCATTCACAAGCGTGCACCGTAGCGCCTCTCACTTTCCTGATAGGCCCTTTTACGAGGTCTTTGAATGCAGAGAGGATGCGATGCATCGTAAATAACTGTGAGTGACAGTTGTGACATGCGGCGCCCACGGGCCCACGGTCGCCGCGCCGGATGTACGTAGGGGTTCCTTAAAGGACCGGTTGCCTATCTATCGTATTTACTAGCTTAGGTATAGGCGCGAGACTTTTGCAATGCGCCCGCGCAGACAGGCCGGCTGCTGGCATATTATCTCGGCATCTGTTGCATTTTCTATTTCCATTAATTATGTCATTCCAATCTAACCGATTTCCGAGAGTATTGAAATGTACGTTCGCAGCTGCGATTTCTTAATAATCCAATAATTTCAATTCGATACGGTCCTTGCTCTTTGGGTTCTGTATGTTCACGATCAGTAGTAACGTTTCTATCGGTCTGCATGAATAATAATGTCCTTTTCTCATTTGTAATGCATTATTTAATATTCCAATTATGGCATTGAACAGATTTACATAATTTATTTGGAATTAGTTGAAGTTTTACATTTACATGGTTTTAAATATGAATGGGAGTTTAAACTTGGGACTACATCGGTGACCCGCTGTGTTGTAACAGGATTACCAGAAGAGGGTCCGAGAAATGCGGCGTGGACGAGCCTCGTGTTCAATAAGATCAGATCGCTCTGGTCTGCACATTCTTCAGTTCCACAAGGACTCAACCAGTTGACAGGCACGGAGATTATTATCAGTTTGTTTGGACTAGTGTGGACTCAATTTCTATGAAAGCGATTTTAGGAAATCATATTTTTCTATTTATTTCGTAAATTTTATAGGAAAAGAAATCTAGTAACAATTACGATATTTACCGAAAACAACTATTTGGTTAATATCGTGTAGTGAATTTGTAACTCGATAATAAACAAAAGAGATTGCTTCTTTTATATATTTCAAAATTCCCAAAGTAACAATTACATTTTCGATTATTATTTTTTATACATCCGAGTGATTTTTATAATACACAAGACATTAAATCAACAAAGACCATTACAAATATAGGTCTCGTTGAGGGTCTTATCGAGTTCCGAAAGTAGTAATTGATTAACGAAGTACTTATTGATTTCCCTTCGAATAAACTCATCGGAATTCGGTCCACGTTCCTCCGCATTTGGTCCGGCACGGTCGTTGATTTTTGCACTCCTTATTATATTGCCTGTTTTGCATTCATCCAGCTCGTTTGATGCACAGCTATTTATCGAGACCGGTTTTGTTTGCATTTCTCGTGTGTATGTGTGTGCATTTGTGTCTCGCTTCAATTTATTTTAAATAGTTTGTTTTCCAGGAAGTTTTTTTATAAATTACCTGTGTATACCTGTGTATTGTGAAATTTTTGTTTGGTTTGTTGTACAACAATTTATTTTAACAATCCACGTATCGTTACACCCAGTTCTAACTAATTAAGCTTTTATTCACTGCAATTATGTGAGAATCGTATTTTGTAAGATATACACCGATTCTGAAGTGATTGATAAAAATATTTTTTTTACGATGCATGACCGATGACGAATGCATAATTCGTCATCGGTCACAAAGGTCTTAAGGCTAAGACATAATATATTTTATAGAGCATTTCCAATACAAATAATAAAAATACAAATAATTAAATTAAAATACAAATAATTAAATATTTTGTATTTAATTATTTGTATTTTAATTAAATAATATTGTTCAATGTCACTTCTGTAGTTAACTAGGGTTCACTTCACTCTTTATAAAAAAAAACAACTTCATACTGTAAAGAATACTTATTTATATTTTAACATATTGGCATGGTCGTTCTCCGGCGCGAACGAAACGCTTGCGACATATAATTTCTTTTGATGGCGCCCTCTAGTTATGCTCTTGAGAACTAAACATTACAATGTGTTTAGACATACCGCCCACCAAAGAACGTAGTTCTTTTAAGAAACTCAAAGAAACTCTATATAAAACTAATTGTAAATCAATAGCAAGGTAAATGTAAGTATCAGACCGCCCACCGTGACAATATTTAATAACAAAGAAGATTGAATTAAATTTAACTCTGTAACGCGAAATATTTCTCTAAAGATAAATGCCTTGACAAAAGTTGCGATCTACAAACTCTCTACTCAGTTGATTTTGGTAAGAAACATAGCTTATTACACGGTTTTTTACAAATTCCATTTTTAGTTTTAATAGAAACCACTCTCGTGAGGTTATCTTTACCGCTGTGTTTCTCCACAATTCTGCCCAACCACCATTTTGCTGGGGGTAAATTATTATCTCGTATAATAACGATGTCATTGATCTCAGGTTCCGACCTTTTTGTAGTCCACTTGTATCTCTGGTTCAAAGTGACTAGGTATTCGTTTGACCATTTTCTCCAAAAGTCATTCATCATTTTTTGGCAGTATTTCCACCGTTTTAAATTCGAAATGTTGTGCTCTTCATAAGTCTCGTCCGGTATAATTACTAGCGGTTCTCCCACCAAGAAATGACCAGGTGTTAGGGGCATCGGGTCGTCAACATTCTCACTCAGGTAGGATAGGGGGCGTGAGTTAAGACACGCCTCTATCTGTGTCAACACCGTCGTTAGCTCCTCAAAGGTAAGAGTAGAATCCCCGATGACTCTCTTGAGATGGGTTTTTGCAGAACGAACTCCCGCTTCCCACAGTCCTCCGAAATTGGGTGCATGCGGAGGAATGAACTTCCACGAAGTGCCTTCGTTCGCCAGTAGGTGTTGAAGCTCACCAGGTAGCTGTGACATAGACTGGTTAAACATTTTTCGTAACTCTCTCTCTGCGCCGACAAAGTTTGTACCATTGTCGGAGTATAACGTTTGGCAGTGTCCTCTCCTTGAAACGAATCTCCGAAACGCAGCTATGAATCCTGCAGAAGTCAGATCTGATACAGCTTCGAGATGTATCGCTTTGGAGAAAAAACAGACAAATAGACAAATGTAGCCCTTATACGATTTGGCTCCTCGTCCTGGTGAGAATCGAATGTTTATATAACCAGTAAAGTCAACTCCAGAAACCTTAAAACTTCTCATTGGCTTCAGTCTGTTTTCAGGAATTTGTCCCATGAGCTGATTATTGTTTTGCTGCGAATATCTCACGCAGGTGACACACGTTCTGTAGCATTTCTTCACTAAATCGCGTGCTCTAAGTATCCAGTACTTCGATCTTAGGAAGTTTAACATCAGTTGTGGTCCTCCGTGCAGTGTTTTTTGGTGAGCGTCACGAATTATCAACTTAGTGAGATGAGTTTCACTAGGTAAAATTACAGGATGACGCTTCTCATATTTTGCTTGGGCCTCATGGATTCGGCCTCCTACTCTTAATACTCCTTTCTCATCCAGAAGTGGGTAAAGAGTACGGACTTGACTCTTGTTCAAAACACTCTGACCAGATCTCAAACGTTTGATGTCTTCTTTAAAATACATTGCTTGTGTCGCCTTTATGCAGAATTGAAGTATCTCCTCAGTTTCTTCTCTACTCACAGTTCGGAATGATGTCCTTCGTTGATCTTTAGGTAATCTCAAATATAAAAACTTCTTGCAATATGCTAGCACTCTTAACATTTTAAGTAAACTTGAAAATCTTGTCCAAATAAATTCTTCCTCCTCGTTTACAGTAGTAGTTAGGACATTGATTGCTCTCGTCTCTTCCGATGTCTCGAAATTGTTGGTAGTGTTTTGATGGTGATAGTCTGGTAACCAATTGGGACCATGCCACCACAATTGGTGTTCTGTTAGCTCGTGAACTTGTAGTCCTCTTGACGCACAATCGGCTGGGTTGTGATTCGTTCCGACGTGTCTCCATTGGTCACGATCCAACATGGTTAATATCTCGGATGTTCTGTTGCTCACGAAAGATGTCCAACGACATGGCTCTCCTGCTATCCATGCAAGAACGACCGTGCTGTCAGACCATGCGTATAGTTTGCTCTTGGGTAAGTCCATGATCTGGGAAACCTCATACACTAGTTTGGTAGCTAGTAATGCTGCACACAATTCTAAACGAGGAATTGAAATCTCCTTCTCTATTGGCGCCACTTTAGTTTTAGCAGTGATTAGGTTAACTACGGTGCTACCGTCTTTGCTCGTCGTTTTCAAGTAAACAGCTGCGGCATACGCGGATTTAGATGCGTCAGCGAATGTATGAAGCTCCATGGTGTCATTGGTCTTACTCTGTAGCCATCTTGGTATAACAATTTCTTTTATGTTTGGTAAGTCCGACTTGAATCGTTGCCATTCTAGTAAGAGTTGTGGCGTAAGCTTCTCATCCCACGATAACTTCGACTTCCACAGTTTTTGGATGAAAACCTTTGCTGTGACAATGATCGGAGCTATCCATCCCATTGGATCATAAAGACGGGCTATCTCAGAGAGTACCATTCTTTTGGTTACGTCTCCACTTGTCTCAGGTTTCTCAGGTAGCTGAAAATGATACTCAAATTGATCCGTTGTCTTATTCCAGGATAAGCCTAACACCTTGATGCTATCATTGGATTTGAAATTGATCAATTGATTGGATCTCTGACTCTCTTTGCTAATATGATCTAACAACTCGTGATTGTTGCTACACCATTTTTGTAGCTCGAAACCACCCGCTCTCATTAAATTGTTCATTTGTTCGTAGATCTCAATTGCTTGTTCGATAGTGTCACATCCAGTCAGTACGTCATCCATGTAAAAATCTTGTAATGTGATATGAGCTGCGATTGGATACTTTGCTTGCTCATCTTTTGCCAGTTGTTGCAAGGATTTAACGGCTAAGTATGGCGCACAGGATGTTCCGAAGGTAAGCCTCAATAGTTTGTAGTGTTGGATTGGATCGTCCGGGTTAGATCTCCACAGAATTCTTTGGAAATCTGTATCTTGGTCATCAACAACAACTTGTCGGTACATTTTCACTAAATCGGCCACGATGCAAATTCCATGGCGTCTCCATCTCATAAGAATATGACGTAAGTCACTCTGCAATTTAGGACCGACGAGTAGATTGTCGTTTAATGAGACGTTGTTTACTCCCCTGCTCGATGCATCAAACACCACTCTCAATCTAGTTGTCTCCTTATCTTCTCGAACCACTGCGTGGTGGGGCAGATAGACCACGTAAGGATCGTCCAACTGCCTCTCCTCAGTTATTTGAGTCATGTGATTTTGTTCTTCATAGTCTTCTATGGCGTTTTTATACTCTTCATGTAGTTTCGTGTCTCTAAGTAATCTCCTCTCTAGTGATTTGAATCTCCTCAAGGCTATCTCTTTTGACTGACCATTTAGACATTCTGGATTAGAACCTTTGAAAGGCAGTCTTACGACGTAACGACCTTCTTCGTTTCTCTTGGTTGTTTTTTCATAAATCTCTTCGCATCGTATCTCGTCCTTTGTCATTCTCTTACCGATACTGTCAGGCTCTCTCTCTATCTCCCAAAATTGTTTCAAAAGTTGATCTTCTTTTATCTGTATGTGCATGCTGATAAATTTGCGATCTCCGGACAATAATTCTTTGCCTAGCCTTCCAGATAAAATCCATCCCAGCTGCGTGTTTTGTGCTACTGGTCCACTCGACGCGGAATGCTTCAGAAGACCTTCCAGTAGGATTTCGCCGTGTACTTCAGCACCCAAAATAATGTCTATCTTTCCAGGTTTTCCGTAGGTTGGATCAGCTAAAGGTAAGTTTCGGATTTCTGGCCAAATAGGTATTGATGTGTCTCTGGACGGTAAGAAAGAAGTCAGCCTTTTTAACACGAAGGCATTGACAGGAATAGAGAATTGATGATCATGCAAAGACTCAATCTCAAAGGAAACCATATTCTTGGTTCTTGTTTGACCATCTCCGATTCCAGATACAAAGCCATTCACAGTGGATCTCTTTAGTTTTAGGGATTGTGCAGTAGCTTCGCTTATGAATGAAGCTTCGGATCCTTGGTCAATCAAGGCTCGAGCTATTTGTGAATAACCAGTAGGTGACTTTATTTTGACCATTGCTGTAGCTAGTAGTACTCTGCTCTGACTCTTTTGTGAAAAGTGGGCTACAACTTTCATCTCGTGCTGTTTGCTCGATCGTGGTGCATCAGAAGACGTGTTCTCGGAAGTTAAAGACTCAGCAGTAGTTGAATCTTGATTGGAAGCTCTCTCGTAATGCAGTAGCGTGTGATGTCTTCGACCACACCGGCGGCAACAGGTAGTAATATGACAATTCTTTACGGCATGAGTTGGGGACAAGCAGTTGAAACACAAACCCTTGGACTGTATGTACTCCGATCTCTTCTCGGGGGTTTGCTTTGCAAATTGCTTACACTGGTACAGCGTATGTTGTCCTGAGCACATGGTACATGTGATACTTCGTTTCTCCTCTTGTACTGATGAATGAAAAGATCTCGGTTTGGTAGTTTGAATTGAAGTGTTGCTATTTCGTAATGTTTTAGTTGTAAGTTTGTTGTTGTAGGTATGTGACGACTCCAGCATCTCTAGGGTTCTAAATCTCATCTCGAGGAACTTCTTGAGTTGGGGCCAGGTAGGTAATTCGTTTGCAGCTTCGCCCGAGTCCGCTCTGCTGACCTCAATCTCCCATAGTTTTCGTGACTCAGGATCCAGCTTCGATACAACTAGGTGATTGATAATTACACCCCATGAACTAGTCTCGATTTGGATGTTCTCTAAAGATTTTAAGCACGCTGATGTAGTATCCAGAAGATGCTTTAAAGCAGTAGGCGACTCACTCGTTATGTTCTTTTGCGCAAATAAAATCTTCATTATTTCGTTGGCATTGTAGCGTTTATTGTTGTATCGACGTATAAGCTGACTCCACGCCTCATTATAGTTCAACTCTGTAGTGGATAGATTTTTCAGTAGAGTCTCAGCCTCTCCAGACAAGCAGCTCTTCAGGTAATGTAGCTTACGAACAGCGCTCAAGTTCTCATTTTTATGGATAAGCGATTCAAACAAGTCGTGAAATGTTTGCCATTCCTCATAACCACTTGAAAATTTTGGTAATTGTATTTGTGGTAATTTAACTTCGCTGGACATCTCTGGAGTACTAGGAGTAATGTCAGTTGTGGCAGATGTGGAAAGTGTAGAAGTTGGCCTTCGCTCCAGCATGTCGTCCTTAAGCCTCGTTTTATACTCTGTGTAAATCTCTTCAACTCGTGAGTACACATCCTCTTGAAAATAAGATAACTTTTCTTTATCCTCTTTATCAATTAAAGCCGCGATCTCATTATGGTAGTTCGTGAATAGTTCCCACAACTTCTCCAACGCCTCTGTTTTAGTTTCTATGTATGTTGCTGTAAGCCTCTCTTTCGGGGACTTTCGATAATTTACTTGTGCCTTTCTCAATCGATCTAACAAATCTTCTTGTTTTCGGAGTAGTCCTTTTACTAATTCAGCCATTTTGTAGAATGAACCAAGTTCGCGATTTTTTAAAGTCTCAATCCCTCATGAATATTTGAAGTTCTGGAATTTTCACTTGAAATTTTCTAAGTCCCAATACTTTACACGATTTTTCTAAGTATCAAACACTCGCTCGAATATTCTAAGTCCCAGAAATGTGCTCTCGAAATTTTCTAAGTCCAAACAACACTTTACACGATTATTCTAAGTATCAAACACTCGCTCGAATATTCTAAGTCCCAGAAATGTCCTCTCGAAATTTTCTAAGTCCAAACAACACTTCGCGTGAATAACGTGAATTTCTTTTAGTCTTTAACACTTTGTAATTTATTTATCTTCCACTTTTTTCCAAGTCTATCCCGGGTTTCGGCACCATTAATGTTCAATGTCACTTCTGTAGTTAACTAGGGTTCACTTCACTCTTTATAAAAAAAAACAACTTCATACTGTAAAGAATACTTATTTATATTTTAACATATTGGCATGGTCGTTCTCCGGCGCGAACGAAACGCTTGCGACATATAATTTCTTTTGATGGCGCCCTCTAGTTATGCTCTTGAGAACTAAACATTACAATGTGTTTAGACAATATTTTGTACTTAATATTTTATATTCCTTAAGTGTTATTATTATAAATACCTATGACATCGCGTTTTTAAATTCTGCAATACTTCTGCAATATTAAATGTTTAGAGCACGGCTCGGTAAAAATTTAGACCAAAAAGTGTTTATTTATATAATATATAGATATAAAAAAACGTAAAAAATAAACAAATGAATAACACGATTCTGGATTGTTTATGACCACTTCAATTTTATGAAAATTTTGTTGAACTATTTGTATAAACATCTGGATCTGTATTGTATTTTTACAAAATCCTACATCTATACTTTATTAAACTTCAGTAAAATTATAGTGAATTATATAGAATAGACAATTATTATTTACATTTTCTCCTATAAACATATTTTTTATTCATTTAATAAATATCTGTTTTGATCAGCAAAATACATTATAGTACTTGCTGACCAAATAGGTTTTATACCCGATCAATCATTTTATTGGTTAGGTTAGTTTTTTTTTTCTATTTGCTGATAGATTAAAAAACAGCCCTAAATAAAAATTGCATATAATATTTAATTTTGGTTTAATGTCAGATTTAATTTGCTGTATATAACCTAATAGGTTTATATGTATTATATTAGCTACACCTCGAGACTTTTCCCGCCTTTAATTTGACCATTCTTTTTTTATTAAAGATGGGTTTGCTCTTGATCAGCATCGATCCATTCTTATATTCATTCTTATATTCATTCATTTTTATTAAATTAAAAGTTGACTTTGTAATATTGTTATGTACTAAATAATTGTGGAAACTTTATTGGTATTTGTGCCATTTTTGTCATTTTAGTTATAAGTATTATAGTCTGTATGTTTCCCTTAAAAATAAATAAATAAATATCAAAAATTTTATGTACACAACTTTTTATATAAAAAAAATTTATCATCTTTAGGTTATACAAAAAACTTCATTATGTATACCTAGACTACTCATAAAGAGATACATTCTTTTAAAATTACCCACATCATTCCGGTTTTGCGGTTTTGTATTATTGTCAATTAATACAATACCACAAAACCGTTTAATTTAAAGCCACACGCATGACTAATGAATGTCTATTGAAGTCGCAACGAAGATATATGAACAATCGATTATTTAATCGTGATAAGGAATCGGTGACAAAAATTACATATCGATTCGTGGGCGAATACGATTATCTTTACTGATAGATGACTGAGAGACTTGTATTCTGAAAATAGACGCCGTGGGATGTATACAATACATCGACTGTTACGTTTTATTTAATCAATATATTAAAGTTATAAACTAAGTATTTGTTTTTAAATTTCATGCAAATATTAGGCACTCCACATTAATTACTAGCTGAGCCCGCAACTTCGTACGCGTGGTATTCGGTATAAGCACGTAACTGTTTTGTTTGTAAACCGATTGGAACGAAACAAACACTAAATGTTACAGAAAGCTTGCTACAATACATAAGTGAAAACCGCATTCAAATTGGTTGAGCCGTTGCTGAGATTTGCATCTACAAACGCACAACAGAAAAACAGACAAAAATTCTAAAAACTACTTTTTTGACAACGTGTACAAATTGTTTTTTTTTTTAATCTTAAAGTAATCTGTGTTCAGTTACAGATTACTTTAACTGGCGGTTA
The DNA here is from genome assembly GCA_910589475.2 of Bembecia ichneumoniformis. Classification (NCBI taxonomy): domain Eukaryota; kingdom Metazoa; phylum Arthropoda; class Insecta; order Lepidoptera; family Sesiidae; genus Bembecia; species Bembecia ichneumoniformis. The sequence goes on from OU342531.1 coordinate 1,196,825, forward strand.
CCCTACTTGACACTTTACTTGTAGGTGGTAGGGCTTTCAAAATCGGATTGTTTTCAACTCCGGAGCTAGTTACGATGTTGAGACATCAACTCCGGAACTCCGGAGTTGGCTCCGGAGTTGGTACATTTTTTTAAGAAATTAAGAAAAAACGTAGTTTTACTTTTAATCACAAAAAAAATCACAATCTTTTTTATCATGGCATCGTTATTTAGAAAATATCAGTTACTGTAGAATTAGTAACAAATAATAACTATCAATGATCGTAAGATCTTTTAATTAATTTTATTTACAATATAAATACATGTTGCAACATAATTATCCTCGAAATAACACACACGTTCACCTAAGACATTAAAAAAACACAAATAATAATTTAAATACAAGACCGTGAGGTCCCGTGCATGCTGAGGTGGCAGAAGCGTGGCGGAAGCTTATTGTGCCAAGAAAAACAACTCGTCTAGCTCCGCCGATTCCCCTACCGTGCCCAGGACGCTCGCCGTATTCCCCCTTTGAATTTCCAGCGCAATGCGTTGCATGAAGAAAGACCCAGCGCGCCGGTCGCCCGATTTTTCGATCAGGAGTTTCCCCAACTTTTTACCGAAAATTTTTGCTTCGGGCGACCACACGCCGAGCGTCTCTACCGCGAACGCTAGAAATTCAAAGTGGTCGGCGAGGCCTGAGTACTTGCTCTTTTTTAAATTTTCAGCGCTGAGAGCAGCGGAGCCGGCCGAGTTGGTGGAGGCAGACAGATGCCTCGGAGCGAGGGTGTCCACACACGTGGCATCCCACACCAGCGCCCTCCCGCGGCACCAAGGGACTAGAGTCATGCCATCAGGCCTCTTGCCATCATCGCGACACAAACCCGGCGGCTCTAATAAGCTGGGAATATTAGCTGTTCCTAGAGCACGCTTTATGATGTTGTTTATAGAGTTGTGTCGCGAGCGACGGCCGGCGCTTCGTTGACATGACAGACCATGGTGTCCGTACGGATCGACGCTGGCGCCGCATACGCACGTATGAGTTTGGCATACCTTCGCGTCGACCCTTAATGAGACAGCTATTCTGACTGAATGCGTGTCGAGAAGAGTGCCGAGGTGGGGAGATGGATGCGCGTTCAACCACGCTCCCGCCTCCCTCTCCGCTGAAGCCAGGACTCTAGCGCGATCCGCGCCAGAAACGGCATTCAAAATTTCCCTAAAAGATTTTTTAATTAATGGGTCGTCCCACGCCCTCTGTGAGCGCGGGTGTGTCGGTGAATCAGATTCCGGGCATAAAGATTTCCAGCGTTCCAGCTGACCTCAAACTCACCGAGTGAGGGATTGAGAATCTTACCAATGAGGTCAAGACCAGCATGAGACGAAGCAACATCCTCTATCCGCCGAATACCGATGCCCCCGGAACTAGATGATCGTAGAAAATTAAATAAAACTTTCAGATAGAAATAATCGAAAAAATTAAGAAAATATTTAAAAAATCAACATTGTTTAGTCTTGTAATGACCTTAACTTAAAAATCTTCTTGTTTCGTGAGATCGTGGCATCATTATTAAGAAAATATCAGTTACTTATGTAAGTAAACGATCTATATAAATGTAGAATTAGTAACTAACAATCAATAATCGTAGCAAATTAAATGAAATAATTCTCAGATAGAAATAATCGAAGACATTAAGAAAATATATAAAAAAATCAACATTGTTTAGTCTTCCGAATAAAACCGAAGTGCCGCGCTACGACTCAAAATGCACTAAATGCGTTTTTTATAATTTAAAGGTACATTATTATCTAATAAAATTTATCAGTTTAAAAAAATGAGTATTTTTTTTAAAACCGATTTCAAATCCGGATTTGAAAAATACCAAAAATCGCTCCGAAACTCCGGAGTTACGAAGCTCCGGAAACTCCGGATTGAAAGCCCTAGTAGGTGGTGAAAGAGGCCCTTAAGATAATGTATGATATCCAGGTATATGATGTGATAGGTACTTTCCTCCTAGCTGTTGGCCTGCTTTGGATAGGCTATTGGCCTCTTGAAATGTGGACAACCTATGGGCACGGTATGTCCCTTTTGACTTGTGATCAGATAACGTTTTGATTCAATCTATGCATTATTTCTTAAATTTCGCTTATCTAAAACAATGTAACGGTGTGCATAATTCTAGTAATGGATTACTCGATCTTGTTTTCAGTATAGGATTCAGTTCCTGCGTCCTGCTTCGCGTACTGTGAACCTCTTCAATTCTGCCGACTATACTCGTATGTCGCGATAAATAGTGCCATACAAGACGTTGACCGGAGCTAAATGTTGCTTATGATGTGGAACATGCTGTTGATTGGTTCCATGATTCAATAATGATCTCGGACTGTGTCACAGTCGTACGCTTTAACGGGCTACGAGGGTTGGCTTTCGTCACCAGTGTAGCTCTGTTAATGATTGTGAAGATAATGATGATGTTAAGATAATTTGTCAATTTTCCTTTGGTCACTTTTTGTAGCGATATTTTTTGAAAATTATACGAAATATAGCGATATTTTTAAAATTATAGCGATATATTTTGAAAAACTCTCTTTCCGTTAGTGGAAATCCGTTGCGAGGTTCAGGAGTTGGTGAATGTACAGACAGACGCGGGCAGCGCCTTGAATTTATGTAACAATTGCTTATATCTGCTGTTTGTACAGTTTGGACAATAAAATTGAATTTTCAAAAATATACGAATCGAACGAAGTTCTGTCCAGAATTTCTATCTATAAGTTCAATCTAGAATCTGTTTCATTAACTCATGCTTAGACTCGTCAGTAAAATAAAATACTTAATATTTAAACAAGCGATGTAATTAAATCTAAACTACCAATATTGAGTATAGAATATACCAATGGAGCGATGTTATAAAGAATAAAAGATAAAGATCAAAGAAATTGTGGGTTACGTTATTGTATATGTAAATTAGCGTCTCGTGCTATCAGTGATTTAGATTGGACGGAGAATGATTTCAAATTCAAATTAACAATTTAAACATGCTTTGGATTCTTCTAAATTGATTTTGTTATTTCTTGTTACCCAGGATTTTTAGTCCCGAACAGTTCATCATTGCGATGAAAATTATTGATGGTGAAATTAAGATGTGTTGACCCAACTATACGATTTACCTTTGAGTAATAGTATATGACTAATATTACAGAGGACATAACCATGGAAGTATACAGGGTAAGCATTGGGCGGTCGCGTCGTCGGCACGTACGTCGGTCGCGCGCCTCAATTTCCATGGAATTGTATGAAATGGTTACAGTGCTACACTGACATGCGCATGCGATTGCACGCATGCGTATGGCTGCTATGTATTCGATATGTATTCTATATTATATACATATAATAAAATCGTAAATATTACGTAATTATTACGTAAATCGTAATCCCGCGTCTGTCCATTAAACATTTTTTCAAAAAACAATTTGTACACGTTGTACAAAAAAAATAGATTTGATCAAAAAAATATTTTTTAGAATTTTTGTCTGTTTGTGCGTTTGTGTAGGCTAATCTCAGAAACACCGATTTGAATGCGGTTTTCACTGATGTATTGTAGCAAGCTTCCCGTAACATTTAGTGTTTATTTCATTCCAATCGGTTAAGAAACAAAAAAATTACATGCTATACCGAATACCAAATACAGATGCCGTGCGTGTTATCACTTACCAATCAGGAAATCACTCAAAACTGCTAACCGAGGGTCAGTTGAGCACTGCCTACACAAACCTGCCTAAATAACATCTGAAATCCTGAAATGGATTCTTATTGCTCAAGTAATAGACTGTTTGACTGGTTTCTAAAAACGTTTATCGAGTTTATCTTGAAAAATATTATATAAAGACTAAATAAGAAAGAAGATTAATTGATTAAATAAACCGCTAAAATAAGGTTCGCACTGGTCTTCGATTCATAAATCAAAAGACACCAAGGCACACGAAGATACGGTGTCGCTATGTGACGTCATTGTAGTTCAACCGTATCCGAGCTGTATCCGAAAACATGGCACCAGCTAAAAAATATTTGAATGCGGTTAAAAAGGGCGTGATGGTAATACTATCGTCTTCCTGAAGCACGCGCGGAAGAGACCAGAGGTCATATTATTTCCTATGGTCACCATGGGTGCTACAAGTGCGCGGCTGACCATAGTAAAATAACGGATTAGAATAGGGAAACTGGCTCTGTAATTGTAAGTATATCAGAAAAGGCGACCAGATAGGAAAACAAATATTACTCATAGAAGTACCAGTTAACACGAAGATTGTAATTAATTGATATAATTGTTTTAAACGTAGTGCCGAACTGAACCCCATTCACTAAATTCAAATTTTACTTACTAGCACCCGCTTATTTGCGTGGGAGTCTCAAGGTTGGTCTGATTTAGTCATGACACGAAATAAAGTTGAGATATATAAGGCAAGGCGAAAAGCCGCCTTCACGCTATTGTCTAGCCAAATACACTCGGAATACTGTCACGTGGGACTAAATAGGTCAAAGTAATTGTCAAGCATAATTGTCAAGACTAAATAAGTCACTTCGTTTCTGATTCTTTTCTATATTGAACTGCTAATACCTTCCGTAAAAATGATCTAACTGAAAACCGCACAGATGCGAGCAGCGATTTCAATTTGTACTACAGAATCCAAAAGTTTGTGAAGGTTTATTATAGTAGACCGTAGTAATAGGCATGATGACAGATTTTGAAATTCCCTTCCATAATGTAGATACACGTCTACCGTATCCGAAAAAATAATATTTCAGCAAAAAAACTAAATTTCAACGCGAATTATTGAATGTTTTTAAATCTATTTTGAATTACGCGCGAAAACGCTCTTAGGTGTCATGGCGTCGCGTCTGATGAACCGTGACGTCACCGACTTCTCATCAGATTTTTCACTCTATCATAGCAAAGTCAAGCAACACGATGGCACTTACCTGGGCGTGACGTCATTCGCTCTGATTGGCGTTTCAGTTAACATGGCCGATTGCAGTTATTTAAACTTCAATTTTATTGAAAATCTTATTAATCTCAATTTTAATACAAAAAATTCTTTCAGCAAAAAACTAAATTTCAGCAAAGCCATTTATTCTTTGATTCTTTAATACCGTCATCATAGCTATTATCTTCCTTAATAGAATAAATAACAATGAAATTTAAATAAATACAGAAAATATTCAAAATTTGAGTATCAATTTTTTAAACCTATTAAGCTTGCATCGCTTTATGTATTGGTAAGTAAGTCCATTTGATAGTAAGTGATTTGCCACCTGTTAATACAGGCAACGCCAGCAAGTGCATTGCTTTGATAGGATAAAGGTAAGGGATGTGGACCTGCTGATCTTACTCACCGAAACACAACAGCACACGTGCTGTTATTAAACGGTGGTTATCTATAAAGGGTTACTGCCGTCAGATAGGCTGCCCATATTAGTTTTGTATGTACTCATTTATCATACAATTGTATGTTTTCATCCAATCTATTTATGTTTAATGTTTATCTCTAATCTAGACACATGTCTGTCGGTACACTACGTGCAGAGATATTTTATGTAATTTACTATAATCTTCCTGATAAACAAGTTTTAGAACCATACATTCGTTTACTAAATAAATCACGTTTATGACGAGCTCGTTGGATGAGTGGTTAGGGTGCTTGCCTTAACGCTTTGTTCTAGGGGTCCCGGGTTCGATTCCCGGCAGGGGCAACTTTGAAAAATCAACTTTTCAAATTTGGCTCTGGTCTGGATTTGGAAAGTAGTGGCAAGGGCACACTGCGTTTTCGCAGTCATTTGGGCAGCCCGTCTGGCGGCAGTAACCACCCCCTTACAGAAGACCACCGTGAAATAACAGCACGTGTGCTGTTGTGTTTCGGTGAGCGAGTAAGGGATGCCAGAGCCCATATCCACTCCTAATCCCTTATCCTTAATTCTAGTGTAGTCGACAGCGCACTTGCAGCAGCTTTAGCGTTGTTTGTATTATTGGCGACGGTAGCCACCTACCATCAAGTGGACCGCCAGCCTGTCGGCCGGTCTTAACATAAAAAAAAAACCTTTCGCGATGCTAACCTCTAAGATATATGTTATAACTTTCAAAAAATCCAAACACAGTAGGTACCTATAGCACTTTGAATGTTTTGTTGGCTTTCCTGTCTGTTCGCAGTTCATTGAACAATACCGCAACTTTGTAAAAGAACCGTTGGAGCGTCAAATGTAACGAATGACCTGTGGACCTCATGTCGTAAATAATTTACATTGCATTAACAAGTAATTACTGCTTCCGCAGCGAGACGCGGTTTTTTTGGTGATTCCGTGGTTCGGTGACGGATACAAAGAGAAAAGAGAATTAAAGAGGCCAGACACTGAATAGAATACGAATTAATGTCAATTTTCTCCCAATTCCATTAACGCATATTACGTTCCTCATCTAGGCGCTGGCTTCTTTCGGCTTATTAGCAGAAGGGCAAGTTCGCATTAAGGCAACTTCGCATAAGGGCAAATTCTCTAAACGGCAAATTCTCATAAAGGCAAAAGTACAGTCTTTGTAAAATAAAAACAAGTAAAAACATTATTTACTTATTCTGAAATTTTCATAAAATATTTGCACGCGTAAAAGCAAACTGGAAACAATTTGACACTAATACTTATGTTAGGTTGAGATAGTGTAATCTATGAGGAGCTATAGATTGGCTTGAAATAAAAGTCCAAATCTCCCACATTGAACTTAAGCAATCACTCGCTTAAAAATAATAATTTACAACGGTTATTTTATGGATACTGTCAACTCGATTGTAGACTAACACAAGTCAACAACCCTGTTCATCGCTGCATCCAAGAATTCTCCATTAACGAAGTCAAGATTACAATATTAATGTAACAGTAACGAAAGTGTCCCTCATCTCTGCTTCAACCTTGACAATGCTCAACGGAGCCAATATGATTGTGTAACCGGTAGCTTAGCTAACAATTGTAAATGGGCGATGATATAACAAGTTTCTGTCACGGCCATTTTTTGTAACGACTAACGCTTCAACGTCTACCGGTCGATTTGAATTCGTATAAAGAACTATATGGAGATGAACTCTTTATCAACACACATGAATGTACTCAATTGCTCGTATGATAAATGAGTACAGAAGTCGACTAGTTTGCTTCGTGGTCCTTATCTACAGTCTAAATATGTACCAATATAAGAAACAACGAAAGAATATGGATTTAGTCCCCTATAACAACTACGTCGTAGCGGTTTGACCCCAGAATTGTAGTGTAACAATTCTAAAATCACTATAGGGGTGGCGGGTTGAAAGGAAAGATGGACTTCGAGGAAACACCACACTTTAATACCACTAGAGTCCCTATATGTACACTAAAAAAAACACTGCTGTCCTTATAAATTTTCGTATATATATAATTGCCCTTCGATGATCACGTCTTCCGTGAGAACAGCTTAATGGGGATAATGCTGTGCACAGCGCTGGAACGTCCCTTTCCGACAGGATCTTAGGTAAAGTAGGTAAGAGATTTAAGCAGGTCTTGTCGACTTGAAGAAACAGTCATGGGATTCGTTTATTCCGATTCCCTTTTGAAATAAATCTGAGTCTCAGTTGATGTACTTATATCCAGTACCTCTTCTCTGTTTCGATTCTCTCTCTAGAATCCCGTCCTCGTCAAAAAAACCCTGTCAATCCCCTTTTCTCAATTCTGTTCCATTTCATTTCAAATCTCGCCGGCCAGTGTATATGTAATATAAGGTAAATAAGGTTACATTAAAAACAGGAAACAAAAAGTTTTATTATGAATGAGAAAAGTGAATGATGATGAACCCTACAGAATGATCGGATGAATTTTTGCATCCTAGACCTATTCAGTTAATTTCGAGATACCTTAACTGTTATTTATCTGAAATTCCAATCCTGGCCTATTTTTTAGTATTAATTTTGTGGTTTTAGGAAGTATAAAAAAAGTTTTTAATTATAACAATAATAAGTTTTTAATTAAATTTTTAATTAAAACATTAAAGATTAAAGAGGTCCATGAAATAAAAAGAAACCACTAGAGACCAAGGTATACGGAAAGAGAGACAGATGAAGACCTAGATTAATCTAGATCAAGCGAGTGAGAAAAACTATTACCTTGACGTAAAGCAGGATAAAAAATCGTATCACAAAGGAATAAAAAAGAGTGGCATTTACTCCACCAACAAGAGTAAAGATTTTGAATGCTTTTTTAAATAATATAGATCAGCATATATGTCTTTACCGAACACGCGATCCTTATGTTAGTAAAAAATTCAGAAATATTATTTTAGTACAAAGATATATTTTCAAATTTTCATAGAAACTATATTGAACAAGTGAACTCAGGAAAACGGAAAGAAAAAGAGTTCTTTTAAAGATGTGTTTATGTAATTTTGGTTTCTTTGCACGACCACAAATTAAAGAAGTTTTGTCATAGGTTAAAAAAATATTTTAAATATAAACCAACATTGGTTATAACTCTTGGTTATAAGTACTTTATTATAGAAAGCTCGATCTAATGAGAAAATAGTTATCACTAGATCCATTATTGATATGGCCAAAGGCCAATTTACTAAGAAAAAAGTTCTCAGTAGATCCAAACTTTAAAAGTTGGATCTAATGAGAACAAAAATTCTCACTAGATCCATCGCGGATCTGGTGAATGGATCAGGGAGAGTAATCCATACATCGTAATCCATACAATGTATTGTTTAATTGCCAAAAAACAAAACATTAACTAAACCCCAAAAAGTACATTTGAAATGGATTATTTGTGTTTACCCAAATTCTTAATGTGAAATTAAAAAATAGCGTCGCAGTGAAAATCTCCAAAGTCTGCTCATACTTCTAAATTAGGTGATGTTTTTTAATGGGACATAATACACTGCAATAGGGGATCGGACAGTAATCAGATTAAAATCTAAAATGTACTTAGAAAGAAAATATATAATTTTTTACGATTATTTATCGAATAATAATTTAATATAATTCATTTAAATATTTTTAAATGAAGAAATACAATTTTATTATTTAAAATATTTTTAATCTATACTGAAACACCAATCACAGTGCGTGACGTCATTTGTGGGCAATCATTGTCTTATGCCAATGCAGCTGTTTTGTTATGATATGACCACAAATGACGTTACGCGCTCTCAGATGAACTATCGTGGCGTTTTGGCGACATTTTCAAACAAACAATATTAAAACATGATTTTGAGTACCTAAAATAGGCTAAAAATAAATAAAATAGTATTTTTTATGGGAATAAATATCCATGAAAATTAATTTAAAACAGTTTCTGAAAATTTGTCCGATCCCCTATTTAATGGAATTCAAATGTATAAGTACACAATGCTGCTGAATGTACAGAAACGGCATTGACACTGGCGAACCTGTCCTGTGGCGTGGGAGAGCGGAGTTTTTACACACTAGTCCCGACCGCATCCAGGCTAACCTGGATCTAGAACTCGATTGGCTAGATGAGACGACTGTAAATCCTGCCATAGTATACAATTAATTTTTAAATAAACACTCGTGTATTATCTTCGTTAGAAGACAATGGAACGAAAAAGAAGGAAGGTGAATGGATTTCAAGTTTGACGAGCCCGTTGGATGAGTGGTTAGGGGGCTTGCCTTAATGCCCTGTTCTAGGGTTCCCGGATTCGATTACCGGCAGGGTCAACTTTGAAAAATCAACTTTACAAATTTGGCTCTGGACTGGATTTGGAAAGTAGTGGCAGGGCACACTGCGTTTTCGCAGTCATTTGGGCAGCCCGTCTGGCAGCCCTTACAGAAGACCACCGTGAAATAACAGCACCTGTGCTGTTGTGTTTCGGTGAGTGAGTAAGGGATGACACAACCCATTTTCCTATCCACTCCTAATCCCTTATCCTTAATCCTACTGCAGTCGGCAGCGCACTTGCAGCAGATTTGGCGTCGCTTGTGTTATAGGCGATGGTAGCCACCTACCGTCAAGTGGACCGTCTACCTGTCTGCCGACCTGCGGACTAGCAAATGGAACAGTCGTGACAAATCAGTGAGCAGCGTCTGTATTTATCCTTATGTATACAATAAATAAATTCCTCATACAACAATTAACTTTAATATTACACAGTTAATATATTTTAAGTGAATATAACATGAGAATGTACGACGATACAGTATCAGATTAAGAAATAATTTGTTCTCACGGTAACTGCAGGTGCAGAGTTGCGTTACACCGCAGATTCCCGGACGCACTAACCTCGTTGCTTCCGCGTCGATTTGTTCTGGACTTTTTGTTGTGGGAATAATCATAGCGGATTCTGGATTTTCTGGGAATTTTTGGTTGAATAACGAAAACTGTACCTGTAAATGATCTGTTAGAAAATATAGTACGAAACTCCAGAAACTGGAGAGCCTGTCTAGCGATACTAAACAGATAACAACATAAAATAACAGCACGTGTCCTGTTGCGTTTCGAAGAATGAGATTTGATTATTTTTTTTATGTTAAGATCGGCAGACAGGCTGACGGTCCACTTGATGGTAGGTGGCTACCGTCGCCTATAACACAAGCAACGCTAAAGCTGCAGCAAGTGCGCTGTCGACTACAGTAGGATTAAGGATAAGGGATTAGGAGGGGATAGGGAAATGGGCTCTAGCATCCCTTACTCACTCACCGAGACACAACAGCACACGTGCTGTTATTTCACTGTGGTCTTATGTAAGAGGATGGTTACTGCCGCCATAAGGGCTGCCCAAATGACTGCGAAACGCAGTGTGCCCTGCCACTACTTTCCAGATCCAAACCAGAGCCAAATTTGATAAGTTCATTTTTCGAAGTTGACCCTGCCGGGAATCGAACCCGGGAACCCTAGCACAGAGCGTTAAAGCAACCACCGTAACCACTCATCCAACGGGCTCGTCAAAAGAATAGGATGATAGGGTTCATCACTCATTTGCCTTACACTTGCCTATGGCGTTGCTTGTGTTAATAGGTGACGGCAGCCACTTACCATCAAATAAAGTGAAAGCTTATATCTTGCTTTTTAGTTATACTATTACTGTGGCAACGTGCCACTTGGGGGTAGAATACGTGGACTGTATTTAGAAAGAAATTGGGGTTTTATACTAAGATGCTTCCTATAATATCGGTCTCTAATCTCAACCACTAAATCAAGATCACCTACCTGAATTGCTGCTGCAGTTCTTCTCTGTTGTGGTTCTGTTGTTGTGGCTGTGATGTTGAATCCTTGCCACCGGTGGTCTTGATATATTTGAAGAAACACTTTCAATTATATAATAGTTCATATAACAATAGTTCACATAATTGTATTAGTACACAAACGTTTTGCAGTTTTGATTTCACTTAATTTAATTTAAATGGCACCCACACGGCGGAACAGTTGTCGGCGACTTGGTAATTTGTTTTTGAGTGGCGCCGCGCGTGTTCGAAAAAGGAACTAGACGTCTGTGCATTCCAAATGACGCAGCGATGGCGATTTTAATTCAGCCAATTAAGATTAGAAACCGAACAAACCCCCCACCGAAAGCATCGTGATGGTTTCCCGAAAAATAATAAAAATAAATCAAGATAATAAAGGCACTATCACCTTAAGAAAATTCTAATTGGAAATATTACACTATTTAATTTAACAATTATTTACAAAAAAAAAACAAAAAAAAATCTAATTTGCATAAGGCAAGGGACTCAATTTATTAACAGGTCTTTTAAGAGTACTCTTTTGAGTGCGTAATGTAACACAGCGGACGATTCCGTCTGTACCAGGATGAAGAACTTCAATTCGAGCTAAAGGCCAATTGCACGGAGGCGCCTGGTCAACCTTTACGAGTACCAAATCACCGACCTTGAGATTTGGTGAAGAGTTGAACCATTTGGCTCTTTGCTGCAAAGTATTTAAATAATCTTGGCTCCATCTTTTCCAAAAGAGTTGAGAGCAAGATTGTATGTATTGCCACCGTGACAAATGAGTTATTGATGTATCACAAACATCGAATTCTGGTACAGCAGTCAGAATTTTACCTACCAAAAAATGTCCCGCTGTTAGAACATTAAATTCGTTCGGGTTGTCACTAGCCGGTAAGGCACACAATGGCCGCGAATTCATGAGTGCTTCAATCTTACAGAATATTGTGGCCAGCTCTTCAAATGTCAACGCCTTTTCGCCTACAGACCGCACAAGATGATACTTGGCGGATTTAATTCCGGCCTCCCAGAGTCCTCCCATATGGGGGGCACAGGGTGGATTAAATTTCCAATTTATTTGTCGTGAAGCACAACCACTTAAAATTGCATTTTGACTAATTTTGTTACACATAAAGGTTTGTACTTCAGTCAAATATTTGCTCGCAGCAATGAAATTGGTTCCGCAGTCGGAATATAGACACGCGCAGAGACCGCGACGTGACGTAAACCTATCCAGAGTTGCCAAAAAACAATCTGCTGATAAGGAAGATAGGACCTCTAGATGTACTGCCTTCGTTGAGAAGCAAACGAAGAGGCATAAGTAGGCCTTTCCTATTTTTGCATTACGGCGCAAACCTTCCTTGATAAAGAATGGCCCCCCTATATCTACACCTACGTGTTCAAATACCTTATTTGGCATTAACCGTGCAGAGGGTAACTGAGCCATTTCAGGTTGCATAAACGAAGGATTGCATTTAAAACAATTTTTACATTTTGAAAGAATTGACCGAATGAGACTGCGAGCAGATAATATCCAATAGTTTTGATTAATTATATTTTGTAATGTTCGCGGACCAACGTGTAAATATTTTTTGTGTAAATATTCTATCAAAAGACGTGTAAAATGACTCTTTTTTGGTAACAGTAAAGGATGCTTAGCATTATACGGTAATTCGGAGTGAGAGATACGACCCCCCACCCTGAGAAAACCCCGTGAATCTAAAAATGGTGACAATTTTTTCAATGACGGAATGTATGTGGCACCTTTTGCTAATGATTTAATTTCGCTTTCAAAATATGTGTTCTGAATGAGTTTTATCAAACGATCATGCGCAAATAACAAGTCGTTGGTGGTTAAAACCGAATAAATTTCGTCAGAGGGACCTTTCTTTTGAATTTTAAGGTATTTAAAGATTCTAGAGAAAGTTCTTTGTAATTTACTGAACGATGAAAACTGAGAAAAAACTCTCTCACAAAATTCTAACTTTGATTCTATTGCTTGGTCATTGTTATTTTGTGATATAAAATTAAAAGTATATGAATTCTGTCTCAGTTCGAGAAATTCCGATTCGTCTTTTACAAAACAAGCTGAAACAGGCCAATTTAATTTTTCCCTACACAGCCAAGCAGGACCCTGAAGCCATTGGTCACTGTCTTTAACAAATTGCGAAGGAGTAACTCCGCGCGAGCAAATATCAGCGATATTATGCTCACTGTTTGTATGACGCCAAGAATATGGGGGAATAACGTCTATAATCTGAGTAACACGGTTACTCACAAAGGTCTTTAATTTATAGGCTTCGGTTTGCAGCCACGACAAAACTACTGTCGAGTCTGTAATAGCCATAGTTTGGGTGACATTAATTCGTGTCAAAGCTGTACGTATATACTTTATTAATTTGCTAAGCAAAACTGCCGCCATTAATTCCAACCGCGGTATCGTGATTGGTTTTATGGGCGCGACTTTAGATTTTGCAATTAGCAAACTAGCCTTAACCCTGTCCCTCTGTTTTGACAAAATATAAATGCAAGCAGCGTATCCGCGGGATGACGCGTCGCAAAAACCTACTAGTTCGAATTCTGCGGAATTCGGGAGTAAGGCGTGCCTCTCAATGCGTATGTTAGACAGATGTGGTAAATCGGCTATAAATTCTAACCACCGATTACAGACATCAACAGGCAAGTGTTCGTCCCAACCAAGCCCTAGTTTCCACAGATCCTGCATTATGCATTTTGCCACAAACGTGCAGGGCGATAGGAAACCCATAGGGTCAAATATCGATGCTAATATTTTAAGTACTGACCTCTTTGACACAGTATCATCTCTTTTATATACGCTAAAATAAAATGAATCTGTAAGCGGTGTCCACTTAAGTCCTAGTACTTTTATCGACACATCTTTGTTGTCCTTCACGAAAGTGAGTGGACACTCACGGTGCTCCACTGGTATTCGCTCAAGTAATTTAGTTTTGTTACTTGACCATTTTTTTAAAATAAAACCTCCACACTCCAGAAGCTTGATAAGCTCATCTTGCAACGTGCAAGCTTGTGAAAACGTTTCACAAGACCATAATACGTCGTCTACGAATATCCCTGCCCTAATTACTTCCGCAGCTGAAGGGAAACGTTCGCCTTCATCGTTTGCTAATTGTAATAGGGTGCGTATCGCCAGAAAAGGTGAGCAACTTAATCCGTAAGTTACAGTTTTTAATTCGTAAACACTGACAGGCTTGTCTGGTGATATAGCTCTGTACATTTTACAAATGTCACTGGTAAAACAATATTCAAAAAGTCGAAAATTTATTATTATGGAGGAGATATCTTTATATAAATTAGCACCGGTTAATAAGATGTTGTTGAGCGAAATATTATTACTTGTTTTTGCGGAAGCGTCAAACACTACGCGTAGCGGAGTGGACGTGCTGTCAGGTCGACAAACATAATGATGAGGAATAAGGTATCGACTCGGTTTATCACCTGTGTAAATTTCCATGTGGTCGAGCGCTTCATATTCCTTCAGGAACTCATTGTACGCCTGCTGTAGCACCGGTGTGCGCGCGAGTCTACGCTCCGTATGTAGTAGACGGCGTTCGGCTGCAGCGCGTGACTCACCGAGCGGCGGACAACCGGGCGCGAACGGGAGCGGCACTATGTACCTACCACTTGTATCGCGACTATGCCCATTTATAAAAATCTCCTCGGCCAACTGATCTAGGGGATTCGCTATTGGTGAGGAAGGCGGCTCCTCAATCTCCCAAAAATCGCGCAAATATTTATCTAATGACGCTTCTTCGGTAGATAAATACAAATTTTGTAACTGAGATTGATCACTATTACAAAATAATTTTCCGCTCACAATAAATCCGAAAACTGTTTCTATTACACTTGGAATATTAGGTTTAATATTTAAAGGTTTATCAATAATTAATTCAGAAACTATGTCATTACCTAATAAAATATCAACAGGTGACCGTTTGAAAAATAACGGATCGGCTAATTTAATATTTTTATATTCGTTTATAACCTCGTCCGGAAAAGAAATATTGGGCATTTCAGATGCCACCTTGGCCACCACCACCATGTCCACTGAGTAAGTCGGAACGTCCGATTTATGCGGCCTTATTTTACACGTGACCATGCCATAATTTCTCACTGCGTCGCCGCTAAGTCCTGTCACATTAAAGGGACACCTTTTACGGCGCAAACCCAAACGTTGAGCGCAGTCTAATGTAATAAACGAGCTTTGTGCTCCCGAGTCAATAACTGCACGGCAGTCTAGTAATTGACCTGTAATGTCCTCAACACAAGTACGCGTAGTACCTAATACCACCCCGTAGTTCGCAATTTTATTCACGGAAAAAAATGCTTCATTTGAACTACGTTCGCTCACGGAGCGTGATGAGTGAGAGGCAACTAGCGCTTGCTGCGCGTTAGAGCGTGATGGCTGCGACGGCACGGCCGGCAGCGCAGGCTCACGCATTTCGCAGTGAAGTAAATAATGATGAGGCAGGGAGCAAACACCGCACGTTAAAGTACTTTTACAAGTAACTTGTTCGTGATTAAATTTTAGGCAATTTGTACATAATTTTAAGGCATTGACACGGTCAATCCTATCCTTTGATGACAATTTACGAAATTGTTCACATCGATAAATCATATGATTAGAATTGCAATGAGGACACTTTAACTTTTGTATGTTATTATTGTGAAAATTATTATTTTCGTTACGAGACGCAGCTAAAACTAATCTTGATGAAGATTGTGTAGGTTGTAGGTTTTTATGTCCGACCTTGTGACTTTGATAAGGAATGCTTTTACTCGTAGATGTGTATTGTTGCGACTTCGATTTGTTTTGTGTATCTGTAGACCAAGAAGTAATACTACTGGAAGACATGTTTTCCAAAACTCTAATCTGTTTGTTGACAAAATTCATTAATTCCGAAAATGTAGGCAATTCCTTTTTATCATGATTTTCTTCAAAAAGTTTTTTGGTGTGGTTGTCAAGACCTCGCAACGCAATGTGACAAAATAAGTAGTCATTCAAATTTTCAATATTAAGAGCACGAATTGCTTTAAGAGAATAGTCGAATGTTTCAATAAATGAATTAAGATTTGCAACAGTATTCTTTGTTAATGGTGCAAACCCTAACATTTTGTCTAAATATCTCGCAGTTAATATTCTATTATTTTGATATTTATCTAATAAATTTTGCCAAATTAGAGGATAATTAGCAGCTGTAATTGGTAAATTTTTAACAATGTTTAAAGCGGGGCCCTTTACACAAGCTAATAAATAATGAAATTTGTCAATATTGTCAAGGTTCCGATTGTGTACGAGTGACACAAATGTATCATAAAAGGTCGTCCAATTTTCGATTTGACCATCAAACTCATATAAGGTGAGTTTAGGTAAAGAAGGCTGAACGAAATAATCGTTGCTATGAGACATTGAATTTTTAGACTGACCCTCCTGGTCTAACTTTTCGCAGTTTAATGCAATTACCTTACATGCGAAATACAAATCATCGAAACTATCTATTGATTTTGTGGAGGTTGTCGGCTTTTTAGAAATCTGTACCTCAACCATGATGATCTCCATGACAATTTTTTCAAAGTCACAACGAATTTCTTTTAATTCCGAATACTGCACCAGAAATCTCTGAATGGATTCTAAATTACCGATTGTAATTGTTTTTGACAAATCGTAACACCTCTGCAACTTGTTAAACAAAAATTCCTTTTTCAAGGTCAAAGATTTTAATTGTAATTCTAAGTTTTCTATTTGTTCCGCCATAATGAATACCTACCTACAAAAGTGGTATCGCCCAAGTGCCTGTGTGCAATTGAAATACAACTAGATTATGAATATTATGGGAAAATTTATAGTGAACACGGTTCACAGTATGAAGTTTTATGAAATTAAGCAAGATTAGGCCCGGAATCCGACTCGGAGGACCATTAAATGTGGCAACGTGCCACTTGGGGGTAGAATACGTGGACTGTATTTAGAAAGAAATTGGGGTTTTATACTAAGATGCTTCCTATAATATCGGTCTCTAATCTCAACCACTAAATCAAGATCACCTACCTGAATTGCTGCTGCAGTTCTTCTCTGTTGTGGTTCTGTTGTTGTGGCTGTGATGTTGAATCCTTGCCACCGGTGGTCTTGATATATTTGAAGAAACACTTTCAATTATATAATAGTTCATATAACAATAGTTCACATAATTGTATTAGTACACAAACGTTTTGCAGTTTTGATTTCACTTAATTTAATTTAAATGGCACCCACACGGCGGAACAGTTGTCGGCGACTTGGTAATTTGTTTTTGAGTGGCGCCGCGCGTGTTCGAAAAAGGAACTAGACGTCTGTGCATTCCAAATGACGCAGCGATGGCGATTTTAATTCAGCCAATTAAGATTAGAAACCGAACAATTACTAAAAATTCTAAATACACATTTTGAAACTAAAGTGTTAAACGTTCGCCGTGGCCTAGTCCAAGTTTCATCCAGTTCATCCAGTCCAAGTAACAAACATCCATACTTCGTCCCATATTTTCCATATATTTGAAAATGTAGCACAAGCTATTTATCGTTTTTTAGGGTTCCGTACGTCCGAATAAAAAAACGGAACCCTTATAGAATCACTCGTGTGTCCGTCTGTCCGACCTTCCCCCCGCCTCCCTTATCTCCGAAACTACTGAACCTAAAATTTTGAAAAAAATACAGAAATTAGTTTTCTACTTATAGATTATAGGAAAACCTATAAGAACTCCATGATATTAAAATAACATGGTAAATCACTCAACATAGGTAACATCGTACGGAACCCTCTTCACGCGAGTTCAGCTCGCACTTGTCCCGTTTTTATTTTCTATTTTCCATGTATTTTAACTGATGGTCTACTGTTCTAATAAAGAAAGTTGGTACACTTGATTATCACGTTCTTTTTCTCGCACGTACTTGTTCTCGCATGATATACATAAATAAATACAACATGAAGTTCACGTGTGAATAACATTCAGAGCGCACGATAATTTTCCGCGTCCGAACAAAAACACAAAATTACTTCGATTAAACGATAGATTACAATATCCAACGAATGTACCATGAAAGCCTTTCAGAAACGATTCAATTATATACCTTTTTTAAAAGAAATCCCATTTTAACACACAATATGCACTTTTAAAACACTTCTCACAATTAACTCGATACTCGCGGAACCTTCTACGTGTATTATGTAACTTGATGTGTAAATTAGGATTACATACATTGTTATTACTTTTAATATAATGTGAGAAATAAATGAACTAAGCTACATTTTTTAATCCTGCATTCCGTTCAAATTAAAATCATAAATTGACATTGCGATTTTATACGTGTACGCAACAACATATCACAATACTTGACTGAACTAAAACCCAATATTAACTTTTAATTATTTTCGCTTTCTAAAATCTTTTTTAAACTATATAGTTTGGACCCATATAGATCAACAACGATGATATAAGTAAAATAGGCGTTATAATCCACAAATAGCACCCTAAAACTAGGCCAATTAGCAAACCTAAACCCAGTCTCTCGTGATTTCGCATTGCCGACGCGCCGGTCGCGTAGGCCTTTCACGGTCGTGCCCACATATCGCTGATGTATAAAAATTCCAACTCTTTTCACGATAACATTTTTGTGAGACAATACCAACAATTTTAACAAAATTATTAATTTAAAATCAGTTAATCTGTTGCAATTGGCTCCAATTAATCGATTTACAGTTATGTTACCAAAGAATTAAAATATTAAAAAAACTTAATAACGCTTACCAGAAGTAAACGGTCTAAAATAAGTTACAAATGCATAGCAATAGCAAGTTGTAACTCACCACTAGCTTGAGATTGGTCACAAGCTTACCTACTACAATTAGAATTTGCTTAAATAATAAAATTCTCGAAGTAAACCCCGCCAAACTCTATAAATATATCATAACTATGTATTGTATATCTGTTTTAGTTTTAGTTACATGAATTAATCAAATATAAGTTTATTAATTTGATGCATATCGAATTAATTTTATTATTATTATTTATTATTATAGAGTGTTGTTTTTTTTAATTAATATATATTTTTGGTTTACATATTATCAATTAATACTGATAAAAATGTAACAATATTCCTTTGTCATTTCAGACGATGAAGGTGGCCACATTAAGCAAGGTTTCGAGGCGCGAAGGCA
The DNA here is from genome assembly GCA_910589475.2 of Bembecia ichneumoniformis. Taxonomy (NCBI): domain Eukaryota; kingdom Metazoa; phylum Arthropoda; class Insecta; order Lepidoptera; family Sesiidae; genus Bembecia; species Bembecia ichneumoniformis. The sequence goes on from OU342531.1 coordinate 1,216,277, forward strand.
GAATGATCTATACATGCGTCTTGGTCTACTCCTCGGCGAGCGACGAGGATCAAGAAACAAATCGAGAGATAGTTGTACATCGCTCGCTTCCCTCGACGCACATACGCTGGCTTCACATAACACTAGCCCTGTAAGTAAGGATATTTCGAAAACACCGAATCCAAATTTTCGCATACTTTACCATTGATTTTACCATGTATAACTCTTTCGCCCACAGCATTGCTTGCGCCACATGCCTGACTAAAAAAGAAATACCTAATGTTCCAGGTGTCAACGCTAACTGGCTCATCTGAAGTAGAGGCTGCAGTACCACTGGGTCGTGATTCCCTGGGATCTCTAGCGTCCATGTCCTTATCCGCTGCCAGCAACTGTTCATCTTCCAGTCCTGGCAGCAGAAGACATTCCGTTAATGGTAATTTGGATTCGAAACTTCAACTCTAATGCCTAAATTTTGGCGCCCTAGTCCAGTACTCCAAATGGGCTCTAATCTGAGCCTTATAAAGAGCTAATCGCTGCTCCGGCGTGAAATACTTTCTAAAAGGTCTAATTAGGTCATCATCAGAGGACACAGTAATACTACAAAATTAGTAAGATATGTATATTTAAAGCGAAGATATACACTGCTGTGCTTACGAGTGGCTCGCGGGTTCCACCTAGAAAATTATTTCATTCTGGGAATTAAATTATACCTTGTTGTGAAGTCAATTTTAATTATTTTATTGCACATTTCCTTGCACACACAAATTACATAGGTAAATGGTTTCAGCATTACAAAATGGAAGACCAGAAGAATTGACACGAATGTCGAGTGGATTTTTCAAGAATAGAAAAACTGCCGCAAGACGTTCAGCCAGAGCTAATAGCAAACAGTCGTCTACTTCTTCAGAAAACAAGAAAGGTATGGGTTGCTGATATTCAATATTCTGCTGACGATAATATAGAATCTTAGATAGACGCCGAAATGTAAAAAAATTGACCTTTTGTCCATTCCATCGCATTATTTATTTATTTTTATTTTATGGTCGGCAGACAAGCTGACGGTAGGTGGCTACCGTCGCCTATAACACAAGCAATGCCACAAGTGCTGTAACTGCGCTGCCGACTACAATAGGATCTAGGATAAGTGATTGGGAAGGGTTGGAGAAGGGCTCTGGCTTCACTTGCAATAGGTATTTATTAGAGAAGGAATAATTGACTTAACATTTACATTCCCTACTTGAGTAACATAATAAATCATAAAATCCCTAACACCTTAAATCTAAATTAAATTAGTTTTATTGACAGTAATCACTCTTACAATTTAAATTGCATTGTTAGTGACTTTATCATATTTTCATTTTGCCTCCTCAGTGCATCCTACTCCACAACTGACTTTGCGGCCTTTATTCTTCGAAGTACCGTCGACAGACAACCAGACTTTCTTCTCCGGGCGTCATTGGCTGATGAGAGATATGGAGAAATCTTTGGATTCTAGTTCACCGGGTTTGTTTCATTGATTATTAATTTTATTTTAAAATAATTTTGAATTTAAAAATTAAACAAACTATGCTGTCTTATTCAAAATCAGAGTCCGTGAAATTAAAGTCTCAACAATTTATATAATATAAATAAATGATTTTTCTTATTTTACTGTTACCCTTATTGTTTATCATTTAAAATCCTTGGAGGTTTTTAAAAATTCATCGCCGATTTATTAAATTAAATAAAACACACAAATATTAAACTTACACAAACCTCGAAACAGAGACAAAAACTGAAATTAAAATAATTTGAATACCCCTCAAAGTTTTATTGGGTTACTTAAAGTGATAAGACAAATCTTAATTTTTAAAAAATAGCCAAAAGAACTATCAGTTTGTGTGAACACCATCAGCGTGTGTTAAGCTTGAATAAGGTTACTATTTTTTTTTATTCATCAAAAATTACAATTCAAATGTTACCCTATATAAAAACATACACATTCTTGCAAGTGTCCACTTCACTAAAGCCATTGCTTCAAACAGCATTCGGTTTAAAAAAATAATATACTTTCGCTGCCTCTTAAAGAATATCTTGAAATGCACCGAAAGTCATGTAGTGAATACATGAATAATTGTTAAATTTTATTGGAACTATTCATCAATTAATTGCTTCTCCAAATTTCAGGTATTCTCATCTCAGGCTGTCCGGGCACAGGGAAAACGGCTTTGATTTTACAACTGGTCGAATATTCCTGCTTCGGAAGAAAGAGGAATTTCGAATACGAGGAACTAAGAGAGCAGTCGGACATTAGAGAAGTTCTGCCTGAAGAATTGATGGCGGGATTGTTCACACATTTGGCGTCACATGTCGTCGCTTATCATTTTTGTCAAGTGAGTATAGTTTGAAGAATTGTTGTCAGTAATTCGGTCATATGAAAATGAACCTTATATGAAAATACCTCTTCGTATTTTGTGCAGGCCGATAATAACAGCACCTGTCTCGTCGGAGAATTCGTCCACTCTTTGGCTGCACAACTCTGCCAAGCGCCAAGATTACAGTCGTACAGGGAATACCTGCTGAGCGAACCACATCTGCTGGCTTGCTTATCGCTGAAAGAGTGCATCGCCGATCCGGACTTGGCGTTCATGAGAGGGATCATCGAACCTCTTATTATACTTAGAAGAAATGGAAGCATAGACACAACAAACAGCATAATCTTGGTCGACGGTCTTTGCGAAGCCGAATATCATAGACCGGACCATGGATACACTATCGCTTCGTTTCTAGCGAGGCATATCGCAGAAATGCCTTCTTGGCTCAAAGTTGTAGCCACAGTTAGAACACAGTTCCTAGAACTAACGAAACAACTGCCTTACACAAGATTAAGTTTAGACGAATCTGATAACGTTCATAAGGATCTATTGGAATATTTTAATACCAGAGTTCAAGCTGCTCCAATTATTGAGACAAATATCAAATGTTCAACGGGAAAATCCGAGGGTGTCCACAATTCTGTTATGAAGTTTGCACAATATGTCCTTCATTTGAGCCAAGGCTCGTTTCTGTTCCTAAAACTAATATTAGATTTACTCGAAAGGAGTCATATTGTTGTAAAATCTACCAATTACAAAGTGGTGCCCATATCTTTGGCACAGATATTTTTGTTACAATTTAACCTAAGATTCCCAACAGTCCAATCCTTTGAAAAAGTTACACACATACTGAGCGTTTGCTTAGCAGCTCTCTATCCTTTGACTTTGGTCGAAATATACTACTCAGTAAACTCCTTGTTAGTGGATACGTTTCTTCCGTGGGATGAGTTTTGCCACAGATTCGAAAGTCTTGCAGACTTCTTGGTGAAAAGAATCGATAACACCTATATGTTTTTCCACCCTTCGTTCAGGGAATGGTTGATACGGCGCGATGACAATGAAAGTCCGAAATTTCTATGCGACTTAAGAGCGGGCCACTGCGGTATCGCTTTCAGGTTATCTAGGGTACAAGCCCCTTTAGATCCAGAAAAGTCTATGGAACTGGGTCATCATATCTTAAAGGCGCATATGTACAGAAACATGGGACCGGCACAGCTCGGCCTCTGCCCTAGAGATTTACAAGCCATGATGGTCGCAACAAGCTCAGCAAATGTTGGAGAAGCAATTGCTAATTTGAGGAACATTTATACTCCAAACGTCAAAGTTTCAAGACTGATGTTGTTGGCTGGCGGATCAGCAAATCATATAACCGATTGTTTAGGGAATGCACCATTATTATGCATGTATTCCTACCAAGGTATCTTGTCAATGGTCGGGCTACTATTGGAGTTTGGAGCTGATTTAGAAATGACGAATTCACAAGGATGTTCAGCGCTTTCCTTAGCTTGCCAGAGAGGCCACACTGATGTTGCACGCAGACTTATTGCTGCAGGTAATTATTATTATGATTAATTAATCAGAACAAAATACCATTTATGGTCTTACTTAGAATTTTGATAGACTTTAAACTTAAATACATTCCCATTTCTATACATTTAAGTATTCATAATTATAAATTTATAAGTTGAACTTATTGCTTGGGTACTCGAGAATGTAGCATAGTGACTCCTTCTAATAAGTAAAAATTGTGTAGGTGCATCACTGAGCCACACAGACACAGCCGAACAAACCCCACTAGTGCATGCAGCTAAGAATGGCCACCGAGACACCGTGATTTACCTCCTCGGATGCCAAACGGGGAGGGACGAGAGGAACTCCATCGATATCGACGACGATAACATCGAGCAATTGGTCCCGGGTTCCCGACATGCGCTCATAGGCGCATCACAGAATGGTCATCTTGACATTGTCGAGTATCTTTTGGATACTGCTGAACTAATAGTAAGTATCGACTTTCTATTTTTTGTAAGTGCTATGTTGTTGATTTTCAGTGAGAGAGTATGGGATGCCAGAGCACATTTATGTATATAAATGCCTTTCCCTTTATAGGGAATGTTGTCAGAGTATTTGCACCCTCCTAACGTTGCTATGTTAATAAGCGACGGTAACCACATACCATCAAGTAAACCGTCACCTACACCTAAATATCATATCATCTCAAACTAATATTATTGTGATTTAGTAGTTGCACACTGCGTTTCCCATTCATAAATCAGGCAGCCCGTCTTGTGGTAGTAATCGCCATCTTACAGAAAGATCACCGTGAATAAAAAATAATATGTTTTTGGTTTCGATGAATGAGTAAGAAATACCAGAGACCATTCCCTATCCCCTCTTAATCCTTGTCCATAATCCTACTGAGAATCCGGTTGCAGCAGGGCATAGCTTGTGTTGATAGGTGATGGCGACCACTTACCATCAAGTGGATCATCAGCCTGCCGGCCAAACTTTAGACATGAAAAATATCTATATTTTAACGACTAGTGAGTTGTAGAATTTATAAAAAAACATAATTCGTTGAATTGAGTTCTTATTACTCTTGTATATAGTTCTTAAATCTCTTTAGAATGTTTGACTTCAACATACTTGTTATACTTTTTCAGCCTGACGGTATATGTCCGGTGACCGGTGAGACCGCCCTGACAGCTGCCTGTTCCACTGGAAACGCAGCCATTGCTGACGCTCTCCTCATTCGGGGAGCTACCCCCTACTCCCTGAACGCAAGACAAATGTCACCCTTGGCGTTAGCCGCTAAGAATGGAAGAACTGCTCTGGTGTTGAGGCTGCTGGACTCGGGAGCCGACGTTATGGGCTCCGGAGGGAAGAATCCCTTGATACTGGCTGCTGCCGAGGGCCACAGTGATGTGGTAGAGATACTGTTGTCTCATTGTAAGTTCATTATTTCAAAACTTTACAGCTTAATCTTCAGGAGTTGATAGTTTTAAAAATATATTTTTATATCTAATACCTAAATTTGGTATCCATTAAACAATATTTTTGTTGTAAGTATACTTGTATAGCAAATTGACTTTGAAAGTACCAACTGTGAGGTTTCTTCGCAGTTCTTTCTTAGAGAATATGTATTTCAAACTGGTGACTACAAACACAAAAATATTTTAAGAGATTAAGAAACTTATTTATTTATTTATTTTCTTGTTATGATGAAGGAACTTTGTACAGTCGAGTATAACAAAAATACGAATAAATGTATTTTTTTTAACTTTCTTCATTGCAATTAAGGTCTTTTGTGTTGAATTACAGGCGCAGACCCTGATGCAGTAGATGCCGATGGCGTGTCAGCCCTCGGTTGGGCGTGTCTTAGGTCGCGAATACCAACCGTGGTCGTGTTATTGGAGAAGGGTGCTAGAATTGGTGAGAATTATTGTATAGTTTCAGTAGTTTTTACGTGAAAGAGTAACAAGGATGATTACTACGGAAATAAAACTGACCAATAGATGAAAGATAATAAATTAAAAATAAATATAGTCAATGCTTTGCGCAGATAATTACAATGGGTTCTGATTTAAAAAAAAAAAAACAGAAATAAGACATAAAATCGATGTTTTTATTTGCTTCCTTCAGATCAACCGGATAGCAGTGGCAGAACTGCATTAGGGCTAGCATGTGGAGGTCCTGTCGATTTGGTGGAGATACTTCTGGAACGAGGAGCTTCTTTGGAGAGAGTGGATCACAGTGGCCTCAGACCTTTGGACAGGGCTATCGGACAAAGAAACTTACCGGTCTGTATACTTACTTGTTTCATCAGTAAATGGTTTTAGATTGACAAAAATGAAATTATTAATTTATTTATTAATTCAACTGCTTTTTGCTTTTAGGTCGTCAATTGTTTTCTAAGAAAGGGAGCGAAACTTGGTCCAACAACGTGGGTTATGGCTTCCGGCAAACCTGAATTCATGTAAGTGTATCGATATCAAAATAGGGACCAATTTAATTCAGACATAATCTGTAGTATTATTAGAAATTTGTAGACATTATACTAGTTTATATCTATTATGATTGGCGGCATTGCCTAAATGAAAACTGCTGAACTGTATTTTTTTAATGCAAGACAAGCAGGCTGAAGGTCCACTAGATGGTATGTAGTTGCCATCGCCTATTGATACAAATAACGCCAAAGGTGGCGCAAATACTCTGCCAACCTTATTAGAATATGGGATAAAGGATTAGGAGGGGTTTGGGAAGTGGGCTCTGGCATCCCTTACTCACACTTATCATAAGATCTTCTGCCGCCAGAAGGGCCGCCCAATTTATGACTGCGGAATGAAACATTAATAATTTAATAAGTAATTATTCGAAAGTATCTATACGGTCCCACAAATATAGGTAGTGGAGTCAATAATTAAATCCACTACTTCTTCATAATACGATCGCGGATGAAATCCAACGACATGCCAAAACCTTCAAAAAACGGATTACAAACCACCTCAACACCCTGGCGAGAGATCTGATGGAGGATAAAATCTTTTGGTTCGCAGACTGAAGCGCAAAGTTCCCCAAGACATATTAAATAATAGTACAATTGAGTAGGATGTGACACAGGTCACATACCTAACACGCCATTTTTAACCTCAAATACCTACCATTTATTGTTTCATTACGGCGACAGATTGTAGTAGGAAAAAAATCATAATTCTCATCATTCTGCACTCTTAAATACTTCTGAATCTTCTGATATGGAGGTCCATACATCAAATACTCCTTACATATTTTTCGTTAATATATTTAAATTTAATGTTTAATTTAACACGTTCAATTTAGTTTGGTTAATTTTGAAAACTCTAAAGAAGAGTGACTCACGAGTACAATATCCCTTAGGCTGATTCTGCTGAACAAGCTGTTGGAGGACGGCAATCTGCTGTACCGCAAGAACCGGCCGTCGGAGGCGGCGCATCGCTACCAGTACGCTCTGAAGAAGGTGTCGCCTCTGATCGGGGACGACGCAGGCGCAGGAACAGCAGCGCAACCACTGCCGCAGGAGCACTTCGCTGCGTTCGTGCAGCTCAACACCAACCTGCTGCTAAACTTGTCTCGTTGCAAGCGGAAACTTAATGTAATTTCATGCTGATAACACCTAATTAACACACAGTGGCTGTTACGTTAATTGTCAGAGAATGCTTTAAGACATTAAGGGAGTAAAATACACTTATTCATTGCGTTTTGCTGGAAGACTTTGGTTACACTTATATGGTACAGTACTGATAGAAGCAGTCCGCGTAAGAGAGTGAAATTTAATTCTTTGCAAACCAATTTTTTTTTATTTTATTTATGCCAAAATGTTGAGTATATAAGTGTAAATATTGTGCAAAAAGTATATCAGTAGCTTCTCTGGATTACCAGCAAAACTTTTCTCTCTGTCTGTGTGCCTGTCTCTTCAGTCCTTAAAGTTGGCTGTCAACTGTCTGTCTGTTAAGAGTCAACTGGAACAGTTGCTCGACCGAGGCAGTTCCAATTCCTTTTAGTTAATAAGTATTAAATGATTTCAGGAACCAGCAGAGGCTTTAGAGTTGGCAGCACGCGCCTACACCCTCCGCCCGAACGCATTTGAATGCGCATATGCGATGGCTCGTGCTAAACTCGCCCTTAACAAACCCTCCGAAGCGTTGCCCCATGCTAAAAACGCACTTCACCTGGCGCCGCACAACGACATGCCCACCATCAGAACCCTGAAGGCATTGCAGCAGGAAATACTGATGAGAATCAACAGCGGCACCCATTTCAACGCAGACAGTCGTTCGATGAGAAACTTCGACAGCATAAGCCTTAATATGCCCTGACTTGTTTGTGACTGACTCAAACAGTTTTCAGCTATTGATCCTTGTAGAAGACGTATCCATAATTTTCTTTTTAAAGTCGAAACGAAAAAAAACTTGTTCAGAGCCATCTGTTGGCATATTTCAGTACAACGTTGTAGTCTAATTGAAATAATATAATTATCTTTGTTAATTTGTAAGAAACGTTAGCTGGTTGGCGTTTTTAATAAATAAAATCAGTGTAAATCAACAAAAGTTTGAATAAGAACTAAAAAAACTTCAATATTCCCCAAAAAGATTTAATATATAAAATATATAGAGAGGGCATTGCGAAAATTAATCAGGATGGCCATGGCGTAGCTAAATAGTCTTGTAAAGTTGGCGTCGTTCTGAGCGATTTTGTACCACGCGGTTCTAAATGTCACATTACGATTTCGTCTTGCCCGATCTATACAGTTCAAAATCTTTGGTATTCCCTAGGAAAACTTGAATGTTGCATTTATCGTTTATCTATAAAAAAAATGCTATTATTTGTGAGATGAAAACATTAAACAATTTTTAAAACGGTTATAAGCATATACGCATACCTAATATTTTATAGAATGCATTTGATTTGTTGTATCTCAAATTACATAAAATTTTACACGTCATACATTATTTTAATAATTGTACATATCGTTTGCTTTAGTTTTAAATCTCGAATACATTTAAATAACCGTATGTTTTTGTTTGGTCATTTCATACTTATCTTGCCCCTTTCACATTTATAACAATTGTATTATTTTATTTTATTTTTTGAAAATACAACTTAAGTAGTGTAATTATTTTAGTTGTAATAATAATATTATTTTCCTTTGTTATTGTTCTTTTTAATTTGTAGTCCTTTCATTGAGTAAAACTCGTCTTCATCTTGCTGCATTATCCGCATTAAAGAAAAAAATACATTCTAGAAAATTATAATTTAGTTATTTTTTCCTTTTTGTGTTAATAGAGTTTTGTTAAAATTTTCGAGTGTGATGTAACTATTGTAAGAGGGAAAAAATGTAATCTTAGAATTAATACTGGCTTTAATAGTCAACATACTACGTAACGAAATAAGTTACTGCTTAAATAAATGAATTTATTTATTTAAAATCCCGACACCTACTAGTTAAGTGGTTATTTTTGTAATTTTTAGAAGAACAACTTTGGATTTTTATACATATATATTAATTTTAAATATTATTTATGGTTTTTGGCATTGAAAGTTGAAGACTGAAAATATGTAACAACCGCTTTGAAGAGGCACGACACTTGAATTAATTAGATATTATATATAAAAAAGTGTGTGTGTCAGCTCCAACGCTTGACTGGAGTTTACATTTAATCAAAAATATAACACTATAGATGGCGCCATCTATTATACTACAATAGAATAAAGTGAAGCGGCGACATCTATCGGATTTGGGTAGAACTGCATGTTAAACACCAAAAATATAACACTATACCTGGCGCCATCTATTATACTGCAATAGAATTAGAGAACATAAATACATTCGTCAGCTGTCGTACAATGTTAAAGTGACAGATAACGTAACGCTCTTTAGTTAACGTTTGTATTAATTTTTATCCTTCATAAAATTTCCATACCGATTATATGAAAATCGATTCTTAATGAGTAAACACCAAAAAGTCGTGCCTTACATAATAAGCAGACTATTCAATAAAAAAATATAATACTATCTTAAAACTGAATTATATCCCTAATGAAAATATAAGTGTGACTATTGAATTCATTATAACGTAATCAAAGTATATTGTCGGCAATTAAGTTGCCATTTTTATAGTACATTACTTTATGTTTAATTTATGAAATTTGAGCGATTAATGACAATAAAACAATAAACAAAATGTGCATTTTTTTTTTAAATTAGTTACTAAATTATTTCCCATGATATATGGACTATTTCATATGAATCAAATGTAATTCAATAAAAAATATATAAATATTCATATAGCTTCGATTCTTGTATTTAATTTATTTATACTGTTTTATAAAAGGATTACGCATAATGTTTATAAAAATAAGAGAAGGTTATATAAGTGAGTATAATGTATGTATAAGTACAATAGTTACTGTGACAATTTATTATAGAATACAATTCTTATACTGCTTCATAGCATTGTTTTATTTTCGGTCTGATATTCAGACGAGTTAACTACAAGACAGACGCTCGACTGTGAAATAATTATACCACGTCTGCACGTCTAATTCGATTGGGCGATTTTGAAAATCAGTATGCACTAACAAAGTGTCCTCTAATATTATATTATAGTATTTTCATTGTATGATGATATGCGTGACAGTTCTTAACTGACAATTTTAGTGATGAAACCTAACGACATTTAATCGATTGTTTGAAAATATCGAGTCAGTTGTCAAAGCAAATGGAATCGAACTACCGATTTTAGATTTTCAGATTTAGAAATAAATTCTAGTAATTAGGAATAAAGGTTACGTTAAATAAATTACAGAATACAATGCAGTCTGTTTAAAATATTACTTTATATATTCATTACTGTCAGAACTCGAAACATGACAACTCGTATCAGACACAGAACAAAATTTACTTTTATTTTATTGTTATTGTTAGTCAGCTTTAGTTTTATTATCAAAATACGATGTTTTTATAAATATATGGAATAGAAAAATATTTGTTAAATCTCCGAATATCCAATGACAAACATAGAGTACTTTCGATATATCGAATATAAGTGAATATCCCTAGTGTCAATCCCTATTGACACAAGATCCGTTCCACGCGTTTGACACTTTTAAAATATATGTTTTTTATTACATTTACCTATTATAATAATAAGTGATAATTCCTTTTGTGTTTTTCGAATAGATAATTTTTTTTCATACATGTGTTTGTTTAATTGTTATTTTTTTGTGCCGGTTTTTTTTTATTTGAAAACAATATGCGTGACATGAAAAAGTGAGAACTGTCACATACAGTGAAAATACTATAATAAGACACAATAATAATAAAGCAATAATAATAACTTTACAATAATAATACATATTAATAAAGCGGTCCCTAGATGATCATGCGGAATGACATGCCGCATTTCATGAATTATCATGCTGCATGATGTACAATAATGCTTGCTATCAATCATTTTATCACAATACAAGGCTGTTGCACGCGATTTCGTCCGCGTCTCTGTAGTGATAATGGAAGTAATAAGTACTATATACAACAGGAATGACCTGTTGTCGCAAAATTGAAGCCGAAAGAGAGATCAGTAACTGTACCTTTTATCTCTCTCTGGCGATGGTGAATATATTGAAATATGATTTAAGGACAATAATTATAAAAAATGATTTGTGATTTGACGTCAGCAGATCATTGCTTCAGATGGATTTTAATCGAAGATGCTAATGATAAACTTGCCCTTTGCGGTACTATACATTTCCTGTTTTTGCTTGCTTTTCACACTCGCGTCATATAGGTAGGTACTTACCTACTGGTCCTTGTGGGACACGACATGCAGCTGGACTGAGATAAAATTACGATAAGCTACCTATTGTGGTATATTTAATTAATTAGGTAAGAAAAAAACAGTTAAGTTTGTAACCGCCAAACCTCTGCGGGGCGTTAGGGCTCCGCAGGCGTTCCAACCGTTACTCACCGACTGAAACTCAGGGGTAGACACTACACGAGACCAGTGTTAACTCTCAGGGCGCCAACTACCTGGGGTGGACTTAGACAAAAGAAAGCCAAGTTCAATCACACAACACTTTACTATACCAATAAATTTACACACTATATAACAAATGAAAATTTATACATGAAAGAGAAAACAATTTAGTTTAGAAGGTTGGTCCTGATCTTCCTCGCAGAAGGCGGGGGATGCTCTTAAACACTCACTTGTAGACACAAAGCACACAGACCACGCCGAAGTGATGCCACGTGGCCTGGTGGCTCGGCGAAGGGGTACCTATCGACACGTGGATGTCGTCGCCTCCGACTGCGTCGCAGCTATAGTCCAAACCAGTGGTGGCTTGGACTGCAGGAAGGCGAGACCGACCCAGGAGCCGCAGGACAAATCGCACGCACGTGTGCGGATGGACCGATTCCCTCTTATATGTTAATCTGACGCTTGCCAGATACTTTTACTGTCGACGGTTAATACCAATATGTATCCGCGACCTAACGGCTAAAAAGCCTTAAATATATTTATATACGACCGCGTGGTAAGTGAAAACACTAGACGGTTCGTTAAATCTTAGAGAAATCGTACAGTCCCTCGAGCTCCTCTTCTTCCAAACGCCGGGTGCCAAGAGAGCCTCGGCCGGAAGTCGTGCCACTTCCTATGGCCGACATAAAAATTGACCAATCCCGTCGCTCCTTCGTTCGTGCATCGGTCTAATCCTTCCCCGTCGAGCCGACATCGATAGATGTCGCTCCATATTGATGTGTCGGGCAATCGTGCGCCAGTCCACAACATCTTAAGGTGGTTATACCGTCATGCGGTAGATGGCGGTTATAATTACAATCTATTTTAAATCTGATATCAATTAATATTAATTTGTCTAAACATGCCAAAAATTTACGTTACAAGTTTACATTTAAGTTTAATTCTAAATCAGACATTGCTAAATAAAATAGTCCTGTGAAGTTTCTGCCGCAAACCCAGCTTATTCCTTATATGTTTCATTGATTCTAATTTTGCATTATGAGTTAAACGTAAATTGAGATATGAATTCGCTAACGCCTTCACCAATTGAATATCATGTGGATCTTCAAATGTAGATTGAGGAGGATGTGGTGGATCTAACAATGTATGTAGTTTGCTATAAAATTCTTGGACAAAAATTCTTTGTTGTTGGCTGTAACAGAGATCATCAGGTCAGATAAGTATACTCACTTCTATGATCACGATGAATACTGAGGTAGGTATCTTGGTACACAAAATAATTGCCTCATCTTTTGAATGCGGCCTTAAGATTTTTAAGCTACTAACGATTTTAATCGATAGATATTGACGAATAGTAACCAATTTCAAAAGGTATTGTGTGAGCAAATTATTAGTTTTTGAGAAATTTTTATTTTAATTTTCCATACAAAATAAAAAAATCAAACATTTTCTATTCTGGTTTCGCACATCAACGGAAAGGGGGGACGGGGGGACGAAGCCCCCACTTGGGGGGCCTCAACAATTTAAAACACAGAAATCCTTACTGATTAAGTTGTTTAGGTTAAGTTAATTTTTTTTTTCCCGAGCGGAGCGAGGGTCGCAGCCTAGAAAGAGTTGTCCTCAGGAGCAGTGTTGTTATGGATATATAATTTCGGATCCGGATATGGATATTGGTAAAATATAATATCGGTTTCGGTTACGGTTATATGGATATTAAATTATTGCGGATTATCCGATAGTTTCGGTTACGGATATTAAATTTTTAAGGAACTGTAAAATGAAATACAAATAGGACTATATTCGACTTTAATTGTACTTTGTAGGTTTCGCAATCTGTCATACAAGTAATTCTTTCTTACAGCTACTCGTTTTGAAGTGTTATATAGGTAACTAATTAAATGCAAAATCAAAATTAACATTCGTAATTTGTATATTAAGTTAGACTCCGCCCTATCCGAAACTATCCAAAACTTTTATATCGGATTCGGTTACGGTTACGGATATTTTTTTATTTCGGATATCCGATAGTTTCGGTTACGGATATGGATATCCATAACAACACTACTCAGGAGTACTAAACATACCCCGAAAATAGTGTTTTTAGTACCAAAATAACCTTAAAAATTAAAAAAAAAATTACGTGCAAAATTTTCTTTAAAATAGATTATAATTCATCAATATCTATCGATTAAATTCGTTAGTAACATAAAAATCTTAAGGCCGAATTCAAAAGACTCCCCAAATAATTTGATATAAAACCTACAAAATTACTTACCAGCAAAAAAACGGAGGGCACTGCATCACATTTTAATACTGGTCGTGATAAACAAGCAACAAAATCTTGAGCTTTAAAATGTTTGCTACATACAACTGATGCATCGGTCAGTTTTCGGGTAGAGCTCGTGGGTATAATATTTATCCATATTTCCCTAACATCAGGATCTTTAGGAAATCTGAAATTGAACCCGTTATGTTAATAGAGAAAGGAATAAAAAATGCATAGGTATTTAAGTTATTTGTTCTTGAACTAGGATTGGATAGTCATGCATGGTCACCCTAATTGTTCACTAACAAATTATGTTTAAAACTATTACCTGTGAAAAGATAAACCACAATCAGGATAATACTCGCTTCCGCAAGCCTCCACGACACAAATTCTCCCCATTTTAACTAAAATTCTTCAAAAATATCACGAAATCAAAAATTTCCGCCATTTACGTCAGAGTCGGCGATTTCATGTGGGGTTGTCAGGTCAGGTGTCCGTATTTCATACAAATAAAAGAAAACCTATACGCCAATCGCAAAATTTTTGCGTTAATAAGGCTTTACACGTAGCAACAAATAATATTGCTTTAACATGTCGGTAATAAATTATTATTTATATTTAGAAACATTTTAGAAGTAAATGTTTTTACTTTATTACATTACATCAATCGCATATTTTTCTACCATTTCTACCAACTTAACTCTGGCAACTCTATAGAACGGGACACAGCGTTCAGTGGTGGCCCTCTCACTCGGCTTCATTTTTATTTTGCGCGCAACAAGACTCTTACGACCTTAGCATAAGGTTTTATTTTCTTTATTTTAGCTGCAAGATGCACAGATAGAGCTTATTCCTTATATAATACTTCCATGGTAGTGATAGACAATAAAATATATAAATGTAGTCTGTGCCGCCACGTTCTTCTCACGTTGAGGGTTGAGTTGTCGTTTGGGTGTGCTCTCTTAATGTGTAAAAGACGTAAAAGTGTATTGCGTTCTAGTTTTTTTTTTAACCGTTGTTGTCATCATCATAATAATATTCTTCAGTCTTCATTAAAGTGAATATACTCGTTATACCAGGGTTTTATTACTTCAACCGCCACAGTCTCTTTATAAAATATTACTCGCTGATAATGTAGTTTTCTATAAGTGAATGAATTTTTAAAATCGGTCCAGTAGTCTTTGAGTTTATTCATTACAAACATACATAAAAAAAAGGTAACATCATTTCTTTTTATAATATTATAGTATAGTAGTAGATAGTACAGTGAATAACTCTTGCAGTTGTATAAGGAACAATGCTATTCAACTAGAAGATTGAATGTTATCGATGCAATGCTTATGGTAAATATTTAAAATACACACCATAGAAAGCCCGTTTGACGATCCTGTTTGATGAGTGGTTAGGGTGCTTGTCTTAACGCTCTGTTCTAGGGTTCCCGGGTTCGATTCCCAGCTGGGTCAACTTTGAAAAATCAATTTTTCAAATTTGGCTCTGGTCTGGATTTGGAAAGTAGTGGCAGGGCACACTGCGTTTCGCAGTCATTTGGGCAGCCCGTCTGGCGGCAGCAACCACCCCCTTACAGAAGACCACCGTGAAATAACAGCACGTGTGCTGTTGTGTTTCGGTGAGTGAGTAAGGGATGCCAGAGCCCATTTTCCTGTCCAGTCCCTTATCCTTAATCCTACTGTAGTCGGCAGCGCACTTGCAGCAACTATAGCGTTTGCCTGTGTTATAGGCGACGGTAGCCACCTACCATCAAGTGGACCGTCAGCCTGTCTGCCGATCTTAACATGAAAAAAAATCCAAGTCCATCGTTGATGCCGTTTCGAAACGAACTAAGCTTTTGCATGACATGCCGATCTGAAGACGATCATGCGTGCACGTCAGTCACAGCTTGCATGATGAGAAATAAAAGGATATGTCAATCATCTGCCATCAAGTAGTTTGCATGTCATTCGCATCAATCAATATAATTAAATGGTCAAGCATGCATGACACCACGTAACGCATGTCATTCCGCATGATCGTCTAGGGAAGTTCCATGCGTAGATATAGCCAAATTAGAAAGTATATAATTTTCTTATGCTAGATGGCGCTTAAACTCTATACAGTAAACACTTTTCTTTTAGAGCGGGAACTGCTGTCAAAGAATTTATTTCTTCATTCATTATGAATTCGTTGCAATTCATACTAAAAAATTATTTTTATATAATTTGGAAGAACTTATAACAATAACTTTTGACCAGCCCGTTGGATGAGTGGTTGGAGTACTTGCCTTAATGCTCTATTCTAGGGTTCCCGGGTTCGATTCCCGGCAGGATCAACTTTGAAAATGAACTTTTTGAATTTTGGCTCTGGTCTGGATCTGGAAAGTAGTGGCAGGGCACACAGCGTTTCGCAGTAATTTGGCGGCAGTAAACACTTCCTTACAGAAGACCATCGTGATATAACAGCACGTGTGCTGTTGTGTTTCGGTGAGTGAGTAAGGGACGTCAGAGCCCATTTTACTATTAAGTTCCTTATCCTTAATCCTACTGTGCGCCAACGCACTTGCATCACCTGTGGCGTTACTTGTGTTATAAGCGACGGTGGCCACCTATCATCAAGTGGGCCGTCAGCCTGTCTGCCGATCTTAACATAAAAAAAAACTATCAATATGTTTAAAGTGTAGTAAATTTTGACCTGTTTTGAAAAATATCTTAGTACCTAACTGTTTATAGGTACATTATTTGTTCGAGCGATGTTAAGATTTCACTATTCAAAGCTCTTTGTAGGTACATCGTTCTACACGAGCTTTGAGCAGGTGTACGATTATGAGACAAAATAAAAATAATATGAGACAAAATGAAAACAGATTTAATTTTATATTACATTATATTACATTACGACCTCGACCCCTATGAACAGAGTGTACCAATTTAATATTTAATATTACTTATTTCTACGAAAATCAATGAAAAATATATATATTATTGCAGATGCCAAAATGTAGTTTGGCTACATGCGAACTAACATATTTCTAAGAGGACTTTGGTTTCTCCTGACGTTACTGATGTTTGCGAAAAATCTATTGCATTCGTTATTTACTTTTCTTTTCGTTGCAGGGCAAGTCTGAAAATAAAAATAGTTATATTATATTGACACATTCAGTATATCCAAACAATTTAAAATGTAAAGGAAAATGTAGGAAAAAGTATTCATATAGGGAATTCTCCGATACCTAAACTAAATGTCAAGACTATGATCAACAACAAAATTTACAATTTTAAATTTAAATACAAAAAATATAAATTAAAAAAAGTTACTATGCGACCTCTCTGTCAGATATTATGTATATTATATATTAACTTAATAGCAACATGTTAATATTCTCCATTATCAAAACTTGACACAAAAAATTTTGAGTAGGTATTTAGTAATGCCGCACAGAATTACACCAACATCCGATTTAAAAAAATAAAAATAAAAAAACGAGTGCGAGCTGAACTCGCGTGAAGAGGGTTCCGTACGATGTTACCTATCCGCACAATATTGAGTGATTTACAATGTCATTTTAATATCATGGACTTCTTGTAGGTTTTCCTATAATCTAAAAGTAGAAAACTAATTTCTGTATTTTTTTCTAAATTTTAGGTTCAGTAGTTTCGGAAATAAGGGGAGGGGGTTTATAAGGTTTCCGTTTTACTAAAAAATAATAAGAAAAAAAAACTTTATCTGTATGTTACAGTGGTCTGATTGAAATTTCAATAATATTTGTTATTATTCCGGTCCGATGATCAAAGGATAAACTTGCAACACCCGTGGCGTTGCTTGTGTTATAGGCAACGGTATAGTTTGTGCCATAAAATAAGTGACAAAAACACTTGAGACCCTAATTCAAATATAACAATGCATTCAACAATGGTATTCTACAAAACAATTATATTGGGCAGGCATTCGGGTAGGAAGTAACTCAACCTTTTGTTTGTTTATAGCACCCTGTTGAAGTGATTTCGTCACTCATTTTATGGCACAAACTATACCATCAAGCTTTTCTGTCGAGCTAAACATAAAAAAAACTATTTTCGCTACTGCATCACCATCTGTATCCTAATTTTTCTATTGCAGCCTCTGCTTGTTACAAATTAGATGAAAATTCGATTTTAATCTTAGATTAAAAATATTAAATATGTATATAGAAGGCATTGGAAATTTTTTCCTACAAAAATATTGATCCTGATCGCCGTAATCAGCATGGACATGACGTAGCTAAGTAGCCTTGTAAAGTTGGTGAGGGACTGAGCGATTTAGTACCACGTCTTGCCCGATCTATACAGTTGAACGTTGCCTTAAAAAAATTGCAAATATTTATTCATATTTTTTTATGTTAAGTTCGGCAGACAGGCTGACGATCCACTTGATGGTAGGTGGCTTCCGTTGCCTATAATGAAAATGGGCTCTGGCATCCCTTACTCAATCACCGAAACACAACAGTTATTTCACGGTAGTTTTATGTAAGAGGATGGTTACTGCCGCCAGACGGGCTGCCCAAATGACTGTGAAACGCTGTGTGCCCTGCCACTACTTTCCAGATCCATAGCAGAACCAATTTTGAAAAATTCATTTCCAAAATTGACCCTGCCGGGAATCGACCCAGGGAACCCTAGTTCAGAGCGTTAAGCAAGCACCCTAACCACTCATACAACGAGATCGTCAAATGGGCTTCCTATAGTGTTTATGTTAAATATTTACCATAAGCATTGCATCGATAACATTCAACAATCTTCTAGGTGAATAGCATTGTTCCTTATACAACGAAATGCTCGAAAAAGCTGCCGAAAAGACGTCCACCAATTTCGACCATTCAGCGCTTCCGTTGGTGAATTCGCGAATTCTGTTTTTCATGCCAAAATAATCCATGTTTCCGTATTTGTTCAGAATACCCATCTTGCTAAGCAAGCATTTTGTTGAATCTGTCATTTCTTTACACTGAAAATTATATAAAATGTCATGTAGCTTGAAAAATCAAGTTTTTTTTCGTTTGTGTCAGGTATTGAGTCGCTAAACATTTGTTCATTGTGATCAATTGATCATTAAAATACTACTATAGTCGCCGACACGGGAAGCTGTATAAGTTATGTAAACAAACATTCAGGGGGAGACAAACGCTAAATACTTACTAAAAATATCCATTGTTTAATTAAGATGTTACAAGAAATAGACAAGACAATTGCTTTGAAAAAAATATATTATACTTAAACATGTGAAGAACCAATTGTATTAATTAGAATTTTTGTTAAAGTAATAGAAACTCCACAAAAAAAGTTACAACACAAGAAGAATTTGACCTTTATTGAAAATTCTCTCAAAAACGGCTTATTGCACGCATATGAATCCTGTACCTATTAATAAGTTAATGTCAGTTTAAAAAATTGTATTAATAAAAAAATGTTTTTGTTTAATGTTCTAATGGTAAAAACAAAAAAACACCATTTCTATATAGGCCTGTTGAATTGTCTCCGCCGCCAGCGAGTTCTATAGTAAATGTCATTTGCCTCAGTGAATCCCTTAAGGGGTTCACAACATTTGGATAGAAAATAATAATAATATATATGTAACACAATAATTAACCAAAATGACACCGATTTCTAAGTAATAAAAACCAAAACTATTAATGACATCCAATATAATATAACCTAATCCGCAAAAATATTTTACATTTTTAAATAAATATTTTACATAAAAAAATGTTACTTCGTATTTAAAATATGAATTAGTTGTAGAACTTCTCACCCCAGGTTTAGTCGTCCACGATTTCTTAGTAACATTATTGATCGTTTCAAAGGCATACTCTAATTGGTTAATGGAATGAACTCCACATTCAGCTAGCACTCGGTGATCGTTACGATGCACCAAGTTCGGTATATCACAGAACGTGCGACGATGTTTCTGAAAATGACGATGTTCTTTCGATAAATGAAGAGCAATTGAACATATTTTTACCCATATTCATGTTGCAACCTTGGCACAGCTGACATTTTGTACTTATAACTATAGGATTGTTGAAGATTTTCAAAGCAAATTGCGCTTCAATTTGGGCCACCGTTCATGACACTGGATAGCTAACCGTTCATAACCCTAGAAGCCACTCATATAGTATTTATATTCATCTATACATACACACATCACATATACACTACTGGAAAAATAAAGGGAGCAAAAAAAATTGTAATTTTTTTGTGATTTTTGAAATGCTGTATCTTAGTGAAAAATGGTCGTATCGAGTTAAAAAAAAAATTATTTTGAAGTGTTAAAATTCTAGTTTTCAGATCTTTTAGCCAAAAAAAGCCGGATATATTGTTTAGTTAGCTTTAATTTACTTTTTTTTTCTGCGTTAATTTTTCGCTGAAATATCCGACTTATTAGTGCCATAAATAAAACTATATATTATTTAAAATGTAAAATATACTCATATAGATGGTGAAAATTTGGAAAAATTGGCAATAATTTTTCCAAATATTTGACAATTTATGCTAAAGTGCAGTTGTCCCTTTCGCGTAGTGTTGGGACAACTGTTCAGTCATAACGCGACAACTATATAATTATCCTATTGCCAAAATGCTAAAGATACTTATATACCCAAAAGAATTTACTAATCATCTAAGCTGGAAAAAAATGTATTCATTAGAATAATAATTTCATTTAACTTACTGGTCTATATTTTGACGAACTTATTTGACACACAATATCCTCCTTCATACTTGTTGAGTGTCTGAAAAATAAATTACACATTTTTAAAAAAGCAGAAATCAGTTGATGGTGTCGTAAATTTTATATATTTACCTGGAACTGTAGAGAGATCGTGTGGAATGTCACCTATGAGGTGGACCGACCAAATTAACCAGTCATAGACTGGTGAGGCAGTAGGTAATGGCGGCGTACCTATGGTGCACTTTGCCAACAATGATTCGGCCAGGAAGGCCGGCCAGAATAGGGAAGGTTAATATTTTTAAATGTAATTTTCAAATATACCTACTTGCATGTATCGTTCTTTGGCGCGTGCGGACAATTCTGAAACATTTATTATTTATTAAGAACTAGCTGACGCGGCGCACTTCGTACTGTCTCAGGATAAAAACACTTTCCATAGAAAATGTATGAGAAAATTTTATTCAGTTTTTTTGTGAATATTTCAAATAGTTATTCCGCTATTCGGGGCGGAGACAAATTCAACAAATCAAAGACCATAAAAATCGGACGAGCTGTTGTCAGGTCATAAATATAGTGTAAGTGGTCCTACATACATTGAGAGGTGTTATTTTTGATTTCAAAGTAAACTATGTCTATTTTGTTGTAGAATTTTCTAGTTTTATTAAAAAATTAGTTGAACCTAAGCATATTTTTAACAAAAACAGCAAAAATTTAACTGGACAGGGTAAGATCCTAAAATGTTAAATATCTCGAAAACGTTTAATTTTTGAATAGAGTATTACAAAATGAAAATATTGATCCTGATCGTATGTACGACCACTTACAAGTAACCCTATATAATCATTGAATTATTCCTAAAATAAACTATAAAATATATTTTTTTATAAGTAAAAACACCTTGTAGAAGAGAAAAATGTAATTAAAAAGCTACTAAATGTTTATGTACTTTTTGTACGACCAAAAGTCCCTTACCTCACTGAGTACGTCAAACGTGCAAGCTAAAAGTTTATTAATCTCACAACCTTCGTAGTGCTTAATAGGGTTTCTCAAACATTGGGTCACAACCCTGGCTCTAGCCTTCTTCCAGCTGGTATGAGAGTGAGTCATGCTGTCCAATAGTTTTGAAAATGCATCGATGTCGATATCGCCAGATTCAGACATGATGTTCAATTTCTTGAAAACACAGGTTTCCTTTTCGCACTGCAAATAAAAATTGGCCAAAAAATACTCATGCCACAAGGGTGGCTCATTATCGCTTATTATCGCTTCCGTAACTCATTTAGGTAAATTCTGCAGCTGATTTAGTGGCAACTATAATGTGATGGATGAAATTCCTTTTCTGTACTTCTGACATAATATCAGAATTTATCGGTTCGTAGGGGTGAAAGGCGTAACAAACAAACAAACTTACTTTCTCATTTTAAGATAAATAGACAATAATTAATGTTATTAATAAATTATAATTATAAATTTAATCTAATAGCCAAGGCTAATCACAAGACAGGGGCGTAACCTGTGCACCCAAACCGGAGTCAGTTTTGAAAAGTTCATCTCCAAAATTGGCTGTGCCGAGAATCAAACCCGGGATCCCTGAGACAGCGTTAAGATAAGCACCTTAACCACTCGACCAATGAACCCGTCGTTAGGATGTTGAGTTAAAGTTATTTAGGTAGGCCAGTCCGATTGAAAAGAAAAAGCAAGGTACTATACGTTTCCGGAACTGGCTACTTACATAAACCATATTTAAAAATTATTTTTACAACGATTGAAAATGGAACTCTTTGCCTGTGGAATACAATTCGTTTCATCTGACTGTCACTTGTTTTTAAATTGTGGTGACATTTTAAAAATTGAGTGTTTATATGACCATGGATTTAACTCGGGAAAACTCGGGGGATACATACACTAGACAAAACTTAGGGTCAATTTACAGTGATATATCAATTCATAAGGTATGTTTGTACTGTATTTATGTAAACATTCATGGTATTACACTGTTTGTAATTTAAGAATATTTTTGGGTTTTTCTTGACATATAGGTATTTATTTTTTGCATTGTACATTGTAATAGCAAAATTGTTAATAATACCTTATCTTTAGAAATATGAATGGGACAAAGTGTGAGATTTGTGTTAGTTGATTCTTAAATATGTAAAAACCTTAAGCAAAATTATCAACATTATATCGACAAGTTATACTTACAGACATCGGCACGATCTTAAAATCGATTCTTTTAAAAGGTTTTGGTGTGGTGGTAGGTGGTAAGGTGGTAGTAAAAGTTGGATCTTTGATAACCAATCCATTTCCGTCCCAAGAGAGACGAAAATCACAATCGGCTCTTAACGAAGTGGGAATGAATCCCGATATGTCGCAACAGTCCAGAGGATTGTAGATCTGTAAATTTAGATTTATTTTAAAAAATCTTATTGGCAAGTAAAACCATAATTAGAAATCGAAGTAAATACTTATACAATAGAGAAAAAATCAATGAGTAAGAAACAATAATTTTTTGATGATGACAGCTGATGCCCACAAATTACAAATGCACAGGAACCTAGTCAAGTTAACATCCACGTGACGTCATCCACAACTAAAAAGACAGCTAACAAAATTGATGGTATTTAAGTGTGTCACGAGATTACGTCAACAAATTGGCGCCCAGGTGCATTAGCAATTTTCGGGGCTCATAATAGTGCTATGAGTAAGTATAATATGAAAACTCTGTCATACTTACATTGTTTATATCAAAAGTTCTGTCAATAATTGTGGTCGTTTCTTGTTTGTTTTTAGGAGTAGTCACAACGGGATCCTAAATAAAAAAATATACATTAATAGGTTAGTGATCTTAGAGGAGAACTTAAATTTCCTCCATATCCTCCATTTCATCCACTGCGTCCATATGATTATCATCTGTCCACTTGATATTCTTTCCAGTTGAGAATATGTCCAAGTGACAACCTCGGGGTCTTCAAAACTAGGGTAAATGGGCATTTACTAGGTAAGCGTGGTCCACCTTCGGCCACATCTGCACCTCACATCAGGTGAGGTAGTGGTCAAGCGCTACCTCGATTTCATAAAAAAAAAAGTGACCTTGAGGGCATCCGAGCACAAGGAGAATAAACATGTAGGTTGAAGTTTAAAGGTTTTAATTTTTTCCTGAGAAGTTTTTTTTTCAGCTTAATTCGATGGGGCAATTGATATATTATTAATACATTATCTAAGTGTTTTATAACATAAAATTGTACCACTGAGTGATCACTCAGTGATGAGATGGTTGAATATGTAACCCTTTAGGTTCCAATTTCTGTCGGTTGCCTTCTTTTACAAATACATTTACTGGTAAAGTGACAAAACCTTTCAAAAGTAAGGCATAATTCGCAAAAAATACTTGTTTCGTTTCCAACCGTTGATCATAGGAAGGCAAGACCCTAATACCAAACAATTCTGTATAAAATTGGAAAATGTTTTCAGATTACGACGTTTTTAATATTATTTTAGCAACAAATATAAGTATGTAGTGAGAGCAAAGTCTCTCGTGTGACAAAAGTAAAGATCATTTTATTTGCGAGTGCCTAGTGTAAATCTAAAGATAATGTAGAATCCATTGGAAAGCTCAATAGACAAATTCACTTTCCAGGCTCCAGTTTCGCCCTCAGCACTTGTTGGCGCCGTTTCTGCTATAAACCCGCACACATCCAAACACCACATCGCACACATGCAAATATTCGCCTCGCATTCTTAACTACCTACATATTATCTATTTTTTATTACCTTTCCTACCCTCTAAGTAAATCAAGACAGACAATTCCAAGTCGTCGCAACGCTCGCAACGCGCATTTTTAAGACTTACCGCTATTCTTGCGAGTTGTGTGTAGTGTATGATAATTTAGCCAAATATCTAAAAACGGACCTCTCGTATAAACGCTATTAATCAACAAAAAAAGTCTTCGAGTATTGTGGTGGACAACGAACCAGCGCGAGTCGAGCAGGCGAAGAAGCAATACATCTACCGGTAAGTCTGTCTTGACTCCTCTCTTTGATACACCAGCACTAACAACTAAAATTAAAGCCCTCACTTTTTGCACAAATAATTATTTTACCTTATTACTATTAGACCCAAACTGATGTGAGTAGTAATGAATGAATTCAGAAAATCCGCATTTTGACTTTAAATCTGAAGTGAACAACTCCGGCAAATCGCAGCACTTCGTATTGTAATACTGAAAAGAAAATTCCACAGTGATATAAATCAGACGAAGACGTAATTAACACATAATTAAAAATGGAATCCACTTACATTTCTTAAGAAATATTCAGGTCTCTTGTCCTTGTATAAATCTCTTTTTAAATTTTCATATCGGCTGTAATATCAATTAATTTTATATTAAACATTATTTAATGTTAAAGTACAACTTTTACCATGTATTTTTTTTTAAATAAAATAATGATATTTTTTTACAACCTCTGCGAGAACAGGTAACGAAGCGAAGTAAATGAGGTAATTTTCGAACAGGCGTCATCTTTTCTCACATATTCCTCTGGGCAGTTCTGTTTACAAAGAAATTATTTTGTTTAAGAGCGTTATTATTGCCAATGACCTCGAGCGTTTCACTCATTCCCTTCCCCGCCTCACTTCTGTGTTCATACGATATATTATATACAAAAAAGCGTCTTTTCGCGATAACTAATACATCAACTAACTAACTAAACTAACTACATAAACAAAAAAACCTCTTTTCGCTGTAAGTCATTCGCATTAACAACACACTTCTTTTATCTTGTATATTTTTAACGGAATATTTTGTACCGTCGTCGGACACAACCTTCCCGTCTGACGCCTGGCGGCACTCTGCCTCCCATCGCCCGCGCACACCCTTCGCTGCACATTTTGCGAAGAATTTGAAAATTATTTACTAAACTCTTTAAATAAAGTTTGATTTTTTTTTTATTTAGTGCAACTTTTAGATAATTAAATTTTCTATCCACGCGTATCCAAAAATAACTTCTACTTTCTACGTAGATGCAGGATATTTGCATTTATTAGGTATTTTTTGGATGCAGATTGCAATGGTATTCTAAACAAATATAAATCAGGAGCTTATTATCAAAAAGCGTTAAGTCCACTTTTCAACATATTGAGTAAATAGTAATTTTCAATTCCAAATTACTGTTACGAACTACACTGAAACATAGAAGAATTTTGTATGAGCGATAACGAAGAAAGTATGTGGACTTGATCCTTTTTGCAACTAAATATTTATGTCAAATAAAATTAAAAATTTAATTTTAAAATATAAACCGTTTAAGCAAAAATGGACTTGACTTGTTTTGATAATAAGCTCCTGAAATATAAAAAGTGTAATTAGTTTTTTGGTATTTTTTAATTAATTTTGTTTCTTTTAGTTATCGAGTTTATACCCTTTAAAATGCTACAATTTTACAGCTTTGACAGGGAGAAGCCTCTGAAGTGCATACTATAGAGTGGCATATTAACACTTGCAATGCATTGCAAGTGTTGCAAGTGAGCTCAGTAGAATTAAGGATAATGGATTAGGAAGGGATAGGAAAATGGGTTCTGCCATCCCTTACTCACTAACCGAAACATAACATACTTTTATTTCATTGTGATCTTTTGTAAGGGACTGGTTGCTGCCGCCAGACGGGCTTCCTAAATAAGTTAGGAATCAGCTTGCGTAATGGTCTCAAGAAAAGATTAAGGACTATTTCATCATATTTGGTCTCTGTAATTCGTAATTAGTACTTACGAGCTATTTTTGGAATTATTTTTTAATTATTAAAAATATAATATTATTATTTTTAGATGCGTGGCAACCGAGCAAATCCATTATTGGATACACTCCAAACATTGTGGTCCACAGACCACAGATGTCAACGCGGTTGTTGACTTAAGATGGTGTATGGCAAGTTGCAAAAAAAACATGTAATTGGTGTCAACTTAAGGAACTGCTTTAGTCATTGTTTCTAGGTGTGAACGCAAAGCGTGTTTCTTTACGCGCAACTCGCCCACATTATCATTCCATCTCTATTTAACTGTTTCATGTGTTTATTTATGGTTATATACAATAAATTATGTTATTATTTATTATAATAACATAATTTATTTGTGTTTATTTATGGTTATTTATGGTTATATATGTCGAAATACAATAGAACCTTACTTTTTACATTAGTCAAATTAGGATATAAAGTCTCCTGTAAGCATTACTTACGCCATTATTAAATTTATCAACACAAAATATATATTAAAGAAAATTTTACATTAATTTCAACATTCTAATAATTAAAGAATACGTTGTGAACATAAACTCGTAATGTTACTTACATCAATTAAGTTTTGAACAACACAATGCAGAAAGCTCTGTTCTGAGCACGTGCGACTGTATTTTTTGGAAATATTTTCAAAACAGGCTTCCAGCACTCCCTCTGTCCTGTCGTGCCAGGCACCAGGTAAAATAGACTTAAGGTTATCAGACAGTTGTTCTTTAGTAGAAGACTGTGTTAAATTCAAATTCTGGCTTAAACAGATCCATCGTTGGCACTGGAAGCAGAAAAAAAATTTAGGTACATGTTGTATCTCATTGGTATTGATTAAATTCATGCTCCGAATCTAACTTTGAAATTTGATCTAAAAACATTACTTTTTTTCTTAAGTCAAATAGAAAAGATCTAATTAGGTAGATAAATATAAAGAAAGCACTGATTGTCTTATTTTATGTAAAAAAAATTATGAAATTTATGAACATATTACGAAACTGTATTAACAAATTGGTAACAAAGTTTATCAAGTAGCCATTAGCTTCAATTTGGTTTTTTGTTTACGCATCAGTAAAGAAAAAAATTAATGTTATTTATGTCACTGCGACGAAAGTTCTCTAACTAATAATAACTAATAACTAACTGGGCTGTTGCGGGTGTCAAAAACAAAAAAAAATGTTTGAAAAAAGTTTATTCACTATCTCATATTTCCTCCACGCGCTCTAATGACTGCTTTCATGCAGTTCCTCGTGTGGGATGTTATTTCACTTTTCTTGTATAGCTGTTTTAAGCTGGCCAAGCGTCTCCGGAGCAGGATCTCTCGCCCTTACTCTTCTCTTCAACTCATCCCATAGGTGTTCTATGGTATTCATATCTAGACTTCTTGCTGCCCAGCCCATTAATTTATAATGCCTGCGTATGAGCCCAGGCATTGTCCTGCATGAAAATGAACCCTTCGCCAATAAAATTTGCGTAGGGTACCACATGAGGCTCCAGACATTCTTCGAGTAACGTGACCCATATAATGACGGTAAGCGAAGTCCAGATACAAAAGAAGATTTTTCCATTAGTTTTTCCATCGGCGCTAATTCCTCCCCAAACCGTCCATGAACAGCCGTCTTAACTAAAACTCACTATGCAAAACGCTCTCCCTCTCTTCGATATATCTTCTTTCTTCCGTCATTATCATACATCATGATCTTACTCTCGTCATCAGAAAAGAGAATTTTGCTCAACTGAAAGTAGGCAATTTAAATGCTCACGTGCAAAGTTAAGGCGCGCTCTTTGGTCGTTTACCGTCAATTTTGAGCCATTAGCTGGTTTATAAGGCTTCAAGCGACGCTCCGCCAATTTCCTCCTAATTGTATAATCGCTCACATTCAATCCTCAAACCTCACGGAGCCGCTGCTGCAGTTGAATAGAGTTAAAGTAACGATTTCTTAGAGAAACTGACGCAATATACCGGTCATCTTGCTCAGACGTGACTCGATATCTATCAGATCCTGGACGACGAGTAAACATACCAGTCTCCCGATAACGCTGATATACTCTATTAACAGCGAAGAGGCTAAGATGCAATCATGCAGCCACAACAAGGTGCCCTGAATCCAGCAACACCACGACTTGGGCGGCTTCCATGGGCGAGGTATCCATATTTGTTAGGAAAAAATCTCTTAGTTAGCAATCACTATTAAAAAAACGATATTATTTGAAAACGAAAAAAATTGTGAAAATTAACAATTACAATTATTTTAAGGCACATTTTTTTATAAAATGAAGCGCAATTAAAACACCATAAATCATTAATTTGCAAAATGTTTGCACCCATTTTGTTAGGATCTTGACACATATATGGATATCATTTTCTTAATACTTTTTATAGTCGTATATTTATATATATCGATTGGCCTTAATCATGACATCATGACAACGTCTCCAAGTAGATTTATAATTTTGTAAGTCAATGGTAATTTAGTAAAAAAATTTAATGTGGTAAGTACATCGATGTAGGTACTTTCTTTTTTCAAAAATGAATTAACTATACAAAGTTAAATTATATTAATTTTTTCAAATTTTGAAAAGCTATTCCAGTGTAATATAAAGTATCTATTTATATTTGTAAGTGTCGCTGGGTATATACCTTTTTTTTAGAGAATTGTGAACCGACTTACCGCATAAAAATGGGTTCTTTGTGTACCGATTGGTTGAGCAGAAGCTTCGACTTTAGGCCCCGAGGTTCTTTGAATGTCGTTCTAAACATAATAAATCAATTGAAATTTAAGAATCGAATTTTTGACAAGCCTCTTGGTCGTGTCTTTAAGGTGCTCGAGGAACTTTTCATAGTCGGCTAAGTAATTAAGTGATTAAGTAAATGGGAATTCAGAATCTTGCCCTGTATTCCTTCACTGTCGAATACTATTAAAATATTTATGTATTTTTATTAAAATTGGAGAAAAGTAGCTGAAGACAGAGACAAATGGGCGTCACTGGAGGAGGCCTTCACCCATTTTGGGGTTCCGGTAGATTAATTATAAATCGAACAACTATAAATACGGTGATATAATACATAGGATACACATAGGAATTATATTAAGAAAGAGATTTATATTAACATAGAAATAAACTAAATAAACTAACACATAAATAGATTTTAAGGAGTGTAATGTTTACTGGAAATAAAAGGCTTTTTATTTATTTATTTAATTATTATTAAAACCGGCTTCACCCGGGGTGTAATTTTTTATATATATATAAACGTTCCACGTTTATCCCTCTTTCAATTAGTGAAAATCGAATTAAAATCGGTCTACTCGTTTACGCGTGATGCCGTGACCAAGGGAAATAGGCATTCATTTTTATATATAGAGAAGATTGTTAAGTAAATTATTAATACACAAAATATAAAAAAAAAGCTTACCAAATGAGAACCACCTCTTGCCGTAGCAACAGCTAGAACCTAGAGCATTAATAGAACAATGACGTAATTTGATTAGCATCTTAAATATTAAATTTTTAGAACAAAACACTTAATACATGTAAGTACATAAATTACCAATTGTGTTAAGAAAAACAACCACAACTCCATCTTAACTTTTAGAGTATTGAAGAAGGACTGGACTGAGTTATTTGCTTACCTATTTACGATTATAAATAAATTCTCGGTTGATAACAAAATGTACTGGCCTCAAATTGTGACCTCAGTGATATGAGCATAAAAAAATAATTTGCGTTGTAAATATTACTTTTTCCGTTCGAACATAACTTTTGACTATCAAACCAAAAATTATTTGATAGCTAGTTATGTTTGGATGCTTCCGCTGACAGGTATTTGAATTATTTTTAACCAGTTGTCGGCTGTGTATATTTAATTGACGGACAGGCAAACAGCTCACAATATGAGGTTCCGCATAAAAACCTAAGGTGCTCTAGGGATATGCATAGTCGAACTTAGCTAAAGCAATTCTTTTTTTTTTTTTTTTTTTTTTATTATAGATGGGTTTGCTCTTGACCAGCATCTATCCATGTAGGAAGGATGAGGCCGAAGATGGAGCGAGCTCACCCAGAAGATGCCTATTCACTCGAACCATGAAAAGATTTGGGTTATATGAGCTCGGAAATACAGACGCCGGCAGGGAGCTCCAATCCTTAGCAGTGCGCATCACAAAAGTTGTTTTAAAGCGCTTGGTCCGAATTAGAGGGATTTCGACAAGGTGAGGATGGTAACCAGCTGTACGTCTGCATGTCCGATAGAAGAAAGGGGAAGGCGGTATGATCTCATGCAGCTCTCGAGCACACTCTCCGAAGTACATCTTTACAGGCAACTTTGCGTCTATGTGCCAGGCTCTGCAGCTTAGTTCTTATTAGTGTATCATCGCCAATGAGCCTCCTAGCTCTGCGATCCACCGAGTCGAGTGCAGCAAGTTGGTATTTTGCTGAGCCATCCCAAAGGTGACAGCAATACTCCATGCAGGATCGGACTTGTGCCTTGTATAAAGAGAGGAGCTGTCCAGATGTAAAGCATCGCTTCACTCTATTTAGGATGCCCAACTTTTTGGCCGCTGTTTGGGCCTTGGACTCGATAGAAGAACCGAAGTTGAGATTTGAGCACAACCTCATGCCAAGAAGCTCAAGAGAGAATCTTCTGAGAGGCCGCTTGTTTTGAGGTTGCTTGGAGATGCAATAAGGAGATCACGCCGAGAAGTAGACAAGCGATTAGGTAACCTAACACGTCTGGTCACCAGACAGAATGTCTTCGCGCGATATGCATATAAATTGACATAATATAGAGTGCAAATCTTATATATAAAAATGAATCCCTATTTCTCTTGGTCACGGCATCACGCGTGAACGGGTAGACCGATTTTAATTCGGTTTTCGCTAATGAAAAGAGGGATGCGCGGGGAATGTTTTAGGGTATATAAAAATTGCACGCCGGGCGAAGCCGGGGGCGGGTCGCTAGTAAAATATAGAGATAGAACCAGTCGATGGTTATACCTACTGTCGATATGGGGGTTACAGACAATAAGAATTCAAAACCCGCTCAAACCTATCTAAGACACCTGTATATCTAAGTATACCTAAATGCGATTATAGTAAAATTGATTTAAAAATTCTTTTAATCCAATTATTTATTGAAGATTTCAATTAATTGATGTCTTCAATCCATATGTCAAATATGGTTTTCTATTACACTACTCGCCTTTGCACGAATTCAATTTTATTCAGTAAATTATATACAAAATTCTTCCTCGTTTGCTCTATCCTTTACTAAAAACGGTATCAAAATCCATTTAGTGATAGAAGAGACAGAGACTTTATTTTATAGTAAGTGTAGAAGATAATGGTTGTCAAATATGGCCATCAACCGCAAGAATCTATACATAAAACACCGTAAATAAATTAACGTTACGAGTTTTATTTTATACTAGCGACCCTCCCCCCGGCTTCGCCCGTGGTGCAATTTTTATATACGTAAACATTCCCCGTTTATCCCTCTTTCCATTAGTGAAAACCGAATTAAAATCGGTCTACCCGTTCACGCGTGATGCCGTTACCAAGGGAAATAGGGTTTCATTTTTATATAATACCTATATTTATTTTTCTTATTCAAACATTTTATGTCCTAGAATAGTAGATACCTACTGGACACAGCTCAAAAAGTTAACACGGGGTTGCCAGTTGTCAGGTTATGACACATATTATAAAATCTTAAACGAGCCGTGTCTGTACATTAAATATTTTTTCAAAAAAAATAAAAAAATAAAAAAAAACAATTTGTACACATTCTACTTGTTACCGAAGTCAAAAAAAGAGTTTTTAGAATTTTTGTCTGTTTGTGCGTTTGTGCACGCTAATCTCTGAAAAGGCTCCCTTAACATTTAGTGTTGATTTCATACCAATCGATTTACAAACAAAAAAGTTAGGCGCTATACACGCGTTTGAAATCGCAGGCACAGCTAGTACATAATAAGGTTTACGCAAGCCAGAGAGCAATAGAAAGAAGACAATTGGAAAAACAATAGAATTACAACGTTACAAACGTTACAAGAATAGTAAAGAAAGTAAAGTGTCAATGGACTCTACTCTCTCTCTCTCTCTCTCACTCTAGCTAGAGGAATAGGGAGATATGTAAAGAGATCGGTAACCAGTGATAGGGCATGTATCTTTCGGGACAGTGATAGGTTTCGATGTCATTTGGGCAGTCTATCTGTGTTTCGGTGCCAGAGCCCATTTTCCAATCTTAAAGTCCTTAATCCTACTATGGTCGGCAGAGCAACTTGCAGCATTTGCGGCGTTGCTTGTGTTATAAGCGACGGTAGCCACCTACCATCAAGTGGACCGTCAGCTTGTGAAGAAGAGAAATGGCTAAAGGAATATATTATGGGAAGATCTAGAGAAGACCTATATCGGAGAACAACTATTCACGAAATTATGGATGCTGAAGACTTTATCAATTTATTTTTTCATTATTGCAAGTTAAATGGCAAAAAAGCCGAATAAAACACATTTTCACTAAATTAATTATTTATTTCATTACATACACTAACATAAGGCTTCTTATTGTCATCACTATAAAAGGCATTTCGGCTGTCAAACGTTTTAAACTCCCGTTTTTGGCTGCCTTTAAGATTGTATGGTTGTCTTCATAAAAATTAGTTTCATTGGCGTTCCAATTAACAGGATAACCGTCAGATTCAGACGCAACTTTCGAATGCAGGTTATAGACTGAAGAATTTATGTAAATAGGTTCGTCAGTATCTGACGGAACTTTCATGGCAACGCCATAACGATGGGCTGAACTATTCGAATCTGACGAGAACGTAGACGTAACACCGTAATCCCGGGCTGAAGCAATCGTACGTATGTAATCTGTTTCAGATGGAACTGTCGAGACATTGGGGTGATGGGTTGGAGAGTGTATTCGAACGTGTTTCTGATACAACTCGGATAATAAACCACATCTCGTCATTACATCTGGATTAAATATAACACCTAGAAAGCAACACTTCCTATTGTATTCCTGCGAAACAAATAAACACAAATAAGTATTTAATAATAAAAAATCTCTCACCTATTAGCCAGTATTCTTTGTAATCACCATTTTTTTTTAAGATAAAAGGTGGCATGCAGGCTGACGGTTCACTTGATGTTGGATAGTCACCGCCACTAGGAATTCAAGTAATATAAAACCACCACTAGGAATTTCTTCTTCTGTAGGGGGAGAGCGAGGCTAAAAGTTCCGATTTTTAAAGAAACCTCTGTACACCCTCAGGTTATAAAGCAATCATTATTCCTAGAAATTTCTAAAATTTCTAGAAGGAACAACTAGCCCCCAAGACAAAGGAACATTTAACCCCATAACGTTTTTTTCATAATTATTTAAATAAAATGAAAACAAGGCAAATAACAATTTGATGATCCTCAAATGTTTTTACTATTATACAATTACGCACAAATCACAAAAAAAAACTTGAAATTTGTCAAAATTGGACTAAAAAGTTTAATATCAAAAATATTTACTTATGCGACATGCAGTCGGTATATACTGACTTAATAGGGTATTTTAGTCTATATGAAAAAAAATCTAAAAGTATATTATTGAGATAGCTTAGGCAAAAAGCAATCGGAAATGTTAGTTTTAGTTCGTAAAATAACAAAATAAATTTTAAAATTAAATTCAAATTTTTCAAAATTTTTAGCCTGTTCTTAAACACAATGAAATAGTGGCCGCCATGTTTACGTCATACGGTTGTGTAAACAAAAAAGTGTCAGTCAGTGTCAACTGACGTCATGACCACAGAGCAAAATGGTTTCCAGCGTTTTCATCAAATTACGCGCGAAATTTGAAAATGTAAATTTTAAATGCATTTTTATTAAACTTATCGATTGAATAAAAATTTGGTGTTTTTTTAGTGGTTCATTAGCACTACAGAATCTAATTCAGACACTTTTTAAAAATGGGTGTAATACCCTATTGCACTTACCCCGGGAACTTGCTTCGCTCTCCCCTACGCTCTGCCACCATTTTTATATAGGTACAAATAGGTACAGACTAATACAACATCTTTGGGTACAAACCTGCTGCACTATGCTTGACATTTCGTTGTTTATAATAATAAAAATATAGTTACTTACTTACTTACATATATTAAATCTTGGGTAATTTGATTTTACCGATACTTACTTCCATTATATCAGCCGTCAAGTTTGGATTTAGTCTAATTCGTCTGAAAGAGAAAATATAATATGTTCAGACTGAGACTTTAAAAAAAAGTGCCGCGCGCGCGTTTGTGTGTGTGTGTGTGTGTGTCTGTGTGCAATATGAAAAGAGGGTAAATAAACGCGCCATCTATTACACTACAATAGAATTGTGAAGTTTTTTTTTTATTAAGATCGACAGACAGGCTGACGATCCACTAGATGACCGTCTCCTAAGTATAACACAAGCAACGTCACAGGTGTTGCAAGTGCGTTGCCGACTACAGTAGGATTAATAATAAGGGATTAGGAGGGTATAGGGAAATGGGCTCTGGCATCCCTTACTCACTGAACGGTGTTCTTCTGTAAGGGAGTGGTTACTGCCGCCAGACGGACTGCCCAAATGACTGCGAAATGGAGTGTGCCCTTTCCAGATCCAGACCAGAGCCAAACTTGAAAAGTCAATTTTTCAAAGTTGCCAGGAATCGAACCCGGGAACCCAAGAACAGAGCGTTAAGGCAAGCACCCTAACCACTCATCCAATAGAGGACAAAGCCACTTCTTACCTACCTCAATTACTGAAATACAACATGAGTTATGTCATTTCGCGGTCTTCACCACGAAAAGTAGGCATAGATTCTAAGTAAAGAAAGACTTAGATTTTAAAGTAACCTGTAGTAATACTAAAGTTTACGTTCCTTTTTGGATGTCTTATCCTTAAGTTACGCCAGTAATCTTTATTATACTGTGCTTAAGTAATGTTAATTTAAAATATTACCTCTGTTGGCACATGCTCGTCTTGATGTCATCTTCACAATCTATTGTCGAACAAATAGTGCCATCTCTTATGTATCTTTCGGGACAATTCTGTAATTGAAAACCTGAATTCATACGTATGAAAATACCTCCTATCTGTTTGCCGTGTCTTCGTTTGTAATCTTGGAAATTGCATAAACTTGTGAATGTACACGTTATTTTTCGAGTCTTGGAGCACTTTTAAGTACATGTTACAATAAGTATAAGTGTACTTCACGCAACGTAAGCACAGAGAGCTTACTTAGTCTCTAACTAGTTAAATTATATTACCTAATAGGTATTATAAATATATACGAAAGATTGTGATAAGTGTTTGTCACCCTTTCAAGCAAAAACTACTGAACTATTGAATTTTATTGAGACTGCAGTAATTATTAAATTTATTAAAATAACATATCCTAACTGATCACGTTCTTAATAGTGTATCATCGCCAATGAGCCTCCTAGCGCTGCGATCCACCGTGTCGAGTGCTGAGCCATCCCAAAGGTGATGTCGTATAGGCCTTGATTTTGCGGGCGAATCGGCAGCGAGTCGCACGACGTTTCTGTGCGACGTTTTTTAACGACTAATTAGCTGCTAGCGTAGCGACTATCGGCGCGGTGGCAACAGATTTTAGGTAGGTACAGGTATATGAAGGGAGTGAGACAGCACATACCTTACGAAATATTATTACAATATTTTATATAGTCAGTTGAATTGATGAATCTGGCATTAACACTAACTGATATTACAAATGCGAAAGTGAGTTTGTTTGTTTGTTTGTTACAACAAACAATACATATACGTTGTCAGCGACACCTACAGAAAAGGACGTAGGGTACCTTTCATGCAGAAAAAAGAACTGGTTCCGAGGGATCATTTAGAAATAAAAATTAATAAATTTCAAAGCCTTACAAAAATATAAAAGGAATAAAGAGACGCAGGCAAAAGCTGGAGTTTATAATTTATAAACAAACGCTCTTCAAGTCACAGATAAAATCTTGTCTTAGATAATTTTATAAAAAATTGTTTTTCTTTTATGAATTACGAACGACAGAGTTTTCTTGGTTTATTATGGGTGAGCCTTATCTGAGAAACTCTATATGATTATGAATGAAGCAGGGGCGTAGCGTCGGGAAGCGGATGGGAGCAGTTACTCCAGGGCGCCGGGGCCTGGGGACGCAATTTTTTTTTTTTTAATTTTTGTCAATAGCCAATCGAAAATGCCCACCTAATTATAAATATTCATTATTTATTTTTTCGGAACATTTTAGTTTCGAACAAATATCTATAAATGAAACAAACAGGTAATTAAATGTACTCCAGAAAAGGTAGCGGAAAACGGAACTAAAATCAATTTCAAAGCAAAAAAGCTTTACTTTTAGCACCTTGGGGCAAAATTCTTCAAACGCCTCTCTCTCATTATGGGCACGTGAGGAATTAAACCTCGAAATGAAGCATCTGGAGTTTTGTGTATGATTTTTTTTTTCAGTTTTAATAAATAATGATAATGAATCTTTCAGCATATTTTTCTTGATAATAATAATACTTTTATTAGCTATATGCATGCAACGTTTAGTTACAAGTTTGCAAAGTTACAATGTTACAATCGATCGTTCAAAAAATGAGAGAGGGCGCTTGAAAAATTTCGCTCCAGAGCGCTGAAATTGTAACTACGCCTCTGGAATGTAGGATTAGGTGAGTAATTAACTAGCCCAATATTAATTACTCACTTCAGTGAATTTTTCAATAATACAATAATAGATATCATGATCGCAGCTATTTTCATAACTGGCCGGCGCTGTGTAATTATCGAAGCACATATCAACCACATCCTTCACTAGAGCTTTCCATAGATGTGACGATATTGTAGATTTCAATTCCTTGATCGCTTTATTTCTTGTTTGAAATTTATCTCCGAATTCCTCATTTAAACAAATCCATTTCTTGCACTGTAAAATAAAATTTGTAAGCAAAAAAACGTATTTTTTTTTATTATAAAAGGAAGATGACTGCTAACATCAGCTGCGGTGCGACCCTATTAGGGATAAAGGGGAGAAGATAGGGGATGGTCTCACTACTGGAGATCTCAATTCCTCGATCGCTTTATTTTGTGTTTAAGAATTCCTTATTTAAACAATTCCATTAAAAAAATATTTGTGAGCAAAAAGAAATATTTTTTACTAGCTGAGCCCGCAACTTCGTACGCGTGGTATTCGGTATATAGCGCGTAACTATTTTGTTTGTAAATAAATTAGAATGAAATAAACACTCAAATGTTACGGGAAGCTTGCTACATCGATGAAAACCGTCAATGCCAACCGCATTCAAATCGGTCAAGCCGTTTCTGAGATTAGCGTGAACAAACGCACAGACAAACAAACAGACAAAAATTCTAAAAACGATTTTTTTATATATTTAATATACAGACACGGCTCCTTTACGATTTTTTTATATGTAAGTTAAGTATAAATAATAAAAGAAGGATGACGACCAACATCAGCCGCGTCGCGATCCTTTTAGGGATAAAGGGGAAGAACAATGACAGGATAGGAGAATTGGCTCTGGCTACCTTACCCTTCATGCACGTATCGTTATTTGACAATGGTATTCTGCAGTGGACAGTTAATGGCCACAAGACGGGCTGCTCAGTATATCTAACTACGAAATAGCAGTACCTACATTAAAAAAAGATGGCCAAACTAGTCATGATATATAGGAATTATATTTAAAGTATAGTAAATGCGCCGCGCCATCCTTTGCCCCCCCCCCCCCTATCGTGAACAAAGAAAAGAAAAATTGAAGAAGAAAAAAATATTTTTTGTATAATAGCCCAATTTTTTATGAACGTTATAGGCTAAAATTAAACAGTGGGTGCAATCATAAAGTAGATGTCAACCCACCTGCCAAAACAAAACTTACCCTGGAAGCCTCTGTGGACGATGAAGATTCAATCAATTCTGGCGAAGATTGAGATAAAACCTATTCAAACAAAATTAAATTCACGTCAAACATTTTTATAATGTCAAAAATTTATTTTTAAAACAATTTAAAATTTTCTTTTCCTTTCATTTCACCTTACCGTTTCTAAAAACAATAAACAAAGCCAAAATATGTTCATTGTTAAGGTTCTTTGAATTCAGTGCTAGAGCGAGCAACTGTTATTTCCAAATGTCCTTACATTAATTCAATAAGCGCCTACGTGGGGCGGTTATCTGTTTGTTTTATAATGCGTGTGGGAAACAGTAGGATATCCTGCATTTATATCAGTTTATGTTGAATTTTAGGTAAATCTTTTATATACCTAAGTATATACATAAATAAATATAAATATTTAAAGGCCACATACACCTAATTGTGACAGGGCACTATGCCTTTCTCAGACATCCGAGGATACAACCCTCTTCCAGTCATTCGTGAAATAACAGCACGTATGCTATTAAATTTCGGTACATAAGCGACGATTACTTACCATAAAGTGACTCTACACTGTCTCTGTCAAACTTCGCCATAAAAAATAACATAAAATTCATATTAAATTCAAAATCGATTTAATATTGTTAGTGTAGGTATTTACATTTAAATAAAGAATCATAATTTACAAATGGGTACTTCAATACACAGCACACCTAAGTATCTGGATTAGGAACCAAGTTTGCCTTTTTGTCCATTGTGTGTTTTTTTTATGTTAAGATCGGCAGACAGGCTGACGGTCCACTTGATGGAAGGTGGCTACCGTCGCCTATAACACAAGCAACGCCACAGCTGCTGCAAGTGCGCTGCCGACTACAGTAGGATTAGGATTGGATAAGGAATTAGGAGGGGGGGAAATGGGCTCTGGCATCCCTTACTCACTCACCGAAACACAACAGCACGTATATGCTGTTATTTCACGGTGGTCTTCTGTAAGGGGGTGGTCACTGCCGCCAGGCGGGCTGCCCAAATGACTGCGAAACGCAGTGTGATTATTTGAATATCTGTAAATTTCTTCACCGCAAGTTTTGCTGTGGCCATCTATACTAGTCATGGCACGTCATGGTGTGTAATATGGTAAGAATGGCAGGCGTTTATTATAGCTCATGATTTTCTATTTACAAAGTTTTGTTTTTCGCAATAATTATAGTATTTAAACATTGTAATTACTATTGCATATATCGCTACTCACCGAGATTGTATGTACGAGCATGTACGAGTACTAATCAAAGATGGCGTTGGATCAAAAACGGGACAAGTGCGAGTTGAACTCGCGTGAAGAGGGTTCCGTATTGTGCGGATAGGTAATATCTTACCTATCCGCACAATATTGATTTACCATGTTATTTTAATATCATGGACTTCTTATAGGTTTTCCTATAATCTATAAGTAGAAAACTAATTTCTGTATTTTTTTTTCAAAATTTTAGGTTCAGTAGTTTCGGAGATAGGGGACGGACGGACAGACGTACACACGAATGATCCTATAAAGGTTCCGTTTTTTTTATTCGGACGTACGGAACCCTAAAAATAACTGGATATTCTAACTCGGCCTTTGATTTACATATCTTAAATCGATTTGGATGCATCTTAGACTTAAAAAGCCTCTTCCAACAGGATCTTATTACTTTATAAAGTAAAATAAAACAAATTATCAAATTATACATAACCTAATTTATTGAACAAGTACATACATATATTAAATAAATGAAAGTTCACATAAGCTACTTAAAGAGGCAATATAAAACGCAATGAAACTTCGTTTCGAATTGAATTCATTTTGCCGTTTACACCAGTAAATTTAGGTTTCGGTAATTTACTAACTACTCACATTCATTGTCATATGAGAGCTCAAGAAAAGACTCAGCTTTTTCTCTACGATACAGAAACTTTTAGATATAGTCCTTGCATTTCAAGAATGGGTAAACATTTCCATAGGAACTGTTGAACACAGGGTGGCCTTACTTGTGCTCAGTCTTGTCTCTTATCTCACACGTGAATTTACCCACAATTTAGTGACTTCAAAAAAAACACCAAATCATATGGCAGCTCCTATAGATTTTTCAGGATGTGGTTACTTACATATTTTGTATTTTATAATTTAAATCTTTGAGTCTTTGAATTTCCTGAAGTCTGTTGGCGCCAAATCAACAAATATTTAAAAGAGCGTGACACAAAATTAAACAACGTGAAATGCAGACTATTGACTAAAGAAAAACGTTTAAGCAAAGATTGTTTTTATACCTTCATGGCTAGGTTTAAAAATTTAAATACGAAAAATATGACGTATGTTAGAATTACTTAGTTTAGAAAATGCTTAATTGTCTGTTCTCGTAATGACCTATGTAACTATGCATGTATTTTATTTGATAATTAAGTTTCAAATTAAGTTCAACATCGCCCAATAGTGGATCTCATGCTTATTACATTAGGCATTTATTAAAGAGAATAATTACTAAAAATTATATAGTCATTTTGATGACAAAACAGAAATTCTATATTGAAATTAGAACCAAAGACCATCCCATTGTCGTTATGGCGCACTTACACCGTGTTTTTTTAACAGGAGGACTTTATAGTCCTCCTGTTTCTCTGTCTGTATGTATGTATGCACTAATCTCGGAAATATGTGGACGGATTTTATTCTCAATTGGTATAGAATGAGGAATTTCTGAAGATGGTTTATGTTTGTAATTCATGAATATCTATTTATATTTGCAGAGTTATCACGGTTTTTGTCAACGAAGGTGGACCGGACTCAGCCAGTGTAACTTGTGCCAGAAAGGGGTTCAATGATAAGAGACATAGAAACTAAGCATATGTAGGCATAGTTTGACTTGGCAAGTTGTTAACTTCAGCATGAAAACCATTAATCCTACACAAGAGGAACAGCAAGTGCGCTGCCAACCCTCTTTGGATAAGGGATAAAATGAGGATGATCTTTGGCCACAACACCAAACTCGCTGCTGTTGTTAACATATTCATGTATAGATACACCGTTTAAATGAGTCCGCCCGCCGTCCGCACCTCTCTCGGTTCCTTCTGTCGTCATACCCCCGAAGACTAATTTAAACGG
This sequence comes from Bembecia ichneumoniformis, assembly GCA_910589475.2. Taxonomy (NCBI): domain Eukaryota; kingdom Metazoa; phylum Arthropoda; class Insecta; order Lepidoptera; family Sesiidae; genus Bembecia; species Bembecia ichneumoniformis. The sequence continues at coordinate 1,257,903 of OU342531.1, forward strand.
TCATTTTAACGGTCGCACCGTGTGAATGCACCATAACTGCATATTTTCAAATATAACATACGATTTTATACCTATTTACAATTTTTCTGAGATTGGATTTAACGTGGCGTTCTTAAAACGTATTTATTTTTAACAGTAATCTTTAAAGCTAACTCGATCTTCTAACTTCCACCTAATTGTTTGTACGAAAACATAATATGGGGAAATAACAATAGTACGAGTACATTAGGAAACGAAAACGTTTAAAAAAAAGCTGTGCTCAAAAATAAAACTCTACAATATCGAGTCATGTTACATCACAATGAACTCAATTATTTCATATAATTTCACAAAGCCCAAATACGTTTACTGGTGCCTAAGTGCCCAATAATTGTTTCGATTGCTTAATCAGAAGTGCATATGACCACTAGGAAATTTAATTCCTGGTAGCCAAACCAGTTTGGCAAATCCGTTTGACCACGAGGAAAAAGCGCACGTGAGTAACCATTCAATTTCATATTTGTAATTGATTTAAGAAGGTATATTTTAAATACACCATTAGGCTCAATTCACACTGCAATGGCCGTAGCAGGGTTACATATATCATGAAATAATATATCAATATATTGGATATTTAAATATTTATTATAAACTAGCGGCCCGCCCCCGGCTTCGTCCGTAGTGCAATTTTTATATACAAAAACATTCCTCGTCTATCCCTCTTTCCATTAGTCAAAACCGAATTAAAATCGGTCTACCCGTTCGAAAGTTATGGACGTACATAATTTCGAAGATCCATTTTTATTTATTAGTTTTTATATATATAGAAAAAATGTAGTGGCCGTTTATAGCACTTCTTAGAAGAACAAGGATAAAAAGATCGCGCCACCACGCCATAGGCAAGACGCACGTCGCTCGACTTTTTCAAGCGATAACGATCCTTTAAATATGCAGATAAAGTTTAAAATCATTTTACAATTACAGTTCTCGCCGAATCGCTGTCGTCTATTACCATTTCGGTATAAATGGAGCCTAATTTGAACCTAACCCCAGTTACGTCTACAAAGACACGGTGTACAGTTCTAGCTAGGAGTGATTGGATAAATAATAACTTTTGACCGTATTGATATTATAATTTAAAAAAAAAAAAAGAAAATCTAAGTAACAATTTTTATAAACGAAAATTAGCCAAATTTAATTTGCTTCTATTCACTAATGTAAATACATCAACAATTTGTATGAATATGTGTTTCATATAAAAATCGTTACAATGATAAATGCGTGGTATTCGATTGCAGATGAAAGCGTCACTCACTGATGAATTGCAAAACGGCAGACATCACTAGTAAATGGTAAAAATTATCCTGGAAAAGAAAGAAAAAAACAATTTTAAAAACACTGATATTAATAAATATGCAATCTTCGTTTAAAATAGACTTATATGTCTTGTTCTGTCATGTCAAATCACAGGGCAAAGAATCGCCGCGTCACCGCCCCCTACTAGAGACGGCACGGTCAACATTTCCATACAAATCCAGCAGGGTTGGTCAGGTGGGTGTTACCGTTTATTCAATACTAGTCCATGCACGGTTTAAGCACTCTATGTTTTGTGTTCCAAGACCAGCTCAACTCGTAATTTTTAAAAGCTAAAAATTACATTTAATTATGTACTTGTGATTTATGATACGCCATAATTTTGCTTCCTCACGTTTTCACTTTGATTATTATACCAAATCACAGCCACAATGAGGCATTTCTGTCGCTTTTTAGAGTTCCATACGTCCGAATTAAAAAACGGAACCCTTATAGGATCACTCGTGTGTCCGTCTGTCCGTCCGTCACAGTCAATTATCTCCGAATCTACTACTATTATTATTATTCTAATACACTAGCAGCTTTAAGCTGTTGCGTGTATATTGCTTTCAGTACACTTCAAATGTTTATCCAGTCTACCCTTGAAACAGTTCACGGACGGGACACTAATCACAGATTCCGGCAGTTTATTCCATTCTTTCACTACATGGTTAGGCAAGTGTTTTTTGGGATTACTTGAACAAGCCCGAGTGTTAGTTTCAACGAGTGTCCTCTAAGGTTCTTATTTTCATTTAGCATAAATATGTTTGGCACGTTATAGTGCCCATTTCATATTTTATATGCCTCTATAAGATCACCTCGCTGCCCTCGTTTCGCTAATGTAGTAAGGCCTAGTTTTTTAACTAGACCGATTAAGTTGAAATTTGGTACACATATCAATTTCTGTGACCCAAACGCAGAGGTGTGACGTGAATAGATGAAATCTGTATATGGGAGGTCATTTTTGGGAGGAAGGTGGAAAATTAAAAAAAAATTTTTGAAAACTGCATCGCGTGACATATCAAATGAAAGGTCTTGTTGTGAAGATCTTAAATGTATTTTTTTTTGTAATTTTAAAATAAATAGTTACCAAGTTATTCAAGAAAATAGACGAAAATGGACAATTCCCTTATCTCCGAAACTACTGAATCTAAAATTTTGATAAAAATACAGAAATTAGTTTTCTACTTATAGATTATAGGAAAACCTATAAGAAGTCCATAATATTAAAATAACATGGAACCCTCTTCACGCGAGTTCAACTCGCACTTGTCCCGTTTTTGGACAATGTTTACTCCACAACGTGAAAATAAAAACTGGTGGCCAAATTCACCTTGAAATGCGCGCGCGGTGGTAGGAGGCGGCACGGCAAATCTTTACTCTGTGATGTCAATTACATAATCTATTTTCAAGCTACTACTATGGACAAGGAACTAAAACTACTTTATTTAATACCAGTAAGAAAAATAGGCGGATTTTGGCAGTAAGAATGGTGGCTTTTTTTACAGCTTTACATACATATGAAAAAGTAGCTAATAAAAATTTCTATTACAAAACTTGAAAAAGGAGATGCAATTCGTGTCATTTAAAAATAATTATTACAAACGAGTTGCGGGACGCGCCAGCGCAAATAGCTGTATGCCCAATCTTAACATGAGTTATTAAACTACATCATTGAAACAGGCGTTTGTACTAACCTAATTCACTATAGATTCCTAACACGTTTGTCATCACAGGAATGCGCCGAAACCAAAAGCTCTTTTGATACTCTCAAAGTAGTATCGCTTCCAGTTCTCCTGTGTCTTCTCCACTTCAGCGGCAGGAACTAGCGCTTGATTCACAGTCACCAGTGTATGGTCCTCCTGTAATATTATTTCAATTTATATATAAAAAATGGACCATGTTCTGGATTAAATTAGTACATTCTTTATACTCCAGAGATTGCATATCACGTCACAAGTCTCTGATAGCGTTTTGTATCTATTTAGAACTTAGTTTCTTATTATTAAATAAGATTCCGCTATTCTTGTATTTAAATCGTCTTATATTATTTGAATGTATGTAGCCAGCATGTATCACGTTTTTGTCAGTCATCAGAAGAACTAAGAAAAATGAGACATACAATATTCCTAGCTTTTACATTTCAGATACAGTTACATATTTTAGTGTTTAAATTTTTTATTCAAAATAAATCACCTACTCTAAAAATATTCTTTCTAGCAAGGACCAAATATTTTACAACTACTGCTGGTTTAAAATGCAGATCCTACGAAGAAAAGACTAGCAAAAAAACCTCTTACATGCTTTTTGCAACCATAAATTTGCAATACAAGCACTAAATATCCGTACCACACATGCAAAAGGTCAAATGTGAAGAAAAAATAATTTTTACTTTTTGGTAATATGCATATCTAACATTTGTAAAAACTCCTAGAAGTAAGTGTCTGAATTAGTTGCATTAACAGTTTTTAGTCTTTCCAGAAGCAGTACCTAACTGCCTTTCGACTTTTTGGATATTCCAAACCCTTTTTATACCTAAATTGCAGTTCCCAAACGTATCAGTTTCATTTAACAAGAATTAAATACATTCTATAATATGGAATAAGTACCAGAGAGCTATTTCAAGCCACCGCTTCAAAAGGTTCATGTAACCATGATAGCCAACATTCAATAGTAGATGGCACCAAGAGAAGAATGGTTAATATAATAAATGCAATCGGGGTTCCTCTTTCTGTACTTTAATAGCAATAAAAATGCCATTTGTCTATCTATAATACCATTCATCTGCAGGGAGTGTGAGCTAGACTAAGTCAAATATATGCCGAGAGGCTCTAAGAATTTTACAAAGTATTTTTACATTTAGGAAACTAAACATATGATTAATGCAACTTATAAATTTTCATGTAAGATGTAAGCAAAGCAACAAAAAACTTACCTTTTCTTCAATATTGATAGTGACCTCGGAGAAATGCTGTTCAGGCCACTGCTTGTATCTCCAATACTGTACAATCTTCTTGCCGGGAACCAATTCTCTAAATTCCCCGGTTATGTTACCCCCAAACAGAGCAAACTTCCCCCCCTTTTCCACTTCCATTTTGACATGTCCTTGGGTGAACGCTGTGACCATTTCTATTCTAGTGAGGGCGTCGTAAAACTCTTGACCCCTGCATTGGAATTTTTCAGAGATTTCAATCGATTTTGTATCCAATTTGCAGCCAACTTCATTATTACTTTTTGAAACTATCGGTTCCATGTTGATTTTTTTATTGAAACCACTCGTGATCGTTGATACGTTGTCCGGCTTGACAGTTGTCTCCCCTTTCTTAGGTAAGATTAGACCTTTGGAAAATTCTTCCTTTAAGCTTCTAACATATTCTTTCAGCTGTTTTCTAATTTCTTCTCTGCCCACATTGTGCATGAAGGCTTTAACTCTCTGAGCTGCCTCACCGCTGCTCTTTATTGTAACCGTTATCTGAAAATGAAACCAATGTTCAGTTAAGAGGTGGTGACAGCCAAAACTATTATGTAGCGTCATTTTTAAATGTAACCTTCAAAGAGACCAAAAAACCATAAAAAATAAAGTTCTTTGTAAGGAGTTAATGGTCCTACACAGGCATGGGAGAGGAACATTCTCCTCGTTTTCTATGACAGCAGAGTGAAGAATTCAGAATTATTAAAAACCATAATAAAACATTTTCTAAAAACAACTGAAGATCTCTTTTTTTTTTTAGTTAACGTTTCATGTATATTTTTACAATTACATTCAGAGAGCTTAATAGATAATCCATTTAATAGTAAGTGACTACCATCATCTATAAGACAAGCAATGGCAAGGTGCTGCAAGTATACTGCTGACCATAAAATTAAGGATAAGGATATCTATATTCTCTCAAGTCTAATAAATTGTTTCAAAATTAAAATTATATACTGACCCAACCAGACCATCTCATGCATGAATAATTATGAATATAAATGTGAACAATTCACATTAAAAAGTATAAACTATTCAAGAATAGGTACTCACTTCTACTTCATTGACGTCGTTTTCCTCAGACAAATTCGGAATATGAATCTCACCCTTGATGGTGTCCTCTCCGCCGGAGATATGGCCTTCCCATTTCAGTTTGATGTCCCATTCGTAGAAGAAAATTAACTTTCCTTTCCTATTGTTCGCTGACGCTTCACCTTCTATCTTTTCCATATCCGTAATCTTACAATCGACACCGTTTTGGGCTATTTTTAAATGGTTAAGTAGTTCTTTTAGTCGATCCTTGGACCAAGGTCCTGCATTTTTTTCAGTCCAATGCCAATTGTTCACGTTGGTCGCGTCTGGGCGCTCCTCTACAATCCACCTGGGATCACCTTCGCCCCATTTAGCCATTTTTAGTGAACCCAACTCGAGCACAAAGGTGGGAAAACTGTAATGAGCACTTCAAATCACAAATTATGTGACAAACCAGTTATTAAATAGTTTGTTATTATGCAATAAAATAGAGAATAGATCACTTTAGTTTTTATCAAACACGACAGATTCTGCAATTGCAGGAGTGAATTACGATTAGCGCATGGAGAATTGGAGAATTAGTTGTCTATCCTATAACTGACTGTCTGAAAGAAGACTTTTCGAGAAACTCGAGTCGAGAAACGTCCAGTATCCATCAAGCGAGATTTGACATTCACTCTATGAGTTGCCATATTTTGCCATTTAATTTTACTCATGTTTTATTTTTAAAGATTAAAATCAATTAGTAACATTATGTCAGTAATATTTATTTATAGTTTTGTGGTCGCGCTAATTTTTTTTTTCAAAATCACAGAAGAGAACCATGTGGCTATGAAGTGTTTGAAAACCAAATTGAAAACAATAAAAGCATGTGTTCTGTGTAATACTTAGTCTAGGTACCAATTTTAGTACTCTATAGTTAATTTATACGTGTAATGGTGTTCGTTCCAAGTTCGTTCATAGCTTGGTTCATAGCTATTAAGAAGTCATGTTGAAAATAAACTTTATTTAATATTTCCTGAACAGTAATCTTTCTTCTGACAACCTAAAAATAAAAACACATTATGATATTCAAGCACAGACAATTGTATATTAACTCAAGACGAAAGAATCCGTAATCCAATACTTATTACCGACTGGTAATAAGTTGTTCAGTCCATCGCTAACATTTCAAACGCGTACATATTATGTCCGTTGTGTGATAATAAGAAATGAAATCAATATAAAAAACAAATAGGCCATTTGCAGTTAAGTACTGCAAATCACGGTATAATAAAAGTCTACATTTGATTGCAGCTTTATTTGGTAGTGTACCTATATATACATATTTATGTACCAAATAAGTAATTAATATAAATTGTATTTCCAACAAACTATTCTGGAAAATTTCGAACTATTGTAAAAATGCTATCTATTGTTCAGTAGAAACATTTACAGCTCTCTTACTGTCTAAAAGTTCATAAGGAAAAATACTGATTAAAATTTCTATAAATACTTATAGAATTAACAATAACAAACAAAGCACATCATTCACATAATTATTACTTAAAACAAAAAGCCTTTAATTTTATATGTATAAGAGCTCAGACACATATTATTTAATAATAAACGTTTAATCAATAATTTATTTCCAATAATTATTATGACATTTAATTAACATACATTTCAATATAAATGAAAGTCAAAGCAACTTTTTGTTTTTGTAACAATTAATATTAATATTAAATTAAAGATCAATTAATAATAAAATTAATATTAAAAATCATAATAATATTAATGAGAAGTTAATAGAATATTTATTACTTATTTGAATTTTTTTACATAGCAATAGCGACGGACGTAAAAGTTGGCTACATTTTAATATTCTTCAGTTTTCTAAGGAAAACTTAGAATCTGGAAATTCATTAAAGAAGTCTGAATGCCCATGAAAACTCGTAAGTATGCTACTACGCGGCCACCGTACGAACCGTCTAAAACCATCTATCGTTTGACGTAATTTCTTTTAGGAAAAAAATAAAAAAAATCATTCTTCCAAGATAGCCAAGCTGAAGTACAAGCTTTCACAAATCTACTGCAGATCTCTGTGCGACTATTATTCGTGCCGGAAATTCCTTTGAATTGTTGTTCAATTTAATAGCGATATAATTCTTAGATGTTGGTGTTTGATTAAAAAGTTTTCGAATACCCCAGACTTTTTCTAAATTAGCAACATACCCTCCTGGTAGTGAGCAGTTCTGGTCCTTATCTAAATCCGTCGAAACCAACTTCTGTCGTCTGTCGCTTCCTCCTTTGCTGAAGTCAGACGGCTCACTGGCTCACACTGCAATAGAGAAGGCTAATCTTTTCGCCTCTCTGTTTGCCTGCAACTCACGCCTGGACACCAGCTCTCAACAGCCACCACCTCGTTGTGAATCTTCAATGCCGGAGGTCTCGATTCACAACAAAGAGGTTCGAAGAGCACTATGGAGTCTTGACGTGAACAAAGCTAGTGGACCTGATGGCATACCTGCAAGGGCCCTGAAGGAATGTGGTCCTGAATTGTCTCCTGCACTTACACGCTTGTACCGTCTCTCTCTCAGGACGAATACCGTGCCGGCATCTTGGAAGCTTGCCAATGTTCAACCAGTGCCTATAAAGAGTAGTCGTGCCGACCCCTGTAATTATCGACCAATCGCCATCACTTCTGTACTCTATTATTATTATTATTTTTTATTATTATAGATGGGTTTGCTCTTGACCAGCATCTATCCATGTAGGAAGGATGAGGCCGAAGATGGAGCGAGCTCACCCAGAAGATGCCTATTCACTCGAACCTTGAAAAGATTTGGGTTATATGAGCTCGGAAATACAGACGCCGGCAGGGAGTTCCAATCCTTAGCAGTGCGCATCACGAAAGATGTTTTAAAGCGCTTGGTCCGAATTAGAGGGATATCGACAAGGTGAGGATGGTAACCAGCCGTACGTCTGCATGTCCGATAGAAGAAAGGGGAAGGCGGTATGATCTCATGCAGCTCTCGAGCACACTCTCCGAAGTACATCTTATAGAATACACACAGACAGGCAACTTTGCGTCTATGTGCCAGGCTCTGCAGCTTAGTTCTTATTAGTGTATCATCGCCAATGAGCCTCCTAGCTCTGCGATCCACCGAGTCGAGTGCAGCAAGTTGGTATTTTGCTGAGCCATCCCAAAGGTGACAGTAATACTCCATGCAGGATCGGACTTGTGCCTTGTATAAAGAGAGGAGCTGTCCAGATGTAAAGCATCGCTTCACTCTATTTAGGATGCCCAACTTTTTGGCTGCTGTTTGGGCCTTGGACTCGATAGAAGAACCGAAGTTGAGATTTGAGCACAACCTCATGCCAAGAAGCTCAAGATCATTGGCCACAGGTACGGATGCACCTCGGAAAGTTGGAGCCAAGTCGAAAGGGCTCCTTTTTGCAGAGAACAAACACGCCTGCGTTTTGGTGGCGTTAAAATCAACCAGATTCCTGTCTCCCCATTGGGACACAAGATTTAAGGTTGAGTCAATTCGCTCAACCATTGCCTCCCTCTCAGAACGAATCTCATCGCGACCGGCCCCCGCGCCGGACAAATATCTCTCCATGACCGTACTGTCATCTGCGTATGCAACTACTCCTGGAAGAAGTAAGTCATTAATATGAAGCAGGAAATAAGGTTATGGAGAGAATACTGAATAGTAAGCTGCTGACATATCTTGAAGTTAACGACCTGCTCAGTGATCGCCAATATGGATTTCGCCAGGGACGTTCAACCGGGGATCTTCTTGTTCTTGTCACGCACTACTAGGGTGAAGCCATTGAGAAACATGGCGAGGCTCTCGCTGTGTCACTCGATATATCGAAGGCCTTTGACAGGGTTTGTCATGCAAGTCTACTTGACAAGCTTCCCCTCCGGTCTTTGTAGCTGGATTTCTGATTTCCTGAATGAACGGTCAATTCGAGTAGTCATTGATGGCTGCTCCTCGGACCTCATGGCAATTGATGCCGGTGTTCCTCAGGGATCTGTTCTATCTGCGACTCTTTTCCTGCTTCATATTAATGACTTATTTCTTCCAGGAGTAGTTGCATATGACAGTACGGAGATTCGTTCTGAGAGGGAGGCAATAGTTGAGCGAATTAACTCAACCTTAAATCTTGTGTCCCAATGGGGAGACAAGAATCTGGTTGATTTTAACGCCACCAAAACGCAAGCGTGTTTGTTCTCTGCAAAAAGGAGCCCTTTCGACTTGGCTCCAACTTTCCGAGGTGCATCCGTACCTGTGGCCAATGGTCTTGAGCTTCTTGGCATTAGGTTGTGCTCAAATCTCAACTTCGGTACTTCTATCGAGTCCAAAGCCCAAACAGCGGCCAAAAAATTGGGCATCCTAAATATAGTGAAGCGATGCTTCACACCTGGACAGGTCCTCTCTTTATACAAGGCACAAGTCCGATCTTGCATGTAGTATTGCTGTCACCTTTGGGATGGCTCAGCAAAATACCAACTTGCCGCTCTCGACTCGGTGGATCGCAGAGCTAGGAGGCTCATTGGCGGTGATACACTAAAAAGAATTAAGCTGCAGAGCCTGGCACATAGACGCAAAGTTACCTGTCTGTGTGTATTCTATAAGATGTACTTCGGAGAGTGTGTTCTAGAGCTGCATGAGATCATACCGCCTTCCCCTTTCTTTTATGAGACATGCAGACGTACGGCTGCTTACTATCCTCACCTTGTCGAAATCCCTCTAATTAGGACCGAGCGCTTTAAAACATCTTTTGTGATGCGCACTGCTAAGGATTGGAACTCCCTGCCGGCGTTTGTATTTCCGAGCTCATATGCCTATTCACTCATATGGGTTATAACTAGGGTTGCCAACTTTTTTTGACAAAAAAAAAACGTATAAACTGGTTTGGATAGGAAAAAAATAAAGTATTAGGAAGAAGAAAAAAAGTATTTTTCAAATTTTGTGCTTTAAAAACGTATTTTTGTGTTAGCACATGCTAACAATTTTTTGTTATATTTAAATGTTGCAAAGCTTGTTTGACAATCAACATTTAAATTTAAATAAATAAACATTTCTTTTTTATTTAAATTTATTGATGCTTTCTCGCCACTTTAGATTCATTACTGAAAAAACTCTTTCACTAAAAGCTGAAGTGGCGGGAATGGAGAGTAGGTAAGAAATTTTTTTTTATATTACTTTTATTTAGGAGATCACTTGTTATCCAGTTGTATTGTTTTTCCCACTCAGGTTTATACTTTTGTAAAACGTTATTTTAGCTATTTTAGGAGTCACTGGTGTGTCGCTATCAGAATTACTCGTCATTTTAAGCATTAATATTTACTTTAAAATGCATTCTTCAATTATAAACAAAACCAACGGACCATTTTTGTACAATTTCGTCGATAGTCAGTGACAAATATCACAACTGACATCTAACATTTCGTTCAGTAATTATAAATTTAAGTACCCATAATGAGTATTGGGTTTTACGCATCACAGTAAAGGTTGAAAATAAAGTATTTTGCATACTTTATTTGTATGTAAAAGTATAAAGTATAATTACCAAAAATAAAGTAGGATACGTTATTATAAAGTATGGTTGGCAACCCTAGTTATAACCCAAATCTTTTCAAGGTTCGAGTGAATAGGCATCTTCTGGGTGAGCTCGCTCCATCGTCGGTCTCATCCTTCCTACATGGATAGATGCTGGTCAAGAGCAAACCCATCTTTAATAAAAAATAATAATAATAACTCACAATTTCTTTTTTTCAATTACCAAGTATTTTTTTAAAAATATTAGCCACTAAAATGATAAAATGTAATAGCTGCAGATACCTGTATACCTAATACTAGCATATAAATTATGTTTGTTTGGTCATAACAGTGTGACTTAATGACTTTCTGCTAAACTGTTGGTATTTCGATTGAATAAAATAATATAAAATCGAGTTTTATTAAAACCTTTACAATTTATCTTTCAAAAAATCGTTAGTAGAATAATAGGATTGGTTAAGAGAGTCTCATTACTACCTATAAATTCAATCTGTACAAAGGAACAAATAAAACCTTTAAATAGGTACCTATACCTATGAATTTATACAGGTAGGTATGTAGGTACACTTTAGTACAAATAGAGAAACTGTAGCTTTACCACAGTTTTACAAACTGTGGCTTTACCTAGGAGCTAGGACTATTGTGTGCACGTTTTTCTCATACATTTCGTCCGTTATAGCAGGTCCCGTGGTTTAAATGTACTAGGGCTTTAAATTTACCTAGGAATAAAAAAAAAATAACAATAAAAAGTTCACAAACGTATGGGTTCTGATAAAAACACTTCTGATAAAAAACAGTGGTACCCATACTCGGCGCAAACTGGCATGAAACACTTTCTCGCAGATTCAATAAATCTCTAATAAACATTAATAAATCATTGAAAATACTCGCAACTCTATTTACACACAAACATATTACACAATTTGTATTAATAAATTATTGGTGTGATGTTATCTCAGTGCGAGAGAGATAACAAACCGGCCTTCATTTCAATACACATCATAACATAAAACCAGTCTCTTTATTCCGGACGGTACGCGCAGGCGCGGCACGCATACAAACTCGCGAGCGCACATAACTATTGCAAATAAAACAAAAAAACTATGTCCTCATTACGGCGTGTGGTTGGCAGGAAGGTATGTGGTCAGTGACGCTGTGGCCAGTGTTCTACAAAGTTAATTTTGAAAATGGAATTTTGTTATTATTAAATCGGCTGCGGCTCTGCTGACGTGTTTTGTTTTGTTCCAGGTCTTGGAGCAATGGCGGTCACCTGTTGCTACCGGAGTGTCGACTCAAAGAAAGTCTTACAGTTCTGGAAACACACCTCAACCTCTGAGCATGTTGACTGAAGACGAAATGGCTATGAAAGATACAAGTAATTTTACTATTTTTAATTTTTAATTTTCTTATACAAGCACATATTGGACGTGCGTTTTTTTAATTTTCCTTTATATTCAGTTATAATGAACTTCGTATCAATTATATCAGAAATATACATGCTTAATCGTTATAAAAATCATAAATAATTATAAAAATCATAACCTCTATCGTATGTAGAATTTTTTGTATGTACTATTTTCTTATTTATGGGTCATATTTCAAGTCGAATGCGATTGTCATACTTATAACACTTACATAAGTTACTTTGCTATACAATAACATCTATTGGCGTAGGTCAATAACTCAGCAACATACAACCGATTATGGGATTGTAACTTATGAAAGAAAAAACTTAATTATACTTATTATCCCTCAGAATTTGATAGAACTGTTGCTATAAGAACCACAAACTACCTCCTAATAACATTTATACATACGTATTAGTACATAATAGCTCACTGATTACATAATATAATAAAATCGTAAACGAGCCATGTATGGTACATTAAAGATTTTTTCAAAAAAACAATTTGTGCACGTTGTACTTATGTTACCGAGGTCAAAAAATAGTTTTAAATTTTTGTCTGTTTGTCTGATTTGAGTGCGGTTTTCACTGATTTATTGTAGCTTCCAGTAACATTTAGTTTCATTCCAATCGGTTTACAAACAAAAAAGTTACGCACTATACCATACCATAGATACTACTTAACCAGTAAGTAGTATTTTATCTATGACCATACATACCAGGCCTACGAAGTTGCGGTGAGAGAGTGTAGGATGCCAGAGCTCATTTTCCTATTCCCTGCTGATGTCGTATCATCAGCAGTCTTTTCTTGCGTTTGTAGGTAATGAATTAACTCAAAAACCGACTTTAAAAATTCTTTCACGAGTTCTTTTTCTTATCAGCGAGTAACATGGGCTGTATTTTATTTTCAAAAAAATTACAGATTCCTAAAAAAATTACAATAATGTAACATGATACATAAAATAATATTTCACATTTTTATAGTACTCATTATTACCTAGAAAAAATTCCGGCTATTATGTGTAATTATTATAGTTTAGCCAGAATAACCGTTTTTTGTTCAAACTAGTCAATCAAAACACGGGTCCAATAGAAATATGATGACATGCGTAACATGCGTAGGCGACGGTTACCACAATGTTATCACATATCATCAAGTGGGTCGTCAGCCTGTCTATCGACTTTAACATGAAAAAAAGTTGATTATGTACATGTGAATTTCTCTTTAAATTATTCAAATTGGACCTTTTGTTTAGAAGTAAAAATGATAAAAGTAAAAAAATGTGTTTTAGTACATGTTTTAAACATATGTAAAAATAAAACATCAAGTGCGAGTGCCTGAAAGTTGAGTTGCCTGTCTGTGTGTATTCTATAAGATGTACTTCGGAGAGTGTGCTCGAGAGCTGCATGAGATCATACCGCCTTCCCCTTTCTTCTATCGGACATGCAGACGTACGGCTGGTTACCATCCTCACCTTGTCGATATCCCTCTAATTCGGACCAAGCGCTTTAAAACATCTTTCGTGATGCGCACTGCTAAGGATTGGAACTCCCTGCCGGCGTCTGTATTTCCGAGCTCATATAACCCAAATCTTTTCAAGGTTCGAGTGAATAGGCATCTTCTGGGTAAGCTCGCTCCATCTTCGGCCTCATCCTTCCTACATGGATAGATGCTGGTCAAGAGCAAACCCATCTATAATAAAAAAAAAAAAAAACAACGAGGTAATGCAACCAGCATGCTTGGCACCCTGCCTAGGGGACCAAAGCTTAATTTAGTATATAATTTGTAAATATATAGGATTACATAATAAATTAATAATAGGTTTCCAATTGTAACAATAAAATATTATTATTATCAATATTAGCCCGAGCGAACCATTTAGCTTAGTTAACGATATCTACCAACAAGGACGTAGAGGGCAGAGTTTAACCAAATGACAGACCTTAATTGTGCGAAGACTTAGTTTGTTGTTAACTGGGTATAAAGAGAGCTTACTTACTTTAATATGGCAGTACACTTCTACATTACTCTGAGCTGTGTGCCCAGCACTGTGTTCCAGCACTCCTTCGGCCAGGGCTAATTTTGCTCTAACCGCGAATACACACAGTTCCAGCACACCAATCGAGCATAATCGATCCGGACAAGATTTGATCATATCCGTTCTGGAATTATTAGCTCTTACAGGTCGTAATAGCTAATTATGCTCTGCCTGGCCATAATTTTACTATCTTTTGAATCGGCCAAATCTTGACCAGCTGTAAAATCCGTCAGGATTTATGTCAAATGCGTCCATCGTCGATCATCTCGGCAAAATCAAATAGTCGAAATAAAGATTAGTATAAAATGTTGATAACCAAACTGTTCGAAAATAAATTAATTTTACGAAAAAAACACTAAAATAAACTAAAAAAACATTGCTAGCTGTCAAACTCAAATTCTAGCAGTAGCTATATAGTAGGTCATTCCAACACCGTCGAACAAATCTAGCTCGTACAATATTTATCTAAAGGATTGCTGGAACACACCCCTGGTTTTCTTGCCTTTATCACGAATTACGTGATAGAATTCTAGGTTTCCTATGTGATAGGAATAGTTGATATGGAATTGAGATAAATTAGTGAAATAATTCAAAGCTTGTCACAGAACAGCCTGCCAGACTAAAAAAATATATAAAATAAAAGACTGGGAAAAGAAATTAACAAATTTATTAAGAAAAGGGAAGGGTGGAGTTGGTGAACGGGGGTGTAGGTGTAGGTGGTGTGGAGAGTTAGGGACTACAGTGGATGAAATAAGTAAATTAAGCTATGCTACCCCAAGAGGGTCTCCTGCTGGATGCTCTATTCCGTAGCGGCCCCGTAGGATAGCAGCCGGAACGGAGGTAGACCGGCAGGAACAGCAGCCAGGAACGGTGGTAGGCCGACAGGAACAGCAGCCTGGAACGGTGGTAGGCCGGCAGCGGCCCGGTAGGAACAGTAGCCGAAGAGGAAGTAGGCCGGCAGCGGCCTGTAGAAACGGTAGCCGGAGCGGTGATAGGCCGGCAGCGGCCCCGGAGGAACAGTGACTGCAGCTGTGATAGGCCGGCAGCGGCCCTGAAGGAACAGTAACTGCAGCTGTGGTAGGCCGGCAGCGGCCCTGAAGGAACAGTGACTGCAGCTGTGGTAGGCCGGCAGCGGCCCTGGAGGAACTGCAGCCGGAGCGGTGGTAAGCCGGCAGCGGTCCTAGTAGGGACAGCAGCCGGTACGGTGGTCGGCCGGCAGCAGCCCAGAAGCAACAGCAGCACCCGATGAATGAGAGTACAGAGGTACTCGAGGTCAGACACCGTAGGAGAGGAGCAGACACCGTAATAAATATATATATGCTTTCAGCTTAGAGGCTGATTCTCCAATGACCTACTCATCGCCGATATCTATTAAGAAACCTCTGTAGAACGAATCCGTTCTTTTAAAATAAAATTTGGAATTTTGAATTTTTATATTCAAGCGGCCAGGTATTAGACCTCTTCTAAGGAGTTTATACCCGAAAATCTGACGTCATGGTCTGAAAACGGGTGCAAAGTTACTACGGCAACGATGTAAATAAACATAAAAGAAATGTCACAAAAATACATTTTTGTGAATATTTAACAATGTGTTTGGAAATATAACTAAATGTAATTAGTAATTTATAGAAAATGAAAAAGGGCATGTACTCACGTGGTACCCCTATGTCTAATACGTATATTTACAATAGAAAATGTAATTGAAGGTGAGCCATACAAACGAAAAACTCAAAGAAAAACCAGAAAATAATAAGTACTAATCCTGTAACTAATACAATAACTTCTTATAGGAATAAGCTTTCCTACGAAAGCATAGAAGGGTCAATTTTCAAAGAATTATGACATAATGAAGGTCAGAGAAAATGTTAATGAAAAACTCAAAGATCAATAACAACGGAAAGAGAAGAAGAAGGTGGATTATCAACCTATTATACTGTTAGTACCAATATTATAAGTGAACACAAAGTAGATATATAAATATTGATACGAATATTATAGTTAATATTACATAATCCACTACTGATAGAAATATTAATACTACAAGCTGTGATAGCGAAAAACACAAATGTGTTATTTCACTGTGCTGTCCTTACCTAATCTTTAAAAGTTTTGTTTCCGAGAGATCCTCTAAAAATAAAAATAAAAAATCAACGCCTGACTAAAATATATCATGAGCAATAATGAAGGAATTAATGAAGAAGCGGACGCCAGCTGCTAGAGTTTCAAGTGACATATTACCTATATTAGAAATTTAAATGTTAAAATTAATTATATTTAATTTTTAATTTTTTAAAAGTGTTATTTGTTCCAAGTATCAGTTTATATGAATGTTGTTCTTATCACTGCGCAAACACAACTGCTATGTTATATTATCAAGATGTTTTTGTTTCCACAAGATAGTGCCTGATAAACAATGCTCAGTTGGTGGTTGACAATTTGACATTGTTTGGATTCACATTGCGTTGTGTCCTTCAATTTTCTATGTAAATTTAATACATAAACCTTCCCCATTTATCGCTCTTTCAATTAGACCGTATGGGTTGGCTGGTTTAGAAGAAGTTAGCGAAGAAACAAACAGAGGGGAAACAGACAATACGTCTACCCTCGTTGCCCTGTGTTGCGATGAAAGTGGCATCAGTTGCTCATACTTACCTCCCGCAGCGAGCACCCAGTGAGGGGCTTCACCTGTGAAGCACCCCACTGACCGCGGCACAACTTACACCTGACACTCTCGGATAACCGTCGTCGGTTATCCGATAGCCGAAGTCGCGGCAGCCCGAGAGATGGGCTCCACCTCGTTTTGTCGTCCCGGAACAGTTACTAAGCAGGATGGCGAGGCCGAATATTCTCTTTTCCGGACGACTACGGAGGTTAGTTGCTAGACCGGCCGCGGTTACCGGATCTTCACCAACCTCTACAAAACCACGATTGCGATACACTACCAGACGGTCCTTCCCTGCCGTAGAGCTCCTTCTACGTGCATTGCCCAACTTCCACTGAGCGACAGAGCCATCCGAGAGATCCGGGGGTGCCATCTCTCACCGGCCAAGAATCCGTACTCGGCCCAGCGAGCGGTGCGAGCGGTGACCGGTGAAGCTCAACTTGGAGTCTCCCAACGGTTGCCCAACGGTAGCCCCCTCGGAGCACACTCGTGTGTGCTTTCTCTACGTTCACCAATTCACCATTCACCAACCGCCCGGATTGTCGAAAGTTAAGGCCCCCCACCACCACGACAAGGTCCTAGCATACCTATAGGGGGAATGGTAATTTTGCCCTCATTCATCGAATTGATTATTAGTTTCTTTTGAAGAGTAAAATTTTTGAACGTTACTGATACAACGTAAATTTCAAGTCTATAGAGAGAATTAATAATAATTGAACATAAAAAAAATAATGGGCCTGGTGAAACATTTTATATAAATAAATACGTCATTGATAAAACTTAAAGAATAAAAATACTCGATTACGACGTTGATACTACTCGATATCAACGTCGATTTGTGTACTGATAGTGAAATCTTTTGACAAAATATATTGATATAAATTAGAATTCATCTGTAAAGGTTACGATAAAGTTATTTAATATCGTAAATCACCAGTTTAGTCAAAGTAACTCTAAAACTTTGGATTATGACCAGATTATGCCAGAGCCTATTCCCTATCATCTCCTTTACCCTACTATGGTTGGCGGCGCACAGCGCACTTGCCACCTCCTCTAGCGTTATCGTTTTTGTTTTTACGTAAAAAAAGTCATAGATGTCCTTGTATACAGAGAAAATGATACAGAAATTTTATGAATATATTAATTAACTTATTAATATAATATCGCCAAATTTAAGTTTGTCAGTGGTTGACAAATCTGTTTCTGTTATTGATTGAAGGTTGAACATTATGATAGAACAAGCTATTTAATTGTGATTCATAGTGATTCATAGTCAATAAACTAGATGATGAATAGTCAGAGAAATCAAATTGAATTCGTATAAAATTCTGTATGTGAAAAAAACTGTCACACAAAAAAACTATCTTTATCAATCGTACGTAATATATATAAGTTAAAATATGATGGATACAGAGCGCACCTTATCTCTTGCTGATAAATATAGATAGGCATAGAATTAGAAACTGTTATACTGAATTTATTTCTACTTCTATGTTCATCCCAGCATCACATGGAACATTAATCTGATTTTAGTCCGTCAAAAGGAGTCCGTAAGTATAGGAATCACATGTGTTGATATTCATGATAAATTATTATTAAAAAAAGTAGGCAAATCAGAACTAAAATTTCAAAGATAAATCTGGACCAATCGTATATACAATAAATTATTTTTACTTGAGGAGATTTCTTATTTTTAGACGGTATATTCGAAACCAATCTTTGCGCAACCCTCGCCTTTGTGATAAAATGATTTAACAGAAATCTCTTGTGTTCTAGTTGTATATTAATTTTATTTAATTTGATCGAAAGAGAAGCATTGTTCGTAAGAAAGACGAAACTAGTGTCGGAAAAGATAATGCATTCTTAAGTACCTACCTTTATTTTTTATATTGGTGGGAGGAAATTTAAAAAAAAATATATAGAACTATGGTAAGAATACCTAATCGAAAGAACTCTAAATACGGGAGGAAGTTGCCTAGATTCTTTATTGAATCTACCAATGAAAACCTTCTTACCACCAACGAAAATGCCTTTGAAATCGATTCCAGACAAACTAAATAACAAATTTTTATAATGGGTAATTTTTTCATAGAAACTTAAGGACAAGCCTTTACTAAAAAATCACTTGCGCTATATTTTTTTATTTGTTTTCAATAAATTATATAATAAAACGAATTTGAACTAAACAAAAGACTGGTTTTTTTTTTAGTCAAACGTCTGGCAGCCGAACAAATAGCGCCACTAGTCAGAAAAATGGACGATGAACACCGAATAGACGATGGAGTAAGACAGTTGCTCTTTGATAATGGCGTAAGTATATACGTCAAATCATTTAATTTTTCAAACTTATGTATTTTAAAGACACCAAAAACGTAATAATATAGTTTAATATACGGCATCCTAGGTCGATACACTTGATGGTAGATGGCTACGGTCGTCTTAACCGCATACAACACCATAATTAAATTTGCAACAATATATTATTTAAAAAAAATCGATATAAATCGTATAAAAATAGTAAAATTATTTCATTATATATTATTTATCGTTATTTTAATATATGCAGTAGTATATATAGAAAAATAATAATAATAATAATTTTTGTGTTAATTTAATTGCTTGTAATTTAAACTTTTTAATTTTAACCTAGTATTTGATGTAACACCTAGACCTAATATTGTTTCGTGGAATGATTTAATTGTGTTGGTACATAAAAAAATTACTTTATTTCACCAATAATCTAAAAATTAGTTAGTTATAGAATATATAGTTTATATTATAGAATATATATTTATATTAGTTTATAGAATATATAGATTTATATTTAGTTTAGATTATTAAACTTGTAAATATATTTAATTAGGTTAGATTTATACATACTAAATTATGTTTTATGTTATATGATTTATGTAAATTAGTAATATGAATATTTATATATCAGTAATAAATCTTCGTAATAATGTTACAAAACTAAAAATAAAAGCCAAGCTTTCATTTCAAAGGTCATTTTGAATGTTTTTTCTTTGTTTTCTCGAAAGTGTAGCAATACACCCCGCAGTTATTTTTACCCCAGATTACCGGCACTAATTTGATATGAAACTTATTATAAAAAAACCCATATGGGGAAATGGTCACCAAATGATATTATATTAGAATTTCATCACGTTTAAAATATACGTTAAAATATGTTAAAAAACATTAAAGTTACAGCTTTAACCAAGTGAATCCAATCTACAGTTAATGGGCATCGAGACACCGACTGAGTACAGTGGTTCCGGCTGCGGTTTCCTCACGATGATGCTGGTTGTTGAGGAGCTGGCTCGGGTAGACCCTTCGGTGGCAGCCTTCGTCGACATTCACAACACCCTCGTCAACTCACTCCTCATGAAACTGGGCACCGAGGAGCAAAAGAAAAAGTATTTGACGAAGCTCTGCACCGAATATGTAAGAATCGTATAAGTACCTACTCTAGTGTTTTTATAAGCGTTTATTCAATTTTTGCTCATAATTATAACGGGTATTAGGAAAACGCTCCCGAAAACGAAGACAGACGATAGAAAATGAATTTTAGGCAATGGACATAAAGAAATGTTAAAAACGCATTCATAGAATGACCTTAGGTAGGTACTAATGACACATTTGATGATGGGTCATAGAAAAATCGATTCCGATGAACATCTATTTACAATGTTTTATTAGCATTATTCACGCTCCATCATGTTAAAAATGTGATATTTTTTTATCGGGATCGATTTTCTTGACCTATTATAAGTAATTTCGTCTGTCTTCTTTGGGAAAGTAGACCGATTGGACAAGTTGACCGATTAGGAAAACAGATGGAATGCTCCGGAGGGGTTTTCCGCAGTGTTTCCCTAACATCCTGTATATTTGTCAGACGTTGAATTTGTAATTTTATTTTTGATGTTCCCTCGGGGAAAGTACTTTTTCTTTGTATGAAGGGTACTCTATGTCCTTTACTGTATCCCTAATGATGATCGGTTGACTAGTTAAGGCGTGAAAGCGTTACAAACAAACAAACTCACTTTCGCATTTATAATATTAGGATTCACAGCGATTAGAACTCTGTGCCCTTAGTATAAGCAAAGAGTATTTTCTCTTTGTGTGTTCTACCTGCTTTACAATGGTGAGTGCTGTGATGAGTAGTTCCAAACAATATTTTACCACAGCTCATCAGCATTATTTGGATAAGGTGCCGCTGTGTTCTGTTCATGTTCCGGTTGGAGAAATACTTCATCACGAGGATGCGTGCCATCTTTAAAACAAGATGTTTTCACCTAACTGTTTTTATAGCTGGGCGTGCTGTAAACAACTTTTTTTTAAATGTAAAGGTCGGCAGACAGGCTGACGGTCCACTTGATAGTAGGTGGCTATCGTCGCCATAGGTACCGCAAGTGCGCTGCCGACTACAGTAGGATTGGGAAGGGTTATAGAAATAGGCTCTGGCATCCCTTACTCACTCACTGAGACAAAATAGCACTGTTACTTCACGGTGGTCTTCTTTAAGGTGGTGGTTACTTTCGCCAGACGGGCTGCCCAAATGACTGCGAAACGCAGTGTGGCCGCCCTACTCTCCAGATCCACATCAGAGCCAACTCTGAAAAGTTCGTTTCCAAAGTAAACCCTGCTGAGAATCGAAACCGGGTACCCTAGAACAGTGCGTTAAGGCAAGCATCCTAACCACTCATCCAACGAGCTAGCCTTCTTGCAGGATCGGCAGCGTTGCAAGACCCATGGTTTTGCCTGTGCCTTCATGACAGTAGCCACTTATCATCGAGTGGATTGCGTGTCACTCTTTTTAATATGTAGATACTATGGTTTATACAAGGTTAATTACTCGAATACTTTGCTAATTTTTTATTCCATTTCATAAGCAAATAAAATTGTAAGTGAGTAGTTTTTGATTTCTTCAAATTTTGCTTCACAGGCTGGAAGCTTCTGTCTAACGGAACCCACGTCAGGATCTGATGCGTTCGCGCTGAAAACGGTCGCGAAAAAAGAGGGCGAACACTTTATCATTAATGGATCCAAAATGTGGATCTCAAATTCCGACGTGGCTGGAGTGTTTCTCGTAATGGCCAACGCTGATCCTTCAAAGGTGAGAACTGTTACAATGCTTACGTTTCCAATATGAATGAAAATAAGATAAATATTTATCAGCTAATTGGTGCCCCCTTCTTTTATCTTTGAATGCTAATGAATATATTTTTACCCAAAAATTCTTTATTAGCATAAAGAGGAATAAATAATATTTATTGTTATCTTTGTCATTGGATGTCATTGGTCAAGATCATCACTCAGTAGATATAAAATTATTGTGCATACATTGTTTTTGATGGTTTATGACTTTTTTTGACTAGTTTTTGACCGCGAGTTCGTCGAAGCCCCCTTTTTATTAGATGTTAAAAAAATTATTCAATCTCTATCTATACATATAATAAAATTGTAAACGAGCCGTGTCTGTAAATTAAAAATTTAAAAAAAAAAAAAAAACAAATAAAAAAAACAATTTGTATACACGTTGTACTTGTTACCGAGGTCAAAAAAATATTTTTAGAATTTTTGTCTCTTTGTCTGTGCGATTGTGCACGCTAATCTCAGAAACGGCTTAACCGATTTGAATGCGGTTTTCACTGATGTATTGTAGCAAGCTTTACGTAACATTTAGTATTGGTTTCATTCCAATCGGTTTACAAACAAAAAAGTTAATGCGTTATTCCGAATACCACGCGTACGAAGTTCCGTGCTCAGCTAGTTGCTCATTTATTTTTGTCAGGATTTGAATTTTCTATTTTAATTTTTAGATGATCCCTCGGGAACGATAGTTTTTTTTCTTCTGTATACTCTTCTATTCAAGAATGCCTTAAAAGGGTTTTCTTCTGTTTTGATAGTGTATTTTCATGTTCAGGGTTATAAAGGCATCACATGTTTCATAGTCGAACGTGAAACGCCAGGAGTCTCTGTCGCCAAACCCGAAGACAAACTGGGCATTAGGGCTTCCGGTACTTGCATGGTGCACTTCGACAACGTCAAGGTCCATGAAAGCAGTATTTTAGGAGAATATGGAAAAGGGTGAGTTTATTATATTAATTATATCGTCTTATAAAATTGTTTGTCCTGAGTCCTGACTGACTATCAACGCACACCCAAAACTACTGTGTCTAGAAAGCTGAATATAGATTTATTTTATAACGTAAGCTACCGCTAAGAAATAATTTTTGAAAATTTCAACCCCATGCGAAGCCAGGGGCGGGTCATTAGTTTTAAATATACTTAAAGACACTTAACTAATCTTTTTAAGAAATACTCTATGAGACAATTCCATAATAATCCTACTTTAGTCTAAATAAAGGGTCATTTTATATTGCACTAATTTATTACTGATTCAATAAAGGTTTATAGCACTTTAATTGAAGAATATTGACAGTTCATTTTTATTGTTTTCACAGTCTGTACATTGTCTATGACGCTAAAGTCTCATGCAGAAAAAATTTTTTTTAAAATAAATTACATAAATTACCCACCTTGATGATTAAAAAATAAATTACAGTTACAAATACGCAGCTGGCTTCCTGAATGAAGGTCGCATTGGCATTGCAGCTCAGATGATTGGCCTATGTCAGGGCAGTTTGGATGCCACCATCCCTTATACCCTCGAACGGAAGCAGTTCGGAAAAAGCATCTATTCTTTCCAGGTCAGTAAGATTTTTTTGTGTTTTAGCTAGGTATATAAAACTATTGATTTTTACGAAGTTATAATAATGAGTACAAAATAAAATAAAATAATGTTAAAAATCGTACAAATTTTACTAACTCTACCCAATCTCTTCGTTGCTTCGTTCTTCGGCTACGGTAGCAACCTACAATCAAGTTGACCGTAACATGAAAAAAATATTTTTATAAATAGTAAATTGTTAAATAATAATAAGTAGATATAAGGCCCACAATAGAACAATTCTTTTACACCTGAGTTACACAACTTACTTTTTATTGAGCGAGAATTTTTTTACATATTATATTAAAATCGTAAACGAGACGTGTCCTGTATATTAAAGATTTTTATAAAAAAATAATTTGTACACGTTGTACTTATGTTGCCGAGGTGACAAAAATAGTTTTTTCACCTCTCCAGCACGAAAAGGGTGCTTTTGGTGCCTAAAAACTCGCAGGAAAATTGATTTTTGCTGCGAGCGTGAGGAAAAGTGATTCAAATTTCGAACACGCGATTTAACTCACAGGAATAACATTATTAGGATTTTATTAATGTGTCCAGCCATAGCCGACTAGAGTCGGCCGGCCATAGCCGACTAGATTCGGCCGACCATAGCCAACTAGAGTTGGCCCAGCTGTGAAGATAGTTTTACAGCTGTGAACAAAGATGTTGTATTAGTCTTGGCTGTGAAGATACTAGTGGTGATGGCCTAACTCGCTGTTGAGGTGAAAAGTTGTATGTTTAACACGAGAGCAAATTTTTTTATGTCTCGTGCCTTTAAATCACTCACTTCGCTCAGTAGTCTATATTAGAATCACTCACTACGCTCGTGATTCAATTCTATAGACTACTTCGCTAGTTCGTGATTTAAAGTCGGCACTCGCAGGAAAAAACAATTATGCTCTCTAGTTGAACAAATAACTATTAGAATTTTTGTCTGTCACGCTAATCTCTGAAACGACTTAACCGATTTGAATGCAGTTTTTACTTATGTATTTCGGCAAGCTCCCAAATAACATTGAGTGTTTGTTTACAAACAAAAAAGGATGCCAGAGCTCATTTGCCTATTTCCTACCGATGTCGTATCCTTTATTCTACTAAGACTGGCACCGTAATTGCAGCACTTGTGGCGTTGTTTTTGCTAATAGACGACCTCAGCCTGGCTGTCGCATTTAATCATAAAAAAGAAACAATGAAAATCGATGTGTCTAATATAAGCGGTCGCACTTTGCAGGGTATCAGCTTCCAGCTGGCTCACTTGCAGACAGAGCTGGAAGCAGCGCGACTGCTCACCTACAACGCCGCTAGACTCAAAGAACACGGACAGGAGTTCGTCAAAGAAGCCGCCATGGCTAAATATTTCGCATCAGGTATCTCTTAATTACTATTTAATAGCTGTGACCTCGAGTTCGAACGCGCTGTAATACGTTTTTTAAAAATCCCACGGGAACCTAAAATTTTTCCAGGACAAAAAGTATCCTGTATGTTAATCCAGGTAATAAACTATCCGTATGCCAAATTTTATTCAAAACCGTTCAGCCGTTTTTGTGTAATTGAGGAACAAACATCCAAGCTTTCGCACTTCTAATTTATTAGAATATCAACTTTTTCAAGTTTTTATCTTCTATAAGTACTTATAAAATCGTTAGTCCTAACTGCTATAAGCGCACAGCCAAAACTACTAAGTCTAGAACGCTGAAATTTACTTTGTCTGTCTATCTGTATTTATCCTGCAAACTGCAAAGTTTGTGAGAATGTAGAAAACTAGTTTACGTTTTCACTCACAGATTTTATTGCCTGGATTAACATATAGGATAATTTTAGTCCTGAAAAAATGTTAGATGCCCGAGGGATCGTCCAAAAATATAAAAAAATTGGACGCCACCGTCGTCACAGGTGCGTCGATCGAATATCGATGCTTAAGTGTTATATTGTTCATTAAGATAACTCGTGTGTCCGTCTGTCCGACCATTCCCCTCCCTTATCTCCGAAACTACTGAACCTAAAATTTTGAAAAAAAAAAATACAGAAATTAGTTTTCTACTTATGGTAATAAAATCTGTCCAATAAAATCTTGCTCAGTAGCTGAAACGAAAATCAAACATAGGTCCTGGCTAACTGAGGTTTCTTATGAATGCACCGAAAAACTAAACAACCATTCATATATATGTTTACGCACGAATTGTCTAGATGGCGTCGTGAATATGTTTACTCAAAAAGATTAAATATATAAGCCTACTAGCTGAAATCGGCCACGCTTCGCTGCGGCCCATACGGCCTGCGCATGGGGCGCGCGGTACTGGACACTGCTTATACATATATAATACTATTTATCGTAGCGTGATGTTATATAGCCTTCCTCGATAAATGGACTATTCAAAACAAAAAGAATTTTTCAATTCGAATCAGTAGTTTCTGAGATTAGCGCGTTCAACCAAACCAACAAAAAAACAAACAAACTCTTCAGCTTTATAATATTATAGATATAGGGCATTGGGAAAATTTTCCTACAAAAATATTGATCCTGATCGACCGTAATCAGGATGGCCATGGCCTTGTAAATTTGCTGATCGACTGAGCTTGTAGCTGATGATTGATTTTTGATGACTTATTTTGATTTTGTACCACCTGGTTCTAAATGTCGCATTACGGATTCTTTCGTGTTGCTCGATCTATACATCTCGACTTACTACAGTTATAATATGAAGTTCTACAGAAATACCTACATACTTTAGTAATAATAGAAGATAGATAGGTACGTAGTGTTTGATTTATTTTTATTTATCACCTAATGGCAACGATCGCATCACATCGATAAAATACTATACTTAAAACTTTCGAGTACTAATCATACCAAAGATTTTTAACTGTATAGATCGGGCAAGACGAAAGAATCCGTAATGTGACATTTAGAACCACGTGGTAAAAAACGTTCACTCCATCGCCAATTTTACAAAGCTGTTTAGCTACGCCATGGCCATCCTGATTACGGCGATCGGGATCAGTATTTTTCTATGAAATTTTTCCCAATGCCCTCTCAATATACTCTATATTTATTATTATATAAGTCTTTTTGATTCATACCACGCACACAAACACTCAATTATCCACTATCTACTTATAAAAATATAACACAACTAAATTGTTGCTTAGATTATAAGTCCTTTATTGTACTCTCGGTCTTGTCTAGTGTCGGGAGCCAGGGTTTATTGTTGATTGTAATGTGTTATAGTGAATAATAAATTATTGATGTTATAGAAATCGCACAAAGGCTGACGTCAAAATGCATCGACTTCATGGGAGGCGTTGGGTTCACGCGCGATTTCCCACAGGAGAAATTCTACCGGGACGCCAAGATCGGCACTATCTACGAGGGCACCAGCAATATGCAACTGCAAACAATAGCCAAGTACATTCAGCAGGAATATTCCAAATAAATTAAAATATTTATATCATGTTTACTGGCATTTATTTTGTTAAAAAAAACTGTTTCTATATATTTACTTACTGCTTTTATTTTTCACCTTATATTCTTTAATACATAACTGAAAAAAAAATCATACGAGGCGTTCTTTATGTCATAATGTTGCGTGTTCAATATGTGCAAATAGGGAAACGAAATTGATAATGCGTCGCCAATCTATAAATACAATAAAATCGTAAACGAGCCGTGTCTGCACATTAAATATTAAAAAAAAAACAATTTTTACATGTTGTGCTTATGTTACCGAAGTCAAAAAATTAGTTTTTAGAATTTTTAACGGTTTATCTGTGCGTTTGTGCACGCTAATCTCAGAAACGGCACAACCGATTTGAATGCGGTTGTCGCTGATCTATTGTAGCAAGTTTCCCGTAACATTTAGTGTTTGTTTCATTTCAATCAGTTTACAAACAAAAAAGTTATGTTCTATCCTATACCGTATACCGCGCGTACGAAGTTGCGGGCTTAGCTAGTTTGCAATAAATACAAGAAACACGCATAATCTTACTAATATTAAGATTAAAATAAGCCGCCCGTCTAGCAACAGAAACCACCCCATTACATAAGACCACCGTGAAATAACAGCATGTGTGCTGTTGTGTTTCGGTGGGTGAGTAAAGGATACTAGAGTTCATTTTCCTATTCACTAATAATGTCTTATCCTTTATCCCATAAGGTCAGCACCTATGGCATTGTTTGTATTAATAGGCGAAGGTAGCCACCTAACATCAAGTGCACTACCATATTTAATAAAAAAATATTTTTAAATGAACAAATAAACATTATGACAAATAACTATTAGATATCTAACCTTTATTTACTTATGTAATAGGTATATAGAACAACACATAAGCAAAAATTTATATAGCTATGCCCGCGGATTCGTACGTACTGTAGTTCGTTTTTTAAAAATCCCACAGGAACCTAACATTATTCCCATAATCCAGGTAATAAACCATCCGTGTGCCAAATTTCAACATCCACACATACAAAGTCCATCCTCGCAAATTTTCGTAGTAGGATTAGGATGCAAATGATGTTGCAAGCAATAGCTACACATTTATAAATTAAAATTATACTTAATTGGAAATCTTAGCAATGTAGCTTTTACAACAAAATTGTGCATTAATTCATTCAGGACATCTTATCACACTCTTTATTATAAGAATTAAAAAAAAATAGTATTTTCGAGGACACCTATTGTTAAAATCTATAATAAAGCTGAAGAGTTTGTTTGTTTGAACGCGCTAATCTCAGGAACTACTGGTTCGAATTGGAAAATTCATTTTGTATTGAATGGTCCATTTATCGAGGAAGGCTATAGGCTATATAACATTACGCTACGATCAATAGTATTATATAGAAGCGGTGTCCAGTACCGCACGCCCCACGCGCACTCCACCGCCGTATGGGCCGCAGCAAAGCGTGGGCGAGTTCAGCTAGTTTCATATAAATAAGCCTGAAAATCAAATACTAGTAGAAGGCAGGCGGACATGTGCGTAACCAGGAGGATATTTAAGTCTCGTCTAAAATTGTATCAAAACCACTAAGAGTAGATAATAATGGATATGTTAGCTACACTTCATGCGGCTAATATGACATTCATTGATTCTGGAAGCATACTGACAGGTTGAGCTGTAAGCCTGGCCTGATGGGCTGCCCCACTTTTGTAATGCATCAGCAATGTTCGCAGAAGCCCGAGTGGATTGTATCCACCCAACAATACGAAAAAGATGTGATTCCCTTGTACCCAGCGGGCCAGCCCCAACAGCATTCTATGCACAATTACAAATAGGCTCGACTGCCTATATGTGGACAGCTGCTGCTGACTTTGTACAACTGTAGAAATCCAGAGTGGTTTACATAAGGCAAGATATTTTATATTAGGACATTAACATAGAATTTAGAATTAAGTTTCTATCCTACTAACAAAATGAGGGCTGTTAAGTTGCTTTTTAAATAAATAAATAAAAAAAGAACCACATTTTTTTGAAAAGTAACTATGAACTTGAAAGTAACTATTATCTATTATATAACATAACTCTAGTTTGTGGTACAAACTAGAGTTAGATAGAGTATAGATAAAAACACTATTATGTACATTATAAAGCTGTCTACAGATATTTTGTATCTATTCAGAAAACGACAAGCGGCAGATGGCGTTTTCTTCAAGATGTATTCCAATTTTGTGTATCAACTATCAACATTACATTACAAAAATAATTAATTTGTGAAATAAACCATTATTTACCACAGCTAAAATTACAACCGCATTTAGAAGTAAATTCCCATCATTGTATTGATGTGAATTCAAATTTCATTTTACTATTTTTGAAATAATATAAATTATGATACCTACTTTAAAAGCGATGGTAGCAACCTACCATATTGAGAGGGCCATTTAATATAAGAAAAATATGCCATTTGTATTTTTTTTTAAAATATCCTTGAAAAATATTTGAATATTTTTTTGGAATGGATCCACAGTGATCCATTCCACTCAAGAACCTTGTGGCCCCAAGTGGAAACAGTAATTTAAATATATCATATAAAAAATATCAGTCCTCACATTGGCGGATAGGGGGGGGGGGGGGGCAGGGGGGCCATGCCCATGCCCCCCCCCCCAAGACCCAGGAATTCCATATTTTTGACTTAACTTTTCAATTCAATTCATATATGAACTGAATATAGAATAATATAATCCATATCAATCAGTTATCGAAAGTTTCATAATTCATCTCAGACATTTGAGACAGTTCAAATACGCGATTACGCGGCTTAAAAGTATTTGCAATACAACCATAATGCATCTCAACTAGTAAAAAAAATACACAAAAAAATTACTTGTGATATTAACCCTAACTTCGAACTTTGTCAGAATGGTCCCCCCCAAAATGAAATCCGGGATCCGCCCCTGAGTCCTCACAGCAAAATAAAAATATGCCCCAATATATCACTTCAGCACTAATTTTGAATCTAAAAAATATAGGCTAGTTCAGAGATGGCTCCAGAAGGCTGACTGATGGCAAAATAATGATAGCTTTAACAGTGAAAAAACTTAGCGAGGATCATGCTTGTTCCCTGTACCTGATTTCAGAAGCGGCTGGATGCTAAGCGCAGAGCATCATACATGGTGGCAGCCTTGGAAGAGACCTATATCCTACAATGAAGAGACACAGGCTGATTATGATAATGAAGGAAAACAAAATAACTCCTTCTAAAATTCAGAGGACTAGCCTAAGTTTTTTAGATTATTAGGCTAATAATTCTCACAGAGATTTTTTTACTCTGCAATGGTTTCTATTAATTATACCTACTATTGTAGTCTCACACAGAAGAATGGTAAATATTAGATCAAAATCAGTCAATCCAATTAATGAGTAATTAAACAAAACTTTTCTATAATTTATTTTATTTTAAACTATTATAATACATTGACTAATAAAGTACTCTCAATAAGGTCTTCTATTTAAGGTTTAGGTTCATGTGGCAATTTAAAACCAACCATTCTGGCAGTTTCTTGCACAGTTCTTTCACCCTTTCCTTTAAATTCTTTGTTAATCTCTTTATATCTCCTCGAATAGTGTAAATATTCATAGTAAGTCTTAGCTTTGAATTGCATCTCATCGACAGCCTTACATAACTGTTGATCTGTGACTTGATATTTTCTATATTGACTTAAAACATACTGTGCCATTTGATTTTCGGCTAGTTTTTTTGTCGACGATTGCTTTCTGAGTTCAGACAACAGCTGTCTTAAAGTAACCAAGACTGCCTTTGATGTGGTGTTAGATGCCATAGTTTAAACCTTTAAAAAGATTAGAAATTCAATTTTTCAACCATAAGCTTAGTTATAAACTCTTCTGTGTCTAGATAATCTAAGATTTCATTTTTTAACCAAAAATTTCGATCAAATTCTAATTTGTCAACAGAAAAAGTGTGTATAGATGTATCATTGAAAATATCAGTGTACTTAAAGCTATTTTCTAAAAGTATTTCAACAACAAAAGGTTGTATTTTGTAGATATATGGTACAGTTTCTGCGACAATTCTATTTGGTTGATTTTCAAGGAGCGATTTGAAACTATTGCAAATTAATATACAATTTTTTAAATTAACATTCCAGTTGCTCCAGAGAAAATTATTAGTCAACTGTTTAGGGCAATGAGGGAGATATACTAAGGTTATATCTTGGTCAGAAATTACGTAACGGCCTTCGGTATTCTCCTTCAAAACTTCAAGTCCTAACTCTTCAAGAAGTTTACACTCGCCCTTGTAAAATATAGGGTCGTGAACTACCACCTTTTCAATATGTAGTTCATCTTTTAAACAGAGCAATAGTGCCAACTGGTATTGCGAAATTTTGCAGTCACTTACATGTCCCAAACCAAAGGAAATAATTTCTAGAACTTTTCTACACTTGATAACGTTACTCACAGACTTAGAAATACTCTCTAAATATTCCGAGGATCTCAAATCATCTACTGCAAGGGCTATTCGCCTGAAATTCGAATAAAAATAAATTTAATTCTACACTTCAGAATATAACCTCAAAATGAAATGCATAAATGTAATCATCACCTTTTAGCGTTAAATAAATCAACATGGATATCTTCCACTTGATATTTTATATCTCTTATCGGTATTTTTGTTTGTTTATTTTTATAATTACGTTTAGATTTTGATTTTACTAGTTGAAAACCTTGGCTGTCTAATTCTGCATTTGACATTTTCTTTCATTTGTTTTGTTCCATTTGTTAGGTATGCGTGGAAGTATTCTGTGTATTTTTAAATTATATAACAAAACAGAATTCCAAATTATTAATGAATAAAAACATTAATAATTTTTGTAATAATTTCACCTGCTATCTGTTATTTTAAATAATTCGGAAGTAAATAAGTCGACTTAAAATTACACTGTCAACGCATAGCAAAACATAATAAAGCAACGCGGTCGCCACGTCACTGGGAGGGGAGCGACCACAACGGTATACACACATCCCAACAATTTACACGGTTGGCTTTTGGCAAGGTAAAGGATAAAGATACTCACAGAAATATCAGGCACGTTACACAGCTGGCTCCGTCTTCCCTTTCTTTCTTCTATCATACACCTCTAATACACATTAATACAACATAAAACATTGAAAAACTTTTTTACCTACTTTCCCCCACTGATGGTGGACGGGCGGATAACAATAAAAAGAAAGGCTGAAGCGTTATACAATTTAATGAATTTTAAACACAAAAAATCACATTTTATTAAATTGCACGAATTACAAAATAAAATTGACACTGACATTCTGTTTCTACATGACCACGATGAGAAAGACAGCAATAAGCTATACTGTATTTTCGAGCGAGTACTGAGAACGTCCACTGCTGGCATTAGTGTTTGAAAACTGTCGTTAAAGCGTTATCGATAGACTTGGGTGTGAATATATGTAGATATAAAATTAAAGCATAATTAATTTATTTTGTATATCTGTAATATCTCAACTTAAAATAAGATTGTACAGTATCATAACATTTAACAAAACAAAAGGGTACCAATGAAAAGTTTTTAATATACATAAAAATTAATGTTTTCCTACTTGACATAATGTATTACAAATTTACAGAATTTTACAAAACAATTATAACATTGTGAATGTATGAATGAAATTAAAATATTTTAAAGATTTCCGCTTCTGTAAGTTTCCGAAACACCTCTTTTGCTTTGTCTTGAGGTAGACAAGTTATATAAAAATATCCATGTTAAAATTTTTTTCAGAATATTTGAGTTTTGTTGAAATAAAAAAAACAGTTATTATAATTTTACTTCATACAAAATTAATTTGTAACTTTCATGCAAATGAATATACAAAATGAATATGAATATGGTATAGAACTACTATAAAATATTTTCAAAAACAGAATAGTCAAAGTAAACTTAAAAAATATAAGTTAAAAATATAACTTAAAGTTTTAGAAGAAAGTAAGTTTTTCTAAGGTTTATTAAATTATCAAATTGTTTATTAAATTGAATTATTAAAATAAAGTGACCAAATTATTTTCTTGTCAAACATTATTAATTGAGTAAAAACGTTAAAACATGGCGTATTCCCAATCTTATTTTTATTCTAGTCGCATAGTAATTAAGTTAAACATTTAACTTAAGTAATTTTAATACAATTAATTTTAAAACGAAATTTTATACGAATACTCTTATAATACAACGCTGGCGTTGTTAAGTGAAATGTAAATATACGTAAGACTATTATATTGAACCAGTCACATCTATCCGAATATTGTATCAAAATGAGCGGATTACAAACGTGTCAAACATGACAGTAATTAATGTAATTATTAAATGAAAAAAGGGGGTTAATAATAATAATACATTTATATTTACTATCTTATGGAACATAACGCCATCTTTTTGTAAACCTGATGAATCAGAATTTTTTTACAGTTTAAAACTCAACAGTTCGGAATTTTAGTCGCACGGCTTTCACCGTACGTATCTAGATTTTGTCTAATGAGAAATCGATGCTGAACTAATTTTATATTGCTTCATACCCAAGAAGGGTTTGACTTTTCGAGAGGGGTATATCTATGGCTACTCCCAACTTAGTCAGTTGACGACCGCGTTGCTTAATGCCGCTGAACTTGTTTAGTGGCCACAGATTATTATACAGGTGTTCGGTAAAATTTAGAATGGGATTCAAAATAGGCCTACATGACTTATCTATAACCAGAATCCAGATTTACGCTCTAATAAAAGTTGCATGGTTTTCGTCAAATACAACATCTTTGGTTTTCGTAATTTTCGCATGTTTATGTTTTTTTGAAAAATCTGACAACCTCTTTCAGTTATTTATATGCCGTTTCCACAAAAGAAGGAATATTTCAAACTGTTTTCTGTTAAATATTTTGTTAAAGTTATACTATTAGATACTTACCTATACTATTGAGCAATATTAAATATTTTTCTATGCCTTTTATAAATTTCTCAAAGATTAAAAAGGAAACTGAGATACCTATAGGTATACTTATAATTTTTTTTATCTTCTGATTTTGAACTTCAGTCACATAAAAAAATACCTATAGGTACCTACCAAGCCTAAAATAGATGACAATCTTAAAAACTTTCCCATTTATTACAGAATTCAAAATGGTATAATACGACCCATATTTATTTTTTGAAAACAAAATATATTACTATTATTATCGTCGAGGAGCTTATTGTCCCTATACTACATTTATTGCAAAATGACACTTTTTGTTTTATTTTAAAAAAACCATTGCAAATTAGGTATTATTAATTTTGTCGCTGTTATGTGAGCCAATAAATAAAATTAAAATAACACCGAGAACAATTGCCATTTATTAGCTCAGACCGAAAAAAACTATAGACAGAGCTCTTACGAACAAAAACGTTTTAAAAAATGAAGCCGGTTCGCTGAAGTGTGTGCGTAACCCTATTAGTCGTATAGTGGCCATGCGTTTGTGTATGCAGTTCAAACAACAACTTTTCCACTACAACTTTTCCACTACACTAACAACTTTTACCCCAATTAATTATTATAATACTTATTAAAGAAAAAATATAGTTAGGTATTACTATTCGTGTCAGAATGTCGAGCGGCCGTCACCCAATTGCAGAATCGTCTTCCTATTACCTGCCTCACTTAAAAGCGTGTATTGTTCCGTCTATAGTTTTTGTCGTTCTGAGTTTATTAGTTCTTATGTCAGATTCGCATTTCTAGACCTCCTGGACACTTATTATATGTAGGTATTTTGAAAGAAATCAGTATACCAAAACTCCAGGGTCAAAATGGTTATGTCATTGACTTAAGCAACCTAAGTATTCATTCAGTATCTATGTTTTGCAATATTTGTTAAAAAATGATGAAAAATGTCAAAAACATTAAGCTCCCCTCAAATGAAATGAACCCATAATAATGCCTTCATTGTGCTACATTCACGGAGACGACTCTATTTGAAAATATCTAATTAAAAGTTACATTTACAACTGTTTTCAGATAATAATGGAGGCGTTTCTCGAGATCTGAACAATAACTTGTCATCAAGCGACGACGTCCCAAACAACGTCGAAGCCGAAGACATGGTCAAGATCTTCATGTTGTTGCGTCACGCCGTCATGGAGATGAAATTGGTCGCTACAAAGACCAATCATTTCACTGGTATCTATCAGCGTAGCTGAGTATCGTCGTTGTTGGATCATTCAATAACTATCCCATATTAACCAAGAGTCATTAACTCATTACCAACATACTTATACAGTAATGTTGGTAATAACTTTGTCTTCAGATCTATATATGTATAGATAGGTGCCTAGTAACTCTGAAGACAAAGACTAATCAAAAAAATTTAAGTGTTTTTGAAATTGTTGTCTGTCTGTCTGTCCGTTTGTTTCGGCTAATCTCCGAAACGGCTGCACCCATTTTTATGAAACTTTCACTGGCAGATACAGTTTGGCCGAAATTTCGTTAGAATTATGTCTATGTAAATAATTTTTAATAATTATTATAAAGTGCAAAAAAATACTGGGAAATTCAAAATACTTGAAACGATCTGATCGAATGTGACGTCCAAGTAATGACAGTGTCAAAAAGCTCGTAGATGTTTGATTTGGACTGTGACGTCACGACATAGCTTTTTCTTTTTTGGTACTAAATTTTAGTTTTTCGGCGCCGGTAATTTTTTTTTACAGTTATGTAACGATAAAACCTATCGTATAAAAATATTTTAAAAAATGTGCATATTCCCTATTTGAAGAAATAATTGAGGGTAGGGTCGCTAGTTATTTATAATGTCTTCGTCAGCAGGATTTATTCATCATTGTGCAAAAATACGATGACCTCAGTTATATTTAGAATCTCATTTGAAAATTAATATTTTATCTAAATAGGTATCTAATTATTACGTGACTGTTACGATACGACTCTATGCGTTATTACGTGTTTAAAACATATTGCGATACTACGTAATGGAAAATCGAATGTAAACTCATAAAATTCTCATTCCGTTAATTCTTTATTCAACATTCACTTAACACGCTTCAATAAACGCAAATAATACTAAACCAAATTAAAATAAAATATAGAAAATCAATGGTTTTCAAAAAAAATTGTAAATATTGAGAACTAGCTGTGCCCGCCACTTCGTACGCGTGGTATTCGGAATAACGCATAACTTTTTTGTTTGTAAACAGATTGGAATGAAATATACACTAAATATTACCGGAAGCTTGCTACAATACATCAGCGGAAACCACATGAAAATCGATTAAGCCGTTTCTGAGATTAGCGTACAAAAAGACATAATAGGCAAACAACGATTTTATTATAGATTTTTTGAAAAAATATTTAATGTAGGACACGGCTCATTTACGATTTTATAATAATTATGTATATTAAAATCACCAACCTAAGCTAAACCCTGTTTAATATGACTGATCATATAGATCTGAGGTCAACTTACATTGGAAATTTCAAAATCACCTGAACTGTCCATTTTTAACTTTATATAAACTTTCAACCATCATCATTTTACAGATGATAATATATACTTAACTAAAGGTTCAGCCAATTCAACTGAAGAGTTATTTTATTGCCTTTTTATCGAAAAAATGTTGGATGTGATTCTTTAAATCTACATTAATATGTAAGAATCGAAGAACGAATTGAATAAAAGTAAATGTTTAGGGAAGCTTGCTATAATAATGAAAATCGCATTCAAATCGGTTAAGCCGTTTCTGAGATTAGCGTGCACAAACGTACAGACAAATAGACAAAAAATCTAAAAAAACTATTTTTTTGACCTCGGTAACATAAGTACAACGTGTACAATTTTTTTTTAATATTTAATGTACAAATACGGCTAGTTTACGATTTTATTATATGTACAGATTTTTTTAAAGAAATTAACTAGATGTGTTTAGGTGTTCACTTGTATGTTAGTGCAAAGTTTAAATTAGAAACTAAAATGTTTTACTAAAATAATACCTACCTTTAACAATAATACTTCATAAATACTTTATGAAGGTACCTATTAGATCTTAATAATATATTTTAATCTAAAATACGAAGGTAAATTAAAAAGTTTTCAGAACTGCATAGTGTAGCCTTTTTTGTCACAGTTTTTTATTTACTTAAACTGTCATTATGACACTCTTTTACGCCGAATTTCAATTATTTTAATCTTTTCGTTTCGACGTTATTAATTGTTGTGTAAAACGATTTGGTACAAACGTTTCATTACCCTATTCCACGGTTGCTTATTGAATAGTTGAATTTAAGAGAGGCAGATCGACCTGTAAAGATAATCCTCGCTCATGCCGACCTTCTATACCTCCATCGTGGATGATAATGTGGAAAAAGTAGAAAAATTGGTTTAGAAAATAGAATTACAATTAAATATTTAGCAGAGATCCTACTCACTTCTTTCGGCAGTATGCAATCAATCCCAACAGACGTTTTAGGGTTCAAAAATATGTCGGCAAGATGGGTTACTCGAATGTTAACAGATGCAAACAAAGACGCTGGTCTTTGTCTTTGGAAGTTTCAAAGGGAAATCTCGAAATTATTGACCGTAATCCAGATGAATTTTGTCGGCGTTTTGTAACAATGGACGAAACGTTGAAGAAACAAGAGCGTCGTTGGCCTAGTACTCAAGTCATGTCGAGAGGTCCGAGTTCGATCCCCGCTAATGCCATGTACCAATGGGTTTTACTAAAAACTTAAGTGCATTTATTGATTGCTCTCAAACGGTGAAGGAAAACATCGTGAGGAAACCTGCATACGCCAAAGAATAAATCCTAAGGTTAATCCAACCCGCACTGGGCCAGAGTAGTGGACCATATATAGGATAGCCTATACGCCCTTGTCGAGAGGGTAGGCCTGTGACATAAATAATAGGCTGTCAATGATGGACGAAACGTGGGTCCATCATATTGATCCGGAATTTCCGGAAACGAAAAAACAAAGACGTCCTAGAAACGCCCATCTTCACCGCCCGTAAAAAAATTTCGAGTTTGTCCGATAACCGGTAAGGTTATGGCCTCTGTTTTTAGTGATGTGGAAGGAGTACATTTTATCGACTATTTACCTAAAGGCAAAAAGATTACGGGTGCCGATTACACCTAATTGAACCCAAAAGTGCGTCAAGTAATTAAAGATAAACGCCGAGGAAAATTGTCATTGGGTGTGCTCTTCCACCATGACAACTCTTGCTCATCGATCTCAATTGGCCCTCACAGCAATTCGCCAAGCTGATTTTGAGATCCGGATTTAGCTCCTAGTGATTTCCACTTATTACCAAAGTTGAAGTAGCATGTCCGTGGCGTGGAACCAAATTTGAAGATGATAACGCAGTCGTGGCTGTTGTAGAGGAGTTTTTCGATACTCAAGAAAAAGCTTCTTTTATGAAGGAATAAAAAAAATTAAAAAAACTATATTCTGTTACGTCGCTTTTGATATTTTATATAAAATTAACTTAAGAAAAATCCAAAAAATTATAGGTATATAATTATAGGTATATAGAAGCCATAGATAATTAAAAAATATTTCTCAAAATTTGTAAGAAAGTCTTCTACTCGTATTAGTACATTTGGTATATTGTAAAGATTTATAGATTGCTAATATGCCTTAACAAAGTTATGGAATGTGTTGCTATCATCTTATTAACTTTCTAAATATAACCATATCTACAAATCGTCATAGTAATTTACATAGCAGTATTTATAAATTATATTTAATTTTATGCTAAATTAAATAATTCATGCTTACAAAATAAATTATCTTTCATTAAATAAAGAATAAGAACATTAATATTAAGAACATTTAATAATAGAAAAGTTGGTAGGACTTTATAGGTTATATATCTTATATATAAAAATGAATCCCTATTTCTCCTGGTCACGGCATCACGCGTGAACGGGTAGACCGATTTTAATTCGGTTTTCGCTAATGGAAAGAGGGATAAACGGGGAATGTTTTAGGGTATATAAAAATTGCACGCCGGGCGAAGCCGGGGGCGGGCCGCTAGTATTATTATACTTTTCAGATGTTTGAAAAAATTTGAACAAACGAAAAATGGCGTCTGTCACACCGACCGAGTTTAAAGTTACGTTCTAAACAACTGAGCGACTAGACGTTAATAATCTGTTAATTTTCGGAAATTGTCTGTTTTGGAATAGACATTGTAGGAAATTGTCGTTTTCGTAATTTATCATTTTAGGAAGTTGTCGTTGTAACCCCGAGGGTAAGGGGTTAAAGAGGAAAAGATAGTTTTTGATACAAGTGCGTATCTTAAATAATAGTAATAATTAAATAACGTTAATGATAACGGTAAATAATTAAAATTTATTATTAAATACTCATTGCATTTATTATTAATATGAACATTATGCAGTTCTAAATCTAAATGGTTTAGATTTCCTGAAAAATATAATTATCAGTATTCTATACTTTTATAAGTCGATGTAAAGGAACTATAGTTTCAAGGACTGGATATTACATAAAATCCCGTATATAATAAAAATGACGATACATACACACGTACACCATATACACACACATATTTCTATGTGTCTGTGTGTAAGTGTGTAGAGAGTTCCATAGCAACCGCTGAGGTAGCCGATTTTGTATATTCAGTTCCGTTGTTACGAAATAACGTATCTAGGTTAATTTGAAGTCATCAATAATAAATATTCGTTTCTGTAAGACCTACTGACGAAATAAGTAAAAACGGGTGCAAAATAATAAAATATGGTTTAGAATAAAAATTTCACTGCTTTTCTAACAAGATTTTCTGTGTTTATTTTATCTTTTATTGAGAATATCTATATTATTATTTTTTATTTTTATTTTTTATGTTAATATCGACAGACAGTAGGCTAACGGTCCACTTGATGGTATGTGGCTACCGTCGCCTATAACACAAGCAAAGCTGCTGCAATTGCGCTGACGATTATATACTGTAGGATTTTAAGGATTACGCCAATCTACAGAGATTTTTTCATGTAAAAAGTGTTAGAAGAAAACCAGCTGCGTCATTGTTTGGAGAATACCTTCATATGATATAGTGAGGTGTTTTTCACCCGACTTAATTAACAATTTTAGATAATGAAAAGAGAAAGACATTCTAGAGAATGAAAACAGGAGAAAATGAGAGATTTCCGTCCGGTCTAAACTAGCGGATATGATTTTCGACGTTACCATTACGACACCGTCACGATTATATGATAGTTTTAATTTTATAAGCAAAAAAAAAACTTTAAAAAAAAGCTGTTTTTTACACAAAATGCAAAATTGTCAATAACAAAGTTATAAATAATAAAGACGACTGAAAACATATCATATGAAAGTATTCTCCAAACAAAGATACGCAGCTGGTTTTCTTCCAACAGTTTTTAAATGAAAAAAATATCTGTAGATTGGGGCCTATATTTATAGTTTAACATTATAGTTAGCAGCAATAATTAGCAGGAACATATCTTGGAAGAATTTTAAAATAAAACTCCATACACAATAATGTGAATGACATACATATAGATCTTTTTCTTATAGTGCCTCTCCAACTAGTGAAGGTTGGCGATCAGCCTGGAACAGTCCTCTCTGAGATAGCCTTTTTTTTTTACAAGAGGAATCCATCATGGATGCCCACCCGTCTGGGGACAGACCGGTGGGTTATGGCGGACTCCTGCCCCGAGATGTAGTGGGGTAGACCTATCGACTACCGACTAAACCTCTTGGCGTCCTACTCATCCGCTATTGGTGAAGTTGCGAGGTCGGACGAGCACTCTTCCGCAGCTCCACCGCGGGGGTCCGCACGGCTCATTTGGACGGCGCACCCGAACTGCCAAGGTGCGCCGTGCCTCTCAGGATGAAGCGGGCGGTAGAGTCCCAATCTACGGCCCTAATCTTGTCAGGGATCCAGGTGGCGGGCGTGCGCCAGCCGCCTGCGTCCTGTTCGTCGGCGACGGAGGGGATGGGACAGGACGTCGTCCTCCCGCTCTCTCTCCGCCGCCTCCTTCTGTGAGATGACATCTTCGCAGAAGGATTGAGTCGCTCGCCAAGCGGCTCTGCTGCCGACCATAGCTTTCACTACGGCCGGCAGAGAGAAGTCAAATCCAATGGTCGCAGCGAGCTCAGTTCGCTGCGCCAACCATCTAGGGCACTCTCTGAGATAGCCTGAGTTTTTAAAATTAATTATCTTAAAATCTAATTTTAAAATAATTAAGGCAACTCTTTCAAAATTTAAATTTTCACCTTCATGTAAAGAAATGCATTTTGAATCCACTTTTCTTTAAACAAGTAGGTACTTAAGTATGTAGATAATAAATAAAGCAGATCGATTGTGGTAGTTATAGAAAAACTGTCTTATTTGTTAGTTTTCCAACATGGTTATCAGACATGCTGACGATGCACTTGATGGTAGGTGACTACCGTCGCCTATAACACAAGCAATAGCACAGATGTGCAAATGCGTTGCCTACCTTGGTAGGATTACGGATAAGGGTTTAGGAAGGGATAGAACAATGGGCTCTAGGATCCCTTGCCGCCAGAGTTATACAAATTCATGACACTACTAAACGTCCTTGTTCAAAGAAAATGCCTGCTTTGTAGGTTAAGAAAATTACCCACTAACACAGAGGACATAGAGGACAAGCAAACACTACGCATATCGAGTGCCTATTGTCCCATTTGTATGGCGCTAACAATCAAAATCTATGTCTGTACATTCGAATCACGCGTTCGTATTCGTTCCAACATACCGTAACACGAATAAGGCGACAATAAACCGCACCAAATGATATTATTAACTGAACAAGTTTAGTCACAGGACGACGCTTTTGAACGCATCCCGACGCGACGCAAAAAGGCGCGCTTTATACCTAGTTCTTCCTTTTTCAAATGCGTTCCAAGTTTAAATTTCAAACGGACATTTATTTTTCAACTTTCTAAATTAACGCAGCAAGAGTTTTGCGAGCACACTAATGACCGCTTTGAGAGTAATCTATTCAGAAAGGTGTAATTAATTCGTCTCGCTTGTTTAATATTTATATAACAATTTTATATTTTTTCCCCCGTCGGCTGTGATTTGTTTATAGCGTATTTCAGTTGTAACACCTCCGCGGACTGTGTTTATCGTGTTTACACATGTTACGTGTTTAGTGAGTAAATATTAATAGAGTCATTGGTTTGTAATGTACAATGGAGCGGTATGCAGTGAATCGCAGGTCGAAGAAGAAGAATGATGGATTTCTAACAAAATGGAAGAGGAAATATGCAGGGAGAATACTCAACAAGCATTCGTGGATAAGTAGCGGATATGATTTAAATGTACGTAAGTATCTTATATTTTACTATAGCTGTGCCCGCAACTTCGTACGCGTGCTATAGCGCGTAACTGTTTTGTTTCAAAACCAACTGGAATTAAAGAAACATTAAATGTTACGGGAATTTTGCTACAATACAATACATCAGTAAAAAACCGCATTCACATCGGTTAAGTCGTTATCTCGATGACGGCCCGTTGGATGAGTGGCAAGGATGCTTGCCTAACGTCTCAGGGGCCCCGGGTTCGATTCCCGGCGGGGTCAAGTTTAATGTAATTTTCAAAATTGACTCTGGTCTGGATTTGAAAAGTAGTGGTAGGGCACACTGCGTTTCGCAGTCATTTGGGCAGCCCGCCTGGCGGCAGTGACCACCCCCTTACAGAAGACCACCGTGAAATAACAGCATACACGTGCTGTTGTGTTTCGGTGAGTGAGTAAGGGTTGCCAGAGCCCATTTTTATCCCCTCCTAATCCCTTATCCTTAATCTTACTGTAGTCGGCAGCGCACTTGCAGCACCTGTAGCGTTGCTTGTGTTATAGGCGACGGGTAGCCACCTACCATCAAGTGGACCGTCAGCCTGTCTGTCGACATAACATAAAAAAAAGGCGCGGAGTTTGACCTCCGCGCCGTGGAGAAACGTGCTGGAAACACACAGCACGTCTCCCCTCTTGCCCGGTGTTGTGATGACGGCGGACGACCCCATGTCCGTCGCCCCCGGGCGAAGCGGCACGGGCCGCCCATACTCACCTCTCGTAGCGGGCAGTCAGCGAGGGACTTCATCCCTGAGGCACCCTATAACCTCTTCTCTGCGGTACAACCTACTGCAGAGTCGGAGGCCGCTTCCACCCGAAACTCTCGGATAACCCCTGCTCATGTGGCCGCTCATCTCTACGGCATTAAGGGTGAGAGGCCCAAAGGGGGTTTCCACCTGACATTTCCACAGCAATCGCGG
This sequence comes from Bembecia ichneumoniformis, assembly GCA_910589475.2. NCBI lineage: Eukaryota > Metazoa > Arthropoda > Insecta > Lepidoptera > Sesiidae > Bembecia > Bembecia ichneumoniformis. The sequence goes on from OU342531.1 coordinate 1,301,412, forward strand.
CAGCCCGAGTTACTAAGCCGGGTCGCGAAGCCGGGTGTTCACTCTTCCGGACGATTCCGGAGGATGGTTACTAGGGGGTCACCACCCCTCACAAAGTCACGATTGCGGTACTCTGCCGTCCGTCTTCGCATGCGTTGTCCAACTATCACTGAGCGACAGAGCCATCCGAGAGAATCCGCCCGCTGGGACCCGCGCCGGTCCTCATGCGCAAAACCGAGACCCATACCTCCGTCCGACCCACAAGAACCGGGGGTGTCGTCTCTCACCGGCCAACAATCACATGAGCCGAGTACGGGTCCTCGGCCCAGCGAGCGGTGACCGGAGAAGTTACAACTAACAGTTGGAGCGTCCCAACATTTGCTCCGCCACGAGCTCCAATGTTCGGAGCCTGTTCGGAGCACTCACTGGTGTGCTTGGTTAGTTCCCCAGCGACAATCCGATCAGCCAGCGAAGGCCGGTGACCCCACCGACCCCTACAACCGCCCGGAATTGTCGAGGGTTGATTTAGGTTCACCAAATATGAACCTAAATCAACCAGGCTCCCATTTAAACACACCCAAAAACCTCATCATAATAATAGTTCTAGCCATTAACGAGGAAGAAATAAACGAGACTTTATTTCTGATTTGAACCAGTATTTTCATTATCTGGCAATTCTAATGGAGACTGGAGCTTGATGTTTCACTGCTCGGCAAAGGAAAAGGCATGCAATGTCGGCTCTTTTACGTAATGTTCGTTTCTTCTCGTCTCAGATCTCGGCTCTTTACCCAATGCGTCGCATCTCATCATTTCCAGGCTATAGTGCCTGCAGTAAGATGCGACGCGTTCTTTCTGTCTTTTCTTTTTGCTCATAGCGCAGCCATAGCGTGATGATGAATAGACTATATAACCATCCCAAATAATTGAGCTATCAAATGCAATTTTTTTTAAATCCGACAGGTCTAACGCGTTCAACTAAACATACAAATATTTCGGCTTTATTATGTTGGTAGGTATAAATTATCTGGATGACCGTCGTCGATCAACAGAAATAATAAATTTATATTTATCTCCTCATCATCCTTCTATCAATTTGAGCGTAGCTATTTGTATTCTCTGAAATAGCAACGGAAAATCTATTAAATCCTGTTAATAGTTGCACTAAGACTTTTGATAAGACTTAGTCTTATCAAAAGGAAAGTTCAGTATTCGACCTACCACAGAACAAAGAATCATCTCGGCGCCCTCTACTAGAGACGCCATGGTCAACGCTTTCCATAGAAATCCATCATGTCAGCAGGGGGTGTTACCGTTTATTCAATATTACAAGTAGCACGGCTGACGCACTCTTTAGGTTTACACTTAAAGAGTGCACGACTCGCAATTTTTAAAAGATAAAAATTGCATTAAATTACTTACTTGTGATATGATACACCAGATTTTTGCTTTTTTGCGTTTTTATTTTGATTATTACACCAAATCACAGCACAATGAGACTAAAAAAAGAGAATTTCTATCTCTTTTTTGGATAACGTTTACTTCTCAACGTGCAAATAGAAACTGACGGCCAAATACGCTTTGAAATGCGCTTGGCGCAATTTCGCGGCACGAGTATTATTATTACTACATAGTGAATTTTGTGTGAATTTTGTGCTACTGATCGTGTGAGCATTTAGTCACAGTCCCAAAGGATTGTCACCGGGTCATAATGTGTTTTTGTGTGTTCAAGTCGGTTGAAGCCGCCAAGCACAGCTAGAAATCAATATTTTTATATCATTAGAGACCATCATTGTATGTCACTTTCACCGATGAAATTAATATGTGTCCAAAAATGGTAACTGTACAATACCTACGTGACGAAAGTACTCGAGTGCAAATGTCTCATTACACATTCTGTGACGAAAGCGTTTGCTATTGTCACCAACATTAGCATAGGCATTTGTCCAGGGGTGGTTTGTTCTTTGAACACCAAACGAAGTCACTTTAGAAATATTCTCTTACAACATCATTTCTAGAAGATATTATTGACATTTTGCCAAAATTAAAATATATAGTAATAAAAGCCAAAATTTAGTAACTTTGCATCATTTGTAATAAGTATATTATTTAGCTAAAAAAGCGAAAACCTTCAATTACAACAATAAATTAGAATTATAGTAAAACTAGCTTTTTCTTAGGTGTTAAAACATTTATTCAATTTCATTGCTCATGTTATTTTTGTCAAGCGTTGATTTTTTTATTTTTAGAACTGGGGAACTGGGGCCTTAGACAAAGTCGAACTAATTTTTGCAATTATAACTTAGGATGTTAGATTTATTTTCAGAAAAATTAGGTGTCCCGCCTCAAGAGCCGCTAAGTCCCATTTCTCTATAATATATATATGTCGGATCAGGACGGGCCGAAGTGCGGATCGGGGCGTCATCATGGGCATCGGACATAGCGAAGGGCTTTTCAATCACTTATTTAAATAAAGAATGCGTTAACTACAATCACTTAACGTTTATTTGCTTCAACACGGATATTAGAAAACACTTCGTACAACGAACAAGTTTATTAAAATTATTAAACTACTACAATCTTTGATTTCAATTTCAGTTCAATCTCAATTTACAAAGTTGATTGTCTGGTAACCGACAAGTCTCTTGGCGAGCAACGTTTTCAGTCTCTTCTTTTCCTCCTTCCGACTGAAACTGAAACTTGTCCTTCCTTTCCCCCCGTCCCCCGCCAAGAGCCATGTCCAAGCGAGCTTAGCCAATCAGCGCCGTCTAACCCTCGCCGTGTTCCCAGTCAACCAACATTACAATCTTAATAATTGACGTCCAATCAGAAAAAGTATACGGTCATGTTTTCAGGTTGACCAACTTAACAATTTAATTAAAAAAATGAAATGTTGCCATTCTAAATAATAAGCTCAGTAGATACAGAAAATAAAGAAAAACTATGCCGCCAGATAGAAAACAACGCGATGTCGCCACCCACAGACCACAGCCGATCGCTGCGAACTGGTGGCGCCACCCTTACACTCCGACACGGCCATCTTGACCCTCATCCGTCCCCGGATGCGTTCTCTGTAAAAAAAAAATAGAGGCGAGAAGTATTTCGCTCGGCTAACCTGACATAAAATTTAAATGATCTCAACTCTCAATCACAAGTATGGTGATAGCTATCCACTCAATCCACAATCGTAGTAAGACATATTTTGAACAGATAGTGCTCAGACTTGATAGTGCCAAAAGTAAAATAATCACAAAAATCTCAATGTGCAATAAGCCAAATGGAATTCACTTTCAACAAAAATCTCGCCAGTCCTTCGGCGTAGTGTGATTACGTACCAGTCCATCGGCACACAATCCACATTTCACAATCTGCCAGTCCATCGGCATGAACCTGTGTAACCTCGTCAGAAGTTACCATCTCAGCCGCGTAAGTGCTACCCCTCGCAAAGGGTATACTGTACAGAAAAAACAGTCACGTGCACCTCTTACATGCTCCGGCACCTCTGACGCGATCTACACATTGCCCAGTCCTTCGGGCGTGCTTTCAGTCCATCGAAAACACAACTACACCTTGCCCAGTCCATCGGGCGTGTTTTCAGTCCATCGAAAACACAACTACACATTGCCCAGTCCATCGGGCGTGCTTTCAGTCCATCGAAAACACAACTCAAAATGTTAATAGTGAATCCAAAAATAAAAATGTAATTGTCACTATTTACGCTAATCGGAACACTGGCACTATCAATATCCAGCTCGAGAGGAACTCCCTGCTCAGGCATTTTTCTAATCCTATCGTGAGGGTATTTGTAGGTTCTTTTAGACGTTAGTGATTTCAGAAAATATCTATCATCACCCAGGACTTCAATGACTTTAATGGTCCTTTGTACTTAGGGTCTAGCTTTAATTGGTTTCTTTCCTCGTTTTCGAAGAGAACATAATTACCTACCTCACATACTTGAACCTTAAATTTACTACTATTGAATTTGTTTTTATCGTACTTTGCATTTTCCACTATTCCCCGTGACGCTTGCGCTCTCATTGTATCCAAGTCTACCACATTACTATCATCAAGGGCAAACAAATTGAGTGGTCTAGCTACTTTACCTATTAGCAATTCAAGAGGGCTCGCTTTGGTGACACGGTTGATTGTAGAATTCATGGCCAATTGAATGTCACCCAAGGCATCTTGCCAGGCCCTATCGTCACTAATTTCCACGGAGGTTAACATGTTTTTTAATGTACCCATGACTCTTTCGACCTGACCATTAGCACGATCAATACCAGTTAAAGTTACGATATAATTCAAGTTAAGTTAAGTTACGACATAATTTGTCAGAAAATTTGGTAGCAATAGATTCTTTAACGAGAGAATTCAGCGCCCGAGTGAAAAGGGAACGACTCACCAGCAACATTCATCCGTCCAGTAGGGTTTCTGACATAGCACAGGTCCACACGACGCTGGTTGCTGATACTGGGTGCTTCATCGCTGGTGTTGTCCACGCCGCTGTCGCCAGGAGCGTTCTTATTCATTGTGGAGGTCGAAGCACGCGGACATTTGTTGGCGAAATGACCAAAAAGTCCACATCTGAAACATGTTACACTCGAGGCATTTGGTGGCTGTTTGGCCGTAAATGTAGCTTTAGAAGGAAAGGAACGATCACATGACCTTTCGGAATCCTTGGCGTTACAGTCGGTACTGCGATGTCCCAACTTCCCACATGAGAAACAGCGTACGAACAGCGTAGAAACAGGTGCAGCAGGTCGCAGTCGCTTGCTGCAGGATGCGTCGCCTGCAGGGTCGTTGTTCTTCCTCTTCATATAAGAGCAGGCTTGTAGTTCACGCTGCATTTGATCTCGGGTCTTGATTTCAGTCGTGAAAGCCGTATGTTGTAGTCTTCCATCGAATTGAGACACGTGGGCCAGCACTAAGGTCAAAGTTATCTGTTCTATGGTCATGTCCTTGAATCGCGCCATCAATGTCGTCGTAAGTCGCGCAGCATACGACGCCATATTTTCGTTATCATTGGGCTTGCTATTCTGCATGTTGATTAGGGTAGCAGCTGGGGTCTCGATCAAACCATAACGGGACAGAAAAAGATCTTTGAACTGGGGCCAAGTCATACCAGCAAAAGCCACTTGAGAGAACCAACGCGATGCACTACCCTTCAATGCACCACTCAGAGCCAGAATCAATGTACTTCCTTGTTGCTCTTGATCATTGAGGCATAAATCTACCGTAGCACACCACGCACGGACATCTACATCTGCCTTATCAGGGATAAAATCCGGTAAAATAATCTTACGGGTACTCACAGGTTGTATAGCATTAATCAAAGCCATCATGTTCCGGTTCTGTGCTTCCATTAGTGTTTGCAATAAGTTTTCGCCCATACGTGAACCATCGCTTTGAGTCCGATCCGATCCCACTTCTGATGACGGATCAGGACGGGCCGAAGTGCGGATCGGGGCGTCATCATGGGCATCGGACATAGCGAAGGGCTTTTCAATCACTTATTTAAATAAAGAATGCGTTAACTACAATCACTTAACGTTTATTTGCTTCAACACGGATATTAGAAAACACTTCGTACAACGAACAAGTTTATTAAAATTATTAAACTACTACAATCTTTGATTTCAATTTCAGTTCAATCTCAATTTACAAAGTTGATTGTCTGGTAACCGACAAGTCTCTTGGCGAGCAACGTTTTCAGTCTCTTCTTTTCCTCCTTCCGACTGAAACTGAAACTTGTCCTTCCTTTCCCCCCGTCCCCCGCCAAGAGCCATGTCCAAGCGAGCTTAGCCAATCAGCGCCGTCTAACCCTCGCCGTGTTCCCAGTCAACCAACATTACAATCTTAATAATTGACGTCCAATCAGAAAAAGTATACGGTCATGTTTTCAGGTTGACCAACTTAACAATTTAATTAAAAAAATGAAATGTTGCCATTCTAAATAATAAGCTCAGTAGATACAGAAAATAAAGAAAAACTATGCCGCCAGATAGAAAACAACGCGATGTCGCCACCCACAGACCACAGCCGATCGCTGCGAACTGGTGGCGCCACCCTTACACTCCGACATATATTTACAGTCAGTAAGACAATATTAAAAATCAACTTGAAATATAAAGACCCTTTTGAAGCTGAAGAGCTTGTTCGTTTGGTTGAACGCAAAAAAAAATCTTTTTGCATTTGATAGAGAAGGTTATAATACTATCACGCCATGGTAATGACCCTTAAAAACCGAGGCGGGCGAAACCGCAGTACATAACATGTTATATTTAGAGACTCTGTTGATTTTATCTTTAGATGTGTTATATAATATGTATTTTAATAAAATCTTGGGCACATTATTGCGTTTGGTATGACACGAAATTTTGCCACGTCAAAATAATAAAAAAAAAACAATATTGGGATGGAAAACAAAAGAAAGCATTTGTGCTGTTGTGTTTCGCTGCGTGAGTCCATATTCTCATGTTGTCTCTACTTATTTCCCTCTGAGCTTTTGAGTCCATTGTTTGGCATGGTCACACATTCAAAAAAAATCTGGTAATCCTTAAAAACATATTTGTTTTATACTAAATCTTAATTTAAATTTGCATAATATAATAAATTTTTTTTAATTAATTCTAGTACTTGATGATTATATCCATTATAATATGTATTTGATTATTATGCAGGAATTATTAATGAATTTTCTATTTGACAAAAACATAGCTAACATACTTACAAAAACAAACAACTCTTACCTACAACAAATATGATCAAAATAATAAAAAAGTAAATTTTTTCAAACACAGGTTGACGGTAAACTTGATGGTAGGTGGCTACCATAGCCTATTTTAAACAGTGCACAAAGGAACGCCAGTGCCAAAGATAAGCCTCTCTTGGTCTTTCACTGAACAGTGCTTTTTACTTAGGGATAAACTGGTGTCCAACTAATAATTGTTAATTAATAATAATAATACATAATTATGTATGTAGAATCACTGAATATAATCATCTTATATAATTAAGCATTTGCTCATTGCTAACAACAATTTTCTTTCACCTTGATTTATCCTGCTACGTCCCTGATTTCAAGGCCGCGTTCTTGTATTCACGGCCGCGTCCTTGTTCCCAAGGTTATATCGAGAATTCGGGACAGTGTTCGTGTGCTCTTCATTGTCAAGGACATCACCTTGGCCCACTCAAGGACATATCTCGAAATGAGATTGGGAATACACTAGAAATGTCCTATTTTTGTAGAACTACACAATTGATAAGGCATATTATTTTATTCTAACTAATATTATAATAAATACAACAAAAGTTTGTGTGTATCCAGAAAAAAGTCCCTGTTCCCGACGGGTCATCTAAAAATAAAAATAAAATTCAAGGCCTGATAAAAATAAGACATGAGGGATAAAAATTTAATAAACGTATTAATACCTATAGGACCTAGGAAAAAAGATACGGACGAGTTTATTGTTATTAGTTTAGTATTAAAGATATAATTTGACGAGCCCGTTGGATGAGTGTTCTAGGGTTCCCAAGTTCGATTCCCGCCTGAGTCAACTATGGAAAATGAACTTTTCAAATTTGGCTCTGGTCTGGATTTAAAAAGTAGTGGCAGGGTACACTGCGTTTTCGCAGTCATTTGGGCAGCCCGTTTGGCGGCAGTAACCACCCCCTTACAGAAGACAACCGTGAAATAACAGCACTTGTGCTGTTGTGTTCCGGTGAGTGAGTAAGGGATGCCAGAGCCCATTTCCCTATCCACTCCTAAGCCCTCGTCCCTGATCCTGCGGCGCACTCGCAGCAGCTTGGCGTTGCTTGTGTTGTAGGCGACGGTAACCACCTATCATCAAATGGACCGATAGCCTATGATCTTAACATAAAAAAAAATAGTAGTGACAATAGATGTGTTTTCCAGCACTCCTTCGGGAAAGGCTAATTTTGCTCTACTGTCATTTTATCATACCCGTTCCGGCAGACAGAGCATAATTAGATCTGATGATATGATCAAACCTTGTCCAGATCAAATTATGCTCGAATAGAGTGCTGCAATGTTGGAGCAAAATTACCCTTAGACGAAGGAGTGCTGGAACACATCCTAGTATAAATTGACTGAGCAGAGACAAGGGGCCCATTTGCCAATAAACTCCTTAAGTGTTGTGAAAAATGCATGAACGTTCATTTTACGGAACCCTGAAATTACTGTTGAGAGGATTATGCCTATTTATGCTGATGAGTTTTATGGGTGTTGGTTGACGGTACCTACCATCAACTGGACCGTCAGCTTGCCAACTAACCCTTCTTTATAACTAATATACATTTTTTTTGTAAGAGGACAATTCATTTCCTTTCGTTTAAATTGTAATTAATATTGGTGTATCAAAAGGAAAATGTGACATCGACCATTTTGTTCCGGAAAATGGCAAACGGACGCGTCGTATGAATCAGAAGAACAAACTTCAAATATTTTTATTTTGTACCTAGACAGAAATTATTTCAAAAATATCATTTGTCCCAGTTAGGGATAAAGCTAAACTATAAAAAAAAAATTTTAAAATGCCTTTTTGTAAGTTGGTTACAGAAATACCCATAGAAATCGAAAATTTTTGTCTCTGAAGAAAAATCCAGTAAATAAATACTCATAAGTCTTTATTTCAAATATTCAAGGTCAGGTGAGTCCTAATTATTTAAACATTTACTTTAATCTTTTTGATTAAGATGTGTGAACGCCGCCATACTAAAGAAATTACAACTCTATGTCACAATAATTATTGTACATTTTTCTACACTAACGAGGCCCATAATTATCTGTGCACAATTTCACATTTCCCTTTATATTTTAGAGCGTTCACTTTCATTAATACATACTCCGAGGTCGACGCGAATTAATGAACTCAACATCAAGTTACCTTAGATTGGATCTCAAGTTGGGTGTATTGCACCGTGTTTTATTCAAAATTAACGATATATCTCAAACTAGTATGCCATGCGATATAGAGCCTTATTTCTCTTGCAATAAAGTGATGAATTCACAGTTGTACGGTTTGTAAAGGCACATTTACAATGTTGCAACAGTATGTCCTACAGCCAAGTCGACGTTTCGTACTTATAAACATTATTATTCTTGTTCCATTGCTTAGTTGCTTACACAGAGTTTTATAAGGGCCACGTATCGCGGATATTATAATAAAACTCTTTAATTAGAGATTAACTAATTCGTATTAGTCTGTGGAATGTTCACGTACGTGCGATTAAAAATTTAGGCGCCAAATTAGTGAACTGTCAAAACATAATTATTATGTATAAAAAGTGCTCTGTGTGAAGGAGAATTCGTAAAAAGAACGTTTAGCTTTTTAAATTTGAGTGACAAAGTGAGGTCAAAGGTGACAGTAACTATGCCCCAGATTTTCTTTAAAAAAGTAATGATTGTACAGGAGCGGGCTAACTTCGAGGTAAGTGACTTTCACTTTTCGCGCGCCCCGGCTCGCGTTTGCGTTCCTTGCCGGTTCGTGCCTTTGTAGTACTACGGTTGTGTTATGTTTATTTATTTGTCTCAATTGGTAATCAGCCGTGTCAAATTAAATAATAGGTAACTGTGCGAAATTATCTATTATTTTAATTTTTTTTTCCTTAAAAATACGTGTTGTGATAGTAAATAAACAATTATATTAAAAAAATGTTTAACAAAATTGCAATTGTTAAAAACCTGCTTATATTCTCTTCTATAATTAAAATAATTATATATCTTTACTTATTCTATACATATAATAAATAATAACGAGCTTTGTCTGTACATTAAATATTTTTTCAAAATTTCAGAAAAAAAAATTGTACACGTTGTACTGATGTTACCGAGGTAAAAAAATAGTTTTTAGTTATTTCTGTTTGTCTGTGCGTTTGTACACGCTAATCTCAGAAACGGCTTAACCGATTTCAATGCGGTATTCACTTGTGTATTGTAGCAAGCTTCTTGAAACATTTAGTGTTTTTAAATTCATTCCAATCGGTTTATAAACAAAAAAGATACGCGCTAAACCGAATACCACACGTACGACGTTGCGGGCTCAGCTAATTAGTAATAAATTTGAAAAGGTAACAACTAAAAATTTATTCTATTCTTTTTATATCTTCAATACCTAGGTATCTTATCTTTTTTTTTTTCTTCTAGACTTCTCTATGGTAATATTTCATATCAGCTGGTGCCCGCGACTCCATCCGCGTTTAAAAATAAAAAATATAACATAACAACAAAAATGCAATAAAACGCCTGATATTATATTTTGGCCAAGCGTTTTATCTTTAATTTTAGATAGCTGGTGACCGAGCTTCGCCTGCGTGGAATATTTAGCCTATGTCCATCTTGAAATTTTATTCTAACTATTTTGGTGAAACATTTTTTCATATCGCATGAATATCGAAGATTACACCCTACATGCAAACGAACAAACATACATACTTCTTTATAATATTAGTATAGATTAATCGAATATTTTTAAACTTCAAATGTGTATGAGTATATCTTATAAAACCTTTCTAATTTAATTTTAGACAATCATTTCATAATCAATATCTTCGAGCATTTGCATAGCTTACAATTTTAATATTAGGTCATACAAAATTTGTATAAAAACAGTACTAACGGCCTTAACTTCTAGCTATTGATACATAGCTAGAAGTCACCTTGATAATACATAATTTACTTCTTTTGCAATAGGAAGAACATATCGGTAGCTGTATAATTATATGAATCTTTACATGCAGAGGAAACTTTGTTTTATTAATATTCCTAATAGTAATAATAATAAAATGTACTTTGACTGTGTCCATGAGGAGATCACCATGATTCGACAATATTTATTGTTTCGACCAACACCTCAAAAAGCTCTTGCTAGATGGGTGGATAAAGGGACAAAATATACACGGAGTTGTCCTAGAGTTGTCAGATATTGTCAGGAGATTGTTCACTCTGTAGCCCTAACTGTGGACCTTGCATATTTTTCCACTACATATTATCTAACTCACAGTTAATTGGCCATAAATAATATTATATACTATTTAAATCTTAAACACGTAGATAGTCAAAAATAACAATTAATAGAAATTCACTAATAAAAATTTGTCAATCATAATTTTTTGCCTTAGTAGGGATAGTTGGAGAGAGCGATCTTCGTATCTTATAGTTTCATTAGTGTGAAACTATAGTTCATATAGTGACCATTCGCAATGGGTCGGCCATAGCGAATGGTCACCTATAGATATAGTATTTATTTGATTACAACTCGATATCATATAAATACTAGCTGAGCCTGCAACTTCGTACGCGTGGTATTCGGTATAGCGCGTAACTTTTTTGTTTGTAAACCGATTCCCATGAAACAAACACATGTTACGAGAAGCTTGCTACAATACAAATCGGTTAAGCCGTTTCTGAATAAACACACAGACAAACAGACAAACCGACAAATAGACAAAAATTCTTGACCTCGGTAACATAAGTAGGTACAACGTGCACAAATTCTTTTTTTTAATATTTAATGTACAGACACGGCTGGTTTACGATTTTATTATATGTATAGATTAGATAAATAATCGTCCTGTATAATGAAACGTCTAATAGAGATCATAGATTAACGAGAAATCCAACGCAAGATCAGCTTTATCTAAATGTTGCTTAAGTGTGTTTTTTAGTCTATGACCCAATTCCCTTGACTTTTTTTATACATTTTTCTTAACTATAAAATTAGACACGTTGGTTAGATATTGGTCAATGTTAAATGGTTACTTTTTTTGCAAAGCTTGTAAAGCATTGGAATTTACATAATTTATTTTGTTTTATATTTTTATAGAGAATATTTATTTATTTTTATGATAGCATTGTTTTATTAGATTTTCGTAAGGGTATATAAACCAATAAAACTTCCGCAATTTAAATTTAATAATTAGATTTTTAATAAATAATTAAGCAAATAATTCATTTTTCTACACGGTTGTATTAGAAGAATAGTTGATACACAGTGGGCCCCAAAACTGGGCAGAAAAATTCATATTTGCCGATCACATTATGAATTAGTGGTTATTACAAATTAGGATTATTACTATGAGATATCCCCCTCCTAATCCCTTATCCAATCCTACTGTAGTCGGCAGCGCACTTGCAGCAGCTGTGGCGTTGCTTGTGTTATAGGCGACGGTAGCCACCTACCATCAAGTGGACCGTCATACTGTCTGTCGACCTAAACATTAAAAAAAATATATATTAGGAGACAATTATAGCATACATCAAATAAAGTAGGTCTATATGAGTGTGTAATTAAATCAATAGTAAACACATACATATATAATATCCAGTAGTTAAAGGTTATAAAATAAGAAAAATAAGTTTTTTTTTTTAAATCCATTAGATGTAGGGATAGATCTTTCTTTGTGGCGAATTTACAATAAGCCCTCGTTTCTTGTCAAAAACTTAAGGTTAACTGCGCTCGTAATATTTGTAGGAGCCGGTGGTCACCTACCAACTCAAATAAAAGCGTTTATTTCTCAAAAATAGGATGACAAGATAACTTTTTGTGTCGATTATATATTTTACCAGGGTTTCGGAAAAAAAATTACCAAGATGATGACGAATAATGATCATGAGAAGAAACCACGAAAGAAACTCAGGATACCATCATAATTTTTGTCATCTTTAAAATAATATACACAACAATTACAATTATTATACACAAATCACAGCTTATACAATACTAAACATAGTACGAGCTTAGAATCTTTTAAATCCCATCAGGCTTCATTATCGCTTAAGGCTTTCGAACAGAGTTTGGTTTTGTTTACACTTTTAAAGTGTTATCAAATGAACCGTCCGCCTGCTGCTCTTCAAAATGATAAAAAAAATCAATATAATCCAAAACTATTAATATCAATATATCAATATAAACACAGTATTTATTTGTTTTTTTTTATTAGGGAAATTTACAGTTAACAAAAAAAATTTCAAAAAAAGTATTGATTCAGCCGTTCTCGAGTTTTAGGCTTAGCAACAAATTTAGCTATTCTCGTATTCATATATAGCACGTGTGCTGTTGTATTTCAGTGAGTGAGTAAGGAATGCCAGAACCCATTTCCCTATCCACTCCAAATCCCTTATCCTTAATCCTACTGCAGTCGGCTGCGCACTTGCAGCAGCTTTGGCGTTGCTTGTGTTATAGGCGACGGTAACCACCTACCATCAAGTGGACCGCCAGCCTGTCTGCCACTCTTAACATTAAAAAAAAATTATTTGGAAGTGGAGATAAAATAATAGTAAAATTCCGATCGATTAAGTCAGACTGAATTTATCTAATCAAACGCAATCAGTTGCTACCAGTCACTAACGTATTTGAACGCCATGAGGCTCGTTGCAAAACTATGCATCGGCCGCTCACCACCGACCTCATAATGTCTATCAGATTCGAATCCGTTTTATATCTATTAAATCTATTAGCGTTTATTTGCATTTGCTTTATTTAGCTATTTGTTATGAACTAGCTTGAATTAAGCTAAGCTAAGCTAGCTGCGTGGTAAAATCAAAAAATCAAAACCTGACAAAAATATACGAGCAATATTTTATAGATTTCGTTAAATTGGAATATTTATTATTCACACTACATATATGTATTTACATTAAACATAGACGCAAAATTGCCTGTCTGTGTGTATTCTGTTAAAATTTTTGGTTTGTTTAAACACTTTTGCGTGCCTACACTCTATTTCTTTTTGTTGTGGGATCCAGTCTTCTTTCTTTAAATTAAACTCATTTATTTTATTATATACATGCACATATATTAATCCATTTCTTATATACCTTAAAATAAATAACACTATAAAATTCTATCCTTTACATATCGTTTTTTAAACTTCAACACATTCTCACTAATTTTTCTCACAATGACATCTTACATATATTTTTAAAACATTCTTATTTTAAACTCAAACCTATATAAATATATATTGCCAGTATTTATGTTCAAATACATCAACATCCCCTCTGAATCTTAAATACTGGCTCACTATACTACACCAACTTTAAATACTAAATCTACTTCATAACTCATGAAACTATAACATCTTCATTAAAACAAGATACTCATCATCTATGAGTCTTCAACTCAAAACCTCTACTCAATCACATTAAAACCACTTAATACTATATTCCCTACCTAACTTCTTAAGCTTCTATACATATTAAATCATAACCACCTTAAATAATAAATTTCAAATGAATTTCCAAAAAGAACCTTATAAGTAAAATATATTTTAAATTTAGAATTAAAATCCAAAACACTTATCACTACCTTAACATCTATTAAAAAAAAAAAAATTAAATAATGTTTACTCACTAATCACTCATTACTTAAAATGCACTTCCTTAATCTTAAAAACTTAGTTCTGTCAAGACCTTTTGTTAATATATCTGCTAAATTCTGATTTGTAGGACAGTAAAGAATTTCGATAGAATTTTGATCAATCTTTTCCTTTATAAAGTGAAACTTTACATCAATATGTTTACTTCTCCTATTTAAAATTCCATTTTTTAGTAATACTATAGCTGACTGATTATCTACATAAAGTTCTGTCTTAGGAGTTATACCAGTTATTTCTTTTAACAAACTTTGAACAAACAAAAGATCTTTTATACACTCTGAAGCTGAGATGTATTCAGCCTCTGTACTGGACAATGCAGTCACGGATTGTTTGCGAGAACACCAATGTACTGGTCCACCACTGTACAATATAATAAAGCCAGTAGTACTTTTTCTGGTGTCTGGATCACCTGCGAAGTCTGCATCACAATATGCCCTAAGTACCAAATCATTATTTCGAACATATTTAATATTAGTAGAGACAGTATTTTTTAAGTATCTAAAAATATTTTTTATATTAGAAAAATCATTTAAATTTGGACTCTCTTGATGTCTACTACAATAACCTATATGAAATGAAATGTCTAATCTTGTTTTATTCACCAAATAAAGTAAAGAGCCAATAAATTGTCTATATTTATGTACATCACTACTTACCCCTTTCCCCTCTTGATGTACATCAATTAAAATTTCAGGATGATTACACTCCTTCAAGTTATCATAATTATATTTCGAAATCATTTGTTCAATGTAAGTCTTTTGATAAATTTTTAAATAATTTTCATTAACACTGACATCAAATCCTATAAATTTTTCCACTTTATCAAATTTTCTCATTTCAAACTCTCTTTCTAATAATACCATTATCTTATCTAAATCATTAATATTATTTCCAATTAAAATTCCATCATCAACATATATTGCTAAATAAATATCCTTTTCTTTACATAAAAACAAACATGGATCTAATTTTAATTGAATGAAGCCAAGTTTCTTTAATGTTTCTGTTAATTTTCTATTCCACATAAGTGGTGCCTGTTTTAATCCATATAAGCCTTTTTTAAGTTGAAACACTTTACCCTCATAATTTTCTAATTCATACCCTTTTGGTATATCCATATAAATTTCTTCATCTAAATCCCCGTATAAAAATGCTGTTTTTACATCAAATTGTTTCAATTTGTACCCTTTCTGTGCCGCTATTGACAGAAGTAATCTTACACTCGTTGTATTAACTACCGGACTATATGTTTCTTTGTAATCAATATTATATTTTTGTAAAAATCCTCTCGCTACTAACCTTGCTTTATATCTTCCATCCGACTTTACAGTAAAAACCCATTTACTAGATATAATTCTACACTTATTCGCTTTCGATTTATCCACTACTTCCCACGTATTATTCTTTTCCAACGATTCTTTTTCCTCATTTATTGCTATTAACCACAAGTTTCTCTCATTACTTTCTATCACTTCTTCAAACGTTAAAAATGAACTTTCTAAATCATAATCCTTTAATCTCTCAGGTAATCTCCTATCTCTTTTAGGTAAAATCCTTTTCTCTATCTCTTCTTCAACTTTGTCAACTGCATCTTCAAATATTTCTTCCTCATCTATTCCTTCCTCATCATCACTAGATTGACTTCTATCTAAAACTCCAACATTTCTCTCATTTAAAACCTCTTTTTCCTTACTATCTTTATTACTTTCTTTATCTTTTACGTTTTCATTTACCTCATCCTCACTAAAATCATCATACAATCTATGAAATCGTCTCCTCTCAAAGTTATTTTTCTTTCCCAAGTTCCTGTTTCCATTATTATTCAATTTATAATTATTTTTATTTTTATTTCTAAATAATTTGTCTAATATTGAAAATTTCACTTCCTTATTACATTTTCTTAAAAACTCCGAAACCTTTTCAACATTATTATCAAATAAAACATCACGTGAATAATAAATCCTCATCTTCACTGGATCCCAAATCTTATATCCATTATTCGTATATCCTACCAATAAACCTTTACTACATCTTGAATCTAACTTTCCCAAATTTACATTAATTTTACAATATACCAAAGAACCGAAAATATTTAAATGTTTTAAATTTGGAATTCTTTTAAACCACATTTCTGCTGCAGTTTTTCTATTTATAGTATTTGCACATCTATTTAATAAATAAGCTGATGTCATTAACGCTTCTCCCCATAATTCTTTAGGTAATCTCATGTCAAACAATAAAGCTCTTGTTCTTTCCATTAAAGTTCTATTTAATTATTATAAAATTTTATTTTATTATAAAAATGTAATAAAATATTTATAACCATCCCAAGTATTACATTCTATAGGTCCACACACATCTGTGTGAATAATTTCTAATGGTTTAGATGCTCTAAATCTTGTTGTTTTAAAAGGTTTTCTACATAATTTTGCATTAATGCAGACTTCGCAGATATCTGCACATTTATTTAAATTAGTGTTGATACCACGAACTAATTTCTTAGTTTCAATAGCTGAAGTATGTGCTAAAGCTCTATGCCAAAATTCTGAAATATTTCTAGTACAGTAAACTGACCTATTACAGTGTTCAGCATACCTTTCAAGCATCAGATCAACGTAATATAACCCATCTGCTCTGCGCCACCCAGTACAGAAACATCTACCATCAGCATAGTATAATTCAACTTTATTTCTGAAAAATGAAATTTTTATATTATTTTCTGTTAATCTATTTACTGAGATTAAATTCTTTTTGAGATTCCTAACATAAAGAACATTATTTAAAGTTAATTTATTTTTATCACATTTGATTCTCCCAAACTGCTCAATTTCATGTATATTTCCGTCAGCAGTCATTATTCTATAAGAGCATTTGTCCAAATTTTTTAAATAAATATTATTATTTATTGTATGACAAGTTGCGCCAGAATCGATAATGAACTCTACTTTTTCAGAACTTAATTTATTTTCACAATAATTATAGTAAAATTTTTTAGAACTTACTCTGTTATTATCATATTTATTTAAACAAAACTTTGATATTATTTTTTTTTTTTTTTTTTTTTATTATATACATGCACATATATTAATCCATTTCTTATATACCTTAAAATAAATAACACTATAAAATTCTATCCTTTACATATCGTTTTTTAAACTTCAACACATTCTCACTAATTTTTCTCACAATGACATCTTACATATATTTTTAAAACATTCTTATTTTAAACTCAAACCTATATAAATATATATTGCCAGTATTTATGTTCAAATACATCAACATATTCTATAAGATGTACTTCGGAAAGTGTACTCGGGAGCTGCATGAGATCATCCGCATTATAAAACATCTTTTATAATGCGCACTGCAAAGGATTGGAACTCCCTGCCGACGTCTGTATTTCCGAGCTCATACTAACCAAATCTTTTCAAGGTTCGTGTGAATAGGCATCTTCTTGATGAGCTCGCTCCATCCTTAGACTCATCTTTCCTACGTGGTTAGATGCTGGCCAAGAGCAAACCTTTAATAAAATCTTTAATAAAAAAAAAATGTTCTTCACTTCTGCACTTTTCGACTTCTCGAGCGAGTCTTTCTTATTTCTTTTCTTAATTCTAAATTTTTTACAATATGTTTATAAAAACAATAAATATTATAAAAAAACTTAAAATTAGATATCTTCTCCACTAGTAGCGGGGCAAGGCCCAAGCTACCGTTGGTTAGGGCTGCAGAGTGAGGAACCTCCTGACAATGCGTGCCGTGTCAAGAAGTACCGCCTTCTGTATCTGTCCCTTGATCCAGCCATCTAGCGAGAGCCTCTTAAGATGTTGGTCGAGGCTCTTCGCTATAAGACCGTTCGCCGAGACGACTATCGGGACGATAATTGTCGAATCGACGTCCCACATGGCGGTCACCTCGTGAGCCAAGTCGATGTACTTGGTAAGTTTTTCTTTTTCGGTGTTAAGAGCTACCGTCGTTAACAGTCATTCGCCGAAAAGAACGTTGCCCGGCAACGGATAAACAAAATGTCATAAAATTTAAATTTAATTAGTTTTGTTTTATGTAACCAATTTTTCTTTTTCTTCTTCTTCTTCTTCTTATTATTATTATTATTATAGGCTGTAATTTTTAAAGGTATACCTACCGACGAAGTTTCAGACAAAAGCTATTAAAATTTTTATAACTACGTGTTCTACGTTGTTACATTACAAATTTTATATAGCCATAATAATTCTGCGTTGTTTAGCTGTTTGAATCAATCAGGCGCTTTGTCGATTGAAATGTATTTGCTTGAGAGTATAATCTGCAAGAGGGCGTGGCCCGAAAGGCAAAAGAGGTGAGGTAAGAGGGGTGCAGAGTCGTTGTGTTAGCGACGAACGGCGCCCGGCTTTTTTTTCCGAGGGCAGCCGTCGAAGGAGCACGTAGGAGTTGCTGATTGCCATCACCGTATTCAAGCCTCGTGGCCGTCACTTTTTCGATTATATTTTCATCTGAAATTTTCCAGTTTGTATTTACATCGGAGAATACCTGTTAAATCTACGCCCCGAAATAAAATCGGGGTTTTTTTTGTTTGGGGTCCGGTGAGAGGTGAAGAAGCGTGACAAGCGAGGAGGTACCTCGAGGGTCCCGAAGGGCTGCGCAGTAGAACCTCGGCTGGCCGACCTGTCCAAGGTCTTCTGACCGTCTGTCCGGCCAACGATCCGGTCGCGTCTCTTCTGCCTGTGTGGTGGAGTCCTTCCCCGCGTCTTCTCGTCACGTCGAGGCTAGGCCGCTGTCTGCAGGCTGTGCTTCTCGTGGTCGTCGGGCGCGGACGTCTCTTCTGCAGGGTACCCACCACGCCAAAAGTTACGTTTTCTTTTTCTTAAATAATTGCGATTTACCCGTGACGGATACCCCTACCCACGTTTAGGTATTATAGGCTTTTCAGTAGACTGATTAATCTAATTTGGGCTTTTCGACGGCGAATAGATCTCGATTGGTCTCCACGAAGACCCTGCTAATTTTTATTTTTTTTACTATACCAAATTTGATGTGATTTTTACAATAATTAATGGATAAGTTGATTATTTAATTTAATTTATATCTGACGTGTTTTGTTTTTCATTTAATAAATTTTGTATACGCCTTAGGCAGATTTTTTATTTTTTCCCTAAATTATTTTTTTTTACTTGTTACCATCCCGCCACCATCAGTGGGGGAAAAATAGGTAACAACGTGTAGCATAATAATATTTATATGTGTATAAATATAGTTGACTATATGTATATTTAAAGGTAAAATCTACACAATAAGAATGTGGAGGCTAACTGCAAAGTTAAAAGCGGCACGGATGACGTCAAGTGGCGCCAACAGATGGCGCCTGGGGTCATGTGATTGTGCGTCACTTCTTACATCGATCACTCGGCGTTTTGTTGACCTTTTTCTGTGTCGCTGTCGTGATGTCGTCTCATTATGAGGATGCCTCTTGAAATAGTCAGCCGTGCTCACTACATTTTATTTCATTTTTACTCTAAATATAAGGTTACAGTAATCTATATTCATAAATAATATAAGGTTACAATAATTTATACTTACATATAATAAAATCGTAAACGAGCCGTGTGTGTAGGCACATAAAAAAAAAACAAATTTTACACTTTGTACTTATGATGTTACCGAGATAAAAAAAATAGTTTCCAGAATTTTTGTCGGTTTGTCTGTGCGTTTGTTTTGGCGCTAATCTCAGAAACTGCTTAACCGATTTAAATGCGGTTTTCACTCGTGTATTATAGCAAGCTTCCCGTAACATTTAGTGTTTGTTTTATTCCAATCGGTTTACAATCAAAAAAGTTATATAAATTTAAAAAATCACGTCCAACATTTTTTTCGATAAAAATGCATTAAAATAACCTCAGTTGAATTTGCTGAAACTTTAGATAGTATCATCTGTAAAACGATGATGATTGAAAGTTTATACAAAGTTAAAAATAGTCAGTTTAGATGATTTTGAAATTTTCAATTTAAGTTGATCTCCTGATCTATATGATCATTTATATTAAGAAGGGTCAGCTTAGGTTGGTAACGCCTCATATACAAATATGTATAATAAAATCGTTCTTTGCCTACTACGTCTTTGTGCACGCTAATCCCAGAAACGGCTTAACCGATTTGAATGCGGTTTTCACTCATGTATTGCAGCAACCTCCCGAAACATTTAGTGTTTATTTCATTCCAATCGGCTTACAAACAAAAAAGTGACGCGCTATACCCAATACCAAGCGTACGAAGTTGCGGGCTCAGCTAGTACATACATATTTCAAGTTTTTAAGATGTTCATTCGAACGGTGTAGGAGTTTAGCGATTACATTATAGGTATGCCAGAGGTAAGCAAACAACCATTTTTAAACGTAACTATAAGATAAAACTGTCAAACAAATGTCAAACGAAAGACAGTCGAGCCTAAAGGTTAAGTGAAAGTTTACGTAATCGATGGTGTCAAAACTAGAAAGATTAGAGGATTCGCAGAGCAACTTTCACAAAAGAAGTTATGTCATTTTCCATGTCTCATAGTATCTCGAGAAAGGACCGCTTTCTCGTTGTTCCAAACGAAACACTTTGACAAATCCAGGGGCGTCGCCAAGGGGGTCAGAGAGGAGCAGCTGCCCCCCCTAGAGATTCTAAAAAAGTTGCCAGGTCGAGAAGTTTACAAAAAACCCCGAAAATTATGTTTTAATTAACCTAATCAAAAAAAGAATCTTTGTCGACAACTATAATATTAAAATCTGGTCAAAATCACCTTTTCTTACGAAAAACTGCAACAGGCTGGTGGCTAGCATCTTATGAACAAATGCAGACACCATTGGGATGCAAATATAGGTCTACGGATAAATGGATCTACAGGGTGTAACAAGGGGGATGGATCAAAGGACGCACAACTATTGGGGGGCCTCAATACCTATCAATTTAACCCCCCAATTATGTTTAGCGATTTTCAATGGTTCAGAAGTTATTTCAGTTTTTGTGAAATTTTAATAAAAACGGAATTCCAGATAAAGCTTCATTACCACTGGCAATCCATTATCTCTATCCTAGGGATTTCTTTTTCTAATGGGTCTGCCACGATAATATCAACCATATATAATAGATAAAATAAGATATAATAACGGTTCGAATAATATTTTTTCCATTCTTATCGTGTACTATTTTCAAGTGGCAAGTACATCTGATACGCAGTGAATTCTTATTCCATTGTTTACGCTACGGCAAATAGAACGGATCCGTCACCATTCGCTGCCGTCTGCCACCAAATTACAGAAACAACGGAGAAAGTAGTGACGTAGTCTGCCGACCTTTATTCAACATAATCTATGCACTGAATTTCGCAGTTATATGCCAGAACCCATTTTTTTTAAATGTTATGTCGACAGACAGGCTGACGGTCCACTTGATGGTAGGTGGTTACCGTCGCCTATAACACAAGCAACGCTACAGGTGCTGCAAGTGCGCTGCCGACTACAGTAGGATTAAGGATAAGGGATTAGGAGGGGATAAGGAAATGGGCTCTGGCATCCCTTACTCACTCACCGAAACACAACAGCACGTATATGCTGTTATTTCACGGTGGTCTTCTGTAAGGGGGTGGTCACTGCCGCCAGGCGGGCTGCCCAAATGACTGCGAAACGCAGTGTGCCCTACCACTACTTTTCAAATCCAGACCAGAGTCAATTTTGAAAATTACATTAAAATTTCCAAACTTGACCGCGCCGGGAATCGAACCCGGGGCCCCTGAGACATTAGGCAAGCATCCTTGCCACTCATCCAACGGGCCGTCTCATATCCTTATTCCCTTGCGCACTTTCTGCACTTATGGCGTTGCTTGGGTTAAATAGGCGATAATAACCATCTACCATCAAGTAGACCATCAGTCTGTCTGAAACCTTACATTGTGGTGGTCCTCAATTGTTATGCAATAGGCCTATTGCAAGCAATGCCACAGGTTCTGCAAATGCGCTGTCAACCTTAGTAGAATAAAGAATAAGGGATTAGCAGAGAATCGGGAATGGATTCTGATATTCCTTAACCACTCACTAAAACAAAACAGCACGTGTGCTGTTATTTCGCAGTGGTCTTCTACATATAATAGGGAGCACACAATTACTGCCGCCACGCGAGCACCCAATTTATGAATGCGAAACGCAGTGTACCCTGCTGCTACTACTTTTTCTGTTTCGAGATTTTACACAAATAATTTTAATTAATGAAATGAAGTATTTAAATATTCTAATTAAATATAATATACGTATATTTTTTTACATTACAATATACAGTAATTTCTTAAACATGCTCGGAAATGTTGTAATAAAAACAAGCCACAAAGTTTGTAATTCTTGGCTCATGCATTTCTTTTTCGGCCTAGGCCAAGAATGTTGTATGAAAATTCATTCCTGGCCGCTGCTCAGCCCGATGAAACCCGAAGTTTCACGAGTCTTCACGAACGCGCCCGCCGCTGTCACAGGCGTAGTGGGCGGGTGCGTGTTTCATTATTTCCTCACATTTATTGAGAAAAGCACTATACCAGCCTTGACCGGAATGAGGATTGCCGGACTCAGATCTTTATCACTTCGTCCGGCAATCCTCAGATGTCACGTGTTCCAACGAAAGTTATGTTAGTTACGTTCGGTATACACAGAAGTCACTACGTTTTATAAGTTCAAATAGTTCACTTTTTCGATGACAGATGTCGCTGCGCCGGCAGTTTATAACGTTATAACGTTTGTTTTTATAAGCCCTAAAAATTGTTTTAAATCCTCTGCGGTTGCTTGTTATGCTACAATAGAATTAGGGAATATAAATACATACGTCTACTGTCGCAAAGATGTCAAAGTGACAGATAACGTAACGCTTTTTAGTTAAGGCTTGTATTAATTTTGCTCCTCATAAAATTTCCATACCGGAGGCGTTACCGAAAGTACAACTTTTATTAATCTGGAAGAACAACAGCATTTGCAAAAAAACAGCACCCGTGCGAAGCCAGGAGCGGATGCTAGTCTGATATAAATGTTCCATGCTCATATTTTAATCCCCAAATTACGATTACTGCTTGAAGTTAGTAATGTCTTTTTGATTGACTATTTAACTTTGAATTTAAATTCGATGTCGCTAAATGCTTCTGAG
The DNA here is from genome assembly GCA_910589475.2 of Bembecia ichneumoniformis. NCBI lineage: Eukaryota > Metazoa > Arthropoda > Insecta > Lepidoptera > Sesiidae > Bembecia > Bembecia ichneumoniformis. The sequence continues at coordinate 1,324,935 of OU342531.1, forward strand.
CGTTGGAAACAAAATCGATTACGCAATTGCGTTACGTGTTTTCCATAATCACAAATGAAAATATGAACTTTCCTTTTACGTTTGAGATGCTGTTGCCTAATGTTTGTATTTTAAAGTAGTTTTGAATACGAAGAGAGCTTAGCAAAAAAAAATTCTCCTTTAAAGAAATATATTTATTAGCAATAGTTGAAGTGACATAGTATAGACGGCCTATGGTTCTGACAGGTCTTACTGGAAAAACATAGTGGAGGACTATTTAAATATGAAACTTTTATTATTTAAAACTGTCATAAAAACTTTTACAAATAGGTATAATAAAGTAACACCGGTTCAATTGCGAAAGCTGTTCAAATGCGTAAAAGAAACTGCCGAAAACCCCGTTGATGCTCTTTTCAAATAAATAAACTTCACAGTATCACTCGCTAGCCTAATCTGAAGATTACCTGAAAATACCATCAAATATAATAAAGAAGATATACACAACTTAGGCGACCCGCTCCCGGCTTATTATATACATAAAGTTATACAACCCACCTTTGGAAAATCGTATCCAAAAGCCTTTGTGCGGTTTATAGAAGAGTTAGCAGAGACAGAGATTTCATTATACAATTTGTATAGATACATAGTCAATCCTGATTTTTGTATATAAAATTTTTTTTACTAGGTCTCAGTAGGTGATTTGAATTTAGTTACAAATAGTTGCTGTGCGTCGTTTAGTATCCTACTCTATTGCGTATACCAATGGCCTTTAAAAGAAATACTAATTTAATATTATGGAACTATAGGAACAATTACTATTTTACCTATTAAATTTGACAACATTCTTGAATGAACGTATGTATTTTGAGGAGCCCGTTGAATGAGTCGAGCCCCTTGTTCTAGGTTTCCTGGGTTCAACTTGGGAAATGAACTTTTCAAGTTGGCTCTGGCCTGGATCTAGAAAGTATAGTGGCAGGGCAAACTGCGTTTAGCAGTCATTTGGTCGACCCGTCTGGCGACAGTAACACTCCCTTACAGAAGATCACCGTGAAAAACAGCACGTGTGCTGTTTCGGTGAGTGAGTAGGGGATACCAGTGTCCATTTACCTAACCCTTTCCTATCCTACAGCGCACTTAAACCACAATGTGGCGTTGCTTGTGTTATAGGCGACGGCAGCCACCTACCATCAAGTGGATGTCAGCCTGTCCGCGGACCTTAACATTTAAAAAAATGTGCATAAGTTTTTATAAATGTACTGTGAAAATTCAATTTAGTATATTGATTTCTTGAGATTTATTCACAGTGATAACTTGCTTTTGTTTGATTCCGATAGAAAATAAGTTAGCCGTCACGCTCACCTCAAGCATAGCAAAATTTATCGCCCTGTGATAACCGTGTAATTATATTTATAACTAGCTGAACCCGCGTGCGGCACTGGACACTAAAAGTAGCCTAAGTTACTCCTTATAACATCAGCTATCTGTCAGTGAAAGTCTCGTTATAATCGGTCCACCCGTTTCGGAGATTAGACGGAACAAACAGACAGACAAAAAGTTGTAAGTATAAGACAAAAGTTATACAAGACAAAAAGTTTTGTTATAAGTAGCGTAAATACTTTACGATGTATATAATTTTTAAATATAATATATATATGACTTTTTGCTCACTTTTATAGTAAAACGATTAATAGAAGAAAACACATAAACTTTGGCATCCCGGATGTCTCTCATGGAAGGCTCTTTTTCTTCTTTTTTTTATTGTTCTTTTTTTAAATTGCTTCTCTTTATATAGGTATATATTCTATACATATTATAAAAAAATATCTCCTTCCGCTTCTCTGTATTTCTCCGCTAACTTCTTAACTTCTTCTAAACCGGATTTTGATAGGGTTTTCACTAACGGAAAGAGCGATAAACAGATAAGGTTTGTGTAGATAATTAACGCTGGTCGCTAGTTTCAAATAAAATAGAATTCTTCATTGATATAAAAAGTAATTATCACGGTGAATGATCTTAGAAAATTAATTCTAAGCAAGGAAATTAATTTGCTCGAACACAGAGTAGAGAAAAGTCTCAATTTTAATGTTTAATTACATTTTTATTTGCGTTAATAGCTTCAATTGCCATTTTAATTTGCATTGTGAAACAAAGATTAAAAACATAGAAGAAAAAGGACAATTCAATTTCTAAATTACCATATAATAAACACGTTTATAGTTCAAATAAAAAGGTACAAAGCTTTTATTTATGTGTGAAAGCATTTGTAAAAGTTGTTTTATTTCTTGATTTAAAACCAGTCCAATGTCTTTATTTCTCTTGTGACTTTTTCCATGTATGTGTCTCGCTTCCACAGTTATACTATAGTAAAAAATATGAATCGCTTTAGTTTTTTTTTTTTTATTAAATCAGGTCAGATACAAAACTTTAAAAAAATATTTGACGAACTCATTGGTTGTGTGGTTAAGGTACCAGCCTTAGAGCTCTCACTCAGGGGTGTCACTCAGGGGTCTGGCAATGATTAAATGGACAGACCATCTGGCGGCAGTAACCACCGTCTTACAAAAGACCTACACAGTGAAATAACAACTGTGTGCTGTTGTTTTGGTGAATAAGTAAGGAATACTGAAGCCCATTTCCCTATCCCTTTCTAATCCCTTATCCTCAATCACCTACCATCAAATGGACCGCCAGCCTTTTTGACTACCGATATACATATATGACCTTAATTTTTATAGTAGAAAGAGTTTAATATCTAAGTATATTTGTATTTATTATTAAATAAAGTGTCCGCCTCTGTCTGTTAACTTCTAAATAACCAACGGATTTTGATACGGTTCAAAATCATGTCCCTAATATTCCCTAGTATTATAAATGTAAAAATAACTCTGTCTGTCTGTTACCTTTTCACGCCTAAACCGCTGAACCGATCCTCGTGATTTTGCATACACGTTGTCAGGAATGCAGGAATACTGTTCCTGAGGAATTATTTAATAATAGAAATAAAAAATTCAGCCTATCAAAAACATATTTTATTTATTTTTATTTATTATTTATTAATAGTGTTTCATTTGAATTAACATTGGTGTAAACAAAAACTCATTAGAGTTTTACCGTACACCATGTGCCGATTACAGAAAATTTAAATAAACCTTCAGTTGACGCCCAACGTACACTTCAGACTCCTCAAATACTTTAAGATACTTTAAGACTTTAATATATTATTTTGTGTCATATTCTGAATTGAAATATCTTACAATAATAATTAGTATTACTTTTTTATAACTATTTTTGTATTGTTGTTAAAAATTATATTTATCTGTAGTTAATTGTAAATAGTATTGTTTAAGCTTAAATGTGATGTTTTTGGGAGTTATGTCTCTTTTTAATGTTTTAGGTAGTTGATTTGTTAAATTCGGTATGACATAAGCCAGACGTCTTTTTCCGTAAAGGTTGTTATATTTGGGTAAATTGTATTTTGATTCATCAAATAATCTAGTTGAGTAAGTTATTTTTGGAATTTTTAAATTTTCGTTAAAATATAGTTCCTTTAATAATACAAACTGTGTTTTTTCTTCTATGGGTAAAATTTTACAAAATACAAATAATTTGCGATAATCTTCTTTAAAGTTTTCTTTTAAGTTTTTAGGAATAATTTCTTTTAGAATACGCAATTGAAGTGAGAATATTTTGTCCAAATGGCTTTTAAAAGTTCTTCCGTAGCTAGATAGTCCATAGCTTACGATTGGCTCCACCAATGATTTATAAAGTAATAGAAGTAATTTGTAGGAACAATAACATCTCTGAACAATAAATGTTTTAACACCTAAGTTAAAAGGGGCAAATGATAGTTTTACTTATATTTAACTGTTCATTATTTTGTTTCTGTTACGTGCGAAATAAAACAATCTACAAAAACTAAGGGAACAGTGGGTAAACCTTTTTTATGTTTACTTCCGTTGACGTCTCAGCAGCTGCACCATTTCAATTAAATTGTGACTCTCTGCTTCCTTTTGCATAACAGTTACTTCACTGCAATAGACCTCGCATAATATATAACGAATTCAACCGCAAAATTTCCTTTCTAAATTATAAGTGGGCTTCTGTTTGAATGACAGAAGCTACAGTGGGACCACTGGGAGGATATGTAAATATGTTGCCAAATTCAATAAATAAATGCCAAATTTAAGACGACGAATTGGAAATTTTGGTGGCAGGGATTTAGATTTTTTTTTAATGTTATGTCGACAGACAGGCTGACGGTCCACTTGATGGTAGGTGGTTACCGTCGCCTATAACACAAGCAACGCTACAGGTGCTGCAAGTGCGCTGCCGACTACAGTAGGATTGGATAACGGATTAGGAGGATAAGGAAATGGGCTCTGGCATCCCTTACTCACTCACCGAAACACAACAGCACGTATATGCTGTTATTTCACGGACTTGAATTATGACTTATGTTGTTCTCAGCAATGACAAAACATAAAAACATTGATAATCTGTTTTTTCATTTTTTCAGTTGGATTACACTATTGGTAAACTTTTATAACAAAGAAACAAATTTCAAAGAAACCTCTTTTAAAAAACATATTTTCATTTTACAGGACCAATTTATACCCCCAAATTTTCTATGTGCATTAGAATAAACATAAACTTTAATTTTACAGTTGGATTTCTTAAAATACTTACAGTTTAAAAAAAAAAAACCGTTTTGTCGCGTACGACCTCAGGACATAAGCAAGCGCGTTCTCGTTTTTGTAGTGCAATCACAGCCGTATTAATTGTTTAGCGCTGCGTCACCTTAAGCCATTTATTTCTTCCGGGAGTTGTATGGTCAGTTGACCTTAACAAAAATTAAATCAATATTTGACAAAAAGTATTTTTTGTTAATAAATTAATCCAGCCGGAACCATTCTTTTTAGAGATGGACAATTTGGACTTTAGTTATCAAACTTTAAAAAAATATTCAAATGAATTTTTTTTTTATGACCAATGGCTAGACAACTAGCTGCAATCAGTGATTATGTCACAGTGCGTGCCTACAAGGATGTAATTATGCAAGTATGGAAGTGAATGTTGAAGTATTACTAATTATAATATCGATTGTAGAATGGAATTAGAATTGAACTTACCGTCGGAAATGCATATTTTTTACCGTCATACCAGGTCAACAACCGTGTTGAAGTTATAAGCATGTAACTAACATATACAGAATTTCTTACAACAAAGAAATTAACAGTTCAAAGAAATTAGGCTCATAGCCAAGCACGTATACAGAGGGGGGGATAGTTGGGATTTATCCCCCCCGAAATCTGACTGAAAAAAAAAACGATAGATGTCATTCATTCAGAAAGTAAGAAAAAAGACTGGTCGGCATGTGTGACACTAGATTTATAGAACGTCACGACTCTATAAATGTATTTTGTGAGTTACTCAAACCTATTGTCATTACATTGAGAGAACTATCCTGCACAAACAGAACTGCTGCCCAAACTGCGTCTACATTCATAGCTGCGATGGAAAAGAGTAGTTTCTTGATTTCTCTAAAAACCTGTGAAAGATTTTTCAGAAAAATTAGAGTAAAGTACAGTGATTACAGCGATTTTTACACAGTTCACATGGTTGTTTCAATGTTTGTCCGTCCCCCCCCCCCCCCCCCCCCCCCGAACCAAAAGTCTGGATACGTGCCTGCTCATAGCCTAACTTCTATTACAAAAAAAAAAAAAAATAGAAGGCAAAATAATATAGAAAAAAAAAAAACAAATTTGGGTTTTTGTAAAGTGCAAAGACTGAGACTTTATTTCAAAATCAAATATAACGGCCTATAAGCGCCATATTTTAACTTACTCTTTTACTTTAACTACAGAGAATTTCCAATAGCCTAGTAAATTACATTTTTCAATAGGGGAAAAGTATTTTCTCATAATTGAGTCGCAATAAAAAGTATTTTGATTATTTAGTTTATGCTGACTTAGGTCAAATCGTCTTGCCGTTAATTTTCAGAAGCAGCCAGGATCCACCGTTGAATCGCGGCCCTACATGCGTACAACCTTACATTTGGTTAAATTGTGCTTTTGTATGAAGAAATGATAGCTCAGAGGATGGAATGTTCAGCTGACACAAAACGGAGGAAGTAAGCTCGATCGAATCCTTATTTCGATTACATACCAGTATGTGGGATACAGTGCCCTGCGCTACTTATCGGCCGGAATATGTCTGTGACCTTCGATTGTCACAGAATGAACGAAAGAAAGGGTCACCAAGGCCATTTCCATGTAACCCACTTATTGCTTATCTGTATCTAATCAAGGCTGATAGCCATCCGATAGCACTATTAAATCTCCTCTTGGTGTTTCTAGCTTGTCTTTATAGGTGAAGGTGGGTCTACCTACCATCTAGTGCATCATCAGACTGGTACAATAAAAGATATAAATTTGCTAGCTGAGCCCGTAACTTCGTACGCGTGGTATATGGTATAGCTCGTAACTTTTTTGTTCGTATACCGACTGGAATGAAACAAACACTAAATTTTACGGGAAGCTTGCTACAATACCATAGTGAAAACTGCTATTTTTTGTTCCTAAAAATTACTTTTTGACCTCGGTATAAGTACGACGTGCACAATTTTTTTTTTATATTTAATGTACATACATGGCTCGTTTACGATTTTATTATATATCTATAGACATAGACTAGCCTTTTTCTTAAGTTTATAACATTTGTTCAATCTTTATTGCTCATATATTTCGCTCAGGCATTAAATCCCTTTTATTTTTATCGGGAACAGTTAAGTAACTTTTTTCAGGATGAAAAGTATGCGGTAATTGTGTATGCAAAAACTTATGATGATCGGTCGAGTAGTTAAGGCGTAAGAAAGCGTAACAAACAAACTCCCTTTCGCATTTATAGTTTTTCCTGCAAATCATATATAGAAACCTTCTTCATTTAACGCTCTGTCCATTAGTGAAAACCGCATCAAAATCCCTTGCGTTTGGAGGAGTTGGAGAACACACAGACAGACAGAGAGGCGGCGACTTCAATTTATACTATTATAAGTGTGAGGATAGCAAGGATGTGAGCAGATAGGGTAATTTATTATTACTCTAGCTAGATACATAACCGCAGACAAAATCTGCTAATACATGAAAACATTCTAACCTGGTTTCAACACCTGATCAAATCTCATACACTACACAATTATTTAGGTTACCTGTATCAGCTGTCACTGCTACTCTGACTTATTTACTCAGTGCTAAGTGCGTATTCATTTAAGGCCTTGAAACAGTTTTAGTTAAACCTAAGTGTCTAGTTTTTCATTGCAATTACGACAATGCCTATTATGCCTAGAAATATCCAGTTATTTAAATAAAATTACCTAACTATATATACACATTATAAAATCGTAAACGAACCGTGTCAGTACATTAAATATTTTTTCAAAAAAAAAAAAAACAATTTGCACACGTTGTATTTTTTTATGTTAAGATCGGCAGACAGACTGACGGTCCACTTGATGGTAGGTGGCTACCGTCGCCTATAACACAAGCAACACCAAAGCTGCTGCAAGTGTGCTGCCGACTACAATAGGATTAAGGATAAGGGATTCGGAAGGGATAGGGAAATGGGCTCTGGCATCCCTTACTTCACTCACCGAAACACAACAGCACACGTGCTGTTATTGTAAGGGGGTGGTTACTGCCGCCAGACAGGCTGCCCAGACTGCGAAACGCAGAGTGCCCTGCCACACCAGTTACCGAGTTTTTAGAAATGGTTTTTAGAATTTTTATTTCTTTATCTGTTTGTCTGTGCGTTTGTGCACGCTAATCTCAGAAAAGCTTAAGCGATTTGAATGCGGTTTTCACTGGTGTATTGCAGCAAACTTCCCGTAACAATTACCTAATGCTTGTTTTATTCCAGTTGGTATACAAACAAAAAAGTTACACGCTATACCAGGGGTGGCCGACTTGATTAGACCCAAGATCTACTGTTTACTGACGAAACCCTGTGCGATCTACCAATTACATAGGTAGTTCTTGAAAACTTAAATTAAACAGCATAGTTCAGTATACAATTATGTAGTATTTTTTATTTTATTAAGAGGAGAAACATAAAACTTACAATTATTCAGTAACTAATATTAGTGTGAGCATTGCGTCTGAGCATCTTACGTTAGATTAGCAAAATCAGGTTTGTAGTTGGAAATTGCTAACCACTTATTGTTCATAGCGTGCCGAAAACAAAAGCGTTATACTGCGTAAAAGAGAGGATAAATAAAGTGACGGAACGGCGATTGAAAAATGATACAAGATGATGTATGCACACACATCATCTTGTATCATTTTTCACTGCAGCAGTTGGTGATTATATTGCGCAGTCTGTTCTACGTATTTATATTTTTTGCCTTTCCATGATCAACTGGACTAATAGTCGCGATCGACTAGTCGATCGCGATCGACCAGTTGGCTACCCCTGCGCTATACCGAATATTACGTGTACGAAGTTGCTTAATATACCTAGTATCAGTATTTAACACAGAGTATCGTATTTAATATCTTCTGGCAACGTGTATGCATGATGATCGGTTGAATAATTGAATCGTAAAAGCGTAAAAAACAAACAAACTCACTTTCTAACATTAGTTAGATTTTCATATCTCAAATAGCTACTTCATTTAAAAGTATCTTTGTAACTTGTATGCCGATTATTTCTTATGAGGCATCTAGTACATAAATGCCTAAGTAAAGTTCAGAAGAACTGTTTGCTGAGTAAAGGTTATTTTACTGCGATAAATAAAGAGCATTATACTCGTAAAATAATTGCGGTTGCCTCTCGCCGCGCCGAGGGTGTCGGTCGCCAACGACCTTCATTTTCGTTTCCTATTCTTTGTGGGTATAAAATCTACAGTTCTTTGTTCAACAACTTCTTTGTACATTTTAATATTGCCTACCAAAACTTTAATAAACTATAGTTCTATACTCTATGGATTTTAAACACAAGTTAGCACTCAACTTTTAAAAGTATTCCAATGATATTAAAGAGACTGAAATTGTCGTTAAATTTCTCTAATTTGTCTAAGTATGAAAATAAATTTAATTTTATTATAATACTAGCTGAGCCCGCATTTTCGTACGCGCGGTATTGGGTATAGCGTGCAACTTTTTTTGTTTGTAAACTGATTGGAATGAAACAAACACTTAATGTTACGGGAAGCTTGCTACAATACATCAGTGAAAACTGCATTCAAATCGGTTAAGCCGTTTCTGAGATTAGCGTGCACAAACGCACCGACAAACAGACAAAAATTCTAAAAACTATTTTTTTGACCTCGGTAACATAAGTACAAATTGTTTTTTGAAAAAATATTTAATGTAGACTCGTTTTGGATTTTATTTTTATTATATGTATGTATAGATCTACTAAAAATTTCCTAATTATTTAAAATTTTAAGTCAAGTAAAACTCTAAAACTCTTTTGAATTTGAATTGCCTCTTTTTAAAAAGAAAATGTTAATTGATTTTACGTACATACTTTTTTTTATTATTAAAGATACTTACATTACATATTAATTACATATTAATTAATAGTTAATATGTAATAATACTTAATACTGTAATTTAATAATGTAAAATAATATTAATACTTACATATTAATAAATATTTTCTTAAAATAATTTAATTATCATGTTACTTGTGATAATTTATCTTAATTGGCCGATAATTCACTCGCAAAATTAAGTTATATTCAGTGTTAATTAATCTATTTGCCTACTTTTTATATGACAAACTTTGATTTTTAAATGTCAAAGTTCCAAAAGTAATAAAATCCTTTTCGGACACTCAACGAATGCACTTTGTTATGAAAATTGTATAAATATAACAATCATATACTTACGCATACAACTACTGACTGCAACAACATTTCAATTCAGATTCAAAATTCAGTCAGTCAGTCAGTCAGTCAGTCAGCAGCAGCACTTCATCAGCAGTTCAGTATTCATTCTCGCGTTGTTGGCGTGAGACGTTTGTTTTGTTGGTGTCCATTTTAAAAACTTCCGTGATTCAGTTCAGTAGTTCCTTATTCAAATACATTCAGTGACAAATTTAATACGATTTATTTTATCTTACAGTTTTTTCTCGTTTGGTGACATGACGTTTAGTTTGGAATAGTTTTTTGTGTTCGCATGGATTTTTAAATTCTTTTTTTGCGTAACATACTTTAGGTGAGTTCTGTTTGTAAATCAAAATATTTTTATACTAGTTTACGATAGCTAGTTTTTTTTTTAACTTGAAATTTGTTAGGTATACATATAATGAATCCCTGTAAGGGGCAATCTAATTAGTATACTTACTGTCTTTCTGTATTGTCGTGGGTTTTTGTTCAAAATAAAAATATAACAATTATAAAAAAACGTCCACATGTTAAATGTGATTTAAATACCTATATTGAAAGCAATTTGTAAATGTTCAACCAAGTATTTGTTTACACTAAATACTTACAATGTCAAGGAATTGTTAAGGCTGTTTGAAAGCTTTTAAAATTGTGTTTTAATGCCACTCCCTTTCGTATCATTATATATATATATATATATATATATATATATATATATATATATATATATATATATATATATATATATATATATATATATATATATATATATGTGTGTGTGTGTGTGTGTGTGTGTACTTTAATTTATCTATATACCTATATATGTATACGTAACATAACATAAAAGTCGCTATTCGCCCCTATCTGTTTCTCCGCTAACTTCTTTTTAAACGACTCGAAGAATTTTGATGCAGTTTTCGCTAATGAAAAGAGCGATAGACGAGAAAGGTTTTTGTATATAATTTGCACAAACATATTACATCCGGAAGTTGGTCGCTAGTTTTATATAAATAATTAACATTATAATTTCCGTATAATTATAATTTCAGTGGCTAATATTAAAGAAACTAAATCAAGTGATGTTACTATTTTTTATTTATATTAGACTACTCGCGGGCAATTATTATGCGTGAACCCGGGAATTATCATATTTGTTTTTTACCTATTATTTCGTTAGTCAGTTCGCTCACAATAGGTGATTCTGTACAGTTAAATTATTTAATAGGTGTTTTATTGTGTAAGTGTCCAAATAAATAGGTAAATAAATTCACAAGAACTTGGTTAAATTATTTAATATAAAACACTTAAGACATTAAACACTATTGCCTACATTTATAAGGGTATTTTGTTCTCATCGATAAAAAAAAATCAAATATAGATTTGAGTTTTACAATACTTTGTTGAGATATAAAATCGTTTATTTTATATTTGATATCGTTACAAGATCACTTTATATAATATATATATATTAAAATCTGCTATGTGCACTTTTTTTGAGATTTTGACCTTAGTGAATAGTTCAATGCCTTATCTATCGTATAAACAATTGCTAAATGCTTATGAGCACTGTTTGTCGAAATACGACCTCGTCGTGCTGTGTGCAGCAGCTAAAATCTGTTATTAATACAAAATATTGTAAAAATAAAATTTATTATCCTTATTTAATGTTGTCTATGGTCTACGTGCCTTTATGCTAAAATATGAATGCTAAAACTAGCATCTTAATTACTTAGACAAAGTAATAACTGTCGGTGTCTGTATTCCCGAGCTCATACAACCAAATTTTTTCAAGGTTCGCGTGAATAGGCATTTTCTGGGTGAGCTCGCTCCATCGTCGGCCTCATCTTTCCTACATGGACAGAAGCTGGCCAAGAGCAAACCCATCTTTAATTAAAAAAAAAAGATACACATATGTGAACGGCAGAGTGAAGCTGTAAAACTACGCCTTGCCTTGTGCATACATACATACGTACATACATACATGTGGTTATACGTACACAAATGCAATCAAACTACGCCTCGCCTTATTAAAATATTAACATGTGAAAATGCCTAAAAGTGAGCAAAAACCATTCTAAAAAAAAAAACAAAAAGCGGGATGGAATCACATTTTATACGTAAATAATCTTGGAAACTAATATTTATTGTACATATAATAAAATCGTAAACGAGCCGTGTCTGTACAGGATTTAAAAGAAATTGTAAATGTACAGTAAAGATTTAAAAAAAAAAAAAACAATTTGTACAGGTAAAAAACAAATAGATTTTAGAATTTTTGTCTGTCTACTATAGCATTGCTTCTCTTAGGAGACAGTACCTAGTCAGCTACAATCAAATGGACCGTCAGCTTGCCTGCTAACATTGACATTAAAAAATAATTAAGAATTGAGGCACTGTGATGTTCATTAAAACTACAAAAAAAAAAAAAAGTTATTGACTAATGAACTTTAACCAAGTAAGTGGTAAACTCAAGTAGGTTTATTATGATTAAGCGGTGTTTTGCAGAAAAGTGACGTGGAAAACATTGTTTCTTCTTAAAATAATGGTGGGAATTCAAAGGAAAAAAAAGATGAGAATGGCGTGCCACATATATGCAAGTGCAAGCACAATCTGGTGAAAATGGGTTTAAACAAAACATGGCATTGGATGCATTGGATTCGCCATATTAAGTATGTAGGTAATAGGTATATCTCAGTTGGACATTATTTTTAACTAATTGAGCTCAGACCAAATAAGAACTAAAGACAGAATTTTGCGGACAACATAGTGAAACCGCAAGTGTCGAGGTTTCGTGTTCCAAGCTAGAACCTCCATTTTTATTGAAAACTAGCTGTGCCCGCAACTTCGGTATTTGGTATAGCGCGTAGCTTTCTTGTTTGTGAACCGATTGGAATAAAAAAAAACCCTATGTTAAGAGAAGCTTGCTACAATACATCAGGGAAAACCGCATTTAAATCGGTTAACCGTTACAGAGATTAGCGTTTACAAACGCACAGACAAACAGAAAAACAGACAAAAACTCTAAAAACTATTTTTTTGACCTCGGTAACATAAGTACATGTACAAATTGATTTTTTGAAAAAAGAATGTGTACAGACACGGCACGTTTGCGATTTTATAGATATTATATTGAAAAATTAAAAAAAAAAAGTTAAAAATTAAAGAAAAAAATCTATAAACCTGTGCATTTGTTTTCATATTGAAAGATTAATATTAATTATATTATAATTCGAATCGGACTTTACGTCTTATTACAAAATTGATACAAAAAATTTAACTGTTCTAGTAATAATCACGTAAGAAGTAAATGTTCTGAAATTTGAGGCAGCGTGCCCAAAATGCTGGCGGCATTGCCTCGTTGAATGGCGATGCTAAGTTTTTGCCCGAAATAGAAACCAGCATTTTGGTCACGAGTGGCCGTAATTAACCTTCCAGACAGATCTTTGAAAATCTTTAACGCGTCCGGTCCCCATGGTCCAAGAGTCTCCACCCCAAAAGGCATAAATATAGGTATATATTATTATTATTATAATCATATTATTTAATTAATCGTTACCTAATGTTATGTAAACTTCAAGATAGTGTTTTGAAACGATATTGCCAGACATTTTAATAATTACAAAGCACGTTCCAATTTGATTTCGCAATGAATATACTAAATGTATGTTCTTGGCCAGATGTATTCGCTTATCTATTCCTATGTTCTGAGTAGGTACTTAATTACTCTGAGGTTCTGTGGCAGAGCACACTGCAAGTAATATGGGTATACTACAGAATAATGCACTTGCGGCATCTGTGACGTTGCTTGCACTATAGGCGACGGTAGCCACCTACCATCAAGTGGACCGACAGTCTGTCTGTCGACCTTAACAAAAAAAAACCCTGAAATAATCATAGGTGTACTATTGTGTGAGTAAGAGATGATATAGCTCATTTTCCTATCCGCTCCCCATTTCTTTTCCTTTTTCAAGTCAAACTGAAATTTGTTTGGGTAATTTAAAAGAAGTTAGCGGAGAAACAGACAAGACTTCATCTATATCTCTATATATAAAAATGAATCCCCATTTCCCTTGGTCACGGCATCACGCGTGAATGGGTAGACCGATTTTAATTCGGTTTTCACTAATGGAAAGAGGGATAAACGGGGAATGTTCCTATATATAAAAATTGCACGCCGGGCGAAGCCGGGGACGGGTAGCTAGTATATAATGAAATCGTAAATCGTAATATTAAAAATATTTATGTACACATTCAATTATTTTTTCAAAAAAACCATTTGTACACTTAGTACTTATATTACCGAGGTCAAAAAAATAGTTTTTAAATTTTTGTTTGTTTGTCTGTGCGTTTGTGCATGCTAATCTCAGAAACGGCTTAACCGATTTGAATGCGGTTTTCACTGATGTATTGTAGCAAGCTTCCTGTAACATTTAGTGTTCATTCCAATCGGTTTAAAAACAAAAAAGTTACGCGCTATACCGAATACTACGCGTGCGAAATTGCGGACTCGGCTGGTCTATTATATGAGTAGACGCACTATCTTTTTCTCTAACGAATAATGCTCTATTGTAATTCTAATCTTTTTCTAATTTGGTCTGTGATTTGTTTACTGCCAAAAAACAGAGCAGGAAACAAAAAAGGCTAATCGTGCATGTATATATAAATAACTAATCAAGAACGAAGTAAAAAAATATCCTTGATGTTTCGCAACAAACTGCAATTATGGCTCGTTGGCGACAAAAATTGCTGTTCGTGTATTTTAGTAAGAATATAATGATTATTGCGACATAATAGGTGTATTTTATGCATATTTTCGCTTCGTAATGCGCCTCTACTTAGCCATTTCGTATGACACTGCGTTTTCAATTACAAAATTAACGCAATAACGTACGAAGAAATTTTGCAACTTTTCTTTTGAAAATAGGCCATGACAATTGAACATTTAAGCGTTTTATTTTGTTTAAGTAAACAAAGATTATGACTTAGTTACTCCAATTTATGTTGACCCAGAAAGAAGTCATGTATTGTATCTAATTTTGTTTTTAAACTTGCGGCCCGTCACGGCTTCGGACATTTATTTTTTAGACATATTTGAGCTTATTCGTGGAAAACAGCAATTTTATATGGGGGGGGGGGGGTAAAGGGCGGATATGGGGCGTGGGTAAATCTTATATATAAAAATGAATCCCTATTTCTCCTGGTCACGGCATCACGCGTGAACGGGTAGACCGATTTTAATTCGGTTTTCGCTAATGGAAAGAGGAATAAACGGGGAATGTTTTAGGGTATATAAAAATTGCACGCCGGGCGAAGCCGGGGGCGGGCCGCTAGTTTAGTATAAGTATAGGCAAAAGAATTCGAAAATGAATCTCCGGAGCATTTGCGAAGTTACCTGCCACAGTGAACCGGCGACACATTAAGGGAATCGTTGACGACTTTTTTATAAATTTAACGGTTTCAATAAATAATAGTTCGTTTCGCCCTTACAACTGCAGTTTGACTCCACCCCGCACGTAACATTACATTTCCACGCAAAAACTGTTGACCGGATTTTAATGAAACTTTACATTATTAATACTTTATACATCAGAATAACACATAGGCTATAATTGATATTGCGGTCAAAATGGATTGACTATGTAATGGTATATATACTAGTATATATGACTATATACTAGTGCCGTTCGTTCACATTAGGTATATTTGTACTTATCTATCTATATAAATGCTCATTACAAAGCAATTGAAAAATAATTGTGCGTTTATTGAAGTAGCCGCATTCATTGCTGTGCTCAGCGCGACCGCATTGCTCATTCTAACGGAATTAGGATCTTGTTTTACTGTAAGCTAATAAATGGCTATATAGTTTTAATCATTCTCTCATGAATAGACTATAATAAAACTTCACCAAATTAATGATTGGAGAAAAAGAAAACAATGGAGTCACTGCCTGAAAAAAACTCAAGTACTTACATAATATAAATATATTTTTGTTATCAATTTTAAATACAATACGACCCTTTCTCAGTCATGAATAAATAAAATATCGACGAATTCAATGAAATTCCAAATTTCCAAATAATACATTCGTATTTCCATAACTTTTCAAATTTGGCTCTGGTCTGGATCTGGAAAGTAGTGGCAGGGCACACTCACTGCGTTTCGCAGTCATTTGGGCAGCCCGTCTGGCGGCAGTTACCACCCCCTTACAGAAGACCACCGTGAAATAACAGCACGTGTGCTGTTGTGTTTCGGTGAGTGGGTAAAGGGATGCCAGAGCCCATTTACCTGTCCCCTCCTAATCCCTTATCCTTAATCCTACCGTAGTCGGCAGCGCACTTAGAGCAGCTTTAGCATTGCTTGTGTTATAGGCGATGGTACCCATTTACCATCAAGTGGACCGTTAGCCTGTCTGCCGATCTTAACATTAAAAAAAAGTCACAAATTAACAGAGACAGTGACGTTCTATTCAAAATTCACACATTTATACGTTTATAGATTTTTACCATTATATTCCTTTAAAATATTAAGTATACCAATGTCTACTATGTTTATGAATTCTTTATTTAAAGAATTTATAATCACTAACTTAGTATAAGCTCTTCTTAATTTCTAACTAAAAAAACGAGGTTAAAAACTTGGTATTGAAAATTTATTTTACCTATTTTTTTATTTTTTTTATAAAATTAATTGTAGCAAACTTTGCACACGGTGAAATATATTTGCTGAAATGAAAAAGAATTCCATTAAATTAATTTTAAAACAATTTATAAAATAAATAAATAAATAAAATAAAATAAATCTTTATTTGCGCGAACACATGTTTACAGGATTTTAATTTGTATACAGCAGTTACAGTACAAAGTATGTTCTACCCGCCAAGGGCATGCATATTCAAATAAGATTCCCTATTCCCTATCAGAAAACGTGAGGAGATTCAAAATATTTGAAAATAAGGTACCAATGTGCCAATACACTATGTAAAGCCAGTATTGGTACGTAACGACAGACACAGAATATAAAAATACCAATAAGCCTGTGATTGATTTTCGCAAGAGACACAGAGTATTGTTTAAACGCTTGAGACCGACGAAAAATATATTAAGATTTATTCTCATCGCATGTTTTGGTTCCAATATTATGAGAACATAGCTCACAATAGGCAAGAATTTCTTCAATTAGATGTCATTTATTACTGTTATGTTACCACTTACCATCTTCTGTATGAAGCTAGTTTACGATTTTACAAGACTTGTATGAAGTTAAAGGGACGAACTAGTACGCCAGATACAGGTTCGAATGCCGGCTAGGGCATGGAAGTCTGATTATTTTCGATTTTAGCGTGAATTCAAAATCTTGGACTTTTCTGTTCTCGCCTAAACTCACGATTGTAGTTTGATAAGACTTATAGTAAAGCTAAAAAAACAATGTAAACAATGCCGACCCTCTATCTCTTTCTATCACACGAAGTGGTCGGCACTATCTATTTCATGGTAGGTATAGGAAGCCATCTTGATTAACCCTTGTTTATATTCTTTGCGTCGTATCGTTAGCCTTGCTTTACATCTGACGAATTCAATATATGACGAAAGCAGTCTTTGTCATTCACATACATATACAAATTATGTGTGTAATACACAAATAATGTGTAATGCAGTATGTGTCAAAAAAACGGATCTGACCAAAAGCAGTTCTGTCGAAATAAAAATCTGACGAATATTGTGAGATCCGTCCAGACTTGTTTTAATGGGATAGGTTCTGGCGTCCCTTAACTCACTCACAATGATAATTATTTTACTGTTGTCTTATGTAAGGCCGCGATTACATCCGCCAGTCGAACTGCTCCAATTTATGACTGCAGAACGCAATATACCTACCCAAAACTACTAACTCAGTAGTATAGATGTCACTTAAAAAAATTTATGAGGGTAGACAAGTAATATACCAAGATTGAAAACTTGAAGGAATATTTTGTTTTACAAGACTATGAAACTGTTGGTACTCAATAATTGAACCACTTAGTATGCCGGACTGCCAGCGCTTAAATTTATCATTTCAAGTGCCATTTGCCATGATATATACAGGTTGTTCAAATTTCAACCGTTTTTACCGATTTAACTACTGACTGACCTAATTGTTCTCCCAGAAGGAGTCATAGGGGTTCTACCATGATTTATTAATAACGTGGATCCACGTTCCGGCATACAAAAGGTTAAAGTCTACAGTAAAAAAAAAAAAAAAAAAATTGATACATATTATAAAATATCTTCAGAGATAATAAGATGTGACGTATTTCTAATATAATATGTTAACAAACAAGATTAAAACTAAAGCACGTATCTTTGAATTCAGTTCCGAAATATTTTCCTTCTAAAGTTTTTCCAGAGAAAATGGGACCCCAGTTTATTTTTTCTCGAAGAAAACTTACATCTACTGTTTTAGTAATAAAAATATACGTCAATAAACATGTGTGTCGTGTAGGTTACGCACAAACATCTCTCTGTCACCAAACAACGGTACTTCATTAACCAGTTTTGATCGGCAGACAAGTAACAAGGGTGTACTAACGCTACGAAAATGGTAAACAAAGTTTTACCATTTAAAATCAATTTAATATTTCAACTTTCCATAGGCTTATGGACGAATCCGTGAAACTTCTACTAGTTTAGGTGAAGTACGAGCTCCCAAGTGGTCATATTATATGTACATGTATGTATATTATAAAATGGCAGAGATATCATCAAAACTTGACAATTATTTGCACAACTTTCAAAATAGGCTTCTGTTTTGACCGAAGAAAGTAAAAAACTAAAATAAGTTAGTGTGTCGGCCAATCAGTCTTCAATCTAACTCTATGTAAGTTATACGTGGTTATACTGAGACTAAGATAAGAAGACGATTTGTCTTCTTTAAAAATATTTTAAAGAATGGATCAGAAGTAGGTACCGATAGCTTACAAAATACTGAGCCCATCAATTATGATGCTAATCAATGCTAATTGTTCTAATTTCATTTTTATTATACAGATTTTATAACAAAATCATTGTTTATTCAATATTATTATATTGAAAAATGAGAAAATATGTGAGTAATAACGCCTGCCTCAATTTTAATACTTAAGTACGTGTCCACATTGAAGTTTTCTAACAATAGGGGATCGGACAGTAATCAGATTAAAATCTAAAATGTACTTTATATAATTTTTTTATAATTTTATAAACAATATATAATTTTTTACGATTATTTATCGAATAATAATTTAATATAATTCATTTAAATATTTTTAAATGAAAAAATAAAATTTTATTATTTACAATATTTTTAATATATACTGAAACACCAATCACAGTGCGTGACGTCATTTGTGGGCAATCATTGTCTTATGCCAATGCAGCTGTTTTGTTATGATATGACCACAAATGACGTTACACGCTCTCAGATGAACTATCGTGGCGTTTTGGCGGCATTTTCAAACAAACAATATTAAAACATGATTTTGAGTACCTAAAAGGCTATAAATAAATAAAATAGTATTTTTTATGGGAATAAATATCCATGAAGATTAATTTAAAACACTTTCTGAAAATTTGTCCGATCCCCTATTCTATAACCGTCTTTTTTTTTGAGGACTTTTAGAGAATTTGTCTATAGCATGGTAGCCTGGATTGTCTACTATGCTATGATGATAGCCCGGTCTTTTCTCTGATACTTACTAGTCTTTTCTCATCCGCAAATCCTCTTCATCCTGTTTTTACAGCTATGTTTTTTACATTCTGTTGATGTAAAAATCGTCTCTTTGATTATATTATCTCTGTTTTATTTGTAATCACAATGAGTCTCCAAATAATTTATAATCCTTTACATAAAGATAAAATTAGGATGTCTTTTTGACAGGGTTTTGTTTTTCTAACAATAAAATTTCATTCACAGCCACGTAGAAGGCAATAAAAACAATGCCGTATCAAATTAACTACATTCAGCAGAACAAGTGTAAGGTTACTACCACGCATGCGCGAGGATGTTATGTACTCCACATCCGATGACCTTACCTTAGCCCCCGCTAATATATAACACTTATATTACAAGGAAGATTTGTAATACCTATGTATAAGTTATGTTGTTTTAATATACATAATAGCCAGTACCACTGCATAGCCCTTGTCATTAGATCATTCAAAGAGAAGACCTCAGTGAATTATTTAGTGTGGTGGATATGCTATTAAAATATCGATTATTTTAAGAGCTTTTATTACTTTTCGTCGATGATAAACAGTTATCATCTTTGGGTAATATGTCTCAAAGGGCCTTTTGTCCTATTATAAATATAATAAAGCTGAAGATTTTGTTTGTTTGTTACGCTTACACCCCATGAATCACCATGAATTTTTTCATATAAGTTGTAGGCGGTACGAAAAAGCACATAGGGTACCTTTTATCCATTAAAATGGTGTTCCCGAGGGATCATTTATTCAACAGATTGAATAAATGTTTCAACGCCATAGAACAAAGGGCGCAGGCGAAGTCGCTTACACAAGCTAGTAAAAGATACATGCATTTTCTTATTCTTTTAAGCGCAAACTAATGAACGGACTGATAAAACTTTACGCTAATGCAGTTTATATACCAGACTAACACATCCGCTAAATTTACAAAGAAGCCTGGACGAAATCGCTGCAAAAGCTAGTCTATTATAAGTTTTTTTTTAAAGTTTTCTATGCAATCCTGCCCTGAGGTGGATCGGAGTTGTTGCTTCTGCAGAACCCGATTCACTTCGTAAAAGGGCAAGGGGACACCGGGGAGATTTAGTGGATAATCCCAGTGCCGCCATGGTCAGGTGCTGGGTGACCCCCACATACCCCTATCGCCCGCCAAGCGGTAGGGAATCTGTAAGCGGATTACTCCTCGTAAAAAAAAAGGTTTTCTATGCATGTCGTATGCTATGAAGATTGAAGGTGTTAGTTTTCCTCAGCATCCTGAACTTGATATCTCTCAACAACCAGACGGAACAGTGTTCAATGGAATACCGGAAGCAATAGTAACGACATCCTCTTTCGCCCAACGTATCTTTTCCTTTCTACCTTGCCTTTCAAAGTGTTATTGGATCGTAGTTATTTTTTTACCCGTTTTAGCAGCAACACTGATGTTAACTGAGTAATATTTATTAGTAGTAGTTAGTAACTATCTAGCAATATAGCAAAACTAACTATCTAGAAAACTAAGTCTAAAATAAGGGCCAGTGTTATTGAATCCCAGTTATTTTTAACCCGTTTTAGCAGCAACACTAATGTTAACTGAGTAATATTTATTAGTAGTAGTTAGTAATTATCTAGCATCTAGCAATATAGCAAAACTAACTATCTAGAAAAACTAAGTCTATAAAATAAGGGCCAGTGTTATTGAATCCCAGTTTTTTTTAACCCGTTTTAGCAGCAACACTAATGTTAACTGAGTAATATTTATTAGTAGTAGTTAGTAATTATCTAGCATCTAGCAATATAGCAAAACTAACTATCTAGAAAAACTAAGTCTATAAAATAAGGGCCAGTGTTATTGAATCCCAGTTATTTTTAACCCGTTTTAGCAGCAACACTAATGTTAACTGAGTAATATTTATTAGTAGTAGTTAGTAATTATCTAGCATCTAAGAATTTAGCAAAACTAACTATCTAGAAAAACTAAGTCTATAAAATAAGGGCCAGTGTTATTGAATCCCAGTTTTTTTTAACCCGTTTTAGCAGCAATACTAATGTTAACTATACTCCGGCCATTATAAGAGTGCTGTTCTGACAGGTGTCAATTCCATACATTTTCTGTATCGTTTATTCGGAAATGAACTTTATGCAATGGACATAAAGAAATGTCAAAAATGCATTCATAGAATGACCCTACTATAAGTAATATTTATTAGTAGTAGTTAGTAACTATCTAGCATCTAGCAATATAGCAAAACTAAGTCTATAAAATAACATATAACATTAAATTTATATTTCTTTAAATAAATCAATAATTATTTTTACTGTCGAAACATTATCAAAAGTTTGAGATATGTATGTAGTCTATGTCTAAAAATTACAAGGAAATAGTATCGGGTCTTCTAAATCGGAACAGACTAGTTATATAAAAATATCTTTATTTGACAAGTTTATCACGAGGACCTTTGAACTATGTCTAAAAATATTTTTAAAAATCTTGTGGTCCAATCCGAATGAATGGGCGGTTAACAATAACATGTAATAAAAATCAAGTACATGCCATCCCCTTTGATCCTGGAGAACAATGTGTGTTTAGGTTTTACAAGAGAACACAATAATGTTTTTGTAGGCATAATCGTCGCCAAACGTCGATTTCGTATGCAGATTGCAGATTCAGTCGTGGGAGTTAAATTATGAGGTACAAACAACGGGCGGTGGCGATTTTAAACAGAACGTACTTATTTTAAAGTTATACTTTTTTTTAAAGAATTGAAATGTTTTCTAACTTCTTTTATTTATGTTTTATTTATTTTGTAAATAATAATTTCATGTATATTTAACTAAGATAGTCATTTGATAATAAGACTTGCGCTCACTTTGACATAGCTTAATAAAAGTTAAATTAAAAGTGAAGAAATGAAAGATAGCAATTATTGTAATTGTAATTAGACGCATTTTATCAGAAAATGCATAATTAAAATTTGATTAAAACGTCTATCGCTAAAAATTATTTAATTAAAGTTTATACTTTAACATTTTTCAGTATATGGTTAGGTTAGGAAATGAGATGTAATTTATATTTTTAAAGGCTGCATAAAACATATCAAAGAATTAATATAACAATGAAAGCAGATCTGCATAACAAACAGATTATTTGAGGAATAACAAATTTAATTAACGTATAAGTTCTATTATTAAAATCGCTTTCCGCTTGTCACTTATTAACACCTAAATAAACAACTTGTAAAGCCTCACGCCATCTCACATTGTGCAGTTTCTAATCTTATCTGCTATATACCTATTGTAGTTTTATCAGAGGTGTCAATAAATACGTTGTCACTGTGTGAAAGTACTATTTACATGATAGAATATCTACACATTGTTTGCACTTTGATATTTAGTATTGACAGAATATGCGACAGATTCGTTTTGTTAGGCGCATTCGAACAATCTAACATTCTGAATCGTATAACTATGCTCATTTCAATGTTATCTCATCACTGCTAAATACTTAATTTTGAGTATCAGGGTCTAAATGAATAGCGTGATGTGTTTTATTGCGTAGTTATTTGGTAAATAGATTTATATCCTGCAACTTCTTGAAATTTGACAGCCATAAAAGCCTTCTTCCTAAAAATGGTTTAGTACGGTTTTGGAGTTCAGCGATTACATAAATTTACTAGCTTTTGCCGGCGATTTCGTTCGCGTATCTTTATAAATTATAGCCCCTGTGTTTTTCTAATGCACAAATTGTATTACTTTATTATTAGCGCTGGCCGTATTTCAAGGCACGCCAGTATAAATGACATCATACATAGGTCTCTTGCCACCATTAATATACCTTCAATGCTCGAACCAAGTGGTATTGTACGTGATGATGGCAAGAGACCTGATGGGATGTCGCTAGTTCCTTGGAGCGTGGGTCGTCCACTAGTATGGGATGCCACTTGTGCGTCGACACTTTGGCACCGTCCCATCTTCATGGAACAGTTGCTACAGCTGGTGCTGCTGCGGACGCGGCCGAGAAACGAAAAATTCACAAACACAGAGATATCGGTTACATTTTCATTCCCTTCGGTGTCGAATCTTTGGGTCCGTGGGGTCCCAACGCGCTAAAATTCTTCAACAATTTGTCTAAACGTTTGGTCGACATAACTGGCGATCCCAGAGCTGGCCATTACCTCGGTCAGCAAATCAGTCTTGCAATACAACGAGGTAATGCAGCCAGCATGCTTGGCACCCTGCCTAGGGGACCAAAGCTTCATTTAGTATATAATTTGTAAATATATGTTATCAAATTAAATACGTTATTTTCATTACTTTAAAGTTACATCAAAATTCTTTCGGTACATTCGGCGAAATAGTAACCGTGGTCTCCACTAATGAGCATGTAAACTCAATCAACTCCAATTTCTACAAGCTTTATTACCAGAGCACAGCTATTTCAGCTTGTCTTTGAGCACACATCGGTGACACCAGTTCTCTGTCAAAAGAATCTCATTTAACAGTTTGAATCATAAGTCTTAGTAATTAAACAAAGTCGATATCTGCGCCTCTCTCGGTTTTTCTAGTTGCTGGATTTTGATGCCGTTTTCACAATAGTTCATTGAAAGATTTTTCAGATGTTTAACCCCTGATTACAAGTCAGTGCTTCTTGTTGTAAAACTATATAGTTCTATCATGAAACCACGCAGAATTGATTTTATAAATGGATCAATATTTTTTTATGTATTAGATTAGTACCTATAACATCTATTTATTTATGTTAAGTAAAATTTATAATCAATTAAGATAATCTAAATTATTTACATAAAATCTACAAAGTGTACAATACAATAAACGTATCATATGAAGCTTGGGTCTCTTACCTCGTTGTATAGTATAAGGCCACGTAAGGCTATATTTTTTTATTGGTAAAATACGTATGTGAACACATACATTACGTAAGTGTAGGGTAATATTTTCCAATATTATTACTGTTTTTTATATTGAGATTTTGTTTATAAATATCTTAAATTATAGCTTCACTATGAATTGATTATAATTGATTGTAAATTGAGAGCTTTTATATCTCTTAGTAAATATACGTATGTTTAATCTTTTAAAATATATTCAGTCTTCTTTTACCCCAAATCTATCAGTAACGCTAGTCTATTTTAAAAGGCAACGGACGAAACTAAACATAATGTTGAGTGAAGAACAAACAAAACTAATTAGTGTCTTTCATCCCCCTTACGCTTTAGTAACGAATCTATTTTCTTTCTCTGTTACTCGTCATTTTATTTTATGGGGGAGTGTATTTTTGACATTTGCACCTCGCATGTAACAGACGTAGGAGATAAGATTTGAAGTAACTTATGGAGAAAAATAAAACGGATTTGCTACGTATTTACGAAGGCGGCCAATTCACGAATCCGATAAATAACTTTGCACCTACGTTTTACAAAATTAGCTGCTCTTTTGTAATTGCAAAGACTTGTGGGTGTTTAACCGTGGCTTGTAATTAGTTGGTATTTCTTTAAATGATGTTCTATTGTCATCAATATCTATTCTGAATCTTGAGCTATTGCGACCTTGATGTTGAAAACCTTGTTTTGTAACCTTTAAATGATGCAAAGGTCACTTTCATGGAACTCCCCTCCCATCATGAAGATCCATATTCGTAAAAACAGTTTTAATACCTAATTGACTCAAGTTGCTCACTTATCATAACAACGTTATATTGCTAACAGACTTTAATTTAAAAATAAGTAAAAATAATATGACCTTTAAGGATATGAAAGAAAACAGAAGTTCTTAAATAAAGGAAGCGTCTAATTAAGTGAGCGAACAGATATCACCGAAGCCACAGTAAAGTAATATATAGTGAAATATACGGGTATTTACTTCGTGCGTGCACGCTACAGGATTGCAACGCAGTCAGATTTGCTAACAGCGCCAGACTATTACTTTCTGTAGAAGACTACGTCGTAAAATAAATATTTTAAAAAACCCTACTGTTTGCTGCTGTACAAAAATCACGTGCCTGATTTTTGGCGAAATGAACGTTGCCTGGAGACTACTAAGTTAAGAATTTTGTACGACTTATACAATTGTTAACAGAAAGTATGAGTAAGTTGTATGGAATAATATAAACAGCAGACAAAAAGTCACTTGAACGGACAGGACAGACTATTCGCAGTCGCCAAAGAATTGACAGTAAGTCCTTGACTTTCAACTGACTGAGAGTGTATTAGCGTAACAACAATCACAACTTTTTATTTGCCTTTTTCTATAAAAAAGCCTCAAAACTATTCCAAAAAAATACATTTATACATTTAATACGACAGAGAACGCATTCAGCTCATAACGTTGTATCGATCAAACGCGAAATTTAAAAAGTAAATAACTCAAAACTTACTTCGGTCCTCACCAATGAAATAGGGCAAAATAAAATAAATAAATAAAATAAAAATAGGGCAAAATAAAGTCGCTGTTCACTTCCGTCTATTTTTGCGTTAACTTTTTACAGTTTTTGCAAATAGAAAAAGCGATAAATGAGGAAGGTTTGTGTATATAATATGTAGAAAAAAATTATATCGGTGCGAAGTCAGTAACGAGTCGCTAGTAAAAATATATTTCAATAATTTGGTAATATAATTCCTGCTGGATGTTGGTGGTAAAGTACCTAGCAATTTTTTTCCAAATATTTTTAGTACCTCTCTAGTTACAAATAAAATAGAATTTTTCATTGAAATAAAATGGTACAATAGTACATAACACAAACACGTAATTCATGTCTTTATCTTTATATTTATTAGTATTATTATTGGGTTGAAGTAAACATCTGCTGCCACGACCAGCGCCACTGCTCCCCAAAAGTACAGACAAATACTAGCCTTGATGTCAGGGGACATACAACAATGCTTTTAAAGGCCCTAAAATGTAGACTGGCTTATTAAAAATTATTTATTTATTACTAGGTGGTGCCGCGACTTCGTCCGCTTAAAAAATTATATCAGAAATAATTTATTCAATCTTTATTGCTGTTATAGTTTTATCATGCGTTGGATTTTTATTTATATGTGACCTCTCGGATTCCATTCTTTTTTCTGGATGAAAGGTACCCTATATCCTCCCGTTCTGTTCTGTGTCCCTGACAATGTGTATGCAAAATTACATGATTGAATAGTTAAGGCGTGAAAAGGTAACAGACAGACAGAGTTACTTTCACATTAATAGTATTAGTAGGGATAGGGATTTTATTTAATACGATTAATTGGCGATTACAAATTGTAACACATTAGCGCTTCATAAACAGAATGCGTTGAGTTCTCAGTCTATGTTTTAGACTGTGCGACACCTTGTACCGAAACAGTCGTTTTTTTTTTTTTTTCTTAATTTTTTTTTATTAGGCTCACTTACGTTAACTACATTATTACATTTACAGTGAGTAATTAAATAATCTAAATAGTTTATAACAATTTCTTTCCCAATATATCTCCGTGTGTTTTCAGTGTCTGTTGCATGTGGCTATCATCATTGATTTACGTCTTTCACCTGCTTTGGTGATTGAAACAAGCAACCAATACGTAATGCATTGTGATGCAATGCGACGCTATCGGTTTAACAATTGAATAACGTGTACAGTAAATTTGTTTTGACCCTTGACTTAAATAAAATCTAGCTCGGTAAATTCTTATTAGCTCGGTAAATGTTTAATTTGATTATCTCGTTTGTGTTAACAAATATGAATTGATATTTCATTAAATACATTGCCCAACATTTCTGCGTTGTTACGGCTAAATAAAAAATACCAGAGTTTTATTTGTCTCGGGCACACGAATAAGATTATTTTTAAAGTGTTTTTAGAACTAAAGTGGGCACGTATCTAAGTTGTTTTGATTTTTTTTTTTGTAGCACCCAACTTTGGTTGTAGATTTAAAATGTCTTCTATACAGCAGTAACAAGATTAATAAATGTATTATTAAATACTAACGTCCGCCCCCGGTTAGCACTGAAGCAATAATTTCTTCTGCAAATTATCTACACAAACTTTCCTCATTTAACGCTCTTTCTTCGTAAAAACTGTAACAAAATCTTTTGAGTAATTTAAAAAAGTTAACACAAAAATAGACAGAAGTGGACAGCGACTTTTTTTTATTCTATAAAATCTCGTTGCCCTACTTCATTAGTGAGGACCGAAATAAGTTTTGAGTTATTTACTTTTTAAATTTATAAAATACTCTATCATATTAAATGTATAAAATATTTTTTGCAATAGTTTTAAGCCTTCTATTGGCAAGAATTCAATCACCGAAATTCAACAGTATCCAGTAGCCGCGTGACCAGACTTCACGCGGCTGATAGTCATTTTTTAGATGTCCTAATACAGATTTTTTTCTTTTAATAATTAAGTGTAATACTGAGACATTATAAGAACAAGTAAAAACAGACCTTTTTTATTAAAGATGGGTTTGGTCTTGACCAGCATCTATCCATGTAGGAAGGATGAGGCCGACGATGGAGCGAGCTCACCCAGAAGATGCCTATTAATTCTTAAATTCTCTTGAAACTATAACTCAGTCTATTAAAACTAAACATCTTTTTTACGTTGGAGATATGAATATCGATATTAAGCCCGGAAACATTGACAATCACAGTCACTCATACTTGGATCTTTGCGCTGGACTCGGCCTTTTGCCAGGTCACACATACCCAACAAGACTACAAACGTGTCTTGACCATGTTTTAGTCAAAACTTCACTCCCAACTAAAGTACTGGTTTTGGACACTGCTATTACTGACCACGCATCAATATTAATAAATTTGACCCTTACTCATACTAAAAATATAATTGAAAACACATTTATTAACAAAACCAATTTTACTGAAGCAGCTAAATTAATAGCAACTGCTGATTTCTCTTTCATTCATCCGGTTTGTGAAGCTGAGGATGCGGCGGAAAAATTTGTAGGCTTGTTGTCATCTGCTATTAGTAATAACACACATAAAATACACTTACCCAAGCGTAAACGTCCCCTTAAGCCGTGGATGACCCCTGGTTTGATTAGGTGTATTCGCCACCGAGATAAACTACATCAAAAACTAAAAATAAATCGGCAAAATGAGATCCTAGAAATTTCCTATAAACGATATAGGAACTTCTGCAACTCACTTTTGAGAAAGCTTAAACGCCAACACGAAAAGTTTCTTCTGGATGCTGCAAAAAACAGCAAGGAAACTTGGGCTGCTATAAACGCTATTTCTGGTCGTAATAAAACCAAATATCATGCGATAGAGCTGATCAGAGACGGCCCCTTACACTCTGTTGACAAGGTAAATTCTTTTTTCTCGAAAATTGGTAGTGACTTAGCTGGTAAAATAATTGGTAAAAGTAAGCAATCTGCAAGTAACATGACTAAAATAAATAAAAGTCTTAACTCCCTTGTGCTTATCCCTCCGGATGAAAAAGAAATTGAATCAATGCTCCTTGGCCTTAATAACAATTGTGCTGTCGGCTGGGATCTTATCCCTGTCCAATTTCTTAAAATGATCAAGACCAGTATTATAACTCCACTTACCACTCTTTTTACGGCGTGCTTCGACCAAGGCTGTTTTCCAAGTGTATTTAAAAGGTCTCTTATCACACCTGTTCACAAGAATGGGGCCCGAGACAGAGTTGAAAACTACAGGCCCATCTCTGTGCTTCCCGCTCTTTCTAAGATTCTGGAGAAAACGTTGAACAATAGACTTGTAAAATTTTTAGATAAATTTAATATCTTATCAAATGCTCAGTACGGTTTTAGAACTGGTGTTAGCACGGAACATGCTGTTGGTGATTTGACTCAGTATGTGGTGGAGAATCTCGACAAAAAACAGAAATGTATCGGGATTTTTCTTGACTTAGCCAAGGCCTTCGACACTGTTTCGATACCCATTCTTGTGAACAAGTTGGAAAATATTGGTGTTAGAGATACAGCTCTTAAAATTTTTAGCAACTTCCTAACTGGACGTCTACAAAGAGTAAAAATCAATAATCATATAAGCTCTGATGTTAATGTTACCTATGGAGTTCCGCAAGGTAGCATACTTGGACCCAGCCTCTTTATTATATACTTGAACGATCTCTGTTCTTTATCTCTCCCTGGTGGAAAAATCTTTACTTATGCAGATGACACAGCTCTTGTATTCCAGGGTAAAACTTGGTCTGAGGTTAAGAATGTTGCAGAATCTGGGCTTCGAAGTGTTGCTAAATGGCTTGAGTTAAATCTGCTAACCTTAAATTTATCTAAAACGACGTTCATGCAATTTACCATAACTAATAATCCTAACGTAGCTGATATGAGTATTAGAGTTCATACTTGTGATGGACACCAAGCTAATCACTGTTCCTGTCTAAGTATTAGCAAATCGAATACGGTAAAATACCTTGGTATTTTACTAGATAGCAACTTAAGTTGGCTACCTCACATTAAATTAATCTCGGAACGTACTAGGATTCTCATCTGGACTTTTAGAAAATTAAGATATGTAGCTGACTTAGCAATGTTGCGCAAAATTTACGTTGCATTAGCGCAGTCTATTATTGGTTACTGCATAGGAGTTTGGGGCAGTGCTTGTAAAACTCATTTAATTCTCCTAGAGAGAGCTCAACGAGTTCTTCTGAAAACTATTATTTTCAAACCATACAGATACTCAACTGCGTTACTCTATGAAAAATGTAAGGTGCTAACGGTCAGAAAATTATATATATTAAAATTAATCACAGACCAACAATCACGTACTCCTTACGATCCGGAAATATATCGTAACAAACGAGTCACCCCCAACATCCTAAAAGTTACTGCCTGCCGTACAGCGTTTGCAAGGAATCAACGTGCATATATAACACCTCTCTTATATAATAAAATAAATAAGATCCTAAATTTTTATCCATTATTGAAACATAAATGTAAAACAATACTAAAAGAATGGTTATTCACACTAGACTATGACAATACTGAAGCTCTACTTAAAGCAATAAAATAGTAACTTACACATACACAAACATGCGCATTACACACACACACACACACACACACACACACATAACACACACACATATTTATATTTAAATATATTTATTTATAATATTTATACTCTTGCATCATATTGAAACTTAAAATTTTAAATTAAATTTTAAGGAATTTAGAATTATATAGGTTGCTGGCACCTGAGATACAGGGATTTGCCTAGTTCGGGTGTCAGAGTCATTGATTGGCATACATATTGTGCAAATATAATGCAATATAATGTAAATGGCGAATATAGTTGTGAGTATGTATAAGTATTTGTAATCTGTGTACTAAAAATGTCGTAATTTGTAAACGAGTTTTCAGTGAATAAAATATTTTATTATTATTTTATTATTATTATTATTATTATTCACTCGAAGCCGAACCTTGAAAAGATTTGGGTTATATGAGCTCGGAAATACAGACGCCGGCAGTGACTTCCAATCCTTAGCAGTGCGCATCACAAAAGATGTTTTAAAGCGCTTGGTCCGAATTAGAGGAATTTCGACAAGGTGAGAATGGTAACCAGCCATTCTCACCTA
Organism: Bembecia ichneumoniformis; assembly: GCA_910589475.2. Classification (NCBI taxonomy): domain Eukaryota; kingdom Metazoa; phylum Arthropoda; class Insecta; order Lepidoptera; family Sesiidae; genus Bembecia; species Bembecia ichneumoniformis. The sequence goes on from OU342531.1 coordinate 1,356,070, forward strand.
AAGGGAGAAAAAAAAAAAGTCGGTTTTTGTCCGGTAGAAAAAAAGGGAAGGCGGTATGATCTCATGCAGCTCTCGAGCACACTCTCCGAAGTACATCTTATACACACAGACTGGCAACTTTACGTATCTGCAGCTTAGTTCTTATTAGTGTATCATCGCCAATGAGCACTAGACATTTTGATGTCAAGAGTCGAACTATTATAATAAGTTTTGCAGATTAAAATTCCGGAAATTTAGGTTGCGTTTAAGCATAATCGATTTACGAACCTGGTAGTTTATGTATGTACAAGAATCAAAATTTTCCTCAATATCGATTTTTTTTAAGATATCATAGCAGCGATGTATAGATATGGTATAGATAGGTATAGATATAGAAGTAAACAGTACCTACATTTGAACAAAATATTCATTGAATTTAATCTGATTTGTAGGCGTTGGGGAGCCAATCACTTATTATTTAATATGTTGTTTGAGTATAAATATTAATAAGTATAAATGATTTAATATGTTGTCTATAAATCTTCCTTATATAAATATAGAATTAAGTTAACTAGCAAACAAGAAACGGAAGAATGTATGTACACAGTTAAATGCCAGACATGACTTCTTAGGAATAAAAAAAGTCAAAAATAAACGTTCTTTAGTGGCTATAATGTTTTATGTCGTACGTCCTCTGAAGCGTAACGTCTTCCAGACGAGTGGGTCTCCCACGATGGCATCCGGGCTGGGTGGAGCTCGGGACGTGGGAGCGGTTCGATCAACTAACTACTTTGTTTCATTTGTACCTGTTTTAATTGATAATACAATTTTTATCTACCTAATCATATTAATCAAAACTTTGTACGTTTCGAGGATTCTTATACTTTTAACTAGCGACGAGCCTCGGCTTTGCAGGATGTAATATAACTTACACAAATCTTTCTACTATTGAAAACAATTTCAAAATTGGTAAAAACCGTATTAAATAAAACCTGTTGCGTGGTTTAGAAGTATACTCAGAAACAGACAGAGGCGGACAGACTGGGGCGTATTTATTTTATTTACAAATTAGAGACTATAGTTATAATAATTAAAGTTGGCAAATTTTATTTATTTATTAAAACACTAAAGACCCGCCTCCGGGTTCGCACGTGTGCATTTTTGTCTGCAAATTATATACACAACCCTTTCTCGTTTATAGCTCTTTCTATTAATGAAAACCGTATCAAAATCCGATAGGAGGTTTAGAAGAAATTAGTGGAGAAATAGACATTAACGAAGAGAGAGTTTATTTTATAATAGGATGTAGATTAATCGTAAGAAAAATATAACAATGAAGACGTTGTTTCGAATACAGTAAAATGGCCAAACGTTGGTTCGAACAATAATATTTTAATAGGCATCTTTCTAAAGAGAGAAGAAAGATCATTGAAAGGTCGCTGACATTGGCGCAGACCTGTCCAACTACTATATACCTGTTTGAATAGACTATAAAACATAAGAAGATATACTGTTTCGTAAGACTTAATGAATACAAAATATATTCCCACTCGCAAGTCACAGGAGACAGCGTTTTCCATTGTGCTGTCAACTACAACTACTGCAGCTCATTGAGATATTTGATAATTAGTTTAAAAGGTTTTTTTTTTAATTATTTGTACATAAAATACAAACAAACTACTGTCCATTTAAAGTGTAGGTATATTAAATGTTTTTTTTTTAAATAAAATAAATAAATACCTATTTACAAAATTATGTGCTTTTTCTCTTATTTTACAGTGAACTTATAAAAACTAATATAATATTTTCAATATTTTTTTTTTTTTATAACGCATTAATAAAAATATTAAATACCTCGAGTAATTAGTGCAGCCATCTTAATAGTTTTTTTTATGTTTGGGATGGCCTTGTATCAATAACCACCATTGTAGTGCGTGTGCGGGAGCGGTTTTATGGGTATCCCGTGGTATTGGCTGGCGCTTCACACAAAATTAAGAGCGATCGAGTAACAGTACCTGTTCGACCAGGTCTGATGCATCCAGGTCAAGGTATCCTCAATAATGAGCAAGTTCAGCTCGGCGCCAGTCACCAACACAAATTATTGTCCACAATGAAAACATTCCTTTAAAATTATAGTACGTTGCTAGGGTTCACAAAGCGTTTTTAAGTAAATAATTGTTTATAAGCGAAGCGAGCAGGGATGCGTCCGCAATGGACGGCGACAAGCGAACAACTGCTGCCCTCTATCGTCCGAAACTGCGAGAAGGCCAGCACAACACACACGCCCAACCAATGTTCACAACTAAAATTACAAAATTCCCACATTGTTGTTTTATTTGGAGTGCAAATGTGCATCTTGCATTTGGAACTATAAATCGCACCAGAATTCGTTGTGTAGTGTCGAAAGTCCTAAAACAAACACACAGGCAGACAAACGCTGACGGCTGATGAATAATTTCATATTATTCTTTCATATTTAGAGATGGATGTAAATTATAGTCGTTTTTAAAAATCGCTACTCTTATAAATTACACCACATGTGAAAAAATGTTCTCAAAGTCAAGAATACTCATTGAATTTGAGTTCCGGTTTAATTAAGTAATATGAAAATAAGTCTGTGAAATATCTCATTAAAATTATAAACTTTCTCTTTACGCATAAAACCTCTACGAAATATCTTTGTTTTCATTTTACTAAGTCGTTTTAAGGGAATTGAGAATTCTCTAAGAACACGTTTAACACATTAACATAATTAGTGTTATTTAACATATTTTTAATCTAATTTACTTTCTTTTTTTCAGGTAAGACATGTCCTGACTTCTACAAAAAAGGTTTTTATTAATGACTATGAACTTTGTATAAAAATTCTGTTATTATTTTCAAGGTGGTTACTGCTGCCAGTGTTACTTGAAATTTACTACTAATACTAATTGTCATATATGTGTGAGATGAGTGTGAGTGGGTGTGGGTATATCAATTAGTATATATAATAACAATAATTCATTCATTTCTTTTTTAAGTATTAAAAGATTGGGTAATGTTTATTATATAGCTTCACTAGTATAGCATACTTACCTGTAGTTAAAATTTTAAATATTTATTTATTTATTTATTCGGAGAAATAACAGACACAAGTTTATGTTATAGTTACATGCGTAGAATCTAATACATAAGTACAAAAAAAAAACTTTAAAAAAAAGCTTAAATACGTATTAAATTTCTCCACGAGAATGTCTATGAATTCAACTGAATGGTTTTTTTTTTTCTAAACATAAGAATTACACAATTATTCATCTATCTTATCGAAATGTACTCGTAGATATCACGTAATAGATTGATGTAAAAACTTTTATTGTATCATTGATATGAAACTGCGTATAACAAGCACTTCTAAAATCAACTCCAATATTGAGAACTAGCGACCCGCCCCAGCCTTGGCGCTGGTGCATTTTTTCTGCAATTTATATACAAAAACTTCCTCCTTGATCGCTCTTTCCATTAGTGAAAACCGTATCAAAATCCTTTAAACGGTTTTTAAGAAGTTAGCAGAGAAACAAACATAATATGTAGAGATTTAATTTTTTTTTTTTTTTTTGTAAATATTTAAATCTTGTAAGCCTCTTTTACAACAGAAGACTTACATTTAAAGTAAAAAAAAAATAAAAATAAAAAAATACTTAAAATCCCGTAAAAGTAAATAATTAAATCTCTTCGAGAACTACATGTAAATGTGTCCAATAATACATGTATAAATTTTATAAAGTAGTGATTATTAATTTTTTTATTATTATTATATGGCTGTGACGACGGTGACGCCACCGCCCGCCCGCCGCCACGGCGAGAGTGGCTCCCAATTTTTTTATATTTTTAGACGATCCCTCGGGAACCTAACCCTTTTCCAGGATAAAAAGTATCCTGTATGCTAATCCAGGTAATAAACTATCTATGTGCCAAATTTGGACATTTTTGCGTGAAAGAATAACAAACATCCATACATCCATCCTGGCAAACTTTCAAATTTATAATATTACTAGGAAGACCTACGATATAACACGACACAATCTAAATCTATATTGCGGATTTTAAATGGTAAATGAGCTAAGAAGATATTACGATAACGTGCAGTAGACAACTAGAGTGTATTTTTTAAACAGACTTTTAACTTTACTGTATTTTAATAACTGACGGTATTAATTAGTTATAGTTATATTAATTGTTTATATTTTTTGCATTAATTAGTTACAGTTTTATTAGTGATATTAATTTTAATTAGTTCACATAATAACCCATCATCAAACGACTTGTGATGCAACAATATTTTATGGCCACTTTCTCTGCAATCTATTCAATAATGTCTCTATAGAGAAACACGTAATAATGTACTTGCCAGTCTGTGTAGTTGAAACACGTGTTTTATCTACTAGAATAAAACTTATCTTAATTTTTTATATAACTAATTCATTATTTTAATTGTACATGCTCTAAAAATAAGTCCATATATTTAAATTGAATTGTGGAATGTATATTTCGATTCACAGCCTAAAACAGGCTTTTCATTGATACACTACGATTTTCTAAGATACTTTTTTAGAAATTCTTAAAATAGTTTGTAATGCATTGGGTATCCAAAACTTCAATAAAAAAAGGTAAATTTTTTTTTAAATAATAATCGAAATACATAAATAGAATAAAAAAACTCAAAATCTCTACTGTAGAATTTTTCAATGAAAGATATAGCAATTAAAAATCTTTTCTTTTCTTTTTCTTGCAATTGTATATGCGGGGAGGGGAGAAAATGCAAGATGGGTTTCTAATAAACCTAAACTTCAACCAAGACAAGAAAAAAGAAGTGTAAGATTTAATGTGTTCAAAAATTTATTTTGCCCCGACTATAATCTCCTCCAACTAAATGGCGACGGAAACTAACTACTTATACAGCCTCGTTATGCCGGTCTAGATTTAATGCCTTCTACAAAACGCCATAATTGCTAATGTTTTTTGATAATTGCTTAAGAAAAATGCAAAGTTTTTTCTTCTTACTACAGAAACAACAGTCAAGGTTTATATAAACCTCGAGAATAAAACTCAGTGGTCTCGTTAAATATGTTTGAAATTGAAATCCGTTTATCATTTTAACAAGTTAAAACATGAACAATTTTAAGCCAAATGCTCCTGTGAATAAGAAAATAGACAATATTTAACCTTAAAATCTGTCTTAAAACCTTAAAACCTGATCATCATGGTAAACGAAATATCCGTTAAAATTTACTATTATTTTTAATCTGATTATGTTTACTAGGGCTATTTGTACTAGAATTGAATCATAATGCAAAGCGACGTCAGAATTGATTCACAACGATATCGCGGAAGTTCTTGAACTGATGCCAAATGGTCAAATTTAACGAGATCTTATTCATTCAAGTGCACAGTCATACTTAACCGATTCCCGTGAATAACGGAAACCAATACTTGTAAAAGTCTTCAAAACGAAGCCTTATAAATATAATCTGTCTACTGCAGAAGGGTGAGGGAGATTTAATTGACACGTCACACCGAAAGGCTTTTGTTCATTAAATGGATCTCTTTCAATCTTTATTTTTGGTAATTTGACATTTGACATTTTATTTAGATTTTGTTAAAATTATTTTATATCTGTGGCAAAATTAAACAATATATAATTATTGTTACAAATATCACGATGAGACTAAACAAGGCATTGTCACGTTTGTGCATCTCAGAGTGTAGACTACGTGTCGTGTAAGTCACTCCTGTGTCATCTTGCTGTCATTATAAGTAGTATTACCATTAATACTTACTATTAGTACCATTAGCAGCCTGCCCCTGGCAGGGCAGGCAACGTTCCGCAGTCATAACCTAGGCAGCAATTCTGATGACAGTAACCACGGTGAAATTGCAGCACTTGTGCTGTTGTTTTTGGATAATTGATTAGATGGTAAGTAGCCACCTACCATCAAGTAGACCTTTATAACCCTTTCAAGCAAAAGCTACTGAACCGATTTTGATGAAACTTCCCAATAATATATTTTGTACATTAGAGTAACATATAGGCTATAATTTACATATTACATACATATGTATAGAAATGCAAACGACAGACATCAGTATTCTGGGAAAACTCTAGATTATATACCTTTTGAGATAGCTGAATAAACATAGATATTTTTAAGCACATCTGCAACGTAACTTACTTCGACCCAGTTTGTACAGTTACCTAAACTTTTGGTAATGATTACTATAAGGCGACTATCTTATCTACACAAAAACCCTAAAAAAAATTGGCGGCATTATTTAAAGAATCAGAAAATAATAGATTAAAAATCGGCAATTCTTATAAACAATCTTAAAAGTTCAATATCTTGAAAACAGTTAGGTTTGGGATATGGTGCTTCATAGTCAAATCATTCAGTAATGATTATACAAGCTTTTACTTGTCGACTTAACCGGGAACTCAGTAATATGTATTATAAATATTTAGAGCTTTTGGCCGCAACTTCGTCCGCGTCCATTTTTCTTCGTTAATAAAACATTTACTCATTCATCTTTTATTTTATTTTTATTTGTTTTGGTTTTTATTTTTATTTTTACATGATTATCGAGGGATCATGTACAGTACTTTTTTCTGGATTAAATATATCCCTTATAACATATATGCAAAATTGTATTACGATCGGTTGAGTAGTTAAGGCGTGAAAGCATAACAAATAAATTCATTTTCTCATTTTAATATTAGTTAGGACTAACTGCAATTTAGAAATAGCCTGCAACTTCATACGCGTGGTGTTCGGAATAACGCGTAACTTTATTGTTTGTAAACCGATTGGAATGAAACAAACACAATGTTACGAGAAGCTTGCTACGATACATCCGTGAAAACCGCATTTAAATTAAACTGTTTCTTAGATTAGCGTGCACAAACGCATAGACAAAAATTCTAAAATCTATTTTTTTGCTTCGCTATACATAAGTTATACATGATTTTTTTTTTTAATTTAATGTACAGAAACGGCTCGTTTACGACATATGTATAGATTATCGGGGGCTTACCTGGAAATTCCATGTCATCCAAGATTAATCTCTTCACCGTTAGTGCGAGTAATCATTATGTCTATCTGTTCCACACGGGAAAAAGTGACAGAGCCCTGATTAGTGATTTGGTATCGAGCACCATTAGATTAAAATCCTTATAGGAATAATGGCTATTAGGTTTGTGCTAATATTCTAGTTTTCAGCCAGTATGCAGCGAGGTTTCCCGTTACTCAGCCACCGATGACGGCACTAAATACTAAATATATCGCACCTCGGGTGTTTGAACTCGCGACCGGAGAGTGTGTATACACTTTCCACCTATTTCCAAACAGGATTTCTATAGTTCCGGAATCCGCGAATTCCATTCGTAAAATTTCCTCAAATGACGAAAAAAAGAAAATATTTGTCAAACTTATTCTTAAAAATTCTCATACAAATTCTACTATTAAATTCGAAAGTTTCTGAGCATGTTTGTTACTCTTTAAAGCGGATATACTGTATTTGATGGAACTTTTTACTAAGATAGTTACTCTTACAGAAGACCACCGTGAAATAACATTGTGTTTCGATGAGTGAGTACAGGATACCAGATTCAATTGTTCTATCCTTTCCTAATCCTTTATTCTTAATACTGCTATGGTCGCTATCAAGTGGGCCGTTAGCCTGTTTATGACTAAAAATTATACATAAAAATAACACATATGTCACATTTTATACAGAAATGTGAACGAAAGCAAAAGCTAGTTCATATAAATGTTAATCAATTAATTAATAGTTATGTTATAGTTATAAATGCGAAAAAAATTGGATAAAACCTTACCTATACAGTTTATACATCAGAATAGCAAATGGGTAATCTTTATACATATAATAATAAAGTCGTGTTAATTACAACATTTATAACTCGAGAACGGCTAGAACCATTTTTATGTATTTGATTTTTTGAATTGACTCCCGAATAGCAGAATAACTATTTAAACATCTGAAATATTCACGAAAACAATCTTTGTGAATAAAATTCATTCTCTTCATATAAACACATCAAAAAAGTCTAAGCAACACATACAATTTCAAATTATTAATCAATTATTATATCATTTCTTACCAAGTAGGTAATACCTATGTAAACTTTTTTGATCTAGCTAGAGGACATACTGACTGGTTGTAAAAAAAAATCGAGTATCATTTGTTTTTTTTTTTTTCATAAATTCAAAAGCGAAAGCATTTGTCCGAATTTTATAGCGTTTTCTTCGCTTAAGTCTGTATCAATATTTTGTGTGGAACAGGTTTTTATTCTGAGGCGGTACGAAGTTCGCCGGGTCTGCTGAAAAGACATATATGTGTATTTTTGAACGTTTGTAATGAATAAACTCAAAAAGTACTGGATCGATTTAAAAAATTCTTTCACCTATAAAAAGCTACATTATCAGCGAGTAACATGGGCCCTCACCCTCCCTTTACCCCCCTCCGTACAAATGTATGTTTGTAATGAATAAACTCAAAAACTACTGGACCGATTTTAAAAATTCTTTCACCTATAGAAAGCTACATTATCAACGAGTAACATAGGCGAAGACGGCGCCCTCCCCCCGTCTTCGCCGTTTACCACTCCTCCATACAAAAATGCCGTTTTCCACGAATAATACTTTATAAAGAGACGTGGACGAAGTCTCGTACAACAGCTAGTAATTTATAAAAATATGCGTCATAAGCCGCGAGCAAAATTTAGACAATATATAAGTTCTTGATGAAAATTTCAAAATAAATTAACTTTATTCTGAAAGTGTCGTACCCTCACTCAACTAATGTCAGACAATTATGACGAACTCGTATACAGTTAACCGCATAAACGTATGTTGAAAACGGAGACACAATGTGCAGATGCAATAGTTAGTCCGTTTTAACGGTGGGTGATTTACTCTTGACCTCGTTTTTGCGGTGATTTCGTTGAAAAATTAACACTTCTGTACGTGACCACTTTACTTTTTCTATGAATTAAAGACTTTAGGTATATAAAAAGCCTGTATTTTTTTTATGTCAGGTCGGCAGACAGGCTGACGGTCCACTTGATGGTAGGTGGCTACCGTCGCCTATAACACAAGCAACGCCAAAGCTGCTGCAAGTGCGCTGCCAACTGCAGTAGGATTAAGGATAGGGGATTAGGAGTGGATAGGGAAATGGGCCCTGGCATCCCTTACTCCCTCACCGAAACACAGCAGCACACGTGCTGTTATTTCACGGTGGTCTTCTGTAAGGGGGTGGTTACTGCCGCCAGACGGGCTGCCCTGCCACTACTTTCCAAATCCAGACCAGAGCCAAATTTGAAAAGTTGATTTTTCAAAGTTGACCCTGCCGGGAATCGAACCCGGGAACCCTAGAACAGAGCGTTAAGGCACGCACCCTAACCACTCATCCAATGGGTTCGTCTTTTTTTTAAATCAGAGTATTTGACGACCGGTGACGATTCCAAAGTCCCCTATGGACTAGAACTACACCTAAGACTATATTTGAGAGTAACTACACCCACTCGAGGGGTGTTTTAATGGGTAAAAATCCCATATAACCTCTATGGGCATTTGCATTGCATGCGACATTTGTTCATAAGGTATCTTTTGAAGATTTCTCCCCCCGTTAAAAAAAAATTAGTATGCTTGTAATGCTTTTTTAATGGAGCGATTCGAATCATTATTGAAAAGCCATTTTTTTGTATGGACAACGGATACAAAATCTCCAGAAGCATTATATTTATGTATTAATATAAGTTCGAAGGATTATGTACTCGTAGTTTTGTCATGCTAGAAAATGGTGGGCATTAGTACTTTAAATTAGTTACCTACTAATTTAAGTTTCTTGACGAAGGAATATAATTTTGAATTATGAGACAAAATATCGGAACATATGAGGCATGAACCTTAAAAATACTTACCTTAAATTGATTACGAACGAAGATTTAGAACAGGATTTCCCAACCTTTATGTCGCCGAGCCCCCCCAAAAATAAGAAACACATTCTTTTATATTAACTAAATTATTTATTAGAATTTCAACTAGGTGCTACCTTTTATTATTAGATTGTTATGTGATATTATAATTCGATCCTTATATCGCAAAAATTAATTAATATATCTAAACTAAGAGACTATGCAACTTGTAGTGATGCTTTTTTCATTACAATTTAAAAAATTTCTTCTGTGCCAACATACAATAAATATAATTCCTTAAATTTATAAGAAAATATAGCACTGTTTTAAGTATAAAACTAATATGACACTGTTTATAAGTGTACAAAACTAAAATAACACTGTTTATAAGTATAAAACTAAAATAACACTGTTTTTAAGTGCAAAACTAAGATAGCAATGTTTTAAGTATAAAACTAAAATAACACTGTTTTTAAGAACAAAACTAAAATAACACTGTTTATAAGTACAAAACTAAAATAACACTGTTTTTAAGTGCAAAACTAAGATAACACTGTTTTCAAGTGAAAAAATTAAGATAGCACTGATTTTAAGTATAAAACTAAAATAACACTGTTTTAAGTACAAAACTAAGATAGCACTGTTTTAAGTATAAAACTAAAGTTTTATGGTTTTTAGTAGGTGATTTAGTTTTAGTAAATTAGTCGTGCGATCACTCGTGCAATACAAAATATATGTTCTAAGTAAAGCTCACTAAAGGGCAGCTTAAGGGCCGTTAAACTTTCTCAATTGAACAATTTGTTGTTAGGGACCCGCACAGGGACAAATTGATGATTAAAGTCTGGACAATTTAATTGTACTTAGTTGCTTTATAAAAGTCACCAGATCATATTGCTAGGTAGTCTCACAATCAGATAAAAATTGAACCTATATTTTAGTCAATATTAATTATTGAAAAACAAACAAAATTTATATAAAAAAACAAACCATCTGCTACTTACACATGTAATAGTTATAAAAAACTTTTATCGTACCCTCGCGTACTTGACGATTGATGCTGTGTAAATATATACCTAATTGTAATATTATACCGTGGATTCAATATGAGTCAACATTGTGAAAGTGATTTTTTTATTCTGACCGTCATATGGCGGATACCGAAAGCCAATGACATCTTCTCACAATTTTTTTCGAATTTCGAATTATACAAGTTCCAGTCTCCAATTATAGGTTCCAGACATTATTAATAATTTACGATATACATACTGGCCAAATTAAACCATAATCATTAGAAAACTAACTAATAGTTACTAAACAGAAAAAAAAGAACATCGTTAAATAAACAAACCACAAGTAAGTAATAACTGTTTTGTTTATATATTTTATAACCTATTTATATAAATCTATACTTATTAATATGCGAATTACAAAGAGGTTAAATATTGTTATTTTTGGAAATCTTTTCTCAGACACTAGTAATGAAAATATTTCGTTGATTCATGGTTTGACGTTAAAATCAAAATATCACCAAAATTCTTTTATGTACCCACTGTAATGAGTACACATCACAATTGTAGGCTGTATGCAGTATTATCGAGGTGATAATACTGCAGATTATCACCTCGATTAGAAATGATGTAGTGGCAAGTTCAGACTGAATATATCAAAATAAATATGTCTCACTTTAACAAGTAGATTGAGAGTCTTTCTCCTCCACGTATAATATAAACATTACGTTTATGGATCGAATGTAATTTTTATTCATAAGATTTATATAATAACAGTAATTAAATTACAATAATGATACAAAAACTTAAAAACTAACCTAATAAATAAAAAATATAATACAATAAATTGAAATTTACTGTTTATAAATTTTATTATTGATGCAAGTAAATTTTGGTCCAAGTGGCAAGGTACCCAACATGCTGACTGCATTTACCTCTCTGGATTGCTAACTTTTGTCTATCAAGCGCTTTGATAATGGATAAGTTTTGGGATCCCACGGACCCAGCGTCTCAAAGCCAAGACAGACGAAAGAGTAAGAAGTGCGTACACTTATGTTTTTATACTCATTAATCTTTCGCTCCTCTGAATTCTTTATTCCGGAACCAGCTTTAACTATGGTACTTAGAAAATGGGAAGGAGTCAGTGTGTCCACACATGTGGAGTCCCACACTAACTGTCTACACCCATCTTCCAAAGAATCAACGACATCCCATCAGGTCTCATCCCATCATCAATATAATATCGTTTGGTTCTGACTACAGATACGTTAATTGTGGCAAGAGATTGACGAAGGATGTCATTATTAGTTCTATTCTGACTGTGTCCCAGAGAATACGAACACACCTTTCTCCTAAACCAAATAATGTTTAATTAATAATATCATTCACTTCAAATTAAATCTTTCATTGCTTAGTTTCACTTAAACACTTTGTCAAACGTTATTAAACTGAACTTTACTTAATCCAAAAATGAATGGTCGGAAATCTATTTTCAGTGGAATGTTTCTTTCGTTATTTCATTAGGTGATTTTATCTATTTTATTTTAGAGACACCAACAGCACATACACTTAAATTATATAATTAAAAAACTGCGACTATTAGTGTATGGACCAACAGCATTCAACATAGATAACTACTTAGAAACTCTTAGAATTCATGCTTAGAAACTCAAAAAGCCGACCGAAATAAGGTGGCCAAAATTAAATACTGTAGGCACAAAAAGCATAAAAATATACAGATTATAAACATACTGTTAATTAAGAAAAGAAAAGTTTAAAATCTATACGTATAATATATACTTATTATATAATTATAATATAATTATTTTATTATTATTATTAAATATTTTTTTCAAAAAAACAATTTGTAATTATCTGGAATAGTATTTTCGTAGGAATCTGCATTTTTTTAAATAGAATAGGTACATCCTATGTTACTTGCTGATAATAGAACTTTCAATAGGTGACGGAAATTGTAGTTTTAGACTTTATCCATGGCAAGCATACATAAAAACATACAAGTAATCAAATGTTTTTTTCTTCATAATATTAGTGTGTAGATGTCATTTTAAGCAATAATAGAATCGTACCAGTATAGTCGTTAAACAAGAATCTGTTATGTGCACTTTTTGAGTATCCAACATTTTGACCTCATCGTATAAAACAACTGCTAAGTGCTTAGGTATGACCACCATTTGTCGAACTAGGACCTCATACAGAATATTATGTTATGTGCAAAATAATAAATAAATTATTATATTTTCATGTTTAAAACACCAATAAGTTAACGTATATTCTTTAGTTTCAAATTATATTTTTTAATAAACCTTCATGTTGAATTTTTCAAGAAAACTTTTTTGTCAGTATCTCAAAAGTATACTTTTTGCACATAGCAGATTTTAGTTTGACATCGACGATATACTATCTACATCTAACATATTAGAATAACGAATTATTTTTGTAGTAGTGGCAGGGCACACTGAGTTTCGCAGTGATTTGGACAGCCCATCTGGCGGAAGTAACCACCCCCTTACAGAAGACCCCTCCTAATCCCTTATCCTTAATCCTACTATGGTCGGCATCACACTTGCAGCAGTTGTGGCGTTGTTTGTCTTATAAACGACGGCAGACACCTACCATCAAATGGACGGTAAGCCCGTCTGTTGATCTTAACATAAAAAAACACATTACATGTATTCAAATAAAATATCTTTTATTTAATATTTATTATCTATACTTTATAATAAGATCGTTGACTCTATCAAGATCCAATAGTCGACCAATAACAGCTCCGATCATGATGTCTAACTGTAATTTATCTCAAATCAAGTTTTCAAGCTTCATTATCCAGACCAGCCACGCTTTTATACCACTGGTTTTAACTATTATAAATTTAGTGTTATGCGTATTTAGATTTCTTATTTAGATTTAGCTTTTCTCTTGTGGATCCGGGATTAGTAGAGCAGGTTTCTATTCATTGTTAATTAATTATATGCCATATGTGCCCATAACAGAATGGTATAAATATATTGTTTAATCTCTCATCTGCTGTCTGTCAGTGTCATTAAAGATAGGATTACAATTTCTTATATAAGTATATAACTTTTTGAGTTGAAATTTCTTTGAGGTCCTCTGAAAAATAGTGCTCGGGTAACTTCGGAAAATAGAACGCTGTACGATCTTTGTTTTTATGTTACAGTGTTATGTAATGTTATGTTTTAGGTACGTAGGACCATAAAAATAAAAAACCTATTATTATAATTATTTTATACTAACACAAAACATTAAATAAATCGCCAGTAAGCACTATTTTGACTTGCGATATGAATAACTATAGAACGGAGTAAAGGCGAAACCCAGTCCATTAAAAGGAAACAGAGAAGAGATACAACTTTTACGATGATATGGTAATGTTATGACATGAGTTCTGGTATAAATTCCCAGAACTGTTTTGGAAAAGAAGAGTACGCGTGTTCGACTCTCGATTATTTGGTATAAATGAATAAAAAAATGAAGAACTGAACCTGAAACAAAAGGGACTATTTAAAATTTATAATAATTTGAGAAACACGAATCTCAAAACAAGTTAAATAAACACTACCATAATTCTCTCCTTAATTTCCTTGTACAGGACAAAAAGATTGATAATGCTTTGTGTAAAAATTAGGTAAGTTTAATTAACGTGTTGATATTTACGTCACTGAGTTTCATTGTTCGGGGTTCCTTACGATCTCATCTACATTGTTCCGTCGATTTGAATCGTTCTCCTCTATTGCTCCACTGTTTTGTGTTTTAATGGTTCCAACATGTGTAACAACATCCTTCCTTTTGCCTTTGTTTTCTACACCACATGTGTTAGATTAGCAATTTGTGGGCAAACGTACACCAGGCGTTATTAAAAACTCAACATTATTTTATGTGCAAATTGCATTGCCTTGCCTATGTCAATATTTGTGAACCCCATTATGTGCGCGATTGCTTTTATGGATGCAATGGTTGTGTTTAGATTTAATTTTCTTTTTTCATTTTTGGAAAATGTTTGCCTTTTCGCTGTAAATACAAATATTTTTTGGTTTAAGAAGTCCGTTAGTGCTATCGGTCCTTGCATAAACTTTTTTTTTCAAATCCGTTATCGAGTATCGAAACAATTAGAATTAAGAAATGTGTTCTTGCTGAACTGATTCCATTTTACGTTTGGTCGTGCACATCCATCTTATCCCAAGAACCGTAATACCGTTCAATGTACGGTTGTCCGCAAATATAACTCGGCTCATTAGCGAGGAAGTCGAGATCAGACGTTTGTATTGACTCATTGTATTTGTATCGTCTACTTTAGTGACCTCTTTCGAATAATCGTTTACATCATCACTATAAACATTATTAGTTGCGATAACGAATCCTTCATTAAAATTAACAGGAGTTACAATTCAAAAGGCGATATCATTCGATAACGCTTCTGGCATGAATAGAAATAGCTTCCAAAGGTTAACAGTAAACAGTGAACCCGAGGGTTCGAGCAAAAACGTCACAAAAAAGCCGGTGCCTTAACTGGAAGTTATTGGGTACAACTGCATAACCGGCAGCCATTCATGGTGAGGGAACGAGACGCAATAGTGGCTGAGAGAAAACTGCCGCGCGCCTGAGAGAGTGAGGGAGATTGCATTCCAAATACGATACGAACGTTGCGCCCGCGCCGCGCGCCTCACCAGCCGCTCGAACAACCTTTACTTTACTTAACTTGACTGACTTCACTACAAGACGACCGGCTGAGAAATGCGGTCGTCCGCAATTCACGCGCATCCAATTCGATGTCGATAAAAACTCTCGTGACAACTCTCTATTTGAAGTGGATTTCGTAACAGTTAATTTGACAATTGGTGCCGGTTACTTCCGTAAAAAACAAACGGTCCGCGACCTTTGTTTCTGTGCCGCAGTGGTGTGTTGTGCGAAGTGTTGGGTGCGTTAGACTGTTAAGCAGAAGAAACACCGAGGATACTTTCACTGGACTGAAAGTTGGAAAATATTCTTTCGGAGCACTTCCATTTAGGGGACTCCAAAGGAATTTCACAAGTGAAGAGGTAAATAACTTTAATGCAATTATCAACTTTAATGACAATACTCGCTTTACGAAGGAGAAAATGTTTTTTTTTCTAAGTCATAGAGTTTTATAGAAAAACAAAAAGTAAAATTAATTATCACATTGAGAAAGAAAAAGACAAAATTTTTAAATTTTTTCACGAAACATGCGATTCACAGAAAATATATAAAAACAAGTGTCATAATGTATTCTTATTAATGAGGTATTATGAAAATGCTCACGAAATTCTTATCGAAGTGAAAATATTTTCTGTTTAAACGTAAATGTTTGGGCTTTATGAAATTTCCGCATCGGTTTATATGTATTTAAACTGATAAGGCTGACAAGTTGAGATCATCAAAGTGATATACAGTGGCAACTAGTAATCAAACGTTTACTGGTATGTATTATTACAAATTAGAAATCAAATATTTTGTATAGAAAGAGAGAGAGAGTGAGAGAGCTTATTTTGTTTATATATGTGGAGCATAATCTCCTTTAACCACTGCACCTATTTCGAAAATTCTTTCACTATTTAAAGGGTACATTATTCCAGATTATATACACTAACTTCCCCAATAGAAACCGGGCGAAGCCGGGGCGCGTCAGTTTAGTAGATAAAAAAGAAGCATTAAACATTAATAAATAACATGCAGGATTATTGGCAAAATAAAAACAAAAGATAACTTCTACGGTGCTGGCTGAAAATCAGCGCTGTAGGTGTTTGTCTAGCACCTCAGCACAATGCCGAGTCAGTATCCGATTCGCTGCCGCGAGGACACACACCCGTTTTTTTTTATTATTCTCTGTCCTGTTTTGTATATAATGTCAGTGTCTTTCGTGCAGTGAATAAAAGTCTTTCTTTCTTTCTTCTTTCCTTCTTTCTTTCTTGTAAAATATTGTATAATCAAGTAGACATATTCACAGGAATTGAAAAACTGGTTAAACGATGACACGTTCTATCTGAATTTTGATTAGATCTGGCCAGTAAACTTAAATCTAACTTTTAAGAGCTATTACAAGCACAAAAATAGTAAATACTATTTAGCTGACCCCGCAATTTCGTATTCGGTATAGCGCGTAACTTTTTTGTTTGTAAACCGATTGGAATGAAACAAACACCAAATCTTACGGGAAGCTTGTTACAATACACCAGTGAAAATCGCATTCAAATCGGTTAAGTCGTTTCTGAGATTAACTTGCACAAACGTACAGAAAAACAGACAAAAATTCTAAAACCAATTTTTTTGACCTCGGTAACATAAGTACAACGTGAACAATGTTTTTTTTTTTTGTAAAATATTTAATGTACCTACATAAAGACACGGCTCGTTTACGATTTTATTATAAATGATAGTACCTATGCATCTCCCAGTGTACAAATATTTCTTATTAAGTTCGCATGAAGAATATTACAACAACCTCATTTAACAATAAAATACTAGTTAAAAACGATGATTGTAACTAACAAAGTTAAAATTAACCACCAACCTAATTCGAGCCGTTTCGTCCCACTTCTGAACGGAGTGTAGGTGTTTTATATCTAACATCGAAGACAGTTATAGAATTGATCACACACGTTCATTATCTTTGGCTGCGGTTTCCCACAAATTTCCCCCATGAAATGCGATTGTTACCGAGGCATACGTGACAGCCGTGTGGCTGACGATGTATTCAATGTGGTCTAAATGGTGTTGCCACCATGAGAACATTGCATATTATTATTACCATCAAAATATACATATACACCGTTACATTATCAAACAAACATATGATGCAGGGCCATCTTTAACCTATTGGTGGTCCTGGGCACTTTAGACTATGACAAAGGATTATTTTATTAAAATTGGTAAAATGAATATACAAGTCAAATTTTACATTTAATCAAACGTTATTTTTATTTCTTTATATTTACTACAGTAAATTAATTGTTATAATTAAGTATAATATAATCAGCATTCACTATAATGCAGGTTAGTGCTTAAAAGATCTAGATTGATTGAAGGGGTGGCCATCAAGTACATCTCATTCTATGGACATCAGCATCAAACAGGTCATCTTGAAGCATTGTACTTTTTAAATAATTTTTTATTCTTTTCAATTTGAAGAAGGAGCGTTCGTCGGTGCAGTTAGACGGGAATTAGGGGGTCCCATCGATGACGGGGCCCTGGCCCTGGTTCAGAGTGCCCAGGGGCCTGATTATATGCATCGTTTTTAAAAGTAATGGCTGTTTAAAACACATACCTACAGTTAATTACCTTCTTCAACTGTGCCCGTCTTACATCAGGAGCTCGGTGAAATAACAGCTCGCGTGCAGTTATTTTTTGCCACAAACTAGTACTAGCGTACACACAACACATTCAATTATGTCACGACACACACGGAGTGCCAGAGGCCTGCCACAACATACACTATTTCTCCTTCTCCCTTACTCTTTCCTAGCGACCCGCTCCGACCTCGGATGGGTGTACATATAATAAAATCGTAAACGAGCTGGTCTATAGGTACATTAAATATTTTAAAAAAATTATACACGTTGAACTTGTGTTATCGAGGTCAAAAAAAATATTTTTAAAATTTTTGTCTGTTTGTTTGTGCACGCTAATCTCAGAAACGGCTTAACCGATCTGAATGCGGTTTTCACTGATGTATTATAGCAAGCTTCCCGTAACATTTAGTGTTTGTTTCATTCCAATCGGTTCACAAACAAAAAAGTTTAGTTATTTAAATTTAAAGAATCACATCCAAAAAATTTTCGATAAAAATGCAATAAAATAACTCTTCGGCTGAAGATATATATTATCATCTGTAAAACGATGATGATTGAAAGTTTATATTAAAGTTAAAAATGGTAATTTTAGGTTATTTTGAGTAATCCAATGTAAGTCATATTAAGTAGGGTTCAGCTTAGGCTGGAGACTCTTCATATATTAAAAGAATCGTTGTTTGCCTATTATGCTTACGTTAATCTCAGAAACGGCTTAACCGATTTGAATGCGGCTTTCATTGATGTATTGTGGTAAGCTTCCGGTAATATTTAGTGTATATTTCATTCCAATCTGTTTGCAAACAAAAATGTTACGCGTTATTCCGAAGTTGCGAGCTCAGCTACTTTAAAATACGAGTAATATCACTGTCCGCCTCTGTCTCCTTCTCCGCTATCATCTTCTAAACAATCCAACGGACTTTGATACGGTTGAGTTGTGGGTTTCCGGGATGATGGTCGCTCGAGAAGTCGAAAAGTGCAGAAGTGAAGTGCAGTGATGTGATGTACTTTTTCTTCTAACACGGACTACACCACTGAGGATGTCGACCGCAGTTGTTGACGAAAGGTTTGGAAGAATTTCCAACAGACCTGGGCCATCATCCCGGAAACCCACAACTCATATGGATACCGGCCGAGAAAACCTACATTCTACTATTTGATACGGTTTTCACTAATGGAAACAAAGAAGTTTCCATATATAATTTGCACTGCAAAGCCAGGGCGGGTCGCTAGTATTGTAATAGTCTAAATATTGAAAGAAATATACATAGGTATATAAGACACATAATATATGTAAATAAACTTACAATTCTTACAAAATTCGCCTTAGTCTTTATAATATTAGTATAGATTAATAATGAATAATGAAGCGTTATGCTCTTTGCTATTAAAATATGAGAATGCTCCGCAGTTCGATGTAAATTAAAATTGCACCGGAAAACGATGCATCAACTACATTACAAACATGATTTTGTTAACACATCGATAACAACCAGTTAATCTATAATTAACGTACGCAATGTTCACTTTGGTTTTATGTTAACTATCGATTACTCACACTGAATATACACGGAAATTTATTTGGCCAAGGTTTGTATTACTTGGATCACAAAATTAGAAGGATTTTTGTAAGGCTAGAGTTATTTAAGCACATCTTTAGAGAGTTTTTAAAACAATTGGATAAAAGAAGACATTTCAATAAAAAAAAACGAGACAAGTGCGAGTTGAACTCGCGTGAAGAGGGTTTCGTACGATGTTACCTATCCGCACAATATGGAGTGATTTATCATGTTATTTTAATATCAGAGACTTCTTATAGGTTTTCCTATAATCTATAAGTAGAAAACTAATTTCTGTATGTTTTTTATTTTCAATATTTTAGGTTCAGTAATTTCGGAGATATGGGGGGAATGGTCGGACAGTAGGGCACACGAGTGATCCTATAAGGGTTCCGTTTTTTTATTCGGACGTACGGAACTCTAAAATTATAAAAATGACATTCTGGAGACAGGTACTCCCTTTCAAAAGATCATCGTGATCACCAGATTAAATGGTGTGTTTCTGTAGTTAAGGATTTTGTAGTTCGTGATTGAGGATACCCTCATTTTATTCCTCATCCTAAAAGGGTCGGAAAAGCACATGCATCCTCCTTGCCATCAATTAGATTCCTTAGACGGTGTCGGGTTAACATCAAGAGAGGATTGCCAAAATACTTTTTTTTAATGTTATGTCGACAGACAGGCTGACGGTCCACTTGATGGTAGGTGGCTACCATCGCCTATAACACAAGCAACGCTACAGGTGCTGCAAGTGCGCTGCCGACTACAGTAGGATTAAGGATAAGAGATTAGGAGGGGATAAGGAAATGGGCTCTGGCATCCCTTACTCACTCACCGAAACACAACAGCACGTATATGCTGTTATTTCACGGTGATCTTCTGTAAGGGGGTGGTCACTGCCGCCAGGCGGACTGCCCAAATGACTGCGAAACGCAGTGTGCCCTACCACTACTTTTCAAATCCAGACCAGAGTCAATTTTGAAAATTACATTAAAATTTCCAAACTTGACCCCGCCGGGAATCGAACCCGGGGCCCCTGAGACGTTAGGCAAGCATTCTTGCCACTCATCCAACAGGCCGTCGGGTTGTCACGTTTTTTTGATCAGAAGTCCCAAAATTTCTACAGCAACGGAATCGTACTACCTACAAGATGGCAAAAAGTCATCGAACAAAATGGCGCATATATATACTGTAATGAAATGTAAAAAATCTTTGAAAAAGTCTTGATTTTTCGAAAAAAAATTTACCCCAACCTAACATAATTATCAATAGTATAACATATATATTTGCCAGATTTGGATATTTTTGGTGACGCATTTAAAGATTTTAAGAGTAAATTGCTGAAACTCACTCGTCAGTCGACTACTAATAAAATATAATTTCTTTCTGTGTATTGTGTATGTAATGTATGTATGTAACTTGTGTTAATGTCAAACTGTAAATGTTGTTCACGCCTGTAATTGGCTTACATTATAAATCTTATAGTACTTTAAGTTAATTATGAAATTATAACTATGTTAAGCTGTTGGTGTGTAAATAAATAAATAAATAAATAAATAATCATTATAAAACCTCAGTGGAATTTGACTTGTATTTAATAATCACACGAGACCAAATTTGAAGCTTATATTTTTTTTTTCTTTCAACCCTTAAGTCAGTATGGTATCTAACGAGTATTCTTTATTCTGAGCTCAGCCAAAATCAGACTCAACGAAATAGTTCTTGCTAGATCTTCATAAAACTGCATTTTCTGCGAAAACTAATGTAACATTTAAGTATGTCGCCCTTGAACTTTACCATTTAAGACGACAAAAGTAATAGCAACAGCAAGCACAAAGCAGTGACCGTCGTCGTCGGCACGTACGAGTAAACGCACGTTCAAAACAATAGTGTTGGACGAGCAAAAAGCACGCGCATCGAGATAGCCGGATTGGACGAATCTTGTTGCAAACAATGTCTTACTTCACAATGGACGTTTTAAAGTAATTTTACTTTTTTTACCAACAACCTATGACGTGCAAGTCACGTTCGCGCCGTGGAAAGCAAGGATTCTTGCAATACATATTGTCAAACTAATTTATTATTGGGTTTTTTGCAAACATGTTGACCATAGAGCGTAATAATAATTTATCCATCCATCAATTTATTTATCATATTTACAGTGCGTATAAATGTACCAATGGATTTTTATAACATTTGTAGATATATTAGTAGATAAAGTTAAAACGGTTTTATTAACTTTTTCTCGTTTGTTTTTAAATCGATTTTCCACTTATTTTTCTTTTGTGTAATAGCTATTGATGAGCTTATTTACAGACATTTACAACCATTTACAGTCCTGAGATCCAGGATTTGGACAATCAGGAAACCCCCCCCCCCCTCCTCGTCTAAACACCCCCCCCCCCCCCCCCCTCCTCCTCCGTCTAACCTAACTAAGGAGTTTTGTGGTTTTTAAACCTATAATAATATCCTAATCGAGCCGTGTTTGTACATTAAATATTTACACGTTGCACTTATGTTACGGAGGTAAAAAAATTTTTTTTTGGAATTATTGTCTGTTTGTCTGTGCGTTTGTGCACGCTAAGCTCAGAAACGGCTTAACCGATTTGAATGCGGTTTTCACTGATGTATTGTAGGAAGCTTCGTATAACATTATAACATTTAGCATTTGTTTCATTCTAATCGGTTAACAAACAAAACAGTTACGCGTTATACTGAATACCATGCGGCTCAGCTAGTATTCAAATATAAATCGCATACAATAAAATTGCCCAGACTCTGGGTACCATTTCCATATTCAGTGAAGACCGAGTCGAGCTATTAAATAACAAATTATAAAAAAAAATTGGGGCTGACTGGGTTTGGGGCTATCAGGAGCCACCCGTTCCAATTTGTCTTTTATTTTCATTTTACTGCTAAATACTGTAATCTATTTGTGCCCTTGCCGGGTAGAACTTTTGTACCTTAAATGCTGTATAGGAATACAGATCCATTAAATATGGACGTGTTAACAATTTTTTTTGTGCGTTGATATCTTGCAATTGGTTCTAAAACATAAGCAGATGATATGTGAGCCTTTCAGTAACTTATAAGGCCAGTCCTCCCAGTGAAGGGCTCGCCCTTTATTTTATTTAATATTTTACCAAATGCCTGCGCTTAAGCCTTTTGACCAGTCTTGTTTAACCCAGCTCTACGGCTAGGGTGTTGACATGACTGTTTATCCGTGTCTTATATGCCTTGGTTTTGCGCTCAATCTCCTTCCTGTTTGATGCTAATCATCTGCAAACACTCATACATCTCAGAGTTCCTGATAAACAGAGGTGCACCTGAGATTGCTTTGAGAGTCTTGTTTTTGGAACCTCTGGAGTATTTCAACATTTGAGTTTCTAGAGTTGTACCTCATAATTCAAATCCATAGGACTAAGTCTAGCCTTATAAATAAGCAGCTTATTTTTCAAGGATAATGATGATTTGGGGTCCAATAAATAAGGATAAATTTCGATTCAATGTTTGAACTACAGACATAATTAGGAAATAATGACATTAGTCAATATTTACATTCATTGTTATTTCTATCATATTATATGATAGAATTATCAAAGCAAATAGTGTAGGAATGACAAAATTAACGTCGCAATCCATTTAAACTATTTTTATTAAACTACGTTCAAATTTTTAATAAACTCGATTCGTCTTTTAGCAAATGCGATCATATAACTGGGTGGGTAATTCATTTACAATTTATCTTGAGTTCAGAAGCCCACCGTGAAATAACAGCATATGTTTCAGCGAGAATGCAGAACCCATTTTCTCATCTCTTTCTAATCCCTTATCCTTAATCCTACTATGGACGGCAGTGCACTTGCATATGAGGCGCTGCTTGATGGTAGCCACACCCACCATCAAGTGGACAGTCAGCCTGTCTTAACTACCTTAACATTAAAAAAAAGATTATTTCGCGTCATCAAAATTAAATCATGTAAACCAGCTAAAATCGCAGAAAGGTCGTGATGAAAGAATGTTAGCGGACAATAAAAGGCGCAACCACAAAACTTTCATTGATGCATTCAAATAATGCACTTGTTGTGAAAGTTTATCGAACCCGGACTATTGTGTGTTCATCTAATTATAGATTTTACGATATTTCCTGCGAGTACACAAAATTTAAATCTGTACACAGTTATTGCTGGGCTCTTTTTGAAAAAAATATTGTAGTTTATTCTTGAAGTGGTTCAGAATCACCGCTGATATCACCTCTCTGGGTAGCCTATTTTATGATAACCGAGAATAATCTCCTCTCAAGAATTAAGTCATACTGCTGATTGGAGGAATACTTACAGAAAATGCAGCTTCTCTCCTGAGAAGCTGCATTTAGATCCATACCTGAGGATAAAGTTGTGCCTAGCATTGAGACTAATATACGTATGTATTTAATGTTTCATGATTCAGATTTGAGACATGAAGGATATCAATGGTGTTAATGATTTAGATTGCTTACATATTCACATATGTCCATACATATCTATATTTATAATCGGCGCAAATCTTCATGGGCTCTGGCGATATCACGTAACCGATTTTAGGATTGTTTGTGAGGTATGGCGACGTAGGGGGGAGGCCACGGAATGAGAGACACCTGCTCGGGGTCCTTCATTTACACACTCACTCTTGCAAACCGTACAAATTTTATTTTCAAAAAAGTTTAACTTTTTTGAATTATTGAATGTTATTACTTTCTATTTGTATATATTATTGTTATATTGTTATATAATTATTATATAACAAGATATAATTATTATAATGTGCTCCGTTGCCACGAAATATTTATTCCCCTTTGACACTAATTCGTATGCTCTGTTGCCATTGCCACGAACCTTTATTATTAGGGTAAATTTGTATATTTAAATTTTAACTTACCTACAGGAATTAGGTATGATAATATAGTTAAATTTTAACTTAGGTAAGTTAAAATTAGGTACTATATGCTTTTGCCAAATGTAAGCCACAATAAGCCATTGTGAGGGACAGAAAATTGTAATTATGAAAAGTTTTGTTTTAATTCCTTTTTTCTTTCATTATTTCCATTTTTTATATGGCCTACTAAGGAGGCCTACTAAATATACTACTATATGGCCTACTAAGGCATACTAAGGAGTCAACTGACCAGTCTAATGATATTAGAAGAAAGCCATTTCAATTTGCTCAGCATAAATTATTATTTAAGAAAAAACGTATAAATGTTTTGTTTATATAATTTTTATATTAAATCGTTTTCCTGCCGTAGACAACTACGGCAAGACTTTGTTCTGCGAAGCCCCCTGTCTATCTATCTATGCCGGTCTAAGATTAGTTGCGTCTGCGCAGATACGTATCAAAGCCGTCGCTCACGACTTATTACAACCTGTTTTCGTTCCGTTATACGCATCCTCTCTCACGGTAGTCTTCTTAGGAATGTTAGAAAAGCTACGTGATTCTGTTAGGTAAAATTTAAACAGAATAAAGCATATTCATAAACTTTATTGTAAGAGAGATTCATTACTTGTTTAAGAGTTTTAATTGTCACCGTGTATTACAAATTGAAAAAAAAAAAGAAGTAATTATAGTCAGGCATGCTGACGGTCCACTTAATGATAGTTGGCTACCGAACAACACGAACCCGGCTTGATACCGGCTTATTGACACGAACAACGTAATAGAAGTTGCCAAGACGCTGCCAATTGCGCTAGAATAAAGGATAAAGAGGTAGGATAAAGAGGTATAGGTATACCTTATTTTATCGGATGGTAAATGGGCCCTGGTATCATTTCTCGCCGAAACACATCAAATGCAATATTCTTCATATATATTATAACCATTACTAGCAATCCGCCTCCGGATTCGCACGGAAAAGGAATATTTGAAAAAAAAAGTGTATGTGTCAGCTTTACTCCTTTAAACGTATAAAAATAAATGTATAAAATTTTCCTCCTGTCAATAGAGAACTGGATACTTAACTACTTTACATTATTTAGTTACATTCTGCATACTCAGGTGTCACGTGTTCCAACAAAAGTTATGTTTGTTACGTTCGGTATACACAGATGTCACTACGTTTTACAAATTCAAATAGTTCATTTTTTCACCGACAGATGTCGCTGCGCCGCCCCCGGCCGGTTATAATGCGCTAACGTTTCGTCCCTCAAAGCGGACTACACTTTTCATACAAGATTTCGACGTTTGCTTTTGTAAGCCCAGAGAATAGAAGGGAACATAAATACACGCGTCAGCTGTTGCACAAAGGTCAAAGTGATAGATAACGTAACGCCTTTTAGTTAACGTTTGTATTAATTTCACTTAAAATTTCCATACCGGGGCCTTTTATGAAAATTGATTCTTAAGGAGTAACAACTAAGTTAAGTAAACTTAAATTCTAAGAAAAAAACTAATTGGTCCAGTCATTCTCAACTTTTGCGTTTAGCAAACGCATTTAAGTGATTCATTTTTATTTAATCATACGTAATATATACAAATTCTACTTTTTAATTCACTACACTGGGCATAATTCTATAAAATATATTATATATTATTAGAGACAAATCCGAGGCTTCGCACGAATGCAATTCTTCTGCAAACCATATACACAAACCTTCCTCGTTTATAAAAAACCTTATAAAAAATCAGTTGGGTGGTCTAGACGAGGTCAGCGAAGATGCAGGCATAGGCGGACAGAGCCTTATTTTATGATACGATTGTATAAATATAGATATCACTGTAAATGCACGATCATGCACTGTCACTAGCGGTAAAGCCTTCAAATGTGTATCTTGTCGAACATGCTTCATTAGTTCTCGTAACAGTAGGTTCGGTAAAAAGTTGTATGCGGCCTTGTATTATTATGTTTTTTTTTTTACTGAATGATGTCACTCGCAGTGAGCATGACGACTGGTCAAGCGATCAGTTGTGCGCCAGATTGTCATCTATTTATAATAATAACACATTTATAAAGTGCAGAGGTTTTATACGAATTCATTGCCTGAATGGATTGACGCCGTCTTGTCAATTGTCATCGTTTGGCGGCTGTTTTTCTATTTTTCTACCAAAGGTCTAACTTAAATTAATAGTAAGTACTTATTTTTTTTTATTTTTATGTAAAGGTCGGCAGACAGGCTGACGGTCCACTTGATGGTAGGTGGCTATAACACGCCTATAACACAAGCAACGCCTAAACTGCTGCAAGTGCGGTGCCGACTGCAGTAGGATTAAGGATAAGGGATTAGGAGTGGATATGGGCTCTGGCATCCCTTACTCACTCACCGAAACACAACAGCACACGTGATGTTATTTCACGGTGGTCTTCTGTAAGGGAGTGGTTATTGCCGCCAGACGGGCTGCACAAATGACTGCGAAACGCAGTGTGCCCTGCCACTACTTTCCAAATCCAGACCAGAGCCAAATTTGAAAAGTTGTTTTTTCAAAGTTGACCCTGCCGGGAATCGAACCCGGGAACCGTAGAACAAAGCGTTAAGGCAAGCACCCTAACCACTCATCCAACGAGCTTTATGCTTTTATGATAATCTAATTATCTAGGATGTCTAGCAAGATTTCACGGATAAACCCAATTTGATGAAGTTTGTTTTACCTATAGATAACTTCAACCTTGGTGAAGACAATAGGTAAGGAAGTCCCTTTAAATCCCGGTCGTCCGCTCATCATCAAAAACTCCTGAAGATTTCAATGGATTTTCTTTTAGTTTTATTCTTCACTAGCCGCGACTTCTTAAGCGTCCCTTTTCCTCGGGCTTTATTCAATCTTCATTGTTCGTGTGTTTTTATGAGGCGATGGTCTCGTGGGAACAGTACTTTTTTCTGGGTGAAAGATTATAGATAGTTGCTGTGCATCATTTTAAATTATTTTTAAATTTTTTGAATATTTTAAATAATATCCTGTTCATGAAAATACTAGTTTTTGCCCCTTACTTCTTCCACGTCACTCAGGAACAGTACTTTCTTCTGGATTAGAATAGAAAAATGTATGAGTAGGTAATAAATAATTCCCCCAGGAACAGTACTCTTTACGGGTGAAAGGTACCCTAATGTTCTTTTCAGTATCCCTGACAACGTGTAGGTATGTAAAATTTCATGATGAAATTAGGATACACTTGATGTAATATATAAGTTATTGCAGTTTTATAGGTGATCTGTATTTTATTAATATGTATTAAAGTAGAACGTGAATATATATACTGAGAATAATAAAGACCTTAAAGCAAATTTAGAGGCTCAGAATGTACAGAATGTAGATTCTGTTAAAAAAAAAAGTTGGCTTAAAAATTTAAACTATCTCAGATTTAAATATAAAAAACTTAAAACTCGAAAGCCGCAAAAAATGAGACAAGGCCCAAGCTACCGGTGGTTAGGGCTGCAAAGTGAGGAACCAGCATCTGTCTATCTGTCCCTTTATCCAGCCATCTAGCGAGAGCCTCTTAAGTGTTGATCGAGGCTCTTCGCTATAAGACATAATAATAATGTTATAATAATTATTATGTTAAGGTCGACATACGGTTAATTTTAAGTAATAATGTAAAAATCAGCAATAAAGGCTTTTTATTTTATTTATAAAGGGTTAGCAAGGGATAGAGATGGGCTCTGGCATCCCTTACTCACTCACCGAAACACAACAGCACACATGCTATTGGGGAATATAATAAATGTTTTCGATTTTATTAATGCGGTGAAACTGTGTCTTCAACTTTTGAAGAGTACGTGACTTGTAAAAGCGTCACCTTTTAATTGACATCGAACTGTTGTATTTTAATATCATAAAATTACAGCTTTCTGCAGTTCGCTAAGCGTTCTCAATGTAGTAGCTAAAACAGTGGATCTGTACTTACTTCTTTTTTTGTTAAGATCGGCAGACAGGCTGATGGTCCACTTATTGGCATTGCTTGTGTTATAGGCGACGGTAGCCACCTATCAAGTGGACCGTCATCCTGTCTGCTGAACTTAACATAAAAAAAAGGATAAGGGATTAGATGGGGATGGGGAAATGGGCGCTGGCATCCCACTCACCGAAACATAACAGCACACGTGCTGTTATTTCACGGTGATAAGGGGGTGGTTACTGCCGCCAGACGGGCTGCCCAAATGACTGCAAAACACAGTATGCCCTGCCTCTACTTTCCTGATCCAGACCAGAGCCAACTTTGAAAAGTTCACTTCCAAAGTGCCGGAAATCGAACCCGAGAACCCTAGAACAGAGCGCTAAGGCAACCACTTAACCACTCATCCAACGGGCTCGTCAAAATGACACTCTCTTGTAAAAAAAAAATAGATTAGATTACAGAAATCACGTAACACTAGTAGAAGATAATATTAAGTGTATTAAATGAGCGTTTTCCAACAAGCCTTCACTGAGTCATTTGTAAAATTGAAAGCGGAACACTATTCTGTTGAAATGTCAACTTAATTCTATTGACGAACGGCCGCACCTATTTCCTGCACAATAAGAACTTAAATTGCGTAAAAATTTAACATTGTTGTTTAGATATAAAAGCGTGGGTAAATTGTTTGGCGTGTCCACTATGTTGTACTATAAATTACATGTAAAAACTTTTATGGTCCACTTTTATTATGGGTTCGTGCTTGGAAACAAATTTGTCATGTTTTGGAGATAACCTACAGGCTGACGGTCCACTTGGTATAGCTGGTTCCAGTCACGAAGGCCTTCTGTAATAAGGTTGCTTCACAGATTGCCCAGCCGCTATACAAAACTGTTTTTTTTTTAGTAACCCCTCTTATATAGAATTTTAATTTAATCATGGATCTTTTCGAACTAGGTCTCCTTTAAAGGGAGAGGCGGTTAGCCCTTACAAACAAAAACTTACATACTAAATTAGTACCGATAGTACTGTTAGGTGGAGCAAACATCCGGGGGCAGAAAGAAACGATCCCGAGTGAGAGGGCTGTAAACTTAACTTCAGAATAAATGATACTACCATTTATTCCGAAGTTAAGTCTTCGACCTTCTCACGCGGGATAGTTGTTCACAAAATAACTCTGTAGTGAGTAAGGGAGTCTGCAGTCCCAATAGGTGAAACCTATCCTAAATTTATCCCTTATCTTATCCTATGGGATAGGCAGCGATCCCTTCACTTGATTGCATTCTTCGTCTCCTACATTCTTCGTCTCATTTCTGTCTTTCTCGCCATTTCTTTCTCTGACGTTTATACTAATTGTGCAGTGACATTTTGTGTAATAATAAATTTTAGTAATAAGATTTACTAATAGAATGTTTAATCTAATAGATCAAAACTAATAGAATCAAAACCTCTAAGTAGCAAACTTAGTAAGTTAAAGTAAGTGTTATCCTGTCTGCTGCACTTTAACATAAAAAACTTGTCCCTATAGAAATTCATAAATCAAATCACATATTAGATTTGTCACTTCCACCATAAAACGGTAATTTAATCGCCAGTTTACGAAACAATGAATCAATAGTTAATGACTAACTGTTGCGTAGTAAGCACAGTAAGGACTTAGGTAACGCTAGGGTATTAAAGTTTATGAGTGGTTTGAATATGTACATACCTACTCGTATGTAATGGGTAATATGCGTCACACTATTAGTAGGATTGGTAGCAAAAAGCAATTAATGGCAGGCCACTTATCTGAAGAAAAAAAACCCGTTGACATTTAAGAGAATGGAACATTATTTACGGAAAATATATTTATTAATCTTTACTTTATTTGTAAAAATTACAAAATTATCTTTTTAAAAAAAATATCAATAACTTAAAGAGTTATTTTGAAAATTACGTGATATTTGTTTGTAAATTTTAATTGCTCCTCATCTTCACCGTGTCCTGAATAACCATATAAGACAAATCGGCTAACCTCGACAATCAACCACAAATTCTGTAAATATTAATTTCCATCTGGTAACTATTTTATTGGCAACTTTTAAAATTTGACACTCCGCCCACATGCTATTTAAGAAACGCATTTACGTATCACAGATTCGCTCCGATGACTCATTTGTACCTGTTGCTAACAAGCCTCACCTACCCAAATTGTGAATAAGATGTTGGGCAACACCACCAAAAATATTTTGAAACAAAACATTCTGTTTAGTATACGCCACCACCACCTACACCGTGCAGGAACTGAATTACAAATAATTGAAATATTTTTTTTTACTAACTCGTTACCGACTTTGCACTGATGCATTTTTCTTCTGAAAATTATATAAACAAACCATCCTCGATTATCGCTCTTTTCATTGGTGAAAACCGCATTAAAATCCGTTGGGTGCTTAGAAGTTAGAGGAAAACAGACAGGCGGACAACAACTTTATTTTATATGTAACTAGCTGATCCAGCATGCAGACCTTGTCCTGCCCGAACCTGAAAATAATTCTCTAACCCGATTCTGGCACCACCTATCGGGTCCAATTTTATTTTCAAACCATATGTTAAAGTGACGCGACACTTATTTTATGTTTAAGTGGGATACTACTTATATTAAATTATTAATTATTTGGTTAAATTATTCATATAAAAATACTAAAATCGCTATTAAAAAATGGGGGGTGGGGATAGGAGGGTGAAAATACTTTACGACCTATTCTCATACCTACCAAATATACAAAAAAAAATCCTAAAAATCGGTCCAGCCGTTTCGGAGGAGTTTTGATACAAACACTGTGACACGAGAATTTTATATATTATATTAAATATGACTATTTAGAGGCTACGAAATAACAATAAGAAAAACATAAGAAAGTGAATGAACTATGAAGGTTCGGCGTTTAACATCAACAAATATTCGGCCAACTTCTTATAAATCACCGAAAGGATTTTGAAATGGTTTTCACTAAGCGATAAACGAGGAAGCCTTGTGTAGGTATATAACTTGCAGAAAAATCCCGAAGCCCGGGGCGAATCGCTAGTTATATTAATTAATAGCCGAGCCCGCAACTTCGTACGCGTGGTATTCCGTCTATCGCGTAACTTATTTGTTTATGAACTGATTGGAATGAAACAAACACTAAATGTTACGGAACGCTTGCTGCAATACATCAGTGAAAATCGCATTCAAATCGGTTAAGCCGTTTCTGAGATTAACTTACACAAACAGACAAAAATTCTGAAATTTTTTTTTAATGTCTTACATATCCAAAACGTGTACAAATTTTTTTTTTTTAAATATTTAATGTACAGACACAGCTCGTTTATGATTTTATTATATGTATGTGCTTAAACGAAATGTGCTCAAATAAAATACCACATGCTGAAGTCCTCACGTTTACCGATGATAAAGTAATTCAATGCTGACTCCCGGAATCACGTACAAGCAGTCGCATAAGGACTTATTATCTGACTGCAATTGCTGCAATGGCAGGTGCCTAAATCAAAAACACAAATCGGTGGGAGGACGTACCAATTTACGGGTCCTTATCTTATAGAATTTTTAATTAAAAAATTAAAATTAACATTGTTTAAAGATGTCGTCTAAAAAATTAGTAGACAGATTTTCTTAGAGACGATTATCATGAATCGGAAAATTTGATGAACTTATTTGATTCAATGTTGTATTTCATCAAGAACATGTAAACAGTATGTTGCACTTGGAACTAAAGAGTCACAATTTCCACCCACCCACATATTTTTCACACATTGCATTACTGGCATTAGAGGTAATTAAATGTAAGACAAATGAATAGGACAATAAATAAGTCAATAAGTTTTGCTTCATTTATTACGGAATTTTAAAAAGCTCGCAATTTCTAATAGAATCTAGATATTAGATTTTGAGTTTATCCATTACAAACAAACATACAAAGAATATCTTTCCCCTTTATTTTATTAGAGTATATTAATCAGACATAAAACATAATGTATAAGATTGTTAGGAAAAGTAATTTTTATTAGTAATTTTAGTAAGTTGTGTTCTATGTCTTTTTATTTCATTAATAAAAAATTCATTAATAAATGTAAGAAAAATGAATAGGACAATAAATGAGTCAATAAGTTTTGCTTCATTTATTACGGAATTTTAAAAAGCTCCCAATTTCTATTAGAATCTAGAAACACATAAAGCATGTTGTGAGTTTCATCCCATTTTAGATGATTTTAAAATGTTTTCTCGAAAGCACTAAAGTGAAAATAACATCACCCGAGTCAAGTTTCTCTATTCGAAACGTGTTTATTTGTTTTTCATCACTGGTGTATCTCGTAACTATGTAACCAGACGGCGTGGATAAATATTTTCTACAATCTGACAAGTTTTTCCATTAGTTCTGTAACTTACAAGACCGTGAAAGTCAGGGTTGACACAAGCGAGTTTATCTCAATAAGGTTTTAACGAATGTGATTTAATATATATATTATTATAATTCACATTAATATATTATATTATATTATATTATATTATATTATATTATATTATATTATATTATATTATATTATATTATATTATATTATATTATATTATATTATATTATATTATATTATATTATATTATATTATATTATATTATATTATATTATATTATATTATATTAATGTCAACATATTTATTAATGTAGCAATTAAAAATTCTGAGTTACATAATTACGTTACACTGTTTTAATTATTTACAAATTATTTAACAATTTAATTAATTCCTTATAAACATTAACATATAAATTATAAAGTTTCGGTCCCCTAGGCAGAGTCCCGAGCATGCTGGCTGCATTACCTCGTTGTATGGCAATGCTAATCTGTTGCCCGAGGTAATGGCCAGCTCTATAATCCCCGGTTATGTCGACCAAACGTTTTGTGTTAAAAAATTTAAGCGCGTTGGGGCCCCACGAACCCAGAGATTCGACACCAAAAGGAATGAATATGTAGCCGGTGCCGATATCTCTGTATTTGTGAATTTCGGGCGCTTCCGCAGCAGCACCAGCTGTGGTAAGTGTTCTATGAAGATGGGACGGTGCCAATGTGTCGACGCAGGTAGCATCCCACACCAGCGGACGACCCATCCTTCATGGAACTAGAGACATTCCATCTGGTCTCTTGCCATCATCACGCATGATACCATTTGGTTCGAGCATCGAAGGTATATTAATGGTGGCAAGAGACCGATGTATGTTATATATGTTAGATTTTATAAACAAGCAATAATAATATAAACTAAATAAAAATTAAATGTGTAGGTAGATAGACTATGCGTAGGACTGTTCGCAGCTCACGCCGCGACATTTTTTACCTTATATTAAATCATTTTATACTCGACGTAACTTCTAAACGAAAGTTCCGATTCGAATAATTTAAAGAGAAATTTACATGTACATAATCAAGCTTGATTACGAAACTATTTTATTGAATAAAATGATACCATTTTCACCATCTTTCGATTGTTTTGATTGATTAATTCGAACAAAAAATTGTTACTTAACTATCCTTACTTAGTTAGACTCTGTTAGACATATAGGCTTGTAAACTTTATTGTAGGTAATGACGAGTACTATAAACATTTAGTACATTATTTTTTGTACGCCAAATAATGGCTTTTATATTCAAATTTTGTGATACCTTGTGTTACATTATTATTTTTTTGTAGAGATTTCTATCCTTTGTTCTTTTTTTTTATAAAAGACAGCCTATATTACTCGCTGATAATGTGGCTTTGTATAGATGAAAGAATTTTTAAAATCTGTTAAGTAGATTTTGAGTTTATCCATTACAAACAAACATACAAAGAATATCTTTCCCCTTTATTTTATTAGAGTATATTAATCAGACATAAAACATAATGTATAAGATTGTTAGGAAAAGTAATTTTTATTAGTAATTTTAGTAAGTTGTGTTTTATGTATTTACTTAAGTCTTTTTATTTCATTAAATTAAGGACGTATTCACAAATATCAATGGTTTTTCGGTACCATTTATATATCCAGGAAGCACAACTGTAGAGATACCATGGTATAAAATAAAAGGTAGCGTATTCATCTCTAAAGATAGCTAATAAAAACTGGGCAGCCCAATACAAAATTTT
The DNA here is from genome assembly GCA_910589475.2 of Bembecia ichneumoniformis. Classification (NCBI taxonomy): domain Eukaryota; kingdom Metazoa; phylum Arthropoda; class Insecta; order Lepidoptera; family Sesiidae; genus Bembecia; species Bembecia ichneumoniformis. The sequence continues at coordinate 1,390,941 of OU342531.1, forward strand.
CACATAAATACATTTTTACCATCGCGAGAATCGCTAAAAATATCGAAAAATTGTGTCTGGATAGGTACATAAATAGCTAAATCCGCTGCATATTTTAACATGAAAATAAGAAATCGTAGCTTATACAGTCTTCTATACGTCTAGCTTATTATTTTGTACTCAAATAAATTACTTTTTCATTTCTGAGAAAGAATAGACACTAAAAAACGCACTATATTTTCTCCATACATTTTTCTAAGGGATCGCACTGCGACCTCTTTCCCCGTAGGTTTCGTTCGCCATTCCCCGCTCAGACGCGGTATCGCCTTTTTTTCTAAATAATTAGAAAGACAAAGTTCCAAAGTACACCGTGCGGCTTCAATGTGTGTGTGGGCACTTTGCTGTAGTGTGCTGGCGCAGTTAGCTGAATTCGAGCGCGTCAAAAATGTAATTACGTCCTTAACCAATAAATTATCAATTATAGCCCTGGAAAACTTATTAAATCCTAGCAGAACTAATGGTGTAGCCCATTTGGAACCTATAGGCTTGAAAAGGTTGTTTAGCTTCAGTCACAGTCACACAGTACGAATGGTTTAACAGCATATTGCATAATTTATCAACAGTCCAATTTCTCTTTAAATATTAAAATTATTTATTCTTAGGGTTGTTTGTTGATACATGATCGAAGTCTTAAAAATTTTAATCCTCTTTTATTGTGTACCTCTTTTGACTGTTAGGATAATGTAGGTATGTGTTTTCATTAAATAACTGTGTTTTTTAATCAGCATTGGTTCTTTTTTTTTTTTTGGTATACACTGTGGATATACTCAACTTTATTTTTTGTATTAGACCAAATTTTTTTATAGCGTCTATAACGGTACATTTACAAACACTTGATAATTTCGATGGTCGTAACAACTATAGAGAAAACTGGTCAAGACCTTGACTACACTTAATATCTTAGTCTCAAATGGCGTCTAGATTTAATAATCCTTTATATGGAGACTTTGTAAAACCTTAAACAGATTAAAATATGTATGTTGTTTAAACTTATCTCTTCATTCATGCTAGGTTAATACCTAGTATGGTATTTTTATGCTAGGCTTAATTAATACCTAGTATACCTATAGCCTGATTTAGAAGTTAGACTTCAATAAAAAAGTGTTTTAAATAAATATTTTATTTTATAAATTCAAACAAATGTTGTAATCAATAAAATTTAATTTCGTACTTGATACATAATTATGAAAGAATAAATTTCTAAAATTGGTATTTTTATTTATACAAATAATTAAATAAATAATTTGCTACTTTTTTGTTTTAATAAATTAATTAGTTCATTTGATTTTGATTAGTTAAATTGATGGTTACGGGCGCCAGACGGGCTGCGAAACTGAGTGTGCTCTGCCATTACTTGCTAAACCTTGATCCGAGCCAACTTTAAAAAGTTTCAAAGTTGGCCCAGCCGGAAATCGAAGGCCGGGACCCCTTAGTCAGAGCGCTAAGGCAAACACTAGACTTAAGCACTAAGCCAATAGCTTGTCAAAAGAAATTCTAAGAAGCTTACCTACAACTTGAAGCAGATTAATTTAAGTATTTAAAGGGTTGTTGATATAGATAACTTATAGCTGGTATCCGCGACTTCTTCCGCGTTGAAAAATTAAAAATACAACGCCTGCGCCTGATTTAGGCCCGATTCGCCCGCAAGATTCACCCGCAATATTTTTTGCCCAACTGGCCCTAAAAACTATGTCCCATTCACCCGAATATAAAATTGTTAATTGTTTTTCTCCACTCATCCCAATTAATAGATTCTACTCAATCGCGAATATATTTTAATAGCGATAGCAGAAACATTGTGTGTTTTAAGTTTTATTTCAATATTAAAGGTTGAGTTATTCAATACCTTACACTAATTATGTCTAAGTAAAACAAATATAAAAACGTGGTGGGTGTAGCAGCCCCTAGTCCTGGGATGAATCACAGGCTCGAACGCGCACTCAACGGGCGGGCTACCGACACGTCCCTCTCGCCCATGGCTCGGAGTCCACTGTCGTGGTGCGTACGAGTCAGTGTTGCCCGCGTAAGGAAGAGAGTAAATAACCGCATACACTACACGTGGCATTTCGAAGTTTCTGAAGTTTTATTTAGTTTTTACATTTTCTTTATTTACAAACCAAGACCAATAACTGACATCATTATCGCTGTGACGACAATGACGCCCATTTTTTATATACTTTTAAATGATTCCTCGGGAACCCAACATTTTTCCAGGATAAAAAGTATTATCATATACTTATGTTAATCCAAGTAATAATCTGTGTGCTAAATTTTATCCAAGTCCGTTAAGCAGTTTTTGCTTGAAAAAGTAACAAACATATATCCATCTCCCACAAACTTTCACATTTATAATATTAGTAGGACTAGAAAGAATATTACGGCGAGAACGCATTAGGAAAGATTAAAATTCCTTTCAAAATACATAATCAGATTAACAACCGCTAACAACTCTTGAGTTTTATAAAAAGCAGAGCTCGAGTCGCCTCTGGCGTGAGAACGGGCCGATTTAAGTGTAATTATGTCTGGAAACGCAGTTCTGCTTAAACTTAATAATGTTTCCTAAAACTTTGTCATTACATTAATCGTTTATTAACATTGAACAGCCAAATTCGATTCCTATCTTTCTATCATTAAGTTAAAATCAAATTTTAAAATATTTTTATATTATTCAATAGGAACTTCGCACGAATGCAATTTTTCTGTTAGAGAGAAAATCTCTTCCTATTAGAGAAAATCGCATCAAAACCCGTTGGCTAGTTTAGAAGTTAGCGGACTTTATTTTATAACTAAATTGCCCGGAGGCACCGAGGCAATCCCCAAACGGGGGGGGGACCTTGTGCAAGCACACATAGTTAGCCAACCATGTGCGCAGGTCCCCTAAGGGTTCGTATGCCCGCCTTCTCCTGCCCAACCGCCTATGTCTGAGAGAAGCGAGACCGGCCTCTTTCTCTCGCTCTCTCTCAGCTGCCTCCTTCTGCAACATCACATGTTCGCAGAAGGAAGCAACTGCTTTTCAGTTGGTCACACTATCAAGCATGGCTTCGACCATGCTTGACAGTGTGATCTCTCCACCACCCAGCGCGGCCCCCAACCCCCGAACAAAATATTATACCAAGCTCTTAAACATCAGGCTTTTATTATAAACTTACACTTACCTACTGTCATCATGTCATGTCAAATGACATAGTAGACCTTAATACATTGTATATTTATATTAACATTATATTTATATACTGCGGGGCAGGACACACTGCGTTTCGCAGTCATTTGGGCACCCTTGTCAGTAACCACCTCTTTGCAGAAGATCACTGCGAATTTCATGTATTTGTGTGGGATGTCAGAGCCGTTGTATCTATCCCTTCTTATTCGCTTATCCTTAATGCTACTATGGTCGGCAGTGCACTCGCAGCACTTTTGGCTTTGCTTGTGTTATAAGTGACGGTAGCCGTCTACCATCAACTGGAGCATCAGCCTGTCTGACGACAGTTACATTTAAAAAAAAATGGGACATAAGACCAAGATTTAAGATTCATACTTACGCTTGCAGCCATTAAAAGATAAGTTTAATAACTAATCCAATGAAGGAAATTTACACAACAAACCCTGTCTATATTTTGAATACAGAATAAACTTAACCACAATAATGAGGAAACATGAGAGTCAGAACCTGTTTCGACTGTTGAGAAAGTTGATAATAACTTGAATTATTCTATCTGATCATTAATGCCACATAAATTTTACAGCGGTGTAATCAAATATGAATTATACGCAACTAGATCAAATCAAGTATGTTAACTCCTGAACGACCGTGCCGCAATTAAAATAAAAACAAAACATCAAGCCACTTTTGATCTAGGACTTAGCTAAATTCCTAGGAAATAAACGTAATTACCTTTTACACGTTCGTTTATTTTTATAGGGATATTACAAATATCCTAATGCGACATTGTAACAAAACAAAATTATAGGAGACAATAACTCTGGTGAGTTCACTTTGACGAGCCCGTTGAATGAGTGACTACGGTGCTTGCCTTAACTGTCTGTTCTAGGGTTGCCGGGTGCGATTCCCGGCAGGGTCAACTTTGAAAAAGATCTTTTCAAGTTTGGCTCTGGTCTGGATCTGGAAAGTAGTGGCAGGGTATGCGTTTCGCAGTCATTTAGGCAGCCCGTCTGGCGGCAGTTACAGAAGATCACCGTGAAATAACAGCACGTGTGCTGTTATGTTTCGGTGAGGTAGATGCCAGCGCCCATTTCCCCATCCCCATCCAATCCCTTATCCTTTTTTTTATGTTAAGTTCGGCAGACAGGCTGACGGTCCACTTGATGGTAGGTGGCTACCGTCGCCTATAACACAAGCAACACCAATAAGTGGACCATCAGCCTGTCTGCCGATCTTAACAAAAAAAGAAGTAAGTACAGATCCACTGTTTTAGCTACTACATTGAGAACGCTTAGCGACCTGCAAAAAGCTGTAATTTTATGATATTAAAATACAACAGTTCGATGTCAATTAAAAGGTGACGCTTTTACAAGTCACGTACTCTTCAAAAGTTGAAGACACAGTTTCACCGCATTAATAAAATCGATTAAATCTAAAATGTTTATTACATTTTCGTCAGATTTATAGAAACATCCATCAACTTACATCGAGACTTAAATTCAGATGTGAAAATGTATAAACTAGTTAAAGTTGAAGTAATTTTAAAGGCAAAAAAATATTTTTTTTGAATTTAATAGTATACGAAGGGGTTTCATCCCTTCGTGGTCGATGTACCTCGATCACGAACAAAGCGTTTCAATTCATTTACTAGGTAAGCGTGGTCCACCTTCGGCCACATCTGCACCTCACACCAGGTGAGATAGTGGTCAAGCGCTACCTTGATTTCATAAAAAAAAAGATAGAACGTTACTAGATAAAAAAAATAATTACGAGTAGGTATTATAAAGAGAAAGAGCGAGTAAGAACTCTTAAAACTCAGAAAGAAGTAAGACTCGGAGAGATCTGTTACTGAATCTATTTGAAAAATTCTTTCACTGTTTGAAAGATACATTATTCCATATTCCATATGAACCATGACTTTATATTATACTAGCGGCCCGTCCCGCACGGGCGGACATTAATTTTTTAAACATTTTTGAGTTTATTCGTGGAAAATAGCAATTTTGTATAGAGGGGTGAGTTTATTCGGGGATGGGGGGAGGGTGAGTAGCCTATGTTACTCGCTGATAATGTAGCTTTCTATAGGTGAAAGAATTTTAAAAATTGGTCCAGTAGTTTTTGAGTTTATTCATGACAAACATACATTTGTACGGAGGGGGGTAAAGGGGGCAGATGGAGCGGAAGGTGAGTAGCCTATGTTAGTCGCTGATAATGTAGCTTTCTATAAGTGAAAGAATTTTATTAAAATCGGCCCAGTAGTCTTTATTCATTACAAATATACAAAAATACATACATACAAATCTTTTCTCTTTATAATATTATTATAAGTGTTATAATATAAATTAATACCCTCAATTGCACCCGTCGAAAGTCGGGACGCGCGGGTCTAGTATGATGTAAATAAGGTCATTTATTGTTAGCTACAATAATAAATAGCAGGAGAAACTTAATTAAGGGGGAGACAAACGCTAAATACTAAAAAGATCCATTGTTTAATGAAAATGTTACATGAAATAGACAAGACAATTGCTTTGAAAAAAATATATATTATACTTAAACATGTGAAGAACCAATTGTATTAATTAGAATTTTCGTTAAAGTAATAGAAACTCCACAAAAAAAGTTAGAACACAAGAAGAATTTGACCTTTATTGAAAATTCTCTCGAAAACGGCTTATTGCTCGCATATGAATCCTGTACCTATTAATAAGTTGATATCAGATTAAAAAATTGTATTGATAAAAATTTTTTTTTGTGTAATGTTCTAATGGTAAAAACAAAAAAACACCATTTCTAGGCCCGTTGAATTGTCTCCGCCGCCAGCGAGTTCTATAGTAAATGTCATTTGCCTCAGTGAATCCCTTAAGTATATGTTTTAGGATGAAATTGTAACATACCTTCTAAACATTTCAGAATAGTGATATCATGGGAAAATCTTACTTTCAATTTTAAATTTATGATATAATCTGTAACTATAAAATTAGTTTTATCGGTCCCATAAATAAATTGTTTAAGTGAGTAATGGCATAGTTGATTAATGGTAATAGCCTTTTTTTACAAGACTATTTTGTTGTTTTACCAGTTTGACCGACCCATTGGTCGAGTAGTTAAGTTTTTAAGATATCGAATGTAGAGGTCCAAGGTTGTATTCCTGGCACGGCAGTAGTTTTAGTGTAGTTTGGTGATGATTATTTTTAATATGATCAATGAATTTAATCAATTTTATTAATTAATATTGCTTACTATAACAAATAGAATTTACTGTTTTTTAAAGGGAGTTTCTTTGAATACTACCTATCTTTTTCAAAACTTCTTTCAGAGTGCTTTAACTTTTTTGTTGTTATTTTTAATCATTTTAATCTTGCTTTAAATACACCTTATATTAAACTATAAACTAAACTATATACTATTAACTATTAAACTAGGTATATAGCAACTTCGCACGAATGCAATGTTTTTTCCGCATATTAAACCTACACAAACCTTCTTTTATCGCTCTTTCCATTAAAGAAAACCGTATTTAAATCCGTTGAATGGTTTAGAAGAAATAAGCAGCGAAACAAAACAAGAGGCAAACAGTGCATGTAAATGTTTTAGTTAAGCCGTACTAGATGTCACTACGGTGCGTGGAACTCGACTTTGTATTCGACAGATGTCGCTGTGTCGGCAGGTTAAATCGCGCTATCAACATGCGTCGCGTGTGTTGAACTTATAGCTTGGAATAAACTGTTTTCGCTAACTCTGGTTTCCCTTCAAAACGAATAAATCTTTCGCCTTTTACTAAAGATTTCCGTGGAGGGGAACACTCAAATGAGTCTAAAATAATTTTTTGAAGCCTTGCTAACGCGAGGCCAATAAATAAATATAGCTGATTGATAGTATTCACTATTCATAGATAAGTATAGTATTTAACTATTTAATGTGCGTGTATGCGTGCGTTGCGTATATTAATTTATGAATATTTATTTAAGTCTTAATTCAATTCAATTAATGGTGAATCTAACTAAATAAATAAATACTAATTGAATTGAGAAATTTCGTTAATTTTATTTCTGGTTAAAAGTAAAACATAAAATTAAATAGCGTAGCGATCCGCTCCCGGCTTCACCCGGGGTGTAATTTTTTTATATATATATATATATATTATATATTCCCTTATACATTCCCCGTTTATCCCTCTTTCCATTAGTGAAAACCGAATTAAAATCGATCTACGCGTGATGCCGTGACCAAGGGAAATAGGGATTCATTTTTATATATAGAGATGCTACTACTTCTAGGCGATGCGATGCCCGATATATCATGTCGCTTTGTAATCTTTGTATCGTAATATCGTATTGTAACGATACATGATACGAATCGAAAATATTTAATATTAATTTAAAAAATGAAATAAAACTCTTAACTTAAATGTTGTAGTTAGCTAGATTTATCTCTATATATAAAAATGAATCCCCATTTCCCTTGGTCACGGCATCACGCGTGAACGGGTAGACCGATTTTAATTCGGTTTTCACTAATGAAAAGAGGGATAAACGGGGAATATTCATATATATATATATATATATATATATATATATATTGCGCCCCGGGCAAAGCCGATTTGCCTAGATTATTAAGAAATAATAATCTAAACAACCGTCAGTCTTAGGGCTTGTGGGTCTAGTCAATGCGATGTTGCGGTTGCGATGTAGGAATTAAAAAGTGTCGCACTCGCTGTCACTGAAAAGAAAAAAGATGCGTACGATCTTTCTTTTGTTTTGTACCTATCTTTAAATTAAACTTACTCCATCCAAATTCCAATCATCCATCCATATAATATTCTATTCTATCCCATCCCGTTTCTTTATCTTATTGTTTTCAAAATAAAAATGAAACAAAAAATGTATTGTCTTTTGATATAGTACCATTCTCTCTGTCCTGTCTGGTTGGATTTTTTCCTTCCTAAACCTAACCTACATCCTACTCTCCTAATGCTGTGACTGTGATTGTTGGGATTTAGGAGGAGTTACGAAGCATCATCATTTGACAGTCTCCGCCAACTGCCATGCCAAAAGTGGACTTGATGCCTGATGATCATATATTAGAAGGCAATCTATAAAGAACACTCAAATGTTGCAAATACGCTGCCGACTCTGACAGGTTAGGTTAGCCTGTCAGAGTCATGACTCATCACGACTCATGACGCTATCTTCTGCACGATTTCAGCAGCAACCTCCACACTTGGGGATCTGAGTAGACCAAAAGAGTTAGGCTAATGTAAAAAAAAAATCTTCACGTTGGTCTAGCTAGATGAACGGGCTGGACTGCATAGTCTTTTTTGATAGTAACGCAGTTTTCCTTGTGCCCAGATTGCCATTATAAAATAAACTTTCATCTACATATACTTACGTTAAATAATAGCCATACCTACTTATGACAAGTAGGCCATACGACATTGTGTGTTACTTACGTATTCCGTTGATATGTTCGTCCATGCGCCAGAGACTCTCACCTTCATATTCAGGCCATCTGCTCGAATATTGACCCGGATACAACATTGTGTTTCAATTGATGTCGTTACTCACTGTAAATATATGCATATTAATATATTTTTCTGGTCAGCAGCCAGTTTTTTTATTATTATTTACACACACCTTCCTCGTTCATCACTCTTTTCATTAGTGAAAACCGTATCAAAATATGTTAGACGGTTCAGAAAAAGTTTGCGGCGAAACAGACAGAAAACAACAGTATATTTATTTGTTATTAGTTTATATATTTGTTTGTTTGTTACTATTATTTGTTCATATATGTATATTGTGTGTGTGAGGAATAAAAGATGCTTTCTTTCTTTCTTTCTTTCTAACTATCTATATCTGTACATGTAATAAAATTGTAAGCGAACCGTGTCTGTACTTTAAATATTTTTTCAAGAAAAAAAATATACATAGGTTACCGATGTCAAAAAAAATATAGTTTTTAGAATTTTTGTCTGTTTGTTTGTGCGTTTGTGCACGCTAATTTCAGAAACGGCTTAACCGATTTGAATGCAGTTTTCACTTATGTATTGTAGCAAGCTTCCGGTAACATTTAGAGTTTGTTTTATTCCAATCGGTTCACAAACAAAAAAGTTACGCGCTATACCGAATACCACGCGTACAAAATCGCGGGCACAGCTAGTTTTTTGTAATATGTTTGGATATAGACGCAAAAAGGTACAGATTGTTTCAAAATTCAGCAATGAAGCAGCAATGTATATCAGCTCTTAATTTAAATCAAACCAATCAGTTTACAGATAGAAAATAAATTTACTGGCGTAGCAATAAGTATACTATAAGTAATAGGTCCAAACAATATACTATTATGAGGTTAAAATATTATTTATCTTTTTTTATATTGAGGTCGTCAAACAGGCTGACGGTCCACTTGATGGTAGAGTGTTACTGTCGTCTACAACAGAGGCTCTAGTATGAGTTTACGATACTACACCAATTCTACAGTCTCTAGCGAGAACGTAAAACTTTTGTATGGAAAATCGTGAACTGTCAATGTCAAATTATCAATTTTCCATTTATAAATGTTTTACGCTCTCGCTAGCGAGTGTAGTATCGTAAACTCATGCTAGAGCCACAGTAAGAGCGGCAGTACGCTGCCGACCATAGAAGGGTTAATGAAATGGGCTATGGCGTCCCTCACTCACTCACAGAAATACAACAGCACACATGCTATTATTTCATAGTGGTCTTCAGTGAGGATGGTGATTACTGTGCTTATTGCGTGCCACTGCTTAAATTATAATATCTCTATTATAATTTAAGCAATATTGTTGTAATAGTAATATTACAACAATATTGTTTGTAATAGTATTTTTATTTCACGAATAGATATCAATAAATAAATATTTTTTATAAAATAAACATTCCACACAAAATTAGAAATTAATGTGTTTATTAATATACCATGCAGTTAAATTATTGCTGTATATTTACTGGTCGGAAGATGACACTTTTTAATTAACTTCAAAGTAGCTTGCCTATCGATTTTCTATCGTCTACACTATGGAGGGTGTGCATCTATTCTGTACGAATTAATCCAACCGGAACCGTTCCACTTGCGGAACACTAGGCGTGGGCGGGGGTTTCATCCCTTCGTGGTCGATGTACCTCGATCACGCACGAAGCGTTTCAGTTCCACCTTCCTTGTTCGAACTGCTAAGGAGTGGGACTCATTGCCTGCGTCTGTGTTCCCACAGAACTACAACCTCGGGGTCTTCAAAACCAGGGTAAATGGGCATTTACTGGGTAAGCGTTGTCCACCTTCGGCCACATCTACACCTCACATCAGGTGAGATAGTGGTCAAGCGCTACCCTGATCTAATAAAAAAAAAAAAAAAAAATTATTATATGCTTAAATACCATATTCTATTTTTAAATGTAGTTATGTAGTTACCAAGTTAGGTGCTCGATTATCAAACGACATTCTCTATTAGGTAAAGATCACGGCAGTGATCTCATACCACGCTTAGGTCATGGATCAACATGGAAAATTTATAGCTTGCAGTAATATGGTCTCGTACCAAATGTTGTTTTCAAATCAAGAGAAGTCGTTCATAGGTATAATGCATCGCGGTCGTCGCGTGACTACGCGAGGCTGTTTTATGTTGATAGGTTTCAAATATCTATAGTGTTCTCATAAATAATTCTTTATTTGATACTAGCTTTTATTTTGCTAAAATATTGTTGTTCGATAAAATAATAATATTAAAAACTATTCTCTGTAACATCCGCTGTTATATTAATTTTTTTGTTATATAAAAAAAAACCACATCTTTATTATATTGCTAAACTGTAATCGTTTAAAAATTCAATAAATTTTCTCTTCAATCATACATCATGCAAAGCTCATACAAAGATCATCTCATAGTTCTTCAAGTTGCCCTACGTTCTAAATAGTTTGCCTGAAGACATTGTCCACGAGAAAAATAAAACTGTATTTAAAAATAAATTAATGAAATATTATCTGTTTTCTTTAAGTTAATTAATGAAATTTAGATTTAGGTTTAGATTTTTAATTTAGGTTACATTTATTTTAAATTCAGTTTTATTTTTGATAACATTAGTTTGATCCATAGTAGTATTTTATCTATGGTTTGATCCCATAGACAAACTGCATTCCAGTTTTATGGGACATTGTAAATATTTTTCTAATTATTTCATGTATAATAAATAAATAAATTAATAAATAAATAAATAATAAATAAGTAGGCGCCTCTGAGTAAGGCTTCAGAATTAGCCAAAAGATTACTTAAATAATATGTACTCGTAGAAGCGATTAAAGCTTAGTAAGAAATTACCAACATACTATTTGAATTTTTGTATATTTTTAACTAGAATTAAATAACTTTAAGAACTATTTTATATTTGATTTTTGAACGAATGCTCTTATCGCTACAAAATTAACCACTATAAAATTTGAATAATTATAAGAAAAATTTTTAAAAAATACAACCGCGCCCTGAAAATAAAATTAGCTCACCAAGTAAGTAACGATATAAATCCGCTAACAAAGCGCAAAAAATAATTAATACTGTTAAGGCTCTTGTTTCAACTTGAAGAATATAAAAAATAACAAAGTAGATGACAGTGTATATGTACGCAACATTACTATAGTTTGAATGACGCACACATTTAAGTAGTAGCAGGGCAGCTTAAGTTGCATTTCGCAGCTCGACTGGCGGCAGTAACCACCCCCTTACCTACATAAAACCAATGTGAAATAACAGCATGTGTACTGTTGTGTTTCGGTGAGTTAATAAAGGATGCCAGAACCCCTTTCCCTGTCCCTTCCTTATCCTTAATCCTACTAATGTCTGCATCCCATTTGCAAGACCTGCAGCGGATCGTCAGCCTGTATGTCTATTGTTCTCATCGGTGAGTGAGAAATTGTTGTCAAATCTGATTCCCTACACTCATATTGTCCTTATCCCCATATCCTTATCGCCCTTATCGCGTTGCTTCTGTTAATAGGCATCGGTGGTCACTCGTCACCATCAAGTGGACCGTTAGTTTGCCTGCCGCCCTACTTTAAAAAAATAACTTAAAACAAAGCCTAGTATAATCCAATTAAAATTTGCGTTATGTCAACAATTGACTGATATAACAATTTTTAATTGGCACTACTTTTTCATTTGTTTCGTAATCTGTATTTTCTATGTATATACCTACATAAGTATGTATTGTTTTTCACTTTGTCAACAAATTAAGTTAAAGTTACTGACCGACGCATATATATCGCTTTACTTATACATTAAATAAATTTTTTAGATATTTTTTGTGTTAGGTTTTGAATGTGTTCTGGAAAATTAGATGTCATAACAGTGATAATTATTATTCTTTAAAGCCATTTACTCATGTTGACAAGTAACATAGATCCCTCCACTGAGCATACCACACACACACGCACGAACGCACGCACGCACGCACGCACGCACGCACGCACTTGGGCCACAAACGCACTCATACATATGGGCACTTTATATATTTATTTATTGTTGTATACTCTTTTATTAACATTTTCTTTTTTTACGTTAATGTTTAGAAACTTTAATACTGTTAAACCTAGCAAGAGGCAATATATAAATATATAAAAGTATTGTTTTTACGATAGTAACATAACTTTATAAACATCTTAGACAATATCTGCTTGTTAAATGGTTTCTCTGCATACATATCTAATTATAGTAGAGCAATATTATTAGAATGTTCTTATTTTATTAACATTATGGCAAATCCACTGCTACAAAAACATTTTATTAAAATCGAATAGCCGTGAACCATTAAGTCAGACCGCAATAGTCTCAATACTGTTTAATTTTCTTTAGAACTGCGAATCAGAAACGACGCTTTCTTGTGATATACAACAGAGAGACACGTACATTCGTAAAACAATTCACATCTTTTATGGGTTTCCCTTTTGCGTCGAGCAATAAATATTTAATAGATAATATGTTTAGTTAGATTAGCATTCACATGCGTACCTATAACTACTCGGAGTGAAAGTGATAATGTATAAGAATGAATAAAAATACAATTCAACACACGCATCAGAAACTTCAGCAAAAATAACAAATTTAATATTTAAGTGTAATTATGCGTAGTTAAAGTATGATGATAATAAATAAATAAATAATAAAGTATGATGATTTTATTTTATTTATTTTATTTTATTTTATAGTTAAATAATTTACAATAAGCCAATTAAACACAAATATGGTTAATTGGCTTATGGTTAAAGTCGCGATAGTGGCATAAATGTTTATTACAATATTAGTTGGTGTCAAAACATAGCAGTCAAATGACATTATGATTGGACAGTCATTCTTACTTTCTAAAAGTTACAATAAGTTAATATCAATGGGAAAATGTACTACATAACTGCTCGACTCGGTTACAGGAAAAAAAGTTCATGACGTCCGATCGGTGGGACCACGTGATCTAAGAAAATGATAGTTTCAATAGTCCGATTAGTTAATCGAACCAACAGAAAAAAAGTTCATGTCGTCCGATCCGTAGGACAAAGACGGCCAAGTGGCCAGACCGGTCTCCATGACTTCGTCCCCGTTGAAAAAGAAAATATGAGTAACATAACGCCATCTTTATCCCTATTATGACGGTGCGCAACCGCGGATATAGTGGCGCCAATTTTTATATTTTTAAACGATCCCTCAGGAACCTAATATTTTTCCAAATATAAAAAGTCTCCTATATGATAATTCAGGTAATAAACTATGTGTTCATCCAAATTCATTCAGTAGTTTTTAGGTGAAAGTGTAACATTCACACTTTCGCATTTATAATATTAGTAGGATCATATTTGGCTGACATGTGACCATATCATCGTCGTAGGTCGCTACCATCGCCTATTAATAAAAGCAACGATTGGAGATATGGTATAAGGAAATTAATTCTGGCTTAATGTGGAGACAAACGCTAAATACTAAAAATATCCATTGTTTAATGAAGATGCTACAAGAAATGGACAACACAATTGCTTTGAAAAAATATATGTTATACTTAAACATGTGAAGATCCAATTGTATTAATTAGAATTTTCGTTAAAGTAATAGAAACTCCACAAAACAAGAACAACACAAGAAGAATTTGACTTTTATTGAAAATTCTCTCCAAAACGGCTTACTGCGCGCAAATGAATCCTGTACCTATTAATAAGTTAATGTCAAGTTAAAAAATCGTATTATTAAATTTTTTTTTGTGTATTGTTCTAATGGTAAAAACAAAAAAACGCCATTTCTAGGCGGGTTGAATTGTCTCCGCCGCCAGCGAGTTCTAATGTAAATGTCATTTGCCCAAGTGAAGCCCTTAAGTTTAGTGCGTTTAAACAAACTCTTTAGCATTTTTATATTATTATAGACATTATGTGTATGCAAAGAAATCAAACCAACTTGCTTTTAGTATTCCAACAGAATACGCAACAAATGAGCGCTACGGCAGTCAGGAAGTGTACCGTTTACGTAATCCTGATCGTGATATGCACATCTCCGAAGTTGAATCAATGCTTTAAATCACAACATATTATTTATCGGCTCGGATATTAGGGAAAACATGAGTACAGTTGTCGTATAAACTTGATTGGACCTACATACAAGAAACCTAAACATAGTGTTTATGTATTCAAACACATAATTCAACCATTGACAAAAACAGAGATATATATCTAGGTACATATAACATAATAGATATTAATTATACACTATAACTATATTTTCGGGATAATCGACAATATATGACGTGGGCAATAAAATAATTATAGTAATAATTATAATAAAGTAAATAATAATAATATGTAAGTCCACTTTTGATTTTTGGTTTTGAAACTAAAACCTTGATATTTATAGAAGTTTCAAACGTATTAAAAAAAAATTAAAATAAAATTAATGAAATAAAAAAATAAAAATTTAAAACTTTCGTCTTCTAATTGACAGCTATAGAAGTAGTCACAGTACTATGATTTCTGAAAAAATAGCATTTATAATATCAATTCGTTTTTAAATATTTCAAAATTGTAATGTAACTTTTCTTCTTTTCCAGAATGCCAGTTACGTGACCAACAAGCGATATTCGAGGGGCAAGATGTCACCCGTTTGCCATAACTTCGTTCAGAACGCGTGGAAAAAAGATTTCTGCTCAAATTGCTTCAAGTCACGAGAGGAACACGTTAGAAACGAACGCACGACCGAGAGCAGTAGTTATTTAGCGTCCACATTCCAAAGTAAAAACACGAAACAGTTATTTAAGAAAACACCACCGAGCATCCTTAAAATTAGTCCAAAGAAAAAGAATAAAAGAAACGTACGATTTCCTGAAGAGATATGTAGTGTAATAGGGTATGGAGGTGACGATTGGTCTGACGGAGAAGAATTCGAAACTTCTGAAGACAATGAAGACGACGACGTATTTCCAGACACAGAGGAAGAAAGAGAATTACACAAATTAACAAAATCGAATACAGACTTTAATACAGTGAAAGCAAATTTATTAACAGACGCAGCGACAAAATCTTATACCTCTTTGTTATTAGGTAAAACACAAACAGACTCAGCTGGGAAGAAGAAAACTCTAATGGTGTCAGTCACTCCCTTTGGACAAGAAAATAAAGGGAGTCCAATTGTTAAATCTCACATCCGCAAACCCGCCGTTATTCATGTATCAGATGTACCTGCCGAAGAAACTTCGGGGTACAAAACTAATATAATATTGTCTTCTTACATAAAGGAGACGGAATGTATTACGAGTTCGGAAAAAATAAGTAACACAGAAAGTGTGTATACAGAAAAATCTTTGCTGGAAGAAATATCAGAGACATTACAGCAAAACAAAATTACGAGTTGCGCTGACCTCAACTTAGCAAGTGAATACAATAAACCAACAATAATCAAGGAAAAGGTGAAAGAGAGCATGCAAGATGATTTCGACAAGAAAGATACTGTTGAAACTAAGAAAAACAGTCTTACAAGAAAATCGCCTTTAGCGAGAACCCAAGAGAGACCAAAACTGCATCTCAGTCGCCCCGAATTTAAGTTTTGTAAAATTAATATTGACAATAGCAGTGTAGATTCAGCCGTAAGTACAGGAAACTCTACTGCAAATAATTCAGTAGCCTCAGACGACGACAGTTTTAATGGTCGGACAGACTCAGATAATGACGATAGTGGACACTTCTCAGAAACGAACAAATGCGAAGAAACAGTCAAAATAAAAGTATTTAATGAAACAGACAAAAATATCAAGATGTCTCCAATCGGAAAAACGAGAAAATCAGACGGGTTACTTAAAAGTGGTTATTCAACATTTCAAGGTCCGTTGGTGGAGCATTTAAGTTCTAAACAACCTGAAAATATGTTTTCTGCAGAAGCAAGTCGAGAGTTAGCGGGTGAACCAGATGGTAGAGCTGATCCTGATGATTCCACCGAGGCCCCAGCATTGCCTAAAAGTCCAATACCAGTTATCGATCCACGTCCATCATTCCTTCACGGTATGATCTCTGACATAATGCCTTTGTCTAAACCGGCTTTACCGGAAAAACCGAAGGTGCCTGCCAAACCAGTTATGAAACAAACTACTAAGAAAAGTATTACTACTCACCAACATGTTGTACACTTACATCAGGCATTAATAAAAAAAGATGAAGAAGTGAAAGTGATAAGAACCTTAAATGAAGAGAAAAATAATGAAATAAATGAAGTGCACGAAGATAAAGATGAAACTGTTTATTATGCGCAGCCTGTGCTTACCAAACAAGATAGCGACACTTCACTTAATAGTCTCAGTAAAAGTAAACCACCTTCTTCACCTGCATCGCCATTTATTGAAGAAAATATCAATACACTCTACCAAAGAAATACCAGTAATTTCACAAAATCTGATTCACCAGTGGTAAGAGAAATGGAGAAGAGGGACAGAGCCTCACTATCAACAGTACCAAAAGAAAAGTCCGTCGAAGAGTCTAACGATGACAAAAAAGGCGATGCACCAAAACCAGCACCTAGAAAACACATTTCTCTTTCACAAGACAATTTGCATATAGACGAAAAGCGTAAGGGAAAGTACAAATTTTCTCTTAAGAAACTTTTAGGATTAGGCTCTTCCAAGGATTTAGACAGAAAAGAACTCAGCGTCGCCAGTGTCTCAAATCTTTCGTGCAAATCAGAAGAGATTTACGAAATAACCCCAAAACCAAAACCGCGGCCAGTCATTATCCATCCTATTGATATAAACGGAACAAGTGTAGAAGTCTTGAAAACCAATTGCGAAAAGTCTGACGGTATAAGAAGAGGGAGTTACGAAGACGCGGCGTCTATTTACACACTCAATCCAACTGACAATGAAACATCTAACAAAGTCGTAAACAAACCGGCTCCTCCTCCAAGAAACTCCAGTGAAGACTGCAAAAATAACTCAACAGTACCAAAGCCAGTCCGTCCTCCGCCTCCAAAGTCAGCTTCGTTGCAGAAAAAACAGAAGCAACAAGCTTGGACCCCTACACCGAACAAGACTGACAACATTTATGCTAATTTAGGTGAGATTTTAATCTCTTTTATTGCTGTATATTATTATATTATTTTATTATTAATGGATGGGATGTTTATTTATTTATTTTAATTTATTAATTAAACTAATCTTACTTTTCCGGTATTTTAGAAAAGAAAACCTAAATAACTATGGACAATCGCAGTGCAGGGCAGGCTCCTTTTCCAACCATCTTTATCAACAACCAAGCGCGTCCATAACACGTCGAGTTCCCGAAATTACTCCTCCTTGCGCCACCCAAGATGTGGTTTGCCTTCGCTTTGCGGTTATACGAAACCAAGCTTTCTCTGTCCATGTCATCATACAACCAATCCAATTTCATTGTAGCTTCTTAAATTAGCATATCTGTAAATTTAGTTATTTCTTCTAGTTCTGTATTTATTGTCTTACTAGCGACCCACCCCCGGCTTCGCCCGGCGTGCAATTTTTATATACCCTAAAACATTCCCCGAGTATCTCTCTTTCCATTAGTGAAAAACGAATTAAAATCGGTCTACCCGTTCACGCGTGATGCCGTGACCAAGGGAAATGGGGATTCATTTTTATATATGGAGATTTATCAATTTGAAATTAAAATCTATATATATATACATATAATAAAATCGTAAACGAACCGTGTCTGCACATTATGCATTTAAAAAAAAAAAAATTTGTACACCTTGTACTAATGTTACCGAGGTCAAAAAAATAGTTTATAGAATTTTTGTCTTTTTGTCTGTGCGTTTGTGCACGCTAATCTCAGAAAAGTATTAACCAATTTGAATGCGGTTTTAACTGATGTTTTGTAGCAAGCTTCCCATAACATTTAGTATTTATTTCATTCCAATCGGTTTACAAACTAAAAAGTTACACGCTATACTGGATACCACGCGTACGAAGTTGCTGGCTCAGCTAGTTTAAAACATATGAATATATACTACATTGAGGGCATCGGATAATCTCTTAGCTACCAAAAATGATAATACCCAATTAATAGTTAAAATTGACGTAACTGTATAGTTGATAAAATAAATTATGTCTTGTACCTTGTACAATCCTTTTAATTTGTAAACGATGTCAGCTCAGTTTTTATTACTTTTTATGTTTATTGCATCCCAATAAATATACAAACGTTCTACGTTACAGGTGAGATAAGATCAGCATTAGCTCCAAGAAAACCGGAACGCACTGCTAGTATGAGAGAAAGAGAAGCACATTTAGAGCTTCCCAAGAGGAGAACACCCATAGATGATGACAAAGACGAAGTAGACGACGGTTCTACGGAACTAGTTCAAGCGACTAACGACGCAGTCATTCATAACTACGACGACGTCTACAACGCAGTTAAATACGACGAAGAAAACTGCGACTCAGCTAAAAATAGCGACAGCGATTATGAATATGTTCACCACCAACGCTCCAGTTCTCCTGAATGCGACGCCTCTATTAAGCCAAGGGAAGCGGTGGACGGCAACGTTGAATCCAGAAAAAGCGATGAATTCCCAAAATATGGAAATGGAATATTCAATAGATCCTCACTGCCTTACTGCGGCAGTGAGACTGAGTCAGAAATTTACTCGCCCTATAGTTTTTACAGCGCGAGTGATAATTTAGATGGTTCAGCAAACGATGATTATCAAAACGAGATGACACCAAAAACAACTACGAACAAACTACGCGTTAGAAAAGGACGAAGTGTGGTGCACAAGAAATTAGAAGATAATTATGGAGCAGTCATAATCGCTAATCACGAAGCGCTTGCGCAGGTTTTAGAACAGGTAATTTATCGCGGTGACTAGTCGTATAACTTTTTAAATTGGCTGCAAAACGGTTCACCTTGATATGAGTAGCAATCTTAAAATAAATATAATCTAAAAAAATTTATTGTAAATATTCTTTAAATATTTACAATCAGTCCAGTCGGGGCATGAATTAAGATTTTCAATAATAAATTAGATATTATAATTCATCTTTTTTTATTTATTTATATTTTTTACAATTAAATAAAAATTTATTCAAAACATGACGTAACTAACAATACTGAATGCGCAATGGTACCTCATATACATATTATATGAGTTTTCTAACATTGGCTTTACTTGCAGTTTACTTAATTCGTAGTAAATTTGTAATCGGTTTTAATTGATGATTGCTTTGTTTTACAAATTTTTTCAGCTAGTCTCTTAATAACGTTGTTTCTTGGTTAGCTAATACATTACACCATGCCTTCATTGATACAACACACTACAAACATAATCTATTTAATATCAATTACTAACTTACGGAATATATAAACCAAAATATAGTATATTTCATTACAAGTGCGGAAAGGCTGTCATTGCAAAGAGTTCCGACAAATGTCTACCCGAGCCGAGGCGCAGCCGAAGGCGAGGGTTGACAGTCGGAACAAGTTGCAATGACGGTTCCGCACGTGTACTGAACGACTATTTTTAATACAGTTGCGAAAAAATGAAGCAATTTAATAAAACAAACAACTAAACTCGCAAAGAAAATTTCTGGAAAATGGCGCCAACCGTACAATATAAGCAGAGATTTTTTTTTTCTCCCATTCTGGTACGCAAAGGAAACTATGCCCATACAGCCAAGTCTTCAGTAGAATTTTTTTATTGATATGAAATGAAATGAAACCTAACCTAACTCGTTCAATCAAATCATTAAATCTGATATTGAAACAAATCAGTAGCTCCTTTTTAGAAATATACGTATTTGCATGAATCATAAAAACTTGTATGATTTTTTTTTTAGTAAAAACTTCATGGTTGGTTTTTCTTTTTAATAGACATTATTTGGCAGTTGGGAAAGAGAACGCACGAGTTCGGGAAGGGTAAAAAAAAGCACGAGTATGTAATAGCCAAAGATGTTGTATTAGTCTGTACCTATAGATGGATCACAAAATGCAGCAATATTTTATTCTTTCTAACACCTTCAAATTGTCATAAGATTGAAAGAGACATACATATATAATCTGTCGGGTCGAAGTTGAGTGAATGTCTCCATTTTGACTATACAATGCAAGCTAAAGTTATAGCGTATAATAGTGCTGTGCATTTTTATTGATAACTAGATATCGTTGATATAGATTTTAAATATATGACGGATAAAAAGTATGGCTAAATGCGTTTCGGTGTACTGTTTGGTTATTCAATATAAATAAAATGTGGGTGCGTACTGGTACTCGCCGCATTGCTAATCGGTTGTATGTTGTATGAGATTGTATGCAACCTCTCGCATTTATTTCACCAAAATATTTCAAAAGAATAGTTATTTTTTGAGTAGAAATATTTAGAGTCCATCCTTAAGGGGTAGAACGGGAGTAGGTTTTTATTACGAGAGAAAAAAACTCGATAATCTTAAAATTTTATTTTTAGAAACGATATCACAGATTGGATAATCTGTGATATCGTTTCATTTTATTCTGTGATATCGTTCATCTGTGATTCGTCAACATTTTAATTTAAAGACTTGCAGTTAATGTTGACGCTTGGGTATCCACGTATTTATTAGTAAGTTTTCTTTTTCTGGGTAATTTCTGAAAAGAAATAGTTTTTGGTTATTAATGATTCAAAAGATTTTCATAATTTTCATAGATTGAAGCATAACTTCTTTATAACTTATAGATATTACTTACTGGTTTACACGATGGTGGTAATTTTGGGAATATTGTCGGCACTGCATACGAGTGTAGAATTTTACGCTGATATCCTTGGCGAAAGCAAGAATCTTCAAAGTTCATCGAGCATATTCTTGTATATTGCGAAGCTCTCCAATCGTCGGCTTTTCTTACATTTTTTGTCCACGTTTTTTTTTAAATCGATGTCGGTGGGAAATCTGTTATAAATTGTTAAAAATTACTTTCAACCTGCAGTGAATGCTAGAAATTGTCAACACTCTACTAAAAATAAATTAGTTATGGATATCGATAAACTTATCAAGATCAGACTACAGCACTATAAAGCAAGACAAATGTCAAATATTCCGATTAACTTTGGTTTTTGTAAATTTTAGTTATAAACACCAGCTTTTCTTTAAATAAATCAACCTTAGAGCTGTGTATGCATGTACAATGATTCATTTTTAGTAAATAATTATAAAAATTTGTTTACAAAACACCAAAATTAATGAGTGCGAGCTGTGCGACTTATCGGTGAAATGATATGTTTCCATTATTCTCCTTCAAAACACCCACTCTACTTGGACAAACGGGAACAGTACAAGCCATTCTTGGCAAGCAACAGATTTATGAAATCACACTTTCAGATTTTTGAGTATTTTAAATCACATAAAGCTAAACGAGCTTGTTAACCAGCATGATATAAACAAATATGACGTTGCCTCTTTTATGGCGCGCAGCGTTTTAAGACGTCATATTCGGCTATTGTTATCTCTTTTTAACATACGACATGCAGCCATTAGAAAGACGGGTATTGAGTGTCGAAGGAATCTTCAATTTTTATTGTTCCATCTATACACTAATACAATTATCTTTGGTAATAGCCCACATCCCGAACGCTATACGTCCCTGCAATACGCCACTTTTTGAGCAACTGTATTAAAAAATATTTATTTATTCCTGGACTAAACTTTAAATTTGTAACATCTAACTTGAAAGTATTATTGTAAGATTACCTAAGTTTATTTATTTATTTGTCCTTTTGCATCTATTTTTACAGGAATTAGCCTAAAACAATCGTGTAAGCATTAATAACATGAATATTTACACGTTTATAATAAGAGTATATTTTCTAATTTTTTAAAACTATCTATGTTAGTTCTAAAATGTGAATGTACCTCTTATTTTATTTTTTTACATTTTCACGCCTAAACCGCGGAACCGATCATCATGAAATTTTCCATACACGTTGTCAGGGATGCAGGAAAGGACATAGGGTACTTTCATCCAGAAAAAAATTACTGTTCCCTAGGGATCATCTACGCCTGGCAAAGCTATAACTGCATTAAAGATGTTAGGCGTTTTATATTTTAGTAAGGCCTTATTTTTAATTTTTCAAAAAAAACCGCGGGCACCAGCTAGTATTGAATATAATTTTTATAGCTTATTAAATATAATTTTTCTAGTCTGTTAAATATTAGTAATTTAATAAATCTATAAAAATAAAACACTAGTGCCGCAATGCAATCAATCTTCTTTGGGCTTGTTTATGTTAATTATTATTTATTCTTATTGATCCGTTTATTGTTATAACTCGCAAAATATATAATTTATTTCGAATATTTGCTACTTATTAAAGTTATTTATCTTTTTTTTTAATTAAATTAAGGTCGTAGCGCTTGACCACTATCTCACCTGATGTGAGGTGCAGATGCGGCCGAAGGTGGACCACGCTTACCCAGTAAATGCCCATTCACCCTGGTTTTGAAGATAAAAAGTAGCTTTCTCTTAAACTTCTATATTTCATTTTAAAATTTATAGTTACAAAAAAAATGTTTAGCTCTGTCGATTCCCGATTCTCTAAAACAGTTGTTGAATCTTAGTAGGGTTATTTTTGAATTGTAAATATGAACAATTTGTAAACACATATTTCTTGGGTATCACCAACAAGTTGGTACAAGAACGGTGCTGCCATCTACTCCTTGAGGATCCACCATTATCTCAACACCATCAATCTCATATCCAGGTCCACCAACACTCCACAAGTGCCACACTTCATTCATCACTTCGCAGCATCAAATCTAGTACGAACCTCCGATGGAGCGACTTCTCTATCCAGCCGAGCAAAAACTCCTTTGTCAAAGCTGGAAAACGCATATTCTACCAAGCCGTGTGGAACTCCAATCAGGGGCCCGTGAACGTCACTTTGATGCTTTACAAAGAACACATGGCCTCCCAACTGGTGTGCCAACAGTCTGTCCAACCGCAAACGCTGAGTTTGAACGCCATAACAGAGTTCTGCGACCTGGTTCCTTTACAGCAGTTCGGAGAGGACGGCGAAAATTTGGTGCAAGGTAAATTTATTCTTATTTTTTTTATGATAAACTACTTTCGTATAATTTTTTGCGAATAATTGCGAACCTTAAACATAATTTCATATTCTGGATTGAATAAGTTAACCAATTGAAAAGTGTAGTATAAATTCCAGATTGTAGTGTAAGAAAATGTGGAAACAATTCTGGTACACATAAAGAATAACAATAAATAAACATGACACCATCAGAGTATGGGTTCGTTAGTTTATGCAGATAGATAAACATTTGACGAGTCTGTTGGATGAGTGATTAGGGTGCTTGCCTTAACGCTCAGTACTAGGGTTCCCGGGTTCGATTCCCGGCAGGGTCAACTTTGAAGATGAACTTTTCAAAGTTGGCTCTGGTCTGGATCTGGAAGGTAATGTCAGGGCACACTGCGTTTCGCAGTCATTTGGGCAGCACATCTGGCGGCAGTAACCACCCCCTTACAGAAGACCACCGTGAAATAACTGCACGTGTGCTGTTGTGTTTCGGCGAGTGAGTAAGGGATGCCAGAGCCCATTTCCCTATCCTTTCCTAATTTCTTATCCTTAATCCTACCGTAGTTGGTAGCGCACTTGCAGCACCTGTAGCCTTCGATGGTAGCCGATGTACTTTATATTACTGTAAAGTTTCATTAAAATCCGTTTTGCGTGAAAAAGTAACAAACATCCTTACACACTTTCGCATTTATTATAATTAGTAAGATAGTATAACAAGATAGTGCAAGGATCGAAGGACCAAACAAGTTAGTGCACAGAATGAAATAATAATAATAATAAATATTTATTTCCACACTAATTACATATAGATTAGGTTTTGACCCCTACACTAAGCATAGCTTGTATCGATAGGAGTCAAATAAAAACCTCGGTTAAACCAACCGTAAACTATTTCTTTCCAGCTACGATAGTCGTGCTAGCTCACGCCCAAGTTGACACCATTCAATCATACGGAGACAGTCTTCATTCCGCCGAAGGTCTCACCGCCAAGGACAACCAGTTGGTGCAGACGGAACAGATGCACGAAGCTATCTTCATGATGTTACAACTCATTAATGGATTGAAGTACCTGCAAGCTCGCGAAGTGGAATACATTTCTGAAACTCTTACTTCGTTTATTGTGTTAAAAGAGATCCAACCGATGGTGTCGCACGGAAGCACCATAAATCTTGCTGCGTCTGACGATAGGCTGAACTCGCTTTCAGCGCCGAAGACCAATAGTTACGGCAGACTGTGCATATTGCAAGGGTCAGTATAATACATACTTATTGTCTCTTACACGGGGTTCTTTAAGAATACATTCTTACCTGGGGTACATTCTACCTAAAGGATGGTAGCACTTACCTATACCATCAAGTGGTCTCGTCAGCCCGCCGACTCTATCCTACTTCAAAAATAATCTTAAAAACAGGTCATTAGACATCTATATTTGTTCCTTATAAAATTAACCGTAACCGTTTGCAAAACCGTACAAAAGAAAATTATACGAATATGAAAAATAATATAGTCAATCAAAAATATATAACGCTGGATCCAGCGTTGACCCGTTGGCCTTATTGTTAATCTACTCTATATATAAAAATGAATCCCTATTTCCCTTGGTCACGGCATCACGCGTGAACGGGTAGACCGATTTTTATTCGGTTTTCACTAATGGAAAGAGGGATAAACGGGGAATGTTCAAATATATAAAAATTGCACCCCGGGCGAAGCCGGGGCGGGTCGCTAGTAGCTTATAATTAAGATGTTATTGTAAACTTACAATAATTCACCGTTTGTCAAATTATCAACTATCTGCTGTATTTTTACAGATTGAGTGAAGAAATCAACTGCACGAAATCTGCAGAAGAAGAACACCTCAATTCTCTGTGTCAATGTGCTATTAAGGCGTTGGAGACCCTTCTCCCGGGAGAGAAGCTGACGCCGGTGCTGAAGGAAGTGCTACAGGGGGAACGAGCCGTATCTTTGAATCAAGCGAAGTCGGTACTAGAATTCATGTTATGGGGACCGCTGGACGTCGTGCAAGGAGTGCCTATAGAAGAGAGAGAGCTGTCTCTGCAAAGGTGGTTGGATTTGGAGAGAGCTACCGTATTGCACGGGTTAGTAAGGTCCAGAGTCCAACTGAACGTATTCGAGCAATTGCATCTGATGTTCTTAGTTAGGTCCACATCGAAGACTATGTGCGAGGCGTCTGCTTTATTGGAGAAAGCTAATGTTTATTAGACTCCTAAACGCAAAAATAGCATAAAATGATGTATCAACATGTTAAAATGGCAGACGTTACCCATGTAAATGTAAACTTTGAATATTTTTTTATTTATTATATAAATCGACAAAATTGAACACTAACATACACAAGATAACTGTTATAGTAATATCTATAAAAAAATAAACTACCCTAATTCACTTAAGCTGTGACCTTGAATTTTTCAAACTGTAATCTTTTTTTACATTTACCATACCTACATAAGTATCTATTATTATATTCAATACTCACATAATTTTTACTGTTTAATATTTTTTTTAAATTTTAAGATCTTTTAATTAAAATAATTACTAACTAATAAGCAATCAATATTTTTATGTAGTAAATTCTCATAAAGAAGATTCTATGTCAAGA
The DNA here is from genome assembly GCA_910589475.2 of Bembecia ichneumoniformis. Lineage (NCBI taxonomy): Eukaryota > Metazoa > Arthropoda > Insecta > Lepidoptera > Sesiidae > Bembecia > Bembecia ichneumoniformis. The sequence goes on from OU342531.1 coordinate 1,417,314, forward strand.
AAAAAATATTTAAAATAATTAAGTAATTGTATGTCATTTTTATGTTGTAAAAAGCGGATGCATTAAGACTTGTTATTTTAAAGAATTTATTTGTAAAAAATAAACATTACAGATGACAGTCATTAGATTTAACGACAGAAAACCGATTACAGATACATATCTACATATTAACTTCAAGCTCGCTTTTTTACTTAAATTACATATTAAACATAAAGCCTTATTTCTTTGGAAGACACTTTATTTTTATTTTAGAGAAAACGTTATGACGTAAGTACTTGGAAAGCGCTTATCAACATAATCTGCTAAAACTGTTTTACAGAAATATTTTTGTGTCTGTCGTTGTTTGTTAAAATACTGTGCCTTATATCTTTAATTTGTATAATACTTAAGATTAACTGTAAAGAAATGTATTATTTATACTGAGGTTACTAAGTTCAAAATGTTCTATTTGTATTAAAAATATGTAATAATTACATATTATTCATATAAATATACTGATTTCTTACTGTATTTGCACGTTGATTCAATTATTTCATAGCCCACTTTTATGTTTGCCAAAACGGTGTACAAATTACTTGTAATCCCATTAGCCCCGCTATAGTTGCCCCAATTGTCCCATGAAGGTTCTACTGAGATTTTTATTTTCAAAAGTTCTACTAAAACGACTAGTCGTATTTTAATTAACAGAAGTTCCATGTGACTTATTCAAAGAAAAATAATGCACTCAAACTGCTGAAAAGTGATGACGAGCCATTAGGGTGCTAGCCTTAACGCTGTGTTCTAGGGTTCCCCGGTTCGATTCCCGGAAGGGTCAACTTTGAAAAATGTACTTTTCAAATTTGGCTCTGGTCTGGATCTGGAAAGTAGTGGCAGGGCATACTGAACTTCGCAATCATTTGGGCAGCCCGTCTGGCGGCAGTAATCACCCCACAGTGAAATAACAGCACGTGTGCTGTCGTATTTCGGTGAAGGATGCCAGAGCCCATTTCCCTTATCTTAATCCTACTGTAGTCGGCAGCGCACTTGCAGCACCTGTGACGTTATGCGTATTAGTAATTCAGTATTCAAGAGATACGCTATACTCTGAATATAACGACAACGAAGCGATTTCATGCATATTTTATTTTAAAATGTTTTTTAAATAAACAAGAAAAATTTATAAGCAAGCAATCAGGTTGATCCCCTTAAGGGGATTCCGATGAATCAGACTTCAATTCAGAGGACCCTAGTGGACTCGCCCCAAAAAAAATCTCTTTAAAAACATTCACTGGTGGTGAATCACGCATTTTTTGGACAAAAAATTTCTTTTTTTTACACTCCAACTAATAATATTAAAAAAGAAGATTAAATTAAATAATACTACGAAATATACATAACTTTATTCGTATTTATTGTCTTAACATTGCATCGGAACATTGAAGCTTGAAACTATATCTACTTAACACAACTACTCAGAACAATCGTATTCTCAAAGCAATCACAAATTATTTATTATTCGGAGCTAAATCGTGACTATGTGATTCTCAAAGAGATTCTGATTAACATTTCAACTTAACTAACAAAACAAACATTAAAAAAAACGACAATTTATTAAGTACTTACCTTCATGTAATTGATTTTTTTTAAACGTTAAAAGACATTTAATAATAACCGTCACCATAAGTAAAAATTTAAATTTTTATTTCCCACAACATCCCATATTTGTTGAGTGAAAAATCACTCAAAAGATGCAGAAAAAAATAATAAAAAAAACACATAAATACATAAAAGCGATTGTAATGCAATTATTTCAACACAATTTGGAATGTTTAACTCCTTGATGAAAAAATAAATTTAAAAAAATAACTATCCAATAGAGATCACAATAATTCGAAATCTATAAAAAAAAGTAAAACAATTTTATTAGCTACTAAATAAAAACTAAGAAAATAATAAGTTTATAAAAATAAAAAAATCTGTATTGATGATTGCAATAACACGTAATACTTAGCTAACCAACAGACTGCCCATTTTTAACATTAAATTAAAGAGCACAGATAAAAGGGGCTCCACATTTTAATCCTAATCATGTATTTTAATTATTTCTTTCTTATTATTAAAATAATGTGCAGTCCATTTTTAAATAAAAATAATTATTGCACCTAACAGTATCCATTGCGATTATATTGTTAAATAAGACATTAAAAGATCTATCCCATTTTTACCAATTCTAAATTTTCGAGGCGATAGCGGGTGGTGTAAATGTTACATATTATAGTACAATTTGAAATTTGATCATGTATAAACCAGTCAATCCTTGACAATGGACAAAGAAACTGGTAAGTTTACAAATGGCGCGCTCCTCAAACGTGCCAAGAGATTCCATCGAAGATATCCTCAGCCAAGACGACCCACCTCAACCGACATCGTCAAAAAAGTGGAAAACTAATATTACAAGATACTATTTTGAAGAAAAGACAACTTTCTGCGTTAGATGGTGCATCACATTCTACAATTTTTAAAATCCTACATGATCACCTCGGCATGTCAAAAGTGAGCGCAAGATATGCTCCGAGAATGCTCACGCTACTTTTTTTATGTTAAGATTAAGATTATCTTAACATAAAAAAAGTGGTCCACTTGATGGTAGGTGGCTACCGTCGCCTATAACACAAGTAACGCCACAGATGCTTTAAGGATAAGGGATTGGGAAGCGACAGAGAAATATGCTCTGGCATCCCTTACTTAGAAAAACAACACACAAGCTGTTATTTCACTGTGGTGGCTACTGCCGCCAGACGGACTGCCCAAAAAAGTAACAGCGAGAACACCTGGGCAACTTCGCTTTTTCTTCAGCCAAACCACATACATTCACACATGGAATGATCTCTGATATGAGTATAATTGTATAATATAGCTCATGTCAAAGTAAATAAATGAGGCAAATTGAAGCGCCGCCATTTGCAATCCCTTTCTTTTATTGACTGGGTTATACGATTCATTCTAGTAGTATATAAAGTACATCGTATATAGGCAAAACTGCAAGTAATTACAATATTCAAACAGTGCAACATATTTCCAAAAATTTATTCCTTTGTCAATAATGCACTTTATATGCAAACTATTGGCACCTCTATAAATGAATTATTTAAGTACAAAAGGTATTTTTATTAAGTACTTTAACTTAAGAACTTAATTTAAATGTGGCTAGTTTTGGTGTTGGTTTTATTTTGGTTACGAACATAATCTATATAAAAAATACAGTAATTCAAAATAATGAACACAAATGAACAACATATCACGTTTAACGTTGACATGTATTAATTTCTAATTACTAATGTCATTGAGCGATCACAGACAATCATGGACTGGATACAAGTTTTTTAAGGTTTCTACACTGAACAATATCTCTGGGTTTTTTAACGTTATTGCACAATATTTCAGATTTCAGGACACATTTCTATCATTTCAGATCTTGAAAATAGTCCTCTGAAGATTCATAAACAAGAAAGAAATTATGTGACGTTTTGAGCTTAATTTAAATATTTAATTTCACCTATTGATATTAAAACTAACAAAAAATGATGGCGTGGTATTAATATTTCTAATTAACAAGAAGAAAATTAGTTTTCTGGAAGCTTAAATTTCCTCCAGAAGAGTTATTCAATATACTCATAAAATCATTGGCTACAGTTGATTCCTACACTTCATCATCCTTATCATCATTATATTTCTCTCCTATTAACTTACAAAATAAACATTACCTCAAAGCAACATAAAATTAAAGACCCTTATTAAAATATACATTCTGTGGTGGATTGCCTCCAGTATTCTTCAGAATCTCTTCGTAATTTTCTTTCTCAAAACGTTTTATTGTGTCTGTAGATATTTTACTGAAAAAAAAAAACAAATATTGTAGACATTACGATACACAATGAAAAAAAAAACACAATAATTGCCCGAAAAGAAAAAATCCTGGAAGATTCTTACTACCGGATGCAGAATTTAACAATTAACCAATGTCTTTAATTCCTTAAAACATTCAGTTACAATTTACGACACTTTCGATACTAAATATATATAGCTATATAGTATTCTCGGTCACATTATCTCTGCACCTCGCTAAAACGCTATGCTCCTCCGGCTACCCTCTCCACCTCCCCGCGCTTGCGACTATCAGCTGATGCCGAAATGACATCATCGACGCCACGTGCAGAGGTAATGTGACCGTGTTATAAATCCAACTTACCATCTCTGTGGAAACAACGCACACGCAGTCGGAACCATAAATGTCAGACTGGAAACAAATTAAAAACAATATTTCAGGTGAAATATTTCTAACTTTAAAGGGATTGCCAAATTCAAAAAACGATTGGCACAATTAAGAAAATTAAAAGGAGAAGTAATAGATCAGTGCAAGGAACGCATCGTTTATCCAAACGATACAAACGAGCTTCTATCGTCGTATTTGTTGATCAAAGGAAATATGTTGGGAAAACCTTGCAGGTCTTCGAAAATGTCAGAAGGATAGCTTGCGCCTAGTAATGAGACATATATGGGGACTGAACAAACAATACTGGGCATAATTGAATTTTTAATATAATTAATACGTCATCGTAAATCATTGCAATGTTTGCACATGTGTTTATAATCATAAACACGTGTAAAAACCTTCAGACGATTTCGGTCACATCCTAACTAGTCCGTCCCAAAGTTGTCCATGTGTCAACTTGCCTTAATCCTAACTTATTAAAAACCCTAAATTATTAAAAATGTGTTAATTAAAAATTTCGCGAGTGTAAAATAATATTTTCTACAATTCTCGTTTACGATATACGAGCCTTCAAACGAGACCTACACGCGACTGCGCCAAAACTACATGAGAGAAAGTACGCTAAGGAAGTGTTGTGCAAAGCAGAACTTCGCTAGTGTGGTTACAATGACTGCCAATGGTTACAACCCTTTCCCCAGCATTATCGAGGTGTTTTCTTTCTCTTTGCCCTGTCTCCCTTCATCTATCCGCAACCCGCCACACAGTCCACTCATCGGTGTCGATATCTGATAAATTGGCATATCTAACAAGGAGCAATGCTCAATGAATTGTAACTAGATGGCCATTCATCGAGTCATTGTAAACACAAGAAATATTTATTCAGATTTTACCTAGAATTCATTTGGCAGCCCATCTGGCGGCAGTCCCTTACAGAAGACCACCGTGAAATAACAGCACGTGTGAGTAGGTAAGGGATGCCAGAGCCTAACTTTTCAATCCCTTGGAATTCGCATTTTTTCATTTTTGATAACCAAAAATGCCAGGCAGAACGACAATGAACTCAAACCGTCGCCCTGAGAGAAGGGGATAAATATGTTTTGACAAATTGGTGTGTGTCATGTGAAAGTGACGAGAGAGAGAGGGAGATACATACAAGAGGCCAACTACGGCCGTCTGCACGCCGATATGCGCCCACTGCATCCGTCGCATCCACGGCTTCTTCTCCAGGCGCTCCATCAACACTGGCAGCAGCAGCATTCCCGGCGCGCACATCGCGATCCTACCATTGTAACAGGAGACGATTAGGTCCTGGCTATACTTCGCATGACATTGGCAGTACAGATTGAAATCAACTTTTTACTAATGAATAATCGAATGCCAGCCAAACACGATCAAGTTTACCGTCCAATCGGCATGATACAATTGGCTTGATCAAGTCTTTTTGAAAGTCAAGGGTGACATTTTAACATGATGGCTGTCATGTTAAAATCATCAAATCACCTTAATCGAGCCAATTGTATCATGCCGATTGGGCGATAGGCTTGATCATATATCCCTGGGGTGGATCGGAGTTGTTGCCTCGGCAGAGCCCAGTCCATCCCTCTCAAAGGGCAAGGAGACACAGGGGAGTTTCAGTGGGTAGTGCCAGTGCCGCTATGACAGCATAGCGCGGAGCACTGATGACTCCCACATACCCCTACCGCCTAGCCAACGGTAGGAAATCTGTAAATGGATTTCTCCTCGAAAAAAAAAGGCTTGATCATATATGACTGGCATTACAAAAATAAAGGAATTAGAAATAACATGGTTTATATTTTATTTCATAAAATACTTATAATTAAGTATTGATCCCAATCATACTCTAAAAGTCAATCTATCACATTATGGATAGAACGACACTTTTGAAAGCATTCAAAAATTTTCTTTCTTATTCGAATTGAGAATTGTTTTATCATTAAAGAGTATTTGGATCTTTTAGCATCACTTATATGAATTATGATACTTATGATACCTCCAAAAGCAGTAAAAATTGTTACTTTCTGCTTAAGTGATATGCACTCCTTGGTTAAAATCTTAATTGTGTTGTAAGTCACATTTCCTAATGATACAAAATGCTTTTTGACAGTAGGCAAAACTTTACAAGTTTGGTAAAAAAGACCATTCTTACTTTATCATCGACTTTGACAGGATATCATTATGTATATCCTGTTACAAGTCGGCGGCGTACTTACATCCCCGTGACGTTGCTTGTATTTACACGCGTCGGTAGCGACTTGGCACTTGGCATGCAGTCAGTCCTCATGCCAAGTGCCAACCTTTAGATGAAAAAAAGTGAATCGAGACTACATAGACTTAATTATATGTCTTAAACAAAATAACCTGTCACATAATTTACCTGGAAGTGACAACCTGCGATATACCCTTGACAGGAGCGAGCTGCGATTTGCCAATTACTTTGCCATTTTCATCTGTCACTTCTAAACCTGTAATCATGTATCACGTCACCATTAGTATAGTTTCCATTAGTATCACCACCGTTGGATGAGTGGTTAGGGTGCTTGCCTTAACGCTCTGTTCTAGGGTTCCCGGGTTCGTTTCCCGGCAGGATCAACTTTGAAAAATGAATTTTCAAATTTGGCTCTGGTCTGGAGCTGGAAAGTAGTGGCAGGGCACACTGCGATTCGTAGTCATTTGGGCAACCCATCTGGCGGCAGTAACCACCCCCTTACAGAAGACCACCGTGAAATAACAGCACGTGTGCTGTTGTGTTTCGGTGAGTGAGTAAGTGATGCCAGAGCCCATTTCCCTATCCCCTCCTAATCCCTTATCCTTAATCCTACTGTAGTCGGCAGCGCACTTGCAGCGGCTGTGGCGTTGCTTGTGTTATAGGCGACGGTAGCCACCTACCATCAAGTCAGCCTGTCTACCGATCTTAACATTAAAAAAAAACATTTTAAAAATGAGTAAAACACTCCTACGAGTGCTTACGGAACGCAATGTGCCCTACCACAACCACAGAATAAATAATAGTACTAGCGTACAGAAGTTGCACTCCTTTCACATTCAATGTGAGCGACGGTAGGCAATTATATCACGGCACACACGGAGTGACAGAGGCCTGCCACAACTGAATTATTTTTAATGCACCCTATGTTTTACCTTTACGGGGGTAAAACATAGGGTGCGAGTAAATTTCAAGTTCAGATGAGCATCATCCCCGTTTTTTTAATTCAACTGTTAGGCTAGGTTCCCACTATACATTTTTTTTATGATTCCATGACTTAACTATGTTATCTCGCCCTAAAAATAATAAAACGTAGAGCGAAACAATAGTAAAATCAAAATGAAATTACCTTTAATAATTTCATTCTGTCTCATGAGCGGAATGTTCACCCAGTTAGCTGCCGCCACCGCTACGAACGGCACGAACCTCTGAAACGCAATAAAATAAACATTAAGAACTCTGAATAAATGAAATCACACTGATGATAACAAATTCTTACTTCATTCTTAAATTCTTCTTTCAGTAAACGAGAATACTGAGTTTTAGTCCTAGTAACCACATACGCACATCCAAGTGCGTGTTGCCAGTGACGACATACGGTTCTGAAACCTGGGCGCTTACTATGGGCCTCATAAGAAGGCTCAGAGTCACTCAGCGGGCGATGGAGAGAGCTATGCTCGGAGTATCTTTGCGCGATCGAATCCGAAATGAGGAGATCCGCAAAAGAACCAAAGTGACCGACATAGCTCAACGTATCGCAAAACTGAAGTGGCAATGGGCGGGGCACATAGCTCGTAGGACCGATGGACGTTGGGGACTTAAGGTGCTGGAATGGCGGCCACGCACCGGGAAACGCAGTGTCGGCAGACCCCCCCCTAGATGGATAGACGATATTAAAAGAGTCGCGGGGAGTCGCTGGCTTCAGGCGGCACAAAATCGTGGTGTTTGGCGGTCATTGCAGGAGGCCTATGTCCAGCAGTGGACGTCCATCGGCTGAAACGAACGAACGAACGAACGAACCACATACTCTGTGTGTGTCTTTTTCACACATTCACAGAAGATTACCAAGAAGTACACACTAGCAAGTGTGCTTATTGTGTGTAAGGAATGCCAGAGCTTATTCTCATACACCCTTTATCCCAGGTTCTTCTTATACCATTTTTAATTCTGCGTGTTAAGCAATCCCCAGTGTAATGAAAAAATGGCAGAATGAATTACACAACGCAAGACTTCTACAATATGTTACTAAGAAAATAACAATTGAGCTTGTATAGCAGGCGATACTATGATCGTATTTAGACGAGTTGACTGTCGGTTGAAGCAATAAATTAAAGCATAAACCACAAACGTGACATTCTTTAAACAACAATAAATCGTTTTCTTGGAAAGCTCAATATTAAATCTGTGGCTCAATAAGCTCAATATTAATCAAATCTCAATATTAATCTCGTATTAAGCTGTGGGATGTCCACTGCTGGACAAAAGCTTCTGCAATCATTTGCTAGTAGGACCGGTCATTAGTGATCTTCTCGTCTCTCCTCAGGGTGCAAATGTTATGTGTTACAACAGTTGACTTCGGGGATAGTAGCTGGATCTCTTCTCGAGATTCTTAGCAGGCCCGCTGTTATCTTGACCGTTACCGTAGGCAAGAATACCGTCGCGTTCGTGTTTTTTTATTTTAATATCGGCAGACAGGCTGACGATCCACTTGATGAGAGGTGGCTACCGTCGCCTATAACACAAGCGACGCTAAAGCTGCTGCAAGTGCGCTGCTGACTACAGTAGAATTAAGGATTAAGGGATTAGGATTAACTGCGAAACGCAGTCGTCTTTGGGGAATGTGCCAATACTCCCCTCACTTGGCAGGCAGATTAGCGGGTGCAGTTTAATATAATTATCCGCAAAGGGTCCTGCTCCCCACTCTCTGGTGGTTTCTCTTAGCCGTATTCTACTGCACACACGTTATGTGATGAAGGGACACTATTCTAATCCGGTAATCCCACGGAAATATTTATGAAGTAATGAACTCGGAATTCCTTGGGTGGATAGAATCAGAAATGCTGAAATTCACCAAAGAACCAAAATTTTGAATTGAAATGGCAATCAGCCAGTCACATCTGTTGCAGAGCGGATAACTAATGGGGTAGACGAGTTCCCGAATGGAGGCCACGAATTGGAAAGCGCAGCGTGGGACTTCCTGAGGCCAGGTGTACAGACGACCTGAAAGGGACTGCAGGAAGTGGCTGGATGTGAAACGCACATGACTGTACATGGTGGCGAGCCTTGGAAGAGGCCTTTATCCAAGAGTGGAGAGAAAGAAGCTGATGATGATGAATGAATATTAAATAATAATTAAAGCAAACTCACTGCCAATATGGGGTTTTTGGCGCGTTTCTGTACGACAAACTTGAAGGTCAAGGCGGTGGCCATGGCGGCGGTAGTTGCCGACACGTAGGCGACGCCCATCTGCGTCGTAGTCAGCGGTGAGTTGGCGTTACGGTTCGTGTAGTTCACTAGAGCATTGAAGGACTGGTTTACCCACTGCCAGAACACAATAGCGGTTCCGGTTCTGGAAGGAAATTTTACATATTTCAATAAACTTGTGTGTACTCAAACTTTTTTTTGAATAAATATGTGTTCTTTTCAAATCATTAATTCATAATGGCATATGTTAAGGGCATATGCTGGCATCGTTTCCATACAACTTTCATAGTTTGTATTCTTATGCCCTGATCACAACCAAATTACAAACTACCGTATTGATTAATCTAATCTATCATACCTGCTATCTTTCAATAACTAACAACTTTCAATAAATTTAAGTATTGGCAGGGCACACTACGTTTCACAGTAATTTGGCAGCCCATCGGGCGGCAGTAACCACCCCCTTACAGAAGACCACCGTGAAATAACAGCATGTGTGAGTAAGTGAGGGATGCCAGAGCCCATTTCCCTTCCCAATCTTACTGTAGGCATTCTGCCGTCAGCAGCGACCTTCAGCACCTATGGCGTTGCTTACATTATAGGCGACGGTAGCCACCTACCATCAAGTGAACCTGTCTGAACATAAAAAGAACATAAACAAATTTAACACTAATTTGCCTTTGATCAGTCTGCGGATTTGCATCTTTGAGTTCCTGATAAACTGTTAAACTGATTTTGATAGTGATTTCATTGACAGTAGCGATCTTATCTGACGATGAAGAGAGTAAACATGACTTATTAAGGCGATTCTTCAAGACGTGTGGAACTGCTGGACTATAACAAAATCGAAAACAGGGATGTATTTATTTGTCACATTGACTTCCCAATGATTTTAGATATGCTTGTGTTATAAAATAAAATAAAATAAAATAGCCTTTATTTGCTGATACATATGTTTAAAGTAAATAATGCACATCAGTCCGGTTCAGTATCAGCGTGTCCTGCGGACACATAGGCTTCCTCTAACTTTTTCCAATCCAATCTCATCCATAGGGGTTCGGCAGTCCTTTTTATGTCATCTGACCATGGTTAACTCTTCACAAATAAAATACCAGGATTTGCAAAAATCCAATATTTATGTATAATAAACATCAATATATTTTAATAATATTTTGATCAAATCATTTTGATAACAAAAGGACAAAAGGACTTATATATATCAATTCTTAAAAAGAATTGATATATATCTGATGATATATGTCAGTGAACCCTGTAAAATACATTTGGTCAAACTCACCTGTACCACTGCAACATAGCTCCGGTGATAAGGCAACCGCCTGGCATTTGAAAAGACATTCTCCCAAACACATTCTGCAACTCGCCACTGTCTGGGTGAAAAGCTGATTCATAAAGTTGCTTAGCTCTCACCACCTGCTCAAATTTAGTGTCCTGTGGCTCTTTCCCTTGTCTGGAAAACACAACCATAAGCAATTTACACCCATGTCGCATTTGATGACCCAATGCTTGAGGAAAGTTATAGACTATTTATCTTCACGCTGAAAGCAAAAAAGTATAAAAGAACGCTAAGCGTAAACTAATAGCGCATGCGGACGATGAAATACGTTGGGCAGGGGCTCTGAGCAACCACCTTAAGAGAAACGAGCATTACCGAAACCGAAGTCTTTGTAAATTTAAACTAAATAGAGTCTTAAATGAATGATTGGCGAATGACACCGCGGGACACAGTTTAATTATTTCATTTCATTTCATTTCATTTCATATAGTCTTCATTTAAATTCATAATGGGGTCACCATATTAAATTACAGCACAAACCTAATGCCTGATTGTCAACTTGTACCTTACCCTTTGGTATGTAAGATTTTGGCCTTGTGTTTTGGAATTTGGATAAAGAATGATATTCAGTCTGAATATCATTCTTTATCATTAAAAAAATCCCTTTCGTATTTGGAACCTACACAGATCTATAATGCAGTATGTCGTAACTACTGTGTGCCGATCTTGCTCCACTTTTTCAAAAATGACGTCCATTTAATCCCTAACAGAGTGAGGTGCATATTTGACATCAAAATTCTCGGATTGAAAACGCTTAAACTAAATTTGTGCTCCTCTTACAGACACTGCGTTAGGTCCATAAATGTCACAAATTTTTTTTGCAGCTTGCATTGCATTTTTCCTATTTTGTAATAAAATTTTAAAATGTATCGAACTTCTTCATTAGATTCACTCATTTTGATAGAAAGAAAAACAAATTAAAAATAGCTGGAAACAACATTTTACTAATTTGTTTATTTTTTAAAATGTAACCTTTTTAATGTCATCAAAACCAGCCAGATACAAATAGAGATTTTATTACAACATACTATATGCGAAAAGACTTTTTCCCTGACCTAATACAAATCTTTGAAAAGTTAATTAATTCAGTAGAGAGTTCTCAGAGTTATCAATTTGTAGCAGATTCTTGTGCTGATAATTTAATGTTAGCTTGTGTAAATTTTCCCTAGTGATTTCTTTCAAATCAGATAAGGAATATAAAAGACGTGTCACCTTTAAAGAGCATAGTTATATGATACACAATTGCATGTATGATTGAACAATTTGTCATTAAATAAAACTCATAATCTAACAGCGCTCAAACTTATGACAATTTTGCTGTCTGTTAGTTGCAGCAAGAAACGCATTTCAATAACAATTGATTAATAGTCATTAATGATACACAGAGAGCATTGAGGACAATTAGATATTCTTACAGGTCAATGGACTGGATACTTACATTCATGGAGTATCTATGTAATTTATGCTCATCTGTCTTTTAATCCAAAGCTTTTTAAAACAGATAAAAAGCCTTGGATAACACTTAATTCGAAATTACATAGATATGGTTCATTTTGTTATGTCATACAATTTTTGGTTGATAAAGTTAGATCTATTAGTTTGTAACCCTAATTAGCAATAATAAGGATGATGACAAGTTTTAGGGTTGAATCAGATCTGTCAGCATGGAATAGCATTCCGTTTAGCGAGTCATAAAAAAGCATAGAGCGTGATAAAATGTGATTGCATGCAAATGTGATTCAATCGTTAAACTCAAAACAAATAAGTTTGAATTTAATTTGGCAACAAAATGTAAGGAATAAAAATGAAATTATAATACAAAATGAAAAGTCGGAAATTTAGATGGTTATGAAATTGCCAAGGTAATGACCGTTGGGTCAGCTATTTAATAAAATTTTATTAAGTAAATTTATTATTATTATTTTAATTTTAGTAAGTAAAATTTTAGTTAAGTAATTACTTAAACGGTGATAATACTTACTGGTACTTAAAATATAACTCCTTAGCTTCATAAAGCTCTTTTTCTGGGACTAGTGAGAGAAGAGGGTTTGAAATGAAGGCGAAATGCTTGAACCGTCCTACAAATGTTGTTTGATCCCAAAGAGGTTGTGTAATATCGATCCTCTTTTCAGTTGCCATGTTCTAAAATCAAAATAAACATTTATTTGTAAGTTCTTAAAAACTTTTATAAAATTGGGTAACCTTCCTATACCTCCCTATCAACAACTGGTAGCTATTTAACAGCCTGTTTTTTACCTACAAATGCAATAAGGGTACTTAGTAAACTATAATAATGTCCATCTATGTTACGATTATCTATGTTATGTTAAGATTGGCAGACAGGCTGACGGTCCACTTGATGGTAGGTGGCTACCGTCGCCTATAACACAAGCAACGCCAAAGCTGCTGCAAGTGCGCTGCCGACTACAGTAGGATTAAGGATAAGGGATTGGGAGGGGATAGGAAAATGGGCTCTGGCGTCCCTTACTCACTCACCGAAACACGAATTGCACAGGTGGAGTGAAATTTGGTACACTTAGTTTTATGGAGGACTGGAGTTAATATTTTTATATAATACTAGCGACCCGCGCCCGGCTTCGCCCGGCGTTCAATTTTTATATATATGAACATTCCCCGTTTATCCCTCTTTCAAAAAATTGTGTAAGTTATAAAGAATTCAATGTACTATACTATAAAAATAATAAAATGTAATGCAAAAAATTATAGTTTCGCATAAGTAAGAATAAACCTTGAAATTGAAGAAAAGGAAGTATTTATGATAATCAACTGTCAAAAAGCCAGTGGTTTTTAATTAATTGCAAAACATCCGATTATGTAACTTGGGGTACCGAGTAACAATTTTTGAGAATATATTTAGTTTTTACTTACAAACTTGAAAATATCCACTCGCCGGTAAATTCTCTCCAGAGAGCTAGTCACCTAAGTGTTGCGTTGCGTTGCGGCACTCAATACTCTTACTTACGTTAATCGTGACCTTAAACAAAATAAACAATTATTACGTGATTACCTGCTTTATTATATGAGAAAAAAAAAAGACAAAAAAAAACCTACGGAAGCACAGAATACTAGATTGTGGTAACAAAACAAGTAATAAACAGATTTGACTTGGACTTGACTTGGACTTGTGAACGGCCGTCCGCCAGTAGTAGTCTAGTAGTCACTTGACTTGGCCGTCATACTCATACACATAATACTCTTCGGTTACCCGGTCAGTACAACTACAGTACTACCAGTTTGTACTACGGTACTACATACAGTACAAAAAGCTTGCAAGATGCTTTCAAGCTTTCATTTCATCAAGCTTGAAATTTTGTTGGCATATTCTCTCTCCCTCTACGGTTGGGTAGAACATTAGAACCAAATTAGAACAATAAATAAGCATGGAATTATTACTTCCATGTAAATAAGACATGAATAAGACATAATAAAATAAAGTTAAAGTGTCAATGTCACTTTGTTACAGACTACTGACAAGATAAAATTTATAAAATGGGGGTTGCTGATAAATAAGAATTGGGCGATATAGTTCATGTTGGCATTACTGGGCATTACTACTTGTCAAAAAAGCTGTTATTATTGAATTGCTAGCTATTTTTATTTTTCAATTTATTTGATGAATGTACTTTTAATAATGCTAAAACTATTGAAAAGTAGTGCAAGAGAGACTATGTTGAAAGTGTGTGCCTTTCGTGAGAGAGAAAAGTCAAACAAAGCACTTGAAAGCACTGTTAATTCCAAAGATGTTGAATTAGTCTGTAAATTCCTCTCAATCAAGTTCAGTCTTGAATTGCCGCCATAACTGGTGGGTAAAATAGGGATACCCGCTTCAGATATTTTGTCAATATTATCGGAACATATGCTATTTATTTGTCTATTGCAGGCATGGAAGTATTATACGCTAAGTATATATTACTTCTATGATTGCGGGCAAATCAGAAAAAAAACCGTTATTAGAATAACTAGAGAAGGTGAATTGCTGTTGCTGCTTCCCAAAAAATTAAATCTCCTGGAAAAAATTCGCCAAAAAAAAAAACTGGACATGTAAGAAAAATTAATTGAACTTTAATTAAAGAATTAGAATTAGAAGTATTACTTTAAATAAGAACATGTGGAATTAATAAATTGTAATGGAGATTGTAAGTATTACTTTGTGGATAATATTACGACAAATTGGGTTTAAATTTAAGTTGAGTGAAGAAGCTTTTTTTTATCTACATATAACGCCACAGGACTAGCAAAACTGTGTCAACACGTGAAGAATCCACAATTTGGGTGAGATCCAAATAGTACACAGACATATTATATAGGAATCTTGATAATAGAAGCGGAGTGCACAAAAAGTGCACAAATAACATTTAGGTACAATGTAAATTACATTGTAAATATTATTATTCACATTAAAACAAGAGTATATGATACCTATATTTTTTCTATATTTTTGTACATTTCTAAACCTGACAATGACGACTATTACTTTCTTTTTAATATTTTAAATTTAGATTTTCCAATTAGGTACATACAAGGAGTTATTTACTCCAACAAGGAATGGTAAAGCCACTGGTGTTGATGGAATCACGACAGAACTTTTGAAGGGTGGATGGGACTGTGTACCTGAAGGAATTTCAGAAGCTCTTCAACTCCGTTATACACAGCGGAATTACACTGGAGTCACTTCTCAAGAAATAACTGTCGATGAGCTTATTGAACTTCGAAATGAAAACATTGTAGAAGAATCTGATTCTTCAGATTCTTCTACAGCGGAAAAACAAATGACGATTATTAAGTTGACGGACGGTCTCGACCTTATTGAGCATGGAACGCGTATTCTGGAAGAAATAGATTCTGAGCTATGGAGAGGGCTATACTCGGGTTTACACTGCGAGATAAGGAAT
Source organism: Bembecia ichneumoniformis (assembly GCA_910589475.2). NCBI lineage: Eukaryota > Metazoa > Arthropoda > Insecta > Lepidoptera > Sesiidae > Bembecia > Bembecia ichneumoniformis. Next base: position 1,433,261 of record OU342531.1, read on the forward strand.
GAGGAGATTCGTAGGCGAAGGAAACCGCCGGGTAGCACCGACACAACCCGGCGGATTAGTAAGTTGAAGTGGCAGACGGCAATGGGCGGGATACATTTTACGGAGAGCCGACGTCTGCTGGGGCCAGAAAGTTCTCCAGTTGAGGCCACCTACATTTTTTCAACAATAATTGACTCTGATTTGTTTAATAAAAATTAATAATTCATTATAAGCAACATATCCTCCTCAAAGGACCTTCAACTATAAAAAACTAGATTTAATCAAATTGTCTATGCATGCACAGACAGAGACGACAAAAGAATATGGCGGCGGTCGTCCTAACAGCCGATATGATGATTCAAAGGAATTCTCAAATTTTAGTGAATGTGGATGAAGCTTTAAGCGATTTAATTGTTGTTTCTTATAATAGTGAAGATAGGAAATTTCAAGGTGTGCTATTAGACTCAAGCAAACGGTTGGTACAGTGGATATAACATTTAAAGCAAATATCGATTTATTGCGTATTTGACTTTGTTTCTTTAATATTTTACAGAAATTTACCTTTCGGAGTGTACAACCTCCATCCGGCTTTCAACAAATGTACCGAATCGAGTAATATCAAAGACGAAAACTTACATTCCGTTAGTCAAAGATTTACGTATCAACACCCCGAGTATGCGAGTGAAAATGTTAGAAAACCAAAAAAACCTGGACCCAAGGGTAAGGCACAGCAAAAACAAAAGATGACGGTCCGGCTGAGACCTCGTAAGGTCCTGTGCTCCAACTGCAAAGGCATTTGCAACGAAAACAATGAAAATGTGGACGTGTCTAAGAAACGCAAATTAGATTCCGATGACGACATTCCGCATGATAATTCTGATTCTAGTGATACGAAGAAAAAGTACCTGATGAGTGGCACGCTTATTCCCAAGCTGTCAAGGTTGCATCCGAGTGAGATTTCAAATGCAATAAAGAGTGCTACAAATAATTCTGACAAGGCTAGTGAAAAAGCAAGTAACAAAAATGCGCGTAATGAAAAGATTACTGAATTGGAAGAAATGGCATTTGTGAGTGTGTCAGAAGAAAGGATATGTGATAAACCAGACCATAAAGACGGTTTTGATGCATCTTTCAATCCAATATTTTCAAATGCACGAACTCTTAAAATATGTTTTGGCGAAGGTGAAGGGACTGTTGTTAAAATACCACCAATATCGGGTGACTATAACGAGGATTCTGGGGTTTCTTGCGACATATCAAAACCGGAATCAAAGGCAGCTAAAAAAGCACTAAAGAGAGCTAAAAAGGAAGCTAAGAAAAATAGTGCTCTAGAAAATAAATCAAAAATGGAAGTGTGGATTAAGCATTCTCCAAAACACATTGGAGCCCTCTCTCCTCACAATAATGTTCCTAATAGCCAAGTGGATCCTTTAGAGAAGAAACATAAGCACAAAGTTAAGCATAAAAAGAAGCATAAGCTGCCTAAAAAGAGAGATGAGAACACACGTAAATGCGGGGATGAGGAAACTATTAACTACTTTAGTGATATTAAGGATCATTGTCTAAAACAGAAATTATCAATAAGCTTACGAAGGCTGAGTAGCAACTCCTATGAGAAGAGAATTGAACAGGATGCAAATGAGAGTGGGTCAGAAGGTGGGGAGTCTGACATACCTAATTTCCCCCCCGCAGGAGCCGAAGGCGTGGGAGGCAGAATGTTGAAGGTTATGCCGGGAGATATTGTTTGGGGGAAGGTAGTAGGCTTCCCGTGGTGGCCTGGACGGGTACTTAGTGTAACCCCAACAGCTGGAGCTCATGTGGCCTGGTTTGCTTCATCTACATCTTCACTTATGCCTTGTGATAGCTTGAGTCCATTTTTAGAAGATTATAAGGTATGTAACAGTTTTTGTAAAAGTAACAAATACCGGTGCCTATTTCCCTGTCATCATCTTATTTTTCAGCCTAATGTGTTTATTCCCTTTTTAGACACGATCGTAATAGGATTAAGGATAAGGGATTAGGAATGGGGATAGGGGAATGAGCTCTGGCATCCCTTAAACACAACAGCACATATCTTGTTATTTCGCAGTGGTTTTTTGTTAGAGGGTGGACAAGCTATTGAAAGCTTTTACATGATACTCCAGTAGAGTCAAGCAGTCAAGCACTTGTCTGCAACACGAGGTTCTTATAGTATGTGACTGAACATTAATCAAATTGTATCATTTCTAATTACACAACACGACATTATGATTATGTCGGTGAGTCTAGTGGTGAAGAAGGATTTGAGGTCTTTCTGTTTTATAGAAACAGAAGAGCAGAACATACTGGACAGCCTTATATTAACAGAAATGTAAATTAAAATAAATAATAGAAAGTAGAAGATGATAATTTTTTTTATAAACATGTAAAATACTGGTAGCATAGTGTGAGATTCATCTCAACCTCTAGACTTACGTCGGATAGTTAGTCTTTGAGTATTTTAATGTGGGAAGGGCCTTGGAGTTATTTTACGTTATACTTGTATGTGATGCTGTCGTGGCTCATCCTTGTCAAGTTTTATTGCATACTATCCAATACTTAGCAACAAACAATAATCTATTACTGAAATATCCTGAACTTACTGGTATTCTGTTGGCTATCCCAGCAGCATCAGGTAGTTGGGGTCAGTGAAGATGCTCTTTTGACATTGTTTTTGTTCAGAAGCTCAAAGGATTGCATAGAGGCGAGCCTTAGAGGCCTATATCCAGCAATGGTGAGACAGAGTGATGATGATGATTGTTTTTGTTCAATATTTCATTTTAAAGCAATGTTTTCGGATCATTTGTAACTGTAATTTTGTTGAAAGGAGAGCGATAATCACACAAAATTACACCTACCTACAATGTCAAAAAATTACAATCTAAATATTCACAAACATGTATTGACTGTTTTAAATTTTAACAATAACATCAGTATAGAGTGCCCTTAGTTTTTGGTGCATTTCCTTTATCCTTATCATGTAATTTACTTTTTATCCTGTTTGTTTGCTACACCATTTTGACAGAGAATTGGACGCAACTCTTCCTAAAAAAGTGTTACCTCTGCTAAACAAACATGTTTTTGATAAACGAAAATTTTCATTGATTATTTGTTTGAAAGATCTACATAGTCAGTTGCAAATGCCAATACATTTGGAACTTTAACACCATTCTAAATCATTCTAGCTGGGTTCTTCCATTTCAGTATACCAGTAGTGCAGTAGTTTAGTTATGACCAATTTCTCATGTGACAAAAAGTTCAAATTGTTTAAAATTGTTGATGATCCATTGCTCACACAACCATTAGAAACCATGAGGTTAAGAAAAGATATAGCCCTCTGAATATTGCCCCCCAAATACTGCATTTCATTCATATTAATTAGATAAGGTGTTGCTGCGCACGGTTCAGATAGGTAGAAAGATTATTCTGCAGACAATCTACTTTCTGCTTCCTAGGTACAATATGGGCTTTATGCGTCATCATCATATCAACATGGCTGGACATAGGCCGCCCCCATAATTTCCCAATAGGCCTGGTCAGAAGCAGCCTGGATCCATCGTCTTCATGAGTGCTGTAACCAAATTCCTACAGGGTTGGCAGCGCACTTGTATCCATCTAGTGATGCTCATGCCCTTCGGCGAGAATAGCTACCTACCAACAAGTGTACCGTCGGCCTGCCTCGAATCATCCTTTATAATATAAAGAAAAACATTTTCCAGGTACGCTTTAACAAGAAAAAAAGGGGTCCATACAAGGAAGCGGTGAAGCAGGCTACGATTGAAGCGAAAAGACTCGAAACACGCTCGGAGGATCCATTAGCGAGTCCGAAACATGCAAGTCTAGAGACCGTTTCACCGCACCCCATTGATGTGTTCTCGTGAATATTGTGATTTCTAAGGTATACAACCGAATTTATTCAAATTTGTGATATTTCCTTCTTTACTAGCACAAACTCACTACTAGGATCTTTGTGTGTTCAACCGTAAGCTTAGAATTCTTGTGTATATAACTTTGGAGGAGGGGGGCTATTTTTCATATTATTTATTCACTTCGTTTATCTATATTAATGGTTCCTTGAAATTCACTATTGTTTTTAATAGGTATAACCATGTATAACTCGCTGAAATAAGAATACTGAAATAAGAAATTTAGACATTTACAGTTAAAGGACAGACAAGTGTCTGTCATAGCAAAGATTATTTTGTACAAAGAAGTTTAAAATAAATGTCAAAATACTTGTAACAAAGTAATTGGAGCTCCCATTAATTGGCACACCCATTAATTAATTGGCAATGCTATCACGCAATTGCCACAGTAATTTTAGTTGTGTGCGAGAAAGTAACACACACTAGTTGTCAATTTATTGTGTCTTAATTTTGCAATCTTTGATTTTTTTCTGTTATTGATTATTACATTTTGTCTATATTCTTATATTACCATAGAGATTAGTCTTTGTAACGGCTAAACTAAATCTTGTATTTTTTTTATATTTTTTTTCTTTAATAAAATAAAATATTATGTAGCCCTCTACTAAATTGAACTAACTCAGAGCCGTTGAGAAGATACCATGGTCTAGCTTGGTTGAGTATAATTCTTTTTGCCATATTAAAACAAAAAAAGTTAGTTTTTAAATTAATTCACAGTGAAGTGTCCATGGCCCAAGGAAGTCGCTTTAGGTTAATTATTTTAGGGGTAAACGTAGGTTCTCATACAAAATTTGTTGTATTAGATCTCAAAAAAAAAAAGAATTTTTCAAATTTGGCTCCAAGTGTGTTCTAAGTTTGTTTAAGTGTGTTTAATAAATATATTAATTGTTTTTTATTTGTTTACTAATTTAGATCGACAGGATAGATTATTAGAGATTATCATCACCATGCATCATCACCGTGACAGGATATAGGAATGGTCACTGACATCTTTACTGAAACGTGCTGTTATTTTGTGGTGGTTTTCTGTAAGGGAGAGGTGTCACCAGATAGAATGGCTTTTTTTATTTGTTGAAATAACAAACATAAGTTCACTCGAGAGGGCCCTAACTTATAAGACTAGCTCAAAACTATAACGTCTATAAATTATTTGTGTTTTGTTCAAAATAAATAGAAGTGAGAACTAGACATTCAAACTCCATATTCTGACCACATAAACGGTCACATTTTTATCAATTTTAAAGGGTTCAGCTGCTGAGATTTCACTGTGAATTTTTGACGCTTATTTGTATATTGTGAAATATAATTTCTGTTCCGAAGCTAGTGTGCAATTAAAGAAACAATTGTTGATTTCTCTTTCGTAGAATACTTCATTTGATTTCACGGTGTTGCCATTTTAATTTTAACTGATAAGGAACCGTATTTGGGGAAGCATTATATTTACGTACGTAACAATAATGTAATTATTTCTAAACTTTTTTTTTACATTTTCTTTAAAGAAATTTTCATGTTTTTTTCTAAAATTAAGTTTTTCTATTGAAAGGTCAGAATGGTGTGTTATGTAAAACTGACTACAAAATGAACGAATATTTACAACAAAATAGATACTACAAAGGCCAGACCCTGCGTACCTTATTTGCTACGTATTTCAGATCTCCTCTTATAGTTAGTTTATTGGACAAGCTTAAAATATTATATTGTAGAAATCGTACTATGCGACTGTTGGTTGCACAGACTACATATGCTACGCTCTTTTAATATGCAGTAATTTCACCATCAAATGAAGATATTTTGTTACATTACAGACACCGCCTAACTTCAAATTATTTTTAAAGCAATTTTATTTTTTGTATTTTAGAAAAAATTCAAAATCGTAGTAAGTATTTAAATTTCCATAGTCTGTCATACTGTCATACCTACTGATAAGAACCTCTAAATGACAATAGACATTAACTACTATGAGCTAATTTGCATTAAAATTCGAAGAATTGGTTATGCATTATGTACAGACAATATTTCTTTATAACTTATAATTCTAAATATTCTTATTATTCTTATCTTTTCTAAATTTTATTATTCAATTTAATTCTTATATCTATTCATCTATACTTCTATATTAATAATATAAAGAGAAATGATTTGTATGTTTGTAATGAATAAACTCAAAACTACTTGGACCGATTTTAAAAATTCTTTCACCTATAGAAAGTTAAATTTTCAGCCAGTAACATTAGGCTACTCACTCACTTTACTGGTTAAAAAACTTAATTATAACAAAAAAAAAAACTTTAAAATAACCAAAGCTATAACTAAAATTAAACTCGTATTATTTTATATTTTGGAAACCGATCTGGGTATAAGCCTCTTCCATCTCCATCCACTTGTCCATGTTTTATGCAACCTGTAACCAATTCTTACCAGCTACTGCAACGTTTTCTTGGTCTACCTGTGTTCCTTTGTGGTTTGTAGTGTCCATCTATGTGTAGCGAGATACATAACCTGCCCATTTCCACTTTATTTTCAATGTGTGTTCGAGAACATCGTAGATGGCTTAAGTATTTCTAGTGAATACAAATACCATTCTTTTGCAAGTCCATTTTTTGACGAGCCCGTTGGATGAGTGGTTAGGGGACCTAACCACGAAACCCTAGAGCACTCTGTTCTAGGGTTCCCGGGTTCGATTCCCGGCACGGTCAACTTTGAAAAATCAACTTTTCAAATTTGGCTCTGGTCTGGATTTGGAAAGTAGTGACAGGGCACACTGCGTTACGCAGTCATTTGGGCAGCCTGTCTGGCGGCAGTAACACACTGCAGGTCGGCGGCGCACCTGCAGCAGCTTTGGCGTTGCTTGTGTTAGCCTTTCTGCCGATCTTAACATATAAAAAAGGTCCGTTTCACGAAAAACGTTGTCCAACACTGCTATGATCACCCTGTCTCACACTCCTTCCCATTGCAAACTCTTCTTCTTTCTTTCCTAAACTAATTCTACTCGTGCTTTTTGTATCTTGTAATTAGTGTCTATTTTCATTCCATATAGAGCAATGGGTACCTAATAGTCTTTTATATAATCTACAAAGCCCACAAACAAAGGTTGATTGAATTCTTTGAATTTCTCTAGCAGTTTTTCCAAAGTTCGAATATGGTCCATTGTAGAAAACCCCGATTGGAAACCCACCTGTTCGAATGGTTGTTCGCTATCTATTTTCACCGTTATTCGTTCCAGTAGCAGTGATGAAAATAACTTGTAAATGCTATACAGCAAGCTGTAGGCCTATAATTAGTGTTTTTTTTTATGTTATGTCGACAGACAGGCTGACGGTCCACTTGATGGTAGGTGGCTACCGTCGCCTATAACACAAGCAACGCTACAGGTGCTGCAAGTGCGCTGCCGACTACAGTAGGATTAAGGATAAGGGATTAGGAGGGGATAAGGAAATGGGCTCTGGCATCCCTTACTCACTCACCGAAACACAACAGCACGTATTTATGCTGTTATTTCACGGCGGTCTTCTGTAAGGGGGTGGTCACTGCCGCCAGGCGGGCTGCCCAAATGACTGCGAAACGCAGTGTGTACCACTACTTAAATGTCTACTTTATATGTCCTTAAGGATTTAAAGTGGTTTCCCTTCAGGGCCTATTGATTTTTTTCATCCTGTATATCTAGAACTATATAGGTACTCTTATAATATATACAAACATAGCAACCTCACTTATTGCATAATATTTGATTGATGCCATTATAAAGAGAAAACCATAGTCGTTAAAGTTACGACAGCGTCCCTTAATAGGAGGAAGTTTAAAGGGACGATTACCGAAATTAAATATCCAGTAACTCATTCAATATTAGCTTTTTGAAACGGACAGGGTCTGCCTTTATATTTATTTTGATTCGCATTTTAACTAAGTTAAAATAAATTCTTTCATTTCTTTCGTTTTCTTTGAAAACTAGTCCACTTCTTTGGTTCGTGGTACTTATGAGTCAATGCTTATGACTCATAAGTACTTCTTCGGTATTGTGGTACTTATGAGTCAATGCTTATGATCGATCTCAACTTCAGACGAATTGCATCACACTTTAAATACGTCAAAGCATCACATTCAACTTAGGTCAATCGTAAACTTTGACTCTCAGTCAATTTTCTCTTTGGATTCATTGTTGTTTATTTTCTAAGGTTTATATTATATTTTTCATAGATGTACTATATTATGTTTTCAAATGTATAAAAGTTTTTGAAACAGTTCTTTGTTATTACTTCATTGGAGAATTTAGTTTCATCGAACTTTTTAGTTGGAAATGTGTTAAACATTTTATTTAAAGCTTTGTAAGTAATTTTTTTTTTAATAAACAGAATTTAGTTCAAAATACATATTATATTGTGTAACTACTGTGATTTGCAAATTGATTGGTTTTAGGTATAGATTAGTCGATAGTTTCGGGTGTAGTGAATTATTTTTTGTAGTAATTAGGGTACGTACCCTAAATGTTACAAGAATCCATGTGAATTTATTATAATTATAGAAATAGTTGTAAAATCGAGAGCATATGAGAAAGAGCAGACTTGGTGTCGTCAAATAAAACTTTTTTACTCAAGGTAATTGTGGAGCGAAAAACAAGAAGTTTATATACAGGTTTGCGTCAAGCCATTGATGGGTCACTTCATAGTAAGTACTGTTGCGTATTAACAAAAGCAGCACAAAGCTATATTGCATCCCTAATTGTTGTTGCACTAATAAATCGTCTTCTTGAAAATATATTAATAGTTTTTTTTTTTTTTTTCAAGAAATCGTAAAATATTTTATTCCAAGCCTTGAAGTCATTTCTCTATGTTCATTCGCCTCTATTGGACGTCTGCAAATTCTGCTTGACGAGACTGTGTCCGCTCTCTGTCATATGTCCATGTATAAAATGATGTGTTTTTAAACTTATTATATAAAAAGTAATTCTGCCAAAGACTTCTGGATCTTTGACTTGTAGTCTTTAAATGGTCTATTTGTTTTTTTTTTAAACTTATAAATGTGTATATTCTACCTATTTGGACGTTTTTTTTAAACCACTTAAGAAAGTTATTAAAACATGTTTAAGTACATTAAATAAACTTTGTATTCACATAGTTATTCTAACTAAAATACTGATTTTAAAATCTATGGCGGAAACGTTTCCCATGGATCCCAGTAGAGGCGCCACTGCGTCATAAAGTAAGTCAAGATGCCCTAAGTAGATTTTGGACATAGACAAGCAACATAAAGTTTCTCAAGATGCAACAATAAAATGGAATAATTACGTAACGCATTAATTGTGCCGCTTGGGTGAAGATGTTTATGTATGACATATTTGACCGATAGAGCCTCAACTCCTGTCATTTCAAATGGACTGTCACTGTTGACATTTTTTTAATTCATTTTATAATTACTAAGATTACTTCAAGCGGCTCATCCCTCTCGTTTTAAATGGAGACTATTGTTATCATCATGTAACTATTCTATATTTCAAGTTAGCAATCATCAACAGCCTATTATAATGTTCCCTCTGCAGGGGCACAGGCCTACCCTCTCAACATGGGCGTTTGGGCTATATGGTCGACCACACTGGCCCAGTGCGGGTTGGTGGACTTCACATGCGCCTTAGAATTTCTTCTTTAGCGTATGCAGGTTTCCTCGCGATGTTTTCCTTCACCGTTTGAGAGCAGTCAGTAAATGCACTTAAGTTTTTAGTAAAACCCATTGGTACATGGCATATCGGCATGATAGACCATGTCTTTCCCACTGCGCCACCGAAGTTAGCAATACTAAGCCAAAATACCTTTCTTAAAGGTTTCCAGTGGGTTTCTAAAATCTCGCATATGTACATATGTAGTTTTACTTTCTGAACAATCAATTTATCAATAAATTTTTAAATTGCGCACCATCTTGCCCGAAATACCTTTTTTTTTTTATGAAATCGAGGTAGCGCTTGACCACTATCTCACCTGAGGTGCAGATGTGGCCGAAGGTGGACCACGCTTACCTAGAAATGCCCATTTACCCTAGTTTTGAAGACCCCGAGGTTGTAGTTCTGTGGGAACACAGACGCAGGCAATGAGTTCCACTCCTTAGCAGTTCGAACAAGGAACCTACCTCAGTTCTTGAAATTCTAGTTGATTTTATACTTTTCTATCTATATTTTGATGTTCTCTTGTCTTCTAAATTGCGATTTTAATACTACAAATGTTTTTATTACAAACCAAAAATATATAAACAAGTCTCCAGAGATTTATCTACTTTTGCTAGCTGTTTGAAGCCAGTCTTAATAACATTGATATGTTTATAGATGACATGTCACAATGCTGCATTTAGTTATTTCCGTTTTCAAGCTCTGTCGGTTAAAAGATATTGAAATTTTATGTAAAATTAAAACTAATCTTGATTTAATGACCAATACGTTATGGCCTAGTCATACCTACCTTAAAACATTCGAGTATTTCTCGAAAATCAGATAAAAGCGGGACACCAGTGTGTTATTAAGAAACGCTTAAATTGCTAATACTAATATTCCATTTAAAATATAACTTGATGTATGGGGTGTCCGCCAAAGGCTTAAAGAATTTTCAAATTAAAGTTTGTAGTATCTCAGGATTTCGCAAGAACCTTCTCAAAATGATGTCTCGTATTAAAAAAAGTTGTCTAGGTAGCCCTTTTTTAATACAAAATGCGATTCAAAATTATGTTTAGTGTTTTCATCTAGGCGGTTAACAATTACCTAACATGTTTATTTTTTTTTAATAAATCCAAGTTTCGATAAAGCCAGTTATGTAAATGGTAGCAGGATTTTTTACTATTTTTTTTTTAAATTTTGTCGGACATCCTATATTTTTCTGAACGTGTGAAACGGTGAGGCTGCGCTCGTTTACGCTTATAAAGATATTGTAAATATATAAAAGTATTTTTATAATGTATGTCCAGTTAATATTGTCGTGTAAACATCCCCACATTTATTGAATATCCTGTATCAATGCGCATTGTTAAAATACATCTTGTATAAACAAATTGCCTTGTTTGATTTTTGGGTATAAACACCCTTTTTACACTCGTCAGAATATTTCACATTCTCAACACTAAATGATAAGTGACATTTTTGCAACATGGCTGTTCTTGCATAATCTTTTACCCCAAAGATACTTTAATCCAATAAAAAAATTAAAATATAATAAAAAAGTTATCAACAAATCGAAGGCTAAATTGTAAAAGGGATTTGCATTTAATGCTTATTTTTATGTTACATTTCACAATTTTACAATGTTCGATTACTTAGAACATTAATTAAATTTAAATACTAAAAACTAAAATTATCTAATCTAAAAATAAATTGATTAAAAACTAATAATATAAAAATGGACCCTGCGGCATTGCAGCAAGTACGCTCTCAGCATTTCCTCGTTGAATGGCCAAACTAATACGTTGGCCGAGGAAAGTGCCAGCTCTTCGGTCTCCCGTCGCATCAATAAGCCTCTTCGAGATGTGTGTGAGATGAAGTGAATGCTTCTTAATATAGTTGAATTTTCGCATTCTTTGAGAGAAATCTATATAAATAAAAATGGATCTTCGAAATGTATGTATGTACGCCCATAACTTTTGAACGAGTAGACCGATTTTAATTCGGTTTTGACTAATGGAATGACGGATAAACGGGGAATGTTCATATATATAAAAATGCACCACGGGCGAAGCCGGAGGCGGGCCGCTAGTTTCAAATATATTTATTAATTAACTAAGTTTTGGAAACACTACTTTTACCAGTGATTTGGAATCTCGAAAGAAACTCGGAATCGGGACACCATTCTATTTGTTACTTTTATGTAAAATAACTTCGACTTGGAGCAGATCAATCGTCGAAACTCAGATGAGCAGCGTTCGGGAAGCTCCAAGACATCTCATCCAAAATTTCTCAGTGTCTTAAAAGTTTTCGACCAGTGATAACATATGACGCTGAAACGTGATCTCTAACTATGATGAGCCTCGTAAGAAAGCTCAACGAGCTATGGAGAGGGCTATGCTCGGAATTACACTGCGAGATCGAATCGGGAATGAAGAGATCCGAAGACGAAAGTACCGATGTAACCCGGCGGATTAAAAAGTTAAGCGGCAGTAGGCAGGACACAATAGAACGGAGAGTCGACGGTCGCTGGGGCCGGAAGGTTCTCGAGTGGAGGTCACACGGACTGACAGGCGCAGCGAAGGACGTCCACCCACAAGGTGGACAGGCGACCTGACGACCTGATAAGGGCCGCGTGTCGAATGTGGATCCAGGCTGCTTCTATCAGCACTTTTGTAAAATTAGGAGGAGGCCTTTGTCCAGCAGTGGACGTCCTCAGTGGCGTACCTTGGTCGCACCGGGTGTCACCTGCTTAGGGGTAAAAATGTAAAAATTCGCAAAACTGGCAGATTGCATAACTGCCTCTAATAAAGTAGCAATATTTTAACAATAATATATAGGTGCCTAGTTTGTGTACACACTGTCTGTCGATCGGGGATTCCCCAAAATGGTGTTGTTTTTGTCTTCGAATTTCGTTGTAACTGTCGATAGTCAGGGGATTCCCCGGAAATAGCGATTGCTTGCCACCTGTGTGCTTGGGGATTTTCTCTTGTTCCCTACCGCATTCCGTTCAACATTTCTTTCGTGAACATGTGATTGATGCAGTGTTTTTGTTATAAACAATAATTTATTAATTCATTTAGTAGCTTAGATCAGATAATTTAGAAAATCGATATAAGAACAGGTATTTAAAATTACGTTTTTGAGGTTTCCTAGATGGCTACTTAGGTACAGTAAGTAGGTAAGTATTTTTGACGCAGTAATAATTTTTTGCACATTGATTAAAAAGGCTTTCATTTTGCTCGCGGAAACATATTTAATTTATATTTCTTATATTATTATTTCTACACGTGTGTGTGGGAGAGGGGCGTGCACATCTATACGCAGTGGATACAACTGACACATTTGCTCTACGTTTATCCCAAAATGTTAAAAAAATAAATGTCCACCCGTGCGAAGCCGGGACAAGCCGCTAGTTTGTAATATTTTAATAAAACATAAATTATTATTTATTTTATTTTAATAGGTTTGATTGATTTTTGGGGTGACACCTACCTGACACCCATGCTAGCTACGCCAAAGAGTAAAGTTGAGCTACGCCACTGGACGTCCTACGGCTGAAATGATGAAAAAAAAAAATATACGAGGATGAATCAAGAAGTTTTTAAAACTGCATAGTGTTACTTCTTTTTTACACCGAATTTTAATTGTTTTAATCTTTTCGGTTCGATATTATTAATTCTTATGTAAAACGATTTGGTGAAATGTTTCATTATGAAAAAAATGGAAACATGCTGTAATTAAGTACCTCTGCCTGAAAAAGTGTCTACTAAAGAATTTCTTTGTGACATCCAGCAGACTTTAGGGACAGATGCTCTACCTTATTCCATGTTTGCTTATCGGGTAACTGAATTTAAAAGAGGCTGAATGACCTGTAAGATGGCCGACCTTCTACCTCCATCATAAATGAAAATGTGGAAAAAGTAAAAAAAATTGTAGTTATTGACTATTTTCCAAACAGCACCGATTTGCTAAAACATTTTGATTTAGGTTTTGCTTACCCTCTACTTCAAAGTTGATCCTGTGCCCGGGGTTGCTTTTATCCTGGGATAGATATCATCCCTTCTCGGGGGTGAAAAATGTCTCATTGTAGATAAGTCCGGGAATGTATAGATTGACTAATTCTAAGCAACTTATGACTAATTTAAAGTTTTTACTGAAAGTGAATACTTTTCGACTTATTCGCTAGCTAATGAAAATCAATTTTTCAACTAAAAAATCACGTTTTCAGACGGTTTTTCGCGAATAAGTAATTCAAAAAGTGTTTTATCAAAAAAAAATCAGAAAAATGTAGCCTATAATTATTGTTTAATTTGTAAAGGAATAAAAAAATATGGAGGAATTTTTATTTAGGGTTTTTTTTTTCAAAATTAACAGAAACCAGGGTAAATTGAGACCAAGCCTAGGGTAATGTAAAAATTTTACCTGGCAACACTGAACACTACTCGTGTCAATGTCATGCTGCATGACTTTATGCAAGCAGCTTCCATAGAGAAAAAAGAGATTACCATTACCAAAAAAGAAAAATAAGAACGTCAATGTCAGTATACATTTAAAATTGTGATTATACAAAACAAACAGCTAAATAATTTATATAGAATAGATCCTGAATTGATTATAAATAAAAACAAACACTGCTTTTAAGTTTGTTTTTATGTAGTAAATTAAATTAGAGGCCTCCGAAGAGATAATGATTCGGACATATAAGTCCAGAAAAAATACAAAACTTGGTTTAAACTCAAAAGATGCAGCACTTTTGTCTGATGATAAGGCTTTTGATGCATTGTATATACAAAATATTAAGCTCAAGCAAGCTAAACGCGAGATATCCTATAGACGTCCAAGAAAACAATGCGGTTATAATTCAAGGAAAATACGTCAAAGAAAACTTGTGAAAAGACTTATAACCGAAAGCAATCCTTTGGAGGAGGCTTCGCAGTCGCGATCTACGTTTCTAACGCCAGATAAGTCTATACATGTTAATAAAGCACTGGATCCTTTCGATCAACTGTTCAATTCAACTCAACATAAGTCAAATGAAATTGAATGTCACGCCAAAGAACCGCGCGATCCTTTCGATAAATTACTGAATTCAATTCAACATAAGTCCGAGATAGAAGAGTTAAATGCTCAAGATTCATCTTTGCAAGAATACAGTGATAAGGAAAATAGCCAAATTATTCAATATCCAGAGAAAGTTCACCATAAACTTAATTCGTCATCACCAAATAAGGACGATAATGATTTTCTACCCTTATCAAAAAAAAGGTAGGTATTAATCATTTTACTGTTTTTAAGTACTAAGTGGCAGACACTGCATTTGGGCAGCTCGGCTGGCGACAGTAACCACTCCCTTATAGAAGATAACTGTGATGTGTTTCGGTGAGTAGTAAGGAATACCAGAGCCCATTTTCCTATCCCTTCCCAATCCCTCATCCTAAATCCTACTAGGTCGGCAAAGCATTTGCAACACCTGTGGCATTGCTTGTGTTATAGTTGACAGTAGCCACCTACCATCAAGTTGACCGTCAGCCTGTCCATCAAACTTAATATAACAAAAAAAAAATATGCTACAAAGGTAGATGAGCAGTAAAATTGAAAAATTTCTTTTTACATTTTTTTTATAGTGAAACGAAAGTACAAAGAAGAAGAAAGGTATATACAAAAGTTAAAAGAAATAAATATCGTAAATGCGATTCCGGTAAGTTCTTGCATGTTTATATTATTCTTGCTAAAATGTTTATTAACTGACTTCATAGTAAATTGTGTGTAAGAAAAACTTTTGTGTGGAGTATGCAATGTACAAAATTAAGGAATCTATTTGTTAATACTATAACCTAATTAATTTTAAAATTAAAGATTATTAAACATTATTAAAATTAAAGAATAGTAGTGGCAGGGCACACTGCATATTGCAGTCATTTTTGGGCAGCTCATCTGGCGGCAGTAACCAGAGCCCCTTACAGAAGACCACCGTGAAATAACAGCATGTGTGCAGTTGTGTTTCGGTGAGAGAATAAGGGATGCCAGAGCCCATTTCCCTAATGCTTCCCAATCCCTCATTCTTAATCCTACTGATGTAGTCGGCAGTGCACTTGCAGCACCTTGTGGCGTTGCTTGTGTTATAGGCGACGGTAGCTACCTACCTTCAAGTGGACCGTCAGCCTGTCTGCTAACCTTAACATAAAAAAATATAGCTTAACATATTTTATTAACGTTTGTTAATCATAAGGGATGGTTAAGAAGCATTGTGATTACTTGGTTGTATTGTGTTAAAATGTTAGTATGATACCTTATGTTCCTTTGCTTGAATACTGGTAAACTCTACTAAACTTACCCATCTGTGTCTCTTATGATATAAACAAGCTGCAATGATGTCTTAGCTTTATCCTTCTAGCTGATTTTACTATAGTTTAGCAGAATTCGTGGCTGGTTTCAGCATCTAACTAAGAAGGTTTGATTGAAGGAAATGAGTTGTTAGGGCTATAACACTTGTAAACAGACTCAACAGACTCAATCGTTAGTTGAGCTTACTAACCCTCAGCCACCTAGCGTCAGTCACAGTGACACAGCAGGTTTTATTTTACAAATAGTTCTGTTACTATGCACACAGTGATCTTGTCTACTTTTCCCCACCCCCGCCAGTATCCATTTGGCGCAAGAATAGTTACTTTAGTTTTTGCCAGTATTTGTTATGAATATTTTTTTGTCTTTTTTTTGTTTATAATGTCTGTAAGTAACCAAGACATACTTAAGTTGTTAGAAGAGGATTACTCAGACATAGAGGACCAAAGAAACTTACAGGAAATACCAAAGACTGTAGTGATGTAGAAAATGTGCCATTGGATCATCGAAGATGGGCGCCAATCAGACTCAGAAATAGAGGGTGATGAGGAAAAGGAACAGAATGCTATCGAAACAGAAGAATGCTTTGATGGTTTTTTATTTGAACATAAATTAACGTAATATTTAATTTAAACCTTAAAAAGTGCAAGGGATCGAGATCACCGACGTTACGTAGTAGTGTGACTAAAAACACGTTAGGTGGCAAAGTATTAACATTATAATCAAATTAAGCGTTTAATTTGTTTATTTAATTTTAGATTCAGAAAAGGAGAATTCAACTGATAGCATAAATGCAACAAATATAAACACATACAAATTATATATAGAAAAAGAAGATAACTGTGTTACAAATAACGATGGTACGATAAATGATGTACTCAAGAACACATCTTTAATGAAAAGGATTGCAGATATACAAAATCGAAATAGGAATCCACATAGCTCTCCAAAATTTAAAAGAAACTCTTCTTCACCTGATCCAAGAAATTCTCTAATGTCTAGTACACCTGTATTAAAAAAACAAAGAGACATTAGAGGCAAATCTATTTTTAAGTTATCTCCGATTTCTATTGAGAACTCTGAACAAAGACCAAACTTTAAAATAGAATCTAAAAAGGATAATAGTATCACTTTTATCGATAATTCTTTAATTTCCCATAAGAAAAATTCTTTTGAAGAAATTAGAAACGAGAGTATTAAAATAATTGATAATATGAAATCCATTAATCAAGAGAAGAAATCTGTAGAAGTGTTTATTGAAAAGAAGGAGAAAACGGTTACTGAAAATGATCTCAAAAATTATGATTCAATTAGTAGCAGTGATAAAAATAGCACAGAAGAAGTTAATGTGGAAAATAGTGCAGAAAACGATACTCAAGAACCTTCATCAGTACTTGAGTGTTCTTTGCCCATCAAACCTTTCTTAGGATTTTCTAAATGTGACTTAAATGAAGAAACTGCTTTCAAAAGTATTCAATCAGAACATATTGCCAACTCCCCTTGTTCAATTCCTTCGAATTCCGAAAACTCTGGCGATGAATCATATGATACATGTAACAGTGATCAGAGTGCTATAACCAGAGATTTAGAGCTTAAAGTAAGAATAAACAGAATGAATAAATCGCTTTTTGAAAAGTATTACCGAAAGATGGCAAATTTTGAATCATTTAATAAGTCCTGTAATAGTAATGAAAGTGCTATTGTAAGTGACAGAGATAACGAGACTGAAAATATAATAAATACAACGAACGGACAAACAAGTCTACCTATATCAGACTGTAAATCAATTAACAATTCCCAGAATGGAACAATTTCAGATAGTGACTTATCTTCTTGTGCCAGCAATGAAGATATTCCTGTATCAGAAAATTCATTTAATTCTGGAAGTGAATCTGTACTTAATCAAAGTACATGCACAAGTACAATTTATACTCCTGAAGATAGCTTTTCCGACGAAAGTAGAGGGAAAGTTGAGGCGTATGTGAGTTATGTCACAACTAGAAGAAGACGTGGAAAATTATATGATGTCAATAACTCTTATTATGATATAGCTTGCTTTGTAGATAATAATAACGAGACTGTAATTGATAATGAAGACACTGTACCTACAAACTCTACATCTGAAGTTAATTTAGTGGGATTTGAAAATGAAGAAATTGAAAATGACTCTATAGAAAGTAGTGTAAATGACGAGAAGTCTGCAGAAAATCAGACTGTCGTAGAAACTATAAGTTCTAAATGGACTACAAATATTAATGGAGATGACAATACGTTATTTACAAGAAAAAGCGAATGGTTAACTATGGAAAGTGAATTAGATGATAACCAAAAAACACGAAATTCTATGTTCAGTTGTGAGCCTAAAACGGGAATAGTATTACAAGCAGGAAAAAAATGGGAAAGATCTCTAAGTATTT
This sequence comes from Bembecia ichneumoniformis, assembly GCA_910589475.2. Lineage (NCBI taxonomy): Eukaryota > Metazoa > Arthropoda > Insecta > Lepidoptera > Sesiidae > Bembecia > Bembecia ichneumoniformis. The sequence goes on from OU342531.1 coordinate 1,451,575, forward strand.
ACAGGAGAATGACAATGAGGAGTTCTCATTTTGATCTTTCAATACTGGAAGAGGAACCAATGCTTGGAAAGGGAAGAAAGTATAGACAAAGCATTATTAATACAATGGAAATGCAAGACTATACAGGTAATATATGTTTTTTTTTAACACTAAAATTGCAAGACTAAAAATATTTTTTTAATATTGGAACTTTGATGCCTAATTATTTTAAAGCTTTTCATACTTTTTAAAAGTTCCTAGTTAGTAAATGTTATTGATTTAAAATGACATTTAATATGTCACTATCATCTAAAGTCTCAGTGTAATGTCAGGCAGGTTCTCTTCATACAAAAATGGTTATTTTTATAAATATTCCGTTTTTTTTAATATATATTTTTTAAATTATAGGTATACTACACAATGAATCTATTAGTAATCGCAAAAGTCTGTTTGTTTCGAAATCTGGCCGACCAACACCCAAGATTGTAAAGGTAATAATGTTTCATAGAACCTATCAATATTTATAGAAAAAGAAATCATATTATCCGAATTCAATTTGTTCCAGGGAGATAGAAATTCACGTGTAAGCTTGTGCAGCACTACAGCTACAGAAGATTGGAAAGGTGAGTGAAAAATAATAATAGTCTATGGGATGTCTATGGGACTATGTAATTAAATATTCAGCATTGATCAATAAAAATAAATTGAAAATATTACTAAAATACGAATACTTGCTCACAAAGAAAACATACTTGAAAAAATTTATAAACTCCTAGTACTACAAAAATATATTAGTTTATATTATATGGATTATTGTGTAAAACTACTTAAGCATTTTTATGGATTATTAATATTCCTTAATATTATTTGTGATTTTTAATATTTTAGTGGTGTGGATATCACAAAAATAATAATTTGGTCGTAATAAAGTTGATATTGGGGCCGTAAAAAAAAAAGATATTGGGGGAAAAAATGGCTAGGTATTATTTTGGAAAAGAAATTTCATATGACAGAGTGCTTGTAGAGTTACTGACATTAGGTAACTCCCTTTATAAACGAAGAAGACACTTTGGTGTGTTAAAGCATTATTCCAAAGGAACGCTTGATTGCTACCGGTCAGAGCTATGAAGACTTGAAATTTATTATATTATCTCCACAATTACTATAAAAAATTATACCGGAGACGTGTGTGTTATAAAGGCCTGCAAGTCGAATATTTTTCTTTAAATAATTATATGTAAGTAATTCAATGAAATAATTACTGTTTCTTTTATCCCATAAAAGTGGTAAATCTTTATATAAGTCTAACAATTTAAATCAAAATTTTTCATTACGTTTATTTTTAAAATAATATTATGTTTAGCAGTTATAATTATGTCGTAACGAATAGACGTGCGAAAAGGTACGCTTCCGACGCTCATGTGCAGTGTTGCCAGCACATAAATCAGAAAAGGCCGGAAGTTTTGTTGAAAGGGCCGACTTTTGGCACGAAAGGCCGAAATTAAAATAAAAAATCATTAGTTTACTAAAACTTATATATTAAAGGTATAAACAAGTTTAAAATATTTCCACGCGGACGATGTCGTAGCAAAGGCTAGTTTTTACTTATATTTTATTTTAGCGCATAACATTTCTGGTGATGGCTTGAAACTTATTATACCACCACAGTTTTCTATGCCTGTAGTTGTAGTCATTAATGAAGTTATCATCTCCGTATTGAGACGAGTGCGGCTGTCTGTTTTTATCCTCTTGAGTTTACTAAAAACACGCTCCATACTCGCGTTTGAAAATGGGAGACCCAGCAATAAGTCAATTAGTTTATGTAAATTAATAAATTGACGACTTCCTGCTATATTTTTCAACTGAAAAACTGTTTTCCAAAAAGATTCTGCTGGTAATGTTGTTTTAATCCCTAAACTTTCAAGATCCGTCAGACAAATTTCCTCCATTCTTTACCAAGATTTTGTTTTATTTACGTTAATAATTGTAAATAATATTTTTATTAATGCCGGGGAAAGACCAGAAAAAGGCCGATGGCTGCCAAGGGCCGACATAATTTCACAAGGGCCGATAATCGGCATCCCAGGGGCCGAACTGGCAACTCTGCTCATGTGACGCCAAATTGAATTAACTGTTCTGCTTTATCACTATTCATCAATGCACATTCAATCGTTGATTTGACTTGTTGATTACTAGGGCAGACAACTCTACATTCAACATTTTGAAAGTAGGCGTCAATTTGCCTACTCAAGGGCTCATATCGCAATTTGTCGAATCAACTCAACAAATTGAATCGATTATTATGAAATTGCATCGTGAGTGAGTGGGCCTTTAAATCGTTCATTCGTTCAATCATTTCCTCAGGCATAATGTTGCCAGTCTTGTGATAATTATAGTAAAATGTAGTTCAGTCATATATTATTATGTTAAAACATAATGACACTGTAAGTTATGATAATTTAATTTCAAGTTATGCTTTATAAAATAGAATTATGCTTTATAATATAGAAAAAAAAGATAAGCTTGAATCTGATTAATAGTACACTTGCCTTTATATATCCACTTATGAAAGCGTAAATTATGAAAATGAAATAAAGATAAAAAAGGTTTTTGCGTCAGAAAAAAAATGATCTTGACCCGCACTATTTTCAATTCTAAAATAAAAGATATAAGCCGGATAAAAAATAAACTCCGCTCGCAGACGTAGACGATAAGTAACATGAAATATCAATAAATAAATAAATACTTCACGCATTTCAGGGCAGTGATTTGTTATTGGTATGAAAATGCACGTTAAATAGATCATATTTGACTAATCGCAACCTTGGTTGTTGTTATTACAACGAAAGGACTTTGTAAAATTTCGGGAAAAGAAAATTTATAATATGGCAACACTGCTGATGCATATCAATCCAACTTTCAACCAATCGGGTCTGGATTCGGGCAAAACGACTTCGCCAAAGTGGACGCTGTCGTTGGTCTTTGTTCATAAATTTTAATTTTTTTATTTTTTGAACGCCATTTACCAGGTTGTTTATTGTGAAACGAACACTACAGTGCACTATTGTTATATAAACGTTATATAAGAGTGTGGTTTGTTGGTCTGGTGTATCGATTCAATCGCGATTTGCGACTCGTTCGACCCCTATAACGGGATAATAGCGGGGTGCCAGCGTCTTTGTTCGCGACAAGTGCCTAAAGCCAAGTGCATGCATCTTTACTTGCCATTCACAGGTTAGTTTTTGCTTCTGAAGAGATTGTTTTTGAAAATTGTAACAGTGGTCTCGTTTAGCGTTTGTGACGCCTACGTAATCGCGTTACGCGAAGGGAAAGTCCGTCATTCACTTCGCTTCCTCGTATGCGTCACGCTCTGCTCTGATGATTGTTCGTTAGTCGTGTGACGCTAATGATGTTTTCCAGGATTTCTCAGCGAGGACTGTGATGATACCGTTGTCGGACTATCGAAACTTTCGATTGCTGAACAGGACTGTGACGTCACTGTTTTAGAGAAGATAAATGAAGATCGTGTATCGAGCGCACGCGATTACGTACTGCGACGCTGCAATCAAACTGAAGCGTTATCGTTTGATGAATGCTATCCAGATACGTGAGTAGCTTTATGTGTATCATTCGTTACATTATTCTAAGTCTATCCCTCATAGCACTAGTATTGTAAAAATCATAAAAAAAAGGAATTTAGGTCAAGTAAACAGAAATAGAATTGAAGTCATATTTTCAGAATGTTAGAAAACGGCTAATTACATGAAGTGTCAATGAGCGTTTTGCAATTAATCATAAATGTTGCTTAGTTTCTCTATAAAATTTGTAAATACATTTTACAATAGTTTTGTGTGTGACATGTGACATTACAACAATGTTGGAATTACGTTTTAATCCCAAAAACGTGTATTATTTCCAAAATAAATAAACTCGTCATTCGTGAGCTTTGAGATTTTTAAATGTTTGTCTTGTTAAAGTAAATTCTGGCCAAGGTAGTCTACAAAAAGACAGGATTAACTAGTACATACATATTTAATAATCTATATCTACCTTATAGAACAAGTAGTTTATTGTTAATGATGTTTTATCTCGGTACTTTATAATGTATATTCCATCAAAACCAATAGAAATAATGTCTTGATTAAAAAATTATTGGATTTTAAATGTATCTTTAATCTTAAGACAAGGACTATACTCAGACTGAACACAATCTATGAATTAAGATGATATTACACAGCAAATTTTCTCGGAGATAATCGAATAGATTTAAAATTGGAAGTTTTTTTTTAATATTGTGTAAAATATGAAAATGTAAATAAAAGTACTCAATTAAAATTTTTGTACAAAACTTAATTAAATGTAGATCGTCATTAATTTTTTTTATTACTATGAATGAAGGAGCAATAATGCTTTTTAGGCAGTAATTTATCTTTTTTTTTTAGAAAATAGAATTTTTGTATAAATCTGCCCAATTCAAACTTTTTTGAATATAGTTTATTATGCACTGTATTCACTTTTTCTGTATTATTCTACTTTATGCACTGTTACTCAGATGTCAAATTAGGTGATGAAAATAAAGCTTCCTCACCTTATCATTCAATATATCAACTAAAGAGTACATAATTAACATTATGTTATTGGATCATGGGAAACAATAAAAGACTTAATTTGTAGTGACTTAATGAGTGGTGCTAATCTACTAAGGGGTGCAGTTAGAACAGAATTAACCCTAAATCACAAAGACCTATTGTAATTTAAAACTTAATGCTTATATGTATGAAGGAGGAAAAGACTATCTACTTGTTAATTAGAGACATATTTGTTTAGATATATTTCAACATGATGTATTATTTAGGAGAGAAAATGAAATTTAATTCCAGCACATTATAACCAAGCTATATTCAAGCTAAAAAAAACATTTTACAGTGTTAAAACATAGTCAAAAACAAAAAACATTTGTAAAAAACATTTTTACAAATGTTAAAAATTTCTGAAACAAAAATTATGTAGAAGAATCTGTTCATTATTATCTGATTAAATTTCATCTGATTCAAAATGAAGGGGAGATGGTGTAAAAAAGAAAAATAGGAATAATTTTAAAAATAACCAAGTGTTTTTTGTGTACAGTCTACTGAAAAATTGCCGCAAAATTGGTGAGGGTGTTTATGGGGAAGTGTTTCTGTACCGTGGTCGAGATGGTCTTCCACGAGTGATGAAGATAGTCCCCATTGCTGGTTCCGTGAAAGTAAATGGAGAACAACAGAAGGACTTCCACGAAATCATCTCAGAGATTGTGATTGCTATGTAAGTTTGTTTTATATTCTATTGTTGTAATTGATATTTTGTCTGTCCTTATTTATGTTGTTTTACTACTTTAGAAACTTTGACTGATGGCATTAGTTGTCTGTAACCTACATTTTTTCTTTTATCTGTATCTATATTATGCTGACCTATATTGTGCCTCCATTTTCAGATGTCTTAATTAAATGATTGACTATTAAAATTTATTACTGTTAACAAATTAGGTATATTAATATATCCAAGAAATCCAAAGACCAAGACTCAACTATGATTCAATATTGCATCTGTCATGATGCAAGTGAACTGGGCTATCATCACTCCTTTATGTAATTATTTAGTAAATGTAATTGAAAAAATAATAAATTTTTTTTATAGGGAATTGAGCGCTCTCCGCGCTCCAATAGCAGAAATTGATCAACAATTGAATGAAGGCAAAGACTTGGATGCATTAGACATTCACACCATTGAGAATGCAACTGATGTTTTTAACGAGGTAAGTCCCATGTATTTGTAATTGTCCCTATAAAATTATTTTTGTCTAAGATTACACATATAATTTCAGGTCTAACTACACTGTATAAAATAATAAAGTTATTTATAACGTGAGACTGAGCTTAAAATTACTTACATAATTGTCTAATCTCAATAATTATAAATCCTCAATGCTTGGTGCTTTGGTTAAGTTGGTTTTTTGTGTTACTTAAGTAATAATTTTATGTATTCTAAAAAAAAATTAGGCTATTTTAGACAATAATTGCTATTAATTAAATACATCCACATGGTATAATAAAAAATTTAGTTGTTGCAAGCATTCTGTAGTTGATACATTCCACTGGAACTGTTAACAACATGGAAACAGTGTGTCATTAATATAAATAAAATTGATGTAGATTTTTGAAAATGTTTTAATGGATAAAAATCATTTTAAATAAACATTTAGATGACTAGTCAGTAACACAAATAAGATACAAGATGGATGAAACAGAAAGATATTTTTTCTTTCATACAAATAGGATTACCATTTTGTAATGACTGTAAATGTAAACATTGTAATCCATATTTACTCAGTTTTTTTTATTGGCTTTTTGATCAAAAATTAATGATGTTCTTCAAGTCAAAATAGGACTTGTTGCTGTTGGTTGAATTATTTGTTTTACCTTATCAATATAATTAAAAAATTATATTTGAGACCTTTCTCATCCAATACTTAACTGGATATGATAAATTCTATATACATCTTTTTCTAAAGTAGACCAATATCTTCATGAACTGAAACTATTTTATATTTTTTTATCGAGTGAACAAAATTCGCCATTGTATTTTGCCATTTCTTCATAAACTCGATTGTATAGCGCCACTATTTCCACCATATAATGTCGACTGTCAGGGAATCGGATGTAGCGTTGTAAGTAGGTAGAAGGATATACAGATATTTTTGTTTAGTTGTTCTTGTCAATGCTGATGGTTGGATTGTGTAAGGAGGATACTTATAATGAGCAATGTAAAACATTGCATGAATATAAAACATTGTGAGTGTTATTACAAAAAAGATAAACATACATTGAACATGTGTCTAAAAAATTTTTTATTACAAAAGCGTGTTTAAGCAGTTAGAGTTAGGCACGGTTTAAATAATACTTTTCATATTTAAATACATGTCAATGCTTGTGGAAGCCTCAAAGTTAGTCTAAACTGCTTTGTCTCTAATTTTCGCAAGTTGTATTTAGTGGTGTGGCTTGATTATGATGAAATATCGGGTTGTTTTACCTTTTATTCTTGAACCCAATTTTCTTCACGTTCACGAATTTTTATTTTAATATTGCAATTGTCCATTTTTTACATAATTTTTATTTATATTATACTCATTTGACAATGAGTAATGACGATTGACAAGTCTCGATAAACACATTCCATTCTTTCAACCGATCACTGTTCTATGTGTACAATGTACTCATTATACACGTAAGTTTTGGTTCCAAAACATACTTATGGCAGTGTATTTAGAGCAATAATTAATTTATAATCACACACGTCACTGTTTTATTTATATATAGATAATTTTAAAATATTTTCTGCGTAGGATATTCTATTAGCACATAACAAATTTGCATAGAAAGGAACGTTTCGGATCGAACCAAATGAAGTTGAACGAACGTTTTGTAATGTTGCTATTTTATTGTTACTATTTGCTATTTTATAATTTTAAAATAGCAACATTTGGTTGCCTATAGGTTGCCTAGCGATGTTTTGGTAAGTCAAAGGACAAACACTATTTTGTAATAGCGAAGGTTAAACATTATTTGAGGCAGGGTTTAAACTGTGAAATTGTATACAAATGTCATTAGACGCTGTTTGACAAAACACGTGTTGAGACATAGTTTAGTATTTTTTTTTGTAATAACACTGTGTATGTTTCTTAAAATTATTTTTCAATGGTGTTTGTATAACAATGGCCCCTTAAATTTAATTCCATTTAATTTCATATACATACGATGATAAGTGATCTCAATATTTCGTAAGTATTCATTGAATTGAGGCATTGTATGAAAACTGACTGGCTTGCATTCAGACGAATGGACAGTTATTGATGAATCACACTTTTTTAATATAAATTCTCGCATGAATCACGTAATTGAAGTAATGATGGATTACATTATGCTCGTGTGTGGCATTTATTGACTAGTCGTAAATGGGGCAGACTTATCGCAAGACTGTGTTATCTCGAGTGGCTGGGTTGTGACTTATGTAGACTAATTGACATTGATTTTCAGAATTAAGTTTATAACTTTAAATTGCCTATTTGAAATAATATTTAAACTCTTTACGTTTTATCTCCATTTGTATAATATTTCTGCAAACAGGGTAATTGTAATTCTCTTTTTACAAGGATCAATTTTCTATTGCCTCTCTCTTAAGCTTTGGCTTTAAATTTCATTTGAGTGTTACAATTTCAAAGAGTAGGTTTCATTTTCTAGTAGCTTTTGGGTAATACATACTAAGTTAAGTGCTCTTGACTGTATGTTTCTTACATTTTTACATGTATTATACATTGTTAGACTACTGAATTAAATTTGATGAAACTTGGTTTTGAGATAGCTTGACCCTCGGAGATGGTCATTTGCTTTTTTTAAATTTACGTCTCAAAAGTGTACTATAGGAAATTAAAATAAGCATGGGGTTTCTTGGTATCAGAAAATACAAAAAAGAAAAAATATATTTAGGTTTTTGAATATAGGATAAAGTAGGGGTTAAAACTTATGTTAAAAAGGCTACTCATCCAATTTATGAATGGACTTTTTAAGTGGGATACTTTTTAACTTTTTTTCTGATGTAGCTATAGTTCTATATCTTTAAGTATAGAAAATTGAAAATAATAAAAAAAAAATTTTATTACCACAATAGGGGATCGGACAAATTTTCAGAAAGTGTTTTAAATTAATCTTCATGGATATTTATTCCCATAAAAAATACTATTTTATTTATTTATAGCCTTTTAGGTACTCATAATCATGTTTTAATATTGTTTGTTTGAAAATGCCGCCAAAACGCCGCGATTTTCATCTGAGACCGCGTAACGTCATTTGTGGTCATATAACAAAACAGCTGCATTGGCATAAGACAATGATTGCCCACAAATGATGTCACGCACTGTGATTGGTGTTTCAGTATAGATTAAAAATGTTGTAAATAATAAAATTTTATTTCTTCATTTAAAAATATTTAAATGAATTATATTAAATTATTATTCGATAAATAATCGTAAAAAGTTATATATTTTGTTTCTAAGTACATTTTAGATTTTAATCTGATTACTGTCCGATCCCCTATTGCAGGTACAAAAATGATCTGAATCTGAACAATTTCATATTTCTATGTGATAAGTCTCAAATTCTTTACTTATCTTGTGTACAGACAGAGCATAAATTGAAAGTAAAAATAAAAATAAAAAAGTAAGTGTAAAAATAAAAATGTAGGGTACTAACAACACAAAGTGGCACTAACATTGACTCAAATTTATATTATAGCAAAAAATATTTTTTTTGCTTCAGGTACTAGCAGTGAAGTGTGTATACGGAAGTTACCCATCTCGTCTGCTGGACCTGTGGGATTTATATGACGAGTGCAAAGGCTCGGAGAACGATAACCCGGCGATATTGCCCCGCGATCAGCAATACATTGCTCTCGAGTTGGCCAATGCTGGCGAGGACTTGGAAAGCTACCAGTTTAATAACGCCGAACAAGCACACGCTTTATTTTATCAGGTAATTTTTTTTTACTCTTGATTTTGTTGATGAAGGATTTTCTAGGTAAAACTGAATGACTGACTATATGTAGGTATATATTAACCTCATGTTAATTGTCAAATAAATTATACACTGTATAATTAATAATTAAAAAGAATATATAAATTATACACATACATATATTTGGTTTCCGACTAGAGTCACATATTAAAATGTCCCTAACTATTAAATCACATATTAAAACTTATTAATTTCTAAATAAATTTTAAAAATATTTGCTTATTCTTTTTTGTTAATAACTAGCACTGTGTTACCTTTTTTTACAAACTGGATGTATACAAAGGATAATGTCAAAATATTCCTTGATTTTTAAAAATTTTGTGTTTTTTATTTCTATTTTTTTTTTTGCTACTATCTTAAAAATACAAGTCTATTAAGTTTGAATAGTGTGCTTTTACCGGTTGATAAAGTGTAGAAGAAAATAAATTTTTTTGTAAGATTATATCTTTTTGCAATGAAAATAGTGCTTCTGTGAATTCTCTTGTGATTATTCTAACATGTTAACCGATCATTCATGCTTTTGCGGTTTAGAACCACAATTGTTTAAAACAATATGATTAACTAGCTGCCCCCCGCGGATTCACCTGTCACGTTTGAGTTAAATCAAATTTTGTCAATTTGATTGGGATGACTGATTTAGGTCATCAGTACACCTTTTCGCGCTATTTCTACGTTTTTGCTTTCTGACTTTTCCTCTTTTACTTTGCTTCTAAAGGTCAGAGCGTGTTAATTGTGGTTCTAAGCCTTTGAAAGTCTGTGTCTTGTTTTTTTATTGACATTTTCTGTGTGTTGTGTTTTTTTCTGTTTTTTTTTTTTTTCAGCTGTGTGATGTGATGATGCATGCTACGAATTGACTGATTTGGATGATGAGTGATAATCTAGATATTCAAGTGTTTTAAATGTCTTGACTAGATTTTCACTTATCCTCTGTGTCAGTGCAAGTTGCTTTCGCTGTACAGATTGTGGTATTTTTTAATGTTTTTCTTTATGTCATTTTTGCATGAATTTTTATTGATTCATTAATTTGAGAAAATGTTAATTTGGACATTTTTTGTGCTGTTATTTAATTTTTGTGAAACATTTAAGGTGTTAAATTAAAAATAGTTTTGTTAATGTCATTTATTGAAATAAGGTCTAATACGTCACATACATCCTTATCCTTTGTAACAATTAAAAAAAAAAACATATTAAGTACAAGTTACTTGTTCCAAATTTCACCAAAAGGGTTGTATAGTATTTTAAATTGAAGAAAATATTTTTAATTGAATATTGTGACCAATTTTGTGGATTACGTTTTTAATTACCAGAGGTTGTATGAGAACATACATATTTGAAAATAAGCCCAATTTTTTTGCTGCTCTTATAGAGGTTAATAAAAAGATGATCGGATGAATACACTCAACGAAAAATTTAATGTATCTAAGTAACTAAAAGACTAAGCGTAGGGATGTTAGCTCAGACTGTAGCATTCATTTTTTACTTTTAGGTTTTTATATTATTCCGATTCCAATAATTTAAAGAGGAATTTATATGTACGAATGTATCTTTAAATTCTAGCCCTGTTTTGATTGACTAATTTGTACAAAAAACGGTTATTGTGACTTATAGATACCCTTGCGAACTTTTGTGTGGGTAATGATGAGTACTATAAAACGATATTTTATATATCGTTAATAGTTTCACAGCGCATGCTAAATAATAATGACAAGCAGATTTTTGATTCCTTGGGTTACATTATTGTAATTTTTGTAGGGATCTCTAAATTAAAAAAAAATATGTTATGTAGTGAAAGAATTTTTATAATAATAATAATAATTTATTTGCGATGACCATGGGTAATTGATACCAGAGATGACATCTAGTTCTCTTGTTCCTTCATGACCAACCGGTACTCTGTGTGCAAATATTGACATCTTGAAACTCCATATGTCGAACATCAAATTTCTACTGATTAGTTCACCACTACTACTTATTTTGACTTTCATAATTTATTAAATTTTAGTTCATTTGTAGTTCTGTTAACAATAATTCTACCATTTTCAAATGTTGCAGTCCATAATTTTAAAATCAGTATAAAAGTTGTTGAATTTATCCATTACAAACATACAAAAAATTCCAGTCTTTCCTCCATATATTATTAGTGTAGATCAGGGTTTCCCTAACTAATTTATTACGCGCCCCCCTTTCTAAAAGATGAAAATTTCCGCGCCCCCCCTCCCTTGTCCAATTATAAATATAATAATAATTTTAGGTTACAATCAGAATGTAAAGACAGAAAGAAACATCAAAGTATTTTTTATTGCTTATTAAATTTATACAAAATCTACTTATTCGAATGAGATGGATGTGCTTGCATATTTTTTTACCAGGTTTTCGATTCTCGGCTTAACCCCAGATATGGCACAGTGCAAATCACCAGCAATGTTTATTTCTATACTTGGTTTTTATCGCTACCATAGCAGAAAATCCTTTTCTGCAATTTTGGTATAAATTTTGAAATATTAGACCCAAACTAATGCTTTTCCCGTTTTGTCGAAATCGTATTTGGCGGCAGAACAGTTTTTAATATCCAAGGCTTCCTCTTGCAGGGTGTCTGGCAGGGCATCCACAATAACGTGGAACGGATCCTGTCTTATTAGTGGCTCACGCCCCCCTCTGCGGGTCTCTGCGCCCCCCTTGGGGGGCGCGCCCCCCACTTTGAAAACCCATGGTGTAGATGAATAAGAAGGTTATTGTGTTCTAGGTGGCCTTCGGTCTAGCCGTTGGTGAGGAAGCGTTTCAATTCGAGCATCGCGACCTGCACTGGGGCAACGTGCTGATTGCGCCCACGGAGCAGAAGTGGGCGACGTTCGTGCTGCGCGGGCGCGTGCACCGCGTAGCGCGCTGCGGCGTGGCCGCCACCATCATCGACTACTCGCTGTCGCGCCTCTCCCTGCCGTTGGCCGATGACTGCGCCACGCTTTACAACGATCTTGCGCATGACGACGGCCTCTTTGACGCAGTCGGCGACTACCAGTTTGAGGTCTACCGCCTCATGAGAGACAAGTTGGGGTCAGTAGTTTATTTCTTTAGCCACTCTTATTTTAGTTATTAATTTTTACGATTTGTTGCTACAGTGGGAAATTAAATTCGAGATCAAAAATGTAAACAAATCAATCTCATTGTCAAAGTGGCATTTCACGGGTAGTCAACATTTTCCTGGATATTCCAACTGTTTGCTTTTATAAAGATTTTTATTCTTATGAACAAGTTGCTAATGTTTATTTAATTGATATAATTTACATTCACATGATTAGATGTTATTTTATTGTAAGGTACGGTGGGCCACAAAAGCTAGTCGTTTCCGCTCATACTGCCTCATTCTATATCAGAGTGACAGAAAAAAAACGAAAATGGGTGGCTAATAATTGTTTTTTTCTTGGATCATATTTTATGTCATTTAATACCGGGAAACTGTGCCCAATATTTATGCATATTATGTTAAGATATGCGTACAATTTTAACGCGAGATTATAGTACTTCTCGATAAACAACTCAATTGAGTTTTTTTTAATCGGCAACACCTTTGTTTATATTTTTTAATTCGAATTTCATTTCCGACTATAGAGCTTAATAATGTCGATATCTGCATTGATACTTTATTTTAGATTCATTTTTATATCATTACAATAATTGAAATAATTACAACATTACAATAGAAATAATTGAAACATTACAATAATACCAATAATTGAAGATAACAATTTGCTTGCATCAGATTCAAAATTAAAAAAAAAACCATGCAAACCAGTTCCCACAAAAAATGTAATGGATTACTTTTCTTTAGGGCCCATAGTGATATGAAATAATCTCACTAATGCGGAATTTGTAATAGGGAATATGCGAGTAATTCAAAAAAGGCTTAAATATATTTTTTTATCAACATTTTTGCTTTAGAATTATGTCTTATGTAAATATTTTTTAATATTATTTCCTTTTCGTTGAGAAAATAATTATTAAAAAGTGCATAAAAATGTGGGAAATTTAAATATTTGAAATGGTCAGATCGAAAGTGACGTCAAAGTCTATGGAATGTCAAGTCAACAAGCGTGTAGATGTTTGTGATTTTTAACATTTGATTGTATTGTAGACTTTGACGTCACGACAAGCGCCCCAAAAGGGCGGGTGTTTAAAGTGCCCGTAGCTGTTAGTTAATTTTAACTTTTTTTTTTGTTACCTATCGTGTATGAAAATATAAAAAAAATGTGCATATTCCCTATTGTGATAGTGGGATGAACTGCACTATTTCAAATAGCCAATCATTTAATTTTGATTAATGACTTATGTACTCGCCCATTTCTCATATAACTTTTAGTTTTGAATGAATTTGACCTATTTTAATTTTAGTTTTTTTAGATGCGATGGTAAGTGCCTAACCGTCGCCTATAAACACCAGTAACGCCAGAAAAGGTGCTACCAATCATTTATGCCATTTAGAATAAATGATAGGAACAAAATGGAGATAGGTAATGCTCTGTTACTTCACGATTGTTTGTAAAGGCGTGGTTTCAATTTAAATGTAACGCTAAGATATATTTTACATCTTAAGGAAGATGAATGTTACTATCTCTTTCCAGTGAATGATGTTCTTCTTTTTATTTACAGAAATGAGTGGAAAAATTTCGAGCCATATACAAATATTCTGTGGCTGCATTACACTGTGGATAAGATGATAGTGGCGCTCCGCTACAAGCGCACCAACACCAAAGTTCACAAGCACTTTCTCGCAAAACTGAAGGCTATCAGAGGCCGCATTCTCGACTACCAAAGCGTCTCACAGTTCCTGCTGGATGACAACGAATTTTAAAAATTAAATCATAATTAAACTATGTAAACATATTTTCGACATCCATTTTTCACTAATTCAATATGGGTATTTGCTCCTGTTGTTCCAACTCGCAATTCAATGTAAATAGAGTTTGCTTGAAATTTGTTGATGTAGATGAAGATATTAGATTTATTTACAAGATTATAGTCTCAGAACAGTTGAAAGGTGCCTTCTTAGTTAAGGTGGGTTTGTTCCATTTAAAGTTCATATTATATTGTGTTCAACATGTATGTTGTTTTATTTTGTATTAGAATGTCTTTTGCCTGTGACCCTGTCTGCATATTCTCGTAAAATATTAATTTATTAGGTCGGGGAAAAAGTCTTTTCGCATATAGTAATGTATAAACTTGTAATAAAATCTCTTTGGCTGTACTATTTGTATCTGGCTGGTTTTGATGACATTAAAATATCTGTCAAAATGAGTGAATCCAATGAAGAAATGCAATACATTTTAAAATTTCATTGGAAAAATGCAATGCAAGCCGCGAAAAGAATTTGTGACGTTTATGGACCTAATGCAGTGTCAGTAAAAGTAGCATAAAGTTTGTTTAAGGGTCAATTTACACCGCCGCGGAATGGAACGGAAGCGACGAAATTGTACATAGCATAATGAACTTTATATCAATTGCATAACACACAAACTAAAAACGAGCCAAAAAATTTGACGCGCGTCTTCCGCGGAATCCTCGCGCATTCTCGAGAATTCTCCGGTGCCGTCTGTGGAATCCGCGGTAACTGGCGCGAGCGGGGGAGTCGCTCGCAGGTCGGTCACAGTAGTGCGGGGCGTTTTTTCCAGCGAATTCTCGAGCATTCCCGCGACTTCCTGCGTCATGAGGCGAAATTGACGCTTCCATTCCGTTCCATTCCGCGGCGGTGTAAATTGAGCCTAAGCGTTTTCAATCCGGAAGTTTTGATGTCATAGATGCACCTCGCTCTGGTCGCCCTGTTACGGATAAAATGGCCGCCATTTTTTGAAAAAGTGAAGCAAAAAAAGGCATATCAGTAGTTACGACATAGTTGAAGAACTGGGAATTGACTGCAAAACAATTTTGACCTATTTGAAAAAAGCTGGGTACACAAAAAAGCTCTATATTTGGGTGCCACACGAGCTCACTGAAAGAAACCTTATGAATCGTGTACTCATTTGCGATTCTTAATTGAGACGTAATGAACCCTATTGATATAATTTTTTCTTAATTGATCTCATAAGATTATAAAATAAACATAGGAAAATAATTTTTCTTTAAATTATTCTGTTATTTGTAGGCACATCCCTATTCCAGGACGAGTGGTATAGTTTTATACCCACCATACCACCAGTGGTACGGTGGGTCTACGACGTACTATTGGAACCGACATGTCCACGTCATTTTCAGTAAAATCATCTGCTTCAACCTCGCGCTGAAAGCCACTCGTAATCATAGCTTGTCTTGTCACAATCCGCGAGAATCGCACTTTGCGCGTTTGCGCAACTTGTGCATTGCGGACCGCACGTAGATGCTCTGCAGTTATTGCGATAGGTGCAAAGTAAATACCGCATCTATTGCAGCATCTCTGCTAAATTACCATGTATACTTAGTCAATAGTGGTCATAAGACAGACCACCGTGAAATAACAGCACGTGTGCTGTTGTGTTTTGGTGAGTGAATAAGGGATGCCAACGCTCATTTCCCTATTTCTTCCCAATCCTTTAATCCGATTGTAGTCGGCAGCACCTGTGTGGCGTTGCTTATGTTATAGGCGACGGTAGCCACCTACCATCAAGTGGACCGTTCGGCTTGTCTGCCGAACTTACATATAATACGTAGGTATAATAATAATAAGGCGTGCAGTTTGAATCAATCGAAGAGCTATACTTACTGTACTACTTTGCACGATCAATATTGTGTAAGATTTAGGCCACATCTTACTATATGTAGTGAAAAAACATGTTTTTACTTAATTTAACCCAGTTTCTTACTGGAAAAAAGTACGTGATATTCGCCGAGACCTCGCTCTCCCCATGTGAGAATGGTGTTGGTGAAATTCGGGTCGATTTGACATTTATGAAGATATGTATTTCGAACATTTGTTTATTTGTTCATTTCCATATTTATACCGCACACTAGCTCCGACTTTATGAATGTTGAAGAAAAATTTAGTGCAGTTTGTATTTTAAGTAAGCATGAAATTATTCTAGAAAGTTTTCTTAATGCCTCCTGCAATAAGTAAAAAAAAAAATACCACAGCGCGCGGTTCCTCGGAGCTCGCGTGCGAACTATTATTATTCATTTGTCTTTACAGGCGTAGTGTATATAATGAAAAGAAATTAATATTTCTTATATAGTACATTAACAAACTATAAATCTTTAATATAGGTATAAGTATGTTATGTATGTACATATAGTATTTGTGTAGGTGTACTTATGTATGCTTTAAATAGTGAGTGATAGTTTTTCGTGGTTTTTCGATGACTGGCCCTAGGATCATTACTTAGCAGTGTTATACATATTTCTGATATTGGATGTTGGTCACAGAATTCACTATTCTCTAGCAAGAGGTGTTGGTGTATACAATTATATTTTTTTTTAAATATTGTTTTAGTAAGTGGCCAGGATAATTCAGTTTTCAATGAAATACCTACATACCGAACAGTAGACCACCATGAAATAACAGCACGTGTGCTTTTTTTTTCTAATGACGCAACTTTATATATACTTATATAGGTCTTAGAACTTAATGCTTTGTTTTTAACAATAGTTTTAACAAAGTTTCTTCTGTGTGAAAACATAAGTAACTATGCCACTTTTTTTTTTAAAGTACACTTTGTAAAACTTTTTTTAATTAAAAATTTGCACTAAAAAGTTGATAACCGGTTACCTATGAAAAAGCGAATAAAAAATATTACCTTGTAGCTGGATAATATAATGAAAAAAGTACCCAGCTGGTTGTTCTGTGACTGGTTGCCTCTGTCACTGTCATTTTCCATTCATTTTTCAGAGCAGTCAGGTCAAATTAAAATCAAATCAATCGTTTTCTTTCTTTCTATCTGTTATTCGTGTGCAGTTCAGTGAAAAAATGTAGAAAATGGCAAAATAAATTTATATTTACAGAATTAATTGTATAATATAATAGTTATTTACGTATTTATTGAGCCTTTCATATAGATAATAATAAGGAAATTTTGCGTTAAGAAAATAATTCGTGCTCAATTTATTCAATGAATTTCTTAAAATAAATCATATTTTGTGAATTGTAAATTCATAAAAATAGTATATTTTCTATAATGGAAGCCAGTAATGATTCTTTATCTGGTAAATAGTGTCTTTTAGTCTGTAATTAATTGCTTATGAACAATAGAAAAGGAATTATTTAAAATTTGTGCATATCAACGTTTCAGTGTTAGCGTCCAATCTGGCCAATTCTCCAGCGGTATTATTGACACCTGGACGTACGAGAAACATAGCACAAGATATGGAAGCTCTAAGGTTATCTAGAGAGGATAATCCGTACCTTCAGGTACCTAATTTATATTTATTTATTTCATAAGGAATGTTTAACTTAGTATTGTAAGATTGTCCCATAAAACTGTAAAACAGTTTGACTATGGAGCCAAACACTTTCACATATATAATGATACCGTTTATGACTCATTGACAAACTCGCCGATCAATTACCTGGTCTGTGGGGAGTTTAATCTATTTTTTAATGACCAACTGCATAATAAATATGTAACATACTTTACAAATAATAGGTACATCTTTTCAAACTTTCAAATAATAAACCAAATATAGTACGGTCATTCTATGAATGCGTTTTTGACATTTCTTTATGTCCATTGCATAAAGTTCATTTCCGAATAAACGATACAGAAAATGTATGGAACTGACACCTGTCAGAACAGCACTCTTATAATGGCCGGTTGGTCGGAAGGGCATAAATGTTTTATTTTTTTCCTCATGGACCAACTAGTTGGTTGGTGAATTGGTTCATGGGTTATAAATGTATTATACGTGTAATCTAAACAATCTTAAGTAAATACAGATTTCTTTTCCATTTTGACAATGTTCTCAGATGAACTAGTAAGAATATATGGCAACCACTTTATTATAGTTCTAAAATTTAATAATATATTGTATTGTTAAAAAAACTGTTCTGATTATTAAGCTAATGTTTGTTTTGAAAAGTGGAACCAAGAAATTATTACATGCAGTACTTGGGTGTGTACTTACACAATAGGACTGGTTTTAAGTAATGCAATTTATTCTTGTATGTTATATAATTTAATACTTTTAATAATGAACAAGAATTCAATATGTTCAGATAGGAGGTTTTAACTCAGTTTCACATCAAATGAACTTTTTACTTAGACATACATATTATTAGTGATAATAGGTATGTAAACCTATTATTATGGACATACCTTAATTGTCTTTGCAATAGTGCAAAGATTTTAAATAAAATTTCAAAAAATTAAATAAGATTTTCGTTA
This sequence comes from Bembecia ichneumoniformis, assembly GCA_910589475.2. Taxonomy (NCBI): domain Eukaryota; kingdom Metazoa; phylum Arthropoda; class Insecta; order Lepidoptera; family Sesiidae; genus Bembecia; species Bembecia ichneumoniformis. The sequence continues at coordinate 1,470,497 of OU342531.1, forward strand.
GTTTTAGTTGACTTGGAAATTAGATAAATCAATTTAATAGTAAGTAGTGGTAGGGCACACTATGTTTTGCAGTCATTTGGGCAGCCAGTCTGGCAGTAGTAACCACCTCCTCGCAGAAGACCACTGTGAAAAAAGGCATGTGTGCTGTTGTGTTACGGTGACTGAATAAGGGATTTCAGAGCCCATTTTCCTATCCATTCCTAACCCCATTTTTTTAATCCATCATAGTGAGTGCACATGCACATGCAGTGCACTATGCACTGCACTGCAAGTGGCAGGACCTGTTATTTTTCTTATAATATAGATGATGGTACCACCTACCACCAAGTGGACCGTCAGCGAGGTTGTCGTCAAATTAAACCTAAAAATATTTCTTTCGGGGATGATATTTCAATGGGAATTTTATTGATATTTCAAGTAAATTGGCCAATAAAAGTATAATAAAAGTAGAAGAAATATATTCTTAATCAATTACTACTTCTAGCCATTCTACTAATTCTCACAAACAAACATATAATTAAGACCCTCTCAAAATTTTAATATTTTATCCTTAGTGGTTTGTTTTGAGGTTGTGTTTATGATTCAGTGGTTCCATACATATTACCTCATATATATTACCTCATATGTATAATTTAAATAAATATATATATAGGTTATATATAATATAGGTTATTACATACACGCTGAAGAGTGAGTTTGTTTGTTTGTTTGTTACACTTTCACACTTTCACACATTAACTATTTAACCGATCATCATAAGATTTTGCATACATGTTGTCAGAGATATAGAAAAGGACATAGAGTGCCATTCACCCAAAAAAAGTGTTGTTCCTGAGTGACATGGAAGATGTAACGGGCAAAAACTAGTATTTTAATAAACAGGAAAATATTCAAAATTCTTTAAAAGTTATACCAAACTACAATGACTATCTATATGTATAACCTGTACTAAGGTATATTAAGGTCTACTATAGTATAGCAAACTACCTTACTGAAAAAACTGTAATTGATTGGGTTTGTTCACAATGTCTTGACATCGGAAAAAAGTTGTACATATTTGAAAAGAGATTCGGCTAGTTTCTTTCCCAGAAACAAATTTTTCCAAATGGTAGATTGGTTTAATTTATTAAATGATAGATTTAAAAATCAAAATGGTAGATTGATAATTTATGTAGTTTATGTCTAATATATTTAATTTTTTTTTTATGATTAATATTTTCAGCAAGTAATGGCTAGTAGAGAGAGCCTTATAGAGAGCCATGCTGACGAATGTGAATCGGATGATACCATATTGATGTCTCAGGTAAACAAAATATTTTTTATAAGTATTTATTACTATAAAGATTGGACATAAATAAATATATAGATTTGAAAAATTGTACCAGTAACCCTATACCTTTTACCCCCTCATAGAAGACCACCATGAAATACAGCAGGTGTGCTGTTGTGTTACGGTGAGCGAATAAGGGATGTCAGAGGCAATTTCCCTAACCCAGAGGCAATTGGCAGCGCACGTGGCGTTGCTTGTGTTATAGGCGACGGTATCCACCTACCATCAAATGGATCGTCAGCTGGTTTAATGACAGAAAAAAAAGATGCAGTATTTTTTGAAACACCTTAACCTGATAATTATTTTTATCCCACAGAGTAATGCAGATTGATTTAACATATTTTCTTATAACAAATTACAGGAGTTTGGGAGCACAGCGTTAGATTTCATAGAAGATGATCCGCTCACACTAAAAGAGGTTCACGAACATTTAATAAGATCTCCGCCTCCTACACATTGCTGGCCTCATGGTGAGATATTTCCCTAAAACATATGATATATATATAATTATTTCGATATATATAAAATACATATTGAATCATGATACATATGATATATATAAATGTATTTCGCATGTAAATAAATATTAACAATCATTTGTGTCTAATTGAATATAAGTAAAACTGATTTCTAAATAATATATTTGTAATATTACACAACGATACAAGAAATATACTATTTCTATTTCACTTTCTTATATAATGTACCAAACGCTTGCAAATTTATTAAGAATCAATTAACATTGAATTGAAATGAATGGATCAAGTCAATGCCATATAACCTTGCCATTTTTTGTAATACAATACGAAATGTAATCTCATTGTATTACGTTATTACCAAATACATGAAACCTCACAACACTTGTCCTTGACTAAGTGAAATTTAACCAAACGGTGCTGGAATCAATATTTGAGTACTAAAAAGTCATACTTCATAATTTCTATGCATACCATACTAATACAAGTTTTTGATAAGTAACAACCTTTGAAAAGCTTGCTTACTAACATACTTTACAACATTGCGTAGCAAAAATAACGGGTAGCAGAAAAAATCAGTCCATAAGTGTCCACTGTTAGACATGGGCATTTAAATTGAGCGGCACCACACTCGGTCTTTCGCCTTTCGCATTCATACGCTATAAGCCGCTCTCTTGAGCCATCATCGGTTAAGCGAACAGGTGGTCGACCCATGGGGTGTTTGGACTGTGGTCTGAGACTCGTCTTCCACAAAGGCCGTCCTCTGCACGACACGTTCTGATTCTTTGGTCGATGTCGACCAACATGGTTCTCCGACAGATGTCCGTATTTTGGATCATCCTCTCCATCAGCATCGGCTCAGTCCTTGATCAGGGTAGAGGGACATTGTGCCCTGATCAATTACACTTCACGCAAATTGTACTTCGGTTAGCCCTGTTTTAAACTGTCGTCCTTGTAATTTTACAAGAAATTACATGCGATTTATGGACTAGTTTGAAGGTCTAGCCGCTCCACACACTTAGATTTAGCTTTCAGAAAAGTCTGTAGATCTGAGAATTTTTGTGAGTTACCCTACGGATTTTTAAATATCAGATTTGGCTCTCATTTTACGCAGTGTAATTTGTCGAAGCTCTTATCGCTTTAAAACATCTTTTATAATGCGCACTGCTAAGGATTGGAACTCCCCGCCGGCGTCTGTATTTCCGAGCTCATACAACCCAAATCTTTTCAAGGTTCGAGTGAATAGACATCTTCTGGGTGAGCTCGCTCCATCGTCGGCCTCATCCTTCCTACATGGATAGATGCTGGTTAAGAGCAAACCCATCTTTAAAAAAGAAAAAAATAGTAATGCTTATTACAATCCACAAAAGAGGTGTAATTACTTCGAGTATTATGTTAAATTTTCAAACATACTTATTAAAATAAAAACTAGCACTAGAATGGGTGTTACACCGAGTTGTTACTGAACAATTTCCTGTCGCACTACTCAAAGCAGCTCAGATTAGAGCTCTCCTGTGTGGTCTTGGCCTCAATATGGACACATATTTATACATGTATATGTATTAGCCACACAAAGAGACAGCTCAGGCTTGTATATCACTAGCTATATGCCGCGGTTACACCCGCCATCACATGTCAGCTCTTCTCGGTAATAGGAGATCGAACAGTAATCAGATTAAAATCTAAAATGTACTTAGAAAGAATATATATAATTTTTTACGATTATTTATGGAATAATAATTTAATATAATTCATTTAAATATTTTTAAATGAAGAAATAAAATTTTATTATTTACAATATTTTTAATCTATACTGAAACACCAATCACAGTGCGTGACGTCATTTGTGGGCAATCATTGTCTTATGCCAATGCAGCTGTTTTGTTATGATATGACCACAAATGATGTTACACGCTCTCAGATGAACTATCGTGGCGTTTTGGCGGCATTTTCAAACAAACAATATTAAAACATGATTTTGAGTACCTAAAAGGCTATAAATAAATAAAATAGTATTTTTTATGGGAATAAATATCCATAAAGATTAATTTAAAACACTTTCTGAAAATTTGTCCGATACCCTATTATCGATAACCTATAAATTTACTCAAGCATATTGGGCTATCAAATGCAAAAGAAATATTTATAATCCGACTGGTAGTTCCAGAGATTAGCGTGTTTAACCAAACAAACAAGCTCACTTAGTGAATGCTAGAACATAGAACATGCTTAGCAACAACAAACTTGAAGATCCAGCTCCAATGCACATACAGCCAAGGAATGTGTCAAGGAATTTCTTGTAGCCAACAATGGCAATCATGTATTTATATTAATTTAAACAACCCATTGTTATTTATTAATAATAATAATAATAATAATAATAATTTATTTATTTGGACCAACAAGGATCATATTACGTTAGTAACAACTTAAAATCTATGTTAGTATTACATATGTTTATTAATATTATGCCCCCATATTCTATTCTTTGGGAAACATGATAATTCATACATTAGTAACAATTTATCTTCATCCGAATCGCTAGCGAAAACTAAATTGGGTTGAGCGTGGAAGTACGCGACCCTACGGCGCTTTGGCGTTGACGCCTTAACGCGTGCTAAGTACGCATCCTGTTTGACGAAGCCTTTAATGGAGTCATTGTTTGAAATATGCAGATGACAATCGTTCATTGGTTCTCTATTTCATTTGCAGATTAAAATTAAAATTACTTGCTCTAACAGCAATGGAAAACTTCACTAGGAAGCCTGCAAAAGTAATCGTCTGTGATATCTCTAATTAAAAATCACCATACAGGTTGAATAAAACCAAACCATGTATTTTTTTAAAGCCATATACCCCACTGATGGGAACACTGATGGCTAGTCTCAACGCAGACTCCTTACATTGAAGAGAGGCCTGTGCCCAGTGTAATGTGGCCTGTGGAACTTAATACTAGCAGTGGGACTACCACCAGCATTTACATTTTACACATTTTGCTAAGCATATCATACAGCAGTATTGCCTATGTAAGGAAACCCAAAATATGGGCCATTTCGTCTTCATCATTGGCGTATAATTGTAGGTGAATAAAACGATGCTCTGCAATATATCTGTTTTTTGATCTTATATAATTTATATTGAAATATGAATTGTTTGGTTCCGACCGCAGATAATCTCCCGTACCGCGCTTCGAGCGCTTTTGACTTCAGCGTCGACAGCCCCGTCTCGTATAGTGCATACTCGATCGATTCCCAGGAGAAGGTTACTAATTATCGCTAGAATTGTGTCCGTCTATTTCTATTGTTTGCACTCTTTTTGCTTACATTTGCACTTATATGTTCATGTCTTATTTCTTTGTTGCGGCACTTTTATTTTCATGGCAATGTGTGTTCATTACTATTTTTATATGTAGTATTTGTTATTTTTGTATTGATTATTAAATAAGATGAAAAATTATGGAAATAGCAATAATCAGCATAAGTTGCATCAACCTCTTACAGAAAAACATCGTAAGTAGCACTTGTGCTGTTGCGTTTCAGTGCGTGAATAAAGGGTGCCAGAACCCATTTTTCTAATTCCAGCTTTTTAAATATCTTTAGATCTATTAGGCTAGGCAGCGCTCTTTCAACCGTCTCAGTATTGCTTGTATTTATGGGCCGTCAGTCTGCCAAACTTTTTATGTTAAAAATTGTTGCTTATCACATTTAGGATGTCTTAGACTCTAAAGAAGGCATGAATTCAATCTTAATCTATACTAATATTACCCCCTATGTTTTCATCTCCAAGCCACTGAACCGATTTCGATAGTACTCGTGTAAAATGCAAATATTTGTAAAATGACAAAGGCTTAAGTGCTCAAATACGATTTCATATACGAAAATATCTCGACAGGAGTTGTTAGGTACGCGGTCACCTCGACACAGATGCGATGAAGGTCGCATCACTAGTACCAACAGTCGGCCTCGGTCGTCTCGCTCCGCTTCCCCTCGCTCGCACGACCTCACACTCAGTGGACGACCGCTTTCGCTACCAGGTATACCATTTCATATTTTTTTTTACAAATGGCAGCTGACAGTCTAACGGCAGACTTGATGGTACTTGGCTATATCGCTTGAACTGACGAGTGTATAGAAATTCAAAACCAAGCATTGTTCAATAAGACTAAATTATATTACTATCTTTTAAAATGAAGGTTTTCGGCCGACGTGGTTGCCAGTGATGATACCATAATGTTTTTCTGTTATTATATAGTTTCAATCATTTATAGCAAATTAACTTTGTGTTGTATGTGCTGTGCACTGCACTGTGTGTTAGAAATTGACGTTCAACTTGTGTACATTAAATTGACATTGAGTGGACATTAAAAGCGAAGAAAGAAAGAATAAATTATTAGAATCTTAGTAGTGGCGGGGCACAGTTCCACCACCTCTTACAGAAGACCTTGACATAACAAGTCCATTCCCCCATCCCCAACTTCTCTCCTCTTAGGTTAGATAACATACTCGCATCTAGCGGCATATCTATAACATTCAGTCTGCCTAACATAAAAAAGTAATAAATATGGGGTATATATATATATATTTTATAGTTAAAAGGTATTGCCGTAAATTTATTTTAATTTAACTATTTCAGGAGAGAGCCACTTACGCAACGCTTTAGGGAGAAAACAGGGTAGTCAACAAAATGAACGTTTTACTATATTGCAACATCCGCGGCCGCTGCGGCGGCCACACGCCAATAGAATGGACGATGACAGTGTACGCCTAGTGCAACACTGTGATAAGTAAGCACGACTATTTACTTGCTCTGTGTACCGTAATAGTCTCTGTTTTTGTGTATTCAAGGAGGTGTTTAGCCTTTGAAGGAGGATTTCTTAATACGCAAGTCGCAAACTCCTTGGTAAAACTACGGCAGAGTGTTAGTCAGATGTAAATTTCTGACGCTTGTTCAAGATTAGCATTGTTTCAAAGAAAATGCTATTAGTATTGTGAAATACTGTTATAGTTTATATGTGGACGCTTTTGTTGCATAGAAATGCAACATTTGTCCGTCTGAATGTGTTTTGAGTTGTCGATAATTATTGTAATATTTGATAAATATCAACTAAGTATATATTTGATATATATGTCGATATAAAAAAGACATTAAAAATATTTTGACGTTACACGGATATTTTATCTCTTCCGAATTTCCTCGATTTTTATCTATCGACTATGTCAATAATACGTCAATAAACACAATGTAAGTAGTCAATCGTTAGACGATAGTAAAAAATCGAGTAACTTCAAAATATTTATCGCCGAAGGGGCTTTTTGGAGTCAAATTAGTATTTTTAATCAGATTTTAAATTAACCTCTTAAAAACAATTAAGAAATTTAATGATTCCATTAGACGGATGTTGGCGAACGATATCATTATTGTTAAATTATTGTTTCGGATTTCTAATTATAATTCGTATTCTTAAATTTTTCTTGTAAATAACAATGTTAAACTCAATATTATCGACTCGTAAAATACCTTTTATCATATTAATGTATATAGTTATAATTATTATCATATAGATTCTAACCAAAAATAACACCAAATACTCGTCAATCGTAATATTTACTGCAATAGTTACTTTTAAGTATTAGACTAACAATGTGAATGGTTTTCTTTTTTCCCTTATCCCAAATAAAATGTTAGTGGGAAATGAATCCTAATGTGCACAAAATAAGATAAAAAAAATGTTAAATAAATTAATCTAAAATTATTTCCACCGATTTTAAGTGATTTAGTAGATATTAGTGTATAGAGCTTTATTAGTGTAGTCTAGTGTTACCAGTATTCTTAAAGACAGTGCTTCAATAGATTAATCGTAGAAATATACGAATAACATAATTCGAATTATTACTAAGAAGGATTAGTGTTTAAGAGTTAAACAAAATTAAAATTATTTTAATTTTTCCTGTACAAAATTCGTTTTGCGTTTCTTTCGTGGTCAAGATAGTCGTGTTATTATGAAAAATTGCTTAAAAATTACCTTCTTTAAATGAAGAGAAAAAAGACCTCTGATATAAACTTAATAGAACGTTGCTTCGGAAATTGTACTTAATTTTAAAGGATAAGTAAAGATCATATTTTAATTTTTCAATTTTAAGCTAACATCGTAGGGTTGTTTTGGAGAAATAATACATTGGTTTAAGCTGTATATTAAAAACTATAATTTAGAAATGTCATCAGCATAAGCCAACCACGGAGTTATCTATATTTTGTCATTAGTTTGGTTCTTATTTTATTTATTTTTTGACAGGCCTCCGCCATATTTTTTTTATTATCTACTACACACTAAGAAACTGTTTCTGTATTCTGTTTCAGATTTATGCTTTCGTAATGTTTGACATAATTTATGGATATATCTTCCACAAGTAGTAATAACATGTAAATTGATTATTGACGTGTCCAATAAGCAGATATAAAAAAGGTTAATGTTAAGGTCCCTACGAAACCGCTCCCAAGTATAAAAAATGATAAATCGCTCCCAAATATACAAAATAAACAATTGGCGATTTTCGGCCAAACAAATGCGTTGGATTTGTGATTATAATTATAAAAAAATTAATAAGTTTTGTTTTAAAAGTTTAAATTTTAATTTGATGTTTCAATTTAATAAATGTTAGCGGTAAGCAATGAAACCCCAGTTCGTATTAATTTTAATAAAATTTTATTTAGTGAAATGTTTACTACTGTCAATGTTAGTCTTTTTAGATTCGATTGGAGAAGTGTTTAGATTAATTGGTTTAGTTTAGTGAAAATGGAATAATTAATATATTTAAGAAGGAAGCATTCAGCTGAACTTTACTGCAGGTTTCATATTTGTAAAAGTAATTTATAAATTCTATTAAACTAATAAGACTATAAGACATAAATTCGAATAAAATCAATATTATTTATTCTGTATACTAATGGCTGCTATTATTTTTTCTCTTGTTATAAGAAAAATCTTATATCATAAAGGATGGCAGGCAGGCAGACGGTCCAATTGATGGTAGGTGGTTACCGTCGCCTAAGGACACAAGCAACACCAGGGGGTACCCTACAATAAATACATTGATTGGTCATAATTTTTCCTGTTAATTATGTTTATAAATAACTAATAAAAATAAAAAAGTACTTAGATTTTATTGTAATTCGACATATTATAATTTGGGTTATAAAAAATATTAAAACCAATTTAGCTTCCATGTTTTTGTTGTCCTTGAGTGTGTTAAGTGTTCTTAGATAATAAATGTAGCGAATTTGTCAATCGTTTGTTTATATTATATACTGTTGTAATTATTAATGTTATAATAATGTTTATATCATATTAAGTTGGTGCTCATTAAGCGAGCTTTTGCTATAGAAACGTGTTAAAAGGAATATTGTAACGTGAAGCATTAGACATTCTTCAATTCCAACTTTATTGATGTGTATATACATATAAATAAGACTGTTTTTCCTTTCGAGAGAAATAGGGGTTGGACCTGAAATTTTCGCGTTGTCTTCGATCTCGGTGTGGGTTAGAAATCGCATTGAGCTGTGCCCAGCAGTGGGCTCCGATATATTTAGTACTAGTTGAACTCGGTCACGCGCGGGCGGCGGGGTGCGCATGGTACTGGACACTGCTTATATATAATACTATTTATCGTAGCGTGATGTTATATAGCCTTCATCGATAAATGTACTATTCAAAACAAAAAGAATTTTTCAATTCGAACCAGTAGTTCCCGAGATTAGCGCGTTCAAACAAACTCTTCAGCTTTATAATATTTACATTTATTTAGTATAGGCTGACACAGATACAGTGCTAAATGCTCGTTGATACATATTAGTTTTTTTTAATGAATTTGAAGACACTATAGGGCAGGGGGCACGCTGCGATTTGCAGTCATTTGAGCCCGTCTGGCGGCAGTAACCACTCCATTACTGTGAACACTACCGTGAAATAACAGAATTTGTGCCTTTCGATAAGTGAGTAAAGTTTGTCAGAGCCCCCCCTAATCCAATATCTATCATTATTCTTACTATGATTGGGTGTATACCAGTGCATTTGCAGCATCAGCACCTGTGTTTCTTGTTTTATAGTCGACGGTAGCCACCTACCATCAAGTGGACCGTCCGATGACCAAACATAAGGAAATAAATTTAAAAAAAAATCTTTCTTTTTGAGTTCTGACGAATAATGTATTAAAATTAAAGGAAATGTCATAATAATTATCCACTATGTAGTTTTTTGTCTTGTTTAGGGAGAATTTTAAAACAACTCTTAGGCCCTTCGTACACAAGGCTACGCAAATCTTCGATAGCCAACGATTTTAGTCTCTAAGCGACTACCGCAATACAAATTCATAGAGGCTCGTTCACAGGCGCGCGACGCCGACATTTTGTTCATTCGTCGCCGACATCAGTCGCGCGCTACCCGCCGGGCGAGATCGCCGCTACAAATGTCGCTGCGATTTTCAAGATTGTGGATCGGAAGTGAAGAAATATCCTTGATGATAAGAATTTAGCATCTGTTTGTTGTAATTCTTTTACAGCAACAAACAGTCTACACTTTATATTTCTTTCATATGGATGAACCCAGTATATTCTGTTACGACGATTTCTTTGCTTTCGGTAACGATAGTAAGTCAAAATTATAGTTTGGCCGTCACTTGACATCTTGTAAATTAAATTCGTGTGTGCCGTGTAGTCACTACGTGGCAGATAGATAACTCGCGTCTTGCGATTCAATGCCGGGTGTACGAACCGTGCGCTACAAGATATTCGCGACGTAAGTATACAACATTAGTATCAAATTGCGTAGCCTTGTCTACGAAGGTCCTTAAGGGAATACATGAACCTAACCCTCACCGTAAGGAGCAATGTGTAAGCTTCATTCTTCACATTGCTATTCTAACATTCAGCTGTGAATACCTGTGTTTTTTTTATTAACTTAACAATAACATGTAGCAACTACACAATTGTATATGATGTATATTAAATGTATATATTTAGTCGGCTGTACCTCGTTGCTACCAAAGAATAAGCCAATAAATGTACACAATACCTTTTTGTGACGTGTCTGGTGATTCGCTGGTCGATGTTCCAGAAGATTGTGTGTTATAAATATTAAATATAATAAAGAATTGACTTACCTAAACTTGTTTACTTTAAAACCTCAAACACGGTCTTGGTATATCCGAAATACTTGCGTAGCATATGTCTACCTAACTTAGACGGGGTAATGTTTTTTTTACTTAAATATATTGGTTGTTTATTATCACAAATTATTATAAACTATTCAGAATTCCCAAAATTCTTTCATTTCGTTTAAAAATGTAAATACCTCATTCATTTTTCTCAACAATCATGGCAGATATTAGCATAAAGGTTATAGTAACTATAATATATATTATAGACACTCGAACTGAATGTTCAGAAAAATTATCCCTGAAAAACAGATACCATACTTAATAAACAAATTTGCCTGAAGATATGCATGGACCATTCAAAAAGGAATTCGCTCGTACTTACGAAACGAAAGAAATAAAGCCCGGTGATTGGTTGTTGTAACAGTTGTAACTTCAACAACCAATCACCGGGCTTTTCTTCACCGGCCAACAACCAATCACCGGGTTTTTTTCGGCGTTTGCATCTTGGCTAGGGCCCCTGCACAATTGTTTGTAAGGCTTAGGCTACATTGCTACAATATAAATCGTCACGCTTATTGCCAGAGCTAAGCTAACTTTGAAAAATATAACCCGGGGTTTCTAACAACCCTAAACCTTATTCAAGGAAAGAAAACAGAACTGTACTACGATTTAATGTGATTATTTTTTTCCCTACTACAATATGTTAACATAATTCTAATGAAACAGTCAATCCATATGTATTATCTTTGCTCTAACTCGAAGCTATACACAAAATATAGTATGATTTTGGTCTCGCCCCTTTTTCTTAGATTTTGAAAATCTTTATTGCTTACTTATATATTTTTGTTAAGGCTTTGAAATTTTAGTTTTTATACTATTTTAAATTATCATTCCGGAACACTACTATTTTTAAAAAGAATGGTAGGCTGTATCCTTTTTTATACCTCTGGCAACGTGTAGCCAAAGTTTCATGGTGTAAAATTACATTTTCTACAATAAACAGACGATAACATTATGTAATAGGACAGGTGTTAACCCATTGCTTTCCGCACCAAAAATGTTAAAGAAATTGAGTAGCTTTTTGAGACACTGAAAATGTAGACATATTCTTTACCGATAAACAATAGCGAGACAATGTCAACCCCTGAGACACTCAAATGTGGAAAAATAGTCACTAATGTGGAATATTTTTCAAAAAGTGTTTTTAGCTTAATTATTGATCAAAAATAAGCTAAAAACTTAGCATCGCCATTCAACGAGGCAATGCCGCCAGCATTTTGGGCACGCTGCCTCAAATTTCAGAACATTTACTTCTTACGTGATTATTACTAGAACAGTTAAATTTTTTAAAGGTAGATTAAATTGGATCATAATTGATTAAGTAAGCCACATACTTATGTATCTATAATAATCGATGTATGTGTTTACTCTTTAATAAATACTTTTAGCTATAAATTTTTTGTTTTGCATAAATAATAACCTGATAGTAGATAATGATGAAACACGTGGAAATTTTTCCACCTAAAACAACCAAATTATATCTTCACAAAAGTTAAAAGCACATTTTTTCCGGCTCTCGTCAGGCCTTTTTTTGAGTAATGTGACGTCATACAGACCACGTGACCATAATGGGTGTTTAGGCGGCAAAATTTAAATGATATATTTTTTAGTTTTATTGTTATCGGGTTATTATTCATGCAAAACAAAAAAATTTAGCTTCAAATTGATAACGACTAAGTTTAAACACTTTTAACTTAATTATTGAAAAATAGGCAAATACTCTATTGTACGCTCCACGACCCTAAAAGTTAAATAAATGAAATCAATACCTCGCGAGTTCATATATAATGAAATCGTCATTTATGATGTCTCGAAAACAATTTACTTTTATTTGTTTCTAACATGGTTCCACGTGTGAAGAAATTTACAAATTAAAACAGGCTATCCAGACTTTTGGTTCGGGGGGGGACAAACATTGAAACAACCATGTGAATTGTGTAAAAATCGCTGTAATCACTGTACTTTACTTTAATTTTTTTGAAAAATCTTTCACAGGTTTTTAGAGAAATCAAGAAACTAGTCTTTTCCATGGCAGCTATGAATGTAGACGCAGTTTGGGCAATAGTTCTGTTTGTGCAGGATAGTTCTCTCAATGTAATGACAATAGGTTTGAGTAACTCACTTTTTTATTCCTTTCTGAATGAATGACATCTATCGTTTTTTTTTTCAGTCAGATTTCGGGGGGGGATAAATCCCAACTATCCCCCCCTCTGTATACGTGCTTGAATTAAAAACAAAGAACCATTTAGTTTTCATTCAAGAGAAAACCTAACCTTTAATATCATCCCCGACCTCAAGTTGATAAACGATTCTGTAGATGACAATTTGCTCAGACGGTGAAAGAAAATCATCTTGGGTAGCGTGGTTGAATATTGGCCTATACTTTCTCACTACATAAAAAAGGGGATTTGAAATGATACAAGCGCAATTTTATTTATAATTTTATTAAATTAGTATCTATACCTTTTTACATAAAGTAAATTATATGTGCCACTTTCGTCAATTACATTGAATAATGCTGCCAAGTGCCAAGTCACATAGCACTAGTGACATAGTACCTAGTATTTGCCTCTACGATTAGACAAGGAAAGTCTGCCGATCACTCTTCGATTTGCGCGGCGCGTCCGCCCCACTCTCAACTTGGTCCGAGATTTTTTTTTATGAAATAAGTACTTAATTTGTATAAAAATTTTGGCTCCAATATTTACAATTGCTCTGATATTTTTTACATAGCCGGACTAACATTAATTTACAGTGAACTAAGTTGGCGAAGGCAGAGTGGGCCGCAGACGCCGCGCGGACACATTTTATTGCAAATTCAATCTAATAACACTTTCTTACCTAAGAGTCGTGCGCGCCATACATTGCGATGCACCCATAGTAATACCCTATCGTTACAGGGCATCCCCGAGACACGACACGAGAAAAGACTACAAGAAGTGCCTACGCCACTGTAGCGATAGGATAGGAATTTATTTAGGAAGATTATACAACATCAAAGGCAGAGTTGACTGGATTGGTTTGCCACTATATTGTCGCCCGCGCTCTGGTTACATACATGCATCGGTACACTGACGATACCTTCTCCCTGTTTTGTGTTTAAAAATAACATTTAAATTAACACTCAAGTAGGGGCTTATTACAGAATTTGTACTCTTAAAGTGTCCCGTCGCCGCGTTCACCCTTTACACTCAATCTCAGAATGACTCAGAGTAAATAACTCGCCGAGGCACCTCACACGCGAAACGATTATGTGACAAACATATGACAAATTATTTTCGCATTTTGAGATTTTCTTTTAAAAGCATAACTATTCATGTCAGACACAAAATTAACAAACGATACACCGTTTAAAATCAAAATTCAAGTTACGAAAAAATGTTTGGTGTCACATAATTTTTTTGCGTCTGCGATATAATGTTTCAACGGGGACTATTTACTCTGGAAATAGAGATTATTGATGTGTGAATTAAATGAATCATTGCGAAAAAATATTGTCTTGTTTATTATCTACTGTATCGTAAAAGTTCAATGGGCTTTGCAACATTTTTTTAAAATGAATTTTTTTAAAATGCATTTTTTTTAAATAGAAAATTTTAACTAACTTATCTGAATATTGTTCTAAATAACTAGTTCATTTCCTATACATATATTTTTAATTTCACCAAAAATTCGTTGGCTCTATAATTTTTCTATTTTGTGATAATAAAAGTATTTTTCAATGTCAATTTGACTCAATAACATTGTTTTATCAATCAACCTTAGTGACGACGTCGAAAGAAAGAATGATGACGTCATTTAAGCAGAATCTTGGGAACGTGCCATTATGTAAACGTGTTAGTAATGCGTTTCTTCGAAATGCTTTTCTTTAATTAGCTACTTTTAGAAAATGTTATCATAGCCCACAGAAAATATTACGTATCTTATTAAGTTATGGTATTAAATGAAAATGCCTGAATTATTCTCCGAAATGGTTATTAGGTAATTTTATAAAACTATTACATTCTAATCTGCAATTTGAGTTCTCATATTTAAATGGCGAATATTCAGCATTGACATCTTAGCTACCATGTTTAAGAATATTTCTTAAATTATTTGAAGATAATACACATTCACAACGCGTCTACCGAGAGAGTTTTAACGAGACACACGATCATAAGTAGGCGAAGTCGCGTTCAGTGACGAGTGTAGGCGTCCGACGGAAACAAGCGGCCCAGCCGCCACAACACACCCATTTATTACCTTAAGAGATCAGACTCAGGCTTTTAAAACCAACTTTACACTTACAAAATGATATTAAGTTTACATCTACAGTTAACTTCCACAGTTTCTTACTTAAACATTTTACAAATTTATGCAAAAACTAAACGGCACTAATCGAGGCCAAAAAGGAAGGATGCAACTCGAACAAATGTGGGACGAGCGTGTATTGCTGTCAAAACGGACACAAATTAATTACACAATCGCGCATTCAAGCAAACACTTTCAACATGGTTGTGATGCAATCGTTTGTCCTCATCTCGCAAGCTCATGAACACATTGTCTATTCATTCCACTGATAACAATTTTTGGTACATGAGTGTCCACGTAAAATTAATTAAAAAAAAACCAACAGAGTGATTATGTCATTGAAGAGAATTTACAAGGAATTCTGTAGCGTGAATTTTTTATTTATTTTTTATGTTAAGATCTTGGCTGACGGTCCACTTGGTGGTAGGTGGCTACCGTCGCCTATAGCACAAGCAATACTACAGGTGCTGCAAGTGCGCTATCGACTACAGTAGGATTAGGATAGGGCTCTGGCATCCCTTATTCGCCGAAAGACAACAGCACTTGCTGTTATTTCACGGTGGTCTTCTGTAAGTGGGGGTGGTCACTGCCGCCAGACGGGCTGCCTAAATGACTGCGAAACGCAGTGTGCCCTGCCACTACTAAATTAATATTAATCATTTCATTTAATTTAGATAATTTGTACAAATGGTGTGGAAGTGACAAAGTAGCCGCCTATCTTTATTTTACTACTAGAAGGTACTACATAACAAACGAATCGTCGCACCGTGAACTCAAGGGCACACCGATTGGCGTGTCTTGCAGTCAGTCTTCGATAAGTAAGGTCGGCGAGACGACGTGTGTAACAGAAACAATTAATGCAAAAATCTATCGCATTCCGAGTTGAAAAAAACCCTGGGATGATAAAGAGTTAGGTATAATGTAGATTAGATTTTTAAAATAAACTCTTTTTTCCAGTAACGAAAATTCCTTGTAAATTCAAAATTGGAACAAAAAGCAAAGAGAAAGTAAAGTTGTTATGTAAACGAGTTATAAAATGAATTAGAGTAAAAATAAATGACACATTAGTGTGATGGTGTGTGACAATGAAGTGAGATCATTACTATTCAATATTAATACTTAACAATACGATGGTTAGTTTGGTGATTTTAAAAAAATAATCGGAGTAAAATAAAAAAAATGTTAATGTGATTTTGGATTCATTGCTTGAGTTTTTTTAATTGCTCAGGTGAATTTATCACCAATTTAAGATTATAATCACAAAAATTCGAATTATCTATGCAGTAAATTGATATTATATAGGAATTCATAGCCGTAGTGGTTGGGTAGTGTTTGATTGAAATAATTCAATCATTAGAAAAAGTAAAACTATTTTTATAGAAGCTTTTTGGACTTATTCAAAAAAATCCCGATCAATATTTTTTTTTTCAAGCAGCTTTCTCTAAACATTCACAGATCTAACACTATATGATTAATTTATACAAAAAAAAATTATTATATTATATATACAAATATAAAATTGATATATCTATACAACATTAGCTAGAACAGCAACATTTTTTTTGGAACCAATAACAACAAGTACCTAGACAGTTGCGTTTTTGAACCAAATTTTCAATCGCCTTATTTAAATAATATATCTGATATAAATTCAATAAATACATATAAAAGAATAACAAAATTATTTTCAGTAATACACAATTAAATTACATTAAAAATGGGCCTTAAATTTATTGTAAATAATTTGTACGTTTCAATTTATTAAATATTCATAAACGGCCCTAATTGTAAAAATAAATTAAAATGTCGAAAATTTTCTTTTGGTGTGGATAGTTTATCGCAATAACAATCAAATAACAGTGTTCGTATTTTAAACACAAATGGTAATTATTGTGATCCACTCGTCAAATATTGCAACTGACCAGGAGCTAAGCTTTAAGGTTTGCTAAAGCAAACTTTAAAAAGTGAAATAATTTTTTTTTTTTGGCAATTTTGTACTTAGTGATAATAGCAGTAAGATCAGTATAGAACCAGTTTAGAAGGCCATATTGTCTGCATTGCTTCGATTCAAGATTACAATCGTTTAACACCATCTATAACATTCCGTATTAACCCCGAATGAAAAGGACATTATTTTTTTTTGTTTGTCCGTAGCATCAAACGGGAATAACAGTAACATATAAAGACATTTTGATGACAAATCTTTTGAAAACGACAAAGACACGTTAAAGAGTAAATTTAATTGCATTTGACCAACTAATACCAATTCTAATCCTGAAAAAAAAAAAAACGAGTAGAGCGTGAGTGTAGTGTTGCAGAAAGGGGATTGGCGGGGGTGTGGCGCGGGCGCGCGGGGCGATTCGATCGACGCCGACCGTCACTCTGTCGCGTGTTAGCGGGCGGTTCACACGTGTTCCGTCACCGTGAGACACAGAAACAACATTCGCCTTAATTAAATGTATCAACAAAATGTTCTACAAATGTTTACGTTACGAAGTTATAACGTTAGAGCCCCCGTTCAGCGCTCGCACCGCGCACTGACCACCTGAAAACATAAGAAAAATCAATATTAAATTCATGGTTATTACTTATTATTATCATCAACATGCTTACTTATTCATGTATTTACTTATTACTTTAAACATATATACACTATACTAATATATAAAGCTGAAGAGTTTGATTGTTTGTTTCAACGCGCTAATCTCAGGAACGAATTGAAAAATTCTTTTTGTGTTGAACAGTCCATTTATCGAGGAAGCCTATATATAACATCACATTACAGTCAATATTATTATATAAGCAGTATCCAGCACCGCGCGCCCTACGCGGACTCAACCGCCGCGTCGTATGGGCCGCAGCGAAGCGTGGTCGAGTTTAAATAGTAGGTTTATATAGATTTGATTGATCAATAGTCATACTCAGAATTCGTATCAACCATTGTCAATCACGGCTTACGGACGGAGTTTACATTAGAAGACGTAGTGAAATATGAATATAATTTCGGTGTACGAGTAAATATAGATACGTCCTACGCACATATACATACTATATGTCAATACTATGTCGAACAGTACACATAGTCAATATTGACTCGCTGCGCTACTAAACATGTTACTGAGATACTGACGTCATTCTGTGATTTTTGTTTTTCTACCTACATGAAATTTAAGTAAGTTACATGAAATTTTACAAATATCTATATAGATCGTTAAAGTAAACACAATTAAATAATATACGACCAGTTCGGAAAGAAACGGTCATAGATTTCTTTTCAAATAAAACTGCATATTAAATAATAAATATAGCTACATTCAATGTCAAGACAATGTGAATAAAAGCAATTCATGTCCACGAATATTTTTCAGCAAGAGATTTTTCACTTCACCATTTTTTAGTATACAATTTTTTAGTAAACAACATCGACGACCTCTAAAAGAATTTCTTATTATGGAGCCTGGAACTAGGAACAACGAATTTATCTTTATTTCTGAAGTTTATACTGTGGAAATAACTATTTTTCTTAAATCTGTCAATATTTTTCAGAACGTACAAAAAACTACTATGAAATTACAGTTGGCATGTTCTTAATGTTTCACGTAAACAGTAGATATGTTTCGGCACGCGATTAAGATCTATCGCGATTTATGCTATGGCTAGGATCGCTAGCATAGCATAAATCGCATCTGTCAGTTGTCCGAAGCCAAAAAACACCTTACAGAGTGAATTATGGCAAAATGTAATGTTTAGATATTAAAGTTCAAACAGATATCGATTTTAAAGTAAATGGTAGTAAGTCATTACCTAAACCCTCGTGTTCCTGGCGTTGCGTCGTGCACGCTGCGCGGGCGCAGTTGCGGGCGCAGGCGGGGAGCGCAGTCGCCTTGCGGGCGCCACGCCCAATCCACTGTCGCCGCTGCCCGACCGGCCCGACACCAGCGACTCGCTGTCGCTCTGGTTCGACGTGTACCCAATCACGTCCACTTCATCTGGAATAAAACACAACATCTCTTAATCAGGTATGTAGATACAGAGTACAGCAGGCCTACCATGAATGTCATTCGAAGTTTTCTCTCTCTATGGTACTTATGTAAGAAGTTGCAAGTGGGACACACAGGGTAAACTTCGGATGCCGTTCTTGGTAGCAAGGCAGAGCCTCCGAGCCTCGGGGCTCCAACCAAGACAGACGTACGTCAGTTGATATCGATAAACAAATTATTGCTTTTTTTTTAACAAATGACACTGTCTTTAATAACTACCGATAAAAAATTAGCCTTGCCTTCAATTTTCCGGACAGAAGGCTTTCTATTTTTGACTCTACTGAGTGAAAGCAGCTTATTCTTCTATTTATTCAAAATTCCTCTTTAAACTGATTAAAATTTAACTTTCGACTTCTGAGACAAGAACGACTATTTGGTTTATCAATACAAACCTATCGATAAAATGAGGAAATTTTGAAAAGAAAAAATCACGTTCTGCTATCAGCAAACGCTTAATACATTTATTGACCCGTGTCTGCGTATCTGTGTGTCTGTCTGTGGCATCATAGCTCCCAAAACGATGGACCGACTTTGATCCGTTTTCTTTTGTTTTAAAGCTGACGTGATCGAGAAGCTATAATTTATGAATATTTGTTCAGGTGTTCGAAGATCAGCAGCTAACTTCCACGAGTTTGATTTAAAATTTAGTGTATTGTTACTTTGGTATTCCCATGACATGGTAACCTTGACCTGATGCTGCGGCATCAAGTAGTCTGCGGGATACCCAACTCCTCAGTAACTGACAGCAGATATATCGTGTTTGGGCTCATTAGAATGTCGGGGCTAGTTTATAATTTTTAATTGTAGCTTGTTTAATTTATAATAGTAACCTCTGGGCTACACTTTATTTCGCAGTCAAATAAAGGCCCCTAAACAATTTGATATAGGGCTCCTAAAGCCCCTGATTGGGACGTCTCCCCGTTTCGATTATTCGTTATTTTTTTTGTGTTATAATATTATTAGCAAGTTACACATGAAAAATGTATTCCAACACTTCGAAAAGTATGAAATGTGCGCCTTAAAATATCTCGTTTTCAATAAGCATATTACGAATAACGAGCCCGCATTAAAGCCGGCCGAGACCCCGACTCCGATGTGTTTCAACAGATGATCGATATCTGCGAATCTCTTGGAGAATAATGGCATCTCTGTCTCAAGGGTAACACGATATCCAGACATTTCACACGACAATAATAATCATTCTTGGAATCTAATGAAACACGTGACAATCTGAGCGTATATCATTTATCTAATAGGATACCCAATATCAATATTTAATAATATCTTCTCTATACCTACAAACACAGTGATACGTTTAATTATTGAGGAGTATTAAAACAAAAGTAGATATGCATTTAAAAAACCAAAGCTAAGGTTGTGTTATTTTTTTTAAATGCAGATTATTTATTTTTATCCAGATCTTTCATTTCGCGGTTGCATAGCGGCAATAAATGTTCATTTAGTGACTTCATGACTACTTTAGTCTTCATTTAAGTATACCAATTAGTATATTTATTAATTCCTTCATATATGATGAGTGTATGATGAGTGACGCACCGGATTATGCCTCCACATTCGTTGTTCACACGACTGTTTCAAGATAAGCTGCGTTGCGATGGAATTTGATACAAGAGGATTTACTTCTTTTGTAAATTAAATTATATCAGCTGCTATCAGTTTATTAAATTTAATTTCAAGTTTAATTCTCTGAATAAATAATATTAGCTCGGAAATATACAGAGGAAGAAATAATTGGATGGTCCTCTGTAATCCGAATGGATTATAATTGTAAAAAAAAAGAGTAAGATGATTTTTTTTTATACTGCGACAAAGAGTATACGATGTGGATTCTAATTTACACGATATTTTACATTTACCCTAACAGAAGAATAAAAAAGGAACTGGTAGACGAGTTCACAGTGAAAGAAAAGTTCTAGAATGCTTTCTTAAAACTCTGGTGATTGCATTAGGTACACTACTCACGATAATCAAACTTATGAGTAGACCGACAATCACTCAATTTATTAGGACCGAAATAAATGTTTAAAATTACATCACGGATATAATTAATTTTTTTTCTGTACATTTAATGTCTAACCGTTATAGGTATAAAATAATCATATATTGCGTGTTTGTTGCCATTTAGTCGTACTAAAAGATATCTCCCTGTTTAGGGAGCTCCTCACTGCTGAGGATCACGATCCCACAGCTTTATTATCAGTAGATTTGGTAAAATGCCTTATTTATAAGGTGTCTTGAACAGATTACTCCAGTTGCGAAAAGAAATTGTCTAGACCTAAAAGTAATTAAACGCCTAGCCAAAGAAGGGACCGGTAATTTTCTATAAAAAACGTTCTAAAAAAATAACGTTATTTTTATCAAGAGCAACTGAGCGTGTAATTGGCTGTCGTCGAGTATATTGTTGTATTAATAATACGCTTCATACGATGTTGTAATAAATAGGATGTATATGACGTATCTTAGCCGAGGGCATATCTAAGAAAAATCGTTACAGCGAGTCACCTCAGCGAAAGTGTGGAATATTGGATGAGGGGGAAAAAGGAAGAATCTCATTTTCCCACCGAAGAATCTTATTTGCGGTTAGAACGTCTTATTACCTGTTTGGGAAACTATTTTTGCTGAGAGTTTTAGTACAGCCTAAAGTAATTTATCAACCTTTTCGTAGAAGCGTTTTGAAAAGCGACTGATCGATGCAATTTAATTTTTCGCTTTAAAAGTATTATGCATACTCGTACATAACAGAAAATAATGATTATAAACTTGTATCGATTTATGTGGAATCAAATCAGCATTACAATTTATAAATAATTTATAATTTCATAACTTTGAATGCTAATAAAGTATAAACACAATTATCCATCCAATGCAAATGTTTAAAACCTTTTCGGATTTCAACCCTACATTTTTAAAAGCAAAAAGTTGATATAATTAAAAGTTCGCTAAACCCCTTTAGTTAAAAGGCTTTCGTACAACTTGGATCTCGTTGGAATCGTAATTTTTTTTATCTTAATTTGTTTTCAGTTTTATCTCATTTCATATTTGGAGAGCCATTGAATTGCAGACAAATTTCCCATGAAATGGTGAAAAATAAATCCATTTCATCGAAGTAATAAGTCATTTACCTATATTAAATGATCGTTATTCCTTTACACAGCGCGATGGAAAAGGGAATAGGTGTGAGCGTAAGTGGGAATACATCCCACTGCTGAACCCAAGACAGTAAATACATTTGAATCTCGAGATCAACCACTTCAGTCAACAACTGGTCGGCAGAATCACAAGAAGACAATTTTATCTAAATATTGAATACTATTGACTATCTAATTGCTTCATGCAAGTGTTATACATTATTTGTTATCTGTGGAACAGCTATGGCGACAATCGGGCCAATTTCCCCCAATACATGTTAAATGGCAACCAATCGAACTGCGTCCCAACCACCCCCATCCTCCCCGGGCAGTCGACGCCTCTTCCGGCGCTACCCTGGATGGAGATCGTACTTTAAAATTGAAGGATCACAAGTGAATCGGAATGAAAAAAATAAATCCAATTCATTGCGTCACTCTGTAAGCTTTTGTCGGTCTGAGTCTGTAAGACAATAAAATCAGAATTTTTATTCTAAAACGCTAAAACAGCCTATGTGGCTCACAAAGAAATTGGCGTGCAGAAATTTCTGATCGACGATGTCAGAAATTTTACTCGAAACAAAAAATCTGGGATCAATAGTTAGTTTGAAGCCAGAACGGCGTTATCTTTGACACCAATACAAAGGGGGTGAAAGTAACAGTTAACACGGTGCGAGCGCGTAGACTACAAAGAGCGGGATTATAGCCGCTCTTATCGTCTAAAGAATATGTCGTATTATAAAAGGCAAATTTTCACATTCAATACAATGTTTTCGTGAGTGCCCAAAGTCTCGCCGTACAGTGGGCGACACACAATATTTCGAATGTGAGGATTTATTTCCGGCAGAAATTGAATAGGAGCGCAGTGCGGTACGCTCGCCAACAAAAGTGTGTTAACGTATTAAATTTCAAGCGAATTTCGCAGTAGATAATGTATTTTTTGTCTACAAGTTTCGGGAACACGTCAAAGTTTGTTGAAAAAGTGCTCTCCCTGGCCGAGCTGGCTGTCTGACCGCTCAAACTGCTGGAGGTTTTAAATCTTCACACAGTTTTAATTTTGTAAGTGCTTTTAACGTTACCGGCTCCTGTTCAAACTTGTCCATCACATGCTTTCCACCAATTCTTTAGTAAAGTTCTCAGTTTAATCATAATTACATCATAAAAAAATGCCACTGAATTGTCGTTTTTGTTGTATTTCATATTCACACTGAGTATTCGTCCGCGTTAAATTTGGTTTACCAGTCGCTGTAGAAGTTGCAAACAATAAAATCGTAAACGAGCCGTGTCTGTATATTAAATATTTTATAAAAAAAAAAAAAACAATTTCTGCACGGCCCGTTGGATGAGTGGCAAGGGTGCTTGCCTAACGTTTCAGGGGCCCCGGGTTCGATTCCCGGCGGGTTCAAGTTTGGAAATTTTAATGTAATTTTCAAAATTGACTCTGGTCTGGATTTGGAAAGTAGTGGCAGGGCACACTGCGTTTTCGCAGTCATTTGGGCAGCCCGTCTGGCGGCAGTAACCACCCCCTTACAGAAGACCACCGTGAAATAACAGCACATGTGCTGTTGTGTTTCGGTGAGTGAGTAAGGGATGCCAGCGCCCATTTCCCTATCCACTCCTAATCCCTTATCCTTAATCCAACTGCAGTCGGCAGCGCACTTGCAGCACCTGTAGCGTTGCTGGTGTTATAGGCGACGGTAGCCACCTACCATCAAGTGGACCGTCAGCCTGTCTGCCGACCTTAACATAAAAAAAAAGTTTACAACATAGATTGAACTTAGCCTTTAATTTAAATCCGTTTTTCATTTACAATATACGTTGTGGCTTTATTTTTTCACTTTTTGTGGAAGTATTGCTTTAAAACTTGGTTTATTTTAAAAAAATGTTGATAATTATATTGTCGAATATATATTCGGGAGGTTTGAAATTATTGTTTTTATTTTTTCGTTGGATAACAACAGTAATTTTATATTACCAATGAAATTACCAGAACACCAAAATTTAAATAAGACCGTTATACAAAAGATAACCTAGCGTGGGGGTTAAGATTTAGACTAATTTATAACACGTTGTAGTGATTAATAAATTATTTTCATTTCCAACCAAAAAAAAATGTACAAAACCTTTAGAAAGAATATCCTCGGATAGATGAGGCAGCAATATTTCGTGTAAAAAGATTACGACATGATTCATAGTTATTGCGAGATAGTATAGTGAGGTTTATAACTTTGTGACTATGTTAATGCGAGCCGACCATGCTATTATTTACGACGGGGTCCATAATGGCCCCGGGGCTCCGCTTCTCTCGGAAATTAATAACCATTGCTGGCTAGGAATCTCTACGTACGGTGCGAGGTTGCTTATCCGTGATCTGTGCGTCTACTAAAACTCTCAGAAAGCATTCGTGTATTTATTTATTTATTTATTTATTATTACTGTAATATCTTTGTAATTGACACTTAATGGTTTCCCTTAGTAATCTATTTTTTTATAAAATTGTTTGTCCCGACTGATTTATCAACGCGCAGCTAAAACTAGTAACGTCTAGAAGCCGGGGACGGATTGCTTGTTTATTGTAATTTAATATCAAGAATTTGTTCAATTTAAACTTAAACTTAACTACTTAAACGCGTATTTAACAAACCTTGAACTCGACGCTGCAATCGTACACACATAATCAGCAATGTGTGGGCTTTAAACAAATAACAGTGTTTCTTGGCAATGGCAACATCTCAAGTAAGTTTAGCCTTAAATGTAATATTATGTAATTAAAAGAGCTAGTACAAAATTAAATAATACGAGATGGGACGATTCACCGCCAAGCCATTTCAGCGCTGGCCCGATTCGACGCCGGCTATTTCATTGCCGTTCTGGTCTTGTTTATCATTTATTTGGTCTTGGTCTTGTATTGTAGAACGCAAAGAGTTATTACCAGAAAAGAAAAGCAAGGTTTTTAAGAAAAGAAAAATTGAAAAAAAAATAACATACTTGCGAAGCCGGAGGCGAGTCGATAGTATAAAAAATTTGTAAATAATTCATTGGAATTATACCAACTAGGAAATTGCATGTATGCGGCCCGTATTAGCATGTTTTTTTTTCAGGATTAAGGTAAACAGAAACTAAACCAAAGGTCCATAAAATGCTCGACGTCGAATCGGCCGGTGATGAACCGGCGATGAAATGGCGGCGGTGAATTGTCCTAGACTCCAACTAATACATAGCGATTTATGGTGTTATTGGGATAAAAATAAACTAAAAAATCCATTCTCTCTTTAATATTGGAGTGTTTGTATTGTTCGTTGTCGAATTATTTGATTCGATTTTAACTCCAAATGTGTTGTAGTAATTGTTTCGTAGAGTTAATGCGTATAGAGAGCGGCATCCGACATCCACCTGTTTTTTACCCCCAGGGTGGTGCGCGATAAATCTCTCGCCGATAATTTAGCGTTTCTTTGTCTCACCCGACTATAAATCGAGCGGAGAATCTGTCTGTGAAGTCACACCAAACACCACCTTCCTACATGGACGCGTTTAATACTAAAATATGTTATAAAATATTAAATATAAAATTTAATAAAACGTATAAATTATAAGCAAAACGTAAAAGTAATTAAATACTTAAATAAGTATTTAATAATAAAATAAGACGTTTCTTACGTTCTCAGAAAATTCTGTTTTGTTTATCTGTACCTACATTTTTTTTTTGGAGTAATATTTAGTGTAATGAATGACTATTTCTGTTTACAAGACTTATATCAAACGCAGCGACTAACTTGCATTGAGTCGGCAAATTCTACTTATCTTATAATTTGTAGTAGAAGGGCACACTGCGATACGCACACATAAACCGGACATCCCGTTTGGGTAAACCAAGCATTTGATTATTACCGCTGTAATAAGGTTTATAAATCTAGATTATAATTAAAGCACATCCCACCTCAGTTTTCACAGTATAAAACATTAAAATAGGTAATTGCGGAAAAATCTAATATTGTAATAGTTTTAGAATAAATTTTATCCGAATGTATTTTACATTCAAAGTGTGAGATTTAAAATAGGAACGGACATAAATGTCATCTGCCTATATTGGGTTACATTTTCCGACATTGTGTCAAAAGATTGTAAAAATCCAAGTGATTTATATTCCGCAGGCTAGACTACATTTTAGCCGTACAGTTCTGGCTTCTCACATGAACTCGTTTCATACCTCTTAATTATTCACACCCACATTTTCAATACTAAATTCATCTCTATTTCTTCTTTTACGTAACTCTAACATTGCATTCTTAAAAAGAAATATAATGTTGGAATCTATTTTACTTGACATTCACAAATAAAAGACGCCATATAAAGTCACTTTGTATTTTATTGCAGAATGGATTCGTATCACTTTATGATATATCGTCTTCGGAAAATGATTGCAAAATAGAAAATCTGACGACGAAAAATAAACTTTATTTACTTTACGGCGGACTCCCATTAAAACGGAACTACATGCCAAAATATGATCTAAAGCTATATTGAAAAGTGAAATCTACCCTCTGGAAACAACGGTGTGATATTCCAATTACTTATTTGGCAACTCACCAGGGAAAGAAATAGAGATTCACCCTTTTATGAAAACAACAGCACAAGTGATAAGTGGTGTAATTTAATGGTAACATTCCCTTAGTCCAATTTCGTGACTTGAGAAAAAGGATTCTTTCTTTATTTCACAACTAGCTGTTAAAATGAAATGTTTGTCTTCTTTTCAGGCGATGGTGTTGGACTTCACAATAATTTATTTTAAGGGGGAGACAAACCCTAAATACTAAAAATATCCATTGTTTAATGAAGATGTTACAAGAAATGGACAAGACAATTACTTTGAAAAATATATATATTATACTTAAACATGTGAAAAACCAATTGTATTAATTAGAATTTTCGTTACAGTAATAGAAACTCCACAAAAAAGTTAGAACACAAGAAGAATTTGACTTTTATTGAAAATTCTCTCGAAAACGGCTTATTGCACGCATATGAATCCTGTACCTATTAATAAGTTAATATCAGATTAAAAAATTGTATTAATAAAATTTTTTATTTTGTGTATTGTTCTAATGGTAAAAACAAAAAAACACCATTTCTAGGCCCGTTGAATTGGATCCGCCGCCAGCAAGTTCTATAGTAAATGTCATTTGCCTCAGTGAAGCCCTTAACAAGCAGCATTAGATTTTATAAATTTCTTTATTGTGTTTTTATTTTTTTAACCACTGAACCTATTTGAAAGATTTATTCACTATTTGAAAAGGACCTACATTAATCTAGATGAACATAGATTTATTTATGTTAACTATACCTACGAACTCCATAAATTGCAACATACATACATTTATGCTATTTTAACTACCGGCAGGTAGGTATCACAAAAACACTCCACTCGAACCATTCAAAGTGTTAAGCTAAACAAACGCTAAATACTAAAAATATCCATTGTTTGTTAAAAAAGATGTTACAAGCAATAGACAAGACAATCGCTTTGAAAAAAATATATGTTATACTTAAACATGTGAAGAACCAATTGTATTAATTAGAATTTTCGTTAAAGTAATAGAAACTCCACAAAAAGAGTTAGAACACAAGAAGAATTTGACTTTTATTGAAAATTCTCTCGAAAACGGCTTATTGCGCGCATATGAATCCTGTACCTATTAATAAGTTAATGTAAGTTTAAAAAAATGTGTTAATAATTTTTTTTTGCGTATTGTTCTAATGGTAAAAACAAAAAAACACCATTTCTAGGCCCGTTGCATTGTCTCCGCCGCCAGCGAGTTCTATTGTAAATGTCATTTGCCTAAGTGAAGCCCTTAATGTATTTTTGTGTCCTTAGGTCTGTTGAGTGTTTTCCTAAGTGAATTGTTTGAGGGTTTGGATTATTTATTTGTTTTCCGCCAAATTATCAAGGTCCTGTTTACCTAACAACCTACAAGGCAGGCGAACTAACGCCATTACGACGCGAGTTCTAATTGATGTGTTTTCTATTAACGAATATATCAACAATATCATATTGCAAACGAAAACAAATCGTTGCTGTATCAGATCACAAACTTAATCAATGAGGATAAAGGATAGAAAACGGTGTACCTACCTCATAAGATGAACTCACAGGATAAAAAAACAATTTTATGACATGTATTTTAAAAGTCGTGAATTTTTTTTAATGAAATTCCTGAAATATGAAATTAAATAATAAAAGAGTAATTTACGTAAAAAAGAGATTTGGTTCGAGGCAATAATAAATTCAATTCGTAACAAATTGAGAATAAGCCAAATTAGATTTTTTGTGAACAGATTTTTTATACAACGATGCGAAGGTATTCGTTCGCTGAAATTCTCTTGGAAATAACTAATATTCGGCTTTTTTAAAATGGCTGTTAGAAATCACTTTATTTTTTTGTAAATCATTTACATTTAGAAATGCCGTTAAAGGACCCATTTAATTGTACAACGTTTTGAAAGAATTTCGATCTTTTTTTTAATCTTTTTTCTAAATCCTAGACAGGTGAACATCGAAAAAAACTTGTCAAAATTGACTAACTGGTTTAAGTGTGTTAATATCGCACGAGTATGGTTAATGGCTCGTGTCGAAGAAAATATTAAATTGTATATTTGTAAAAAATATAGAACAAATAAATGAAAAATACATAATACATATATGCGCCATAATTTCGTATCGCGCGAAGTGTTGGGGGAAACTTTGCAAGTTCTGTAAGACGGGGTCACCATCCAAGTGACACCGTAACTGAACTAACCACTCGTAGACGTCCCACATACTAATACAAACAACCACGTTAAGTTTTGTCGTGATTAAAGGGCATTAGGGCGGGCGATTCCCTTATCTTGTTATCTAGTAGGAGTATTAGGATGCTCTCTCTTCGACAGATCGATACATTAGGGTTGCGACTTG
The DNA here is from genome assembly GCA_910589475.2 of Bembecia ichneumoniformis. Taxonomy (NCBI): domain Eukaryota; kingdom Metazoa; phylum Arthropoda; class Insecta; order Lepidoptera; family Sesiidae; genus Bembecia; species Bembecia ichneumoniformis. The sequence continues at coordinate 1,499,940 of OU342531.1, forward strand.
CGACATCAAATATCTTTTCAAGTAAACCACAAGCACTACATTAAACTTAAGGCTGGACCCAGCAGGTATCATATTTTTCATTTGGACCTTAGATGCAGTAAGCTCCAAATTTCAACCTATTATGCAGTAGCTTCTTCAGGTCAGATTGGCTGTCAACGGCGAAGGTAATAGTTGAAGCAATATTTCAACTCATTCTAGAATTATTATTATCAGATTGTTTCTAGAAAATTAGTTTTATCCGATTATTTTCTAGATATTGTTTTTTTTTTCATTGTACTTACTCTAGTCTATGTAGCTTTCAATAATTACTCGTATTCCGCGAAGCTCTAGAATGATTTTTCATCTCTGAAAGGCAGCCCTGCGTTCCGAGCTACGGTCTCGACCTAATTAAACTTGGATAGTTGAAGTAATTAGCAGTGTGCAACCCCTCTCCCCTGCTCCCCTTTCAACACCTCCCTCACCACTGATAACCGTGGAACACGGAACAGCTTATCGTGGCCGACGGTTTACTTGATGCGCGGACACACAAAGATTACTCGGTTGATTGTTTATGGTGGCCATAAATTGGTATTAGCTGTGTTGTTGGTGGGCCGAAATGTTTGCTTCTTGCTTCTTTCTTTGTTGATATTTAGTACTTAGTGTTACCACAATATGTGATATACTTAAGCTTTTTGTTTTTTAGGATGGCGACAGGGGTAGAATAAGATTTAAGAACTTTCTCATTGTTGGATTCTTGACTGTGATTGACAATATATAACGTGCAGTTTTGTTCTTAGCATAATAATTATAACGAAGAAACCACTGCATTGGTTTTATTCTTATATGTTTATTTTTCATTGTATTCGTGAACCTTTCAATTTATTTATTATGTTTTTTCTTCCATCATTATACCATTATGTTGATATTGGGCTCCATCAATTGTCATCACCTATTTTTGTTTTTGAGCTATATTTATTCAATATAATTTAGTACCTTTTTACATTATCCTTCCGTCTTACATGAGGTCTTTTCATCTCAAGGTCGCCATTATGAGCCATTTGTTCAGGTAATATATAGCTCATCCATTAATACTTATGGCTCGTTAAACATTTTATGACATCTGATACTTTCCTTTTTTCTAAGCCAAACATTTGCTCTTCCAACTTTGAGTGTAACTCAATTATCTTTTCAGTTTCAGCATAATACCATACCTTCTGAGGCCATCTGTATTTTATTAACACTGTCTTTTGTTAGGACGGGCTTTCGGTTAATTATATTTTAATCATTTCATTACATTTACAATTATCAACGCTTCGAAACACCTTTAGACCCTTTCTTCTATCGGACATGCAGACGTACGACTAGTTACCATCCTCACCAGGGCCGTCTTTACCCGGGGGTGCAAGGGGTGCGGTGCACCCGGGCGCGGAGCGCCCGGGGGCGCCTGCCGAGCGCTGAGTATTTAGATATTTCATTGAACTTAACGCCATTGCATAGTTTCATATACTTGTTACGATAAATACGTATGCGCAAAATTAAATATAAAAAAAATAGTCATCAACAATAATCATTGTTTTACTTTTATTAAAGCGCCTACACACGGCCCTAAAATTGGTGGCAATATCAGGGAAGTGGTGGGGAGCGCCCTAGATCGCCTCATGTGTAGGCAAATCGTAATCAGTTTCCTCCTAACTTTGAAATCCGGTCGGGCGAACCCACGATTTAGGGGCGATTATCGTCTAGGGGCGTTGTCGCATCGTGTATAGCGAAATCGGTGCCGATTTCACCGCAGTGTGTCTGCGAGGGCAGCGGCGACAAGACGTATTTTTGTGTTTTTAATTTGTATTCCGTGCGAAGACATGGCTAAGGAAAAGTCAATGATCTCTTCAAGGAGTTCCTCAACACATTCTATATCCATTCTTAAAAAGTTTTCAGCTACTTCCAAATGTCTCTCTCCCTTCTAAGGTGTTTCCATCTAGCTACAATATGGGCTTCTTCAAACTAGCAGTAAACAAATTCCTGCAAGGTCGGTAGCGCACATGCACCCCCCCTGGTGTTGCTTGTGTCCTTAAGCGACTTTTTCGTCTTTGACTTGGTTGCACTGTAGAAAGTGCCAGAGTGATGCCTATTCTCTGATGTTTTGAGAGTGTCGGCGGCATCTTGATAGACGAGCGCTTTGTTGCACGGTCGGTTTCACACTTAGTGGAAGGGACGTGTGTAGAGTAGCGGCCGATTTCATCCCCACTACCACGCTCCTGATATTGCCACAGATTTTAGGGCCGTGTGTAGGCGCTTTTACGCTTTCGGCGCTTGTCATACCGCTCATGATGTGAAAGCTAAAATGACTCTTATCACTACACAAATAAAAACACCTACACACTGCCTTAAAATCGGTGGCAATATCGGGGAAGTGGTGGGGAGCGCCCTAGATCGCTTCATGTGTAGGCAAATCGTAATCAGTTTCCTCCTAACTCTGAAATCGGGTCGGGCGAACCCACGATTTAGGGGCGATTATCGTCTAGGGGGGTTGTCGCATCGTGTATAGCGAAATCGGTGCCGATTTCACCGCAGTGTGTCTGCGACTGCAGCGGCGACAAGACGTATTTTTGTGTTTTTAATTTGTATTCCGTGCGAAGACATGGCGAAGGAAAAGAAGCGAGAAGCCTGGACGAAAGTCAATGATCTCTTCAAGGAGTTCCTCAACACATTCTATATCCATTCTTAAAAAGTTTTCAGCTGCTTCCAAATGTCTCTCTCCCTTCTAAGGTGTTTCCATCTAGCTACAATATGGGCTTCTTCAAACTAGCAGTAAACAAATTCCTGCAAGGTCGGCAGCGCACATGCACCCCTCTGACGTTGCTTGTGTCCTTAGGCGACGGTAGCCACCTACCATCAAGTGGACCGTCAGCCTGTCTGCCACCTTTAATAATAATATTTAAAAAAAAGTTCATGGCGTTTCATCAACCAGTTCTTCCTTTTTCGTCTTTGACTTGGTTGAACTGTAGAAAGTGCCAGAGTGATGCCTATTCTCTGATGTTTTGAGAGTGTCGGCGGCATCTTGATAGACGAGCGCTTTGTTGCACTGTCGGTTTCACACTTAGTGGCAGGGACGTGTGTAGAGTAGCGGCCGATTTCATCCCCACTACCACTCTCCCGACTTTGCCACCGATTTTAGGGCCGTGTGTAGGCGCTTTAACAATTTTATTAAATGCAACACGCGCGCGGCAAAATCTCTAATACAAAGATAGTGTATAACCTTTGACACATTGCCGCCCGGTCGCCCGCACTTGAAGCAAAATGATCTCTAAGTCAATAAAGTGTAAGTTCATTTAAAATGGGCGCGAGGCAGGGCGCGGCACCTGTGCGTCTGTCATAGGCGAGTAATTGTGCCCTTTGACATAGACGCCCGGGTGGCTGAGGGCGCGGGCTGAGCCCCGCACCCCGGCACCGAATAGACTTAAGACGGCACTGATCCTCACCTTGTCGAAATCCCTCTAATTCTGACCAAGCGCTTTAAAACATCTTTTATAATGCAAACTACTAAGGATTGGAACTCCCTGCCGGCATCCGTATTTCCGGGCTCATACAACCCAAATCTTTTCAAGGTTCGAGTGAATAGGTATCTTCTGGGTGAGCTCGCTCCATCGTCGGCTTCATCCTTCCTACATGGATAGATGGTGGTCAAGAGCAAACCCATCTTTAATAAAAAAAATCTGACAAGAAATATTAAAAAACTGTTTTCATTTATTGTTTTAAGATATAATGAAAATAGAAATGAAGATAGGATTCACTACAACAGAGTGGCCGTGCAGTGTCTGTATATTTTGAATTTGGATAGACAATACTCGAATGTTTTGTCAAAGACCGGCCACCTTACCAATAAAAGTTCAACTTTGAATATTCAATCCGTCTGACGGCAACAACCGTCCTCTTAAAGACCACCTCAAATCATTGTCGTTTTTCGGTGAGGGCCTATTTCTCTAATATTCAATCGCATTAAAATAATTATAAATACCTACAAGTATTTTTTTACGTTTAAAACAGCTCTGTGGAACGAATGGTCAGCTGCCAATACTGTAGACGCCCGAGTCTTGATTTCACGTAGATTAATTAGATTAGACGTAACTTAGATAGATAGTTTAGATTAGATAAGATATTCTAACGATGAAGGAAAGTTATAATAAAGTACTGCCACGATAAGCTTAGAAGAAGTCCACCATCAGCTGATGGTCAGCATAGGCTTTGCAAATTAATGCGTTCGCAGCCTATTGATGAAAATGAAAGTTCATCGTAGATACACATTTTGAGCATGAATGTACAGTTTTAATACAAAGTGCAGGTGGAGTAAATGATTAGGCGTTGGACACACGCGACGCGGCTCGATGATGTTCGCTGTGCGTGGCGCACAGTTGATAATTAATAAAGCGGTAGACGAGAGAGCGATAAGCTCCGCCGGTGTGTACTCGTAAATCACCGACCCTAATGATACTGCGTCCGGATGTAGACGCAATAAACTCACTAGATGTGTCCTGCCGAGCAGTCAGGGACTACCCTATCTTTGATTTTATTCCCCATTCATAGCACACAGAACGGTTTGCTAGAGAGAAAATAATTTACTCGATGAAACTTTTAAACTTTGAAATCTATGACGATCACAGGGAACTCAACTATAATGTAATATGGTAGTTATGTCTGACTATTTTATCTTATGTTCATTAACGTTTTTATTAAAACATTCTGTTTTCCAACTTATAAGGATGCACAATGGTTCGTTGCAATTACAAGACTACAAACGTTACAAGGGTGTGTATACAAATCATGATTGTTACACACGAAGTAAAGGCCCTTTTCGGGCGCAAAAGTTATAAAACTGCAAAAAAAATGTATTTCATATCCAGTTTTCTTTACGTCTATGGTCCGGTACGGTTCGCCTCTCGAAGCCAGCGCAAACAAACAAACCCCGCCGTATGCCACCTACATAGCTTTCCGCACCTTTCGTCCTCCACGAATCAATATGAAAATATTATTTCCGAAGAGTGTACTTCTCGTGTCTGCCGCTCCCGACCGGATTCAACACAAGGACCTTTCTAGGTACACTTTTCACACGCTTTGTCCATCTATTTTTGTACTTACAGCGAACATTATTCCGACAAAACTGCGAATTTTGAACGGTCAGCTTCTTTGTTTGGTCATTTCTTTAGAAATTATTAAAATAAATCTAGGATATCGATATCTACACTAATATTGTAAAGAGGTAAGTTTGTATGTATGTAGGAGGTAATGTAATCTCGAAACTATTCGATCCGATTTAAAAATTCTTATATAGACATGCGAGCCCGTGCGAAGTCGGAGCGGGTCGCTAGTTATAAAATAAAGTTGTTGTCCGCCTCAGTATCTTTTAATACGGTTTTCACTAATGGAAAAGCCGATAAGCGAGGTGTTGCAGAGTGATTTATAAATGTTTGTTTTAAGAGACTTTGCTACACATACGAGTATTTATACCAATTCATCATTAACATCAATACTCTATTAAAGGGGGGCCTACCCGCTCGCAAGGGCGTATGGGCTATATGGTCCACCACGCTGGTTCAGTGCGTGTTGGTGGACTTTACAAGCGTCTTGGAAATTCTTCTTTGGCGTATACAGGTTTCCTCACAATGTTTTCCTTCACCATTTGAGAGGAATCAGTAAAATGCACTCAAGATTTTAGAAAAAAAGCCATTGATACATAGTATATCCGGGATCGAACTCGGACCTCTCGACTTGATGATAGACCGCATCTTTCCCACTGTGCCACCGACGCTCCATATACCTTATACAAAGAATTATTTAGTAGATACTACCATGTTCTACTAAATAAGTTCAGAACTAGAGAATTGAACTATTGTGAAATATTGTAGAATGTATCACTAAATAAATGCATAGTAAAATATTTGTTAATCTAGGACATGGTTTATTCTGTGTCCCAGTTTCATCCAAGTCCTTTGAAAAATATCAAAATTTTTCAGAAATTTTTACAAGACATGATTTGAGAAAATTTGTTTTATACATAAGAATTGTACAGACTGAAATATTCATATACAAAGCCCAATCTCTCAGTTAGTTAGGGTGTAATTTTTAGCTTTTTTCCGGAATCAGAGATAGCTCAAGCAACAAAATTATCCTATAGTGCACGCTTTATAGTCCTGCAGCACTAATAATGGTCTCTTAGTGGTTCTAGAATTTGCTACCACGCTTATAGTAGCATGCACGGAGACTGATTGGCCTTGTAGTATATCTGTTCTTATATGTTAACTTATTATCGTCTATAGAATTAAATTGATAGCTCACTATAAGCTGAGATGTCCTATAAAAGTATTGCACAGGTGTAAACACGCTTGGGAATACGTGCTCTGGTAAGCTATACTTAAAATTGCCTACAAGAATCACTATAAATCCATTATAAGTAAAGTATGCTTATAAGAGTATCAAATAAAACCAAACGAACTAGAAACCATTTGCACTTGTTAGTTGAATTTATAAGGTTTTATAAGTTCACAATGTGGATCACTAATAAGTCAATTAGTTCTATAACGGCTTATTCCAAGAGTAAGTGTACTTGGTTTTATTGTGGATTTGTCGAACGCTGTTATAATCTTTACACAAAATGTTAATATTGATGTTTCTCGCTTTTCACTTATACCTAAATAGTATGTAAGACACTGTTAATTGGTATCTACTTCCTTAAAAATTCGACAGCGTGAATGGTAGTCAAGTTATTAGAATAATTGTGGAACCCTAATTCCTAACAATATGGCGATGCTGTGGTTCCGATGCAAACCATTTTGGAACCGAGTACTTCCGTAACGGTTCTGTAATGAACTTGGGAAAGCTAGCTATAAAAAATGGCGACTTTTCATTGTATGCCTTATTAATACCAATATTATTTTCAAATGCAACTTATTAAATACGCTAATTTCAAGAGGCGAGTAAAAATTTTGTTTTAAAACATAATATACTTCACCAAAAATATACGTTTGCCATGCGAATGCATCTTATTATTATACCTATGTAACACTGTAAATAATACATTTTTAAAGAAAATTATTTAAGATGACTTAAGTTTTTATCAAATATTTTATATTTTTTATAAATATCAGCAGCGACGCCATTAACAAATTCACAGCTGTTTTTGAAAAAGCTTGTAACAGAAACACGGAGTACGTTAGAGTCGTGTATGGTTCTGTTAGGCGATTATAGTTGGCTTCGCGGGGAGCAGTTAATTCTTTGTAGTCCAACTATAAGGATACTATTGGTCCAAGTGGTAGTCACCGAGTCTACTATGGGTGTCTTAGAAGAAAGAGTATGCCTATAAATTGGGCCCTTTTCCGTTGTTATAAGAGCTTACTATCCCGTTATAATCCCGATAAAATGGTGGTTCCAGGATAATTATAAAACCACTTTTTGCTGCTTGGACCAGCACATATTTCGTCAGGTGGTGATCGTAACCGACTGATAAAAATACTAATATGTAACAGCTAAAGATTATTCCTAGCATCTTCTGAAATGCAGCGATAGCCGCCGTGACGCGGTAGACGCATGTTAGAATTTTTTATTTTCATGCGTGGAATCAAAACCTGTATATCCGGAAGACGCGTTCACAACGGCTGGAAGTCTAGTTGCAGGTCTAGTCCAGAAAAATAAGAAGTAGCTAAGTATTTCACATGTCGAAGAGTTAAGTTGATTTGAGCACGAGTTCCAGAAGACGTCAGTTAATGTCTGTGCAAACGTTTAATTCTGATACGTTTCCTCCCCAGGAATGGGTGAATCTGAGCGAATATCCGTCAAAAGGAGTCGTCAGTATTGTAAGGAGGATTAGGTTTAACGAGGGGTGGGCGGTTGTCGGCCCCAGCCTATATTGTTACCTCTTATTTATGCATTAACTTTCGCAATTTAACTGTCAGAGGCACACTTATAAAGCGGTGCGGCCGCACATAAATTGCTAATCTATTGTTAGGAGAACTCTCCCTTTTCTTAGTGTCCTTCCAGTCATTTCTGTACCAAAAGACGTTGTGACAATGCCGAGTCTCAACTCCTCTATGGTTTTTAATTGATACAAATGATCCATGTTTTGTAGTGGCAGGGCACTCTGCGTTTCGCAGGCATACATTGAGCAGCACCTTTAGCGCGTCAGACGGGTTACCGTCACTGGACAGTTCCTATTGCACTGGACTTGAACTGGTTTGAAGAACAGGTATACTATAGGCAAACACTGATAATGTATCAAGTTGATACACTACTAATGACGCAATAGACTAGATAGTTACTTCTTGAGATAATTTTCTAAAGAAATATCTTGAATAGTCTCTATAAGTTATTTATCAATCCGTCTTTACAGTATATAATAAATAGGTCGGGGAAAAGTTTCTTGGCATTTGATATGAAAACTTAAGACTTTTCTTTTTTTTCTTTTCAAAGTTTATTTACATTTAATTACAGTATTTATGTGCAATTTTGTTCGATGACTTTTTGCCATCTCGTGGGTAGTGACATGATCCCAATGCTGTGGAAATTTTGTGACTTCTGATCAAAACAACGCGACAAGTAGTTTTGGCAGTCCTCTCTTGATGTTAACCTGACACTTCCTAAAGAATTCTGAAGAGACCCAGACAGATGGAAATCTGAAGGTGCAAGGTCATGGCTATATGGCGGATGCTGAGTGGCTAAAGATGTGTGTGGTTTAGCCTTGTTGTGATGAAGACCTTTCTATTGATCAATTCCTGCCGCTTTTTCTCAACTTCTTGCTTTAATCTCATCAGTTGTTGGCAGTAGAGATCGATGGTTCTGCCCGACGGTAAAAGCTCATAATGAACAATGTCTTTCCAATTCCACCATTCACACAGCATCACATTATTGCGAGTTAACCCGGGTTTTGGTACAGTCTGTGAATGTGAAGCCTGACCGACCTTTGACCTTTATGCACGTTCTCAATGATTCAGGTTTCATTACGTCTCAATGAAGAATTGACACTTCAAATGAGTACACGATTCATAAGGTTTTTTTCAGTGAGCTCGTGTGGCACCCAAATATCGAGCTTTTTTTGTTTACCCAGCTTTTTTCAAATGGATCAAAACTGGTTTGTGGTCAATTCCCAGCTCTTCAGCTATATTGTAACTACTGATATTGCTCCATTTTTTTCAAAATTGGCGTCCTTTTTATCCGTAACAGGGCGAACAGTGCATCTTTGACATCAAAATTCCTGAATTGAAAACGCTTAAACCAACTTTGTACTGCTCTTTGACACTGCATTAGGTCCATAAACGTCACAAAGTTTTTTCGCGGCTTGCGTTGCATTATTTCCTTTTTTGTAATAAAATTTTAAAATGTATCAATTTTCTTCATTAGATTCACTCATTTTTATAGAAAGAAAAACAAATGAAAGATAGCTGGAAACAACATTTTACTAATTTGTTTCTTTCTTTGAAATGTAACCTTTTTAATGTCATCGAAACCAGCCAGATACAAATAGTACAGCCAAAGAGATTTTATTACATGTTTATACATACTATTTATGCGAAAAGACTTTTTCCCCGACCTAATATTATTCGAATATATTATTGACCCGGATCCCGTACACACGAGTATAGTGTTTAACTCGCATCGATCATCTGATCGCCGATGATCGTTTAACTACAATACTTAATTAACGATCAAATTTAGCTTCATGCCCTCGGTAATAAAGCTCGTTCGGGTCTGTGCGTAGTGATGTGACACGGAGAAAAGATTCTTTAAAGAAAACACAATTTAATTAAATTATTAATTAATATGCCTCACTCACCCTAAATGCTCATTTCAATTTGGCCGTGTATATCATGAAAAATAACCTTTAAGTATAAGATGTACACACATTTAAAAATCTCCTGTGGTGATTTTAACTCTTTAGTCTGAAAAGCTTTCTTACTAGGTACTTTGTCAATGTTGCTCATATACAAATAAATGCATATTTTTGTCAGCCGCTCAATTTTTATTTTTTATTTTTAGATGATCCTTCGTGAACATCTATTTTATACATATAATAAAATCGTAAAGGAGCCGTGTCTATATTTAAAAAAAAAATTGTACACGTTGCGATTATGTTACCGAGTTCTGTTTGCCCATATGTCTGTTTGTATGTGCATCCTAATCTCAGAAACGGTTTAACCTATTTTAAATGCGGTTTTCACTGATGTATTGTAGCAAGCTTCCCGTAACATTTAGTGTTTGTAATTACAAAAAGTTACGGGCCGAATACCACGCGAAGCTGCCGGCTCAGCTAGTTAGCAATATAATTGAATTTATTTTAATCAATGGATCGCAGTTACTATTTCCGTTAGATATCAAATAATTTTGATGCATATCAAATTTTGAATTTGAATATTTCGAAAACAAAATTAAGAGTACTTACGACTCTACTACTTAAGTGAGGGTAAATATTAACAGGAACATTACGTACAGATAAAATGTGTATATTATCTGAATAAAAATAGATCAAATACTTTACAGTGATACAATTACAATAAAATTCAAGAAAAAAAATAAAAATATATTTAATATATGCAAATGATTATCCAAACTGAATGACTCGTTGATGCGTGTCCCAACATTAGCGACCAGCGTAGCATGTTACGTATGGACCGTCGCATTAATTGGAGGCAGCGCGTATAACGTATACCCGACGGCAAAATCGCATTTAGTTGATCGCGTGTGTGCAGTGACGCGTGTCTCGCGCCCGCCACTGGACATTAAATTGTATTACGGTGTCATCCACATACATACAACGACAACACCTCCGTAACCGAAATACTTTACGGCTAACGTTCACTCCTCCAGTAGAAATTTTGACTCGACGGCTTCCCACGACTACTCGCCCTTGTTTTGCTTCGATTAACTTTCCAATCGAAGTCGTAAATAAAAGAAAGATTGTTGGAACTGATAACAGATAAAAGAAGTTAGTGAGAGATTCCTTTGAATTGTGCTCTTGAAGTTTTCTCAACGTTCGCTATATAAACTTTGTATCGGATCGCTTTGTTTGGATTCTTTAGACACGTTTGTGGATTTAGGGTAATGGGTTTTGGCTGAATATGCTTTTAAAAAAACTTAAACGTTAGTTTCACTCTAGTGAAAACAAACATGTTTATCGTTTGTTACAGATTAGACAACCCGTCTGGCTACAGTAGCCACCTTCTTGCAGAAGACCACCGTGAAATAATATATATTACCTTTTATAATATCATGGTCTTACACCACTTTGGTTTTGCTTGTGTTTCTGTATAACCGCAACTACATTCTATTGAGTATACTATCAGCCTGTCTCTCATCCGTTCTTATAAAAAAAGTAATACATTAAAGTATTTTAAATATTTAAAATGTCTTGAATTGAATGTCATCAAACTTTTCAGGGATGACTTGTGGTGCAGACGAGCTCTGTAATTATAAAAAGCTCTAAGAGAAGGCAATTGATACCAGTGGCTACAATGACGGTTGTTAGGGGAGGGGGGGGGGGGGGGCGTTTTAACAGCGATCGACTGCAGATAGTAAACGATGAAGGAAGAGTCTATGTAAACCCACTAAACAAAGGTAACAAATTTAATCTGAATATTGATTCTAATGGACACGCTGACATCTCGTTCAAATTCTATCCACACCCCCTTCTAGGTACAATTAAAATATATACATATGTATATAGGTATATAGATATAAAAATTCTATATAGGTACACTTAAAATATATACATTGCTGTTAGGTTTGCTTGAAATAAATAAATGAATCTGAAAAAAAAAATTCCGGTACATTAGGTGTCTTTGAAAATAATGAAACAAATGTCACATTATACTCGTATCCGTTTCTAGCAACAATGTTCTTCAAATTAATTTTATACTGACATCGAGTTATTGTATTCCTGTAATTTGCTTTTTTTGCATGGAACAGCAGTTTTGCCATATTTAGTTCATGCCTCGTTGATTGCGATAATTTTGTTAAATTCAGTCTTATTTAAAAATCGCATTACAAAAGAATCACTATTTCATTAAATAAATGTACTATCATTTGAAGAAAACCTAAAAAAATAGTTTTTAAAAAGCACCCTAAAGAATTAGAAAGTAGAAAAATAGACACACCTAAATAACTTTATTTTAATAGGACAGTCATTTGGTGCTGAAAAAAAGACTTATGATACGAGGTGACAAAGTAAGATATTTGGAAAGATTTCGATCATATATCTATCTATATTATTTATTTTTCAACGTAGTCTCTGTGTAGCTCAATGCACTTCACGCAGCGTTTCTCTAGCTTTTCGATCCCTTCCATAAAATACGACTTAGGCAACCCTTCAAGATAGGCATTGGTTTCGTGCATGACCTCTTCGTTGGAGCCAAATCTTTTCCCACCAAGCCATTTTTTTAAATTCGGAAACAGAAAACTGTCACAATGGGCTAAATCTGGCGAGCATAATATTCGCCATTAATCGTTTTACCCTTCTCTAGGTAGTCAATATAGATTACTCCACGTGCATCCCAAAAAACTTGTAGCCATCACTTTATTGGCCGATAAAACGGCTTTGGCCTTCTTCGGAGCTGGATCGCCGGTAGCAATCCACTGTTTGATTGTTGTTTGGTTTCTGGTATGGTGTTGGATGGTGGTGGATCCATGTTTCGTCTACTGTTATAAAACGTTAAAAATTCAGTATTATCTCGTTGAAACAAAGCCAAACCCGCCTCCGAAGTGGTCACACGCACACGTTTTTGATCAACAGTTAGTAAACGCGGCACCCATCGAGCGGAGAGCTTCTTCATATCTAAATGTTGGTGTAAGATATTGCGCACACGTTCGTCTGAGATGCCTATTATCTCGACTATCTCCCTCACTTTTACTCGTCGGTCGTTCAGCACTATGTCGTGGATTTTAGCGATCATCTCTGGAGTAGTAACCTCAACTGGGGGTCCTGGACGCACAGCATCACTTGTGGATGTAAAACCACAGCGAAAATCAGTAAACCACTTATGAATACCCATAATATTTATCAATATTTCTTTTTCGTTTCGGTAATAGTTTTTTTTGGGCAAAAAATAATATTTAATCAAGACACGAAATTCACTTTTCTCCATCTTTGCAAAAATTTGTTCAATTATTTTTCTTTAATGGCTGTCACAAAAAAACTAACCGGCGGTACTGGCTGAAAATTTTAATTTAGTCCTTCAAAAACAGTTGGGAAATAGGGGAGATTACATGAAATTTGCGATAATATTAATCCAAAATAGATTTTTACCAGACTCTCCGCCCTAGTATAAAGGGAGTGAGACAAAAGGTTAATAACGCTGCATTACCTAGGTAGGTATATCATGTTCTGCAAATTTTAACTTTGAATTGATATTAGATAAATGGCTATTTTAAGTTTAATCTCTTCTTTATATTTTAGCCTTATATTGCATTAATATATTTATTCCATACATATAATAAAATCGTAAACGAGCCGTGTCTGTACATTAAATATTTTCTCGAGAAGAGATCACGGATCTGCAAGGATAGCGTAGAACATTCACCCACAAGATTACTGATCCAAGCTGCTTCTGGCCGATCCTACTGAGAAATAATGTGGGAGGCCATGCCATGAAGACATTTACATGCGGATCGTAAAATACTGCACTTGTTAAAGCCAAAAGGTCGCCTTTATATATATACCCACTCATGTGCATTATTGAAGGTGGGTAAGATAACGTCTGGCAAAAATAGTATTTATAAGAAAGTATTATGCAGAATCCGTGGAGTGTGCCAGGAAGGCGGCGGTGAGGTGAGTGGTGACGTGTGGTGCGACGCGCCACTCGGAAGTGATGACCACGACCACTCTGCTAAGAGTGATTATATAAGGAAGGAAGATTATACCGAAGAGTCGTACCTTGGTGCACCGTAAAGCTATCGAAGTCTTATAACCTTATAATATTTTGCACATTCTGTGGCCATACACGAAAGGGACTTCATTTTATGTGAACTAAGATTACGTAAATTTTCTGTAATAAAATTAATCAATGTATTATTGAATTTTTTAAAAACTCACCGCTTTCAGAAACGGATGAAGGTGATCTCTCAGCAGTGGAGACGCCAGAGGACGATTCTAATGAGGAGAATGAGTCGGCTCTGGTGGTGTGAGGCATCGCGCTCTCGGAGAGGCACCTCGCACTCTCTCGCGGTGAGGCGCGCAGCTGAGCTAGTCGTCGTCTCAAATATCGCTGTTCCCTCGCTAATTGCTCCTTGTGACTTGAATGCCTCTTTTCTCTTTCCTCCAAACTCTGCAATGAATTGTGTTCACCGTCAATTATTACGTCGGCTGGTACGTAGGTATATATTTTTTTATTGTAGGTACATGACATACGCTTTAAAACTATTGTAGCGCTAATTTTACTTTAACAAAAGGTATGTGCCTCTAGATACCGTCTTCAGAAACACAAAAAACTCCAATCCAAGAACTGGAGACATATCTAGAGGTATTAATTATGAATCATTGAATTTAAAAAAAACGCTTGAAATAAAAAAGGATTAAGAATTGTTTAGGATATAAACAAAGGCATGCCTTACTAACGTATAAATCAACAGGAAAAGTTCCTTTCACGGTGGTCTTTATTTATTTATTTATTTATTTGGCTCACTTACGTTGACTACATTATTATAATTACAGTAAGTACTTAATAATCTAAAATAATTTATAATAAATGTGTACAACATTTATAAGTGAACACCACTTGCGAAATTAAACTAAAAATTTAAATACTTACATATACATAATATACATATATACATATACACAATATACATATAAATATATACTACATTGCATTGTACGAGGCACAGAAAAGAATTGGAAAAAAAAAAGTTAGGCAGCAAAAAGATGGGAAAAAAGACGCCGGTAAAATCATTGGAACAAATCGTTTACAGACGAACGAAAACGACCAATTGAGCAGGAATTGATGTCCAGGTCATCATAGTGGATAGTCTTGCAAGTGGATAGTTACCGGTACCAGATTTGTCCAGTTTTAGATTGCGGAGCGCAGTATAGGCGACAATCTAATGGATTGTCTGCCTGTCCATTTCGCATAATCATAAATACATGGACATAATGTAACATAGCGAATGTTATTTATAAGCTTTCTGGAGTAGTTATTCTCTATAACTTCATAATTCTCTAATAATTACTCAACCGATCATAAGGAAATTTTGCGTACACGGTGTCAGGAATAAGAAAAGGTAGTATTCACGAAGGATCACCTAAAAATAAAAGTAAAAAATTCAAGGCCTCACAAAAATCTATTAGCAATAAATATTGAATAAGTGAAATCATAAATACATGGACATAATGTAACATAGCGAATGTTATTTATAAGCTTTCTGGAGTAGTTATTCTCTATAACTTCATAATTCTCTAATAATTACTCAACCGATCATCATGAAATTTTGCATACACGTTGTCAGGGATAAGAAAAGGTAGTATTCACGAAGGACCATCTAAAAATAAAAGTAAAAAATTCAAGGCCTCACAAAAATCTATTAGCAATAAATATTGAATAAGTGAATTGACGCATAAGAAAAACGGAGCGCGGACGCGAGCAAAAGCTAGTTTTTACATAAAACTTGTTACATTATTTACATGTATACATTATTTTTAACAGAACACCTTAAATTGAAACGAGCATTAAAATTTACTATCAGCATCGCAAAATTTCTAAGCAAAAAGTATATACATAATTATGTGGTAGGTAATTCATAAATGTTCGAACTTGAAATGTACCTTTACATTGGACTCCGTTAGCATAGGGTTAAAGTTCGAAGTTAAACTGTTTCAAAAGCAAACAGTGGCTGCACCGCCGCAACATAAAGGAGTTTAACCGCATTTTTTAATGGTCCAGTGAGCAGCGTTCGAGCTGCGAACCCAGGGGGGTTCGCTCTCACTCACTGGAGGGGTACGACAGAAATGGGGAGGCGCAGGGGAGGGGAGTTTGGTACACATCACGCTATCGCCGGCGGCCACAGATGAAATATCCCCTCATAAATCTGCCACGTCTCACCACCGAAATCCGTGATGTCTCTATCTATACCCAGTGGTGGGTGAGGTATAGTTTGGACGTCACCGAAATAACAACACACGGCACGTCAACGGCTTACTTAACGAACCACGAACGAGACTCGGTTAATCTGGTTCGTTTGTCAAACGCCTAAATTATTGACGAATCGAGACCGAAGATTGCAAAGGGAATAATTTTATTGTATGTGTAAAGAATTTGTTAGAAGCAAAATTTTTAAATTCACAAGCTATTTGGGAAAAGCAACATGATTTGATACAAGATTTAAGTTTTTTTGGTTCTTTGGCTGCCAAGTTGATAATGAGTTATTTATTGTGTAAAATCCTAGGTATGCATTATTACAATTGACACGTCCTCACAGATTACGACAATGAATATCGAGGCCCTTCGTATAGTACATATATACTAATATTATAGAAGTAAAGGTAAGAGCTATTTATTATACCTGATTGAAATCTGGGGCAGTGCCTACAAATCAAATCTTGCCAAATTACAAATTACGCAAAACAAAATTATTAAAATGATATTCATATCCCTATCTAATACCTACCAACAAAATTTATAAAGAAACAAAATTAATGGATTTAAGTCAATTGTATAAATTTAATATATGTATACTCGTTCGAAAGATACTACAATTTACTCCGATATTAACTTGCTTAAACAAAACAACTCGCTTTAATAAAGGACCATTTCAACTGCACAACCAGACGAGCAAGCCATGTTGGTTTTACCAAAGGTACGAACTACATATGGTAAAAAAACTCTTACTTTTGAGGGAGCACAACTTTTTAATGAATTACCCTTGGAAATAAAACATGCAAAATCTTTCGGAGAATTTAGATACAAGCTGATGAAGCATGTTATGATAAAGTTAAGAGACGGCACCCCTCGGTCTTTGTGCGTTAGACCGAGGTATGGGTCTCGGTCCTGCGCATGAGGACCAGCGCGGGTAGTAGCGGGCGGATTCTCTCGGATGGCTCTGTCGCTCAGTTGTAGTTGGGTAATGCACGCGAAGAGTCGAAGACGGAGCTCTACGGCAGGGAAGGACCGTCTGGCAGAGTACCACAATTGTGGCTTTGTAGGGGGTGGTGAAGACCCGGTTGCAAGGCCTAGTAACCACCCTCCGCAGTCATCCGGAAGGGTGTACACTTGGATTCGCGATCCGGCCTAGTAACTCTTCCGCGACGACAACACGGGGTGGAGTCTGTCTCTCGGTCTGCCGCGATTACTGTGGAAATGGCAGGTGGAAACTCCCTTTGGCCCGCCCACCCTTAATGCCGTAGAGATGAGCGGCCACATGAGCAGGGGTTATCCGAGAGTTTCAGGTGGAAAAGGCCTCCGACTCTGTGGTAGGTTGTGCCGCAGAAAAGAAGGTTATGGGGTGCTTCAGAGATGAAGCCCCTCCCTGACTGCCCGCTGCGAGAGGTAATTATGGGCGGCTCGTGCCGTTTTCGCCTGGGGGCGGCGGACATGGGTCGTCCGCCGTCATCACAACACCAGGCAATGAGGGGAGACGTGCTGTGTGTTTCCGGCACGTCTCTCTACGGTGCGGAGGTCAAACTCCGCGCCTAATCGACATGGAGTCCGACATCAAGACTGCGGGCCTCGTCTGGCGAAGAGAGGCAGATGCATGGTTCCACGATCCCTTACCCCCACGCCCACAGACGACGCGAGGAAACACCGTGGGTTTTTAGTGGGTAGAAGTCCCACATACCCCACCGATCTCCCCATGGTCGGTGGCTCGCAGATTTTCCCCACGCAAAAAAAGGGGTTGCAAGAGCTCTGTCGATCTTAATAGGTAAAAGAATAAGAAATAAGAAGGGGACAGGGAATTAGGCTCTGGTAACCCTTGCTTATCGAAACTTACAAGGTGACGGTCCACTTGATGGTAGACAGTTACAGTCGCCTATAACACAAGCAACGCCACAGTTGCTGCAAGGGTAAGACCATAGTGGGATTAAGGATAAGCGATTAGGAAGAGATAGGGAAATGGGCTCTGGCATCCCTTACTCACCGAAACATAACAGCACATATGCTTTTATTTCACGGTGGCTCCTGCTACTAGACGGACTGCTTAGTTGAAGACTTCAAGAACGCAGTGTTCTCCATATCATATAAGAAGTTTCATAAAAAGAAAACAGTACTCAATTAGAATATACCCTTGCCTTGAAAGTCGAGAACTAACTGATAATTAAAAAGTTATGAAAGAACAACCGACAGATATAAACATGCAAACGAAGAAGCTGAGAAATTTAAAACATTGTATTCGAACAAGCCAAGTATCGACTATAATTTAATTGGTTATTTTAAACTTTTCCAATCTGCATAAGAATTACGCCGAACGGCAGCGGATCTCTGAACGCTACGAAGGCTGTAGTCTGGACCAGTTGGCTACTGACAAGTACTTTTGTTGATTTAAAAGCTATACATTCTACGTATTACTGGCATGTTTCATTGCAAGGCTCTTGTACATATATATACACTTAAGTGTGTACCAACCCCGGCTTTTACGATATAATAATAAATTTCATATTTATAAAATGCTGTGGAATTCATCCTACTCGTATTACTGGTTCTTAAGTTTTCCTCAAATGCAATTTGATCTTGCATGTCGTAAATCACCGAGTATAAATGTTTTAAAAAACCGGAAAATTGGTTTGTGAAAATAATATATGTAATTACTGTAAAAAAAATGTGACTATAGTCAGCCCAAAGCTAATGCTTCGGCCTTTCTGAAACACTTGCATTTTTTAATCTCTGGCAGCTCGGATTATGATGATCGAACAAATATTGTAACAGACCATTAAATGTGGCATTAACTGATTAGGGAACTAATTTTGACAGTTCAATCGATCAAATATATCAAATTAAATGGCTGAGAGACATTTTTGTTTGGCAGGTGCGCTGCCAAAGCTGCAGAAAATTATTGTTTACAGCTCGCTTGAAGAAGTTAGGTGGAAACACCTAAGAAGGGAGATTGTTCAAAAGTTCACTCAACCGCGGGATAAAGTTTTTACTCATCCAGACTGTGTGCAGCAACACGTTATCCAAATATGCGGATAACTATTCGATCGTTGGTGTCAAATGGATCTAGCTGGCCCAGAGATGAGAGATGAGAGCTGTACTGTACTGTATAGAGGTATACATGGACCTAATCCGGGCCTTTTTTGTCTTTCTAGTGACACCTAAATACGATCTTGGTAGAGATGTTCACAGCCAGAATACCCTCTTTGATATTTAAAGTAATCTAAAAAACACGATTTGATTCAAGTATCAATGAAGTTTGTCAGAACAAGTCGTAATAAATGAACAGAGATGCAACCAGCGCATTAATGAGATGGGCACTCACCTCACGAGGTGCCATTGAAGCGATGTCAAAGCAAAAAGGTTTCTTTGTGCTAGTCAATGTCGATGCGATAAAGCAATATCTTGCAAATCAGTCGCGTACTGCATTCAAATTTTAGTAGTGGCACGTTAATGAGGATTGAGACTTAACTCTCATTGAATTCACGATTTTTTTATCGCAATTAACCTGTCCGTTATCTACGCTACAAACGCGCACTTAAATTTTTTTACGTTATACTCGTACAAAAGCCATAACGAGATCGCTTATTTTTCTGTGTAGAGTTAACATAATTATTTTTTTTAATAAGAAAATATCTTCCTAAACTTAAAAACGACTTAAAATCCAACAATATTTGAAATTCTCCAAACGCAGCCTGATGATCCGCTTGATGGTAGGTGGCTACTGTTGCTATTAATACAAGCAACGGGTTGCAACTTTGGTGCCTACACTTTAAGGCGACGCTAGCCCCTAACGATAAAAAAATCCACTTATTTGTAACCGTTTTCCTTTTAAATTATCATAATAATTATAATTTAAAAAATACTCAAATCACCATAATTATTTTTTATATTATATTTAATTATATATATAAAAAATGTACTAATTTGCGGTCTAATATCGATGTTGTAACCGTGCGATTGGCTTAATAATCAATATTTTAAATAGCTAATTCTTAAGATAAATTTTAAGATCCACTATCTGAAGGCTCATCAAAAGAAAAATTTGAATTGTACTTTATTTAAGTTTTAAATAGATATTTCCGAGATTTGCAAGTAGCGACTCCCCTTCAGCAGTCCCGTTAATTCAGTACAGAACGAGTTTTGCGGCTGGAGTCGCCTTAATAAGATAAAAGATAGAGAAAAAGTGTTATTTGACACTCTACCCATTACCCAACAGATCAATTGAGATTACATATAATTATGTATTATATATTATGTATAAATGCTGTGATTTAGTTTAGAAAAAACGTTTTTTATTTTCAAACTGTCCGTCAGTTTGATGGCTAGGAACATAATCAATATCAGGAATGCTAGTGTTCTGCTGACCATGACAGGAACGAAGTGGAAAATAATTAATAATTTAACTATAATTTTTAAAATTGTATATACTGCTAGCTCTAAGTTTTTTTTTAATTTTCTTAATATTTCGCGTGTCTGTGAGTGTTTCAATTGTTCCAGTACCACTGATATACTTGATATACCGAACGGTTTGCTCGAAATTGGCCCGTTTAGTTATAGCGTCGTTATTGGATTTCGAATTCATTAAACGCACGTACAAATGTCATCAGGAGGTTTACGAGCTCGAGACGCGGCTGTATTTTACTGCTTTGCGCACTTTTCTGTACAGTCAGAAAAAAAAAATGTTTCTCATTTCGAAACTCATCCAATTCAATCGAATTAAACGGTCGTTATACAAGTTATTGCAAGCAGGGTTACTGTATTTACCTTCCTCGTTTATTGCTCTTTCCATTAGTCCTGGATTCTTTATTGAGACGTAATGAAACCGAACCGTTTTTGAAGAGATTGATAACTGGTGATGAGAAGTGGATCACGTACGACAAGAACGAGCGAAAAAGGTCGCGGTCAAAGGTCGGTCAGGCTTAACAGGCTATGCGAAAACCCGGGTTAACTCGCAATAAGGTGATGCTGTGTGTATGATGGGATTGGAAGGGCATTGTTCATTGTGTGCTTTTACCGCCGGACAGAACAATCGATTCGGATCTCCACTGCCAACAACTGATGAGATTAAAGCTAGAAGGTGAGAGAAAGCGGCCGGAATTGATAATTAGAAAGGGCGTGGTCTTTCATCACGACAACGCTAAACCACACACATCTTTAGCCAGTCAGCAAAAATGAAGACTTTGTCTGGGAGGTGTTTATGCACCCGCCATATAGCCCTGACCTTACACCTTCAGATTTCCAACTGTTTCGGTCTCTTCAGAATTCTTTAGGCAGTGTCAGTTTAACATCAAGAGGACTGCCAAAACGACTTGTCGCGATTTTTTGATCAGATGTCCCAAAATTTCTACAGCAACAGGATCATGTCTACAAGATCACTACCAACAAGATGGAAAAAAGTCATCGAACAAAATGGCACATATATACTGTAATTAAATATAAATAAACTTTGAAAAAAAAAAGTCTTGAGTTTTTTTTTTTTTTTTTTTTTTTTTTTTTTTTTTTTTATTACAGGTCCACAAAACTGGTATACAATTCCATATACAAGTAAGATAATAATATTATACAAAATAACATTTACGTCGGAATGTAACCTACTACAAGTGGACACAACATACAAAATAAACTCATAGGAGAGAAGATTTAAAAAAAATAAAAAATAAAAATTTAAATAGATACATGGTTAAAAAATGATTTCTTGGCCGAGACCACAGAACCACAGAATAAATCAAATTTATTTTGAATGCCATTATAAGAAGAGCACATCCGATAGAGTGGACTATGTTGACCGAGAATAGTGCGACACACAGGTAGGTGAAATGTTTTACGATTGTGTAATCGGCTACCCAGTCGAGGTACTGAGAAACAAAGACGCTCAAGAATGTCTGGAGCGTCAGTAATACCATGAACAAGCTTGTAAAGAAACATGAGGTCCAGAACTTTCCTACGCTTACGCAAAGAGGCCAAATTAAAGTGAGAGAGACGTGATTCATACGATAATAATTGTCTGCACTTACAGTCCTGATATGTAAGATGATAGAGGAAGCGCTTTTGGATACGCTTATAAAGTGCGAATAAACTTTTTCCTCAAACTTTTTCCCATTCTTTAGATTTATTAAACGCTAAAGAGTGTATAGTATTTATATATAAGATTTTCATTGTATTTTTTTTTTAATAAGAATCAAGAATTGAATAAAAATCTTATTTATGTCGTGTTTTATTTTGTCGTTTACCGGGCTTTACAAAAGCCTTCAGTAGACTCACCACCTTTGCGCAGGCCATATCAAGATTAAATTCAAAGAAATTTTATTTTTCCAAGTTCCTAGTGAAAGAAGTATGTTTGAATCCTTGACTGAAAACCGTTTTGACCATTTCAATTCTTTTTTTTTTAATGTTCCGGTCGACACACAGATTGACGCGCTCTACTTGATGGTAGGTGGCTACCATAGCCTATTACACAAGCAACACCACAGGTGCTGCAACTGCGTTGCCGACCATAGTAGGATTGAGGATAAGACATTGAGAACGGATAGAGAACGGGCTCTGGCATCCCTTACTCATTCACCGAAACACAACAGCATACATAATAAAAACTCATCCAATGGGCTCGTCAATAAAAAGTTAAAATTTTAAAAGAAAAATTGTAATATGTTTGTGACGTGATGCAGACTTTATAAGTCTCGCCTATGTACCTGTATATTACCAGGGAGATCGCGATTGCGCAGTCGTTAAAATCAAAATAAACGTAAGGAGAAAAAAGGATAAATGAAAAGGCCGCGCAGTGTGCCAGTTATTCCGTAAGTCTAAATAACAGAACGAATACAACGTCCAGACAGCTCTAAAGTTGAAGTAAGAAGACTTTTGTCTTTAAAGCATACAATATAGTTTCGACATATACTTACTACAACATTTTATTGCCATCTAATTAATAAACGTTATAACAAAATTGCCTTTTTTAACAAAAGACAGGCCGTTTAATCACAAAGCTACCGTACTTCCCCAATTAATCCATCTACGAACAAAGAGATACAAAAGGAAAAAAACGAAATCAATATTTAAACGCGTTCGTTGATAAGTTACACGTGTATCGTACCAGCCACGGACTAAGAGATGCTGGATGTGCTCTGTATAATAATTTTAGGACTACTCCAATTTAAGACTCATTTATAAGTGACTAGCGACCCGCCCCCGGCTTCGCCCGGGGTGCAATATTTATATATATGAACATTCCCCGTTTATCCCTCTTTCCATTAGTGAAAACCGAATTAAAATCGGTCTACCCGTTCACGCGTGATGCCGTGACCAAGGGAAATAGGGATTCATTTTTATATATAGAAGATTTATCTTAGATGACTTATTTTAGATATCTTTGATAAGTGTAGTATACTAGCTGTGCCTTGCGGTTTCGCCGGCCTTGAAATTTGACAGCAAACAAACTATCTCCATGTTTGTAAGAAATCTGTGTATCCCAGAATACCAACAATATCCCAGAAGACATGTGAAATCATGCCGAATGATGAGACTTAATGTAATATGTGAAATATATTTATATGTAATATATAAAATTTAACAACATGGACACTGAGCTACAAACTGCAAGTTCAAAGCTCGTTGAGCGAGATTTGGAGGGGAGCTTTAGAACATACAAGGAAAACCGTGTGATTTTGTTTACCTCAAAATCGACCGTATCGTGTCGTGTCGATTAGAACAATGGGGGATCAGATTAAAATCTAAAATCTACTTAGAAAGAAACTATATAATTTTTTACGATTATTTATCGAATAATAATTTAATATAATTCATTTAAATATTTTTAAATGAAGAAATAAAATTTTATTATTTACAATATTTTTAATCTATACTGAAAGACCAATCACAGTGCGTGACGTCATTTGTGGGCAATCATTGTCTTATGCCAATGCAGCTGTTTTGTTATGATATGACCACAAATGACGTTACGCGCTCTCAGATGAACAATTGTGGCGTTTTGGCGGCAATTTCAAACAAACAATATTAAAACATGATTTTGAGTACCTAAAAGGTTATAAATAAATAAAATAGTATTTTTTATGGAAATAAATATCCATGAAGATTAATTTAAAACACTTTCTGAAAATTTGTCCGATCCCCTATTGTCTGTATCTTATCAAAAACTTGAAAAGTAATTGTTTTGAGATGATTAGTCTGATCTAGTATTAAAAAATCAATGGAACCAACATAATACCGTTCAGTTCGGAACCCGAAACGACACGACAACACAATTTCCTCTGCATTAGTAGGTATTTGTATAATGAATCAGATTATGTACGAATTTACCCTCCTTACCGGGTTCAACGGAACGTATCTAATATGATAATGGCTGCTCGCCACTTTCAGTTTAGGCAATTTATTCTTGTTGGACGTAGTTCGTATTATTAATATGCAGGACTGATTAAAAGGCGCACCAAACGAAGATACGCTGCGTGGCGACCAAAGGAACCCACTTTGCGTTACGAGTATGATTCCTTCCTATTGACCAGGGTGTTAATTTTAAAATAACCACGAGCGTATCAAACTTTTCCAAAGACGTAAAGGCGTAGCTTAGGTCTAAGTCGTAAAACTCAGTCATCTAATAAATAAGACAAGATACATAGAGGGCGAAAGAGCGCTGACGATTTGAAAGAAAAAAGGATAACGAACAAGGCGTGTGTTGCCCATCGTCAGCCAGACGACCTCGACAAATCGGCTAGGAGACAGACGATCTCCTAGCCGATGCGCGTTAAATTAGTGTGACCAAATAACTGCTTTCACTGGTCTTCCCGTGACACTTGTCCTCAGAATGGGGGACTTGCGGACAGAATGGAGGCAAATAGTGCACACAGCCATGAAGGATTTTCAGGGACACAATCTTCAGCATTTAAGTTTATGACTGAGAAGACGATTATGGCTTTGATGTAAGCTGAACTCGGCCATAGGGCGGCGGCGTGCGCATGGGGCGCGCGGTACTGGACACTGCTTATAATAATATATAATACTATTTATCGTAGCGTGATGCTATATAGCTTATAGCCTTCCTCGATAAATGGACTATTCAAAACAAAAAGATTTTTTAAATTCGAAACAGTAGTTCCTGAGATTAGCGCGTTCAAACAAATTCTTCAGCTTTATAATATATTAGTAAGTATAGATAAAAATAAAAATATATGAGCACCTTTAAAAATACAATAACAAGTGGTTCTCACTCTATTTATTTGTGTATCTCTGACATAAATTTATGTAAACGACGATCTCCACTGAAGGTGATGAGGCCGTAAAGCGGCTCAACGCACCGCACTTTCTGTTGATGCTCTGCTTTCATAATGAATATGTGCCTTAAAATGGTGAAATTTTGCAAAGTTGCGGTGGACCCGATAATTTAAAGGGAGAAAGGGTTCGCGAAATTAGCAATTTGCGCGTTTACAACCCCCCAGTTGCCAGTAAAGCAATGTTTTTGGTCGAATTACATTATCTCCAACAAAAACTATAAGTGAGCTTAATGGATGTTACTGAAAAGTATGAAAAGTAAGTGAAAAATAATATAATCAATAATTAATGATGAATTTTTTTTGGTTAAAAATATTACTGCTACTAATTGTTATGATTATTAAGTTCGGCAGACAGGCTGACGATCCACATGATGGTAGGTGGCTACCGTCGCCTGTAACACAAGCAACGCCAAAGCTGCTGCAAGTTCGCTGCCGACTACAATAGGATTAAGGATAAGGGGGGATTGGGAAGAGATAGGGAAATGGGCTCTGGCATCCCTTACTTCACTCACTGAAACACAACAGCACACGTGTTGTTATTTCACAATGGTCTTCTGTAAGGGGTTGGTTACTGCCGCCAGACGGGCTGCCAAAATGACTGTGAAACGTAGTGTGCCCTGCCACTACTTTCCAGATCCAGACCAGAGCTCGTTAAAAATTTCAATAGTGCACATGCCAACAATGACGATGTCTCAAAATCCCAAGCAATATTAAATATTTTAAAATATGACATAAAGAGATAGTAGATAGTTGTATAGCATGTATTGATATAGGTAATTGTATAGCATTATACAAATCTATTAAATTCGTTCCCAACAGACTAATAGACCCCGTTTCCCAATCGAGCTGAAATACCTCAAAAGTTATATTATTTCGATGCTTCAAACCCACGAAATTTGTCAACATTCAATTGAATAAACTCACTAACAACACTACAAACAAATTATCTCGGTTTTGATTTTTTTTTTAATTTATAATTTAGAAAATGCTAGTACAATGTAAGAAACAACACCTTTCAGGTCTGAAGTTGAACTTCTTGAACAGAAAAGGGACGTGTTCAACCGTGACTCAATTTGTTATCAGAATGAATAGTGTCCATGGAAAACTTTGCTACAATACTTATATTTATAGAATGGCGGCAGGAATACTGACGGTACTAGGTATTGATTATAAGTCGCTACCTGCCATTGCTTATGGACCAACACCGTCACAGATGAAGGTGAGATGCGATGCGTGTATTTGTTACTTTCAATCAACATTATTTGTGGTTATCAATAATGTGGATTGATATTATCCATAATAGATAAACTTATGGTTTTCAACTTATATTAATCCAGAATATACAATTATATTATATTACTATTAATTTTAATTAGAGTTGAGAAACTGCGATAATATTGAAATTTCGAAGTACGAGCCTAAGTTTTGTGTAATAACACCCCTAGCTCATTCGGAGCGGTTTATTTTACACTCAATTAGTAAAGCGTCACACGTGGCGTCCCCCTCCCCCCTGCCCCTCCCAATACTCTCTTAGCTCCCTTTGTTCAGTGTTCCCCGGGTTTGTTCCGCAACACCCCACGGGGACAACTCTCGCAACTGAGCACTCGAAGCGGAGTGGCGTCTTTTAGGATGCCGTTATATTGTCAAGAGACTTGCTTTGTTGGGGTGATATTTCCATTTAATAGTTTATTTAACGATTCCCTTCAGGTAGGGATGAGTCCATAATAATGTTGATTATTATGCCATTGATTACAGCAGTGATAGTAGCAACACTGCTATGATTCTGCAACGTCAGACGTCTGAGGCTATGTTTTTTCGATCTCAAATGTAAAATAAAAATGACTCGCTTAAGGGATTCACTGAGGCAAATGACATTTACTATAGAACTCGCTGGCGGCGGAGACAATTCAACAGGCCTAGAAATGGTGTTTTTTTGTTTTTACCATTAGAACATTACACAAAATTTTTTTCTTATTAATACAATTTTTTAATCTGATATTAACTTATTAATAGGTACAGGATTTATATGCGTGCAATAAGCCGTTTTCGAGAGAATTTTCAATAAAGGTCAAATTCTTCTTGTGTTCTAACTTTTTTTGTGGAGTTTCTATTACTTTAACGATAATTCTAATCAATACAATTGGTTCTTCACATGTTTAAGTATAATATATATTTTTTTCAAAGCAATTGTCTTGTCTATTTCTTGTAACATCTTCATTAAACAATGGATATTTTTAGTATTTAGCGTTTGTCTCCCCTTAAAGCAATTTGTTATCGGCATGGACAAAATTGTGTTAAGTTGACCTTTGAAATTTTGGGTATTTGTTGAATGGAAGTAAGGCACGGTTAATTAAATGTGATCTCGCCTGTAAACATGTGGAAGGAACAGTTAGGAGATAGTTGTGGCGCTACTGATCAACCAAAAAAGTCAACCAAAAAGTCACAAATAAGTTAATAGATGTACAAGACGAGGTTAGGGAATGAGTTCTGGCATTCCTCTATATTTTAGTCATACTGGTATTTAAATAGGTAGCTTACAAATGAATGACTTTGACGGCCCGTTGGATGAGTGGCAAGGATGCTTGCCTAACGTCTCAGGGGCCCCGGGTTCGATTCCCGGCGGGGTCAAGTTTCGAAATTTTAATGTAATTTTCAAAATTGACTCTGGTCTGGATTTGAAAGTAGTGGTAGGGCACACTGCGTTTCGCAGTCATTTGGGCATCCCGCCTGGCGGCAGTGACCACCCCCTTACAGAAGACCACCGTGAAATAACAGCATATACGTGCTGTTGTGTTTCGGTGAGTGAGTAAGGGATGCAAGAGCCCATTTCCTTATCCCCTCCTAATCCCTTATCCTTAATCCTACTGTAGTCGGCAGCGCACTTGCAGCACCTGTAGCGTTGCTTGTGTTATAGGCGACGGTAGCCACCTACCATCAAGTGGACCGTCAGCCTGTCTGTCGACATAATAGTCCAAGATCCCAGGGCCCCCAGACGTTACTTATTTTCTCATAAATAATAGACACGGGATAAAGTAGTGTTCGTACACACTGTGAGTGTGTGCATACCTGCTAGCTTGGGTCGACGGCCAATTCATGCGTACCAGGCGCTAAACATTCATGAATATAGTCCTCACTTTTCTTAAAGTCTCAGGGCTGATTTTTACATATATTTTAGATAATATTGCTAGTAACTAATAATAATTATTGCCAGACACTTTCTGTCGGCGCTTACCCTTTACAGACCCTTTGATGCTCCAAAAAAATAATAATGAATTTTTACTTATAGTCTCAATTTTGATTTTTTTATAGGACATTTAGGAAACTGTTTATAAACTTTTGGTCAGCAGCCAGACCAACTGGAAGGGCCAAACATCCCCCCAGACACACATAAACTGTCGTTATTATACCTGAGTTAGTCAAACTAAATAATACAATAAATCTAAGTTTCTTTAACCTATGTTTTATTTTTTATCATTGAATAGAATTGAATACTAAGATTTAAAAAAATCATGTTTATTAACAACTATAATATAAAGCTGAAATACCACTGACATACCTATTCATAAAGTTCTCCGGGAAGGAGTCACCTGGGGATTCCCCTTTGTGGCGGATCGTGGTCTACGGATAAAGTTGTCGAGAAATTAATTCGAAGACCCCGGTACACCTCCCTGGTAAAAAGTCGGCGACGGGATCTCGGAAGGCGCGAGAGCTAGAAAGTGGAAATTTGCGAAACGTCATAGAGGGTCATCGGGGGTTACCAAATCGAGTCTCATCCCCATCCCGTTCATACATTTTTTTTATACTCCATACAAATTTTTTGGATTTTTCAAAGCGGGATATCTCCGAAAGTGTCGAGGATAGGGAGGCGGTCTCTTCGGCGGACGGTCATCGTTCCTCGAGGTCCAACGGCCTGGACCTTCATCCTCCCCCCACCTGCCCCCCTTCACCCCCCCTCCATACGAAATTGCCACTTTTGGCGAAAGGGATGGGGATACCCGCTAAACGGTCGGAGCCATCCCGGCGGTCTCTATGGCGGGTTTCCATCCTACCGTGAGGAGCTTCCTGGGGGTCAACCAGGTTTTCGGATTTCCCCCCCCTTCATCCCCCCTCCATACAACGTGGTCTTTTTTTGGAACAGCTACCTTTTAGCCCGGAAGGAGTCCACCCGGGCCAGACTCTTGCACCTCGTTGGAGAGAGGATGAGTTTCCGCATTTCAGGAAGGCATCGAACCCTCGGTGTACCGACCTGGTATGAAGTCGGCGACGGGATCTCGGAAGGTATGAGAGCTAGGAAGGGGTGGTTTACGGAATGTCATAGAGGGTCATCGGGGGTTACCAAATCGAGTCTCATCCCCATCCCGTCCATACATTTTTTTTACACTCCATACGAATTTTTTGGATTTTTCAAAGCGGGATATCTCCGAAAGTGTCGAGGATAGGGAGGCGGTCTCTTCGGCGGACGATCATCGTTCCTCGAGGTCCAACGGCCTGGACCTTCACCCTCCCCCCACCTGTCCCCCTTCACCCCCCCTCCATACTAAATTACCGCTTTCGGCCGAAGGGATGGGGATACCCGCTAAACGGTCGGAGCTATCCCGGCGGTCTCTATGGCGGGTTCCCATCCCTCCGTGGGACGCTTCCTCGGGGCTATCCCGCTTTTCCGGTTTCTCCCCCCTTCATCCCACCTCCATACAAATTTTTAGTTTTTTGGAACGGCTGCCATTTCACCAGGAAGCAGTCGACTCGGGGTGGTCGCTTCTATCCCACGTTATAGAGGGTGACGTCACGAGTTCCTCAGACGACCTGAACCCTCGGTACACCGACCTGGTATAAAGTCGGTGAGAGGTCGTCGGAAACTACGAGTCGCAGAGGGGCGCGGTTTACGGAATGTCATAGAGGGCCATCGGGGGTCACCAAATTGTCACCCATCCTCATCCCGCCCGTACATTATTTTTACACTCCATACAACTTTTTCGAAATTTCCAATCCACTTAAATCCCAAACGGTGCGACCTATCCCGGCGATCGCTTCGGAGGATAGCGATCGCTCTCCGAGCCCCATCGACAGGGACCCTTATCTTCCCACTATCCCCATCCCTTCATCCCCCCTCCATACAAAATTACCACTTTTTCAGAAAGGGATGGGGATATCCGCCAAACGGTAGGAGGTATCCCGACTGTCTCTATGGCGGGATTCCATCCCTCCGTGGGATGCTTCCTCGGGGCTATCCCACTTTTCCGGTTTATCCCCCCTTCATCCCACCTCCATACAAATTTTCTGGAACGGCTACCTTTTCACCCGGAAGGAGTCGCCGGAGGAATCCCCATTGTAGCGGATCGGAGAGGGGGTGGCTCACTGAGTACCAGAACAGTACCAAAGGTTGAGGATCGCGACCTGGTGAAAATTCGGCGACGGGATCTCGGAAACTGTAAATCGCAGAGGAGCGGGGTTTGCGGGATGTCATAGAGGACCATCGGGGGTCACCACGTCGCGACCCCCCACTCCCCCCCCCCTTCGGACTCCCTCCATACGAAATCCCACTATGTTAGGGATCTTTCGCCCTTAAGAGACGGCGGTCGACGCGTCGCGGAGGGCCACGAGGTCGGGGTGCGCGAAAGACGAGGAGGGGGAGCCGCGGGGGGAAGGGGAGCGCGCAGCGCGACCCTCCCCCCCCCGGCCTTCCCTCCGAGGATTTCGCGCACCCCGACCTCGTGGCTCGGAGCGGCGCTGAGAGTCTGCCGGGGCGCCGAAAAAGTAAAAATTTTGATCCCCCCCTCGAACCCCCCGGCCGTATCTCGGAAACGGCGCGCCGCAGCCGGGTCGCGTTTGGGGTCGTCGGAGACGTCTCGGCGAGACGAATTTTTTGGTCGCGACAAAATTTCGAAATTCGCATTTTTGAACTTTTTCGAAAATATCTCGGGAGCGGTGCGTCGCGGACCACCCGTGTTGGTACTCATTTGAGAGGTCTCGGGGAGACGGATTTTTTGCAATAGACCAAATATCACAATTTGACATTTGCGGTCTACTCGGTAGACCGTCGGTAACCGTGGAAGGCAGACCTCCCGTGTTGGGTATCATTTGAAAGGTCTCGACGAGAACAATCCATTTACACCATCCCCCTCCCCCCTCTCCCACCGCCCACCCCCGAAGAGTCACGAAATACAATACTTATATCCAAATCCTTACCAAAACAATTCTAAAGACCAAAAACCATACCTAAACAATTTTTAAGAGCAATTGGAATACCGTTGCAACACCACTCGAGGGGCTCCCCCCCCGCGGGCTGCTTGCAGTCCGCGGCCGCACGCAAAAACTAGTTAACAACTATAAAGCCGAAATACCACTGACTTAACTACTCATTCATAAAGTTCTCCGGGAAGGAGTCACCTGGGGATTCCCCTTTGTGGCGGATCGTGGTCTACGGATAAAGTTGTCGAGAAATTAATTCAAAGACCTCGGTACACCTCCCTGGTAAAAAGTTGGCGACGGGATCTCGGAAGGTACGGGAGCTAGAAAGTGGAAATTTGCGAAACGTCATAGAGGGTCCCCGGGGGTTACCAAATCGCGACTCATCCCTATCCCGTCCATACATTTTTTTTACACTCCATACAACTTATTCGATGGCGGATAACTCCAAAAGTGGCGAGGATAGGGAGGCGGTCTCTTCGGCGGATAGTCATCGTTCCTCGAGGTCCAACGGCCTGGACCTTCACCCTCCCCCCACCTGCCCCCCTTCACCCCCCCTCCATACGAAATTGCCACTTTTGGCCAAAGGGATGGGGATACCAGCTAAACGGTCGAAGCTATCCCGGAGGTCTCTATGGCGGGTTTCCATCCTACCGTGAGGTGCTTCCTGGGGGTCAACCAGGTTTTCGGATTTCCCCCCCCTTCGTCCCCCCTCCATACAACGTGGTCTTCTTTTGGAAAAGCTACCTTTTCGCCAGGAAGGAGTCCACCCGGACCAGACTCTTGCACCTCGTTGGAGAGAGGATGAGTTTCCGCATTTCAGGAAGGCATCGAACCCTCGGTATACCGACCTGGTAAAAAGTTGTCGACGGGATCTCGGAAGGTATGAGAGCTAGGAAAGGGGGGTTTACGGAATGTCATAGAGGGTCATCGGGGGTTACCAAATTGAGTCTCATCCCCATCCCGTTCATACATTTTTTTTA
This sequence comes from Bembecia ichneumoniformis, assembly GCA_910589475.2. Lineage (NCBI taxonomy): Eukaryota > Metazoa > Arthropoda > Insecta > Lepidoptera > Sesiidae > Bembecia > Bembecia ichneumoniformis. The sequence goes on from OU342531.1 coordinate 1,532,484, forward strand.
TACTCCATACAAATTTTTTGAATTTTTCGAAGACGGATATCTCCAAAAGTGGTGAGGATAGGGAGGCGGTCTCTTCGGCGGATAGTCATCGTTGCTCGAGGTCCAACGGCCTGGACCTTCATCCTCCCCCCACCTGCCCCCCTTCACCCCCCCTCCATACGAAATTGCCACTTTTGGCCAAATGGATGGGGATACCAGCTAAACGGTCGGAGCTATCCCGGCGGTCTCTATGGCGAGTTTCCATCCCACCGTATGATGCTTCCTGGGGGTCAACGAGGTTTTCGAATTCCCCCCCCCTTCATCCCCCCTCCATACAACGTTTTCTTTTTTTGGAACAGCTACCTTTTCGCCAGGAAGGAGTCCTCCTGGGCCAGACTCTTGCACCGTGTTGGAGAGAGGGTGACCTTACAAGTTCCTCTGACCACCTGGTCCCTCGGTACACCACCCTGGGAAAAAGTTGGCGGAAGGATCTCGGAAACTGCGAGGGATAGAAGGATGCGGTTTACGGAACGTCATAGAGGGTCAACGGGGGTTACCAAATCGGGTTTCATCCCCATCCCGTCCATACATTTTTTTTACACTCCATACAAATTTTTTGGATTTTTCTAAGCGGGATAACTCCACAACGGTCGAGGATAGGGAGGCGTTCTCTTCGGCGGACGACCATCTCTCCTCGAGGTTCAACGGCTTGGACCTTCGTCCTCCCCCCACCTGTCCCCCTTCACCCCCCCTCCATACTAAATTACCACTTTTGGCCAAAGGGATGGGGATATCCGCCAAACGGTCGGAGATATCCCGACGGTCTCTATGGCGGGTTTCCATCCCTCCGTGGGATGCTTCCTCGGGGCTATCCCGCTTTTCCGGTTTCTCCCCCCTTCATCCCACCTCCATACAAATTTTTATTTTTTTGGAACGGCTGCCATTTTCCCAGGAAGCAGTCGACTCGGGGTGGTCGTTTCCATCCCAAGTTATAGGGGGTGAGGTCACGTGTTCCTCAGACGACCTGAACCCTCGGTACACCGACCTGGTATAAAGTCGGTGGGAGGTCCTCGGAAACTACGAGTCGCAGAGGGGCGTGGTTTACGGAATGTCATAGAGGGCCATCGGGGGTCACCAAATTGTCACCCATCCTCATCCCGCCCGTACATTTTTTTTACACTCCATACAACTTTTTCGAAATTTCCAATCCACTTAAATCCCAAACGGTGCGACCTATCCCGGCGATCGCTTCGGAAGATAGCGATCGCTCCCCGAGCCCCATCGGCAGGGACCCTTATCTTCCCACTATCCCCATCCCTTCATCCCCCCTCCATACAAAATTAGCACTTTTTCACAAAGGGATGGGGATATCCGCCAAACGGTAGGAGGTATCCCGACGGTCTCTATGGCGGGCTTCCGTCCCTCCGTGGGATGATTCATCGGGGCTATCCCGCTTTTCCGGTTTATCCCCCCTTCATCCCACCTCCATACAAATTTTCTGGAACGGCTACCTTTTCATCAGGAAGGAGTCGCCGGAGGAATCCCCATTGTAGCGGATCGGAGAGGGGGTGGCTCACGGAGTACCAGAACAGTACCAAAGGTTGAGGATCGCGACCTGGTAAAAATTCGGCGACGGGATCTGGGAAACTATAAATCGCAGAGAGGCGGGGTTTACGGGATGTCATAGAGGACCATCGGGGGTCACCACGTCGCGACCCCCCCCCACCCCCCCCCCCCCCCTTCGGACCCCCTCCATACGAAATCCCACTATGTTAGGGATCTTTCGCCCTTAAGAGACGGCGGTCGACGCGTCGCGGAGGGCCACGAGGTCGGGGTGCGCGAAAGACGAGGAGGGGGGAGCCGCGGGGGGAAAGGGGAGCGCGCAGCGCGACCCTCCCCCCCGGCCTTCCCTCCGAGGATTTCGCGCACCCCGACCTCGTGGCCCGGAGCGGCGCTGAGGGTCTGCCGGGGCGCCGAAAAAGTAAAAATTTTGATCCCCCCCTCGAACCCCCCGGCCGTGCCTCGGAAACGGCGCGCCGCAGCCGGGTCGCGTTTGGGGTCGTCGGTGACGTCTCGGACAGACAAATTTTTTGGTCGCGACAAAATTTCGAAATTCTCATTTTTGGACTTTTTCGAAAATATCTCAGGAGCGGTGCGTCGCGGACCACCCGTGTCGGTACTCATTTGAGAGGTCTCGGGGAGACGGATTTTTTGCAATAGACCAAATATCACAATTTGACATTTGCGGTCTACGCGGTAGACCGTCGGTAACCGTGGCAGGCAGACCCCCCGTGTTGGGTATCATTTGAACGGTCTCGACGAGAACAATCCATTTACACCATCCCCCTTCACCCTCTCCCCCCCGCACACCCCCGAAACGTCACGAAATACAAAACATATATCCAAATCCTTACCAAACCAATTCGAAAGACCAAAAACCATACCTAAACAATTTAAAAGAGCAATTGAAATACAGTTGCAACACCACTCGAGGGGCTCCCCCCCCGCGGGCTGCTTGCAGTCCGCGGCCGCACGCAAAAACTAGTTAACAACTATAAAGCTGAAATACCACTCATTCATTCATAAAGTTTTCCGGGAAGGAGTCACCTGGGGATTCCCCTTTGTGGCGGATCGTAGTCTACGAGGAAAATTATCGACAAATTAATTCAAAGACCTCGGTACACCTCCCTGGTAAAAAGTCGGCGACGGGATCTCGGAAGTTATGAGAGCTAGGGATGGGGGGTTTACGGAATGTCATAGAGGGTCATCGGGGGTTACCAAATCGAGTCTCATCCCCATCCCGTCCATACATTTTTTTTATACTCCATACAAATTTTTGGAATTTTTCGAAGACGGATAACTCCAAAAGTGGTAAGGATAGGGAGGCGGTCACTTCGCCGGATAGTCATGGTCCCTCGAGGTCCAACGGCCTGGACCATCATCCTCCTCCCACCTGTCCTCCTTCACCCCCCCTCCGTACGAAATTACCGCTTTCGGCCAAAGGGATGGGGATACCCGCTAAACGGTAGGAGCCATCCCGGCGGTCTCTATGGCGGGTTTCCATCCTACCGTGAGGTGCTTCCTGGGGGTCAACCAGGTTTTCGGATTTCCCCCCCCTTCATCCCCCCTCCATACAACGAGGTCTTTCTTTGGAACAGCCACCTTTTCGCCCGGATGGAGTCCACCCGGGCCAGACTCTTGCATCTCGTTGGAGAGAGGATGAGTTTCCGCATTTCAGGAAGGCATCTAACCCTCGGTGTGCCGACCTGGTACGAAGTCGGCGAGAGGTCCTCGGAAACCGTGAGGGATAGAAGAATGACGTTTACGGAATGTCATAGAGGGTCATCGGGGGTTACCAAATTGAGTCTCATCCCCATCCCGTTCATATATTTTTTTTACACTCCATACAACTTTTCTGGATTTTTCAAAGCGGGATAACTCCAAACGTGTCGAGGATAGGGAGGCGGTCTCTTCGGCGGACGACCATCGCTCCTCGAGGTCCAACGGCCTGGACCTTCACCCTCCCCCCACCTGTCCCCCTTCACCCCCCCTCCGTACTAAATTACCGCTTTCGGCCGAAGGGATGGGGATATTCGCCAAACGGTCGGAGCTATCCCGGCGGTCTCTATGGCGGGTTTCCGTCCCACCGTATGATGCTTCCTCGGGGCTATCCCAATTTTCCGGTTTCTCCCCCCTTCATCCCACCTCCATACAAATTTTTATTTTTTTGGAACGGCTGCCACTTTACCGGGAAGCAGTCGACTCGGGGTGGTACTTTCTATCCCACGTTACAGGGGGTGACGTCACGAGTTCCTCAGACGACCTGAACCCTCGGTACACCGACCTGGTATAGAGTCGGTGAGAGGTCCTCGGAAACTACGAGTCGCAGAGGGGCGTGGTTTACGGAATGTCATAGAGGGCCATCGGGGGTCACCAAATTATCGCCCATCCTCATCCCGCCCGTACATTTTTTTTACACTCCATACAACCTTTTCGAAATTTCCAATCCACTTAAATCCCAAACGGTGCGACCTATCCCTGCGATCGCTTCGGAGGATAGGGATCGCTCCCCGAGCTCCACCGGCCGGGACCGTCACCCTCCCCCCACCTGCCCTCCTTCACCCCCCCCTCTATACAAAATTACCACCTTTTCAGAAAGGGATGGGGATATCCGCCAAACGGTAGGAGGTATCCCGACGGTCTCTATGGCGGGCTTCCATCCCTCCGTGGGATGGTTCCTCGGGGCTATCCCGCTTTTCCGGTTTCTCCCCCCTTCATCCCGCCTCCATACAAATTTTTAGTTTTTTTTTGGAACGGCTACCTTTTCACCCGGAAGGAGTCACCGGAAGAATCCCCATTGTAGCGGATCGGAGAGGGGGTGGCTCACTGAGTACCAGGACAGTACCAAAGGTTGAGGATCGCGACCTGGTAAAAATTCGGCGACGGGATCTCGGAAACTGTAAATCGCAGAGGAGCGGGGTTTGCGGGATGTCATAGAGGGCCATCGGGGGTCACCACGTCGCGACACCCCCACCCCCACCCCACCCACCCCCCTCCGGATTCCCTCCATACGAAATCCCACTATGTTAGGGATCTTTCACCCTTAAGAGACGGCGGTCGACGCGTCGCGGAGGGCCACGAGGTCGGGGTGCGCGAAAGACGAGGAGGGGGGAGCCGCGGGGGGAAAGGGGAGCGCGTAGCGCGACCCTCCCCCCCGGCCCTCCCTCCGAGGATTTCGCGCACCCCGACCTCGTGGCCCGGAGCGGCGCTGAGGGTCTGCCGGGGCGCCGAAAAAGTAAATATTTTGATCCCCCCCTCGAACCCCCCGGCCGTATCTCGGAAACGGCGCGCCGCAGCCGGGTAGCGTTTGGGGTCGTCGGAGACGTCTCGGCGAGACGAATTTTTTGGTCGTGACAAAATTTCGAAATTCGCATTTTTGGACTTTTTCGAAAATATCTCGGGAGCGGTGCGTCGCGGACCACCCGTGTTGGTACTCATTTGAGAGGTCTCGGGGAGACGGATTTTTTGCAATAGACCAAATATCACAATTTGACATTTGCGGTCTACTCGGTAGACCGTCGGTTACCGTGGCAGGCAGACCCCCCGTGTTGGGTATCATTTGAACGGTCTCGACGAGGACAATCCATTTACACCATCCCCCCTCACCCCTCTCCCCCTCGCCCACCCCCGAAACGTCACGAAATACAAAACATATATCCAAATCCTTACCAAACCAATTAAAAGACCCAATACCACACCAAAACAATTTAAAAGATCAAATACCTACTACAGCAAAACCACTCGAGGGGCTCCCCCCCCGCGGGCTGCTTGCAGTCCGCGGCCGCACGCAAAAACTAGTTAACAACTATAAAGCTGAAATACCACTCATCATAAAGTTCTCCGGGAAGCAGTCACCTGGGTATTCCCCTTTATGGCGGATCGTGGTCTACGGATAAAGTTGTCGAGAAATTAATTCAAAGACCTCGGTACACCACCCTGGTAAAAAGTCGGCGACGGGATCTCGGAAGGTAGGAGAGCTAGGAAACGGGGGTTTACGGAATGTCATAGAGGGTCATCGGGGGTTACCAAATTGAGTCTCATCCCCATCCCGTTCATACATTTTTTTTATACTCCATACAAATTTTTTGAATTTTTCGAAGACGGATATCTCCAAAAGTGGTGAGGATAGGGAGGCGGTCTCTTCGGCGGACGATCATCGTTCCTCGAGGTCCAACGGCCTGGACCTTCATCCTCCCCCCACCTGCCCCCCTTCACCCCCCCTCCATACGAAATTGCCACTTTTGGCCAAAGGGATGGGGATACCAGCTAAACGGTCGGAGCTATCCCGGCGGTCTCTATGGCGGGTTTCCATCCCACCGTATGATGCTTCCTGGGGGTCAACGAGATTTTCGGATTTCCCCCCCTTCATCCCCCCTCCATACAACGTTGTCTTTTTTTGGAACAGCTACCTTTTCGCCAGGAAGGAGTCCACCTGGGCCAGACTCTTGCACCGTGTTGGAGAGAGGGTGATCTTACAAGTTCCTCTGACCACCTGGTCCCTCGGTACACCACCCTGGGAAAAAGTTGGCGGAAGGATCTCGGAAACTGCGAGGGATAGAAGGATGCGGTTTACGGAACGTCATAGAGGGTCACCGGGGGTTACCAAATCGGGTTTCATCCCCATCCCGTCCATACATTTTTTTTACACTCCATACAAATTTTTTGGATTTTTCTAAGCGGGATATCTCCAAAACGGTCGAGGATAGGGAGACGGTCTCTTCGGCGGACGACCATCGTTCCTCGAGGTCCAACGGCCTGGACCTTCGTCCTCCCCCCACCTGTCCCCCTTCACCCCCCCTCCATACTAAATTACCACTTTTGGCCAAAGGGATGGGGATATCCGCCAAACGGTCGGAGATATCCCGACGGTCTCTATGGCGGGTTTCCATCCCTCCGTGGGATGCTTCCTCGGGGCTATCCCGCTTTTCCGGTTTCTCCCCCCTTCATCCCACCTCCATACAAATTTTTATTTTTTTGGAACGGCTGCCATTTTCCCAGGAAGCAGTCGACTCGGGGTGGTCGTTTCCATCCCAAGTTATAGGGGGTGACGTCACGTGTTCCTCAGACGACCTGAACCCTCGGTACACCGACCTGGTATAAAGTCGGTGAGAGGTCCTCGGAAACTACGAGTCGCAGAGGGGCGTGGTTTACGGAATGTCATAGAGGGCCATCGGGGGTCACCAAATTGTCGCCCATCCTCATCCCGCCCGTACATTTTTTTTACACTTCATACAACCTTTTCGAAATTTCCAATCCACTTAAATCCCAAACGGTGCGACCTATCCCTGCGATCGCTTCGGAGGATAGGGATCGCTCCCCGAGCTCCACCGGCCGGGACCGTCACCCTCCCCCCACCTGCCCCCATTCACCCCCCCTCCATACAAAATTACCACTTTTTCAGAAAGGGATGGGGATATCCGCCAAACGGTAGGAGCTATCCCGACGGTTTCTATGGCGGGATTCCGTCCCTCCGTGAAATGGTTCCTCGAGGCTATCCCGCTTTTCCGGATTATCCCCCCTACATCCCACCTCCATACAAATTTTTAGTTTTTTTTGGAACGGCTACCTTTTCACCCGGAAGGAGTCACCGGAAGAATCCCCATTGTAGCGGATCGGAGAGGGGGTGGCTTACTGAGTACCAGGACAGTACCAAAGGTTGAGGATCGCGACCTGGTAAAAATTCGGCGACGGGATCTCGGAAACTGTAAATCGCCGAGGAGCGGGGTTTGCGGGATGTCATAGAGGACCATCGGGGGTCACCACGTCGCGACCCCCCACTCCCCCCCCCCCTTCGGACCCCCTCCATACGAAATCCCACTATGTTAGGGATCTTTCACCCTTAAGAGACGGCGGTCGACGCGTCGCGGAGGGCCACGAGGTCGGGGTGCGCGAAAGACGAGGAGGGGGGAGCCGCGGGGGGAAGGGGAGCGCGCAGCGCGACCCTCCCCCCCCCGGCCTTCCCTCCGAGGATTTCGCGCACCCCGACCTCGTGGCCCGGAGCGGCGCTAAGGGTCTTCCGGAGCGCGAAAAAGTAAAAATTTTGATCCCCCCCCTCGAACCCCCCGGCCGTATCTCGGAAACGGCGCGCCGCAGCCGGGTCGCGTTTGGGGTCGTCGGAGACGTCTCGGCGAGACGAATTTTTTGGTCGCGACAAAATTTCGAAATTCGCATTTTTGGACTTTTTCGAAAATATCTCGAGAGCGGTGCGTCGCCGACCACCCGTGTTGGTACTCATTTGAGAGGTCTCGGGGAGACGGATTTTTTGCAATAGACCAAATATCACAATTTGACAATTGCGGTCTACTCGGTAGACCGTCGGTAACCGTGGCAGGCAGACCCCCCGTGTTGGGTATCATTTGAAAGGTCTCGACGAGGACAATCCATTTACACCACCTTCTACCACCCCCCACCTTCCTACTATTCTCCCACCCCCGAAACGTCACGAAATACAAAACATATATCCCAATCCTTACCAAAACAATTCAAAAGACCAACAGCAACACCCAAACCAAAACAATTTAAAAGAGCAAACACAATACCACTCCAGAACCGGTCGAGGGGCTCCCCCCCCGCGGGCTGCTTGCAGTCCGCGGCCGCACGCAAAAACTAGTTAATATACTATAAAGCTCAAATACCACTCACTCACCCACCCTATTGATCTCCCGGAAGGAGTCACCTGCGGACTCCCCCTTGTGGCGGTTCGGAGAGGGGGTTTCGATTCGAGTGGCAGAAAAATCCCGGATCCTCGGTATACCGACCTGGTAAAAAGTCGGGGTATGGATCTCGGAAACTATGAACCCGAGAGGGACCCGGTCTGCGGAATGTCATAGAGGGTCATCGGGGGTCTCCACACCGCGACCCCCCCCTCTCCCCCCCATACGATTTTTTTACGCTCCATACAACCGTCCGGATCTTCGAATCCCCGCAGCTCCGAAACGGTGAGAGTCACGGCGGCGGTCACTTTGGGGGATAACATTGGCTCCCGGATATCCGTCGTCCGGGACCCTCGCCCTCCCCCCACCTCCCCCCCTTCGGACCCCCTCCATACGAAATTACACTTTCGTATGGATCTTTCGCCGCTCGAGGAGGGCGGTCGACCCGCCGCGCAGGGTCTCGACGCCGGGGGGGCGAACGACGAGGAGGGGGAGGCGGGGGGGGCAGGGGAGCGCGCAGCGCGACCCTCCCCCCCGGCCCCCCCTCCGAGGAAGTTCGCGACCCCGGCGTCGAGGGCCGGAGCGGCGGCAAAGGTCATCGGAGGGTTGCGGAATTACGTCCCGTTTGAATTTTTCACCCGTCACCCCGCCCTCCGGACCCCAACCCCCCCTCCGGCCCACCCTAAATGGGACTCGCAAGCGGTTCGACCGAAACACCCCGTGTTTGGGCTCGTTCGAACGGGCTCGCCGGATGGATTTCGATGGCTCCGACGGAATTTGGATTTAGCGCAGCGGCCCTCCCCTCCACCTCCCCCTCCACACGAAACCAAACGTCAAAGAGGTCCCTTCACCTATAAAAGAGACGGCGTTCGATCCGTCGCGGAGGGCAACGAGGTCGGCGAGCGCGAAAGACGAGGAGGGGGGTGGCGGGGGGGCAGGGGAGCGCGCAGCGCGACCCACCCCCCCGCCCCCCCCCTCCGAGGATTGAGCGCGCGCCGGCCGAGCGGCCCGCAGCGGCGGCATAGGATCTGGAAAAGTGAAAATTTCGACACTCCCCTCGGACCCCCCCGGCCGTATCTCGGAAACGGCGCGACGCAGCCGGGTCGTGTTTGGGGTCGTCGGAGACGTCTCGGGAAGAGGAATTTTTTGGTCGCGACAAAATTTCAAAATTCGCAAGCGGTTCGACCGAAACACCCCGTGTTTGGGCTCGTTCGAACGGGCGCGGCGAATGGATTGCGACGGCTCCGACGAAATTCGGATTTGGCGCACCGGCCCTCCCCTCCACCTCCCCCTCCGTACGAAATCACACATCAAAGAGGTTCTTTCGCCGACGAAGAGACGGCGGTCGATCCGTCGCGGAGGGCAACGAGGCCGGCGAGCGCGAAAGACGAGGAGGGGGGTGGCGGGGGGGCAGGGGAGCGCGCAGCGCGACCCTCCCCCCCGGCCCCCCCTCCGAGGATTGAGCGCGCGCCGGCCGAGCGGCCCGCAGCGGCGGCAACGGGTCCGTCGGAGCGACGAAAAGTGAAAATTTTGACACCCCCCTCGAACCCCCTCTGCCGTAACTCGGAAACGGCGCGACGCGGCCGGGTCGAGTTTGGGGTCGTAGGAGAGGTCTCGGGGAGAGGAATTTTTTGGTCGCGACAAAATTTCGAAATTCGTATTTTTGGACTTTTTCGGAAATATCTCGGGATCGGTGCGTCGCAGACCCCCCGTGTCGGTGCTCATTTGGGAGGTCTCCGGGAGACGGATTTTTTGCAATAGACCAAATGTCACAATTTGACATTTGCGGTCTACTCGGTAGACCGTCGGTGACCGTGGCGGGCAGACCCACCGTGTTGGGTATCGTTTGAAAGGTCTCGACGAGGACAATCCATTGGACACCATCCACCTCCCCCCCTTTCCCCCCTTCGGAACTCCTCTATGCAAGAAACACACATGAAAGAGATTCTTTCGCCGACGAAGAGACGGCGGTCGATCCGTCGCGGAGGGCCACGAGGACAGCGCGCGCGAAAGACGAGGAGGGGGGAGCCGGGTGGTAGGGGAGCGCGTAGCGCGACCCTCCCCCCCGGCCCCCTCCGAGTATTTCGCGCACGCCGGCCGAGTGGTCCGGAGCGGCGGCACGGGGTCTGCCCGAGCGAAGGAAAAGTGAAAATTTTGAACCCCCCTCGAACCCCCCCCCAGTCGTATCTCGGAAACGGCGCGACGCATCAGGGGCGTGTTTGGGGTCGTCGGAGACGTCTCGGGGAGAGGAATTTTTTCATCCCAATAGAATCTTATAATTCGCATTTTTGGACTTTTTCGAATATATCTAGGGACTTTGAGAGGTCTCGGCGAGTAGAATTTTTTGACATAGGTAATTTTTCTTTCGATGATATTTCAGCAACGGCGCGTCGCAGACCCACCGTGTTGGTACTCATTTGAGAGGTCTCGGCGAGTAGAATTTTTTGACATAGGTAATTTTTGTTTCGACGATATTTCAGCAACGGCGCATCGCAGACCCACCGTGTTGGTACTCATATAAGAGGTCTCGGGGAGAGGAATTTTTTGACATAGGTAATTTTTCTTTCCGTGATATTTCAGCAACGGCGCATCGCAGACCCCCCGTGTTGGTACTCATTTGAGAGGTCTCGGGGAGTAGAATTTTTTGGCATAGGCAATTTTTCTTTCGATGATATTTCAGCAACGGCGCGTCGCAGACCCACCGTGTTGGTACTCATTTAAGAGGTATCGGCGAGTAGAATTTTTTGACATAGGTAATTTTTGTTTCGACGATATTTCAGCAACGGCGCATCGCAGACCCACCGTGTTGGTACTCATATAAGAGGTCTCGGGGAGAGGAATTTTTTGACATAGGTAATTTTTCTTTCCGTGATATTTCAGCAACGGCGCGTCGCAGACCCACCGTGTTGGTACTCATTTGAGAGGTCTCGGCGAGTAGAATTTTTTGACATAGGTAATTTTTCTTTCTGTGATATTTCAGCAACGGCGCGTCGCAGACCCACCGTGTTGGTACTCATTTGAGAGGTCTCGGGGAGTAGAATTTTTCGACATAGGTAATTTTTCTTTCCGTGATATTTCAGCAACGGCGCGTCGCAGACCCACCGTGTCGGTACTCATTTGAGAGGTCTCGGGGAGTAGAATTTTTTGACATAGGTAATTTTTCTTTTCCGGCGCGTCGCAGACCCATCGTGTTGGTACTCATTTGAGAGGTCTCGGGGAGTAGAATTTTTTGACATAGGTAATTTTTCTTTCCATGATATTTCGGCAACGGTGCATCGCAGACCCCCCGTGTTGGTACTCATTAGAGAGGTCTCGGGGAGTAGAATTTTTTGACATAGGCAATTTTTCTTTCGACGATATTTCAGCAACGGCGCGTCGCAGACCCCCCGTGTTGGTACTCATTTGAGAGGTCTCGGCGAGTAGAATTTTTTGACATAGGCAATTTTTCTTTCCGTGATATTTCAGCAACGGCGCGTCGCAGACCCACCGTGTTGGTACTCATTTGAGAGGTCTCGGCGAGTAGAATTTTTTGACATAGGCAATTTTTCTTTCCGTGATATTTCAGCAACGGCGCGTCGCAGACCCATCGTGTTGGTACTCATTTAGGAGGTCTCGGCGAGTAGAATTTTTTGACATAGGCAATTTTTCTTTCGACGATATTTCGGCAACGGCGCATCGCAGACCCCCCGTGTTGGTACTCATTTGAGAGGTCTCGGCGAGTAGAATTTTTTGACATAGGCAATTTTTCTTTCCGTGGCATTTCAGCAACGGCGCGTCGCAGACCCACCGTGTTGGTACTCATTTGAGAGGTCTCGGCGAGTAGAATTTTTTGACATAGGCAATTTTTCTTTCCGTGATATTTCAGCAACGGCGCGTCGCAGACCCATCGTGTTGGTACTCATTAGAGAGGTCTCGGCGAGTAGAATTTTTTGACATAGGTAATTTTTCTTTCCATGATATTTCGGCAACGGTGCATCGCAGACCCCCCGTGTTGGTACTCATTAGAGAGGTCTCGGGGAGTAGAATTTTTTGACATAGGCAATTTTTCTTTCGACGATATTTCAGCAACGGCGCGTCGCAGACCCATCGTGTTGGTACTCATTTGAGAGGTCTCGGCGAGTAGAATTTTTTGACATAGGTAATTTTTCTTTCCGTGATATTTCAGCAACGGCGCGTCGCAGACCCACCGTGTTGGTACTCATTTGAGAGGTCTCGGCGAGTAGAATTTTTTGACATAGGCAATTTTTCTTTCCGTGATATTTCAGCAACGGCGCGTCGCAGACCCATCGTGTTGGTACTCATTTAGGAGGTCTCGGCGAGTAGAATTTTTTGACATAGGCAATTTTTCTTTCGACGATATTTCGGCAACGGCGCATCGCAGACCCCCCGTGTTGGTACTCATTTGAGAGGTCTCGGCGAGTAGAATTTTTTGACATAGGCAATTTTTCTTTCCGTGGCATTTCAGCAACGGCGCGTCGCAGACCCACCGTGTTGGTACTCATTTGAGAGGTCTCGGCGAGTAGAATTTTTTGACATAGGTAATTTTTCTTTCCGTGATATTTCAGCAACGGCGCGTCGCAGACCCACCGTGTTGGTACTCATTTGAGAGGTCTCGGCGAGTAGAATTTTTTGACATAGGCAATTTTTCTTTCCGTGGCATTTCAGCAACGGCGCGTCGCAGACCCACCGTGTTGGTACTCATTTGAGAGGTCTCGGCGAGTAGAATTTTTTGACATAGGCAATTTTTCTTTCCGTGATATTTCAGCAACGGCGCGTCGCAGACCCATCGTGTTGGTACTCATTTGAGAGGTCTCGGCGAGTAGAATTTTTTGACATAGGCAATTTTTCTTTCGATGATATTTCGGCAACGGCGCGTCGCAGACCCACCGTGTTGGTACTCATTTGAGAGGTCTCGGGGAGTAGAATTTTTTGACATAGGCAATTTTTCTTTCCGTGATATTTCAGCAACGGCGCGTCGCAGACCCACCGTGTTGGTACTCATTTGAGACGTCTCGGCGAGTAGAATTTTTTGACATAGGCAATTTTTCTTTCCGTGATATTTCAGCAACGGTGCATCGCACACCCCCCGTGTTGGTACTCATTCAAGAGGTCTCGGGGAGTAGAATTTTTCAGTGGAGATGAAATTTCGAAATTTGAATTTTTGGACTTTTTCGAAAATATCTTAGGAGCGGTGCGTCATGGACCCCCCGTGTTGGTACTCATTTAAGAGGTTGCGGTGAGACGAATTTTTTTAACATAGGCATTTTTTTCGTTACTTGTGTTATAAAGTAACTATTGCTACCTACCATCAAGATCGATACATAAATAAAATAATAATATCAATCTGAAGTTAGCAAGGAACAAAAAAATGTAAAGTAAAAGATAAAAATGAAATGAGAATGTTTAAATTATGCTGACTACTTTTTAATCATTTAAAGCTGTTTAGATTTTATAAAAGAATTATTTTGTTACAGTTTTTTTAGTAAATATCATGTAAATGCATAAAATAAAGTATCAATTTATAGTTATAAATAAAAAACATACCAACAACATAAGTATTCGTTATTATTCTTGCTGTAACAATTAATCAAATGGAAATTTTTATATCAAAAACATTTCCTGAAAATAGAAATACAAAATATAATAATGTGAATAATATGTATAGTAATAATATATACATATAATAATAAGCATATACATTACACATTTAGTATTTTGATTAAAAAATTCAGTCTCTATTCTTACATACTTATTAGACCCACCGTGTTAGTACTCATTGGAGAGGTCTGCGGGAGACGGATTTTTTGCAATAGACCAAATATCAAAATTTGACAGTTGTGGTCTACTCGGTAGACCGTTGGTAACCGTGGCAGGCAGACCCCCCGTGTTGGGTATCATTTGAAAGGTCTCAACGAGGACAATCCATTGACACCATTCCCCTCCCTCCCCCCCTCTCCCCCACCCCCGAAACGTCACGAAATACAAAACATATCCAAATCCTTACCAAAACAATTCATAAGACCCAAAGCCATACCACACCTAAACAATTTAAAAGAGCAAATACCTACAACCACTCCAGAACCGGTCGAGGGGCTATCCCCCCGCGGGCTGCTTGCAGCCCGCGGCAACGAGCGGAAGCTAGTTAACAACTATAAAGCTGAAATACCACTCACTCATTCATAAAGTTCTCCGGGAAGGAGTCACCTGGGGATTCCCCTTTGTGGCGGATCGTAGTCTACGAGGAAAATTATCGACAAATTAATTCAAAGACCTCGGTACACCTCCCTGGTAAAAAGTCGGCGACGGGATCTCGGAAGGTGCGAGAGCTAGAGATGGGGGGTTTACGGAATGTCATAGAGGGCCATCGGGGGTTACCAAATCGAGTCTCATCCCCATCCCGTTCATACATTTTTTTTATACTCCATACGAATTTTTTGGATTTTTCAAAGCGGGATATCTCCGAAAGTGTCGAGGATACGGAGGCGGTCTCTTCGGCGGACGATAATCGTTCCTCGAGGTCCAACGGCCTGGACCTTCATCCTCCCCCCACCTGCCCACCTTCACCCCCCCTCCATACGAAATTGCCACTTTCGGCCAAAGGGATGGGGATACCAGCTAAACGGTCGGAGCTATCCCGACGGTCTCTATGGCGGATTTCCATCCTACCGTGAGGAGCTTGCTGGGGGTCAACCAGGTTTTCGGATTTCCCCCCCTTCATCCCCCCTCCATACAACGTTGTCTTTTTTTGGAACAGCTACCTTTTAGCCCGGAAGGAGTCCACCTGGGCCAGACTCTTGCACCTTGTTGGAGAGAGGGTGAGTTTCCGCGTTTCAGGAAGGCATCGAACCCTCGGTATACCGACCTGGTATAAAGTCGGCGACGGGATCTCGGAAGGTATGAGAGCTAGGAAGGGGTGGTTTACGGAATGTCATAGAGGGTCATCGGGGGTTACCAAATTGAGTCTCATCCCCATCCCGTTCATACATTTTTTTTACACTCCATACAAATTTTTTGGATTTTTCAAAGCGGGATAACTCCACAACGGTCGAGGATAGGGAGGCGGTCTCTTCGGCGGACGACCATCGCTCCTCGAGGTCCAACGGCCTGGACCTTCACTCTCCCCCCACCTGTCCCCCTTCACCCCCCCTCCGTACTAAATTACCACTTTTGGCCGAAGGGATGGGAATACCGGCTAAACGGTCGGAGCTATCCCGGCGGTCTCTATGGCGGGCTTCCATCCCTCAGTGGGATGCTTCCTCGGGGCTATCCCGCTTTTCCGGTTTCTCCCCCCTTCATCCCACCTCCATACAAATTTTTATTTTTTTGGAACGGCTGCCATTTTACCAGGAAGCAGTCGACTCGGGGTGGTCGCTTCTATCCCACGTTATAGGGGGTGAGGTCACGTGTTCCTCAGACGACCTGAACCCTCGGTACACCGACCTGGTATAAAGTCGGTGGGAGGTCCTCGGAAACTACGAGTCGCAGAGGGGCGTGGTTTACGGAATGTCATAGAGGGCCATCGGGGGTCACCAAATTGTCACCCATCCTCATCCCGCCCGTACATTTTTTTTACACTCCATACAACTTTTTCGAAATTTCCAATCCACTTAACTCCCAAACGGTGCGACCTATCCCGGCGATCGCTTCGGAGGATAGCGATCGCTTCCCGAGCCCCACCGGCCGGGACCGTCACCCTCCCCCCACCTGCCCCCCTTCACCACCCCTCCATACGAAATTGCCACTTTTGGCCAAAGGGATGGGGATATCCGCCAAACGGTGGGATGTATCCCGACGGTCTTTATGGCGGGATTCCATCCCTCCGTGAAATGGTTCCTCGGGGCTATCCCGCTTTTCCGGTTTCTCCCCCCTTCATCCCACCTCCATACAAATTTTTAGTTTTTTTTTGGAACGGCTACCTTTTCACCCGGAAGGAGTCGCCGGAGGAATCCCCATTGTAGCGGATCGGAGAGGGGGTGGCTCACCGAGTACCAGAACAGTACCAAAGGTTGAGGATCGCGACCTGGTGAAAATTCGGCGACGGGATCTCGGAAACTGTAAATCGCAGAGGAGCGGGGTTTGCGGGATGTCATAGAGGGCCATCGGGGGTCACCACGTCGCGACACCCCCACCCCCACCCCACCCACCCCCCTCCGGATTCCCTCCATACGAAATCCCACTATGTTAGGGGTCTTTCGCCCTTAAGAGACGGCGGTCGACGCGTCGCGGAGGGCCACGAGGTCGGGGTGCGCGAAAGACGAGGAGGGGGGAGCCGCGGGGGGAAAGGGGAGCGCGCAGCGCGACCCTCCCCCCCGGCCCTCCCTCCGAGGATTTCGCGCACCCCGACCTCGTGGCCCGGAGCGGCGCTGAGGGTCTGCCGGGGCGCCGAAAAAGTAAAAATTTTGATCCCCCCCTCGAACCCCCCGGCCGTATCTCGGAAACGGCGCGCCGCAGCCGGGTCGCGTTTGGGGTCGTCGGAGACGTCTCGGCGAGACGAATTTTTTGGTCGCGACAAAATTTCGAAATTCCCATTTTTGGACTTTTTCGAAAATATCTCGGGAGCGGTGCGTCGCGGACCACCCGTGTCGGTGCTCATTTGAGAGGTCTCGGGGAGACGGATTTTTTGCAATAGACCAAATATCACAATTTGACATTTGCGGTCTACTCGGTAGAGAGTCGGTAACCGTGGCAGGCAGACGCCCCGTGTTGGGTATCATTTGAAAGGTCTCGACGAGGACAATCCGTTGGACACCATCCACCTCCCCCCCTCTCCCCCTCCCCACCTCCGAAACGTCACGAAATACAAAACAATTATCCAAATCCTTACCAAACCAATTAAAAGACCCAATACCACACCAAAACAATTTACAAGAGCGACTCCAAAACCACAGCAAAACCACTCGAGGGGCTCCCCCCCCGCGGGCTGCTTGCAGTCCGCGGCCGCACGCAAAAACTAGTTAACAAATATAAAGCTGAAATACCACTGACATACTCATGCATAAAGTTCTCCGGGAAGGAGTCACCTGGGGATTCCCCTTTGTGGCGGATCGTGGTCTACGGATAAAGTTGTCGAGAAATTAATTCGAAGACCCCGGTACACCTCCCTGGTAAAAAGTCGGCGACGGGATCTCGGAAGGTGCGAGAGCTAGAAAGTGGAAATTTGCGAAACGTCATAGAGGGTCATCGGGGGTTACCAAATCGCGTCTCATCCCCATCCCGTCCATACATTTTTTTTATACTCCATACGAATTTTTTGGATTTTTCGAAGACGGATATCTCCGAAAGTGTCGAGGATAGGGAGGCGGTCTCTTCGGCGGACGGTCATCGTTCCTCGAGGTCCAACGGCCTGGACCTTCTTCCTCTCCCCACCTGCCCCCCTTCACCCCCCCTCCATACGAAATTACCACTCTTGGCGAAAGGGATGGGGATACCCGCTAAACGGTCGGAGCCATCCCGGCGGTCTCTATGGCGGGTTTCCATCCTACCGTGAGGTGCTTCCTGGGGATCAACCAGGTTTTCGGATTTCCCCCCCCTTCATCCCCCCTCCATACAACGTGGTATTTTTTTGGAACAGCCACCTTTTCGCCCGGAAGGAGTCCACCCGGGCCAGACTCTTGCACCTCGTTGGAGAGAGGATGAGTTTCCGCATTTCAGGAAGGCATCGAACCCTCGGTGTACCGACCTGGTATGAAGTCGGCGAGAGGTCCTCGGAAACCGTGAGGGATAGAAGGATGACGTTTACGGAATGTCATAGAGGGTCATCGGGGGTTACCAAATCGAGTCTCATCCCCATCCCGTCCATACATTTTTTTTATACTCCATACAAATTTTTTGGATTTTTCAAAGCGGGATATCTCCAAAAGTGGTGAGGATAGAGAGGCGGTCTCTTCGGCGGACCGTCATAGTTCCTCGAGGTCCAACGGCCTGGACTTTCATCCTCCCCCCACCTGCCCCCTTCACCCCCCCTCCATACTAAATTACCACTTTCGGCCAAAGGGATGGGGATACCGACTAAATGGTGGGAGCCATCCCGACCGTCTCTATGGCGGGCTTCCATCCCTCCGTAATATGCTTCCTCGGGGCTATCCCGCTTTTCCGGTTTCTCCCCCCTTCATCCCACCTCCATACAAATTTTTAGTTTTCTGGAACGGCTGCCATTTTACCAGGAAGCAGTCGACTCGGGGTGGTCGTTTCTATCCCACGTTATAGGTGGTGACGTCACGAGTTCCTCAGACGACCTGAACCCTCGGTACACCGACCTGGTATAAAGTCGGTGGGAGGTCCTCGGAAACTACGAGTCGCAGAGGGGCGTGTTTTACGGAATGTCATAGAGGATCATCGGGGGTCACCAAATTGTCACCCATCCTCATCCCGCCCGTACATAATTTTTACACTCCATACAACTTTTTCGAAATTTCCAATCCACTTAAATCCCAAACGGTGCGACCTATCCCGGTGATCGCTTCGGAGGATAGCGATCGCTCCCCGAGCCCCACCGGCCGGGACCGACACCCTCCCCCCACCTGCCCCCCTTCACCCCCCCTCCATACAAAATTACCACTTTTTCAGAAAGGGATGGGGATATCCGCCAAACAGTAGGAGGTATCCCGACGGTCTCTATTGTGGGTTTCCATCCCTCCGTGGGATGTTTCCTCGGGGCTATCCCGCTTTTCCGGTTTATCCCCCCTTCATCCCACCTCCATACAAATTTTCTGGAACGGCTTCCTTTTGACCCGGAAGGAGTCGCCGGAGGAATCCCCATTGTAGCGGATCGGAGAGGGGGTGGCTCACTGAGTACTAGAACAGTATCAAAGGTTGAGGATCGCGACCTGGTAAAAATTCGGCGACGGGATCTCGGAAACTATAAATCGCAGAGAGGCGGGGTTTACGGGATGTCATAGAGGACCATCGGGGGTCACCACGTCGCGACCCCCCCACTCCCCCCTTAATTTTTTTTACTCTCACCTTCTTCGGACCCCCTCCGTAGAAATTCACACACTGTTAGGGATCTTTCACCCTTGAGAGACGGCGGTCGACGCGTCGCGGAGGGCCACGAGGTCGGGGTGCGCGAAAGACGAGGAGGGGGGAGCCGCGGGGGGAAAGGGGAGCGCGCAGCGCGACCCTCCCCCCCGGCCCTCCCTCCGAGGATTTCGCGCACCCCGACCTCGTGGCCCGGAGCGGCGCTGAGGGTCTGCCGGGGCGCCGAAAAAGTAAAAATTTTGATCCCCCCCTCAAACCCCCCGGCCGTGTCTCGGAAACGGCGCGCCGCAGCCGGGTCGCGTTTGGGGTCGTCGGAGACGTCTCGGCGAGACGAATTTTTTGATCGCGACAAAATTTCGAAATTCGCATTTTTGAACTTTTTCGAAAATATCTCGGGAGCGGTGCGTCGCGGACCACCCGTGTTGGTACTCATTTGAAAGGTCTCGGGGAGACGGATTTTTTGCAATAGACCAAATATCACAATTTGACAGTTGCGGTCTACTCGGTAGACCGTCGGTGACCGTGGCAGGCAGACCCCCCGTGTTTGGTATTATTTGAAAGGTCTCGACGAGGACAATCCATTTACACCACCTTCTACCACCCCCCACCTTCTTACTATTCCCCCACCCCCGAAACGTCACGAAATACAAAACATATATCCCAATCCTTACCAAAACAATTCAAAAGACCAACAGCAACACCCAAACCAAAACAATTTACAAGAGCGACTCCCAACACCACTCCAGAACCGGTCGAGGGGCTCCCCCCCCGCGGGCTGCTTGCAGTCCGCGGCCGCACGCAAAAACTAGTTAACAACTATAAAGCTGAAATACCACTGACTGACTGATCTACTGACCTTAACTTCGGGGAAGCAGTCACCTGGGGATTCCCCTTTGTGGCGGATCGTGGTCTACGGATAAAGTTGTCGAGAAATTAATTCGAAGACCTCGGTACACCGTCCTGGTAAAAAGTCGGCGACGGGATCTCGGAAGGTAGAAGAGCTGGAAAGTGGAAATTTGCGGAACGTCATAGAGGGTCCCCGGAGGTTACCAAATCGCGACTCATCCCTATCCCGTCCATACATTTTTTTTACACTCCATACAACTTCTTCGATGGCGGATATCTCCGAAAGTGTCGAGGATAGGGAGGCGGTCTCTTCGGCGGATAGTCATCGTTCCTCGAGGTCCAACGGCCTGGACCTTCACCCTCCACCAACCTGCCCCCCTTCACCCCCCCTCCATACGAAATTGCCACTTTTGGCCAAAGGGATGGGGATACCAGCTAAACGGTAGGAGCTATCCCGGAGGTCTCTATGGCGGGTTTCCATCCTACCGTGAGGTGCTTCCTGGGGGTCAACCAGGTTTTCGGATTCCCCCCCCCTTCATCCCCCCTCCATACAACGGGGTCTTTTTTTGGAACAGCTACCTTTTAGCCCGGAAGGAGTCCACCCGGGCCAGACTCTTGCAACTCGTTGGAGAGAGGATGAGTTTCCGCATTTCAGGAAGGCATCGAACCCTCGGTGTACCGACCTGGTAAAAAGTCGGCGAGAGGTCCTCGGAAACCGTGAGGGATAGAAGGATGAGGTTTACGGAATGTCATAGGGGGTCGTCGGGGGTTACCGAATTGAGTCTCATCCCCATCCCGTTCATACATTTTTTTTACACTCCATACAAATTTTTTGGATTTTTCAAAGCGGGATACCTCCACAACGGTCGAGGATAGGGAGGCGGTCTCTTCGGCGGACGACCATCGCTCCTCAAGGTCCAACGGCCTGGACCTTCGTCCTCCCCCCATCCCCACCCCTTCACCCCCCCTCCATACTAAATTACCACTTTCGGCCAAAGGGATGGGGATACCGGCTAAACGGTAGGAGCTATCCCGGCGGTCTCTATGGCGGGTTTCCATCCCTCCGTAAGATGCTTCCTCGGGGCTATCCCGCTTTTCCGGTTTCTCCCCCCTTCATCCCGCCTCCATACAATTTTTTTATTTTCTGGAACGGCTGCCATTTTCCCAGGAAGCAGTCGACTTAGGGTGGTCTTTTCTATCCCATGTTATAGGGGGTGAGGTCACGAGTTCCTCAGACGACCTAAACCCTCGGTGCACCGACCCGGTATAAAGTCGGTGAGAGGTCCTCGGAAACTACGAGTCGCAGAGGGGCGTGGTTTGCGGAATGTCATAGAGGGTCATCGGGGGTCACCAAATTGTCACCCATCCTCATCCCGCCCGTACATTATTTTTAAACTCCATACAACTTTTTTGAAATTTCCAATCCCCGTAGATCCCAAACGGTGCGACCTATCCCGGCGATCGCTTCGGAGGATAGGGACCGTTCCCCGAGCCCCATCGGCAGGGACCCTTATCCTCCCACTATCCCCATCCCTTCACCCCCCCTCCATACAAAATTACCACCTTTTCAGAAAGGGATGGGGATATCCGCCAAACGGTAGGAGGTATACCGACGGTCTCTATGGCGGGCTTCCGTCCCTCAGTGGGATGCTTCCTCGGGGCTATCCCGCTTTTCCGGTTTATCCCCCCTTCATCCCGCCTCCATACAAATTTTTAGTTTCTTTTTGGAACGGCTACCTTTTCACCCGGAAGGAGTCGCCGGAGGAATCCCCATTGTAGCGGATCGGAGAGGGGATGGCTCACTGAGTACCAGAACAGTACCAAAGGTTGAGGATCGCGACCTGGTGAAAATTCGGCGACGGGATCTCGGAAACTGTAAATCGCAGAGGAGCGGGGTATGCGGGATGTCATAGAGGACCATCGGGGGTCACCACGTCGCGACCCCCCCACTCCCCCTCCCCTTCGGACCCCCTCCATACGAAATCCCACTATGTTAGGGATCTTTCGCCCTTAAGAGACGGCGGTCGACGCGTCGCGGAGGGCCACGAGGTCGGGGTGCGAGAAAGACGAGGAGGGGGGAGCCGCGGGGGGAAAGGGGAGCGCGCAGCGCGACCCTCCCCCCCGGCCCTCCCTCCGAGGATTTCGCGCACCCCGACCTCGTGGCCCGGAGCGGCGCTGAGGGTCTGCCGGGGCGCCGAAAAAGTAAAAATTTTGATCCCCCCCTCGAACCCCCCGGCCGTATCTCGGAAACGGCGCGCCGCAGCCGGGTCGCGTTTGGGGTCGTCGGAGACGTCTCGGCGAGACGAATTTTTTGGTCGTGACAAAATTTCGAAATTCGCATTTTTGGACTTTTTCGAAAATATCTCGGGAGCGGTGCGCCGCGGACCACCCGTGTTGGTACTCATTTGAGAGGTCTCAGGGAGACGGATTTTTTGCAATAGACCAAATATCACAATTTGACATTTGCGGTCTACTCGGTAGACCGTCGGTAACCGTGGCAGGCAGACCCCCCGTGTTGGGTATCATTTGAATGGTCTCGACGAGGACATTCCATTTACACCATCCCCCTTTCCCTCCCCCCTCTCTCCCACCCCCTAAACGTCACGAAATACAAAACATATATCCAAATCCTTACCAAACCAATTATAAAGACCAAAAACCATACCTAAACAATTTAAAAGAGCAATTGGAATACCGTTGCAACACCACTCGAGGGGCTCCCCCCCCGCGGGCTGCTTGCAGTCCGCGGCCGCACGCAAAAACTAGTTAAATTATAAAATTACACAAAGCTATATATTTTTCTCTTGGCATTTTTTGGAGTAGGTTTTTCAAAATTTAAAATACGGAGAGATTCTTCGAGTACACCTTTTACACCACCACTAGCACGTTTTGCTGCTTCTTGACATAGCTAGTACGTGTAATATAAAATTATTTGCCATTTTTGCGGAGGGCAGGGTAATATACGCACCCATACTAACAATTTACTCACACTGGTACTTGTTCACACTGGCATACTGTACCTACATGATGACGACGAGATAGAGAGCTATATGCGATTACTGTATGTTCGAAGGAGTACAGGAGTACTCCACTCCTGTGATAGATTTCACTTGCTCGCATGGAACATACACCACCTTTTTATAAACTTGATATTTAATAACATTTTTTACAACATAAAACTGTACCATTCGGCATTTTATTGTTAGAAGTTGGCCACATATTGTAAGATTTTTCTATCAGATTTCTGATTAGGAAGTAAGTATAGGAATAGAAAGAGATCGATAAACATAGATATCTCTCTCACACTAACCTCGCGCTTAACATATAACGACACTTTATGTGTGTCTGGGGGGATGTTTGTCTGACTGCTGACCAAAAGTTTATAAACAGTTTCCTAAATGTCCTATAAAAAAATCAAAATTGAGACTATAAGTAAAAATTCATTATTATTTTTTTGGAGCATCAAAGGGTCTGTAAAGGGTAAGCGCCGACAGAAAGTGTCTGGCAATAATTATTATTAGTTACTAGCAATATTATCTAAAATATATGTAAAAATCAGCCCTGAGACTTTAAGAAAAGTGAGGACTATATTCATGAATGTTTAGCGCCTGGTACGCATGAATTGGCCGTCGGCCCAAGCTAGCAGGTATGCACACACTCACAGTGTGTACGAACACTACTTTATCCCGTGTCTATTATTTATGAGAAAATAAGTAACGTCTGGGGGCCCTGGGATCTTGCTCTATAACATTAAAAGAAAAACAGGCGCATACGTATCTAAGTGTTTGACATTTTGCCATCTCTTACCATGAAATAATAGTATCTTATTCTCAGCTAGGCGGTATCTTTATATCTGAAAGATTCGGCTGGAATTGCCTCGCTCAGTTGGTTCTTGACAGAAACAGATTCACAGAACAGAAACGACTTGACGGCTAGATTCAAGACTGAAGAGGCGCGCGCACACAAACACACACACACAGAGAGAAAAGTGAAACTCCCTCTTCTTTTCTCTTTTTTTGCAAACATTCTACGCAATAAATTGCGAAATGTTTGGGCGAATGCCGTTCGGTTCTTGGTTTTGTATTGAAATAACTTTCTCTTTACTGTTATAGCAACAGAGAATTATTTATAATTCACAAAAGAAATCGAAAATACTTCTCAATCAGTACATTCCCCAGGAAACATCAACTCTACCAACTTTTATACTTATTGGAACAACCAAACCGAGTAAGACTATTTCAGCTTTCAGCTTAAAATTGTGTTCAATTTCGAGTTTATTTAAAGAAGAAGCGCCGCATTTAATCAAGTAAACACTGACATCGTTAGTTCATATTCATTTTGATGGGGAAAGTTTTAAACGTTTCGCATTAAAACATAGCAGTTTTCCATTAAAAGTTTTCAACCGTTATGTGCTTGCATGTGATCGGTTTATATTTTAAAATTCACTTTTGCATGCCATGTTTTCCTTTAATGCTCCAATATCGTCATGAATAAATGATTTTCGACTGCGTATGGAATTGAAAAAGGCTCAATAAACGAATGTAATTGGATAGCTAGCAAGCGGACCGTTTGTGTTTTTGAATATCTGAGCGTTTTAGTTTATGGTATTTTTTAATTATCCAGAGCGATAATAATCGAAGCCAAATCAACAAACTACTCTCGAGTTTGGTATATGTGCCATAAAGTGGACAATCAGCATCTTTGCATCTTTTCTTTAAAAAGACTTTATGTCAAGATTACTTAAGGCTGCAGCGAAAACGAAACCTTTTGCCACCGCAACAAATTCTACTTTCAATTTTTTTACTAATTATGTAAATATCCATATTGGTAATATTATAAATGTGAAAGTAACTCTGTCTATCTATTCTTTTCACGCCTAAACCGATCATCATGAAATTTTGCATACACGTTGTCAGAGATGGAGGAAAGGACACGGGGTACCTTTCATCCAGAAAAAAGTACAGTTCCCGAGGGATCTGCTAACGCCTGGCAAAGCTATAAATGAAATAAAGATGTCAGGCGTTACATTGCTCATATATTTAGTTAGCCGTTATTTTATTATTTTATAATGGGGGCGAAGCCGCGGGCACCGGCTAGTTTTTTATGTATTTGGAATTAGATAGGCATTCATTTTGAAAGCGAAGGCCAAAATTAAACAAACATGATTTTGTTATCATAATAACCGTTTTGTGGTTCAGAAAGGAACGCGTAGGAGGAGTGCGATCACTCACTCAACAGTCTTACGTAAGCTTTGTATATTATGTTCGAATTTGAACTCTCCATGGTTTAGTCAATGGAAGCCAACCCCGAGACACTTCACCGATGTCGCCGTGGGATATTTAAATTTTAAATAGGCGGCTTACAAACGTATCGGGCGCAAACGTGTCCAAGTGTTTGATATTCTATCGAGAAAATCCCACAATGCTGCTAATCTTGAACATTCAAAATTACGCTCCAAAATTATACCGACGGTGCGGCATTGGAGAGGAATTATTTAGCATTCCTCTTTTAAAAATTAACTTTTGACAATTCAAAATACGCCTAATTCTCATAACAATATCGCTGCGGACACTCAAGATAAATGCATCGATTTAGTCTTAATAAGCAAACCAAACAAAATAGCCATCGGCCATTTACAAATTAATACATTTATATACGCCGCAATCACCGCTAAAAATCGCCAGCAGATGGCGCAAAATAAAATATTTCAATAATAAAGAAAATTAAAGGATTTTTATATAATATTCTAATACATGTATACAAAAATCTCCTGTCACGGTGTTTGTGGTCGCACTCCTCCGAAACGGCTCGACAGAAATCTTGTTTGTATATTTGGTAGGTATGAGAATAGGTCGTAAAGTATTTTTCACCATTTTTAATCCCATTTTTTGATTGCGATTTAAGTATTTTTGTATGAAGAATATGCAAATAATTTAACCGTCGTTCATTAACGTGAAGTGTCGCGTCACTTTGACATATATAATTCTTATTGGATCCGATAGGTGGCTCCACAATCGGGTTATAGAATTATTTTCGAGTTCCGGCAGGACAACGTCTGCTGCTGCTGGGTCTTCTAGTAATATACATATATTACTAGCTCAACTCGGCCACGCTTCGCTGCGGCCCATACGGCGGTGGAGTGCGCGTATTAGGGCGCCCCATACTGGACACTGCTTATATATAGTACTATTGATCGTAGCGTGATGTTATATAGCCTATAGACTTACTCGATAAATAGACTATTCAACACAAAAACATTTTTTCAATTCGAACCAGTAGTTCCTGAGATTAGCGGGTTCAACCAAACAAACAAACAAACTATTCAGCTTTATATATATACTATATAAAAAGTATATATATTAGTATACTAATATACTATATATATTAGTATAGAGTATAGATGTTAAATTTAACGTCAAAAAATCCTGAAACACAATTCGGCAGAGTTACACAGAGTAAAATTTTAATGACAAGTTTATTATATTGAAACAATTGTGTTGGTAATAGTTAAAATTAAGTATTATAAAAGCATCGTCTTGTACAAATAAATATATACGCAATGTAAATTCATAGTCTTTATTACAAGCACTGTATAATAATATTTTTCTTATTGTATCCATTCCACAACGTAAGCTTTGTATTCGGCTGGGTGCGAAGGGCACAGGACCGTGTGTGGTGGAGGCTTATTATTCAACAGGGGAGAAACACAGGCTAATGATGACAATGATCGTTTCCAACTTTTTTACTATTTTCAATTTAATTTAATCACGTGGCAACTCTCCTTCCTTGTTGATGTGAAAGAAAGACGCGGAAATGGAAAAACACCGCAATAATAAAGCCCTGTATTACGAACTGGCAAAATAAGGAACAAGTTGAAAAATTCGCAAATTAAAAAAGCAATTGAATCCACCAATTTGCCCGTGGGAATGCACAGTTGCAAGCCGCATTTATAAAAAACGAAGCCGCCCTTAGACTGCGCTGCAATCTCGCTGTACAGTGTACATACCGAATTACCGATTATATTGTTACGACAAACTATGGAACGTTCTGGAAAAAGCGTTAGAGCCGGTCGAAAGTCTCGAACGTTCTACCCTAGCGATGGTAGCCACCCTCCTTGCCGAGTACTGTCAAAGGAAATTGGTCCTTATGTTTACAACATAGAGTTTACATTTCTACAGAAATAGCATTCCTGAACTTTCAATGGCTTGTTTACAATCTTGTTTACATTTTCTGAATAAATCGAGGCGTTTGGCGCCAAGTATAAATAAGAGTGCGGTCGGCCGAGATGACGAGTTGCACGACAACGAAACCGATTGGAATGAAACAAACACTAAATGTTACCGGAAGCTTGCTACAATACATCAGTGTAAACCGCATTCAAATCGATTAAGCAGTTTCTGGGATTAGCGTGCATAAACGCACAGATAAACAGACAAATATTCTAAAAACTATTTTTTTGACCTCAGGAACATAAGTTTTTGTGTGAACACATCCTTGCTATAATGTAATTTTAAAATTGGGTTGTCAATAGCTACCATATATAAAAGTTTTTCTAGAATATTGGAACTGCTGGCGTATGTGTTACTATTTTCGCAAGTTCAATAAATGCGTCGCATTCTGTATTCGGTTATTGAATGTAAGTTGAGACAACAAATTTTCTCAAATACCTATTACTGACTTCAGTCGCTCGTACAGGGTGCCGTTCCCAATACCAACACTGCCTTCAATGTCATAAAAATGTAAATTAAAATCAAACAATTACAACTACTAATTACAGCAGAAAGAAAAATAATAACGTAGCGAAGATCGCAGAAGTCGTTGGATTAGCAAAATATTTTTTTATTTTTTTTTATTTAATTTTAATTAAAGTAAAAGTCGATATAGTTTTTGTTTGCGATAATTATACGCGACAAATGTTACGCGATAGTGTAATGCGAGCGAGTGTAATTATCGTTAGTCTTATGGGTAATAAAGCGGTTCCGAGCCAACAATCCCTTTATTTCTATCACATGAAAACAAAAATAAATCACAGCGTCGATATCGCGGGGAATAATTGCCGTGGAGTGCCGAAAGCATAAGGCTAAGTCTATAAGAGAGACTTTGCCGAAAGACCAAAATACAATAATACATAGGCCGCACTTAAAGCTTATAGAACTGGCCAGAAAGTAAAGACAGAAATAAATATAAATTTCAAATTAAAAGCTCTTTAGGAAGCTGTCGATGTAACTTCATTCAGTTGACATTTCTTTTTACAAATGTGTGTTCTTTTCAAAAGATTAATTTGACGAGAGAAAATTGTCTATGACCTTCGTTATGATTTATTATGATTTTCGTTGCGGTCTCAATCAACAACAAAGTTATAATAGACTTCGATTGGCATTATATGACGAAGTCTCATCCCGTGCCACTGTTTATTACTGGTTTGGTAGGTTTAAAAGTGGTCGTAGCAACCTGACTGATGATTTTCGTAAAGGACTTCCATCTATGGTGACAAATGAAAACATCTCGAGTGCTGTAGGACTCATGATTGAAACAAATAAAACAGTGATATACCAAAAGATTCGGTCATGTTTAGGCACTGGTGTGAGTCAAGCGCATAAATTTTTACACAAACATCTAGGCGTGAGGAAGCTTTGCGCTTAGATTGGTGCCACGAATTGATTAAAAAATATAACGGAGTTGAGTCAAATGCTGTGATCTGGATATTGTTACGAAAAGGCAATTTGTACAATAGGTTTTTCCTTTCTAGGATTCACTCGTACCAATAAAAGTGAAGAAGAGAAGAAGTGAAGGGAAAAAATGATTGCCTCATTCTGTGGATGGACGAGACATCCAGTTGTCTTAGAAAATGTTCGATACAAGCGCCCTTCACCACGACAATACTCCAGCTCACACCGCCAGACGAACAATCGAATATTTAACTATGGAAGGTTTGGAACTAGTGAGTCAACCTCCTTATAGTCCCGACTTGGCACTAAATTGAGAGATAAATTGAGAGGAATTCGCTTTCTGAGGCCTGAAGATGCAGTGAAAGCGGTCGAAAACGCAGTCAAAGAAAAGAGACCTACAGAAGAGTGGGCC
The DNA here is from genome assembly GCA_910589475.2 of Bembecia ichneumoniformis. Lineage (NCBI taxonomy): Eukaryota > Metazoa > Arthropoda > Insecta > Lepidoptera > Sesiidae > Bembecia > Bembecia ichneumoniformis. The sequence goes on from OU342531.1 coordinate 1,561,580, forward strand.
CACTGCTTCAGTCAGTGGTTCCATCGCATGCAACGGTGCTTACAAAGGAATGGAGACTATTTCGAAAAACAATAACAGTACAAACAGCTTCCTACATTATTTATGTAGTTTTCGAGTTTTTAAAAACTTTCAGTGTTGCCCTCGTAACGATATCTACACAGTTATTTTGAGCTTTAGGCTATATTTGTAATTTTGTTTTGTAAGGAATTCATTGATGAATGCCGAAGAAATGTAATAAAAATATTTTGTCTAGATCGGCTGACGGTCCACTTGATGGTAGGTGGCTACCGTCGCCCATAACACAAGCAACGCCAAAGCTGCTGCAAATGCGTTGCCGACTACAGTAGGATTAAGAATAAGGGATTGGGAGGGGATAGAGAAATGTGCCCTGGCATCCCTTACTCACTCACCGAAACACAACAGCACACGTGCTGTTATTTCACGGTGGTCTTCTGTAGGGGTGGTTACTGCCGCCAGACGGGCTGCCCAAATGACTGCGGTGTGCGCTGCCACTATTTTCTAAATCCAGACCAGATTTCAGCTAAATTGAAAAGTTCCTTTTTCAATGTTGACCCTGCCCGGAAATCGTAACCAAGCACCCTAACCACTCATCCAACGGGCTCCTCAAGAAAACAACATTGAAAAGATTGATAAGGTATCAAGGGAAAATTGAGCGCAGTAGTAATAATAAAATAGCTTTTATCAGGTTGTAGATGAGATCTTCATTTATTCATGCAATGCCTATGCTAGGAAATCCCACTCTATCATAGCAACAACAAGCTAAGTATTATACTTGTTTATGCGCCATCTAATGTAAGCTCAGTTATTCCTCTCAGTAACTTAGATTTATAACCCAATGTATTTTAGCAGTTTTGCATTTATAATATAATAGTTTTTTTGAACTCTTTTGTTAATTTTGTTATACATATAGTCTAATGTTGTCTTAGCAGCGAGGCATTACATAGTTTCGCAGCGAATGGTTGAATCTTGTTTCCTCAGTCATTTATCTAAGTTGGACATTAGAAAACCAATTTGAGCCACCCAGAAGATTATCGCAAAGTGACAGATCGCAATAATGTCTTAAAGGTCGTGGTCAAAACTTCATTGATTGAGCAGTGATCAATGTGATATATTGTGTGCATACACACTGTAATGGGTTTGCGGGTTGTGGTGTTTTAAAATACACAGGACGTGTATACGATTTCTAAATTTATTTCTGGCCGATAATATTTTGATTTAGCGAATTGTACGAGTGTGTTATCGCCTTTAGAACAAGCATCGAAGTAAACAACAAACGCGTTATTATGTGATTACTGCGTTGTTCTCTTTGTTTCCTCTCCGAACCTCCGTTACAATAATAACTAATAATTGTAATAGTCACATTTCATGCGTGTACCTTTAGACATTCTACCAATTTATAAACACGAGTAAAATATTCTACTGTGTTTAGTGATGGACAATGTAGCACTCATAATAATATATTATTATACCAGCTGTACTTATCGTTTATTTCTCAAAAGATAACAAGAATACTTTTTTTTTAAGTCGATTATATATTTTACCAGGGTTTCGGAAAATAAATAGCCAAGATAATGACGATCCCGAGAAGAAACCCCGAAAGAAACTCAGGATACCTTTATTTTTGTCATCTTTAAAATAATATGTATATCAATTATAATTATTATACACAAATTAAAGTATATACAATACCACAGTATAAATATGTATACAGTGAGGAAACTACTTACAAACGTTCGAAACTGCACACTCAGCAAACATGCGCATCGTTGAGACTTCTAAGCGGTTTTCGCGGTGTTGTCAGTAGTGAGTGCTGCGTCAAGACGTCATGTTTTTTTTAAAAATGCCACGAGCATATTGCGTAGTATACGGCTGAATGAACTAGGCTGCATCAACACCGGAGTTATCTTTTTTTAATCTTCCTGCTGACTTTGAAAGGTAACAATGATTTATTGTTATAATATAATATTATAACAATAAATCGAACTTAACTCAAAATGTAAATCTAAGATGGCGGCTGCAATAGGTTATCAACTTTTTCATGGTTTTCAAGGGTGTTGAAACCGATAGTGCTGTCAAAATGCAAATCGAAGATGGCAGCTGCAAGAAATTACCAACTTTTTTGCCATGGGTGTCTATATATATATATATTCCTAAGATTAACCGACGCCATGAGACCTATTTAACTTTTATTTGTAAACTAGTTACTTCAATTCCGATTGATTGATCACTACATAACACAAATAAAATTAATGTTTTAATATAACAACAATAATGAAAAGAAAAGTGACAACCCTATAGCTTCAATGGAGCGTAGGTAATTATTTTATCAACTAGGCTTAGTTTCCATACTGTATACATATTTATACTGTGACAATACTATACATGGTATGAGCTCGGAAGTGTTTAAATTCAGGCTTCATTATCGCTTAAATAAATAGCGATTTTATAATATCCTTTCGATACACTTTTAAATTGATTACACTTTTAAATTTATTTATAGATAAGGCTCTTATTATCTCAGGAAGTTTATTGTAAAATAGTATACACTGATTACTTCGTACGCGTGGTTCTAGAATGGCGCGTTTTATTTCAATTAACTTTTTTGTTTGTAAACCAATTGGAATGAAACAAATGGAGAATTTCTTTCGCCGTTTCTTCTTTTATAGAACGCCATTTTATTTTCGAAACGGTAGTAGGATTTTGATTTAAAAAAATTGATTTCGTTATCCTATTTTTGAGAAATAAACGATTTTATTTGATTTGAATGTTATCGGGAAGCTTGTTACAATACATCAGTGAAAACCGCATTCAGATCGGTTTAATCGTTAGCGTGCACAAACACACAGACAAACATAAACAATAATTCTAAAAACTAGTTTTTTTTTGACCTCTGTAACATAAATACAACGTACAAATTGTTTTTTGGAAAAATATTTAATGTACATACAGACACGGCTCGTTTACGATTTTATTGTAAGTTATTGATCAAATACAGGACATCTTTAAAATATCAGGATTTTTTTGCATTAACGAATGCTAGATATCGATGGCATTAAATAGATGTGGTAAATACATATTATTTTAAAATGAGTCTACCGTTATAAAAAATTTGTTATGCCAAAATTTTTTATAACGGTAGACTTTTTATAACAGTAGACGGTAGGTAAGCATACAGTCCACCGGTTAGGATAACAGCTCAGGATGGTAACTTTTAAATATTTTAAAGTAGATAATCCTACTTTAAAATATAGAATCTGTACTGTAAAATTTACTTTTTTGCACATACTGCAGCTGTGTACTATATAGGACGCCTGGCAGGCTGACGATCCACTTGAAGGTGACTACCGCCGCCTATAAACCATACTAGGCGAATGTAAATGCGCTGCTGATATTGACAGCATTTTAAGGATGAATCGGGAATGGTCTCTTGCATCAGTTATATATACACCTAAACACAACAGCACGCGTGCTGTTATTTTACAGTAGGCAGAATTCCAGTAAACAGTGTTTGTGGTTAGTTAATATTATAAATGTGAAAGTAACTGTCTGTCTGTTACCTGAACCGCTGAACCGATCATCATGAAATTTTGCATACACGTTGTCGGGGATGCATGAAAGGATATAGAGTACCTTTCGTCCAGAAAAAAGTACTGTTCACGAGGGATTAGGCGTCACATTACTCACATATTTAGTGAGGTGTTGTTTTTGCACCAGCTAGTTGTTTATAAACATAAATAAGACTCTTGTTGTTAACAAACAATTACTAACTTCACAAATGTTTAATGTAACTAACCTCATTACTACCACAACCTTTCATAATTATCCAGAACTTGGTTTAGTTACGGTGTTAGGTTAAATTTTAGTCAACACTGACGAAAGGTAAATGGTCTTCGTCTGCTGATTTCTTCAAATTCACTGCCAATAAAAGCTTCGGTTTTCGTTAAAATATGTTCAGTTTATTACAAATTCGCTTTGTCTTTGACAAAATGAATACTTTCTAGGAAAATAGTTTTATCTATCAACATGCTCTCCAAATTACCCATTTGGCGCGCAGTGAGACGATCGCCTGCCAAAAGGACAAATAAGGGACCGTAAAATATATTTTCTATCAGACCATTAGTTTACCGTGATTTGGAATCACAACACTTTTTGGTACGGTAAGTCTGTAAAAGATTTTTTTTAAAATTTATTACTATCAGATGATTTTAATCAAGGTCGACATTGAACTTGAATCCTCTCTTTAAGTTGCATATGTTATAAAGCCCGGTTTACATATAAATAAGTATCTAAACCGGTCTTTAGGGAGTTAACTTTAGCGAGTTAAGAAATCAGTCAGTTAAGTGATAAGTAGTGAATAGTAAGTAATGTTCAAACATAGGTGAGTCATGAGTTGCCTTAACAAGAAGCGTCAACTCGACTGAAAGAGGATCTGGGCCTCCGAAACAGCTGTTCAATCCAAAATAATTTACGTTGAATTACTTAATACTAATTTATGTGCGACAATAACATTGTGGTATAATATGAACCATTTTAGTATGGACTGTTCCTGCTTCAATTTTAGTAGATTCATTAATTTTTTAATTTCTGACTATGTCGACCATTAATTTTCGAGAGAGACTCCTTCAGTCCGAAATCAGTTGTAATCATAATTTTTTTTTATTTTTTATTATAGATGGGTTTGCTCTTGACCAGCATCCATGTAGGAAGGATCAGGCCGAAGATGGAGCGAGCTCACCCAGAAGATGCCTATTCACTCGAACCTTGAAAAGATTTGGGTTATATGAGCTCGGAAATACAGACGTGCCGGCGTCCAATCCAATCCTTAGCAGTGCGCATCACAAAAGATGTTTTAAGCGCTTGGTCCGAATTAGAGGGATTTCGACAATGTGAGGATGGTAACCAGCCGTACGTCTGCATGTCCGATAGAAGAAAGGGGAAGGCGGTATGACCTCATGCAGCTCTCGAGCACACTCTCCGAAGTACATCTTATAGAATACACACAGACAGGCAACTTTGCGTCTATGTGCCAGGCTCTGCAGCTTAGTTCTTATTAGTGTATCGCCAATGAGCCTCCTAGCTCTGCGATCCACCGAGTCGAGTGCAGCAAGTTGGTATTTTGCTGAGCCATCCCAAAGGTGACAGCAATACTCCATGCAGGATCGGACTTGTGCCTTGTATAAAGAGAGGAGCTGTCCAGATGTAAAGCATCGCTTCACTCTATTTAGGATGCCCAACTTTTTGGCCGCTGTTTGGGCCTTGGACTCGATAGAAGAACCGAAGTTGAGATTTGAGCACAACCTCATCTCACCAATTTTAGTAATAGCTGTGTCTCTAGCCAGTTTATAGCGGTGATTATTGTTTGGTACTTAACAACCACTCATGTTTGAGGTATTTTTGTACAAATACAAAGGTAGTTTTATCAGATCACTTAATATTTACACAAACAAAAGTTACTGTACTAAATTAAAGTTGCCGTTTCACATGCCCGGCAGTTAAGTTGGCGGGGTGCGGGAGACGCGAGAGAGGGAGCTACTTCTCACTGGACTCGTCGATAAATAGGGTCACGTTCTATTCAACTCGACTTAATAGACAACAGACTGAACTCGCTTTTGCCGTTCAAACGACAATAAGAACTTATCTCGCCGATGAGGCAAGTTAACTCGTCACTGTACTAACTGAAATGTAAACCGGGCATAAGAGACAGTAGCAATTTGTCTATCCCTTCCTAATCTCTTAATCTTGATACAGTCGGCAGCGCACTTCCAGCACCCATGCCGTTGCTTGTGTTAATTGGCGACGGTAGCCACCTACCAACTATCAATTGAACGTCAGACATTTGAAAAACATTAATAGTAGACATGAAGAAAAAAAAAGGGATAGGAGTGGATAGGGAAATGGGCTCTGGCATCCCTTACTCACTCACCAAAACACAACAGCACACGTGCTGTTATTTCAAGGTGGTATTCTGTAAGGGGGTGGTTACTGCCGCCAGACGGGCTGCCCAAATGACTGCGAAAACGCATTGTGTCCTGCCACTACTTTCCAAATCCATACCAGAGCCAAATTTGAAAAGTTGATTTTTCAAAGTTGACCCTGCCGGGAATCGAACCGGGGAACTCTAGAACAGAGCGTTAAGGCAAACACACTAACCACTCATCCAACGGGCTCGTGGATGTGGGACGTGGAACACTTAACAGTGGATCGTCAGACTTTCTGCAGACCTTTAGATTAATAAAAATGCTTGAAATTAATAAAAAAATTAATAAATTTAGATTAATAAAAATATTAATAAAAACAAGTAGAAGCGAGGTAAAAAAATCATTTTATATGTACGTTGTATTGTACTATCGTTATGTACTGAAATTACAAACCTTCAATATGAAGTTCAAACATAAGGTTGCGAATGTGAGCTAATGTAATTTGGTTTGCATAAGAAATATTCAATTGGCCAACGCGGGTGGGTAGAAGTAGTGCAGACAATTTCCAGCCTATTTACAGTGTGCATTGTGCAAGCATAACACCGATTCGGTGGCCGATCAATTCGCTAAGGGTGGTAGACTTCTAAATAATTCATAGCAGGCCGCTGCCTTTAAGAGTCAAGCTCATAGCAACAGCTTATTGCCGGCTCGAGAGTCGAGGATATAAATTCTGTTAGCACTGCAATCTATACAGTCTTTACAAGAATTAGTTTCAACTAGAAATTCATAGCTAAGTATTTTGCGGCTTCGTCTTCGTGAAATTTGTGACTTAGTTAAGTTTTCCCTTTTATCATTGATGGCAGAGAGGTTACCGTCGTCTAATAAGAAGTGGAACACCATAAATGCTGCAAGTGCGTCGCCGACCTTAGTAGGACGAAGAATAAAGGATAAATCCCATTCAGGGTGGTCTTCTGTAAAGTTACTGCTCCCCAGTCTAGGCAACCTAATTTATGACTCATCATAAATTAACGTGCCTGCCATCACTAGATTACCTACCTATAATATACATAAATAAATGGATATCCATGTTCATTAAAAATTATTATTCTAGTTCAAAAGTACGAATTGATGTTAATTCTTGATAAAGCTCCTAAAAATATATTCGATAGCTCATTGGATTCGGAATGATTAACAAAATGGTTATTAGATTGTTGTTATTATGATGTTAAAGAATTTTATAATAAGAAACATTAATTCCTTTTTTATATATTAATATAGTTTATAAACAATTAAACACAAATATTTGCATTCCCTTATCGGGTAGAACATACTTTGTACTGTAACTGCTGTATACAAATTAAAATCCTGTAAACATGTGTTCGCGCAAATAAAGATTTATTTTATTTTTATTTATTTTATTTTATTAATGATGTCTGGTAAATGTTTTACCAGCACATAAACAATTACAAAAATTATATTTAAAAGCATTTAATTATTCGCTAATAGCTCACAAACTTTATACAATTTTGCAGATTGAAAGCTATTACTGTTTACTGTTTCCAACCGAAGGCCGATTTTTCAGTGGAGCCACAGTATGTTTTCTTCGACGGTTCTACGGAAAATTTGGGACTTGGGCGATCTCTAAATGGAGTACATGATATATGTATCTGTAACTTTCCAAACAGTAAGGTTTGAAATCGTTGTGCTCTTTCTAATTCCATAATTATTTTTTTAATATTTATAAAACATCAATATATCAGAAACTACGTAATACAGTAGTGTAGATTTCGTCTAAATACGTCTTTAGGTGTATATAAAACAGCAACAGACAAACAAAGCAATATAGATAAAATATAAATACAATAAAATAAAAATAAAAATAGAGTTATGATTTTTGAATGATCATTAAGAATTATGAATTATTCCTTTCTGAGTCGTATTGCCCGTAACTATTCAAAACACTATGTATCTTGAACAGGGACTAACGGAGACCCAATTATAAAGTGATAAAAAATAAAGGCTCGTTAATGGACATTTGTTACTTTTCCAATGTAATATTCGTTTTAATAAATATTTTAATTAAAAATAAATATTTAAATTTGACTAGTTTTATTGGAGTAATAATAGTAGTTTTACTGTGGTAAATAATAATAATAAAGTAAATAATAAAATAGAATGGGAAAAATAGCCAATAGCACAGCAAGTCTGACTTCTCTATTAAGGGCTTCACTGAGGCAAATGACATTTACTATAGAACTCGCTGGCGGCGGATCTAATTCAACAGGCCTAGAAATGGTGTTTTTCTGTTTTTACCATTAGAACAATACACAAAATAAAAAAATTTATTAATACAATTTTTTAATCTGATATTAACTTATTAATAGGTACAGGATTCATTTGCGTGCAATAAGCCGTTTTCAAGAGAATTTTCAATAAAAGTCAAATTCTTCTTGTGTTCTAACTTTTTTTGTGGAGTTTCTATTACTTTAACGAAAATTCTAATTAATACAATTGGTTCTTCACATGTTTAAGTATAATATATATTTTTTTCAAAGCAATTGTCTTGTCCATTTCTTGTAACATTTTCATTAAACAATGGATATTTTTAGTATTTAGGGTTTATCTCCCCCTTAAATTAAAAGAAATATCAATAAAAAAACCATAGCTGATGAACCCTTAGATTAAAGCTTCGATATTCAACATGTTATTAAAAAACATATGTTTTTTAATGAAATGTTCCACATAATTACTCCACTTGGTGGTTGTAACTAAAAACTATTAGAAGTAGATATACTCGTAGCTTCGATCGCATGGAAATAAAAGTAGTCTAGCATGTTTTGTTAGCTATTCCACATCTGATCTGTTCAGCGAATTAACCGCGAAAATGTAAAGAAAATATAATCACTTTCGATTTTATTTGTACTAATTATAATTATGGATGTAATAATAATGTCGCATATGTTTGAACGAACGCAAGAGTAAGTATATACCGCCGAGTCGCTGGGTATATTTTTCCATAGCGTGGCGTGTTCCCTAATTAGTCTGTGCGATATTTATGGCGGGGCGAAGGTCGGAAGCCGGGTAACTGTTCTCGGGAGAAATTCAGCCCCGCCCTTACCGAGTACCAGGAAGATATCGCCTTGAAGAAGGTTAATTATATCCAATGATTAATACCGGCGAACTCAGGCCGACTTACGAAGCGAACCAGGGGCCTTAGACAAAGTAGCATTCGCTCCGTAGCGATGCGATATCGAAGTTCGTTATCGTCTCAGAGACAAAGGAATCGGCACTGTAACACGTGATACCTTGTCATGATTCCTTTGTCTCTGAGACGATAACGAACTTCGATATCGCATCGCTACGGAGCGAATGCTACTTTGTCTAAGGCCCCTGATGTTAAAGATCTATTCATTTTTGATGTCTTGTTTTTGACGTAGAATGTTCAGTTAAATATAAAAAATGTCATTGGGTCTGTCAATAATTTCAATAAAACTATTAAGATTATTAAATCTTAAAAATAAATAATTCTCTGGCCCGTGATGGATTCTGATTGTACCGCTTCATTGAAATATATATTTAAGTCGACTTATGTAATTGCCACGATCCCTAGATAGTGCTATGAGCTTATGACGTACGTTGCGGGCGCGATTCGGCAAGTTTTCCGATTAGTGGGATTCTAGCCTCCACTCACTGAACCTCCAACCTCCCTCCGTCCCCGTTCGACCTCCCTTTCCCCTTTCCCCGCATCACCCGCCCCGCGGAAATTGTAAATCTTCACTGCACATTTATTAACCGTTGCGAGGCGAAGGACGCTCGCGCTGCGAAAAATTTACAACCATTTTTCATAAGTACAAGGGAGTCTCTTTTTTAATATTATTGGACAAGTTCAAAAATAAGGCGGTAATGCTTCATTAGATTTCCCCCTTATAGATGTCATAAATTTTAGATTTTCTATTTAATTATTTAGAGGCACAGGTTCTATGTAGAGGCAGTGTCTCGTTGTCACAAACTGGGCAGCCCGTTTGACCACTCCGGTAAATATGACCATTATAAAATAACAGTACATCTGCTGCTATGTTTTGAGGCGTTCATTAAGTAGCCCATCATCCTACCTGCCAACTTATATAATAAAAGTGTCTACAATAATCTTGTATTTTGACATTCAAGTTTTAAGGAATATCAGCTTATGAGTTAAGTGAAACAAATATTTAAACCCAACTTAGGTTCTACGACAGATGCTTGAAAGAAGTATAGAGACGTCTCACAAATAATAAAATAATAGATCTATTAACAACGTAAGTTATTAGCGTAGCCAACCTTTTAGTTATGTCTTTGTTTTGGAATATGGCAAACAGAAGACGTGTTCCAGATGTGGGGCAATGCACGCTTGTGGCCATCTAAGCGACCACACAGCACAGTGTCTTTAATACACAGTAACAATTCTCAGTTGATGCTCGTATAAATACTTTGTATACTCCATTCGTATTTTGAGTATGTAATATTATCGCTCATAATTTATTCGAAAATATTTTTGCCCCTAAACTAATCACTGGATAAATTATTGAGCGATCTGATCACGTTTTTGGAATTTTTCGTTTTGACATAAACAAAAATTTTTATCTCGCCCGTCCACCCTTTCTGAGCCTGCTGACTTTTATAACACAATATGACTGCTAATAAACATTTAATTTAAATGTGAATTAATCGATTTGAAATGCAACGTTGCCTCCCGGACTATAACACTTTGCCCTTCCTATTCATCCACTATCAGCGGACATAAGATCATCGTTCCAGTGGTTGGCCTATAGGGCGTTTTGACAATGGTTTCCACTCCAAGACTCATCTTCAACGCCCACCAGTTGCACGAAAGATTGCAGCTGACTGATTCTTTGAGGTTGGTTTTGTAACAAGCTGCTTTGGTTCCCCGATCGATATCACCGTATTTCGGATCATATCCTTCAGAGAGACGTCCATCCAAAGATCGCCAAGTGTCTTGCAATTTGTGGATTAGACATTTCGGCGATATTATGTATAACTAGATATATGCAGTGGTTAGAGAACTTATAATCTTAATGCATTGGGCCTTTAAAGGAATGAAAAAGTATGGCTAAGTTTTCCCTATGCTGCCATCTATATAATTTGCCTTAGAAAATTAAAGCCGTAGCAAGAAATGCCATGTCGAATTTATTCGTAGTGAAAAATGTGAGCGCCCTTTGCATTAATGAGTTCCGCTACCGAGTTGTAAAGTGGTCGTGGAACAGCGTGGTTATATTATCTCGAGTGGCACGCCATTATAGCACGTCTATAACAATAGTAACTGGGTCGGAGCACGATAGCACACGAATTAACCGACTAATGATGGGATCAGATATCCCCGCTGCTATTTCTGTACCTACGCCCCTCATACTCTTTAGATTACAATTCGTGTTAACTAGAAATCTTGCGAATACACGTTACCTTGTAAGAACGTTATATCAATCTAGCTTATTAAGAGAAATCTATATATATATATATGCCTTATTTTTGTTTATTAATTGTATATTGAGAGCTGTGGATTTTGAGTGAATGTGTAAATAAATAAATATAAAAATGAATCCCCATTTCCCTTGGTCACGGCATCACGCGTGAACGGGTAGACCGATTTAAATTCGGTTTTCACTAATGGTAAGAGGGATAAACGGGGAATGTTCATATATGTATATGAAAATTGCACCCCGGGCGAAGCTGGGGGCGGGTCGCAAGTTCTGCAAGATTTTTATTTTCACACACACTTAACATGGATCGTCGTTACATCTTTTCGTTGTAGTTATAATATTAATGGCGTCTTCCTACCTACTCATTACTAAATCCTTTCACTCATTCGCTCAATCATCTATCTCTTCCACCTCCTTACAGAAGACCACCGTGAAATAACAGCACGTGTGCTGTTGTATTACGGTGAGTGAGTAAGGGATGCCAGAGCCCATTTCCCTATCTACTCCTAATCCCTTATCCTTAATCCTACTGCAGTCGGCAGCGCACTTGCAGCAGCTTAGGCGTTGCTTGTGTTATAGGCGACGGTAGCCACCTACCATCAAGTGGACCGTCAGCCTGTCTGCCGACCTTAACATTAAAAAAAAAACAATTAGTTATTTCGTTCAGAAACTTATGCAAACATTAAAAACTTAAACCCAATAATAAAATCCTACATAAATGACATATCATATTTAGCTGAGGTCCCTTAGCAGCGTTACATTGTGTAACAGTGTAAGACAGACACAAATATTGGTGTAAGACCTCAGTGACCCCAGTACTAAGGAACCTCAGAACTTGTATTTTGGCTGTTTCACCTCGTTACCTCGTAATTACCAGGTCAGAGGTCCAATGACTAAATCTTTATCCAGAGGACTAAATTATGCAAACAATAACATTTCCACAAAAGAATTAGCACTTACTCTTTAGTTATGATTATTTTGCATTAGTGTTTTTGTTTTAATAAAAAACATTCTTAAATATGTTCCCAAAGGAATGTTCAAACCAGTAGTAGCCAATTTACAAAAACAGACTAAATTTCCACCTACACAAGTATTTAAATTCAATATTATTAAGTAAATTAAATATTATGGATTTAATTAATAAGTATTTAATTTCGATGCATAAAGTCTTGAAGGACTCTTATAGCTTCGTTATAAGCTTTATCGCTCCGCACGAAACCAGTCGAGTGCAGATGCTTGAAACTGATGTAAAACGAAAATCAATGACGTTTATTTATTTATTTAAAATTACTTACTGGTAATTAACTAACTGGTGCTCGCGACTCCGTTCGCGTTATAGTTAATTGAAAAAAGTTTTATGTAAGACGTGAGAATCTATGATCGGCTATAAATTTTATATTTTAAATGTGAAAAAAGTCTTTAATAGTGTATCTATAAACAAAAAGAGTAACTTTTATTACCTTAAATACATTATACTGTTGATTGGATGAGTGCTTTGACGAGCCCATTGGATGAGTGGTTAGGGTGCTTGCCTTAACGTTCTCTTCTAGGGTTCCCGGGTTCGATTCCCGACAGGGTAAACTTTGAAAAATAAACTTTTCTAATTTGACTCTGGTCTGGATCTGGAAAGTAGTGGCAGGGTACACTGCGCCTTTCTTTGTCTTGCTATCGGCAATGGCCACACGATTTACCTATCCTCTCCCAATCCTTTATTTTTAATCCTACTGTAGTCCAAGCTGCTGCAGCGCACTTGCAGCAGCTTTGGCGTTGCCTGTGTTATAGGCGACGGTAGTCACCTACCATCAAGTGGACCATCAGCCTGTCTTCCGATATTAATATTAAAAAAAAATATGCTAAAAAATGTACTTAAAAGAAAATTCAGCGCATACTTTTTGATTTAGTTGCTCCAGTTAGCAGTTGACACAAGTCACTATGATATAAGATCAAAATCAATTTTAAAAAAATAGAAGAAACATCAATGTAACTATATTTTATGACTGTCTATATATACTTTTTAAAATCATCAGTCACTGACAGCCTTTGTAAACAAGCAAATTTTGTTTAGACTCACCTATGTAAGCGAATTCATCATTCATTCGCCGATAAAAATCACTTGTCCACTGTAAGTTAAGCACGTTATTTCAACTGTAAGCAACAGTACTAAAAAAAACTACTTATCTAATTTATCTATATCTACTTAGGTCTAAACCAGTGTTTAACATTATGTAGAAAATAAATACTTTTATGGCAAAGAAGTAGATAATCAAAACGATACAATAGGTCTTTTAAATCACAGCAAATATTTTTTTAAGTAAAAGGCCTCAGACAGGTTGAATACAATTAATATAATTGAAGAGCGTATTTTTGACGATTTGACGAGCCCGTTGGATGTGTTGTTAGGGTGCTTGTGCCTTAACGCTCTGGTCTAAGGTTCTCGGGTTCGATTCCCGGCTGGGCCAACTTTTCAAGTTGGCTCTTGTTGGAACTGAACAAAAATAGTGGCAGGGCACACTGCGTTTCGAAGTTATTTGGGCGGCCCGTCTGGGGGGCAGTAACCACCTCCTTACAGAAGACCACTGCGAAATGACAGTACGTGTGCTGTTGTGTTTCGGTGAGTGAATAAGGGATACCAGAGCCCATGTTCCCATCTTCCCCCAATCCCTTATTGTATTCGGCAGTGCAGCGGCAGCGATATATATATTCCTTTGAGCTAATTCCCGAAACGGCTGAACGTAATGTGACAACACTATATCACGTAACAATTGAACGTAACGCAGCTAACGTTTCAATTTGTATTATTACCTCATAAAAGTATGCAAATTGACAAAATTTAATATCATTAGAGTCGATTAAAGTTTGTGCGCGTTTGGGGATATGTTTAATGGGTCTTTATGTTTCGTAGTCCGAAATTACACTATATCTACATTGTTTATGCGTCGTTCGCACGAATTCAAAGCCTATTTATGGCTGTACTGTGAGTAATTAACATATATTTTTATATGTCCGTATTTTGACATTTAGCTGTCCACTAGAGATTAGATTATATTAAAACATTCAACAACTTATGAAAAATACGTAAGGAGATATATGCTAAAATGGTAACAAATTCTTATTATATACTAGCGACCCGCCCCCGGCTACGCCCGGGGTGCAATTTCTATATGTTTGAACATTCCCCGTTTATCCCTCTTTCCCTTAGTGAAAATCGAATTAAAATCGGTCTACCCGTTCACGCGTGATGCCGTGACCAAGGGAAATGAGGATTCATTTTTATATATAGAAAAAGATAATAAAACAAAGTCCCCCGTCTCATCAATCAACAGAGTGATTGTTGGGGAAGGTATAGGTGTATAATTCGTTAAGGTTTTATGTAAATGTCGATGATTGTTGAAGAGATCAATTCGTCTGGGAGCTTTCATCGAAAACGCTGCCTAAACCGTTTGAGATATAACAAAATAATGTATGGTGGGATAGTTTCTCTTTAATAGATCTACAAAAAAGTCCGGGATGGCATTATGTCTATCTTTAAAGGATAGTTTACTTACTATACCCATTCTAACTTTTTTTTTAAATGATCAATTTTATATATAATGTGGTGTTTGGAAAAGCTATTTAGACGAATACAGTATTAATCATTATCAAATTAAAAAGGTTAGTTACCTTATGCAGTTCATACACATTATAATAGCCATACAATTTAAATGAATATCTTAGGAATTATCGTAAATTAAATACTAACGCATCAATGCAACTCGCTTAATGCGGACGCAATATCTTTAATATATAAAAATGAATCCCCATTTTCCTTGGTCACGGCATCACGCGTGAACGGGTATACCGATTTTAATTCGGTTTTCACTAATGGAAAGAGGGATAAACCTGGAATGTTCATATATATAAAAATTGCACCTCGGGCGAAGCCGGGGGCGGGTCGCTAGTTATTTATATATTTTCTTATTTTTCAACGTGAACAAAGTCGCGTTACTAATAATCAATAATATATTGTAATATTAGTTACTAGTTATAAAACGTATTATAATTATACATTAAAAAGAAATTGTCTAAATGATGGTGAAAATCGCATCATGAAATCGTGTGAGGACAGCGACCAGCTCGTAAACTAACCCTTGGGAACGCGCATTTCACAGAAGCCGTTGACTCACATAATGTACACCTAAAATAGTTGTCCAATATTTTATGTTACCAACCCCTTATGTAAAGACTAACCTTCATCAGGTCGAAGGTTGTAGTAAAGTTTGCGGGAAAACAAATCAAACTTCACTAATCTATTAAGTTAATATTTTATTGATAAGTTTCTTATTCATAACTTGATTGATGGTTCATGTTATTTTTGTATATAAATAATTGTAACATAATAAGTCACGTCCGCTTGTGTGTCCTCACTTCACAGATGACCGGCTTCCATCTATCAACGTCCGCACGAAATAAATAAAACGCTCTCTTAACGATAAATCGCCCCAATATTTTCGTAAACAGTAATACGGCATTAGTTGGAGAACATTGTCAAAGAAAAATGATCATATCAAATCTATAAAAAATATATTAAAAGTACAAATCTTCATTAACAATGTTTTTATGTTTCTATTACTATCGCACGTCCAGTTACGAATAGGGCTTTCGTAACCATGCTGTATAGATAAAAAGTCTTTTCGCATATATAGTATGTATAAGCTTGTAATAAAATCTATTTGTATCTGACTGGTTTTGATGATATTAAAAAGGTTACATTTAAAAAAAAAAAAATAGTAAAATGTTGTTTCCAGCAATTTATCACTTGTTTTTCTTTCTGTTAAAATGAGTGAATCTAATGAAGGAATTCGATATATTTAAAATATTTATTACAAAAAAGGAAAAAATGCATATAAGTATCAGTAGTGATGACATAACTGACGAACTGGGAATTGACCACAAAACAGATTTGACCCAATTGGGTACATAAAAAAGCTCCATATTTGGGTGCAACACGAGCTCACTGAAAGAAACCTTATGAATCATGTACTTATTTGCGTTTCTTTATTAAGATGTAATGAAACCGAACCGTTTTTGAAGAGATTGATAACTGGTGATGAAAAGTGGATCACGTACGACTAGAACGTGCGAAAAAGGTCGTGATCAAAGGTCGGTCAGGCTTCACAGACTGTGCCAAAACCCGGGTTAACTCGCAATGTATATGGTGGTATTGGAAGGGCATTGTTCATTATGAGCTTATACCGCCGAGCAGAACCGTCGATTCGGATTTCTACTGCCAACAACTGATGAGATTAAAGCAAGAAGTTGAGAGAAAGCGGCCGGAATTGATCAATAGAAAGGGTGTGATCTTTCATCACGACAACGCTAGACCACACACATCTTTAGCCACTCAACAAAAATTAAAAGAGTTTGGCTGGGAGGTGTTAATGCATCCGCCATATAGCCCTGACCTTGCACCTTCAGATTTTCACCTGTTCATATAAAATGCGAAAAAACTTTTCCCCAACCTATTAAGTTAAAAGTTGTTGATAACCACACTTCAAACTCACGGGCTTAATAATAAATTGTCAAACTTTCCAATACAACTCTTATCAGAGACTAGAAAATCACCTCGAGAAAGAAATACTTTAACCCTAAGCGAAACGTTAAGTGAAGGCATACAATGTGATCAAATAATATACTTATTCGAGTTGTTGATATTGGATCGGAATGCGCGCTAGATCGGATCAGTACTTGAAGTGGAGCCAACAAATTCGTTAGGACAACTCCACCGTTCACCTCGTAACGTTTTGAGTACAAAACTTATAAAGCTTGTACAAATCAGTGCTTAGACGAATTTCTCAAGGGTAGAGAAAGCTAACAGTCGTACCTACAAGGGTATCGACGAAATCTAAAAGGTCATAGGTTTTGGTAAAACAAAACAAAATTATTTATTAATCCTTCAAAGGCCAAAGAATTAAAGACTTTGATGAGTCCGCTGGTAGAGCTGGTGAATCATTTATTCCTCCTCAAGAATTAACATCGATTCCATTTAAGGCCAACTTTAGTCTGGGAGTGTTGAGTTCTTACCTACTTGGTTACAATAATAATTAGTACAAGTTCAATGCCATAAGATTTTAATTTAGATATTTACGTCGAGCAATAAGCCAATTATGTATTTATGTTGGAATGGCAATTATTTATTATTTACTCAACTAAAAACTAAATAAATAATTTTCTGGGTAAGTGTGATAAGTTTTTTTTACTCAATTAGAGATTTTCTTTCAGAATGTACAAAGGTCTAATAAAAGCTTACAAAATTTTCATATGGTAGAGAAAAGCATAAGCAATTTCGTTTTACTTATTAATGGAATAAGACTATCTATAGCCTATCTTTACATCTATACATGACAAATCAGGCTATGTCGCTTAGCAGGAGCAATTTGTGTATGCTATCTAGGGCGCTAACGGGGCACTGCCGCCTCAATAGGCACCTTAAAGTAATGGGGCTCACTAGTACGGGAGAGTGTCGCTTCTGCCATGAGGCAGAAGAAACACCAATGCATATCCTGTGCGAGTGTGGCCCCCTGATGCACAAGCGCAGTCACATCCTGTGAAGATGTGAAGAATGCCTCTATCAAAAAAGTACTACAGTTCCTTAACGTGGTAGGTATAGGTAGAGAGCTTTAGTTCACGTAGCGATCACAATATTTCAGCAATGGACGACGTGATTCTGGTACTCTAGCAGACAGAAATAGCCACTAAGACAAGATAAAGATAAAGATCTATATATCTGTGTGGCGAGTTTCATATAAACACGTTTAACTGAAAAGTTGTATCAATTTTATGTAAGATTTTTTTTCCTATATATTTCTCCACTGACTACATTCAGCAGCCGTAACAAAGTAAACGTTTGAACGTAAAAGCAGTAAGTTATATTTCTCCCAGTGTCACTATCTACGCGTACCGTCAGCAACGGCGTCATGTTTAATGCGACGAGTAAAACGAATAGTGGCCAGGGGGCGAGGTTGCGTCCGGCGGCGTCCGGGGGAGGGAGGTAGTTTTACCCTTACCACCGGCTTTTGTAAAATCTTATAGATTCTCCCAACAAATAATAGTAGATTGGAGTCTTACGCGGACACTTAATTAAAAACAGCTAACGGGCATTTCAAACTGAAACAAGTTTACTGGCAAATTGAAAACCAACAATTTTTAATTAAGTAAAACAACACTTTTTTTTAAATCCTCTTACCTACCCAAAAATAATTACACCCCTCGACTATTTTTGAGGAACTCAAGAGGAAACAAATAGATGTACAGTCAGATTGGCAACAGACATTATTATTTTTTTATAATTATAAATATGTATTTCTCAATTTAATAACATGATAAAATTTGCATTTTTTTTTATATGAAAGTTTTTACATTAATCCAAACATTTTGATATTTATTGATGATTCAAGAATACTTCCACATGCCAACTGTTAAAGAAGAAGTAAGCAAGACCAGTAAAAGATACAAAGGGAGACTAAGGAAAAATTGGCGAAGTGCCTCATGAACACAGATCAGAATGTGAAACGTCTAAAAAGATAGCACATATTTATCTCGGATCAACATGAGTTCCATCATATTACTGGGGTGTCATTCACAAGAATGCCTCCTAGAACTACGAAACTTGGGAACATATCTGATTAAGGCTATATAGCTGATTGCAGATTATAAAAAAAATATGATTAATATTTTTTTGTTGACAGACAGGCTGCCGTCAGCCTGTTCACTTGAGGTAGATGCCGACCATCGTCTAAAAATAAGCAACGCCATAATGCTGAAAGTGCGCTGCTGACCATAGTATGAAGGAAAAGCGATTAGGCCTCTCCTAATCGCTTGAAATTAATTCAAGGAAAATTTCGAGAAAAATTATAATGATTAAAATTGTCTAATATTTTTTATACACTTAATATATGTATGTATATTTTTTAAACTAATCTATTTTCCTATGCAATTGTCCTAGCAACAACCTTCTTTTTTTAAATTTTTAGGCAAAGTTTGAACCTGTAAACAGCCCATATAAATGTAAAAAGCGTATCACAAAAGACTCTTTATTCGCTTTAAAAGTGATACTCAATGAAAGAACGGTTAAGATTAAGGTGCGTCATTAACAAAATGACTGTTGCATCCTTGTTGCATAGC
The DNA here is from genome assembly GCA_910589475.2 of Bembecia ichneumoniformis. Classification (NCBI taxonomy): domain Eukaryota; kingdom Metazoa; phylum Arthropoda; class Insecta; order Lepidoptera; family Sesiidae; genus Bembecia; species Bembecia ichneumoniformis. The sequence goes on from OU342531.1 coordinate 1,581,153, forward strand.
AAAATGACAGCTATTACGGGGCGAACAATGGAGTGCTAAAGAGTATAAGATATAGCCTTATTCGCAGCTCGGAAACAACTGTGCAAGAATGGTTCGCCGTGAACGATCCTAGCTTTAAGCTTTCTTGTTGCATGTACCTGCATTAACCTGTACAACACATCCTAACTAATATTATAAATGCGAAAATGAGTTTGTTTGTCATCAACCGATAATCGTAAAATTTTGGATGTACGTTGTTAGGGATACAGAAAAAGATATAGGGTACTATTCACCCAGAAAAAAAGTACTGTATCAGAGGAATCATCTAATAATATAAAAAAATCAACGTCTGACAGAAACATGTGAGCAATAAAAATACAATAAAATATTGTCAGGCGCTGAATTTTTAATGTACACTAATATTATAAAGTTGAAGAGTTTGTTTGTTTGTTTGTTTGAACGCGCTAATCTCAGGAACTATGAAAATGGTTCTTTAGAGCTTCCCTCTGCTTTCTGTGTCATTCTGATGTATAGCTCTAACTATATTGATCCGTTTAGTGGTTTTTACACCAAAAATAAAACACTTTCACACTTCTCCATTAACAAACTTTTACACTTTGATTATGCAAGTGGTATACATAATATAGTGCCACGCCAGTAATTTAGTAATCTGTGGCCATGCGTCTACTAACAATGTTTTACTACTGCGACCGTATCCTGCATTGCTAAAATTCTATTAGTCTAAAGACCTTTAAAAATTATTTATTTATATTATACCCACTTAACTACTCATACAATTATTATAGGGGTCGGCAGTCTGGTCTACTTAATTATACGTGGCTACCGTAGCCAATGACATAGACAACGCCAGGGATGTTGAAAGTGTGCTGCCGACCATGAGAGATAAATGATTAAGGATAAGTCTTTAACGTCCCTTACTCAAACTGTCATTTCACAACAGACTTCTGTAACAAGTAATTACTACCGTCAGCCGGGCTGTCGAATTTCTGACTGCAGAAAAGAGAGCTCCGTCAGTACGTACTAATAAAACTAGGATTTCCAGTGTGCGAACTAGAACTTTCAGGTTTCAAATAAGAGGTGTATATCTGAAATGGTGAGGAATCGAAAAGAAGCTTAATTTTTTTGTAATGGTGTATTGCATACATTAAAAAGAAAACACTTAAAAGCGAAGCCAGAACAGAAAAGATATGTTTTGATTTTTACCTTATATTTCCGTAAAAGGTAAGTAAAAAAAAAACATTGAGATGAAAAATGTTTGTCTACACGTGCCAAGGTTTATGTAATTCTTTTATACTTAACCAAAGATAGCTTTGAATTTACCATTTTCTTCTGAGCTTCTAATAATTCTCTTAAAAAACACAGTATTAGTACATAATATATACGGCACTAATCACGTGAAAACTCGATTTTATCTCGTAGTAGGGGTAACAGTACGATGTCCGAGTGACGAATATTCGGTGCGTCCGGTGCTCGGTCATAGCTCATGCGAGGCGGACGATTCGTGATCATAACGTTTGGACGAATCCTATTTATCTTACATTATGTACTATGTTACTGTAAACGAACGAACCTCGCTAAAGCCATTATATCTACGTCTAAATCGACTGTTCTTTACGGTATGTAGAAAATACTTTCACAGTAAAAATGTACTTAACTAATATGACACGACAGAACTTTTTATTTAAAAGGCGTTAGACAGGCTGACGGTCCACTTGATGGTGGGTGGCTACCATCGCCTGCTGACCTTAGTAAGATTAAGGATAAGGGATTATCCCTTATTCACTAACTTCTTTTGTAAGGGGGTGTTATTGCCCCCAGTCGGACTGAATTGAAATCATATAAGTCTTAAGCAATGAGAATTCAATATAATTCTCCTTTACAAATTTACATTTAAATGTAACACTAACACAATAATAACAAATTAATAATAATAATAACATAATTTAATTAATCTCATTTTATTAAAATTAAAAGTAAGATATTGAATTAAAATTTGGAGCAAATTGTATGCAATCTATTAATTATTTATAATAACATGATTACTGCCTACAATTTATGTTTATTTAACTACAAGTATGTATGATAACTCATTATCTAGACAACCCTATCAAGTTATAATGTAACCGTTTTTATATAAATAAATAAACAACCCGTCCCCGCTTTGTCCAAGTGCAATTTGGGGGAGCAATTGCATTTAGATTTTTTTAAAATGATGATCGTAGATCTGGCTGAAAATGACGGTGTGAACGTCCAGAACATCGCAAACTGAGAAGTAGTGCAGAGTTTCATTTACCTGGGCTCTGCGATTTCAAACATGGGAGGCTGTTAGTTGGAAATAAGAAGAAGATGTGCCATCACTAGATCTGCGTTTGAGAGGCTGGGAAATGTTTGGAGAGATAGTAGAATTACAAAAATGACCAAAATCTGCTGTGGTACAGTGTGCTCGAGACGTCACCAACAGACAAAAGTGGACAACCAGCGAAGGTGAACACGATCGTGCTCCGTGTACATCATCCGTACGACCACCACCACTCCTACAAGATTGTGCGGTATTATTTTTAAATAGGAGCAGTAGTTCCATTCTGTTTCTTAATATTAGTTTAAATATTTAAAGTAAGAAATGCTTATGGACCTATTAAAAATATGAATTTGGAAGTAATGACTTTCTGGTGTAAAATTGGGATTTGATTATGGGGTATATTATGGAGTGGATTAGATGGAGTCGAGTAAATTTCTATGGAGTATACGCTATATTATCCTACACTATAAAAAAATGACAGGGATGAGATTTTCAGTACGTAGGCAGCTTCTTTTCAATTTCATTCTTTACAAGTTTACACAAAGACATGCGCTGAAGAGAGTGGGATGACAAAGAATAAGGTAGTCCGCGGGAAAACTGCGGAGGAGTCCTTGTGACCGGGACGCGGGGTGTAGTGAAGGGGAGTCCCCGGTCGGGAGAGGAAACGGAAGCGGCGGGCCGGAAACGACGCCGGCCGGAAGCGCGCGAACCCTTTGCCGCGCCCTTTGTTTATCAAGAGTTTTCTAACAACTAGACATTACGCAAAAACGGAAAAGGATGTCGGTCGCTCGGCCAATGGCACTGACACCGTACGCACTAACCGTTTAATTTCAAAGAAAATTAATTATGTCTGATTGAAGACGTTTTTGAAGAAGTTCGAGGAAGCAATGTTAATAAATTTCCTTCACTTTTACAATTTCAGTTGAATTGTTTAAAAAATATGTTTTCACTTTAATTTTTTTGTGTAATTAAAGTATAATTTAAAAAAAATTCATTAGAAATTATACAATAATAATCATAATCATAACGTCATTCACCATGACAGTCTTCTCACTTCAGGGAAAAGTTTATAATTTTACAATAACAAAACCCAAAAAGAATACTGTATTCATTTGTCATAAGAACTGTGAAGTTGAATTGAAAAAGTTAAGTAATCAGCTTATTATTCTTAGCTTAAAACAGCAAAACGACCTTACCTTTATAAATCTTTTGGCTTTCGTTAATAATCCTAGTGTTGTGTGTCGGGACGCTTCGGGACCGAGTGGGACCATATCCTTCAATTTTTCCAAGCAGTTTCTTAAATGTGCTCTCCTGGAACAATAGGAAAATAACATTAGGGACTATTCCTTTTTCTAGCGACCCTAGAGTCTCTTTTACGCACAAGTGCACATTTTAATGTACATTATTAATGACCAATTAATTTTTCTATGTTAAATTCGTCAAACAGGCTGCGGTCCACTTGACGGGTAGGTGGCTACCGCCGCCTTATTACATTAGCAATAATGCCACAGATGCGTTAAATCTTGACTATAGTAAGATTAAGGATAAGGGATTAGGAAGGGATAGTAAAATGGGCTCTGGCATGCCTTACTTTTGACATAATAGTTTATTTTATTGACTTCATTAAAACTTTACGAAAGAGCCTTTACGAACAAAAACGTTTTAGGAAATGAAGCCGGTTCGCTGAAGATGTGTGCGTAACCCTATGTGTCGTACAGTAGTCATGCGTTTGTGTGCAGTTAAAAATATTGCACACTAACAACTTTTATTGGTGAGGTATATCAACTACTCGCATCAGACGGAGGTCATCCTATTCCTTTCGTCTTCCTATTACCAGTGGCTCTAGCATGAGTTTACGATACTACACTCGCTAGCGAGTGTAGTATTGGTGTATTATCGTAAACTCATACTAGAGCCTCTGGCCTCACTTAAGGGTGTGTTTCGTCTATAGTTTTTGTCGATAATAATAAGTGAATAATAATCTTATTACTATACTTTGATACGGTCTTATCGAGTCTGAGGTGCTAAATTTTGATTTTGATTTTTGATTTTACAAGTAGGTACGTGCCTACGCCCGTTCTCGAAAATGGTCATGCTAATACGCTCTACTTGGATCGCTCCATAATCACGGACAGGACTATTGTCGCCAATAAGCCTGATATCATCGTTATTGACCGATCTCAGCGACGGACTATGCTCGTTGAAATCGTTGTCCCGCATGACGAAAGCCGAAAAAGAAAAGCTTGGCTCACGAGGTGACCGCAATGTGGGATGTCGATTCGACAGTTGTATGGGTAAACGATCTTATAGCGAAGAGCCTCGATCAACACCTCAAGAGGCTCTAGAATTCTCAAAGGAATTCTAGTTTTAAGTTTTTTCTGATATATATTGTTTTTTTTTATATGTGAATAATAATTTATTTCCGATGACCAAAATCATCATGTTATATTGGTGTGTTTATGTGTTTGTGTGGGAGAGAGAGAAAAAAAGATGAGGGAGGAAAATTATAAAAAAAATGCAGAAGTTCTCTTAGCAACAGTAAGCCAACGATATAAACGTATTATGTACTAGATTTCACGCTCCGTTCACTCACAGTGCTTCAGAGAACTATATATACTTCTGTACACCTTATAGATACAGAAGTATATACTTCTGTACACCTTATAGATACAGAAGTATATACTTCTGTACACCTTATAGATACAGAAGTATATACTTATACGGTTTTAATTCAAACAAAACGCGTAAGCGCCGTAGAAAACACTTAGATATATGGTTGTGCAAATAAAGATGTAACTATTTATTTGTTATATAATCTTAATATATATAATCTTCCGGCCCCGCTACGCGATCTTACATCTCTGAGATGTTTTAAAAAACGACTTCGCTCATCATTAATGGATCTGCAGAGAAACGCTTAGATCTTTGATTCACGTGGACGGGTGGAGACAGTTTATGAGGGCGGCGGGTCCATTTCTTGTACATTCTCGTGTGCTAGCTGGTGAAATCCTTCAGTAGTTTTTAAGAAAATTTTAATTTAATAATTTAATATTTAATAATTTATTTATTTCAGTATAATTTTACACTTATACAAGCTTAACTACACATTTTATTAGTGGATACAAATTTTAACAAGGAATGATAGTTCTCTAACTCCCGAACTAGGTTGGACACCTGTATCTCGGGAGAAAGTGCAATACAACTGTGGTGCTTACAATCACAACTATATGAAAGTATAATCATTACTTCTATGAAATAAATATATATATAAATATGTAATATGTATATAAGTATGTAAATAATGTATATATGTATAAATGATACATATATAAAATAATAATAATAATAATACATAACACATAAATGCAATATGCGTTAATTTGATTCATTTAATACAATCAATACATACATTTGTCATTTATCAACTGCTCTGTATCATCATAATTTACAGTTAGCAGCCAATTAGTAATCTTAACCTTTAATTCAAATTTGTTAAGTTTATTAATATTTAAAATTTTATCAATGCTATAATCAATATTGCTATAATCTCGGCCATTGATTGTATCAATCGTGCTCTAAATTGTCCCGCGTAAATGTTTAAATGTTTTTTTTTCTTTTTGAATATCTGGTCCCTGGCAGAATATCAGTGTTGTGGACTGCAACACAACTGTATACTGAGCCAGGGTTCCTTTTCCTCTCGTTACTTGTCTATATATTTGTTTGCTTGTAATTATTATTTTGTTGTTTGTTGTATATTGTTTGTATTGTTCACATATTGTATTAGAGGAATAAAAGATGGTTTCTTTCTTTCTTTCTTTCTTTCTTAATATCTTAAAATTCAAGGAAATAGTTGAGTTAGTTCAATATACATTTAGTCGTTAATAAATGTACACTGATTTGCATCAGATTACTACAATTAGAAAACTTTCAAGTACACATCAAAACATATTACTTAGTTTAGAAGAACTAAGTGTCTGAACCAGATAGATTAGTAAAAGTATTTAGAGATTATACTATATTGTTTACGGCATAAGACGTCCCAATAGTACCTGACTCTGATGAAGGATTGAAATTATTAGGGAAGCTATATACGGTTTAATTCTAATATTTTTATAAAAATAATACAAGTCAATTTTATAACAATAGAATGATTCTAATAATTCTATTTCTACAGCTCGCCCACTCGGAGGACACGAAAATAATCTATATCAGGTATTTACAGATGTATTTCTTGTGTAATGCTTTCACGATATAACTAGCAGTAAGATTCTGCCCACGAGAAGTTTTTTCCGGAATATCCCCGTGCGAGAGTATACGCTTTAATGAGCACACATCCTTTGCCATGATCCGTGAATTTACTCAAAGAAATCGTACAGTAATAAGAAATAATAAGAACGAGTCAATATTTCAAAGGAAACTACAGTCGTTTCACACGAAACGAGAACTATAGCCGCAGGACATTTGTACTCTCGCTAACAAAGCTTATTTATAAACAACTTGCTTTTGTTCGCGACTTCATTCGCCTCTTTTTCTTGGGCGTGGAAACATTCTTCCTATTTTTTTTGTTAGACGATGAATATTTTTTTTGTACGATGCCTTGGGAATAGTGTTTTTAGGATTCCGTACGTCCGAGTAAAAAACGGAACCCTTATAGGGTCACTCGTGTGCCCGTCTGTCCGTCCGTCAAAGTCAATTATCTCCGAATCTACTTAACCGATTAAGTTGAAATTTGGTACACATATCAATTTCTGTGACCCAAACGCAGAGGTGTGACGTGAAATCTGTTTATGGGAGGTCATTTTTGGGGGGAAAGTGAAAAAAAAATTTTTTTTTTAAACTGCATCGTGTGACATATCAAATGGAAGGTCTTGTTGTGAAGATCCTAAACGTATTTTTTTGTAATTTTAAAATAAATAGTTTCCAAGTTATTAAAGAAAATACACGAAAATTGACCATTCCCCCCCCCCCTATCTCAGAAACTACTGAAAAAAATAAATACAGAAATTAGTTTTCTACTTATAGATTATAGGAAAACCTATAAGAAGTCCATGATATTAAAATAACATGGTAAATCACTCAATATTGTGCGGATAGGTAACATCATACGGAACCCTCTTCACACGAGTTCAACTCGCACTTGTCCCGTTTTTTTTTTCTAGATGAAAGGTATCCTATGTCCTTTTCTATGCCCTTGACAACGTGTATGCAAATTTGATGGTAATCAATAAAGTGCTTTCGGTGATTTACAGTTTTAAACTACTGAATAGAAAATATTTGCATATATAGACTAGCGGCCAGTCTCGGCTTCGCACGGTTTAAACATTTTTGAGTTTCTTCGTGGAAAACGGCAATTTTGTATGGAGGGGAGGAGTAAAAGGATGGAGATGGAGGGAGGGCGAGTAGCCTATGTTACTCGCTGATAATGTAGCTTTCTACAGGTGAAATAACTTTTAAAATCGGTGCAGTAGTCTTTGAATTTATTCATTACAAACATACATACATACCTACAAAACATTTCTCTTTATAATATTAGTATAGATTAACATTTGTTCAAGAAATTTCAAAATAATATACCCTAATAGTATTACTTATTTAATACAAGAATAAGCTAAGATTAATAGGACTGATTTGAGAGTGTCTTTTTAGATATGCAATATTTATAATTTTATATTAAAAAAACATGCTGTAGATATTTTTTTGACCACAGCGAGATCGACACCGATTGTCCAACTCTAAGTGTTGCTCAGATCATTCCATGTTATGTATAAAACTAATACGGTTTGTATAAAAACAGAAAAACTAAGAATCCATCAAAGCTAAAAATATTAGGCTTTTAAGTGCGAATTAATTTCTGCGGAAAGGCACCAAAAAAATGCCCCTTATTGTTGTGAGAAGAAAACCTGCCCCTTACTGTACTTTACTAGTTACCAATTTTTCTGAAAAAAAAAAAAAAAACTATGAAACGACTGAAATGTATACTTTTGGGGTAATAAATGTCAATTGGTATAATAACATCCTATAAACTTTTTTAACACGAAACTACGACGAACATTATATAATTGAATACTAAAGGAACTTTGTTGGTTTTTTATTACACCAAACTATTGAATGGAGCAATTTATATTAAAATTTAATTTGAAAATTTACTAAAACTTTTTCATTGGATTGACAAAGTAAAGTTTTATGATAGCGTCATAGACTAAATTAATATGTCAAGAAAAATTTAAAGAAAATGACCACCGTGAAATAATAGTACCTATAGGTACTGTTGTGTTTCGGTGAGTCCATACTCACCGAATCACAATATGTAGTAATTTTATTTGTTACCTTTTGTTTACGAGTATAATTGATATTAATTTAATGATAATAATTGATATGACTTTAAGTTCACCTAAATAAAAAGATTTTCAACTGTATAAATCGGACAAGACGAAGGAATCCGTAATGTGACATTTAGAACCACGTGGTACAAAATCGCTCAGTCCACCGCCAACTTTACAAGGCTATTTAGCCACGCCATGGCCATTCTGATTACGGCGATCAGGATCAATAATTTTGTACGAAAAATTTCTCAATGCCCACTCTATGTATTCTATATATTTCATCTTTTTGCCTACATATGAACTTATAACGAACTAACTAGTAGATATACTTAAGGGATAAAATATTCAAAAACATATGAACAATAGCTACAGGCTTTTTCATTTCCATTATGAATTACGTGAGCTTACAAAACTCGCAGCTAGTTTTTGTAAGACATTACAATCCGGGAAATTGTTAATTTATTGCTATGTTATTCCGCACGTTGGGGGAAGAGAAAAAAATAATAATCTACAAGGGAGAAAGGGGATAAAGGAAGCTAATTCACAGGAGGCAAATGTGGTGACATTAATACTAAGTATATAAACGTGAAGAATTAGCCATTTTTATACAGTTAAAATAAGTTTCTAGAAAAATAACTTTTCTAGAAATAGAAAAGAAAAAAGATAGAAAACACATCGGCAGAATTCTAGAAAAAATAACTTTTTTACATAATTTTGTAGCTCAACTTAGCATGTATTTTTGCAGGTCTTGTTTAATTTTCATCGGCAAGGGATATTAATAAATCTATCTGATATAAACATTAATGTTGGATGTAAGTAATAAGAGTAAAATGAAATTATGATACTTTTTTCCGAGTTATTGTGACTATGAGAAAGCGTATTATTTTTTGGTTCAGACAGGCAGACAGGCTGACGGTCCACTTGATGGTAGGTGGCTACCGTCGCCTATAACACAAGCAACGCCACAGCTGCTGTAAGTGCGTTGCCGACTACAGTAGGATGCCAGACCCTTACTCACTCACCGAAAGACAACAGAACACGTGCCGTTATTTCACGGTAGTCTTTTGAAAGGGGGTGGTTACTGCTGCCAGACGGGCTGCCCAAATGACGGCGAAACACAGTGTTTTCTGCCACTACGTTCCCATTGAATTAATTCTTTATTTTATGCACTTGTCTTTCCATCAATTAAAAACTTATTAAGTTAAAACCGTGTATCCAGGCTGCTTCTGACCGGTCTTTTGGGAAATTATGAGGGAGGCTTATGTCAAGCAGTGGACGTCCTACGGCTGTTATTATGAAGATGATGAAGTCATATTACCTGACTTTCAAGTTACATACTTTTAAGAAAAAAGTAAGTAGTAAGTTCTAAGAAGTATGTATTACTTATATTTCTTTCAAGGAAGTTCCTCAACATATGAGATACAAACGCTCACACGTACACATGCACCGCCTCTTTCATATACAGTGCGATAAATGTGACAGGTGGTGTATGGGCGAAGAAACAAGAAATTGAATTTGCTTTTTTTAAAGGCGAGTGAATTGTTGTGGAAGCATCAATTGCTTGCGCGATTTGAATGGGCGAATAATAATAATTGGATCTTTTCATCTATTTTTCTGTAAGAATTCCCACTTTTAGACGTATCTTTCAGTGATTAAAATGCATTGTAAGAAGTGTAATTTAATAATATTTTAGTATACTGGGATTTAGGGCGCTAATGACCGCCAAAGTCTTATAAGAATGCATTTTAATTTCATCTGAAGTAGTTTGGCGATTAAAATATGATAAGAGTTGTAACCCTGCAGACTTTGCATTAATATAGCTCCAATACTTTACTAGCATCAGTGTGGATTTCTAGTTCAGCATTTGGATCGTATAGAGTCAATACGGGTCGACTAATTAGCTTATTTTTAAGTTTCTTGAATGCCTGCATTTCGTTTTTTCCGAACTCCCATATCATATTATTTTTTGTAAGTGTCCTTAATGGTTTGGCTATTTTTTAGAACTTTTGCAGTTGACTGTGACTCGCGCCATCTAGTGATAAAATTAAGATTTAAAGTGTTCTATTATCCCACGGGAGGATAAACAAGCAACAAAACTTAAGTATATTTACTACGTGTTTTTTAAGTTCATACCATCGCCTGGTATGTATACACAAGAAGTATAATAATAATAATAATAATAATAATTTAATTGCCATGACCATGGGTATCGGTATACCAGAGATGACACTTAGCTTTTTTTGTTCCCACATGATCAACCGATAGATATTCGGTGTGCAAATTTTGACATCATTAATAATCGACACATATTATTACTCAATTAACACCCCATTAGTCACTAACAACCCAAGTATAATAACAACCCAAGTAGGCCACTATTTTAGAGTTATATGACTTTGGCAATCCTAGAATGAACTACAAGCAGTGAGAAGGCACACACTGCGTTCCGCAGTTATAAAATGAGTCTGTTGAAACTTCAGTCTGTTGTTGATTACTAACTTCAGTCTGTTTGAAGTTAGTAATCAATCATCTTATTGCAGAATATTGCCATAAATTTTATGGCCTTGCCATAAAACAATAACATCCCTTGCGCTTTATTGATGGAGGCTTAGCACTTCAAAGCGCGTGTAAGACATGCTAAAGCTTATCCTTAATCCTATCAGCATGGCAACGAAATTACAACCGAGTCTGAAATGGATCACCAGCCTGCTTGCCGGTCTTTTAATTAAAAAAAAGTATAAAAATGACAATGCAGGCAGTTGAATGTCCAAAGTTTTCTTTTACGTGTAATTAAACGAGTACGCTCAGTTTTTACCTCAAAAGGGTTCGAACTGAGTTTGTTTGGACTGCAGCAGACCGGGCTTGCGGAAATTCAACGAGGTTTGTTCTGTGATTTTTTGGCACATGAATAGTAACTCGGCCCTTTGCTGTCGGAGTTTTACCCTTTGCCCGTCATACAAGTTTTACTGCGTTCTGCTTTCAAACGACTGTTTTGTGTGTATGCACAATATGCCATAGCTAGAACTTTGTATATATTTTATAAACAATTCACTTAACAATAGTGAATTATTTTTCATTTACCTACACGGTTAGAAATTGTGATACAAGTATACAATAAAGAAATAATCAACTATTAGTTCCAAGCAACCTCACTAATAAAAATAATAATTATTCGAGTAATAATTGTCTTTATCGCGTAATTTCTGTTTTTCTACTATTTTAATTTTGTATGTACTTGAATTTGAGTTAAAACCATTTTGTAAAAGAGTATTCGTTGATACATAAAAGGTTTATTTAGAATACAAAAAGGTTCGAATGTTGATTAACAAAGGAAATTGATTATAAAGCTTCTTCGTAATTCAGATATAACTATGAAGAAAAGATATATAGAAGCTAAGTAGGTAGGTTATATTTACAAACTTTGAAAACTACTTTAAGTAAAAGTGCCTCAATTCCTCATGGCCGCTAATGGTTGTTAGTTCTTGTGTAACGTCTTCTCAAAACCGATATAATAAGAGACATAATTATTTTGAACAGCTGTAAAAAATATTTATTTATTCATATGAATCACATAACGTATACATTTCAATTTAAAAAATTGCTGTGAAAAATATAAACTCCGCTCGATGAGTATTAATATAAATACTTAATAGGGGATCGGACAAATTTTCAGAAAGTGTTTTAAATTAATCTTCATGGATATTCATGGATATATGTCCGATCCCCTATTAGACAAGATAGCGAAAATGTAGCAACATTTAGCAACACTCAAAATTTCATGAAATATGGTTGCATCAAATGCCAGAAAATAAGTTTTAATTTTATTGACTATGTACGTAAGGTTATAATAGTGAGATTTCAAAATTTAAACATTGCATTCATCATTAGAGTCTCAAACTCTTGTCATAATGGTCGTGCGGATGACGGAAGTGCACGAAAGATAGTCGTATATGTTCTCCCTGGGGCCTCTGCGATGCTTCTTCACTTTTGTCGGTTAACGTAACGAAGATACTGTACCACAATAGATCGAGTTGTGGATCTTATAGGCGATCTACCTCTTGGGCGTCTGCCCTTCATCTGACTCTGAATCACAAGATGTTCCGTTGAATTTTCGTTCCTAGAGACGTGGCCAAAGAACCTTAATATTCGCATTAGAACAATCAATGAAAGGCTGTCCTTAATGAAGCTTCTCTAAAATCGATTTATTGCATCAGGGGATTGCGTCCGGGACCAGATTTCAGCCCCGTTTAGAAATATCGGAATCACGAGGGATTTCATAAGCGGAAAGACAAGGGATTAAACATCGCATTAATACCGTACATAACGTATTTTAAGCGATTATTTGATGAACGCACAGTAAATAGAAGTGCAGTCGACGCAAGCGGTCAGGTGATGCAGTTCTGGCCCACGTCGAGTGCATAAAGCGAACAGTGACTGTGTTATTGCATGCACAAATTAATTTCAGGTTACATTCGCCGGCCGGCGCGGACGGCGGCCCCACTTCCGCCGGATATTGGGCCCAGCCCGAAGGCAATGTTTCTACTGGTGGCTCGCTCGCCTACGCCACTAAAACCAATGGAATAATTAACTATCACGTTATAATTTCTATGAAAGCAAGAATAACGTGCGTTCAAGACGAAGCTTCATTTATATTTTATTTTATTATTTATTCATTCATATCAAACTTCTTAAAGAAATGTTTCACTTGGAATGGCGTATAAGAGAACCTTTTGGAGCGGGTAGTTTAAAAAATATCCAATTAGAAAAAATTATATAAGAATAAAGATATATTTTTATTGTGTATATTATTCCATTGTTGTAATTTTGTTTGCTTGTTTGCGACGTGTAGTCATGTCAAATTATTAAGATTCCATACTTCACTTTTATATTGTAAGCGATATATACACTAAATTATAGGTCCTACATGACTAGATTTTAAAGTCTAATTAAAATTACGTTAGCATATCTATTGTCTATATATCATTAGTTGTTTGTATTAACTCAACAAAAAACCTGATACGATTATGAAGACAGTATTCAAGCAAAGCCACAGGAAAATCTAATATAACATTGAGTTTAGTTCGCAAAAGATAATTACAAATCGCGTGCGCTAGAACCGTTGTAACACAAACCGTTGAGAAACGCGAGAAACTCCAGTTCATTTGTTTTAATATTCAAATCCTAGTAAAGTTTAAACTTGAGGCTATAAAGGCAATGATATCGCGAACTAAACGTTTGCACTAGGCCCGAGTCACATCAAGTTAAGCTTATGCGAATAGTTTCTGTTCGGGGAGTTATAGCAACAAAATTGCAAAGTGATTACTTCTGATTCTTCTTTGCAGAAATAAAAACAAATATATTTTGGATTCGATTTTCCTATCCTTCACCACAAGTTGCATTCACTCTGTAGGTGACCTGCTAATTAAATAACCGTCAGCCTGTCTGCCGCCCTTTCGTGGTAGAAAAAACCATTTTTTTTATCTCTTTAGTTGCATTACAAGATAACACAGCAATATTTTTTTTACTTGCTAGGAGTGTTTCCGTAGCGGTTGTAAATGTTAACGCTATAAATAAATAAAACATACTTGCTACGTGCTACGAGTGTCTACGTGAAATGCGTAGCCACATTTGATACCCGGGTGCTACAAAATTACGCTACGATGCTACGAGAAATACGTAGACATTTTTTCTAGACAGTTGAGGCTGATAAAAAATTCTGATTTCAATCTACAGGTAAATGAATATTATTATATAACCATTTTAATATTCTACTCTTCAATAGTTTAAAAATAAATACATCTTTTTCGGGAGTAGATGATGGCCAGTCTAGATATGACGGAATCAGAAACGTTTTTTTTTTCTAGCAACAACTATATAGATCGATTGTTTATGACCTGCGGTATGAGTTTTACTGAAAATATCTGCTTATGGTATTGTACACACTTTTGAAGAATTCACTGTTTTTATAGCTTTTTTAAGTAACATTAATATATTGACGGTCTGATTTTTTCACAAACAGATATCTTTTCATTGTACCTACCAATAGCCTTGATACATAAGCTTTTAAAATTGTATTTATTTCCATATCGAGCTTTGCGCAATGATATTAAAGCAATTGGGTTAATTTATCAACCCACTTAGCGTTAATATCAAAAGAAATTTTATTAAAGATAAAAGAATATGCATTTGATTCCAAATTTTAATGTATTTTTTTTTATTGTGACGGAATTGATGGCTACGCTCGAATACAGAAAAAGGTTAACATATTCCGACGTAACCTTTCCGAGAATATCTTTCCGCGACCTATAGCGTCTAACGCCTAACATTCACGCGTCATAAAGTACGCCCGATGATAGTTTTGGGTGGTTTAATTCAGTGCAACATCGGGACAATGTTATCAACGGAGTCTCCGAGCGCGGCAACGTTTTACGACATCGTAAATTAAGTATTATCGGGCCTAACGTAAAATCCGCGCTTCCCGGCTAAGACTCGAGCACTCGTAAAAAAGTCATCAAGCCAAAATTGGGCGCACTCTACTATGATAATGTAGCAGACAATCGAGGTAATTACTGGGGCCCGGCCACCGGTATAAACTATTCAATTTATGGGGCATCAACTTCTCTTTTATAATCAAATGCCGACAGGCGCGCTGCCAGTCCGCTTGACGGTCACCAGACTGCCGTCACAACTTTACTATCACTGTCCAACTACTTGGTCTATCAAAAACAGGTGGCTATACCGTCGTATACACATAAGCAATGGTACAGGGGCTACAAGTCTCTGGCATCCTTCACTCACTTCTGTATGGGGGTGGTTACTGCTGACAAACGGGCTACCCAATTCACGACTGACATTACTGCTTATAAATGCAAATTATAATAAATCGTGCATATTTCTTTATGAAGGTGTGACCATACGAAAATCGAGTATAATTTTTATATTGTTCTAAATAATTTCAAGTCTAGTTTTATATTATCAATTTTTACGTAAGCAAACAAATTTCTCAATAATTATTGAGCGACAATAATAAACCATTGCTTACTCGAGACAACAAACACAGGTCGCAATAAAACAGTAAATATATGTACAGTACAATGGAGGCATGTTACGCCCGTAACTACAAGTAGGTAATCACAATAAGGTTCTGTTTTACGGGCAGTGGACACGGATAATGCGCGTCGGACAAACATATAAGGAGTTATGAGTATGAGTGAGGGAGGGAGAGAGTACTCACATAAAAATACAGGTACATGTAGCTTTTACACGGAAGCAGATAATAACGATTCTCTACAATTAACCACTGGATAACTTTTTTTTATGTTAAAATCGGCAGACAAGCCGACTGTCCACTTAATGGTAGGTGGCTACCGTCGCCTATAACACAGGCAACGTCAAAGCTGCTGCAAGTGCGTTACCGATTACAGTAGGATTAAGAATAAGGGATTGGGAGGGGATAGGGAAACGGGCTCCGGCATCCCTTACTCGCTCACCGAAACACAACAGCACACGTGCTGTTATTTCACGGTGGTTACTGCCGCCAGACGGGCTGGCCAAATGACTGCGAAACGCAGTGTGCCCTGCTACTCTTTCCAGATCCAGACCAGAGCCAAATTCGAAAAGTTCATTTTTCAAAGTTGACCCTCTTCGGGAATCGCACCCGGGAACCCTAGAACAGAGCGTTAAGGCAAGCACCCTAACCACTAATCCAACGGGCACGTCATCTAACTATGAACTTCTATATAGATAGAGATAGTAAGTACCAAAGCTCTTTGCGCCTTTAGCGACGTATACTTTGAACACACTTCGCACCGCAGAAAACTAATTAGTCGGTAATTCCGTCGTCTCTTAGCAATGGATGGGTCTCAGCGAAATACATAAAACAAAATGGCGTATTAAGATGGTCTCTTTGTAAATAACAAATAGATGTCATCATTTCGTTCAATTTGTCTTTGTCCTTACTGCTCATTAATATTTCTCTTTCTATACCAAATCTTGTCTATTTCTTTTTGGATTACTTTGAACTGAATTTATTGAATATAGTTTTTTTATAATCTTTTCATGTGTGACTCTTATATTCAGTGAAAATAATCTTTTATAGATATTTGTCAAAAGGTATTTTTTCAATGAACGGTGACAGGTAAGCTAGAAGGAAGCTTGAATTTTACAAATATTTGTTTGTTTGTTTGTTTGTTTAAATGAACTACTGAACAGATTGCAAAAAAACAGGCACTTAGTAAACGCAATCACTTCGTCACTTCGTGAGCTAAATAGAAGACAGGAATCTAAATATTAAGGCGGACAAAGCCGCGGCGCACAACTATACATTATAATTAAATTTTTAATTTTATTAGTAGATAGAAGTCGGTGTATCATAATCAAGTCAAAACAAACGGTTTTCGGGCAAACCGCAGACAGCTTTAATTACTTTGGACAGTTAATGCAGATTAAATGAGGCCTTTAATATTGTGCTAGATTCACTTTAGTTGCTTTTTTTTCCATAAACTAAGGGTGTAACTGGGAAGAATTTACATCCTTTTCTGAAATTACAATCTTGCAACATGAATGTTTACACATTCAAGGTGGAATGAAAGAACGGAAATTAATTCCTTTTTTATAGTTGATTTTGAAACTTAGTTATTAATCTGGTTAAAATTTGCTTTATTAATAACTGATAAACAGCGAAGAAAAATCCTTTTTCCTTAACTGGTTATGTTATTGTAGTTTATGTATGTTAATTCAAAATTCAATTTTCAATCAATTCAATATTCAACCGAGTGAGCATTTTAAGGATTTTCCATTTTATCTATAAGGATTTAGTAGTGGCTGGAGAGCAGTGGCGCTTGGCAACAGTAGCCACCTGTGAAATAAACACTTGTATGTTTTGTTGAGTGAGTAAGATATACCACAAACCATTTTCCTATTTCCTGCTAATCGCTTATCCATTATCCGTTCGGTGCGAACTTGCAGCACCTATGACGTTTCTTGTGTTAACAGGCGACGTTAGCGACCTAACATGAAGCGAACCATAAAGCTGCCTTGAAAAAAAAAAGTGAATTGAAATGATTGGAACTAAGAAATCTATATAATTTGCTGAAAATAACAAAAAATATTCGTAGATCTATATTGGCAGTGGAGAAAGCTGCCTGTGTCTGGGACGTCACACAAACTGGTAAAGTAATAAGTCGTAATACCATCGGACAACAAGGCGCACATTTAAATGTCACCCTTATATGGTTGATATACCTAAAAACTGCACGTTGCGGTTCGGGTCAACTTTTTTGATTCGAACTGCTAGCGTGTGGAATCAACTTCCAGCGCCCTTGTTTCCACAAACCTACAACCCTGGACTTTTCAAGTCGCGAGTGAATCGGTTCTTAATAGACAAGCATGCTCCATCTTAGATCGCGTCATCACTTACCATCAGGTGAGACTGCGGTCAAATGCTTGATCTATCATTATAAAAAAAAATACAAACCAAAAAACAAGCATCGAAACGCTGAACATGGATTTTATAACCGCTGTCGCGCAACAAATGAAAAAAAACCCTCTCCAATAAATATATAGAGGCAGCAGACAGCGACCAAAAACAGAGGAGACCGTGTGCCGTGTCCTCTTAATCCGGTATATGTTCGCACGAAAGCAATCACGTCCCGTCAAGCGGCCATATTTCAAAATAATTGCATTACGCTCACCCACACGTAGAGGCATTCGAGCCGCTACTACGAGCGGTATGCTACGCTTAGGAAATGCAATACCACGATACCGGGATCCCGTGGCGATTTGCGGGATTCAATAGATAAAGATCATTAAGAAAAAAATGATTAATTTTCACAAAACACATTAAAACAATGCAGCGTACATCAACCTAAACATGTTTAGTTACTATACGTACATCAACCATCATCAAACATAATATATTAAAATCGTTTTTTGTCTGTGCGTTTGTGCATCTCAGAAACGGCTCAACCAATTTGAATGCGGTTTTCACTGAATGTTCACAACATAAACAGCCATAAAAAGAAGTTTAAGCTACATGTACCAATTCGATAACTGCAACGCAGTATCTCGCCTCGTTGAATAAAGATTGAAACTCCTCAAATGTTTAACTAATTTATGGTTTACAAAAACCCTGCTGCATCCCGCTGAAAACTGGATGCCGCAGGATTGAACACGTTCAGTCCCGTAAATACTGGCATTTAGAAATTATCTTGCGGGATTTCATTCTTTAGCTACGCCTTACGAACGCTACGTAGCTAGTACGTAAGTGGAGCGTGGCTACGAAACACCGTTGAAAGCTGATGAATATTTATTTATTCAATATCTCAACACTAGGCGTTGTCAGCCATTTCTTTTGCTCTTATTTCCCTGATATATTGCCCAATGCTATGACACTTAAGGTAAAAGTATTTTGCAGACAAATAAATATGGCTTCGCCTTGTTCGTGTTATGGAAGTTTCTACAT
Organism: Bembecia ichneumoniformis; assembly: GCA_910589475.2. Taxonomy (NCBI): domain Eukaryota; kingdom Metazoa; phylum Arthropoda; class Insecta; order Lepidoptera; family Sesiidae; genus Bembecia; species Bembecia ichneumoniformis. The sequence goes on from OU342531.1 coordinate 1,600,237, forward strand.
ATAAACAATAAATCTTGAGGCGACTATTAGCTAGAAGTGAAGGATGATTTGTTCTAGCCTGGCTTCGCTTTTCGCCTGGCACGCGTGGGCCGGAAGGTTATTTAAAAATACTTACAATGTTAAAAGATTATATTAAAATTCCACAACAGCTAATGTTGATTCTTCATTATTTTACAATGCAATGCACCACTTTATCACTGTACTTAATTTGTTTTTGTAGTAAATAGTATATGAGAGAATAAAAATTTGATAAACTGAAAGAACAAATTGTTAATAATAAAATACAAATTTTTACTAAATTATCCCTTATTTCAGATAGGTATCAGCTATTTTATAGATAAATGTTAGCAACATACATATTTCGCAATTGTGTAAGCGTTTGAAAAGAAGTTTACATGAATGCCCAAGGCAAGTCTAGAGTCCCTATGAAAGCGCTCGAAATTAGTTTATCATGACGACTTGGTTACAAATCATGTTATATGAGCTGTTATAATCTGATTGTAATTAAAATGTTTTTATGTATAAATAACTCGATTCATTGGTCGAGTGATTAAAAGGTGCTTTTTTAGGCCAATTTTGGAAATGAACCATTCAAAGTTGATTATGATCTGAATGTATTGAGGTTCTGCCCCCCACTTCGTTGTAAGGTAGTCCCGTAACATAAGCCCATAAGTGCTTATTTTAGGGGACATAAAATTGGTTTATTTGGTTGATTTATTTAATTTAAATTAAGTAATTTTCGAAAAGCTGTAAGTAGAAAATCAATTATTTTTGGACGCGACACGTACTTTCTCCGATTAGAATAGTATACTATTGAGAATATTAATTCATTAACAAATGCATCAGAAGAAGAAAGGTAATAGTCAATTTTGTTGGATTCTATTTAAGTTAACCTAAGTGCTATAAATCTCCCAGCAAACATTCGTTGCGCTAAAAAAGATTTTTTCGTTTCGAATCTTGACAGTAATAGTAGCTTGTCAATTGTAAACAGGTGGAGCTTTGGAAAAGGCTATAATATAACGTACAATCAATCATTGGTTGCATGCTATGGTTTCCTCTATGACAAATTACTGCTTTTTACGGCTCCTCGCACGTGCCCTAATGGATTTGTCCGCTTTGTTTTTGTGTTGAAGTCATTTGTAATAATCGCACAGATTTGTTATAGAAATTTTACTATGTTCCATGCGAGAGACTTGGATTAGGTAGTATTTCTTTTATGTGAATCTGATCGATTACGTAACGATTACACAAAAAAGAAATTTTTCCCAAACGAAGCTCAATTACGCTACGTTGGGAAGGAAATTCCCAGTAATTCAACTGGTAAGACTACTCGATAAGACTACTGGGAAGAGGTCGTTTTTATTAAAAGCAAATTTTTTTTACAAAAATCTTACTATCACTTATAACTAGATAGCAATACAAGCAGGTGCATTTTGATATTTAATAAATATTCAGTAAAAGCTCACTACAACGATCTTTAATTCCTTCAAAACAGTTAAAGCAAATTTTAATATCTATTTTCCAGATATAATATTTATTACAAAGCGTGGTTCTCTAAACAGTACAGTCTATGGCAGACAAAGTTAATATACTTACCATCTGTTATTGGTAGTTAATAACGGCTGTAAAACAGTATTATGATATACAAGTTATTAATTGTTTCATTTCATTTCTAAATATCTCTTCTTCAATACCTTAAATTATGTGTCTGAAGACAATGCTAAAATACATGACAGCGGATCTTCTCTGATAATTACGTAAATAATGTGTTCATGTAATTATTTGTGTATAGTGTGTAATTATAATTGCATGTGTTCTCTTTTATAATTTTTAAAATAAAAATAAATTAACAATAAAAATAAAAATAATTAAATGTTGTAATTATATTAATATTAATAAATTATATCACTCTTCCCAGTAGTCTTATCGAGTAGTCTTACCAGTTGAATTACTGGGAATTTCCTTCCCAACGTAGCGTAATTGAGCTTCGTTTGGGAAAAATTTCTTTTTATATTAATATTATATTAATATTAATAAATTATATCACTCTTCCCAGTAGTCTCATCGAGTAGTCTTACCAATTGAATTACTGGGAATTTCCTTCCCAACGTAGCGTAATTGAGCTTCGTTTGGGAAAAATTTCTTTTTATATTAATATTATATTAATATTAATAAATTATATGAAATCAATTATATCACCTAAGGTTATGACGTCAGAAATTAGTCAGAGCTTTTGAATTTTCAATTACTTACCATCGTCTGTATTGTCTAAGTTAGTTAAATTTATTAATTGTTGTACAAAGGAGTGCATGTCTACACATATAATAGGTACACTATATACAGTCCACTTAATCTTAATTTGTATTCTATGTCAGTCGAAAATAAAACGAAATACCGAGTGCACGTTCGTTTAACTTAAAAATCCCAACAAGGGCAAAGTAATTCTTAACGCCCCAACAGTATCATCTACCAATAACGGGTAAAACTTTCTCTGCTTTCGACTGTACATACGCAAATATAAACGCATTGTGAATTTGTAGCTTTATGTAAGCAGAAATGCAACGCAGGATATTTGAATATAACATACGCGGGCGGCGCGTGGTCAGACGCAATCTGTATGCAAAATGCGAGTCACATGCATCATGACACCTCGCCTTTGCGGGGCCAATTGCGAATGCATTACAAAATTACTTTACTTAATTAATAAGTAATAATATTAAAGAATTATAGTCGCTATAAATACACGTGAAAGCTATAGATTATCAACAGCGACAGCAATTGGATCAAATTCTCTATTTAGAAATTTTATAAGGATTTTTTTTAATAATTAAGAATTCTCTCTTATTTTAATAGTATTTAATTGTTTCGTGTTCTTTTGAGTATTGCGTTCGAGTTAAACAGCATTGATTTGAATAATAATAATCGACTTTGTGACTTTATAAAATAAAGATGAAAATAAATTTATGCGTTCCGACAGAAAATAGGAAACCTTCATTTTATTTTAGTCATTACTTGGTAGCAGAGGTAAGTTCACAATTGCTTATTAAATGAAAGCTGTTAAAACAGACTTATTATGTATATATACCAGTGTACCTATCGAAATTAGATCTAACCATTTCGAAAATGAGGAAAAAGTTTTTTTCCAAAATAATGGCCAGAGCCCATTAATTATTCCTATCCCTTACTTATGCCTTTTCCTTAATCCTACTATGTTCTGCAGCGCACTCGAAACAACTGTGCCATTGCTTGTATTATAGGCGACGGTAGCCACCTCCATCGAGTGGACCATCAGCCTGTCTGTCAACCTTAACATTAAAAAAAACTATTAGAAAGGAAGGATTGGATTGCAGTCCAAGCAAATAACATTGGAAAGCTTGTTTCCAAAGTTACATTCAATTTGGAATCGAATCCAGGACTCTCTAATAGAAGTGATAACCACTAGTTTGGAAAAAAAAAAAAAAAAACAATTAATTACTCTCTCGTGCTCAAGAGAGACAGGGAGTCTAACAAAATTCAATAGTTATGCGATGGGGGTATTAACTAAATTCAAAGCTTGTGTCTCGCGGGCCGTTCCAACCTGCGTAGACTAAATTACACAAGTTCACATATCTGTTGGACCCAATCTGTATGCAAAACGTCCCGGGGGCGAGGGTCTCATTTCCTGTAACCTCCATCCCCCCGAACCGTCAACTCTCCCCTCTGTCCGCCGGTATCCTGCCTTCGTCCCCCGCACGCCCGCACGCGAGTGACCTATCCCAGGAAAGATGGACGGATGTAAATATGAAAAAAAGAAAAGCCTCCCGGCTACACCACGAATGCGCCTTGTTTTCATAAAAAAATATACCTACTCGCAATCGACTGCAGTTAATTTACGTTTTTGTAATTTTGAACTTAATTTACAACGTTGTAAAAGCAGTCTTAGAATTATAGCCGAAGACTAAAACTAGAGCCCCAATGATCGCATCAACGAAACTAGTTCAACTCTAGCGTTAATTTGTGAGTATATTTATTATCTCATATTGATGATTGAGAATTCACAAAAAAAATATAATTTTGACACAACATTTTTTTTTTCATTTCAGATATATGCACAAAACTACAAATGATAAAAACAAAGAAATTTTATAAATATATTTAATAAAATCGTAAACCAGTCGTGTCCGTACATTAAATATAATTATATAAAAAAAAAAACAATTTGTACATGTTGTACTTATGTTACCGAGGTCAAAAAAATAGTATTTAGAATTTTTGTGTTTGTGCGTTTGTGCACGTTAATCTCAGGAAGGCTTAACCGATTTGAATGCGGTTTCCACTTATGTATTTCAAGTTTCCCGTAACCGTAATCGGTTTACAAATAAAAAAGTTACGTGTTATTCCGAATACCACACATACGAAGTCGCGGGCGCAGCTAGTTTTTAATAAAAAAATTTTGGTCTTCAAAAATAAATAATAATTCAATAATAATCCTTCAATAATAATAAATAATAATTCAAAAATATTTAGCGATCGTTTTGATTTCTATTTTCTCCTATTTTTTTCCATTTTTTCCAGTTTCGGCGTAGAAACTGCATTTGGTTCAGATTAAAAAGGTTAGATTTTTTTTTATGATAAGATCAGCAGACAGGCTGACGGTCCACTTGATGGTAGGTGGCTACCGTCGCCTATAACACAAGAAACGTGATAACTGCTGCAGGTGCGCTGCCGACTAAAGTAGGGATTAGGAGGGAATAGGGAAAATGGGCTCTGGCATTCCTTACTTACTCACCGGAATACAACAGCGTACGTGCTGTTATTTCACAGTAGTCTTCTGTAACGGGGTGGTTACTGCCGCCAGACGGGCTGCCCAAATGACTACGAAACGCAGTGTGCCCTGCCACTACTTTCCAAATTCAGACCAGAGTCAAATTTGAAAAGTTCATTTTTCAAAGTTGACCCTGCCGGGAATCGAACCCGGGAACCCTAGAACAGAGCGTTAAGGCAAGCACCCTAACCACTCATCCAACGTTTTTCAGGTATATATTTCTTCATGCGTGCATGCAGGAAGCCTAGGCTTCTCTCACTCCAGTCGCAGTGACTGAAAAGTATTATCAATTAGGCTGTGGTTACGCCGAAATTCGGTCGTCAAAGCACAGCCTTGCCACTTAATTATCCGAGCGGGCTTTGTTTGGCAATTAGATTATGCAACGAACAGATAACTGCATAACAATTCCGATAACCTTGTTAGCGTTGTCGTCTACGGGCGTCTGCCGTTGTTGCGTTGTTGTTACTCGACGTTTATATAAGTTTATATAACTAGCTTTTGTCGCTTTCTTGGGTATTCAAATATTTATTTCATTTTTATTGCTCGTATATTTTTGAGTTTTTTATTTTTAGATGATATATTTTTTTCAATGAAAAGTACACTCTCTAGGCAAATGACATTTACAATAGAACTCGCTGGCGGCGGAGACAATTCAACAGGCCTAGAATTGGTGTTTTTTGTTTTTACCCTTAGAATACCTACACAAAAAAAAATTATTAATACAATTTTTTAAACTGAAATTAACTTATTAATAGGCACAGGATTCATATGTGCGCAATAAGCCGTTTTCGAGAGAATTTTCAATAAAAGTCAAATTCTTCTTGCGTTCTAACTTTTGTTGTGGAGTTTCTATTATTTTAACAAAAATTCTAATTAATACAATTGGTTCTTCACATGTTTAAGTATATAAATTTTTAAGTTATAATATTAAAAAATTAATAAGAGTATAATTACTTTTTTAGTCTCAAGTAAGTGAAATTTCCTTAAATAATTATAGTACTTTCCCTATTTTTAATGTACAGTAAGTACTGTATTATAGATTATATGTACGCTCGCCGTACTGCAAACAAACCCGCATGCTGTGGACGTCAAAAGCACAAACAAATGGGGTAAAATACCAAATAAATTAAACCGAATCTCGCTTTATCTGCATTCCGCCGGCTTTGTGTACGTGGCCTTTGTTTGTTCTTTAAAAGTATTTACAACTCGGAGCTAATGTAATTCCCGTAGTTACAATAATGCAACTCCATTACAACTGAGTTATAGACGAGGAGTGCACGAGGCTTTTAAAGCAACGCGTTTGTTGAGCGTTTAGGAGAGCGCGATAATGTACCTGCACTCGGATTGCGAATATATACTACTCAAAACAAAATAAGGGCCACTAAGATTTTTTGCTGTACCATGAAAACAATAAAGACATTAAATTGTTTAACTTATGTAACTACAAAATAATGTTATTGGTTATAATATAGGCTAACAATTGTTTAAAATAATGATCATGAACTGTTTTTTTAAAGTTCATAATGAAATTGGCCATTTTGAATGAAAAACATGAACAAAAGAAATCACCGGAAAAAGACAAAATACTGTTCTTGTCACTTTTGTTTCTTCTTTTTAGTAACGAGTATGTCCTCTTCTCTTAACTCCTGAAGCCTCGTATGCATACTCTGGATCAAATTCCTCACGTTTTCATCTGGAATCTCCTCCCAGACACGTTTTAAAGCGTCAATCAGCTGCTGTTGGTTGTAGACCCCTTGCTCATTCTCTCTAACCCTTCGTTTCAATTGGTCCCACAATTGCTCGATTGGATTTAAATCCGGACTGTTAGCTGGCCATGGTAATATCTCAATATGAGACCCTTCTAGGACAGTTTGGGTCGATCGAGCTGTGTGTGCACGGGCATTGTCTTGCATCAGGATGAAGCCAGGCCCCACTCGCTGTGCAAATGGGATCACTTGAGGCCTGATGACGTCTTCGATGTAACGTTCTGCAGTTACGGTACCCGCATTTAAAATGGTGAGCTCGGTTTTACCGTGTAAACTAATCCCACCCCAAACCATTACGTTGGGACCACCGAAACGGTCAACTTCGTGGATGCAGGACTCCGAAAAACGCTCGCCGCGTCGTCTCCACACCCTAACACGCCGATCATCATTAAAAAATTTTACTTTGCACTCGTCTGTAAAAAGCACCTTGCCCCACTAATTAATCCCCCAGTTCAAATACTGACGGCAGAATCTTAAACGGTTTGCACGTTGAACCCTAGTCAGAGGAATTCGAACAACTCGACTTCTTGACATTTGCTGGTCTTCGTGCAATCGATTAGGTATAGTTTCATCACTGACACGGGTACCCGTTGTCAGCCGTAGGTGGTGTTGTAACTTACGGGCCGTTACTGTACGATCACGACGAGCACTTAGTTGGATGTACCGATCCTCGTGCGCCGTTGTTACACGAACTGTACCTGAACCGGGTCTCCTGGCAACACTGCCGGTCTCTTGGAAGCGATTCCATACATTTTGGACAGCTCTTCGAGAAAAACCCAACTGCAAACCCACGTAACGCTGAGAACGTCCTTCTTGGATCATAGTTATGGCTCTGGTTGCTGTAATTGTATCCATGTGCCTTCGTACTGGTGGCATGATTAACGCGAGATGATAAATGAATCAATTAAAATTGAAAAAGTAAAACTTTTTTCCTAAAATAACCGAAACAAGTTAAGAAGACAATCGAAGAAAAACATAAGAATAATTTCCAATTATTTTTTTTCTTAAAACGACGGCCAATATTTTTGAAATTAGGAAGCATAAAAGAGATCAAACACCAAAGAGTTCGTAATATCAATATAATGCTACTTGTCAGTTACTTTCAGTTTACTAAAGTGCACTTAAATGTAAATAAACTAGTGGCCCTTATTTTGTTTTGAGTAGTATATTTTTATGTCAGTTAAGCCGAGTGAATCATTCAAAAATAAGATTGAATTTTAATTTGTAATTTTGTATATAAACCGTTATTTATATACAAATAGGTAAAGACAAGAAATAGGTTAGTATATTTTTAATCAATTTTGTCGAGCTTTAGGGTTACCAACAAAAAATAAATTGGAAACAGTTTTTTTTTTTCACCTTGAAACGATTAAGTCGAATTTCGATAAACAGGCAAACATCTATTTAAATAAATAAAAAATTATATTTTTTTTTTTTTCAAATATTCGTTGAAGATCCAGGAAGGTTCTTATGAGGAGAATAATTGGTAGAATTGCTCGGAAAAACATAAAAACCCCATTTTTCTTTATAACACATCAGCTTTTAATTCGACGTCTCTCGAGTTAGTTAGTAAAAAATAAAAGACAACTCCTTATTAAGAGCTTGATTATAACTCACCTTGACATGTCAAGTGTGAACAATCTTCAAATGAAGAATGAAAAAAATTGAGTAGATATATATCTCTGCCTTTAGTGTAGGCATACATTAGTATGACTGAATGTGTCATACTAGTGACATGTATCTATAAAAATACATTTATATAAACATTTATTTGGAAATACTGTTTTTTTTTTATAAAGTAAATCTGATCTGACCACAACGCCACTTATGCTAAATCCGCGTGTATGTATGCTGTGAATACTTCTATTTCTTCATTAAAAAATACAAGAAGACCTACACTTAATTGTACCATAAGCAGGATTTTGGTACTCGTAACTTCAAAAATATATAAATAGCTGAAAGCGAATAGAGAATGTAAGTAGCAATGTCGTTGGCGCGTATAAAGTTGAATGCGGTGAAACACTAATACGCTAGTTCCGGGCGACAACACGGAAGGCTGAATAAAGCGGGTTTCGCAACGTGGCTGGAACGCTCGTAGCGGGCGCCAAGCCGCCTCGCAACGCGTTCGTGCCGGCCGGAGCGACGAGAGACAACCGAACCACCATAGGGTTGTCACCGTCGGTTTCGATAATCCTTTTTAAGATTTCTTACTTACCACTGATCAATTTAATGCGTCCCTAGTGTGAAATATAATTAACTTTTCCAAAAAAAAAATAAAAAAAATATGATAAATACTAGTAGCTGTCAATAGCTACTATTAAAAACTGTCCGTGTGTATGTGACTGAACTCCTAAACGGCGAGACCGGTTTTGATGACATTTTTATGAACGTGAGTGGACCCTTGAATGGATCCATGGCGTTGCAATCGGGTTCGGACGGTACAACGCCTGCTGGGACTTTTTATATAATGTTGCTAGTTATTATAATTACTCATTAAATACAATTAATAATATATTGTGAAATAAATATACCATTTATTTATTTATTTATTTATCCATTAATATTATTATCTTCTAAGTATAATTTTTGTTTTGGTATAAGTAATAATTAAAAAAAAAACAAAGAAGAAAGTGTAATTTATTTACTCCTTTTTTTGAATACCATTTTTGTTTCATGAATTTGGCCAAAAGACAATCAGTGATCACAACTCAATCAGATTAAGCACAAAGTAAATAGTTTTATTGGCGGCTTCATTAAAAAATATGTACAAATACAAATACATAAAAAAAACATTTATTCAAAATAAATTGAATTCAAATATTTGTCAAATACAGCTTCGCATCAGGAGTGGACATATTCTATGTATTATTACTATTACATTATACAGTTATACAATAAAGAATCTCAACAAGAAATTTAATAAAACTTCTATACACACAAACATACAACGAACTTATTTAAACTTTCGCAAAGATAAACATTGTTCCGTTCTTTAGAGAATAAATATTATCGGCAAAGCGTCAGCCCTAGAGGAGGAAGCGAGCCGCGCGCCGGAAATGAGCTCTCGATACCCTCCCGCCCCCGCTCCCACTTTGTCCAAATCAATTTCGCTTTACAGCCCGCCCAACAGAAAAATGCATCGCTAATATTTGAACGACTTATCTGTGCAAATTTCATTTAGCCATTTCTGCTGACACGATAGCTTCTGCTCACAGAATTCTGCCTCTTTTTTTATCTTGACAATTCATTCGAGTTTCTTATTTCTATTCGTTGGCCAAGATACTCTCATTTCAAATTAAATGTAATTAATTCATATAAAAACATCTTACTACAATTTTGTCTACTACATCTTACCAAATTTCATGTCACCTTTTATGGATACAAATTAGTCTGTACCAAAATAGATAGGTAGTTTTATACCATATAAGAAGGCGATGGTATATTTTACTTATTAATTTAATATAAAGTTAAACAGTTCTAAGTATTTTAATAAAGCTAATGTAGCTGGGGGTAAGCAAATAATTAAAATAAGTACCTTAAGTGCTGAACCAGCAGCCTTGTACGACCAATGCTTAAAATACAGTTTTGTTAAATGCAAACTGCGAAGCAACGATAAATTAATATTAATATTAAATATTATTTATTTTATCCGTACAAACAGAACGAAATTTAAGTGCATTTTAAACCTTACTTCTTTGTCGTGACAAATTTTTGCTTAATTATATAATTAGTTACTTTTTTAAAATATTTTTTGTTACCAACATTAAAATATTTATGCAGTTTTTGCAGGTCTTTCTACGTTATATTCGGACATGTATGTACATTTTTGGTCTTTTAATAAATTAAAAAATTAACAGCTCACAAACTCACAGACAGATATTCCCAATAGTAGAATGTAGGTTTTCTCGGCCGGTATCCATATGAGTTGTGGGGTTCCGCGATGATGGCCCAGGTCTGTTGTTGTTGACGAAACGTTTGGAAGAATTTCCAACAGACCTGGGCCATCATCCCGGAAACCCACAACTCATACAGATATTCCCAACTCTTCGTTTCCAGAGTCCTTATAAATAAAAACATCGGCGTTCGCTTACCGCTGTAAAATTTCTAAACTTGGAACAAACCTAACACCAAGTTGGGAAGCCAGACTCGCCTAACCCTGTTTGTTTGCACTGAATTTTCTAACGGACTAGATTGTATTTTAAAGTTCAGCAGCGGTGGATAAGGGGAGTCACAGGCATTTTTTTTCTACGCCCTTCAATGCCTTCGAAATCCGTCTATAAATCCGAAATATTGTTACGTACAGCACACCAAGTTTTGGGTTCGGTGTGTGAGTAAGAAATGCTATTCCTCTATCCAGACCCTTATTTCTAACTTATTTACTTATTAACTTATGTATTTACCCCAGTGTTGTAATGGTTACAGGTGATTTACCATCAATTGGACTGGTGTAGTTTTTTATTTTATTTAATACTAGCTGAGCCCGCAACTTCGTACACGTTGTATTCGGTATAGTGCCTAACTTTTTTGTTTGTAAACCGATTGAAATGAAACAAACACTAAATGTTACGGGTAGCTTGCTACATCAATGAAAACCACATTTAAATCGGTTAAGCGCGGCTTACAATCGGTTAAACGCACAAACAAAAAGACAAACAGACAAAAATTCTAAAAACTATTCTTTTGACCTCGGTAACATGAGTACAACGTGTACAAATTGTGTTTTTTTTTCTCGTTAACGATTTTATTGTGTATAAAAATTTTTTTGTATCAATTTTAAATACTATGTAACCCTAACTAAATCCCTCATCCGTCATTCTATCACGGTTAGCAGCGCACTTGCAGAACCCAAGTTTTCACTTGGGTTATTAGGCGACGGTAGCATACCAAAAAGTAAGTCTGCTTGACGACCTTTACAAAAAAAAAAAGAGAACTCACGTGAAAACCACTCGTGTTTGTCTGTGCGTAATAATATACGAATAGAAGCGACAGAATAATAGAAATGGTGGGTAGAAAAGAAAAATGTTTTTAGGCCTTCATTTTCCATTACAATGTCACATAATATCGTTGTACTTACGGCCTCGGAGACATCATAACGTAGCAGTTAACTTGAATGTTTATGATCAAGTTAGGAGAAAAAGTCGCATAAAAATATATTTAGTGGAAGGTGAACTTCAATGAGATTGGCATTCCGTCACGGGGCGTTGATCTATGCGAATTCGCGTAACAAGTGCGGATAGGGGGCGGACTATCAGACAAAAAAAAAAATAGTCCATTCTTGTTTTGACAACCCTGAGTTGGCAAGACTCAAACTAATTCCAATTTCTATGAACGCGACGGCAGTGTTATTATGATTGACATATGATAAAACTTCTTTGTTAGGGCTCGCGATGAAAGCGCGACTGTTTTTGTGTTAAGGGGAGTGTACACAGAAGCTTTTGTATTGAACTTTGAAGCGACATATCTGTTTCTTTGATTTTTTTTACTTTCTCTGAGCTATAAATGTAGTATTCTGAAAACTTGAATATAATAAGAAATATTTAGAAACGGAATTAAAATTACAAATTTTTACAACTTGTTCTAACGTAAGGGTAACATAGTGAGAAATTTTTAATTTTGCATTTTGCATAGTGCATTTTTCGATTCAAATGTACTGTATTATTTTTATTATGTACTTACCTTTAACAAGTTTTCTAAGTTCTAAGTCTCTATGTCCCATAAACAAAATTCAAAACAGAATAGCCAAACAGTTCAAATAAATTCACTTAATCATTACATACATTCATTGGAAAGTAAAAGGATTCTTTTGCTAATAAATTGAAATAAAATGAAGTAAGCATAAAAAACATTTAATAGAATGCAACATAATACAATCCGAAAGACAAAACAACTAATTTTTCATAACTGAACTTCATTCTATATTTAAATCACCTGTACAATATGCCAGTACCTATCTACATATATATTAAACCTATCTAAATTTATATGTATATAAAAACAACATTAAGTTTTGATATATTCAACACTGGCTGAACCCGCAACTTCGTACGCGTGGTATTCGGTATAGCGCGTAACTTTTTTGTTTTATAAACCAATTGGAATGAAAGAAACACTGAATGTTACAGGAAGCTTGCTACAATACATCAGTGAAAACCGCATTCAAATTGGTTAAGCTGTTTCAGAGATTAGCGTGCACAAACGCACAGACAAACCGAAAAACAGACAAAAATTACAAAAACAATTTTTTGACATCGGTAACGTACAACGCGTACGAATTGTTTTTTTTTTTTTTTTTTTTTTTTTTTTTTTTGAAAAATCTTTAATGTACAAACACGGCGATTTTATTATATGTATAGATTAATAGATTAATTTCCAACGGCGTAAACATACGTAAATTGTTGTTCGTTTTCAACATTCAAGGCTCTTGAGCCGAAAGAGTTGAGCGAGAGGAAGTACTGATACAACGTTGGTGCCAAACCACAAACGGGAAACGTGGTGGACTATACCTCCTCTCATGGAGGCTGTGTCCAGGGGTGCGAAGTAACATTTATGTAAGGGCTACAGATTGGATCTTCAGATTTGTTGATAAATAATTTAGCTCTACCAAAAACCGCAGTTCCGATCAGAGGAATCCTTAGCTACACATTTTAAACGTATCTATGGTTAAGTAAAAGTAATTAACTTAATAATAAAATTAAAAATAAGGAGAAAAAACAAAAGCAAGGATACAATAATTTCGTACTTCCACTGAACATTAAAAATGTAAACAGCCGATGCAATTGCTTGTACTCGGTCATTTATAGTTTCAATTATTCAAAGCGCAATTACGACAGTATGGAATGCAAGTTGTATAAGAGATATAATTATAAATCTATAGCAGTTTGAAGCATCTATTATTATGTTAATAATGCAAGGAATATAGAAAATATGTATTAAAGCTCGACAAAATTAGCTACAAAGAATTTAATCGTAAGAAAATTCTAATTATACAGTACACGCTTGAAATATGGGCAAAGCTTTCGTCATTTCATCTAGGCCCCTCAGAGTATAATTATACCGAGATTATAACAAAGGCGTTGTCTATGCACCTTTTTTTTTTACAAGAGGACATACGGTGGGTTATGTCAGACTCCTGCCCGAGATGGTAGTGGGGTAGACCTACCGACTAAACCTCTTGGTGTCCTCTTCATCCGCTATTGGTGAATTTGCGAGGCAGTAGCGGCGCTAGGGTAGGGCGCGGTTGGGCGACCGCCCAGGGGCGCCAGATATAAAAGGGCGCCGCTGCGCTGGCGCCTCTTAATATCAGCTTGTTCATAAGTGTTACTTACATACATAAATTCCCTAAATCTAGATAAAAAGTCCTTATGTTGGCAACACTACAATAAAATGCAGATTGCATTTCGATTGAAACACTGCTGTTCATTTAACCAGGAATCTTCGACCATAGCATAGATCACAAAACAAATTATCCATCTCTTCTTAACATTTTTGTTAGAAAGAGTTCGGGTTATTTTTGACGAAGAGGGTTACAATCAGCTCATTCATTATACCGGTGCACGCACTTAACACTTGAGATTTAACTATTACTAACACTTAAGTATTCGGATTTATTTTAAAACAAGCAAACGTAGTACTGCACGGTTTATTGCGGTGGTATTCTCCACTCTTAGTTTCGACTACCGAATGACATTCGTTTTAAAATAAAAGTAAAATTTTATTAGTTTTTAAATGATTATTTTATTATTTTAATTTGTATATTTACTTATATGTTTTATATTTACTTAATTTCATTACTTATAATAAATAAATCCCCCTTTTTTATGTGGTTTTCAATGGGAGACAGGGGGCGCCGTAAAAATGTCGCCCAGGGCGCTGGTAATGCTAAAACCGGCACTGTTGCGAGGTCGGACAAACACGCTTCCGCAGCTCCACCGCGCGAAACCTGTGGCATTGCTTGTGTTATCGGCGACGGTAGCCACAAGTGGACCGTCAGCCTCACCGACAAGTCAGACAAAACATGAACTCACGTCTGGTAATATGAATTCAGTCACCTAGAATTCAGTCGTAGGGTGTAGGAAATAAAGTAGGAAAGTAAGTCAGTAAATAGACTTACCATTAAATACGCCCATGTAATTTACCTTTTTAAATATAATTGATTCATGATGATATGCTAATAACATTTTGCCAATTATTTAAATTGTAGACATTTATGTTTAGGTATTATTTATACAAGTTTCCATAGCAAAATGTATGCCTTATGACTCACATCGTATCAACTAAGGCAAGAAAAATAATTTGCAGTAATTTGACCGGGTTCGATTCATGGTTGCGTATGAGTGTAATTGAAATAAGTTTGAATGTAATTTTTCTTAATTCAAAGCTCCTAAGAACAAATTTCCGTATGTCTTATGGTTTGAGATTTGTCCTCACTAACCCATTTGGCACGGTTTGCGGCCCATGTGTCCTCATGAGCGTCGGTGGGGCAGTAAGAAAGACGCGGCCTATCAGGTCGAGAGGTCCGAGTTCGATCCCGGTCACGCCATGTACCTACCAATAGGTTTTTCTAAAAAAAAAACTGAGTGCACTCAAACGGTGAAGGAAAATATCGCGAGGAAACTTGCATACGCCAAAGAAGAAATTCTAGGGCGCATGTGAATTCCACCAACTCGCACAGGCTCTGCGTGGTGGACCATTTAGCCCATACGCCCTTGTAGAGAGGATAGGCCTGTGCCACCTTGCAGTGGGGACATATAATAGGTTGTTGATGATGATGATAATGACCCATTTGGATTGATCACCCTGTATATGTTATGGACCAAGTGAATAATGAGGGCACTATTTATAAATCAGGCTAAATTATTAAACGCATGCGTACGCTTCTCCGCCATCGATGTTTCTCTACGCTCAGCTCGCAATTTAATAACAGAAACCACAACCCAAACGAAATCTATGGGCATTATTAAAACTGTCTCCACATTATGAATAATGCGCTATTAATCACTTGGTCCATGACATATAGACTGGTGCAAATATAACAGCTTATCTGTTATACATTTTTGTCCCTAGTAACTTGAATTAAATTTTACGCTTGCTTGCATGCCATTATTGGAAAACTATTTACAAAAAATTGTCAATATGTAATAAAACAGAACCGATTTCAATTTAAATAACGTTCGCGTGTCTGACCTACTCCTTAGAACGGATGAAACATGAATCACGACCACATTAGGAAGATTTCCACTCGATTGCGTGCAAATATCAAAGAGTAATGTCAGCCGTCAAGTGTCACTCCACGTAGGTATCTGTTTGTCAAGGCCGACACATCTATTTATTTGCAAGCGATTCCTTTCGAGTACATTTCTGGATAAAATATGACACACTAAGTGTAACGTGTGGTTATCACATCACACCTTATTAAGGTTTATTTAAAAAAAAAATAAGGTCGTGACTCAGATCCTCATAAAAATTTATCTCTGCTGAGATATCTGTCAACTGAACGAAATTTCGCTCGTTACATCGTATATTCGACCGTAATTGTAAAACTTTGAACTATAGACATTTAGGGAGAATATACTTGTAGGTGATGCCTGGTTATACATACGTATGTATAAAGACTGTTCAGAAAGATAAACTAGTAAACTGATAAGCAGATACAAATAATTACATTTTATTTATGTTAAGGTCGTCAGATAGGCAGACAGTCCACTTGATGGTAAGTGGCCCGATGTTAACGCCGCAGGTGCTGCAAGTGCGATGATGAAACATAGTAGAACACTATGGTCAGCAGATTTTTTCTAATTTGTCTGTGAATCGATTTTAATCTTGTTAGAACAAAATTTATTGTTCAAAAAAATTGGAAAGGTTAGTTTCTCCCCTGAATGAACACTAATACAAGTATTTCCAAATAAACATTTCATTTTAGCGTTTATATTGTCACGTATTTGTACGTCACATTTAACTAAATATGGTTTAATATTTAACCAAATTTTTATGTTCGTATGGTTTATTTGTAATATATATATATATATATATATATATATATATATATATATATATATATATATATATATATATATATATATATATATATATATATGAAAGTGCGTTTTAAATAATTAATAACTGTGTACGAAGCAAGCGAAGTCGCTAGTAGTGAAATAAATGGCAGTAAAGAAAGCGTAAAAAACGTGACACGATCTCTTGCCTCTGCATACGTGAATCTATCTACATTTTCAGATATCTCTCGTATCACACACCAACAATAGCGAGGGTCTTCAAACGTCTCGAGGAAACCATACAGCACAATTTTCTCTGCTTTTGCAAACATATTGAATTTTAAATTGGATATTGAAACAGCTTTTATGTCGCGGAGTGGCTTTGTAATGACTATTTTTATGCACCCTAGATTATAAATTTTAGTAATTTAGGTAGAGCCAACTTGGAGAAGGAGGTGAAACGTCGAATCCAGCTCGGCTGGGCAGCGTTCAGGGAGCTCCGAGACATCTTCTCGTCCATAATTCCTCAGTGTCTTAAAACAAAAGTTTTCGACCAATTTTTGTTGCCAGATATGACATTGATACGTGGGCCTCGTAAGAAAACTCTAGGAGCTATGGAGAGCACAATGTTCGGGGTTTCTCTGCGAAATCGAATCAGAAAATGACATAACTCGGCGGATTAGTAAGTTGAAGTGGCAGTGGGCGGGATACATAGTACGGAGAGCTGACGGCCGCTGGTTCTCGAGTGGAGGTCATGGACCGGCAAGCGCAGCGTTGGACAAGATGGACAGAAGACCTGATAAGGGCCGCGGGTCGAAAGTGGATGCAGGCTGCTTTTGATCGATCATTTTGGAAAATTAGAGGGGAGGCCTTTCTACGGCTGAGACGATGAGTAGAGGACACGCATCTACTAAAAATAAATCATTAACCATTATTACTAGTATTGAATATTCAAAATTCAAATTCAAATTCAAATTCATTTATTTTCAGGTAACTAGACCCATATTTTACATTTCTACACATTAGTTATTAATATATTATATCTAAACAGTACCTAATTAAATAAAATAAAAGCAAATTTTTACATATATCTATTATATCCTAACAGTAATAAGATATAATACAAGATGAAAGAAAAGAAAAAATAATAATACGTAAATGCCTAAAAACTACCACCAATATGTCTATTACAGCAATGTTGGATATATAAACAATCTAACCTATCGGCGATCATTGCTATAACTTTGTTAGAGCTGTCCCGCACCCGCCTAACAAGTGATGCACATTTTTTACGTATGTTAGTATAGAAACAATCAGTGCTCATCGCTGCAAACATGCCCGAGCACAATATTGTAACCACTAAAAAAATTAATTTTGTTTGGCGTTAGTGTCTTAAGTTATAAAAATTTGTAAGCTTTAAGCTCACAAACCCTTAAAGGTACATCTCGCATTACCGTCTTGAATTGCACCAGATGTATCCTCATATCACCGCTTCGCTCGTCTCTTGGATCTTTTAACCGAAATGCGAGCCTAATTTACGAATCCCCACTAACTAACGCGCCGCCGACCGCCACGCGGCGCACCGCGTATATAACACACATATATATATATACCTACTTACAACTTACTCGTACATACGGTTACATAATGTACTGTTTTAGCGAACAAACTGGTAACATACATACAATACGCGAATAAATTTATTTCTTTTATGGTTCCCCAACATTCGCCCTAAAGCTAAAACCCTAGATGTCAAATCGCCATTATATTCTTTATCAGAGTTATATCTCTCGGCAAATGCATTGGGAATGTATTAGTGGTAATACGAACCATGTGCACCAGAGATGCATATCGTTTTTCTATAACCTTGGCAGTCCCGACAACACCCTAAACGCATTGTATTGGACTCGCAGGGCGTTATACTGTCTCTGGGTAAGATACTCTTATTCGTTCACCCACAGACTACCCTTAGAACGACGACGTCTAGAATGCTCTAAAATGTGTAAAATGTGATTCCTTAAACAGCTTGAATAGGTTAAGGGTGATTAGGGTGCTTGCTTTAATGCTTTGTTCTAGGGTTCCCGGGTTCGATTCACGGCAGAGTCAACTTTGAAAATGAACTTTTCAAAGTGGTCTGGATCTGGAAAGTAGTGGCAGGGCACACTGCGTTTCGCAGTCATTTGGACAGCCCGTCTGGCGGCAGTAACCACCCCCTTACAGAAGACCATTTCTCTAACCCTTATCCTTAATCTGACCATGGTCGGTAACGCACTTGCAGCACTTGTGGTGTTGCTTGTGTTATAGGCGACGGTAGCCACCTACCATCAAGTGGAGCGTCAGCCTGTCTACCGGTCTTAACATAAAAAATGTATATTTTTTCAAATTTGCCCGTTACTTTCAGTTTCGTCTGTAGATGTCATGCAGAAACGTTACAAGAAGCGTCACACAAAATTCGACCTTCAAATTTTACAGAGAAGTATCACTTAAAAAAATATCAAAGTTCAGCTTTATTACATTAGTGTAGATGATGACGTTGAATCTTTTTAGATTGTCAGTTACTTCTGCCTCGAATATAACAGTGGCTAAGGGCGGGTGTACATAGCGTGCAATGTTTTTCGCAAGGCGAAGCAGCGATCGCTCTCTCGAGAAACATTCGTCGCCGCCTCGTTACCAACTACCAACCATTTGTTAGAAAGGATATATATAACTGGTTTCCTGCTTTTACAAAGATTTAATGATTTTGTTTTGAAGTTACATCGTTACCGAATGAATTATGGGGACACTTTCTCTGACATTTAATTAACTTAATGTACATTTTGGAGTTTCAACGCGTTCGACGCGATTCCAAATTATTGCGGCTGTTATGCGGATTGTCAACAAACAGAAATCGGCCCGTTTTACAAATTAAGCTGTTTCTAACCTTTGTATGGGAACACCTAAATTAATGGGAAATAAAAGTAGTCAATATTCTTCCGCAAATTGTCCTTGCTTATATACTTATATACCAAGAAAGTCTCTTCTCACAATTGGCATTTCAGGGTTTTATTCTCTCTCTCACAGAATTCTAACTATCCTAATATTATAAGTGAGAAAGTAAGTTTGTTACACATTCATCCTATTCTTCTTAGTAGTTTTTTTATTTATACTCTTTTTGTATGACTTTTTGTATGTATTTTTTAAGATTGAAAGTCAGTCAGAAAAAAAAATAGTTGTCACTGAACCTGATCCTGCCTCTAATTTCCTTGATTTCCCGTAATTTTAATCAGCATTCTTCAGCTATCGATAACAGAGCTTATTTGTTGCGCTTTCACGCCTTAATTACTCAACCGATCATCATGAAATATTACATACACGTTTTCAGGGAAAAAGAAAAGGACACGGGGTATCTTTCAACCAGAAAAAAAGTACTGTTCGTGAGGGATCATCTAAAAATAAAAATAAAAATTCAATGCCTGACAAAACATATGAGCAATAAAGATTGAATAAATTTTAACACCTAAGAAAAAGGGCGTGAATTAAGTCGCAGGCAAAGTCTAAAGTCTATAATTTCTAAGCTCTAAAAATAGATTTTTAAAATCCATTGTAACTATGCCAAGTAGGAGCGCGTCGGCCTAGAAGCAAAATTTATCGCGGCACAGGTTTATTTAAAAGCAATAGCTTTAATACTAATCCTTACATATTATAACGTAAAATCGCGATAACTACTCTATAGGTGCATAATTCGTTAAGGTTGTATCCTTAGGTTCCCGAGGGTTTGCAAATTGGGGCATACTATGCGTAGGTGTATCACCAAGCAGTTATACCCAAATTCGATATATGTCACCGCTTCACCTAATTCTATTGTAGTATAGGTAATAGATGGCGCCAATATTTTTTTATTGGCGCCATCTAGTTATATTTTTTTATTTTTCAACGAGACCGATGTCACGGGCTATGGCTAGTGGAGTTTTATAATAAAATATCTATTTGCTTTCAATTTATTTAAGAATTAACTGTTCTTTTCTTCATTCGCGAGAAAACGACTTTGCAGGACTTGATTATCCTTTATTCTTAAAATACCGGTTCAACTCCTACAAGCCTTTCAAGAAAGAAACACAGTCAAAAGTTAAAATATTTCAATAGTTAAATGGTTATAAAATCAAGTACTACACATTATGTTTTTATCTTTTAAATTAAATCGGTAAGCATAACCAAGGACCAATCGATTTCAATATTCAATATTTATTTATGATATTTTAAAAAAATCAAAAAATTTACGTGATTTCACTAAACTTTTGAATGATAGCTTCCAGCGTCCTTTCTTAGCGGCTTATCTATTTTTTGTTCACGTCACTTTGAGGCGGGCACAGACAACGTTCTACATGAAATATATTAAAACTAGAATCGATACATAAATGATATTTGATACAAAATTCTCACAAGAAAGCAAGAAACAATGCGTTTGTTTTACACGAAAAAGCAACTTCACACAATGCATTGTATTTTTTTAAATCAAATGTCAAACATTTAACAAAGAAATTTCCCATCAATCAACACTTGCTGTGTGGCGTTTATAAATAGATGGCTTATGAAATATTTATTCCACGAACCGTTATGTTGCGGCTATAATTCAAGAGACAGATAATTAAATGATAAGTACCAATGTTGAATTATTCATATGATAATAACAGAACTAATTTTTTTTAAAGTCACCCACGAAACAATGTTGATGCCACTTACACACTTATCAAATAAAAAGTTTTCCTTAATATTATTTGAAGCTTAAAATTTTGAATTTTTTTTTAATGAGTTTCAGCGTCTCACAAAAATAAAGTCGGAAACATATCTTTTACATTTTTTAAATAAGACACAACGTGTTTAAAATTTAGGATTATTTTAGATACGAGTTGAAATACCTAACTTAATCTATGATTTAAATACTTAAAATAACTAATCCTATTAATTAAGAAAAAAAAAATAGAATAAATCATAATAAAACAATGAATTATCAGAACTGTATGGATACTAACATTGATTGATTGACCAACTTCGCGTCGTGTCAAACGATCAATCAAAGCCGAATTTCAAAACAATTTTGTCATGTAATATTCATTAAATTCACCTCTAATAGCAATATACATACATTGCAAAGATAGTATTGGATATCGTAACACAAGCAAAGCCAAATTCTCGATCTTGACTACTCAATCCCATAACAAGCAATTTTAATTTACATATAAATTATTATTTAATATAAGAAAATTGTGGTACAACATGCTCGCGAACTAATTCACAGGGCAACTTTGACATGCTAATAACATTATAGATCAACGAATGGATGGAGTTAAAAGCTTGAACTCGTATAACTCATAAGGCATTAGCGACTTGCGCTCGAGATGTGCTCGTTTTGCACCGTTTTCCGACAGTGTTATTTATTGTTCTCATTTATTCAACGTTACTATTCAAAGACGCGTAACTACATAACAGATAGTCTGAGGCCGTCGTGGATTACGACAGTAATTAATCAACACCGTGCCTTCGCGACGACGACGCCCCGCTCCTCTTGCACCTCTAGTCTCCTCCACTACACAGAATTCACTAACGCCAGTGAGGAGTTACACATAAATTGGAAGACAGTTCAGCTGTTGATACGGAAGACGCGGATTTCATGTGCGGATTAGGAAATAATGATTATATCTTCTAAGGTTCGAAGACAGTAACCCATGTTACTTGTAAATAAATTATTTGAATTTGAATTTGTCAAGCGATGTACTGCCGAGACTGCCGAGTGAGCTGACGTTGTGAACTATTATTTATATTTTCTCACACATATAACAAAAGTCTAGCGGATTAGGCAGACGGAGTTCTGCTCGAACGTTGGTTCGCATGCTTGCCTACAGGTTCAACGAATATTTTCAACCCGATCGTAGCGCCACCTACCGGGTCCATTTGTGTCAGCGAGGAATTTAGTAACATACAGAAAAAAAATATAAAAAGATGAACATATTTACAGCACAACACCTAAGAAAAAAGGTAACACGAAAAAGAATGAAGTCGACACTTTATACAGAATAAGGTGTCTCTTTATCCTATCAATGATGAACAGACAAACTAAAATAACTCACAAATATTATTATTAATAAGTGCGATATTAGATAGAGATTAAATAAGCGTATCGTATTGAAAATATAGTGTTTTAAAAAAATATATAGTGTTGCCAGTGATGACTTATGGCGTTGAAACGTGGTTTCTAACTATGGGCCTCGTAAGAAAGCTCAACGTCGTCGCTCAACGAGCTATGGGGAGGGCCATGCTTGGGGTTACATTGCTAGGTCGGATCAGGAATGAGGAGATCCGCAGACTTACGGAAGTTACCGACATAATCCGCCGGATCAGCAAAGTCAGTGGGCAGTGTACACATAGTTCTCGGTTCTCGAGTGGAGGTCACAGCACAGACCGGCAATCGCAGCGCACAAGGGCCGCATGTCGACGGTGGATCCAGGCTGCTTCTGACTGATTCTTTTGGAGGCCTTTGTCCAGCAGTGACGTCCTGCAGCTGTGACGATGATGGTGATGATTGAAAATATATACATAATACACATAGATCAGCGACCTACTTTAACAAATTACGAGTTGCTTTGATTCATTAATTTTATTCTATTGATAAAAAGATATACCCCATTCTTAAAATTATAAAAACTAAAACAAAACGAAACTTTTTCAATGTAATTTAAAATATAGTATCTTATTTAAATTTAAACGAGGTCATCCTAAATTGGTTTGAGTACATAACATGCACTTGTTTATGTCTTATAAAAACAGACAGGGTACATTGCGTTTTGCGTTTCGGTTTGTGTTTCGGTAAGTGAATTAAGGAAACAGGAGTCTATTTCTCTATCCCCCTCTAATATCTTATCTTTTATTCTACTAAAGTCGGCAGCCACTTACCATCAAGTAGACCGTCAACAATAGCTTTCAGAAAAATAGCTTTCAGGAGCACTGTTACAATTACAATACATAATTTACGAAGACCGACAGTTCAGTTGAGAATCAGTGTAAGTGTGCGCTAAGTCTGAGGCAAAATTCATTAATTTAATACCACTATTCATACTTAATGTGGGCATAAAGCTTTCTTTATTTTTACAGCGAAGAAACCTCATTTCATTAGCAACAAAAGAGTTTCTTACTCGAAAGGAGACGGCGATCTAGTTATATTAAATGCTTAATGGTGTTGCAGAGCTTTGGTTCGCTAAAGCAAATGGCGTTAAAGGACATTCTTTCATGAATGCCGTCTCGAAATCGCTTTCAGCTGTAAAAGAGTACGTTGCGTTTTTAATTATAATAAATTCTACTGAACGTCACAAAGTGTTTACTTTAAGCCATCATTTATTTATTTATTTATTTGGCTCACTTACCTTGACTACATTATTATGATTACAGTAAGTACTTAATAATCTAAAATAATTTATAATAAATGTGTACAACATTTATAAGTATACATCATTAAACTTTCATGGCAGTTGTACTTTTTTCGATTAATAAATATATATTTATTTTGTAATTTCAAACACTAAGTCATGAATATTTTTGGTCTACGCGTTGCAATTTTATTTTCTTATTTTATGTGATTTTGTATCCTATATGAATATAAATAGAATGAATTTCAACACCCGGTTCGATTGGAGACTAATTTTTTCTCCAATTTTGTGATACGTGATGGATAAAGTCATTTTATAATAAACACAGTGTTTGCGAGATGGAAAACAGTCTATCAGAAAGTGAGCACATGCAGGCATCGTTACTTTTTACAGTGGCCTTAAGTGGAGCAGTAAAGATAGGGCGCGCTCTAACGGCAGCATGTGACACCAAACTCGCGATGCTACAACATAGAGCTAACTGCGAACAGATATGCTACTGACAAAGTGTAGAAACAGAAAAATATATAAAAAAGCATATTAATGGAGTGTTTATATTTTGTGATAATATTGAATTTTAAAATATTATAAAAGTTTTGAATGAAACGATTGGAAACCACTGAAAGTATTAATTAAAAGTATATTTTCATACGAAAAATTCCTAAATAATTCCTCTTAGGAATTATTTTAAAACTAAAATATAATTAATACTAAAAACGATGTAAAAACTATACACATTGTTCAAAGAAAATAATTATATTGATACTCGAAGCGAACACTTGAATCCATTTTTCGAACTTGTCAAATTGTTTTTCGAATCAAATTCGGAAAAAGTTTTTTTCTCACCAGGTTCTGTTTTTGAACCGTAAGTGATGAACACGTAAATATATAAATCATAGAATTCAAAGATATAAATATAAATTTTAAAATAAATTTATTTACATTTTTATCTCATTTTACATATATAATAACACAAAAATTACACACAAAAAGTAATCCATTGTTATAGATTAAGTTGTAAATCATTTCGTATGTCCCGGCTTTTTTAGGTTAAAAAGAGTGAAATAAAAATGGAAAGTGTTTCCACAGTTCGGTCAATTCGTTCGATAAATTGTTGTACAAATTTCAACTTTATCCAGAGAGTATTAAAGCTTAAAATCGAGTGCAAGTCGGTCAAGGTCAAGTCGGTCGCGACACAGATCTGTGTCGGGACATACAAGCATAGTTGCACAGATCTGTGCCAAAAAGACGGGGACATACGAGGGGTTAATTCAAATTTCAAATAAACCGTAATCAAACGCAAACAATCATAGATAACGAATAAATCTGTTGTCGCTTCTGTAGATATCTAGCTCTATGACAAAAGTATAATGGTGATATGACAGTTGCATTTAACAACACTAGTATTTGGTTAGGAATGCGCCGAATTGCAAAACAGATAACAAGTTTTGTTCCTACTGTTCGCTAACGAATATGACGTGAAATACTGTTTCGCTTTAGTGCTCGTATTGTTGTCGAATTGTTTTTTAAATATCGCTCTTAAAAATAGAATTTTACTCATACAATAATTGTTTCTGCGTAGGTGTGTGTTCACTTAATCTATATTTTATTTGACGAATGAATAAACGTCCATGTACAGTTTAAAAACACCCACATTCTATGGGCGTACTAAAGACGCGTGATTTGTGTCAATAATAATGGACAATCATAGTTTTAATTTACTTTTGTGTTCATATCTAGAATCTTAACCAAACCATGGTTCAGGTTTGAAATATAAAAAACGATCAAAAATGACATAACCTTTTCAATTAGTTTAGTGACAAATTAGTGACGTGTAGTGAAGTTAGTACTTACTCGTACGACCTTTGAACAACACTTAATAAAGTGGCTTCCCTTAAAAGAGACAATAAGAATCGTGCTAATCAATTTTGTTATTTCGGTTAAATTCAAATTGATTATTAGTGTTATGACTAGTTTGTAATACAGAAAAGATGTACTTTCTCAGGTACAACCTTAGTTTAATTATATCCACATTACGAAATAACGAAATCAATACTTCCTAAATAGTATATCTGGTACACTAAAACTTCCATGACACAACCCCCATATGTAAAATTATTTCGCGATCCACTACCCTTCGCTGTTTCTAACTTGTATTTTATTATGTTATAAATTAGTGTTATAAATCAATAGTTATAATCATAATACAATAGTTATAAATCAAATCCGAACAAAATATTTATTTTTTTCATGATTAGATATCAGTTAAATAAATATGTACATAAGTAGCAAAAATAGACTTTTTTTAAAATTTTTTTGTTGTTTTTACTCTTTATTTTTTTCTTCATTAATGAAGCTTTGCGACCCCCCACGACCCCCTTATAGAGGCTTCACGCTCCCCCAGGGGGTTGCAACCCATACGTTGAAAATTGAAATACCCTGACTGGAAGGTGAAAAATTAAATGTAAACTGTAAAAGCTTTACTTAACAGAATAAAAAATATTTGAGTTTGAATATTGAATTTGATTTATTAACAATTCGATTCAAATAAAACCTTAAGACGGCGAACGAGTGCTCATTTAATAGTCAAGAATGACTGGAAACAATGGCCGCACACTTAAGGAAGAGTCCAATTACACGAAAAGGACGAAGTTAAACCTATAAATACCTATTAGTGCACACAGAAGGAAAGCTGATTGGTCAACGAGCGAACAATTTTCATAATGCGGTAAGCGGCTTAAATTGATAAATTTTAATGAACCACCGGCTGGCGAACAGTTCATTAATACAGCATGATTTAAAACCGGTCTGTGCAGCTTGGAGCCAGTTAGAACCGGATCAGGGAATAGTTAGGCACTCTTACTGACTGAAAAAGCGGTCATGCCAATTAATCATAGCGAATGAAAGCTTTTGTTTATCAGTAAGCTTCTACAAACTAATGAAAAGAAATAAAATGGATTAAGACCGGACAAAAACCGTGTGTCTTAAGACTTTCTTGGATTAAGTAGGATATAAGTATTTGATAATATTAGGTCGGAAAAAATCTTTTCCCATATAGCATGTACGAGTACAAACTTGTAATAAAATCTCTTTGGCTGTACTACTATTTATATCTGGCTGGTTTTTATGACATTAAAAGGGTTACATTTGTTTCCAGCAATTTTTCATTCGTTTTATTTATTTTTTTAATTCAAAAATTAGTGAATCTAATGAAGAATTTCGATACCTTTTAAAATTTTGTTACAAAAAGATAAAATGCAACGCAAGCCGCGAAATTTTTTTGTGACGTTTATGGATCTAATGCAGTGTCAGTAAGAGTAGCACAAAGTTGGTTTAAGCGTTTTCAATCCGGTAATTTTGATGTCAAAGATACACCTCGCTCTGGTCGCCCTGTTACGGATAAAATGGCCGCCATTTTTGAAAAAATTGAGCAAGATCGGTATATAAGTAGTTACAACATAGCTGAAGAACTGGGAATTGACCACAAAACAGTTTAGACCCATTTGGAAAAAGGCTGGGTACACAAAAAAAGCTTGATATTTGGGTGCCACACGAGCTCACTGAAAGAAACCTTATGAATCGTGTACTCATTTGCGATTCTTTATTGAGACGCAATGAAACCGAACCGTTTTTGAAGAGATTTAATAACTGGTGATGAAAAGTGGGTCACTACGATAAGAACGTGCGAAACAAGTCGTAGTCATAGGTCGGTCAGGCTTCATAGACTGTGTCAAAACCCGGGTTAACTCGCAATAAGGTGATGCTGTGTGTATGATGGGATTGGAAGGGTATTGTTCATTATGAGCTTTTACCGCCGGGCAGAACCATCGATTCGGATCTCTACTGTCAACAACTGATGAGATTAAGCAAGAAGTTGAGAGAAAGCGGTCGAAATTGATCAACAGAGTGGGTGTGGTCTTTCATCACAACAACGCTAGACCACACACATCTTTAGCCAATCAGCAAAAATTAAGAGTTTGGCTGGGAGGTGTTAATGCATCCGCCATATAGCCCTGACCTTGCACCTTCAGAGTTCCACCTATTTCGGTCTCTTCAGAATTCTTTAGGCAGTGTCAGGTTAACATCAAGGGAGGACTTCCAAAACTACTTGTCGCGTTTTTTTGATCAAAAGTCCCAAAATTGCTACAGCAACGGGATAAACAGCCATCGAACAAAATGGCACATAATATATACTGTAATTAAACTTTTTCCCCCAACCTGAAATAATGGAATATATGAATGGAATATTGATGGAATATAGGAAAGGT
This sequence comes from Bembecia ichneumoniformis, assembly GCA_910589475.2. Taxonomy (NCBI): domain Eukaryota; kingdom Metazoa; phylum Arthropoda; class Insecta; order Lepidoptera; family Sesiidae; genus Bembecia; species Bembecia ichneumoniformis. Next base: position 1,628,461 of record OU342531.1, read on the forward strand.
ATATAGGAAGGAATATATACTTTTAAATATATTCGTATTTAATTTTTGGTTTGGTTTTGGTTTGGTTTGATGGTTGATTTTGGTTGATTAAGAGAGAAGCAATGTACTTCATTTTAAGTTTTAATTCTGCATGAATGGTTTTTATATAAATTTCTATGTAATTTTTATTTTTTATAATATAGAAGCAGACACAAACGTACCTGACGGTAAGTGGTCGCTGTCACTATAAATACAAGAACCTAGAAACACCAGGATAAAGGACTGATAGGATAAAAGCAAACACCCAAAGAAAAGAAAGTTTAAATTTCGTTTGGGTATATAAGGTTTAAGTAAAACATAATAAAACAGTGACGGCGTTTTATCTCAAATCATTTTCAGTTCAATGCATGCATATTCCGATGCCTTTTAAAATAAATGGTCGATCAGAACGCGCTGTGAAGTATAATTATCATGTTAAGGGTCGATAAAGGTCAGGTTAGAGCGTATAGCAAAAATAGCGTAACCCTAAAATGATCAAAGCTCGGGGCTATAAAATAAGAAGCACGGCAATCAACCCGAGCGACGGGTCAGCGAATAACTAATGGAATTACCAGAGAGCGGCGAGATTTGGGTATGGCCACATTTGTAGTTTAGGGGTGAATAGAAAGGGGTGAATGAATAGACTCGCTTTATCATCAGAAGAACTGGAATGGCATTGATTAAACACAAAAAATACATATTACGTAAATGTAAACTGGTAATTCGTTATTGTAAATGGAGTGTTCTATTAAAATATTATCGTAGGTACCAACAGATGTTAAAGAGCCTTCTATGAAATAATTTATTAGTTCAGATTTTTCTACGTATTCAGATTATTCTTCTACTATACGGTTGATAAGATAAGAAAGAAAGGAACATAGTTGCCTTTTAAAACGTAAATAAATAAATAAATAAATTGCTTAAGATAATGTAATTTTAATGTAGCGTAATGTAAGATGAAAATAAAAAAAAAATAGATTTATTACTATTTTAACGCTCCGTTAATACTGTGACCACACCTTGCCATTACTGGTTTGCCGTGGTGTGCAAGAGAGCGAAATAGGTACACCACAAAGTAACATGGAGTTCCAGCAGAACATATGTAATGAGTTTCAACTGGGAACTAGTTTTTTTTTTAATGGAAATAAATTCTTAAGTGTTTTATAGAAAAATAAATTACATACCATTTCAAAAGAGAGTCTTGATTAATAATTTCAAACTGTAGCAACTCTATTTAAATAAATTACAATTAAAATTATTTTATCTTTAAATTTTTTAAAATCTTTAATCTCTTAGTTAAATTATCTCAAGCTATCGAACGGTTATTGATTGGGCAATGATAGATACATCTGCACAATCCTTTCGGCATACATTTCGTAACATATTAATTTAGTTTCGAAGAGTTCGAGTGTCATTACACTTTTACAGTAATAATTATAAATTAATTAAAATTAAATTTAAAGAATGCAGAAGAAAATAAATTTAAATTTAGCACTTCGTAAATTATTTATAATTAAGCACATATCTTCATTTTATGCAATTAAAATAAGGATGAACAAAATGTTAACTCCATTTTTTTTTTCTTAAATAGATTCCTTTATAAAATATCTAGACAGATTATAGACTAGATAGGCATTTTTAAGTTTAAAAAAAGAACAATCACTTCAGTGCACTAAAATTTGCTAAGCAATTTTTACTTTGCTTTTTTTTTTCAAATTACCAAAACATCGTAAAGTAAAATTGAAAACCATTTTAATTGAGTATTATTTACGAAGATAATTTCACAATCTTTCTACACTAATATTAAGACAATTTAATAACACTAATACACTAATAAAACATAATAAGATAACACTAATATAGGATATTAAGATAATTAAGATAATTTCACAACTAATTTACATTTTCTTTTATGAAAAATTGTGTCACACTTCTACCATCCCAAGTATATCTCATATCGAGCGTATTATAACTGCGTTATAGACTAATCACATAATACATTAGGTTTGATAGAGTGCCGGCATCACCCAATCCCTGGATTACAGAACATTAATTAAGATAGGTCCGTCGGAAAATAAATTTATTTTAGCAAATTACTTGCTCGGCCTCGAAAGCGAACTTGTCAAGTAATGTAATTAATAACTTGATTAACAATAACATGTAATTACACTGAAAATAGCTTAATTATTATTAAGTTTACAATTAATTTGCTGCTTGTTAAACGTCAAATATAAAACGGTGGCTTAACGATGAGAATTCCTAGAAAAATGGAACAGGATATTGATAAAGGGAGCTAAAAATATAAGGATACCTAGGAAGGTATTCTGTTCACGGAATTCCGGCTTTGAATTTTCCAGGAAGTCTTGTTTGACCGGTTAACAATGGCGAAAAAAAAATTTAGAAAATCCTTAAGAGTATTTATTATTTTTATAATTTTTTCGACCCTGCCTTTAAGAGCGAAAATTAATTTGTGTTAGGAATCATAATGTTAATGTTGTTGATATGTTGATAATGTTGAAATGTTTGATATTTTAAGCGTTTAAAATAAAAAAGGCCTCTAATTCGATAAGGAGCAGTTAGTAATATTTTCACAATTGGAAACCTATGTTAAAATATAGCTTAGAAGCTGTTTCTTGGCAGACAGCACTTTTTTTGCTTTTTATATTTGACAAATGTATATAATATAGTTTATGCAAGATCGAATCAGTAATGAGGAGATTCGTAGATGAAGGAAAGTTACCGACGTAACCCGGCGAATTAGTAAGTTGAAATGGCAGTGGGCAGGACACATAGTACGAGGACACATGAGAACCTTCCGGCCGCTGGGAGGGCAGATTCTAGAGTGGAAACCACGGACAGGCAAGCGCAGCGTAGGACGTCCACCCACAAGGTGGATGATGAATCATCTTCATCTTTTTTATATATAAAGATTAGCAAGCAGGCTGAAGCCCTAGTTGAGAATAAAGGTCGCTATCGTCACCTATTTTCAGTAATTTTAGATAAGTAATATTTTTTACTAAGACATGGTGACAACATTAGTGTCTCGGTCACTGTAAAATAACAGCACATGTGCTTCAATGAGCGAGTAAGGTATGCCAGACCTATTTCCTTTTCGTTTGTTTATCCGTTATACTTTATCCAAGATCGGCAGCGTACTTGCGTATGCCGTAGCTTGATTTAAAATAATACTTTTCTACCATCGGTTGGACCGTCAGCCTGCCTGCCGACCTTTGTATAAAACTAAAAATTTGGAAAACTACCTATAGCAAGTTACACAGTCATTTCTTCTAAACATGAACAAAATTCAATTCGTAATAGTTAGAAATAATTCATTTAGTGTACGCTGAAAAGTGGACATGAATTGTTAATTAAGCAAGCTTTTATTTTTGTAAAAGTTGTTGGTATTTTAAATTACTAGGTTAACGTCCAATTACGGCCATCTAAAAATACTGCTTTGGTTTAAATTTGAAAACAATCAACAGGTAATATTCAAAACAAAAATTTTAACTCATTGTGTTGTTTGGAATTTTGTTGTACAAAGCAAAAACTTGATAAAATTAATTTTAATCTTAAGGTATTATTTTGAAAATATTACTTTTGTAAAGTAAATGTTGGCAGGCTATTCACTAGGTCGCTTATTAAAACAAGCAAGCAGCACAAGTGCTACCAACATTTAAAATAAAATATTCCTAATGGATAAGAGGGGAATAAGTGAATAGGGTTTAGCATACCTTACTCCTTACTGAAATTACTGCTGTTAATTTAAGGTGGTGTTTTGTAAGGGTGTGTTTACTTACATCAGACAGGCTACTCTAGTTTATGAATGCGGAATACAGTGTGCCCTACCACTAACTTTCAAAATTTCAACTTCATTTTTTGGTTTTCTGTTGAGGTTACAACTTTTTCCATCTTTAATTTTTGGTTATTTTGTTTCCCATAAAATTATTGAATTTTATGGAAAACAAAATAACCAAAAATTAAAGATTCTTCTAACTCGTTTTAAGTTAAACTTAAGTTAAGATAAACTGTAAGACAAATAATTATACTGATTATAATTGTACTGATTCAAGATTAGGAGTTAATTAATTTGTTTAAATGTTGAGTTAACATATTCTCCACTTGATTCTTCATTAAACTTTTTGTAACAGTAAATAATTTATTGAATTCTTATTATTTTCTTGTTATCTTCGCATTGAAACTTTAAAATTTAAAACCTATTGAAAATACGTTCGATATTTACAATTTTGTAGTGGCAAGGCACACTTGAGTTTCGCAGGAATTTGGGCAGGCACAATGAAATAACATCATTTGTGCTGTTGTGTTTCGGTGAGTGAGTAAGGGATGCCAGAGCCTATTTCCCTATCTCTTCCTAATCGCTTATCCTTAATCCATTTTTTACGTACTATGGCCCGCAGCGCACTTGCAGCACCTCTGACGTTGCTCGTATTATAAGCGACGGTAGTCACCTATCATTAAATAGACTGAAATTTTTTATCAAATTGTTGACGTAATCTCTATATATAAAAATGAATCCCCATTTCCCTTGGTCACGGCATCACGCGTGAACGGGTAGACCGATTTTAATTCGGTTTTCACTAATGGAAAGAGGGATAAACGGGGAATGTTCAAATTGTTGTATGTTAGTGTTAAAGTTGTATCTACCTACAAATATTCACTTTTTACTTTTGTCTGTATTTGTAACAAAAATTCTGTTTATATTTCTGCCATTGAAGACAACTCAGGTGTACGCTAGAAACTTAATTGAGTTTATAGTACACCTAAACTGTGTATCGCCCAATGTATTTTTTCTTTGTGTAAATAAATAAAAAAAAATATATATATATATATAAAAATTGCACATCGGGTGAAGCCGGGGGCGGGTCACTAGTAAATAATAAATATTTCGTCACCAATCTTATAAAATCCTGTTTCCGAAACAAAAACAGCTTTTTGTACTATTGATTACAATTAAATTATTGTAAGCAATCAAATAACAAGTAAAGTATAACGAACTATAATTAGTAAGTGAAATATTAACAATAGAACGCGGCCGCAGTAATTTACCTGTCTAAAATACTACAGATTATACGTGTAGTTTTACAAAGAAACTTGTAAAAGGAAGGCGAGGCGGTAAGCAATAGCGGGACGAAGCAAATTGTGAAATTGCACGTATTTACCGTCTTACACTATTTACCAGTTGAGATTGCTGGCGCTTTGACGTACTAATTTTACATGGGGGGGGGGGGGGGGGCGATTGGGTGGCGGGAGGCCGATGTAAAGTAGTAAATGAACGTATCGGTGTCGCAGTGTGCAAGGGACAACTTATATATTGAAGGCTGATACTCTTTGTGTATACATGAAGGCATAGGGTTGTCTCGTCCGCTTGTGAATAGATTTTATGTTTGGACATTTGTTACTCCATTACGCCTCAACGGAATTTAATGAAACTTGGCACAAAAACGATTCAAGTCCTGGATTAAAACATCAGATACTTTTTAACTCGATAATAACTTTCCTTGGAATAAATTTTCACAGTTGAAAATAAAAACTATATTTAATAAATTACTTCATGTATAGAAAATATCAAGTTGTTTACAATATATCTATTTGGTAATATAAAATTATGTCATGATATTGTTTTTTAGGGCATTAAATCACCTAAAAACGCAAATACTTATAGAAAAAAATGTAGGCGACACTAATCTATCGATTTTAAATGTATAGATATTTTTATTTATATATACGTATTTTATATTTATATATGTATTTTATCTAGGTATACACATATATAAATAAAATCGTAAACGAGCCGTGTCCGTTTGAAAATATTTTTTCAAGAAAACAATTTGTACACGTTTACTTATGTTACAGAGGTCAAAAAAATAGTTTTTAGAATTTTTGTCTGTTTGTGCGTTTGTGCACGCTAATCTCAGAAACGGCTTAACGGATTTGAATGCGGTTTTCACTGTGTATTGTAGCAAAATTCCGTAACGGTGGCAAGTTTCCGAGTTTTCACCTTGTATTAATTTCTTGTTGTAGTATTAAAGTAATGGATACGCATTATTTTGTATTCATAAAAGATTATTTATGTAAAATTTTATTACATTTTACGATTAAATTCGATTACATATAAAAAGTACAAGCTATTAGAGACAGTTTAGAGATTTGAGGATTTGGGCTATTAGAGGATTAGAGAGATTTGGATTAGAGAGATTTGAACTATTAGAGGATTTGGGCGCTTAGCCATACACCCAAATCCTTTGGCTGTTAAACTGCTTGATTCCTCTCAAGCTGTGAGAAGACTGAAACGAAAGCAAATAGCGTTAATATAAGGGTCGGCCGAGGCAATGGCTTCCGAAACCCAACTTCCCCATGTAATACATCCGAACTGATTATAGTCACTAATGACTGATGGCAGTTTTTAATGGAAAAGAAAAAAAAAAATTAGAGACAGTTGGTGCTACGTTATTATAAGGTACCATTACAAAGTTGAAACGGAAACTTTACAAGAATCATGTCTAACTAATCACAGACTTCGCAATTCAACATGAATGGTGGTGATTAATTCGAATTAGCTATTGATTGCAAATCGTTTTATTTGCATATTAAACTAATATTAGAGACAGTGACTACTGACTGCATATTTTAAGTGATTTAGTAGTGGAAGGCTCACTCACAGGTGATACGTTTCACAGTCATGACCCGGAAAGTCCATTTGGAGGCTGTCCTTTATCACACTGTCCTTTATCGTGACAAAGGAAGCTCAATATCCAGAAATTTTTGATTGTTAAAATCAGGCTTTCAAATTGTACAAAGAATAAAAAATCGGCTATATTATCCAACAAATGGACAGTAGTGAGCTGATGATGGTAATAACACACTGACTATCAGAAAATTGCCAAGAAACATATGCGACATTAATTAAGGAGTTTACAGGAAAATATTTTATGACACGCTGTTATCCGAAAATTCATAAATCAGGCGGGCTCAACGAACACGTCACAGAATTACTGTGTGAATTTAAATACACGCGTTTACACGCTGCTCGCTATAAAACTCGCACGGATCGCGTGATAAACATTCATAAATAGCCACATTAATATAAAAATGTTATGCACTTCCCAGTTTTTCGGGTAAAAAAAAATCGATGCTTGCAACTGTAAACGCGATACAAGCATCAATCTGGCGTGGAGTGCGCGATCCTTAATGTTTCTCCCTGACAATTTAAAAGTCAGATATTTTGTAAATTATGGGATATTTATAGCAAGTTATCCTATATTGTTATACTTTTTTAAAAACAGCAATAGCTAGCAAGTAAGCAAATCCATAAAAAAATATCTTATTGAATTAACACAACTTTTTGGGGATATTTTAATACGTCACTGGGGCTACACGTCTCTCGAGAACAGTACTTGTTTTTGGATAAAAGATACCCTATGTCTCATTCTTCAGGCCTGCCATGCCAGGTAGTGAAGTCATATTGAAGTAACTGAATGTGAATCGTGTAACTGTAACTGTACTGTAACTGTAACTGTAACTGTAAATGTAACTGAGTGTGAATTTTAATGCCACATTCGTCTATGCTCATATTATCGTTTGTCTTCTCATGCGGAACGATAGCCACCTATCATCAAATGGACTGTCTGTACGACTTCTATCTTATCATAAAAAAAGAAAAAAAAATTTATTTCTCTGTTGCGTTGTGTAACATGATTTCTTACCACAATCGCTTCAAAACACAACACGTACATAATATTTTTTTGTATCTCACCATACGCTTTGAATACAAACTGGTCTCACAATTGACAGCTTTGAAGACTGAGTACGCGTTCAGGGCGAATTGTTAAGTCGTATTCACACGTGCACAAGACTACGTACATACACTACACACAAAGCATTGTGAGTGTGCTCACAATTGTCAGAAGCGAATGCATAATTGACCGTGCCTCAAGGAGGGGGCGTAATTTCGGGTAGTTTGACACGTTTTGGGGACATAATTGCGATGGAGGAGTGACCTCGATACAACTTGACAGACCGTAGTGCTGATACAAATGCGAGCTTAATTTAGGTGTGTTAGTTTTATATCTGATGTGTCTGACGGTCAGTTTTGTAACATATCTATATTTACTTAAGTCTACTAACGTGTAGATGGCTGAAATTTACCATGGCTTTATTTTATAACAATAAAATAAAGCAATAAATAAATAAAATAAGCAATAAATAATAAAATCATACGTAAGGGTTTTTAAAAAAATAGAAAAGAGATTCGTAAAACATTATAGTCATTCATCAAGATAGCAACTACAATAATGGTTATTCTTCAAAATTCCTTGTCGATTATCCTGGAATTTACAGAACAATCTATAAATCTACTCAATTCAATTTCTGGTAAGGTGAAATGCGAAAATGAACTTTAAGGTTGTGTTGGGTTTTCTTTTCATAGCAATCTATTAAAGTTTACGATAATATTCAAAACTTGGAGGCATTCGTCCTAGTGATGTGATTTTCTTGCGATTGTTAATTTATGGTCAGGGTCGGCATCGCACTTGCAGTGTCTGCAGCCCTTGGTGTTTCTTGTGTTTCTAAACGCCATCGTTAGGTGGTCATCTATCATCAACTGGAGCCTAAGCATGACTACTTGCTGTCTTTTATAAATAATACAATTTGCCAAAACATTTTTTAAAATGACGATTACAATGGTTCTGACTTTAAGTTATAACCAAAAAGAAAGTCCCGTCCAATGTGAAAAGCTAATTTTCATAATGGGTTGTCATTGAGAGTCGTTTAGTCAAATATAAAATGTTAAGTCAAATATAAAATATTTTATTTCTCACAAAATAGTATTAATTATTTTTAAAAACCTATATGCAGGGGGTCTCCTCAATATCTCTGGAATCAGTAAACGGAAATTATAATGTGCATCATACACCAAAGGTTATTAAAGTTTAGCCAGCATAAATCAGGTATGCGTTCGAAAATATGTCATCTGCGTAGGCATGAGCATAAGCCTCTCTTTAATATGAGCAGGTAAACATCTCAAGTGGCTTCGAAGATTACTCCTTAAGAGGGCACTTTCCAACTGGAACAGCTTACTTATTCCATACTACGTAATTCCATGATTACTCATTAATTATAGGTCATAGCAATACATAAAAAAAACATGACATTTCCGGGACGTAATATGAAGGTTTGTATCGCAACAAAAAACTGAAATTAATTTTATATCTAGTATAATTAATTTCTAAAATGTGCAGAATTTGTGACATTTTCGCGGGTTCAATTCTTGTAATTACTGACTAAAATCCAAAAATGTTTTCCATGGAAACATCCTACCTATAATGTACATTTGAAATTGGGATGTCAATAGCTACCATCTATAAAGGTTTTTCTAAAATATTGGAATTGTTGGCGTATGTTTTATTATTTTCGCGAGTTGAATAAGTGGCCCGAATGTGTTGCGTCGCATTCTGTCTTAAGTTATTCGCATTACAGTAAGTTGAGACAACAAATTCTCCCAAATACCTATTACTGAGTTCCCACGCTCGTACAACGCCACCTTAAGTTCTTTCGTCAAGGTTTTCTCAAATTACATTAGATCTTCCTCAAACTTGCGTCTGCGTTTCGACAGGGCAGCTTTCAACTCACTGTTAGATCACTACTTTTATTAACTTTTCTCTACTACATATTTGTAAGTCAGTCATACTCTTAATATAAATATAAGCATTGAAACATTCGGAGCTAATTTGGAAATGGATAGCATAATGCGAAGTATATGTAGAATAAGTACTCACTTAGAAGAGAAGCGGACAAACATACTCAAAAAGCGATTGTGTTTCATAGTAGCTAAACCATCCGATGTTACATAAAAATATGTGTTATCAATCTCCTTACTAAATGTACAAAAATCACCCAGAAACAGTACCTCAAAGTTTTCACTGAATTTTCCAATTACACGTGCAAAATTTCAATTTTTTCTCTCTCTAAAAATTTTTTCTTCAGACTAGAATTGAAAAATATCCAGTCAATTTAAAACGGTTCTCAATATATGCGCTTACAAACGAAGTAAGCATTTAATTTAATTGTACAAGCGAACATCATACTCTGATATCCAATTAATATAATTACAAGCAAGTTTGTTTCAATTAAAATAAACTGTGCGATCCTACTATTTGGCGACTAACCGTTATATACAATTTTATAATAAAGTCAAAACGCCCAGTAACGTACCCCACCTCAATTAATTCGCGAGAGTCAGCAATCATGGCGCGATTTGAGAGCGGACGCAGACGGCCCCGAGTTTGAGCATCACGCCATAAAACCGCGTTTCATAGCATCCAAGAGTTTATTTGAAAAGGCTGAAGCTGGGCGAGACGCGCCGCGCTTAAGTGATTAAAATCGCTACGGCTGCGCTGAAATAAAGCGGGCGAAATGTTCAGATGAATTTAAATGGAGTAGTAAGACAAAGGAGGTGAGAGGGATGCGCCGGCATGTCATCTTGTAACGAGCGGCAGAGGCTAGCTATATCGCGGAACCACCTTCCACCCCCGGGACACCCACTAACAGGAAATGCACGCGACGCCACCGACTTTTCTAGGGTGTGCGCGTTATTTAAATGTCAACTAGTGCTGTATGTACATCGCGGTATAGAATCGACAAAACTTTTTTCGAAGTAAGGTTTTATTATGCCATCGTCTAATCTAACCATATTATAAATAGGAAATATGCGTCTAATTCAAAAAAGGCTTAAATATATTTTTTTATCAACATTTTTGCTTTAGAATTATGTCTATGTAAATATTTTTTAATATTATTTCTTTTTCGTTAAGAAAATAATTATTAAAATGTGCATAAAAATGTAGGAAATTCAAAATACTTGAAACGGTCAGATCGAATGTGACGTCAAAGTCTATGAAATGTGACGTCAACGTCTATGAAATGTCAACAAGCGTGTAGATGTTTGTGATTTTTAACATTTGATTGTATTGTAGACTGTGACGTGACGACAAGCGCGCCAAAAGGGCGGGTGTTTAAAGTGCCCGTAGCTGTTAGTTAATTTTAACTTTTTTTTTGTTACCAAATTTCTGTTGAAAAATCGACAATTTCTTGTTCTCATTTATTTATTTTATTTTAGAAACGCCAACAGCACATATACTTAGATTATACAACATAGCATTGACGAATTATGACAGCTGGTATATGGGCCAATTATAGGCGTCCACAACATTCAAATGAACAATTACATGCGTACATAGAAATCAAAATCATATACTATATAGATATTAGATATAGATACTATATATCATTGCAAAGGTAAGCTTGAATTATGAATACCAACCCTATTTTGCCAAATGTCAAAAAGCTAATTTTTGATAAACAACTGTTGGTTAGATTTGAACTACATCCAGTGACACTAATTTTCGAATACTAAACGAATAGATCAACCTCTATAGCTTCTCATTTTCTTATCATCATCCTTATAGCTACGTTATCCTTTGACAAAGGATAAGAAATAAGGATAGGATTAGCGATAGGCAATGTGCTCCCATGATCCCCAAGGAATTTAATGCCATTATATTTGGCGGTATCAATAAATTAAATCGCACCAATCCATCACTAATACGTAATCCATGCAGGTTTAAACATTATAGAGGTTGTGAAAATATTGTCCATTATAATTTCAACGGAGACACAGCCTTCGTATATTTGACAGTTCAATTTAATCTACCTGTTATTGACAGGTAAAATTTAAGTAAATAGAATTATTTATTCGTGCGTGGTAGGAAAGGAAATTATTTCTAATTATATTAATATTTAATTTATTTAATTTTTTTTTAATGGGTATGAATATACTTTAATTAATCGTAAACCTATTAGTTATCATAAATGTTTGTTTTTGGTTTGTTTCTATTAACATGTTATTATATAGTAAATGAATAATTATGTAATCCTAATTTCTTGAAATTTCGTATAATTTTTTTATTCAATTCAAACGACTGTACATAAATTAGGGTGTGTTCAGATATGGCGTTTTATAAACTTTCAATAGTTTCGAGCAACGTTTGTGCCAGAGTTCATCTGAGGTAAACTTTTTTAAATCTTTCCGTTTTTAATGTATCACACATGGAGTATTGTACAATTTACTAATATCGCTACTGTAATGTAAAACTTACACAAAATTTAAGCGATCCTGAGGGTAAAATTGTGTTTTAAAAAATTTAAAAAAATAAATAGAATAGAAGTATTTAATTTACCTTTTTATGGACAGATATAAGAAATTACCAATTTATTACTGTATTTACAAAGTATATGTCAGTAATGTGGAAAATTAACTCAAAATACATTCATTGCTTTTGTTCTTTATGAATTGTTGAATCTATTTTCTCAAGTACACCCTGTGAAACTCTGCCAAACATAATTTCTATGGACTCTTTTGTGGGCCAGTTTGTGCACAAATGTTAGTCACTTCTTGAGTCAAACTCAAATCACTTAATGAAGTGACATTATACAGTGCTAGCCAGCAACGTTAGGTCTGAACGCAGCCTCATAAAAATTTTATTTGTAAAATTTTCTTCAAAGTTCCATTTAATGTATATAAAAGCTTAGTACCTAGACGAAGTCAGGTCCGGTCCCTAGTGGATTTTTTTATAAAGGAGCGAGATAGTTTTAAAAGACAACTAAACTAACGTGAAAAGTTGGAAGTTGGTTTTCGTAGCGTTCGCATTTTATTTGCGCTCGCCACGTTGAAATGAAAAAATTGTTTTCGAGTTATTGTATATTTATAGACAATAGAGGCGGAGAGCAGAGAGCGAGTTGAGGGCCCAATTAGCCTTGCACTCGTTACGTACGGCTAACGATTTCAACAGTTAACCCTCTGCTGCGCTAACCGGTCTTTACGTTCTCTCATCACCGCATATTTTATGTTCATTACAACAACATTACAACATTTTTTTTTTTCTACAAATCTATACATATAATAAAAAATCGTAAACGAGCCGTGCCTGTAAATACATTAAATATTTTTTCACAAAAACAGTTTGTACACGTTGTACTTATGTTACCGAGGTCAATAAAATAGTTTTTAAAATTTCTGCCTGTTTGTGCGTTCCTTATTTGCTATCAAAAATTAATTTAAAAGTTCCTTGTAGGTCTGTTAGGATGGCATCACAACTAAGTTCCAGATATTATGGGAAGAACTCTCTCTTTCCCAGATCTGTCAAATTTGTTAATAGTTTAGTTCAATTTCCAGAGCTCGATATAATATATAATTCAAAGATTTATAAAATAAGACAATTACTTTCGAAATCTTGGTTTGATGGTTCGCTGTAGACTTCTTCCTTGCCGACTTTTTCTTTCCCTTTTCTTTTTGCTTTATTTGTTTACTTAGTATGGTCTAAATGGTGTCTAATTAATGTGCCAAATTAGTTGTTAAGTAAATGTTGTATAAAATATGTCACTGTAAGTTTTCCTCGAAAATAAATAAATAAATAAAAACAAAAAATAAATGCACGCTAATCTCAGAAACGGTTTAACCGATTTGAATGCGGCTTTCACCGATGTATTGTAGAAAGCTTCCCGTAACATTTAATGTTTATTTCATTCCAATCGGTTTACAAACAAAAAAGATACGCGCTATAAAGAATACCACGCGTACGAAGTTGCGGGCTCAGTTAGTACCTACATATTATGTTCAGCTAGTACAAAATATAGGATAAAAGTTTGCCTAGTCTGGATCTGGAAAGCAGTGGCAGGGTACATATAGGTTTCACACACACGTCTGACGGGAGTAACCTTATACTCGTACCTTCCAGAAGACCACCGTGAAATAACTCACCTCGGTATGTGAGTAAGGGAGCTCTTTGTCCTACCTCTTCCTTAGTCCTACTATGATCGGGAGCGCACTTACAGCACCTGACCCGTGGTGATTGCGTTATTGCTAAGGTTGTCTTATAGGCGATGGTAGTCTATAAGACTATCATAGCCCGCTGACGACCGTAACATTAAAAAAACCATTAACACATTAATTAATTAATTTCAATAAAAATATTACACAACAGGACAATTTTTTTTTATTTATTTGCGGAAAGACCTGTGTCAGAATACAGTAATAATATTCACGAGTTTAATATTAATTATTGCGACACCCAACACTATTTAACACTTATTAAAACACTCATGATCAAAAAGTTAAATTTAATGCGAACTGTGTATAAATCTAAATATCACAGGCAGTACCAGGAACCAATCCTTGTTTCGCACGTATGCAATTTTGTTAAACAGAAACGTTCATCGTCTGTAACTTTTTCATTAGTGAAAACCGTATCAAAATCCATTGATTAGTTGGAATTAGGTATTCTAGAGATTAAAAAAATTCTTCAGAGCAAATGGACACACGTACACTCCTCATAAACATTTTAGTGTTTATTGTTTGGTATCCAGGCAGTGTGCATTATATATAATGTATTATGTACATAATATATAGAGCCATCTATATATGTACATAATACAACCATCTACATAGAGCCATATCTATCATACCTCCTGAAGTTGTCTTATTTACAGACAGAAAATTTATTAATTTAATCATATAATATTTCTTGTTTCCCCTACATTAACATATATTTATATTATTTATTTACTATATATTTGTAAATAAGCATATACAAAATATACAAAATAGAAATTATTTTCAAATTTATCTAAAATAATTAATTTAATTTAAAACTTAACTCAAGCTAGTATTATTAGTAGTATTTATTTTCATTATTTCCTATCATTGAATACAATTAATTAATATAATTAGTCTTTAATGCTAAATTCCCTGACATTGATAATACATTAAAAATAGTTTCAAAGTCAGGGATCCAATTAAATTGTAACTAATCTAATCTTTATAGTTGTCTCCAAAAGTTTTTTGTGATTTTATTTTGTGTCTGCGGGTTAGAAGTGAATTGATGATGAATGAATAAATTATTATTATTATTATTATATATTTTTGAGGTAGATACAGACCCCGTGAAACATGGATGAGTAATAAAGAATTGCCAGTAAAATATATTACTATATTATATTATCTTTATTGATGATAAAGAAAATGCATTTACTTGATAGTAGGCAAATATTCATAAAACTTGACAATCAGATTGTTTTTCAGCCAATATTTTTGTCTTGTAGAATGCAATAAACATTATTTTACATAGTTTCATTTAACTATGAAATGTAATTATTGCGTTCGTTAAAAAAAGCTGCAGTGTAATAATTAATTCACCGCGGTCGCAATACACGAGCGAACGATGTGAGGTGAATGTAGGCGACTCCTCAGAGGGTTAACTGTACGAATGTGGGTGTCCTATGGCACAATTACTTCTAGAGTGTTTGGTCGTGAAAGGTGCACATCAAATATTTGACTACGTTAGATGAAGAATTACTTTTCTTCTTGTCTGAAACAAAGACACTAGCACTACGTAGACTCTTTTAAAAAGTTTTCAATGTTACAATGTTTATAATAGTAGTGTGTATTCAAAACTAGTGTTCGTCTAGTGGGGAAGAGGAAAAACTAACTATTTTCAAATATGTGTATTTTTAAGAAAACTAAATGAGAATGAGAAGACTTATTTTACTTGACGAGTACTTCAAGTATGCAATTTCTACACTTTATTTTGGCAAATATTAATGATATTTGACAGGTCACCCACGTCCATCCTACGGTCGTCTGTAGAAATGGCAAAAAATCCCAAGTGTCATTTATTAGCAACTTATTTTTGTTTATTTATTTACTTATTTGTCAGAGTTTGTCTAATTAAAGGTGGTAGCTACTATTGTCATGAACATAAGCAAAAAAAACCAGGGGATTGAAGTGCAATGTCAACAAGGTCTATAAAGTGTGGGGAGAAATCATATACAGATATATTTTTTTTGAGAATATCAAATAACAATGAAATTTAGTTAACAGGTGACAATAAGATCGTATGTTAAATTTGTAGTTCAGAAGACAGCAAAATATCAATTGATATACATATGTATTTCGCACAAATATCAAATATATATCGTGATATACATGAATATCACGATATATATCCGCTGATATACCTATATATCAGCGAACCCTAAATAAGATAAGAGTGCCGAAGACGATTTCTTTCTTGAAATAGATTTTGAAAGAACATCGTTCAAAACTGGGCCATTGCTTTCTTTTTTAACTTACACTTTGGAGATTTTTGTAACAGAAAAGTCTTTCTTAATTTCAGTAATTTCCTGTGATATTTTTGATTTTGTAAACGGGGTTAACGTTTGAAACTTAAAAAAAACCTATTACTTAATAGGAACAATTGTATTTTTGAATACATTTATTTTATTTATTTATAATAAATATCTATGAAACTCCATTACCAAATTAAGATATTTTCCCAGTATAATCTATAATTTCTTCTTACCTAATGGTACAAGTTTCAACAGTTAAAACGAAAATACCTTACATTGTTGGCCCAATCTCTATACAAAACTGATCGATCTCCTTTTGCAATTACACAGCTTCGTTCATTATCAGCTGGTTTTGGTTGTGAATGATGGGCTCGAATTGCATATAATAATATGTAATACACTCGTAATCGAAGAAGCTTGCTTACTTTGCTCTTTACTTTCATAGACAAATCAAGAACTAAGTTTTATTAGACTAAAATTAAAATGTGTAAACGGTATTAGTCGTATAACCACGAATATTAAATATTGTTTTTAATTTTATATTTCATTTGACGGCCGTTGGATGAGTGGCAAGAATGCTTGCCTAACGTCTCAGGGGCCCCGGGTTCGATTCCCGGCGGGGTCAAGTTTGGAAATTTTAATGGAATTTTCAAAATTGACTCTGGTCTGGATTTGAAAAGTAGTGGTAGGGCACACTGCGTTTCGCAGTCATTTGGGCAGCCCGCCTGGCGGCAGTGACCACCCCCTTACAGAAGACCACCGTGAAATAACAGCATATACGTGCTGTTGTGTTTCGGTGAGTGAGTAAGGGATGCCAGAGCCCATTTCCTTATCCCCTCCTAATCCCTTATCCTTAATCCTACTGTAGTCGGCAGCGCACTTGCAGCACCTGTAGCGTTGCTTGTGTTATAGGCGACGGTAGCCACCTACCATCAGCCTGTCTGTCGACATAACATAAAAAAAAAAAAAAAAATTTACTGTTAATGTTATCAGAGTTACCTAGATGGCGCTAGAGGTCCGTTATTTGTAGTGACCATTTCAATGGTGTGTCGCTATATATAATTTGAACCCCATAATATTGGGTTGTCTGTTTTTTATATATGTGTAAGTATATATATGTATTAATTATTTTTTTATATGTTAAAGTCGGTTAACAGACAGGCTGACGGCTAACAGACAAGCAATGCCACAGGTGCTACAAGTGTGGTGCCGACTACAGTAGGATTAAGGATGAGGGATTGGGAAGGGTTAGGGAAATGGGCACTGGCATCTCTCACTCACTCACTAACCGAAACACAACAGCACAGTGCTCTTCTGTGGTTATTGCCGCCAGACGGGCTGCCAAAATGACTACACTACGTAGCAGTGTGCCCTGCCACTACTAAAATTGAAATAAAATTAAGTCCATCACCAGATCTGAAAATAACTGATGTTTTTTGTGACAGTCCCGTTTAGTATAAATTAGTGCGAGTACACGCGCAATTATACAAAATGAAAGGCTTTGTGTAAACAATCACTTTACTATAAAAGTTTTAAGTTAATTTTATAATGAAAACTAGACAGACACGCCCGGCTTCGCCCGGGTGAAATTGGAGGAGTTAGTGTACATAATACATATTGAAATGTACATTTCAAATAGGTGCAAAATTTTCAGGAATACTATAAACCAAAATATTTCCTGCACTAAGCACGAAGTATGGATTATGTATCTAAAAATTTATACTTTAAATAAAATAGGATCCTATGGCTATCCTAACGTGACACGATTCAATGCCCCATGCTTTATACTGATATATTTATATAGAGTGACCGCAATCACATTTAGCTCAAACTTTGCCGATAGATACGACGTCGAATGCATGGTTGTTTTCTTAACGCTTACATCTGAAAGTAGTAATAAGTACCCTTTTGGTGTTTCAAAGAAAAATAGAGGAACCAAACTGTTTGGGTACCGAGGATGATCTTAAAGGTGATAGATGTGAAGATTTTACTAATAAACGTTTATTGAATGAGCTTGGCTCCGGTCCAGTGTTTAAGTTTTCATAGTAATTGCTTAGATTTGATGGTACGCGATCACTCTGTTTGTCCGACGTCCATTATGTTAGGTAGGTATCTTAATTAAAAATGTTTTTATAACTTCGGGAAAAACGTCAAAATAATGAAATCGCACCACTTACAAACTTCGTCGGAGTAATTCTCGTGAAATAAGGGTTGGTTTACACCGTTTGTTACTTAAGATAAGAACGTCAAACAAACAAGCGACGGGGATTTACAATTCCACGAATATAATGGAAGTGGTTTAATTTAGCCGCTTTAACTTTAGTAATAATCCGCAAAAAATGACATCAAACTAAGGTTTAGCGCGCACTGCGGCGTTGCGTGCGTTTTAAGGGCTTCACTTAGGCAAATGACATTTACAATAGAACGCGCTGGCGGCGGAGACAATTCAACAGGCCTAGAAATGGTGTTTTTTGTTTTTACCATTAGAACAACGCGCAAAAAAAATTATTAATACAATTTTTTAAACTGACATTAACTTATTAATAGGTACAGGATTCATATGCGCGCAATAAGCCGTTTTCGAGAGAATTTTCAATAAAAGTCAAATTCTTCTTGTGTTCTAACTTTTTTTGTGGAGTTTCTATTACTTTAAAGAAAATTCTAATTAATACAATTGGTTCTTCACATGTTTAAGAATAATATATATATTTTTCAAATCAATTGTCTTGTCTATTTCTTGTAACATCTTCATTAAACAATGGATATTTTTAGTATTTAGCGTTTGTCTCCACCTTAAAATGCAACGGAAGTAAAACCGTGATTGTCCAATACGCGCATATCGGTGAAATATCCGCACGTATTGTCATTTGAATTCCAACACTTGGATGACTAACCCTGTGCAGATTCTATAGTTCACAGATTTTGAACTATAGAATCACTGCAGTGCAGTGAGCGCTAAGCCTAAAAATTATATAATACCATCCTTAGAACGTACAGAAATTAATTCTAAATTTACCCTACTTATACGCATTAGTATTATTTACATTATTATATACATATTATTAACGCCACAATGACTCGGTATAGTAGCATCATTGTAAAATATACGTATTAACAATTAAGTGACTGAAATTTGGTCTTATCTATGCAAGAAAAGAATATTATTTTGCTAAGTTTTCAAACCCCAAACAGTGAATACTAGGAAAATGCAAAGATTGCTTGGTATCCTTTTAAGCCAACTGTTAATAATAACTATTAATAATATAATTAAAACAATAATAATATTATAATCAACTAAATTACGTCTAAATAACACTGATATGAAAAAAAAACAGTTTGTTATTATAAATGCCCATAGCATGTCTTTTAATCATATTAAAACTTTGAAGCAATATTAAACCCTACTTATATTAAAACCCTAAATAATTAATTAATCCCTTAATTAATTTGCTATAAATATCGTACTTAAATTTAAAAGCTGTATATATTTATACATAGATTAGTGTGCAACAAACCTCTCACAGTATTGCAGTGAAAAAAAAAATAGCAATAAACTTTTATATATGAAAAGATAAACCACAATAAGTAACAAAATTCTTTAATTAATTCCGTGTCATAGTTATTTTGGCACGTGCCATCAATGGCACGCGCGTCGTGAGTTCACCATCTCTGGTTACATAATTTATAATGGAGGTAGTATTGTACGTCCCACATCAAGCATTATGAACTTACTTATTTTTATACAGTGTGGCATAGAAACTAGATAAAAATTTGATGTCTAACGACATCGGCACGAATGTAAATTTGACGAATAATTGCTAAGAAACCGTTTTCGTTCAATCACTGACACTATGGAGATGCAAAAGCTCTGTCAACCCTGAAAAGACAAGGGGTAAGAGAAAAGCTAAAGATATGAAAAACGTGTCTGGCATCCCTTGCTCATGCACTGAAAAACAACGCGTGCACTCAAATTACATGCTATAATATTTCTGTAAGGGTATGTTACCCTTAAAGAAGTGTTTAAATTTACCTAAATTATTTTTTTTAAATTTAAGATAATTAAATTAGAATTATCTATAATATAAAAACTTAAAAACTAACCTAATAAATAAAAAATACATTATACATTATTTTTTTCAATGTTAAGGTCGACAGACAGGCTGACGGTCCACTTGAGCTGCTGCAAGTGCGCTACCGACTACAGTAGGATAAAGGATAAGGGATTAAGGAGGTAATAGGGAAATGGGCTCCGGCATCCCTTACTCACTCACCGAAACACAACAGCACACGTGCTTTTATTTCACGGTGGTCTTCTGTAAGCGTTACTGCCGCCAGACGGGCTGCCCAAATGACTGCGAAACACAGTGTGCCCTGCCACTACTTTCCAGATCCAGACCAGAGCCAAACTTGAAAAGTTAATTTTTCAAAGTTCACCCAGCCCGGAATCGCACCCGGAAACCCTAGAACGGAGCGTTAAGGCAAGCACCCTAACCACTCATCCAAAGGGCTCGTCAACGGGTTATGAATTATTGATGCAAGTAAATTTTGATGTGGCAAGGTACCCAACATGCTGACTGCATTACCTCTCTGGACTGCTAAACTAAATCTCTGAGAGAGGTAATGTCCAGCCCTGACATCTTTAATGAGGTGAAGCGCATTGAAACCCCACGGACTCAGCGTCTCAAAGCCAATTTTTTACTTATTAATCTTTCGCTCCATTGCATTCTCTGCCGCGGCACCAGCTTTAACTATGACACTTGGAAGATGGGGAGGAGCCAGTGTGTCTACACATAAGGAGTCCCACATTAGCGGTCTACCCATCTTCCAAGGAATCAACGACATATCGTCAGGTCTCTTCCCATCATCACGTATGGTGCCGTTTATGACAGTTTTTTTACAACATTGTATGACTTCTTTCTGTTACTCAAAAGCTGTAACAAATTAATGAAACAACTCACCAAGTGATCTGACGCGAACCAGTTGTGATTTAATAAATTACCTGAAACAAGAAGACATATAAATGAATACGAATATTTCTATTTCAATAATAATTTTCATTATATTCCTTCGAGAATGAAGGAATATTCGTGATGTCAAATAGATTTCTCGGAAGTTGTTCCTTTTGTGAGAATCCTTACTTTAATTGAGTGCCTCTCTGAAATTAGGACTCGATTTTCATAAAATTTAACTTGTTTATTCTTGGACAACGCCCTGTAATTCCAAATGAATTGAGGACTCGTACTCCAGGGCTTTGTGTTATAATAATATCTTACAAATCAATAAGTTAAGGCGACCATATACCCGAAATCATGGAAAATATTTTTTCTTCATTGTCCCAATATATTTTTAATTAGCTTAGCCTGCAATTTCGTACGCGTGGTATTCCGCATAGCGCGCAACTTTTTCGTTTGTAAACCGATTCGAATGAAACAAACACTAAATGTTACGGGAAGCTTGCTACAATACATTAGTGAAAACCGGATTCAAATCGGTTAAGCCGTTTTAGAGATTAGCTTACACAAACGCACAGACAAAGAGACAAGAAATCCAAAATAAGTAAATAAGTAAAAATACATAAGTAGGTACAACGTGTACACATTGTTTTTTGAAAAAAATCTTTAATGTACAGACACGGCTCGTTTACGATTTTATTATTTGTATAGAAAATAATATCATACATACTAATATTGCTTTGTTTTTATTCCGTAAATACAGACCAAAAATGAAACGAAATGCACTTAAAACCACAGCGAAACGTGTGACAAAGAACCCCAGTGTAAACCGCTATGCATCCGCAGTCGCACAGACAGAAGCCCCTCTACAACGTAACGTATTAGTTACTACTTACCAATAGTTGCCAATTCCTTCTCCGGTTTAATTTCGGCTCGGGAAGCCGCAAGAACGCGCCGACCGGCTGGACTAACACGGGGCGTGGTAGCAGTGATAGCGGGGAACATTCATTTTCCCTAAATCAGCGACCACCCATAGAGAGGCATTCCAGAGATATATGGCCCAACTTTGTTATTAAATATTGTTTCGTGTTGTCATTATATAGCCTGGTGTTATAAATATTAAGTTAGTCACTTAACTGTTATTTACTGTTTTGTTTGTTGCAAATCACTGTTTCCGAGTTAAAGTTTTTACGATCACATTGTTAATAGCTTTTTTATTGTATTTTGGGCACGAGAGGATATTAGAATGCCTTTGTGCATTGCAAAATCAAACTCGGCACATCTGAAAATTTCGCGCTACAATATTGTAGGTACTTTATTTTAAACTAGATATTTAGACACACATTTTTATTGGGTACATAGAGTTAGGAAAGTGTCACAGTAAAACAAGAGATGTGTCTGCAATAATGTACGAAAATTATAAATTAACTTCAACAGTACTTAACGATTGTAACAAAATTTTTGAATAGGGAAATTATGCGCAAAAAAATTAGGCACTGTTTACTTACTTTGCTTAACAATTAAACATTTTTACATATTATTATGCTATTTATTTGGTTGCACTAGTCATAGTGTCGCAAGTGTGACTGTAGCCACAGTAGCGTGGTGTTTTTTTTTTTTTTTTTTTTTTTTTTTTTTTTTTTATATGCAAAATAAATGTGTATATATCTTTGCGAACCAAGGAAGCACATCAATTTATAAGCCAACCAATTTTAATGCCTCTAACAATAATCGATATAATAATTTTAATGTTCAAGAAACTATATTCGCTAAGAATCTCGCCCCGCTTATGAATTTCTTCGCTACAAATGGCTACGCACGCCTTCTTATAAATTGAAATAGCTAGTCGACTCAATCTTTGCTCCGGCTGGTAACGGCCGCGGGCGCAACTTTGTTGAGATACAGTCAATAATAAAAGTAAGTTTGCAAACTGGCGGGTTTCTTTGATCAAATTAGCTTAAACTTACTAGTGACAGTAGAACCATTTTTATTATTTTTAATTAGAGACTATCTATTTGATAAGTTTGATTTGCTTTTTAATATTCTTTGTATGATGCAAATTTCATAATGACACTTGTTTTATCGAGCGATTTAGGCAGCCCGTCTGCCGGCGGTAGCCACCATCCTTACAAAAGACACTGAAATAACAGCACGTTTGATGCTACATACCTTTAGGGGCATGAGTAAGTGACAAATGCCACTTGTAACCAGGTTTATCCTTTCATAATCTCAGATGTTGTTTGTATTAGGCGACGGTAGCCACCTACCATCAAGTGGACAGTTAGCCTATATGCCGATTTTAACATTATTATTATTAAAACCCTTTATTTGTACTATAAACATAAAAAAGAATTAAAAAAAAGAAAAAAAGAACAACCAATAGTATAAAAGTAGGCCTTATCGCTTTATAGCGATTTCTTTCAGGCAACCTTGGGGTAAGGAAAATTATATGAAAAATAAAACCATTAATCTATTTATTGTTTCTTAATTCTTCTAATCTAAAACTCTATTTAAAATTTTAGTTGTAAGAGATTGTTCTGGGGACTCCTGAGGTTACTCTTCGAGTAATATTGAAAATGGAGCTGCAGGCAAAAAAGTATGTGGAAATAAGTGTTTAAATGCTAAAATTAGGTGGTTAGACTCTCATGAATGAGGTTTAAAATCGGCTTACAAAGCAAGCTACACGAGTATGTTGTATGAGAGAGCTTACAATCATATCAACTCTTTATTATTTTAGTAACAATGTGAAATACAGTCGGCCGTTTATTATTCACTGCCGCTGTTGACTGTACCCCGAACAAGTTTAATAGACGCCGGTGTGCGGTCGTTTTGAATCCTGATGTGAAACGATTTGATTAAGGGCACCGACAAACTTAGTTAAAGCCAATAAATTAATAGTTTCGGGTTACAAAACTACACTGCCAGTAAGTCGGCCATAATAAAATAAGCCTCACAAACCATTATTAAGGGAAATTAATATATGATCTAAGAGACGCACAGTCTAAATTCTATTAACCAACTTTCCTGTATTTATCATGGGGAGGAGGCAACCCAAGTATACATACAAAAAAGTTTGCTATGATCTAGGCATTGAAGAGATATCTCTCAAATGTATACCCTATACTATATCAATGCGGCAGGCAGGCCGACAAGTAGACAGATACAGAAACAACTCCGAGACGATGCAAGTGCATACCTTACCCTTGCATTCTACCCTGATAGGTAAAACATGTGTGGATAGCGGAATGTACTTTTAAAAACAAAAACATAAAACTAAATTTTTGGCAAGTTTATGTTACTTCAATCTCATTTTTTATATTAAAATTTTCATTAGAAATCATTCCATAGATGAAAGAAATAAGATAATTATATTTCTTTAAAATGAAATCAATAAGTAACACGTACAAAATTTAAAATTCAAGAAAATCAAGAAAAGCTTATATAAGGCCACTATGAAATAAAGGATGATTCATATCACACCGGGCCGGGGCACGGCGTCAAAATGTCGGTGGGGCTCGGTGGGTTTTCTTTCCCGGCTCCGGCGCGCTCCAATTGCGACATGTAACGTGTTTGTTTTCACCAAGCGCTCGGAGACTGGTTGACGACGGACTGTAGTGAGGTGACTGTTGTAGTGAGGTTTTTATTAAAAATTCAAGACGGAAAATTACTGGAATGTATGCGCATATACCCTGTAGTTGATGACATGACACATCCAAAGTATTTGGATAGTAAATACAAAATAGTATAACTGGCAAAATACAAAGTAGTACAAACTAGTATGAAATCGCGTACTACAAAATAGTATAATAGTATGACTGGCACGGCCAGCACATTTGGAAATGACAAGGCGCGGGCATGGCCCAGCGGCGCGGCGGCACAGTGTAATATGAATCATCCTTAACAGTAATGTGCTGTTGTATTTCGGAGCGTGAGCTCTGAGATGCCAGTGTCCATTCATCTATCAATTTATCCTAACTAAGTCGGTTGTTTCCCTTTAATTTTGCATATGTTTATAGCAGCCATAACCACCCAGTTGATTCTAAAGAACAAGTATAAAATTATGTATAAAATTATATTTTCCAAACACATTTATTCAATTCCATCAAATATCTTCACTATTTGATGAATAAGGGAATGAAATAAGTAAAAACTACTAACTTTGAAACAATCGAAAGAATATTTAATTTACGAGTGAAATAGAAAACGTAGATTTTAATACGTTGTACTCAACTCTGCTAAATGCGCTTTTTTTGTAAACATACAGTTTTTTATGATAAACGGAAAACACCTTGTGATACTGTTACGTAAAACTGGATGATAATAACATATAAAAAATATATTATATACATTAGGCAACCAGGAAATGAGTTTATCATTTGCTAGAGTAAAAGGGAATCAACAACCGGAAGCCATTTAATATTATTCTGCACATTTTCCGGGAAAAGTCCGCAATTAAGCGTTGAAAAAAATTCGCATTTACGAAGAAAAAGCACCATAAATGCTGTGCAAACATTTTTTTTCTTTATGGTTATTTTGCTCTTTGTAGTTGGTAATGGAGCTGAAATATTCAAACATTCTCGTGTATTTTCAGATTTCATTAAATTAAAAAAAAATTGTATCAGTTTCCAGAGAAGAACATTTTATTTATAATTATTTTTCTATTTTAATTTTTAAACTTTTCACTGGTTTGTACGTCTACGGTAACTAAAGCGACCGAAGTTTTTTAAATGGTCGCAAATGAGAGGACCATCTTAATAAATACTAATTCTAACTAATATAATAAATGCGGAAGTGAGTTTGTTAGTTACTTACTATTTCATGCCTTAACTACTCAACCGCAAAATGAAATTTTGCTTACACGTTGTCAGGGATACAGAAAAAGAAATAGAGTACCTTTCATCCTGAACAAGTACAGTTATTGAGATTATCTAGAAATAAAAAAATAAAATTCAGCGCCTGATGAAAATATATGAATAAATGTTTTAAAATCCAAGAAAAAGTCGTGGGGAATCACTAGTAAATAAATAAATGAAGATTTTTTTAATGTACGTATATGTATTAAGTTTTCATATACGTACGATTCCTGTATATTCCTGTAGCAATGCTTGTAAACGCCGCGTCAATCGCGGAAGTATGCAATTCAGCTTAGGTAAGTAAGTACCGATGTAAATGCATTGTGTAGTCATCTACACAATGCATTACCGTGTGTTTTCAATGCAAACAAACGTTAATATGTCAAATATAAATTATGAACGTCCAATTAGCAATCACAAGTAACGTTGAACCACAGAACACAGTAACACAATAGAATTAGGTATTATGTTCACTCATTAGTATGAAAACGAGTGCAAGCAAAAATATCATAGATACAGATGATATCATCTGATATCATACGGACGATTTAAAAAAATAAAAATAAATTACATTATTTTTATTTTTTTAAATTGGCAAGGTTTCCGAACAGTGCTGGACGGATACTAAAATGTGTGTATATTCAAGTAAAGATAAATGCTCATCTCTGCTTACCTATTATGTGCACACAGGATTTTCCACACTCTAAAGGCGGAATGTGAAAAAATCCGAACTCGGAGCTTTCGACATGATAGGCCGCGTCTTTCCCACTGCGCCACCGACGCTCTGATCCTTAGCCTATCTAAGGTAAATTATTAATTTAAACCCGAATACCCCGCGGACAGTTATAAAATATACAGAGCAATAAAGTTAACAAACCAAAGTATTTATTATAATTTTATGCGCTATAATTAACCGGTATTGCCCCTTGTACTATAAATCCAGCCAAAGTAATAAAGGGTGAAAAATGTCGTTTATTACAAACGCATTAACATAATCCTCATATATTTAGACCCTATAACGCTGCGCTGGTGTTTTGACTAACTTCAACGTCACACAAACAAATCGACATTTTAATTACATTTAGTTTGATCGCTCCCCTGTGACAAAACGCCTCAAATTAGTTTCAGGATTAATATTTGATCAATATTATTTTGACAAGAGAAATACGAGTAGACATAAAATGTAGACTTATGATACTTAGGATTTGAATTAATTAATTAATTATTAATTAATTAATTGACTCATATTCTAATGCAGGATATATTTTTCTTATTATTGATAATAGGCATGATGACAGTATCCAGATTCCCTTCCATAATGTATACACGTCTACCATATCCGAAAAAAGTAATATTTCAGCAAAAAACTAAATTTTAACGCGAATTATTGAATTTTTTTAAATCTATTTTGAATTACGCGCGAAAACGCTCTTAGGTGTTATGGCGTCGCGTCTGATGAACCGTGACGTCACCGACATCTCATCAGATTTTTCATTCTGCCAAAGCAAAGTCAAGCACTTACCTGGGCGTGACGCCATTCGCTCTGCATTGGTGTTTCAGTTAACATGGCCGATTGCAGTTATTTATACTTCTATTTTATTGAAAATCTTATTAATCTCAATTTTAATACAAAAAATGAGTAATTTTTTAGACTCCTTTCAACATATATTTTTCTCCAAAACCATTTATTCTTTGATTCTTTAATACCGTCATCATGCCTATTATTTTATATTTTGTTTGATCATATTAACTACTAAGAAATGTGTTGTGAGATAAATGTTAGTGGACCTCTCCGTTTTTATCTCAATAAAGAATTTGAATGAATTTTGGCATACAGATAGACTATGTCAAAGATTGCTAAATGACATGCTTCAAATTTAATTATGTAACTAAAAATGTGAGGGGTGCCGTTAGAAACGTGGCTTCCAATGGCAGAACTAATCCATAAGTTTAAAGTCGCGCAGCGAGCTGGGGAACGGGCCATGCTCGGAGTTTATTTGGTGTATGGGATCAGATGTTCTGAAATTTGCCGATGAACCTAGACTATGTCGACAACTTTGTTATTAGCAAATGTCATGTCGCAGAGCGGATAACCGATGGGGAAGAAGAGTTCTCGAATGGAGGACACGAATTCGAAAGCGCAGCGAGAGGGGACATTAGCCCACCGGTTGGACCATTCCGCCAGGTGGACAGACGACCTGAAAGGCTGCGCGGGAAGCGGCTGGATGCGAAGAGAAGACCGTGCGTAGTGGCGATCCTTGGGAGAGGCCTACATCCCGTTGTGAAGATACACAAGCTGATGGTGGTGATGATATAACCGCTATATTTAACAATTAAGAGGAATTAATAAGAACATTTCTTGAAATCTTTACGATTTTTTTCAGTAGTGGCAAGGTGGACTGCGTTTGGCAGTCATAAATTGCGCAGTCCGTCTAGTGGCAGTAACCACCTTAAAATAACAGCATGTGTGCTGTTATTTTTCGGTAATTAAATAATAATAATAATAATAATAATAATAATTTATTTATTTGGACCAACAAGGATCATATAACGTTAGTAACAACTTAAAATCTATGTTAGTATTACATATGTTTATTAGTCAGTACATGAACCATACAACAGTGGTTCAGGTACTGACAGTCAAGCCTAGCAGCAAATGCGCTCAGGATGCAGCTGGAGCTGGCCCGAACCCTATGCACCAGGGATGCACACCGCTTCCGGATTATCGAATAGAAACAGTCGACCCGCGACTCGGCGAACATCCCCGATGCACTACAAAATCGTGGAAGCCCCATCAGCACCCTAAACGCCAGATGCCAGATCCCATTTACCTTCACCTTTTATCCCACTACGGCATTTTATTTTTATAGGTTCTTATGGCGTTAATTGTTTTATTAGGCAACGCTTGATACCTATTATCAAGGGCACCGTCAGCCTGTCTGGCGATCTGTACAAAGAAAAAATGAAAAAATATTTTTCATGGCAATAGAAGAGAAATTAATTTAATTTTTAAGGTCCTTATATTTAAAAAAAAAACTTGTGAAAAAGTAATACGAAGCGGAGGAGATTTGCATAATAGCAAACATAGGTAGTTAATGAGGGCGCGTATGAAGCGAGGATGTCTGCAACATCTAGTCCAATTAGCGCCCGGTGGGCTAATGACACGAAACTAGCGCGGTTTTTGAATTGAAATTAAGCTAGGAAAACGAAAAACACCAAGAGGGACGTGTCTGGAAGTAACTGTAACTTGAGTATTATTTTAGACAGAAATTACACTTTGTAAAAATTAAGAAAAAAATATAATTTCTTTATTTTTAAGCCATCAGAACTCTTTATTTCAAGGCTGTAAGGTTACATCGAAAAT
Organism: Bembecia ichneumoniformis; assembly: GCA_910589475.2. Lineage (NCBI taxonomy): Eukaryota > Metazoa > Arthropoda > Insecta > Lepidoptera > Sesiidae > Bembecia > Bembecia ichneumoniformis. Next base: position 1,657,845 of record OU342531.1, read on the forward strand.
TTACTGTCTTTTAAAATAAGGATTTGGAATTTAAAGGAGACAATATTTTTTATAAGTAAGTAAATTTTTACAAGACGATTCAAAAAAATCAGATTACAATAATATGTCAAAGAACTCTTATCATGATATATTCTATAGATCATTTGAAAATTTTGTCAAATCTGAAGCTCTTTTCATACATACAGTTACTCTGGTGTTACAAAAGTATATGTAAATTGTTAATACAGTTGGTCTAAATAGAGTTTCCGTTTACCACCATTCATGAAGTCACGGTCATCCGCTTAGTAGAGAATTTATTGGTCGTAAACTATAATGTACTTTCACGAATCATTTATGTTGTTGTCAAAGAAGCAAATACTCTATGAAAGAGCCCTTGTATTTTTAACATAAATTACAAACGCTAGAAGTACAAACGCCAGTAAAAAAAAAGAAATTTTATACTTATTCTCATGCTCAAACTAAAGAGGCGAAATAATTGAAAGAAGTCTGTGACGTCTCCAAAAGGAATCAGTAAAAAATATATGTACACACACATATCAAATAAATTCTTGAGATTTTTCAAGTTCTAAGATTGAAGGGAAAAAAATATTTTGAGACTATTTAATGGTAATTTAATGAGTAATGACAGCAGGTACATAGGTATCTTTATAGTGTTTACCTTTTTAATTGTTTTAGTGCCTTAACGTCTTTTAACTGAATAAATAAACAGAATATTTTTAATTCCAGACTTTTTGAATAATAAACTCGGGAACAATTTATTCGCGAATTAATTTTTACCAATATTTCACATTAAATGTTATTTTCCATTTAGGTAAATGTAAATTATTAATTTGTCAAATTTTAAAAGAGAATACTGCGTAATAACTACAAGTTAAAAAAGGCAGGTAAACTGGTAGGAATTCGATTACCCTTAATGAGTAATTAAAACTGCTTTAAAGAGTAAGTTAAGTTGGCATTTGATATTCAGAAAAAGTTTTCGCTTCCTTTGCTCCTGAACACTTAAGAGACAAAGTTTGTTCTTATGCGAACTTCATTGGACTTATTCCACGATGAGCCTCTATATTATCAATGATATATCCTTAAATTTAGATGATAATCGTTTTAACGATAATTGGCGGGATCGCAATTAATAAATTATTCAGTTACTTTTGATATGAGTTGTGGGTCTCGCTCGAGAAGTCGAAAAGTGCATAAGTGAAGTGCAGTGATGTGATGTACTTTTTCTTCTAACACGGACTACACCACTGAGGATGTCAACCGCAGTTGTTGACGAAAGGTTTGGAAGAATTTCCAACAGACCTGGGCCATCATCCCGGAAACCCACAACTCATATGGATACCGGCCGAGAAAACCTACATTCTACTAGTTACTTTTGAGTTTATATAATAAAGGAGATCAATTAGTTTTGTATGGAGATCAGGTCATCGGTTTATTTTCTTTTCATAGATATTTAAGTTTGAAATTATTAAAAAATCTGTTTAAACTTAGCACTGACTCAAACAACGTATCGAGTACGTGCTTCGCGCTCAATGTGTTAATTTTCCAACGTTATCCCCATTTACAAAATCTGAAATATTCACAAAAAATTACTGAAATTAAGAAAGACTTTTATTACTAAAAAGTGTAAGTTAAAAAAATTTGGCCTGGTTTTGAACGATGTCCTTTATGCTTGAAAATAGACTCGGCTCACTCGACTCGGTGGATCGCAGAGCTAGGAGGCTCATTGGCGATGATACACTAATAAGAACTAAGCTGCAGAGCCTGGCACATAGACGCAAAGTTGCCTGTCTGTGTGTATTCTATAAGATGTACTTCGGAGAGTGTGCTCGAGAGCTGCATGAGATCATACCGCCTTCCCCTTTCTTCTATCGGACATGCAGACGTACGGCTGGTTACCATCCTCACCTTGTCGAAATCCCTCTAATTCGGACCAAGCGCTTTAAAACATCTTTTGTGATGCGCACTGCTAAGGATTGGAACTCCCTGCCGGCGTCTGTATTTCCGAGCTCATATAACCCAAATCTTTTCAAGGTTCGAGTGAATAGGCATCTTCTGGGTGAGCTCGCTCCATCTTCGGCCTCATCCTTCCTACATGGATAGATGCTGGTCAAGAGCAAACTCATCTATAATAAAAAAAAAAAAAAAAAAAAAAACATATTGTGCAATGGCACTATAATAATGTAATCTTATGTATAATATGTAGCTTTAATCCGTTTCAAGTTTTAACATTATATATGTATTTTCAGTTGTTACAACGTATTCTAGTCGAAAATATGATAAAATTAATGAAATATATTGTTAAACGATAATATATTTGTTAGTGATTCTTACTGTGGCTCTACTACTATAGAGCTACAGTTAAAGGATGTTATCTTCGTCAATTTTATAATTTCCGATTACTGGTTGGTGTGGTAAACATTTTAAATTTAATTGTCAGAACCAGCCTGAATTCATCCGGTTACATAGTTTTCCGTCTGGCCCCGCTCGAAAACTATGTGTCGGTCCATCTCATACTATGTCTATGACATAGTATATACTATGTCATAGTCTATGTCTATGCTATTGACATTGCAACTTATTAATCCGCCGGTTTATGACAGGCACTATCGTTTGTTTGCGAATATCCTCAGTTTCGATTCGATCCCGCAGAGTCACCTCGAGCGTAGCCCTCTCCAAAGTGACGTTGAGCTTTCTTACGAAGCCCATAGTTACAGACCAAGATTTAAATATAAGTTACATTGGCAACACAGCTTTATGTTGAGGCGCTGGGGAATTTTGAACGAGAAGATATCCCGAGGCTCCCCGAACGCTACCCATACCGAGCTCTATTCGACGATTGACTTCCGTCTCGAAGTTGGATCTACATATCTAATTGAACTATTTGTCCCAAGTAGACATACTCATCAACAATTTCGTGAGCCGAGTTCCCGAATGTTACTCGGGTCGCTTGAGAAATAAGTCCTTAATAATATAGGTGTTGCATCATATACCACGACCGGAATGCTCTAGTTGAATAAAATCACAGTCAAGTTTTATGGTCGCCTACATATAAAGATATAAAGGCAAATGTGATTGAAGGAAGGCTCTCTGAAACGTATCTCCGAATGAACCATGTTTGTCCATTCAATTTGACGCATGTATCCAGAGCGGAAGGGTATTAGGGACACAATATACGACATCCAACAATGCGGGAGATAGCGAACAGGGAATGTAAAGTGAACTTCGTATAACTAAAGATGTAATCTATTGCTACTGTTATATCCCAAAGGGACCTCTAATCAAACGTTACTGGCCGGACATAAAAACGTATCATCCACCCGCCCCTATTCACAGTATGAAGATTAAAACGCCATAAAAAAGCCCGTATTGGAATAAGGGGGGGTTATCGACAAAAGATGTAGGAATTTAACGAGCAATCAAATCCGAAATGACGACCACTATGAAGTAATAACGGTTAAGAACAACCATCCCGTTTCCTATGCAAATGAAGATCCTGTTTGGCTATTGTCGGCGATGCGAGGGTACGAACTGTAATGAAACGAGAAAATTTCATTACGAGCCTCTGTTTAATTCACCTTCATTACACTTACACGATACTTAATGAACCGTGAATATGTATCATTGCTTTGCTCATTATTTATTTACTTTTTATGGGGTTGTGTGAAGAAAACTATATGAGTAGACGATGAAATCAAAGTGGTATTGCAGTGGCACCGTCTTAGATCACATAGGCAGCAATTCAAGGACGATATTATTAATATAGAATAAATTTATGGATGTATCTTCGTCGTCATGAAGCAATAGCCTCTGAAAATAAATTATTAATTTGAAAATGGTAGCAATGTGACCTAGCGTTTTGCCTTACTGCCGGCCTTAGGCCCAATTTATTATTACTGCTTTATTAGTGATAATTAAATTTACTCCATTTGTTTACTTACATTGAAAGCAACAAAATATGTATATATTGTTTATATTCTTAGACTGCATTAGAATGTTATAGGTATAGAATGTTTTACAAGACCATTCTTATGTAATTTAATGGCTTTTTTAGATGGTGTTGCTTATTTTTATATCTTATATTTATTAAAATAAAATACATAATACACTTTACGAGGTTCTACTCGTGTAGCAATTGCTCCATATGTTTATCGCTTGTAAAGACTTAAGGTTTTAAAATTTAAAAGCTGATCGTCCAAGTACAGAAGTTCTCGGATGAACTCCGAGCTCCGATCGAGTTGAAGAGAGCGCGTAGTTTCAGAGAAAAAACGACGGCGTGACTTAAAGTTGGGTCGGAGGGTTTTCCGTGGTACACCAGAACAAGTACTTGTGCTAACGTAATCAAGTGAAAAGGTCAAAAGTTTAGCGAATTTATTAATTTAAATGTTAATTTAAAATTGAAATACTGCACAATTCTGCCTATCAACCCTTGTGTTGTCGTTTAAATTATTGACAAATCTTTGTTTTTTTTTTCTCTATTTTTTATATATCCGTTTCAAGTAGTTTTTTTAGATTCTGCGAAAACACGTAAATGGTGCTAAGAAAAAATAAATTCACTGCATGTTTTTCAAATAAAATAAATAATAACTAAGCAAGGATAAGGTGTTAGAATAAGCATAACACAATTGCTCTGGGATCCCTAAAAGAAAGAAAGAAAAAAAATATTGGCGTTTAAAACAATTGAACACAACAAAAAAACATAATAAGTAAACAGCAAAAGGACACAACTCAGCTTAGGCTGCAACATTGTAAAGTGCTGATTTTCAGTTGTGCCCATGCTTTTGAGTTCAAAACGCATGGAGAATATTTTTGCAAAATTCCAATTCGTTATTTGCAATTTTAGTTGCAATGCATTAGTCTGTTCCATTGTCAATATACTGCGTGTTGGCATTCGCCACCAAATCCGACAAATGGCTGAAATATACGTACGTGATTGAAATGTTCTCACTGTTCGCTAGCCAAAATTTATTTCCTTACATGTATAAAAATGTCTACGGGCTTAACTCGATTTTCTGTATGTATTCGTCCACACCGAGTCTTCGGGGAATTCGGATTTAAATCGCTTATTCTACAGCTTGCGACTCTGCGGTATGTTGCCAAAACGCTTGCTGTGAACACGATATTGCTTTCATTTTATTCCTAACATTATTCCGACATAATAATATATTTGTAACCATTACTTATTTCATTTCCTCCGTCTTTGTTCGGTTTAGCCATTCAGCTTAAACATTATTATTATTAAACAAATCACCAAAATATTTTCAATTTACTTATCACTTAAAATTTTCTGGCCCGCTACCCATTACCCGGCTATTTAGCCGGTTATTTAATTTAAATTGACATAGACATGCATTGTCGCTTTCCTCGGTAACTCTCGGTTACCGTCAGGCGGCCTTACGGGGCCACCGACCTACCCACAACGCATAGTCCGTCGACACTATTAATTCTTTTTTTTAAAAGTCGCAGTGAGACGTTAATCTAAAACCTTACTTAAAAAATTGTGTTAACAAGTGAAATCAATTATTCAAATCGGACTGGGTGTTCTAGAAATAAGCGGGTTCAAACAAAAAAAAAACTCTTGAGTATTATTTACTATACTTTTTTTTAGAGTTTACTCCTTAAGAATCGATTTTCATCGATTCTAAGGTCCCCGGTATAGAAATTTTATGAGTAGTAAAATTAAACAAACGTTAACTAAAAGCATTACGTTATCTGTCACTTTGACATTTGTGCAATAGCTGACGCATGCTCTGCTTATGCTTATAAAAGTAAACGTCGAAATCTTGTATGAAAAGTGTAGTCGAAACGATAGCGCATTATAAACTGCCGACGCAGCGACATCTGTCCTTGAAAAAATGAACTGTTTCAACTTTTAAAACGTAGTGTGTATAGTAACTAACATAACTTTTGTTAGAACACGTGACATCTGAGTATGCAGAATGTAACTAAATAATATAATTAGGTATCCAGGGGCCTTAGACAAAGTAACATTTTAAAAACGATAACGAAGTAGGCAAGAATAAAATGTATGGGATGTATCACCTGATTTAGCGACGGCATATGTCAATCCCATACATTTTATTGCTTTCGAACTTTATTATCGTTTTTAAAATGTTACTTTGTCTAAGGCCCCAGTTATCTATTGACACAAGGAAAATACATTTAATTTTATACGTTTAAAGGAGTAAAAATACAGTCGTGCGTAGGAGCTGACACACACACTTTTTTTCTGTATTTATTATAAACAATATTATAACATTATAATTAATGTATTTATTATAACGCGGGAAGCAATGTTAGTATTCACTTGATGGTAGATGGCTATCTAAAGACATAGGCTAAGGGAAGAAGAAAGAGAAAGAATGATCTCATGCATCCCATATTCACATAGGAAGACAGAAGCAGCACGCCAATCCAACTCAGAACATGTTGGAGGTTGTATATTTGATAATGGCCTAAAATAATCTGACGCACGTATCAATCACTAGATTCTAATATAGAATTATAAATTGATTGATGTGATGTCTAAATGTAAAAATAGTAATAAAAGCATTGTAGTGAATTGTATTGAAAATTTTATTATTTGGACACTACAAAAGTCTTCCATGTAGCATTATAGCCCTCGTATTTCCATTAGGTTATGGGCCCAGAAGAGGTAGTGTTGGAAAAATAGTGAAATTTTGATAAGTTGGTTTACGGGCGATCTTTTATAATGATGGATGATGAACACAACTCATCGTCAATCTGCGGAATAAAGAAGCTGAATGGTGCTTCAGGCTTTCAGATTTGGAAGTTTCAGGTAAAAAATTACCTTGAATGTAAAAATTGGTGGACTGCCGTAGAAGCGAAAGAGGTTAGTGAAACACTTAAAGAAGCTGATCGAAAAGCCCGTACCACAATATGCCTTCTCCTTGAATCATCATGCTTTGCCCATGTGTATAATGCTAAGACAGCACATGAAGTATGGCACAATCTGTGCGCAGCATATGAGGATAAAGGCTGGGGAAGGCGGATATCACTACAGCGTCAATTATGGTCGTGTAAATTAGAAAACTTTCCGTGTATGGAGAAATATATCTCGGAAGTAATATCCATAGCGCAGCAATTAGCTGCAATAGACGCGAAAGTTTCAGACGACTGGATTATTTCCATTTTACTTGCCGGATTAACAAAAGAGTACAACCCAATGATAATGGCAGTAGATAACAGTGGAAAGGAAATTAGTTTAGAGCAAATAAAAACTAAATTGTTGCAAGAAGCTAATAGACAATCTGATACAGGCATAACTGAAGGTGAGCAAGTTTTTTCCACAGTAAAACAAAAGGCATAAAAAAATTACATTCGAAAACCAGTGTACAAATGCTTTAAGTGTCACAAGACAGGACATAAAGCATCTGAATGTAAGAAGTTGAATGCTGCAGTGTGCATGAGCACGGGGGATGAAAATACCACACATAAAACAGGTTGGTATGTAGACAGCGGTTGCTCCAATCACATGACTTATGATGCGACAAAGTTATTTAACTACCAAAAGAGTCAAACTAACTTGAAAATTAAAGTGGCCAACGGAGAAGAGATACCAGTGGAAGGTAGAGGTATTGCTGTTCCAAAAGTCAGCGAAAGTACGAATTTCACACTGGAAAACGTTTTACATGTTCCTCAACTATCAATGAATTTAATATCGGTGAACAATCTTGTAAAGAAAAATTATTCTGTTAATTTTGAAAAAAGAGGTTGCACTATAAAGAAAAACAACCAAATAGTTGCGACTTGCAATGAAGTTGATGGAATTTTCAAATTAAAAGAAAATGTTAACTGCGTCAACTTAACGTCATTGTCAAACGAACCTCTATCAAATTTATGGCATAGAAGATTGGCACATTTGAGTAAACAATATTTACTGATATTAAAGGATATAGTTACTGGTATGAAACCCGAAAATAAACAAAATGTTGAGCCATGTATTCCATGCATCAAAGGTAAGACATGTAAAAGTCCTTTTAAAAATAAAGGTACACGAGCAAAATGTGTTCTTGAAATTATTCACACGGATATTTGTGGTCCTATGGAAGAAGCATCATTTGCTGGTTCCAAATACATGCTATTATTTATCGATGACTACACGCGTAAGACGCATGTTTATTTTTTAAAAAATAAAAATGAATGTTTCCATAAATTTCGTGAATATAAAGCGGAAGTGGAGAAAGAGACTGGTAAGTCAATTAAATGCCTCAGATCAGACAATGGTACAGAATTTTGTAACCATGCCTTCGATAATTTTTTCAAGTCAACTGGTATAAAACACCAAAAGACGGTTCCGTATACACCAGAACAAAATGGAATAATATTTGTGACAAACCCGTAGTCATTTATAATGACAATCAATCTGCACATCACATTGCGAAAAACAAGATGAACCATAATAGAACGAAACATATCGATATTAGGTTCCACTTTGTTCGCGAAGCGATATCGAATGAGGCGGTAGAGGTGCGTTATGTGCCTTCACAAGAAATGTTGGCAGATATGTTGACAAAGTCTCTGTCAGGCCCCAAGATAAAATTAGCTTTAGCGAGATTACCCATTAAGAGGGCGGGAATCATAAATGGCTAAATAAGTTTTTGATATGTTGCACGTTTTTATTATCCTGTAGTTTTTGTAATGGTTTATCTCTTGTTTAATTTATTTTAGATATATGTTTTCGCAATGTATTACATAATAGTATAATATAAACTTAGTCAAGTGCAATGTGTAGGTATTCACTTGTTCATAAGGGAGCATACACACTTGTATAATATTTTTATGTGTATGGGTAGGAATTACAGAAGTGTGATGCTGTGATGCCTACTTGATAGACTTAAGGGTGTGTATACGTGCGGCAGATTAAGGGTGTGTGTTGGAGGTTGTATATTTGATAATGGCCTAAAATAATCTGACGCACGTATCAATCACTAGATTCTAATATAGAATTATAAATTGATTGATGTGATGTCTAAATGTAAAAATAGTAATAAAAGCATTGTAGTGAAATGTATTGAAAATTTTATTATTTGGACACTACAAAAGTCTTCCATGTAGCATTATAGCCCTCGTATTTCCATTAGAACAGTTCCGGTGGACTTTTGTGGGACTTTCAGCGTTAGTACTATTATTACTATTTATTCTGTGCTCACAGACAGACAGTGTCGAAACGAATTATGCTCTACCGCTACACAATTATCTCTTTCGTTCGTGTCTTTCAGGATATGTTTGTTTATTCAAAGACGGGATCACTTTGCACTTAGATTTAGATATATATAAATTTAGATATATGTATAATGCTTAGATGGAACTTAGAACTTAGATATCATTTGTGAGGGTTTTATAATAAAGATTTCAATTAAATTTCAATTGATCTTAGAATGACAATAAAGAATTAATTATGTTAATAAGTTAATGATATTGATGAATTAATGATGTATTATTCACAATGTTCATAATTACTTATAATAAACTAGCGACCTGACCCCGGCTTCGCCCGGGGTGCAATTTTTATATATATGAACATTCCCCGTTTATCCCTCTTTCCATCAGTGAAAACCGAATTAAAATCGGTCTACCCGTTCACGCGTGATGCCGTGACTAAATGGGGATTTCTTTTTTATATATAGAGATATTATATTTTGTTCATTCTTTGTTTTATTTAGTATGATAATTTTGATCTATACATAAATAAATAAACAATTTCCAGACAATCACATCAAAAATATGAGCCGAATTGAAGTTTATTTTCACGACCATTCCAGGATACCAACCAGTAATACCCTTGAATTAGAAAACTCGTCATATTTATCTCGTCGTTTCGACTTGACACGAACAGCGCTATTTCAAAAGAAGATTTACAAGCACTTATTATAATAATGTCTATAGGTAGCACAGAAAATAATAATTGGAATGTTTTTCCGTCTAAACAGATATTCAATTAGATTTGTTGATATAAAAATAAGAATATTTGAAGAGAAAATAATAATAATAAAAAATATTACTATTATTATTTCAATTTACAATGTTATTAGCCCTTTAACATGTTTATTAGCAACACGTAACAAACCTATTGGACATAATATTATTTTTGTAACCTTTCTTAAAATATGCTAGTATATATGTTTAATGCTACATCGATATATATATATTTGAAATGTATCTATGCCGTACTCGAAACGAGTACCCTGGCAACACCCCAGGGAGCTCTATTTGCCGTCGAAACAATGCGATCCAACTCCGAAATATAATTATATAAACATATAAATAAATCAATTTTTTAAAATTAAGCGCTTAAGTCTGAATTGATTAAGTAATGATTATGGGAGATTAAATATTTAATTTAAATAGATTTTAAATTTTGTTCATTAATTAATAATAATAAATAATCTTTGGAAGGAGGATATAAAGGGTTTAGGGCAAGATTTAAGTGACATGTTTTTTTGCGAGGGGGGAAACTAGGCTTATGTAATTTCAAGCTTATCTTTTCAAAAGGTGTGGTTACTGCCGCCAGTCGAATTTCCCAGCTTATAACTACGGAACCCAGTATGCCCTACCACTATTACAAAATGTAAAAATATTTTAAATGATTGGTGTGTAAGACGATAACAATGTATTTTTAAACAATTTTAAGTTTAATTTAAAAAAACTAAAAGTGAGATAACTTATTGATTATAGTAACCACAGTTGTTAATTCGAAGGTCTATATTAATTAATTTTGCTAAAATAATGTGTAAAAATCAAAAATAAGCGTGGTAAACAGCCTTGAAAGAAGAAAAAAATAGCTTTTCATACTTCTATAATTCATGCTACTTTTTATTATACTTTCTATAATGTATTTTAACCAAATTTAGGGAATTAGTTTAAAGAGATACATAAAACAACATTTTTGCTAAAATTGTTAAATTATTTCATTTATTTTCTTTATTTATTAGTATGCGCTTCGCTAGTAGACACAAAAGATGTTGGTAATGTGTTTTAAAGTACTAAATGTAATTTAAAAGAACAAGTCGAATAAATAAATTAATCTCATTAGAAACTGTATTTGAATTTAAAAAATGGCTGTACATCTAAAAGAAGTTTAATCGTCGAATTATACGGCTTCTGTTGTGTAGTAAAAATAAAAATCGGATCTAGAAAATGTCTATAGAGCCGCAGTAAAACAAGACGTCTGTTGTTAGTTAGAGCGATGTGGGTTAGACGTTCGCGTGCTAGCGTAGGAGAACCCGGTTCGATGTTGTTCCAACATCCCGTCAAGCGCCTAGTGGACGAGCGGCGCATTCACAACCTCTCCACATGAGCCTCTACAAAACGCTAATGACAGCGTATCATGTTTATTCCACGGCTAAAACTTATCGTTTCTACATCGTTAGCGCCGCCGACGAATGAAGCACTAAACGTTCCCCCTAAAAGCTGTTTAGAGTCCATTATGAGCGAAAATACCGGGGCACTTAAGCATCCCGGATTCGGCGTTCGGATGGAAGGCGCAGCATTTTCTGGCGTACTTTTTCAGATTAAAATTTCGGCGTCCGGGAAAGCGGTCCGTAATGAAACCCGCACGGACCATTAAGCAGCGACTCGGGCGGCCATTAGTCGTTCGCGTACGCAATTACAACAGTTTATAAGTTAGGTTTGAATTGTGGCGTTCGACAGCGTGGACAATCAGACGATAGCACGCTCCGATCGATGCAAGTCGGGCCGTCACTCTCCAACAATTTGACATCGATCCGCCCGCCACCTACCGCCGACGACTCAGACAGTGCCCCGCGCCCTCCACACACAATTACAAAAATAATAACAGCTTGCCGATCTACCTCCCCCTTATTTACTCCCATTACCTGTCGCAAACTAAAACCCGACTAGATTAATGTAAATGGCACAAAGGCTCCGAAATCCGGTCATCAGAAACTGTTAGCGAAATAATGGAATCAACGGAAAGTTGAAACAAAAGCGAATCCGCCGCGACGCGACATCGGAGGTCCCTTGGGCTATTATCGTTTTACTAAACAGAAATATGTAACTAAATTCTATTCTGGTTCCATGAACTGGAAAACTGCGCGCCGGGAGCTCGTTATCTCTGGACCGAAATTCTCAAAAGCGTTCATGTAAGCTCATGTCACGTTCAAGATTCCGCCGACCTAAGAAGAGGATTAGAGATTATTTCCGGTGGAATCGCACACGGAGGATTTAATAAACAATATGACGTCGCTTCATAACTGAAATAATGAGCTGATACGGCGTGCTATTGCGTGCGAAATAAATTCCGTTCGGTCGTAAATTACAGCGTGGCGAACTGTGATACCCTCCATTGTCAGTGGGCACACACAAAAGTCTCCGGCACAGCTCGCTCGTAAATTTACCCGGTGTAACATATTCGCATCTATACATAATAATAACCTCTCAAACGGCAATACGGTAATGACGTATTTTATTGAATTCGGTGTTTGCGTTGAGGATTGGGCGAGGGTGGCGCATCGCATCGGGCGTCGATTCGGAATCGGGTGCCCGTTTCATTAATGCGAACAACGCGAGGAGTTTGTTGTGTATTAGAATGTGGAATGGGGGACTTTGGCAATTGTAGCCGACGAGGTTAGCGCGTTCGGTTGTTTGGCCGTGCGAGCCGACTGCCGAGCGAGTGTCGGCGCACAATGGGCAGCGGGAGCGGTGCTGTCAAGGATCGCTCGTAAATTAGAGCCTCCGTTCACAATGCTCGCCCGCAGCCGCTCCAACCTCGCCGCAGAATTAACATAATAAAAAGGGTGCACATTCATACGCCGCTCGTAAATAAAGTTTTATAGCCATCGCTCTAATGCGCCGAAAAATGTCGGCCGAAGGGGAGCCGTAATGTCGAGCTAACTTTATATTCGGCAAGTATTCGCACCCATACGCACAGATATGGAAGATTTACCTTTTAACTTTATGAGCTGTACAGTTTACACAAGCAAAATAAAATATGCGGAAGAGATGCGTTTTACGAAGATAAAAAATCGTTCAGAGCTGACTGGGGTTCGTTTTCGTTCCAAAATGCGTACATCATTAGCAATATAGCTCATTCATTCTGGCTCTGCTCTGTAGGTAATGTCATACTAAGGATCAAAGGGTAAGAGCTGTTGAATATTTACAATCTTGTTCAGGTTCCGACAGCGTACAATCTGAGTTTCATTTGATAGACGTTAGTTAGTTCCCCGATGGATTGGCAGTATAGTTCAGAGTCTAGACGTATCGCGATATGCTTAATTTTACGACCGAGATGCGATGCCACGCATCGATAACAGTCATAAAGCTTGGTGAATTTGAGAAATTCTACGGAGAGATCGCAGTTATTCTAGGCAATATATTCAAGACTAGCTGAGCGCGCAACTTCGCACGCGTGGTATTCGGTATAGCGCCTAACTTTTTGTTTGTAAACAGATTGGAATGAAACAAACACTAAATGTTACGGGAAGCTCGTCACAGTGTACTAGTGAAAACCGCATTCAAATCGGTTAAGCCGTTTCTGAAGTTAGCGTGCACAAACGCACAAACAGACAAAAATTCTAAAAACTATTTTTTGAACTCGGTCACATAAGTGCAACGTGTACAAATTGTACGATAGAAATTGTTACGGCTCGTTTAAGACTTAATTTTATGTATACATAGATTCAAAAGTCGTACACGGTAATGTTTAGGAGCGTAATCCGGTAGAAAATGCTTTTAAATCGTTTCTTTGGTGCTGAAAGTGAAAAAATTGTTAAAAGGAATATCTAGTTTACCAGATGTCCAGCCAAAATCTACACGATTTGATCAATAGCAAAAAGGTTGTTAATTACTAAATAAAATTTTGTTTATTTTTTAAACTAATATGGGGATATACATTTGAGTTAGTCTTGCATAATAACGATAAAATTATAATAAATAATGAAAAAATTGTTACGAAAAACTTTGTAATTATATTTTAAAAGTTTATTAATAATTTAATAACGATAATACTGACATATTATCGTTATCTGCATCTGACACTTTTCATCTCCTTAACTAAGTAGAAACATGTTACAAGTAAGTAATCAGTCTAATGTTGTTGAAGATAGAAAATGTTCACTCTGTGGTAATAAGTATTGTTATTTCTAAAATAACATACAAGTACTTGATAGTAACTAATATAATTGTACCTATTGTCGAAATACTTAGAAAGACAACTACGACTTATTCAAAAATTTTAAGATATGACAAAATACCAAATCTTCAAAATTAAGAGATGCAAATTGTGTTCAATTTAATTTTATAATTTTTGTATAATTGTCTATGCTTTGAGAATGAATCATCAAAAATATTTTAAAAAAGCCTTTAATATATTATTGTTACATAGAATAGAGTAAGAGTATTTTCTTAATCAACTGCGTATCATGAGTGTGTATTTCCTCATTCTACTGACGGAAAAAGGTCTCATTGAAAAAACAAATTCAATGTTAATTCAAAGTTTAATTTAACAAAAGTAGAAATGATATTTTATTTTACAAAAAAAAAAAAAAAACAAGTCTCTCTATGGTGGGCGCACATTTTCAAAATATTACTGGCAAGCCGCATTGAAAGTTTTCGAGTAGAAGGGTCACTCCAGCCTCCGCGAATGTTGTGATACCGACGTTTGATATTTGAACACTAGAAATTCACATGTACATATAATGATATTGGCGATACTATATGCATTCAGGTGCTTTATTTAGTTCGGGTACAGCAAGAGAGAAAGCAGTTGTGGTATTATAAATTTAATTTATAGCAAGCAATTTAGCAAAAATATTTTCGCTTCATGCTGTTAAGTTTAATGACTCTGGGATAGTGGAAAGAATATTATATTTTACTCACTAATGTACTAATAAGTCTCTAAGATTCCACGAGTAAATTATTGTCTATCCTAGAATTAAATAAATGAATAAACATAATATGAATTCCTAAGTTCTGCCAATCCGAAATGGGTTAGTGTAGTGCTATAACAGCTCTTTACTGATCACATAAAGGAGGAGCTGTTGCCTAGCAATGGGATTAAATACCTTTCTAATATATTTGTAATAAAAGTATAATACGGACATGTTCACGATGTTGATTTTATACAGATTTATTTATGCTGTTCCACAAAGAAATATCGATCAACATCGGAAAGACGGCCAGACGACAAAGAATCCTATAAATCACTAATCCGTTTTCTTTCTAATGAGTCGTAAGAAATATTCGCCAGGAATAAAAGCCACTTTTTACATACGTATATTTAGTGGTTACACATATATTACTTTATTCTTTATCATTCAAGATTCGTAAAATCAAATAATGTTTTCATTGGTTTTAGAAAGAGGTCCACGGCACAGACTTATTTATTATACGAAGGTTCTCAAAACTTTAATAAAATGAAATACAAAAATATTGTACAAGCAGCCTGTACAATATATGGCAAAGGAGAAATATAAGCACCACTTTTCCACCCTCAGCGTTCCTCAAAGTTGGAGTGTAACGAATCAAACGCAAATGACAAACCGTCTCGCATTTCACCACTTTGAGCACTCAAAGCGAATATTCTGGGTAGCAACGGCGCACTGCCACTTCGTGTACTCGACCTGAGCACGACAGCAATAACAAAATGAAAAATTCCACCAAATTCCGGTCATGGTTTCCATATAAAATTAAAACTATAACTCGTTACATATGAGGGTGAACTTAAAGACATGCAGACAGATCGTGTGATGGAACTCTTAATGAACTTAAGATGTCTTAAGGGGGAGACAAACGCTAAATACTAAAAATATCCATTGTTTAATGAAAATGTTACAAGAAATAGACAAGACAAGTGCTTTGAAAAAAATATATATTATACTTAAACATGTGAAGAACCAATTGTATTAATTAGAATTTTCGTTAAAGTAATTGAAACTCCACAAAAAAAGTTAGAACACAAGAAGAATTTGACCTTTATTGAAAATTCTCTCAAAAGCGGCTTATTGCACGCATATGAATCCTGTACCTATTAATAAGTTGATATCAGATTAAAAAATTGTATTGATAAAAAAAAAATTGTGTAATGTTCTGTAAAAACAAAAAAACATATTTTCTAGGCCCATTGAATTGTCTCCGCCGCCAGCGAGTTCTATAGTAAATGTCATTTGCCTCAGTGAATCCCTTAAGATATTTTTTAGAACTATCGGATTCGGTATAACGGGTGTGATGACTTGGAATTCGCTTAGTAATTTTTTTCTTAGGAATGCTATTCTAGTAATGAATTACAAGAATTCTTAGTACTCTAAAGCCCATAGAATTCTGGTGTTAAAATAATTTAATTTTAAAAAGACAACGGATATTGAAACGGGATTTAAATTTGAAAATTTCAATTTAATTCAAATAAACATTTAAAGTAAGATTCAATCTGATATCCACAATGGGTTCTAATATAATAGAATGTGTACGTGTGTGTTAGAGCAGTTCTCATTGTACCCAAGCTTTATACATTGAATGTACGACGTAATACATTCACAGCACAATTTGCGGAATTCCCGCGCCGAGTTAGAAACAATCTGTACAGAATCCTCCCTCAAAACGATATTATCGAAACCCAAACGGCATTTTGTGTCTGGAACAATAACGTCTTAATGCAGTATACGTCTTTATCGAGGCTTTAAAATAAGAAACATATAGATATTACTGCATCGGAATTGTGTCCAAGCAATATTTTTCGTCTATTTATTTTATTACGGAAAATTCATAGCGCAAAAGCAAACATATCTGAATAAATTGAATTTAACTTTAAATTTATTATTCACCATCAATACCTACTTCGGCTGGGTTTTTCGAATATCCTATCATTACAATGTGACATGTTGAAAAGGATTTAAAACTTGAAACACAATGGATAGAAGATCTATTTTGACATATATTGATATGTCAAAATAGATTTTCCATCCATTGTGTTTCAAGTTTTAAATATTTTGTTATGCCTTTCAAGAGTGTGAAAGATTCGTAACATTTTTTATGAAATTTAATTTAAGTAGTATAACCTAAACTTAAGTTTTCATTTACTATGAGTGATAAAGCAATTACCGAAAACCAAACTGGTCGACAAAGTTTTTCAATTATTTATATAATTTTATCTATATAAAATTATATTATTTTATTTATATAATTTTATCTTAACGGTATATACCTATCTATAGATCATATGATTGCTCAATAATATTAAAGACAGATAAGCGTCATCTGCTTAAAAAGTTTGAACTATGAAGTATAAATAATAACAAATTTGTCCTAATTGCGTGCTTCTACTAGAAGCTAGATCTCGACTTAATATTTTTAAGAAAGTTTCATCACTTTAGTATGTGACAATATTAATAGACTATTTTTTTAATGTAGTCGACAAACAAGCTGACTGTTAACTTGATCGCAGGGCTCTTAGTAACTGTTAACTTGATGTGGAGGAACAGGGCTCTTTAGTAGAAAAAGTCGATGTTTATAACCGTAATAATAAAATAAAAAGTCGGTGTTAGAGTCAACTGCAAAGTGAAAACAGATCGGTGACTATTTTGATATGAAAATGCATTATGCAACTAGCAAAATGCATTATATACAATAAATTCGGAGAACTTTTTTAAGGATCCAGTGCCGCGATCGTTTGATTTGATTTAAAATACCATCTCACGTTCAGTTAGATAACTCGAGAATCTGGCGTCCGCTAAATTGCAAGTTAACGAGTATGCGATGACGGACCCAAGGGAGTGGCGTGAGCGGACCAATAAACTGGAGTCGTTTCGAAAACTAATGTGTTCGATAATTCTTTTGCACTGGGATTGCACAGGGTTGAACTATTAAAAATATCAATTATTTCCAAAGGATGCAACTATTAGTAATGTGGACGTTATTTTTTATTATTAAATACAAAAACACTTATCAAATTCCATAAAAGTGTATGAAAACTGATAGCATTTTTGCTGGTTATATTATTTCAATTTATAAACTTATAGCATTTGTGAATTTTAAAACAATCTCCAAGCAAGTTAAACTTATAGATGGTTAATAAAGGTATTCACCCGATCCACCTAACTCTACTAAGGTATCCCCACGATACTAAGAAGTCAGTTTACAATACATATGTTGCATTGTAAACTGATATTAAAAGCAGCAATCGTTGAGTTTTCTTAATTGTCTCGATCTCACAAGATTACGAAGCCATGGCGGTCATGAAAATATTGTTGCATACAAGACGACAACAATTAATGTTTTGTAAAAAATATAGATCGAATAAACAATTTGAATTTTAAAATTTACCTATACCATTGGTAAAAAATTTCAGAAAATTCGATTTGATAAACACGTTTTGTCTGCAGTGCTTTGAAGCAATAAGCAGCTCTTGGAATGTGACTTGAATCATATCCAACCAGTATCGTAATAATTTTTGTTGCAATATTTGTTTATATTTCATTCTTATAATAATATATTAAATGACGAATTCAACATCCAAAAAATATAACTGTAAGCACTTTGAGTCCTGGATTTTTATATTGAAGCCCTCTTTTAGACACGAGATAATTTTTTTTAGACCTATCCTTAAGACGAATAGATACGAGTTACAATTGCTTATTGCTTGCTATTTTGTTAATCAATCATGTATGTACGTGGATTCTTCGAGTTAATTTTTATTTCAATTTCATTAGTGAAGTGAAAACACATTCTCGCTAGTCTCTTAAAAGTTAGACCACAAGCCAACATCAGTAGCAGCCACGTACAATGGCCCCGGTCATCAGTTGCAGTGATCGCAAAGTGGAAGTTTTGCTCAAAGTTTCACCGCGACGATTACAATCAATTATATACAGAGGGCTGCTGGTAACTGCACTTCTAACTTCACTAAACACATTGTGCATAGTTTACTGATAGAAGCGGATGTGTTTTGCAGGTGTGGTTTAATTGGGACCAAACTTTTCCAAAATGCATTCCATTTGTTCTTGCGATATATTGTGACTAAAAAAATATTTGATTGAATCACTGATCAGAGTGGAATTTAAATTATGATCTGTTTTAGTCTGATTATAATTAAATATTTCAATTAAAATTAGATGAAATAATGCTGTGATTGAATTTATGCTGTTTAAATAGGAAAATGCTCATTCGATTATCAAAATAAAAATCTAAACGTGCGCTTTTAAATTTTTGTATGTCTCCAAACCTATTGAACTATTTTTGGTACTTTCTCTGGAAGATAATCGCAATTATAGTAATATATCAGTGAATCTTAGCCAACTTAATCGTAGACATACATATTTATAGCGTAAAAGTTAAATAATAGCGCGCTAACAAAATGTAGGCTAGCTTAGCTTAGCTTAGCTTAGCTAGCAAATAGCTTATATACAGAAAAAAAAGATAGAGCAACAATTTTCTATATTGCTTTGGATTTAAATTTTGGATAATTGCTTACGTAGAACGTAGATGGTTTTCTTAAATTAATAGATATATGTATATAATATAAAAAAAGACATAAAAGATAAAAGGACATTAACAGTAATATATATCATAAATAAATAATTAAAGACAGCTACTACGGTGGTTCTTTCTCGCAGCAGGGTTCTTTTCTATAGAACCAAGTATTCCGAACCAGTGGTAAATGTAGGCAAAATTTATGTATTAAACTCGAAATAATTTTTCGCAAGAAGATTTCCACATTCTTGCGGAATAGAACAACATTGATAAAACTTTACTAAGCATAGTAACTTAATAACTTTAACTTTACTCCAATGGGACGAACGCTCAGTCGTTAAATTCTGAGTTTTTAAATGAAACCTGCCTGCGGAGAAGACCAGATATGTGATGTCCTGCTAATCCGCAGTTGGTTAAACTAATCCTACTATTAACATTATAACTGCGAAAGTGAGTTTGCTTGTTTGTTTGTTACGCTTTCACGCCTTAACTACTCAATCGATTATCATGAAATTTTGCATACACGTACAGAAAAGGATAAAGGGTACCTTTCGTCCAGAAAAAAGTACTGTTCCCGAGGGATCATCTAAAATAAAAATTCAACGTCTGACAAAAATATATGAGCAAGGCAGGTACTTATAAAATTTGTTCTGACTGACTTCAATGCACGGCAAAAAAGCTGAAATTTGGAACATAACTTTATTTTAGAACGTAAGCATCCGCTAAAATATGATTTTTGAAAATTTCAACTCCGTGCGAAGCCGGGGTAGGTCGCTAGTTTATGTATAAATAAAATTAGTTGTGATGTCTTGCAGAGACAAAATGATACACTAATAAGAACTAAGCTGCAGAGCCTGGCACATAGAAGCAAAGTTGCCTGTCTGTGTGTATTCTATAAGATGTACTTCGGAGAGTGTGCTCGAGAGCTGCATGAGATCATACCGCCTTCCCCTTTCTTCTATCGGACACGCAGACGTACGGCTGGTTACCATCCTCACCTTGTCGAAATCCCTCTAATTCGGACCAAGCGCTTAAAACCATTAAGACCATTAAAACATCTTTTGTGATGCGCACTCCGGCAGGGATTGGAACTCCCTGTCGGCGTCTGTATTTCCGAGCTCATACCTATTTACCTATATGTTATAATGCATATTCCATCATTATTTTATACTAGCTGAACTCGGTCACGCTTCGCTGCGGCCCATACGGCGGCGGCCGGCGTGCGCATGGGGCGCGCGGTACTGGACACCGCTTATATATAATACTATTTATCGTAGCGTGGTGTTATATAGCCTATAGCCTTCCTCAATGAATGGACTATTCAAGACGAAAAGAATTTTTCAATTCGAACCAGTAGTTCCTGAGATTAGTGCGTTCAAACAAACAAACTCTTCAGCTTTATAATATTAGTATAGATTCTATAGTTAATTATTCTATGAAAGATGAGAATCCGAGTAATACTCGTAAACTTTTAACGTTTCTCTACAAATATATAAAAAGTATTCGCTTCAGTGGTATTTCTCTGACGATCGCCGTAACATTAAAGGAACCTATCTGGATTATATTCAATGGCACAAACAAAGGATTGGAAAAGGCGTTTTCGATGGGACGTCTAAATCGTCCATTAAACTCACATCAAAGCCTTTAACAACACTCAGACAGAGGGTTGTTTTATTATTTATAATTACGAAAACGGGTGCTAACGTGATTCCGAAAGAAAGTGTTGTAGGGTTGTCAAAAATTTGACACTTCCATTTGGTAATTGAACTAACAAAATTTTGTTTGTTCAAGATTTCATCATTATCACCAGCCCATGTCTCTGCTGGATGTAGGCCTTTGTAAGGCTCGCCACCATGCGGGGTCTTCTGTCCTTCATATCCAGCCGCTTTCCGCGAAGCCTTTCAGGTCGTCTGTCCACCTACCGGTTGCGTTTTCAAAATTTATGAAATGAAAAAATATACTTTTACATATAATATATATTCATCACACAATCCTCAATTCTATATACCCCTCTCCTTTATTTCATCGCAAAATTTTCATTGACATTTTTTATGATAAAGAGGGGCAGGCAGATTGACGATTCACTTAATGGTAATTGGTCACCGTCACCAACAAACACAAGCGAAACTACAAATGCACTACCTAAACTGAAATGATAGATGATATGGATACGGTGAATGTATTACAACATCCACATCAGCTGTTATTTCGCCATAGTCTTCTATGAGAGGGTGGTTACTCCCGCCAGACATGATATCCAATGTGGTCCGCCTTTGCCAACCATTGTCAACATTTCTCTACTATGTATGAATTTTATTACAATGAAACCAATTCCGGGAAACAGAAAATCGCAGATAGAGCTAATTTGATCCATAATGTTTATTATTATTTATTATCATTCGCTCAGTTAATATACATATCATGCCTTTTTATATCACATCGGACAAAAATTGTTATCTATTGCTATTGGTTTAAGTATACTAAAAAAATATAGGAATAAAAATAAATTTATGGGCAACCCTGAGCCCGGGGTGAGAGATAGTAATTTTTCCGAAATGACTTGCATAATAATGATCATTTGTTTGAAAGTGAGATGGATATTAACTTCAAGGGAGTTTGTTAATCAACACCGAGGATTATGTAAAAACAGTGACGAGTCATCTTCGTGATCTTTTGCCGCTATTAGATTGACTATAGCAGACATCTGTATGTATGTATGTACTTTAAAGCATTGTTACAAGAAGCAATACTTCTACTTAGAAGTTTATTGAAGTTTTTTTTTTTGTTTGTTTTTTTTTTTTAAATTAAGTTACCACTCCTCACCAAGGCTCGCATGGATACATTTTTTCCCGTCAATACGCAGTGAGATTGCATGAAATACTATCTTCACTTGAACTCTTCATAAAGAGCAGATACATGGACACAGGCTTAGTTAAGTAGCGACTCACTCCCGATTACGAACAGATGCAATTATTTCCTGCAAATTAACATAAACCTTACTCGTTTATCGCTTTTCCCATTAGTAAAAACCGTATCAAAATCCGTTAGATGGTTTAGTTTAGAAAAAGTTAGCGGAGAAACAGAAAGTAGCGAACAGCGATTTCATTTTATATTATGTACAGATATAGATTTTTTATTTTATTTATAATATTTAATTATTTATGACTCTTCATCATCATCATCACAGTCTAATATGTCCCACTGTAGGGACACAAGCCTACCCTCTCAAGAAGGACGTATGGGCTATATGGTCCACCATGCTAGTCCAGTGCGGGGTGGTGAACTTCACATGCGCCTTAGAATTTCTTCTTTGGCGTATGCAGGTTTCCTCACGATGTTTTCATTCACCGTTTGAGAATCAGTAAAATGTAATTAAGTTTTTTTTTTATCTTTTTTTACTATACTACTATTTTTTTTTAGAAAAAAACCCATCAGTATATGGCCGCGTCTTTCCCACTGTGCCACCGACGATCACAGTGTTATGATATGTGTCACGAGAGTGATTAGATTTCGTGATCAAATCGCAATAACGGTGCAATCTTTTTAATTTAGGTGGTGTCGGTATGAAATATTCATTTTCTTACATGAAATTTTAGAATATAATTATTTATAATCACATGTTAAAAAGAGATTATTGGAGTTTCGATTAGCGACAGCTAAAGCTCGAAGTTGGAAACGGTGAACAACGAAGTCTTTGGTCATGTGAAGAAGAATGGCAATCGGTATCTTCCTTTTTTAAAACACCCCTTGTATTTATTTTTGATGTTTACACCGCTGTGAGTCGCCAATTAAAAATATATTATTAAAAGCGCAAGGGCATAAACGGTAATGAATCCTTACGCTCAAAACATCTTTTCATCTTATTAATTCCGTAAAGGAGATTTTTCTTTAAATTGAAACCTATTACTTGTTGGAATTATAGAGTTACTCTCGAAATTTATAGCGCATTTTAGCAAAATGCGATGTTATACAAATTGAGCGTTATCGCAACGATATCGCAGCGATCTGGCACGTGTGCCATAAACAGGGTACGTGACGGGAAGGACGGTAACTGTAAATTTAATGACGGTCGCTTATGACTTTTAAACTACAGGTAAATAATTACATAGACATACCAGCTTTTGGTCATGGTTATCATCTCGAATATTTAATCTTTGTAAATAGCATTATCACACAAAACATTAGAACATTAGTACTAATTCAATAGTTTTATTTCGTATGTTAAGGTCGTCAGACATGCCGACGGTCCACTTGATGGTAGGTGGCTACCGTCGCCTATAACATAAGCAACGCCACAGATGCTGCAAGTGCGCTGTTGACTACAGTAGGATTAAGGATAAGGGATTGGGAAGGGTTACGTGAATGGGCTCTGGCATCCCTTACTCAAAACACAATAGCACACCTGCTGTTATTTCACGGTGGTATTCGGTAAGGGCGTGGTTACTGCCACCAGACGGGCGGCCAACTTCCAGAGTTACTTCCAGAGAGCCAACTTTGAAAAGTTCATTTCCAAAATTGAACCTGCCGGGAATCGAACCCGGGAACCTTAGAACGGAACGTTAAGGCAAGCACCTTGTTTTTTTTTTTTTTTTTTTTTTTCTGTAGATCATACGACCACCCATAGAGTTGGAGCGTGTGCACATTAAGGCCAGAATAAACTTTCAAGGTTTTTTTTAATGTAAAGGTCGTTAGATATGCTGATGATTCACTTGATAGTAGTTGGCTACTGTCACCTATAATATGTACAAGCAACTCTGCAGGTGCTGCAAGTACGCTGCAAACCTTAAGGATAAGGGATTTAAAAGGGATAGGGGTTCTGGCATCCCTTACTCACTCACCGAAACACAACATGCTTGTATTTCACGGTGGCCTTCTGTAAGGAGGAGGTCACTGCCGCCCAATTTACGACTGCCCTGCCACTACTATGGTTACTATCACTATAGTATGATGAACACATAAAGTTTACGTACATTTTTGGTATCAAAATCCATAATCATTCACGGCCCGTTGGATGAGTGGCAAGGATGCTTGCCACTCATCCAACTCGCAAGGACGCTCGATTCCCGGCGGGGTCAAGTTTGGAAATTTTAATGTAATTTTCAAAATTGACTCTGGTCTGGATTTGAAAAAGTAGTGGTAGGGCACACTGCGTTTCGCAGTCATTTGGGCAGCCGCCTGGCGGCAGTGACCACCCCCTTACAGAAGACCACCGTGAAATAACAGCATATACGTGCTGTTGTGTTTCGGTGAGTGAGTAAGGGATGCCAGAGCCCATTTCCTTATCCCCTCCTAATCCCTTATCCTTAATCCTACTGTAGTCGGCAGCACACTTGCAGCATCTGTAGCGTTGCTTGTGTTATAGGCGACGGTAGCCACCTACCATCAAGTGGACCGTCAGCCTGTCTGTCGACATAACATTAAAAAAAAAACTCCGAAAGTAGGTCGTATTTAACTCAAAAAGCGGCATGTAAATTAGATGTAAGTAAACTTTAAAATCAAACAAGACTTCTTTATATGACATAAAGAAAACATTTATTTGTCAATTAGATTTAACAAAATATATTCACAACAGATAACTAAGCTACGACTGTGTCGTGGGAGTCGTTCGTTATGTTAACAATTAGTGTATTTACAATTAAACAAAATTTTAAGGAAACAATGAATAAAAACTATAATTATGTGTTTATTGTAGTCTCTGGATGTTATGTATGAATTTTTGTGTGTATATGATGCGTTTGCTTGCGTGCTATGGTAATTTGGTAATTTGGACTCCAAACTATGCAGCAGAACATTTCGATTTGAGGATCTGTCAAGTCTGACCCAAAGTCAAGGTTAGCCAATCGCCAGACAAGGTAACCTTTTCATGAACTCTTGAAAAGAACAGTACTACAACTAGCTCCATACAGGATTGTATGGAGCGTTGGATGGACGTTCAGGAAAGCATAATAATTTAACAACATTTAATTAAAACCAATTTTAATACTGTTTAATCAATCGTTTAATATTTATCTGAAATTCAATTAAAAAATTAATTAGCATTAAAAAAAATGTGAATCATGAGAACAATTTTATTTTTATTGAGAACAAATTTTACAAGAAGACACAGAAAATAAGTGTCACAAGAAAACAATATTAAATCCCACTTAAATTCAAATTCAAACCATTTATTCCCCTGTATATAGGTGTATAGCCAGTTTTTACAATACAACATAGCATTCCAGGATGTATTACAAAAAAAAATCAACAATACCAACCCCTTCTCCCCCTAATTCCATTCGTTGTTTGTCTGCTTGTCCTGTTAAACTAATAAGTTTACCATAAATAAACTGCTGAATAAATTATGATGAAATTTGTTATAGAGGATAGATAGGAAACCATCGACGCAGACAAAGCCGTGGAAAGAAGCTAGTAACAAACATTATTTCATCCGCGCACACCGGAATTGGCCAGAGTCTTCGACCTTCAGCTGCATCGAAAGGCGGCTGTTATTTTGTGCATTGCGAATTTGCGACCTTGCCAGCGAACATTAAATATTAAATAAATATTATTATATTTTTAATAAGAAATACCTTGAGAAATCGACACTTGTTATTTGTTATTGAGGTGCTTACAATTACATGAATGTAAGATAAAGGTCGTGCAAGATTTGCATATACACAGTTTTGTTCAAATAAGGTGACTTTAATTAATTATTTTTTTGGAAAAATATTTATTCCTCAATATCTATTTCGTCCCCTTCAAAGTAATCCCCCTCAGATATGCTACACTTATGCTAGCGCTTTTTTCAATTCTCGAAGCACATTTCATATGCGCCTTAAGCTCTTCCAGCGAGCGGTCTTTATGTCCTCAATCGTGGCCAAACGCCATCCTTCCATGGGTCGTCTCAGTTTTGTACCATATTCCCACGTTTCGTTACCAATTATGTCCCCTTTGAGCAAATCTAACGTCATTCAACAGCTCCTGAACGAGGCTCATGCTTCGGTTCTTTTGGTCAATATTTAGCAATTTCGGAATGAACTTCGCTATCACCAATTTAATGCCCAAAATATCCGAAAAAATTGCATGGCATGTGGCAACTGAAATTACATCATCAGCAACTTTTCTAATAGTGATTCGACGATTCTCCAAAAAAAAATCGTTCTCTGCTTCATCGTTTTCATCAGTTGTTGACATGCTAGGGCGTTCAGGGCGGACATCGTGATTAACACCTTCTCAGACTTCTGCGAAGAGCTTGCTCCACTTATAAACAGTTTTTTTGCTCAAATGCCGTAGTCAAGAGTTTTCAAGAGTTTCAAGAGTTTTGGAGCACTTTTTTTTCACACAAAATTTAATACAGATTCTTTTATCAATTTTCTTTGATGACAAAAAATCGCCAAGCACACCAAAACACGTATAATCTTTATATCCATCAAACAAAAAATGCAAAATGGTTAACCATATCAACATATGTTGGGAGTATGTATCAACATAACAAATAAAAAATGTGCAATACGTAGTCCGCAAAATTTGTAGTCACCTTATCTTTCAAATATTTATTATTATTATTATTTATTTATTTATTATACATGAAATAATTACAAAAATATTTACAATGTCCCATAAAACTGGAAAGCAGTTTGTCTATGGGATCAAACTAATGTTATCAAAAATAAAACTGTATTTAAAAATAAATGTAACCTAAATCTAAACCTAAATTTCATTAATTAACTTAAAGAAAACAGATAATATTTCATTAATTTATTTTTAAATATAGTTTCACTTTTCTCGTGGACAATGTCTTCAGGCAAACTATTTAGAATGTAGGGCAACCGCTTTTTTATAGTTCTGTCACCATAATAATTATTAACCCTAGGAACTACAAATTTTCCCAAAGACATTGCCCTGGTATTGTGCGTATTTTTCACTTTATCCAATGCTGAGTCACGATCTCGATTGCCATGACTATTAACTAAAAATAAGTATTTATGTTTTAAAATACTAATAGGTAATATTTTACAAATTTTAAATAATTTTGTGTAGTCATTGTTTAATTTATTTTTTACTTTTTTGTTAACTAATAATTTGTTTTTATGTATTAAAATAACTAGCTTTGCCCCGCAGTTTCACCAGCTGTTTTTATTTAAAATAAATCTCGGTAATTCTCCGATTTCGACAGGCGACCAATCCATAGCAAACTGCCCGTATATTGCCTACTTCGATCTTGCTTAGCCTAGGTATTGTTCTTAGTATCGAAGCGCGATGTTTAGCTTATAGTCTATTCCTCAGGACTGATAGTTTTTGATGTTTAGAGTCTATCCTATTATTACGGCTATTTGAAAGTATATCATAAACGTCATGTAAAACGTTGAATACAGTAGACATCAGTACTGCTACTGCTACTGAAAGGTTAATAACTACATATGCCTGTGACACGAGTGCAAATGTCAGATCGATGCGACCAGCAACTCCTCCCACCACCCACCCGCCTTCACCCCTACACGTATACACGAGCAATAATCGCGAGATACAGCTGAACAGGCCATTCGAGTGACATATCGCCACCTTTAACACCAATTCCGGACTCCATATATCGATTAATCTCATTATTGCTGCATTAGCTAACAATGCCTACAGCGGCAGATATTTAGACGACAGTAAAGAACGAAGCAATCGAAAGAAATCTATTTTTTTAATGTTAAGGTAGACAGACAGGCACCACTTTACGGTAGGTGGCTACCGTCGCCTTTAACAGAAGCAAAGCCACAGGTTCTGCAAGTGCGCTGCCGACCATGGTAGGATTAAGGATAAGGGATTGGGAAGGGATAGGTCAATGGGCTCTGGCATTCCTTACTCACTCACCGAAATACAACACATAGGTAGCTGTTATTTCACGGGTGTGCTCTTCTTTAAGGGGGTAGTTACTGCCGCCAGACGAGCTGCCCAAATGACTTCGAAACGCAGTGTGCCCTGACACTACAAAAAAATATAAAAGTATGATGGCACAAATGTATACCATCATAGAGATTCTACATTAATCTTGTCTTTCCCTTCAAAAGTCAAAACAAAGAGGAGAGGTCGAACCTGACTATCGAAGTTCCTAATGGCAATGAATTACTTCAAATGGTAAATGAAAAATATTACAATACTGTGTCTGGGTCTACTTGGGTCACCAACCCACTCCTTAACCTTCCTAAAGACTTGGGCTATCAAATCCAAAAGATTTTTAAATTTCTTCTCCTTGCAATACAAATTTAAATTAAAATATCTAGTGGTTTTAAAAAATTACAAAAATGGAGAAATAGTTCTAACTGGTTATGAAAAATGGTTAACAATGTGGATGAAGGGTTTTTTTTAAATGACTCTACCAGAGTTTAGCACGTTGAAATAAACAAACAAACTCTTCAACTTTATTACATTAGTAAAGCATAGGTATTGACAGTTTTATTTTTATGATAAAGGCTGTGACATTTTACTTGACGATAATTGGCTTCCGTCGCCTGCGAAACAATCTTCACCGGAATTAATTCAAGTGGGCTGCTGATTCTGTTAGGTTGATGAGTGTTGACAAATTTCTGATAAATAATTCCAAAACAAATGTCGCTTGTCTATTTTCCATTATTCCCACACATGCACCAAAGTTACGTCAATACTTCTTCCTCGAACTACTCATTCGGCTTGAAAGCAAGAGACGTTAAAAAAAATCTTGCAAATTTATCACAAACTTAATATAATTATATTAAGATATGAAAAAGGCATTTGAAGCTATTGTGTCCTTATTGCCGCCAGACATTTTGCCAGTTTTTTTACTTCAAAACGAGTGAGCTTTGCCACTACTTGCCACTACTCAATCAGGTAGACTATCAGGCTGTTTGAACAATCCTACTAATATTTATAAATGCGAAAGTTGTGAGGATGAATGGTTGTTTGTTACTCTTTCACACAAAAATTACTGAATGGATTTAGATGAAATTTGGCACACAGATAACTTATTACCTGGATTAACATAGAGGTATGTTATTCTGTGGTAGAGAATACTTTTTATCCTGAAAAAATGTTGGGCTCCTGAGAGATCGTTTTAAAAATATGAAAAATTCGGCGCCATCATCGTCGTCACAGCGATAAAAATGGCCATATGAGAATAGAATCTATGATATTTTATAGCTTGTAAATATACAACTGTATCACTGATATATTTTGTCATACATAGAGATACATGGAGAGATTGCTTCATAGTGAGAAAAGAAAATCTTAATTCGTCTACTGAGCAGAACACATTAAAATGATTTTAGTAGCTTTTTTGTGTGTATATAATATGTATATACAGGGTTATAGGATAAATTTAACTATATCCGTAATAGTATTACCAAGTCATTACAAACAGATTCGACTAAACAATGTCTTACCCAAGAAAAAACGGTTTTAGGGATATTCCACTATTAATTATTTAAAATCAAACCATCCTGATTCAAATATTATTTTCTAATTACTTAATTAATTCAAAAGTATCTAAGCTAGACTACAAATCATTATTTAATAAACACAAATCTGTGTTATTAAGGAAGATATTAAAGAAAACCTCTATGGAATCAGTCTTGTACGAAGTATTTATACTCCATAGAACTTATAAGAATGGCATAAATATAAATATTAAATTATATAGAATAATTATAGAACAATGTTTTGAAATCTTAAGATTTATAAAAATGTTATCTTCTTTTTTTAACACTTGTAATATTATATTATGCTAAATAAATAAATATAAGGTGCAGGCTTTCTTGGAGTAAAGACGTACAATATACGAGAGAGGATAATATGCTACTTTATAAAATGTTATCGTTTGGAAACTACGACCGGCTCGGAGCATTAATCATATAGTGAACCGTGTCAATTTATCTAGTCGTGCACGCCCGCGCTTTCTGCCAACATCTAAGATCCGAACGCGAGATCTGGGAGAAGATTTTTGACATAAGATACCCATCATTCGCGAGACTTTATTGCTAAGGATCGCTGAGATAATCCGGATAATTCTGGCGTGATGTAGACCTCACGTAAATTTCCTTTATATACCGATATATTATTCTCTTCATAAAGTATTTTAAGCTTATGACAAATGGACTTAAGAAGAATAAATTTCAAGTGGATGTGGACCAGAAGAAGATATTAATTTTTTAATGAAATTAAGGTTGGTTTTTGTGTTAAGATTTTGTTTAAAAAAAATTATGAACTGTGTCATTAGTAGCCGATATAAATAAATAAGTAGTCGTCAGATACTAGGCTCGTTTAGGCATTTTAGTCTTGTTGTAGGAACCATACTAGTGATAGGAATATACTTTTCGATGCTGCATCCAGGGTGCTTCCAATCGATCCCATTATAAAATCAGGAAGGAGTCCTATGATGTCCTGAAGATGATGTCCTGGAGATGATTCTAATAGGAACCATTTCGTTTTAACGTTCCACCGTTAACGGTGAAACGTTAAAACGAAATGGTTCAACCACTTTAAAAAGTTTTCTAAGTTGACCTCGAGTCTAATCCTGGACCTTTGACAGCTTAACGATTCGATTAATGGTTACACCGATTGATTACTAAAATTAAGTTTTGACTATTAACAGGGACTATTTTGACCTTACAATCTCATTCTTCAATATTCTCCCAGGATTTTGATGTTACAAAAATAGCTTGTATAATAATATATAAGCCACGGACCGGCAAGCGCAGCGTAGGACGTCCACCCACAATGTGGACAAAGACGAGCTGATGAGGGTTGCGAATCACCGGTAGATCAGGCTGCTTCTGACCGGTCCTTTTGGAACATTAGTAGGGAGGCCTTTGATGGCGTGGACGTCTAACTGAGATGATGATGATGATGATGATGAATACAATAATATATTCTAAACAAATTAAATACTTAGTATAAAATTATCTTACTAGCGTAACCTTTGCTTTTGCTTTAACTAATTAAATAAATAAAAATAAATACAAATATATTCCCATTTCTAATGCATGACGGCATGTCACGGATAAGAAAACAAATAAAAAAAATTCCATATAATTGAATGCCTCAGAGCTTCAATAGTTTTATCAGCGCCCATCGCATTCAATGATAATTTAAATAATGACGCAAAAATGCAAGCAAACGTCCCTACAAAACTCCGTGTCACATATTATGTGAATAAATAAAATAAGTCAAAGCGATTCAGATATTTATTCCTTGTACTTTTTAACCCAATCCCTAAGGTCAAGATATATCGTTCTGACATCAACATACAAGTCACAAAAAGCCCTAATAAATACAACCCTCAAGAACAGATACGTCGAACGCCGCGGCACCGACGTATTTATAACCTAGTGTTGGGAAACATACCTCCTTCCTCAAAATTAATAATGAATCTACTCTTTTTATTTAAAGAGTCTACCTTAATCAGTTATTGAGTTAATACTGCAATTCCTGTTGGGATTTTAAATTTAAGGAATATTTTATTAGCACTAGCTACTAGTAGTGGAATGGCACACTGCGTTTCGTAGATATAAATAGGACAGCCTGTCTGGCGGCAGTAACCACCTTCTTACAGAGGACCATGAAGAAATAACAGCAAGTTTCGGTGAGTGGTAAGGGATGCCAGAGTCTATTGCCCTATCCTAATCCCTTTATCCTTAATCCTACTATGAGTGTACTTGGAGCATCTGTGATATTGCTTGTGTCATAGGTGATGGTCACTACCTACCATCAAGTGGACCCATAGCCTGTCAGATGCTCTTAACTTTAAAAAACTTTTTCAATGCACGAGGAAACTTCTCGATGCTGAGACGAACAAAAAATCATCGAAATAAGTCAATCCGTTCTCGAGATATCAACAAAATAGCAGTACCACACAAAATGTATGAGAAAATGAATTTTCTTCAAATTTTTTTTTTGTGAATATTTTTCCGACGTTTTAATAGTTGCAGAATGACTGCGAAACGCAGTGTGCCGTTCTACTACTTAAAGTAAGTACCAACATTTTTTTTAATTTAAACTCGATAGACAGACTGTCGATCCATATTTTGATGGTAGATGGTCACAGATGCAGCAAGTGTGCTGCCTACCATAGTATGATTAAGGATAAAGGGATCGGGCAATGGGCTCTGGCATCCCTTACTCACTCACCGAAATACAAGAGTACACATGCTGTTATTTCATCGTGGTTTTTCAATTAAAATTGAATTTAATTCAGCTAATAAGTTAATACAACATTTATTGATTCTGAGGCGGTACGAAGTTCGCCAGGTTACCTAGGTAGTAAGTAACAATCAAATGATTTGTAAAAATTTGTATGTTTTATTTTTATTTTTATTAAATCAAGGTAGCGCTTGACCACTATCTCACCTGATGTGAGGTGCAGATGCGGCCGAAGGTGGACCACGCTTACCCAGTAAATGCCCATTTACCCTGGTTTTGAAAACCTCGAGGTTGTGGTTCTGTGGGAACACAGACGCAGGCAATGAGTTCTGCATTGTTCGTTTTAAGTAGCGTTTTTTTAATGCAAAGTGTGGCAGGCAGGTTAAACACAGCAACATCAAGAGGAGATGCAAGCGCACTGACACTTACAATCTTGACATCTCTTACTCCCTTACCGAAACAGAACAATTCATATGATATTTTCTCATCGAAGTGATGAGTTTACGATAATTACATGGTATGATAATTAAGTATCTATTTTAATTTAGTTATGTAATTACATTTCCAGCTTAGCTTAGATTTTTTAGATTTGATGTACAGTAAAAATAAGTTTTATGACTCAGCGAGGATGCAAGTAACTCATAACAATCGTAGACTTTTTAATACAGGTCTTAATATTTCTTATAAAGCAGTGTATGTATACCTCAACACCTCATTTAATGAAATCAATGTGACAAAGTGCCCAACACTACTTGACTAACGAAATGTCCCAGAATCGCGAGCGGCTACCGTGCGACATAAATTGTAAAGGCGATGTAGCAACGGGCCGGATCGTCAAATGGTCCGGATGAGATACATTTAAGATATGGCGAACATAGGGGTGTCTCCACAACCCCATATAAATGTTGCCGATTCTGTTCCGCACTTCTGCATTTCATTCAATAGAAATGGCTGCCTCGCAAAGGAGAAATACTAAAAGTTAAAATGTACTTGCAAAGTATTGAACAGAAGTGTAAAGTAGGTACTTGTTATGACCAAGACCACATAAAATTGACGGTAGTAGTTATTATAATAATAATTTATTTGCGATGTGACCATGGGTAACGGTTTACCACAGATGACATTAATTTTATTGTTCCTAATGTAGCACTGATATATTGTAGCATGCTTAGCGTAACATTTAGTGTTTGTTTCATTCCAATCGGTTTACAAACAAAAAAGTTACACGCTATACCGAATACCGTACAAAGTTGTGAGCTCAGCTAGTAATTAAAATATATTTATAATTTATAAAGATAACTCGGACGTAGTCGCGAGCAAAATCTAGTAATGTTATAAAGAAAAAGAGCTAAAAAGCTAAAGCTGGATAGATCAGATGGACTTAGGCTATATGTATATTATGTATACAAACTGCTCCAAAATTGCACTCGAGCGAACTGTCAATAAATAACTGACGCATCTAAGGCAAGTCAGCTCAATGTAAAAATCTTACAACATACTCTTGGTATATTTTAGTGTTCTCTGAACAGCTAAAATATTTTCAAAATGTAAATTAATATTAGATAAGCCTCACAGGTTATTTTTTTTTTAAAGCTAAACGCACCAATGAATTTTAATATCACGTTCATTAAACTTTAAGTCGTTTAGTATTTTCTAACAAACGCAGTTAATTCAGTTAAATTGTATTTTTGCTAGGAAAGTTTTGGGGTAGTTCTGATTTTTTCATTCCATATGTGTTTTGGGGTGCTAAATTCCAATCTGAGGTTTGCGGACAAAATTTCGTGACGCAACATTAAAAAAACCAGAAAAAACCGTTTTTTTTTTGCTTTTTTCCGGTTTTTTGCTTAAAACTCGATAACTATTAACTTTTGGTAAATGGTCTGTTTACAGAAATTAAAGTACTTGAAATTCTCTACAAATAGCAGTATTTAGTTTTTTTTTTTCAGACGAATCGTTCGGTTTCTAGTGCGAGTTGAAAATTGTAAATTTTTAGCAGTTTATGCAAAACCCACTTTTTACATTTCAATATTAATTTTTATGGATGCTGTCATTTGATAAATGTCACCTGGTTTTCCACACAAGTAAATAAAAAGAAAAAAGGCAAAAATCATGCAAATTCAGTAGGTATCAAAAAAATGTAGAACTCGTAGCAAAATAAAACTTAAAATCTCGTTACTTATGATCATATATTATTATGATTATAAATTATAATATGCAAAATTTATATGAGCCGTTGTCTTTTGGAAGGCCCTGGCTGAGGTTCTTCGATAACGATGAGTCCTGGTTCTGCTTGTTCTGAAAATAAAAGTTTAAAGTTAAGTCATTTATCAAGAAGAGATAAGATTGCAAAATAGATTGTGAGATTAAACATACCTTCCGCATCGTACTGAGGTTCTTCGATGGCATCGGGTCCTGGCTCAGGGTCTGATTGCTCCATCGTCAGGGTCGGGAGTTGTTCTCCTGGAAAATAAAAAGAGGTGAGACACATATCATATATCAAGGAGGGATGAATGAATACAAAATAACTTGTGAGATCCAACATACCTCTCTCTCTTTCTTCAGTTTCTTCTACGTCTATGTCAGAGCTGTCTTCTGGTGGCTCAACATTGTTACACAGTCCTTCGCATGATGTGCATATTGGGGAACAATGGAGTCCCGCCTTCCTGCATCCACAATTGCGTTGACAGCCCTTTTTACATTTACATGAAATGTACCGGAGTATTGAGTTTGGTGCAGGGTCTAAAGTAGTTGGTACTGGCACGAGACCACTACTAGTTTTTTTCCATCCCCACTCACTTGGGTCTTTTTGTTGCACGTTAGGTGTGGCTTGACCGGATAACCACTGCTGCACCTGATAGTAAACTCTCAGTGAATGTTCTCGTGCAGCAGCTTCAGTTGGGGGCAATGAGGAAATGTTGGTCTTATTTTTGAATGATGAAGATACGTATTGTTTGTATCTTAAATTTTTTTCAGTTTTGTCTCTTTTTTTCCATATAGAGCCGTGAGAAACATGTTACCTGCTGTGGCAATCTCATCTTGACTTGAATTAGGGTCGTAGGTAGTTAGTCGTATAGTGTGTATGTGTGTGCGCGGTGCCCAATGCCGATTGCCATCCAGTTTATAGTGCGCTAGTGTGCGCTACACGTACACACATACTACATACTACAACGTCTACAACAGTTTACATTGTTGCCGATTGGAATGTGAAGCGGCTTTAACTGCTTTTTAACTGAGTTATTTTGTTTTCAACTCGCACTAGAAACCGAACGATTCGTCTGAAAAAAAAACTAAATAATGCCATTTGTAGAGAATTTCAAGTACTTTAATTTCTGTAAACAGACCATTTACCAAAAGTTAATAGTTTTCGAGTTTTAAGCAAAAAACCGGAAAAAAGCAAAAAAAAATCGGTTTTTTCTGTTTTTTTTAAATGTTGCGTCACGAAATTTTGTCCGCAAACCTCAGATTCAGATTTAGCACCCCAAAAAACATATGGAATGAAAAAATCAGAACTACCCCAAAACTTTCCTACTAGGGTCACTTCACAGTACAAATTTACTGAATTAAGTAGGTACTGAGAGAAGTGCTTAGACGTGTAATGTGTATGTATGTTCCTTTAGCGAATTGCGCATCGTGTCGTGTATTTCGGTGGTGGAATTTCCAATAGTACAAATGATACGGCCGAATGCGGCAATGTACCTCTTCACTAAATGTCTAAAGCCGTTATTTATGCACCGATCGAATTCATGGCTGCCGATAAAATGCAATGTTGCCAGTTTCTGTTACCACTGCCCATAAACGGTGCAGTTTAAACATGCACTTTGTCATACAAATGCATGCAAAACAATTTTATTGCTCAAATTGTGGCTTCATATTTCTTTGCTTGTGTATCTAAAAGTTTTTTCTTGTATTTCGTATAATGATAAATAATATATTGGTTGTATGATTTGCAAAAAAATATTCAGAGTCAAAATATTAAACTTTCCTTATAACAAGTTATATATAACATTGTCCATACAATTTGTAGCAAAAACTGTGTTAAAATAACACTTCACCGAATAATTTAGATAAAAATTATTGAAGCAATTTACGGCAAATCAAAAGGGCTTTTGAATTTATTTTTATTTTTGACTTAGTTACTTAGTGACTTTTTTTTTGTATAAAAATTGCGCTCAATTGTTACTGTTTGTTAAAAAAAATTTATTTAAAAAAAATAACGTAAGAGCAAATTTCAACCAGTTAACATTAAATTTTCATTAATGTCTTTTGGATTGCGTACTAGCAAATGCGAAATAATTTACTTCGAACGAAGCTACTTTGAGCTTAAATTAATGACTGTTTATATACAGAACGGCTACATAACATGTATCAAAGTATTCTGCGGATATGAAGGTGAATGGATCCACTTCATCTGCGGCCTACCGCGTGACTGTCAATATACCTACAGGCCGTAGGCGGGGTAGCGCCGAGGACATATCTTAAACCTTTGATCCGTGGATTACAGCAGCTTCGAGGATATCCGCGTCTCCTTACGCCCCAAGTCACTGTTCTAATCTTTTAGTACGTTACATTAATGGTTAGCATACTATGTGGGGGAGGGGGAGGGGGACGAAAACAAAATAATCTGATACGTTGTACTTTTCATAAGTTTTTTTTATAATTAAACTATTAGATTATTATCAATTATATGTAGGTTTTATGATTTAGCTTTACACAAAATAGAATCTTTTAATGTAAAAATCGGCAGACAAGGTGACGGTCTACTTGATAGCAGGTTGTCTACCGTCTACCGCACAACCAGCACCTATGGTGACCGTCTACCGTCACCATAGGTGCTGCAAGTGCGCTGCCCAACTTCTTAGGATCAAAATTAGGTAAATGGCTGCTTACTCACTCATTGAAATACAATAGAAAAAGCGCTGTTATTGGGGTAGTTACTGCAGCCAGATGGTCTTCTCAATGCGACTGCGGAACACGATATGCCCTACTATGTCATTACTATTAAACAATTGTAAAAGCAAAAAAAAAATTAAAAAATTATCTTAACAAAGACGGCGGCACACTTGCAACCTCTTGTATATAGCGTTGCTTACGTTTACAGGCGACGGTAGTAACCTACCATTGAATTGTACGTCCACAAATATAATAAAAAAACATTAACATTTATGACCGATGCTGGGCATTGTATGTCTAAGTTGCATGTGTTGTACACAACATGTGTGTATTTATGTAATGTAATGGGTATATCATTTTCAAATAAACGTATTATAATGGCAAATGACCTACAATAAAAAAAATTAAGCAATTAATATTCCAGTCTAAATTGACAAACAGTTAAAACCTCGTGATTATTGTATGTAAAAACCGATATGTAAAAAAAAAACACTGTCATTAATTCTTCATAGATATTATAAGCACACTAATAAGGATCGACATCTAAAATTATTAAATAAACTTAGATCAGTACATCCTTCTGCACAAGAGATCTGATCTGTCGACCCGACGGCATAAGGAGTTACAGACAAGGTGTTGAGGACAGTATAATATTAACATCTGTACCAATTTTCAGCTCTATACGAATTATGCTTATCTATTTTGGACTCGATTATAAATGCGAGCTAGGCTTACTCCGACAACTTTTAAAGTATATATGAATAATAATTAAACATTAATAAATAAGTATTGTGGTATTTAATTAGAAAAATAAGATAAGATATTAAGCAAGATGTTATTATTCATAAATTTCTATTATCCATAATCGGAAATGGTTTAGCTCAAAATGAGGAACGTAAAATTGAGTACAGTAAATTTGAAAATAGAACCAGATTTTACCTAGTCTACACAATTAATAAGCTAATTCATAACTCGTTTAACCAAACGGCAAAGGAAAATACCTATTCTGAGTAATCTACATTATATCTATCTTTGTATTGTTTCTTTGCTTCATTTATTTAAAAAAATATTACTTTTTTATTATTTTAATTATTTGCTCAATTAACACAATTTGTAATGAATGATTTGAATGCTTTTTAAACAAGTTCCATACATTTTGTAGATGGTTATCAAAATGTGTCTACAAATCTTAACACACTAGCTGAGAATACAAGAAAATTATCTAAATGTTTCTTTACGACAAATTAGATATTGAATTGGTACAAAATTTACGGTTAATACGTTACTACTAATTTTTTTTACAGTCTTTCAATACCAAAAATCCGGATAATCTCTGAAATTTTTTAAGCTCGATTTTCTCGAAAATTTTCAATTTTCCAGTCGTGTAATTAATAATATAATTTAGTTACCATGCGTATGACCCACGAACATACCTGAAACAAAAAAAAATATAATTGAAACACAGCGTTATTCAAGATTGGTTTGAATCGTAATCGATATGAACGGGGAGGTAATTGAAATGGGAAGTGGTGGGGTAGGCCACCACCCTAAACGTCAATCCACCACCACACACCGTCGACCTCCAAACAGAATGCTAAAAGTGTGTTCAAGTAATGCGAGTTAATTTCGTATCAATCACCGATTATATTTTATTTTTGAAAAAACATTTATTACTGTGTGCTCCTTTTCTAAGCAACAACGGAGAAGTCTCACGTATGATTGGGATAGCATATATGTATGTATAAACAAACATACTAAGTGAATTAGTAATTACATTTAAAGTAATATTTCTTTTACTATGTGAAGGTTGATGGCCCACTTGATGGTACCATCATCTATTGACACAAACAACGTCACACATGGTGCAAGTACGATGCCACCTTAGTAGATTTCAAGATAAGGGATTAGGAACAATTACCATCGATTTGGAATGCAGAATCTATGAAGAAGAATTTGGTAAGTGGTAAGGTTACCTACATAGGTGTTCTTTGCAACTGTACAATAATAATTGTATAAAAAACACTAAACATACAATAAACAAATGTTCATTGTTCACATCAACTCCAAACAAACCCATCATCAAATAATAATTACATGAGTAATTGCTAAACGTAATTACTACTTTACTAAACGTGACACTTTTGTAAGCTTTGGATTTATTTTAGACTTTTTTACTTTGGACTTTTATCGTTGCATGTTGTTGTCTCACGTTTTATCGGCTTTATCGGCGGCATCTCCATCTGTTTCTCTTGCTTGAGGTCAGTAATTTTGTTTCATGTCTGTCTCGTTGCGGGCCATGTTGTAATATTAGTAGTTACCACTGTCAAGAAGACTTATGGCACTGGGATGTAAGTATTCACATCTAATACCAAATTTGATGAACGAACTAAAAATTCAATTAGACTTGGCTGCGGCCTATACGGCAGTGTCCAGTACCGCGTGAGGCGCGTGGTACTGGACACTGCTTATATATAATACTATTGATCGTAACGTGATGTTATATAGCCTATAAATAGCCTTCCTCGATGAATGGACTATTCAACACAAAAAGAATTTTTCAATTCGAACCAGTAGTTCTTGAGATTAGCGCGTTCAACCAAACAAAAAAAAAAACAAACAAACTCTTCAGCTTCATATATTAGTATAGAAGTATAGATATTTTATAAAATATATATAAATATTGTAAATAGAAACAATTATGTAATTGTTTGATTTTTGAATATTTTGTATTTTGACGAGGCCTACGTGGCCTTCATATAAAATACTGTAACAATTTTCCAATAACAAAGTATGTATTATTATAGTAGAAATAAAAAAAATAAAAAATAATGCCCTTCCTCCCAATTTTTGTTTCACCGTTTTAAAAATTCATGAAATGTTATCAAACTTGAATTTAATTTTAAATTTTAATTCAATGTACGTATTTTATTATTTTATAGATTTAGTTTTTATAATGGTATTAAATTCAGTGAACCATTACTATTTTGTTATTTTCTTTTGTGTAGATACAGTGGGTCATTTTAATAATGTTAGAAATAAACAATTGGAAACAAAGATAAAGTAAGTCAAATAATCTTTTTATTTCCATTGTAAATATTGTTATTATTAATTCCCTGAATTACAGATACTGTTTCTAATATATTATATTACTTTAATAACAGACGATAACAATTATTTGTATTTTACGAATAATTACACTTTCATTAATACATTTTGATTGAGCCAATTAAAGCTCATTTATTTAGATTTAGATCGGACTAATGCCACAAAAGAAAATGAGATAACTAGTTTTCATTTCTGACGTATTTGTGTAGAATTAATGGCATTTGGGCTAATGGGCATTACTATTGACAAACTCATATTGAAACTCAAGATTTTTCTTGAATAATTTAATTTTTTTATTCAAAAATTGTAAATACATATTTTCACCATTGTCTTGGGAAGCTATCAGATAGTTTTTGAAGAGTAAGTTTTCGATTAACAAAATAATCAACACTTAGATGACTAGATAGTGCCTGAACGTTTCTGCAGAAGTGGGGAGGTAACAGTTGACTGTTAGCAGCAGTTTTCCTTTTAAAGTGTGGCTCCCTAAAACTGGTGTAAAATGCATTGTACAAACGAAACAAGCAACATTTCTTCAAAGCACAGCGGCGTACGTTGATTGACACACTGTTAGCTTCTAGCAAGACGATTCCACGTTTAAGATGTTTCTTCTTTGAACCAGAGACGTTGCAGTAATATTAACTTCAAGATGACAGCGATTGTGTCTTATGATGGCAACCTTATGTAACCTTTTTTCTATATTATTAGCGATCAAAATATTTTTTATAGACAAATATTATTAAACACCAACTGTCCTAAACTACGAAGTTATCTCTAATCGAGTGACTTGTCTGCCGCCTTTTGATATGAAAATTATCATTTTTAAGTGTGTTTTAATCCTTTTTATATCGGCATCAAAAACTAGCTCCTAGTTCAAACGATACCTAGCGCAAATGTTTCTTTAAAATTTTTTTTTAAATTGAAAGGGAAGCATGTAAACAATATAAACAATAACAGAATATAAAAAATAATATAGGTACCTAAATAAAGATAATATTATTTAATAGTAATATATTTTTATAGCGTGTAAGTTACACAACTGTTCCTAACTTGAACATTTCGAACGCAGTTCTTAAAACATTTGTAAATTATTTAATTTTCAAACAGTGAGAATAGGTGGAACGGGCGCTATAGGCCCTGCAAGTGCACTGCCGAGTCCAGTAGGACAAAGAATCAGAAGAGGATAGGGAAATGGGCTCTGACATCTCTCACTCATTAACCGAAACACAAATTGTGTGAGGTGGTGGTTACTGCCGCCAGACGGTTTGCCAGTTTATGACTTCAAAACGTTTTTTGACAATTTTTTCTAAATTTTAAAATATAAAAGTTCATTCAGCCTCGTTTTTAGGGTTCCGTACGTCCGAATAAAAAAAACTGAACCTTTATTAGTAGGATCACTCGTGTGTCCGTCTGTCCGACCATTCCCCCTGGTTTTCTACTTATAGAATTTTTTAAAAAATACAGAAATTAGTTTTCTACTTATAGGAAAACCTATAAGAAGTCCATGATATTAAAATAATATGGTAAATCACTCAATATTGTGCGGATAGGTAACATCGTACGGAACCCTCTTCACGCGAGTTCAACTCGCACTTGTCTTTTTTTTGTGTGTGTACTTAACTTATTGAAACCTACAGTCGAATAAAGATTATTGTAATACAATACAATGAAATATATAATATAAAGCTTTTAATACAACAAAAAGGACAAAGAGCTTGCCAAAAATAAGACCGTATTTAACCGGTTCACTAGCCTCAATTGAAACCGCTCTTTAAAAAAATCCCGATTTACTCTTTATCCGTTTGATCTTTGGTTTACATCAATTGATTAAAAAAAAAACTAGTATTAATGAGACGTCTGCACGTGACACCGCACCAAAAACTAGTTCCCAAAGTATCCGAAACTAACGACAGGCGAACATAAACATACGTCAATCAAAGTCTTTTTAAAACACGTGTTGTTTTTCTGTTCGACCCAGTTATGCGGGCGCGGGACGTACACACGTGGCGGTTTATCGATCTCGACGACGACTGTAAGAAGGGATATTTGCAATCTGTATTACAAACATGTGCCAAGGAGCGCGAATTGTGCAATAAAAATAACAGGCACACGCGGCGAACGGTGACACGGAGTAATAGAGGCGTGCCCCCATTACACCGTTGAGTAACACAATTTTCTTTATATATGTATTTTCTACGTGACACTGACGCAGGAAGATGTGACATTTTTATTATATTACCACAAAAGCTGTAAATGGTAAAATATGTATTAGGGTTCGAATTACATGCTGACAGATCGACAGCTCTCTTGCATCACTCCTGGCGTTGTTTAAGGATATTATAAAAAAAAATTCATATACATATGTATTAGTTATATGTTTATTCTTTATTATATTTAATAAATAATCAGTCCCCCCCCCAACCTATTTAAGGCACTAACACATTTAACATTTTTATAATAATATTACTACAAAAGGAAATTTAATGTCAGAAAATCATAAAATATCCTCAGTAAAACAAAAAATATCGGCACATGTGCTGTTATGTTTGTGTTAAGTGTTATATGTAAGTAAAGAATGACATAGCACATAGCTCATTTCTCTACACCTTGTCTGTAACTCCTTATGCCGTCGGGTCGACAGATCAGACAGACAGACAGATCTCTTGTGCAGAAGGGTGTACTAATCTTAGTTTATTTAATAATTTTAGATGTCGATCCTTATTAGTGTGCTTATAATATCTTTCAAGTAGTTCATTTCCACTCTGACTTCTAGCTTTATTTCGATATACCGTTTATGATACCAATCCAATTGTGACTGCTTTTAGTGATATATAAACTTTTTATTTCATTTCATTCGTGGTATCGATCTTTACTGTGAATTCAAAAAATTTACAAAAGTAAAGCAAGTATGTATAATGTATATATATGGTAAAATTAAATTAATAATAGCAAAACTAGTACGTCAGTGATTATGTAATCTAATCACAAATATTTAAATTTAAAATAAATTCTTTATTGATCGATCACAGTCATTATTATTTTTAACATATTTTTATTGATCTTATTTTGTAAACAATAATTCTCTCAAATCGCTCTACATTCGTTAAA
Organism: Bembecia ichneumoniformis; assembly: GCA_910589475.2. Lineage (NCBI taxonomy): Eukaryota > Metazoa > Arthropoda > Insecta > Lepidoptera > Sesiidae > Bembecia > Bembecia ichneumoniformis. Next base: position 1,701,519 of record OU342531.1, read on the forward strand.
AGAATAGAAGACATGAGGTCCTAAAAATATTGTCTATCAATAAGTATTTATTTTAACCGAGTTAAAATAAATTCTTTATTGGTCGATCACAGTCATTATTATTTTTAACATATTTTTATTGATCTTATTTTGTAAACAATAATTCTCTGAAATCGCTCTACATTCGTTAAAAGAATAGAAGAGATGAGGTCCTAAAAATATTGTCTATCAATAAGTATTGCCTCATATAGAAGTGTATATAGTCTACACGTCTTCTCAGACATACTGAATACGTAAAGCCATTTATATTTTGTATGATTAATTTTTATTTTTTGTGATGAGGAATTCTTGTTATCTGTCTTACATTTAGTAGCGATATGAAATGTTGTGTACAAAAATTTCTCTTAAACTGGATAATAATTCATGACCTACGATTAAACAATGTGCTGTGACATTTAATTCGAAGAAATTCGATTTTAAGGTATTTAGTTTCATCTATAGTAAAATAATAAAGCTAATGAGGTTTCATTTTGATTGAAAAGGCTAATCTATTAGGCTAACTAACCACTAGTCAGATTTCAAAAATTTCCTTGCATCTGATAGCACAATTTTTGGGATTGTTGAACCCAATCATAATCTTATCCCTTAAAAATATGTATTAGGGCCAAAGGGCTCGTAAAACAAATAAACCGTGCTAAAATTACAGTGCTTAAAAATACCTGGATTCTTAAAAAACTATAAAATTCTCTATAATAATCAGATAAAATATGTTTTATGTATTTCAGAAGAATTGGGGCATATACAAACTAATAACGCAAATCTACACATATAATAAAATCGTAAACGAGCCGTACTTTTTAGAATTTTTGTCTGTTTGTCGGTGCGTTTGTGCACGCTAATCTCAGAAACGGATTAACCGATTTGAATGCTGTTTTCACTGATGTGTTGTAGCAAGCTTCCCGTAACATTTAGCGTTTGTTTCATTCCAGTCGGTTTAAAAATAAAAAAGTTCGCGATATACCGAATACTACGCGTATGAAGTTGCGGAATACGAAATCAGCTAGTCTATATATAAATAGATTAAGACAAAACAGTTCAGTACTTACCTTTATCTTATTTGTTTGAGAACGACTGTGTTATTTTTTGTTTAGTATCTATTGAAAAGCTTTAGTATTATTAATAAAAGATTTTAGATTTACGACCAGTGAGTGAGCACTATATGGATAAACAATTAATTATACAACAAGGTAATTTATAAGAATGATCACGTCGCGTTCGTAACAGTGTGAGTGACGGCCGCGTCGCGAACATATCTCGATCTTGATAGTATCGCGTACTTGTACTGCTGCTGGCGACCGGGCCGGGACGGTGCCAAATTATTAACATAAACTGTAAAGCAGTAAACACTATGCAACGTGAGCAATCAAAGGGTTCGCACACACACACACGTGTTTTTTTTTTAATGTTAAGATCGGCAGACAGGCCGACGGTCCACTTGATGGTATGTGGCTACCGTCGCCTATAACACAAGCAACGCCACAGGTGCTACAAGTGCGCTGCCGCCTACAGTAGGATTAAGGGTTATGGATTGTTGAAGGGTTAGCGAAATGGACTCTGGCATCCCTTACTCACTCAACGAAACACAACAGCACACGTGCTTTTATTTCACGGTGGTGTTCTTTAAGAGGGTGGTTACTGCCACCAGCTATTTATTTATATGTTGTTACTTAAAAACTCGAATTAACTGTTTCTCGAATGTTTGCGATAGGCGGATTTTTTTCTCCGAGTATGCTCGAAAACTACTGCCAGATCGCACGTCATGACACAACACGCATAACCATGTTTGAATGTCTTGTGCGTGAGTGCGTAATGGACGACTTGCGATAATAGCGAAAGGCAGATTACAATATTCGTGTGTTATCTTGTCCTTTGAAAGCGCCCTATAGCTTACGGCAAGACAGTAGATGCGGAATGCGATCAGTCTTATGCTCTGGTGGTACATGCCTAGAAGACCTCGAAAGGCTGATGATGGTGACTTAAAGTACAGTGTCCAAATCATTATAAATAGTAAAGGAATAATAGAGATGAGAAAATTATTGGTTAAAGTTTATCAATATAAACAAATTTAATGTAAAATGTTATATTAAAATATTCCATCGAAAGGACACCCTAAGAAAACTATTTTTGAAGCTAGAACGGTTATCAGCGATATTGGCCGTTGTAATTTTGTTGCTGGAATCCGGCCCGGTTTAAATTCGCTCCGGTTTTATGTTAAACAGTTTATTTCAAGTAAATACGCCCGGGGTAGCGCTGGGCAAGGACTCCGCCAAATTAAGTTATATTATTCACAAAATATTGCGAAGTTTTTTGAAAATCCTCTTCTATTTTTCTCTAACAAAATGATAATTGCTTAAAAGAATAAGCCGTCGTCGTGTAGTAAAAAATGTAATAATATTTTATGTCACAAAATAATACAAAGATCTCACAGCACAAACGTAATTTGTTTTATAATAAATGGCCAATTAAATTGACTTATAAAAAAGTAGGTCAACGAGATGATATTTGTATTTTTATGCTTATCGAGTAATAGAAAATTTATATGTTAAATTGTCTAATGTAAGAAAAAAGGAAATAGAAATGGCAAAGTAAAAGACTTTGCCCTCTTTTAGTCTCTTTTATGTTAACTAATGTAACAATAGTGATTATTGTGAAGATGTTTGGATATTACTACTCAACTTTTCATGTCAATAAAAAAATTAACTTATCTAACTATTAATAACGAATGTTGCACTTTTGTGGATCTTCTGAAAGATGGCGTTCACACCGCCCGTAAGTTGAGACTAATATATAATACTTTATCTGGAATATAATATGTACCCTTTAAATCTTCTAAGAAGTGCAGTGGATCCGTAGAAAACCTTCAACATTTTAACAAACTTATAAAATATTTTAGTGTTATTATAGTTTATTTTATTTAGGATGACATAAATAACGAGATTTATAACGACAATCATTTTAATCTTTGGCCTAGAGACCAGTGCAACGTTATAAACTACAGAGGCGTTTCAGGAAAGGCTCGAGAATATATTAGGAGAAGGATAAGGGACAGGTATGATGATATGAGATTAAGGGACTTTTATTTTGCCAGTTGCCAATGAATGCAGATTGCAGTGTGTACACGTAACGTACAGACTAACACACGTGTGTATTTCACAAAAGACATAACAAGATCTCGTGCAGTGAATAGAGTCCAACTAAAGACTCAATTTGAATGCAATTTAAAATATTCTTAACACCTCCGGAGGCGGTTAGCCGCTCACAAAAGTAACTTCTTTCCGAAACGAGCGCGCGCCACTCGAGTTTCGACTTGTGACAATTCCTTTGTGTTGACTTTGTTCGATATACAAAGCAGCAAAATTATTTAAAGCATGAACGAAGACTTGTTATCCGCACGCAATGTACAACTAAGTCTGAAATTATTCATACATTCGCTTGGCTATTCAGTGACATGCCCGTGATGATTTTTGTAGTACTAAATTTAGATTTTTAATCAAATTCAAATTCATTTATTTTCAGGTAACTAGACCCATATTTTAAATTTCTATACATCAGTTATTTATTAATATATAATATCTAAACAGTTACTAATTAAATAAAATAAAAGCAAATTTATATATATATATATATATATATATATATATATATATATATATATATATATATATATATATATATCTATTATATGCCAACAGTTATCAGTTGAGGTTTGCGAGACTACGATTTCTGCGACTTAAATGTTAATTTAAAATCTGATAGTACTAATAACATTATTTATTTTATTTATTTGCTTGTTTAATTACATGGAAACATCGAGAAGTAGTCGTTCTGATTCTTTAAACATCGCAATCGTCACGTAACTATATAAGCAATGCTTTATCAAAATAATGTTTTTAAATAGAACAAAAAACGCCAATATTAAGGCGAGAAATACCTGAAAATACCTGGATTCTAATACATCCAGGTATTACCTTTTTAAAATATATTTTTGTGATTTTTTTACATTGAGTTAATTTTTGTATAACAATGGGATATTATAGACGTTATAGATGTGTACTTCCATAAGCCTTTTTGCAGCTGTTTATAAAAAATGGTTAAAAAGGTGGACTAGATTAAGTTAAACAATGTTTCTTAGCATAATTTTTCATAACACAACTGGTTGTGCCACAGGTCCATCATTCTCGAACCATGAAATGATCGCTAGTTGTGTGATCAAGTAGGTCCACGGATACTTAGCGTAAAGGAAATTTTCAACACATAGGTATAGAAAACGAAGTTTAAGGGAAATTAGAGTAATTTTTTTTAATTTACATAAAATACATCGTAATCGTTCTCGATTCATAAATTCTTAATATTGGGAGCGCAATGTGCCTATTATGTTTTGTATTGTGTTGCGTGTCACTCGATGTAGAACGTGCCCTCTGGGAACACAATTATAATGGCAAGTAATATTACAAAATCGAAAATTGGGCTTTGAGGGATTTATTGCGCTTACGACGACGATTACTGACGTAGGTCGTAGGTTGAACTTTGATAACATTTATAACAATGTTTTTAAGAGCCCCAGACTTAAGTCAGAACTTCTCGAAATAGAAATTAAAAAATTTCAAGTTCGATCCTTTGTGATCCTGCATCCTTAGCAGTGCGCATCCTTTGTGATGCGCACTGCTAAGGATTGGAACTCCCTGCCGACGTCTGTATTTCCGAGCTCATATAACCCAAATCTTTTCAAGGTTCGAGTGAATAGGCATCTTCTGGGTGAGCTCGCTCCATCTTCGGTCTGATCCTTCCTACATGGATAGATGCTGGTCAAGAACAAACCCATCTATAATAAAAAAAAGAAAAAAAAGATTATCGTGTGGATTCACCACAACTTAATTACACTTTCATAATCCAATCTCTATATATAAAAATTAATCCCAATTTCCCTTGGTCACGGTATCACGAGTGAACGGGTAGACCGATTTTGATTCTGTTTTGGATAAACGGAGAATGGAAAGATGGATAAACGGAGAATGTTCATATATACAAAAATTACACCCCGGGCGAAGCCGGGGGCGGGTCGCTAGTTAATTATAATAATGCAATTATTTCAACCATGAAAATGGATGTGGAAAGGTGTATCAAGAGTGCTCAACATTGTAAAGGAAAAATTATGTGTGACACAGAATTCGTAATAAGTACGCAGAGCTCGTAGAATTATTAGCAAGCTGATTACTTAATCTTAGATCTAAAAGCTAAGATTAAGTTAAAAGAGCTTATAGATCTTAGAGCAGCTAACCTAACAACACAGAACTACGGGCTCTTACTATAGACATGCGCTCTGCAGTTTACCGGAAAGGTCCAAGTGTAATAGTTATGCTGATTGTCATGTTAAGGTCCGTTTATATCTTCAGACAACGAACGTATCAGACACGTACCGTCTCAGACACCGTCAGACACAGTTTATTTACATCTAGCGTACCGGAAACGTGACATATCAGACAAAAACAGACAAGTCAGCGGCCGCTCTCCGCCGACAGGCACGGTTCCGATTCTGGGGCACAGGCCTTCAGACACGTTTCGGCTCAGACAAAATATGCCGCGAATGCCGTCCATGCGCGAACAGTGTCTGATGGTGTCTAAGCGCACACGCTTATAAGAATAAGTTCTTACATATCATATGAAATAATATTATTTTATTTGACACGCTACGTGTCTGATACGTTCGTTGTCTGAAGATATAAACGGACCTTTATGGGGAAAGATTATTTATCATATTTTATTTTTAAATTACACCAACGCATTTAATTCGATTGGGTGCAAATAGGTGATCATCTGAAATGAAACATTGTTTTTTTTTTAAAAGGTGCATTTAAAGAAATTTACGAAATGGTCTCTCTCTCTCTCTCTATTTATAGTATTAGATTAATTAATTTAAGACAACATTAATGTGATTTTTAATAAAGATTCTTATTAATAGACATTAATCTCTCATCCTCAAGTAAACCTGAACAGTTGTATATAATATAATTAAAAATGTAAAAATAAAAAAACAATCTATGAAATATGGAGGGTTCGTAAGACGGCTATTAGAACACTCTGTATGCCAATTTGTGCCAAAATACAAAAATATTTAAACGTCTATTTATATACCGTGATTTATAAACTTTACTAATCCTAAGGCCCGATGCGGTGAAATTAACAAAAATACATTAGGTTAGCAATTATACAATTAAAATGCTTGGAGTCAAGGCAACATTGGAGGGAAGCCGTGGTCGGTACGAAGGCTATTAGACCAAAGTAAAAATAATCTCATATCGAAGTCAGTAACGTTCAGCGTCAAATTGTTTTCACGTGAACCACGCCACCCTATAATGCTCGGGCTAACGGTCTACTACTTGTTTAATAGTTGTTTTTAGTCGATTCTCTAACTACTAACCCCTAATTAAAACAGCCATTAGCGTTAGTGCAAGCTACAGGTGAAAGTACAGCACGTTCTGCTTCTAATATTACTATTTCTATGCTTCAGTTCAGGCAATTTCAATTCAATGCAAAGTTATGCTACATTTAAATGTAATGTGTCCAAATGTTTTTAATTAATCACTCGTAAGCTATATTTACCCGGTTGCGGTTGCAACTCAGCAAGCAAATAACACCAGTGTTATAAAGGCAAATTTTGAACTACAAATTTTCAGAATAAATATTGAAATAATTTACATTTTTTTTTTATTAAACCGCCAAAGACAATATCAGTGTATAGGTTTAAATTTACCCTTTTTTTTTCAAATCCAATCTGAGAAGAATCAATTTCATAACAAAAAAAAGATTAAGTACCTAAATTAAAAAAAAAACTGTATAGCTGTTGCTTGTTTCTTTTTTATTCATTTGTTTATTTGAGAATTTGTCGGACTTACTGAGGGGACTTTTTAACTTTTAATAACACTAAAAATGTACAATTAGTTAGTGACAATTATTTACATAAAATCGTGATATTTTTCAACATATACATTTAATCTTTTTGTTTTCAACCAAATTTGTAACCGTTTACAAAAATGTTTTAGATTATAACTTAATACATAGATAATGAAAAGCGGAGCTTCCTGACAACAGGCTTTTTAAGCTTGAAAGGAAGACTAGCCCACTCTTCACTGGAACAGCAAGTGAGAGCAAAGTTCCCTGTCCCTTCCTAATGCCTTATCCTTAATCCTACCAAGGTCGGCAGCGCACTTGCAGCACTTATGGCGCTGCTTTTGTTAATAAGCGACGTAGCCATCTACCATCAAGTTGACCGTCTGCCTGTATGGCGACCTTTACAAACTAATTTCTAATCTACACCGCAAAATCGAAAAGTACAGAATTGCAGGCTCAACCGGGATTCGAACCGGAGGCGTCTACCGTATTGGCAGTTTAACACTCGTTTCACTAGGCTGGGTTATCTATCATTGCATAAGATGCAGGTTTTAAAATATTTATACAATATTTATTGTTCATATATTTTGTTAGGCGTTGATATATTTATTTTTATTTCTAAATGATCCCTTGGGTACAATAATTTATTACAATATACAAAATTTCATTAGTTCATCGGTCATCGGTTAAGTAGTTAAAAGCGTAACAAACAAACAAATTCACTTTCGCGTTTAAACATTAGTTAGGATTATTATTGAAATTGTATTTTAAACCTGTTTTAGACAACTAAAATACTACTCTTGGAATTCAGTTCTTAATCGCCACCAGTCATGTAAAAAGAACTCAGTTGAACAAGTGAGTTATCTACCTGTTTTAGCGAACAATGGAGAGTGAACTTATATGTACAAATACAACACAAAACTGTTTTAAATCCATCTAGAAACAAATGACACTGGACTATAATTAAGCGGTCCATTCGTGTTCCCAGTAATCTGAGCTTAATCTAAGCGCCGAGTGCTTTAAACTTGTGACTATTTCTAACACAGTAACTCTCCAAACATTACTCCTTAAGGCTGTCTGTTTGTCCTTCTCCTAATCCGCTTGTTAAGAAAGAGAAATGAAAAAAGCAGAAACAATTCCTCGGTGCATTATAAATCCCAATTTGTACATTAATTGGACATGTTGCACGGATTTATTTATTTACTTGCTGAGCCCGCAATTTCGTACGCGTGGTATTCGGTATAGCGCGTAACTTTTTGTTTGTAAACCGATTGGAATGAAACAACCACTAAATGTTACGGGAAGCTTGCTACAATACATCAGTGAAAACCACATTCAAATCGGTTAGACGTTTCTGAGATTAGCGTGCACAAACGCACAGACAAACAGACAAACATTCTAAAAACTACATTTTTGACCTCGGTAACATAAGTAGGTACACGTGTACAAATTTTTTTTTTGAAAAAATATTCAAGGGACAGACAGGGCTCGTTTACAATTTTATTATTATTATTATTTTATTTTAGATCGGCAGACAGGCTGACGGTCCACTTTTAAAAATTATCAGAGTTCACTAGATGGCGCTAGAGGTATGTGCAGTGACCAAATAAATTGTAAGTACGTGTCGCTATATATAATTTGATATCCGAATTCGTTACCAGAATTTCGTTACCAGATCTGAAATCCATGTAGTTTTATTTGGGACTGCCATGTCCCATCCTTTGTTTTAGTATTACCATTTACTATTTCTTGATATATTTTTTTTCCTAAACTCTATCAACTACCTCAAAGAGAGCTATCGTATAGTTTCCCCTGCTTGACTGTACTCGTGGGTAGTATAAAGTCACCACAAAGCGCTGTGTCAGCGCTCAATCTCGAATGGATGGCGAACGTTCCCTCTCGCTTCAACACCTATTAATACCGACAGAGACAAATTGACAAGTCAAATTTTATATACGTTGTTTTTCTCCTTTCTTGTATCTGCTGAAGGCACGGAAGAGCTCGTTTGTCTCTTACGTTACTTCATAGTATAAAAATTCAACAGTAAACTACTTTGGAATAATACAATTCTTACTCTTAAATGTAATTTATTTGTAATAAATGTCAATTAATTGCCTTATGGGTTTTTCACTTTGTTTTTGGCTTTTGTATTCTTTTTTTTTTTAATATAACAATACATCAAATATTTTGAAATAAAACTATAATTTCTTTACACTTTAAAATAAAATGTTTATATGGAAAAACAAACCGAACCGAAAAACAATAAGCAGCCTATCACACTTATATACTAATGTATGTAAAACTATCGAATGAGAAGCAATAAATAAATGAGAAAAATAAAATTTGCGCACGCTTATCTCTGAAACGGCTTAACCGATTTGAATGTGGTTTTCATTTATGTATTGTAGCAAGCTTCCGGTAACATTTAGTTTTGTTTCATTCCATTCGGTTTAAAAACAAAATAGTTACCCGCTATACGGAAAACCACGCGTACGAAGTTGCAGGTCCAGCTAGTATTACAATATTATGTATCTCAGCAATTAGCTACATAAGAAAATAAGAATAAAGCTACATAAGAAAGAAGAATAAGTTCAGGGAAAATAAGAATAAATGGACTATAGACATAACAGAGTGGACCCCTAGATTTCAAAAAAAAAGAAAAAGAGGAAGGCAGAGAAAACGTTGGTCAGACGACATCAAAAAGATTGCAGGCCCGTTATGGAACCGAATAGCACGACTGAGGGATGACTGGAAGCTGCTGGAGGCTCCAGCAGCTTCCAGTCATCCTTCTGTCAAGTCTCTCCTATTGACACAATATAATTGAAAAACACCTCTTGTGACGATTTTTACAAGACCGTTATTAAGGACCAGCAATTGCTTAAAGCAATCTGCAGCAATAAAAAATACGAATCTTGTGATGAATAAATAGACACTTACAATTTTATTTAACAGTGATTTCATTATTGTTGATTTAGTGTTCGTTAATGTTTAATAAATATATAATTTCATTACATTCATTTCATTGTTTTTCTGTTTTTACCCATAAATTCCTGACAATTTCAAATTTTCCCTGTTTTCCTGACAAAGGGCTGAAATTCCTGACTTGTCAGGAAAATTCCTGTCGTCTGGTAACCCTAGCTGGAGGAGGCCTTTGTGTCACAAAGACACGCCGACATTCAATAACGTTTTTATTAATTAATAGATATTGTAAGAAAAAGTTGGCAAATAAAGGTTATATAATATCTGCCTTATAATTGCAATTTCCTAATAGATTTACCAAATCATTGGAAAGAAATGACAATATTTGCCGCCTGACCCCGCAACTCTACCCTACCGCGGTCTAAAATCGATTATAAATCTTAGGTTACATCCACTCCTTGTTTGTTGGTTTTATATTTTTGCGGCTGAGCCTAGGGTAGAAACCGACCCCATACAAAATGTAACAGAGTTGCAGTCGTTGCGAGAAATCGCTTCCTGCAGAATTCTCGTTATTTAAGCAGAATTAACCCCTTAGATCTTGACGAGCCCGTTGGATGAGTGGTTAGGGTGCTTGCCTTAACACTCTGTTCTAGGGTTCCCGGGTTCGATTCCCGGCTTGGCTCTGGTCTGGATTTGGAAAGTAGTGGGCAGCCCGTCTGGCGGCAGTAACCACCCCCTTACAGAATACCACCGTGAAAAAAAAAAAAAAAAAAAAAAAAAAAAAAAAACAAAAAAAAAACCTTCAATTAAAATATCCAATCGCTGCTTTTAGGTAGTCCGAACTCCCATTGGGACAATGATAATTTCTGCATTTTGAGTAATGATAAAAAAGTTGTTATGATTATAAACAGTGGGTATTTAGTGATCGCTTGTGTGAGTGAACCGCTCTCTGACGATACGATGTACTAATGTAAACTCCCCACTGCACTCCGATATACTGTGGTTTTGTTTATGTGGCAATCTCCTCCGCTACGTCTATATGGCGTCGCTTAAAAGAATTTCCTTTTTTCTTTCAGCTGGTATACGAAATAAATGGTTATATGTTAGAAAGGTATGAGAGAGCTAAAACTCCGGTAAAGTTCAAACGTATGTTTGTTATTTTTTTTTAAACCCCATACTGAAATTTTTTACTGTCATGTCATATTGGAATTTAATGTACAATGAATTGGGCTTCTAAAAAGAAAATCTTAAAATCATTACATTTGATTAAATAAATCGACCTACGTTTATATTTCATTTCAATTTGTACCTAAGTTAAGGTCTGGACCTGTTGGAAAATTATTACGGAAGCCTATATCCAGGAGTAAAAGTCTATGGCTGAGTATCGCTTTTATAAAATGTAGTAGTCTATGTAACCAACAATCACCATGTTGAATTCAATGGCAAAGAAACTTTCTAAAAAAAAATTACCTATTTCAACTTCTTCACTTTCACATGATCCACTTTCTTAACAATAATTTATTGTATTTTATTTTTATTTATTTATTTTTAAAGTTTACAGATATAGTTATTCGGTGACCTTTAAAGCATAGCTTGAATCGTAAAGGCCAGAATTTAAAAAGATATGCAATTTAAAAATTAAACAATAAAATTATTAAAAAGAAAAAGAGGCGTGTGTGTGTGGGCACGCCAGCAAAATCCTGCTTCAGATAATATGTTATTGTTGTGACTTATTGGATGGCTTTCAGTAAAAGGTCAAAATTGTTAAGGATTATTATCTTTTCCGTTATATTTTTATAAATATTATAAACAAACATTATACATTAGACTTAGGTTTAATTCACATTAAGGAAAACTTGAAAGTGTTCCAATTGCAAGTAAACGAAAACACCGAACTTATATAATGGTATGCACTCGTGAGACACGGTGTTACACCGTGATGATAAAATTGCTTGGACGAGCGCCACCGTGTTGTTCAGCAAACACGTGTGCGTCTCTCGGCAGCATTCATAAACCGCATTTATTGCGACTTCATGTACATAATGAAATTAATTTCGTATGCAGTTGTAATAAAATGAAATAATTACGACGCGCCCCGAAAATGGATTTACCTCGTTCATAATTTCGGACTGAAATAAAAAGAATACGTGCTACTTGATAATGAACTTAAAATTGTTTAAATTAATTGTTATTTTGAACGAGTACAAATAATTTAATTATGAAACTATGTTGAATTAATAAAAATGTCTTAAGGTCAATTTACTTTCTAATCGAGTACGAAAATTATTCCCACTTCGCACGCCTAGTATTCGGTATAGCGCGTAACTTTTTTGTTTGTAAACCAATTGGAATAAAACAAACACTAAATGTTACGGGAAGCTTGCTACAACACATAAGTGAAAATCGCATTCAAATCGGTTAAGCCGTGCACAAACGCACAGACAAACAAACGAAAATTCTAAAACCTATTTCTTTACCTCTATAACATAAGTACAACGTGTACAAATTGTTTTTTTTTTTTTTGAAAAAGTAATTAATGTAACAGACATGGCTCGTTTACGATTTTATTATATGCATAGATATACTCGTATAGATTTAATGCAAACATAGTATGATATATTTTACAAGTAAGTATACAACAATGTTTACTTTTAACAAATGTAAAAATTAAAATTTAAAATATAAAAAAAAAACAATATTTATATAAAATTTATTCTTCAGAAACAGAAATACAAGGTGCTTTAATATTTAGCTGCATTTTGATTAACTAAGTAGGTACAAACAGGTACTGAATAGATTTAAAGAGAATTTTGAAGAAAATAATTGTTAAAAAGTCCAAAAAATAGTGGGAAATTCAAAATACTTGAAACGTAGCACTGTAGGTCAGATTTGGGATTTTTTAACATTTGATTGTAAATATAGACTGTGACGTGACGACAACAGCGCCAAAAGGACGGATGTTTAAAGTGTCCGTAGCCGATTGTTAATTTTAACATTTTCTTTTACTAAATTTTTGTTTTTCGGCGCTGACAATTTTTTACGGTTATATAACGATATAACCTATCGCATTACTTCTATTGTATTACAGGCGTTAAATATTTCTCTCCAATGAAATCATTTCTGAATACAATCTAAATAATTTTTAAAATTTTAAAATTCTATGCATAAAAAGTTATTCGCTTCGATATGCAGTTATCCCTTTTGACTCGATGTGTAGGCGTTTTGATGAAGATGATATCAATTAAAACTACAACGTATCTAACACAAAACAAAGAGCACACCGAACGCAACTCAATGCAATGCAGCTAAACGGGCAATTGAGTCACATACCTGAAAATGTATAAATTCACCTTGAAACAATAACCGCTCCACGGTCGCTGCCGTATAATTTATACCTTCATAATACCGATATAACGGCGAAATTTATTACTGGCAAATTAATTCTGCGGGCGGGGCGCAGTAATCCACTAACATCTGCGCAACGCTCCCGAAACGATTCACATAAGTATTGATATTAAAAACGCCCACAGACCAATTGCTGACGACCGATTAATATTTCAGAGATATTAAGGCTCCTGTATATGCCAACAAGAGGTTTTCTCCGTGTAACTATACTTTACTGAGTGGATCTAAATGTACAAAAAAAATATATGTTATTTATTGGACATTAAATTTTAATTTGAACGTTGGAAATAATTCTTATAATATTATTAATAGTTGAAAAAAAATCCCAAAGTAAAGCCTTTTTTGTTTGAATTTTTGTAACTACTTCTAAACGGCATTGGATTTCAGCATTTTTCTTTCGGATAAATTTTTGACAAGATGTTTTTCACAAAGTGTACGATTGGCGAGTCAAAATAATGATTTATTAGGCTAAAAATAACTATTATTTGTTTTTTTTTACAAATTAGCGCGGTTGGCGCGGGGAAACATCTCGCTTCTATCTATCTATCTTTGTATCTATCTATCTCTGTCCAGAACCTCAAGGCCGTTGGCAGATACAGAAGCCTTAATAAAAAAAATAAACATTTTTTCAAGGACTAGCCGACGCCCGCGGCTCTCCTCGCGCCATCATGACTATTCTCCTACAATTAAGTATAATACACACATACGAATACACTAAATATCCGAACATCAGAACGTCCAAATTCCATACATACATTTTGAAAAAAAAAAAAAAATTGTGGAACTAGTTATCCTACTTTTAAAAAATCTTTGACCAATATTTAGTTTTTATATCGCAGGATAAACCAAGATATATTAAACAGTTTCTAATAGCGACACAATCAGCACATTTTTCAACTTAAAATATGTAATTATTAATGTTAAATTTACTCGTATTAACCATGCTAATATAAGAAAATATTTGGAACTGCGAGACGGATTTGAAAAATTCTTTTGGCCTCTGATGTTGGCCTTGAGTAGGAATATATGTAGGCTGTAGCTCTTGGGAGCCAAGCAAAAAGAAAAAAACAGTTGAAAAAATTAAGTGTGGCGGGCGCTGAGATACCAGTATACGGTGGGTTTTCACCCACCCAACGAATACCGAGTACCAACAGAGAGAACCAGGGGCCTTAGACAAAGTAGCATTCGCTCCGTAGCGAAGCGATATCGAAGTTCGTTATCGTCTCAGAGACAAAGAAATCATGACAAGGTATCACGTGTTTATCACGTGTTACAGTGTCGATTCCTTTGTCTCTGAGACGATAGCGAACTTCGATATCGCTTCGCTACGGAGCGAATGCTACTTTGTCTAAGGCCCCAGTAGTATAAATTATAAGAATCTGAAGAGGTCTAAATTGCTTTCGGCTATTATTTCTACCGTACATTTCAAAGAACCTGTAGACTCTGACAAAAAGACAGCGTTGACTTCAATAGAATTTAAACGATTTCAAATGAGATAAACAGGAAAATAATAAGGGTAGATGAATAATGAAACGTCAAAGACATTTTAAAATTTAAATACTTATCAGATGGTAAAACACTCCTTGAAAAGATAAATACCTACAATTTCAAAAACAGCATCTTACGCATTTCGCTAATGCAACAAAAAGTTTAAGTAGTTCACTCTCATCTCTGTTGTTATTTGATACTTTATTCCCCTTTCGAACCTAAAGGGTCAAATTTATACTTTATCTATAAACATATTAAATTTTATTATAATATACGAACATAAAGTATAATTTGTACTGTTTATATTATATCCTATTTATATTATATCCTTGTATAGTATAAACTAGCTGAGCCCGCAACTTCGTACGCGTGGTATTCGGTATATTGCGTAACTTTTTTGTTTGTAAATCTATTGGAATGAAACAAACACTAAATGTTACGGAAGCTTCCTACAATACATTAGTGAAAACCGCATTCAAATCGGTTAAGCCGTTTCAGAGATTAGCGTGCATAAACGCACAAACAGACAAAAATTCTAAAAACTATTTTTTGTCTCGGTAACATAAGTACAACGTGTACAAAGTGTTTTTTTTTTAAAAAACTTTAATGTACAGCACGGCTCGTTTACGTTTTATTTTATATGTATATAGTTAGATTGAAGGAGCTGGCCTGTTAACTCCTCCTAAACCACGCAACGAATTTTGATGCGGTTTCAAAATCAGAATCACATTTCACGGAAGATTTATAAATAAAAAAACTTATCGCATCCGTGCGAAGCCAGAGGCGGGCCGCTAGTAACAAACAGTTTAATCCATTCTTGTAAGTAGGTTCTAATTTTATTTAATGTAAGACACAATCCAAATTTATTTATTATTAAATTAGTAGTATTAACATTAGTATGAGATCTTACACAAGATTTATTTGTAGGATTTTATCATCAATTTTCCATTTTATCCATTTTATTTGTATAAAACGGGACCCAAGGAGCAAAATTTTAGAAATATTCCCCAAAAAGTCACACCTAAACCAGTTGATATTATTTTCAACCCAACCAGTAACACCTCTGTGAAAGAATAGTTTATTATCATAAACGTTGAAATGGCTCAGAATCCGATGTTAAATTTGATGAAATATTGATGCTCCAAAAACTTTATGCAGTCGCAAATTTTTCTATACTCACTTATGTCAAAAATGACCCCGTATACTCCAAGTCGTTTTCTAATTCAAGTATTTACTTGGAAACATAGAGTATACATATTATATACACTAAAACGTCGGCACTCAAAACAAACTTTATTGTCTGATTACGTACCCTCGTAAAAAGTATTCAATTTGCTTCCAGTTCAGACATCTGCGCGTCAACACACTCTACTTAGGTATGTACGTATACTCTTTAGCACCAACCTTACATGTATTTAGGTATATCATTAAAAAAAAACATATAACAAGACTGAAAACTAAATACCAAATCAGACAAAAATAAAAGAGGCCCACAAATATGACCCTTTTTGGAGAGGAATACTTACATAAACAATTATGGACACCTATTCTGTAATGAAAGTCGGTGTTATTTATTGTGTAATAAGGTCATAAGTTCACAAAATCTCAAATACGTCCCAATAGGGATTCCTGCAATCAGTTTGGAATTGGCAATCTAAAAAAATGTTGCTCGTAGGAAGCAATGATTCTGAAGTAAATAACATCCCTTATAGAAAACTACAGTGAAATAAAAACTCTTCAGTTGTTGTGTTTCGGTGAATGAGTAAGGGATGCCAGAGCCCATATGCTATGTCCATTGTCTAATAACCTTTACCCTATCAGCATTTGCATCTCCCTGATACTATTTATGTTTAAACTAAAAAATCAGATATATTAAAGGTCAGCAGATGTCCAGTCGATCCACTTGATAGTAGGTGGTTATCATCACCTATTAACAAAAATAATGCTGCCGACCTAGATGGGAAAAGGATAAGGAGGATTTAAGGTAATGGGTCCTTGGCATCCCTTATTCACACATAAAACATATCCTCAATCCTACTACGGTAGCGCACTTGCAGCACCTACCATCAAATGGACCGTCAGGATATCTGTCGAGAAATCTGGTGTGGTTTCACGTTGGTATTCCGTATTCTTCATCACGGTGGACTTGTGTCTTCTGTGAGGGTCGCAGTGTGCCCTGTCACTACAAGAATTGATCTGCTCAGGTTTTATACTTAATTCCATGCCTACTTTTGTTTATTGCTGTGTTTTTATTGCACACATATTTATTACACAAATTCCACGGCCGCTTCCGTTTTATTGTTGTTTTGCCATTACTGAACGCGGTGCCGACGGACGCAGCATGTGATATATTACACCAATCTCGATATACATTCGGCAAAGTGGAACAAACTTATTACAACGTAAAGAAATTATAGTTACGCTTTATGTACCCTGGAGGTTGTAAACTTGTTTGGATAGATAAACATCCTACTTGAAGTTACAGTATTATTGACCTATCGACGTACATATAGAGAATTTATGTACACTTTGTGGAAACTTTTTACAGTATGATAAAGAGGGGCATGACTTAAAAAGGATATTGATGCGAACACAAATTGAACTCACTCCATCGAAGCGTAATTGAGACCACATATATGTATGTAATAGCTGAGCTCGCAACTTCATACGAGTGGTATACGGTATAGCACGTAACTTTTTTGTTTGTAAACCGATTGGAATGAAACAAACACTAAATGTTACGGGAAGCTTGCTACAATACATCAGTGAAAACCGCATTGAGATCGGTTAAGCCGTTTCTGAGATTATCGCGCAGATAAACAGACAAACATTCTGAAAACTATTTTTTGACCTCGGTAACATAAGTACAATGTGTACAAATTGTTTTTTTGAAAAAATATTTAATGTGCACACACGGCTCGCTTACAATTTTATTATATGTATAGATGTACCTATTTATACATATATACATAATATAATATGTTCCCATGTACCTATAGTGAGGAAATTGTCAAAAGTGAACTTATATACTTGTTTAATTTTTATAACTTACATGGGTTTGTATTTCATAAACAAAAACACAAAAATAAATGGTAGTTTTTCATTTTGCTAACCGTACCGATTTTATATTCCTCGGGCCAACGGGGAATATAAAATAAGAAGAGACGGGCGAATGGGTAATTTTATGTAGATTTTAATAAAATTATTAAATTCACTTTATCAAAATATTAACTTTAATTTTCCTGTATGTAAAAGTCGTCAGACAAGCTGGACGGTCTACTTGATGGTAGGTGGCTACCGCCGCTTATTAACATAAGCAACAACGCAAAGGTGCATTTTCCTGTATGTAAAAGTCGTCAGACAAGCTGGACGGTCTACTTGATGGTAGGTGGCTACCGCCGCTTATTAACACAAGCAACAACGCAAAGGTGCATTTTCCTGTATGTAAAAGTCGTCAGACAAGCTGGACGGTCTACTTGATGGTAGGTGGCTACCGCCGCTTATTAACACAAGCAACAACGCAAAGGTGCATTTTCCTGTATGTAAAAGTCGTCAGACAAGCTGGACGGTCTACTTGATGGTAGGTGGCTACCGCCGCTTATTAACACAAGCAACAACGCCAAAGGTGCAACGACTACAGTTGAGAGAATTAGAAGATGTTCTCTGGCATCCCTCACTCACCGAAACATAACAGAGTCCACGCGATTTTATTTCAAGGTGGTATTCTGTAAGGGAATGGTTACTGCTGCCAGACGGACTGCCCAATTTTTGACTGCGAAACACAGTGTGCGTGCACTGCTGCTACAATGTGATCTTGTAACATAGTTACATAAGCACATTTAAAATTGCTGTATTTTAATTTTAGTTACTGACCAAAATCTAAATTTTAGTACGGATTTCAGTAATAAAAACACTACAATTTTAATTGTAGTGGTGAGCGTAGCCATAACATGGACAGTATCACAAACTGGTGACAGTATCACCCCTTTACAGAAGATCGCGTGTAATGTTCTGTGCTGTTGTGTTTCGGCGAGTAAAAAATATATAAGAGCCCATTTTGTCGGAATAAATTTCTAATGAATGTGTACGATCAATAGTTAATGAGAAACTATAAGTGTTTAGTAGCCGCTTCCCCTAGCAATAAAGTCGATACTGCACATAAAGACGACGTTTCAAATGGTTGTGTGCATGTATAATTCAATACATTTATACCAGTCTATGTATAAAGTAATCTATAAACTAATTATTATTCTATAAACACATGTAATAATAATATCAGTATAAGGTTAATTTTAAAGCTGGACAAAATGATTACAAACTACCTGTGTCCACCTCTACGATATCTTTGGAATTATTCAAAATTCAATACATTTTAAATTTAAACCAATAAATTTTAAATAATCACATTATTGATAATTTGTAAAAGAAAAAACCAAACGCAAAGAAAGAAAACTGTGTATTTGTTACATCAAGGAAAAATTGACATGATCTTCCGAAAAAATTAAATTAAGGTCAGCTTTCATTTTTAATTAAACATTTTTGATTATTAAAAAATTAACCTTTTTGATAGAGTTAGAAGGAAAAGTTAATAATGCATCTCCGAAATTACTAGCTTTCATTAAACTCAAGTATTTTTGAAGAGCGCATCGGGAATATCACAAATATTTGCATCGCAGCGGAAAAATTGCTCGAGGAGTGCTATATATTTTATAAATAGCTTGTTTACAAAAGTTGGAAGTATTTTATCAGAGTATATTTCGGTTAGAAATTTATGCATTACATCGCGAGGTAAACATATAAATTTGAGCGATGCACAACAATTCAAACGAGATAAGGGTTTTTTGCACCCACTGTCCCAATTGCATGATTCTGAATTAATAATAATAATACCTGTATTAATACCATATTAGCAATAGTTCAGTAATTCAATAGTTTTTTTCTACAATAGTACCAGGCTATGATATAATAATGTACAATATAAAAATATATATATAAAAAGTAACAATCTCTTACGCCAATGACGGCATCGTTTTAAGAGTGTGAATTTAAATATAATATTGAAATGTGTTAATGGCAGGATGAGTTTAGATATGGTGCAGTTAGCACCACGGGTCATGTGAGGTCGCGCTGCAAGGTTGAAATCGCCCGACGTTCTCATTATGCACCCGTTTGTCGCGTCAAGGCTGTCGGCGCACGTGTCAGTACGCAGAAAGGTTCGATCGAATACAAATCACTTAACGCTATAAAATACACATTGGCAACACGTTACCTAAGAACTACGACAAAGTCCCTCGCCATCCTAACTAGCTAGTGGTCAGTTCTCTCATTTACACTACTTACTAATAATACTCTTTCTCGTTTCAGAAGAAGACCTAGACACATCCTGTTGGACCAGGATGACTCCATCACAGCAGCAAACGCGGCGCTGGCTGGTGATGACCACGACGCGTAGCTGCCCCGACACCGTGAAAGAAGAGGAAGACTGCCGCGCCGCTTCTCACTCCCGAGGCGCGACCAGCATACAGAGCCTGCGAGGGACCTCCCGGCCCGGGGACCACTTGTGCCGGCCGCGGCTAACGCCGTGTCTTTGCAAGCGGCCCTCCAGGGCTAGACGGTCCCTCATAGTTAAGCATTACTTAATTTTTCTTTGTAAATTCTTTCTTGCAAGTTCTTTGGCCGGGCGCTTCCCCCGACGACGGGTGACGGTTCCAAAGTCCCCGTGGATAAAAATCTCACGTAACCTCTATGCAGATTTGCATTGCATTCGGCATCTGTTCATAAGGTATCTTTTGAAGATTTCTCCCCCCGAAAAAAAAAACCTTACCTAAAGAAAATTCTAAACTTCAGTACGACTGAAAGAAGTGCGCGAATCTTTATCTTGTGTTATGTGCGCTTAGAATTTTATTCTCGTGGTATTTGACATTAATATTAAGTATATAAATAAAACATAAAACTGTATTTATAACTTTATTTAAATTACAAAAATAACTTGAATATAAGCATTTTTTTATAAATATTTGTTTTTGAACGTTTTTAAAAAAGTTTCCTTGTATTTCCTTATTTCTTTTATTTTCCGCAGTTTCAGATTCGAATAAATCAAGGTTGTATACCTTGAAACTTAACGCTTGAAAGAATTTCGGTCTTACCCTGTGATTACTTTTAAATCTAAATAAACATAAAAAAGAATCGCTAAAGCGCAAAACTCGAGAACGACTGGACCAATTCGACTGATTCCTTTTTTTTTTTCATTATTCTTTGGAGTCCGAGAAAGGTTCTTGAATGAAGAGAAAAGTTAGAAAATTTTCCCGGAAAATTGCACGGGTCGCTAGTTTATAAATTAAAATTTATAACTTCTTTTAATAGAAGCGGTCCATAGTTTTCTACACAAGTAAAACCAGGAAGATGCAAGTATTCTGAATATCCTGATAAGGTGAGGTTTAAAGACTAGGTGAGGATAAGAAATATATGTCAGTGAAAAATAATAAAATAAACGCATTCAGTTTACGTAAATAGATTGTATGGCTCCACAAATTTTATAAATAATATATTTGATGAAACGCTAGAATAAAAGAAATTTATTTTGTGCAGTGCTATTCGCTGCGCTGTTGCGAGGTCAACGTTGTGTCACGGCGGTCGGTGGAGCGGGCCCAGGCGCACTTCAAGGTCAGTCGCTACGAGCGCAGACCGTGATCGCGAATTGACGCTTTATCACCCGAGCGTTAATTTTTTACTCTCTGAACGCAAGAATTATATAGGCAGATCGGTGTACCTACATTCAATTTCATTCGGAGACATTTTCCGCTAGACTGAGTCATTTGGAGACATTTTCCGACTGACTTAAAGTCATTCGGAGACATTTTCCGATGGGCTAAGTCATTCGGAGATATTTTCCGACAGACTTAGTCATTCGTAGACATTTTCCGATAGACTGAGTAATTCCAAGACATTTTCCGACAGACTTACAAGTCATTCGTAGACATTTTTCATGATGGCAAGCTACAACTGCGCTTCGCAGTCATAAATTGGGATCCCTTACAGAGACCACCGTAAAATAAGCATGTTTGCTGTTGTGTTTCGGTGAGTGAGTAAGGGATGCCTTTATCATTAATTCTACTAAGGTCGTCCGCGCATTTGCACCACAAAGGTGGCGTTGCTTGTGTTAACAGGTGTCATCTGGACAATCAGTCTCTTTGATGATCTTTACATGAAAAAAAGTTCGATGATAAAATTTAAAGTAAAATACTCCATGCTTCAGTTATGTCCGCGATCACGCTGACGGCGATGGGCGTATAATTTCTAGTAAAACTTACCAATAAATAGAAAACGTGCATACTTTTATCAAATTGCAGTCCCAGCCATACCTGAAAAGAATAAAATACAATTATTATTTCAGGCATTTTTAATTGGACAAAAACACGAAAATAAATATTCCACGTGTTCCAATTCCAATCTCCCGAGTTCATTCGAATCAATGGAATTGAACGCACAGCCGAAACTATTAAGTCTAGAAAAGTGACGTTTGAAACATTATATTTATTTTATTTTATTGTAACAAAGGATTTTTGAAAATTTCAACTTCATTACAATCAATTAATTAAAATTATACGTCAACATCTCACATTATTTATTTGCCAATTAGACGAATATAGGGTTAGCTTTAAGCATAGTTTTTCAAAATATTGTCAATAGCTTTACAACAATGAGAGAAATCGTTCGTTCTCCGGTGTCGGTAGCTGCACTAACCGCTGCCTATAGGTGCTGCATGTGCACTACCGATTTTAGCAGGAATAAGGGTAAGGATAAGAAAGGGATAGGAGAGCCCATAATCTTCCTTATCTCTTTCAATCCTACTATGGTCTGCAGCTCGCAGCACCTGTGGCGTTGCTTGTGTTTAGACGACGGTATCCATCTACCATCAAGTGGACCGTTAGCCTGTCTGTTGACCTTAACATATGTGTGTTACTAAAAATTGTGTATATATGGGAACGTTATGACACGACATCCGCGACCCGCTATGGCTATCCAGCTCGGGGAGGGCTATATTCCCTGTCGGAATCTCGGCGTACCCGAATGTGGAGATACGCCGGTCATCTCTAGGAAATTCAACAAATACCTATGATTGAATCAAATATTACCAACTTGAGGTACAATATTTCTCGTAAAATGTGAGGTGGGTTATAAGAAGTCATTACAGACTACTAAGGTCAACGTCTCTATAAACTATCCGCGAGATCAAATCAGGAGTAGTAAGTTGAAGTAGGTGGGATTAGTAAGTTGAAGTGGGAATGGGACGCAAGATGGACAGACAATCTAATAAGGACTACAGTTCGTGGATGCCGAGTGAGACCTCCTACGGCTGAGATGATAAAAGTCTATCTTCAGGACTACAGGTGGTGAAAAGATAGTGTGAATTCTCGTAGCGCTGTAATTGCCATCAGACGTGTTCAATTGAATAGCTTCTCTATCCTTATTCTTTCTTTTTGAACACAAATATATTTCGACTATTTCGAGATTCGATGCCAAGTTACCCGAAACATTTACACTAAGCTTAACTTTGTAAACTGAGCATTACATTGGTCTAAACTCATGATGCCAGTGTAAATAAGAGGAATACAAACTTCACTTACATTTAAGAGAGATATTCGCCTTTGGATAAACGTAGATAAAAAAAGGTTTAGAGAAGTCGATTTTTAAAAAGCTGGGCACATAAAAAAGCTCGATATTGGGGGTGTCACACGAGCTCACTGAAAGAAACCTTATGAATCATGTACTAATTTGTGATTCTTTATTGAGATGTAATGAAACCGAACCGTTTTTGAAGAGATTGATAACTGGTGATGAAAAGTGGATCACGTACAACAAGTTCACGACGTGCGAAAAAGGTTGTAGTCAAAGGTAGGTCAGGCTTCACAGACTGTGTCAAAACCCGGATTAACTCTCAATAAGGTGATGCTGTGTATATGGTGGGGTTGAAAGGGCATTGTTCATTATGAGCTTTTACCGCCGAGCAGAACCATCCATTCGGATCTCTACTACCAACAACTGAAGTTGAGAGAAAACGGCCAGAATTGATCAACAGAAATGTGTGATCTTTCATCATGACAACGCTAGACCACACACATCTTTAGCCACTCAGAAAAAATTTTGAGAGTTTGGCTGGGAGGTGTTAATGCATTCACCATATAGCTCTGACCTTGCATCTTCAGATTTGCACCTGCTTCGGTCTCTTCAGAATTCTTTGGTGTCAGGTTAACATCAAGAGGGGACTGACAAACTGACTTGGTCGCGTTTTTTTTAGAAGTCCCAAAATTTCTACAGCAACGAGATCATGTCACTGTCTGCAAGGTAGCAAAAAATCATCTTGCAGAGAGTCAAAAATGTAAATTAACTTTAAAAAAAGTCTTGAATTTTCATATAAAACACGCAGAAACTTTTCCCAGCCTTTATTATATGTATACAGAATTCGATCCCAGAACAATTTCTAATTTTGAAGTTTACAGATTGTAGATTGTAGCTAGGAAATAAGTCATATATAAAAATCAGCGTTTTTATTACTTTGTCTTCTTTTATGTACTTAATAAAATAATTAAAATTTCATTAAATGACTAGTCAAAACAGTAGGAACTTAAATATAAAAAAATAAACACAAGACTTCTATAATACTTCCAAATTACACAACAAAACAATTCAAATTATACTTAATAACACCAATTAAATCAAAATGACCCGATATAAGTTTATCAAATGCGCAGACCTGATCTTTCAATTTATCTTCTTAAAATTTGCCTAACTTAATTTACTTACCTATCTAAATTGCAGTGGTATCGAAATAAAAAGCATTCATTAAGAGCCGCTTAAAAAATCCCGGAATAAAATAGTATAACAGCGTAATGGTGATTTCAAACTTTAAGAAATATTTCTACCAGTTCCAATAAGGCCAACAGAAAATCAGCATAAGAAAGCTTTTGCGTTGCTGCCGACACACGATCTTTGCCAAATGGCGCTATTAAATGGGACAATGGGAAAACCTTTAGTGTTAGCATGATCAAAATAAACATGCCGCACTCAATGTCAAGGTTGTGTTTTGTAACATCTGTATAAACAGAGCGATTGGTGACAATGCGAGCCATTTATCTACAGTGACGTAATAACCCGATAAGGAAACGTATGTCATTTCGCGAGTTTATAAGGTGGTAAACAAAAACTTACATCGTATAGAGGCAACAAGTATTAAAATTTCCAGTGTGCCATAATTTAGTGGCAGGGCAAGGGTTGCCAGAGACCTTCTAAGGTCTGCGGCTCATTGTCAATAGGCGAACGTAGCCCACCCACCATCAAGTGGACCGTCAGCTTTCAGTCAAATTGTGTGGGATCCACAGAGCTTTTTCAACGCCCAAATGATTGTGCAGTATTTGACTCATGCCTATGCCTAAATATGTCCGAATCTCATGGTAGGTCACGTCCCTGTCTGTTTCGATCATACGGTAACAGTGGACAGTGCGACCATCACGAAATTGGTCACTGAGACTGACACGACCGCGTTTCTATTGAAGCCGTTGAAGCCGAGGGAAGCTCCGCTGAATTGTCAAATTACACTTATGTAAAATCGTAGAAAATCATACTACCAAAATTTTCACGAGCTAAATCCATGGTTATGTAAACAGGTAATTTTTAAATGACGCCACTATTTAAAAACAAGTGACAGATGAAACAAACTGTATTTACTCTACAGTCAGAGTTGCATTTTCAAATGTTTTAAATGTTTTCTAAACATTTAACTTAAACAATAACATATACGTGGCCAGTTCCGGAAACATACATATGTGCCCTATGCAGTGCCGGATTTATACTTTTCTTGAGTATAGGCCCCTTCACTTTGTGCCGCCTCTTCCTCGTGGCGTAGGTAGATACCTAGGCCTTTATTAGGTAATTATTATTATTATTGCATTTATTATCGCACAAGAATTTGATGGCTTCCGAAAGCGTGTAAAAATTATCCAAAATCCGCCGCCCCTAGGCCGCAGCCTATACGGCCTATTGACAAATCCAGGGCTGGCCCTATGTATTGCACTAATTGCCCCTTTATTTAATACAATTTTACATCTAAAGGGGATGTCGAATTCAAAGGAACATAATTAAGACAGAATAAGCTGTGAAGAATTACTAACACTAAAATTAGTAACGCAGTTGAGGAGAACAAAGATTCTAGTATTTCGTTAGAACCTCAAGACGCCATGTCCCACACTAAGTATACAGACAAAGACATGGTGTATCGACGAATTTACATATGGCCTATATATGATGGCTAAGAGAGAATTTTTGTCTGTACTTTAATATAGAGATTTAAAACTTAATTAATCTTAAGCCAACAGAAATGCACAGGTTAAATTAAAACTGGATTCTTGGTTAGATATAGTGATTTCTTGGTTAGATGCTAATTAACCGTTTGATTATTGATGATCAAACGGTTGATTGTTATAGTAAGTGGTGGTATCGATGATGAAATGAAAACGACAGTGTTTTTGGTTATGTTCACTATGATGATACCAAAAAAGTGCTAATGATGATACGTAAGTTTGGGTGATACTAAAGTAATATTACTTACATTAAGGAAATGTAATGATGTGAAAACTCTTCAATAATAATCTAAAAATAAAACGACACAATCTTAAATGATATATACAAAATTCATGAAGCGTTGCCGCGTTCGCGATATAACAAATGCTTTCATTGCCCTTGGAACGTTTAGTGCATGAGGTAACTTTGAAGTCTACCTCTATGACATGACACATAAATCAACTAAATTTGACGCGCATCTGACGTTTGTCACGACGGTGGACAAGTGAAAAATAAAAACAGCTGTTATTTATGAGAGAGCCGCGACATTTTATTTTTGATATTTTTAATGAACACACATTTATAACCAGATGGACTTGCAAAAAGACACGATATCAAAGTGGCAAGCTATTTTTGTTAAAAACTCGACCTCTAAACGTAAAAAGGACACTACGAAAGAATGCAAGATAAACGAATTTAGTATCCATATGTAAATGTGTAAACGATGAAATCTGACATAGCAACAGAACAGATTGTAATTTTCAAGCAAAGGCACTTTTTCATATTTTTATTTTTTTAAATTCTAATACAACAAACAAACACCTCAATAAATCATTTGATAAAATAATCTCACGAACGATAAGATAAGTAAAGTGAAAGTCGATAAGTAGTGTTAGGCAACACTGTCATGCATGCATACATGATAAAACATTAAATTTAAAAAAACTAAATTGTATTTTTTTAAAGTTAAGATCGTCAGACAGGCTGACTGTCTACTTGACGGTAAATGACTACCGTCGCCTATAACACAAGCAACGCGACAGGTGCCGCAAGTGCGCTGCCGGTCATAATAAAAATAAGGGATTGGGAAGGGATTTAGAATGGCATCCCTTACTCACTCACCGAAACACAACAGCACACTCGATGTTATTTCAGCGGCTTACTGCCGCCAGTGCTAATTAGTAGTTAAAATTTATTATTTTCAATTAAGTCTAATAAATATCGAAGTGATGATCCCGAAATATTATTAAATAATAACAAGATACCAATTTAATCTTGGGACAGTTTATTACCAGCGATCTTAAAGATCATGTTGACATTAAAAGAGAACACAGAGCGCTGGCGGTTAGATGTAAGATTATTATGTTGGCTCCCAGATTTTCTTGTACAGGTCAAGATAAAATTGTCTAAATTTTGTCAAAATCTGTACACGAGTAATCTGTGGACCAACTAAACCAAGAAATCCATCAACGTCTTGCCAATCCAATATAACAACGGTTTTAGGATGCCGATGGGGTTGCCTCGTTTTTGTAGTGCCTCTCAAATGTTTGCCGAAGCAAGAACTGACGGGTTTCAAGCAATTATCAGATAGAAAACTGCGTCTTTGTTAGAGAGGACACGAGCCAGCGTTAACAGCATCTTGAAAACTGAGAGATATAACTGAGAGATATCAATTTTTAAACATTTTACGAATGTTCGGCATTGTGCACAGTACATGCATAAATTAAATAATAACTAAAACCAAAAATTAAATAATAAAACAATGGATCATGTTATCTGAAATGTAAATAAAATAAATAAATAAATTAATTTGTAGTGATTTTTTTTCGCATTCATAATGCTACAAATGAAGGGATTCTTACGAGAAAAACATAATTATGTGGAGACATGCCCAATTATCCAGGCAAGCAGCTTATATGAAATTCCCTTTGAAATTGTGAGTTCGAATTCAATAAGTGCTTGGCAACCCGTAATTTGTTGGAAACCTTTATTATTTTGCCAAAAGGTTGGCACTGAAAAGTGATATGAAATTTATTTTGGTGGCAATTATTTTCAACATTGAAAACAAATAGAAACAAGGTCATTTTTGTATGAATTTCATATAACAATTATGTCATAAAACATCACAGATTATACAGGCTTAGTGCCATTTTGACAGGGTTTTCGAGAAAATAAAATAATCTCTAATTGGCACAATTGATTAATTGATCATATGGTTAATAAAAAAAATTAATTAACAAATAAATTAATTCGTAAATGACATGTTTGCCAAAGTTTAAAATATTATAAATTATGATTATATTATATTATATCTAAACGTAATCATAATATAATCCCTTTACACAGTGTATCCATTAAAAAGTAGGCAAGGTACTAAGAGTTCTCAGAGCACACCTCCATCAGTAATCAAGCTCAAATAATTTTCATGAATGAACATATATTATATCAACATAGTATATGTTATACCTGTCACAATTATTTATACCTTACCTGTATTATTAATATAGTTATGTACTGTAAACATTTAGATATAGTTCATAACAAAGCAATTATTTTCGATATTGGATAGGTATGAATATGAATTAATATTAAAATTAAATTCAATTTTTGTGGGAATTACATTGAAACAGTATATTATATTACAAACTAAAATAATTACAAATTGGACAACTAATTCATATATGTATACCTACCCATTAAAACTTTAATTAAAAGGGGAATTAATTCGTAAATAAAATAATATTATCCTAAACGTAATCCTGAACGGTTTTTTTTTTTAATATAAATTCATAATATAATAAGATACACAAATACAGATACACAGTTATATTAAGATTTAAGATCTTAAAGTGTAATATGTAATGAACGTTCAAAAGCCATGCTTTACACAAATTTCAATAAAAATGCATCTCACCAATTTTACGTGAGTCAATTTTTCAATGCAAACTAAGTTTTTTTTTTGTTAGAGCGAACTGTAAATTGTACTGGTAATAAATTATGAGCTGCTTTTACCATAATTTCGACTATAAACTGTTGAATTTGAGACAGCCTAGTAATCAACAAATCGATTCATGTTTCACCCGTATTTGCAAATTAGAATCACGTTGGCAACGTGCGCGGCGTAGCTCAACGCACCACAGTTAAGTGCAGAACCAGTAGGTACTTTTTATTTTTATGATTTATTAGTTGAGCCCGCAAATTTGTACACGTAGTATACAGTACAGCACGTAACTTTTTTGTTTGTAGACCGATTGGTATGAAACAATTATTAAGTGTTACGGGAAGCTTGCTACAATACATCAGTGAACACTGCATTCAAATTAGTTAAGCCGTTTCTGAGATTAGCGTGCACAAACAGACTAGAATTCTAAAAACCATTTTTTTTTTTTACCTCGGTTACATAAGTACATAAAACATATTTTTTTTTTTAATATTTAATGTTCTATATTTCAGATCGTTAAATATTTTATACTTATTATAGATTCTGTGGATAAATTTAAAAATCACATTCTACAATGTCTCAATGTCTCAATATTACCGTTATTATATTTTTTATTAGATGTTATTAATACATATTTTCTTTAATCATTTCTTCAAAAACATAATCAGTTAAGCACATAGACAGCAACTCAAGAACTAACTTTAAGTAGTTTTCAACTAATACAATCACAATGCTTATACATTATATAAAAAAAAAAAACAACAATGACAAATCACCAAAATCTAAAAAAAACTAATGTGGCTTTCGAGAGTAGATAAACTGTCAATTTACTGTTTACTTGTATAATTGATTTTTAGTTTGATATTTTTCTATGTTATATTTTCATTATGTTATAAATCTCAATTTCAACTCAATATAAATGTAATCTAAAATAGTAAAAAACTATTTAGTGCGCTATATTTTATTGTGGTTTCACTAGTTGAGTTACTGCATTCTTCCTCTACCGGTGTACGTTGAAGGGTCTCGTCTCGCCAGACAGTATGGCGTCAAGCATTCATCGTGCAAACATTCACAAGTGCGTTTTTTTTAAAATGGCTTCCTACACTTTCTTCTTTATCCTTGCGATTTCATGTAATAAAAACTGCTAAAAGATGACATTGTGAAGAAACATTTGTGGAATGTGCGACTCGAAGTACCTGCTCAAGTTGCGCAGCCTCTTGGAGAGGATTGCTGCAACCCGAAACGTTCACTCACCGACCGAAACTCAACGATAGTAACACGAGACCTGTAGCAAGGATATATCTCAAAGGGCGCCTTCTGCTCGAATGGAGTCAGAGACAGGCATAAAAGACAGATTTTACTACACAAAACTTTAATACAATCTATGCAAACACGCAGGATGTTGCGCTGAATCCTAACAATATGTAGTATATATTGTCCTAACCTAACACTTGACGGGAGTTGAAAAGCATTGGGTGAACACTGGGGCAATCTATTACACTTGTTGGGTGGTATGATATGGAGAGGTGACTCGTCTGCAACGAACACTAGGAGGAGCCAGCTGAGTGCCTCCGTGTGTGCAGTAGACCGCCAGTCAAACGTCTCGCTTGACAATTTGTCGTCGTTGTCGATGATGCCAGGATCCGGAGTAAGATCTGACTTTGTAACAGTACGAGCTTATTAGGTCGACTTGGATTAGCGCGCCAAGATGTTATTTAAAACTTGTTATTCGTATTTAATTTTCATCGACATCCGTATCACATCACATATCTCATTTTTTCTTTATGGAATTTTATAAGATTTCATAACGAAACTCTACGTTTCTGAAACCCGAGTTCTTTCAACGTACATTAGGAATTAAAAAAGGATCTACTAATTTTATAAATATTAGAACTGCTTAAACATTGTTTATTTGTTTTGACTCAATAGTTATTGTCCCAGTAACAATATTTTGTTAAAAATTATTGTTACTGGGACAGTTTGCGACAGGCCTTGTATGTACTGATTCAAAGGTTGTTCTAGTATCTGTTGCTGTTTTTTCAGCATCACGTGGGAACTTTTCTCCTTCAATTGCCTCGGTTGTTGTATACAAAATATCGGTTATTGTACCTATATACACGAAAACAATTAGAGTAAAACAATTGTAATTTACTTAGCTTATGTTGTGTTTTAATATAATTGGATTTAATAATACCGAAATCGTACATAAACTTGTTAATTGCTTTAATAACAATATGTATGTAAAATGGAACAAAGAGGACCTATATTTGTATGTCTATTAATAACGCGTATTTATATGGATTGTTGCCGGTGTATTAACCTACGTTACAAGAGAACCTTTTGTACGATAATCTTAGTTAATTAGTTTTAGTTAATTAATCTTAGTTAATTAATCTTAGTTTTAGTTGTCCCAAGAGTTGAGACTCTAAAATAAATTTATTCTGACCTACTACAATAAATCTAACCTAGGAAGCCTAATTTATTTTCCAGCAGTTGTGGTATTTACCATCGAATTCAGTTGCTATCAGAATAAGTTACAATCAGAGTCATAAAATTAGAACCAGCCGTTAAATAATAGAATAAGAAATGTCTTTAAAGTCTGGTGGTATATTGTAAAAACAACTTTTTTCTGGAGACTTTGTCCGCAGGCCCTCACTAACAGTACTTTCTAGATGTACACTTTTCTGTAACCCCTGTCATTTATGCA
Organism: Bembecia ichneumoniformis; assembly: GCA_910589475.2. Classification (NCBI taxonomy): domain Eukaryota; kingdom Metazoa; phylum Arthropoda; class Insecta; order Lepidoptera; family Sesiidae; genus Bembecia; species Bembecia ichneumoniformis. The sequence goes on from OU342531.1 coordinate 1,733,243, forward strand.
AAATTGCGTGATAATCGGTTAAGTAGTTGAAACAATCATACTCACTTTCGCATTTACTTTAGTTAGGATAAATAAATCCTGAACCAATGTTTAATAACTTTTTTTTTAATGTTAAGGTCGGCAGACAGGCTGACGGTCCACTTGATGGTAGCTGGCTACCGACGCCTATAACACAAGCAACGCCCAAAGCTGCTGCAAGTGCGCCGCCGACTGCAGTAGGATTAAGGATAAAGGATTAGGAGGGGGATAGGAAAATGGGCTCTGGCATCCCTTACTCACTCACCGAAACACAACAGCACGCGTGCTGTTATTTCACGGTGGTCTTCTGTAAGGGGGTGGTTACTGCCGCCAGACGGGCTGCCCAAATGACTGCGAAAATATATTCGATTTTCATAAACCCAAAACGTAATTTTTGTTACAAATTATTATGAATGTAATTTCTACTTGCATTTCTAGTGTTTAGTAACTTCTCCGTAGATGGCGCTAGTTATTACAGGAAACTACAGGAACTTTTATCGAAGTAGCTTTTATAGGTCTCTACAATCTTTCTTCTTCGAGCGACGTTCATTCAAGTCCCACTGATCCCATTGATAATGTAACCATTGATGTGTTCTTACACAAGACTAAAGACATAAGTTCAAATCACCATCGAATTATTTACGCCCTTATGTCAGGGGTGACGTGCGATAGCTTAACAATATTAAATGTACATGTATCCACTGTTATCTATTTTATGTACATGTATCCAAGGTCTCTTTTCATACGACGCTCTATCAATTATTGCTCGCCTTTCTTACTTTTGCCATTCTAACTATTCATGTAAAATTTACATATCACATAATAAAGAAATATTATTATATATCTATACAAATTTTATAAAGAGAGACAGAGCGGACTTTGTAGGTTTGTATGTGGACGGTAATCTCCGGTACCACTGCATACATTTGAAAGATTATATCATTATTTTAAATGTAAATTATTCCGAATGGACATAGGCTGATATTTATATTAACTTTAAGGCCGGCCTTGCACCAGGCCGAAGATTTTTAAGGGCAATTTTAAGGGCGAGCATACAAAGAGAAAGCCTAAAGTATTGGAGTTCGATTCCATAGTATTGAGCTACCACAGCAACCTTGAATTTTTATAATATGTAAGGAGAGTCTTCTGAATTGTCCCGCGTAAACGTTTTTTCTTTGAGTATCTGGTCCCTGGCAGAATATCAGAAACTGTATACTGGGCCAGGGTTATTAATTGTTTATACATTTATTTTTGTTTGTAATTACAGTTTATTTGTTCATATAGTGTTTGTATTTGGCTGATATCTGTAACATGTACTTGAGGACTTGTAGCTACTTGAGGAATAAAAGTTACGTTCTTCTTTCTAATGGAGTCCATGAACATAAATTTTTGCCATGCGTTTATTTAGCCATGCGCTAATTGTTACTTATTAAAGAAATATTCATAATTTTTCGTAATCTTATAAATTGTTCAGTTTTCAATAGACACGTCTTTACGGCGATTATGGTGTCTATGTAGAACAGTTGTATAAATTATAATATTGCTCATATATTTTCGTCAGGCGCTTAGATGATCCCTCGACAACCTATGTTCTTTTCTGTGTCCCTAACGTGTATGAATAAATTTCATGATGATCAATTGAGTAGTTGATAGAGATTTAGTTTGACAAAAAATATAAAGTACTTCTTCAAGGGAAGGTAAGCTTTAACGTATTTATTTAGGCTTAATCTATCTATACTTATAAAATCATTTGTCCTCATTGAACTATCAACGCACAGCCAAAACCCTAGAAAGCTGTAATTTAGAATATAGGATTATTTTTAACGTAAGCATCCGCCAGAAAGGATTTTTGAAAATTTCAACTCAGTGGTTTTTTAGGTAGGTTCTCCTAGAAACATTAATTTAAGCAATCAATTGAAATATAATTCAGTGCTACAAAACCGAAAAAAGAAACTTCATTCATCGTCTCCTAGTCATAATTACTGACAAACGGGTGAGATCGGAGCCTCTAAAAATAAGTTATTCGATATCGGACATCTTGTAATAGGCCGATAAAACCCCTTTCCCCTTCCAGTCCCCATTTTACCCCTACAGCCTCTCCGTTACCCCAACTGGAGAGTTTACTCAATTATTCCAGGCCGCTCATCTGAAGATGATTCGGAATTTTTCATTTTTTTTTCTCTCTTTTATTCCACCAAGTCGCTTTAACACCAATAAGGGCGGTATTTGTTAGAAAATTGACTGAGAAATAAAAGAAGTTTCCTGACTAAGTACATAACCTAAGCATTCTATTTTTTATTTATAAGTACTATAAACACTTGCAGGATTGAAATTGTTTAAGGATAATTTTGACGCCCAAGGTAATCGAGGGTTTATAGTCAGCGAATAGAAAATAGTATTTTTTACGTCTTCATAACAAAACATCGACATTTCTCTACAATATGTAAATTGTTTTAGGTTGTAATACCTATAAACTATAAACCTTCCGGAAAAAAAAACCTATAACTATAACCTTCCGGAAAATTATACCGCGTCACGGGTCATAAACGAAATAACGTTAAAAATGGGTCCTAAAAAAACTATACTGCCAGTGGAAGTGGAATAACTATGAACTTCCGGAATGACTTTCCTAACTTTCCGGAATGACTAAGAAAGTTACTATGAATGGTCAAAAATGAATTTATTGTTTCTCAAAATATTGTCCGTTAGCGTAAATGCACTTTTTCATTCGAATAAACCAATTTTGAAAACATTTATGCCACTCCCGAGGTGACCCCGGAAACATATTTTTCATACTCTTCGACAGCCTCTTCTGGTGATGAAAATCGTTGGTCACGTAATCTTGGTTTTTGAAAACAAAAAAGTTCCAAGGTCCAGGTCGAGATTGTACGCAGGCTTGCTAATAAGTTCTAAGTTATTCACCTTCAAAAATTCGTTTGTCTGTTTGGCCGTGTGAGAACTGGCATTATCGTTATACGTTATATATATGCATTATACGTTTTGAATGATAGATCTTCAACATGTAACAGTCTAATGTTGTGACAGTAACAAAATTAAGCTAAGCTATTTATTACTTAAAGATGTCGCTTTAATCGATATTGGGCAAATTCCTCTTGTCTCAAGTATTATTTTCTACTTAAAAGAAGGCCTAATCAACGATTACACGTTTTAAGTTGTAAAAGAAAGAACTTGTAAAAGTTACTTTACATAGAAAATTCTGTGTTATGTAACCAATGAGACTTTTTTCGTCCCAGCAGTTACAATGGACATGGACATAGGTAACAACTAGCTGAACCCGCAACTTCGTACGCGTGGTAATCTGTATAGCGCGTAACTTTTTTTGTTTGTGAACCGATTAGAATAAAACAAACACTAAATGTTACAGGAAACTTGCTACAATACATAAGTGAAAACCGCATTCAAATCGGTTAAGTCATTTCTGAGATTAGCGTGCACAGACAAACAGACAAAAAATCTAAAAAAAAAAATTTTTTTTTCATCGGTAACATTTTTGAAAAAATCTTTAATGTAGGTACAGACACGGCTCGTTTACGAATTTATTACGTGTATAGATTTTTCGACGATCGATTTCCAGTTTAGACATCGATCTTACCACCGGCCGTATGCATATTATGCTGCGCTAAGTGTAATCGTGGGGCAGCGAGTACACAACAACGGGGTACATGCAAGGGGCGCACAATCGGCCAATTTGAATAAACAATAAGAGTGGTTGCGCACAAAAACAGGGCCGCAGATAAACACGGAAAACAACACGGCAATTATGCAAATGCGTTTAAAACCCACGCATTGTTCCATGCCACTTGAACTAGAACGAGACAGCTATTATTAAAATGACAGGCTTCGCCGCTGGACGATGCAATATCAGTGGCCAAGCATAAAAAGCAACTAAACAGTGTCGCGTGTACATACTATGTAACGTTAATTGGACGCAGTGAATGAACACTGAACACAGCTGGATGGCAACCTATAATGATCGAGCGTTATAGTTTGGCAAATCAAAGAAGAGACTCAAATTGCGCCGTAAAGTCAAAAAATGTGTATAAGTTGACACCGGTTATTGCCGTAAGAATTATTTCTGTGATGTTCAATCAAAACTTTGACATTGTATTTTTTAAATCTATACTAATATTATAAAGCTGAAGAGTTTGTTTGTTTGAACACGCTAATCTCAGGAACTACTGGTTCGAATTGAAAAATTCTTTTTGTTTTGAATAGTACATTTATCGAGGAAGGCTATAGGCTATATAACATCACGCTACGATAAATAGTATTATATATGTATAAGCAGTGTCCAGTACCGCGCGCCCTATGCGCACGCCGCCGCCGTATGGGCCGCAGCGAAGCGACATAATAGACTAGCTCAGCCCGCAACTTCGTAGGCGTGGTATTCGGTATAGCGCGTAATTTTTTTGTTTGTAAACCGATTGGAATGAAACAAACACTAAATGTTATTGGAACCTTGTTACAATACATCAGTGAAAACCGCATTCAAACCGGTTAAGCCGCATCTGAGATTAGCGTGCACAAACGAACAGACAAACATTCTAAAAACTATATTTTTGATCTCGGTAACATAAGTACAACGTGTACAAATTGTATTTTTTTGAAAAAATAATGTACAGCACGGCTCGTTCACGATTTTATTATAAGTAATTTACCAATTCACATGAGAAATGAAAATAAAAGTTATGTATGAATGTTTATTAGAAGGTGAAAATGAACTCTTTTTTTAAAGGAATTTTTGCATCAAGTTTCCTCCTAAAAATTAACACATCACAATTAAAGCATATTTGTAATACAATGGCATTTGAAAATATAAGAAAAAAAAGTGTAAGAACAAAGTCAGTATTCCGTACTATCCATTTAAATTGGATAGTTAAATTACAAGAGCAAATACTTCTGATTTTGTTTAAAGAAAGCTTCTTTAACTTTTTCTCTTTTAATTTAATGAACAGATTAAAAAGAAGCTTTTCAGTGTTGCCTTCAAAATGAAGAATGAAATTAGAAAATCGATATTGCTTACATTACTTTATAGAAATCCAATTTCCCTTTACACTACTGATATTTCATTTATCATTTATTTTATTTTTGAATTTGCGACCACTTGTAATCTATACTAATATTACAAAGAGAGGTAAATTTTGTTTATTTGTTTGTTGTCCGTTATAAAATTGGTGTATTTGTTTCATATTGTATATGAAAATTTATACGTGACTATTTATTTTCAAATAAAAAAAAAATCTTAACAGAAATTACTCTTCTCGACAAACATTGACAAGCAACTAGTGTCAATGAAATTAGAGTACAATATGGATGTAAAAAAAAAAGTCGGTAAACTTTATTTAGCCAGACTTTAAATAAGACTAAATAAAAATACGGTAGACTGTGTTAGCCGAATGAGGCGACCACAGCGATTTCAGGTGGAAACTCACTGAAGCTCATTAAGGGCACCTCCTATTTTTTTGTGGAACAATTTCTACTTGGGTTAAGGAGAAACCTTTAGGTTTAAGGAGTAGAAACTATTTCTCTGAAAAAAGTCCCAAAAAAAAACGAGAGATGAAATAAAGATATCAAAATAAGTGGGCATAGCGAGGCACTAAAAACTACTGGCATAGAAATATTAACACTCAGAAAATATAGCTACGGAAATATTTGGACATCCTTTTATAGCTCCAAGTCCGAATTACGGCCCGACATATTGGAAAATGGTGAATTATCTAAAAAAAGTGTATTTCTATTAAAAAAAAACATTAAAAGAGAGAAAATGAAGATCGTTCATGAAAGATGTAAGAGTTTATCTAACTTAAACTGTGGTGTGTTTTTCAATACCATTTACTTCGAACCGAATACAAACTAAGACCAACATGATCAATACAGCAATAAACAGTGTCAAATGGAGGCGGAATTTTATTCGTTGCATCGTCTCTGGTTACCATTAAATACTGTAGACTGGAGTCGTAGCGACGGAAACCCGGAATAAAGAGTTGTATAAATATTTCCAGCAAAATACCTTCTCATAACTGTCCCCTACTATCAATTCTCATAAAGTGTATTCAAAACGTTTTCATGTCGAAAACAAACTCGTACCGGCTTACTTTTAATAAGTATCTAATAATTTAACGACATTTTATTTAGAATTCTTAGTGAATCTTAAAAAATATTCAAAATTTCACAAAATATTAATACAAAAAAAAAACTATTTCATTCCATATCTTAACAGAAATAGATTTCTTTCGATTATATTGTAATTAAGATTTCCGGAATAAGGTGGCTTTTAAGGCGACTCCAGCCGCAAAACTCGTTCTGTACTAAATTGACGGGACTGCTGAGGGGGAGTCGCTACTTGCAAATCTCGGAAATATCTATTTAAAAATTAAATAAAGTATAATTCAAATTTTTCTTTTGATGAGCCTTCAGATAGTGGATCTTAAATTTAATCTTAAGAATTAGCTATTTAAAATATTGATTTTAAGCAAATCGCACGGTTACAACATCGATATTAGACTGCAAATTAGTATTTTTTTTATATATATAATTAAATATAATTTAAAAAATAATTATGATGATCCCCTTTCATATATTAAAAGGAATACGATTACAAATAAGTGTTTTTTTTATCATTAGGGGCTCAATGCTTTGGAATCAAAAACAAGACAACCCATCTTGAAGCAGTAATGCACCCCAACCACTGACAGAAGAGAACTGCGAATTACATAGTTTATGTTATTATGAATATAGTTCACTTTGAGTCTAAACGAAATAATAATTATTATTAATAATATTAGACTATAAAAAAGAAATTCTTTTAATTATTGACCATAGGAAGTGCCGTAGGAAGCTTTTACGGCACCACGGTAGGGGCCATGTATATAAGGTGAGCGACGAACCGGGCTCGGAGCTCGGGCGTGTAATATTGAAGCCACTGTAATATCGCATTGTTACTTTGCATTTATTATTGGGTGTACCTGCGATACTGGTAATCGATACTATCTATAACATGCACCACAATCGAACTGAATTTAATTTATCTATCCCACTGCAGCTAGTTTTGTACGCTTTGTACTGCAAAAAACAATTACAAATATTTTCGAGTGTTCATTAAGGGCTTCACTTGGGCAAATGACATTTAGAAATCGCTGGCGGCGGAGACAATTCAACAGGCCTAGAAATGATGTTTTTTTGTTTTTACCAAAACAAAAAAACACACAAAAAAAATTATTAATACAATTTTTTAAACTGACATTAACTTATTAATAGGTACAGGATTCATATGCGCGCAATAAGCCGTTTTCGAGAGAATTTTCAATAAAAGTCAAATTCTTCTTGTGTTCTAACTTTTTTTGTGGAGTTTCTATTGCTTTAACGAAAATTCTAATTAATACAATTGGTTCTTCACATGTTTAAGTATAATATATATTTTTTTCAAAGCAATTTTCTTGTCTATTTCTTGTAACATCTTCATTAAACAATGGATATTTTTAGTATTTTAGCGTTTGTCTCCACCTTTAATGACACATTTTAGAGCCATTAAAGCTGCTATAGGGTGGATTGCAAACAGTGCTCTACTAATTTGACAAATGATGTTTTATAATTGAAAAAATGATTTTTTTATGGTCGTGGCCAGCAGCAGCTAGACGAATTAAAATCATTTGAAGTGAAAATTCAAATGAAAGCAAAGAGAGGAAGCAAGTGAGCTGCCAAAACCGATAGGATAAAGGGTAAGGGACAGAGTGAGAGGATAGGGGACGTATCGATATGTTTCCAATGCTTTAAAGCTATTTTGCTGTTATTAGCCAGACAGAATACGAAAGTGTACCCTGCCACTCTCCCACTAAAGACTAACTTACTCACGCTTAGATGAAATATGGCTCACAGATTTTTTATTTCTCTAGGTAATTGCGTTAATGTGAAATATTACTTCTGAAACTTAAGAGACAGGTGTCACGATAATTTTATAATAATGTTACTTGATATGATAAAGTATAATTTAAACATAAATTTGGTCATTTTAGTATCATGTTTTATAGATTTACGACCAATTGCGACGTGAAAAAAATTACCTAGGTAGGGCTCTGTCGAGACGTTGACGTAATAACATTTTTGATAAGTAGTAAATAAATAATTAGCGATGAAAACTAGCTATTTGCACCAGCCTATATTATATTGTATATACATATTAATTACGTCACATTGCTGAGTACAGTGTATGCGTGACACTTCAAATGATAATAAAGGCAAGGTTTTTACCGTGCGAGCCAATTGATTCATCATTTTAGTGCTTACCGGATTCGAATCTTCGAATCTTCTGTGCTGTCAGGCAAAAGATCTTTCTGCAGAGCGAGGTAAACAGTAATAAACTTTGCATATTTCTAGAGGTCTGGTCCAATTAAATTTTTAAAATAAAGTGTTAACATTGCCACTTAACATAAATCTTTATCAAACGCACAAATTTTGTATGATTTAATGTTATGAATTGCTAATTTTTTTTATCTCTGTCATAAATTCCCATAAGCCGTATGGCGGTGACCGAATCGACTAGTTCCAAAAGAATTTAGATGAGCGGTACTGGCGAACAATACCCTGCTAAGTAATTTATAGAACAAGATAGAGGCCGGTCGAGTAACACCCTCCATTTTAAACACTTTCAAACGCTGAGAGAATCGTCCGTGACCCCCAAAAATATTCTAATTGCAACTAAATTATAATGTTGGCAGTGAATGTTTGTTTTTGAGCCATACGGGGTGGCTGGGAAAAGGCTAATGGTCATAATAAATTCTACTTAAAATCATCGTAAAATTTATTCATTTTAAACACAAATAAAAATTGTCTAATATAAACATTTCCTAAAATCAGAAGCTTCTCAAACGCCACCCGAAATGGGCTTTTTAGTTTTTAATGAAAAGTGAATCTCAAAAAGCGTTTCAGTTTTCACTCAAGACGAATATAGTTGAGTTATTATAAGTGTAAAGACCGCGCCTGTCTGTTTCTTCGCTAACTTCTTCTATAACCTAACCTAACGATTTTGATACGGTTTTCACCAATAAAAAGAGTCATATAAACGAGAAATGTTTATGTATAAGTACAATTTGCAAAAAAAAAAACATCCCTTCGAAGCCGGGAGCGGATCGCTTAGTAATCTGGCTCTTATATTTTTAAAAAACCATTACAATTTCAAGCTTTTAGTTTCGAATAATTAAAAAAAATCATTTCATTGTAATTTCTAAATGAGAATGGAATCACTTTTAGTCAGTAGACTAAAATTCAAAAATTTCATGAAACTAGACAATCAGCAATAAACAAATTGAGCCAGCAAAAAAAATGTGCAGTCATATTGGACCTATTTGTTTTACCTTAATAACGAGGCACGCTGTAACGTCAGTCCACGGCGCGGCGGTTTTAATTAAAAAAGTTAGTGCCGTACGAGTGTATTAAAAAATCTGCACCGAAAAGCCATCCCAAAGGCACAGTGCACTTTTTTGCGTCCGATACTTTCAACAATACTCAAATTTTTGGCAGCAATAAGCTTTAGTTTTAAAGTCGTGAATTTTTATTTTATTCATATAAAAATCAAACACATTCAGTACAATTTATTCATATAAAGAGTTAGACAAGATGTCTCCCGGATTTTCGCGACTTTTCTCAAGAAGTTGCTCAAGTCCACCCCTTGCTTAAAATGGGTTAACACACGGCCCCGCCAATGGTTATTGCCTTCCTCTTCTTCAACTCTTCAAGGTATCTGGAGGATCATCAGCTGATTAATGTCCACCAGTATTTTTAACCAAATCAATCATTTATAAAATAATACTGACACAACAAAAAAAACATATAATCCATTCACGAACTAGATGCCCCAATGGCGGTAATAACCACACCAGAAAGACCACAGAGAAATAAAAGCGCAAGTGCTATTTTAGCGAGTAAGGTATGCACAAATCCATTCCCCTATTCCCATCCTTCTTAACCCTTATCGCTTACCCTATCAAAGTCGGCAGCGCACTTGTAATCCTCGTTAGTGTTAGTAGATGATGAAAGCTACAAAGTGAATGAATGAATAAAAATTTGTAAATACCTTTTACAAATCCTTATTTCAAAAAAATACACTCCATGTTTACAAGATTGAGTACATGTAGCTAATCAAGTCTTGATATTAAATCATTGAAGTGCTTCAAAAAAAAAACCATTAATATTGATATTGTCTCAACAGTAAACACCATGTCATGAAAATTCCAATGTAATCAAATCAATTTCATCTGCCACAATGGGTTTTGTGGTGTTACAAAAAAGTTATGGCTGTCATGGATTCATCAATCAATCGACGAACGCGTCCTTGCGGGGTCGCGCCGGGGTGGGGTATGCGGGATGAGGTGCGCGGGAGTTGCCCGCGGCGATGCGTGACGCCAGATTGTATGCGCAATGTCAAGGTCGCCAACACATCTCATAGTTACCGAAATAGAATATTACCAATCCTGTTTTCGGTGAACTAGAATAACAGTTCGATATAGTGTTTGTACGCTTTCTTTTAACTAATATCGTGGATTTGTTCTCAATAAAATCATTTGAACTGGATCGTGCACCTTCAAGTTAAAATAGGTAAAAGTGTAAAATAAATGTACACCTACTTAAAATCTTGTTTGTAACACCGTGTTTGTTCGAGCAATGTTCATAAATATTGAGTTATTTTGATTTAGTTGACGTTTCGCACGATTTTATTTCGTACGAAATGTGCGATACGCACATTTTGTATTTTTAGTACTTGGTCGTTTCGCAAACAGATTACTCCTTGCGTACGACACGACACCTTCAGAAAATTGTAGTGGGCGATTGGCACACATTGTTAGTTCTAATAGGTTGGGGAAAATGTTTCTTCGCATTATATATAAAAACTCAAGACTTTTTTTTAAAAGTTTATTTAGATTTAATTATAGTATAGGTATATGTGCCATTTTGTTCGATGACTTTTTACCATCTTGTAGGTAGTGACATGATCCCGTTGCTGTAGAAATTTTGGGACTTCTGATAAAATAAAACGCGAGTTTTGGCCGTCCTCTCTTGATGTTGACCTGACACTGCCTAAAAAAATCTGAAGAGATCGAAACAGGTGGAAATCTGAAGGTGCAAGGTCAGGGCCATATGGCGGATGCATTAGCACCTCCCAGCCAAACTCTCTTAATTATTGCCGAGTGGCTAAAGATATGTGTGGTCTAGCGTTGTCGTGATGAAAGACCACACCCTTTCTATTGATCAATTTAGGCCGCTTTCTCTCAACTTCTTACTTTAATCTCATCAGTTGTTGGCAGTAGAGATGCGAATCGATGGTTCTGTCCGACGGAAAAAGCTCATAATGAACAATGCAATTCCAATTTCACCATAAACACAGCATTACCTTTATTGCGGGTTAACCTGGGTTTTGGCACAGTCTGTGAAGCCTGACCGACCTTTGATCACGACCTTTTTCGCACGTTCTTGTCGTACGTGATCCACTTTTCATCACCAGTTATCAATCTCTTCAAAAACGGTTCAGTTTCATTACGTCTCAATAAAGAATCGCAAATGAATACACGATTCATAAGGTGTGGCACCCAAATATCGAGCTTTTTTGTGTACCCAGATTTTTTCAAATGAGTCAAAACTGTTTTGTGGTCAATTCCCAGTTCGTCAGCTATGTCGTAACTACTGATATGCCGATCTTGCTCCACTTTTTCAAATATGGCGTCCATTTTATCCGTAACAGGGCGACTAGAGCGAGGTGCAACCTTTGACATTAAAATTACCGGATTGAAAACGCTTAAACCAACTTTGTGCTATTCTTACAGACACTGCATTAGTTCCATAATTTTGTGACGTTTATGGACCTAATGCACACTGCAATTTTTTCGCGACTTGAGTTGCATTTTTTCCTGTATTGTAATAAAATTTTAAAATGTATTGAATTTCTTCATTAGATTCACTTTTTTTGACAGAAAGTAAAACAAATGAAAAATAGCCGGAAACAAAATTTTACTAATTTGTTTCTTTTTTGAAATTTAACCTTTTTAATGTCATCAAAACCAGCCAGATACAAATAGTAAAGCCAAAGAGATTTTATTACAAGTTTGTACATACTATATGCAACATAAATGACATACCATTAAACACTCATATTTATAACTAGTTGAGCCCGCAACTTCGTACGCGTGGTATTCGGTATAGCGCGTAACTTTCTTTTTTTTGTTAACCGATTGGAATGAAACAAACACTAAGTGTTACGAGAAGCTTGCTACAATAAATAAGTGAAAACCGCATTCAAATCGGTTAACCCGTTTTTGAGATTACCGTGCACAAACGCATAGACAAACAGACAAAAATTCTAAAAACAATTCTTTTGTCCTCGGTAATATAACTACAACGTGTAAAAATTGTTTTTTAAAAAATATTTATTGTGAAGACACGGCTCGTTTACGATTTTATCGTTAGAAGAGGAAAGATCTGCTTTTTTGTACTCAAAAACGTAAAATGGTTAATCAAAAAAAAAACCGAACCGAATTTAAAAATTATTTCACTTATAGAAAGTTACATCATCAGCGAGTGAGTATAGCAGCGAACGTAGGCTATGCTATATTTTATTTAAAAAGAATTAGAGCACCCTACGAAAATTACAATAATGTAACACAAGGTTTTAAAAATCCTTTACACAGTATTTTTTTTTTTTTTTATGAAATCGAGGTAACGCTTGACCACTATCTCACCTGATGTGAGGTGCAGATGTGGCCGAAGGTGGACCACGCTTACCTAGTAAATGCCCATTTACCCTAGTTTTGAAGACCCCGAGTTTGTAGTTCTGTGGGAACACAGACGCAGGCAATGAGTTCCACTCCTTAGCAGTTCGAACAAGGAAGGTGGAACTGAAACGCTTTGTTCGTGATCGAGGTACATCGACCACGAAGGGATGAAACCCCTGCCCACGTCTAGTGGTCCGCAAGTGGAACGGTTCCGGTTGGATTAAATCGTACAGTATAGATGCACATAAATTAAAATAATTGAATTGAAGTCGCTGCTCTGTCTGTCTCTGTGTATATATCCGCTATCACTTCCTAAACCACGCGGTTTTCACCATCAGTTAGATAATTTTTCACTCAAGTTTTATTTATATAATAAAACCTAATGGCATCAAAACAAGCGGGCAGCTAGTTTTCCTATAAACGAGCTGTCTTTTCCTATAAACTGTCCTATAAACAGCTAGTTTTCCTATAACTAGTAATTATTTGGTGTACGCTACAAGAACTATTTATGATACACAAAATAATGTACTACATGTTCATAGTACATACTCATCGTTACCCACAAAAAAGTTTATTTTTGTTTACTTATACTTCATAAGTTTTTGTTAGTAAAATTATAAATTTATATAATATTTTATGAAGACACGCGGACGAAGTCGTGTGCAACAGCCTAGTATTTACATATAAATCATTAATTATATAACGCCATCTCTTTCAGATTAAGCGTGAAGCAATACTTCGGATGCCTATTTTTTAATTTGTTTCTGTTGCCTTTTTTCTTTGTTGAAGCCGTTGACCAGTTTCAATAATTTTTTATTGGAAAAAGTCGATTTTTTCCATCATCAGTTGGCAGATCAGTTGGCGAACACTATTTGAATAAATATACCAAAACCTCTATACGTATGTGCCAGAAACATCACAGGTTCAAAACGAGTCCAGCTCGTATTTAAGCTTTCTCCTTATTGGATTGCACTATTGCCGACATTTTTAAACATAAACAAACGTACAAGTTAACCTCATTAACATTGCTGCTACTGGTGTTGTGTGTGATGATATCTGTAGAAAACATAGTCAATACAATTGAAGATTCCCATCACACGTTCTTCAACAAAAAAAAAAAAACGACGACAATGTGTATCAAAGAATATTGCGTGATGTGCGTTCCACTTTTTTTTACCACCGTCGTCGTGGCATTACTAAGTGATACGGCAAAAACTAGTGATCCAGTTTATCTATTTTTAGAGTCGCCACAAATGGTACACATGTTAGTCACACTCTTAACCTTCGTAGAGGTTACTGGTTCAAAATTTTATTTTTGTTTTATATACTCTATTTATATATTACTTCGTATTCCGCAAAAGTGACAAGGCGCTCCGTACAGTTCATCTTATTATCATTAGCACAAACGTCCGCTGTTTTGCTGTTTTAACTGAGATCTTTAATTGAGCGTCATCACCCATCCACTGTCAACCATCTCTTAAGGTCATGGTCCAGCGAGCCAGTGGTCGGACCACGAGGTGTTCACGCCGTGATCTCCACTTCAAGACTCGTCCGCCCCTTTTCCGGATGGGCGTCGCAGAATATCTCGCCAATTCTCAATATATCGCATTTGATATGGGTTTTCCCATTTTTTTGAAGACATATATTTTGTGCTTGTGTAGGTAATAGGGGTAAACAATTCACAATTTTTTTTGACTCATTTCATAATAATTAACCAAAAAGTTAAAAGTTAGCTAAAAATAAGCGATATCTATTCTGCTCATATTTTGGCTAAGCAGACACAATACGTTAATTAAAAACGGTAACAAAATAAACCTTAAATACAAGAAGGTAATTATGCAACAGTGGAATAATAAAGCAATAAAACGGACGGGCGTGAGTGTTACTACGCATGTCGTTCGCAGATAGCGGGTTCGATATCCGGATTGGGCAAGTTATTGACTCTCTGCCATACGCGGCCGGGGTCTTTGTCCGGCACATCGTAAAATAGGCTCGCACAAAATTGCTAATAGCCAAGGAAAGACACAATTTTTTGCGTAAAACAACCATTTTGATCGCAGCAAAAAATCAATACCGCCGCTCAGAGCTTTTTCAATTTTGCAGCTTCGATAAAAAATATGAAAAAAAAAAACCATTCAGATTAATAACCAATCTGCTCTGATTCTGAAACTCAGCATAAATAAATTAAATTAGTTCCCATTTAGATAGGTTTGTTTTGATTGCTCTAGAAAACTTTACAATAGGTATCACTTTTGTACGGTAGGTACTTAGTTTTATATGAAGTTTCTTAAGTAAAATATAATGTATGCCAATCGCCTACTACAATTTTCTGAAGGTTTGTCGCACGCAAGGAAATAATATGTGTGCGAAATAACTACTAAAAATATATTTACTTTTTTTTAGTTGACGTTTCGCACGTTTCGTGCGAATTAAAATCGTGCGGGACGACTACTAAACCAAATTGAGGTTTATGTCTCACGTCTTTACAAATTGATATAATCGGAATTCAAAACTATACTCCGGCCATTATAAGAGTGCTGTTCTGACAGGTGTCAATTCCATACATTTTCTGTATCGTTTATTCGGAAATGAACTTTATGCAATGGACAAACGCAAAGATGTTGCATTAGTCTGTACCTAGACAAACGCATTCATAGAATGACCGTACTATACTTTAGGTGCGGCGCAAACTCTGTATTTATTTATTTATTAAAATTCTTTCCTAAACCAAAGTGTTACTTTGCTTGTGTGTTTAGTAAAGAGCAATTTCTTATTTTTTATTTTTTAAATAACAGTGGCAATGTTTGCCCTGGCAAACGGGACCTATAATACATATTTTAAAAGTAAATCACAACCTGGACAGATCGTGTGGCAGTAGTAGATCTCGTTACAAGAGCCTACAGTGAAATAACAGCACTTGTGCTGTTGTGTTCAATACGAGAGGAAGGTACGCCAGAGCGTGTTCTCCCTTCATTTCTTTGTCGCACCAACGTAACACTTTATCGCATAAAGATATTTAGTGCATTTTTATCCTTTGGACGGATTTAAAAAGAATTTATAATTTTTTTTTTTTTTTTTCAAAATATAGGAAAATTTTGTGGCGACGAACAATGAAGGGATTTTAAAAACTGTATAGTGTTACACTTAATGACCTTATTATACAGCGGTAGAATCGGTAGCTCATAATATGACTAAATTACAGCAAAATTACCATAATAATAATACCCATTAGGCAGTACTAATTTCATTCAAGTAATATTCATATTCCATCATCTATCACGGAAGCAATTCCATCCGAAATGCTCACGCGACGTGCGGTAATAGGAACGCCGCCTAAATCTTCGTGAGGTCATGGAAGTTTTTAATAGAGAGAACTATTTT
Organism: Bembecia ichneumoniformis; assembly: GCA_910589475.2. Classification (NCBI taxonomy): domain Eukaryota; kingdom Metazoa; phylum Arthropoda; class Insecta; order Lepidoptera; family Sesiidae; genus Bembecia; species Bembecia ichneumoniformis. Next base: position 1,749,421 of record OU342531.1, read on the forward strand.
ATTGATTTTTGTGTTATTTTGATGGTTTACTGAATGTCCACTTGACTGTAGGTACAAACGTGTTGTTCAGAAATCACCTTGAGGAAAGGGGCCTCACAAAAAATGTTACACTGAAGCACCAACACAAAAATTAAAAGCAATTTTTGGGTTATTCACTTTAAGGTTAAGGTTTTATTCACTTGGTACGCATATACAACAAATTTCTTCTCAATGTTTACTTATTAAGTAACATCGATGTTAAGTAGGTATACTAATTTATGAAATAAGATAAAAGATTAAAATTTGTAGTTGTCATCGAAAATAGATTGTTTAATGAAAAAAAAAAAACGGGACAAGTGCGAGTTGAACTCGCGTGAAGAGGGTTCCGTACGATGTTACCTATCTGCACAATATTGAGTGATTTACCATGTCATTTTAATATCTTATAGGTTTTCCTATAATTTCTGTATTTTTTTCAAAATTTTAGGTTCAGTATTTTCCGTTTTTTAGGGTTTCATTTTTTTACTCGGACGTACGGAACCCTAAAAAGTAGGGGTTAATATAAGGTAGCCTTATATTAATATTGTTTTTTTATAATCTTTATATTCTTTTTTATTTCTTTCCTGTCCGATAACTATTTTTTAAAATATGAAAGAAAAAATAAGATTTTCCAGGTAGATATTCGCCTTAAAAAGTGTCGTTCATGAAAGATTGATTTCAACACCGCACAAATTTGCTGGCGATGTGGCAATTGTAAACATTTTGCTTAGTGAAGATGCCACTTGCATACAAGACCACTACTCATCGTCAATCTTGACACGTTCTGTACATACGAGCGCCAGTTTATATGGTGTATGTATATTCAAATGTATGTCTAAATAGATACACTCTGAACTGTCTTTGCACAAGACAGTAGACGTAGTCTTTGAAATTTTTGTCTTCTTGAACAAATTACCCGTCACAACTTTAAAGCCTTCAAACATTCGGCTTACTATACTTCAGTATAGTAAGCAGAAGATCAGAAGGTCCATTAAGCATTCAGAAGAATTCAGCAGTATAGCCTGTGTGTGAAACGAACCCAAAATATGTCCATTTACTTCGTCTTGATAGGAAGTTCCCAACAAAACGTAATTGTTAAAGTATAACTTTAGTTACATGTGAATATTTACTAAAGAAACCACCTCAGTCATCACTCGCAGGCGAATAAAATGATGCTCTCCGATATATCTGTATTACGTTTAAGTTTCTCTTTTAGTGCGCGCTCGAGCGTCAACTGAACCGCGCTTCAATACACAGACTTACAAGTCTACTGGACGAGACTTGATATATATGTAAGTTCTATTTGTTTTTGCAGACATGCAGATATCTAGAAATGTTTTTCTTGCTCCAAGCACGTATACAAAGGGGAGGATAGTTGGGATTTATCCCCCCCCGAAATCTGACTGAAAAAAAAAAACGATAGATGTCATTCATTCAGAAAGTAAGAAAAAAAGACTGGTCGGCATGTGTGACACTAGATTTATAGATCGTCACGACTCTATAAATGTATTTTGTGAGTTACTCAAACCTATTGTCATTACATTGAGAGAACTATCCTGCACAAACAGAACTGTTGCCCAAACTGCGTCTACATTCATAGCTGCGATGGAAAAGAGTAGTTTCTTGATTTCTCTAAAAACCTGTGAAAGATTTTTCAGAAAAATTAGAGTAAAGTACAGTGATTACAGCGATTTTTACACAGTTCACATGGTTGTTTCAATGTTTGTCCCCCCCCCCCCCCCCCCCCCGAACCAAAAGTCTGGATACGTGCCTGTCTTGCTCTTTTTCTTCGATAGCAAGCAGCTGTGACTGCTCAAAGAAAGATGAGACTTATAGACTTCCTGATAACTCACAGAATAAATATCGAATAGAAATATGCATATGAGACAAACATCTTCTTAAATCGATATTGCAGTCTTGTCAACTTTGCTACAAAACAATAAGATATTTAGTCACCGTTTAGTTTTTAAGTATCGATTTAGACTGAAGAATTTCAGTTTTGCAGTCATAGGGGCAACTCCTCTGGCGGCAGTGACCAACCCTTTATCAACTTGAAATGTGTATAGGTAATTTATTTAATTAGGAACTTAATTGTATTCATAGAAAAGGCTTATTTCGTAATCTATGATCTTTGTATTCTCAATATAAACTTGTTATAATATACTGCTTGCTTACGCGTAATGACAATTTCATTGCCTCGTAAACTGTTTTATATCGACGTTGATAACATCTTGATTTGTCATTTCGCGTGGCGGACGGATATTGTGCTCTGTAAGAGCACAGTAAAAACGGAGCGCTCCAACAGCTAAAGATAACACGTCACTTTACAGCGTTAAGCTAAACGCTAACTGTCGTAAACTCGACAGAGGACGCTAACTGGGGGCCATCATTGCCACCGTTCACGCTTACGGCCATCGTTGTTAGTGCAAATGGGATAGTCATAAGTTTGCTTACAATGAGCTCCGTAAACACAATGGACAGTGTCACTTCTGTATACTTTGTACCGAAAACTTTTTATTGTTGACAACATTTTCTTTGCAGTTTCTCACTTCTAACAGCATATTACTTCCGCATGTAAAGCTATTCCACTACCGACCGGCGAATTAAAGAGAGCCGCGGGATGAAGGCTGTTTTGACCGGCCCTATTGGAAAATTATGTCTAGCAGTCGACGTCCTACGGCTGAGAGATAATGATTGTGATATTACGTAACGGAATCATTGCAGCACCAGCATAGTTCTCAAGAAAGGTCTAATGTTGTAATAATCGAATTCTCAAGACAAGTTTCCGTTATTGGCCGTCAGGGTAGCGTGGCAGGGAAGATTACGTTTCAAAGGCAGCCCATCCGGCGACATAACAGGGTGGGCCCTTCAGAAGACCACTTACAGGTACTTCCAGGTGGGTACAGCATATGTGCTTTCATTTTTCGGTAAATAAATAAGAGATGCCAGAGCCCCGTTCCATAAACCTTATCCCAGGGAGTAGCAAATCTCAGATGAAATTGGGTAGGTCACATCGCTTTTAAAAACGGCTCTTTGTCTTATAAAATTCTGGAGACAAAGACAAAGGTAACAAAACGCTTTACGGATAGACCGAAGACACGAAGGAAGGATAATATGTCAAAGGAGTATGGAATGGTCAAACTAAATAGGGACTGATGGCGACCAATGAAGGAGAAGTCTACAAGGAAATTGATGAGATTGAGAGAAAGAAGGGAGAAAACAAATGACTTTCTGTTTTCCCGTTATGAAAAGCTAAAGATCTAAAGCAACTGATATAGATCTTGAAAACCGTTAAAATGTGCCTTAAAACGTAAATACAAATTCAAAAACTTTTAAACTGATTTTAAAAATTCTTTCACCTATAGAAACCTATATTATCAGCGAGAAAAATAGGATGTATTTTATTTTCAAAAAAAAATTAGGATTCCTATGAAAATTACAATAATGTAACATAAGGGAAAAAAGTATATACGCATCAAAGTAATTATTTGATGTACGCTGCGAAAACTATTGATGACTAACGACCCGCCCCTGGCTTCGCCCGGGGTGCAATTTTTATATATATGAACATTCCCCGTCTATCCCTCTTTCCATTAGTGAAAACCGAATTAAAATCGGTCTACCCGTTCACGGTGATGCCGTGACCAAGGGAATTGGTCTATTATTAACTATTACAGTTAAGTCACAATAATACAATAAATCACAATTTATCGAAAGATGATGGACATTTGAGGAACTCTTTTTATGTAATTTTTATTTATGACAGAAGTTGTACGCGAGTATCTGTGTAGGGTGAAGATTTACTGACGCTATCAAAATAACGGAAAATTGAGTGAGTAATGATGGCAGCGTAAGCAATGTTATGCATTAGCGTTGCATCGATGCATCAATGTCATCGATGTACCTACTGATGTGTGCATAACGTCCAGCAGTTTCATTTGCTATGTAAACGGGTACAACAAAATTTCCATTAAGATAAGTCGTATTATTAAATCAAGGTTTGTCTACGTTTTACGATTTCTGTCTTTGGAACACGTTTATATATAGATTATATAAACGTGTTCCTTAAAGTTCCCTGCATTACTTCAGGGATCATATTCAGTATTAGGAAAGAAAACAATGCTTAAAGAATGTAAATATTATATGAAAGAAAAGAAAGATTTAACAGTCCAAGATTTAACACTGGTTAAATTACTGCTAATCTTCATTAATAATACATTATTTTTAATTTTAAAGTATTTTTGTTACTAAATGTTGAAGTTATTAAAAACTATTTTAAGACTATTTTATACAAAATTTTAGTTACTCCATTATATTTATGTAAAGTCCGGGAAGACTGTTCTGGGAAGAGCTTAATACTTTATATGTTACCTAAAGAAACAGAATAAAAATAGATATGTATACGTGCATAAATGGTGGCACAACAAGAAGCGTTCCACCGAAGCAAGCAACTTGTTCCTAATCCGAACTTGCTGTTGTTATCCGCGACTAATCCGGATGAGATGTATGGTGCATGTCGTAAGCGGATGTTTAGGAAATAGCACTAATTTGGATTTAAATTCATAGATCGATGACATTTCTTTGTAATACTATGAGTCATTGCTTTTTTTTGTTTGGGTGTGAAAAATAATACCACGGCGTGGGTTACTCAAAAAAGAATCGCTAAATGTGTTTTTAAGTGTAAACTCGAGAAAGGCTGGATCAATTCGGTTTTTTTTTAAATATTTGTTGACTTACCGAGTAAGGTAACGCAATTTTTCTTTTTCCCCATCCAAAATTCCTAGCTGACTATCCAATAGCTTTTGACAGAGCGACTTCTGTCGAATCAGCTAAACGATGATAATAGCTAATCGCAATCGAAAGTAAAATATTATTTATTAGTATTATTGCAAATGTACTAAAACTCCAAAAATAAGTATCGACTTTGCTGCTCTGTTTTTTTCTCATTCTGTTCTTTTGTTTGCGATGTAAGAAGATGCAGTTTTAAAGATTGACTCGTTTAGAACTGCATTAGCTCATATTTGGTGTTCTCACACAGCGTTTTTACAGACAATGAATCTGCCTAAGTTGTGATTATCTTTTACGTCCACATTCCGCTGTCGTTCTTAAATTGAAACATATCGCGTAACGGTTGAAGTAGTGAAGCGGGCACTCACCCGCCACCGAGGTACGCACCACGCGACTTCCACGTGGTACAGTCGACAACCACTGCAAACGTGTCCACTTTCAAAAGTATATAAACGCTAACTTTTACTTGGGACTTTGTCTGTGTCCCTCGGAAACAGTAATTTTTTCTGGATGAAAGGTAACCTGTCCTAAACTATACCTCGAACAAGGTGTATGCAAAATTTCATATTAATGTTAATGAGTGAAATCGTAACAAATAAACAAACAGACATACCAACTTTTGGATTTATAATATTAGTTAGGATTTTCTATTACAATACTATTATATAGGTTATATGTACATTCAAAGAACTTAAGTAGCCAGAATAACGGAATAACAATTCCTAAGTGGTTCATAAACGACATATTCTGTATTTACTATGCATTTCACAAAAAAAGTTCTTATAGGTACTACATCAGAGTTATAAAATTTTAATTTATTTAATAAGAACAAAATAATTAATTAATCGTTGGCTTAATTTCGTAGTAATCAAAATGACAAAAGTCAATTAGACCTTATTGACATTTCGTCTTAATTTCATTCAATACGATCAAAGGAAGATTCTATATAAGATTTTACTAATTATAATTCACTTTAAAGGTCAACTGTTCCTTCAAATTAATTGAGTTAACAAGTGAATAAATTAATCAGTAAACGCGTTTTCGCCTATTTTTAAATATCGTCCTTGTCCAATCAAATGTGCACTTTTTTGGGATTCTAACATTTTGACCTTAGTGAATAGTTCACTGCCTGATCTATCATATAAAACAAGTGCTAAGTGCTTATGAGCACTATTTGTCGAACTGCGACCTCATGCTATATGCAGCAGCTCTACCTTTTATGTAAGTACAAAATTTACTCATTTTCAATATAATAAACAAACTATTAAATTTTCATGTTTAAAATACCAATAACTTTCAGCATAACATCCTAAGTTTCAAATAAAATACTACAAAAACGTTATTTGTTAATATCTCAATATTCTCAATAGAATACTTTTTGCACATAGCAGATTTTAATTTGACAACGACGATATAATGTAAGTATAGAACCAAAACAAACACTGTATAAAATTTTAATAAGAAGTCTTAAGAGTATTTTATGCTATTCCACGACGTCTAATAGTACCTCAACAATGTACGACACGGAGGTTATCGAGTGAAGATCTTTTCATGAGTAGTCTTGCAGCCTTCGCGTTCATTGTGATACGTTATTTAATTCACTTTAGATATTGTATTTGTTATCGACTTACGTCCCTGCCTTAGTGCGCGAACAATGACATTTTACCTGAAATGAAAGATAAGAGATTTAATTTTAATAGAAGATTGAAAGATATTTCTTTAGGATACATATTTCATTTATTCTTTTAAAGCTGATAAAACATGATTTTTAACCTATTAATAAGACTAAAAATGTGTAAAACAACCAAACCCGATTTCAGGCTAAACTAGTTTTTCCCAGGCTAAACCGTTTCAGTGCCTTATAATTTTAAGCATAATTTACTTGAACAATAAAACAAAATCATTTCGACTTATGCCAACCATTTATTTATTTTTAATATGAGGTGGTGGTCGTATTTCGAATTACACTTTTTTTTCACATTGCACCTATTTGTAGCAGTTTTGAATCCATAAATTATTTGCCTTTTAATTTTAAACATAATTTACTGGAATAATAATTCAAAATCAATTCGGCCTAGGCGAAACTGGTTAAGTCTAAAATATTTAGGCCAAACTATATTGTCTTGGGCAAAACTGGTATATCCTGACACGCTTAGGATGAACCGATTTGGTCTAGAACAAACCAGTTTGACCTGAAATCGCATTTAGCCAGTAACATATACTTATACACATATCATACAACGTTGGTCTCAACCGAGTTTATAAGGAAGACATGTTTCCACCGTGGTCTTCTAAATCAACCGGAAGATCTGAAGGTACTAAACCGAAAAATAGTGGAATATACTGAACTATGACTACCTGACAACCGGAGTTCTCTCACACAATCTCGTTAATAGCTTAGATATTCAGCTATAGAAGATAAGTGTGAAATCATAGCACGAGTGCTGTTACAGATCGAGATCGGCAACGCATTTGCAATGTCATCAGGTGAAACGTCTGTTTGTCGAACTATACATTTAAAAAAATACAATGTCAAAAGGTTATTCTTTTTCTTAGATTTATGTCTCCGTTAATTTTTATTTATATTTTAATAGTTAGCAAGGTTGTGAATACATATTTAAATAATTAGTTCGAAACGAACTTCAAAATAATTAACAAGTACCACTCGTGGGCGGCTGAATGAAACTTATCCGCAATTTGTATTGGGCATTCTGCCCAGAGCGGTAATAATGAATGTTGATAATACTGACAGTGACATTATAATACAATACACAGAAGTGAACAGACACTTCGACAATGAACGAGTGTTCAGAAATAAATGCTTTTTCGAATTTATTTAAGTGTTATTTAATAAGCCAAAATTCGTCGTTCAAAAATGATAAAAGTCCATAAGACGAATTAAATTCCCATTTGTTTTGTATTTTCCATGCACAATCGTTATACAAAAAAATACATACAGTGGGATAAAACAATTTAAAAAAAAAATAGTAAAAAAAAAACAGTAGAAAAGCAACCTTATCGATATTTGCTTACTTGTTAATTTAATAAAGATTAAAAAAATTGCAATTTAAATCTACAAAATGATGCTAAAATTTGAAAATATTCAATTAGAATAGGTTGTCGTTTGAAACTATGTATATTTGCTCTCGACGAACGCCCACGACTAAAATCTGTTTATACTTAGCGCCTTAGGTTAACTCGTTTGAATCGCACGTACTCGTATTTTCTCCTATTTAAGGTGACATCTCATCTCATGTCAAGCATGTGACATATTCGCGAAGTCGTCAAAGGTGAATGACTCTTGTCTCCAAGCGCTCAAAGGTCGGCCGAGGTCATATATTACAACGGAGCCGTAACTTACGCCTTCTTCAAGTCTCAAGTGGCGTGAGTCATCGCTTGCGCAATTAGGTCGAAATAAACACGTAACCATAAAAAACAAATAAAAACTGTCGAATAAATCCTCATTTGTTAGGGAAATGTACAAACAAGAATTTTTGTATTATTAAGGGTGGCAGACAGGCAGGCCGTCCACTTGATGATAGGCTAAGACTATAATGACAGGTGGTTGCCGTCGCGTCCGTCGCCGAAGGACACAACCAATACCAAGATGGGTCAGGTGCGCTGCCGACCGTGCAGTTATTTGTTTACGGCACGCTTGAAGAAGCCCATATTGCAGCTAGGTGGAAAAATTTGGACGATTTTGGGTATCATCCTTACGCAGGGGGCCATGCTAATCTTCTCTGTATCGTTCCAATTTAGTATATGTATTGCCGAAGCAAGTACAGCCGTATCGTATCATCTCAGACGTCCAATGCTAAACATAGGCTTCTCCCATGATTTTCCAGTAGAACCTAGGTCCAGCGTCGACACGCGGCCATATTGTATGCGTATGTAGGTAGTCGTGACATTAGGTCGTCTGTCCATCTTGTAGGTACTACTATGTATCTGTACAACTTGCAGTACCCAATGCATCGATGACCCATTGTCACATACTAATCCGCTGAGAGATGTCGTTTACATTCGTATGTCTATGAATGTCCTCACTTTTGATTTGATCTCGCTGAGTAACTTCGAGCATAGCCATGACCTCAGCTCGTTGAGGGGCGTTGGGATTTTTTACGAGGCTTATAGTTAGAAGATTAAGTTTCAGCGTCACATGTAATCACTGGCAACACAGAGGTATCAAAAACGTCTGTTTGGAAAAAAACTGGGTGCTCAAGTGACAAGCTTAAATAAAATCACTTGTCCTACGCAGACGCATAGTCAAATCTACTAAGTGTAGAAAACTGAAATTTGGAACATACATAAGTTTGTTTTATAACGTAATCATCCACTAAGAAAGGATTTTTGAAAACTTCAATAAAATTGGCGAATTAATTGAACCTTCTCTGGTCCCCACGACTATTATTTTTGTGTGATCCTGATAACATATTAAAGTAACTGTAGATTTATAATAAACAGCTTCAACTATTTACAATCCACTGTTCTCCTAACAAATAAATTTCTTAAATCCCATTGATATGTTTTAAAAATGTCTATACAACAGATAGGAATATTACGTCGTTAGGTAAAAATAAAACTTATTTAATAACTCCCAAAAGTTGGTTACAGGCAGTTCCTTTACTATCGCAAAGCTATCTCGGCCATTATCATAAGTTAGCGAAGTAATTTGAGATGACTTATAGTCGAACAGACATATTGTTAGCGGAATTATGTAAAACTCCATCGTCTCCTTCTATAGTAATTTACTAATGGAAAACCGGAATAATTTATGGAATCTGTATTTCACGACTCACAGAAACACCTACTATATTTTCAAACTATTGCCATGCATAAAATAATTACAATAGACGTATATACTAATATGATAGCCCCGTAGATTCGCGCAATACGTCGTTTTATAATAGTCTATGGGCGAGTTTTACCCAGAGACAGTACAACGCCCTGCGGAGCCAATATAATAATGCGTTGAAGGTGCTGTTGGTACTGCCAAGGTTCTATAGTGCGTCGGGGATGTTCGCTGAATCGGGAGTAGACTGCTTCTATAAAACTATGAGGAAACAGTGTGCACCTCTAGTGCGCAGGGTTCGGATCAGCTTCAATAGCATCCTCAATGCATTTACCGAAAGGCTTGATTGTCGATACCTGAACTATTGTTGTATTGTTCAACTACTGACTAATGAGGACAGCAGTAAGTCAACTTAAAATATTTTTAGTAACATAGTATTAAGTTGAATGTAACTTACAAATAATCAGCAATAGTCGAAATAAAGAGTTTTATTATTATTAATTAATTTTAAAAATGTATGTTGTTCAGAGATTTGTAAGTTGACCTCAAAGCCTCGCCTCAAAAACACCCTGTGTATTTAGCGGCTAAGCATATTGGGTTATGAAGACTTAAAAAGAAGTTCACCTGTTTGAAGGCAGCTCGGTGCATGAATTATAGATGCCAAAGCCTATTCCACTAATTCCACCTTGTGTTTGTCTTTAATCCCTTCAGAGTTTGTAGCACACTTTCACATTGCTGTTGCTTTTGTTTATAGGTGATTATAAAGTCCCTAAAATTAAGTGTCCCCATGGTAGTCATGGTAGTCTCCTACTATCACGTGAACTGTCATCAGCTTGTCTGCGGTAGTTTAACATTAAAGCGTGGATAAAAAGTTCATCGTATAGTAAACTACTGCAATGTTTATATGCGATCAAATATTTGATTGATATCCATGATGCATCCATAGGCTAGCTTGGGCATAATTGAACGTTACATTGAGGTTCCCAAACCACATTAATAATCATAAAATCTCGAAGTCGACCACACAATAAGAAAAACGTACAGAGAAATTATACTCATAATAATTTCCAGTCGAAAACGTGGTCCCGAACTGAGCAAATTCGTATTGGAAACCACATAAAGGAAAAAAGTAATCAATATTAATAAGGCATACGTTCGCGTTGTTTAAATATTAAAACAACTTTTAAGGCTTTCACGTCGGAGACTGTAATGAAAAATTCTGAGACAAAATATAATATTAAACATATATTTCTATTTACACGAGAGGAATTTAATATTAGTTCTCGTGATACTGTCGCACAATGGAGGACTATTATACGAAATGGATTTTCTTGAATAAAAGTAACAACTTACTTAACTAACAGAATACACATTCACATACACGTCTATAATAAATAATAAGGCCCTAAATCATATAACATTCAAGACATGTCATAAATTTAAAAGAACAAAGAGTAGTAGAGTAAAAATTATGTACAAAAGGCCAATTATTGATTACTTTTTTATTAATTACTGATTAAAAAGGGCTATTTCACTCATATGATAATTATTCGACTGATGGCTGTTTATTTCTTTTTTGTATATATGTATAGCAAATTGATGTTGATTTGATGCAAACAAAAACAACCCTTTTTAGATTGAAATAAAAAATTTAGGATGAGATTTCTTGCCAGTTCTTTCCCATAGAATATTCCTTCCCAAGTGGTGGTATATGTAAAATAATTGACTTTTGTAAGAGACTGAAATTTAGTCCTATACATTTTTTATTATTATTTTTTATTCAAACACATAAAATACTCATTTAATTCATGTAACAAAAGAAGAATTCTAATGTGTGAACTATGTTACTATAAAGTTTCATCAAAATCCGGTCAGTAGTTTTTGGGTGAAACAGTAACATACATCCATACATGTACATTACGTAAAACTAGCTGGTGCCCGCGATTATGTCCGAGTTGAACGGCAAGGGGACATCAAACAAATTATATTTTCAAAATCGCAGTTGAAAATTCAATGACATTAACCCCCAGGCAGCGCAAGATATCTTTTTACGAGTCACAAAAAAGGCAGAACTTTTTTTATCGGATCCAATTTAGTACAATAACTATTCTGGGTGGATTTGCGATAAGCTTTTTATAACAAGGGTATAGCTGGGCACAAAGTACCAGAGTACGCTACCAGCAAAAGGATAAAGGCAATTTAACCTAGCCCAAACCTTAATCTAGAATATAAATTTACAGTAGCGAAGCCTTGTACTTATTACGAAATTCTTTCGTTTAAACATTTGCAGAGGTATGCCAAATAAATTGATATTATTAGCCTGGTTTTGCAGGCAAAGCGTCGCACTGACAATTTCATTTCAATTCATTGTTCATTCGTTTGCTTTCATGTTCATTGCTCCTCTAATATGTATTTTCTAATTCAACGAAGGCAACATACCACAATGTATCACATATATATGTTTATTTTAATATAGTGGCAAGGTTCACTGCATACTGGAGTGACTAACTGGAAGACTATTCCTATTCGCTACCAGTGTGGGGGAACAGTGATTGCATTTGGCGGTAGTAACCTTAGGGATCGCCGTCCGTCGTCGTTTCCGACCAACGACGAAATCCTAACTAATATTATAAAATGAGATTATTATTTTTTTATGTTAAGATCAGCAGACAGGCTGACGGTCCACTTGATAGTAGGTGGCTACCGTCGCCTATAACACAAGCAAAGCCGTAGCTGCTACAAGTGATGCGCTGCCGACTACAATAGGATTAAGGATAAGGGATTGGGAAGGGATAGGGAAATGGGCTCTGGCATCCCTTACTTCACTCACCGAAACACAACAGCACACGTGCTGTTATTTCACGGTGGTCTTCTGTAAGGGGGTGGTTACTGCCGCCAGGCGGGTTGCCCAAATGACTGCGAAACGCAGTGCACCCTGCCACTACTTTCCAAATTCAAACCAGAGCCAAATTTGAAAAGTTCATTTTTCAAAGTTGACCCTGCCGGGAACCCTAGAGCAGAGTGTTAAGACAAGCAATCTAACCACTCATCCAACGGGCTCGTCAAACGCTTTCACAATTTAACTACTCAACTCATCATAATGAAATTTTGCTTACACGTTATTGGGGATACAGAAAAGCACATAGGTTATCTATGTCTAAAGAAAAAAGTGCTATTCCTGAAAAATCATCTAAAAATTAAAATAAAAAATTCAACGCCTGAAAAAAAATCACCAATAAAGATTAAATTAATGTTTTAACACTCAAATAGCGAGGAAAAGGCTAGTATAATGTAGCTTAGTAGTTCCAGAGACAAGCAAGGACATTTTTTAACTGCGAGTGGGCTTTATCATTCACAACAAAAAAGAATAGTTGCTATTAACAAAGTCGATCAAAATAAATTTGGACACAGAAATGGTTATAGTATTTTCGAAATTTTCACGTTTCGTTTCGCACTCATAAATTGGAGAGCGGTAGTAACCACCCGCTTACAGTGAAATAACACCACATGAGTTGTGTTTTAATGGATGAGTAATGGCTGCCAAAGCTCTTCCGCGAACCCCAGATGTTGTACAGATCTATAGGCTATAGCACATCTAATGGGCCGTCTGTCTGTCAATAATACTTCGTATAAAATACTTGGCTCATGTCATTTTGACGTCATTGCTTATATGAAGATGCGGTCGCAGCAATGTAATAGACGCTGCGTTGGAGTATATTATTAATATTTAAATCAATAAGATAAATATTTTAAAACTCCACAACCCAATTGAAGCCGTCGTCCTTTTAAATAAAGCCATTTTCGCCCCCCACAAAATGGACTTCTAGCTAAATTTTATATAAGGACAGTTGTGAATGCACGCGAACTAGGAACAGTATATGAAAATCTTATATTTTCATTATCTTAATGTGAGTTAGTTATAAAATTCAAAGTTACTCTTAATTGTTATTATTTATTTATTTATTAGACATCGAATAATGAAGCTAATATTTGTAATGTCCCATAAAACTGGAAAGCAGTTTGACAAAGGGATTAAATTGTTAAAAAAAAAATAACTAATCCAAATTTCATTAATTAAATTAATGAATTTAGTTAATATTTTATTCAATTATTTTTAAATTATTACTTGTTGATTAATTATTACTTATTACTTATTTTATTATTATTACTTATTTTTAATTTATTTTTAAAATTTTAAATGTTTAATTTATTTCCCTCTTGGACATTTATTGTTTTTATATTATTTTTTTATTATACTATACTTGTTCCTGGTTGTTTTGTTTTTATTGAATACTAGCGACCCGCCCCCGGCTTCACCCGGAGTGCAATTTTTATATATATGAACATTCCCTGTTTATCCCTCTTTCCATTAGTGAAAACCGAATCAAAATCGGTCTACCCGTTCATGCGTGATGCCGTGACCAAGGGAAATAGCGATTCATTTTTATATATAGAAAAAAAGATAACAATCAATATACAAACATAAACTAAATTAAAAACGAAACATAAAGAAATGTAGTAATCCTAATTAATCCTAACTAATATCATAACTAAAATCACAAAATCGAAAGTTTGTTAAGCCTTCACGAATTCGAAAGTTAGTCTGTCAAACATCACGAAATTTTGCATACAAATCAGGGGTACAGAAAAGAACATAAGGTACCTTTCATTCAAATAAAAGTACAATTCTCTAGGGATGCGGATGAAGTAGCGGGCAAAAGCTAGGGATATGAAAATGGTTTGATAGGTCTTTACTTATATATAGTGAAACACTACAGCACAACAAGGGCTGATACTTCACGACTGTAACGGATGTAACTATAAATTAAGTTACATTTTTTTTCGTAAAATTCCTTTTGGGATTTTTAATTTTAAAACACTACAAAATATCAGTGACGCGCTCACCGAAGAGCGAACTTAATCAACTTTTTCCACGTGACATGTTCTGTAAAGTAGTGTGCACCGAGGGTTTTGCCGGGTGGCGAAATTAAATGAAAGGTGGAGGTGAATGACAAATGAGGTTGACGCTGGGTAGGCGGTTTTTGATGTGCCCATAGCCCACCCTCTATGTCTTCACAGTATCTCTCTGCACACATGCTCGCCTATCCTGTTTCTCTGTGTACAGTCGAGGACATAACTTACATATACATCATAACTACTCGAAACTTTTTCATCATTCATATGCTGAAAGTATGTAGTACTAGCTTTTGTCAGCGACGTCATCCGCGCTCCTTTTTTAGGATGTTATTTTTAAATACTAAAATTTTTTGGCAAGATTCACAGATAAGAGATGGACACGTGCACTAACAGCATGGAAAGGACCACAGGGGAATAGACGCAGAGGTCGACCATGTTCCAGGTGGCAAGACGAAATAGAGGCAGCTGCAGGTAGGGGCTGGATTGAGAGAGCGCAAGACAAAGATGTTTGGAATTCTATGGAGGAGCTTTTACCCGAGAGGGGCACATACAAAAGCTATAGTAAATTAAATAAATTTTAGACTAGCAATGAATGAGAAATTAAGAATATCAGTATCCATTTTATTAAAAATTAAATTTTATTATTATTTTATTTGACTATCTGACTTTTTGACTTATGACTAATATGACTATATATTTCAATGAGTGTTAACTTTAATTATTTCATTTGTAATTTTTGTGATTATGTATGTGACGAATAAATGATGTGTTTATTGTGTGATACCTACATATCACACAATAAATAAAGAATTAATTTTTACTTTTTTTCGCATGAAAGGTACCGTATGTCGCTTTGTGTACACATGAAAATGTGCAAAATTTCATTGCTATCGGTTGATTAGTTAAGGCATGAAAGGTATAGATGAAAATTAGATTTTACAGTCTAGATGTAAATTAATTTGGAAATCGAACTAGGCTTTTTACATTTACATGACATTTGAAAATATGTATGTAGAACAGCAGCACATATTAAGTTAATACTATTCCGCGATATGATATATTGTAGGTACATTCCCAATACCAGGGTACTCCTTGAACGGCCATTTGAAGAGAAATAAGTAAGGAAAGTCAGGAATGATGAACCGAATAACTTCCAAGATCAGAAGTGCTCGACTTAAATCGACTAGCACTCAGGCCGAGAGTCAAGGGGGCTCGGAAAATAATCACGTACCAATATAACCCAAACGCGTGCGTGGGACACAATTACCCATCGCTAAGGTATTTACACACGGCTTAATAAGAGGAAGCGTGTAATTTTTCCCAAATCCTCTAACGGAGGGTCTATGAGGATATCCGCTAAGGAGTTAAACACAAACGAACGAGGTCATTCTATAACCGTTCTGATTCATTATGTTACAGGAATATATAAATCGTATCGTATATAAGCAACGTTTCCCCTTTTTACATAATATTTTTTACTCTCATTATACATGTAAAATAATTCTTGTGTTCGTGTTCAAGTCAATAAAATACTGAATGGGATGGGCTGGACCGATTTGGATGAATTTTTTTGTTTGTTTGAGAACCTAGATGGTTTAGATTCACAATTGGACTGCGTGTGTGTCGCTTCGATAGAATTCCAGCTTTTTTCGGGTTGGGGTAGCAACCTATGCTAGTTTTTTGTACAAATTTCATTATCAAACGAAAAACAAAAATACCAAAAAAATGCATTTCTATCTCTATCTACTTATGCACATTACCCATTTCTGAACACATGTTTCTGTGCAATGTAAAGGTTGCTATAAAGGTTGATACAGAACAGTAAATAAACAATATATAAAACTAATCTTTGCCCACTGGTCGAAATTCGTCCATAATCAATTCGAAGGTGGGGTTCCTAAACGTTTTTATTGAAAAAATCGCTTACCAAGTAGAGTAGAAAAAGGTGCTGGATAAAGGTTTAAAAGTTAAAGTTTTGTCTTTACCCATTTATAATATAGATTATCTAATGGATGTATATGAACACGCAGAGTATGTGCCTTCTCGAATGCGGGTACAATCACACCCGCCCTACGCCACGGCCCTACTACGAGAGTGCTAC
This sequence comes from Bembecia ichneumoniformis, assembly GCA_910589475.2. Classification (NCBI taxonomy): domain Eukaryota; kingdom Metazoa; phylum Arthropoda; class Insecta; order Lepidoptera; family Sesiidae; genus Bembecia; species Bembecia ichneumoniformis. The sequence continues at coordinate 1,766,034 of OU342531.1, forward strand.
GAGGCTCCGTGATAGTGCTACAACATATCTTTATTTGTTTGTCAACTCACGCGGTGCTACGATTATGTAACTGGTAAGGAATGACTAAAAATTCAAATTTATTTATCATTAAATAAAATCGCGTTAAGTAATCGTTTTATTTCATAGGAAAAATGTACATGTTGATAAAAACCATTGAATTATCTCTTTTATAAATAAAAAACTAAGAAATAAGATTTCGTTAGAATTTACCAGAATGTGATAAAACTTCAGTGTGTTCTGGGTAAGATGGTTGATGAGAAAAAAAAAACATTTCTAGGCATAATTGCAAAGTATGGTTGGTTCAGCTATATATAAATGAAAAGCCATTTGATTATTAAATTAAAATACATGCATAATATTAATAGTATATTAATATTAAATTATTACATAATAATATTAAAATAAATGCTACTGATAAAGAACACAAAAACAAAGTGTCTTTCCCTTCATAGGGACAGTTAGATAATGGTCATATTCTTAGTTATTAATCAATTTAGTAATCTAGGTTAAATTGAAAATGCTCTTAAGATGTACTTTCTCAGGTACACCCTTAACAAAAAAATTATTTAACAATTGTATTATTTTAAATTTAGAAATATTTCAATTTTGTTATTTCAAAAAGGTGGTAAATTAACCTTAAACTATTAAACGAGAACGCAAATTTTTATTTATTTTTATTTTTTATGTTAAAGTCGTCAGACAGGCTGACGGTCAACTTCGTGGTAGGTGCCTACTGTCGCCTATAACACAAGCAACGCCACAGGTGCTGCAAGTGCGCTGCCGACAACATCAGTAGGATTAAGGATGAGGGATTGAGAAGCGTTAGGGAAATGGGAAATAGAAAGGGTTAGGCAATTAAGGATTATTTAATATTTAATCTATATTGATACTAATAATATTACAAAAAGGTAAAGTTTGTATGTATGTGTGTTTGTTTATATGTATGTAACTACTCATCTGATTTAAAAAAATCTTTCACCAATAGTTAGTATAGAATTTCAGGATGGGCATAGGCAAAATATTCCACGCGGGTGAAGGCGCGGGCACCAGCTTTCTAAAAATCAAGCTCCAACGCTTGGTGTCAATGTATGTCAAGCTTTTAAAGAAAATAATTTAATTTTTAATTAAATAAAATATTATTAATAAAATATTATTAATTAATAAGTAATATTTTTTTTAATTATTGCTTTACATATTTTGTCAGGCACTATATGTTTTATTTTTCAACGCGGACGAAGTTGCGGGTACAGCTAGTATTAAAAAAAAAACTGGCAATGTTACCATTTCTGCTAACCACGATATCTTTAATACAACAATATTTTCTTTACGATACACGATTGAAATCTAATGACATAGGACCAATTCTTGCAGGGTCGGCCAAGCAATAACATCGATCCGCTTCGAGAAGATTGAAATGGATTAAAGAACACTGAACTTATGTCGTTTAGATATACCACACGGCTAGAATACAATCATTATCATGCCTTTTCAATTTAGTTATTTATCAGTCCAGTAATCACTACTTGACCAGTACAATCGTCTTTAAAAGCTAGTAATATAATTACAAATATTACATAATATAGCAACAACATATAAGCTCCATATACATTTTAATATGGAGGGTCCTCTTAATTATAATTGAGATACGAGTACATTTCTTTTGTCTCTGTGAAACTCTCTCCCGACGCGTAAAACAAAACCTATATATTTCTACGAACAGAGGACTGAAAATGTGAACAGCGATATTTTTATCGCCGATACAAAAAATCAATTATCCCTTACAATCCCCATATTTTTCCTACAAGTCTCCGGAGGAATAAAACGTTCTGTTTCCGCTAAACGAGTAATATTTTTTTGTAGCGTAACTATTATACTATTGACGAGTTATAACTATTTTTTTATGTAAAGATTGGTAGGCAGGCTGACGGCCCACTTGATGGCAGGTGAGTGAAAAAGTGAAAAGGAGGTGATTGCAGAATTGGCCTTGACATCCCTTACAGTTACACACTCGTCAAAACAACAAAACACGTATGTTTGTTTGTTACCTGTTGTTATACACTGTAGTCTTCTATAACTGGGTGGTTACTGAGGCCAGAAAGCATTACTGCCATCACACGGACATTCCAACAAATGACTGTGGAACGCAGTGTGCTATGCCACTACTAAAATGTGTACTAATGAGATATTAAAATATCAATACTATCCTATGTCACAAACTTGTGACCTACAAAAAAAAGGCTCGAGTGAATATTGTACTAAATATGAATTATGTAACCGGTACTTTAATTTCTAACAAAAGGCGGTTATTTTGTTTTTCACCAAAGCTACATCATCGGCGGCTTCGTAACCGAGCGAGCTTCGTAATCGAATGGTTAAATACGGATCAATAAGATGTGTGTTAGATATCAACGACCTTCAAAATAATGGCTTCTTAAAATAGTATCGTGACATATTATTCTCCAAAGTAAAAATACTCTTTCATGTGAAGCTTCGAGGTGTAAATTTGTAATTTGGTAATATTACCAATTTCTGTCATGTTGACTTTAGCATTATTGTCATATTGTGGACGTGATATTTTAATAATTCTGTGATAATTCTTGTTCGTGTCGTTGTATTGTTTTGTTTATTGTAATTAATAAAAGAAAGCGTACCGCTAATTTTAATAATGATAAGAAAGCGGTATTAACTCATTTGGTTTAAAATAACAAAAAAAAAATGCTGAAAAACCAAAGGGTGGTGCAGACTTGAGGACGAGTTTAATAACATTAGTACACATTAGTTTGGAAAACATAAAACGACAAATATAAAAAAAGGTTTAACAAGTCAAAAACGAGTGGTTTTCAAAACTGATAAGTTTATTGTTTTGTTGTTTTTATTTAAACGGCTGTTTAAACCTTAAACAGGTGTTTAAATACTAAACATCTGATGGTGAACTCTAGCCTAAGTAGAGGAGCGGTCTCAAAGAATGAATTATGTAGATACATAATAAACGGGATATTAAATATAATTATTATTTACGTACATAAAAACGGGATATTACAAAATTTAAATATAATTTTACTAGACTCTACCTGGAATAACGTGAAATCTAAAAAATCTTAGATGCCGACAATCTGTTATATTTAGATCTCGACAAAAAACTATACTTATTTTTAAAATAATACGATAATATTTATTTTAATTTTCATGCTATGTTTCTAGGATAATTCGTAAAACAAAAATTTTATAGTTTTCTATTAATAATATTTGATATCAATTAATATAAACAGAACACATTAACGTCGAGAACAGAATACATTAACGTCGAGGGGCATAACAAATAATTATATTTGAAAAATGCCTTTTATTTTATATATTATGTTTAGTTCATAAAATATAATAAAAACATTAAGATGAAAGGAGACATTTTCTTTTTGTATTGTATTTTTGTGGAACAAGCGTAGCCTACTTTTTACGGATTAGTATAATGCTGCTTTTGTGGTTCTAAATAAAATTGATACATTTTCCAAGTAGCAATACATAAATGATGGATTATTTATGTGTTAAAATAACAAATTCAACTTTAAATTTGATTCAATGAAAGTTTTTATCATAGTGTGAGAGCGTTGTCTCCAACATCCATACAAACCTTTCATTAAAAAAATGTACTTAGGTAGTGATGGTAAAAGTTACAACGATTTGAGTAACAACACTGTGCCATCGTTACTGTTCAATTTAATAAATGGGATATCGTTTTTATAACAGCTATTATAGTCCAAGATTTGAGCGTGATATATGGTCATCACGCTCAAATTTATGTTATAGGCGTTACTGTGTCATAGTACGGAAATAACAGGCATTAACGTGTTTATTATTTAAAGACTTTGCTCGCGTGAAAAGTTATAATTTCTCCCTAAGGTGGGATTCCTTCCCTAGGATACAAGCTAACTATATAAAAAACCCTGAGTGTGGTTTAGCTGTGATAACAAAACAATTCTAGGGTTAATTTTACATTTAAAACATTGTGTGAATGAGGGATGATTTTCACTTGTTAATGAATGAAATAATTATGAAACATCTATTGTTGATTAGGTTACTTAAATGATTAAACATTTCAATTTGCTAACGAAAACGAAGTTGTCCCAAATAAAATTACTAAATAAAATATTATGAAAATAACCCAATTTCAACCGGGTTATGTAATGTAGGTAACATAAATTATATGTAGGCAATATAAATTATTATATTGCCTACTAAATGAAAGTTTATGTGTATGATTTAGTTTTTAGCCTAAATATTAATGTGTTTCTAATAAGTAAATGATATCGTTCAGGGAGAGGGGGGGGGGGGGGGAGTTCGCAGTAATGAGAACACGTCGATCCTATCGATGTCGGCAACGCTCTTTCAGTAGTATAATAATAAAAAATAATAATAATAAAAAATCTTTATTGACGTAAGCAAGGTACATAGCAATATTTTACACAAAAAAAAAGAGAAATAGTAAACATAAAATATATAAAAGCAATGAGGGTAGTTTGAAATATAAATATAATAACAAAGTGCAACCACTGAAACTAATAACTTCATACAATCTTTATGTTACCTAAATTAATAATTACAAAAAATGTATTTATTGCGCACATTAAAAATATATTGTGGGTATCTAAACTAGGCCTAGCCTGTATTTTAGTACCACACTATCCCAATAGGATAAATCTATGATGGGGTGCATAATAATTGTATTATAATATATTTTTATAGAATTTATATAATCAGCTTATCTGAACCTATGAGCCTATGACGTTGCTTGTGTTAATAGGCAACATTAGTCAGCCACCTACCTTCAATTAGCCTTATAAACTTTCCCAATATAATACTTAAACGTCGGTTATTAAATGGCAATACTTCAATTTTTTTAAATTATATCGTGCATTTCGGTTTAATGTTGAATGAAGCTTCCGTGATAATTTGCTTCACAAGAGTCACAAGAGTGATTTGGATGTCGATGCTTATTAGACTAGGCGGGTTTAAATTCTGAATAAGTTAACTCGTGTATACGCGGCTTAATGCAGACATTCGCTACTTGGCGAAATGACGACGCTACCTTGACGCGGGTGCAAGTTAACATAAAGCTCGTTTAGCCCGTCAATAAGTCGAATAATTTTGTTTTTGATGTCGACTCTGAGACCCTGAGTATTCATCTCTGAATAGGCTTTTATAACCTAAATGATAACACACGACGCTGGTATTTTGAACACGTTTTCATCAACTTTGAAGGTTTCAATTTAATATTTAAATAGTAGACACTTCATGAAACGGCGCCATATATAACGATCTGCCTAGGCACATCACGAACTGCCGCTTTTAGGATCGGCCGCCGACATATACATATATACGGGTTGGAAACCTAGCATATTTAAAATTATTTAAATTCCAAATCATCGTAATCCCAACCATACTTAAATTAAGGGGATACAGAAAAGGACATTCGGTACCTTTCATCCAGAAAAAAAGTACTGTTCCCGAGGGATCATCGGAAATTAAAATACGTTTGACAAAAATATATGTTTCAGCGCCTAAGAAAAGGGGGTCGGACCGAAGTCGTGGGCAATAACATTGACACATGATACCATCGGCATACATAATTTAGGTTATACTAATTTTCGTACTAATGAGTGAATATACTAATTGAATAGTATTACGGTGTTCTTTGGTAAACACGTTGTAAATTGGAAACTTTAATTTACTAACGTCACCTATAACTTCATTTGTTAGGACGGAGGATAGATGCACAAAATTGTTTGAAGCCAGGAGCTTGTGCGTCGCGTCGCCTGTCGGCTCCAATATACAGATACTGTTCATTCGCAGTATTACATTGAAACAGTATTTAAACTTTATTTTCAAACATTAACAATCATAGCCACATCGCTCCGTGAATGTCAACTTTATTGAGGGCTAAAAATATTATTAATGTTATTAAAACTACATACTTATTAGTTATTAAATAGCAACTTGTAAAGTTGCTATTTAACTCATTAGTAATTAAATAGCAACTTTACATGTGCTAGATAGCAACTTTACAATGTTAAAATAAACAAAGGTTGAAAATATGGATCCCATTGCAATGATTTCAAAAACTTTCGTCGTTAAGTATAATTGAGGGTAAATTTCGGTGTACCTGATGACGAATTACATAGTTCACTTGTCGTGAGTATCCTAGGAGGTCCGAGGACAAAGTAAAAATACAAAATATAAATAAAGCAAATAACAAAGAAGCTCACAACTCAGCTATGTAGCGACTTGTAAATGTTTATTTATTTGTAATAGCGAATTTAATATGCATATAAACACCTATGTGAGTAAAATAAACCTAAGTCAATATAGCAAATAAAAACATTAAAGTAGTTTTTCTTGTTTTATTATTAAGAGTCTACGAGTCACGGTTAGGTTCCGATATGGTCCGCCCTAGGAAAACTCTGCTTTAGACATCAGTCTTATTTCACTTTAAACGCTATTGCTGGCTGTAAATAAGGCGCTGTTTGTTGCGAAAACGACAACTAATGGAACTTTTACATACTGTGTTTGATTTATACGGTGGGCGTTGGCTGTCATATCTCGCTGCGCGCCAATTACTCACCACCTGCGGTTCAGTTTAATTCGACGCTTTTCGACATTCATCTCCGTAACTCATTTACTGAGATGCACAATGTTTTGGAACACCACTTACCAACCTACAGCTCTGAACCACACACGGGGTATGTGTAGCTTCACAAATTACTATTCGTATGTATGTAACGTTAGTTCGGTGTCGCCTTAACTTTTTTTATGTAAAAGTCAACAGGTTGGTAGCCTATTTGATTGTATGTGGTCATAGTCCTACTCAATGCCTGAGTGAAGGATGACAGAGCGCGTGTTTTTATCCTCATCTAATCCCTTATCGTTTATCTTATATCCTTTTTACATGTACAGAGAAATCTATTTAATGAGAGACAATAATATTATTGCATGCTAACTTTAAAATCACATGGTTAAAAAAACTCATATTTACTTTCATCGCCTTAGAAGGAAAGAAATTTATATTTATGTAAAATGTGAGTACAATTAACCTCGTAATTAAATAATGTTCTATAGACATTCTGCCATTAGCAATGGCGTACAAATATTCTATATGTGCAATAAAATTAGTACCTAAAATTTCCTATGGTAATATGCTTCAGATGGTTGACATTTAAAAAAGTACCCCTTTCCCCGAAGGGCGAGCAGTCTTCATACCAAGTTTCATCGAAAATGATTCAGCAATTTAAGAAATGTATAAAACGGACAGTATAACTTTCACATTTATAATACAAGTAAGTGGTACTAAGTATGAAATTAATAAAGCAGTCTTAAAAAACACACGAAGTAGCCAAGTTGGAAAAGTTCCTTTCCATAGCTGATCTTGCCAGGAACCGATCCAGTTAACTCCAGTCAAAGGGCCAACAACCTTGACCACTCCACTAACAGCTTTGCTAAAAAACTTGAAAATAGGTCAACAGCACTATTGTTAGCTGTTGATATTACTTGATTTTGAAAACATTTGATTATTTTAGAAAAACAAACAACTAAGTAATCCAATTTTTTTATCATTAAAATGAAATCATTGCTCATTAAAATGAACACACAGTGTAAATAATATCAGCAATGAGTTTGTTAACCCGGCCTTTATAGGATAAGTCCGCCTTTGTATTCTAATTGGGAACTAATTAGTTTTGTAACCATTACTTAGTTCGGAATACTCTATACAATTCGTATGGTAATTAAATTAAGTGGATTTTTTAATTCGCAAACTGAGAGACCCATTTGGCGGCAATACATACTCACGGCGAAATGTAAGCAGTGTTGTTATAGTATTTCGTGCGTCAGTAAAGAATCCTAGAATCTAATCTCCTACACTTTATCCCCAATCCTGCATTTTGGGTGTTGCATGACTGATGACGTAGTTTGAACCCTCTTTTTAGAAGATTTAAAGGTCTTACTGTGGTCACATAGTGATCGGATCATAGTCGCATCCTCATACTTAACTACAGGTCGGCATACCTACCGGTCCACATGAAGGCAAGTGATTACCGTCGTCTATTAACGCAAGCAACAGCATAGAGGCTACAAATGTGCTTCCGACCTTAGTGATACAAACGTAAAGGGGATAGGCAAATGGGCTCTGGTATCCCTTACTCAGTTACCAAAACACGCAACAGCACACATCCTGCTATTTCATGGGTGGTCTTCAGTTACTAGTTATTGCCGCCAGATATTAATATTTTTTGGACCTAACTAAATTCAGTGTTATGCACATAAATAAGTCAATTAATATTCCAGGACTCCAAAACATATGTTTTAAACTACATATTGATACAGTGTACTTTGCGAATATTTGTATAATGTTATGCTTGCTAGGTAGTGGGTAGCACTTATATTATACCCAACTGACGGTACCCGCTTCAATATTGTAGCACCGAGGGGCTTGTTTACCGGTGTGTCAGGCGACTGACGCGTCTGTAAGCGACGCCCGCAAACACTCAAGTGTCGTGTGGAGGGGGCCTTAACACGGCTCATACATCAATATGTATAAGAGACTTTACCATCCTTCCTGAATATAGGCACCGCCTTCTCGTTGCAGGTAAAACTGTGGCAACATTTGCTTACACTTACGATTTTTAATTGTGATGACGGACAGGCTGACGGTCCACTTGATTAGAAGTATTTTTACTCATAAGTAGCGTTATGCATGAATTAAAAATAAAGCTTTTTTGAAAACAAAAATGTCTTTGAATGGTTGGCTTTTAATAAGTTTTTTTTTTTACAAATAACAAAAAAAAAATTATATATAAAAAAATTAATTTTACATGAAAATGTTCATTTTTCTTTTTTTGATAAAATTAACACAGTTACGGAGGATAGAAGGTAAGAGTTGATATCGTGATTTTTTTTTAAATGTGCCTATTTCATATTTGGAACTATTACCATTTCTTTACAATTTGGAAATTTCCTTTTTTTCATACTTCTACAGGCTGGAATCGAAAATATCCCGTCTTCTAGAAACTTATGTCAAAAATGACCCTGAGGGACCACAATTTTGATTGATTAGTAAATTTTCCTGGGCTACTAAGTAATTTTTAAGTATAAATAATGACAAGAAAATATATTTAACATTCCCAAGACTCCTCTATAAATTATAACCCATGACTTATTCTGATGTATAAACTACATCACTGCAAAGATTCATGGAAATGAAAATCTTTCGTTTTCATATCTTAGTAGAATGTCGGCCAGTAGTTGAATTTAGCAAAGTAGAGGGCAGTAGGTATTGCAGAGACATCACTACTAGCCGTTATATTGAAGTCAATCTGATGTTTGTAGTGGATAAGTTGTAGTCGTACTCGATCATCCTCCATCATTACTCGCCGTCCGGGAGAAGAGGGATACAGAAAAAGAGGTTACTTTTCATCCAGAAAAAAGAACTTTTACATAGATTTTACTTATCTATACTTAATATATAAAGCTGAAGAGTTTGTTTGTTTGTTTGAACGCGCTAATCTCAGGAACTACTGGTTCGAATTGAAAAATTCTTTTTGCGTTGAATAGTCCATTTATCGGGGAAGGTTATAGGCTATATAACATCACGCTACGATCAATAGTATTATATATAAGCAGTGTCCAGTACCGCGCGCCGCTAAATTCTAATCTAAAATGAGGATTTAGAAAGAATGGTCTCTGATGTATATTGTAATGCGTCATCAGATCACATCATTATACTGAAGACTAGCTGAGTCCGCAACTTCGTATGCGTGGTATTTGGTATAGCACGTAACTTTTTACGTTACGTGGAATTATATATTGAAATCTAAGTACAATTTATATATTGAAATCTCAACAAAAAAAAGCAAAAATTATCTATAAAAAATTTGTAACGTCAATTTTAATTATTAAAATAAAATACAGTTCAAGCAATAAGACTTTTAATTTGGTTTTCAATGAAATTGATTATCGGGTGAGAAAGGTCCGTAAAATGGAAGAAGAGTTATATATCAGGATGTGGTTACTATCGTAGCGAACGGTCTGTGGTCTCCGCCTCCTTAGGGGGGAAACAGACGAAACGGTGCAATAATGTACACGGACATTAATTAATGTAATAATAACAATTTGATCTAAACATTATAATCTCAGAAACAACTTTAACCGATTTAAATGCAGTTTTCACTGATGTATTGTAGTAAGCTTCCCGTAACATTAAAGATGGGTTTGCTCTTGACCAGCATCTATCCAAGTAGGAAGGATGAGGCCGACGATGGAACGAGCTCACCCAGAAGATGCCTATTCACTCGAACCTTGAAAAGATTTGGGTTATATGAGCTCGGAAATACAGACGCCGGCAGGGAGTTCCAATCCTTAGCAGTGCGCATCACAAAAGATGTTTTAAAGCGCTTGGTCCGAATTAGAGGGATTTCGACAAGGTGAGGATGGTAAGCAGCCGTACGTCTGCATGTCCGATAGAAGAAAGGGGATGGCAGTATGATCTCATGCAGCTCTCGAGCACACTCTCCGAAGTACATCTTATAGAATACACACAGATAGGCAACTTTGCGTCTATGTGCCAGGCTCTGCAGCTTAGTTCTTATTAGTGTATCATCGCCAATGAGTCTCCTAGCTCTGCGATCCACCGAGTCGAGTGCAGCAAGTTGGTATTTTGCTGAGCCATTCCAATCGGTTTTAAAATTCTCGATATCACGCGTACGAAGTTGCAGGCTCAGCTAATTTTGAATAAATGGGTTAAAAAAAATTAAATTACAAAATGTCACACGGCGTGTATTTTTACTTCACATTTTCCGCAACACAAACTTACATTATAATTATTATTTATTAGATTAGTTATGGTAGACTGTAAGGATAAAACGGTAAAGAGCAGATTTACAATAGTCGTATCCTCTATGGTTGCAAATGTCTGCAAAACTCAACATCCTAATATACTAAAGACAAATAAAACGGATTTCAATCATGTTCTGATGAAAGCGAAGAACTACAATGAGGAACAGAAGCAACCAAAGATAGTTTACATCAACAGTGCAACTGTAAATCACTTTTATTTTCAAATAACATCACAGTAAAAATTAGCATGTTCATAATAATTTTAAAGAATCAACTCAATACATCATACTTGCTAATGGATCTTGACGTTCGGAAGTAATTGGTTAGTTCGTTACATACACGAGGCACCAGTAGAAGTACGGTATGCAACCGAGGACGTGAAACACTTCAAAACTTAAACCAATCACACAACTTTATTAAACCGGTTCAGTCATAATGATGTAAGGGATTTCAATATTTATGGACCACTTTACATGTCAGATATATTCGGAGACTAATTTTTTGGGGCTATCTTTATACGATACCTTGTGAAACCGGCGATGAAGAACTCTAAACACATTTCTGTTGTAGAGTAGTTCCATTTTTATAACCCCTTTTACTTGAGCTTAGGTTAGAAAGTTATAACATAAGCAAGCGGTACCAATGTTCCTTTAAAACGCATGCTTAGTAGTTTTACTGAGGCTACTGTGTTATAGGGTTGCCAGTGACCATTCATTTCAAAACTAAAATTTTATGTAATGTCATTATTTGGGGAATCTTAATAATAATAGAAATACATCACACCAATCGTAAAGCCCTAAATTAAGTTCTAAGTCACTTGTATTATAAAAATCAAACAACAGATGGAGGACTAAAGAGACAAAGACCATTTGTAAAGATCGATTCAATAGGTGACCTTGAAGGTTAACAGGCTGATAACAACTTAATCACTCCACCAACGGACACTTAGAGACGAATTCTTCATTAAAGACTAGTCTTTCTTTGTCTTACAAATAAAGACAAACCTTGTACTCGTAGAGATAATTCCTTTTTTAAAGCAGCCATAGAGATATAATAACGTGGACAAATGTCCAACGTTAAAACGCAATAGTAATTCTTGATGCATAAGCCAAACTATGACAGGAGTATTCTTCAATTCTGGCAAAGGAAATTTACTTGGTTCTATCCTTCTATCCTATCTATCTAAAACTTCTAATCCTTTTTATGGAAAAGAACTTTAGGCGGGTCCACTTGATTGTAGATGGCCACTTACACATGGGAGCATGAACAACACTAGGGGCAGTGCAAGTTTGCTGCCGATTCTGACAGCATAAATGACAATCTCCCTTATTTATCCCATATTTTACGTAGCGACATACAACACCACAGATGATGTAAAGTCACTGTGTTCGTCTTCGTATCATACTGAAAAACAGTCTTCCTGAAATTTCGAAATCGAAATTTATTTTTCTTGAGTAAATAGAACAAACAAACTGGTATTATTCACAGGTTTTATAATAGAATACGTAATTTTGTCTGGAAGTCCATGCCCAAAAAGTCTATCCGAAAGCTGAAGTGATTATAACATCAGCTAAGCACAGAATCAGAAAGTTTTTGCTTTGTTTTTCCAGTCCATGATTTCTGTAACGGCAGCCCTGTTCGGTGGCTATAAATCAGACACTGGGTGGATATTAATGGCATCGCCCGGCTACCTCGGAACACGTTTATTGCACACCCCAAATGGACGCGGGGGTGTGTTTTTAATCGGTCGACGATTGTAACACTAATATCTTCTCGACTGTAGCCTGTTAATCGCTCGGCGGTTGCCAAATTTTACTTAGCTGTAGCTGCTCGGAGTGCATTTCGAGTAATATCTCTCCGGCTCGGGTGTTTCATACTTAATTGTGGTTTCAATATTTTATGTATAATAAAAAACAATATATTTGACATTCTACTAACATATCTTTGTTGTCAAATCAAAATTTGCTGTGTGTAAAAAGTGTACTTTTGAAGATATTGACAAAAAAGCTTTCCAGAGAAAATTTTTATTATTTACAAAGTATTTTATTTGAAACTTTGAATTGTTATACTTAAACTCATTGGTCTTTTAAACACGAAAATTTAATAATTTATTTATTATAATGATAATAGACTAAACTTTGAACATATCAGATTCTAGCTGCTGCAGATAGCATAAGGTCGTTGCTCATATACTTAGTACATCGGCGTATTTTTATACGATAGATGAGGCAGTGACCAAAATTTCAAAAGGCAGTGATTTTGGTTTGAAAACGACGATGTGAAGAAAAACGATTGTGAGGATGTTTGTTACTCTTACACGCACAAAAACTACTGAACGGAGTTTGATGAAACTTTATAGTAACATAATTCATACATCAGAATAACGAACAGGTCATAATTTATATGCGAACGAAGTTGCGAGCAAAAGCTTGTAAACAATAAATAGCACAAAACAGTGCATAATTTATGTACGAGTCTTACTCCAACAGAGTTCGTAATGGCGTTTAAATTTAGCAAAATATTTGTTGATTTTCCTTTCTTCATTTTAGTCCAACAGATATTTAATTGGTTGATGAGCTGTTAATTATGATTTTGGGTTTCTGACTTCAAAAAAAAAAATCAATAAAAAAAGTATAAACTGACTACAAAAATTTTAATTTTTCTAAATTTTACATGAAAATTAAAAATGGGTTGGCTTGAAATTACGTGCTTGTTGCCACTAGCGTACCTACATCCAACATAGCTCAAATAAACTTTACGTTTGGGTTCCGCACTAACTATGTTTTTGATCTATTAGTTCTAAAGTCAATTTAATAATATTTCCATATGGGATTTATAACTGACCAGCGATTTATAGCACTCTTTCTATTAGTGAAGATCTTATCAAAATCCGTATAAGAAGTTAGCGAAGAAACAAATAGAGGTGGCTAGGTTTTAAAAATAGATTTATATCTCCCCGATAATAGGATTGCATAAATGTTTTGTATATATTATAATTTGCTACTTAAAAGCAAAAATGTCAATTCCGATACGACGTGTATAAATATATTCAGTTACATTATAACTAATCACAAAAAAATACAACAGGAATTAACATTTTTGTTAATAAAAGATATTCATAAAAATATCGAGAAATGGTGAATTGCAAAGGTGACTCATGATGCTAATGCCAAACACACACTTTTTACAAAATTATCACACACTGTTAGACATGAGAAAGGAAGTGCTACCTTATACCCGAAAGAGCCCGATCAGATTTTCACTTGTTTCGGTGTTCACAAATTTAATTGACTTGACACAACTTTGACATCGTAAATGATGTCAAACAACACTTGAGCCATACTTGAGCTATAGAGTATAAGTAGCATAGAGTATGTATAAACTTGTAATAAAATCTCTTTGGTTGTACTATTTTGTATCTGGCAGGTTTTGATGACATTACAAAGGTTACATTTTAAAAAAGAAACAAATTAGTAAAATGTTGTTTCCAGCAATTTTTCATTTATTTTTCTTTCTGTCAAAATGAGTGAATTCAATGAAGAAATTAGATACATTTTGAAATTTTATTATAAAAAAATTTGTCAGTAAAGTAGCACAAAGTTCGATCCGGGAATTTTGATGTCAAAGATGCACCTCGCTCTGGTCACCCTGTTACGGATAAAATGGACGCCATTTTTGCAAAAGTGACAGGGATACAGAAAAGGACATAGAAAAAAGTATTGTTTCGAAGGATCATCGACATGAGTAATAAAGATTGAAGAAATTATTGCTCGTATATTTTTATCAATGCTTAAGAAAAAGGGGCGCGGACGAAGTCGCAGACAAATGCTAGTAATTTTTTTTTAAATACTTACAGAAAAGATGATACTTCCTTTTTTGAAAGCATAATTTTTAAACTACCCGAAAAATAACATTAATAAGGAGTTTGACAATTATTTTTACTAAATGCGCGTTTCATTTAGGCTTTGATATCGCACAGAATTAGACATAATACAAGACACTCTATGTTAGTTAATAACGAATTAAAAATTACAATTTGAAACATTTGAACATTTCTCACAAAAAATAACGCGAACTCTCATAACAAATAATGTCATCTCGCAAAATATTCAAATGAATTAAAATAATAATTAATGTTGGAGATTTAATTAAAACGATTGCGACTTCGTATCCACTTACAATAATGTTTTTGATTATAAAATATGATTTAATGAGTGAATTCAATTTTGATTCAACGTCGTTTTTCGTACACTCACGTTCCTTTTCTCTTCATTTTAGCGATATGCTGAAAGGCTGAAATTACTTCCTTTTGTTTTCTAACATATAAAATACTATCTGTTGCACGCGATTTCGTCCGCGTCTCTTTATAAAATATTATTCGTGGAAAACGGAAATTTTGTATGGGGGGGGGGGGGGATAAAGGGGGGAGACGGTGAGTAGCCTATGCTACTCGCTGATAATGTAGCTTTCTATAGGTGAAAGAATTTTTAAAATCGGTCCAGTACTTTTTGAGTTTATTCATTACAAACATACATACATACAAATCTTTTCTCTTTATAATATTTAAAAATTAAAAGTTACAATTGTACGATTATCGTTCATACATTTGCAACACCAAGAGTAGAATGTTGCAATTATATACATAAATAAACTTAAAAAAACAAATGACAATATAATCGTCATGCTATTCGGGTCTTTCGACGATCTAGTCCTAATGAGACTGAGTTCAAACGCGATTTAGTCATAAAGCGAACTAGCCATACCTGCTATTTAGTCTTATCGAGATGTAGGCATAACGCTTCTAACTCAAATAAACATTTAAAATTTATAAGAACATTTTAAATGCATTTTGTTGTGGCAGAGCACACCGCGTTTTGCAACTAAACCAGCCCAGTCTTGTTGGTGCTCGATATCGCAGTAACCACCCTCGCAGAAGATCTACGTGAAATAACAGCATGTTATTGATGAAATAACAACAAGTGTAAAGGATACAATGGTCTGTTTCCTTATCTTTTATCCTTACGACGTCGTCATCGCACTTGCAACCACTATAGCGTTGCTTAAATATCATTAAGTGTTCCATCAGTTTGCTTTGTCGAATTTCACACAAAAAATAAACACGTTTCGGCGCGTGCCAAAACCAATTCTCTTATCCTGAATGAAGATCCTGCAATGAAGATCATTAATGCATTTGTGTGAAAACATTTAGGTAAGTAATTAGACTAAACTGGTATTTCGTTTTTCATTTAGCTAGCTAACGTATTTTAAAAATTTTATTTTTTATAAGCCAAAACTCCAGAAAGCCTGTGGACAAATTCGACTTTTTTATTACAACTTTCTTATGTAGAGAGAAATTGGAAAAAATACCCAAAAAAAAAAAGTAAAATACCAAATTTTTCCCTTTTCCAAATTTTTAGTTCCTAAACGACGATCCAAACATTTCAATTACTCTTCTAAACCACTCAATGAATTTTAATACACTTTTCACTAATGAAAAAAACTATAAACAAGTGTATATGTATTTGCAGAAAAAATCCATCCGTGCAAGCCGATAGCGGGTCGCTAGTTATGTCATTCCATTTTCAAAACTTACATTAGTACAACTCAAAATTGAACTTAGATTCCGCATTTCAAGTTAAAAATGACCTACTTTGATGTCACGAGTGATAAAGAATGATACACTTTCTACGACTGACAACAAATTGATTATATTTAAGTGTTAGAACAATAAAAGATAAACGTTACTTTATAAGGCACGTGTAATATGGAAAACACAACTTTACACAAAATCTAGTAAGTATATAAAAAATTGAATATCCTATTAAACTTCAAAAATATATCCTCATATTATCAAAAACCTTTGAACTTCACGCCATCGGCTGTTGTTGCGAGTGCTACGATCGACATGCAGTCATGCGTCACACTGCTACGCCATAATAACTATTTAAACTAACATCAATGGCAAAGCTAAATTTAACCAGTGTAAAAATAATGTGTTATTAATCTCATTTGAACCGCACCTCTTATGTTTATCGTGCAATTGTCCACGAATAACTTCAAAACACTTGACAGTAGTAGGATTTTTAAAAGTATATTGCATTAATTTCAAAACTGTTATTAAATTTATACCAACGAGTTCCAATCACTTGTATAAAAAGTAAACCGATTGAGGTTCAATATTACATTAGTATAAATAAAAACACAGCAAACAATTTATGTCAATAAGGCCGACATATGGCGGCAGTAACCATCCCCTTACCACCGTAAAATAACAGCACCTACGCATTTGTGCTTTTACTCCTTGTCCTATGGGGTAGGTGGCGCACTTCAATCCCTCCTGTTTTACTTGACTTTATAGGCGAGGGTAGCCACCCATAAACAAGTGAACCTATCCTCTTTTCTTTTAAAAACAAAATAATACGTGACATACAGGCAAATATTAATTTAAAAAAAAAACTATATTTATAAATATGTACTGATACTAAAAATACTAACTGCCGAATGTTTGTAAACTCATTTTTATTTTAACCCTTTCTAGACTTTCTTAAAATAATTGTGCCTAATATGTATTCATTCACTATTGAAATTAAACAAAATTAATTTATTTAGATGCAAATATTAATTTGAATACAAAAATCTAAATTAATTAAATTGGTTCAATTTTAAATATCAAACGCATTACGCATTTTCCCTTAGATTAAAACCAAAGTAAATTCCTAGATTTAGACGTTTATATGTTCTTAAGATTTTATCATGCGTTGAATCAAATGGGTATAACGCATCTTCTTAAATTGACATGTTTGAAAATATAAATATCTATTGTATTATATATATACCAGCAAACCGCTTGGCGCGATGTCGTTTTTCTAAAATTTTCTCTAAAATTATATATCTTCCTTGGATTTCAATGAATATTAGTTTATTTTATTTTTTTAGTTTTGTTTAGTACCTATTAACAAGCTTTTTGCGCATTTTGTAATTTTTTTTTTCACTTTAAAAATCTGTGTTCCAATTTCAACCAGTGGGCAATTAAGAAAATTTCATATAGAATACAATATTTTTAATATTAATATTCCCAACACTTTTCTATTTGTTCTATTTCGTTCTATTGTATTTGTCGTGTTTGCGACTAAAGTATAGACAAGCCGAGTGTGCTCTCACGCAACGTAAGATGTCTGCATCGATACTTAACAATATTTACAGATACTTCGCCACTACACCGTGGTTCGTAGGGGAAGGGATGTACGAGCATTGTTGTTGCTCACCTGAAACAAAAGAAAAAGAGATCAGTTTAAAGAGTCGTTCACGGAATTTTTATTCAATGAATAACAAAAGGCAATTTAAGAGAGATCAATAAAATTTTATCTTACATCTTCAAGAATCACCGTAACATTTTTACTAATTTTATAATTCCGTATTATAATATATAATTGATATATATCAATTTTATAATTTATCTGAGTATAAATTGTTCATAATATATTTTTTATTTTGTGTTATGTTCTTTTAATAAATTATAGAAGTCCAAACAGAGTTTCTCTCCAAATTTTAACCCAACCTCATTTTTTAAGAGTTTGTGCTTATTATAGACCTTAAATTCAGTTTTCACGTTTATGTTTTAAAAAAATATATGGCCCTTACTAACTCTCTTCCTTTGTTTACATTTATATTAAATGAAAATTCACAATAAGCGCTAAAAATAATATAATTAAAATAAAATAATATAATAATACAAAGGTATAATTCCTATCAACGGTATGTGTTTACTCTACATAAACAAATAAACTATATACTTGTATCTTCAAAATTTTTTTTAAAAAGTTTTAAGTTTCATCCTCTATTTTACCATCACCGTATTATCACAGGTAGGTATTATCTTTTACATCCATTGTCAGTTTAATTTGTATGAGAACTAGAAGACTTAGGGTACCCTTATGAAAAAAAACGTATTTCGGAACCACAAACACTTCAATTTTATTTATTTGTTAAGATGTAGATAAGTCGATGCGTCGTCGTCTACAGATAACAAGCTTTGATCGAAATTTAACCTAATTTTTTACACCGTACTGTCGAATTCGTTAATATATTCACAAGTTCACAAGTACCATTTCCCACTTAATTGTACAAAAACATATCATTATTTCCATTGGACTTGTCAAATAAGTTACTATGAAAAAGTACTAAGTATAGAGATATTAATAAAAAAAGCCAGTAGACAAAGGAAATGTTCTTGATAATATTTTTTTTAATACAGTTGCTCAAAAAGTGGCGTATTGCAGGGACGTATAGCGTTCGGAAAGTGGGCTATTACACACTCGTGCTTTTTTTTTACCTTTCCCGCACTCGTGCGTTCTCTTTCCCAACTGTCAAAATAATATCTATTAAAAAGAAAAACCAACCATGAAGTTTTTACTAAAAAGTTTTTATGATTCATGCAAATACGTATATTTCTAAAAAGAAGCTACGAATTTGTTTCAATATCAGATTTAATGATTTGATTTAATGAGTTAGGTTAGGTTTCATTTCATTTCATCTCATTAAATTTCATTTTCATTTCAAATCAACAAAAAAATTCTACTGAAGACTTGGCTGTATGGGCACATAGTTTCCTTTGCCTACCGGAATGCGTGAAGAAAAAAAATGTCTCTGCTTATATTGTACGGTTGGCGCCATTTTCCAGAAATTCTCTTTGCGAGTTTAGTTGTTTGTTTTATTAAATCGCTTCATTTTTTCGCAACTGTATTAAAAATAGTCGTTCAGTACACGTGCGGAACCGTCATTGCAACTTGTTCCGACTGTCAACCCTCGCCTTCGGCTCGGGTAGACATTTGTCGGAACTCTTTGCAATGACAGCCTTTCCGCACTTGTAATGAAATATACTATTTCCTATTTTTTAGTATTTATAATGAGTGTCTGTAAATTCAATTTTTTGTTCTTGTTTCTAAACTCTTTAAATAGTGCCCTATAGCAATAATAGTGCCCTATACGTTTATCCGAAGAGTTTGTGTTTATTTGAATATAAATTAAACGAGTTCAATATATATATATATATATATAAACAACGGGTGAATTTCATGTAAATTTATTTTGCACGACATAAAAATAAATTAATAAATGTAATTTTATGTTATATCAGTAACTTCATTGAAATCAATTCATAAGTACCTACTTATAATTTAACATTGGTAATAAGTTATCATATTCTATTACGAATGTAGGTATGGTAGGTCCCTTTAATGGTGTAAGTTCACAACAAAGAAATTAATCAAGGTTCATTATCGGTCTGCAAAACTAATTAAATAACACATAGACACTAATGGAGCGAGCAGTTTAACGATGGTCATCAAGGACAAGCAAATGTCGCCGTTAATTAAATTATACATTGACTAAACTACAGAACCACAGCTGTTGGAGCTGAGGGCACATAGCAAAATACTTGATTTCTGTTCAGAATTAAGCAGTAAGAAAATGTAGTAATGGTATGTGTTATAGATAAATTATTACAATAGGGGATCGGACAAATTTTCAGAAAGTGTTTTAAATTAATCTTCATGGATATTTATTCCCATAAAAAATACTATTTATTTATTTATAGCCTTTTAGGTACTCAAAATCATGTTTTAATATTGTTTGTTTGAAAATGCCGCCAAAACGCCACGATAGTTCATCTGAGAGCGCGTAACGTCATTTGTGATCATATCATAACAAAACAGCTGCATTGGCATAAGACAATGATTGCCCACAAATGACGTCACGCACTGTGATTGGTGTTTCAGTATAGATTAAAAATATTGTAAATAATAAAATTATATTAAATTATTATTCGATAAATAATCGTAAAAAATTATATATTTTCTTTCTAAGTACATTTTAATCTGATTACTGTTATGATACCCTATTATTTAAGATTTTATTATTTAAGTAGAGGCAGGCCACACTACGATTCGCGGTCTTTTGGCGCGGCCGCGGACGCGTCGGCTCGTCTGCTGGCAGTGACCACCCCCATTACAGAAGACCACCGTTAGGTAAGACCAAGTGTGCTGTTGTGTTTCGGTGAGTGATTAGGGGATGCCAAAGCCCATTTGCTTATCCCTTCCTAATCCTTTATCCTACTATTGTCGGCGGCGCACTTCCACGCCGCAACGAAAGTGCAGCTGTGACGTTCTTTATTTTATAAGCGACGGTAGCCACCTACTATCAAGAAGGCAGCCTGTCTGACGACCTTATTTTTAAAAAATTAAGATATTTTTTTAAATTTCTTATAGACAACAGTTATTAGGTATCTTAGTTAGTTTGACTTAATGGTTTATTTCAAGTTGTATTATTTAATTAGTTACTTTAGATATTTTGCTTAGTAGTTACTAAGTGGTGCGGGCAGAATAGAACTAACCACAAATCTCAAAGAAAAATAAACTGGTGAAGGAGAAAGACTCTCAATGTACTCGTACTTGTAGCAATTGCTATTTTTGTATGCCAGTAAAGTAGATCACTTTTGTTTGTTACTTCCTAACCATTTAAGTACCTGTGTATTACAAATGTCTATCAAATAAATAAATAATAAAGCATCATGTTGTGTTATATACTATAGGAAAGATAGACGCTTTCCATCAAAAAAAATCCTTAAAGAACTACTCAGCGGATCATCATGAAACTTTGCACACACATTATTGGCAATACAAAAAAGGACACATTTTTCATCTAAAAAAAGTACAATACCCAAGGGATTATACAAAATAAAAATGCAACGCCTAGTAAAACTATAACAGCAATAAAAATTGAATAAATTATTGCTCATATATTTGGCCAGGAGTTATATTTATTTTTTAATGCGAACGGGCACGGGAGCACTAGCAATTTTTTAATAAAACAAAAGAGACACAAAGAAAGCAAGCCTGTTTCGAGCAACATGGTGTTGAAGTACGTTCAAAGTAATGTTAGGGTTTATAGTTTATCGGAGCTAAATGAGGAGGTGGGTAGTCGCGCGAATTGCAGCATGGTAAACACAAGGTTGCAGGGCTCCGAGGGGCTTTTTAATGGTGCTTTGTGCGAACGAGGCGCGCAGGGCGCAGGGCCCAACTCTCGATCGATACTCGCTCACGTGCGCTCCACGAGGCGGCCCGCCATTCTTTGTTCTCCAACTTATCGCCTACAGCCCTTTATTAACTTCCGTGTCATATTCGCACGACGCCATTACATTTGTCAACTGCTATTATTGTTCAATCACTGAGGCACGTGTAACCTAAATACTCTTGGCCCAGGCCATCCAAACTATTCACAACTCTTTGGAGCACCGGTGAATTCAGCATCCGGCATGAGGATGTCTGATGCATAAGACGGTTTTTTTTTCGGGAATCTAAGGCTACTTTAACAGAAGACTCGGTCCTGACATTATATATTTTTTATTATTAAAGATGGGTTGCGTTTGCTCTTGGATGGAGCAAGCTCATCCAGAAGGATCTATGGTTGTATTAGCTCGGAAATACACACGCCTCCGGCAGGGAGTTCCGATCCTTGGTATACTGCAAATTATAAAATATATTTTAAATCGCTAGATTCCAAAACGAGGGATTTCGACAAGGTTAGGATGGTAACCAGCCGTACGTCTGAATGTCCGATAGAAGAAAGGGCAAGGCGGTATGAGCTGATGCAGCTCGTGAACACACTCTCCGAAGTACATCTTATAGAAGACACACAAACAGGCGATTTTGCGTCTATGTGCCAGGCTCTGCAGTTTAGTTCTTACTAGCACACTCCCACCCAACGAGCCCAATCCTAGCTCTGCGATCCACCGAGTTGAGTGCGGCAAGTTAATATTTAGCTGAGCAATGCAATACTCCGTGCAAAATCGGAATCTTGTACAAAGAGAGGAGCTGTCCAGGTCTGTATCACTTCACCCTATTTGGGCTTTGGACTCGATAGAAGTACAGGCGAGGTTTGAGCACAACCTCATGCCAAGAAGTTCGAGATCATTGGTGCGGATGCATCTCGGAAAGTTGGTAGCCAAGTCGAAAGGACTCCTTTTTGCAGAGAAAACAGACTCGTTTGCGTTTTGGTGGCGTTAAAACTTACCAGATCCTTGTCAACCCATTTGGATACAAGATTTAGGTTGAATTAATTCGATCTACCATTGCTTCTCTCTCAGAATAAATTTAATCGCGACGGACCCCTATGCTGGACATGCAATAAAGTAAATTTAATGAAAAAAAAGTTACATTTTATCGTCGGTAAAGATCGAAGATATAGAATAAGTGGAGGTTGATGGCTCAGAAAACTGGTGTGTTTGCTTATAGGTTAGATTCGCCAATGCTGCGACATTGGGAGAAGTTAGCCGAAATTAAAGCAACAATAGTCGACAAATTAAAATAAAATATTAAAAATAGTAATTTTTCAGTACCTATTTGATTCCACCTTAAGGAAAAAAAATATTAGATGAATTCAAAGATTTTCAACTGCATAGATAGTGGAAGACGAAAGAATCCGTAATATGACATTTAGAACCACGTGGTATAAAATCGCTCAGTCTTACAAAGCTATTTAGCTGCGCCACGGCGATCCTGATTACGGCGATCAGGATCAATAATTTTGTAGGAAAATTTCCCAATGCCCTCTCTATATATTCTATATATTTAATATTTTTGGATGAATTAAAAAAAAAACATTTTTATCTACAGAGTAATCAAGAAAATTTCGACCAATTCAGCGCGTAGGCGAATGTTTTGATAATACTACGTGCATATCAGTATTGCCCAACACCCTACAAAACTGCTCGACGTATCCGGGCAGCTTCCCTTACCATGAGTTTGTCAAACTATATTATTATGTAAAATAACTACGGGCACTTTCCAAAACAGAAACTAAGGTTTCAAAATAGTTTTGATAAAAGAATAGCAATTCCAATAATAATAAACACACTTTAATCACATGTAATCATACCACACATTGTTACACATATTCACAAGTGTTTATCAATTTTATTCTTGTATTTTTCTTATAATTTTTCTTGTGTTTTCTTTATAAAATAAAATAAATATAAAAGCAATGTTAAACAGAAAGGCTGACGTCTGTAACACACGGTAACCTAGTGCCCCCTGCAGGTAGGATCGAAGAAAAATTAATTTGATACACAGCGGTACAAATTCTGGTCATAATAACCTCTCCCTTACGCAAACGTTACATTGTGTTTCTGTGTTGTGTTAGTAACAGATGCCATTTCCAAATCCCCATCTTGTCCGTTATGCAATAAAATTATTCTGCCAGGCCGTTCTGTAGGCAACAGCAGAGACTCGAACTTACGTCAGATGAACGTGTGTCCTAAATGCTTATCGTAATGCGTAATCATTTCAAAGTTGTTGAAAATAGATGACGTGTAGACTCATATTTAAAATTTTAAACATATGAATTGTGCTTTTAATGACTTGTGCCCTTACGACGAGTTCTTATAGTAGGGGTGATACGCTTCAGTGTGACACGATGCAGATGCGAATTTCATCATTCATAATGTAATCGATTTAAATTCGGAACGTTTCCTTCGATTCGGGTCGAGTGTGTAATCGCGGCCATTTCAATTAATCCATTGGAAAATAAATTTTTATTAGTAAAAGGACTGTTATTTAATCGATCAGCAAAAAAAACTAACCTAAAAAATTAATGATTCATCAGCCAAGAAACCTATTTGGGCAGCAAGTACTAGGTCAGCCAACAAAAGTTGCTGACCAAATGGATATTTTACTGATCAAAATATTTATTCCTCTTGGGAAAAAACCATACCTAACAAAATGGAATTTACATTTAAAAAAAATTCAAGCCTACAAAACTTTAATTCAGCTTATAGTATTTCAGTAAATTCTAGTAGTGATTTCGACAGCCCGTCTGGCGGCAGTAACCACCGCCTTACAGAAGACCAGCGTGAAATAATAGCACGTATGCTGTTATGTTTCGGTGAGTGAGTTGGTGATGCCAGAGCCATTTCTCTATCCCTTTCTAATTCATTATCTAATCCTACTAGATCGGCAGCGCACTTTCAGCAGCTGTGGCGAGACTTTATGCAACCTTTGTAAACCTACGTGAATTCTTTGCCGGAATCTCTCTTCTAAATCGGTGGTAATTGCAAATACGTGCAATAATAATATGACGATTGTTTGTTGCTATGCATAAAGATTCATAACAAACGCCTTACTCGCAGCCACGCGGTATTTCCATACGTCGCGTATAGTTTACACAGATAATTAAGTTTAAGGGTGCACTGTACACGGTATAGCAATCGTCATCAATTACGTCGACAAAGTTGGTTGACGTGAAAGAAGCAAGTTTGGTCGTTAGTCGGCCGGCGCCCCGTTAGTCATTAGTCAATTCTTACCGGGATTACGGGGCCCATCGACGCGTCCACGTATTGATTGCCGCTACAATTGACCGCCCGATAAACAATCATCAAGCTTAAGGCCAAACTTTGACCGCACACTCTGTGTTCGAGCGTGATATTATACTGTTGAAGTTTAAAGCATTGTTTTGATTCGTCTATTTTAATAGTAGCGATGGCCCAGTGCTTTTAGTATATTCAGTACAGTTGAGTGGAGACCACAAACCGGTAAGCGCAGCGTGAGATGTCCACTCACAAGGTGGGCTGATGAGTTAATGGCGGTCGCTGCAAGTAGACCTCCTATTGGAAAAATATGGGGAAGACTGAGATGATAATGATAACCCAGCAGCTCAAACGCTTAACTGCCGAAATGCAAGTTCGGATTATGATCGGGTTCATGTATCTCTTTTATATTTAAAAGAATGATAACAGACTAGAAAGGCGAATGAAAAGAAATTTTCACTAGCAATCTTTGAATACAGTCATGTAAAATTCTGCCAAATCTCAATAGTCTGTCGTGCATAATGCACTTAAAGCCCACTGTCATTGAGACAACTATTACTCGTATGTATTCTGTGACATTGGGGCGAGACATGTGCCCAGTAGTGAGGCGTAATAAATTTGTATTATGAATATGATAATTGTTAAGGTCGACATAATACCTCTGTTTTATGTTAAGGTCGACAAACAGGCTGACAAGCAACGCAACGGTGGTGCATGGCGCTGCTGACCATAGTAAGATTAAGGATAAAGGATTAGAAAGGGATAGGGATGTATTTAATAAAGATTCATTCTATGTCTGATTAGTTAGTTTTCATTTGAATAGTTGCATAATAGGATTTTTCTTAAAAAAGATGAAACGACTTTACTATAAACGTGTACAACATAATAAAAGACCATAAAATTCTATAGTAGCTGACCGACAGACGTCGTTATGTCAAATACTATTGGACTGTGGCAGTAGTGTAATTAAAAAAGAGGTATTTTTACCAAATTTTTCTCTTCCTATGAATCTTCTGGAATATAAAAAAAAATTGATTTAGGCTTCTCGAGTGTGTAGTTATATTAATTATTTAAAAAAATATATATTTATATATTGTACTTTTAAAATTAATTAAAATTCAAAACAAGTCTATATTACAATACAAAAATAGATGTGTAACAGCGTAAGATCAAACTTGGATGATAATTAATATTCTATGTAGGTATATACACACAGATATAAGTAACCGATAAGTCACCGAATGTTCAGATTAACGAACGCACGCTTCAAATATATTTATGGCAAGAGTGTGTCATAAACAATTACGTATTCACCCACCATAGATCACGATAAGATGAAAAAAAAAAAACAAAAACACATTATGTAAGTCCGCGCGCACCTGCCAAATACTGGAGTCGTAAACGAAGAGCACATACAAGCAAAACTAAACCGAAGCAACTAAAGTTTAAAGTTGAATTCGTCGCGTGCCAACTAGCCACGTGTTTACGGGAGTGAACTGAAGTAGGGTACACAGAGCACAACTCTGCTGTAGTACGTTTCCGATAACGATCCATCACTCGTCCAGTGTTAAAACTCATTCCATGTTTTACGTATCAAAAGAGGTGTAATTTTTATATAGGATTTTTTTTTTAGTTTAGGGAAAATGTAGTTAATACGTAGCCGGTAAATTCCTGAATTGAATGTCTCTAATGACCATTTTCTCTTTTTTATGTATTAACTAATAGAATTGATTTGAATAGAATATTCACGGAAAATAGTGTGAGACTATACAAAAAAAGGATACTTTCAATAGTTTACTCCAATGAAATATTGCATGAGTAAGAAATATTTTTCTTACAGAGGATCACCATGAAATAACAGCACGTGTGCTGTTGTGTACATCTTCATCTTATCCCTCATCCAGGGACGATAGAGCCTAGATTTGCTTTTGTACCCAGGCAACACTAATAGCAACCTGCCACTTTTAGACTGTCTATGTAACAAAATAATATATGTTTTTTTTTAATATGCGACTCATGTACAATTAAAACGGTAACAATTGTTGGCATCTCAAATTCCTTTAATCTTCTGCCTATGTCCATTGTCCATGTCAGCGTTTAACGTTATAACAGGGTTGCCAAATGAACTTATACGGGTAGAACTGAATGAATCCTTAATCTCTATTAAAACTTTTATATTGTAATCTCTATATATAAAAATGAATCCCCATTTCCCTTGGCCGCGGCATCACGCGTGAACGGGTAGACCGATTTTAATTCGATTTTTACTAATGGAAAGAGAGATAAACGATGAATGTTCATATATATAAAAATTGCACCCCGAGCGAAGCCGGGGGCGGGTCGCTAGTGTTTTATAAAAATATAGAAAAAAAAAATTTTTTTTTAGAAACACTCAGTATAAAAATAAAAAGTTATGACACGACAAATTAGTCCTAAAAATATCAACTTTCTTATTTAATACTTGCCGCAGGCTGAGTCGTACGACCTCTCCGGGGTTAGAATGCATGCAATATACAACGTGTCCCAAAATTCAACGATAAGCGGGCACCAAAAGGTGTACCTGCATGCGACTACCGAGAAAAGAAAAGATTTTTTTTTTATTATAAAAGAAAATGTGAAATCCTTAGAAAATTTACACCCCTTACTATATTTTTAAGTACTATGGTTGCAATTTTACAAATATTTCAGATTTTTTTTTGTATCGACTCGCAGAGTTAATATAGTTATGAAGAACTCTAAACAAGAATGCAATCCAGAAAATGACGTCTAGCCTGTAAAGAGTGTATCCTGTATCCTAGATAGTCTTTCTGTGTAATTTGAATAAATTTTGCCTGCAATTAAGTCCAGTGATTTTAAGAATTTACTCTGCACTCTCTCTCTCCATTCTGTCTATTTTTTTATTTTATTATTATGTTAAGTCAGGCTGCTGGTTCACTTGATAGTAAGTGGCTACCATCGTTTATAACACAACGCCACAAGCACTGCAAGTGCGCTACCGATCATAGTAGGATAAGGTACAAGCAAAGGCTCTGACATCCCTTACTCACTCACCGACACACAATAGCACACATGCTGTTATTTCACTGTGTTCTTCAGTATTATTATATGAATTTTGGAGATCCGGTATGGATAGATGTTTAATAATTACCATTTTTGTGCCGCGCTCTTGGCAACCCTGCCGGCAACTCGCAAGTCAAAAGTGACAGCGGACAAACGTCAAATAAATGAGCAAGGTCACCAGTTATTTTCGTTAAAGCATTTTCGTAGGTCGGGTAAACGCTGCAAAACAGAAAACTAGAATGTTCATGGTGTATTTTTGGAACGTTATTGGCTTCACCTCTATGACACGGTGAAAGTTGCCCTGCGAAAATCAGTTAGAAATGTAATCTTCGCTTTAATCGTGTTCGATGTAGATAATATGTATATTAAATGTACTTTGTTTTGTTTTGAAACTTGCAGCAAGAATGTACACGTACATAATATCCTTTTTTTACTATTTGTGTTCAAGACTGTACCAGTCACTGACAGTGTATGCAAACTGCAATGTAATTTGTGTAACCCATTGACATACCATTCATATAAACGTAACATATACCATTGCTAAATGCCTAGACTTCTTTCAGATTCAAATGATAAAATACAATCAAACTATATATGAATACTTACCCAAATATTATTACCGTTTGAAAATCGTTACTTTAAATTGTTTGTTTTTATATTTTTAATTAAAATAATCATACTATTAAATTGTATAAGAGTGAATACCGTATCAAAATGCGTCGCATATAGTTTCTAGATCAACTAAACGCTGTAACTATTGGTATTAATTAAACAGACGTTATACCGATGGTCGGTTAGACCAGTGATGTTAGCTCTCTAACTCTGGTTTAAATTTCTGGCAAGACAAATCGTGGAAACGACTTTTCAAAGATGACTTTTCTTTGTCTGTTGAGTTTCTATTATGTAACTATTTCTTTAGCACCCTATATATCAGTTCTTGATTTGAGGCCAACAGTCACTAGATTTTTGTATTTATTTGGGATGAAACAGTCATTGGAAAAATTTTTTATGAAATATTTTTATGACACATAATATATTTTTACATAAAATTCTGATATAGGTATTTGGACAGAAAATATTTAAAAAAAAAACTCAACACAATAGCAGAATACTTTACACGGAGACAATGAGTTCGTCTGCAAATAATGTAAATGTAGCCGTCAATACTTAAGGCAACAAGAAAGAACATTTCGGGATAAGGGTCGGGAGTGAGATACGTAAATAGGAGGATGCGATACGACGGGGTAACTCGGGCGTAATGTCCTTGTTAATAGAAAGTGCGGGTCCCAAATTCCTTACAACAAAGGCACAGTGGACCGTTAAGTTCACGGGTCGCTTATGAGCGTGTACGCATCTTTGTGCGGCGCCAACTAGATACGTGTATAATAATATACGAATATCATTGGGGCTCAACGACCTAGTCTGTCGTCCGCACGCAATTCCCGCGTAGCGTCTCCGGCCACTGTTCCCATCAAATTAATGGCTTCTACATGAATCCGATAGCAATTCGCCATACTCACTCGAAAGTAGACCGATCGAAATGTGCCGAAACTCAAACGCTAAAGTCAACGAACCTATTATGCGAAATATATTAGTTTTTTCTCTTAGCCAACAATAAAAGGAACGGGGGCGAACGAAACTTCCCGGCGAGGTATTAGCCACTTACAATGTGGATTACGCTCGGGTAGTGTTGTGAAATAGACGCCTTTGTCAGCCTTTGTGCAAGTGGACCTTGAGTAAAATGAGAATTCGCTAAGTCCCGGCAAATTGAAAGCGTTCCGGCTGAGCGGCAGCGTATCCCGTAAAACGGGAACGGAGTTCCCGGGAACGGCAGGATCGCATTAACTGCGCCCTTTGTCGGCGGCGCCCGACGCGTATCGCGCGCCCTTTCACTGGCGTTTACGGCATCGCTGTGCGCTCAGATAACAACGAACAAAGCGCTCTCAACATCCGAATGCCAATTCGGGAAATGCTCACTCATCCTCACCGAGTCACTGTCGAGTTTCAGTGCGGCCGGTTGCGTTGTAAATTGTTAGAAATCGGTAAAAGGCCGACCGCGAGCGTATCGTTCGCCGCCGCTTTCAGATCGGTTCAGATAGGCGTGCGGGCCGTTGACCCCTGCGCACGCGCAGCTATACGACTCGCTTCGGCACAAACATGGATAAATATAGCTCGTGACGTCATCTGTTTATCATCGTACGCAAGGTTACGCAGCGAGCGAGCGTACCTATCGCAACTTGACCACGCCGCGGTCACGCATACTACTTTGTCGCCCGCTAGCATCGCCGCAGAGCCGAACGAATGCTCACTGTGGGCTGTAGGTATCGTTTTACAACTATCGAGTAAGTGTTGCGGTCTCCCTTGTGCGAATCGTACTTGCGGAGGCTGCTCGTCGAACTTTCGAGACTATCAGAAACTAGCGAAATAATCTCAAACGAACAAAGCCTGCGAATTCCCAATTGACCGAAGGAAGAACTCTTTGTTCCTGAAGTATATAGCGGCATTTTATACTATCTTAATATTGGCGAATAAAAATCGACAAGATATTTTTTCACTAATCATCAGCAGACACAGGTATTTGGAATCGGAAGGCGCATTCAATCATAATTTTATTGAAAATGGTGCGCTGTGTTCAAAACAATATAGTAATATTAAATAGACATTTACTAGATTACTTTTTAGAGTTCCGTACGTCCGAATAAAAAAAACGAACCCTTATAGGATCACTGTGTCCGTCTGTCCAACCATCCCCGAAACTACTGAACCAAAAATTTTGAAAAAATACAGAAATTAGTTTTCTGCTTATAGATTATAGGAAAACCTATAAGAAGTCCACGATATTAAAATAACCTGGTAAATCACTCAATATTGTGCGGATAGGTAACATCGTACGGAACCCTCTTCACGCGAGTTCAGCTCGCACTTGTCCCGTTTTTATATAAACGTCGGCAAGCAGGCTGACGGTCCACTTGACGGTAGGTGGTCTATTAACACAATCAATAACATACAGGTGCTGCATATGCGGTTAGTAGAATAAACGATTAAGAATAGGGAAGTGGGCTCTGGCTTCCCTTACTCACTCATCGAAACACAACGCACACCTGCAGTTATTTCATGGTAGTCGCCTGTAAGGAGATGGTTACTGCCACCGCACGGGCTGTACAAATTATGACTGAGATACACACTATACCATAGCCACTCAAACATAAAATTATATTTCTTTCGTATGAAAGATTACATACATGACAATATTTAAAAAATATATACCCCTAGGTCTTATCCACAGTGTGACTACCCTAAACAGTTTCCTTCACAGTTTCCGTTTCCCGAGCTTTATTTGCGATCGTGGGTTCTGATTTACTCTGTATTCTGAGGATCTGAGGCAAAAAAAAAATCCATTTGACCTGGACAAGATGTGGCGGTTCAGTCTAGACACTTTTTTCCGTTTCTGTACAAGTTTTCACACAGGAATGTTAAATGTAATTTTCAATGAATATTGCTATTGTTTCGTGTCTGCGAAAAATGTTTTAGTAACAAAACCGTTAAAAACACAGTCGGAAACGCTATAAGCATCGACTAAATACAAATATGTCAGCTTGAGGTAAAAGATTAATACTCGTAGGCATTGTAAGGCCAAGAGAAGAGAATGCGATTACTCTTTTTATATCTATTCGTTGCGATTGAACTATACGAACATTTTGACGGCAATAACCACAGTGAAGAAGACCGCCATGAAAAAACAGGATATGTTTTGCTCCTCCTAACTCCCTACATTTTATCCTTGACAATCCACCACGTGTCTTTGAATGGAGCCATAAAATAAAATAACAAAATTTAAAAAGCAGATAGAAAAACTGTTAGTAAAATATACTCGTGCTTAACAAATTGAGTGTTTACTTATATTACTTGCGAAACTTACTACTTTAAACTATGAGATAAAAACAATATAATCACTTAATATAGATAACATTGTTATTAAAACTGTTCTATCACTATTATTTACACGGAATAAGTATAATAATGTGGATATTAGATAAGAAAATAATTTGTTTATAGTGTTTGTTCCGATAATTGAAATTAAAACAAAAAAAAAATCAATCACATTGTAATGTGTGATTTGATGATAATATACGTATGTCGAATAAACTCACATTGAAAGCTTGCTTAATAATAATTTTATAATTACAAAAAGAAATCTATGTGTGTTACACAAAAAATGACAGGTTCTGATTTCGAAATGAAAGCTATTATAATAATAGTTCTTTTATTATTATATTACCACTTATTTCTACATGTAGTTATGTCAATTATCAAAACGCAATCATGTGTTTTTCTTTAATGACAACTTTCCTTTTGTCACACGAGGCATTCATTGGTAGGTAGAAATTAAAGAGAAGTGTGTATTTTTTAATTTATAAATATTTTGGGGTAAAGATCTAAAAGAACCCTCTTGACGGTTAATTTGAGAATAGGTTGTCACATACCATCAAGTGTACCGTTACCTAAATCATACGGATATAGCTTAAACCCTGAAGGGAAGAAATAGGTTACCTATTTTTCACGCAAAAAACAAAAGCCATTTTAAAATAAAATCAAAATGGACCTTTGCACTCTCGCTAAAATTTCATTGAGTAAATATTCAAACAGTTTAAAACTCAGTGTTTTCGCTTAATGAATAATGAAAATGCGTAAACACGGATCGAAGATTTACCAGTTGAGATACGTTGCTGATCTGTCGAGATTTTAATTACAAATTTTACAGTCTCGCTCGAACAAGGACAGTGCGTCAGTGCAACGAACTTGCACGACCCTTACGATGACATCATGAAAAAAATAGAGATGACATATTTTTTTACATCGTATTTTTGCTTGGAAACAACTCTGCACTTTAACGCCCTGATTATTTTGAACGTTACCAAATCGTTTACAAGTATGTAATACACTGTGACACGTCAATAAAGCCATTGTTAATATGTCGTCATAATAAAATGAGTAAAGTACGAGTTATATTTTGTTTGAATGGTTCCGTAGCTTTAGTTAGAATAGTAAATGTAGCAGCCCCCAGTCGTGGGATGGATCACAGGCTCGAAATACGCACTCTCCGGATGGGCTGCCGACACGTCTAATCTCAGCCATGTCTCGGCGTCAACTAACGTGCTGCGTAACGAGTCAGTGTTTGCCCGTGTGAGGAAAAGAGTAAATAACCGCATACACTACAGTAAAATTATAAAAATGTTGATTTATCTACACAAAAATAATACATATTTATTAAACTCATATAAAAGAAGTGATAAATAAGTTTGGTTAAAGGAAATTTGAGGTAAATACACACTGTCAGAATATTCAGGAAATAAAATGCATTTTGCCTGCGGCTTTTCGGACGGCTTTAAAAAGCATAAGTATAATGAATAGAAAATAATTAAGTACTAGACTTTATTATTTTATGCACGAATTAATCACTAGTTGAGTAGCCTATTTTCGTCCCCAGGGTCCCAGAAATATTACCCACATTAGTCGTGTATTTAATAAATAAAGCGTGAAATATTATCCAATACATATTGCTTATTGACCTTATTGTTTGGGTAACAAACATCCAAACATCTTTACAAACTTTTTTGCATTTATAATATTCATCACTATGATATAATTATTTTTTCACTTCTCATGCTCTGAAAGTGCTTATTTGTGCAGGATACAGGCTGCACAAAATAGAATTTTGTGCACAAGTGCATTAACGTATCTACTCATAAATGTATCTATATTAAGGCAAATAAAATGAGCCATGCAGCCAAACACAATAAGAAGTTCATAGATAGAATTTGTTATTTTATAATATTTACTTAAATGTGTTTTTTAAGACATAAAAGATATTAAAATTTAAATTCAAGTATGGTAGGTTATTTAATTAATTTAAGAAAATTATTATTACAAAATTAATTTAATAGTAGGCTGTATAGGTCTGCAGCCCAAGCCAATGTCATAAGATGTCAATGTCAATGTTAAAGAAATGTTATGTTAATTGTTATACTACTGTTTTATTTCCTCGCAATCGAAGTGAAAAGCAGAGTTTATAACTCGTCCACAAAACCATTTTTATCCTCGACCGATCAGACTCGGAATTGTTCGTTTTGTGCACTTGTAAAATCTACTATAACAGGTTTAAATTAAAAACATATCTCGAAATCCGACCTCAAAATTGTAATATATGTAGGTATGCAGGAATTCTACCTCAGCACGCAAGGTACCTAATTGAAAAAAACTTATTGAGCGCTCTCTTCAATAAACAAATTACAAGTTCGCTAATTGTTATTTTCTATCAAGGACTTTTCAAAAATAAAACGAAACATTCTTTATACACGTCGCCATGAAAAATATATTAGTTTTTTTTTATCAGGGGAACCCTAAAAGCGATAAATTTTAACATGCTGCCACTTGAATATGCCTCGCACAGACATTCATTGTGTTAAACGCACTCGCGTGTTAATTATAGTACTATATACTAGACGTTTGATTCGGCTTCGTACGGGCCCTATTTATAAGCTAATAACCATACACAATCACACATCGGACTATTAACAAACAAATGCGTGCCGAAAGAACCTACAAAGTTTCCCCTTATGTGTTTAAAAAGCGGACAAGAATTAACCCTTCGTTTACGTTAATACACGTACGGAAATATTTAACAAAATTATTACTATTATACAGCTGTGAATTTGCTTTTTATAAGGAGATAAGTAATATGTCCCACGCTCCTTTGTATATTTGAGGACTCGAAAAATTATTTTGGAGGCTTGGCAGATATTTTTAGGTTATGTCTTAGTATGACAAATCCTCCATAGTCAAAACTATGGGAGTCCTCCATAGCAGCGCTGTCGATCTTAAAAGAAACGGGGTTTAAATCTTTCAATTAGGAATAATATTCAATTATTAACTAATCTTTCATTACAGAAGCAGACAAAATTCAGGGAAAGCGTCCACAAGTTCAGGACTCGCAGGGAGAAACGTCGGAATTCTCAAGTCTAAACTCTTTGTCAGCAACGTGATGATGAAACAGAACGATGATATAACCCTCCGGTCAAAATAAACTTAGTAAAACATTTATTTTATATAAAAAAAATTCAAAAATTCCAATACATTTTTTTTAAATATTACACTTAAAGCAGATGCAGTTTACTTGGGTATTGATTCAACGAAGGAAATAGGTATACGATCACAAACTGACTTCATCTCATATAGTGCACTTGCATCCTGGTGTTTCTTAACGGTAACCACCTACCATCGAGTGGCTTCATGCCGTTGGGAATGAAAATATCGCATCCTCCTTCAACTGACAGGTATTTGAAAAAATATAATAACACTTTATTGGAATTTCGCTTGATTTTAGCCTCGTAAGGCAATATTGAATGCTCAGTGAAGCTTAACATAGAGTAAGAAGTGAAATAGCTTTTAGAATGATCGATATCCATGTCGATGGGTCGCATTCTGGCTTCACAACCCTCTTTGACTACTCACCGAACATTCAATGTGCGATTTGCAAAGCAATATGTATACTGCATGTACTGCAATATACACACGTAGGTATTCACAGGAAAAACTAAATTACACATTCCAGGGAATAAAGTATCGCCGCATTTTGGCACGTTCAAAAAGAACAACTACTATTGTGCGCATAACCCATAAATACATTTATTATATTACTGCCTAAAAATTAACTAAAATAATGAGACATTACAGTAAAACCATATTAAATTAGTAGCTGTATTTAGAGTATAAAATTATTGTATATTCTTTTTCCATACGTTCTGCCAAAATTTGTTCTGAAATTATTAGAAAAAAGTCTATATATTCTATATTCTACTTTAATGTTTTATCAACGAAGGATATTGTATGTTAAAAATGAATCCCTATTTCCCTTGGTCACGGCATCACGCGTGAACGGGTAGACCGATTTTAATTCGGTTTTCACTAATGGAAAGAGGGATAAACAGGGAATGTTCTTATATATAACAATTGCACGCCGGGCGAAGCCGGGGGCGGGTCGCTAGTATTATATAAATGTCAATAGAATGAATGTGCAATGTTTTTTGTGCCAAAAGACGTGAAGTTAAGCCACACACACGTTACGCTTTTGTAAGAAAGCTCAACGTCACTCAACTAGCTATGAAGAGGGCTATGCTCGGGGTTACACTGCGAGATCGAATCAGGAATGAGGAGATTCGTAGGCGAACTAAGACATAAACCGCCAGATCAGTAAGTTGAAGTCCACCCACAAGGTGGACAGACGACCTGATAAGGGCCGCGGGTTGACGGTGGATCCAGGTTGCTTCTGACCGACCCTATTGGAAAATTATGGGACCTATGTCCAGCAGTTGAAGTCCTATAAAAAGAGACTATTAGTATCTCTAAAGTTAAATTTTACAAGGGCATGCTTACAATATAATAATATATTATTATATTATTTATAAGTAATATTGATTTACAAATTAATCATTAGTGAGTGCATGTTAAGGTGATACACAAAATAAAAATGAAAAAAATGTCTCCGCCCGCCGGGGCGGAGTCCAGATCGATGCGCCCCGCTCCCCTCAACACAAGACGGCATTCTGTGTGTAAAAGTAAAACAAAGAATTCATTGAGTCGCATCGCGCTTTAATATTTATTTATTTGTAGTACTTTTTATTAGGTACAGCTAAATTTGCTACGCCTTAATAGTGTACATGTTTTGCTATTATTATACAATATGTAACTCTAATAATAATAAATAATAATCCAGTTGCCAAAACAATTAAGTGAAAAAATCTTTTTTTTTTAAATTAAGTGAAAAAAATTTGAGAATGTTTGTTTTTGAATTTTTTGACTAAAATCTTATTAATATTAATTTTAATTATTAACACTATTATTACACTTAATTATTATCAATTTTAATCACTAGCAATCTCATTCTTAGTCTGTAATTTTAACCATTTTTGTATTTCTAATCAAAATCCATTTATAAATCTGAATATATTTTGAATATAATGATTACAGTAATTTAAACAACAAATTAGAACAATATAATTGGCAGATATTAGAAATAACACACAACACAATACATTATTTTATCCAAAATATCTAAAATAGTAGGTATATAGAGTGGCTAATGTAACTTTAGAATGTTGCCCCGTCCGTGATTGAACACCAGCTTTTATTGCCAGTACTAATTATCAATCTACCCACATTTTTATTTATCACACTTCTTTGTTGGCGTTGACAATATAAGTTTGTAATGTTTACACATATATGTATTATAATTATAACATTTAATGTTTTAAATTTTCTTGTCACGCGCGTACAAGTAATTGCGCATCCGCTCGCTCCCGGCACATTCGCGCCCGCCGCCGCCGCTTTATTTTTTAGTGCAATGGAGAACACCAATGTTTTTTTTTTCAGGATATCTACAAAATAGGTGGGTCAAAATCACCAAGGTGGCAAATCACCTTCGCCAGTAAATAAATGATTAAATTCATATATTTTTTAATAAATTAATGTTTGTAAATATTTAAATGTGTTCACATTGACTATATATCACACAACATACTTCAAAAGTTAAACATATTCAAAATTATTTAAAGAAATAAGTACAAAAAGTCATTTCGAGAACGCGTCCTAAGTAACATTTCTTAGAAACAAACTCTGGGAATCAACATAAAATAAAATAAATTTAACGGTTTTCATTACTTATTGGCCCTCAATTTTATCTGATATCACGTTATGGTAAACATTAATAAAAAATAAAAAGAAATTGAAGAAAAAAAAGTCGAAATATTATGTCCGACAATGTAAGCATCATTTCAGTGAACGCAGTTTTAATCGACGAAAAAAAATGTATTATTGAACGCAGCCTCTAGGTGTCTATGGCACAGTTGTAGGGGAAGATGTAAACAAAGTGGCTGTTATGAGAACTATTCGCCGATAAAATAAAAATAAGTAGTAAGTATCTTTCGATTCATTATTTACAGTGCGTACATCAATAAGTCGTCATACCGGGAATGCATTTATTACCTTGGAATATTGAAAAACACTACGTTTTATAGTGTTTAAAAGAAATTATAACCTCAAATATTTTACATTAACCAAGCCAGACATGATGTCAAAGATGGCTGCTGTAAAAATAGCCGCTTTAATTTGAAAAAGTCATTTCGGGAACGGTCATTTCGAGAACGTTACCGGACATGACGGAGCGTTATCGAAATGATGATGACGTTTCCGAAATGACTGTTTAGTTACTAAATTGCAATCTGCTATTACTATTCATTATTAAATTTAGTGTATGTTGTGTTAAATACAGTTTTTAATTAAATGTTTAATTTTTTAGCAATATGGAGTCTCAAGAAGCTGGAAAAAGAACAAAATGTCCGAAAAAGCAACTTAACAAAAATAGTTCATCCTATTTGCGCGAAAGAGAAAAAACTAATGCCAGAAAAAGAAAATATTTAGATAAGATGACAGATGAACAGAGAGGTTAAAAGGGCTAAAGATAGAGCATATTATCAGGAAAAAAGCTGAAAAGAAAGTTAAGAACATTGCTTAGAAGACCGAGAGAGAAAAGCGAAAGCAGAGAAAAAAATGGAAAGAAGCGTAAAAAAAATACACAGAAAAGAAGAAGGAATTATCAAATATAATAATAAATACACCGCCACATTCCGATGATGATATATCTGCAACACCTTCAGTGAGGAAAACAGTAGGAAGAAAAATTGTGCGGAAAGATAGAGCTAAAGCATACCGTAAAATAAAACAACAGGAAAAAACAATCGCTAAAATTAAACGTAAATATAAAACTTTAATTAAAAGACTAAAATGAAAAGAAAAAAAGTACAGGAGAAAGCTCGAATACCTATTACTCCTAACAGCAAAGTTAACGCACTGATTAAAAACATCGACGTACCTTCTGAAGTACGCAAGAATCTATTATTTAACGAAGTTCTTATAACACAATTACAAGAAAAAGCTGATAGTTTGAAAAAAAATTCCAAAGACAGGGAAGCCTTCCAAAAATGTGTTAGTGGAGAGATATAGTAAGGAGTACAAGTTGCTTTATATGACCAAAAAGTTTTTGCCAAAAGAGAGGACGACCAATACGTCGATTCTAAAGTCTGATGCTAAAGTTCGTGAGATTGTTTTAGAAGCTGGTACATCTTACAGTCAAGGCAAGGAAAACCTACATCCTAATTTAATATCCACTGGAACATTTTTATTAATTAAAGTACCTACTCAAAAGAAAAATATCAATTACAGATATTATGTTGCCATCTGTCAGACAGGTGTCGATGAAGATGATGGATAAATCCTAGTAACTTTCTTGAGTTCAGCGCGTAACAGTGCCAAAAAATTTAAGTTAGTGTCAAACTATGTATCATATATTGCATTCGAGCAAATAATTAATATCATTCCTACGCCATTACTGAAAAGAGAAAGAAATCGAGAGTATTATTACTTCGATACTGATATTGAAGTTTTCGAAAATTTTTAATGTTTATCTTTTCACATATTCTTGTGTTCTATTAATGTAATTAAGAAAACTTGTTTTTGTTTAAAATGTTACTTACAATTTTACTAGAACTATTACATGTTATTAATGGTTTCATTATCACCATCAACATAAAGTTTAATGTGATTATAAAGAATTGTACTTGGCAGGGTACATCATCAAAAGACTGTAAAGAAGTGATTTAAGCTAAGTAAAGTTACATTTATGTTTAGAATAAACCTTATGCCAAATAACTAAATAACAATAACTTGTAAACATTTGATTTTATTATAATAAACCCTAAAATGCATTCACATCCTCATTCAGGCAACACACGCATCATTTCGTGAACAACTCATCATTTCCGGGAACATCACTAAAATCACAGAAAATACATCAAATTTTTAGTATTTAAACAAACTCCATGGGAATATTTAAAAAAGAGAAACTTTTTATAACTTCAGCTAATTTATTTATATGCAGGTCTGCCATATTTTCATATTTACATAATTGAATACATAGAGATAGTTACATAGCTTCGTTTGTTGCGGTATTTTGCTTCAAAACGCTTTTATTTGCAACTTTATTAAAATGTTTTAATTTCATAATATTAACTACATAGTCCTTTATTGTAAAGTGTAAAAAAGAAATATTAAAGTTATTGTTGAATTTTATACAAACTTTACAAAAACGTTCTCGGAATGATTGTTTTCAACGAAAGCTTTCTTTAAAAATAATATTACAAGAAAAGTAATTAAATCTATGCTTGCCTAGCGTAAATATGGTATATACACAAGTTAACTGATGGTATAAGCTCATCATCAAAATAATAGCTGACAATTATATTTATCATAAAACAGTAATAAAATAACAGTTACCTGTAACTCGAGAAAAAATAATCTGTTTTTATTGTTTTCCTATCTTCAAAAATGACTGAGATATTAAACCTTAAAGAACGGCTTCCGCGGCAAAATCCGACAAGCGACCGCGCTAACGTATGACGTCACTCCCTGACTCTACATAACATACCTTCATACTTTAGCTCGTTGCGCTCGCAGTCTCGCTATAAATTTAATAAAAAAAATTTATATTGGATCACTAAAAAGGTTAAAAAATATTGTATTGTGCCTATGTGTACCAACTCCAGTGTAAAATCACCCCGAAAATTGTTTTTTTTTTATGTACCAGGCGGTAATATTCGGAAAAAGTGGTTAAAAGTTGTGAAAAGAGCAGATCCTCTTAAAGCCTCTAGTTACGTGCATTGTTATGAAGATCATTTCGACGTACATCCAAAAGTGTTTCTTTTAAGAAATAGACACCTAACCTAAAACTGTAGTTGAATGTGCAGGGTGCAGGCCAATGTCCTCGCGAGTGGCGCGCGCGCCTCGACACGCACCTAGGGTTGAGTTGGTCTTGGAGATGACTTTTTGTTTTAAAAAAGAAACTAATGTGTATATATATAATAAATTTTATAAAAAAAAATTTACATAAAAGATACACAATACTTTAAATGCTTAATACATCCTTTACATTGATCACACCCAAACTAAATAACATCACTCAGTTTATTTGCTATAAAGGATGAAATGAACTTTTTGGTTTTGTACCTAATAAAAAAGGCAATATTTAAAAATGAAATTAAGAAAATGTTTGTCCCCCTGCCATTTGACACTCGACAAAAACAAACAGTTGCCTTTTAATAAAACTTGATTGAAATACTAACATAAGTACATGAGAAGTTACACATTTACTTACTTATTCAGTTTTATTCCTCGCATTTCAGCGGCTACATAATCACCATTCTCAGACAAATATCGCGCAACCATAAAAATGTCGACTTTTGGTAGGTCCGACTGTCCTTTTACAAAACTCTCTTCCATCACTATGTTTATTTAATAACAATAATATTTAAAGTAATTGCTAACACAAACACTTAAAATAATAACTACAAACTACAACAATCAAATTTTATGAAAATAAACACTCAGCATTACTTGCAATCGGACAAGGACTGTAGGTGTATGACGTCATCGCGGTGGTGCGCCAATGAAGGCAAATTTTAAAAAGCGGTGAAATTTTACAACGCTATAACTTTGGAAATCCTGGCCCGATTTATTGATTTATTGAATTTTTATAGTAATATTTGGATGTGTTTGTGTTCTCCATTTGATATTTTTTTAATTTTTTTCTATTTCAATTTTGTAAGTTTTTAATAAATGCCATATACATAAAAATTAAAAGGACTTTTATTTATACCTCATTTATGAATTAGTAAAACATTTCATTATAATAATATAAAAAATATAGGTATATATAAAAATTCAGTGCTACTCATAATACACAAATAATATTTAACTAAAAAATAAAGTGACAAGTAATAAGTAGGCTAATAACTCGCCGACATGCCTGAGATGAACTACTATTCTGGGTGTACTATGCTATTACTTTGTAGTATTGAATTTGAGAATTCTTTGAGCAATAGACCATATAAATGTAGTTTCAACTTTCACTGCTAAATTTTAGCCGATTGTTACTGAAATGAGTTTACACAAGTGCTTACATGGAATTACTCTTATGAAAATATCTGCAGCATTTTGTAATTCTGTCAATACTTTGTCCGATTCCTGATGAATAGGTGATTCAATGGTTCGAGTACTCGAACACGGATTACTGAAAAAAAAAAAAAGTTAGCGTAAATCGATGGAAGTACAAATAAGAATTAATACATCAGAATTCGGCCCCTACTAGTCTATAAAAATAGAACAAATGAAACCGGCTTCATATACAAACTAGCTTCCGCTCGTTGCCGCGGGCTGCGCAGCCCGCGGGGGGATAGCCCTTTCGGGGGTGGGGAGGGGAAGAGGGGGGAGAGGGTGTCAATGGATTGTCCTCGTTGAGACCTTTCAAACGATACCCAACACGGGGGGTCTACTCGCAACAGTTACCGACGGTCTACCGAGTAGACCGCAAATGTCAAATTGTGATATTTGGTCTATTGCAAAAAATTCGTCTCCCGGAGACCTCTTATATGAGTACCAACACGGTGGGTCTACCTGCTACTATTTCCGAGAAAGTCCAAAAATGTGAAATTTGAAATTTCGTCGTGACCAAAAAATTCCTCTCCCCGAGACCTCTTCTTACATAAGTACCAACATGGTGGGTCTACTAAGGGTCTAATAAGTATGAAAGAATTAAAAAAAATACAAAATGTTATATATGCTTATTATA
The DNA here is from genome assembly GCA_910589475.2 of Bembecia ichneumoniformis. Classification (NCBI taxonomy): domain Eukaryota; kingdom Metazoa; phylum Arthropoda; class Insecta; order Lepidoptera; family Sesiidae; genus Bembecia; species Bembecia ichneumoniformis. Next base: position 1,809,092 of record OU342531.1, read on the forward strand.
TGTATATATTCTTATTCACATATTATATTTCGTATTTTTATTTAGTAGAAAAATTTGATATTAAAATTTCTATTTCATTAATTATTACAGCAAGAATAATAAACTAATACCTATGTTGTTGGAATGTTTTATTTTTAACTATAAATTGATACTTTTATTTTATGCATTTACATGATACTTACTAAAACTGTAACAAAATAATTCTTTTAAATCTAATATTCTTTAAACAGATTTAAATGATTAGAAAGTAGTGAGCATAATTTAAACATTCCAATTTCATTTTTATCTTTTACTTTACAATTTTTTATTCCTTACTAACTTCAGATTGACATTATTTTTTTATAATTCTTGATGGTATTGATCTTGATGGTAGGTAGCAATAGTTACTTTATAACACAAGTAACGAAACAAAATGCCTATGCTAAAAAAATCCGTCTCACCGCGACCTCTTAAATGAGTACCAACACGGGAGGTTGCGACGCACCGCTCCTGAGATATTTTCAAAAAAAGTTAAAAATGTAAATTTCGAAATTTCGTCTCCACTAAAAAATTCGTCTCCCCGAGACTTCTTCGACGACCCCAAACACACCCCTGATGCATTGCGCCGTTTCCGAGTTACGACCGGAGGGGTTCGAGGGGGGTTCAAAATTTTCACTTTTACTTTGTTCGGGCAGACCCCGTGCCGCCGCTCCGGACCACTCCGCGACGGATCGACCGCCGTCCCTTCGTCGGCGAAAGAATCTCTTTGATGTGTGTTTTTTGCATAGAGGAGGTCCGAAGGGGGGAGAGGGGGGAGAGCAATGGTGTCAATGGATCGTCCTCGTTGAGACCATTCAAATGATACCCAACACGGGGTGTCTGCCCGCTACGGTCACCGACGGTCTACCGAATAGACAGTGACTGTCAAATTGTGACATTTGGTCTATTGCAAAAAATCCATCTCCCCGAGACCTCTCAAATGAGCACCGACACGGGCGGTCTGCGACGCACCGCTCCAGAGATATTTACGAAAAAGTCCAAAAATGCAAATTTCGAAATTTTGTAGCGACCAAAAAGTTCGTCTCCCCGAGACGTCTCCGAAGACCCCAAACGCGACCCGGCTGCGTCGCGCCGTTTCCGAGTTACGGCAGAGGGGGTTCGAGGGGGGTGTCAAAATTTTCACTTTTCGTCGCTCCGACATACCCCTCGCCGCCGCTGCGGCGGATCGACCGCCGTCTCTTTTCTATAAAAGAACCTCTTTGAAGTTTGGTTTCGTATGGAGGGGGAGGTGGAGGGGAGGTCGAGTGAGCTAAATCCAAATCCCGTCGGAGCCATCGGAATTCATTCGCCGTGCCCATTCGAAAAAGCCCAAACACGGGATGTTTCAGTCGAACCGCCTCCGAGTCCCGATCGGGGGGGCCTGAGGGGGCGGGGGAGGATCCGGAGGGCGGGGTGACGGTAACTAATTGAAAGGCTTCGTACTTTCGCAACCCTCCGATGACCTTTGCCGCCCTCCTCCAGCGGCGAAAGATCCCTAACAGAGTGCGATTTTGTACGGAGGGGGTCCGAAGGGGAGGAGGTGGGGGGAGGGCGACAGTCCCGGAAGACGGACTTCCACGGGCGTTGGTCATCCGCCAAAGTAACCGCCGCCATAACTCTCACCGTTTCGGAGCTGCGGGGATTCGAAAATCCGGACGGTTGTATGGAGCGTAAAAAAAACGTATGGGGGGAGAGGGGGGGGGGTCGCGATGTGGTCACCCCCGATGACCCTCTATGACATTCCGCAAAACCGGGTCCTTCTCGGGTTGATAGTTTCCGAGATCCCGTCGCCGACTTTTTACCAGGTCAACATCCTCAACATCTCGGATTTTCCTGGGTGGTTTTGGGGAATCCCCTCTCCGATCTGCTACAGAGGGGAATCCCCAGGTGACTCCTTCATATCAGAACAAAAATGTCAATGATAAGTAGTGGTAATTCGGTTTTATGGTATATTAATTAATTAATTAATTAATTAATACTAAAAAAGTATTAGCTGATTGATTCAATTCAAGAAGAAAAAATATTTCGAATTGTAATACAGTTTGTCTATTCCCTTGCATTATTATCACGGTTTACATGTTTGAATTCATCGTTATAAAATTCGGTTTACCTTTTATTATTTTCTAATGTTGGCGAAAAAGAATGAAGTTTCTCAGGTAATGGCGACTCCACTTGATTTTGTTCGCTTGAACCTTGCGCTCGTGGCATTGATATTACATAATAATATTTTATTTTCGCGTAGTAATCTGCAATGGGTAAAAAAATGTTACAAAAAAGAATAAATTATCATGTGTAAGCGCTTACTTATCTAAAGATAAACAAATAAAAATATATTATTGTTATAAGTATGTGCATTAAAAAAAAAGCTATTATATTGACATTACAAAGAGATAGTTAAATTTTATTTATTTGTTTATATTATATGTTGTTAGCAATTCGATTTCTAATCTCGGTGATAAAACCAATAAAAAAATCATATATAAAAATCCAAGTACTTTCATGCTGCTATCTGGTGCAAATATTGGGAAATGTGATTCTAATACATACAAAACAAAGATACAAATTTTGTTACTAAAAATCATAGAGCGTAATAAATTGTTAAAAATGAACGTTCTTACCTTTTCTTTTGTCTCAAATTACTTGTATTTTTTTTTAAACGTTTCAAATTCGACTTTCTTTTCTTATAATTTTGGAATTCTTGTTTGTTTCCCATCTTTCAATGTTTTTAGTCACTAAATTATCCCTAAGACGAATTATAAAGTTTAATAATATTATTATAAAGTTTATTCACATATATTTCAATATTTATCTTTATTATCGGGAGCAAAGAGCGCCAAGCACAGGTCCGTCGTCGGCTATGGCCACGAGCAACTGGGCGTAACACGAAGCAGTTACAAGCGCTATTGCTTCTCCACGTGCGAAAAAGAAACAGATAGAGCGCTCTTGCGTCTCGAAACAAATAACGTAAGCGCCCGTTGTTAAAATATCAATTATAAAAAAAAGTAAATCACACAAACATATTTTAGTCTAAACAAATGATAAAGAATTGTATTTACTTTGTGTTTACTAACTTTTATCAGTCTAATATGGCACTGTTTAAATACAATTTGTGATAAATTAAAATTAAAGGGGTTACTTTAGAATTTTTTTCTGTCGAGAAAATTTTAAGCTATCGTGTTTTGGCTCTAAACAAATGTTGAATTATGTAGTCAAATAACCTATATCAGAAAATTTTAATTCTGTGCTAAGCAAATCCTGAGATAATTGCAATCAAAGAAACACTTTTTTCTTACATATCCTCTTAATCGTTTATTCCTTTGTCTGGTCACGCACTGTATCGCGCGACCGATAACCGCTCCCGGCGCGACCTAAATAAAGGACACAGTGCTCCATTAAATGGAAAAGCATCGCATCTGGCGAGGAAACAACGCACCGTGTCGCTTATTGGAAAACCTATCCACACCACTATCTCCAATGGCAGAATAAACATTGTACCGATAACAGCGTTTACTTACATGCATTCGAAAGAAATTTCAATAGACTTATCGCCTATTTGACTTCTTTTTCGCTTATAACATAGTTTCTTCTGACTGACTATCAACGCACAGCCAAAACTTAGTCTACAAAGCTTAAATTTGGAATATAGCTTAATCTACAAAGCTTAAATTTGGAATATAGCTTAATTTTATAACATAAGCATCCGCTAAGGAAGGGTTTTTGAAAATTTTAACTTCGTACGAAGCCAAGAGCGGGTCGCTAGTCGCGTATATAAACGTAAACGCTTTGTTTCGGGGCACGTAACAGTAACACAGTTCCGAAGCGCCCCCTCGCATCGCGTCGAAACCGAAACTCGTTTAAAAGAAAAACTGTTTAGATTTTTCCGGGCGTGCAATATTAAAACGTCAGTTTTTGGTTTTGATGAATGGTATCCTGCGAATAATTGTCCTCGAGGCCGAGGGCGGGGCGAGGGGGCATATGCGGGATGCGGAGGTGAGACGTGGAGGGAGGTTAGTGGGCGAGGTCCGTGACGTCACGCGCCCTGCGTTCGTCGAACCCGACCCTAGAACAGCTGACAGTCGCTTTTTGGATGCGTACATGCGTAGTAAAACACAAGAGAACCAGCGTAGCCTCGTTTTGTGACACACATGTCATTGAAAACTAATATAATTAATAATTATTGTATATTTAATTATGTAGATACCTACCCACCCACTTTACTGATAATGAATAAGGTCATTACAAACGTGTCAATTAGGTTTGCATCAAAATGTAACTCAGACATACGCACATACAGATACATTGATTTATAGCAGCTCCTGTTGTGTTTCGGTGAGTGAGTAAGGATGCTGCAAGTCGACAGCGCACTTTCAGCAGCTTTGGTGTCGCTTGTGTTATAGGCGACGGTATCCACCTACCATCAAGTGGACCGTCAGTCTGTCTGCCGACCTTAATATTAAAAAAAGAGTTTTATTTTTCTCAATATTTAATTTTAACTGGCAATATTTAATATTATGCTACTCCATGTTATGCTACTTAAAAAAATATTCAAGATCCAAATTAAAAATAACAAAATTTAAAAATTAAATAAAACTGTGTTTTCCCTTACAGAGTTATCTTTTATTTGTTAAAATATAATGGGTAATAAAAAAAATCATTATCAACAAAGGAAATATATTGTACATTAAATTTATTCTTTTTTTTTTAGGAAACGTTCAGCTTTATTTATAGAGATAGAAAAAAAAACTATTCAATTTACCAGACAGTTAAATTTTACTGAGAAAGAAGAACCTGTACAAAGTCTGTTTTATAATGAAGAGCAACTATATTTATATTCAAGAAATTAAATACCTTAGATCTTATTATTTTCTGACATAATACACATACCTACCTAGCAACCGAATAGATATATTGTATACCGATGTCAGGAGTGAGGTAACGAACGGTGGATCACAGGGGAATAGTACGGAGACTCGACAACTTCTGAAGGGTACGATAGAGCAAATATGACAACTATATTTGCTCCATCTAATCAAACTAAACTTAAAACATATCTATCTTTATTTAAACATCGGCTTGCTGGATAGGAAAGTTTTCATACAAAATTAACGATAATGTTATTATCGTCAAATAAGTAGCTTATTCCTTGCTTAGTTTTCAATGGGGAAACAATTTACATACATTATAGACACCATAGCTTAGTCGAGCTTGAATGGGGGTTCAACTTTTTAAAAGTAATATTAGGTCGGGGAAAAAGTCTTTTCGCATATAGTATGTATAAACTTGTAATAAAATCTCTTTGGCTATACTATTTGTATCTGGCTGGTTTTGATGACATTAAAAATGTTACATTTGAAAAAAATAAACAAATTAGTAAAATGTTGTTTTCAGCTATTTTTCATTTGTTTTTTTTCTGTCTCGTCCAAAAAATGTTGCACAAAAAAACATCGTCGCTCAGCTGTCACTGTCATATTTTGTGATAGTGAATGAGAACTCATAAGCATATCGTTTTGAATCGTCCAATATGACAAAATGTTATGGTTTTTGATTTATTTATAATTACATATTAATAGTACCTAAATTCTAAGGCTGTCAAAATATTTTTATATTCATTATCGATATTTTAGTTTTTTTGTTAAATATTCATGCAGAATAATAAGAGTAAAATTTGTTTGAAATTCCGTGTTAGAGGTTACTTTAGAATTGTATATCGATTGAAGTATATGATTTAATTGTATCATGTATAGCTGTCTTTTCACAGATGATAACATACACATTTATATTTTTTCCACATCTACAAATATTTGAGTTTCTTAGAAAAACCGCCTTAAAATTATCTCAACACTGAACATGAGATTACATTTTTTCTTAACACGTGAAACGTCATAATCTACCTAAATCCGGCTTTTGTCGAATACATATCTAAGAATTTTAAACATTTTTTACCAAAAAAGTTATACCTTGTAAGTTAAAGGGTGTTAATATCTTTGTTAAAATGTAAAGGAGGTGGGTGGTATGCGTGTTTGACATTTTATACGTAAAGGTTAGGCAGGCAGCAGGCAATCTGACGGTTGACTGGATGGTAGGTGGCTACCGTCGCATGTCGACACAAGCAACACAACAAGTGCACTGCTGATAGGGAAGTGGGATCTGGCATCTGTTACTTTTTAGTATTATGAAAGGGAGTAAGTTAGTGCTACCAGACGGGCTGCCCAATGTATGAGTGGTGAAACGCAATGTGTTCTGCAACACTTAGGATAACCACTTGCCACCTACCACTTGATGTGCTACCGTCGCCTATATCACAAGCCACGCCATAGCTGCTGCAAGTGCGCTTCCGATTAGAGTAGGATTAAGGACAAGAGATTAGGATAGGGAAATGGGCTCCCTTACTCACTCACCGAAACACAACAGCACATGCGCTGTTCTTTCACGGTGGTCTTCTGTAAGGGGGTGGTTACTGCCGCCAGACGGGCTGTCGAAATCACTACTAGAATTTACTGAAATACTATAAGCTGAATTAAAGTTTTGTAGGCTTGAATTTTTTTTAAATGTAAATTCCATTTTGCTATCACACGGGCTGCCCAAATGACTGCGAAACGCAGTGTGCCCTGCCACTACATTCCAGATCCAGACCAGAGCGAAATTTGAAAAATTCATTTTTCAAAGATGACCCTGCCGGGAATCGAACCCAGGCACCCTAGAACAGAGCGTTAAGGCAAGCACCCTAACCACTCATCCAAGGAGCTCGTCAAATGTAAATAAATTGTGAATTTGTAAGATAATCCGATCATTATAACCGTTTATTTTTCTTTAGTAGTAACAATCAGCTATATAAGGTTTTTCTAAATACTCGTACACTCATTCTAAAGGCAAACAAGTTGTACTAGTGGTTGGCCTTCAAGTGTGTTTTAGGGGCAGACGAGCGAGGCATGTAAAATGCACAATTTCACATGCAAATATCATTTGAGAATTTAAAAATAGCCGGGACTCAACCTTCATTAAACGAAACAATACGAAATTCCGTGTGCGTAACCCACACGACGTCGTATTCGAAGCGCGTCCCTTTCGCTCCACTTGACAGCCCTTATAAATAGGGTTGCCGCTGCCGGGGAATGGATGCCGTTTGCAGTGTAACTTCAAAATTGTGAAAAGAAAACTATATTTGTTCACACGTCGCAGTCCCTTAGAGTTTAAGAATATTTGAATGAAGAAAAGGAGTTATTGGCAATGAGTCAAAAACTTTGAAGAGTTCAAAAACATTCTTGAAACCGTTAAGGTGGTATGGGACCACTGCTTGTCAGAGAAACTTTTCTCAAGAGATATGCGTTCACGTAGAGTAGACCGTCTCTGGATTTAAAAACGACACAACCACGTCAACCAAATTATGGACGTTGCATACTTTTAGTGGAATTCGGCAATAAATGATAATAAACAAAATATGTCATATTTGAATTTAGAAGAAACAATAATAATTATGGATTGATCTTTCACAAGTAGCAATCACTTGAAAGTTGTTTTGAGATTTTATTAAATCAATATATAATTTAAGAAAATTAGAACATCTTCTTATATCACGGTCACGGCATCACGCGCGAACGGGTAGACCGATTTTAATTCGGTTTTCGCCAATGGAAAGAGGGATAAACGGGGAATGTTTTAGGGTATATAAAAATTGCATGCCGGGCGAAGCCGGGGGCGGGCCGCTAGTAGAATATATTTTCAAATTCGTATTTTAAGCATTTTTTAAAATAATCATTAATCGTAAAAAAATACGGGGTGAAATAGATAACATGAAGAACATCAGTATTGTTTACTCTTTTCATCGAATTAAACTATTATAGGCAAAAGATAAAATTTGTAAAAGAAACGAGCCGTGGAGCCGTTTTGACGAGCCCGTTGGATGAGTGGTTAGGGTGCTGACCTTAACGCTCTATTCTAAAGTTTCCGGGTTCGATCCCGGCAGAGTCAACTTTGGAAATGAACCTCTGAAATTATCGAAAGCATTTTATTGTTTTCAAAAGGCAAATGACGGCGTTAATCTATTTACGTATGTTAGAATTCGCCATGAGTTTGCATACAATTGCAATAATGACTAGGTCAGCAAAGAGGCAGGCGGTACCCTTGACGGTAAGTGGCTACCGTCACCTAATTGAAACAAGTAATGCCATAGGAATTGCAAGCGCGCAATTCCTATGCGCGCTTAGTTAAAGGATAAAGAAAGAGGGTGGATACCAGAGTGGGCTTTGGAATCAGGAAACTCCATCGAAACACAGGAGCTGTTATTTCACGGTGGTCTTTTGTAAGGGGGTGATCACTATTCATTAACAGTGGAATGCAGTTTTCGTCACCCCTACTAAAATAGATCAAATCTATGTATATGTCGCAGTCATCTGGTTGAATCTGCTATTTGACTGAATGACTAGCGCGTTCATTGAATGACGACATTTAATTGAATGACTAAAGGACAACTCGTCAAGTCGTTGAATGTAACGTTTAACGTCTTGACTGAACGTCATTTAGCAAAGTCGTTGAATGGGATATAGCCGACTTTGTAATGTTTGGTTAAGGTGCCCATGAGTTCGCAACTAACCTTACTTTAAATAAAAAGAAATGAATTATAAAATGTTTCGTTAAATCAAATTGTAATATTTGATTAGGGTGAATTTTGGGACAATTAAAAAATTACTGATTTATAAACTGCTGAGTTTAAAATAATAAAAGATTGTAGCATGATTTCCAAAGCTTTACTTAATCTCATATTTTTGCTTAGTATAAAAAAGTAAAAAACCTAGAAAAAATTATCATATTATTTCAAAAGTAATTTATTAAAATATGCGCTTCCAACACAGTGCTATCTGTGCGAGCTGTTTGATGAAAGGGCTATGTTACAATCCGCTAACTAGTTGGACGTTTAGTGACGCTTGTTCAATCAACGTTCGGCCTAGTCATTCAATTAAATGTCGTCATTCAATGAACGCGCTAGTCATTCAATCAAATAGCAGATTTAACCAGATGACTGCGACATATATAAGTCGAAATGTTTTAAAACAGTACTTCGTTTTTCTTTTAACAAGAATGATAACTTTTTGTAACAAGAATTTTCTCTACACCCATGACGCCATTAAGTTAAAATCCATTGAATCGCCCTCTATGCCCGATTCCATTTACAGCAGGCGAACATATTTGATTGTTGACATTTCCACAATGACAAGTGACAATTTCGATTTCCTTGAGCGATTTATCCACCGTCTTGGTTCGTTACGTATCAAATTTTAGTATATGTATACATTGATTTAGTTTTCAGACATTTAAGTTAATTATGTTGCACATCGTTCTAGTTATAGATTAGGCAATTCTCTGTGGCAGCAGTAACCACCCTGTCACCAAAGACTAACGTGCAATAGCAGTGTTGGTTCTGTGTTAATGGACCCCTACTCTTTCCGTTTAATTATATTAAATTAATTTCATTAAATGCTTGAAAATAACATTCAAAGTAAAATCTATAAAATACATTAGAAATTAAATAAATAAAGTAAATGTAACACAGACTAAATAAACACTATATCGTGTCGTGTAACGTCACTTGCTTATGACGCTTTAACCCATTTCAGTTTTTTTTTTTTTGCATTTATCCATTATTAATGTATACTTATTCTCAATTTATTTATAGTTTAATAATATATTAATAAAAAAGTTCGAAACGCTTCGAAATTTATTGCGGATCAAAAACGACTAAAAAAGCCACTAAAAAGCAAACGAATTGAAATAAGAATATTGAAATGGCCGCAATCGAGCATGTAAAACTGTGAATAAAACCGCATCGTCAGTATAATCATCGGTTGAACATTACCCACGTGAGTGGAAGCCATAAAAGTGGCACAATCAAACGCGTAGCGTTGTGAAATCGCCAGTTTAATTAGCGGTGGGCGCACGCATAGGGCTTGCATAATCGCGGATCTTTAACTACGTACTCTAAAACTTGGGCAATTGATCGCGAACAGAGCCTAGTAATATCTACTAAACCAGTAATTAACTTAGTGTTAGCAAGTCATTAACTTAGTGTTGTCGTTCATGCAGGCTTTTTAATGAAATGTTGATAGATACAGATGTCGACCTGTTCCACAGCTCTATAGTTAAAACTAGAAATATTTTAACCGAAAAATTCTTTCAGTAAACTATAATCCATTATTTTAGTGTATTTTGCCTACTATGAATGCTAGTTTTAATTGTATTTACTCTTTCATGCTATAAGTGGAAATTTTTTATTTGGTGTATATTTCTATTAGAATTATTACTATGTAACATTAGTACCTGTAAATTTCCCAAAAATAAAATAAATAAATAAATAAATAAAAATTCCTTACACTGGAACTGTGAGAGAAATTTTCACAAAATTCGTCCGCAGCTTGAGTTATAAAAAAAAAATCTATCAGCTAGGTAAGAACAACTTCGATAAAAAAGAGGTATCATACCTATATTTTCATCGCCAATTCGCCGATGCCGGTCTACAACCAGTGGCATAATTGCTAGTATTATATATCATACAACTGTATTTTACTGACTTTACTTCTATTTTAGTAATATAAAAATTTTAAAAGGCATTTTTAGGTTCTTAGAAAAATCCATAAATTGGGAAACAAGGTGTGTTGCGATTTATACCTTTCTTCACGGTGCCACTGAAACGGTAGATCTTACTATAATTACTATAATTTATGGAACGAAATGCTTACGTAAGCCACGTAGGCTAACTCTGACTAAGCCTTTTTTTTTCGGTTGTTAATATCGATAAAACATATTTTTAGTCAACCGAAGCGGACTCACTCTAATTCGCAATTACTGGAATAAAGCGTTCATATAATAATGTATTTCTCATTAAACATTTCAACAAACTGGTAACGACACAGGACAATTAAATGGTAGTAGATATTTTAAATTAAACAATTTCTTTTCTGTGGTCTCAGTCTTCTGTGGCCTTAAAAACAGTTTCCTTTCCGACGACACTGTACAAACAACGGGCGCCTTTGTGTGCGAACGAACATTCGACTAGTGTGTGAAATTCGCTTACTATTCTTTTCACTTACTCCTATCCACTTTTGTCTTGTTTGACTAGCAGTGTATTGGACTGCGTGTGTTTTGTTAGGCCGAAGCAAACAGACGTTGCTTACGTCGAGTCTCAACCAAAATAGGCTAAGTTTAGGGAGTCTAAAACATATAATATTTGTTTGGGACACAAAGCTGTAGCGACACATTATGCAAACTATTAGCTTAACTATATATCAATGCTTTAAATATTTTATTAGGAGCAGATAGATGCTTCATTCGTATGTGTGAAAGAATCCATTCATGGTAGGTACGAGGCGATTGGAATGCCGCCCGAGTAACGCCTTTCCACACTATATTACGCTACGTGAAGATTTTATTCTATACTAGGTGTTGCCAGCGACATCGTCCGCGTTAAAAAATATAACGCCTAACAAAATATATGAGCAATTTAATGCCTGGCATCTTTATTGCTGTTTTGGATTTTTATTTTTAAATGATCCCTCGGGAAAATACTTTCTTTTTTCTCGTTGATGTGTATTCAACTAATCACGATGATTAGTTGAATAGTTAAGGCGTATATATTAGTATGGTTTATGAAAAGTCAATTTAACATAAGGTTGAAATTAAAATGTTGATAAACCACTATTAAGTGTTCAAAAGTAGTCTAATTTTAAGAGTTTTTGAAATATCCCACCCACTTTTCTATTTAGTGGCTTTATTACCTATATTATTTATATGTACCTATAATTAAGAAATATTTGCACTGATGCCAAAACCATTGGAGGAAAACCATGTTGGACAAAACGGCGGCCCTCCTTCTTCTTAATATCCATTATTTCGTTTGAGATCTTTATTCTGATTCGATTTTGACGATCTAGAGAATTCTTGATTTAACAGTTTGATGAGAGAGTTAATGTATCACTTTTGAATATATTACCTAATATACCAATTACCTAATAATATATTACCACTTTTGAAAATATTACAAAACATAACGAAAACAAACCAACAATGACGCTGCCTTTTACTTCGTTGTACGATCAGAAAAAGAGAATGCTTTACCATACCATACCATCCGTTCTTGTTAGTTATAACGAAGGTATACCGATTTCTGGAATCTCAGAATTTTTATTTTTGAACATAAAATGAAGACATCTGATAATTTAAAGTATTGAACAATAAAATCAGAAACGAAATTAAACAATACAAAAAAATAACACAACTGAACTTATTTTCTTACATCTATGGTTATTTTTTCATCATAACCTGTATCAAGTACCAAGACCGTTGGCTTCAATATTTTCGAGTGTAGAATCGTGGTTGATTTGCGAAGTTTCGCATCTCCATGCATCTGGTATCGGCGCGCGGGTCAAAGCTGAAAGTAAACAATTACGATAGCATTGTTCGCGAGTCCGTTCACCTCGCCGTCGGTACTCCGTAGGTATTACCAAATCGCGTTAACACATGCGCCCAACATAACATTTGCATATTAAATGCGTGAATCACCCGGTCACCGCTGGTTAGGGTTCCCACACACATCCGAGGGTCGCTGGCCATCAGTAGGCAGCTATAGGAGCTGAAAGTGCTCTGCAGATCTTAGTGGGATAAAGAATAGATACAGGGAAATGTGTACCTATATTATTTGTATTCTGATATTTCACGATGGTATACTATATGGGGAGTCTATTCCCAATATGTCCCACAAGAAATGTCCAATTTAATTAATAACTCCCCAACGCACTGTGCCCTGACAGTCAATACGTCTATGGCCTATAAATGGTTTAAAAATATCGGCTTATGCTCCACTCGCACGTGGCAAATCAATATTTTTTAAAATACCTAAAAAGAATTCCCCTTTCGCACGAATATGAATCTGGTGGGGGAGGGCTACGCTATATACCCCAATGGTACCGCAATGGTTCGCTAGAAGTTGCAGTAAGGTGTTTAGGGATGTCTGTGTTCTAATGCTTTCTTTTATCCCATGTGTACTCTTGGGAATCGCAATAACCTGTGCATAGACTTTGTAAATTTCAGAATGTTTTATTAAATTACCTTTAAAATAAAGTGAACAGAACAACATGGCAACGCCACGTTGGATATGTACCGAAGCCTTACCCTAAAAGATTTACTTTATCTGTTAAAACAATAGCGTCACATTAGAATAAGTTTATCGCACCCGTGAGCGTTTAAAACTGCTCAATAAATACTGCCCTTTAAGCGCACTTTATGGGGATAGTAACGCTCTTAGAGTAGATTTGAAATTCAAATGACATTATTGTGTGCAAGTTGTGCAAGGAAACTCATTGGAGTGTTGTTTAGAGAAGAGATAAAGCAAAAATCGTTATAATAAAATCTATAATTTACTAACTGGACCCAAACCTAGTCTCCAACGCTCTGGGCTCAGTTAGTATCTATTTTTTATGCAGCAACCGGACCCACCCCACTCGACATATTCAGCTGTTCATTCATGTCTAATTAATCACAAATTCTAACGGCACTCTAAAGAATTCGCATCTTTCATGTGAGAAAGATAGAACCATGATAACATTTTTACATTAATATATATGTAAAAAACAGGCAAACAGACTACTGCTGACACAGGGTGATCTGTAGTGTAATGGCACGTATTTTATGATAATAAAAGCATATCTACTTATTTACAAATTGACTAAATAACATTACTATGTAACTTTGTACATGAATTGAGATAAATTCTCGTAACTAAGTCCGAAAATTATCGTTCCATTTCGGAACGGAGATGCGAACACAAACATGGATTGGTCGTTACATTTTTTCCGTGCAGAACGAAATTCCGTCGGAAACTCGTCAATACGTCCCAAATGTCCGAGCTCGGGAAGTGGGAAAAGTGGGGAGTTTGGGGGGGTTCGGGATAGTTTCGTGAGCATCGATAACCATACAAGTAAGGCCCAATTGGCGCTAGAGGCGGGCGAATTGCCTGCCCTTTTAGAGCCCTTCGTATAGAGCTGGATGCGCGAATTTTCCCTTTGTGTTCAAACGTACCAACTGGCCTTTTTGCAATAGAACGTGCCTACTGCAATGAAAATTCCGAATCTTGCCAACACACAGTTCATCAATGCCAAAGGGGGCAATTTCATCACTGGTCTGGTACAAATTTACTTTTGTATTAATCCCAAATGAATCGTTTAATTGCCAGCAGAAGCATCAATATCAAAAAACTTAATAAGACTAATTTTAATGAACAATTAAATTTCACAGTACTTAATTTTCCATAGAACTAAAAAATAAAATACTACAACTCAAATCAAACCAAATCGTTTATTTCTCAAAAATAGGATAACAATGTCACTTTTTTGAAGTTAAAAATATTTAAAAATAGATTATATATTTAAAAATAGTGAAAAAAAAAAATGGAAAAAAAAATAGCCAAGATGATGACGATTCTGAGAAGAAACCCCGAAAGAAATTCAGGATACTATTCTTTTTGTCATCTACAAATAAATATAAAGAACATACTAAGAACACACTTTTTTAAATAACTAAGAACCAAAATCGAAATACTAATAAAATCATAACAATAGTCAAATTATTGGATGAGAACAATACATATTAATAATTAAAATAATGAAACAATATTTTTAGATTCTTCTATGTCTTAGAGAACCTAAGCTTTTATTTCATTAGGAATGAAACGTTATGTTTTGTAGGTGTTTAAAAAGAGGAATTAGACTTAAGAATATAATATATGTAACATTTATTATGAATTCTTGAACATAGAAAAATTATTTAGTTTATGACACTTTCAAATATTAAAAAAAACACATTTTATCAACAAATATTCAAAAATGTATTTAAGGGAGTGGATGTATCATTATCATAATAGATTTTGGACCTTGTTTTGATGCGAACAAACCAACAAAACAAATATAAAATCTATTATTTATTACTGCTCGTTTAAAGATTTTTTTGTTAATCGTGAACTAGATTTAGACACATAAATACAACAGACATACTAGCCTCTCTCAGAAACAGTACTTGTTTCTGAATGAAAAGTACCTTTTGTATCCCACGTGTGTGCAAAATTCCATGACGGTCAGTTGAGTAGTGAATATTAGTTAGGATATAAAAATATAAACCTATAAACTGTTTGAGTCCATCTGATACAAGAGACCATTTGACACAATAGTCATTATGGTACAATGAGGATATTGATACTTTGAACATGCTGAACCTGAACCTTGTAATGCTTGAGACAATCTAGCCGTTCATAATTGATATTTCATATTATTAAATTGCCGAATATCTCTACATATAGATAAATATATCTTTATCTTTGCTTTTCTTTTTCCTCTGACTCTTTTATTAATTAATTAAGGTTGTCAGACAGAATTAAGATGCAACCGCGGCGTAAAATTGAATAGACTCGTTTATTCAAAAGCTAAAGAAAGTCTATTTTTTAATTCCGTGCAGAATTCTTAATGGGATTACTATAATTAGTATTACGACATCTTATAACTAAGTAGAATTAATTTTAGTAGTGGCAGGGCGTACTGCATTCCGCAGTCACAAAATGTGGAACCCGTATGGCGGTAGTAACCACGGCCTTACATTTGTGTTCTGGTGAGTGAGAATTCTATCAAAATCTATACACATAGTGAAATCGTAAACGAGCCGTGTCTGTAGTAGGTACATTAAATATTTTCTAAAAAAAAAAAAAAAAAAAAAAAAAACAATTTGTACACGTTGCCTAAATATTTTAATATACACGCTTATTGTTCGGTGTGTATACTGGAGAAATTTATTAGCATATTCGGCGTTTATAAACTAGCTGAGCCCATAACTTTTTTGTTTGTAAACCGACTAGAATGAAACAAACACTAAATGTCACGGGAAGCTTGCTACAATACATCAGTGAAAACCGCATTCAAATCGGTTAAGCCGTTTCTGAGATTAGCGTGCACAAGCGCACAGACAAACAGACAAAAATTCCAAATTTTTTGACCTCGGTAACATAAGTACAACGTGTAGAAATTATTTTTTTGAAAAAATAATTAATGTACTGTACACAGCTCGTTTAAAAAGATTGAAATTTTTTTTTAGATTTTCAGTTCGCCTCCAAATTTTTTAAACAGTTCCTTTCTTAAACAAACACGTCGCGTGTCACCTTATCGTGCTCGTGAGACGTCTTATCGTATAGTAGCATATCGAATGGGCGCATTGAAAACTCTACAGAGTTCGTATACTTAAATGTCATTTTGACGTGACGCTGATGCTTCGGCCCTCTTCGGATTGGCACGATTTATTAATTGGACGATTCGGACAGGCAGCCAAATTTTTACCTGTTTTCCCCCCACGGATGTGTGGACAGACTAATAACAAATTACAAATTTTGAAAAATTCGCACAAATTAAATAATAAAAAAAGATTTACTTATAAAAAAAATGATAAAACAGGGTCTTCGCGTGGAGGAGCAGTTGAGCCCCTACCGCCGCCGAAAAGACTAATTTAGATCTTAAAAGAGACTAATAAAAAAATATAAGGTATTTGCAAAATCGCGTCCAGTATAAAAAGAAATAATTAAAAAGTATTTGTTCGGGGCGCGAGATGAACGCTTAAAACGGCGGCGACGACGCCCTCACACGGCTACTTTGTGGACGCTCGGCCTGCATTGACGCAGCAAACCAAGGATTGGCAGGACACTTCGAATGGCCCAAGTGTTTCCTGCGTTTATGGGCGATGGTAGCCACCTATCTAGCGGTTATACCTGCCACCTTCGTCTAATAAGAAAAATATTCGATTTAAACGTTACGACGATTACAACCCAGCCAGTAAGTAAGTATGTGGATGCTTTTTATTTAATAGTGTTTTTTGAACAGCGATAAAAATTCTGCTCCCATTCACCATCAAAACATTGACTAACAATGGCAGAGTGAGTGGAGCGTACGGTATGTTGCGGTGTTGCCAGTCTAAGAGTGTAAACGCGGCATTAGAAAGCGGTACGCAATATGTGTGCGACCGAATGCGTGAGCGCGTCATGAATAGAAATCACTCACTTTAACAATAACTTTGGAGCTGCGATCACCACGTTCGCCCCGCTCCCTCCGTAATAGCGATGTAATGGGCAAATTACGTCAAAAGCAAGGGTGAACGAATCCACTCTCAGTTTATTAGGCTGATGCATATTTATTTTATGTAGAATGCCCGTTCACCCGGCGGCGTCTCTGTTTTCCTATCTTCCAATTTGCTTTTGAATAACCTTAAAGTATATCGGATGCCAGCCTCCGCCCGCGGCTTTTCCGCTCCTCCTTTTTCCTCACTATCGAGACGCAGCGTAGCGTTATGATTTATAGTTTTAAGCTCGGGATTTCATATAAAAATGGGAACATTTTAAATGGATAAAAGAGAAATATTAAAGCGAACCGCGATTAAGCGGATTTTCGCCGTTTTCAATGTTCACCAATTTAATTTAGCCCAAGGAGCCGACGCAATATATCATCGAATTACATACAGCATTCGGCTGATGAATTTAAAAAAGCGTCAGACGTCTCTCAGACCGAGACTCCGACTGTACGAATAATATTTATGCCTTCGGCGTTCCGCGCTCTTCCTCCATAACTAAGCTACAAGTTTGAATCCCCGAAGACGGAATTGTTGCCCGTGTTCTCAACTCTTCTCTATTGTACTGAGAATTTGTGTCTGTGGTTAGTACCAAAGTTTACAAAGAAAAAGGCATTAGGAAATCGGATTTAATCTTCCCGAGTACCACTTTGTTGCCGCAAACGTGTTGTTGTCTGGCTGTGTGCGTACCTACTATGTAATGGCATAGTCACGTTGTGTGTTACCAAGAAACCGCAGTTCGAGATACGTCTTACGGTTAACTAGCTGAAAGTACACATTTTTCTTTGTACCCAATACAACTATGGCGAATGAATATTCATGCTTCTGCGTTGACAATGAGAGTCAAACGTTTTATCCTTACCCTGGTGATCCAATTAGGTGTTATTGTAGTGTATAATTTTTAGATTATTCTTATTTCTTCATACTTCAATAGAATGGTGTAATTTTAGTAATGATTTTAGATTACTATTACTAAAATGGTTTTAGACAACAAAATTAATCTTATCAATTATATATTACATTTCAGTACAGCGTAACACAGACAACAGAACATTGATTTTGAGGCATGTTTATTTGCTTTATTTATTACTTACATGAGATTATTTGAATATAAATCAAATAATTG
Source organism: Bembecia ichneumoniformis (assembly GCA_910589475.2). Taxonomy (NCBI): domain Eukaryota; kingdom Metazoa; phylum Arthropoda; class Insecta; order Lepidoptera; family Sesiidae; genus Bembecia; species Bembecia ichneumoniformis. The sequence goes on from OU342531.1 coordinate 1,827,375, forward strand.
TAATAAGCTACACAGTATGTGTAGCATACTACACGAAACTTTTTTTAATTAATATTTTTCTTATGATAAAGCATAGCAATCCGAATATAAGTTCATTTGATGGTATCGCCGGAAATAAACACAAAAACGTCTGCCAAGCCAGAAGTACAAAGAATAAGGAACAAGGGCACTTGCTTTTATTTCTCTTGGTCTTCTGTGCGGAGGTGGTCGCTGCCGCTAGACGAGCGTCTAGTTTATGATAACAGAACGCAGTATGCACTTCTAAAATCTAGGTAGAACCTAGGTACCTATATTACCTGCATAGTGAAATAACGACTACATTATTGAATCGTTGCAACCCAAGAAACCCGCCACATTGAGTGCATTAAAAAAAATGCGAGTCTAGCAATGGCGACTTTGTTAAATTAGTGAACAGCTAACTGCATTTATTCAGTCTCGTTCCCTTTTATCTAGGAGCACCGGCATTTTTGCATGAATCACTAAAATTCCGTAACGATGCTAAAAGCCAAAACGCAATGCTCATTCGGTGCAAAAATGCAAAGCATTTAATTAAACAGTTGTATAGAATGCGCACAAACGAAGCTCGGCAGCACCAGACTATTGAAATTTAAAGTGTTTTTGTTAACAAAACAGAGAATAATACCTAATGTAAAAGTGGATAAATCCACGTACAAAAAAGCGCCGTCTAGCTTTTTTGTCGGGGACACGGGCGAAAGATAATACTTGCCAAAAGGCGAAATATATTTCGCAGTCGCGAAGCAACCGGCTCGTCAACGTATGGAAATAAACAAGCATAAATAACGTCTGTGTAAGACATAAATTAATTTTACAAGGCACGAATTTATTGACTTGGAATTTTTAGTAGATATGATGTGATAGATCCAGCGTCGGCAATAGGGGATCGGATTAATATCAATAATCAGATTAAAATCTAAAATGTACTTAGAAAGAAAATATATAATTTTTTACGATTATTTATCGAATAATAATTTAATATAATTCATTTAAATATTTTTAAATGAAGAAATAAACTTTTATTATTTACAATATTTTTAATCTATACTGAAACACCAATCACAGTGCGTGATGTCATTTGTGGGCAATCATTGTCTTATGCCAATGCAGCTGTTTTGTTATGATATGACCACAAATGACGTTACGCGCTCTCAGATGAACTATCATAGCGTTTTGGCAGCATTTTCAAACAAACAATATTAAAACATGATTTTGAGTACCTAAAAGGCTATAAATAAATAAAATAGTATTTTTTATGGGAATAAATAACCATGAAGATTAATTTAAAACACTTTCTGAAAATTTGTCCGATCCCCTATTGAAGAATTAATCCTAACTAATATTATTAATGCGAAAGTGAGCGAAAGCGAAAATTAGCCAACCATTACAATTTATTAAATACGGGGTAAATAAAAATAACAATACGTAAAGACGCCTACGACGAACAAAACACGTGCCGCGACAATGTGAGCTAACCGCAATAAGTTTTGCCTCTGATAGGCGGGACTAATACAAGCGACAGATATGTACAGAACGTGTGGCAACAACAGACATGATTGACGGTGAATATGACCACTTCCATTATAAAGGTTAACTTAGATAAAGTATCTTTTGGAAAACAAATTGGCCATTAAACTGTTAGTTAGTTTATATTATTTATGAGGTTTTGCTGTAGTTAATTGTATTGCGTTTGTATAGATGCCTATTGTCATTTATTTATTGCTTGCTGCGTTGACAACGGCGGAGGCAACTTCAACGCGTAGACGGTGACACCAGTCGGTAAGACAACGTCGAAGGTCTACAGCTTATGTAGTTGGCTCTCTTAACTTAGAAGCCAGTGGCAAAAACACGTTCACTGTTGGTTGAAGAAATATTAACGTATGGTAGAAGACGATGATGGACATTTTTTACACTCTGTCCAATTATACGAAGGAACGTGTACGGGCCTGTAAACTCCCGTACATTGGTTTACGGTACGGCTGTGTACCGCGCTAGTGGGCAACGCTCCCGTGAAGAAGCGTCGCTGATCTAGCCGATCGGTGGGTCAGACCGAGGAGAGTTTGTGAGGTTCCAAGACAAAGTCCGTACTAGTCACATAGGTCAATGCGGTGAAGCGAAGACAATTTATTTGGAAAAAAGGTCGATTTATAATACAATTATTTACATCCAACTAGCGACAATCGTGCCCTGCGCCGAGACAAATGCGCCAATAACAAATGGGTGATGACACGATTGCGCAAGTTGTGCAATATTATGAAATAATATTAAATGTTGTGCAATAACACTATTTACAGTATTTTCTGTCCCTATCACTTTCTATTGTTGTCTTTGTTTGTTCATACGTATATATGGGCCAACATTTCACTACGTTGGCCCATTTCTATGCGAACACTGTACGTATGAACACTGCACAATCACTAATATTTACACACGAACTGTAGGCTGTCCCGAACATTCTCCCGCCGATGCGCCGTCGTCAGGTCGACGCATCTTCTGTGTGCTGGAGGGCAGCCGGCTCCGTTGGCAGGATGACCAGCTTCTTAGCCGGTCGGCGAAGAGTCCCCGCCGCGGTAGCGACGTCGACTGTCCTCACAGCGCCGTCGGGTCCAGGATAAGCCGCGATGACCCTTCCTCGCGGCCATGTGTTGCGAGGAAGGGTGTTGTCCACGATGAGCACAACGTCTCCGATGGTGACTTGCCGCCCTCTTCCTTGGGGCTCCCGCCGGTGCTGAAGCTCAGGAAGGTATTCCCTGAGCCAGCGTTGCCAAAACAAGTCGGCGAGACGTTGTGAGGCGCGCCAGTGCGTGCGCCCGATGGTGTCTTCTTGTTGAAGACGCGATGTGTTGATCACGGAGCGGTTCCGTCAGCAAGCGTGAGCGCCTCGGGATCGTCCGGATCAACCAAGACGTGTGTGAGCGGCCGATGATGACTGTACTCGACTTCAATGTGCCGAGTACCTCTTCTATGGGGTGCCGCGATTTTAGCACACTGTTGAACGATGTCTTGACGCTGCGAACGAGACCTCCCAGGCCCTAACCATAAAGGGGGCACCGGGAGGGATGATGCGCCAATCGATCCTCTTCTTGTAGAAGCCGATGTGTGTTGCCGAAGTTGTAGTTCGGCGCCGTGTAGGACGGTGCCGTTGTCCGATGATGTTCAGGGCACCTGCGACGCGCTATTATGCGTCGCAATGCCATCACGGCCGAGTCTTGTTCAGCGAAGCTGCGATCTTCTATTGTACGGCGCGTGTCACCGAACACGTGAACAACGCGACGTACTCCTTCTATGTTGCGCGTTCCACTGTAACTATAAGTAGCTCAAAGTAGTTGAGGCCGATGTAGTGGACGCGCGTCAATGGTGTTATTAGTTTGATAACACTGTTTTCGAATGTTTCGGAGATTAAGTAAATTCCTCTCTTCCGGCGAAGTCGAACGAGGTGTAGTATACGTGCAGTGCTTCGAACTATAACTTTTCCCCTTTTGAACTATAACTATTAGGGGTGCACTGATCTATTTTTCGATTTTTCACGTGTACTTTTTCTTCGCCGGTCTATGAGGTGGTTGCAACCTTTTCCCGTGGCCATCTATAAATTTCCATAAGGAACTAGGCCCGTTGAACCATCTGTTGCGAGTTAAGGTCGCTAGGTAGCGCCACTCGTCGATCTTTTTATAATTTTCTATGGCTGCAATTCGATGCGCGACGAACAATTTGCGCCTAGTTGCAGCTGTGTGACACGGACTTTCTTATTAATCGGTCCAGAAGACTCTCTTGCTGAGCCTTCTGTCGTGCACTTCTATCACCGATATTTGTGACGCGGACTTTCTTATTAATCGGTCCAGAAGACTCCCTTATTGAGCCCTCTGTCGCGCACTTCTATCACCGATATTTGTGACGCGGACTTTCTTATTAATCGGTCCAGAAGACTCCCTTGTTGAGCCCTCTGTCGCGCACTTCTATCACCGATGTTTGTCAATCCAGTTTTTCTATTGTGTGCGTCCCGGGTCGCGGGGTCTTGTAGGAACCCAGCGCCTCTCACAGACGTCACTATATTGGTTCATGGCTGACGTGCGATGTGCTGTGAACTTTGCACCTATATTCAGCCATGTGAGCACGGTCTTTGTATCGGTCCAGAAGGTCTTCTTGTCTGGCCTTCTATCGTGCTCTTCGATGACTGTAGTTGCCATCCTGCTCCCCATTACTGCAGCAAGCAGCTCGAGACGCGGGATGGACGTCAGCTTGAGAGGTGAGACTCGCGCCTTCGCTGTTACGAACGCCAACGACACTTGTCCGTCTGGCCTGATGATGCGCCAGTATAGGGCTGCGGCGTATGCTGTTTCGCTCGCATCCACGAACACGTGTAACTCGATTGTGGCGGCGTCACTGTAGTTCGGGTAACAGCGAGGTATGTTGACATCGCGGAGTCTTTTCAGATGTTCTAGCCATACTGTCCATTGGCTAGCGAGGTCTGCATCTATTTTTTGATCCCAATCTGTTCCTCTGCGCCATAACTCCTGAAATATCTGCTTGGCTCTTGTGGTGACAGGCGATGCGAGTCCAAGCGGATCGAAGAGAGACATGATTATTTTCAAAGTTTCCCTCTTCGTCGGTTGAGTGTTTAAGATGGCGCCAGGGGGTAGTCGAGCCATGTTGAGATCAAATGTAAGTTCGTCGGTTGCAGGCCTCCATATGACTCCCAAGAGACGCTCTATGTTTGAACTATTGTCGAGATCTATACTCCTTTTATCGATCGGTTCGGAGTTTTCATTGAACGCTTCGAGTACTTTCTTCGAATTGGATGTCCACTGTCGCAACTCGTAGTGGGCCTCCCGATTTATTTGTTGTACTCGAAGGGCTGTCTGTATAGCTTCTTCTTCTGTTTTGAAGCTCTGAAGGTAATCATCAACGTAATGATTTCGAACAATCGCCGTGTATGCCTCCGGATACGTTGTTTTGTATCTTTCGGCATTTCTATTCTTCACGTATATAGCCGTTGCAGGTGACGATGTGGCTCCGAATATGAGAGAGGTCATCCTATATTCTATTGGAGGATCTTTACCTCGCTTTCTGCCTCTCCATAGGTACCGAAGCGCATCTCTATCCTGCGGTCGAACTTTCACTTGCATGAACATTTCGGCTATATCGGATGACACGGCGATTCGATGCTGTCGTAACCTCATGAGTACCCCGGGTAACGACAGAATGAGGTCAGGTCCGGTGAGCAGGTAGTCGTTGAGCGAATGTCCCATCGTCTTAGCTGCTGCGTCGTGTACTATGCGGACCTTTCCTGGTTTGGTGGGGTTCAGCACGGGAAAGTGCGGCAGGTACCACGTTTTTCCCGGCGTACGATGGGGAGGCGCTCGTTCAGCGTATCCCTTTTCTATGAGCGCGTTCATCTGCTGCTCATAGCGATCTCGAAGTTTAGGATCTCTATCTATCCTCTTTTCAGTATGGTGGAGTCGTCTGAGCGCGTTGTCGTAGTTGACGGGCATCTGAAAATCGTCCGATTTCCAGAGCAACGATGTTTCGTAGCGTCCGTCACTATTTCGTCGAGTATGTTCGACAAGCGTCTTGACGGCCCTTTCTTCGATGTCGTTGGTCGGTCTCTTTGGAGTGATCATCAGCGACTCCAAAGAGAAATACTGTTTCAACTGTTGGTCCATACTGTCTTCGATACGATTGGTGAGGTGATTGACAGAGTCCACACGGCGCCCTAGTAGGCGTGTCTGTGTCCCGTGGAGCACCCATCCGAGCGGGGTTAGAGACGCGACCGGCTGATGTCGCTGTCCTCTCCTGGTCTGTGTGGCGAGCAATAAGTCCCAGTTGTCTTGACCGATGAGAAGCTTCGGTCGGACACGTGGATATTTGAGGTGTTCTTTAATGTTCTTGAGGTGTGGACAGTCTGACAGGTCTCGCTCCGATACTGTTTGCGCAGAGAGCTGTAGATTGTTCATGGTGCGTGCTCGAATGGTGCGGTGGTTTGTCGCGCCGTGTAAAGTTATTTTTACACGACGTGACCGATTTGCGTCCACTTCGGTATTTGCGATTGCTTCTATGTGGAGCGGATCAACGGGCCCTTTCGCGCCTATTTGTTGCGCCAAACTATTATCGATGAGGGTCACCGTTGAACCGTCGTCGAGTAGTGCGTAGGTGTTGACGCTTCCTTGAGAACCGGAGACTCGAACGGGCACAAATTTCAGAAACGAATGTGTCTCCTTTGGTTGCCAGGCGGAAGCGACAACTTCGAACTTTTCACTAGCACGTACCTTTTCTTCGAAGTGGAGCAGTCTATGATGCGAACGCGAACAATTGTTTTCATTACAATTCGATATTTTACACTTGTGGGTTCTATTTTTGTAATGTAGACACTTGAAACACAATCGTTTATCCTTTGCGATGTTCCAACGTGTCCTAGTGTCTGCTTCTATGAACTTCGAACACTTTTCTGTTTTGTGTCCGGTATTGGCACATACCGGACAGGCAGACACTTTTCGATGTTGATTTTCCGTTGCGGAATAAGTCTTCTGAGTTCGCCTGGGTGCGTAACTCGTTTCTATAGGCGGCGTGAACTCTGGCTGTGCGTACGAGCTACAGAGTTCCGCCTCGATCTCGAAGAATCGTGAAAGCTTCAACAAATCGGGTTGTTCTTTTGGTTGTTTACTTACGTACTCGAACCATCTGTAACGAAGTCCTGAAGGGAGTTTCTCTATTGTTGTTCTGGTGATTTCCGGATTGAACAGGTAGTATGACTTTTCAAGTGCTTGTAATGTTGCGACGGTGTTGGTGACTCGAGTGGCGAACACACATATATCACGCGGCGAGTCTGTTAGCCGCGGAAGTGCCCTCAACCGCTCCAGTTCCGTTATGGCGATAGAATCCGGTCGGCCGAACCGGTTTTCTAACGTTTTCAGAATCTTACTTGTTTCTACGTTGTATATGAGGAGGCTTTCGACTGCCTCTTTGGCTTTTCCTTTAAGGCTTCTTCTTAAGCGAGCTATGTTTTCACTTTCACTGTGATTTTTGTGCGATTCTTCGTAGGCCGCTTTGAATGATAGCCATTCCTGATGCGACCCGCTATACGATGGTAGCTCCGTGAAGTAACGCGGAGCCGTTTGATGGCCTGTTTTGGCGGCCAAAGTTATCGCTGCAGCCAATTCCGTTAGCCCGATACTCTGGCTAACGGGCGCTACAGCGGGCACTATGCGATCTGTTTCGGGCTTACCGTTATCTTGCCGATCTTCAATTTGTTGCACGGGGAAAGGAGTCGGCGTGGTCGGTGACGCCTGGTGAGTCTGCGCTGTGCAGACTTCTCGAACTATGGGGGGCGGCGCACCAGTCACGCTGAGCGCTTGACTATTGACCCATGTGTCGACCCTCTCCTTCGTGATTTCGAGGTCTTCGACGGTGTTGTCGTCGATGGTGTCAGCGTCAGATTCTTCGATTGCCTCTATCTGGGCGGTGGCAAGCTCGATCTGTAGCTTTAACAGCTCTATTTTAGCTTTCGCTAATTTCGTCTTTCTTCTAGACGAGTGTGACGTGCCTCTTTTGCTTGAGCGCACGTCCGAACGATGCACGGCCTCTGTGCCGTGTGTACCGGACGGGTGACGCTTCACGCCGATCTGACTTGCGTCTTCTCCCGCCGGTACCGAAGTCAACGTCGCGGATGCTGACGTTGATGTTGCCGTTACGGCCGATGACCCCGCTGACCATGTGTCCGTGGAACTGGCATGCATGGCCGCGGGGGTGGACGTGGAGGTAGTTAGCCTCTCGCCGTCCCGAAGTGTCGACGCGGCGTCTCGAACAGTTGACGCGGCGTCGCGAACGATTGACGCGGCAGCGTCGCGAACGGTGGACGCGGAAGTTGTAGGCCTCGCGGCGTCCCGAACGGTGGACGCGGAGGTTGTAGGCCTCTCGTCCCGAGCGGTGGTGCTACGTGTCACCGGCATTGCCAATGCACTCTCCTCGACCAACCAACAGCGCTATACAATCGGCTATATCCGGCTCGATTGGACCATAAATGTACGGGCCTGTAAACTCCCGTACATTGGTTTACGGTACGGCTGTGTACCGCGCTAGTGGGCAACGCTCCCGTGAAGAAGCGTCGCTGATCTAGCCGATCGGTGGGTCAGACCGAGGAGAGTTTGTGAGGTTCCAAGACAAAGTCCGTACTAGTCACATAGGTCAATGCGGTGAAGCGAAGACAATTTATTTGGAAAAAAGGTCGATTTATAATACAATTATTTACATCCAACTAGCGACAATCGTGCCCTGCGCCGAGACAAATGCGCCAATAACAAATGGGTGATGACACGATTGCGCAAGTTGTGCAATATTATGAAATAATATTAAATGTTGTGCAATAACACTATTTACAGTATTTTCTGTCCCTATCACTTTCTATTGTTGTCTTTGTTTGTTCATACGTATATATGGGCCAACATTTCACTACGTTGGCCCATTTCTATGCGAACACTGTACGTATGAACACTGCACAATCACTAATATTTACACACGAACTGTAGGCTGTCCCGAACAGAACGAGCAAAAAATTTTCAATTATTTACTTGTCTTGATGAGAAAGGAATTTTATTAAGTAAAGAATCAAACCATATCTTCTTCTATCTATCTTCTATATATATAAAAATGAATCCCCATTTCCCTTGGTCACGGCATCACGCGTGAACGGGTAGACCGATTTTAATTCAGTTTTCACTAATGGAAAGAGGGATAAACGGGGAATGTTCTTATATATAAAAATTGCACCCGGGCGAAGCCGGAGGCGGGTCGCTAGTCTTATATATAAAAATGAATCCCCATTTCCCTTGGTCACGGCATCACGCATGAACGGGTTGACCGATTTTAATTCCGTTTTCGCCAATGGAAAGAGGTTGATAAACAATTGCTGGTTGATAAATGTTACTACAATTTGAAAGATTTTATATGTCTGATAACTTAGTGTCTAGTCATTAATTTAGTGTTGGTAGATTATAATATTCTTAAAATATTTGCACACCCCAAAGGGTAGAATGTAGCGAGCCTTATTCGTTGTAAAACCATTGTAATTACCTATATTCAGCAAATAAATCATTATTATTATTATTATAAACGGGGAATGTTCTTATATATAAAAATTGCATCCCGGGCGAAGCCGGGGGCGAAACGCTAGTATACAATACAATTTAAATATTTTAATCATGGCAAGGCAAAATGCATTTCGCAGTAATAAACCATAAACCAGCCCCTTCCAGAAGACCACCGTAACATAACAGCATGTGTGAGTGAGGTATGCAAGGGCTCATTTCCCTATCCTACTAAGGTTCGCAGCGCACTTGCAGCGCTTTTAGCGCTACTTGTCTTAATAGGCGATGGTAGCCACTTACCATCAAGTGGACCGTCAACCTGCATACCGATCTTTACACAAAAATAAACTAGAGGTCAATTTAGCAGTAGGCAATGTGGAGAATTCGAAGAGACTCTATATAAAAATTTCGACATCGTAAAAGAATAAGTTAAACGTCAGGAGCGGAGCACTTGGAAAATTGTCATCCACGGCTTGCTTTAGCCGAAAGCCATATTACATGGGATGGGAGATTCGTCGGCGAACATTCGGTCACGTAAAAGTGAAATGGTCACGTATGGAATACCGCGCCAGAGTCGACTGAAGCTGGAGGTACATTGCCACTCCGTGCGTATAATAACTTTTATTAAGACTTATTTTACGTCTGGTGTAGTCTAGCCTTTACAATTGCGCCCTTTTTACGTGACCTCAAAGTATCTGAGACTTCATAACATTTATTTATTCATTTTCGTTTATTGACCGCCAATAAAATTTATATTTTAATCGTGTCCAAAAGCTAACTAGTCTAAAGATACGCCCCAGATTCGCCTGTGAGCAATTGGGGGGAGTTAGTTAACATAATATTACATAGCCTATGTTCGATGCCTAGATTTTTCTATATTTATCAAGATTTTTTCAAAAAGGTGCATTTGATTTCAGAGGTATGAACAAACTCACAAATTCGGCTGTCTTTTTTATAATATTAATTACCTATACATATTTATAAGTTATTTTAAAAAACTTTTCGCTTTGAACTTACATATAATTATCAGAATTTATTAAAAAAGAAATTTAGTTTCAATAATGTAATTTTAAAAACATTTTTAACAGATTTAATTCATCTATTTCATCATCTCGTGGCTCAAGAGTAACACATCTATATTTCTTAAAAAAGTTAAGAAATAAAAATAACAAAGGGATAAGGCGATTTGAAAGTTTTTTTAAATATAATATAAGTAACAAATTGCTTTAGAATAGGTAACCAAAGCAAGAACACATAATTTCTTTTCAAATACCGGTCTTTTGAAATATATTCGTGTGGGACTAAGTGTGTTGCTATTTCAAAACACAATAAAAGCCTAAATTGATTTCATCTAATGGAATAATTTAGGAAGAGAAACAACGTCGACGAGATGAGGCGAAATGTTTTGATTACCGCATCAAAAAACGGGGCGAGCAGTTGACGAATTTCATTAGCCGGAGTGGTATAATTAAATCATCTTGGAAATAAACGTTGCCTCTCGTTGCGACGGCTTCTATACTCGTATAAATTTAAGCTCGAAATCGTCCGGCCACAATAGCCCGACATCGGAAACTTTGTAATTTATCGCAGCAGCCACGGCAAAACAATCCACAAATTCAAACTATTATAACGGGAAAAGGAACAGATTGAATTGTTAAAGTTGAGATGTTATGAAGTGGACCTTACGATTTACGTTCCGACCCGCCACCGGCCGCCGGCGCAATATCGGACGCGCCGGCTAATTGATGATAAATCACTCGGCCATTGATTAAACAAAGCGGCAACTTTCACGCGACTCGAACTAAAAACAAATAGCAAATTTACGTAAGCCGACACCGGCCGAGTATTTGCTCGTATTCATAGTCACGCACATACCGCACCAATTCCAGAGGGGAGCCCTCGAATGCGTACGTTTTCATAACTTTAAGTACCCGCACGAAACATGCAAGAACCACTTTCGAAGTGGCACGAGTGATATATTCGCGCAGTCAAGGGAAAGATATCTGTAGCAAACGTCACAAGTAATTAAGAAGCGAGCCACGCTTTGTCCCGCCGCGCCCCGGGGACGACACGGGGAGCTTTCTGCGCCTCTCCCCGCTTACATAATTTCTCTTAACTGCATAATCGATATCTACGTGTCGCTCTTATCCCGTCTAGACGTTGAAGCGGTCGTTCATAAAGTCTGTGACGAATCGCGTTTCGAGAGGTTCGCAACTAATGCAACTCCGGTAGCCCATCCCACTCTCTCGAAAGCTAAGAGGACTCGGCATGAGTGTTTCCAATGAACATTATCTTGCTTACACGCGAAAACTTTGCGAGCCACTCACTCAAGAACGAACCGTTAATAACACCACTATTAACCGCTCGCGAGATTTCTGAATTGGCCAAAACTTGAGGCGACGGGCATTTAATTAACGATAAATGTGACAGTGAACGGAACGCGAGAGGGTCGCTAGCCAAACGGAGCGCGTCTTCATTAATGGGTTCAACGAATTCGAGAAAAGTGAAATGACAAAGTGAGTCCTTATTCCCGGATCTACATGGATGGGAAACACGAAACAGGAAATAGACACGAAATACTAACGACAAAAAGGAAAGGAACTACCGACACTGTCACTCTCAGAGGACCGCCCTCGTCCCAGATTCGGGGCTCGTTAGTTCGAAATTAATAACAAAATTAGAGTGTACGTGACAGCAGGACCGTTTCTCGTCACACTTGTTTAGCCGGCTCGGCCGAAAGACTGCGATATTTGAGACGCACTGAAACTGTGCGGAGCGCTCTTCATTTGTAGAAACTATAAATAATTAATTAGCCGCGGTCCCCGGAGGGACGTCGTCGTTCAGTTTACCCATATCAAGGCTGTGACATTTTAATGAGCTTTTAAACGTCCAGCCACGTGAGCCCCGAACCTGCTGTTACATAAATAATTAATTGATTATCAACTATGCACAAAGATTTTAGCGTCGCGCCCTATGGATATTTAAAATATTTTCTTTCTTAATGAAGAAGAACGGAGTCGGATAACAAACGTCGGTTATTGGACGCGCTGACGTAAATCGTTGAATCCAATCATGCCGCGTCGGACTGGGCCACGATTCCTAGATAGAGAGTTGGAAATCAGTTTGCCACTATTGAATTATACGAGAGCTGCAAGCAGGACGTCATACGCCGAAGTTTAATCTCCCGGAGCGGCGGGCGGGCTTATTATGCAAATAGTCGACGAGGCTCCTCGGTCATCTTACAGTCACGTACGTCGTGGCACGTCCCCGTTGAGACCGAGCGCCGTCGGCGACAGCAGACTCTCCCGCTCGCTATAATCGAAGAGGTCCCCTGCCATATGTTTACCAACACCCACGCAAAACGGCAACAGATCGAATTCAGGTCGCGGCCGAGCAGGGCACGTTTGTAAAACTTACATTGTCATCAATATGCATCAATTTGTTGCCGCCGAGGGTGAATTATAAAATGAAGAAGACATCGCGAAAACTAACGAGAGCGAGAGGAAAATCCAACTCTTTCTTTAAAAGAAAAGCCAACCCCGACGAGCGTTAATTAAGCGAAAATCGAAACGTCAAAGCTCGGCTCGGGCTTTATGCAAATTCGTTAGAATTGACTTTCGTGTCGACATCCTTAGAATTTTTACCGCTTTCCAGGCGATTGTCTGAACGAAGCAATTAGTAGGCGATAAAGACGTTCATCCGTTACACGTGACGCCACTAAACTTTAACTTTCCGCAGACATTATATACATTGTCCGCAATCAACCAATTCTGTCTTCCTCCTCGGAACTTAACGCGATGAATCGCTTTGAAAACTTTTACCCAACAAATCTATAGGCATAGATTTAAAATAGAATTACCGAATGCAAAAACATGCACGAAACTTCTACGTGTGAGGAAGCCAGTCAGCTCAATAATTTCCCTATCCACTCCTAATCCCTCATCCTTAATCCTACTGTAGTCGGTAGCGCACTTGCAGCAGCTTTGGCGTTGTTTGTGTTATAGACGACGGTAGCCACTTACCATCAAGTGGAACGTCAGCCTGTCTGCCGATCTTAACATAAAAAACAATGTATTAACTACTTAATATAAAATTGTACTTAATATACATACCAACGTTATTATAGGTTTCTTCATAAGTGGTCTATAAAAAATATTGTATAAAAATATCGTTTTAAGTGTCCTGAAAAAAATATTGAAATTAGCTGATTTTCCAATTAAGGTAATATGTATATTAAAACAACAGTAGGTACATATGTACGTGTATATATATAAATTATTTCGATAACAGTTCAGTGTTATTATTTGTTCGGTGTGTCGTAAACATGAGTTGTGTTGGCAATGCTTTGCAGCTAAAGAAGGGCAAACGAGGTCTGTCGCGCCTCGATACCGGTGCGAACCGTTAGATTGAACTCTGCTGCGCCCGCCACTTCGCAAAGCCCTGGACAAACTGGCTGGTAGAAACTGTACATCGAACACCTTCATCACAAAACAGTAAACGAGAATTACAGCTTCATTAACAACACTTTGAAGGTGGCGTAGGGCTAATTCAGAGATAAATAAGAAATATAAAAACAGTTGCTAAATACAGGCACATTAATATCGAGTCAGAACAAGTATCAGTATCGCAACAATGAAAGAATGAATGAATTTAATTTATTTTTTAAATTCTTCAATAAAATAATTTTTAATTTTTTTAAATGACATTTTTGTTTTGTATTAAAACAAAATAGCATTATTCCAAGCTTCGCACGGGTGCAATTGCTTAAGTGATATCGAGCCTAAAATATAAAATCACGTTTGAAACATGAACCAAAAGGGAAAGCTTCTATTGGAAGATTCTCTTGATGTATCTACCCAACAAGCAAAGTAGTCCGTTAACAAATACCCTTATTAAAAAGTCACAGTAAAGCGTTATTTAAGTATCCGTTACAACCGTGTATTCAATAGTAGCGACTTATAGAACATTTCAGCTTTATAATATTATCCAGCATTTTAGCAAAATGTTGTAAACGTTGAAATTAATACTTTTGAGGACGCCCTTAACTCAGTGCTATAATTGACTACTCTACAGCAGTTATGGAATCAAATTTAAACGTGACTAGTTGAAGCTAAGTGGTAGTATTATAGTTTCCAAATAAGTATTATATTGCAGTGTTTTAACAATGACAAAAACACAACTATATAACAATTATGCACTGTAGGTGTATTTAATATAACCAGTATATAGCGAATTAGAACAATAAAAGCTAACAAATTGCTACCATAGCGCAAAAACTGTAACTGCTACGAGAAAACACTTTTAACACTAAAAAGTGGTTAAAACAGTTTTTTTTTGGTCGACAGACAGGCTGACGGTCCACTTGATGGTAGGTGGCTACCGTCGCCTATAACACAAGCAACGCCACAGCTGCTGCAAGTGCGCTGCCGACTACAGTAGGATTGCATCAGGGATTAGGAGGGTATAAGGAAATGGGCTCTGGCATTCCTTACTCACTCACCGAAACACAACAGCACGTATATGCTATTATTTAACGGTGGTATTTTGTAAGGGTGTGGTTACTGCCGCCAGACGGGCTGCCCAAATGACTGCGAAACGCAGTGTGCCCTACCACTACTTTTTAAATCCAGACCAGAGTCAATTTTGTAAAATTACATTAAAATTTCCAAATTTGACCCCGCCAGGAATCGAACCCGGGGCCCCTGAAACGTTAGGCAAGCACCTTCGCCACTCATCCAACGGGTCGTTGTTTTGTCGCAATTAGTATATCACATAGTAAGTTAGTAGATTTTTCGTCACTGTTATGACTGACACCTTTACGTTACATAAAGGTAGCACGTCACTACATTTACTCAACTTAAACATTCTATAAGACATTTTATATAATTTTTATACAACCACCTAAGTGAAATCAAGTAAATTAATGCTGTAACATATATAGGTAAATAATGAAAGAATATTTATATAAAAAAATTTGTTTCCAAATAAAACTATGATAATACTTACAAGATGTGTGTTTTTTACGTTCATTGCATAAAACCATTAGGTTCAAAGTTTTCTTTTCATAAAAGTCATACCTATTAGGTACATACATAACTTATTTTTATGTATGTACCCTATTAGTTCTGTATTTAGTTCAAGTCACTTATTTTTGTTTTATCGAATTGATGGGGATGACCCATCAATTCGATGTTTTGGTCATTCAAACAATTGTTTGTTTGCACTAAATTCTGTGAGGGCTCGCAATGTCATGATGAAGAATGATCCGCCTCCATTCGGAATTTCTTGGAGGGAACGCCGACCACGATCAAACTCATTATACCAGAGTTTTACAGTAGTTTAGGATGGAGCTTTATCGCCAAAAGCCGAAGTAAGTTGATCGAAGCACCCATGTTTTGATAATCCACGCAAAGGTCATAAAAAATCATGGCACGAAAATTTTCACGAGATAACTCCATTTTCTCGTGAAAATCATCGCGTTCAAATAATAAATGTTATAATTGAGATGTTAGAAAAAGTCAAACTTTTCAATAGTAAAGTCAGATGGCGCCTAAAACGCTCAGTGTTCCCAAGGCTCAATACAAAAGTAGCAACCTAAGTATGTTTTTACTTTAAACACTAGTCAGTTGATTATTTTACACTGAGATGTGTCAGCACCTCATTCTTCAAGCCATCATTTGAAGAAGTAACTGATTGATGAATATTGTACTGTAACGGGACCTAGCTTCTTGACGGTGAATTTCATTCCGTTTTGTCGAGTGTCTTCGGTTTATTCTAATATATGTGCGTATAAACAATTATGCAAAGGATGAACAGCTAATTATTAAACTTTGATTATTGTAAACTATATTTTAAGTTTATTGTTAATTGTAAAAACAATAATCGCACTCATCATTTTTTTTATTTTGTATCATCAACGTAATGGTCATACTCGGTCACATAGCAAAAAATTTTGCATCAGCCAAAATAGTATCTATAATGCCCACAACAAATACATTTTTCAGACTGTATAAAATGAGTTAATTTAACATTCAAGGCTCATCCCATTTCAGTTAAGCGCATATCATTTTGCTGATAGAGTAATCGACGTCCATAAAAACTACTATTTCCATGAAAATAGATTGAAAAAGTAAAGCTTAGATTTAAACTATAAATGAAAACATAATTAGAAATTATATAGAAAATGTGTACAATAAGTCATAGTGATAATGGAATAGTTATGTTTCGACCGGTATTGACGTGTATCCATCTATTTAATCGATGTCCAAGAAATACTTTATTTCCAGCAGTGTGTGAAAATGTTAACGATGACTATGATTAATTTTTGTGAGAGTATCTAAATTTCACTATAAATATAAATTTTAAGTAGGTACAAATTAAGTTTTTCACAAAACCAACATGCCATAAACATTTTGCTATGTGTCAATAAAGTACTTCAGTCAGGACAAGCGCTAAATGCGTTTTTTTTTTAGGTTTCATTTACCTACATTTAATCAAGTGTATCAATCTATTAAGAAGGAACTCTATTTACCTGTCATATCTGCAGATGTCTGTTTTAGTAACTGTATAGTAAGCCTATAGTAAGCACGAAAATGTATTTTGGTCACTTAACAGCACCTCTCGAGACATTACAAATTTAAATAGATTTTAACATAATAAATATTGTAAAAAAAAGGGAGGAATTATTTATCAGGAAAATAAATAACACAATAGTAAATATTACACTCGTGGCGACATCATCTTAAACAGTAATATCAAAAAGTTTACTTCCCAAGGAATTAATCTTTACTTTTTTTGCGCAACGTGAACGCTTCGAAACCACAAAAGAACAGGAAATTTATTAAACTGTAACCTACTAAAAAAGATCTCCGTTCTCTAATACAGTAAAAAATAGTCCTTTAATAGAGTTTAAAAATATTCCTTTACTATTAAAACCTTAAAAAATGTTCCTCGAGACTGTTACAGCACAATTATAGTGCTCAACTGTGATGTGGGAGCCACAATAACACGGTAATGTCACTGAAATGCTGTGTAATGGCGCTAAAACCTGCCTGAATGAATGTTTATATCATTGCTAAATTATAATGAAACCGAATCTTTATTAAAGACTATTACTTAACTAAATTAAACATTTATTATCAAAACATTGATTTGATTATGAAAGGGGACTTTGTAAAAGCTACACTTAACTCATATAGATAATGCTACTTCACATACACATTCACACACTCATACAAACATACACACTTTATTGTATTCTTTGGATTTTAGTACGGTGTTGGAGAAGCGGGGTTCTCCTGATACAAGTATTTTTATACTTAATAGGAGGCCCCCTACACCTCTTTTTGTACCTATGCTTAAGTATAGGAATAAATTATTTTGTATTTGTATTTATTTTGTATTTTTATAGGACATGCATGAAACACAAAATAGAAAGAGAGAAAGAAAGAAATATGTATTTGCTTAAAATGTGAGTACAAAATAAGATCTTAATTACACATATAATAGCCTATACACATTCTGCCATTAATAGTGGCGTAATAAATAATAATTAATATTGTACAAATAGGTAGTGTTTTAGAAAACGTTCTCTCGATTGCTTTATTTTTTGATCTAAAAGATGAAAATCTTATAATTTTGTAAATTATTTGTTATCGCAAATGATAAAATAACCCAATTTTAACAGTAAAGTGAATAAAGTCAACACGTTATAGCAATTAGAAAAAAAAAACACAAAAATATTTCGGATCATTAACTGTAGGTATATTTTTCTTTGGAATAAGTATTTTTTTGCTTATAAATTATATTTATAAATTTCCAGACTTTTTTTATGACCTTTTTAAATTAAAGATAAATACATATAACAAAATCACTGAATAAAATTTTCAAAAATATAGTGAAAATTGCATCAAAATTTATTAAGATACTAAAGAGAACAGAAACGGAGATAGCAATATATGAAATGTGTTTTATATTTAAAAACGTTTCAAGGAATCGGTTACCACACATTGGGCTCTGGCGTGTTCGATACTTAGGCTCGGCGCAAACGGGCCACCGACCACAGCCACTGGTGGCCAGCGACAGCAACTTAACACACTTTTGCACATTCTATAGCTATATAAACGGTCCCCTGTCGCGTTAAAAACAGTCCCCTGTTCCATCAAACAGTCCCCTGTAATGATTTATCAGAAAATCACAAATTACTTGCAAAATCATATAAATTCAATTGGTCCAGTTATGTGCCAAAAGTAATAGTTACTTTTGTAAGCAATAGATTTTTTTTAACGAAAATGCTAAAAAAATATGCCAGGACAGCGTCCGTATGAGCCATTACGAGCTTACAGAGAATCGCCCGAAAATATTCCGTATGCATACTAATATGAACAATGCAAATGCTTGTAATTTTACAAGCAAGGTATATTTCACAACGAGGCGAACAAAAAATCAATCTATAGGCACAGTCGCCCAAGTAATGTAACAAGGCTGAGTTTTTGTTGCCCATATCGTGAGAAGGGGCATTTAGCGCTACACTTTTTAAGTTAAATCGCGTGATATCAATAGAATACAAGCACTATAAATTTCTTTGTCACTTAACTTACTTGATAACCGGGTAGTTGGTTTATTGAGCGTGACGCACTCGCCCGCAGGTACGATGTCACTGATAACCAACGGTGATTCGGTCTTAAGAGAGATACTAGGTTTAAATTTGAATTGAATTATGAGACATTGAAAATAACTTTGTATTGTCCAGGACCACGGTCATCAAAATGTGCTATTTAAGATTTAAAATGACATTCCTCGGGACCGTTTGAATCTGAACTCTCCAAACAATTTAGCATTTCATATATCTAAGGGAAATTTATAAAAAAGTTGTGCTTCCTCAAAGTAACTATTTTTTGCTTTACGTTTTTTTTTAAATGTTAATATCGGCAGACAGGCTGACGGTCCACTTGATGGTAGGTGGCTACCGTCGCCTATAATACAAACAACGCCAAAGCTGCTGCAAGTGCGCTCCCGACTACAATAGGATTAAGGATAAGGATTAGGAGGGGATAGGGAAATGGGCTCTGGCATTCCTTACTCACTCACCGAAACACAACAGCACACGTGCAATGTATTTCAAGGTGGTCTTCTGTAAGGGGGTGGTTACTGCCACCAGTCGGGCTGCCCAAATGACTGCGAAACGCAGTGTGCCCTGCCACTACTTTTCGATCCAGACCAGAGCTAAATTTGAAAAGTTCATTTTTAAAATTTACCCTGCTGGAATCGAACCCGGGAACCCTAGAACAGAGCGTTAAGGCAAGCACCCTAACCAGACGAGTGACTGACCGTGTCACTCGTCTGTTAGGGTGCTTGCACTGACCGTGTCGTCGACAAAAAGTAGGAGAGAATGCAACAAGAATTCTAAGACCTACAAGTATCCAGTGGGCGGAACACTTGGCTAACTACACCATTACTGTGAGGCGTTACGTTGTAGTAGCCAAGATAAGTTGGCAGAACACCAGGCAGATGGTAAAAGATAATAAGTAGAAAACAAAGCGAAAAGCGGTGATAATGGTCAAGTTCGCAGCACAAGAAAAGTACGAAGCGAAACGTTAAGATGGGAAAATAAATTTCAGAGGATGGATGTGGTGAACGCCTCCGCAACTCCATGTGAGGTTATTTACACTTACAGTAATAACAATATGCAGTGGAAAGCCGCCGGTTGGCAACCTCGCCATTGTCGCGTTCAGAGCTGGCGTAATGGACAAATAATGTGCACGTCGGGCAACCATTATAATGTTATTTGAGGGCAAGCAATAGCCGAGGCGGTTTGTTTCGTTTTACTCAGTTGCCAACCGTTTTGAATCAATAAAATTCTTTATTTAAATCACTAACGGCGGCTTCAATTCGATGTCGTTTGTTGACGCATTGAATGCTCAACTATAGCGATGTCATTAATGCGAAGAAAGATTGTCAGTTCATTTTGGTGGCTATCAATTTCAGTGCTTTTAAGTTATATTGGATACTGTGTTTCAGTATGTTTTCTTCGACGTGAATGACTATTATTGACATCGCTTATGACAAACTATTTTATCATCAACTTAAACTAAGTGAAGAAACACCTAAAGTTCTAATTGAAAATCAGTAACACGTCTTATTAAACCACGAGCTAAACGGCACGTTATAATGCCAAAAGATTTTAAATAGAAAACAATGAAAATTGTTTTGTAAATTTTCAATATTTATGCGGCAAATAACATATAGTTAGGTCCACAAATACGACTTCAGCACCTCCGCGCGCTTATAAATTCAAAATGAATATAAATCCGTAAAACAATATGGATTAACACGGCACGCTTGTACTCAAGAAGAAGACTAATTACAAGCAAGTCGGGGCGGGAAGATCGGAGCGCGAAGCCCGGAGGCAGCAACAATTATAAATTCAACAAAGTTCCCCCGCACACTTCAGTGTAGCGTCATGCCTTTGAAACTGAACTACTATTTTGAAGCTCGGAGCTCCCACTCGAGAGCGTCTAGCTTTCAGGCCCATTTTTATTCCACCCTGGCAGTATTACATTTGCACTGTCACAGACGGAATCTACGACATAAATCTATAATCACACACTCATCCGAGACTAGACTTCACAGAACACCTTTAAACGCTCGCTGACAAAAAATAGATGCATGCCGTAAAATAAAACCCAAGCTTCTGTTTAGATTTCAAAATTGTCAATAAATAAGTGTGGGAGGGCGCAGCTGTAGCACGCAGCTTATAAACGTAGCTTGCCTTTATTATGCCACCCTTTTATGACCTGTCATAAAATAACGTCGAAGAAATTGTATTTCAACCAAGATACATATTACAGAGCACACTCCTCCTCAACTATCTTTCAACCGATTCTTAACGATTCTTCCTTAGCACTCACCTGGTAAATTAGGGTAAGGAGAAAGGTTGAAAGGGGTTTTGCGGATACGCAAACATCAAACTATTTCTAGGAAAAATAATCTGGCATTTTTATACGGGGACTTAGGCCGCGCGTTGAAATAGGATCCCCTTTACGCTTTCAACGTAGCGACGCGGATGATTTAAAAAAAAATGCAAATGCTGACGGTACTCTTGATGGTAGGTGGCTACCGTCGATTATAAACACAAGTGATGTCATAGAAGTTTCATCTGCGCTGTCCCTTTGATAGGATAAAGAATATGAAATAAGGTAATAAGGGAACGAGATTTGGCATCTCTTACTCACTTTCCGAAACAACACAACAGTACATAATATGCGTTGTATTTCGGTATTTGAGGTCGGTTATGCCACTACAACCGAATAGGTGAACCGATATTAACGAGACTTCCATTGGTAGTCGGAAGACTATCCAGAGAATAATCTACAATACACACATTCTACACTGTACATATTTAAGGATCCCACGAAACAATTTATAATCTGTTCTCTAAAAAATATGTAGACGAATAAAATAAAGTAGTTTAAAACTCATGTAAAGGTAACCGTTTTTATCAAGGTTTGAACCAACATCCTTATCAACATAAATTTGGACCAGCAAAGTACAAAGGTAATCCCGGTTTAAAACCTTTTAAACACTTATGACGTTAACGACAATGTGTTAAACCAATATTAAAGGTAAGATTGGTCATCCGACGCCATGTTATTACAATTCTCCGTTAATTATCAACACAATTAAGATAATGTAAACTTATATCGGATGTTTGCCTCTTGGCATCTGTCAGACTATCTTAATAAACACATCCTTATCTACAATATTTTATACCAATAACTATGTACATAGGGTACACTTCTTCTAAACAAATTACTTAGTGTTTATATTTCTCACTATGATATGCATGTGGGTTCGCTCGCATGAAGTTAAAAATTGTTCTATTTTTAATGACGTAGTCTATGTGTACGCCAAATATAAGTCAAATGTGTAGTGCCTGATTCACACGTCATAGAATAATTTTATATGAATGCATAGCGCAATCTAAAACAAATTTCTAGTAGAAAAGTGTAAAATATTATCGTATGGGAAATTACTGAGAGAAAAAAAGTGTCCGGTAGCAATTCAGAAGACAGTCTATATGTATGGAATGGACAGGGATCTCCAGTGTTTCATACTTTGTTCCATCTTGCTCAGGACAGGCAAGTTTTCAGAGCTAACGGGTAGCCTCCAGTAATGGAGAGGCACTTTAAGAAGAAGATGCCTCCTAATTTCATTTAACAAACAATGAAACTCTTTCAAAACTTTTGTATTTGTAATATATATTGGTAAGATTGTTATTATTTTAACAATGGAAAATTTTATTAATTTCTTACATCATAGTGATCCATCAGCTAACAAACGTCGTCGGGTACAGTGGACACAGATAATATGACTGTATGTCATTGTTTTTCAATTAAAAATTTCAAGCACACAATACACAATACAATACAATTCAAATGAATCGGTTCTGTTTTATTTTTATTTTTTGACATAAATAATTAATTGACATGACATCCTACTCTCCTAAATTGTGTTATACTTGCTGTTAAATTTGTTAATGTTATTTCTGTTAATTAATTTTTGCATGCCTTGTAAAACGGCGAAACATGATGTTCCTTTTGTAACTCTTTTGCACCTTCTATACAATGTTTTAAGCAAATAAATGAATTATTATTATTATAGTTATTAATACCGGTAATCAATTCAATACAACCGTTTAACTGAAAATCGCCTACAGATGGCGCTAGACAATTTATGTAATAAAATAGATACTCGATAAATTGCAATAGCCTGAAAATATATATTTGATACGTTAAAAGAATAAACTTCAAACATTATTTGCATTGCTAATAGTGGTAATATTATCAATGGAAGTTAGCCTTCAAGTACCAATAATCTCTTTGGGAAGACTGAGTAACAGTAAGTAGGTACTATTGCATACAATGAGTGAGTATCGAAGCTGAATCCCATTGCGATGCAACTCTAATCCATTTTCAAGTATTGGTACTTCATACTGTTCAGCTTGTTACCGGAATATGGATATTGTTACCAAGTTTCAATATTGCTGTATAAACGCTAGTTAATCACACTTTTAAACACCCAATTTCTTCTCTATTCTCTAAATATAGTATAAAACCAAGTCTTTGTCTGCGTCTGTTTGTCCCCGTAATGCTTCTAAAACAAATTATTTTGATGCTCTTATCTAGAGGAATATACTCATAAATAGCCGATAAATATCGATGTTTTGAAATCAATTAGTCAAAAATACCTTATCGAGCGCTTATACGGCTGAATCTAGTTACTTTGAGCATTAGACGTCTTTCAATCATTGCACGTGCGTGCTAAGTCAGATCAAGTTGGTAATGAAAAACTCCAATGTATTTCAATTCGCCTATATTATTAAAAGATGTCTGACGTATTAAAGTAATCTCGTCCCATTCATTTAACACGATTGTATTAACAGAGCGACTAAAAACTTCAAAGGCGAACTATTTCAACTTCATCTGAATAAAAGATAAGTTATTAGAAAAAATAAAAGACTAATCACTCAGAGTGCCAGCTTTTGTCACGTTCTCTAGTTAAGAAGTAATCCTTGTACAAAAACAAAAGCATTGACACGGTATGCAACGAGAACAAGTCAAACACAACACAATCCTTCACAAAACCCATCGTGAACACTCGCTGTTTAATCGTACCTACTCGTAAAATCAGACGAGTCGCTCGCAGCGTCTAAAGATTAGCTGGCATTATGTAATACAATAGCGATACCTGTGTATGCACAGGCGTCTCTATTCGTAAACACATAAAGCACAAAATGAAACATGCACCGAGAGCCTCTCAAGTCATATTACACGAGTTGACTACCCACGCGTTGACGTGAGACGTACAAAACACGAAATAAATTGCCGACGAGACAAAAAAAACGTTTCGACACAAACCCTCCCTTTCCCAACACAAGGAAACTGGGAACAATTTTTAAAGATTCACTCGCAATTAGTGAGAAAACTAAAGAAAACAAACTTTAGGGACGGAATAGCCTTTTAATTAAAACTTGTTAAATTTATCGGAGTGTTGAATTTAGCACCTTAATAAATCTAACTTTTAATTGATATCCCAGACTAGAAAAATACAATTTGCTTTTACGAGTATGTATTAAATATAACTGTTTCAGTAAGAAACTTAAGATCTAAGTGCTTGAGAAATAGGAAACCTAGATGTTCTTGAACTAAAGTTAAAAAAAATGGTTAATAAAACCAAAATTGTATAAGCACTATTGTGGAGTTACAAAGCCTCTAAGTTTGGGATAAGGATCACAGACTACATCAAATTCAAGTAGCGAGCGAATGCGTTTCCCTATATCTGTTTGTTATTTAGTTAGTGACTGCGCGGCGAGGGACGGGCGAGGCCAGCCACGTATTGATTGATGACCCAACACATGGGCTAGGGTTGCCACGAGGCTCCCTCGCTACCGAAACCGAGCGAACCGTGTACACTGAATACAGTTTACGTTACAACTACTTAAAGTACAAAATTAATAGAGTTTAAAAAAAAATCGAATTTAGATACAATATTAATTTAGGTAGTAGAAATATTGATGACCCTAGGCCACGTGGAATGGGATTCAGTGAGCCCTTCATAATGAGTGTTGCACATCTCACCGAATACCCAATTAACAACCCTACACAGGCCCGGAGATTATGTCGTCCACGTAACACGTATCAGATCACCGCGTACCGCTAACCTTGTGCATCTCTACTTCCAAAACTAATATACCCCGGACCAAATTATAAAGGGGTCCGTTTGCGTTTCAATCACAAAATCCGATGGATCAATTCCGTCCAAATTCCCCTTTCATTTCGGGGTTGTTTACGTAATGGAATCGAAAATCATTTTCGAAACGATAATGTGACAAATCAACTAGATTAAAAACTCGTTACGTCCGAAGACAATTTCGCGTCGCAGCTTTTTAAAATTCCATCAATTAATGAAGGGAGGCGGACGAAACAAAGGCGGCGGTGAAGAAGCGAGGATTTCCTGAAGACAATGGTAGTAATCAAGCGTCGGGTCTGCACAGCGTTATTACCCCGCCATCGCGTCAGCCGCCACCGACTCGACGACGGTACAACTGCTAAACAATTTATAAGCTTACGATAAACAAGCTTACCTACACAATTTAAAGGCCGACTAAGTATAACACGGAGACCATTAAACGTGAATTTCGGGAGTGAAATGAATAAATGAACGTTTCAAAGCAATCAAAGAGGCATTTCATAAAACTTCCGTAGGATATTTTATCAATGAAAGACCATCGAGGAGAACCTTCCATTTATTATTAAATACAAAAGCAAAAGTTTCACTCGTCGCGACAACTTCGTCCTTACGTTCGGCGCTCGCGAATAGCAAAAACTAGTTAGACAAGTCGGGACCTTGATTTGCAGTCATTATAATGCAAAGTGCATTTCTCCTCATCACAAGACGACGTTTAGCGAAGACGATTCAATGCCCGCCTGTATCCATCTTGAAAACTAAGGGCGAGAGGAAAACAGCGCGTCGATATTCCGATACAGAGCCCGAATTCAATTTGCAAATCTTCGCCGACGGCAAAGATCGAATCAATTCACGCAATAGCTAAACGAATTACGTCATTCGGCTGCCGAATATTGTGACAAGAGATAAAAAACGGCATCAAGGCCGATAGTGGCTGCAGTCCGTTCACTCGCGATTTCGACCGGTCGGGAAGTCGGCACAAAAACAGTATTAAGTGTAGATCAGGTGCGCGGCGCTGCTCTCGGAACACTAAAGTCAAGGTGAACCGGTGATACAGAGACTGCTCTTACGTAAACACGTATGTATATTCGAGTGCACTCCGCGTTTATGCGCTCGGATCTCGTTTCGTGCGACTACATTGCCCAGCAACTCTCTGCATTACCGCATCCGGAGCTCATAATCGATACGTCCACAATTAGTCACAAACACGTGGAGTTTCGCGAATTGATACGGCGAACGAGGTCGGAGAAACGAGGCGCAATTTTCTTCAAAGCAGACAGCTGTCTTCGGTGGCGAGTTTTCACAACAATAAGCTGACGTACGATGAGCCGACCGCACAGCGACGAGTGGGATCGCTGCGGTGAACCACATGGTTCAATTCCGAAGCACAGTCGCGGTGAGCAGAGTCGTGTGCGTCAGACAGGACCTTTCTAGAGAAGTCTGCGGGGAATGGTTTTTATCACCGTGCGAGCAGTTGACGGCTCGTAACGCTCGAACCGCTTTATATAAGTTAAGTATCACCCGCAAAGTAAGTGTGCATAGTAAGCGCACACAAATAAAGAAACACAGCGTCCGTCCCCTCCGCCGTTCGAGAGGCGATGACAGGAGTAAAATATTAAATGACTGCTGACTGAAGGCACATAGTTAAACGTTATTGATTGTCGGAGCGTTATTAGCGAAGCGTCTATAGATGGTTGATGCAAAATGAGTAAGATAGATGCTATAATTCAAGTAATCGTAATATTCATAAAAAAGTATGTTACAATTATTTAGATAAGTGTCTAAATTTTTCTGATGATATTGAGCAATATTGTAGTAAAATTAATTATTATTATATGTATTTATAATTTAAATGTAGACCTTAATACAATAAATGGTTAAGTTTTTTATTTTAGCAATTAAAGTGCCCAATCTGTTATTTTAACTATTTAACAATTAAACTCATTAATATAATGTTAGAAGTTTATAAGTATATGAAGTTCTGGCAGCGGTAACCACCCCTTAACATCGTGAAACAGAGCATTTGCTCTCTTTTATTTCAGTGAATTTTCCTATTCCCTCCCAATCCCTTATCCTACAATAAGGCAGCACACTAGCCGCACCTATGACGTTGTTTATGTTAATATGCGATGGTATCCAGCTAACCATCAACTGGACCGTCAGCCTGTCGGTTTAGCACCAGCTAAAAAGAAAGGATACTATTCGTATAATATTTTATGACTCTTCGGATACAAATTTCTGGCTTATCACTAATAACAGTCAAACATAAGTAGAAAATTTCTGCTGTGGAGAATTGTCATTAATGCAAAGAAAACGTGGATGCGGTCGCTAGACTTACTATGGTGTGAATGTGTGCATACGTAGTAGGTGTGACAATTATTTTTGTGTGACTGATAGTACGTCTGCTCACACGCTCTTTTACACAACAATAATTTTATAGCCACTTTGTGATTTCAAAAAGAAGAAAAAAAAAGGAAAATACATCTGATCCCGTGTGTTGGATACGATATAAAAATATTGGCTAGTTGAGTAGGCACTTATTTTATAGCTCTATTCTGACTTTATATCCTCGGCTATTACATTCTCTTGTGAGAGGAAAAGTAATTACTTTGAGTATACCTACATGAAAAATAAACTAAACATAGAAACGTTAGATACTTATTTATTATCATATTAGGTCGGGGAAAAATTTCTTTGCATTTCATATGAAAATTCTAGCCTTTTTTTTTTAAATTTAATTAAAGTAATTAATTAAAGTATAGATGTGCCATTTTATTCGATGACTTTTTGCCTTGTAGGTGTAGGTAGTGACATGATCCGTTGCTGTAGAAATTTTGGGACCTTTTGATTAAAAAAAAAACGCGACAAATGGTTTTGGCAGTCCTCTCTCTTTATGTTAACCTGACACTGCCTAAAGAATTCTGAAGAGACCGAAAATGGTGGAAATCTGAAGGTGCAAGGTCAGGGCTATATGGCGGATGCATTAACACCTCCTAGCCATACTCTCTTAATTTTTGCTGAGTGGCTAAAGATGTGTGTGGTCTAGCGTTGTAGTGATGAAAGACCACACCCTTTCTATTGATCAATTCCGGCCGCTTTCTCTCAACGTCTTGCTTTAATCTCATCAGTTGTTGGCGGCAGTAGAGATCAGAATCGATGGTTTTGTCCGGTGGTAAAAGCTCATAACTCAGAAGTAGGGAATGCAATCCCGCGGATCCGAGTGAAAAGTGAATGGGAATTTCTCTCTGTACAGGGATTCTCCAAAATATCTGTCGTGTGATTTTAAACTCTGCTTGCACTATTTCATTTTCATATTGGGAACACATACGATTGAAATTGGAATAAACAGTTTATTTTTATATTTGAACAGCAACATTCTAAATAAAATTAATTAATTAATGACTGGCTATAGTTGGAATCGGGGTCATAAATTTGTATGGCAGCACTTTTTAAGATCGGAAGATGGCCTTTCTGCTCAGTGTAAACGTTGTATAATAAAACGAGAAATGGCTCTTTTTGAATGTGGAGGAAAGAGAGGGAAGTATCTCTGAACGCGCATTTTCAGCTGCTGGCTACACGTTCAGCAAAATACGATTAAATGTAAAGTATGACACTGTAAACACCTTATGTATATTCCGAAAACAATTTCAGAAGCAAGTGTCCGAATAACATTATTTTTTTTTTATTTAAATTTAACTTTTCGGACTTTAATTTACATAATGTAATTTAGATTTTTATCATTATTTAGATTTTTATCATTATTTCTGATCAAAATTTGATTATACTATTTGTTTCTTCTAAGTAAATTCTATTGTTTCATTTACTGACTAAATTTGTGGGCTAAAAATTCTAAAATATTGTACAATCATGCAAATCTTGCGGATCCGCGGGACTGATGGTCTCAATCTTGCGGATTTGCAACATTGTCGTTAAGGTGCTGGATTGCATTCCCTACTCAGAAGAACTTTAAAACATAAAACAGAAGAAGTGTTTTTTTGTTCTTATTCTCGGCATGGATTAAATGGCAGAAAAGAATAAATATTTTGAAATAATTAAAATGAATAAACACCAGACAAATTATTAGAGTTGAAAAATAAAAAGAACATGGAATGACACAAGGTCGTCGGAATAAAATCCAATTGAGACTAGCGACAAACTTTAAAAGTTTATATCCACAGTTGACCTTTGAGTCAGAGAGTAACTATTCCGCCGAGAGGTTAATAAAAACGTAAAAAAGAACAAGAAAATTCAACTAAACATCTAAAAATTCCGTTATGACACCATATAGGTATACCTAATAGCCGAGTCATGACCGCGGTGACTGTCTCTCTAAAAATATTTAAAATTTCCGATCAGATAAGATTAAATCTCTAGAGCAATTCTCCAAAATAGTGTAGCCACGTATATACTATTTTTGTTAATCGTGATGTCAAAAGAACGGTAATGGTAACATGCACGTATTCTTCCAAACGCACTTCACTAGATAGATTGTGATACGGTATATGTTTAAGGCTTCAGCACATATCCAACGGGCCAACCGACCATGATACCGACGATACTTTGATGGGTTGTATTGATTACGGCCTGTATTCTAATACCATCATTGACGAGTTCTTGTGTGCAATTCGAAACGCGTTTAATTCGCGTTTGAACAGTGACGGTCTTTCAATAATTGAGCCACAGAAATTCACAATTTCACATACGTCGCGCGAGCCGTTACGTTCATTACACCTGCTTTGGCAAGATTATTAGTTACTGAAAGTTATTATAAACAATTACAGCCGTGGAAAAGATTAAATTCATTTGGAAAATTAATAACATCTTTTCAATTTTGGAAATTGTAAGATATCGAAAAAACTTATTTTCAGAGAAAAATAAAAATTTTACAAAATGAAAATTCATGAATCGAAACGATCAATAATGCCAAATATAATAATTATTTATTTATTTAAGGGACTGTATATAATATTTTATATATATTATACATATATGCATATATGTACTTATTTAGGTTTTACGTATTTCACACCGGAGCAGCGTCTTATTCTTTATAACCACACAGAATACTGTTCTCATCTCTGGGCTGGTGCGCCTAAGTACCAACTAGATCCATTGGACATCTTGCAGCGACGACTTGTTCGAATTGTTAACGATCCAATGCCCATACAGCAACGTTTAAAACCACTTAGTTTAAGAAGGGATGTAGCCTCACTTTATGTGTTCTACCGGCTGTACAATGGCGAGTGTTCGGATGAGTTGTTCCAATTAATGCCTACCTCAAACTTTTACCACCGCACTGCGCGCCATAGATGCGAAGTTCATCCGCATTACTTGGATAAGGTGCCACTGCACGCGAAGTATGGAACATCTAGCTAGCTACAATACGGGCTTCTTCAAGCGAGCAGTAAACAAATTCCTGCAGGGTCGACAGCGCATATTATGTATCTTCTTCATTTTACAAAAAAAGGGCCATTAGAGCCATCTACCAACTAGATCAGCAATCTTTCCTTTGAGAGAAGTTCAAGGAAATAAAGATTTTAACTGTTACTTCTCACTATGCTTATAAAAATTTAATTTATACGCCCGTTGTATGAGTGGTTAGGGTGCTTGCCTTAACGCTCCGTTCTAGGATTCCCGGGTTCGATTCCCGGCAGGGTCAGCTTTAAAAAATGAACTTTCAAATTTGGCTCTGCTCTGGATAGTAGTGGCAGGGCACACTGCGTTTCGCAGTCATTCGAGCCGCCCGTCATTCGAGCTGTAAAGCGGCAGTAACCACCGCTTTACAGGAGAGCACCGCAAAATAACAGCACGTGTGCTGTTGTGTTTCGGTGAGTGAGTAAGGGATGCCAGAGCCCATTTCCCTTTCCCCTCTTGATCCCTTATCCTTAATCCTACTGTAGTCGGCAGCGCACTTGTAGCAGCTTTGGCGTTGTTTGTGTTATAGGCGACGGAAGCCACCTACCATCAAGTGGACCGTCAGCCTGTCTGCCGATCTTAACATAAAAAAGGTACTTTTTATAATGCTACTAGATTTTTTTAAATGTATTTGCTACACTATTGCAGTATGAAATGGAATTTATATGTTTTTAATTTTATAAAGAGTTCTAACGTGAATGATACAAGGAAAAGCATGACGAGTCTGACGAGTATCGGCAATTTGCTACTTGTATAGTATGTTACTGGTCTGTTGACGAGATACCTACCTGCCTGTGATTTACATTAGTGTCATTTAGGATTGAGGTATCAATTTTGTGACATTAGGGTTAAAATTATTGCGAATATTTTAATTTCCAATTGAACTTTTGAGAAGTTGATGATACTGTGGCAGTCCTATATTTTCGGTCATCATTGTTATTTAAATGGTTATATGAGTTTGTTAAGAAAAGAGTGCACGCATCTATCGCCCACACGCCACAAAACCGGCTTGTATCGAACGTTCAACTCTGTATGCCACATAGAAACTTTACTAGATACGGTCGACAAATACGTACGAAACAACTTGTTTACTTCGCAACGCTGCGTACACTCGTCACGACAAGCTGTTTAGATTCACTCAAATTATCCAATTCTTTGCTTACTCTCTCTGCATATATTATTACTCGTATGTTTTTGTAAAAAAAAATAACAAAACCTCGATCTTATCTGTTAATACGACTATGTGGTGTATATTTCTAATATAATATAAAGAGAAAAGATTTGTATGTTTGTAATGAATAAACTCAAAAACTACTGGACCGATTTTAAAAATTCTTTCACGTATAGAAAGCTACGTTATCAGCGAGTAGCATAAGCTACTCACCGTCTCCACATCTCCGCTCTTTAACCCCTCCATGTAAAATTGCCGTTTTCCACGAAAAAAAATGTCCACCCGTGCGAAGTCGGAACGTGCCGCTAGTTTTTAAATGGGCTCTGGCAATATTTAAAAATAAATTAATGAAATATTAAGTATTAATTTATTAATTTAAGTAATGAAATTTAGGTTAGTTATTTTATTTTTCAGAATTTGATCCCATAGTCAAACTGCTTTTCAGTTTTATGGGACATTATAAATATTAGCTTAATTATTCGATGTATATTAAATAAATAAATAATAAATGAAATCTTACATCTTGTCGTTTCTGACTGTACAACTTATGCATTGGACATTTTGGGCACAATGAAATTACTTATTTTTGTAATTCCCAAAATGTCCCAAATTGAAAGAAAGAAAGCAACTTTTATTCCTCTACAGATATCAGTCAAATACAAACATTATTGAACAAATAATAATTATAAAGAAAAGAAACAAACAAATCTACATATAAACAAATAACAAGATGAAAAGGAACCCTGACTCAGTATGCAGTTGTGGTGCAGACCAAAGACCAAATATTCTGCCAGGGACCAGATATTGAAAGAAAAAAAATTCAACATTTCTTGTGGGACATATTGGGAATAGACCACTGAAACACTGAAGCACATGTGCTGTTATTTCACGGTGATCTTCTGTAAGGGGGTGGTTACTGCCGCCAGACGGGTCGCCCAAATGACTGCGAACCATTCATCCAACGGGCTCGTCAGTCCGCCTTTGTCTGTTTCTCCGCTAACTTCTTATTAAACGATAATGGAAAGAACGCTAAACGGAGGTTTGTGTATATAGGTAATTTGCAACAAAAAAAAAATGAATGCAAAAGCGGCGGTGGGTAGCTTTAGGTTATAATTCATTTAGTTTTAATGCGTCATTATGTTAATCTATACAGTATATAATAAAATCGTAAACGAGCCCTGTATGTATATTTAACATTTTTTCAAAAAACAATTTGTACTTATGCTACAAAGTGTATTTAATAAGAGTCTCTAAACTGAAACCCGTTTCTTTGATATTTAATAAAAGTTTAAAAGATTTGTGTATATTTCATTCCAAACTGTTTACAAACAAAAATATATATATATGTGTATGTATATAGTAATTTATAAAGTAAGTTTGTAAGGTGTCCAATGAGTCACATACGGTGCTGGCTGAAAATCAGCGCTGTAGGATTTTGTCAGCACCTCAGCACAATGCTGAGCCAGTATCCGATTCGCTGCCGCGAGGACACTCACACGTTTTTTATTAATTACTTCCCTGTTCTTGTACATAATGTGTCTTTCGTGCAGTGAATAAAAGTCTTTCTTTCTTTCTTTCAAAAAAGTTACGCGTTATTCCGAATACCACGCGTACGAAGTCGAGAGGGCACAGCTGATACATATATAATAAAATCTTAATCTAGCCGTGCCTGTACATTAAATAAAAAAAAAAAAACCACATTTTTAGAATTTTTGTCTGTTTGCCTGTGCGTTTGTGCACGCTAATCTCTTAAACGGCTCAACCGATTTGAATGTTGTTTTCACTGATATATTGTAGCAAGCTTCCCGTAACATTTAGTTACTGTTTCATTCCAATCGGTTTACAATCAAAAAGTTACCTACGCGCTATATCGAATACCACGCGTGCTAAGTTGGGGGCTCAGCTAGTTGTTGATTAATTTTTGACTTTTTCATTTCTCGGTTATTGGTGAAACATTTGTCGGTAGGTAACTACTTACACAGGACATTTTAATACTATAGAATTGGTATGTTCACTCTTTAATATTAAAACCAGTGCAATCAAATTGACATACATAAAGTTACATGTGGCTGTGAACAACTAAATAAAAACTATTAATAATACGTAAACAAGTTGAGAATCGGCCGATAGGCTTCCGTCTTACAATTTCCCATTATATTATCGGTGTGTTTGTACTTGTAGACTAAATGTAAATTTTGTGACAACGCCAAACGGGTCGGCAATATAGAAGCGTTGCTTAAGGAAACAACTTACAAATGACATAAGATAATGGCCTGTAAATTTCTCTATTTTATTACGGTTGTGAACTTGGAGCAACAAAAAAATGGGAATTCGAAATAGAAGCATACAGTGTAATTTACGGTTTCAAATAAAGAAAAAGCTATACGACAAACAAAACCGAGGCAATCTGAAAACTTGATAGATGACATCCGTTGATTGCATCAACACGCAGTCGAACTGAATAAGTATTCATGGTAAAAATCGGCCGAGATACGTCGAGAAACTGACCACGCGAGTGTGTTTTGTCACGAAACTTGCAATCAAATCGGATATTAATTACTCGGGCGCAGATATTAATGAACACCGACAAAGAATTGTTAATTGAATATTCATTCGATGTGACAATACGATGAATAACAACTTGGAAACGTTATAAATAGTCCAGTTCGTTAAATTGAACTCGAATAAATGTTTATGTAAGCAAAGAGTGAGTCACATAAGGACATAACATTATCTATCTAGGTACATCTGTCTATAAATATAATAAAATCGTAAACGGGACGTGTAAAAAAATAGCTTTTAGAATTTTTGTCTGCTTGTGCGTTTGTGACGCTAATCTCTGAAACGGCTTAACCGATTTGAATGCGGTTTCCACTCATGTATTGCAGCAACCTTCCCGTAACATTTAGTTTTGTTTCATTTCAATCAGTTTACAAACAAAAAAGTTACGCATTTTACCGAATACCACGCGTACCAGCGGTAATTCCGTTTTTATGGTTTGTGTGTGTCATTGCTCATTCATTTACTGCTTATGTCATGAACACATTCGGGCTTCATTTGAGATTAATATATAATGTGAATAAAAGCACCTGTTTATTATAACATTGCTTAACAGGCATACTACAACGCCGAAGTACTCGCCTTAAATGGCTTAGTCGGCCAGCCGGCGCGCTACGCTAGCTGCATTTTGTTGCCTTTGAGATGAACTTTGTATGCAACCATCACTCTATTCAAATCGTTTACGTCTCTATAAATGGTTGCAAAGATTTCACAGTTGATATACCTAGTTATGGAGTACTTAAATTAATTGTCAAATTTAAATTTGGCCTCGCTCAGACGGGGAAAGCAGGGACGTTTTAGAAACTTAGAGCTCATAAAATTCCAATACGTGTTCAAATTCATAGAAGAAATTAAGTTACAATTCTTATGGTAGAGGAGACCGTGAAGAGCGACCTTCACCGATCTGATAACTCGATGAGACATATTTTTTATCAAGTATAATTAATAAACAAATATGCCTACAATGATAAAAGAAAATGGATTAAAATTAATTAAATTAAAAAAATAGCAATGAACGCTTTTCGATAGGCAAGTCATTATAGGCATATTTGTTTATAAATCATACTTGATAAAAAATATGTCTCATCGAGTTATCAGATCGGTGAAGGTCGGTCTTCACCGGCTCTTAGACCATTATCTCTATTTTATTTAAAGAAAACTCTATCTATAGGTATTATATGAAATTCGAAAAAAAGTAGATTTCTATCCTGATATTGAACTTCTTGTCATAAGATCCTAGTGTTTTTGTCAATTATAAGTAACTAGCTGGTGCCCGCGACTTCGTCCGCGTTGATAAATGAAAAATATACCTAAGAAAACATAATTATGATTAATATAATGGCTGACATCTTTATAGCTGTGACGACGGTGGCGCCGATTTTTTATGTTTTTAGACGATCCCTCGAGAATTTAACATTTTTTCAGGATAAAAAGTATCTCATATGTTAATCCTGGTAATAAACTATCTGTGTGCCAAATTTCTTCCGAATCCGTTTAGCTGTTTTCGCGTGATTGAGTAACAAACATTCAATCATACAAACTTTCGCATGTATTATATTAGTAGAATGATAAGAATAATTTATTAAGTGAAAGTTTTTTTTTCTAAACTCTACTGGGTAGGATTCTGGTCAGTATACCTATTTTACTAAATAAAACATCGAATTTAAATTAAAGTTAATTTCCATCTAGATAATTGATTTCTGTTTAGAATTTTTGATGTTTCTTTTCATGCCTTTCTACAATAAAAAATAATATCTGTTTTGTTTACATTAAGTTCCAACATAGTTTTCTCATAATAAAAAGACGAAATTGGATGAAGTAAGATTCTGCCTCAATGTTTATTTTCGATTCTAAAATATATCCTACCTACCTACGTGATCAAATTCACGTTTTTCTCTTTATTTTCAGTTCTTAGATTCACTTTTTAAAATATTTGAATTTAATTTGCATTTTATGAATCCACCTGTGACTCATATTCATATGTGAATGATAAAATAAAGAAAATTATAGTGTGAAAATACAATAGTTACAACAGAATTTCTATAGTAATGGTATAATTATTCAACATGAAATTGTATTAATATTACTTAAATATTTGTTTATTGAAAAAATCCTATTACCAAATAGGTACGTAAAACGATAGCTATTAAAAAAGGCAAAATGTTATCACCTATTGGCAAGCATTGCGTGTTTACATCATAAACGCCACACAGTCTGGTCCCAG
Source organism: Bembecia ichneumoniformis (assembly GCA_910589475.2). Classification (NCBI taxonomy): domain Eukaryota; kingdom Metazoa; phylum Arthropoda; class Insecta; order Lepidoptera; family Sesiidae; genus Bembecia; species Bembecia ichneumoniformis. Next base: position 1,863,583 of record OU342531.1, read on the forward strand.
TTTTTCTTATTATCAACATGTTTTATTTAGTCGTTTTAAACAAAAAAAAGGTAAGTAGGTAGAATGAATTTAAATAACAATAAAAACCGACTTTCGAAGTTTCGTTACCTAGAGCTGATCTGAGAAGAAATAAATTCGTCATAATTTATACTTTAAGTTTTAAATCAGCAGACCTAATAGGTACCTACAAAAACCGGTTGAACACAATTACGGAATAGATAATCAAAGGAACATAAATCACTATATTATATTGCGTTTCAAGAATAAATTTAATAAATTTGATGCATCCATTTTACTCACAGGAAATATAAAACCATAAAACGGTGGTTACAGATTTAAAATGAAGTTATTTCAGTTCATGGACGGACAAAGAACGTCTATAAATTATCAATTCGATTTTAAATCAGCCATTGTCGCATTCTGATTGCGTCTAAACGGCGAAAACAATTTAAAATTACAGTTCCATCCAAATGATAATGTTGGAGCAAATGCACATGACACTCCAGCTAATATAAACATGGTGTAAGTGATACAAGACAGGTACGATCAGATTATCAGACGTGACGCAACCCAGCCACTGCCCCGTGGCGTTGCTGCCTTAGCGTCATCCGCCCCACCCAGCACTGTCATTACGTGCACTCTTTCCCTTGCTACGAGACGTTTGCCAAGGTCACTGCGGCACGCGTGACCAACACGTGTAGTCGGCGACGCACACCAGACACCATCCCCAAAACAACATAAAGCTTAAAAAATAAAAAAATACGACTAACCTGTTCTTTTCCAACTCGTTATGAGTGGTCCTGGAACAAAAAACATACAATTTGTAACCAGCCAGCTACACGACGACACTGAATTCGTTTCACGTAACGTAACGTTCACTTATTTGTTATCACAACATTCACTGCACTATTCGTAATCACTATAACTCGGCGGAGCGGTTTTCCACTCACCTGCTGCCCTGCGATTTCTTCGTCTTCGGCCGTCTGCCACCAGCGCGAGTCTCCTCGTACGCCGGCAGACTCGATGCGTATCCGTGCTCCGCTTCTGCAACCAAAAAAACTGCCATTCCGTCAAAATCAGCTGATTATCGCCACGGCAAAAATAGACGGGAGCCATGTTGACGTGTGCGTGTAGTGCACTCGATTGACAATTCAAACAAAGAAAATTATATTTACCTCGTTCGCGCCTTTCGATGTATTCAGCAGCTTCGATTAGATCAGCAATACTCATATTTATTGTATCCCGGGTCCGCACAGCTTATTCACGAACGTCACGCGACTATATTCGATTAACTATAAATAAAAAGTATATTGTGTTCGCTCCGAACTCCGCGAGTACGATCACCGAATGTCAAAAACACACTAGGCGCCGCGACTCGCGGGACGCGCGATCGTGCACAACCGCTTCGCCATTTGTCGGCTTCGTTCGGGTCGCGCTCGGCCGACCAATGGCGGCGCGCGATCTCTACAATAAAATACCTGGGTCAATCACGTGAACTTTGTTGTTTCCAAACAAAACATTTTTTTTTCTATGCACTTTCGAGCGAGATAGCCGAATACAATTTACCCTGGTGCATTTTGCGCAATTATTACCGATCTGATAATACACAGTGCATTCAAACTAAGTTGTTATATTGAGTTTCCTTAGGAATTCATTATTTTATAAAATCGTTTGTCCTGACTGTCAACGCACAGTCAAAAAGCTGAAAGAGAGTTCTCCAATTTCTATTCTATAATAAGAAACGTATTCAAATCAAAATGTTTCAAATAGTTATATAGTTTTGCCTCTATTTTGAAATGTCAACTACAGTAAACTTTATAAATGGTATTAATTAAGAAGAACAATGATTTAAAACGATAACATTTATTTACATTTGTGTTACACTTTGAATATTTAATATCCTTAAACATGCTTTTAGAGTATTATTCAACACTATCACCAGGTGCATACGGGCGAATAACACGGGCAGCAAATGTTTTCTTGGCTCCTGTAAAAAAACACTTTCTTAAAATATGGGTATTCATTTCCATATAGTTAGGTAATTATATATAGAGATTTATAAAAGGTGCAAAAAATTGAATATCTCGGTCACATATTGACTCCCGAACTCAAAGACGACTAAAACATGGAAAGAGAACAGAGAGCGATGTCAGTGAGAGCAAACATGCTGGCTTGCAGATTTGCACGTTGCTCTACAAAGTAAAGATTTTTACACGTGCAATTTGTGAAACAAATATTCTCAAATTGCTAACAACAATGTAATAACGCTTTAAGGATGGTGTTGAGAATTCCTCGATTTTGCAGCGCATCAGACAGATATGTTTTGCAAGGCGCGCGTAAAATTAATATTAATCACTGCCATGCCATGCCACTGCTATCACCCAAATAATTGTAAATTCAATTTTAAATAAATTTAATAATAAGTAAATAACTGTAAATTTATAATAAATTATTAAGATAATTTAAATATTTTTTTTAAACTTTGGGCACACATTCTTACGGGATTTTAATTTATATACAGCAGTTACTACTGTATTATTAGTGATCTATCCGACAAGGGTATCGACAAATATGGAAAAATTCCATGTATTCTCATTTTTATATCCGACCTTACAAACGCTTGTTATTATGGGAAACTTTGAGAAACCGAGGATTCGGATTTATTTAATATTTTTTTTTTATGTCAGGTCGGCAGACAGGCCGACGGTCCACTTGATGGTAGGTGGCTACCGTCGCCTATAACACAAGCAACGCCAAAGCTGCTGCAAGTGCGCTGCCAACTGCAGTAGGATTCAGGATAGGGGATTAGGAGTGGATAGGGAAATGGGCCCTGGCATCCCTCACTCACTCACCGAAACACAACAGCACACGTGCTGTTATTTCACGGTGGTCTTCTGTAAGGGGGTGGTTACTGCCGCCAGACGGGCTGCCCAAATGATTGCGAAACGCAGTGTGCCCTGCCACTACTTTCCAAATCCAGACCAGAGCCAAATTTTAAAAGTTGATTTTTCAAAGTTGACCCTGCCGGGAATCGAACCCGGGAACCCTAGAACAGAGCGTTAAGGCACGCACCCTAACCACTCATCCAACGGGCTCGAAATCCTGCAACACATTTGCTCATCCTGTTCTTCTTCCTATAAGTCTTGCCAAGATATCTAATCTTCTCGGACATGCAGGTTTCCTCTTAATGTTTAATAATTGTTTGCAAACAAATCCATGCTTGCAATTTACACAAATCAAACCACATAGTCCAAGATCCCAGGGCCCCCAGACGTTACTTATTTTCTCATAAATAATAGACACGGGATAAAGTAGTATTCGTACACACTGTGAGTGTGTGCATACCTGCTAGCTTGGGTCGACGGCCAATTCATGCGTACCAGGCGCTAAACATTCATGAATATAGTCCTCACTTTTCTTAAAGTCTCAGGGCTGATTTTTACATATATTTTAGATAATATTGCTAGTAACTAATAATAATTATTGCCAGACACTTTCTGTCGGCGCTTACCCTTTACAGACCCTTTGATGCTCCAAAAAAATAATAATAATGAATTTTTACTTATAGTCTCAATTTTGATTTTTTTATAGGACATTTAGGAAACCGTTTATAAACTTTTGGTCAGCAGCCAGACCAACTGGAAGGGCCAAACATCCCCCCAGACACACATAAAGTGTCGTTATTATACCTGAGTTAGTCAAACTAAATAATACAATAAATCTAAGTTTCTTTAACCTATGTTTTATTTTTTATCATTAAATAGAATTGAATACTAAGATTTTAAAAAATCATGTTTATTAAATTATAAAATTACACAAAGCTATATATTTTTCTCTTGGCATTTTTTGGAGTAGGTTTTTCAAAATTTAAAATACGGAGAGACTCTTCGAGTACACCTTTTACACCATCACTAGCACGTTTTGCTGCTTCTTGACATAGCTAGTACGTGTAATATAAAATTATTTGCCAGTTTTGCGGAGGGCAGGGTAATATACGCACCCATACTAACAATTTACTCACACTGGTACTTGTTCACACTGGCATACTGTAACTACATGATGACGACGAGATAGAGAGCTATATGCGATTACTGTATGTTCGAAGGAGTACAGGAGTACTCCATTCCTGTGATAGATTTCACTTGCTCGCATGGAACATACACCACCTTTTTATAAACTTGATATTTAATAACATTTTTTACAACATAAAACTGTACAATTCGGCATTTTATTGTTAGAAGTTGGCCACATATTGTAAGATTTTTCTATCAGATTTCTGATTAGGAAGTAAGTATAGGAATAGAAAGAGATCGATAAACATAGATATCTCTCTCACACTAACCTCGCGCTTAACATAGAACGACACTTTATTTGTGTCTGGGGGGATGTTTGGCCCTTCCAGTTGGTCTGGCTGCTGACCAAAAGTTTATAAACAGTTTCCTAAATGTCCTATAAAAAAATCAAAATTGAGACTATAAGTAAAAATTCATTTTTTTTTTTTTTGGAGCATCAAAGGGTCTGTAAAGGGTAAGCGCCGACAGAAAGTGTCTGGCAATAATTATTATTAGTTACTAGCAATATTATCTAAAATATATGTAAAAATCAGCCCTGAGACTTTAAGAAAAGTGAGGACTATATTTATGAATGTTTACCGCCTGGTACGCATGAATTGGCCGTCGACCCAAGCTATCAGGTATGCACACAATCACAGTGTGTACGAACACTACTTTATCCCGTGTCTATTATTTATGAGAAAATAAGTAACGTCTGGGGGCCCTGGGATCTTGCTCTAACACATCAACACTTAAATCAATGGCATAAGCGACGTTAAGAGGCCCCGACAGGAAAATAATTTTAACCAAAATACATATGACAGTCTACTTGACGAGTAGGTGGTCGTCAACGCCACAAATCCTTCAAGTAGGATTAAATATAAGGGATTATGGATAGACAGAGAATGGGGCTCTAGCACCCCTCACTGAAACACAAAACATTACAAGTGCTGTTATTTCATGTTTGTCTTCTGTAAGACGCTGGTTACTGCCGCCAGACGGGCTGCGAAACGTTATGTATTGTACATACTTAATAAAAGTTTGTTCAAACATTGGATGAAAAATAAGGGGACATTGGAGAACATTGGAGAACATCAAACATTGAAGAAAAGAAATGACATGAAAAAATAATCCTTGATACTCTACAAAAAGAAAAAAAATGAAATCGAATTAGATGCAATAACATTAGATATGTTCTACTATAATCAGTGGTGGGACACACAACGCTTGAAATTACATTGTTTATAGAGCGATAGTTGGATATAAACAGAGGTCCGAGGCCAAACAAACAGACAGACCTCTAATTCTAAGGTGAGATGTATGAATAATACACGACGGTGGTTGGCTCGGAACTGTTTTAATTTTTTATAATATATATCACAATATCGAATTACCTACATGTGTTGGGTCTACCCATATCCACATATATTATACACAAGGAAAAAATTTTTAAGGTGAGGGAGAACGCTAATACAGAATGTGTGATATCCCAAGATGAGAAAAATTAAGGTTTGAGAAGAGAAAATTACCAAAGTATTCAGTAGATTTACTGAAAATTTAACTATTGAAAATGTTAGAATTCGAAGATTTTAAGAAGACATGTCATCGCTATGACAGGTTGAGGTCAAAAGTGAATGTCAAAGACGAATCTGCTTATAATCTTTTCTTTATTTGAATTTGATACCAATATGCATTAATTTTATTAACTTCAAGGGTTCAAGGTGAATAACTTAGGTGAAAAGAGTTCGATAGAGTTGTCATATAAATGAGAGTACGCTTGTGCGGAGTTGATTACATTTAAGTTTACATTAGCAAAAATTATAAATAAATTTAAAAACTGAAATAGATTTTTTGATTTATTTTCTGACGGAAAGCCTAGAATACTAAACACTTCTTAATAATATGTATGGGGGATTGGGGAAAAAAGAGGAATAGGAATGATGGGATTGATTTGTGTTAAACGGAACGTATTGTACAGAAAATGAATGGAGTGAATGAGGTAAAGGAGGGAGTGAGATAGGAACAAGATGGATGGCGAAGAATGTAGAAGTGTTACGTGTATAATGTAATTTTAAATAAAGACACAATTTAAATGGAGCCAAATGACTAATTTTTATCTCAAGGAAGACCCCACATGTATATAAAATTAACAAAATTAAATTAAAATTAATTAATGAATTGCGTAAGAAAAACTGTGACGCGCTTTGAATCGAAGTTAGTCTTTGTATTTAGCACATCTTAGGAGATCATGCAGAGATCATCCCTAAGATCAGAATCTATAATTTGTATTAACCTATCAACATGTCTAGCCTATATCCTCCACCTTCCCCCTTGACCAGGACCTGGGCGGTAGTCTAAGGGGAAACTACCGCCCGTTGTGAGGTCCCCGAGATGGCCGGCTGTATACCACACGGCGAAACTTCACAAGTAATCCAGGAAGTTAATTTTTCTTTGTTCAACTTACACTTGTCGATATTGAGTGTTAACCCGTACTTGCCTAAACGGGCTAATAGGTACACGTTTAAGTAGTTTTGGGTGCGTCTGAGTACAAAAGAATGTCGTCCACGGAACAGAAATAACCGTCGAAGCCGCATAATACTTCGTGCATGAAGCGTTGGCGTTGTTCTTAGAGCCATTACTCACTGCGCCCGATCCATGCCGCCGATACGTTCTTGAACGCGTCTTCAGATCGGATCGCAAGGATTTTTATATTGAGTGCGATACCGGTGACGACCCGTTCTGCGATACATCAAATTATCCAATCCATACGAGGTTTACGAATTAGCCACACCCAACATTATACATACGAAGTTTACGAGTTAAAAAAGAAATTAATATGAGTACAGATGAGCAAAGTGAAGGCAGTTTGGATGAAGAAAGAAGAGACGAATGCCAACTGCACCGCCGCACCGATCACGCGTTCTCTACCGCCGGATACAGATCGCGAATGACCGGCGTGCGATCAGTGGAACGCATACGATATACAGCAGGCAGTGGGAGGCATACATGGGCTACCATTGGTTACAGAGAACGCATGCGTTCATATCGTATCTTTAGATCGGATCGGTGGATCGGATCGGGAGCAGTGGGTAAAGGCTCTATGCCAAACGTCACACTGACGTCTGCCACAAGTTGATGTCGCGAAGTTAAGTTAGTTTTCCGACTTGTTCCTTCTGCAGCATGGTGATTCGCAGCGTCGAGCTTTGTCCCCAATTTGGAAATGATATTTCTGTTACTTGTGCGTTTTGTATTTATTTTTTGGAATTCCGAGGGAATAGTTATATGGAAAAGGGTACTACTGGTTCAGGCTCTTACTACGTTAACTAAATAAGGAGATTGCGGGAAGCTATCATAGAATAAAAGTGACATAAACTACGAGCTGTAGTGCTGTATGACGAGGACAACGCACCCGCACACAAATCCGGCTGAGTTGAGCCATCAGGCTGCCATACTTAAACATATACTCTATTTTCCAGATCTAGCTACCAGCGACATCTATCTCTTTCTCCCACTTACGAGGTAACTCAGAGGAAAGAAATTTAAAGAAACAGCAAGGCGACGGCCGTTGTGGAAGAGAGTTGGGATTTGGTAAAGTTTTTAAAAGGAATTTGTGCTTTAGAGTAGAGACAGACCAAGCGTATTGATTTATTAGGAGACTTTGTTTAAAATAAAATTATATTTTATCATGACTGAATATTGTGATTTATATCTTATTATACTAGAAAAAACTTGTCATAAAACTACACTTAAAAAAACTGTAAGTCAAATTTTTTACTTTTAAGCACACGAAACTTAAAAATGCCATGGCCATTGAAATCCATCTATTATAACTGGATTTCGAGGTATAAACCTAATTGCCTTCAAAGATGTATATGCTCATACATCATATAGGCTGAAATATATAAGGTACTTAATAAAAATATTACATAAAATGTATGGAAGTAAGAGGCAAGAAAAATAGAATTTCTCGCCTCAAACAGCGGTACTTATAATGGGTAAACTTTTTATATTAGGCCATTAAAAAAAAAAATAATAAAATCATTCAAATCCATTCATTATAACTGGATTGCGTCATTTTCTCTTAATCTCTAATTGCACTGGACTAAAATATATAACTTTGAAGTGTGTATGTATGATGTCATTGCCTGAGAATGTCTAAGGAAGAAGAAAAAGGGATAAATATAAAATAAATTATATGGTTTAAGAGAGGTCACAGTAACATTATTATTTTTTTGTTAATTCTAGCTGGTGCCTACGACTTCGCCCGTCTTGAAAAATATCTATTACACTACAATATAGTTAGGTGAAGTGGCGCCACCCATCGAATTTGAGTAGAATTGCTTGGTGATACACCTGTGCATAGTACCTCAGGAATCACTCTGTTGATAGAAGAATGCCGCATGAAAATCCGTTCAGTAGTTATTGAGATTATCGCGAACATATATACAGACGTGGCAGAGGCTTTATTTTATAATATGTAAAGAAATCACTTACGGTTAATATCCTAACTTTTCTATAATATTGACTGAAAGTCTTCGACATGGCAGACAGAAATGTGCAAATAAGGTGCGGTCGAAATTCACAGCTTTTTTCGTTGATCTCTGTGCAGCGTTTCAGCATATGTGACAAACCGAGTATATAGTTGTATATTAAACACCATTCGTCCTGCAAATAATAATTTCAAACAAATAAGATGCTTGAAAGGCCACTTCTAGAGACTTAAACTGGTCAGCCCTTCTGGTCACAGGAACCATTTTAAAATAAAATAGTGCAGGGCACACTGCATTCCGTAGTCATTTGGGCAGCCCCTCTGGGGAAGTTCTGTGAGTTAGGGATCCCAGAGAACTGTTCTCTAGCCCTTCCTAATTCCTTATTCTTAATCCTATTATGGTCGGCACTGCACTTACAGCACCTGTGGTGTTGTTAAAGTTATAGGCTACGGTAGCCACTTAGTATTAAAGGGACCTACGGCCTATCTATAGACCTTAACATGAAAATAAGTAGTTTCACCCTACACAATAAGAGCATAGCATTGTTTGGGTGTGTGTATAGACATGTCTTTTATCCCATCAGGGTCAACTATGCATTTGAATCTGCAAATACGTGGCTTGTAATTCTAGCTAGGCTATTGCAGCCACATAACATGGAGAGAACCATCATTCTGTTTGCCGCCTTTTTTCACCAAAAAGACTTGATTGAAATAAAAATCTAAACGAAATTAGATTAATTACCTCATGTATCAATAAACTTAGATCCGTGTCCTTGATATCGGGTAATGGAGGGTATAAACCTGCCTTGACTTTCTCACCGAAAGTCCTCACTAAAGTCTCTAATCTTGCACAGTTGTATAGAACAAATGATGCACCTGCAAAATAGGAAACAATAAATTGTTATGAGCTACCAAATATATTTGTTTATTTAAACATTATACATTAATTCTAAATTATTTTAGGCTCAGTGATAATAGGGATTATTGTATACTTATTTCTCCTTTTCTTATTTTCAAATTTGCTATCCTGTATAGAAATAAAAAAGAAAAAAACATTCGAAATATGGAGTGTACAACCAAATAGTATACAAATTACGTAAATTAATCGTAGTATATGGATGATTTACCTTTACTGGATCCTGCTGAACATTGAAAATTGATTTTAACATCTGCATTAGGCTTAGTTTGCAATAATTCAAAGATGACTGATGACTCCCCAAGGTGAGCTATGAAATCTTTCCATTTTGAGTCAGAAGAAACCCTTATTCCATACTTATGTTGTGCAATAAGGGACATTTCATTCTGCCGGCTTCTGGAAAGCACGGAAACTTTTTTTAATAATATTAATGTAAAAATGATATTGACCTTACATTGCCAGAGTACAATATCTACTCTACTTTGAGCCGACACATAACATAATATTTTGTAAAAACTACTTTATCATTTTTCGGCAATAAATCTGCAGAATATTTGTATAGGTGTTCAATGATGGCTCTTTATAATGCTTATGTAGCCTCTGGTCTAGAATTGTGGAATACTGCTCAATCATATGGAATCCACATTATAACGTATACATCAAGCATACTTCAATGTCGATTCACTCCAGTAACGGAGGCTTTTGCTCAATGTTTTGTTTTTCTATAAATTGCAAGTTTATCCTTGTCTGTGTTTCTGCCACTTGACATTATATGGTAGCATTCAATAATAGGACATTACTTCTATTATAGACTGCATGTTTTTGTTTATTTTATTTTGATTTTTTTTTGCTGTGTAATGTGTTAACTTCAGACTTTTATTGGTGCATGCTGTTGCCTTCTATAAATGCGGTGGCATCTGCCATCTGCATGTTTATTTGAGTGATTTTGTTCAATGCCTGCCTTGTTGGAGGCCATGTAATTTAACATCAAAGCATAACTTATTTTGTAATAACTTCATGATCTTGTTACATTTTTATATAGATAATCAAAAAGTTAATAATATTTTGAATCTCAAAAATAAAGCAAATTATTTACTAACAAAATTTATACAAGTATTGATAGATAAGGGTTTAATTGATAAGGCTTAAAGGAAAGGAGAATTAATAAATGTGCCTTAACATAATTAAATAAAACATAATCTTACTCTATTAAATCCTTCTGGGTAATTGTTACATCCTTAGCACCTGTCTTTGCATTTAGAACTTCACCACATATTAGGAGCCTGCCATTTCCAGGGCTCGTTGAATTTCTCCTAGCAATGATGATTTTCTCACTATTCTCCTGAATTATACTCAACTTAAATAAATTTTGAACAGTTCTGTTTAAATACTTAAGCCGTAAAGAGGTTAAGTCATTACTTTCTTCAAAACAGTTCTCAATGTGACATCTATTTGATATGAAAACGGCGTTGTTCAGGGCTTCTAATAAGCCGACACGTATGGAATTTGGTCTATCTAGCCATAAATAAATGTGGCTCTCGTCAACTTTGAAATCAATCACATGTAAACACCAACTTTTTGACTCTGTCACTAACTGGTCAGGGTTCGTGCCGCTATATTCCAATATCGTAGAGATCGAATTATTTAATTCATTAGAATTGACGTATTGATGCCAAAATTTTAAGCACTTTGGAAAACTTAAATCACCTTGTTTTTGCAAATTTTGAGAATGCTTTTTGATAAGTAGACTTTTATCTGGTTTCTCCCTCTTGGTCAGGAACAGGAATAATTCATTTGAAAAAGTTAACAATGAGTTCTCTAACATGTTTCATTCACTCACGTGTAATAATTATTAAATAATAATATAAAGACAAATAAATCTCTGAAATAAATAAATACCATAGAGTAACTTATTATATACTGATAAATACCATTGATTGAATTATTTTTTTTTTTGTAAATTTATGGCCTGGTAGCTAGACCTTTAAGCCAAGTCTTTATTTTATATAGAAAACAACATTATTAAAGTTTAGGATTCTTTCGAATCTTAACTTTTTCAAAAATACACATTTCGTACGTGAGTCAATCCGCCATTTTTTTATTGATTGAATTATGTACACACTTCCATACATAGAGTAACTTATTATATGCTTACGGCTTACACAGCTACACAGAGTACTTGACAATTGACTATACTCAATTTCTGAAGTTTTCACGTTGCCATGACTTAAGTTTAAAAGTTACAATGGCAATAGACAATTGAAAGCATGCATGGAAGTAATAAGTACTATATACAACACTTCCATGAAAGCATGTTAATAAGCATGTTAATGTTTTTGTTTGTTTACAAACCAATAGCAACGCCCGTAAATGTTAGCTGCATATTAATATTTTTCAGTTTTCTTGAGGAACACACTAACACTATTTGGAAAATATCACTCATATTTTAAGGCGAGGAGAAAAGCATTATTTTCGCCGCCTAATTTGACTTGTTAACAGTAAAGTAATTGAAACTTAAATAAAAATAAGTGCTAATAGACTATATTTAAAAAGTTTGAATAGGGCAGATTTACACAAAAAAAGTTATTTTCTGAGAAAAAAATTATACTAAATTACTGCTCAAAAAAGCCTTTCTTATCATAGCAATAAGAAAAACAGTGACAGCTTATTAATTAATTTAAATTCTGTACTAAAGTTTCAATCGGCAAATTATTTCTTTTTTAATATTTCAAAAAATATTTAAGAAAAATCTTCCAATTTTAAATCTGTTCGATTATCTCGGAGAAGCTACAAAAATTTGCTGTGCAATATTGCACCATAATTCATAGGTTATCAGGTTGAAAGTATTTTCGTAAAAATTGTGTTCGGTCTGAGGTTGGTCCTAGTCACTGCTCATGAATAAACATACTTAAGTAATAGTTTCACGTGAACTTGTATGTTTTTATTTTATATTTGTAGCTAAGTAATTCTTACTTAAATGGCTTCATTTGGTATGATACGAGTATACTGTCTTATAATAACTTATTATTTATAAGTATTCGTCACCTACGGCAACGGCTACGTAGGCTACGGCAGCCATAACACAAGCGTACTAAATGGTAATTGAAGCTACAAGTGCATGTAATTCAGAACTTTCTATTATCAGAAAAAAAATCTATTACTTAACACTGAAACGTTAAAGAGCCTAATTTAATTATTTTTCTAAATCTATTCTAAAAAATAAAATTCTATACTTTTATACATTTTTTAGCGGAGTTCTTGGGAGATCGATCCTATTTTTGTTGTTTTTTGGCTAGTAAATAATGTTTCTAAATTTTTATAATTTCTTATTAGCGGAGGTTCTTGCCACAAATTTAAAATTATATAAGTAATGCGCCCGATCGCACCACTCGAGATAGATAGTGAGCGAACTATTCGATCATGGCCCTATCGTCATTATTTTGGCGATATTTAGGCTATCAGGTTCTTTAGGCCTATTTGTATTTTATTATAATATATAATATAGTTTTATATAATGGCTGTATGTAACCTGAATTAAATAAATAAATAAATAGATATTCTTCAGAGACCAAGGAATTGATGCGAGACACAAATTGTGGTCTGTGAGAGCAGTTTATCACCTTGTCTTTGGTTTAAGACTGACACATTCTTGACAGTTATCCAATGATCTTGCACTTGCGTGTACTGTACATAGAAACGTAGACCGTAATAGTCCGGGAGCCGGTGACAGTAAAACTGCACTTATACGGATTTCAATATTTTTTATATAAATTAATAGCATTTAACCATAGGTACAAAACGAACTTTTTCAGTTTCTCTTCATTTTCGAAAGGAATAATTTTTTCATTCAATGCACAAGAATTATCACAAACAAAACACTTCATCTTGAAGTAATGATAAAAAAGACAATGTTGAACAATTTTTTCAAATGATAAATAGACAAACTACACTGATCGAAACGTTGCAATAATGATAATCTTGTGATACTAATAAAAAATGCAACAACGATTAGAATTGTTTAAACTATTGATTTTTTCAAAATAAAGAATAGACAAGCACACAGATCGAAATGTTGTAACGTTCAACAAGAATCAGAGCAACTGACTGAAGGGACAAAATGACCTGGACGTCTTCAAGGCGTTTAGGGTAACTCAGGTACAATATATTATGCATTTTGTATAGTTAGAATATTTCAATCCCAAAATGATTGAAGTTAGAAAAAGAAAGAATCATAGAAGGTGGTTAGTTAATTTCAATTCTCTCGCTTTCTCTCATGAGAATTATCGTTGCAATACGTGGAGTCAGAATGTCTCTACCACTGCTTCATTGTATTTTACACTTAAGTATAATGTGTCGAAAATTAAAAACAAAAAATTATGATAGTGTAGCTTAATCGTATGACCTTCATTTTTTAAATATGTTATTTCTTGGGATGTAATAATTGATGTATTGATATGAAAAATATTCTGAATAAATAAAATGCTGAATTCTATAAATAAATAGTTTCCAGCAAAACATTTGAATCAATCAAATGCCCGAAATTTTCATTTCTTGCATGAATTTATTAATTCCTTTTTCCATAAATAAATTTCTAATAAAAAAATTAAAAACAAAAGATTATGATAGTAAGCAGTTGCTCCGAAAAATATTGACATACACTCCATATTAATTATGTTTGAGGGTTAAAGTTGTTGTATAAACTGGTGTGAGAGATATTTTTGTCAAGTTTTAAGCTGTCAGACCAAGATATTTAGAAAATAGGAGTGAAAACGAAGAAATAAAAAAAAGTAATTCCGCGATAAGGGTAAAATATAATTGATTTTGTGAATTAAAAATCAGTGTGACAGACTTTTCTGCCACGATGAGAGCTGGCACACCAAATTTTCCTGAAAATAGACATTATTAGACATAAAATGGCCTTTAAGAAATGAATTTCCATGAAAGTGCAAAGTACTTATGATTATTGGAAATGTAAAAATTTATAAAAAATATTTCTTCCAGGCCAAACCCTGGCACACTTAGCCCATTTTGTACCTATGGTTAAATGCTATTAATTTATATAAAAAATATTGAAATCCGTGTAAGTGCAGTTTTACTGTCACTGGCTCCCCGCCTATAACTAAACGAAATGAAACGAAACGAATTAACGAACATTGTCATCAATTGTCATGTCAGTTTGTCGTAGAGGCAGGTAATGAATGTATATTGACAAGTTTTCAGTGAGCGTATTTTTATTTTATTTTCGGTAATTTTATGTTAAAACACGTCGCTAGTCATTAATTATTGCATTTAAAAGTTATGTATTAGTATATTAAAATGGTTTTACAGTATAATATTTTACTTTTTATCACGTTATCATGGCATTCTGTAGTAGTCTCGTCGCACGACCATCTGTTAGAAGGTATTTATTGTGGAAAAGAAAATTGTTACGAAGTATTGGGTGTAACTAGAGAGGTAACAAAGAGTGAAGTAGGCAGGAAGTATAGACAATTGGCAAAAAAATTCCATCCAGACATGCATAGAACGGAGGAGGCCAAAAAGGAAGCCGAAGAAAAGTTTAAACAGATCGCCACTGCCTACGAGATTCTGAGAGACGATGAAGAGAGATCCGACTATGATTACATGTTGGATAATCCTCAGGAGTACTATGCCCATTACTACCGTTATTATAGACGACGAATGGCCCCCAAAGTAGATGTCCGTGTAGTGTTGGCCGTGACCATATCTATCATATCAATAATACAGTATTACAGTGCATGGTCAAAATATGACACTGCAATTAAATATTTTATGACAGTACCAAAGTACAGGAATAAAGCATTAGAAATTGCCAAAGCCGAGGTGAAAGAAAACCAAGCAAGAAAAGCTAATAAGAAAAGTAAGGCGGAGCAAAAGGAGGAACAAGATAAAATAATACGGAGGGTTATAGAGGAAAATATGGACATAAAAGGGGCTTACGCTAAGCCCGAAGTTACAGACATATTGTGGATTCAATTAATAATTCTACCATATACCGTTTCCTATTACATTTATTGGTACTTACGGTGGCTATGGAAGTTCACAATATTAAGACAACCGTACGGAGAACAAGAGAAATTGTATTTAGTTAGAAAATATATGAAATTGGGACTACATCAGTTCAATGCTCTCGATGACAGTGAAAAACAAAGTTTCCTAGATGAGCAGTTGTGGATTAAAGAAAACTTTTTAGTGTGGAAAGAGCTTAAAGAAGAGGATGAAAAGAAAGCTCTAGCAGAGAATAATAAGTATAAACAGTACAGGAGATATTTGAAACAGCATGGAGTCGGTCGTATGACATTTGATGACTCCTGATACATTTTTGTGTGGTTATTAATTATTTTCTAATGAAACTAGGATCTGTCCAAGAGAAATGAGATTTTATCACTCATTTTTTTTCCATAAGTAACCGGTTCTATTTTCTACTTTCACTTGTTATAGCTAATCCGTTTTTGCACCAAAAGTAAAGAAAATAAAAAGCCTTTTACACAATCTTGTCATTTTTATTTCTTCATTATATCTATTTTTCTCAACATGTAATGTACTACAATGTTTTTCTTGTTTCAATAATTATTATACATTTATAATTTACATTCATCACAAATGGCATATCAATAAGGCATTCTAATTTAATACACCAGGCGCTCCTTACAACACACATCAAGGCAAGTAATGTAAATGGGCCCATAATTTCATTTGTCTGGTGACCGTATTGTTTGCGAGATTTCATTCAAATTTTTAATTGAAAAGTGACTGGATGTAGCAAGAACATTTTGCTACTTGTGTACCATTATGTTGAAATTAAAGGTGGAAATCTGTTATGATCACACAGTTCACTAATAGTATTTTTATAGTTAAAAAAGTTTAATAAGCAAAGGGAGCTTCAGATTTTAGGGGCTTTGCAGTAAAGTATATTCCTCTATGAGCTACTACCAAACCACCACCGACTTAGCACAGAGTTGAAATTCCCAAAAATCCTTAGTGAATTATAAAATAAAGCTGTGCTCAAAATTTCAGCTTTCTAGACTTGGTAGTTTTGGCTGTGCGTTGATAGTCAGTCAGGACAAATCAGGGTATCTATTAGGTGTTTCAGTATTTTATTAAACACTAGCTGAACCCGGCCTCGATACGCTGCGGCGTGTGCGTGGTGTGCGCGCCGTACGGGACACTAGTTATATGCAACATTTTTTTTTCCTAAGTAGCCTAAGTTACTCTTCATAACATCAGGTATCTGCCAGCGAAAGTCCCGTCAAAATAGGTCCACCAGTGTCGGAGATTAGCCGGTACAAATATTTTAAAAATAGTTTTTTTCTTTATTATATATGTACCGTACTTATTATTTTTTTTATTAAATGTATATATTTAGTAAAAAGCAGTTATTTTAACATTACAGACTTTTCAATCTTATTTATTAGCACAGATTGGAACAAATTAGAAAGTTGAAAAATCACGCGCCACTTGGCTCAATTGAAAAATGAGGTCGTCTTTTGTAATTGTACAATTTATCGCAAATTCGTTCCAGCCATTTTTTGTCGGAAACTGGATTTGCTTTCAAATATTGGTTAGATGATTACTTTTTTGTACGAAAAGTGAACATGGACGCCCTTTTATGGTGACCATTAGTATTGATTGAATACGGCAAAGCACTTATCAAGAATTTTTTTCTCAAACTTAAGTACATATAATTAGGTAGATATAGACCTTTCACTAAAAATAGCTTGAGCACAATGAACTATCTCATACAAAAACCAGACAAATGAAATTATACGGGGAAATTAATTATAATAGTTTGAGATCCTCAATTAAAATAAATTATTCACTGCACTGTGTTAATTCCACACCATTTCCGATTTCCACAACGTAGCATTGTAGGATATAAATCCTATTTATACAATTGCATTTTCTCAGTACACTTTTTTTTTTTTTTTTTTTTTTTTTTATGTTATGTCGACAGACAGGCTGACGGTCCACTTGATGGTAGGTGGCTACCGTCGCCTATAACACAAGCAACGCTACAGGTGCTGCAAGTGCGCTGCCGACTACAGTAGGATTAAGGATAAGGGATTAGGAGGGGATAAGGAAATGGGCTCTGGCATCCCTTACTCACTCACCGAAACACAACAGCACGTATATGCTGTTATTTCACGGTGGTCTTCTGTAAGGGGGTGGTCACTTCCGCCAGGCGGGCTGCCCAAATGACTGCGAAACGCAGTGTGCCCTACCACTACTTTTCAAATCCAGACCAGAGTCAATTTTGAAAATTACATTAAAATTTCCAAACTTGACCCCGCCGGGAATCGAACCCGGGGCCCCTGAGACGTTAGGCAAGCATCCTTGCCACTCATCCAACGGTTGGTCCTAGTTATAAAAACACATTATTTTAACATAATATTTGCATTGCAAAATAATCGAAAATGAAAAAAAAAATCCATACTTTTTAGTATCGTTTAGTCCGACAACTTCATAGTTAGCTGTATGTATATACTCGCACGTGTAGAGGGTATTAAAAATAAAACCCTATTTAATGTAATGTGTCACACTTGTTAAATCGATTAATTTAATTATAATTCACATAACTGTTTTATTATTATAATACTGTAAGATTAATTAAATACCGAGTTTAAAGAATTTATTATATTGATAGTTGTTTTAAGTAATTAATAATATTTTTATAAAAACGGATAGTTTCTGCGAATTATCCCCTAATTTACGACCGATTGATATGTAGCACTAAAGAAATTATTATTAAAACTAACAGAAAGGGCCAGAGGGTAATTCTTATGCGATCTATAAATATCATTATTACTGTATTAAAAAGCACCATATAATTTTAATCATAGTGTTATATGATTAAAATAGACTCTGATGATAAATAGTGTTATATAAACAGCTAAAAATAGTTTATCTCTTATTATTCCGGTACATATATATGCATCTAGAGACATTCAGTCTAAAGCGAATGAGCTCACTCATTTAATTCTTATTATTTTTGAGCGTTTCATGTAATTGTTGGAGCAATTCAGCAGTAAGTAGTATATATGTATAATCTTTTACACAGTTAGAGCTTTCTATTAAGCTGTCGGACTTTAATATATTAAAAAAATACTTTATTGTATTGTAAAGAAAAATATTATAGTAATGTAGTTATTTAGGGATAAAATTTCTTTTCATTACACTCTCAAGGCACACAGCCAACGGCAGAATATCGCATGCTAATTATTACAAATCGCCCCTAATTAATACAAATATTAACTCTAAACAGAGAGCAAAAATTAAAAGTGTAAACTTAAGTTCTTTTTAATGTTTTGCTATTTATGCTTCAGATAAGTCAAAATAATATAACCTACATTATTTTGACGTTTTCCAGTCAATTAATACCTATATACACAAGCTGACATTCCACAGTTTCACATCTTGGCAGTGTTTTTACTAATATACATACACAAGTGTATTTTACATTTCAAATTTTCATTAATAAATTTTCAATTTAACCATAAGTAAGTGACGTTTGTGGTATAATCCGCGCGCGATGAGAATGGGATGCGACCTTTTGGAACTGAGGCGCGCGCGGTCCGCCGGCCAGCCGTAGCGTCGGCAAAGTCGCGTCGAAGCTCGCATAGTTGCTAGTTGTGTTTTCGTTGTGTAGTTGTTATTATTGAGTTTTGTTTTATATTATTGTGTAATTATTTTAGTGATAATTAATAATGAGTGGAAAAAGGGGTAAAACTTGGAATAACTGTAAAATAATATACCTAAACATTATTATTAAAAGGATTTCAACCATGAAACATTTTTGTGTATTTTCATGAACCTATGATAGATCGTAGAAATAACTAATTTATAATTAATATTCAGAACTTTTTTGCTAACGCTACTTGCGAACTGTCATTTTCGATTTACTTTGACAAGGTTCTATACCATTCTCATTGCGCGCGGATTATATATTTAAAGATATTAACCATAATATTGGATTAGTATCGGTAATTCAAAACGCCATATTTTCGAAAGCATGCTCACATATTTCTTGCACGGGGCAATAATACCCTAAACTTAATTAATAATACCCTAAACTTAGAACAAACCAGAAGGAATTTTTAATCAAAAACAAAAAAAATGCAGCAAGTAAATATTTGTGACATGTAAAAATGATTTGTGAACATTGAGATCAAAATTAATTACTAATACATAAAATGTGTTCCTATCCGATTTCATTGTAAGTCAAGGAGTATAATGGCACATGATAAGTTAGGGGATCCTATACGAGTAAGTAAATTCAACAATAGGTCTGTTTTAAAGGGAGACAAAAAGCGAGAATTAACGAAAACAGAGGGAGAAGCAAGATATAATTGCAACACAAAGTAACAAAACATATGCTAACCTTTATAAATTGTAGCTATCAATCATTTCTTTAAAAATTTAGGTTATAGGTAAGATGTTTAAATGCAAAAATCTTATCGGTTTATCTATGACGAATATAGCAGATTTTAGAAATTAATTACTCGATACGATATTAATTTGATATTTTAGCTTGCTTCAAGACCCTGATATGGTTTTTGAGAAATGTCATGTTTTTCATACATTACTACTATCAATAACTAAGGCTAATGATGGCAAGCGAGCTCTTAAGTTCTGTTCTCTTCTGTTCTTCTGCTCTTCTGTTTCTGTTACCACTGTTTTATGAGTGATTACGTCTTCTGGTTTGTTCAATATTCCGAGGTCGACATGTAAACTTGGAATTTAAATAAATTGCCATTACTGCAAAATAGGCGAGTACAAATTTTTGAATGAAAATCTAACCTGGGAATGATATAATATCACATAAAATAATTTATGATTTCTAAAATATTAAGATTTTAAATATCAAATTTCCATTATCCTTGTAACAGCCATATTTTTTGTTGTACATAGGGTACATGAGTATTTCAGTTTATTGCTTTATGTTATCTGTGGCAGGCGTTTTTTTTTGCGTCGATGCAGAGTTTTAAAAAAATAAGTAAAATACTTATTGTTTTAAAACTCTGCATATTACATATTTCTATGTAATTTAATATATTCTGTACTTACTGTATTTTACTAAATAATACAATACGCAATTGAAATCGCGTAAACCCCGTCTACCACAGAGATTCATTAATAATCATTTAAAATACATTAAAATAAAAATTTTGACATTTCTTTCCTTATACTTTTATATAAGTATACGCTTACGCACATCAAATTTATCCATAAAAATAATTTATTTTAAATAACGTGCATAAAATAGACAGTGTGTCGAGATTATTCATAAATCTTGGCATTATCGATCTTATTATCCATTATCATCCCAGGGCGTTGATTATGGCGAAATATTTTTCAAAAATTTATTAGTAATTTAACTATCATTTACTTTGTAAACAATACTTCAAATTGAAAGTCTAGAAGAACATAATAACGATATTTTTAACATTTTAAATAAATTAACAGTAACTACTACAACGATAAAACGTAGCGTTTGTAGCATATTAGGTACATGCCACACCACCGATATTAACATCGAGGAAATTACGATAGAGAAACTCCAAACAAAAATGGCAAATGAAAAATATTTCACCACGTATTTTCTAAATAACAATAATTTCCAATTCATTGTTTTGTCACATTCTGATCACAAATTTGTACGCCCTCATAAACAAAGCCACATTCAAAAGTTAACATGATACACATTAGTCCTTATGTGTAGGTACACCCATCTTCAAATGACAAACATATAGTACCTACTTTGAATTTCAAATGCACTTGTAAGATTCGAATTTGAACTCCGCGTGGAAACGTTTCACATTCTATATTCGAACACCATGTGGAACGTCACAGAGCAGAGACAGTGAACGATTTGTATTTAAGGCTTGGTGTGCACTAGCGGCGCGCGCGTCGCGGTCTCACCGCCACGTGCAAAGCGCGCCCTCACACGGGCGTCTCGTGATCGGTCTCCTCTATTCGTCCGAGCCGCCATGCGTTCGGATCCGTCGCTAAACGAAAAACTATATTAAAATAATGAAGCGTATACACCATAAAAATTTAGTAAGTATTACAATTCCTAATGGGGGTCCACGTTCTCGTGCGAGAACTCTTGCTAGACCAGGGAGATACTGTTTATACACACTCGCGTGGGATGCCAATCTCCCCACCCTGTGTTTGAAAGCCTATAAGTTTTTCAATTCGCGTTTGTATATTATATAAAAATGCGTCATTTAACTGTAAAAATATATTGTTTTCAAAATTACCATATATATACAAGCGGCAATGAAGACAGCTGTTTACACAAATACGATGTTCAGTGTATATTTAACATTGATACACACATCATTCGAAAAACAAATATGGCTCGGAGTAAAGAACATTTGGAGAGCCCAGACCGAAGATGCCAACTTAGGATTAAGGATAGGGGTCGTGAATAATTTCGATGAGTGACCTATCCCCTTCAAATTCTTATCCTTAATCTTGCGATGGTCGTCAGCGCTATTGCACCTCTGACGTGGTTTGTGTAAATAGGCGACGGATGTCACCTGACGACCTATGCATGATAAAAACGACATTTTGTATTACAATCACAATACACTATGATTGTTATTACTGGATTAAGATTGCACCTCTATAAAGTATCGGCATTTTTAATTTTAATTATCCGCCATATTTAACTTGTTGTTATATGCCTCCCGTTTACCATCAGGCAAAATTGTATTTCTGCTACTTTTCCACCTTATCATAATTACATTTTGCATTATTTAAGTGCAGAGAGATACCTAATAGCAATATTTACAGAATTACTCTGTGCAATGTGCACCACTTGTAAAAACTTTGTCATATGTATTAAGGAACACCAAACTTTAACAATGTTTTCCAGTTTCAAACATAAATCTCACCAGACTGAGTGTTGGTTTTACCTGTATATCGTTTAAACACGTCAACTAACTTACTGCTGACTGAGAGCAATAGATGGCGTTCAACAAATTGATTGTTTATATCGTTTTATATGTTGTTTTATATGTTTATCAATAGAGCAACGATGCAACGCCGAGAATGCAAGGCAGATTCAAAATGCGTGGATTGCATGAATCACTCAATGTACCTAATGATGAAAGATAACATATGCGTTTCTTAGCGTGGTGAATTGCAGTTCATACCACCGCAACATTGAGGAGAAGGCTATGCCCACCAGTGGGTTGACGTGTTAAAATGATAAACGGAACCAACATTTATAAGGCGATAAGTTTATTATTGCTATCTGTTGTAAAGTGAGTTCATACTAGAGAGTAAGAATGTTTAAAAGAAACTTCAATAAACAACTGCTTCAAACCGTGTACCCAACGCGCCTCGAACACATTATACGGATGTAGACTATCCTTAGCGCAAGCGCACGATTAGCAGTTCGCGTGCATGCTCTCTACCTCTCTGAATCAACTACTCATTCGACTAGTCAGACATGTTTGTTCCATTACAATGGCGAAACAACTGAATCACTCGCGTGAGGTGTTCGCGAACGCATCTAATCTATCTCTTGATTTTTTTACAACTATTTTCTTTATGTTTAAGTCCACAGACAGTCTGACGGTCCACTTCATAGTAGGTGGCTACTGTCGCCTATAACTCAAGCAATGCCACATGTACTGCAGACAATAGTAGGATTAAGGATAAAGAAGAGATAGTGTAATGGGCTCTGGCATCCCTTGCTCACTCAACGAAACACAACAGAACATAATATGCTGTTATTCCACGGTGGTTTTCTGTAAGGGGGTGGTGACTGCGCCAGGCGGGCTCCCCCAATACGAAATGCATTGTGCCCTGTCACGAATTAACCGTTCGCTAGCTGTTAGACAACGGTTCACGCCGTCCTTATATGTATTCTAATTTTGCACGTGTGTCGCACGGTTCGTGCGCATGCACAGGTCTGAAGCAGCCTTAGGAATAAAACTTATGCCTCGTAAATTACTGCTGTAAACTCTTGGTGAACAATAAATTCAAGTGTTATTAAGTGCTAATTTCGTAGATTTATTTCTTCATAATAACTCCTGGTGTTGGTGACACTATTAGGCGTGTTCTCATGGCTTATTTGACTGTTCGTCAAATCGTAAAATTAAAGAAAATTTTCCTGGTATGTAACATTCCAGGCACTCTATACTCTTCTTTCAAAAGCAAGTGGAGTGAGACTGACGATACCTTCACGGTATAAACTGAGTAATTTTCAAAAAAATTTAAAGTAAAAATGTGACAGACGGTTCATCATATTGTCTTAGCTTATAAATCAATAAAACACCAGGGGAGCTAGTGACACAATTGTTGACGCGTAGGGACGAATTAAAATAATGAATAAGGGACAAGTTATGAAGATTAGGAGAATTGGCCACCAAAAACAAATCACAGAGGCCGTAATTTGATGGCGTTTTTTTAGGGAGTGGTTACGGCCGCCATTCGGACTACTCAGTTTATGACTGCGGAACGAAGCGTGCAGCCATTCGTAGTTCCAAATTTGATAAATGAATTAAACTAAACGACCAGTATAAATTAATCATTCAATGAGAAGGCACTTCATTAAATCAATTCTATGAACTTGTCCCAACACAATAGTTAGAAATGAAGAAATGATAAAGCCACATTCCCTTTTCCGTGATAGTGAAGAAATGGAATTCTGCTGTTGTAGATTTATAAATCTTTTTTGAATAGTCAGATAGACAATTTGTGTATTATTATTTCAGTTGATTCAATTACAAACCGGCAGCACGACACCGAATATTTTTTTTTTTCGTGGCAACACTAAAACCAAGCACTTTTTGTGTTAGCAATGCGTTCTAAAGGAATTGCATGAAGAGTGATTGTAACGAGGCGTTAACGGGTAAAAACAGTGAATTAAATGAAAAATTTAGTGTTTTTTGTGATAGCTACATATTCTTATGCAATTTTTTTTTTAATTACCAGAATTGTTAAACAAAATTGTGGTTAAACTAGGTTTTAGTATTCCAACCGAGTTTATCAGGTGAAAAAAAAAAACAAATAAAAATAAAAATTACCTTTCGTCTGTCGATCTTCCCAACATGCTTAGGTAATTTGGACTTTATGGACGGGAGCAAAGGATGAAATATTGAATGTAAAGCTTATACATACACCGGGTTTAAGGGTAACTTTAAAACTAGATCTAAAATATATTTATCACTGCATGCATTTAAACTGTATACGACTTGACGAGTAATAATGTGGCAAAAACATTTTTTTGCTGATATTACCGATAAAGTCTATTTAAGCCTTAATATATTGTTACTAATATAAAGAATATTATTGATAATGTTATAGCACAAAATAATATGGAAAACAATACATGACTAGTACGTTAATATAATGTTATATAAACGACACATGCTGCCTATATTATGTATAAACATTAACATAAGGAAATATAATGTTATGTATGTAAAGATTATGTTTTTTAGCATTTAGCGAAGTAATGTAAATTTATTTGCATTTTAAGTTTTTTTTTTAATTATTTACGCAAGTAATTACATAAAAACTATTTCAATATTACATACATATATATATATTAAAAGAAAAAATATATAGAGCACTTCTTGAAGTGATGATGAAGTTTTATAAAAAAAATACCAATTACACTTAAATAACATCGAAAGCGATCACAAAATATCACACAAAAATTACCATTTTTCTCATTATTAAAAATACTTTCGTCTCATGTTTTTCAAAACGCACTTCAAGATATACCCGTCAACTCTTGCAGAATTGTTTATTTAGAGAACTTTAATTGTTGTAACTTTTCCATAGATACATAACAGTAGATGACAGTGGATGTAGAGAAACTGGAATTACGAGAGTTTGACAATGATGTACCATTTGGGTATACATTACATCTTTTAATTTAATAAAGTAAATCACTCAACTACTTAACCAAGTGAAATTAATTTTTTTATATTTTTTTTTATTGTGATTAAAAAAATATAATTCCAGTTTACAAGGTTTTCATTGGTATATTCGGGGGAGGGCAAAAGGTACAGATAGAGGATGCAACATGTTAATATTATTAGGTAATATTAATATTATTACTACAAAGGGAGCTCATTTGACAAAGAGCGGGGAGGTTTTAGTGTCCAAATATATGGTAGTATGAAGGTTTAATGAAATATTTAATACACAAATAGAAAATTCAGAATCATGAAGGATACATTATTACGAAAGTCTTTCCACTGAAAAGTGACAAATCTTAATTAGGTATAATACCTAGTTAAGCTATATCAGATGGGACTAGGGAGTTAGGAGATAGTATAAAGACGAGTAAAGAATTTAATTTACAATAAAATGAAGGATGTATTATAGCAATGTAAGACGGGCTTGTGTTGGTTTGTTAAATATCATACCAATTATATAGAGTAAGTATTGTATAAAGGAGATAAGTATATTTAGTGTCCAAAGTAATGGATAGTGGATTAAGGGGGGAGGGGATAGTAAGAGGGGGGTTATGGTTACAATCCCGGCGTGGTTTTTTGTTCAGCAGGGGGGTGCGGGCGCGGCGAGCAGCAACGGCGCTTGTTCGCCTGCACGTACACGGCACAAGCACAACACATTGATACGCAGTACATTACGCATTACGCACAAACATAATACACAACATATAATTTGCATTTCACATCAACAGGCCTACGAGTACATTAGTAGGTCCGTTTATATTTATTCAAATGGGCCGTTTTGACAGTTGTACTTCAGGACAAAGAGTGCACATGAAACTAATTGACTAACCCTTAAAAAAAAAGTGTATCGCTTCAATTGTGGAACAACAACTATTTTAAAACTGACTCAATCTGCATGTTGTATTTATGATAAATCTATATACATTTGATATTATAATCTCAACGGCATAACGATGATTAAAATCGAATTATAGAAAATTACCATAAAACATTACAATTTAACTTATTTTCGAATTCATAGGATCTTTTGATAAACGAAAGTGGAGATTTATTTTTACATAACTTTTAGCATTCCACTTACCGAGTTTTATTACAAGAATATAATTACAAAGGCATTTTTGCTTGAAACGAACTTAACTGATAGTAATTATTAAAACTTTACAAATATTCTATATATATATAAAAAAAAACTTTTTTAGAGCATTGATGTGTAATATACAATTTTTTAGGTTTATTTAAACAGTTATTGTATATTCATTAAACATTAATAATTTCTTTCTTAAAAAGAAATATTGTGCCAACTTTTTTCACGTTCGCGACAAATTATTAGCTTTATTTTCGACGTTTAATTGTCAAAAAGGCCCTTTCGAATAAAAACAAGTATGCAAAATCATGCTTGATACATTGCTGTGTATAACATTTGATGAGATACATTGAATGTTGAGTAGCTATCCAAGTTAAACTACTAATAAAACAGTTCAGATAACTACTCTAGAAGGACAGTACTAACTAGAGATGTGCTGGATTGTTAAAAACGTATATGATTAGCTATTATTAGTGTCCAGGGCTTATACTGACTGACGCTGGCCTCTAAGATTTCCTCATGATTTTTATTATAAAAAAAATTGATCTTTTTTTTATGTAAAGTTCGTCAGACAGGGTGACGGTCCACCTGATGGGTGACAATCGTTGTCCATTAACACAAGGAACGCCACAGGTGTTGCAAGCGGGCAGTAAGAAGAGTTACTTAGAAAAATTGGGCTCTGGCTTCACTTAGTCACTCACCAAAATACAACAGTACATACGCTGATATGTATTTTCATGATGGTCTTCTATAAGACGGTTTATGACTGCGAAACGAGCACCGCCCGACTATTGGGTTAAATTACTACCTTCTCTATTTAAACACTGCGACATGGTACCGTCATAAATACACATAATAACTAGCTTTTGATTTCGACTTTGTCCGCGTATCTTTATAAATTATCTATACTAATATTATAAAGAGGAAAGATTTGTATACATGTATGTATTTTTGTATGTGTGTAATGAATACACTCAAAAACTACTGGACCGATTTTAAAAATTCTTTCACCTATAGAAACCTACATTATCAGCGAGTAATATTTTATAAAGAGACGCGGACGAAGTCGCGTGCAACAGCTAGTGTCCAAAAATTTCGAACTAGAACTAACCATACATATTCACAAAATTTCAATAAAATCCGTTGGGCCGTTTCGAAGATTACCTTGAATGAAAGTCGTTATATGTGATCTTTATAAATTAAGATATAAATCCGATTTGTTCAATTAAAAGAACAAAAAAAATAATTAATATTACATTGCTATTTTTGACACTGAATAACGTACAGCTACGCGAGTAATTATCGGATATAAAATATATAAAAATAAATAATACTTATATTTTTATCCCTTCATTATCCGCGGATATAGAAACGGATATCCGGCACATCTCTAGACTGTACAGTATAAGAACTAACATTGAAATGATAAAGTACTTTCATGGTTAAGCGACAACTGAATAAGCATTATGGAAATGATTTTTTACGCATTCAGATACAACTATAGATGCTATTCTTATCATATAATAATTCTTTAGTGTTGCGAATTAATAGATTTAGATATATTTAGTCATTAGATAACAGGTTCATTTGATAATTCTGATATTTTAATGAGGTTATCTTTCGAAGTAAATTACCTTGCAACTGCCTGTTCAGCAGAGCGGTGATGCCGGGACCATCACCTGTTTTCTTCACCACCAGCATGGGTTTATCTTCACCTTCTTCATAATTGTTGGGAAGGTGACCGTTGCTCACAGCCATTGTTTCGCTCACCTGAAATATTAATCCCACAGCTATGATATCCTCTTAAATTAAGGACATTAACATTTTTCAATAGTTATGATGACAGTTTAACGTTATAATTATTATAATTTTGCAGCAAAAAATATATATAGACAATACTTTATTCTATCAATTACTCGGAAGTGTAAATAAAAACACAACCTAATTGTCATTCTAAATTTTTTTTTTATACAAATAAAATCGCTTTTAAATTATTTAACCAATTTTAATCAATCATCTTTGAACTTTGAACTGTGGTTAGGTATAGCAGCAATTTTTATTTTTATTTTTTTAAATAAAGTTAAAAATTAAATAATTTAATTTAACTAAATTAAATAATTTAAATAAAGTTAACTTTAATTTTTTTTACAGTTAAATATTTAAATATAATTTTAAACTAGCGACCCGCCCCGGTTTCGCACGGATGCAATTTTTTTCTGCAAATTATGTATACAAACAAACCTTCCTCGTTTATCGCTACTTCTATTAGTAAAAACATATCAAAATTTGTTAAGTGGAGTGGAAGAAGTTAGCTGAGAAGCAGGCGGAAGCGGAGAGCGAATTTATTTTATTATTATGCATAGATAAATAATGTTTGGAACCTGTTTTCGAAAGGTTTCAATATTGGATTCTGGAAGCGGTTTCGACAGTTTATCCCTATTGTAAATTTTAAAAAAAAGGAGATATATGCATACCTACCTACGAAGTAAATTCGTTCACTCTTTCCCATTAACCAATCAATATGTTAAAATCGGCAGACTGGCTGACGGTCCACCGTCGCCTAACACAAGCAACGCCAAAGTTGCTGCAAGTGCGCTGCCGACTACAATAGTAAGTATTAAGGATAAGAGATTGGGAAGGAATAGGGAAATGGGCTCTGGCATCCCTTACTTCACTCGCCGAAACACAACAGCACACGTGCTGTTATTTCACGGTGGTCTTCTATAAGGGGGTGGTAACTGCCGCCAGACGGGCTGCGAAAAGCAGTGTGCCCTGCCACTACTTTTAAGATCCAGACCGGAGATAAATTTGAAAAGATCATTTTTCAAAGTTGACCCTACCGGGAATCGAACCCGGGAACCCTAGAAAAGAGCGTTTAGGCAAGCACACTAACCACCCATCCAATGGGCTTGTCAAAAATTGGAATTAAAAGCTTCTAGAATGCAATCGAAATAGAAAAGTTTGGTATTATATCAACGAATCGGATTGGATTGGGTAACAGTGGAGGCATGAGCTCAAAGTCGCTTTAGCGGTTCAGAAATCACTTAAAAAGTTTATTATACATTTTGTGAATATATTTCCGTTGTATGTTACCGTTTTGATTAGGTTTTGAAATATTCCACGATACTTTAATTGGACGGGACATCAATTGTGCTACGAAAGAAATCAATTTGAATACAATACCTGCATAAGTTTATGCACCACGTCCCTTCCGAGTATGTGATCGAATACAGCTTGAAGAAAGGCATCCGACATAATGGAAAGCTTCAATTTATCTCGATGCCAAACAAGCACCCGAGACTCTTCCATTGCCATTATAGATACCTGAAATTCAACAATCCCCATAATTTAAATTGATTTATGCATTACATATGTATATGTGCTTGGAATTGCAAGAATAATACAAAGGAGATCAATCAGTTTTCGTATTTTTATTTTGGTTTTAACGTTTGAAACTTGTTCATTAGATAAGAATAAATTATATATTTTACTGGGAAAATATCTTATAATTTGGGTTTCATAGATATTTAAGTTTATAAATATTGAAAAATTTGCTTCGCGCTCAATGTATTAATTTTCGAATGTTATCCCCATTTACAAAATCTGAAATATTTACACGAAGTTACTGAAATTAAGAAAGAACTTTTATGTATTACCAAAAATCTCCAAAGTGTAAGTTAAAAAAAACAATGACCCGGTTTTGATTGATGTGCCTTAAGAGAAAATAGTGACTTTCGCAATATAAACATAAGAAATAAAGATAACATCGTTATTCCTAGTTTCGAAGGCTAATATAGTAAGTAAAACTCAATAAAATAGTTCTTTTACACGTCAACACAACAGCTTTTTAACAAACTCTGACTTCGCAAAGAGTAGAATTTTCAAAAATCCTTTGTTAGCAGATGCCTACGTCTATAGGTACATAATATAATAAAATAATTAAACGGGCTGTGTCTCAGATATTAAAGCTTTTTCAATAAAACAATTTGTACCTACACTTTATACTTATGTTACAGAGTTGAAAAAAAAATAGTTTTTATTATTTTTGTCTGTGTGTCTGCGTGTTTGTGCACGCTAATCTCTGAAACGGCTTAACCGATCTGAATGCAGTTTTCACTCATGTATTGCAGTAAGCTTCCCGTAACACTTAGTGTTTGCGAAAACAAACTAAAAAAGTTATGCGCTTATACCGAACACCACGCGTACGAAGTTGCGGGCAAAGCTAGTTATAAAATAAAGCTATGTTCCAAATTTCAACTTTCTAGACTTTTGGCCATGCGTTGATAGTCAGGAAAAACGATTTTTAACGCCCGACGCAAAAGAGGGGTGTTATATGTTTGAGATGTGTGTATTCTGTGGCATCGTAGCTCCCAAACGGATGTACCGATTTTGACCAGTTTTTTTTGTCTGAAAGCTGACGTGATCGAGATGGTTTTTAGCTATAAAATATGAAGGTACGTTGAGGTGTTTGAAGAAGGCATCTCACAAACTTCCTCCGGTTCGATTGATTCAAAATTTGGTGTACTGTTACTTCGGTCGTATTATGACACGGTAACCTTGACCTGATGCTGCAGCATCAATTAGTCTGCGAAATACCCGACTCCTCAGCAACTTACGGCAGATGTACCGTGTTTAGGTTCACAGAATGTCGGGGGTTAGTTTATAATTTTAATTATAGCTTGTATATGTATAGCTTAACGTCCCGCCCTCGGCTGATACACAGACAAACCTTGCTCGTTTATCGCTCGCTCCATTAGTGAAAACTGTATCAAAAGCTGTCGGTGGTTTTGAAGAAGTTAGTGGAGAAACAGACAGTGGTGAACAGCGACTTTATTTTATAATGTGTATAAAATATATAGATTCAGTACCACAATGAGTAACCAAACGATGCAGAGCAACTATATAAAACAAAATTAAAATGATTTATCAAAAGAAAATTAATTGCTAACAATAATGCGTGAAAATTAATTATTTATTGTTCACAATGTCTGTTTTGATGTTGAACATTGCCGGTTTGGCCCGAACAAAGAGAATGTAATCACTACGTTTTAAAAATAGCTTATCAAACCGATGCACGATGGTTGATGGTTTTTTAAATTTCGTGTTTGACGTTCTATAAAAACTTGTAAAAGTTTATATAGATAAATAAATGAATATTAAATATAGCCAACCGGCAGTGACGGCATAAAAAAAAAAAAAAAAAAAAAAAAAAAAAAAAAAAACGATTCGAATGTCAGAGAGCCTTTTCCCCTAACTTCTCCTTATAGGATATTTCCTATAAGAAAAAATCCTATCAAGGTTCAACGTGATTGCAACGTGTAAAGCGTTGTTTGTGTTGTTGGGCGACTATAACTACCAAAGATGAAGTGGAGCGCAGTTTTTAGTCTTAAGACTAAAAACTCTACACCTATTTAAAAAAAGACCTACCAAGTAACCTACAATCCTACAAACGTGAGAACGTGCTGGCATAAAATAAGAAAGACTTTAAGAGCAAAAAAAAAACAAAATTATAGTATTGGTTTCAAAAGAGATTAATATGACTATTCAAAATAACAAGGAAACCTATGCGAACGTAATGGGTTTGGATTGGCTAAATCTATAATGATCTCACAGGGCAGTGTCGTTCACAGTCATGTGATATTCAAACACACTTGCGATGCAGATCGTGAGTGTATATACGAGTTCGTTGGCGAGGCCAAGAATGGTGGAACTGAATTTAAAAATCTAGTGGTTAACCTTTAAGACAGTCAAGCGGTTCAATAATGCAGTAATTACAATTTACCAAATGAATCGTTGTATGTAAACCTACGCGTAATTCTATCAAATCTATTATAAAACATTGATATTGAGAAGGAGCCCACGCTTGGCAATGCAACGAGACCACTGGTGAAAGTGTTGGTTACAATGCTCCCTCACCCACATGTTCAGATTGTTGTTATTATTGTTATATTATATAATAATCCATACTTATTTACAGTCAGAATTATGAGATTGTGTACACTCGGGTAAATGACAATGACTAATTTTAATTAACACTCAATTATGTTGCCCACATACCAAGCATGGGTAGCTGATATCGGGAAAATATTTTCTTATCAATTGATTTTTTCACTCTAATTTTATTTTACAACTGAAATGATTTTTAAAAGAGTCTAGAAAAATAACAAAAAATTTCTTCATGACTCATGGCAATTCTGACTCCCCTTGGACCTGCTCAGTCAGTCAATAAATATAATTTTAACAGATTCGAGGATGCCATCGAATGTAATAGTGTATGCCATGAGCTCAAAGTGACTTTAGTGGTTCGGAAATTATCATTTGCTCTAACTGTAAAGGAAAACATCATAAGGAAATCTGAAGATATTTTTGTAGTCGCACTAACCTAATATTAGGCTCGCAAAACACATTAGTTTAGCTGATGCTGGGTACGATGTATGTACATACGCTTTATGAAATTTATTTTAATTTACTTTTATAAAAATTTTTGGTCTAGTTACTATTGTACGCCACATTATTATAGCAAAGAAGTATAATTCAATTAAGCGATACCTGGAAGAATTCATCGGTAGAAACGCCGAACCATTCTGGAGAATCTAGAAAATGGTGCGGAAACACTATGTGAAGAGCACGCTGATTCTGCGACACCACGAGTCTGAAAAATCATCAAATAATCTATTTAGATATTTTCAAAAACTACTATATATTCCCAAAGATAGACGCACTCGTGTTTATCTATAAAGTTGGTTTGAATGTAAGAGGTCATCAGAATTTTTGACCGATTCAACCAATATTCAAAAGGGTTGCCTAGAAACTATTATATATTTTATCACGTTAAAATAAATAAAAGCTATTTTCGTATGGACCAAACATAAGTCTGACCGTAATTAATGGGTAATATGAATTATCTCGAATAATTCACATGTACACGATATAATTTTGTAGTGAAGACATGTTTTGATAGCAATAGCATTGGTAATTAAAGCTCTTTTAGCATAAGACGTCTCAAAAAAAAAGTTCATGAATCAATTTTTAAATCATAAAACTTCAAAATTTATGTTTGTACTAAAATAGTAAAATGTTTAAATGTTTGTATTTTTTTTAAATAGTAAATGTTAAGACCAACAGACAGGCTGACGGTCCACTTAATGATAGGTGGCTACAGTCACCTATAACACAAACAACGCCACAGCTGCTGCAAGTGTGCTGCCGAATCCAGTAGAAAATGGGCTCTGGCATTCCTTACTCACTCACCGAAACATAACAGCACACGCGCTTTTATTTCACGTTGGTCTTCTGTAGGGGGGTGGTTACTGCCGCCAGGCGGGCTGCCCAAATGACTGCGAAACGCAGTGTGCCCTGCCACTACTTTCCAGATCCAGACCAGAGCCAAATTTGAAACGTTAATTTCTCAAAGTTGACCCTGCCGGGGATCGAATCCTAGAACAGAGCGTTAAGGCAAGCACACTAACCCTCATCTAACGGCATCAATTTATACTATGTAAGAATAAAATCATTTATATCAGTAAATAAATTTTGATTTTTGTATTTATTTTCGCGTGTAATTATGGTCTCACATAATATTGGCCGTTAGTTTTTTTTTTAATTGCATAAATATAATTTTTAAACATTTTTTAAATGAAAACGCCAATTGATGAACCGACCCGATTACGCTAATTCTCGGAGAACGCAGCAGAATGCAGACCCCAAACAAAATACAGGAAATAGAGAACATGTATCATGACCAGGGACCGAAATACCGGTATATTTGTACCGGTACCTGGTATCGTTAACTCAAAAAAATAACGTTACCAATGGATAACGTTATTTTTTACCGGTATATTTAAGTATCGATATAATGGAGGAAAAGGTGGGGGAAATAACGTTACTGAATACCGATACCAATATTCTTTTCTCTTTCTTGCATCGTTGCTACGTGAAGTCAGGTTGCCAAATATTGTTTAACGGAGTTTAACCTAATCAAATTAGAAACAAAAAAATCTTTTGCTTTTTTTTTCACAATTTAAATAGTTTCAATTCAAGGTTTCATTTCTACGATGGTCGATTATTTATTGCCTATTATGTAATTATTGAATGTGTTTGCCGTTTAATGAAACTAATAAGTAAATAAAATAAAGAGTTAACAATACCTACTTATGTAAATCTAACAATTTATTAACTAAGATTTTTTACTGTTTTTTTGGATCCTTTTTCGTGAATGAGGAAGTACAAGGGGCACACTGAAATGATCGGGAATAGAATATTTCGGATTGAGTTACAATAAAACCTTTTTTAGAATTTGGATACTGGCCTCTTAGAATCTTAATGACATTTAAACAATTAATTTTTTTTATTAAAAACAAAAACTATGTTGGTTTAAAGTTGACACGTCGTTAACAGAAATGGAGCTCACGCGTGAACATTTCCGAGCCATAATTTATCACAATTTTCATCGCGGCTTATCTGAAGATAAATGTCTCAGCGAACTTGTTTCGATTTATGATGTTGAAGCACCGAGTCAAACGACAATATACCGCTGGTATGCCGTGTTCCGACGCGGTCGTGTGTCGCTCAGCACTGTTTCTTCTGCAGGTCGACCAAGAACAGCGGTCAAGCCTGAAAACATCGCAGCTGTGCGAACTATTATATTAGCTTCGCACTACTACTATTCGGTAGACTTTATGTCCCAGGCTACCATCCTCGTTTTTAGAGACCAACACGTCCAGAAATGAGAGTGTGCCATTTTTCTCTGTTTCCATAGTGAATTGTATTCTTGGGTGGATGCTATTGATATGTTTAAGAAATATATTCAGTGCTTCCTGTCCGTGGCTCCATATTACAAATGTATCGTCTACGTATCGAAACCAGCATGAAGGTTTCTGAAATGCTGTTTCTAGAGCAAGTTTTTCAAACGATTCCATGTAGAAGTTGGCCACGACAGGGCTGAGCAGACTCCCCATTGCCACACCATCTACTTGTTCGTAGAATTGATTATTCACTTGGAAATGGAAATAGGTTGTGTACAGAACATGTTTGTATAATGACACTATGTCTTCCGGAAAGATTAGGCTTAGCTTTTTAACTGTCTCTTTCACCGGGACCATTGTAAAAAGGGAAACGACGTCAAAGCTCACTAGAATATCCATTGGTTTTATTGTCATGTTTTTAATCTTTTCTACGAAATGCGCTGAGTCTCTGATATGTGATGATGTCTTCCCGACATAAGATAGCAGTTGCTTGGACAAGTACTTGGCTAAGTTGTAGGTTGGTGCCCTGATAACACTAACAATGGGTCGTAATGGTACTCCTGGCTTGTGTATTTTTGGTAGACCATAAAATCTTGGAGGAAGGGCTTCGCTGACGTTTGTCCTCATCAGGTATGGATGATGCTTTTATCAGTTGGTTCGTTTTTCGAACTATAACGGATGTCGGGTCTCTGGATAGTTTCTTGTATGTTGATGGATCTAAAAGGTCGTCTATTTTCTTTTGGTAATCCTTCCTGTTGAGTATCGTGGTTGCATTACCCTTGTCTGCAGGTAAATGACTATGTCTTTGTTGTTGTTTAAATTTCTTAGAGCCCTTCGCTCTCTGGCGTTGATATTGTCTTTTGGGGGTCTTGCTTTCTGGAATATTCGTGATGCTTCCCGGCGAATCTCCTCCGCCTCTTCTGATTGTAAAATTCGAATTGCCGCCTCTATGTTCGCAATAATATCCTCCCGAGGTATATTGATTGGAGTAATAGCAAAGTTCCCTCCTTTCGCTAGTATCGACCTTTCGTCTTCCGTAAGCTGATGTTCTGATAGGTTCACAACTGTTTTTGTCATGTCAAGGGTTGCTGTTGCTCTTGAAGGTAAGTCTTTATAGCATTGTTCATACTTTTTCTTTTGACGGTTGGTTGATTTCTTCTTGACAGCATCAGCTGATCCAAAAGTTATCATATCAACCTTTGTCCAGATGCGTCCCTCCAGTCTGGCGCTCAGCAATAGATGTAGATCCATGAGTTCCTTATCGTTTAGTGCCAACTCTTTTCTGGTGTAATGGATTCGTTCCCGTAGCATCGCCTTCTCCGCCCGGTCATATATCCGGTTACTCGCGGCTGTATGAAACAGTCGCTTTCTTTGCAGAAATTTCGGGATTACATTTGTGTCCCTACAGCGTAGCAGAAATGTCAAAGAACACAGTAAGTGGCTTTTCTTTTTTATTAAATTTTCCAGTCTTCTAATCAATCTCGACGTCTCCTCCCCGTAGAGGCGTCTAATAGTAGAATGTAGGTTTTCTCGGCCGGTATCCATATGAGTTGTGGGTTTCCGGGATGATGACCCAGGTCTGTTGGAAATTCTTCCAAACGTTTCGTCAACAACTGCGGTTGACATCCTCAGTGGTGTAGTCCGTGTTAGAAGAGAAAGTACATCACATCATTGCACTTCACCTCTGCACTTTTCGACTTCTCAAGCGAGACTGATTTGTCTTTTTTTTATACGAGGAGAGAAATCTTCAAAAGATACCTTATGCTCAAATGCAGCATGCAATGCAAATGCCCATAGAGGTTATTTAGGACTCTTACCGCACTAAAACTCACCTCGAAATGGGTGTGGTTCTAGTCCATAGAGGACTTTGGAACCGTCACCGGGCGTCGGGGGGGCGAGAAGCGCCCGGCCCTTACAAATAAGAACTTAACTAAAGCTTAAGCTATGAGGGACCGGCTAGCCCTGTAGGGCCACTTGCGACGACCACGGCCTTAGATTTTCCTCCTTCCTGTTGAAATTAGTTGGATGCTTGAAAATTTCAATGGCTTCCCGATTAAGGTGTGAGTGATAGTGTACCTCGGATGACAGAACTAATGTGTTTTTGAAAAGGATTTTATGATTGCCTTCAGAAAAGACGTGTTCAGCTACTGCCGATTTTTCGGTCTCCCCTCTGCGACAGTTACCCTTGTGTTCTTTAATTCGGGTGTTAATGCTGCGTTTTGTGGTGCCGATATGTACTGCGCCACATTGAATGTGGATTGAATGTGGATTGAATATATGGAACTACGTATTGAACTACGTAAGTAGCCAATTGAACTACGTAAATCTAGGAACCGATTACTATGAACAACTTCCTGATCCTACCAGCCGTGTATTCCAGAAAAATTGAGACACCAAAACATCTTGGATTTAAATTATTTAATCTTGGATTTTAATAAACCGTAGTTAGTATATCCAATATTATTTTGACGGAAAAATTCAGATTGATTAACTTCTTGGAAATCATAGAACTCACAAAAGAAACTAGCGGCAGTAGCTGGATTTCAAATCAAATAAATCATCGTTTTTTTTGTCGGTAAATTTTATTGTTCAATATCAATGTTTTAGGTTTAAGTCTGAAGATGCAAATACGAGTTCAGTGCCTCGCTCAAAGACAGTAGCTACACAAACTGAGAACAAAGTGGTAGTTATAAATATAGATAGAGAACAGCTGGAGTTGGATAATAGGTGCCAGGAATATTTTGTAAGGCTTCCTGACGATCATTCAGAAATACGGAGCTGGGATTCTACTCCAGATATATACATGTGCACAGGAACTCAAACAAGTTGCTACACAGGAGAATCAGTTGCTACACAGACTGAACATCATGATATTACGTACCCTGTGGCAAAACAAAATAAACTTGTACAAGTAGACGTCGCGTGATAGGCCGGTTAGTCGCTATTGGTCTATCGCGGCATTGACGCGCTCCCACTGCTCTCGAGTAGAGTTAAAAAGAAAAGTGTTTCGTGGTTTTAAATTGTTTTTGTTATTTATTTTATATTGTTTTTGTTACTTGTTAAGTTGTTGAGGAATTAATTAATCATGTGGGAGAATCTGACGAGAGCGAAGATTTGGCAGATGTGGGTTTTTCCAAGTCATCAGAATATGAAGAATTTAATATTGAACCTGGCCCCAGTTCCTCAAGTTCCATGATAGAGGGAATCATGGAACTTGAGTATAGCGATAGCGACTAAACGTGTTTTACTTACTTATATTATACATAATATACACACCGGCATATTTAGCGGAACATAAAATAAAGGTTTGATATCAGTATCATATAAGGTTGCTGGCTGGTTTATATGTCATTTAATTTAAAAATAAATATTTTCAAATTAAGAAAACAACTGAACATCACATTTTATGCAATTGTTTTAATTTTATTCAAATACACCTTATCTGAAGCGAACTTCGAGTATTTCTTCCTTCTGAGGTTGATTTAAAATTTCATTGAAATACTGTTTTTTGTTAGTTTTTTTTAATAGCGTATCTTTCTGGAGTTGAGGACTGAATTATGCCTGACTTAGCCCCAACGGAGATTGCCAGGGCACTGGAAATGCGAAGAAATGGTCAAACCTACAGAGGTGATATCCAGAGATTATCGTCGACCAGTTTCAACGATCCATCGCAGTATCCAACGGTTCAGGGAGACCGGTACTTATGTGAGAAGAGCAGGACAAGGCAGAAAAAGACGCACTTTGAGTAGGGATGATCGTTTCATTCGGCTTCGTGTACGTAGGAACCCCCGTTTGACGGCCGTCCAAGCCCGACATGAGTTAGAAGCAGTGCGGGGTGTAACCGTAAGTGAGCGTACGGTACGAAGAAGGTTCGAAGAAGCTGGTTTGGGTTCATTTGTGCCCGCCAAGGCTCCAAGGCTCGAGGTAAATCATCGTAGAAACAGGTTAACTTTTGCTCAGGAACATCGACTTTGGAACGCGGACCAATGGAGTAAGGTATTGTTTAGTGATGAGTGCAGAATTCTCTCAAATCAAATTGACGGCAGGCAAAGAATATACAGACGCAAAGGAGAAAAGGAAAGGAGATACATTCAGACAAATTTTGAAACTACAGTTGCATACGGTGGTGGATCAATAATGGTTTGGGCGGGCATTTGTTTGGGAGCTCGCACAGACTTGGTAGTGATTGACAGAGGGAGTCTGACTGCAGACCGCTATATCAGAGAAGTTTTAGAAGAAAATGTCGTACCGTTTGCCCCATATATCGGTGAGATTTTGTTTTTATGCAGGATAATGCTCGGCCGCATACCGCTCGGGTAACTCAAGCTTATCTTAATGATATGAATATCACTGTTATGGAGTGGCCGGCGAGATCACCGGATATGAACCCAATAGAGCACGTTTGGGACTTGCTGAAAAAAAAAGTTAAGTCCAGAATTCCAGCTCCTGCCAACGTGGGTGAACTGCGAATCGCCGTAGTTGAGGAATGGCGGAGACTATCCCAGGAGACCATCGATAACATCATTCTCAGTATGCCTAGACGGGTAGAAACTTTAATAAGAGCACGTGGAGGACATACGCGATATTAATCACCATTTTTCTAATTTAATTAATTGTTATTTTAATATTAATTTTCACTTTTCCCGGTTACATGAAAAGTTCAAAAATGTACCATTTTTCACAAATAGCCTTTACTCGCAAAATCTGTTCTTAATGTGATCTCATTTTAAGTAAAACAAATGAAACTTTAAATAACAAAAGAAGTGTAGTAAGTAGATTTTAAAATAGAACCATATTTTTTTAATTATGGACCTTTTTTTTGTGTTCCGCTAAATATGCCGGTGTGTTTATTTTTAGTTCAATTTTTTTTAATAAACATTTTAAATTGTTTACGTTTCATTTATTTTCATAACCAGCATTTACAATATTACATATATTATTTTATAAGCATCAAAAAATATTATTTTATTTTAAATCTTTTCTTCGTGAGTGTACAATGCGCAGACGGCCGCCATTTGTGGTCATCTTTAGTGAACCGATGTATATCGCTACCACTGCTGCGGTTTTTTTTATTTATTTTTGGTCAATAATTGTTGTTTTGATAAATTATATATATGGCCTTATATCAATAAGGCATTGATTAAGTACCTACGTAAATATTACAAAAAATAATTAATTAATTTAATAATTATTTGAGTTGATAATTAAAACAAATTTTAATGAAAAAATTTTAGTGAAAATTTAATAATCTAATTTAACCTTTTTATATTATATCTTTTATTTAAAAGAGAAGTAAAACTACCCTCCAAAAATGATTTTGTGATTATAATAACATACCTTATCTTACTCATTACTTGTTGTATAAAGCATTACTGAGCAAAAATAATCTATCTTCTATAGATCACAGCCTTTAAGTTATGACAAAATTTAAGGAGGAGAATTATCGTTCCACGCGTTTCCGTGGTATATTGGTTTAAAAACTCAAGCAGTCAACCCGAAAACGCGATGTTGCCAATTCGTGTTGCGCTCGAGCGAGAGAGACAAGCAACCGGCCGGCCGGTGCGGAGAGGGGGTGCTGAGCTGGCAACGTCGCTTCTTGCCTATGAAGGGTATAACGTTATAAAATATCGGTATTTATATTGTTACCTTTGGTAACGGTATAAAAATATCGTTACTTTTCAGAATACCGGTAAAAAACAGAGAGGTAACGTTATTTTTCGAGGTAACGTTATCAGTCCCTGATCATGACTCATATAGCGTCAACGAACTTGTATCGAGTAAAATCAACAACATAGTCATAAAAGCGGACGCACGAGCTTTAACGTCAAAACACCTGAGTCAAATAAATAGAGGATAATAAACCGGCGGGGCCACGAGAAGGCTCTAATTAAAAAGAGTACGGGACAAAGCGCAGTGGGCCGTACAATAACTTCAGGTCACCTCATTACAGTGTCCGTGAGAACGCGCCAGGATTGGTACTTTTTTTGATAGCATTGTAGTCGACAAGTCGGCGGCCAAATATACAAGCATTTTAGAAAACAGATATCGTTATGTATTTAGAGTAGGTACTGTACCACAGTCGTCCTACTGTATGATCAAGTAAGTCTGTCTAACGAGAGATGAGGCTGCTGCAATTTTTTTTAAAATTTAAAAGAAAAAAAACTAGGTACGTCGCAATATATTTATTAAATCTGAAATTTGGTCTTAATAGTAAAATATCTATAATGTGGTTGTACCGGACACGTTACCGGCACCGTTTGCTGGGATTGGAGGAAAACACCACGTAACTAGATCAATGTATTCAGAGCGGGCTTAGGCTCAGAGTGTCAGCGGGAGCGGTCTGTTCGTGCCACTTCGCGTCCTATACCCCGACTGGTTGCCTACTACGCGCACTACACTATTCTTCCCGGTCTCTTCATACGACCGCGTTGTTCAGGCCTCTTCATACGGCCAGGAATTCACACACCTTTTCTTCAGCCTTTTCGCGGCTATTCTTCGGGCCTCTTCATACGGCCAGGTCGGTGACTCCTTTGCGATCGTGGAAGTGGAAGTCGAAGTGGAAGTGATTTTGGCTAGGAAGTCGGCGCGTTTATATAGAGTGTATCCCCACCAAGATTCTCTCAATTCGCGGAATTATCCCCACTCTTCCTAAGCCCGCTCTGTGTCTTTATTCATTATTTACATCTGTGCGTTTCATTTTTTATCTTATCCTAATGAAATTTCTACAGGATATTTCCCCTATCTTATTCTACATATTTACAATTTATTTACAAGAAATATCCGTTCTAAGGACGTGTAGCGAGACGGCAAAGGTAAAGTTTAGGGTCCCCCTGTTGTCGTCTCGCTCTAACCTGTTGTCTTCGTCTTTTTATTATTATTATTATTTACAATTCTATATTTCGTCGCGTACAGTGGTTATAATGAGCCACTTATTCTACGTAATTCTACTAATAGGGAATATGCACATTTTTTTAAAATATTTTCATACGATAGGTTATATCGTTATATATATATATCTAACCGTAAAAAAATATTCAGCGCCAAAAAACAGAAATTTATTAACAAAAAAAAATGATAATATTAACTAACAGCTAAACACCCGCCCTTTTGGCACCGAGTAGTATTATTGCTCTGTGCTTTTGTCGTGACGTCACAGTCTACAATACCAATCAAATGAAAAATCACAACATCTACACGCTTGTTGACATTTCATAGACTTTAACGTGACATTCGAACTGACCGTTTCAAATAAGTATTTTAAATTTCCCTCATTTTTTTTGCACTTTTTGATAATTATTTACTTAACGAAAAAGAAAAAATATTAAAAAATATTTAAATAGACATAATTCTAAAGCAAAAATGTTGATAAAAAATATTTAAGACTTTTAACATGAAGATTTCATTACAAAATAACACTACCTATTACCTTTTTCGCTCTTTCCACTTGTGAAAACCGTATTAAAATCCATTGAGTGGTTTAATAGAAGTTACCAGAGCAAAAGGCCAAAGCGAACAGAGACTTTTATAATATGTGTGGATATAATGCATTTATAATTATACTTTTGGATTTATAATAATAGTTGGAAATATAGTAAGTAAAACTTTCAACACATGTTTAAACCTAAATGTAGCCATTTCGATGCATTTGGAATAACATTAAAAGTTTTAGCTTAAATTACTTCCACGATCACAAAATCAGACTTTATCTATTCAAGTTATCGGTTAAGTTGACAACGCACTTGAACCGATAGGCACTAGCCACTTACCGTCGAGTGAATCACCAGCCTTTTCCCCTCTACTTTTACTTCTTTTTGAAAGTAAACGACACGAACACCAAATTACTATACAAAAAGAGCACCTTCAAAAGTAGGCAATATAATAGGTATAGATCGCTATCCGCGACATTAACCCGACACCCTCCCCCAAATATCATTCCCGGGTGAACTCGGTGCCTGCAAAGGTCGCGCTCTAATGGAGCTCTATACTAATAAAGGCTGAGCTAATAAAATTTACCTGAACCAAGTTTCAAAGCGAACATTCGATAATGTTAACAAAAACAAAGCACAAGTAATTTATGTATAATTTTTTTTTAATTTTTCGCAGACATTTAAAATTACCCTGTTAATTTAGAAGTTTCGCCGGGAATCTCCCAAAATACCATGAATTTTTAATGAAATCTAGGCTTAATAAAATTTGTGAATAATTTCAAATTATTCCTGCTGCCGTAAAAGCATGGTTACCTACAACTACAATACTTTGCATGTATTTTTGTAGTTTACCTCCTTAATATTCGATTTTCATATAAGGCCCGCGGTATAATTTTTTTTATGAGGAGTAAAGTGAATACAAGCGTTAACTAAACACTGTGACGTTATCTGTCACTGTCACTTTGAAACTTTGAAATCTGTGCGACAGCTGACGCATGTATTTATTATTTACGGTACCGATACGAATAGCAAGGATCAATTTTTATGTTTTGATTTTAATGTTTTATTTTACTTCAAGCAAAACCAGAGGGTTTCTCTGGGCTTATAAAAGCAAACTTTTATAAGGTTCGTGAGGAACGAAACGAGACGACGTAGCGAAATCTGTCGTCGAAAAAGGGAGCTATTTGAACTTATAAAACGTAGTAAACAGTCACACAAATGAATGCACTAGTGATTTATTGACAATTGTGTTGAATCTATTGACACGAGGATAATTTTATACATTTAATTAATGTAATTTAAATTCAATTGTATGGAGCTAAGTGTAAATACAATTAAATATTAAATAAATAAATTTCATTATTTT
This sequence comes from Bembecia ichneumoniformis, assembly GCA_910589475.2. Lineage (NCBI taxonomy): Eukaryota > Metazoa > Arthropoda > Insecta > Lepidoptera > Sesiidae > Bembecia > Bembecia ichneumoniformis. The sequence continues at coordinate 1,907,623 of OU342531.1, forward strand.
CATTAAGGGGGAGACAAACCCTAAATACTAAAAATATACATTGTTTAATGAAAATGTTACAAGAAATGGACAAGACAATTGCTTTGAAAAAAATATATATTATACTTAAACATGTGAAGAACGAATTGTATTAATTAGAATTTTCGTTAAAGTAATAGAAACTCCACAAAAAAAGTTAGAACACAAGAAGAATTTTACTTTTATTGAAAATTCTCTCGAAAACGGCTTATTGCACGCATATGAATCCTGTACCTATTAATAAGTTAATATCAGATTAAAAAATTGTATTAATAAAAATTTTTATTTTGTGTATTGTTCTAATGGTAAAAACAGAAAAACACCATTTCTAGGCCTGTTGAATTGGATCCGCCGCCAGCGAATTCTATAGTAAATGTCATTTGCCTTAGTGAAGCCCTTAAGCGCACTGCGTGTTGCGTTCATATTACTAGACAGTTTGTCTTATGACAGAAACCATCCCCATGCAGAATACCATTGAAAACAACAGTGCGCTGTTGTGTTTCGACGAGTGAAAGGTATCATAACATAACATAACATGCGATGGTATGTTTTGGTGAGTGAGAGATAGCAGGGTGTTCCCTTATTTATCAAGGCCGCACTTGCATTGCATCCCCTAATGGTGTTGCTTGTGTTTATAGGCGGTGTTACCACTTACCATTAAGTACAGTTTCACTACACACCAAAAAATATATATACCGCGAAAGCTCAAATGCGGTCTCGGGTGTGCCACGATTTTATTTATTGAGTGACGTGTGTTGATGTTTATTTTTACGCTATTTTGCGCAAATAAATACGGTCCACTAGAAAACATGGTCTTGACAGCGATTGCAGATAAATACATAATAATAGCTGCCTTATAAAAATAGGTCATCGTATCGAAACGGACATAAAATCTGAAGTTTTAGTCGATACGCCTATTTTATTATTTATCTATTAATCGTTTTGATGCTTTTGTAAATTTAAATTCTTATCAACTAAATCTAACGTAATTAATCTATAGATACTAATAAAATAAAGCCGAAGAGTTTCTTAAAACGCCCTAATCTCTGAAACTTGCAGACGTAATTGAAAAATTAATTTTTGCATTTGATAGCTCCATTCTTGAAGGTTATTAAGGTTAAGTTAAAGGTTCTTGAACGGACTATTTAGTATCACGACACAATACGACTCTTAGAAGGCAAGCAAAAAGAAAAAAAAACGTCTGAAAGAACGCTAAACGAAAACGAAGAAATAGCTGGGGCGGGCGTTGCAACCTGGTTGCAACGCAGTGCAGGATGACCGAGTTCACTCGACGAAAACCGAGCGTTACCGAGAGAGAACCCGATTATTTTTTACTAGCTGAGCCCGCAACGTAACGTTTTTACAAACTAAATGTTACGGGAAGCTTGCTACAATACATCAGTGAAAACCGCATTCAAATCGGTTAAGCCGTTTCTGGGATTAGCGTGCACAAACGCACAGACAAAGAGACAAAAAATCTAAAAACTATTTTTTATACCTCGGTAAATCTCGGTAAATGCTCGGTAATATAAGTACAATGTATGTATATACATATAGATTAAACGGCGGATGAAACCGCAGGTCACAGCTAGAATGAGAAGGTTTTCTATATATTATTAAAAAAAAAAAAAAAATTATTCCTTTATTAGATGTCAAATCCAATTTTCACGTTGACTGGCTGGAATCGCGATGAAATCAGATACTCAAAATACACCCCCAATTATTTCATTAGTTGAGTAATCGGTGTTGTTTACACGTTATCTCAATTATGAAAAAAAAAATCATAATACGTCCTCTGCACGTCTGTCTATTTATTATAATTTTATATCATATATGCGAAATTTTGTAAGGTATTTGAATGTTGATTCGAATGCTTTACTTTACAACATCTGTACCAAGTTAAGTGAAAGACTTAAGTAAAGAGTGAAATACCGGCCCTAAGTGTCTCTAGAGTGGATGCTGCTTTTAAAAATGCAACTTAAAAAGTTACGTAGAAGCACTGAGATTGGATCGCAGCTGTGTTTAGTGGAGCCCTCGTAAATACTGCTTTAACGCAGCAATTACTTCGACTCATGTACGCTGCGGGGTATTTATAGCCCGTTGCCAAGTGTGATTTCGGATTGTTCTGAAAGTAATTGAATAGATGCGTCAATACTAAGAGTAATGATGTATTTGTTAAGTTATCTAGAGCTAATGACGTAGAACCTGTCTATTATTGAGGTTTAAACTTTACCAAAACTTAAGCACTCGATAATGGCATGGTATTATGAGTGCATTAGCAATGGTAAATTATATCTAAAAATGAAGGCTTTTTGGAAACACACGTAACCACACATCCGGTTGTGTCAGCTCTGAGGAATATAATCCGAAATACGAATACGGAGATCTGTCAGATAACAAAGGTGGGTGACATGGTGACATAGGCCAAAGTATCATTCAACTGAAGTGGGAACACAATATTAACTGTCATGCAGTGAATGGGGTAGTGGAGGCGACGGTCAAAACGACCATCTGCTCGCTGGACCGATCACCTCAAGAGTGTAAGAAATATGATGATTAATCCAGTTATTACCTACCCATTAAATGCCTACTAATCATAATTATATGTATATCCTTTAATTTACACGTCATAAACTTTTTGTTATAACTGACAACAGATGTCGCTAAACAAATTACGTATATAGCGTTGAGTTTATGAAAAAATTTATATATTTTTATCAATTCGCAAATGGCTACAAGTACGTATTTGACTTGTTAAAAAAAAACAAGTCACTCGTCACTTGTATTTCACGATACTATTAGCTCTAATATAAAAAACTATTGAAGCTGCTTATTTAGTGTTAGTTAATAGCAAGTTTGTTAAAGTTACGGGCGAACACAAGTTGCCCTCAATCCAATCCACTCCTCAATGAACATAATTCTCTGTTACCCTCCGCATCGAAAAGAGGTCGAGTTGTTGTGCAAGCCGGTTTGTGGCGTTATGCAACTTATGCGACATGCGTATATTTCACTTTTGCTTTCAATAATCCATTCTTCAATATCATAACCCTGAATTGATACTTAATTCATTTATTGTATCTATTAAATAATATTGGCTTCCAATTACATATAATGTCGCCGAGACAAATTTTGCTTGCGTACAAAATTAATAGTCCCACAATAAAATCCAAATACATTGATGCCCCTTAGCACTGCAGTATCCTTCCCCATTCATAAAATATGTTTGAATATAATATGTTGTGAATAACACTTTTTTGATCAAATATAATTAAAAATTAAAAATTAAATTACTACCAGTTAAATTTTTTATACGGTAATTTTTGAATTCAATATCGTAAAAGCATCTGTATTTACTTATAACATTTAGATCAGTGTAGTTTAACAAGGTTCTCGAAATAAAAATCAAAGTGGGTTAAATGAAAAAAAAAATATGACATTTCCATAAGCTAATGTTAATGGAAATGGAAGTACATATTAATTCATTTCAATACCTATCTAGTAAGCGTAGAAATTTGTATGAACCGAGGTTAAGTCTATACTCTTATTATCATTTTGCAAAAGAATTATTTAATCAAGTATATATCACAACCAATACACAAGACGTTGTTTGCAAAAAAGGTCAAGTTCATCCAACTGTACACGCACCCAACACGCTTGTTTTAAAATGAGCTCATTATTATGACTCGAAGACATTATAATATCTCAAACAAAAACAATTGCTATATAAATAACCTGAGAAACACTTGTAAATAAATGGGGCGTATTAATACTAATACTAAAAGTAGGAAAAAAAAACATAATCAAATAAAGCCCTTATCTACATACTTTTATGGGGGAAAACATCGTTTCTCTTAAGTAGGATAATTAGAGCAAATCTTCTCGTAATGACACACACAAGGGCACCGTTCTGAAGACCCTTGTTAGTGTAAGTTTCTTGTGAAGCCTTTAGTTAGACATAAAAGCAATAAATTATAGAATTATAGCAAATCTGAAATACAAGAATTTCGGTTAGTACAATACGAAATTGAATATCGCGTGTAAAAGGAATGTTTGTAGGCACAGTTTTGTTTCGTAATTTACAGCCTCTTCATCTGACGTGGCGTGATTCACGACTACTAATTTAGGATGAGGCACAAAAAAGACTGTTCTGGGAATCCAGATTACTGATCAACTTGCAAAACGATATTAGCCTTTTATTTCTTCCTAACTTCTTTCCTTATTATTCATGAATAATAAAACTCCTACATTTTAGAAACTTCCTCACGAAGAAAGTGAAAAAATATCTTTTGAATTTCTTCTGGTTGACAGGAATAAAATAATAAATATATTATGTTTATGTATATAATTCTCTATGCGAGTATGTGCGTATTTCTTCTCTGTGTGAGTAACCTACGAACTCTTACTAAATGGCTGGACTTCTACGAACGCCTTTTGATGAAATTCTTATGTGTGTTTGAATTCATAAAATATTTTCACAATAGGTCCCCGGTTTAATCAATAGATCCCGTTAGATGGCATTACGATCAGGTTAAAAACGTTTTCTGAACTTGCTAATAGCAGACAATGCAACGTTCACGCAGCCTTCATTTTCTTTCTCTACGATAATATCTTTAATTATAATTAATATTATGAATGGGACAATTACTAAACGGTTGTTGCTGAAACTTTACCGTAATAAACATCTGAATAACACTTAGCTATAATTTACGCTGATAAAGACAAAAGCGATAATAAAACCGTCGACGTCGATATTTAAGATGTTAAAAACGCTTCAAAGCTAGCACTTTTATATTAACCTATATTTTATTCCTCAAAAGAATCCTCCGGCCGTGATAACATTGAACGATAAAACTCAGACACAGAATAGGTGTCGAATAATAATGCGATTCCAGCGTCCTGGAACACTTTATCGTTCACGGAACTTGGGCGTTAAGTTTTAACTTCAAACACCTTTTTTGTTACAACAAACAAAATTTTATCACCTTAGCTATAAAGTCCAAATTTCTACTTTAAGATTATTATATAATGCTTTAGTTGATTCTATACTGGGCTACGCGCTCGATTGCTATGGACTAACTTTTAAATCCCATATTGAAAAATTAGAAAATATACAAATTAGATTTTTGAAATTATTAGTTAACAAAAAAGTAAAAAATAAATTAAACAATGACTACACAAAATTATTTAAAATTTGTAAAATATTACCTATTAGTATAAAACATAAATACTTATTTTTAATTAATAGTCATGGCAATCGAGATCGTGACTCAGTATTAGATAAGGTGATAAATACGCACAATACAAGGGCAATGTCTTTGGGAAAATTTGTAGTTCCTAGGGTTAATAATTATTATGGTGACAGAACTATAAAGAAGCGGTTGCCATATATTTTAAATAGTTTGCCCGAAGACATTGTCCACGAGAAAAATAAAACTATATATAAAAATAAGTTAATGAAATATTATCTGCTTTCTTTAAATTAATTAAGGAAATTTAGGTTTAGGTTTTTAATTTAGGTTACATTTATTTTTAAATTTAGTCCTATTTTATTTTTGATGTTTAGTTTGACATCATTTACTGATCCCACAGACAAACTGCTTTCCAGTTTTATGGGACTTTGTAAATATTTTTTGTAATTATTCATGTATAATAAATAAATAAATAAAAATAACAAGGTTTACCATTATATATATATACATATGTGCCATTTCCAATTTTTCCTTTAAACTAGAACATTTTCGTTTCTGAATGTTTCAATGAAAATAATACTGTTAATAAAGTATATGTTGCATTTGAAAAACTCTGGAGTTATCTTTCCAAATTCACCAGTGTGTGCGTTGCCATATATAATTATAGCGCAGAAATTTTGTCTCTAATTATAGGCCCTATAACGCCCTCAACGTCGCTTAACGAGCTGTGGAGAGGTCTATGCTCGGTGTCACAATGTGAGAACGAATCAAGAATGAGGAGATCTGTAAGTTTGGTGATTGGTAAGTAACGATGGGGTACTGTAAGTTGTATTGACTAATAAGTGTTGCGGGATCGACGCTGTATCCAGACAGCTTCTGACCAACCCTACAGAAAAATTATGGGGAGACCAACAGCAGTGGATGACCTACGACTGAGATGATATTGTTTAATACTCACTTGCCGGATAGAACTAGCGAGAGGCTGTCCACCTTGGTGACTTTCTCGTGTGCGTACAACTCGTGGCACTTGAGGTGACGAACGTTTCGCATGCACATCAACACCCGACGGAATTGACGACGGGAGACACGCAGCGGCTTGAAGAGGGCCACGTATACCTGAAAAAAAATACACAATATTAAATCTGGCATCCCTTACTTACAATAGCATCTACATGGTATCATTGTAGTAACTGACGCTAGAGGTATTGTCCAGTATAACTAGTCCATGCCACTGCAAAAACAGAATTATGAACATTATATTTGTTAAGTAAAGGTTGGCAGACGTGAATATAAAACTACAAAAGATTATCTTAGATAAATATGATGACAAGTTGACCCTATTTAAGTAGACCCCTGACTAAGTAAGGTGGGTTCTATTTAGTGCTGGCTGTTGCACGCGACTTCGTCTGTCTATCTTTATAAAATATAAGACATGAATATATAAATTTATAAACAAAACTAATATTATAAACTAAACAAAAAATTAAATGTATAGCCAGTTGGATGAGTGGTTACGGTACCTACTTGCCGTGGTTACGGGTCCCGGATTCGATTCCCGGTAGGGTTAACTTAAGAAATTAACTTTTGTCGCGGATGTCGTGTCATAACGTTCCATTGCATCGCGCCCAACCGCCCATCTACGGCCGCGCTAGAATGACGTTGGGTTTTAGCCGGTAGGAGTCCGGCATAACCCCGAATTCCATGAGGATTTCCCAACGTTAAAATGTCCATTCGATTGTAGGTCCGATTCGAATAATTTAAAGAGGAATTTAATACATGTACATAATCAACCTTGATTATGAAACTATAATGGGATAAGGACATGACATTTTTCGATAGAACACGGACAGAATCGAAAGATTCTGTCTTGATTGTCTGATTGATTGTCTAATTTGAAAAGAAAACTGTTATTGTGACTTAACTATAACCTCGGGAATGTTTTTGTGGCTATAAAAATAAATAATGTATTATTTTATGTATTATCAATAGTTTTCGCAGCGTACGCCAAATAATGAAAAAAATTTATACCTATTGTAAAATAAAAAAAATAAAATAGCCTTTGTTACTCAATGATAATATAATGTTGCTTTCTTTAAAAGAAACAATTTTTTAAATCCGCTAAATAGTTTTTCAATTTATCCGTTACAAACATTTAAAAAAAAATCTTTCCTCTTTATAATGTTAGTAAATATGTGGATTATTTATTTATTTATTTATTTATTTAGATTATGTGTTGAAGTATGTATAATACGCGAAAGTGTTTGTGTGGGGCGGGATTTGGCAATGCTATTTAGTATTCTTTACAATACCTATTTCAAATATTCAGGAGCGAAGGTTTGTGAACAAGAAGAAAAAGAAATTTACGTGCTGTCGTTATTTCGCGGCGGTCCTCCGTAATGGCAAAGTTTGAGTAAAATTTTCGATTTAACTAATCATAATTGAGTATCATAACCTTGCCCGATTGTTTCTTTATTAAAATCCGGTCTACTAAGTAAACAAAATATACTAGAAATACGTCATAGATAGTGCAAAAGAGTAAACGAAGGACGACAAATGTATGTTATCTCATTCCGATTGGAATAGTTGCCAAATTACAAAGTCTGAACATGTCCGTAACGAGATGTATTCATGTCTGAAGCCTTTAATACATACTAACATTAATATCGTCTGTTTGTTAGCATGAGATCAACTTTCTCATGATTGCAACGTGTCTGCAGGTCCTTACAAATTCTTCGCTTTAGTAGTCATCTCGCACGATTTTATTTCGCACGAAATGTGCGAAACGCCAACTTTAAAAATAAATATATTTTAGTAGTCGTTTCGCACACAAATTATTTCCTTGCATGCGACACGAACCTTCAGAAAATTGTAGTAGGCGATCGGCATACATTATATTTTATTTAAGAAACTTCAAATAAAATCACAGTACCATACAAAAGTGATTGATACCTATGAGGAGTATTAATAGTATATTTTTAATGAAGTAAAGGCACACAAATAAATCAAAAATATCTTTATTAAAAATTTAAAAACTGTAATCAAAATGCCTTAATGTATTTATTACTTAAGTAAAATATAATGTATGCCGATCGCCTACTACAATTTTCTGAAGGTGTCGTGTCGCATGCAAGGAAATAATTTGTGTGCGAAACGACTACTAAAAATATATTTATTTTTAAAGTTGGCGTTTCGCACATTTCGTGCGAAATAAACTTGGAGATATATAGATAGTGCGAGAAAAAATTGGAGATATATAGTTTCTGTAACGTTATTAGAGAAGAAACAGTTGACTCCAAGGGCGTGTAGTGGAATTTTTTTTTAAATATTATTAAAGGTGGCAGACAGGCTGGTGGTCCACTTGATGGTAGGTGGCTACCGTCGCCTATGGACACTAGCAACACCAGGGGGGGTACGTGTGCGCTTCCGACCTTGCAGGAATTTCTTTAAAATTCCTGCAATTAATTCCTGTAATTTCTTTACGAGTAACAATCCCTTCGTAATAAATGGTATATTTTAAACAGTTACTCTGTTTAAGCCTACAATGAATAGACTCTAATTTTGGGTTTTTGAAAATCTATAATGAGAGAGAGGGATCATTATCTCCCTGATACATGGTAAATAACTGTGATGGGTAGTTATAATTTTGGTATCTTATTACTAAAACTAAGAAGAGACTATAAAAAGAAGAAGAAAATTATAAATACATATTCTCCGATTATCTGATGGCAAAATAGAAAAGTATCATGAAGACTTGTCTGTAATGGAATGAAGCAGAATAGATTATATGTATTGAAGTGACTAATAAGTGCTGAATAAATATTCGTTTGAGTTCTTATGTGGTGTAAGTTTTATCAAACCACCAATTCTAAATCACCAAGTGATTTAGAAATGAAAAATAAATAAATAAATATTGCCTCAATATTATAGGCGGACCTCCCAGGGCGCGTAGTGTAAAAAAAGTAGTGAATGTGCTAGTAAAATAACAAATTTCACTAAATGTGGAACGCTCTGGAAAAAGCGTTCGCGCCGGCCGAAAGTCTCGAACGTCCCACCCTATCGATGGTAGCCACGCCCCTTTTCGATTTCAACATAAATAGCATCACCGAACTTCAATGGTTTGTTTACAATCTTGTTTATATTACCAGTAAATTCTAAATACATCGAGGCGTTTGGCGTCAAGTATAAATAAGAGGCGGGCGGTCAAGTTTTATGTACAAATTTACTTGTATTTGGTAGACCGTTTTAAAGACGGGGGCTTTCGGATTTTCATATATTTACATATACAATAAGATTTTTACGAGTAATTTAATATTTGCTAATTTATGTATGCTATTGAAAAATAATATACATAATCACTATAGAAATAAAATCGATTTTCTCTGTTTCTTCACGGCGAAAGTAGAGACGAACTATGCCACCAGGATCCTAATACATACAATTTAATTTTAAAATGACCCGCCATGGTCTCGCACGAGTAAAAGAACTGCTCTAAATGATAGTGGAAATGCAATATGCTAAGTTGCTAAGCAGACAACAGACAGAAATGTATAGAGATTTTATTTACTGCTAGCTGAGCCCGCAACTTCGTACGCGTGGTATTTGGTACAGGGCGTAACTTTTTTATTTGTAACGATTGGAATGGATCAAACACTTAAATGTTACGGGAAGCTTGCTACAATACATCAGTGAAAATCGCATTCAAATAGGTTAAGAAGGCTCTGAGATTAGCGTGCACCAACAGAAAAAATAAATTAAAGACTATTTTTTTGACAAGTACAACGTCTACAAATTGTATTTTTTGAAAAAATCTTTAATGTACAAACACGTCTCGTTTGAGATATGTACCTATAGATATTTAGAGGCCGTACATAGTGAAGTTTCGTAGTCTCTTAATTGCTACACCCACACGTAACAATTGAGACAAATTGTTTAGTGGAACTCCCGTCAGCCAGAGCGTCGAGAAAATTATTGTTACACTTTAGAAGACCGTATTGAAACAGTTGCATAATTATATTGTATCAAGGAAATCAAATAAGAAATCAACAATCTTTTTCTTTCTTTATCTTCAGAATCTCTATATATTAAAATGAATGCCATTTCCCTCGGTCAAGGCATCACGCGTGAAAGATAGACCGATTTTAATTCGGTTTTCACTAATGGAAAGAGGGATAAACGGGGAATATTCATATATATAAAAATAGGAACCCGGGCGAAGCCGGGGGCGGGTCGCTAGTTATATATATTTTTTATGTTTTTTTTTTTTTTTATGTCAGGTCGGCAGACAGGCTGACGGTCCACTTGATGGTAGGTGGCTACCGTCGCCTATAACACAAGCAACGCCAAAGCTGCTGCAAGTGCGCTGCCAACTGCAGTAGGATTCAGGATAGGGGAATTATTTTTTATGTGAAGCTCGGCAGACGGGCAGACGGTTCACTTGATGATTTCGTAGCTTAGGAAAAAGAATAAAAAAAAATAGGACGGCGATAGAAAAATGAGCTTTGAGTAAGCCCCTTCCTCTACGAACTCACGGTGGTCTTTAATTTTTTAATAAACGGTGACATCCCAAAGGTGGGTCAAGCGTATGACTGCCGAACTTAAAGATAGGTAATATATTTCATACAAATGCACTGGTTACCATTCATTTTATAATATTAAAACTTTATTTAAAACAAACTATGCAATTAAAAATTTAAACGCCCCAAATTTAAATAGTTCACTGTCGGTACAGATAGCTTAAAGAAGTTGGCCATGCTGCCTAAAAGCTGTATAGCGGAACCTTGAGCAAGAAACGCGATGCATGCACTTGTCCATAAATTAAACTTAAAATGGCAAGTACTAAATTACACATTTAAATGTGCCTCTAAGTGAGGCTATTTTTAGTATTCGCTGTGACACCAACGGGAGTCTCGTAAATTTATTATTCATTAGGTTGCGTCCCAGTGCGTAAAACAGACGTCTTTATTTAGTAGACGAGTGAAAATGGAGGCGAAAATGAGTTGAAATAGGTACATTATTAAACAAGAATACGAACTGGAGACGTATTATTTCAGGTAGGTACATCCTACCTTCTAATATAGGTAAATATTATTCAATTTACCTATATTAAAAAAAATATACTTTTACTAATGCTATGTAGCGCTCGCTCACTAGTCGAAATTCGACAATAAATATTTCGAACGTGTGGAATAACGACAATTTCCAAATTTTTTAGCTGATAACACAAAGCTAGTATGAAAAAAAAAAGGTTTACAAATTAATGAGAAAAGGGTACTGAACTGTATTGTCCACTTATTTATATTCAGATTCCAGAATCTGTTCAATTTTCGATGGCTGATATCATGCTATGAAATTGAGAGTTCATCATACACTCCTCTTGATTTTCTTTACCAATGGTACCTACCTATGTAGTAAAAGAAACAAGTAGTGGTATATAACAAGTGTTACGTTTAGACTAAAATTTTAGTACTCACACAACACAATAATAAAAGCCATTTCTTGCGTAACCTTAGAGAAGTTCACCATGAAAAAAAAATCGGCGTTAGGATTCTTTACCCTATGATATACCAGACGATAGCGACAGGCGACAGTGATAAAATCACCTACATCATAGAGTATGAATAAACTAATCATAGAGTATAATAAAATAAACAACGATGCCTTATGCGTAAAAATATCAGTATGAATGGAACCAATGACACCGGTTTGTATACCACCATACATTCGTATTAAAAACGATAAAACTCTTTCGCCATAATTTTGGCTGGAACAAAGGTTCGTTTCCATTCGCGAACCTTCGAGATTTGGGATCAAAACAATGGGGGACTTTTTACTGAACAGTAAATATCAGCTGCATATTGTTCCTCGTTCCTCTCTATTGTGGCCGACTCGAGTGTAGTCGCAAAATATTCATCCGCAGCGGTCCTTCAGAATAGCTCTGTTTGCTTACTGGAAAAATAATCATGCGAGTGTTTTGAGAGGTCAAAAGCAGCCGGTGCAAGCTTGTAGCTCTCGTGGATTTACGAATGCATATCATATTACGTCAGCGGTGAATGTAGAAATGCATACTATCACTTTAATAAAATATTAAAATTTAACTGGAAACTTCTTTGTTTTCGCTCGGGACAGTTCGTAACGACAGTGAATAGTTTAATGGAAGATTAAACATTTTTTAAATTTTAAAATCGATGGCACGAGCAACACTGTGCTCTTGGTGCGCTGATGAAGATAAATAGTTAAGAGATGGGATAATGGGCTCTGGCATTCCCTTATTCGCACACTATAACGGAACACATTTCTTATTGAACGTTTGTGTTTCTCTGGCAATTTATTAATATTTTCAAAATTACTAGGCATAGATATATGTCCTGTGCAACTATCATGTATCTTAATTTAAGAACGCTTTGTGTCATCGACTGTACTTATTTGGACACACATGATATAGGACTGAATTACTCAATATCCACAAATCCATCTTAATATTATAAGTCTGAAAATATCTCTGTCTGTTACCTTTTCACGCTTGAACTACTCAACCGATCATCATGAAATTTTGTGTAGGTAGGTACACGTTGTCAGGGATACAGAAAAGGACCTTTCCTAAAAATATAAAAAAAGTAATGTTCCCAAGGTATAATCTAAAAATAGAAATCCAACGCCTGGCAAAAGTATTACAGCAATGAATATGTCAGGCGTTATATCGCTTATATATTTTGTCTTTTATTTTTTGCGGACGAAATCGCGGGCACCAGCTAATTACTAAATGATACCGATTAACAATTAATATATTACGTATGTCCAAAGGTTTTCGTAGCCATTTTGTTATTGGACATATTATCTAGTAGGACTCAGAATGATCAGCGACGAAATCACTTAATATTGTTACGACTAACTATGGGACGTTCTGGAAAAAGCATTGGCCCAGCCGAAAGTCTCGAACGCTCCACCCTATCGATGGTAGCCACACCCCTTCCCGACTAGTGTCAAATGAAATTCGTCCTTATAGACGAGTTTACATTTCAACAGAAATAGCATTCCCGAACTTTCAATGGTATGTTTACAATCTTGTTTACATTTTCTGGTAAATTCGAAATACATCGAGGCGTTTGGCGCCAAGTATAAATAAGAGGCGGCCAGCGAAGAGTAGTTAGAGTGGTGCGACAACCAGCGATATTTTGCGACAGCGAACCGGCGACACATTATAAGAAACATTGACGACTTTTGGCAAGTTTGACGGCTTCATCGGACAAGTTTGGTGATTTTGACAGTAGTCGGCTTGCCTTGTGAAAATAAATCGTTCCTTTCGCCCTTACACGGCATTTTAACTCATCCCGCACGTAACAATATGCAGAATACCTACTTAATGTACTACCTACAAATGTACTATGTTTAATAAAGTTTATTGTATATATTACTGGCAAATTGCATTATACATATCAAAAGATAACGAGTTAAAGCGAAAGAATGAACGAAAAAGCGATGCTTTTAACAATCTCGTCCATGCCACAATCATGAGTCACCGACTCACCACCACACTACCATTAAATATCAAAACCTCAGAATCAGATACATGATTAACCAGCTAAAGGTAATATGAAACCTCCGGATACATCTTCTTTCTCTATATATAAAAATGAATCCCCATTTACCTTGGTCACGGCATCACGCGTGAACGAGTAGACCGATTTTAATTCGGTTTTCACTAATGGAAAGAGGGATAAACGGGGAATGTTCTATATATAAAAATTGCATCCCGGGCGAAGCCGGGGGCGGAACGCTAGTATTAAATACAAATTAAACGTAAACACAGTTACTTAACAATTTTCTAGCTGAATGAGAAGTTACTGGAACTACAGAAATATGAAACAAACTTAGGCAGATTACAAGAACAATTTAAATTAAAATAAGAATATAAGTATACATATAAGTATTATCAATACAAATAATAAAAACATTTATTGGTCTCCAATTTGGCTTAGAAAAGAATTATTTTGGTCCAACGTGAATTCTACTCACGTTTCAGAATTCGAATGATAAAGCGTTCTACAAAATTTACAAGTACATATTACGTAGGTATAATCTTTTATTAATCCACTAATATTGATGAAACTTGGCACCCAGATAGACTATGTCCTGGAAAATATATAGCATAGTTTTATCCAGATATTACGTTTTATTAAGGTAGCGCTCCATGGACAGAAGCCACATGTAAAAGCTTAGTATCTCAGTAATACCATATTATTGTATACCATACCAGTAATACCATAATACTAATGCAGGTTCTAAAGAACACTACCGAGATTTTTTCAATGCTTATAATACGGACGCAAAACAAAAGAATTGCTATCGTAGAGTGGGAAAGCCTTGAACTGACGACGCACAACCGGCACAACCGTTGTCGACTCAATCAATGCAATATTATTTGTAGACAAGAAGAAAAACCGTTAAATATAACGTGAAAACTAATTCGTGAAATGGTTTAGGAAAATATGCCTAGAGCTTAATTATTTTAAAATATTTATAAAATAAGTGAAGCCATCAAAACACAATAAGTACCTTGTGATGTATGTAATTTAAAAAAAAATCTTAGCCATAATGCAGCAGCAGTTTTAATAGGGGTTAACGGACGTGTGCTCTTGTGATACGGGATGTGCTTAAGGGTTGCCAAAACATTTCCCTTGTCTCTACCCCTTTATTCAATTTCCTCCCCACACAATTGCATGAACCAAAAGCTATCACTATTAAAACAGATTCCAGATATATCCGTACCACATTCACAAAAAAATTAATATACACGCCGTTAACTTAGCATCAGTTGATTTTTACCTGCGGATCCCTCAAAAGTTTAAAATAACTATTTTTAGAAATAAGAGTATAATTTTGAGCAGTTCAGATTACATCACCAGGTAGACGATTTGGGATGGATGTATAAAAAAAAATGCGAGAAGGAATGCAGGTGAGCACCGCGGCGTAACGTTCGACAAAAACAATAAAAGGCTAGAAAGGAGCCAACGAAACTCTGTGAAATTAAATTTTGATTACATACGAGTAAGTATTTGGTTAGTTTTTAAGGATCCTAAAATCTAAATTGTCATAGTGACGAACGATTTTTACTTAAAAATAAAATTACGACTAATAATTCGGTTTTTCTACTTGCCACTTGTTCGCAAGTTTCCAAGTTTGCAAATGATGTATTCTATGTAAACGAATTAGATAAAGCTGATGGCGAATTAGGATAAAACTGTACTTTTATAAAATATTGCAAAATCCCATGTGAAAACTCTTGGGCTTCAAAAATACAAGCCAACATTTCTACTCGAAGACAAAGAGAAACGGAAATGAAACTACAATTAACTGGGAATAACATCCTCGCTTATTGTGAAGAAGGAAGTTGTTGTCGCTTCTACAAATCAAGTTCAGAACCTAAAATTAAGTGGATATTATTTTTCATAAATATACTAAAAAAACTTAATTAATTAATTAATTCAAGGAAACTGTAGATACTCAATAATTTCGTTAATAAGGATGTTATCACGGGGAGCCTATAATTGCCCATACTCTTGCAATTCATCCTAATTTTTTTTAATTAAAAAAAAAAAAAAAATTTTTTTTGTCTGGCATTCGTCACTCGCTCACCGAAACACGACCGCTTCACGGTTATTTCACGGTGGTCTTCTGTAAGGGGGTGGTTACTGCCACCAGACGGATTACCCAATAATTTATGACTGCGAATCGCAGTATTCCCTGCCACTATAGTGACAGGCAACGATATTCTATAATATCGTTGGTGACCAGTCTTTAAGTTGGTCAGTTCAGCACTAACATCTATATTCCGAGTTAGCTCAAACTTCAAAACAATTATTTTTACAATTTATCTTTTAAGTAAATAATTTACTAGGCAAAATGTTATGTCATCGCTAAATGTGTCGCTAAGCGCAAAACTCGAGAACGGCTGGACCAATTCGGCAAATTTTTTTTTTCGTTCAGTTCTTAAGAAGGTTCTTATAAAGAGAAATATTGCCCGGAAAAACGTATAAGCCCCATTTTTCTTTATTCCATCCAAAGTTCCTAGCTGACAATTTAAACATTTCTATCAAATATTGACTTCAAATTTGATTTGCTTACCTATATGCGCGAAGACATCATTTGCAGAAAAAATGCATTCGAGCAAAGCCGGGGGCGGGACGCTAGTTTTAAATGAAATTTAATGTAGGTATACTTTGATTTAAATAAAAAATGTAGGTTAAGAAAATAACCAAGGACATAAAAGTGGGTTAACTACCAGTTAAAAAATAGTTTCAGATACCACGACCAAGTTCGATCCAATATTCCAATTAAGCATGCATATTGCACAGTGCTTTTGGTTGAGGTAGCAATTTTGGGAACACGTTTAGGGCGCTTCTGTAGGTCAAACATAATTACTTACCTACATGTATAATACAAACTATCGAGCCAATCAGTAAGTGAAACATAAAACGGTTTTATTTACATAGAGAGAATTACATTTATGAACCGTTAGAATTTATTAAATATGTAATCAAATTACAAATAACTAGACCGAGACGCGCCCCGGCCTCGCTCAGGTGGAATAGGGTATTTTAGTCTATATGAAAAAAAATCTAAAAGTATATTATTGAGATAGCTTAGGCAAAAAGCAGTCGGAAAATGTTAGTTTTAGTTCGTAAAATAACAAAATAAATTTTAAAATTAAATTCAAAGTTTTCAGAATTTTTAGTCTGTTCTTAAACACAATGAAATAGTAGCCGCCATGTTTACGTCATGCTACTAAGTATACATAAAATATAGGCAATATCCATCTGTAATTATGTACCTGGATGCAGTGTTTCCGGGGATTAACCTTCACATACAAGTAAACTAAAAATCCATTTTTTTAAAGTAATAAACTGTATTAAATTACAGGTTAAGGGATTCACTGAGGCAATAGAACTCGCTGGCGGCGGATCCAATTCAACAGGCCTAGAAATGGTGTTTTTTTGTTTTACCATTAGAACATTACGAAAAAAAATATTAATATTTTTTTATTAATACAATTTTTTAATCTGATATTAACTTATTAATAGGTACAGGATTCATATGCGTGAAATAAGCCGTTTTCGAGAGAATTTTCAATAAAAGTCAAATTCTTCTTGTGTTCTAACTATTTTTGGGGATATTCTATTACTTTAACGAAAATTCTAATTAATACAATTGGTTCTTCACATGTTTATGTATAATATATATTTTTTCAAAGCAATTGTCTTGTCTATTTCTTGTAACATCTTCATTAAACAACGGATATTTTTTTGTATTTAGCGTTTGTCTCCCCCTTAAGTGTCTTTTTCACATTAGTTTGTGAACCGATTTTTATTTATTTAGTAGCTATTGGCGAATTAGTGTTGAAAAAATAGAAGCACAATTAACCGCCCACCCGGCCAAAGTGATTTAACTTTGTTTACAATAACTAAACGTTATAACGTTGAATGTAAATTCCTGAATGATAAGTGCATTTGTTTCAAATCTATCGTATCAATTAACTTAAGAGAAATAATATACGTTTTCGTTAGTGCCAAAGTATTAGTTAGCAATGATTTTATATGGATACTTATATGGTATCCATATAAAATATTTAAACTATTCAAACGACAATTAGTAGTCGATCAATACACATTCCCAAATAAGGTACAAATCTCCACTATGAGTTTAATAGATTCGCTGCTTTTTCCTATATTAAAATTGCATTTTATTCTTCTATTTTCATTCTTAAATTTTTTAGTTTATACTTAGCAATTATACCTAATGCGCACGTTGTATTGATAATGTTTAACTTCGACTGCGTTTCCGCATTAAAACAACTCCAATGTTGCAATTTGCATACAACTTGAAACGCCGGTTTTCAACAATAAATATAATCGCTTATTGTTGAGAAATTCCTACTTTGTTCAAACACAAAGGTGGCATTGCAATCAAACTAAACTATGTCAATGTTTCCTCTCTTTAATATATTCCGAAGTTTTTTCAACAGTTTTCGTTTAATTTGTAAAACGCCTTACAACAACGTCATTTTCCAAATTTGCATTTCTCCTTTATTATGTTTATGTTCGAACATTATTCATTTACAAAATAATGAATGGATATTAATAGTGATGTCATTAAAGCTGAAATTACTATAAATTCATTGTCAATTTTTAGTAAAATCAATATTCAAGTATGCGCCTTTATAAGTCGATTTGGTTGTTCGTGAGTGTATGTATATTTGAATCAATATTAATTTTTTTCGTAGATTATTTTGGACACAGTTCGTTTCAACATATTATACTAGCTGGTTAGGATTTATTATATTATGACGAGCCCATTGGATGAGTTGTTAAGGTGCTTGCCTTAATGCTCTGTATCAGGGGTCCCGAGTTTGATTCCCGGCAACTCAACGTTCAAAGTTGGCTCTGGTCTGGAATTGCGGCCACATTGCGTTTTGCAGTCGTTTGAGCAAACCTTCCGGCGACAGTTACCATCCCGTTACAGAATAACAGCGTGTATGCTGTTGTTTTGGTGTGTGAGTAAGGGATGCCAGAGCCCATTGCCCTATCTCATCCTAATCCCTTATCTTTAATCCTACTATGGTCTACAGCGCACTTGCAGCACTTCTGTGTCGTTGCTTGTATTATAGGTGACAGTAGCCACCTACCGTCAGACTATCTGTCGACATGAAAAAAATGTAACGGTCGTCAGACAGGCAACGCCACCAGTGCTGCTAGTGGGCTGCTGACCTTGTAGGATTAAGGATTAAGGATAAGAATAAGGGAATACGAAGAGAGAAGGAAATGGGATTTAGCTTCCCTTATTCACTAACCGAAATACAACAGCACGCGTGCTGTTATTTCACGGTGAGCTAATAAGGGTGTAATTACAGCCGTCAGACGGGCTGCTCAATTTGTGACTGCGAAACGCAGTGCTGCCCAGACTAGAGAGCCACCATTAAAAATTTAATTTCCAAAGTAGGCCCTGCCAGGAATTTACCCCTGAGACAGAGTACTGAGGCTAACACCTTAACCACTCGACCAATGGATCGTATTTCATACGAATATATATTTGCATTGAAACTGCAGCTTCGTTCGACTATTACGGAACTATTTTGTGATAGGCAAGCATCGCTCACCCTCACCGCGCTTGTATTTCAATAAACCTACAATCGACGTGGAGAGGTTTCGACGCCAAAAATGTGCCAATAAAAGCCTGCACTGCGTTAAAACTAATTGATATGATCGAGAAAACATTACATGCGTACCTTTTAAATCTAGCGTGATTTCACGAGGTTACTTAGCGCAAAAGAGTTTCGTGTTCAGCACATGAAAGAGTTCAACACCATTGCTTCTATAATAGCCACTTCCATGGTTTGTGAAAGTAAACAGGGACTAAAGATTAGATATATGTTAATTTAAATTTTACCAAAAAGTAATATAAGCATTTTTATGTAAAATTAAATTCTTTACAATACTTGTCTGAAAACGTGTCTTTTCCCAATGCTAACCATTCTTTTTATAATTAAAAAAAAAATATGTCTATTTTTATTTTTTTTCCACCCTTTCTACAGGCCGAAATCAAAAATTTCTTTCACTCATCGATATTAATATTATTATCTTCTAGAAGCTTATATCAAAATTGCTCCTGAGACACTCAAATGATTTGTTATTAAATTTTCCTGGACTATGTTAAAAATGACTTTTAAAATTGTTTTGATGTCTTCAAACTGTTATACTACTTACTGGTATAGTGGTATAAAAAATTACCTATTTAGTTATTTAAAAAAAAAAAAAAATAAGTTTCCTTACTTTAACAGACACAATGTTGGCTCAAAAACTATATTAGGTTATAATAAATCAGGGGCATGAAAATGAAGAAAAATGGATATCGGGCCTTTTGAGACCAACTTTTTAGGTACACATTATTGTCATCAATAACAAATTGAGCTTTTACAGAGTAACATTTGAACGACAGACGGGGATTGTCGACGATCCAAAAAGCTCCGAGCGCTTTTTCAACTTTGTAACGCAATACTATGCCCTCCCTCCATTTATCATGCTTAAATAACAGGCCAGGTCAGGTCAGGAGCCTTGCCAAACTCCGAAACAATACCTCATGTTGTAGGATGTATATAATATTCAAATCGCTACGAATACTCGACCTTTTCAAAATACTACACTCACGTATATGTATATACATACCTAGTACATGTATATATGGAATTGAATCTCTCTAACTAAATGATACTGTGTTGCATTGAAATTAATGTTTGCGAGTGGGTCAGCCGATGACGTCACTGCTCACGATCAGAAAGGGCGTTCACATCCGTCTTGTCCCACTAACCTGGTCTCACTGAAACGGGGAACGCTTAACAGATCCCATTGAAAGGGGACTGTTAGCTTAACTCCTAAGTGACCCTTGTGATATTATCTATTGGAAGAACGTGAGAGGATGGAAATTCCATTTTTTTTTAAATAATTAGCAAATTGCGGAATATAAAAGGTGCAGAAATAAATTAGTCGTTTAGCTAATTTAACTTTTCTATGTTAAAGACGTCAAACAGGTTGACTTGATGGTAGTTGGCAACCACGTTGCCTATAATAAATAACTCCACAAATGCTGCAAGTACGCTGCCAAACTTAGTAGGATTAGGGATAAGGGCTTAAGGCGACGCCAGCCCCTAATGATAAAAAAATCGATTTATTTGTAACCGTTTTCCTTTTAAATTATCATAATAATTATAATTTAAAAAATACTCAAATCATCTGCAGGATATATGAAAGGGGATCATCGTGATTATTTTTTAAATTATATCTAATTATATATATATAAAAAATACTAATTTGCGGTCTAATATCGATGTTGTAACCGTGCGATTTGCTTAATAATCAATATTTTAAATAGCTAATTCTTAAGATAAATTTTAAGATCCACTATCTGAAGTATCATCAAAAGAAAAATATGAATTATACTTTATTTAATTTTTAAATAGATATTTCCGAGATTTGCAAGTAGCGACTCCCCCTCAGCAGTCCCGTCATTTCAGTGCAGCACGAGTTTTGCGCCTTAAGAATGGATAGTGAAATCGGCTCTAACAATATTTAATAATTGTACGCGTTACTTAACGATTTGATCGCTCAGCGCACGATGCATAGCTACGACAATGATTGCAATTTCTCGCGCCTTTATTTACAAATATTGACATTTCAAAATGAAAACCTACTGCCATAGAAAAAAAAGTATTAGGAGGGTTTTCTTTGCTGGGCCGAAAATATTTGGACCGTCCCACGTAAAACTATAGAAATTATAACTTCAGAAATTTATCATTTACCTACTTAAACAAATAAAAGAAGGCGAAAAGATACAGCAAATTATAAACCTTAATAATATCCAATCTCGCTAGAAAATAACGTCCAGCATTAAAGAAATTAATTTATTCTTGAAGAGCAAAACATCGGATGCGATATGATCAAAGCTGCCATTATGATTATCTATGGTTAGTGACCGCGCATACTTTTTTTGCTTGGGTAGTTCCAGAAAATGCAATAACTTTTTATATTAGTACTGGGTGTTACTAAAAAAATACATGTTTTATTAATGCACTTAGGTTATCAAATTAATTTAAAATCAGTATTAGTTAACATCTTAAAAACATTGCGATAGCGGCGTACAATGGGATGGTAGATTATACCAGTGGCTCTAGCATGAGTTTACGATACTACACTCGCTAGCGAGAGCGTAAAACATTTATATGGAAAATTGATAATTTGACATTGACAGTTCAAGATTTCCCATACAAAAGTTTTACGTTCTCGCTAGCGAGTGTAGTATCGTAAACTCATACTAGAGCCTCAGTATATGGGTTTGCTTAACACAATAAATAAACCATGGTGACATTTTTTGGATGCAAGAGTTCCACTCCGCAGTTGTAATTCGCCGGCCGTTTGCGGGAAGGAACACTTGGCGCGCTGTCGCCCGCTAGCCGCAAGCTTCTGCTCCACGCGTCGCCTACGTTCCGAATAAGTACTTCCGAATTTAAAGCGTTGTGTTGTTTTGTTAAATTATTTACCTATCTAACCAATAATCACACAAAATAAGTAACTATTAGTTTAATAAATTCAAATAGGTACAAAAAACTCTCCAGGCTCAGTGACATGACAACTGTATATACGAGTGCGCCGGAGGCTCTGCCATAAAACTGCGACGCACTAAGGACATTGAGCGTTTGTGAGCCATTGTATAAGTTTCAATTTTGCTTGCAGACGAATGTAGGTATACTTTTATACCTAAATCTGACTTTTGTTATGATCACTCTGCACGTTAGTATTATTATATATTCTGTGACTATAGTTAGGTTCATAAATGACGAAATTACGTCAACCAATTTTATATATTTAATTTATCAAAAAATGCTTAAAAATGGAATTCTACAAATATTTTATATGGCCTCCAACACACAAATAGGGTGGGCAACTATTTCAAAGGGGTGCATTTTTAATTAGTTGTGTTTTCGTTGACAAAGTAAAGGAAACATATTTTAAAATAAAAACACAACACTCAATTTTCTTTATTCATTTTTTTAGTAAAGATGGGTTTGCTCTTGGCCACATCTAGCTGTGTAGGAAAAATGAGGCCGATGATGGAACGAGCTCTCCCAGAAGATGCCTGTTCACTCGAACCTTGAAAAGATTTGGTTTATATTAGTTCCGAAATACACACGCCGGCAGGGAGTTCCAATCTTTAACAATGCGCATTATAAAAGTTATTTTAAATCGCTTGGTCCGAATTAGAGGGATCTCGACATGGTGCGGATGGTAATATCGGACATGCATTTCTTTAAGGGGAAGGTGATATGATCTCATGTAGCTCCCAAGCACACTCCCCTAAGTGCTTTTTATAGAATACACACAGACGGCGATTTTGCGTCTATATGCCAGGCTCTGCAGCTTAGTTCTTATTAGTATACCGCCGCCAATGAGCTTTCTAGCTCTGCGATCCACCGAGTCGAGTGCGACAAGTTGGTATTTTGCTGAGCCATCCCAAAGGTGACAGCAATACTCCATGCAAAATCGGACTTGCGCCTTATTTATTGGGATAAATAAGGCGCAAGTCCTTTATTTAGAATGCCCAGCTTTTTGGGCTTTGGACACGATAGAAGTGCCGAAGTTAAAATTTGAGCACAACCTCATGCGAAGAAGCTCGAGATCATTGGCCGCAGGTAAGGATGCACCTCGGAAAGATGGAGTCAAGTCTTAATAATAGCAATGTAATTAGACACGGCACTTATGCTTACTTACTCAATGGTTAAAACGAGAAGTGTGACATGACGTCATAGAGCGGTGACGTCAATTTGCGTCTCTGTTACGAGATTAGGTCCTATGGTATTTCGCAATTACTTTTTAGAAAAGTTCAACATTGATAACAAGGTTTTCTATAAAATTTGAAATTGACGGCATTATAAACGTGGACGAGAAACTATTAATTTACCTTGTGTTTTCTAGACTAGATAGATTAGAGATCGTCTAGTTCAGCCTGTTAAGGAATGTAGTACTTAGGTATAATATAGGTACTTTACAGGAAAACAACTTCATTATCACTTTCGAGAAGGTTAGTATCCTCGCCTCCAGAGTGATGAGAAAAAAAATCAACATTTAAAGTGAAAAAAATATTTCTATGCTATTACTGTGACATAATAGTATTTTTACACATACTGCCCCATGCCACGTGCACGACCTTTCTTCTTATCGGACACCTGGTTACCATCCTAACCTTGTCGAGATCCCTCTAATTCGGACCAAGCGCTTTAAAACATCTTAGGCACTGCTAAGGATTGGAACTACCTGCCGGCTTCTGTATTTCCAAGCTCATACAACCCAAATCTTTTCAAGGTTCGAGTGAATATGCATCTTCTGGGTGAACTCGCTCCATTGTCGGCCTTATCCTTCCTACATGAATAGATGCTGATTAAGAGCCAACCCATCTTTAATAAAAATAAAAAAAAAGTTAATGCCTTAAATTTGCATTCTCATTTCATGCCTTAATAAATCACCATATAATGTTTTTTTTTACTTTTCTGAGCATACTTTTATCATATTAAAATATTACTCAGAGATAGTATAGGTATCTATCCGTGAATCAGTTTTCATTTTTAGTGCAATAGTGTCAGAGACTCAGAGATCACACATTTCATTATAAATAAACAAAATCCTTATCCGTACCTACTACAATAAAAAAAATGATGGTTATATTACAAAATTGGTTAACTCTGATACCGTTTGACCGGTTACCGTGAAAGTTGAGACGCATTTAATCATGTTTTCATGAAAAAGGTTTTACACTGCCATTTTGTTGTAACTCGCCACTAGATGGCGCTATTGGTAGACATAGATAATGCAGTGAATATTGTGCACATCCAAGTGTTTCTTTAAGAAGGAGGTTTTATTATACTAGCTAACCGGTCGAATTGGACTGTAGCAGCTGATGTTTAATTATCAGCTAAGAACTTTGGATGGGAAAAAAAGTGGTTTGTATGTTTCCTCTGGCAAAATTGTATGCAATTTTTCTCTTCAGAGATGTGTCGAATGTGATTTCAACCGAATACGAATATTCGGCTGAATGTTCAGTCTCAAAAGTACTGAATCGAATATTTGGCCAAAAGTGTATACAATGTAACTTACATAGTTCAGAAGTTACTTTTATTTATAAACATACAAAACTCTATACAATGATCCCTTATCAAGATGACAGACAAAATTAAAAAAAATAATTTTAACATGCAAAAATTGGTTCCTAAATTCAAGACGGAATATTTGGCCGATATTCATATTCAGTTGTAATCATCTTTGGCGCATCTCTATAAATTATATACTTTCACAAATTTGATTTAATTAAATCAGTTTTAGGAGATTAACGTGAACAAACATCACGATTTATTTGAGATTATGATTATTTTTAAAAACCTCAATATAGTTTCATGTAAATTCAAACACCAAAGTAAGTAAACTAAGTGAACGAACAGAATAAAAAGAAATTTAAAAAAATAAAGAAAAAAGAACACTCCTGAGGGAATTGGCAAAGGAATATTTCAGAGATTTTATTCAATGTCTATTGTGTAAACAAAAACTCTAAGACATGAGCTTATTGGATTATGTTGGTATTAATTTATTTTCATTTTTTGTGGTCCTCAACACCAAAAGACCTTTAGTAACCACTATAAAATGACATTCCATTTTCCTGTTTACCCTAAAATAGTACCAAAACTGTTTCAAATGTCATTCTTTTTACATAATGTATACCTATTTTATTTATGTCTATTGTGTAAACAAAAACTCTTTGACATGAGCTTATTGGATTATGTAGGTATTAATTTATTTTCATTTTTTGTGGTCCTCAACACCAAAGACCTTTATAACCACTATAAAATGACATTCCATTTTCCTATTTACCCTAAAACAGTACCAAAACTGTTTCAAATGTCATTCTTTTTACATACCTATTTTATTTATCACCTATCTAATTCCCACCTTTAATTACCAAGTAGGTAACACTTATCAAAATATTACTAGTTAAACAATGATATCATATCATTTTCATTGAATTGATAACTAGGAATAAATAAATATACCTAGATAGGGCTAAAGGACACAAAAAGTGAAGACTCAGATTAAAAACGAAAAAGTAATTAAGTAAATATATAAATTAGTTTATTAAATGTTTGTAAGTATTAAGATGTGATAGAATAAGCCCTGAACCATGATATAGCCTAAGGGAGACAGTGTGTTTGTACAGTCAGTCTGCTGCTGACACAGCATACTTAGATTTTAATCCCATGTGTGTATTGCTGATTACTATTACCAGCCCACTGGGATGGTGTGGTTGACTACAGGCCATAACACTCCTCAAAATGAAGAGAAGCCAAGCTCTCAAATTGAACAGGTGCCCAGCAGAGTAAGCCAAAATATGAATATCGTTCGAATAATAAATAAGAAAATATCATCAAAAGAATACTAATCATCAGTGTGTGCATGTACATCATCAGTGTGTACATTACAGGCTAATGTTGTGCATTACAGGCCTCCTTGTGCTGTGGACAAGGAGGCCATAAGACTGGGCCCAGCAGTAAGACAAAATATGGCTGATACAGAATAATAAATGTTGAATATTATGGTAAACAAAAAAACAAGAGATAGGTACAATAAATTTAAATATTTTTTAAAATTTATTTATGGAATTACGACTGAGAGATTGGAGCAGCATAATTATTGTAAAATTATTGTTACACTATACCACTATAACTATTTCTTATGGACCTGGGGTGACTCTTATGGACCTAGAAATGAGTTCTCCAATGGAAGTTCAGTGCTGTGCGGCTTATAGCACATGCTCAGTTGAGTGTCTATTTGAGGCACTTGTGCACATACAAACAAGTATGATATACTATTGACTTTAAAAGAAGTACTTATTGGAAACTTGTATATTGTGCATATCATATCAGTTTTCTAATAAAATGTTTCTTTTATTTCTAAGAATAATTTAATCTTAAAAAAAAATCTTACCTCTTCAATCTCCTTGTGAAACTTGATGGGTCTCATTAGATAAAACTGCACAGCAAAATACACAAAGTTTATGGCAATAAACACACTGTTCCATATCACAGCATCAAAGTAACACTCAATGCTCCAAGCCCACATGCCGGAGAAGGCGCAGCCCATCACTAGAGCAAGGCGCAACCATATGAGACCAGTGGGGTTGTGAGGTGCCAGGAATGAGAGGAGAAAGAAAATATTTGCCACTTGAAAGAATATGTGGTTAATGGGCTTCCACTTCGAGCAGTGGTTCAAATACATATCCCACATGGTGGGCCGTTCTTGTAAAGTCACGTTGACGTCGTTTACAGGCGATCCAAGTGTCCTCGTAGTCTCTATCAGACCCATCTCAGGCTTCAGGGTAGTAGTGGGCAGGTCCAATGCATCGGTGTCAGTAGTGGTGCTGTCCGTGGTAGCGTTCTGTAAACCAGTAACCATACCAATCGCTAAGGCACTGAGTAACAACATAGTCCCACAGCTTTTCAACAGTTTTTCGATCGAATTTTGTCATCGAAACTTTAACAGAAATGTATGACATTTGCTTGTCAATTTCTATTTAAACTAACACTTTTCTTTAACTTGTATGACAAATAAACACTAATTTATGTACATTGAAAATTGCGAGGTTTAATTAACATGTAACTATTTATTATTATAAGAAATGAATATATTATTTACAAAGGACGTCTGTTAAACATAAAAGCACAAATGAGGTAATATAGAAACTATTTTAGCAATAAAATAAAGCAGACTTTTTGAATAAAATGCATGTATGAGTACAAATTGAATTGAAAATAAAACGTTAGAAATAGTAAAGCAAACAATCGAACGAAGCTTGCTTACATGACAGACTAACTGATTGACTGATTCTGTGATTCACTAATTGATTGACTTTACCCCTCGAATAACTACTGTGCTAAAAACTTTGCCTGACATTGACATTGACAGCAGCAGCGATACACAGAACAAAATACACGCAGAATGGGGCTGGTCGGTAAAAGCTAATTACAGGTGGCGCCACAGTGGATCAGTCCCACTCTCTTTAGAGCTTGACATTTCGTATGTTTCTATGTTTGTAACAGATTGCAGTTTTTGAAATAATAAATATACCAAATTACGCTTGAAACATGTATTCCACTTGGAGAATATGCGATCTGAAAGAAGAATTAAAAAAACGAAAAGCAGACTTAGTTGAAAGGCAAGCGATATTTTTTTAGGTTATTAAATAATTTTTTGCCCGTTGCCGAACAATTTGGCACACTACAACGCGTCATTTAATTAAAATAAACAAAAATCTCTTTCTCTTCATACAAAAACTTCTCTTCTCTCCTTGTTTTGGGACTTACTAAACTAGCGCCATTTTGACAGTTACCATCCCCATTGAATCAATGAAAAATATTTCGTTATTTTTCTATGTGTAAACCAAATAAAAATATTATGGTTGCGTAACAAAACAACGCTACAAAGTAGAAATATAACAATGACAATACCATGACAATACCGGTAATGTTTGTTTGACATTGACAGTGACACAATATAATTTAGAAGATGATGAGGGAGAGGGAGGAGATCAAAGATGTTGTATTAGTCTGAGGAGATAGTTTTGCCCTCTCGCTAGAGTATATATGTTCTCATGTTCTGTGGTAGCGGTGGGCGATTATGAATGATTGGTATAATCGAATTACTTAGTAATACTAATGTTGATAATCGATTATGAAATTAGTAACTAATATATTTTCATAATCGAATGACGTTACTAATTTGTACTACTAATCCTGTTATAAAAAGTTGAGCGGCGAGTCACTCTCTCGCTTTTTTTAGTTTATCAGACGTCTGTTTTGTTTTGTTCCCGTGGTGTATGACGTTATTTTATTTTAATTTTTTTATTGATATATTGCTATTAAATAACTCTTAGATGGCTATTAACAAAACAAGTCAATGTGAATTAACCTCAACTAACTAAATGTTTATTTTATATAGGGTATATGTTCATATTTATATACGCATTGTAGTGAAGTTATTGTCAATTTCGTGGCTTGTTTATATTATGTTTATGTAATAAATAGTTACATATTTATTTAAACAATCTATGAATAATTTTATTCTCGAACCAAGAAATATGTATTTTGTTGTTCGTTATATTTCAGACTGGCTTACTACATAAGAACGCAACTGACTTTTTAAATCGCCTCTCGCCTTGCGTCGACTCGCGATCGCGACTACTAACTAAATTAGTAACTACTAACCTTTATAATCGAGATATCTCGAGATATCTTCATAATCGAATGATTTCATTAGTATATCTCATAATCGCCCACCCCACCTCTTTTGCCAGAGAGAGAACAACAATAATAAGTGCGGCTTTTTTTGTTGCTGTTATTAGTTAAAGGTTTTATATATTTTATGTACATAAAATATTCATTTTAGATATACACGAAGATTTAAGATTATGGAGTAATATTTCTGAACATGTGAATAATAATGTCTGTACCGTGTGACATGCTCTTACATCCTGAGCTCTTAACCAATGAACAACTGATTTATATTATTGAAGAGGTAATTTTATTTTTGCCTTTACAGCCAGTCTACAGCTGCTGGATGTTAATTCTGTACGCTCAGTCCATGCTCTCCAATATTTTGGTTGGTTCAACCAGGGTCACTTATCAGGTCAGGGAATATACTCTGCATAGTCTGATTTTTCATCATTATCAACAAACAAGCGCCTCCTGTTGGACTTACCCCTATTCAATTAAGAAGCTTCTTAGCCCTCTGCATCCATCCAACTTTAAGTGGATACACTTTTTAAAAAGCATAGGCTTTTTGAAAGGGTTTACTAGACCTATATTGTTTTACAATTTGCTACCCATTTCAGCAAATAGGCTTAATTTTTTATTTTAATGAAGTCACTTTAAACCTGAACTTATTTGATATATATTGTTTCTTCACAGAATACTTAATGGCAAACTTGAGTGCGAGCATGTCCTTGGGCAGGTTGGGTTTCTTGTCCCCTATAAATATCCCAGATGCCCCATCACTAAAATTTTTAATCTGTATCATGCCGAACTAACCTGGGTCGGCATCATCCACTCGCCAGACTTTGCCTGGGTTACAACAAATTAAACTATAAATTGCCAGATTTGGACATTTTTGGTGACTTATTTAAAGATTTCAAGAGTAAATTGCTGAAGATTGCTTTCTGTACTTATATGTAAATTGTGTATATAACTTGACACATGGTTTCTGTTCAAGCGCAAATATTGTGTTACCTTCATTTGTTTTGTAATTAAATAATTGAATTTAATATAAACTATGAATATTGATGTCTATTTTGAATCTCGATTTTTTAATCTATATTTTCTCTACTGTAAATGCTGTTCACGCCTGTAATTGGCTTACATTATAAACCTAATACTACTTTACAGTTAATTATGAAATTATAGTCATGTTAAGCTGTTGGTGTGTAAATAAATAAAAATTAAAAAAAATGTTCCATATAATGTTGATTGTCTATGACTGTTGTATTATTATTTTACATTAATTATTTCATTTACAGAGACATTTAAAAGTGAACATGACTTCCATGACTAGAGAAGAGTTGTTAGATATATTTCATCATTACTGTGTGCCTTATGGGCAGAGAAGATACAGAGACTCTGGCAGAGGAAAGCTGTTAAACAAACACAGACCAACCAGTCCTGAAAAACTAAAATTCAATACGAACTCAAGTCCTCAAAGTAGAAAAATGAATATGAATGATACAGACAGATTGAAACCTCCACCAGATTTGCTATCTGGACATATGAAACGGATCAAATTAGATACACCTTTATTTGTGAACAAAGATGAAAGAGGATGTAAAAGGAGAATGAGTGTTGATTCTGTGAGTAATCTATTTCTCAAACCTCATATATTTTAAATTAAATTATACCTAACTAGCGGAATCCTCCCAACTTCATTGTCATGAATTTCATCTTAAGATATGAATAATATTTTGTAAACTAACACTAATATTGTAAACAACAAAAAATATAAAATGTTTCAACTGTATGGTTAAGATGACTCAACTGATGATGAGAAAGGTCTGTGGACATACCATTATATAACAGTGCTGGGATTGAGTTGTAGGATAGGTTTTTGTATTGCGACCAAGATGATTTATTGTTTTGAAGATTAAGTTCAGTAAGCTAATTAAGTCTGTTGTGATGCCATTAATGCTTGTATATGCAGATAGATGACGCCTACATATAATGCATATTGCCAGTTCATAAACAAATACAGAAAATTTAGACAATAGAGGGCGCCGTTTGTTCTTTTGTGTCAAGACATTTGAAAATAGGGAGCAATCATTGTATCTTTTGTAAATTAAAACATAGTTTTTATATAGAAGTTTATACAAACTTTATTTAAAAAAAAACATTAAATTAAACCGGAGCATTCTGGCAATTCTGGAGCACAGAAAAAGTGAAATTTTTTAATTAGAAAAGGGAAATTAATTTTCCAGAAAAATATGGAAGAATTATAGAATCATTTTATCTTATCCTGTGAGTGATAGACTCTCTTTTTATATTATACACTAGCTTTTCCTCGTGGCTTCGGCGTTTTAAAAAAAAAGCAACAGCAAGAAAGCCCAGCCCTATGTGTTTCTTTGTCTTTATAAATAGAGGAATTTTATTTTCCGCCCCGACTTAGATATTTTTTTATGTAAAATCTGTCAGACAGACTGACGTTCTCTTTGTGGCCACCATTGCCCATCAACACAATAACGCCATGGGTATTGCGATCTCTGTAGGATTAAGGATAAGGAATTAGAGATAAGGAAAAGGGCTCTGGCATCCTTACCACCAAAATATGCTGTTTATTATCCACCAAAACACAACAGCACACATGCTGTTATTTCATGGTCATCTTCTGTAAGGGGGTGCTTACTCCATCAGACGGGTTGCCAAATTTATAACTGCAAAGTCCACTATTTAACCGCCCATACCAGAGCCAACATATAATTTTTATAATAGGTTAAATGTTTTCAGAGATTTTCTATAAAGGAACAAATTTTTACCTCTATATTATACCAACTTAAGTCTAAATTGATAATATATAGATTATAGAATAGATTTCTAATTTTTTACTTTTTTTTCAGTCACCACCCAGAAATATTTGTCCACCACCCAAGAAGGAGAGAAAACTCATAACATGGCCATAATGTTATGCAACATTTGGGAAATACATAAACAAGTATAGTGCAGTTACGAGACAAGCAGATACATTAATAAGTGAACAGGACTTCTGAAAAAATATTGATAAGGATTTAATGTAATTTTAATAATTATTTATAAGAATATTAAAATCAATAAAAAAATCATGTATATTTTTGTATATTATTAAAATAACTAATGTATTGATTCTAACTTTCTATTTTCAAACATATTTTTTTAAAATGCTTTTAAGGTCTTATTAGCCACACTAATAAGACCCACATCCACACGATGAAGATGGTCTTCTTCGTTTTTGGAAGATCGAGTTGTGGATGTTGTCAAGTTTGTCCAGCGCGTAGATGATCTATCTCTTGGGCGACTGCCTATCTGACCTTGAATCACAAGCTGTTCCATTGAATTTTCATTCCTAGAGAACTTTAGTATTCGCAATAACAACCGATAAAAGCCTGTCCTTAAATGTATTTATTTATTAATAATAAATCGATTTAGGAGACGTTTCCAGCACCAAATCCAGTACTGAATTATAGTTTTGATGAATTAATCAGCTACTTTTTTTAATTTAAAGATTTCAACCGCATAAAGTATCGCCAACGTCGGGCGTATCATACTGTTTCCATTGAAATAGTGGGACTGGCGACTTTCCTATTATGTGCCATTATATCCATTGACTACAAGAAAAGTTGGCGTTTTCATTGATAATGTCTGGGAAATAACCACGACATAATATCTTCATTGGCTTGTGTTATAATCTTTAATACTTTCATAAATTACATAAAGCATTTATTTATTGATATCAACTGATGCGGCCACAACCGGTCGGGTCGTCAGACCAACGGTTTTATTTATGGCCAGCCGTCCGGCTATTCTTGATTTCTATTAATAAATCTCTCGGTAATGAACCCCGTTCTGAACGAAACAAAAACGAACCAACTCTCTTGGACACTGATCGCAACGACTAAGTGCGCGTTGCTACCTGCGTTTTTTATCACAGACGTATAATTTTTATACAAAATCAAAGTTTTCGTGTGTCGCATCATGGGGCCAGCCGGGACGTAGTCGTGGGCGTGGCTGCATCAGTGCGCCTCTAAGATTGGAAGCGCACTTGAGCTGAGCACCTGTGGCTTTGCCAGTGGCGTAGCGTGGTCTAAAATAGATGTGGGCAAAGTCACATCAGCGAGGCCCCTTTTGTTTCGTTCCCAAGATCTACCCAATAAAACTGGCCAGTCATTAGAAACATCGTAGGTCGCAAAAATTGCACTGTAACGTAACTTTTCCGCAGAATGCACTTTTTAGAAATTATAAATAACAGCACGTGTGCTGCTCGGTGAGTGAGTAAGGGATGCCAGAGCCCATTTCCCTATCCCCCCTCCTAATCCCTTATCCTTAATCCTACTGCAGTTGGCGGCGCACTTGCAGCAGTTTAGGCGTTGCTTGTGTTATAGGCTACGGTAGCCACCTACCATCAAGTGGACCGTCAGCTTGTCTGCCGACCTTAACATAAAAAAAATAATATAAGCCAAAAACTGTAAAAAGTCTGAAAATTTCGAGATTTTCCAAGCACTATGCAGTTAGAACAGGTCTTTCGAAGCTGCAAATTTGATTTTACACTATTGGTATCTATCCTAACAACATCCAAAAAAATTAGAACAGTGCAATTTTCTGCGACCTAACGCGATTTTTGTGTCTCTGGTGATCGGGGAATCCCCACTTCATATTTTTTTTATAAGCGACTCACTCACTCGAGTCACACGCGCCAAGTTCAAATAAGCGAGCGAGGCTACCGTTCTATATACCTAAAAAAGCGTAAAGCTAGGAGTTATGTTCTGTTATTTCAGGTTCAGGAAAGTGACGAGTGGGCCCAATATTTTTAGGTTCTTATTAAAAATAAAAGGGGTGGTGGCATCGCATTTAAAGAGGCTTCGCGAGGCCCCTTTAAGTGCGAGGCCGTGGGCCTGGGCCCACTTCGCCCACGCCTAGCTACGCCACTGGGCTTTGGCATATGTGAATGAATAGGCGACCGTAGCTACTTACCACCACCATTATTATTATTATAGTGAACTTTTCTTAACGAATGAGGATGAAAAACTTT
The DNA here is from genome assembly GCA_910589475.2 of Bembecia ichneumoniformis. Classification (NCBI taxonomy): domain Eukaryota; kingdom Metazoa; phylum Arthropoda; class Insecta; order Lepidoptera; family Sesiidae; genus Bembecia; species Bembecia ichneumoniformis. The sequence continues at coordinate 1,941,731 of OU342531.1, forward strand.
TTTATTGTTATATTCGGAATCTTCAAAGATTAAAACTGTTTTATCTTTCTTTTATATATATTTTTTTTGCTACAAATACTGGAAGGGAATTTTTACAATTTTAAATAGCCCTTGGACGAAATTTAATTTAAATGTAAATATTAACAACAATAATAAAATGTTTTAAAAATGCAAAGAATTATTACTATTAACATTTATATTTCCAGTTATGCAATAATAATTACGCTAATAGTGTAGTTATTTTTTAACATACCCCCAAATAAATAATCTCGCTCAAGAAAAAATTTACCTTATTTAATAAATTAACTTTTTTATATTTGTATAAGTACCTAACTAACGTCATTTCAAATTGTCAAATGCGTTTTACTTTCAATAAAATCTAGGCTAATTCATTGCAATCGTTTGAATTTAATTCTCATCAACGACAATGGCAGAACCGTTGCTGAAGAACGTGAAATCGGTAAAAAGCAGGTTGGACGCAATTAGCCAATTGGAGGAACAGTCTTCCAGGAAAACCATATCCAAAGTCCAGTCCCATTACCTAGTGCCACCCGAAAAATTAGACAGAATGACTAAGAGGGTAATCGCGCCTTATGCACAGATAGAGAGAAAGGGAACCGGCGAGGAGGAAAAAAAGGAGAAAACTTATTTGGACATAAACAGATTTCAAGTATTTCTTGACGACGTGGTCGACATTGACTCGCTCTTTTATGAGACAGCCATGGTTTTAAAGGCCGTCACTAAAAGTTCTGGTAAATGTTTGAAATAGTAAATAATTAATTGATTCCTAAGTACAGAGAGTATATACTTGATATAATTCAATGAGTTTTTTGAGTAAGTATACTAGTAATAATATTATAAAGAGAAAATTTGTATGTATGTATTTTTGTGTGTTTGTAATGAATAAACTCAAAAACTATTGGACCCATTTTAAAAATTCTTTCACATATAGAAAGCTCAATTATCAACGAGTAACATAGTATTTTATAAAGAGACGCGGATGAAGTAGCGTGCAACAGTTAGTTTCATATAAAAATATCATCCAAATTTGCGACTTTTCCCTGTGGATATCCCAAAAAATAAAATATTACGAGCCTTTTACGAACACAAAAAAAGCAAAAATCGGTCGTGCCGTTCCCATCATTTTTTTTTTTTTAATATTATGTCGACAGACAGGCTGACGGTCCACTTGATGGTAGGTGGCTACCGTCGCCTATAACACAAGCAACGCTACAGGTGCTGCAAGTGCGCTGCCGACTACAGTAGGATAAGGGATAGGGAGGGGATAAGGAAAATGGGCTCCATACATGTGGCAATTGATTTTTACTTATATAGATTACAAAATTGGTAGTTTTACCAATCCGGTTGGGTACTATAGAACAGATATGATATAACTCTGATAGCTATTGTTAATATCAATGTTTAATTAAATTATAGGGATGGTGAACGTTTACCTTTCTAGATTTTCACGTCTACTAACATTTTTCTATTAATTAATTGAATAAAAATATAAATGATGATGAAGTAGGTCATCATCATCAAGAACAGCAGGGGCACAGGCCTATCGTCTCAACAAGGGCGTATGGGCTATATGGCCCATCACGCTGGCCCAGTGTGTGTTGGTGAACTTCACAATGTTTTCCTTCACTGTTTAAGAGCAATCAGTAAAAAGCACTTACGTTTTTACTAAAATATATTTAAGTTTTAAAAACCAATGGGTTTTTAGAAAAAACCCATTGGTTAAATAAATAGATTACAAAGCTTAATGGTGAGCGAATGTCGACGAGGCCATTGATCGAGTGGTTAAGCTTTCCTTAGCGCTCTGACTCAGGGATTCCGGGATCGATTCCCGGCTGGGCCACCTTTTGCAAATGAACTTTTTAAAATTGGCTCTGGTCTGGGTTTCGCTCCTCCCCTCCCCGTTGTATAGATATCCCATAACAATTATTGGTGAAGTTATTCATTGGGATTAATTTATCAAAAAAATTTATAAACGTCAAATATTTCCAGGGTGTTTTGTGTATATAGTTAATAAACTAAAGAATGAGATTGTGCTGATGTCTCAAAACACTGTTAACCCAGAAAGACACGAAGTCAATATTCCTATTGGTAAGTTGAAATTTATTTTATCCTACTGCCATCTTTAAGTAGGTTAGTTCTTTTCGATTTAGTCTTTGTAGCGCTCGCTTTGGACTCACTGGACAACCTATTTTAAGGAACCATCCGTTTGCAGAAAGATATAAATATAATAGCAGCACTTGTGCGGCAGCGTTTCGTTGCGTAAGTGATGAAAGGGGTAGATCCGTTTCTTACCTTGTCCTTCGTCCTATTAGAGTAAGATCCCAGGCATGCTAAACATAACTTATTTTCTAAAGGACAAAATGTGGGAAATCGAGTACTTAGTGTTCCTATGTATTTTGAGCGTATGCATATATGCCAAGTTGGGTAGATGACCAATTTAGAGCTATCAGGTGAGAAAGGTAAGTAAAAATAGGACTAACTTCACTTATTTTCTAAAGGATAATTTTTTTTTATGTTAAGATCGGCAGACAGGCTGACGGTCCACCTGATGGTAGATGGTAGGTGGCTACCGTCGGTTATAAGACAAGCAACGCCACAGCTGCTGCAAGTGCGCTGTCGATTTAAGGATATGGGATTGGAAAGGGTTAGGGAAATGGGCTCTGGCATCCTTTACTCAACACCGAAACACAACAGCACACGTGCTGTTATTTCACGGTGGTCTTCTGTAAGGGGGTGGTTACTGCCGCCAGACGGGCTGCCCAAATGAATGCGAAACGCAGTGCCACTACTTTCCAGATCCAGACCATAGCCAAATTTGAAATGTTCATCTATCAAAGTTGACCCAGCCGGGAATCGAACCCAGGAATCCTAGAACAGAGCGTTAGAACGGGCTCGTCATACAATATTATTACAAAATAATATTTAGCATGCCAGACACTTCCTGTGTGCCATAACTTTTGCCAGGCACTTTTCATTCTGCAGCGTTTCGCTGAACGCGAACAGGAACTCGCGGCTGGTGCAATTTGTACGAAATCATGACTGCTTTCATTGGGCCGCGTGCTTCCGGTCGCGCGTTAATTTTACGAAACAATTTTTTACCCAGCATCGTGTTAAATTCCAGAGGAAAACAAAGTAGCAGCGGCCCACGTGGCGGCGACGAAAGAATTTTTGCATTTGGAAGATGTACAGAAGGACAGGAGATTTTCCGAGGGCCTCAGGTGGATCGATGCTAAAGTAGCTCTTTGCATGCCAGTCGTGAAGCCAGATGGAGACTGTTACGCTGTTCTAGAACTCTACAGAACATTCTCGGAAATCTATGACAATGTTAGTTAACTGCAATTTAAATATATTTTTCTGTGCCCGACTCCCCTCTCAGTGCTCTGTCACACCGGTGTGATGGTGAGGATATAATTTTACTTACCTCCAAATTATTCAAATATCAGTGTGAAGGTAAAGAAACTGATTTCATTATGTTGGGCGCGATTTTTCAATTATTAACCATAACTTTATTATTATATTATTATATTTATTAGCTTAATGAGTTTTTATTGTTCTTTTTTTATTGATTTTTCTCTCTTGGTTTTTTTTATTGGTGTGTATTTATATGTCTTCTCTGTATAAAATTGATTTACTACTTTGTGGAAAATGTTGTTGATTGCACTATTATTTAAGTTTATGTATGTTTTTTTTTCTTTTTTTAGTCTAATATACATGGTGTAATTGTTTGTTTTCCCTAATAAAATAAAATAAAATAAAATAAAATAAAAACTTATCAGTGTGAAATATTTTTAGGATGTGATATATACAGTTGTGTGCATGGCGTGTTGGTCTGGAGCTGCTGCTCACCAGGCTCAGGCGCGTTCCACTCTCCAGAAGACCAGCCACCTTAACAACGAACTCAGAGAATTGCTCCAGAAATACTTTTGCGATTTAGCTTCCATAGACACGATGCTTACCGACATGCTGGTAAACTGTTAATTTTTTACCTCATTAATAATATTAAACACACTAAGTATTTTTGACTATCTAATAGGACTAGGTACCTACTTGAACAAACAATTTTTATTTTGTAAACTTAATTACCTACCTAATATTAGGTGAGATTAATTTTTCCTTAAAATACGGAAATTTTGTTGCGTTAACACGGCATCCCAAATTTTAGTTGGAAAATCACTGGTCAGATCCGGCTCTGAAGCGTCAACGCAATCCTAAATGGATTAAGACGAAATTTAATTAAATTTTGAAATTCACTATGACTTTCCAGTGTTGACCTAGTTGTTAAATTGTTGTAGAAATATGTTGTTATATTTCTACACAATAATTTAATTTAAGTATTTAAGTAAATTATTCTTGACGCAATAATTTACTTTTGATACTTAGTTAATTGTTTCTCATCTCTGTTTATTCAACTCATCGATAAAATATTACTTCGAAGTAGTATTTTATCGATGAATCAAACTAATTCGGCGTCAAATGCTTTTAATGGAACTGAGTAATAGTTGCTACATTAAGTTTGCTATGTATATAATCAAGTAGCAATGTGACTATGTTGCATGGGAACTTGCGGCAGCATGTTGCGGTTCTCGTCCGGATTTTTCAAATAAATTTTCAAACAAAAAAATAAGCTGTAACGGTTCGAAAATTGTTTGACTAATTTGTAAAAATCTTGAAAATGGTATGTGTTTAGAATCCATTTAAAAAAATTCGATAACTGTATCACCAAACTTTTTTTCGCTCATTGCACTTTTGTTATTGACGCAAGGCTAATTTTAAAAATATTTGCTCCCGTTTACAGGCAATTATAAAGACCTTTATAGGTGCTATGAGAAGTAGTTTTTACATTATTGACAACGACCACGTAGGAGAACACATAATCGCTGAGATGTGGGACGACGGATGGACTTCAGAGAGGACAACTATACCCAAAAAGAGAACTAAGATTAAGTAAGCGTTATTTTGAAACCTAGTGAGAAGATGGAAATTATATGAAAATAAAATAATTTTTAACAATTTATATAAAAGATAAATGATCGAATGATATGCAGAACCCATCCCCGATGCATTTTTTTTCATGCAAATTATATATTTTATTTATTTATTTATTATTAGGGAAATTTACAAGTACATTACAATCGTACATGTAGCTTAAATAGGAAAACCTAAACTAAATAACAAATTTCCACTTATAGCTTAACATTTAAGGTTAACAATATCAGCTATTGAAAGAATTCCTTGTATTTATACAAAAACCTGCCTTGTCTATCGACTTTTTCGTGGCAACTGGAATGCCGTCGGTCGGCAATGTTACGCACATTTTGAATAATATTGATAGATAGAAAAAGCAATAGATACTGTTTTCAAGATAAAATTTGATGATTTCGCTTAATATTTCAAAGAGACTTTCTAATGCAATGCCATATGTACAATCGCAGATACTTAAGTATCAATGTTTGTGATTTAACGTTACTTCTATACCATCGTTTTCCAAACTATAAGTTAAATTAATATAGCTTAAGTAAATCTACATAGGTACCTATTATCCTTGCATCCTGCCAGTGATAACGTATGGTGCCGAAACGTAGCCTCTCACGGCAGGACTGATCTACAAGTTTAGTCGCTCAACGAGCTATGGAGCGAGCTATGCTTAGGAGTTTCTTTGGTGGATAGAATCAGAAATTCTTAAATTCGACATAGCCAAGAGAATTAGCAAGTTGAAGTGGCAATGAGCCGATCACATTTATCGGAGAGCGGATAACCCATGGAGTTCTCGAATGGAGGCCACAAATTGGAAAGCGCAGCGTCGGGCGCCCTGCGGCCAGGTAAACAGACGACCTGAAAGGCTTCGCGGGAAGCGGCTGGATGCGAAGGACAGAAGACCGTGCGTGGTGGCGAACCTTGGGAGAGGCCTACATCCAGCAGTGGAGACACAGGGTGATGATGATAATGTGGTATAACTGAGATAGGGAATGTTTTATAAAGATAGGGAAATAATTGAGTAGGCACCAAAACAGTATGGCCCACAGCCAAAGGGTGTCAAGTTGTCAAGATTTATGTCAAGATTTGCAAATTCCTACTCAATGAGTTTTTAGTCCGTAAGTACACGCATTGAGGAGTGATCTGTTCTCAGCAGTTATAAGTAATAAACATATTTATAATGTAAGAAATACTATTCTAGTTTTTCTTAATTTTTTGTTGCCACGTTATTCATACTTAAATATTTACTTATTTTAATTTTATTAATATGGTTAGTTGTTAGTTTTATGATTTTTCTAACGAAATTTCTATCACAATTTTAGTTTAAGTCAAGAGCTTACACCAGCCGGTGAAGTGGCACGCACCGGGGAAGCCTTAAATGTTCACGACGCCTACAAAAACCCTCGATTCATAAAAGAGGTGGACCCAACTACGGGCCACGTGGTGCGCTCTTGTCTGGTCTCGCCGATCTTGAAAAAGGACAAAGTCATTGGTTAGCACTTTCACTATATTTTAAGTGCTTTGTCAACTAACTAGCTGCACTGCTATAGCAATTCAACTATAATAATCACTGTAATCTCCGCAAATACTTGCATAAAAGTTTCTGAAAATTTGGGTGAAACTCAACATACTGCATGCTGTGAGCATGCATGCATGAGCATGCAAACTCTCCTTATGAAGGTACCTTATCCTGGATTTATGTATATAATACCTACTTTTCATTCCTGTAATGTTTTATAGTCATTAATTTTTAAATCTTATACCTATAATTAGTTTGGTTAATGATTATGACATTTCATGGCATTTTGAATAAGAGCATCTAGTGAGTCATTAAGTAAATATTTTATTATTGAACGAGTGAACGAATTAAAGGATTCCAGTGTTCTCGGGAGCTGTTAATAAATAAATAATAATTAATAAGTAGAATTAAGAAATCATGTCATTTTGTGTACCTATATTGTATTATTGAAAGATCTAATGAATGATTCAATTCAAGTATTCCTGGGAAGAGTAATATAATGAATGTGAAGAAGTTTAATATAATTTTAATTATAGAGTGCAGTGAGCCATTATTGTGTAAAGATCGACAGGCGGCAGGCTGACGGTCCACTTGATGGTCTGGCTTCGCCTACGGCTACCGCCGTCTATTAACGTGAGCAATGCCATCGGGGTCGCAAGTATGTGCTTCCAAACTTGATATGATAATGAATAAGTAGATGGATGGGCTCTATGGTGGTAAATATATTCATATTTTTAACTGACTGCTATTATATTTTCTGCTGCTTGAGTTCCTGATATAGGATAATAATAGGTACTTAATAGGAACTTATACATAAAAACCTCTATCGCAGACTCGTTATTTTCAGTTTGGTTTATCTACAACAGAAAATTTTATGAGCACATGCGTATTTGCCCAACTATCAAAACAGAGAAAGAGTGAGTAATTGAAATAAAAATAAATGAATTCTATTTTCAAAGGTGTGGTCCAATTAACGAACAAATCTAACGCGAAGCCTTTCGACGCTGATGACAAGAAGATATTTGATGTGTTTGTCGGTTACTGCTCCCTGATAGTCCACTTCTACCATATGCAACAACAAAAAATTTATCACGTGAGTACTAATTAAAATCAGCACTTTTGCTTTAAGGATGTTGGGTGGCAACAGTCGCCTAACATAAGCAACGCCACAGCTGCTGCAAGTGTGCTGCCGACCTTATCAGTATTAAGGATAAGGGATAGAGAAAATGGGCTCTCGCATCCTTTATCCGCTTACCGAAACCAACAGCAAACTTGTTACTTCACAGTGCTGGTCTTCTGTAAGAGGGTGCACGGTTACCGCCGCCAGGCGGGCTGCCCAACTTATGACTGCGAAACGCAGTTTGCCCTGCCACTACTAACAACCAGACCGTAACCAACTTTGAAAAGTTCATTTCCAAAGTTGGCCCTGCCGGAAATCGAATCCGGGACCTATGAGTCAGATTTCTAAGGCAAGCTCCTCAATCACTAGACCAATGGGCTAGTCAAGGCATGAATAAAGAAGACAAAACTTCTTAGTCTATTCCAAAGCATTAATTCTAATCTACTCATGAAATAAAAATATTCATAGACCCGACCGGGACAGGAACACTGCGTCTACCGTACCGTACCGCACTGGGCTACCACTACTAATAATCATGCCAAATACTACAAAACGCTTTCATTTTCTGCTTTCATTTTGCTTTCCAGCAGATAAACGGTGTTAGGTACTCCATAACATGGAGGTAGGTACTCGATAAAGGTTTTATTGTTCTTTTGCCATAAAAAAGATTTGTCTTGTATGTTTTAGGAGAATTTGAACAAAATTTTAAACGAAATGCTACGCAGCCACTTGAAGCCTTGCAGACACGACTTAGACGAACTCCTGGACACAAATTTCGTAATGCTTCCGTCGCAGAACTTTGGAAGGTAATCAGAAAAATTGTTTTACAGCTTTTACTTATATTTAAATTACTTTTATGAACCTATGCTACCTACATCCCTATGCCAAAACCTTCTTCTTATATAGTTCACTAATAACTGTTTTTTTTAGTAAAAACTAGGATTTACCAAATCTTAATGGTAAAAGCACGAACTATATTCTGTATTTTAAGTTAATTCCGAATTTTTACTTGTAATCGCTCGACAAATCTTACATTCACCCCATACACAAGGAAAATGTTGGAAATCAGGTCTACGCTTTGACCAACATAGTACGTGGCCTTTACCTACGAGGAAAAGAAATTATCGTGTTTTTTTATGTGAGCAACAAAATTAATTATAAAACCTATCTTGTTACAAGTCAAATCCTTTCATTACTTTGATTTTTTTTTTAATTTGTGAGAATAAATTTTTGTTTTTAGTATTCAAAAAGCTTTTGAAGATGTTTTGATATAGTGTCTTTGTTTCAATACTGATAAATTAATAATACCTAATTATAATTAAGATTTGGTATGTATTAGACTGATAAAATAATTGTAATAAATTATCAATAATAATTAATTCATAACAAATTATTTTGTTTTATTCCGAAAAGAAACATTTACTGTCATTGGTGAATCCTAGCATTTACTATACTCTGATAGTAAAGCCCGAAAAATCATTTTACAGAACCCCTTACATTTATTAACTCATGTTGTTAAATCCTAATAAGACTTACTTGTAAAACCTAGGATTTACTAATATACGGACTTTTACAGGAACACATGTCCACAACATACAAAGCAATATTTTATCACGGGATATAGGCGTGCATTATTTTAATTTGTGGTCTACTGCTACTAGAATACAAGTTATAACCCCAAGATCCGTAGATCACAGTGGCACTATCAACAAATAGGGTCCTAACCTACCTAACCTGCCTAATTCAATTGCAAACTATTGTAAATAATAAAGTACAAGTATGATAAAGATAAGTAATGATAAGTATAAATGATAAGATAAAGTAACCAACATAGGTACACTTATCATCACAAACTTTTGCTTTTATAAAAATTGTAGATTTAAATTAAGACCTCTGATGTATAAATTATATTACTAAAATTACTGTACTTTTTTGGATCCCTCAATTTTAAAGGTTGGGTCCATATAGTCCAGATTGTAAATCGTCTTGTCGGACAAAACATTAATATTGAGTATAATAATTTTACTCGTTCTAAAATAAGTTAAGGGAATTACTACACAAAAAAAAAAATGATGGCAAAGACTCAATTTTCTCTTATAAAGAGAATATCGTCTTCCATGTTTAGGTCTTGCGACGCCATGTCGTCTGCACAAAAGACGTGTTCACGCGTCTTCTTTCATCTCGATACTTTGGGAACTGACTAAATTATGTAGTCAATATAAATCTTACGAACAGCGCCGCGTAATCGCGCACGAGAACCGCGCAGTGGACATTGGCCATTTATTTTATTATAAGAGTTGCGCGCGGCTATTTTATTCGCGTGCTCTTTATCAGTGGCGATTGCTAAGTCGCGGCCGCGTCAATTGGTATGGTAAATGACTTATTTGAATAAATAGAAATCGCGCGCGGCGGCTAACCGCTTAGTGGAAATTAGGCCCGAGCTCCAACAAAGCGAGACGATTTTTTTTTCGAGAGAGGAAACCTTCAAAAGGTACCTCTGCGAACGGATAAGACAGCACTCTGGACTGCTTATAGATATTCTCATGGTTATGTGGGATTTTTACCGCACTAAAACCTCTCCCGGCTTGCTTAGCTTTTAGTCCTAGGACTTTTAAAGCGTAAACGGACTTGCCGCGAGCGTTTAAAAACACTCGAGCCCTCGGGAAGCTGACAGTTAAGGGAAGCTTAACTGTTGCTATATGGAATCGAGCGGAGCTAAGATGTGTTAGAAAAAAACAATGGGAGATGTGTAACAACATCTCCGTTTTAGTGGAGCCCGGGCCTTAGTTGTGGCCCAAATGCGTTTCGCAGTCATTTGGGCAGCCCGTCTGGCGGCAGTGATGACGACCCCATTGCAAAAGATCACCGTAAAATAACAGCATGTGTGCTGTTGTGTTTCGGTGTGTGTGTAAGGGATGCCAGAGCAGAGCTCTTCTTAATCCCTATTTTACTTAATCCTACTATGATCGCCAGCACACTTGCAGCACCCGTGGCGTTGCTGTAGACGATTTTAGCCATCTACCATCAAGTGGACGTCAGACTGTCCGACCATCTTCACATAAAAAATAAAAATGAACCTAATTTAATTATCGTACGCGAATTTTGGATTTAAAAGTGTGATTGTTTCAGATATGACTTCCACATAAGTGAGGGCAACAAAGAAGACATGCCCGGCCTCATTTGTTATATGTATATGGAAACGTTTGCAGAGAGAAATTTCGAAAGACACTCTTTAGCTGAATTCGTTCTGACAGTGTTGCGTTGTTACCGAAATAATCCCTATCATAACGCCGAGCACGCTTTCTGCTTCACTCATACCATGTTTTTGATACTCACCAATAATAAGGAATATTTTGATTTTGTAGAGGTAAAATTAAATTTAGGTAATCCTACTTAATTAATTAATTTAGGTAAGGCGATTCAGGTAATCCTAAATCAAATCAAATCAAAATATTTATTTATCAATTAGGTTTCTCCAAGAAACTCTTATGATCGTCATTTAAATTTACCAGGGTTTCGGAAAAAAAGCCAAGATGACGATCCTGAGAGGAAACCCCGAAAGAAACTCAGGATCTTTTTGTCATCTTTAAAATATAAAATTACAACAATTATATACACTTAAGTAATACTTAAATCAAAGTGCATATACAATGCTAAACATAGTATGAGCTCCGAATCCAGGCTTTAATTTAATTGTCGCTTAAATTAAGGTCGCTTAAGAGGAGTTTGGTTTTAATGACACCTTTAAATATATCTATAGATAAGGCTCTGATCATCTCAGGCAGTTTATTATAAAACCTAAGTTAGGATACCCCAATAATTGAAGATGCTATTCCTAACTAGTAATATTATAAATGCGAAAGTGAGTTTGTTTGTTTGTTACTCTTTCACGCTTTGAACTACTCAACCGATTATCATTCAAATTTTCTGTATACGTTGTCAAGGGTACAGAGAAGAACATAGTGTACCTTTCATCAAGAAAAAAGTACTGCTTCCGAGGGATGATCAAAAAATAAAAAGATAAAATCCGACCTCTGATAAAAACATACTTTATGCCGATGTTTATGGTATTCAGTATAGGACGTATTTTTTTTGTTTGTAAACCGATTGGAATGAAAAAATCGTTAAATATTATCACAGATATTATGGTTCTAACATCATGCTACATCAGTGAAAACTATGCTTTCAAATCGGTTAATCCGTTTCTGAGATTAACGTGCACAAACGCACAGACAAACAGACAAAGACACTAATAAGTATCTAAACTATTTTTTTAACCTCGGTTACATAAGCAACATAAGTATAGGTACAACGTGGTACAGACACGGCTTGTTTACGATTTCATTAGAATAAATAGTTTGAATAAATGTTTTAATACCTAAGAAATCTGAAACTCGGAAAATAGCTTTTATGACGTGAGCATTCTCTAAGAAAGGATTTTTGAAAATTTAAACTCCGGGTCGCTAGTATGATATATAATGTATATCTACATTCTACATTACATGATACATACTATTAGCACAGTTTTACAATACATAATATGTATTGTAAAACTGTGCTATTAGACTCTAAACCATATTGATTCGTAATCCACATTAGAAGCGTAATTCCACATTCTGACCATCTATATAATTTTTAAAGGAGTTCATTTAATGAAACGCTTTCCAGACGGTGTCTCTGATGCTAGCAGGTCTGTGCCATGACCTGGACCATCCCGGCTACAACAACAATTTCCTCTCCCTGAGCAAGCATCCGCTCGCCAACATGTATCGGACTTCTGCATTGGAATACCACCATTACTACCTCGCAAAGAAGATCGTTGAAGTGAGTTTTTAATATCTTACAGTATCTATTCGTACCACACTCCACAGTGTGATGTACATATTTTTTTCAGGCTTTTTGGTCTAGCCATAAACGAAGAGTAGGTTTAAGAAAGTACCCATTTGACGGCACTAAGCATCTTAATCAATGTTAAATTGAATAACTTTGAATTAAATATTATGTACGATAAATCTAAGATAAAGATATAATATTTATAAAAAATATTATATCTTTTAAGTTAGTGCACGAAGTGTAAAGTCAAAAAACCTTAGAATACGTCTGGGACAACAAATTAGTAAGCTAATTGTAAATGTGAAACTAAAAGTAATAAAAATGCTAGCTAACAGTATGGTGAGACAAAATTTGCAGCTGTTGGATTAATGGGTGATAGATGCTCCCGTCTGGCTCCTGCTTTACCACCTTCAGGTCATCAGCTGACACTGTTTCCGCCACGATACAGCCAGCTGTAATTAAAATAATACTGACAGCATATTCAGCTCTATCTATTACTATTATGCCAAGTAAAACATTTTTAACTGTCGATTCCAGGATAAAAATATTCTGATCAAAATACCTCAAATAGACCGCGAAAGAATCATGGACGAGATGAAATATAATATCCTTTGCACCGATCTGGCGGTATACTTTCAAGTTCGAGCGCAACTCACGCCCCTCATCACAGAACACTCTTTCGACTGGACCGAGAACTCGCACAGGAAATTGCTGAAGGTTGCCCCCTTTCTAAACTTCTAGAACTTTTTTCAAGAGTTTTAATTTTACATCTTACTTATCCATAAGAAAACATGGTTTAAATGAGAATACGAAATACGATGCGGCCCACCACCTATTTGCCTATGTAGTCTAGCCATAAGCCCATAAGTAAAACATTCATTACGATAGCCTTTTATTTAGCATTAAAAATAAAAATAAAAAAAAAAAAACAGATTAATTCCAAAGTTGGAAAATTCCTTTCCAGTCACACTTGTGTGGATCGACCTTTATGTTCCGTTATTGGTTCTGGAAAATGGTACCTATCGTTAAGAGGCTTTACCAATTTTTGAAGAAATGTTGTATTTTGATACATCGAAACCGATGTTTTGATACTTTTTTCACAAATATTTAGTTTTTGTGCAGAGTTTTTTTTTTAAAGATTTTTTAAAAATTTATCGCAGTCGAAATTTCACTCGTGAAATATATCTACTAGTAAGTATGTCACATTATCAGCTTTATTAAAATATACGGCCCTTATCTTTTTCCATCTTAAACAGAGAAATTTTTATTGTAACAGTCAATAGCCCGCATGCGACTATAGCTCAAAATATACTATAATATAGGCACCTATCAAGGAAAAGGAGAATAGCTACATAGCTTCATACTTACTTTGTATAATGTAATTTATTTTTTATAATTGTAATATTGTTTTATTTTTGTGCTGCAGCTTCCAAGGTTAAGATAGCCATGATGGTCGCCAGCCTTCGGTAGAAGGAGAACAGTAACAACAGTATTTATGGTTAGACTAAATAGGTATAAACCACGGAATAGATTAATTATTCCATGGTATAGACAATTTCCCGTCAATATCGCTTAAAAATATGTAAGGAGCACATCTAGGATAAGGATAAAACATGAAATGAAGATAGGAGAACGCTGAGACTCTTTAATTTCTTATTGTCACTGGATGGGCTGAGTTTGTGACTGCGGTACGCAGTTTCCCCTATACTGCCTTGAATTAAAAGCAAACCATGTGAACAGGGGATTCTAATGACTACGAGCGACTTGTCGGGCTGTTGCAAACCTTTCGGAGTGGCAAAGGCAATTGCCGAATCAGTCTATGAGGAGTTCTACGACCAGGTTTCGTTATATTATTATTCTTTTACACAGTATTTGTTAAGGTTATATTTGAGAACTAGTCTGGATAGCTTTCTTAATCTATAGGTATATAATAATATTTTATAATATTATATAAAATATTATAAGGCTCTGATCATCTCAGGCAGTTTATTATAAAACCTAAGTTATTTCATAAGATATTTTATAATATCTTATGAAATTGTTTGTCCCGACCTGACTGAATATCAATGCACAGCTAAAACTACTAAGTCTAGAAAACTGAAAAGGATTTTTGAAAATTTCAATGCATGCGAAGCTGGGGGCGGGTGGCTCGTATAAAATAAGTCGCTGTTCACCTATTATCTATTTCTCCGATATTAACTTCTATATAACCTAGCCGATTTTGATACAGTTTTCACTAATGGAAAAAAGCGATAAACGAGGAAGGTTTGTTTGTAGTAGGGAAGTAGGAAATGGCAACATTTTAATATTTATTTATTTATATTAACGATAACCAATGCAATAAATAGTAAACCTACAGACTATATAAGTAATAAAAACAAATTGCATATTTTAGTTTAGCTTGGGGTGTGTTCCAGCACTCCTTCAGCCAAGGCTAATTTTGCTACTGTCATTTGATCATACCCGTTCCGGATCTGTCAGGTCTCCCGGATCGGGTATGATGAAATCTTGTCCGGATCAAATTATAGTCGAATGGAGTGCTGGAACGGCGTATATCCGCGGTTAGAGCAAAGTTATATAGTCCGGAGTGCTGGAACACACCCTTGCATAGATTACATTTAAAAGTTATCCGTTATCACAACATGCATGCAGAGGTATATATACAATGATTACCTCATATCGAAAATCCAATTAAAAATCTATACTAATATTATAAAGCTGAAGAGTTTGTTTGTTTGAACGCGCTAATCTCAGGAACTACTTGTTCGAATTGAAAAATTCTTTTTGTTTTGAATAGTCCATTTATCGAGGAAGGCTATAGGCTATATAATATCACGCTACGATAAATAGTATTATATGTAAGCAGTGTCCAGTACCGCGCGCCCCATGCGCACGCCGCCGCCGTATGGGCCGCAGCGAAGCGTGACCGAGTTCAGCTAGTTGGAAATAAATGTAGTCAGATAATAAGAATCTTTATTTTATCTTCAAAGATTGCTCGTATTTTAGGACAAGTAAAATTTATTATTTTTTCGTTAGGGAAATGATGATTACTTCAAATCCACACATTTAAAGGACGGTAGCCCAGCGATCATCAAGAGCGATTTTAAAAATATCATTTTGGCTCTCAGGGTGACAAGGAGCGTATGATGGGATACACTCCGCTCAGCATGATGGACCGCAAGCGGAGTGTTAACCAGCCAGCTGAACAGATACAATTCCTCTCAGTGGTGGCGTTGCCATGTTTACTTCTTCTGCAGAACATATTTCCCAACACCAGTCCACTCATAGAGAACTGCAGGTAATGGGATTGTATAAAGGTCATTAGGTTTAGATTTGTTTGTGCAGACTTTCCAGGGATATATTAAAAGGAATAATGTAGAATACCATACCTACTATCATAATTATTAATATCTGGATTGTTGGTTTTAAAAAGATTAGAATTTAATCTGACTAAAAATGATGTACCAGAAAACACGGCAAAGAATGTTATGGAAAATAGACTGGATTGGATGAATATTATGAGGTTATTCATTTGTAAGGCTTGGCGTTTTGCCATTTTAAAACAGGCGTGTGATGTATAAAGCTATTGAGAACTATTTGCTATATAGGAAGCGTTTTTGTAGCTTATTTTTAAGCAGTTTTTTTTTGGTTGGGTACAGAAAATAATTTTTGTGGGACTCAATAAATATCCCTAAATCCTGTGTGGTTTCCCAAATCAATCAATTAACTTATTGACTTTACTCTACTCATAGGTGTGTAAAAACACATAAAATAAATCAAAAATTAATACTTATTCTGTTTGTATTTATTCGGCACATAGGTACAAACTTATAAAACGTCTTTGTGTGACATCTATTTGATTTATGTCCCCTATAATTGGAACGGTTGGATGGAAAATACCAAAATACATAGCTTGCTTGCTCTAAATTTATGAAAAAATCAAATTAAATAATTTGATTTTTAATTAAAGAATTCTGACGAGCCCGTTGGATGAGTGGTTAGGGTGCTTGCCTTAACGCTCTGAAAAATGTTCTTTTCAAATTTGGCTCTGGTCTGGATTTGGAGAGTAGTATCAGGGCACACTGCGTTTTCGCAGCCATTCGGGCAGGCCGTCTGGCGGCAGTAATCACCCCCTTACCGAAGGCCACCGTGAAATAACAGCACGTGTGCTGTTGTGTTTCGGTGAGTGAGTAAGTTACAGCTCATTTCCTAGTCCCTTATCCCTAATCCTGCTGTAGTCGGCAGCGCACCTGCAGCAGTTTTGGCGTTGCTTGTGTTATAGGCGAAGGTAGCCACCTACCATCAAGTGAACTGTCAGCCTGTCTCCCGATCTTAACATAAAAAAATATCGTTATTGGGTTCGGTCGTAAAAAAATGTACAACAGGTTTTTTTTGCTTGTCTCGATTTTATTCTTGTCATACCATCAGGCCTATTTTATTTAAGAGAATATTTTGTATATTGCTCTAAAAGATACCTCTCTGTTTTTTTGTTAATATCATTAAATCATAGCTAACCTTACAAATTTTTATATGTTTAGTATTTTTCTGATTGGCACTAATTTTACTCCATACAAAAACAGGTTTGTCCAACTACTACCCCATTATCTAAAAAAAATTGTACCCCAAAATTTTGTAGTATAACCGCGTTTTTAAGGTAGATTTCAGTTCCGAGTTACTTTTCCAACATGTGTTTAGAAAAGGATACGATTTTGCTATCATTTCAATACAATTATTTAACTTCTAAAAAGTGTCTAATTTTTAATTGCGTGTGTAACGTCATGAACATAACGACTTATAATGCTTAATTGTTGCCATACGCTTTAAGTAAGTTGGCTGCTTTTGTCTTTTATTTATTGGCAACACCATAGAACAAGACGCCAAGATTCAGAAAAAAAATCAGCCATGTTTTTTTGGAGTGATTATCAATCTTGTGTGTCGTCGCGAGAGTTGTCGCAAAAAATTGTTTTTCTTGTGTTGGATTGCAGGGTAAGTATTGGACATATTCTGGCGAACTATTATACGTGTTAATACAGGTTTGACATTACATAAAACAATGAAACTACTGCTTAGGCTGTAATTATTCGCAATACAGTGATATTTTGATTTGAGGTTATGTCGCCGTTTTTTTTCTGTCATGATTGTAGCATATGTAACGAAATGTGTAACGTTACGGTCATGACCGAGTGTAAGGCTGAGACTACACCTAATCAGGCATTATGTAGGTACATATGCTCACAATAAAAAGATCCGTCGTATTTTATTACGACGGATGATGAAGCTTCAATTATTTATTTTTAGTTTAAGAGGATTGTGAAATAAAGAACGTTCAACAAGCTAAATATAATTGTTTCATAAAAAAAGTTTATTGTGAATCATAAATTTATAATTATGTGTCCTAAGCTTTATACTGGTCATGAATGTAACTTTGAGTCACGTATGTAACGTTTGTTACAATGTCATGAATGTAACTGTACATTTTTTTACGACCGAACCCTATTCTTAATCCAGATAATTATGTATTTTTTTTAGAAAAACTCAAGATTCTTGGCGCGAAGAAATAGAGATCCGTGGACAGAGATTGTGGCGGCAGGATGACTCTGTAGGAAACGTCTCAAGAAATAGATTTTCACAAAATGAACCTCGCCTATAAATTAAAATTTATCACACATTGAACATCAGTGGGCCGCATTACGCTACCTATTGTACAAACAGCAACACACCACAGACTATCATAGATGCAACACACACACTTAACTGCACACAATTTTATCTGTCATATCGCAGGAAGGAGATGGGAAGGAGACTCACATTTGACGTTGACAATTATGAATTCTAGCCAGTGGCCTGAGTAACAGAATTTAATTTGGTCGGATAATGATAAAATCGAGTAGAGTCGTTTGTTTTCGTTTTACCTTATGCGATGACATTTAGATATCTTATTTCGTACAATTATATTAATAAATAATTTGTTAGGCTCAACACACACAAGCAGAGTCGACGAGAAGCGACGCGTTGTGTTTTTTAACTTCATAGTGTATATCAGCTCGTGTTTTTTAGCTTCATAGTGTATTTTTCTTAGGGACCACGGATGAAAAAAAAAACGTTTTTTTAGTTTACTATTTTTTAATTAATACGCAACTTAACTTTATTTTTCCTGTTTTGTCCTAACATTTAAAAATACACACACATAGCACAAATACACACATCGCAAAGTCTAATCGAAAATGAAAAAAATAATACTCGTATAGGCATGCGGGACATGCGGAACACATTTAATGTTTTGCGAGACGGTCATCACAACTCGCATCACGGGACGGTCCCGCAGAATGCAGGTTAAGGATTTCATGGACTACCTATCCATAACCATATTTAAATAAAACAATTATTTGTTATTGTTACTTTATTTACATTTTTCATTCTGTGCAATTACTTTAAATTGCTAGGTCATCACATATAAACTCAAACACAAAAATAACTTTAGTTTCGTAAAACATTGGTATCATCTGAAAATCATCATTATTAAGCGGAGCGAAGCGTAGCTCAATTCCTCCCAACTCGTATAAATGATATAGTCTTATTTGGCCAACAAAATGACCATATATTTTAAATTGCTAGGTCAGCACATATAAACTCAAACACAAAAATAACTTTAGTTTCGTAAAACATTGGTATCATCTGAAAATCATCATTATTAAGCGGAGCGAAGCGTAGCTCAATTCCTCCCAACTCGTATAAATGATATAGTCTTATTTGGCCAACAAAATGACCATATATTTTAAATTGCTAGGTCAGCACATATAAACTCAAACACAAAAATAACTTTAGTTTCGTAAAACATTGGTATCATCTGAAAATCATCATTATTAAGCGGAGCGAAGCGTAGCTCAATTCCTCCCAACTCGTATAAATGATATAGTCTTATTTGGCCAACAAAATGACCATATATTTTAAATTGCTAGGTCAGCACATATAAACTCAAACACAAAAATAACTTTAGTTTCGTAAAACATTGGTATCATCTGAAAATCATCATTATTAAGCGGAGCGAAGCGTAGCTCAATTCCTCCCAACTCGTATAAATGATATAGTCTTATTTGGCCAACAAAATGACCATATATTTTAAATTGCTAGGTCAGCACATATAAACTCAAACACAAAAATAACTTTAGTTTCGTAAAACATTGGTATCATCTGAAAATCATCATTATTAAGCGGAGCGAAGCGTAGCTCAATTCCTCCCAACTCGTATAAATGATATAGTCTTATTTGGCCAACAAAATGACCATATATTTTAAATTGCTAGGTCAGCACATATAAACTCAAACACAAAAATAACTTTAGTTTCGTAAAACATTGGTATCATCTGAAAATCATCATTATTAAGCGGAGCGAAGCGTAGCTCAATTCCTCCCAACTCGTATAAATGATATAGTCTTATTTGGCCAACAAAATGACCATATATTTTAAATTGCTAGGTCAGCACATATAAACTCAAACACAAAAATAACTTTAGTTTCGTAAAACATTGGTATCATCTGAAAATCATCATTATTAAGCGGAGCGAAGCGTAGCTCAATTCCTCCCAACTCGTATAAATGATATAGTCTTATTTGGCCAACAAAATGACCATATATTTTAAATTGCTAGGTCAGCACATATAAACTCAAACACAAAAATAACTTTAGTTTCGTAAAACATTGGTATCATCTGAAAATCATCATTATTAAGCGGAGCGAAGCGTAGCTCAATTCCTCCCAACTCGTATAAATGATATAGTCTTATTTGGCCAACAAAATGACCATATATTTTAAATTGCTAGGTCAGCACATATAAACTCAAACACAAAAATAACTTTAGTTTCGTAAAACATTGGTATCATCTGAAAATCATCATTATTAAGCGGAGCGAAGCGTAGCTCAATTCCTCCCAACTCGTATAAATGATATAGTCTTATTTGGCCAACAAAATGACCATATATTTTAAATTGCTAGGTCAGCACATATAAACTCAAACACAAAAATAACTTTAGTTTCGTAAAACATTGGTATCATCTGAAAATCATCATTATTAAGCGGAGCGAAGCGTAGCTCAATTCCTCCCAACTCGTATAAATGATATAGTCTTATTTGGCCAACAAAATGACCATATATTTTAAATTTCTAGGTCAGCACATATAAACTCAAACACAAAAATAACTTTAGTTTCGTAAAACATTGGTATCATCTGAAAATCATCATTATTAAGCGGAGCGAAGCGTAGCTCAATTCCTCCCAACTCGTATAAATGATATAGTCTTATTTGGCCAACAAAATGACCATATATTTTAAATTGCTAGGTCAGCACATATAAACTCAAACACAAAAATAACTTTAGTTTCGTAAAACATTGGTATCATCTGAAAATCATCATTATTAAGCGGAGCGAAGCGTAGCTCAATTCCTCCCAACTCGTATAAATGATATAGTCTTATTTGGCCAACAAAATGACCATATATTTTAAATTGCTAGGTCAGCACATATAAACTCAAACACAAAAATAACTTTAGTTTCGTAAAACATTGGTATCATCTGAAAATCATCATTATTAAGCGGAGCGAAGCGTAGCTCAATTCCTCCCAACTCGTATAAATGATATAGTCTTATTTGGCCAACAAAATGACCATATATTTTAAATTGCTAGGTCAGCACATATAAACTCAAACACAAAAATAACTTTAGTTTCGTAAAACATTGGTATCATCTGAAAATCATCATTATTAAGCGGAGCGAAGCGTAGCTCAATTCCTCCCAACTCGTATAAATGATATAGTCTTATTTGGCCAACAAAATGACCATATATTTTAAATTGCTAGGTCAGCACATATAAACTCAAACACAAAAATAACTTTAGTTTCGTAAAACATTGGTATCATCTGAAAATCATCATTATTAAGCGGAGCGAAGCGTAGCTCAATTCCTCCCAACTCGTATAAATGATATAGTCTTATTTGGCCAACAAAATGACCATATATTTTAAATTGCTAGGTCAGCACATATAAACTCAAACACAAAAATAACTTTAGTTTCGTAAAACATTGGTATCATCTGAAAATCATCATTATTAAGCGGAGCGAAGCGTAGCTCAATTCCTCCCAACTCGTATAAATGATATAGTCTTATTTGGCCAACAAAATGACCATATATTTTAAATTTCTAGGTCAGCACATATAAACTCAAACACAAAAATAACTTTAGTTTCGTAAAACATTGGTATCATCTGAAAATCATCATTATTAAGCGGAGCGAAGCGTAGCTCAATTCCTCCCAACTCGTATAAATGATATAGTCTTATTTGGCCAACAAAATGACCATATATTTTAAATTGCTAGGTCAGCACATATAAACTCAAACACAAAAATAACTTTAGTTTCGTAAAACATTGGTATCATCTGAAAATCATCATTATTAAGCGGAGCGAAGCGTAGCTCAATTCCTCCCAACTCGTATAAATGATATAGTCTTATTTGGCCAACAAAATGACCATATATTTTAAATTGCTAGGTCAGCACATATAAACTCAAACACAAAAATAACTTTAGTTTCGTAAAACATTGGTATCATCTGAAAATCGTCATTATTGAGCGGAGCGAACTTATTACTATACATTGAAAATGACAACATATATCTATCCCTTTCAAACAGTGATAATTTCTCTCAGTTGCGTCTTTATTTAATGTGCAGTTAAGTGTGTTGCTGTTTGTACCTATATGCCGACGAAGAGGACCAACGTAAAATAAGTTTTTGTATGTATATGTCAAAACTTTATTTTAGAAAAAAAAAATAATTTCATTTTAAAATATATACAATGTTAATTTACAATTTCTATATAGGTATTATAAAAAAAATCAATAAATACGAATGCCTTACTTTCCTTTTATTACCCTAGTTACAATATTAGAAATTAAAATATTTTTAAAAAGGTAGGTATACCTACCATAGACCTACGTACATCCCGATCTTCCGAAAGTCAAAAATTAAGCAAATAATTAGGCTAACTACGTAAAAGTGTTTCCTCTCCAACCAGTCTTTTTTTCAACCCTATTTTAAGGTTTACAGCATCATCTAATTAGTGGAATGCATCCAATTGAACTCTGCATCCAATTACTTTGAATGTATTGATGTGAAACCTTCTGAATAATGTTTTATAGGCAAAATACTAAAATATTTATCCATTATTTTTGAGTGCTTTTTTTTAAATAATTTCCTGGTTTTTTTAGGCTCGCATTTATTATATACTACTCAAAACAAAATAAGGGCCACTAAGATTTTTTGCTGTACCATGAAAACAATAAAGACATTAAATTGTTTAACTTATGTAACTATAAAATAATGTTATTGGTTATAATATAGGCTAACAATTGTTTAAAATAATGATCATGAACTGTTTTTTTTAAGTTCATAATGAAATTGGCCATTTTGAATGAAAAAAATGAACACAAGAAATCGCCGGAAAAAGACAAAATACTGTTCTTGTCACTTTTGTTTCTTCTTTTTAGTAACGAGTATGTCCTCCTCTCTTAGCAATACACTCCTGAAGCCTCGTATCCATACTCAGGATCAAATTCCTCACGTTTTCATCTGGAATCTCCTCCCAGGCACGTTTTAAAGCGTCAATCAGCTGCTGTTGGTTGTAGACCCCTTGCTCATTCTCTCTAACCCTTCGTTTCAATTGGTCCCACAATTGCTCGATTGGATTTAAATCCGGAGTGTTAGCTGGCCATGGTAATAGCTCAATATGAGACCCTTCTAGGACAGTTTGGGTCGATCGAGCTGTGTGTGCACGGGCATTGTCTTGCATCAGGATGAATCCAGGCCCCACTCGCTGTGCAAATGAGATCACTTGGGGCCTGATGACGTCTTCGATGTAACGTTCTGCAGTTACGGTACCCGCATTTAAAATGGTGAGCTCGGTTTTACCGTGTAAACTAATCCCACCCCAAACCATTACGTTGGGACCACCAAAATGGTCAACTTCTTGGATGCAGGACTCCGAAATGGTCCACACCCTAACACGCCGATCATCATTAAAATTTTTTACTTTGCACTCGTCTGTAAAAAGCACCTTGCCCCACTGATTAATCCCCCAGTTCAAATACTGACGGCAGAATCTTAAACGGTTTGCACGTTGAACCCTAGTCAGAGGAATTCGAACAACTCGACGTCTTGACATTTGCTGGTCTTCGTGCAATCGATTAGGTATAGTTTGATCACTGACACGGGTACCCGTTGTCAGCCGTAGGTGGTGTTGTAACTTACGGGCCGTTACTGTACGATCACGGCGAGCACTTAGTTGGACGTACCGATCCTCGTGCGCCGTTGTTACACGAACTCTACCTGAACCGGGTCTCCTGGCAACACTGCCGGTCTCTTGGAAGCGATTCCATACATTTTGGACAGCTCTTCGAGAAAAACCCCACTGCAAACCCATGTAACCCTGAGAACGTCCTTCTTGAATCATAGTTATGGCTCTGGTTGCTGTTTTTGTATCCATGTGCCTTCGTACTGGTGGCATGATTAACGCGAGATGATAAATGAATCAATTAAAATTGAAAAAGTAAAACTTTTTTCCTAAAATAACCGAAACAAGTTAAGAAGACAATTGAAGAAAAAGATAAGAATAACTTCCAATTATTTTTTTTTCTTAAAACGATGGCTAATATTTTTCAAATTAGGAAGCATAAAAGAGATCAAACACCAAAGAGTTCGTAATATCAATATAATGCTACTTATCAGTTACTTTCAGTTTACTAAAGTGCACTTAAATGTAAATAAACTAGTGGCCCTTATTTTGTTTTGAGTAGTATATATATATGTAGGTATAGTTACATTTGATCATTCATTCGTCAATTCACTGTTCACCAATATCTTTGAATATCATCATAACATTTTAGGAATTTCAACATTATAAGGAGTCTACCGTGGAAAAATGGCCATTGTTCATTACCTACTTTCTACATGATTCCAAAAATAATTAGATCCACTAACGAGTTCTATTTGCAGGTTTTGTATTACCATATTTATCCCACCTATTTTTTCGCTTTATCTATTGTGCTAGGAAGATAAATAAGCTCTGACATAGGTAAGTTAGGTTTGTTATACAGTACGATTAAGGATTAGGAGGGGATAGGGAAATGGGCTCTGGCATCCCCTACTCACTCACTGAAACACAACAGCACATGTGCTGTTATTTCACGGTTTATTCACGAATTACGACCTGTTAATTAAATATGCTGTGTACAACAGCTAGAATCTGACATATATTTTTTTTATGTTAAGATCGGCAGACAGGCTGACGGTCCACTTGATGGTAGGTGGCTACCGTCGCCTATAACACAAGCAACGTCACAGGTGATGCAAGTGCGCTGCCGCCTACAGTAGGGAGATGGGCTCTGGCATGCCCTTACTCTCACCGAAACACAACAGCACATGTGCTGTTATTTCACGGTGGTCTTCTGTAAGGGCGTGGTTACTGCCGCCACACGGCCTGTCCAAATGACTACGACAGTGTGCCCTGCTACTACTTTTTTTTGAAGTTTCCTTGTCGCAACCGACTGGTAGAGACAAGTGTACTAAAAAGTGGACATGTGTCTCCAGGGCAGACAATGGTAGAGACAAGTGGATCGTGCGCTTATTTCTTCTAAACCACGTAACGAATTTTGATATGCGTGTGTTGTTAAGCGGAAGGTTTTTTTTACTGTGCTAGGTTACACTGAGTTTGAGTAGTAATAACTAGTTGAACGAACTCATAACATCTGGCGGCAGTAACCACCTCTTACAGAAAAGCAGCGTGAAATAAGAGTACTAGAGATACCAGAGCCCACAAGGTGTTTGTATCTACCTATGTTGTTGTGGGCCGTCAGCTTGCCTGCTAATATTTACCAAAACTAGTGATTCTTTTGAATTTTTCAAGTACCTACAATAATAATAATGCATATAGGGTATAACCACAGTTTATAGTACGTTCTGAATAAATTTAAATTGCTTTAACAAAACTAACTTGAAGCCAAATGAAACACTTTGATGACATGATAGCAAATTTATTTTTCTTTAACCTATTATGACATATTACAATGTTATCCAATTAACTGATGTTTAACAAAATATTCATATAATTTCCAATAAATTATTTTGATATTTGCTTTTTTACGTCTAAAGGTGTATTTTCACTTGTGCAATATTTCATCATAAATGAGTCAAGGCGAAAGTTAACAAAGACTGTTTCTTCGTGCTTATTCGGATTACCTAATACACTATCAACAATTTTGTGTATGCAAGTCCCGTCTTGCCTCTTTGATGATCAGTGAAAAAACTCCTTAACGAGAAAACAGACATTTAATCAAATATGACAACAAAGTTACTTACAATTGAAAGAGCAGCAAGTTTTTTTCAACATTAATTATGTACACAAATATGAAAAAAAAATTACTAAAATTATTACAATTTTTGTATTTGTATCTTTAAGATCACCAACCGAATGGTCAATTGCAGATAATGATGTCCATACATTTGTCTATAACGATACAAATAAAATTTGATTTTAGACTTTTCAAATTAGAATTCAAATTAGAATTCATTAATTATTTAAAATTAATGTTAGTAAATGACAATCTTTTTTTATTTTATTTTGATGAATATGTGTGAGAACCTACATGTGTGTGTTTGTTTACTATTTTGTGATATTTTTATTTTCCTATCTAACTGGAGTAAAATGAACATTGTTCATCATTTTACTTGAGGTGGAGATGAAAAAAAAATCTATATACCCTATACAATATACTATTGTCACAAACATATACTCAATGAGGTTACAATATAAAGAGAGAGGCGAATTTATTTCGGGGTATAATAGAAACTAATTGAAAAATCCGAAAATCTGTACAGATTTTAGACATCAGATAATTAAGAAATCGTAGACATCAAAAAAGCCCGACTACAAGTTAGGATCAGTTTAGATTAAATATATTTGACATATTTTTTATTTTTCTAAAATATCAGCGTACTAACATTTATTAAAAAAAAAACTAAATGTAGGTACCCTAGAAAGCAAACTATCAATATAGACAAGAATAAAGACTAATATTTATTTTTTAATTTTGCTCAGCACAATTATGTTTCTTTGAATGTTTTAATAACACACAGAAAATCCTAATCACATTAATTATTAGAACACTTCTTGTAGAAGAGGACTATTCTTAATATTAAATATTTATAATTTAATGACGGCTTTATTAAAAAAAAAAGTGTGGTCGTCTATGCATGCTATGGCAAATAAACACTTGAAACGCAACTGATAAGGTTGCTTTTATATTTCGTGCTTTGGTCAGGCTTCAACATAGTAGTTTCTCAAAGGTACTGTGTATACTTAATAAATAGATCACCTGAACTATGGATAATAAAATTTATAGCGGAGCCTGTAGTACACAGTATACCTATGAGGTGTACCAAGGGTCCCAACGAGTGCCCGTAGTACATCCAGGTGAACTTGCAAGGTGGGCGACGGGTAAGTAGCCAATAATAGATAACCAGATATTTAAGATGAAAAAAGTTGGTCTCATGTAGTGTCCAGTTTAACAAAATATATCCCCATTGAGTTATAATTAAAATAAATAATCTATCATATTATACGAACGATTAAATAATGAATCATACAGTAAAACCATGAGATTGAATACATTTTTATTCTTTAACTTAAAGTTTAACTAAATGTATGATAAAATTACTGGCGAGATAAATTTAATATAAACAATAATTTTAAAAACATTCTCATTAAAATGATATTGCAAACAATATTAACAACTTTTATCATATTGCTGTACTCCTTTGACCAAAATCTCGTGTGGAATGCTGTGCCATGTAAATAGAATCAACTTGTATATATTACGTTATTATTTTCGTAGCGAAATATTATTGCATGTTGAACCGTCATAGCAATCGCTTTCAGAACAGTGGGCTTTAAAACAATTTATCTCATATACATTAATTACGATAAATAAATAAATAATTTTAAATAAGACACATTTTTGTGACCTACACTGGGAGTTTTTTCAAAACGTCCTTTTAATGAAATTTTGACGAATTTATTCTCAATAGTTACTTTAATTTATATAGATAAACTAAAAATATGAAACGATTTACAACAGTACATTTGTTTGAATATGATTAAAGTGGTGTATAATGCGCCCCTGGTCTGGTCATATAGATGGTAAGCAAAAGGGGTATCTTTTAATTTTTTAAAACGCATCAACTTTTGGAAATAAAAAATAAATCTTAAAGGTCGTTTGGTACTATTCCAGAAAATAAGTAGATATTTCCAGTGAATATTCTGTTTACATTAGGAGACAAACTAGTCCAAGTATATACTAATATTATGAAGGGTGAGAGAGAATTACAAAAAAGTTTATATATATACGTAAAAAAGTATGTCTCCTATATACATATACTATGTCTCCCTGGGGCAATTCTGGGGTGCGTTCATCTAGTTTTTTTTATATTTTGAGATAATTACTGACAAAAAATAAGTTCTTTTTTTGTGTAAACATTTCTGAAATAATTATTTAAAAATCATTTTATGGAAATAATGATTCAAAAGAACAAGCAAGTCATTACACCAGTTTGTGTTACAATAAGTATTTATTATTGGAGATTATCATATTTTTTAATCTTTTTTAATGGCTAATTTGGTTAAAAAAAAGACAAATATAAAAGTAAATTGACTTGGCTTACACTGTAAACCACTGGGAAATTGAGTTACACTGTAAGTTAATTTCCCAATAGATGTTATTTGGATGAGTTGGCTTTTAGTTAAAATCTGTTGTTACAGCAAAGAAAGGTATAGAGAATATCCTCTGAAGATTTATCTACCAAATTGCAGGCCAATATATAAAGTGCAATAATTATTATTTTGGCACAATGTAGTTCTTACTAAAATTGGCATTAAGCCTGCTACAGACAAGTTCTACTTGATCCTGAATGTTTATTGAAGAATTTAATTAAATCAGAAACCTTTTGCAAACCCCTCTACGGAACCGGGCCTTATGGAAACCAAATATAAAACTAGTATATTGAAAGTGATCTTTAATATGAGCAGAATTGTGTTAAAGTTTGTTTGAAACCTGCACATTTGGGCTATTATGTGTTTCGAATTTTGCCCGGTACATAGTTCTTGTCGATTGTGGTATCCTGGAGAAACATATGAAGGCACCTCTCGTTTTGGGCCAATGGGTGGCCGGCTATCTTATTGATGAACACCTCCAAACCTACAAACAATACATACAATAAACAGAAAGCAAAATCAATCTTTGTTTATGTTAGGTCCTCAGGCAGGCTCACGGTACACTTGATGGTAGGTGGCTACCGTCGCCTATAACACAACACAAGCCTATAACCGTCACCTCAAGTGGATACTATTATTTCAGAAGGGTCTTCTGTAAGAGATGGTCACTGCCGCTAGCTGACCAGGGTATGATTGAAGAATCATCTATCAAGCCAATTTGATGGTGTATTGTATGTCATTTTGCATGACAAATAAGGCTGTTATGCAAAATGACCAAGCCAATCTTATCATCTCGATTGGACTTGATTGTGTATGGCTGCTGTAGTCTATGTGCTTATTCACTCTTACATTAACAACCATTTTGTTTGCACCATGTGAGTATATTATTGTTCATATGTTTTATCAAGCGTTATATTTATTAAAAGGAAGAAAGCTGCAACCAGCTAGAATTAATATATAATAGCAATATTTCTGTAGTTTCTGTAGTAGTTTTTGAGTGACCATACACACTGCTATAAATATATATTTTGAATGATTAAATCCATTATTGAAATATATAGTAACAATATTATAGCAATTTGAACCTAGTAGAACAGTCGTAGTGTTGTGAAGGGAAAACATATTTTGGAATATTAATATATACTCAGAGCCACATCTGCACTGGGCTTAATTCTCATATTACGAGGCCACGGACTGGCAAGCGCAGCATAGGACTTCCACACACAAGGGCTCTGATAAGAGCCGCGGGTCGAAGGTGGATTAGGGGGGAGGCCTTTAGCCAGCAATGGATGTTCTACGGCTGAGATGATGATGATGACAATTGATAATAATACTCTGAAAATCAATTTGCTTACCTTTTCTACGATCTTCAATGAATTCTTCTTCAAATATACCATCATCACCACGGAATGGCAACTGTCTTTTTAAAGCTTTACCAGGTAGAGGCGGAACCACTATCTGAAATTACGAAAAAATAAATAGGATCATTTCTACTGTAATCTCAATATTTTTTAATCCTTTATCATACATAACAATATTTATGACTATCTGTTTCAATACATTCATAAAATACTGTTTTTCAAGGGCATTCGCAAAGAAAGAAACTAAAAATATCTTAAAATGGAGGTGAGTTTCGATGATAAATTGAAATGTAATAACATTTACCTATCCCTTGTCCTTAATACTACTATGGCCAGCAGCGCACTTACAGCACCTGTGGCATTACTAGTGTTATAGGCGACGGTATCCACCTACCATCAAAAGAACCATCAGCTTGTCAAACTTAATATATATATAAAAAAATACATATAAAATT
Source organism: Bembecia ichneumoniformis (assembly GCA_910589475.2). Lineage (NCBI taxonomy): Eukaryota > Metazoa > Arthropoda > Insecta > Lepidoptera > Sesiidae > Bembecia > Bembecia ichneumoniformis. Next base: position 1,971,824 of record OU342531.1, read on the forward strand.
TGCAAATAATTAATTAGAAGATATTGTCACTAATTTTAGATATAATAAACAACAATAGGTGTGACAATGGGGAGGTAATTATGACGTCAGAAGGAATAGAATCTCAAATACAAACTAAGGTTTCACTGACATTCCACATTTTTAATCATTAATGTGATTTGCTTTCATTAACTGTTCAAAACATTTTTTTATAAGGCTGATAAGGCAAAGTTTACAAATTTGATAACTGTCAAGTAATGTCATATTCACATACATACCTTACTATCTCTTTCCAATTCGTTTCTAAGCCATTCAAAATCACTGTACCGTCGTCTTACACTGGATTCTTTTACTTTAAATACGGGGAGATTGGTCTGAAAACAGGAAGTAAGTTTAAAAAGATTAATGTCCACTTAACAAGCCTATTGATATGACGGTCCGATACGCCCACAAAGTGATGCATAAATCATGCTAAATCAATTCAATTGTTAATTAAATTATCAATGGCTAATAATAGATAAGTTGTTCGGAGCATACCCTCATGCGAACTTCGTAATCGGTGTAGCGTTTCTTTCCGACTCCCATGGATGTTACAGGGTTCACCACGTCAATTTCCAAGAAGTTTGCCGGCGCCGCGTACGCGTCGTCCAATGTCTGTTTTTTTACGTTTAGTCTTCTCGTTGCATCGGCTGTAGCATCCTCAGCCATCATTGCGTTTTAATTATTTCCAAACAAACACAAATTATAAATTGGACGGCCCACTAATCAAAAGGAAATGACATGATTTGACATTTAGAAAAAAATATCATGGCCAGATATGTCAATTCTACAATTCTTCCAACAATTGCCAGCTTGCATTGAAATCCTACCAAACGGTGGAGATACTATTATTTTCTACGATTATTGTAGTAGAAACATGCCTCTATCTGAAATCTACTTGTTTTGTTAAGATTTTTGAGAACTCATAGATTTTAAACATTATTGTTGTTTTATTTATAAAAATATTCTTGTATTTCAAGATTTTTGAGGATTGAATTAATCTTACATATTTTCATTTAATTTTCATATGTATGTGTGTAAACCATGAACCTTTATTAACGAAGATAATTAATTATACGTCCGAGGTGTAAACACATTCGCAGCTTGTTAAAAATTATCTGTGTTCTGGATTCAGGAAGGTTGTGTCTGTCATATTTTAGTTTGCCAAATCACCTCCAAATGAACACTGTCCCGATATATTTATTTTTAGAAACTGGACAACGGCAACTATTAAGAATATCCATAGAAGCTTTCAAACACGACACAAAAATTTTCGACGAAGTTAGTTACATTTCCAAAATATTTTAAGTGTGAATATATAGATTTGGGTTTTAGATCCTTTTGCAAACCCGTGTACTGAAGACTTATCTATAATTTGGAAAGGGAATTTTTAGAACTCTGGAACAACGAAGAACTCAAAGTAAAATTCAAACATAGCAACCAAGATTTTTGGCTTCAAAAACCAATACCAGTTTTCTATCATGAAATGTGAATTTCCTTATCCTTTCTGAAAATATCAGAAAGGATAAGGAATATAAGTATAAGAAAACGTCATATAAATATAAACATTCTATAATTTATATAGATATTTATTAATATTCTGTATTCAGCATGACCGTCTTGAGGGATGAAACTTTTTTGACGAGATTAGATTTTACAAGAAAGTAAAATCTAATCTCGTTGAATAAAATACTATCAGTGTAGTGTTGCGAAAACACTTTATTGTCAGAAATCTGTTTACTGCATACGATTTGATCTAGGATTTGATGATATTCGTATTTGGTAACACTGTCATGTTAATGTCAAACAAACAAAATTACAATTCCAATACAGAAAATACAAATTTACACAATTGTCGGGGTTATTCAGGTTCATAAATCGTAAAGTTGTTTATTTTTAATTTCACTGCGGTTAAACACATTTAATCAAAATGTTCAATTGTTTATTGATTAAGATTACATGCTCATAATTATAAAAGTCGAAAATACTAGTTCAAACAATGATACAGTTATAGCGAAATATTTTGTGAAAATGTGATTGTTTTTCGTATTTCGCTGTATTTGGCTTTGTGCCATACATTTAATTGCAATTGTATGGGAATTGGGCGCAATGAAGTGGGTAGTGTTTGGTGTAATTATAGTGTTATGGGTTGAGGGAACATTTGGATTTTGCCCATCATTGTGTTCATGTAAGAGTAATAGATCCGGCGATGGAGCCTCAGGTGAACTATTGCCTGGGGATCAGCTGAAACTCAAGTGTGGCGGGACACCTGTACAGATTACAGAACTTAAGGAAATAGACTTGAAAAATGTTTGGACTACCATTATTAGCTTGTGAGTAGATTTGTTATTTTATTCAAAATAATGTCTACTTGTAGGTCAATTTCATAATTTATTTTATTTAAGGGTAGTGTTCCATAGCTCACTTTGTATTGGACTCGATTGATCTAAGGGGATACTATTGTAGGTAAATGAATTGCTTTGTAACTTATCCTGGTCTATTTATTTGATCTAAATGCCTACCTAATGGTTTACCCTTAGCTACACAAGCAACATCAAAGGAGTGCAAGTATATTCTAGTCTCTAATAGTATTAAAGGTAAATGGTAAGGACAAGGTTGGGAACCAGCGTTAAGAGGGAAGCTGGAACAGAGCATTAAGGCAAGCACTATCCAACGAGCTCATATCTTCATCTTATCTTAATATTATCTTATTACTTAAGTTTTAAAATACAAAATGATGTCTCACTAGAGATCCGCACCCCCGTTTCACACAAGTTCAATGTTTTTTATGCAAATTATACACACCTTACCCTTCTCACTTATTACTTTTCAGTAGTGAAACAGGATCAAAATCCATTGAGTGGTTTAGAAGTTACGGGATTACATAAAGATGATTAAAATAAATAAATAAAATAAAATAAATCTTTATTTGCACAAACACATGTTTACAGGATTTTTCACAGTGTTTTCCAAATAATGACTTTTATAGGGAAATTTTTGAGATGTAGTGGTAACATTATTTTAATTTTCTTTCTGTAGGCTCATAATGTAGCTTTCTGTAGGTGAAAGAATTTTTTAAATTGGTTAAGTAGTTTTTGAGTTTATCCATTACAAAAAAACATAAGAAAAATCAAATCTTTCCTCTTTATAATATTAGTGTAGACATGTATGTATAGATAATTTAAATAAATTACTTATACACAGTATGAATGAAACTGAATGAACAAATGCACCAAAAAAATTTACAAACAAAATTATTTATTTTGATTTGTTTTTAACAGTATAAAGTATAAAGTTTTATATTGTTGAGATGCCAGAAAAAACTAACTTTTTTAAAGAATTCTCAACACCTTTTATGATGAAACTTAATTTTTCAAGTATCTGTATATAAAAATGTATAGAATAACACATTTTCACCTCTATTTAACAACTGATTTTTCTGTTTAGTAGCCATTTACCAGCCAAAAATTTGGAAAAAAAATTCTTCCACATGATTATGGTTGAATTTCAACCATTGAGTGGGTGCTAGTTCTAATAATTATATTTTATTGCCATCCTATACAAGATTGTATCCAAAGGTTAAAGTAAGCCAAAGTTTCATCAAGAAGTTTTTGCTTGATTCAGTAATCAATACATTTGTGAATAAATTATTAATATTTTGTTTGTTTTCTGTATACATCTTAGACTATAATATAATAAATAAATATAAAAATACCTTTCAATTATTAGTTTTTGTTATTATATGTGGTGTTGGTGATTTTAATAAGATAATAAACGTATAAAAGAAATAATAAATAAGAACAGTTTCATCATTATTTTTAAGAATTGTAATTTATTCCTGCATTTGTTACAGAAATCTGTCAGGGAATGCTATTTCAACATTATCCAGGGAGTTGCATCTACCCAATCTACAAAAATTGTAAGTATCATTAACAAAATAAAAGAAAATGCTGAAACACATTAATTTTTTTGCTTGAAATGTTTTTTTAAACCGATTTTTACAAAAAAGGTTTTTTATTATAATTTTAATTTATAATTAAATAATTTATTTTCATGGTCCATATTATGAACATTTAATAATAAAGTTGTAATTAAAAAAATATTGAATTAACTATTTTTTTATATAAAAAAATACCTTTGTGTGGTTTGCGTGAAGTACAGCTTAAAAATGCTTTAAGCTGTTTAATTTATTTATATCATAAAAATGCTCTTAATGGACCAGAACTGACCAGATCACACTGGAATTGATTTTAATTTCGTTCAATTCCATTTTGCACCATTTTTTCTATAATATTATGGGTTTGTAAAAAATATAATTAAAAAAAAACTGTTTTAAGCCAATTTCCTGTAACTTTAAAAAGCTTCTTTGGTAGTAATATATTTAAAAATTTAAATATTTAAAAAAATAAAAAATCTGTTTTTTTGATTAGAAGAAAAGAAACTAAGATCAGATAAATGACTGTATAGGTATATATATGTTAATTTTACAAAATGAAATATTTATTTAGTAGTGATAGTTTTATTAAACTGTATTTTCCAATATATCATATTGATTTTTATTATTGGGTTGGTGCATATGAAATTGCCGATTTAAACAGAGGATCAAAAATACACAATAATTTATTTAAAATTTTATTTATTCGTGACAAAATAATTACCATTGGCTTCAATACATAGCAACCAAAGATCCACCAAAGAATTTATGCCATTATAAAAGAAATCATCTTTTTTTGAATCAACAAAAAATTGTCAAAACTTCTGAACATATGATAATCTGTTGGAGAAAGATCAGGTGAGTATGGAATATGATAAAACTTCATATTCCAGCTCATGTGTTTTTTTATTAACGATTTGCGCGACATGTGGTCTAGTGTTGTCATGAAGCAGGATTACACCAATTTTGGCTGTTTCTCTTTTAATTTTCATGCATCTTTTGCAGTTCGACACAATATTTTTGGCGTTCATTGTTTATTTATTTATTTATTTATTTATGTATTTAGATACACCAACAGCATACATGTTGCACATTCTCTATATAATGAGTCACAGAGCATCTCGGCAGACACGCATGCCAATTACAGGCGTACACTACATTAACCACAAACAAGAACGGTAACAAAATAATACACGATCAACTTAAATAGTTCACAGTATTAAGCACGGATATAAGAATTGAATGACAGAACATTGTCAACGATGCCAATAGCATTGATTTCTGTTTACTTATATGATTTATTTATTTTATTTTTAAATGATCTAACGGTGTCCGAGAAGACATTGAGGTCCCCCACGCGGCTATTATTGTCTCACCTTGTGGCAAAAAGTTATAATGAATACTTTGTTTACAATAATAAAAATGAAAAATCAAAACGTGTACGGTAATACGCGCCTACTGTTTTGCGTTGTTGCGCAAGCGGCAATTTCATATGCACCAACCTAATAGATTACCATAGACAATGGCTGCTTGTTTATGCTTATTTGATTAATATAAAAATTGAATTTTATCAATATATGGATATTTTTTTACTTTTACAGGGATTTGAGCAGAAATCACATAAGTTTAATAGAATCAGATGCATTTTACAACATGACCAGCCTGCAGAGGCTTGACTTGTCTTATAACCAGATCAGTAACATCTATAAAGAGATGTTTAAAGGTTTAGTCAACCTGGAGAGGTTAATTTTGACACAGAATCACATTTCTGTACTAAATGCTGGAACCTTTCATTACCTTATTGGACTGAAACAACTGTAAGTATTATTGCTAATTATTAGTCTGTGAAGCCTGACCGATCTTTGACCACAACCTTTTTCATATGTGATCCACTTTTCATCACCAGTTATCAATCTCTTCAAAAACGCTTCGGTTTCATTACGTGTCAATAAAGAATCGCTAATGAGTACACAATTCATAAGGTTTCTTTCAGTGAGCTCTTGTGGCACCCAAATATCGAGTTTTTTTGTGTATCCAGCTTTTTCAAATTGGTCACAAAAAACTGTTTTGTGGTCAATTCTCAGTTCTTCAGCTATATCGTAACCACTGATAAGCCGATCTTTCTCCACTTTTTCAAAAATGGCGTCCCATTTTATCCGTAATAGAGTTCTTCATTAGATTCACTCATTTTGACAGAAAGAAAAACAAATGAAAAATAGCTGGAAATAACATTTTACTAATTTATTTATTTTTTTGAAATGTAACCTTTTTAATGTCATCAAAACCAGCCAGATACAAATAGTACAGCCAAAGATATTTAATTACAAGTTTATACATACTAAACGCGAAAAGACTTTCCGCCACCTAATATTTTTCTTTACAAAAGTAACTTAGTGTTGGGTTAAAGTCAGAATTAATGTCCATAAGTTTTGTTGGTTGGGAATTGTTTTTAATCAAGTACTGATCACCATAAAAGTTGGCACAATATATCTTTTTTCAACGAATATTGAAATATTGATTTCAGGGATATAACAGAAAATCCACTTATATGCGATTGCAATATGCTCTGGGTTGGCGATTGGTCCAGAAATACAAGCGTGAAACTTGTGGGAAATCCTAAATGTGTGTTTCCTGAAAACATAGCTAACAAAACTGTCCGCAAATTGAAAATATTCCTCGATTTGTCGGCGTGCGAAAGTGTCTTGCCCAGTACAACTTTAATCGTGAAACCCGCTCATGATCAAGTGGTCTTTGAAGGGGATTCCCTAACATTGACATGTAATGCTCCGTTTGCATCAGTTCTCGCCAAATACGAACTCAAGTGGATGCACCCAATGCTGCCAACATTAGAAATCTGCGACGTCAACGTGACTAGCACAGACATGCAAGAAGAAGGTCTAGCGGAGACAACTGTCTACTTTCCGAACATAACGACACATCACACTGGCAAATGGATTTGTGTTTACAGCGATCAGAATCACATAAAGCACAATTTTTCACTTGAAATTCTGGTTCTATCCAACAGGACAGAATATTGTATGACAAATCATACAGTAGACAACAAAGGGTTGTACTCTTGGCCTCAATTGTTAGTTAATCACAGCGCCGCAGTTCCATGCGCTAGTGGTGAAGGCATGGCTTACAGGCAGTGTACTGGTAATGCGACATGGGGTGCTCCGAACACAACTGAATGTTCTTACATAAGCAACGTGACTAAATTACTACAGCAATTTGCGTTGTTGAATGTCAGTTTGGTTCAGTACTCTGCTTTGAACGCAACGGAGAGGTTAGCAATGTTGATTCAGGAGAAAACTTATCCTGTAGCGGAAATAGTAGATCCGGACGATGTGATGTTCGTTTCTCAAGCAATAAGAAATTATATGCAGTACATACCAGAGGAGAGAGAGTTGGGTAAGTTTCTTATGCTTTGAACTTGGAGAAATACACACCCTGGTGTTGCTTATGTCCTTGGCGACGGAAACCACCTACCATCACGTGGAGCTGCCTGTCACCACTTATAGTATTAAAAAATATATAATATACTTAATTATCTATTTTATTTCTTATGCTTATTAACACTTAAGACATGAAGTAAATTGTCGTAAAAATATCGACTTTCATGCCATGTTACACCATGGACGAAGGCGCCCAACTTCCCTAGGGGACAATGATCCCAATGGCCCTCGGGAGCAATTTGATTTATATTTATTTATTTTTTTAGTTCTCTGTTATTCCTCTATAATACTAAGAGTGGCGTAGTGTTATTTGACAGTGATTTTCTGTAAGGGGTTGGTTAGTTTTTGACTACAAAATGCATTCAGCTTTCGATTATAAACTAATCATGGTGTTTTTGTTAATTCATAGTCATTCCTAATTCATAGTCAGTCCGTGTCTCTCCACTGCTGGATGTGTTTATTTATTTTTTATTTTATGTATTATATTTTGCAATAAGTGTAATCGACCATGAGCAAATGTGTTGAAAGGTTGTGATTGGTAGAGATGTGCCCTATTAGTCACATCACATTATGTAGCAAGATGTTCATGACAGTCCATCTGGTTGTAGGATTTTACGCCTTTTGAGTCTGTTTATGCAGTCATTTATTGTTAACTGGCAAGCCAACTTATAAGGTCTTTGTCTTTCCAATCTGCATTTATATTTTTCAGAGTTGGTCCTTTTCCTTCACTGTTTCATGAACTTCCTAGTTTTTTATAAATTATGGTGCGTTGAATATCTGTTTCAGGATATTGTTCTGTACCCTCTGGTTGAATCACAGCCAGAACCCCAAAGCTGAATGCCATATGTCCAAACAGGTTGTAGATTAGTACCTTGTTGTCGATGGATAGTTTGAAGTTTCTGCTCAATAATCAATATAATTCCTTGTATCTCATATTGATTTCAATCCTTTTTGTGATAACATGTTTTCTCCATGTGAGTCGCTGTCCAGGTACATTCCCAGATACTTTATGGAGTCATTGCATGGAAGCTGGTTTTATCCCAGTTTTTGAGGCATATTTTGGGCATCTGCTTGGTTCCAAAATCGCAGTGTCGTCTGCATAGGTAGCCTGGGGTCTGTGGTACTGTTGTCTAATTGAATAAAGGATTTATTTATTACATCTTTATATAATTTTTAAGGTTTTTACAATAATTACACATTTATGAATGTTTTTTAAATATGTACTAAAATAATCCTACACATTTTTCAGGTGCAAGCCTCCTGGATGTAATCAGTTCAGCAATGAACATAACACCATCGGTCATGTCGAAAGCCGAAACTCTATATGGTTCATGTACAGACATGCTGGAAGCAGCTGAAGAGATATCATCCTACATCACAGATGTTAGCGGGCATAAGGTATTTTTTATTATTTACTTTAAGGATAACCATTGTAATAGTGTGCACGCTATATAAGTAATAAAAACAAATTGCATATTTTATATTTTGATTTATAAATAGTTTCTTTTATTTATGGAAGAATTAAACTTTTACACGTTTAATAGATGCATGTAAAATAGATAATACTTATTTTATATGTTTGGAAATTGTTTGTCATTTCAATTCATTCAATTCATTTCAAAAATCGGTCTAGTGGTTGTCAAGTCGACAATCAGTTCAGTGACCCTTGGATATTCCAAAAAATGTCTTATTGGTTCATTTCCTGACAATTACGAACACAACGAAAAAAAAATACATGTTATATATAATAAACATGTATACTATACTGTACTACTATTTTTTACTATACTATATGTATACTATATAGTTGAACGAATGATTTTCTATTTTATTTTTTTATGTTAAGATCGGCAGACAGACTAACGGTCCACTTGATGGTAGATGGCTTCCGTCGCCTATAACACAAGCAACGCTAGAGGGACTGCAAGTGCACTGCCGACTACGGATAGGTAAGGGATAGGTAGAGGATAGGAAAATGGGCTTTGGCATTACTTAGTTACCGAAACACAGCAGTACACGATTACACGCACTCTTATTTCACGGTGGTCTTCTGAAGGGTATAAGGTCCGCCAGACGGGGTGCCCAAATGATTACGAGATCAGAGCGTTAGGGCAAGCACCCTAACCACTCATCCAATGGGCTCGTCGTACGTGACTTAGTTTATTATTATTAAAGAATGTTAAGAAGTTATGTTCGATTATTAAATAAACTTACATTCATAGAGTTACAGCCCTACTAGCCCTAGGTATATAAGTTACAACTCAATTTTGTGTAAAATATGGCCTAATTTAAAGTATGAGTGATGAATTATAAACAATCCATTTGGATTGGATATGACTGGATTTTCTGTGAAGAAAGCTTGTGTGTTCGCAGAGGAATATGGCGATCGAGAGTTTTCCGGTGCAAGAAGGATTCAGCGGCGTCACTTGCGTCTGGTACAGCGCGCGACGCCGTCCGATGCAGATGCAGCGCCCGCGGCTCCACTGCACCACCACCAACAGGACTGTGGCGCCATTGTTCTCCGTCTCCGATGCATTCATACATGCTAGTGTTCAGGTAAGCTCGATCGAAGACTCAACCGCTCGAGTAACTGATCAGTATTTCCAAACCCACAGGAATGCTCTTTGCGATGTAAAGGAAATTAGCGAGTCATTGCAACCAATAGAACATACTTTAACATGTGTTTCATTCGCCGAGGCGAAAGAAAATATCTTTGCAAAGAAATTTGGATTTTTTCAAAACCAAAATATTTTAATGGAGATATAAATATTGTACTCAATACCTATACTTATTCCTGACTACTTTTTAAACTTACTACTACTTACTTTTTTTACTATTTTACTTTACTTAATGTACTTTATTCTGAATAAAATTAATTGTTAAAATTTCTTCAACATCCATTTCGCATTGCATAACTACGTGAGAAATGGTTCGAAGTAAACTTGCCTATTCGAAGACCAGAAGTGTCTAATAGATTTAAAGTACCTAGCGTTCAGATCTCGCCTGTTTCCATTTAGTAGGAAGGCTGTATTTTCTTCAATTAATGATGAAATATTAATAGTTTGTGTTTTAAACCCACCCATTCATGATATGATACTTCAAACATATATAAATGTTTGTTGGGTACAATTGGCCAAAAAAAGTCTTGAAAAATATGGATCGCTCTGAATGCTTGCAGATCCCGCACACCCTGGTGTTCGCGGCGGGTGCGGGGCCGGGCGCGGGGCCGCTCTCGCTGGTGGTGTCCGTGTGGGAGGCGGGCGCTCTGTTCCCGCGCGCGCCACACACCGAGCGAGCGCCCGCACACCGCGCCAAGGACTACTACGGCCGCACCACACGCCGAGACGATCTCGCCGTTGAGATTGCCTCGCCTGTGCTCGGCTTCCATCTCAGTGAGTCCAAACAAAATATCAACACCAGCACAAGCGACGCGAGCCGCGGTGGGGCCTTCAGCTTCAGTCGCGATTAGGCTGAACTGAAGGCAAGGCAACTTCACTTTGCACAATACCGTGCGTTCTAGCCGGTTGCGCGAACTAATTAAAAAAAAAAAAAACAAAATACTAATAAACGTAAATTATAATTGTGGTATAAAGGTTACATAGTATGAAGTGTTTTCACACGCTAGGGAGCACTGTGGCGGTTACCAACACTATCGCAATTCAAGATCGCTACCGCGGTTTATCTCCCAGGAGAGTACCTGCACTGCAAGCGAAAGCAGATGGCCGTATACCCACGACTCATAAATTTGTGTCGCCCTACCGACTGTTTTGAGAATTCCATAAGGTCAACTAGTTAGTCCAACTACTATAATAGAACAAATTGGACAAAAAAGTGCAAGCAGTTCTACTGCAGGGTATAAATTTAACTTGAAACTTGAAATATTAGTTTAATACTGATTGACAACTGAACTAAACAAACCTTTGATCTACAATCTCATTGTTCGCTTCAGGGAACGTAACAGTGGAGTCGGAGTTGCTGGAGCCGGTAATAGCGACAGTACGGGCTCGGTCGCCGCCTGCCATGGATGCGCGTGCTGCCGTCTGGGACCGCGCTTCTCGCCGCTGGCAAGACAACAGCACGGGTACGTAGAGGGGCCATCTTGTACTCGGATCACGTCTCTCGGCAATAAACCTCATTAGCTAGCTTTAAGGCTACGGTTTCCTATTAAGTGCCATATGTGACATGTGCTTCAAATGTTTGCTCGATGTAAATGTTTCGCTCGAGGTCTGAACGCCAGGCACAGCATCAGCGGTCAATACATATCTTAGCAGCGAACGACGTCTCAATCACAACAGCAGTCAAGCAGTGTTTGACTGTGGTTATATGTCATTTTGTACTGACGCTAGATACGACGTTCACGGTGCAATAAATATAATAACGTCGGAACGCCGCCATCAACATGTGAAAGAGACGGCAGTAGTACATTTCTTTTGTAAGCATTGTGCTGCGGCGTACACCGTGACGTTGTGAACAGCGGATGGCATTTATAGGAGACCACAGCCAAAAAGAGTTATTCTTTTAAGAGATATTGTCTAAATTGTGTTTACAGATTGCAAGATATCGAGGGCAGTTTCCGACATGATCATAATAAGCTGCACGAAGCTGGCTTATGTGGGGCTACTGCAGAACGTGGAGACCGGCATTTACGGGGCGAGGACCGACGGCGCCCGGTTCAAGGTATCCCATCCCGCCATCTACGTTGGCAGTCTCATCCTCGTCGGCTGTCTGGCCTGCGCCACCTTCACGTACATCATGTGCTATCCTGCTATACAGATGTCGAGAAAAGCTAAACACGCCCTCATTAACACTTGGCTGGCCATAGCCTTGCTCTGTTTCTTGTACACCCTCGGTATCTATCAAACCGAAGACATCAAGTTGTGTCAGATACTAGGCTTGATGATACACTATCTCTCCCTGTCTTGTCTTCTGTGGATGTGCGTTTCCGCCAGCAACATGTACAAATGGGTTACGAAGACTCACGGCCCAGTGCGGACTCCGGAAGACGAAATTCCACCGGACGTACCAATACAGAAACCGATACTGGGGCTGTATTTGGTGGGGTGGGGTATAGCCTTAATCGTGTGCGGCATATCAGGTGCCGTCAATCTAAAGGATTACGCCGGGTATTCACAGTGTTTTTTAAGCACGGCGCCGGCATTGAGCGCCTTATTTGTGCCGGGCGCTATTCTTCTGCTGTTTCTATTAGCTCTGTTCTTGCTCATACGCTGCACTATAAGGAGTGTGAATGTTCAACTATCCGAAGGCACACAGGCGACGGAAAATGTTGATTTAGAGATGTGGGAACCCAATCAGCCGACAGAAGGCGAAAGACGTAGCATAAAATCTGCCGATTCGGAGGTGGAAGATTTGGAGCATACGCCTATAATTCAATTGCGCGCTCAAGTCATAGTTATGTGTCTGTACATGTCTGTGTGGACTTGCGGGGCAATAACGGTCTATAGACCGCTTCCCGCATACTTGCCTTACCAGGAGGATATTTGTAGTATAATTTACGCCGTATGCGCCACGATCCTAGGCACCTTTATACTTTTCTTCTACGGCATCGCGCGCAGTGATGTCAGGGCGCAATGGTCTATGATGCATTGCTACTTGCAGAAGAGCAAGCAGTGCTGCAGGAATAGGAGCGTTTTCGATGCGAGCCAGCCGGGTTTACCGCCAGGGAGTTCTACAATTCCTGCCCCGCCGGCAGTTCCCGGAGCGCTTTCGATACCGAACGATAATAGATCCCGTTCGGGCAGCAGGAGTTCTAACAGGACCAATTCTAAAACGAACAATAGTGGCACGTACAAAGCCGGCGCTGAATTGAACGGACATACGTTACAGAATGACCATATGAAAAACATAAACGGAAAAACCAACATAAACCTGGTCGTTTTGCACAGACAGCAGTACAGATCGGACAATTCTATGATGACGTATCAGGAAGACGGGTCGATAGGTCCCGAGGTGTTTTATAATCCGAATCAGATGAATGTCGCCAAGAAGTTTTTCAAAAAGCAACGTCAGAACGTTAGGAGGAATTGCTTCGAGCTCCCGCGACGCGATTGCGAGGAAGACTCCCACGTATCCTTACCACCCGACGGTGTTGCCAGCATTATTAACGCCGGCTCCAAGATTAACAACACCAATTTGCACGTGGAACGAACCAACAACGGCATTAAGGAGACCCGACACACCCTGGATCCCAACATATTGGATGACGACATGAAGGATTACAAGAATTACTCTTCGGATAGAAAGTCATGGGTTAAAACCGACGATAACAAGGCTGGGCGAGGACAAATTATGAACATTTACACTAATGTCCCTGAAACTCAGGTGCCTCAACATCAGATAGTGAAAGCGAAGGTTTCCAAAGACTTAAACACTCAAAGCAGCGCGTCCGAAGAGTGTCTTCGTAGTCATACACGCGAACAGCCAGAAATGCGTACGATTTCCCAGCAATGCAGCCTGGAATACAGTTCGGCCTCGGAGATAGCCATGCCTCATACTTGCTCCGATCAAACCCTCAATACTCATTCCGAAGTCACTTCGTTCCAGGACACCCAAAGTGCTTTGTGCTCGACCAACGAAATAACGGACACCGAAAGTTTCGGACAGTACATAGACTACTTGCAACCGAACAAAAATGAAACAAAAGACGGCATAGACAAATCCCTGCAGGACATTTCGGAAGAATGCACCATGGAGAGTGACGATGTTAGTCGGAGTATACCCCAGAATTTGGAAGAGGCCGGATTGGGGGAAATGGATAATCTGCTTCAGAATCCTGAATCGAAATTAGATGACAAGGGGCAGTTTTATATGGCAAAGACGACGTATGACTTCGAGACGTGTAGTACGAATGCCAGCGAACAAGGTTTCGAAAACGAAAGTGACATTTACTGCCCCAATTATCAAATGTCAGAAGTCAGTATACGAAGCCACGGGCTTTACGCTCCTTCGCCTTCGTCGATGTGCCCCAACGAGATAAGTTTCAGCAACGAGGACGTCTCGAACATTGAGAGTCAGTATGTGAATTTCGACCCTGGCTGGAAGACGATAAAGTCAAATCCGAAATTAGGGAAATATGTACCCACGCCCGCTCTCAGCTGTCCTGAGGTGAACCGTTCTAGTCCGGTCTCGTATGCGAGCGAATTGGACGAACTGTACACTCAAATCACGAGCAGAGACAAGGCCGCGGCGAAAGGGGGGCTCGACGTCACCGTCAACAGTGACGTCACACTGAAGCCTGCAGACAGCGACAGTTGTATCAGCGAAGCGGTATCCGATGTGGAGTTCAGAGGAGAGACCACCGTATAGACTTTTTGGTTTGATTTGGAATTTAATGGGTTGTTTTGACACACCTGTTTGAACGACTGAAATTTTGATTTTAATAATAATAATTGTGCCAAACAAGTAATGACAGATTTCACAATCATTCCAATATTGTGAAAGGAAATTTCATGTTTACAATTTGTATACACTTGTACATATAGGTAGATTTTTAAAGCAAATTTTGCATTTATCATTGAAGACGTAAAATACTATTTTTTTTTTAAATGTGTTTAGCATTAAACTGTCGAATTCTATAGCAAAATACGTTGATTTCAAAGCTGAAACAAATACAGTGCCATTAAAGTATAGCGTGTAAGATGTTCAATAAGTTGTGTAATTTATATTGTAAAGTTATTTATTTGTAAGTATACATGAAAAATAGAAGTGGGCGAGACAGCTTATGTGTTGTGACGTCGTCGTGTGAAGCTTTCGATATTTTCTAATTAGACTCGTTTAATTTATAATTAATTTTCTAATTAACTAAGTTTTTTGGCAATTCAAACATAAAAGGAATAATTTAATTACTGTGACATTTTACAATCATTAAAATCTTGAAGCAGTCAGATTGCCAGGACAGATTTCGTTTGACTTTTTAATATATTTACTACTTAGACGTTTACAAAGTTGAAAATCTTATGACTTCACTGCCATCCGTATTTACGTTTGGAGATCTTTTGTTCTTGTAGCATGTTTTTACTAAAGTTATTCAGCAAGTGTTCATTAGATTCGACTAAGATTTATTGTGTGTTTGAGCAATAATTTATGATTTGATTTTTTAACGTATTAGTATTAAGCTGTGGCGATGCGATATCACCAAAGGCAAAAAAATATTAGCCACTAAGGGAAGATTTTAATCTTAGTGGCAAATGTTAAAAAAATTATTACAAAATTGATTTAGTACTATTGAATACTAGAAAATTAAAAAGGTACTGTGTACTGAATTTGCGACATGTTATCTAACAAGAGATCTCACGTCTACAATCTAGTCTTCGCTTTTCTAAAACGATTTTTTTTTGTAATTTTACATAGTACGATTTGTACATAACGATGTGTGCCTATTTGCTGTTGTAAATTTTCTCTATGGCCTAACTGAACGATGTGTTTATTGTTTATGGCTGATATCTCAATGTTGAAAGCGTCAGGAGTGGAAACTTTGGCAATACTTATACCATCAATTAGAAAAATACGGGAGGTTACAGATATTGTAAGTAACGAAACGCATTTACTTTCGCTGTTGCATATAATAGATCTTTCATACATTTTAATACATAAAGAGCGATAATATTATAATAAAGTATATACATATATTATAATATTATAATAAAAATATTTTTGTGTTGATATGCACGTAGTTATTATGTGAATATTTTATAAATATTATCTAATTTTCAGTATACAAACCCAAGTAGCCAGGCTGTATTCCAACATAGATTTTAGTTAGATCTTTTCGCATATAGCACAAAATTAAATATATATATTTAAATAACATTATGTTGATTATATTAAATGTATAAGCTGGAAAAAAACATACATTAAAAAATATATTCCCGAAATCTATATTGGTAAAATTCAGTTCAGTTAAAAAAAAAAACATTTTAAATGAATCTCCAAAAGAAACTCATATATCATTGTGAGACTATTACGAAATTAATTGAGCAACTTACTTCAATATCTGTGACTGAACTAATATGTGTTTAGTTCTTAGGAAATTGTGGTGACGTATTTTAACGCGTGTTCGCTACGCAAAGAAACTGGAAAATATGTTGTGCATTTTTGTCGCATAGCATATTCTTTTTATTATTTCCTTGCATTATTATTCTATATTAATAATTCGAACTATTAATGAGCCTCAAACGAATGACTAAGTTTGAGGTTAGATCAATAAATATAGGACCTTCTACTGTCCGCTGATTTATATTGGGTATACAAAATCACCAAAAGAATAAAAATGTGTTTTACTTTCACTTGAAGGCGTCAGGTAATTCATTTTTGAGTTTAGCCACAAATTTGGTCTCGGATTAATAATTAGAAAAAATTACATGTCAGAACTAGATTAAAAGACTGACGCCCATAAAGGCACAAGACTGTCCACGTCCAGTGTTGGTAAAATGTGATCAGTAACTATTATTGAATAATACCTACCAATGAAATGATGTGGACGTATTGTTACGATCAATTTCATGCTATCACTAGTTGAATACATACCGAAAATTTTGAAATTGTATACTTAAGCTCTTTTTTTAAGTAATCGTGTCAAAAAAAATTGATTTTCATGAAAAATAAAACTATGTTCGTGCTTTGTCAATAGGAAAACTAATGCGACAAACTTCTTTAGGCTTATCGCGGAATTTATGCAGTTTTAATACATTTATTTGTTTTATATGTCAAGTACAAAATCTGTTTCCGGATTATTGGAACAAGTCGAAGATATAACCCTAATTTACCGTTTAATTTTAAAAATTATTAACGATTTTTATTATCGCCATCTATGGCAAGGTTAGTTGCGGATCCAGAATTTTCAATATCCGCCTATATGGATCACGTCCGCGAACTATACGGGTGCGGATTTCAAATTGATTTAGAGAAGCCGAAATAAATGATTGAAATTGATAATTTTAATAAATTTTTATTAAGTATCTGATCAAATTTTTGGAGAAAAAAATCTGAAACAAATCCATAGTTCATCCTGGGGAATCTGCGAGAGTAGAACTAGCTCCATAACCACATCCGCATTGATTACTACAGATACGATGCGAAAGTTCCGCGTTTGCTTTATTTAATTTATCCGCGGCGACACCCCTGATCTACAGCCGTATCTAAAATGTTTAAGTAAAAATATCTCGGTTGTATTGTAAATCCTCTGGTTGGCTTGTGTGATGCTTGTTTTTAATTAAAAACAGTCTAAATTGACTCATATTTCATGGGAATAAAGCCCAATGGAGTTTTTTATGAGCGTAACTATGGCGATTTGTTCTATATAGTAAATCTTATTGAATTCAAAAGCCGACCTAATATGGGCTATGTGATAAAATAATCTTCCTTCAGTGCGCTCTGAATCGAGCACAATTTTAATGTAGAATAGTAGTGTTTGAGAACTATTGACTTTTGTGAATATATTATATTATAATTAATAGCGAAAGAAATTTATAAACGGTTAGCTTTTTGTGGGCATATTTGCATAATAAAAAGCATTCGCACTTGTAACTGTGTTTTTATTTCAATCAGATAAAAATATTTACAACGGACTTATCAATTTTATTTACACATAAAATATGAGATAGGTAAAATAATGTTTTTAGTTATTCATTTATTTATAAAAACTCACGGCTTAGTGTAGGTATAGGTATATTTAAGAGCTTCGAAAACGAGGGATAGTCCTTAGAGTACTTTTTGTTCAAAAATAGAACGCTTACAACTACTTAGATCGATAAACGCACACGAGGGACAAAGTACTAATTACTAAAATAACCGCAGACATCGAGAGTTAAAAATGCGTGGGAATCCCCGAAAAATAGAGAACTAAGGTGCCAAGGCGCATCAACGGCCAACGCACACATCGGATTTTAGACCGCGTTGAGCGCTCGAGAGCGACGTATGCACGATGAAGCTTGAAATAAATTGTAGGTATAATTTGTCTCCCACGGACAAAAGTCCCTCGTCTGCGTTGGCCATTTTTTCTTCATACTTTCTCTTTTTCTCTTTTAGGAAGAAATTTCCCTAGTCTGGACTTTAAAATTATTTTAAACAGTAGAACCCTTTACTGAAGTAACTTTTGAAGTGACATCTGAAACAAATAAAGTGAGTTTTTTAAGTATAACAATTGTTTTTATAATATTATTTTTTTACTTGACAAGTCGACTGGTAATGGAAGTCGTAAGCGTTTTACTTTATTTTGTTATAACATAATGAAGTAAGTACATGTATTTTTATGATTAAAGTCAAAAAAATAAATATGAGCCTTTTTTACTATGGCTACCGTCCCTGGAAGCGAACAAAAATAATGACGGTTCACTTGATGGTAGATGGCTACCGTCACCTAAAGACACAAGCAACACGATGGACGCACATGCTGCATAAATTGAGGGTAACACTTGTTCTGTATTCTATACTGTGCGCAGCAGCACCTATCCAAGTGATTCGGATGAACTCCTTATCTGGGGGAAATCACAGATAATTTCAGGACCTTTACCATGAGTTTACAATGACCGCACTCGCTAGCGAGAGCGTAAAACATTTATATGAAAAACTGTCAACTGTCAATGTCAAATTGACAATTTTCCATATAATATAAATATTTTACGCTCTCGCTAGCGAGTGCGGTCATTATAACTCATGGTAGAGTTACAGATCTGAGATGAACTCCCCATAAAACTAGCCTTATTTTCAATGAAGTTTGTAAAATATACAAACCGTGTTGGTGAACTCCCGTCCTCGGCCGGCCACAGCGCCGAGCATACGGCCAACCAATCCGCGTCTTTCCTGCTCCTTATCCTGATCTATCGAGCGGTCTTTGCAAAGCAGAAAGTCCGTTATGAGCTGGTGCACGGCTGGGTCTTCTGGTGACGGCGTGCCTACTAGACGCAAGGTAGCTGCTGAGCAATATTGGGCGCTGCCTACAAGCTGTGCGGCCGAAGTACGCGCGCCGATCAACAAGGCCGGTGCGGAGACGCCACTACTATCTTGGATGCGCCACCACGCCGCGCCTCTCACATAGTTGAGCGCCCCACTCCAGTCGCAAGCCCTAGAACTTGACCATCGGACTCCATCGCTCTCCTGCAGTTCGCACTCGGCCAGCCATTGCTCAGGAAAATATGGCCACTGTTAAAAGAAAACATGGCTACTATAATAACAATTAAATAATTTGCAAGAATGATGTATAAGTATTCTTTTATTTTCAAAGACCACATTAAAAATAAATAATATCCAATTACTTATCAAATTAAAATAAGCATTTTTTTTTCTTTTTATTTAATTGCTGTTGTTTTTCATTATGGCCCTAAAGGCAGTTTATTGGCCCGCTAAGGACTTTGTCATGGTTAATTGGTTCTTATATAAATGTTATAAAATTGCGAGATAAGAACTTATTGGCAGTCACATTATTCATCTGGACTCTGGGATAGCTTTATCAATGCAATTAATTAGTGTAATTTTCTTTAATTTGATTTATGCCAGTAATTGATGTATTATGGGTATTATATGTATTACATGTAAGCAATTATTTCATAACATTAAAAGTAACTACCAACAACGAGAAGAAAACGTTAAAGTTTATATTAGACAAGCCGTGAAAATTAAGATAAACCATTTATCTATACACATTATCATAAAGTCTCTGTCTGTGTCTCCGTTAACTTTTAAAGGAACCAATGGATTTTGATAGACGAGGAAGGTTTATGTACCTATATGAAATTGCATTCTTGCGAAGCTGGAGCGGGTAAAGTATATAAAATAAGATACTAACCTTTGAAGTAATAGGAAATAAAAGAATAATGTTTCCCTTTTTAAAGCAATTCAATTTATATAGTCATGTGTTATAGTTTTAATTATATATTATATAGGTATATATAACAACATTAAGTAGGTATTAGGTAATCAGATAATAGAAATTTTGGACACTGTTGTTATGTGGACAGAATGTTTGTAATGTCAAAATAATTGCTTTTTACTAAATGTATATCAAAGTATACTTATGTACCTACTTATAACAATTTTTTTTTAAATTTTATCTCTTTGTTCTGGCTAACGGATTTTGACGAGACTTTCACTTGCAGAAAGCTGAATGCTGATGTTATAAGTTAATGAATATAAGAAGTATTACTTTACCTGAATAAAATATAAGGCTTTGTTGCAGAAGGGTGCTGGCGGATACTGCCAGTAGAGATTCGGGTGTGGTGCTCCAATCACGATCAACTTGCTGATGAGTGCTTCGTGACAATGCACTAAATACCTTAAATAAAAGACAAACATTCTGTTTTGGTTTAAAATATTGTGACTAAACATAGCTTTAAATCACAAAAAGACGTATCTTTTTAAACGATGAAAAATTATAAGGCTTCATAAATATAACAGGTTCGACGTTTGCTGTTTTTTAAACCCAGAGAATAGAATTAGGGAACATAAATACATGCGTCAGCTGACGCACGAATGTGAAAGTGACAGACGTAACGCTTTTTAATTAACGCTTGTATAGTAGTACCCAACTGATATGGCTTGCCGATGTACCTGCGCAGAAGACGAATTTTTAAAGCGTTGGTAATGCTATCGACCAATCGGCACGCTCCATACACTGCGCGCCTTTTTCCAGTACCGCTATTGGTCGCCAGCTGCCGCCATGTGAGCGTGCGCCGCTTGACATTAGTCAGCCGGACGGATCGAATGAACTCGTGCGAGTGTGACGGAACTAACAGCTGCATTGTATTATGAACCTTATAGATATTTTATCTAAGGTTAATTGTAACTTTAAGCTTTCTTTAGTAATCGTCGGAGCCGTACTTTCTTTTCTGCGCGAACGAAGATTCACGACGTGCCTTATCAATTGTGTATTACTATACGTATATTAATTTTACTCTTCATAAAGAGTTCATATCGGGGGTCTCCAAAAATTGCATCCGTAAGAAGCCGGGGCGAGTTACTAGTTGTATAAATAAATGCATATTGCACTATGAAATATTGCAAAGGCGTAGAACGTAAATGGTAGGTAATTTTAGATAAATACATTTGCAGGTATATGTAGAACATTTGTTTAAGCAATACTTATGTAGGTACGTATAAAATACAGACATATAAATACAGACTCAATAATCAAGAGGCAGTCTCTTTTTGGAGTAACATTTCACAACAGAGCGACGAGCAAACACATTTAATACATAATCAAAATCGGTCAATGACAGTCCTGAATGATTTTCAATAGCCATGAATCATTAAATTGTTATCAATCCACAATATGTTTCGTAGTACAGTGGACCGCAATTGCACAATCATCTACCTCTAGCAATCCAAGTAGATTCAAATAAGAAATATCTTCACTAACATAAGAACGGTCTTTATTGCGTACGTCTTGCATCTACCACCAGATCTAAATGCATATTTTATGAGGAAGTACCTGCCTACTCTCTTACGAGCAAATAAACGAACGCACTCACACACACACGCGTACCTCTACTTATTTGGTATATTAGGTGGGGGAAAAGTCTTTTCGCATACAGCAGGTATTTGTATCTGGCTTGCTTTGATGACATTAAAAAGGTTACATTTCAAAAAAAGAAATAAATTAGTAAAATGTTTACAGCTATTTTTTCCATTGTTTTTCTTTCCGTCAAAATGAGTGAATCTAATGAAGAAATTAGATGCATTTTAAAATTTTATTACAAAAAAGGAAAAAATGCAACGCAAGCCGCGACAAGAATTTGTGACGTTTATGGACCTAATATAATTCTTTATGGACCCAGTGTAAGAATAGCACAAAATTGGTTTAAGCGTTATAAATCCGGGAATTTTGATGTCAAAGATGCACCTCGCTCTGATCGCCCTGTTACGGATAAAATGGACGCCATTTTTGAAAAAGTGGAGCAAAATTGGCATAAGTACCAGTAGTTACGACATAGCTGAAAAACTGGGAATTGACTACAAAACTGTTTTGACCTATTTGAAAAAAGCCGAGTACACAATAAAGCTCGATATTTGGGTATCACACGAGCTCACTGAAAGAAACCTTATGAATCGTGTACACATTTGCGATTCTTTATTGAGACGTACTGAAACCGAACCGCTTTTGAAAAGATTGATAGTGATGAAAAGTGGATCATACGACAAGAACGTGCGAAAAAGGTTGTGGTCAAAGGTCGATTGTACCAAAACCCGGGTTAACTCGCAATAAGGTGATCTGTGTGTATGGTGGGATTAGAAGGGCATTGTTCATTATGAGCTTTTACCGCCGGACAGAACCATCGATTCGGATCTCTACTGCCAACAACTGATGAGATTAAAACAAGAAGTTGAGAGAAAGCGGCTTCATCACGACAACGCTAGACCACACACATATCTTTAGCCACTCAGCAAAAATTAAGAAAGTTTGACTGGGAGGTCTTAATACATCCACCATATAGTCCTGACCTTGCACCTTCAGATTTCCACCTGTTTCGGTCTCTTCAGAATTCTTTAGGCAGTATCAGGTTAACATCAAGAGAGGACTCCCAAAACTACTTGGCGCGTTTATGTGACGAGAAGGCCCAAAATTTCTGCAGTAACGGTATCATGTTACTACCTATAAAACGTCAAAAAGTCATCGAACAAAATGGCACATATATACTGTAGTTAAATGTAAATAAAGTTAAAAAAAGTCTTGAGTTTTCATAATAAATGCAAAGAAAGTTTTTCCTCGACCTGTAATAAAAATTTTATTATTATTATTATTTTCGTACAAGCTTTAATTCTGTCAAACGTTATTTAATAGGCAATCTAATTTAATGTGCTTGTTAATTATTAAAAAAATCTGCTTATGAAACTCGTAAAATAGGTATTATTTGACGCATCAAACATTCATGATTCACGCAGTCTAAATCTTTTAAATGTTTTTGTACTTCGAACTCACGCAACTAAAGAATTGATAAGAAAAGCATGTTTATCCGTAATGATAAATTTTATTAAAGGGCTACTTTTAACAACCAAGGTCGATTGATAGTTTACAATAAAAATATTATAAAGAGTAAATCAATTGTTTGTAAATAATCTCAAAACTATACTTAATTGGTTTTGAAATATTTCAGTTATAGAAAGCTACATTTTCAGCTAGTAACATAGGCTGTATTTTATTTTATAAAAAAATCCTTTTCCTATAAAAGTCATTATTTTGCGTGCAGCTACGAAAACTATTGATGATACATTAAATAATGTGCTAGGTACATGTTTATAGTGTCTAACTATAATAGTTACGTCACAATAACAGTGTTTTGTTCAATTTAGTCAATCAAAGTACTGGTAGAATCGAAAGATGATGACATCCATGTTAGGTATGTATTAATCCATCATACTAAATAGTTTCATAATCAAAGTTGTTTATGTACATTTAAATTTCTCTTTAAACTATTCGAATCGGACGAAATTATGACGGGTATAAAAATGTTAAAAGTAAATAAAATGCCGCAACAGCCACATGCTCATATAATTTTTTGGTATAAAATTATATATTTATACCTTAAGACGAGGTCCACGCACATTCTAGTCTATTATTTAGTAGGTATGTAGATTTCGTATAGGGACACTAACAACAAGATGGAATCTTCACTAATAATCTACCGAATAATTACCTACTATAGTATCTATTCCCTTAGTTATAAATAAAACAAAACACTACACAAAGGAGGACAGGTAAAATTATTGGATAATCTTGGAATCCAATACGGGTCTAGTCATTACCTTTCTATACCTAATCAAATTTTCGCTTTTTTTAAATTGCAGGATTTTAGAGATTTTAGACCATTATGTTTTTTTTAAAAAAAAAAAAAAAAAAAAAAAAAGACTCCTTGATAAATTTATTACAAGTCGTTTCCACAAGAGAAGGAATATTTCCGTGATTTTGTGAACCGTTTTCGGTGAAATGTTTTTAAAGAGTGGTATGAATTTCTTTAAAAAAAAGTCTGAGGGGATGCTCAAAATATTTTAATCTTCTAATGTACTTCTAATGTACTTCAATCAAAGCCAAAAATGGCTGACTATCTGAAAAACTTTCCTATTTAGGTAATACAGAATTCAAAATGGTGTGACACGTCCCATATTAATTATCTTTTGAAACCAAAATATTAGTATCGTCGAGGAGCTTATATCACTATACCACCTTTCATGCAAAATGTCACTTTTTATTTTTAAAAAATCATTTTTTTACAACTTATTTTAAATAAAACTAAAATAACACTGAAAACAAAAAAAAAAATTTAATAGTCTCATGAGTCAACATGCTGAAGAGACACAATCTACATAGTTGGGAAATGGAGAATCGTAATGCAAGGTCAAGTACTAATTGAAATAAACTATTGGTGAAACGGAAATAAGTTTTTAGAAAAAATTAATTAAAAAATAGGTATTATAATACCTAAGGGTCAGCTCACACCACAGTTCAATGATAAGTGTAGTGGCGCGTCGCCACGCGGGGCCGCCGCGCTCTGCGAATCATTGAACTGTGTACCTTTTGGGGTAGTAAATAAGTTCTATATTACATTGCTATTTTAAAAAGTACGCGCCGCGCCGCTTCCGGTGTGAGCTGACCCTGTGTTCGAAATTACCGCCTCCCTCTGTAGCGCACGTGCAAATCTTTCTACTATTTCTATTCTTTCTTTTATGGAAACAGAGTGAATTTTCCAAAATAACATACTTCCAAAAGAAGGCAAAAATCTCGAAAACCGTGCGACTCTTCCAAATCGAAAATATGATAATAGATAGGTCATGACTAGCCCTATCTTTGATTCATAGTTTATCCATTAATTAGCGAACAACCTATAAATCTTTATATATAAAAATGAATCCCCATTTCCCTTGGTCACGGCATCACGCGTGAACGGGTAGACCGATTTCAATTCGGTTTTCACCAATGGAAAGAGGGATAAACGGGGAATGTTCTTATATATAAAAATTGCATCCCGGGCGAAGCCGGGGGCGGGTCACTAGTATGATATATATAAAGGTATGAAAATCTCCAAAAACCATATGTGCCATACTAGTATAATAATAAATAAATAAATGTGTACCGTAGTCTCGTAGTCATTCCGACAAATTGTCTCGTAATCAGTTTATCAAAAAGCGCTCATAAAAAAACATCATATAAATAAATGATTGATAGATTACTTTACTTAAATATGTGTTCGTAGTTATTATGCATTCTTATCGGTCGCTGTTACACTTTTGACCCAAGATTAAAAATAAGTCATATCTTTATTGATTTTTCACCTACATTATGACGACAACGATGCTCTGCAGATTTTTAATTAACTGTTAGTCCTACTAATATTATAAATGTGTCGGTCTGTGAGTATTTATTTATGGTTTATAACTCATTCATGCAGAAACTATTGTAAGGATTTTCATTAAATATATTGGGTAGGTACTTAAGTAGTTACTTCAGAATCACATTAGACTATAATTTATGTCGCTTGCAAATATGTACCATTAAAAACAAAACTGTTTTAAAATATTAAGCGAATTCAAATAACATCCACGTTCATAGTTTATGCATAATAATAAAATCGTATTAAATATTAAAAAAAAAATATTGTACACGTTGTACTTATGTTACCGAGGTCAAAAAAATAGTTTCTAGAATTTTTGTTTGTTTGTGTGTGCGTTTGTGCACGCTAATCTCAGAAACGGCTTAACCGATTTGAATACGATCACTGATGTATTGTAGCAAGCTTCCCGTAATATTTAGTGTTTGTTTTATTCCAATCGGTTTACAAACAAAAAAGTTATGTTTTAAAAATCATGTCCAACATTTTTTTTTATAAAAATGCAATAAAAAAACTCTTTGGTTGAATTGACTGAAACTTTAGTTAACTTATATAATTATCATCTGCAAAACGATGATGATTGAAAGTTTATATAAAGTTAAAAATATTATGTGATTTTGAAAGTTCCAATTTAAGTTGACCTCTGATCTATATTATCAGACATATTAAGTAGGGTTCAGCTTAGGCTGGTTATTCATATATAAAATCGTTCTTTGCTAACTATGCCTTTGTGCACGCTAATCTCAAAAACGGCTTAACCGATTTTCATGTGGTTTCCACTGATGTATTGTAACAAGTTTTCGGTATTATGTAGTATATACCGAAAAAACATTAAATATGTCTGTACATTAAAATTTATACACGTTATACTTATGTTACCGAAGTCAAAAAAATAGTTTTTAGAATTTTTGTCTGTGCACTAAGTCAATACCTTGTCTAGTTTTCGACACAATTAGACACAAACATACGGAAGCTGAATTAAGCTACATGGATTAGCAAAAGGGGTTGGTAAGGAATTAATATACTTTTCTGTCGTGATCTCTGTCAATATACCTGTCTGTTAAAAATTTAATCAAGAAATCTAGAAATTCTTGTGATATATTACATAAACCATTATTTGGATTTAAAACGATTTTAAAAACGTAACATTTTAAAAACGATAACGAAGTTCGCAAGAATAAAATGTATGGGATGTATCACGTGATTTAGCGACGGCTTATGTCAATCCCATACATTTTATTGTTTTCGAACTGTTTTTGAACTTCGTTATCGTTTTAAATCGTTACTTTGACTAAGGCCCAAGAAATATTATCCTGTCAAAATTCTGGTAATTTGGAGTGATTGGGCTTCACTGAGGCAAATGACATTTACTATAGAACTCGCTGGCGGCGGATCTAATTCAACAGGCCTAGAAATGGTGTTTTTCTGTTTTTACCACTAGAACAATACACAAAATAAAATTTTTTATTAATACAATTTTTTAATCTGATATTAACTTATTAATAGGTACAGGATTCATATGCGTGCAATAAGCCGTTTTCAAGAGAATTTTCAATAAAAGTCAAATTCTTCTTGTGTTCTAACTTTTTTTGTGGAGTTTCTATTACTTTAACGAAAATTCTAATTAATACAATTGGTTCTTCACATGTTTAAGTATAATATATATTTTATTCAAAGCAATTGTCTTGTCCATTTCTTGTAACATTTTCATTAAACAATGGATATTTTTAGTATTTAGGGTTTGTCTCCCCCTTGAGAAAGGAAATATGCCAACAGAACTTTTCCAAAATATATAATCATTTTTACAGGATTCTAGGCCTTCAATATAGGTGAGACATTTACCTATTAGAATTCTGGACAATAGCGTCCCAAGATTTATGAGGAAATAACAATAATTTTCCACTTATACCTACTAAATGTTTAAGTTTTTACAAGTGCCCCATGAATGTGCATATTTCGTAATATTGTTAATAATAAATTTCACTCGTCATAAAATCGTACGATTTAGCGAGACTCGTTATCAAAGTAATAATAAACGTGCCAAGTGCAAGGACCCTGCATTGATCAAGATAATTCTAATAACAAATTATGTAAAGTTTCTTGGAGAATCAGGCGGACTTGTTGTGGAATAGGTGTAATATAATAAGCATTAATTTATCAGTTGATCAGCATATCATGATTTTACACACATAAATGTGGTGGTAATTGATATAATTAAATAGATATTAGTTTTTATTTTATGATTAACACAAAAGGTTTTCGTAACTTATTAGTTATCTGTATTGTCCTTGTCTTTCAATTAACTTAAAAAAACCTGCTTATCTATTAACCTCATTCAAGTAAAGGACAGTTAAAATATTATTTTGAACTTTTAAGAATATTTTTCAAAGATTTTAATTTAATTTTAAAGATATACAATATATTTTAAAACATTTATTATTGTAATAAAATATATGAGTGTAGTATATAAAGTTTGTGGGACTATATTCTAGTACTATATCTAGTAAATCTAATTAATTAATCTGAGACCTTCAAGGAGGCTTGAAAAAAATTCAATATTTTGTAATTCAGATCCTGATACTATACTTAGTTTCAGTTTATTCCTTATATGTAGTTCTAGTAATTGTTTTATTCACTGTAATGTATCATTCACTATATTTACGTAAACGTAACTACGTAAACGTAACTATATTTACAAACATATATTTACGTAAACGGTAGGCTCACGTAAAAATTCAAATAAAAATTATAACTGGGTTCGTGCACTCACAATGTTGGAAAGTTTTTTTATACGCGTATATATTTTTTATTTTTTATTTATATGTTTAAGGTTGTTGGACAGGCTAACGGTCCATTTAATGGTAGGTGGCTACCATCGCCTATAACACAAGCTACGCCACGGATGCTGCAGGTGAGCTGCTGATCATAGTAGGATTAAGGATAAGGATAATACAATAATATAATCTAAATTAAAGAAAATTGAAGAGATAGAAGCAGTGGCAGGATACACTACGTCAGGGCCAAGGCTGTTAGGGTTGCTAGGGGGTACCACACCATCTCTTTTGAGACGGCGGGGTGGAAAAAATTAGTAAAACATGGAACAGACCAATTTCAGCAAGTTCTCCATAAAAGTAAATGAATATTTCTTACCAAGTAAGCATACCACCGAGGCCAAAGCCGATTACAATCGCTGGATTGCTATGAGACACCCCTAACGCTTCAATTAGGGTTGCCAGCTCCTCAACTGCTCTTGGCGGACTCAGATCACGTCGTCGGCCACCTTCGCTACCTCCTGTCCCTCTCAGATCTAAGTTTATGACACGGTAGCCCGTATCTGCTAATTCTCTGATGATCTTGCACCAGTTGGCACACCACAAGTTACTGCTGTCCGGTGCATCACCGAGGACTAGAACTATCTGTCCTGACTTAGGGCCTATTTCTACATAATGATATTTTACACCCTGAAAATAAATCAAAAAATATTATTATTAGAGTAGACAGTGAGATTTTTTATGATGTTCCATTCGATGGTGAATGACTATCTCCGTAGCTAATAAACACGATCAAAGTCAGGTAAATGTGCGATAGATAGGATTTAAGAGACCAGGTGATTATGGGGGTATGGCATCTCTTACTCACGCACCGAAAAGCAGATCATTTGCTATGACTTGACGGTGGTATTCTGTAAGATGTAGGATGGTTACTGGCGTGATACGAATTACCCAGATTATGACTGTCATTATGACTGTTAAAAATTAAACACAAGAAGACAATTTGCTGGATTAAAACTTAATGGATAATGGATCCAACGAGCCCATTGGATGAGTGGTTAGGGTGCTTGCCTTAACGATCTGTCTCATGGTCTTGGGTTCGATTGGAATGCTGACTGGGGAAACGTTGAAGATGCACCTTTCTAAGTTAGCTCTGTAAAATATTGGCAGGGTTCGCGGTCATTTGAGCTGCCCGTCTAGTGGCACTAACCATCGTGAAATAACAGCATGTGTGCTTGCTTTCGGTGAGTAAGGGATGCCAGAGCTCATTTTCTTATCCCTTCCTAATTAATTTACAGCACCTAAGGCGTTGCTTGTGTTATAGGTGACGGAAACCACTTACCATCAAGTGAACTGTCAGCCTGTCTGATGACCTTACATTAAAAGAAGCGAGTATGGGGTTATGGGATCTTTTACTCACGCACCGAATAGGAGATCATTAACTATTGTTTGGGGTAGTTACTGCCGTCATAAGCTTTGCCCAATTTATGACTGTCGCTAATTAGTAACCTGCTACTATCAATTAAGTAGGTAATATGCAAAAATACATCATGTGCTGCATTGAAACAAAAAACCTCGATGTATGATCACATTGGATTAGTTCTTGAAATAATTCAAAGATGGCGCAATTAGAATTGCTTGTTAATTTACATTTAGTGTCATTATTTATTTATTCATTAAAATATATATAATTTCCTCCAGATAAAATAAAATATTCCCAATGTGATAATACATGAAGGTATTATTTCATGTTCTTTTATTAACATTATTAAAAAAACGGACACCTAAACAAAGAGCCTAGTTTTTTTGTTACTATTAATTTGTTTGATAATTTTAGGTAATCTTATAATCTGATTTTTTAAAATTAATTAGCAAGGAACAGTTTTACTCAGTTTTATCATAAAATGTTGATTAAATTAATGAGAAATGGTACAGTTCAAATCGCGAGCAGCGTAACTGCTCGCTAAGTAAAAATGAAACACATTTTTTTTTTCAAAGTCAACGAAGCTAAAAGTTTAGTGTGGAGTGTGACCCCCTCTTGCTAAAATCACAGCTTGCATTCGTCTGGGCATGCTAGCGAGTATATTTCTTAAGGTTTGTCGCAGAATGCGTTCCCACTCCGGTAATCGGATTTTTAAGCTCTCTAATCGTCTGCGGAGCCGGCTTTTCTGATCTTACTCGTCGCTTCAGAACGTCCCAGACATGCTCTAGTTAGGATTGAGGTCGGGACTTCAAGCTGGCCAATCCAAACGACGAATTCCGACCTCTAGCATATACGCTTCAACATCGCCAGACCGGCAGGCGCGACCGTTGTCGTCCATAAAAATTGAGTTTTCGCCAAGAGCGGTCAATGCGGGTTGTGCATGAGGAATTAGAACTCCCGAAATGTATCGGTATGCAGTGTGCAATTTTCACTGAAGACTAACTCTTTATGATTCAACAAATTTATTTCTGCCAAAAACATAACAAGTTTTCTTCAAAGCGT
Organism: Bembecia ichneumoniformis; assembly: GCA_910589475.2. Lineage (NCBI taxonomy): Eukaryota > Metazoa > Arthropoda > Insecta > Lepidoptera > Sesiidae > Bembecia > Bembecia ichneumoniformis. Next base: position 2,002,819 of record OU342531.1, read on the forward strand.
TCTTCTCTTCTTCGTATACGACGAAGAGGAGACTACGTTTACCTTCACCGTACAGAGTTATCCTGGCTTCATCCGAGAACAATACTCTATCCCAGTCTTCTTGAATCCATGACACAAAATTTCGAACGAAGTTAATAACCCTTGCAACTCCGGTGCCCACGGAGTAATTTAGAGCCACGGGCCGGGCGATGACTGCTTATATTGGCAGCGAGAAGCCTCCTCCTGACCGTCCATTGACTAATTGACTTCTTTTTGGTTATCCTTGAGGTCCACATACGAAAATTTGCGATTTCTCAAAGCTTGGCTCACCAGAAAACGATCATCGCGTGGTTCGGTACATGACTTTTTTCCAGAACCAGGCCTTCTCTTGACGGAACCGCTCTCTTATTAGCGCTGCCAGGTCCTTTGGAATGTCGCACGACTCACATTTAGCTTCTAAGCCACGAAACATTGGCTGTAACCCTCCTTAAGCAACACAATAATTTTGCTGGCTTTTATTACGTTATACGTACGTTATCATTTTAACGTATAATAAAATTTAACGTATATTTTTACGTATTTTACGTATATTTTTAACGTATTTTATTGTAACGTTATCATTTTCGAGACCACTAAACAGCTATAACAATTACTTTAAAATGTCAAGAAAATGAGATGATTAAAAAAAATTTACTAAAAGTTATTTAGATCAGAAATCGCGTCACAAAATGTAATAAAAAATAGTTTTCTTTAAAATCCAGCCTCAATCAAAAATTTTAATTTGCGACGTAACTCTTTTAAATACTAAAACCAGCTAGTAATTGTTCCAATGACTTAAACCTTTTTCGTGCTGTATTTTTTGCGAGTCGAAAAAAATAAAAAACAAAACCTCTGATTTTTTTTGCAAATGGGTGTATGTTATATTCTTAATTCCTTATATTTTAATTTTTAATTTACAAATTTTTAATATATTTTAATTCTCATTATTTTTAAAAAGACTATTATAGGGGACTTATTAAGGGGTAAAGATATTTTGCGATTTTTAAAACAAAGTTGGTGTTTGCTTTTTTATGCACATATAAGTTAAAGTAGGTAGATATCTCAAATATGTTTACACCTACCTACCAAATGTGTAATTAGAAAAATAACAAAAAAAAAAGAAAACAAACACTGGCGGCGACCTTGCAATATTAAAGTTAAGTATATATAAGTATACTATATAAGTATACTCTCTAGATTTTTAAAAGTCACACTTCACTTGACTTACCATAATTTTGATATAACAATGTGTTCCTATTGACGAATCCACAGTAAGTTCTATTGACGAGTTATTGACGAGTTTTCGCCTGTGTCCTTTCCACAACCTTTTAGTAGCGATGTTTAGAAGTTGCCATAGACCTATGAATATGCACTTTAGAATTAATTCCACAGCCTGCCAACCGGATATCACTTGAAGCACTTTTTGATTCTTGACTCCCTTGACTCCCATTTTTGGTACATTAGTCAAGTTAGGCGCAGTTGTTACGCTTCGAAATGTGTGCTAAACGCGAAGGTCTCCACAATAATGTTGAAATTGAATCAACGTTCCGTACAAAATACTCTTATCAGTATCATGAAATTATCAACGAGCGCTTTCGAAGTAAACGGATTGAAAGATAAACACATCGAACCGAACGGGCAGAGAGTATGATAAGGAATATAAAGCCACAGTTAATATAATTTCACATTACAAGAAAGTACTCTGTGGAAGAAGAACAGAACACGAAAATTTGATGTGACAGATGATTTGACATTGATTGAAAGTGATTCGACAGCTGACAATATATGTTATTTGATAGTACTTATTACTTCCATGGTTATTTGTACCTACACGTCAACTATCACAATCACATAACACTAACAGATGCTAACAGTTTATTAGCAAGTCAATATGAACTTGAACTAATAATTATAAAATTGGAACTTCCAATTCGTAGCGGAACACATTTTACCTCTCTTATTCTCTTGTCTAGAAAATAATATCTACTTATTTAATTATATTAAAATCGTTTGCCCCGACCAAAGATATTTAACTTTGGAACTCTCTTTGGTTCTAGGCTTAGTAGCCAAAATTATGAAATTTATTTTATAACATAAGCAACCGCTAAGAAAGAAAGACCACTTTTTTTATTTTTTTTTTATTTTTTTTATGTTATGTCGACAGACAGGCTGACGGTCCACTTGATGGTAGGTGGCTACCGTCGCCTATAACACAAGCAACGCTACAGGTGCTGCAAGTGCGCTGCCGACTACAGTAGGATTAAGGATAAGGGATTAGGAGGGGATAAGGAAATGGGCTCTGGCATCCCTTACTCACTTCACCGAAACACAACAGCACGTATATGCTGTTATTTCACGGTGGTCTTCTGTAAGGGGGTGGTCACTGCCGCCAGGCGGGCTGCCCAAATGACTGCGAAACGCAGTGTGCCCTACCACTACTACCACCACACAATTATAATAATAATAATCATCATTTAATTCAGATATTAAAATCCATATTAACCGCTACAAAAAATTGTAATATCATATACAACTAAAAACTAAACTAAAAATTTAAGTAGTACCTACATATATTTTAATAAATTAAAATTATTTTAATTGATTGTTGATATTTTATCAGTTTCCTTATTTTGCCGTATTCAGCCCCATCCAAAACATTTGACATTTGTATGGGACAATCTACCTTATCCATAATTGTTATCTCAAATGATCATGATAATCCCTTATCCATTTCATATACATATATGTATATCTGATTTTAAAAATTCTTTCACCTATAGAAAGATACATAGAAAGAGTGGGCGGTTAAATTCGACGGTGAGTGTAAAGTATAAAATTTTACCAGTTCTAGTTTATTTCAATTTAACATTATAACGAAATAAATTTAGAATATTTACACTAATAATATGTACTTAGAGGAGAGATTTGATTTTTTTCCATGTTTTTTTTTGTAATGGATTAGTTAACTCAAAAACTATTTAACCAATTTTAAACATTCTGTTGTCTATAGAAAACTATATAAACGAGTAACATATTTTATACTTAAAAAATAGCGGTCCGTGCGTATCAAAAAGTTGCTTATAAAAGTAATTTGGCGTACGCTGCGAAAACTATTGATAATTGTTTTCACATTGCCCACAAAAAAGTTCAAGAGGCTATATGTCTAACTACTTACCTATAATTAAGTGATAATAACACTTTTTTTCTTCAAATTAATCAATCAAAACACGGATAGAATCGAAAGAAGACGAACATTATCATGTTATTTAATCCTTATCCAACTAAATTTTCATAATCAAAGTTGATTATGTATACATGTAAATTTTTCTTTAAATTATTCGAATCGGACCTTTCATTTAGAAGTTATGACATATGAAATTCTTTACATCGTGTGCGCTGCGATGTAGGTAGGTAAATGCTACCACATTTTTACAATACATAGTAGTATTGTATACATAGTACAATAGTTAGTATTGTAAATCTGTGATACTACTCAGTAAAACATTGAATCCGATTTCAATGAATTTAACATAGAACTTTATTCCTGGCTACATTTTATTACATGTAAAGAAACTTTGTATGTTTCTCTAATTTTAACTATTATTCTCATTATATACGTTCTATGAAGTATAAATACTTCATAGAGGTACCTATGTGATGGTGGCAGTCAACAAGTTAAAGAAGATGATTGTCATTGTCTTGTCATTAATTGTAAAAAATAATGTATAAAGTTATAACAATAAATAAATTTATAAATAAGATACTTACATAAATGAATAATAGACTTTAAATGTCGTTTCTTTGTTTACAGAGCAACGCAAGTCTATTTATTTATAACTTTTAAATAGTCTTATAAAACGACATTTCTAGTTAAAATCAAGAAAAATGGAAAGACTACGATTTAAATTTGTAGTATTGGGGTCAACTGACGGAAAAACGAATGTGATATGCATAACCTCTATTGAGACACCGAACGGATGTGTTTTTGAGGTCCCAGATGAGTTAAAGCCCGTAAGTAAGCATACCGCCATAATATCTTTGGACGTATTTACAAAAATCAAAAATTCGCTTAAAAAAAGACACCAGACACGCACAGTATGGATCCCTCTAAATACGGATTTGAGGAAAATATATTTGGATGAAGGTGAAAACTTACAGTTTGGTGACCAGTATTTAGAGGAGATTACAGGAGGGATAATCCCTTTTCACAATAACACTAATAGCTATTCACCAGAGAAAAAATGCGTAGGAAAAATTGCTGAAAGATTTATGGTAGAAATTTTTTCAAATAAAACGTCTAATGCTAACCAATGGATTAATGACTTTGAGAGGGAATGTGAAAGATTCGATATTCTACAGGATGAGGAGAAAATTGAGATTTTAAAACATCTCCTAGATAAACAGAGCCTAGATTGGTATAGCAGTATGTTAATAAAATTTACAGTGAACTCTGAATGGACAGTATGGAAGGAGAACTTTTGTGAAAAAAAAAATAAAAAAAAAATAAAGGTTGGTCCCAAGTCAAATATGCTTTTACATTTAGATTTCAAGCTGGATCGTTACTGGAATACGCCACAAAGAAGGAAAGACTGTTATTAGAGGTCAACAAATACATCGACACCCAAACAATGATAAATCTTATTGTAATAGGATTACCAGATTATGTAATGCATAAAATTGATAAAGAAACTATAAAATCAACTGCAAACCTCTACAATGAAATTGGAAAACATGAATATGTAACGAACAAAAATAATTTCAGCAAGAATAAAATAAATTATTATAAAGGAAAATCGGATAAAATAAGTCCTTGTAAAACTTGTGAAAATTTAAATAAGGGCATTAGGTTCCATCCTGAAGAAAAGTGCTGGTTCAAACAAACAGAGGAATATAATTACAACGAATATAAAAGAAACAAAGGAAAAATGGTAAACAATTCAGTGATTGATGTTGAACTCCGTAATGATACAAAAAACGAATAATAACACCATTAATTAAAGTCAAACTATATTAAATACACAATTAGAAATATTTGGAATATATGATTCAGGCTCAAATGTTTCAATAATTAATTCTAAATTAATAAGACTGAATGGAGAAGGAGAGGATGATTCAAAAAGTGATAATTTAATCACAATTAATGGTGTTAAAAGGACAATTGGTTTGACGACTATTAAAATAAAATTTTTTGATATTGAAGAAAACGCTGATGTGTATATAATTGATGAAGAAGGTTTTAAATATGATTTTCTAATTGGACTGGATATCATAAAACAATTTAGACTGGTTCAAGATGAGAGTTTAAACATAACACAAAAAAGAGGAGAAATAAAAGTAGAAGAAGAAAAGGATTCTATGAATAAGAATAACGATAAAAGCAACATTTCTAAGAATGTGAAAAATAAAATAGACCGGTGTTCAATAAATTTTAATGAACACATAAAAGAAGAAGATTTCAAAATAAGTATGTGTAATTTAAATACTCAACAAGAGTCAGAAATATACAAACTGATAGATACTTACAAATCAATTTTTGCAAAGGACAAATATGACATTGGCACGGTCAAAGAATATGAAGCACGTATTGATCTACTCATGGACAAATATTGTAGTAAAAGGCCTTATAGATGTTCAATTGAAGACAAAAAAGAAATAGAAACACAAATAGCAAAGTTACTTGAGAGAAATCTGATAGAAGAATCTTATAGTCCATTTGCAGCACCGGTAACTTTGGCTTTCAAGAAAGAAGACAACAGAAAATCAAGATTATGTATAGATTTTAGAGATCTAAACAAAATAGTAGTACCTCAAGCTCAACCATTTCCATTGATCAACGACCTAGTAATTAAGACAAGAAACTCAACATATTTTACAACACTGGACATCAATTCAGCCTTCTGGTCAATCCCTCTTAGAATTGAAGATAGGAAGAAAACTGCTTTTGTAACGCAAGAAGGACATTATCAATGGACGTGTTTGCCTTTCGGTTTAAAGACATCGCCCGCTATTTTTCAGAGGATACTAGGTAACATTTTAAGAAAGTATAAGCTTACTGATTTTGCAGTTAATTATATTGATGATATCTTAGTATTTTCTAAATCTTTTTCGGAGCACATTAACCATCTAACACAATTGCTAGAAGCTATAAAAAAAGAAGGCTTTAGACTAAAATTTACAAAATGTACATTTGCTTCAGATTCAGTAAAATATCTCGGTCATATAATACATAATAATACAGTACGGCCAGTAAGAGATAATTTAGTTTCAATAAAAGATTTCCCAATACCGAAAACTCAGAAAAATGTTAGACAATTTCTAGGAAAAATTAACTTCTATCATGAGTATATACCAAAAAGTGCGGTACTTTTAGAACCTCTTCATAATCTACTTAGAAAAAATCAAAAATTTATTTGGTCTGCAAATTGTCAAAAATCTTTTGAAGACATAAAAAACTTATTGTGCTCACAACCGATCTTAGAAATATTTGATCAGAATTTGCCAGTAAAAATTTACACAGATGCGTCTTTAGAAGGTATTGGGGCAGTATTAAAGCAAACGCAACCAAATGGAAAAGATAAGCCAGTTGCGTACTTCTCAAAAAAATTAAATCAATTGCAAAAGAAAAAAAAGGCTATTTATTTAGAATGCTTAGCTATTAAAGAAGCAATAAGATACTGGCAATACTGGCTAATAGGTAGGTCGTTTACAGTTTACTCTGACCATAAACCTTTAGAAAATTTAAATATTAAGTCTAGAACAGATGAGGAATTAGGAGATTTGACATATTACTTATCACAGCATGATTTTAAAATTAAATATGCTCCGGGAAAAGAAAATATAGAAGCAGATTGTTTAAATAGGAACCCAGTATTGGAAAGTGATGATACAGATGAACAATTGAAAATTGTAAACATGATAAAGTTGAATGAAATCGTCACAGATCAGGAAAAAAATGTGGACATACAAAATAATAAGGCAAAATTAATATCTAGACACAATGTCTACTATAAAAAGGTTAGAAAACGTGAAAAAATTATTTTATCAGAAGATTTCAGTAAAAAACTTATTAAAGATGTACATGAAAACATGTGTCACTTAGGTGTAAAACAAATGCAAAACCAAATCAGTACATTATATACAGCAAAAAATTTAACAATGAATATTAAAAGACACTGTAAAAGTTGTGAGATATGTATAAAAAATAAAACGAGAGGGCAGGATAAGTATGGTCTAATGTCACATTTAGGTCCTGCCACAAAACCCTTTGAAATAGTCTCATTAGACACGATAGGAGGTTTTGGTGGCTCAAGATCAACGAAAAGATATTTACACCTCCTAGTGGACCACTTTACACGATATGCTTATATTGTTACATCAAAAACACAAAATGCCAATGACTTTATTAAACTAATCGATAACGTAACAGATTCTGATACAATTGGAATGCTTCTCACCGATCAATACCCGGGAATCAACTCAAAAGAGTTCAAAGCATTTTTAAATGAAAAATCAATACCAGTGATTTTCACTGCGGTAAATGCCCCGTTTTCAAACGGCTTAAATGAAAGACTTAATCAAACGCTTGTTAACAAAATAAGATGTAAAATAAACGAAAAAAGTAACAAAATGGCATGGACAACCATTGCTCATGACTGTGTAAATAAATATAATAATACTGTACATACAGTTACTGGTTTTTCACCAAAATACCTGTTGTTTGGTACAGATGTTTCCTTTTTGCCAAACGAACTAAAAAGAGATAAAACAGAGGTTGAATGGGTTAGAGATAAAAAAATAGCATTTAAAAATTCAATAAAGTCACATAACTACAATAAACAAATATTTGATAAAAATAGAAGTCAATTTAATTTTAATACAGGGGATATGGTATATGTAGAAAATGGGAACAAACTGAATAGAAATAAATTAGATGAGTTGAAGATTGGTCCATTTAAAATTATTGAAAAGATATCAAGTTCAATATATAGAATTAATACAGGTCATAAAAAGTTGGAGTCAAATCTCTTTCATATCACAAAACTCATACCAATACCTACATAAAACTAGAAATAATAGAATTTAATATAATGTAAAGTTTTGATTTAGTTTTAATTATACTTAATTGTAGTAAATAAAAAAAATGGGATTTTTTTTTTTTGGGGGGAGGGAGATGTAAAGAAACTTTGTATGTTTCTCTAATTTTAACTATTATTCTCATTATATACGTTCTATGAAGTATAAATACTTCATAGAGGTACCTATGTGATGGTGGCAGTCAACAAGTTAAAGAAGATGATTGTCATTGTCTTGTCATTAATTGTAAAAAATAATGTATAAAGTTATAACAATAAATAAATTTATAAATAAGATACTTACATAAATGAATAATAGACTTTAAATGTCGTTTCTTTGTTTACAGAGCAACGCAAGTCTATTTATTTATAACTTTTAAATAGTCTTATATACATATTATACATGTTTACCCGTCCGAAGCGGGGTTGGGTCGCTAGTTTTCTCATATAATTAATCGTGCCTAATGAAACTACATACTTATTCTTTTGAGAAAACCTTCAAATAAAGATTAAAATACATATAAAGTTCACGTAAATTAATTAACACCAGACTATATCCAATCACTCACAACTGAAGTAGGTATTAGGTAAATATAACAAACAGCCTTTCTCATATCCTGTGGCATCGCTTTCTCACGCGTACACACTTATATATATTTTTTTTAAGTTAAGGTCGGTAGACAGGCAGACGGTCCACTTGATGGTAGGTGGCTACCGTCGCCTATAACACAAGCAACGCCTAAGCCGCTGCAAGTGCGCTGCCGACTGCAGTAGGACTAAGGATAAGGGATTAGGAGTGGATAGGGAAATGGGCTCTGGCATCCCTTACTCACTCACCGAAGCACAACAGCACACGTGCTGTTATTTCACGGTGGTCTTCTGTAAGGGGGTGGTTACTGCCGCCAGACGGGCTGCCCAAATGGCGGCGACTACATCTCTGTTATCACAGGACATCTATCAGAGAAGAGGCTATCACATTTTCGAATAAATACAAAACATCCACCCACGAATAGTTGCATTTTTATATTGTATGTTTCAACTTTGAGATGTGTACACACAAGCGCGAAGGGTTTATTTAAAAACAAATTAAGGTCGCTCCGAGACGGGAGGCACTCAACTAGACGCAACGGATAATAACGACAAACAGTAAAAAGGCTAGTCACGCTGGCTAACGATCAGCCAACGGGCGACGCGGACATTGAAAATAATAAATAACGTTTAAATCTGCTCGCTCAATGATCGATTATACTCCTAAAGGATACGCGAGCGAACTCTCTTTTAAATCCTTTCAAGCATTTATTTACTTTAACACTAAGTAGTCCCGTGGCTACACTCGTTATTAAATGTTAATTATTTGTGAAAGTTTTGCAAACATAAAAGAGTTTCGCAACATAAACCTCAAAAAAGGTATCTCAACAAATGAGTACACGATTCATAAGGTTTCTTTCATTGAGCTCGTGTGGCACCCCAAATATCGAGCTTTTTTGTGTACCCAGCTTTTTTAAAATGAGTCAAAACTGTTTTGTGGTCAATTCCCAGTTCTTCAGCTATGTCGTAACTACTGATATGCCGATAATCCACTTTTTCAAAAATGGCATCCATTTTATCCGTAGCTGGGCGACCAGAGCGAGGTGCATCTTTGACATCAAAATTCCCGGATTGAAAACGCTTAAACCAACTTTGTGCTACTTTACTGACACTGCATTAGGTCCATAAACGTCATAAATTTTTGTCGCGGCTTGCGTTGCATTTTTTCCTTTTTTGTAATAAAATTTTAAAATGTATCTAATTTCTTCATTAGATTCACTCATTTTGACGGAAAGAAAAACAAAGGAAAAATAGCTGGAAACAACATTTTATTAATTTGTTTCTTTTTTTGAAATGTAACCTTTTTAATGTCATCAAAGCAAGCCAGATACAAATAGTACAGCCAACGAGATTTTATTACAAGTTTATACAGATACCAGCTGTATGCGAAAATACTTTTCCTCTGACGTAATATTACGATAATGAATACTTTTTTCTGTTCCGTTAATTGTGTCCGTGTGTGTATATAATTTGACCCGTGCGAAACCGGGAGCGGGTCGCTAATCTATACATATAATAAAATCGTAAGCGAGCCATGTCTGTTCATTAAATATTTAAAAAAAAAAACAATTACACATTGTACTTATGTTACCGAAGTAAAAAAAAAATGTCTGTTTGTTCGCGCTTATCTCAGAAACGGCTTAATCGATTTGAATGCGGTTTTCACTGATGTTATTATAGCAAGCTTCCGGTAACATGTATCTAGTGTTTGTTTCACTCCAACCGGTTTGAAAATAAAAAAGTTTCGCGCTATACCGAATACCACGCGTAGGAAGTATATGTATTTACTAACCTTCCCTGTTATAAACCCTTCCTAAAATCTCTCTAGGTTTCCTCTGGGCTCTGGGCTATCTAAGCTTCTAATTTAGCTGGCTACATGCGTCCGCATGTTACTGTTTTTGTAACGATGTAACAAAACAAATTGTGTTCGTAACGCAACGCGCAGCAGGCGATCATCAAATATGGCCGAAGTCCGTTAATGGAATATTGTGCACGAGGATCTATTAACATAGAATACATACGGAGCCGGATTGTAATGTAAATTGTCGGTACATCGCAGTCTGGGGGCGGCAGGGGGCGCCACTCGACAGACGCCCCGTCACGTGACTCGATTTATTAAATATACTCTCTTGTAAATAGGTATACCGACATTCTCTTTCTCTAGAGGAATTTCATTTAATAACATAAATGAATTCATTTAATAACATTAACACATAGGTAGACTATTTATAATAAGTGCTCTTTAGAAAAAACTGTCTTTTTGTTTACAAATCACAAATTCGTAATTTTACATCAAATCAACTAATTGTTAATGTCATGATGCTTATTTTTTAATGGATATGTATGTAGGTTGTACACAAACATACAAAACTCATCAATCTTTCATCTTTTAAAAATCCATTGTCGTATACTTATTTTGTCGAGCCCTTTGGATGAGTGGTTAAAAAGGGTGTTTACCGTAACGCTCTGTCTCAGCGGTCCCGAGTTCGATTGCCTTTGGGGTCAACTATGGAAATGAACTTTTCAAAGGTGGCCCTGGTCTGGATTTGGAAAGTAGTGGCAGGGCACACTGCGTTTTGCATTCATTTGGTCAGCCCGTTTGGCGGCAGTAATCACCCCCTTACAGAAATAACAGCTAATATGCTATTGTGATTCGATGAGTGAGTAAGGGATGTCTAAGCCCATTACCCTATCCCTGCCTTATCTCTTATCCTTAATCCTACTATGGTCTGCAGCGCACTCGTAGCGCCTGTGACGTTGCTTGTGTTAGGCATAGGCGACGGTAGCCATCTCCATTAAGTGGACCGTCAGCTGTCTGTCGACCTTAACATAAAAAAAGTTTTTTTGAAAACTTGCAAAGAAATATCTGTCATTAACAATACCTACGTTACATTATTTTTAAAATAGTGTAATAGTGTATAGTGTAATATAGTAATAGTGTAATATTTAATAGTGCAATATTTTTCTTATTATTAGATTATTACAGTCGACGGCCGCAGGGGAAGGTTCTCGAGAGGAGGCCACGGACCGACAAGCGCAGCGTAGGACATTCACTCACAATGTGGGCAGACGACCTGAGTCAACAGTGGATCCAGACAGCTTCTGACTGGTATTATTGGAGGCCTATCTCCAGCAGTGGACATCCTACGGTTGAGATGTTATTTTATTAATTTGAAGTAATAAACAAACGCATTTCGTAAATTCATAATTCATAAGTAGATCTTTGTTATTGAAAGCTACGTTAATAAATTATATTAACCGTTTTGAAATTTATAATATCTCTTTTTTATGATAAAAAGCGCCAGGCAAGTTGAAGGTCCACTTGAAGGCACCGGCTACAGTCGTCTAGGGACATAAACAATACCAATTATGCTGACCATTTTATGATAAACGGTGGCGTTCGTAACGCAACGAATCGCAACTGCACACTTGCTGTTATTTTGCCATGTTCTTCTATTACGGGGTGGTTACAGTCGCCAGAATTGCTTCCCTGTGGATTGCAAAATTCAATGTTTTCCCACTGCTGTCACTATATAATTCGAAAAAAAAAAAAAACTCATTTACAATTTATAGACAAACTCCTCAAAGACCGCATTCAAATGTTAAAATATTTTTCTAAAACCATCACCTGCTTCGGTTATAACCAAATCGTCCCATATAATTTCATTGTTGTTAATTTTATTAAAACTGTATTTCTAAGAGTCTCTAACAAAATAAACGCTTTGCATTGAATTTTGAAATGGAGATATTTATCGTATTATAAAGATATAATGCGTCTGGTTGGCTCAGGGTGTCTTGTTACGACCACCTTTTTCATGAAATGTGACGCTTCCTACATAAAAGTACAGTCATACATAGAAGGTAGTATGATTGAAGATTTGATTTATTTTTTTAATATAATATTTTTTAAGAAATCATTCAACCATCCCTTAAAAAAGGGTAACGAAAAGATGTAACAATGTTCACAAATATTAAATAATTAAATTGACATCGATACTACTAATAAAAGTAATTTAATAATATAGAGTGCAAAAGTGAGTTTGTTTGTTTGTTTGTCACGCCTAAATAATTGTCATCCAGAAAAAAGTAGGTACTGTTTCCCAGTGATCGTCTAAAAATGAAATGAAAGTAGCGCAGACGAAGGCAATAACTAGTTTATAATATAATAATAACTATAAAGAGTAATAACAATAACTTTAATAATAACTAATAATAATATATAATAATAACTTAACTATTAGTAATATTATAAAGAGAAAAGATTTGTGTGTATGTGTGTTTGTAATGAGTAAACTCAAAGACTACTGGACCGATTTTAAAAATTCTTTCACCTATAGAAAGCTACATTATCAACGAGTAATATTTTATAAAGAGACGCGGCTGAAGTCGCGTGCAACAGCTAGTTGTATATGAAATAAATGACGTATGTCTGAATTCAATATGATCAGTGTATATGATAATGTAGCAGTAGTTATTGTGTCTAAGTAGGTACATATATACAGTGTAACATGTATGTTGTATATGAACATAAACACTGAACACAGTTGACAATTATATATTTATTTTATAATATACTTATTTTATAATATAATATACTTTTTTTAAATGTACTTTTAAATATAATTATAAATGAAGATTTATCTCATCTTGAATTTTATCGTCGACAGTACTAAATTATCATAAAAGCAACACTTTGAAGGAAACAAAGTCATTTGTGCCACTATGAAACATATTTCATTTCTTAATTCATAATTTAATAATGACTTAATTAGTCTTAATAAATCATAATTCATTCATAATTTAATTCATAATTTATTCATAATTTAATTCATAATTTAATAATGACTTAATTAGTCTTAATAATAAAAGATCATTAAATATGTTACCACCTAGACAAAGTACGTGGTTGAAACGCCAGCCTCTTTTGTGCGACTTATATCGTAAGAATTAATAAAATTACACCTCAATTGAAGGCGGTGTCGTTTGTCAACCAAATCCGATTAGTAAGTTTCATTTTACAATTACGCCGGAGACGGGATTGAGAATTGAATTTGCACTCAATATTTTAAAATTTAACTACGTACATCCTTTACGGATAAAATGTAATCTGTATCGAGTACCCGAGGTGGAGAGTAGGTTTTTTTTTATAGGTGCTATAAAATAATATATAATTACTTAATAATAAAGCTGAAGAGTATGTTTGTTTGTTTGTATGCGCTAATCTCAGGAACTACTGGTTCGAATTGAAAAATTCTTCTTGTATTGAATAGTCCATTTATCGAGGAAGGCTATAGGCTATATAACATTACGCTACGATCAATAGTATTATATATAAGCAGTGTCCAGTACCGCGCGGCCTACGCGCACTCCACCGCCGTATGGGCCGCAGCGAAGCTTGGCCGAGTTCAGCTAGTCATAATATAATTTAATCAGTTAATTGATTATTAATTAATTTGTAGGAGACGTTGTTCTTCTACTTTAATTTATTTCCTTGACTCCAATTTTATAATAGACAAGAAAAAAATCATCGATTTATTGTCTGTTCAATTCAAAACATAAATAACGAATAAGCAAACCCATTCCGCTATAAAATAAAATAAATCAAGTCGGAAGAACGAAATATTTAACATTGTCTATTATATGTATATATATGTATTACACCGACTGTCTGTCAGCGAACTGAAATGCATATTTCGATGGTATATATAATATAATTTGTTAATTAGCACGTTGTTTCTTCAAGTCTTCCTTCCACCATGTCTGCCCAAAATAAACTCCATTCCTTCAATGCCCAGATGTCCTCTGTCCACGCTCGTCGCCCTAGTCGTCTTTTTTAAAAATTGTTTTTACTGTCAATCGATTTATCCTTTCACCAGTATTCAAAGTTTCGAATGTTGATGTCAGCTACATTGCGAGGAGAATGCATTCTATCGTAACCTAATATAGAACCTCTATAAATTAATAAGTAGTCGAAGAGCACAGTCATAAACTGGACAGATCGTCAGGCAGTAGAACTACCACCTCACGGAAGACCATTTTGAATAACAGCACATGTAAGACGCTATTTCGGGTGTCATGTATCCTAGTTAGAAGGGATAAGGGAATAAGGGATGTCAAATTTATTATAATTAAAAAGGGATAAAAATTAGTCCTTTTTAGGGTTCCGTACTTCCGAATAAGAAAACGGAACCCTCATAGGATCCCTCGTGTGTCCGTCTGTCCGACCATTCCCCCCCCCCCCCCCTCCCCTATCTCCGAAACCTAAAATTTTGAAAAAAAAAAAAAAATAGAAATTAGTTTTCTTCTTATAGATTATAGGAAAATCTATAAGAAGTCCATGATATTAAAATGACATGGTAAATCATTCAATATTGTGCCGATAGGTACCATCATCGTACGGAACCCTCTTCACGCGAGTTCAACTCCCACTTGTCCCGTTTTTTCATACTGGTTATCTGTAAAGTATATAAATATTATGTTTAAACCAATATAGTTAAATAAATATTTTTGTAGACATACCTTTACACAAATGAAATGGAGTTAACCTTTACTGTGTGATAATTTCGAGTTTTTGCATCTACCTGAAATTTGAAAGTTCAACATTGAAAGAATTGCAGTGTTCAAAAGAAACACGCGGCAAAATTTTTGCATAATCGTTTTAAATTTCCATAAATTTCACCCAACTTACCCGTTGTGTGCAGAAACGATGATTTGAAAGTGTTGTGGGTACCTGCAAACATTCTGTTCATATTTAACACTTCAAATACCGGAAGAGGTTTTTACCGGAAGAGGTAAAAAGTATACGCATTCAAATTCGGAAACTGAAATGAGTAAAAGTTGGAGGACTATTTTCAAACTAAAACAAAAACTTACTTATAATACAATAGGCATGATGACATTAATAAAGAATCAAAGAATAAATGGTTTTGGAGAAAAATATATGTTGAAAGGAGTCTAAAAAATTACTCATTTTTTGTATTAAAATTGAGATTAATAAGATTTTCAATAAAATAGAAGTATAATTAACTGCAATCGGCCATGTTAACTGAAACACCAATCAGAGCGAATGACGTCACGCCCAGGTAAGTGAAAAATCTGATGAGACGTCGTCGGTTTGTGACGTCACGGTTTGTTTTGTTTCCTTCCCTTCAAGTCCCAAAACCTCAAATTACTCGAAATGTCCACCCTCTACAGGTCGAAATAATCAGTGAGTCACTACAAGCCATTTCGGTATACATATTTTCATTCCATAACTCGAAAAAAAAAAAAATTGGACCTCTATATCTCGAAAATAGCAATGTTTGCATTTACAACCTTTAACCACTCAATCGTTAGAACGAATATTTCCTTACAAAATCCGTCAGTCGAAATCCTTCATAAGTCGAAAACTTTATACTTAACTCGAGTCACCCTTGAAGTTCAACTTACATAAGTCTTACTGTATATGTAAATTACTTCATGTGAGATACCTAATCTCTTTACTCTTTCGAAGTGTTAACGTGGTTACTCGCAGATGGCTGGACTAGGCGTCGATAGATGGCGTTGATGTTCTAAAATTAATTATTTTATATACATATTTATGAATGAAAATACATGTATCACTCTGAGTATATGTAATTTACAGCAAACAAAAAATAAAAGCTGTGAGCATGAGCTAAGAGCACGTGTTCTTGTTGTGTTTCGGTGACTGAGTAAGGGATGCCAGAGTCCATTTTCCTATCCAATCCTACTGTAGCACTTGCAGTAGCTGTGGCGATGCTTGTGTTATAGGCGACGGTAGCCACTTACCATCTAGTGGATAGTCAGCCTGTCTGCCGATCTTAAAAAAAATTTTTTTTATTAATTTTATATAACTTATTAATTATTGAGTTAATCAGTCTCCCCATATGTTAGGTTTGTATGGTTAAACGACTAAGCTCATTTTGATGAACCTTAGACATACAGGCTCGAAACTGAGAACACAGACTACTTGTAAATTTAAGCGTTCAAAAATTTTTTAAACTTTTTAACACTGTATGACACAGTCGGAATAGACCCCCTGGAATGGAATTCAGTTTACTGTCCAGGCGGGTGGCGAAGAGTTGATTTTTGTGTTCTTTTTCATTCAGCGCATGGCATTAGCATGCACAGCCGGACAGCCGGTAACCGCGTTACTGAGTTACGTACTATGTCTAACTGCGTTATACTAGGATACAATGGTGGGGGCCACTCGTTACCTACTTGACTGTGTAACTTCGTTTTGAGAACATTCGGCATTTACTAACGAGTTTTACGGACATATTTACTTTTTGAATGCAAAATTTTAGGTAATTATCGTGACACACCAATCTCAAGGTCGCAAACAAAATACTGGATATATGTGTCTAATAGGTATTAAAGACGATTTTATAGTGCCATGCTGAAAAACACTTCATCACTCATTCAACAATGTTGTAATAAATTTAAAGACTAGACGTGCCACTAGACGTGGGCAGGGGTTTCATCCCTTCGTGTCGATGTACCTCGATCACGAACAAAGCGTTTCAGTTCCACCTTCCTTGTTCGAACTGCTAAGGAGTGGAACTCATTGCCTGCGTCTGTGTTCCCACAGAACTACAACCTTGGGGTCTTCAAAACTAGGGTAAATGGGCATTTACTAGGTAAGCGTGGTCCACCTTCGGCCACATCTGCACCTCACATCAGGTGAGATAGTGGTCAAGCGCTACCTCGATTTCATAAATCATCGATTCATTAATTTTTCATGATTCAACCTGTCAAATTTGTAAAATAAGTTGATAAATAGCATTGAAAGTGAAAAGTAAAATTATACCACGATCTTATTTTACGCTAAATATTCGGCTAGACTAGAACTGTTGTATTTAGTATTACGACAGCCGTGGTCTTTTGAATACTTGGTTCTTAATTTAATTTTTGACACAGCCTATAAAGACAAAAAATCTTCCCATCTTCTAATTGACTACTTCCTCCAACACATAATACCTACACATATATTACAACGGTAATAAATAAATAAATAAATCTTTATTTACACAAACAAATGTATACAGGATCTTATTAAAAAATACAGCAGTTACAGTACAAAGTAGGTATATTTTACTCGACAAGTACATGAAAAGATTTGTGTTTAATTATTGTATTAATTTTAAAGTAAGCTTATTTTTTAATACCTAATATTTTTTTAATTTAATAAATAAATCAATTAATGTGTTTTATTAAGAAATCTTTAAAGTTAAAAAAATAAATAAAAGGGTAAGCATATTATGCTTTGAAGCGATATTATGGGGAACCGTGATTAATAATTTGTGAATTATTAAATGATAATTATTATCAGAAGCATTCCAAGTATTCCTTTAAACATGTTCAAAACTATTTAAAAAAATTGCTAAACAATGTCCGAATTACTCTTGTGTTAGTCAACTCGCACTTTGATTTCGTTCCAAGGGTGCGTCTATTGTGCAAGCTCGTAATGCTTACCTATTATAGCGCCCCTATAAAAAGATTTATTTAAAATGTTATTTTACACCCGACTATATACTGTACATTTGTAAAGAATTTGTTACTCCATGCGTAATGACATTGCAATGAAATTAAATCACGCTTTTGTACGATTTTGAGCTCTATGCCCTTAGGAGACAGAGAAAAATCGTATATAATATTTCATAATGTGAGATTCTGTGGAGAGTGACGCCATTTTGTCAGCTGGTGGGGTGGAGATGCAATTGTTACTGACTCATTTATTGAGTCAAATTTCCTACAATATTACCTACATTAACGCATTTTGAACTAAAAAAAATATATGTATACTTATTTTTGTTCAATAATACATTTTAAAAAAAATGTATTATTGATTATTAAAAATGTATTATGTTTTTGTGTCATGTTGCTTCTTTGGAGGCCGAAAAAGGAGCAAATTTGATAAATGTCTCGTATAAAATGAAATTACCTATTTATGCTGCAATTTTTATAATTAATACTATAATAGTACTTATTACTTCCATGATTAATACTAATCCGCGTGTGATAATTTCAAGACGCGGTTGCTAAGGCCGCCATTGGTTGTCCTAGCGACGACATACGTCGCTAGGTCTCTTCCACTGCAGCATCCAATTGCAAGACGCACCCACGTAACGACGCATGCGTCTTATTACCACAACAAGCAACCGTCATATTTTGACTTTTTTATGTTTTTAGTGTACATTTTAAGCTACTTTATTGTTTCTAAATTTATTTATTTATTTTCTTTGTTTTCTTTAAGCTATTCTTTTTAGTGAATGTTTTTAACTGTTGTGAATGCAGTCCGTCACCCAATCTTGTGATGGCACTTCGAACGCGACCCATACATGTACACAGTGCAACAAGCTATTCAAATCTTTGAAAGGCCTACAACATACACACCACAAAAACTCACAGGAAATGTATTAGCCAAAACAGTGCACCTTTAGACATCCATCCCATTACTCCGAGTGCGCCTACTAATGTAGCTCCATTCCACACTTATCTTAGCCATTTGAAAAATAGTATTCCCATAGTCAAAAGAATCCCTCGAGGAGCTCGAATAATCGTTGCTACACATTTGTCACAATTAATCCAGAAATGTTACATAAGCAATTGTACTCAAGACTGGCAGAACCTATTTTTATTTTCATACAGTACACTACATATAATAAAAACTGATGAACCGAATTCATCATTGACACAAAAGATTAAGAATAACTGTGCTGTAAGCTCTTCGCCTTCTCCCGCACCTCTAATCAAACATGATGCCCCTCGTAATCGCAACAAACTCATCGAAAACAAAATCTGTGACGGAGATCTTAAAGGTGCCGCTCGCCTTTTGTTCTCCAACGACGTGCTATCACCAGATACCCCTGACACCCTTCAGGCCTTACAGACAAAACATCCCCCAGCTCCAGTAAACCCATATTTTTTCGACCCACCAACAGCAGGGCAAACATGCCTTCAAATTCAAAACAAAGATGTTACGGATGCCATTTTATCTTTTAAACCAGGTTCGGCTGCAGGTTTGGACGGAATCTCACCCCAACATTTGAAAGACTTAACATCGCATTCTGTGGGTGATGCAGGCGAAAATCTTGTAAATTCGATCACTAAATTAATCAACTTTATGTATTCCGGTAATGTCAATCCAGAATTTGTTCCCATTCTTTTCGGCGCGAACCTCATTGCCCTCACTAAAAAGGACGGAGGAGTGAGACCAATTGCCGTTGGATCAACACTACGACGTCTGGCCTCCAAAATTGCTGTTAGACATATTTTACCAAAATTAAATGCGGAATTTGAACCCGTACAGTTAGGCTTCGGTGTAAAAGGAGGGTGTGAGGCAGCCGTCCATTCCCTACGCTCTTTCCTAACTTACGGACAGCCTGACGTATTGCTCAAAATTGATGTCAAAAATGCATTCAATTCGGTAAATAGGGATACCCTGCTGACGGAAATAAAACAACATATACCGGAAATATACAATTATCTTCTTCTCAGTTACGCTGACCCAACAAAATTGTTATATCGTTCTAATGAACTGTCCTCGGAAGTAGGTTGTCAACAGGGTGATCCCCTTGGACCTGCAATTTTTAGTTTGGCTATAAATCCGATAATCAAAAATTTAAATTTTAAATTCAACGTTTGGTATTTGGACGACGGAACCCTAGGAGGTGATGTGGATACTGTGTTTTCGGACCTTTTTTTAATCAAAAATAAATTTGAAGCCATTGGCTTGGAGCTTAATTTTAACAAATGCGAACTTTTTATAAATAACTGCAACTTAAATTCAAATGACGTAAAAGAAAAATTTAACATTTTAGCTCCAAATATTAAAATAGTTAACAGTAATTCCCTTTACCTTTTAGGTTCTCCAATTTTTGATGAATCTTTTTCTGAATATATTAATAATTCAATTACTTATTTTCAAAATTTTGCTGACCGTCTCCTTGAAATTAGTCCACATTATGCACTTTGCATCTTAAAATTCTGTCTTTTCGTCCCAAAATTTATGTATGTGCTCCGTTGCTGCTCCGTTTGGAATCACCCAGATCTTTTGACACAAGTAGACGACTTAATCAAAATTAGCTTAGAATCGATTCTTAATATGCAGCTGAACGAGCAATCTTGGTCTCAAGCATCCCTACCCATCCGTCATGGTGGTTTAGGGATTCGCAAAATTTCCAGTGTCGCTTTACCAGCCTTCCTATCTTCTGTCTATAGTTCAGAAAATCTCATAAGCAAAATTTTAAGGGCATCTCCTTCAAATTTTGAGATTGCTGGCTTGGAAGAAGCTAGAAACGCTTTCTTAATTGCATGCCCAGGTCAAAATTTTCCAGTTTCTCCAAATTCACAGAGGAGCTGGGACGACATAAACTGCAAATTGACTTATGACAATCTTTTGAGCTGTAGTACAGGTTCGGCGCGTGCTAGGCTTTTGGCGGTGGGTGCACATGAGGCCGGCTACTGGCTTCACGCGTACCCTTCGTCAAATACAGGAACATTCCTTGAGCCGGACACGCTCCGAATAGCAACCTGTCTACGGCTTGGGGTTCCGGTCTGCGTTCCTCATAAATGTCCCTGTGGCAATGATGTCGACAACCTAGGACATCACGGACTGTCATGCCAAAAAAGTGCAGGCCGCTTCTCAAGACATGCCGCACTTAACGATATCATACGCCGGTCCCTTGCCAGTGTCAAAGTGCCAAGTCTACTAGAACCGACTGGCATTGCAAGAGACGATGGCAAGAGACCGGACGGTATGAGTTTGATTCCATGGAAGATGGGTCGGGTGCTGGTATGGGATGCAACCTGTTCAGACACGCTGGCCCCTTCCCATCTACATGGAACCAACAACAGAGCTGGTGCGGCTTGTGAAGCGGCTGAAAAAGCTAAAGCATGCAAATACAGGGGTCTAGGCTCCGAATATGATTTTGTCCCATTCGGTGTCGAGACCCTTGGTCCGTGGGGTCCTAACGCTATAAGGCTTTTTAAGGAAATAGTAAAAAGGTTAGTCGAGATCACAGGAGACCGAAGAGCTGGCAGCTACCTCGGACAAAGAATTAGTCTAGCTATCCAAAGGGGGAACGCTGCCAGTATCTTCGGAACCTTGCCTAAAGGGACTCCTTTTAATAATATATTTTAGTTTTTATATTAAAATTAGGATTATAGTTTATATTAGTTTATTATAATTATAGTTTTATTCTTTATTCTTATATTTTAGTTATGTTTTTAAATTTGAGATATTATACTAGATTAATGTGGTTTATATACCTATAAGCAGCCTCAGTACCATAACGGTAGCACAGTACCATATGCAAAATCAGTCTTATACCTATAGGCTAAACTAAGAGATAGTAATATTCAACAAGATGGTTAAATATAACCATAAATTAATATTATAAATACAAAAGTGAGTTTTTTTGTTGGTTTGTTACGTTTTAATTTTTTTGACTAAATCATCATGAAATATGGCACACATGAATTATCATGAAATGAGGCTTATACATCAGAGAACAAGGACTGTTTTCGAGCGACGTGGACGACGAAGTCGTTGGCAAAAGCCAGCATAAATATTTTTTAACTAGCTGAGCTCGGCCACGCTTCGCTGCGGCCCATACGGCGACAGCGTGCGCATGGGGTGCGCGGTACTGGACACTGCTTATATATAATACTATTTATAGTAGCGTGATGTTATATAGCCTATAGCCTTCCTCGATAAATGGACTATTCAAAACAAAAAGAATTTTTCAATTCGAACCAGTACTTCCCGAGATTAGCGCATTCAAACAAACAAACTCTTCAGCTTTATATAATTATAAGGTATAGATAAACAATTTTGTACAATATTATATTAATGTAAATCAATCATATTTGATCATGGATCTGTTCAACTATTAACTAGTCTGGCCACAAATACTCTTACATAAAACTTTTTATTTTTTCAACTCTTCATTTATTTTGGAATGCGCTTAGTATGTCAAAAACTTGTTTTGATTTCTCGCCATTTCACTTATAATATTTTTTTCGTGTTTATTATCAAATTACAATATGGTATATGGAGTGTTAAAGAAAATATTGCACGATTGCAGTGATTGCCTTACACAGAGTGGGTATGGAGACTTCAAAAGCTTGGTATCAGCCAAGCTTGGTATCGCCAAGCTGGTATGCGTATATCGTACTATCGACAGATATACCAATACTTCCTCTGTCGATGACCATAAAAGATCGGGGCGGCCGCGTGCTGTTAGAACTACAAACGCTGTTAATTCTGTCAAAGCCAGAATTCGCCGAAACCCCATAAGGAAACAAAAAATCTTATCACGAGAAATGCAGATTCCCGCTAAGACTCTGTCGTGTATATTAAAACAAAGACCTGAAGCTCGGTGCTTATCGTCGCTAATAGAGGAAAATTAAATAAAGAGAGTGGATCGATCAAAACGCCTTCTGTCCCGATACGCAGGTGAAAGACACAGAGAAATATCCTCTTTACTGATGAAAAAAAAATTCACGTTTGAAGAGCACTACAACAAATGACAAAGTGTACCCTCACAGTTCTAAAGAAGCTGCCTTTCTTATCTAGTGATAAGAAAGATACAATGTAGTCATCATCCTGCGGCAGTTATGGTTTGGTGGGTAGATGTCTTATCAAGGAGTCACAAAACTTCATTTTTGTGAAAAAGGTGTGAAGACTTCAGCCAAAGTGTCTTAGATAGTGTTGTGAAATTTCACAGCAATACACTTTTTAAAAATGTACCGTGGACTTTCCAGCAGGGCCTGGCGTTCCGGACTTTATAAGAGCCTGGCCTGACTGGCCCTCGTCTAGCCCAGATCTGAACCCAGGACTACAAATTATGGTTATTTTTAGAGGACATTGAGTCTCTTAAGAAATCTCTGGAGCAAGCAGTGGCTAAATTTCGCATGGAAACAGTGCGTAAACAGATTAAAGACTTCAATAAATATGAATATTATATAATTTAAATTATGATTTACCTTACTTCATAAAAAAATAAATACATTTTCATTTGTAACAGAACTTATGGCTGGACTAGGTATGAATATCTACCTATAATAAAAAGTGAGATTGTGAATTGAATATGAGGTCGTATGAATGTAATAAAAGTATACATATTTTTGTTTGTTATACATTTTTAATGTTATTTTTTTTGTTAGTAATGAAATATAATTAAATTATAATTATTTATATTAAGGGATTCACTGAGGCAAATGACATTTACTATAGAACTCGCTGGCGGCGGAGACAATTCAACGGGCCTAGAAATGGTGTTTTTTTGTTTTTACCATTAGAACATTACACAAAAAAAATTTTTTTATCAATACAATTTTTTTATCTGATATCAACTTATTAATAGGTACAGGATTCATATGCGTGCAATAAGCCGTTTTCGAGAGAATTTTCAATAAAGGTCAAATTCTTCTTGTGTTCTAACTTTTTTTGTGGAGTTTCTATTACTTTAACGAAAATTCTAATTAATACAATTGGTTCTTCACATGTTTAAGTATAATATATATTTTTTTCAAAGCAATTGTCTTGTCTATTTCTTGTAACATTTTCATTAAACAATGGATATTTTTAGTATTTAGCGTTTTTCTCCCCCTTAACAATTATTTTTCTTATAGAAGTATTGAATTTTTGTTTAAATTGACGTTTTCAGATACCTATTTAGCGTTTCCTGTTGCAAACTGCAAGGAATATCAGATGTTGTTTTATTATTATCTAAAAGACAGGCAAAATAGCATCTGGCTATTTCACAGTGGTATTTAAACGTAGGTACTAAATCATTAAATTTATTTCCTAGATATTTTTATGAGTGTTATTTAAAAATACATAAATTCTATAATTTATAGAGGCGAAAAACTGTTATATATATGGTTTAGGCTTAGATACACTTTTATTTATAAAGGTAGGCTTTGATCTATAAATTTATATTCGTACAGAGCCGGGGCGAGTCGCTGTAGTTGAGGTAGACAGACCATCTATATGACGAATTCCCTCATACTGAGTTTATCGGTCTCTCCCTTTATCCTCCTCCCCATTGGCAGCCTCCCGCCCGGTGTCCGTTTTCGACTAACGAAGTCAATTTGTCTCTGGTTCGTGATGACATGTCCGCTAAGATGACCGACCCTAGGCGGCACCTCATTTTTTTATTTTATTAGTACTTGTCTTTGGTGATTAATGTTAAGAGTTTGAACTCAAAGTTACATTGAACAGACATTTTATTATTTAAACATAATTACTTAATGTATTAGTTGTCAGACAGGCTGACGGACCACTTGATGGTAGGTGGCTACCATTTTGCCTATTAACTTATGCAACGTCACAGGTGCTGCAAGTGCTCTGTCCTCCTAGTAGGATTAAGGATAGGATAGGATTAAGGAAGATAGGATAGGAAATAGGCTCTGGCATCCCTTTCTCAGTCACCAAATAACAACAGTACAAACTACACATAGGTATCTACTGTTATTTCATGGTGGTCTTCTGTAAGGGGTGGTTACTGTCGCCAACCTTTATTTTAATATAAAAATAAACATATGAAGCCTTACTTTTTCATATTATTATTAATTATACCTAATAATCTGAAATTATAATTATTTGCAATAAGCATTTTTTTATATTTAAATTTCGTCTTATATTTCGTATAAATAGCATTTAAATGAAATTATTGTCTAGTGTAGGCACGTGCCAAGACTTTCAATTTTCGTATTAGGCTTCAAAAGTATATAGTTCGAATTCACCAAATTTTCTTGAGGATTTAAGCACTCTTAAGTAGCTACATGTAAAATTAAAATAGACCTTCAAATTACTCGGAGTTACAAAATAGCTAGACATTGTAATGTAGTCTCCATGGTGCAAGAGTGGCACCTGCCACTCACGGAAGTGGCTTCGTTAGTGCGGGAGGAGAAAGGTCGTTACCGAGCTTACACAGGAGCGAATAAGGGCATAGTTTTGCCTCCTCAAACAAATTAACGTAGTTTTAATTGAATCTCCATATTGGTTTTAATTTCTTTCAGAATGAATGAGTACTTTGTTGACAAGTTGTTTAACAAATTGACTATAAATCTATACCTATTCCTGGTAAATAATGTTTCCACTTTAGTCGGCGATTCGCACGATTTTATTTCGTACGAAATGTGGGAATCGTACGTTTTTTTAGTAAGTAGTCGTTTCGCACAAATATTATTTCCTTGCGTGCGACACGACACCTTCAGAAAATCGTAGTAGGCGATTAGCACACACTTGGGTTTTATAGAAGAAAAAATAAAAGTACAGTTGTGTGCGATAAAGTAAATAAGACATAAGTAGGTAAATCGAGACATAATTAACTGCTTTTCGACTTCGTTGTATAATGTACCTAAATCATATTCACTTAAACACATGTCTGAAGGATAAATAGAATATAAACTGTTTAAAGCTGAAAGGAATCTTGATAAGGATGTAGTAGGTAGTAGTATATTCAGTTTTTACTTATTACTTATTAAATAATCAAACTTACATTACCTGCACACAAAACAAAAGTGTACAAAACACGTCTCTTATAAAATTAACAATATGGTTTCTTAAGTACGTACATACGTACGTACAATACGTACTATTTTATGTTTATTTATTTATTTATTTATAATAGGTACACCAACAGAAAACACAACAATCTTATAATAATAAATTTCACATTCGGTCATAGTCTGATGTGAGTTCCAATTATAGGTATACACAACATTTACATTTATTATCGACCGTTGAGGTTTAGAGAATAAAATATAAGAGTACTCATACTAATATCCAAAGTTTTAAGTAAGAATAGTTACAGATTCAAAGCAGACAACGAAATCTGCAATCAGACACAATTTAAGATAATTATATAAATGGTACATAATATTAAATAGACGATATATAATAATTGAGTAAATCATTCAACATTCCTGAAAGATGGTATGCATTTCCGTATCTTACGACGAAAGACTGCCAAACTGTCATGGTTTATGTCAATCTGAGGATCAAGTCTACCGATTGAATTGAATTGATTTTTGATCCTAACTATGGGAGCATTGCGGCCAATATTTGTCTTGCAAGTTGGACATTCAAACACATTATACACGGGATTTCTGGGCACCCTACGTGGAACGCAAAAACCAAGCTGCGATAGGATGGACGGCGAGTCTGCCAGTCCGTGCAAAATCTTGTAAAGAAATATAAGATCTAAGAATTTTCTGCGATCATACAGAGATACCATTTTGTGGAACTGAAGTCGTTGATTATATGGTTGCCTGTGCAAAAAGCCCTGGGATATGTAAGCTAGATGCCTTGTAAAAGCACGCTGTATGCCCTCCAGTCTTTGGGTATGCGTGGCATAGAACGGGTTCCAGACCACACTAGCATATTCCAGGTGACTACGAATCAACGCGTTGTATATTAAAATTTTTGTTTTTATTTGGAATCCCTTAGTATTGCGTTTTATGAACCCCATTAAACGAGCTGCCTTCTTGACTATGGCATCAACGTGAGAAGTAAGTTTTAACTCACTGTCTAATAAAATACCCAAGTCACGCACCTCCATAACCCTCTGTATAGGGTTGTCATTGATTTTATAAAGAGTGGTAAGGGGTTTCTTTTTTCGCGAAAATTTGATATGATTACATTTCTTTATGTTAAGGTCCATACAATTTACGTTACACCACTCGTTAATTCTTTTGATGTCACTTTGAAGAAGTTCGACGTCCTCAATAGTGTCTGTAGTTCTATATATTTTTAGGTCGTCGGCGAACAAAGAAAACTTACTATGGAGTATCACCGAGGTTATATCATTTATAAACAGGAGAAACAAGATTGGTCCCAGATGAGAACCCTGCGGCACACCGGATTCGCTCTGATATTTATTTGACTCATATCCTTTTACAACTACAGTTTGTGTTCGATTCCTGAGATAACAGTTAAGCCAACAGAGCAATGATCCGTGAATACCGCAGGCCTCTAGTTTTTTACTGAGAATAGAGTGATTTACCTTATCAAACGCGCTACTAAAATCAGTGTAAATAGCATCCACTTCCCGACCTTTATCCAGCTCTAAACAAATATCCGTAACAAAAGAGGTCAAATTCGTTTGTACCGACCGACCCCCGGAGAAACCGTGCTGGCAGGTTGTGATACTACCCTTAATATGTTGTGTTATTAGCGGGCAAACGAGGGATTCAAAAAGCTTTGGGATACAGGACAATATGGATATGGGGCGGTAATTCACTATGCACTCCGGATCTCCCTTCTTAAAAACCGGTACCACCCGCGCACTCTTCCATCTGACAGGAAAGACCCCATCAGCTAGTGATTTATTGAATATCAGGGACAGGGGGTATGACAAGGCTATGCCACATCTTTTGATAAATAGCGGAGGAATGCCGTCTGGACCAGAACCCTTACTGACATCAAGCTTTTTAATTCCTCTAAGTATTTCTCTTTCCGTGAAACTAATGCGAGAGAGTGATAACTGAGTTTGCGAGGGAAAAGAATAGTTCGGTGCAACGTCGTTACTAAACACTGAAGAAAAATTATTAGCAAACAAGTTAGCTATCTTGAAACCATCATCCGACGTTTCATTCCTTAAATACATAGAAGAAGGAAGAGACGTGGTTTCATGACGTTTTTTACCAAGATACCGCCAAAAAGATCTAGGATTTTTTTTTAGATCTACCTCAGACTGTTGCATATACGTATAGCGACATTCAGAGTACACATTATGACAACGAGTTCGAAGAATTTGATATTCAATAGCGTCCCGCGGATTCTTGTATCTACGAAATCTCATCCTACTCTTCTCCTTCTCGGCTAACATTTTCTCGAGCGTTTTGGAAAACCATATTGGATACTGTGACTTCTTAGGCTTACGTTTCGGCACAATTTTCTCAATTATACGGCTAAGTTCATCGTAAAAAACAGATACCGCTGCATTTACATGGTTACAGTCCAAGACCTGTTGCCAATCAACACCGCGGAGTTCCGATACAATTTTACCATAATCAGCCTTGAAAAAGTTTAGATCATACCGCTTAGCGGGTACTAAATATTTAGGTTCCAAAGAGGGTACAACCAATAGCAATGGAGGGTGGTAAGAATCTAATCTAGACAAGGTGTCCAACGGCACACATACACAAGCATTTGATATGTTACAAAGCACCAAGTCAAGCAATTTTTGATCATTGTTTTTGATAAAGTTTAGTTGTTTCAAATTATTATATGACATGAAATCAATCAATGTATTACCTAATTGATCGTTACAGTTGAGAGGCATAGCAAATAATTCATTGTCATTCTTAGTCCAGGTAATTGAACCAAGATTGAAGTCACCCAGAATTATCACGTCATCTACAAGACCCAACACGTTATTGGCATTGTTGAGGAAAACGGATAGAGTCTCAAGGCCAGCCGGCGGCGGCATGTATACAGCACAGATAGCAATTTTCTTAGTAATACCACCGATAGTGGTTTGTACTGTTACCCATAAATCTTCGACAGTGGTGTTGACTTCCCAGCTACGAACTCGGTTAGACATAAAAGTTTTTTTAACTGCTATCATGACACCCCCGCCATCAAACCTCAAGCCCTTCCGTCTATTGCTTATGGTAACATTATCTTTACATGCACATAGACGGTCCCTACGATAGACACTGTATGAGGAATCAACAAATTCGCTGTCGAAAACTGTAGAATTTAACCACGTTTCAGTGAATACTATAACATCATGATTAGTCAGCAAAACATTCCGGTAAACATCAGCAGTCTTGGTCCTAATACCACGTACATTTTGATAATATATGTTGAGCATTTTTATCTATAGATACACTTACATATCGCTCACAGTAAAATTCAAGAACCCTACAACATTAGCTTAAGACTATCAATATTTTTAATAACGATTGCTTGACATTTTTCATCTTTGCGTACAAAAACCTTACCGCTACGGACCCATACGAACTTATAATTTGTTTCCTTAGCTTTTTTCCGAGCCAAGGCGTGTAAGTGCTTGTTACTAGGCGTTAGGTGTTCTGAGACGAAAACCGGAGCATGACTGCCCCCCATACCAAGGTGACGCGTTGACAGTTTCTCGCTGGCATTTTTCCTGTTGTAGTTAGTAACAGCGGCAATAATGTTGTCACGATGACGAGGACTGCGCAACTTAGCAACAATAGCGCGTGGTCTTTTGTCGTCTTTATTAAGTTTCGCTACTCGAACCACACATAATATGTCATCGTCATTGAGCGGATATCCCACAACCCTGCCCAAATTGGCGACAGTATTAGGCAGATTTTCTGATCTGTTCTCAGGCACACCATTTATTTCGACGTTGCTCTCGCGCAAATATTGTTCACACAGATTCATCCTGTTTGCGAGGTCCGCAATCGTGTTGTGGAGAGCTGTATTTTCCTTCTCCAACTTTTCAATAATTGTTTTTTTTTCATCTATAACTGTTTTGATGTCTTCATATTGCTTATTAAAAAAAGACATAGATTCCTGCAAGCTATCTATCTGGTGTTTAAAGTTATTGAGATGTTCAGCCATTATATCCCTGATAGTTCTATTCAAGATTGAGGACATCTCCTGCTGCAAGATGTTTCTAAGCGAGTCTTCCGTCACATAATTCCTAACACTATCGTTTTCACTATTTTTTTCACTATCGGAGAACGAGCGCGGCTTCTTCTTGGCTCTTAGCGTGACATGGGAGATACTCGGGCTACTCCCAGGAGACGTTAGTTCGGGATGATGAGCACTTCGTATCGGGGTATCATCAGTTTTTGGCTTTTTATCCCGGCATTTAATACACAACCAGTTCTTCTTCCGTTCCGGATCCAACAATAAAAAACGTTTTATAGTCATATTTACACATTCAAGATCATAAATCAATTTGCATTTGAAACAGGCAAGAAATTCTCTATTTGATATGATGTTATTGCAGCCGGCACAGGAACCATTAGCCGTAGCCATTTTCTTCATATTTCATGAACTGTGTGTAATTCCCCTCTGTGACGAGATGTCAGACGTGACACCTGACAGACTCAGCCAAACACGACACTTGACAGATGCTTAGTCCCTTGTTAAATGATTTTTTGCTAGGTTTATTTACTTATAAATTCAAGTTTTGATTTCATGAGGGTAATTTAATAATTTAAGTAGTAGTGAATGCCGATTTCGAGTTCAACTGCACCGATATCTGTCTGGTTAAACCATTTCACGCACAGAAAACAACGCCACCGAATCCACAAGTATAAATTTTTGTTATGGTTTAAACTTCAGATCACAGTACCAATGTTTGATGACAAAACTCAATGTTAATATTAGATTAAACTTTATGTTAATATTAGAGGAAGAAAAAAATTGAACGTTTCATTTAGAAAATATTGTATGCAGTACGTAGTAACATCCTATCCTATCTTCATATATTTTGGTTCCTCAGTATTCGGCTAGATGGCGCTACAAGTATAGAATGTAGAAATATAACCTATATGGTGAAAGTATGAGGAAGAAACAAAGATTTTTGTTGATGGGATAGGTATCTTATATTTGTTTAGCTCCATCTCATTATCGACCGTTCAAAGAGAGAAGAGATTATTTAAAAATAAAATTACTTACTCTCTAATTTTTCCAAATTTTTAACTACTTTCGACTGAAATTACTAAATCATTACAAGATTCACTTTTACTACATGAATTGTGATGAACCAGCGGATAAGAGTCAGAAAAATGGCTGCTCACTTCTGATCATATAGGTAATTCTTATGAATATTTCAAGAATACATGCAAACGAGCGAATAATGAACATAAATAAAACACATTCTAAGATTATCTTCGCGTATACGCTTCATAAATTTTCTTGTAAAATAGATAAACGTTTCGCCAGGGAAACGCCGCTTGTTTCCGCAGCCGGCTACTAAGTATAACACTTTATGAATTACTCTAGGACACGTAGTACCAACTTAGCAATATATTAATTTCCTTGCCTGTTTTAAATAACTCACATACAAAATGAAATAACTGGCAACTGAGCGAAGTAGTTATTTTTGTGGTAAACTTAAATATAGTTTTTTTTTTTAAATCGAGACAAATATGTTGAAGTGTCATTAAGTTTTAACTTATTAATAATAATAAGCTTAATTAAGTTTAATAAGCTTAATTGTTAGGGGTTTTGTCATATGACTAAGTAATCTGGCGTCAGTAAACACTCCCTTAGAATTTTTTTTATCCAGTGTTTAGGTGAGTGAGAAAAGGATTTAGGAGCTCATTCCTTATTCTGTCTTTATCCCTTATCCACTAAAATACTTATTTTCTTGAAAAAAATCTTTATCCTGTAAAAGTCAGCAATGGATTTGCATTCATCATGGCTTTGCATGGCGTTGTAATAGATGATGCTTACACCGTCAGCCTACACATCTATCTTTCTTATAAAAAAGAAATTTAAAAAAATCTAGGATAAGAATTTTAAATACAGCTTGCTATGGAAAGGATAGGCAAAATTGGCTTTGAAATTTTCAAAAATCCTTTCTTAGCGGACGCTTACGTTATAAAATAAAGCTATGTTACAAATGTTTGCTTTCTCTGCTTAGTTAGTATACCTAGTTTTGGCTGTGCGTTGAAATCAGTCAGGACAAACGATTTTATAAGTAAGTAGGTATATAAGTTAACTGTATGTAGGTAAATACATATGAAGTCAATGAATAAGTAGGTATATAACATTAAAAACAAATAATTAAATTTAACCTATTGGGCATTCATTTACAATAGATAGACACAACATATTTCAGAACTGTCTAGAAGATAATTTTTTTGTATCACCTAATAAGGAGTAATAATGCAATGTAATTACTATAGTATATTATGATTTATGAAGACGTTGTTAAGTTAAAAATCTTACTATTTTAACTTTTTTGATTAACTTAGCTAAAAATAAAATTTAAAAATGTAGTAGGTGTTATTTTAAAGATGATGAACTGGTATATTGTTCAAAAGGTGACCAGCTGATTACACAAAAGTTATTGATATCGAAATTCAAAGCGACCGGTGTGGCTACTTGAGTGGCCGAAACTTTATGGTATTGTAAATGTCTATATTTCGTCATTGTCTGTGGTCACGTACGGCCATTGTGACGAGTCCTGTTTGTCTCTGGACGGGATGACTATCAAAACATATTTTGGATGCTGTAATGTTTTTTTAACTGGACCGTGCACGAGAGAGCATGCCTTGTTGAATATTTAATTGGAGCCATTGAATCACAAAACCATATTGAACAAATAAACAAATGTAGCTACCTATTTGTTTATCCACTTCTTTCTACTACCATATTTTATATGTATATTTCGGCTGGCTGGCTGAT
Source organism: Bembecia ichneumoniformis (assembly GCA_910589475.2). Taxonomy (NCBI): domain Eukaryota; kingdom Metazoa; phylum Arthropoda; class Insecta; order Lepidoptera; family Sesiidae; genus Bembecia; species Bembecia ichneumoniformis. The sequence continues at coordinate 2,035,870 of OU342531.1, forward strand.
GGTTCACTCAATGGTTAGGCAGTTACCGTCGCCTATTAACACAAGCAACACGATAGGCCCAATGCGCTGACGACCACAGTAGGATAAAGTATCATCATCATCCTCATCTCAACCGTAGGACGTCCACTGGTAGACAAAGGCCTGCGTCCTAATTTCCAGTAAGAAGCAGCCTGTCTGTCCACTTTGTGGATGGACGTCCTACGCTGCGCTTGCCGGTTCGTGGCCTCACTGCAACTTCAACTTACTGAGCCGCCGGGTTTTTGTCGGTAAAGAATCTCCTCATTCCTGATTTGATCTCGCAGTGTAACCCCGAGCATAGCCCTCTCATAGGGGAAGAGCATAAACCATATCGTTACATTATTGTTTCGGAATTGAGAAATAAAGGTAGCAAGTAATTTTACACCCAATATGACATCAACTAAAAAAAAAATCATTATAAAATAAAAATTCAGTTATATTTTCATAGATACCTATTTTATTAGCAGTCACAGGACACACAGCATGCTGCAGTTACCTATACCTATACACTGACTGTACTGTACACTGACACTGTGCTTTTATTTCTTAATAGTCATTAACAGACAGACAGACAGACAAACTCTTTATTACTCACACAACATAAATAAAAATTATTCTTTTAATTAAAATGACATATCAGTAGAGTAGGTAGGTATACACATAAAAAAGATAGATGTTTAATAAAATAGAATAGTCACAGTCCAGTAATAGAACACCTTTTATGTTTGTTGACATCATCGTCATTGGGGATTCCTATCCCGTGCGACATCCCACCTATATATATCCGTCTATCCTTCACACATTCTTTTAAATAAAATAATATATCATTAGAGTAAAAGGTTTACCTATAGTTAGGTATGTAAGAAAATAGAACAGAACTATAATGACGGAATAATGGCTACAAAAATAACAACTCGCGGAGGTAGGGGACGGTGTAATGACCGAGATAATGATCGACCAGTTCCATTTTCAATATTATTGTGAATTACATTAAATATAGTAGTGAATGCGTGGTCACCCTACTATCACTTCCCTTCAGTTTTGACAAATGTATTTTCGGTCACGAACAACAATCGTGACTATTTCTTTTACATTATTTAATTACAAACTAAGTTAATTAATTCTCTACTAGTGTACTGTGGCTTAAAAATAAATATTAGTTAATAAATATTGTGGATTTTTATTTTCTATAAATAAATATATTCGAGAGTTTGAGAAAATATTTGTTTTATTTGATATTAATGTAGGTAAAACTGTCGTTAAAAGAATTTGGTCGCCATTATGTTTGTAAGTAAGTACTTTTATACCTATTTACTTAGGTACTTACTTAACAATCTAAGAAGGGTCTTTGTTAAGAAATGGTTTTTGCTGTATTATTATATAATTATATAAATAATATTTTCATGAGTTTCAGTGATCAAGTTTTACCAACCAATGGATTTTTTTTCTAATAACTTCTAATACTTACTGACTGCTCTCAAATGTTGAAGGGAAATATCCTGCTACGCCAAAAAGAAATTCTAAGGCGCATGTGAAGTCCACCAACCCGCATTGGGTCAGTGTGGTGGACCATATAGCCCATACGCCCATGTTGAGAGGGTAGGCCTGTGTTCCTGCAGTGGGGACATTTAATAGGCTGTTGTTGATGATGAGGATACTTATAACTACATATAAACAATATTAGGTACCTATTATTAGTATATCTAATTTCATTTAAGATGTTTTTTGTGAACATAACACTATTATTTATTCTGTGACATAAGATATTTAATAAAAAAGTTTAAATTTATTTAATAAATAAACATCCATGATTATTAAGTAAGTATCTATAATTTATTTATTTCCTATTGATTGTGACCTAGACGGGATGAATTGGTTATGACAAATCCTAACTAATAAATTTTTTGTTGTTTGTTTGTTGTTGTTGTTTGTTATTGTTTGTTCGTTACGTTTTCACGCCTTAATTACTTGACTGATCATCGTGAAACTTTGCATAGATACACGAAAAAGACGTAGGGTACCTTTCATTCAGACAAAGTAATGTTTTGAGCAATACCCGTAATATTGAGCAAAGATATATTGAGCGATAAAGGTTGAATAAATGTTTTCACGCTTAAGAAAAAGGAGCGCAGACGAAATCGTGAGTGAAAGCTAGCAAATAATAAGTCTATAAGCATTATAATATATTTCTTTTAATTAGAAAAACCTTCACTTATAAATAATTTCGTAGTAATTTTATTTCTTGTTGTTACCAGTTAGAAAAAAGACTTAATTGTAGATCATTTACCATTTCTGCAACATTTCTTCTCTATTCTCGAATTACCTACATCTTCCACCAAGATTCCATAGTCCAGCCCTGAAGATTAATCTTGCAATAGAACGTAGGTATGTTGTAACGCTATGATTGTAGTCGATTGAGTCTGTTGTTCCCTGTGTGTGTTTGTTAGGTGTGTATGACATTGATACTGCCCTATTGGGCGGAGTCGGTACCAGCCAATCCTGTAACTGATACCGTACTTCTTCTTGACAAACGTCGAATCTAAATTATACCTTAACTAGTGAGCTATACGGCCGAAATTTCCGGTACACTTTCAATGAGTTTTGTAAACGATACCCTACTTCTTTAAAGGTCTTCCGTGGGACTTTCGTCCTTGCCGCTCTGTTTTAGAGATCATTGTCGAATTACTAGTGATTGAAATTGATATGGTACGACAAATTATCCTTTTATGGTATTTATTTATGTGTTTACTACCACTTGGTAGTTGAAATGATTAAACTGTAGACCTTATATTCAGAGTTGAGATTGATTTGTCATATTGTGAACAGACTGACAGATTTATTTAAATAGATATACCTAGGTATACCTAGGTTTACGTGGCTACGTAAAGTTAATCAAAATATATAGATTCCTATAATAAATTTTTAGACTAGGTTCATATTTTGTTTAATTACTCTTATTAAATTAATACGTATAGGTAGGTACCTATGTAGGTTCTAATTCTAAATGATAGGTAATAACGACTATTTTTAATTTTGTCTACCTATTAAATTTAAAAAAATAGGCACATGTAGGTAAGTAGGTTGTAGGTAAGTAGGTAAGTGTTTATGCAATAATACAACTGGTTATTTGTTTGTTATTAATTAAAGGAACAATAAGCAATTTAAACAAACAAAAAAACAATAAAGTGGACAATAATTAATTAATTAAAAAAATATTTTTAATTAAAGTGCAAAGGTCGGATATGGTCACTTACACATGTCCTTGAAAGTCCTTAAAGAAATTAGGTATATCGATTAGGTAAGTAAGTAGGTAATATCTAGGTTACACAAATACACAGCATCGCCTAGTTATACCTACTATCTACCTATGTTGAGTGACACTTATATCTATAAGTAAGTGATATTTTTTTTTCTAATAAAATGTTATTATACCTATATACTTATTAGGAACTAAGTTAGTAAGAAATTAATGGACCAGAAATACCAGTTTATTTTTGAGACTAACACGAAGGGAGACTCAGACGATGAGATTTGAAACGAAGATAGAACACATACAAAAGTCGTTGTTACTCATACAATGTGCTTTTAAATTACAAAGCCCTCTTGAATTTTGTTTTAGGATTCCTCCAACCTTATAAACATTGTTATAAGGATGACTTTTAAAGAATTTCCCTTTAGGCTGTGCTAAATATCTTTTGGTTTCTTTTGGAGGGAGATTGGGGCGTTATCGCCCGCTGTGTCCATCTATTTACTAATGACTTCCGGCGTCAGGTGCCCCGACCACCCCTTACAATTTGTTTCCTATTCAAAAAAACTTGAGTTAATATTTTACTGTTTGGACTGAAGATATTTTTAATTATTTAGGTACCTTAGTTTCCAGTTAAGTATCTACCTATAAGAATTATTCAAGTAATTACGTTACCTTTTGAAATAGAAATTGATGCCCACGATCAAGGACCATGTTAAGGCACCTATTATTTCAACAGATATCTAATTATGTTATTATTATGTAGGTAAATGCAAACAATTTGTATCAATAAGATTTCAAGTACCTTTAACTGACATAATAAATATAAATCTATTGACTAATTTAATGATTAACTACCTATCTGATCTTGACGAGCCTTTGGTCGAATGGTTTAGATGCTTCGCTTAGCGCTCTGCCTTAGCGTTCTCGGGTTCTGCTTGGCCTAGCGTTCTGCTTCTGCTTGGCCTAGCTCTTGATCCCCGGGATCAACTTTAGAGCTTACTTTGGAGATGAACTTTTCTAAATTGATCTGGTTCGCTCCATGTCCGTTTGTATGACTATCGCAGCGCCTACTTTGGTGGTCATTACAATTACAATTATTGGGGTGTTGAGTCTAGGTGATTAATTAATTAATTTATATACATATATTTTATTAGGGTCGTCAGACCTTCTACCGTCGCCTACAACACAAGCAACCCCACTGGTGTTGCAAGTAATACGCTGCTGACGTAGGATTAGGATAATAGTAGGAATGACTAAGAGAAACGTGTCTCTTTGAAAAATCGGTGTATCACCAGATTTTATTTTACATTACTGCAGAGACCAGGAAGTGAAGGATTGTCGGGCGAAGTGGTTTCAAGGCCGGGTTTTAGCGAGGCCTTGATAAAGATCTGAGTCCGGCAATCCTCATTCCGGTCGAGGCTGGTATAGTGCTTTTCTCAATAAATGTGAGGAAATAATGAAACACGCCCCCGCCTACTACGCCTGTGACAGCGGCGGGGGCGTTCGTGAAGACTCGTGAAACTTCGGGTTTCATCGGGCTGAGCAGCGGCCAGGAATGAATTTTCATACAACATTCTTGGCCTAGGCCGAGAAAGAAATGCATGAGCCAAACAAACTTCGTCGCTTTTAGTACAAGAATGCCTACATTTCCGAGCATGTTTGAGAAAAATAATATTATATACTTACTACGTCATATTTTCATATTGTAAAAGAATTTTTCTCCTATTTTATTTTAATAGATTAACAAAAGTTACTAAAGTTAAGTTCATATTTTTATATTCATAAAGATTAAGTTACATTATCATAGTTTAGTTAATGACTATGAATTCAGTCTTAATAAAATATACATAATTATAAGTTTTTGTAAAGATAAAAAATTTCAGTACTTACTTACTTATCTACCTACCTTTTGTTTGTGAAACGGTTTTCGTTTTGACTAATTGAGAGAAGCTTTAGTGTTATAAATACAACAAAAAAAATGTTACGAATTAGTTTTATATTATATTTAACACCAATTTAGGCATTTATTTTAATTTTAATACTTATTCAAAAAATGTGTGTAGTTTTGAATAAAACGTTGTCACAATTTTTCCAAATTCGAAATTTGCATTTTTTTCTTCAAAACATTGATAACTCTTTCTATTGATGAAAACCGCATCAAAATCTGTTGGGTGGTTTAGAAGAAATTAGCGAAGAAACAGACAAATGCGAACAGCGACTTCAATTTACAACATGTAGAGATATATATAGTATGAACCCTTCGAAAGAGCGTGCGATGTCAAAACGATCTGTTTAGTGGCGTGTTGTAGTGAGGAGAACGTCACCCAGCCACGACCAAACCCGTTCCCGCTTATTAACTTACCAAAACCAACAATCGTGATTAAATCGCGCGTGAACTAATAAAATAATAAGACTCTCCTGCTCTCTCTACTCTAACGCTTTGTATAAGGGTTGGTTTACATGAACAAATATTAATATTATAGACAATGCAGAGACTAAGAAAATTCTGACTAATTAACCATCAAGGTAATTATAGGTACCTTCAGATATTATTTCAGATTAAATGTGTGGGTCAAAATGCTCGGTTGTCAAAACGACTGATACAAGTTCTAGTTGCTATAGGGTCTGCACCTCTATCGTTTCCATGTGTGGTAATCCACATTACGAGGAAGCGTGTGTTTGAAAACGTGTGATTTTGTACTAAGTAAAGGCTTAGCATTTTCTGTTTAGCTAGGGTGCTAAGAAAGAAACACAGTTCACTTTTGTTCACTCTAGTTCACCATAGTTCCATAGGTTCACTATAAACGAAGTATACCTAGGGTATAATTTTATTAGGGTGCTTGCCTTAACGTTTTGTTCTAGGGTTCCCGGGTTAGATTCCCGCAGTGGCGTGCACTTCATAGAGGCATAAAAGCACTGCTTACCCTAGCATTTCGTAAGCTCACACTACAATAATCAATAAAGCGTAGTCGTATCATGCGTTTATTTAAAATTCAAACGTTCGAAATTCGGTGATTGGTTGTTGAAGTTACAACTATCACAACAACCAATCACCGGGCTTTTTTTCTTTCATTTCGTAAGTACGCAAAGGAAGCGTTTGCATCTTGGCTAGGGCCCGCGCGGGCGGGTGAATTCTCCCACGCTCACACTCGAGTTTGTATAAAGCAAAACAGTGCTTGCAATGTAACCCCATTAAAATACGGAGGCCTCAAACGTATTACAAGGTTCGAAGAGTGTCGTACCTTTTTACCTTGGCAGTATTATAACATTCCTTAAGTAACTAGGATAAATTAAATTGTCAGTTTTTAGTTTTGTCTTAAATAATTAGGGGTATGACTGATTTTGGTTGCGTAATATGAATTGCTTGTAGTTTATTTATTCCTTTGTTTCGTGCGGAATGCGGAAGGGTTAGATATTTTTTGTTTTGAAGTTTTCTGTTTTAGTTTTGTTTTTCGATACGTAAATATGGAAAGTTATACTTGTGAAGATTGTAAGAGCAATGTGCGCTTGTTGAAATTACATATCCAGTATCCGGATATCCAGTAATTGACTTGTGTTAACTATACAATCATTTACGTGGATATTTGATGTGGCTAAAACAAAACAGGCGTTTACGACGAATCAAGCAACCTTTAAGTACTTACTTCAAGTGATTGCATCCCGTTCGTTGTCATAGTACCTACCTACGTTGTAACTTTTTATTTTCTTCTTTTTAAGGTTTCCAAAGCCAAATAGCATAATACCACGTCCGGCCATCTGCCTATTTATATTTATGTATATTTTAGTATTTTCAGTCTATTGTATGGAGCTGAGACAAAAATCTTTTTACTTATTCAAGTTGCTTCAGAACCCTAAGTTAATGCGAGTCCAACATGCTCTTGACCAATATTTTTCTGCCTACCCTGACCAAAATATCTGTGTACGCCACTGGATTCCCGGCAGGATCAACTTTGGAAATGAACTTTTCAACTTTAGCTCTGGTCTGGATCTGAAAAGTCAACTGCGTTTCGTAGTCATTTGGGCAGCCCGTCTGGCGGTAGTAAACATCCCCTTACAGAAGACCACACGTGTGCTGTTGTGTTTCGGTGAGTGAGTAGTAAGGATTACAGAGCCCATTTTCGTAACCCTTCCCAATCCCTTATAATTAATCTTACTGGTAGTCGGCAGCGCACTTGCACTTGCACTTGTTTCGGTGGTCTTCTGTAAGGCACACCCCTTACAGAAGACCACCGTGAAATAATAGCACGTGTGCCAGAGCCCATTTTCCTATCCAATCCCTTATCCTTAATTCTGATGTAGTCGGCAGCAACCGTTGCTTGTGTTATAGGCGACGGTAGCCACCTACCATCATTTGGACCGTCTGCTGACCTTAACATTTCATCGTGTTTATAGAATCACATAATGGTACATGTAGCCTCGGACTTATTGGTTTGCGGGAATAGGCGAGCGGTGGAGGGAGTAAATTTCATTACAATTAGATGTCACGTTGTATGAATAATTCAAGAGCTCCCTGCGCTGACGAACTCCCGACTCCCGGCAACGCAAACAGCGAAGGGTTGATTGTCAGATGGCCGACCGGTTAGCCAGAACGACTGTTTGCTGGAATTACTCGTCCACTAATTTGCGTTTGACGTTCATTAACACGGGTCTAGGTTAGATTTTGAGCGTCCTGATTGATTTGGATACAATTTAAACTTAATTGGGTTTTCATTGGTTGTCGAATCGAGTTTATTGTATGTTTCGTTGCCTTCGATTTGTCGAAATTCATATATGTACATAGATACCTCACAGCGTGAAATTGCAATTCTGTCCAACTGATTTGTTCCTATATTTAAAAATATAATCTTTAGAATACTTCTCTTTGATAGAATACGAGGGCTGTTTGATAAGTCCTTTTAAAAACTATTTATAAAACCTTTTTTCTGGTAAATGGCATTAACACTAGCAAGCACATTCTTTCAAATGAAGACTGTCAAAAATTCAGCAAAAAAAAAAACAAGTTTTTGTCAGTTTAACCATTGTTTAACTGTGATCACTCGTGAATTTTCAACAACTATGGAAAAATCTGAATTTCGTGCCGTTTAAAACATTTTTTTATGAAGGGTTGCTGTGCTGCCACAATAAAAACTGAACTTGATTCTGTTCATGGCACTAACGCACCAACGTTGCAGACTGTTTATAACTGGATAAATGATTTTAAACCTGGTCGGTCAAGCACATCTGATGCTCGACGCTCTGGTCGCCCAATCGAAGTCACTACTGAGGATGTTGTTGATCCTCAGTATTGTACTCGACGACCATCGAGTGAAGGTGCGTGAAATAGCTGAGAACACAGGCATCTCCACTGAGCGAGTACATAAAATCCTGCATGAAGATTTGGGTATGACAAAGCTGTCTGCACGATGGGTGCCACGTTTGTTGACAATCGAACAAAACCGCGAACGAAAGCGAATTTCAAAACTGTGTTTGGATATGATGACTGTGTTCCGCATGCTCCGTATTCGTCGGACCTAGCTCCGTGCGATTATTACCTATTCCCAAATCTGAAAAGATGGCTTGGAGGGCAAAAATTTTTGACAAATGAGGACTGCATCGCAGGTGTAAACGGCTATTTTGAAGACCTTGACAAAACGTATTTTTTGGAGGGGATAAAAAAAATTGGAAACTCGCTGGAACAAGTGTTTGGCCCTCAAAGGAGACTATGTTGAGAAATAAATGTAAATTGTTTAAAAAATATATATATTTTTTACTTTTTAAAACGACTTATCAAACAGCCCTCGTACATTAAAATTTTTGCCAATCGATATCCAAATTAGATACTTGCCATAGTTGGCATATACATATCAGTATACATAGTTTAAAGTCCTCCTTTTTTTTCTGTCTGTCTGTTGTATGCACTAATTTTTATATGGATTCAGAGGTCCTTGACCAGGGGTTTAAGGAAAACCTGGTTGATTGGTTGGTTGAGACTACGAAAATTTTAGTTTTTTTTTTCAATTAATTTGTTAAAATGGCAAATATGTATGTAATAGGTATATAATATATAGAAATGAATCCCTATTTCCCTTGGTCACGGCAACACGCGTGAACGGGTAGACCGATTTTAATTCAGTTTTCACTAATGGAAAGAGGAATAAACGGGGAATGTTTATGTGTATAAAAATTGCACCTCGGGCGAAGCTGGGGGCGGGCCGCTAGTAAGAAATAAAAAAGAACTTTCATTAATTCCGTTATTATATATAGGTATTACTTATATTCCTAATAAAATTTTGGTAATGAATATTTTCCATTCAGGCTGACGGTCCACTTGATGGTAGATGGCTACCGTCGCCTATAACACAAGCAACGCCACAGCTGATAGGGATAGGGATATGTGGGGCTCACCCAGTCAAGGGACTGGTCCTACCCACTAAAACTCCCCGGTGTCTCCTTGCCCTTTGAGCGGGTGGACCGGGTTCTGCCGAGGCAACAACTCCGATCCACCCCAGGGCAGCCTAGTCATTGCTGACTAGGCTTACTCCAATGGGGGATTGCCCGGAGACACCCAGGCAATCCCCAGACGGGGGGGACCTTGTGCAGGCACACATAGCTCGCCAGCCATGTGTGCAGGTCCCCTAGGGCATTTGAAGACGAGCTAGGTATGCCCGCCTTCTCCTGCCCAGTCGCCTGCGTCTGAGGGAGGCGAGACCGGCCTCTTCCTCTCGCTCCCTCTCAGCTGCCTCCTTCTGCAACATTACGTGTTCACAGAAGGAAGCAGCTGCTTTCCAGTTTGTCACACTATCAAGCATGGCTTCGACCATGCTTGACAGTGTGATCCGTCCACAACCCAGCGCCGCCCTCAGCTCCTGGCGCTGGGATCTCCAGGCCGAGCACACCTGGAGCGTATGCTCGGCCGTATCATCAGGATCGCCGCAGTGATGGCACTGCGGCGACTCCTCCCTTTTTATATGGTGCAGATAGTGACCGAAGCACCCGTGTCCGGTCATAATCTGCACCATACGGTAGGTAAGGCCACCTTGTCGGCGCCTTACCCACTCCTCCAATACCGGACGGATCGCCGAGATCGTCCGGTGGCCGGCGGTAGGGTTGAGGAGTGCCTCTCCCCAGTCGTGCATTGCCCTCTCTTGCGCCTCTGCACGGACCCTTTGCACTTCCTCGGCGACAGGTCTTCCTCCTTGGGCCCTTGTGGCGACCCGATGCCAATGCACCTGCGACAGAACCAGGGCTCTGGCATCCCTTACTCACTCACTGAAACACAATAGCACGCGTGCTATTATTTCACGGTGGTCTTCTGTAAGGGGTGTGCCTTACAGAAGACCACCGAAATGCAGTGTGCCCTGCCACTACTTTCTTGATCCAGACTAGAGGCAAATTTGAAAAGTTCATTTTTCAAAGTTGATTCTGCCAGAATCGAACCCGGGAACCCTAGAACAGAGCGTTAAGGCAAGCACCTTAACCACTCATCCAACGGGCTCGTCAAATTACACACGAAGCTAGAGTTTACCTACAAGTATGTACATATGTGTTAATTTGATGTGCTAGTAATTCTAGAGATAATCACCACGCATTGAGCCTCGATTAGGTAGTGATTCAGATTACAGATTACAGCGCGCATACCCCGTGCATCCAAATTTAGATGGCGTGTGATGTGTTGACACTGTATTTAGCAGTTCATTACAGTGGTTGTCAGGAGTGATGTTAGTCATGCGATCACCTTGCGACCCCGAGCGATCCGATTTCAAGGGACGTCGGTCTAAGACTCTAGTTGAAGCGTTAGGAAAAAGGATATAAAAATACTTTAAAGCTATTGAGAACTTATACACTCTTTGGTTTAGTGTGAACATATGTTTGCATGAGATATTAACATTATTAATTTGTACTTACATACTATTTACATTGAACTACAACCTAAACTTTGCAATGAAAAAAGAAACGTGGTGGATTCTGTAATAATAAGTATATAAAAATATATAATTATATAAAGGAATTACATTAATAATTATATTAATATTAATACAGTAAGAACTCTGTGAGTCGAACTTCATGGATGACGTAAAAAAATTCGAGTTATAAAGTTTTCAACTTATGAAGGATTTCGACTTAGGTGGCTTTTTATAAAGGAAATATTCTAACGATCTAGTTGTAAATGTTAGAAACTCACATATTGCTGTGTTCGAGATATAGAGATTCAATTTATTTTTTCAAATTAAGTATTCAAGGGAAAATATGTACCGAAATGGCTTGTTAAGGACTTACTAATTATTTCGAGCTATGGAGGATGGAGATTTCGAGTAATGGAGGTTTTGGTACTTGAAGGGAAGGGAACAAAATATTTTTTCGAGTTTTCGCTTTTTTCAACTAATCTAGTTTCGACTTAATGAGGTTCTTTCTACTGTATAATTAATAGTCATATTTATAAATCGCCAAGACTAAACGTAATCAATTGTATGAACTTCAAAGTAAGCATTATTAGGCATGGATATATATACAACGTATGTACAGGGGGCGAGATAAATCAAGCACCTATAAGTCGAGACCTCAGTATTTTAGATAATTTTTTACTTGTTGGATGGACAACCACCTCGATATCTAGGTTTAATTTTTTGAAGTGCAGAAGCTTAAAAACCAGTAAACAGTTGGTGTAACGCTTCAAACACGCTACCTCTTGTGACTTGTGAAAATGCGTTTGCCTAGTGACGTGACGGAGACCAACTGGTCGACAGCGCCGGCGCCACAGCATCCGTTTATTCCTTGTTGCTCCTAGATCCGTGTAATATGGTTGTTCATCGATCTCGATATAGTTCGTTTAAGGTGCTACCTCTCTGTCACTGTCACTTTTGTCTTATTTGTAAACAATTTACTCATGTCTTTTTAGGGTTCCGTACGTGCGAATAAAAAAACGGAACCCTTATAGGATCACTCTGTCCGACCATCCTCCCGCCCCCCCTTATCTCCGAAACTGAACCTAAAATTTTGAAAAAAAAAATACAGAAATTAGTTTTCTATACTTATAGATTATAGGAAAACCTATAAGATGTTGTTATTAAAATAACATGGTAAATCACTCAACATCGTACGGAACACTCTTCACGAGAATGCGAGTTCAACTCGCGCTTGTTAAGTTTTTTATTTCATAAAATCAGTGCATAGTATAATATTCTCAGTCTGTATGTACATATGTATGCGCTAATCTCGGAAAGAAGGGAACGGACTTAGTTCCTGATTGTATCGATGGAAAGAGGAATTTCTGAGGATTATTTTTTCAGGTTGGTATAACTCATGAATATCTTATTTAATATTTGCTGAGTTATCAGGTAAATGTTGCAGAAATAAGAAATTATCTATAATTAAGTCTTTTTTCTAATTAGAAATGCCAATTGGCAACAACAACATAAAAAAATTCGAAATTATTTGCATGGGTGATTTCTAATTAAAATAATTATGTTAAAATGCTTCTAGACTTTTATTACTTAGTAGTTGAGCCCACAACTTCGTACGCATGGTATTCGATATAGCGCGTAACTTTTTTGTTTTTAAACCGATTGGAATGAAACAAAAACTAAATGTTACAGAAAGCTTGCATACATACATCAGTGAAAACCGCATGCAAATCGGTTAAGCTTTTTCAGAGATTAGCGTGCACAAACGCACAAACAAACAAAAATTCTAAAACCTGTTTTTTGACCTCGGTAACATAAGTACAACGTGTACAAGTTTTTTTTTTTTTTTTGAAAAAATATTTAATGTACAGACACGGCTCGTTTACGATTTTATTATATGTATAGAATAGATTTGTCATAATAGGCATTACTCATTTGTCATAATTATTACTTACTATAGCGACCCCCTGGAAAAATCTTCAGAAACTTTCCTCGTTTATTCTTTTTCCCTTAGTGAAAACTGCATCCAGATCCGTTGGGTGGTTTTGAAGGAGTTAGCGGAATAAAAGACAGAGGTGGTCAGCAAATTTCTTTTATAATATGTATCTAATAGAAGGTATAAAGATATAGAGAGATTATATATAAATGAAGGATTACACTACTCAATGGTATTTAGAAACAATGAACCTTTGTATGTAGTTGAACCATATAGTTGAAGAGTTATGAAGTTATATTGCTAGATTAGTCTTTTAGCTCCGCCCTATCCTACGCGTAGGTAGGTACACTGTTTCGCTTCGTTATCCACTTACGATATGATTTCTCTTATGTCATGAATCCTCTAATCTAATCTCTAATCTAATTACACTACACTTCTCTCGAAAACCAGATCGATTAAAACGACCTTACCTTATTCGAGTTATTGTTTTGATAGGTTTAAAAATGTGAATGGAGCAAAAAAAAATTTTGGCGCCAGTGTGCATGACACGTAACATTTCCAGAACCTTTCAACTAAAGTAGATAAGTAATTTAATACTTAAAGCCACTTTTTGCGGACGATTTCAAACATTCTAGAGGAAGTATTATCGAAAATATTTATTTAGGCTCGGCTCGATATACCTACCTATAACGGAGAAGTTGCGAACAATACAATTCTTTTTTTCAAAATAAATTTTGACAAGCTTTCGTAATTCACTCCCGAGAATATAACGGGAAACAAATACTGCATTATTTTTCTGCATTTAAATCTATTAAAAATCTTCTCTTGGGCTGCAGCGGTGGTCAAAGGAGAAATAAAGAAATAAGGAACAACATACCATCCTAATGGCTTCAAGTTACTACTTGTATTGTAACGTAGTATATTTATATTTATAGTTTCTTTTATATATTTAGCCATTTATTTATATTTACGTTGTATATTTTATTCATTTCATTACCTATTCAACCTTTTTTTGTTTATTTGTTCTATTTCTTTATTTTCTTAAACTAGTTTTCTTTTTATACACATTTAAATCTCGACATTGTCATTACGTTTTTTTGTTTTTTCGATTTTCTGTCGGGACGGACATTGGTCTCTGAGAGCTGATGAACCGGTCTCATATTTTTATTTTTGATAGTTATTCTTTATGTTATAATTAATCCTATTGTTTTATATTATAAACAATAAATATAATAAGCCCCGTTTCTTTCCTTCGGTATGTAATTTTATTAATACGTCATCTTATTTATGTTTTAATATTTTTTGTCTTTAATGTGTTAAATTATTGTATTTGTTCATTTCATGTTATAATCGAATTCCTTGATGTCTGGTTTTCTCATTTTAAGAATAAGAGTATCAATGTTTTTATTTATCTAGCTTTGCCTGACCAAGTAAATTAATATTATAATTATTGTCTCTGTAAATGGTCAGGCGATTGTTCCTTATGGTTTTGTTTGTGGTTTTTTCTTACTTTACCTGATTGTTCCAGGGAGCAAATTTATGATTTACAAATTTGCGTTTTGCAAATTACAATATTGCTCTATTAATTGGAAGCAGCTTGCGGTGAAGATTTTTGGAATAAATTTAATATTTTTCGAAGATTTGAAGATCTTCGCAACCATTACATATTACTTCAGAACACTAACGGAGCTTAATAATTGCATATTTGGACTTTTGCGACCGTCCTGATCATAAGTTAAGTGTAATGGTGTTTTCTTATTGACTTCTGTATTTACTTCTGTATTTTCTTCTGTATTCTTTTGTATTTTTCTATGTTAATTCTTAAAAGTATAATGTTCATAAACTAGGGGTTTTTGCCTTCGCCCTTTAGAGTCTCATTTAATTAATTCTTAATATATATTTCCTACCTATTTTTTGTGTTATTAAATTTTAATTATTATCAAATTTGTGTTTAATTTAGTAAGTAAACACTGGCGCCCAATCTATATTTTCTTTCGTTCAATTGCTAACACTTTCCATGTTTAGCTGGGCTGGGAAAGTGTTACATTGGCAGCCCAACGTGTTTTTTTTAGTGTAGGTATTAATGTTATCAATTTTGCACTGTTTGTGAACATTATATCCTATATTTTATCTTTATAATAATTTGAGGAATTACAGAAGTCAGTTTGAAAATTACTCTATTTTGTAAAATATTAATTTATTTCCAGAATGTCATTTTAGCTTGTAATAAAATTATCGATTCCAATAACTTATTAAAATATTGCAATTTACATTTAAATTATTCATAGCTAAAAAGTCATTCACAATTTGTAACAGGCAAATAGATTTCGTTTTTAAATATTTATTATTGTGTCGTGTTATAAATAAGATGATTTATTGATTTTTATTTGAACAATTTCAGATTTATATTTGACAATTCTGTCATTTAATTTTATTGCCCTGACATTCCATGATTTGAATATTTGACATAAATATCTTCTCAATATTCTTTCGTAATATCTTGAAAATTATAAAGGAGCATCTTCACTAGTGTATATTAATATTTTTATTCTCTTAATATATTTACATAGTTGAAATAGATAATCTTAAGTGATTTCACAATTAATAAAATTTTATTCGTTAGTGAATTTTATATTTATCTCTTAAAATTTCCATATCATATTTCATTTATTAGTCTCTTCAAAATTCTAAAGCAGCACTTGTTCAATATTATTTAGGTACATTCTTGGCATATTCATATTATCATATATTGTTTGAATTAGTAATATAGAATACCTACTTATGACATTCATTAATTTCTTCAAAAAATTATTAAGCACCTTTCACACAGGTGAATGGTTACAATTGTTCTGAATTCATTTTTTTTTATTAGTGCTTGTTATTAGTGAGTATTCATTTCATTTACTGTTTTATTTTTTTGGCAATATTTCATTTCTCTTTCGTAGATTATTGCTTGTTTAATTTTGAGCTTTTATTATCTTAAGCTCTTATAATTCATATTTGTTTATCCCATGACAACTTGATCTTATAATTTAAACAATTTAAATGATACATGTTGATTTATTGTACTTATTAAGAGTTTTAATTATTAATAATTAATATTATTATTATTATTTTTGGCTCTTGTGTGACTTTAAGACATCATCATGTCCACTTATCCAATTAAGGTCGGATCGTTACATAAGCTTGAATTAGAGTATGAAATCTCAATTCGTAATGCGATACCAGCTTCCACCGTTCTGGAAATGAAGAAGCAATTATCAGAATTATTCATTACATTGCCTTCTGAATCGATTAAAGTTTCAAATTTAGAAGCAACCAAGGATATCTCGGACTCTTTTATAACCTTGAACAAAATTAAGTTATATTTACAGGACGAAGACGTTGACAATAACGTTGTTAACAGAGCACTTAATTTTGCTTACCATCTTTTCCATAGGTTATCTAGAATTTTACCTACAAATTCTGAAATGAAAATTTCCTTGGAGACTTCTATAAAAGAAGTAAAATCTTTAATTAATAAATTGACTCTTAAGTTACCTAATGTTAGTGGAACTTTACCTGTTTTACCATCTACTAGTACTGGTATTTTACCTCAACCGTTTCAAATTAACGTAACTTGCGATAAGGGTATGGCTGACCTTATTAAACTTAAGTATGATGGAAAGTCTTGTGTGCGAAATTTTATTCAAAGGATTTCGGAAATTCAAGCAAGTAGGAACGTGTCGGATGCTCAAATGTTTTGTCTAGGTTCGGAAATATTTATAGGCAATGCTTTAAATTGGTTTAGGTCCGTTAGAGATAGTCTTACGGATTGGAAGGTTTTATTATCTTATCTTAAAGAAACTTTTGATGAGCCCGGTTGTGACTTTAGACTAATTCAACAAATTTATTCTCTTAAACAAAAAGAGGATGAATCTTTTACAGATTATTTGTCAACTATGGCTAGTTTTTTCTCCAAACTTTCCAAGCGAATGTCAGAAGAAAATAAGTTAGATATTTTACTCAACAATATTAAGCCTTGTTATACGCCAACTTTAGCTACATTTTCTAAGATAGAATCTTTAGAGACTCTGCGTTCTATTTGTAAAAACTTTGATGATATCCACATTCGCCTTAGTAATAAGCCATCTTCTAGTAGTTCATCTTATAACATAGAAAAAACTTTTAAAAAGAGTTTTTCACTTGAAAGGGATAGTAATTACAATTCTAAATCCAATAAAGTTAATTTGCCTCTTGTTAAAACAGATTCACACGTTAATTTTTGTCGCAAATGTCGCTCTAGAGAACATGATATTAATAATTGCCCGTTAAAGGATAAAATTTTCTGCTTTAGATGTGGTAATATGGGTGTTAAGGCTCCTCAATGTCTTAAATGTTCAAGGTCATTTTCTAAGTAGCAATTATCGGAGGTTAGCCACAAGGAACTAGTCAAACATCACTCAGTGGAGAACGATTGGTCTAGCTGGTTAACAGTCGTTAAGAATTTTTTCCAAATTTATAGACACGTGGCTACCTTGGATATTAAACCAGCTAATGATAACAGGCCTTATGTAAATGTATTCGTTAACGGCATAAGTTTTACTGGTCTTTTGGATTCAGGATCCGCTGTTACGATTCTTGGCAAGAATTCGCATTCACTTTTATTTCCTAAAGATTTTAATAAACTAAATCTCATCAAGGATGATTTAGATTTCCTAACAGCTGCTGGTGGTCAACGTTTGCATTGTTTAGGTTATTTTAATTTACCTATTACTTTTAATAATTCAGTTAAATTTTTGAAAACCTATATTGTTCCAGAGGTTAATAGTAATCTTATACTTGGTGTAGATTTTTGGAATAAATTTAATATTTTTCCTAAATTTTTAGGGGGTCTTTCCTTAGTATCTGCTGATAATAAGGAACCATTTATTACGGAACCTATCGTTAAAGGCTTTGATAATCTTTCAGAACATGAACGCGATATAGCGACTATGGTTATTAAAAAATTTGAAGATATTTCATTCAAGCATAAAGGTTTAGGTAAAACTAGCCTCATGACACATCATATCAATACTGGTGATTCGAAACCGATTAGACAACGTTATTATCGTCTTTCTCCAGAGAAACAACGCATTATCACTCAACAAGTAGATGAGATGCTTAACTTAGATGTCATTGAACCTTGCGAAAGCGCTTGGTCCTCTCCTGTTTTGATAGTTAGTAAGAAGAACGGTGAACCTAGATTTTGTTTGGACAGCCGTAAGCTGAATTCTGTTACTGTTAAGGATGCGTATAACCTCCCTTACATTTCAGAGATTCTAGACAATCTTAGGGACGCCAAATATCTGAGTTCCATTGATCTGTCAAAAGCATTTTGGCAGATACCTATTGCCAAAGTGGACAGAAAGAAGACTGCATTTTATATTCCTGGAAAAGGAACATTTCAATTCAAGCGGACTGCGTTTGGTTTAACAAATGCTCCGGCTTCTCAACAGCGTCTAATAGATTTACTCTTTAGAGACTTTGATCTCAAAGTATTCGGATACTTAGATGACGTAATTTTGATTAGTAGTGACTTTGATTCACACGTCTCTTTACTACTCAAAGTCCTGGAAAAATTTAGACAGGCAAATTTGACTATTAATTTCGACAAGTGTCAATTTTTCAGAAACAGTCTCAAATATTTGGGTTACGTTGTGGATAATTTTGGTCTACGAACAGATCCTGAAAAGGTCGAGGCCATAACTAATTATCCTACTCCTAAAACTAGGAAAGAACTTAAACGGTTCCTTGGTACAGCTACTTGGTACCGTAGGTTTGTACCAAAATTTTCTACCATAGCTGGTCCATTAAATAGACTTACTTCAACAAAGAAATCCGCGCCTCCATTTGTATGGACGCCCGAAGCTGATGCAGCTTTTCTTAAGTTAAAAGAATGTTTGGTTTCCGCACCGATTTTACGCTGTCCTGATTACAGTAAACCATTTGAGGTTCATACAGATGCGAGTAATTTCGGTATTGGTGCTATGCTTACACAAACTATCGAAGGTAAGGAGCATCCGGTAGCTTATATGAGTAGGACTCTTTCCCCTACAGAGAGAAATTATAGCGTTACAGAACGTGAAACTCTCGCAGTTATCACAGCTTTAGAACACTGGAGATGTTATCTTGATAATGGTCAGCAATTCTCTGTTTACACTGATCACAGTGCTCTTAAATGGTTTTTGTCTATTTCTAATCCAACAGGCAGACTCGCTAGATGGGGTGTTCGTTTATCTACTTTTAACTTTGTAATGAAACATCGAAGAGGCGTTGATAATGTTATTCCTGACGCTCTCTCACGTACTCTTCCTGTAGGTAATATTTCAGCATCATCTGAAGTCACTGCTACTAAAGACCCTTGGTATAATAAAATCAAGAACGGTTGTATTAATGAACCTCATAAATTTCCAAATTTTACCTTAAAGAATAATAAACTTTATAGATTATCAAGAAATAAGTGCGAACTAACTAATGAATTTTCATGGAAGGAAGTTATTAGTAGCGATCAAAGACAAATTGTTTTAGAAAAATATCATAGTGAACCTACTGCCGCTCATTTAGGTGTATTTAAAACTTATAAACGTATTTCATTGTATTTCTATTGGCCAGGTTTATATAAAGACGTTGTTAATTTTGTTACTTCTTGTAATACCTGTTTAGTTTATAAACAACAGAATCACTTAACCCTAGGAGAGATGGGACGTCCTAAGGATTGCTCCAGACCTTTTCAGATGATCTCAATAGATATTATGGGTCCTTTACCTGTCACACGCAAGTTAAATTCTTATATTTTTGTAGTAACTTGTTGTTTTAGTAAATATTGTCTAATTTTCCCTATGAAGAAAGCAACATCTGCAATTATTAATAGGATTTTAGAAGAATCTGTGTTCTTAGTTCATGGTATACCACAAACTATTCTAATGGACAATGGTAGTCAGTTCATTAGTAAAAGTACTAAAGATTTATTTGATAAATATAATATTCCCAAAGTTTATTATACTCCTAAATATACTCCTCAAGTTAATACGGTTGAGAGATATAATAGAACTATAATTACTTGCATTTCAACTTTTGTAAATAATGATCATAGGTCATGGGATGTACTAATTCCAAAGATTAATTTTGCCTTAAATAATTCAGTAAACGAATCTACTGGTTTTACACCCACCTTCTTAATTCATGGTAGGGAATTGGTAGATTGCGGATCTCATTATGTTAATAATGAGAATAGTGACGAAATTGTATTTTATCCTAGGGACAAATACGCGGAGAATTTAGGTACTTTGGCCTCTATTTTTGACA
This sequence comes from Bembecia ichneumoniformis, assembly GCA_910589475.2. Lineage (NCBI taxonomy): Eukaryota > Metazoa > Arthropoda > Insecta > Lepidoptera > Sesiidae > Bembecia > Bembecia ichneumoniformis. The sequence goes on from OU342531.1 coordinate 2,056,280, forward strand.
AGGTACAAGCTGCTCTCTGGCAAGCTCACCAAAAGAATTCACATCATTACAACCTGAGACGGAAGACCGTAAACCTTAATGTTGGTGATATTGTATGGAAGAGAAATTACTTTCTCAGCGATAAAGGGAAGAGTTTCAGCAAAAAGCTGGCCCCTAAATTCACAAAGTGTATAGTTTTTAAAAAGCTCTCACCTTTAGTTTTCATACTTAAAGATATGAACGGTAGGAACTTAGGTTCGTGGCATATTAAGGATATTAAATTGCCAGGCCTAAATAATTCGTAGTTATGTAAATACTTATTTTCTTTATATTGTACTTAGTTATAGTTCTACAGAGCGGATTACAACTCTATAAATAAGCCTTAAAGTTAATATATAATTATTTTATCTGACGTCTTAGTTGGACAATTTGTTGGTTTCTCTTGTTAGGAATCCATATTATTTAGTATTCCTTATTTGGAAACTAATTTTTCTGGGCGTGATTCGCTTGGGCGTTATAGTTGGTTCCTCATTGTTAGGAACCCTAAGTGAAATCGTTTTTTTTTTTTGGTTTAGGAACATTGTTAATTTCTCTTGGTAGGAAAATTATATTATAAATTACTTCTCTTATTTAAATTCATGATTAAAAAATATTTATTCTTTAGGTAACTTCACTCTTCTTCATTTGTTCCCTGCATTTCTGCTATTTGGACAGTCAGTTTATTATATACTGCTGCTCTATTTTATGTAAGGTAACTTCTTCAAGCTTAGTTCTCGAATTAGTCCGTCATGTTAGGAAACAGTTAGGTACGCGTCTCAGTTTTTATAATTGTTGCTGCTATGCTTCGCTGTTAACAGTATGAAAGGTTTTTGTTAGGTAGGATGTTAGAGTTAGTATTTGTGCAGGGGCACAAATAGAATTTTTACCCTTAATATCGGGCAAAAATTCTTCGTAGGAAGAGGGGATATGTAACGTAGTATATTTATATTTATAGTTTCTTTTATATATTTAGCCATTTATTTATATTTACGTTGTATATTTTATTCATTTCATTACCTATTCAACCTTTTTTTGTTTATTTGTTCTATTTCTTTATTTTCTTAAACTAGTTTTCTTTTTATACACATTTAAATCTCGACATTGTCATTACGTTTTTTTGTTTTTTCGATTTTCTGTCGGGACGGACATTGGTCTCTGAGAGCTGATGAACCGGCCTCATATTTTTATTTTTGATAGTTATTCTTTATGTTATAATTAATCCTATTGTTTTATATTATAAACAATAAATATAATAAGCCCCGTTTCTTTCCTTCGGTATGTAATTTTATTAATACGTCATCTTATTTATGTTTTAATATTTTTTGTCTTTAATGTGTTAAATTATTGTATTTGTTCATTTCATGTTATAATCGAATTCCTTGATGTCTGGTTTTCTCATTTTAAGAATAAGAGTATCAATGTTTTTATTTATCTAGCTTTGCCTGACCAAGTAAATTAATATTATAATTATTGTCTCTGTAAATGGTCAGGCGATTGTTCCTTATGGTTTTGTTTGTGGTTTTTTCTTACTTTACCTGATTGTTCCAGGGAGCAAATTTATGATTTACAAATTTGCGTTTTGCAAATTACAATATTGCTCTATTAATTGGAAGCAGCTTGCGGTGAAGATTTTTGGAATAAATTTAATATTTTTCGAAGATTTGAAGATCTTCGCAACCATTACATATTACTTCAGAACACTAACGGAGCTTAATAATTGCATATTTGGACTTTTGCGACCGTCCTGATCATAAGTTAAGTGTAATGGTGTTTTCTTATTGACTTCTGTATTTACTTCTGTATTTTCTTCTGTATTCTTTTGTATTTTTCTATGTTATTCTTAAAAGTATAATGTTCATAAACTAGGGGTTTTTGCCTTCGCCCTTTAGAGTCTCATTTAATTAATTCTTAATATATATTTCCTACCTATTTTTTGTGTTATTAAATTTTAATTATTATCAAATTTGTGTTTAATTTAGTAAGTAAACACTGGCGCCCAATCTATATTTTCTTTCGTTCAATTGCTAACACTTTCCATGTTTAGCTGGGCTGGGAAAGTGTTACAGTATGCGAACTAAGAGTTATGCGTAGCCAAGGGGATTAAACTTACAAGAACTATTGATAAAACGGGATGATCCTTCGCTGAAAGAGTATTTCTTATTCAAAATTTCTAGAGCCACTTTTAACAGCTTGAAGCAATTTGGTTTTAGACTTTAAATTATTCTTTGATAACGTTACAAAATTATCTACATTTATTAAAAAGTTTTAATACATACCACTTATCATCATTATCATCTCACCGTAGGAGGTCTACTAACCTAATCTAATCTAATTTTATCTAGTCTAGGGCTCCCCCCATATCCTTCCAATAGAACCGATTAGAAGCAGTCAAGGATCCATCGCCGATCCGCAGACTTTATCATCTGTCCTTTTGGGTGAACGTCTTTCAGCCGCAGCGACCGTCGGCTCTCTTACTATGTGTGCTGTCCGCTGCCACTTTAACTTTTGATCCTTCGGGTTATGTCAGTAATTTTCGTTCCGATAATAATTTGAAAAATTCAATAAACACACAGTTTAATCATATAAGGTATATGTTGATTAATTTTATATTTAATATAATACAAAAAAATATTGTATAATTAAATTAAATTAAAAAAAAAAACAAATTATTAATAATATTCTTTGAAATTGATCACTAAACCGATACCCGATACCGATAACGCTTTATCAGTCTCTAAGAATGTATTACGAGAAATGAACTAGACAGTTATGCTTAAAAAATATTACTTCCCATAAGGAAACGTATAAATTTAAATTGCAATTTAATCGAATGGTAATATTATTTAAACATGTTGCCATTATCCATTTCCGACTTTCCTTGAATTACGAAAAGAAACTAAAATCATCATGACTCTTCAATAAAAGTTGACCCTATTTATTTTAAATTGCAAAAAAACAAATGTATATATTATTTTTTTTGGAAAGAAGGTAGGGGAAATGAAGTCATCTTTTCATAATTATAGCTTACGTGAACTCGTCAACATTGTGCAGTGGTTCAGCATTTTAAAATATTTGTGTTGCATATTTAAAGGTAACATAATTAACTGATTATTCAATCTCGATTATTTCGAATTGATTGTTTATTTAAAATTCTCATATTCATTACGTTATTCAATGGAATGAATGACATAGTCGTAAATTTTTAAATATTAAATATGGAAAGCAAAAGATATACATTTTAAGCCCAAATTGTTTTATCAGTTCCTACGTATGATGTCACACTGGTTTAAATATTTCATTAGAGGCAATTCTAGAGACATAAATAAATAAAACGAGAAGACCTCCTAAAAAGTCAAAAATAAAATATAAGAAAATCAATAGGTTTTAATTAGTATCACTCCCTATCCCCTCTTGTCCATTACAACTCACCCGCATGCTTCCCAGCGTTGCTTGTGTTTATAGGTTCTGAGCCATGAGCTACACTTTACAAAAAAAAAATTACATTTAAAAAGAAATGTATTTTTTTACTTTACAAATAAAAAACGCATTTAAACTACTTAACCAATCAACGAGATTTACTACAATTAATAATTATAAATTAAAAAATATGAAATTCGGGAAAGGCATATTAATTTAATATTTACGATTGTAGATGATACCAATTACCAATCCGTAACCAATTTATTACTATTTAATATTTAATATTACATAATATTACAATAATAACCATACAAATTTAATATTACAAATATTAAATTTGTATGGTTTATTTTTAAAATCTAAACAACCACATATCATTTAAAATGTGTCAGTTCTTGCTTAATAATACCGTTTTAAATTACATACATGTAATTTTAAACAAATTTCGTATAAATAAACAGTCAAACTTTACTTCTTAAGAACATTTGCACTTTTTATTATCTGGACAAAACGTGAAAGTTACATGAGAAGATATTTAGGGTTATACGCTTGTCTGTTCCAACATTTATTAATTGATAATAACATTTATATTGTTGAATGTACGATATCTTAAATTTAAGTAGTTTATATTTGCATATCTGTTGATTTCGCTACTTAGTTTATTCTTTACTACCCTCATACAGTCTTCTCATTGAGAGGGCTTTGATAGCCACCAATTTCGTTTGGCATAACAGAGTTCTATTAACATAACGTTATAACAATAAACTGACAAGTGATCAAGTATCTCTAACTAGTTTCAGATATTTGACTGAACATTTTTTTTATAAAGCTGCCTCACTGTACAATATTGTTCAGTCGTACGAGTTCGATGGTCAGCCACTATCAAGTGTTACTCCTACGTGTTTAATGATCACAATTTCGTGTTGGGGTTGTTAAATTAACAGACACAGGTTAAAAAATAACTTAGAGACGGAAATGTTTTTAGTTTTTTCTGTAATATGCTAAATGTAATGTGCCAGCAAAATGTTGAATGGGGGATCGAACAAATTTTCAGAAAGTGTTTTAAATTAATCTTCATGGATATTTATTCCCATGAAAAATACTATTTTATTTATTTATAGTCTTTTAGGTACTCAAAATCATATTGTTTGTTTGAAAATGCCGCCAAAACGCCACGATAGTTCATCTGAGAGCGCGTAACGTCATTTGTGGTCATATCATAACAAAACAGCTGCATTGGCATAAGACAATGATTGCCCACAATTAGAATTATCCCCTATTAGAAAGAAAGTTACAAAAAACATTTTTGTCTTTCTTTCTTGCTGTAACTGTTATTTTTCTTTCTCTTTATTAATAGTTTGTTTAATAAGTTACAAATAAATTGATTGATTGATTGAAGGTAGGGGCTGGGCTCTGGAATTGCATACTCACTCACAGTGCCGTTGACAAACAAGCTGCCCACTAAACAATCTTTGTTTATTACTCAAATTGTTGAATGGATGACATCATTCATTCAATCCAGCGAACGCCATATTGACCTACCTACATCATATCCCATCATAGGGATTCAATAGGTGACTATGTACGAGTAGGTGTATACTTACACACCCGTATTATTTCGTGAAAAGAAAGCATGGACAAACTATGCTCCTTCCTTGGTTAGTTTTCCAGTCTGTTTGTCATCGGTCGTCTTGAGAGATGTTTTTAAACAATCAACTACTTCAGTTTCGATGTGTCTTGTTTCTGTTCGCCTTTAGGGTTGTCGAATCTTATCAAATATTTTTTTTACTCTATAGAAATTGAGATGCCTTACGAAACCGTCATAAAAGCAAGTAGTAGTTATAGCATATAATGTATCTATAATGCCTTCAATTTGACGAGCCCGTTGGATGAGTGGTTAAGGCGCTTGCCTTAACGCTCTGTTCTAGGGTTCCCGGGTTCGATTCCCGGCAGGGTCAACTTTGAAAAATCAACTTTTCAAATTTGGCTCTGGTCTGGATTTGGAAAGTAGTGGCAGGGCACACTGCGTTACGCAGTCATTTGGGCAGCCCGTCTGGCGGCAGTAACCACCCCCTGACCACTGTGAAATAACAGCACGTGTGCTGTTGTGTTTCGGTGAGTGAGTAAGGGATGCCAGAGCCCATTTCCCTATCTACTCCTAATCCCTTATCCTTAATTCTACTGCAGTCGGCAGCGCACTTTCAGCAGCTTAGGCGTTGTTTGTGTTAGAGGCGACGGTTATACCTACGTATCTAAAGTGAATGAAGCTTTTATTGAAAGTCCAGTAAATTCAGCGTATTCTTTCCGGTTCATATTTCCAAAACTTCGGTTTAAATATTAAAATCGTCTTTCAGTTTATCAATAACCCTTCTTTCTTATTTTATTAATTAAAAGGCTTATTTTATTAACAAAACAAAACTGGACGCAATTTGCTTGAAAATCTTATATTGTATATAACATTGTATTTTTTACGACTAATGAACAATGGACAAATTATAGAAGAATTGTTGTCATTTAAAATTATTGACATCAAAAATGCTAAGTAGCAAAAAAAATATAATCCAAATAAAATGGTTAGGTATATTAGCCGTTAACAAACCGATGTATAAACAACGTTAACAATTTATAATTTTGCTGTTATCAATTTATCAGAATTTCTTAATAATTTATATCTTCTAATCTCGTGTTTAAAAAAACTTTTTAAACACGAGATTATAAGGTTGAATGGTTGATAGGTACATTTAAAAAGAATCACTTCATTTAAAAACAATACCACGGAGCATTAGATAACATGTTTGTAATATCTCCAGATATGAATTACTGGCTGTTCGCCACAATTCTAGGCCGTAAGTCCAGATGGGCTTTATAATGCACTTGTATATTAACAGTTTATTACTCAGTGAGAGCCTGGATGGAAAAAATTAAATATGAAAAATTTTATGTCTGTTTTTGGAATCTTAATATTTTTATATAATTAAAAAAAAAAACTATTTTTACTTTTTTCACCACTTCTACAGGGTGCAATCAAAAATTTCTTCCCCTCATCGATATTACATATCTTAAAGAAACTCCATAAGCTCCAAAGAAGCTCCAATCTTCATATTAAAAATGCCCCCGAGGGACTCGAATTTTGATTTGTTATTAAATTTTCCTGGACTATGTAAGAGGTATAAACTAAGGGAAATAAAGCTCCTCAGTAATAAAGAAAAAATAAATAGATATTGGCAGTGGCAGCCCTAAAGGAACGACAAAGCATTCCTGTTGACGCGTCTTTTAAACTGTGTAAATATTATGTCCTCTCGGGTTGCAGGATCAATTTTAAAACAATATAAGTTTCGTGGTTTGGAGGCGCCTCCCGACAAACATGTTGAGGGGTTATACAAAAACTATACATACACCATCGAATAGAATAAACAGAGAATACTTCCGAGAAATGTCTACGATGGAGATCAAAATGTTGTTCGACCGTCACTTTAAAATGAGCAGAATCAAGATCACATTTAATTTTTTTTTTTGAGAAATATTGGCTATGCAACTACTGGCTATGTACCTACCTACTGGGGGCGAAAATGAGTAGGTACTCCCTGGATATGGTCAGATTTTTGAAATTGATTTTACTATAATAGAACACTATAGAGTCGAAAGTTGAAGACGTATTATCTACGAACATTTTTGGATTCGAAATTTAAAAATGTCATCTGTTTGTTTTTTATTCGTTAAGATTAAAAAATCACAATTTAAGTAATGGCAGGGCATACTACTTTTCGTAATCATTTGGGCAGACCGTTTGGCAGAGTAATGACTCCCTTACTTACAGAAGACCACCGTGAAATAACAGCACGTGTGCTGTTGTTTTTCGGCGAGCGGAGCCCATTTCCTTATCCCTTCTTAATCGCTTATCCTAATCTCACTAAGGCCGGCAGCGCACTTGCAGCACCCGTGGCATTGTTTGTATTACACCTAGGCGATGGTAGCCACCTACCATCAAGTGGATCATCAGCATGTACGACGACCTTTAATTTAAAAAAGATAACTATCATTAAAGACAATTTTACCGACGGCGGAGTGAACTACCGATGGCAGTAACTGGCAGTAGGCAATTGCTGGTAGAATTTAAAACAAGCAATGTTTTTTAATAACAGGTATAGAACGTCCTTAAAAAAAATCTACTACAATTATTTTTAGGATTAAAAAATTCTGGTATCTTGTTGGAAATATATATTTTGAGACGATCAGGGTAAATTTCTAATTAATTAAAAAAATAATTAATTAATTAACTGTTTATTATAAGTGTCACGATTACAGCACGGCATCATACTTCGGGTTCCACTTTAACTAGGTAAGTTCAATCCAAGTGCCGGTGTACAGTCGACCTCGTAAATAATCCGCCATTACGCTATTACGTGGACAGGTGGCCGCGCAAAAACAACGGCCAATCGTCCTCAGGAAAAACAATCAAAGGCGCCGCACATCGATGCCGGATCAGACGCGCCGCGCTTTGATCCTTGTACAATTACCCCCCTCCCTGTACCCAATACCGCGTGAGGAAACTCATTTTCCAACGCCGACTAACCTGCTCACTTATTAGACTCATGCTCGCATATATCCATCGCAGCATTAAAATCATTTAAACCCTATTGTTCAGCGCAAAGATTTCATTTTAGAACGCATTCAAATTCGCCATCAGCAAATATTATTTTGTTACTTTACGCGACAACTAATTTCAACTTACCGTTCCAAATTGAAACTTTGAATCGTAACGTGAGGCAGTATGGTTTATTTTCCAATAAAGCATTCAACCGTGAGTGCAAACTCGTTTTTGTTAGGTAACACTTGCACCGCGAATCGGCCGTCAATCATTTCGCGATACGAAACACTGACAAAGGAAAAATCCTTTTGTGCCGCGAAATAACTGGAGAATGATCAAAGTGCTGACGTGACGCCAACGCAAATAAACTCCTGTTGAGTTAATTTCGCTACCGGCTGAATTTATGAACAGCTTAATATTGAATTTCGAATTACACTATTATTTTCTTTTTACATTTGCCGTAAAAATAAATCCGAGATGCGATCTAAAAAAAATGCCGACACACGGACCATTCACAGATTTCCTTTTGAGAAGCCAATATAGTCGTAATGGTAAACACAAAGGGATTTTTACCTTAAATCGCGAGTTTATTCTTCAAAACAAAGGATTTCGCATCAATATACTGAATTTATTTTTATTGGTGAATATTTTTGTATTATTGTTCTTGAATATATTGGCCATGTACAAGACAGATATATGCCGCTTCAGTAACATAGGCTACTCATATTTTATAAATATACGCGGTCAAAGTAGCGTGCAAGAGCTAGTTTAGGATAAAGTGGAAAGATTGCTCGAAAGATTCCTCCCTCGCCGTGGTTACGAAACATTCGGGTGTGGATTGGAATTACCTCAGATGAACAACAGGGTTAGGGAGTTGACGGCCAACCTTTAGAACTGAAGAGGTACCTACTGAGAGAGTTCGTGTTTTCGGGTACACATTTATACAATTTACTTAGAGAAGGGTACACTGTCATAAAGCCGGTAGCCCGTCTAAGTCATAAGTCGGTAACCCCTCCCTCATAAATGACCAACGACCAGCACTAGAAGTGCCGTGCCGTTGTGTTTCAGTGAGCGGCTAAGGGATCCCAGAGCCCTTGCATCTAACCTTACTTTATCCCTTTATCTTTTTACAATAAGCAACCCTTTTCAAAGTAAATCTGACGGTCCACTTCTACCAAGTGGATCGTCAGATTTACTTTGAGAAGCTGGCTACCGTCGCCTTTTAACACAAGCAGCGCCAAGAGCCATGATGGATTAGGAAGGGATAGGAAAATAGCTATCATTTAATTCCAATTCCAATTTATTTATCTTTAATTAAATTCACGTGTATCAATTATTATTAAGTATTTAAACCGTTTACACTTTGAGCATTTTAACATTGAGCTTAAAATTTTTGTTCTTTGGGGTCTTTTGATACAAGTCCAGGCTAAGTTGAAGAAATGAATGATTTGTATTTGTTTTGTGTTATTTTTTGTATATTTTTTTTGAAATATTTTTATTGTTATGAAAAACTAAAATTTTATACTATTTTAGTATGTTGATTTTTAATAATATGTTTCATTAAGAATGATGTGTGCAGTCATAATTGACTTGCACATTAGATAGAAATTTTAATGTGTTATAATTCTAGACGTACCGCATGTTGCAGTGCATGCAACACGCAGGTAATACATAGGTATTACATGTTCCGTGCTATCCCCGTAGTAAATATAAATGGTAAAGACTTGATGATAGGCAAAAGGACTTTGGCAGCCTTTACGCATACGTAAGACATAGCATTCCTTGCGAAATAAAACAGCACACATGTTATTTTCGCAAATATCTTGGCGTTTGGTTTGTGGCTCGAAAATGAGTACACGATTCGTAAGGTTTCTTTCAGTGAGCTCGTGTGTCACTCAAATATCGAGTTTTTTTGTGTACCCAGCTTTTTTCAAATGGGTCATAACTGTTTTGAGGTCAACTGGTCAAATCCCAATTCTTCAGCTATGTCGCAACTACTGATATGCCGATCTTGATCAACTTTTCAAAAATGGCGTAACGAGAGGCGACCAGAGCGAGGTGCATCTTCAACATCAAAATTCCCGGATTGAAAACGTTTAAACCAACCATGTGCTACTCTTAGTGACACTGCATTAGGTCCATAAACGTCACAATTTTTTTTCGCGGCTTGCGTTACATCTTTTCTTTTTTTTTTGTAATAAAATTTTAAAAAGTATCGAATTTCTTCATTAGATTCCTGATTTTTACAGAAAGAGAATTTAACTTGTTTCTTTTTTTGAAAGGTACCTAACCAAAACCAGCCAGATACAAATAGTGAATGTTTTTATATAATATACTATTTATAATGGATTACAGAATATTTTAAAGAATATAATATGTGCACACCTAAATTTGAAGAAGTTATAATATAGTTTTATTGGTTATGATATAAACGGATCCCAGAGGTATGACAAATTCTTAAATTATAATGAGTCAAGATAAATAATAATTGAAGAACATCGTAATTAACCACCATCGTACATAATACTAACAAATCATTGACCACTTTTTCCATCTGCGGACCTCTATCGAATGCAAACATAATTTAAATTGAATTGCCTATAACAGCAACGCGTTGGTAAAATGAGCAAGTTGGGGCGGTGCAGGTATTTTGTTTTAAACAAACGGCTAATTGAAATACGTACACGACGGAAACACCAAGTGTCACAGCTCACCCCACTCAATGCACCAAATGAGCATATAATACCAACGGCGATGAACGAACGTCTGAATGAAATAAATGCTGCTCATTGTACTGAGGAAATGGAGCGAGGAAACTCCTCATCATTGTGCTGCGGCAAAGGACACCGATTTCTATGGGCTCGTTGCGAAAGAATATGATCTGCGAATTGTTAGATGAAATTAGTGGAGGCGCGTTTTGTTTCTTGTTAAGAGTTCTCACATTTCGACGGCTGCGTTTAACTCGGCATTTAAAGGGCTTATTTCCCTTTTCTTTGTCTCTGGATCGCGTCTCGCTGGATCACGAACTGTGCAGAAATTTACTATACATATACATAGATAAGTTTATTTTTTTGTTCAGAACTTAGAGTGCAATACAGTGCAGTTACAAATGAAAGAATCGTAAAACAATACAAACGCAATTTAGAAGTGGCTTGGCCTATCTGGCAGGAGTAACTATCGCTTTATAGAAGACCGTTTTTGACGACGTTTTATTTTTGAATCCAACGGGCTCGTTGGATGAGTGGTTAGGGTACTTGCCTTAACGCTCTGTTCTAGGGTTCTCGGGTTCAATTCTCAGCAGGGTCAATCAACTTTGAAAAATGAACTTTTCAAATTTGGCTCTGGTCTGGATCTGGAAAGTAGTGGTAGGGCACACTGCGTTTCGCAGTCATTTGGGCAGCCCGTCTGGCGGCAGTAATCACCCCCTTAAAGAAGACCACCGTGAAATAACAGCATGTGTGCTGTTGTGTTTCGGTGAGTGAGTAAGGAATGCCAGAGCCCATTTCCCTATCCCCTCCTAATCCCTTATCCTTAATCCTACTGTAGACGATAGCGCACTTGTAGCAGCTTTGGCGTTGCTTATGTTATAGGCAACGGTAGCCACCTACCATCAAGTGGGCCGTCAGCCTGTCTGCCGATCTTAACATAAAAAACAGACCACAGAGAAATAACAGCACGTGTGCTGTTGTCTTTCGATAAGAGAGTAAAAGTATGCTAGAGTCCATTCCCTTTATCCTTTCAACTATGCACTTGCAGGACCTATGGCGTTGTTTGAGTTAATAGGTGAAAGTCCATTAACCATCAATTCTGTATATACATAATATAGGTAAATATCACTGACTTAACTACAAATAAATTGGGCATTCCTTACTGTCGATCACCTTGAAATAACAGCATGTTTCTGCTGTGTTTCGTCACGTCTCTATCCTCACCTTACGAAACGGTAACCAACTACCAACTGGACCGTCAGCTTGTCTGTCGCATTTGCTCATAAAAAGAAACATCTTTGATTAAGTAGTGTCTACTTTATAATAGTTTATAAGCTAACAAACGCTTAAACATTTAACTATAACTAGGTCCTATATCTGAATCTGATTACAATTTAATTAACATTTTAAATGATTTAATTAAGTTGCTATGTGTTGGTATGCAATTAATTATCCGGTATTCATTACAGAAATAGAAGTTAAATATATCTTTACATTGCATTTTAATAAATTTTAAGCAGATGTTCTATAAGTGAGGGCGGTTAATAGTGGCGGACTGGCAGAGCACACTGCAGTCCGCAGTCAAAATAAACTTGGCAGCGCGTCTGACGGCAGTAACAACCCCTTTACAGAATATCCCATTGAAATAACAGCATGTGTGCTGTTCTGATTCATTGTGTAAGGGATGTTCCTTGCCGCCTCCTTATCTCTTATCTTTTTTCCCTATCAACCTCGCGGCAGTCGCTATTCTATCAAACTTCGGCAGCGCAATTTGCAATTTCTATGACATGACGTCTTTTGCACCTGCCACCAGCTAAACGTTCTGCCTGTCTGACGATCTTTATAAAGGAAAACATTACTTACCTACTTTTTAAAAGAATGGATCCTGATATTAGCTTACTTTAGTAAGTAAAAAATATTTTACTTGCTAAAGTAAAATATTTTTTACTTACGTAGCGTTTTTTTTTTGCATTTTTTTTGCACAGTAGCGTCGCAATAGGTACCTACGCATATATTCACACTGTACGCATATGATATATTGTGACGGTTTAACGAAATTATAAATTAATAAAAATGATGCATATCTAATTTAGAGACCAACTCCAACCAAGATTTTAATGACAATCTGGCATGTTATAAGGACGTCCCAAGTTTCAAGCGTTTATTGACATTTAGGAAAAAAAGCTAACAAGTGTAATGTAAATTGTAGAGTGTAACGTATCGTTCCCTGATCGAGTAACGATCGTATCGTACCCTGACACGCCACGGTCAATTTTAACTGAATAAATATTGTATAAAATTACCGGAGCTGCTTTAAAAACGGCACGTGCCAACTTGTAAGGATCCTTGTGAAGCGTGGGGCTTAATCGTGACAATAGAAAAATTACATTCGAAACGAATATTTCATAAAATATGACAATGAAATCACGAGTTGTTCTAACTCTCTCTCGTTCTCAGCTTGTAAATTTAAGCAGAAGTGCTCTTTCATGAAAAATTGAGATCAATGTTCATGAATAATTCAGTGAAAAATTGATTCTAATAATTCAGTGTTTAAGAAAATTTAGATCTCATTCTCGCACTAAGAGTAAAACAAGTTCATGTTCTTATTGAGATGGCAGATTTAAGTAAATCGAGTAGTCGAGTAAGTTCGATTAATATTTTTAAGTATCTAGGTTTTTCCACTAAAATGATTTCGTTATAGTTATCGCATATTAACAATTATGAACGTTGCATGTATACACATAGAGGCCATTTTTGTGTTTATCTTATTTTGTAAACAATCTTCAAGTCTCAAACCAGAAAAACCGTTCATTCTTCTGAACCATTGTTATCTTGTATCTTGTAAGGATTATTCACAAAAAATTAAAGTTAAAAAAAAAACTTATAACTAAAAAGTTTTATGCCAGTGTTAATAAGGATCTTTTTAAATAATAAAAAAAGGAAAATTTTGGGAATAAATATTGACACACGTTTGAATGCACTCGTACTTTCGATAGGTAGGCAATCGAATCGTTAGATGATATAGCGGTAGCCCCCCAATGTCTGGTGGTGTAATTGTCAAATTAGTGAGTCGCGCAGATCAAAGGATTCAGCGATTTGACGCTTTTTGATAATGTGATAAGTTTCATGCCCGATTACTTTCTGGTATGGTACCAGTGTCAGCGGAAGCGGTAAATTCAATTGTCGAAAATACAATTTGCTATCGAAATTGGTTAAATTAAAATACTTTTAATTTAACCAATTAAAAGTAAATTAAAATAAAATACGAGTAGATACGGTTAAATTAAAATACGAAATAATATTATTATAAAGTGCCTTTATTACTACAAAGTGTAAATAGTAACACAATTTTAGTAATTAATTGTAGTAGTGGCTGAGAACAATGGATTCCGTTGTCCCCGTATTGTTACTATAGGCTACCATGCATTAAAAATAGAGGTGCACTGTTGTGAATTAATGAATGAATAAATAAGGGATCCTGGCGCCCATCTTCATACCCCACCTTGTCTCTTTTCTTCTTACCCTAAAAAGGTCTTTCTTGTATTATTAAGTGGACCTGCAATGTGTTTTATTATATTTTGCTTGTATTACATTTAGATTTAATACAATACAATTTTCATTGAAACCTGTTATTATTGGAATATTTGAAGGCTTATAATAATAATAATAATCATCTTTATTTCAGGTTACTCAGACCTAATGTGTTAGTAACATCTAACAAACTTGTTCTTAACATAGGTATGTCTATACATACCTATGCTATGTTAACCTATGTTTTTTCTTGTATTTTATTCTATAACTAGCAACCCGACCCCGGCTTCGCCCGGGGAGCAATTTTTATGTATATAAACATTCCCCGTTTATCCCTCTTTCTATTAGTGAAAACCGAATTAAAATCGGTCTATCCGTTCACGCGTGATGCCGTGACCAAGGGAAATAGGGATTCATTTTTATATATAGAAAAGATAAAATACAAGAAAAAAGAGTTTTTTAATACAGTTGCTCAAAAAGTGGCGTATTGCAGGGACGTATAGCGTTCGGGAAGTGGGCTATTACACACTCGTGCTTTTTTTTTTACCTTTCCCGAACTCGTGCGTTCTCTTTCCCAACTGTCAAAATAATGTCTATTAAAAAGAAAAACCAACCATGAAGTTTTTACTAAAAAAAATCATAGAAGTTTTTATGATTCATGCAAATACGTATATTTCTAAAAAGAAGCTACTGATTTGTTTCAATATCAGATTTAATGATTTGATTGAACGAGTTAGGTTAGGTTTCATTTCATTTCGTATCAATAAAAAAATTCTACTGAAGACTTGGCTGTATGGGCACATAGTTTCCTTTGCCTACCGGAATGCGTGAAGAAAAAAAATGTCTCTGCTTATATTGTACGGTTGGCGCCATTTTCCAGAAATTCTCTTTGCGAGTTTAGTTGTTTGTTTTATTAAATCGCTTCATTTTTTCGCAACTGTATTAAAAATAGTCGTTCAGTACACGTGCGGAACCGTCATTGCAACTTGTTCCGACTGTCAACCCTCGCCTTCGGCTCGGGTAGACATTTGTCGGAACTCTTTGCAATGACAGCCTTTCCGCACTTGTAATGAAATATACTATTTTAATACAGTTGCTCAAAAAGTGGCGTATTGCAGGGACGTATAGCGTTCGGGATGTGGGCTATTACACACTCGTGCTTTTTTTTTACCTTTCCCGCACTCGTGCGTTCTCTTTCCCAACTGTCAAAATAATGTCTATTAAAAAGAAAACCAACCATGAAGTTTTTATGATTCATGCAAATATTTCTAAAAATAAGCTACTAATTTGTTTCAATATCAGATTTAATGATTTGATTGAATGAGTTACGTTAGGTTTCATTTCATTTTCATTTCATATCAATAAAAAAATTCTACTGAAGACTTGGCTGTATGGGCATAGTTTCCTTTGCCTATCAGAATGGGTGAAGAAAAAAAATCTCTGCTTATATTCTACGGTTAGCGCCATTTTCCAGAAATTTTCTTTGCGAGTTTAGTTGTTTGTTTTATTAAATTGCTTCATTTTTTCGCAACTGTATTAAAAATAGTCGTTCAGTACACGTGCGGAACCGTCATTGCAACTTGTTCCGACTGTCAACCCTCGCCTTCGGCTGCGCCTCGGCTCGGGTAGACATTTGTCGGAACTCTTTGCAATGACAGCCTTTCCGCATTTGTAATGAAATATACTATTGTCTTAACTACTCCAACACATGACTGGAGTTTACTCCCTTAAGCGTATAAAATTTTCCTCGTGTCAATAGATAACTAGATACCTAATTACTTTATATTTATTTAGTTACATTCTGCATACTCAGGTGTCACGTGTTTCAACAAAAGTTATGTTAGTTACGTTCCGTGTAAACAGTCACTGTCGCTACGTTTTATAAGTTCAAATACTTCATTTTTTCGACGACAGATGTCGCTGCGACGGCAGGATATAACATCTTTACGTTTCTCAACGCGGTCTACACTTTTTATACAACATTTCGACGTTTGCTTTTAAAAGCCCACAGAATAGAATTAGGGAACATGGATATAGATACAATGCGACAGCTGTCGCACAAATGTCAAAGTGACAGATATGTAAGTTGTCGTAAAATTTCCATACTGGGGGCCTCATATGAAAATCCATTTTTTTTTCATAGAAGACATGCCTCTCTCCACATTTATCGTCAAGTAAATAGATGTTCATTCCAAGAGATTCATGTAAAGAGAATAAAGGCTACCTTTTTACCTTTTTTTTTTAAGTTGGCAAATCCATCATGGATACCCAGCAGCAAAGGGGACGCTGCGGGTTATGCCGGACTCCTATCGGCTAAAACCCAACGACTTTCTAGAGCGGCCGTAGATGGGCGGGGTCGCGGGAACGTTGTTACACAACTTCGGCGACCCGCCACGGCTGTCCAGCGCGAGGAGGACTACATTCCCTGTCTGAACCTCGGCGTACCCGGAAGTGGAAAACCTACCTGCTATTATAGTTATGATGCGATTGAGGCTCACTCTCACTCTACAAAGCAGGGATGCGCACAGTCCATTCTTACCTCCTCGAACATTCCCGATGCACTGCACAATCGAGGCAGCCTCAACAAAACTAAAGGCGTTATTATATTAAAACGATTTCAATGAATTTTGTTAATTTTTTTTATGTTAAGGTCGGCAGACAGGCTGACGGTTCACTTGATGGTAGGTGGTTACCGTCGCCTATAACACAAGCAACGCCTAAGCTGCTGCAAGTGCGCTGCCGACTTCTGTTCTTCTGTAAGGGGGTGGTTACTGCCGCCAGACGGCCAGTTGCCCAAATGACTGCGAAACGCAGTATGCCCTGAGTTAATGTTAAGTTAAAGCAGTTAATGTTTATGTTTAGATTCAGCTCGAAAGGTAGCTTATAATTTATAAAAATTACGTGAACGAAGTCACCAACAATTAGGCTCTATTTAAAACGAACTAAAATTTATAATACTATAAAACTCTTGTACTCTTTTCACTATAATAATATTTATTTGTGTACTGTTTTGACTCTATTTTCACACACGAGTCAACCGCCGTACGTTCCAATAACAGCACTCAGTAATTGCTTCCTCGACTTATATTCACGTGAAATTTATTAATGTTTATTTGAGTGTTAAAAGAAAATAAACGCTTCCCGCCACCGATTCGTTTGTCCGCTTTCTTTAACAATTAGGCGTTGGAGCGATCCGCTTACGCACAATAGGATTAAGTAAACGGAGGGTCAAAACGGTAGCTTCTTAGATTTTGTTTTCTATAAACAATTCGATCGTTAAATATTTTTTCAAAGTCACTTCTGACGGCCGAACAAAAGAGGCGTCTGGCTGACCGACTCATGGTGAGTGATTATTTTATTCAATTCACGTTTGACGTGTCGGTTGCGATGACAGTGGAAAGAATTTAACGACGCGTCGTCTTTGAACATCTATATAATGTAGGTACTTACAAATTAAAATCTAATTACGTGGAGAAATTTAAAAAATACTTAGAAAAAGTAATTTAATCATTAAAATATAGATTTTTAAGATACACTTTTAATCGTCCATATATTTTTACTAGGGTTTCGCAAAAAAATTGCCAAAATGATGATGATTCTGAAAAGAAACTACGAAAGAAGCTCGGGATATCATTGTTTTTGTCATCTTAAATTTTTTATTTTAACAATTGCATTCTCTAGGTAGGTACGACTATTATGTACAAATCAAAGTATGTATATGTATAATACTAATAAACATAGTACAAGTAGTCATCATATGTAAAATATTTGGTTTGCTTAGCAGCATAAAATTCAATATAAGTAATTAATTTAAGAACGTATATTATTATTGTACCTTTCTAGAACAAATGCTAAATATAATAAAAGTGACAGTAAAGATAGGTAAAAAAGAAAAAAAAATGAAAATCAAAGCGACTTTCCTAAGCCAAAGCCTACAATGAGATTAGGGAATCAGAAAAATAGTTCAAATTCAATTTTCCACAAAGATATCTGAAAATTTTACGTTATGAATTTTAATTTTAATCTGCTACAGACAGCCAGACCCAGACTATCCATTAGATACGCAGTGAAACCATCGTACAAGGGAAGAGCATCTGAATTCAAATGTAAGGGCAAAGTGAGCTTTTTATAATCTCTACTTTTAAATAAATAAAAAAATCATTAAAATTCAAATATATTTTAGAATTTTATTTTAGGCTTAGAAAACAATACTGGTGGCTTTTGGCCTTGTAAAGGATAAAGGTAAAGGATAAATGTACTCACAGGAATATCGGCTTATACGCGTGTTACTCAGCTGGCTCCGTCTTTTCTCGCTTTCTCTTATCACACACTTCCAATACACATTGGATTAGACCACATAATCACAAAAATAACATTGATAGAACAATCACGGGAATATACGAGATAATACAATATAAAAGACATTAAAACTTTAGTTCACCCGACGACCTTTTTTCCGAAAAAGCTCACTACCCTCCTTTTTATTAAGTGTCACCAGACGTCACGCGGTATTGCCACTATGTCGCGTGAACATCCTGGGGAGGAGGGGGGTTTCAGGCAAGTCCCTGATCCCGGGGGCTGAGCGGAAACCGTGCAATCTTGAGTACAGGTCTCCTCAATGTTCCATTCTGAGTGTCCAGATCAACTACTCTCACGACGCCATCCTTTCCTGGGAGTAGGCGCGTGATTCTTCCTCTCCTCCATTGAAGCGGGGGGTGATTGTCTTCCTTGATGAGTACGAGTTCGCCAATTTGGGGAGGAAGGGTGGAGGAAGAAAACCATTTGGAGCGGGTTTGGAGAGTATGAAGGTAGGATCTGGTCCACATGGTCCAAAATCGCTGAGACATGGCCTGAATGAGCCGGAAGCGTTTAAGAGCAGCTAGTGGTCTGTCATCAAATGATGGTTCAGGCAAGGCGGTGAGCGGACGGCCAATAATAAAATGACCGGGGGTCAACGGTTCAAGATCGGTGGGATCAGAAGAGAGTGGGCAGAGAGGTCGTGAGTTAAGTACGGCCTCAACTCGGGTGAGAAGCGTAGCAAATTCCTCAAAGGTCAGGTGCTGATCTCCAACTACGCGGTAAAGCAATTGCTTCGCACTTTTTATTGCTACCTCGTGCAAGCCACCGAACCAGGCTCCCGTGGGCGGATTTAGTAACCAAGTTATGTGCTGAGTTGCAAGCTTATGTGTGATTGCATCGTTGTTTGATGTTAAAAATTTATTAATTTCTATGAGCTGATTCCTAGCACCTACGAAGTTGGTACCACAATCTGAGCGGATAAGAACGGGAGTACCTCGGCGAGAAATAAATCTCTGTAATGCAGCGAGAAAAGCTTCTGTGCTGAGTGAAGAGACGGGTTCCAAATGAACCGCCTTTGTTGAGAGACAAACAAATATGCAAAACCATGCCTTTAAAAGTCTCGAGTTTCGCAATGGGCTGGATTTGACAAGAAAGGGGCCGGCAAAATCAATTGATATTTGACTATATACTGGTTGAGGTGTAACTCGATCTGTGGGCAGGTCGGCCATGACAGGGGCCCTGGGCTGAGGTCGACAACGGAAACATTTTATACATTTAAAAACGCAGTGTTTTATTACACGTCGGGCTGACAGTATCCAGAACTGTTGTCGTAGTATTGCGTGTAAGGTGTCAGTGCCAGGATGACAGTGTATTCGGTGGTAGTGATTTATGATGAGATGTACTAGTGGACTCGAGCTGGGGAGTATTAGCGGGTGCTGAGCGTCATATCTAATAACAGCATTTGAAAGTCGACCTCCAACTCTGAGCAGATCATCTTTTATGAAGGGTGAGAGACGTTGGAGGCGTGATGTGCAGACTTTACCAGTTTGGAGGCGATGAATATCCTCTGCAAACTCATTGTGCTGGACGGACCGAATCCAAAAGAAAAATGCTTCGTTACGGTCGTTAGCTGTTAAGGGACCGAAGCGTCGTTCAACGTGTTTGTGCTGACAATTGAAGGCGAAACGTCTAATCCAAGCCGTAACACCGATGAGCTTATCTAGAGAGCTGAATCTTGTGAGAAGATCAGTGTCCAGATCAGGGACTGCTATGTGGGCTGTCGCCTTCTTGGGCTTAAGGCCTGGGAGAGCTTCATGGAGTGAAGCATGTGACATCTTAGGCCATGAGTTGGGAGGTTCCTCAAGCCATTTAGGTGACCACCAAAGGTCATGGGTAGATAGTGATTGTGCTGCTATTCCCCTACTTGCACAATCTGCAGGGTTGAGCCGTGATGGGACATGTCTCCACGTGAGACTGGGTGAACTGGTTGTGATTTTGGCCACTCGGCTAGATTCAAACACTTGAAGTTGGTGAGGGGGTGTCTTCAACCATGCAAGCACTATTGTGCTATCTGACCAACATACATGTTGTTTGATTGATATGCCTTCGGAGAGCTGGGTTGAGACACGAGCCATGAGCTGAGCTAAAAGAGTTGCCGCTGACAGCTCCAATTTGGGAATCGTGAGAGGTTTCTTTATGGGTGCGACCCTCGACTTAGCAATAATGAGATGTACATTGGCTTGCTCCTTCGTACTATTCTCACGAAGGTACACAACGGCTGCATAACCTGCTTCTGAGGCGTCTGCGAACCCGTGAAGAGTGTATACTGAAGTGAGCTTACTTGGGCTGATGTGCCGAGGAATGCGAATTCCCGAAATGTGAGGAAGATCGTCTAAGATTTCCTGCCAGTCCCTTTGAACGTCATCAGGAGTGGGATCATCCCATCCTAATTTGAGAAGCCATAACTTCTGGTGAAGGAGTTTAGCGCGCATGATGACGGGGGTTACCCAGCCATTGGGGTCATAAAGTGATGCGATTGTGCTGAGAATGGTTCTCTTGGTGAACCTATCTTTCGAAGGGAGAGAAATCCGATATGTGAATTCATCAGATTGTGGAATCCATTGAACTCCTAGTATTTTAATAGAGTTGGAATCTGGGCTGAGGTTGAAGTCCTTTGGCATATCACATTGATTTTCTGGGAATTGTGCAAGCAGTTCGGGTGTGTTAGAGGTCCATTTGCTGAGCTGAAAGCCTCCCATAGCTAATAATTCAATTAACTCCTTTTGAAGTGCCTGAGCTGATTCTATTGACTCGTGACCACAGAGTATGTCATCAACAAATATGAATTTTCGTAGAACATGAGCTGCTGCAGGATAGCGACCTCCTTCATCTTCAGCCAATTGGTGTAAAGTGCGGATTGCATGATACGGGCTTGACCGTAAACCATATGTGACCGTGTTTAAGTTGTAAGTCAGTAAGGGATGATCTGGGGATGAACGGCATAATATGAGCTGAAAACGCCTATGGTCTGGATGCATGATAATATTTCGAAACATCATGCAAATATCCGTGCTGAATACTACAGGGTGGGTTCTAAAACTCATGATAATATCGACAATGTCCTGCTGAAGAGCTGGACCTGTGTGTAAACATTCATTAAGGCTGACACCATTTGAGCTCTTACAGCTACCGTCAAATACTGTGCGGAGTTTATCAGATCCGGACTTAAATATGCCGTGGTGTGGAATATAGAAGTGGGGCTTATGAGCAAAGGTGCTGGGGTGACATAAAGACATATGTCCTAATTTAATGTATTCTGCCATAAAATCATTGTATTTTGTGCGGAGGGGCGGGTTTGATAGCAGCTTCCTTTCCAGATTAAGGAATCTGCGCAATGCAATAGCATGAGTAGCTCCCAATGACGGCGCATTTTGGAGAAAGGGCAGGGTAACTATATATCGGCCGGTTGTATCACGAGTTGTGGTGGAGCGGAATATTGCCTCACACTTTTCATGCAAAGGGCTGGTATGTATGCGGGGCTCTGGTTCCTCTGATTCCCAGAATCTTTCAATGTTTCTAAGAGTATCATGGTTTGGTACGTCAGGCTGAGAGTTGGCAACATGTGTGGAGTTTGCTCGGTGCGAACGTGCAGAGTATATGCCCTGAATGGGTCCTATTAATGCAAAATCAAATATCGTGCCGAAGGCTATTGGCCCGCCGGGGCCTAGGGAAACCTTGGTACCATCCAAAACCTGACCTAGCACGTCAGAGCCCAGCAAAAGGTCAATTTGAGCGGGTGAGTAGTATTCTTCATCGGACAAGGTGATACGCTTTTTACTTGCGACATGCGCGAGGTCCGGAACCTTTTGCAAGGGTAAGAAACCAGTTACGTTCTTTAAGATGTGAGCTGAAGTTGTAATTTCAGGTGTGTGTCTCTGAATGGGCCGACATACTATATTAATATATGCCATTGAATTTTGTGCGTGCTGATTTCCTATACCTGATATATTTAAGGTGGTGTTTATTGGTGGTATTTTTAAAATTTGAGCCATGCGTTGAGTTATGAGTGTGAGCATGCTCCCACAATCTAACAATGCCCTTGCTTTGTGAAACTGACCATGTACATCCGCTATCTCTAATGAAACTGTAGGCAATAAAATTTGTGTATTTGTGCTAATTGCTTTGTGCTGTGCTGAGTTACCATACATATTATGTGCTGATGTGTCGGAATGCTGCTGAGAATGAAATAAATTTGAGTGGGCAGAAATTGGTTGTGATGAACATACCTGTTCATCTTTGGGATGTTCGGCTATTACAGGAAGTAGTCACAATTGATCATCGCGAGAGCGACATACCTTTGATGAACGAGACTGATCACGTGAACTGTGAGAACCGTGACCACTTTGAGAAGCGTGAGCTGATGGGTGTGGTTGAGCTTGGGCTGACCGTTCTCTGGGCTGATCCCGTAACTCGGGCGGAAGATGTTGTGCTGACTGGGCGGGTGAATTTGCTCTAGGGCGATGAAGGGAAGTGTGGTGGTTTTCACTGCCACACTCTTTACAACTTTTAGTCGACTTGCACTCGTTTTGGAAGTGAGGGCCGAGACAACGGCGACAACGGTCGCGGGCATTTATGAACTCCCAACGATCTTGCACGGGCTGATTATTATACTTGGTGCAAGCTATAAGCTTGTGACCCTTCGTTTGGCAATATGGGCAGTAAAAGTTTGAATGCGGGTAGGAATTTATGGGTTGAGCTGAGTAAACAGGAGAGTGCCTACGGGCGAAGATCTGCTCTTGGTGGGGCTGATGCCCGGATCTAAAGTGAGCTGGGAACTGTCTGTGTAAAACTTTTGGGTTGGTCTGAGCAGACTGGTTGGGCTGAATAAACTGGTTGAGCTGAGCAGTCATTGCCATAGACCTCTCAGTTTCTATGCAGCGTGCGTGTTCTTCCAGGAATGTGATCAAGCTCTTTAAGGTGGGCAAAGCTTGAGAAGAGCCGTGTTTTCGCTCAAAGAGTGTGCGTAATTCTCCTTTCAATTTCCTAACAACTATGGAAACAAACACATAGTCGTTGTCTTGCATGGGCAGATCAAGATTGTTAAGTGCACATTGAGCTGAGATGAGAGGTGTCAAGAAGAGTGAGCGGATGTCTGAGCGGGCCGTTATGTTGGGCAGACCCAGTATGATGTCCACAAACCGGTCTATGAGAACTCGCCTATTTTCATAGCGCTTGGTGAGAATATCCAATGCCACTGCATAGTTCTCGTTGGTAATCTTAAGGTGAGACACCATACTGAGGGCCTCGCCCGTAAGGCTAGAGAGTAGGTAGTGCAGCTTGACAGCATCCGTCAGTTGAGCTACGTCATTGGTCAAGCTCCTGAAGATTGTTATGAAAGAGGGCCAATCTTCAATTTTCGAGCTGAATTTGGGAAGTTCTATTTTGGGCAAAACCGCTGCGGGTGTGGTGGTTGCATGTGATGTGTGAGCTGATGACGAGGCGGAGGGCTGAGGATTAGCATTTATTATTGTGCTGAGTTGCTTGTTTATAATTATTATTTTTGTAAAAGTCTCCGAGGCCTTTTCATGATTTTCTGTATAAAATGTCTCCGTTTTGTCATCAAGATCGGTATCATCCAAGATCTCATAAAACACCTCATCCAGTTTCCGTTTCCAATCCTCTAATTTGGAGAAACGGGCAAGAAACTCGTCAATGGGAAAATTTTTGTCATCAGGTTTCAACTCAGCTCCAACATCATAAGTTTGCTGTATGTTTTTAAATGCCTCTCTAAATCTAGCCGCTTGAGATCTAGTTGGCATTTTATTTTTGTTTTTTACTGTACGGGTTAGTTACTTGACAATGCTTTCAAAGAGCTGAACAGACATATAAGCACTCGAAAAAAAATTAAAAGCTAATTTTACTATATTAGATATATGACAAGATATGATATCCACTATATCTTCATAGGCTGATAAAACTTAACTCGAAGGACCATATGGTGGCTTTTGGCCTTGTAAAGGATAAAGGTAAAGGATAAATGTACTCACAGGAATATCGGCTTATACGCGTGTTACTCAGCTGGCTCCGTCTTTTCTCGCTTTCTCTTATCACACACTTCCAATACACATTGGATTAGACCACATAATCACAAAAATAACATTGATAGAACAATCACGGGAATATACGAGATAATACAATATAAAAGACATTAAAACTTTAGTTCACCCGACGACCTTTTTTCCGAAAAAGCTCACTACCCTCCTTTTTATTAAGTGTCACCAGACGTCACGCGGTATTGCCACTATGTCGCGTGAACATCCTGGGGAGGAGGGGGGTTTCAGGCAAGTCCCTGATCCCGGGGGCTGAGCGGAAACCGTGCAATCTTGAGTACAGGTCTCCTCAATGTTCCATTCTGAGTGTCCAGATCAACTACTCTCACGACGCCATCCTTTCCTGGGAGTAGGCGCGTGATTCTTCCTCTCCTCCATTGAAGCGGGGGGTGATTGTCTTCCTTGATGAGTACGAGTTCGCCAATTTGGGGAGGAAGGGTGGAGGAAGAAAACCATTTGGAGCGGGTTTGGAGAGTATGAAGGTAGGATCTGGTCCACATGGTCCAAAATCGCTGAGACATGGCCTGAATGAGCCGGAAGCGTTTAAGAGCAGCTAGTGGTCTGTCATCAAATGATGGTTCAGGCAAGGCGGTGAGCGGACGGCCAATAATAAAATGACCGGGGGTCAACGGTTCAAGATCGGTGGGATCAGAAGAGAGTGGGCAGAGAGGTCGTGAGTTAAGTACGGCCTCAACTCGGGTGAGAAGCGTAGCAAATTCCTCAAAGGTCAGGTGCTGATCTCCAACTACGCGGTAAAGCAATTGCTTCGCACTTTTTATTGCTACCTCGTGCAAGCCACCGAACCAGGCTCCCGTGGGCGGATTTAGTAACCAAGTTATGTGCTGAGTTGCAAGCTTATGTGTGATTGCATCGTTGTTTGATGTTAAAAATTTATTAATTTCTATGAGCTGATTCCTAGCACCTACGAAGTTGGTACCACAATCTGAGCGGATAAGAACGGGAGTACCTCGGCGAGAAATAAATCTCTGTAATGCAGCGAGAAAAGCTTCTGTGCTGAGTGAAGAGACGGGTTCCAAATGAACCGCCTTTGTTGAGAGACAAACAAATATGCAAAACCATGCCTTTAAAAGTCTCGAGTTTCGCAATGGGCTGGATTTGACAAGAAAGGGGCCGGCAAAATCAATTGATATTTGACTATATACTGGTTGAGGTGTAACTCGATCTGTGGGCAGGTCGGCCATGACAGGGGCCCTGGGCTGAGGTCGACAACGGAAACATTTTATACATTTAAAAACGCAGTGTTTTATTACACGTCGGGCTGACAGTATCCAGAACTGTTGTCGTAGTATTGCGTGTAAGGTGTCAGTGCCAGGATGACAGTGTATTCGGTGGTAGTGATTTATGATGAGATGTACTAGTGGACTCGAGCTGGGGAGTATTAGCGGGTGCTGAGCGTCATATCTAATAACAGCATTTGAAAGTCGACCTCCAACTCTGAGCAGATCATCTTTTATGAAGGGTGAGAGACGTTGGAGGCGTGATGTGCAGACTTTACCAGTTTGGAGGCGATGAATATCCTCTGCAAACTCATTGTGCTGGACGGACCGAATCCAAAAGAAAAATGCTTCGTTACGGTCGTTAGCTGTTAAGGGACCGAAGCGTCGTTCAACGTGTTTGTGCTGACAATTGAAGGCGAAACGTCTAATCCAAGCCGTAACACCGATGAGCTTATCTAGAGAGCTGAATCTTGTGAGAAGATCAGTGTCCAGATCAGGGACTGCTATGTGGGCTGTCGCCTTCTTGGGCTTAAGGCCTGGGAGAGCTTCATGGAGTGAAGCATGTGACATCTTAGGCCATGAGTTGGGAGGTTCCTCAAGCCATTTAGGTGACCACCAAAGGTCATGGGTAGATAGTGATTGTGCTGCTATTCCCCTACTTGCACAATCTGCAGGGTTGAGCCGTGATGGGACATGTCTCCACGTGAGACTGGGTGAACTGGTTGTGATTTTGGCCACTCGGCTAGATTCAAACACTTGAAGTTGGTGAGGGGGTGTCTTCAACCATGCAAGCACTATTGTGCTATCTGACCAACATACATGTTGTTTGATTGATATGCCTTCGGAGAGCTGGGTTGAGACACGAGCCATGAGCTGAGCTAAAAGAGTTGCCGCTGACAGCTCCAATTTGGGAATCGTGAGAGGTTTCTTTATGGGTGCGACCCTCGACTTAGCAATAATGAGATGTACATTGGCTTGCTCCTTCGTACTATTCTCACGAAGGTACACAACGGCTGCATAACCTGCTTCTGAGGCGTCTGCGAACCCGTGAAGAGTGTATACTGAAGTGAGCTTACTTGGGCTGATGTGCCGAGGAATGCGAATTCCCGAAATGTGAGGAAGATCGTCTAAGATTTCCTGCCAGTCCCTTTGAACGTCATCAGGAGTGGGATCATCCCATCCTAATTTGAGAAGCCATAACTTCTGGTGAAGGAGTTTAGCGCGCATGATGACGGGGGTTACCCAGCCATTGGGGTCATAAAGTGATGCGATTGTGCTGAGAATGGTTCTCTTGGTGAACCTATCTTTCGAAGGGAGAGAAATCCGATATGTGAATTCATCAGATTGTGGAATCCATTGAACTCCTAGTATTTTAATAGAGTTGGAATCTGGGCTGAGGTTGAAGTCCTTTGGCATATCACATTGATTTTCTGGGAATTGTGCAAGCAGTTCGGGTGTGTTAGAGGTCCATTTGCTGAGCTGAAAGCCTCCCATAGCTAATAATTCAATTAACTCCTTTTGAAGTGCCTGAGCTGATTCTATTGACTCGTGACCACAGAGTATGTCATCAACAAATATGAATTTTCGTAGAACATGAGCTGCTGCAGGATAGCGACCTCCTTCATCTTCAGCCAATTGGTGTAAAGTGCGGATTGCATGATACGGGCTTGACCGTAAACCATATGTGACCGTGTTTAAGTTGTAAGTCAGTAAGGGATGATCTGGGGATGAACGGCATAATATGAGCTGAAAACGCCTATGGTCTGGATGCATGATAATATTTCGAAACATCATGCAAATATCCGTGCTGAATACTACAGGGTGGGTTCTAAAACTCATGATAATATCGACAATGTCCTGCTGAAGAGCTGGACCTGTGTGTAAACATTCATTAAGGCTGACACCATTTGAGCTCTTACAGCTACCGTCAAATACTGTGCGGAGTTTATCAGATCCGGACTTAAATATGCCGTGGTGTGGAATATAGAAGTGGGGCTTATGAGCAAAGGTGCTGGGGTGACATAAAGACATATGTCCTAATTTAATGTATTCTGCCATAAAATCATTGTATTTTGTGCGGAGGGGCGGGTTTGATAGCAGCTTCCTTTCCAGATTAAGGAATCTGCGCAATGCAATAGCATGAGTAGCTCCCAATGACGGCGCATTTTGGAGAAAGGGCAGGGTAACTATATATCGGCCGGTTGTATCACGAGTTGTGGTGGAGCGGAATATTGCCTCACACTTTTCATGCAAAGGGCTGGTATGTATGCGGGGCTCTGGTTCCTCTGATTCCCAGAATCTTTCAATGTTTCTAAGAGTATCATGGTTTGGTACGTCAGGCTGAGAGTTGGCAACATGTGTGGAGTTTGCTCGGTGCGAACGTGCAGAGTATATGCCCTGAATGGGTCCTATTAATGCAAAATCAAATATCGTGCCGAAGGCTATTGGCCCGCCGGGGCCTAGGGAAACCTTGGTACCATCCAAAACCTGACCTAGCACGTCAGAGCCCAGCAAAAGGTCAATTTGAGCGGGTGAGTAGTATTCTTCATCGGACAAGGTGATACGCTTTTTACTTGCGACATGCGCGAGGTCCGGAACCTTTTGCAAGGGTAAGAAACCAGTTACGTTCTTTAAGATGTGAGCTGAAGTTGTAATTTCAGGTGTGTGTCTCTGAATGGGCCGACATACTATATTAATATATGCCATTGAATTTTGTGCGTGCTGATTTCCTATACCTGATATATTTAAGGTGGTGTTTATTGGTGGTATTTTTAAAATTTGAGCCATGCGTTGAGTTATGAGTGTGAGCATGCTCCCACAATCTAACAATGCCCTTGCTTTGTGAAACTGACCATGTACATCCGCTATCTCTAATGAAACTGTAGGCAATAAAATTTGTGTATTTGTGCTAATTGCTTTGTGCTGTGCTGAGTTACCATACATATTATGTGCTGATGTGTCGGAATGCTGCTGAGAATGAAATAAATTTGAGTGGGCAGAAATTGGTTGTGATGAACATACCTGTTCATCTTTGGGATGTTCGGCTATTACAGGAAGTAGTCACAATTGATCATCGCGAGAGCGACATACCTTTGATGAACGAGACTGATCACGTGAACTGTGAGAACCGTGACCACTTTGAGAAGCGTGAGCTGATGGGTGTGGTTGAGCTTGGGCTGACCGTTCTCTGGGCTGATCCCGTAACTCGGGCGGAAGATGTTGTGCTGACTGGGCGGGTGAATTTGCTCTAGGGCGATGAAGGGAAGTGTGGTGGTTTTCACTGCCACACTCTTTACAACTTTTAGTCGACTTGCACTCGTTTTGGAAGTGAGGGCCGAGACAACGGCGACAACGGTCGCGGGCATTTATGAACTCCCAACGATCTTGCACGGGCTGATTATTATACTTGGTGCAAGCTATAAGCTTGTGACCCTTCGTTTGGCAATATGGGCAGTAAAAGTTTGAATGCGGGTAGGAATTTATGGGTTGAGCTGAGTAAACAGGAGAGTGCCTACGGGCGAAGATCTGCTCTTGGTGGGGCTGATGCCCGGATCTAAAGTGAGCTGGGAACTGTCTGTGTAAAACTTTTGGGTTGGTCTGAGCAGACTGGTTGGGCTGAATAAACTGGTTGAGCTGAGCAGTCATTGCCATAGACCTCTCAGTTTCTATGCAGCGTGCGTGTTCTTCCAGGAATGTGATCAAGCTCTTTAAGGTGGGCAAAGCTTGAGAAGAGCCGTGTTTTCGCTCAAAGAGTGTGCGTAATTCTCCTTTCAATTTCCTAACAACTATGGAAACAAACACATAGTCGTTGTCTTGCATGGGCAGATCAAGATTGTTAAGTGCACATTGAGCTGAGATGAGAGGTGTCAAGAAGAGTGAGCGGATGTCTGAGCGGGCCGTTATGTTGGGCAGACCCAGTATGATGTCCACAAACCGGTCTATGAGAACTCGCCTATTTTCATAGCGCTTGGTGAGAATATCCAATGCCACTGCATAGTTCTCGTTGGTAATCTTAAGGTGAGACACCATACTGAGGGCCTCGCCCGTAAGGCTAGAGAGTAGGTAGTGCAGCTTGACAGCATCCGTCAGTTGAGCTACGTCATTGGTCAAGCTCCTGAAGATTGTTATGAAAGAGGGCCAATCTTCAATTTTCGAGCTGAATTTGGGAAGTTCTATTTTGGGCAAAACCGCTGCGGGTGTGGTGGTTGCATGTGATGTGTGAGCTGATGACGAGGCGGAGGGCTGAGGATTAGCATTTATTATTGTGCTGAGTTGCTTGTTTATAATTATTATTTTTGTAAAAGTCTCCGAGGCCTTTTCATGATTTTCTGTATAAAATGTCTCCGTTTTGTCATCAAGATCGGTATCATCCAAGATCTCATAAAACACCTCATCCAGTTTCCGTTTCCAATCCTCTAATTTGGAGAAACGGGCAAGAAACTCGTCAATGGGAAAATTTTTGTCATCAGGTTTCAACTCAGCTCCAACATCATAAGTTTGCTGTATGTTTTTAAATGCCTCTCTAAATCTAGCCGCTTGAGATCTAGTTGGCATTTTATTTTTGTTTTTTACTGTACGGGTTAGTTACTTGACAATGCTTTCAAAGAGCTGAACAGACATATAAGCACTCGAAAAAAAATTAAAAGCTAATTTTACTATATTAGATATATGACAAGATATGATATCCACTATATCTTCATAGGCTGATAAAACTTAACTCGAAGGACCATATGGTGGCTTTTGGCCTTGTAAAGGATAAAGGTAAAGGATAAATGTACTCACAGGAATATCGGCTTATACGCGTGTTACTCAGCTGGCTCCGTCTTTTCTCGCTTTCTCTTATCACACACTTCCAATACACATTGGATTAGACCACATAATCACAAAAATAACATTGATAGAACAATCACGGGAATATACGAGATAATACAATATAAAAGACATTAAAACTTTAGTTCACCCGACGACCTTTTTTCTGAAAAAGCTCACTACCCTCCTTTTTATTAAGTGTCACCAGACGTCACGCGGTATTGCCACTATGTCGCGTGAACAAATACAGTGTTTATTTTCTCCGAATAATGTTTCAAAATTGTTTTTTTATGTTTAGTCTAATGGCTCGTAGTCCATTAGACTAGAGAGGATTGACAGCATACTTGCACATTCACCGGGTGTTACTTGTATTTATGGGCGACTGTAGACACAATCAATTGTACTGTCAGTTGTACTTCGGAAACTTCAATGGGTGCCTCTCTGTGTCTTGTGTATTAAGTGCTATGGTGTTTAAATTAAGTTTCAATATATATGTATATCTATATATGTGGTATCTATAGATTCCAAAAGTAATATTGTCGATCATACAAGCGCAAAACTAGCACCAAAACTTTAAAAATAAAATTAAAATATTGTATTTACTGCCAGTACTTAAGGCTGCGTACAAAGCAAAAAATATTTCTAATTTCACCCGCGTGGCCCCATAAGCGATTGTGAATGATCATGTGAAACAATGCGCATTGAAGTATGCATAACATGAGACGGAAGATACCGCATTTCGCGCAATAAGAATGTTATAAGTGCCAAACGTATTAAATATAAATTACTCGTAAACTACAATGTCAAATGAAAAATTAATTCTCAAAGCCCTAAATAATCTGGGAAGTGAAATTACTGATAATTTTTTTGGTTTGTAATATGTGTCATTTTGAAAATAAAACAAAAAAACGATAAAAATGAGAGGTAATTTGGTGATTTTTTTCTATCGAGAAAATTTCATGGTATAAAATTTTCTTTTCCACATTTCACTTTTATTTATAATGTATTAATCTATATATAAATATTTTCTTATTTGGACTTTACAAAATTAGATAAAATTCAATTCTAGGATTAGCTATTTCTCTTTATACGCGCTCTTAATGCATTATTCTATGAAGAAGAACTGGCAAGAAATCCATTGAAGTATAATGTACTAATGTACCTCACAATTGCTCTTTTCAACATCAATTAGCTATACAAAGTCATATAAATTATACCATGGCTATATATATATATATATATATATATATACATATATACATTCAATCAAAAAATCATGCAGCCATCAACTCCATAGTCAAGTAATCATGTCTTGTACATATTTTCTCTTTTATTGCTCTTTTAAATTCGCATAAATAGAGAATTTCGCGTAAATTCAGTACAGAGAGGATGGAGTCCTCGTCTCCGCAGTGTGGGTTGTGCCTTTTATCATGGCGGATGAATGTAACTTTCTGTTGTGTAGCAGTGAACGACCAATAGTGATCCGCGGCTAAAATTGCCGTCATCCTGCTGCAATGAGGATGCGCCGATCATGTTGATTGGCGGATGTCCACCACACTGCCATGCCTAACCACAGCCCACGCTCGTCAATCTTCATTCCTAATGTAAACTTGCTTTTTTTCTATTCTCCCGAATGAAGTGGACGACGAAGAAGGGATTCTGATGTTTGAAGCGGTGAAATCCTTTTGCAGAAAGACATCTATATTAGCACAGATAGGTTTACCTATCTGTGCTAATATAGTACTTTAGTACTATATAGTAATGTCTGTAGTAAAGTATCTCACATTATATACATATTATAAAATAAAGTCGCTCTTCACTTCTGTCTGTTTCTCCGCTAAATTTTTCTAAACCACCCAAAGGATTTTGATACGGTTTTCACTAATGAAAAGAGCGATAAACGAGGAAAGTTTGTGTATAATTTCCAGAACAATATAATGGGTCGTTAGTTATTTATATTTCATTGAGGTTCATAATATATTAAAAGATCACCGATCGTTTGATATCAGGGTACAGAAAACGTTTCAGGGTACAAGGTTTCCAAAACGTGGATGAAGCAAAACCAATTACCAATCAATAGAAAACTATACCTGCTGATTAATTTGATACAGCGTTTCTAAGGTCACCCTTAAAAACAAAATAGCTGCACTACAAATGTTCATTGTCATCCAATTCTAATAGTAGGATCGGAATTAGAAGTGGATAGGGAAGTGGACTCTGGCATCCTTTTATCACTTACCGAAACACAAACGTTGTTATTTCACGGTGGTCTTCTGTAAGGGGGTGGTTACTGCCGCCAGATGGGCTGCATGCGTTCAATAATTGGTGATTGAAAAAGGTTGTGAGTAATTATAACAATAAGTCGACAACTACAAATGAAAGTACAGATAAGGGCGAGAAGCAAAGCGTGACTTGGAATTTAAGAAATTATGAAAGTTAAAATAATAATAATGAAATGATAGTGTGGGTTCGATGTGTCAACAAAGGAATGGTATAAGAAAACTAATCAGTCAAAAACTCATTGTTCGAGATCTGTAGTTTCAAGATGTCAAGATTTGCACACCGAATATTTATCGGTTGGTCATGAAGGAACAAGAAAACTAAATGTCATCTCTGGTATCAGTTACCCATGGTCATCGCAAATAATTTTTTATTAATTATTAAAAAAAAAATATTATTATTATTATTAATAATCAAATATATAACCGCAATATACAAAAAAAATCATCATTTATCTAACCATAAAATTGTTAATCTAACCTTACATTTACCTTATTTTATTGACTTTTGGTAGGCATCTATCTACAGATCCCACCAAATATTTTTAAATTCGAAACTTTCTCCTAACGAGGAAGGGTCCGCACGAATTATTTAAAAGGAAGAAAAAACAATTTAAGCTGACAGAAGCTCATTGAACAGCGAAACGCGTATTCAAATATCGAAAATTGTTGACAAATTAAGTTCCCTACCCGGTCTTGAACTCCCTTACCACTTGAGAACTCGACTCCAAAATTGAACAAGCTTACATGTTTTTTAAGTTGCATCAAATAAGTCTTCTCGACCTTAATTTTCTTGCAATTGAGTTCAATTTTCCATAAAAAATGTTTCGACAGACGGATTGTTAAGTTGGCAATGTCACTCGAAGGGACGGGACAGAACGTTCGTTTTACTAGTTACTCAATTAGGCCCTTTGTATTTGTTTATCTCAGTTTGTATAGCTCTAGAGAGGGACAAATATATACGTCGCAAAAAGTGTGAAAGAGTAGGAAGATGCAGAGTAATTTGAGACAGTTCTTTTTACGGCGTGTCAATACGTTCGCATTTTGAATAGCAAAGCGTAACGGCGGGAAATGCATTTTTTTCTTTGTATATATAAAATAGTCGCTGTCATCCATTACTTGATACATTCTGGTAATGTGGCGCTTTGACGTCTTAAGGAATGTATAATAGTTTCACAGATTTATATATGCATACTAGCTTTTGTCCATGACTTCTTCCGCGTCCCTCAGGAAAAGTACATTTTTTTTCTGTACCAATGACAACGTGTGCGCGAAAGCTAACAAACAAACGAGAAAACAAACTCACTTTTCCATTTATAATTAGTTAGGATTAGCATGTGACAGTTCCGTTTCTTCCCCACTGCTCAACTAGATTGCTCAACTGCATGAACTGCATACTATGAATAGTTGAGCAGTGGGAAATACTCACCGCTTAACTGGTCATTGCTCAATAAATGTATTAGGGTTTTTTTGTTAAGTTGGTGAAGTTGGTAAACTAATTTTCACACTGTATACTCATAAACTGGGCATTAAAATCTTCTGTAATGGGACGGTTAACTGCCCCACATAGCAAAAGTAGCCATTTTAAATAACAAACCATTTTCTATTCAACATCTATGTTCAGATCGGCAGACAGGCTGACGGTCCACTTGATGGTAGGTGGCTACCGTCGCTTATAACACAAGCAACGCCAAAACTGCTGCTAGTGCGCTGCTGACTAAAATAGGATTAAGGATAAGGGATTGGGAAGGGATAGGGAAATGGGCTCTGGCATCCCATACTTCACTCACCGAAATACAACAGCACACGTGGTCTTATTTCACAATGGTCTTCTGTAAGGTGGTGGTTACTGCCGCCAGACGGGCTGCCCAAATGACTACGAAACGCAGTGTGCCCTGCCACTACTTTCCAGATCCAGGCCAGAGACAAATTTGAAAAGTCGATTTTTCAAAGTTGACCCTGCCGGGAATCGAACCGGGAACCCTAAAACAGAGCGTTAAGTCAAGCACCCTAACCACTCATCCAATAGGCTCGTATTGGTATTGGTCTCTCAGCCTGTCCGTTAAATGTAACTTAAAAAAGATAATAAACTCGTATATTATATACAGTGAGTGTGAAAAATAACACATCCTTTATATTCATATCATAAACGGACTAGTGTAAAAGATTTGCAGAACACCCTCGGAGTCACAGGGGTGAATGTGATTGAGCAAATATTGATGTGACTTTGTGCGATCGCGAGGCAGCCGATGGTGCATAAAACATCGCGACGAGAAATCAAACAAAAACTGGACCGCCTTATGCAATGCATAGCAATGGTCTTATTAATTAATTTGTTACTGTAAACACTTTTTAAAACCATTTAAATTAAGTAATTTAAAAACATGTACATATATCTACTGTGTCTATATTGACACACAAATTGTAAAGAATAGACTTATAAAAATAAGTTAATTTACTATAATTTAATTTTAATTAATTGTAAAATTATCTATTTTTATGTACTTGTATTTATAGAAAAAAAAAGAACTCTTTTTAAACATTTTTTAAGGATGTACCTGGGAAAGTATATTCTTTTAGGATTACAATTTAGCCGTAACACAAATGAGTAATTTTAATTTAACCTACCCAAGCAGCAAAAAGTGGTTTTATAATTATCCTGGAACCACCATTTTATCAGGACTATAACGGGATAGTAAGCTCTTATAACAACGGAAAAGGGCCCAAATTATAGGCATACTCTTTCTTCTAAGACACCCATAGTAGACTCGGTGACTACCACTTGGACCAATAGTATCCTTATAGTTGGACTACAAAGAATTAACTGCTCCCCGCGAAGCCAACTATAATCGCCTAACAGAACCATACACGACTCTAATGTACTTCGTGTTTCTGTTACAAGCTTTTTCAAAAACAGCTGTGAATTTGTTAATGGCGTTGCTGCTGATATTTATAAAAAATATAAAATATTTGATAAAAACTTAAGTCATCTTAACTAATTTTCTTTAAAAATGTATTATCTACAGTGTTACATAGGTATAATAAGATGCGTTCGCATGGCAAACCTATATTTTTGGTGAAGTATATTATGTTTTAAAACAAAATTTTTACTCGCCTCTTGAAATTAGCGTATTTAATAAGTTGCATTTGAAAATAATATTGGTATTAATAAGGCATACAATGAAAAGTCGCCATTTTTTATAGCTAGCTTTCCCAAGTTCATTACAGAACCGTTACGGAAGTACTTGGTTCCAAAATGGTTTGCATCGGAACCACAGCATCGCCATATTGTTAGGAATTAGGGTTCCACAATTATTCTAATAACTTGACTACCATTCACGCTGTCGAATTTTTAAGGAAGTAGATACCAATTAACAGTGTCTTACATACTATTTAGGTATAAGTGAAAAGCGAGAAACATCAATATTAACATTTTGTGTAAAGATTATAACAGCGTTCGACAAACCCACAATAAAACCAAGTACACTTACTCTTGGAATAAGCCGTTATAGAACTAATTGACTTATTAGTGATCCACATTGTGAACTTATAAAACCTTATAAATTCAAGCAATAAGTGCAAATGGTTTCTAGTTCGTTTGGTTTTATTTGATACTCTTATAAGCATACTTTACTTATAATGGATTTATAGTGATTCTTGTAGGCAATTTTAAGTATAGCTTACCAGAGCACGTATTCCCAAGCGTGTTTACACCTGTGCAATACTTTTATAGGACATCTCAGCTTATAGTGTGCTGTTAATTTAATTCTATAGATGATAATAAGTTAACATATAAGAACAGATATACTACAAGGCCAATCAGTCTCCGTGCATGCTACTATAAGCGTGGTAGCAAATTCTAGAACCACTAAGAGACCATTATTAGTGCTGCAGGACTATAAAGCGTGCACTATAGGATAATTTTGTTGCTTGGGTAGATTACTAAATTGATTATTAACTAAAAATATTGTAGGGGAAAACTCTCAATAGGTATACTTATATAAGTATATAAGACTATATGTCTTAGGGGAAAACACGTTGTTATTGTGTTCTTTATTGTACACATGGACTTCCAAAAAATAATTTAATTAGCTTTAATCAAAATTAATCAATTGTAAAATCATTTACTTATATGTTCACTGGGTGATATGTTTTGGGTCCACATTACTAGGACTTAAATCGATTTGCGCATTAATTTAAATTAAGCAATTTAAAATCATCTATATTCTATGTATCTATGTTCTGTATAATTTTTTTTGATAAATTTTTTGATAATTTTTTGATAATTTTTTTGTTGTTTTTTTTTTCTAATTTAATTTCCGGGATGCTACTTTGGCTTTTATTGGCGTAGGCTGTGCCTCCTTTAATTGCGGCGGCAAATGCCATGTTAATTTTTTTTGTCCATTTCTGTGTGTTTTTTTTCGATGCCTGCCTCGTTGGAGGCCATGTAATAATAAATAAATAAATATATCTACTGGCTCCATATTGACACACAAATCGTAAAGATTAAGACCTCTTTAAAACATGGACTTTAAAAAAAATATTTTGGTTTAGTTTAAATTAATTAATCTGCATGTACTGGGTTCATCGTAAAAAAAGTTTTTACACATATTGGCTTACAATAAAGAATTTGATTTGATTTAATTTCTCAATATATATTAAAATTACAACATTTAAGATTTCATTATATATTGAAATAAAATTATTGAAATAATTAATGAAATAAATTAATTCAATTATTGAAATAAAATTATACAAACATACATCATTTTTGTAAAGTAATTTTCACAAAATATAATTTTAATTCTGTAATCATTTAATGTTAAATAATTTTAAAAAAATTCTATAATGTTTTCTTCAAATAAATCGGGGTGCGTTGCATAAGACCATCCTGATATGCATAAAGCACCCTGTAGCACCCTCTAGCACCCTTTAGCGCCTCCCCACACGCTAAGGCTAACGCGATTCACTGCCAGGCGCAATGCTCGGTAATGAACTCTCTGTTTTGTGACGGTTTACTTGCACCATTGCTTTCAAATTTTCTTACATCTATTGACTTTGAATCAATAAGTGATGTCATTATATTGTTTAAAATGGCGTTTCATGTACAAAACATTATGTGGCTAATTTACGCAAGAACATTAAAAAATTCATGACCTTCTTCTTATAGGATAACAGTGTCTGAACCTATTGGATGAAGATTGGCTTCACTCTGGGTTGTATAGGTTTTCGTCGGTTACTTATATACTTATGTTTTCATAAAACAAGTTTAAAATGACGGACATATCCTAACGTATTTCTCAGCTTATTAATGAATCTAACTGAACTGAAAATGACATACTCAATAACAATTATTATTGTACTAACTACTAACACCTTTTTCTTATTTGTTTGGGAACCGATTTACATTACAATAGGGAATATGCACATTTTTTAAAAATACTTTCATACGATAGGTTATATCGTTATATAAACGTTAAAAAAATATTCAGCCCCAAAAGACAGAAATTTAGTAATGTTAAAATGTTAAAATTAACTAAAAGCTACGGGCACTTTAAACACCCGCCCTTTTGGCGCGCTTGTCGTGACGTCAAAGTTTACAATACAATCAAATGTTAAAAATCACAAACATCTACACGCTTATTGATATTTCATAGACTTTGACGTCACATTCGAACTAACTGTTTCAAGTATTTTGAATTTCCCACATTTTTATGCACATTTTAAAAATTATTTTCGTAACGAAAAAGAAATCTGTAATATTAAAAATATATTTACATAGACATAATTCTAAAGCAAAAATGTTGATGAAAAAAATATTTAAACCTTTTTTGAATTAGACGCATATTCCCTATTACGTACTTATAGAGTAAGTTTAATTACTATTCATAAATAGTGCAGTGCCGTTCTTGAGATGTTAAAAATGTCTTCGATTTAGAAATAAAATATATGTTCTCCTGTAACTCTCATATTATTTATTATTGCTTACATTGAAATAAAACTAGTTCATTCAATAACTTAACTAAAGTAATACACACGGGGGGTGCAAATGCTGATAGGAGAAAGGATAGAGTGGTATGCTTACTCACAAACAGAAAAACAATGTGGCTAGTTTCTCGCCAGAAAGGCTACCCATGTTAAGACAAGTGACTCACTCGATATCCGTTTTAATAATCTATAATATACTTTTTAATAAAACGCAAACTGCAAAGGTTACATGTCAATACGTACTCAGGGTTGATTAATAGTTGAGGCGATAATTGTTGCCAATTAGCCCTCGGTGACCCCAGTACGCTTCTCTTTGTACGGGGTTAGTCTCGTGGGAATTTTATATGTACTTTTTGCATACAGGATCTAATAAAATAACATTCAAATTAATGTTAGAAAGAAATAGTTTTTTTTGCAAGAAATATTGATAAGAATTACCCTATGACGACTTTAATCAAGTCTGTTGTAAATATATTTTTTTATAATTATTTTCTTATAAAAACATATTTATCACATAAAAATGTTTTTTTATTCAGAAAATTGGGACAATAAAAAAATTTGTCTTATTTTGGCGAGCCTGTTGGATGAGTGGTTAGGGTGCTTGCCTTATAATGCTTTGTTGTAGGGTTACCCGGTTCGATTCCCAGCAGGATGAACTTTGAAAGTAAGAGATGCCAGAGACTATTTCCCTAACACTTCCTATCCTTATCCCTATGTAGTCGGTAGCGCACTTGCAGCACCTGTGGCGTTACTTGTGTTATAGGCAACGGTAGCCACCTATCAACAAGTGGACCGTCAGCTTGTCTGCCGACCTTAACATAAAAAAACTCATGCAAATGTCTTTCACGAAATGGCCTAGTCTATTGTGGGACCCATTTTAAATATTTATATTTGTCAAGTCTAAATATTTAATTAAATATTTCTTTCCTTCTTTCTTTCTTTTTTTCTGTTACAATAACAGTTTCATAAAACTTTATTGCTAAAAATGATAAGGCGAAGAAGAGATGTAGTCTCTCTTTGTGTGTTCTTGGCTTCTTTGGCTGTAAAATTTATCTTTGGCTGTAATGTTTTCTCTTTGGCTGTAAAATGATGAGTAGGTTTCTTGACATGCGCCAAATTCTTTGGATTTTATTCTATTCTGTCTAAAATTTATTCTGTAAATGCGCAAATTTTTGAAAAATCTTCCTTCTTAGGTGTTTCCGCCTAGCTACAATATGGGCTTCTTCAAGAAATCTGTAAATAAATTCCTTCAGAGTAGAGTAGGCAGTGCACCGGAATTCCCCTTGTATTGCTGCTTATGTCCTTAGGCACATACCATCATGTTGATCATGTGCTCGCCTATTACTTTTTTGTATAAACAATGTATGAAATATATAAACTACTTATGTAACAAATAAATTAAGCTTACTAGTCACTCACACGGTTGCAATTTGACATTTATAAAATGTCAATTAAAATTATTGTTTTATTTCAATTTCTTTCTACGTGCTAAAGAAGTTTCCAATGAGAAGTAGTCTTTACAAACGTTTGAACATTAAAAAAAAGTACGCACCCAATATTTTTCAAATATGATTTAAAAAACCATTAATAATAAAAAGTACTATAAAAGACCATAGAAAAGTCAAGTGCGATTGCTGCCAAGTTAAAAGTTAAACGTGTAATTCCCACCGAAAAACTTAACTTATTAATTGTAATGAAACATTTTCACCCTCCGAGTGATGAAGGGACTCAGCCCGTTTGGTGCAACAGGCCCTCAAAGACAAAAGGCTGGCTTCTCCACTCAATTTAACTCTATTTTGCAAACAGCACTCGATATAAAGTGCTTTGAAACCATCGTTGAAATTTTTGTTTCAATTTCAAAAACGTCTTTCGGTTTCACGTGAGAATTTTTATATTTCTTTTTGTAATTTTTTTTTTAATACAGCCAGGTTGCGGTTGCAAAGTGTGTATAGACGTGGTTTTTAACTTTTGTTAATTTCTAAACTCTTAACCACAATAGTTAAGTTATTAGTGTCTAAATTAAAAACGTCTTTAGAAATATGATTTTGAAGTTATATTTTTTTTCATTACATAATTTCTAGCTTTTGGCCGCGAGTCGTCTCCTCTCCTTTTTTTAAGGTGTTAAAACATTTATTCATTCTGTATTGCTCAGTATGATATTTATGAACTGCACAGTATACCAAATTTCACATCAATCGAACCTGTGAAGTTAGTGAAATTCCTTCGTAAACTTGCAAATGAACTGATGATCTTCAAAAATGAACAGATCTTTACAAAGTATAGCTATGAACCAACTCCATCACGTCTGCTTTAAAAAAAAAAAAAAACTGGATTAACATCAGTACATCCACCGGGGAACTAAGATGCCACAGATATACAGACAGACACACAGATATACAATCTTTCGATTGGTGAAAGCCGAACAGTCAGAAACGGACATCATCATTTTTTATAATATGTATTTGTATATATATCCAAAATTAAAAGACGCATCCTTGTCTGTGGTTCAGATAATTAACACTAGTTTATTTTTGACATTTATTCCAAATTTCCGATTTAATTATATTTCTATGTATAATTTTTTTTTTGGTAAATTTTTCATAATTTTTTTGATAATTTTTTGATTTTTTTTTTCTAAATTTATTGCCGGGATGCTACTTTGACTTTTATTGGCGTAGGCTGTGCCTCCTCTAATTGCGGCGGCATCTGCCATGTTATTTTTTTCCTGTTCCTTGTTGTGTGTTTTTTTTTCGGTGCCTGCCTCGTTGGAGGCCATGTAATAATATATATATAGGATATAAAGATTATTGGAAGTAAAAATGGTTCAAGAGGTCTCCTACCTCTTTAATAATAGTGATAGTGTCAGTGTGTTATTGAAGAAATACATCGCTTTAAAGCACCTTACACACTGACCCATTTTAAAAGTCTAATGAATGCTTCAGCTTGAGTTTTTGGCGGCCGCTGATCGTTAAATGTTTCAAGAGTTACACTCAATTTGGAGCTTTCATAACACAGATGAGAAATTTCACGAGGAAATAACACTAAAGGCAACGAGTATTTAAATTAAGAACCATTTTAAAAGTGTTCGCTATACAAGGTACACCATTAAAATTGGCATCTTTTAGGTGAGCTCGCTCCATCGTCGGCGTCATCTTTCCTGCATGGATAGATGCTGGCAAAGAAAGAGCAAACCCAAGTTTAATAAAAATAAAAAATGGGACAAGTGCGAGTTGAATAAGCGTGAAGAGGGT
Organism: Bembecia ichneumoniformis; assembly: GCA_910589475.2. Taxonomy (NCBI): domain Eukaryota; kingdom Metazoa; phylum Arthropoda; class Insecta; order Lepidoptera; family Sesiidae; genus Bembecia; species Bembecia ichneumoniformis. Next base: position 2,098,519 of record OU342531.1, read on the forward strand.
GAACTTCTTATAGGTTTTCCTATAATCTATAAGTAGAAAACTAATTTCTGTATTTTTTTCAAAATTTTAGGTTCAGTAGTTTCGGAGATAAGGGGGGGGGGGGGGAATGGCCGGACAGACGGACACACGAGTGATCCTCCTGTAAGGGTTCCGTTTTTTTTACCCTAAAAAAAACATGTTTTAGAGCTTAAAAAATATTGACAATTTAAATGTTATTTTTCATTATGGAAATTTTATCTAGGTCTTTATCTATACAGGAGTTCTTTTAAATAATACATTTACAATGCTAAAAATTCAATATCTAGCAATGAGAGGAGAAAAAAGTGAGACAGAAGGTGCGGCGATGCGGCAAATATTGTTAACAATGAGTTCCTTTCAAAAATACGACTAATTTTAATTGCGACTGTTGATAGAGTCCTGCATTATCGCATTAATTCCACTCTCTGGACGACTGTGTTAGGGTTGTCACTTTCCCATAAACGCTTAAATGGCTCATTAAGCCTGTGACATTGGCTCGACTCGACATTGACATTCAAAAATTTATACATTTGACGTTAAAGTTAAAATATTAATATATGCCTATTTTTAGAATATATTGTAGTGTAGGGTACATTAATAGTTTTTGTTTACCAATTTAAAACATTATATTAAAAAAAATATTTTAATTACCCAAGCAAAACCGACGTGCACCGCTTGTTTCGCGAACGCCTAGTACCTATTCATCGCAAGCGCATTACGATGCATTGTTCCCGTGAGGCAGTCTGAAAATCGCGCGCGCTCAGTCGTAGGGTATTCGATCCAAGAAACGAACGGCGAATGCATGTCGGTTGCGCTTTCGATTCAATCGTGAAATACCTCAGGATATAACTTTTGGAATTCGTATCATTCGTATCGTGATAATTATTATTTGTAAATACAGTGTACCTGTTCGTGTCGACCTAAATTAAAGTGTAAAAATATATAGAATTTATCACGTGATTGCTCAATTAGACCAACAATACGCAGCGGAAATCAAAGATGTAATTTTATCGCCACCATCTGAAAATAAATATAAAAAATTAAAAACAGAACTGATCAAAAGATTGTCCGCCTCTCAAGAAAAAAAGGTAAAACAACTGCTAATGCATGAGGAGTTGGGGGATCGCAAGCCTTCCCAATTTCTTAGGCACTTACAGACCTTAGCAGGCCCCACCATTCCAGACACATTTTTACGCACACTATGGGCTAGCCGTCTACCTCATAATGTACAAACGATAATAGCGTCACAGACGGATGTATCTTTAGAAACAGTAGCTGACCTGGCTGATCGCGTACATGAAATTGTTGCAGCTCCGACAGCACCTGTAGTTGCAGCAGCATCTACAGAAATCTCATTGAGCAGCATGGCAAAGCAGATAGAGGCGTTATCGCATGAGGTGGCATCGCTGAAAGGGCATGTGGCAAGATCAGATGGCAGTAGTCGACGGCAACCATTCCGAGGCAGAAGTCGTTCACGCTCACGTCCAAGACAGTACAATCCGGACCACTGCTGGTACCACAACCGGTTTGGCGCTAAAGCAACGCGATGTACAACACCGTGCAAATTTGTCGTAGAGGGAAACGCGACCGGCAGCCGGAAGTAGCGGCTAACGACTGCCAATCCAGCCCAGGCCGCTTGTTCGTAACGGATAGGATAACTAAGATGGCTTTTCTCGTCGATACAGGATCAGACCTTTGCGTATACCCTCGGACTGCACAAAATCAAATCCGTGCGAGGACCAACTATCAGCTTTATGCGGCAAACGGATCTGCAATTGCAACATACGGCTGGATTCATCTGCAGCTAAACATAGGTCTACTCCGCGCATACACCTGGCGTTTCGTTGTCGCCGACGTCTCTAAACCGATAATAGGTGCAGATTTTCTCAGATTTTATAACTTGCTGGTAGACGTGAGGAACCACCGTTTGGTGGACGGACTGACATCGCTCTCCGTGACAGCGAAACCTGATAAAGACGCAAAAGATATCGCATCCATCAAGGCTGTATCTGGAGACACAGTGTACCACCAACTTCTCCGTGAGTACCCCACTATCACTTGCCCAGCTGGAAATCAACGTGAGATTAAGCACGGAACGGAGCATCACATCCGAACAACACCAGGTCCACCCGTCTCTAGTCGACCCAGAAGACTTCCGCCGAATAAACTGAAAATCGCCAAACAGGAATTCGATGAGATGTTGGCGAACGGTACCGCGCACAGATCTGAAAGTTCGTGGGCATCACCGCTTCATCTAGCGCCCAAAAAAGACAGTGGTTGGCGACCCTGCGGAGACTACCGTGCTCTTAATTCGCGTACCATACCAGACAAATATCCAATCCGCCACATTCAGGACTTTTCACAGCAGCTGGCAGGTACAAAGGTCTATTCAAAAATTGATTTAGTCAAGGCGTATAACCAGATTCCCATCCACGCAGCAGATATCCCGAAGGCCGCAATAACTACCCCATTTGGATTATTCGAATTCCCATACATGACTTTCGGGCTTCGAAATGCGGCGCAAACTTTTCAGCGTTTTATGGATGAGATGCTCAGAGGACTACCATTTTGTTACGGGTTCTTAGACGACATTTTGTTAGCTTCTCAGGACGAGGTTTCCCATCTCCAGCACCTTCGACAGCTGTTCCAGCGCTTGGCAGATTATGGTATGCTCATAAATACCAGTAAGTGTGAGTTTGGTAAATCACACATTACATTTCTCGGACACGAAGTGAGTGCAGAGGGCATCAGACCACTACCAGATAAAGTACAGGCGATTCTAAGCTACCCAGCACCAACGACGGTCAAGGAACTGCGTAGATTTTTAGGAATGTACAACTTTTATCGACGTTTTATACCGGGAGCAGCCAGATTTCAAGCACCACTGAACGTCGTCCTATCGGGCCCTAAAACAAAAGGATCGCAGAGCATCGTGATGACTCCTCCAATGCTGGAAGCCTTCGAGACCTGCAAGTCGAGCCTCGCCGACGCGGTTATGCTTGCTCATCCGGAACCTGACGCACACTTAGCTGTGTTCACAGACGCGTCAGACACATCAATCGGGGCAGCACTTCAGCAAAAATGCGGAAACACCTGGAGACCACTAGCATTTTTCTCACGACGACGCCTATCTTCAGCTCAAAGAAAATATAGCCCATACGATCGCGAACTGTTAGCTGTCTATGATGCAATTCGCCATTTCCGCCACATGGTAGAAGCAAGACCATTCACGGTTTTCTCAGATCACAAACCGTTATCTTACGTCTTCTCACACAACCGCGAAAAATGTTCTCCGAGACAGTTCCGGTACCTGGGAAATGTTCCCAGTTTACGACGGATATACAGTACATCCAAGGAAACCAGAATGTTGTAGCGGATGCACTCTCTCGCATAGAAGAAATCAGCACAACTGTAGATTTTAAAGCACTAGCAGAATCACAAGACTCAGATCTAGAACTTCAACAGCTGCTACAAAATGGTTCAGCACTAGACTTGAGAAAGATCAAAGCACCGGACTCTGATACAGATATTTACTGCGACGTCTCTACTCCAAAGCCACGCCCATATGTGACAGCAGCCTTCCGAAAACCAGTGTTCAATGCATTACACCGATTGAGCCACCCGGGTGCAAAAGCAACTGCAAGACTTATCACTGAAAGATTTATTTGGCCAGGAGCTCAGAAAGATTGCCGACAGTGGGCCAGTGAATGCACAGATTGCCAAAGAAACAAAATCTACCGGCACACCCAATCACCCACTTCTACCTTTCCCGTTCCTTCCCAGCGCTTCTCGCACGTCCACCTGGACATTATAGGACCATTGCCAATTTCTTATGGTTTCAGATATTGTCTCACAGCCATCGATCGCTTCACTCGTTGGCCTGAGGCATATCCTCTTCTCGACATCACGGCGGAGACCTGCGCCCGCGCTTTCATAGCTGGCTGGGTGTCTCGCTTCGGCTGTCCACACCGCATCACTACGGACAGAGGTCGCCAATTTCAATGCGAGCTCTTCCGCACCATCACCGCCATCCTGGGTACGCAGCACAAACCAACCACGGCATACCACCCTGCTTGCAACGGTATAGTCGAACGACTCCACCGCCAGTTGAAAGCAGCCATCATGTGCCACCAGAATGCCAGCTGGACGGAAGTTCTTCCACTCGTACTCCTGGGGGTTCGCAGCGCCTGGAAAGAAGATGTTAAAGCTTCGGCAGCAGAGCTTGTCTATGGTGAGCCTCTAAGACTGCCGGGTGAGTTTTTCTTACCTTCTGACGCAGCTCACGACGTCACTGATTTCGCATCCCGACTCCGTCTTCACATGGTAAAACTAGCTCCAAAACCTGCAAGTAGACACGGGACGAAAACCTTCTACATACCCAAAGACCTGGCTACTGCAGACTACGTCTTCCTACGGCAGGACGCTGCCAGACGATCACTGGAATCACCATACACCGGTCCCTACAAAGTCCTAGAAAGGGGGAAGAAAACGTTCAAAATTGTCATCAAGAACAGAGAAACAACCGTATCCATAGATCGCCTGAAGTCCGCTCATATGACTCGAGAAGATACCTTGACGGGTTCTGCAGCTACCAGCACCATCCCAACTGCTCCAGTTCCAGAAAGGAAGACCAGATCTGGCCGGACTGTATGTTTCCCAGACTACTATCGACCTCAGTAACCTTCGGTCTCAGCGGGGGAGTAGTGTAGGGTACATTAATAGTTTTTGTTTACCAATTTAAAACATTATATTAAAAAAAATATTTTAATTACCCAAGCAAAACCGACGTGCACCGCTTGTTTCGCGAACGCCTAGTACCTATTCATCGCAAGCGCATTACGATGCATTGTTCCCGTGAGGCAGTCTGAAAATCGCGCGCGCTCAGTCGTAGGGTATTCGATCCAAGAAACGAACGGCGAATGCATGTCGGTTGCGCTTTCGATTCAATCGTGAAATACCTCAGGATATAACTTTTGGAATTCGTATCATTCGTATCGTGATAATTATTATTTGTAAATATAGTGTACCTGTTCGTGTCGACCTAAATTAAAGTGTAAAAATATATAGAAGCGTTTCACTATAGTAATTTTTGAAGTTTACTCCTTAAGAATCTATTTTCATATAAGGCTTCCTGTATGCAAATTTTATGAGGAGTAAAATTAATACAAGCGTTAACTAAAAAGCGTTACGTTATCTGTCACTTTGACATTTGTGCGACAGCTGACGCATGTATTTATGGTTTATAAAGGCAAACGTCGAAATCTTGTATGAAAAGTGTAGTCCGCGCTGAGGTACGAAACCTGTCGGCGTGGAGCAGCGACACCTGTCGTCGAAAAATTTACTATTTGAACTTATAAAACGTAGTGACCTCTGTGTATACCGAACCTAACTAACATAACCTTTGTTGGAACACGTAACAAACTGAGTACGCAGAATGTAACTAAACAATGTAAAGCAATTATTAGGTGTCCAGTTATCTATTGACACAAGAAAATTTTTATACGTTTAAAGGAGTAAACTCCAGTGGTGCGTTGGAGCTGACACACACATTTTTTTAAAATGTGAAAGTCGACATACAGGTTGATTTAGTAGTAGGTCCACTAGAAAGTAGGTGGCTATCGTCTCCTAGAACACAGCCGACCATGGTGAGATTGAGGATAAGGGATTGGGATAGGGAAATGGGCCCTGGCATCCCTTACTCACTCACCGAAACACAACAGGACATTTACTGTTATTTCACTGTGGCCTTCAGTACTGTTACTGCCGCCTGATGGGCTGCCCGAATGACTGCGAAACGCAGTGTGCCCTGCCTCTACTCCCACACAAATCAAATTACGTTGGGATTTAAGTAAACTTTCATTCTTGGAGGATGGAGTTTTTTCTGTTAGTGACAACCCTAGGGCCGCCACGTGCGCCCCCGGCCAGCGAACTGGGCTTGGCGCGCTCCGCTGCTCTCATTTTTGTGACAATTACAAGCGAGCCTCCTTTGTCTCCGCCGGATTTACAATTTATGTTTAGACATTCACTGATTTATCTTGTACATTGAAAATAAGTGATAAATTAAATTTTTGTTATGGTTTTTATTAAATCGCAGATATATGGTTTAATTTGCTTCCATGCAGTTTCTTCGTTACGTTTAAATATACGCATCTCACTTAATCTAGTTATACGCATCTGCAGAAGTATTTTTTTTTAATTTAAATTCGTTTTTAGTAGCCTGTTTATTAAACAGTGTAGTAAGTAATAATATAATTAAAAATGTTTATTGCTGAACCAGTTGCCACTTACGTACGAGTAAAAGTTCAGGAGTGTAACAAAATTATTACAAATATTAAAAGGCTTGGATCATTGTTGTGTGTCCCCTGATCTCCAAGCTAGGCAGCAGATAGTTACTTATTAGTTGGAAACAAATAAGATACTGTTTACCTATAAGTAAATTTATAACTTACCGGTAATATCAGTTAATATAAAGTGTATTATGGTACATAATATGTCATACTGAAGTCTGTATTTTGAAAATTTCACAAGAACATTATATTGTTCCAGGATAAAAAGTATCCTATATCCTAATCCAGGTAATAAACTATCTGTATACCAAATTTTCTCCAAATTGGTTTAGCTGTTTTTGCGTGATTGAGTAACAAACATACAAACTTTCGCATTTTAACATTACTAGGATTAGGATTAAACAATATCCCTACTAGTGTTTAGCAATTCACACCATATAACATAAAAATATAAATAAACAGATTTTATAATGTGTAAGTTTTGTGTTTGAGTGCTTAGTATGGTTAAGAATGAAAAGATGATGCCTTAGGATAGGAATCCACCGTGATGGGCCACTTCTGATTTACTTAGGATATAGGTACAAGACATCTCAGAATGACTTCCTTCACTGTCAGAACGAATGATCATTATTTATAACTCAATTACTCCACCGGAATTGGAGCCTGTATCAATCATGTTCACAGTCGAATATTCGACACAATTGCTTCTATGAATATACTTTTTACAAATACCACTATAATACTAGTAAATATATATACGGCAAATAACTAAGTAAAACAATGTCGACCCTTCACAAGTAGATATCACTCGAATCTCGTGAAATCAAATCAGTCGCAATCCTCGAGACATATTGTTCCGTACTCCTAATAGATTCAATCTGGGGCTTGCTACAACACAAAGCTAGACGGATATCCATCTCGAATTGTCGACCTGCTATTATTATACAATGCACAAGTTATTTGAATTTTCAAAATTTTATTAAGTAAATATGTACTTTTACTGCTGCTTATATACTTGTTCCTTTTTATTCTCTACAAAACTTTTTTTACAGAGCAAACTTTGAATTTGGAATTCAAATTGTATGTTGTGTTTTACTCATAAAGTTAACAGAATGGTTAATGCTGTTTCAAGTCTACCATGATGGCAGACAGTCTTCGAAAATTGTTAGACTTCTAGGACAAAAGTTATACCAATAATTTATTCCCCAATAGAGCAAGTGATCATAATCATAATTTATAAACCCACACATGAAATCGAAAAACTTCAAGTGAATGCATATTCACTGCTGAAATTTTTGAATACAAAGCACTTCGTTTTTTCTTTACATATAAAAATAATAACAATAAAGAGATAATCACCGTCTGTGTTTTTTTTATTCCCTTCGGTGTTGAATCCCTGGACCCATAGGCACAGAATAAACTTCTGTACTAGCGTACAGAAGTTGCACTCCTTTCACATTCAATGTGAGCGACGACGGTAGGCAATAGGGAATATGCACATTTTTTTTATATTTTCATACGATAGGTTATATCGTTATATAACCGTAAAAAAATATTCCGCACCAAAAAACTGAAATTTGGTAACAAAAAAAGTTAAAATTAACTAGCAGCTACGGGCACTTTAAACATCTGCCCTTAAGGCGCGCTTGTCGTGACGTCAAAGTCTACAATACAATCAAATGTTAAAAATCACAAACATCTACACGCTTGTTGACATTTCATAGACGTTGACGTCACATTCCATAGACTTTGACGTCACATTCGATCTGACCGTTTCAAGTATTTTGAATTTCCCACATTTTTATGCACTTTTTAATAATTATTTTCTTAACGAAAAAGAGATAATATTAAAAAATATTTACATAGACATAATTGTAAAGCAAAAATGTTGATAAAAAAATATATTTAAGCCTTTTTTGAATTAGACGCATATTCCCTATTATGTTGTCTCTCTTCTTAAACGAATCATGAATTTCTTTTCTTTATTTTTAATACACCTTGTATTCAATATATACACGAAATTCAAATGGACAGCCATATTGTAGGCGACCAAAAAATCGCATTAGACTCATAAATTCATTAAAACAAAGATGACGTTAGTGTGGAAGGTACATTATTTATTCAAGCCCTGCTCGCTGCTTGCCTTATGCCGAGTGGGGCATTAAAGATTGGGTTATTTTCTCATTTAACAGATACCAGAGAACGTAATTGTGTTGGGATTAGGGTATCCAGTTACCTCAGTGGGGTCCGATATGCTGAACGAAATGTTAACAGATTACCTACAAACAGACACAACAGCATTTGTTACTTATTAGATGTTTCATTCAGATGATTATGTTATGATCCCCGAAACCTATAGAATTTTGTGTTGAGAAAGTACCTGTGTAACATCACGTCTTACACAGAACAAAAACTAGTGATGAATTTGGCACACAGATAGGTTATTATCTCGATTAACATATAGGATACTTTCTATCCTGGAAAAATGTTAGGTTTCCCACGAATCCCTCTAAAAATTTAAAAAATTCGGCGCCACCGTCGTCACAGATTTCAGGAGTTATTTAGGTAATTTTTTTTAAATTTTTCAACGGAGATTAAGCGCAGGCACCAGCTATTGCTAGCTATGTGTAATTATCTATTAGCTTTTCCCGTGGCTAAGCTCGCGTCAAATTCAGTTTGAGATGTGACCAATTTAGATACTAAAGTGTAAAACATTATTCCCATTTTTTTACTGGTGAATACTCGTATTGAAATGCATTGACTACGTAATGATACAAGCTTTTGCTCCTGACTTCTTTTGGCACTTTCTTCTTTCTGTTTTCACCTAGAAAATTACCTATTTTTTTTCTAGTTGAGAAGTACCCTATGTCCCTTTCAGTACCCCTGACAACGTGTATGCGAAATTTCATGATGATCAGTTAAGTCGTGGAAGCAACCAACTCATACTCACTTTTTCATTTATAAAATTAGATTTTTTTTTAATGTTAAGATCGGCTGACGGTCCACTTGATGGTAGGTGGCTACCGTCGCCTATAACACAATCAACGCCAAAGCTGCTGAAACTGCGCTGCCGACTACAGTAGGATTAAGCATAAGGGATTGGCACCCCTTAATTACTTACTCACCGAAACACAATAGCAAGTGGCTGTTATTTCACGGTGGTCTTCTGTAAGGGGGTGGTTACTGTCGCCAGACAGGCTGCCCAAATGACTGCGAAACGCAGTGTGCCCTGACACAACTTTCCAGATCCAGACCAGATCCAAATTTGAAAAGTTCATTTTTCAAAGATGACCCTGCCGGGAATCTAACCTGGGAATCCTAGAACAGAGCGTTAAGGCAAGCACCCATTAAAACTTATGTATTTTTAAGTTGCGAGCGAACTTAAATATATTATTTACAGAATACTCACATGTAAATTCTATCTGTGTTTTCTTGTATTGCTTACATTCAAACTTAACTTTAACAGGAATTTTTGGCTCAGTTAATTTGCCTTCTATTTCATATTTATATGAGAATGTTCACTGAAAAAATGGAGCCGATTTCAACGAATGCCTCCTCCAATAAAAACATGTATTTATTGAGTAAGAAAGTAGCAAATTGTGACCGTCTAGGAGTTTCGCCTGCGGCCTCCGAGGCAATATTCTCGCCAACCCGACCGACTCAATCTCGTTATTGTAACCCGAAGGGGGCACTGCTGCGAATAGTACTTTTATTGTGTTAATACTGATCTACTTGCGTTCACTACGACGAATATTATCCCAATTATTACAATAATTTATTGTAATCTCGACTAGTTCGCCGATTGTATGTTCCTTATTCAAAAAAGAGACTTATGTTCCAAATCGTAAAACATTTCACCTACCTGTGTGTCGCACTAATCTTGGTCAACATAGTCCACTCTATCGAATGTGCTCTTCTTATATAATAAGAGCACATTCAAAATAAATTTTATTTGTTCTGTGGTCTCGGCCAGGAAATCATTTTTTAACCATGAATCTCTTAAAATTTTTAGTTTTCTCTCGTATGAGCCTTTTTTATATGTTGTGTCCACTTGTAGTAGGTTGCATTCCGACGTAAATGTTATTTTGTATGTTAATTATCATCTTACTTGTATATGGAATTGTATACCAGTTTTATGGACTTGTAATAAAAATAAAAATAAAAAAAATTCAGTTAAATTCAGAAATACTATTAGAGATACAGGTAGAGCCAAATAGATTAATTCTAATAACCAGACATAAAGTCAGACAGGCTTGTTGAATGGGAGTTCACCCTTTCACATAAGACCATTGTTAAATAAATAAAACAGCAAGTGTGCTTATGTGTTCGAAACTTCTGGGGAATAGAGATAAAAGAATCCAACTTTCTAACCTTCTCCTTACCTTACCGCTCACACTTTTGTGCTTTTACTTCGTGCCATATAATGGATGTAAGACAAATTGCCATTACCCTATCCCTTTCTTATCCCTTATCCTTAATCCTACTGTGGTCGGCAGCACACTTGCAGCACCTGTGGCGTTATTTGTGTTTTAGGCCGCGGTCAACTGGACCGTCAGCTTGTCTATCGACCTTAATATAAAAAATAATAATTTAAGTAATTGAAATTAGTTGCATTCCCTGTTTGAAGACTCGTTATTGTTATAATGATTTCTAACTTTCAGATATCAAAACGTATGTTTTTGTCTTTAAGGTTCATAATTGCTTATCACTTTACACGACTTTATTATTTAAATCTCATCTAAAATCTGAAACAGTAGCATGCCACAAGTCTCTCTTAAAATCGAATTACCAATGTTACAGGAAGGAATCGGCTACACAGAGTCGCTTTGTGCAGCTAATTACTCCCCCCGAGGCTGAGCGAGATGTTCCTCTATCACTTGGCTTTTGGATACTGAATAGGGTTGCCACTACATGTCTATTTTTTAATGAAATACATAGAAATTGCTACTTTAGAAATAATAAATCTTATTCGATATACAATCGACGAAATTGGCTGATAAATTTCAAGCGGAATAGATGTTTCGAGTATTTAATCAATGACTGACTTATTTTAGCTATAGCTACACACAGATGCTATAGATAGCTATAAAAGATTTCTATAGACTATGAATGAAGAATGAGCATTTTAATTTGGCTGGGTTCAAAAATGTGAATTTTTTCCATATCAATCATATTAATGTCTAACAATATTTGGTATGCGAGACAGATTTTTGATTCCCGACTGATAGTTTCCCAGTAAGAACTAGTTTTTAGCAACTTTTATAACAATTAACTTAACTATCTAAAATTTGGATAAGTTTAATGGCTTTGTAAATAATTTTTTTAAGTAATATGTAGTAATCTTTACCCATTCAAAATTCAAATAACTTGTAAATTCAATATTTGTTTTCCATATTTGTTTTCCATACTGTAGCTAACTTAATAACTTAATTGCTCATATATAGGCTGAATCCTGCCTTATAAAAGTGTTCACACGTTATGAACCAAACAATGAAAAGTCAGTAGGTGCTTACCTAATATTTAGGAATTTGACAACCCTATAGAAATTAAGTGAAATTTAAACGTTTCATGACTCTATCTAGTCCACAAAGGCAACTTCGTTTACGTGATATTCAACGTCTACATTAATTTATGGTGTATTTGGGTCGAAAATAATGAGCTTATGGTGAAATTTAAATTATTCCCTGGTCCCTCTTTTCGTAATATCTACTGTATTTTTATGCTGAAGTGAATAAAACTTGCAGGTGGACTATCTAACATTGTTCGAGTTATATAAAACGTTTTTTGTCTTAAGTTTTCAAATAAATAAATAATTTAAAGCCAATTGTTACTATGCGAACATTTTAACAGTAATAGGTGTACAGTTTTTTGTAAATTCAAAAATAAGACTGAAAAAATTCTCTATGCCATGTGTCATGATATTGGTAGTGTTGAGAGATAGTATAGTATATTTCAACAGTATAGTGTGGCAACAGAGTAAAAAAAACGCATATATTTTGTGTTTTATTCTAACGAAAATGTCAGTGCTAATTTTTTCTCATTCTCATAGATTAAGCAAAAGCTCTCAATAGTATGAGAACGGTATAGGAATATGCCTAATTTTTTTTTTAAATATCGCGATCTATATAAATAAAAATGAACTGCTAAATGTTTTTCTAAGAGCAAAACTGGAGAACGACTTTGTTTTCGATTATTTTTTTCAAATATGTGTTTCGTAGGAAGGTTCTTATGAAGAGAAAATGTGCAAAAAATTCCGGCAAAATCACATCCACGAGAAGCCGGGGGCAGGTCGCTAGTTGCCTTAAAAAACTGCATAAAATAATATTCATATAAGAAAATTTTAATTACTATTGCACCATGATTTGCTATGACCACGACAAAAAACATTACGCTTTTTTTTATTTTTGACAATTAATATTCTTAAAATGACTGAGTACCAACAAGCAAGACGTCGCATGACTCTTCAGGAGTGACATTTTAATTGCATGATTGTTTTGCAATATACAAGAGTAAGTAAATGAAATAAATAAATAAATATTTTTCATGCTTGTGACGATTTCATCCATCCACGAAGAAATGGTATGGTTTTCACCAACTTTTGATTTCACCAACCTAATGGTATATGGCTACCATCGCCTAAAACACAACAGATAAATGCCACAGGTGCTGCAAGTGCGCTGCCGACCATAGGATTATGGGATCCCTTACTCACTTAACGAAACACAACAGCACACAACACATGCTGATATTTCATGGTGGACTTCTGTAAGGAGATGGTTACTGCAGCCAGGCGGGCTCCCCAAATGACTGCGAATCGCAGTGTGCCCTGCCACTACCTATTTACTGTTACCAGTGTATCTTACAACGGCTGTTAGATGAATATATCTAAAGCCTTATATCCTGTCAGAATGCAATAGATGGAACTGGGGTCTTTTTTATTCAAATAATGCGTGTACATTATAGGTTTGTTTCGTGACACTGTGCAGTATATCATAGTGTACAAAGGTCCACTTGCAAAGTGCATCACTACTTATTGGTTGTCGATTAAACGCACTTGTTAAATTGCAACCCTCTCAATTGGGGTTCCACAATTGACACAAGGGGTTACTTGGTCAATAACTACAGCTGTGGTTTATATGAATGTCAAATGTCGACATCGAGTGGCATATTCCCTTGAAGAACCAGCTTTCTGAACTATCGATGATTGTAATAACACATTAATATGTTATTTTTACTATTGTGGGCGACTGAAATAAAATTATTGTAAAGATATATATTTTTTTTTTCTTTTAAATATTATGTGGCGAGTAACGGGTATGGCTATAAGGTGATTGTTTTATCTTTTTTAAGTTTTGAAAATTATAAAAAAATATATATATTTCAAAACTGAAAAAAGAAAAACATAAGGAAATAATTCAAATATTTCCTGCTTTTTTACGTAAGTATATACTTATATGTATACGAAGTTTTGATGGCTCATTAAATTTGAAGTTATCTCGCTATAACTTAGTTAGTTATGTAGGAGGTTACTCCATATCATTAAAAGTGTAAAGGACAAGTCATGGAAAAATTATAAACTTAGTCTTAAAATAAATTAAATAAAATAAGACAGGAATTTGTGAAATAAAAGTTTTAAGTTGATTTATAATGGGCAAATATCTTATAAATAAAAAGTTAATTTGATTTATTTATTCAAAGCAGCCCTCTCTCTCAATAATAAAATATTTATACATTATACACATATAATACATGTTCTGTTATAATTAACATTAATTAATATTTAGTTTGACAATCTTGCAGTTAAAAGACATAACTCTTAAATTTTCGCCTAGCTTAGAAGAATTAATTTTGGCTTCCATAGACAGTAGACAGTCGTAGAAAGTTTAAATTATTATAATACTTATAACATAGTTTATCTTGATAGACTATTAATGCACAGCCAAAAGTTCTAAGTTTGGAAAGCTGAAATTTGGGGCTAGGTTTCTAACATAAGGCAAGGTTTATATTACACCGGTCAAGGTATTCATAGTGAGCTATGTATGAACCAATTCATATTTCACTGGGTCACGCTCGTGCTACGGCCGTGTCCCAGTCGCGACATGTCGTAACATGTTTGTTTTCACCATGCGCCAGGAGACAACCTCGCGAGCGCCGCTCGGGGTATTTACCCGAGGTTGCCGCACGAGCCAAAACCACGAGCCTGCCTCGGGGTATTACAATTTACACGAGATCGCCGCGCGAGCCATGGCTCTCGAGCCAAAACCGCGAGGCTGCCTCGCGAGGTATAACAGTAATATAATACTATATAAGTATATAATAGTAATAGTAATACAAAATTGTATAATAGTACTAGGAAATGACAAGGCAAGAGCATGGCCCGGCGGCGGCACCGTGATGAATGGCAAACCCAGCCAGCAAACACGGCTCGGTGGCACGGTGTAATATGAATCATCCTTAAGCATCCGCTAAGAAAGGCTTTTTTAATTTCAGCTTCGTGCTACTAGTCGGGTCACTAGTTTTGAATAAAAATATCACAATCTATAGGACTATGGGTCGCAATTGAATTTTTAATAGTAAGCTTGTAACCGTATATTTACAATTGGAAGAACTATATTTACCTATATACACTGTATATACTGAAACTGTATATAGTGCGTACAGCCAGCTCTCTAGTCAAACAAGCATAAAGCGAGCATGTTATCCAACACAAGGAAATGGATTTTTTTTTCAGTGGTCACTCAAGATGAAGTACATAAAATGATTGTATATGTTAACGTAAAATGATTCATAGACATCTATCGATGAACAGTATGAAAACTAGAATTTTAGATATACGGAACCCACAATTACAATAGGGCTCAGACCTCACTTGACCGACGAGCGTTGAATAGCGTTGAACAGCTGCTTTGTTTCACCCAGAACTTGTAATGAGTTTTTAAATTGCATTCTTAACGAGACAGTTAATCGCATTAGCTTATGCGCTTATAATGACAATACAAACGGAACTTTTAATCCGTAAAAACATTCCTACATATTACAAGCACAGCTTGCCACGGCTACCTCAACACACTCTTTAATAGCCTAACTACACTAATATTAATATTTTGGAGTTTCCTCCTTAAGAATCGATTTTCATATAAGGCCCTCGCGGTATGGCAATTTTATGAGTAAAATTAATACAAGCGTTAACTTAAAAACGTTACGTTATCTGTCGCTTTGACATCGGTGCGACAGTTGACTCGTGTGCTTATATTATATTCCCTAATTTTATTGTATAGTAAGTAACATCAGAGGGTTTCTATGTATGTTTGTTTGTTTGTAATAGTTAAATTTGAAAACTTCTTATACTGATTTAAAAAATCTTTCACTTACATAATACACACTTTTAAAGCTAAATTATCAGCGAGTAACATAGGCTGCAAATAGGCGCAAAATTGCCTGTCTATGTGTATTCTATAAGATGTACTTCGGAGAGTGTGCTCGGAGGCTGCATGAGATCATACCGCCTTCCCCTTTCTTCTATCGGACATGCAGAAGTACGGCTGGTTACCATCCTCACCTTGTCGAAATCCCTCTAACTCGGACCAAGCGCTTTAAAACATCTGTGTTAAGTATATAGTAGTGATTTCTATCATTATGGTTAGACTTTTTAATGAAATTTTCCATACATTTTTAATGATACAGATGACCTGTTCCACAGCTCTATAGTTAAAACTAGAAATATTATTGTTGTAAATAGGGTGTAATTGATTGTTAACCTACTCAGTAAATACTTTTATATAGGTATATATACTAGCGACCCGCCCCCGGATTCGCCCGGCGTGCAATTTTTATATATAAAAACTTTCTCTTTTTATCCCTCTTTCCATTAGTTTAAACCGAATTAAAATCGGTCTACCCGTTCACCAAGGGAAATAGGGATTCATTTTTATATATAGAGAAGATTAATTATGTAAAAATAAAATAATATTTAAAACAATGTCAGTTGAATAAAAAACATGTACGTAGCAACATAAATATTTTCCTATATATATAACTAATATTATGTTCTCACAACAATAGGGGATCGGACAAATTTTCAGAAAGTGTTTTAAATTAATCTTCATGGATATTTATTCCCATAAAAAAATACTATTTTATTTATTTATAGCCTTTTAGGTACTCAAAATCATGTTTTAATATTGTTTGTTTGAAAATGCCGCCAAAACGCCACGATAGTTCATCTGAGAGCGCGTAACGTCATTTGTGGTCATATGGCATAAAACAACGATTGCCCACAAATGACGTCACGCACTGTGATTGGTGTTTCAGTATAGATTAAAAATATTGTAAATAATAAAATTTTATTTCTTCATTTAAAAATATTTAAATGAATTATATTAAATAATTATTCGATAAATAATCGTAAAAAAATATATATTTTCTTTCTAAGTACATTTTAGATTTTAATCTGATTACTGTCCGATCCCCTATTATAACCGACAAATTCTTTCAGTAACTTCATGCTATAAATGGATTTTTTTAATTTGGTGTAAATTTCTATTTTGATTCCTATTTAATACTATGTAATATTTGTACCTGTAAATTTCCCTAAAACAAAATAAATAAATAAGACGAAATTTTAATTTTGCTCCCCTCCCGCGAAAGTGGGCAGACGGAAAACAATAAACAAACTGTTCTATAAATGATTCAATATCTACTTAGACTCCTAAATGAGTTCACTCACAATCTATCCATTTCGTCTGCCTCGTTTAAATGCGAACGAGTCTACGGAATTCGATTGCATTTCCACAACGTTTCGTTAAAGGAAAACATTTCTACTTATTTTCACATTTGATTTGTTTACATTACAAAGCGTTCGCTTAGCAACAGTTTTTAATTTCCAATTTGACAAACTCGTGAAACCAAATGCCATTATAATATACGAGCCTTCACCAGCTTTCAAAGTGGGTAGCATAAAAACTTTCTCCACGAATAAACACATTTTAAATTTACCAAGATAATTTTATTGTGATCGGTTAAATGGATTTAACAATTAAAATGTAAAAAATGTAAATAAATTTATAAAAATTAATTCGGAGATTGAGCAGCTAGTATCGTCCCTTAAGTCTCCGCAATGCAAAGGTGTTTGGGATTCTATGGAGGAGGCTTTTACCCGAGAAGGGAACATACAGAAATAATAGTAAATTGTATAAATTTTAGACTCGAATGAATAAGAAATTATGATTTAAGATGCATTAAAAACTAAATTTTATCATTATTATATTTGACTATCTGACTTTTTGACTGTGTATGACTAATATGACTATATTTCAATGAATGCTAACTTTAATTATTTCATTTGTTGTGATTATGTAGGTATGTATGGGGAATAAAAATTCATTATAAAAAAATGGAAGTCACTCATAGATTTTATATTTAAATATGTAGATACTATTATTATAAATGCAAAATTTGTTGGTTCGTTTCAGGTTTTTTCACGTTTTCACGCCTTAACTACTCAATTCTGATCATCAATGAAATTTTACAGAAAAGGACATAGGGTAAAAACCTTACATTCAGATAAAGTAAAAAGTACTGTTCCCGAGGAATCGTCTAAAAATACAAAAAATAATATCTATATAAATAAAAATGGATCTTCTAAATGTATGTACGTACATAACTTCGAACAGGTAGACCGATTTTAATTCGGTTTTGACTAATGCAAAGAGGGATAAAATGTTTACGTATAGAAAAATTGCACTACGGGCGAAGCTGGGAGCGGGCCGCTAGTATGAAATAAATATAAGTATGAGGATTAAAGATTCAATTAAATATTTTAACGAACAACGCGGACAAAGTCACGCGCAAAAGCTAGTTAGGAATAAAAAGACGAGACAGATTGACTTGACAGTAAGTTGTCTCCGTAGCCAAGGATCGCAAGGTTTCCGTTCTGATACAATTACTCACGTATTGAAACACATGAAATCTGCTTTATTTAACAATCTTACATACGGGATATATGACTTAACCTATTCCAATACAATTTATTAACTATTTGACACCGGTATGTGAAGATTATCTTGCTTTCCAACATAGGTCTCCAGCATAGGCTAGGGGAGGCCTATGCTTAGTCTGTAAGAGAGATGTTAATGGATCCCCCGCCCCTTACAGCTGTGCCATCCCTTATTTAAGCATTAAACACAAAGCAATCTGTAATGTGATGGTTACGGCCACCAGTCGAGCTGCCTGATTTATGATAGTAGAAAACGGTATTATTATTTAAGTGACAATGAAGCCTGGAATTAAAGCCTGGATTCGGAGCTCATACTATGCTTAGTATTGTATATTTACTTTAGGTATTAAGTGTATGATTGTGGTTGTTGTAATTTTTTTTGTATTGTAAAGATGACAAAAAGAATAGTATCCTGAGTTTCTTTCGGGGTTTCTTCTCAGGATCGTCATCTTGGTTTTTTTTCCGAAACCCTGGTAAATTTAAATTTAACTGGTAATTCCAAATGACGATCATAAGAGTTTCTTGGAGAAACCTAATTGATAAATAAATATTTTGATTTTGATTTGATTTTGGTGTGCTTAGCTGCTACATTATAGATAGGTTACCTTTTATCTATCAATAAATAATGGCCGACTCATATATTTCATTACACTGTTAAATTGTCAATACAAAATAAACAAGTTGCGGCGACATATTGACGCTTCCAGCGACAATTCGTTGCCAGCGTCCGGTCGGCTGAAGATGACTGATCGAATTAAAGCTAAGTTCACACATATAACGCGTGTCTTGACAAAACTATGCCTCGAAGGATAATTAAAACGTTCTATCTGACATTAGCCTAACGTCAACCTGACAAACTAAATATAAACAAACAACAATTATTCAAGTGTTAACCAAGATACTCGTCATGTTCATAGCATTTTTAGGTTTTTCTAACATTCAAAGATCCTTGCGTTAATTTTTATTAGTCAATGTGTCAACCTGTTCGAGAAAAACTGGTTATTATTAAGGGGTTAGCGAAGTGGAACGCATTCGTCGTTGTGTACAATGCCTAATAAACAGATGCGTTACATCTGCCCACGTTCTGAACACAATGAAGTTGTTCCTTCGTTGCAATGGTGCTCATATTAAATGACCTTTTGTCACTTTTAATAGAACCAAGTTATGGCGGTTATGCGCTAATTGAGTCCACTCGTCATTGTATCGAATTCGATTGATTGGTTTACGAATATATCCTCCACAAGTCAATTTTAAAACAACATTTACTAAACCTTACACAGTATATGTATAAATTAAAGTCACTGCTTGCGTCTATCTGTCTGTCTGTATATTCTCTATCTCCTACATCACGGATTTTGATCCGATTTTAGGAAAGAGAGTTAAGGTGGATTTCTATTAAACCGGGCCGTACCCCGGTCGGGGCCCAGTCAAAATATTCAAGATTTTGTATGAATAACGGTTGGAGCACGGCGCGCTCCAATCGCGACATGTAACATCTGTATTTTCACCGTGAGCTCGGAGACAGTTTTGAGAGGCCCGCTCGGGGTATTATAGAGTAAGAGACAGTGACCAATTTCAGGTGGTCATTTCAAAAGTCACGAAACTTTCTTCAGTAAATCCTCTATACCTACTGAAAATGAAAAGCCACTTCTGGCAGCCCTGTGTGGCCGGGGTAGACTACCCTAAAATTTTAAGGAGGGTAAGAAATAAGATTTATTTTAGTTAAAGTATCAGTCATAAAATTTCAGGAAATTACTTTCGACAGTATTTTGTCTTCATGGAATTTTTGCCAGAGCATTTACATCTCTCCTAATTGTTGACAGAGCGCTATAAATATTTACTAAAAAAAAATCCATTTTTGTCATTTCATCAGTCTTCAAATTTTAACAGAATAAATAAAATAAATAAACAATTAATAATATACAATGCCAGAACGAAATTCCATCACCAACAGTCTGCCAGAGCTAAAAACGCGTCCGTGCGAGTGCAAGTAAGACAGTAATATGGAAAAATGCGGGTTAGAGAGAAAATACATGTGGAGAGTAAAATATATAGAAGTTGAATATATACAATTTAAAATTTTTTTTATTATACTAATTAAAAAATACAAAATTTATGTTTGTGGAATTATTAAGTTGTTTAATAGTCTTCATCCTCGTATGCACTATCATATTGGTCGCCGTGATCCTCAATGAATACAGAATCATTTCAATCTTCTATTAACTGAATTTGAGGCTCTAATATCCCATCATCTGTGAACAAGATTAATAATAATTAATATTTTACGACTTGATATATATACATATGTATATAATATATATGCAATTTATACAAAAAATACACTTACCATCAATATTGGCATCATCTACTTCGATATCAATGTTGTTGTTAGCGATAGCATCACTTACTGTAGGTGGTAGCTGATCTCCCTCGAACCAGTGAAACTCGTACTGACCATCATTCAACACCCATCCATTGTCTTCTGGACTCATTCATTGTCTCTAAAATTTGAGCTATTGCTGTCTTTGCTACAAGGAGCCATTCACAGTTCAAGGATGTTCACAGGTCACAGATCTGGTCGTTACTGCCTGATTCGGGCAGCCCGAACATTAGCGGGCGTGAAATTATATAAGATGTATTTACCTAATGTGTTGTCTGAATGCGTTCGCCCTGTACTAGGAGTCTAATTGGATATCAAGTCGATGGCTGAGATGTTGAATCGTATGCAACACCCCAAACCGTTAGAGGATCCCTACTTTTTGTTCATACCTGTGTTAGAACCTTCGAAATGTAAAGTAAGGAATATAAAAGTACGTCACAGGTATAGGTAAAAGCAATAGACCTTCTATGAATTGTCACTCCTAAAAGAAAAGAATACCTAGAATATTACGCGTTTTAATATCTTCTCACATTATCCTTGACAATGACCTAGAGAATATCTGCGTCAAAGGTACAGAAAAATCTTTCAAAAGTGATGTTTCAACAAGATGAAGAAAAATCTATTGCATTATGTATCATTTTAAATCTACGTCTAATGAAGTTCACAGATGCCCAATAAGCGCTCTCACTCTAACTCGCAGGTTTCCATATTACTGTCTTACTTGCACTCGCACGGACGCGTTTTTAGCTCTGGCAGACTGTTGGTGATGGAATTTCGTTCTGGCATTGTATATTATTAATTGTTTATTTATTTTATTTATTCTGTTAAAATTTGAAGACTGATGAAATGACAAAAATGGATTTTTTTTTAGTAAATATTTATAGCGCTCTGTCAACAATTAGGAGAGATGTAAATGCTCTGGCAAAAATTCCATGAAGACAAAATACTGTCGAAAGTAATTTCCTGAAATTTTATGACTGATACTTTAACTAAAATAAATCTTATTTCTTACCCTCCTTAAAATTTTAGGGTAGTCTACCCCGGCCACACAGGGCTGCCAGAAGTGGCTTTTCATTTTCAGTAGGTATAGAGGATTTACTGAAGAAAGTTTCGTGACTTTTGAAATGACCACCTGAAATTGGTCACTGTCTCTTGGTCCATTAGTATTTACCTACCCGAGGTTGCCGCGCGAACCATGGCTCGTGAGCAAAATCGCGAGGCTGCCTCGCGGTATAATATTAATATAATACTTACTATATAAATATATATGGTAATAGTAATACAAAATAGTATGGCAAACCGGCCGGCACACGTTGAGAAAAACACGGCGAGAGCACGGCCTGGTGGCGGCACGGTGTAATATGATATCCTTTAAATGAGAAAGGTTTTTATTTATAATTTGCAGAAAAAATTGCACCCGTGCGAGTCCGGGAGCGGATCGCTAATATTTTTTTAATGTTAAGATCGGCAGACAGGCTGACAGTCCACTTGATGGTAGGTGGCTACCGTCGCCTATAACACAAGCAACGCCAAAGCTGCAACAAGTGCGCTGTCGACTACAGTAGGATTAAGGATAACGGACTAAGAGATAGGGAAATGGACTTTGGCATCCTTTACTCACTCACCGAAACACAATAGCACACGTGCTGTTATTTCATGGTGGTCTTCTGTAAGGGTTGATTCTGCCGCCAGACGGGCTGCCCAAATGACTGCGAAAACGCAGTGTGCCCAGCCACTACTTTCCAAATCCAGACCAGAGTCAAATTTGAAAAGTTCATTTTTCCAAAGTTGACCCTACCGGAATCGAATCCGGGAACTCTAAAACAGAGCGTTAAGGCAAGCACCCTAACCACTCGCATCCAACCCTAATTTTATCATACATAAAAAATATCTCACAACTATTAATTCGTAATGAATTGGTAATAAAATAATTTCAACAAACGAAAAGTGTAATAATGCTGCACCCCGGAGGCTACAACACATTTGAATGTCTAAATTAAAGAGTCGGTATTCAAATGACCGTGTTTTCCGAAACAGATAACTCCATGCCGATAACGCTGAGTTAGGTGTTTAATAATGATATAAAAGTCGATAGGTGTGAAATATATCCCAGATTGAAATCTAACCGATCGTTTTGAACACTCTTATTTCTCTTATTGTCGATATCATCTGAGGAATCAATGGTACACTTAAAATATTACTTAAAATCAAACTGTTTTTGACATAGTTCCATGCAAATTCCTGACGACTGACAATTTTCACATATCCTGCCATATTTTAGTAGTGGCAGGGCACACTGCTTTTCGCAGTCATTTGGGCAACCCGTCTGGCGGCAGTAACCACCCCCTTACAGAAGACCACCGTTAAATAACAGCACGTGTGCTGTTGTGTTTCGGTGAATGAGTAAGGGATGCCAGAGCTCATTTCCCTATCCCTTATTCTTAATCCTACTGTAGTCGGCAGCGCATTTGCATCACCTGTGACGTTGTTTGTGTTATAGGCGACCTACCATCAAGTGGACCGTCAGCCTGTCTGCCGATATTAACATTTAAAAAAAATTAAATTAAATTAAGAACGTAGGAAGCAATGACAATTATTGGGCACGTATTTTTTAAATTAAATGCATTTAAAAAGTAAGTAAATTCTAAAACACCGTCCTAGTCAGCTGTCACCAGAAATAGCCACTAAAATAGCTCAATCGATCGCGGTGAAATTTTGCGTCTTTCTTACATTCCGCACGGATGAAGTCGCGAGTAAAAGGTTGGCAGACGGTCATTATTCCATTTAGTGTCATGGAGGTTTTTTTCTTGGGGCGAGAGGAGACACTAGTGTGACACCAGTAGTGAGGGATTCTTACCCACTAAAAACCTCACCTCCCTAGTGCCTAGCATCGTGGGACCGCGTTAGCATTACTAGGACTACTAGGTACTAGGACCCTCCTTGCTGCCGTCTGCAGTTATACCTCCATATCTTTTTCTTCCTTCTTCTTCAACAGCAGCATCTTCCTCACAATCCCCGTCATTGTTGTCCAATTGTAGGTCATCACTAACATCCAAGGGACGACCTCATCCGGCCTTCGAGGCACTTCCGACTGTCAAAAGAGGTGTGCTCGGCGGAGTCAACAACGCCCGGACAGTACAGTGTCATGGAGGGTAGGAGAATCGACTGTAAGCTACAACCATTTAATAGTGGTTCATAAAAAGAGAGTATTTGTTGCGTAGTTGATAAACCACCCTAAATAAAACTTGAACTACTTACGTAGTCAGATTTAATAAATTTAACCTGAAAAAGTTAACTGACGCAATAGATAATCCGGAAAGCAATTTTTCAAATATTTGTATTAAATTCGTCTTGCAGTTTTTATCACCTTTCATAAAACTTTTAAAGTGATTTTACAGTTTTTTTTAAATTAAGTGACATTATCTTAATGTAAAAAATGTGTATCATTAAAAGTTGTCCAAGTGGACGTAAAACTAAAAATAAAACAAGTGATATGTCGTAAATTCTGTCATTTTTAAGATATTATCGTAATTAATGATTTTTAATTTTTGTAATGGTACTTACTGCAACCACAGAATTCAACAACTGCAGCGCCATACCCAGGCCCGGTCTGGCCAGGGCGGCTGGTCGGCGATCGCCGAGGGCCTCCGGCTCAAGGGGGCCTCCAAAAGTCAAAAAATTCAAGTAAACAATTTTATTATAAAAAATTATTTTGTTTTACTGTTTCACAGCGACGTAATACAGCAAAAACAATTTTAAATAAACAATAACCTACTTTTTATTAAATTACAGCTAAGGGTTTTTATCGACACTAGGCCATATTTTAGTATCAATGTACACTAGAGTGTTGCAATAAAGTTTTGTTTAATGTAAAATGCAGCGTTTTTTTCATTGTGTTTTTATTGTCATGTTAGTAGTTGACCTTTCATATAACTATCGTTCTGTTTTAGTCAACCATTCTTAAACAGTACTGCATTTAAAATTGATTTTTGAAGTAGTAACATTTATTAATAAATTAAAATTTGGTGCTGATGTAAAGGTAAAATATTTTAATCATTTTAGCCTCTGGATTGTTGATATACGATGTCAATGTCATTTAGAGGTACAGTATTACCTAACCAAATAGCCAAATCGCTAAGATCTTCAAATTGCATTGTAAAATATTTAGCAATTATTCAATTTCAACCAAATTATTAAAAATTTAAAAGCATTTAAAACCACGTTAGCCGCATGCAGCAAACATAGGCTAACTATTGTTGCCGTGAGAGGACCCTGTGGTCCTCGTTCTATTTCCGGGGGGGGGGGGGGGGGGGGGGGGGGCTCAAATCACCATCTAGCCGAGGGCCTCCAATGGAGCCAGACCGGGCCTGGCCATACCCCAATACTTTTTTTTGTACAGAGTCGGTCTTACATCTTTCTTACATTCTATGGTTAATGTATAGTTAATGTATGTTCTTACATTCTATGGTTCTATGGTTAACATTGTTTTAGTTTAAAGTTTTTATAGTATACAAATATTATAGTTAGTGTATATAACCACTATAACATAAAAACTCAAGCTAATATAGCGTTGCAAAACGATTTTCTATAGTATGAATAAAGTAAAAAAATAATAGTACCAATAGAAACCAAAAAGTTTCTAACAACACGGTGATTCTTTTTTTATTGAACAAACCAGACAGGCCTGTTCAGTATTCTGAGCGTGAAATTGTTGAAGTTTTTTTTCATCGCAAGGGGTTGAATTTTGATAAAAATTCATCGAGTGTTCTCCCCGTCGCGACATCGCGTATCGCCCATCAAAAATAATTTTCAAAAAGGAATAAACAGAATGACTTTACAAATATATGTATCTTTTACATTTACTTATTATGCTGTAATTATATGTGGTCCTGATATGAGATCTAGATAAAGCTACTTTCGGCAGCAGGTAAGTACAAAACCTTCAATAAAAATAATTGTTACAACTTTCAGGCTAGAACAAAGAAATCTCATTGATATATTGTCTATAAAACTAGGTCGATATAATTATGTTTAAAATATATGTGTGTTTAAAAATGTATATTTACGTATATAAAATCTATGTATATTTACATAGATTACGCATTGATTTATTTGAGCGGGGTTAAAACGTAGGTATAGATAGGTATTACTTAGCGGCCAGAGGCTCTAGTATGAGTTTACGATACTACACCAATACTACACTCGCTAGCGAGAACGTAAAACTTTTGTACGGGAAATCGAGAACTGTCAATGTCAAATTATCAATTTTCCATATAAATGTTTTACGCTCTCGCTAGCGAGTGTAGTATCGTAAACTCATGCTAGAGCCACAGGTGGCTCTCAGCGGCCAAATTTGCAGCCAAGAATTTTCAGTTGACTTCATGGATTGACTTTTTATGGACGTTGAGGAGTTAGCTGTGCTGTATATAATTACGCGTTACTTCTCAACTCTTCAAACAAAGATATCAATTTAAATTATCTCCACAAGAAAAAGTCGTTCACGACCAGGGGGCTTATAAAAATACAGTGTAATACATCATTCAATTTTGATTCTGTCCCATCGATATATTTATGAGTTTGTGTCAGTCGTTCTACAAAAACAATCCTTCATCGAACTCTGCCTCACGTGACAATAAGGTTATGGAATTCGCGTAAGAAACACAATGTGTAAAAAAATTGGTGATCGCAAACCGTTGGATGTCTCAATCTGGTGGACAATTAGAGAGGCATTAATTACCGCCGTCCCCGCCCCGTGTCATGCCGACCCCAATACGGGATCCTTGACTTATGAGGTCACTCGGTGAACTCGATGGATCGCGACGTTGGACTGAACATGGATCTTTTAACATGGATCTTTTAAATATATTGCAACTTGTCATAACACTCTTTGGTATTTATTTTAAAATACAACATTATAGAAACTGGCATTGATCAAGTTTGATGCTAAATAGTAATTTATTAATCATATTAAGTGTCTGCGTATAATGAACACAGTAATAACAACCTCTACAGTTGTTAGATATAACCTATTTAAGTTAATAATACAATGAAATAGGGTATTGTTTTTAAGTTACAATTTAAATTACAAAACGTTCTTTATAAATCTTATAAATCCTAAGCGAAACACAAAGGCTACGACCACATTACAAAGAGCTTCGCCTGGTGCTAAAGATCAACCGTAGTGAAAAGATGTATTGCATACTATCGCGTTGGTCGCACTGTAATCGACGTGCCAAGGTTTAGTCACCAAGCGAGTCGTGTAGCGAACGAACGTGTTTTTCAAGTCGCCTAGTGACTTTACAATTTACAATGGAACAAGTTAAGTTGCTGTTGTTTTGAAAATAACTCGATTTTAAATTGTATTAAATTTATGCATTGAGTTTTCAATCAGTAGTAATTTTTAGAGCATATTCATCCTAATTACACCAAAAAAGCGCATAAGTTAGTTGTGTGTCACCAAGCTAAGCGCCTAGCGTAGCACCTTGCTTAGCTTGTTTGTTGTATTGCAAATAAAATAAAATAAAAAACGAAACCCTTCACGCCTTAAAACTTTCAAAGGAACTAAAAAGAATATACATTTTACGAACCTGTCACGTCATAAAACGAATCACCCATGAAAAGGAATTTTGATTACTACTTTTATTAGGGACTAGCTGAACACGCAACTTCTTACGGGTGGTACATATTCGGTACAGCGCGTTTAAGATCGGCAGCGCACACGTACCCCCCCTGGTGTTGCTTGTGTCCATAGGCGACGGTAGCCACCTACCATCAAGTGGACCGTCAGCCTGTCTGCCACCTTTTAATAATTTTTAAAAAAAAATTTTTTTGTTTTCAAATCGATTGGAATAAAACAAACAGTCAGTGAAAACCGCATTCAAATCGGTTAAGCCGTCTCTGAGATGAACGTGCACAAACGCACAGACAAACACACAAAAATTCTAAAAACAATTTTTTTGGACCTCGGTAACATAAGTATCGTATGCAAATTTTTTTGAAAAAATATTTAAGGCTGGTTTACGATTTTATTAGGTATATGTATAGATATAAAACATTGATAACACAAGAGACATTCACTACTTATTTCACTGAGTAAATAAGGATTTAATGCTCATATTGACGCGGATTAAACAAACCATGCGCTCCATAACAAATTAAAAATAATGTGAAAAATCAAATAACAAATTATATTAAATATATGTATTATTTAAAAGAAAACACTGTTTTATTAATGGCGAATTAGAGAGAACTAAATATATTTTTATATTTTTTGTTACAGAAAGATAAACTGTCTCACATAAATTTAATTTTGGAATGTCCACATTATTCTAGCGAGAGCCAGCGATTCGCTAATGAAGATATTTGGTTGGTGGTACGCTATCTGCTCTTCAATAAATATCCCCTCCCCGCCCCCGCCCGAGGCACTCTTCCGCCCCCCTCTCGTGCAAAGTCCGGTGCGCCTACACCGGCTTTTATTGCCTTCTTTGTTACCGTTTGTTACGAAATCGATACACTCTCACACCCCTTCGGTGATTAATATGAACTCGATTTTTTTGTTGAACTCCATTCTTAGCAGGTTACAATTATTCCTTCATTTTATAAAGACTTATTTATTTTTATGTTACCTCATCGAAACATGTCGGCAATTATACAATATCGAGCGAGATTATTTGCAGAAATTCTTTGTTAATTATATATTATGTCTATAATAGGTAATACACAAATTATATATTTTGAAATTCTTTAAAAATTATATAATATGCCTAGATTAAGTTATAGTTAGGCCTTAGGTTGGGTTCCTTAGGTAAGGTTTTAAGTATTTTGTACTTAAAACCTTTAGTTTTGACACCGAAGGGAATAAAAATGAGTAGCTATCGATGTATTTTGCATTTTGCAATAAAATTTGGATACAATTATACAAATTTTTGCTTGTATTTTTTACTGCACCTGATAATAAGACGGGATAACATCTTATTAATAATAAAACGCTAATAATCAGTTAAAATTTGGTAATGCAACTGAGGAGGGGTATCATAATACGGGATACCGAAACCACCGCTTCTATAAACGGTTGATTGGTGATATTGAAACTATATTAGCCAACATCAACCTTAATCCTTTGATATATCGTTGTTGTCAAATTAAACACAAAAATAAACACTTCTTTGAGATTTTATCATTTTGACCTTAGTGAATAGTTCAATACCTTATAAAAAAACTGGTAGGTAAGTACTTATGAGCACTATTTGTCGAATTACACCTGTTAATTAAATATGCTGTGTACAACAGTTAGAATTTGACATATATTTTTTTTATGTTAAGATCGGCAGACAGGCTGACGGTCCACTTGATGGTAGGTGGCTACCGTCGCCTATAACACAAGCAACGTCACAGGTGATGCAAGTGCGCTGCCGCCTACAGTAGGGAGATGGGCTCTGGCATGCCCTTACTCACTTTCACCGAAACACAACAGCACACGTGCTGTTATTTCACGATGGACTTCTGTAAGGGGGTGGTTACTGCCGCCAGAGGGGCTGCCCAAATGACTGCGAAACACAGTGTGCCCTGCCGTTACTTTCTAGCTCCAGATCAGAACCAATTTTGAAAAGTTCATTTTTCCAAGTTGACCCAGCCGGGAATCGAACCCGGGAACCCTAGAACTGAGCGTTAAGGCAAGCACCCTAACCACTCATCCAACGCGCTCGTCAGTAAATTATTAAATAAATATGAAATTATTAAATAATGAAATAATTAAAAATTGTTAAATAATATGAGTAAATAATGTTCATAATTTACTCTATTATGGTTGTATTGTAAATACTTTTAACCCTCGTAATCGCGTATTTGAACTGTCTCAAATGTCTGACATGAATTATGAAACTTTCGATAACTTTGATTGATATGGATTATATTATCCTATATTCAGTTCATATATGAATTGAATTGAAAAGTTAAGTCAAAAATATGGAATTCCTGGGTCTTTTGGGGGGGGGGGGGGCATGGCCCCCTCCCTGTATCCGCCAATGACATATAATGATACATATATCAGGTGATATGGTACATGGTATACAAATTCAAATTATAATCTTAAGAAGGAACAAATAAATACCTAACCGTAAGAGGTTTTCTAAGAAATCGAACTTAATCAAATAAGTCTCTTATAAACACACGACAGGATGCGAATGTGACTTAGGAAACAATTTCTTTTTACTGTTTCTGATTGTCTTTTTTGCTGCATCTGTTAACAAGACGGAATAACCGAAGCCAACCGCATCCATAAACGGTCGGCTGATGATATCGAAACTCAAGTTCACAACACTTCACACACTTTTTACTTTACAACTGTTTTCGACGACGAGACTGACATGACACTTTTTGCGGGGACACATTTCGAGAAAGATATAACTTCTTGATGCTGAACAATTTTTGGGCTGCTCCGAGGTAGTAGCGAAACGTTTTTGTTACTAACGGTCACTGAACTGAACCTATGTATATAATGGTGTCGTTTCAAACAAAAATGATGAGGACTTTGATTATATATGTAGTAGATAATTATGTAATTTATGTATCTATTAGATCTATAGTGTCCCTAATAAAGAAGAAATAAAAAAATAATCATAATATTTTGAACTAGCTGAGCTTGCAACTTCGTACGCGTGGTATTCCGTATAGCGCGTAACTTTTTGGTCGTGAAGCGATTGGAATGAAACAAACACTAAATGTTACGGGAAGCTTGTTACAATACATAATGAAAACCGCATTCAAATTGATTAAGCCGTTTCTGAGATTAGTGTGCACAATCGCACAGACAAACAGACAAAAATTCTAAAAACTATTGTTGTGACCTCGGTAACATAAGTCCAACGTGTACAGAACCCTTATAGGACCACTCTTCATCCCCCCCCCCCCCCTATCTCCGAAACTACTGACCTAAAATTTTGAAAAAAAATTACAGAAATTAGTTTTCTACTTATAGATTATAGGAAAACCTATAAGAAGTTTCTGATATTAAAATAACATGGTAAATCACTCAATATTGTGCAGATATGTAACATCGTACGGAACCCTCTTCACGCGAGTTCAACTCGCACTTGTTGAATTTTTTTTTTGAAAAAATATTTAATGTACAACGTAAGCCTTGTCGTTTACGATTTTATTATATTTATATAATAGATATAGTGGTCTGTCAAATATCGAGGATATGTCAATCAGGGTTAAAGAAAATAATATGTAACTATAATATAATTCTAACTATAACAAATAACTCGGGCATGATAACTCAGGTATTAAAAACTACATAAAGTTAAATTGACTTATGAGAAAGACCAATAAATAGATAATATGTTTGTAGTTGATGAACATTAAGCACTTTAAAATCTTGAAATTCTTTGGTTTTAGCATACTAAAATACAATGTTATTAGCATATATATACCAATGGTACACAGATTTGGTCTTATCAATTTTTTTATTGCAGCTGCTATATATGCTTACTATAATATAGTTATTAATTATTTGTTTATATTTACAGCCGAGTAGGTTTTACAGCAATTACCTATCTTCCTACTCGGTTTTTCAAATATTCTTTATATAAGTACCTAACTAAATTAAAAATATTTCGGTTTAATGAATTTGGTAACTGAAATTATATAATTATAGTTACCAATCTTTAACATGACTATGTGGGTAGACCTTAAAGCGTTCCTAAGGAACAGCCAAAAGTTATTGTTTGATATAATCGTTAATTCCGTTGTCGGTTCACTTTAAAGAGCCGCATCCGACTGTATATCTTTAAACGTGTAATTATCTTCAATCGCACTTCGTTAACAACGAATCTGGAACGATTAACACTTTCTTGGCTTTTTACTCACAACCAATCGACACGACGGCGGCGGCCATTTCGCGTAATTTTAAAACAAAATGGCGTTCGCAATTTGGCTTTCAATTTGGGGTTGTCAGAAGCGAGTGTTTACTTTAACATTTACCTACTTGATTACTGTGAAAAACTAATACTTATATCTAGTACTACGGTCAGTGTAAGTCCTTTCAAAATCGGTCCAGCCGTTTCGGAGATTAGCCGGAACAGACAAAACAAAAATTTTAAAAATGGTTTTTTTTTTGTAAGTACTGTATATACTTGGATATACATTTAGTAAAAAAGCAGTTATTTTGTCATTACAAACAGACACTTCTATTTTATTTATTAGTAGTATATTACTACAAGTTATCTAATCTATAGTATAACTTGTGAACACTTTTCGGGACTTCAGTAAAAAACAAATTAATTCATTGAAAAAAAAAAAAAAATGTGCCTTGAATTTGTTGTCACTATTTGTTGCCAGAATATATCTGAATAGATATTATATAAAAATATATGACCATCCACGATATGACCATTTTTTAAATTTAGACCTTAGTTCCTAAAGTGGACCAGGTGGACCCCCATGGGTCCATAGGACACTCGACGGGAGTTTAAGTTGGCGTGATAAAAAAAATGGGGGTGACAAAAAAAATTAATCAATTCTCACTTATTTCATTTAGAAAACTTCCCATTCGTGGTTGTAACTCAGCCCCAACGTCAATTTTCATAGTTCGATCTAATATTCACATTTTTTGTCGAGTTTTGGTAGAATGTAGAAATGTAGTCCACCGGAACCAGCTAAAGTTTGAAAGTGGTCTATGAGAAAAAAGTCTGGGAACCTCTGACTGATCTAGACCCATTTTCACTTAAGGGATTCACTGAGGCAAATGATATTTACTATAGAACTCGCTGGCGGCGGAGACAATTCAACAGGCCTAGAAATTGTGTTTTTTTGTTTTTACCATTAGAACATTACACAAAAAAAAATTTTTTATTAATACAATTTTTTAATCTGATATTAACTTATTAATAGGTAGGTACAGGATTTATATGCGTGCAATAAGCCGTTTTCGAGAGAATTTTCAATAAAGGTCAAATTCTTCTTGTGTTCTAACTTTTTTTGTGGAGTTTCTATTACTTTAACGAAAATTCTTATTAATACAATTCTTCACATGTTTAAGTATAATATATATTTTTTTCAAAGCAATTGTCTTGTCTATTTCTTGTAACATCTTCATTAAACAATGGATATTTTTAGTATTTAGCGTTTGTCTCCCCCTTAATTATAAATAGAATAATTGAAATTTGGTCTCACTTTTTTCCTACAAAATTGCTTTGCAATATGAACGTTTACAAATAGACTCGTTTAATGTTTAGTATAAATGTTTGATAGTTTAAATCGAACCACACCCTAACGTGCATCTATGCAAATTATAACCTTATTGGCAACAGTTGCTAAATGGTCGTAAACCGTCACTAATTGGGTACCAAACGGACAATATCAAAGTGGCCGATCATCACTTATTGGTTAAAGTCGTAATTAGAAGAATTTATTAGCGTAAAATGAGCAGCCTTTATCACCATGAGTTTTACAATTAGACGCAATAACGTTCCCCATTATTGCATTTTGATTGCGTTTGCTTAATGTAGTTATCATTCATGCTCGTTGGAGAGACTGGTTCACCGTCCACCTGATGGCAACTGGTCAGGTGTCCTCATTCACACTTCTAGCGTCCCTTAAATTGATGCCATTTGATAATATATTATGATATCAAGTAAAATTTGTTATCTTGTGAAAATTGTCTATACTATAATAAAAATTGATGTGTCGATTTGTAATATCAATTTTTTTTTACTAAATACTAGCTGAGTCACTTGCAGAAGACAACCGTGAAATGAACAGCATGTGCTGTTGCGTTTTGGCTTTGCTAGGTGACGGTAGCCATTTATTACCACAATGACAACAATTATGTCAACGCTCATGTCAACATGCCTTATGTATGTCAACTTATTTATTATACTTGTGTAAATTAAATGCTTTCTGACTTTGTATAAATAAAAAAGAAAAAACAAGAAGATTCGAAATCATTTGAGCAAATTGTTTAAATCAATATAAGGCTTGAGCTGCACATAGATACGAGGGCGTTACGAAGCGAAGCGATAGCAACTCGCTCGGCAGCCAGGCCTCAATAACGTGACATTTTACAGACAATCTTAACTTCATTTAATTGCACTGTATCATCGCATACTAAAATGCCCTTTAGCTTTTTTTTTTGCCGCGAGCTACCGCCGCGGTAATGACATAATCGCGGTTCTTCACGGATGCTCCGGCTCGTTTTTATTAGAAAGAGACATCTGCGAATAACTCGCCCGCGTTTCTGTATTTTATAGCTTTTTAAATGGGTTATACTTATTAAATTCTTAATAATACAGTTGTAAAAATGCAGCTAATGATTCTATCATAACCATATTACGTTACGGTTTTTTTATGTTTGGTAACATAAAATTATTTTAAAAGTCAAATACATATTCAATATGGTTTTAAATGTGTATTTATATTAGTAATGCAATTAGAAGCAATTTATGCTCAATTTTTTTAATTAATAAAATATTTTATTAGGAATAAGATTAATAAAAAACATTTTTTTATTTTTGAAGTGAAAATTTCTTTAGCGGCGCTGTGCGTTTTTGCGATGAGGAAAAAATGTTAAACTCGCAATCGAAACCTGATCGAAAATTCCCAAGACCAACTCAACTAGACCCCGGACCCATCTGGGTCCGGGGTCTAGTTGAGTTGGGTGGACGTAATGTAGTATATATATGGGTGTAGATAAAATGCAGTATATGGAGTAATGTCTCCGCAGGTGTTGCTAGGAGTGTTGGCGACCGTCGCCAGAGTGGCGTCCGGTAGCCACACAAGTGGTGACGGTCGCCAAAGCAATTCGTGCAAAATTATTCCCTAATCATTCCAAAATATAAAAAATGCACAACGTTAATTTCAAGTTTTCACTTCTGCCGGCACTCCCGGAGTGCAACCCGTATTTATTTTTTTCTTTAATCAGAGTCAAAATATTTTTTATCTCATAACTGCTACTGCATCTTTTTATTTATTTTTTCTATTGTAAACTAATAACTTTAATAATTACGTAATGTTTGTGCATACTTTTAACTTAGATGCATATTTATAACAGAAAATATATCTTCTATAATAATATGTAAATGTATCAGTATGTATTTAGTTGGTAAGCCTCTTTAATAAATAAATAAAAACACCTTTTTCTCTTTGTAATGTGAACACAAGCAACACCATAAGCAATATCATAAGGATTGCAAGTACGCTGCCAACTTTGATATGATGAAGGACAGGCAAAGGGATAAGAATAAGATGGGAGAATCGGTTTTCCCATCCCTTACTATATTTCCATTGTTGCATCAAATTTTTGCTATATACAATATAAATATATATTTTGATGTAGTAGATGATGTTTTGTAATTGAGTCGTCACTATAAAATATTTTATAGCTAAATTTTAATTACTGTAGACCTTTAATGGACCATAAAAATGTATTATCATCAAATAGATAATTAGGTAACAAACTATCAAAAATGTAAAGACAAATTTATTCTGAACTTTATTCAGTTCGAGAGAGTTATAAAACTCGAACTGAACCCAGCCAACTACAAGGTGGGGAAAAATACGCAAGGATGAATTTATATGTAAACGTCATTTTCTACAGTTCACTGATTACGTGCCCTTGTTATTAAACTTTTTTTTTAAATTCTGAATGCAAAGTAATCACCACAATTATCACAGTATGTAGGTACATAATACATATTTATGTAAAATTTAATTTTTAAATATTTTTATGAGGCTAAACGATTGAGCTGAGCGGACATAGTCACAATAATAGGAGCTACAGGAGATGCATGCATAAAAATCAATATCAATCAATATTTTTTGTAACTTAAAAAACATACAATTAAACACAAATAATACAGTAACAACAAACATGAAAATTGAAAAACTGAAACCACCACTGGTCTTCTGTGGAAACCCTTAGTTCAACACACACTTAACATTTTTTTTTATATTAAGGTCGGCAGACAGGCAGACGGTCCACTTGATGGTAGGTGGCTACCGTCGCCTATAACACAAGCAACGCCAAAGCTGCTGCAAGTGCGCTGCCGACTGCAGTAGGATTAAGGATAAGGGATTAGGAGTGGATAGGGAAATGGGCTCTGGCATCCCTTACTCACTCACCGAACACATGTGCTGTTATTTCAAGGTGGTCTTCTGTAAGGGGGTGGTTACTGCCGCCAGACGGGCTGCCCAAATGGCTGCGAAAACGCAGTGTGCCCTGCCACTACTAACCATTCAGTTACTCAGCAAAACAGTAATTGATTAATGAAATAAATAAATATAATTGTCAATACACAACTCTTTGCTACAATATTATCAAAATTACATTAAAACCTGAGATAAATATGTATAAAGATCAGTATTATACTCGGATGGATATATTTATTACACCCCGGACGTAACAATATTTAATTTTTTTTTGTACATCTGTGATCTGGTAGTTGCCTAATGGTCACAGAATGTAAAAACATTGTTTTTGTAACTTATTTTTTGGTAACTTTGATATTTATATACATAAGGCATTATTTAATTTCGACAAAACTTCTTCATATAATGCGGCGTGTATGGTGGACAGACAAACTGATATAGGGTCGCGGGTCGACGGTCTTTTGATCGGTCCTTTTGAAGAATTAGGGGCTCGGCCTTAGGACGTCCTACTGCTGAGATGATGATTTGATGAGCGTGTTACCAGTTACAATATTTTTTTAAATTTAATATATAACGAAATTAACATAATATCTATTAAAATAATAACGTTAAAAAGAATCCTTACCTTACAAAAAAGAGTGTGTGTGGATGCGTGTGTCTGTTTTGTGACGTATTTTTATAAGTGAATCAGGGGATCGGCTAGTATTTAGTAAAAATTTATTAATAATTAATTTTTTTTTATCTTCTTAGTGGTTATTTCTGTCTGCTAGAGTACCAGTATCACTTCGTCCATTGCTGAAATATTGTGATCGCCACGTGAACTAAAGCTCTCTAACCTATACCACGTTAAGAAACTGTAGTACTTTTTTGATAGAGGCATTCTTCACATCTTCACAAGCCATTTTGTGGCTTCCTAAGATGTGACTGCGCTTGTGCATCAGAGGGCCACACTCGCACAGGATATGCATTGGTGTTTCTTCTGCCTCATGGCAGAAGCGACACTCTCCCGTACTAGTGAGCCCCATTAATTTAAGGTGCCTATTGAGGCGGCAGTCCTAATTAGCACACATATTAATAATAATTAATTAGCATTGATTAGTATTTAGCAAGTTGTAAAAATATTTGGCAAACGCAACAGTGTTAAGTTTAAGTTAAGAAAGTGATTTACCATCATCCACGCTAGTATGAACGTTAGGAAGTCGGTTTCCTAACCTTCACACTGGCATTTGAACACTGAAGGTTAGTAAAATTATTTCCTGACCATCACCACCAGTGTGACAGAGCGGTGTGAAAGATCCCGACTTATGTTAGGGGTGGTAGCTTGGTTGTAGCTATTTAATTTGTCCAAAATGGCTATTTACGATCTAAACGATTTATTGAATATTAAAAATCGAATG
The DNA here is from genome assembly GCA_910589475.2 of Bembecia ichneumoniformis. Lineage (NCBI taxonomy): Eukaryota > Metazoa > Arthropoda > Insecta > Lepidoptera > Sesiidae > Bembecia > Bembecia ichneumoniformis. The sequence goes on from OU342531.1 coordinate 2,135,743, forward strand.
ATTTATGCTGACATTAAATAATAGGGAATGTGCGTCTAATTCAAAAAAGGCTTAAATTTTTTTTTTTCAACATTTTTGCTTTAGAATTATGTCTATGTAAATATTTTTTAATATTATTTCTTTTTCGTTAAGAAAATAATTATTAAAAAGTGCATAAAAATGTGGGAAATTCAAAATACTTGAAACGGTCAGATCGAATGTGACGTCAAAGTCTATGGAATGTGACGTCAAAATCTATGAAATGTCAACAAGCGTGTAGATGTTTGTGATTTTTAAAATTTGATTGTATTGTAGACTTTGACGTCATGACAAGCGCGCCAAAAGGGCGGGTGCTTAAAGTGCCCGTAGCTGTTAGTTAATTTTAACTTTTTTTTTGTTACCAAATTTCTGTTTTTTAGCGCTGAATATTTTTTTACGATTATATAACGATATAACCTATCGTATGTAAATATTAAAAAAAATGTGCATATTCCCTATTGTAGCTGACATGTTAAATTTAAATGCATTTGAAGTTGCGAGCCACGGTTAGTACCTATGATATATAAATTACCCATTCAGTTCGCACAGAGAAATAATTTAAAAAAATTACACTTTCCTAACTAACTAAATATGCAAATGGTAGATACATTTTTATCAGCACTTAAACCTTATAAGGACAGTTTAATTGACGGTGTTAAAAAGTGGGCAATTTAAATTTTCGGTCAGTGAGTTTGAACGAAGCGTGTGTTTGCAAAAAGAGAATTATAGCATAATCTATGGGATAAAGGCATGCATGTTTACTAGCTATCTTTGCTTGGTGGATGATATATTTGCTTTCCAACTGTTGAAAGAATCTTAATGGTGCATTGAAGAGGCCCGCGCATGAGACTCGGACATTTTTATAGCTAAGCATCTCCTTTTAGGGTCATAATAGTTGTTCGCGTCAGCTTTTATGCACACTTCAAATTAACGAGTGAAAATATCGTTTGTATACACGGTAATATCGTCTGAAAGAATGTCAATTGATTGTTGGTAAGTGTGAAAACCTTTCTTGTCTATTATTTTCGCATAATTACCCACATTTGTCTGTATTTTTTAAAAATACAATTCATCAAGGATTGGGCATGGTTACGAGTAAATCGACGTAACTATACCCAATCGGCGTTATTCTGCGGACTGAATCAGAAATGCGAAGATCTGTGGATAGACGAAAGTGACCGATATAACCCGGTGGATTAGTAAGTTAAAGCCGATGGTCCAAATGTCGAAATGCTATAATGCTCACTCTTTTTACTCATCACTTAGCTGAACTGCAAATTAGATCTTTTGTCTCAAAAATTGTAACGCACGTTACAAGCTTTCCTGGCGTCGGGACCGGGGTTTATTCTTGATTGTAATGTGTTACAGTAAATAATAATGAATCATAAAAAAAATGTATACATATCAATTCAATTCAATTTAAATTTAAATTTATTTGTAACTTATAAAACATGCATTTAACAGACACAGAGAAAAAAGAAATAACAGTAACAGCAAGAAAGAAAGTTACAAAAAGGTCCCTACTCAGCATTTTGCTGGCTTAGGCCAGCACTGATCTTCCGTAGGAACCCTTAGTTAATACACAAACACGGTCACACAGCATGCATGTATCCGCTAACAAATGTAATAAAAAATATTTATTTAAATTTATTTGTTGTCAAGAAACACAACTGCTTGCACGAATATTGAAAATATTTCTCCAGTTCCCTGCCACACATAAGTAAATATTAATGCTATTATTAGATGATATTTAAAAAGCTCAAAAATAAATAAATAAATAATAAAAACAATAATAATACCTAACAATAACAATAATGAAATCATTTTAATTTTTTGGCTGGGTGCGAGGAGGTTGGTCCTGGAATTTATACTCTCTATTCTTAAATTCTCCTCTTTTTTCTGACTGTTTATTAAATTTTTTTTTAGATTTGCTCTAAATCCGTGAACAGTGCACTGATTCAGTATTGGCGGTGGAATATTGTTCCAACATTTCGACGGTATCCACGAACAAAGCTGCATGTGACCATACACCAAAATAGCTTTTTTAATCGCTTATGGCTAGGATTTAGTCAAGCTATATGAGACAATTTTTATTTTTCTTGTAACTTGTTTAGTTTTTGTGATACACAAGTGAACAAGGATGTATATTATTTTCCCATCCGCCAACAAAGGCGCAATGTCACACGCAACGCTGTACTCCCGCACTCACACCCCTCGCACCTTGTCGCAACCGCAGTTGCACCAGTGTTCGCTGTTGTCGAGTTGGAGAGAAGACGTTCAATTCGTTTTTATTGATAATATACTAATATACGTTTTTTCTGTATTATTTTACCTTAATTGGCAAATGAACGAATATACCCAAAGTTTGGTTGTATCGATACATACAACTCTATTCTAAGGACATTGTTTAAAAAATATTTTCTTATGGTAATATTAATAAAAATACTTACATATATTATTATGATGTTTAATTTAACATTTATGATAATTATTATTTTATCTATTTATTGTGGTTGCTTATGAAAATGCAACCATGTTCTTGAAAAATTGAGGGTAGTATGTATATATCCGACTTTGTTTTGTGGAATTATTAAGATCGTATGTGCTTAAGCTACGTTATTCTTTGATTACAACTTTTACATGCAACGTTGTTTGATTTTTATTTTGGTATAATAACTTGTGTTTTTTAACTTTAGTGAAAAGTATTTTAAAATATTTTCATTTCATTTATTTTCAGCCACTCAAACAATATATTCTGTTACGTTATCTCCTACGTCGTCAATTATTCAGCCTAATCAGCCACACCTAACAAGAACAGACAACAATATAACTAACAAATTTACACCATTTACATTTAGAAGCTAGCAACAGTTACGAAAACTCTCCTAACATAATAATTGATAATTTCGAAAACGAGAGAAATTCTACCCCAGCCAATCTTTTAGACATATACTATACTAATTGTAATGGCCCTAGAAGTATTGCATATTCAAGCCAAGTGAATGCAATAACTAGTACACGAAACCTAAAGAAAAGTAAAAAAAAATCGCTGGGATTTGTCTGACGTGAAAAGAAAATTATGAAAAATTTAGTTAAGAAACATGTGTTAATGAATTTTGAACTTAAATACTAGCTGACTTAAAAAGGTTTGATATTCAAACAGCGAAAAAGACATCTGGATAGGTGGTTGTGAAATAGTTTATATATATGTTATTTTAGACGTATTGAAGTAATTAAGAAATAAACAAGATGTGTGCACCATCCAAATAAGTGATTTTAATTACATCCAATAAAATTTAAGAAAATGAAGTAATCAGAAGAAGTGAAATCTACAATAACATGTTTCCAAAAAGGGTAAAGTTATAGTTAAAAAAGGTAATGCGTGGTCCCTGCAATTGCAATTGTAGTTTACAGTGTGCAAAATAAATATCCTAAGAACACAGAATTCAGCGTTTTACAAAGTTTTGAGCAGTAGGAAGCAGAGAAAAACAATGGGCTGGCGCCACTAAGTATACAAATAATTCTAAAAAGCTTATGCTTTTTATGCCCAGCATGTGTAAATATACCTTTAAATACTTTCTGCCTTTAAACTATTCTTCTTCAACATACGATCAAGCTATTAGTGTTTGTAAGACTATCTTTTTAAACACTTTATCGGTCAGTGAGAAGTTAATTAGAAAGTTTACTTATACGTTGGGCGAAAACCGACGATAATCCTTATTTTATCGAAAACATGGGGCAAGATGCGTTTCTTCATTTCAAGTCTGAAGTTAAAAACAATATTTGGCTGAAGAACAGTATAGGAGCAAAGACAGCGTGGAATAACGTAAAAGAAGTCTTCGTTGTGACGAAAGAGATCCGAAGAAACTGTTTCATAAGTATGACCTTTGTCAGATATTTTTCATTGGAGATCTTGAGTGGGAATGTATAAAGAGGTTGTGTATTAAGAACATTATGATCTCATAATGTTCTCCAATGAAAAATATCATGACTTGGTCACATTGAGTATGTGTGATTCGGGTGTAGTGTAATAATTGAAGAACAATGGAATTCATAAAAAAGTTGAATGCAACCTACTTGCGTTGAACAGTATTTTCGTGATGAAATTCAATTCCCCAAAAATCATTTAATCACTACCAGAAGCATCAATTCAAAAAAACTTAATGTATTAAAATTTAATAATGAATATGGTAAAAGAACATTGCAATCTAATTAATAAATTACCTATAGAAATAAAAAATATAATCACACAAAAAATATTAAAAAGATACTAAAAACATTTTGTAAATAATTAAAACTAATAATATTAGCAAATTAATAATAATAAAAAGTAATTTAAAAATTAATTAAATATAAATTAAAACGTAGGTATTTGATTTAATAAGAAAGAAATGTAATTTCGTTGTCTTTCATTTGAGTTAAGGTGTTCATTTCTTAATAAAGTTTCTGGAATTACTAAATTTTTCAATGGTTAATGTTATTTTCTAACATACGACACATGTTTCTGCTTCGCATATTTGCCAAGAAAAACGTTACTTAAGCACATACTACTAGCAAAACTTCGAAGAATAAGGACGCATCATTTCATACCACTTTAAATTTACGAAAAACAAAGTTGCAAGTGATCAAAAGACCCAATATTTTGTATAATTTCTATTTTTTTTAAAAGCAATCCACGGAAATAATATCACTACCTTCTTCCTAATAGCATATTTAAAATTCTTGGTAATGGGTTGGCTACATTTTGAAATATTTACTAATAACTGTTTTACAATTTTTAAATCGCTCTCCTGAAAAGTTAACATTTTGCAGATACGACTTTGTTCGTGGATACCGTCGATTTGGTTGCTGCATATAAAATATATATACAAAATATATATATAAATTACCCATTAAAAAAAGATATGTATTAACCATATTAACAACAGCTTAATATGAATAATGTACATACACCGATCTGCAATGGCGCATACCAAACGGGCTATTCAGTTTAAAACCGCGGAACGTAAAGTGCAGTAGGTACCTCTACAAAACCTATCTTTTGACTTACTGACAAATGCTCGACTTCTTAAAATTTATTAGCTTCTGAAACTTTCAAAAGCTTTAATGTGTATAAGTATCTACCATTTTAAAAAAACTTTTTAAATTTTCGGCACGTTAATTTTTTATTATTAATATTTTTGAAATAATTACCTATTAAGAAACAAGAAGAGGTATGTCACACCGTAGCAGCGCCTTGTTCTCTAAAAGGGCCACTTGGAATACTTTTCTCACCTCTGGACTAGCGCACCAAAATGCCAGCTAGATCCATTTGAAACTTCGCAGCGTCGAATTGATCGAATTGTGACGATCTAATACTCACACAACAAAGGTTAGAAGCCCTTAGTTTTAATGTTGATATAAACGTGATATATACACAAAACCAGTTAATTAGCAGAGTATAATGATATATTTCCAAAGCACAATGAATCTATTTACAAAAAAAACTTCCCTTCTTAATATGTTTTTCTAACAACATTCCGTTGCTATGGTAACTGCATTTACGTAATATGATCATCGGCCAGTACTTATTTCCGTATAAATACTATTTCCAATAAGTTTAAGAAGGGATGTAGCATCTCTTTGAGTTTTCTACAGCTGTACAATAGTGAGTGCTCCGATGAGTTGTTCCAATTATTGTCTACACCAAGTTTTTATCGCCGTACTGCGCTCCATAGATGCGGAGTAGGTACATCCGCATTACACTTGGATAAGGTGTCACTGCGCACAGTTCGGATGAGTAGTAACTTTATCCCGTGAAATAGCAAACTTTGGAACAATCTCGTTTTTGAGGCGTTCCTAGCTACAATATGGGCTTCTTCAAGCGAGCGGTAAACAAATTCCTGCAGAGTAGGCAGCGCACTCGCAACTCTTTGGTGTTGCTTGTGTCCCTAGGCGACAGTAGCCATACCGTTAGCCTGTCTGCCACATTTTATGAAAAAAAAAGTATTCGCATTCTGAGTCGTTCAAAACTAATTAAAATCACAGAAACATAAATATTCATTTTTAATAATTAGCTTTAGCGTCAAATTATAGATTTTACAGAGCGTTGTATTTTCGTGAAAGTAAGCTACAAATGACATCATTAATTACATTATTAAACAAGTTTTTCGTTTGGCTTTTGTTAAATTATAAATAATTGCGAGTGTCAATGCGAGCGTTTAGATTTGCATTTAATGAAACAATGAAACGTCACCGCGGTCTTATAACAATACAGTTATCTAATTAAATGTTAACTAACAAAAAGTGTAGATATCTGCTATACTAGCGTGTCGCGGCCGACGATTAGAGGTTTGGCGTTGGGCCCGTAGCGCAGGCTGAAGCGGCAATAAAAGGCGAGCCGAGGACATGTTGCAAGCACTTAAAAAGGTCATCACTCATCCAAAATCGCGTGCGCTTCTGTTGCTATACGAACTCAACAATCCTGAAGATAGGTGGATCTTCAGACCAAGCACGTATACAGAGTAGGGGATAGTTGGGATTTAATCTGACTGAAAAAAAAAAACGATAGATGTCATTCATTCAGAAAGTAAGAAAAAAAGACTGGTCGGCATGTGTGACACTAGATTTATAGAACTGATAAAATGTATTTTGTGAGTTACTCAAACCTATTGTCATTACATTGAGAGAACTATCCTGCACAAACAGAACTGTTGCCCAAACTGCGTCTACATTCATAGCTGCGATGGAAAAGAGTAGTTTCTTGATTTCTCTAAAAACCTGTTAAAGATTTTTCAGAAAAATTAGAGTAAAGTGATTACAGCGATTTTTACACAGTTCACATGGTTGTTTCAATGTTTGTCCCCCCCCCCGAACCAAAAGTTTGGATACGTGCCTGCTTCAGACTTAAATTTTTTATTTACCGACAGCCATTAAAAATAGAAGAACTTAAAATATGCACTGTTTACATACAAAATGCTTGCTTATATTCTTCTGTGACACGTGTATGCTGTGTACAAGCTGGTTTCTGTAATAAAGAATTCTTCCAAAAAATTTCAATTAATTTTGCGATACGAAAACTGTAATGTTTTGAATAACTGTGTAAAAATTAGAAATATTATAGGAAAATGATAGAACCGACTCGTACGAGTGCTTGTTTTAAACTAATTTATTTAAACATAATGTTGCAAGTGTTTTAGTAGGTTTTAGTACTACTAATTTTGAGCATTTTTCGAAAACTTTTAAATTCTTACTTATTTTAATTATATTGAACACAATTGAACACTATATTGAATCCAATTGAACACTAAAACACTATGGATTTACATATAAGGCGCTCGGTATGGAAATTTTATGAGGAGTGAAATTAATACAAGCGTTAACTAAAAAGCGTTATGTTCTACTAAGCAGTTCGACCCAATGTCGCCGCTTTACCTAATTCTATTCTAATATAATAGATGGCGCTGTTAATAGCGTTATATTTTTGGAGTTTACCAACCAGTTTTACCCAAATCCGATAGATGTCGCCGCTTCACCTAATTCTATTGCTTCTATTTGCATAGTCAAAGACTATTGTACTTAAGGAATAAATCTGTCGTGCGTCGGAGCTAACACACACATTTTTTTCTATTGCCTCACATATCCAAACCTCAATTTGTTACTATCACCACTACCACGGATAAAATAGTTAATAACTTTGTAACTTGCGACGTGCGATGCAGCGCGACAAAAACTCACCGGACCTGTTGTAACGGCCGCCGCTGCGCATCAACCCGCGACACCATCTCCCACACTTATACAGAGTTGATATTACTCCAATTAGGTAACATGTAACCTCGATATAACGCTAGTTCTATACCTTACTGAGGTGACAATTGATCATAGAATTTAAGGCATGCTTCCTCAGAGCATAATAGCCTTTATGCTCCGAGGAAGAAAAAAACAAAAAATACAAGATTGAATGAAAGGTTCCGTGTTCATTTTCTGGCAATGTTAAACGCTTGGTCGATATCACTGGCAACCCCAGAGCTGGCTATTAACTTATTACAACAATTAGTTTTGGCAGTCCTCTCTTGATATTAACCTGACACTGCCTTTTTTTTAACGAGGAGAAATCCGTTTACGGATGCCCTACCGCTTGGCGGGCGATAGGGGTATGTGGGGGTCGCCCAGCACCTGATAATAGCGGTACTGGGAATACCCACTAAAACTCCTCAGTGTCCCCTTGCCCTTGAGCGAAGTGGACCGGGTTCTGCCGTGGCAACAGCTCCGATCCAACCTGACACTGCCTAAAGAATTCTGAATAGACCGAAACAAGTGAAAATCCGAAGGTCAGGGCTATATGGCGGATGCATTAACACCTCTTAATTTTTGCTGAGCTAAAATATGTGTGGTCTAGCGTTGTCGTGATGAAAGACCACACCCTTTCTATTGATCAATCCAAGCCACTCAAATTGGCAGTAGGGATCCGAATCGACGGTTGTGCCCGGCGGTAAAAGCTCATAATGAACAATGACCTTCCAATCCCACCGTACACACATCATCACCTTATTGCGAGTTAACCCGGGTTTTGGCACAGTCTGAGAAGCCTGAACGACCTTTGACCACGACCTCTTTTTTTTTTTTTTTTTTTTTTTACTATAGATGAGTTTTCTCTTGACCAGCATATCTATCCATATAGGAAGAATGAGGCCGAAGATGGAGCGAGCTCACCCAGAAGATGCCTATTCACTCGAACCTTGAAAAGATTTGGGTTATATGAGCTCGGAAATACAGACGCCGGCTTGGTCCGAATTAGAGGGATTTCGACAAGGTGAGGATGGTAACCAGCCGTACGTCTGCATGTCCGATAGAAGAAAGGGGAAGGCGGTATGATCTCATGCAGCTCTCGAGCACACTCTCCGAAGTACATCTTATAGAATACACACAGACAGGCAACTTTGCGTCTATGTGCCAGGCTCTGCAGCTTAGTTCTTATTAGTGTATCATGGCCAATGAGCCTCCTAGCTCTGCGATCCACCGAGTCGAGTGCAGCAAGTTGGTATTTTGCTGAGCCATCCCAAAGGTGACAGCAATACTCCATGCAGGATCGGACTTGTGCCTTGTATATATTCTTTCGCAGGTTCTTGTCGTACGTGATCCACTTTTCATCACCAGTTATCAATCTCTTCAAAAACGGTTCGGTTTCATTACGTCTCAATAATGAATCGCAAATGAGAATTTATCCGTAACAGGGCGACCGGAGCGAGGTGCATCTTTGACATCAAAATTCCAGGCTTGAAAATGCTTAAAACAACTTTGTGCTACTCTTACTGACACTGCATTAGGTCCATAAACGACACATTTTTTTTTCGCGGCTTGCATTGCATTTTTCCTTTTTTGTAATAAAATTTTAAAATGTATCGAATTTCTTCATTAGACTCACTCATTTTTGACACAAAGAAAAACAAATGAAAAATAGATGGAAACAACATTTTACTAATTTGTTTCTTTCTTTGAAATGTAACCTTTTTAATGTCATCAAAACCAGCCAGATACAAATAGTACAGCCAAAGAGATTTTATTACAAGTTTATACATACTATATGCGAAAAGACTTTTCCCCGACCAATAAATTGTTTTGTAACTCTCCTTATCCCCTTATCCCCCTCCTAATCCCTTATCCTTAATCCTACTGTAGTCGGCAGCGCACTTGCAGCACCTGTAGCGTTGCTTGTGTTATAGGCGACGGTAGCCACCTACCATCAAGTGGACCGTGAGCCTGTCTGTCGACATAACATAAAAAAAAAAACTTATAAATATTAATGTACTACATATAAAATAAGTTAGCTAAGACTAAGATCAATATAAAGTGGGTTTAATTATTACGTCATTGCGCCCAACAAAAATGACAATTTTAGTAGCTCTATATAATTGAATATCTGTAAGATAGTTGTTTGGAGCGTTAGTATGAAAATCAGTTGCAATTAGTTAAATAAGCGAGCTTGTTTGGTCCTGTATTAATTGCTATATTGATGAGTTACGATTTGTAATTAGTAATTACACCGCGTCTCGCGCGAACAGATACCTAGTTTCTTCTCGGCTGGAACGGGGTCAATCAGCTGATCGCTTGTTTCATCACTTTTTGTCAATCTATTATAGGAATATAGATGTACAACATATATAGCATACTAATACTGCAACGTCGGTTAATTATAACTTATCAACTCTATTAATACATTCTTTTATTGTTTAGTGAATCTGTGTGCTTTTAAGTTTATTTATAGTCATTGGCTTTTCACCTTCATCGTGTGCTTTTCACTTTCATCGTTTAGAGTAAATCTGGAGTAAATCTGAAGGAGATACTTTTAATCGTAAAGACCAGATATGCTACAGATTCGAGTGTCATAGAAAACCTTCATTATAAAACTCCACACGATATAATAGTTGAAGAACTAGAAAAGACCTGCAACAAAGTGATTGGAGAAATTATAAATGTTAAATTTGGACCTGATAAGGTGCCTACATCAACATTCTTTGTCAAAATTGCTCCAGATCCTAATTGGTATACTTGATGAGATTATTTCTTAATAAGATTTTATTCTTTCATGAACTTAGGTAACGCGGAATACTTAAAAAGCTTTCGTAAAATTTATAGTTTCTCATACATAAAGGCTTTTAAAAATTTGAGCAGTTCATATCTTTGAAAAAGTGTTCGCCTGATGGGTTTTGTAGAGGCAGTGCATTTTGCGTTCCATATTAGTTTTCAACTCAGCAACTCGGCTGGCGGCAATAACCACTCGTTTGCACAGTGAAATAACAGCATGTATGTTTTTTTGATTTACTACAGAAATGCCAGAGCTCTTTCTTTTATCCTCATCTTGTTCTTGACCTTCAACCTTTGGCCAACGGTAGTCCTCTATCATCAGCTGAATCTTTAACACAACAAATATCTTTAACATCTTATCTTATCTTTAGCTTGCTCTTTAAAATCTTAAGCTGTTGTTACATACACAATATGAATTTCCCAAAACATTTCTAGTAGTTAAATTAAAGTTTTACATTATTGTAATTAATTTTTATCATCCCAGGATTTCCACGGTTGGACATAGGCCTCTCCAAAAATGTTTCAGTAGGATCGGCCAGAAACAGCTTTGATCTGATGTCGACCTAAGTCCTTTAATAAGTCGTCTATTGGCTTGGCTGTCCCATTTGAAATTCGGTACTAACCAATTCTTGTACCCCCTTTTTCTTGTACCCCTCGTACCCCCCAAAGCCCATCAAACAATGTAACCCCCTTTTTGTGTGGAAACGTTGCGGACAGATAGGCAGGCTGTCGTCTATAAATCTTTACTACCTGAGGGAGATCAGTATTAATATTGATAATGTAAGCAGGATGTATGATGGACAAACACAGACAAGAGACAAGGATGGAGGGTTCTAGCCTACACACTTTCATACCCACACACGATAATTATACGATGTTATTTCACCACATAGGTGAAATCATGACATCATACATAGGTCTCTTGCCACCATTAATATACCTTCAATGCTCGAACCAAGTGGTATTGTACGTGATGATAGCAAGAGACCTGATGGGATGTCGCTAGTTCCTTGGAGCGTGGGTCGTCCACTAGTATGGGATGCCACTTGTGTCGACACTTTGGCACCGTCCCATCTTCATGGAACAGTTGCTACAGCTGGTGCTGCTGCGGACGCGGCCGAGAAGCGCAAAATTCACAAATACAGAGATATCGGCACCGGCTACATTTTCATTCCCTTCGGTGTCGAATCTTTGGGTCCGTGGGGTCCCAACGCGCTAAAATTCTTCAACATTTTGTCTAAACGTTTGGTCTACATAACTGGCGATCCCAGAGCTGGCCATTACCTCGGTCAGCAAATCAGTCTTGCAATACAACGAGGTAATGCAGCCAGCATGCTTGGCACCCTTCCTAGGGGACCAAAGCTTAATGTAGTATATAATTTGTAAATATATTATATAACTTAGTTTAAAAACCTTTTAATTTGTTTTAATTTTAGAGTTCTGAATAAACTTATTTCACCACTGTTTTCAACAACATCAAAAGCTGCCCGGTTCATGATTGTTCATGAATAAAAATGTTTTTATAAAAAGCTTAGATATATATATTTTTAAAGAAATTTACATAATTGAAATTACCGGTTTATTGTTCAATTATTATTCTTTTCTCAAACGAGTTTGCTAATGCTTATATTATTAGTGTATTAGACTAAATGTGCATTTAGATTTTACATACAATTCCGCATATTTATTTCACAAGTTGCAATTAACATGAATGGGATGCTCATTAGTGCTTCCTTAATTGGTTTATAGGTGTTTTCAACTATTTTTTCAAATGCCCAACCGGCGTAGTAGATGACAAGCCGCTGTCGGCGATGCCTGCAGGGCGCAAGACAAGCTTCGCTAAGGGAATAAACGAAGCGTTTCAAAACTCCCCACGGAGTGCTTATTAGCGAATTATGGAATTATTTCCTTATTTTTTCCCATTTCAATAGAGAACATAGGTTTGTATAAAAAGCGTACAGTTCAGAAACCGTTTGGGTATCGAAAAGTAATAAATTAAACTAATAACGAACATTCAACACCTCAGCCGTAGGACGTCCACTGCTTTACAAAAGTCTTCCCCCGTAATGTTCCAAAAAGACCGATCGGAAGCAGCCTGGATCCACCGTCGACCTACGGCCTTTATTGATGAGGAGTAATCCGCTATGATCAGGCGCTGGGAATACCCACTAAAACTCCCCGGTGTCTCCTTACCCTTTGAGCGGGGTGGGTCGGGCTCTGCCGAGGCAACAACTCCGATCTATCCCAGGTGGGTGGACGTCCTAAGCTGCGCTTGCCGGTCCGTGGCCTCCACTCGAGACGCTTCCGGTCCCAGCGGCCGTCGGCTCTCCGTATTATGTGTCCTGCCTACTGCCACTTCAAGTTACTAATCCTCCGGGTCATGTCGGTATCTTTCATTCGTCTACGAATCTCCTCATTCCTGATTCAATCTCGCAGTGTAACCCCGAGCATAGCCCTCTTCATAGCTTGTCGAGCGGCGTTGAGCTTTCTTACGAAGAAGAAAGCTCAACTATAGTTAGCTGTCGCTAACTATGGGCCTCGTAACGAGGCCACTGTCATCACTGTCATATATGTCATCACTGGCAACACATATTGGTCAAAAAATTTTGTTTTCGTAAGGATTAGTAAATTGAAGTGGCAGTGAGCAGGACACATAGTACGGAGAGCCGACGGAAGCTGGTGCCAAAAGGTTCTCGAGTGGAGGCCACAGATCCGCATGGGTAGCATAGTACGTCCTCCCACAAGATGGAAAGACGACCTGATACAGACCGCGGGTCGACGGTAGATCCACGCTGCTTCTGCCCAGTCACTTTGGAAAAGGAAGAAAAGAAAAGGTCCTCCTTGGCGGGAGGACGTCCCACTACTAAGATGATGACATTAAATAAACAAATAGGACGGAGCGTAATAAATTTTTTCTCTGCCTTGGTTATTGATTAATTTTGTCTGTTATTGGTTTCCATACAAATTTTTTATTAGTTTTTATGAAACATTAAAGTATTTGTACAAATTGTAGAAAATTATGAATAATCTGAATTTATAAAAAAATGGCGCGTTTGTGATATTTTTTTTGGCACGAAAAACGCAAAGAAAAAGGAAAAACATTGCAGAGAGCTATACAATCCAACAACTGGATATTTTTGTGTTAATTGAAGTGTAATGACATTTGAAATGGGTTGTAAAATATGAAAGAGTTCATAATACTCATGGCAGGCAGACCTACAATCTACTTGATGTGGTATGTGGTTACCGTTGCCTATTATGACAAACAGTCTTGAATGCTTGCACTTTTTTTAATAAAAAAATCATTTCTAAGGTTTTTTTTAACAAATACACAAACAATTTTTTGTATTTCTTGTTTTTGTTTAACATATTTTTTACGTTCGGTTGCCGCTGACTTGATAAGAAATGTGGTAGAGATAGCTGAATGAGTCCTCGCGTATTCACTCACCGAAACACAACAGCACACATGCTGTTATTTGACAGTAGTCTTCTGTAAGAGGGTGGTTACTGCCGTCAAACAGGCTACTCAGTTTATGTATGCGGAACGCAGCGTGCCCTACCGTCACTGAAAGTAGTAACACTTGGACAAATCTTCCTAATTCAATCTTCCACACTATACACTCTTTTACTCAGCCTCAGTGACAATCTTAGTGAAGAAAACAGCACTTACTTATGTTTAGTTTCGATATCATAGTCCTAAAGTTAGGGTAATGAGAATTATCATGCAATCTATTTGTTCATCATTGGTAGGATTAAAAATACATAGATACTTTATATATTTTTTTAAAAGGTAAGCTTGTAATACCGTTTAGCAAACATCTACTTGTATTTCCACTTTTTACTTCTAACACTAATTTGTCGGTTTTTACATCCGTTCCTGCGCTCGAAGGTACACGCCTAGTCGCGTCGACCTTTCGCGTTTTCAAATCACCTGTTTCTCACAAGTGGCAGCCTTAATTAGCATTGAGGAGTTCATAATATTTACATATTATAATTGTTAAATAGTTCACAGCAGTCGCGCGTGTGTGGTCTGGAAATGTAAACGTAGGTACAGCGAGAGAGCGAACGTTGTTGTATTATAACGCGACAACTTTGCGGAGAGCTCTGGCTTAAGTAGTTGCTACTCTTTACTTGTCACTTGTAATTGTATATGAGGTAATTGTTACCATCCGCTGCCTCGCCGTCACCTTGACCGCTGCCGTAGCCAAGAACTAGACGGCTCGGGATTGGGGTCTGATCGCGTTTGTGTCTATACCAACGGGTGATTTACTAGTACTCGCCATGCTGAGAGAGGACATCAGAGGACGGTGCTGCCCACTCTCTAATGATTTCTGCCTTAGCCGATTTCTCCGGCTCGAATTGAGATGGAAGGATACTATTCTATCATTTTTTTTATATTAAGGTCAGCAGACAGGCTGACGGTCCACTTTATGGTGGCTACCGTCGCCTATAGCAAACTTTGCATCTATAATCGCAACGCCACAGGTGCTGCAAGTGCAACTACATCAGTAAGATTAAGGATTAGAGATTGGGAAGGGCTAGGGAAATGGGCTCTGGCATCTCTTACTCACTCACCGAAACACAACACACGTGCTGTTATTTCAAAGTGGTCTTCTGTAAGGGGGCTCGCCAGACGAGCTGCCCAAGTGACTGCGAAACGTGCATTTTCTAGCAGTGAACGTCTTACGGCTGAAACGATGTGACATGTTCCCTGACAATATACTTTAGTAGATATTTTTACCCGATGCTATTCATAATGATACTGTTTATTAGTAAATAATATGCCATGAGAAAATTAAAAATTTTGACAAAAAAAAAAAAATTAGCAAACCATTGGAGACATTTTTGTGCGTTTTTGGCACGAATAGAAACATTCGGCATTTTGAGGCGTCGTGTTATACGCCTACATGACTTTTCTAATTATGTTCCTATGTCTTTAATATGGAAATATTGTACTGGATAACTTTAACTCTGAATTCTTAAGACAAACAAACAGACATCTCCTTACAGAAAACCGTAGCGAAATATTCCCATTCCGTACTCTTTGCCTATCAGGTCAGCATCGCACTTGCATCCCCATCTGGCAGTATCATTAAGTGGACCGTCACACTAATAACCTAACAGTTTAATATTAATTAAAAAAGTCGCAAACAGATACTGTATTTTATTTGTTTTTATATACTTTAGTGTAGTTGGAAGCGCAACATGGATTACCACCGTTAAGTACAAAGTACACAAAGCGATCACGTGCATTGATGTACGTGATCGATTTCACACTAGAAGCGGCTACTGAAACAACGCTTCAGATACCATCTATAATTATAAAACAATTAATTTGCTCTTTAATTGCGGTCATAAGCGTTACTGTGGTCTACCGTGTATACGGTGTGGTGAGGCAGTGCATTGTACTGCTAATCGTTTCTGTTGCTATGGTAACATATTTCACATATTTAAATGAGATTCTAATGTGACAAAAAGTATTCTTGTAATAGTGTCGATATTTCTATTCTAATTTTTTAATTAGATTGTTACAGATTGTTACAGGTTAACACAAGAAACGCTACAGGTGCTGCAAGTGCGCTGTCGATCATAGTAGGATTAAGGATAAGGGATTAAGAAGGGATAGGGAAATGGGCTCTGTCATCCCTTACTTGCTCACAGAACATACATGGTGTTATTTCACGGTGGTCTTCTGTAAGGGAGAGTTACTGCCGCCAGACGGTTACTGCTACCCAAAGTTAGACTATCACATAAATATATTTATAAATTACAGTATACAAGTGTTTGATGGTAAATGGCTACCGTCACCTACCGTAGTCTACATATTATGAAAAGCAGTATAGTACGCTGTTGACTTAATAGCGACTTAAGGATTGTTTGCATTTTAAAATTAAGTATGTAAAATTTAAGAAAAGTGATTAGCAGTTTCCAGTTTTTTTAATACCTACAGATACTTACCACTTTTGTATTAATATTTTTTGTTTAACACATTTTTAATGTAAAGGTCGACAGACAGACTGAAGATCCACTTATTGTTTTATTTATTTATTTACACACAAAAACTTACAATCTACCATTACAGGTTTTCACCCAATGCGGTAGTGTAGCAACAATATGTACAATAGCAACAATTATTTATATACAAATGCAAACTAATAATTCCTAATATTCATAACTAATTACGTATAGTGCTATTTTTGTGAATTCATTCAGAGTACACCAAAAAACATCCAATCTACTGTGTATACGGTTGAGGATATGAAGCGCGCGCGTCAGGGTTAGGTGTTAGGTGTTAGGGCTTGGTGACTCTGTACTACTGACTTTGAAAGGATAAAGGACATGAGATAAGCAGGAGATAGGACGATGGGATCTGGCATTCCTCGCTTGTTCATGGAAACACAACGTGCTGCAATTTCACGGTGGTCTTCGTGGGGATGGTTCTGCCCATTGCTCAATGCTCTTACAGTTGAATATGTTTTTAGGCGCCACTATACCACATACTAATAAGTGAACTGCCAGCCCGTCTGTTTCCTTCTACATATAAAAACAAATCAATCAAATAATTATTTGATTGATTATAATTTTAAATTATAATTTATGAAAAGGAAGTTCAGGGAAAAGAAGAGAAATATCTTGGCTTAAGACTAGATTCTTTTCTAACATGGAATTCTCATATAGAACATGTTAAGTCCAAGCTTACACGATTGATGGGTTCTCTCAAAGGGGTTGTACGGTTTCTTCCCCGACAAGTACCTACGTCTAACCATTTATAACTCACTGGTAAAACCACATTTATTATACCTGATTGAAATCTGGGGCAGTGCCTACAAATCAAATCTTGCCAAATTACAAATTACGCAAAATAAAATTATTAAAATGCTATTTCATTATCCCTATCTAACACCTACCAACAAAATTTATAAAGAAACAAAATTAATGAATTTAAGTCAATTATATAAATTTAATATATGTATACTCGTTCGAAAGATACTAGATAAATCAATTCACTCCGATATTACTTTGCTTAAACAAAAAGATCTTTTCAACTGCACAACCAGACGAGCAAGCCACGTGGTTTTACCAAAAGTACGAACTACATATGGCAAGAAAACTCTTACTTTTGAGGGAGCACAACTTTTTAACGAATTACCCTTGGATATAAAACAGGCAAAATCTTTCGGAGAATTTAAATCCAAGCTGTGTAAGCATGTTATGTTAAGTATTTGAATGTCATGTTTCGATAGCAGTTATCAAATTTGATTTAATTTTCCTTTATTATTATTATTATTATTTGGTCTCTCTGTTCAGTGTGTCGTCACCTATTTAAGTTTTTTATCAGAATTTCTCATGTAAGTAGCTATAAGCTTTAATGAGAATAAAGAAATATATAAACTGAAAAGGAAGTTGTGTACTAAGGCTTACTATAGCGCAGCAAATATGCTGATTAAAAGTATTTTAAGTATTTTATTATTATTATTGTTTTGTTAATGGAAGATTTATTCTAAAAGAGCAACTAGGGAAGTTTATCGCCTGTTTCTTTGGTATATTAATTTATGGTGGTATATTAATCTAATTTTAATGCGCTTGACGGTCTATAAATACTTTCATATATATTTTATACCTAAATAAATAAAAGCATCCATGAGATTATATATTTTAATTAATTTCAATTTTATTCTTAACAAAGTTTCGCAGATCGACAACAAAGTGATACTATAGTTATTATTCATTCTTTCGGGGTCATTCGGGGGATGAAGGTGGAAGCGGCCTCCGACTCCGCGGATGGTTGTGCCGCGGAGAAGAGGTAAAGGGTTGTTTCAATTACGAATCCCCTCGCTGACTGCTCGCTGCGACGGATAAGAGGATCACGGGCGGCCGGTGCCGCTTCGCTCGGGGGCGGTGGACGTGGGGAGGTACGCCGCCCGCACAACACCGGGCAGTGAGGTGTGGTGGCCTGCAGATGTTCCAGCGGGTCACCACAGGAAGAGTTTTGACATGGCTTGCCGTGACGGATGCGGGTCCGCAAGGACATGGCGGTGCGTGGGGCCCGGGGATAAGGCCTCGCTGTGACTCCGGGTCTCACGATCACTGCCGATGGTGGAACATGGAGGTGGTTTTAGTGGAGTAGGACCGGCGGGGCGATTCGTTCCGTCGGGTGAGTCCCACACCCCCACCTCGTCGATCGTCCCCGTCGACGAGGGATAGTGCGTAAATCCTTCCTACATGGATAGATGCTGGTCAAGAGCAAACCCATCTATAATAAAAAAAAAAAAATGCATTTCCCCTCCTTAAAAAATAAAATAAAAAAAAAGGTATTATTCATTCTTTTACTTTTCAGATGCACAATTACTCAGGCAGCGATTTGGAACGGCTGACAAATACATAAGTTTTATTTGATAACACTTAATAGAACGGCGTGTCATCAATTTGCATGTCCGCACGGCTCACGAGCGATATCAAATAGATTACACCTGTATTACGTAATTAATTATTATACGAACATAGTAACAGGCAAATGAGCTGGGCGTATAATTCTGTGTACATGTGCAATAAATCTAGTTTATCCGGTAAATTGAAATCCCCGACGCCGTCACGCATCGTCCGCGCGTACACGCTCTTCATGTGACCACAACTTTTTTGTGAAAAACTGGGGTCACCACATTTTTCTATGAAATTATGTATTGAAGCCAGATACTTAATTACAGTATTGTCACCATACATGAACGGAGTTCTCCCGCTATACCTGCTCGTATAAGTAGGTATCAGAAAAATCCGAAACATAAACTATTTGCATATACAAAAAAATTTGCGTGGCGTTGCTTGTGCTGTAGGTGACGGTAGCCACCTACTATCAAGTTGACCGTCAACCCGTCTGAAAATCTTAAGAGGGCACTTACCAACTCGAACAGCTTACTTATTCTATACTACGTAATTCCATGATTACTCATTAATTATGGGTCGTAGCAATACATAAAAAAACATGAAATTTCTGGGATATAATATGAAGGTTTGCATCGCAACAAAAAACTGAAATTAATTTTATATCTAGTATAATTAAGTTCTAAAATGTGTAGAATTTGTGACAATTTGAATTCTTGTAATTATTGACTAAAATCCAAAAATGTTTTTCCATGGAAACATCCTACCTATAATATACATTTGAAATTGGGATGTCAATAGCCACCATCTATAAAGGTTTTTTCTAAAATATTGGAATTGCTGGCGTATGTTTTATTACTTTCGCAAGTTGATAAGTGGCGCGAATGTGTTGCGTCGCATTCTGTCTTCGGTTATTCGAATTATAGTAAGTTGAGACAACGAATTCTCCCAAATACCTATTACTGAGTTCCCACGCCCGTACAGCGCCACCTTAACATAAAAAAATCATTAGATGTATGTAAAAATGTGTTTAATACAAAAATATTAGTAGGTACTTCTCACTAGATCTAGAAAACTGCTACTTGATTGTAAAAATGTGATCGTTTAAACGAAACATCTGAAAATATTCTAACAATATCTGGTGATAGTATTCACCTATCACCTCGAAATCCCTTAGATATATCCTTTTAAAGTCTATGACCCATGGCGACGGTACCACGTAACATCAAGTAGACCGTCACCCTGTTTGTCGCACTTTTCATAGAAATCATCTTATATTACCACAACCAAATTGTAACCAAAGTGCTTATTTACACAATTTGTAGTTCGGTGTTGACGTCATCAATAGGGGATCGGACAGTAATCAGATTAAAATCTAAAATGTACTTAGAAATAAAATATATAACTTTTTACGATTATTTATCGAATAATAATTTAATATAATTCATTTAAATATTTTTAAATGAAGAAATAAAATTTTATTATTTACAATATTTTTAATCTATACTGAAACACCAATCACAGTGCGTGACGTCATTTGTGGGCAATCGTTGTCTTATGCCAATGCAGCTGTTTTGTTATGATATGACCACAAATGACGTTACGCGCTCTCAGATGAACTATCGTGGCGTTTTGGCGGCATTTTCAAACAAACAATATTAAAACATGATTATTTTATTTATTTATAGCCTAAAAGGCTATAAATAAATAAAATAGTATTTTTTATGGGAATAAATATTCATGAAGATTAATTTAAAACACTTTCTGAAAATTTGTCCGATCCCCTATTCGGTGTCTTCTAAAAAATTTTCTATGAAACATATTCACCGCTTCAAAACAAAACCGTCACTAATTAGTATTGATAACACGGCGGTGGCAATTCAAGCGGACTCTGCTCCGTATCTTATCAATGTTTTTTTCTTATTTTACATAATTTTTATTCATAGACACCCTACCCTATTCCGTGCGCAGATGTGTGCGCGATGTTGCGTTTCGCGGCAACTCGATTCTTACACAACGTTTTACTTTAGTATACGTATCGTATAGTGTTAGTGTATGCATGGTTTGCATACGCCTATTGTAACAACGACTGTATTAGGAAATTGTAATCAAGAATATATAATTACGCAGCCTTTTTAGTAATCCGACGGCTGTTACGTGAACGAAGATAACTTGAATATTTTAATTTCACAGGAGATCTGTACGTATATATTTGCTTTGGAACCTTTAAAAATAGACAAATTGAAAGTTAATACAATAATAAGTACGAGTCTGGAAATGATTTCTATTTGTTTTTACTAGCGACCAGCCCCTGACATTTTTATCTGCAACTTATATACACAAAACTTCCTCTTTTATCGCTCTTTTAATTGGTAAAAAAACGTATAAAATAAGATCCCTGAACCCACGGGAATGGCGAGAAACGACGGCAAGCGTCCCGATGGAGACATATGCCGTGGAAATAAGGAAAGGCTCTGATGTGGGACGCAACGTGCGTAGACACCTTCGCACAGTCCCACATCCAGGCCAACCGCACACAGACTGGCGCTGCAGCTGACCAGGCCCAGGTTCTCAAGCGCCACAAATACTCATCCTTACTCAAAGACTACGAGTTTGCGGCACTCGCAGTAGAGACTCGACCAAGGGGCTCGTCAAAAGTAGTGATGCATTTTCTCTATCCGCAAGTAGACTGACGGTCCAATAAGCCCAAGACAAAGACTAACCAAGACTAAATCCTCTAGACTACCTACAACGCAATAAGTACCTACTGCAAGTGACCTACCGACCTTGGTAGGATTAAGGATAAGGGATAAGGGATCTGGAATCTCTTACACAAACAGAAATACAAAACATACTGTTATTTCATTATGGTCTTCTGTAAAGGGGTGTTTATTGTCGACAGTGAGGCTGGCCATTTAATGACAGCATATTGCATTGTGACGTTCCATTACATATTTATTTGACTCCTTATTTTATTAATAACTTGTTAACTTTTCAGTGACAAAATAACATTATTATTTCTCAAATATTCATATTTCGAAATTTTGAATTTTCAAGATACAACATTTTATATGTAAACCTTCAATGGGCAACAAACAATTCACGCTTCGTACCTCGTTTGGATACCTTTTAAGGCTTTAAACACAACTTGCGCCAGTAAGTTGAAAATCAATTATTTCTCCCGTTTTTTTTTTCATGCTAATTATATTGTTGCTGTCAACTACAAACAACCTCACATTAAAAATTTATTTTAATGGACGGGTTTCGCTGAATATTACTTTGATAATTACTATTGTGTTTATTAGGGTTTTGCAAATTTATATTCTAAGTAAAATCGATAAAACGTTTCATAAAAGCTGCAATTGACTACTGAATATACAAATAGATAGATACACTTTGCCTTATTATGACTAGACTAAAAGCTGGACCAATTCATCTATTCTTTTTTTAAATAATCCTTGAAGTTCAAGGTAAGGAAAAAAAAATGAAAAATTGACTAGATTTTTTTGACTAAATCAGCTGCCATAGTCCAATAGTTTTTAACGAATAACTTAAGAGGAAAGAATAGCTTTGCGATTCTAACGAAATAGGTATTTAAGAAAACACATGCTATCGCTCGTGCGCTCATGTCCCCGGGAATCGCGCACAACACATACAAATAGCCTCACGCACACATCGATGGACGCTGTTAGTTGACGAGCAATTACGGCGGAAGGCGAACTCTTTTATTTATTTAGTTATTTGTTGTGGCGTGCCCGAAACTCCGATATAAAGAAATTGAAGATTATAGTGATAATTTCAAGTAAGTAAGTATTTTATTTATTTTTGTAATTAGTAACGATTATTTATTATTATTTATTATTTATTTATTTATTTATGTAATTAGCCAATTTCCCTATCCCCTCCTTATCCTTAATCCTAATCCTTACCCTATCCTTAATCCTTACCCTTATCCTTAATCCTACTGTAGTCGGCAGCGCACTTGTAGCAGCTTTGGTGTTGCTTGTGTTATAGGCGACGGTAGCCACCTACCATCAAGTGGTCCGTCAGCCTGTCTGCCGATCTTAACATAAAAAAAACGAGTGTAAGCTAATTTGATTTTTGATAAATCGGCTTTTTGCCTAAATGACTGACATTTTGTATTTTAAGTATGTATCTATATGATATTTACGAAACAAAAGATTTTTGACTTTGTTATTGTGTACGAAACTGCTGCATGTGCTACTATAATAATTATAACTATAATGTTTTCGTGAAATGCTAGATATTCGGTTTTGTCAAAATCAAAGTCAAAAAGTCGGTTTTAGGTCGGCTCAGGTTTCAACCACGTTTCAGCTAGGTAACTAAACAATTTTTAGGTACCTTGGTAGGTAGATGTAAATAAAATTATTTTTTAATTCCTGTAGATATAATAGTCACACGATAATGGAAGCATATTATAGAAGGGGCAAAAAGAAACGAATACGCTTATGTGTCCGCCGGAAAAAAATGTCACTTCGCCAGAAAGGCAAAGAATTGGTTTGTAGTTTGTACACACCTTCTCACAGTCAATCTAACTCACAGTTATACGAGTATAGCCTAAATATATATATTTTTCAATTCTTATTCATGGACAGTTAAAATGAGTAGGTAGGTAAATTAGACACGTTACACACGTTACTGTTTTTTTTTTAGAGCTCCCACATCGCTATTCGTGCATTATTCGTCTATATTCGGCTATTTTCACGAACAAGACGAATACGCGAATACTAGAACACCTACTATACGCCGGCTTATCGCCAATACCGGCATTTATAATGTTTTCATTAAGTATTTTTTTCGTGTGGGAAATTAGATAAAAAGAAAATCATTTTAGAAAATATTTTATTTTATTTCTTGTCCCTGTGCACCGGGATCAGTTTCTAAGGGAAGGGTAACTGTGGAACCTACATGGAACGTAGTCCGGCACCCACTAGTTATGTTTTGGCATTACGACACGCACGGTTTATATTTATAGTTTGTAAATCATCAGTCTTCGAGAAGACAAACTTTAACAAATTCGATACTCCAAGACAGTGAAGATCAACAATACAATATTTCGAATAATACTACACCAACGACTTCAATTTCAAATTTTCACCTAATACGATCGAACCGGTCAGTTTTTTTGTGACAACCATTAAAGAAAAATAATGGAACAAATTTTTGCAAAGATGGAGAAAAGTGAATTTCGTGTCTTGATTAAACATTATTTATTGCGCAAAAAAATTATTACGGAAACAAAAAAAAATTTGATAAATATTATGGAGATTCTGCTCTGTCGATTAAAATGATTCATAAGTGGTTTACTGATTTTCGCTGTGATCGTACAACCACAAGTGATGCTGTGCGTTCAGGACGCCCAGTTGAGGTCACTACTCCAGAGATGATCGCTGAAATCCACGACATAGTGTTGAATGACCAAAGAGTAAAAGTGAGGGAGATAATCGAGATAGTAGGCGTCTCAGACGAACGTGTGCGCAATATCTTACACTAACATTTAGATATGAAGAAGCTCTCCGCTCGATGGGTGCCGCGTTTACTGACTGTTGATCAAAAACGTATGCGTGTGACCACTTCGGAGGCGGGTTTGACGTTGTTTCAACGAGATAAAACTGAATTGCGTCGTTTTATAACAGTAGACGAAACATGGATCCACCACCATGCCCCAGAAACCAAACAACAATCGAAACAGTGGATTGCTACCGGCGAACCAGCTCCGAAGAAGGCCAAAGCAGTTTTATCGGCCAATAAAGTGATTATTTTCTGTTTCCTAATTTAATAAAATGGCTTGGTGGGAAAAGATTTGGCTCCAACGAAGAGGTCATGCACGAAACCAATGCCTATTTTGAAGGGTTGCCTAAGTCGTGTTTTATTTAAAGAATCGAAAACGCTGGGTGAAGTGTATTGAGCTACGCGGAGACTACTAATCCAAGCGCCGGAGCAAAAAAAGTAGGTTCGTAAAAAAATGTTCGGGACCGGCTATTTTTTTTTTTGGAATATGTTCAGGGGTGTCCCCTGATTGTAAATCCAAGTTGGCGTCATTTTGGGTGAGCGTCAGCCGCCATCTTGAAAAACACGTTTTATTGAATATCTCGCGAACCGCGCATCGTACGACAAAAATAGTGGAGATCATTTTTGTAGATAATAATATTTGCCATCTTTTTTATTTCAAATTTTTTCTGTAAAATGCATAGTTTTTTATTTGTAGCGCTTCAAACTTTTTACAATATGATTTTGCTAAATATATAGTTAATGGTTCATAATAAATGAAAAATTGTAATAACTGAATTTGTAGAGCATGAAATTTCCTATAAATTTCATTCGAAACTTTTTCCCGTAGCATTTATAGTTTAGGAGCTCAGCTAGGTAAAACTTGCACCTCGTACATTATCAGTGACAATGTTGCTCGTTTGTATACGAAAACCATTTCATAACGCATAAAATGGCATAAAGTGTTCCAAAAAATGTCAATGCAGCTGTGTAACGAATGAATTAAAATTATAAATAGTGTGGAGAACAACGAATAATTTATCGATCTTTATTGTTGCTTAATACAGTATCATCATAAAAGTTATTATGTAAAAACGTGGCGTATTATTTTACAGGGCGAGTCTAATTCTTTTCGATGTCGACGGAAGACACTCATCTCCTTCTGAATCTATTTCTGCTGCCTCCGCCATATCCGAAGAAGACGAATCGAAGGCTGAGTCTTCTACGATTTATACCTGAATATTGTAGGAATGTTGAGGGGGGAAAGTCCGAACGACCCAAAATATATACTACAACTCATAGGCGTATGATTGAATATATTTATATTAATAATTTCGTCAAGGGGTACGGTAGACTCTATTGAAACCTTACCTGAATAATAAAACATAAAAAAATAAAGATTTCGAGTCGACAACATAATTATATCCGCAAAATTCGGATTGTCAAGTATTTTCTTAAATTCTAATGGTGCTGACAGACAAGTCGCAGTCGCCATACTGACCACTCTAGCGAAACGTCACTCAACACCTGTGACATCTTGAGTGGTTAATAAACGTTCCATTTCATTCATACTAGCGCACATACGACTCGCCATTCAATACGTCGTCGCACCATTCATTTTGAAAACAAAGTGTCCATTACAAAGAACTGTGACGCATGTGACTGTGTAAAACGAAACGTCTTGCCGCAAAAATTGAGCGAAATCTTTGCCGCTTTTGCCTTTAATATTCCTTGAGAACATGTGTACATATTATGAGTCACATTACACCCGAGCGAAGCCGGGTTTTCATCTAGTAGCATTATAATCTCGTGAATATTTTGCGTTCACTTGACATTTACAGCGTTTTAGCTCCTAAACTATAAATTCTACAGGAAAAAGTTTCGAATGAAATTTATAGGAAATTTTATGCTCTACAAATTCAGTTATTACCATTTTTCATTTATCATGAACCGTTAACTATATATTTAGCAAAAACCATATTGTAAATAGTTTGAAGCGCTACAAATAAAAAAACTATGCATTTTATAGAAAAAAGTTTTAAATAAAAAAGATGGCAAATATTATTACAAAAATTATCTCCACTATTTTTGTCGTACGATGCGCGATTCGTGAGATATTCAATAAAATGTATTTTTCAAGATGGCGGCTGACGCTCACCCCCTCCCCCCCATGACGCCAACTTGGATTTGCAATCAGGGGACACCCCTGAACATATTCGAAAAAAAAATAGCCGGTCCCGTACATTTCAAAAAAAACCGTCTGGCGCTTGGACTATACGTTGAAAGATAAATAATACTAATTTAGTTAATTTTACTCCTTGTTTAATTTTACCAGACTTATCAATCCGCCGAACTTACTCCCAACATTTTTGAAACAGATAGATATCGATAACGCGGGTGGGGATCCCATCTCTACTATCGACTTTTCCATTGACATCCCTATAATACGTGATGCTTTGCTTCCCCCCCCGACCCCCAATCGTGCGATAGAGAGCGTTGCAACTCGCGACTGATAATAGGTACTTTTTTTGATGAAATTTCCATTTCGGGAGAAAACGGTTTCCACTGACTAAATCTTAACAAATCACTTTGATTTTGATATCGATCGTTTCAGCACGATATATTCTAGGTTTATAGGTTTCGTTTTTTTAAAAAAAATACACTGTTTTTATAAAATAAACGGCTTAATTCGACAAAGTTTTAATCACAAAAATTACGTTATTTGAGGTGCCTATAAGTTTGAATTTATTGCAAATTTTGAAAAAAGGAAAACCTATAAACCTAGCCTTTCATTGTGTCAATAACATATTAAAAAATCATGGAGATTGGAAAATATTTAGAAGTGGAAAAACATTTTCTCTTTTTGTATGGACGAATACGTACTATTCTTTCCTCTTAACTGAGCCCGCAACTTCGTACACGTGGTATTCGATATAGCGCCTAACTTTTTGTTTGTAAACCGATTGGAATGAAACAAACACTAAATGTTACGGGAGGCTTGCTACAATACATCAGTGAAAACCGCATTCAAATCGGTTAAGCCGTTTATGAGATTAGCGTGCACAAACGCACAGAAAAATAGACAAAAATTCTAAAATCTATTTTTTGAACCTACGTGTTTACAAATTTTTTTTTTTTGAAAAATCTTTAATGTACATGGAAGGGCTCGTTTACGATTTTATTATGTGTATAGAAGATGAAACTATGTAAGAATTCCACTAAAGTTCGTTAGCTTTCAGACGAAAAGTTAAGTAGTAATGGAGGGGCATACAGTATTTCGAAGTGGTCATTTGCAGAAGATCAAAATGTGATAACAGCACACGTGCTGTTGTGAATCTAATTTTGTCACGTACAACTTTTTGATTCATTGACTATCGACGGCGCTACTGCGACCACTGTTCGTATGGGATATAAACGTATTTTAAAAACATATATTTTAAATTCCTTTAAATGTATCATTTCCATTTATACATTCTTAGCTGTTGCGTGCGAAATCGTCCGCGTATCGTAGGCCTATTCACTCACGTGGCGGCATTTTTTTATTTTTAGCATTTTTATATCCGTCGTAACCTCTAAACCAAACAATCCGATTCGAATAATTTAAAGAGAAATTTATATGTAGGTACATAATCAACATTCATAATGAAACTATTTCAGTTCTTCGCACAATTAGTACGAAACAAAATTGTGCGAAACCACTACTAACCCATTTAGTTGGATGAGTTGGACGAGGCCATTGGATGAGTGGTTAGGGTGCTTGCCTTAACGCTCTGTTTTAGGGTTCCCGGGTTCGATTCCCGGCAGGGTCAACTTTGAAAAATGAACGTTTCAAATTTGTCTCTGGTCTGGGTCTGGAAAGTAGTGGCAGGGCACACTGCGTTTCGCAATCATTTGGGCAGCCCCTCTGGCGGCAGCATACCACCCCCCTTACAGAAGACTACCGTGAAATAAGAGCACGTGTGCTGTTGTGTTTCGGTGAGTGAAATAAGGGATGCCAGAGCCCATTTCCCTATCCCTTCTCAAGCCCTTATCCTTAATCCTATTGTAGTCTGCAGCGCAACTTGCAGCAGCTTTGGCGTTGCTTGTGTTAGGCGACGGTAGCCACCTACCATCAAGTGGACCGTCAGCCTGTCTGCCAATCTTAACATTAAAAAAAAAGGATTCACACTAATGGTCATCTTTTCATTCCATCCGTGTTGATGAATATAATTTGAGCAAAAAACAGTTTAGACAACATAACCTGGGGTACTTTTTTGTGAGTAACGAAGAGTGCTATCCTACGTCATTGTATGTAGGTAACATCCATAGTTTTTGCAGAAATAATGACTTTTATAGGCAAATTTTTGATATTTGACTTGACGAGTTACATTGACGAGCCCGTTGGACGAGTGGTTAGGGTAATTGCCTTAACGCTCTGTTCCAAGGTTCCCGGGTTCGATTCCCGGCAGGGTCAACTTTGAAAATGAACTTTTTAAATTTGGCTCTGGTCTGGATCTGGAAAGTAGTGGCAGGGTACATTGCGTTTCGCAATTCGCAATACAATTGTGAATTCACTAATTGAACCTGCTCTTTTTCTCCGGATCAGTTTAGTGCCTAAAAAAATTTAATATTGTCTTCAACTGATCCCACTCGATTTATTTGCGTTCTGATATTAGTAAAGTGGCAAGAATTAGCATGTGTGTATGAACATTAAAACAATAATTGTTAAAAATCAGCCTTATAATTTTCTTCTTCCATAGTTTTAATATTGATACTAAACCTATACAAGGAGTGAAGAAAAGACAATAGTAGGATTTTTTTTAAAAGGTTTGTTCGGCTTCAACATAATTTATAAAATTTAAAAATAAAATATGGAAATCCTAACAAGTATTTAAATGCGAAAGCGAGTTTGATGTCAACAGTCATGCGCCGAAAAAAGCGTTGCCTAGCAACGGATAAACAAAATGTCATAAAATGTAAAAAAAAAACATAATATTTCTCTGCACACTTTTATTTTAGATAATGTCCCTAAGAAAAAGGGGGTGCAGACGAAGATTCGGACACTAGCTAGTTGCTTATAAAAATTTAAAAATAACTAACTGTAACATCCTGGTTCAGTTCAACAACGTCGACATAGACCAGACCACACCTTATATTTTCCTGTAGCATCAGTCAGATTCAGCCTGGATTCTGTTTTGATCCATTGCCCTTATTAGGGCGTCAGTCCATCTTGTGAGTGGTGCTGTTTGTCCTCCCAATTGCTGACTTTCGATTTTCTACGGACCTCCTCATTCCTTTACATCTCGTTGAGCGACGTTGAGCTTGCTGACAGAGCCTATATTTAGAGACCACGTTTCAGCGCCATAAGTGCAGTTCCAGTGCAGTTCCAGTTCTGATTTATTATGTAGACGTTTTAAATGTCATAAATAATGATAGGTGCATTGGTCGATAAATCGAACCGAATTCCCGGACGAGTATGGATCGAAATCTCCCGAGTCCCGTGCTCGCAGTTAGCGGGTCGCTAATTCAGGAGTTCGCCTTTTATTTATGTCTTTATACGTGCCGACGATAGTCCCTAATTACGCCGCCGACGCAAAAACACTAATCGCGCATCATGCGCAAAGTAGACAATCTTGTGACGATATAACACTACCTTCTAAAACACTCAAAAACTAATCTAAACCCATTAGCATTAAAGTTCAATTTACATTTTTAACTGAATTGCACTTGTGACGTTTTTTCACGGAAAAAACATGAAAGAATTAACACGAAAAAGACGCAAAGGTTCAAAATAATGTCATTGAAAATAATGCGTTAGCGTTGTCGGTATATAATTGTTATTGTGTTGTGCTTTTACTCGTAATGCAGTTGTGTCTTTTAGATTTAATTTTCATGAAATAAACTTATAAGTAAATATATGCTTAATGATGAAGGAGATAAGGTTAATTTCAGAAAAAGGTTGAGAGAGGGAATTGTGACTTTTAGTGTTGTGGTTGAAAGGGCTGCGCGGGAGAAGCGTTAATGAGCGCGGGTTCCGTCGGATTCCTTTGCAGAAATGTTAGTATATTGGCTTTTGTCGGCGCGTTACCACTTTTTCTGATTGCCAATGATAACAATGAGCGGTGCTGTGAAAAGTGGGATGCGAAGTTTTATACAGATAACGTGCAGTGAGATTATTCGCAGTTAATTAATTGACTTCGCTTTTTACACTGTGGTGTAAAAATATAATATGTTTTAATGAAATTTTTTTTAAAGCTCTCGCTTATAGGTATCAGATAATATCTACTTCATAACTTGATAACAAACCGAACTTTAATAGATAGATTATTTTAATATTAGTTGAGTTGAGTATGACTTTTCTATATTGTAGGTATACCAGCAGAATCCGGCCACGTTTCGCTGCTTCGTGCACGTGGGAGCGCGCGGTACACTTAATATTTATATATAATACTACCTTTTTTTCGTAATTCTGTCTAAAATAAAAGTATCCTAAGTTACTCCATAACATCAGCTAACGGCCAGTGAAGGTCATATTAAAATCGGTTCAGCCTATTATCCTAATATCCTATTATGACTACCATATATACGTATATTCTTTGATATAAAAAGCAGTTATTTAGATATTACAGACACTTCAGATTTGCTCATATTTATTAGCGTATAGATAATTAGGGTACCTAAGTTTAGAATCAAACGCATTTTTGTACATACGTAGGTACAGTCGAGGTACGAAAACCTTCGTCAGTTTTCAAATTAATTCCTTTATCAAGTTGTAGTCTCTTAGTACCTTTTGAAACTAAAGCACTAGGCAGACAACTGACAGATGTTTGAAATGAAATTTTGGCATTAGCACATGCCAACTTTCAGGTGACGAACCTTTTCTTACCCTGGCTTTACTTACGGAGAGTCTTATACGACCCGTATAGTCAACAAAATTTAAAAGTTCCGGAACCTTATCCCATTTTTTCAAGTCATAAAAACATATAAACAAATTTGATATTGGCAGAACATACTGCGTTCGACTGGGCAGCCTGCCTGACGGCAAATGCTGTTTCTACTTATCATAATAAGTACTATACGTAAGTACGATAGACTAATTCTGTTAATATCTTAATAACTTCCGCAAAGTTCTTCAGAGGAAACTCATATATCAGAAAATCTATTTCCGTTCGCATGAAAATTTACTATTTCACCAAGGTGTTTATTAGCCGGCTCCGGCTCGATACACACTATACCATGTATCTACCAATAAGTAACTATACTGTAGCGTAGTGATGTGATTTGCAGACCGTTATCGATGAACGATAATGACTGAATACAAAAGAGAGCAAACTAAGCGTCTTTGCAAGAGAATAGATTCCGTGGCAAGTCGCTGTATATTTTGTAGTCATAAAAACTGGACAATCCGTTGGCAGCCGTAACCAACAGAAGATTAGCATCAAATGGCAACACGTGCAATATGTGAGTAAGGGATGCGAGGGTCTAGTCTTTGTCTTTAATCTTTTCAGAGGCGGCAGCGGACATGCTACATGCGCTGTAATCTGGGTGGTCTTCTGTTGCCAGCATCAGACCGCCTTTTTTTATGTAAAGATCGGCAGACAGGCTGACGGTCCACTTGACAGTAGGTGGCTACCGTCGCCTATAACACAAGCAACGCTAAAGCTGCTGCAAGTGCGCTGCCGCCTACAGGATTAAGGATAAGGGATTAGGAGGGAATAGAGAAATGGGCTCTGGCATCCCTTACTCACTCGCCGAAACACAACAACACACGTGCTGTTATTTCACGGTGGTCTTCTGTAAGGGGGTGGTTACTGCCGCCAGACGGGCTGCCTAAATGATTGCGAAACGCAGTGCCACTACTTTTCAGATCCAGGCCAGAGCCAAATTTGAAAAGATGATTTTTCAAAGTTGACCCTGCCGGGAATCGAACCCGGGAACCCTAGAACAGAGCGTTAAGGCAAGCACCCTAACCACTCTTTCTACGCTTTCTAATCCTAACAAATTAAATGCGAGTTCGTTTGTTTGTTTGTTGATTAACTAATACTTAATCGATTATCATGACATTTAGCATGCACCTTTTCAGGGATACAGAAAGGGTACCTTTCAACCAAAATTCATCTGTTTCCTAGATATCATTTAAAAATAAAAATTCAACGCCTGTAAAAACATGTGAGCAATAAAGAATAAACGTTTAACACTTAAGAAAAAAGCGCACGGACGAATTCGCGGGAAAAAGTTAGTAAAAATATATGTAAAGGTCCCCTGCGAGATGGAAAGGCTATACGAGTTACAAGACTTCCAAGTACGATGCCGACCGCGATAGGATGAAGCATGAGCGATAAGCACAGTCAGTAATCGGTATATGGGAATAAGATCTGGAATCTCTCATCGACACACAACAAACCTCTTCCTTATGGGAATCAGATTAAAAATTCCTAAAATTCAACATTTTTTTTATATTAAAGGTGCCCTGACGATCCCGTAGGAATTTGTATATATGCACACTTGAAGAACCCAATATTGTAGCTAGGTGAAAACACCTAAGAAGGGAGATTGTTCCAAAGTTCGCGCGTCCTCTTGATAAAACAAAGTTCGCACTTTATCCACCAAGTAATCCGAACGAACGCCTCGTCTATGGCGCGCGGTTTGGTGGTAAAAGGCACTCACCATTGTACAGCCTTAACTTACAGGTAATTTAAATCTTAAATAACTTAACCATTAATTCATTTTTTTATTAATTTCTTTTTAAAATATTCAGCATAAAATACATGTTATTTAATCTACGTAGACTTGAGTGTAGATGGCTATCATCACCTATTAATAGAAACAACACCGTTAGAGATTGTAAGTGAAGTCTTATGGAAGACCTTTATAAGGTTGAGCGTTGAGGAGGTGTTAAGGGAATGAACTCTGGCTTCACAACAACAAAGACGAGCCCATTGGATGAGTGGTTGCTTGCTTTAACGCTCTGTTATAGGGTTCACGGGTTCGATTCCCGGCAGGGTCGGTCAACTTTGAAAAATGAACTTTTCAAATTTGGCTCTGGTCTGGATCTGGAAAGTAGTGGTAGGGCACACTGCGTTTCGCAGTCATTTGGACAGCCCGTCTGGCGGCAGTAACCACCCCCTTACAGGAGACCACCGTGAAATAACAGCACGTGTGCTGTTGTGTTTCGGTGAGTTAAGTAAGGTATGCCAGAGCCCATTTCCCAATCTCTTCCCAATCCTTAATCCTATTGTAGTCGGTAGCGCACTTGCAGCAGCTTTGGCGTTGCTTGTGTTATGGGCGACGGTAGCCACCTACCATCAAGTGGACCGTCAGCCTGTCTGCCGATCTTAACATAAAAAAAAGGTATTCCGTATGGGAGATTGAGAGAATTTTCCCACAGCCAGCCATTTTTAAACTGCAGACCGCAGTGAGCCCTGTCACCACTCTTATTTCTCAGCTAACTCTTTTAGAGACACATTACTTATGCCTCATTTGAATCGCGATCCTCAAATGGAGTTAAACAACACTAATTCCGATGCAGACGAAAGTATTTATATTGAAATATCCATCGCGTTATTGCGGTGCATTTGTTAAGATATCGATAACTACAGGGGTGTGGATAAACGTGCTACTTTTAATATGATTTATAAGCAAATTAAACGAGTTTTCTCGCGGGGATATAAAATAAAACGTGTTCATATCTACAAAATGTATCGGATATTCGAATTCGAGAATTAAATCCATCTCTGTATCTCTGTCATTGTCAGTTGTCACAGTTGGTATGGAATTAAATGTTTTTATGTCGTAATTGTGGTAGGATGTTGAAGCTATATAAAAGATAGGTTTATTATAATATAAGTATGTAGATAAGCACTGGTAATTTGTACATTTATAATAGGGGATCGGACAAATTTTCAGAAAGTGTTTTAAATTAATCTTCATGGATATTTATTCCCATAAAAAATACTATTTTATTTATTTATAGCCTTTTAGGTACTCAAAATCATGTTTTAATATTGTTTGTTTGAAAATGCCGCCAAAACGCCACGATAGTTCATCTGAGAGCGCGTAACGTCATTTGTGGTCATATCATAACAAAACAGCTGCAATGATTGCCCACAAATGACGTCACCGCACTGTGATTGGTCTTTCAGTATAGATTAAAAATATTGTAAATAATAAAATTTTATTTCTTCATTTAAAAATATTTAAATGAATTATATTAAATTATTATTCGATAAATAATCGTAAAAAATTATATATTTTCTTTCTAAGTACATTTTAGATTTTAATCTGATTACTGTCCGATCCCCTACTTAAATATAGAATTTAACTGCATTTATAAAAAAATCGTTTTTTGGTTTTGTGTTTCTGGCTGTATAATGCTATATTTAATTAAATGTTTATTTCTAGTTATTTTATTTTAGTTTATTAGTAAAATCCTTTTACTTTTTAACACAGAGCACATTGCGTATCGCAATCATAAATTGGGTAGCTCCTCTGGCGGCAGTAACCACCCACTTATCTTATAGAAGACCACAGTAAAGAGATAAATATATATATTTGCATAAAATTTTCCTAATTAAAAAATGAATAATTAAATAATTCCTGGTTAAATACACATTCCGTCATTAACGAGGTCATACAAATATTATAATAATTATTTATATGTTATAATTAATAAGTAAACATGAAATTAACACAATTTATTATTAAAAACTAAAATTATCTAATCTAAAAATAAATTAATATTAAATTGATTAAAAACTAATAATATAAAAATGGACCCTGCGGCATTTCCTCGTTGAATGGCCAATAATTAATAAGTTATATTTTATGTAAATAATATATCAACAGATCATCTAATGTATAAAATTTCTATCTATTTTTTTTTACATATTACTATCGTGATACATAATTTATTATCACAAAATTATAATAGTATTTCGAAGGCTACAAAAGCCTTGTATACAAAACATTGCAAATTGCAAACGAATTACCTATTAGAGTAAGATATTAATTTAGATTTAAGTTATTTTGATTAATTGAATTTTCGCAATCTAAATTTTAAATGAAATAACAGCAAAAGTGCTGTTGTATTTCGATAAGCTCATTTCCTAATTGGCTCTTCCTAATCCCCTATCCTATTAAGGTTTCTACTAAACTCGGCAATGCACCTGCAGGACCTATGGGTTACTTGTCCTAATAACCATTAAATGGACCGTCATCCTGTCTCACGACCTATACATAAAAAAGGCAATTTATGGCCAAAATAAAAATCAAAATTAGATAGAGCTATGCATATTTTTGCTTAATGCAATTGCAATCAATTCTTAGGAAGTCGTTTACCAACACGAGACAGGATGCATATAACTGCTGACCATAGTTTTTAGAACAATCCACTTGCGTGTGGGCCCATTATGTGGTATTGTATCGGCCATATCATAATAAATGAAATTTATAAACAATACAATCAATTCTCAGAAGGCTAATAACAGATTACTTACTCTGTTGCTTTTATGACTTTAAAACAGATTAAATAATTTGTTTATTACAATAACAATAATAATTTGAAAATAAGAATTTCAAGTTTTATTTTTAAGTTTGATTTTTAAATTAGATTACAATTAGATTAGATTAGATTATAATAGATTGACTAATAATACATATTATATGTATGCCTTTGTTGGGAGAACATATTTTGTACTATAACTGCTGTTTATGAATTAAGATGTGTTTGTGCAAATTAAGATTTATTTATTTTATTTATAAATATTCTCTTTAAAAAGTTCCATTTTAAATTGCGTTTTAAGGTAAATATTCTATATTAAACACATACATATATACCCTGTTTGTTTCCTCGCTAAGTTCTTTAACCACCAAATGGATTTCGATACGGTTTTCACTAGTGAAAAGAGCGATAAACGGGGAAGGTTTATGTGAATGTGAACTCTATGTTGTAAAAATAAGGACCAATTTCCTGTGACATTAATCTAGAAGTGGCGTGACTACTATCGATAGGGTGGGACCTTCGAGACTTTCGGCCGGCGTGAACGCTTTTTTCAGAACGTTTCATGGTTAGTCGTAAGTACATTAAATATTTTTTCAAAAAAACAATTTTTACACGTTGTACTTATCTTACCGAGGTAAAAAAAATTAGTTTTTAGAATTCTTGTCTGTTTGTCTGTATATCTGTTTGTCTGTGCGTTTGTGCACGCTGATCTCGGAAACGGGTTGACCGATTTGAATGCGGTTTTCACTGATGTATTGTAGCAAGCTTCCCGTAACATTTATTCCAATTGGTTTCCCGTTTCATTCCAAATTGGTTCACAAAAAAAAGTTACGCACTATATCGAATTCGCGTACGAAGTTGCGGGCTCAGCTAGTTCTATAAATAAGTTCATATTTCAGGTTAAGTTGACATAATTCAAAATAGTGTCGATGTAGGAACAGTTTTCCGGTTGACATTTGGAGAAACGTTTGCGGCACCAATTGAAAGCTAAATAATAACCGTGTACAGGACATTTATCGGTGAACGTGGTCGTCCGAAACGGGTTCCGTTCCTATGGATACGGTAGGCATTAATTATAGGGCATAACTCTTTTGCCGCCCCCTGGCACTTTCTTATTTGTTTATTTTTCAACACTAATTTCTTTTAATATTATCTGATGCAATATTCGTATTGCGCCGTTGTCTTCGGACGAGATCTCTGCGGACTTAATTATGAATTTTTCACGCGTTACTACGTACGATTTTCGTTTGATCGTTCGTCTGCAGATTGCATATGACAAATTGCTTTTCCATTTCGCATTCCGTTTTGTAATTTGGCATTATTCCTTACGCCTGTCACGTGTATGCCGAGTGTGGCCATTTTGAATGGTTATATATTTTTTAAATTTGATAAATTTTAAGTTTGATTATTAATTAAAGCGAATATTTACCTCAAAATTTGGGTAATCCTTAAAATATATTAACTAATTTTATTAATTATTTTATTTTATTGCATGTGAAACAGTTTTGCACCTGAATTTTTACCAAATAACGAAAAAAAAACTCTTCGGAAGATAATTGCCTTCACTATATACCTACTTATTAATTTAGTACTAAAATCATTTTAATACTACTGTGTTGATAGTAGAATGTTTTAATTTTCTATTAATTTAAAAGAAAATATCAAAACAAATATGTAAACCCAAAAGTAAACTATAATTATTGTAAAAATTTACACCTAAATCACTACCTATTTGTCTCATCCAAATATAGAGAAAAATAGATTTACCTAAAAATCCAACTTGGATTCGATAAATTCGATAAATTACTAAGCAAATTCACGTTTGATACTTAAGAACGTATATAAGTTCGTACATTAAGTATACCCACATCAACAATCGTCATCAGCCTGTTGGATATAAGCCTCTCCCGAGGCTCGCCACCGCATACATCATCATGCCGCTTCCTGCGATGCCTTTTAGGTCGTCTGTGCACCTGGCCACAGGGCGTCCAACGCTGCGTTTTTCAATTCGTGGCCTCTGTTCGAGATTTTAGATACTCACTTAGTAACTAAAATCTAAATCTTTTAATCCTAGTGTGTATTACCTGTGTGTATTGATGGCTTATGGCACAGAGACGTGGCTTCAAACTGTTAATCTCATGGAAAAATTCTGGTTTCTCAGCGTGCTATGGAAAGAGCTCGAGTATCCTGCTGTTTGACAGAATCAGTAATAAGGAAACCCGTAGGATAACTAAAATAACTAACGTAGCTTATCGAATTAGCGAGAGAAAGTGACAGCCAGTGATCCAACGATAACGAATCTGCAATTTATCAATATCATGATCGTTGTTAAAACAGGTTATAAATAATGTAAAGCAAAGTGGCTAGTCGAGTTTGTCGTTTTGTCAGCATAGTTCTTCTAATCTGCATTGTTTCGAACTATAATGGAACTAGCAATGGATTTAAAATCGGTTTTCGAAATATTTTAACAAAATATTTCGTAATTTTTTTTAGTAAGGGCAACAAACAAGCTGAAGGTCTACTTGGTGGTAAAGTGACTACCACTTTTTATAAAGAAAAGCAATACCAAGAAGATTCAAGTCGACGCTGTCAAGATATACAAGGTTTATATGGTATAGATATATAAATAGTAAGTACAGATGAGTAGTTGATGTTGAGTAGGCAATGAAACCAAGTCCTGAATGTCATAGACGAAGGTTAGATCTGTGGGCAAGTCGCAGAGTTTTTAAGGCCATATAGTCTGTAACACATTTGATTACTGTTGTTAAATCGAGTGGTCTAGAGATAGAGCTTTCAAGGCTTATTCTGGCTAAACCTTCTTTACTTTGAACGTAGTTTTCCGAGCATATTTCATTATTATAGGAAAAAAATAGCTTTTTTCAAACTTGAAATAAACCATGAAAAATGACTACCTTACTTTGTTAGTACATCGTATGAACCCGTGAGCTAACATATTATTTCACAAGAGTTTTTCTAACGGTTGGACCACGAGACGGTCTGATAGTAAGGTCCTCAAGCCGCAGCGGATCAAGAGTTTATGAAAAATTTCTTGTACCACAATTATTTTACGTACCTAAATGCAGTTCTCTGTAGACCCGATAGCAGCTAAATTGATGTCGAGCGCAAACATTGAAGTCGTATCTGCAGATATCATAATTAAGTCGGTTAGTGGCGTGTTCAAATTAAATTATGTCCAAATTAAAGATTAGTGTGGCCATAAATCGCTGGTGTGGTCGAAGGCGCCGCTGTTACGCGAAAGATGATATATAGACCGACACACCTATACCGATATAACTCTATCAGTCCCAAGTGCAGGGACGAGGAGGGTTTCACCTCTTTTATTCTAGGGTATAGACGGATACATATTCCAGAATTCGTTATCTAAGATTTACAATGTGGCACACTCATTATATTAGACACATATTTATGCATATTTTAATATATAAACGAAAATTTTATTAAAATAACGAGAAAAAAAAATAGGCAATGACAGTTTGGCTATAACATTTTGAAAATAAAAATCTCTGTCCAAGGCTTTTCCAAGGTTCTATTACGAGAATGACATATTAGATATAAATATTTAATAGATACATTTCAAATGTATACGAAAGTTTTTCGAAAGGAACGCCAAGGATTTGGCAATGAGAGCTAGTTTAATAACATTTCTTGAAAACACTGTTTTTAAAAACAGTTTTCCCAAAGTTCGTATGTACGAACTTATGTAAGACATATTAATATAATATATGTATATCTATACATAAAATAAAATCGTAAACGAGCCGTTTACATTAAATATATTTTAATGTACACATTAAAATTAAAACATTACCGTGTACATTAAATGTACATTAAATATATTTTCAAAAAAAAAAATAATAATTTTTTTTACACATTTTACTTATGTTAACGAGGTAAAAAAAATAGGTTTTAGAATATTTGTCTGTATGTCTGTTTGTCTGTGCATTTGTGCACGCTAATCTCATAAACGGCTTGACCAATTTGAATGCTCTTTTCGCTGATGTATTTCAGCAAGCTTCCCGTAACATTTAGTGTTTGTTTCATTCCAATCGGTTTACAAATGAAAAAGTTACGTGCTATACCGAATACCACGCTTACGAAGTTACAGGCTTAGCTTAATATATTATTTTTTATATATTAGTTTTAATATTATTTTTAATATTATTTTTATATATATATAAAATCTGGAAAATGTTTTTGAAATACAATTTACGAAAAGTCCCTGGAAAATTGAAACATTTCTTCAGGAAAATTATGTTTTCCCTTTTCCACGCGCCTTTCATATATAGGTAAATTAATTTTTTCCGCTATAATTTTGTGTCTTGTAACGCTTACGAAATGAAAATATAACTTAATCTGCGCCGACGAAGCTACCATTTAACCGAGCTCTTTGTTTTTTTTTTGTTTCTTTGAATCAATAAGCTCAATGAACACCGGTGCGATGCCTCGAAAGCTCGATACCGACTCGCATTCGACAGTGAACACTTTTAGCGATTTTACGTCATAAATCAACAGCACTATAAATAGGCAATAAATCGGAT
Source organism: Bembecia ichneumoniformis (assembly GCA_910589475.2). Lineage (NCBI taxonomy): Eukaryota > Metazoa > Arthropoda > Insecta > Lepidoptera > Sesiidae > Bembecia > Bembecia ichneumoniformis. The sequence continues at coordinate 2,176,252 of OU342531.1, forward strand.
TTATGTAACTATTAAGCTCGATTACACGGTGCACAGTCTCTGTCGAGCTTTTTCACTGCTAAAGCCCTACTTTGTTTATCTTTAAGGCTCTTCGGCGATGTGTAAATTATTTTGAATTATTTACTATTCCATTGTATCACACACTTTTTAATTTCGTTAATTATTTAATTAACGAGAGCAATGTAATGTAACCAGTTTAACTGGTTCGTAATCTTTTATACTATGAAAAGTAAACGCAATTGTAAAAAATAAAAAATTACCAAAATGTTGGAGATTGAAGTTATTTGGTTTTATTACAGATAACAATTGGCAATTACAACATATAATGGCCAGAGACCATTTCCCTAACCCTTTCCGATCCCTTATCCGTAATCCTACTGTAGTCGGCAGCGCACTTGCAGCATCTGTGGCGTTTCTTGTGTTATAGACGACGATAGGTATCTTCCATCAAGTGGACCATCAGCCTATCTGCCTATCTTAACATAAAAAAAATATTAAAAATGGTATGATATTATATCAATTCCAAATATGTGAAAATAATGTCTAAAAATAGTTATCTTTTCGTGGGAGAACAACTCAATATTATATGTTTTAAAAGCAACTTTTAGGTATAATATTTAAATAATATTGAAGAGTTTCTTTACTTTTTCATTGTTATTTTTTTGTTTGAAGGCCATAAACTCTGGATGTAGCCAGAGGCCGTAGGATTTTTTTTAATTGATAGCCCAATTTTGAGAAAAAATTAACACCACGCTTCAGGATCTTCAGGATCAGATAAAAAAAAGGATACTTTTTATCCGATGCGATTGCCGAGTATAGAAGCCCGACAAAAACCGAGCAATACCGAGAGAGAGTAGAGTGAGATTATTCGTTTTTTTTTAAATTTGGCGGATGAAACCTCGAGGCAGAGTTAGTTGATAGATAAAGTGTGGTTACCTTTGAAGTGTTTTGTCGGATAAATCTGTAGTTAGTTAACTCCATTTACGTCCTGTAAACGCCGAACAAAGCAAAGATATCAGATAAAACATGGTCCGTGAAGTTCGCACTCTAAATAAACTACAAAGTTCATGCGTGTACTTTGTATACTTACAGTACACTTGAATACTGCACTTATCTGTATATTACTTAAATTTCTAGATTCCAAGCTAACTGTTGAAGAAAAAAGTAGTGAATTGCGTTTCGCAGTTATAAACTGGACAGATTGTATAACCATCTCTTCATATAGCAATGGGTGCACTGTTATATTTCGGTTAGGAAGCAAACGATGCCAGAGCCAATATCTCTATCCTGTATCCTACTGTCTGCAGGAGCAAACTATTTAAATCTAAGGATGCAATCGAATGTAAATAAGCGCTTAAGTGGTAGAGCACATTGCGTTTCGCAGTCATAAATTGAGCAGCCCTCGTCTCGCAGCAGTCCCCTTATTCTTTATTCTTTATTCTACTTAGTTCAGCAGCGTCTTTGCAGCACTTATGTTACTTGTGATTATAGGCAATGAAGCATCAAGTGAACCGTCAGCCTGTTGTGAAAAACAATAAAAAATATTTTTATTCTTGTAAAACAAAAATTAAAAATACAAAAAATATTCTTTTTATTTATTTAAAAAAACCTCAGAAATGATTTTTTTAATTCTAAATTATTTTTGCGCTCAATAAGTTGGTAGCGTGGCTGCCTTTTTTTTTTTAGGAGGGGAAATGCGTTTACGCACTATCCCTCATCGACTGGAACAATCGACGAGGGGGTGTGTGGGACTCACCCGACGGAACGAATCGCCCCGCCGGTCCTGCCCACTAAAACCGCCTCCATGTTCCACCATCGGCAGTGATAATGGGACCATGAGTCACCGCCAGCCCTTATCCCCGGGCCACCCCGGGCCCCACGCACCGCTGTGTCCTTGCGGACCCGCGTCTGTTTTTACACGGCAAAATCAAAAATCAAAATCAAAATCAAGCAAGCCGTGTAAAAAACTTCTCTTCGCTACCCGGTGTTGTGCGGGCAGCGCACTTCCCCACGTCCACCGCCCCCGAGCGAAGCGGCACCAGCCGCCCATATTCCTCTCAACTGTCGCAGTGAGCAATCAGCGAGGGGATTCGTAATCGAATCAACCCTTTACTTCTTCTCCGCGGCACAACCATCCGCGGAGTCGGAGGCCGCTTCCACCTTCATCCTCCGGATGACCCCCGCTCGTATGGCCGCTCATCTGATACGACATTATGGGTGGGCGGCCCATAGGGATGTCCCCCTGACATTTCCCAACAATCGCGGCAGCCCGAGACGGCCTCCACCTCCTGTTGTCGTCGCGGAAGAGCTACTAGGCCGGGTGGCGAGGCCGGGTCTTCACTCTTCCGGACGACTGCGGAGCGTGGTTACTAGGCTGGTGCCCCGACTCCGGGTGTTCGCCCCCCCCTACATGCCACGATTGCAGGTACTGTCCACGATTGCAGGTATTGTGCCAGTTAGTCCTTCCCAGCCGTATGAGCTCCGTCTTCGCGTAAGTTGCCCGGCTACCACTGAGCGTCAGAGCCGTCCGAGAGAATCCACTCGCTGCGACTCACCCGCCGATCCTCATCCGCAGTACCGAGTCCCATACCTCGGTCTGACGAACAAGGACCGGGGTGCCTTCTCTCTCACCGGCCACCAACCGCGCGGGCCGAGTACGGATTCTCGGCCCGCGCGAGCGATGACCGGTGAAGCTCCAACGGAAGGTTGGAGCCTCCAAATTGCAGCTCCGCCACGAGCTCCGCTGAGCGGAGCTCGCTCGGAGCCCACCTCGGCGTGTGCCTTCTTTGTCCCGAAAACCAATTCGATTGGTCGAGCATAGGCCGGTGACCCCACCGACCCCTGCAACCGCCCGGATTGCCCAGGGTAAGCCCCCCCACCACGACAAGGTCCTGGTACACCTAGGGGGGGGGGGGAAGGTTCTGGTTAGCGTGGCTGCCTGACTTTTGATGGTATAGGCGACTATAGCCATATACCATCAAAAGGCGACGCAGCGAAAACGAGAGCGCGCTTGCTTATGTCGTAAGGTCGTATGCGACAAAACGATTTTTATTAAAAAAACTATAATGTATTTTAAGAAATCCAACTGTAAAATTAAAGTGTATGTTTATACTTATGTACATAGAAAATATGGATCCAAATTTTCTATGTACATAAGTTTATTGTTTGCCTGTAATATGTAAACCTGTGTTTTAAAGAGGTTTCTTTGAAATCTTTGAAGAGGTTTCTCTGTTTAAAAATTTACCAATCGTGTAATCCAACTGAGGAAATGAAGTCAGTAACATGAAGAAACAGATTACCAAACATCACTGTCATATGTTTTGTCATTGCTGAGAAAAATCTAAAACCCTACCACTAACATTTCCAATGCGTCGCCTTTTTGACTGACCCATCAAAATGATTGTGCGCTACTCCTCACGACACTGTGTCAGAAAGGCATCGCAGTTTCACGTTAGGTCTCAACAATTAACATTTCTATGGGCAACTGTGTCTCCGATGATCAACAAAGATGCAAAGGATTCTAATATGGTTCTAGCTCTTAATTACGTGGCGCCTTTTATAGAGGCCGCATTGCGTGAGCAAATAACTTGGATTGAACTTATGTGAAATGTTTTGAGAGTATCGTGGTATTATATTGACATCCACACAGAACATGTTCACAGAGGACACCATGTGTGCTTTTGTGCTTCATTAGGATGCCAAATAAAGCCCATTATCTAAAAAAGAAGAAAGAAAGAAATCTCCACTCTTGCATTGCTTCTAGAATTTTACAACCGAGTGGAACTTCCAGCCTCCCATGTCAACCTTTCTTATAACAAAAAAAAAAAGAAAACTTCGCTAAAGTGCTTTTTCTATTATTATAAAAATATACCTCTACGCAATCCTAATAAAAGCAAATAGTATCTATAAGTATAGTAACCCAAAATACTGTCAAAGTACGTCTGTCTGTTTGTCCGCTTGGATAATTTAAATTGTCCAACGTATTAAAATACTTATTTTATCTATCTAAAGTATTTTGTATTTGGAAAATTTGAAATCATAAACTTTTATATTAGTAGTACATATTAGTAGTACTTACAGAAAAGTAGATTTTTTAAAATCATCGTCATAATACGATTAAGCTGATTTTACTATAAATAGCATTTCCGTGGGAATCCAAGGTGAATCGCTAGTTAATTAATAAGCTAAGGTTTTATTCCACAAGTATACCTTTCTCGTTGCTCGTTCAAAATTTCTCACTCCCATCCAAACTAATTGTTGTTTGTAACAATTAGTACTAGTAACAGGGTTGTCACTACTGTTCTGTTTATCACCGGATCGCACTACCGTGGGATACGTTTTTATCCCTCTCCAATCGTCTATTAAAGTACTCGCAACAGGATAGTCTCTCTCTTTCTAAACAATCTAACTGTATATCATAGTAGCTTTTTACACAGCGCTTTAGGACGAGGATACAACGTGGAAACAATATTTAAAACTTATTTATCGTACATTTAAAATTTTGTTTACGGGCTAAACTCATATGAAAAGTTTGGTGGTAGCCTGTGTTTTCTTATATACAGATTATCAAAAAGGGTAACGGTCCACTTGATGGTAGGGGCTACCGTCGTCTATGACACAAGCAATGCTGCAATTGCGATGCTAACGCAATTGCATGATAAGGAAATCAGGAAGGGGGATAGGGAAATGTGCTTCGGCATCTCTTATTCACTCACCGAAACACAACAGCACACATGCTGATATTTCACGGTGGTATTCTGTAAGGGGGTGGTTACTACCGCCAGACGGGCTACCCAAATGACTGCAACTCCTTGGCAGATTCAGACCAGAGCCAACCAAGTTTATTTCCAAATTTGCTCTTGCCGGTAATCGAACTCGGAACCCCTGAGACATTAAAGCGCTCGACCAAGGGGCAAAATTATTTTTAGGCAATAAAATATTTTTACACGACATAATTTAGTCATAATCCACTCTAAAACTTATTCATATTGGTCAAAGACTTCCACCATTTAAGTAGGTATGGATTATCTCATCCCACATCTATTTTCAAATGTTTCCTTATAAATTTTAACAAGTGCGTATTGACCGTTTTCTCATACGGTACTGAGACTTGAAGACGAAATGCCTCGTCCATAAATTACAAGTCACACTCAGCGAACTATGGAACGACAATGTTTGAAATTTTACAAAATAATATGATTCGAAACACGGAGCTCTGTTGTAGAATCACTGTGATCGAAATTGCCCAAAAAAAAATCAGCGATGTTGCTATTGGCAAAACATATCTGTCGTGCAGCGAGTGGCCGTTGGAATAGACGATTCTTGGAGCGAAGAACATCATCATAGCTCGCTGGACCTATGACTTGAAAACAGCGATTGGCAGTGGATTTAAACTGTTTATGACATACACGTCTATGACATGCATGTTCAGACGGTTATTACAAAGCGCTTACTCTGATGTGCTCCCGGGTTTATAATTGACTTATGTTTTTCTATAGGACTCATTAGTCATTAGTTTTCAGAGTAGATAATTGTTTGCGGATGCTGTCGTATCAATTGATACATTTATCAAACATTGACAAGTGCTCGATCGGAATGGAGGTCAGAGCCTTATACACAAACGTCATGTACGAGTGAGTGCTTAAAGTACAATGCATTATAAAAACAAACAAAACAGATCTTTTAGTCTTATATATAGTGTTATGTTTAATAATTTTATATTGTATCAATTAGAAAGATTATATACCTACTGGAAATAAAGATCTTAAATTCGGATTGACTAGAAGATCCTTTGGTAAGCAAACAATAAGATTCTATTTTTTTATTTCTTGCTTCACTCGGAGGCAGGGAACGACTGACTACTAGAACAACTTCTTTCGCCGGGAGCCTTTTCGTGGAAGAATAATTTCATGGTGGCCTTCTGTAGTCAGGTTATCCAGTTCATGACAATTTTCTACTAATTTTCGCTATAAACTGTATATGTCATAATTTGTAGGTGCCTATTTTTTTATTTTTTATTTATTATTTATTAATACAATAGTGTTTCATTTGACTTAACATTGGTGTAAACAAAAACAACTAGAGTTTTACCGTACACCATGTGCCGATTACAGAAAATTTAAATAAACATTCAGTTGACGCCCAACGTACACTTCAGACTCCTCAATTACTTTAAGATACTTTAAGACTTTAATATATTATTTTGTGTCATATTCTGAATTGAAATATTTTACAAAAATAATTAGTATTACTTTTTTAGGACTATTTTTGTATTGTTGTTAAAAATTATATTTATCTGTAGTTAATTGTAATTTATCTATGTTTAAACATAGCGTGAAACTAACGGTTTTAAGGTCAATTAAATTTTTTCATCGCACTTTTTTGTAAAATGACAAAAAAAAAACCATTAAGAAAGCTCCTTACACTTGAGGGACTATCAAAAATCGTTTAAGTCCACCCCCTCGAAATGACATCACAATATCACAATTTTCACCCCCAATGTAAAGTCGATTTAATTTATTGTAAACGAGTTTTACCGGTCGATCCAATATATGTCACTAGCAGCCGAGGGTGGACGCACTGGCCGTGTCCATCGACCCTGTACCACGATATGGAACGACATAGACCTGCCATATATACTCACAGTACCGGGCTGTGTGTACTGTGAAACATTTTCAACGTGACTCGAAATTGTGCATTTGTAATATGTCTGTTGTAATATATAATTTTAAATGGACAACTGTATGAGGTTTTAATACGAACCCATATCTAGTCTCAAAAATATTACTTTTTTTTAAATCGGAAACAGCAACTGCTTACAATAAAGAAGTAAAAAGGGCCAGAGTTAACGTCTTATTGCAAAAAAACTCCGATACGAAATTTAAATATTTTAAACAGTTAAAAAAGCTATATGTTAAAAGACCTAATAGGTACATCATTATTTAAGGATTTAATAATTTCTGAAGAAGTAAAGTGGGACATCCCACTGCTGAGACCTACCCTCTCAACAAGGGCGTATGGGCTATGCTATATGGTACACTACGCTGGCCCAGTGCGGGTTGGTGGACTTTACATACGCCTTAGAATTTCTTCTTTGGCGTATGCAGGGCCGTTTTCCTTCACCGTTTGGGAGCAGTCAGTAAATGTACTTAAGCTTTTAGAAAAAAAAAAACCATTGATACATGGCATGACCGGGGATCGAACTCGGACCTCTCGAATTAATAGGCCGGGTCTTGGCCCACTGCGCCACCGAAGCTCTCGCATTGTAAGCTTCCCTTGATTACTATTTTCTTTTTCAAATCATCTTAAATCATGTGTTTAGGAACCGATATTGTTTTTGATTATTTTTTATAAAAATTTTAGTAATAAAGATACATTTTACTTTAGAATTTTATTTTATAAAATATAAATAAAATGAATTCAATATTTGTACATATTAAAGCCCAGCACAGACGTGGCTCTAATATATATTTATAGATGCGTGTGTGGTCACTCTAAAAAATTACTATAGAAAGTAGTTTTTAGATAATCCCACAGGGACCTAACCTTTTTTCGGGATAAAAGTATCCTATATGTAAATTCAGTTAATAAACTATCTGTGTGCCAAATTTTATCGAAATCTGTTAAGCCGTTTAAATAACAAACATCCAAATAAACAAACAATATTATCAGGATTTTGGAGGCTTAGGTTTATCACACTGAAAAGTTTCAAGGAACTTCAAAGAACCGAGGCTTAGGTTGAAACTTCTCAATGATTGACGTATTTTTTCAAACAGTTTTTAAAACAAAACAAACATAAACAGCGCGTATACTTAAACTAAATAAAAATATGCTTACATTATATGCTAGATGGGCAAAATATAGGTATCCACAACATTTACGATAAAGAGGTATATTGATATACACACAGAATTACATAAAACACTGGATAGAATAAGGCGTCCAACATTTCAATGTTCTAGCTAGCTTATTCTAGATAGTAAAAAAAAAATATTATAAAAGTTCCTATAAATTGAAAAAAGAAGAATTTAAATTTAAAACTACAAGTGACTTCAGTGATTTTTTTTTACTTTTTTAATTTTGAGTCTCAAAAATAACTTACGGTAGGCTATTAGGGACAAAAATATTATGTTTGTAGATTATTATTAAATTGCTATGCATATTAGCTCTAGTAAAGATTGCATTGGCAACAAAACAACGCAATATAGATATTTTAATTATTGTTAAAAAAGTATTTAAGATCTATTTGATAGCTAATTTGAGAGTAGGACGATGCATAATTTAAGTTCATGTTCCATTTTTGGGCTAGATAAATTTATAAAAAATAAACAGAAGAAATAAAAAAGATATTATTAAAAAGATAAAAAGAAAAAAAAAGAAAAAGATATTTTTTATTTATGTAAAAATAAAAAAGAGGTGCTCTTTATATTTGAATCTATATCTTACATTTGAATAAATACAATGTAAAAAATATATTAACACATTTGCTGTTTTGTTTCGGTGTATGAGCCGATCAATCTCCTGAGTTCACCTTGACTTTTATTTTTACCTAACAGGATCTTCAGTAAAAGCTTTTTGAAAGAGTCCGCATTTGACGATAAGTGGCTACCGTTGCTACAATCATACAACATACAAAAAGTTATTTTTTTTTTTATTAATTTTTAACCCATTTTGTTAGGTGTCCCTAAACCAAATCAAACATTGAATCCTTAACATTGGCATATACCTAGGCCTTTTTCACATTTTCACCAAGGATCTACAGTTACGTTTTGGTTTTGCGTGGCAATTTGTAAGCGCGCACCGTCGTAGTCCGGGGATTTCCTAACTGTCATATCTTTAGTTGAAATTGAAATTTCATTTAGTACGACTGACAAGAGAGCCGGAGCCCAAGACTGGCTTTTATGGGCTCTTATTACATGTACACTTGCTATTGCCATTAATTATCGTAATATTTAATTTAAAAATCTTTTCGGATCTGTTGTTGAAATCAATTTTACTTACCATTTAACTCTTATCAATTTTTTATTTCAATTTAGAACTTTTCAATTTTTGCCTTCATGTACCAGTGTTTACAAAAACAAAAAAAAAAATCTTTTATTCTTACAGTATTATATATTTTATTTATTTTATATTGTAATAAGTAATTAGATTTTTTTAAAATGTTAATATCGGCAAACAGGCTGACGGTCCACTTGATGGTAGGTGGCTACCGTCGCCTATAACACAAGCAACGCCAAAGCTGCTGCAAGTGCGCTGCCGACTACAGTACGATTGAGGATAAGGGAATAGGAGGGAATAGGGAAATGGGCTATGGCATCCTTTACTCACTCACCGAAACACAACAGCACCCGTGCTGTTATTTCACGGTGGTCTATTATATACTATATATGATTATACAGTGGAAATAAAGATCTTAGAGTTGGATTGACTGGAAAATCCTTTGGCCGGCAGGTAAGAGTATGCCGGCGCAGCGACATCTGTTGTCGAGAAATGAACTATTTGACATCTGTGTTACCGAACGTAACTACCATAACTATTGTTGGAACACGTGACAACTGAGTATGCAGAATGTAACTAAATCATTTAAAGTAATAAGTTGACTCGAGGTAAATTTTATATATTTTATTTAAAATGGTAAAGGTATAAACTTACTTCAGTCTGACACACACACTTTTTTCTCTACATTGAATGAAATATATAATAAAAAGAAACATTTTATTCGTAACATACGTATTAAGGGAAAGGATAACCGTCGTCCATCATGGGCAGGATAACTGTGATTTCAGTAAAACCTCCTTGAATATTCAATTTTATTTACAAAGAACCTGCGCACAGCAAACTACGGCATACATTCAATTTTCATGCGCCCTGATTCTCGCGATACAGCTGTCCCTTTCGAACTCGAGATGTGTTAGATCGTGAAGACTAAGAGGGGAGACATTGATTCCTCAAAGAAACTCCAGATTTAGTTCGGCTTTAGAAGGGCTAGCCGATGGGCTTAAAGTTGCGAAGTTAATGTACAAACTAGAGACAATTTGCCACCGTTCATTGAGTATTCACACACTCAGCATGAGTATTTTTGTATTCATTTAAAATTCACTTGGAAATAAACAATAAAATTACCCACAAAAACAAACAATAAAATTTAATTTAATGTAAGTTATAAAAAATAATTCGGCACGAAGGCTGACGGTCCACTTGATGGCTACTATTACTATGTTGTTTATAATTTCACTCCAGTTTGCCGTGAGTAAACACCTTCTTACACATAAGCACTGTGGAAAAGCAGCACATGTGCATTTGTCTAATGTTACGTAAGGGATGTGAAAGCTCATTCCTTTATCCAAATCTTTTTCTATCTTAGCAAGAATTGGCACCGATACCTTTGCGTCACAAGTTTTTAAAACTGCCGACCTTATTTGGAAGCAGGGGATGGGGTTTGGTTAAAAATCATTCTTACGTAATATTTTAAAAGTCGAAATGTGCAACATCTGTGATCGTAGATGGAACAAAGAGATCGTTTTAACTACTTAGGTAAGAGATTAGGAGGGCGTAGGGAAAACACAAACGGAGAAAGGCATAAGCTGCTATTTCGTTTGCCGTTGGATGAGTGGTTAGAGTACTTGCCTTAACGCTCTGTTCTAGGGTTCCGGGTTCAATACCCGGCAGGGTCAACTTTTAAAATTAAACTTTTCAAATTTGGCTCTGGTCTGGATTTGGAAAGTAGTCGCAGGGCACACTGCGTTATCGCAGTCATTCGGACAGCTCGTCTGGAGGCAGTAACCACACCCATATAGAAGACCACCGTGAAATAACAGCACGTGTGCTGTTGTGTTTCGGTGAATGAGTAAGGGATGCCAGAGCCCATTTCCCTATCCCCTCCTAGTCCCTTAGCCTTAATCCTACAGTAGTCGGCAGCGCACTTGCAGCAGCTATGGCGTTGCTTGTGTTATAGGCAACGGTAGCCACCTAACATCAAGTGGACCGTTAGCCTGTCTGCCGATTTTAAAATTAAAAATAAATCATGGTGGTCTTCTGTAAAGGGATGGTAAGGCTGGCCAAGTTATGATTATGCCACTACTTAAAGTACTCAGTTTGTAATCTATTGCAGGCAAAGCCAAAAAATAAGGAATAACTTGTCCCATATGCAAGTATAATTTTACGAACTTAAATTAACTCCACAACAGTATAAAGATAATTTCATGATAGCGTCGTCGCGATACGCAATATCTTTATTTGCGTCCAGTTGTAATAAACACTAGGCAAATTATAATTAATTGTGTCTAGTCGCTGGTCATCAGACCTTTATGAAAGAAAGAAAAAAAAACACATTTTATCACACAAACAGACACGTTCACATTAGTTTAGCGATGATGAGTCTTCGTGGTTGCACAGGATGCTCCCTTTTCTTTTATGACAATAGTAAAAATATATTTTCTCAAACATGCTCGGAAATGTAGTCATTCTTGTACTAAAAACAAGCCACGAAGTTTGTAATTCTTGGCTCATGCATTTCTTTCGCGGCCTAGGCCAAGAATGTTGTATGAAAATTCATTCCTGGCCGCTGCTTAGCCCGATGAAACCCGAAGTTTCACGAGTCTTCACGAACGCGCCCGCCGCTGTTACGGGCGTAGTAGGCGGGGGCGAGCGCACGCTCTTTTCATGACTGGGCTGTATGGCTGTTTCCTTTGCACTCATTGATAATTCCCTCACATTTATTGAGAAAAGCACTATACCAGCCTCGACCGGAATGAGGATTGCCGGACTCAGATCTTTATCAAGGCTTCGCTAAAGCTCGGCCTTGAAACCACTTCGTCCGGCAATCCTTCACTTCCTGGACTCTGCAGTAATGTACTAATACCTAATACAAGGACCTATTTGGTTTATATTAATACTTACATTAACTAGTTTATTAGGTGAGTGTGAAGCACTCATTAGTCTTACAAACGAAAATTTTAAACTATTAAGTCTTTATTATTATTTTTTTATGTTAGCGGTAAAGCGAACTTGGCTCATAAACGGTTACCAAGGGAAAAGGATAATACGATTAGGATTAGGAGAAGAAAATGTCTTAAGAAGAGAAGAAGATGACTAGGTCGATATAATATCTTTTACAAGAAGAACTCGCTCACATTACCCTAAACGCAAAACAAAGTGTGCATGGTTTATGGTTGGATTTTAATTTTTCGAATGTTTTTTTTTTATTTGACAAAGATGGCAGGCAATTTAATGGTCTACTTGAAATGTTCATACTTTTTTTTATTTGGCGGTATGTCACCTCGGCCGACGAAAATACTGTCGTGATAGTAGTGTGGCTATTGTGATAGGGTTGTCAGGGTCGGCTCCTGTTAGGTGTTTTTTTTTTGATAAGGTTCAGGTAAGTAGGGATGATGAAAGATTCCCTAATAGTAATTAACGAATCCAAATTAATCTAACCTAATCGAGGTTAGTTTAACATAAACTAGCGACCCGCCGCGGCTTCGCCCGTGGTGCAATTTTTATATATATAAACATTCCCCGTTTATCCCTCTTTCCATTAGTGAAACCCGAATTAAAATCGGTCTACCCGTTCACGCGTGATGCCGTGACCAAGGGAAATAGGGATTCATTTTTATATACAGGGTGGTAATTTGAGATGGGTCAGTAAGGGCAGCTACCTAAACCATTGTAGCTAGAACAAAACACTCTTAGGAGACTATCCATTATTTTAATAGTTATTTCCATCGGCATTCAAAGATTTTGGAAAAATGGTACAGTCAGCGAGAAAAAGGTCAATTTTCACGTTTTGTTTTTATAATGCCAATCGATTCTGTTACTTATAAGGATCAATTGACCCTATGGGACCACCTGAGGTTAGAGTACTAGAAACGTCAAAAAACTCAAAAAAACTACTTCCATACATTTCTTACAGAATGAGATTGAAAAATAAGTTTAAACATTGTTTTTAATTAAAAAAGGCGGCAATCACTACAATGGAAACTGGCTAGGCAATGTTTATTTTAAATTAATTTGAATTTGGAAGGAAAACATTGTTTTAGAAACAAATGTTATTTATTATTATTCTTGCATGTCAGCTAAATTGTGAAAATATTGATTCATTTAGATCGCATAGATTTATTAGAAGCTTATTTTATAAATAATATCAACTGCCATGGAATGATATAAGATTAAATACCCTATACCCTATATCAAAAGTTATAAAAAATCTCCTAAATATTCTTGTAGAGTGTAGCTCCTTTAAGAGAAATCCTTACGACAACAATGATCTTGATAAAAAATAGCGGTTGCAATTTTAACACTCGGTCGTTAGAAGCTTTGAAGTCGCTGCCGAAGTAGGCATTTCCCATAACCAAGTTTTAAAGATATGGAAAAAGTACAAATACAAATGCTGTCGTTGTGGTCGTTGAGACCTCTTGATATTTTTTTTGGGATATCTCAAAAATGGAATTTACAAGAAAAATTAGGTACATTACAGTTCAAGAATTGTCACTACAACGGTGTATGGAGTTAACGCAAACAAAATATCAGCGGTTACACGCTCATTGCAGAAACCGTCCAAACGGCAAACAAATAGAGCAACTACTATCGTAGATTTATTACTTACGATCTTTACTTGTTTTTAAAGATTGGCAATTGTAGTGATTGCCGCCTTTTTTAATTAAAAACAATATTTGAACTTATTTTTCAATCTCATTCCGTAAGAAATGTATGGCAGTAGTTTTTTGAGATTTTTGACGTTTCTAGTACTCTAAGCTCAGGTGGTCCCGTAGGGTCAATTGATCCTTATAAGTAACAGAATCGATTGGCGCTATAAAAACAAAACGTGAAAATTGACCTTTTTCCCGCTGACTGTACCATTTTTTCAAAATCTTTGAATGCCGATGGGAATAACTATTAAAATTATGGATAGTCTCCTAAGAGTGTTTTGTTCTAGCTACAAAGGTTTAGGTAGCTGCCCTTACTGACCCATCTCAAATTACCACCCTGTATACAGATTGTTAAATAACAGCATGTACGCTTCTAGAGTCATCCTCTTAAAACATATTAACGTCGTTATTTCAACAATTATTTGCCCAACATTTAGCTTTATCATCAAATTCTCTCATTGAGTGGAATCAATATTAATGGTACAAAATTAATGGTATATGATATTAATGGTAAAGTAATGGTAGGTATATCAAAATTAGTTGTTTGTACGCCCTTTTTGACTACCAGATTTCAATAAATTTACCTATAGTATTATACCTATAGTTTTTCGCTTTTACCAAAATATCACACAAGTAGTCTGACAACCTTAGACACAATAGTAAAAAGCGTTTTACTATAGCGATTCGCAGACAACAGTTACAAAATGTCAACAGTATTATCTTAAGAGCGTTTAACTTGTGCAAATAGTACGCGCGACAACACTTCAGCTATGGCGGGCCACTAAGTGAGAAGTTTCATAGGCGACTATCACAAATGAAAATAAATAGTCGTTACATATGTATTTTCTTTTTTGAAGTAAATATGTATTATCTTATACTGTCATAGCTTCATTTTCTCAGTATACTTTTTCACTGTAAAAAAAATTAATAATACATCGAATTATTATTTGCATCGTTCTCTTACTCTTCAGTCTCTAGGTCTCAAGTCATATTCATAATTACTGAGTAATTTTTTTTATATACCTAAATAACAAATTTAAATTTAAACTTTTTTTTATGAAAAGGTATTCATATAGGCTGACGGTCCGCTTGACGGTAGGTGGCTACCGTCGCCGCAGGTGTGTGTTATGCTTCATCGCCAGAGATGCTGCAAGTGCGTTCGGATAGGATAGATTAGGAAAGGATAGGGAAATGGGCTCTGTCATCCCTTATTCACTCACCGAAACACAAAAGCACACAAATGCTGCTATTTTACAACGGTCTTCGTAAGGAAGTGGTTACTGCCGCCAGACAGACTGCCCAATTTACGACTGCGAAACGAAGTGTGCTCTGTCACTACCGTATTAAACGTCTCGCCATAAGTTAAAATTTTAATTAATAAGACAAATCACTTTTATTTGCGAGAACAAGATTACACTGACGTTTTATCAAATTCCTAGTCGCAGCTCTATTTCCAAACGCTTGTTTAATGGCTCCAATGGAATACCGAGGGCGAGGACTCTCAAGCCTATTGTTTTAACGCCCCAGTCCTCTTAAACAAAATGGAGTGATGTCCTTTCCAGTGCAACCGCTTGACGACGTGCTGCGCATTTTATTGAACGCTCTATCAATATTTTAATTGTTATGGCTAAATTAAGAGGCCGCCAAAGGGAGTTTTTAAAGTAGATCCTTAGACATTGTAATGTTTCTGTATCGCGTATAAGAAGCCTAATTAATACTCATTTTATTCTAATTTAACATGTAATTGTTTCGAAATTCAGTAAAAAAAAATTAATAAAAAAATATGTAATATACATATTGTACCTACCATATTTTTCGAAATAAATTTTATATTGTACTAGCGACCCGCTCCCGGCTTCGCCCGACGTGCAATTTTTATATATAAGAACATTCCCCGTTTATCCCTCTTTCCATTAGTGAAAACCGAATTAAAATCGGTCTACCCGTTCACGCGTGATGCCGTGACCAAGGGAAATGGGGATTCATTTTTATATATAGAGATGTAGTAGGTATAATATTTAATTAAGCATTTATACTTAATTAAACCAAAGCGATCCCGTATTTGTCCTAAAAGCATTTTTTTCTTCTTAAGATGGCACTTTTCTACGAAGGTTGGCGACCATCATGGCTAACCTTAACATGGCTTAACCTTGGTAGCTGCTTTAGTAAAGAGGGAGCATTTTAAAAGTTTAGAGCATTCTAAGTAGTCCCGTGGTTTCATCAGGATAAGAAAAGGTTCGTCGCCTGAAAGTCGACATTTGCTTGCACCAGAATTATATCAGTCATGCCAAAATTTCATTTCAAACGTCTGTCAGTTGTCTACTTAGTGCTTTAGTTTCAAAAGGTACTAAGAGTCTACGACTTGATAAAGGAATTAATTTGAAAAGGTTTTCGTACCCCGATTGTACTTGTCAACTCTTTCAGTTATCTTATTATGATGTATTGTTTATGTTTATAAGCTTACTTTATATTACAATATCATCTTTTGAAATAAAAAATTTAATTTAATTTAATTTCTTTTAATACCTACATGTCTGATATCACAGATACAGATTGAGAAGTCTGAAAAAAAGATAAAGTCTTAATTCAAACGAAAGTAAAAATTAAATACTTACAAGAAGTCGATTGGGATTGTGGATCAGATAACATAGATTCCATTGATTGGTACCTATAAAACAATTATACTAAACAATAGTCAATTAATAAATACATATAAAGCAATACTTGGTTTGTTTGGTGGTCAATTCAATACGCCACCTGCGCTTGTCATTTATTTGACATCAATACAGAATCAAAAGTAGCGAATGTCTCGGTTTCACCGCGCCTAGCTGTGATTGAGTACGCGGTGCAAGTGTATAAGCGGAAGCGGAAGTCACATTTCCACTACATTCTTTTTTATGTGTAGATTACGGACAGGTTGACCGTCCACTTGATGGTAGGTGGTACCGTCGCCTTTAATACCAACGTTATAGGTGCAGCAAGTGCGCTCTTATAAGAAAGGTGTTATATATGCACGTTGATTCCTTGCAAACGCTGTACGGCAGGCAGTAACTTTTAGGATGTTGGGGGTTACTCGTTTGTTACGATATATTTCCGGATCGTAAGGAGTACGTGATTGTTGGTCTGTGATTAATTTTAATATATATAATTTTCTGACCGTTAGCACCTTGCTGTTTTATTTCTTTTTTTATTGAATCTTATTTTCAGTTGTAGGGACGAATATTTCATATGTAATAATAAAATTATGACATTTCAGTATATACTAAGACAACTTTCAATTCGGATGTGAATACCTTGCTATTTTTTACACATTACTTTATAATTTTACTAGCCACCCGTTCCCGGCTTCGTATATTTATAAAAAAAAACTCTTCATTTAACTCCCTTTCGATTATTAAAATCGCATCAAATTCCGTTGCGTGGTTTAGGAGTTAGCGGATATACAGACAGAGAGACGCTGACAGCGACTTCAATTTATATTATGATAACCATCCCCTTACAGAAGACTACTGTGAAATAACAGCATATGCTCGGTGGCAGTCATCTATTATTAAGTGGACCGTTTGACGACGGTCCATGTTTGACGACCTTAACCTTAACATAGAAATCAGTAACATTCAGGGTTCACTTGTACCATCTCCCCATGAGATGGCCGGCGTACCACACTTTCGGGTACGCCTAGGTTCTTACAGAGAGCCTAGTCCTCCAGTCGGAACCATAGCATCATGTGTTTTGTGCAGGCTACGCAAAATATGCAAATCTTTTAATATGCAGGTCTCAAAATGTGCAGATCTTGTAACGCGCAGCTCGCAAAACGTGGCGGGTCGTTAAAAATTATTGGGTTTTAGTCGGTAGGAATCCGGCATAACCCATGAGCAACCCTGCGTTGACGGGTAATCCATGAGGGTGCACTTGTACGCTTGTACCATACAACGCGCAATATTAACTGTCAATGGCAAGAATCACAGGCGTGATTAATCATGGGTTCGAGGACAAACATACAAACGAACAGACGGACACAGGTGAGTGTTGGAGCTCATTTGTGCCAGCAATACTGTGCTTTAATTGCGCACGCTTTGTGCAATGCCATTGTTCAATTTGATTACCTCTCTTTATTCGTGTGTCTTGATTGGTAACTCACACAAATAAATAAAAGATGTCCAATGAAATTAACTGTGTATGTGAAGGTTAGATATGACGTTTAGAAAATTATTTATTGCCTAAGTTCAAGTTGGTCACAACGAGTAGTATGTTTTGTGATTCTCATAGTTCTGGTTTACAAGTTAACTTGTAAACTAGAACTTAATAATAACACGGTAATCTAGGTTTCGCATACTGAATTATCCAGCCCATTTGGCGGCAGTAACCACCCTTATAAAGAAGACCACCGTGAAATATAACAGTATCTGTGCTGTTTGTTCTATTTTAGTGTGTAAGTAAGAGATGACTAGTCTATTCCCTATTCTTCCCTATTCTCTTATCCTTTATTTTGCTAAAGTAGACAACGCACATGCAGTACTGCTCTCATCTCAGGGTTGACGCGCCAAAATACCAATTAGATCCATTTGACAACTTGCAGCGTCGAATTGTTGACCCAGCTCACACAACAACGATTACAATTGTTAGAATGTAGTCTCAAGGTGTATTCTACCTATTATACAATGGTAAATGGTCTGATAAGTTGTTCCAACTAATACCTACTCCGAGTTTTAGTACTGCGTGCTACAGGTACAATCTTGGTTATGGTGCTGCTGCGCACAGTTCAAATGAGTAGAAACTTTATCCGCGCGAACGCGAACTCGGTCAAGACAGAGACTAACTTTTTTATTGTTAAGGTCAGCAGACAGGCTGACGGTCCACTTGATCTTAGGTGGCTACCGTCGCCTATAAGGCTATAACACAATCAACGCCACAGGTGCTGTAAGTGCACTGCAGTCCATAGTAAAATTAATGATAGGGGAGGGATATGGTAATGGGTTCTGGTTACTCACTCACCGAAATACAACAGCACATATGCTGTTATTTCACGGTGGTCTTTTGTAAGGGGGTGGTTACTGCCGCCAGACGGGCTGTTCAAAATGACTGCAAAACGCGGTAGGTATGTCCTGCCATTACTTTCTTAATCCAGACCAGAGCCAATTTTGAAAAGTTCATTTCCATAGTTGATCCCGCCGGGAATCGAACCCGGGACCCCTGAGACATAGCATTAAGGCAAGCACCCTAACCACTCATCCAACGGGCTAAGCTCAGAACGAAAACAATTTTTAGGCACAAACTAACAAAATATGCAAACGACCATATGCCTTTAGGTGCAATATTGCACAACAAATTTTTATAGCTTTTCGGAGATAATCGAACAAATTTAAACCTGGAAAGTTATTCTTAAATATTGTATAAAATAGGAGAAAAGAAATAATAGGAGCCGATTAAAACTTAGTGCTTATAGAACGTAAGTTAATTAAAAAGCCTAAAACAAATGAGATGTCGCTGATATTTTTTTATTAATGTGACCAGAATTTTTTTAGCAGTAATTTACTGTTTTCTTTCTAGGAAACTGGAATTTTTCGTATAAACTTGCCTTTACATTTACATAAATAAAATAATAAGAAATTTTATTTCAATATTGTAATTCTACATTTATAAAATTGTTTGTCCAAAACTAAAACCACTAAGCTTAGAAAGCTAAAATTTGGAATATAGGTTTATTCTGTGTTTATTATATAAAGTAATCATCCGCTAAGAAAGGATTTTTGAAAAACCGGGGTCGGGTCACTAGTAATATATTAAAAAAAAAAAAACACGTGTCACGATGTTCCTTTTGACGCTAATATTCACAACCGAATTTAATGAAATTTTGTGAATGTGTCTGGTTAATATTGCAGTATAATATTTAATACAGCATAATACAAAGTTTCACAGAAGAAGTCGCGTGCAAATGCTATATTTAACAAAGCAACAGCTGTTATGAACTTATTACTAGATGGTAAATAGTTTTGCAAAAATTGCCAAAACAGCTGCCAAAAAGCTGGGCATCCTTTCCAAGGTGAAACGGTCTTGCATGGAGTACTGTTGCCACCTCTGGGATGGTTCTGCCCGTTACCAACTGGCCGCACTGGACTCGATTGAAAGGCGAGCAAAGAAGCTTATTGGCAATGACGCCCTTGTAGATTCCCAACTTCAAAGCCTGCAGCATCGCCGAAAAGTAGCTTGCCTATCGATTTTCTATCGTCTACACTATGGAGAGTGTGCATCTATTCTGTACGAATTAATCCAACCGGAACCGTTCCACTTGCGGAACACTAGGCGTGGACGGGGGTTTCATCCCTTCGTGATCGATGTACCTCGATCACGCACGAAGCGTTTCAGTTCCACCTTCCTTGTTCGGACTGCTAAGGAGTGGAACTCATTGCCTGCGTCTGTGTTCCCACAGAACTACAACCTCGGGGTCTTCAAAACCAAGGTAAATGGGCATTTACTGGGTAAGCGTGGTCCACCTTCGGCCACATCTACACCTCACATCAGATGAGATAGTGGTCAAGCGCTACCCTGATCTAATAATAAAAAATAAAAAAATACACTTCAAATCATTTTATTAAGAATTAAAATGCAATGGCACATGAATACAAATCTGGTGCTTATAATCTTAAATACAATATTTCATATAAAATATTAAATACAAAATAAAATATAAAGTGAATAATCTTATACCCAATATAAAATAAATTATACAATATAAAATGAAAAATGAAGTCTTATAGCCTAATGTCTACATTAAAAATATTATCACACCAAAAATCCCATTAAACTTCTAAATAATTGTTAAAATCAATCAACGTCTTGTTATTTAAAAAATTGAAGATTTAAAAGTTCTGTTTACGCTTAATAAAATCTAATCTAGATGAACGAAATTTAATAGCCTTTGAAACCTTGTTAGCGTTTAAGGAACATGCCTTGATATAAAAATAAAATAAAACATTGATTGTTGTTTGGTGCAAGTTACAAGTGCTTCTACGGCTGTATATTCTTCAATTACCTAACTCATAAATATTATGTCATAAAGTAATAGCGTTTTATATATGCATATATAGTATATATGCGTAGTATATGCATTTTATATATGCGTAGTATGTATGTAGGTTACATATATATGTATACTACGCGATTTTCACAGAGTTACTTTTAACTTCATGGTCGAAAATAAGTTACTTTTAACAGAGTAACTTATTTTCGATAAGATAAAAATGTGTAAGAGTTTTAAAGTAATAAAAACAATCAATTTTCTGATTTAATTATTACATTTGATGATGATCGTTCACAGCTGTTGTTATTAATGCACCATTGCTTATACAATAGAACTTCTTAATAAAAGAAGAGATGTCTTTCTTTCCGTCTCCTACCGACTGTAAAATGGTGAATACTCTCATGAATTGCTGAATCTCCACCTAGATTTTCTAAACAGCGTGTTGCACGCTACAGATGCGAGTTAGTTACTATTTGGATAAGGTGCCGCTGAACACGATCCCGATAAGTAAGAAACTTTATCCCGCGGTAGCACGAACTTTGGAATTATCTCAAGTGTTTTGCCTGGCATCTTGAAACGAACTGTAAACAAATTCCTGCAGCATCAGCGGCGCGCTTGTACCCCATTGGTGTTCCTTGTATTCTTAGGAGATGGTAGTTATCTAACATCAAGTGGACTGTCGGCACGAGAAATAAGAAATTGTAAATGATCAATGATGATATTTATTGCTGAATCTCAACACTAATTGCGCACGACTTTAGATTTTCATATAAAAAACCTTATACCCAAATTCTAAATTATTTGTTCCGCTGGAGTCGGAAGGTTCTAGAGTGGAGGCCACGAACTGGCAAGCGCAACACAAGACATCCACTCACAAGGTGGACAAACGACATGATAAGGGCCATGGGTCGACGGTGGATCCAGGTTATTTCTGATCGGTCCTTCTGGAAAATTAGGGGAGAGGCCTTTATCTAGCAGTGGACGTCCAAAGGCTAAGATGACGATGATGATGATGATGGATATTGACAATCAGGTTAATCAGGTTACCGTATCAGATATAATATTGGCTGGGAACTTATTAATGTCAAAGTAAAAATTGGACAGTTTTGGTGAAGAATTAGCGGCTCTTTTTCAGCAAAAATTCAATTCAGCAAGGAAAGACTAGCAATATTTTTCATTGACCCCAAAGTTGCAGGACAGTGTGCTGGTCGTGTATTCAAGAGTGCGGGAACTGCCACTCGAAATTGAATCTACGAAGATACACATCCTTATTTTAATAATGCACAAAAGTTGAAAACGGTATCGAACTTAAGGCGACTCCAGCCGCAAAACTCGTCCTGCACTGATTTGACGGGATTGCTGTGGTGGAGTCGCTACTTGAAAATCTCGGAAATATCTATTTAAAAATTAAATAAAGTATAATTCAAATTTTTCTTTTGATGAGAGTTCAGATAGTGGATCTTAAGAATTAACTATTTCAAATATTGATTATTAAGCGAACCGCACGGTTACAACATCGATATTAGACCGCAAATTAGTAATTTTTTTATATATATTATTAAATATAATTTAAAAAATAATTATGACGATCCTCTTTCATATATCCTGCAGATGATTTGAGTATTTTTTAAATTATAATTATTATGATAATTTAAAAGGAAAACGGTTACAAATAAGTGGATTTTTTATCATTAGGGGCTGGCGTCGCCTTAAGTGCCATAATGCGATCATATATTTAGGTATTTAGGCTGGGTAGAGAAAGAGATCTTTTGCGTCCACAAAACCGCGGCCGCAACTCTTCAGTTGACAGTCCGTCCATTCCATAATTAGACTACACTAATTTACTTTTTAAATATTGTTCATTAATCTTGTAACTTGTACCACACGATGCTAAGCAAAATACCAACTATTCAAAAATCAATTATTGTGGGTAACATTAAACGATTCAACACTCGTACTAATTATTTTATTTATACTCAGTTTGGCCCTTTGTCCCCTTCTGAAGCAGGACTGATCGGCTTGTCTCAATTCAATCGCTTGTTCACGTAGTGAATGGTTCTTGTGAGCGAAAGGAACACGATACGGGAATAAAACGAGCTAATGTGCAGATATTAATGTGTAATACGAAACGACACTAAAATAATACCCATTCAGTGATTGTTCATTAAGCCTTTTCGATTTAACGTTTGCATTTTTAATGAACTTGTTAATGGAGGCGCTTTGCAATTTCTTGCGGATTTATTTTGCGTATGACAGATGATTGATAAAACTATTAATCGCGAAGGAAGTAAAATTTAACAATTGCATTGTTTAAAAACTATTCGGTTACGATATAGATTTATTATAGAAATAGTTATTTGTTCAACTAGAGAGCAAAATTGTTTTTTCCTGCGAGTGCCGACTTTAAATCACGAACTAGCGAAGTAGTCTATAGAATTGAATCACGAGCGTAGCGAGTGATTCTAATATAGACTACTGAGCGAAGTGAGTGATTTAAAGGCACGAGACATAAAAAAATTTGTTCTCGTGTTAAACATACAACTTTTTACCTCAACAGCGAGTTAGGTCATCACCACTGGTATCTTCACAGCTGTAAAACTATCTTCACAGCTGGGCCAACTCTAGTTGGCCATGGTCGGCCGAATCTAGTCGGCTATGGCCGGCCGACTCTAGTCGGCTATGGCTGGACACACTAATAAAATCCTAATAATGTTATTCCTGTGAGTTAAATCGCGTGTTCGAAATTTGAATCACTTTTCCTCACGCTCGCAGCAAAAATCGATTTTCCTGCGAGTTTTTAGGCACCAAAAGCACCCTTTTCGTGCTGGAGAGGTGAAAAAAAATTATTGCAGACTCATTAATGATTAATCTATGGATAAAAAAACCATTAAAATAGTTTCATAATTATAATATTAAGTTAATTTACGAACAATGCGTACTAAACGGATGGTAGTGTTAAATAATAGTGTCATAGGTAATAGGCAGGTAAATTTAAAAAAAAAAAGAACGAGCCCCTTGGATGAGTGGTTAGGGTGTTTGCCTTGGATCGGAGTTGTTGCCTCGGCAGAGCCCGGTCCATCCGCTCAAAGGGCAAGGAGACACCGGGGAGTTTTAGTGGGTATTCCCAGTGCCGCTATGGTCAGGTGCTGGGCGAACCCCACATACTCCTACCGTCTAGCCAGCGAAAGGAAATCTGTAAGTGGATTAGTCCTCGTTAAAAAAAATAGGGTGTTTGCTTTGACTTTCTGTTCCAGGGTCCTCGGGTTCGATTCCCGGCAGGGTCAACTTTGAAAAATGAACTTTTCAAATTTGACTCTAGTCTGGATCTGGAAATTAGTGGCAGGGCACATTACATTTCGCAGTCATTTGGACAGCCCGTCTGACAGCAATAACCACCCCCTTACAGAAGACCACCGTGAAATAACAGCACGTGTGCTGTTGTGTTTCGGTGAGTGAGTAAGGGATGCCAGAGCCCATTTTCTTATCCAGTCCCTTATCCTTAACCCTACTGTAGTCGGCAGCGCACTTGCAGCAGCTAAGGCGTTGCTTGTGTTAGACGACGGTAGCCACCTACCATCAAGTTGACCATCAGCCTGTCTGCCGATCTTAACATAAAAAAGAACTAAAATTCACAATGGAATGTGAACTTTTACAGGTAAAAAAAATCTGATATTTAACTTTTATAATATGTAATTCTTATCACCATCATGTCAGTCGTAGGACCTCCATAATTATCCCATAATCTTCGAGCAGGACCGGTCTAGCGTAGGAATAATATCTGTAACCAAGTAAAATACAGAAAGGGATTAAAAACGGGGACGTTTCTATTTGCCTCTCATTCACAAAGTATTGATTTCTGTATTATTTTTAGGTGCAAGTTTTTTTACAATGTCGTGCACAGTGAATAAAAACTGAAAAAAAAAAATGAAAAAAAAAAAACTAAAAAAAATCGAATTTATTCCCTACTAACTGATTCTCTTTCGAAACATAGAATTACCTCCGACTGTGCGTTGATAGATCAGTCAGTCAGTGACAAAATATATTCTGAGAATAGAAATAGGTACTTACCTACTTATATCTTTAAACCATTCTTTCTAATTTCCCAGTTCCGAAATATCCATTCTATTCAAATTCAAATTAAAAAAATAAAAATATTAGAATAAAGAAATAGAATTTTGCTTGCTGATACTATACTTTCTGCAATATTAATATAAAATTGAGACTTGTGGTGAATTTGCAATAACTTCTACCTATGGAGTTTACCTTCAATGTATGGAATATTCAAAAGTGGGCGAATTTACTTTGTGGCGAAGTACATTTAATAATAATAAAAAAATGGGATTAAAGAACTAAGAATATACAGGAACTAAAGAATTAAGAATATACAGGATATACCCGAAAAGTGGCGCCAATTTTAATCCCTTTCTTTAGTTCGTAAACACTCAGAGAGTCCAAGAGTTTTCTTTGAGTTTTCTTCTAAGATTCATCCTTCCAACTGATTTATGATTGCCCCGTGACCACTGAGTTCCATTCAATGCGAACTAATTTGTGTTGCCACAACATTATTCCCGTTGTCATGTATTTGTCACCCCTCACACAATAGCGAAACGGTCAAATCTATCTGCCGAGTGTCAGACGCACGCCTTGCTTCACACACGTTCATAATAAGCCTCCTGTACACTATTTTATTAATAAGAGACCAACGAAACACTCTTCTAAAGCAAGAAATGCAACCGTATTCAGTAACACAAAAAGTCTAATTTATCTCGCTCGTGCTAGGTACGTGAGCCTTTTAAATTCTAGCATCACTAGTTCGGATTTCACATTACTATTTTTGGTCATAAATCGAAATAATACGTCAGTGTCGCCACATTGTTTTGTGGATTAACACCCGCTGTTTTTCTTGTTAATTGGGCGACGAATCAAAAGGGTGTTGTCGTGAATCCTCGTAGAGGAGGCTTTTATTGTTTATTACACATAAAATAATATGTTGTCGTGTAGGGTGAGAATTTTTGTATTGTTTGCAAGCATTGCTTTGTTATGGATTTGTGTCAATGTATCTTCTATAAATTAATTGTTGTTTTTGGCAGTGTTTTTGATGATTCTTGGCAATGATTCTTCAGTAGGTAATTTGTTTTCGCCTTGCTTGAATTAGCCTGTATTGTAACTTAGACTAGAGGGAAATACCTCATAAGCGCAGGATAGAATTTCTTCTCATCAAGACTGTGCATCAAGAAGGTGCCGATACCTTATAAAAAAAAACGGTATGACCGAATTATGCATCAGACCTCTTTTGCAGTGGAATATTCACTTATTTCATTGTGTTTCATAATCTATCTATACATATAATAAAATCGTAAACATTAAATATTTAAAAAAAAAAAAAAAAAAAACAATTTGTACACGTTGTACTTATGTTACCGGGGTCAAAAAATAGTTTTTAGAATTTTCATCTGTTTTTCTGTGCGTTTGTGTACGCTAATCTCAGAAACGGCTTAACCGATTTGAATGCGGTTTTCACTGGTATATTGTAGCAAGCTTCCCGTAACATTCAGTGTTTGTTTCATTCCAATCGGATTACAAATAAAAAAGTTGCGCGGTATATCGAATCTACGCTTTCGAAGTTGCGGGCTCAGCTAGTCTCTAAATTATAAGCCTTAATTTTTGTTGCAAATTTAGCTACCCTTCCAAATTACCCAGTCGACATTCAGAGTAAGACACCGTGAACTGGGATCACTTTGTGACAAGTTTGAGGTTTTTTTGTTCAAATTTTTTGTTTTTGTTTTTACCTGCTAACATCAGATCTGAAAATTATTTTAAAAAAATCTATTAGGCTATATATTCACCGAAAAATATTTGTAAAAATTTCTGTCTTTTAGTACTTCCAAAGTCTGTCACAAAGTTTCCCAAGGCATGGGGTTATTTTGTGACACTCTAAAAAAATGCTCTGCAGTTCTATAGAAAATTAATGCAGTCCTAAAATAAAAACCCATAAGCATAACAGGCTATGCATAGCAGCCTGAGTCCACAAAGGCTACGCATAGAGGCTGATTATACTCGTTATTTTTCTTAAAGTCTTTGCGTGTGGTCTATGGTGAAACTCGAATGAAACCCGGCCTGCTCCGGGGGCTGAAACTCATTGATTTTTCGGGCGAAACGATTTTTTATGAGTCTCGAGAACAAACTTATAAACATGAATGAGGAGTGAGATCGGCCTGTAGTTCTTAAGGAGAGTTTTGTCTCCTTTTTTAAAGAACAGAACATCCCTCACTTCATGACTCTGGTGTGATTCAGCTGTGTATAACGGAGTTGTAGAGCTTCTGAAATACCTTCAGGACCACAGGCCCACTCGTTTTCAGATCAAAACATGTATGGTTGTAAGTATGAGTCATAAAATAATCACAGTTTACTACGGTACCTCTAACACATATTAAAAATTGATTATCATGCCCATTGTTACATGTTATGATTTGCAAAACATGGTTAACTGTTGATAAATAAATAAATAAATAAATATCAACCGTCTCCCCAACAAGACGACGAGGTGTCAATAAATCATGTCATGGATTCCTGATTCATCCTGCCCTTGATTTAATATTGTCATAATAATAAAAACCTGCGTTAATGCGCCGACCCATAGATTAAACAGAGAGAGACTACACAGAGAGGACGATAGTTACCGAATAAGGTATTGTATAGTTACCGAAATTTCTTTATTTATAACATCCACTCCTTTAAATCTGTCTTATATTTACACAATTTGTAAAATATTACACAAATTAAAAATGGCGCCCATCATAGTTTTCGGACCAAAGGGCTTGGGGAACTAACAACATTATCTCTTTTACGCTACCAACGTATATGAGTCTGTTATTTGTGGATTGTATTTAATTATTTCATTGTCTTGTAACTAAACTACACAGTTTTTTTTATTTATACGATATAAATTAAAAAATGTCATCTTTTAACAACTTAACTTCGTCTAAAGCATTTTTTATTTGTTTGACATATTATTTTTTACCTAAGCTGTGTAAGTCCTTCTGGTATCAATTACCACTTCTTTACAGAAGAGCACTGTGAAATAAAAACACGTGTTGGTATCTACTCTTGTTTTCCCGTACGTGAGGGATGCCAAATCTACGTAAGGGGTGGAATAGCGTTAGTAGGTACATCTACAATAAGACAGTTTGATTTTGATGCGATTTAAAAAAGTAGGTAAAAATCACTTGACGAAGAAGGGATAATGCCGCATCTGCACGCAATTAATCCTAACAATCCGCCATCACCGCGTTTTGTAGCTGATGACCTTTTTTGCCCCACTTCGGCACAGCTTTTGACACCTGCCTGATGAGCGGCAGTGGTTAATGTAGCTGAAACATCAATAACACTTAGTGTCGCGGCGGCGGTCTCACAGACCCCGTGGCAATTAAGGTTAAAAAGCGATATCTTACCGTATTGCTGATACATTGTTATTAACCAGGCGGGGATTATATTAGCTACTGATTTCAATTTTACTTTACATTTTATTGGACTTTCTTTTTTTTATGTTAAGATCGGCAGACAGGCTGACGGTCCACTTGATGGTAGGTGGCTACCGTCGCCTATAACACAAGCAACGCCAAAGCTACTGCAAGTACGCTGCCGACTACAGTAGGATTAAGGATAAGGGATTAGGAAGGGATAGGGAAATGGGCTCTGGCATCCCTTACTCACTCACCGAAACACAACAGCACACGTGCTGTTATTTCACGGTGGTCTTCTGTAAGGGGGTGGTTGCTGCCGCCAGACGGGCTGCCAAAATGACTGCGAAACGCAGTGTGCCCTGCCACTACTTTCCAGATCCAGACCAGAGACAAATTTGAAAATGTCATTTTTCAAAGTTGAGCCTGCCGGAAATCGAACCCGGGAACCCTAGAACAGAGCGTTAAGGCAAGCACCCTAACCACTCAACCAACGGGCTCGTCAAAAATTTCTTGATACTTCTTTGCGTCTACTGGGCGTTTAAGATGGATGAACGCCTTATTACACAGAGTAGGTACAGCTAATATACAATGTATATTTATTTGTTAAGATGAGCGATTGTAATAAACATAACAGTAAAATAATGGCTGTAGGTACAATAAATGTATAAATCGTCTATACATATGTCAATGCATACACTTTAATAATAAGGTCCCAAGTAGTATAACAAAAATTATGTATATAAAAAAGGACATTTCTCGTATAATGATTATTTGACTGATGGAGCAGCTTGGAACTGATGGCTCAGCTGATGGCTTGTTTAGCAAATTGATGTTAAAAGAGCAACTGTGACTTTTCTTGACAGTTCTTTCTCAAAGCGGGTTAATTTGAGGGTTAACCTCGTCTCATACGATGGGCTATGGAGGAAACTACGCGCGAGACTTTTTTACCTACTGCATGTCACTAGATCACTGACTCACTGATCTAGTGACATTTCTAACCGGGAAGGAGCCGTGGGGGGGTTTGCCTCTCTAGCCGGTCGTGGAGTACGAATAAAGTTGTCGAGAAATTAATTCAAAGACCTCGCTACCTCGACCTGGTAAAAAGTCCGCGACGGGATCTCGGAAACTATGAACCCGAGAGGGACCCGGTTTGCGGAATGTCATAGAGGGTCACCGGGGGTTACCACACCGCGACACTCCGCGGACGAAGTCGCGGGCGAAAACTAGTTTCTTTATATAAAGCAAAATTTTGTTGGAATTCGTATGGAGGCTGGAATGCGGGGTGCGGTAGTAAATGAAGGTGGAGATTTTGAAGTCATATTTAAATAAAAAGGTAAGTAAAGGTGAATAGTTTTTTGTTGCGATGAGCAAATTAACATCACTACGAAATAACGGTCGGAAGACTGAAAATGTCGTGGCTATATAACTTGAGGTAGTGGACAAGATTTAAGGAGATTTCATGCTTGATCATCAACAAGGCGGAGCTTTCGAAGCTGACAGTCAATGCCTTCGCAATGGACAGTCAATGGAAGAAGGTGAAATTGTCCGCGAAAGAGAGTATTTGTGTAGTATGGGCCTCACACAAGATTCGTAATATCCATAATCGCTAATGTATTATTATTCTCGATGTGGTATAACGTAGGTACAACAAGTACTTGAAAATGTTGCGATATCATTAAGTACCTACAGAGGACTTTTAGTAGTAAGTTTTAGTATGCATTTAAGATTGCCATTGGGTTTCCTTAGTCAGAGTTCATTTCACTATCTGGTGAAGAAAGAATACTGATCCAGATGGATCTTAAAGCATTCCAAAAATGTCGTTAATTAATACTGAATACTGGTTTAGTAGTGGTTTCGCACAATTTTGTTTCGTACAAATTGTGCGAAGAACTGACTTTAAAAATAAATATATATATTTTTAGTCATTTTCGCACGCTGTCAACAGATAGTTAACCTACAATTTTATAGATAATTAGGTATAGCTTGAGTTTTAAATAGTTCTATACTTTGATATATGTACTTTGATATATTAATTATCAAAGTATATGTTTCCTCATTGTAATGTTCATTATGTGTGATAATATTTACTTAAAGTCGAAAAAAATTGGTCCAGAGGTCTTTTTATGTTAAGGTTGGCAGGCATGCTGACGGTCTACTTAATGGTAGGTGACTACCGTCGCCTATAACACAAGCAACGCCACAGGTGCTGCAAGTGCGCTGTCGTCTACATCAGTAGAGTTATGGATAAGGGATTGGGAAGGGTTAGGGAAATGGGCTCTGGCATCCCTTACTCAATCACGTGCTGTTATTTCATGGTGGTCATTTAAGGGTGTGATTACTATCCCCAGACGGACTGCCCAAATGACTGTTAAACGCAGTGTGCCCTGGCACTTCTTTCCAGATCCAGACAAAAGCCAACTTTGAAAAGTTAATTCCCAAAATTGAGCATGCAGGGAATCGAACCCAGGAACCCTAGGACAGAGCGTTAAAGAAAGCACTCTAACCACTCATCTAACGGTCTCGTCAAAATTGACCTTAATAGGGGATCGGACAAATTTTCAGAAAGTGTTTTAAATTAATCTTCATGGATATTTATTCCCATAAAAAATACTATTTTATTTATTTATAGCCTTTTAGATACTCAAAATCATGTTTTAATATTGTTTGTTTGAAAATGCCGCCAAAACGCCACGATAGTTCACCTGAGAGCGCGTAACGTCATTTGTGGTCATATCATAACAAAACAGCTGCATTGGCATAAGACAATGATTGCCCACAAATGACGTCACGCACTGTGATTGGTGTTTCAGTATAGATTAAAAATATTGTAAATACTTAATAAAATTTTATTTCTTCATTTAAAAGTATTTAAATGAATTATATTAAATTATTATTCGATAAATAATCGTAAAAAATTATATATTTTCTTTTTAAGTACATTTTAGATTTTAATCTGATTACTGTCCGATCCCCTATTGTGATAGATTCTCGGTTCTAATAGATATTGACATACTACCTTTACTTGCTACACATTTGAATTTGCTAATACTGCAATTCAATTGTCGAAAGCACTGACCAAAAAATCACAGTTTCTCATAAAATTGTACAACTTTTAATAGCTTCACATTCTCCAAGATCGTTAAGTAGTTTCAGAGATTCGTCATCAGATATGACGTACACGAGTACAATAATTATAGCCGGTCCGTTTGTGGGTTCTCAATGTATTGAGGGAATGTATGTTGGGAATGTGTCGGTCGCGACACCGAATGTATCAAATTTGATACACCATCTTCTCATTATATGTGCGCGGTAAAAAGGATTGATGTGGCGTGGTCCAATTCAAATGCTGAGGCTAAAATTATTTTTAGAAGTTGAAAAAAAAAATTAAAAAAATTAATTTTAATTTTTTTTTATATTAAGATCGGCAGACAGGCTGACGGTGCACTTGATGGTAGGAGGCTACCGTCTCCTATAATACAAGCAACGCGGTGTTGCCTGCCACTACTTTCCAGATCCAAACCAGGTCGAACTTTGAAAAGTTCATTTTCAATGTTTACCTTGCCAGGAATCGAACTCGGGAACCCTTTAACAGAGCGTTAAGATAATCACCCTAACCACTATCCAACGGGCTTTTAATAATTGTGTGTTAAATGAAAAATACATATTTTTACCATTTTATTTTACTAATATATCGTATACGAATTGTCTAAGAACTATGGGACTCTTTCATGCAATGTTGCAATGACATGTATCTACTTTACTAGATTATGGATAGACTGCTCCATGATGAGAAAAATTATACTACCTCTAGTATGATCCTTGTTCTCTTGTAACTTGCACCACCACTCACTAATGACTAGTTTGGGAAAAACGTTTAAATGCGTCGCTATAGCACATGTTTATAGTGTGGTCATTCGTCACAGTGACACTCTGCGGTCATGTGCCGTGGCTCGTTTTCATTCAACTTCACTTCTATACAATGGACACTTCATAACTCAGCCTTGCGTCAAACACAAACTCCACTGAATTCAATAAAATTTTACTGTCTTCTTGTTCGCTTGTGGAAACTCTATAGAAATTTTCTTTTTCTATACACTTTCTATAGAAATCACAAAAAATGGATAAAATATTAAGCTTTTTTTTATTATTAAATCAAGGTAACGCTTGACCACTATCTCACCTGATGTGATATGCAGATGCGGCCGAACGTGGATCACGCTTACCCAGTAAATGCCCATTTACACTGGTTTTTAAGACCCCGAGGTTGTAGTTCTGTGGGAACACAGACGCAGGCAATGAGTTCCACTCCTTAGCAGTCCGAACAAGGAAGGTGGAACTGAAACGCTTCGTGCGTGATCGAGGAACATCGACCACGAAGGGATGAAACCCTCGCCCACGCCTAGCTGATATGAAAGAAAAAAATCACATTGAAAATCACTTATTAATTGTTTTATTTATAATTGACTAGCTTTTGCCTACGACTTCGCCCTAGTGTCTATATAATTCTTACAGCCTATGTGTAATTCTGATCTATAAACTATATTACTGTAAAGTTTCATCAAAATCCATTCAGTCGTTTCTGTGCGAAAATGTAACTTATATCCGACCGCACAGATTTTCTCATTCTCATTATATTAATAGGATATAATTTATAACAGAAATTTCATTTAAACTTGTGATTGTGAGCGACTTGAAACTTGTGGATCAGTCTTGCTGTGAGAGACCACGTATCGGCTCATACGTAATTATTGACAGGATGCACTGATTATATAATTTGGGCTTCAGACATTGTGACAATGATGACGAGAACAGATCATGTATCTTCTCGAATGCAACCCAATTCACTCGGATTCTTCTGTCAACATCTTTGTCAAATATGTTCTTGCCTAATTGGATCGTTTGTCCCAAATGGAGGTACTTCAAGAGTCACACCCTCTACGGTTACGGGTCCTGGGAGAATATGCTCGTTGATATGATCGTTTGAATTCAGGCTATCCAATATCCCTCTGAGTTCTTCCAGTGACGGTGCCAGAATGACTATATCGTCAGCAACACGGAGGTGAGTGAGATATTCACTGTTGATATTAATCATGACACACTAATAAACTAGGTATGTAGGTAATATAGAAATTTATAAAAATAACAATAATTCGTATTTTTATTTGAACGCGCTAAATTCTGGAAGTCAGATTTCAATTGTATTTGATACCCCAAGGTTATCGACTATTTAATCTATTGAAAACAATTTATTACCATATTGGTTTGTAAATTAAAGGTTTCTAATGACTACTGAATTCCTTATCTAGTCCTGAAATTTACAAACCATCCCTTTATTTTTCTAGTACTAGGGTATTTAAAAGTATTAGTATGTTTAGGGAGACATATTGTGTAGTCTACATATACAGATATACATTCTTCAATCTTCAACAAGTGGAAAGGAATGACCTGGGAATGGCACAAAATCTATATACTAATATTATAAAGCTGCAGAGTTTGTTTGTTTGTTTGAACGCGCTAATCTCAGGAACTACTGGTTCGAATTGAAAAAATATTTTTGTATTGAATAGTCCATTTAACGAGGAAGGCTATAAGCTATATAACATTACGCTAGGATCAATAGTGTTATATATAAGCAGTGTCCAGTACCGCGCGCCCCACGTGCACTCCACCGCTGTATGGACCAATCTGCTAGTCACCAATAAGAGTTGATTTGAAAAAGAAAAAAGTCAGAAAGTGAAAACAAACTCACAGCGCGGGCTGGCGTAGTGATGCAATGGTTTGGTGAAAGAAAAAACTGAGCATATAGTTACCGATCTGAACTGAAATATACACGCCACCGAAGATTGCTAACCACCCAGGGCATACAGCCTCCTCGTGATGTTCCTATAGACATATGTTCCTATATCCGAGCTATAGACAGAAAACCTAATGACACAATACCTAATGATGTTTAAATGAGTTTCAATGAAATATGATGACGATGATCTCATAGCTATTTCCTACATCAATTAGCGGTTACCATATACCTTCATACCGTCGGCTTTGATGTTTTCAAATAGTCATTCTATTAAATGCTGCATGGCAAAAGAAAAGAATTTGCGGTTTGCACATAATCTTTTCTTTGCGTGGTAAAGTTATCTTAGTTTAAGTTTCTAATAGCCTCGTCGGGAGCAAAGAATCCGTCACTTAATGTGCATGTTGTAAAGAAATCTAAAAATGATAACTCATTTAAGTAAAACCAATTTTGTTGAGATTTTTAATATTATTTAAGTATATTTCAAAATGGTTGCCCTAACCGTTTTATTATACAGAATTTGAGTAGTAGCAGAGCACACTGCGTTCTATAATGTTAAGCTGGCAACCCATCCAACGATAGTAACCATCCAGAACAGAAGACCATGGAAATGTTGTTTTGGCGAGTGATTAATGGACATCTTTTCATATATTTTTTGTTTATTTATATAAACTTTTACAAGCAACTTTTATAACTTTTATTTATATTACAGACTAGCTGAGCCCGCAACTTCGAAAGCATAGCGTTATTCGATATAGCACGTAACTTTTTTATTTGTAAACCGATTGGAATGAAACAAACACTGAATGTTACGAGAAGCTTGCTACAATACACCAGTTGAAACCGCATTAAAATCGGTTAAGCCGTTTCTGAGATTAGCGTGCACAAACGCACAGAAAAACAGACGAACAGATACACAGACAAAAATTTGAAAAACTATTTTTTTGACCCCGGTAACATAAGTAAAACGTGTACAAATTGTTTTTTTGAAAAAATATTTAATGTGCAGACACGGCTCGTTTACGATTTTATTATATTTATTTATTTAAAAATTTACAGATAGTTTACACATATAGTTATTCGGTGACCTTTACACTAAGCATTGAATTGTAAAGGCCAGAATTTAACAAGATACATATAAAATTTGAGAATTAAACAATAGTCATTAAAAGAAAAGGAGATTTGGGTGTCTGTCTGTCTGTGTGTGTGTGTGTGTGGGCGCGCCAGCAAAATCCTGTTTCAGATAGTAAGCTAGTGTTGTGACTTATTGGATGCCTTTCAGTAAAAGTTCAATAGCGTCATAATGAAGTCCGAGAAGCCAATTCCGAACAATGGGTTTGATGCTCTTGGCATTTTTGTCTTTTATAACACAATGCTGGTTTGTTTTGTTGTAAATATAAATATGGATAAATAGCTTATGAAACACATAGAAATAAGTGAATATTCGACTGCAAAAGAAGTCTGATGCATAATTCGGTCATACCCGTGCATCAAAGGTTAATGTATTTTTTTTTTTTTTTTAATTGAAATAACTGTGTTTTTTTATTATTGTATATATACTTAATAATAATAGTTATATTGTTAAATATAGGCTAAACATTAGACATCAAACTATCCATACGAGATGTATATATGTATTAGATACATTGTATATTATGTATTAGATACATAGGTGAACTGTTGTACAAATGAAAGCTCCGACATACAATTTCTGGCGTATTAAGACTTTCACTGATACTTTAGAAAACATAACTCATAACTCAAAGCTTGAGATGCAATCAGACGAATAAGAGAAAGCTAAATGTTAGAGCCAAAGAAAACTCTCGCTTTGATTGGATTATGCTTATACACAAATATCAACAGGGTCTGGATAAAGTCTCTTCCCCTTTAGAAAATGGTGACGAGGGTCTCGTTATCACAAGCGTCCTCAACTCGGCGGGTGACCAATCTTAACTAATTACGGAAGCGGACGGCGGCGGGCTTTGATTGTCATCATCTCGGCTTCATCAAAGTATTTACAAATTTATTAACAAGCGATCGAATTACGTTTGTTAAAACAAATCTAACAATATGTAGTTTTTTTTTAAATAGGTTATAAGTTTTTTTAATGTTCAGGTTGACAGACAGACTGACGGTTCAGCTGGTAGGTGGCTACCGTCGCAACGCCACAGGTGCCACAGTTGCGCTGCAAACCATAGTAGGATTAAGATAAGGAAGGGGTGGGTAATGGGCTCTAATGATCTATATAGGTAATATTAAATTTGATTAGTTAAAAATTATATTAAACAATCTACATTAATATAATTATCATAAGATTGTTATATAAAATATCCGCAGACATATATTTAATATCGACATTCGCGATACTTCTGGAAGCAACTCTCTTTATCAAATGAAATCGTTTATTTCCCATAAATAGGATAAAAAATACGATTTAAATTCATCATCTGAGACATAGGTATTCTCCCATAATTTTTCAATATGACACTTTAGAGTTATGTGATAATTAGTAGGTATGATATAAGTTAGTTTCTCATATTTTGACGAACCAGTTGGAGGAGTGGTTAGGGTGCTTGCCTGAATGCTCTACTCAAGGGTTTCCGCGTTCGATTCCCGGCAGTGTCAACTTTGAAAATGAACTTTTCAAAGTTGGTTCTAGTCTGGATCTAGAAAGTAGTGGCAGGGCACACTGCGTTCGCAGTCATTTGGGCGGCCCGTCTAGCGGCAGTAACCATCCCCTTATTGCTGTTGTGTTTCGGCGAGTAAGGGATGCCAGAGCCCATTTCCCTATCCACTCCTAATCCCTTATCCTTAATCCTATTGTAGTCGGTAGCGCACTTGCAGTTGGCGTTTGATCAACTTTGATCAACTATCCAACTTGATCGAATAAATTACTCAATACCAATAAATTACCAAATACGGTGGTAAAAACTCAGGGTTGGCATTAGTTGGAACAATTCATCAGAGCTCACCATTGTACAGCCGGTAGTTTACACAAAGGAAAGCTAATTAACTAATCTCTTCTTATATTGAGACTAGCTGACCCAGCAGACGTTGTCCTGCCAGAACCTGAAAATAATTCCGTAACCCGATTGTGGCGCCACCTATTTTAATCATATGTTAAAGTGACGCGTCTCTTCACGTCACGTCAATGAAAGACGGTTAAATTGTTTGAATATTCTTCATACAAAATTACTAAAATAGCTATTAAAAAATCGAGGATGGGGGTAGGAGGGTGAAAAATACTTTACGACCTATTCTCATTCCTACCAAATATACAAAAAAAATCATAAAAATCGGCCTAGCCGTTTCGGAGGAGTTTTGTGACAATCACTGTGACACGAGAATTTTATATATTAGATGTTATATTTATATTATATTATATAATATTATATAAATTGTTATATTTATATTTATATACTACTGTCATGATGTCTTCGACAATTCCTACAATTAGACGCTGCAAGGTGCCACCCAGAGGTGAGAGCAATACTTCGTACGGGGCCTAATCGGGACGTTATAGAGATTCAACAAAAACACTTAATCGCTGATGAAAGTTCAAATTGCTGGGCAAGTCTTATATTGAGCAATAAGTAGGTAAGTAAATACCAAAATTTGAACTTTAAAATACAACCACCAGTTTCTGTATAGCTATTTTAAGCTATCCATTGAATGTAGCAATTATGCCGCACGTCTACCTTATTAATCGAAGTCTCGATTGTTAATTACGATCAATTTACGTAATTATTCGATAATGAGATCACCTGGTCAAGGAAAAAGTGCCCAATCGTTTCGAGCTCGACTGGATATAAAGGTGAAAAAGGCAAATATTCATTTAATTAACTAAATATATGTATAATGTATATATTACGAAGTTTGAAAACACAAGTGGTCCTTTAAAACATTTTTCCAATGGTAGCTGCAAATATGCGACCATAGCAGAATTAGAGATAAGGCTTTGGGACGGAATAGAGAAATGGGCTTTAGCATCCCTTTACACATTCTGGTATTTCACGATGGTCTTCAGTAAGGTGGTGGTTAGGTTAGTGGCTGCCCAAATGACTGAGAAACTCCTTGTACCCTGCCACTATTGCCACACTTTTTAAAATAGTATTAATATTAATATTAATATTAATATTAATTCATCAGAGCTCACCATTGTACAGCCGGTAGTTTACACAAAGAAAGGCTAATTAATTAATCTCTTCTTATATCTTATATTGAGACTAGCTGACCCAGCAGACTGATTTTTTTCCTCATCATCACAGACCACAAGCGTCTACTGTTGGACATAAGCCAACATATAACTGTTATATGTTGGCTTATGTCATAACATGTTGAACCTGAGTGTCACTACACTATGATTATTCTCTTGAGGCCATTCCTTCACCGAGCGGTGGTTGACGCACGAAGACGACCAGTTCCACTTTCTCCATTTCTCCACTTCAAGACTCTTCTAACCCAATTGCCATTCGCTGCAAGACAGGTTTCCATTTCAATTGAATGATTCTTTGGGCTATCTCAAACACATTGGTTTTATTGGTTTTCCGACTGATCTCAGTATTTATACGATCATAATCCAATATTTGAACGAGACATTTCAATAGTGGCAATTCGCACTGGTTATAAGTGGTCTTAAGTCTTCTTTTTTTTTGGTTACGAAAATCCGTATTTAAAAAGAGCCGAAGCCATTAGTAATATTGAACATAATTAGTTTATCAAACAAACCCACAGACATTTCAATTATATTCATATAGTTTATTTAAATTTTATTTCAAAATATAAAAATTTGTATACAAAGTCAAGTTTTACACACATGTAAGTATAACAATTACGGGGACAGAACTATAAAGAAGCGACTACAGTTCTCTCTTAAAATAACTTATCGGAGGACATCTTCAGGGATGAAGGAAGTTGAACTAAACATCACCTGGATAATGATATTAAGATTACATATATTTCAGATTACTTAGATTCTTAGATGACTTGCAATGAAAGCTTAGAATAAGCTTATATAAGTATGTATATATTTTATGCGAGTTCGTTTAATCTCACAATCAAAATGTTGTACAGTTTTTTTTATTGTGTTAGTTCTTAACTGTTTATTGTTTGTTTAATAACTAAATAAATAAAGTGCTAGTAAAAAAAATTGAGGTAAAAATTGTAAGAGCGCTGTAAATTGTACCAGTAAACGTATAAGTGTGTCAGTATCACGTCGTAAGGAGGTAACTTAATATTTTGCAAGTAAAGCTCGCATGATAGCTTCATTGAACCGACCACCTCGGACTTCGGCACAGGCGCACATTGGACTCACCCACACGTGAAACGGATCCTTATCACATTTTCAGAACTCACATATCCGACATATGTACCTACAGTGTGATGAAGGTACACTTATACACATACCTACTTATGCATACTAAACATTTACATATTAAGTTTCACTTAGATTTTTTCACATGTTTTATAAAACAACTAGCGACCCCATTGCAAGGATGTAATTTTTTTCTGAACATTATACACATTTAGAAAGAAAGAAGAAAGAAGAAAGAAAGAAAGAAAGAAAAATTTATTGGCATTTAAACAGAAAAACATATGAACAAAACAAAAAAAAAAAAAAACATTAAAAGTAAACACCAAAAGGACACAACTCAGCTTAGGCTGCAACATTGTTACAGCGCTGATTTTCAGTTGTGCCCTTGCCGATGTCTCATGTATCACTCATTTATCACTCTTTCCATTAGTAAAAACCTTATCAAAAACCTGTTTGTGGTTTAGGAGAAGTTAGCGCAGAAACAGACAGAAACGGAAAGCGATTCTATTTTACAAGTAATGCTAGAAATACATCTCCGGCTACAAACTGCTTATACGTCAACTAGCGGGCAATTAATTCGCGTATCTACGCGACTTGAAGTAATTGTATTTTACCTATTTTTAATACGTTAACTCGCGGACAATAGGGCGTACAGTACAGTTGAAAATACGGATGCATTTTTTTCTGTTAATTATATATACAAATCTTCCTCATTCATCGCTCTTTCCATTAGTGAAAACCGCATCAAAATTGAGTTGGTGGTTTAGAAAGAATTAGCGGAGAAACAGACAGAAACGAACAGTATAAATTTGTATAAATACCTAGATCCTACTAATATTATAAATGCGAAAGTTTGTATGTTCGGATATTTGTTTGTTTGTTACTCAATCACGCCAAAACGGCTGAACGATTTGAATGAAACTTGGCAAACCGATAGTTCATTACCAGGATTAACATATAGGATACTTTTTATACTGGAAAAATGTTAAATTCCTGAGGGCTCGTCTAAAAACATCAAAAAATCGGCGCCACCGTCGTCACAGCGATAAAGATGTCAGCCGTTATATTACTCATATTATGTTTTATGTTATATTTTTCATTTATTAACGCGGATAAAGTCGGCACCAACTAGTATAGAATATATATGTATAAAAGCACTATTCGGGATAATGTAAGACGGAACAATAAAATATTTTTTGTCAAATAAAAGGACCATTTACTTTGACGATTACACAAAACAACCTTTTGACATCCTTCATCTTATTAATTACCTAAGTGTTTCGAGTGACTCTAATGATGAAGAGGCACTTGCGGTCTTTCTGTTTTATTATAGAAACAGAAGACGATTTCGAAAAGAAAATTTAATTATTCTTTAAATAGAAAACAATTTATTACCATATTGGTTTGTAAACTAAAGGTTTCTAATGACTACTGAATTCCTTGTCTAGTCTAAAAATCTTACAATCCATCCCTTTATTGTTCTAGTACTAGGGTATTTAAAAGTATTAGTATGTTTAGGGAGACATATTGTGTAGTCTACATATACGGATATACATTCTTCAATCTTCAACAAGTGGAAAGGAATGACCTGGGAATGGCACAAAATCTATCCTACTGATATTAAAGCTGAAGAGTTTGTTTGTTTGAACGCGCTAATCTCAGGAACTACTGGTTCGAATTGAAAAAATATTTTTGTTTTGAATAGTCCATTTCTCGAGGAAGGCTATAGACTATATAACATGGCGCTACGATAAATAGTATTATATATAAGCACTAATAAGCAGTGTCCAGTACCGCGCGCCCCATGCGCACGCCGCCGCCGTATGGGCCGCAGCGAAGCGTGGCCGAGTTCAGCTAGTTTAAAATAACGTTATTACTTATCGGTGAATAATAAAAAGGAAAAAAATAACACTGCAACGAAATTGAAGAGACAGATATCAATTTTGTGTCTTGAATAGACAAAACAGACTAGCTTTTCTTTGAACTATTAAAGTAAGTAGTAAACTGCAGACGAAACTCAGTGTTAAACTAGTGGAGTTAATAAAGCGCTTAAAAACCACAATACAGATATCGCATTACAGTAATTTTGGAAAAAAATCGCAGACAGCGGACACAATGAGTTCGCCATTTCGCGGTAAAACCGTTTATAAAGAGACAGTCAACGCTGCAAGTTAAAACATTAAAGCGGGTTTTGAAATAATCACATTTATACCAATTGTATGTAAGTTATTCGTTCGTTCGTTCGTTTCAGCCGATGGACGTCCACTGCTGGACATAGGCCTCCTGCAATGACCGCCAAACACCACGATTTTGTGCCGCCTGAAGCCAGCGACTCCCCGCGACTCTTTTAATGTCGTCAGTCCACCTAGTGGGGGGTCTGCCGACACTGCGTTTCCCGGTGCGTGGCCGCCATTCCAGCACCTTAAGTCCCCAACGTCCATCGGTCCTACGAGCTATGTGCCCCGCCCATTGCCACTTCAGTTTTGCGATACGTTGAGCTATGTCGGTCACTTTGGTTCTTTTGCGGATCTTCTCATTTCTGATTCGATCGCGCAAAGATACTCCGAGCATAGCTCTCTCCATCGCCCGCTGAGTGACTCTGAGCCTTCTTATGAGGCCCATAGTAAGCGACCATGTTTCAGAACCGTATGTCGTCACTGGCAACACGCACTGTTTGAAGACTTTAGTCTTCAGGCACTGAGGGATATTGGACGAGAAGACATCCCGTAGTTTCCCGAACGCTGCCCAACCGAGTTGGATTCGGCGAGTTGGATGTAAGTTATTAGTTGTACGCAATATGGTAATTATATACATAAAAGAGAACTGTCCGCTTTGTCTGTTTCTTCACTAACTTCTTCTGAACCATCCAACGGATTTTGATACGGTTTTGAAAGAGTTATTGAAACAATTGAGTTATTGAAATGGAAAGAGATATTGAGTTATTATGTTTATTGAAACAAGGACGGTTTTTGTATATAAACAAGGACGGTTCCTTTCCCATCCCAATCCCTTATCCTTAATCCTACTGTAATCGGCAGCGCACTTGCAGCACCTGTGGCGTTGCTTGTGTTATAGGCGACGGTGACCACCTATCATCAAGTGGACCGTCAACCTGTCTGTCGACCTTAAAATAAAAAAATCATCTAAGCGTAGCCATGGCAAAAAAATAACTATAAAAAAATTAATTCAAAATTCCATTTATATTATGTATATTTTTTTACCTAATATAGTTCTCATATTTCTCCAAGGTTTATATGGCAAAATAAATATTAATAAGCGACAAAAACTGCTTGTATCGATAATAGATAAAAAAAATACATTTCACAAAGAATCCATTTTATTTTATTCCTCTTTATTTACATTTTAAAAAAACTGCAATAGATGCTGGTCTATATAATAAATAAATCGCTTCCGCTTTAGGACTTGCGCTGCTGTAATGTGATACTAGTTTTACCCGACTTCGGCTGTCTTACATCCCGACCCTAATTTTACACCTCATTAACCAATTTCCACGTCTTTTTTACGTTAAACCAGTGTCTCGTGAAAGATTCCCTTGCAATTTTTCCAAACATAATCTCATTATGTTTATGTAGACCGTAAACTTTGGTATCCATTACACTAATTATTATATTGAATACAACATAATATGTAATTTAATATTTTATTGTAATTGCTCAAATATTTGCTCTAACGCTATTGAGCCCAGAACTGCGATTCGGTATGGCAGTTGTTCTTTTTGAGGGCTTGCAGATATTTTTTTAATAATTGAATTTTATTTTATTTATAAGAAGTAAAAATACAGCCAATTTTATAAGAAGTAAAAATAAGCCATTATATTACAAAATTAAATATGAAAAAAAAGGAATATTAAGAAAAGAGACGAAACAAATATCTATCTATATATAATATACCTTTTTTTTATTAATTAAAGGTTTTTCAAAAAAAAAAATTAATGTTAAGGTCGGCAGACAGGCTGACGGTCCACTTGATGGTAGGTAGCCACCTACCACTTCCATATCCAGACCAGAGCCAAATTTGAAAAGATGATTTTTCAAAGTTGACCCAGGCGGGAATCGAACCCGGGAACCCTAGAACAGAGCGTTAAGGCAAGCACCCTAACCACTCATCCAACGGGCTATTATCTTTATTTTATCTATTATCTTTAAGATACTTATATCTTTAAGAATAATAAAATC
The DNA here is from genome assembly GCA_910589475.2 of Bembecia ichneumoniformis. Classification (NCBI taxonomy): domain Eukaryota; kingdom Metazoa; phylum Arthropoda; class Insecta; order Lepidoptera; family Sesiidae; genus Bembecia; species Bembecia ichneumoniformis. Next base: position 2,219,686 of record OU342531.1, read on the forward strand.
AATGCATATTTACCTAGTGATTGGAGGTCCTACTGGCTTCAAATACAACGGGCATATTAAAAATATGCTCATTAGCTAGTTAATTTAATATTTAATCCAAAACGTTAGCGGCAAACGATGCCTATCAGTGTTCGCCACTAAATTATAATCAAGCTCACAAATTAGCGAATGCTTTGCAAAGTTCGTTAAACGCAGGTGCCTGGGCGCACTATATTTTACAAATATTCTTCGCCAACCATAATTGCGACGACATTTTGAAGCTGATAAAACTAGCAATATGTTAATTTATCCCTGCGAGGATACAACTTTTAGATCATTAAAATTTCGTTTCATTAGTACAAACTAGAACAGGAAAAAAATATTATTTACTTCGTAGTTAGTTCAAACTTCAAACCAGTACTTTTTTGTGATAGTGTTCAGAAGGCTTGTTTGTCTATGTCATGATATGATATGTATCACTCGCCACCTGTTAGTGGGTTTTAACATAGGTACGTAAAATTAAAAGACTCATCCTTGTCCGTGGTTCAGATAATTAACACTAGTTTATTTTTGACATTTATTCCAAATTTCCGATTTAATTATATTTCTATGTATGATTTTTTTTTTTGATAAATTTTTCACAATTTTTTTTTTCTAAATTTATTCCCGGGATGCTACTTTGACTTTTATTGGCGTAGGCTGTGCCTCCTTTAATTGCGGCGGCATCTGCCATGTTATTTTTCCTGTTCCTTGTTGTGTGTTTTTTTCGGTGCCTGCCTCGTTGGAGGCCATGTAATCCAAATTCAAATTCAAATTAATTTATTTGCTGAATATGGTATACAAGTTGTAAGTTTTTATACATATATGTCCACATATTCTACCGACAAGCAGTATGCAAATCAAGACAAAATAAAAAAAAATAAAAAACTAAAAGACATGATTTAAGGACATAGTTTGCATCGTTTGCACTATATAGTTTTATCACTCAAAAATTCTTTGAGGGAATAATATGCTTTTTCCACCAGAAAATCACGTAATTGTTTCTTGAACAGTGTCAGTTTTGCAATATTTCTTATATTTATTGGAATTTTATTGTATAAGTGTGGTGCCATACAAAAGACACTTATTTTTTTTTCATTTTAGTTTTGTCAGGGACCATACAAAGCTTATCATTATGTCGTGGACGCTCCATGAACTTAAATATGTTAGAATTTTCTTTTATGAACATTATACACTCAAATATATATAATGAAGGCACAGTCAAAATTTTTAACTTTTTGAAATATATTTTGCATGATTCTCATTGTTTTAAATCGTAGATGGCTCTAATACACTTTTTTTGAGCTTTAAATACTCTTTGATTATCAGTAGAGTTTCCCCAGGAAATAACACCATATCGTATGATTGCAGCCGCTAGGCCATGTTAGGCAGTAACTACTGCAGATAGTTCTACTATTTTTCTCAACTTATTTAAAGCAAATGAATGCTAATAATAAATAAATAAATAAATAAATAAATAAATAAATATATTTAGGTTTATACATACTGTCAAATCTGAATCCAGCATCGATCCGCGGCCCTTATTAGGTCTTAGTCTATCTTGTGGGCAGCAGACATTCTACGCTGCGTTTGCTATTATACAGCGCCATTATAGAGCCGTTATAATAACCTTGGTTTATTAGGTTATACAGTCCTAATAAACGTACCATTACACCCTGCAACTTTATCTCGTTTCTATAATAAATTTTAAAAATAATTTTGTCTGTTCGCAGGTCATTTTATCAGTATTTTTGGCGACTTCAATTGCAAAAGTAGAATTATGTCTTGCAAAGGCTTGATTGATCGAAATATAAAAATTGAAATCTAAATTGAAACCAAATTTATCGTAGCTATATAATACTGTTATTTATTCTGTGGTATGGTGTATACTTACAAATTAAATGAAACACATTATGCCACCCATTATAGGATTACCCCTATCGTCCAATCAGCATGATAAGATTGACTTGATCAATTGGACCAATTGGACGTTTCTTGTCATGCAAAATGTCGTGTATTGCCAGCCTTATACGAATATATTGAAAAATGACAAATTATTGCAATAGTTTAGAAATATGTGCTATTATTTAAGGGAAAAATAGCAACTATGGTTACTGTCGCTAGATGGACTGCAAATTTATAACTGTGGAATGCAGTGTGCCCTGTCCCTCAGTTCTGCACTCTGCATTATAACTCTGCAGTTCAACCAGTAGTTCTAACCAGTAGTCCAATTGGTAAGCTTCGAAAATTGGTAGGTTTTTTCTTTGGCCAGCCTAGAGCTGACTCAGAGTGTTAAATAATCAAAAGTCAAATAATGAAAAAAAATCTTATATATATAAAAACGAATCCCCATTCCCCTTGGTCACGGCATCACGCATGAACGGGTAGACCGATTTTAATTCGGTTTTCACTAATGGAAAGAGAGATAAACGGGGAATGTTCTTATATATAAAAATTGCACGCCGGGCGAAGCCGGGAGCGGAACGCTAGTGTTTAATAATAATTAATTAATATTTTTTATATACACAAACAACCAGCTGACGGTCCACTTGAAGGTAGGTGGCCATCACGGTCGCCTTTAAAATACCTCTATTTTAATTTATTAAGTAAATTACTTAATTAATTAAGTAATTTGTTATGTAAACGCGCTGCCTACCTTATGATAAAATGGAAGGGAATGCTGCATCCTTTATTCACACAAGAGTGGTCTTATATCATTTTTCACTGTGATGGTCACAGTTAGTGGTAAAATGTTTTTATTGACTGTTTATGAGTACGGAACGCAATATGCTTCCGCAATGTGTCCTCCCACTGACAATTTATTTATATTTACCAACACAATAGCAGCCACGTCCAGTTCTAATGACAAAATCTATAGCTAATACCAGTATACTCGTTAATGAGTCGCACGAGTGCTTTTGTTTGCTACGATTAAGGGCTATAAAACTTTGAAAAATGTATAGCAACTGTGAAGTCTGTACGAAATAGGGTATGTGGTATTAAGAGTCCATGAGTTGGCTCATTTTGTTGTCAGCGAGCAGTGCCACCTCGTTAAAATTTCTGTGCACAATTACACAGCGGTCGGCGCGCGACCAGTCAGCTCGCATGGCTTGCGGACCATACACACTCTACGACCTCCAAATGGTAAACATTTTTCAGTTTTATCATTACAGGCATTTATGAGAGTATTCTCAATTTTTAATTCAATTTATATACTAATGATAAGAAAAAGGCGTAGATTTTTTTTTTATTTCAATAGGCACCTATTATTTATTATTTTGTTTCATGAATTCCTGCGATAATCTTTTTTTTTTTATGTTATGTCGACAGACAGGCTGACGGTCCACTTGATGGTAGCTGGCTACCGTCGCCTATAACACAAGCAACGCTACAGGTGCTGCAAGTGCGCTGCCGACTACATTAGGATTAAGGATAAGGGATTAGGAGGGGATAAGGAGATGGGCTCTGGCATCCCTTACTCACTCACCGAAACACAACAGCACGTATATGCTGTTATTTCACGGTGGTCTTCTGTAAGGGGGTGGTCACTGCCGCCAGGCGGGCTGCCCAAATGACTGCGAAACGCAGTGTGCCCTACCACTGCGATTGGTAGATTTATATAAATGTTCGGCCACTGGTCAAAATTCCACCATAATCATTTCGAAGAGGATTTTTTTAAAAGCTTCCATTTTTTTTATTGATCACATAAACAAATGATAAAAAGGTACTGAACTATACAGTGTGTTTTTTTTTAACTGGGACAGTATGGGGAAATCCGAAACCATAGAAGATACAGAGAAAGTGTCTTAACAACCATTAAGTCTTTTTTTGTGAAAACAATTTTGACATAGTAATTTCTTTGGTCAAGCTTGAGTTGGCCATAAAAATGAGTCAATTTGAAAAAAAAAAATTTAATGCGGATCGACTCAGTTTCATATACTTAAGGATTATTTTACTGTGTTGGAATAAAAAATCTGAGCAGCAGAATTTAGTCAAATTTAATGAAATGTTTCATAGATGTATGTAAGATGTTATATAGATGTATGTAAGATAGTTTTAATGGAAAGTACATTAAAGTGAGTCCAGACCATAAAACAAAATATTTTATAAAACATAGTTATATATCATGTTTTATATGTGTTGACGATATGTCTTAATAAAACAAATTTATATAACACTTGCGGGTGAGTAACGTCATCCATCACGTGTACTTATGATGCGACCGAGACAATAGAGTATATGCCTATTATCCAAAAAGTGTGTATGCTTAATTATTGATCAATTTTAAGCTATAAATGTTATATCTTGTATAAATAATAACCAGATAACAATGATGAAACACAAAAAAAGCACGTTTAAATGCCGTCTAAACACCCATTAGTTGTCATGTGGTCTGTATGATGTCATCAAACAAGGAGAGACTGGAAAAACGAGTTTTGTTTTAAATGTGATATTTTTTTGTGTTTTATCATTGTTATCCGGTTATTATGTATGCAAAACAAAAAAAATAGCTTAAAATTGATCAACGATTAAGTTCACACGAGTACTTTTTGAAATATACCATATTGTAGACATGTCAGATAACATTGTCTTATTGCACTGTTAATTTTATCTAATTTTTGTATAATTTTGTATAATTTTACAGTCATAGATTTAGATCGTAGATCTATGTAGACAGTCATGTTTTATGTTGCAATATTATACAGCAATGTTAGATAATGAGTACTTGTTATACAACAAAGTTATATTATTAACTAGCTGAGCCCACAACTTTGTACGTGTGGTATACGGTGTTAAAGTATTGAACTTAAATACTGGATGAATTAAAAAGGTTTTGTAATTCAAACATAGAAAAAGAAGATGTTGTTTTTGACGTAGAAAAAAAATTGAAGAGAGTCTTTTTGAGTTTGATATAAGAGTTGGTTTTGTAATATGAGTTTTGTTTGGTATACCTATGAGTAAAAATGTTATATAAGTGATTGTGAATATTTTAAGGCATTTTAAAGTAAATAAAAGATGTGTGCACCATCAGAGATGATCAGTTATTTTATTTAGATCACACAACGCAGTGGAGGCATTACAAGAGAAAAAGCCCTGAAGATACGGTATAGGGCGTAACTTTTTTTGTTTGTAATCCGATTGGAATGACACAAACACTAAATGTTACGGGATGCCTGCTACAATACAACAGTGAAAATCGCATTCAAATTGGTTAAGCCGTTTCAGAGTTTAGCATGCACAAACGCACAAACAAACAGACAAAAATTCTAAAAACTATTTCGTGACCTCGGTAACATAAGCACAACGTGTACAAATTGTTTTTTGAAAACATATGCTCGTTTACGATTTTATTAAATACTGTATAGAATAGATTTGGAAACACATTTAGGTAGGTATATCTGTAACTCTACAACTGTCAAAATCTTTTATTTCTGGTAATGCATGCTGCGTATCGTCATAGTAGGTCTCTTACAGACCACCGTGCAATGAAAATATGATAGCGTTGTGCGTATGTTATTTGCATATTGTCTGCCTGTCTGTCACAGATTAGATATGGAAAAAACATGTTTACTCAAAAACACAGCACATGTGTAATGCCTCTACAAGAGTACTCGCCGCAGTTATCTCATTCTGAAATAATATTTCCGTCTCCATCTAACATTAGCGAACCAAGCGAGAGGGGGTGATTGTAAAAAGCGAGAATTTAACGAATTATCCCGAGCGAGTACGTAACGCGGTCGTCTCGGATTATTAACACTTGTTTTTCATTATTCTTTTCCTTTTCTAACATAAGTTAAATGCTTGAATCCAGGTACAGTAAGCTAATTGACATTTATAACTACACTGAAAAGCGTCTGTATGCCATGGAAGTAATAAGTACTATATATACTTCCATGCTGTATGCATCTACTTACAATGCCAAAACCAAAATGGATTCCACTTTTTTAATATGTATGTCTATATTTATTCTTTCTTTTAAATTATTTCTAAAAAATAGGATAACGAAATCACTTTTTTAAGTCGATTATATATTTTCCAGGGTTTCGGAAAAAAATAGCCAAGATGATGACGATCCTGAGAAGAAACCCCGAAAGAAAGTCAGGATACCATTATTTTAAAGAAGTAGGGTCAATACAAATACAAAGAATAAAGGCAAAGAAATAGTAACAGACAAATAAGGCCAAAAAATTACAAACATTACAATGAATTACTTTAAATAAAATTACATTACAAGAACACAACAAACAAATACAATTTATGTAAATAAAATCGCTTAATTATTAAGCGCAAAATTAGAAAACGGCTGGACAAATTCGGCTATTTTATTTATTATCAAAGGAGGTTTATTTTCCGAGAAAGGTTCTTATGAAGGGAAAAATTGGAAAAATTACCCCAAAAATTACATGCTTCCGAAACCGGCGGTGAGTCGCTAGTTTCAAATTAATTCTTCGATGGTAGGTGGCCACCGTCGCCTATTAACACAAGCAAAGCCACAGGTGCTGCAGGTGTGCTGCCAACCATAGTAAGAATAAGGAATTAGGAAGGGATAGGGAAATGAGCTCTGGCATCCCCTACAACACAACAGCGTATATGCTGTTATTTCATGGTGGTCTTTTGCCGTAACCACTCCTTACAGAATGTGTGTGCCCTGCCTAAATAATGCCTAATGCCTTAACACGGTAATTACTTACTGATTATAAATCAGAAATACTGATCTATTTAAATAATGTTAAAAAATAATGTGTCATATAAAAATAAATAATATTTAGAAATTTTTATTAGTAATTTTTATTTTCTTTTTGTCATTTATTTAAATATTTCTCTCACCTAATTCCTTATCCTTAATCCTACTACGGTTGGCAGCATACCTGCAACAGCTGTGGTGTAGCTTGTGTTAAAAGGCGACGGTGGCCACTTACCATCGAGTGTCTAACTGACAAATTTAAATAAAAAAATACAACCATAAAGATTAAATTATGCAAAAGATATAAAAGAGAAAGAATGAGAGCCCTAAAAAGTTTAGTGGGTCAATTAGACCGTAAGATGTGACATGTGGTATAATAAAGACCTAGGAGACAACCAGGTGGGCCACCGGTGGCCGGTGGCACGGTGACCGACGCAGCACACCGTGTGATGTGATGCGCTTGAAACCGATATCGGATACCCGATATCAGATATTGGCCAGAGACGGTTTAGCAATGGCGGACACTAAAACAATTATTTATAATATATAAATACAATATTAATTGTTAGTAAATAAGAACGAGTGGGATAAGCCATGGTTGATGGTAGGTGGTTACCGTCGCCTAAGGACACATGCAACAGCAGGTTTCAAAGCGGTGGTCCTTAACTGTTCTGGGGCGTCTGAATATCTTGGAACCAGTTTGGGTAAACTTTTCTGAAGTATTTAACTAACTCGATTCATCGTTCTATCTACCCGATTGTTCCACATAATATTATTGCTTTATCTATGGTTCTACCCTCGCACGTGGCAGTCTTAATGACAGTCTTACTAAAAACGTCGTAAAGACAATGTCCGATTCACCGCGGAAATCTGCGCAAATTTGACTTTACAACCCGCAAATGATTCAATCATTGTGCTTTTATTATTATCAACAAATGATCACGCCGAGTGAAATTTGAATGTGTGCAGCGTGCTGGAAGGCATCAGTGGCTCTAGCATGAGTTTACGATACTACACTCGCTAGCGAGAGCGTAAAACATTTATATGGAAAATTGATAATTTGACATTGACAGTTCACGATTTTCCATACAAAAGTTTTACGTTCTCGCTAGCGAGTGTAGTATTGGTGTAGTATCGTAAACTCATACTAGAGCCTCTGGACTCGTATGTCTTCGTCGCTTGGAAGACCTAGGACCAGTCAATGATCTACGAGGTAGGTGACAGCATCCCGATTTCTCTCGTTTCCTCGCCCCGTTTGATTGCACGTACCATCATTAAAAATACAGTCCACTTTTCCTCCATCGAAGATATTTGATAACATATTTGGCGTGATCAATTGGCGACGGTAGCCGCGTACCTTCAAGTGGACCGACAGCCTGTTTGTCGACTTTCACATAAAAAAATAGTTAAAAATTTTGCAAATTTAATTTGCACTGACTTGTAGCCAAGCGAGGTGTGTGTAATGCGCTTTGGGTAAAAAGTGTGCAAATCCCTGCTAACGGCCGGCCGGTATGTATAGTCGTGGCGTACCGTCCGCGCCCGCACTGCGCGGTATCGCGTTGCGTTCTAATGGAGCATGAATACGACACGCCACGCTGCCCGTGTGCACTCTACCTTACATTGAATATCGTGACAATAGAACTACTTTTTTGACAAAAAGCTCAACATAAAGCTTTAAATTCACTTTTTACATGTTACTTGATTAAAATGATTTATTGATTATGTATTTAATGTTCACCTTAATATTAATAAAAAGGGTTGGTTATTCGTGTAATTATTTTATTATTAACTAGCTGAGCCCGCAACTTCGTACGCGTGGTATTCCGATTGGAATGAAACAAACACTATGTTAGTAGAGGAAGCTTGCTACAATACATCAATGATAAATAATCGGTTAAGCTGTTTATGAGATTAGAGTGCACAAACGCACAGACAAACAGACAAAAATTCTAAAACCTATTTTTTGACCTCGGTAACATAAGTACAATGTGTACAAATTGTTTATTTTGAAAAATATATATAATGTAAATACAGACACGGCTCGTTTACGATTAGATATATTATAATGTACAAGTATAGGATAGATTTTAGATTTTTAAGGGGAGAACGGATTCTGATGGAACGGATATCTCCCTATGCTATGTTCTATGTTACGGATAGATTTATCCTAAACATATGTAATTTATATGATTGTAGGTGGCCACAGTTGCAAACTAACACAACTAAAAAAAGAACGTGTAAAGAGTCCATTACTCTAACATTCCATTCGATAATCACGCATAGAAACCCAATCGCACACGTGCTGTTATTTCACGATGGTATTCCGTATCTGCAACTACAACACGAAAACACAGCATGCCCAACAGCTATAAAAAAATAGGGAATTTTGTAACAATTAAAGAAAAATAAAGTGCAAAGGGAAAAATAAGAATAATTTTTATTTTATTGTATATTTTTTATTTATTGAGTTAGTTTTAAGATTTTAAGTTTTTATATAATTATTATTGTAGGTATAATTGTATAAATCTTATGAAAAATTTTTTTAAGGAAAACTTTTAAACTAACCTACTAGTTTAAGGAAAACTCTACCTACTAGTTTAATTATTCTCTAAAAAACACATGATAGACAAAAAAACGCATGATAGAAGCACAGTATATTAATTTTTTTCATATGAAACTGCTGCGATCAAATTTATTTGTAGGTGTAAGCGATAGATATCATGCAGAAATGTTACAACCTTGAAATTTTACTCTCGTCGCGCCCAAAGATGTTTCACTTCAAAAACTAAGTTTCGAAGTATCCTATAATATTTATTACTTATCAACAAAATTCGTTAATTTAAAATCTATTTACTTAACAGAAATGAAATGGTATAATTTAGTAGATATTCATTGGGAAAAAAATAATAATGAAATTATACTAGATTTCTAATAAAGTTTACCTAAGCACTTTGAAAGTTACCTAAATTACCTAAAATTACAGATAATTCCAGCGATTTATACTAAGAAAATTTAAAAAATGAATACTCTTCTCGATAGAGAATTCAATAGAGATACGGATATTAAACGTATAAAGAAACATAATCAAACATTCAAACTCAATTGACACATCAATTGGATTATTATTCGATTTGTCTATATACAAGTTTGTCAATCCCATTCAAAGAATTATCTCCACGAACTGGCAATTCAACTAAATTGAACGCTAGACACAACAAACTCTAAACGTACACCAAACCACAACTTAATCAAAAACAATTTGCAAAATAACATCAATAAAATAAACTCTTTCGCTTCACGATTAAGTCTAAAATTGATTGCGAAGAGAGAATTGAACAAAATATAGGTATTTGTTCGTCCGTAAATACAAACTAATTAAACTTAGGAGCTTAGTCGTAACGCAAACATAGTTGTTTACATTGACAGATTGAGATGCGTCGGGGGCCGTTTACGCCCCACAAATTGTATTTTAATTTTTTAAGCGGGCAACACCAACACTCGACCGTGATTGGTCGACGGGAGATAGCGCGCGTCATTTATTTTAATTCGTCCCGTTCGGGTTGACAGCTCCACAGCAATCGTATTCTGATGTCCCCTCTTTAAATGATAATTGAACTCAGAGATTACCGATTGAACTTACGTTAAGCAATGATTTGTTCTTACTGTTAACTTAAGTACTCACTTTGTTTGAGTGATATGACAATAAGTAGGTACGGCATAAAACAGAGCGTCAGACTGTAAGAATTCAAATACTACTAACTACGGCTTTATTCGTAAAGGCTTTAGTCGTTCAGTTAGGAAAAAACTGAATTCACAAAATACAACTAAACAGCTCCTACCTACTCGGAATGTTTTGACAACTATGTTAATTCGCAGCAGACTTAGTTTCGTATTGTGGAGTTTTTATAATAAGCTACGTCTACTCACCTTCGGTTTGCGGACGAAATTGTGGTCCTGGCGAAGTCGATAAGAGAACTCACCACGATGCTTGATAGCCTCAACGGAGTTTGCACTGCATTCTGCAACCATTAGTGCATCCCGTCTGGCAACAGTCACCATTCCCTCGCAGACACCATTCGCATGAATTAGTCTGATGATGATATTGACGATGACCAACAGGAAGATGAAATGGAGCATCCGCCCAAGGTGGGCTTTTGCTAGTTGTTGCAGAGTTATTAATTGTTCATAAAATGTATATTTTGTGTTATTGTGAAGGCCATTTCTTTATCCTGACTAAATTATCCTCCCAGGGTAGCAGCACCATATCTCCTTGTTATATGCGTATCTATTAACTGAAATTCCTATAAAAAAGTAATAAAAGAAACTCAATACTCCGCAGTCAAAATTGAAGGACTAAAATACGCACTGAAAGAGCTTATGGGGTTTGTTTATGGTTGAATGTGTGCCGCTTACCGACAATGGGAGCAATGATTGTTCATCGCTGCGCACTTTACGTCCCTGTAGATTACTTACGCCACGATGACTTCACTGCGGGGGTAGAAAAGTGATAAAAGTGGCTAAAATCTTTTATAATGCATATACCTATTTAATCTTTCCCTTACTTAGATATAGCAATATATAATTATAGACATATAACTTACTTATTTATCAAAAGAAAAATAAAAATAAAAAAAAACTAACAAAGTCCCATAAAACTGCAAAACGGTTTGTCTGTGAGATCAAATGATCTAGCATTTTAAAACGTAAGCATCCGCTTAGAAAAGATTTTTGATAATTTCAAATGCATGCGAAACTGGAGCGGATCGCTAGTATTGTTTATATTTATTATTAGCTGAGCCCGCAACTTCGTATGCGTGGTATTACGGAAATATAATACATCAGTGAAAACCTCATTCAAATCGGTTAAGCCATTTCTGAGATTAGCGTGCACAAACGCACAAACAAACAGACGAAAACCTCGGTAACATAGTTATAACGTGTACAAATTGTTTTTTATTCTACGGCTATTCTACGATTAGATTATTTTGTATGTATAGATGGATGCTTATATTTTGTTCGCGACATATCCACGCCTAGATGTCGCTATTGCAAGGAATGTTCTTGGTATGGAGTTTCGTCGGCGTTTCTGTGTATAGGCAGCAATGAAAGCTATAAAATAATGAATTTTTATCCTTGTTGAAATCGAAGGGTGTCGTTGTCGAGGGTTTTGTCGTGTCGAGTTCATTGCCTAGTTCAGGTCTTGTTCTGTCAAGGCTTCTAGTTCGAATACATAGATCAGGATACGCTAAAAGCAATTCATTTGCCTACAATAATATCCTTATAGATCAACCGAGATCAATATAAAGTGAGCTATCGAACATATTTTGTTTAAGGGGGAGACAAACGCTAAATACTAAAAATATCCATTGTTTAATGAAAATGTTACAAGAAATAGACAAGACAATTGCTTTGAAAAAAATATATATTATACTTAAACATGTGAAGAACCGATTGTATTAATTAGAATTTTCGTTAAAGTAATAGAAACTCCACAAAAAAAGTTAGAACACAAGAAGAATTTGACCTTTATTGAAAATTCTCTCGAAAACGGCTTATTGCACGCATATGAATCCTGTACCTATTAATAAGTTAATATCAGATTAAAAAATTGTATTGATAAAATTTTGTGTAATGTTCTAATGGTAAAAACAAAAAACTCCATTTCTAGGCCTGTTGAATTGTCTCCGCCGCCAGCGAGTTCTATAGTAAATGTCATTTGCGTCAGTGAATCCCTTAATATCATTAATCGGACCCCTTAATCGGACATGCAGACGTACGGCTGGTTACCATCCTCACCTTGTCGAAATCCCTCTAATTCGGACCAAGCGCTTTAAAACATCTTTTGTGATGCGCACTGCTAAGGATTCGAACTCCCTGCCGGCGTCTGTATTTCCGAGCTCATATAACCCAAATCTTTTCAAGGTTCGAGTGAATAGGCATCTTCTGGGTGAGCTCGCTCTATCTTCGGCCTGATCCTTCCTACATGGATAGATGCTGGTCAAGAGCAAACCCATCTATAATAAAAAAAAAAAAAAATACAAGCAATGAAATAACTTCCCCCTAGTGTACAGGAAATTATGCAATTACGAATATGTTTTTCCAATTTTTTTTTCTATACATGCTAATACAGATATTCGTAATTAAGGAAGTGTATACAAACATTATATGTCTTTTCACCTGTCCATTTCTGAGAGAGGCCTCTTTTTACTTAAGATTTATTAGTAGTCAAACGAGCGCGATACAATTTCGACCGAAAAGGCGCGTATTCCATCCAAGGCAAAATGCCAAGCACCCAGCACCCGGTAGGAATGTTGCGTTTGACGCTTTAGGCCTACTAATTAGTTGCCACTGAGTCTAACAGTTGCCAACATTGTTACTGTGAATAAATCTTTTAAAAAGAAGTAAGAGATATTTATGAATTATTTGTTTTTAAATATTTTAATTGTAAAGTTTGCAACTTAAATGAAAATTAAGTTGAAATTATCCATCTTAAACTGTCCGGCAAGCGCTTTCGCATTCCTGATGTCTTTTTTTTATGTTAAGGTCAGCAGACAGGCTGACGGTCCACTTGATGGTAGGTGGCTACCGTCGCCTATAACACAAGCAACGCCTAAGCTGCTGCAAGTGCGCTGCCGACTGCAGTAGAATTAAGGATAAGGGATTAGGAGTAGATAGGGAAATGGGCTCTGGCATCCCTTACTCACTCACCGAAACACAACAGCACACGTGCTGTTATTTCACGGTGGTCTTCTGTAAGAGGGTGGTTACTGCCGCCAGACGGGCTGCCCAAATGACTGCGAAACGCAGTGTACCCTGCCACTACTTTCCAAATCCAGACCAGAGCCAAATTTGAATTGTATGCACCAGTTCAATAACATTCTGTCACACTGAATCATAATAATAATTCTAAATTATATAAACTTTTATCAGGACTATTAAATTATATCCCAATATTAAAAAAAAAATATTTAATGCATGAAATTTTTAATATTAAAAAAGTCTATGAGGATATAGTTAAAAGAACCTACTTCTGTTATATCATTCAAGTAGCAATGTTTTACAATAACCTTTTTTATTGAAAAAAAAAAAAAACAACGAATCACCGCACAATATTATGAAAAGGTCAGCCCTTTGTCAGTTTGTGTGGTACCTTCAAAAGGGTTGGAGTGTTTAATGAGAGTCGCTTCAAAAGATATCAGAGAATATAAAATATGTTTTTACATTTTGTAACGCAACGTAACAACATCATTGAGTTGTTTAGGATTTTTTTATCTTTACCGAAAGTTTTAAGTGTCTACAGTTCTTGAGATTTTTTGTTAGGGATCTGTCTATATAAAAAAATAACATGTATATTGATGTATTTCATCAATCATAAGGTGCTTTGTCTCTCTGAAAATAATTCAGGCTTCGCAAATATCCGCATATATGAATTATGACATTTTAATTATTATTTAGACAATAACACTAAAAAAAATTTTTAGAGATTTATATTTTTAAGATAAATATAAAAACTCATGTATGGACCAGAATATTATATATACAAATAATAAACATTTATTGAATATACGAGTTTAATTATTTCTTTATTTCAATAAGTATGTACATGATAATGGTAAAATATATGTTAAATTTAACCTGATTTAGATCCGACAAGATATTAAAATAATAAGATAAAATAATAAAATAAAACAATAGCCCATTTCCCTATCCCCTCCTAATCCCTTATCCTTAATCCTACGGTAGTCGGCAGCGCTCTGGCGTTGCTTGTGTTATAGGCGACGGTAGCCACCTACCATCAAGTGGACCGTCAGCCTGTCTACCGAACTTAACATAAAAAAAAATAAGAATATTACCTACTTTCTATGATTTATCGATTTATCGTCGACATGTTAAAATCGATAATCCATTAACATTATCGATATATTTCACAAAACCTTACACACATGTAAGCTTAAAGATGTGTAGGCTTACCTACATGTATTTCACGGTTTTGGTTTCTTTTTTTTTTATGTCAGGTTGGCAGACAGGCTGACGGTCCACTTGATGGTAGGTGGCTACCGTCGCCTATAACACAAGCAACGCCAAAGCTGCTGCAAGTGCGCTGCCGACTGCAGTACGATTGAGGATAAGGGATTAGGAGGGAATAGGGAAATGGGCCCTGGCATCCCTCACTCACTCACCGAAACACAACAGCACACGTGCTGTTATTTCACGGTGGTCTTCTGTAAGGGGGTGGTTACTGCCGCCAGACGGGCTGCCCAAATGATTGCGAAACGCAGTGTGCCCTGCCACTACTTGAGTGCGATATTAAATAAATAAAATACTAATGTCGATTAGCTTCTATTACGAATATATTATGAATTACAAATAAATTGTATAAATTGATCTTCCATTTAAAGTGCAAGATACATTAAAAAATCCAATACTTATTTCACCTGCTGCATAAATAAATGAGCGAGTATTTGCAATTAAAAAAAGTGTCGTAAATTCAAGCCGCCAAGTTAACACGCTAAAAACTGCGCAGAAACATAAATTCATGTACCTACAACTAAAAATATGGCTTACTTTAACCGTTTCCCGGTAAAAAAGTGTCTTAAAATATAACATTATGAAAACTGTATTTAAATATCGAGACAGAATCGAGGGATTAATAGGGTGATTAAGTTAATATTAGTCCATCAGATGCCCACTATGGACACTGGTGGAACTTTTTGTACTTCCTCGGAGTCACCCCACGAATGCACTTAGCGATCTAATCTCACATCCATTGGTATAATATTATATTAAATTTCCATAAAATGTGGCCGTGTACGTGTGTGCTTAGAATGGATATTATTCTAAACAACTTATATATAAACAGACACTTCATTTTCTATAAAATTGACTCAAGTGGATTTTATATATAAAATTATATATAATTTTATCTTTAGATAGATTGACAGACTGCTGGTAGAGCCACTTGATAGCTACCATCACATATAGAAAACAAAACCTCCGAATTAAAAAAAAACGGAATCCTTATAGGATCACTCGTGTGTCCGTCTCCGACCATTCTGCCCCCCTCCCCCATCTTCTCCGAAACTACTGAACCTAAAATTTTGAAAAAAAAAATACAGAAATTACTTTTCTACTTATAGATTATAGGAAAACCTATGATATGATATTAAAATAACATGGTAAATCACTCAATATTGTGTTGTGCGGATAGGTAACATCGTACGAAACCCTCTTCACGCGAGTTCAACTCGCACTTTTTTTATGTTAAGATCGGCAGGCGGTCCACTTGATGGTAGGTGGCTACCGTCGCTTAAAACAAAAGCAACGTCAAAGCTTGAAAAATTGAAATTTTATTTTATTATGCTACGTTGGAATTCCGTAACACGCTGATTGTTGCCGATCCTTAAACTTACAAATCAAGATATCGCCTATAGACCCTTGCAAAACCGGAATACGTGAATTTTTATTTTTCAAATGATACCGCCTCGGTTTAGGACGGATGCAATTTTTTTCTGCAAATTATACACACAAACGTTCCCCGTGAAACGCTCTATCCATTAGTGAAAACTGTATCAAAATCCGTTGGGTGGTTGAGGAGAAGATAGCGGAGATACAGACATACTTTATTTTATAGTATGTATAATTAATATATTTAGATATACATAAATAAAATGCAACTATGAAATGCAACTATGTGGCCAATACGTATGTATATAGAGCGGTTAAGCAGCACAATAAACATTTTTTAAGTTTGGATCCTTTCAACTGCACAATTGCGAAGCTTAGAGTGCAGTTAAGGAAAATTATTTTTGAGCTTGAAGAAGCACACCTATTAGGCTAATTATTGTACACTTGTTTTTCTTTCTTTTTTTTTTTAATATTTGTCTTGTGGATTTTCTTATTGGATTTTTCTTTTTATATATTTTTTTTTTTAAGTTTAAAGCTTAGTCAATTTTTATTATTATTATTTTTTTTGTATTATTTTTTTCTTCTTTTTTCTGCTCGGACTCGTTTATGTATTACTTATCTGTGGACACTTTTTTGGAATGTGTGTATACTTATTTTTTTTTATTTTAAATGTAATTTAATTTCTGTTTGTGTTCCTAAAATAAATAAATAAATAAATAAATAAATAAGCACAATGTTAAGGATTCATTCACCTACATTTTATATGCAGTATAGTTTTTTACATATATACATATAACCTTCTTTTGCGGTTTGTTTTCATTTAAATTATTTGTCTTTTTTTTATATAAAAAAATTCCTTTTCAAGTTCATTCATTCGTTGGTTTCTTTTCTGTTTCCGTTGTACCATTAAAAAGTGTTTTTTTTTTTTATATTGCTAAAATAGTCCTTTTCCCTCTTCCACCATTTTCAGTTTTACACACATTACATGTGAACTTTAGGAAAGTTTAAGTTTTCTACAGAAAATATATTTACGATAAAATTAAAGCGTAGATATCGTACAAGTGGATGGTGGACTAGGGAAGCTTTCGTCTATAAATTCCGCAAGTCACTGTCGACATGTGGCGACTTCAAATTGAAACTCAACTCTGCGCGTGTATTTATTTTTTAATTTCTTTTTTTTTATCGTATAAATCGATTGAGTCATTACTTTGTAACTCATAACGGTCAAGTTTTTTGTTGTCTCGGGAGTCGGAGGCTAAAGACGTTGTTGTGTCAGGTGTCTTGCATTGATAGCCCGCGGTTCACAATGGAATCGTTTTTTTAGAAAATTATAAAATTAATGAAATAATATAAAACCCACCAATACGATGCTCTATCCCAAGTATTATTAGGTAATAGCCGAGCCCGCAACTTCGTACGCCTAGTATTCGGTATAGCCCGTAACTTTTTTGTTTGCGAACCGATTGTAATGAAACAAACATCGAATGTTACGGGAAGCTTATTGCAATACATCAGTGCAAACCGCATTCAAATTGGTTACGCCATTTCTGAGATTAGCGTGCACAAACGCACAGATAAACAGACAAACAGATAGGTAAACAGACAAAAATTCTAAAACCTATTTTTTGGTCCTCGGTAACATAAGTACAACGTGCACAAATTGTTTTTTTTTTTTTGTTCTGACACGGCTCGTTTACGATTTTATTAGTATAGATATAATAAAATCGGTATATATCCAAGCTCTTGTCGCGTATAAACTTTGGGGTTCCTAGTCGAGCGCCCAGACCGGGCAGATACACACCATTTCGACTAAATTATTTCAGAACCAACTTGGGCCGTTTTTCCCGTTAAATCGTATTATGGATGTTGCCAACTCCTTGAGTCACGATGTTGACCTTTTTAACGACGCATTTTCCAAAATTAAAAGGCTCATCCTTGTCCGTGGTTCAGATAATTAACACTAGTTTATTTTTGACATTTATTCCAAATTTCCGATATAATTATATTTCTATGTAAGTATGATTTTTTTTCTAATTTTATTGCCGGGATGCTACTTTGACTCTTTATTGGCGTAGGCTGTGCCTCTTTTAATTGCGGCGGCATCTGCCATGTTATTTTTTTTCTGTCCCTTGCTATGTGCCTGCCTTGTTGGAGGCCATGTAATAATAAATAAATATAGAAAAATACATAAATGCGTAGGTAAGTGTGTTTGTTTCATCATGAAATTTTACATACACGTTGTCAGGGATACAAAAAAGGACATTGGGTACCTTTCATTAAGAAAAAAAAGTAGGTAAGTTATTTTTGATGATTCCAGAGGGATCATCAAAAATTAAAATATAAAAATTCAACGCCTAATCTCTATATATAAAAATGAATCCCTATTTCCTTTGGTCACGGCATCACGCGTGAACGGGTAGACCGATTTTGATTCGGTTTTCACTAATGGAAAGAGGGATAAACGGGGAATGTTCATATATATAAAAGTTGCACGCCGGGCGAAGCCGGGGGCGGGTCGCTAGTAAAGGGCGCAGACGAAGCCGGTGTAACAAGCTAGTATTATAATAAGTAAACAACTAACACTTAAAGAATTAGTGCATAGAATTTTTGTAGTGGCAGAGCAAACTGCGTTTTGCAATCATAAATTTGACCAACGTCTTTCAGAAGACCACTGAAATAAGAGTTAAGAGTTAAGTTTATTGTAACACCTCTTAGAATGGGTAAGTAGATCAATAGAACTGTGTGCATTGTCTTTTTATCCAAGTAATAGAGATGAATTTTATATATTAAAGAGTGGCGTACAAGCTGATTAAGGGCTTCACTGAGGCAAATGACATTTACAATAGAACTAGCTGGCGGCGGAGACAATTCAACAGGCTTAGAAATTGTTTTTTTTTGTTTTTACCATTAAAACAATACACAAAAAAAATATTTTATTAATACAATTTTTTAAACTGACATTAACTTATTAATAGGTACAAGATTCATATGTGCGCAATAAGCCGTTTTCGAGAGAATTTTCAATAAAGGTAAATTCTTCTTGTGTTCTAACTTTTTTTGTGGAGTTTCTATTACTTTAACGAAAATTCTAATTAATACAATTGGTTCTTCACATGTTTAAGTATAATATATATTTTTTTCAAAGCAATTTCTTGTAACATCTTCATTAAACAATGGATATTTTTAGTATTTAGCGTTTGTCTCCACCTTAATGGCCCATTTGGTAGGTGGCGTAGCCTGTAAATACAATTAAAATCGAGCTGAATGCTAGTACTTTATCGACACTGATAGGTCAACATGGAACTTGACTCTGGCTCCCTAACTAACTAGCAACACAACATGCTATTTTTATATATTTGTGTATTTTTTATATTGTTATGTGTATTATTTTTTTATCATCATGAGCAACATCAGTCCCCACTGGGCGTATGGGCTATATGGTACACCACGCTGGCCCAGTGCGGGTTGGGTGGACTTCGCATGCGCCTTAGAATTTCCTCTTTATTTCTTCCTTTTTGAGAGCAGTCAGTAAATGCACTT
This sequence comes from Bembecia ichneumoniformis, assembly GCA_910589475.2. Lineage (NCBI taxonomy): Eukaryota > Metazoa > Arthropoda > Insecta > Lepidoptera > Sesiidae > Bembecia > Bembecia ichneumoniformis. Next base: position 2,239,334 of record OU342531.1, read on the forward strand.
AAGTGTTTAGAAAAAAACCCATTGGTACATAGCACGACCGAGGATCGAACTTGAACCTCTCGACATGATCTTTCCCACTGCACCACCGAAGCTGTTAGTTATTTTAAATTATATCACATACATTATGCAAGTGCTGTTATTTCAAGGGGTGGTTAGCCTACATATCCCCAACGCTCAAGTAGCTTAGTTTATGATTTCCACTTGCATTCCTTTGCACAATAGATATAGTCGTTGAATTTCTTGGGCGACGCCAGCCCCTATTTGTAACCGTTTTCCTTTTAAATTATCATAATAATTATAATTTAAAAAATACTCAAATCATCTGCAGGATATATGTAAGGGGATCATCATAATTATTTTTTAAATTATATTTAATTATATATATAAAAAAATTACTAACTTGCGGTCTAATATCGATGTTGTAACCGTGCGATTTGCTTAATAATCAATATTTTAAATAGCTAATTCTTAAGATAAATTTTAAGATCCATTATCTGAAGGCTCATCAAAAGAAAAATTTGAATTATACTTTATTTAATTTTTAAATAGATATTTCCGAGATTTGCAAGTAGCGACTCCCCCCTCAGCAGTCCCGTCAATTCAGTACAAGACGAGTTTTGCGGCTGGAGTTTTGCTGTCCGCCTCTGTTTCTCCGCTAATATCTTCTAAACCACCCAACGATATTTGATACGGTTTTCATTAATGGAAAGAGCGATAAATGAGAAAGGTTTGTGTTTATATTTTGAAGATAAAAATTTACAGAAGTCGGGAACGGGTCTAGTCTTTCAAAGTTTCTATCAAAGTATCTACCGTAGCATATTTCATGCGATTTTTAATTACAATTTCAATCCGAACATTCCATACAAACAGTTAATGAACGAACTAAATTAGATTAATTGGTGGACAAGTCAATCGACTCGTTTCATAAATCATATCACGTCAATAAATACAGTACAAAGACACAAATGAAGATCGGATCGGGCCGTCCGCCGCCCGCCGTCCGTCTCATCTCACAATGGTAACACAAAAACCCGCCGGTGTATCAGTAACACAATCTATATACATATTAAACACACAACACAAACAATGGTCCGTTGATTGAAACGTCAAGCAAATGACGGCGGATTGATTCGTGGCCTCGTCTTGTATTTATTAACTACATAATTATGGCGCGATGCCTTCATAACTATTTATTTTACGTCTAAATTTATTATCGAAAAAATAGATCGCGCCGCGATGAGTTGCGCTTTTCGATGTTCGAATATCGATTTCCATATTCAGCCCGCGATGTCTTATTTAAAAAGGCGATTGTTTTTTGTCGGATTAACATTCTTTTGTTTTTGTGTCGGGTCTTCGCCGGCCAGACACTCTTCATTTGGAGTTAGGTCGACTTTAGATCTATCTTCCGCTTTGTAGCAAAATTCAATGAATTAATCTCCGTGAACGTCCCTTAGCGACGAATCTACGGCTTTTCACCTATACTGAATTTCGCAATGTGTTGATATTATGTTATAATAGCTATGTTGATATCAGAAGCTGATCACACAATCAATGCGAAGAGTGTGAGAGACAGGGAGATGTAATTTATCCTAAATTGTTCACTGCTACTTTGGTTTCAAGCTCCTGGAATGGCAAGGACATTAATTTATTCTCTTTACTAAAATTTATCTTGTCGTTCATAAGGCTTTTTACACACGTATGAGCGATATATTGTCTTATTTATATATGATTGGAATGTTATAAGTAGACATCAGACTAATTTTTATACTGATTTATAGGTATAGGTACGTATATATAAATGGGTAAAGATAAAAGAGTACATCAGTACCTTTTGTCATTTGCTTGTAAATCGATTTTTTTTTATTGTTTATTAGCTATTCACGAGTTATAAATTAAAAGGATATTTTTTTATTGTTTCAATTCTAAAAAAATGGCTTTTTTAATTTATAACTCTTATGTGAAGATCGTCAGGCAGGCTTATGGTCCACTTGATGGTAGATGGCTATCATCGCTGGAGGAGTGCCTGAGAGCGGCCCGAGAGGAGGACCCCCAGGCGGACCCACTCAAGCGCCGATGGTGGAACCCAGAGGGGTTTTAGTGGGGACACCCGAAATATCCTCGGAGGGATAGTGCGTAAATGCATTTCCCCTTTCATCGCCCATAACACAATCAATGTCACAAGTGCTGCAAGTGCAATAAGGGATAAGGAAGGGATAACGAAATCTGTTACTCACTCAAGTCACTCACCGAAACACAACAGCACTCATGCTGTTATTTCACCGGTGGTCTTTTGTAAGTATGTGGTTACTGTTGTAAAACAGGTTGCCCAAATTCTTGCGAAACGCAGTGTGCCCTGCCACTACTTTACCAGATCCAGATGAAAGTCAGACATGACTGAGAGTCCTGACACAGAGCGTTAAGCAAAGCGTCTTAACTACTCGACTGATGCAATATAAATTGGGTTGCCATACGTCCCGTATATACGGGACTGTCACCGCATCTGACCATCCCGTCCCGTATTAGTCCCGATTTCGACAAAATAATACGAAAACAAGTGTGTGGCGCGGGCGCCCCCGCTTTCCGCCGTGGTCGGGGCCAGGGGACGGCACGGTGGCTTTTGATAGCAACTACGCTTGAAATCAGAGGATATCTGTTAGAAAAAAACACATAGTTTGTCTGTCACATGTGTTATGAGTTTTGGGCAACGGAAGAGAAAACGTCCCGTATTGGTTCCTAGAAGTTATGGCAACCCTAAACATAAGTAATCGAATTTCGATTAGTGAGCGAACTAAATCTGTTAACGCTGTCAAAAAAGTCAGCTCACTATAGAAAATATATAAAAATCCATCATTATTTTGTACCCTTTATGTCTATCAATATCATCCTTGTAAAGGTCACGGCTCCGCTGGACTTTGACCTTTAAGTTACATAATAGAAAGCTTGGGAATAGAAGCTTTTAGTTGGACGAAGATAAGCAATGAAATAATCTAGACTTAGTTTTAGACTGTGCTAGACTTTTCAGCTTAAAGTTTTCAAAAAGGTTTTTAGGAAAATTTGTAAACTCAAATGCGTTAGTAAGGATTGAATGACCACTCCTATCCTTAACTCCATCCAATTTCTTCCTTTTTGGATATCAACGACGCTACTGCGTTTACCCTTTTGATGCACCAGTGTAATAAAATCCCATCCCGTGAAACTTCAGCTACCCAACCCTCCATCTAATATAAAAAAATCCCTCAACAGTATTAGTGTTAAAAATTCAAACATCAAATCTGTTGGTGAAATCTATCAAACTGACAATGTACCTGTCACTGAGATATAAGTAAGACCACTCGCAGTGCCCTGACGCTGATGACGAAATACAATGTAAATACAGATCATGCGATACGTTATTAGAAATCAAGCTTACCCGTGAGATATACGAATCGTTGTTATATTAGGCTGCCTATTACACCGTTGCGTATGCTCTGTCGTTACTATAGGCGGTGTGTACGTCATGTGACATCTTTTCGATTTTATATTAACATGACGAGACTTGATAGATACAATATGTATGTCTCCAAAGAAACGTCATTGCGAAGTAAGTTTTTAATAAAAAAAAATCCCAAGCTTTCTTTTTCCTAACATAAATGACACTTTTTTTTTTATTATTATTAAAGATGGGTTTTCTCTTGACCAGCATCTATCCATGTAGGAAGGATGAGGCCGACGATGGAGCGAGCTCACTCCGAAGATGCCTATTCACTCGAACCTTGAAAAGAATTGGGTTGTATGAGGTCAGAAATACAGACGGCGGCGGCGGCAGGGAGTCCCAATCCTTAGTAGTTTGCATTTTAAAACGCTTGGTCCGAATTAGAGGGATTTCGACAAGGTGAAAATGGTAACCAGCCGTACGTCTGCATGTCCGATAGAAGAAAGGGGAAGGCGGTATGATCTCGTGCAGCTCTCGAGCACACTATCCGAAGTACATCTTATAGGATACACACAGGCAATAATTCTAAAATAATACATTATTTTTTGCATTAATAACTGACACTAAGATTTCATATAATTCAAATAAGTATGAATAAGTAATTCATAAAAAAAAATTTGAACCTGAAAATTGTGGGTAATAAGTTTGTTTATATAAAGATCGACATACACATATGCTTCCACAACGCACTGGTCTGATATGTAGCCAAAATAAAATTTATTCTATCATAATTCAATGCGTACTAATAAAAATTACTCAAATTTCAACTTTAAGTCCTAACAAAAAGATCCTTTATAAAATTTCTCAAGTACATATTTATGTTTGTTCTATTCCATCAATAACCGTCAATTGAAAAAAAAAGCAAACAGATTGAGTTTTGTCTTTGCTTTTTTAATTGGAAACTCGTCCGCCAGATGTAATGTGTCTTTTTAATCGGCTGTTATGGGTTTTAGTAATGTTGTCGATTGTGGCACGGACCACTTTGTATTCTGATTTGATTACCGTCAGATAAAAAACTTGTATGGCTCGTTTGACATTAGTAGACAATTACATACATTTTTATTGAATTGAAAGGTCAAATTATTTCTTTGTAATACAATAAATATTTTGAACATTTAATATTGTGAAGTTATTTAGAAGACGCAGTTGTTGCCTTAAACTCCTTAGTTGCTGAATACTTAGATGCAGTTAAAAAATGTTTATCGGTATTCCTGGATTTAAAAAAAGCATTCGATACTGTGTCTCACTCAATACTGTTACTCAAATTGGAGCGTATAGGAATTCGTGGAGTAGCTCTGGACTTGTTACGGGACTATTTAAACAACAGAGAACAAAGTAGTGAAGGTGGAACAATAGATCAGTGGGGCCGTATGGGAGTGTCATATGGTGTGCCTCAAGGCAGTGTCCTGGGCCCTACATTATTTTTAATTAATATAAATGACCTTTGTGAAATGACGATACCTAATATAAGAATTTTCTTTTACGCCGATGACACTGATATCGTCCTCGCCAGTGATACATGAGAGCAGTGGCTCTAGCATGAGTTTACGATACTACACTCGCTAGCGAGAGCGTAAAACATTTATATGGAAAATTGATAATTTGACATTGACAGTTCACGATTTCCCATACAAAAGTTTTACGTTCTAGCTAGCGAGTGTAGAATTGGTGTAGTATCGTAAACTCATACTAGAGCCTCTGGTTAAAGCAAATACTGAGAGAGCTATGACGCAGATAACAAAGACACCTCAAAAACGAACTATCTCTATTTTAGTATTGATTCACGTACCCAACCTAATGTGAACTATTGCGTAAAAATACACTCCAGCGGTCACCTTTCTGACAATTCTCAATGTGATTGTCCTATTATCGACAGGGTCAGTTGTGTGAGGTACTTAGGTGTAATGGTAGACCAGAGACTTTCCTGGTACCCTCACTTGGAACATGTAAGCAATAGAATTCGAAAATTATCTTGGATATTTAAACAATAGCCTTATTTAGTTCCCAGCAGACAAACTAACATTCAGACTCCATCTGATAATAATCTTCTAAATCTATCTTATCTCTTATATATAAAAATGAATCCCTATTTCCCTTGGTCACAGCATCACGCGTGAACGGGTAGACCGTTTTTGATTCGGTTTTCACTAATGGAAAGAGAGATAAACGGGGAATGTTCTTATATAAAAAATTATTGTTACGTACGCGCATTTTATTGAAAATATAAAAATAAAATGAAAGCGTAAACGAGCCGTGTCTGTAGCTACATTAAATATATAAAAAATTGTATTGTTTACTGAGAGGTGAAAAAAAAATATTTTTTAGAATTTTGTCTGTTTGTGTACGCTAATCTCAGAAACCGCTTAACCGATTTGAATGCGGTTTTCACTCATGTATTTTAGCAAGCTTCCCGTAACATTTAGTGTTTATTTCATTCCAAACGGTTTACAAACAAAAAAGTTAAAAGTACACACGTACGAAGTCGCGAGCACAGCTAGTGCGCAATATGTTCTAAAACTTTCAAAAGAAAAAAAAATGAACAAAATGCATATATAAATATTAGCGCTATAAAAAAAATCTAGGCACCTTATGTCAATATGGCGCTACACTTAAATGAATTAATACTTAAAAAAAACAAGTGACCAATCCTTGACTGATCCCACAAAACAAAGTTATCAGTTAGCAAGCATTACGTCCCTGTCAGATGTGTAACAACATTCCATTTTGAAATAATTTCTCGAACCTTATAACAGAGCGATAAGATCGGTAAGCATGAAGGTACAGTCGCGGCTAAAATCAGTATAGTATATTTATCTTCTAATTATTCTTAAAGTGCCACTCATCTGCGAAGGTTGGTGATCATCATGGCAATCTTGACCTCGGAAGCTGCTTCACGAAAGAGCATTTAATACTTGCAATATTTGCAGTTTTTTTTTATGTTAAAGTTGGCAAGTAGGATGACGACGTTCCATTCGATGGTAAGTGGTTACCGTCCCTCCTAAACGCAAGCAAAGTTAAGGATCAAGCGAGTTCACTACCGACCTTGATAGCATAAAGGATATAAACGACAAAGTGAGAAAAGAAACAAGATTAATTGACTGACATTTCCTTACTGTAATGTTAGTAAAAATCATAACTTTTTAAAAACGTGTCGGGGACGGGACCCGATCATGATCATCATGGCAATCTTGATCTCGGAAGCTGCTTCACGAAAGAGCATTTAATACTTGCAATATTTGCAGTTTTTTTTTTCATGTTAAAGTTGGCAAGTAGGATGACGACGTTCCATTCGATGGTAAGTGGTTACCGTCCCTCCTAAACGCAAGCAAAGTTAAGGATCAAGCGAGTTCACTACCAACCTTGATAGCATAAAGGATATAAACGACAAAGTGAGAAAAGAAACAGGATTAATTGACTGACATTTCCTTACTGTAATGTTAGTAAAAATCATAACTTTTTAAAAACGTGTCGGGGACGGGACCCGATCATGATCATCATGGCAATCTTGATCTCGGAAGCTGCTTCACGAAAGAGCATTTAATACTTGCAATATTTGCAGTTTTTTTTTTCATGTTAAAGTTGGCAAGTAGGATGACGACGTTCCATTCGATGGTAAGTGGTTACCGTCCCTCCTAAACGCAAGCAAAGTTAAGGATCAAGCGAGTTCACTACCAACCTTGATAGCATAAAGGATATAAACGACAAAGTGAGAAAAGAAACAGGATTAATTGACTGACATTTCCTTACTGTAATGTTAGTAAAAATCATAACTTTTTAAAAACGGGTCGGGGACGGGACCGTCGGGACGGGTCGCTAGTTGTATTTATTTATTTATTTATTAAATAGATATATATTAAATACTATTAAATTTTTACAAAGCCTATTACTAGGTCTGATCTAACTATAAGATAATTTACATTGTCTAAGTATAGGTGACCTTTTTCTTCTTTTCCAAACATGTCAAATTAGACATCTTAACATTGTTCCAAAATGTTTTTAGTGGCAGGGTTAGTTGCGTTTATGGATCGGAGTAGTTGGTCCGCCAGAACCCGGTCCAACTCACATAAGGGCTTTAAGGGGTCACCGGGGAGTTTTAGTGGGTAGGACCAGTCCCTTCAGGACTGGGTGAGTCCCACATACCCCTATCGCCTAGCCAGCGGTAGGGCATCCGTAAATGGATTTCTCCTCGAAAAAAAAAAAGGGTTAGTTGCGTTTCGCAATCATTTGGACAGCGGCAGTACCACCCCCTTACAGAAGATCACCGTGAAATAAAAGCAGGTGTGCTGTTGTATTTCGGTAAGTGAGTGAGGAATGCCACAACCCATTTACTTATCGCTACCTAATCATCATGTTAGCCGTAGGACGTCCACTGCTAGACAAAGGGCTTCCCCTAATATACCAAAAGGACCGGTCGGAAGCAGCCTGGATCCAATGTCGACCCACAGCCCTTATATTTTGGATGGATGTCTCGCTGCGCTTGCTGGTTTGTTTTAAGACACTGAGGAATTTTGGACGAGGTGTCTCGGAGCGTCCCGAAAGCTGCCCATCAGAGCTGGATTCGACGAATGACCTCCTTCTTGAAGTTGGCTCTATCTTCCTAATCCCTTATTCTCAATCCTACCATTATCTGCGCTCGCTGCAACACAAGTGCCATGTTAGTGTTATAGGCGACGGTGTTTTGTTGTCGGTGAACGAGAAAACATAAAAATTATTTTCGTAAAATAAAAAACAAAAATAATTGTTTAATGTAAATTAAAATGTTACATTTAAATAAAAGTTGTGGACACGAGCCTAGGTGTTGGTGACATGTCTGAATACCAAAAAATATGTCAACCCAACAAAAAAAAAACGATGAAACGAGCTACTTTGTCACTTAAATGAGTCACAAGATCGAGAGTTAAATGATTGTGACAAGAGTTAAATGATTGTGATAGTTAATGGCAAAATTTAAGTTACCTTTGAACTTTAGTCAAGTAACACATAGCTTTTGAAATACATCTGCTTTAATTTCTGATCTGAAGTAGCCAGATGGTTATAAAGAATTATCTTTTTACTTTTCATGTAGTCTGCACACAGGATATATATAAACAATAATGAAGAGTCTGTTTAATGGTCTGTTTAAAGCAGAATATAAAATTATTTTATATTAAAAGGCCGCAGACGGACTGACTTCAGATGGTGATTCATTCAAAATTAGAATGCATATACTCTGAAAACATTTATCAGATAAAGATTAAAAAGCTTAAGGGGGAGACAAACGCTAAATACTAAAAATATCCACCGTCTTACTACAAAAGATTAAATAAGCACTGTCTAAACACGTGCTTACGTAGACAATGTATAACTATTTAAACATTGTTAGGCGAGCGCTTAAAATATCCTTACCACAAAACCTTGTTTAGCGCTTGTTTTTGTAGATAGTGTTAAAGTACGAGAATGATATTGCATTATGGCAACCCTGACAAACATTCATTCAGTCACTCGCCCTGAATTCACGTCGTTTTCATTTTACGCAGATTTTGGTTTTCACAAGCTATTATTACGGACTATAGTAACGATATAAGTAAATTATCAAATTGGAATAAGGCACAAATTACAACAAATACGTTAGATTGTTTATAAAATTTTGTTATATCAAAAAACATTGCGCTTAATGGAACGTAACTGACACGGGAGTAATTGTCAAATGTCAAGTTGGATTTGTTAATTTAATATTCTTATTTTCATAAATTCCAATTATTATTATTAACATGGATAAAAAACGTGAGCGCGGCGTTGCGTCATCGTAATATTCGAATGGATTAATTCGCTCGCGATGTATCCTATCTCACAAAATTATATATCCTTATAAATAATTCATATCCTCCATACGTAATCAATTAAATTTAAAATATCCATAGTCATTTCAAAAATCAAAAGAAATCTTTAATATTACGCAAAACGATTACAAATTTGACAGCACGTCCAAGGAGAAGCCGCTAACTAGATAGACACTTGTTAATCAAGCATCTGGCGGTATTTAAATTTAAATAATGCTCAAGCATTGTCTAACCCTAAACAATGCCTAGACACTCTTTTGTAGTAAAGTTTTATTTAACCACGTGTACAAAGCCTGTTTAAAGTATGTTTAATGTTTTTGTAGTAAGACGGCCATTGTTTAATGAAGATGTTACAAGAAATAGACAAGACAATTGCTTTGAAAAAAATATATATTATACTTAAACATGTGAAGAACCAATTGTATTAATTAGAATTTTCGTTAAAGTAATAGAAACTCCACAAAAAAGTTAGAACACAAGAAGAATTTGACCTTTATTGAAAATTCTCTCGAAAACGGCTTATTGCACGCATATGAATCCTGTACCTATTAATAAGTTAATATCAGATTAAAAAATTGTATTAAAAAAAAAATTTTTTTGTAATGTTCTAATGGTAAAAACAAAAAAACACCATTTCTAGGCCTGTTGAATTGGATCCGCCGCCGCCAGCGAGTTCTATAGTAAATGTCGTTTGCCTCAGTGAATCGCTTAAACTAAAGGTGTGAGAATGGGATTTGGCGTTCATTAATCACAACAGCACATACGATGTTATGAGGGAGTTACTGAACATAATAATGGTATTATGGGTTGCCAGTTTATGAATAGGTTATGACAGTTTACAACTGGGTTGCCCATTTTAGTTTATAACGGCGACACAGTGTACTAGGGATTTTTGGATTTGTTGTAAGGACTTGTGTGAGACGGTGTACTTTTCGCGGGTCGGTGTCAGCCCGTGGCCGAGGCTTGGGACTCATTACAATATCAAACCCGCACAGCTTGATGTTGACTTCACTCATCGATTCGATCGGCGCAACGATTGGGAGAAATGTAAGTCGAAAGGGTATAGACATAATGACAAGTGATCGACACCGGGAAAGTGTATCCTACACAATTTAACACAGTAACATTGTATACGATCCAAAAAATTGTGTTTTTAATTTAGTCCAAGCGCCAGAGGTTTTTTTTTTTTGAAATGTACGGGACCGGCTATTTTTTTTTTTGAATATGTATAGGGGTGTCCCCTGATTGTAAATCCAAGTTGGCGTCATCGGGGGGGGGGGGGGGTGAGCGTCAGCCGCCATCTTGAAAACACGTTTTATTGAATATCTCGCGAACCGCGCATCGTACGACAAAAATAGTACAAATCGTTTTTGTAGATAATAATATTTGCCATCTTTTTTATTTAAAACTTTTTTCTGTAAAAAGCATAGTTTTTTATTTGTAGCGCTTCAAACTTTTTAAAATATGGTTTTTGCTAAATATATAATTAACGGTTCATGATAAATGAAAAATGGTAATAACTAAATTTTTAGAGCATGAAATTTCCTATAAATTTCATTCGAAACTTTTTCCCGTAACATTTATAGTTTAGGAGCTGCAGCTAGGTAAAACTTGCACCTCGTACATTATCAGTGACAATATTGCTCGTTTGTATACGAAAACCATTTCATAACGCATAAAATGGCATAAAGTGTTCCAAAAAATGTCAATGCAGCTGTGTAACGAATCAATTAAAATTATAAATAGTGTGGAGAACAACGAATAATTTATCGATCTTTATTGTTGCTTAATATAGTATCATCATAAAAGTTATTATGTAAAAACGTGGCGCATTATTTTACAGGGCGAGGATGTTAATTGGCTCTGACATCCCTAAAAGGATAACAGAACAAGTGTTATTTCATAGTGGTCTTCTGTTCTTTCACCGCACCACGTCTGCTATCGCACCGGTGCTGAAGGTGTGGGTAAGCAGACGGGCCGGTTCGCTCTCCTTCCGGCTTGTGCAGATACTTACGGGGCATGGATGCTTCGGAAAGTATAACTATGCGAACCACCGCCTGCCACCAATGTGGGGCGTCAATTGATACGGCCGACCACACGCTGGCGGAGTGCCCAGGTTGGGTCAATGAGAGGGCGGCTCTGACGGCAGTCGTGGGACAGGTCTTGTCCTTACCCGCTGTCGTCAGGGCAATGACTGAAAGTCTTGATGGATTGGCGTCAGAAGGGGACGTGTCTGACGCCCTTTAACACCCAATAAGGACGTGTAGCGGCTCACGGCATTCAGACGAAGCCATCACCCTAAGTTGGGTTCGAGGATAAGGCCTCACTGTGAACTCGGACCCGCACATCACCGCTGATGGAGGAATCAGGGGGGAGTGGGTATTCCCGGTGACAAGTCACTTCACCGGGCGAGTCCCACACTCCCCCTCGTCGACGAGGGATAGTGCGTAATTACCAAATCCGCACACAAAGATTGATATATAAGATAAGATAAGATATAAGATATGTAGAAGAATATTAAATATAAGTAAACGATATCGATGTCACTACTAATACTACATATTTTTATTGAATAATTATTAAGTAATACAGTTTCTTATTTGCATACACAAAACAACTCGCCTAATATCTACCTATCAAACGAAGTTCTATTATATTATGACGTGTGGATCCCGAAGGATGACGCTGCAAGATGGCCGGGCGCCGGCGCCGGCGGTTGCGGCCGTAATTCCGACTTGACAGGGAGACGGTAAAACGCGACAATATTACATTCTTTCACTGATTATCTTGTGAGAATTAGGACAGTGATGGCCACAATCACAAGACGTTTGAAATTTTTAACGTGTAAAATATATAAAAAAGAATATATTTTGACTTTTATGACACTTGATTTCATTTTGTTTACAAACTTTTTAGTAATGGGAGGGCACACTGCGTTTCGTAGTCATTTAGACAGCCCGTCTGGCGGCAGCAACCACCTTCTTACAAAAGACCGTCCTGAAATACCAGAATGTGTGCTGAGTAAGTGATTCTCTATATCTCTTCCCAATCCCTAATCATTGATTCTGCTACCTATGGTCGTTGCTTGTGTTATATGCGATGGCCGTCAACTTGTCTTTCGACATTAAGGGGGAGACAAACGCTAAATACTAAAAATATCCATTGTTTAATGAAGATGTTACAAGAAATAGACACGATAATTGCTTTGAAAAAAATATATATTATACTTAAACATGTGAAGAACCAATTGTATTAATTAGAATTTTCGTTAAAATAATAGAAACTCCACAAAAAAAGTTAGAACACAAGAAGAATTTGACCTTTATTGAAAATTCTCTCGAAAACGGCTTATTGCACGCATATAAATCCTGTACCTATTAATAAGTTAATATCAGATTAAAAAATTGTATTAATAAATTTTTTTTTTTTTGTAATGTTCTAATGGTAAAAACAAAAAAACACCATTTCTAGGCGTGTTGAATTGGATCCGCCGCCAGCGAGTTCTATAGTATCATTTGCCTCAGTGAATCCCTTAAGTGTGTAGGTAAGCTTTTAATGGGAAATTTATACATCTATATCTATACATGTTATAAAGGACCACAGATAACTAATCAAAATACTAAAACACCATTGTATAACATTCCGATGTATTTTAAACATATAAGTATGTGCCTCACCAAAAATCGGATTCAAAGCCTACAGATTACCAGCAAACATGACACGAATTCTACCACACAAACAACTGTCGTATTCGCACGGGTTTTTCAAACGAAAACAAAAACCCTCGAGGGGACCGACGACTCTAGCATAAAAAAGAAGGGGGCCCTGATTACAAACTTTATTATGAAATGACATTGAATTAATCCGGCCACCTTGCCACTCTCATTAACACAAATCGAGTGAATCGCACGCGGACAATAAAAATCGCATTTACAACAAAAAAACAAACGTGATTAATGATATGTAGTGTAGGTATGTGGTTTATATAGCTCTCGCACGGTAAGCTTGTGACACACTGCTGTTGCGAACAGTGAACAATTATAACGGTAAATTTGTCAATAGAAACAAAACCAAGGGCAATAAACAATGAATAGAAAAAGCAAAAAATTTTTTTTTAAATAACAAGTAAAAACATAGCCTGTGTCGGTTTTAAGGTTTATATATTTAAAAAAAAGTATTATGATACATAATATTTATATATGTAATAACTGACATTACCAGTATGCAGAATAGTCTTAACTACTTGCAACTGTGTATATTTACGTTCTTGCCTTAAATGTCTGCTGCCACTGTTCTCCAAAAATCCTAGCTCAGATCCTATCGATCTCAGCTTAGATACAAGGTACCCTAGTTTGAAGGTCAGGGAACACACAACAACGGTTATCCAAGCCTTGATATTTGGAATTATTATATCATAGTAATTAATTCTTGTGGAAGTGTGAATTGGCTCATTAATAAATTAATGATTATTATTAAGTCAGTAAATAAAAATATTCGCAATTGCATAGGATTAAGTCTAAAAATAGTCTATCCTTTTGCCATTATCACAAGTTCGAAATGCACATTCTCTAACTAAATATACTACTCAAAACAAAATAAGGGCCACTAGTTTATTTACATTTAAGTGCACTTTAGTAAACTGAAAGTAACTGATAAGTAGCATTATATTGATATTACGAACTCTTTGGTGTTTGATGTCTTTTATGCTTCCTAATTTGAAAAACATTGGCCATCGTTTTAAGAAAAAAAATAATTGGAAATTATTCTTATGTTTTTCTTTGATTGTCTTCTTAACTTGTTTCGGTTATTTTAGGAAAAAAGGTTTACTTTTTCAATTTTAATTGATTCATTTATCATCTCGCGTTAATTATGCCACCAGTACGAAGGCAAATGGATACAATTACAGCAACCAGAGCCATAACTATGATTCAAGAAGGACGTTCTCAGCGTTACGTGGGTTTGCAGTTGGGTTTTTCTCGAAGAGCTGTCCAAAATGTATGGAATCGCTTCCAAGAGACCGGCAGTGTTGCCAGGAGACCCGGTTCAGGTACAGTTCGTGTAACAACGGCGCACGAGGATCGGTACGTCCAACTAAGTGCTCGTCGTGATCGTACAGTAACGGCCCGTAAGTTACAACACCACCTACGGCTGACAACGGGTACCCGTGTCAGTGATCAAACTATACCTAATCGATTGCACGAAGACCAGCAAATGTCAAGAAGTCGAGTTGTTCGAATTCCTCTGACTAGGGTTCAACGTGCAAACCGTTTAAGATTCTGCCGTCAGTATTTGAACTGGGGGATTAATCAGTGGGGCAAGGTGCTTTTTACAGACGAGTGCAAAGTAGAATTTTTTAATGATGATCGGCGTGTTAGGGTGTGGAGACGACGCGGCGAGCGTTTTTCGGAGTCCTGCATCCACGGAGTTGACCGTTTCGGTGGTCTCAACGTAATGGTTTGGAGTGGGATTAGTTTACACGGTAAAACCGAGCTCACCATTTTAAATGCGGATACCGTAACTGCAGAACGTTACATCGAAGACGTCATCAGGCCTCAAGTGATCGCATTTGCACAGCGAGTGGGGCCTGGATTCATCCTGATGCAAGACAATGCCCGTGCACACACAGCTCGATCGACCCAAACTGTCCTAGAAGGGTCTCATATTGAGGTATTACCGTGGCCAGCTAACAGTCCGGATTTAAATCCAATCGAGCAATTGTGGGACCAATTGAAACGAAGGGTTAGAGAGGATGAGCAAGGGGTCTACAACCAACAGCAACTGATTGACGCTTTAAAACGTGTCTGGGAGGAGATTCCAGATGAAAACGTGAGGAATTTGATCCAGAGTATGCATACTAGGCTTCAGGAGTGTATTGTTAAGAGAGGAGGACATACTCGTTACTAAAAATAAGAAACAAAAGTGACAAGAACAGTATTTTGTCTTTTTCCGGTGATTTCTTTTGTTCATGTTTTTCATTCAAAATGGCCAATTTCATTATGAACTTAAAAAAAACAGTTCATGATCATTATTTTAAACAATTGTTAGCCTATATTATAACCAATAACATTATTTTGTAGTTACATAAGTTAAACAATTTAATGTCTTTATTGTTTTCATGGTACAGCAAAAAATCTTAGTGGCCCTTATTTTGTTTTGAGTAGTATATAACAAACATACAGAAAGAACTGACAAAAAACTTCGTAGTTAATTTTTTCGACGTAAATTTGCTGTAACAAATTATGAGTTATCAATCAAAATGTAAAAAGCCCTTACATTAGTGTTTTCATTTATCTATTGTATAAATAAAAATTAATCAGTAAATGTGTTGCCAAACTCAAAACCCGAGAACAGCTGGACTGAACAAAGTAGATTTTATTTTTTTCAAGTATTTGTTGAAGTCCGGAGAAAGTTTTTATGAAAAAAAAAAATTGAAAAAAATACCCGGAAAATTGCATCCTTGCAAAGAGGTAGTAGTAATAGTAAAATTTATGTTAAGGTGTAATGGATAGACAGACCTATTTATTAATTGAAACCTAGATTACAAATCTGTGCAACACTAGAGATCGAGCAAGGTATCAACAATAGAGATTTCACGAGATTGGTGCTGTAAAGCGTACCTACAAAGCAAAAGCTTTCCATTCTACGCGGCAGTATGTCGAGTATAATCAGTAGCTTCACTGCGTACATTTCGATACAAACGTAATATTACTTACATACGTACAATCATTGGTACAAATAAGCAGTTATTTCCACCTTATGCCTATAACAACAAAATCTAAAATAGATTGTCCAGGTGTTTTCCATTTATATTAATTTTCTAGGTGTTTTGACAAGTCACGATTTAAATAAACACTCGGGAATGTTTATGAGAGGATGATGGAGAATTTATTTGTTATTCGCCTCAATCCCAGAATATTCTGGGAATCCCTGAATCCCAGTTTCTGTTCAAAAACCTGAAAGTTCAGTTCAAAAACCTGAAAGTATGTGATGATGTTTTATTGAGGAATCAATCAATAAATCCATTATTTTATACGTATTTGATTCAATAAGTACTGATTTCATCTACGAGTAAATATCTATCAATATTAGTTCACAGCCTAGGGAGTGTGGATATTTGTATATTAATTGATATTACTGATCTTACAAGTGAGTTCAGTACAATTACTTATATCATGGACGCTAGTGTCTCGATATCCACAGCTATAGAGACCTTTACAAGATGTAATAATTCAGAACGTGTTTTTTTGTTTTTTTTTTATAATAATAAATCATCTTACTTACAATAATGTTTGAAAAAAAAGTCAAAAATTTTGCTCTCAAAGTGAAAAACAGAAAAAATAATTATAAAACTAACACTATTTGACAAATTAGTAAATATCCCGATATAGTATTTTATAAACTTCTAGCTCAACTAGGCCACGCTTCGCTGTGCGAGGAGATTCTTCCGCGTCTTTAGTCAAAAGGCTATGTGGCTTATGCTCCGCTCGCACGAAATATCTGGTTCTTCCTTACTCTTTCCTAGCAAAGTTATAAATACAAACAAGGCACAATCTAATTCAAATTATTGAAATATTATGCCACGGTAATTATATTATAATCCGTTGAGCCACTTAAATTGATTCATTCAAATCAAATCAAATCGTTTATAAATAAAAAATAGAATATCACTTTTTTGAAGTCAAAATACTGCTACAGTTTCGGAAACAAAATGGCGTTCTGGAACAGAAGAAACGGCGAAAGAAACTCTTCAGCAATTACCTACTCTTTTTAATGCCATGCATTTTTATCTCCTAAATAATATTTAATTGTATAATACGCTTTTTAATAAGTTTTCGTTTTATATAAATATTTTAAAATTGCTTAAAATTTATTGTAGAAACGTACGTACATTGAATATACATGACATACATTGAATCTTCACAAACAGCGCAATACAAATCATATTATACTTAAGTATTTCATTTCTTAATTTCTATATATTTACGCAAGCAAGAGAAGCCGCAAACCCTCAAAATCTGACTATGCATTAGTACCTATCTAATTGATGATCTTCAAGTTAAACCTCCCGTTGAAAATGAGCCATCGGTCGAGTGATTAAGGTGGTCTGACTAAGATGGTTCGATTCCGGCAAGGCCAACCATGGAATATGGGGTCCCGGATTCGATTCATTGATCGAGTAGTTAAAATTGGCTCTGGTCTGGGTCTGAAAAATAGTGGCACAGCATACTAGGCTACTCAGTCATTTGGGCAGCCCGTCTGGAGGCAGTGACCATACAGAAGACCATTGTGAAATAACAACACGTGTGCTGTTGTGTTTCGGTGAGTGAGTAAGGGATGCCAGAGCCCATTTCCCTATCCTCTCCTAATTCATTATACCTAAAGCTACTATGGCCGGCAGCGCACTTGCAGAACCCGTATACCATTGCTTAAGTTATAGGCGACGGTAGCCACCTACCATCCAGTGGACCGTCATCCTGTCTATCGACCTTAAACAACATTCACATTAAGAAACATTGTACACGGTTGACAATAGATGTTTATATCATCTTGTCCTATTTTATCTTATTTCAATGTAAAAAATACATATAATTGTTATAATAATTTTGAAAAAAGCAACTGGTCGCCAACCCTAAGCGCTCGAGTATCGAGACGATGGGTGTGTCGCGTCATCACATCTCTCTGGACACAATCTCTGTCTTAACAACATAATGAGTGGTTGTGGGAGTGCTTCTGTGTAATGGCAAGCCTTTTTTTCTAAAAACCATTAGCCGTCTCACTCTTAACTAGATAAATATACCTCTGTCCTTCTCAAACATATTATCTTAAAGTATTACTCTCAAAATGAAGGTTTCCAAATTACCGTGACAGATCCAATTTTAATTTTTTTCTGTAGACTCTGTTTAGTTTTTACTGCGAGTGGGATTCCCAGTTTTTTTATTTGTTTTTAATAGCTCTCACAGTCTGATCAAATCAAATAAAATTAGTTAAACTAACAAGGGCTCTAATATTTTCTGTATATCGTCTAATCATTGTTTTGATTAATCAATAGTTAATGGTGATAGTCCAGCTCGAATGTCTTCGATTGTAAAAAATGGACTGTATTTTTTTGTTGGTCGTACATGTAATCAAAGGGCGAGGAAATGAAGGAAAATATGCAACCTACCTCGTGAATCATCAGATCCTTGGTCTTCCGGCGGCGAAGATTGCAATGGGCTCGTCACACACAGAATTCAGAAGCACCAGAACTTCACCACTTCAATGATTATACTCGCAGATCGGGTGCGGGACCAATTAGATAAATTACAAGCACAATGCCTGATAATATTAGCAGATAAATAAATTCAAATCTCGTGGATCTAGGTCGGCGGTATGAGTCTGTTATCGATTTTTTTATGTTAAGATCGGCAGACGGTCCACTTGATGTTAGGTGGCTACCGTCGCCTATAACACAAGCATCGCCACAGGTGCTACAAGTGCACTACCGACTACAGTAGGATAAGGGATTAGGAGGGGATAGGGAAATGAGCTCTGGCATCCCTACTCACTCACCGAAACACAACAGCACACATGCAGTTATTTCATGGTGGTCTTCTGTAAGGGGGTGCCGCCACACGGGCCGCCCAAATGACTGCGAAACGGAGTGTGCCCTGCCAATATTTGAAGACTATGAGGTACCGTAAAAATAAAAATCCTTTCATCCCCCAAAGTAGAATTTTCCCTCACAAATATATTTATAACAAGAAGTGCTACAGGGATAAATGTTAATTAAATATGGCCTGTGTTTTTCTGATGTATTTTACTATTACTTTCACATTTATAATATTAAGTTGGATTTTGAATAAGTTGGAAGCAACGAAAGATTTCATTTGAAGTTGGTAAATGATGTTATTTAATTAGTGACTATTTGGTTTAGCATAAAATAGAAATGTCTATTTATCTCTACTAGAGGGAGCACTCGGAACAGAACTAAATAAAATCACGAAATCAGTTTTTTAGGAAAGGTTGATAGACAGGCTGACGGCCCACTGCAAGTGCGCTGTGGACCATAGTAGAGTAATAGAAAAGATTAAAATATGGGCTCTGCCATCCCTTACTCAATCACCGAACACAACAGCACACATGCTGTTATGTCACGGTGGTCTGTAAGGTGATGGTGGTTAGGTTATCTGGAAAACGCAATGTGCGCGCATGTGGGAAGCTGCCACATTAAATTTACAAGACTCTTGTAAATCTATTCAAATTCATAAATGAATATATTGTGGAAAATAAAATGAAGTTTTTAATGGACTTTACATCTCCAAGAATAAGAACAAATTTAGTAAATCGAATCAATAAAGCGTAAGATGTGGTGTAAAATTTGGGAGGCGAAAAACGTGGAATAGGGAGTGAGACGGGGGAGCCGTCAATCCCGGGGGATTGTGCTTTTCAAACCCAGTTATTGTTTCAATGTATCCCAGCGAAGTTTATTGCGGGAATTGAAAAAGTTACCTGTCTCTCCATTTGGCTTTTAATACACAATTTTTCATTAGTTTGATCAATGAAAGTTTTTTACCGAACCTAAAAATTTTGGTAAAAAATTTTGGTTAAAATTTGTGATCTACTAATAGATCACAAATTTTATACCTATATGGTGATATATGGTGGTGAATATTCACCTATATGGTGAATTTTATACCTAAAGAGTGGCAAGTAAGCTGACTGATGGAAGAGTGCAAGTGCGCTGCCGACCCTAAGGGCCCTATTTCACCGAGACACCATGGCGGCGCAACCCATTCGCGCAATCAACAAAATGTACACAGCTCTATAGGATGATATCTCACCTTGTTTAAGCTTGTTATTGATGACTCCACCAAGCAGGTTGCGCAGCCACTAATAAGCATATGTATAACGCTGTAAGGCTTCTCACTTGGGCACCAATACGGTATTTAACTATAATGAAAATATAAAACAAATTGTTACTAGACTAACTGTAAATATTTTTTTAAACCAAATTAACTAACACAGTATTTAAAAATATGAACGATTTTCATAAGAAATCATTATTAAAATAATTAAATTTTCACGTTTGACCACGTGATTAAAAACGCACGCGATTGGTGGCATATAGAGTTGCGTCATTTGCTTTGTTTACAGTCGATGTGAGCGTACCATGGAAGTAATAAGTACTATATACCAAAGATAATTGTATTAGTGTATAGATGGAACAATAAAAATTGAAAATTCCTTCGATACTCGATACCCGTCTTTCTAATGGCTGCATGTCGTATGTTAAAAAGAGATAACAATAGCCGAATATGACGTCTTAAAACGCTGCGCGCCATAAAAGAGGCAACGTCATATTTGTTTATATCATGCTGGTTAACAAGCGCGTTTAGCTTTATGTGATTTAAAATACTTAAAAATCTGAAAGTGTGATTTCATAAATCTGTTGCTTGCCAAGAATGGCTTGTAATGTTCCCGTTTGTCCAAGTAGAGTGGGTGTTTTGAAGGAGAATAATGGAAACATATCATTTCACCGGTAAGTCGCACAGCTCGCACTCATTAATTTTGGTGTTTTGTAAACAAATTTTTATAATTATTTACTAAAAATGAACCATTTTACATGCATACATAGCTCTAAGGTTGATTTATTTAAAGAAAAGCTGGTGTTTATAACTAAAATTTACAAAAACCAAAGCTAATCGGAATATTTGACATTTGTCTTGCTTTATAGTGCTGTAGTCTGATCTTGATAAGTTTATCGATATCGATAACTAATTTATTTTTAGTAGAGTGTTATAAAGAAAGAAGTGTTATAAAGTAGAGTCTATAAGTTATAAAGAAGTTATGCTTCAATCTATGAAAATTATGAAAATCTTTTGAATCATTAATAACCAAAAACTATTTCTTTTCAGAAATTACCCAGAAAAAGAAAACTTACTAATAAATACGTGGATACCCAAGCGTCAACTTTAACTGCAAGTCTTTAAATTAAAATGTTGACGCGAATCACAGATGAACGATATCACAGATTAAAATGAAACGATATCACAGATTATCCAATCTGTGATATCGTTTCTAAAAATAAAACTTTAAGATTATCGAGTTTTTTTTCTCTCGTAATAAAAACCTACTCCCGTTCTACCCCTTAAGGATGGATTCTAAATAATTCTACTCAACAAATAACTATTCTTTTGAAATATTTTGGTGAAATAAATGCGAGAGGTTGCATACAATCTCATACAACCGATTAGCAATGCGGCGAGTACCAGTACGCACTCACATTTTATTTATATTGAACAACCAAACAGTACACCGAAACGCATTTAGCCATACTTTTTATCCGTCATATATTTAAAATCTATATCAACGATATCTAGTTAGCAATAAAAATGCACAGCATTATTATACGCTATAACTTTAGCTTGCATTGTATAGTCAAAATGGAGACATTCACTCAACTTCGACCCGACAGATTATATATGTATGTCTCTTTCAATCTTATGACAATTTGAAGGTGTTAGAAAGAATAAAATATTGCTGCATTTTGTGATCCATCTATAGGTACATCTATAGGTACATCTTGAGTGGATAATAAACGTTCCGTTTCATTCATACGAGTGCACATACGCCTCGCCACTCAATACATCGTCGCACCAATCATTTTAAAAACAAAGTGTCCATTACAAAGGACTGTGACTCATGTGACTGTGTAAAACGAAACGTCTTGCCGCAAACATTGAGCGAAATCTATGTCGCTTTGCCTTTAATATTCCTTGAGAACCGATAACTACAGAAATATCTACCTACATTTTGTACCTACATGTGTACATATTATGAGTCACATTACACCCGAGCGAAGCCGGGTTTTCATCTAGTTTAAACTTTAATTGTAATTTTCATAGAAAATAAAGCAATTCACAAAGAATGGATCAAATTGCAAGTGTATTATAGTATAATTAACAATTTGAGATATTATCCTAAAATCTGTCAAGTACCCTATTGAGCTGCAAGCGTCGCACCCCTCTCCCGATTCAGATTATGTTCGAACTCATGTCTGTCTACTATTGTTACTATAGATGCTGTTAATAGTAAGGAATGAAGATTTAAATGCACTTCAATTAAACATTACATTATTGTGAAAGTAACAATAAAAACAGAGTTTATTCTATATGTGTATCGCTACATAAATTGAAGTCCCTGCCCGCGTCTTATTGGCTGTCTGTATATTCGCTAACTCTTCCTACCACGCAACGGGTTTTAATGCGGTTTTGCGTACAAAGCCAGAGACAGTTTCCTAATATTGTCTTGAGACTTCAATATATGGATTAAAAGTAGCTACGACACTGTGTGGTACAATTACTCCATTTGATATAACAGATTCTAACGGTAGCTATTGGTGGAAACAAACTAAAAATGAAGAATGAATTTGCAGTCATTATTCTTTTTTTTTTACCTAAAGAAAGTACCTAATCAACCAATATGAAGAAAAAAATACCTTCAGAATCATGAGCACTGTGTGTTTTACCCACAGACGTAGATAGTATAGATGACGCAAGATCATCAAACTGTATGAAAACCAAGCGTTTTCATACCATGACATCACGACACAAACCACTTATAACGTATTTTTACAATTAACAACAGTCCAATTAGGCATTTTTTTGTTTTTCGAAAGTTGACTTTCCGCGAAAACAGTCCAAAGCGAACTGAGGCTACGGCCGGGCTGTATTTGAGCATTGCTCAAATTGCGGGCACGTAGTGGCGAACGGCTTGCGGGTATCTATACTACCCACGTCTGTGGTATTACCAATTTAAATACTTGGACAAAATTTAATTAACCATGAAAGTAATTATTTTTAGGATTTTTTTAACCTAACACTTTAATTTTTTATTTAGTATTGAGTTGCATTAAATAAACAAGAACGTGGGTTTTTTTTTATTCAACTTAACTTTAACATGATTATATAAATTTTGATATAATTACTACAGAATATCACTACATTTAACCATACTAACGTGCCCTGAAAAAGCTTATTAAATGCCTCTCTGAAATCGCTAATCTCCTTCTGTTATTACCAACTAACGACCAGCCCCTGATTTTCCACGAATGTATTATTATTTTTTTGCAAATTATATACACCAATCTTCCTCGTTTATCGCTCTTTCCATTAGTGAAAACCATATGAAAATCCTTTGAATGGAATAAAAAAAGTTAGCGAAAAACAATAATATTATGTATGTATATATAAATATATTTACTTACAGTTATGAATTATGGCAAATCAGGTCTTAGGTACAGAACCTTAGGTACAGACTTAGTAGAGAATAAAAGAAGTAATTCTACTGAAAAAATAAGGCCATTGTACATAATCTGGAGCTTAAATGTCAGTCTTTTCCACTCTGTCCAGGCAGAGTTAATCTCGTCATTAAATTTACCCAAAATATTGTTAGCTATTACTTAACTAAATCATCGTTTCACCTTCAAAATATTACCTAAAAATATTTTATATATTTTACCTCGTTAGCGGGTTTTTTAACGCCACATTTGCGGTTCAGGCGAAGGTCAAACCTAATGGATACAATTCAAAGAGCATTAAAAAAGAACATCTAATTACCACAAACATTACTGTCGTGGTATAACGTGGTAAAATAATCAAAAACTGCAAAATGTTTCATCTACTATAAAAATTGTATATATTTTTTAATAATAATACAATTATTCGTTAATTTATGTTAAGTGTATAAACGTGATATGAATGTTTGATTTTTTTATTAAAATTAAAATTATTGTCTAAAATTATAAACTAAGTTCCGACAATTTGAGCCGAAACACGGGTGTCCCGCAGACAACTTGATGCTGCAAAATCAATCGAACCTGTGGAAGTTAGTGAGATCTCTTCCTCGACTAGGAAATGAGGTGATGATGTTCAAACGCCTGAACAGATCTTCATAAATTAGAGGTCAGAACCATCACGATCGTCAGCTTTCAAAAAAAAAAACGGGTCAAAATCGGTTTATCCGTTTGGAAGCTACGATGCCACAAACAGACACACAGGTATAACACAACATTTATAACACCCTTCTTTCACGTCGGGCGTCAGGGGTTAAAAATAACCAGAATATCCATCGAGGTGCGAATTGTGAGAGCCCGGAGCAGCTCGTGGTAAATTTTTTTCTTTGTTTAATGTGAAGATCGTCAGACAAATGACGGTCCACTTTATGATACGTATGCGGCTACCGTAGCTTGCTGCTACCGAGGCACAAGTGCTGCAAGTGCGTTGCCGACCTGGAATCTAGTTAAACTAGCGATCCACCCCCGGTTTCTCACGGTGTTTAAATTTTATTTAATGTTAATATCGGAAGACAGACTGACGGTCCACTTGATGGTAGGTGGCTACCGTCGCCTATAACACAAGCAACGCCAAAGCTGCTGCAAGTGCGCTGCCGACTACAGCAGGATTAAGGTTAAGGGATTAGGAGGGGATAGGGAAATAGGCTCTGGCATCCCTTACTCACTCACCGAAACACAACAGCACACGTGCTGTTATTACGCTGTAATTTTCAAAATTATTTTCTTAGCAGATGCTTACGTTATGAAATAAACGTATATTCCAAATTTCAGCTTTCTAGACTTAGTATTTTTGGTTGTACGATGATAGTAGGATTTTATAAGGGACTATAGAGCCCGCAACTTCGTACGCGTGATATTCGATATAGAGCATACCTTTTGTGTTTTTAAACCGATTAAAATAAAACAAACACTATTGTTTTTATTAATAAGACTGTTACATCAATGAAAACCGTATTCAAATCGGTTAAGCCGTTTCTGAGATTAGCGTAAACGAACAAACAGACGAATTTCTAAAAACTATTTTTTGACCTCGGTAACATAAGTAAACGTGTACAGATTGTTTTTTTGAAAAAATATTTAATGTAGGTACAGACACGGCTCGTTTACGATTTTATTATAATATGTTAGATTTGGAAGCATTAGAGAAATGGACATTTCTGTAAGGGGGTGGTTACTGCAGCCAGACGAGCTGCAATTTATGCCTGTAAAACGCAATGTGTCCTCCACTACTACTATTAAAATTAACTTAATTTTTTCTTTAATATTATCATTATGACTGTTACTGTATTAAATTGTCTGAGAAACAGACAAAATTTAATAAAAACTGTTTTATTTAATTTTAAAAGGATATGTTAGAATAAACGGAGGCATACTAGATAGGTAGACGTAGGTATGTTCTGATTTATTGGAAACCATCGTGCCGAGCAGTTCTCTGAGCGCGATCCTCGTTTCCGCCACGCCGGATGTAGAGCCCCGTCTCCGGAAATCCATGAGATTGGACAAAAATTGCTCGTTCGCGCGCCCGCCATCATTCTGTTACCCTAACACGTAGATTACTCGCCAATGTTGTTAACGATATTCACATTCATTTTCTTTTTAGACCATATACTTCTTTCCTCTCAAGGGGTCTGTGGGTTCAGCTCACAAAATCGCGTGAATATTAATAGATTAGCTACATTTTAAAGTTATTTAAATGTCATTTCGCGATTTAGCAGCAACTTTTTCTTTTTTTCTGCTTTGGGATACTTACTTATGCATCGATACATAGCCTACTATTATGTTATTTCAAGATTTTTAGTAAGAATTAGTAATGGTACTTGCACTATTATTTATTCTGTGGTAATGGTAGAGAAGGGCTCACATTTGAGGAATATTGTTTCAGGGATATTCACTCTTGTAAAGGGATTCACTGAGGCAAATGACATTTACTATAGAACTCGCTGGCGGCGGAGACAATTCAACGGGCCTAGAAATGGTGTTTTTTTGTTTTTACCATTAGAACATTACACAAAAAAAAAATTTTTATCAATACAATTTTTTAATCTGATATCAACTTATTAATAGGTACAGGATTCATATGCGTGCAATAAGCCGTTTTCGAGAGAATTTTCAATAAAGGTCAAATTCTTCTTGTGTGCTAACTTTTTTTGTGGAGTTTCTATTACTTTAACGAAAATTCTAATTAATACAATTGGTTCTTCACATATTTAAGTATAATATATATTTTTTTCAAAGCTATTGTCTTGTCTATTTCTTGTAACATTTTCATTAAACAATGGATATTTTTAATATTTAGCGTTTGTCTCCCCCTTAAAGGGTGACCCTTATTGTAATCTAGCTGGAGAATGTTAAGGTGCATCCAAATTAAGTAACATCCTTACTAATATTATAGATAAATGTGACAGTAACTCCGTCTGTCTGTCTGTTAACATTTCACGCCTTAACTACTCAACCGATCACATACAAAAAAGGAGATTGGGTACCTCGCTGATCCAGAAAAAAAGTACTTGTCCCAAAGGGTACATATAAAAATAAAAATCCAACGCCTGACAAAACTATATAAAAGCAATAAAGATGTATAAATTATTGCTCACACATGTATATTTTGTCAGGCGTTATATTCTTTATTTTTCAACGCCGACGAAATCGCCGGCAGAAGCTAGTGTTATACAACTTTGTTTTATAGCATTTATCATTCACATATAAAACATAATATGTTGAATCAATGGCTGGATCAATGGACAGATACAGAAGGCGGTACTTCTTGACACGACACGAATAGGGGATCGGACAGTAATCAGATTAAAATCTAAAATGTACTTAGAAAAAATATATATATTTTTTACGATTATTTATCGAATTATAATTTAATATAATTCATTTAAATATTTTTAAATGAAGAAATAAAATTTTATTGTTTACAATATTTTTAATCTATACTGAAACACCAATCACAGTGCGTGACGTCATTTGTGGGCAATTATTGTCTTATGCCAATGCAGCTGTTTTGTTATGATATGACACACAAATGACGTTACGCGCTCTCAGATGAACTATCGTGGCGTTTTGGCGGCATTTTCAAACAAACAAACAATATTAAAACATGATTTTGAGTACCTAAAAGGCTATAAATAAATAAAATAGTATTTTTTATGGGAATAAAAAATATCCATGAAGATTAATTTAAAACATTTTCTGAAAATTTGTCCGATCCCCTATAATTGTCAGGAGGTTCCTCACTCTGCAACCCTAACCACCGGCAGCTTGAGCCTTGCCTCACTACCTGCGGTATTCTAGTTTTACATTTTTTTATATTGTTTATATAATTATATTGTTTATATAATATTACATAAGAGGAATAAATAAAATATGTGAAATAATAATAATACCTACTTTATTTCTTAAGCCAAATTAGATTCGTTTTCAGAGAGTAAAAGAGAAAATGAATAAATAGTTAGCATTTACTGAATGTTATCGTCCTTGAAGAACAAACTAGGTAGGTACTTTTAATTGTCACCCTGACCATTATTCATATTCATTGACCATTATTCCCGAATAAATTCAACATTAAGATGCAATAAACAAACCTGTAATAATAATTATGTAAACACTGTCGCCATAATGACTTGTTGTTTTTACAATGCGCTATAATGACTCTTTATTAGATATTTATGCGAGTACAAACCGATAAAGACGCCTGAGGTGCAATTTCGTTGCACGCGACATGTTCTACAAAGAAATATTGAAAAAAAAAAAGATATTCTCTTTTATCCCCAAGACTACGTTTATTTATATTTTTTTATGTAAGCAGGCTGACGGTCTACTGGATGATAGAAGACTATATTGGCCTTATAATATAAGGCCGATAAAAAAGGAAACAATACCGAAAGACTAACAAGGGCCCAAAAAATGTATCAGAGCAATATGTGGCGTGTTGTGTACCGCCATTTAAAAACTTATATTAGGTCGGGGAAAGTCTTTTCGCATATAGTATGTATATAATGTCTTTGAGTGTACTATTTGTATCTGGCTGGTTTTGATGAAATTAAAAAGGTTACATTTCAAAAAAATAAACAATTGTTTCCAGCTATTTTCATTCTTCCGTCAAAATTTTTCTCCTTTCTGTCAAAATGAGTGAATCTAATAAAGAAAATTACATTTTAAAATTTTATTACAAAAAAGGAAAAATGCAAAGCAAGCCGCGAAAAAATTTTGTGACGTTTATGGACCTGTAATGTAGTGTCAGTAAGAGTAGCACAAATTGAGGTTAGGCGTTTTAAATCCGAGAATTTTGAAGTCAAATGCACCTCACTCTGGTCGCCATGTTACCGATAAAATGTAGGCCATTTTTGAAAAAGTTAAGCAAGATTGGCATACGACGTAGCTGAAGAACTGGGAATTAACCACAAAACAGTTTCGACCCATTTGAAAAATACAAATATAAATAATATACAAATATAAATGTGAAGTAACTCTGCCAGTCTATCTGTCTGTTATCTGGTTGAAAATAGGAACTACCGTTGTGTTTAGGCGCATGAGTAATCGATGCCAAAACCTATCTGCACCTTGTCGCTTATCCTTTACTTACCAAATTTGGCCTCTTCAATTTCCCCTGGTGTTGCCAGTGTTCTTGGCACCAAGACGGAACACCTTAAACACTGCAATACTGACTGGAGTATGGTAGGTACCTATAAGCCATTATGCACAAAATTATCTTTGGTCAGGTGAAGTAAAATTGATTGCCCATTTCAGTTCACTCACTTTTGTGAAAAGTTATTTTAAAGTGATAGAGCAAAAATCTTCTATTTCTCTTTGTTCTGTGTACATTATATTTTACACTGTTAATATTTATAAACTTCATTTTGCATGAATTGCACAACTTCAGTGTGCATATATTCTTTTCCTGTTAAAATTGTGTATAATATTATTTTTTTTTATAGACGTCCAATAAGTCTAACTTTTCGCGTACGTACATAAGTATCTACGCAGTTTTTTTTTAAATAATATCTCCTTATGCATCTTTTTTGATCTTTAGTTTAGGAGCAAAACGCATTCCATCTAACGTGAATAAATTAGCGCAGATGGCTTAATTCAGTTGCGAGTTAGCGACCGTTGCATTACAAGATTATAACATTAAATTATAATTACCTGGTGTTATCATAATCGGATCACGTGTGCAAAGTCTATCGAAACATGTTAGCTAATTCCATAATTCGATTAAAAAAATTGCGTGAAAATTATGCATCGAATACCTACGGACACGTTCTGAGGGAGTAAGTGCATATTTTCATATGACTGTTTTACATTCTAATAGGGGATCGGACAAATTTTCAAAAAGTGTTTTAAATTAATCTTCATGGATATTTATTTACATAAAAAATACTATTTTATTTATTTATGGACTTTTAGGTACTCAAAATCATGTTTTAATATTGTTTGTTTGAAAATGCCGCCAAAACGCCACGATAGTTCATCTGAGAGCGCGTAACGTCATTTGTGGTCATATCATAACAAAACAGCTGCATTGGCATAAGACAATGATTGCCCACAAATGACGTCACGCACTGTGATTGGTGTTTTCAGTATAGATTAAAAATATTGTAAATAATAAAATTTTATTTCTTCATTTAAAAATATTTAAATGAATTATATTAAATTATTATTCGATGAATAATCGTAAAAAAAAATATATTTTCTTTCTAAGTACATTTTAGATTTTAATCTGATTACTGTCCGATCCCATATTTGACTGCTTACCTATATACGCAAGCCCTGTAGTAAAACACTTATTATAAATAGTAAGAGAAGCTAGAGTCTTGTCTTTGGCAGAGTCGACAATGTACTTGCTTAGCCCGTGTTGAGCACCATTTGCGCTGCCTTTACGGCACCAGGGGCCAGATCTAGCCCCCTGGGACGTACCCGAAACTTCGTCAGTAAAAATGAAAGATATTTGTTTACACCACCTAATATTAATTATTATTTTACACTGGCGACCCGCCCCCGGCTACGCCCGGGGTGCAATTTTTATATATATTAACATTCCCCGTTTATCCCTCTTTCCAATAGTGAAAACCGAATTAAAATCGGTCTATCCTTTCACGCGTGATACCGTGACCAAGGGAAATAGGGATTCATTTTTATATATATAGATTATAAATATTTGCATTAAATGTACTTCATAATCAACTATCACATCTTTTTCCCTCAAAATCTCCAAAACCTTCTCCCACATTGCATCATCACCCCCCCCCCCCCCCACAACAAAGATGATGAGGCCATCCAGAGCCTCTTCATCTAAAAGAAACCCATTCATCACATAGCCAATCTTTACCTATACCAATAACAACTCGCGTCAATGGCATTACATATTAATCACATCTCACATCTTATAAGCCCTTTTCTATTAGTGGCGTAGTTTGCCCTATATGGGAAGTACTGTATCAAATTTTGTCAGTTTTTGGATGTGCCATAAGAATAAACAATAACAAGTAGAACGGAATCTTCTTTGTCCGAGTCTTTTTATCCTGGATACTTTTTATCCTTTTAGGATACTTTTTATCCTGGAAAATGTAAGGTTCCTGTAGGATTTACAAAAATCACAGCGTGTACGAAGTCGCGAGCACAGTTGGTCTCTGTATAAAATACTATAATCATAATAAATTCAATAATCCCCTAACTTGGAACCCATATAACTTTATTTATAAGGTATTTATGACAAAGAACCTCATAACATCTTATTTTGCCCGCAGGCTGTGGGTTATTAGGGAACCTATATGTCTCAATAAAGGGTTCGCTTGCTTCATTTATAGGACAGACAGATTTTCCTGTACAATATGAAGTAACTTATGCTTCCAAAATGTATTTTATCTTAGGAACATTCACACTTTAATATATGGAAGAACATTGAAGCGGTCTTATGTTAATATGTTAATCAGGTCAATTAATCGGCCCAAAAAACAATTGTCAAGAGAGCTGTGTAACCCTGAAGAAGTAGCAGTAGCATCGTCAATTACTCAAAAAAGTATAAAATTCTGTTTATAATTTATAAACAAAACTGTGGGTAGACAAGGAGTTGATGGTAAGGGAGGGAAGTTTATTTAAAAGTAACACGTTGAAAGTTAGGGAATGAGCTCTAACGTACCTTATACATGCACTATTGCACAAAGGAATGAACAGCTCCAACCTTGGAGAAGGACGTGGACTTATAAATTTAAAGCCGTCGGCATAAGTTGCTATGCTGAATAGTTCTGTATTTAGCAGTTCGCGAATCGCAAACCATCAGCCTGCCTGCCGACCTACAATTAAAAAAAAGATTAATGAAGTCTGATATCTTCTTCATACAATTCTTCTCTGCGTGTGTACATAGGTTAGGTATACCTACCTGTTAGAATAATTTTGTTTCAGATTATTATTTTTTACACATGCTTTTACTTTTATATTTATCTTTATTAATTAAAAAACACAATTTTACATAGTTTCAAGGATTCACACTCACAGAAAAAGCAGAAAGAATACAGACACATATTGAATGTAGTCTGTACTCATAGTGTTGCCAATAAAGATATAACATATAATATACCTAGCCAACAGTACCTACATGTCACTAAACTGCTTCTAAATATCTAGACCGATTTTGATAGAAATTTTGGGTGTGTTTAGCTAGATGGTGGATCTGTGACTGAATTATAAAACATTTTCCAACGTGCCGATACCGCTAATCCATGGAGTAATCGTCGAATCGGTAGATTCGTTTGTGTTTTCCTAAATTTTATCCTATACAGAACACAGAACCACTTAACAATAATCAGTTTTAAATCCAACCAATATCTCGGTTGACTGTTGCGAAGTTTGTACCGCATTATAGTAAAGTGATTTGTGGAGGGGTCTTCAGTATTCAGAGAAAACTCAATAATCTCGATTGAGGACCCCCATCGTTTCGTTGCCGAACGACGGTGCTATAAGAATATAAGTATATATTGATATTGTAAAAACGGCCCTTATTTTCTTGCAAGGGTTCACCGGTTTAAAAAATGTACGGTTATTACTATAGTTTTTGTTTTAGTCAAAAACTAGAGAGAAAAAATTTGAAACAATAACCGTACCTTCTAGTGCTGTGTTAACTTTATCCTTACCTTGTTCCATTGCTGTTTATCCTATCAGAAACGCTCTCGTAACTTTTATATTCTGGCTTGCGACAGTAATGGACCTACCATTAAATGGACCGTCAGCCTGTCCGCCTTCACTTCTGTAAAAAAATATTTTTACAAGTATCTTCCTAGTATTGCTTGAGTTTACCTACTATTGACGATCGCCGCACACCAAGTAGACCGTAAGCCTGTCCGCTTTCTTTATCTTAATAAAAGATTTACGCTGGTATTTTTTATGTTTACTAACGACAGTTTTATCCTAAGCCGCCTACCAACAAGTAAACCGTAAGACTGCTTGCTGGCCTTAGTTATAAAAGAATATTTAACACCTTTAAACTAATAAGATATAAATGCGATTTTAGCTCTTTTGCAAACTTTTATGTGATTTCGTGTTATTAAGACAATATTTTTATTGTTTGGAATTAACTCTGTGAATCACAGACCCCTTAACAGAAGACCGCTGTGAAATAACTCACGTTTGCTGTTTCGGAGGGTGAGTTAGGGATGTCAGAGCCCATACATTTACTACCTCTTTATCCCTTATATTTATCCTATGAAAGTCGGCAGCGCACTTGTATACCCTAAAGCGTTGCTTCTTTTAGTTGGCGACGGTAGCCACCTGATAATCAAGGGGACTAAAAATATGCCTGCCGATCTTTTCATTAAAAAAGAAATAACAAATTGCGTTAAACTTCGACTTAAATATAGAGAGGTGTACTTTTGAGACAACTTCAACAGCACGTAAGGCTCTACTGCAAGATCTGATCATGGTCTTAGTCTCATGTTTGCTCGTACCTCAATGTACCTCTATCCAAGCAAGTCTCTTGCCCAGAAACAAGATCAAAATGGGGTCGATCTTGGTCTTGTTCTTGCGTCTTGCGCAATACCAATGCAAGACTACAAGATCAAGACTAATTTTCGGCATTACTAAACTTGAAAAATTTGACGAGCCCGTTGGATGAGTGGTTGGCCTTAAGGCTCTGTTCTAGGGTTCCCGGGTTCGATTCTCGACAGGGTCAACTTTGAAAATTAACTTTTCAAATTTGGCTCTGGTCTGGATCTGGAAAGTAGTGGCAGGGCCCACTGCGTTTCGCAGTCATTTGGGCAGCCCGTCTGGCGGCAGTAACCACCCCCTTACAGAAGACCACCGTGAAATAAGAGCACGTGTGCTGTTGTGTTTCGGTGAGTAAGGGACGCCAGAGCCCATTTTCCTATCCAATCCATCTTTAATCCTACTGTAGTCGGCACCTGTGACATTGCTTGTGTTATAAGCGACGCGACGGTAGATACCTACCATCAAGTGGACCGTCAGCCTGTCTGCCAATCTTAACATTAAAAAAACACTAGAACAAAATGCAAAAAGTTAAATTTCTCTCTCTCTTTCCTTGTGCCGTCAAATCATTTAACTTGTCTCTAGAGCCAACTGGAACAGTTGGTGGACTGAGACAATTCCAATCCACTCCCAGATGTTTCGTAGCCACTACTTCCTGCTCCGTCCAGCGCGTCTCTTCTCTTTCACCTTCATGATTAAAAAAACTGAAGTAGAGATCTAAGCACATGGCCAAGATATTCAATCTTGCGCTTCTTGATAGTCCGCATTATCCAGGACATATTGACAGGTTGGAAAAGCTAAATAAGCAATTAAAAATAAAACAATATAAACCGCTTACCTAAAACGTCCTGTAATTCGAATCCAATAGGAAACATAACACTCGATGTAATTCCCCAGAGAAATCAAATGTAACTATAGTCGTATTGAACACAGAGCGTCGCGTCGCGGTGATGTTTTCCAGCACTCATGGCCTCCTTTGACAAATAGCGGTTAATTGAAAAACGGACTCCTTGTATGGTGCAAGTTTAAAGCTAATAGAATGTTCTATCGGCCACTTTCCATCCTAGTGTGTCGGTTAAATGTAATGCCCAAATATATGTGCAACTTCGCCTCATTTAACCTTTCTTCTGTCTTGAAATTTGACATCATCTTACAAATAAATTAAATATAGAATAATCCAACATAAATTAGTATATTTATTATTAAGTACATATTATTATATTGTACTAGCGGCCCGCCCCCGGCTTCGCCCGGCGTGCAATTTTTATATACCCTAAAACATTCCCCGTTTATCCCTCTTTCCATTAGCGAAAACCGAATTAAAATCGGTCTACCCGTTCACGCGTGATGCCGTGACCAAGGGAAATAGGGATTCATTTTTATATATAAGACTAGCGGCCCGCCCCCGGCTTCGCCCGGCGTGCAATTTTTATATATACCCTAAAACATTCCCCGTTTATCCCTCTTTCCATTAGCGAAAACCGAATTAAAATCGGTCTACCCGTTCACGTGTGATGCCGTGACCAGGAGAAATGGGGATTCATTTTTATATATAAGACTAGCGACCCACCTCCCGGCTTCGCCCGGGATGCCATTTTTATATATAAGAACATTCCCCGTTTATCCCTCTTTCCATTAGTGAAAACCATGGGGATTCATTTTTATATATAAGACATAAGACACATTTTGAATGTTTAGAATACTGAATAAAGCAGAAGGAAATAAAATTGAAGCAACAGAAAATACTTTTATTTGGAGTGGTCTCCCTTACTTATTTAGTATTGACTCTGTGACAATTATTATTATTTATTAAATGGGTTTGCTCTTGACCAGCATCTTTCCAAGTAGGAAGGATGAGGCCGATGATGGAGCTAGCTCGCCCAGAAGATGCCTATTCATTCGAACCTTGAAAAGATTTGAGTTGTATGAGCTCGGGAAATACAGACGCCGGCAGGGAGTTCGAATCCTTAGCAGTGCGCATCACAAAAGATGTTTTAAAGCGCTTGGTCCGAATTAGAGGGATTTCGACAAGGTGAGGATGGTAACCAGCCGTACGTCTGCATGTCCGATAGAAGAAAGGGGAAGGCGGTATGATCTCATGCAGCTCTCGAGCACACTCTCCGAAGTACATCTTATAGAATACACACAGACAGGCAATTTTGCGTCTATGTGCCAGGCTCTGCAGCTTATTTATTTTATTAAATCATTCCGTCTTGTTTAATCTTGCAAAAATTCTCCTATGACCTAACACAAAAAGTGGATTTATTTCTTAAATTATAGCATAATTTTTATTTGTTATTTTTACAGATGTCATAAATAGGTAAACAATTTTCGAGGAACATTTTAATAAAAAAAACACATGGAAAATAAAGTTTTTACAGTATTACTTAACATTAATTACATTAAATAGTAAGTATTCTACTAACTTTTCGTAGCCAAAATCTTCTAATATGCTATGCTGTTTCTAAAATTCAAACACATTAAAAAAATTTCAACTCAATTCAAAGACAACAAAATTGCGAAAAATATTTTTTTCCCATAAGCATTGGTTTAATATCATAATTTCCTAAGAAACACTCTTTACTAATATAATATATATTTACATATATAATACCTACTAATACATATTTTTTTTTACATGAATATTTACTTTGGATTCCTATATTTTGGACACTGTTCTTTAAAAAAAAATAGGATTTGGTCACCGCTCAATCTTGTACCTTGCACCGACAACAGGGGTGCACAACCCTTGGCGTTATAGAAGTGTTGCTTCTCAAAACAACTTTATTGAGCTTCGTCGCTCACAAGGCTGAAGTGACGCGCCCACAATGACTCTATATCAAGTTGAAAGCGTCGAAACATTGGGTTAAATACCCCACTTCGCTGGCTAAATGTTTTCATTACCCACTCGTTCTCCATGAAAGTTATTTTCTTTTATAATTTATGTAAGTATAACAATAACTTTTAATACTAAGCAAACCAAATTTGTTATACACAACCAATAAGTTTTACATAAACATTGAAAATTGTATTATTTAAATTAATTTGACGGCCCGTTGGATGAGTGGTAAGGCTGCTTGCCTAACGTCTCAGGGGCCCCGGGTTCGATTCCCGGCGGGGTCAACTTTGGAAATTTTAATGTAATTTTCAAAAATGACTCTGGTCTGGATTTGAAAAGTAGTGGTAGGGCACACTGCGTTTCGCAGTCATTTGGGCAGCCCGCCTGGCGGCAGTGACCACCTTACAGAAGGCCACCGTGAAATAACAGCATATACGTGCTGTTGTGTTTCGGTGAGTGAGTAAGGGATGCCAGAACCCAATTCCTTACCCCCTCCTAATCCCTTATCCCATCCTACTGTAGTCGGCAGCGCACTTGCAGCACCTGTAGCGTGGCTTGTGTTATAGGCGACGGTAGCCACCTACCATCAAGTGGACCGTCAGCCTGTCTGTCGACATAACATAAAAAAAATTAATGTGTCATTTATTTTTTAAAGAAGTAGCAACAATACATACAATAAAATCGTAAACGAGCCATTAAATAGTTTTTCAAAAAACAATTTTTACAGGTTGTACCTACTTATGTTACCGAAGTAAAAAAACATAGTTTTTATAATTTTGTGCCCGCTAATCTCAGAAACGGCTTAACCGATTTAAATGCGGTTTTCACTTATGTATTGTTGCAAGCTTCCCGTAACATTTAGTGTTTGTTTCATTCCAATCGGTTCAAAAACAAAAAAGTTTACTAAATTAAAAACTTACAATTAGCGCAATAAAAAATCATTACTGATTCAAACCAATTTTATAAATGCAGAATTGAGTATGTTTTTTACATTTTCACGTAATTAATTACTCGACCGATTACCTAGAAATTTTGCATACACGTCAGTCAGAGTTACAAAAGAGAACATTGGGTATACCTTAAATCCAATAAAAGTACTGCTCCAGAGGAACGAGGATGTAGTGGAGGGCCAAAGATAGTACATTAAAAATGTGTTTAAAATTATAATTATATTTACCTCCAAAAAAAAACAATTACAATAGGAAAATGCGTCTAATTCGAAAAAAAGCTTAAATAAAGGCTTTTTTATCAAGATTGTTGCTTTAGAATTATGTCTATGTAAATATTTTTTTTTATAGATATTATATCTTTTCCGTTAAGCAAATAATTATTAAAAACTGCAAAAAAATTGCGGGAAATTCAAAATATTTGAAACTGTCAGTTCGAATGTGACGTCAAAGTCTATGAAATGTCAACAAGCGTGTAGATGTTTGTGATTTTTTTTGTTATTGTAGACTGTGACGTCATAACAAGTGCGCCAAAGGGGCGGGTGTTTATAGTGCCCGTAGCTGTTAATTAATTTTAACATTTTTTTTGTTACTAAATTTCTGTTTTTTGACACTGATTATTTTTACGGTTATACCTATAACGATATAAACGTATCCTATGAAAATATTAAAAAAATGTGCATATTCCCTATAATAATAATAATAATAATTATTATTATTATAGGGAATATGCAATTATAATAATTATTATTATTATTATTGTTTTTATATACATATATATTGTAAAAAATTTAAAATTAAGAAAAGAAATAAATAAATGTAAAATAATAATAATAATACTTTATTTGTCGAACCAGAGGTCCATATTTGAGCAAGTATGGTACAGCCTTGTTTATACTAGGTATATGTTAGTACCTACAAAACAATATGTTATTTAACATTTGACACACTCGCGTGTGTGCAGAGCCAGTGACTCAACAGAGGTGAGTCCCATCTGTTGGACAAAGTAATCAGGATGCTGTTGGTGCTGGTTCGTACACGATTCAACAATGAGGCGCAACGCTTCCTTATGATGGCATGGAAACCATCTACCCCCGCCTCTGCGAACATACTGGACGCACTTGAGAAACGTCGTAGCCCCAACAGCATCCTGAAAGCGTTATTATACTGGACCCGCAGAGCGCTGTATGCCCTTTGCGTATAATTGACCCAGAGGCTACCACTTCACTTCACCTATCACTTCTTACACCTCTCCATAATTGCCATAGTTATTATGCACACGGTAGCCCATATACAAATCGTATTTAGTCACCGCTACCACTAATTTAATGTTCACCGTTTTGCGTGCTTACTCATTCTGATGTCAGATTTGACGGATAGCACAAATTAATCATAATCCCGCCCGAAGCTCACAAAACGAATTATCCTAAACGAATCTTTTTCGGGCGAACCTTCTTACTGATGATCAACTTAATTGTTTTTTAAAGTATTAATTTATGTCATTATTAGAATTCTCATTCATCACTTTAGAGGCTTTTTATCTTAATTTAATCTCTTATCTATTTTTCTTTAAGGGTGCCCAGTTGAAATATACGTATTAATTACTGTAGGTACCTATACTATAGGTATATATATATAATTGTTCTCATACATCATCTCAGCTGCAAGATGTCCACTGCTGCACATAGGCCTCTTCCATAATTTTCCAATAATATTTACTTACTAAGTGAGTCCGCAACTTCGTACGCGTGGTATTCGATAAAGCGCGTAAATTTTTTGTTTGTAAACCGATTGAAACAAATACTAAATGTTACGGGAAGCTTGCTACTGAAAATCGCATTCAAATCGGTTAAGCCGTTTCTAAGATCAGCATGCACAAACGCACAAACAGAAAAATTCTAAAAAATATTTTTTGACCTCGGTAACATAAGGACAACGTGTACAAATTGTTTTTTGAAAAAAAATTTAATGTACATACACGGCTCATTTACGTTTTTTTTTTTAAATGTAATAAGAATATATGATATAGGCCAAATGTTATGAAAAATGCATTTCTTCAAATAAGAATCTTTTTTTTAATGTTAAGATCGGCAGACAGGCTGATGGTCCACTTGATGGCTACCGTCGCCTATAACACAAGCAATGCCACAGGTGCTGCAAGTGCGCTGCCGACTACAGTAGGATTAAGGATAAGGGATGGAAAGGAAAGGGAACTTTCCAATCTTATGTCACATAAGCAATCTTATGTCACAACGTCCATCGTAAATTGAGTAAGTACTAAAAATTTTAGTATAATAGATGAATATCTAACTTTTATAACATATACACAGAGAAAATTAGACAAATCACTATTCCATTTAAATATTAAGATAATTAACACTTTTTTTTAAATTGTAGGCTGACGATAAACTTGTTATTAATTGGCTACCGTCGCCCATTAAAGCACCTGCACAGCTGTTGCAAGTGCGGTGCCGGCCTTAGTAGGATTAAGGATAAGGAATTGGGAAGGGATAGGAAACTTAGCTCTCACATCCTTTACTATCTCACCAAAACACAACAGCACACATGCTGTTATTTCACGTTGGTCATCTTTAAAGGGGTGCACTCCTACCAGACGAACTCCGAAACGCTAGTACCTACTATTATTTATTCTGTGGCACTTCTTTTTTTTTCTTACTTAAAAGATTAATGCGTAAACAAATGAATACAAATTTCAACTGGCTGAATAAACACGTCTTCAAACTGTTATGTCATTTAAAAAAAAACTAGACTGTCCTGAACAGAGGCGGGTTTAAAAATAAAAATTAAAAAGTTGAGCTGTCAAGGCGTGTGACAGCAGGCGCCGTGAATTCGACACCAGAGAGTGGTAACGTAGCTAATGTATGAGGATTTAGGCACGTATAATTTTTTTTTTTTTTTTTTTTTCAAATCTTTTTCTTATGGTAGTATCTACATATATTGGCGCCCGTACTTACGAAACTGACTTCGTCTGTCTCTCGACTGCTAGTCAAAATTGGACAGATTTTGATAAAACTTTATATACAGATAGTTTGATTTGAGTTTTAATCCTAAGGGAATGTGGGCTATGTTTACTAACCCTTAAGGGATTGAAGTATTCACACATTAATAATATAATCTATATACTGCGAAACACTGCGTTTCGGAAGAACCGTTTGTGGAACAACAGTATGTGTGATGTTGTGTTTCGGCTAGAGCCCAGTTTCCTATCTTCTCCTAATCTTTTATCCTTCATCCCACTAAGGTCGGCGTCGCACTTGATCTTATGGTCTTGCTTGTGTCAGAAATGACGATAGCCACCTACCATCTAATGGACATAGTTTCAAATTAATTTACATAAAAACAATTATGGGATTCATTAACGTCTGAGTTTTAGATTTATACTTATATACTTGGACGAAGTTGTAAGCAAAAACTCATGCAAATAAATTTGCATTGGAAAATAATTAACCCACTTGATATATAGTATACCTTCGTTATTTTAGTTGGCATTATTATTATTATTTTTTTAATAAAGATGGGTTTTGCTCTTAGCGAACATCTATCCATGTAGGAAAGATGAGGCCGACGATGTAGCGAGTTCACCCAGAACATGCCTATTCACTCGAACCTTAATTAAAATTGAATTAATTAGAATTAACTGAATACAGTAACAAACATTTTTTTTTAAATTTTCACTCAATATAAAACTTATTTACAGGATGTAAATACTTAATTTTATTTTTACAGAATAAATATGTTTTTAATAATATAATTTAAAAAAAACTATAATGTCACTATTGATTGTTTGAACATATTCTATAATTAAGTATTGTGTTATCATGATGTTTAAATTTTAAACACCTGCGCTGCATACCAGCCAGTAAGTACGTATTAAACATTATCGGACATTCACTGCGATACACTCTAAATGACTATATAATAACTTAATGGATTTAACTTAGCTCTAGTTTTTTAAATACACGGACGTGCGTCACACGGAATTTAATACAAAATCCACTTCGGTCCACTTGATGGTAAGGTGGCTACCATCGCCTTATAATACAAACAGCGACACAGATACGCTGTCGACCGTAGTAGGATTAAAGATAAGGAATAGGGATTGGATAGGGTAATAGGCTCATTATAAAAACATTTATTCAAACTTATTATTGTTATTGTTTTCCTATGTTCTTTTCTGTATTCCTGACATGCAAATTTCATGCTGATCGGATAAAGTACTTTCGGAGTTCTGCGGTTTTGAAGAAGGGGGCACGAAATTTTTGTATATTTAATAATAGATTAGGATGAAAGAACATCAATCAAAACCAGGTCATTTTTTTTTTAAATTACACTTTGGAGAATTTGGTTAATAAAAGTCTTTCTTAATTACACAAATTTCCTGTGAATATTTCAGATTTTGTAAATGGAATCCCCATTTACATTCCAAAATTAACACATTGAGCGCGAAGCACGTACTCGATACTTGTAAGTTGTTCGAGTCAGTGCGCAGTAGGTATATAAGCAGATTTTTTTAGTACTTTCAAACTTAAATTGCTAGTATTTAAAAAAAAAACTTTGTAATTAAAAAAAATTGTGAGTGATTACAACAATAAGTCAACAACTACAAATGAAAGTACAGATAAGGGCGAGAAGCAAAACATGAAAGTCAAAATAATAATAATGAAATAATGTACCTAAATTCGATGTCAATAAGGAATAGTATTGTATGGTATTATCAGTAATAACACAATAATGGAGATTTACAGCATCAAGATGTCAAGATTTGCACACTGAATATTTATCGGTTGGTCATGAAGGAACAAGAAAACTAAATGTCATCTCTGGTATCAGTTACCCATGGTCATCGCAAATAAATTCTTATTATTATTATTATTATTCATTTATTTATTTCCTTTCTTAATTTTAATTTTTTTACAATATATATGTAGGTATATAAAAACAATAAATATTATAAAAAACTTAAAATTAGGTGTCCACTAGTAGCGGGACAAGGCCCAAGCTACCGGTGGTTAGGGCTGCAGAGTGAGGAACCTCCTGACAATTCGTGCCGTGTCAAGAAGTACCGCCTTCTGTATCTGCCCCTTGACCCAGCCATCTAGTGAGAGCCTCTTGAGAATTATTATTATTATTATTATTATTATTATTATTATTATTATTATTATTATTATTATTATTATTATTATTATTATTATGAAATTTTGACTCGTCTCCTCCTCTAAAAGCCAAAATGAGGGGGAGACGGTGTAACCCCCGACAGAAGCACAGTCGGTCGGGGTTCAGGGCGACAAGGACAGAAACCGACGTACTATCCTGGCTGTATCGAGCAGCACCGCTCTCTGCATCTGGCCCGGGAGGGAAAAGCCACGGAATCCCAACCGCCCCAGGTTATCCCTGAGGCTGACTGGGATCAAACCATTTACGGACAGAACAACTGGGATGATTTCAACGGATGCCACGGCCCACATGTCGACGATCTCGTGGGCCAAGTCGAGGTATTTCCTCCTCTTCTCGGTTTCAGCCTTCACGAGACCATCGTCATGGGGGATAGTGACATCCACCAAAAACACCCGCGACTGCTCCCGGTCCATCAACACGATATCAGGTCTATTCGCTAGAATAGTCCTGTCCGTGATGATGGGCCGGTCCCAGTAGAGCTTGGCACGGCTGTTCTCGAGGACTGGTTCTGGCGAGTACCGGTAGTAAGGTATCCTCTGCTCAACGAATTATTATTATTATTATTATTATTATTATTATTATTATTATTATTATTATTATTATTATTATTAAATATCTATGAAAATACCAAATCACACGATATTTTTCCAGTAAAATCTATAATTTCTTCTTACCTAATAGTGCATGTTTAAACTGGTGGCCTGTGATTTCTATTCAAAATTGATTTATCTCCTTTGTTGTCGTCTGTGTATACATATATCAACTAAGTACGATCACTTTTATCGTACATTAGCAGTAGAAAAAATTTTCAAAATTTTCTCAGCATCTAACACACGCTTTTGAGTATTGTAGACCAATACTTTTGACCAAACCAATTTTGAGTATTGTATTGTAGTATCATCACAAAGTTCGACAAGTAAAATTAAGGCTTCCGCCTTAATTTCTTGTTTATTTATTTAATTATTTACATATTTTTTTTA
Source organism: Bembecia ichneumoniformis (assembly GCA_910589475.2). NCBI lineage: Eukaryota > Metazoa > Arthropoda > Insecta > Lepidoptera > Sesiidae > Bembecia > Bembecia ichneumoniformis. The sequence goes on from OU342531.1 coordinate 2,282,399, forward strand.
CAATATACAGATCTGTAAAAAAATTAAATTTATCTAATATACAGCCGAACAAACCGGCAACAAACCTCCCCAATTGTTCTTTTCGTAAAAATATTTAATTAATAAAAAAGGAAATATATATCTATACTATAGGTACATATCTATAGTATGTACCTATAGTATAAATGTCTGGAAGAGCCATGTCTGTACATTAAATAGTAAAAAAAATTGTACACGTTGTACTTAATGTTATCGAGGTCAAAAAAATACTTTTTAGAATTTTTGTCTGTTTGTCTGTGCGTTTGTGCACGCTAATCTCAGAAACGGCTTAACCGATTTGAATGCGGTTTTCACTGATGCATTTTAGCAAGCTTCCCGTAATATTTATAGCGTTTGTTTCGTTCAAATCGGTTTATAATCAAAAAAGTATGCGCTATACCGTATACCACGGTACGAAGTTATACGAATAATACTACGCCTTAGTACGTAATTATTTTTTGATAAATGATTTGAATTTAATAGTTTTTATTTGTTGTGATCATTTACATTTACCTTAACTTTTGGTTATTTAGTTGACAGTTCCACTACATAAACTAGTATTTCAACCTTTCATATGACGACCTTAAAAATATAATAAGACACAATCTTTAAAATATATCGACAGTTTTCACCTTAATTATAATACGAACACCAACGAAACATGTGTAATTACATGTCGAGTTGTCTCTAAACCTCACTTTTGTAAACCTATAAACACAACGTGTGTCTGTCTGTCCGCGCGACGCTCATTAGCCGAAGATACGTCAGTTAATTTCATTTGAGTCGCAATTAACTTGTCTTAACTTTTTTAATTACAAAAACTAAGTAGGTACGTATCGTGTGTATTAAAATTTCCCGTTTGTTATTTCAACTGAAAAGATATCTAGTTATTATTGAAATTGTGATTAGTTATTGGCCTTCTTAGATTCAATCATAAAATATAATATAATATCATAAATCATTAGAGGTATATATAATATTATAAAATATAATACATTTTATGATTTTAGTAATATATTATTACGATTATTATACCGACCCGCCGCGCCGCCGCGGCTTTGCATGGATGCATTTTTCATCTGCAATTTATAAACGAAAGCCTTCCTCGTTTATCGCTATTTCCATTAGTGAAAACCGTATCAAAATCCGTTGGTTGGTTTAGAAGTTAACAGAGTTCAGGCAGAGGTGCCTGATATACTTGTAATATTTTACCTATTGTGAATATTAACCTACTGGTTATATGATCCGTTAGTTAAAAATAATAAAAAATATACCTTTGTATAATTAGGCTAGTTAGACTAAAAGCATAGAAATTTCAAAAGGTAGAATATAAACTAAATATTTATAATTCCTATGAATATTTAGTGGTGCAATATACCTACCGCATAATATTTTATAATTTCGTTACTGATATGAACTCTTTTTCACTTAACCACTATAATAGCAATGTTTTATTCATATATACTTAAGTATTTTATTTTCTCTATTTGCATTTATTAATTAAAAACTATGGTTTTATTACTGGAGATTACTTAATAAGTAGTTATATGTAACAAAACTAACTTAATTACAAAAAACGGCACAATGCGTTTGGGCAAATAAAATAAGTGATAAAGTTAATGCATTTATAATTTATAACATTGTTGGCAATTAAACAAATTCCTGTATTCGGTTGGCAGCGCGCCTGCATCCCCTTTGGTGTTGCTTGTGTCCTTAGAGGACGGTAACCACCTGCCTTCGAGTGGACCGTCAGCCTTTCTGCCATCCTTCATCAATATCTAACATATAAAGTCGCTGTCCGCCACTGACTGTTTTACCGCTGACTTCTAAACCACCCATGATACAATTTTCACTAATAGAAAGAGCGGTTTATAATGTATCCGTGCTAAGCCGAGGTGTGTTGCTAGTACCTACTAATATTAAAAAAACGCATTTTGTAAGTTCGTTAATACTCGTAAGAGGGTATACCTAATCTCCGGAAATACTTCATCTATTTAAAATCTTGCACTATTCAAAAGGAGATAGGCTTTTAATGACGTTCGATATGAATTGAACTCGCGCGAACAGCAGAATAACTATTAAAACATCTGAAATATTCACAAAACAAATAGTAAATAAAATTAATTTTCTCATAATACCTACGTATATTTTGTATGGAACGGGTTTTTATCCTGAGGCGATACGAAGTATGCAGGCTCAGCTAGTAGGTAGGTATTTGTATAAAAAGAAGACTCGTATTTAAAATATTTCTATGTTGAGGCGGTTGAGGCGGTATGGTTAGGCGGTATATGTAGGTATGTTTGATTTAATTTTTATTTATTTATAGAATAATTGATAGCAATTAAATAACTGATTCAGTAAGGGATATTTATTAAAAATGTGTATTATATTATTAAAAAAACGGCTAAATAGGTATGTATGTAAAATAAAATATCATAAAAAATCTCGAAAAAAATTGGGAATAATAATGCTGACTTATCGATAAACCTAAAATTTAAATTTATTAAGACTATATTGCAGATATTTATCTATCTATACATATAATAAAACCGTAAACGAGCTGTGTACATTAAAATTATCCTCAAAAAAAAATTGTACTTATGTTACTGAGGTGAAAAAAAATAGTTTTTGGAATTTTTGTCCGTTTGTGCGTTTGTGCACGCTAATCTCAGAAAGGGCTTAGACGATTTGAATGGGGTTTTCACTGTTGTATTGCATCTTCCGTAACATTTAGTGTTTGTTTCATTCCAATCGGTTTACAAACAAAAAAGTTACGCGCTATACCACGCGTACGAAGTTGCCAGCTCAGCTAATTGTTCATATATTGAAAGTCAATTCGGAAAGAAGAATTATTATTATTATTTACTCCAGTTAAAATATTTACTCCTTCATTCATGAATAAGCATAAACCCTTATTCCAATATGTATGTGAACCTATTTTTTTTGTTTGTTATGTAGCTTTAAACGAGTTTTAATGTTATTAATAAAAATAATAAAAAAAAATATAAAAAACAAACACTAAATAACACAATGGATGAACACTAGTAATAATTTTTTTATTTAAAAATAGATTTTTGTTTGAAAGTATATCCCATATCTTGACGTCTGTCATTAACCTAACACTAATTACATTAGGTATAACACAAAACACAGTCTAACCAAAGTAATTGTCCCATCGCTTGTTTAACAAATAATCGCCACAATTAATCCCTGATTAAATCATTAGAACATTCGTAATAGATGCAATTAAATACATTGATCAGGCTATTACTGCAATACTGATTGAACGGTACTAAATGCATTTGAAAGAATCAGCGTAACTGATTTCTCAGTAGCTCTAATCTATGACTCATTACCTATTATAAACCCTATATTAGATGTTACTAATGTAAGATATAAGCTAGAAACGTATAGAAGATTAATAATAATAACAATAATAATAATTGTTTATAATATTTATTGTTTTTATAACATATATATTGTAAAAAATTTAACATTAAGAAAAGAAATAAATAAAGGTATAATAATTGCTTTTATTGTGATAATGATCCCGAATTATTTATTTTAAATTAATAATAAAATAAAGAATTTGAATAAAAAAATAATTAGATAGGTACCTATGTAATTCCTTCTAATGCCATTGTCCCTACTTGCTTAATTCAATTTGAAAACTAAGCAGCTAACATAAGTTATTTGAGAAGATAAATATTTACTTATAATTGTCACATTAAAGATTATGTAGGGGAGATTCTTCATAATTTGAGCAAGAATTGACTTAAGACGACTCCAGCCGCTAAACTCGTTCTGTACTGAATTGACGGGACTGCTGAGTGGGAGTCGCAAATCTCGGAAATATCTATTTAAGAATTAAATAAAGTATAATTATTATTTTTTTTCTTTTGATGAGCCTTTTGATGAGTGGATCTTAAAATTTATCTTAAGAATTGGCTATTTAAAATATTGATTATTAAGCAAATCGCACGGTTACAACATCGATATTAGAGCGCAAATTAGTAATTTATATATACATATATATAAAATTAAATATAATTTAAAAAATAATTATGATGATCCCCTTTTATATATCCTGCAGATGATTTGAGTATTTTTTAAATTATAATTATTATGATAATTTAAAAGGAAAACGGTTACAAATAAGTGGATTTTTTTATCATTAGGGGCTGGCGTCGCCTTAAAACATTGATTTTTGTAATATCGCATAATAATATGATCATCGAAATATTCTAATGCAACTACTGTTAGTACTGAAATGAAATACAATCCCTCTAAAAGTAGACCTTTTTTTGTTACATTTTTATGCCTATGCTTCGATATTAATTACTATCGATATTAATTACTTAAACATGTATAACATACTAAAGGTTGACTTTTATTATGTTAATACATATTCAAGTATATATTGTTTACTAGCACATTATTATTATTTTTTTACAAATAAGTATGTACGGTTTCTAATGTGAATAAGTAGGAAAATTCTTGTCACGACGCACTTCTGGAGCGGAGCGGTATATCCTACTAGGATTTTGGAAGTCTCGACAGTTTCAAAAGTCCCGGGACTCGAGACAATCAACTATTAAAGTCCCGGGCCTTCGAGACTTCTCTGAGTAAAATTAGAATCGAGTAAAAAAAATTAGAAAAAATAAATAGTAGAAAAAAGCAATTTTAGCTAAAATCAATACTTCTTCAACAAAAAATAAAATCATAACGTTTATTACAGTTTAAAATAATTTGTTTGTTTGCCTTATAAACATAGAAGAATTCATTTTGTAATAGGTACGGGGACCACATTAATCCTTCTTATTGGAATAGTAATTTTAAACCTCCCTTAAATTAGGTTTAAAATTAACTGCTGTTATTAGTCAATGAAATAATACCACATAAATTTGTTTACGAATATAATTTTATTAACAATATTAATTTAATGACTGTACTGTAAGTCGATATCATATTTACATTTCGCATTTTGTTTTAAATATTATACATTTTTACAATTCTCTCTTGATTATATTACCTATCCTATGTTACACTATTGTTCTCCATTCGGTTACCTACGTTTTAATTATTCGATAGTTTATATTTGAATAATTAATATATTTAATAATGTATTTAATTAATTCTCATCCCAATTGACTGAAATTGATAAATTTAATAGCAAATAGGATATTTAAAATATGTCTTATTTTTTGAAGTCCCTATAATAGTGTCATATAATAATTATTAATTTAAACTATCGAATAATATAATACTTGTTGGTATTTTAGCCTTTAATATTTAATAAATATAAACAGTCTACAAAATTACAAGGAAGATGTAATGACATTTTATTATTTATAGAAAATATTTTGTGCGCCTACTGTAGTTCAGATTGTTAGATAATGCTACAACAATAGGTCCTACCTACGTCCAATAAAGGACCTGCTATTTACTTTTTGGTAAGTTTAGGTCATTTTCATTATTTTTGGCTATAATTTCATAATAACAATCAGTTACATGGCTTTTAGATATATTGTTGAAATAATTGTTACTTTTAAACTCTGATTTATAGTCGTAGATATAATTGTAAAAACGGGTGTAATATATTTTTTTAATAATGAAAATTATATTTTGGCGCGTTAAAGCAAAAGGACCATTGTATTTTAATAGGTATTAAGAAAGTTCCTCACATTACCTTTGAACCGTGAAGTTAATTTGGAATTTATTTTATTTATAACTAGTTGCTGCACGCGACTGTTTATAAAATATTACTCGCTGACAATGTAGCTTTCTATAGGTGAAAGAATTTTTAAGATCGGTCCAGTAGTCTTTTAGTTTATTCATTACAAACATACATTTCTATGGAGGGGGAAGGGAGATGGGGAGGGTGAGTAGCCTAAGTAGCCTATGTTAGTCGCTGATAATTTAGCTTTATACATGTGAAAGAATTTTTAAATTCGGTCCAGTAGTTTTTGAGTTTATTCGTCACAAACATACATACATACAAATCTTTTCTCTTTATAATATTAGTATAGTTAAGAAGTATGTATTATAATAATTTACCTTATCTTATTTGAGCCAAAAAAGTATATCTTCTCACGTAAGTAGATACGTATGTAAAAACACATAGGTAGGTACGTAAAAAGAAAGCATGTGTGCCTACTTACACATACTGTTCTTTTTTATGGAAAAAAAATTATGGTGCTTTTTTTCTGTTCTGTATGGAGAATACCAAATGAAGTTGATATTCCTAGGAAGTAAATTAATTAAATAAATTTAAAATACATGTTTCCCAATAGGAAATAAATTTAATTTCCTTCCTGTATTAGGCAAATTTAAAAGTTCCTAATTATATAACAAGTAGACACTTCAATGCATCGTTATTTATAATATAAATTATATGGCTGAAGTTTTTGTAGTTACTTAAACCTAAGAATTCCGAAACATGCGAATAGAGGCGATCTACAACTTCCCGACACTATGAGCAATGTTTATCTACCTATATTATAATTTAACGCTTTTTTTAACAAATAATATTTTTTATCTATTTGAAATTTAGTAATTAATACCTACATTTAAATTAGGTAGTCAATTATAGCAAAAACTGAAAATGGAAGACATATACCTATTAGCACGTAAAAGTGAATTGAAGGTTATTAAAGAAATATTTTAATAGGATAAAATAAGGGATAAAGAGAGGATATTAGTCGTGGATGTGCCCTAAATTTATATATTTAAGTAGGTAATCCATCAGGTTTTCAAACAAAAATCAACTTTAATAACATCTAAGATTTTAATTTTCTTTGCATTTGCAAGTTAATGTATTGGAGCAGGAGATTTTGATAGATTTTAATTCAATGTTTTATTGACTTTGAACACTTCTGTATACCTATTCATCTGTTAAACTGTTATGACAACGTCTGTGTAACAGACTACATACACTTAAACTCTACTTAACTCTCACTTAACTCTCTGCCCACAGATCAAACCTTCGTCTAAGACATTTAGAGCTTGGTTTCATTGCCAACTGAACATCATGCATCCCAAAATTAAAAATAACACTTTTAAATGAAAACATTAATTTTGTAAGAAAAATTGGAAAATTTTAGGGACTCGAAATAGGTCATATAGGAATTAATAATAATTCCTATATTTTTATTTACAGTTAATAAAGAAAAACATCAATAGATATCTAGATAAACCTAATAGGTATATAATATCTAGGAATAAAAATGTTTGGTTTAAAATAATACTTAGACAATATTTGCTTCTGAATACAAGACATCCACCAAATAAACTTTCAGCCATTCTAAAAAGAATTATTTATTTATATTGAAGTATACCTACCTATGTTCCAAAATAATTATTCCCACGTGTACCTACTCAGTCGTCAACCGAAAATAGAAAATGCGATTAATATTTTTGCAATTTAAATAAATGAGCTTCGAAAATGCCTAAAAGTCCAATGAAACAATAATACTGTTATTTTGTTAACCTTTTTAAATATGAAGTAGGTACCTACTTGTATATTAAAATTTATAAAAGTTCCTTTCTAATTATATTTTTGTTTAATAATAGTACGTATTTTAAAATTAATTAAATACTAGAATAATGTGAAAGGTAATAAGAAAAAAAGTTTAACATTTTTTTGCGAGTCCTACTAAAGCTCTTACTTAAAAAATATCAAACTACTAATAAATCAAAGGAGCATTTATCTGATAATAGCCATAAAAATAGAGGTTACTTATAACATCCATTTAAATCCACCTTTCAATTAGGTATTTTAAAATAGATAGGCACCAATTGTTATAGCATTCCTACAAAATATCATTGTAAATAATACTTGCATAGAGAAATATTTGATGCAGTGAGTTCAGGTACCTATTGAACCTATATAAAGGTCTACGTGGCTAGGCATTTTCAATATATATAATACAATATTGTTATCACTTAAAAGCTTTTAAATAAATAAAAATATTAAGTCATTTATAAAATATGATGAATATAAAAGTAAATGCTTCTAGCAAAAAATATATATAGCTAGGAAAAATAACTAAAAATCATAGATTAAATAAATAAACATGCCCTGCTGTGTCCTTTATGCACGAGAGTGTAAAACTCCCAAAATTAACCCTGTCATAATAAAAGCGACCGCGAAGTCGGAATATACTCATAGATAGGCCATAAACGAGACAAATTATAACTAATTTTTAGATTTAATTGTACCACGAATTGAAGAGATTATTGGTAACAGTCGCATTGTTTCGCTGATAAAAATGGATTAAAATCGTTAAACCTAACTTTTTTTAAAACAAAACACCCCAAAGTTTCTTGGGAATAAAAATCCCAAGAAGAAATATTAAATAAGTGACAATTTGCAGTACCTTACAAATTTGCCTCGTCTAAGTCCACTTTCATATCAAAAAAGGCCTAATTTAAGGCAATATCAAATTGCACATTCTACATACCTGTTACGCAGAAATGCTGTTTACTTCGAGCACTCGCTACACACTTTAACGAGATAATTTTAACCTAAAACTGGTTTACAATGCTTCAACATCACATACATCACCGACTTTACATTACATATCAAATTACAATTAGATATATTACATCGTTTATATATTGCAGAGTTCTTCACTACGAACGACCGTGCGACGCGAGATCGTCGGCGTATAAAATGTATCACCGTTTAACTATTTACACTAAATCAGTCTGTGGTGGAAAGACGCGAGCGCCGAATGCTACTCTTCATCGACGTTGATCTCCGAGTCGGCCGAGTCCTCGTCGTATGTGGACGACGACGCGAACCCTCTGCCCAGCAAGGCGGAGCGATTCTTCGCAGCCGCGGCCCGATCTCTCTGCCGTCGGTTCTTAAACCAGTTTCCCACCTGCGTAGGAGTCAGGCCCGTCGCAGCAGCCAACTCCCGTTTCTTCGTCGGGTTGGGATAGGGATCTTGCAAGTACCACTCTCTCAACAGTGATCTCGTTCGCTCCTTGAAGCAGTGCGTCTTTTGTTCCCCGTCCCATATAGTTCTCGGCAAGGGGAACTTCTTGCGGACTCGGTATTTGTCCACGGGGCCGAGAGGACGACCTCGGAGCCTCTCCGCCTCTTGATAATGCGCTTCCAACCATAGAGCTTGTAACTTCGCGTGGCTGGAGCGCTGGAATCTATGCCGTTCGAGGATCGAATACAGTTCTCTGTGACGGCCAGCGTGAAAAGCTACGACGGCGCGCGCCCGTAAAACTGCCTCGCAACGTTCCAACTCAGCCACGTTCGGATGGGCAACCGGCAGTGACCATAGGAATCTGGCGAGACGTTCGACATCGCCGCTTTCTTCGAGCGTTTCGCAGACGGTCGCCACTTGTGCGGCGCTGAAGGAGAGAGTCGGCAGCGGTAAGAGCGGAGTAGGAGCCGCTAATTCTAGCGCGTTCAGCGACAGTGCAGGCGGCGGTTCGGCGCAGGGCGCTGGTTCGGCGGCGCGGTCGGCCGCTGCGGGCCCGCGGTGCGCCTCCAGGATGCGCGCGTGAAGCGCCGCCGTAGTTGACTCGTCCCAGGAGCCGCGCATCGGTGCGAGTGTGCGCGGCCGAGTCGCGCGCGTTCTGAGCCGGTGCCTCGGTTGTGCCGTGGGCGTGTTCGTGTCGTGCGCGCGATTGGCTATCGGTTACTGGTAGCGCGCAGCGGCGGCCAATCGCGCTCGCCGCCCGCCCGGGGGGCCGGATAGCTTTCAACCGCGTCGAGGCGCGTTTCCGGCGGGCGCGTTTAACGAGGGCGGCGGGGCGCGGCCCCCCCGCGCCGCCATGATCCGTCACGCACACCGCCGCCGCCACACTGCGGACCGACACGCCATGATCCTCAAACCACCTCCATTCGCTTCGAGCTCAAACGAATCCAATAGCGAACCAGCAATTAGGTAATAACAGATGGATTACAGTTTATAAAAAAAAAATTAAGAAAAACAATCACTTAACTAAAAAATCAGATACTGAAATAAATTAGATAATCAAACGAATAAATTAGATAATCAAGTTAGGTATCAAAAAAATTTAAATAATGTAGGTATATAAAAGAATCCTACAGATCAATTTTAGTAGACGAATTTTTTTTGATTAGGTAATGAAAATTGTGTTAGGTATACCATAGGTGAGGTCACATTGCCAATCATGGTAAGAGCCATGATTGGGAATGTGACCACCTGGAAAGCGATCGCCTCCTTCTGTGGTGATGTCATGTCACAGAAGGAGGCAGCCGAGAGGGAGCGAGAGGAAGCGGCCGGTCTCGCTTCCCTCAGACGCAGGCGGCTGGGCAGGAGAAGGCGGGCATATCTAGCTCGTCTTCAAATGCCCTAAGGGACCTGCACACATGGCTGGCGAGCTATGTGTGCTTGCACAAGGTCCCCCCCGTCTGGGGATTGCCTGGGTGTCTCCGGGCGATCCCCCATTGGAGTAAGCCTAGTCAGCAATGACTAGACTGCCCTGGGGTGGATCGGAGTTGTTGCCTAGGCAGAACCCGGTCCACCCCGCTCAAAGGGCAAGGAGACACCGGGGAGTTTTAGTGGTGTAGGACCCAGTCCCTCGACTGGGTGAGTCCCACATATCCCTAGCCAGCGATAGGGAATCCGTAAATGGATTTCTCCTCGTAAAAAAAAAAAAAAAAAAAAAAAAAAAAGGTATACCATAGGTTCTACTGAATATGGAATATGGTGAAAACTTGATTACAAAAATATTCATAGGTCTTGGGACTGGACATTGAATGTACCTACCCAATAAAAGTTGCCGGTTCGTTGTCCCTAGGAATTAGCTTTCCGATGGTAGATTAGTTTTAATTTAGGTATCTACTTAGTAGAGTTTGAAGATCTTGTAAAAGTTTATAGGATAAATACGTACTTAAATAAATAAATATCAAAACATTTACAATAACTAAGCATTAAATAATATCAAGTAAGTAGATATCAATAATCAACAAAATCGTCATCATGTGAATGTTGTAATTGTTGAAGATATAATTTAGCTTTTCAATAAAAAAATATTACTTAAATTGACGATTGAACCGTTTGAATGACTCGTAGTTTAGTGATATTTAGTCAGTGAGCTATTAGTATTATGTACTAACATACGGTAGGTACATAATAGCTCACTGTTTTTAGTGAAGTCAGTACAAGCTATAAAGAATACAAGAACTAAGAGTCTATAAGAATCACATGCAATATACAGAATCACATGGGATTAATCAATTTAATGATCTAGGCTCAAATCGATTTGCTCATTACTTTCACAGCTATCTACATTCATAGTTTATAAAAAAATATCCTAAAATTAAATGAATTGTCCATTTTAAAGGTATAAATTGTTTTTAGCACCACGATAAAAAGACATTTGAGGCGTTTAAACCTTAAAGACATATAGGTACATAGCTTTCTTGGCCCGGGATTTATTCGGACCTTAACAATTCAGTGTATTTAGGTATATACATAATATATGTATATATGTGTATATAGGTATGTATATATGTATGAGCTCGGAAATACAGACGCCGGCAGGGAGTTCGAATCCTTAGCAGTGCGCATTATAAAAGATGTTTTAAAGCGCTTGGTCCGAATTAGAGGGATTTCGACAAGGTGAGGATGGTAACCAACCTTACGTCTGCATGTCCGATAAAAGAAAGGGGAAGGCGGTATGATCTCATGCAGCTCCCCACCATTTCCGAGCTCATACAACCCAAACCTTTTCAAGGTTCGAGTGAATAGGCATCTTCTGGGTGATTTCGCTCCATCGTCGGTCTTATCTTTCCTACACGGTAGATGCTCGTCAAGAACAAACCCATCTTTAATACTTTTTTTTTTTGACGAGGAGTAATCCGCTTACAGATCTCCAGCCTCTGGCTAGACGGCGGGAGTATGTGGGGGTCGCCCAGCACCTGATCATAGCGGCACTGAGAATATCCACTAAAACTCCCCGGTGTCTCCTTGCCCTTTGAGCGGGGTGGACCGGGCTCTGCCGAGGCAACAACTCCGATCCACCCCAGGGCACCCATCTTTAATACCTAACAAAAAAAAAAACATAATTCAGGTAGGTAGGTTTATCTGCTATAAAGCTACGGTTCATCTTATTTGTGTCTCTTTGTAATTAAATAAGTGTGTGGTTTTCTCGTTATCAGCAGGTACCTAGATCACAGTATAAGTAATAGTACAAGCACAGAATTAACAACAGTACCTACGTGGTACAAGTAAGTAGGTACCTAGTCAAATAGGTATTTGTCATTCTTTTAAACATATAGAAATCTGAAAGATTTTCACATTGCAACGTAATATTTATGAACAATATTGTACCTAATAGTAGCGGTAGGGAACACTGACAGGGCACACAGCCCGTCTGGAGGCAGTATAACCATCCCCTTAGAGAAGACCATCATTTAATAAAAACTTGTATGTATGTAAGTAAGGGATGCCAGAGCCCACAGAGCCCATGTTCTTATTCATCTGTGTAACTACCGTATCGATTGAAGGCGGGGAATAAATATAGGTACAGTCAATCCATTAACGAATAAATTGGAATATCCCTGAAAAGAGCTGTTTATGAGGGGGTTTTGTATATTTATTTGACCACTAGCGCCAAGCACGTATACAGAGGGGGGGATAGTTGGGATTTATCCCCCCCCGAAATCTGACTGAAAAAAAAACGACAGATGTCATTCATTCAGAAAGTAAGAAAAAAAGACTGGTCGGCATGTGCGACACTAGATTTATAGAACGTCACGACTCTATAAATGTATTTTGTGAGTTACTCAAACCTATTGTCATTACATTGAGAGAACTATCCTGCACAAACAGAACTGTTGCCCAAACTGCGTCTACATTCATAGCTGCGATGGAAAAGAGTAGTTTCTTGATTTCTCTAAAAACCTGTGAGAGATTTTTCAGAAAAATTAGAGTAAAGTACAGTGATTACAGCGATTTTTACACAGTTCACATGGTTGTTTCAATGTTTGTCCCCCCCCGAACCAAAAGTCTGGATACGTGCCTGACTAGCGCTATAGGTTATATTCACGACGGAATACAGCGATAGGTTAATTATCGCGGAATATGGTTAATTTGATTTTAAAGAGAATTTCCTACTTCCGTTAAAGTCCTATTTTCTATCTTCAAAACCATTTTTAATGGACTTAAAAAAGGTAAAGACTTAAATAATTCAATGCACATTTTTGTCACAATAAAATGGCTTTATTGAACTAAGTGGGTTATACAAACTTCAACCGATATTTATAGGGAAAATGATTTCATCAAAATGTAAGTATTTTTTCGTAATTTAGTTTAATATGATGTAGGTTAATCGTTGTTTACATAGGTACTTATTTGTGTAAATTTTTTTCTTACTTAGAGTAGGTAGGTACGATTATTTCAATCATTTTATTGGAGGTTGTGATAAGCAATAAATGATTATATACCTATTATACTAGCTGAACCAGCAGACGTTGTTCTGCCAGAACCCGAAAATAATTCCGTAACCGGATTGTAGCGCCACCTATTGTGTTAAATTTTAATGGTATATTAAAGTGGCGCGTCACTTTAATTAACATATAGTTTGAAAATAAAATTTCTTCACGTCAATGAACTACGGTTAAATAATTTGAATATTCTTCATCCAATATACTAAAATCGCTATTAACAAATGGAGGGTGGGGGTAGGAGGGCGAAAAATACTTATACGACCTATTCTTATCCCTACCAAATCCTATATCTTCAAAAAAAAAATTAAAATTTCACAAAAAAAAATTGTTTACACTAAAAAGAGAATAGAATTTCTAAAAATGAAATGCGTTCCAAAAATAGTCTACTTATTAAATTCGATATGAGAAAAAAATTCTCAAAAAAAATTTCAAATTTTAAAATATTTAATTTGATTAATGTATAAGTAAGTAGATATTATGTATTCAAGTATGTTTTAATTAGGTTAAGTATATCAAATTAAATCACAAATTCGCCGGCTCCTAGGTAAATTTCGAAAATTGGCCAAATATAGGTAATAGCATAAATGAAATATCAAAACGATCGTGTCGCAGTGCACTTCAGCGAGATTTCACCGTGAAAGCTTTCCTAGAGTATTAAGTTATTGAACGGCAAACCACACCCAGGCGGCTGTAACGCTACACAGGTGTCACCCCTACTTCCCCCGACTCACCATACAACCCTCCTCACACCCACTTGCCCCTAAGCCTCCACGAGCCACCCCAGCGCGGGGATCGTGTTGTAATATTTATTACGTGTCCAAGTAGAAATGTGCTCTGATATCCTAAATCTTAACAAATAAATGTAGACGGCTTTAGAAGAAGCATTAGCTCATTGGAAAGAACATTCGACTGCTGAAACAGCTGATTGAGGGCCTGCACGTCCATCCAAAAGATGGATTTAAAAAAATAAAAAATAAAATCTTTTAAAATGTCTTACTTAAAAAAGTAGAGAGGCACTTAATTTGATTTTAAATGAAGACTCTGTAGTTTCAAAAAACTTAAGTGTTAAGTTTTAATTTAAAATTTCAATAAAATAAAATAAAATAAATAAAATCTCTTTGGAAAGACATAATTGGGAATCCCCATAAATAGAATTTTGATGTATTAAATACGACGGTTTTTTTTCCAAATAAAACTACAAAATCTTGATTTAAAATTTCAAAAAAATATCAGAAACGGCTAAGTTTCTAGGAAACTCTTTATATAGACACTGTAATTGGGAATTTCATATATAGAATTTTGGTGTATCTAACACAAAAAAGGCTTACAAAAGTTTGTGCACATTTTGGTAAAAATTGTTTTCGGTCTGAGGTTAGTTCTTGTCTTAATGAATTTGATAGTGATAGACCACGAGTTTTCTACAGAGTCTATGAGAGACGTCAAGTTGATGTACTGAATAAAGTGAGGCATTGAATTGAGGCACTGTGTATCAAATTTGTGTGTCAAAAATTGTGAGTAAGTATTGTGTGGTGAGTATTTTGGATAAGTTATGGATGATTTACCTATGGACATATTCTATGATATGTCCAATTTAGGATAAAAATAGTCACATTTATAAAGAGAATCAAATTTTAAGTAGTTTTAACAAAGTGACCCCAAATCTTTTGTACAAATTTTTTCGTAATATTTTATAAAAATATAACGATTTCTTCCACATAGGCATTTCCTTATTGCCTAAAATATTTAGAAAGTGACTAGAAATTCACCTATTAATTAATATTTTTGATAAAATCAAAAGCAATCCTAGATGGAGATAATTATAACCTTCAGCGCCATCTCTTGCGGTCAGCTAACGACTCTTTAGAGGTGCTTTAGAGTCAAATAGCAATCGATAAGGTAAACTTTGTTAAGGAACCCGTGATGTTTTGATATTCGATACACTCTAGAAGATATTATGTGGAAATATTCGTGTAGTCCCATAACCTTCAATAAAATTGGATAGAAATAAGTAATTCATAAGCTAAATATTCACTTGAAGATGATTAATAAACAATAGATATATACTTACTTAGTTAATTTATGTCATATTCCCAATTCAGACCCAGTTAAAAATGTATACAACGTACTTCATGCTGTATAAATCGGTTCCTATTGCTATCAGTGTCTATCGCGACACTTAATACAACAATTGAGAAGGATTGTGTTGTTTCGTTGTTTCTATGGATTTGAGAACAATTTGCATTTTTCGAGTTGCTAACTCCAAGATTTTAGACGGCTTTCGATTTGATTATCAAGTCCTCTTCTTCGCAGCCATTTCTACTCAACACTTTGCGGATACTAGAAATTAATTCAGCAAAGTTCGTCCAACATCCACAAAAGCCTCTCAAGGCGCCCCGAGAGGCATACCTACTCCTTTTCTGTGGTTATTAACTTTATCTCGAACTAGTCGTTACCCGCGGCGTCGCTCGGGAGTCTTTTGAACTTTCAACGATTTTTATATTCCTGGTAGCAATACCGTATTAAGATCTTTCATAGCTTAAGGTGGCGCTGTACGAGCGTGGGGAACTCAGTAATAGGTATTTGGGAGAATTTGTTGTCTCAACTTACTATAATTCGAATAACCGAAGACAGAATGCGACGCAACACATTCGCGCCACTTATTCAACTCGCGAAAATAATAAAACATACGCCACCAGTTCCTATATTTTAGAAAAACCTTTATAGATGGTGGCTATTGACATCCCAATTTTAAATGTATATAATAGATAGGATGTTTCCATGAAAAAAAAAAATTTTTTTTGGATTTTAGTCAGTAATTATGAGAATTCAACCCGCGAAAATGTCACAAATTCTGCACATTTTAAAAATTAATAATACTAAATATAAAATAAATTTCAATTTTTTGTTGCGATACACACCTTCATATTATGTCCCAGAAATGTCATGTTTTTTATGTATTGCTACGACCTATGATTAATGGAATTACCTACGTAGTATGGAATAAGCTGTTCGACTTAGAAAGTGCCCTCTTAATTCAAATTTCTAACCAATTATCCACGCTTAATCCTTTGAAAATACTATACTTACCTATACATATATGATATTATTAAATCAATGTGGTTAGGAATATAATGTAGTTATTTTGAGACATTGTTTTTATGTAGAAAAATTAAGCAAACATGGCCACTTGTAACGTCGTTGGTACCAAAATTAGGATAGAGAGTAGGTGAGTGATAGGGAATGGGATCCGACATCCCTTACTCAGAGAAATAATATAATTTTAATGAACAAACAAACATAACTAAATTAAATAACATTTTTAAAATGATATTTTGTAGAAGAATGGTTACTGTCGCCAATCGAGCTGTCCAGCTTAAAACTGCGGAACCCAGTGTACCCTGCTACAAATATAAAAAACCTAAGTGCTAGCATTAAGCCTTAGCCTAGCCTAAAAACTTTAGCATTAAGCGTAAAGGGACAAAGTGTAAATTATAAATTAGGAACTTGACTGAATCTGTCAAATAGTTGTTTTTGACAGGTATTTAAATATTCACATGAATTTAACCAAAACCAGCTGGTGCATTGAAAAGGAAAATTATGAGTGATATAACATAACGCCTGACACTTTATCGCTATGACGACCGTGGCGCCACCACAGCGACAGTGGCACTTTTTATTTTAATTTTTAGACGATCCCTCGGGAACATTTCCAGTATAAAAAGTAGGTATCCTAATCAGGTAATAAATTTCATCCAAATACGTTTAGTAGTTTTTACGTGAAAGTGTAACAAACAGACATACACTCATCCTCACAAAGTTTCGCATATTTTATAATACTTATTACTAAGTTTATCGATCAGTTCCTATCAGACGTAAATTTTAATTATGAATTTGGAATAAGTAAGTACTTATTCTAGGTACATACTTAGTTACTTATAACACAAGCAACGCCAAAGCTTCTGCAAGTAGGCACGGAATAAGGATAAGGAATTAGGAGGGGATAGGGAAATGGGCTCTGGCATCCCTTACTCACTCACGGAAACACAACAGCACAGGTGCTGTTAGTTCACGGTGCATTTCTGTAAAGAGTTTGATACTGCCGCCAGACGAGCTGCCCAAATAAGTGCGAAACGCAGTATGCCTTGCCATTACTTTCCAGATACAAACCAGAGCCAAATTTGAAAAGTTCATTTTTCAAAGTTGACCCTGCCGGGAATCGAACCCGGGAACCCTAGACCAGAGCGTTAAGGCAAGCATTCCTAACCACACATCCATATATTTTTTGTCAGGCTTTGAATTTTTTTACGTGTATTCAAAATTTCATGTTTAGGTGTCGGTTGAGTATAGCTAAAGGCGTGAAAGCGTGACAAACAAACAAATTCTCCTTCGCATTTATAATATTAGTTAGATAGAACATACATTAACTTAATATTTATAATATTTTTCATTGAACACTGATTCATTTACCTTCTACGTGTAAGGGTGGGTACATACTAGGTATCTAATGTGTAGGGATGAAAAGAGCTTCTGATTAAGTGCCCCTCCACGTAACATCAATTCTCCCAGTATAATATTTCCGATGGTGCGCTCGACCGCTAAAGCCTGTAACCCAGCCGAGGGGGCCACCCCACCCCCCAGATCGATACGGGGCCGGGGGAGGGGGTTCTGAAGGCCCCTTTCAGGCGCTATCTTTGTTTGGATGATATAAAATCTTGAGGGGGAGTGGTCTAGAAAACACGTCATCTTCTGATTGCACTCCATTACTATGATTTATCACCAACTTTTCTATATTTTCCCGTATTGTACTTTCGCCTTTATCCTCTGGGGTTTTGTTCGGCCTTTTCATGTTTTCGTGGACAATCTTTTATTGTTAGGTAGACTTTTGTATATAATTGTGAGACGAAAACATGGTCTCGACTAAGGGTAGCTTCTAATACTTCTACTTATTACATACTTGTACTAAATCCGTTGCGTGGTTTAGGAGGAGTTGGAGGACATACAGACAGACGCGGACAGCAACTTCATTTTATACTAGATATGTATGGATAAATACCTATGGATACCTATGGATATCCTTTCTTTTACAAGGAGTAATCCGCTTACAGATCTCCTGCCGCTCTGGCTAGACGGCAGGAGTATGTGGGGGTCGCCCAGCGCCTGATCATAGCGGCATTGGGAATGCCTACTAAAACTCCTCGGTGTCTCCTTGCCCTTTGAGCGGGGTGGACCGGACTCTGCCGAGGCAACAACTCCGATCCACCCCAGGGCAGCCTAGCCATTGCTGACTAGGCTAACTCCAATGGGGGATTTCCCGGAGGCACCGAGGCAATCCTGAAAAAACATTATACATAAATGGTAAAAGTTAGAAAAAATATATAAAAATGTTCATATTACTTTTTTGCTAAAATTAAAAATTAACAGATTTTAGTGAACTTAGAAAATAAGGGTTGATACTGTGATTTTTGAAAAAATTGTACCTACCAACCCTTATATCTTCTAACCGCCCTAACTCTCATAATTTTAATTTTAACAAAAAAAACTTAAGTTTTTATATAAAACAAAATTCTCTACAATATTTGACTATAATACAATACTGATCTTTTTTTTTAACTTTTTTTTTTGTATAATCTGGAAAAAACACATTTTTTTTCGTACTTCCAAATATAAATTCTCATCGATATTTCATGTTTTCTAAAAACTTATACCAAAAACGAACCTGAGGTACTCAAAATTTTATTTGTTAGTAAATTTTCCTGGACTATTTGTACAGGCAGCTCTTTGTGAGGTATATCAATCAATCAAAGTACCATGCTGGAGGCGATACCCAACATTCATTTATTTGTCTTCACAGTGACTGCGTGTTGCCATAATAATGAATAAATAATACACGTTAATGTTCTATGTCGAAATATTGAAAGAGGCATGTGCTTATTCAAAGTTAACAACGTGCAGACAACACAGAAGCTTTCCACCAGCAAGTACAAAGGCCTATTCGAAACGTAATTTCACAATACATTCCGAAATCCCACGCAAATTTAACCATTCGTCTCTAAGTCGTCCGCGAGTTGAGCAACGAAATAATAAAATTGTTAAACGACAGCACGCATCGAATACAATATGCTATTCTGCGTCTGAAATTTTCAAAGTAAAATCTGTGAAGCTACCGTGTCGCAACATAGTAATAGAACCGATTTGCCGAGTGAATTCCTAATGGTGTTACTTTTTAACCGATTCACGTCTTTATTCCTTGCAAATAAGACACTCTAAATGCCGATGCGGGCCTAAAGCGCCCGCACCGAATTTGTGGTCGGAGAACAATAAGTCATACGTCATGACGAGTAAGTTTACGGTCGCAAGGTATCGCTAGCGTTTTGACATATCGCTTAGCGAGACTGATTTGTATGAATATAACCTCACACACGCCCGATTTTGCTTTTTTTTTTAAGAACGGCAGACAGACTGACGGTCCACTTGATGGTGGATGACTATCGTCGCCTATAACACAAGCAACGCCATAGAGTTAATGCATGCTGCAAGTGCGCTGCCGATTAAAGGTAGAATTAAGGATAAGGGATTAGGAGGGGATAGGGAAGTGGGCTCTGGTATCTCTTACTCACTTACCGAAACACAGCAGCACACGTGCAGTTATTTCTGTAACTGTAACAGTTATTGCCGGAAGACGGGCTACCCAAATGATTGCGAAACGCATTGTATCCTGTCATTACTTTCCAGCTCCAGACCAGAGCCAAATTTGAAAAGTTCATTTTCCAAGATTGACGCTGCCGGGAATCGAACTCGGGAACCCTAGAACAAAACGTTAAGTTCCCTAAACACTCATCCAACCGACTTTGAATTTACTTTCATGTTGTCTACAGATTTTTTCAAATTAAGCTGGAATTTTGTACATGTTTTTTTTTGGTGTCACAAATATACGCGGAAATACGTGTGTTAATGGTATTCAAATAAAGGATTAATTAAGTAAATAAAAAATAGATGCTTAAATGTTTTTTTTTTAACTTTTTTTTTTTATTATTATAGATGGGTTTGCTCTTGAACGGCATCTATCCATGTAGGAAGGATGAGGCCGAAAATGGAGCGAGCTCACCCAGAAGATGCCTATTCACTCGAACCTTGAAAAGATTTGGGTTATATGAGCTCGGAAATACAGAAAAAAATAATTTTTTTTTTAACTTAACTAATAATCAACCTGTGTCTATCTACTGTTAGATATGGACCTCTCCCATGGCTCGCCAGCACACACGATCCTCAGCCCTTCGCATCCAACCAGCATATTAGTCATTATGCTTAAAATCATTTTAAAACATATTATTTATTAGTTGCTCCTTGTTAATGTTAAGTTAAAATAATATAGTCAAAGCGAATTCGACACAAATGAGAACACTAACCCAAATATTCGGCAAATTTGATCCATTCGCAATTGAAGTCACTGATGAGCGTCGGTTGGCTTAACAACAATGGCAAAAATGAAAGCAGCGTATGATCACAGAGTCCCATAACCCTTGCAGCACGGTTAGTTAGCCGCGCTTGTGGTCGCCCGGACCAGCAGAGCAGGGTTAAGTGTAATGGCTCATGAAATTACCGGGCATGCAGTTAAACGCATTTCAATAGACTATTTGGACATCAAAGCTGTTTAGAACACAACTTTTTATTGCTTTATAAAAACACAACAATAAAAATAATAACATGTTCTAAGTTCTAAGGGATATACCTCGATATTGAGTCTGTTTAAGAGTCTGATTGACCAATTAAGAGATCATACAAGCATATTTTAGTAATAACAATTATTTGATTTGTATTTAAATCTTCCAAAATAACAAGAGAGACTATCTAAATACCTATCTACTATCTAACCTTTGAAAAAAATTCTGTAACACATATTGATTCTTAGGTAAATAAGTAGATAATGTAATTTGTTATTTTGATACCTAGAAATTAAACATATTTAAAATTTTGTATTGCATTAGACCAATTATATCACACGAAAAGACAATTAATTAATAGACCAATAAAATTTAATTAAAACTAATTTTTCAACATTTTGCCAAAACTCTTAAAACTACCTAAAGCTAAGCTATTAATTAGCTATTATTAGCTAAGCTAAGCTATTATTAGCTAATAGCTAAAGATAAGCTATTTAAGCTGCCTATTACCGCGATCAGCAAATTAACCTTTCTATAAAACGAAGTACTCGTAATACAGCCAGCATGCTTAGAAGCCTGCCTAAGGGACACTAACTAGAATTATATATAATTTGTAATAATTTGGATTTTTAAATAATGTTTATTTATAATTTAAATAAATTGTATTGCTAAATATTTGATTAAAATAAAACAATTTTTTCTAAGCATATTTAAAATAAATATAAACAGAACCAGATACCTACTTATAATAAAATCGTAATCATTTGAAAAAAAAATAGTAATTATATATTTTTTCAAAAAAACAATTTGTACATAGTGTACTTATGTAACCGAGGTCAAGAGAATAGTTTACAGAATTTTTGTCTGTTTGTCTGCGCGTTTGTGCACACTAATCTCAGAAACGGCTTAACCAATTCGAATGCAGTTTTCACTGAGGTATTGTGGCAGCTTGCCGTAACATTTAGTGTTTGTAAAACAAACAAAAAATTTACGGGCTATACCGAATAGGTACTACGCGACAAAGTTGCGGGATCAGCTAGTAGTTGATAAAATAAGTTTAAATATAAATTTGCTATTGTTTCTTGCAGTTTAACTTGCAAAGTTTTCATTGAAACTAGATTAGAGAGTTCGTAAATTCGAATTCGAAGTGTGTGATTTCGATTCATATTTCGAATAGAGAACACCCACAAAGGGACATTCGGCCATACGTTTGGCTACATTCGATGGGCAGAGGCCTTCTGTACTTACGCGAACGCTGTTTAACATATGGTTCAAATGTACAAATGGAAGCGTTTATATACTTATATATTATTTATTTGTGTTAAATTTAATTACACTAGTTGTATTTTTGTGTCTAAAATGTAGTAATAATTTTGGAATTAAAGATATTTATGTATGTTCCTTGATATATTTACTTTTTAAATAATAATTTTATCATATAGGGTCAATTTGCTGCAAATGTCGTATTTGGTAACACCACAGGGTATCATCATCATTCATTTTTCTCATTCATAATAAAACTTTTTGTTTCCTGTTTTTAATGTAACCTTATTTACCTTATATTACATATACACTGGCCGGCGAGATTTGAAATGAAATGGAACAGAATTGAGAAAAGGGGATTGACAGGGTTTTTTTGACGAGGACGGGATTCTAGAGAGAGAATCGAAACAGAGAAGAGGTACTGGATATAAGTACATCAACTGAGACTCAGATTTATTTCAAAAGGGAATCGGAATAAACGAATCCCATGACTGTTTCTTCAAGTCGACAAGACCTGCTTAAATCTTTTACCTACTTTACCTAAGATCCTGTCGGAAAGGGACGTTCCAACGCTGTGCACAGCATTATCCCCATTAAGCTGTTCTCACGAAAGACGTGATCATTTTTTTTTTTTTGTCTCCTCTATGCTACAATCTGTCACCTCTGGGACATTCAGTAGTTGTTATGTCAATTAAAGTCATGGCTTGAGAGGTGCTAGTCCACAGACAAGTCCTCATGTGTAAAATTTTACTGTAGTGACAGTAAGTCTTGAGGAATTTTCCTTTTCAACCTTCTCAGCATTCCTGGCTTCACCATAAGGTTCTTGGCTAAGCAATTGGGGTGTTTGTCTATCCTTAGCTTATACTTTTTATACGTGATCATCGAAGGGCAATTATATATATACGAAAATTTATAAGGACTGCAGTGTTTTTTTTAGTGCATATAGGGACTCTAGTGGTATTAAAGTGTGGTGTTTCCTCGAAGTCCATCTTTCCTTTCAACCCACCACCCCTATAGTGATTTTAGAATTGTTACACTACAACACTTAATATCTGATAAATTAAAATATATATATTATACAAATCATTTAACATAAACAGTTTATTAATTTTTTTCTCGTTTATTTGTGAATCGACTTTCTTTTTTGGTAAAGAAATGATTACGAGTAACATCGAAATTGTAAAAGTTCGACCAGTTGACGAACGCTAGTTAAAACAAAACAATATCATACACGGGCGAAGATTTTTCTAAAATATAGACTTTTTATTGCCGATATTTATATTGTTGTTCATATTGTACTAATAATTCTCCATGTAGCTTTTTTATGTTGAGGTCGTCAGACAGGTTGACTACCATTCGATGGTAGGTGGCTATCGTCACCCATAACACAAGCAACGCAATAGAGTTGATGCATGCTGCAAGTGCGCTGCCGACCATAGTAAGATTAAGGATAAGGGATTAGGAAAAGATAGGGAAATGGGCTCTGGCATACCTTACTCACTCGGCAAAAGCAAAACATAACATAACACACGTATTGTTATTTCGAGGTCGTCTTCTCTAAGGGGGTGGTTACTACCGCCAGATCGGCTCCCCAAAATGACCGCAAAATGCAGTGTGCAATGCCACAATTTGCCACCCTCCAGAGAATCGTACCCGGGACCCCTGAGTCAAGATTTGTCAACGTGTGTGACCTACATTTTATTGGTTCTTTCGGTAATGCCTAAAAAATTGATCAGGAGGGATCATTTTCTTGGAAAGGAAAAAAGTATAGCATGCATTTCGCATCTGTTAAAAATAATTACAACAACCTTTAATCGCTCTTTTCTTATATATTGTACCACATAAACCTCGTCTATCGTCTTTTGTTCGCGCGGTAGTTTAGCAAAAGCAATTTCATATTTTATGCGCTGGCAACAGATATGAACATGAAAATAACTGAATACCTTTGCACAATACTTTGTTTCTTATTTTAAAAATAAAACGTTTTAACAAGGTATAGTACCTATGTTACCTACCAATAACACACTTCATATACCTTCCTAACCTTCAAACTTTCCTCAACCTATCCGATTTTCTAATTATCTCTCTCTCTCTCTCTCTCTCGTATATGCATGAGTGTATGTGTATTTTTGTATACGAATATGCATGAGAGCATTAATTCTTCTTCGGTCTTCTTATTCCATGAAATATTTTAATACTCATGTCTTATAAAATCTATACTACATATTATCAAATAAAGCCTCTGTTCGTCTCTGTTTGTTTCTCCGCTAACTTCTTCTAAACCACACAACAGATTTTGATGCGGTTTTTACTAATGGAATGATCGATAAACGACGAATGTTTTTGTATACATTAACATACAAAAAAGATTGCAGTAAGTTAGTCGCTAATAAGTATATAATAATAACATTGCTTATTAAGTACCTAATGTCGAAATATTACAGTTATCAATATGTAAAAATTTAACATAATAATAGTTAAAGTTTTTTATGATATAGATATAGGTACTGTTTGTTTGTTTGTTTTTATATATATTTATATTGTAAAAAAAATAAGAAAATTAATAAATAAGTGAATAATAATAATGTGAATATGGCGATAATAATAATAATAATAATGTGAATAATAAGTAATATATAGTTGTTGTCAAACAAAAATCTGTACTTTTGAGATATTGATAAATAGTTTTCCTGTAAATTTTTACATCAAGGTTTATTTTTTTTTAAAGTGTTTTATTTGAAACTTAGGAATGTTATATAAACTTACTTGTCTTTTAAAAAAATTTAATAGTTTTATTATTATTTTGATCATAGAGGAAATTTTGCATTCCTAATTATAAGTGACGCCTGACTAAATACCTATATGAGCAATCCAACATCTTTATTGCAGCTTTGCCATGCGTTCAATATTCCCTCGGGAACAGTAATTTTTTCTGGATAAAAGGTACCCTATGTCCTTTCCTGCATCCCTGATAACGTGTGTGCAAAATTTTATGATGATCGGTTCAGCGGTTTAGGCGTGAAAAGGTAACAGACAGACAGACAGGACAAAGGTGGATTTATATTACACCGGGGCGTGCCCTGGCCGGGGCCCGGTCAAGATGTTCATAGTATGCTTTTGTATGAACAATTCATACTTCACCAGGCCCAGGCCATGTCCGAGCCCCGGCCTTTGAGAAAACCACGGCGAGCGCACGGCCCGGTGGCGGCACGGTGTAATATGAATCATCCTTAAGGCAGTGAACTATTCACTAAGGTCAAAATGTTGGAATCTAAAAAAGTGCATATAGAAGATTTTGGTTTGATAGGGACGCAAAACTTACAAAAGGGACATTTAAATCTTTCAAAAAACACATTGGGTGACATTTACAGGCTTGCCTTTTTCCATAGAGCGTATTAAAATTGTCAATTTATTACGCTCTATACCTTTTTCATAGAATTCTTTCCTCACAATCGTACACTCCCGTCGTGGATCTGATGAATAGATCCAGTGAGAAAGATTCCTATCCCAACGGAATGATCGTGGTCGCGTCTGATAAGTTGGTCGCAGCCACTGAGAGACTCTATTCGTGGCACTACGTGTATTACCTACTGTAGGTACACACATTACCTTTTTTTTTTTTTTTTTTTTTTTTTTTTTTTTTTTTTTTTTTGTCGAGGAGAAATCCATTTACGGATTTCCTACCGCTGGCTAGGCGGTAGGGGTATGTGGGGGTCACCAGTGCGACACACTATGCTAAGTCATAGCGGCACTGGTACTACCCACTAAAACTCCCCGGTGTCTCCTTGCCCATCGGAGGGACGGACCGGGCTCTGCCGAAACAACAACTCCGATCCATCCCAGGGCAGCCTAGCCATTTCTGGCTAGCTAACTCCAATGGGGGATTGCCCGGAGACACCAGGGCAATCCCCAGACGGGGGGGACCTTGTGCAGGCACACCCGGCTAGCCAGCCGTGTGCGCAGGTCCCCTAGAACAGTTGAAGACGGGCTTGATATGCCCGTCTTCTTCTGCCCAGCCGCCTGCGTCTGAGGGAAGCGAGACCGGCCGCTTCCTCTCGCTCCCTCTCGGCTGCCTCCTTCTGTGACATGACATCACCGCAGAAGGAGGCAGCCGCTTTCCATTTGGTCACACTCTCAATCATGGCTCTTACCATGATTGAAAGTGTGACCTCTCCGACTCCCAGCGCCACCCTCAATATACGGCGCTGCGAACTCCAGGCCGGGCACACTTCAAGTGTGTGCTCGGCCGTGTCATCAAGGTCGCCGCAGTGATGACACTGCGGCGACTCCTCCCTTTTTATTTGGTGCAAATAATGACCGAAGCACCCGTGTCCGGTCATTATCTGCACCATATGGAAGGTGAGGCCACCTCGTCGGCGCCTCACCCATTCCTCCAAAACCGGACGAATTGCGCGGATCGTCCGGTGGCCGGCAGTAGGCTCTCGTAGTGCCTCACTCCAGTCCTGTAAGGCCCTCTCTTGCACCTCTATGCGGACCCGTCGCGCTTCCTCTGCGACGGGTCTACCTCCTTGGTCCCTGACGGCGACCCGATGCCGATGCATCTGGGCCAGAACCAGTGCATCGACATCCCACGGTAGCATGCCTGCCAGCACGCAGGCCGCCCCGTGGCTGACCGTTCGATAGGCACGCACGGCCCGGATCGCCAGGACCCTTTGAGGCCTCCGCAGCAGGGCCCGGGTGCAAGGAGTGAGGCACTCCGCCCAGACCGGGGCTCCGTAAAGTGCCATCGACCTTACCACCCCGTGGTAAAGTCGACGACAAGACGAATTCGGTCCTCCCTTATTCGGGAGGAGTCGTCCGAGTGCGGCTGCAACTGTTGTGAGCCGTGGAGCGAGGAGCTTGAAATGTTCCTCGAAACTCCAACGGGGGTCCAGCGTGAGGCCGAGGTATTTAAAGTGCCTCTCCACAGAAATCTGGACCCCCTCCACTCGGACGCGGAGCCCCGGAGGGATCCTGCGGCGTGGGGGATGAAAACCCATGGCCCTAGTTTTGTCTAGGGCCACCTCCAATCCGAGCAGACGGATGCGCCGGACAACCATTGAGGTGCCGACCGACGCTAGCCGTACTGCCTTATCCCACGTCTGCGCTCTTGCCGCGACCAATGTGTCGTCGGCAAAGCAGACAATCTCCATTTTGGGAAGGAGATTGCCTCGCAGGACCCAATTGTACCCCAGGTTCCATAGTAATGGGCCGAGAACGGCCCCCTGGGGCACACCTACCGCCACTGACCGACGAATAACTCTCCCGTCCGCGCCCTCGTACAGCACTACCCGTTCAGCGAGGTAGTCATTGACGAGGGCGCAGAGATAGGGCGGCACCCGATGGAATCTCAATGCCGCCCTGATACATTCGTGAGGGAGGCTGTTAAAGGCGTTGCGGATGTCGAGCGACACCGCAACAACAGCCTCCCCTCTACCGGTGGCCCCCTCAGTCCAGCGCTTGAGGAGGCCTACAGCATCCATAGTGGACCGACCGGTTCGGAAGCCGAACTGACGTTGGTGAAGGTTCGGCCCCTCTGTCTCCAGATGCTCGACGATCCGTCGGGCCATAATCTTTTCCAAGGCTTTGCCGGAATCGTCGAGCAGGACCACCGGTCGGTACCCCGCCGGCGAGTCGGGAGGGCGTCCCGGCTTGCGGAGAAGACAGAGCCGCCCCACCTTCCACCTCGCCGGAAATTTGCCCCGGGCGATACATGTATCAAGTACCGCCCGGAACCTCTCCTCCAGAGGCCCTAGCGCTATCGCCAGGGCCTTAGCCGGGACTCCATCTGGCCCCGGGGCCGTCCTCTTCCTTCCGATACGCTCCCTCACCACCTCGAACTCTACGTCAGAGACGGGAGGGCCCCAAAACTCGGCCTCCGGTTGTGGATCCGGAGGCTCCATGGGAGGGGGCTCGAATCGGCCCGGGGTCGGGAATAAAGACCCCATGACCTTGTCGAGCAACGCCGGTTCAAGGGTAGCTGTGGAGGGGGAGTTCGATGCAAATTTCCCCCTCACAGCCCTATACGGACGACCCCAGGGGTCGGCGTCCAGGAGGGCCAGGAAGCGCTCGTGGGCCTCTTCTTTGGCCTTGCGGATACCTGTCCGCAGGGCGTTATGAGCCTCCCTGTACGCCTGGCGAAGGAGGACCTCTTCGTCAGGCGTCCTCCTGGAACGTCTTCTCCGGCATCGGAGGAGAGCGCGTCTCGCCGCCAAACAGGCGGAACGCAGTGTGGCGATCTCCTGCGCCCACCAATACACCTTTTTCCAGGGTGGAGGAGGGCGCCACAGTGGCATGGAGGCATTGCAGACTTCCCGAAGGTCGTTCGCAAAGTGGTCGGCCATGCCGTCGGGATCCCCGGCGAGGTGAGGGGGGAGAGACGA
Source organism: Bembecia ichneumoniformis (assembly GCA_910589475.2). Classification (NCBI taxonomy): domain Eukaryota; kingdom Metazoa; phylum Arthropoda; class Insecta; order Lepidoptera; family Sesiidae; genus Bembecia; species Bembecia ichneumoniformis. Next base: position 2,311,165 of record OU342531.1, read on the forward strand.
CCATTCCCTCACCATCGCTGCCTCCTCCGCCACATCCGGGCGGAGCTTGGCAAGTGCCCACCTGGGAAAGGCGGCACTTGCCGTGGAATCCCGCCGCTGTGACGCCCTATGGGCCAGCGTGGAGACCTCAAATCGGACATAAAGGTGGTCCGATAGGGTCTCCACCTCTTCCTCCACCCGCCATCCCCGGATTTGGGCAGCAAGGGCAGCGGTGGCGAAGGATACGTCAACGATGGACGTACCTTGCCACCGTACGCACGTGGGAGAGGTACCACGATTGAGTACCTGGAGCCCCAGGCCCAACGCCCAAGACTCCAGAATACCCCCCCTCACGTCCGTACTAGGGGACCCCCACGCCGTGGATTTAGCGTTTAGGTCCCCCGCCACCAAAACTGGGAGTGGGGCCGCTCGCCTCACCACACCCTCCACCGCGGCCAGGAAGATCTCAAAGTCCGCCCGACCGCGGTTAGGGGAGAAGTAGGTCGACACGACCACCATTCTCCCCCAGTTTGCTGCCACAAATCCCGATCCTCTCTCTCTGAGGGAAAGGGGAGGAGCCGCACATCCAGGCCTCACTACAATGGCAGCGGATTCGTCCGTGTCCCCAATCCAGTTGGGATTTTGTGGGACAGTATATGGCTCCGCCACCACCGCCAGGTTAATCTCCCACTCCGCTATGGACTGGCACAGTAGATCTTGTGCCCCGGCGCAGTGGTTGATATTCGCCTGGAGGATCTTTGTAGAGGGCTTATTGGGCATTGAGTGTGTCCATTGGCTCCTCCCTTACGACGCCATTAGCCCCAGATTCGGCGACAGGTTTGGTCGCTATGGGACGGCCCCTAGTGGTAGGCGGGGAACAGTTCTGCCCTCCCATGCGGTGATTGGCTGGGAGGCCAGCGTCGGTGCAGATGTCGCATCTGTACGCCGCCTCGCATTCATTAGCAGAATGCCCGTCCGATCCACAGCGGTAGCAGAGACGGCTGCGATCCTTGTTGGACGGGCATCTGACCACGGGGTGGCCGAGCCCCATGCACCTATAACAGCGCATGGGACGCGGTTCAAGCAGCTGTACCGAGGCGGAGCTCCAGCCAACCGTAAGACGGCCACCGATCGCCAGTTTCCTGGCGGCTTCGACCGGGCAAGAGGCGAAGGCCGATCCGACACCTCTGACTCCAGGGTGCACCTTGCCCACTCTGATGAGGTACACACATTACCTACTTTTATCTGTACTTATAAAATCGTTCGTCCCAACTGACTATCAACGTTCATCCAAAATTACCAAGTCTATTTGGACATAGGTTTATTTTATTACGTAAGCATCCGCTAAGAAAGGATTTTTGAAAATGTCAACTCCGTGAGAAGTCGGGAGCGAGTCGCTAGTTAAATGTTTAAATTTTCATTTGATAATCACCAGTGCTGCTTATAAAGCCGAGGCGAGTCACCAAAATCAAAATACACGCATTTTCATGACAAATTGACTCCACTCCACAATATTACCTTCATAATTAATTTATTTCTATTACATATAAAACAAGCGTGCCCGGGAGAGAGAGCTTGTTGTAAGGCGCTTGTTTTCCCGTGCATCTGCAATAATTCATAAGTTCAATACGCAATACACGTACGAGTATGACCACAGAAGCCGCAAAAGCCAGCAGATCTCGAGTCGCCGTAAACTAATCACCGGCTGATGTATGGCGACACGTCTTTAATAGGTGTGGCCGGCCAACCCTCAATCACCCTTTGTTAGGTGCGCGGGCGCAAGCTCTTGTCCTGCTACGTTGATATACTGTAACAGTTACGGGGACCCACTAATGGAATAAGCATTTCCATTTGTTTTCACAAACACAGTATGTATCTTTCTTAGAATCGTCATACTTATATTTTTTCTTCATCGTTTTTTTAAAAAAGATTTAAGAATATTGGTTAGTGTTTAGAGATATCACTAATCATTGTTTTAGTTAATCAATGGATTCCAAAGCTACATTTTATTTGTACTCGTCTGGTTCTGCTTACAAAAACTGTCATATAATTTTTGGTGAGCATTTAAAGCGCTTTAGAGCTTCTAGACCTTCGAAGAAAGGGTCTGGTTATTGTGGTACGCGTGATGGCTGTGGTAGGTACAATATATTTTAGTCTACCTAAATTTAGATAGATCACATCTATGCCGGACCTTTACAGACGAAAATAATAAATAATAATATATAAAGACATTCTGAAGTATGAATTAGGTACTTACTAGACTCTAATCTCATAGACTTCGGCCGACGACGGCCAAAATCCAAGTAACAGGTGAGAAAGATCTAAGTGCTAGTTTTTCTCTATATTTTAAAGAATATCTAAACATACTTATAATAAAATCGTAAACAAGCCGTACATACCTGTACATTAAAATTTAAAAAAAAAAACAATTTGTACATGTACTTTATTTGCAGAGGTCAAAAAAATGGTTTTTAGAATTTTTGTCTGTTTCTCTGTGGATTTGTGCACGCTAATCTGAGAAACGGTTTAACCGATTTGATTTCGGTTTTCACTTAAATATCTTTAAGTATCTTTAAGTACTTAAATATCTTCAAGCTTCCCGTACCTGCGCACATGGTTGGCTAACTATGTGTGCTTGCACAATGTCCCGGCTAGGCTGCCCTGGGGTGGATCGGAGTTGTTGCCTCGGCAGAGCCCGGTCCACCCCGCTCAAAGGGCAAGGAGACACCGGGGAGTTTTAGTGGATATTCCCAGTGCCGCTATGATCAGGCGCTGGGCGACCCCCACATACTCCTGCCGTCTAGCCAGCGGCAGGAGATCTGTAAGCGGATTACTCCTCGTCAAAAAAAAAAAAAAGAAGAAGTTGCAGGCTCAGCTAGTCGAAAATATGTTTCTTCAAATAAAAAGATCTTTTCAAAATACAATTTCAAAATAAGTAATAAGTAACTTACCTACTTTTGAAATAAGTAATGTGTGAGAAGATCCAGCTACTGCTTCGCGACCTCATCGCATTACCTAAGTGCATTAGTGTAAAATAAACGCGACCTGTTTAACGCCGACTAACTTAATCCTTTTATCTCGTTTCCATTTCACAACGTCTATAACGTCAAACAAGTTAGATAAGGTTTTACAAGCCCAACTAAGTAAGTTATCATGCTCTTTATATGAACTTTATATTTGTATATTTTATTTTTCCAAACCATTTATTTACTACTTTTATTGGTATTAAAAGATTTTGTTGCATATCTTCATTAAATATATTCTATACTAGCTGAGCCCGCAACTTCGTACGCGTGGTATTCGGCATATAAGGCATAACTTTTTTGTTTGTAAACCGATTGGAATGAAACAAACACCAAATATTACGGGAAGCTTTCTATAACACATCAGTGAAAACCGCATTCAAATTAAGCCGTTTCTGAGATTAGCGTACACAAACGCACAGACAAACAGACAAAAATTCTAAAATCTATTTTTTTGACTTCGGTAACATTAGTAAGTACAAATTGTGTTTTTTTTTTAAATATTTAATGTACAAAAACGACTCGTTTACGATTTTATTATTATTATATTATGTATAGAGATAGATGTTATACTGAAATGTTAATATGACTATTTAAGTCTATTCAGTAATTTTGCGTGAAAGATTAACATTTTAACCATTTTAAACATTTTAACCTCACAAACATTTTATAAATCGCATTATATTTATAATAATTCTTATGTGTAGGTATTAACTATAATACTATAAAGTTTCATTAAAATATGTTCAGTATTTTTTGCGTGAAAGAGTAACAAACATCCACCCTCACAAAATTAATAATAACGCATCTATAATTAACCAATAAATTTATAATTTTCTCTCACCAAACACAACATTTAACGCGCTTACTTTTAATTAATCTTGTTTTTTTTTTATGTTATGTCGACAGACAGGCTGACGGTCCACTTGATGGTAGGTGGCTACCGTCGCCTATAACACAAGCAACGCTACAGGTGCTGCAAGTGCGCTGCCGACTACAGTAGGATGGGATAAGGGATTAGGAGGGGATAAGGAATTGGGTTCTGGCATCCCTTACTCACTCACCGAAACACAACAGCACGTATATGCAGTGCCGTCTTACGTCTATTCGGCGCCGGGGTGCAGGGCTCAGCCTGCGCCCTCAGCCACCCGGACGTCTATGTCAAAGGGCGCAATTACTCGCCTATGACAGACGCACAGGTGCCGCGCCCCGCCTCGCGCCCATTTCAAATGAACTTACACTTTATTGACGTAGAGATCATTTTGCTTCAAGTGCGGGCGACCGGGCGGCAATGTGTCAAAGGTTATCACTATCTTTGGATTAGAGATTTTGCCGCGCGCGTGTTGCATTTAACAAAATTGTTAAAGCGCCTACACACGGCCCTAAAATCGGTGGCAATGTCAGGAGCGTGGTAGTGGGGATGAAATCGGCTGCTACTCCACACACGTCCTTTCCACTAAGTGTGAAACCGACCGTGCAACGAAGCGCTTGTCTATCAAGATGCCGCTGACACTCTCAAAATATCAGAGAATAGGCATCACTCTGGCACTTTCTACAGTGCAACCAAGTCAAAGACGAAAAAGTCGCCTAAGGACACAAGAAACACCAGGGAGGGTGCATGTGCGCTGCCGACTTTGCAGGAATTTGTTTACTGCTAGTTTGAAGAAGCCCATATTGTAGCTAGATGGAAACACCTTAGAAGGGAGAGAGATATTTGGAAGCAGCTGAAAACTTTTTAAGAATGGATATAGAATGTGTTGAGGAACTCCTTGAAGAGATCATTGACTTTCGTCCAGGCTTCTCGCTTCTTTTCCTTAGCTGTGGTCTTCGCACGGAATACAAGTTAAAAACACAAAAATACGTCTTGTCGCCGCTGCCCTCGCAGACACAGTGCGGTGAAATCGGAACCGATTTCACTACACACGATGCGACAACGCTCCCTAGACGATAATCGCCCCTAAATCGTGGGTTCGACCGACCCGATTTCAGAGTTAGGAGGAAACTGATTACGATTTGCCTACACATGAGGCGATCAAGGGAGCGATCTAGGGCGCTCCCCACCACTTCCCCGATATTGCCACCAATTTTAGGGCCGTGTGTAGGCGCTTTAATAAAAGTAAAACAATGATTATTGTTGATGACTATTTTTTTTTATATATATAATTTTGCGCATACGTATTTGTCGTAACAAGCATATGAAACTATGCAATGGCGTTAAGTTCAATGAAATATCTAAATACTCAGCGCTCGGCAGGCGCCCCTTGCACCCCCGGGTAAAGACGGCCCTGCGTATATGCTGTTATTTGTTCTAACTTCTTTCTTTTTACTTGGCCCCTAGTTGCAGCCTATAATTTTCCTCAAGAATTGGACACGTTTGGTTGTATTACACCATAGTCTTTTAGTTAAAAGAATATTATTTTTAAATGTAACGCTTTGTCGTGCCATATCAAACAATGCAAACAGTTACCAGACTAATAATTTTACGCGCCGAGATTGTTCGACCCCGTCGTTGTTATAAGCCGTTCAATAAGCTGTAATGCCTTGTAACAACATGGGAAATAAGGAATATACATAACGACCAAATAATAATACAATAATAACAACCAAATAGTAATGCAACCCATATTAAAAAATATAATTATTAAAACAATAATAGGTACCTACTAATTACACTTGTAGCCAATCAATTACTTAATTTATTAATTAAGAATGAAAAATCTTAAATGTATTATTTTCTTTTGCAATTAAATACAATGTATTTATTTGTAGATGGCGCCTCGACACAATTTGCTTACAAAATAATACCTGTGCCACGAGACCACAGCACGAGACAACGATTTTACACTGAATCTTAAAATTTATGTTAAATCTTTTCACTTTATCTATTCCCAAAAGTTAAGTAAGTAAAAAAACTTTGACTTTCTTTTTAATTAATCCTTTATTGCATAGAAATAAACTTCAATATCTTACTAATAGGACAATCAATTATTTTACATTTTATCATTGCGGAATGCATATTCTATGAGGAATAACCAGACCCGACGACAGGAGGGGGACTACGGGTGCAGGTGTACCGGGCCCTGGTCTATAGGGAGCTCCATGTAATATGCTACAAGATTTTTTTTAAATTATTTAATACCTTTAAATTAAAAAAAAAACGTTTTAAAACCACGAATAATAATAATTTTTATTACGAAATTTCGTCACAAACCAGGTAACGCCTCTCTTTTAGGCCATAAGGGTACATTCGCCTTTCGACGCGCCGCTCTTGTCTACTTATTATATAATTATAAGAAAGTATACTTATTTATATAATTATAACAAGAGTGTATTATAGTGAAAAAAAATCTACAAAACATTCTATACCTATTGCAGTTCTGATTGAAAAATGTATGTCCAGGTGAACTCGGTGCTAACCAATAAACCATTTTACCAGCATTATGTTACAAATATATTTTAATGTAGTTACATCTGACACCCCTGCGGCGAGCTGTCAACTGTCAATCAAGACGTAAGCGGATTTGAGCACGCCTACTGGGGGTGCGACACAGAGCCGAACGCTACATTTTAGCAGCAAGTTTCGTAGTTTAAAAACGTTTAAATTATTCAGTTTTAAAGTAAACACATACACTATGCAACTATATTTATTATTGCCCTGTTTTATTGACCTGGCACAAATGTAGACGATGTTTCCATAAAAAATTGCCAGGTTCTTAAAAATCTATAAACATAAATCAATTATTAACATAGCTTCTCATCTTATCAGCAGGAGGGCGTCTGCTGCTGGACATGGAATAATTTTCCGGTAGGAACGTATGCAGAAGAAAAGAAAAAAGAGAATTGTTTTTACAAAAATGTAATTGTTATTGTTACAGTGAAGTCATTGAATTGTTTGAAACATTAATTTTAATCATTAGTTTTTTAAAAGATACACTTTTAACCTTCATTCTTTGTTACCAATGTTACAAAGAATGAAGAATGTTACAAAACTGTAGACTAAACCTCGGAAACTGAATTCAGTTAGAAGATGCTGCCTGAGTTAGAATTCTCGGATTTTAGTGGAACCTAGACCATTCGATTTTTAGTTTTTCCTAATAAATAACAAATTTATTAATTCTATAATAATTCTAGTGTGGCAGGGCAACCTACTTGTATAATCTGTATTAGAATTATCAGGTTCTGCTGTATTGGCAAACGTTTCTCGTAACATAATCTTTGATAAATAACTGAGTATAAATATAATAATAATAATAATTATTATTATTATTATATAATTAGAGTATAAATACTTGAACAAAAAAAGGATAGGTTTAAATACATCCGTTATACCACAGTAATTCCAAAAATTAAATGTCCTTGACTCTTAAGAGCCTCACAATAATGTCATAATACAATAAGTAATACGCGGTAATGTTTTTTTAAAGAAAATATATTTGTAGGTTTTATATCTAACGACTGACAAAGAAATTGATCCTGTGTCCTGCGATTTTTATAGAGGGAACAATAATTGTTAAATATATTTTTTAATGTTAAGATCGGCAGACAGGCTGACGGTCCACTTGATGGTTAGGTGGCTACCGTCGCCTATAACACAAGCAACGCCAACGCTGCTGCATGTGAGGATGGGATAAGGGATTGGGAAGGGATAGGGAAATGGGCTCTGGCATCCCTTACTTCACTCACCGAAACACAAAAGCACACGTGCTGTTATTTCACGGTGGTCTTCTGTAAGGCGGTGGTTACTGCCGCGAGACAGGCTGCCCAAATGACTGTGAAACGCAGTGTGCCCTGCCACTACTAAATAATCAAGAGATTTTCTTTACAGAAATCCTTTTAATTTGTCCGTGCGAACATACATAACAACTTCATACATATACAGTTTATATATTGATTCTGAGGGTTTTATACTCTTTTGTTATAACTACCTAATAAGGGTCGCGAGCCGATGCTGGAGCCAGGTTGCTTCTGATAGGTGCTACTGGAAATTATGGAAGAGGAAATTATGCCTACGTCCATCGGAGACGTCCTACGGTTAAGAGGATACGGATACGGTTAAGAGGATAAGGAATGAAGAATTCCGAAATGAAGAATGTCGACAAGATATTAAAAAAAAATCGTTTCACGAATAAATTAGTAACGGGTGGTACACTATCTTATTTTTACCTATTTAATTTATCTGTAGGTTTGGGAACAGTCAAAAGTACCACGGGGACAAGTCCTGTGAATTAAATAGTTTAGACTTTGGCGTTTAATTTGTTAATTGTTTAATCGGGAAGAGGCATTATTGCAAAAATAATAATACATGTCTTACTAAATTTATCTACAAAAAAAAACTTTATAAGTGCGAGTTTAACTCGCGTGAAGAGGGTTCCATAAGATGTTACCTATCCGCACAATATTGAGTGATTTACCATGTTATTTTAATATCATGGACTTCTTATAGGTTTTCCTATAATCTATAAGTAGAAAACTAATTTCTGTATATTTTTTTCAAAATTTTAAGTTCATTAGTTTCGGAGATAGGGGGGGAATGGTTGGACAGACGGACACACGAGTGATCCTATAAGGGTTCCGTTTTTTATTCGGACGTACGGAACCCTAAAAACAATTACTCATCAAATATGGCCGATAATTTTCACATAAATTATAGACATGAGGTATATCTTAAAAAATAAATCTATTAAAATAGCGTAGGTACTTAAACTCGTAACTACTTAACTTGGTACCCGATTTATCTCATCAATATAAGTAAGCGAGTTGGCAAAGCAAAGTAAGAGATATTTTAGCGCCCTTCAACATTTTATTTACTTCGCTTTTTTAAAAATTAATCAGGAAGTAATAGAGTCCCCAGACGAAGAAGGGTGGATTATTTGTATTAATGTTTCCACGGGCTTACGAATGAAAGCATTAATGAAAATAAACTTTTTAATACAGTTGCTCAAAAAGTGGCGTATTGCAGGGACGTATAGCGTTCGGAAAGTGGGCTATTACACACTCGTGCTTTTTTTTTACCTTTCCCGCACTCGTGCGTTCTCTTTCCCAACTGTCAAAATAATGTCTATTAAAAAGAAAAACCAACCATGAAGTTTTTACTAAAAAGTTTTTATGATTCATGCAAATACGTATATTTCTAAAAAGAAGCTACGAATTTGTTTCAATATCAGATTTAATGATTTGATTTAATGAGTTAGGTTAGGTTTCATTTCATTTCATCTCATTAAATTTCATTTTCATTTCAAATCAATAAAAAAATTCTACTGAAGACTTGGCTGTATGGGCACATAGTTTCCTTTGCCTACCGGAATGCGTGAAGAAAAAAAATGTCTCTGCTTATATTGTACGGTTGGCGCCATTTTCCAGAAATTCTCTTTGCGAGTTTAGTTGTTTGTTTTATTAAATCGCTTCATTTTTTCGCAACTGTATTAAAAATAGTCGTTCAGTACACGTGCGGAACCGTCATTGCAACTTGTTCCGACTGTCAACCCTCGCCTTCGGCTCGGGTAGACATTTGTCGGAACTCTTTGCAATGACAGCCTTTCCGCACTTGTAATGAAATATACTATTATGGGGAACGCTTTAAAAACCAATATATTATTATATGGAATACGTGTTAAATTAGAAACAGATTTCTGGGAATATCTTAAATGTTTGTTCGATTTACAAATTTCAACCTTATTGTTATCAGTGTTGAGTATTAAAGAATCTTTCCACGAGTTAAATTTATTAATGTTGGCATTTCTCTTTACGACAAACCATCTATTATTTCGTTCCTTCCAAAACATTCATGAACTTTAAGCAGTTGGATTAAGGTTTGGAGTCGTTTAATTGTGGGTTTGGGAGTTTGTGAATTGAAATTTGTTATTTAGTTAAAACATGGGGCGAACTAATCGCTTGTGGGAGAGTCGACGGTAAGCTTATCGCGTTACTAGAATAATGTTTGTGTTTACCAAAAGCTTATATTTGGCATGGGGAATTAAAACCATACAACTGGCCTTCGACATTACCCTCTTCAACACCAATGGTGGCTTATAGATTTTAAAACTAAAATAATAAAGAAACACATCTGATCATTTCCATGAATTTCAATTACCTAGTGTTTTTTTTTTTTTAATATATTTACTTAAGCATGAATCCCCAGCTTACCTACTAGAGCCGCCGGGTTTGTGTCGCGATGATGGCAAGAGGCCTGATGGCATGACACTAAGGCCCTTGGTGCCACGGTGTGGGATGCCACGTGTGTGGACATCCTCGCTCCGAGAGATCTGTCCGCCTCCACCAACTCGGCCAGCTCTGCTGCTCTCAGCGCTGAAAATTTGAAAAAAAGCAAGTACTCAGGCCTCGCCGACCACTTTGAATTTCTACCGTTCGCGGTAGAAACGCTCGGCGTGTGGTCGCGCGAAGAAAAGATTTTCGGTAAGAAGTTGGGGAAACTCCTTATCGAAAAATCGGCGAATCTTCACCAAATACTCGATAATTCCAACTCGAGTGATACCTAGTCAAAAACCAAACAATACTAATTAAACGTAATCTTAACAAATCAATCCGCGCTCACAATATCGCCATGCTTATACATGGTGGTATATCGGGGTTAACCAACACACATCGAGACAACTTATTAAATTATATTGTGAACTGCGCCTGCGGCAAGTTCAAACAGGTTTTTACCGCTCCGTAGTTGCATATAATCAACATATAATCTTAAATAATATTGCATAGTTGAAGATTGAAATAAAACTAGTCCAAGCAGAGGTTGCTAGGACTAGTTTTTATTTATAATATTCTATATTCACTTCAGATAAAAAAACTGTAGGTATCACAAAATTAAAAACAATTAAGTATTGAACAAAATGTAAGTAGGTTCAAATGTATATTATGTTGAACATATTGACAGACTTCTTAAAAGAATACGCATTATAAAGTGCCAGTTGCCAAAGGTATTACGCTGTGAGTGGTCTAATTTAAGGCAATTTAGCGATTTAGATAGGTAGCGATTTAGATCACGCAACTTGGAATATATAATCCAGAAATTATTTCAGTCATTTTTCTCAATTGTATGTTTGTTTAGTAGCTGTTGACGGGCGAGTTTAGTGTTTCAATAAAAACATTTGAAAAAAAAATTTTTTTTAATAATTAATAGGTATGATCGATTTTCGACCTATGGGCGAACACTATGGGCATATCTATACTTAAATGTAAAAAGAAACTCAATTAGACTATTTTGGCTACTCAACTACGAGTAGATATTAATATATTAATAGTAGATAATGATTATATAATATATTTTATATATGGACAAGTTTTAAAGAGAAAAGATTATTGAGTTAGTCGCAGAGTTAGATCTTGAAATGAAAAAACTTACTTTCTTTTAAGAATAAATAGAATCATTTTTGAAAATTTGTTTTATTTTAGCCTTTTTTTCTAGGATAGTTGCGTTTAAGTGACGTGAAGTAAAGAAAACTCAATTTACAGTTGTGAAATAATCTTAATTTATAAATAAGGACATTGTGAATCGCTTACTCTTATCACTTATTAACGGCACACCGGGCGCACCATGCGCCATGTTATAAGAACCTACCTACCTAATATCCGAACATCATCCACACTAAGCGGATTGTCCGTCGTCCGTCCATTATTGCTGACACCTCTACAATCGTTTGAACGCATTGTCACTAATCTGTCAGTTGGTGTATTCATCTACATCCACAGGTAACTTGTGGAGTCTTCAAGCACATTTTAATATACATTGAAATACATTGATGCATGCTTTTTCCTTTCACTTTCTGGAAACGAAAACTATTTGTTTTAACTGCGATTAAAAAATTTAGAGAAGACCTGAAGACTTTTATGTAAAAGTCAGCAAGCAGGTTGACAGACCACTTGATGGTAGACGACTACTGTTGCCTAATTTTAACACAAGAAATGATATAGGCGCTGCAAGTTGCCACTTTAACAGGATAAATATGAGATTAGAAGGGGATAATACAATAAGCTCTATCCTGTCCTAGTCCCTTATCCTTAATTATACCAAGGTCGGCAGCACACTTGCAACACTTATGGACGGACATCTATTGATCGCTTCATTAAAGCATTAAGATAATATCATAATTATAAGAAGTTTTTCGAATCACAATGCGATTCCACTAAGTCGTTGAAATCGCAAAACAAAATGCGTAAAGACATATATTTTTGCCATAATGAAACTATATCTCTCTCTTCCTCTCTCTCTCTCTCTCACACACACACACACACACACACACACACACACACTATAATTAGCATGATCCAGGAGCAAATGGTGGACATCTTATACTCCAATTCGCTATTGGGAGAATCTGCCATTAGTTACATAGTTTTAAAAGTTTCTCAAATGGCAGCCTTCAAAATTGATCTATTATATTTAGACAATAGACATATTAATAAATATTTATATTTTTTTATATTTATATTAATAAATATTAATAATAAATATTTTTTCATCTAGTGCTTAATAATGTGCTTAACTCTATGACGAGATCGTCATAGAAATTACAGTTATAGAATTATGGGTCGATTACACTGGGCTTGTTTACTGTATACGCATTATCATCTGAATCGTCGGTTAATAAATCATATTTATCTATCTATCTCGCTTGCATTTATAGCTCTTATAGAGTGATATAGTGATGTGCCTAAAGAGGTCTTTTCTATCGCCATTGCGTCTACTATGGCAGTGAATTCGCCGGCTTTTAGCTAGTAAACTCATTCAATTTAATCGATCCTACGCTGCGAGCTTGTCGTCGCGATTTATTTAAATGTCTCCGGATGAGGACTAGTCTGCAAAACAAGCCTGTACCGAGATTCTGGCATTAGGAAATGCGGATCAGTTTGTTATTTTTACGATTACTCGATCGGCGTACCTACTTAATAGGTAGGTGAAAAAAAATCGATACTTATTATTTAATTTTTTAAATTATTTGTGTGCATATGAGTTCTTTTTTATAAGTATATAATTAGTGTTGTATGTAGGTATGTAGAGTGTATAAGTATATAATTGTATGGTGTGTATATATTAAACATAATAAAAAGAATCCGAGGCATATTTAAAAATAGGTATAAAAAATAGAATTCATGGTAGAAAATCAAACGTAAATGTAAAAAAGCCTTATTTAACAGTTAAAATCTGCTGATTTATTTATTTTTATCCATTTTTTCAATCAAATCTTAACAAAGAATAAAAAAATTCGTCCAAATTGACCAATTTTCTTATGAAACTAAACCGAAATCGCCTTTGAAGGATGGCATCAAAGAAATAAACATTTTATATCATAAATAAAATAAGAATCAAATTGCAAATAGATATCAAGCACAGCAAGTAACCCGAGCTCGGGATTAAATCGGTGCTATCCGGAATTATCCACTAATGGTGTGTAATTGAATGGAATAACCATATTAACTTGTAACATGACTCCGACATGCAGCACACTGCACCCTGGTCCTTGTTTAGTACACTGTAGGAATCGATTTACATTGAATCAATTAATTAATGAACCACCTACCATCAGGTATTCATCAATGAAATTCCTACCAGTTATTGCCTCATTGTAGCAGATATGCCTTTAGTTAAAACTTATACTAATTCGATTAAAGTAACCTATGTGTCTGTCGTGTAATAACCTTCGAAAACCTGTAAAATGTTGCCAACCTTGCGAACTGGACAATAAATACTTCCTGCCATAGTGGAGAAATATTGCCATCATGCTTATACCATTTAGTCATCAGAGCTGATATACGTCTAAATTTTTTTCTGTCCTTAATTTTTAAATTTTACCCTTAATTGATTTTTTGGTTACACACTAGCTGAGCCCGCAACTTCGTACGCGTGGTATTCGGTGTAGCGCGTAACTTTTTAGGTTATAAACCGATTGGAATGAAACGGGAAGCTTGCTACAATACATCAGTGAAAACCGCATTCAAATCGGTTTACCCGTTTCAGAGATTAGCGTGCACAAACGCACAGACAAACAAACTCCAAAAACTATTTTTTTACCTCGATGACATAACTAAAACGCGTAGAAATTGTGTTTTTGTAGAAATTGTAAGATATTTAGGAAAAACTCTCACGGCGATGCAGGCCAAATCTAGTGTGGGTCCCATTGTAAAATTTATAAATATTTATGTCTTTGTCAAGATTAATTACTTAATAAAATGTTTCTTTCTATATAAAGATTCGGACACACTGTTAAGAAGAGGTGGCGACAATCCGGAAAAGCTGGTCGTTGTTGGCAATGTCGAAAGCAAGATTGCGAGGCCGATCGTCAACGAGATGGGCGGATCAAGTGAAGGATGCCACCTCTTCTGATACACTCTGCCAGACGGTAACGGCGAATACAGACAGAGGCCGATGAAGGCGGATGGAGCTGTCGAAACTGGGATTTCGTTAATGAAGGACAGACCGGAGAGAGATATAAAGTTAACCTTTATCGTAATCATTATTATGGGGTAGGCAGTGTCCAGCAGTGGACATCCTACGGCTGACATGATGAGATAAAATGATTAATTCATGTACATAAAGTTATATATATACAAATACAATCATCAAACACAACAAAAGTAGGTACTACTGTATGTCGGAAAGCTGTTTCTACAAGGAACAAAACGCAGTTGCTCTTTTCAAATAATTCTTTCATGAAAAAAAATCTGAAAATTATTTACTTACGTAAACCTTCTTCTTCCATTATCGCTCTTTGCAATAGTGTAAACCTTATCAAAATCCATTGTTTTAAAAGTGGTTAGGTTAGCGGAGAAAAGAACAAAGGCGGACGGCGACTTTTTTTATACTATACCTACTAGCTGGTGGCCGCGACTTCGAATAAAGGTTGCTTTATTTATCAGACACTTAGGTTACCTTACACTTATTAGAGACGTGATGGTTATTTTCTATACCACACATAAAATCGAAAAATTATTTTAGGATAGCACCAGAAATCGCATTTACGCCAGTCTTAGGACGTAAATGAGCTTGTCCATGTCCCACTGTCCATCATTAAGTTCATAAACTTTACTAGATGTTTGCAATACAATATCTACTACTATCTTTTTAAAAGTAATTTTGATATCTTTCTAATAGTGATTTAATCTATACTATATAATATAATAAAGAGAAGTCTTTTCTCTTTATTATATTTAAAAAAAATACATATATTTTTGTATGTTTGTAATGAATAAACTCGCAAACTACTGGACCGATTTTAAAAATTCTTTCACCTATAGAATGCCACATTATCAGCGAGTAACATAGGCTACTCACCTTTCCCCTATCTCTCCCCTTTACCCCCACCCCTTCCATACAAAATTGCCGTTTTCCACGAACAATATTTCATAAAGAGACGCGGACTAAGTCGCGTGCAACAGCTAGTAATGTATAAATCTAATTTTTTGTTTTGATTTGCGTAGTAATGCAAGTTGAGTAGGTGCCACACAACTGGTTAAGTTACGCAAAGTCGCCTAGTGGATAACTAATAAATAATAACGAAACGAATCGCATTACTAACACGACATTAAATTAACAAGTAAACGTAACAACCCCACACGTTATCACATTGACAAATATGGCGGCGAACCTCCCCTCCAAGGGCTCCCAAGCCGATGAATGAATTACATAGACTACATAATTACTGTACGAACACAATACGAGTTGGCACAATGGGGAATGTATACTTTTGGAAGCGTCACCGAGATGCCGGTGACACCCGTCACCTATCGCAGCGGGGCCCCTCTTTCCGCAATTCAGCTGTTATCGACAAAATGGGGTAACAATTGTTGCAAAAACAGGGTACCTACTCTTATTCTGAAGCAACTAGAGGAACCTAATTAAATAAATAATTATTATGAGTTGGATAAAAATAATTCAGACTTTTTAATTTTAATCTTATTTAAAAGTCATCAGACAAACTGACTCTTCACTTGATGGCTACCATTGCGTATTAATAACACAAGCATTTGGGCAGCAGTTATTTGGGCAGCCCGCGTCTGGCAGCAGTAACCATCCACAAGACAACTCACAGAAGACCACCGTAAAATGTGTACTATTGTATTTCTGTGAGTGAGTAAGGAATGCCAGAACATATTTTCACAGGTATTACTTACTTTGTTGGATAGGGATTAGGGAGGGTGATAATCTTCTTCCTAATCCCTTATCCTCAATCCTACTACGGACGACAGCGCACCTTGTGTTGCTTGTCTTATACATGGGGCGCCCTAAAAGTTTCCGAAATGAATAAGAAAAAGTTACTATGGATGGTAAAAAATGTAATTTTATTGTTTCTCAAAATATTCTCTGTTAGCGTAAATGCACTTGTTCATACAAATAAACTAATTTTGAAAACATTTTTTTTCATACTTTTCGACAGTCTCTTCTTCCCGATAGTTCTTCTTTGGGAACAAAAAAAGTCGCAAGTTGCCAGGTCGGTACTGTCTGCAGGATGGCTCATATCGTTTGTCTGTCTGGCCTTATGAGAACTGATATTATAGTGGTGCAATATGTTTATTTGTATTTTTAAGGAGTTCGTCAATAACTTCCGGCAAACAAATGGTCGTGTACCAATCACCATTCACTATGATTCTATGATGATGATAGAATCATAGTGAATGGTACTATGATTCAACAAAGCAACTAGCCACGTGTCCAGATTTTATTAAAAAAAAGAAGCAATCATCTGCTTAGAGGCACTTATTGCACGCGCACTAATTTGGTTGGTTTCTGCTCATCTTGAAAGACCTATACGCTCGATTGCTGCTTTGTTTTGGGATTGTCGCAATAAATCCATGTTTCGTCGCTATTACTATGGTATCTCAGGGCCCTAAAACATGTCCTGTTGGAAGAATGGGAAAAATTCTCCATATTCGCCTCCGTAACCTCGTCTTCAATATGCCAAACCGACGTAATCAGAGCCCGAGGAGGCAATACCAGCTATTAAAATGTTAATAAGAAGAAAAACATACTTTTTTTTTCTTTTAATGTTATGTCGACAGACAGGCTGACGGTCCACTTGATGCCATCTCCTTATCCCCTCCTAATCCCTTATCCTTAATCCTACTGTAGTCGGCAGCGCACTTGCAGCACCTGTAGCGTTGCTTGTGTTATAGGCGACGGTAGCCACCTACCACTTATAAATGTTGTTTGAGTTTTTTTGCCAGTATTTTTTGGTTTACATATCTCTTTTTTTTTAAGTTAAAAACACTAAAAAATAACTTTCAAAGAAAGTTGATGTAATTTGCTTTAAAACGTGTTTTATTTCAAAACTCTAACTTCTATAGTTTAGCGGAAATAACAATTTTAAAAGTGTTGTACTAAGTTTTGAAGGCCACTATGTCTTTTAATGCAGGTCAACATGAACAATTTAAAAAAAATCTATTCTATTAAACTTTATTTGTGGCCAGTAATAATTGTGTAATAGAAGTGTAATATTAAACCTGCATGTTACCACATTACTCGAGTATCGGCACATCTCGCATTGTAACCTTAGACTAAGCCGACGGCACTCGCTGATTCGTTCACAAAAGCAGACGTCCGTATGAATTAAAAATATTATTTTCCAAAAATACGATACGTATACTATTCATGTGGGCTCGGCATTGTCTAGTCATGGTTTCGTTGTGTGTTTTTTTTATATTTTAAATAGATACAACACACACAAGAATTATTTTTTATAGTATAGTGCAGGTATAAGATACTAACCTTCGTCGCCTAGAAGGCTACCTACGCTGTGTTCGGCAGATTCTGGATAAGGCAGACACTTGATTCGGCAGAGACTGGTGACTCTGTTACATTTGAGGATACAATTTTTTTAATGACTACTTTATTACAGGAATAGGGGATCGGACAAATTTTCAGAAAGTGTTTTAAATTAATCTTCATGGATATTTATTCCCATAAAAAATACTATTTTATTTATTTATAGCCTTTTAGGTACTCAAAATCGTGTTTTAATATTGTTTGTTTGAAAATGCCGCCAAAACGCCAAGATAGTTCATCTGAGAGCGCGTAACGTCATTTGTGGTCATATCATAACAAAACAGCTGCATTGGCAAAGACAATGATTGCACACAAATGACGTCACGCACTGTGATTGGTGTTTCAGTATAGATTAAAAGTATTGTAAATAATAAAATTTTATTTCTTCATTTAAAAATATTTAAATGATATATATTAAATTATTATTCGACAAATAATCGTAAAAAATTATATTATTTTCTTTCTAAGTACATTTTAGATTTTAATCTGATTACTGTCCGATCCCCTATTGTTGGTGGTCCATAACCAAGTAGCGATAACTGGAAAATGACCCAACCAATTTGTTGTTTTCGTAAACATAACATTTTAAGCAAATCAGTCAACTTTATTAATTTCTGGTATACGGATAAATGTATAGACAAACAGACTTTAAACTTAACAAGCGCAAAACGTAAACGAAGCCATAATGTAGGATAGCAATTTTAGTAGTAGGAGGGCACACTGCATTTCGCAGTTATAAAATGGGCATGTCTGGCGACAGTAACCATCCTCTTAGAGGAGACCATCTTGGAATGATTCGCTGTTATGATCGGTGAATGAATAAGGGATGGTATCAAGGTCGGCAATGCACTCGCAATCCCTAATATGGCGTTACTAGTGATAGAAATTTACCATCAAATGGACGGTCAGCCTGTTTTACGAACTTTCATAAATATTCATACAAATAAATTAGAGGAATACAATTTAATATAGTCAGATACAATTTAATACAATTTAAGATGTCCAAAAGCACAAAATAATTGTGGTACACAATTGAGGGGTTGGTTACTGCCACCACAGGGACTGCCTAACTTTTGAATTTAGAACTATGTTCTTAGAACATTTTCCAAACTACTCTTTTGCTGCGTTGACGCATTTTGCAATTTTAACTAGTCTGAAGTATGAATATCTCTTATAAGAACGAACTTTTTAGGCTCATTTCAAGAACGAAATTTAGAGGCTCATAAGCCAATTTTTTTTTCTTCTAAAAGACAAGCTCTTGACGCTACCAACAGTCAAAAGTGAAAAAGCATCTGAGGGATGGCAAACATGACCATCTTCCATTTCCTTATTCCTTCCATAATCCCTTATCATTAATTGTACTAATACTATGGCGTTTTTTATGTTATAGGCGACGGTAGCAACCTTTCACCAAATAAACCTTCGTGTACATCGTCATTCGCACCACAACTCCGACAAGAGCGTGCGACTTTAATGAATAAAAAGGACAAGCAAAAAACTTGTCTGAAGACAAGTTAAACAGATATCAATGATTCTCTATGCCTCACCAAATTTTGTTAGATTAGAACCTACTCGAACAAACAGAATATATACTAGACCTATAATAGACCTATAATAGGGTATAATAGACCCTATGCTTTCAAAGGTTTTAGACGAACCATGCTATACCATAAGGCCCATATCTAATAGTAAGTATTGCCTTCTTTTAGGACCTTTACCACCACAGTGACCTTCCTGCTACAGGAAGAATCACAGTAGATGATAAACCTCTTTTTAAAATCTGTGAAGATTTTCTTTCAATCTACTGGATATTCGACGAGAAGTGTTCTGGCCAATAAATACATATATTATGACTTCTTATTATTGGAGATTGTACGTAGATATTGCAGTGTCCTATTCAAACGTCAAGTCAAGTCAAAGTCAGTATGAATGCACTAATGATCTCATTCATCATCCATACAAATGCGTTTTAATAAAAGGTATACCTACTTAATATTACATTTTACTGTGATTGAGTTAATCTACTTGCATAAATGTCAAATTGGAATCCGGAGACTGAAAGGCTTCTATAGAAACCACATTTTTTAATAATAATCTTTATTTAGAATGACCATGGTAAGGCAAATAAATGGTCATTTTAATGATAACATGACAAATCGAAAATCCTTGTGTGCAAATATTGACAAAATAAATTTTATTTAAATGTAAAAAATGTAATTACTTAAAATTCACTTAAAATTACATATATCACATTATTTGGTAATAGATTTAAATAATTTATAGAAAATTATTTTTAAATAATGTTAATGATAAATGTGAGTACAATGATATGAAATTAAATATAATACAGTCCTATGCACAATTGCATATACTCTGTCGTAATTGTCTTCGTGTCTTTATCCAGAAAACAAAATAATAACAATAATTAAGGGAAAAAGCACATTAAATATTGAGTTAAATTACAATTGAACAAAAATAGTATAATCTAACAATATATATATAAGTACCAATTTGATTAATTATTGAAAAGAGTATATTACATAATTTATTGAGAAATACCTACTTTCAAGAATAAAATCTACGTCATCTCAGCTTGAGGACGTCCATTATAGGCCTCCCCTATAATTTAAGATCGGTCAGAATCATTTAGGCCGTCAGCCCATCTTATGGGTGGACGACATATTTTCAAGTAGGTATAAAATCCTATTGCTTTGCAATAGGGTATTACACCCATTTTTAAAAAGTGTCTCAATTAGATTCTGTAGTGCTAATGAACCACTAAAAAAACATCAAATTTTTATTCAATCGATAAGTTTAATAAAAATGCATTTAAAATTTACATTTTCAAATTTCGCGCGTAATTTGACGAAAACGCTCGAAACCATTTTGCTCTGTGGTCATGACGTCAGTTGGCTGTGTAATCAAATGCGCCGGTAATTGACATGACACTGACTGTAACACTTTTTTGTTTACACAACCGTATGACGTAAACATGGCGGCTACTATTTCATTGTATTTAAGAACAGACTAAAAATTCTGAAAACTTTGAATTTAATTTTAAAATTTATTTTGTTATTTTACGAACTAAAACTAACATTTTCCGATTGCTTTTTGCCTAAGCTATCTCAATACTTTTAGATTTTTTTTCATATAGACTAAAATACCCTATTGTGTAATGTATAACTTACTCTATTGAACGTTTTTTGAAGAAGTTTTAAATGAAGGAGGTAGGTACGCCTTTTATTAAATTTTGTTATCAATAAGATACAGACCGGACACTTGCTAAGATATGTGCTAGAAAATTGCTAGATACCTATACTAAACGTAATAGATATGTGATAAACACTTGCAAAATCATTAAAATACAACGTAAAAACAACAAGCACGATATGTAAAACAATATTATAATACCGTTACAGAATTTAACATTAATGTTTATGTAATACCTAGTGAAGAAAGAGCTTGTCCGTCTGTACATGATCAACACCCGTGACGATATTATGCAAGATAGCGCGTCTTACATGCGTCATATTTTATAAGTGGCAACACTAAACACCAACAAGATTATGAAAATCCATATGCACGCTTTATACTATTTGTTAATTACTTTTATAATAAACTAACTTTTGACCTCATCTTCGTCTGTTCCCCTTTTTCTTAGGTTAATCTTTATTGCTCGTATATTTTTTGTCAGGCGTAGATTTATTTCATTTTTAGATGACCCCTGGGCAACAGTTGTTATTTATTTATTTTTATTTTTTTAATGAAAAGTACCTATGCCCTTTTCCTATCTGAAAATGTGTATGCAAAAGTCTTGTTGGCTAATTAAAGCAACAAACAAACAAACTCACTTTCGCACTAATACTCAGCACTCACACTTAGCAATCTTAGCATCAGGGCAGGTGCTATCGAACTTCTTGAATCGAGCATCGAGCTTCTTGAAAGGAGGCTAATTCTTGAAAAGCGCCTGTAAACTGTAAGAACATACCTACATATGCTGCCGACCCTGTTATTTTAAATGCTATAATAAGGATAAACAAAACTGCTAATCATAAATTAGATCTGGAACAAAAAAATATTAAAAAAGCACAATAATACGGTTCCATTTTATATTTGAACTAGCTTTTGCGTTAGTGTTTATAAACTATATCATATATTTCAAGCTATGAGTTAACCATACTCTGTTACGACTAACTATGGAATGTTCTGGAAAAAGCGTTCGCGCTGGCCGAAAGTCTCGAACGTCTCACCCTATCGATGGTAGCCACGCCCCTTCCCGATTAGTTTCAAAGGAAATTGGTCCTTATGTTTACAACATAGAGTTTACATTTCAACAGAAATAGCGTTCCCGAATTTCAATGGCTTGTTTACGATCTTATTTAGATTTCTGGAAAACTGGAAATACATCGAGGCGTTTGACGCCAAATATTAATAAGAGAGCAGGCGGGCGAGATAATTTAGTAGTGCGATAACAAGCGATTCGAAGGCGACTCTTCGGAGCTTTTGCGAAGTTACCTGCCACAGTGAACCTGCGCAACACATATTGACGACTCTTGGCAAGTTTAACGGTTTCATCGGACAAGTTGAGTGATTTTAAAAGTGATCTTGGTTTGTGAAAATAAATCGGTAGTTTCGCCCTTACACGGCATTTTAACTCACCCCACCACGTAACAATAAATTCGCAAAGTTTTATTGAAATCGGTTAGACGGTTTCGGTGATGAACGGACAATAAATACAACATTAAACTATGTGTACCTAAAGGTATAAATAATTTTGCAATACATACTCGTAGTTTCTAGTAATTTTAAATAATTACTGTACAGTTGAAAATACTTGTATTTGCATAAAAGTAAACTTAGAAAAAACAACTTTATAAGTCGCATGACTTTATTAGGACTTTATAAGTTCGATGATAAAATAAAAGTCGCTAGAAGGTCCGGCTGTGGGATGTTTGGCTGTTTTGAATAATGATTACACACGCATTTAAATTCGCTGCATAGTTTTTTCTGTGTCTATACTAATATAATAAGATTGTTTTGTTTGATCACCAGTCAGAATTTCAATTTCTTAGTAAATTGTTGCGAAAGGTCATATACGATATTTATAATCACGCTATGACCCTTAGAAGTCGTTTATACGTATCTTAAGAAAGAAAGAAAGCCACTCTTATTCCTCTAATACAAACAATATATGAACAAATAATAATTACAAACAAGACAAACAAACAAATATATAAACAAGTAACAAAGAGGAACCCAGGCTCAGTATACAGTTGTGGTGCAGACCACAACACTGATATCCTGCCAGGGACCAGATATTAAAAAAAAAAAACAACATTTTCGCGAGACAATTCAGAACAAGGTTATACAATCAATGACTGAAATTATCGCAATGATATTAAAAACTACTGAAGAATTTCATGCAGTTTATATCTAAATCACTTATAATTTATATCTAAATTAATTCTAATTAAGCTAAATTTTATTACCTTGCTAAATTTATTCTTCTCGGCGTTTTCTTTTTAAATATTAATATTTTGACATTTTTACTTGTCGAACCTTGTATTTGTATTGTAATTCTCTTTTTAAACTCTGTTATGAACTTCTAAAATATGTTAGGCTCGATAACATATTTGCTCGACAACGTGGCTTCCCACGTGTGTAGCCTATGTCCATCCTGAAACTTTGGGAATGGGGACCTAACTATTGGGAATCCATCCTAACTATTGGGGAATGATTTTTTTTTAAATCGGATGAGGAGTTTCGAAGTTACCACCTCCTACATATAAACAAACATACATACAAAACTATAGTATAGTATAAAACCAGTTGAGCCCGCAACTTCGTACGTGTGGTATTCGATATAGCGCGTAACTTTTTTGTTTCTAAACTGATTGGAATGAAACAAACACTAAATATTACGGAAAGCTTGCTACAATACACCAGTGAAAACCGCATTCAAACCGGTTAAGCCTTTTCTAAGATTAGCGTGCACAAAAGCACAAACAAACAACAAAAATTCTAAAAACTATGTTTTTGACCTTTGTAACATAAATACAACATGTACAAATTGTTTTTTTGAAAAAATATTTAATGTACAGACAGGGCTGGTTTACAATTTAATTGTTTGTACAGATTAAATAAACTAATATTTCCATTTTTTCTATTGAAAGCATTAAGTCGCTTAGCGCCTAACAATAAACTTTGCTAAGACATAAAAAAAGATTTTTCTTGCATTAATTAAAATGCGCATCACTATAAAAATTGTATTAGTCCACGCACAACAGTCTCGTGGATTCGCCAAAGATTAGCATTTAAAAAAGAATTAAATCCCTTCTTAAGAAAAACATAAATGTTGTCCCATAAATAGTAATAAAATTGTTGTTACCACAAAAGTAATCAGACGCGGCGTTGAAAGCTGAACGCAAAACGCAATAATTATTCCATAGTACTCGCTTCACAGTGGCCGACATAAGGAATTAAAAAAATATTAATGCCTTTTGTTGAATTGCGTGAACCTTTCGCACCGTATCACAGTGCCTCTTCATAACTATTCAAAGAAGTTTTATTCAAAAAAAGATGTCTGGGAAGCACGATGATTAGGCACGCTTTGTTGCAACGCTTACAAAAATATTCATATTTTTAATTAAAAGGGTGAGGGAACATGGTTTCAGACAAAGGTGTATAGAAAATGACGGACTAGTGTCGTCAAACAATTATTCTCGTAGCCGAAGTATAAGTTATTTCGCCCTCTTCATCATCAGCCTTAGGAGGTGAACTGCTGGACGTAGACCTCCCCCATAACTTTCCAATGCGTAACTTTTCAGAAACAGCCTGGATGCAGGTCTGTCCACCTTGCGGGTGGACGCTGCGCTTGCTGGTCCGGGAACCTACCGGCCCCAGCAAGACACATAGTCGGTTCTCCATATGTGTCTTGCCCATTGCGACTTGAATTGTTCTATATCAAACTAATCCTGCTAAATTTACCATAGTTCTGTCCTAACCTTGATAAGTTTATTTTAATTTTCAATTTGTTTTTATGTTAAGATCGGCAGACAGGCTGACGGTCCACTTGAAGGTAGGTGCTGCAAGTGCGCTACCGACCACAGTAGGATTAAGGGTTAGGCAAATGGGCTCTGGCATCCCTTACTCATTCACCGAAAGCCAACAGCACACGTGCAGTTATTCTTCTGGTCTTCTGTAAGAGAGTGGTTACTGCCCACAGATAACCCCCTAATTACTTTCGCCAGACGGCTGCCCAAATGAATGCGAAACGCAGTGTGCCCTGCCACTACTTTCCAAATCCAAACCAGAGCCAAATTTGAAAAGTTCATTTTTCAATGTTGACCCTGCCGGGATTCGAACCCGGGAACCCTAAAACAGAGCGTTAAAACAAAGCACCCTATCCACTCGAGCCCGTTGGATACCGACAACTAATACAATAAGATTTAGGAATTTAAAAAATCGCCATAGATAGAGTTTACACTATTATTAGAAGCACGAATAACGCTTCCAAGAAATGTTGAAAGAGGCGTAAATGTCGTTAAAACATAACGCTTCGACAAATTTGAAACAAGCACGCGTGTTAAAAGCACACGTTTACAATTTGGGCTCGGTCGTTGCAGCAAAATTTCAACATTCCCTTGCCGCATTACATAAGACACAAATTGGTTACGAAATTCCTTTTGTAAAGTGTAGAAAAACTTTGTAAATTGTCCTCAAATGTGACACCTTCGCGGTAAGACCACTGTGACAATCAAAACACTGTGAAATAATCGTCTTTGTGCATCCGAAGGCCTGACAAATGGCGTGGAGCGGTTTATCAATACATCATCCGTACATTGTTGATCGTCAGCAGATCGATATCGCGAAATAATCTCCCACCTTGTACGGACACCATACTTTCTGTTGCAGAACAAACAATAACATTTATGAAATAGGAAAACTTCATCTACACTGTAGTGGCAGGGCATACTGCGTTTCGGAGTCATCTGGCGGCAGTAACCACACCCCCTCACAGAAGACCACCGTGAAATAACAGCATATATGCTGTTTTATTTCGGTGAGTGAGTAAGAGATGCCAGAGCCCATTACCCTATCCCTTCCTTAACCCTTATCCCTAATCCTACTACGGTCTGCAGCGCCTGTGGCGTTGTTAGCATTATGGGCGACGACGATAGCCACATACCATCAAGTGGACCGTCGGCTTGTATGTCGACCTTAACATAAAAAAACACTAATATTTTAAAGAGAAAATGTTTGATTTTTTTATTTTTTTGTATGTCTGTTTGTAATGGATAAACTCAACTGCCGATCCAATTTTAAAATTACTGACATGGAGGCCGTCGGCTTACTAATCTTTGACTTACTAATCAGGAATGAGGAGATCATTTACAATACTACACTCGCTAGCGAGAAGGTAAAACTTTTGTATGGAAAATCGTGAACTGTCAATGTCAAATTGTCAATTTTCCATATAAATGTTTTACGCTCTCGCTAGCGAGTTTAGTATCGTAAACTCATATTAGAGCCACAGATTAGTAAGTTACAAGGCTACCTTTGAGACCATGTTACATCACCATAAGCCATCACTAACAACACTCATTGGTCGAAATTTTTTGGGTAAAATAACTTCGACTAACCGTTGACCTCTTTGTGGACACCCTACACATCGCGTCTGGTGTTAATTTTGACACCAACGGCTACAGAAAACATATTATTTGTGTATCCAGTATAATGGGAGTTCTGAATAGTGGTTTTGTGAACGCGTCATTGTGCTGTTTACAGTGTGGGGACTTCTATAATGTTTTTATGCTAGAGGTGTCCAATCTTATACGGATTATGTGTGGAATCGGCTCAATGATAGTCTATGACAAATATTTAGGAGACACTCATCGCGCCATCATAGCCTGTAATACTCTTATTTATAGCTATTATGAATCGTCTATGTCAATAGTTCCCTGCGATTATATCTATTTCACTATACTTACTGTACGACTACGTATATCTGCAACCTTAAATAGATTTTAACTAAGGATGTTAAGGATGTTATAGTTTCATATATTTTTCACTTCTCATGCTCTGAAAGTGCTTATTTGTGCAGGATATAGGCTGCACAAAATCGAATGTTGTGCACAAGTGCATTATAGTATCTACTCATAAATGTATCTATATTAAGGCAAAGAAAATGAGCCATACAGCCAAACATAATAAGAAGTTCATAGATAGAATTTGTTATTTTATAATATTTACTTAAATTTATTTGCCTTATGTGTTTTTTAAGACATAAAAGATATTAAAATTTAAATTCAAGTACGGTAGGTTATTTAATTAATTTAAGAAAATTATTATTACAAAATTAATTTAATAGTAGGCTGTATAGGTCTGCAGCCCAAGCCAATGTCATAAGATGTCAATGTCGTAAGATTTAAAAAAATAAAGCGGCGGGAAACAGCTCTTATTTTTTCGTACGTTTAAAGAAATGTTATGTTAATACTATCTACTGTTTTATTTCCTCGCAATCGAAGTGAAAAGCAGAGTTTATAACTCGTTCCACTATAGTTATAAACTATAATCTACTATAGTTATAAACACTATTCATTGTTATACATGTTTAAATACGTTCGTGTTAATAATTTTTTACATTATTTTAACTGTAAACAAAAATTATCTTTTTAAATATTGCATAGTTACATACATTACCTGTTAAAAAACGCTGTTTTGAAGTATTCATATTATTATATATTTACGTAGACATTTATAATTAACTAGTGCAAGGTGAGACATATAAACGTTTTAAATCTAAGCTTGAAATTTTAACTTTAAACAATTTTTATGTACAATAACAAAAATAAATATAATATGTAACTACTTCTAATGTTGTGCTTTCTGTTGGTTGCATTACAAGAACCAATATTTAAAAAAAGTATTTCAAAACTTACTAAGCTCAAAAAAACAGAAAAAGCTGTCACCTAATCACCAGTGGCTCTAGCATGAGTTTACGATAATTTGACATTGACAGTTCACGATTTCCCATACAAAAGTTTTACGTTCTCGCTAGCGAGTGTAATATTGGTGTAGTATCGTAAACTCATACTAGAGCCTCTGTTATCTTTACACTACTATACTCCGGCCATTATAAGAGTGCTGTTCTGACAGGTGTTTTATTATATTTACATGATTGGATCCCAAAATAGAGTGTAGGCACACAAAATCATATAAGAGGTTATGGGCCCAGTTTGATTAAAATTTTGATACAGTTTTGATTTAAAATCAAAAGTTACTTAAAAAATAGTTATTCTCCGCAAATGGCATAAAAGTCAAAATTGTTACTATCTTCAATGTACTCGTAGGTATACCCAAATCTCAACATTAATTTATCTTTGCATGTCTTCGAGACTCCTTTCAGCGACCATGTCTCTCAACATCAACGGTTTTATCGTAACAGATTCTCTGAATAGACGTCTCAATGTTATCTTCATTAGTTCTCTAATCCTGGAGTCAAAGAAAGGTAAATACAATAATCACTTATAATCCGCTCGACAATTCCCTTCGTATGAATGAGGCATTGTGGCCTGACGACGACGGAAGC
Organism: Bembecia ichneumoniformis; assembly: GCA_910589475.2. Taxonomy (NCBI): domain Eukaryota; kingdom Metazoa; phylum Arthropoda; class Insecta; order Lepidoptera; family Sesiidae; genus Bembecia; species Bembecia ichneumoniformis. Next base: position 2,339,531 of record OU342531.1, read on the forward strand.
AAGTTTTAAAAAAACATATAACACTCTAAAAGAGAGCTCTATTTCGATGGGAGTAGAATGAATTCAGCTTACAAGATTAATGCAAATATAAATGTAAGTAAAGGATAGTTCGCAGTACCGAATTGCTTTCTGTGGAATTTTGTAAAGATAGGGCTGCCTTAAAACGCTCGCTGCCATAATCCCAGAAATGTCCGGCATCGGTTACGCTAAGAGTTGTAACAATAAAACAATTTTTTTTTGTAATGTCAAAACATTGCTTTGTGTTGACCGGAAGATCGGGATTTAGAAAAAAAAATCGGTTAATAATTTTTCAATTTTAATTTACATTGTACCCATTCTAAAGTAAACGTTCTATTTGGACAAAAAGATTAAATATATAGAATACTAGCGACCCGCCCCCGGCTTCGCCCGACGTGCAATTTTTATATACCCTAAAACATTCCACGTTTATCCCTCTTTCCATTAGCGAAAACCGAATCAAAATCGGTCCACCCGTTCACGCGTGATGCCGTGACCAAGGGAAATAGGGATTCATTTTTATATATTAGCAAGATAGAGATTTAGAAATTTTTCCTACAAAAATATTGATACTGATCTCCGTAATCAAGATGGTCATGGCGTAGCTAAATAGCCTTGTAAGACTGAGCGATTTTGTACCACGTGGTTCTAAATGTCACATCACGGATTCTTTCGTCTTGCCCGATCTATACAGTTGAAAATCTTTGTATTTGGATCTTCTCCCTCATCATAAGTAGGTAAGAGAGATCGAAATATGTATTTCTTTTGTAATTTTATTAATGTGAAAATACTCATTAAATATATGTAGTATACATAGAGGTATTTAATTTTGATGTGTCTATAAAATAAATAAATTAAAATTAATCAACACTCGTAAAAGGCATTTTTTTGTCAGAAAAATGCGTATCAGAGACAATCATTGAAGACATGTGTAACTACATTATTACCTATTGCCTGCGACTTCGAGCGCTTTGAAAAATGAAAAATATAGTAAGTACCTGAGAAAATATATATATATATATATATTAGTTAGTATATAATAGTAAATACATTAAGTTTTCATATATTACTGTAAATACAGGTTAACTAATTGTCAGTATGAAGATGTTTCCTACTTACACTTAACTAAATGTTTTTGTTAAGTTCTCCAAATGTATAAATTAATACAAAACTGTATGAAACTAAATTGCACTGAAACTAGATAATCTATGAATTAAATTCACTACAATATTTAATGCTAACATAGATAACAAATATTTCATTGTCAATACAACAAATCAAAACAAAGTTGGGATATATAATAACATATCCTAACTCTCTCAACAAGTGCGTATGGGCTATATGGTCCACCACGCTGGCCCAGTGCGGGTTGTTCCTTCAACATTTGAGAGAAGTCATTAGATGCACTGAAGTTTTTAGAAACAACCCATTGGTACATGGCATTTCCGGGAATCGAACTCGAACCTCTCGACATGATAAGCCGTGTCTTTCCCACTGCACCACCATGGACGCATAACTAATATTTAATGCATCATAAATCTCTCCAAGAAATTGGTACAAATAACGATAATTTCATAACAATTCCACACAACAAATTGTAGCAAGATTATTTCGGTCGAATATTAATAATAATTGGCTTTTTTCATACTAATATGTATGTATTGTATAGAGAACCCAAGAACATTATCCGGAAATGCGTATCGTAAGCTCTTACAAAAAATCGGCGCCATAACTATCTGACCACAAAGAAATATTTTCTCTAATCTTTTTTTTTTTTTTTTCAAAAAATATCAGTAGCCACAACTATGTATTTGTAGATAATTTTAAACCTTTCTTTCACACAATAAATGACAGTTCTAGAAATTATCTATTGCAAAACCATATTCTTTTATATAAAAAAAAATAGATTTTGCATAAATTTTAAGTTCTGTGAACTCCACTAACAATTTATGTTAAGATCGGCAGACAGGCTGACGGTCCACTTGACGGTAGGTGGCTACCGTCGCCTATAACACACAACGCCAAAGCTGCTGCAAGTGCGCTGCCGACTACAGTAGGATTAAAGATAAGGGATTAGGAGGAGATAGGGAAATGGTCTCTGGCATCTCTTACTCACTCACCGAAACACAACAGAACATGTGCAGTTATTCCCTTCGGTAAGGGGGTGGTTACTGCCGCCAGACGGGTGCCCAAATGACTGCGAAACGCCTACTGCTACTACTTTCCAGGTCCAGACCAGAGCCAAATTTGAAAAGTTCATTTTTCAAAGCTGACCCTGCCGGGAATCGAACCCGGGCACCCTATTAGATCGGAGCATTAAGGCAAACACCCTAACCACTCATCCAACGGGCTCATCTATGTATAAACTTTGAAATATTTCAAATTTACTGCTGGATTATCAAGTATCCTACTTAATATTGTAATTATGCTTACCGGAATTATTGAAAGCTTCTGTTTTTAGGATAAGACACCTTATTAAAAGTGCAAGTAAGTACTAGGTATTTGTCATAAGTTAGATTTTTCGCTAAAACTATTTTACTAGATATTAATTAAGTAACATACGTATTTTTTTAATTAATTTATGCATCTCAAAAACTACTGAACGAATTTTCATGCGGTTATCATCTATCAACAGAGTGATTGCTGAATGTTAGGTGTATAATTCGTCATAGTTTTGTGTAAATTGGTTGAAATATGACGATGATTGTTGATGATGTCGGAAAAAATCAAGCCGTCTGCGATCTTTCATCGAAAACGCTGCCCAATCCCTTTGAAATATAACAAAACAATGTATGGTGAGATTGTTTCTCTTTTATAGGTCTACAAAAAAAGTCATGTGTTGTGTATCCTTTAAGGACAGCTTACTATACACATTCTAACTTCTAAAATAATGATCACATAAAATGTAGTATTGGGAAGCTACATATTTAGACGGTTACAATATTAAACATTATCAAATTAAATACGTTACCTGTACACCATACAATTTAAATGAATATCACAGGAGTTATCGTAAATTGAAAACTACGGGCGAGAAAATAAATTCAAGTGGTCTCGCACCAACGCGACGATGGGACTCGCTTGATGCAGACGCAAGCCTTATAAATAGAAATAGCTAATCCTAGATTTGAATTTTTAAATCTAAGTATAAAGTCCAAACAAGAAAATATTTATAAATAGATTAATACATTATAAATAAAAAAGAAATGTGACAGAAAATATTATACAATGAAATTTACTCGATAGAACAAAATCACCAAGTTACTTCTAATTTTTATAGATTTTTGTTTTATTTTCAAAATAACACACACTACAAACCTAAAAAATTATCAGCAATCTCACTTCACAGATTATCTAGGCCTTTGAGGATTAATTTTTCACTTGACATTATAGTTTACGATTACCTAATTAAAATTTAATACTTTCGGCAATTATAACATTTTTATCCGTCTCATGTTGTGCATTGTTTCACACGATCAGTCACAATCGCTCCACTGAGACGGGAAGACCATGTTTCTGTGCGCAAGAATATTTACACGTAATTTTTTTAATAAAACTTATTTATGAGTAGATTATTATAAGTATGACAGTATAGACCGTTTATAAAATGTTTCATATTATTTTAACAAGATTGTGTAAATATATATGGCTATTAATAAAAGGAACTCTGTTTTGTCGGTATCGTGTCCATTCAATTATGGGGCCATGCGGGTGAAATTAGAAATATTTTTTTTTGCTTTTTACGCCCCTTAATCATATTGGATATCATATACCTGTTGATGTATTTAAACATAAATACTGGCAATATATATTTATATAGGTTTGAGTTTAAAATAAGAATGTTTTAAAAATATATGTAAGATGTCATTGTGAGAAAAATTAGTGAGAATGTGTTGAAGTTTAGAAACGATTTGTAAAGGATAGAATTTTATAGTGTTATTTATTTTAAGGTATATAAGAAATGGATTAATATATGTACATGTATATAATAAAATAAATGAGTTTAATTTAAAGAAAGAAGACTGGATCCCACAACAAAAAGAAATAGAGTGTAGGCACGCAAAAGTGTTTAAACAAACCAAAAAAAATTTTAACAGGTCATGGACCCAGGCACGCTTCCACTGCGTAAAGTAAATTATAGAGAAGAAAATTAAAATTATAGAGAAAATGTTATGGAGAGAAAATGTTTTTGAATGAAGAAGGTATTGAAAATTATATATGATGAAAAGGAGATTAAAAGATGGCTACGAAAATTGAAAATTTATTGATTTGACAATTGATGACATTTTTGTGAAAAAATTTACAAAATTGATTTTGAAAAGAATAAATGATTAAGTAGAAATTTTAATATGTAGGAAAATGGAATATATACCTATTTTGAAAGATTTGATGGAGATAAAAATTATTTACGAAAGGATTCAGGAAATTTAGTTTGATGACTGATGGCTGTATTGAAGGAGACTATTAGAAAGCAATATCGAGAGTTGGTGAGAAGAGAGAAATATAGAAAGGATTATAGATTCGAGGGGGAAAATGTTAAAATAAGAGATGGCTTGAAGTTTAAAGATAGAGGAGTTTTATATAGTGAAGTAATTGAAGGTGAAGATGTTTTATACGATGAAGCTTAAGAAGTTAGGTAGGGAATATAGTATTAAGTGGTTTTAATGTGATTGAGTAGAGGTTTTGAGTTGAAGACTCATAGATGATGAGTATCTTGTTTTAATGAAGATGTTATAGTTTCATGAGTTATGAAGTAGATTTAGTATTTAAAGTTGGTGTAGTATAGTGAGCCAGTATTTAAGATTCAGAGGGGATGTTGATGTATTTGAACATAAATACTGGCAATATATATTTATATAGGTTTGAGTTTAAAATAAGAATGTTTTAAAAATATATGTAAGATGTCATTGTGAGAAAAATTAGTGAGAATGTGTTGAAGTTTAGAAACGATATGTAAAGGATAGAATTTTATAGTGTTATTTATTTTAAGGTATATAAGAAATGGATTAATATATGTGCATGTATATAATAAAATAAATGAGTTTAATTTAAAGAAAGAAGACTGGATCCCACAACAAAAAGAAATAGAGTGTAGGCACGCAAAAGTGTTTAAACAAACCAAAAAAATTTTAACAATACCTTCTCATTTTAAAATTTGGACGATGTCGCGGGCACCAGCTATATGACTAGGTATATTATAAAACAAAGTCGCTGTCGCTTCTCTCTGTTTCTCCGCTAACTTTGTAGTGAAACAACTCTAGATCACTGTAAGGGGTGGCGGGATGGAAGGAAAGATAGAGACTGGAGGAAACACCACACTTTAATTTCACTAAGGTCCCTATATGTACACTGGTAGTCACCGCAGTCCTTATTAATCTTCATAAATATTTATAAATAATTGTCCTCCGATGAGCACGTCTTCAGAGCTAACAGTTTATGAGGATGATGCTGTGCACAGCGTTGGAACCGGATCTTCGGCAAAAATACGAGGTTAATGCTGAACTCGTCGTCTTAACGAAATAAGTTTCGGATTGGTTTATTCCGATTTCTTTGAAGAATATCTGAAACTCAGTTGTAACCAGTAAACCTTCTCCTTTGCAAAATTTCTCCAGAATGCCTCTTCTCCGTCAGAAAAACCTGTCAATGCTCATTTCTCAATCTTTTTTCCTGCTCCCTTTTTCGTTCCATTCTGTTCAAAATCCGCCGGCCAGTGTACATGTAATTATAAGTAAATAAAAAAAAGGTTACATTATAAACAGGAAACAAAAAGGTTTTTAATGAATGAGAAGCGAATGATGATGAACCCTACAACTTCTAACCACTCAACGAATTTTCATACGTTTTCTCACTAATGGAAAGAGCGACAAACTAGGAAGCCTTGTGCATATAATTTGCAGAAATAAATTATCTACGGATCGCTAATCAGTTATAATTTAAAAATTCGAATAGCGACATCACACATTCATTTACCGAAAGGACCAGTGGAACGAGATTTAATTTCAGACAAAAGCTTATAATTTATTTTAATTTGTTAAAACGTATTACAAGATTTTATCACTGGTACAATATAATAAGATGCTGAACCGTCCACGGCGTCGTACGGAGTTGAAGATTTCAAAAATCCTTGCTTAGCAGATGCTCACGTTATAAAATAAAGGTATGTTTCAAATTTCAGCTTTCAACACTTATAGTAGTTTTGGCTATGCATTGATAAATAATCAGTCAGGTCAGGACAAACAATTTTCTAAGTATAGTTTTACTACTTAGGTGGTGCTTGCGACTTCGTCTGCGCTGTAAAATAATTGTAAAAAAACGCCTAAGAAAATATATGTATATGTTACGGTAAGTGTAATTAGTGTGGTTAATATTAATAATAAATGTGGTTAATATTAAAGGTACCCGATGTCCTTTTCTGTATCCCTGACAATGTGTCTGCAAAATTTTGTGATGATAGATTGCATAGAAAAGGCGTGAAAAGGTAAACAAACAGACAAAGTTACTTTCACATTCATAATATTAGTATAGATTGAAAGCATTTAAAATCTGTAAATTAATTATTACAAATCAATTAATGACACGTCCAATAAAAAAGAAGTTATTTACCCTGTGTCTTTTTACTCTGTGGGGGACTTACCTACCTAAGTTTAACAACTATCTCAGCATGATTAGTAGACAACATTTCCTGTAATTTCAGTACTAATGGCGTCGACACACGCGGGGTACGGTTACACAGGCGACTGTAATTATGCCGCCCTTTGAGAGTTGAGCTGCCAGTTCCTAACTAAACAACCCGCTCAGTACTCTGAGGGTCTACATTGATATATTCAATGAACGAATATTCGAAAAGAAAATTTCAATTACTAATTATTACTTAAGAATTATTTGTCAATTTTAATGACTATTATAAGTTTCTCAACCAACAAATATTGTATGTTGGTATAATCAGAAATAAAATTTACCTATAAACCAATTAATTGTCATATTAAACAAAGTAGATGGGCTATTGTTTGCCAAAGAGTTACATAATACATAATTTATTATTGGTTATAATAGTGTCAATTGGAATTTAAGAAAGAGGTAACCTATAAATTTATAGCTAAGAGTAACTATACAATTAAAAACATTTAAAAGACAAAAACCAGTTCAATTCTTTTTTTCTTACTTGTTTGTGAAGCAAATTTCTTTTTATTTTGTAGCTTTCCACGAGCTTTAGAGTTACTTATCAATAAAAAAAAATCTGGAAACATTCGAAATAATTATAGTAGTCGAATGTCGACTAGAAAACGAACATTACTTTACAAATATCAGCAAGAGTTTCGATAAGAATTTCCGAAATGTAATATAAGGTCGAGCCCCGCTCTAAATTTCGCTACAAGGCGTTAATTTTACCCTCGGAGCTGTTAAATAATATCAAAGACGCTTTTAACTTGTTAAAAGGTTAGATAGCTCAAATTGGTAGGTAGATATTAGGTACATTCCGTTTATTTACTATAGCTATTTTTATATAATGTATAATTATATACATTTTTTTGTTAATTTTTTTCTAATTTTATTGCTAGGATGTTACTTTGACTCTTTATTGGCGTAGGCTGTGCCTCCTTTATGTTCGGTGCCTGCCTCGTTGGAGGCCATGTAATAATAAATAAATAAATATATTATTTACCTACTTACCATGTGCAGATATTTTTGTGTTGAATAATTACATTATATAATAAATTTATAATTATTATGATACCTATTAGTTATATTTAGAGTGGGTATAGGCTAGTAGGTAGTAAACGCAAACGGCCCATTTGATTGTAGGTAAGTATCAGTAGGTGGCTAGCAGCGTTGCCAGACGTCCTGATTTTGGCGGGACGTCCCGATTTTGAAATCAAAATGAAATGTCCCGCGAGGGACAGGCTCAGTCCCGCTTTTCTGGGATTACTCGACGGTAACCCAACATCAGACTGCTTTCCCGAACGCGTTTTTCCCCAAATGAATTCAAAATGGTTGGATGCCATAAATAAATGCTCCGTAAATTTAATGAAAACAGAATTATTCAACCAATTCAATCTAGAGCTACCCTGTGCAGAGTTCTTCATCTATATTTAAAAAAAAAGCAAACTTTAAAAGAAGCTAAATCTTCACAGAAATATGATTAAGTAATTCTTATAAATAATTATTACTTGGTTATATCATATAATATGGTTATTCTCCTGAAGACTCAACTGCCTATAACCATAGGGTAAATCAGACATTGTTAAAATAACGTATTTTCGTTAAAATACATTATCCATAGCTATTTTTTGCTAACTATTGTCATGTAAACATAATTTAAAACTTAAATGAAAAGATAAGTACATATTTAAAAACTACTGTTTATATACGTTTTTTACTATGTCCCGCTTTCGATGAAAAAATCCCGCTTTTTTTTATTCAAAATCCCGCTCTGCCAAAAAAAAATCTGGCAACGCTGGTGGCTAGGCTGGTATTTAAATACAAGCACAACCAAGACCAATCTGCTCTGCCCGTATTGATAGGATGAAGGACAAGAACAAGGGCTTAAAAAATTATTTCTGGCACAGATACCTTTGTACGCTCAGAAACACAAAACAAGTGCTGTTACTTCACAATACACTGTTGTATTACATTTCAGTTTATACATTACTTCAATTTATAGCTATTACCTAAGTACATATTTACTTGAAACCAGAAGCCAGAAGTTACAGCTCTTTGTAAAAAACAGTGGCAACGTCATAGGTACTTTATGTCCCGAGTAAAACTATAAATAAAGCCGCCTCCTGTAGAGCTGTAGAAAAGGTCTCTATGTCCAGCTATGGACGTTTACTTGTTGAAAATCTTTGTTTGTACCAAATAGTACCAATAGGAGACAGGCACGCCGACGACGGCTGACCAGTAAAACTACAATTACAATTATGTACACTTCGTATTTATTTTAAAAACATTTCGATAATTATATTTATTTAAAAATTCAAAAGCTGAATATTTACAAAAAAAAGATGGTAGTACCTACCTACTCGGTACGGTTCGATGTCTCCAGAAGATAGTTTTGTTCTTGTAAGACTACCTTCTTTTTAATGGAATATAATATGTCTATTGTCGCCATCTCTTAGATTAAAACAGAACTAAATAAATGCTTCTCAACTTCAAAAATAGAACTTTATGAGAAATAATAAGTACAATGGTTAATTAAGGTCCGTACTTCTCAGTTTTAATTTACTGTTTTTGTTTATGTTATTTTGTTAAATCAAGTATAGAAAATAAACTAAAAAGAAACTGAATGCAATGACATTTTTTTGACATGAGTGCCAACTTGTTATCTAATAAATGTCAAATTGTCAAACGAACGAAGAACGAACGAAACATCATAAGTCAAAAATAATAACGTCACGTCAAGTGAAATTGCAGCGAAAGAAGGAAAGAAGCTCTTAGCATTTAGCAGCAAATATTTATGTTTTTTTATATTTTAAACACTTTAAAATGATAGGCGTTAGACTAAACACATTCAATGATAACTCTGGTGAACCGGAACAAGATGCAAATTCGGCTCTAACTGAATTAGACAAAGGTAAAACATAACCTAAAAGATCGTCTTCATAAACATAAATAATAATCTCTAATAAAAAAATCTGTATTTACAGGCCTTAGGTCGGGCAAAGTCGGTGAACAATGCGAAGCTATCGTTCGATTCCCACGGCTCTTTGAAAAATATCCATTTCCTATATTAATTAATTCGTCATTTTTAAAACTCGCCGACGTCTTTCGTATGGGGAATAACTTTTTGAGGCTCTGGGTCTTACGTGTATGTCAGCAGAGCGAGAAGCATTTAGACAAGATATTGAATGTGGATGAGTTTTTGAGACGTGTCTTCAGTGTTCTGCATTCGAATGATCCAGTTGCAAGAGCTTTGGCTTTGCGCACACTTGGTGCTGTGGCTGGAATAATACCTGAGCGACAGAATGTCCATCACGCCATACGAAGGGGATTGGACAGCCATGACAATGTTGAAGTCGATGCAGCCATTTATGCCACTACAAGATTTGCTGCTCATTCCAAGTAAATATTTTGTGTACATATTGTGTACAAATCTAAAACTTTTTTTTCCGAATGCAAAACTCCGCTTGTAATGTAAACAAACTTTCTACTCACATTTGGTAAATTGTGAAAATGATATATTTCCTGGCTGCATACATTAAATAGCAACTGAAATAGGATATTTGACATTTAAGTGTTTAGTATAGTCACAGTCATGAGAAGCTGTAAATTATGTAAACAAACATTCAGGGGTTCACAACATTTGGATCGAATAATAATTATATAATTATTATAAAAAAACATTTAACCAAAACAACACTGATTTTTAACTAATAAAAACAAAATTAATTTAATCTTCAATTGTTAATAATTTGCTTTGTTTAATCACTATTGTCTATATGTTGCTGTGGAATTACACTTTATTTTCTATTGGACTGATGCATCCTGGCTTTGCCTGGGTGCATTTAGGAAGATACATAATTTATAGCCATGTCTGTCTAGAATAGTGTACCTTTCAAATAGTTGCATTGATTCTGGAGATTTGCCTCAATATATATTCAAACTTATAAAATACAATCTCTCTCTCTCTCTCTCTTGGTAACATTATTAACCTTATTATGAAAGAGAGTAGATTTTCATAATAAAGTTAATAAGATAAATTTACAAGAACTTTGACGCCTTGAACTTAAAGAATTTTATAATGATACACATTACTTCATTTGTTACATTAAAACATATTAGTTTTTTAAAATTAATGGAAGATTTATAATAAACAAAAGCAATTAAATAAAAATAATCAGAACAGACATTGTACATAACTGCTGTATATAAATTAAAATACTGTAAACATGTCTTAGTCAACATGCTGAGCTAAATGCTCAGTTGGTGTGGACGTGCCTCAGAGTGTTGCAAAACATGGCTCGACCAAGTGTGCGTTGGGTCCGAGCCATGTGTTGTCAGTAAACTGACTGCGTAACCGCGTGCTCAATGGTGTTTCAGAGTGCAGTATGGATTCTGTTGCTTTGGCTAGTGAGCAAATTCAAGTTGACGTTTGAATATAAATATGGAAAATTATTTCCATATAAGCTCATAAAGTTTTTTATATCACTTCTTTTTTCTCCATTTCTGAATGTTCGAGAGCTTCTGGCTCAGCCTTCCTCTCGAGGCCCGCTTCGGGGTATTAGTGTTTATCTGAGGCTGCCTCGCAACAAGCCCGTGCGGCTGGTGTGGAAGCGGCTAATATTATGCTCTAACTTTGTTTTAATAAGCAGATGGACATATGTGTAACAATTTAATTCTCCTCGTTCAACATTTAATAAAAGAATTAATGAAATATTTATTTTAAATGTCACTAGATCTAATTTTTAATTGGAATATACTTATCTTTTCTAGTGCATTTGCTGTAGCAATGTGCAACAAGCTGTCAGATATGGTGGAATGTGAAAGCACAGGAGCTGAAAGGAGAGCCAAACTTGTTCGTGCTTTGAGGACTGTACACGGAGGAGGTAAAAAAGACATTTTTTTTTCATTTGTATAAAGGATAGCAATTGACCTCAATCTCACCTGATGGTAAATGAAGATGAAGTTGAAGATGGAGTTTGTTTGCCTGTTGGTAGCCTATTCACTCCATTCTTTATTATTTACATATTTTTATTTACTACTGTGGTTAGTTCATAAATCAAATGAGTGTTGTTGAAATAGATGTTGCATAATTTATTGGGGTAATAGGCATCCTTCTTTGTGATGCCAATGATCCATTTAGCTGCCTCGAAATTGAGAATTTAATTAAAATTAAATTGAGAGGCACAGCCTCTGTTTACCTCTTGATACTATGCAATACTATCTCCCAACAACCTCCTCATTTAGGGACCGTCCTTTCAGACTTGAAGTGATGGCGATCAAGCTCAAAATTGTTAAGACTACAAGTGATCAACCCTATAGTTGCCACAACTATATGTGATGTGAACATACTTAAGAGTGTGTCGGTAGATTCTGCCAGAAGTTTCGTCGCCTTTCGCCGCTAGCGGATGGTTATTCCGATATAAAAAAGCAATAAGGGGGTTATTCTGGCTTAACTATGAACCAACTTAAATGTGACTGATGTCATCAAATAAAAATTGTGAATCGACTGATATTGACTCAAGAAGATCTCTCGATCGATTGGTCGGGTGAACACCTCACGCTCTCCCACAACCAGACGCCCTGCCGACCAGTTTCCCCTTCGCTCTGGTGTCGCTTTTTAAGGTTTTCAGATTAAAAACATTAGGCTAAGGGAAAAAAGCCTCCATACCCTCAGCCCGAATGTTGTAGTCATTTGCCACATATGTGCTGTAGGTGCCGATCAGAAATTTAGCTTATGTGATTTAAAATACTTAAAAATCTGAAAGTGTGATTTCATAAATCTGTTGCTTGCCAAGAATGGCTTGTACTGTTCCCGTTTGTCCAAGTAGAGTGGGTGTTTTGAAGGAGAATAATGGAAACATATCATTTCACCGGTAAGTCGCACAGCTCGCACTCATTAATTTTGGTGTTTTGTAAACAAATTTTTATAATTATTTACTAAAAATGAATCATTGTACATGCATACACAGCTCTAAGGTTGATTTATTTAAAGAAAAGCTGGTGTTTATAACTAAAATTTACAAAAACCAAAGTTAATCGGAATTTTTGACATTTGTCTTGCTTTATAGTGCTGTAGTCTTATCTTGATAAGTTTATCGATATCGATAACTAATTTATTTTTTGTAGAGTGTTGACAATTTCTAGCATTCACTGCAGGTTGAAAGTAATTTTTATCAATTTATAACAGATTTCCCACCGACATCGATTTAAAAAAAAACGTGGACAAAAAATGTAAGAAAAGGCGACGATTGGAGAGCTTCGCAATATACAAGAATATGCTCGATGAACTTTGAAGATTCTTGCTTTCGCCAAGGATATCAGCGTAAAATTCTACACTCGTATGCAGTGCCAACAATATTCCCAAAATTACCACCATCGTGTAAACCAGTAAGTAATATCTATAAGTTATAAAGAAATTATGCTTCAATCTATGAAAATTATGAAAATCTTTTGAATAATTAATAACCAAAAACTATTTCTTTTCAGAAATTACCCAGAAAAAGAAAACTTACTAATAAATACGTGGATACCCAAGCGTCAACATTAACTGCAAGTCTTTAAATTAAAATGTTGACGAATCACAGATGAACGATATCACAGATTAAAATGAAACGATATCACAGATTATCCAATCTGTGATATCGTTTCTAAAAATAAAACTTTAAGATTATCGAGCTTTTTTTCTCTCGTAATAAAATCCTACTCCCGTTCTACCCATTAAGGATGGATTCTAAATATTTCTACTCAAAAAATTATTCTTTTGAAATATTTTGGTGAAATAAATCCGAGAGGTTGCATACAATCTCATACAACCGATTAGCAATGCGGCGAGTACCAGTACGCACCCACATTTTATTTATATTGAATAACCAAACAGTACACCGAAACGCATTTAGCCATACTTTTTATCCGTCATATATTTAAAATCTATATCAACGATATCTAGTTATCGATAAAAATGCACAGCACTATTATACGCTATAACTTTAGCTTGCATTGTATAGTCAAAATGGAGACATTCACTCAAGTTCGACCCGACAGATTATATATGTATGTCTCTTTCAATCTTATGGCAATTTGAAGGTGTTAGAAAGAATAAAATATTGCTGCATTTTGTGATCTATCTATAGGTACAGACTAATACAACATCTTTGACTATTACTATTATAACTGTCAACAATGACAGTTACTATTATAACTGTCATTGTTGCTTACATGAGCATTCTCTAGTCTACTCTTAAGAGTAGACCTCTTACAACCTCAAATGTATACAACACTTAAAATAATTCTGTGTTGCGATACCGAAGAATCTAACTGGAATCCAGCAGAAGCAAATCACACAATACAATAAAGCATTTTACTTGCCATATTATAAGATTAAAAACAAACTCCCTTGTAATATTTCAGCTGTCCGAGCTCAAGGAGTGCTGAAACTGCTCCGATCCTTACTGGAGAGGTTTCCATCCTCAAGTTCTGTGAGGGCAGCCATTACAGCCCTCACAGCCATTGCCGCAGACACCGTCGTTCATGTTCCGGATCAAGTATGTTGTCGATATTTTTACAATGCACAGATGCAGTATTTTTCTGCATTTATATAACAAAAAAACCTTCCTCATTTAGAAGAAGTTAGCAGAGAAACAGACCGAAGTGGACAGCGACTTCATTTTATTATATGTGTAGATGTATGTAGATAAAGGTTTAGGTATAGAAGAAAAATAAGATAAAAAAATATATAAATAAATATTGTTTATCTATGTTTTATCTTATTTTATTTAATGAATGTATAGAAAAAAAAAATATAACATGCCAACGGGGACTAGAACGCAGTATGCTTAAAATAAATGAAAGAAAATCCAAAAAATGAGACCCACCAAAATAAGAAGCATATGAAAAGCCACTGATGCTCTTTATTATGCCCAGAAATTGAAATGGAAATGGGTGGATCACGTGGCACGATTGCCAGACGAGCGATGGACCAAAAGAGTAACATTGTGGAAAGGCCCAAAAGGGAAACGCTACAGAGGAAGACTGTACATGTACAAGAGATGGGAAGACGACATAATCGAGACGCCCGCGCCGGTCTTTGCTGGATGCAAGCAGCCCAAGACAGAGAAATTGGTTTTCTTTGGAGGAAGGGTTCTTGCAGACTAAGTTAAATTTTAAAGGAGTTAATATAAAAAATAAAATTTTATCTTAAACATAATACTCTAATTCACAAGTTTACTATACTATATGTATTAGAAATAAAAGGCTTTTTTTATTTTATTTATTATAGATATTATTTTAAATTTATCTGTTTGAAATACATGGAGCTGTAGAGTGTAGATCAAAATCGAAATTCTCTAGTGTATTAAATTTTAGGCATTCACAATCCCCATATTATAGTTACGCATTTACTAATAACGATTGGTTAAAAATGCAGATTCTATGTCAAAAGTTGTGTAGATTCAACTGAATAATGGTGAAATTTATTACTCTGATTTTGTTTACACAAAGTTGCATTTTTCATTCTGATTTTAGCATTTCGATTCAAATATTTATGTATTGAGAATATTTAAAAAAAAAGCTGAAAAGGTGCAAATTGTATGTTTTGATCAATAAAGACGATTAAGTCAAAAAATTTACTTTAAAAATAACATCCACTATTTTCACTCTTGTGCAGTTTTATATAAATTATTTGGTTTCGTTGTTTTCATGATCCTCACTTATCCTCATATTTTGCGTCATACTTTACTATTTCATACCTATCTCCATTGTATCTTGATCGACGGAGCTAACCTTGAGAAGTACCTGTACATTAAAAAAAAATTTAATACCTAAGTGGCGTCTCATTTAATGGTTATCTGTACATTTAAAATAATTCTGATTATAAGTGTTAATACTAAATATTTACTCAAAAAACTATAATTAAAGGTGGAGTTACTGCTGAGTATAGCCATGAACGATCCTCGCTCAGCGGTCCGACGGGCTGCTCTGCTAGGCCTGAGGAAGTTGGCTGAACATGCGGCTGTGTGGCCTCCCGAGTGCATACAGAGCCTGGTCCAAGCGGCCAGCGACAGTCAGGACCCTGACCATACAATGCTTTGTTTACAAGTTATGCAGGTAAAACGATTTAACAATCAATGATATTACGGCTCGAAGGACCACAATATTAGAGAGGGGATGCACTCAAAGTTGGGTTTAATTATAATATGTAGTAAAGTATGAAAGTGCTGTTTAGTAAAAATAAAAAAATGCGCGACGTTATCTTTATACTCTTTAATTAAAGAAAAGGACGGATAAATTTTTGTGCTGTAAAATTAAAAATTTATATACCTTTTGGTTTTCGTCTTTTTCTCGTTTTTTTTTAGGGTCCCGTACGTCCGAATAAAAAAAACGGAACCCTTATAGGATCACTCGTGTGTCCGTCCGACCATAACCCCCCCCCCCCGTATCTTCGAAACTACTGAACCTAAAATTTTGAAAAAAAAATACAGAAATTAGTTTTCTACTTATAGATTATAGGAAAACCTATAAGAAGTCCATGACATTAAAATAACATGGTAAATCACTCAATATTGTGCGGATAGGTAACATCGTACGGAACCCTCTTCACGCGAGTTCAACTCGCACTTGTCCCGTTTTTTAATAAAAAAGGGAGCGGTAAAACAGTTCTTTTTTTTTCATATGTAAAGGGTCCAAAATTTGCATTGTTTACGAATATAAATACTGCTGTGGTACTTTGTTCATTTTGAAAAAAGAAACGCCCTGCCAGTATTTTTATCCTAACTACTTAATTTTGTTTGATTGTTTGTTATGCTTTCATGCCTTAACTACTCAACCGTTCATCATGAAATTTTGCATGATGGTATTGGGTACCTTTCATCCAGAAAAATGTACTGTTCCCGAGGGATCACCCAAAAATAAAAAATAAAAATTCAATGCCTGACAAAAATATATGAGCAATAAAGATTGAATAAGTGTTTTAGCACTTAACAATAAGGGGCGTGGAGGAAGTAAAATCTATAACAACATGCTTTTGTATGTTGAGGCCCAGGTTGCCGGATATAGTGACCTAATTTTCTTTTTGCAACGTTTATATATGGCATTTTATATAAGAGGCACTTGGTCTCTGGTCTGTCCTATCACACTTAGGTATGAGGATATACTTAATGAAAACACAGGCGGGAGATTTTCATTCAGATCTGGTTATTTACAAATGTAAATACCCTGATTTGGCTCAAGGAAGCCAAACTTGGTATGCCGTAGTGACTTTACAAATTGTGTCGGGTCTGCGGGCAGATGCTGGTGGAGTGCCCAGCGGTGTGCGCAGCGGCCGGTACAGATGGCGCTTTGCGTCGCTACTGCGCCGACGCGGCCCTCGGCGTACAGCTGCCACATGCCGCTCGCGCAGCCACCGTCCTCACCAGAATCGTCATGCACTGGTACTCGTCCATTTATAGTAA
Organism: Bembecia ichneumoniformis; assembly: GCA_910589475.2. NCBI lineage: Eukaryota > Metazoa > Arthropoda > Insecta > Lepidoptera > Sesiidae > Bembecia > Bembecia ichneumoniformis. Next base: position 2,356,654 of record OU342531.1, read on the forward strand.
TTTTTACTTAAATCCATGCCAACTAAGTTTTTGTTCAAAAGTGTTTGGAATCTCTAACACTCTGTCACTGTCATCGTAGTACTTCAAGGAATAAATGTTCCAGAATACTCATGAGTAAATTTGTAACAAATAAATAAATCTTTATTAGAGGAACTGCTCACATTTATGTCAGTTTTTTTTTATTGTAGGCTGAAGGCTTTCTTTTATGAAGTTTGGTAGAAAGGCTAACAATCAATTTGATTATAGGTAGCTACTGTCCCCTATCAACACATGATGCAAGTTCATAAATAATTAGGACGGGATAGGGAAATATGCCCTGGCATTCCTTACTCACTCACGAGAGGGTGATTACTGCTGTCAGACGGGCTGCCCATATGATGACTGTAACGCAGTATGCAGTGCCACTTACTAAATCTCTTCGAAAACAATGTTAGTGTCGTTACAACTAATCAAAATAAACCTCATGTAAACCACTACCCAACAGCAGGGGTTCAGATACATGCTTGCAATCACACACAGGATGCTGTTGGGGCTAAGTACATCTCTTGCGCATTCTTATTTAATTACTTTAGAAGTGAAGTAACTCCATTAGAATTTGGAACCCTTTGTTGTACAAAGAACTACAATGCGTCAGTGTAATGTCAGTTTTACATCTTTAGAACAACGTGAACTTACTTCTCACTGGAAGCGTAATTCTCAAAAATCTTTAACTGAAAATTATTATTTGTCAGCTATCAAGAAGACCTGCCCGTGGAAGGTTCAGACTTGATGTTGGCCCTGGAGTGCCTGGTGATTGCAACAGGAGCCCCCGGCACAGCACAGCAAAATCTCAAACCACTGCGAATTGCATTGCGCTGCTTAGTAAGTTTTAAACGTGTTATTAAATATATAGAAATCAATTATACTAGAGATATTATACTAGACACATACACGCATATTTATGCGTTGTTATTATCTATATTGAAAGCTTTTGTAATTCAGGGAACAATTTATTCTGTGAATATGCTGCGAATACAGAAACCGTGATATTTTTTATGTTACGGTCGTCAAACAGGCTGACGGTCCACTTGATGATAGATGGCTACCATTGCCTATTACACAAGTAACGCCATAGGTGCTCCAAGTGCGCTGCCAACCTTAGTGGGATCATAAGGGATCAGAATGGAATAGGGAAATGGGCTTTGGCATCCCTTACTCGCTCACCGAAACACAACAGCGTACATGCTGTTATTTCACAGAAGTCTTCTTTAGGGGGGTGGTTACTGCCGCCAGATGGGCAGCCAAATTTATGACTCCGGAACGCAGTGTGCCCCGTTTTAAAAATACAAGCTTGATTTTGTATTTAAAAGATTAAATACATAGGTAAAATGAAAACAGATTAATTGATGAAATTAAATTTCCTAATTATTTAAACTCATAACAAATGCGACTTAGGCTGGTTTCTTCTCACGCTGACTTTCGGCGCGTAGTTCGTTGCCGCTGACCATTTTCGTGTTACGCTGATCGCCGCGAAGTACAGACACTAAGAAAATTAATATTTAAGAAAGAAAAAAGGTCTGCAACAAAAAAAATACATGTTTATCTATTGATCAAGCAACGATTGATGGTAGGAAAATTGGTCGCGAAATACAGCCAGCTAACAAAAACGAAAATGATTTTTGAACTATTTTCGAATTTCAGCAAAAAGTTTTGTCAAATTACTGGCTAATAAGTTACAAGATAAGCTGATCGACTGCAGTCTACGTTGTGTATTTATACAACCGGTTGAACTAATGACTGTTACTCGTCGACATGTGCGATCAGCGCGACACGAAAACCCTCATTGGCTATAAAGCGGCGTCGACGCCGAGTACTTGGGCAGTAATACATACTTATTGACCTGCTCCGACCCTCAGCGTGAAAGAAAATCAGCTTTAACAAAGACTGTTTCTATTTTCATCTATTGTGGTATTGTTTATGTTCCAGCCAGTAAGACTTTAGATTTAAAGCCCTAGTATTAAATATTATTAACAATGACACGTTTTGGTAACTGTTACAAGTTAGGTGAGTGATAGAGGCCAATTTTAATTACAGGTGGAGCTGTCAGCAGTGCGACCGGAACTGTTCGCTGGGCGCACTGCGGCTCTGGTGGCGTCGCAGCTACGCGTAAATGCTTCGAGCGCTGAGTGCTCAGGGTGGGCCCGCGCCGAGGCGCTACTTGAAGCGCTAGCAGCGTTAGGGGGCGCTGCCCCGCAAAACCCACCAGCAGCACCCTTAGCGCCAGCCCTGCCCGTGGTACTAGCGTTGGCCGACACTCTGTAAGTACATTTGCTTGTATGTTACACTTGAAATACATAATCTTCCTTATCCTTATCCAATTGCCCTATCCCTTCCTAATCTCTTATCCTTATCCTACTACTGTCGGCAGCACACTTGCATCACTTGTAACGTTGCAAAGGTAGCCACCTACCATCAAGTGGATTGTCAGCCTGTCTGTCGATACATATAATAAAATGGTAAAAGAGTCTTGTCTGCACATTAAATATTTTTTCAAAAAAACAATTTGTACACGAAGTACTTATGTTACAGAGGTAAAAAAATAGTTTTTAGAATTTTTGTCTGTTTGTGAACACTAATCCCTGAAACGGCTTAACCGATGCGTTTTTCACTGATAAATAGCTTCCCGTAACATTTAGTGTTTGTTTCATTCCAATCGGTTTAGAAAACAAATAAAATTAATTGAATTAATATGCATTATTCTACAAAGTTTTGTCATGTCTTTTTTCATTGAAATAATAAATTACTCGTAAATGTTTCAATATTTATTTAAAAGGAATTGATTTCAACAGAAGTTCTCCGTCGAGCGGCGCCGAAAGTGCGGAGGGCACCGTGGTGGTGCTAGTTTGTACGGTGGTGTTCCAAGAGCGAGCTGCAGCAGCACTAGTGCGGCGATTGCACCCTGCGTGGGAGCAGCGTGTGTTGTCATTGGTGCGTTCCGCCGATGGGTGGACGCGTTACAGAGTTGCCAGAGCGGCCCTCAGGTAAACTCAATTTAACATGATAACCACTTTGTCAAACCTTAACTTTGATCACATTAAACAACAATTCCCTACAAAAATACATTAGGAATAAAGGTTGAATAAATGTTTTAACACCTAAGGGGCGCAGACGATGTCACAGACAAAGACTAAGGTATTGTTTCACTGTCTTATCCTTCTTGTTAATAGTACAAAGAAGACAGCTTAGCATTATAAGTTACCATTTAGCCATTTACAATCGTCATAGTATAACTATAGTCTCCGTCACGAGAAGCTGTAAATTATGTAAACAAACAACCTTGCCACAAGGGCAATTATCAATAGGGCGTACTTCGACGCAAGTATTTAATTTGACAGGGTTATACAGAAGCGAACGTAAACATTTGGTCTGCAATTTTGACGAGTTATACTCATACGTCATTCTAGTTTAAAATTCGCATGGGGTTGCTTGTGTTTTTGCGTATTAGGTTATATTTGGGATTTTGGTTTTTATTTCATTTTGTTTTTATTAGTTAGAAATTAGTGTCGTTTTGGTTAATTATTGCGTTACATATAATTATTATTCCACCCAAATGTTATGAACCCCTGAATATTTGTTTACATAATTTACAGCTTCTCTTGACGGAGACTATATTAAGTGCATTATATTAATAAAGGAAAGACGGAAAAAAAGCATGTCTAGTAAGATATCGTGCAAAATTAAAACAATTGTTACAAGAATTTAAAACACAGTAACCTTTCTCTTAAGACCATCGTGTAATAACATATATAAGATTGTACTGTCGTGTTTCGGTAAGTGAGTAATTGATGCTAGGGTGAGCGATCTTATCTCCTTATTCCTTCATCTTTATACGATCAAGTTCAGCAGCACACTCGTATTCCCTCTTGGTGTTACCATAGACATTAATATAAGTATAGAGGAACGACTCCTTATTTCACGTAAGTAAAATTGTCTACGTGTGCGAGATTTTACACAGATAACAACATATCGATGAAAGAAGTATGTGGAACAGTGTCCTCGAACACAAGAGTACACACATTCTGTTACTTCACGCTGGCTATGAAATAACAGCATTTTATGCTACAGCGTGCTGATCCATTCCTCCATAGCATAATACAATGAAATTTGAATTCTATTAAAAGCACTTAAGGTGCAAAATAGTATGACATTTTTTTAATACTTTGCCCTGCCGTCCTCCAATCTGCGCCGGCTCTTAGAGGTTTATGGAAATATGACGATGAAAGTGTATAGAGTGCGGTGTCATCCTCCAGATACGGCCACCACAGCGTGGCGGCGGAGATACTCTCGCGGCTCAGCTTAGAGGCCCCTACGGAGAGCTGCCAGCGCTGGGTGTCGGCGTTGCAGCGCGCCGCGGCCGCCGACGCGGCACTGTGCACGGAGGGGATCGAGGCGCTCGAAGAGGCCAGCGCCGCGTGGGAGTGGGGCGGCGGTTGCGGGGGCGCGGGCGGCGGGTGCGCGGCCGGAGGCGGATGCGCCACAGGGTGCGGGGGGTGCGCCGCGTGCACTCCGCTCGCACCCGCCTGGATTCAGGCGCGCGCGTTGGCCCTGCGAGCGCTCGCACGGACCGCGCACGCGGCGCGCGCGCTCTGCACTCAGCCGCCGCCCGCCATCGCACAGGTAATCGCTTCTCTTGAATCTCCTAGTATAACTTACATTGAATAGTAAGTTGTTTACGCTCACAAGACTTACTGCGACGTACTAGGCAATTTCTTCTTGAATCATTGTATATATATATATATCTACAATGATTCAAGAATCATTGCTATATATATTTGTATATGTATATGTAGATATGCTTTCATGTTTATTTTGTACTACCTCTGACGTACGCGACGTTGTCCGCGTTGAGTAATGTAAATTTAACGGCTTTTCTGTATCCCTGATCTCTGTGTCCTTCTCTGAATCCCTTAACTAGGTTGAGTACCTAGTTAAGGCGCGAAAAGGTAACAAACAGACACAGAGTTACTTTCACATTTATAACATTAGCATACTAATATGTGACGAGAATGTGTTTCGTCGGCAGTCAGCGCGCGACCCAGCGGCGCGAGCGGGTGCATGCGCAGCGTCGCTGAAGCGTGCGGCTCGCGTATTGGCGACGGCTGCCGCTCGCTTCCGCACGATCGCTCGCACTGCCTTCTATGCGGACACTGCCACGCTCAACCACCTTCATATGTATCCTTTTGCAAACATTCTTTATTAGACATACTCTTCTATGTATATCAATCCTCACTCAGTCATTCGTTCTTCTAACCATTGAGTGAAACGTCCATTTCGGATTAAACGGTTTACCAATACGTCACTATAATGTACGAGACCTATCAAGGACTGTTTTCGGTGTATTTTGTCCCTTGAAATATTTTTGCCCTTAAAATGTGAACTTCCAAAAGAAATTTGGATTTTTTTAGCGATTCCCTCATTATATGCGTATGGAGAATCGCCTGACTAAATTTCATGATTCTGTCTTTAGTAGTTTTTGTTATTTGGTTATTATTGCATTTAGTAACCACCCATTGACGAGAGGCGTTCGATTATGAGGTTAATTACCATTAAGTCAATCGAACCAAAATCACTTAACAATTAACACCCGTTTGCCTTATTACCAATCTACAATCAAAAGTGAATCTTATCACCGATAGATAGTTTATATATCAACTCACGTAAAAATATATTAGCTCAAGTCAAAATGTAGGAAACGCAATGATAAGCGGCCGGAACCTGGACATCTGTCGGTCACGAACAGTTATAGATTTATTGATTAATCTGTCAATTATAGTATTTTCACTAACACAGTGACAGTTCGTAACTGACAATTTTAGTGATGCAACCTAAGGACATTTAATCGATTTTTTGAAAATATGGAATCGGTTGGCAAAGCAAATGGAATTGAACTACCGGTTTTAGATTTTCAGATTTAGAAATAAATTCTTAAATCAAAAACAGGTTATATTAAATAAATTATAGAATACAATGCAGTCTGTTTAAAATATTAATTTATTTATTCATTACTGTCAGAACTCTAAACTTGACACTCGTAGCTAGTTATGTTATCATATATTGTTTTCAAACCTTTCCGTCAGCACACGTCGATAAAGCAACTCACTAGCTCATTTTTCTCTATCTTCGCTTATAAATATCTTTTCTATTGAAAATCAGTATTTATCACAATCATTGGCTAAGACATACCTAAAAGTTCGTTCTACATAAAGCTGAAAGAATTTTTGAAATCTGATTAGTAGTTTCGGAGATTACCTACTTCTTTCTTAAATGCAAACTTACAAAGTTTTCTTCTTTGTATTATTAGTGTAGATCATAATCAAAGTCATAAATTATTTATTTGAGATAGCTTTTATCAGATAGCGATTTGTAGTTGAGGAATCCTTTTAAGCATACAATGCCTGCGTCAGTACACTCCGTTCTATTATTGCTATGTATAAGTTAATATTAGCACATTATGAATATCATAACATTATGAGAACAATGCATAACAAATTACAGTATTTTCATTGTATGATCTATGCGTGACAGTTCGCAACTGACAATTTTAGTAATGCAACCTAACGACATTTAATCGATTGTTTGAAAATATCGAATCAGTTTTCAAAGCAAATCGAATCGATCTACCGATTTTCAGATTTAAAAATAAATTCTAATAATTAGGAATAAAGGTTACGTTAAATAAATTATAGAATACAATGCAGTCTGTTTAAAATATTAATTTATATATTCATCTAAAATTAATTTAAAATATTAATTTATTACTATCAGAACTCGAAACTTGACAACTCGTATTAGACTCAGAATAAAATTTGCTTTTGTTTTATTGTTATTATTAGTCAGTTTTAGTTTTATTATCAAAATACGATGTTTTTAAAAATATTTGGAATAGAAAAATATTTGTTAATTCTCCGAATATCCAATGACAAACATAGAGTACTTTCGATATATCGAATATAAGTGAATATCCCTAGTGTCAATCCCTATTGACACAAGTTCCGTTCCACGCATTTAACACATTTAAAAGATATGTTTTTTATTACATTTACCAATTATAATAATAAATTAATAATAAAAGTGATAATTCCTTTTATGTTTTTCGAATAGATAATTTTTTTTTCATACATGTATTTGTTTAATTGTTAGTTTTTTTTGTGTCGTTTTTTTTTAGTTGAAAACAGTATGCGTGACATGAAAAAGTGAGAACTGTCACGCATATCATCACAGTGAAAATACTATACATAAGTCAATAAGTCACTCATTAAGTCCTAAAAGATGTTATTACAACACAAATTGACATTGTCTAACGTTAGACTTTTTCCTAAACACTGAATTCAGTTCCCAGTATACCTACACGCAGCTGGCGCAGTTGATCGAGCGGATCGCGTGTTCGCCTGCAGAACGAGCGGACCTATCACCGCCCGAACCGAAGGCCACCTCGCTGGAGGAGCACATCGCGCTAGCGCCAGCGCGCGCCGTTGCCCGCATCGCGGCTCGCCTCTGGGACGACCCCACTACGGGAGCCGGCATCACACACCGGCACGCGGCCGCAGCTGTGGCGGCCGTGCGCGCTTGCGCCGTGGCTGCTCTCTGGCCGCGCGGAGCCGCCGCGGCCGGCGGCGCGGGCGCGCTATGTCGCATGTCAGTGACGCCCGCGTGGCGCGCCCCGCCTGCGGACCACGCGGCCACCCTTCCGCTATCGCATCATCTCGCGCTCAAGCTCGAAGGAGTCGTGCTGCCGCCCCCAGTCAGGTGAGCTTATGGTCTAAGATCCTGTATACACCCTCATCTGTTATTCAATGCATTTCTTTATCAAATAAAAGCCTAGTTTTATTCTCTATTTGACAGTATTTGTAGCCCCTATGGTATTATCAGTAATTTTCAAGTTGTCAAGATTTACACACCGAATATCGGTTGGTCATGAAGTAATTTCAACAGGAAGGAGGAAAATCTAAGGCTACACAACATTTGGTATCCGGCACTACGCAGGAATAATCATGAAAGAAAGAGAGGGTATTATAACCCCTCTCCTAGTGACCACACCCCACTAATTCAACCACAGGGTGGGGATATAAATATAGAAACATTCCAGTCGACGAATCAATCTCGCTCGAGAAGTCAAAAAGTACAGAAGTGAAGTACTTCTTCTTCTAATACGGACTACACCACTGAGGATGTCAACCGCAGTTGTTGACGAAACGTTTGGAAGAATTCCCAGCAGACCTGGGCCATCATCCCAGAAACCTACAACTCATATGGATACCGGCCGAGAAAACCTACATTCTAGACGGACTTGCCGCGAGCGTTTAAAAACACTCAAGCCCTGCAAACACAGCGATCGGGTAAATCGCGAAATAGGAAGGGGGAAGTTGAGAGTTTAGGGAAGCTTTAACTGTCGCTATATGGAAGACCCGGGAGGGTCACGGAGGTAAAACCTCTTTCTGGTTCTCCGTAAAGGCCTAGGTGTCGGGTGAACGACATTAACTAGGCGGTGGGGAGCGGCACAGTGGCCGTGAAGGGGGACATCGGTATCCCCGCCCCCGTTGTATGAGGGCGTTTGAGGAAAGTGAGCCCCTGGAGCTCTAATGTAGGGATGAATATTGAAATTAGTCATGTGTCACTGGACAGTATGACCGCCAAGACAATTGACACTTTCGTGACCCTTTGCTGAATGTTTTCGAGACAGTATTGCAAAAAAAAAGAAAGAAAAATATATATTGCAGCCACGTCTGTGCTGGGCTTATAGGTGGGTTTCAACCACAAGATCGTTACGGCAGACTGAATCAATTGTGTATGATACTCTTAACTAAACGAATAATCATGTTGAATGTTTCAGGAAGCGACGTCCGCAGCGTCAAGTGAAAGGCATCCAGCTGACTGTCACGGCGACTCCGCACCCTCGCACCAATGAGAAGGTACTCCTTACACCATTTGCCTTAGATTTAAGGCCCATGTGAAATGAATTGACTTTGGAAATGAAATTTTCAAAATTTACTTTGTTCTGGATTTGAAAAGCAGCGGCATTTCATAGTCATTTTGGGCAGCCCCTCTGGCGAAACCACCCTCTTACAGAAGACCACCATGAAATAATAGCATGTGTGCGATTGTGTTTCGGTGAGAGAGCCTATTTCTTTATCCCATCCTAGCTCCTATCCTAAATCCTACTACAGTTGAGAGTGCACTTACAACACCTATGGTGTTGCTTGCGTTATAGGCGACGGTAACCACCTACCATCAATTGGACCGTAAGCCTGTCTGTCGAGCTTAATATAAAAAAAACAGTGTTTTATATTTGCCGTCCTAGACATTATAAAGCTGATGTATAATTCACAAGTCCAAACTAACCTAAACAAATATACGCCTCTTGAACTTTAAAAATAAGTTGTATGTTCAAAAGTGAATGTAAATGTGAAATCCAGTTCATATAAGCCCGAATTCACTAAAAAAATTTGACAAAGTGAAATTTTCACATTTTTGTTATTTTTTTGTTACTGGAATTGCCACAGAACAAATTTATACAAAAGGTTACAGAACAAGTTGTTAAGTTAATACAGTATAATATGAAAAATGTGTGATTTTTTTATTCAATTAAAAAATATATTGTTATCGAACGGCAATCGAAAGGACGATCAGAAGCTGCCTGGGTGTTTTAATTTAGGACATGGATTATATGTGTGCAAAGAACCAAAAAACGGAGTTACGCAATTTAAGCGTATTTGAGTGGCAAAATAAAAGACGGCTAATAGAAAATATCGAAGATAACTTCGTTTTCGCTGTTGGGATTAGAGTGTGGAGCTGTCGAGCGTAGCGCCCGTGTTAACGGCGGTGCAGACGGTGACGCCGGTGCGGGATTTCTTCTCGGCGCAGCAGTTGGTGAGCGTGTCACAGCCGGGGCTGTACACTGTGGCCGTGGAGGCGGCCTTCGTCGACCACCACGGCGAGCTCTGGAACACCGGGCCCAGGACCTCCATCGTCATCAAGGTCTCCTCACTTATTCCTTTTTTCATCTTTTTAATGTTTACCACATGCGAAAATTGGGACAGGGGTTTTTTTATAGATCGGAAATATGTCTCCAACCTGCGATACGTCATTTTGGCTAGATTGGACGTTGAGAGTAACTACTTGGGACTCTCAATCAATCGTTATTTAATATAGAATAGATGTGCTTCGGTGAGTGATTAAGAGATTCCTGAACCCATATGTCTCAGAGTTTCAGTATAACTCTCTAAAATCCTTGGAGCTATTCATTTTAAAAGTACTATATTTCTAGTTATTAGCAAAAGAGTACTTAATTAAAGTAAATAAAAAAGAATAGTTAATCATGCGGGATTGTAGCAATGAATTATGACGCCATATGACACACAATGTTACTGGTTGGCATTTCATTCGCGTGTTTTAGTTTGTCTTGTTTGTTTTTATTTTGTAACTAATTGCGAACAAATAAACTAAAGGCCTATAATTAAGCCTATAATTAATTATCCCTGTAATGTTAAATGACGTCATAAATCGTTTAAACTCGTGATATTATTTTTAATAAATTATTTTATTTAATTACAACCAATTGCAGAAATCATTATTAAGTAATATGTATCTAACGTTTAGTGTTTCATGATCAGGCTCACGAAGACCCGTCAGCGAAGAGTACAGTGCAAGCAGCTCGAAGCAGATTCTGATCATCATCAGAAAATGTCTCATACTTGTGTAATTAAAAATAAACTACATTAATACTATATTTGAATGATGTATGTAACGATAATGATTGAATAAATAACGAAATTTCGCATGTATTTTTTTTGTAACATCTGTAGGTACGTCATTGCGGTGTTGTTATAAATTAAAGTTGTTATAAATTAATTATATTTATAACAACTTTATAATTCAACTGTATAGATCGGGCAGGACGAAAGAATCCGTTATGTGACATTTAGAACCACGTGTTACAAATTCGCTCAATCTTACAATGCCCTCTATATATTGTATATATATACGTATATAATCTTTTTGGTTTGCAATAATCCTACACAAACTTCGCCTGGTAATTCTTTCGCTTGTGACTATTCTAACTTTTTTTTTAATGTACCAAAGAGTAGTCTTTTATTTATTAATAGTACCTCTACCATTTATTAATAGTGAACGATTTGTAACAAACTGACAACTTCAATGTGGCGACAGTAATCACATACCGCTTGGAGATATTAATGAAACCAATTGCTGACCACTTTAGCCTAAGTCTTGGCCACGATTTGGCGTCGTCATACCGACAGCCGGTTTCAGCCGCCGCAAAAGATATTTCACATCAAAAACACAAGAATCAATACAATTCTTCAAGTCGAAATCTGGTTTTTACCATTTCAAAGACCTGGACCTCCCTCTTATAGATCACCGTGAAACAATAACAGCAGTTAATGCCGTTGTGTTCCGATTTCGGACCCTTATCCTGTCTGGTTTCAAGTGGTCCTTCCGAACACTCGCTGCTATGCCAAACTATGGAACAAATGTGCATTTGAGCTACAACATAGGCAGCATACTTACATCCAGCCCGAGTTACTTGTGTCCTTAGATGACGGTAACCACATAGGGTACCTACCATTAATGCATCGTCAGACCACAGGTCGCATTTTTTTTAATGTTAAGATCGGCAGACAGGCTGACGGCCCACTTGATGGCCGTCGACTATAACACAAGCAACGCCAAAGTTGCTGACTACAGTAGGATTAGGATGGGATAGGGAAATGGGCTCTGGCATCCCTTACCCACTCACCGAAATACAACAGCACACATGCTGCTATTTCACGGTGGTCTTCTGTAAGGGGGTGGTTACTGCCGCCAGACGGGCTGCCCAAATGACTGCGAAACGCAGTGTGCCCAGCCACTACTTTCCACATCCGGACCAGAGCCAAATTTGAAAAGTTCATTTTTCAAAGTTGACCCTGCCGGGAATTGAACCCGGGAACAGAGCGTTAAGGCAAGCACCCTAACCACTCATCCAACGGGCTCGTCAAATTTTTTTTAATTTAGAAAAAAGTTTAAAAAAATGCAATTACAAGTCTCGAATAGGTAACAAGTGACCTCCTTAATATTGTTTTTATCAATAGAATGACTAAGAATCAAAGTTATCACGGACAGGATAGTTTTATCAGAAATTGATAAGGCCATTTCTCGCCGCACACCGGTACTAACGATACGTCGTAATGTATTGTTTCTTTGTTCTCTTGTTGATACCAGCTATTGTGAAAAGTGTAAATATATGTGATAATGAGTGTCACTGTCAGTTTAAAAATAAAAACAATCATGATTACATAGGAGAAAACGTTTACTGCGCGCACAACAATGAAACTATACTTAAAACTGAATATTTACTGCCGCTAACAACGTATAGTTTAGACCTGTCGTCGTGTGCTCTAACTCGCGTCACACCTTCAAATCTGCTGCGCTCAAAAACAATAAAAGAATTGATATTAAAGAACAATGAAATAGAAGAAATAATTTCAAACGCCTTTGAAACACCTGAATTGTTACTGCTGGATCTGAGTTACAATAAACTGACATTTTTGGATGGAGATCTATTTCGAAGCGTGAAAAAACTGCAAAGTTTAAATCTTGCCAATAACAAGGTCGTGTCCTTTGAAGGTGTCAACTTCAGTCCTTTGAGCAATTTGAAACAGTTAAATTTGAACAATAATCCTATGGGACCGAGTCTGGAAAAAGCGGTTTTATTCGAAAGAAAAGGTTACGGATTGACGTCCAATATAAAAAGTTTGAGCATCAGTGCCATAAATCTTAGCAGAGTCCCTGATAACATGTTTACTAAGGCGTATGATATAAGGAAATTAATAATCTCTAATAACAATTTAAGAGAAACCTTTGATTTTCCTTATACACTTCAATATCTGGATATATCTGGCAATCCAATAACAGAGTTATCCGAAGAGGATTTCTCCATCGTGCCGGCTCTCAAGGAGTTGAAATTAAACAATCTTTGCATCGACGAAGTACCGGATCATTTATTTGCTTCTTTACGCGGCTTGGCTCATCTGGAGCTGAAGAGAAATAAGAATTTAACGAAATTTAGCGCTCTCGCATTTGGGAGAGATGTCCTAGAAGACTCCGATGATTTCACATTAGAGACGTTGTCGCTCCAAGGTTCCGGAATATCTGAATTGGATGATAGACTTTTGGAGCCATTAGGTAAACTGATTCGATTGGATTTGCAGGGGAATCCCTGGAAATGTGATTGTAATTTGGTTTGGCTGAGGAGTTTACAAATTGAGTCAGATTATTACGAAGAATTGAGGTGAGTTTTTGAATTTAATCATCTTTCAAGATATTTCTCATTTGGATCTCTCCAAGCGTGATAATCTATACAAATAATAAAATCGTAAACGAGCCAAATTATTTAAATACATTAAATATTTTTTCAAAAAAAAAAAACAATTGCAATGTGTACAGCACTTATGTTAGCGAGGTCAAAAAAATAGTTCTTAGAATTTTCGTTTGTTTGTTTGTGCACTCTAATCTCAGAAACGGCTTAACCGATTTGAATGCGGTTTTCACTGATGTATTGTAGCAAGCTTTCTGTAACATTTAATGTTTGTTTCATTCCAATCGGTTTACAAACAAAAAAAAATGGTCTGTAAAGTCGGTTTACGGACGATAGTTTAACGTGACAACGTCGTAACAAAACATTGATGAAATGATTGCATACTTTTATGACGAGTGGAAGAGAGAGAGAGATGCGGCGCAAGCCGATTGTGCCTTTCGCTCGCTCGTGCCGCGCTCTCGCTCTGATCGTGCATCTGCTCGAACGTAACGGGACAATGAGTCATCATTAATCGTGGGTACAGCTGGCGTTCATCGATTTTATTAGACATTGTCACGTCAAAAAGTTACGCCCTATACCGAATACCACGCGTACGAAGTTGCGGGCTCAGCTAGTGAAGTAATAATTTGAATTTACTTGGCGGTAGTAATTTATCTATATATTTTCCCTTCCAGGTGTGCTTCGCCAAAACCTCTGTACAACGCCAAGGTGTTCTTATTGGACAAAAAGCGTTTCTCGTGCGCAGCGAATAAGCATTTTGTTGGACTCACTTTTGCGGTTGTGACCTTTTGTTTATTGTCGACTTGCATAGCTTTATGGTTGTTCTTGTTCTTGCCCAGGTATCAATCCAGCTGTATGATGAGAAATATGTACACGCCCGTTTACAACCTCCAACCGATGAGTTAAATATCTATTTAAAAATTCATTCTCTCTCTAGAGAGCACTTACTGACTCTCTTCACGTAACGTTCACGCTAATATCGTCTAACTAAACTAATATATTTCAATGAAACTTTGTGAATGGTGTAACCTAGTTCCAGTCCAGTTTGAAAGTCATAATAAGTATATCGTCGCCGTAGAGCGAAAAGTCACTAAGTAGGTCATTTGATGTTTTGAGTTACGAAGGTTTAAAGTTTTAAAAAACAAAAAAAATTATAACTTACTTTTTCTTCGAGATATTTCTAATTTTATGGTCTCATATCTTAGAAAATAGATAAGCGCACATGGTAAAGGTACTACATTCAAGCTATTAAATTTTTTTTCAGAGATATTAAAAAAAAACTAACTTAGTTATTTTTTACCCTCAAATCCTGTACCGACATTTTTAGTTTTTGATTTGTAGAATGAGTTGATGACTTTTCGCCCGCATTTGGATTACTTTCAAAGAAAATAAGTCTAATTAGTTAAAATACGACTAAACTTTGAAAATTCAAAAGGTGTTTTAGTGATTAGTTCTAAGTATAGAATTCACCCTATTTTTTATTTCCAATTAATCTAGATAGATAATTAATACTAAAAGGTGATAAATCAAATGCAGTTGTCGTACTTCTATGAAAATTATATTGAAAAACGCATTACAGAAACAGATATTAGCACATCACTATTTTGGACATTGATGTTTATAATGACAGTTAAAAGATTCAAAATCCTATTAAAAAGTCGTATTTGCTAGTAGGTAGAGACTCATATAATATGAATGAAATTCTTGGGGAATAATCCCCTTGCGACAAAGACCACCTTTTTTCTTAGCAGAATAGAGCATTGGAATAGCAAAAATTTTAATTGAGCCATCAAATCGTTTCCTCTCGTTTCAGAATCAGGATTTTGCAATCTTGTAGGTAGTGACATGATCCCGTTGCTGAAACAAGTGGAAATCTGAAGGTGCAAAGTCAGGGCTATATGGCGGATGCATTAACACCTCCCAACCAAACTCTCTTAATTTTTAAAAGATGTGTGGTCTAGCGTTGTCGTGATGAAAGACCTCGCCCTTTCTATTGATCAATTGGGGCCGCTTTCTCTCAACTTTTTGCTTTAACTCAGTTGTTGGTGGTAGAAATCCGAATCGATGGTTCATTATGAAAAATGCCCTTCCAACCCCACCATACACATAGGTGAGGTGATGACTTTATTGCAGATTAACCCGGGTTTTGGCACAGTCTATGAAGCTTGACCGACCTTTGACCACGACCTTTTTCGCACGTCCTTGTTGTACGTGATCCACTTTTCATCACCAGTTATCAATCTCTTCAAAAACGGTTCGGTTTCATTACGTCTCAATAAAGAATCGCAAATGAGTACACGATTCGCAAGGTTTTTTTCAGTGAGCTCGTGTGGCACCCAAATATAGTGCTTTTTTGTTTACTCACCTTTTTTCAAAAAGGTCAAAACTCTTTTGTAGTCAATTCCCAGTTCTTCAGCAATGTCGTAACTATTGATATGCCGATCTTACTCTGTTTTTTCAAAAATGGCATCCATTTTATCCGTAACAGGGCGACCGGAGCCTTTCTTTCATGGCCTTTCTTCACCAGGCGATTTCTTCATGAGATTCACTCATTTTGAAAGAAAGAAAAACAAATGGAAAATAGCTGGAAACAACATTTTACTAATTTGTGTATGAATAGTGTAGTTTTCTGGTGTAGAAGAGGATGCCGACTCAACAAACAGGTATGTGCAATGTTGATTGCATGTCAGCAACTGTGAGTACAAGATAGGTTTCATCTTCAATGGATCTCTGCTTGTGCCTCCTTTGGCAGCTTTTGCCGCAATCTTTCTCGCAATGGGCATCATAATCTTCTTTAAGGTGAGACCAACCTCCACTACTCAAACGTGAAAAATGACAAGTTCAATTTAGATCCAAATATTTTTTTGTAAACGTACCATTCGTCGGGATAATGGTCGTATAATGTCCAATACACATTATAAAAATCGACTTTATAAAAGTCGGAATATCATTAGTCGATGCCAGATTTTATTTATACACGTCGTACATTTGGCAATGTTAAGTTTGCTCTCTGAGTATTGCCTTTGGGATGTTTATAGCAAGTATTCCTAGGTCTATGTCCAGCATTGGAAGTCATTAGCTTATAATGACGAAATTTGTAAAGGAACAAAATCAATAACGATTTTGTTTCTTTACAATGTAGGTTCAGCCAATGACATTATAAAGTTAGGTATCCAGCTAACACATATCTTACTCTACATACACTTTCTGATGTCACTGAGTGTCCCTACATTCTTAAAGAAACAAAGTCATTAATTTGATATACTAACACCATAGATACAACAAAAAGTAACAAAAATTATCATAGCATTAGACCCAGGGCCGGATTTTCTCTTCATGCCGCCCTGGGACACCTTAAAAAATGCAGCTACATTACCCATTTTCAACACAAAATGGGCGAAGGTTCAGAATGCTTTTTGACTTTCCGCTATAAAACCACATATTTTTCAAAATTGGAAAGTTATTGATTTCAGTCCGATTTTTGAAAATCATCAGATCTTTATTTTTGCAATTTTGCTTTTTATTCAATAAAATTAAATCTATCATTAACTCATTTAGCATAGCATGATTCATTTCAAATTAATAAAGTAACGTACAAAAATTCGGACGTCGAAATAAACCTACAACTGAGCGCGCGAAATTCGCCCAAGTATCACAGAGGTAAGAAGATGGTGATTAAAATAATCACCAAAAGATTTTAGCGACTATTCGAAACATAGCTTTGTGGTAAATAATATTAAGATTAGGACTGATTAAACGAGTTTAATGATTTCTCGCTCTCATATGATATTGCAAATTATCTTAAACGTCGATCGACAAGTCACTAAGTGGATTTGGTTAGTTTTCGCTTTAATGTTTTGTATCGAACCAGTCATTCTTAAAGTAATCAAGTTATTTTAGTCAATTTTGGAATAGTTTGGGTGGTAGTTATGGGTTATAATTTAAAAAGGAAAAAGTAACCAATCCCACTTAGGCACAGATTTGAAATTCTTCCGAGTAGAGAAAACTTATTTAAGTAAATTAGTTAATTTTCGACTAAATGTTGTAGTCCAAACGCAGAATTAGTGTTTTTTACACTTCCTTAAATATAAAATAATATACCTTACGGACTTGGTTGTAAGACTGAAATGTGCAGAAAAAAATGGCGATTCTGATGACATTTCTAACTCAATTTTGGCCAAATTGAGACTTAGTGACTTTTCGCTCTACGGCGACGATATTGCCTACTTAATACGTGGACGAAAATTAGAACATAAAATTGAAAATTGGGCTATTTACGATTATAATGACAACCTTTTTCGATTTACATTTTTCCAAATAATCTACAAAAGAACAAAATGTGTTGTTTTACCAAAATCTGCTCAATATAACCTCATTGGTAGAAATTTCAAAATATAATATGTATCTACCTATTGTTTAATATAATAACTCACATGACAATAATATTTAGCTCAATATGTATTTTGTATAATTCTAGTAGGTAAATAATATTTCATTGTTGTTTTCTAGCATTTAATATGATGCAATATATACCTGTAGTTACGATACAAAAACTACGGAATTAATTATCACGGTTTGTCTCAGACCGTTAAAAATCTATTACCTGCTCATTTCGCGTCAAAAAATTCTTTCGTTAACATTGATTCTGTGACAAATTGTTGTTTTTACGGATTTCAATAAGGTTATTTTACATGGAAGTAATAAGTACTATATACAACAGGAATGACCTGTTGTCGCAAAATTGAAGCCGAAAGAGAGATCAGTAACTGTACCTCTTATCCCTCTCTGGCGATGGTGAATATATTGAAATATGATTTAAGGACAATAATTATAAAAAATGATTTGTGATTTGACGTCAGCAGATCATTGCTTCAGATGGATTTTAATCGAAGATGCTAATGATAAACTTGCCCTTTGCGGTACTATACATTTCCTGTTTTTGCTTACTTTTCACACTCGCGTCATATAGGTAGGTACTTACCTACTGGTCCTTGTGGGACACGACATGCAGCTGGACTGAGATAAAATTACGATAAGCTACCTATTGTGGTATATTTAATTAATTAGGTAAGAAAAAAACAGTTAAGTTTGTAACCGCGAAACCTCTGCGGGCGTTAGGGCTCCGCAGGCGTTCCAACCGTTACTCACCGACTGAAACTCAGGGGTAGACACTACACGAGACCAGTGTTAACTCTCAGGGCGCCAACTACCTGGGGTGGACTTAGACAAAAGAAAGCCAAGTTCAATCACACAACACTTTACTATACCAATAAATTTACACACTATATAACAAATGAAAATTTATACATGAAAGAGAAAACAATTTAGTTTAGAAGGTTGGTCCTGATCTTCCTCGCAGAAGGCGGGGGATGCTCTTAAACACTCACTTGTAGACACAAAGCACACTGACCACGCCCAAGTGATGCCACGTGGCCTGGTGGCTCGGCGAAGGAGTACGTGGATGTCGTCGCCTCCGACTGCGTCGCAGCTATAGTCCAAACCAGTGGTGGCTTGGACTGCAGCCATATTATCCATATTTCCCTAACATTAGGATCTTTAGGAAATCTGAAATTGAACCCGTTATGTTAATAGAGAAAGGAATAAAAAACGCATAGGTATTTAAGTTATTTGTTCTTGAACTAGGATTGGATAGTCATGCATGGTCACCCTAATTGTTCACTAACAAATTATGTTTAAAACTATTACCTGTGAAAAGATAAACCACAATCAGGATAATACTCGCTTCCGCAAGCCTCCACGACACAAATTCTCCCTATTTTAATTGAAATTCTTCAAAAATATCACGAAATCAAAAACATTCCGCCATTGACGTCAGAGTCGGCGATTTCATGTGGGGTTGTCAGGTCAGGTGTCCGTATTTCATACAAATAAAAGAAAACCCATACGCCAATCGCAAAATTTTTGCGTTAATAAGGCTTTACACGTAGCAACAAATAATATTGCTTTAACATGTCGGTAATAAATTATTATTTATATTTAGAAACATTTTAGAAGTAAATGTTTTTACTTCATTACATTACATCAATCGCATATTTTTCTACCATTTCTACCAACTTAACTCTGGCAACTCTATAGAACGGGACACAGCGTACAGTGGTGGCCCTCTCACTCAGCTTCATTTTTATTTTGCGCTCAACAAGACTCTTACGACCTTAGCATAAGGTTTTATTTTCTTTATTTTAGCTGCAAGATGCACAGATAGAGCTTATTCCTTATATAATACTTCCATGTTATTTTATCAATCTTTAAAAAATCATAGATTTTCCCTATTCTAGCTTTGATGATTTATCATTTTAAACAGGGTGTTGTAGATTGTCTGTGACATTTTTCATTATATATGGTGACAGTTTTGTGTTCTGTGTCTGCAAAAAAGAGAGAAAATTGTACTAACGATAAGAAGGTTAAAATGGTGTGTTAGATTAATAAAAGGGGAAGTTATTCAAGACAAAGGCGTTTATTTAACCAAAGAACCTAACATTTATTGTAACCATAACATCTGGCGACCGTGAGAAATAAATAACGCCGGTAAGATGGATAACTTACAGAAGTTAATACGGGAACGCGCCCAATTACGACGTGTTTTTCTGAGACACGAAACAGCGGCAGCGTCAACTTCTCCCACAGCTGTGGATATAGAATTCCTAGAAGAAAAGGCCAAAGCTCTGGAAAAGTTAGACAAAGAAATCCAGAGCGAAATGTTGAACGACTGCGACGACAAATCATACGACCAAGAATGCAACGAAGCGGACGATCTGAGAAAAAGATGGCTGACACTACGATCGAAATTCAAGAATGATAATCAAAATAAGAAACAAGAATCTCAAACAAGTCACAAACTTAACCTGCCGAAGTTAGAAATAAGAAAATTCGACGATGACCCTAGAAATTGGCTTTCCTTCTGGGGTCAATATAAAAAGATACACGAAGATGGCAGTATGGACGCAGAAACCAAATTCCAATATTTGACTCAAGCAATGACAACGGGCAGCAAGGCGAGGAGTTTGGTCGAAAGTTATCCACCAACTGAAGAAAATTACAAGAAAGTTATAAAGATGCTCAAGGAACGATTTGCAAAAGACGAAACATTAATAGAACTATATGTGCGGGAACTTTTAAAACTAGTGGCATGTAAAAATACTACCCCTGTAGATATTCTATATGATAAAATTACCACAAATTTACAAATATTAGAAAGTTTAGGCATAGTAAAGGATAAATATGAGTGCATCCTATTACCATTAATTGAATCTGCACTACCGGAGAGCACCCTATTGTTATGGAGTAAAACTATTTACACTGTAGGGGACTCCAAACTCGTCAAACTAATTGAGTTTTTACAAACAGAAGTTGAAGCGGAGCGGCGGGTGCAGATGGCTAAGAGTGAGTTTTTAGGAGGTCCATTAACACCAGCAACTGCAGCGTGCCTAGTCAACGAATCGAATAAACAAGTTAAAGAGAAGACCAGCACGCCGCAACATGGTAAGGAGCTTTGTTTTTTATGTGAAAAAGGTCACAACACATTTGAATGTAATAAAGCTAATACATTAAGTCTGGATATGAAGAAAGAGGCTATTAAGAAGAAAGGTGGCTGTTTTGTTTGCCTCAAACGAGGACACCTCGCTAAGAACTGCAAGGCATTTATAAAATGCATGCGTTGCAGCAAGCGTCACTTACTAATCCTTTGTCCAGACCTCCATGAGCAACCGAAAACCTGCGAAGCAAGCTCTGTTGCAAATCATTTTTCAGGCAACACTGCAACAACATTGCTACAGACTTTGGTTATTAAAATTTCAAGTGGCAAAGATAACCAACAGAAAGAAGTGAGAGCACTGCTGGATTCTGGATCACAGCGCACTTATATCAGAACTACACTGGCTGAAGAGCTGGGATTAAAGGTAACTGGAAGGGAATGCCTTAGCCATTCACTTTTTGGCGGTGTTAAAAAAGAAATGCAGACACACCAATCTTTCAAATTTCAAGTGAGTAATCTTGATGACACTTATATAACCACAATGTCAGGGCTAGGACAAGATATACTTTGTGGGGATATACCCAAAGTAACAGATAAGTACATCTTGTCAAAACTGCAAAAACAAAAAATCCTATTATCAGATGCTTTTGCTACAAACATTAAGGACATAAGTATACTTATCGGATCTGACCAGCTAGGTGCTATTCTAGATAATGATGTGGTCAGAATTACAGACAAATTGGTGGCTGTTAGAACTAAGCTCGGGTGGACTTTACAAGGACCCGTTCAAACAGGAGTATTCAGCAATATAGTACACACAGGTTTCACAACAGCCATACCAGAAATGGATAACTCATTGGAATTCCTATGGAATATAGAAACACTAGGAATTAGAAATCACTGTAACAAAGAAACAAATGAGACATGTCTTAATATTTCAGTAAATAATGATGGCCGCTACGAAGTATCCCTATTGTGGAAGGCAGGCTACCCTAAGATTGAACCAAACTATGAAACTGCACGAAGACGACTACAGAGTATGACACAGAAGTTGTCTAATACAGCAAGATTAGAAGACTACCATAATATATTTAAAGAATGGAAACAAGAAGGTATTATAGAATTAGTAGAAACAAATGACGAAAATGATGGACACTACTTACCACACCATGCAGTGATTAAAATGGAGAGCGCGACTACAAAAATAAGGCCAGTCCTAGACGCCTCTTCAAAAGATAGAAATGGTCTATCACTAAACATGTGTATAGAGAAAGGTGCAAACCTTATAGAGATCATCCCGCAGCTACTCATGAAGTTCAGAACTGGAATGTGTGGAGTTATATCCGACATTAAAAAGGCATTTCTTCAGATCTCAATATCACCAGAAGACAGAAAGTACTTGAAATTGTTATGGTGGAATGATCCAAATAAGAAAGATGAGCATCTTACATACCAACATACTCGAGTACCTTTTGGTGTTGCATGTAGCCCTTTCTTGCTGGCAGCAACTATTAATCATCACCTAGAACAACATGTCGATGCTTATCCAGAAACAGCTACAAGATTGAAAGAGTCATTTTATGTCGATAATTGTGTAACCAGCTTCGGCACAAAATACGAAGTCATGAAGTTTATTCAAGAAGCGACGGAACTCATGAACAAAGGTAAATTTGAACTAAGGGGATGGATGACAAACTCAATTCAAGAAGAAGAAGCAGTCTCTGTATTAGGAGTACAGTGGGACAGAAAAACAGATAAGTTGTTTTGCAATTTAAATCTAAAAGCTGTACCTAATAATATTACCAAAAGAGATTTGTTATCAGTTGTTCAGCAGATATTCGATCCGATTGGATTTCTGAGCCCAGTAGCACTCATTCCAAAGTTGATCATACAAAAGGCTTGGCTGCTAAGAACTGGATGGGATGAGAAGATACCAATGGAACTAGAAAAGGAATACCGAGACTGGATACAGACCACCGATTACCTACGAGAATGCAAAATACCAAGATGTCTATCAGAATATCCACTACAACAATGTCAGACAACTATACATGTGTTCTGCGATGCTAGTAAAGACGCATATTCTGGCTGCATATTTCTACGAACTGAACACCAAGGACAGGTAACTGTACGTCTTATATTAGCAAAGACCAGAGTTTCACCCATTAAACGACAACAGTTGACGCTACCAAGACTGGAGTTAATGGGTGCGCTCATAGCAACAAGATTGTACCGTGAAGTAATAACATCAGGATTACTGTCTGCGTGCAAAACTTACAAGACACATTGCTGGACTGACTCCTCTGTTGTTTTAGCTTGGATACAGAGACAAGATACATGGAAAACTTTTGTGACGAATAGAGTAATAGAAATCTGTACTTATACAAATAAAGATGACTGGAAACATCTGCCGGGAGTCTATAACATCGCAGACTTACCTTCTCGTGGCTGCAACTCGAAGACTCTACTGGAGACACAATGGTGGATGGGTCCTCAATGGTTGTACCTGGAAGAAAGAAACTGGCCAAAGTCTATAGTAAACTATACCGAAAAGGAAGAGGAAATCATAAGTAATGAGCAAAATAGAAATACAACAGTTAATGTTGAGATAACTACAGAAGTCTTCAGTAATAGGTTATTATACTTTAGCCAGTACAACAAGATAGTAAGACTAGTAGCTAGATTAATCAGATTCAGCCCGAGAGTTAGAAAAATGTTTGACATAAATAGTACAAATATATCTTTTGAAGAGTACAAACATGCAGAAGAATGTCTGATAAAATTGATACAGAGAGAAAGCTACACAGAAAAGAAAAAGAATAAGAAACTTATAACTACAGAAGAAGGAGGCATTATAAAAGTGAAGACAAGACTAGAATATAGCGGGGAAGAGAAAGACTTTATATACCCAATTTTGCTGCCGGGAAACAACAAAATAATAATGAGAATGATTCAAGAAGTACATAAGAAGATGAACCATGCCGGAACACAAACTTTGATGACAACATTAAGAAACTCATACTGGATAACTGGAGTGAGAAAAGTTGTAAAGAATGTTGTTTCAGAATGCATAATCTGTAAGAGATACAAAGCAAAACACTATGAAGTTCCTGAACCACCGCTACCAGCAGATCGCATTAAAACCACAGCCACGTTTACAGTAACAGGGATAGATCTAGCGGGACCATTATACCTGAAAAATAGCCAGAGGTGCTGGATCGTCCTGTACACATGTGCGGTTTATAGAGCGATTCATTTGGAGCTAACAGATTCACTCTCAACGAGTAGCTTTTTAATGACGTTTAGGCGATTTATAGCAAGACGTGGGAAACCAATGATTGTCTATACAGACAATGGAACCAACCTGGTAGGAGCGGCAAACTTGCTACATGAAGTAAACTGGCAAGAAATTGAAGAGGCCACCAGCTTCTACAAAATTCACTGGAAATTCTCCGTACCAGCCGCTCCGTGGTGGGGAGGATGGTGGGAGCGACTAGTAAGAGTAGTCAAAGACATGCTACGAAGGATACTTGGAAAGGCATCAGTGGACTGGATTGAACTATCAACTATCTTATGTGATTGCGAGACAGTAATTAACAGCAGACCTTTGACATATGTACAAATGGGAGATGTGAAACCACTCACACCAATGTTATTTTTACAGAGCTTACCCACAAGTGAGACACCTGAGTTAGACCAAATAGATGAAAGAAACATACAAGTTCGCTACAGATACTTACAACAATTACGAGAAGACTTTAGAAAAAGATTTAAAAGCGAATATTTATCACTTCTTATAAGCAAAGGAAAGGAGTGTAGAAAGGAACCAAAAGTAGGAGATTTAGTACTTGTAGAAATGGAAAAAAGCAGGCTGCATTGGCCTGTAGGTTTAATCAAAGAGATATTTACAGGCAAAGACGGTCTCACCAGAGCAGCAAGAGTGATAACTGCTGTGGGAGAAAAGGTAAGACCTTATCAAAGACTTTACCCACTTGAACTCTCTACAGTCTCACAGGAATGGCTAGAGAGAGTACCAGCATCTAAAGCAGCTGATCCACCTAAACAGCTTACAGGTATAGATGAGACAGGTACACAGAGTGCCTCTGTACCCGTCCCACTTGCTTCAACTACTAGGTCAGGACGCACAATAAAATTACCACATAGATTTATGGAATAATTTATTTTCATAGGATAGTGGGGTGCTTTACGGTGTGCATTTACTTAAGAAATAATTTGTTAATTTGTCAATTGAAGTTATTTGTTTAAAATGTTCTTATAACTTAAATAATGTCTTGATATTGTGACTGTTTTGTACAGTTTGTACTAAAGTATGTAGGATAATTTAATTTAAGTAAGACTGCTTAGAATTTAACTTAATCTTATTCTCTAGTAATAGTATTTAGGAAATAATTTGTTTTGAAATAAGTTGTAACAAGTAGATTATTTTTCATTATCTAGTATTTGGCCCCGGGGAGAGTGTTGTAGATTGTCTGTGACATTTTTCATTATATATGGTGACAGTTTTGTGTTCTGTGTCTGCAAAAAAGAGAGAAAATTGTACTAACGATAAGAAGGTTAAAATGGTGTGTTAGATTAATAAAAGGGGAAGTTATTCAAGACAAAGGCGTTTATTTAACCAAAGAACCTAACATTTATTGTAACCATAACACAGGGTACGCTAAAACCTAAGTATTAGATTCTTAAGCAATTGTTAACTTTAGGATTTAAAATAAATTTATTCGAATGAATTTGTCTTTCTTCAAAAGAGTGAGGCCCATGATAATATTGCACGCTCGAAGAGGTGTCGTAATATTTGGAATAGTTTACATGGAGGAGTGCAGAAATAAAATGTATCTATTTATGTAGGTAATAATATAAAGAGTCACATGACAATATCATTTTTTTAATATTATTAAGGGTGGCAAGGAGGCTGACGGTCCATTTGATACCATTGATTCGGTTACCATCACTTGATACCATCACTTGGAGCCAGAGACATACAAAGTCTGTGCTCGGCAGTTGGCGACGCGGCAGTAACCACCCCCTTACAGAATGTTAATGTTGTTGAACTTAAATACTGGCTATATGTTTAAATAAGTATGATTTTCAAACAATAAAAAGAAACGTTGAAATTAGAATGTTTTTAAAAAGAAATGTAGAAGATGTCATTGTTAGAAAAAATAAGAGTTGAAGTTTAGAGACCAAAAGAATATGATGTGTTTTGATAGTGTTTAATATTTATATTATGTTGTATACGAAGGAAAACAATATATGTGCACATAATATGGAACAACAGAGTGTTTTAAAAAATTGAGACAATTCTCTCACAAAATACAATGTATCTCTCAAAATCACTCATCAATTTTTTTAAGACAGAAGACCAACGTGAAAACAGCACGTGTGCTGTTGCGTTTCGGTGAGCGAGTAAGGGATGCCAGAGCCCATTTGCCTATCCCCTCCTAATCCCTTATCCTTAATCCTACTGTAGTCCGCAGTGCACTTGCAGCAGCTTTGGCCTTGCTTGTATTATAGGCGACGGTAGCCACCTACCATCAAGTGGACCGTCAGCCTGTCTGCCGATCTTAACATTAAAAAAAATTAAAGTTTACATGCTAAACAATCACAACAATATACTTAGTATTAAATTATTTACTCATTTGAATTACCGTGCCCGTCGTTGACCACTCTCGCCACTTAGGTAGACGTTTGGCGATTGTATCGGCACCAACGAATTTCATATCACGAGTTTACAGTGAAAAGTGGGTAGGTAAACAGGTCACTACTATTACTGCTAATGCCGGCGATCAGTCGATTGTCGGTTTTTCGACCCAAAAGCCCAAGACTACACACCAGGAAAGGAATCGCCACTGGTGCTCGGAGGCCACCAAAGATAATTGTATTAGTGTATAGATGGAACAATAAAAATTGAAGATTCCTTCGATACTCGATACCCGTCTTTCTAATGGCTGCATGTCGTATGTTAAAAAGAGATAACAATAGCCGAATATGACGTCTTAAAACGCTGCGCGCCATAAAAGAGGCAACGTCATATTTGTTTATATCATGCTGGTTAACAAGCGCGTTTAGCTTTATGTGATTTAAAATACTTAAAAATCTGAAAGTGTGATTTCATAAATCTGTTGCTTGCCAAGAATGGCTTGTAGTTGTACTGTTCCCGTTTGTCCAAGTAGAGTGGGTGTTTTGAAGGAGAGTAATGGAAACATATCATTTCACCGGTAAGTCGCACAGCTCGCACTCATTAATTTTGGTGTTTTGTAAACAAATTTTTATAATTATTTACTAAAAATGAATCATTGTACATGCATACACAGCTCTAAGGTTGATTTATTTAAAGAAAAGCTGGTGTTTATAACTAAAATTTACAAAAACCAAAGTTAATCGGAATATTTGACATTTGTCTTGCTTTATAGTGCTGTAGTCTGATCTTGATAAGTTTATCGATATCGATAACTAATTTATTTTTAGTAGAGTGTTGACAATTTCTAGCATTCACTGCAGGTTGAAAGTAATTTTTATCAATTTATAACAGATTTCCCACCGACATCGATTTAAAAAAAAATGTGGACAAAAAATGTAAGAAAAGCCGACGATTGGAGAGCTTCGCAATATACAAGAATATGCTCGATGAACTTTGAAGATTCTTGCTTTCGCCAAGGATATCAGCGTAAAATTCTACACTCGTATGCAGTGCCGACAATATTCCCAAAATTACCACCATCGTGTAAACCAGTAAGTAATATCTATAAGTTATAAAGAAGTTATGCTTCAATCTATGAAAATTATGAAAATCTTTTGAATCATTAATAACCAAAAACTCTTTCTTTTCAGAAATTACCCAGAAAAAGAAAACTTACTAATAAATACGTGGATACCCAAGCGTCAACAAAGTCTTAAAATTAAAATGTTGACGAATCACAGATGAACGATATCACAGATTAAAATGAAACGATATCACAGATTATCCAATCTGTGATATCGTTTCTAAAAATAAAACTTTCAAGATTATCGAGTTTTTTTTCTCTCGTAATAAAAACCTACTCCCGTTCTACCCCTTAAGGATGGATTCTAAATATTTCTACTCAAAAAATAACTATTCTTTTGAAATATTTTGGTGAAATAAATGCGAGAGGTTGCATACAATATCATACAACCGATTAGCAATGCGGCGAGTACCAGTACGCACCCACATTTTATTTATATTGAATAACCAAACAGTACACCGAAACGCATTTAGCCATACTTTTTATCCGTCATATATTTAAAATCTATATCAACGATATTTAGTTATTAATAAAAATGCACAGCACTATTATACGCTATAACTTTAGCTTGCATTGTATAGTCAAAATGGAGACATTCACTCAACTTCGACCCGACAGATTATATATGTATGTCTCTTTCAATCTTATGACAATTTGAAGGTGTTAGAAAGAATAAAATATTGCTGCATTTTGTGATCCATCTATAGGTACAGACTAATACAACATCTTTGGAGGCCACAAACTATTACTGGCAGATGACTATATTTCGATTATTAGTCTTTATAATGTATAAACACCATGGAAGTATTATATAAGGAATAAGCTCTATCTGTGCATCTTGCAGCTAAAATAAAGAAAATAAAACCTTATGCTAAGGTCGTAAGAGTCTTGTTGCGCGCAAAATAAAAATGAAACCGAGTGAGAGGGCTACCACTGAACGCTGTGTCCCGTTCTATAGAGTTGCCAGAGTTAAGTTGGTAGAAAAATATGCGATTGATGTAATGTAATGAAGTAAAAACATTTACTTCTAAAATGTTTCTAAATATAAATAATAATTTATTACCGACATGTTAAAGCAATATTATTTGTTGCTACGTGTAAAGCCTTATTAACGCAAAAATTTTGCGATTGGCGTATAGGTTTTCTTTTATTTGTATGAAATGCGGACACCTGACCTGACAACCCCACATGAAATCGCCGACTCTGACGTCAATGGCCGAAATTTTTGATTTCGTGATATTTTTGAAGAATTTTAATTAAAATGGGGAGAATTTGTGTCGTGAAGGCTTGCGGAAGCGAGTATTATCCTGATTGTGGTTTATCTTTTCACAGGTAATAGTTTTAAACATAATTTGTTAGTGAACAATTAGGGTGACCATGCATGACTATCCAATCCTAGTTCAAGAACAAATAAAAAAAAATCACTTCGGCGTGGTCTGTGTGCTTTGTGTCTACAAGTAAGTGTTTAAGAGCATCCCCCGCCTTCTGCGAGGAAGATCAGGACCAACCTTCTAAACTAAATTGTTTTCTCTTTCATGTATAAATTTTCATTTGTTATATAGTGTGTAAATTTATTGGTATAGTAAAGTGTTGTGTGATTGAACTTGGCTTTCTTTTGTCTAAGTCCACCCCAGGTAGTTGCCGCCCTGAGAGTTAACACTGGTCTCGTGTAGTGTCTACCCCTGAGTTTCAGTCGGTGAGTAACGGTTGGAACGCCTGCGGAGCCCTAACGCCCCGCAGAGGTTTCGCGGTTACAAACTTAACTGTTTTTTTCTTACCTAATTAATTAAATATACCACAATAGGTAGCTTATCGTAATTTTATCTCAGTCCAGCTGCATTTCGTGTCCCACAAGGACCAGTAGGTAAGTACCTACCTATATGACGCGAGTGTGAAAAGCAAGCAAAAACAGGAAATGTATAGTACCGCAAAGGGCAAGTTTATCATTAGCATCTTCAATTAAAATCCATCTGAAGCAATGATCTGCTGACGTCAAATCACAAATCATTTTTTATAATTATTGTCCTTAAATCATATTTCAATATATTCACCATCGCCAGAGAGGGATAAGAGGTACAGTTACTGATCTCTCTTTCGGCTTCAATTTTGCGACAACAGGTCATTCCTGTTGTATATAGTACTTATTACTTCCATGATAAACACAGATTAAGAATTTTCCATGACAACAGCAAATACGCTGTTATGATCCCATGCATGATTGTAGACTTCAACGAAAACGCCTCATCAATCCGATCTTCGGACTACTGATACAGGGGGAAATAATGCCTTAGGTATATCCTGTTAGGGACGAAAGTTCAACTGCAACCTTTGCGTTGCATATATGTCCATCTAAAGTTTGTCAGTCTACGGTATTATTTTTTCTGTATGTTGAATAATCAAATCGCATTAAAACTACGACTATCATGAAGTAACTCAGAGAAGTCAACAAAATCATTTTAATTTCAAACAAAGTCGTTTCTCCACTATCTACTTCTAAACCGCTCGACGAATTTTGATACGGTTTCAATAATGAACAGAGCGCTAAACGAGAAAGGTTTTTGTTTGGAGAAAAAATTGCACCCGCGCGAAGCCGAAGGCAGACCGCTAGTATATTATAAGAATAATGCAACAAGTACCTATCTTCTTAGATTTACTTTGTAGAATAATTCAAACTATTTTATACCATTTCTGTTTATGGATAAAGGACTGTGAAAATAAAATTTATTTTTGTTCAAAGTCATGAAAAAATCAATTGGTTTATTAAAAATAAGTGTACAAATTGTTTCACAAACATTGTGCATCTGTTCACAATACATTACAAATAGTACCTTACCTTATTATTTTGTGCATGAGATTCCTTTCGAGTATTAAGTATTTCTCTAATATTTACGCAATACCTCAGTAATAAAACTTGATACAAACGTCATCAAGACTCTATCACACTGCAAGCGTTGAGCGGTCTTCTTATATTTATTTATAAACAAGTGATTTATATTATATGAAACCTTAAGTTAGGATATATAGATTCCATACAGCTTGTTTCAATTTATAGCTTCTCTATGTATAAAAATGAATCCCCATTTGCCTTGGTCAGGGCATCATGCGTGAACGGGTAGACCGATTTTAATTCGGTTATCACTAATAGAAAGAGGGATAAACGGGGAATGTTCACAGCAGCTAGTAAGCATATAAAAATATACAAAAATAATAAATATATATCGGATTTATTATGAATTCCAATAAAATCGGATTATCAGTTAAACAATTTTTGTTTTATTATAATTTATGTCTTGGTTATTTAATAAGTTTATTTTCAGTATGTTTTTAATATTAATTTGTGAGATTTTATTTTTCGTTAGTATGATAAGTTTATTAATTTCAGTTTTAAGTGTCACCTTATTTTCGATCCAACATTACCGTGGCAAATATAATAATGCATAAAATTATTATATATAGCGTGCCGTAATTGTGGCGTCAAGTAGCCTCGTGAAATTGTTTCGGAAAAAATTTACTAAAACGTGGAATTTTTAAGTGTTTATGAAAAAAATTATAAAATCAATATTTAATATTTAACAAGATTATTAGGCAAAACGCTGCTACTCCGCCGGCAGTGTGATAAGGACTTTATTTGCTTAGAACAATATAACTATTGAGTAAGATACTTATACGATATTATAATTTAAAGCAGGCCACAAGCAATTTACATCAAGGCAAATTTTGAGCATCAAAATTCATTGAAAACTTGTGTGTCTCTTTCATTTGTATGAACGAAAAAAAAAAGGTTCGAATTCGTATTAAAAATGATCAGGCACCTTGTTTTTTAAGGCGTAAGTATTACATTAATATAACATTTTGAATATTTTGTCCTCGAGTGAATGTTTACTTCAGGAGACTATATAACATACATAATGTTTCGACAAATTCGAAATCCTACAATTCTCAATCTAGAAACACCAAGTTTTCAATTGAGTTAGAACCTTATGATATGTACAATAAGCTACAAATTGCAAGTTGTCTTTGGTTCAATTTGTTTTTTAGCTTCTTTAAAAATTGTTCTAAGCACAACCATTACTTTCTATACCATTTTATATAAGTTCAAAAATTGTATAAAACAGTCTTTACACTGGAATAAGCTACATTTTGTGCACTGGTATTATTTGTGGGTACACAGACCTATTGTCATTGCCTCTACTAAAAAGGAGAATGGGAAATCAAGTCTTCATTTCCTTTTCCCTTGTATTTTTTTTTTCTCAAAATTTTCTTGTTTCAAAATTTAAAGACAATAAACCCTTATGTATTTGAGATAAATAAATAAATGTATATCAAAACAGTTGGTTAGGCCCCTTAGAGCACTCTAAAGTCAGCAATAGTGAAAGATTCGGTTCGCATTATATTAGCAATATATGCGAATCTCAAGAATTATCCTTTTTAATATCCTGTTAAAAATTATCCTCTTCTGTGTGTTCTTCACTCAATGCTGAGAATCATATCTATGTATCTGGACCATTATTATATTGCTATTTTTCATGCATTGTGTAATGGTGAAATGCCTTACTTATTACGTTGTCCAGATACGAGGTGTGACCATCTTTTTGGGCTATGCACCCTCAATCTACTCCCGTAGACTTAGCTGCCATGTTGCTAGAATTTCACCGGGCTCAATAGAACTTCGACAAAATTAATTACATATAAATTATCTAACCTAGTATTTGATATGATTTATAAATACACAAATGCCTACTTAAATATACTTATTTTCACTATAATTAATTTAAATTAATTAATAACCTAAGTAATCAATTAAATAACATTTTTGTAAAACCATTTTCAACGTACAATTGAAGACTTTGTTCAAATTAAGAATATTCCGTACCTTAAATGAAAGGTAAATTGAACATTTAAAAAAATATATATAATTAATACACGCCTTAAAAAACTCCCCACTTGCACGTTGAAAATTAAAAATTACTTAGCTGCTGATTAAAAATAAAATATGACACAAATTATGTATAAAAATTGCAAGCTTCAAAAATTTCAAAATCGTGTAAATAAATAAATAAATGCATCATAGTCTTTTCTAACAGACCAAAGTCGTTTACTTAAACATTATTTACATACCTATATAAATTAATTTGTTAATTTTAATTGCACAATATTCCAATATAGAGCATATATTTGATTTGAGATTAATTTTAAATTGAAAACTTTACCAGTTGCTCTTTTAAAAAAGAAACTACATTTTTAAACAAAAATAGTCAAAATGTGCCAAATGCAAAAACATTACGAAGCAACTTGTAACATATCGTAATTTATATAAAAATTAATTTAACAGTTAATTGAAAACGGTTTGCAAGTTGTATAAAAGATGTTATACATATTAAACTAGCTAATAGTTAAATTGTCTCGAATCGTTATACAATTATATTACAAAAAACTAAAGTAAAGCCATAGAGAGTTAACGCAAACAATGTAAACAAACCCGACCCCTACCGAGTTTTACGACATAAGAGTGATTATATATCTCTGTCCTTTTCGCTCGCACGTAAAAATATCAGAAATCTGTTTCATGTTACAGAAAAGCTACATTGACAACACTTGGTCACCTTTTTATGAATGAACCATCTTACCCATTTCACCTAGTAGCCTAGGTACTAGGTGGATACTAGTACAAATAAGTTTTAACTATTTGATTTAACAAAAAATGTTATAAGTTTGTTTACATTCTTTCCGCTGTCTCAACGGCCTTGCTTTAGTAGAAATACATATTATTGTATTCGTTTATCTTGCACTGTAAAAGAATCTGTATATGTTAAAAGAATCTGAGTCAAATTGAAAATATTTATTATGTAAAGCCAATATAAATTTCTGTCAATAATGAGTTAAAAATTTCATTATTTTATCAAGTGATATTGTTTTTGAAACCTTTTTTTTTTTTACTTTTTTTATGTAAAAAAAATCTATATCCTGTCAATGTTACAAAATTTGGTTTTGTGATGAGAAGATCAAAATCTGTGGAGTTGACGTGAATTGAATATAACACTAATTGCAAACCAATCATATGTGTAAATAAAAATTATATTACAACTAGGTCTTGCCTGCGACTTTTCCTGGATAAAAAGTACTTTGTTGTGTCCAATAACCGTTAAAGTTTATACACATTTTTTATACAAGTAATTAAGAATCGTTTCGTGTATTGTTTTTCATATCTCTCTATCTCTTTTAAGAGAATACAGTACTGTTTTTAACTATGTGGTCTGCATTTCCTACCATATTTTTTAACTCGATAGTTAAATAACTTCAATTACATGGCATACATTACAATACAGACCAAATCCTTTAGGCAGAAATGAGACATTTTTAAGTATTTGAAATGCAAAATACAAAACACCCATTTCCATGTTGTATTTAAATAATTCTTTTAGAAAAGCATTTTATATTTTATTTGAAATATCTTTTAGGACATAATTATACTGTGTGATAAGTTTTGTCAACATCAGTAAATTAATTTGATAAAAAATAATATTTTTCCTCACTATGGCAACACTGAATTATATTGACATAAAGAGCATTTAAAGATGTAAAAATACACCTCAATCACACAAGAAAGAAAGAAAAAATATGACTGATTCAGTTTCTGTACTACAGGTTTTTTTTTTTTTTTTTAATATATTTAATCACTTTCTTATGATTTCCTATTTCCTATGTTGATTTGAATGCTTTTAACATATACCCTACGAATAAATAATGCTCCATGTACCTGATTCTCAAAAAACATAAATTAATATGTTACTGCAAACATCATACAAATAATAGAAACATTATGCACATCATCTAACTAGAACATCTGTCATACAAGTCTGCAATCCTTCGACAGCTCTTCCTGTCAAACTGACGTCTCCGAATTGAGTCGGAGAATGAACCTGTTACTCTTCGGGTCGACCACCTCCTCCGTCAAACTGAACTTTGGCAGCTGCTTTATGGAACAAATCAAAGAGATGTCCCCTTGTCTCAGCTGGAACTCTATATTGTCGGCCAGCGGTCTCGCTAGCAGCTCATCGGAGATCAGAGACCACCTCTGCACCGGTCTGATCTCCTGTTCTGCGGACAGAACGGGACCTTCGACCAGGAACGGTTCGAGGAAGGCCCTCGGTGATGCATCTTGGGACAGGCTTCGGGCTAAGTGGTCCAAAACCTGTGCAATAAAATATTATTATTGTATGAATAGTGTAACATATACATAACACGGCAGTGAAGGAAATTGTTTCTGGCATTCCTTTCTCATCCACAGGCTATTCAGGCTTGATCCTAGGGCGAACAAGGCTCCTGCAGACCGATAGCCAAACTAACTTAGTGTATAGCTCGCATAGCTGACGTAGTTTTTCATACTTGGGTACACAAGTTCGCATAGTTTGCAGTCTGCACACAAGTATTATATGAAAAATCAGCTACGGGAGCTAAGCTAAACTAAGTTAGCTTAGCTATCGGTCTGCATCCATACTAAAGATTACCATAACCTAGAAACCTAGTTCATTTGCGTTACGGAACTAGTTCCTTAAACATGTTCGAGGAACTATATAGTTCCATCGGTGCACATGTTCTGCGCGACATGTCCAAGCAGTTCATTGGAATCATGCGCAATTCATGTCTTGGAGTAGAACAAACCACACTAAATTTGAATATTTCAGGGCGAATATATAAATTAATTATTATTTGATATTTTATACCTACATATATTCTAACATGTTCTCCTAAATATTAAATCCAAACTAGAACTATGCAATATCAAATTAAATTTCACCAACTTAAAAGGAAGTGGTTGCGGCTATAAAACACATTGATCCTAAAAAGGCCCCTGGGTATGACTTAATCACAGCCCGTATCCTATTAGAACTACCTCAGAAAGGTACTAAGTTTCTGCTGTACCTTTATAATGCGATTCTCAAGACCTGTCACTACCCATTGCAGTGGAAGGTTGCAAAAACTAAAATGATACTCAAACCAGGGAAAAGCGAGCACGATCCAAAGTCGTATAGACCAATTAGCCTTCTACCCATACCATCCAAGATTTTAGAATTGCTGATTCTTAAACGTATACTACCAATGATCAACCAAAGAGAACTGATTCCAACTCATCAATTCGGTTTTAGACAGAAACACAGCACTATTGAACAGGTGCATAGAATAGTTAAATCAATATACACAGCATTTGAAGAGAAAAAATACTGTTCAGCCATTTTCCTAGACGTCTCCCAGGCGTTTGACAGAGTGTGGCATGAGGGCCTTTTATATAAAATCAAAAAAGTACTGCCAAATCCAATATTTCGCTTAATCCGTAGCTACTTGGGTGAAAGACATTTCATGGTGCAATGTGGGGACGCAACTACTGCCCTTCACAAAATTCAAGCCGGTGTTCCCCAAGGCAGTGTCCTGGGACCTATATTGTACTTACTACATACGGCAGACCTCCCATCAACTCCTGAAGTACTCTTGGGAACCTTTGCTGATGATACTGCCATACTAGCCACTCACGTCGATCCTATCTTGGCTTCTGAGGTTCTCCAGGAACACATCAACAACATATCAACATGGTTAAAACGCTGGAGACTAAGAGTCAATGAGACCAAGTCGGCTCATGTCACATTTACTCTCAGAAGAAATACATGTCCACCAGTACACATGAATGGAATACAAATCCCTCAAAAAAATGTGGTCCGGTACCTGGGAATGCACCTGGACAGACGTCTAACCTGGAAAACACACATCCAAACAAAAAGGAAGCAACTTGGTCTACTACTGAATAAAATGTACTGGATGCTGAAAAGAAAATCAAAACTGGCCTTGGAATCTAAACTAATGATCTACAAGTGCATAATAGTACCGGTCTGGTCTTATGGGATCCAGCTCTGGGGTACCTCCTCAAAATCCAATCTAAATATTATCCAGAGATTCCAGTCAAAAATCCTCCGAATAATAGCAGATGCGCCCTGGTTTGTCTCAAACGAGACAATACATAATGACCTCCAGATACCATACATAAAGGAAAAAATTCAAGGAATCGTCTATAGATACAAGGAAAGGATAGACTCGCATCCAAACATATTAGCCCAGGATTTACTGAGAACTAACGGAGCAAAAAGAAGTCTGAAGAAAAGAGTGCCGACAGACTTGCTATAACTAGCAGTTATAATAACTTGAGGGAAGTACGATGGAGTGCATCCCGGCATGTCAACTGAAATATATCCTAAACATCTCTGAATGTCCGTGAAATGTCACAGATTGGGATGAAAAAGAAGTCCAAAAAAAAAAAAACCAACTTAAAACAATCTTGCTATTTTTGTTTTATAAAGAAACATAAATATGTTTCTTTTCTTTTTCTTATTTTAATTAATTTTCAATATACCGTCCATGATTATCCAAACATTTCATTTGTAATTATTACTTATGAAGAGTACTTCCGATAATATACACAATGTTCGCTTTTGTTTAGATTTAAAAATAAAAATTGCCTCCAAAAAAATGGTTTGCAGGTGTCGATGTTAAGAGTTACAAGTTGGAAAATATGTAATTATCGACTTCAATACATAGAACACAAGGCATGTTACCTTATAGAAAAACAAATAGCCTACAACTCTTTCGCTCGCACCGCACAGACTCGATGCTTGAGAAAAGCGGCGGTGTTCGGGAAAGCTCGGCCAATCTTCGCTTGGTCGGTCGGAACTACGGACACTATGAACCTATTTAGATAGATCGCTCGGACTGGACCGATATAGTTCCAACTGCGGACATACTTCTCGGAACTATTACTATCCGGAACTATACGCCTACTAGATAACTCAACTCAAATCTCTGGACTGTATCTTTTTTCTGTACATACCTACTACATCTGTTCTATGCCATCGAAATGTGAAAGTAACTATGTAACTTCTGTTACCTTCTCAAGCCTTAACTACTTAACCGATCATCATGAAATTTTGCATACACATTGTCAGGGACATAGGGTACCTGTGTCAGAAGATATAGGGTATAGGAAAGGACATAGGGTACCTTTCATTCAGAAAAAAGTACTTTTCCCGAGGGTAATTTAAAAATAAAAATCCAACGCCTGGTAAAAGAATAAATTATAGGCCATATATTTTGTCATATGAAAACTGACCGAGTCGGCGGAGTGTCGAGGCTGCTGGCGAGTAGCTCGCAGGTACTTCTGCAGTGCTCGCGCCAGCGATGGAAACACCGCTTGGGCCGCTTCGCGAGGCCCTAGTGCCCCACCTGTTGAGTTAATCCATACTGTAAATATAATATGCAAAAGTAACTCTGTTTTTCTGTACAGCAAAAGTAATATTTAGTATGAAAACCTTCTCCAGGCAAAAGAGGGAGTTTTGTCAGTTTGTGTATATATTGGTGCTAATTTCTGGTCCACTGCATATATTTCTTTACATCACTATCTGAAACGTATTTATTCCATACTAGCCGATACCAGCGACTCCGTTCGCGTGGATTTCATCTTAAGATATGCATATATAATTTTATAAACAAAACAAAAAACTTGTAGGTAACTAATAGACTATTGATTATATTATAGACTAGCTGAGCCCGTGACTTCGTACGCGTGGTGTTCGCTATACAGCACGTAACTTTTTTTTGTTTGTAAAGCGATTGAAATGAAATGTTACGGGAAGCTTGCTACAATACATCAGTGAAAACCGCATTCAAATCGGTTAAGCCGTTTCTGATATTAGCGCGCACAAACGCACAAAAAAACAGACAAAAATTCTAAAAACAATTTTTTTGACCTCAGCAACATAATTGTACTTGTGCATATTGTTTTCTTTTTTTTTTATATTTAATATACAGACACGGCACGTTTACAATTTTATTATATGTATTGATTTGAGATAAAAAAATGTTTAGTCTGAATCAGAAAGTGAATAAATTATCATCCTTTGCAATAGGTTCGTTTTTTCTGTCACTCTGATATAGAATGAGCGGAAACTGCCAGCTTAGCTTGTGGCCTACGGTACAATAAAGTAGAGAACTGCTTAATCTATATTTTTTAATATGTTCACTAACAATTCAAATGTAAATTATATACGCATCAAATAAAGAAATATGAGAAACTTATTCATAAGAATTGAAATCTTTTATTTTCATTAATTTAAGACAGGACCTCATTCAATAAATCAGAATATCTGGGAAACTGGGAAATGTAGACTACGCCACTTTGACAATTACAATTTTGTTTCACATTAATTTGTGTACACGCCAAACAATTATTTGTATAACGCCAATTATTTGTCTATGACTTTCATGGACAAAATTTTGATACCTCGGGTTATTTAATATTGTTATAGTTCTCCAGTATTTTATTTTTTTAATAAAATAAAATTCATGTTACTGATGATATAGTTTTCTATAGATGAAAGAATTTTTAAAATCAGTTAAGTCGTTTTTTCGTTTATATCTGTACATTACGAACAAACATAAAAAAATCAAATCTTTCCTCTTTATAAAATTAGTGTAGAATAGATAGACATAGATTATATTTTATTATTTATGTATACTGTCTCAATTTTGATCACCTTAGGCAGTGACGTATATAAATAATGGCGTCCACTTACCATTAGCTGAAGAAACGCGAACGCGGCGTACATGCGCGAACGCGTCTTCGGCTGCTGTGAGCAACCTAGCTCTACGTTTGCGAACACGTCTCTCGCGTTCGGCTTCTTCATAGTAACGCTCGTTGTGGGCAGAACCCGAGTCCCGGCGGCGTCCCGTACTGCCAGCGCACGACCCCGTCTGAGACCGTGTCTGAGAAGGCGCACTGGACCCATCCACTTCATACAGTTTGATGCTAGACTGACCCTTCCTCTGAGACTTCGCTATAGGTATCTTCTCCAAATATGGATTGTAAATCGGAAACTGCGTATAATACTTCTGCAGTACCCACACTGCTGCCCTCTGAACACTCAACTGCCCGATTGCATATGATCTACTCTCTCCATCAGGACTTCTCACTATTTTTATATAATAAACTGGCTCTAAATGCCTGATTTCCATTAAAATAACCGCTATATAGTGTATAAACAGTAATGTATCAGCAAAACTTGACACGTAAGACACTAAAGCGCTGTAATCCATTGCTTCCTCACCGACGGCAAGCGCTTTTGTTGCTTCAGTTATTTGAACAATGTAAAAAAGCCAGTATGAAAACGTGCAAACAGCTAGAACAACTAAAGTCATAGCCCTGAATACGAAAATCCTAGGTAGAACAGCGTTGCGAGGTCTCAAAAACACTGCCCAAACTCCAATAGCCAGTAATACCAATTTAAAGGCCAATGACAGCAAGATACCTTTACATTCCGCTGTACAAGCAAGTAACTGGATCCTCTGGCTGGGTTGTATCGCAAGATTATCTGTTAACCCAGGGAAGGAACCTAATTTAGGTAACACCACCATAGCTAAAGGGCTCACGAAAGAAACAAAAGTTAGACCTAGTGCCACAGTGGTTCCGAAATATCTAGAGCACATGAAACCTATTCCACTGTCAGGTTCTATTGGCCAATTGCTGACGTCTTCCAAAGACTGGGAACCCTCTGAAGTATTTCCTGTGATAGCTGTGGTATTTTCTCCCCAATTTTCATCTTGTGGTAAGATTTGGACCTCGATAACTTCTTGTCCGTCCCTTCCCATTTCAGGATTAATATTTACACTGGTTTGAAAGGGAGCCATCGTGTTGTCACCACAATCTTTTCTTTGTGACTTGGAACTCCTGAAATAGATAAACAAATTTTGTTGGTATACTATTGGAGGTATTGGAGGTATACTATTAGCAGGTAAGGTATATTTAGATACATATGTACTGTTAATACATATGTACTGATGACTACCTGAGGCATTCATGTATTGCTGTAATACATCTAATAATAATTGTTTCCAATCACTTAACTTCGTACAAAAAATAAAACAATATATTGACGTTATTTAGTCAAAAAACAGTGTTAATCTAAGGGATTTCACAATATTCATGAAATAATATACATTTTGTATGGAACGGGTTTGAGGCAGTACGAAGTTCGGCAGGTCAACTTTTTTTTTTTTTTTTTTTTTTATAATGATAGATCAAGCATTTGACCGCAGTCTCACCTGATGGTAAGTGATGACGCGATCTAAGATGGAGCATGCTTGTCTATTCAAGATGGAGCATGCTTGTCTAAGTCGCGAGTGAACCGATTCACTCGCGACTTGAAGAGTCCAGTGTACTAGTGTATTAATAATATATTTATAAATAATTGACATGGTTTTTTTTTTTAATTTCATGTCTCGATTAGAATTACTTTTATTATTTGCTCCAAATGCAGAGAAAACATTGTAAGAAAATATTTTTCTTCCTAAACTGGTCAACAATAACGTATAAAGGTTGCAAGAGTAATTGCGGAAAAGATAAAAGATAATTCTTTATTAATCTCCATAAATATATATATATTCCCTATTTGAACACGTACATTCTGTTAAACAATCTACATCATAAACTTCACATGTCTGTTGGTGAGCTTTAGCAGATTTCTTGCTTTTATGAAAATAACAAAGTAAATGGGTTGAAAATGCTTTTTTACTCCATGTTAAACTGTCCGTAAACTGACAA
The DNA here is from genome assembly GCA_910589475.2 of Bembecia ichneumoniformis. Taxonomy (NCBI): domain Eukaryota; kingdom Metazoa; phylum Arthropoda; class Insecta; order Lepidoptera; family Sesiidae; genus Bembecia; species Bembecia ichneumoniformis. Next base: position 2,397,921 of record OU342531.1, read on the forward strand.
AAAATATGTAAAATTGACAGAGGGATAATGAAACAAACGTCACCCTATCTACTGGTGCAAACCGAAATAAACTTTCTTGCCCAACCAATAATTTATAAATATACCATAATGTTGTTGTTGTTGACTTCAGGAATATGGGAGTGGATGACTTTGGGAATACTCCCCAAAATCATCCTTTGATGTTTCCATGGTTTTCTACATAAAATATACATCAAATTATAATCATTACTAATTTGATTCTAAACTTAATTTTTAAAACAGGATATTAATACTATACTATCTTATTGTCAAATAAGTATGTTTTCACTTTTAAATATCTATTAATTTATCCTGTGTGAGTAATCATTATTAATACTTCTCATAAGTTAAAAAAAATACCCAACTCATCTTCACGGTGCTCTATCACACTAGTATGAAAGTGAGGATGTACTTTTACTGACTTCCATACTATCCAAATAACAGTGTGTAGGTAAAAAAAACCTATTTCATAATGTTCATAGCAGTGTGCTATCTTAACTTTAACAGCTTGCGATTAAAATATTTTTACTTCAAATACTTCAAATTGTGTTGTGTATTTTGAATAGTATGGAGGTTTTCACACTGTTATTTGAATAATATGGAGGTCAGTACAATTATATCTTCACTAGTGTGACAGAGCAGTGTGAAGGTGAGTCAGGCAAAATTAAAAAGAATGCTAGCTAATAATATACTCGGAAATCTCTTTGAAATATTTTTAATGAACTTAAGAATGTTAGATAAACCTAGAAAGAGAAAAGATTTAAAAAAAAATTGCATTGTGGAATTTATTTTTATTCATACTTTTAAATATCGAACTTTTAAAAAATCAGTATCACCTAAGCTTGTACATATTTAGCTAGACACAATGTTAGTGTAAGTACTATTGATACTTATACTAATACTGATATTGTATTACAAATTGAAAATCTTACGAAAACCCATGGTTCACGATCTCACTGTTCAAGTAATGTAGTAATTAATATGTACCTACATTTTCTACTAATTTCACACAACTATTTTTCTAGCGACAATCAGAGAAGTTCTACTGTTATACATACAAAAGTGATTTCATTTAGTTTTAACATAATAAAAATATACCTTGTACTTCGGTGTGTATGTTGTCTGTGTCTTGAACTTCTCCTAGATCGGCCACTTACTTCAGATCTCACTGATTCAGTCTCCATTATCGATAAAATTTCAAATTCATAAACACCCTCGGGTCAGCTCACCCATGAGCCCATGAGCTAATCCTGGAAAAACGTGAAATCTCACATTCATACTAATTAAATCACTATGGCATCGGCACTGTTGGCTTCACGCATGAATTTTAACGACAAATATTCTATTTGGGTCTTTTCTACATGAAATAAACTATCCTATTTTATATAAGAAAGAGAATGTGCGTCTCACTTTTTAAATATGCAAAAATGTAAACAATACAATAGCATTATTAATAAATAAATACTAAGCTTTCTTTATAATAAAAGCAGGCAGAAAGTAATCTACACTCGGTCGTAAGTCATTTAGTATAATTGGATGAAATCGTGAAGTAGAGTGTGATGCAAATATCTCAAACCTAAAACGAATTTTTAACTTGGTAGTATAATAATCGATGAAGTCCCATATACTAAACTAAGATGTCGCTGTTGTAGATATTAATTAGAAAAATTAGAAAGCCTATTTATTATTAACATTGTTACCGTACAAGACGTCTATTTTAATTTCATACTATAAATAAAACATAGATACCATTCAAAGAACGAATGTTACCATACAAAAAAAAGAAAATTCAAGGCAAGATTATTGACTTTATATTTATCAACTTATCAGTTGACACCATATATCGTCGCCTTGGTGGTGATTGGTGAAAAGAACTAACCTACACTTTTGACTAAATTGAGTTATGAACATCATCATACTCAGCGTTAAACGAAGATTCTAGTGGTGAAGAGATCTAAGAGATAGCTCAAATAGAAGTTGTTTTTTTCCTTCAGACATGGAGTTAAATGAAACTAGGAAAGGGCACTTAAATCGAACTTCCTTAATTTCAACACATTAATTAATACCTATTAATTAATTATAAATTAAAATAATTGAAACTTTAATTATTACAATATTTCAATTATTTTATAAAATTCGTCGAGTGCAAATATAAAACCGTGAGGCCCCGTGCATGCTGAGGTGGCAGAAGCGTAGCGGAAGCCTATTGTGCCAAGAAAAACAACTCGTCTAGCTCCGCCGATTATTACCTTCTCACAAAAAATTGTGAGAATCTGGATACAAATAGAGAAGATAAAATAAAAAACATTTTTTTGTGGGTGCTTATTTATTTCAATTGTCATTATCGTGGAACCAATTTAGTGTGGAATAGCTCACTTCTCCACTAACGGCCATTCCCAATAAACTATCGATAGTAAGAGATAGACAGCTACCAAAGATCGACAGTATTTTACTATCTATCCATAAATTGCGTCCCACAATCATCAGTAAAATGCACATTAAAATTATAAGATAGACAGAGCCCTCCACCCCACCCCTTTCCCGCCACTGACCCTCTCTGACTCTGTGATGTGGTGGTTGTATATTCTTTGGTGGTGTCTGTCAGTGTCATCCATCTCCCCCTCCTCGTCGTATGCCCCGTGTAATCTAATTTATCGCGCGCGCAGCGTTGCCGGCACAAACACAGAGTATCTTTTTATATAGGAGGAGGCACAAACTATATAGTGATACTTACGGTTGCCGGTACGGGTATTTTTACCCGATTTCGGGTAATTTAGGTCTTCAGCGGGTTTCTTTCGGGTAACGTTGACTGCCGGGTAATTTCGGGTATTTTTGCAAAAAATGATATAATAATTTATTAATAATTTGAAATAGTATGTGTTGCTTAGACTTTTTTGATGTGTTTATATACCAATATATATTAATTTAACAGTAATCTTCTCGGATTTAGATAGCGCTAGATGTTGTTTTCTCCAAATTATATTCGGCTTTAATCCTAGATGGCTCTGATTGTCTCGTCGGGAGCGGAAACTACGAGATGCGACGGTTTCGCGGGAGATTTAAATTATATTGCGTCGCTAACAGTATACTATATCGAATGTTGTAGAATATTTAATTATAGATAAAAAAATATTAAATCAAAATATCTGACTGAAAAGATATTTTGTTTCCAACACTTCATTTTGCGCAAAGTAGGTAACACATTTTTAATTCCCACTTGCCAGGAAAATTGACGTTTATTTTATCTTTTAGGCTGCTGCCCCCCCTCCCCCTTACCTGGGTACGCCCTTGGTAACCTAACGTAACATAACTTTGGGATCAGAGATGTTTAGGTGCCTTTGCTATATTCACTTGACTTGAGTAGGTGTTAAACATATTTTGTTAGTTTGCAAATTAATCTGGTCTAGGTATAAATAAATCTGAGCCTCGAGTGCGCAGAATTGGTTTTATATACCTATATAAACAAATTGGAATTTCAATGCTGTCCTAGTTGTTTGCTTGGGCAATTTCTTAGTTAACCTAAGGATTTGTGTGTTATGATGATGCAGTTGTCTGTGAAAAGAATTCACTATCTACCTAATACCTATATTGCTCATACATACCTACCTTCTTGTTTGTACTTTTATGTACAAGGTTATTTCTTTTGTACCTGACATCCGTATGCTCACTTATTAGTGAGGCGAACTCACTATAAGTGTTAAAATAGGTGAATAATCAATACAATGAACCATTATAACATGAAAAAAAACGGTAGTACGTTGTTTTTTTTACCACAGAAAATGGGTAATTTCGGGTAATTTTTTATTTGATTTCGGACTTTTTCTCGTTTGACTGCTGGTAACACTGCGCGCGCGTCTGTTTGTTACGTACGGGCTTGCTATGCTTACCGTGCTTACCATAGTGTTCTGTGGGCTTCGCTATATATATTACAATACTCTTTGGGGCTTCGGCCACGCTTCGGCTTACGTACGGCTCATAATAATAAAATTGGAATTGGAGTTTTGTTTTATTTGTTTTTATTTTAATGACTGAGGTTATTTAATTCTATAAAAATGCACATTAAACAGGTAAATAGTGCTTAATCTTTTAATTTACTTTTCGTACCTAGCTAAATAAATTATGCCATTAGTGTAGAGCCCTTGTTTTTGTCTTTCACTGCCTGCACTCCAAAGAATATAGTACTGCTGCACTCCCTTACTGCCCTGCTGTCACCTCTCCGCGAATTTATTGTCTGTTTTTTACATTCATTGTGATTATTTACTTTTATTTAGAAAATATATTTATATTTGAAATTTCATTATGCATATTAAACAGGTATCTATAATTCGAAATTTTACATCATTTCTATTTAAAATTATAATAGGTACATACCTGTTTACCTATTTTTTCTTTTTTTTTTTCAATATAATATCTAGGTTATTTAAATTTTATGTTACAGGTGATTATTCAAGGTTTTAAAAGTTACAGAGAGCAAATAGTTGTGGAACCATTTGATAAACGTCACAATGTTGTCGTTGGCCGCAATGGGTCAGGAAAAAGCAACTTTTTCAGTGGTTTGTATCACACTGCACCTTACATTGAAGTACTTACTCGACATAATATACATAAAATTCAGATCCTTTTTATTAATTTGCAGCAATTCAATTTGTATTGAGTGATGAATTTTCTCATCTTAGACCAGAGCAAAGATTGGGTTTGTTACATGAAGGAACAGGCCCAAGAGTTATATCGGCTTTTGTTGAAATAATTTTCGATAACTCTGATAACAGAATACCTGTAAGTATGATTCAATGCTGCTTACTATTTTCTACGAAAAATATTCTAATTTTATTTGGAAACATTATTTACATATGATTTTATTCAAACTAACTGAGCCCGTAACTTTGTACGCATGTTATTCGGTATAGCGCGTAACTTTTTTGTTTGTAAACTGATTGCAATGAAACAAAACAAACATTAAAAGTTACGAGAAGTTTGCTACAATACATCAGTGAAAACTGCATTCAAATCGTTCGTTTCTGATATCATACACAAATGCACAGATAAACAGACAAAAATTCTAAAAACGAATTTTTTGGACCTCAGTAAATTAAGTACAACATGTACAATTTTTTTTTTAAATAATACCTCACAGCTTGACGGTCGATTGAGGCTGCTTCTGACTGGTCCAATTGGAAAATTAAAGGGGAAGGCCTATGTGTCGCAGTGAATGTCCTGTGTTGAAACGATGATTATTACAGAACACTGTTAATGAGTATCTTAATGATTATCTTTTTACATTAATGTAATTGTCTTTCAATGTAATTGGAATATGTTTCTTAGGAGATAAAAGTTTCATGGCTTTATGTTATAGCTTTACTAAATTTGTAATCCATATGGATAGCCAACTGTCTGATATCTCCAATATTTTTTGGATTAGGATCAACACTGAATGATGTTTAAAATTAAAAAATGTTATTTTTTATATTCAGTGATAAATCCTGCATATAAAAGTAAAATGAAAATGGTTTGTATTGCTCATAAAGTGATAGTGATTATATTCCAACATCTTATCACCTTTGGTGACCACATTTATTGCTCTGGTGACCACATTTAAGGTGGATGGTTTTGTTTAAGTGTGTGAGTAAGAGATATCCCACATTCTAAGGATGTAACTCTTTCCTGATCTTTTTCATCATGAACACCATTTATATTCTACTTGTTGTTCATTATTTGCACCTAAAAAAGTCAGCCTGCCAGCCTCAAAAAAGCTAACATGGTATGCATGTAACTTTTGCTTGTTTCTAGATTGAAAAAGATGAAATATTTTTACGTAGAGTGATAGGATCTAAAAAAGATCAGTTCTTCTTGAACAAGAAGGTGGTGCCGCGTTCTGAAGTTCTCAACCTTTTGGAAAGTGCTGGACTCTCCAATTCAAACCCTTATTACATAGTTAAACAAGGAAAGGTAAAATAATTTCATTTATTAAAAATGTATATGCTTTATTTGAATTGCAATTTAACAGACTAAAAAGACACAGACCATGCAAGTTATGACAATAGTAAATACGATCACAATTTCCAGACAAAAATAGTTAGCTTATTAATGATTAAGAGGGCAAAAAAATAATTTATATTTGTCTATGAATTATTCTTTGGTGTTTGCATTCTGGAGATCTTTCTGATATTTAAATCTATTTTTGAACATTAATGTATACAGGGTGTCTCATACATCTTTGCTCAAACTGAAAATGGTGCTAACTTTATTGAAGCTCTATCCAATATAATAGTTTAGATTTAGAGTTACGGACGGATTTAGAGTTATTCACACTTTTTAGTTTTTAAATTCTCTATTCTGTGAGTTATGTACCTGCTATTTCTAGAAATATCAATATTTTTCAAATTTGTGTATTCCTAAAGAGTTCAATTGTCTAATACAATCGGCGTTTCTTTGATGCCTTTTACAAATAAAAAAAAAACTTAAATATATTCATCCCTTCCTACCTTTATCTTCCTGCTATCACTATCTGGGAAAACAGCACTCTTGAACGCTATTGGACTTTCTTATATTTATAGATGCAACAGTCTGTTGTTTTCTTGAGAGGAGTTTGGAAAGTGCTGAGATTTATGTATACTGAAAATAATTTCCCTTCATGCCTTAGGCATGAGCTTTTAGCAAAAGTCTCTGAATAAAGATTAAAAAAAATCTCATGGCTTGATTCACATGTACTATTAATTTTTTTCCAGATCAATCAAATGGCAATAGCTCCAGACTCACAGAGGCTGAAGTTGCTGAGAGAAGTGGCAGGAACAAGAGTTTACGATGAGAGACGTGAAGAGTCTGTGACCATTTTGAAGGAGACTGTCGGAAAGGTAAAATTCATTTCTGCGCTGTACATATTTTAAGTGCAGTGTTGCTTTTGTCTTCATAGATTTCATTCAACTAAATCTAAAAAAAATAGTTACTTATTACAATTTAGTTTTGAAATTTAATTTTTTTTAAATTTTGTTTAAAAATTTATTTTTTGCAAAAAAATTTTTGACGTGTTTTCTTCTATGATCTTAATGAAAATATATTTTTCTTGAATGCTTAGAAAGGACACTGTATAGAAGGTGTATTTTGTTTTGTCTAACTATCCTTGCTCTAAGTTTTAAATTTAGTAATCCTCTCACTCTCATTTTTACTTAACAAGTTGTATTTGCATCTAGATAGATGCTATTATCTATTATCTTCATTAACACAATAAAAAATAGATAGATTTCTTACTATCTATCTAGAATAGATTTTTTACTTGACGAAAAATTTGTTATAACTTCAGATTACCACTTATTATAATTTTTCCTATTTTTCTAATAATTAAAATATGTTTTTTTTTTTTTTTTTTTTTTTTTATGAAATCGAGGTAGCGCTTGACCACTATCTCACCTGATGTGAGGTGCAGATGTGGCCGAAGGTGGACCACGCTTACCTAGTAAATGCCCATTTACCCTAGTTTTGAAGACCCCGAGGTTGTAGTTCTGTGGGAACACAGACGCAGGCAATGAGTTCCACTCCTTAGCAGTTCGAACAAGGAAGGTGGAACTGAAACGCTTTGTTCGTGATCGAGGTACATCGACCACGAAGGGATGAAACCCCTGCCCACGTCTAGTGGTCCGCAAGTGGAACGGTTCCGGTTGGATTAAATCGTACAACATAGATGCACACTCACCATAGTGTAGACGATAATTGTAATATTGTAATAGCAACACCGTAATAACCTGTAACCATCAATGTTCTTCTAAATTTAGGATCCAGCAATTCCTTTATTTTATTTAGGGCTTTAATTGCCATAATATAAACATTTTTCTATTGTATAGTTCTAGTCTACATTAATTAATCTAATCATTGATTATTACATTTATCATGTTGCTTGTGTTCACAGGCCACATGGTAGTCAACACCATCATTGATGCGTTGATGGTTCATCAAGTGTGCCCTCAATCTGTCATGTGCCCTTTCTTTATAGTAATGAACTTTTTTCTTGTTAAATATTTCAGGTGGAGAAAATCAATGAATTCTTACAAACAATAGAAGAGCGGCTTAAAACGTTGGAAGAAGAGAAGGAGGAGTTGAAGGAATATCAAAAGTGGGACCGAGCCAGAAGGATCCTCGAATTTATTATTTATGACACTGAGCACAAGGAGAACAAGAGGAAGCTGGAAGAGGTAATTGGCGTTTATTAATTTTTAAAATAAAAACCCGTTTCTCATACAAGCCTGGGCCATGACTGTATGAGTCTGGTAATCGGCCTTCAATTAGAATATTGAAAAACATCTTCAATCCAATCTTCACGATTATCAGCTATGGCTAAAGTTTGTAAAAAATTGAACAATAGGTACATTTTAGGTTATTAAAGTCATGGATGCCTGTTATGTTTTGTAAAATATGATGGTAATTGTTTTTAATCTTTGCCTATATGGTCCTTGGCAGTGCGCGTCCATTCTGGGCCAGCTATCTTTATCGTCGTCTTCCCAACATTTATTTTGTCGTCCTATGTTCCTTTTACTATCACGCAGGCACCATTCCGTTATTAGTCTCGTCCACTTCTCTTTCTCTTCTCTCAGCATATGTCCTGTCCATCCTCATTTCAGGCGTTTGTATACAGTATGTATATTTTATATTATTAAACTTAGTTTTACTCTTTATATTTCGTGTTCTCACCCTGTCTCTTCTTTGAACTCCAATTACGCTTCTTTCCATTCCGTTTTGGCATACTTGGATTTTTTCAGTTTTTTTTTTATGTTAAGGTCGACAGACAGGCTGACGGTCCACTTGATGGTAGGTGGCTACCGTCGCCTATAACACAAGCAACGTCACAGCTGCTGCAAGTGCTCTGCCGACTACAGTAGGATTGGATAAGGGATTAGGAGGGGGATAAGGAAATGGGCTCTGGCATCCCTTACTCACTCACCGAAACACAACAGCACGTATATGCTGTTATTTCACGGCGGTATTCTGTAAGGAGGTGGTTTTGCTCAGTTAGTGTCCATGTTTGACATCCATACTATTTAGTGTCCATGGTAGGATACATGCGTCATATACTTTCTTATTTTCTTTAGCTTGTCTTTCATACCCGTCCTAATAACCATGAGCGAGGTAATTGAGATATTGACGGTTAAATCTCTATCAGCCAATGAATAAATTTGGAATCTGTTTCAGTTGGAGAAGAAGCGCGCCACTAGCGGTACGGAGCAGCAACATTACGCCGACATAGTCAGAGAAGCACAGGACCATGTTCGAGAGACCAACAAGTAAGTTTTGTTATGTATAGGAAGGCAGGCAAACTGACGGTCCACTTGATAGTAAGCAACGCTAAAAGGGGTCGTTGATAAAGGATAGAATAGGACAATCTGCTCTGGCATCTGTTACTCACTTCTGCAAGGGGATGATTACTGCTGTCAGAGGGATAGCCCAGTTTATGACTGCAGAACACAGTTTGCCAGTCACTACTAAAACATTTTAATTTGACCCAATTAGTACTGTCACTACTAATTGGGTCAAATTAAAATATTGTCACAAATTATAATTTCTCTGATGAGGTAGACATTTTTAAAATTCTAAATTAGACATTTTTAAATTTCTAAACGTGAAAATGTTGAATATAATATAATCGTTTATTCAGAATATAATTGACAGTAAATAAAATAAAATGGCGTTCGCTTCTTTTGATCTAGTTGATCGCACTGCTAGTTAGACAAATAGTCCAACTGGTTTTGCTGTACCACAATTTGAAATAAAAAATAAAAAAAATTCTTTTTGAATCTAAAGAAAGAAAGAAAGATCTTTATTCACTCCACGAAAGACACTGACCTTATTATTTAACAACAGGACAGAAATTAATAAAAAACGTGTGCGTGTCCTCGCGGCATTTTAAAACTATTTCAAGCTTTTAAATTTAATTTTATAATATAATGAAGGTAATAAGCTTTTAATTTTTTTTATATTAAAACCAAAAATGCGGTGTAGATATGAGATGTGTATGGTGTCATACCGTAAAAGAATGTGTAATGTACAGTGTACATATCATATCTGTGTGTGAACGAACACAACATTGAAAACATTGATTAGTCTCTCATTTAAAAATAACAAGTAAAAAAAACAACAGGTTTTTTTGTAAGACAAGCTCTAAAATTACTTGAAACATGAGGAGATTGTAAATGATTAGTTTGATTTTGATTTTTTTTTAATGATTACTACTCAGAATACTACTCAGATTTCTTGCCAAACCAATGTTGTGTCACTGTATTTATATTACACAGGAAAATTATTTTTATTTGTTTATAGGAAATTGAAAGAAGCTCGCAAAGACGTAGCAGCCGCTCGTGAAGAGAAAGACATACTTTCCACAGAGCAACAACAGTTGTTGAGAGATAAAACCAAGCTTGAGCTGGCCATCAAGGACCTCATGGAGGATGTCGATGGCGATAATAGATCTAAGGTAAATCTTTATACTCATTGTCATTTATACTTATGACAAGCACATTAGTCTTTTATACTTTTAGTAGTTAATTGTATATAGTCTGTAAGGTGTCAGTTTTAAAGGTTTGATCCCTGATTAGGTCAACTGTGGAAATGAATTATTCTATTTCAGCTTGGTAACTTGGTTTGAGTGTGCTGTTTTTCGTTCCTCAGTTTATTGTGTGGTATCTATAATACAATTCTGTCCCTGCCCGCGGCCTAACCCTTTATTCTCTCTTTATAATAGAGTACATATGACTCTATGATAAAAACGACCAAGGCATTAGCGCTTGTACTGAATAAATTCTGATTATTCAGGAGCGAGCCGAGGCGGAGCTAGAAAGACTGCGCCAGCAGATCCTGGAAAAGGAGCGGGAGCTGGAGCAGCTGAAGCCCAAATACGAGGAGATGCGCAGCCGCGAGGAGGAGTGCACGCGTCAGCTCGCCCTCAACCAGCAAAAAAGGCAGGAGCTGTATGCCAAGCAGGGCCGCGGCACTCAGTTCACCTCTAAGCAGGACCGCGACCGCTGGATCGAAAAGGAGCTCAAGTAAGCCAACACCAACATCTACTACATTTACAGAGAAAAAAATGTTCCTTAATAATTATATTAAAGCTCTTCACAAACTTTGCATCTCTACCCGCTTATTTGATTCATCAGATCTCTGAGCAAACAAATAAAGGACAAGAAGGACCACGAGAACAAACTCCGCGAAGACCTCAAACGCGACGCCGCCAAGCTCACCGAACTGGAGAAGAGGATCGAGGAGACCACGAAGGAGATGGAGAGGCAGCGAGTGGCCATTGACGAGCACAACAAACAGTTCTATGAGTGCAAAAAGAAGAAGGACCAGGAGCAAAGCAACAGGAAGTTAGTCAACGTGTATCTATTTAGCTTAGGGATTGTGCTGTCATCTTTGTTTCTCCCATAATATGGCGGAAGCAATGTTATTTGATATTTTTATTGCTTCATTGCAAAATGTGACTAATTAAGTATAATAGGCATGATGACAGATTTTGAAATTCCCTTCCATAATGTAGATACACGTCTACCATATCCGAAAAAAATAATATTTCAGGAAAAAAACTAAATTTCAACGCGAATTATTGAATTTTTTTAAATCTATTTTGAATTACGCGCGAAAACGCTCTTAGGTGTCATGGCGTCGCGTCTGATGAACCGTGACGTCACCGACATCTCATCAGATTTTTCATTCTGCCAAAGCAAAGTCAAGCAACACGATGGCACTTACCTGGGCGTGACTCATTCGCTCTGATTGGTGTTTCAGTTAACATGGCCGATTGCAGTTATTTATACTTCTATTTTATTGAAAATCTTATTAATCTCAATTTTAATACAAAAAATGAGTAATTTTTTAGACTCCTTTCAACATTTGTTCTTTGATTCTTTAATACCGTCATCATGCCTATTTTACAGTAAAATATGCACAAATAAAGTCACTAGTGACAATAGGTAAAACCAAATTACTGTCCCAGTAATCTAAGAGCATAACAGTTAGTAGTGTACAGAGCAGAGCACACAGCGTTTTGCAGTAATTTTGGCAGCCCATCTGGCCGCAGTAGCCACTCCCTTACAGAGACCACCGTAAAATAACAGCATGTGTGCTGCTGTGTTTCAGTGAGTTGGTAAGGGATTCCAGAGCCATTTTCCCAATCCTAAATCCTACTATGCTTAGCAGTGCACTTGCAGCACCTTGAGGCGTTGCTTGTGTCAGACGGCGCGGCAACCACCTACCATAAAGTGGACCGTCAGCCTGTCTGTCGACCTTAACAAAAAAAAGAAGTTTTCATGCAATTATTTTGTAAAATAAGTAAACAATCAATAATCAAGATAAGAATCAAGATTTCAATAATCAAGATTGTTTATCAATAATCAAGAACAATCAATAATCATGATAAGTAAGATCGAAATTAGTTTTTCTAAAAAGGTTTCACGGAGATCACGCTTTTTATTTTTAGTGAACTGTGGCGCAAGGAAACATCCCTAACACAAAATCTGTCTTCACTGAAGGAAGAGTTGGCCAAAGCTGATCAGTCGTTGCGTTCTATGGCTGGAAAGGTGAGGCAGAGTTTCATTAGATTGAATTGAAAACCATATGATTATTTAGGGAAATATAAATTTACTTAGAATACGAATGTAAAGAATAGAGATAAAATTGCAAATGGACTCTGTACAACTGGAGTAACTGGATTACATGTTGCATTTTTTGCGTAAGAAAAATGTATAGCCGTAATTCAATTGGTCACCTTGGTTTTGAGTTCTGTACTTTATACCTGTAACTTCGGGATTTGGATGGGGGAATTTCTAATTAAATGTTCCTAATCAATTGTTCAGTGGAAAACTTGGTGAAAATAAGACGAGATTTAAAAAAATAAAATTTCGTTATTTCTGAAGCAAAGACGCATTGTTCTTTTAATCTTCTGATCGTCATTGTGTTTAAATTGAATTGAAATGAGGATTTTTATGCATTTTCAGCCCATCTTGAACGGAAGGGACAGCGTCCGCAAAGTGTTGGACACGTTTCAGGAGAAAGGGGGAGAATGGGCCAAAATTGCCACTCAGTACTACGGGCCTGTAATTGAAAATTTTACATGCGATAAAACCATATACACCGCTGTGGAGGTGAGATTTAATTATGGCTTTTAATAATTTTTATTAATATCTTTGTTTTACGTGTCTAATTGGGGAATTTTTAATAAGTCATTCTTTTTAATTAAGGCATACATGTGCATAATCGACCACTCTCATTGTGTTATAACTGTAAAGAACTTGAACTGTAAAATAGTCTACAAGTTTGTCCTGTATTCTTAGAGAATTAAGACATCTACTAAAAAAATGTTTTTAATCTTACCTTTTAGTAATTAAGGTTCATCTTAATAAAAATTATATTAATTCCATTGCTTTATAATATCTATTTATATTTGGGTTACATACTCTTGTTTTTATGTGTTTTATAAATTCTATAATAATTCTCGGCCGGTATCCATATGAGTTGTGGGTTTCCGGGATGATGGCCCAGGTCTGTTGGAAATTCTTCCAAACGTTTCGTCAACAACTGCGGTTGACATCCTCAGTGGTATAGTCCGTGTTAGAAGAAAAAGTACATCACATCACTGCACTTCACTTCTGCACTTTTCGACTTCTCGAGCGAGACTGATTTGTTGACGAAACGTTTGGAAGAATTTCCAACAGACCTGGGCCATCATCCCGGAAACCCACAACTCAGATTGGTTCTATTCTTTAAATTTTTTGAAAGATGACAAATACTTACGCATTATTCCAGTTTTTCGGTGCAGAATTGTTTTTTGTTTTTGTACAATAATCGCTTTATGGTTTTAATTTTGAACATAAAAGAAAAAATATTATTATCTTGAACTCTGAGTGAATACTCCTTTCTCTTGTATCATAAGAAATGTACAATTGCAGGTAACCGCAGGAAATCGTCTTTTCCACCATATAGTAGAATCGGATACGGTCGGCACGAAAATACTGAAGGAGATGAACCGCCAAAGTCTTCCCGGTGAAGTGACATTCATGCCTCTCAATCGGCTTCAAGTTCGGGACATGCTCTACCCGAATGACAATGTGAGTTATCATCATCATCTCAGCAGTAGGACGTTCCACTGTTGGACATAGGCCTCCCCCATAATTTTCCAAAAGGATTGGTCAGAAGCTGCCAGAATCCGCCGTCGATCTGTGGTCCTTATGTCCACCTTGTGGACAGACAATATGATTGTGGGTTTGTCCATCTTGTGGGTGGACGTCCTACGCTACGCTTGCCGGTCCGTTGCCACCACTCGAGTACCCTCCGGCCCCAGCGGCCGTCGGCTCTCCATACTATGCGTCCTGCCCTCTGCCACTTCAACTTACTAATCCGCCGGCTTATGTCGGTAACTTTGATTCGTCTATGGATTTTCTAATTCGATCTCTCAGTGTAACTCAATAACATCAATAAAATGCATAATAAAGTAAATAACAACTGGTTCACATTGGCCAATGTTACTTGTAAATAAATAATTTGAATTTGTGCAGTTACATATATATAAATTTCTAGAGAACAGTATCATTTTAAAAAATATATAATGATATTGTCTTGTGAGCTTTCAGAATGCTATAGCAATGGTTAACAAGTTGAAATACGACGCGAAGTATGCGAAGGCAATGAAGTACATATTCGGCAAGACTTTGATCTGCAGGAATTTGGAGTGTGCGACGGAGCTCGGAAAGCAATACCACCTCGACTGCGTCACATTGGAAGGCGATCAGGTGACTCATTAGTATTAATTCACTTCTCTGAGACAATCTCCGAAACGGCTAAACTATTTTCTTAGGATTTGTATTAAATATTATAGGTATTATTGAAAGATTGTTGTGAGCTACTTTCTCTACAAGATTGTTTTTATTTAATGCTGTCGAATCTGCACAGGTATCTGCACATTGTTGCTATCTGTACGCCATAGCAACAAATTCTAATAGAAAATTAAAATCAAAATCTTAGTTGTAAAATTATTTTGCAATCGGTTGCAAATATTCTTGTGATGGCGTACAAAGATGAAATATCAAAATTATAATGAAATCAAAACCAAATATGAAAATTATTATCGTAACTTAATTATGATAAAAAGTATATGCAAAAGTTCAACACGTCTCAAATAATTTATATCTTGTTTAATCCTTGTAATGTCCTGTGAACATCTTTTAACAATTGTTCCATTCAAAATCACTACTCTCTTCACTTGGCAACACTTTGTGCCAAGTAAAAAAGATTTAAGACGGACTAAGCTCAGGACGAACATAATTTTACGTACAAACATAAAAAATGAGCGCAACCTAATTACCGCGCAAGGAAATTTTTATAGCTTCTCGGAGATATTCGAACAGATTTAGAATTCGAAGGTTTTTCTTAAATATTGTGTAAAATATGAAAAAAAGAAAAAAACTTTAGTACAGAACTTAAGCTAATTAATAAGTTTAAAAACAAATGTAGTTGTCGCTGAAAATTTTATTGCTGTGATAAGAAAGGTTTTTTGGTAAATTTACTATTATTTTTCTCAGAAGCTAGATTTTTTTGTAAAAACTTTTTTAGATATAGCCTGTTCTGCACTGTGATTTAGTTTTAATTTTACTCTAAGAAGTCAAATTAGGCGACGAAAACAACGCTTTTCTGCTAATCCTTGCCTTATCTTATCCATATTTGTAATTGTACTATATATGTAGTTACTTTCCAATAATATCCGAGTCGTGTCTTGAGTAGGATAGAATTTATCATCATCTATTCTATTGATCTATTCTATCTATTCTATAGGGGCGTCAGGCAGGGTGATCCACTTTCACCTAAGCTGTTTACGGCAGCGCTAGAACAAATGTTCAGAAAATTGGAATGGGGACAGCTGGGGTTGAACATAAACGGAACGCGATTGAATCATTTGAGATTTGCAGATGACTTGGTTTTGCTGGAAGAGGACCCAACAATTCTACAATCCATGATACAGACCCTAATAGATAGGAGTAGAGAAGTAGGTTTAAAAATAAACATAAGCAAAACTAAAATGATGACAAACTCAACACCCACAGACATAATCATCAACGGACATAGTTTCGAATATGTAGAGGAATATGTTTATTTAGGTCAGATAATATCGCCAAATGACCAAATGTCCAAAGAAATAGACAAAAGAATTGCCACAGGGTGGAAAAAGTACTGGGCCATGAAAGAGATCATGAAAAGCAAGGAACTGGGCATGAAGATCAAAAAGAAGGCTTTTGATACCTGTATCCTACCCTGCATTACATACGGCTGTGAAACCTGGGCTTTGACGAAAAGCCATAGGGACAAACTAGCAAGATGCCAGAGAAGCATGGAAAGAAGCATGCTAGGTTTCAAGTTAATGGACAAAGTTAGAAGTAGAAACATCAGGCAGAAAACAAAATTAACAGACATACTGTCACGCATTGATCAACTTAAATGGCGGTGGACTGGTCATATGCTTCGTTGCAAAAAAGAAAAATGGAGCAAACAAGTGACAGTCTGGTACCCTAGGGATGGCGCCAGGAGCCGAGGTCGCAAAGCAAGAAGATGGGAAGACGAATTGAAACTCACCTTAGGACCGCTTTGGATGAGAGTAGCGGAAGACAGAAAGCAGTGGAAAGAGTTGGAGGAGGCCTTTGCCGTAAGGCACACCGAATTAAGAGACTTTTTGTGATTACTAACGTGATTTTTTTTTCTTAAATTATGTTAGCCAGCTGGACATGATGCTCTGTATTTTTTAACTCTTTTACCTTTCCTTTGTTTAAAATTTATCTTTAATTCTATGTAAAATTCGGAAATAAAGGCTTATTATTATTATTATTATTATTATTCTATTGATTATTCTTAGGCTGGAATTATTTGTTGTGTCGGCTATGTCCTAAATTAAAAATGTGAATCGACAGGTATCGTCGAAAGGTTCCCTGACGGGGGGTTACTTCAACCAATCGCGATCGCGTTTGGAAACCCAGAAGACCAGGTCAGAGTTGATGGAACAGATCACGACCCTGGACAAAGAGCTCAGTACTCTGAGACAGGAACTGAACAAGACAGAGGCGAACATTAACGCCATAGTCTCGGAGATGCAAAGGACAGAAACGAAACAGGGAAAGGCTAAGTAAGGAATACTAATTTTTTTACAATACAATCGGAAAGGATGTAAGTCTATTTGGTAAAGAATTAGGATAAAATGAGGATAGTATTTTAGATTCTGGTATAAGTAATGCACCAAACATACAAGCACGCGTGATTGTTCCAAATTGGTCCTTTGTAAGGTTGTGATTACTGCCGCTAGATAATAAGAATAATTATGAACTGAGGATTATATTTGTTTGGTTATTGGGACATGCTTTGTGTCTAGGGACATATTTGACAAGGTGAAGGCGGACATCCGGCTGATGAAGGAGGAACTGGCTTCCATTGAGAGGTTTCGGTCGCCGAAGGAGCGCTCCTTGGCGCAATGCCGTTCGAGCCTAGAGGCCATGCATGCCACCAAGGAGGGACTCGAATCGGAGCTTCATCAGGTACTTCCTCTTACAGTCGATATTGCCAGTTTCCCTTTTCCCTTTTCATAACGGTAGAAGCCTAGATCACAAAAAACGCGTTAGTATTAGAAGGACATTTGAGTAACATTATTATTATTTATTTAGTTTGTCCTATTAGCAATATGACCTAGTAGGAAAAAGGACATATTGGTCAAACAAGTGCATTTACATACTGTATAGTCCTATACACAAACAAGTGAACGTGAAAAGAGATTTTATCTTGAATCTTCAATTTTATTGCATGCATACTTTAATCTCTTTGCAGTAGTGCCACTTAAGGAAAATATTAAAATCTATTGTGTAGCATATAACCATAATTGTTGAAAAATTGACGAATTGTAAACGAAATTCAGAAGGGATACAAAATTTTTCAAGCTGATTTTAAAAAAATATTACACATTTAAGGGCATGCTAATTATTTGCATTTATTTTATTATAACTTATCTTTTTTTTAATGTACTAATGTGTTTGTTTGTTGATACAGGAATTAATGGAACAATTGTCAATTGCTGACCAAGGGAAAGTGGACGAACTGAATGATGCAATTCGCAAACTCACCCAAGAGAACAAGGAAGCCTTCAGTGGTCGAATGAATCTCGAAGCCACCAAGAATAAACTGGAGAACTTGCTCACTAACAACTTGATCAGGTCAGTGAAACTGTAGTCTCAAATTGGGGTTAAGCGAATCTTGCATCGACCCAAATAAGAAGCCGGTCCTTACTTTCAGAAAATGATAATTATTTAGATTTGAAATTGGATACAGTTTTAAAAAATCTTTTTTTATTCAGTTCCACTTTGAATTGCTGATTGCAGTTTTGCACGTTAACAGTAACTGAGGGGTCTTTAATATCCCAAAGATGTGACCTCTCATGTCAGAATAATGCTCTTAAGCTTATACTTTTAAAAAGATTTTTTTTATTGATAAATGTTTTCCAAGTATTTAGACCATAATGTCTTTATGCGTCAAAAGAGATTCCTAATCCTACTATGGTGATTATGGCTAAATATTAAAATTGTTTAATCTGAGAAAATCCGTATTCAACTCGTAAACACAATTTCTGTAGGTATATTCAAATATGTTAATAATAATAGGTATTAATGTTAAAACGTGACACACATACACAGGCATGAGATTTAAATAATGAAAAAAAGTGTGGTGGGGTTTTCATTTCGCCAATAGAGAGTAAAAAAGAATATAATCTTTTACACACTAGGCGTGTTATGTTTGTGTTCGCGAGTTTACGGGCTGTCGATAGATGTGTCTAATCGCGCTATTTGTTTCGAATGCAACACCCAGGTGCCCCGAGACAGAGTGTTAAAACAAGCACTTCAACCACTTGACCAAGGGTTCTGAATAGTAAATTCTATAGTAGTCTAAATAATAAATAATAATTCTAATAAATAATAAATAAATCCTTCAATGTAAGACATGCACATAGGTAAGTGCTGCCTTTTCAAAGAATTTATTCATTATAATTAACTAATAAGATATTAACATTTTGCCAATTTAATATGAGGTTCCATAGCAAAACTTGTTCCTTTATGACTCACACGGTAATAAAAATATTTACAATATTTACAGAAATTTGACCAGGTTCGATTCCTGGTCGCATATGAGAGTAATGTTAAAGGATTTGAATGCAATTTTTTTTAATCAATGTTTTAGTTCCTAAGACAAATTATCGTATCTGCTGTTGTTTGAGATTTGCCCTCACAAGATATCATATGAAGGTTTGGATACAAACTAAAAACTGAAATTAATTTCATATTTAGTACCGTTTATAAAAAAAATCTAAAATATTGAAATTCCTGGCATATGTATTATTTTCGCTGATTCGGTAATTGCTGCGAATGTCGATTATTGAATAAAAGTAAGTTAATACAACAAATTCTCTCAAATACCTATTAATTACTTCACTCACTCGTACAGGGTGCCCCTAATAGCACACTAGTTCATAAAGTAGGCACAACTTCACGTTAATCTCAAAAGGAATGGTATTGTGAAGCGTTATTTTGTTTGTAACAGACGCAAGGAGGAGCTGGTGCAGGCATTGCAAGAGATCTCAGTGGAAGACCGCAAGCGGCGGCTGTCGAACAGTAAGGCGGACCTGGCCGCAGCAGAGAAACGCATCAAGCAGATCAACAAGGAGATGGAGGAAGTCGAACGGAAGGTGCATGCGGCCGTCAAGACTGAGAAGGAGCTCAAGGTGGAACTCGACAAGTGGAGGAACAAGGTATATTTTCACCCCATTTACAGCGCTTATCGACTCGCGTTGAGTGTAGCCATCCTATTAATTATATGGGCAATATTCCAGGAAAAAGAAGCACAAGACAAGATGGAGGAGGACGCCAAAGGCCTGGAAAAGATGGCGTCTAAGGAAGTGATGCTGCAAGAGAAGATACAAGAGTCATTGGACAAGATCACGGCTCTAGGCACCCTATCGCATGCGCCTGATTTGCACGCAAAGTACCAAAAGATGTCGCTTAAACAGGTTATATATATATTTTTTTCAGATGTCTTTAGAATCCTGGCACGCCTCTCGTATGGGAGTGGAATATAGTCTGCAACTGCGCCAGTTAATTGAACAAAAGTTGCCATTCCTTTTTATCATTGCCCACACATAAACTGGTACTTTTTATTCCTTCAATTCTGATTTTTTTTTTATATTTATTTACACAAAGAAAAAATACATTGGGCGGTACACAGTTTAGGTGTACTATAAACTCAATTAAGTTTCTAGTGTACACCTGAGTTGTCTTCAATGGCAGAAATATAAACAGAATTTTTGTTACAAATACAGACAAAAGTAAAAAGTGAATATTTGTACAACTTTAACACTAAAATACAACAAACCTGCTCGTCCCACTCTAACATGCAGCTAACATATAAGTGCATCCTTGTTGACAACAAGAATGCACAATGCACACTTTCTACAGGTTGTTTTAATTTTATTAATCTTTATTTTAATAAAATAAACAATTTATAACAATGAATGATTGAAGTATGTTTTTCGCAATTTAGAATTCTACCACATAGTATTATATATATATAAAGCCTATATATATATATATAAAATAAAGCCTTTTATTTTGAACTACAAACACTCAGTAAGTTAAAATGGTGTTATAAAATATCTCTTAGTTCAGCATGGCTCTTTCCATTGAGATCTATCTCGCGCTACCCTTATCCAATGTTGTCCAGCCGTGAGTTTTAAATCATCTTCCCATTTGGTTAGTTAGTGTCCTCTACTGCGCTTGCCGTCTCTGGGGTACCAGTCAGACAATAGTGCTCCATTTGTTTTGCGTGTCTCTCATAATTTGGCCGGTCCATCTCCACTTCTGTTGGTCTATTCGTACAAATATATCTACTATTTTAGTCTTCTCTCTTATTGTGCTACTCCTCACTTTGTCTTGTTTCTTTATTCCTGTCATGCTTCTCTCCATGGCTTTCTGAAAATGTTCCAGTTTTTCTCTGTGTTGTTTGGTTAGTGACCAACTTTTACATCCGTAGATAATGACTGGAAGTACACAGGTGTCAAAAACTTCTTTTAGTGATCAGTACTTCTTCTATCCACCAGCTATTCTTCTGTTGATTTCTTTAGTAGTTTGATCTTTGTGAGAGATTATTTGCCCCAAGTAGCTGTATTCCTGCACATATTCGAGTGGTTTGTTGTCAATTTTGATACCTATATGTTTGGAGATTGTAAACAATTTTGTTTTAAACTTTCCTCATTTAGGGATTTTATCATTTCATCAAGGTTTGTCGAATTTTCCTCAAACAGTACTGTATCATCTGCAAATCTTAGATGGTTCAATTTTACACCGTGTATGTTAAGGCCAAAGTCATTCCTGTCCAGTTTGCTAAAAGCACTTTCCAATACGGCCGAGAATAATTTCGGTGATAAGGGTCCTCTTGTCTTACGCCTCTTTTGATCTTGAACTTTTTATCCAGAGATAAATGTTCTTAAATAGATTTAAATAGATGTTCTTAATAATTTTTATGTATTTTGATGGTATCCCTTGTTGTTCCAGTCTCTCCCATATGGCTTTATGATTTATGCTGTCCAAGACTTTGGAATAGTCGATAAATGCCATATATAAATACTTATTGTATTCCTTGTAATTTTTTTTTGTAAAAAAAAAACCAGATAATATGTTGATAAGTAAATAATGGGATATATAAATAATTTATCGTACAAATGTCCACTAGCACTGAAATGGCACTAGATGAAAAGGGTTATTTGAGTGGAAAAATTACTTTGTTGTACTAGAATAATACAATCTTAAGCGCAGAAATGCTATATTTTCTACTTTGCTACAGCTCTTCAAAGAATTGGAGAAGGCAAACCAACACTTGAAGAAATATAACCACGTTAACAAGAAGGCTCTGGACCAATTCGTCAGTTTCTCTGAACAAAAGGAAAAATTGTACAACAGAAAGGAGGAACTGGATATAGGGTGAGTGTTTTTAATAACATTTTGTGGAAATAGTCAATATTATTTTAATAAAAATAAAACTAAGTTTGTAACAACATAACTTACCGAATATATAATCTCTTCATAATTATATACCTTCTTAGTGCAGAAAATTAGTCCAAGATATTCAATTATGTGTTAAACTTTAGTGCTTAAATTTCATCATCAAATATAATTACTAAAATTTAATATAAAAAACTGGATTAATAACAATAATCCGCACTTATGTTGCTGAGGTAAAAAAAATAGTTTTTAGAATTTTTGTCTGTTTATCTGTTTGTCTGTGCGTTTGTACACGCTAATCTCAGAAATGGCTTAACCGATTTCAATGCGGGTTTTCTCTGATGTAGCAAGCTTCCCGTAACATTTAGTGTTTGTTTCATTCCAATCGGTTTACAAAACACAAAGTTACGCGCTATACCCGAATACTACACGTACGAAGTTGCGGGCTTAGCTAGTCAACCATATTATATTTTTTAAGTGCAAAAGATACATATTTACAAAGGAAAACATACATTTAACTAATACTAATACATATTATGAATGCGCAAATGAGTTGGTTTGTTAGCATGTTTGTTACGATTTCACGCCTTAACTACTAAACCGTTCATGAAATTTTGTATACACATAGGGTATACAAAATTTCATGGATATAGGGTGAGAGTACTGTTCCCGAGGATCATCTAAAAAAAATTATCCTGTCGAATTTAAGCACCTACGAAAATGGGCCGCGGAAAAATGTTACTACCTACAGAATAAATTAATTAGATCACTAAATGAACTGGAAATACTTATTTTATATTTGATTCATTATTATTATTAAACAATAAATAGTATATCTTATTTATTTTACATTATTTTCACTTTCAAATTCATAAATTTGTTTAATAATTTTCAAATAAACGACTTCCTTGGCTATTGATGCGTACATAAAATCTAGGTGGTTGAAATTTTTCACACAAACACTACCATAGACATTAGGCAAATGGTGTTTAAGTAAATCCACATCGGACACATCTGATAACCAGTCGTTATCGCCGTAGTATAACAATACGGGCACTTTTACTTTGCTTAGGTCATAGTCAGGGGCGGTGCTCTGATTGTAGCGCTTAAAATTTTCACTACCGTAGTCGAAACGACAAAATCGCCCGGATTCCACTAACTGACCGTAATGAACAAACTGAGACGTGGAAGATCCACTGGGAATGTGCCCTGAGATGATTGGGAGCATAGATTTGTTTATGTGCCCATAGTTGTTGCCGATAATCATTTGTAAAATGTTATCACATCTCCAGATCCACATATTACAAAAAACTGAAGAGATTCTTTTGAAAAACTCGGTCGTCGGTGTATACATGTTGAAATTTGACATTAATTGTCCTAAAATGTTGTGGGCGGGCGAAAATAATTTCACAATGGGACTTTTTACATTTTTCATCCAAGCGACGGGTGCTAAAGATATCATCATCTTGATTTTCTCGTTGTATTCTGGCTTCAAGGAGTTCAAAACATAGAAGCTAGTGGTGCCCTGCGAATGGCCGATGTAGTACAAAGAATCATCCTTTGTCGTCTCGAGCGCGTAGTCAATCATCGCCGGCAGATCGTATAGACCTATTTCCTCCCAAGAAAAACGCCAGAATTCCGCCTGCGTTGTGTTCAAAGAAGTGTGTCTCAAACAGTATTTGTTGCCTCTAGAATTACCCATCCATACGTCGAATCCTTGCTCGGCCAAAATGTACCCTAGAGCATTTCCGGGCCCCTGTAAGACCCAACTGTCCGATGAGTCTAATATCCCGTGCATTAAGAACACCACTTTTGTCCTTTCGACACTGTCGCTGCCCGGAATTCTATGAAATGTCAACACATATCCATCAGTCGTGATCACAGTATGTTCTTCGATGGGATATCCGTATTTATGCGCTAATTGTGTAATATTTAAAAGCGCGTCGTCCTCTCTCGTCGAAGAGGAATCGCTTCGCATCACATTGGCCTGATTTTCACTGTAGTCTTTGAAACTGTTGAATAAATTTGAAAAACTCATAGCGCTTTCTATGATATTGGTAGCCACATTGATAAAATTAAAATCTTCATTACCCCATGACAGGTCAAAACCGAATATAGGCAGATTGGGTGTAAGTAATAATATAAAAGTGTATCCGAAATACATATTCATTGCGAGTTGTCTGTATAATGCAAGACGACAGATTTTGAAATAATTTTAATTGCTAATGTTTCGATATATAAATATATTAACAGCGTAATTTCTTTAATTATTTACCCTATTAGCCTGTATTCTATGAAATCACCTTATCTGACTCCCTAATTATCGTTACCTTGATCTTATTTTAATTACTCTATTACTCATTGTAAAATATTTGACATATTGCCTTCGACTTTCCATTTCTATTTCTTTTTGTAAACATTAACTTTATATTGGGATTATCTCCTCCATCTGTTTTATAAAAAACTATAGCTTTTGCCCGATACTTCATCCGTGTCGCTTTTTTTATCTTAGTGTACAGAATATAGAAATGTGTACGATTCTAGTGTTGCTAGATTTTTCCAAAGCATTTGATTCTTTAAATGTAAATCTTCTATAATTTTTTTATTGTGAATTTGACCCCGATGCAGTGCAGGGGTTTAGCAGCTAGCTTTGAAATCATTTTCAGAGTGCAAAGATTTTCATTGGTGATTTTCACTCATGGATTTTCATTGGTCTCTAGAAAATTGCCTGCTAATGGAGGAGTGTTTCAGAGACCTATACTGGGTCTTGTTTTGTTTCATCAGTATATTTGTAAACTCCACATTTATTCAGATGATATAATATACATATATCTTGCAAACCTAGCGATATAGAAGTCGCAATATACAAACTCATTGAGGATCTTGCTAGGATCGCTGCATGGTTTGTAAATAATTACATGCTTCTCAATCTGTGGTAATAAACAACAGCTTTCTTTCATACAGTCTGCTACTGTCACGCTCTTGGACGAGCCTATAGAAAGAGTATATGAAGGGCGGAATTTAGACTTATTGATGGATGTCGACTTAGCCACCAAAAACATATTAGTAATTGTATGAGGATTGCTTAAGTGACGTTAATATGTTCAACTTGTGGAGTGTCTTATTTTATATAAAATAAATAACATGAATAATACGGTTTGTGGTTTGTTCGTTTTGTTTTGTTGGCAAAAAGGCAAACATTAATTCAGCATGGCCAAAATGCCTGCACTCGTTTTTGTTTTGATATTCCTTGGCGATCACGTGTGATCCCATATTTAAATAAAATTTGTGCTACTCTTACTGACACTGCATCATGTCCATAAACGTCACAAATTTTTTTCGCGGCTTGAGTTGGATTTTTTCCTTTTTCGCAATAACATTTCTTCATTAGATTCACTCATTTTGACAGAAAGAAAAACAAATGTAAAATAACTGGAAACAACATTTTACTAATTTGTTTCTTTTTTTGAAATGTATCCTTTTTAATGTCATCAAAACCAGCCAGATACAAATAGCACAGCCAAAGAGATTTTATTATAAGTTTATACATATTAAATGCGACCTTTTCCCCGACCTACTATGTTGTAATTGACCGGTTATTTAATTCTTTCTTTTTTTATTTTATAATTAGAGTTCTATATACCTATTTGATTTTTAATAAATGGGTGACCTCACTATACCAGTGCAGGTGTTTATTAACCTGCATTATGCTGAGTTTTTTTTTTATTGAACGCGAGCCTTATTATCTGTTCGCAGCGGCGAGAAAATCCGCGAGCTGATAGAGACTTTAGAGCACCGGAAGCTGGAGGCGATCCAGTTCACGTTCAAGCAAGTAAGCAAAAATTTCACGGAGGTGTTCAAGAAGCTGGCGCCGCAGGGCAGGGGCAACTTGGTGATGCGAGCGGCCGAGGGAGAAGCCGAGTCGGCCACCGCCGACCAGTTCTCGGGCGTCGGTATCCGCGTCTCGTTCACGGGCGGGGAGGGCGATATGCGAGAGATGAACCAACTGTCGGGTGGTCAGAAGTCGCTCGTGGCGCTCGCCTTGATATTCGCCATACAGAAGTGCGATCCTGCCCCCTTCTACCTCTTCGACGAGATCGACCAGGCACTGGACGCTCAGCACCGTAAGGCCATCGCCAATATGATCCACGAGCTGTCCTCCTCGGCCCAATTCATCACGACCACGTTCAGGCCGGAGCTACTGGAGCACGCGCACAAGTTCTACGGCGTCAAGTTCCGTAACAAGGTGTCGCACGTCGAATGCGTCACTCGCGACGAAGCCAAGGATTTTGTGGAGGACAGCGCTACTCATGCTTAGGCCGTGTAAGTAGAGGCCACTTCTGTTTTATATGTACACCTTCTTAAAGTGCCTCGTGTATCTTAACACTTATTCGGACAATACATGGAGAAAGAAAAGAGGTAGGTAAGTAGGAATAACTCAAATGGGTGTTAAATTGAAAAACTCTCAAGCTAAAAAGCT
The DNA here is from genome assembly GCA_910589475.2 of Bembecia ichneumoniformis. Classification (NCBI taxonomy): domain Eukaryota; kingdom Metazoa; phylum Arthropoda; class Insecta; order Lepidoptera; family Sesiidae; genus Bembecia; species Bembecia ichneumoniformis. The sequence goes on from OU342531.1 coordinate 2,424,465, forward strand.
CAAGCTGCCATTAAATTGGCATAATATTGGCCAGAATGGCGCTTGTCTAGCATTGGTGGTGGTGGTTTGATACATATGATTGGTTGGTAGTTGATGAAACCACCGTAAAAAATGCTACTACAGCGTCTCCTATTTAATGGTGGCTGACGGATACTTGAATAGTGTTCGTCCTCCTTACCTTTCTTCTCCATGGTCCAGTATGAGAGAAGTGTGGGTACTCTACATTTTCTCATGTTGACCTGAGTTTCGAAATTTTAAATTGTGCAGCTCGTTCTTACTGAACAGTAAAATTCGTTGCACAAATATCGAATGTAGTAGTATTCGTATTCATTTTCCCTAAAAAAGAAAAGCTTAAAACTGTTAGGGTTTGACAGTGTCCTTGTATCCCATGTCTTAACAGGCGACGGCGACCGTCAGGCCGAGAGGACCTATCACCTTTTATCTTGTACTTTCATGTTTAGAACTATACTATACTATACAACTATTCTCCCTTCAAATTCAGCATTATACAGGCGATCAATCCAAATGGGTCAGTGAAGGCATACCTGAAACCATAATATGTACGAAAATTTGTTCTTAGGAACTAAGACTTCTATTTTTGAACTAAGAAAAACTACATTCAAACTTTTGTAAATTATCCTCGTACGACTCATACGCCACCGAATCGCGAAATTGCAATTGTTTTTTTTTTACCGTAGCTGATAGTGTGAGTCTTAAGGAATAAAATTTGCTACGGAACCTTTTATAAAAAACTAACGACCCGCCCCCGGCTTCGCTCGTGGTGCAATTTTTATATATATGAACATTCCCCGTTTATCCCTCTTTCCATTAGTGGAAACCGAATTAAAATCGGTCTACCCGTTCACGCGTGATGCCGTGACCAAGGGAAATGGGGATTCATTTTTATATATAGAGATAAAGAAAAATGTCTACAATTTAAATAATTGGCAAAATGTTAATATCATATCAGTTCATTATAATGAATCTATTATTTATTATTATTATTAATGTTTATTCTTTATGATCCACATTATCAAATTAGGGTAATGAAAATAATTTCGTTTTTTTATAGAGTAGCCCTTACTGACATGTTTGTATTAATCACCTGTATATTTAAAAAAAAGTCGAAAAAGCTGACTTTTACAGATTAAACATATAAATGCTAATTATACAAGCCTGTCTTTTATTCTAGTTGTTGTATGGTAGTCTTATCAATCGTGGTAATCTCAAGTATTTTAATAATCCATATAATGATTTTTACAGGTCCCCTTCTGTGTGTCGACCGACAAATATAGAAATTATATGCCAACGAATTAGCTAAGGAGCTAGCTGAACCATGTCAGAGTGACCTGTTTAGTTTTTTTTTTTTTTTTACTTAAGATTTATGGAATGTGTCTTACATACAATTTTTGTTATGGTTGTTAAGCATTATATGATTTAATTATAGACTTAAATACATTCACGTTGGTTTTTTATTGCACACGAGGGTACCATCTATTCACAACACAAAAAAATATGTTGTGAATATTAATATTTGTTCAGGAAATTACCACGTTATAGTTTATGTTTGTTCTAACTTGGCTACTCTTTACATTTACGTTTTTAGTGGTATGGTATTTTCATAAGTTTAAAACAGATTTACAAGTACACTCATTACTTGGAAGTTTTTTGGACAATGGAATCGGACATATTGGCAAAACAAAACCTGAAATCATGTATTTTAAGATACTTAATTCCGCTTTATTTTCTAAATTTACATATATCAAATCTTTTTTTTAAAGTCATTAAAGTGACTGAAAAATGGTCTCGATTTATTAATATGAGGATGGTGAACAGACTGGCATGAAAAGATGAATGCTCATTACACATCAACACGAAAATTTTTATGTAATGTAAAATTAAGATTGCCATTGAATTATAAGACGTGTACATTTGAATATAATATTGTTTTTATCTGGGTTATAGTTTCGACCCTGCTCACATAGAAAATTTTTTTATGCCAAGTTTGTGAAAGAATGATTATCCCCCCTTGCTTCACACGCTTGCGTAGGCGTTTATAGTGTCCGGTCGCCATACCTATGCGACCCATTTGCATCTCCGTCGAGTGCGCGCCCGCCGGTACATCAGTACATGCGACAGTGATGCGAAACGATGGTTTTGCTTTCTCAACTATTATGCATCCCTTCGTACCTATACCTAATTAGGTTCCATCGTAAAAAAATAGGGCAATTTTATAATTAAACTCATTCCAATACTACATACGGTGTTTCATTAAACCCATAATCGCCAAAAAAATAAAAAAATACTATTTTATTTTTCAAATAAATCAATAAGTACTTTAAACGTTATTGTGTTTAACTCAATGTGCGTTCTTTTAAAATTTCCGCTAAATTTTTTTGCCTCAGGGCCACCGCTATAGCGCTGGTTGTATAAACTTCGATCATTTTTTTTTCTCTCGCTAGAAAGTATATTTATGTTCTGTGGTGTGGAGCCTTGGACCAATGTGCCAGTCAAAGATAATTGTATTAGTCTATAGATGGAACAATAAAAATTGAAGATTCCTTCGATACTCGATACCCGTCTTTCTAATAGCTGCATGTCGTATGTTAAAAAGAGATAACAATAGCCGAATATGACGTCTTAAAACGCTGCGCGCCATAAAAAAGGCAACGTCATATTTGTTTATATCATGCTGGTTAACAAGCGCGTTTAGCTTTATGTGATTTAAAATACTTAAAAATCTGAAAGTATGATTTCATAAATCTGTTGCTTGCCAAGAATGGCTTGTACTGTTCCCGTTTGTCCAAGTAGAGTGGGTGTTTTGAAGGAGAATAATGGAAACATATCATTTCACCGGTAAGTCGCACAGCTCGCACTCATTAATTTTGGTGTTTTGTAAACAAATTTTTATAATTATTTACTAAAAATGAATCATTGTACATGCATACACAGCTCTAAGGTTGATTTATTTAAAGAAAAGCTGGTGTTTATAACTAAAATTTACAAAAACCAAAGTTAATCGGAATTTTTGACATTTGTCTTGCTTTATAGTGCTGTAGTCTGATCTTGATAAGTTTATCGATATCGATAACTAATTTATTTTTAGTACTCTACTAAAAATAAATTAGTTATCGATATCGTTGACAATTTCTAGCATTCACTACAGGTTGAAAGTAATTTTTATCAATTTATAACAGATTTCCCACCGACATCGATTTAAAAAAAAACGTGGACAAAAAATGTAAGAAAAGCCGACGATTGGAGAGCTTCGCAATATACAAGAATATGCTCGATGAACTTTGAAGATTCTTGCTTTCGCCAAGGATATCAGCGTATGCACTCGTATGCAGTGCCGACAATATTCCCAAAATTACCACCATCGTGTAAACCAGTAAGTAATATCTATAAGTTATAAAGAAGTTATGCTTCAATCTATGAAAATTATGAAAATCTTTTGAATAATTAATAACCAAAAACTATTTCTTTTCAGAAATTACCCAGAAAAAGAAAACTTACTAATAAATACGTGGATACCCAAGCGTCAACATTAACTGCAAGTCTTTAAATTAAAATGTTGACGAATCACAGATGAAAGATATCACAGATTAAAATGAAACGATATCACAGATTATCCAATCTGTGATATCGTTTCTAAAAATAAAACTTTAAGATTATCGAGTTTTTTTTCTCTCGTAATAAAATCCTACTCCCGTTCTACCCCTTAAGGATGGATTCTAAATATTTCTACTCAAAAAATAACTATTCTTTTGAAATATTTTGGTGAAATAAATGCGAGAGGTTGCATACAATCTCATACAACCGATTAGCAATGCGGCGAGTACCAGTACGCACCCACATTTTATTTATCAATATAAATAACCAAACAGTGCACCGAAACGCATTTAGCCATACTTTTTATCCGTCATATATTTAAAATCTATATCAACGATATCTAGTTATCAATAAAAATGCACAGCACTATTATACGCTATAACTTTAGCTTGCATTGTATAGTCAAAATGGAGACATTCACTCAACTTCGACCCGACAGATTATATATGTATGTCTCTTTCAATCTTATGGCAATTTGAAGGTGTTAGAAAGAATAAAATATTGCTGCATTTTGTGATCCATCTATAGGTACAGACTAATACAACATCTTTGGTGCCAGTATTCAATATTATTGGAGTTATTGGTCCAAGTGTGTCAATTCCAAGTTTGTCCATGGTCCAAGGTTTTAAACTGTTATACATATACTTTTATTTATATATCTAGTATTGTTCTGTGATCTGTCCACACAGGTCAGTATCAGTCTATCGTACTGTTGTTAATACCACAGTAATTATCTAACCTTTTTGCATTAACTTCTATCTGTGCTTAATGAAAACTATAAAATTGTCTTTCATGTATCTGTCTAACTTCTGTCGTAGTCAATGTATATATATTTTCACTAGTTTAATATTTTTTTAATTAAAACCTTATTCCAAGGTTTGTCTTATTATTTCAAGTACCTCCTTGCATCCTTGTGATTTTATTGGTTCTGTGGTCTTGCTAACCTCTCGCATGCCTCTCGCTCACAGAGGCTCTAGTATAGTATGAGTTTACGATACTACACTCGCTAGCGAGAACGTAAAATTTTTGTATGGAAAATCGTGAACTGTGGCTCTAGCATGAGTTTAAGATACTACTACACTCGCTAGCGAGAGCGTAAAAAATTTATATGGAAAATTGACAATTTGACATTGTCAGTTCACGATTTTCCATACAAAAGTTTTACGTTCTCGCTAGCTAGCGAGTGTAGTATCGTAAACTCATACTAGAGCCTCTGTCAATGTCAAATGGTCAATTTTCCATATAAATTTTTTACACTCTCGCTAGCGAGTGTATAGTACGGTCATTCTACGAATGCGTTTTTGACATTTCTTTATGTCCATTGCCTAAAGTTCATTTCCGAATAAACGATACAGAAAATGTATGGAATTGACACCTGTCAGAACAGTGGCTCTAGCATGAGTTTACGATACTACACTCGCTAGCGAGAGCGTAAAACATTTAATTGATAATTTAACATTGACAGTTCACGATTTCCCATACAAAAGTTTTACGTTCTCGCTAGCGAGTGTAGTAATGGTGTAGTATCGTAAACTCATACTAGAGCCTCGGCACTTATAATGGCCGCTGCTATCGCTCATCTCATCTCTCGCTATAGTATAATGCAATAATGAGGTTATATAATATTATGTTCTGTGTTTTTAACACAGACTTACCCACAGAACACTATTACTCCTTGTAGCGGAGTTACGATTACGACCAAAGATGTTGTATTAGCCTGTACCTACGACCATTACGACAGGCCGATTTTGAAAATTGATTCATCTTTCTGTTTTATTGACATGACATTGGCAGATAATGGCCATTTTCAAGATGAGCCGAATTGCCATATTTATGAAGAAGATAATAAGACAAGACAATCTTTCTGTTTTCATAGTTTTGAATATAAAAATATAACAAAAATAAAAGATAGCAGAAGTTATGAAATATTGCAATAACATCTTAAATTTTTAATCATAGAAAAAAATTACAAATTATTGTAGATTTAACAATAATAACATGTCTGCAAGGAGAAATGCGGTGGTGAGGATTTAATTTAATATATATTTATTTATTTTATTCTAGTTATAAGTATTTCACAGACTTGCCAGTTAGCTACGACATTACGACTTTCGTCAATACGAAATTAACGTTTCGTATTTATATGTTTATTAATAATTACAGGCCAATCCATACAGATGTCGGGGGCAATATTAGGGTGCTGTAAGTGTTTAGACTTGGGGAAAAACCAGAATTATAAATTGGTAGTCAGTAATAATAACCTTAATAAGAAAAAAGACTCGACCTATCACCCACCACAAGAAAAGTGGAAGATAATGTTTAATGTATCTGAGGTTACATACATTACTGGGATAGTGGTGTGTAAATAACCACTATAGTAATGCGTGTGCGGGAGCGGTTTTATAGGTATCCTGTGGTATTGGCTGGCGTTTTACACAAAATTAAGAGTGATCGAGTAACAGTACTTGATCACCCAATGCATCCAGGTCCAGGTGTCCTTCAGATGAGCAAGTTCAGCTTTGCGCCGGTCACCAACACAAATTATCGTCCAAAATGAAAACACTCCTTTAAGATTATAATGCGTTGCTAGGTTCATAAAGTGTTTTAAGTAAATTTTTGTTTATAAGTGAAGCAAGCGAGTTCACGTCTGCAATGGACGGCGACAAGAGAACAACTGCTGCCCTCTAGCTCGAAACTGCAAGAAGGATAGCACAACACACACACCCAACCAATTACCAATATTTTAACCAATCTAGCCCTATATTAGAATGTTACTTTTCAATCTATACTAAATAAATCTATACTAACAAAGAGTAGTATATACTAACAAAGAGGGCAGATTTTGTATGTCTGTTTATATGTGGAAGGTAATATGAGGAACTACTGCATATGTTTGAAAAATTCTATTGCTATTTGAAAATCTATTGTTTCAAAAATGGACTAAATAAAATAAAACACTACTGCAATAAAATCTAATCTTTTTGACTAGTGTAGAACTATGAATAGGTAATGAATTAGGGAAGTTACCATTCTCAATACCAAATTTTAAAAAAATGACTTAATTGCACTTATACCTTTCCGTTTCTATCAGCTGCATATTTTGATTATAATATAAATAAATATAAGAAGACATGTAAGGGAGTAACTTCATTTATTCAGCTCAGTACAGCTTATATGTCCATAGAAAACAGCAGTTTTGTATGGATATGCATACACTTCTGTTGAGCTTTAAAGTGTGTACACACACTGATTCTCTCTAATTTGACTTTTGTTTCAAATTCATACCAATATCCTGTCACAAAATATAATATAAATTTTCAGAAAAAAATTAAATCACTATGCTCAGTTACTTTAGGAGGATGCTTAGCATATCAAGTGATTTACTTTAAGAAGGATTTTAAGGGTTATTATGAAACAGTATTGCAGCCTACAAGTCAATATTTAAGACCTGAATGGGCACATAAACTAGGAGTTGCAGCAATCAAATTTGGAATATTTCCTCCCGAGTCTTATGAAGATCCTAAAATTTTAGTAAGTACTTACTTATTATTAGTTATTGTAAATGAAACAAAAATATATACCTATAGTATAGAAAATCACATATTGGCTCTTGCTCAGCCATTTATCAAAGCTTGTTATTGGAGCTAAAATAATAGTATGGCAAATGTAAAGAAAATTGTCAAATGTTTTATTATTTTACCATAATAATTTAACCATTATTTCATAGTTACATGCTTCCTATGCTTATACAAAAAATAACATACATACATAGATAATTTTAATATAGGCAGGTTCAACCCAAATGCTCTTAAATTGTTCCAGTATTTCAAAATATAGCAAATTTATATAACTATGTCCTCATCTAGCCTTGACTCTCTCCAAAGGTGATGCATGTTAGACTTGTAAAGGAATTTGAATGAAATAAAAAGCCTAACATTATATTTATATTTTATTGATTTTCAGAAAACAACTTTCCTCAACAATAGCCTTAGCAATCCAATTGGTATAGCAGCTGGTTTTGACAAGCATGGTGATGCTGTGATTGGATTGCGAAAACTAGGGTTCTCCATGGTAGAAGTGGGTTCCATTACTCCTTTGCCTCAACCAGGGAATCCTATTCCAAGGGTTTTCCGTCTGCCCGAAGATAAAGCTGTGATCAACAGATATGGTTTCAATAGTGAAGGACATAATATAGTTTATGAAAAAATGCAGAACATTGATAGAAGTTTATTGAACGGTGGATTGATTGGGATAAATTTAGGGAAAAACAAATTGTCCACTGATGCTGTCCATGACTACGTACTTGGCTTGGAAAAGTTTTCAAACATAGCAGATTATTTTGTTATAAATATTAGCAGGTATGATTATTATTGTTATTAGTAAACAAAGCAATGTTGTGTTCTTTTTTTTTTATAAAAATTAACTTGTAGGCTAATCTCAAACACATGCAGTCGCAAGGATGTTACTGACCCTATATTTTTCTTATCTATTAAACTGACTTAGATTGATTGATCTTGATGGGGGAAAATGTATTCTTTTTAATATCAACAGTCCTTAAAATATTTTCTTACAGCCCCAACACTCCAGGTTTGAGGACTTTACAGAAGAAAGAAGATCTGCAAAAGTTTCTCACTGAGATTAACAAGACCAGAAATGGCTTGCAAACTCATAAAAAGCCTCCGCTACTGCTAAAAATTGCTCCAGATTTGAGTTATGAGGAAAAAAAGGACATAGTTTCAGTTATTACAAAGAAAGAATGTCGGGTGGATGGACTTGTCATATCAAACACTACTTTAGATAGGTCTGATCTTCAAAATAAGGAGTATGCTGACGAAGTTGGTGGCCTAAGTGGGAGGCCGTTGACAAAGAAATCCACAGAGATGATTAGAGAAATGTACAAACTGACCAAAGGTAAGTGTAGCCTTAAGCGTCAGTTCTTACTGAAATGCGACGTGAAGTGGCAAAATGCTTGACGATACGCATTTTGCGTAGCAGCAAAACGCATCATGAATCTATGTTCGCATTGTGTACCGGGATGACGCGCTGTGCCGCGATACGCAGCGCAACGTCACGAGATGCATAGATAGAAAGAAAATGAGAAAAATTTAATAGTTAATTTTTGGTATTAATAATAATATATTTTTTAAAGTTATATTATATTTCCAGGTAGCATACCCATAATTGGTGTTGGTGGAGTGTTTACTGGTCAAGACGCATATGACAAAATTTTGGCAGGTGCCAGTGTGGTACAGATATACACAGCTATTATTTACCATGGACCACCAGTCGTTACCAAGATCAAACAGGAGTTGGCAGAACTCTTACAAAAGGATGGATACACTTGTGTAAATGATGCTGTAGGAAAAGGTGTAAAATGATATTGTTTTAGACAATTAGGTAATTTAATTAAACAATGACATATGTAAATATATTTTATGAAAATATACCTTAATATATTCTTTTTTCATGTTCCATTATTCCATTTCGTTATTTTGGTTCCACATGTTGATTTATGAAGATTGCTCAAAATTGTGTGGACAAGTGCAAGAAGGGTAGGTATATCAATTAAATTTTAAAATTAAACTACCCAAATTGCATAGAAGGGAAATGGTATTTTATTGGTATTGGTACCTAATAATATATTTTTAAATTATGTACCTATTATATTCCCAGGTACCATACCAAAAAAAGGCAGAAACACATTATTAAAAACGCGATGCGTGTTGAATCGAAGCATGCACATTTCACACGCCATTGATCCAGATTAGGGAATTCAATCCAGCACCTAACAGACAATCTTGCACATCCGCAAGATTGAACCATCAGTCCCGCGGATCCGCAAGATTTGCATGATTGTACAATATTTTAGAATTTTTAACCCACAAATTTAGTCAGTAAATGAAACAATAGAATTTACTTAGAAGACACAAATACACTGACGGACTCATAAACTGCATCAAAGTAATAGACGACTTTGAAATAAATATTTTTTAAGTATGCAAACTTTCTATACAGATTTAAATTGAAACCTCTAGATTGGTTCGTGAACTTTAAAACAGCGTATCCTTAAGTTTAAGTTTGTGTACTGGAAAGGACCTTAAGACTTTTTTGAAGAAAAAACAGAAATTTAAGGAAAATTGGTTTAATAAAAAAATTGGTTTTAACAATAGACACAAACTTTATGCAAGGGTTTATTTATGTTTTAATAGGGTGTATTACCCCCACGTGCCCTTATTACGGATTCTAATCGGTTCCGCATAGATTTTATTAGGGTTATTAAAAGATCTTGCGGAATATTGTCCCATTCTTCTGAAAGTGCTGTCACTGTCGTGGGCACAGGATTTCTCGCATATACAGCTCTTTTTAAATTGTCCCAAACATGCTCAATGGGATTAAGATCCGGGCTGCGTGCTGGCCAATTCATTGTACGTATCCCAACCTCTTCGCAATATTGTCGATCTTGTGCAGCAGCGTGCGGCCGGGCATTATCCTGCATTAAAGTAAAATTTTCGCCTATGAATCCCATGTAAGGCACCACGTGATCTTCTAAGATCTCTGTTATGTAGCGATGTGCAGTCAAACCCCCTCTATTACCGTTTTGACGGACCATGTCTATGAACACAAGTTCTGTTCGCCCGTTCATCGATATGCCACCCCAGACCATACACGAACCGCCTCCAAAAGGAACACGCTCCTCAATGCAACTTTGAGCATATCGCTCCCCACGTCGACGATAGACTCTTCTGCGACCATCTGCACCATATAAACATGTCCTACACTCGTCCGTGAACAATACGGAGGCCCATTGCTCTTCTGTCCAATTTTGGGGGATCACGCGCAAATCTTAAGCGAGCTTGTCTGTGAGCTACAGACAACTTTGGACCATTTGCTGGTCTAAAAGGGGTGATATCCGCTTCCTTTAACCTTCTTCTTATTGTTCGTGCACTCACATTTACTCCACGCACTTCATTAAGCTCTGTTTTGATGTTAACTGACGTGAGGAAACGATTTCGCAGGGAAGTTGTAACAATAAATCGGTCATCACGACCGGTGGTTGCTCGAGTCCTGCCTGTACCACCTCTCCTTCTGTAAGAACCTGTCTCCACAAAACCTTCTGTATATTCTAGAAACCGTAGACTGGTTTAAATTTAAATTTCTACCAATCGTTCGTTGATCCAAACCCTCCCGCACCAGTGCTACAATTTGAGCCGCTTGTTCGGACGAAGTATCCATATTATAGTTCAAAAACTCTCGATGAGTTAAAAAACTAACCCAACAATTCTGCTGGTAACAATAATTCAATTGACAAAAGAATAAAAAATCAATGCGAATCAATTTAAAACTTTGCTTTAAATAACACGCAAATCTGATACTACGAGTAAATTTTCTTTTCCCGGCTATATTCATTTGTTTTACTGCAGTTCTATTTTTAAATTTTGCTTTTTTTTAAGATTAAGAGCCAGTCTCTCCATATTTATATAATTTAATATAAAAAGTTTGCATACTTATTAAAAAAAATCATTTCAAAGTAATCCTGAACTTTGATGCAGTTTATGAGTCCGTCAGTATAGTATAATCAAATTTTGATCAGAAATAATTATAAAAATCTAAATTACGTTATGTAAATTAAATTCCGAAAAGTTAAATTTAATAAAAAAAAAATAATGATATTCGGACACATGCTCTTGAAATTGTTTTCTACATAAGGTGTTTAAAGTGTCATCCTTTACATTTAATTTTTGCTGCACGTGTAGCCAGCAGCTGAAAATGCGCGATCAGATTCAACGCTCGTAGGTGGAACGGAAATAAAAAAGTTGTAAGTTGCTTCCAGATAATTCCCTCTGTTTCCTCCACATTCAAAAAGTCATTTCTCCTTTTATTATAAGATCGAGTGCTTATGTGCTTATTTTGATGATAGAAGGACAACGTTTAAACTGAGCAGAAAGGCCATCTTCCGATTATAAAAAGTGCTGCCATACAAATTTATGACTGTCGTATTCCACTTTAGCACTCATTGTCAAGTTCCCGATTCCAACTATAGCCAGTCATTAATTAATTAATTTTATTTAGAACGTTGCTGTTCAAATATAAAAATAAACTGATTATTTCAATCGCATGTCCCAATGTGTTCCCAATATGGAAATGAAATAGTGCAAGCAGAGTATAAAATCACGCGATATAATTTTGGGGAATCCCGTACAAAGAGAAATTCCCATTCACTAGTCACTCGACTCACTTGTCTACCAGATTTCGATTTGGGAATCTCCCTGTTATCGTGCATTCGTGCTACATGATGTTATGCGAATTCTGGCTGGTAAAAATAAAATGTTGCAAATGTTGCGGATCCCGCACCTGTAATCCCGCAAATTTCAAGCGGGATCCCGCTTCCGCGGGATTGCGGATCCGCGGGAATGCATTCCCTAATCCAGATTGACTTGATGCTGATCACGGTTCGAAATTATCAAGATAATTATGCTTCTTGATAACTATCCCCAGTATAAGAAATTCTAATATATTGTTTCATAACAAATAAAGTATAACAAAAAAATAAGTAAAACAAATAAATTTTATAATTTTTTAATTTAATTTCCAACACAAATCAACATTAATTAAAGGTAGATTGAGTTAAAATCAATGTCCGTCAGATTAGACATTATAAATAAAATCTTCATCCAATAGGGGATCGGACAAATTTTCAAGAGTGTTTTAAATTAATCTTCATGGATATTTATTCCCATAAAAAATACTATTTTATTTATTTATAGTCTTTTAGGTACTCAAAATCATGTTTTAATATTGTTTGTTTGAAAATGCCGCCAAAACGCCACGATAGTTCATCTGAGAGCTCGTAACGTCATTTGTGGTCATATCATAACAAAACAGCTGCATTGGCATAAGAGTGATTGCCCACAAATGACGTCACGCACTGTGATTGGTGTTTCAGTATAGATTAAAAATATTGTAAATAATAAAATTTTATTTCTTCATTTAAAAATATTTAATTAATTATATTAAATTATTATTCGATAAATAATCGTAAAAAATTATATATTTTCTTTCTAAGTACATTTTAGATTTTAATCTGATTACTGTCCGATCCCCTATTATGATTCTTTTTCCATTGGCTGGCTTTGTTGCAGTATTTTTTGTATTCGTGCAAATAAAGTACCATATTATTGGATTATTCTCACGCTCAATTCGCTCAAATTTAACACAATAAACAATATGTTTTAACACAATAAACAATATGTAACAAACAAACCAATGACACTCGAGTTCACTCAACTTTGTATAATCCGAACTGAATTTTTCTTGTGGGACGGCGAATGTGGCGCCCTCCTTAAGAGCGGAGAAATTTAAAATTACCGCTTAATTCATTAGGTGGCGCTACAAGCGGAAGTTTTTCTTTCCTTTTTTACTTCTCTGTCTTACTCTAATATTCTTTGGCTTGGGGCTTGGAGTTTGACATTAACATCAAAATAGACAGTGGCTCTAGCATGAGTTTACGATACTACACTCGCTAGCGAGAGCGTAAAACATTTATTATATGGAAAATTGATAATTTGACATTGACAGTTCACGATTTCCCATACAAAAGTTTTACGTTCTCGCTAGCGAGTGTAGTATCGTAAACTCATACTAGAGCCTCTGGAATTATGATTGATAAGAACACCAGAAATAAAAATCGTAGTTGTAGTAATAAAACAATATAATATACAAAAAAATTGGATAAATAAAGACCCTGATTTAGTTAATCCCCTCTCCACCCTACGAGCATTGGTCGAGATTAAAGTACTGATATGGAGGGTGTTACAATAAAAATTTTTTTTTTGGCGCTTTTTTTAAAACTTTAACCTCTTGCTACAGTAGCGCCACCCTAATTTAGCGCTTTTCAATATACACTTTTTGACACCCTACCTTCCATAGTTGAAGTATTTACTGGTCAAGACGCATATAAGAAAATTTTGGCAGGCGCCACGCCAACACCAACAGGAGTTGGTACTTACATAAGGATGGATATACTTGTGTAAATTTATTATGATGTTGGAAAAGGTGTAAAATGATACTCTCGTTTTTATACAATTAATTTAATAACACATTAACAACAACAAATATAAATAAATTTTGTTAAATATGCTTCTATCTTTAATGTCTCTTTTCGTGTGCCATTTCGTTTAGGAGTTCTGGTTACTCATTTTTTCGGTTTCACCTGATGATTTATAAAAATTATTCAAAAATGTGTGGACAACTGTAACAAGCTATATTAACTAAATTTTTAGTGACATGTGAAAATTTTATCTGAAGTCTTAAATCAAAACTAATATGGAGTAGCATTATGCCTGCCTTAGCCGACTACAAATTTCTACATGTTCTATACAACCAATTCATAACTATAGTTAGTTAGTTACTAAAACACAATTTGAATATTTATTATAGTCTTTACAATCACAAATTTGCAAAAAAAAAAGAATATGTTAGCAACCCAAAAGGGGTAATTAAATCTTATCTAATATTGTAAAACATACATATAATAAAATCGTAAACGAGCCGTGTCGGTACATTCAATATTTTTTCAAAAAAACATTTTTTCAAATTTGTACATGTTGTACTTACGTTACCTAGTTAAAAAAAATAGTTTTTACAACTGTTTGTCTGTGCGTTTGTGCACGCTAATCCCAGAAAGGGCTCTACCGATTTTTGCGGTTTTCATTGATGTATTGCAAAAAAGTTACGCGCTTTACCGAATACCACGCCTGCGAAGTCGCCGGCTCAGCTAGTAACAATAATAACAAAATTGAAAACATGTTATTTATTTACCTTCAATTTTGCATTTAGCTAGATGAGATTGCAAAAATTGTTTGCATTCTTCAAGATTTTTTACACTTCCCAAGTCAAACAGTACCAGATTTTGAAGGTTACTCAGTGATTTCAATTCCTTAACTCCTTCATCCGTTATGTCTAAGCACTTTGATATTTGGACATGCGTGAGAGTATTTTTTCCATATGAAAGTCCCGTCATGGCTCTGTTGTCAATGTAACTACAGTTGTGTAGTAAAATCCTCTTTAACTTGGCACAGCCACCTGAAATTTTTTTCATTAAGATAAAATTGACAAGATACCAAATACCATTTTCCAAACAGTAGGAAAATTTCATTTTCCAAAATGGAAATATCCATAATAGATTTTTAATTTGTTCCTATTACGATTTAGTTTAAAGAAGATTTTGAAAGAGTTTTTTTTTTTTGAAGAGCATACTGTATTTAGATTTTATAAAATGGGCAGCCCTCTGGTATCAGTAACAAACACCTCCTAACAGGAGATAACAGTATGATTGGTGAAATGGGACATAAGGCAATAGCCCTTTCTCCAATCCCTAAGGTAAGATACCTTATCCCTGTCAGAATTTAACAGTACAATTGCATGTCCCAAGCTATGGTAGCAACCTACCATCAAGTGTACCATAACTTATTTCTTTTTTATGAAAAACAACATTTTGTTTATATTATGCGAACCCGCCATACATTAGGAATCACCCGCCCATCGGCACAGCATGAGGTTATAATTTTCAATGCCAGTTTTTTTTAGTAGTCAACCTTTTTATATTTTAAATGATAATGTTTTTATTCTATTTATTGGTGTTATTGGATTATATTTCTAAATATACATTGTAAAACTATCTCTTAATGTTTAATTAACTTTATGGAAGTACTTTTTCTACAGTTTCTGAAATAATGGCTGTCACAAAAATGCCTAGTAACACTGAAATGTCATGAAACCAACAAATAAAACATTTAACTAACTAATAGACTAAGCGTAGGCATTTTTGCTCACCACTTTGCGGCATTTATTTTACTGTTAACATTTTTATACCCACTGTAACTTCTAAATGAAAGGTCCGATTCGAATAATTTATAGAAAAACGTGGTTAACCTTTATTATAAAATTATTTAGTTGGATAAGGATTGTCCACATGTTACAAATATCTTTTGATTCTACCTGTATTCCGAATGACTAATTTGAACAAAAAAAAACTACTCTTTGTAAATAATAATGAGTACTATAAGCGTATACATACGCCAAATAATGACTTAAGCAGTTTATTGATACCTTGGGTTACTTATTGTAATTTTCGTAGGGATTTCTAATATATATTTTTTAATAATATACAACTAATGTTACTCAGTACGATATGTAGCTTCCAAGAGGCGAAAGAATTTTTAAAATCATTGAAATAGTTCTTGAGTTTAATCCATTGCAAACAAACATAAAAAAAAAAATCAAATCTTTCCTCTTTATAATATTAGTGTAGATAATACATGATAATACAGTTATGAGTATACTGCAACATATAATATACACCAATTAACACGAAATTTAAGTATAAAATGTAGAAAGTATTATAAATAAAATTCCCTAAATAATACTGAATTCTATTGCATTGTTTGCAAGAACTAAACGAACAAATGTAGACACACGAGGCTAGGGATTCCATTTTAATCTATTTAGAATTGCTGAGTATTTTGTATTTGAAAAAGAATTTATTTAAATTTCATTTTTTTATTTAATTGTTAAAAAGGTTTGTAAATTCTGATATGCTAATCACGCTGACGGGCGGGTTCTGTATGCAAGTTTAGAATTTGCTTATTTTTTCAAAATCTTAATATCAGGAAGCCCTTTTGGGTATGACTATATTTCATTATATTATAATGAAAGAAGCCATTTGGCAAAACTTTATTTTTTGTATTGTTATTTGGCCTAGAAAGTCAAGTCTGAGGTCAGCCCGCCCATGAACGATATTGGCATGTGAATAAAGAATTTTCGCCCACCGATGGGCTGCTGAAAGTTGGTCTGTCATTTCAATAACTAACCATCATTACCTGAAGTAACAATATCAACTCTCTTTTTTAGTACTAAATATTTCAAAAGATAAAACTGTAATTATTTCTTATCAGCAGTTGCTGTAGCATCCTTATTAGTTAAGTATATTGTTAGTTACTTAAGTGTGGAAATCCATAATGTGATATTGAGGAGTTGGAACCATCAATTTCTAGAAGTTTGGGCACAGGGGAATTGTCGGAAGGCAACAAATTGTAATCTTTTAGCTTTTTGCCATCCTCCCAAGACACGGCGCCACCATTTCTAAGCACCCATTCTGCGCAAGCTCTATCGGGTCCCACTAATTTTATTCGATCAGGGTCTGGCTTATTAAACATCATATTCACATATTCCCAGAACGATCTCACTTGAACCGTTTTAAATATTAATTTCTGGGAAACCTAAAAAAAATGAGAAAGATAAACAAAATAATCGCTTTGTGTTCTATTGGTAATATTGTTATAAAAAAACAAAACGTACATTTTTACTGCGACGCAATGATAACATGTTTGGTTTATTCGTAACTTTTATATATCCAATTAATATAAAACCCAGAAAATATAAAACCCAGACTTCTGGTAATTTGTGGTTATTTTATTTGAAATTTGAAATATCGTAATTCGTAAACAGATCCTTTATTTATTTATAGGCATTACAGACAGACATTTATTTACTTTTTACTTTACACTTCTGCACTAGAATTGGCAACATTTCAACAATGTTAAAACGTAGTGATTATATAACTCTTTGAACAATGTCAACATCACAGACCATATTGCCATAATGCCATATAATATAATATTGTGTGGCTACAATTACAAAACAAATGAAAAGAGTTTAATTAACTGATTGCATAGAAAAATAACTTAAGATTGTTACCTAGAATTTTGTACGTAGAACTAGATCAAAAAGATAGAATATTTTTTTATAGGCGAGTAAATAATATTCGACTCAGAAGTTTTTTCACTATATGCCATTTATTTTTATTTTGACCTTCTACTTAAAATCTAACCAACCAACCTATTTTTAATCATCATTAAATAAGAAATAGACGGATGAAACCTTTTAAAATAAAACAGTGTATATTCGGTTTCACTAATTAATAGTAAGTATTATTAGAGAATGAAAATTCTTACTGAGAGTTTCAGGATTTTGATAAAAATAAGAGTGATTACAACTAATATTATAAATGAGAAAGTGAGTTTGTTTTTTTGTTACTCTTTCACACTTTAACTACCTACCTACTCAACCTATCAGCATACACATTGTCAGGGAAACAGAAAAGAACACAGTACCTGTCACCTGTTTAGCCATGGTTTAGCCCTTTATATTTTCGATATATTTTTGGTTTACATCAATTATCTATGCTAGCTGCACAGATCCATTGACACCTGAATAATTTGACAAATTGACAACTTGACAACAAATTGACAAATTGAAAAATTTGACAACTCGATATCATTGACACTTGAAAAATAAGCTGTCAACGTTCAGTTTTCTTTTATTTAACTTAAATGTTTGTAAATTGTAAATTTATTTAAGTACATAGGGATTAAAATTGCTTAAATGCAATTTAAGAAAGATGTCCGAATCATATGGTAAGAATTATAATATTTTTTCTACTCGATCTAAAAACTGCTTTATTTATGTCAATAGATCCATTTTCCATAACAATAACACTGCGTATGATTTTCCTTTATTAATTTTTCAGAATATTTGTTCAAATTCCTGGTGATTGGTAGTGCTGGGACTGGAAAATCAAGTCTATTAAATAATTTTATTGGTAACAAATGTTAGTATCGCTATTTACTAAAAATATTAAAAAAAAAACAGATGTTTGCTTTTTTGTTATACTCATGGATATAATAAAATAATGATATTCTATATTTGTAGTCAAAGAAGATAGATGTCACACTATCGGAGTTGAGTTTGGTTCCAAAATAATAAATATTGGTGGAAAATCTACCAAACTACAGATATGGGACACAGCGGGACAAGAACGGTTTCGTTCTGTAACTCGCTCATACTATAGAGGTGCAGCCGGAGCCCTTCTCGTGTACGATATTACATCACGAGACTCGTTCAATGCTCTCTCCAACTGGCTGAGAGATGCCCGTACCCTGGCTAGTCCAAACATAGTAATTCTATTAGTTGGTAACAAGAAAGACCTAGAAGAGTCTAGGGAAGTTACTTTTACAGAAGCAAGTCAATTTGCTCAAGAGAATGGTAAGTTAAAAGTGATTTTGGTCACATTCATTGGCCGTTTCCATCAAGAAAATACTTAGTTATTGTTCTGATGAAATTGGAATTCCTTATTTAGATTACGTTTATGCTGCGGCCCATACGGCGTGGGGCGCCTTGTGCTGGACACTGCATATATATAATACTATTGATCGTAGCATGATGTTATATAGCCTATAGCTTTCCTTGTAGAGATGGGCATATCATGTCCTCTATTGAATTGAACCTGGAACGGTTCATTTGCATTCTGGAATGTTACAATTTCCTCCTTGACGGTATTCATCTTAAATATATTAAGGACTTCAGTGTTTGTAATGAACCATGGTGCATTGCTGAGACTTTTCAATATAGAATTCTGAAGTCTTGGATGATACTTAAGTTTGAGACACCGGTGGAGCCCCAAAGCTGGATACCGATTAATATTAGTAATTAAAATTGTAAAATTAGTAATACTCGTAATACTAATTTGGTTAGTAGGTATTATCAGCAACAAAAGAGGAGAAAAATAAATCAATGCATATGAAGAAATCCATTTTTGTCAGAAAAATAACTGAATAATTTTTTTCCTGATGAAAATGGAATCTGACGTGTATTTCTTGTCTTGTTCATGTGGTGTTGTTCTCTGATTAATATTGATTCCTTTTTTCTTTAGAGCTAATGTTCTTGGAGACCAGTGCTAAAACAGGCGAAAATGTTGAAGAAGCATTCCTAAAGTGCTCCAAAACTATTCTTGCAAAAATTGAAACAGGAGAATTGGATCCTGAGAGGATTGGCTCTGGCATTCAATATGGGACGGGAACTACTTCTAAAAGGATAACCGTCCCAAAAAGGCCAACTCGTTCCCCATCTGAATGTGCCTGCATTGTTTAAATGTCTCTTCATTCGCTGTAATTAACTACTTATGATCTTTAATTGTGAATTATGGTTCTCATAGTTTTAATAAGAAATTACTTATTAATTAGGTAACACCCTGATTTAAACAATTTTTATTCTTTTGTTACACATTTATAAACAAATTGACTAATGTTTAAATTTGATAATT
This sequence comes from Bembecia ichneumoniformis, assembly GCA_910589475.2. Lineage (NCBI taxonomy): Eukaryota > Metazoa > Arthropoda > Insecta > Lepidoptera > Sesiidae > Bembecia > Bembecia ichneumoniformis. Next base: position 2,444,236 of record OU342531.1, read on the forward strand.
TAAAAAAGATAATGGTTGTATAAACTTATCTGTAATTTTTAAGTGTTAAATCTATACTAAACATAGATAAGTAGTTTAGTAAAAGTGAAAAAAAAAACAGCACTATTTTTTTACTACAATTTCTGAACTCTACATAGCACTTTTTGGGTGACTTAGGAATGATCATAAACCTGGGTTGTGACATGATTTAATCACCTGTGGTATGTTAGAATAAAATATACTAAACTATAAGTGCTTATTAATACAGTAGAATCCCGATTATCCGAACATCCGATTATCCGGACTCGTTCATCTCGGCTCTCAAGGCTGATTTTCATTGATCCCGTAGCTGGTTCCAGAGTCACTGGATTCCAGCGTTGGATTGCCACTGGCACTGGATCGCGCCGTTTACATATAATCCAGTAGACATTCTTACTTTGTTGACGTGACAACAAGTTTGTAGCGAAAATGAGTGGTTCACCACAGGCGGCGACTGGTGCCAGCGGGTTTACACGGATCCAGTGACGCTGGCACGGGGTGCGCGGGCCGGACACTGAATTGAAAAGTAGGAACGTGGTTTATTCCGATCCAGTGCTGGATACTGGACGCTGTACTGGATTGAATATGTTTACACTAATCCAGTGACGCTGGATCCAGCTACTGGATCAATGAAAATCAGCCTTAATTGTTAATTTAAAAAATTTTGACGGTGCTACGGGACATGTTACGACTCCCGCTCTCATTTGTTTGCGGTATAGTGTTTGTTATTGTTTCATTTTCTTAAATAGCGTTTAACTGAAAGGTTGTCTTTTATTTTGGTCTACATTTTGTGTTGGAAATTTAAAATGTCCAAGCGAAAAAGAGAGTCTCTTAATGTCTTTATTAAAATTTGCATATTATTTGATTTGCTTTGAAATCGATTATACGGAATACTCCTGATTTTATTTGATCAGGATAATCGGGATTTTACTGTATATCATTTTATGATTTATGTGTCAATGTTACAATTTATGTAATTGCAGTGAAGACGACTTTTTATTTTTGTCCAGTAAGAGGAAAGAAGACCAGTAAGAAGTCAAGAAAGAAGAAAAATTTTTACTAGTTACTTCTTACATCAAGACAATATAAACTTACATAATTTAATACAAAATTTGTATTAATGATCCCTAGAAAAAAATAGGATTTTTAGATAGAGCATGAATAACAGCTATAAAAAATCCACTGTACAGTCGAAATCAGTGATGAGACAACCCTACACTTTAGTACACATGTTAGATTAGTTGGAGAGTTTGAACCAATAACTTAGCTGTACTACTCACTATAGCCACAAATATCTTCATTACTTGGGATAAGAAGCTGCTCCATGTGGTCTGAATGGGTAGAGATTTTATCTTGAAAATGAAATTTCAGAATACTTATTTAGTAATTGTAGAACAAGCTCATTGTAGAGCTGTTTTCTTCCTGCTGTAAAATGGGGATTTTAATTTTTTTTAAGAAATACCTGCAACGCATTTGCACCCTGTCAGCCACCATTAAGTACCTAGGCGATCAGCGTGCCTATCGCTGTTTGCTGTAAAAATCTGATAAGAATGTGCGAAAGTCTCAGTGTATTGGCTGATAGCAAATTGAGTAGGAATTGCCAAAGAGCAAAGAGACTAAATTTTGCACTAATGTCGTGTTTGTAAACATTCGTGTCTAAATTGTATTTTTAGGTTTAATGTCGACTTTTTAATTATTTTGATTTTAATAATACAATCAGTTATAAAAGAATTTCTTTTATTTTTCTTGTTGCTCGTGGTGAAATTCAAATTCGTCCGGTGAGTACTTGATTGCAATACACAAACCCTAACTGTAGGTATGGCTGGACAAAGATACAACTTTATTAGTTACTATCTGGCATGCTATAATTAGAGGTAGGTAAGATGGAGAATTCATTGATTTTTTGTAATTTTTTTATAGCAATGAGTGAAAATGAATACGTGCAACTATTGCTACTGATAGAAGCCAGTTGGACGAGTGGTGAGGGTGTTTGCCTTAACACTGTCCTAGGGTTCCCGGGTTCGATTCCTGGCAAGATCAACTTTGAAAAATGAACTTTTCAAATTTGGCTCTCATCTGGAAAGTAGTGGCAGGGCATACTGCGTTTCGCAGTCATTTGGCGGCAATAATCACCGCCTTATAGAAGACCACCGTGAAATCACAGCATGTGTGCTGTTGTTTTGGTGAGTAAGGGATGCCAGATTTCCCTATCCGCCCTCCTTAATCCTACTGTCGTCGGCAGCGCACTTGCAGCAGCTTTGGCTTTGCTCGAGGCGACGGTCGCCACCTACCATCTAGTGGACCGTCAGCCTGTCTGCCGATGTTAACATAAAAAAAGAAATAATTGAGACGAAAGCGTATTTATCTCTACCAGTAAGGACAGCTTGGAAGCGACGGGTGCACCCGCCGACTATACATACATAGTGAATAATAAAAATAAAAACACTTTCTTATATAAATTTATTTTTCAAATAAGTAACATTGCTTACAATTCTTACATGTAGGTAATTATTGGAGCTAACTATAATTTCTTTGTAATTCATCCCTAAACTGTATCAATATAATATATATTTTCCACTATGGTTAATTAACTGTTCAATTTGAACTTTTACTGCAAATCACATCACAGTTAATATCATTGTTACTGTGGAATCGAAAAAAGCGACGACAATTATTGTACAGAAGAAATAAAAATAACTACCTCATAATATGACAACAAAATATTTACACATTAAAATACACAATGGACGCATTACATAAATCCCGTGTAACGATGTGATATGTACATTCATGTTTTTCACATAAACGTATTGTGAGTTGTGTTAATCAGAGACCTATGGAATGTAACAACTTGCCAACTAAAATTTCAAAATTAAATTTAAAAAAAAATTGCAATGTCAATTTGAGTTTAAAAAAAGTTCTAAAGCATTTTGAGCGTTTGAGAAATGAAATTTTAAAATTCAAGCAAACAAACGCGTAACATTGTTTTAAAAATTCCCAAAGATCAATAAAGACACTCAGGGTAATTTTGGAAATTATATTCGTTCGCACTCATTACGTTGTCACATTATTTGATTAATCGCAATCAATTCGGTAAATTTTTCAACTAAAATAAACCGTAAAATATAACAGAATCACAACATACAATAATTAATTACAAATAAATATAATGTACACAAATCTTAATTAAATTATATTAATTACATATAAACTAGTAATAAGTTCGCTGCGAGGTTCGCAACGGTACCGTATCGACGAAAACTAACTTAGAATGCACTTAAAATGCACCTATTTATAAATCTAGGAACTAAAGCGATGTTTATGCGGCACATTAGACCGCGGCGTCACAATCCGCTAAGTACTCCGATTGGCCCAAGTTGTGGAGGTTTGTAATATTAGTGACATTTCAATATCGATTGTAAGTATGTTATACTTTATTTGCTTATTCGTGAAATATTCAAATGGAAAAACCGTCACGAGCGATAAATCATAATAAAGGGAGAGACTACATTTATTCGGTTCAGTGAACAGTTTCCATACAAAAGCTGTAAAAGCTGAATTGAGTTGAATAAATAATACATAGTTCCTTATATTATAGAAGCCTGTTTTTTTAAAATAAATAACAAGTGCGAGTTGAACTCGCGTGAAGAGGGTTCCGTACGATGTATTACCTATCCGCATAATATTGAGTGATTTACCATGTTATTTTAATATCATGGACTTCTTATAGGTTTTCCTATAAAATCTGTAAGTAGAAAACTAATTTCTGTATTTTTTTTAAATTTTAGATTCAGTAGTTTCGGAGATGGGGGGGGGGGGGGATGGTCGGACAGACGGACACACGAGTGATCCTATAAGGGTTCCATTTTTTATTCGGATGTACGGAACCCAAAGTCAAAATATCAAAGTAAGTTCGTACATTTTCAAAATGATCAAAGTAGTTTCACTAGAAATTTCACTTTGGTCATTAGGATTGAGGAACTAATCTTCGGAGATGGCTTGTTTCGTTCTTACGCAGAAAAAGATTTAATGGGGCAAAGTAATTTTAAAAACACTCAACCTCTGCAGCACTTGGGAGTACTCTGAGAATGTTTTACGCTTCTACAGAATCCTCTGTACTGTGTACTATTTCGAACATACGTACTAGCGCAATCACTGTACCTGCAGTTCTTGCGAAACGATATTCACATGAGTTAACGCTTGGCAACTAAACCAACATAACATCGACAATATATTTTTTTCGATTATACATAGTCCTAGTTCTATCACAGTAAAATATCAACACACATAAAAAACCTCTGTATTAAGTATAGTTCTTATCTAAAATTGAATATTTAAAAAAAAAATTCAGTGGGCATAGTAGCAACACTGCACAGGGATGCTGATAAAAATGAAATTTCGTTTGTACCGTTTATTACTTACATTAGCGAAACGGTATGCTTTGCGATCGGTAATGGAATGATAAAATAAAGACAATGACACACTACAATATGTACTCTATTTGTATGTAAATACGATTGAGATTCGCGCGCGTGAATGTTGAGAGTGAAGGTAGAAGGAGAAAAATTCACGTAACCACCACAATTGGGTATGTACAAAAATATGTATTATACATGTATATGTATACAAACGGCTATAATATATTTCGTATCTCACTTCGGACTGTAAATCTATTTATGATTTGTTTTAACAGTATTGTATAAAGTTACAATGTAATTATGCCATTTACATTGGCCACAAGACTACTTATTGCTAACGTAACTGTATGCGTTGAAAGCCGCCTATTCCCATTTGCCACCCAATGGCAATGGAGAAAAACTTCCCATCTGCCACCTGTAGAGAACCACCACTTATTTAAATATTACATTCTTTTTTTCTTCTTTTAATTTCCATTTCTAGTAAAATTTAACATATTTCGTCTCACCTTGCTCATGGGAACAAATCCCTTAAAGCCAAAACAGGTGGTAGATAGTTTGGATTTTTTTCCCAACCGCCACAGTGGCCAAATGGAAACGGTCCGCACAGAGTAGTGCGCGGCAGAACTTATCGTTCAACGTTAGATCGTCGACGTTGATACGGAATTGAAACTCAACACCATTTTGTGTCTTTAAAAATCAGTCTTTTCGCAATACTAGTGACATAAAAAAAAGTAAGTAAAAACGGAGGTGACGTTACATTAAAAACATTAAGTAGGCAACTTTCGAAAACCTGATTTTGTGACTAGACTAAATTTAATAAATAAGTACGCGAGAAACGTGTCGTGTCGTGTCGACAGAAATATTGAATGTGGGTGCATCACTTATTGCATTCGTCATAAAGCAAACTATTCACAAAGCAGTGCCTTCACACGATAACGTCAAAATTGGAGGCAGCTTACGATATCTGCAACAGTTTTTTTTCTTTTTTCGAACAAGCACTTATAAACTGCGATGTGACAACCCTAAAACATTGAGCCTAAACTTGTAGGTGACAAAATTATGTATAACCAATACAAGAAAATTAGGGTGTTATCGCTAGGGTTGTCAAAAAAAACTTTTTTGTGGAGAATATTGAACTACGGTTTGTACTGATAAAATAGGTTAACCGATCTCGTAAACATGCTTCAACTATTACATTGTTTAATGATCTATTAAAGGTTGGGTTTGGTTTACGCGACGGCGTTCTGTTGGATCTCACGACACGCGACGGCTGCCACTAGAGCCGCTCCACGCCCGCTACCGTCTTCTGACAGCATCAGATCGAACTGGAACAAAATTGTCACAGTTTTACAATGTTGTAAATGGTACAAAAATAAACGCTTGTCTCTGAAAATATTGAACAGATACTCAAAAACATAATGATAAGACTATTCCGAAAAATATAGTTTACTAGCTAATGACTTCGTCCGCGTGCCTTTTTTAGGTTAAAAATCATTTATTCTTATCTATAAAACATTAAATTTTTATCTATACATATAATAAAATCGTAAATGAGCCGTGTCTGTATATAATTTATACACGTTGTACTTACGTTACAAAGGTCAAAAAATAGGTTTTAGAATTTTTGTCTGTTTGTCTGTGCGTTTGTGTAAGCTAATCTCAGAAACGACTTAACCGATTTGAATGCGGTTTTCACTAATGTATTGTCGAAAGGTTCGCGTAACATTTAGTGTTTGTTTCATTCCAATCGGTTTACAAACAAAAAAATTACGCGCTATACCGAATACCACGCGTACGAAGTTGCGGGCTCAGCTAGTCTAAAACATTTTATTAATCCGTTACTAGGCAACCCTACATTTTATGACATTTTGTTTGTCCGTTTCTAGAAAACGCTACATTTTATGAAATCTTGTTTATCCGTTGCTAGGCAACCGTTTTTACGGCGCATGTCTGTTGACGACAGTGGCGCCGCCGCCACGATTTTTTTTAACCCCTCGTATGTCATCGTAGACGAGGGGTTAATATCCATAGTTGAAAAAGCAGCACTTTTTTCTGGATGAAAAATTTTCTGCATCCCTGACAACGTGTATGCAAAATTTCATGATGATCGATTTAGCGGTTTAGGCGTGAAAGCGTAACGAACAAACAAACTCACTTTCGCATTTATAATATTAATTAGGATGTTTTAATTTGAGAAAATTAAGTTGTCAATTCCAAGTCAGCGGTATATTATACTAAATTTTTACACTAAGACTTTATCTTACATTTTTTATCTTATGAGAAGTATGATTTTATGTGTACAAGGAAACCATATTTATCTAAGATTCAGATATATGTGTAAGTATCACTTAATTAAACAAATTAAAAAAAATGTAGAACTAATTTGTGACTTTTAAAGTTTATATTAGAAAATTATAATAAATTTATTAATTTTTAACATATACGATTAAACGAGATAACTCGTCGCCAAATAACAACAAGAATGTTTGCACTGCAAACGTAAGAAAAAAATGTAAACTATAGTTTCAACGACAGTAATGTTAATTCTATAGGTAGTGCGAGATTAAATTAATTCAGTCAGTTCTGTCAGTTTAGTTGTTTTTAAGCAGTCAGTAGATACAAACTATCAACGAATTGATTGAGAAAGATGGAATTGATTTCTACATTGATCTTGACACACTTCTCGGGACGACATTGAGCCGACGACGCCGATTGGAGTCATTGGTTATTTTTTATTGAGTTTAAAATTATTTCAATTAATACCTATTTAGTACTCAGCCGCTGAAATGATGCGTAAGAAAATCTCCGAGAATAATAAAATTCATCCTACTTAATAATCGCGAAAAGACACATTTTAAGTAGGTACAATAAAGTTTTGTACTTTGTACCTAATTAAGTGATTAGCTCATAAACAATACAGTCAAAAATTGAGGTAACCATGACCGACGCTTTTGTGATGGCGTTTTTTGTATTATTACATCATAATTATTTATAAGTATCATGATTTAAGTTTTTGTTTATTGCGATGTCCAGATAGGAAACGATTATTTTATTAAACGGGCATTGGTGCGATTACTTCTGGCCATTTTTTTTAAATGTAAAGACCGTCAGACAGGCTGACGGTCCACTTGATTGTAGGTGGCCACCGTCGCCTCTCTGAAGCTACGAAGTTGCGACGCACCTAAGAGACATGTCAAACAATGACCTTAAAATCTTGTTTGGAAAGCTCTCTTGAACTTCATTATCGAATTATTGTTATTGACGAAAATGAAATTGAAAAAAAAAAAAAAAAGAAAAAAAAGTTTTTCTGTCGGTTTTTGCCGGTACGGACTCAACACAACGGATTTTCACATTTTTCATTGTTTTATTATGAAAAGTGTAGAGAAAACTTTCCGTTTAAACTTGTAGAAAACAAGTTATGGCATTTTCATGGCTTTCGCTTGATAAATCCGCATTTAATTTGATGGTTTAACTTTAAAATACGGCGTTTCTTTTATAAACCAAGTCAATTAATTATGCTGTTGTGTTTCGGTGAGTAACCAAGGGATGCCAAAGCCCATTTCCCTATCACTTATCCTTAATCTTACTATGGTCGGCAACGCACATGTAGCACCTGTTGTTTTGCTTGTGTTATAGGCGACGGTAGCCACTTACAATCAAGTGGACCGTCAGCCCCTTTGACGGCCATTGCATAAATAAAAAAGAAATTGAACAATTTTTTGGACTTTACATATTATAATTCAATTAGCAGTAAATTGCGTACACTCTCGTCAAAATTCTACTAAAATAAAAGTTTCGAATGCCAGAAACCTGGAATTGTTTTTAAATATTTTGTATAACTGATTGGGAGGCGAATGAGATCCGTATTCACAGATCAAGGCTAACTTTAATAGTCGTTTTAAACAAAACTACGAGGCGTATGCAGTGTGCACTCCAAACACAAATATCCCTATCCCTTATCCTTAATCCTACTGTAGTCGGCAGCGCACCTGCCTGCAGCAGCTTTGGCGTTGCTTGTGTTATAGGCGACGGTAGCCACCTACCAACAAGTGGACCTTCAGTAACTTCAGACCAAAAAAAACTATAGACAGAGCCCTTTTAAAAAGTGAAGCCGGTTCCTGAAGATGTGTGCGTAACCCTACTTGTCGTATAGTGGCCATGCGTTTGTGTATGCAGTTAAAAATGTTATCCACTAACAGCTTTTATCCCAATTAATTATTATAATATTTACTAAACAAAAAATATAGTTAGGTATATCAACTATTCGCGTCCGACTATAGAGCGTCCGTCACCCTATTGCAGAATCGTCTTCCTATTACCTGCCTCACTTAAGGGTGTGTATTGTTCCGTCTATAGTTTTTGTCGGTCTGAGCTTGTAACATAAAAAAAAATCACAATAATAAAAAAAAATACATTAAAAAAATGATTATATTCGATCTTTGTTACTTATATGACGTGTGTCTTTGTTACCGTTATTATGTTACGTGGCTCTATTAAAAATTAAAGCCACATTAAAGCGTGTTTACTATTTAAAAGTAAGCATCAGTAGTAAGTCTCAGTCAAAGTCCAAAGTTCGCAGACAGATTGTATTCAAAACAAGTTTATCTTCAACAAGTCAATGTTACGAAAAAAGGGGCTCGTCTCGATATGGAATTATCTCCGAGATAAAAACCGGTTCGAAGGTTGCAACGATTTCTGGAGTCATGTTTATTCTACGAATAGTGAACAGATAATATTTTTCCTTAGTTTTAATAATAAAAATATATGATTTATAACAACACACACAGCTAGTAACTGTATAATATAATTATGGATCCTTAAATCAATTTTGCAACAATTATGGGTATAGATAAGTAAGTTTATATATAAATAAAAAATAGACAACATCCATTTACTTACTTTAAGTAAAGAGATGTTTCTGGTAAATGGAAAAAATATCTACTTTAGTCATTGAAAAACCTATCTAAGCTTTTGCTGAGATAGATCCGGCTCCTTAAGGAACAGATAGATCTATGGCTCCACGTTCATTGACTTGAAACCGTCGATGACTTCTGTCTGGGTACAACTCAACAATATACAAGTCCACAACTCATATGGTCATCGAACGGTGGCAAGTCAATGAACGTAGAGCCATAGACCTGCTGAAGAACATCCGTCGGCAACAGTTGTATATATTAATTTATCATATTTATAACATAATAATAATGTCAAATTAAAAAAAATGAGTATTTTGAAATTTGCAAAAGTATTTTCAAAGAAACATATCTTTTTTTTTTGGACATGCTACGTGCATCTAGTTTTGGAGTTTTAGTCCTATCCTAAAAGGATAGGGCATAGTCTGTTAAATTTTTTAAATTGAATCAATCACATTCATTAATGAATTTGTATCAAAAATAAAGCGTACAGCTTTTAAGTCCCATAAACAGTGAGTACATGTAAGATGTCGTATCATATGATGTTACATTCGATTTAGTAATGCCGCCTATGAAAGCAATTGAGTATCAATTTATCACTCGTCAATAAATATTCGCTTCTAGAATATTTACATTTTAATTTATAGGCGATTGTGAACAATATTGATTGTTATTTATAGTTGGTCAAATGAAAACTATTTGTTCAGGACACTTGTAACAACAGTTTATAACAATATCGAGAAATTGAAAATTTTGATTGTCCAATTTTGAAATTGAATTGTCCAATTTTTTTTTGTTTTAAAAATTCAACTCTAAATATATTTTATATGTTACAGATGAATTCCTGTTTAATGTAAATCTTTAAAAACCTTACGAGTGGCCTGAGTGAAGTTAAAAACACCAAACTAAAAACTTCCGTGCAGTTTTTAATGGAATGCAAATATCAAGGTTGATTAAACATAATATTGAATTGAATAACTGTTATAAAAATTAAACAGCAATAAATATTCAATTAATACGATTTAGTATGTAAATAAATTATAATTACTGTTTTTTTAATTTATCTTTGATCTGTTTACAACTTATCTTCATATAAGTTCAACAGGGTCAAACAAGTGAAGAAAAATATAAGTTAATGTTAAAAACACTTGTGAAAAACATTAAAACAACAAACTGTTTCGGTTATTGTCAATTTGAGAGAAACTCGGATTGACAACCGCCAGTGTTCTAATTGTCAAGTCAAACAGTTACGTCTAGATGAATAATATTTTAAAGAGAAAAGATTTGATATTTTGTATGTTCACCTATAGAAAGAAAGTAGCTTTAACGAGTAACATGGTTGTATTTAAAAAAAAAATAGAGATACCTACGAAAATTACAATAATTTTGATACTCAATGTATCAAAATATACAGGCTGGTAATTTGAGATGGGTCAGTAAGGACAGCTACCTAAACTATTGTGCCTAACCTAACTGTGCCGCCTTTTTTAAATTTAAAAACAATATTTGAACTTATTTTTCAGCTTCATTCGGTAAGAAATGTATGGAAGTAGTTTTTTGAGATTTTTGATGTTTCTAGTACTCTAACCTCAGGTGGTCCCATAGGGTCAATTTATCCTTAAGTAACAGAATCGATTGGCGCTATAAAACAAAACGTGAAAATTGACGTTTTTCCCGCTGACTACAATTTTTTCAAAATATTTTAATGCCGATGGGAATAACTATTAAAATTATGGATGGTCTCCTAAGTGTGTTTTGTTCTAGCTACAATGGTTTAGGTAGCTGCCCTTACTTACCTGTCTCAAATTACCACCCTGCATAAAAATCATATTAATCCTTATCCCAACTAAATAGTTTCATAATCCAGGTGGATTATGTATGTACCATGTACATACATGCATACTCTTTAAATTATTCAAATCGGATCTTCATTTACAAGCAGTATTAAAATATTAAAAGCAAAAAAACGTCTACCTAAAACATTTTATTTTTTGTTTACAAGCTTATATAATATCATAAGACCTTGACGGGTGGATGAGTGGTTAGGGTACTTGCCTTAACGCTCTGTTCTAGGGTTCCCGTGTTCGATTCCCGGCAGGGTCAACTTTGAAATATGAACTTTTCAAATTTGGCTCAGGTTTGGATCTGGAAAGAAGTGGCAGGGCACACTGCGTTTCCCAGTCATTTGGGCATCCCGTCTGGCGGCAGTAACCACCCCCTTACAGAAGAGAATCGTGAAATGACAAGACGTGTGCTGTTGTGTTTCGGTGAGTGAGTAAGGGAGTAACTATCCAATTCCTTATCCTTAATCCTAGTGTAGTTGGCAGCGCACTTACAGCAGCTATGAAGATGCTTGTGTTATAGGCGACGGTAGCCACCTACCATCAAGTGGACCGTCAGCCTGTCGATCTTAACATTAAAAAACAAGATGAGGTACACACGAACGAAGTCACGGGTATCGCTTAGTAATTTATAACAAAGTAGATCTGTCTGCTTTTGTGAAGTAAAAGAGTTATATGTAACAAAATTTCTCTTTTCCACTTGCTGTAATTGTGCTGTGTTCTAATCTCCTACACGAGTGAACCTATTTTGACGAGCCTGGTTCAAAGCATTAGGGTTGTTTATGCAGGAGATCTAAACGTGTGTCCTTGAGTGACAAATCGAGTATTTGTTTCGTGTTCGGCGGATTATGGATCCGCGATACGCCGTCACTGAGGACAGACATAGGTGAGCACTATGAATATCTATACCTGAATGCCAGGGTTGACGAGCTGCGCGATCTTTTCGCACATGAGCGCGTGGAAGTGAGGGTGGAAACGGTACACGGAGCCGTCGATGCCGACCGTGACTCGGGGCTCCGCCATCTTGTTCAACAGGGTGGCGATGCCGGCAGACACTAGGTGCGCGGCACGCCGGGACACGCGCGAGCACACGTGCCGCACGCCGCACATGTCCGCCTCCGTGGCGTGTGACAACCCTGCCAAATAACACTACTATTTACACAGTGCGCGTAACAACACAGGGAAACATTAGGATCAGCTCAAACCGAGCCGCGACGCTAAGCGTACACAGGTAGCAATTCAATATAGAACTAATTTACAACACTGTTCATTGAGTACCTACGCGATGCATCTAGAGACGGCGCACTGCGTATCGCGGCGCCGACGCCACTTTTACGTACTCACTGGAATGCGTGCCTTTGCAAGTAGTAAATAAGGTCTATAATTGTATACTTTGTCCAGCAACGTTTTTTTAAACATTGCTGCCTAAAGACACAAGACATTAAACTAAAGCCTTTGTCGCAAATTTCAACTGTCATTATATTATCAATCACTACCGATTTGGAATGCTCATTCAATGAGGAAGAATCTAAGAAATTTGAAAATAATCTCTTCAATTCCAAGCAAATTCACCAATCAAATAATCTTTAAGTACATAATTATGTAGCTATCTACTATGCTCCTATTAAATATTTTTTGTTCATCCACTATTTTAAATGTATCTACATATATATTACAAAATAAACTCGCTGTTTCTCCGCTAACTTCTTCAAAACCACCCAACGGATTTCGATACGGTTTTCACTAATAGAAGAAGCGATAAACGAGGAAGGGTTGCATCGCTAGTTTATTTAAATGCTTGAACATGGATTGTATAATTATGTCATTATGTTAACTTCGTAATTCGAATGAGATATCGAATCGTTTCAAAGTAAAGGGCGATAAGAGAATCCGGCTAGGGTCAGTCAGTAAGCAATTCATTGAATTAATATGACGCAATAATCATATTGGGTTTGAAATGAGCCCAACATAATTAATTGTATTTCATGACAAGCTTTGTGACGAGCAAATCCTAATAGAAAATAGAAAAACAATAAAAAAATGAAAAATGTGCGCGTGTAAGCTCCCACGCACGGCCGGAGTTTACACCTTAATTAAAACGTATAAAATTAAATGTATAAAAAAATCTCGTGTCAATAGATAACTGGATACCTACTTAATTACTTTAATTATTCATTTATGTTCGGTATAGGTAAACAGATGTCACTACTTTTTATGTTCAAATAGTTAATTTTTCGCCGCCATATGTCACTGCGCCGCCCGCCGGCAGGTTATAACGGCTATCGTTTCATTCCTCAAAGCGGACTACACTTTTCATGTAAGATTTCGACGTTTGCTTTTATAAACCCAGAGAATAGAATTAGGAAACATAAACAGGTGTGCCAGTTGTCACACAAATGTCACAGTGACAGATAACGTAACGCTTGTATTAATTATTTTACTCCTCATGAAATTTCCATACTGGGGGCCTTATATGAAAATCGATTCTTAAGGAGTAAATTGACTGACGTCTTTATAGCTGTTATACATTTGCCAGGCGTTGTTTCTTTATTTTTAGATAGCTGGTGCCCGCGTGGAATATATAGCCTATGTCCAAGTCCATCCTGAAGTTCTATTCTAACTATTGGTGAAATATTTTTTAAATCAGATGAGTAGTTTCGAAGATTACCTCCTACGTACAAACATACAAACTTTACATCTTTGTAGAGTGTATGTAACAATTGGAATGAATTTAAGTTCTTGAAGTTTTAACTTAATCTATTTATTGGCTCCCCTTGTTATGTAGCAAGCCCCTTGTTAGTCTATATAATGTCACTTCTGTTGGGAACTTGTTTATTCTTTCCAATATTTTATTTAAAAAAAAAATACAATATTAGGTGACGATCAGGCATAGCTTAAAGGATAGCTTAGTATAGTTAACCTACTTGAAATTTGTTCAATAGAAACGAGACTGTAATTCAAACGCATATTTCGTTTATATAAAACTTCAATTCTATGTAAAAATGTAAACATTAAAAACGATGATTTACTCATAAAATGGTCTTATTGTTTATTTATTGTGAACTATAATTTCTTATCTCATTATTTGTACATTAATGTTAGCCATTGACGTAAACGACATCGAATTAAATGATATGCAAAAAAAAATTATCGGATTCTTACGGACCTTAGGTACCTACATTTCATGTTTATTTAATTGCGTCAAGCAAAGGGTTTTTTTCATCGTACATGCAACAGCGTAAATTTTTTAATACAAAACAGGTTCCTTAATAATTTTACACTTCTATGTTTCATGGTAATTATTCCCTTACAGAAAGCTTGAGTAACATTTATTAATTTCCCCTTTTTTTACATATTGCTAGAATATTTAACAGTGGACACTTTGAAAATTTACAATTGCGTCTTATCAACACAATCGAGATTATGGCTGTTATCAAACGGTCCTGCAAGCGGTTATATAAATTGCCACTTATTATTTGCTGAGAATAGTGGATGACTTGCTCGTCACTCTATCAATTAAATAGCGGACAGATAACACAAGGAAAATTTTGTAGCAACAAAAATGTCTGATCGCTGCGGCTACTGTTGGCAACTATCAATTACGAACTGAGTTCACAGAGGACTCAACACGCTTACGTAAAAATCAGCCGCACGTATGTTTCGCAGGCAATACCTTACGTCTTACGTAATTACGTTTAATTGTAAACGCGCGCAAAGTTGTTGAACTGTAGTTCAAAAAGACTTAAATATTTTATACATCAAAAGAGAGCGATTCGAATTCTCGACTGAAATGGTATTCTTTATATTTTATGAAATATAAAGAACTGTTACAGTCTGTTACAGTCGGCATTATATTTTATACTAGCGACTCGTCACTGCCTCGTACATATGCATTTTAATATACACAAATCTTTCTCCATTGCAAAAATCTGTTTTTGGTTTCGAAGAAGTAAGTAGATAAACAGAAACAGGGAGCGGCTTTCTTTTATATGTATTTATTATTAAATTAGATAAGTAGAGAAGATAAAATACAAAGATACGAAAACCTGTATATACCTATCTATATTTTTAAAATTATTATGAATGTGACAATAAAAATGAATACACACACTGAACAAGGAGCACTAAAAAAGCAAAAATATATATATATGCATTAGCTGAGCCCGCAACTTCGTACGCATGGTATTCGGTATAGCGCGTAACTTTTTTGTTTGTAAACCGATTGGAATGAAACAAACACTAAATGTTACGGGAAGCTTGATACAATACAACAGTGAAAACCACATTCAAATCGGTTAAGCCGTTTCTGAGATTAGCGTGCACAAACGTACAGACAAACAGACAAAAATTCTAAAAACAATTTTTTTGATCTTGGTAAATTGCAATTGTAGAGATACAAATTACAAACGCATACAATCTGCTAATACGAGCTGATGACGCGCAGAGGCGCGAGTTTATAAGATGTCGTGTGTAAAGGCCCTTAGTCCTATTTGCAATAAAGAATATCTTAATTTATATATACATATTATAGTATAAGGAATTTATGCAAAAACTCACCAAGCTCCTCGAGGACTTCCATACAGCTGGTGTAGTCACCTTGCTTGTCCGATTCTATTTCCGACACATATTTGGTGTAAAACTTTCCATGCTCGAACAACAACTCTGACCCACGACCGCCGAACAAGAGGCCCATTTTGGTCAACTTCACTAGGACCAGACGCACCAACTCTCCCAAGTACATGCCCGATATCATCTTCTCTTGTCTGTAAAATCACGCACCGTAATCTAATCATATTTGCTTATATTCTTGAACATTTGGGCCCCAAAATTGGCGATTTTTAAATTAAACGGTGTTGAAATAGTAAATTAAGGATTTTAATCAATATTACACAATACAAATACATACATCATAGGTACGATTACATATATATGTTCTTCTAAAGAAAAACAAATACTTAGGTATTTTATGTACGTTATTAAAAATTGCGGAAAACCATTATAAACGAGGAAGGAAATCATATGGTTCAAATCTTAGATGCAACAAGGAAAATGTAACATTTCATAATGAATCATAATTATATTGACGTCAAACCGTCAATTTTCTTTGTAATTTTGCAAAGAAAACAAGAAAGTGAGTACCTTATTATATCATTGTTTATTCTTAAACACAAACGCCGAGTAAATAACTGGACAAATGTTGAACGCTGGTTAGAACCGCTTTCAAGGCAAAAAGACAAAGTAAAGAAATGATTACGTGGGTACTAAACTCACTTGTTTAAAATTCTATATATTTTATACAACCTCTATTAAAAAATTTTAAGTCAAGTGTTTTTTACAGAGTAGTACATCCAAATTTAAAAAAAATTAAGTATCACTTAAAAACCCACACAGATAAAATAATTTATATTGTATTAGATGAAATTAACACAATAAAAAAATTCTGTTAAAATTATCAGTGTAAAAATTATTGTAAAATTATCACAATAAATAAATGGTGCATTCTTTAGCTCCCAGAGCGCTCTTTCATCCACAGTGCCGTGCTTAGCATTAGAGTCGATATTTTAGGACAAATTTGTGGCGTAATAACTATTAAAGAAACACATTTGTATTTTTTATATTTATCCAAGATTACAATATAAAAGTGTCGATATGATAGTGACTAAAAATTCACCTATGCGTATATTATAGGGCGGTGCCCGCGATTTCATCCTCGTTTAAAAATGAAAAAAATAACAACCGAGAAAATATCTCACATCTTTATCGCTGTAACGGCGATGGCGTCACCACGGCGACAGTGGCGCCCAATTTATTATATTTTTAGTTTTTTCAGGATAAAAAGTATCCTATATGTTAATCCAGGTAATAAACTATATGTGTGCCAAATTTCATCCAAATCTGTTAAGCCGTAACAACATTGTCGCATTTATATTATAATACGGTCATTCTATTAAAACTATTTTGACATTTCTTTATGTCCATTGCATAAAATTCATTTTTGATTAAACGATATAGAAAATGTATGGAGATTGACACCTGTCAAAACGGAAATCATATAATGGCCGGAGTATAGTAGGATTAGAACACGAATATGACCTCGTTTATATATTCGTCTGTGCCGGTCTTCAAAGACCTTTCCAATATTAATGACTATATAGGCCTCATTTAATCATTACATTTTTTCATGTGGGTAAAGGCATATGCCTACTTCTGACTATTAACACAAGCCACAGGATAGAGAGACAGCAAGTGCGCTGTTGACCTTGATAAGATAAAAGCTACAGGATAAGAGAATGGACTTTGGATACTCTTACTCACTTACCTAAACACAACCGCACAAGTGCTGTTATTTCATGTTAAATTTCTGTTATTAATGGCGCCCAGACAGGCTACTAAAAAAGTTTATTTCGCGAATACATACAATCGTTCCTTATGACGCTAAGAAACCTATTTCAATTGAATAATAGACGAGTATCAGGGTAGTGTATTATCGGCAATAGTTTAATTAAACGTTATATGGAGACAAGTGTGTAAAGCAATATAACGCCATACATCTTTATTGCTGTTATACATTTGCCAGGCGTTGTTTCTTTATTTTTAGATAGCTGGTGTCGCGTGGAATATATTCTATTCTAACTATTGGTGAAAGATTTTTTTTAAATTGGACGAGTAGTTTCGATGATTACTTCCTGCATACAAACTTTACCTATTTCTAATGTTAGTATAGATAACACTTACATCTGTTTGCCGCGATTGATTGAGTTGGCGTCGACCTCTTTGTCGAATTCTGTTCTGACGAAGTCCAAGGCTCCGTCATCACCGAAGGCGCCCCACTCCGTGTTGATGAGCAATTCCGGTTTCTCGACATCGCCGTCAAACATCCCGCAGTTTTCCGTTTTTTCCACGTAACAAGCGTTACTGCCAGTGCCTGCATTTATATTTGTGGTTGAAGTTTTTTTTTTGTATGAATTTTAAAAATAAAATCTATTGCAAAAATCAAAAACCCAAAAAAATTAAAAACAAAAAAAACAAGTCAATTTTTATTTTTAAAGTGAATCTGTAAGCGTAGTAGGGTACACATTTTACAGTTTAAACATTCATCTATAAATTACATAGAATTTTTGTAACATATGTAGCATTTTTTGAGCGACCGTATTACGCCTGCCGTCGAATTAATTAAATTAGGATAAGCTCTAAAAACCAAAACCATTTTCACTTAAAAAACACAGTTATGTTAGCCATAGAAGGCAAACGTTACCATGTCACATTTAGGACTTAAATAAAATAATGTATTGCTTATTTTATTTAAGTATGTGACCAAGTTATGTAACATTTGCATTCGGAGATTGTAAGTACAGTCATAGAAAAAAATCACAACAAAAATTAATCATGAATTTTCTTTGATTGTACGAATTAATATCTGCGGCCAGCAACAAATGTCAATAAAAAGAATTCAACGTTGCGTTCAAACATTGCGGTTGAAAGAGAAAAAAGCCATGCATGGATAGTAATAAAAATGATTTTTTTTTGCATGAAAAATATACGTACGCCGCACACGTTGATAATAATTATCATTAATAGGGTAATAATTCTGCGTAAACTTCGCGTAATCAATACATTAGTTCGCGTCGCTTACACACCCACTAATTTTATCAACTTGAGCGTGATAAGGCGGTTAGTAATTGGAGCGACATTGAAAAAAAAAAGGTAGCAGATGAAAAAAAAAGTATGTAAATGCTTAACAAACAAGTAAAAACACCACAGAGCAATCAATAAGGTAAACCTACCAACGATGAGTCCTATTTTGCAGTTGTGGTTTTTCCACGCGCAGGACATCAACGTGCCCGTGGTGTCGTTCAGTATAGCGCATATGTCTATCTGAACGTCCTACAAGAGCGGAAATACATGCGTATAAGTAAAAAGATGACATTCCACAGAGTTCGTTTGTCGTAGAACGCGACATGCGTTTGATATGACTTCAACGATTGCCATAACAAACAGTGCATAGAATGTTGAGGATGATTGTATAGAGGCTTTCGGCATCGAAGCAACTCAGTTGATCCTTCAATTATTATTAAAAAAAAAAAAACTTTACAAAAAGAAAATATTTTTTAGTAATTACAAAAATAACGGGCAAAGAAAGCAACTGCATAATTCCAATTGGTTGTTTTTGTGTTCGATTCCAGGACTCGATGAATTTTGAAAATAAAAAATAAAAAGCAAACTAAAAAAATAAATGCACTCCTCTATCGAATCTAATGAAGCATAGTGCATAATAGCCGCCATTACTTGACAATGGGAACGAAAAAATATAAAAAAAATAACTACTAAAAAAATTATTATCTATGTATTGTTCCTAACACTGAAACGTCTTTTTAAAGCAATATTACATTCCCATCCTTAGTGGACACTTTTACGTCTACTACATAATAGTAAAAAAAGGAAATAACACAATAATGAAACACCAAGTTGCCACAATACAAGTGAAAACCTCTATTGGCTCTCATATTGGATCCAAGTTACATGCCTTACGGAGCTAAGAGAGAGCTCATCATCATCAACTCACCGATTATAATCCCTACACGGCAATATCGATCCTTATGCGCGCACGACATGAGTGTGCCGGTAGCATCGTTTAGGATGCCCATAACAGACAATGCAAGGTCCTGGAAAATGGCTAATTTAATACTAATCTTGGGGTTGCCATAATATAAATTGTTACGCTCCAACTGGTCTTCAAAAACAACATCTTTTGCCCCACAATCGCTTAACACTTTATTAATAGCTTCACTAATTACAATATTCACAAACCTTACTAACGCTAACATTTTAAAATATTTCATTAAGTTATCTTTGATCAATTTCCTCTTTGCCTGTCTTCCTATCTAATTTGGTATTTCGTGTCATAAAAATAAGGTATATTTTGTAATACCCTTGGCAACCTCTATGAGTCTCATCAGATCAAGTTCAGTGCAACTGAAACATTTTGAGATCAACATAAACTTCAACCTTAATTGTATAAGACTATCATATCTATTAATTGTATATATTAATTGTATAAGACTATCTAGCAATGGTAGACGCCAGTCAAGAATCTGTCAACTCTCCTTGGTCTACTATAAACACATAGTAGACTTCTAAAGGAGGTCTTAGAACTTTTCTACTTGTATCACTATTTTTATCGCTGCGGAAGTACTTTAATCTGAAGCCTCAACTTCATATCATAGTGTAGTGCATCATATCATAAAGAATGCTTTGTTTGCCTTGATCTTATCTAAAACTTGGTGATTAAATAAAAAAAAACATCCTCAATTGTTGAGTTGAAGGATGTCTTTGTTTTAGCAAAATTTACTTGAATTTTCCTATTTCCTTTACAATGTCAAAAATGTTAAGAATTAGATAGACCATAGATCATCTCAGAGAGATTATTGCGAGAATATCGTGTTGGTACTAGTAGTTTTGGATGCTGTATGAGTTTGAGCAAACAGTTGACCGTAACAAAACCAATAAAAGAAACGATAGGATAAATATAATTATGAATAGTGCCGCTTCTAAAAAATATAGAAATATTTCTGAAATTTACTATATTTTGGTACTATATAACAACATCAAGTCATGATTTCCCTGTAGTAAAGGAAAAGTAATTTATATGGCAAAACTCAAGGTAGGGTAAAACCTATTACAGCTTAGGATAGTTTTTGTGATTGTGTCACTTACCCCTCGTCTAGCTATAGCATCCTTCAGCCCTTGCACCACATCTTCACCGACAACTCCCGAGCAGGAAAAACCTTTCGTCCAACGCTGCAGAATTCCCTTTGTGAGTCCCAGTTGCTTCAGCGGGAAGCTGAATGTGAAACCAAGTGCCAAACGTTCCTCGTAAACACCATGTTCCTAAATAAGATAAACATTTGAATAAACATTTTTTTATATATTTCAAATATCTAATTAAATTTACAATCTACATATAAAAAGCTAATAGGTTACAAAACAAACAGTTCAGTACCTTTTTCTAGTTTGTTTGTGAAACAATTTTCCTATGTTTTTATTTCG
Source organism: Bembecia ichneumoniformis (assembly GCA_910589475.2). Classification (NCBI taxonomy): domain Eukaryota; kingdom Metazoa; phylum Arthropoda; class Insecta; order Lepidoptera; family Sesiidae; genus Bembecia; species Bembecia ichneumoniformis. Next base: position 2,465,473 of record OU342531.1, read on the forward strand.
AAGTCATTGACAAGCTTTAGTGTCATTGATAAAAATAAAATACAAAAAGTAAGTTTTTTATCACATCTTCAAAATTATTAGCATTTCTACCAGTGGGCAAACACTAGTCATTCGGTATTCGGCCGATAATAACCTTATAGACTGTTTTCACTTTCTATCAAGCAAATTATTTATTTTATTTCCATACACATACATAATAATATTATTTCTGGAGTACCTAATGCGAGATAATAAATTCCCAATTAAAAAAAGACAAGCTATAAACTAACTTGATTTTTATAATAATAAGTTTAAAAAACAAACATTATATCATTTAAACATCTTTATATAAAACATAAAATTTTGTGTCAAACAGTATCAACAAAATGTAAAAAATACCTAAGTAGTTGTTTTTTCACAAGTTCTTTGTTAGATACATTATGACTTTAATTAATTATGAATGAGAAGCACAAATTATATCTTTTCTGGAATAATTCTAGAACAGAACCACCACTGTGTTCTTAGATAAGTAGACATATAGTGGGCTGCATTTATTCCAAATATCAATAAATTTATTGTGTGTGATAAAATATTGTGTGTACTTAATTGTTTATTTGTTAATTATCAAGCAGGACTTTCACATATTGTAATCATTGTTCATACCTTCATAAAGTTAGCCAAACATTCAGCAATGTGATCAAATAACGCAAGTCCGGTGCCAGTCATAATGTGATGGGGGATGGCGTAAATTTTGGATTGCATGTCGAAGTGGTTCTCACCAAGGTTTATAATCAACACTCGAAAATTTGTTCCCCCTAAATCTAGCGCCAAGAATTTACCGCGTTCTGAAAAAAAAATTCTTCATAATTCTACAAATACCTACAAACTACAAAGATAGGTATCATTGTAACAAATAATATTGTCCTTGTTTATGGTCAATGGAGAGGGAGCATTTCTTTACACATAGGAGTAAAAAAATGTGTTTTTAATGGATTTTAACCCACATCATATTTGTCAGTGTCTTACTTATCTTACTATTTATTTAGATTCAATACTTAATTCTATAACTTATTACGATAACACAATTAGGTTTATGTTGATTTATAATTATTGCTACAATACATAGTAGAGTATTGATATGTATCGTTATTGCTAAATGTTTATAAAATAACTACCTACGAGTAAGATTAGGTAGGTACCTACTCGTAGTAAAATAATCATTCTAAATTTTTAGGTTAGGTAGATTCTTTTTCTTCTTCTTTTGGTTATGGCTCCATCAGATCTTCTCCGATGATTTTGTAAAACCTAACTTACACACTTGTAAAAATAGAAATATAAAAAACTCAAAATTCAAATTAAAATCAAAAGTAGCAGATCTCGAAACTAGTCAGGCTAGTCAGGCAAGCAGGCAAGTACAATTTTTTTCTTTTTTTTCCAAGTGATTATAATTATATACTCTTTGTTTTTTTCAAGCAGCGTGACTTTTTCGTAAGATAATCTACCAAAATCACTGCTAAAATCTACCAAAATCTACTAAGACCAATTTAAAATTCTACCAATGATATTTAAGTCGTTCTAGATAAAATAGTTTATAAACAGCATATGTCTTTGTTTTTATATTTTAATATCAATATTCATCATCCACTTTTTTTACATTTCTATATAGTAGATAGTTTTGCATCACTTTTAATAACTTGTACCTATCATGAATGATTCGGATTTAAAATGAGTACAGTTTTCTGCCTCTTTTACACCATCCTTGAGGTGTTAAATTGCCCGCACATTTTGATTACAGAATCTATGCGTACCAACAACCAACAACACTCAACAACTTACATGAGTAGGTATACCTAAGTATAAAATGTTTTAAGTGCCATAACTAATTTGATAAAACAATGTGTGGGGGAATCCCCTTCCATCAATGCTTAGATCGTTTTGTTTTGGGCTGGATTCATACATTTTTTACCAAATTTTCTTAAATACCGAATTTCTACTAAAATCTACTATGCAATTTTACACTACTAAATCTTTATTCCCTTGCCCTTAAATCTACTAAAAAAGTAGAAATCTACTAAAAGTGGTCACGCTGCCGTCAAGTCCAAATTTATAATTGTACATTTAATTAACTATTTGAATTTATATGTTTTGACATTTGCAAGAGAAGAGAAGAATTCTGCGGCGCAACGAATCATAGGTCAAAATAAAAATGAATGGATAAACAAGACGAAGATTGAATGACGAGAAGATTCCATATTCAAACTTTTTTGTAGTGTGGTCCAAGTCAATCAAGTAGAAAAAATGCTGGGTTGCCACTAATATACCTACTCACTTTTTTGTCAATGAAATGAATGAATATCCATTCATGAATAGTGTATAGTGAAATGGAGTAAACTTATGGCGTAACTATTAAGCGTCGTTACTTTTGTTTAAAAAACTCATTGATGCAAGAAAGTAAGTAGAAAAAGATTTGTGGATGTATTATTCTTATAAAAAATAGAGAATTTTTTTGTTCCGTAGGCTTCTCTATTTATAGTTTTAGTAAGTAATTTATTTTCTTATAGTCCACTCAAAAATAGCTTAGGTTTTGGTAATGCTGCAAATCTTTTATGGCACTTTGCCATCTGTGTTGTGAAATATTATAATATTGACTGAATAGAAAAAATCAGTGATCTTATAGATAAGCAACCCATATGTGTCAACAGTGTGTTTGTATATGTCCCATTGTTTATAAAAAACACTACAAAATATAGACACCTACCTTTTCCATTTGGTAAATCTTGTATATATGTGATCCAACATTTTACTATTGACTTCTCATGAGTATCCTTGCCGAGACCTTTGACAAGATCATTGTGGAGTCTGCGCATGATCTCCCTGAGCTGGTTGTCAGAAAGCTCAAGGATATCGCATTCTTCGCGAATCTGCAAAAAAATAAAAAAATGTGATCATTCCACGTCAATCTCGACAAGTACCTACACTGTGGTTTATATAGGTATGTAACTAGTACCCACCCATAACTATATTTTAAAATATAATTATGGTAACACAAATAATAACTTATGCATAAAATATCTCTTCGTATATTTAGGTGGGTATAATATTCATGATATGCTAGACTAAATAGTGACGTAGCAGAGGTAACAGCTAATTTTAGATTTTCGAACACAACTAGGCGGTTCAATAATCTAAAAATTATTTTATTCTAGGTGGACAGATAAAATTTCTGTGAGAAAAAATTTAAAACTCACTCACTCATTAATTTTAGACCTACTAATAAAAATTGTATAAAAAGTTACAAAGCCATTTATAACTTTTACAAATTAAAATAATAAAATAATAAATAAATGCACTTGCTCGCATACACTACTGTACTATAAAATATACAGCCGTTCATTATCGCGAACAAGTTCCACAAGGTCAAAGCGGTCATTACAACACAACTATTGCTTTCCAATCCAAACTTCAAAGCCGGCTTTCAAAATTCATGAAATATCATTATATCACTATTATATTAATTATGTGCACTTATGGGGCATTAGTAACTCACCCGAGGTAGATTATTGATGGCCATGCCCATTTTTATTTATTTTTTCACACAAATTGTATAGAGAAAAACTGTTATTTTTTTTATAACCAACACTATGGTTTATAATCTTGCACGCGACTTGCCAAACTCGCAATGAAATGAGGAATACGGCTGGTGGCCGTCGAATGCGCTCTATTCATACGAGTGCGATTATTTTCATTCATTATAAACTATTGTTGTCTCTTTCCGATACGTTAAAACGTCGTACTTTAGAAGAGAACGCAGTGTTGTTCGTGAGGAATAAAAATGGTAGTGACACAAAACAAATTTGAATGAAGTAATATCATTCAATTGGATATACCTACTATTTTGACTAGACGTGATATTTTATTGCATTTTCTATTGCATATACATATATATTTGATATCTGTTATTTCTCTTTTTAAACTGTACAACCGTATTTCTCCCAGGACGAGCCTCTTGGTGTAAGAATCTGATTGGTCAAAGCGTGGGCTCGATTCTGACGTCACAAACATTCCTCGACCTCTATTTATAAATTGCATTAGTAGTTGTGAGTGACTTTTACATGTGCGTTTGGTAATAATTGGTTGGATGTTTAACCGAATAATGTTAATTGTTTTAACCGTAAGATGAAAGAATTTGAAATTTTGAGTAATAAAGCGTTTAAAAACCTTACCTACTTAATGATTATTAATTTCATAATTTATATGAACAATAAATCTTAAACAGAATAGAAGAACCGAGTTTGTAATTTGGGTCGCATTTAGGCGGCCTGTGATAATGCTTGTAAATTGCGAGACGTGACAAAAAACTGCGGAAAACTGGTTTCAACCAGTTTACATTAGCAGAATGTGTTCGATCAGTGGAAAGGCGAAACGTCATCGCTCAGATGTTTATCACAATAATCGTATCTTATGTTAAGTTTTAGGTATTTTGCGATGGTTTTATTTTCAAGGTGATTAGTTCACACAATTTTAAAGTCATAATCTTTACGTTATGACATGTAGTTGCCATGGTTGCCATATGGCGCTGAAAGGTGGTTTCTAACTAACTGTGGGCCTCATATCTCGTAAGTTGCATTGCGAGATCCAATCAGGTACGAGGAGATCCGTAAACGGACGAAAGTTACCGACATAGCCCGGTGGATCAATAAGTTGACGTGGCAGTGAGCAGGCGACGTAATAATACCTATAGTACGGAAAGCCGACGGCTGCTGGGGCCGGAAGGTTATCGAGTGGAGGCCACGGACCGGCAAGTGCAGCGTAGGACGTCCACCCACAAGGTGGACAGACGACAAGGTGGATCCACGCCAGGGGCGGATCCAGGATTTCATTAGGGGGGGGCATTCTGACAAAGTTCAGGGTTAGGGTTAATATCACAAGTAATTTTTTTGTGTATTGTATTGCAAATACTTTTAACCCGCGTAATCGCGTATTTGAACTGTCTCAAATGTCTGACATGAATTAGGTATGAAACTTTCGATAACTTTGATTGATATGGATTATATTATTCTATATTCAGTTCATATATGAATTGAATTGTACTTGAATTGAATTGAAAAGTTAAGTCAAAAATATGGAATTCCTGGGTCTTTGGGGGAGGGGGGGGGGGTTCCGCCAATGATCCACGCTGTATCCGCCAATGATCCACGCTGCTTCTGATCGGTCCTGTTGAAAATTTACGGGGGAAGCCTATGTCCAGCAGCGAATGTCCTACGGCTGAGATGATGATGATGAATCTTTACAGTTATAAGAAAATTTAGACAAAAGATTTTTATGGTGTATAAAGTTGGGAAAATGAGGGGGTGTTGTGTTTATTTTTAAATGTAACTACTTTTGTTTGTCTCATACCTACGTCAGAAGATGAACGCACGCCGCGAGGCATTTTTTTGGCACACTATGCTCGAATTGTTTATTTTCTGTGGCCGTGTCTCGTGACAAGCACTATAGGTACTTGCGGTTATACCTACTTCATCACTAGAGTTCAGTTATTGATAGCACAGTCAAGACGTTAGCACAATCAAGACGTATTGTGCTTATTAGCCAAGCATCAATATAACATAACCGAGGTAGAAATTGCCTCAGAGATATCAATTAATCAGGGTGCGGCTTGATAAATGTGTTTAAAAAAATGATTACCCACATTTTATTATACCTATCTACACACATAGGCACTTAATAATCTATGTGCAAAAAATTATATCTACTTACCTACACCATTATTGCTTTATCTAAGTATGTCTACACCTTCAATGATTACCTGCAGTCTATACCTATTATCGATAGTACCTATGACTTGTTAGTCAATTTGTAAATTATCTAGGTGTATTAAATACAATAGGTACATTATTAATTCATTGGACTACTAAAAAAAGTTTATGGTGTCTTAAACCATCATTGCACACCTTTAAATTAGCAATCATAAATCACGAAAATGATGGACTAGAATGTGTAGGTACCAAAGATTGAAATCGCTGGTGGGTGGTAAATGAAAAGAAAGATATTATGTTCATGGCTTCTCTTTCTTACTCACGCACCGTTACGTTTTCTTTTTTTTTCGAGGGCTTGGTTATTAGACATTGCGGTATTCTAATCGATATTTACATTTTTTTGCCTCCAAATTTTGAGAAAAAAACTTTGTCAATCTAACCAAGTGGCCTTAAAAACAGCACAGTCATATTAATTTAACACTATAATCGGACCAGCAGGAAGAAAAAGTCTACATAGTTCAATAGGTCGAACCACATGCTTTTGTGATTGCTGGTGGTTCGATAAAGTTCGTCGATTATTAGTCCGATCGATCGAACTATGTAGTCAGACCATGGGACTACGACCGATATTGTAGTGTTAATTATAGTTAAAGCTATAATTGTTATTATTTAATACATTTGCGTCATCTTGTCAAGGAGCGGGAGTTAGAAAGAGTGTGAGCTCTTTTTGAGAGTACTCCTGTCCCGTTTGCTCGGTAGCTCAGTTAGTAGAGTATGCAAACGAAAAACTCAAAGAAAAACCAGCAAATAATAAATACTTATCTTGTAACTAATACCTACACTAACTTCTTATAGGAATAATAAGCTTTATTACGAAAGCATAAAAGGGGCAATTTTCAAAGAATTATGACAGAAACAAGGTCAGAGAAAATGTTAATGAATGTTTTTAATGAAGATGTTGTTAATGAAGACCATTAACAAACGAAAGAGAAGAAGAGATGGATTATCAGCTTATTCAACTGTTAGTAGATACCAATATTATAAGTTAATACTACATATTCAACTGTTAGTACGAATATTAATTCTTCAATCTACTGACAAATTCAGTCTAAAGGAGTGTTTTCTGATTAGCGTCAGTTATATAATAAGTATACCTATGTATAACAATATTCTGAACTCTGCATGCTGTTTAGGAACTTAATATTAACAAAAGAAAAAGTTAAGCGATTACTAGTTGATAAAAGTTATAAAAAAATTAAAAGATTATGATTCAATAGAGAATAGTATTTTTTATGTAATATTAAAATATTTGTACACTACTAAAAGGTAGAATGTAGGGAGCTTTATTTACTGTAAACCCCCCCTAGGTGGGCCATGACCTTATCGTGGTGGGGGGGCTTACCCTTGGTAATCCGGCGGGACGCAGGGGTCGGTGCTTGTTACCCGCATCGGCCTTTGCTCGTCCCGCCGGATTGGCTTGGGGGACAAAGAAGGCCCACACGACGTGGGCTCCGGGCGGGCTCCGTTCAACGGAGCTCGTGGCGGAGCGCAGCAAACTTTGATCGATAATGGAACCGGATACACAATTTTTCACATGACATTGGCAGACAATGGCCATTTTCAGAATGAGCCGAATTGCCATTTTTTTTTAAACAAAAAAAAAAAAAATTTACTGTAAAACCATGTCACTACACTACTCATCCAAACAAACCGTTCCAGTCAATTCAAAAAAGATTTTATCCATAGGTATTGTGTTGCGAAGTTTCACATGGATAAAATCTGTGTGTCAATTGTGTTTGATCTGAATACTTTCTACGCGTGATAATTAATAATTAATAACACCTCTATTAAGGTATTCATAGAGATTTGGACGTGTTTGATATCATACAAAAGGAAATAATTAATCGTCTGCTAACAAATATTTACTTAGCTGTTGAGACATTGAAATCTAATCAATCTAATCAAATAATGTGCAGGCAGACTGCCATTTCACGCCACTTCAGCAAAAAGCACTGATAAGCTAAAAGAACCGTAGAGATATCGCTGTTAGATAGTGTTTTTTTAATGTATGATTCACTATCTCACAGATATCATTGATTCATTTTGCGTCATGAAAATTTTCTTTAAGCCTTTAATCTATACATATAATAAAATCATAAACGAGCCGTACATTAAATATTTTTTTCAAAAAAACAATTTGTAGGCGTTGTTAGTTACCCAGGTAAAAAAAAACGTTTTTAGAGTTGTCTCTTTGTCTCTTTGTCTGTGTGTTTGTGCAAACTAATCTCAGAAACGGCTTAACTGTTTTCACTGAGATATTATAGCAAGCTTCCTGTAACATTTAGTTTTGTTTCATTCCAAGCGTTTACAAACAAAAAAGTTACGCGCTATATCAAATTTGCGCTTACGCTTACGAAGTTGCGGGCTCAGCTAGTTGTAACTAAATTGCAACGAATTAGTGATAAAGTAAGAAAATATCTGACCACAAACAAAATAATTTAATTTCCTATTGAAGAGGGTGCCATGGAATCTTGAAATTTGAGAATAACCAAAGTCACAGTGCAAAAATCTTAACTACGAGTATTAACAACAAGAATTTGATTTTTCATTGGACTTTACTACCTATAAGTGAAATTAATTTATTCGTGAGAATTTTGTCCTTCAAGGCGACAATAGAAAACAGACAACTTGTAAGTTTTGATACGATACTTAAACAATTTGATTACATGAATGCGTGAAATAAGTACAAAGGTTGTAGAAAGTTGTATGAAACCCTCACGACGCGCGTAACTTGTAATTTGCTACCTAAATGACACATTTTTATAAATATAGGAACCTAAAATAGGGACCCGCTCCCTGCTTCGTAAAGAGTTGAAATTTTCAAAAATCATTTCTTAGGGGATGCTTACGTTATGAAATAAAACTATGTTCCAAATTTTAGCTTTCTATACTATACTTAGTAGTTTTGGCTTTACGTTGATAGTCATAGTAAACTTAAATAGTAAATGATCATACACTGAGCCAAATAAATCTGTAGAAAAGTTCAATAACCGCCACGACAAAACGACAGCTGTAAAATATTTAGCCATGATTAGCACACACCTGCCATGCTAAGACTATATAAGTATATTGAGGTGCCATGACAGTTTTTCAAAGCAACTGTGCCTCCTACGGTCAATTAAAGAAAGGGATTGAATATGGTGGCGCTTACTGAGTACCTATATTGTCAGCATTTTTTTAAATTATATATTTTTTATTATCAAATGTTCATTAATTATGTTCAATTTTGGTCTTCATCTCCATGTTGTCGGGATTAAGGGAGTTAGCCTTTAATTAAATATTTAATATTAATCAAATGGTTTGTTTTGTTTGAGTATATGACGTCATACGGATCACGTTACGACGTATGGGAGTGTAGGCGGCAAAATTTAAATTTAAATGTTTTTTCTGTGTTTTATCATTGTTATCCAAATATTTATGCAAAAAAATATAGCTTGAAAATGATCAATAATTTTATTCAAATATAAATACGGGATTAAACACTGATAAATAGGCAGATACGCTATTATAGAGAAAAATTAAGCGTTAAAGATATTCTCAAAACTGAAAACTAACTGATCTAAGAACGCACAGCAGAAATCACTAAGTTTAGAGAGAGACTCAATCAATAATATCTAAACATACTTATAATAAAATCGTAAACGAGCCGTGACTTAAAAAAAAAGAAAAGAAAAATTGTACACGTTGCACTTATGTTACCGAGGTCAAAAAAATATTTTTTAGAATTTTTGACTGTTTGTCTTATGCATTTGTGGACACTAATCTCAGAAACGGATTAACCGATTTGAATGCGGTTTTCACTGATGTATTGTAGGAAGCTTTTCGTAACATTTAGTGTTTGTTTTATTCCAATCGGTTTACAAACAAAAAAGTTACGCACTATATCGAATACTACGGGTACGAAGTTGCGGGCTCAGCTAGTGTTAATAATTTTATATAGTCATAAGAAGAAATGAATAGATTCAAACAGAGTTGTTTGAAGAATTTCCATGTTTGAAGGTTTATTCCATTCATATGAATGTAAATATTAAATAAGCCTCCAATCTAGATCTAGTTACAACCTATTCAAGTATCAGATGTAATAAACATATTAGTTATACGACGCTAATACATAATGCTAATTTATCCGGTAACATGCTGACGACAATGTTCTATTGTAAGCGTCGGATTTTATTTCAATAATATTTTACTCATATGAACTGAGTTTTACTCAATTTACTCAGTAAATGAACTGAGTTTTACTCAGTTCATTTAATATAAGCAGTAAGTAAACGAATCTTTAGCGCTTTTTTATCAATGAACTAGCTGTTGTGCGCGACTTCGTCCGGTTCTCTTTATAAAAATTACTCGCTGTTAATGAAGCTTTCTATAGGTGAAAGAATTTTAAAAATCGGTCCACTAGTAGTCTTTGAGTTTATTCATTACAAAAATACACCCATACATACAAATATTTTCTCTAAAAACCCAAGATCACAGTCAGCAGCCATTTGCAAAGTAAGTACAAGTATCTATCATTTGTCTTGTACCTAGATTGTTATGAAATTCTAATTTCGTTTCTATCGATATGTACCTAAAGTACTTACTTAGGTAACTTATTTATTTATTTAATCAGTAGTTTCATCACAAGAATCAGTAAAGAAATAACAACTTATTTAATTATGTATATTGGTATCACTTTCATTCCAACATGAATGAAAGGTTTTAGAAAAAAAAATACTACCTATACCTACGCTAAACAAGAGAACCTTTGGGAAATATTGCAATCAAATAGGTAAGTATGTAGAGGTACATGGTTGTTTTATGTTGCAATAATAAAATAAGTTGTGGCGTATAATTAGCAAGTAAGTAAGAACTTTGTGTTAAATACGTTGGGCACATTAAAAGTTTCCGGAATGAATAAAAAAATTACTATGAATGGTCAAAATTTAATTAAATTTTTCTCAAAATATTCTCAGTTAACGTAAATGCCCTTTTTCGTACAAATAAACCAATTTTGAAAACATTTATGACACTCGTCCGTGTTGACCTCTGAAACATATTTTTCATACTCTTCGACAGCCTCTTCTGGTGATGAAAATCGTTGACTGCGTAAATGGTTTTTAATTTCGGAGGTCACGGTACAATTCTCCAAAGCAACAGTAGCACGTGTCCAGACTTATTAAAAAAGAATTATAGAGGCACTTTGGTTCGTAGACTGTCGGCTTATCTTGAAAGACCCATACGCGCTTTGTTTTGGCATTGTAGCAATAAATCCATGTTTCGTCACCTGTTACTAATGTCCGTCCACACAAAATTTTACGTCCCTTCGTTGAATCTGGTAAGCATGGCATTGCACCAAGAGACGCGGTCCGTTTTTGAGCCTCGGTTAAATTGTGTGGAATCCACTGAGAGCACAGCTTTTTCACACCCAAATGTTTGTTCAGGATAGACTGTATTTGACTCATGCCTGTGACTAAGGATGCCCGAATCTCATGGTAGGTCACGCGCCTCTCTGTTTCGATGATATGGCGCATAGCATCGATGTTTTTGTTGTTCACAACAGTGGCTAGCGACAGCGACCATCACGAAATTCGTCATTGAGATTGACACGACCGCGTTTGAATTCTATAAACCAGCTAGCTGGTTAAATAATTATCTTGCATGGTGCTTCATCCCCGAAAGCAGTTTGAAGCCGAGCGAAGCTCTACTAAGCTGTCAAACTATACTTAAAAGCATAGTAAAACCATACTACGCAACTTTTCAGGAGTTAAATCCATAGCAATGTAAGCAAGCAATTTTTAAAATGGCGCCACAGTTTAAAAACAAATACAGTGAGATAAAACCAACTGTATTTTAAAGTCAAAGATTTCCATTTTCAAATGTTGTAACTTTTTAAATATTGTCTATGTAATTTGCCATAGTTTCAGAAACATCTTGGTTTAACTAATTAGGTATCTACCGTTATATTCTACTAAAATTATCTTAAAAATAAAGTTTATTAAGCCCATATCTCATACCATACGTCAGGACTATACTATATTATGAGTAAATATATAGGTATATCTTATACTATAATATCATGTCGACAGTTGACCTTGCTGCATGACCTTCTAGGATATATATTTTGTCCTTATATAGTTATAATATAAGGCGATCGAGTTAGTCGACAACTTTTATTTTAGTGTATGCACTACCAAGTATTTTCAAATAAACATCAATTTCGAATACTATTCAAAATTGGTTTATGAAAGTATAACCTATAATATCGACCGGCGAATTAACGAACCGCCCGATAGGATTGCTTTAATAAAATTTATATGACCGTATGAAGGAAATTGAGATAGCGTTTTAATTTCATCGGAGTTGAGCAAATATTATTCAATAAACCATCTTAAAGCCAAGCTAAGTGTACTCACAAAGTCTCGCGCTTGACGCATATCGATTCGTCTTGTCAGCCACGAAGACTGCGATAAGAGGTGATGAACAATCAACGTCGGAGTCCACAGGATGGTGCCGTATATTGCACTGTTTACTTAGATACGTTCGATATTCGCGTTCGGGCGAATACCGGTGGAGCAGTGGGAGCGTTTTGTTTTGCAGAAGTGAAAGGAAACGAGTGCAGGAGCCGACGCAACTTCGTAATCGCGGAACACTTGTGGCGGCGCGCCGTTCCGTTTAGTCGAGGCTTGAGGGTCACCTTGAAACGCGACGCGACCGGCGCATGTGCACCACACCCTCGGCCTCGCCGCGCGCCCCGCATGCCTCGCCGCCGTGACGTCACGCCCGGCCCTCTGCTCACGTGACACCTTTCACGCAATACACGCAATACGAAAATATGTTACCAATTTTTGGTATTAAATTCCAAACACACGCAGCTATTCTAAGAATTTGATTGCTATTTTACTACATAGATCTAGATTTTATCTATACAATCATGCATTTGTCGTTTGGAGTCTTGAAAATTATAAGCCAAAGGCTAAACATTGTTGGTAAGTAAGGTACATACATAATGGTAGGTATCTAAATATACTGTGTCTGATGCAAGAGATGATGTAAGTTAATTAATTCTGTTTTCCTAAATGTCTGAATGAAAAGTGGGTAGGTTAGGTAGGTAGGTATACTTGTTTTTTATCTTTCCAGAGTGCTTCCTGATCGTTAATAAATATACCTATGTATTTTATTCTTCTCTTTCGTTGTTTTTTTAAGTGAAAGTAAGTATTTTATGTATTTTACTTACGGTACGTATATTTATAAGTACCTATCTACTGATGATAGATAAAAGTCACAGATTGAAACGAACTAAAAACGCGATAACTATAGGTAGGTAGATACGCATTTACCTACATAACGGCGCGGGCCACAGTAGCGGCGCTGCGGGCACTATGAAGTAGTCCGGTAATAAGAACCATACCTATAAAACACCCATAGAAAAAAATAAGACTACTTTTATTCTAATAATTTAAAAAATATGTTTAATATCTTTTCTAACGCACTGTATCTCTTATTTGTCCGCGAGTTAACATGGTAAAAAATAAGTAAAATACAATTACGTCTAGTCGCGTAGATCCGCGAATTAATTGCCCGCGAGTTGGCGTATAATGACCCATAATATTTCATCATCCTCATTATTGTACAGGTATTACTAACATACAAAACCAACGGTACTTACATAAAACACCTAACATAATTAAATATATTCCATACTATAGCTGGGCCCGCAACTTCGTACGCGTGGTAAGTATTTGGTATAGCGCGTAACTTATTTGTTTGTAGATAAATCGATTGGAATGAAACAAAGACTAAATGTAACGGGAGGCTTGCTGTAATACATAAGTGAAAACCGCATACAAATCGGTTAAGCCGTTTCAGTGATTAGCGTGAACAAACGCACAAACAGGCAAAAAAATTTAAAAACTATTTTTTTGACCTCGGCAACATAAGTAACAACGGCTACGAATTGCTTTTTTTTTACGAAAATATCTTTAATGTACATAAAAAGTATCAAACATTTTTGAGTTGATTTTATTTCTTTTATAAAATTGACTTCCACAACCATATTGAATGAAAAATCTGCAGGTCGAAAACGACGCGATGATCAGAGTGTACCAAATGCAATTACTTAACGGTGACATTGGGATACCTTTGTTTTTAGAGAAACTACGTTATTACATATTTGTGAAAGTAAATTGTTTACGTTCACTGGTCTTATCTATCGATCGAACTACGTAACAGAACAGTTGGGAATATTTGAGATTGAAGCAGGGTGTAATGCATAGTCTTATAAATCACAATACTAATGGTAAAAAAATCCCATTAGTTCTGCCGACAGAACTACTCAACAGAACAGGTGGGAATATAGGAAAATGTCTACGCTGTGCGACATCTAAACTAAACATTATTATCATAACAATACTATAATAGCATTCACGAAATTTTAGAGACAAAATTTGTATGTACGAGTATAGGTAGGTATGTATTTTTGCATGTTTACGGTTTGTAATGAATAAACTCAAAAACTACTGGACGTGTGCTGTTGTGTTTTGGTGAGTGAGTAAGGGATGCCAGAGCCCATTTCCCTATCCACTCCTAATCCCTTATCCTTAATCCTACTGCAGTCAGCAGCGCACTTGCAGCAGCTTTGGCGTTGCTTGTGTTATAGGCGACGGTAGCCACCTACCATCAAGTGGACCGTAAGCCTGACCTTAACATAAAAATAAATAAATAAAAAAAAAAACAATTTTAAAAATTCTTTCACCTATAGAAAGCTACATTATCAGCCAGTAACATAAACTACTCGCCCTCCCCTCCCCCCTCCTTTACTCCCCTCCATACAAATGTATGTTTGCAATGAATAAACTCAGACTACTGGACCGATTTTAAAAATTCTTTCACCTATAGAAAGCTACATTATCAGCGAGTAACATAAACTACTGATAAACGTAGTTTATCAGTAGTAAAATAAACTACTCACCCTCCCTTCGTCTCCCCTCCTTTACCCCCCTCCATACAAAATGTATGTTTGTAATGAATAAACTCAAAGACTACTGGACTGATTTTAAAAATTCTTTCACCTATAGAAAGCGAGCAATAATTTCTAAAGATATGCGGGCGAAGTCGCGATCAAAACCTGCTAGATAATAAGCACAAAGCCCAATTGTAAACCCTTATCCATAAATCTACTCACCTGTGACGTTGCTTGTCTTATAGACAACGATAATCCTCTCTACCATCAAATATTGTCAGCCTATCTTTTGATAAATTATTTTTACTAAAGTGAGTATACTTAATGACTTTCTTATCCTATTTATTTAAAACTACATTTGTGTAGGCTATACGCATACCTAATACTCATACTCGTAAATTCCTATTTCGGCCAACCAATCTCACCTTTAGAATGATAACAGGTTCGGCTGGTTTTTCACCGTTTGTCGGCTACCACACCTACTTTTCGATATTTAAATGCGGCTATAAATAGACCGGTTTTCTGTTTTATTTATACGAAATACGAATAGTTTGTCAATTCAACTTTTTTATTCGAATACATATGTCAAGTTTACGCGTGACGGATTATGTAGTCCATTAATTATAGAGACCGTTTAAATGAGACCTCGCCCGCGCGGTACAGGGGCGCGGGGGTATGTATTGTAAAACTGCGGCTATACGTAGGATATAAAACTACCATGAACATATACTCCGGCCTTTATAATATGATTGCCGTTTTGACATCTGTCAGTCTCCACACATTTTCTATATTGTGATCTATTTTATTTTCATATATATTGTCAATCTCCATCTAAATTCGGAAATGAATTTTATGCAATTGAAATAATGTCAAAAACAGATTCATAGAATGACCGTACATATTGATTACTCAAAAAAGGTTTTTTACTGTACCTACAGCCTTTTAGGATTACAATCTGCTAGATTGTAATCCTAAAAGGCTGTAGGTAAGACTCATGAGGAATTTGAATTAAAAAAATACTAAATTTATTAATAATTAAGAATATGTCCATTAACTGGAACGATTCCTGTCGTTTTTAAACGAATTGTAATTAAATTAACATTAATTAAACAATTTGTTAGGAGAAGGTGAAAAGCTTCAACGTTCACATGATGAGAAAGTCTTTGTTGATCTCATAATGGTCAACAGCGCACTTCCAAAACATGTGGTGTTGCTTGTGTAGGTAGATAATAGTCGACGAGAGCCAACCATCAAGTGGATTAGGAAGGAATAGGGAAATGGGATCCTTGAAGTTGGTTTCCTTTATGAAAATCATGTGGAGTGACGTTTGTACTATGGTGTGGGTGTGAGTTATAAGCCACAACGCCAAAAATTTTAAGGGCTTATTGTAAATTTGCCACAAAGTAGATTCCCCACAATTTCTCAATTTTATATTAATATTGCAGAAAGTAGTGTCAGAAAGCAATATTCTATTTCTTAATTCTAATATTTTTATTTTTTAATTTGTATTTGAATAGAACATTTTGATTTTTCTTCTAGAAAAATATGTGAAAATAATTCAGAAATAAATACAGTAAAAACCGAATATATCGACTTTTTAACGACCAAAACGTGAAAGAAAGTTAGGTTTCATTATAGACTACTATGAAATTATATCCGTATAGTAACGCTTCCTGTTAAAGCGCCCAACTGCTTATAACGACCTATTTTGACATAAAATCGTCCGGTTAGAGCGACGCACGAAGTGTTAGGTATATAATGTATATAATTTAGGTGCATACTTTGTATTGCTGATCAAATTGTAGTTATCGTACATAATATTTAAGTAACATTATTTTTTTTTTCATCTAAATCGTTAATAATCTGACTATGTTCAATTGTACATTATGTATATCATTATAACATATAATAAAAACAAGCTTAAATAGTCCGGTCGTTTTGTGCGTCGTCCGGTTAGTACGCCGGTCCCTGGACATACAAGGCTTTTTCTTTGTGTAGCCAAAAACTTGGGTTTGATAAAACCATCTTAATTGTCAAGCATGATTTATAAAAAGCTGCATTGTTTGCACGAAAAATTCCGAATTAATCCAGTCGGTTGACGTAGTATTGATGTGTTTTTACTACAGAACTAAAGTTCCAGCCGAAGCATCCGCAATCATAATTATATTACTAGAATATAATCGTAGATATATTATCAAATATAATATGATGTTACTTTTATTAAAAATAACTATTAGAAATACATATTTATAAGAGTAAAATTGTTTGTTTTTTAACTTAGGTATCATTTTTGTTTTTATATAACAAAATTAGGATGTCACAGACAAATAAGCCAATTTTGATATACATCCAGTTGGAAGTACAGTGTATAAATCACTTTAAGTCAAACAGACTGGGCTCTGTACCATTATTATTTCAAACATAGTAAGAGCTAAACCTTATTGCAAGGTTATGCTAGAAATGGTTTTTAATGTACATTCAATTCTGCAATTAAGATTGAATGTGTGATTTTTATATTTTGTATATTACATAAAATTAAAATTTTAAAAATTGATGTAATTAATAGAAAAATAAATAACGATTTTATTCTTCTCACGGCTTGGTTTTTTCTGCAGTCTGTACAGGAAAAATTATGGTGGCGAGTTTACCAACAATTTAAAAAATACATGACGTATTAACTTCATAAAAATAGAATCGTGGCGAATTTACACATTTTTTTTTGGTGGCGAATTTACTTTGTGGCGAATTTACAATAAGCCATTTTAAGCATCTACAAGTAGCCACATGACAATAGGGAATATGCGTCTAATTTAAAAAAAAGGGTTAAATATTTTCTTTTATGAACATTATTGCTTTAGAACTATGTCTATGTAAATATTTTTTAATTTATCAAAAAGTGTAAAAAAATTGTGGGAAATTCAAAATAGTTGAAACAGTCAGTTCGAGTTTGACGTCAAAGTCTATGACAGTGTCAACAAGCATGTAGATTTTTAACATTTGATTGTTATTGTATACTAGCGACCCGCCCCCGGCTTCGCCCGGCGTGCAATTTTTTTAATATGAACATTCCCCGTTTATCCCTCTTTCCATTAATGAAAATCGAATTAAAATCGATCTACTCGTTCACGCTTGATGCCGTGACCGAGGGAAATGGGGATTCATATTTATATATAGAAGATATGTATATATACTGTGACGTCACGACAAGCGTTCCAAAAGGGCGGGTGTTTAATTTTAACATTTTTTTTTGTTATTAAATTTTTGTTTTTTGCCGCTGAATATTTTATTTACGTTTATATAACGATAAAAATATTTTAAAAAAAAGTGCATATTCCTGTTAACGCAGTAGGTATCATTAAAAAAATAAAAAATAAATAAAAAAGAACTTTAAGGTAAAACTTGCACGAAAGTGACATCAGGTGAGCTGTAAAGTCCCCTTGTTATGGCTGTGGGCTGTGGGCGTGCCAAGATGACTTGCCTCTACGCATCACGTAGTCATGGTGCGCTCCGTGACTTTGGACACGTGACCTCACCTCAAACGTCGGACTGTACCGTATGCACGTCACTTGTAAATCCTCTGGTTACGAGGTAGGTATATCCGATGAGTAACAGTAGGCGATTAATAAATAAATACTTACTTCCTGTCCTGTTATGTCTAAACTTATGTTTAAAATTACGTTACGTTTGTAACGGTTGTCGAGTTTGAATTAAGTACATACATTTCAGACAGCATTTGCATTCAGCTCCTCGCATTACCACAATTTACATCACTCGAAATATTCATGTTCGGCAAATTCGATACGCAAGAAGCGATAGATACTTTATACATAGTCTTATTTGATATTCAAACTTTAACAAAGGCATGACGGTATTAATATCTTCTATGTCTATAGGCACAGGATAAATAATAGTACTAGCCACAGGTACTAGCGTACTATAGGTACATTTTATAAAGTCGCTGTCCGCTTGTGTATGTTTCTCCGCTGACTCCTTTGAAATCACCCAACGAATTCGGAATTTTGATACTGTTTTCACTAATAGAAAGAGTGATAAATGAGGAATGTTTGTGAATATAGTTTACAGAAAATTAAAAAAGTGTGTGTGTGTTCACAGCTCCGATGTTAAGTGTGTATTGTCTTTGACTATGCTATAGAACAGGGTTTCCCTAACTAATTTATTACGCGCGCCCCTTGTCCAATTATACATATAATAATTTTAGGTTACTATCAAAATGTAAAGACAGAAAAAAACTCCTCAAACATCAAAGTATTTTTATTGCTTACTAGCGACTCACTCCCGGCTTCGCCCGGCGTGCAATTTTTATATATGTATATAAGAACATTCCCCGTTTATCCCTCTTTTCATTAGTGAAAACCGGATTAAAATCGGTCTACCCGTTCACGAGTGATGCCGTGACCAAGGGAAATGGGGATTGTACCTATATAGAAAATTAAATTTATACAAATATCTACTTATTCGTATGAGATGGATGAGCTTACTTGTTTTTTAAGAGATTATCGATTCTTGGCACAGCGCAAATCACTAGCAATGTCAAATTTATTTCTATACCTGGTTTTTATCGCTAACACAGCAGAATATCCTCTTTCGCACAAATATGTCGGTACTGGAAAAAGGTGGACTTAATTCAAATTTTGCGGTTCACGAATATAAGGCCCACGCCTTGGTCTTATTAGTGGCCCACGCCCCCCTTTGCGGGTCCCTGCGCCCCCCTTGGGGGGCGCCCCCCCCACTTTGAAAACCCATGCTATAGAAAGAGGGTAAATAAACGCGCCATCTATTGTAATACTGACAGTATATATATGTAGTTTTATTCTATGTTGAAGCGGCGGCATCTATCGAAGTTGGGTAGAACTGCTTGGTGAACTCCAAAAATATGATAACTAATGATGGCGCCATCTGTTATACTATAATAGAATTAGGAAACGCGGCTTGTACATAATAAATAATAAAATTTATTTATTTAATATTTAATTATATGTACATACCTATAGTTCATACATTGAATTGAACATAAAATACATTAATTAAATAATAATAACAAATAAATTTCTTTATGATCCAATTCATTTTGTTTACACTTGATTACCCCTAACCCCTTAAAAATGTATAAAATTTTCCTCGTGTGAATAGATTCAACATAATTTGTCAATAAATCACTAGTGTATTCATAATTGTGACTGTTTACTTACTAGGTAAGTGCGTTTTATAAGTTCAAATAATTCATTTTTTCGACGACAGATCTCGCTGCACCGGCAGGTTATAACGCGTTATCGTTTCGTTCCTAAACGCGGACTATACTTTTCATACAAGATTTGGACGTTTGTTCTTATAGGCCCAGAAAAACCCTCTAATGTTACTTGAAGTAAAATAAAACTTTAAAATCAAAAAAATCTTGCTATTCTTATTGGTCATGGAAGTAATAAGTACTATATAATACTTCCATGTTATTGGTAAACTAAATAGATTTCATAGTGACAGTGACAGATAGATAACGTACTTTACTTCTCATAAAATTTCCATACCGCAGGCCTTATATGAAAAAATCGATTGTGGGAAGTCGGAAACGGCAATAAAGCTTATAATTTATATACTCGTACGGATTTATTGACTCCATAAATAATTGAGTTTACATTAGACGCGATAAAGAACCTTTTTATTCGGGGAATCCCCAAGTCTACACAATATTTTAAAGAGATAAAGTTGTTTGTTTGTGTACCTGCTTGTAATAATGGTAAGCTTATATGGGAATTGGGATGTATAGAATTAAGCTTACTAATCAATAGTAATGCAGAGCTTTTTCCAAAATTATTTTATCCTCTCGTCGTTACAGAAGCAACAGTTTAAAATGTAATCCATACTAATATTATAAATGTGAAAGTAACTTTGTTTGTCTGTTAGCCTTTCATGCTTTAACTAATCAACGAATTATCATGAAATTTTTCATACACGTTGTCAGGAACACAAAAAAGGACCTATCTTCCAGAAAAAAGTACTGTTCCCGAGGGATCATCTAAAAATAAAAATCCAAAGCCATGGCAAAACTATAAGAGCAATAAAGGTTTTAGGCGTTATGTTGCTTGTATATTTTGTCAAGTGTCGCGGGCATCAGCTAAGTAGACTAAAATAAAAATAAAAAAAAATAAAAATCTGATAAAAATATGTCAGCAATAAACATTGAATAAATGTTTTGACAAATAACAAAAAGGGGCACGGACGAAATCACGGACAAAAGCTGATATTATACTTAGTAGCTGTAATACTTAATGCGTTTAATGATTAGTTAGTTAAGCGTAAGGTTGCAGAAATAAAGTTGGGCGAAATAAGGCAGAAATAAGGCTGCGTAACATCAGAGAGAGAACTGGAATTTTAAAACCATGGAGAAGTTATTTCGACTCGCGAAGGAAAGGGAGAAAAGAAATTAAATGCCGATCTTTAGTAGTGGAAATAGTTCCTGAAGTTTTTGAAGCAAGAGAATATAAAATAAAAAAAAAAAAGAAATACTTACTTTAGTTTCCATAATTTGAATGGTAGTTTTTCCCCGTTTTGCAAAATGCACTTCCAACACAACTGGTCGTAAATAAATGAGCTCGATTACGATAAAGACAAGGTTTTCTAGAGACCCCCCTCACAATAAAACTTTTATCTTTGCGAGATATCACTCATAATAAAATAAACGCCGCAAGAGAGTTTAGAGCTCTGTCAACGTTGATAGCAAGTCAAATTAACTATTGTTGTACGTATATTATCCGCAAATGACATAATCGTTTAAACAATAAAACAATTTGTTTTATATTATTGTAATAAAGATACACGACAGTCAAAAGCTGTAAATATCAAATGGAAATGGACTATTACGTTAGGTAACGAGGCGTAGGTACTGTACTCGTACTTTGGCACTGTATCGTGAACAGTTGGATGGAAGTCAAAACAACACAACACTGGATATAAGTGGGTACTTCTATAGTTACCCTACCTTCATACATTCTATAGTACTTCTATAGTGCTGGTGAACCGGCTTCAAACTATATCGACACATTGTAAGGTAGGTAGGCATAATTTTAAATTTCAAACGTTTTCAACAACAAACGATAATCCTTCAGTTAATGTTGCTGAACAAAACGAGCTTACCTTGAATTAATTAGGCGTTAGTTAGGCGGATAATTGAAAAGTTAGATTTTAATTAAAAGAAGTAATTAAAAGTAAATTGAAAACGTAAAATAAGATGGTAGTCAATATCATGGTCACTATCAATATAGGTAACTCGGTCAATTAAAGAATGGGATTAAAGAAATTAAAGAAAATGGAGGCACTTTGCGGGTGCACCTACTGTTAGCGTGTAAGTTAGTTATTTAATTGTATATTTTTTAATATTAAATGTAATACAGCGCGTAACTTTTTTGTTTGTAAAGGAATGAAATAAACACTAAATGTTACGGGAAGCGTGAAAACCGCATTCAAATTGGTTAAGCTGTTTCTGAGATTAGCGTGCACAAACGCATAGACAAACAGACAAAAATTCTAAAAACTGTTTTTTTGACCCGAAGTCAAAAAAACAGTTTTTAGAATTTTTGTCATAAATACAACGTGTACAAATTGTTTTTTGAAAATATCTTTTAGTACAGACACGGCTCGTTTATGATTTTACTCGTTTACGTATACAGGGTGACCCAGCATCGACGGGTCAAATGGGGTGTGGTGGTGGAGGGGCCCAATACCTAACCAATGGACCCCCATGTATGTTCGGCGATTATTATTAGATTTCGAGTTATAATTATATTAGTTATAATTAAACTGGTGAACTGCATTGCTGGCTTTGTCTTTATCTTTGAATTGATAGAATAAGTCAAAACTACAATGGTAACGAGTTACACGAAACAACTTTCTTGGAATTTGAAAACAAAAGGCACGTGGTATTAAAGTGATATTTTCATTTTCCTAATTTGTAAAGTAGATTTTGGTCAGAAGTTTTACAGATATTCAAATGACGTATTGACAGAATATTAAAGAAGTTTTTAAATATATTTTTTTCAGTAATTGTTTTGAGTTATAACCTTAGAAAGTTAAGTTTTTATACTCGCTTTTAGAAAATTTTTGAGAATATTTTTTTATTCAGTGTAGTTCAATAGCATGAGTTAAATTATGTTTTCATGTGATAGCTATAGTATCAGGCTATAAGAATAAAAATAAATTATAGCTTTAGTAACAATGGATTACTCACAATAAAAGAAATTGTTTACGAATTCGAAGCAGCACAAAAAGCTGAATAACTCGAAATCTAATAATAATCGCCGAACATACATGGGGGTCCATTGGATAGGTATTGGGCCATTCTACCACCACACCCCATTTGATCCGTCAATGCTGGATCATCCTGTATATGTATAGACTAGCTTCGTCGTTTATCGTTCTTTCCATTATCAAAATCCGTTTAACGTATTTTAAATTTAATTAAAATTATTTTATTTTTTAACGTTTAGAAATTAAGGGAGAAACAGACGGGACTTTATTTTGAAATAAGTATAGAACTAAATATACATCAATCCGGGTCTAATATGAAAATAGATTTTTAAGAAGTGAACTCCAAAATTGGAATAACCCAAAATGTTAGTAGCCGCCTACTGAGAGTGAAAACGAAATGGAAGCCGTAAAAACTAATATGATATTGGCATAGAATACAATATAATAGTATAAGACAGTATTTGATCAGCGCGAGGAAGCCCATTGAATTAGGCCAGACAAATCGAGCTCGCCGCATACTTGTAGCTTTATACCTAAAGCACAGAAAACATAGTAGTACAAGTTTTAAAGTACGGAGAGCCTACACATTGGGCAGGACACATGTCAGGGTATAATGATCAAAGATGGACAACTGAAGCTACTCAATGGAAAATGCAGGGAATTATGGTAGACCGAATACACGGGTGTCCTGGATCAGTTGGAAGAGGCCTATTCCGTAAGAGGGATCCCGATGGTACCTAAGGAAAGGAGGCATCTTGATGTAAAATATCAAATTCTATTAAAATCTGATTTATTTTTCACATTATATCAAAATCAAAACAAATTGTTTATTCCTCAAAAATAGGATAACAAGATCACTTTTTGAAGTCAAAATACCTACTTAATACTACCGTTTCGGAAACAAAATGGCGTTCTGGAAGAGAAGAAACGGCAAAAGAAACTCTCCAGCAATCACTAGTTTTAATCCTATGCATTTTTATCTTCTAAATACGAGTAATCTTTAAATTGTATAATTCGCTTTTTTAACAAGTTTCCGTTTTACAAAATTAAATGTTTTAATTGTAATTAACGTATTTCTTCAGGGATTTTATTCAGGGACACATTGCCCTTTAGGTAAATGATTTATCTATTTTCGTTAGCGTTGTATTGGATCAAAGCAAAATCATGTTTATTTCTAGTATTACAATTATGAATAACATTTTTTTTTTAAAACGATCAATATTTTTATCATCAAAAATTATATTATCAAATATGTTGGTCTCCTTAAATTTTTATCTCTTACCTAATGACTGTCTATTGGATGAATTATTAATTGCTCGAAGAGCCCTCTTCTGCAGCACGAAGACTGTTTGAAAATCGGCGGCGTGTTTCCGCAGTAAAATACTGTAAGACATATAACACTATGGAAATAACACGTGCTGTTATCTTCGTCGGTGAACTGACGAATTTTTTTAACCACGAACGCTGCTGAAATAAGTCTATTCCCCAATCCAGCTAGGTATATGCGCCCTATTGAAGTTTCGCATCTAGAGTAATGTCCAGGAAAACTGTGCGCCCAAGAAACAAGACAAATTAAATTTAAAATTTGGAAATAAAATAAATTTATTAACCACCCTTAAATCGTATGCAATAAAATGACCCCGACTGTACCATTTTTTTATTCAGTCATATGACCAAATCGTACCCACTATAACGAAAATTTTGAAGCTGGCAGGATTTGGGGAAATCAGGAATCACTCTTTCGAATTGTTTAATTGGACTTTTCTTTCATGTTTTCTTCAAATATGACAGATTTAAAGACATTCAGACGAGCCCGTTGATCGAAAGCGCTTGCATTAGCGCTCCCAGGGGCTTGCATTAAACTCAGGGGTACCGGGTTCGATTTCCGGCAGGTCAATTTTGCAAATGACATTTTCAAAGTTGGCTCTGGTCTACGTGTGCTGGGTTTCGCCTCCTATCCGTGTTTGGTTATGCCTTAACACAAGCCTAATAGTGCTTACTTTGTGGGGCATACGGGTAACTAAAATTGGTGTGTTTAATTTTGGCGACTTATTTATTTTATTCATAATTTTCGCGAGATGTATGTATATTTCGCTGCATATTACCTAGTAGAATAATAGCTAAGCTATTGCATTTAAAATACACAAACAATAATAACTTGAACAACTATAATATCAATTCCTACAAAAATCATTCACGTGCATCGAGATAGCAAAGCACGTGTTTGGTACCAACGGAACACGTTAAGCTACTAACTACATTATTTTATTACCCCTTTGATTAGAAATAACAAGTAATTATAATAGTTTCCATTGTGTTTTGGTTTTAATAACCTATTGTAAATTATATTAGTCGTATAAGTGTGTCCCGCGGATTCACCCGTTATTTAATTTAAACTGACAAAGCAAATTCATTCACATTTCGGTTCAAAATCAAAACAAGAAAGTTGGCGAGTACGTCAACGCTCCTTCCCCGGATGCTAATTTCTCGGATGATAACGACCAGTTTTATTATAACTTATTATTACTGCTTAGTAAATGTAGGTACTTAATTATTATTAAATTAATTGTTACATAGGTGTCACAAAGATCAGTTTTCTGTTTCTGCTTAGAAAAACATTACCTAATGTATCAAGTACTTTAGGTAAATATAAGTACCTACATATATAGTTACTGTTAATGTTACATAATACCAAATTTCAATACTTATACCAAATTTAAAGTAAGTTATATAAGTTAGGTAACTATGTTAAGTATGAATTTTCGTAAACTTACTGTTGAGTATATGAAGGTAAACTATGTTACTTGAATCTTATTTATCTAAATAATAAAAAAACGGGACAAGTGCGAGTTGAACTCGCGTGAAGAGGGTTCCGTACTATGTTACCTATTCGCACAATATTGAGTGATTTACCATGTTATTTTAATATCATGGACTTCTTATTTAGGTTCAGTAGTTTCGGAGATAAGGGGGAATGGTCAGACGGACAAACGAGTTATCCTATAAGGGTTCCGTTTTTTTATTCGGACGTACGGAACCCTAAAAAGTATTTAAGTTCATAATAATAAGTTAAGTAACCACTCCCTTCAAAACACCACAACTGCTGTTACTTTTCCAAACAGGAATCCTATCTTATGTAACTAGCAAGCTGAAGAGCCAATGGGCAAGAAAGAGGCTATGAGTCACTAGATCCGTCAAGATGGATTGATTTTTTTATGTTAAGCTTGTCAGACAGGCTGACGGTCCACTTGTGCTAGGTGACTGGTAGGTGACTACCGTCGCCTATAACAAATGGTGCTGCAAGTGCGCTGCCGACTAAGTAGTACGATTAAGGATAAAGGATTGGGAAGGGTTAGGGAAATGGACTCTGGCATCCCTTACTCATTCATAGAAACACAACAGCACACGTGGTGTTATTTCACTGTGGTTTTCTGTAAGTGGGGTGGTTACTGCCGTCAGACGTCGTGCCTAAATGACTGCGAAACACAGTATGCCCTGCCTCTACTTTCCAGGTCCAGACCAGAGTCAAGTTGGAAAAGTTCATTTCTAAAGTTGACCCTGCCGGGAATCGAACCCGGAGACCCTATCACAGAACAGCCATTCATCTATCGGTGGCCCTGGGCACTTTAGAATAATGACTATGATAGAGGATTATTTTTTAAATGAACTTTATCCATCTTCATTACTGCTCCAGTTGTCATTTTCAAAACAATACTATCTGACAGGAACTAGAGGGGCACACTGATGCCGCGGGCCCTGTGGGCACTTGCCCTGGGCCCAAAAGGGGGCCTGAAGGCAAGCATCCAATGGGCTCGCCGAATGTTGATAATGAATCGATATAACGAAAATAATGGAAAATTTAGGCAATATTATAACTAAGTTTGTGGAAATATAGTATTGACCAAGATCAATGTGATCAAATAGTAGCGACATCTATAGGTAGATTTCAAAAGCTATTACAGTTAACTACAGATTTTTGTATTAAGCGACATCTACCGTATTCTCTTATTACTTCTACAGCTTCTTAAAAACTTGTTTAGAAATAATGTCTGTGGTTGTTTTAATGTTTTCTTTAATGTTTTCAAATGTGTTCGATAGATGGCAGTAAAATTATTTTTTGCACTTAAAATTTATGATTGGGATTTTAAATAATTTTTTTTTTAAATAATTTTTAAATTTTTTTTTAATAATTTGATTATGCCAAAGGCAGAGTATACCTTCATACATATGGAGAGGTGAATATAACAATTCATATAAGTATATAATCTTACAGCAGCTCGATATTCAGATTCAAACGAAATGCCATAATAAAAAGGCGTGGGAAGTAAACTTGTTAAGTAGGTAGTTACTTTAATTGAACGATAGATGGACCGTGGTTTAAACCTCGCTTCTAAAAGTGGACAGTCTCTTTGCTTCTTGATATATGACGCCATAAACTTTTTAAAATAGGTTCAAACGGGTCAACTGGATTTGATTGTGAGAGTATAGCACCTGACCCTTTATTTATTGATTAGTTTTTTTTTTTTATTATCCTTTCAAATATATTTTTTCTATTTCTTCTATACGTCTGTAAAAAATCCTAACTCTTATATTGTAGTTTTAAATAAAGTTTTGTAAAGATCAATACCTACTCTTATGAAATGTTGTAGTTGGAGCCTAAAATTTGCACTTAGAATTAGTTTTTTACAGTACCTAAAGACTTTCTTTCTATGTTGAGCATTTCCTATTATACCTAGGTTATTTTCTAGAATAAGTTGAATTACAATACTTACTTGAGATTGTTATGCTTACGATTACGACAGAGCAATTAAGTCACGTGCATAACCTGCATAGTCAATTAATCACATAATCTATCAGCATAATGTTAATTAGTAGTCTGTTAAATCTTCTGGACTTATGCTGCTGGGTCTATGACATCGACTTGACATATTAATATGTCAAGTCGATGGTCTATGAGATGGCTGTGTTGGAGGACGACGGAATGCCGCAGCAAGCCGATTGCTGGCGTAATATAATACAATGAAATTTTAATTATATTAAAAGCACTTAAGGTATAAATTACTATAAAAATACATAATTAAATACTTTGCCGTTCCGTCCTCTTTTTGCACCGGTCCTTAAAATGAAAATTGAAGTATACTCTGTTCTAAGATTCCCGGGAGGGTCAACTTTTCAAATTTGGCTCTGGTGTGGATCTGGAAAGTAGTGGCAGGGCACACTGCGTTTCGTAGTCATTTGGGCAGCCCGTGTGGCGGCAGTAACCACCCCCTTACAGAAGACCATTTCTCTATCCCTTATCCTTAATCTGACCATGGTCGGTAACGCACTTGCAGGACCTGTGGCGTTGCTTGTGTTATAGGCAACGGTATATATAGCCACCTACCATCAAGTGGACCGTCAGGTGAGACTGCGGTCAAATGCTTGATCTATCATTATAAAAAAAAAAAAAAAAAATGGAAAAGCTATATCTTTTTGTTGTTGTCAACTTAATTAAAAAAACAGTTATTATTATGGCTGGTACGTTAATTGTTCAAGTGAAGAGGAAGGACGCTTGGTCGACTAACTGTAGCGTGCGTGGGTGATGTTAGGTTAGAATCAAAAGTCTTTAGCCCACTCCATAATAATTATAATTGAGTGAATATGCAGTCGCCTATCATGTTGAGAGGCCCGAGTTCGATTCCCGGTCATGGAATGTACCAATAGGTTTTTTCTAAAACTTAAGTGCATTTACTGATTGCTCTCAAACAGTGAAGAAAAACATCGCGAGGAAACCTGCACGCGCCCAAGAAGAAATTCTAAGGCGCATGTGAATTCCACCAACCCGCACTGAGCTAGCGTGGTGGACTATGTATATAGCCCATACGCCCTTGTTGAGAGGATAGGCCTGTGCCCCTGAAGTTGATTTTAATGATGATTAAGTGTCGGACGAAGACGGCAGATTCCGGTTAGAATTCCGGCCTGGCGCCGCTGCTTTTTCCTTTTGATTTCACGTGAATTGGTAAAAGTGGTAAAATACATGATGAAGAAACGATTTGGCAGTATGAAAAGTCTGAAAATGAAAACAAAATGAATCCAAACAAATTTATGACTCACAAGACTAGATCTTACACTAATACTAGCGACCCGCCCCGGCTTTGCACGGACGCATTTTTTTTCTACTTATATGTACAAATTTTCTTCGTTTATAGCTCTCCACTAGCGAAAACAGCACCAAAATTCGTTGGTTAATTCAGAAGAGAGGAAGAAACAGCTACTCTTAATTGTTCTGATACATATTTTTACAGAAGAAGACGACCGCCATTTTGTTTTATTCATACTGTCAGTTCTAGTCTGAATTTTTACATTTAGAAGCTTTATTTTTATTAATAAAGATGAATACCTTATTGAAAGGAATGGAGTTACTTGTATATTTTTTAAATATTATTTTATTTGTAAATTAGAGAAAAGTGCTGCAGAACTCTCTGTCGAGAGCAATTGACGGCCTCTCACCAAAAGAGGCCTCGATTAACGCCTCGCCTTAGAATTCATTTGAACTAGGTACGCTTTTTTATATTAAGGTCGACAGACAGGCTGACGGTCCACTTGATGGTAGGTGGCTACCGTCGCCTATAACACAAGCAACGCCACAGGTGCTGCAAGTGCGCTGCCGACTACAGTATGATTGGATAAGGAATTAGGAAGGGATAAGGAAATGGGTGAGTGAGTAACGGATTCCTTATCCCTTACTCACTCACCGAAACACAACAGCACGTATTATGCTGTTATTTCACGGCGGTATTCTGTAAGGAGGTGGTTACTGCCGCCAGGCGGGCTGCCCAAATGACTGCCAAATGAATGCAGTTTTCGGCCTGGGTACAGCTATAAGGATGAAAAATCTCAAAGTGACGTCACGCGCCATTAATTAATAAGGGACGACCAGGGGACGACAGGTAGACAGTTAATTGCCGTAGCGCCCAACCGTAGCGTTACGTAAACCCCCGTAGCGGTTGTCGCGGCGACCGGCGTGCTGCGCGCGCGCCTCAGTCGCAGTCTAGAGTTCGCTGTGTATAGGTGCGCGCGCATCCCCCGTATTTATTCAGTGTACATCGCGTACGATGTTTTACGCGCGAAAATTAATTGCGCCCTCTTTTCACATTTAAAATTGAACGCTTGTGTGATCTCATTGGAAATCTCGATAAGACTGAGACAAGACAAAATGTTGTGTATATAAGGCTGAATGTTGTATTGTTGTTGATGTGACAGTGCGCACGATTCGTTCGGTGAGCACAATGAGTGCGGCACTGAATTGGCACAAATGGCTGGTGTTGTCGCTGTACGGATTGGCTTTGTCCGCTTGGCCAATTGGCTGCGATTACGCCACAATCACCGAGAAATTTGGAGCGGAAGCTGTGGCTCAATGCAATGAAAAATGTCCATTTCAGGTCGGCTTCATAAACTCCTAGATTGTTCCCTTTGATATCTAACTAGTAATGCATGGATTTAATTTGGAATATCTTCTTGCCATTCTGACTTGCAATACGATTTCAAATAAAGTCGGTTGCAGTTATAAAAAAAAAAAATTCAGCAATAATTATTTTTAAATTCTAAAGCCAAAATAACATTTTTTCCCATCACCAATAGTTTGAAAAATTTTACATATTGAAATAGTTATTTATTGCAATATTATTAAAAATTAACCGAATCATTATGTTAATTATTAAATTGCCTAAAGTGTATTATAGAGAAAAACAATAAAATACTAGAGTAAGAGTTGAAGTTATTCTTAAGAAGAAGTCTTAAGAACAAGAAAACGAATTAATTAAACTTTAGAAAAGTACGCAATAAAACATTACAAAAATTATCGAAACGCAGAAAATTATTGAATATTATATTAATTATTATTGAATATTATTTATTTGGTTAAACTGCGAAAGAGAATAAAGGTTTTTATAGATAACTAGCGACCCGCCCCCGGCTTCGCCCGGGGTGCAATTTTTATATATGAACATTCCCCGTTTATACCTCTTTCTATTAGTGAAAACTGAATTATAATCGGTCTACCCGTTCACGCGTGATGCCGTGACCAAGGGAAATGGGGATTCATTTTTCTATATTAAAGACTAGCGGCCCGCCCCCGGCTTTGCCCGTGGTGCAATTTTTATATACTAAAACATTCCCCGTTTATCCCTCTTTCCATTGGCGAAAACCGAATTAAAATCGGTCTACCCGTTCACGCGTGATGCCGTGACCAAGGGAAATGGGGATTCATTTTTATATATTAAAGACTAGCGGCCCGCCCCCGGCTTTGCCCGTGGTGCAATTTTTATATACTAAAACATTCCCCGTTTATCCCTCTTTCCATTGGCGAAAACCGAATTAAAATCGGTCTACCCGTTCACGCGTGATGCCGTGACCAGGGGAAATGGGGATTCATTTTTATATATAAGATTTGTAAATAATTGAAATTTTTAATTATAATTTTTTCATAAATTTTATATATATACTGTAAAATGTATTTGTACATATTTAATTTTAATTATCGTTGTTTTTGTAAAATAAGTAAATTTTGCTAAAAAAACAAGTAAAATTATATTAGGAGCATATAAGTAATCACTATTTTATAAAGAAGTCTGTAAGTATGTCTGTAGTCTGTAGCAGTCAAAGTTAAATTTTAAAGTTACTTCTAAGTTTATAAATTAGGTCTACTTATTGCGCTTTGAAAATTAATCACGCTAAAACTAGCGCTAATACCAGTAGTTGGTGTTTATTTTCTGTTCGTTGATAACGGTATATCAATGGGTTATTGAACGATCATCTCGAGTCAGGTTCATCGCACATCTAAATTGTTGACAATTAGCGGCATCTCGTAATCAACGCTACGAAGGCTAAATATAGAGCGTTCCATACTAACAAACACTTTAGCCTTGATCCTGTTTTATGTCTTTCACTTTATTTTACTCTAAAATATTTCCAAAGAAATAGTTTTCATTAAATTCCAAATTTACGATTTATATAAATTATATTAAAAACGACAGATTTTTTTTTACGTTAATGAATAACGTTAAAGTTTTAAAAAGTTTTAAAAATATTTACTCTGAGGTATAACTTACCTACTTGCTGTGTTATTAACATCTATTTTCAGTATATTTAAGTTAGTAATTTAAATTTGCAAATAACTGAAATTATTTATCATAATTAGGCGAATTCTATAAGCATAATTCCGGTAGGTACTTGGCTTAAAAGCTAATTTACATTACAATTTGAATACTTATAATATGTACTTACTTCTGCTAAATGAATACAAAAGTTTAAAAAATATATATTTTTAATGTTAAAGTCAAAGGTCCACATTTAATGTTAAGACAGGCCGACGATCTACTTGATGGTAGGTGGCTAGTAGGATTAAAGATAAGGGGTTAGGAGGGGGGGACAGGGAAATGGGCTCTGGCATCCCTTACTCACTCACCGAAACATAACAGCACACGTGCTGTTAATTCACGGTGGTCTTCTGTAAGAGGGTGATCACTGCCGCCAGACGGGCTGCCCAAATGACTGTAAAACTAAATAATTGATTTCATTTTGCATTAACAATTGATTTTTAAATAATATTGTTACATTCTAAAATTGAAAAAATGAAAATTGTAATATTCAGTATTTATCATATTTGGTTTAAAAATTTAGATTTCCAATTCTATAATTGACAAGTGATTTACTCTCATTACTATTCGCGTCTTCAAATTGTGAGATCTCTGTCAACAGTAGTGACGGAGTTAAGCACGTGCTTGCTGCCGCCAAATGTCCTTAACAGATCACCGTGAAATAAAAGCACGTGTGCTGTTGTGTTTCTTCGAGTTAGTAAGGGATGCCAAAGCCCATTCTCTTTATACCTTTCATATCTTCTTTTATACTATCAAGAGTATCAAGGACGATTGTACAATTGCAACGCTCATGGTGTCCTTAATATGCGACGGTAGTGACACACCATCAAGTGAACCGTCAGACTGTCTGCCGACCTTAACATGAAAAAAGACCGTTGTAATTTATCGTGTGAAAAATAAAAATCCGAAGGGAACCGCGCCGTTTCATGTTACGCTGTGATCGAAGCAGTATAAATGCAGTAAAAACGGGTTCCGGTCGTTCGTTCGCAAAAAATAAAGCTTTTTTTGTAATTTTAAGGTTTAACCCCGACATGATAATATCGCTTTAAAATTGATTTGTTAGAAATATTATATAATAAAATCGTAAACGAGCTGTCTGTACATTAAATATTAAAAAAAAACAATTTGTACACGTTGTATTTGTGTTATGAGAGGTCAAAAAAATGGTTTTTAGAATTTTTCTTCTTCTGTTTGTCTGTTCGTTTGTTCGCGCTAATCTCAGAAACGGCTTAATCGATTTTAATGCGTTTTTCGCTTGTGTATTATAGTGAGCTTCCCATAATATTTAGTGTTTGTTTTATTCCAATGGGTTTACAAACAAAAAAGTTACGCGTTATTCTTTGTATACATGAGTATTATAACCAAATACATATCTAGACAAAGACATGTTAAACAATATCGTGAATAAATTAACACAAATAAATAAACAAGAAACCCGAAAAGATTATTTTTGGAGATCCTTTCCCTCGTACCATCCATCCATCTCAGCCGTAGGACGCCCATTGCTGGACTTAGGCCTCCCCTATAATTTTAGAATAGGACCGAAACAACCGAACAGAAGAAGCGTGGATCCCACATCAACCCGTAGCCCTTATCAGATTGTCTGTCCTTCTTGCGGTTGGACGTCCTACGCTGCGTTCGCCTTCGCCGGTCCGTGGTCTCCACTCGAGAACCTTTCGGCTCCAGCGGCGATTGTCTCTCCGTACTGTGTCCTGCCCACTGCCTCTTCAAGTTACTAATCCGCCAGGTTATTTCGGTAACTTTCGTTCGTCTACTGATTTCCTCATTCCTGATTCGATCTCGCTGTGTAACTCTGAGGATAATCCTCTCCATAAATCGGTGAGCGACTTTGAGCTT
Source organism: Bembecia ichneumoniformis (assembly GCA_910589475.2). Classification (NCBI taxonomy): domain Eukaryota; kingdom Metazoa; phylum Arthropoda; class Insecta; order Lepidoptera; family Sesiidae; genus Bembecia; species Bembecia ichneumoniformis. The sequence goes on from OU342531.1 coordinate 2,499,462, forward strand.
TTTTACAAGGCCCATAGTTTCAGTGCCATATTATGTCATTACTGGCAACATACATTGGTCAAGAACTTTTGTTTTGAGGAACTAAGGAGTTTTGGATGAATAATGAGCTTCCCGAATGCTGATTCGTCGATTGACCTCCTTCTGGAAGTTGGCTCTATACCTAATTGGATTGTTTATCTCCCGTGAAAAGAAAAAAAAACATTTACAAAGTACAAGTACAAACAGTTGCAAGAAAGTATCACGTGATCGTTACACAGAAGCGTCACACAAAATTTGACCTTGAAGTTTTATTCTCATCACATGCAAGGAAGTTTAACAAGCCTTTTATTGAAAGATTTTTACTTGATCCATCCCATAAAATTGTGAGCCAGGCTCCAGTTAAAGTGGCGATGTCACAAAAATTTGGATGCTCCAATGCGCACGCGCCGCGGCCACTGACGGCGATCCGGAAGTCGTCGCAAGTGTGACTCCGGTCAATTATATTCAATTCGTACTATACATGAAATTTTTTTACATGAAATAAACTATGTTAACACTTAAGTGAACTTATTTATTGTTTATTTATTATTTTATTTGTTACTAACTAAAACCCCACCGCAATACAGGAAATGACCTTACAATTGAGACAGTATTAACGATTAAATTACATTACATTATTAAGTTTAAAAAATAAAAATAAAAAATCTTATTATTAGCCAATTTTTTTACGTGTTATTTTCTGTTTCAGAACCGAACTGGCGAAGGACATTTCGACGTTAGTTGTGGATCTGACTGCAGCCTACAACAGGTATAGTAATCCAAGTGTTTTTATTAATTTTTTTATTAAGGGAAAGGTAATCATTTGCCCATGGATATTTTAAAACCTTTCAAACATTACAAATCTACTCAACTTTGAAACGCGACTCTTTACAATTTACAACGCGATGACTCATCAGTGTAGATAATATTAAAAGCATAAAAATTGACTGACTGTCAGTCACTAAACTCCAATAAGTAAATATGGTTTAATTTATTATATGTAAAAAAAAACATGTATACAAAAAAGCTCGATATTTGGGTGCCGCACGAGCTTACTGAAATAAACCTTTTGAATCGTGTACTCATTTGCGATTCTTTATTGAGACGTAATGAAACCGAACCATAACTGGTGATGAAAAGTGGTACGACAAGAACATGTGAAAAAGGCCGTGGTCAAAGGTCGGTAAGGCTTCACAGACTGTGCCAAAACCGAGGTTACCTCGCAATAAGGTGATGCTGTGTGTATGGTGGGATTGGAAGGGCACTCTGTTCATTATGAGCTTTTACCGCCGGGTAAAATCATCGATTCGGATCTTTTCTGCCAACAACCAGCGAGATTAAAGCAAGAGGTTGAAAAAAGCGGCGGGAATCGATCAATGGAAAGGGTGTGGTCTTTCAAATGACAACGCTAGACCACACACATCTTTAGCCACTCAGCAAAAATTAAGGAAGTTTGGCTAGGAGGTGTTAATGTATCCATCATATAACCCTGACCTTGCACCTTCAGATTTCCACCTGTTTCGGTCTCTTCAGAATTCTTTAGGCAATGTCAGGTTATCATCGAGAGAGGACTAACAAAACTACTTGTCGCGTTTTTTTGATCAGAAGTCCCGAAATTTCTACAGCAACGGGATCATCAGCAACCTATAAAATGGCAAAAAGTCTTCGAACAAAATGGCACATATATTCCGTATTTACACTTAAGTAAACTTTAAAAAAAAAAACTTGAGTTTTCATATAAAATGCGAAGAAAGTTTTTCCCAACCTATTATGTACCTATGTACTTTTTTATTCTCTGCGCCCCTTAAATTAATAACGGTTTTAAATGTCCCATCCATGTTAGTTTTGAATCGCATGCGGATCGTAAAACTACAACCAATCGATAAGCTTTGACTTTATGTTATTGGAAATCCTCTTATGTAATTATTATTCTACAGACATCACTCGAATAATGTCTAACAAAAACTGTCTGTACTATATATAATATAATGATAAAATAAATAAAATTTTGAACTTTATTCAAAATATTAATTATTGACATTTCAAAAAAGGCGACACCAGTGGTGACCGATGAGCTGGCAGTTTCCTCGCGCAACGCATTTAGCATTGCAATACAGCGAGGAAATGTTGCCAGCATCCTCGGTACCATGCCGCGGGCGCCCAATTTTTTACGTATTTTTTAGGTTTTATTTAGTTTTAAGGGTAATCGGTCCAAGGTTTTAGGTTTATTTAGTTTTATTATTGAATACTTACCGAAGTACTTAATAATTATGTTTAATTCGACTAGCGATCTGCTCGCGGTTTCGCACGGATGCGATTTTTTTCTACAATACACCAACCTTATTCCTCGGTTATCGGTCTTGCCCTTAGTGATAACCGTATAAATAACCGTATAATCTGTTAGGCGGTTTAGAAGAATTTAGCTGATAGCAGACAGATGCATTCAGCGACTTTATTTTATAAAATGGTTAGATATAGATGTATGTACACATACCTACATTTTTAAGTTCAAAATTTTAAAGTCCGAAGTAGTGATTGCATTAGAGGCGTACGCTTATCAAATCCTTGGATACATGTTTCAATAAGCTCTATTATGAATAATAATATATATTATGTCTTTTTAGTGTCCTTGCCCGACGAGGCGACATGTCCCATAGAGAAAAGCTTCTAAATAAAGATTAAAAAATATATATAACCGCAGTGTTATGGGATATGTAAGTGTTTGATCGGTGAAAACGCTTCTCATAGGATCCTATGGAGTTATTTTGAATAAGAGTGCGTATGGGTCAAAACCGTTCACTACACATTGACAAATTAATTAGTACAGTCCCTTTTAGTATAGGGCAAAAAACATGCACTTTGATTAAAAACAACCTAGGATGAAATTGTTTCTATTATATGTATGCACTAGCTTTTTCTAAGGCATTTTTTATATGCTCCCTCTGGAACAGTACTTTTTTCTTGATAATTTACACCCTAAGGCCTTTTCTATACTACTGACAACGTTTATGTAAAATTTTATGGCGATCGATCGAGTAGTTAATATGGCGTGAAAGCGCAACAAACTAACGAACTCTTTATCTTTTTTTTATTACTTTAGATAAATATAAAAGTCGTTGGTAATTGTAAGTCTCTTGCAATGTTACATTGTGAACATTGCGAATGATATGTAGAAATCGTGTCTAAGTGATAAATGAAGAGGTACACGGAGGGTGAGAAAACGCGGTCGTCATACAAAAATAATAATTACTTACTTTTATAAATTACTTACAGATAAAGAGAATCGTTTCAACTGTAACCTTTTAGCGATATATACTGCTTAATGAATAGTGGTACCAAAACATTAGATAAATCGGTGCATAATAGATTACCAATATCTTGTTACCTACCTACCCGACTTAAAACATTGCTTTTTTTTAATGTTAAGGTCGACAGACAGGCTGACGGTCCACTTGATGGTAGGTGGCTACCGTCGCCTATAACACAAGCAACGTCACAGCTGCTGCAAGTGCGCTGCCGACTACAGTAGGATTGGTAAGGGATTAGGAGGGGATAAGGAAATGGGCTCTGGCATCCCTTACTCACTCACCGAAACACAACAGCACGTATATGCTATTCTGTCGTGCAAATGAGCTAAACGAGATAATAGCGATTCCTTGTATCGGTTCTAAATTTGAATTTGTTTTTACTGTTCGATATCATCTCCATGCTTACTAGAGAGTAAGTATAATAATAATTAATATCAAAATTTAGCTTCCGTATATTTGTGTCCACAATCCAAAAAACCCGAAAACTAACCGATGGCTTGACTTGAAATTTTAACACAACATTGCATTTCAATAGAAGAGTGTTTTATATAAATATTCTATATTCCGAAGTTATAATAGGAACGAAAAAAAAACGTATGGCAAAGACGATTTCACGCTTTTGTCTTACCTTGTCAGAATACATAAATTTCTTGTCATGTCATTTATATATATGTAAGACTAGTGACCCGCCCCTGGCTTCGCCCGGGGTGCAATTTATATATATATATATATGAACATTCCCCGTTTATCCCTCTTTCCATTAGTGAAAACCGAATCAAAATTGGTCTACCTGTTCACGCGTGATGCCGTGACCAAGGGAAATAGGGATTCATTTTGATATATAGAGATATCGTGATATGGCGTGGTTTTCAAAATATATTCCCGACTTTAATGAGACACCTATGCCTTATTACTTCTATGTGTGTGAAGAGAAATAGCTATCCAGGTTATTGTCAGGACATTATATGATTAAGGAGATTTCTGATTTTCTTCCATATGCAGTATAACTAGTACACTGTACAGTTTCTCTTTTGCCATTAGAGTAATTATTTCTAATTCGCTCATAACTTCGGCAATCAGCAGCAGTGCTTTTAACATATATAATATGATATGACTCACTCGTCGTAAGTGATTTTATAGTCGATACTTCTTTACTTAGAACGTCGCATAATAACTATAGAGATTTTTTTAAATAAAATTGTTTTATATCCACATCTAAACATTTAATAATTTATCAATCTTTATTTACAATAAACTATAGTGATATAATTTAACAATAACACACATTACGTAAAAATAATAAAATAAATACACACATCAAATTATCGTTTATTATTTTAATGTCTGAACGATACCCTTTTGCTCCAGAATTTTTAATATTTATAAACTATAATACGGTCAGTCTAAGTTTGCCAATTTAATACTGTTCCTACATCGCATTTCATGATTATCACAGTTTTTTTTAACTTACATTTTAAAATATATACAAACCAACATAAAACGTTTATAAGGTACTTATATAGTCTTAGTTTATAATTAGTGGCAGGTCACTACTTCTAATTGCCGATGGCAATTGCAATGGCAATTGCAGTAACCATCCCAGTAACCAATTATAGAAGTCCACTATGAAATAACATAACAGGACCTGTGCTGTTGTGTTTCTGCGAGTGAGGGATTCCAGAACCAATTTCCCTATCCCTGCTTAATCCCTTATCCTTAATCCTCCTATGGTTGGCAGCGTACTTGCAACACCTGTGGCGTTGCTTGTGTTACAGGCGACGCTAACCACCTACCATCAAGTGGACTGTCAGCCTGTCTGATGATTATTTCATTAAAAAAATTGCTGAGCATCCATAAAAACTGGTAAAAGTTATCATTGATCACCAAGTATAACTTTGAGTTTTTTTAGGCTACAAGTTATAAAATCCCTTTTCCAGTAGTATACTTGTAGGTACATAATCTGCACATTATCCATCACTTGTGTTAACAAAAACTGACATAAAACGGCATGTTCCCGCCAAACTTTGATAGTTACTACTGCTTTATGTCAAAATTATCAGTTGAGCTCAATTTACGGCCTGAGGCAAAAAATTTGAAACGGCTCGAGGAGGGCGGACGCGCGCCACCCCAACTAAAATGAAAGCACGTTGCGTAAACGAGCTCAATTGATATGTTTTTGTACACTCACCATACAGTTTTATGGTAACATCTCTATAATTTGCCATCGTACAATAATACAAATAAAACGTAGGAACGGCGATAGAAAAAATCGTATTATTTACAGAAGTGAACTTTGGAAATGAACTTTACAAAGTTGGCTCTGATGAGGTGTGTTTAACGAAATGCAGTGTCATAAATTCACGGATGACCACCGTGAAATAACAGCACATGTGCTTTTGTGTTTCGGCGAATTAATAAGAGATGCCAGAACCCAAAAATTAATGCCGCCAAAATCTGGCGTTAAAATAGAGATACGAATAAAATATCCGATCTAACTTTTCGCTGGTCTAGGAGTATTCTAGTGAAGACGTCACAAGATGGTATTACAGTCACACAAATATAATAATATATTTCTCTTTCTTTCTGTGTCTTTCTTATAAAAATGTTAAATGAAATTAAATTATTTAAAACTAGCAATTCGCCCCCTGCTTCGCACGGATGCAAATTTTGTCTACAAATTATATATACAAAAAATTTCCTCGTTTATCGCTCTGTCTGTTAGCGAAAACCTTATCAAAATCCATTGAGTGTTGTAGAAGTTAGCGAAGAAACTGACAAAGTTGGGCGGCGATTTTATCTTATAAAGGTTTGCACGTTGTTCTGAGGAAGTTAAAATAACATATTGTCAGTACTTTTACACAAGTAAACTGTGGGTTAATTACACTCAAAAATCGTTTAATTCCCTACGCGTCCAATACAACAACGCCTTCAGAGTGTTTGCACTCTGAAGGCGAGATGTTTGCAAGGCGAGATGCAAGGCAAGAGTTGCAGATTTTTACCACGCTATTTACGAATGAGAATAGTATCCCTATTCATTTGAGTCCAAAATGTATAACTTTCTATATATAAAAATGAATCCCCATTTCCCTTGGTCACGTCATCACGCGTGAACGGGTAGACCGATTTTAATTCGGTTTTCACTAATGGAAAGAGAGATAAACGGGGAATGTTCATATGTATAAAAATTGCACCCCGGGCAAAGCCGGGGGCGGGTCGCTAGTAATTTATAAAATTTGCTATTATTAGCAAACAAATAGTGGTGTTTGCTAAATATAGATATTACTTAATTTATTGCACTGCTTGTAGACAGTGACGCTAGTAAGAAAACTACAGATAAGAGTACCTACCTACCTTGCTACGGATTTTAAGCGGGAACGCTTTTTCTGGCTTGTTTAGTATTCCGAATATAGTATACACGGAGTGATGCATATGCACTGGTTACGTCAGTCATCGGGAGGTGGGCTGTTACAACTGTCAGAACGAGGCTAAAGCTCTGTTGCATTTTAGCGTCATGGAGTTAATTGTTTACTTTCACACTTATTTCCTGTTAACATCCCATCGAATCCACTGCACAAGTCACTTTCGTTTATAAGCATTTCTAATTGGAATTCTTGGAAAGCGCCTAAATAGTTAGGCGCTCACATAAGAATAAATAATAACAAGGTACTCATTCGGGTGGCTTTAGATGTTTGTTGGTAGTTAGAAAATAGGCGTAGAATTGATGTAACGTGTTTTTTATTTCATAAACTTTAAAAAATCTCAAAAAACACACAGTTTACACTTTAGCCACGCAATCAATCTATTTTTTATTATTACTGTCCTTCAATTTGGCGGTTGTTAACGGAACTTTTAATTTTACCTTTGTTTTGTAGTGTCTGTTTAGAATTTGCAATACAGAAGGTTTATTTAGTTATTTATTTAGGAAAGAATTTAAGTAGTATCAATAATTACATTGCTATTTACAGGGTTTCATTATGTAAACATATCTACACCTACATATAATAAAATCGTAAACGAGCCGACTCTATACATTAAAGATTTTTTCAAAAAAACAATTTGTACACGTTTTACTCATGTTATCGAGGTAAAAAAAATTGTATTTTAGAATTTTTGTCTGATTGTCGGTTTGTTTGTGCGTTTGTACACGCTAATCTCAGAAACAGGTTAACCGATTTGAATGCGGTTTTCACTGATATATTGTAGCATTTAGTATTTGTTTCATTAATCGGTTTAGAAACAAAAAAGTTACGCGCTATACCGAATACCACGCGTACGAAGTTGCGGGCTCAGTTAGTATGTATTAAATTTAAAAAAAATCTAAATGATAGGGGAAGAGGATCTTATTATCTAACTTAAACAACTACCAATAGAAAAGTATAAAGACCTGTACAATATTAACATTTTAAAATAATTTTCTTCAACAATAAACTGAAATGAATAAATTTTTCCACTAACGTATATTTTTATACAATAAACGAAAATAAAATTAACCTATTATAAAATTTATATAACTCTCAAACCTTTTTTAATGGCTAATAATTTAATATACTATTTTAAATATAATAGAATTATTAAAATATTAATGATCGAATGGTTTTAAGGCGCATGCTTTAACTTTGTCTCAGAGTCCCTGGTTCGATTACTGGCTGGGCCAATTTTGAAAATAAACTTTTCATAGTTGGCTCTGGTCTGGATCTGGCAAGCAGTGGTAGGGCGTTTCACAGTCATTTAGGCAGCCCGTCTGGTGGCAGTAACGACCTCCTTGCAGGAAGACCACCGTGAAATAAAAGCACGTGTGCTGTTGTGTTTCCGTGAGTGAGTAAGGGATGCCAGAGCCCATTTTCCTATCCAAACCCTTATCCTTAATCCAGTGGCGTAGCGAGGGGGGGGCAAGGGGGGGCATCATGCCCCGGGCGCTACTCACAAAGGGGCGCCAAATGGTCGGCAAAACAAAAAATTGCTGGATAATTTTTATTTTTATTATAATTGATTTCTGGAAAATATATTTTAAATTTAGTGCCAGTGTAATATAATAAATGTTAATTCGTAAATAAAAAGGAAAAATATATTTTTTATGTATTAATCAAAAGCTCATGTGATTCAAAATACCTCATTTCGTGTACAGTGTACTGTACACAGTGTACAGTGTACGGGAGATGTACACTGTGTACATCTCCCGTCTCTAGACCATAGACAAAATCTCATTGTGAATAGAACTCTTTATCGAAATATGTGACTGCAAAATGTTACTCCGCAGTAGAAAAGAAATTGAACCTAAAACTCCATTAGAATTTCTTACTTTTATAATCTCGTATGGAGAAGATGTTTTTCCAAACATGAGAGTGGCACTTCAAATACTCCTGACTATTTCAGTATCAATTGCTAGCTGCGAACGTTCATTCAGCAAATTAAAATTAATTTTGACATATCTACGATCAACGATGGGACAAGATCGCCTAAGTGACCTAGCATTTTTAAGTGTGGAAAGAGAAAAATTTGAAATGATCAACTTTGATGATATTATTGATAAATTTGCTTCATCAAAAGCAAGGAAAATTTATACATAGTAATTAGTTTTATTAATGTATTGTAAACATATTCTCCTTAGAGATAATAAATGTTTACTTTTTTATTGTTTTAAAACTTCGTGTTTTTAAAATATTTCTTTATAAATATGTAAAATAAATAATACAAGTAGGTATCTTTTGAACTAATTCTAGATGATCATATACATTTCAAAATTTTCAACTACATTTTTTGTCTCAAATTTAAAGCCTAGCTTGAACCTATGACCTTATTTATTTATTTATTAATTTGCGAGTATATTTTACATATAATATTATATGGTTTTCAAATTTGGGGGGGCGCTAAAAAGGTATTGTGCCCCGGGCGCGAGTTAAGCTCGCTACGCCACTGCCTTAATCCTACTGTAGTCGGCAGCACACTTGCAGCAGTGTGGCGTTACTTGTTTTATAGGCGACGGTAGCCACCATCAAGTGGACCGTCAGCCTGTCTGATGAGTGTCTGATTACTTTACTAACATTAAAAAAAAACACAATCTAATATAATATAATCAGCTTTACCTCTACGATTCTCATATAGATGAGTGTATAAGTCAATTCTATAGTTTTTAAAGTGACGCGCTCATTATTTTCTATAGATTTATGCCACTCATTGTGAATAGGCATTATTGTAGCGAATGTGGGCGGTCACTTGTTCCGTTGCGACAAATTAAAACGAAACTGTGTATTAAGAAACTTATTTTGTTGATTCATTGAAACGATAATACCCTTGTTCATTCTATATAAAATTATAAACGCTTGGTTAATATTATGTTAGTTTTACGTTGATAAATTTCTATGTCAATAGGTACAGAAACGTTTTGAATTGCACATAAAATATATTTAAAAAGAAGCAATTTATCGTATTTGCTTCGATAATATAACCGCCACTGCAAACAGTTAGGTCACATTTCGATTACTTCCTGATCTTTTTACGACTTGGCCTTTTATATCTGTAATGCACAAGCAATTTTTGGACTTTTTCAGTATTCATTTAAGTGTTATAGATATAATATAACACTAGCTGGCGCCAGCGCCTTCGTCTGCGTTAAAAAATAAAATATATATAACGCCCGACACGATATAACACCTTCATTGCTATTATAATTTAGCCAGGCGTCGGATTTTTATTTTTAGATGACCCCTGGGAGTACTTTTTTTCTGGATGAACGATAGGTACCCTATCCCTCTTTCTGTATCCCTATGTGTATACATTTCATGTTGATATGTTGAGTAGTTAAAGCGTGTAAAGGTAACAGACAGACAGAGTTACTTTTACACTCATAGTTCAGTTCAGTTTCGAACAGTTACGTAATTAGTAGTCGTAGATCTTTACGAAACTATAACAAGTTCCGAAGCCATATAAATCAAGTTGTAATATATTCTATATAAGGTATAGGATATTTAGAGAACATTGTCAAAACAGTGTAAGTATATTTATTTTATTTATTTATTTACACACCAACAGCTTAACATTAATTTCATAATTAACTTTAAAGTACTATTAGATTTATAATGTAAGCCAATTACAGTAGGCGTGAACAACATTTACAGTTTAAAGTTACATACACAATTTACATTATAGAAAGTAATTATAATTTTTTAGTAGTCGACTGACGAGTGAGTTTCAGCAATTTACTCTTAAAACCTTTAAATGAGGCACCAAAAATATCCAAATCTGGCAATTTATAGTTTAATTTGTTGTAACCCAGGCAAAGTCTGGCGAGTGGATGACTCAGGTTAGTTCGGCATGGATACAGATTAAAAATATTAGTGATGGGGCATATGGGATATTTATAGGGGACACGGAACCCAATTTGCCCAAAGAAGATGCTCGCACTCAAGCTCTGATTAAAAATATTAGTGATGGGGCATCTGGGATATTTATAGGGGACACGGAACCCAATCTGCCCAAGAACATGCTCGTACTCAAGCTTGCCATTAAGTATTCTGTGAAGAAACAGCATTTATTAACTAGGAGAGTATCAATCGCCATTGCTCAAACAGCTGCCAAAAAGCTGGGCATCCTTTCCAAGGTTAAACGGTATTTCACTGCGAGGCAGCTCCTGGACTTATACAAAGCACAGGTCCGGTCTTGCATGGAGTACTGCTGTCACCTCTGGGATGGGTCAGCCCGTTACCAACTGGCCGCACTGGACTCGATTGAAAGGCGAGCAAAGAAGCTTATTGGCAACGACACCCTTGTGGATTCCCAACTTCAAAGCCTGCAGCATCGCCGAAAAGTAGCGTGCCTATCGATTTTCTATCGTCTACACTATGGAGAGTGTGCATCTATACTGTACGAATTAATCCAACCGGAACCGTTCCACTTGCGGACCACTAGACGTGGGCAGGGGTTTCATCCCTTCGTGGTCAATGTACCTCGATCACGAACAAAGCGTTTCAGTTCCACCTTCCTTGTTCGAACTGCTAAGGAGTGGAACTCATTGCCTGCGTCTGTGTTCCCACAGAACTACAACCTCGTGGTCTTCAAAACTAGGGTAAATGGACATTTACTAGGTAAGCGTGGTCCACCTTCGGCCACATCTGCACCTCACATCAGGTGAGATAGTGGTCAAGCGCTACTTCGATTTCATAAAAAAAAAAAAAAAATCGCAGCATATCTCGTATACCAATTGATGCTTCTTCAAAATTTCGTAGAGTTTCAGCACTAGGTCAGTAACAACAGGTTATCGTTCAAAATTCCTTGGTCTTTTGAAATCCTATTCCCTCATCGCGGGCTATTAAGCCGTGTCTGTACATTGAGTATTAAAAAAAAACTTTGTACACGTTGTGGATATGTAACCGAGGTTAAAAAATAGTTTTCAGAATTTTTGACTGTTTGTGCATTTGGCTAATCTCAGAAACGGCTTAACCGATTTCATAGCGATTTTCGTTGATGTAAGCTTCCCGTAACATTTTTTTTATTCCAATCGCTTTGCAAAAAAAGTTACACGCTATACCGAATACCACGCGTACGAAGTTGCGGGCTCGGCTAGTTATAATATAGATTTGATTCATTCTGCTTAAGAAATCGTGTTTGTCATTAGAAGTTATGGTTGCGGACAATTTGAAAACATTTTCAACATTAATCACATCGCGCCCCAGTCTGGAAGTGAGCTATACATCATTATCAAGAGACTGATTAGCATTAGAATTAACAAATCTCTTTCGCTCGTCGGTCGACTCAGTACCCACGTTGATTTGGTTCAATCCACACCATGGAGAGTGGTTTATGGTGGTATATATAGGGGGTAGCGTGAGAGTCGACGCCGTGCGCCGGATGGACGCAGGAAGGAAGCTCCTAGTTGCCAGCCTGCTCCCCTCCAATCTATTTTAGAGTTGATTCGTTTTATTTGGTCGTTTTGTAGAACATACTCTTCAATATTATATGGTTGTTGGTGCTCGACGTTCTCATTTGCTAATTTACTGACAATAAAACGTTTGCCGACAGGAAAGTGCACTTGCTTTCATGCTGATGGATGTATTGTAGATACTATTAATGCCTAGTGCACAACTAAGTATAGCTTTGTGAAAGGTATCTTAAATAAGTTTGCAAAAAAGAGCTAATATTCATATTAAAGTAACTTCATTAATGTTGTTTTCAAAATTGTGTTAAATTTTGCTTGCGATCTTTAGGTAAGTTTATTTTAAAGGCTTACGATCTTTAAAATAAAGATATAACAGGAAAAAGTAATCTATATCTAGCTATATATATTATATTATACATATACATATTATAAATCTAGCTATACATATAGAGTATTCATCGTATTCATCTCTGTCTGTTAAAGTCGCTATTCATCTCAGTCTGTTTTCTAAATCACCTAACGGATTTTGATACGGTTTTCACTAATGAAAAGAGCGATAAACGAGGAAGATTTGCATATATAATTTGCAGAAGATTTGCAGCAAAAATGCATCCAAGCTAAGCCGGGGGCGGTTCGCGACTAAGTATAAAAATCAGGTTAATCAGGTAAAAACAAACCGATTAATTCACAATCCCTGAGTATAATTTAGTAAAGCCATTTTAACTTTTAAAAAATGTCCCATTTTAGAAATACAAATCTTATAATTTGAGTAAGTATCAGATATTGTTTTATTATTATATTATTTTATAAGTATTACCTATATCATGAATGAAACAGTTAGGTATATAGTAAACTCAACTCAACTAGTAAACCACAATAAGCTATATTGTTATTATTAATATACCTTATTTATTTTCATTCTTAACTTTAAGTTTTTTATAATATGTATCTATCAAAAAATATCATAGATATATTATAAAAAAATAGTTATCCCCTGGTAGCGGGGCAAGGCCCAAGCTACCGGTGGTTAGGGTTGCAGAGTGAGGAACTTCCTCACAATTCGTGCCGTGTCAAGAAGTACCGCCATCTAGCGAGAGCCTCTTGAGATGTTGGTCGAGGCTCTTCGCTATTAGACCGTTTGCGCAAACGACTATCGAGACATTGATTGTCGAATCCATCACATCCCACATGTCGGTAATCTCGTGAGCCAGGTCCAAGTGTAAGTACTTATACTTATTAGTTTATCTTCCTCAGCTTTCACGAGATTTTCGTCAAGTGGCATTGCGATTTCTATAAGCATTGCCCGACGTTGGGATCGATCGATAACTACATATCAGGCTAATAATAATAATTGTCGCTATTATCGCTAATAATAGCGACAATTATTATTAATATCATTAAATTATTATACAAATTAAAAAATTAATGACTTTTGTATTTTACTTTGTATAATAATTTAATGAAAAAAATATAAGTTGTTCTGCGTTATACCTGCGTACTTACCTATATCACATAATGCATCTACTTTTTATTATTTCCGAATAAAGTGAATCTCGTTCCGGTTGATATGAAACTGTTTGTAGGTAGATAGTGCAGGAATGCAAGCCCTTAATTCGCTTCGCTGCCTCGTGCAGGTCGGCTGGAGTTGTGCTCGGAAATGAATTCAACGGAAGTAGAAACAGTCACTGGTCACCATAATTTATGTGTGAAAATGTATGGTGTCGTATATATTATTCAAATTGTTAAATATTACAATTATTGGTTGCATAATTACTTAATTTTTTTAAATATTATTAAAGGTGGCAGATAGGCTGACGGTCCACTTGATGGTAGGTGGCTACCGTCGCCTAAGGACACAAGCAACTCCTAGTACATGTGTGCTGCCGACCTTGCAGGAATTTGTTTACTGCTCGCTTGAAGAAGCCCATATTGTAGCTAGATGGAAACACCTTAGAAGGGAGACTGTTCCAAAGATCGCGCGTCCGTGGGATAAGGTTTCTACTCTTCCGAACTGTGCGCAACGGCACTTTATCCAAGTAATGCGGATGAACTTCGCATCTATGGCGGGTGGTAAAAGTTTGGAACAACTCATCCGAGCACTCGCCATTGTACAGCCGGTAGAACACACAAAGAGAGGCTGAAATATGTTTTTTTAAAAATATTATTAAGCGTGGCAGGCAGGCTGACGGTCCACTTGATGATAGGTGGTTAATACCGTCACCTAAAGACATAAGCAACACCAGGGGGCACACGTGCGCTGCCGACTCTGCAGGAATTTATTTACTGCTCAAATTGTAGTAAATTGTAGCTAGATGGAAACACCTTAGAAGGGAGATTTTTCCAAAGTTTACGCGTCCATGGGATAATGTTTCTACTCATCCGAACTGTGCTCAGTGGCACTTTATCCAAGTAATGTGGATGAACTTTGCATCTATGGCGCGCAGTGCGGTGGTAAAAGTTTGAGCTAGGCATTAATTGGTACAACTCATCGGAGCACTCACCATTGTACAGCCGGTAGAACACACAAAGAGTTGCTACATCTCTTCTTAAACTAAGTGGTTCTAATCGTTGCTGTAAGAGCATTGGATTGTTAACAATTCGAAAAATTCGATGCTACAAGGTCTCAAATGGATCTAGCTGGTACTTAGGCGCTCCAGCCCAGAGGTGAGAGCAGTATTCCATGTGGGGCCTAATAAAAGAGAACTGTAAAACGATACTACTTAACCGTTAGTTTCGAAGATTACCTCCTACATACAAACATATATGCAAACTTTACCTCTATAATATTAGTATTAAAAAATAAATATAAAAAAAATCATATTGAAATGTTTTGAAAAGGTTTCACACGAGAACTTTCTCTAATAAAGCTCACAAGTGCTCTCTCTTCAATTAATCACGCAATTAAAATATTGTGCGATAGCCGCGATCCTTGAGTACACCAATCAAAATGTCCGTGTCTGTTTGTTTTTAATTTAATGGTTATCGTCTTAATTTATTACTTACGTTAAAACTAATTGTACTATTATTATTATTTCGTAATTATCTTTAAATATTAAAATTTAATGAAAACTACGAGTAATTCTAACTGGCAGCAGTTAGAATTACTCGTAGCCAGTCCATGCTCGTATAGCATTTCATTTTTACCCCGTACATAAAAAAGTATTCATATTCATACCACAGACTACTAATATTACTACTAAATTAATATTAGTTTTAATACAAACTACCCCATTGGTCGATTTGTTAAGGTACTCGCCTTAGCGCTCAGGGGTACCGGGTTCAGTTCATGACAAGTCAACTTTGTAAATAACACTTTTCAACTACATTACCTGTGGCATTGCTTGTGTTATAGGCGACGGTAGCCACCTGCCACCAAGTGGACCGTCAGCCTGTCTGACGACCTTCACATAAAAAAACGATTGGTGTGATTGATAGTGGTCTAATTGCTAGTCTGAGTACGAAAAGTCATCGATATCAAAAAGACATGCAATTGTGTTTCTTAATCCGTGAAGCTTAAAGCTTAAAATAGCAATAACACAACAAGCAGAAAAAAGTGTGTATGTCAGCTCCGACGCACTTCTGGAGTTTCCTCCTAATAAGTTATGGCGATTTCGTCAAAATTTGTCATTACTTTGATTTTTGTTGCGTTCATTGAGAGTCCAACTCCGTTGCTTCCGTACAAAAGCTGTTCCAGCATTTCTTGTAGGCTTCTTGGATCTTCGGAAATAAGAATTAGATCGTCTGCAAATCTTAAATGTTTATTCCATATTTGTTCCATTCAAGACGTCTAAATATGTATTCAAGAACTGCCGAGAAAAGTTTGGGTGATAGTGGATCTCCCTGTCTGACTCCTCTTTTTATGGGAAAGAGTTCTCCTATTCTTTCTGTTCGTATTTTCGCTATCATGTTATTGTATATATTTTTGATTAGGCGTATGTATTTATTTTCAACCACTTGTATTGCAAGCGTTTCCCATATTTTTCTGTGTTTTAAAGAGTCAAACGCTTTATTATAATCCACGAATGCCAAATAGTAAGTAATGCCATATTCATTACATTTCTGGATCACTTGTTTTATACCTATAAATTTAAATGTATAAAATTTTTCTCCTGTTATAAGTTCAAATAAATAGTTCATTTTTTCGACGACAAATCGGTGCTCCGACAGTTTACAACGCGTTATCATTCAACGTGGACTACACTTTTTATACAGGATTTCGACGTCAACTGTCCCACAAATGTCAAAGTGACAGATAACGTAACGCTTTCTAGTTAACGCTTGTATTAATTTCACTCCCCATAAAATTTCTATACCGCGGGCCTTATACGAAAATCGATTCTCCTTAGAGTAAACTCCAAAAATTACTTGCTGTGTGATACATAACAACTATTTTTAGTATAAGTTAGTAACTTAAATCCGTGACTAATATAAAACGATTTAGCATAATTAGGCGATATTCAGAAAAATACTTCCGGTACTTAGGTTTTAAGTGAGCTTAAAAAGTAATTTACGTTCAGTTTACATTGCAATACTTATAACATTGTAGTATGAACCTAGGGTCGTTCGCACATTTTAGGCGAGTATTTACTGATTTAAAGGTAACACTGTTCATCAATCAAGGCTGGTGCTGGTGGATCAAGTAGTCTGTTGCACATTTGACCCAACTGGATAAAGCTGATAATTGGAGTCAAAACCTATAGATAATTATTGATTATCTAGATACTTATCTACACCTATATGCCGAGCGCTACCAACAATACCATCCTGGACGTATTCACTGATAGGTGGGACTCTCCGATACTGGGGCGTTGGATTCGGCTGCATGCTGCTGGATGGATGCCCTGGGGTCGGGATGCCCAGAGATACTAAATATTTCACTTTAATTTTAACTTTAATTTTCGTTCTTGTTATTAATTCTAAATTAAGTTCCCCTTTTTGTATATGGATTGTAAATATGGAGGTTCTTAGAAAAACACAACAAAGAATTAGAAGAACGTTTTTAAATAGCTCACCACCTTATTAAATTAATCCTAAAAATAGCATCAATTAAAGTGTCAGACGGTTTAATTTCCGGGACGCAGCTTGCAGCAAGTGTCTTAGTCCTAGACAACAATAAACCTCTGTGGCATTTCCTGACTGTGTACCCTGTTAAATTTTAATCATCGAAAATGGATGACGTAGCAAAGCTAAAAAAGATTTTAATATAGAGTAGTTAAGAGTGTATTGTAGAGTAAAATTGCTCGGTGGATTACTGTGGAATATATTGATATAAAGTGGAATATAATTAACCGTGACGATGATTTCGAGTGAACTATAATGGCTGGCAATTAATCCAAACTAGTCTGGGCTTTTTTTAAAGGTTTACTCTATTAGTATGAAACGTACCAGTAAAATCGAAGTATTTACACCTGAATATAATAAAATAATTATAATTTTATTGAAAACTAGCTGAGCCTGCAATTCGGTATAGCGCGTAACTTTCTTGTTTGTAAACCGATTGGAATGAAACAAATACTAAGTGTTACGGGAAGCTTTCTAAAATACATCAGTGAAAATCGCTTTCAGATCAATTAAGCCGTTTCTGAGATTAGCGTGCACAAGCGCACAGACGATAATTTTGAAACCTATTTTTTTGACCTCGCTAATATGAGTATAATATGTACAATTTGTTTTTTTTTTTTAATATTAATTTAATGTATAGATACGGCTCTTGCGATTTTATCTCTATATTATAAAAATGAATCCCCAATTTCCCTTAGTCACGGCATCACGCGTGAACGGGTAGACCGATTTCAATTCGGTTTTCACTAATGGAAAGAGGGATAAACGGGGTATATATATATATATATATATATATATATATATATATATATATATATATATATATATATATTACACCCCGGGCGAAGCCGGGGGCGGGTCGCTAGTTATATGTATAAATATAGATAATAGATATAGATTAATGAATGTAATCAGTGTCGTATCTTCTGCTGACATAGGTATTCTCTGAGGTGTTTGTTGTAAACCATTGAAAACACACAAATCCTACAACTACGTTCAAATCTTCCTTTTTAGAATTTTATTCCATGGGACCACATGATTTTGATTATAACCATTCATTCATATTTTATACATACTCCATAATTTTTACTTTATTTTATTTTATTTAGGACCACAAACAATTGTGCAATGTTGTCTTAGGTAAACACAAGTAAAAAGTATTTATAAATATTAGTAATTTTACAATCAGCGCAGTTATCCACAAATTAATATTTACAGAGAAAAATTAACACAAGTTAATTAACAATCTAGATTTATCAAACAATTAAAAATAAAGTAATAAAATATTAAAAGAGTATCAATCAATATGAATATGAAACGATAAAGCCAAGACATGTTTTTTGTATGAAGTATATGATAGATTAAAAATGTCAACATTAGTGAAATTACTTGTAAGTCATTGAAACAGGTACTTACATATCATTTAACATAAAAACTAAAATTATCTAATTTAAAAATAAATTAATATTAAATTGATTAAAAACTAATAATATAAAAATGGACCCTGCGTCATTGTACCTAGTACGCTGGCAGCATTTCCTCGTTGAATGGCCAAACTAATACGTTAGCCGAGGAAAGTGCCAGCTCTTCGGTCTCCCGTCGCATCAATAAGCCTCTTCGAGATGTCTTTGAAGAGGCTCATTGCTGCAGGGCCCCACGGACCGAGTGTCTCGACTCCGAATGGTACGAAACCATATTCGGCGCCGAGGCCACTATATTTAGAAATTTTATTTTTTTCCGCCGCCTCTGCTGCGGCTGCTGCCTTAGTGGATGTTCCATGGAGATGCGAAGGGGCTAGTGTGTCTACACAAGTAGCACCCCCCCCCCCCCCCCCCCCCACAGTCATTGAAATATAATATATTGTAGATCACTATTAAGTATTGGTAATCCGTCCTAAAGGTACTTTTTTTTATTACAAATTAGCATTTCGCCTATTTTTATAAATGATAGGTAGTCTAAGTGTTATTCTTTTTGCTGTATAAGCTGGATTACTATTAATTTTTACAAAAAATCCGTTCAGTAATTCTTGCGTAAATATCCTTACGTCCATTCTAACAAAATTTCGCAGGACTTTCTGCGGTCCCATTCCCTAACAAAGAATTTTATTAGATTATATCCTACTAATATAAATGCGTTAAGTTTGTGAGGATGGATAATTGTTACTCTTTCACGTGAAAACTAGGTACTGAATGAATAAATTTGGGACACAGATAGTTTATTACCTGGATTAACATATAGAATACTTTTTATCCTGAAAAAAATTTAGGTTCCCGAGGGATCTTCTAAAAATATAAATAATTGGGCGCCACTGTCGCCGTAGCGACGACGCCACCGTCGTCTCAGCGATAAAATATTTTCTCAAGTGTTATATTTTTCGTTTTTCACCGCGGACGAAGTCGCGAGCACCAAATACTTAAAAATATTTTGCTTCAACTGCTTGTAAAAGTATAAATCGTGGATCATAATATAGTAGATACCTTTGACGAGCCGTTGGATGAGGGTGCTTGCCTTAACGCTCTGTTCTAGAGTTGCCGGGTTCGTTTCCCGGCATGGTCAACTTTGGAAGTGAATTCTTCAAAGTTGGCTTTGGTCTGGATCTGGCAAGTAGTGACAGAGCACATTGCGTTTCGCAGTCATCTGGCGGCAGTAACCACCCCCTTACAGAAGACCACTGTGAAATAATAGCACGTGTGCTGTTATGTTTCGGTGAGTGAGTAAGGGATGCCAGTGCCCATTTCCCTATCCCCTCCCAATCCCTTATCCTTAATCCTACTGTAGTCGGCAGCGTACTTGCAGCACAGCAACACTACCATCAAGTGGACCATCATCTTTTCTACCGATCTTACATAAAAAAAATCAAAAATAACATAATAGAAGATTTAAATAATTATCAAATACAATCAGAATAGTAACGACATTTCTAGTTCACAGACTCGGTTATGGCCTACCATCTTTTGTCCAAACAAAAGATGCATGGAATAACTCAAAAAACAATGGCGAACCCCCATACAGATTTTTGTTGACTTAAATTTTTCGTGTCTACAAATGAAAAATATGTAAAAGTATAGACTTTTTATTACTAAACTAAGTGGTCTTAAATTTATTACTAAGCAAAGTCTGAAATTAAAGATATTTTAGTTTTAATATTTTGAGGTTATGTAAAATAATACCTATTATTTGGATTAAAATATATATTTAGCGTATTTTTAGTTTAAAATAAACTGTAACTACTTAAAAGTGGGTTCAGAATAAAATATTTTTAGGTAAATTGTGATTAACGTCTTGTTACGAGTATATAATATAGTGTTCTGTGGTATTATAATAATTTTTGTACATAGAATAACTAAAGCATTATTATTTTATGTTCTTGTACCTTAATTACGGAATTACCTTAATTACGGACTCAATTAAAGGAAGATGTCACAGAACACTATGATAGGAGATGTTTAGTCAATTGTGTTTCTTTTAAAATTAATATTTATATAGACCATTAGTATAATCTGAAAAACCTTGGAAAATTTAGTTATTTCTCTTTATATTGATCACATTCAAAGACGCTTCAAAATTGTTTGAACAAAAATTTCGCCATTGATCTTTAGACATATAAAAAATTATAATGATTCAAGTTTAACCAAAACTCGGATCAAACACGTCAAATTTGACGGGTGTCTTCTCGGCGAGACGTTATTTTAGTACAATAGCGAGCATATTCGTTATGACAAGTGCAGTCGGTTCGCTGCGCGTCGCCCGCTAATTCCTATTTCCTCATTAAAGTCCACAGTTCCCCGCCTGCGAGCTGCGCTTGCTGAGCCCATTTAACGTAATCCCCTCTCCGAGCGCATTCCTCTTCTATCTGTTTATTATATTTCGTACCTGTGACTGTGACTTTCACCTCGCTAACACTACGATACACTGTGCAAGTGGACCGTCAGCCTGTCCGCCACTCTCTACGATATATCAAAAAATATTTAAGATCAATTTAAGACAAGATTTATACAAGGTGGGCTGATACGTTATAATCACTGCTTATATACAAACATATTTTTTAAACAGTTATTGAGGTTATTAAAATTTAAATAAAATATGTATAAATCGAGATTGCGAATTTTAAATTTTGCATGGAAGATGCATTTTGATCAAGAAACTAAGAATACAATATAGATTAAAGACAAACTCTTCATTATATCTATATCTATGTTAAAAAATTATAAAAGATAACCCCCTTTTTGGGCTATGAGTGTACAAGCCAAATGTTATACAAAAAAAATCTCCTTTTTTAGATTAGCCCAGCTAAAACTTAGCCTCATTATCAATGGCCGTGAATTTGTTTCTATACTCTTTGGTGTGTTTGAACATCAAAATGATTTACTTAATGTTGTAGCTATAAATAAAATGCAATAATTATAATAGTTATGAAGATAGTCTGCATTAAATTTTGGTCCCAGGATTTGTATTCTATGTATCTGCTCTTAAAGTATTGAACTTGAATACTGGCCGATTTAAAAAGTATTGATAATTTAAAATATAGAAAAACAAGATGTGGTTTTTGACATAATATGTAAAAAGATTTGAAGAAAGTGTGCTTTAGCTTTCTGAGTTGAAAAAGATGAGTTGGTTTTTTTGTAATAAGTTATTTTAAATATGTTATGAAATTTTAATGGAGTAAAAGATGTGTGCACCATCGA
Source organism: Bembecia ichneumoniformis (assembly GCA_910589475.2). Lineage (NCBI taxonomy): Eukaryota > Metazoa > Arthropoda > Insecta > Lepidoptera > Sesiidae > Bembecia > Bembecia ichneumoniformis. The sequence goes on from OU342531.1 coordinate 2,521,406, forward strand.
AAATGTGAAATCATTTCAAAACGAAATCAGAAAGAAATCCATTAAGATCTGCTACGCTACGACTACGACTATTTTTGTATAATAAGTGGCATAATAGTAATTATATGACATAAAATGTCACAACATGACATTTATGACTTTATATCATTGCAATTAAATAAATGCAATAAGCGATGCCAGACCCCATTTTCCTATCCAATCCCTTATCCTTAATCCTATTGTAGTCGGCAGCGCAATTGCAGCAGCTTTGGCGTTGCTTGTGTTATAGGCGACGGTATAGCCACGTACAATCAAGTGGACCGTCAGTCTGTCTGCCAACCTTAACATTAAAAAAATTATGATTCCAATCTTATCAGAAAACGTAACACGCATCCACGACATAACCTCAAATGTGCATATTGGCCATTGCTGATAATTGAGAAGATGGGGCTCATTCAATCTTTTTCAATGTCCTAATTTCAGTTCTGTACAGTCATAGCTCAGGCTTGTATGAGAAACGGGGTTTCTCCTAAAGCCGCAGTTCGCATTTGTCAGTATCCCCGCTAACTTCTTCGAAAGCACCCAACGGCTTTTGATGCGGTTTTCACTAATGGCAAAAGCGATAAACGAGGAAGGTTTGTGTATATAACTTGCACAAAAAGGAAAATATCGCATACGTGCAAAGCCGGGGGCGGGTTCCTAGTCTGAAATAAGTTTAAGTTATTAATTAATGTTTGTTCCATAGGAATCGTTCAATTATATTTTAAAAGAAGACTTTGTGGCCTATTTATTGGCGTAGGTATACTAGGCTTTGGTCCATCATCCTCCCACCCAAACGCATGGAGCGTTCCATTGAGCAATTTTAATGCATGCATTCAACAACGGTTGCAGAGTGTTGTGATTTATTGTCCATTTATTGGACCCAGTAATATGAACTGCAAATAAAAATAGAACTCTTTCCTCTTGTCAGCACTCGGGATAATCAACTGGATAACCACTTCATTTCTTTTGCGTAATTGACATTTCCGACATCCTGTTCCTTTAAAAATAGAAACGCTATTGAGAGTGATTGATATTTATTATCTATAGAAAGAAAGAATAGATAAGCAGAGTTATCGCTCGGGAACCCTAACTTTAAGTAGTCAAGGCTAATTTAACTAAACTGGTCATCTCGAGTTTAATAGTTGGTTAACATTAAAAAAGATTTTTTAGACAATAGCTTCTTGTCCAAAAAAGTATTATGATTGAATAATAATAATAATAATTGATGAATAATTATTGATTGATTTAGTATATAGATTATTTATTATATTTTGTTTCTTTAGCACTCTACCTCTTTCTCTCTTTCTTATTTTCTCCTCTGCCACAAGGTTGTCTGGAAGAGATCGCTCTTAGCGATAAGGCCGCCTGTACTCACTTATTTGTAGTATTTATTTTTTATTTTTATTTATGTTGTGTGAGTAATAAAGAGTTTGTCTGTCTGTCTGAATTACAAAAAAGAACTAATATATCTCCGTATACCACGGTTAGTCGAAGTTTTGCAAATATTAAACTCAATTTGTGATTGTTCTGTGGTGTGGTGAGCTAATTCGTCATACAAATAAAGCCCGTTGGATGAGTGGTTAGGATGCTTGCCTTAACGCTTGTTCTAGGGTTTCCGGGTTCAATTCCGGCAGGGTCAAATTTGAAAAATGAACTTTTCAAATTTGGCTCTGGTCTGGATCTGGAAAGTAGAGGCAGGCCACACTGCGTTTCGCAGTCATTTGGACAGCCCGTCTGGCAGCAGTAACCACCTTTTACAGAAGACCACCGTGAAATAACAGCACGTGTGCTGTTGCATTTCGGTGAGTAAGGGATGCCAGAGCCCACTGTAGTCGGCAGCGCACTTGCAGCAGTGTGGCGTTGCTTGTTTTATAGGCGACGATAGCCACCTACCATCAAGTGGACCGTCACCCTGTCTGCCAATTTTAACATTAAAAAAAATTTACCTTCACAAATTAATTCAACAGCAAATTTACATAAATTTGTAAAAAAGATGCTGATACAGCTCGTTTACAGGATACCCAGCATCCTGAAGACAGTTGACTATACAGCGAGGTAGGTATTGAATATACCTCGCTAGACATTTTGTAGATCTAATTGCTATGCCTATATTGATCGAAGAGCGCAGCCGCCCAGGTCAGGCGATTAGACAAATATTTTAAAAATTCATAAGCATTTAGACGCCATGTACATAAATCGGTGCCGATATTCCCGTATTTAAAACTTGAATTATTTATTTACGCCTGGAGACGCGAAGTTCAACGCAATTTATTTCCAGATTATGGTGAAGAGGAACGGTTTCCTTCTCCACGGAACCAGCGACATTCGATTAGTTTCTTGCGGTAAGAGCGATTAATATTGCAATATGAGCAAAAATGAGCATGTTTTTTAACGTACCTACCTTAATTTTATTACAAGAGGTTAATGTAACTGTCAGGGATAGCTATCTGTGGCAACACTGCGTTTGCTGTGCGAACCCGACGTGGTGTCAATCGAGTGTGCAATCAAGCATGTAAATTTATACTACCACTATACCATACAATAAAGAAGAAAGAAAAAAAGAAAGAAAGACTTTCATTCACTGCACGAAAGACACATTATGTACAAGAACAGGGAAGTAATTAATAAAAAACGTGTGAGTGTCCTCGCGGCAGCGAATCGGATACTGGCTCAGCATTGTGCTGAGGTGCTGACAAACACCTACAGCGCTGATTTTCAGCCAGCACCGTATGTGACTCATTGGACACCATACAAACTTACTTTATAAAAGTAAAGCAGAAAGCAGTCAAAGAATTGTGTATCTATTTATTTACAATAAGACAGTAACAACAGCTGCCAAAAAGTATATGAAGGTATTTCGTTTATTTACTATTCGCCAAGTGTGCATTTCTCATACAAATAATTTACTTTAAGTCCGTGGTCAACGTGTGTTAAGCTCACTGCGACATATTCATCATCCAGTACTAAAAATATTTTAGCTCGATCCATGAATATAATTTTTATCTAACTCAATTCTACATATTTTCGTGTGTAATTAATACCTTGACACGATCTTGTGCTTTTGTTAATCTCTTAATTTTTAAGAACAAATGAAAAGAAAAAAAAAACATTTATTTCAGCTAACTAAACTCATAATTATGTCCATCATCATAAAATTTAAATTGTCAAAGAACTTCTTGTCCAAGGATGTCTTGTCAAAGTCCTTCTTGTGGGATGTGGATTAAATTATCGTCCCGATAGTCGTCTCGGCGAAGGGTCGTACAGCGAAGAGCCTCGACCAACATCTCAAGAGGCTCTCGCTAGATGGCTGGATAAAGGGACAGATACAGAAGGCGGTACTTCTTGACACGGCACGTTCAGTCAGAAAATTCCTCATGCTGCAGCGCTAACCACCGGTAGCTTGGGCCTTGACAGATACAGATAGAGGCACTTCTTGACATGACACGTATCGGAAGGAGGATATTCACCACCTACTGGTGCTCTAGCCCCGCTACCTGCGACACATCTGTTATAAGTATTTTGTAATGTTAATTGTTTTTTGCATAATATTTATATTGTAAAAAATTTAAATAATAATAATCTTTATTTGCAATTGAAATTAATAATAACAATACTACTCTGTGTAAAGTAACTATTATTATCATCTCAATTACAATTATTATAATATAATCAGGACAAATTTAAAAATGTCCTGATTTATATTATAAACTAGCGGCCCGCTCCCGGCTTCGCCCGGGATGTAATTTTTATATATATGAACATTCCCCGTTTATCCCTCTTTCCATTAGTGAAAACCGAATTAAAATCGGTCTACCCGTTCACGCGTGATGCCGTGACCAAGGGAAATGGGGATTCATTTTTATATATAGAAGATTCTAAAAACTATTTTTTTACCTCGGTAACATAAGTACAAGGTGTACGAATTGTTTTTTTGAAAAAAATCTGTACAGACACGGTTCGTTTATTATTATATATATGTATAAACAGTTCCCTCAATATACCTAATTGGACTCCCAAAAACAACATGAATCAAAAAAGAAATGTTATCCTTCACATAACATTAAATCACATAAATTAATTGAACACTAGTGAACAAATATTTTTCAATAAAAGGTTAAAAGGCTAACGTTAAATGGCTGGTGTAGCACTGATAAAGGTCAGCAACGGAGATCTACACTTGAGATAGAAGAGTGAAGAGCTCTCGAACCCTGCTTGTGAAGCTGAGAGGAAGCGCGCCGGTGCTGGGCCCCAATTTGGATAAACATTATTCAATTGGCGAAGCAAGTGGTTAGCGTGGGCCCGAACGTGACCTGCTTCTATATTTCGGATCCCTTTACACTGCAGAATTATCATAAATTATAATTTGCTCTTCAGACTACTTTGTGTTACCTCATCTTGGCGATGAATTCTGCAACCATTAAAAGTCGAAGATTTTTTTTTATGCAGCACGCTTACAGTTATTTAGTCATTCTTAATCGTCGTTTTCTATAATAATTCCAAATTTCGTTCCGATTTGTTGCTTGCAAACTTTCTGGAGAATCTTCTGCGAGTTTTGAAAATATCTTTGGCAGTTTAAAAAGGTTGGTCGAAACAATACATTTGTTTCTGTAAATCTAGAAATTTAAGTCACATGAGCCTATATGTGAATTGTACATTTATACTTTATCATACCACTTTCTATCTGCAAAACTGTTTTTAAAGTTGTGCTCTGCTTATTTTGAAACTCTTGTTTTGTGTGTAGCTCGTAAACTTCTCACAATAGACGTAAGCATAAATGAATTTCAAGAGACTCTCCTTACCATCAGCTGGCAGACTCGTGTTACAAACAGATTTAATCTAAATTGCGATTTATGAAATAAATGTGTTAGTTTATAGAAGAGTTTATCTCAGGTCAGTAACGAATCGAGTTAGAAAAACAGAGTCATAGCAAAATCAAACCATAGTGGCGCCTGTTGATAGATATCATTCATAATTAATTTTAACTAAATTGAGTGATGCTCTCTCCGCCTTTCATTCGGGTGACAAAGTCACACGCAAGTGTCCAAATCTCTTTTGAGGCTGCTATCATTTTTATTCAGTTCAAGCAAATATATAAAAACAATACAATTTGAAAACTCTCAATGAATTTTATATTTTTCACGTTTTTATCGATACTAGTAATATTAAAAAAATAAAACATTTGTATCTATGTAACTATGTACATATGTATTTTTGTATGTTTGCAATAACTCAAAAACTACTGGACCGATTTTAAAAATTCTTTCACTTATAGAAAGCTACATTATCAGCGAGCAACATAGGCTACTCACCCTCCCCCATCTCCGCCCTTTACCCCTCTTTTATACAAAATTGCTGTTTTCCACGAATAAACTCAAAAATGTTTAAAAAATAAATATCCACCCGTGTGAAGTCGGGACGGCCCCTAGTCTGTGTATACAGGTTTGGGCAGTATCTGAATTAGTTGTAATTGAAAAATCAATCAACTAACCAACGTATTTTGGTACCATTTTCACTAACGGAAGGAACGATAAAGGAACATTTGTGTATATTATAATTTACAGAAAGAAATTACAGCCGTGTAAAGCTGGGGGTGGGTCGCTAGTTGGGAATAAGAAACCAAAAAGTCGGTCATGTAAACCTAAAAGTCGGTTCGTTCCAAATTTAAACTGGCAGAGAAGCAATGCGTACCTGGGTAGGCATACCTACCTATTAGGTAGAAAAAATATAATATTGAAATTATGACTAGCTGGGAATGTTTATTAGGCAAGAGTAATAGTTGGAGAGCAATTAATGAGAGCTTTCACAGAGTCCAACAGCATCCGGTGTGCGCCTGCGCTCCCAATTGGACTTCCGAACGCGTTTCCGAAATCGCTCCGACAATGAACCGACGGCGACGCGACAACTTTAATGAGACAAGGGAACGGCTATTGTTTAGTTATTATGTTACGGCACGAGACAGGATGCTGGCTAATTACAATATTAATTTACTTTAGTTGCTTTTTAAATTGTCATCGTGGTTCGGATATTCTTCTTCTTTTTTCAATATTTCATTTCCCCCACTCATAATGTGCCTAAAATTAATGCCTTCTCTTGTCTTTCGAAAAACAAAGGATTTTAACTATTTAAACTAGGCAAGTTTATTCTATGGTTTTTTTTTTAAATTAAGGATGGTTTTTTTTTATTAAAAATGGGCCAGCATCTATCCGTGTAGGAAACATGAGGCCGACGATGGAGCGATGCTCACCCAGAAGATGCCTTGAAAAGATTTGGGTTGTATGAGCTCGGAAATACAAACGCCCGCAGGGAGTTCCAATCCTTAACAGTGCGCATTATAAAAGATGTTAATCGCTTAGTCCGAATTAGAAGAATTTCGATAAGGTGAGGATGATGGTTACGGTGGGTTCAACAAGGCCTACGAAAAAAAAGTTTTATTTTATCGAAAAATCAGTAGACGTCTAACAGCTGCGATGGTGATGATTTCATCGAGTGGAAGTGATCTAAATTTCACCCTCTGTCGGTATTCAAATATTAAAATTTGTTCTCCTTATTATTAAAATCTATAAAAATTTCCTTATCCTCCTAATCCGTTATCCAATCCTACTGTAGTCGGCAGCGCACTTGCAGCACCTGTAGCGTTGCTTGTGTTATAGGCGACGGTAGCCACCTACCATCAAGTGGACCGTCAGCCTGTCTGTCGACATAACATAAAAAAAAAAAAAAAAAAAAAGTGCGAGTTGAACTCGCGTGAAGAAGGTTCCGTACGATGTTACCTATCAGTACAATATTGAATGATTTACCAGGTTATTTTAATATCATGGACTTCTTATAGGTTTTCCTATAATCTAAAAGTAGAAAACTAATTTCTGTAATTTTTTTTTCAAAATTTTAGGTTCAGTAGTTTCGGAGATAAGGAGTGCCCAATTGGTACCCAATGGGCTCTCAAAGTTCATTTCCAAAGTTTTTTTCTGTCTTCCAAAACCTAGCCAAAATCCAAAGGACCCTTGGGACAGTGCGCTAAGGTAAACAGTTTATCCACTCAAACAGTCTGGAAATAGTTCAGCCAGCAGTAGGAAGGGCAAACAAGCCAAATGTATAATAAATTCATTTTAATATTGATTGACACACAGTTCAACGATGAAATGGGTCCGTTGAGTACCTAATACGCATAAATTGGTAATTCGGGCGTGGTGTTTTGACAGCTATGGCGGAAGACTCCTGTTAAAGTTGGAATGGTGTTTGACACGCACACCATTGGAACTATTTCAATTCAACCTGCCATTGCTTTTCAATACATTTATGTAGATAACATATGAATAAATATAATATACCTACACAATCTTTCCACGTTTATCGATCTTTCATTAGTTAAAACCTTATCAAAATACGTTGAGTTATTTAGAAGCAGTTAACGGAGACAGAGACCGAGATGAACAGCGACTTTATTTTATAATATGTATAGATATACTTACTGGCCTCCTTGGATCCCTTTCTTCAGTAACTTGCATTAGCGTGGTTATTGCTCCGTATAAGGGTATTGCTCAATAGTGTGCATTACGAACCAGGCTTTCCACTGAGGAATGAGGAACACAGATGAAATGAAGCGGAACCTGCGAACTTCTCTCGTGAAGAGTAATTTAAGGAAAAGAATGAGGTTTTGTGTTAGAATAACGGTGGCCATGTCAAACATGAATTATAATTGCGAATTAAAAATATTGCTCTGATTTTTTTTTTTGTTTTATTTACGTATTTTCACTATTTTTACTTCAAACACAAATGCTACCTTAACTGTTATTTCGTCAATGTTTTGCCAATTTTATGGCAAGTTTTTAAAGTCATTTGCAAAATAATTTCCTTACATTCTTTTTTTAAAAAAAGCGCTTCAAAGTTAAAAACACTTAGAGAAAATTCTTAAACTATAAACATTGTCGAGCAGTCTGTTGGAGGTAGGTTAAATTTTTGTCAATCGTTTTTATTAATTGACATGACTTCTAAAAAAACATCAAAAAATCGGACATCAGGAGCTCCAACCCTAAAAAAACCAATATAAAAAAAGTAGAAAATAGGTTTTCTCGGCCGGTATCCATATGAGTTGTAGGTTTCCGAGATGATGGCCCAGGTCTGTTGGAAATTCTTCCAAACGTTTCATCAACAACTGCGGTTGACATCCGTTGTAGTTGTAGTCCATATTAGAAGAAAAAGTACATCACATCGCTCCACCGCAATGCACTAAACTGCGACACACTGCATGCACTTCACTTCTGCACTTTTTGACTTCTCGAGCGAGACTCGCTCGGTCTCGCTTCTTCTTCTAATACGGACTACACCACTGAGGATGTCAACCGCAGTTGTTGACGAAACGTTTGGAAGAATTTCCAACAGACCTGGGCCATCATCCCGGAAACCTACAACTCATATAAAAAAGATTTTTTTTTCTTTGAAGTTCAATATTTCCATAACAGTTAAATTTCGGACATCATATTACTTATTCAAATCCATCAGAAATGACCTGAATAATAACGTCCTTTAATATTCCTTAAGACTTCCCCTGTAACCTTGTATACATATACGTATATTATGAGATAAAACATTCCTGTAAACATTTGAAACTTCGAAATTACCAATGATAAATTAAGCAGCATTCCCGTCATTGTGTTCGGCTGCCGAGTGTTGGTCACTGACGAGAATGCGTCAGCCGGCCAGTATTCGGTTCGCGACCCGCAATTACACAGCCGAAACAAACCGCACAGATCGAGCACGCGTACTCATCAACGTGTGCCACTAATTGCTACTCGCTCCGCAAACCACTATCACTTTATTCATTGTAATCAAACCCACAATGCACAAGGACTGAATCCAAACACCATCACGTCATCCAACCCAGATTATCTTCATAGAGAACTATGTATTTCAATTTTATCCATTCATTTCCCTTGTGCATTCGACGATATTTTATTATGTAAAACAAATTTATTTATTTATACATTCACTTAAAATCCACAGCTCTCAATATACAGTTAACGAACAAAATTACAGCGTATCTAACAGCCAATTAAGGATTTTACATCTGTATAAAAGGAAAAACAGGAAAAAAAAGCAACAAAAAGGAAAAAAAAATTAAGCAAAATACATAACTAAGTCACACACCATCACATATCTTTTCTAATACATATATAAAAATGAATCCCTATTTCCCTTGGTCACGGCATCACGCGTGAACGGGTAGACCGATTTTAATTCGGTTTTCACTAATGGAAAGAGGGATAAACGGGGAATGTTCATATATATATAAAAATTGCACCACGGGCGAAGCCGGGGGCGGAACGCTAGTATATATAAATACATACACATACAAGCCTATTACAATAATACTCACATACAAATGCCACAGTGCTCATTGTATAACAATAGGACAGTAAAAGTTATAATGGTAGCCAATATTTTTGAAGATAATACGAGGACTCTCGTCTCGTATACATTCACAGAGTATATTGGTATACTCTGTGAATGTATACACTGTATATTGGTTGGTATGGTAATGAGGAACACGTTTTATATGCGTTATTATTTCTTTGTATAAGCTTTTAATATGTTAACACAAATTGATTAATAATGTAACATAGCTAACCGAGTCCTTCGGCTTCATACGCCGTTTAATTTAATTTGACAAAGGCATGCACACTTCGGTTCGTATCGTATAAAGGTCAGTTTATATCTTCAGACAACGATCGTGTCAGACACGTACCGTCATACACCGTCAGACACAGTTTATTTACATCTAGCGTACCAGAAACGTGCCATATCAGACAAAAACAGACAGTCAGCGGCCACTCTCCGCCGGCAGTTACTTGCACGGTTCTGATTCTGGGGCACAGGCCTTCAGACACGTTTTGGCTCAGACAAAATATTCTCTTCGCGAATGCCGTCCATGCGTGGACAGTGTCTGATGGCGTCTGAAGGGACACGTTACCCTAAATATGAATAAGTTCTTTGTTTGTTGTTGCTTTGCACAGCTTTTTTCAGATATTTTTCAGGCCTTGACTGAAAATCAGCGCTATGGGTCCCACCCATCGCATTATGCTGAGTCAGGGACCTATTTCGGACGCACCACTACGCTTTTTATTTAATATTGTTTTGATGTATATATATGTATTTCTTGTATATGTGTGTGTGTACAAAATAAAATTCTTTCTTTCTTTCTTTATATCATATGAAATAATATTATTTTGTCTGTCCCGCTACGTGTCTGATACGTTCGTTGTCTAAAGATATAAACGGACCTTAAGTAGACCTTAAGGCGGTCATCGCCGGCTGCATCTCATCGCCCCCACTCTTTTTCGTTTATGTTCTATCTGATTTCTTCTAAAAGATCATGGCGTGATGGTGAGATGCCTTGAACCTTACCCAAGAATTGGGCTATCAAACGAAAAAAAATATTTTTAACTCCTACAGATAGTTCCAGAGTTATAGCGCGTTAAATTAAACAAACAAACAATTCAGAATTATTATTATTAATAGACTAGTACCTATATTATAATTATGTCCTCGATAAGCATTGAACTATTAAGTAATTGTCCAATAGACGAACTCAGTGATAACTTCATTATTGGAGTGAAGGACACCCACCGAGATGTTAATTGAATTTATCTAATAAGTTTCAACACGCCATGATATTGGTGCCACATGTCATGTTTTGTAACAATTTGTTTTCTTTGCACGCACGCATAAACAATTTTGTTTTTTTGTTTTTTTTTAATAAATACTTTTAACACTAATATGACCTATTCTCATAATATAGCCTATTTCATTATTTTTAAAAGAACCCAGAAGAACTTCATAGCAGTTATGAAACTCCATATTGATCAAGATCTTATCATGGTTCCCGGTAAAGTAATGCCAAAATTTCATGCGATTAAACAAACAGACCTTAAATCTATTAAAAAAATAAATTCCATATTTTTATGCTTTTTGTCGATTAATTTGATCTTATAGTCCAGGAAATTTTACCAACAAATAAAGATATAAAAGTTGATAGCTACATTTTAAAAAATCATACTATCAACCCTTACTTTCTAACCTCCCTAATTCTGTTAATTTTAATTATACCAAAAAAAAAACTTTTTATGTAAAATTAAATTAAATTAGAGAAAAATATTGTAGAGAAAATATTTGTCTGAAACTTTTTTTTTCTAACATTTTTGTTGAAGAGTTTGGAAAAAACACCAATTTTTTTACCCCTTCTTCAGGGTGGAATCAAAAATTTCTTTCACCCACTACTTGATATTCTAGAAGTCTTAGGAGTGGATTAGAAAGGGAAAAACGTTTTCTTTTTAATGTTGGAACAGATGCTTTATTTAAATGGTGGCTAGAAAACTGATAGTCTACGTGACGGTAGGAGTTGCAAGTGCACTGTCGATTTAGTGACAAGGGCGGGTTGGAGGAATAAGCATCCCTTACTCACTCACCGAAACATATTTGTTGTCTCTTCTATATTGGTGTGGTTACTGCCGCCAGACGGGCTGCCCAAATTATGACTGCGAAACACAGTGTGCCCTCCTACTACTAAGTAAGTAACTATACTAAATTTTATTTTCCACATGTTTTGCAAATGTTTCATTCTTTCTACGAGAAGACGCACCTGCGACGTCCGGTGAAGAAATCATTCACAAAACACACTTGTAGGGACGGTACCCAACCGTGAAAATCCGTTAGTAACGATCTTTTACCTGAACGCGATTCACCTTACTCTATAGGTCCTACTCGTAACGAGTCCCACCGTGAGAAATGCTAAGTCAAGCTCAAGGGACTTCTGCACTCGAGATTTGTTTACTCGAAGACAAGACGAGCCATCTGTGCAATATTATAAACAACCGCAAAACTCGAACAGAATCAGTAAAAACACGTGAAAACAACTTTCAAGCGTGAATTATAAACATTTGTTCTGTAAATCTGCGAGTGTCTTAAAATTCCATTCTGTTTTTGATTTAGCGTCGAACGATTTTAAGATTTTTTTAAATAAAAAACTGTATACATTTTAAAATTTGTTTCTATATTGGATTTTTGTTGTTATTATTATAAAGTTTTTTTTTAAGTTAGTATTTACCTATAGATAAATTATTTATAGGTACCTACATATAATAAAATCGTAAACGAGCCTGTAAAAAAACTGAAAATGGTGGAAAAGGGAATAAGACTATTTTAGCAATACTTAAAACACTTTTTTAATGGTGCCGCGAAAACAGAACGAAACGATGATATGATTGACAAGGATTTTTTATATAAAAAAGACAAGCAATTTAAAATAAAAACGAACAGCAAAAAAAGGTTATATATATGAAAATATAATGCATATAAAATGCAGAATCGTGTCTGTACAGTAAATATATTAAAAAAAAAAAACAATTTGTACACGTTGTGCCTAGGTCAAAAAAGTATTTTTAGAATTTTTATCCATTTGTCTAAGCGTTTGTGCACTCTAATCTCAGAAACGGCTTAACCGATTTGAGTGCGGTTTTCACAGATGTAATGTAGCAAGCTTCCCGTAACATTTAGTTTTGTTTCATTTCAATCGGTTTAGAAAAAATAAAAGTTACGCGCTATACCGAATACCACGCGTGCAAAGTTGCGGGCTCAGTTAGTCTGTTATAAAAAGTTATTATCATTATTATGATGCTTCGTGATTGGCATTTAATGACATGCTCGTGTGCTCAATTTGTGTACCTATTCTAGCAAAAAAAATAAGTGAGGTCTAATAACTGTAGCAAAAATTACAATTATTTTAGATCAACCGTTAAAAAACAGTTTAAAAACAGACCAGTAAAGCCAGTAAAATGAACAGTAAATTTTCTTTTATTGCTCCCAAAATTATTTGTCAAAACAAGCAAATTAATTGGAATTCAATTTCAATGAACATTTTAATTAGAGAGGTCACGTCGATATAGTATGCGATAAAGTAAAATCACTCCTTGGTACTATTAAAATAATTAAAAGACGGTTAACCTGTAAAACCAGATTGCTTTCATATAACGCTCTTGTTGATTCCGTGGTGTTATATAACTATGTTCTGTGACTTTATAATTTGCAACTACGATTATTAAGACAACTGGTTCCGTCCCATATCAAACTGCAATTTAAAAATGAAGAATCAAAATTATTTAAATATTGTAATACCTTACCCATCCATTTTTAAATAATACTATACATTGTAAATGATAAAACTAGAAGTAGGTAGAAAATAAATTGGTAGACACTACTATTAAGACCTCCTATAGCACCAGGGTGTATTCACATTTAATACCAAGTCTGGTGAACGAATTAGACATTAAATTCAGAAATTCAATTAATCAAAATAATTTAAAATTCAAATTAATATCTTACTGTAGGTCACGAATTTAAATATTACATTAAGAGCGCGTATAAAGAGAAATAGCTAATCGTAGAATTGAATTTTATCTAAGTTTGTAAAGTCCAAATAAGAAAATATTTATATATAGATTAATACATTATAAATAAAAGTGAAATGTGGAAAAGAAAATTTTATATGATGAAATTTTCTCGATAGAAAAAAATTACCAAATTACCTCTAATTTTTATCGTTTTTTGTTTTATTTTCAAAATGACACATATTACAAACCCAAAAAATTATCAGTAACCTCACTTCCCAGATTATCCATATCAGATCCCAGATCCCAGAATACATTTGTGGATTAATTGAACAAACATACCAATATCACACATAAATAATTTATGTTAATTCTCAAAATGACCGCCACACTCGAGTAATAACGCTAAACAAACTCGGAAATACAGATAATTGGATCAGCGCCCGCACCATTAGATGCTAATTGATGTAAATCATGCGTTGCTGTTGAAAACTAAACCACATGATACTCTGTCTATCTTATCTCATAATTTTTATTGACAATTAACATTACGTTTACCAACAACACTTGTACATTTCCAACTCGGACCATTCGATGAAATTTTGTAAGGGAATCATATTTTACTTTTGAATGTTTATTTACATAGCTAACATGAAATTTTATTTTCACGAAAACGACATTTTTCTTCATGTATTCTTTTTATGATAGACTAGCGACCCGCCCCCGGCTTCGCCTGGGGTGCAATTTTTATATATATAAACATTCCCCGTTTATCCCTCTTTCCATTAGTGAAAACCGAATTAAAATCAGGCTACCCGTTCACGCGTGATACCGTGACCAAGGGAAATGGGGATTCATTTTTATATATAGAAGATTATTGAGGTTGCAATGGTATATTAGTCAAAATCAAAAATCAAAATATTTATTTATCAATTAAGTTTCTCCAAGAAATAATAATAATAAGAGGCTCTCACTAGATGGCTGGTTCAAGGGGCAGATACAGAAGGCGGTACTTCTTGACACGGCACGAATTGTCAGGAGGTTCCTCACTTTGCAGCCCTAAACACCGGTAGCTTGGGCCTTGCCCCGCTACTAGTGGACACCTAATTTTAAGTTTTTTATAATATTTATTGTTTTTATATACATATATATTGTAAAAAATTTAAAATTAAGAAAAGAAATAAATAAATATATAATAATAATAAAACTCTTTATTTGTACTATAAACAAAAAATAATAATAATAAAAAAAGAAAGAAACAACAAGTAATAGTACAAAAGGCGGCCTTATCGCTTTATAGTGATTTCTTCCAGGCAACCTTAGGGTAAGGAAAACAATGTGGGTGGTAACAATCATAGTAAGGTCATCATAAACTTACATTCTAATAAGTAAATAATAGTACATAAATTGAATATAAACAAATATTAATAACACAAATTAATAAGATAGATTAATAAATATAATATATTAGAAGATAAACCTACTTATAAAAATTAAACAAATAAAGTCGTCTTCAGTTTGACAGAAAATGTGTCTTGAGTGCTTTTTTGAATATATCCAGCGATTTAGATTGTCTAATTATTATCAACGGCAGTGCATTCCAAAGTTTAATGGCACGTACAGTAAATGACCCCTCATAGAATTTAGTTTTGTGAAGAATGCATTCCAGGGTAAGCGCACGGCAAGGTATTATGTCCGCCTGCACACCAAAAAACTTGAACCTCTCCTTGAGATACGATGGAGTCTTGGCGTGAAACAGCACACCGTATAGAAGGGATAAAACATGCATATCCCTACGACGGCGAATGGGAAGCCACTTGAGTTTTTGACGAAATTCGGATACATGGTGATACTTGCGCAAGCCAAATATGAACCGAATAGCAAGGTTTTGGAGACGTTCAAGCTTGTTCAGTTGGTCCTCAGTTAGATTGAGATAGCATGCGTCAGCATAATCAAGGATCGAGAGAAGAAGAGTATGTGCCAACATCACCTTGGTTGGGATTGGCAAAACGTTGCGCAGTCGCCGAAGCGAGCTCAATGTCCTCTTACTGAGTTCCCTAATCTGTACAGACCGAGACAGCTGCGTATCCAAGTGAATACCAAGGTTCCTGACGGAGTCACAGTATGGTATGATAGCATCATTAAAAATTATTGGTGCCAGGCCTTCACGGTTCACTTTTGCAATAAACCCAGAGCTACCAATGATGATAGCTTGGGACTTCGCAGGATTAACACGGAGACCATACTGCTTACTCCAATCAAATACCGCGGCTAGATCATTATTAATGGTTGAGATAGCACTATCGAGATCATCCAATGCAGCTGAGCAGTAAATCTGGACATCATGTGCATACATGTGATAAAGAGAAGACAACACACCACCCTGAGGCATCCCGACTGTCACACTACAACAAGACGAGAGCGTCTCATTGATACGGGTGCGTTGACGCCGACCAGTGAGGTAACTCCGAAACAAGTCAGTTACCGACTGAGCCATATTAATAGAACGCAACAGCTCTAGTAAAATATCATAGTCCACTGTATTAAACGCATTACTAAAATCTAGTAGCACAAGAATTGTAAGCTGTTTATTGTCCGTCGCCCAACGAATGTCATCAGTAACCTTGGCCAAAGCTGTAACCGTACTATGTCCAGGTCGAAAGCCAGATTGCAAGGGACAGAGAATAGAGTTTTTATTAAGAAAAAGGTTTAATTGATTACAAACTAACTTCTCCAGAATTTTTGAAAGGAATGGCAAAATGGAAATGGGACGGAAATCATTATGGGTTACTGGCCTGGGCTTTTTAGGGAGAGGAATAATTTGTGCAGATTTCCATGATTCAAGGAACGTGCTTGTTTGGATAGAATAATTTAGGATATGGGTCAGGAATGGGGAAACAATATTCAGGATAGGAACGATCATATTACGACTGATGCAGTCAGTTCCGACGGCATTCGAGGCGACGGACATAACACTCTTCCTAACATCACAATCTGTAAATGACTCAAAAACGAAAGGCAAATAGTCCGGACTTGAGGATGAAGAGAGAGAATTAATGGTACATTCTTTTACGAAACCATTAATAGTACTAGTGGTAGTAAAATGTTTATTAAGGATATTAATATCAATAGTAACAGAAGATTTGTTGATGGATTTACCAGCTCCAAGCGACTCAAGAAACCTCCAAGTTTTGGCGGTATTGCCGTTTTGAATTGAATTGTGGATGTGGCGTCGTTGAGCATCCCTACACAACGTATTACAGTGGTTCCGCGCCTTATGATATTTCATCTTATTCGCTTCGGAGTCATTTAGCTTATACCTATATCTAGCAGAGATTTTTTAATCATTGCAATTCTAATTTCATCAGATTACCATGGCGCAGGATAATGCTTAATTTTAATTGGCCGCAAAGGAGCATGTATATCATATAATTGTAATATAAGACTGTTGAAAATTTCAACTTTGCGGTCAATGGTATCAGCATCAATAATAGTCTCCCAGTCTAACCGTTCAGCATCATCACGCAGAATATCCCTGTCGATCCCACCAAAGCTACGCTGCAGGAAATTTTTCGATTTTGCTTTAGGAGGACGTATTTTATAAGAAAGAAAGATAAGAAGACAGGAAAATGCATCAGCTGAAAACTGACTACCAAGCGAAGCTTACTTAGAGACAGAGCTTTATAATTATAATTTACGAGTACATTTAATAAGTAGACGACGAGTCGTTGACGAGTCCGTTGGATGGGTGGTTAGGGTGCTTGCCTTAACGCTTTGTTCTAGGGTTCCCGGGTTCGATTCCCGTCAGGGTCAACTTTGAAAATGAACTTTTCAAATTTGGCTCTGGTCTGGATCTGGCAGGGCCCTGGCAGCCATAGTCACCCTCTTACAGAAGACCACCGTGAAATAACAGCACATATGCTGTTGTGTTTCGGTGAGTGATTAAGGGATGCCAGAGCCCATTTTCCTATCCAATCCCTTATCCTTAATCCTACTGTAGTCGGCAGCGCACTTGCAGCAGCTGTGGCGTTGCTTATGTTATAGGCGACGGTAGCCACCTACCATCAAGTGGACCGTCAGCCTGTTTGCCGATCTTATCATTAAAAAAAGATATTATTCAAAAATTGTATTTTAAAAGTTCCATATTGTCTCTTATTACCTATATATATTAAATTAAAAATAAGTACAATATGAACATAAATGATAAATGATTTAATAAATTATGTTTACATCTAGATACATTAGTATGTAGTACTTTGTGGTATGTACTTATTATTTTTCTGAAAGAGAAACTTCATCAACAACTGTTGCTAGGCGTTCGCTTAGATTTATGACAATAGGCATGATGACAGATTTTGAAATTCCCTTCCATAATGTAGATACACGTCTACCATATCCCAAAAAAAATAATATTTCAGCAAAAAACTAAATTTCAGCGCGAATTATTGAATGTTTTTAAATCTATTTTGAATTACGCGCGAAAACGCTCTTAGGTGTCATGGCGTCGCGTCTGATGAACCGTGACGTCACCGACATCTCATCAGATTTTTCATTCTGTCAAAGCAAAGTCAAGCAACACGATGGCACTTACCTGGGCGTGACGTCATTCGCTCTGATTGGTGTTTCAGTTAACATGGCCGATTGCAGTTATTTATACTTATATTTATTGAAAATCTTATTAATCTCAATTTTAATACAAAAAATGAGTAATTTTTAGACCCCTTTCAACATATATTTTTCTCCAAAACCATTTATTCTTTGATTCTTTAATACCGTCATCATGCCTATTACAATCATAAAAATATCGAAGCCACAATCGAAGCTATTATGAATATTCTATACATAGGTAAAATGTTTTTCATTGCTATTATTTTTAATTCAAAAATAAATACAAACTTAATCATAAGCACAAAAAAACAATGAAGATATATTTTAAGTAAAGAATGTTTTAAATCAAAAAAATGTTAAAATTCGAGAAAGAGGAGGATAATAAAAGAATGGGCGGCAGCCATTCTGACTGTTTATAGTGGCGACTATTCGTCTCCGATCCTGATGGGATAAAGGCAAGAGAAAGGGGGGGATAGAATTCCTCTTGACATCTTTTGTTCATGCACCAAAACATGTGTTATTTCCCTCTGATCTTCATATTATACCTACATATACTACGACTTATTTTCACATTTTGCCACTATGCACGATACAGTGTCAATAAGTTTGTCAGCTTGTATAGACAAAGTCTACACTGTGCTGGTCAATTCCGCTATATCATGGGGTTCTCCTTACGTTTTGCAACTTGTCTGTTGTTATTTACCAAACTCAATAACGTGCCTAAAGAAAGGGTTGGAGTCCTTAGGCGACGCGACGACGCGCGAACGGTCCAACAGAAGCCATGGCTTGTGCACTCACCCAACCGTCAAATCGGTCAATAGCCAGTCTACCGCTACTTTTATCTCGTAAATTTTTTTTTAGTAAATTTTAATATAGGATAAAACCAGTTTCACGATGTTCGTTTTAACTAATCGTTTTTTTTTTAATTGCTTTTTTATATGAAATAGGCATTATCTTTTGATGAATTTAGATACAAGCTGTTGAAACATGTTCTTAGCAGGTTTAATTTGAAATATTAATACCTACTTTTTTCAATGTTTGGTCACCTAATTAAGTTTTTTATTCATACTAATATTATAAATTTGAAAATAACTCTGTCTGTCTGTCTGTCTGTAACACTTTTACGCCTTAACTACTAAAGCGATAATCATGAAATTTTGCATACACAGATACAGAAAATGATATACTTTTTTCCTGGATGAAAGATAGGTATTTCATCCAGGAAAAAAGTACTGTTCCCGAAGGGATAATATAAAAATAAAAATCCAACGCTCGGCGAAAATACCTATAACAGCAATGAAGATGTCAGACGTTATATTGGTCATATTTTTTACTGTTAACGCGGACGAAGTCGCGGACCCCAGCTAGTTTATTATAATTTCTCATGTAAAGCCATAAATTTTAATGAGATATTTCTGAATGTGTAGGTTGGTTCCAGGTTGAGAGGACACAGTTTATTGAAATACGCGAACAAAGTCGCGGGTAAAAGCTAGTTAATATATTTTTCGAAACTGAGAAACCGAAGCGACTCACGAAATTTTTTAAAATGTAATCTTATACTTAATTTAAATTCTTTTATTTTTAGTGTACATTGGGATGCAGCCTATGGAGAGATGGACTGGACTTGTCTTGTCAAACCACATGTGTAAGTTATAACACCTAACTAATATGTGACTAATGGCTTAGTTAATAAATTGCATATTTCAATGTTTTTTTTTTCATTATCAGAACGTCACATCGGAAACAGTTTTTTCACGGGAACTGTACTGCGTTATGGGATGCAACGAAGCTCTCAACACTTACTTTCAAAAGTTAAAAGGTATGTAGTCAACGTGTAATCACATTAGATTTGTGTTATTTATTAATGTCTTAATAAAACACAACTTTAGCTTGCATAAATAATCATTTTACAGTAATAATTGCCCACAGAACAAACACAGAATCTATTGAAACTCCCTGGCCCGACATGAACATGTTTAATTCACTACCGACAAGGACTTAATTATTTATTTATATTTTCAGATTTGATCGGCATTCCACCAGCGCCAGCATTAGTGGCTGACAGTTTAACGGCGACCTCTCTATCTTTGGTCTGGGAAGCACCGAATCTCGGTAATCTGAGCTACCTAGTGCAATGGCGCTACGAAGAATTGCCTGGTTCTTGGCAATATTATTCAAACACGAGTCATTCAGACCGATCTATAATTTATATAGAGAATTTACGACCATATACCAAATACAGGGTAAAATATAATTCGTTATTTCAACTATTTTTTATCTATTTCTATGTATATAATTAAATTGTAAACGAGCCGTGTCTGTACATTTAAGTTTTTTTTTTTTTTCAAAATAACAATTTGTACATGTTACCGATGTTAAAAATAGTTTTTAGAATTTTTGTCTGTTTATTTGTTTGTCTATGCGTAAAAAAGTTACGCGCTATACCGAATACCACGCGTGCGAAGTTACGGGCTCAGCTAGTATATAGATATTTTGTTTTATTTTAATGGGAAAACATGGCAGGCAGGCTGATGGCTTACTTGATGGTAGACTACTGTGGTTAACTGCCAATCCTAATGGGATAACATATAAGTGACAAGGTGAGGAGGATAAGGGAATGAGATCTGACATCTCTTATTAACCTACCAAAATACTAGTGTAGTGGGTGGTTACTGCCGCCAGATGGTCACCCATTTTATTAACGCAGAAAGCATTAGAATTTGTTACACAATAAAATGGTACCTATATATTTTAGTTTCGAGTGGCCATCTTTTTATCTGGCCGAGGAGGTACAGGCGAGCCCGTATACTCAGCACCGTCAGTTGTGATCTCAACATTAGAGAGTGGGAAGCCAAGTTCAGCACCCTCAGCATTGCGAGCAGCCACACCAGATTCGAGCCGTGTAGCCATATCTTGGGAACCAGGGCGGTTTCCTAATGGACCATTGATATCATATGTGCTGAGATTGGCTGATACGCAACCTAATACGTATTCTGTGTTAGAGGTTTGTATGAATATTATAGGAGAAAAGAGTCATCGACTTGTTTGGTAATAGATCAAGTCAATTAATTGAATCGCCTACAAATGTTCAAAAAGTAATTTTTCCTAGTAAATGTCTGCATTGCTTACGACACAAATTCTGCGTGGTCTCTTAACATGTCATAAATAGGTATATTTTAGCAGAGTGTATATTTTTGTATCAGTATTTCTATTACTAAAAATTATATGATTCTTAATTTCTTTATAGCTTCAAATTTAAAAAAAAATCTTTTAATATATCATGATAAATATTTTCAGGATATGCCTGCTTCGAACAACACACTTTTTTATATGTTCCAAAATCTGGCACCAGCTCGAGAATATGAAGTGTCTGTTGCAATGCGAAATGCGATCGGAGAAGGACCCAAAGCTACCGTTAAAATCTCTACACCTCCTTTGTCTACCTGTAAGGAAACTATGAGTTTACTCGTCACATATAAATTTAATAATACTTGAATATGTTGCAATAATGTTACTATGATTTTAGCATTTCCTAGTCAACAGCCTATACTAATTATGGGTGGAGAGAAAAACGTGCTGGCAGCGCCTGCGAATGATATCCTTTCGTACCCGATCGAACTTTACAATACTGAACATAGAATTACAGGTAAAAAAGTAGAATTCAACAAAAATAGCTAAACTAAGTATTTGCTAATAATTTGAAAAAAATAAATAAAATATCGCTTTCTTTTTAGGAGTTGCTCTTGACATATCCAATGATTATTTATTTGTATCCGTTTCGAATGGTTGCGTTTACCGAACCTCGTTATCAAGAAAAGGTATACCGGAACCAATTTTGACACCAAATAACATATCATACAAACCTCACGATTTATCTGTTGACTGGCTAAACCAGCATTTGTATGTTCTTGGCGAAGTATACTACGCAAAAGAAGGCTCAAATTCATCAATGTTACGTTCAAATTGGGAGATATTGCGATGTGATTTTGATGGGAAGAATCAATTAGTTGCTTTGTCTGGATTTACTTCTCGTCCTGTACATTTTGAAGTTGATGCTTATAACGGGTAAGGAAAAATTAAGCTAAATTAACATTCAAATTAAGTGCGGCGAGATTACATTATTAATTTCTTTGCAGATACTTATTCGTGATTGTGGATCGAGGAGGTCTTTACCGTCTCGATCTGGCAAACATATCGAATGGAGTGCACCACGACGCCCAACCAGAACTTATAGTTAGAGACTCCCATCTCGGAGCCTTTACTGTGGACCATGCCGATTTTAGACTTCTAGTTGCTCATCTTAAAAGAAATACTGTTCTAGCTGTGTCTCTGGATGGGTGAGTATTTAATAACTATATATTTACAAAAAATAAGAATTAGGTGATTGACGGTTAAAATAATTTTACCAATTCTTGCAGCCGTGAAGTGACAGATTTTAGAAGCAATACCCAAACTCCAATGTTTCTGTCGGCGCGTTCAATAGCATATGCAAATGGGCTCTTTTATTGGACTAACGGAAGAGAAATGTTAATTGAAGAATACCAC
This sequence comes from Bembecia ichneumoniformis, assembly GCA_910589475.2. Classification (NCBI taxonomy): domain Eukaryota; kingdom Metazoa; phylum Arthropoda; class Insecta; order Lepidoptera; family Sesiidae; genus Bembecia; species Bembecia ichneumoniformis. The sequence continues at coordinate 2,543,959 of OU342531.1, forward strand.
GCTCAAACTGAAAGCTACTTTCACAACGAATATCCCATAGAATATCATACTAAAAAAATTGCAATGCGACAGGTTTTGGTTGCTTTGAGAAGTTGTCAACCGGTTCCGGTGCCTGTGAACCCGCCTATTGGTGTACAAAGTGTTATGGGTGTGAATCGTGCTAAAGTTTCATGGTCACCACCGCATCTCTTAGGTCATCAGGGTAATGGAGCTTGGCAACAATGGTCGTTTCATCTTCAATTGACCCACGCGAACACTGGCGACACAATCGATAGAAGAAATATCAATGGATCCATGTATATTATAGAGAATTTAGAACAAGACGCTGAGTATATAATTAAAGTTGCGGCCGTAACCGAATCTGGCTCAGGTACAATAAATAGTCGTAAATAAATTTAAATTGGAAATTTGGGTTTTAATTTATTTTTTTGTTTTCTTGGTGTAGGGCCTTGGTCATCGGAATTTGTGGGAAAAACTTTAGCATTTTCGCCTACAACTTTACATAGTACATTGCTATGGTCTGGACCTGATGGATTATTGCAAACAGATTTAACTGGTGACAATTTACAAACTTTAATACATAGGTACGCAACAAAATCTTTTCCACTGTGACTATTATGTGTTATGTGTTTTTAATTCATTTTAGAACGTAAAATATACACAGAAAATTATTTCTTTTAGAGCTCATCTTAAGAATTTCCACATAACTGATATATCATGGTATCGTGACAATCTCTATTTGGTAACGAATACTTCAACCGTGATGTGGTATAATACTACTTCTCACGAAAAAGGCTTGATGGCAAACATGGATAATGTTGGCAGTTTAGCCGTAGATTGGGTTGGCAAGAGGATTTATTGGTCAAATCCCAAACAGCAATTGGTAAGAATTGTTAAGAATTATTAATCAATTCGTGCAATGAAAGTGTGAAGTTATTTAATCTTCGTTTCATAATAGATCACTCGAGGAAATCTCGACGGCAGCAATCGGGAACCTGTACCAATAGTCACTATTGCGAAAGAACTCACAATCGATTCTTTAGGGGCATATATTTACTGGAATACCGGTCACGCAGTTGAGGCAGCGAGATTAAACGGGGAGAACAAAATGATTTATTATCCTGCGCAATTATTTAGCGGTAAACAAGGTAATCAATTACGCAGTTTTATTTAAGACAAGACATAAATAGATTGTTATTCAAACATGTTTAAACCATATACTTAATACTCCTATATTGCTAGTAGGGTGCACCGAACCGATGCCGACAGAACGGTGCAGACATATATATGTCTGTCTCCCCCATGAAGACTTCGAACGTTGTGCGCATGTCCGAGAACTACATTATAAGCATCTTATAGGCTGGATTTCTCTCCCCACTCCCACTACTGTTGCAACGCATGCGCACAACTCGTCAAGTATCAACGAGTGAGAGAAAATATGTAGGTCCGTCTCGGCAACGCTCCCCCTTAAGGGGACTAGCAATATAGGAGTATTAAATATATGGTTTAAACAATATATTTTTTATAGTGATGGGACTGACTGCCGATCTAGAGACTAAATGGTTGTATTGGTTGGTAAGAAGTTACGACGGGTCTGAATTACACCGTGCACCAACGGCCGATCAAATTTCACACGGTGTCAATGAGGTAAACCTTTGAAAATATTTTCAAATGAAATCTTTTTGAATAGGTGCACAGGCAGACTGACGATCCACTTGATGGTAGCGACGGTTGCCATCTAACGTAAGCAACTCTATGGCAGTTGCAAGTGCGTTGCCGACCCGAGACCCTAGAATTCCTTATTCACTAACCGTAACAGAACAGTCCATTTACTATTATTTCATGATGGTCACTGCTGCCAGAAGGGTTGTTCGCAATTATAAGATTGCGAAACGTAATTTGCCTGCCCGGCCCGGCCCACACCGGCCCCACGGGTTCGCGGCCTTGCGCCTTGCGAGCCAAATGTTTGGTCGGTGTGGACGTGGCTCGGAGGTAGCTCGACCGAGCGTGCCTCAAGGCCCAGCCATGCATTGTCAGTAAACGGACCGTACTCAAAGGTGCCTCGAGGTGAGACGCTGTGCGCCCTGTGCCTGCGGTGTGGACGCTGGTGTTTTGGCTCGTGAGGCATGCCGGAAATAGAGTAAAATTATGTATGGTTTTATCTTTTGCCAAGTCCTTTAGTAAATTATTTCCATATTGACTGCGACGCTCATAAATTTTAATCCATCAACGTCGTGGCTTGCTTTAAAACGTGCTTGCTTTCTTTTTATTTAAACACAAAGCTACTATGAAAGTAGCTGCAGCAACAACTATACGGCTGTCAATTCTGAAAAGTCGAGGGCTTCTGGCTCAGTCTGTCTCGCGGGGCAGGCTTCGGGATAGTGGCAAGCTATCTCGAAACGTGCGAGTCAAATCCGCCGGGCTGCCTCACGAGCCCGTTCGGCCGGTGTGGACTGACGCGGATATGATTTTTTGACAGGTTTAATGATGTAACTTTTTGCATTACAGATTTCTGGTTCGTTAGTAACAAGATTGGCAGGAACAGCAACATTGGGACCTCTATGCTACTTCAGTGGCAGACTAGTGTGGGTTCAAGACGCATCAAGGGCAGTGGTGTCTGATTTAGAGGGAAAATATACGGCTGAGCTAGTGCCAAGAGTTCACGTTATTGCAGTGAGAGATCCAACGCTTCATGCAAACAGCGGTAAGAGAATAAAGAAGTTTTTTTTTATGTTAAGGTCGACAGACGGGCTGACGGTCCACTTGATGATAGGTGACTACTACCGTCGCCTATAACACAAGCAACGCCACAGCTGCTGCAAGTGCGCTGCCGACTACAGTTGTATTGGATAAGGGATTAGGAGGGGATAAGGAATCTGGCATCCCTTACTCACTCACCGAAACACAACAGCACGTATATGCTATTATTTCACGGTGGTATTCTGTAAGGTGGTGGTTACTGCCGCCAGGCGGGCTGCCCAAATGACTACTTTTCAAATCCAGACCATAGTCAATTTTGAAAATTACATTATCCATGCTGATGCAGTTATTTTATTCATTTTCTTTTTCTAGAAAACCTAATAGCGATACCAGAAACTATAAATAGTACATCCATACGAGTGGCAGGAGAGTGGGACCGTTTTAATATTACCTGGGCACCAGCTACACAGGTCAATGTTAACAACAGCCGCGTCTACTATGATGTTAACTTACATTTCCCTGGACAACATAAAGTGGAGGTACCATGATTTACTTATAGCAAAGCACAATTATATATAATGAATTTTAAACATATCAAGCATACTATATCGTGGTCTTTTTATTGATAGAAAACCGTGGAAGTACCTTGGATAGAAATGGGAGGAGGAGTCGTGCAGCCATTTAGTGCAGTAGAAGTTACAGTTCGTGCCCATACCCAGTGGGGTGGTGGTGCTGCAGCAAAAGCCTTACGCCGTTCCCCACAGTCGCCACCTGATCCACCTCAACGTCCTCGATTGTATATTCAACCTGCACACAGGTAAATACACTTTTCTCGAATTAGTTTTTCAATCACATGCCAGTGAGCTGCAATCGACATTAAGATGAATGGCATCCTAACTGGCGTTATATGAGTAGAGGATCATCGACAATTTTGAAACACTTTTGGTAATAAGAGGTTTGCAGGAGAGAAAAAAAGAAAAAATACCATGATATTAAAATTAAACAAATGTATATTATTTGACTGCAACGAATAATTGTTCTTTAAATTTCAGCGGCGGTACCCTAACCGCTATATTTAGGTGGGAAGCCCCACTTCGCTCCAATGGTATAATTCGTGGATATGAAGGGCAATGTTGGGCTGTTCCCATAGAGAAGAATTCCTCTCATTCAGTGAAGCCTTCAGCGTGTGCTGACGCTCGTCTTTCCCCGACTCATACACAACTTATCTTAAGAGATTTGGTTCCCCAATCTACATATTACTTCCAGGTAAGCGATTTTTCGAAAAATTAGCAATAGTTAGCATAGTTAATATTTTTATATATGTCATTTTTTACCAATCAGGTACGAGCGTTCACTGATGCCGGTTTCGGGAATTATTCAGAAGCTGTGTCATTATCATCCGACGATATAAACCCTTTACCAAAAGTTATGGTATCTTCACAAGAATTCATTAAAATAATAGATTTGGATTCTGGGGACAGTGAAGTTATACCAAAAAGTACGGGAATACCGATTGATTTTGCTGTGTCTATTGAAGAAAATGTTGTGTATTGGGTAAATAATTTGGAAGAAATTATCTCATCTAGAATTAATAGTAGCGGCCACTATAAGGTAAGATGAAAATCCCATACACGATGACAAAGAACCAAGTGAAGGCATTTTAAAATTTAATTTTAATTTTTTTTTTCAGCTTTTATCTATAAATGGTTCAGCTACCAGCGTTTGTATAGATTGGGTCAGTCGTTCAGTGTATTGGGCGCAGTTGGAAATGACATCTACAGAATCCTATGTTACATATAGAGCTGATCTGGGAATACAAAATACTAAGCCACGAATCACTCGAGTGCTTGCTAGGAAACAACCGATTTACAGCCTGCAGATTATTCCTTTACAGCAGTAAGTATGGATGAATACTTCAACATTTGTTTTCATTTTTAGGGTTCCGTACGTCCGAATAAAAAAACGGAACCCTTATAGGATCACTTGTGTGTCCGTCAGTCCGACCATCCCCCTCCCCCCCCCTTATCTCCGAAACTACTGAACCTAAAATTTCGAAAAAAATACAGAAATTAGTGTTCTACTTATAGATTGTAGGAAAACCTATAAGAAGTCCGTGATATTAAAATAACATGGTAAATCACTCAATATCGTACGGAACCCTCTTCACGCGAGTTCAACTCGCACTTGTCCCGTTTTTTTGTATTAGTATAAACTAGAAACACCATTTAGTCTAGACAGTAGCGACTCCCTAATTCGTGTATATTTTCTTGTTCCTAGATAAATTAAATAATGCTTTTATTTAAGTGGGTATGTTTGTTTTTAGGAAATTGTTCTGGTATGAGGAAAGTACACATCCCGGTCTAGGTGTACTTATGACTTCCAAAACCGATGGCACAAATATAAAGACATTTTTCAACAGCTCCATTGAACATAAAGTAGCTGAGACTGAATGTAACTGTCCTGAAAATCCTCAAGTAGCAAAGGCGTTTGTGATCGACATGACAAAGAGAGAAGATGAATTATATTGGGTGGATCCTTGGGTGCACCAAATTATCGCTGCAGATATAAAAGGATGTATTTGCAGACTAGTCGTTGATGGTACAGAGAAGAAAAAATACGGATTCACACCGATGTCAATATCTGTTGACAGTAAATACGTTTACTGGTATAACTCCACTGAGAAAACCATCTTTTACACAAACAAAAACAGGAAGAATAAAGTTGAACATGTGAAAACGTCATTTGGTTATAAAGTTATGGCTTTAGACGCCGCTAACCAGCCATACCCACCAAGGCAGTGTTTGTTCCCCAAATCACAGAATTTACGACCAAGAGTATTAACAAACTCTGCAAATAGTATAACGCTTAAACTACCATCGATTGGAAAGCCTTATCGATGCCAAGATTTAGAATACGAAATGCCGGCTATAGAATACACAGTTTACTATCGCTTACAAACGGCAAGTGATACAACAATTTGTAGTAGAGAATCCTGTCCTTTCATCACGAGCACCAACAACGAAATAGTTCTAAATGAGCTCAAGCCATTCACTAATTATACTGTTATGATAGAGGCCACTAATTACTATGCCAAGCGTCACGAAGTAAATCCCGTTCGTGGCATGCCATTGGTTTTGCAAACAGCTGCTGAAGGTGACACATTTTCTTAATCAATGTTACCATCTCAATTTTATAAGTATGTATTTATAACACAATTGTCATTTGTGTTACAGCACCTACAGCTCCCAAAGATGTTACTGGCACAGTGTTGAGTCCAGTACTTGCCAGGGTTGAATGGTCACCAGGTCCCGGGTTATGGTATGAACTACATTGGCGAACTGACGACACTTCTACACTGTCATATCGTTTGAAAGGTAAATAAGCCGTTTTCGGAAAGCAAATTGAGAAATATATAAGAAAATAAATTTATTTTTCTCAAACATGTTCGGAAATGTAGCCATTCTTGTACTAAAACAAGCCACGAAGTTTGTTATTCTTGGCTCATGCATTTCTTCCTCGGCCTAGGCCAAGAATGTTGTATGAAAATTCATTCTTGGCCGCTGCTCAGCCCGTTGAAACCCGAAGTTTCACGAGTCTTCACGAACGCGCCCGCCGCTGTCACAGGCGTAGTAGGCGGGGGCATTTCCTTTGCACTCATTGATAATTTTTTTGCATTATCACGTGTTTCATTATTTCCTCACATTTATTGAGAAAAGCACTATACCAGCCTCAACCGGAATGAGGATTGCCGGACTCAGGTCTTTATCAAAGCCTCGCTCGGCCTTGAAACCACTTCGTCCGGCAATCCTTCACTTCCTGGACTCTGCAGTAATGTACTAATACCTACTTAAACTATTATTTTTATCTAGTTTCTGTCGGAAGACGTCCACTGCTGAATAGGCCTTATCCATAATTTTCCAATAGGACCAGTATTAAGGAGCCTGGATCCAGCGTCGACCTGGGACTCTTATTGTTCAGTACATCGTGTGGGACTCTTATCCCATTATCGGGGAAGCCTATGTCCAGCACTGGACGTTCTATGAGATGATGTTGATGATATCTTGTGGGTGGACGATTTACGCTGCGCTTGGCGGTCCACTATTTATTTAGTTTTTACATATTTTTAAAGTAAGTTCTACCTTGTTTTTATGTAGAGCACAATACATTCGAAGTGTCAGAGGGACGCAGTGCGAATATGACGCGGTTGTCTCCAAATACAACATACGCAGTGTGGGTGCGAGCACGGTCCAATCACAGCGCCGTATCGGCTGACTCGCCACCGCTGCGTTTGCGCACTTACCCGTCGCCGGCACCTCTGACCGAGCTGCATATCACTGCTTACTCCTTAAGGGTACAGTGGCTGGTTCCCTCCAGTTATAACCTAGTAAAGTAAGTATAACTGAAAGTATTATTTTCTTCCATACACTTTTATAAATAGTACCCAAATCTTTCCAAAACGCCGTAGCCAGATAACACATGAAACAACGTTAGAATAATATTCCCTATAAATACTAAAAATTATAAATTTTTCTGAAGTGAAAACTTCTTTAGTGGCGCTGTGCGTTTTTGCGATGAGGAAAAAATTGTTAAACTTGCGATCGAAAACCAGTAATCGAAAATTCGTAAGACCAACTCAACTAGACCCCGGACCCAGAAATACGCCCGCCACGGCGTATATGTATCTGGGTCCGGGGTCTAGTTGAGTTGGCTGGACGTAATGTAGTATGGGTGTAGATAAAATGCAGTATATGGAGTAATGTCTCCGCAAGGTTGAAGTTTTGCGTTGCTAGGAGTGTTGGCGACCGTCGCCAGAGTGGCGTCTGGTAGCCACACAAGTGGTGACGTAGGTAGACGGTCACCACTGAGTGGAGACCAGTCGCTATACTGATAATTAAAGCAATTCGTGGAAAATTATTCCTAACCATACTAACCTAACCATTCCAAAATATCGAGTTTCTCCTTTTCTGAAACCTACGAAGCTTGGAATGCTCTGACCGGCGTTTCGTTCTGCTCTGCTGCTTTATTTCCTGCTTCTGTGAGCGTGACCCTAAAACGGCTTGACTCTCATAAAGCGGCTGGTTCCGATGGCATCCCTTCAGTGTTTGCTGTCAGATGTGCTGGTGCCTTGGGTTTGCCTCTGTCAATAATCTTCAATGCATCCATAAACGAAGGAGTCTTTCCCTCTATTTGGAAAGAGGCATTTATACTCCCCCTTTATAAGGCCGGTGATAGTGCCGAGGTGAAAAATTATAGGCCCATAGCAATCTTGCCGGTCTTTGCTAAGGTGTTCGAAAGACTTTTTTTACCCACTTTTTAACAGTCACTTTGGGCAGTTGTTCTCTTCCTGTCAGCATGGTTTTATGAGGGGTCGCTCGACATCTACAAATCTTTGCTCTTTTATCGATAGGGTAAGTAGTTCGGTGGATTCTCGACGACCAGTTGACACCATATATACAGATTTCGCCAAAGCGTTCGACAGGGTTCAACACCATGTATTGTTACGTAAACTTAAACGATATGGTGTTTCTGGCAATGTCTTGAGTTGGTGTCGGTCATATCTGGTATCGAGAGTGGTTCTCAAGGGTTATCTATCCGACTCCTTTGCAGTGCACTCGGGTGTACCCCAAGGATCTCATCTTGGCCCTCTATTTTTCAATGTTTTTATTAATGACATCGAATCCTGTTTCCGACATTCGCAGTATTTGCTCTTCGCCGATGACCTTAAGATTTTCACTGGCGTGACTTCTCCAGATGATAGTGCGAGACTACAGGAGGATCTCAATAGACTAGCAGACTGGTGTCAGTTTAATGATATGTCACTAAACATTGATAAATGCTTCCATCTGCATTTTTCTAGGGGGAGATTCCCACCGGGCCTACCACTTTGATGGCACTTACTTGCAAAGCATGGCTTCTGCAAGGGATCTTGGAGTTATGATAGATTCAAAACTTCGCTTTAATGTCCATATTGATAATATTGTGAAAAAAGCGTTCAGGTCCCTTGGTTTTATTATCAGAAGTTGCAAGGAGTTCAAAAACCCATCCACATTGATAGCTCTTTATAATGCTTACGTACGCTCTGGTCTGAATACTGCTCAGTTATATGGAATCCACATTATAACGTTTACATCAAACGCCTAGAGTCAGTGCAAAAGCGATTCCTTTGGCATCTGTCTTACGGGTGTGGTCTAGCTAAGGCACTTTCTAGCTACCCGGTCAGAATGAATCACTTCAATGTTGATTCACTGCAGTCCCGGAGGCTTATACTCGATGTTTTGTTTTTCTGCAAACTGCTGAGAGGCGGAGTTGATTCGCCCGAGCTCTTGTCGCGTATAAACTTTGGGGTTGCTAGTCGGTTTGCTAGTCGAGCGCCCAGACCGGGCAGATACATACCATTTCGACTAAATTATTTCAGAACCAACTTGGGCCGTTTTTCCCCATTAAATCGTTTTATGGATTAAATCGTTTTATACCAACTCCCTGAGTCACGATGCATTTTCCAAAATTAAAAGACTCATCCTTGTCCGTGGTTCAGATAATTAACATTAGGTTATTATTGACATTTATTCCAAATTTCCAATATAATTATATTTCTATGTTTAATAAATTAATTTTTTTTTTGATAAATTTTTGATAATTTCTTTGGTAATTTTTGATATTTTTTTTCTAAATTCATTGCCGTGATGATACTTTGACTTTTATTGGCGTAGGCTGTGCCTCCTATAATTGCGGCGGCATCTGCCATGTTATTTTTTGTTCCGTCCCTTGCTGTATGTTTTTTTTGGTGCCTGCCTCGTTGGAGGCCATGTACCTAATAATAAATAAATAAATAAAATATCAAAAATGCACAACGTTAATATTCAAGTTTTCACTTCTGCCGGCACTCCCAGAGTGATATTCAATCACATTTAGGTTTATGGACCTATCTTCGACAGATAGCAATAACTTAGGTTTTCGATTTGCTAATTGTGAACCTTAAAAAATAATAGATAATTTATGAAAATACCCCAAATAATTTTGTAAGGCTTCGTAGCATTAGCTATTCACTGCTATGACGAAATTGATTAAAAAATCATTCTTAACTTATGAAAATTCTTAACTTATGATAATTTATGAAAATACCCCAAATAATTTTGTAAGGCTTCGTAGCATTAGCTATTCACTGCTATGACGAAATTGATTAAAAAATCATTCTTAACTCATAAACGTTTTCAGTTATAAAGTGGAGTATATAGAAGCCAGTATTCCGGCCGGTAAATGGCAGTCGTGCGTGCAAGTCGCTAAAGGGGAATGGGAAGCGAGCGATCTGCGCCCGCGCACCCGCTATCGCTTCCGCTTATGCTTGCAATATGTGGCACACGCACCACTCTATTACTGGCCATCCGATGATCGTTTTACTTACGAAACTTTGGGTAAGTTAAAATGAAATTTATCCCTTAGTATACATACGTTTATCGTCCTAAGAGAATTAAATTGGCTGTTCCCCCGACGCCCGGTGACGGTTCCAAAGTCCCCTATGGACTGAACCACACCCATCTCGAGGGTAGTTTTAGTGCGGTAAAAGTCCCACATAACCTCTATGGACACTTGCATTGCATGCGGCATGGGTTCATAAGGTATCTTTTGAAGATTTCTCCCCTCGTAAAAAAAAAAAAAAAATTGGCTGTTATTTGAAGTGAAATTTGTTTGCGCTCGATGAGTCATGATGCTTCTTGTGACTTGTCTGCACTACTATTTAATTTGATCGCCAAAGAAGTTTCACTTGTGACACGCGCATGATTATGTATGTTTATACAAACATCGTTTTCTATTTAAATACGTCAACCACACAAAACAGTAGGTACAGCTACTGATATTCATCAATAGATGATGATAACAGTAATTAGCGTTAAATCAATTATATTTTTAATAAAATGAAAGATATGACACGTATTTTCACGCGCATTTTCCCTATAAATGCTTGTTACAGGTGATGTCCCCGGTCCTCCTGGACAATTACGTGTTGATACAGTAGGTGAAAGAGTGCTTCGTGCTTCGTGGGCTGAGCCTGATCCACGCGGTGCATCCGTGGAAGAATATCGTGTTTGGGGGCGACCACAATACAAGTAAGTTCTTGAAGAAAGCACGCGACCCAGAATGAAAAATTGTAACGTTAATTAGAGTCATCTCAACACAAAACGCACTAATAATGCATGTGTTTACTTCCGAATCGTAGACAAAAGCAAAAAAAAGGAAGATACGGTACGCTTACGTCACTTAAACCACAAATGGGCTACATACATGCAACTATTGCTTACGAGTAAATCCTCACCCCCACAGCTACAATTCCAATATCTATACGTGTAAAAATAGAGAGAGATAGGCAAATGTATTGAAACGGTAGCGTGAATGCGATAACCATATAAGTCACTGCTTCGCATCCATATCCCCACGCATGAGTAAACAAAAGCTGTTATGTACCCTCTTCAGGATGATACAAATGTTTTTAACGTTAGAATAAATAAAATTTTATTGGGGAATTATTAATTTTTAATGTACTTACTTAATTTAATGTGCCTCATCTTGTATGAATTTTTCACAAAGTAAAGACACAGGAAGAGATTAAAAAAAAATATTTTCTAAAAAAAGTAACTGTGTATATTATATTATTACTGCAACAGGTGTATTCAAGACAGTTGTTTGAGCGACTGAATGAATGAAACTGAGACCACTGGGCTCAGGTTATAAGATCCATGCATAATAATAATAATAATAATAATATTTATTTTCGGATTTATTGCATGGATAGTTGAGTCGACATAACATAAAAAAAAAACATATTTTCATTATTGCCTCTATGTACGTTTTGAATACATTTAGTTCAACACAACACAAACACAAAATATCGTATAAAGATGAAAAACAAAAGAGTCTCCGATTACAAGTAAATGCAAAGGACGCCAGGCCAAACAAATATGGACAATAATATCGGTATGTAATTTCGGTATTAGTTGTAAATCGTTTAAGCACTAAGTTTAAAAGTTATATTCCAGGGGCCCTAGCCAAGATACACAAGATGCAAACGCTTCCTTTGCGTACTTACGAAACGAAAGAAATAAAGCCCGGTGATTGGTTGTTGTGACAGTTGTAACTTCAACAACCTATCACCGGGCTTCATTTCTTTCGTTTCGTAAGTACGCAAAGGAAGCGTTTGCATTTTGTGCATCTTGGCTAGGCCCCCTGTATACGTAACGAGACTTTATGAATACTACCACAAAATAAGATTATCTCAAATAATTTATAAAAAAGTATTGTCAATATAATTACAGATCGAACTACGAGAGCAATGTCACCAGAAACATGAGCGAACTATTAGGAAAAGACCTGCCGGAAGATATAGACGACGACACTAAGATGCTTGTGATACGCGAAGGATTAGAAATACTACATAACGGAACAGGTTTGAATCGCTATACCTACGTAATTCAATGGGTTAGTGATCAGCTAATCTGTTGAGATTTTTGTGAACAGATTCGTACTGGCTGATTGGGTCGGGCGAGGTCTCAGGCGCGTACTGGTGTCGGGTGCAAGCGCGTAACAGCTACGGCTGGGGCCCGTTGTCGGCTCCCGGGGAGTTGTCACCGTCACTGGGCGGTGGCTGGCAAGCGGCGCGGGCGCACCCCGCCGTCCCCATAGCTCTAGCCGTGGCTGTGTTGGCTGTACTCCTTCTAGTGCTCGTCGGGTTTTTTTGCGGTGTGTACTACTTTTCGCTTCCAACACAACTTTTCTTGAAGTTCATCTAAAGATTTATGCTAAAATTTCTTTACGTAACGTGTGACAAGAACGTCGACTGTCCATTCGGAGCGATTTCTCCTATATACCTGTGCAACACAAGACGCGAATTGATTAGATAGGTTGGAAATGAGCAAATAGAAGTAAAGAGAAGATTAGGTAAAGGGGAAAATAATTATTATGCTATTATGTCACTGTAGTTTTCTAGAAGAAAATAAATACGCACTGATATTGCTCAGTTCACGTCTACAGAACGTATATATTAGTGTGCCCTGCACTAATATTAAACTAATATAATAATTGAAATTTGATTTGCAAGTTCTTATGGATCTAATAGACATTAAACAAATACCAATACACTAATATGTTCAACTATATAATCAATATATGATTTGTAATCTTCAGCATACCAGAATCGAAGCAAGAAGAAAACAGTGTCTGATATACAACTTCCAATCAATGTTGTAAGAAGAGGTCCGGATGTCGAACTGGCTACCCTACGACAACTTCCTATAAGGCATTCTACCAACATATTGTATAACCAAGTATGTTTTTAGATCGAGTTTGTGTATTTATTTTGGTTACTATTGTCAGTAGTTTCCTACACGTGATCTATATTTGGTTCTCAGGGTCTGCAATGTCCTACTGATGCAGAAATTGCTGGTCTTCCCCACATTAGGCGGGAACAGATCACTTTAACAAAATTCCTTGGATCTGGCGCATTTGGAGAAGTGTTTGAAGGTGTAGCGCGACAAATCAATAACAATTCTGGCGAAACTAAAGTTGCCATTAAGGTAAGAACAGTATATCTATCAAATTAAATATACAAGACAACGTAGCCTCTTATTAATTAGTATTGCATTAAAAAATAATAATAAAACTTTCAGACGTTAAGAAAAGACGCAACCGATCGTCAAAAATCGGAGTTCCTGAAAGAAGCAGCGCTAATGTCGAATTTTAAACATGAACACATATTACGTCTACTGGGCGTTTGTTTGGATAACGATCCCAATTACATTATTATGGAGCTGATGGAAGGAGGCGACCTGCTGAGTTACTTGAGATCGAAACGTTCCTCACTGGTATGTTTTTTTGTGTTAAAGTCGTTAGATAGGCTGACGATCTACTTCGTGGACCATAGCAGGATTGAGGGTAAGGGATTAAGAAGATAGGTAAATGGACTCTGGCATCCCTTACTCACTCACCGACCCTTACTGTCTTGAATGATTTTACCGCCAAACGAATAGAAGATCCAGACTAGAACCAACTTAGAAAAGTTTCTGTCTTCTGTAATGGGGTGGTTACTGCCGCCAGACGGTCCCCCAAATGGCTGCGAAACGCAATGTGGCCTGCCACTACTTTCCAGATCCAGATCAGAGCCAACTTTGAAAAGTTCATTTCCAAATTTGGCCCTGCCGGGAATCGAACCCTTGATCTCGGAGGCAGAGCGTTAAAACAAGCGTTAAAGTCGTCACTCGACTAAGAGGCTCGTCGTATACTGTGAACTATTGCTAAAAGTATATCGATCTATTGTTTAAAGAAGTTAAAGCTATTCTTAAGTTCATCAGAAAAATTCCAACGACATACGAAAGTTTTTTACTCAATTAAGCCAAAACGGCTAAATGGATTTGAATGAAATTTCGCACACTTATAGTTTATTACCAGGATTAACATATGGGATACTTTTTATTCTGGAAAAATTTTGGGTTTCCGAGGGATCGTCTAAAAACATTACAAAATTCGGCGCCACCGTCGTCTCAGCGATAAGTTTCCGATTTATGAGGATGTATGTTTGTTACTCTTTCAAGCCAACGGCTGAACGAATTTGGTTGAAATTTGGCACACAAACAGTTTATTATCTGGATGAACAATTATATAGGATACCTTTTATCCTGGAAAATTTTAGGTTCTGTCGCCATAATGACGACATCATCGTTACAGCGATAAAGATGTCGGGCTGTTACTTACTCATACTTACTCATTTCCTTTTCCAACGCAGAAGTCGCGGGCATCAGTTAGTATGAAATAATAATAAGATATATATGTATTATTGTTTTCAGTATACCCCGGAGTCATTAACGCTGTTGGAACTGTTTAATATGTGCGTGGACGTGACAAAGGGCTGTCGGTACTTGGAAGAGATGCACTTCGTGCATCGCGACCTCGCCTGTCGCAACTGCTTGGTCGCGCAGCGATCTAACGGGAGAGTGGTCAAGATCGGCGATTTCGGTTTGGCGAGAGATATTTATAGGAACGATTACTATAGGAAGGAAGGCGAGGGTAAGGGTTCCATTCGCGTTTTGTACGGTGCTTTAGTAAAATTGGGTACATATTTTCAAAATTAAAATATCCTCAGGTGTTCTGCCGGTCAGATGGATGGCTGTGGAATGTTTTGTTGACGGCGTCTTCTCGTGCCAGTCAGACGTGTGGGCGTGGGGTGTTCTTTGTTGGGAGGTATTTAGTTCATTCATTCTTTTTACCAACTTATATGTACAAATATTTATGTCTTACTCGTAAATTGAGAGCTTAACGTTGGCAATGCTACGGGTACTCAGTTTTTTTTTTATTTTGTTCTTTTTGCCATAGAACATAGAAATATAAGTACATAGAAAAGCCTCGTTACAGATTTGTTTCGTGTGAATACGTATCATTCCAGCTTAAAAGGATATAATTTATTGAGATACGCGGACGAAATCTCGGGCAAAAGCGACATGTTTCAATTGACATGTCAAGATTGTTTAAAGAATAATAGGTTACAAAAAAGAAGTTAAAAGAATTCAACTAAAAGGTTTTTTAAGTTTTTTTTTTAATCAAACTCCAAACTTTTTCAAAACGCAACAATATGTTACTAGTAAATTGTACCCGTGTTACTTTTAGTTGAATACTCAACTTTCAATCTATACAAATAATAAAATCGTAAACGAGTCGTGTCTGTACTGTAAATTAGATTTTTTTCAAAAAAGCAATTAGTACACGTTACACTTATGTTACCGAGATCAAATAAAATTGTTTTTAGAATTTTTGTCTGTTTGTCTGTGCGTTTGTGCACGCTAATCTCGGAAACGGCTTAACCGATTTTGTTGTAAAGTTCTTCTTCTTCTTCTTCATAAAAAAATTGTTGTAAAGTTGTCCATTTTTGTAATTGAGATTTGACAATGAAAGAACGGAACACACAGGTTACTGTCACTGATTGATGACAGTTGACAGACCGCCAAAAAAATCCTTTGCCCTTTTAAATGTTAGTAGGTATGTTAGTTTAAATGTTAGTAAAATTAATAAATGTTTAGTTGAAACACAGTCGTTTTTCTCGTAACTGTTGGAGCCCCAATACAACCTCATTGATTTGAATGCAGTTTTCACTCATGTATTGCAATAAGCTTCCCGTAACATAGTGTTTGTTTGATTCCAATCGATTTACATACAAAAACGTTACGAGCTATACTGAATACCATGCTTACGAAGTTCCGGGCTCAGCTAGTAGTTAATATAATTTTAAATGTCACAATAATTTGGAATTTTTTCCCATAATGCCTGATGTTTCCAATTGCTAAAGTCCTGTAAGTAACTGAAAATGTGAGTATTGTATCATAAACTTGCTTCGTCTAGGTTCTTTCTCTGGGACAGCAACCCTATCCGGCGTTGTCGAACCACGAAGTGATTGCACATGTGCGGCGAGGCGGAACACCTGACCGACCGCCCAACTGCCCATCCATATTGTAAGACCTGGATTTCTTTATGAATTACCTATACGTAATTATCTTTACATTTTTCCTATTGTAAAATTAATGGGAAGGCCTATGTCCAGCAGTCGAAGCCTTATGGCTGAGATGATAATTCTTAACAAATCCAAACCGATGTTCGCTGGCATATCTACTTAAATAGCTCCAATAAGCATTTAAAAGATAAAGAGGAAATTATAACTTTTAAAGAATAAATAGCAAAAAGAATGAAGCGACCAGTCGACATTTGTTCTCGAACAAGTTCACTATAGGAATGGTATTTGAAAGAAAGAAAGAAATATGTGAGTACAAAATAAGATCTTAATTATACATAATAAAAATTCTGCCATTAATAGTGTCGTACAAATATTATTTATTTGATATTAATAACAATTAATATTTTACACTAGCGGCCCGCCCCCGGCTTCGCCCGTGATGCAATTTTTATATATAAGAACATTCCCCGTTTATCCCTCTTTCCATTAGTGAAAACCGAATTAAAATCGGTCTACCCGTTCACGCGTGATGCCGTGACCAAGGGAAATGGGGATTCATTTTTATATATAGGCTAGCGGCCCGCCCCCGGCTTCGCCCGGCGTGCAATTTTTATATACCCTAAAACATTCCCCGTTTATACCTCTTTCCATTAGCGAAAACCGAATTAAAATCGGTCAACCCGTTCACGCGTGATGCCGTGACCAAGGGAAATGGGGATTCATTTTTATATATAGAAGATTGCTAATATACGAGTAACATTACATTACTAATACATTTGTTACAACTAGCGCCAATAACCAGCATAGAATAGAGAAAAGAAGTAGGCAATAAAAGATACGTAGGAGATGCTTATTAATTAAGGTATTAAAATGGTTTTAAAATCCAAATAATAAGGACGCAATATTCAATTCCGAGTAATCTATACTAGTCAAGACCTACTATGTATAGACTAGTCTTTATAACATAATATTACAAAGAGAAAAGATTTGTATGCATGTATTTTTGTATGTTTTTATTGAATAAACACAAAAACCGATTTTAAAAATTCATTCACCTATAGAAAGCTACATTATCAGCGAGTAACGTAGGCTACTCAGACCCCCCCCCCCCCCCCATACAAAATTGCCGTTCTCCACGAATATTTTATAAAGAGTCGCCGACGAAGTCACGTTCAACAGCTAGTGATTTACATTAATAATTTTCAGTTACGACCTTCTGCAAAAGTGCTGGAGTTACAACGCAGAGGCGCGTCCGTCTTTCAAGCATTGCCTTGAGGTTGTGACGTCACTGCGCGACAAGACATCCCCCAATATCACCCTCACGGCAACACCCACTCCTCCACACTATCTCGCTTTGCTCGGAGACGGTAAACACTTTTATATTATTAGTACAATCATTTTCATTCATACGCTTTCTTCATGCTTGTTGGTTGTTTATTCTTCTATGTATCGCTAACATTGAATAAATTGCATGTCCCTCGTGAAGCATGCGCGGAAGCAGTCCACAACAGAACCTACCTGCTCGACGAGAATGACAACGCCTGTGTAGGTTTGTTTTTAGCCGCATTATAATATTTAGATAGTTAAATAAAAGCATTTATCTTTAGACATTGATATACAAGTAAACGTATGTATGTTCTCACTGGATGTTCATGATTTCTCAGACGAGGACTCTCCTGACCTGATGCAACCGTCGCGCCTGCTGCCAGAGAGGATTCCCAAATACTTGGAGCTGATGTACGACAGCGATTCGGGGCCGACCGTTTGCGACGGCTACGAAGTGCCAAGGTCTCCCTTCGGCTACTCGCAGTCTTCGCGGCACAGTATAGTGGGCGTCGCCCCTAACAGACTGATAAAGCCGGCGTTGTACCGAACGCATTCGCTACGAGCGAACACTCGACCGCCTAACGCGACTATAATCCCTCTACGGAACGGGAAAGTGAAGAGGGCATCGCTTTGCGAACCGAGCACTTTCAACACGCCA
The DNA here is from genome assembly GCA_910589475.2 of Bembecia ichneumoniformis. Taxonomy (NCBI): domain Eukaryota; kingdom Metazoa; phylum Arthropoda; class Insecta; order Lepidoptera; family Sesiidae; genus Bembecia; species Bembecia ichneumoniformis. Next base: position 2,562,129 of record OU342531.1, read on the forward strand.
TCGCCATTCTGAACTGTGATAATTATTATGTAGGCAATTAGACTTTAAAGGAGGCACTACAGAGGGATTCTTCTCCTCGTTCACTGCGATGCCTTTGTAATTTGTATTGTGTTAAAATTCACGCCCGAGTTTTATTACTTGTCTTGTTTCTTCAACAATGTTTTCGTTTCCCTTAAATAAAATTGACTAGTCATATAAAATAAGACTGACACAGAATAAAAAATATTCAAAGGTAATATTGACCTAAAAATTTAAATTTAATTTCATAGTTAATTTAAAATACAAGTCACGGCAGTTTAGAAAATAAGACAAGTAAAAAAAATTATTAAATAGTATGACTGTGGCAAAAATAGAGAATCTAATAGCTTTAAACAAGCAATCCTTGTATATATTTAAATATATAAAATTATTTATTTCACATATTATCTCGGAAACGGTTCTGACGAATTAGGTGAAATTTAGTAAGTAGATTTAGTTTTGCTTTTAAGTCTACCTGTACAGGTAACAGTTAATGATAATCAACTGTTACCTCATATTTTTGTTAGATAGCGCAATTGGCTCCACCGAAAGTAGCTCAGTTGCACAGGTACTATGTAATTGAAATAATTGAAGCAAAAATGAATTTATATTTTATGAATATTGAAAAAATAGAGAATATATTATTAATGTGATTGATATGTGTGAGGCTGCGATCTACTTACTAACTTCGAGATCGCAGTTTTGTGTGTTGTCCCTAATTCAATCTAAATCTATAATGAAATCAACACATTAAGTCACAATCTAATAATAACATCCCATTTGTCACATATTTCTTTAGGTGGTCACATGTTGCTACGCCACTCTGTCGCTCGCAACTAGGGAACGGTCAACGACTTGCGCCCAAATTATTTGTTTAAAGGGAATTTCTCATGGAAATATTTGAACATTTTAAAATGAATTACCATCATGATTATTTTCTTATATTTTTGACATTGGACCATGTCAACAAAACAAAACAAGTTGAAACACAGTCGCGTTTTTGCTCAAAACTGCCCATTTATGTTATTTGTCTATATATGTACGTGAATTCCACCGATAGTTCGGCTCCTTTGTAAGTGATACGAAATTTATTTATTGTGTAGCTGTAAATATTAAGACGGTGTACATATTAGAACAGGGTGTGCATGATAGCTATTGCAAATATAAATTAAAATGCATTTATTGTAAGTAAGGGATTTTTTGTCGCCACATTTTATTCAAATAAAAGACTTGAACGCCCTTTTGACAGTTTTATTTTTCGACAAAACACTAGCGGCACGTCACTTTGCAACATTATAGCAAAAACAAAAGTTAACAAAGAGTCCCTCTAGTGATAATTAAGAAATAAATGTATAATATACGAGTAACTTTTACTTCTCAAACCTTTATTCACCGTCCTCTGCTATCTCCTGTTTCGCACGTTTCTCCTAAAAACAAAATGAAATTATTCAACGTTTTATGATTATCTCCCAAGTTAAACGCTACAAAGTTTTCTCTGTAATTCGAAATAAACGTCGCGAAACAATATTCCATTACTTCATTAAGAGTGGAGAAGTGGTGTCCATTATTATCTATTAATTGGTATCGCGTACGAGCTTGATAACAATAGGACACTTAATTTTAGAGGATTTATTTATAATCGCCGTCACGAGAAGCTGTATATTATGTAAACAAACATTCAGAGGTTCACGACATTTGGATCGAATAATAAATATATGCAACACAACAGTTAACCAAAACGACACTGATTTCTAACTAATAAAAACAAAATGAAATGAAAACAAAATTAGTAAAAAAATTCAATATATAACCTAATTCACGAAAATAACAACTAACCCCATGCGCATTTTAAGCTCGATTGACGTATGAGTATGACTCATCAAAATTTCGGACCAAATGTTTATGTTCGATTCTTTAAAATAATAATAATAATAAACTTCATTTATCGAACTAGAGGTCCATTTTTTAATGTAAGTAGGTACAGCTTTACTTATGCCTATGTTAGTATACGTACAAATTATAAGTAACCAAGTTTCCTGAAGAGCAATTACATCTGCCGTCCGACATAATCTCCTTTTTATCTACATTTTTGCAGTTGAAACTTATTTAGCTGTGTTATTTATAACCCGGTCAAATTAAATTGCTTGCGAGCGTCGTAGTATGCGCCATACAGATATGTTCCTCGACAATTGCCCGTGTAGCAAGTTTGTTTGTTTACATAATTTACAGCTTCTCGGAATAATTTCATAATAATGAACGGTGTCTTGTTTGAAATAAAACTTGGAAAAAAATACAATATTAAGAAACAGTACTCAGTGAGGGACTCCGCTCACTGGAGAAGAGTCGAGACGGCGTCGCGTCGGAGGCGACCAACAGGTGCCGTCTTTTCTACATTTTCTATACAATGATATTTCACTAGAAAAGTCGAGGCGGGGGTGCGCGACGCGCTTCCTACTCGTCACCAGGGCAAATTGCCGCCATTTTGGCATTCTTGACGCGCACTAGTACTTCGTTCACACGTGTTGTGAAAAATAAAAGATTTCCAAACTTATTATTGACCACTTCCCTTAAAGCGACAGACTCCGCAGAGTCTACACGCCTCCATCTCGACTTAAGGAGTGAGCGTAGTCCCGATACTGTTACGACGCCCAACGTAAAAAATGGTGTTATAAGTTTGACCTGTGTATCTGTCTGTGGCATCATAGCTCCCAAACGGATGAGCTAGTTGATTTGAAATTTGGTGTATTGTAACTTCGGTGGTATTGCTATGACATGGTGGTAACCTTGACCTAATGCTGCAACATCGAGTAGTCTGCGGGATAATCAACTCTTCGGCAACTTACAGCGGATATAGTGTGTTTGGTCTCAATACAATGTTGGGGTCAGTTAATAATTTTTAATTATAGCTTGTAAAGTAAGATGTTAGAAATTACCTGCTTCATCTTGTCCGTGGTGGTAACGGCCGGCGTGGGCGAGTCGGCGGCGGGCTGGTCGTCGTCGAGCGCGTCGTCCTTGCTGTTCTCGTGCAGCAGCACGTACTCGCGCGCTGAGAACCCAAACTTGACGACGTCCCGCTCGAGTAACTCGACGTAGCGGCGGGCCTCGATGCGCCGGTTGTTGACGAAGGTGCCGTTGGCCGAGTCTAGGTCAATGATGTAGGGGCGCACGCGTCGACCCTGCGTGCCGTCGGTTCGAGTGAACGGCGTCGCTCGGTACTGCAGCGCGGCGTGCTGCTTGCTCACGGACGGGTGCTCGAGCGGGATGTCCGCCACCTTCTTGTCGCGTCCTATCAGGAATGCCGACTGCCGGTGGATGTACAAGATCGGCAGCGCCTTGTCACCCTTGAACGGATAAAATCTGCCCGACAAACAGATGATATTAATCTTCATTCGCTTTGATCCACGTAGGCGAGACTTTCTAGGCTGTAGGCTTACCTGTTTTGATGTATAAAGTAATAATTTTCTTTATTTAATACTCTATCCAAAAGATAATCGTTTTCGAGATATTTAACATTTTAGGTTTTTTCTTTCTTTTCTTAACAAGCCCAGCCTCAGATAGTAAAAGATAAGAGTTTTAACTATTTTCTTAACCTATAATAAAATCGTAAAGGAGCCGTGTCTTTCAATTAAATATTTTTTCAAAAAAAAAAAAAAAAAAAAAAAAAAAAACAATTTGTGCACGTACTTATGTTACCGAGGTCAAAAAATTTGTTTTTAGAATTTTCATCTGTATGTCTGTTTATATGTTTGTTTGTGCACGCTAATCTCAGAAACGGCTTAACTGATTTCAATGCGGTTTTCACTTAACCACTTGTATGCCGGAAGCCGAATTACCCTTGTCTGCCAGCGCTTAAATTTATCATTTCAAGTGCTTGATTTAACTAATGACTCTGCTGACTGACCTAATTTGTTCTCCCAGAAGGAGTCATGGGGGTTGAACACGCGTGAAGAGGGTTCCGTACGATGTTACCTATCCGCACAATATTGAGTGATTTACCATGTTATTTGGACTTCTTATAGGTTTTTCTATAATCTATAAGTAGAAAACTAATTTCTGTATTTTTTTCCAAATTTTAGGTTCAGTAGTTTCGGAGATAAGGGGGGGTGAGGAATGGTGAATTTTCGTCTATTTTCTTGAATAACTTGGAAACTATTTATTTTAAAATTACAAAAAAATACATTTAAGATCTTCACAACAAGACCTTCCATTTGATATGTCACACGATGCAGTATTCAAAAATTTTTTTTTAATTTTCCCCCTTCTTCCCAAAAATTACCTCCCATATACAGATTTCATCTATTCACGTCACACCTCTGCGTTTGGGTCACAGAAATTGATATGTGTACCAAATTTCAACTTAATCGGTCTAGAGATTCCGAGATTGACTGTGACCGACGGACAGACGGACACACGAGTGATTCTATAAGGGTTCCGTTTTTTTATTTGGACGTATGGAACCCTAAAAAAGCGTAAAAATAAAAACAGAACTGGGAACTCACCTCCACCTCCTTTTAGGTTGCTTAGCATCTTCAGGTTCGGCATACTTAATGACGACTCCATTTACAGTGTTCACATCAGCTGTCAATTTCCCGGAAAGACCAAAGTTGGGCTTCTCCTTCTCACCGTCCGGCTTCCCAGCTTCCTTCTTCACTGTATCCTTGCCCCAGGTGTATTCCTTCTTGTCATCTGCATCCGTGAATCTAAAACACATTAAATTACCATTGCTCAAAGAATTAAATAATCAAGTAATGGTAAGATTAAGTAGTGGCGCCCTACAGAAAACTACTGTGAAATTACAGCATGTATATTTTGTGTTTCAGTAGGTCTAATCCCTTTTCTTTAATCCCACTATGATCGGCAGAACACTTTCAGCACCAATGGCGTTGTTTGTGTTATGACGATGGTAGAGAGCCAACTACCATCAAGTGGACTATCAGCCTGTCTGGTCAACTTAGCATAAAAAAAAACAAATTAAATATTAAGTGTCTAATGTTTATCAAAGCACTCAGCAAGGATATTCCATAAATATTATTTGGGATATTTTTTTTCCGATGGAAATTTGTAAAAATATGCGAGTTTCTATTTAGATTTGCAAAAAAACTCTTTTTTTTTCAGTTTTACAATCGTTAAAATCATGGACAGTAAACATTACAGATGAACAGTTGTTTTTTTTTTGCCATGTATGCTTAAAATACGATTATGTCAATATCAGATACTTCATTTTTAAGGAGTAACTCAGTACTAACGGGAAATTTATTATTTATTTTGTACTGTGCGCATTGTGCAAGAGAAACTAAGTTTTTATATTTGATCATGGAGAGGTAAGGAAAACTAACTTAAATGGGTGTTAAACTGAAAAACTCTCAAGCTACAACCATTAAATAGTGGTTCATAAATTGTCCAGAATCGCGCCAGTGTAGCATCGGTGAATTGGTATGAGTGATTAATTATGTAGATACATAATTAACAAATGAGACTGGTCATGTCCATAAAAATACAATGATAGCTGCTTCAAAATCGCTCTCTAGTTATAAAGGTATTGGAGAGATAACAAAACCCAAAGAAACAAATGAGTAAATGATTTTTAACTTAGGTGTAAAATTTATATCAAATCTAGCTATTATCATAACAATAATATATATGTATTTATTTGATGAATATAGGTTATAGTGGTACTACTATAATAATAGACCATTCTTCAAAACGCCAATTTCAATGTTTATTTCCTATCACTTGTATGCTACTTCGATGTCATCCCAAATGTTCGTGAGGAGTCTTAACAAAATATTTTGGTAGTAACATAACTTAGGTTAATAATATAATCGAGTATTTTAAATGTTTGTCTGACCTGGACTTCCTCTCTCTCGCTTTCGGCTCCGGCCGGGTGCCTCTTCTGTCCCCAGAGCGGTCATCCCGTTGTTCATTGGCCCTGCCATTCCGCCCATCTCCTCTCCCATCCCGCCCCTCGCCTCTATTATCACGATATCTATCCGGTCTCTCCTCTATTTGTTCCACTCTTTTGTTCCTCTCCGTGAATCGTTCTCCAGATGGCTGCACTCTAAAAATGTATTTATTCCTTATTCCGGGTCACTTTTTTGGAATAATTTACATTACAATTACTCATGCTCTCAGAGTATTTATATATATTTTATGTTAAGGTCGGCAGATAGGCTGACAAAACACTTGATGGTAGGTGGCTACCGTCGTCTATAATAATAAGAGTTTTTTTAGTAATATTGTTTGATATAATAAAGTAATAAAAAAATTTGACTGGGGTCCAAGGTATTAAATGCGGTAGAAACAAATTATAAAGTACAATTACGATTTAATCTAGCTGCAAGAATTTTTGGTATTTTATGTACAAAAAAAGAACTACAAACCGATGTTGTGATCCGATACGGTCGGGTCTGTCACGGCGGTCGGGCCTGTCGGACCTGTCCGCACGCTGAAACCTATCGGGTCTGTCGGGGCGTGATCCGCGCTCCCTGTGCTGTTCGCGGGATCTGTAATCAACAGTCGACACCATCACTCGATCCGAAATAATTACTCCATTGAAGATGTCACGTCAACGTATTTACAAAAGGGATATGTTTAAAAACAAGAAACATCGTTTTGCTATACATTAAAACTGGTGTAACTCAAAAAAAATAATTCTTTTTTTTAAATAAAACGGCAGGATCAAATTTAGTGCAATTAAAACACTTTCAAAATGTTTCTCAAAATAACAGCCATTATATTTTTATTTCCATATGGATAAAGGAGCCGTAGGAATAAAATGATTATTATAAAGAATAGGATTTATCACGTGTCAATAGATTTGAGTTTGAACAGTTTCAATCTAGAAGTGCGAATATCTGGTAGATTACAAATATTCAGAATGATTCTTTTTTTATTTATCTTTTGTTTGTCCTTTGTACTTAGAGGTCCAAACCTTTTCAACAACAAATAGATCGAGGCACCGAAAACTTTGCAGCCATAGTTTTATATCGATACAGAATTTAGAGACGGGCCTCTTTGACTTTACTTTTAAACGTGCACAAAAAAAAACTATAACTGTGACAGTCCACCTGTTTTTATGGACAGTTTCCAAATAAGGATGTTTTTTAGTAAAATTTGCGATGCAAAATTTTTATCATGTGTAAAGATAACAAGAATATATTTAATGTAACTCGTAAATCAAAACAAGCATTAAAATTACTCGATAACCACAACTTATATCCAACACGTAGTCAAAGCACGCCTATGATTCGTACACTTACCATTGAAAACATTGCTTTGTAGACTTTTACCTGACGATTCATCCGATCATGGATATCTCAATATTCCCATTAAAAGGAGTTTCAAAAGAAGCTCTTTTTCAAGTGATGAGTTAAAAAAGGAGCTTAATATCTCTGTAGTGCATCAATTATCAAATGACTATACAAGTCGAACGTTGCAATTTACAGGAATATATAAATCTTTAAATATGCCATCATTATCCGTTATGATTAATTTTTTCAGATATATGTTTCACGTCACATATGACTCCCTCGAGAAAACAATTTCAGTATATTTTCTTTTATCTTATCATCGGGAAGTATCCCACAATTTTTCTTGTTTTTAAATGGTGATTCCTTTCTTTGGATCGGCAGTGCGTTGAAGTTCCCTTAATAGATTTTACTACATTTCCTTCTTCCACATTTTAAATGTTCATACTTTTATAATTCACATTCATAATTCCATTTCATAATTTACAAAAAGATGTAAAAACTCATTATCATCTTGATTTAATTAAACAATCCATGTCTCCTTCAAATCCAATGTAATGCTGTGATTCCTTAATAAACTGCTGTTTTCAAATTTTTCAGTGATATTCAAAATTCATCCAGAATGCTGAAAATCCATTAATCTCTTAATCTACAATATAAATTCCTTTCTGGAGATGGAATCAATTTATTCCTTACTTCTATATAATAATTATTTTCCTTTAACTGAATTATCATTTTCATTGTTACCAAATTCATCTTTTTGTTATCAATATTTGTTAGTTTTTGGTTATTATTAACGTATCATTGGGTGATCAAACGATTCTTATCTCAAATTACTCCTTTCCATGACATGAATATTTCTTCTCACTTTACTAAACCATCCTCTTTATTCAATTAAAAACAAAGTGTTTTTCACAATGATCTTTAAATTTCAATATGATTATTTTTTTCATAGATTCTGTAATCATTTTATTTGAACAAAATTCTTGCCGCTGCTGGTGTTTTGTACATATTTGTATAATCCAAACATTATTTCTTTATTCGTCAATTTCCAACTGAAGTCCCTTCCGCTATTTGTAATGTCCCTTAGTTCTGAATTTCTTTTACCACTGATGATAATCGCATCAAATAAAATAGCGTTTAAAGGTCATTAGGATTCCGAAGACAACTTAAAAGTTTGCTATTAAGTGTTTTGAGCGTGGTGAAATTAAATAAGCACCCGACTGTTCTCAACTTACTTTTACATTTCCCTTATGATTTTTTCTAAGGGGACAATGTCAAAGTATTCGTAGACTGTTTGTGACAAAGGACACACCGTTTTCACACACACCTACAGTAAATATCGTTTAAGGTGCAAACATTAAAATATCTTTGTAACAGCGACGGTCTCTTATCGAATTCATAACAATGTTCAGTAGAGTTGTGTCACTGTAAAAATAAATACATTATTTTAACGTATCTGGTATCAACCACCTCTCAAGCAGACATGCATCTCGCGACACCCGATACAGTTCATTATAGATACATGAAGGAAACACATTTACTCATAATTATATTATACATATATATATTTATAAAATATAAATGTTTCAAATGGTTAATGAAATCTCGTATAAAGGCACGCACCTGTCTGGCGAATAGCGTTCTTCGCGATATCTGTCTTTCTTCACGGGATATTCTCGCTCTTGGAAGCGCTCGTTTTCGGGAGGAATGCGTCTGTAATACGGTTAATTATATTAGGTCGGAAAAAGTCTTTTCGCATATAGTATGTATAAGTTTGTAATAAAATCTCTTCGACTGTACTATTTGTATCTGGCTGGTTTTGATGACATTAAAAAGGTTACATTTCAAAAAAAGAAACAAATTAGTAAAATGTGGTTCCGGCTATTTTTCCTTTGTTTTTCTTTCTGTCAAAATGAGTGAATCTAATGAATATATTCGATATATTTTAAAATTTTATTACAAAAAAATAAAAATACAACGCAACCAACGATAAAAATTTGTGACGTTTATGGACATAATCCAGTCAGTAAAAGTAGCGCAAAGTTGGTTTAAGCGTTTTCAATCCGGGAATATAATCCGCGTTTTCAATCCGGGAATATCGAGATCGAAACAGGTGGAAATCTTTAGCCACTCGGCAAAAATTAAGAGAGTTTGGCTGAGAAGTGTTAATGACCTTGCACCTTCAGATTTCCACCTGTTTCGATCTCTTCAGAATTCTTTAGGCAGTGTCAGGTTAACATCAAGAGACGACTGCCAAAACTACTGTCGCGTTTTTTTGATCAGAAGTCCCAAAATTTCTACAGCAACGGGATAATGTAGCTACCTACAATATGCCAAAAAGTCATCCAACAAAATGGCAAATATATACTGTAATTAAATGTAAATAAACTTTGAAAAAAGAAAAAAAGTATTGAGTTTTCACATAAAATGCGAAGAAACTTTTTCCCCAACCTATTATAATATGGCTATAATCAATACATATTTATTTGTTTGGCTCACTTACGTTGACTACATTATTATAATTACAGTAAGTACTTAATAATCTAAAATAGTTTATGATAAATGTGTACAACATTTATAAGTGAACACCACTTGCGAAATTAAACTAAAAATTTAAATACTTACATATACATAATATACATATATACATATACACAATATACATATAAATATATACTACATTGCATTGTACGAGGCACAGAAAAGAATTGGAAAAAAAAAAGTTAGGCAGCAAAAAGATGGGAAAAAAGACGCCGGTAAAATCATTGGAACAAATCGTTTACAGACGAACGAAAACGACCAATTGAGCAGGAATTGATGTCCAGGTCATCATGGTGGAGATTGAGAAGCTTGCTCATTCGTGACACAGGAGAGTTGGAACCAAATAATGTCTTTCGTGAGGGGGGTGACAGCGGAGCACAAGGCTGCCGCGGAACCCTTAGAGGGACCTTAAACTTGAATTTAGCTAGCAATTGTGGACAATCTAGCTTTGAGCTTATAATTTTAAAGATTTTTATATTATAATTTTATATTATAATAAAATCGTAAAAGAGCCTTGTATGCTAATTTAAAAAAAAAAACGGGACAAGTGCGAGTTGAACTCGCGTGAAAAGCGGTTCCGTACGATGTTACCTATCCGCACAATATTGAGTGATATACCAAGTTATTTTAATATCATGGACTTCTTATAGGTTTTCCTATAATCTATAAGTAGAAAACTAATTTCTGTATTTTTTTCAAAATTTTTCAAATTAGTTTCGGAGATGGGGAGGGGGGGGGGGGGGGTTGGTCAGACAGACGGGCACAATAAGGGTTTCGTTTTTTTATTCGGATGTACGGAACCCTAAAAAATGTACTTATGTTACTGAGGTGAAAAAATTGTTTTTAGAACATTTGTCTGTTTGTCCGTGCATTTGTGCACGCTAATTTCAAAAACGGCTTAACCGATTAGAATGCAGTTTCCACTGATATACTGAAAGCAAGTTTCTCGTAATATTCAGTGTGTGTTTCTTTCTAATCGGTTACCAAACAAAAAAGTTAAGTTATTTGACATAATACCGAATACTACGCGCACGATGTGGCGGGCATAGCTAGTATGGCTATAATCGGCTATATAATTGATAAAAAAAAAATGTCTAGACAACCCTATTAAGCATTTAAGACATTATCCACCATTTCATTGTAATGTAACCATTGGTTCACAAATAAATAAATACTGAAATATGTCAATCACATGTAATAGTAATAGGATACAAAGAGAAGTCGTCCTTTACCAATCTGTTTACCAGACGAAAAGTATATTTTGTCAATTGTTATCGAAAAATCGGAGCAAGCAAAGATGTGCGACAGAGAAGCATTAAGCATACTGTGCAATGTAATAGAGAAGGACGCAGCATAGCACCTTTAACATGAGCATATTTTAACAGGCACGATTTATTTTGTCATATTTAACAATTGATAAAATATGTATACTTTTCTTCTGGTAAACACATGAGTGAAGGACGATCTATCTGTCTTCAGATCCTAGATCATAAACAATACCGCGACAATAATAAACAATGTATTCTAAATTTTAAGTTTATCTAATCTGAGGTAAATTTACAAAATAAGGAATAAAGAAAAATAACAAGTAATATCAGGCTACATTGTTTTAATAATAAAAAACTTATATGAGAAAAAATCAAGATTTTACTTATCTATACTTAAAAATCATAAAGAGAAAAGATTTGTATGTATATATTTTTGTATGCTTATAATGAATAAACTCAAAAACTATTGGACCGATTTTAAAAATTCTTTCACATATCGAAAGCTACATTATCAGCGAGTAACATAGGCTACAATACAAAATTGCCGTTTAGTAACTTGAAATGGTTACCTCTCTCTGCCACTATAGTCTTTTTCGGCTTCGTATTCGCGCTTCTTCGGTCCCCTGTCTTCATACTGATTATAACGACCTGAAATTTAAAAAGGTAATTTTACTTAGTTTCTTATTAATCAGGTGGCCAAAAAAATTTTTTTAAAGAGTGTATTAAAAAAAAAAGCATGCAATTTGTTGTTTTCCATATGGTGAGTACCTAGAAGGTCAAATGAAGCATGCACTAATGGTTTACATGTGCCGTTATTATTTACATTTTGCTATTTCGTTTCCTGTTGTCTGTTAACCTTCATCTATTCAATAACATGTACACACCATTCTAGATTTGGAAATTAGAAAAAGATGGATCATTTTAATTTTTTTTTATAAAAATAAAACATGTTTTGGTTCAACAAGAAAACCCCATTCAATACTTTAGTAACATAAAAATAGGTTGAGGATAAAAAACTTGACCTTAAGTAAGAAAAATCATAAAAGAATTATAGCAATAACCTTTTGGTCCTTCCCTTCCATAATAAGCATTTTCTCTCAGTCTGCTGTAATCATTCTCTGCTGACTTGTTATACTCTTCATATCTTCCATACCTAAAAAGTTTTATATCATTTTGATCATTATCACATCATTTACGTCTTCAAACTAATATTTTTGAGGTATTCAATTTAATTTTTTTTTAAATAATTTTTCTGTGAAATGCAGTCCAAACAACATTATTATGTACAAGAAACACTATCCTTTGAATTAATTTCTATTATGCCTTAATTTCGTATTAAATACTATAAGATTTTCAAGGCCATATGAAATGCACTTTTCTTTATTTATATATGTAATTGGAAAAACTCTGATCACAGAGTATTAATACCAACTATTAATACCAGTATTAATACCAACTATTAATACCAAACGGTAAACTATAAATTAAAACAAATGGATGGAAATATTCTCTTTTAACATCATATTCATTTTATTATAGCATAGATAAAATACTACTTAACCAGTATAGATGGTCAACTTCCATATAACGATCTGAAGCCAATTTCATATTGGGATTTCCACTCCCTAGATGTCACTAAGAGTCTCGAATTTAACATTAATGTGTATTTTGTTAAAAATTATAACCAACAAATTCAATCACGCAGTTATAGTTCCTTATTATCGTGGTAATAACTAGAGGGCGACGTTGCTGAGAGGTACTTTTATCATTAATCTGTGACTTTTATGTATGATATTATTGCCCTATTTTTTAGAACAGAACCTATACCGTTCATACGGCCCCTTTATCGTTGTTCGTGCCCACTTTTTTTATATTTTAAATAAATTTTAGTAGTGCCATCTCTTGTACATGAGAATTGACTGAATGATCGACTGCAGCGACTCTAGCGGATTTTTAATGACAACAAATAAGCGACAAACTACACAGGCGGCATCTAGAAATAAGCGAAATTGGATAGGGTACGGATTCAATGTACGTGAGTGACCATCTATACTGGTTAAGTAGTATTTTATCTATGATTATAGACATCAATCAAAGATCACAATATAGATCTAGATGGTCAATATTTCTTAATAGGCTTTTTTTTATATAAATGCTTCAGGCTTTCTATATGTATTCTATATGTATAGAATCAGGTCATGTAACTTTTTAATGAGTTATTTCTATATATTTTTCAAGTTTTCCTTTGAATTTTTTTATTATTTAAATGATAATAATGGAAAGGATGGGGTCTGTCCAACTTTCGCGTAAATTATAAATTATAATGAGGTTTAATGTGGGCAACTTTTATGGGCATATACACACATTGAAATTCTAAATGAGAGCTGTGACAAGTTTTCAAGATCCAAAAAGCAGATGAGCATTTTGTATGAACATTACTAAACACATGACAATATTGTATTGTACTACCGTTTAGAATAATTAAAGTTGTGAAACTGGGAATATTCCTTATCAGTTTTATTGTAGTTCTCTTGTTGATGATAATGTGAATATCTGCAATAAAATAGCCATATAATAGTCCATGTCATCCATAAAAAACACCTTATTTTGAACCAAAATTGCATTTAACATATATGATTTCTCTCACATATGATTTTTATTTAAAATTCATCATTAGTACTCCTCCATTAAAATTATTATATATTCTTTATACTTGTCTAACAATTATAAATATACCTTTAAATGAAATAATAATTTTCATAAGTAAATGTTGATCAAGTAAAATGCTATTAAAATAAAATATTTTTAGAAGTTTGTAAAGTAACAGATATAAAGCATACAACACACCTATTATCAGCACGATGATCTTTTTCGTGTCTGTAATTATCTTGATATCGTGCCTCCTTACTGGAACCTCTGTAGAATCTTTGCACTTCACGTTCTCTATCGTAGTCCCGAGAAGTTGACCTAGCATATTCCTTCCTACAGAAGAGATATCCAACTTTGATATTCACCAACAAAACTTTTAACAGGTTGACTCATTGCTGGTATACTAAAAGGGCTATATTATGTTATATGCAATATACTTATGTGAGCATGGCCAATATGTTTAACACTAACGAGAAATTATATTAACTTATAGCACTAACTTAGAACAAAATATCCATTCATAACTGCATAAGTAAAAATTTGTAATAATGAAATTTTAAGATAAGATTAGATAATACAATTATTTAAAATTACTCACTTGAAAATACAAACAATAAAAAGTTTAATAATAATTTATTGATATAAAATTCTGGTTGTCATGTCAAAGGATTAGTTCAGAAGATAATACTCACTGATAGTATGTGCGAGAATGAGTTTCAATATCAGAAGACACTTGACGACCTTTAACAACACTGTGCAGTCTACGATCAGCATGGTCTTCTTCTGTAAATATGATAACAGACATTACTTCTCTGCACAAAACTGTATTTGAATAAATATTATTGTGTATACCAAGTGTTATGAATATTTGTATTTTTAACCCTTAGTACTGGTTGTGTATGTAACATTTTGCAATCATAACTGGACATTCTATCTGGCAACAGTAAAAACCCTACAGAAAACTACTGTTTGTTCTTGTGTTATGCCCGGGACTATTTTCCTCTACTCTTCCGTTCCCTATCTTTGATATTATCAGACAGATTTTCATCAGATCATATCGGATCTTCGACAGCAGCACATCAGTGTCACCTGTGTTGCATAATATGTTTAAAAGTGTTGGTAGCTGTTAGAATATATCAAAATAAATCTATCTCACTTTAACAAGTAGATTGAGAGTCTTTCTCCTTCAAACATATAGAACCTCATACATTGGACTTTGTGATTTATAGCCAAAAAAGATGATCAACCTCAAAATGAGAGATAATAAGTTTAATAATTGTAAAGTTTAATTTGAATACATTTTTATTTTGGCATTCTAAATGTTGTCCCTAAAATCTCTATAAACTCAGGTCAGCGCCTAAAGATATTCAAGGTCAAAGGTCACAAAAATAGTTTCTTTTTTTTTTTTCAAACATATCTATGAATTTAATGCTATTTGTATTAATTATAAAAAATGTAGATAGTATTAAAACCATTCTCTACACTCTACAAAAATTTTTAGTGACAAATTAACTAATATCCGGTATAACCGATATTAACAGGTAATAACCGATTCGATGCGGCAGCCTTTTATACAAACTTTCGCTTGTGGCGGCTAACAAATTTTTCATGATGCCGGAGGGACATCATCAGCCATTCAGCCATGAATAAAAATTTTTCGTTTATTTATTGTTTCGGTATTGTTCGTCTTGAGACTAATCACAGTGGCAGAATAAAGGTTTGTGTACTCACCAAAGGTCAATGAAAGTTTCGGCTATAGTTATTCAATTGTTCGTTTATAATTCTTATTTTATTAATAATTATTTATATTAGAAGAAGTCTAAATTGTTAGTAATAATTTATTTGGTTAACACGTATTATTTATTTATTTACACAACACTAATACTTTTTATATTCTTATTTTCACTCTCTAACAACACTAGCAACTGACACTTTACTTTAACAGTTCGGAGCGCTGAGACAATTTCACAAAGATTAAACAAATCTAAATATGATGCCCTTGGGGCATCATCTGCCATAAATCGGTTAATATTCTGCCTGCTAGATGTTCTTACAAAATAATTTTCTCAATGGAATAAAATAATTTTCTTACAGAAATTTTAAAACTCGTGCAGTGATATATCCAGGAAAATGGTTTTCCATTTCCTCTTGCTCACAAAATAAGGACATGTTGGTATGGTTAGTAACAAATCTTATATTTGTTTTGATTTGGAAGGTTTTTTAATAATTTATTCTCTACTATTATTCATTCCTTTCCTAAACTTAGTAATTTTGGTTGTGTGTTGAATGCTCAGTCAGTGACAACCTATTTTCTAAGAATAGATAACTTTATCATTATAGTATTCTCTAATTTTCCAGTTACGATAAAAACAACTACATAGTGACATAGTTAAAATGTAGTATATTAAGGTATATTTAGACAAGCCCATTGGATGAGTGGTTAGGGTGCTTGCCTTAACACTCTGTTAGAGGATTGCCGAGTTCGATTCCCAGCTACTTTGAAAATGAACTTTTCAAAGTTGCCTCTGATCTGGATCTGAAAAGTAGTGGCAGGCCACATTGCGTTTCGCAGTCATTTGGGGGGCCCGTCTAGTAGCAGTCACCACCCCCTTACAGAAGACCACCTTGAAATAACTGCATGTGTGCTGTTGTGTTTCGCTGAGTAAGGGATACCAGAGCCCATTTCCCTATCCCCCTCCTAATCCTTAATCCTACTGTAGTCGGCTTGTGTTATAGGCGACGGTAGACACCTACCATCAAGTGGATCGTCAGCCTGTCTGCCAATCTTAACATAAAAAAAATTAATACACCTCCAAAGCGCTGCCTTTTTCAATCATGATATTATTTGAAAATAGAATTATATCAAAGTCCAATAGTAACTAAACTAACCTCTCACACTAACTGAAGAACTGCGATCACGCTTTGTATGCTTCTGTTTGTGCTTATGTTTCCGTTTCCTCTTTGGAGAAATTTCTCCTTCACTCACAGAAGATTCATTTTCATCGGATTCGCTGTCTTCACCTGAATCCGATCGCCTCCTCTTTTTCCCATGCTTCTTCTTTTTTTTCTTGTGTTTACGCTTTTTTAAGCGTCTATGATCGTTCGAACCGCTTTCTGAATCCGATGAGTCGGCATGTTTTCTCTTCTTTCTATGTTGCCTTTGGCCCAAAAACGAAGAATTATCACTGTCACTTTCAGATGATGATTTTATGCTCCCTTCAGAATCCTCAGATTCTTCCGAGGATGATGGTTGGCGTTTTTTAGACTTCATATTTCCTTGTTCAAATAAAGAACTACTCCCTGATAATTTTCAATCCAACACTTCCAACTAAACTCCAACAGTTCCAAAAGTAAAATGTATGAATTATTCGCAATAGAAAATGAAAAATGTAATAGATCACTATCAATAAAGTACAATATAACGTCTGAATAGTTACAATTCACATTTACACAATCAATGTGAACTTATAAAATAAAATAACGCCTGCAACGACGCTGAACCAGAATTATGGTATTAAATATATCGCTAAACTAAACGCAAGAATGCAAGAAACAAAACCGCAAGAAAGTCGCCATTTTTATGGTGATCACAGAGTATATAATCACTAATGGTGATATTTCATATTTTATATAGTCTTGCTCTCTTGCTGCTTCGACTTGCTTTTAATCCCCATAGACTCAGAACACTATATTCTTACAAGGATGTAGTGTTCAAGATTATAGTATTTTCAATGATATGCGTGACAGTTCCTAACTGACAATTTTAGTGATGCAACCTAACGACATTTAATCGATTGTTTGAAAATATCGAATCAGTTGTCAAAGCAAATGGAATCGAACTACCGATTTTAGATTTTCAGATTTAGAAATAAATTCTAGTAATTAGGAAAAAAGGTTACGTTAAATAAATTATAGAATACAATGCAGTCTGTTTAAAATATTAATTTATATATTCATTACTGTCAGAACTCGAAACTTGACAACTCGTATCAGACTCAGAACAAAATTTACTTTTATTTTATTATTATTATTAGTCAGCTTTAGTTTTATTATCAAAATACGATGTTTTTAAAAATATATGGAATAGAAAAATATTTGTTAAATCTCCGAATATCCAATGACAAACATAGAGTACTTTCGATATATCGAATATAAGTGAATATCCCTAATGTCAATCCCTATTGATCACAAGTTCCGTTCCACGCATTTGACACTTTTAAATTATATGTTTTTTATTATATTTACCAATTATAACAATAAATTAATAATAAAAGTGATAATTCCTTTTGTGTTTTTCGAATAGATATTAAATTTTTTTTCATACATGTGTTTGTTTAATTGTTATTTTTTTGTGCCTGCTTTCTTTTTAGTTGAAAACAGTATGCGTAACATGAAAAAGTGAGTACTGTCACGCATATCATCACGCATACAGTGAAAATACTATAGTATTGTAAATCTGTGCTAAAAGGTTACTTTTTTATTTATTTAAGGTAACTTTTAATGGGATCCGGCTGGCAACATTGGATTATATTCTCTTTGGTTTAAGTCTTTCAGTGAAATTAGTCATTCATTCTCATCTCTTTCCTTCCACATTCCACAGACTAGAGATGTGCCAAATGATTACTTTGATGTAACCGTGACAATGATTACAGTTACTCTGAAGTACTGATTACAAATACTGGTTCCAGTTACTCACGGTTCCAGTTTACAAATTGGAATCATATAATATTAAAGTACCTACGAATACCTATTACAAGTAACTTGAATACAGTTAAAAAAAACGGATCGTTGGACTCATTGTAAATAAAATAATCTTCTACGTTGTTCAATCAAGGTTGTTTTTATTAATTGAAAAATGTATTACTTTTACTATTAGACTATCTATTACCTATTTACAATTTTAAATTTGCGTTTAGAAACATAAGTTTACTTTTTTTGTTTGTAAACGTTAGGACCTGTAAAATTACTAAAAGGCAGTTTAGAAAACGAATGGCTTCTATTCCGATTCCGAGTTGGTAACGGCTACCCGAAAGTGAGTGCAATGCAACGGATACTTATTACTGAATACAGATACTCTTTCCCCGAACGCAGTCCAAAGTACGGAACGAGTATTTGTAATCAGTATCTGGAAATTGCAGTAACGATTACAGTGGCACCAATGAAGTAGCGATTCCAAAGTAACGGTTACAGCACTTTTGACACACCTCTACCACAGACTATCTCATTCGAATTATGGTGGAATTATGTGGATGTGGAAAACGTTGTGAAATGTTTGTTTATTTTAATTTATTTACTAAATAAATAATATTTAGGTCTTTCTTTACTTTAGGTGCATAGTGAGTGATAGTAAAATAGGTACATCATGGTTTGTTTGAATTGTTTGTCAGATAAGTGAGATAAGTTTCTTAAAACCAAGAACTTCTGTCAGTTAAAGTAAAATAAATAATATTTTATATAATACAATCAATCTGATTTTAAATATCTTTTGGTTTTATAAAAATAAATAAAATATCTCTTTCTTTCTCCCCACTTTTATTTAATTATAAATACATAATTATTTTTTATATTGTGCATTTTTAATCCTATGAAAAAGGAGTTTACAAGAATATTTTATTTTATTCAAGAATCGTAAGCCAGGAATTCGAACAAGCAAAATGTTTACAAAATCCACCAACAATAAAGTGAAATTCCAAGATCAACAATTGGATGATTATATTTTAGAGGTAAATTAATTTCCTTACTATTATTAAATTATAATAGGAATCCTATTAAATTCCTACCAATTTCCAAGGTACCGATTTTCCCCCTACCCCAAAGATTTTCAACTGTACTGTATAGATCGGGCAAGATGAAAGAATCCGTAATGTGACATTTAGAACAACATAGTACAAAATCCTTCAGTTCATCGCCAACTTTATTTAGCTAAGCCATGGCCATCCTGATTACGGCGATCAGTATCAATGTTTTTGTAGGAAAAATTTCCCAATGCCCTCTATATATTCTATATATTAAGTCTTTTTGCCTTACCCTAAGAATGCATGTCAGAATTATGTGAGAAGTAAACTGCCCTAAGTTAATTTGAAAATAAACTACAGTAACAATTATAATGTACCAAGAGCCAAAATGTAAAGTTTGATTCTTACATTGACACTCTGATTAATTAGATTCTACTGTACTGCCAATACTGTTTTTTTTTAAACGTCTTTTACTTCTAAATAATATATTTTTGAGACTAATACCTTGAACTGTTTCTGACCAACTAGTTGGTCTGAGGCATAAGAACTTCAGATCTGTTTAGAATTATTTTAATTATTTAAGTACAATCAATTTAATTTGTGTATCATATATTTACATTCCACACATTGTAAATAAAATTAGTTTTAACCATTTATTATTTTAGCAAATAGGAAATAAGATAGTCCTTTAACTATACATATAAAATAATCGTAAACAAGCCGTGTCTGTACATAAAATATTTTTTCATAAAAACAATTTGTACACATACTTATGTTAACCGAGGTGAAAAAAATAGTTTTTAGCATTTTTGTCTGTGCTTTGTGCACTCTAATCTCAGAAACAGCATAACCAATTTGAATGCGGTTTTCATTGATGTATTAAAGCAACCTTCCTGTAACATTAAATGTTTAATTCCAATCAGTTTACAAACAAAAAAGGCAAGCACTATACCAAATACCACACATACAAAGTTGCAAGCTCAGATGAATAATATCTTCAAGTGGATATAAAAGTAGAAACTCTTAAGATTAATATTTCAAAGTTTGAAAAAATGTGATTATTATTCCTAAACTATGTTAAGTACATATTTATTATGCAGTTGGTCCATCGGTCGTGCAAAAATAGTTGTACAGTGGGGCATGCTTTTCACGTATTTTTAAATTCAACATGGACCAACTAGTTGGTTGGTGAGTTGGTGTGTGTGTCAGATACAGGTCAGGACAGATACATACAAAGTTTCATACTGTAATGTACTGATGATGAAATTACACTCAGATATAAATAAATAAGATATCATTAAAAACTTTGAACTAGCTACTCCAATGTTTTGATCTCTCATACAATCTCATTCTTTTTTTCAGAATTCAGTCCTTAAAAGTAAACTTCAAAGCAAAATTGATGCCCTATCTATAATGAGTAAGGAGTTAGACAAGTGTAGTATGGACAGAGATAGGTACAAAGTGTTGGTGGAACAACTAAAATGTAAGAATGTAACACCTCTCCCAAGTCAGGATAAAAATAATACATATAGGTTCATCCCTACTAACACCATAAGTGGCGGTGAAATGCTTGCCAAGACAAGGGATCATAACAACATGCTGAAACTAGAGGTACAATTAGTGTTTACCATTGTATATATTCCTAATGCTGCCTCAGAATTATTAATTATATTGACAAAAAATTATTGATTACCAGGGCCATCTTTACCCGGGAGTGCAACGCCTGCCGAGCGCTGAATATTTAGATATTTCATTGAACTTAACGCCATTGGCCATTGCACAGTTTCATATACTTCTTACGAAAAATACGTATGCGCAAAATTAAATATAAAAAAATATTATCATCAACAATAATCATTGTTTTACTTTTATTACGCTTTCGGCGCTTGTCATACCGCTCATGATGTGCAAGCTAAAATGACTCTTATTACTACACAAAAAAATTTTTTATTTAATACAATAATTTTTTTTTTTTAAGTAGTGGTAGGGCACACTGCGTTTCGCAGTCATTTGGGCAGCCCGCCTGGCGGCAGTGACCACCCCCTTACAGAAGACCACCGTGAAATATACGTGCTGTTGTGTTTCGGTGAGTGAGTAAGGGATGCCAGAGCCCATTTTCCTTATCCCGTCCTAATCCCTTATCCTTAATCCTACTGTAGTCGGCAGCGCACTTGCAGCACCTGTAGCGTTGCTTGTGTTATAGGCGACGGTAGCCACCTACCATCAAGTGGACCGTCAGCCTGTCTGTCGATATAACATAAAAAAAAAAAACGCGCGCGGCAAAATCTCTAATCCAAATGTCCAAAGAGAGTGTACATTGCCGTGACCTTTGACACATTGCCGCCCGCTCGCCCGCACTTGAATCAAAATGATCTCTAAGTCAATAAAGTGTAAGTTCATTTGAAATGCGCTCGCGGCGGGCGGCGCGGCACCTGTGCGTCTGTCATAGGCGAGTAATTGCGCCCTTTGACATAGCCAACATAGCCGTCCGGGCGGCTGAGGACGCAGGCTGAGCCCCGCACCC
Source organism: Bembecia ichneumoniformis (assembly GCA_910589475.2). NCBI lineage: Eukaryota > Metazoa > Arthropoda > Insecta > Lepidoptera > Sesiidae > Bembecia > Bembecia ichneumoniformis. The sequence continues at coordinate 2,584,114 of OU342531.1, forward strand.
CGGCGCCGAATAGACTTAAGACGGCACTGTTGATTACCTGTAATTTCTTTGTAAAGATAGGTTCTTGATAAGGGATAGGGAAATAGACTCCCCATTGCAGTTGCTTTTGTCACTCATTTAATTCTTCTTGGCACTCAAATAGATTTCAATAGCAGATCAGCAAATAAATTATTTTGAATTTCGAAATAATATATTTTTATTAAGTTACAAACAATTTAATTCAGGTGGAAAGCCTACGTACAAGGCTGGAGGAAGCAACTGGTGATATAGTGGCGTTACGTAAGCAATTACACAAACAAAACAGCGATCCTGAAATGAATGGTACAAAAAAGTCACAAACATTGCTTACTTATTCAAATAAAGGTTACGAAGATTTGGTTCAGGAACTTGAGAAAGTCCAGAAAAAGGTATGCATTTCATTACTCGAATTTGAAATTTTTAACCCAAAATTCCGTATGTTTTTAGTATATAAAATCTTTTTTATTTCTAGTAGCAGTTAGTGCTAATATAAGCATTGTTATATTAGCAACTTATCAAAAAGTTCATAATCCAATACGTTTAGGTTTATATCCAGATACAATGAGAGTTGAAGGTTGAAGTGAATTGCCGACTCAAGATAATAGTAACTAAATTGTATTAAATTAAAATCCAACCTTAAATATAATATATTTCTAATTCATAAGTTTACTATACTAATATAGGATTAATAATAATTATATATATTCAACTTTCGCAAGAAATAAAAGGCTCTTTTATTCATTTGTTTTTATTAATTTACAGTACCGACAAATTCAGTTAGACTATCGCACTACACTCGACGAGAAGGAAGAGTTGGTATGTGACCGTGACTATTATAAAAACAAAGTCCAACGACTTAATCAACAGATCAGTTACATTCTAACGAATAGAGTCAAAATTCAAGCCGATGGTGACAACGGTGATCCCCCAAAGCCGATAGTTGACATTGACGCTCTGGTAGCCGAGAACAAATATCTCCATGAACGAATAACACAGTTGCAAATTGAAAAGGAAATTGTTAAGAGGACATTGACTAAGTACAAGGTATGTTTATTATTTAAATAAAAACCAAATCATCTCACAATACTGTTCAATAGTTTCAAGAGTTTTGGTGTTTCTCTGCAGCTGACTGGCTGAGCTGTTACTAAATATCAAATTATATGATCTTATTAGCTGTAACAATGAAACATTTGTATATGAATTAGTATGAAAAAAATAAGGCTAGCATAGCTTTTTCCTAATTTCTATATTTAAAAAAATCTTGAGAATAGTTTTTTTGTAAATAACAGGTGGCGGGCTGGTAGATGAAAGCGCAGTGTCCAATTGTGATGTGATAACAAAAAATTATAAATAGTAATCTTGTAATAAATCTTTTACTTACATATAGAATAATTTATAAAAAAATACTTAGATTATATATGTACTTTTTAGACTTTTTTTTCGCAGTCATTTGGGCGGCAGTAGCCATCCCCTCACAGAAGACCACCATATAACAGAATGTGTGCTGTTATGTTTCGGTGAATAAGTAAGAGATGCCAGAGCCCATTTCGCAATCCTTTCCTTAATTCTACTATAGTCGGCACCGCACTTGCAATACCTGTGGCATTACTTGTATTATTGACAACTGTAGCCACCTCCCATGGACTGTCAGCCTGTCTGACGATCGTAACATAAAAAAATTTTTCTTCATTTGATTAGAGTTTAAAAAAGGTTCAAACTAAACAGAGGTAACACTAGAAAGACTCTTTGCTTTAACTCTTTGCTTAAAGAGTTTGTGAGTTTTTAAACTCACATTTAAAAATAAAAATATCTAGAGAACTAGCTATTTTACTGAGATTTTAGATTATTCTGTTAACTATAAACGAGTTATGTACTTAAGCTATTTATGATAAAACGACAAATCTATTACATTATTTAAAATAATGTAACTACTTAATATGTTTTAGACTCTTCTGGAAAATAAAAACAAAGATGATTCGTATAGATTTAAAAAAGGATTTGCAGATGTCTTGACTCAAAAGCAAGGTTTGTATCATATCTTTATTAAAGCCAGGTTAAGATTAGTTTAGTATTAAGCCAAGTATCGCTACTTGGCTTAAAGTGGACTTAAGTGGTATAGTGGACAGCAGCCAGATGTAGTTAAAAAAGTTTTATCTATTTGACCAAATATCTTCTACTAATGTTTCTATACTAATATTATAAAGAAGTAAAGTTTGTATGTAGAAGTTAATCTTCGAAAATACTCATACGATTTAAAAAAAAATCTTTCACTAATAGAATAGAATTTCAGGCATAAATGAAAAGGCTTTTCATTTTACGGGAATTTACAGGAAACAGGAATACGAGAATTTTTGGCTGGTTGAACTAAAACGTTTCTTTCGTTCGACCATGATTGATTTCTATAAAAAAGTTGTAGATCTTGATGCCTACAAAAAAGTCAGCAACAGCATATGTCGAACTTTTATATTTAAGCAACAAAAACTACTTTTCTGTATTTAAAAAAAAATCTTTAGGTCATATTTATTGGCCATATTATCAACAATTATGAATCTCTATTAAAATCAGCAAGTAATTAATACAGGTGTTTTTTTTCTTTTTACTGCATATGTTTTGGACGTATGGTTAAAGAGATAAATTATCTAAAGCGCGACCGCGCCGTGAAATCACAGAAACCGCGGGCACAGATAGTTTCAACTAGCTGATATACATTATGTGTATATACTTGCGATGAAAATCCATACTAATCATATACATGTGAAAGTAACTCTGTCTGTCTGTTACCTTTTCACGCCTAAACCACTGAACCGATCATCATGAAATTTTGCATACACGTTGTCAGGGATGCACGAAAGGACATAGGGTACCTTTCATCCAGAGAAAAGTACTGTTCCCGAGGGACCATCTAACGCCTGGCAAAGCCGTAACTGCAATAAAAATGTTATGCGTTACATTGCTCATATATTTAGTCAGTATTTTTCAACGTAGGCGAAGCCGTTGGCACCAGCTAGTTGAAAATATATGAGTTATAACGCCTGACATCATTATCGCGACGATCCCACGGGAACCTAAACTTTTTCCGGGATGAAAATTACGTATACGTTAATCCAGGTAGTAATGAAATCTGTGTGCCAAATTTTCTCCAAATCCAAATCCGAAAATTGTATCAAACATACAATCTTTCGCATTTAAGTATATTAGTACGATAATTTTCGTATATGTATTTACTTGTATAATATACTAGCGACCCGCCCCCGGCTTCGCCCGGCGTGCAATTATTATATATAAGAACATTCCCCGTTTATCCCTCTTTCCATTAGTGAAAATCGAATTAAAATCGGTCTACCCGTTCACGCGTGATGCCGCGACCAAGGGAAATAGGGATTCATTTTGATATATAGAGATATATATACTACTCAAAACAAAATAAGGGCCACTAGTTTATTTACATTTAAGTGCACTTTAGTAAACTGAAAGTAACTGATAAGTAGCATTATATTGATATTACGAACTCTCTTTTATTTGATCTCTTTTATGCTTCCTAATTTGAAAAACATGGACCATCGTTTTAAGAAAAAAGAATAATTGGAAATTATTCTTATGTTTTTCTTCGATTGTCTTCTTAACTTGTTTCGGTTATTTTAGGAAAAAAGTTTTACTTTTTCAATTTTAATTGATTCATTTATCATCTCGCGTTAATCATGCCACCAGTACGAAAGCACATGGATACAATTACAGCAACCAGAGCCATAACTATGATTCAAAAAGGACGTTCTCAACGTTACGTGGGTTTGCAGTTGGGTTTTCTCGAAGAGCTGTCCAAAATGTATGGAATCGCTTCCAAGAGACCCGGTTCAGGTACAGTTCGTGTAACAACGGCGCACGAGGATCGGTACGTCCAACTAAGTGCTCGTCGTGATCGTACAGTAACGGCCCGTAAGTTACAACACCACCTACGGCTGACAACGGGTACCCGTGTCAGTGATCAAACTATACCTAATCGATTGCACGAAGACCAGCAAATGTCAAGAAGTCGAGTTGTTCGAATTCCTCTGACTAGGGTTCAACGTGCAAACCGTTTAAGATTCTGCCGTCAGTATTTGAACTGGGGGATTAATCAGTGGGCAAGGTGCTTTTTACAGACGAGTTCAAAGTAATTTTTTTTAATGATGATCGGCGTGTTAGGGTGTGGAGACGACGCGGTGAGCGTTTTCGGAGTCCTGCATCCACGAAGTTGACCTTTTCGGTGGTCCCGACGTAATGGTTTGGGGTGGGATTAGTTTACACGGTAAAACCGAGCTCACCATTTTAAATGCGGATACCGTAACTGCAGAACGTTACATCGAAGACGTCATCAGGCCTCAAGTGATCCCATTTGCACAGCGAGTGGGGCCTGGATTCATCCTGATGCAAGACAATGCCCGTTCACACACAGCTCGATCGTCCCAAACTGTCCTAGAAGGTATTACCATTGCCAGCTATTGAGGTATTGAGGTATTACCATGGCCAGCTAACAGTCCGGATTTAAATCCAATCGAGCAATTGTGGGACCAATTGAAACGAAGGGTTAGAGAGAATGAGCAAGGGGTCTACAACCAACAGCAGCTGATTGACTCTTTAAAACGTGTCTGGGAGGAGATTCCAGATGAAAACGTGAGAAATTTGATCCAGAGTATGCATACGAGGCTTCAGGAGTGTATTGTTAAGAGAGGAGGACATACTCGTTACTAAAAAAAAGAAACAAAAGTGACAAGAACAGTATTTTGTCTTTTTCCGGTGATTTCTTTTGTTCATGTTTTTCATTCAAAATGGCCAATTTCATTATGAACATTAAAAAAACAGTTCATGATCATTATTTTAAACAATTGTTAGCCTATATTTTAACCAATAACATTATTTTGTAGTTACATAAGTTAAACAATTTAATGTCTTTATTGTTTTCATGGTACAGCAAAAAATCTTAGTGGCCCTTATTTTGTTTTGAGTAGTATATATTGTTTGTACTGTTTGTACTATAATATATTGTTTGTACTGTTTTAACGTAAAGTTTTACGATTGATATCAATTTACAGTGCGAGATCTTTTGGACATCAACTCCAAGACTGGTTTAAAAAGGTCATCAGCGGCAGAGTTAAAGTCCCTTTGTCTGGGACTCTTTGAAGCTTTAAATGATAAGTCCATCGCTCTCCAACATCAACGGAAGACGAACCAGTATGTTCCAATCTTATCACACTTCCATATGAATCCCACGCGAATGACCGTTGATATCGTGGAATTATTTCCTGTTTAAATTCAAAATAACCTGTTACACTGTGTTCAGCAGTGATAAAGTGAACTTATCTCGCGGTAGCAGTAATATACGTGAAATACTAGCATATGTGCTGTTTGGTGCATCAGCATCTTATTCTTAATAAAAAGTGCGAGCACATCGAAGCATATTGCGCGCTCACTCTCTCTTATGGCCTTATGGCAATCCGTAGTGAAACACAACGCGCGTATCGATAATTAAGATAAAACTATCCTATCTTTTAAGTTGGACCAAATAACAAATACTTACGAAGTTTGATCAAAGTCGGTTCAGTAGTTTCAGAGTTTATCGCGAACATATATCATGACACGAGATTTATATATATATATATATATATATATATATATATATATATATATATATATATATATATATATATAATATATAAAAAAGGATGTGGACTTCAAAATTACTCAACCGATTTTAATGAAATTTTTATACAAAATTCAGATTAGCCCAGCGAGGATCCTGTGAAGTTTAGTAGCGATCGGATAAGAAAAAAATATATTGTCAAGAAAAATTATCGAAAATATTCCAAGGGTTCTCTTGGCTTTTAATATGTTTTTAATCTAGACGCATACATATTGCATATACATTACATTCTTAAGCACAAGGACTAGGTACCATATACATTGAAGGTTATTGAAAGTGGTTTGCTTCTTTTTAGGATCTTAGCCAATAGGATAACAGAATTGGAAAAAACGCTAGAAAGCTGGTGTAACGGCGAGAAATACATCCCAGTGTTTCCATCAGAAATGCTCCTAGAGGAGTACGTCACCGAAAATATCTCGTTAGGATCGGACAGTGGTAAGGAGAAACAGAATGTTGAAGACAATATGAATAGAATCAAGTACTGTAATAGCGATGACGGTAACAAGGATAGTAGCAGTTCTTCAAGTTGTGATGATGGATATGATAATGCTGATAACAAAGTTATGACAAAAACGGTTTTACCTTTGGAACTTGAGGAACTCGTAAAAGAAGCTCTCGCTGAACTTAAGCCTATGAATTAATCTAAAAGTTAGCAATTTATTAAAGCAATAGAAAACAGCTCCAAACTAAGGGAACAAATTACAATTAAAAAATTCAAAAGAAACGTGATTCGTTTTCTATATATGACGCAGGAGTGCACAAGGCCAAGTAAGACCTCAATTGATGTCAAAATATATCTAGTCAAATATCTAGTCTATATAAAATATATATATATATATACATATAAAAAATATATCTAGTCTTTGAATCTAAACATATTACACGTTAAAAGTTATAAATTATACAATATATAATGTAAGTATTGTAAGATTCAAACGAATGTGAATGACACAACGTTCATAAATGCCTAAATACCTTTTATATAAAAGTAATTTTGAATCTTCTTAGCTAAAGCATCAAGTTTAAATAATGTCTTCAATATAGTCCTATTCCAACGAATTTCTATGTCACAACGCTTCGGTCAAAATGTTCCACCAGACCATATTCCTGTTCTGGTGGGTTGTCACCTGAAAGTTTCTGTCTTCTATTATTTGTGTCAAAATAGATCAAAATTATCTATCGGTTCCTCTGGAATTCGGTTGTTCTATCTACATTAGGTTCATTATCTTTATAATCAGCTATCACACACTAACTTAGCCTGATAATTGACATAGACAACAAAATCACGCTACAAGTCGCAGTCTTCGCAGTGATCCACAGGTAGACAAATTTGAGTAATTAAGATTTACATATTTAAGATTGAGTGATGATGTCAGTTTCCACTTCGGAGGAAGTGAACATTATGAAACAGATTAGGTGTTCTCTAACAAACAAAAACCCTTTCATTATCAACCTGTGTCTTCACTGCTGGATATAGGCCTCTGTCAAGGCTCTCCACCAGGCACGGTTCTCTACGCTTCGCATCCAGCTGCTTCCTGTGATGCCTTTCAGATCGTCTGTCCACCTGGCCGCAGGGTGCCCCACGCTGCGTCTTCCAATTCGTGCCTCAATTCGAAAACATATGTTGATTGGCTATTGACAACTTTGGTTCTCCGGCGAATTTCTGATCCTATCCACCAAAGAAACTTGCCCGCTTCATAGCTCGCTGAGCGACTTTGAACTTGTGGACCGGTCCTGCTGTAAGGCCGCAGTTAAGGACTATTATTATTCTTTGTAACAATAAAATTATTAGCAAAAAGGGACATTTATGAATTAGTGTCATGTTTCCTATGCTTCATGATAAAATTTATATTAGTTTAATTAAAATTTAAGAAGCAATCACTTGGAGAGAATCTATATAATGGAATAAAACCATAGGATACACCGTTACAAAGATTAACGTATCTATAAAAACAATTTTAAATTTTACTACATATTGTTATTCCATAAAAGATTATATTATAAAATAAAACAAATACATACAATCAGTCTTTTATTTACAAAATTTGTAAAACGAAATAAATAAGTTCTTACCGATATTCACTTTAAGTGATGAAAAAACTATTATTTTTCAATCATACGTTAATAAATAGACTCCATAGATCGAACAGTAATTGTTGAATATTAAGATGAATATCTAAACTTTTAATGTGACGTTTACTTCAAAACTACTTTAGCACATTTACAAACAGTACTCATCTAATCTATGGTGTATTTATCACTCAGATAAATACTAAGTGAGGCTTATTATTTATCCGAATGAACCAGGGATGCTCAAACAGTCATATTTAAGCCAGAATGAACCACTTATTACTTTTTATATCGGAATAACTTCCTCCTAGCGGCGAAAGGCGGCTTTATCAAAGAAATAAGCCACAGCGCGGGACGTCTTTAATTCCCGCCTATTCTTTTGCAAACTTGTGCTAGTGACCTAAACCTATGACTTGGGTGAGTGATCGGGTCCTTAACGCTCTGTCTCAGGGGCCCCGGGTTCGATTCCCGGCGACTTCAAAGTTGGCTCTGGTCTGGATTTGGATAATAATGGCAGGGCATACTGCATGAAGCAGTCATTTGGGCATCCTGTCTGGCGGCAGTAAATCAGAAGATCACCTTGAAATAACAGCATAAGTGCTGTTATGTTTCGGTGAATGAGTAAGGGATGCCAGAGCCCATTAGGTATCTTATCCCTTAATCCTACCATGGTCTGCAGCGCACTTGCATCATCTGTGGCGTTGCTCGTGTTATAGGCAATGGTAGCCACCTACCATTAAGTGGACCGTCAGCCTGTCTGTAGATCTTAAAATAAAAAAATACTTGCGACATCTACAAAGTCGATCGCTTGTAGTATACAATTTTGAGGTAGATCGCCAGCAGTTCAAGTTTGAGCACCCCTGCTAAAATATATGGTTTCTTGTCCAAGATCCAGTTAAGTATTTTATTTGAGTGCATAAATGCAGCAAATACCTCTAAAATCTAACCGCATACTACCTTTAGAAGCAAGACATTACAACAGTCACTACAGAGTCTAGTTATAAATAATATTAATGATTTACATGAGACGAACAAAAATTGTGTACAGCTTTATGGTAATTAATATTGAAAGCTCTTTATTAACATATCTATTGATATGATTTAATCACACAATGAGATTGTAACAATATATATTATCAATTATATGTACTTAATCAAAATATTTTTCTTATATAATTCGAATTTTTTGTCGATTCGTACCGTGAACTTCATTTATTTCTACAACGGCAGCTCTTTACAATATAGTACATTATAGACATCAGGAAATTAAAAAAAAAAAGGTTAAATATTTTTTTTATGAACGTTATTGCTTTAGAATTAGGTCTATGTAAATATTTTATAATATTATTTATTTCTTTTTCATTAGGAAAACAATTTTTAATAAGTGCATGGAAAATGTGGGAATTTCAAAATACTCGAAACGGTCAGTTCAAATGTGACGTCAAGTCTATGAAATGTCAACAAGCGTGTAGATGTTTGTGATTTTTAACATTTGATTGTTATTGTAGACTTTGACGTCACCACAAGCGCGCCAAAAGGGCGGGTGTTTATAGTGCCCGTAGCTGTTAGTTAATTTTAACAATCTTTTTTTTCTACAAATTTTTTGTTTTTCGGCGTTGAATATTTTTACGGTTATATATATGTCGCAGTCATCTGGTTGAATCTGCTATTTGATTGAATGACTAGCGCGTTCATTGAATGACGACATTTAATTGAATGACTAAAGGACAACTCGTCAAGTCGTTGAATGTAACGTTCAACGTCTTGACTGAACGTCATTTAGCGAAGTCGTTGAATGGGATATAGCCGACTTTGTAATGTTTGGTTAAGGTGCCCATGAGTTCGCAACTAACCTTACTTTAAATAAAAATAAATGAATTATAAAATGTTTCGTTAAATCAAATTGTAATATTTGATTAGGGTGAATTTTGGGACAATTAAAAAATTACTGATTTATAAACTGCTGAGTTTAAAATAATAAAAGATTGTAGCATGATTTCCAAAGCTTTACTTAATCTCATATTTTTGCTTAGTATAAAAAAGTAAAAAAAACCTAGAAAAAAATATCATATTATTTCAAAAGTTTGGTTTTGGTGACTACTAGCGCCGCAGTGGGAAAAAAATGAACTAAATTGAATTACCTGACTGATTTCATGTCCGCTATGTTCAAAGGGCTATGTTACAATCAGCTAACTAGTTGGACGTTTAGTGATGCTTGTTCAATCAACGTTCGGCCTAGTCATTCAATTAAATGTCGTCATTCAATGAACGCGCTAGTCATTCAATCAAATAGCAGATTCAACCAGATGACTGCGACATATATAACGATATAACTTATAGCTTAAAAATATTTTTAAAAAATGCGCATTTCCCTATTATGTCGTAATTAAAATGGGCTCTTGTAATAAATAGTACACTACTAGTCACCCAGCCCAGATTCGCACGGATGCAATATTTTTCTGCAAATTATATACACAAACCTGTTTGTCGCTCTTTCCTTTAATGAAAACCATATTACAATCCTTTGGGTGGTTTGGAAGAAATTAGCGACGAAAGAGACAGAGGCATACACGACTTAATTTTACAATATGTATAGATATAAAACTATAGGGTTCCTAAAGTAGTTATATGTAGCTACGAAAGTTTTGTTTGGGAACGATAACCTATAGCATTTTAAGCAGCCAATGCGCAAGGAATAATATAGATTTGACGATATTAAATGAAACATAAGGCCAATGAGAGAACAAATCAAAAATACACTTTTACGCTATCACGTTTAAAGCACTTAAACCATAGGCTAAGTCAATGCCACATTGCCCTTGTAATCTCTGTTAGGCTAATTGTTTTCACACGTTGAATACATAATCTATTTCGTGGCTATTGCTACTTTTATTTGAATTATTTTATTAAGCGCCATCTACTGCCGATTTTCAGTAAAGCGGTTGTGTCTTAACACACCTCTTGACCGTAGAATAGGCTCAACGAAATTTGTATAAGAATTATTATTCTTAGCTAGTTATTGTTCTGTTAGTATGTTGTGAAACAATAAACAATAACGATTTTTACGTTTGCTTCTAAGTACTGAGCGTGCCGTTGTGACTGAAGTATAGCAACATTTATTTTAAACATAGCAAAATACGATACAAAATTGATATTTTTTTGTGTTGCGTTTGCTACTGTTAAAGCAGGATTTATCAAAAATTCATATATGTGTAAAATGAATTTAGATTGATTTTTATCGTTACAACAGGACACTGTAGGGGTGGATGGCTTTAAACACAAAGCTTTGAACGATACAATAGCATTGTTCTTATGCGAGTTTCGTTGCGCTTATTCAACGAAAATTACACCTTGATACAATGTTGATTCAGAGACACGTTTTGTTATCTATACACTGTACTGAAAATTGACGCTTAACAAAATATTTAGTTATAGAGTCTATAATGAAAATTCATGCATATATTTTCGACAAGAAGCAACAGCCTAAAAATGCGTTTGACACGTTAAAACAGTAAAAAAATCTAATTTACACGACCGGGCCCAACTGTAATTGAAATGCCAATTTAGTGTTAGCGTATTGCCAATGTACAACGCTGTGATTGGTCGAGAGCTAAAGAGGGGCGGGGCTGGGGGCGGGAGGTGCCGCGGTGCAGTCGGCGATGACAGCGGCGGTGGTGTCGTGGAGCGCAGCAAGGCAGCGCGCTCGAACCGCTAGCGCCGCGCTCGTTGCCAAGCGCTGCGGCAGGTCGCGATGATCCCGCTCACAGTACCGCGTGTACGTTTCGAGGCCCTCTTGCAATTTCAATATCAAGCTGTCGTAGTTCTTGCGAACTATTTCCAATATCTGTAAAGACAACAATAAAATATGGAGCATATGCACAAAAATACCAAACACAAATTGCCGACAACTAGCGACGGTCGTGCCAAACGTACAAATCAGCCACCTGTAATAATAATAACACAAGCAATAACAGTAATAATCTATCTCTATCTCTTACTATCACTCATACCGAGGTCATAATTTCTGTCACATAATCAAAATTTTTGAACATAGAATGCTGTCCACAAAAATTGAATTAGCCTTACAGAAGACCACCGTGAAATAACAGCACGTGTGCTGTTGTGTTTCAGTGAGTGAGTAAGGGATGCCAGAGCCCATTTCCCTATCCCCTCCTAATCCCTTATCGTTAATCCTACTGACAGCAGCTTGAAGTGGACCGAGTTGCGCGCAAAGAAGACCGAGTTGCTGTTATCAAGCAGCATCGGTGCGGTTATGCGCTAAACGCTAGTTTTGCATAGTAATTATAATCTTCGTTGGGAAAATTCTCAGATTTTTTTAATAATACATCAAATAGAAAACTAATTTGGGGCCATCGCCTTAAATAAATTATATTCATAAATTTCCCCCTATAAACCCAAAAGTAAGCGGTGTCTATTGACGATTTTAACTAAAACTGTTAAAATCGTTTACTTTAACCTACAGACTCTAGGTTAAAGCATTCGATATACGAAGTTTGTACGAGAAAAGTGCTAGTGATATCCTCAAGTTGTTTTTGTTATAAACTAAGTTGCGTTAGTAGCAAACAATACTAGTTACCTGATCCTCAGTGGGCGTAGACAATCCTTGCTCTTTGAGCCCCGCTGCGATCTTGAGGGAGAAGTGTTGAGTTATGGCTCGCACATTCACTAAGCAGTTGGCGAGACGCAGAGCCTCCGCCTTGTACTCGCTGTCGCCCGTCGAGTAGCGGAGGGCTACCAATGTTAGTTACATAGATAAAATATAATTAGTATAACATATAATATAACATGGGGGCCATTTTCTTAAAGACCGTTAATAAAAAAATCGTGATACACTCAAAAGATTTTTATGAGGTTATTTAATACAAGCGTTACGTTATCTGTCACTTTGACATTTGTGCGACAGCTAACGCATGCATTTATGTTCCCTAATTCTATTCTCTGGGCTTATAAAAGCAAGCGTCGAAATCTTGTATGAAAAGTGTAGTCCGCGTTGAGGAACGAAACGATAGCGCGTTTTAAACTGCCGCCAGCGCAGCGACATCTGTCATCGAAAAATGAACTATTTGAACTTTTAAAATGTAGTGACATCACACTATGGAGAATGTAACTAAATGATATAAAGTAATTAGGTATTCAGTTGTGTATTGAAATGAGGAAAATTTTACACATTTAAACAAAACATTGAACCTTCTACATATGTTCGACTTACCCAATAGGCAAAATTTAGCCCGGGTTTGTATTTAGTTTCCGCCATGCCGAATCGACTAATACCTACACATAGCAACCCCGACTCACTCACCGAAACACATCAACTCACGTATTTTGTCATGTCAAGGAACTAGTCTTCTGTAAGGGTAGTAAAAGAATTTTAGACTAGTTGGTTTCCAATATAATACGGTATTTGACTATAATGAAAATATGAAACAAATTGTTACTAGACTAACTGTAAATATTTTTTTAAGCCAAATTAACTAACACAGTGCAGTGTTTAAAAATATGTACGATTTTCATAAGAAATCATTATTAAAATAATTAAATTTTCATGTTTGACCACGTAATTAAAAACGCACGCGATTGGTGGCATATAGAGTTGCGTCATTTGCTTTGTTTACAGTGGTACATGAGCGTACTACGATTTGACAGCTAAATATTTGTTTGCAAGCAAGTGACGTAAGAGTATTGATATCACTTGACAGCGTTTTGGCGGTCTTATTTATAATTTAAACTTTGATTGTAATTTTCATAATTTGACGGCCCGTTGGATGAGTGGCAAGAATGCTTGCCTAACGTCTCAGGGGCCCCGGGTTCGATTCCCGGCGGGGTCAAGTTTGGAAATTTTAATGTAATTTTCAAAATTGACTCTGGTCTGGATTTGAAAAGTAGTGGTAGGGCACACTGCGTTTCGCAGTCATTTGGGCAGCCCGCCTGGCGGCAGTGACCACCCCCTTACAGAAGACCACCGTGAAATAACAGCATATAGGTGCTGTTGTGTTTCGGTGAGTGAGTAAGGGATGCCAGAGCCCATTCCCCTCCTAATCCCTTATCCTTAATCCTACTGTAGTCGGCAGCGCACTTGCAGCACCTGTAGCGTTGCTTGTGTTATAGGCGACGGTAGCCACCTACCATCAAGTGGACCGTCAGCCTGTCTGTCGACATAACATAAAAAAAAAAAAGCAATTCACAAAGAATGAATGAAATTTCAAGTATATTATAGTATAATTAATAATTTGAGATATTTTCCTAAAATCTGTCAAATACCCTATTTAATAATGTATAAATAAACGCACCCATTTGAACGCACTCGTCGAACACGTGACTCATTCTGATGATCTCGTAGTAGAGTTGGTCGTACGAAGCCGGCGTCGGGAGGAACGTGTCGCCGAACGTTATGAACAAGTTGAATATATTCACTACCTACGGATCAATCAAAGTAGATGAATGTTTTGCTACGTTTCCAATTGAATCTATTGCCAATTGCCAACACCAGTTGACGAAATTAATGGAGAAAACAGTTGTATAACATTTAGAATATTTCTCCGGAATTAGAGTTTCATCCTTTGTGCCTGGTTGGTGAGACACAGACCTGTGGGTTCCTTACAATACTCTCCTTGACTGTTAGAGCATTCGATTTATACTTCCATTGTACACATAGAACCAAAAAATTCTTATTTAACGCTAAAAAGTTTTTAAAGCTTTTGTTGAAGGTCGATTGGTTAAGGTGATTGCTTTAACGCTCTGTCTCAGGGGTCTCGGGTTCGATTCCCGGCTGGGCCAACTTTCCATAATTGGCTACGATTTGCATCTCGCAAGTAGTAGCAGGGCACACTGCATTTCCCAGTCATTTGGGCAGCCCGTCTGGGAGAATTAAAGACTCCCTTACATAAGACCACTGTGAAATAACAGCATGTGTGCTGTTGTGTCTCCCTATCTTTTAATCCTACTATGGTTATCAGCACACTTGCAGCACCTGTGGCGTTGCTTTTTTTATAGGCGACGGTAATTACCTACTATCAAGTGGACCGTCAGCCTGTCTAACGACCTTAACATGAAAAAAGTCTAAAATACAAAGTTGAGTTAATATTCACAAAAAAACGTAATTATTAATTTGACTCATCATTAATTCGGCAAACTGAGTTTATTTATATAGTAAGTACATATAGTTTATTTTTAATTTTTAATGTCGAGCTATCTTTTAGAAACGTTAAAAAGGTGGAGTCTACGACACAGTCGTTTTTGCAAGCAAAACTTTAAGGGGGCGGTTTAAGAAGTGAAAACTAGGCTAACCTGTTGGGCCATGACGAAGACATTATGCCTGCGAAGTATGGCGTGTTCGTTGGCCACCAAGAACCGCAGGAGCGCTATGAGAGCCGCCCACAGCGGCCGCCAATCGCGAGCAAGCCTCACGCGACACCTCTTCTGGTAGCTGAGCAGTCGCAGAAGCACCCCTATGCACAGCTCGTACACCTCGCCCGGAAACTTCTTCAGCAGGTGACACATCATGAACTCCACCAGCAAATCTGCAACCGACACCATTATATTATAAAATAAACAAAGAAGTGTCAAACAGGCTATTTGACTGGTTTTTTATTCAATAGTATTTACGAAGCCCACTAAAATTGATTATTATTTTATGTATTTCTTCAAAAAATAATTAAAAAATTCATTGATATTGCGTGGCATGGTTTGAATTACATCTTTTTATCTTTTTGACAGTCCACTTGATGGTAGGTGGCTACCCTCGCCTATAACGCCACAGGTATTACAAGTGCGCTGCCGATCATAGTAGAATTAAGAATAAAGGATTGCGAAGGAACATTGAAATGGGCTCTGGCATCCCTTACTCACTCACCGAAACGGTTGGTCTTCTGTAAGGGGGTGGTTACTGCCACCAGACAGGTTGCCCAAATGACCTGCCACTACTTAAAACTTACATCGCAAGCTTGTGAAAAAATCGCAGATTCTATGGACAAACAAACCTTCTAATGTTTGTGTTACTTTTTAGTGTGATTTACAAGAAAATACTAAAAAGGATTAATAATACAGTATTATTAAGTAAAAAATATTTACAGTTACTAGACTAACTGTAAATATTTTTTTAAACCAAATTAACTAACACAGTATTTAAAAATATGTACGATTTTCATAAGAAATCATTATTAAAATAATTAAATTTTCATGTTTGACCACGTGATTAAAAACGCACGCGATTGGTGGCATATAGAGTTGTGTCATTTGCTTTGTTTACGGTCGATGCTTAGGTACAGTACATGAGCGTTTTTCTTCGGTTTTTCGATTTGACAGCTAAATGTTTGTTTGCAAGCAAGTGACGTATTGATATCACGTGACGCACATGTATGGCGTCTTTAGCGTTTTGGCGGTGTTATTTATCATTTTGATAGTAATTCTCATAGAAAATAAAGCAATCCACAAAGAATGAATCAAATTTCAAGCGTATTATGGGTATAATGAACAATTTGAGATATTTTTCTAAAATCTGTCAAATACCCTATTAGAATGCTAACGTGTGCGAATACGTCAATAAAGACAATAATAATGTTACGTGTGGGGTGAGTCCATCTGCCGTGTAAGGGCGAAAATCAACTATTTATTTCCACAAACCAAGATGACTTCCAAAAGTGCTAAACGAAAGGTCCGATACAACCGTTAAACTTGCCTAGAGTCGTCAATGATTCCCTTATGAGTCGCTGGTTTACTGTCGCAGGTAAGTTCCGAGGTTTCGCTTGCGAATCGCAGAATCGAACTGTGTCGCTAGCTCGCCACTTCGCCTATTTATATCCGCTGCCAATCGTCTTAGATCTTTCTCGAATTTAGTACAAACAAACAAATAGAAGTAGGTAAACAAGTAACACGTATTGTAAACAAGGTCATTGAAAGTCTGGGAACGCTATTTCTGTTGCATGTGAACTCTATGTTGTGTGCATAAGGACTAATTTCCCTTGACAATAACCGGAGAGTGGGGCGACTTCTATTCTAGGGTGGAACTTTCGGGAACTTTTAGCAGATGGCAACGCTTTTCTAGAACGTTCCATGATGAGTCATAACAACAATAAAGACTAAAGTCAAAATACGCAAAAAGTGGTAGCTACTCGCTATACAAAACGCAAAATATATACTGTATGATGCAATTAAGAGAGGAATATAAGAATTATATAAAGCTTTACGATGATAAAAAAAATTACAATAAAGTTATTGTAATTTTTCGCCCGGGTGCAATTGGAGGAATAATTTACCTTCAAATAGTGAAAGAAATCTTCAAATGCAGTGGTAATTCCGGAAATTACCTTGATGCCCCTAGCACACAGAGACAAAAGCGCGTAGTAAACCTGTCTGACGGTACACCGGAATACTATAGGTTCTGCGTGCTATATGTAATGTCATTCATAACCACATTAGACAGAGTTTTTCTGTTTCGGTGGTGTTTCGTTTCGTCTTCGTTGCAGTGTGTTAAAGGCATGAACATATAAATAAAGCAAATCCGCTCTGTCTCTTTATAATGTTAGGATAGAATAAAATATTCCAAAGTTGAATTAAAATAAAGCACTAACCAATTAAAGTGGACGCAAGCGGCTGTGAAGGTGGTTCTTCTGGGACAATTTTTCTATGACGCATTGGAAGTCTGTACAACTGAACCTGTAACAGTAACATTATTTATTTTAATGGATTCCGGTGACCGAGAGACAGCAAATTGATTTGCAATATGAGACACAATATTTTCATAATTACTATTAGAGGAGTTTAATATTCTAGGTATCAGTGGTATTTATCAATGTTGTTGATAATTTGATAGAATGATTCGATATAAATGATAACCATCATCGACTAACAAACCCATATTCAATATGACCCCAAACTATAATTATTTTAGAACAATTGCGACTTAAGGCCCGGCTCCCTGCAAATTATGATTGTTTGCCTTAAGGTAAGTAAACTAATATCTCATCAATATAAAACTTTAATAAAAGGTTTTTGGAGTTTACTCTTTAAGAATGGATTTTCATATAAGGAAATTTTATGAGGAGTAAAATTAATACAATCGTTACGTTATCTGTCACTTTGACATTTGTGCGACAACTGACACACGTGTTTATGATCCCTAACGAAACGATAGCTCGTTATAACCTGCCGGCGCGGCGCGGGCAGCGCAGCGACATCTGTCGTCGAAAAAGCGAACTATTTGAACTTACAAAACGTAGTGACATCTGTGTATACCGGACGTAACTAACATAACTTTTGTTGGAACACGTGACATCTGAGTATGCAGAATGTAACTAAATAATATAAAGTTATTAGGTATCCAGTTGACACGAGGAAAATTTTGTAAATTTATATTTGTACGTTTAAAGGAGTAAATTCCAGGCGTGCGTCGGAGCTGACACACACACTTTTTTTATTTTATTTTTTTACTAGCCTTTTATCATTCAAGCTTCTAAAGGAAAAGGCTGTATTCGCGAATGTCATAAGAATAAGATAAAATAAATGAGAATATTTAAAAACATTTCCAGCCTAGTTATTTTTAACCCCCGACACTCGATGCAATGGAGGTGTACGGACTATGGTTACCTATACATCTGGCTCGTGGGAATTAATAGATATAAATTCCCTGGTAATGGTTAAAGAATTTATTTGGTATTTATAAATATTTACACGAACACGAACGCGTACACTGTATAAGAGATAATGGTAAGGTGGTATGTGGTAATCGAGGAAGCGTCCTTATGGTACGATGGTAGACGCCTTACCGGTATGAACATCGGAAACACTAATGATTGGGTCAATGGCTACGCGGTGCGAAATGCTTAGACACGTACAGGAGGGGTGTTATAAAGTTTAGCTTGTATTGTGTATCTGTCTGTGGCATCATAGTTCTCAAACGAATGGGCCGATGTTGATCGAGATGTTCTTAGCTATTATAATTCATGAAGATCTGTTGAGGCTCATAATTTATGAAGATAATCAGCTTTTCCTAGTTGACGAAAGGATTTCACTAACTACCACAGGTTCGATTGATTTGAAATTTGGTGTACTGTCTCTTCGGTGGTATTTCCACGACATGGTAATCTTGACCTGATGCTGCAACATCAAGTATTCTGCGGGGTACCCAACTCCTCAGCAACTTGAAGCAGATATAACGTGTTTGGTGTTTAAGTAGTGGCAGGACACACTGCGTTTCGCAGTCATTTGGGCAGCCCGTCTGTCGGCAATAACCACCCCCTTACAGAAGACCACCGTGAAATAACAGCACGTGTGCTGTTGTGTTTCGGTGAGTGAATAAGGGATGCCAGAGTCCATTTCCCTATCCCCTTCTAATCCCTTATCATTACTCCTACTGTAGTCGGCAGCGCACTTGTAGCAGCTTTGGCGTTGCTTGTGTTATAGGCGACGGTAGCCACCTACCATCAAATGGACCGTCAGCCTGTCTGCCGAACTTAACATTTAAAAAAAATACAATGTCGGGGGTTAGTCTATAATATTTAATTATAGCTTGTTAATTATTGTAATATTTCTTTACAAAATCAATAATACCTTAAAAGTGAGGTTCGGGTCGTGCATGATGGAGTTGGCGAATTGTTCCTCGACGATGCAGGTGAGCGTAATGAAGCAAAGGCTGCACTTGTTGATGCTGGCCTCGCTCCGAGTATCCGCCATAACTATTGAACTAAACATTATTTAAGGTGATTTTAAGTTATAAAATATATTGAATACCAACTGAGCCCGCAACTTCGTACGCGTGGTATTCGGTATAGCGCGTAATTTTTATGTTTTTAAACTGATTCGAATGAAATAAACAATACTGTTACGGGAAGCTTCCTACAATACATTAGTGAAAACCGCATTCAAATTATTGCTTAAGCCTTTTCTGAGATTAGCGTGCACAAACGCACAGACAACAGATAAACAGAGTACAACATGTACAAATTGTTTTTTTGAAAAAAATCTTTAATGTACAGACACGGCTAGTTTACGATTTTATTATATGTATATAATATATAATTTTATAAATAAAAACTAATATTATAATTTGAACAAAAAATAAAATGTTTAGGTAACTATGTAGCAAACTTAGAGTAGGGCTGTTCGCTAACAACGCGGGATTTTTTTTTACTTTTAGCATTTTTATACCCGTCATAACTTCTAAACAAAAGGTTCGATTCCAATAATTTAAAGAGGAATTTATATGTACATGATCAAACTTGATTATGATATATATTTACTATTTAGTTGGTTAAGGATTCATATCATGATACGAATGTCATCATCTTTCGATTCTACCCATGTAACTTAACACTACTTAACAGTAATAGCCTTGTATGATGAGTATACGATAGCGGGATTTATGTATCATCAATAGTTTTCGCAGTCTATGGCCAAATAACGCCAAATTAAGTAGTTTTTGAGTTTATCCATTACAAACAAACATACAAAAAATCAAATCTTTCCTCTTTATAATATTAGTGTAGATATTTAACTTAAATCCTCCGTTTGTTAGAGATTAAGACTCGTCATCAGTAACTAAATCGAAATATGTTCTCATGTTGAATAATAGAAAACAAGACTCACCAATATTGGAAGAATGTAACTAGGAGGTTCGTCGGTTGATCAAGATCCAAAGATTGAATCTGATTTATGTTTGGTGGAGTCTGAAACATTGCATTTACATCTCTAGATAATAATTTTTGTTGGCGATCTAGACCAGTATCAGAGAAGAGATACACTTTTAATAATAACTAGCTGGTGCCCGGACTTCGTGCGCGTTGTAAAATAAAAGATATAACGCCTGACAAAATATGTAAAGCAAATATAACGCCTGACATTATACTTTTGCCAAACATTGGATCTTCATTTTTAGATAAAGTGGAATATTTAGCCTATGTCCATCCTGATACTCTATTCTAACTATTGGTGAAAATTATTTTTAAATCGGACGAGTAGTTCCAAAGATTACATCCTACATACAAACGCACAAACTTCACCTTTTTATAATATTAGTATAGAGATATGTTGTGTGTTACCCATAAACTCAATGGAGGAGATAACAAATACATAAACTCAAGAGGAGAAGGCGTAACAGGTTTTCAGATGATATTTATTTATTAAGAGGAAAAAATTACAGTAGAGATAAATATAGAACTTATAGTCGCATCAATGAATACATAAAAGAGGCAATCTTTGAAAGTCCTCAAGAAGGCTATAACACAAGTAACGCCACAGGTCTGCAAGTGAGCTGCCTATCATAGTAGGTTTAAGGATTGGGAATGGATAGGACTTGAAGGTTATCGTCTAAAAAGAAAAGTACGAGTGGAGTACCTGATGCGGTGGCAAGGTGGCAGGCGGTGAAGGCGGTGCTGACAAGGCGGCCGCCGAAGAATGCGCGAGAGTGGTCATAAAGTTTCTGTTTAAATGAGCCGCTTCGTACAGAGCTAGCAACATCCCTTCCTCCCCGCCACTGGAATGGAAAACGATCAAGGAGTGTGATACAAAAGTCAAATGCGAAATGTCTTCCTTATGTTAATTTAAAGCCCGTTGGATGATTGGTCACGGTGGTTGCTTTAACGCTCTGTTCTAGGGTTCCCGGGTTCGATTCACGGCAGGGTCAACTTAGAAAATGGACTTTTCAAATTTAGCTCTGGTCTGGATCTGAAAAGTAGTGCCAGGGCACAGTGCGTTTCACCTCTCTGCCGATACTTTTCATTAAAAAATCTTAGCTCTACAGCCAGCAATATCAGTTTCAACATTACTAGAACTGTGAATATTTTGAAAATCACGAGTGCAGTCACAAAAGGCAATATTATAATAACGTCTACCTATTCCTCTGTCCCCGTGTAACCGGCTGTGTGTCATCGCTTAGAAATATTCCACCAACCAGACTAGTGATGGAAGAGAACCATCCACTGCCCCCACTTCGCATGCTGCCAAATGTAGCCATCACATAGTCGTTTAATGCTGCTGTTATTACTTGACCGTACCTGAAATATTTAGTGGGGTTAAATTTTAAAATAATATGGGCAATTTAATATTAAAATTGACTTGATTGAATATCTACTATTAATGTTACTAATACTTTAACGGTGAAAGTAATTTTGTTAAGTACCTTTCCCCAGCTAAACCTGTGAAATGATTTTAACAAAATTAGATAAGAAAATAGCTTGAAGAGACTACATAGGCTCCTTTTTTAAAACCACCCCAAGAGGTATATCCTTACATTTACACAGTATAAATTGAAGTCACTGCCCAAGTCTCTGTTTGTCTATATGTTCTCTAACTCCTTGTAAACTACGCAACGGGTTTTGATGCGGTTTTCACTAATGGAAAGAGTGTCAAATGAGGTTTTTATATATAATTTGCAGAAAAAAATTGCACCGTATGAAGCCGAGAGTAAAAATTAGTCGCTAGTAAAAATTAGTACAGGGATTAAAACTTAATACGGTTTTTATTTTATAAATGTATCTTTTCGGGTTTCTTAATTACAATTAATTATGGTAAAATATCTAATACTATCCGATGCACGCGACTTCGTCTGCGTTCAAAAATAAAAATACGTTTGACATCTCTATCATTGTGACGATGGTGACGCGGCCACAGCGTTATTGTATATATATTTTAGAAGATTCCTCGCTAACCTACATTTTTTTTAAAATTCCCATCCAAATTCGTTAAGCCGTTTTTGCGTGAAAGAGTACTTTCGTCTTTGTAATATTTATATAATGTAGTTTAATTTAATTAAATGATTTGTTTTAAACCAATAAAACTTGTGAGATAAATAAAAAAATATTTTTATAATATTAGTTTCGGTAATTTTTGAATATAGAACCGCTTAGTTTCTTTTAAATTGGAGGAAATGCCAGGAAAGCTGCGGGTATAGGTAAAGTCGGAGTAGAAAAACCTTCTTCACTTTTCAAATTCATTCCTTTATCAAGTCGTAGACTCAGTAACTTTTGAAACTAAAGCACTATACAGACAACTGACAGACGTTTGAAATGAAATTTTGACATGACTGATAATTGCACTGATGCAAGCAAATGTCGACTTTAAGGTGACGAACCTTTTCTTACCCTGACTGTACCAATAATATAAAGGTGAAAGTTTGCTAAGGTGTTTATTACTCATACATTGAAAACGACACTTGGCACACAGACAGACTATGTCCACGACAATAAAAGACGTTAGTGTAATCTCGGGTTCCTATTATAACAAATAATAGATCAAATATAACAATAGATTGTTTTTTTTTTTTCACTTACCCATTCAAAGCTAACTCATCATCGAGTATTGATAACTTAACAACATAGGGATTGGCCGATTCCTGCTTTTTGTAATTGACTAAAAACATCAGCAGCAGCACAACATCGTATCCTGTAAAGATTATGTATCGGTAGATTCGGTAGAATCGTAGATCGACTTCTCTTATTTTACATGACTGTTATTTCAATTAGGGCCGGATATAATTAAAATTTCATTGTGAGTACATGGTCGCATGGTCCAGATATGCTATTATATGTTGTGACAGATATATGGCAGAAATGTTATTATTTCATTAAATCAATCTTACCATGTAGCTGTCTCTCTGTTGACGTGCATAGCAGCTGCAATAATGGTTCAAACAAACAATTTAACATAAGATATTCCACGAGCGGATTATCTCCAATATTGTCGATACCAGTTACAATCACTAATAACAACTTCAAAACCATCGATTTCAAGCTATCTGGTACATCACCTGTAATAAAAACACTCACTTGATAATTAATTTGTTTGTCATACATTGTAAAATAGCAGAACAAAATTAACAATCATTTTTGTTCTAAATTTAAAAATAAATATTTCCCAGTCATTTGGGGCGCCCGTCTGGCAGCAGTAACCACCACCTTACAGAAAACCACCATGAAATAGCAGCACATGTGCTGTTGTGTTTCGGTGAGTGAGTAAGAGATGCCACAGCCCATTTCCTCCCTATCACCTCCCAGTCCCTTATCCTTAATCCTACTGTAATCGGCAGTGCACTTGCAGCAGCTGTGGCGTTACTTGTGTTATAGATTATGGTAGCCACCTACTATCAAGTGGACCGTCAGCCTGTCTCTCGATCTTAACATAATGTGATAAATTGTTATCTAATCAATTACCTATCAACATTTATAGTTACCGTATCAGTATTAGACATCTTTATTTATAATGACCTGCCAATTGCACAGCAACATATTAATAAAAATACTTACTTTATTCTGAAATGCACTGTTTAGATTTACTTAGTAATAGAAATAGAAAATTATTCTTTTATATATTATAATTATGGTATGATGCATTTGCCAATTTTTTATTTATTTTTAGTTTTTTTGTCAGCTTTTGTCCAATGTTAACAAATTTTGTTTGAAGTATGTTCTGATATTAATAGTTGCATGGCAGCATTCTCCAGTCCTAAACTGAGTCTTGCACTCTAGCAAAAGTAACATCTAGGGAGTGTCAGGCTGCCTGCTAAACCACAGAGCAAAGATTCGCCGCGGCGCCCCCTACTAGAGACGGCATGGTCAAAACTTTCCATATAAATCCAGTGTGTCAGGGGGTGTTACTGTTTATTCAATACTATAATAGTCCATGCATGACTTACGCGCTCTTTAGATTTAGCGTTCCAAGACAATCTTGACTGGCAATTTTTAAAAGCTAAAAATTGCATTTAATTACCTACTTGTAATTAAATGCATGGAATGCTAAAAATTGCATTTAATTACCTACTTGTAATTAAATGCATCACACCAAATAACAGCACAATGAGGCATTTCCATCGCTTTTTTGGATAATGTTTACTCCACATCATGCAAATAGAAACTGGAGGCCTAATACTCCTTGAAATGCGCTCAGTTCAATTGTGCTGCATGAATATATAATTACTACCAACTCTAGTATCTGGTGGAGTGATGATTCTTTATGCTGTTCTTTCAATCAATCCATATATATGAGCTAAAACATATTTAAAGCGCAGGTTATTAAATCATGCATACCTGACAATATGGCGCTGCAATGTTCTAGCAGATTTTGCATATGGATATCGGCATTGTCAGTTCCAACAAGCATATCTTTTATATTGATATTAGAATCTTGTCCCACCCTTTGGTACATTGTTGTTAACAGGGCACTAAGTGTCTGAAGAGCATACACTAATCTGGAATATATCAAGATATGAAAAGAAATTGATTTAAAAAAGTTTCATTTGACATTTAATGGTAGTGTCAAATTTATACATTTTAAAGCATGAGAAAACTCAATGAATGTTTCTAGTGTTCTCTGCCATTGGCCCTAGACTTTTGACTGTGTTAAAGAAAGAGAACTCTGTCAGAAAATTCAACAATAACTCCTAACACTTTGATGTGGTTACTCTTACTTCCAAATTTACCTATGTTATTATACAGATTGTAAATTAGTTAATGCAGAGAAAACATCTGGGCCTTTAGTAAGGATGTTATGCAGGGTATATTTTTTCAATTTTCTTTCCAGTATTTATTGATAAATGATCCAATCTCAATTAATTTTTCGGATAATACTTTATACACTTACTAAAATTAAGTGTACATAATTCTATTAGAATAACATGTTAAAAAAATAACAGAGTCCTTCTGTTATTTTATAAATACTTTAAATAGAAAAAAAAAGGCTAAGTAATTTAATATGAAATTTATGTTTTAAGTTAATGTAATGACAAAGCAATCTGCACTGTACAGTTAAAGGTTTGAAATATGTCTTGTTATTTTGTTTTTTGTTTATTTTTTACATCCTATCAGGGTCAGTAGGTAGCTTACTTTCATTCTCTCTTTTTATTGCTTGTGTTTATAAGTGACAATGTCACTTAAAACCAGTACCATCAAGTTTCTAGTTCCACCAATAAGGTCAAAGCTCAGTACCATCAAGTAGTATTAATTTCGAATAGCACCATTTAACATTTTTTTATGACAAATACGAGTTAATTACAACCATAGTACTTTTAAGTGAACTAAACCTACCCTCTATCGGGTTAACCACACATTGCTTTTTAAATTTGAATATGAGTATTACTAGAAAATAAATATTACAATGTTAGAAAATTTTCTGATTACATTTACCTTATGTGATGTTCTTGGCCCAACATTTCTATACACTGGGTAACTAACAAATTAATATTATCCTTCATGTTAATAAGTTGATCCGACGACAGTTTATTAATTTCAGCCTCTAGCTGAGGAATCTTAGGTTTTAGAAGAAAGAATTCATCCCAAAATGAAGGGTTATCAGTGGTCAGATCATCACCTTTAAAAAATGATTCATAAATTTGAACCACCTTTTCCTTGTGCCTTTTAGAACCAGAACCACTTCTCTTACGCATAGCCATTTTTCTGTAATATTGACTGTCGGGAAATATAAAATCCTGTTCTAAATTCTAAGAAAATTTGCAGATATGATAAAAACCTTATCAACTAAAAAATATCTTTGACTTATTTATGACACCATACAAATGCGGAAAACTTCACAGTATTAACGAAATCAATTCAATTATGATATAAAATTTTAAATTGAAATCTAATTTTTAAAACATTAATTAAAACATATGTATGTAATGTAAGCAAATCAAAGAAGCAATTTCCTAATATACACAAAGTTATCTATAGAACAATATTTGTATAAGCTGTCATGTTATGTCACTTCATTTATCATTTCATTCTGCTGCTCTCGGCCTGCTCCATTAATACTAAAGCCTAGTTCGCATTATGCTAGTATTTTAGTTTAGTAGCGAGTAATTTAGTAGCTAAAATACTCGCTTCTGCATCAAAATTGTTCGCTCTTCGTTGGAGTACAGTTTACAAGTTACAAGTGAGTGGTTTTTTGTAAAATGAACAGCCTACAGCGCAATAAACTAAATAAACTGATGAAGTTATTCTTAACGGCGATTTTAGAAGAGGTACATGAGGAAATTTATGTGATTAATAAAAAGAAGTTATGGATACGAAAATGGATCGATAGAAGAGATAAACTACGAGCTACTAATTGTCTTCTGAAGAAATTAGCATTGGAAGATCCCAAAGAATACTTCGATAGTTTGAGAATGTCTGAAAGTTGTGTAAATTTTCTGTTAATGAAAATACACTCTCAAATTCACCGTAAAGATACCCTTTTTAGAAGTGCAATTCCTGCAATTACAAAATTACAAGCAGTACTACATTTTCTTGCTACTGGATGTAGTTTAAGGACAATCACACTCATATTTAGATTCGGAAAATCAACTATTTCCGAATTCATCATTGAAGTTTGTGAAGCAATCTATGAATCGCGCGTCCGTACGTACCACGCGTCCGTGCGCCAGTGGGCACGGACGCATGGTGGGAGGTGCTACTCGCCCGATAAAAATAGAATAAAATGGATCGGCTTGACTTAATTCCTTACTAAACTACTCGACTAAATTTTTAGTGTTCAGACACGTTTAGCTACTAAATTACTCGCTACTAGACTAAAATACTAGCATAATGCGAACTAGGCTTAACCATGGAAGTATTATATATTACGTATAGCTGGAAGGTTCACTACAAAAGTTGTAAAAAGCAAAAATCATCCGTTAATCAACGAGAGTCCATTTTATCTAAAGAGAGAATAATATGTTGTCGTGTATATTCCATAAGCAGGGATTTTTTCAACAGCTAAAATTAATGCTTCTGCTTCACACATCGTCTTGATGCACTCGTGATGAGACGTGAAAAACACACAACACATCCAATAAGCACAGGGCTTGGCGTGGTTTCGAATGGAAGTTTCCGAACTTATGCGCCGAAACAAACAAAATGTATGCAGGCGCTGCGTTCCGTATGACGTCATTAGGTTTTTCCGTATGGGGTTTCCGAACGCACGTGCCCACATTCAAAACGTACGTACGGAATGTATTCCGTACAAAAAAAAACGAATGTGTGCGGCAGTCAATGTATTTTCTATCTATTTGATGCATTCGGGTCTCCGAACGCGGAAAACGAATTTGGAAATCGAATACGAAAAACGTATGTATGTGGCCGGCCTTAATCTGTGAACAATACTTGTTAAGATATGCAACCTCATATCTTATGTCAGTGACCTAATCTGAGATCTGCTCTACGGACCGTTGCTTAGGAACGGTTTCTTTTATTTTATTTTATATAATTGACAATTATGAAGTGCCAATCGGAGTATCTTACGTTATTTTACCAGTTTGTTTAAACTATCGTAATATTTATCGCTTTCCATCTGATTTTTCCTTGAAACATCCTCGGACAACACGAACGGAAACACAATCGTTCACAATACTAAATCTATGGATAATGTCGTAGTCTTCATTATGTTGTATATTGTCGTAGTCTGTGTTATCTGTCAAATTGATGTCAGTGGGATGTAGCGCAAGTCAAATCAATTACATTTACATTTTTATAAATGAAGTCAAAACTTCCAAAGTTTTCTTTTCTTTGTTTGTGTAATTTGAATATGTTAATACTTTTATCAAATAAACAATTGTTTTGATGATATCATGTCATCCGGAGTATTCAAAGGAGTAGGCTCCGTAACCGTTCATCTTAACGCTTTTTGAGAATGGCTGCCTCGAGTACAGAAATCGAAGATTTCTTGAACGGGCCACTGGTTTCGTGGGTGAGTGATCATTCATTCGAGCCATGCCCGTTTTATTACTTTGTTTTTTAAGATTGCGGTGAGACAAAATTACGCCGCCTTTCGTTCTACATGAGTGGCTCTGATAACATACTTTCAGTACTTACTAAATATTTCCATTATGATTCTAAATACTTTTAATACATAGTTACCCAAGTAATTCTCGAGTAGTTCTTGTCTCAGTAATATTCATATCTGTTTTAGAATATCGGTTTAAAAAATTATAACTGTTATAAATCTATGATAAATAATGAAAAAATAATTGATCTCATTACAATGTCACGAAGTTGCAAACCTAAATTTTAAACTCATTTCATTATCATTTATATCGTTGGTGGTGCAGTGGGAAATACGCGGTCTATCATGTCGAGAGGTCCAAGTTCGACTCCCGGTAATGCCATGTACCAATGGGTTTTTTTTACTGACTGCTCTCAAACTGTGAAGGAAAACATCGTGAGGAAGCCTGCATACGCCAAAGAAGAAATTCTAAGACATATGTGAAATCCTCCAACCCGCACTGGGCCAGCGTGGTGGACCATATATAGCCCATACACCCTTGTTGAGAGGGTAGGGCTGTGCCCCGCAGTGGGGACATAATAGGTTGTTGATTATGAATTATCATATTGCATTTTGAAATCTAATTAGTTTTTATTAAATTTATATTTTCTTTGATTGAAGTTTCTGCATAAGTACTTTATTAGATACAATAGGAAACTATTACATAAATATAAATATTGCATTATTTGTAGAAGAACTGTAAAGATTATTTAAATTTCATCGTTTTGTCCCCTTTGCTTTCCCTAAAGATTTTGTTAAGGTCAATCAAAATGAGTTTTGACTATAAAAATAAATAATCCGATCCATTAGAATCAAAGACTTGTAAGGGGGTAAAAAGTTAATTATGCTAAATTTGAAAAAAAAAACAAAGAATTTTTTTGTTCAAGTTTTGTTGACAAATAATCCATAAGATCCAAATAATCCATAACATTATTTGTTCAGTAAAATTTACTTATACATAACATTATTATAGGATTATTTCTTATTGAAATTATAATATGTATTCTATAAAATAATATTCAAGCTTAAAGAATTTGTAAATCATTTTGATAATTGTTGAGTAAGACAAAGTGGAAGCAGATAATTCAAGTAAGGTTTAATAAAATTTTCACAAATACAGTTTTCTTTTAATTTTGTTTCTTTTTATTATCTTGTAATTAATAGTATAGCTGTAAAAAATGAAGTCACACTTGCCGTGCTAGTTGAGTCCTATACTTTTTTTTGTAATATCAACTTTAATATTTTTACATGTTAAGTTTTTTATGCGGTTTTCATGTTTAAACCTAAACATACAAAAAACTATAATAGCAATTTTAAATGAACACCATTTAATTCAATTAATGTAATTTGTTTCTGCCCTTTTTACCATTTCATTTTTTTATTTGTCTGCCTGCCTTTGCCAGTCAAGTGTAACTCATTTATTTGTGCCTTATATTAGTTTTGACTATTAATGTGCCAATATTTTTTGCAATGTATTATAAAAAGAGCATAATATAATGTAGGGTTTTAATTTGTTGAGTGTAATAAATTCGATAAGACCTTAAATGTTGGTAGGGCCCATTAAAACTAATTTATATACTTATATATATATACATATATGTCTCGATTTTTTTTCTTTGACTTTTCTCTAATATAGAACATCAAAGTGTAATTATAAAGTACTATTCTATAATCTTAAAATAGATGTACATAGAAAACATATGTCAGTTTTTTGTATGTATAATATTTGTGTATGAAATAGGTCATACAACAGTTGAGTTCAAAGCAATTGATGTAACTGTTTTATTTCTGTTACTCTTGTGAAATTCCCAGATATACTGTATTATATGCAATGGCGTGTTATCTCTTGTGTACATTAAATTTGTGCACTTTTGTGAAATAAGAATGATAACAAGATGATTTCGGACGTTAGGGTTCCGAACGTGAAAAACGAAAAACGGAACCCTTATAGGATCACTCGTGTGTACATCTGTCCGTCGCTTTCAGTCAATTATTTCCGAATCTGTTAGACCGATTAAGTTGAAATTTGGTACACATATCAATTTCTGTGACCCAAACGCAGAGGTGTGACGTGAATAGGTGAAATCTGTATATGGGAGGTCATTTTTGGGGGGAAGGTGGGAAACTAAAAAAAAAGTTTTTGATAACTGCATCGTGTGAAATATCAAATGGAAGGTCTTGTTGTGAAGATCTTAAATGTATTTTTTTTGTAATTTTAAAATAAATAGTTTTCAAGTTATTCAAGAAAATAGACGAAAATTGACCATTCCCCCCCCTTATCTCCGAAACTACTGAACCTAAAATTTTGAAAAAAAATACAGAAATTAGTTTTCTACTTATAGATTATAGGAAAACCTATAAGAAGTCCATTATATTAAAATAACATGGTAAATCACTCAACATCATTCGGAACCCTCTTCATGCGAGTTCAACTCGCACTTGTTATAGTTTTTATAGTTTTTTATTTTATAGTTAAGCTGTTACATTTAATAAGCTGTTTGAATATATGTGTTTCATTTTATCAAAACTCTCAAGTCATATCAAAAATTCAAATTGTTTTCATAATTTGCATTAAGTATTTAGAGGAGTTTAATTTACAAGTTTTTTTTTAAAGTACCTACTAGGTGAATGTTAACTAATCGTTATAAATTTGTTTACAATTTTTGCAATTTGTTCAGTTCAGAGATAACTATTTAGCATCTAGTGAAATGTTAAGGCAAAAATGTCTTGGTTGGCAACAACTGGCTTGTGTAATTAATTTGTAAAATAATAATGTGTAAAGAAAATTAAAGCAAAGCATATTTCTCTTGATTAAGTCAAATCAGCTTTGTTAGAATCTATGATATATCTTAATGAAATGTCCCTCAAGACTGTTCATCCAGTCTGTTCCCTGGAGATGAAATTTTCAAGAAGGCTTTCTTGGTGGATACTTACATTGTGAAATAAAGCTGTGTTCCAAATTTTAGCTTTCTAGACTTAGTAGTTTTTGTTGTGCGTTGATTGTCAGTCAGGACAAAGTTATAGATTTTCATGCAATATAAAAAAGTATTATAAGCCTCATACACTTTTAGAAGTATGGCATTTTTTTTTAATACATTGAAACTATTTATTCTGGGGGAAGTATTTATTTTGAGCTTAGATAATATGATATGAATCATGATGCATCTTGTTCTATCATAAGAGACTGATGGTAAAATTTAGTATACATTTTACATATTTAGGGTGGATCTTAAATTAATGATTAAGCAAATTAATGTTAAGATTAGTTTCAAGTAACATGCTATACTTAGTGCATTTTAGGCAAATATATTATCAGCTTGAAAAAAAAAATTTCCAGCATAAAATTTAAAAAATCCTTTTGTTTTAATTTCAATCTTTAATATTTCAGTTAAAGTCATGTCTGCCAAATCCAGAATGCATCACAGAATATTCGTCATTCTACGATGGAGAAATCTTACATCAAGTTTATTTAAAAATAGATCCAGAACCATCATACCACATCACAAAACTTGCAGGCTTAGAAGACCAAGCCTTGGTTTTGGGTAAAGTTAAAAATTTTGATGCAATAATAAAAAATGTAAAGGGTCTTTATGAGGAGGAATTAGGAATGACGCTGCTAGTGGTACCGGAATGTATATGCCTGGGAAAATCACCTGAATCAAAAAAGGGTCTTGAAAATATGAAGCTGTTGGTACTCTTACTACTTGGTGCTGCGGTGCAATGTCCTAATAAGGAGTTGTTTATCACACGCATCAAAGAACTGGATGTAGAATTACAACATAATATAGTGGAGTGCATCAAACAGGTAATTTTATTATTATTTTTATGGTAATGAGTGGGCAGATGCGTAATCAACACCTCGGGGGATGCATGTGCACTTCTGGCATGGTCAATTTTGGAAATGAACTTTTCAAAGTTGCCTCTGGTATGGCCAAGGCTCACTGTGTTTTGCAGTCATTTGGGCAGTATGTCTGGCGGCAGTAACCACCCCCTTACAGAAGTCCACTGTGAAATAACAGTATGTTTGCTGTTGTGTTTCGGTAAGTGAGTAAGGGATGTCAGAGTCCATTTCCTTATCCCTTTCTAATTCCTTATCCTCAATCCCTCTATGGTTGGCAGCACATATGGTGTTGTTTTTTTATCTCTCGACCACCACCATCTTCCCTCCACAATTGTCCACTATTGGACATAGAGTTTTTTAATTAAGCGAAAGGTGGTAAATATATTGGAATAAATCCCATATTAATGTTACCTTTCTTTCTAGAAGTAATTTATTTGGTAAACTATAGGTATCTTTTGACTTACTTATTATGTCAAAAATAACTCAGTTCCTATACTTACTAGTTGCGCACCATGTAGGTGTATACAGGGAAGTTCAACGAAGCGAAACAAAGTTACAAGATAATGAACTTTAGTAAAAAACTACAATATGAGCGTGAAATGTCAGTAGTCAGTTTACCTAAGTTGACATTGCTTTGTTTAGTGAGCATTTATTTATTCACTCACAACACAAATGAGTACTTAGTGACCTTGTTTACGCGAAGGCGAGGAATTTCGCTCTGCAGCAACATGGCCCTGCTGCTATTTAGATAATGTTATGTAACTTATGACCTTTTAAAAGTTTACTTAATATTAGTATAATTTGTATGTTGATAGTTTTTAATTTTTAAAAGATATTTAAATGTTTTTGTAAAGGATGATTATACATAAATAAATTAAGATTAAGGACTTGGAATATTTTTTTTATATCAAGGTCATCAGACAAGCTGACGGACCATTTGATGGTATGATGGTAATTAAATACTCTTGCTTTACACAAGCATCGTTTCAGGTGCTGCAAGTACGCTGTCAACCATAGTAGGGTAAAGGATAAAGGTTTACTCACTCACCGAAACCAACAGCACACATGCTGTTATTTCAAGTGATAAATTAAACCAGAAAGTGTCATAACTACATATGTATATCATAACTTCACGAAATTTTTCAAATAAAACGAAGAAAGCAAAATTTACACTCGCTTTTTCATTTCTAGCTTCCAAACGGTTCTTTTTTCCGTATCCCTGGCAACCACCAAATTTCTCAAGCGGGCCCTGTCTTCATGGCGCAATCGGTGTTTCCAACACGAAGTGCTTTTATACAAGGGAGAGGTACTGCCGCCAGATGGGCTGTCCAAATGACTGCGAAACGCAATGTCAATACTTAATAATAAATAATTCATATCTTAAAAGAATATAGATATTTATTACATCATCAACTGCATCAACACTGGTGATACTCGAAATACTGAGTCAATACATTGAAAAAAAAAAAAAAAAAGAAACTTGTAAAGGTATTAAGGTGGCGCTGTACGAGCGTGGGAACTCAGTAATAGGTATTTGGGAGAATTTGTTGTCTCAACTTACTATAATGCGAATAACCGAAGGCAGAATGCGACGCAACACATTCGCGCCATTTATTCAACTCGCGAAAATAATAAAAAATATGCCAGCAATTCCAATATTTTAGAAAAACCTTTATAGATGCTAGCTATAGACATCCCAATTTCAAATGTACATTATAGGTAGGATGTTTCCATCGAAAAACATTTTTAGATTTTAGTCAGTAATTACAAGAATTCAACCTGCGAAAATGTCACAAATTCTGCACATTTAAAAAATTAATTATACTAGATATAAAATTAATTTAAGTTTTTTGTTGCGATGCAAACCTTTATATTATGTCCTAGAAATGTCATGCTTTTTTATGTATTGCTACGACCTATAATTAATGAGTAATCATGGAATTACGTAGTATGGAATAAGTAAGCTGTTCGAGTTGGAAAGTGCCCTCTTAACATTATATGATACAAGGACGATATAATCAATAATAATCCAAGCAAAATGTCACTTAAAAATTACTAAAGCGATATTAGTCTGATTATAATTTGTGTAGTGTAGGGGCTTGCTAAAAAAGGATATTTTTTTGGTAATGGGGGATTAGACTTTGTGTGAAAAAAAATTTAGGGATGGAATACAGGTAGAACTTCATCGGAGGTAACCAATGATCCAAATTTAAGGGAATATATAACCAAAAGAAGGCGGACGAAGCTGTCGGTACCACCTTAATATTTATATTATTTTTAAATTCATATTTCAGGTTACAGACATGCAGACAGTGGTTTTGACACCAGACGCCATAGATCTATTTCAGTCACCCGTAATGTTCAACCACATGCGGCGACTCGCCAAAGAACGAGATCACTACTTGCATAACTGGGCTGCCTTAGTGTTAACTGAAAGCTTGTATGAGAATGAGAATGAAAATAAAAACGGACGGAGCCGCTCCACTCAAAACGTTAATCAAAACAACACGGAGAGTCAACATTTGGCAGTGGAATTAGCTGATTGGAAGGCACGATTGCGTAAACAGCGACAAGAATTGTAAGCTATTTAATGGGTTATTTTATTTCATAGTTTGTACATTGTTAATAATATATTAGACCAAAGGTCTCATAATGAGAATCAACACTTTAAAAATGTGGAAGATATTTTTAGGGTTCCGTACGTCTGAATAAAAAAACGGGACCCTTATAGGATCACTCATGTGTCCGTCTGTCCAACAATTACCCCCCCCCCCCCCCTTTAGCTCCGAAACTACTGAACCTAAAATTTAAAAAAAAATGCAGAAATTAGTTTTCTACTTATAGATTGTAGGAAAACCTATAAGAAGATATTAAAATAAAATGGTAAATCACTCGATATTGTGCGGAACCCTCTTCACACGAGTTCAACTCGCACTTGTCCCGTTTTTTTGGTTAGGAAGACCTTGTCTTTGAATTGAATCTTAAAACAAAAAAAAACCTAACATGTTAATTTTTATCTGCATATGACATGCTCCGGTGCCAATGCATATGACATCACCACTGCCGCAACGTCTGAAGACCAAGTTATGTAATCAGTGCATGATCCACAAGTTTCTAGTCGCTCAGCGAACTATGCTCGAAGTTTCTCTGGTGGATAGGATTAGAAATTCTGAAATTCGCCGAAGAACCAAGGTTGTCGACATAGACAAGAGAATTAGCAAGTGGCAATGGGCCGGTCATATCTATCACAGAGCAGATAACTGATGGAGCGGAAGAGTTCTCGAATGGAGGCTGTTTTCTACGAACAAAAAAGAAAAAAAAAAAAATTCTCACAAGCCCAAAGGCCAATTTTGTTGGACCAATTTGAAAGTTCTAGAAAATAAGTATGGCATATAATATTAATAATAAAGCTTTTTGGATTTCAAGAGAAAACAAGTTACCTACAAAAATAAATTTATGATATGGCCTCTTGTAGGGTGAAAGCCTTCTCTATCTCATTCCATTTAACTTTGTTTTTTGCTATGACCATCCAATCCTTTGCTGCAGTTGAAGTTATGTCATCTATCCGTCTTTTCTTAGGTCTTCCTTTGTATCTTTGGGGAACGGGCCATATTGTCGTCTGTACTGTCCAACGTTTTCTGAATATCTTGCTACATGACCTGCCCATCTCTATTTCTGTGTTAAGGCATATGGGATAGCATCTGTAAGTTTAGTTTTATTTCTAATAGGGTTTGACTTGACTTTTTCAATTTTTGCTATTTTCATCATGTTTCGCTCCATTGCTCCAAGTTTTTATTTTATTCTTTACTTTATTTGTAAATACTCGGGTTTGACAAGCATATGTTAGACCTGGCAAAATGCAAGAGTCCATCACTATTTTTTAATTTTTAAGCTATTATATTATATTCTCCTTTCAATATTTCTTTATGCATCCAGTATTTTCTCCATGTTGAAAATTCTTCGATCTACTTCGTTCATGTTGCTGTTTACATTGAAAGAGATTAGTTTGCCCAGGTATTCCTCCACATATTCCATCTGTCTTCCTTCTAAAAATATTGGTCTTAAACGGCTGTTTGTCATAATTTTAGTTTTGTCGCTGTTCATGTGTAGCCCTACTTTTTTACTTTCTCTGTTAAGGTCTTGTAACATTCTGTTTAGATCAGTAGCTGTTTCACTAAGAAGCAAATCTTAGATGGGTTAACTTTCCATTTTTAATCTATATATTTTAAACAATTTGGGTGATAAGGGATCACCCTATCTGATTCCTTTCCCTATAATTATCTCATCACCCTTAGTTTCAAATTCAAGCTTCCTTTAAATATTGAAATGTATTATATATTATTGATTACATTTTAAAAAAAGATATTGTATTCTGTATTTTAATATTTAATTACAGAGAAGAAAAATCTGAGCAGTTGTCAGAATGTCGCGAAGAGCTGGAACATACTAAGTCAGTGTTAACTAAATTGCGTACTGATAGTCAGGAGTGGTTCAATGAAGCCAGGAAGGCCGCCGGTTATAGGGACGAGGTTGATGCACTCCGAGAAAAGGCTGAACGCTGCGATAGGTGAGGCCTTATTTGTATTAAAATAGCTTAAATAACTTAGTTGCAAGACACGCTGCATTCCACAGTAATATACTAGGAATCCCATATCGCGGTAATAAATACCCCTTTTCAAACCTATATTGTTTAGATGAGTCTATTTTTAGTATACTGGCTAGAGCCGATGTCTTTTTATTGTGGTAAAATGTACAGAGAATAATCATAATTTGTAAATTGATTCCAGGTTAGAACAAGAAATCCAGCGTTATCGGGATCGTCTCGCAGATGCAG
This sequence comes from Bembecia ichneumoniformis, assembly GCA_910589475.2. Lineage (NCBI taxonomy): Eukaryota > Metazoa > Arthropoda > Insecta > Lepidoptera > Sesiidae > Bembecia > Bembecia ichneumoniformis. The sequence continues at coordinate 2,621,293 of OU342531.1, forward strand.
AGTACTTCAAGACTAGAGTAACCGAGTTGCGTGAAGATAATAAAGCGCTCATGGAAACCAGAGATGCCTTAGAAGAACAGCTCCAAAGAGCTCGTAAGAGAGCTGACCAGTGCCTTACTCTAGAGGCTGCCATGATAAAATTGAAGAGGGAAGCCAATGACATTGCCTTGGTATGATTTCCTTTTTTAAAAATAAAATGATTATATTATTTCTAATGTTATATTAAAACAGTCAATATTTTGTTTAGGAAAGAGATGCTGACCAACAAAAGATTCAAGAATTAATAGAAGAAAATAACCACTTACAATACATTACAAAATCTGTGTTAAGCGAAAGTAATAACAGCAATTTAGATACTGATAATGAATGTGAAAGTACACTAGAATCAGGAGAAAACAGTTTATCTGAGCAATTAACTAGTAACGCACAGGCGAGAGCGCTGAAATTGGAATTAGAAAACAAGAGACTCCTCTCAACAATCGACACTTTACGGGAGCAATCGTTACTGGAAAGTAGCGACAAAGTATTAGAATTAGAGAAAGAGAAGAAACGGTTAACATTGAAGTGTGAACAGCAACAAGAAAACTGTAACAGGCTTATGCAACAAAATTCAGAATTAGAAGAGGTATTTAAAAACGCTTTAGAAGAAAACAGAAAACTGCAAGATTCTTTAGACAGTCAAAAAACGTTTATAGATAGACAATCCATAGATAGGGAATCTGAAAAGACGAAATTACAAGATTTTGAAAGACATTTGGAATCTTTAACTAAGGACAAACAACGAATTCAGCTGTTATGTGACTCTATACAACGAAGAGCTGATGATTTGGAGAAAACTTTAGATTCTAGAACAAAAGAACTTAACATTATTAAACCGGATGCTGATAAAGTTACAGGTTTAATTATTAAAACGGAAGAACTTAAGACGAAATTAACTTATAGTGAAAAAGAAACTCACAATCTTCAAAGAGAAGTAAACAAATTGCGTGAAGCAGTTGAGGAGAAAGATGTTTTACTTGACAAAGTAACTACCGATATAGTATTAAAAACTAAGGAAATTGAAAGATTGACCAGAGAATTGGAGATAAATCAAACTATGCTAAATCGATTACAGGACTTAGAACAAAAGACGCAAGAATTGAAATCTTCCAAGAAAATAGACTCTGAAACAATTCAAACGTTACAAAAAGATTTAATATCAGAAAAAGTTAATTTCGACAAAATAAGAAATTGTATGGAAAAATTAGGTATCAATGTTTCTGAGATCATATCGAAAGAAATTAGCGTAGAGAATTTATTAGAGAAAATAATAACAAACACTGATCACGAGACTTTAATATCTGAAATAGCAGCAAAAGCAAATCTCACAAAACTGGTCCCATGTGACTGTAATCATACAGAAAAAGTAGATGCAAATGAAATTCTGATAAATCCTCAAATCGAACAATTGACATCAGATATAGAAGCACTTAAATCCTCTCTAGAGGGTTGTCAAGCAGAAAATGCTAAATTACAGGTGAACATTGCAACCCTGAATTCCCAAAACGGATCTTTGATTTCTCAACAAATGACTTTACAACTTGCAAATAGTCAGTTAGCTGCAGAGAAGGAAGAAGTTATTAAACAGTTAGAAGTATTAAATGATAAACAGGATAACCTTCTACGGGATCAAGTAGCTTTGCAGACTCTCCATGAGCAACTAAATACAGAGTATGAAATGCTACTTAGCGAAAGGGAACCGATAAAGGTTACTTTGAGGGATCTAAAAATGGAAAACAGGGAATTAAAGGAGAAACTGCTTAGTAACGAGAATAAGGTGTCGGAGTTCGAAATAGAGAGGGAGAACTTGAAAATTGAATCTAGAAACTTAACCAACCTTAGAGCAGAACATTCCAAATTGAAAGATGACTTTAGAAACCTTTTCACTGCAAGCGACAGATTGAAGAATGAATACAGAAATATGCAAGAAGAATATAGAAATCTTAGAAGCGAAGTGACACAGTTGAAATTAAAAAATACAGAAATATCTGGAGAAATTAATACAAAGATAGAGATTATAACTAGTATGGAGTTGGAAATAAACAAAACTAATCAACACTGTGAAATGTTAGTGCAAATGAATAAAAGCTTAGATGCAGATCGCCGCTCCTTAATGGATCACGTGTCACAACTTCTAACGCAATATCACGAATTGCTGGCGCATTCCTTGAAGGATAAGCAACACTATCACGAGGAAGAGAAAATGTTCGCCGATAGAGTGAACGCGTTGTGTCGACAGAAAGAAAAATTGGAAGAAAAGATAATGGAACATTATAAAAAACTTGATAATTGCACCACAAAGAGACGTGGGTTTGGAGCTTCATTTGTGAAGAGGGTTCGAAAAGCTGGCACCGATCTGATCAATAAAGTACCTTCCAGAAATAATAAAAGAATAGAAGACGCGAGCAGGTCGAAATCTCAGCTGACTCTGGCCGGGTCAGAGTCCGGTGAATCTGATTCGTGCAGTCAGGATGTTGAGAAAACATCTAAAACTTCAGATCCAGATCAGGCGTCTTTCCAACCTAAAACAGAATCTCCGAGGCGCACTCCCGACTCTAACTTCAGTAGACGTGTCGATGACAGGGTTTTAAAGAAACAGGATGTGGATATGTCAGCGTCTATACCGAGTCTCGATTCGACGAGGTTAAACGCCGAAAGTGATTTTATAAGGAGACTTTCGACGACTTCAATGCATAGTGGCGGAGGTGATGACGCTTTGATTAGAGCTTCGTTGAGGCGAAGACCACAAAAGGCTGTGCCGCCCACACACAGAAACAGTTACCAAGGTTTAGATGGAGACAATGGATTGTCTTCGGGTAAGTTCCTTATTTATTTTTTGCTAGAATTCTCATCTTTGCGTCATATCAATTCCTCTATATATACAAAGTTTTGTTTAACTAGAGTACAGAGAAATTTGAAACTCCAGAGAAACCGTTTTAGGTCTTTTTTTATGAAATCAATTTTGGAATAGTCAATTTCAAAATTAATGCAGCCAACTACATTGCTTGAGAGTATGGGATGGCAATTCAGTTCAGATTCTCGCATCTTTCCTTAAGATTCGAAATCTAAAAGTAACTGAAAAACAAGTTACTTATTACAAAAACTTGAATATAATTAAAAAAATTCTGATGTACATATTTTGGAAACAATGGTTTGGTACTTTTTTTAATATAGAAAATAAGCTACAGCTAAAATAATTTTAATATAATTTTTCATGTGTGATTTTGGTCTTAATACACCTGATGCTTTTGAGAATTTCACTTCATGTTGAACATAAGATAAATAAAAACCTAGTAAATATTACTGCGGATCTGATACTTTAATGCAGTCCTATATTAAAGTGCAGATGTTTTAAGGTATCAGCTTAAAATGATGTTCAATGATTTTTGATCAATCAATGATGATGTGTTTCTATGATTTTTTTTTACTTTTGTAGCGCCTTCACCAGTATTCGGAACGGCTGGTTCCAGACGAACTGTGTATGTGGCAGACGACAACCCGGACGTTACACTAAATTCGATACCTCAAAGTACTCCTCTCAAAGAAAACCCAACTTATCTGGTATACAATAGAATATCAACTGTAATTGGCGACGGTGCTTGCCAAAGTATGAGTGACAGATCGAACGATCACCAACGAACCGTGACTGAACATCCCAACGATGACAATATGGAAAGAGACGAGCTTAAGCATGACAAAAGGACCGTTAGTCGTGGCGAAAAACCGGAGAACTCGAAGGAATCCGCGATTTGGTACGAATACGGTTGTGTTTAACGATTATATTAGGTAAGATGTTTTTTAGTGTTTCCAATTGAATAGTTAACCAGACTGATGGATTGCCTTGATATTTCAACGTTATGAATGGTGATAGTATGTAATATGTATACTTATATGTCTTAACTAATGGGCGATAATGAATTTAATTTTACTTTACTCTATGTGATTAAATATTTTTAAGAGGACCAGTATTAATTTGGCATTTAATTTTCTTTTATTTCTGTGAAAAATGTCAGAATTCGTGTTATTACACTTTACGATCCTGACCAAATTGGGGATCTAATTATTGCAATACGGCAACTTATTGCAAATAGGGAGATGTTTACTACTTATTTTTGCATCTGTGTTCCCCACTATTCAAGCTATCTTCATATAATACTTACCAAAATATTATATAATATTATATAATATTTTGCCTTGAAAACATACAAAGACAAGACATTATAGTAGACACATTATCATCTGAATCATTTAACAATAAACGTCAATGCACCTCTCTTAGGCACATCACTAATAGCTATACCACTCCATAAGAACTGTAAGTGCGAGCGAGATAGACATATAAAAAATATTTACCTGATGACTCAGATGAGAATGTATCTACTATAGTATATGTCACCGTTAACGATTGTGAGAGAATAGTGTCATAGAAAAAAAAAAATAACGGAATAACTGCGTTCAATTTAATGAATAAGTTCGTACACATAATGAATTAAACAAAATTTCCTTTAGACCTGTGGTGTTTTTGTAGCTCTCACAATTTAATCAAAACTAAACTACTCCCAAATCAATACTTGTGTTTATCGTAAAGTGTAATTAACATATTAGTTGAGATTATTTTTGAGGCTAATGTTAAAGAAATAGTTGTGCGATTGTGATTCAACGAAAATCACAATCACATATAAATATGTTTTAATAAGCTGTTCATGGCATTAAACATAATATATTTCTATAGATTTCATATTTATTAATAATTCAACTTATATAATATTATTATTAACTATTAATATAAAATATAAACTAAAACATTGCCTTGCCAGTGATACTGTGAGTGTTAATTTTATACATAAGCGATGATTTCAGTTTTAATGAATTTAAAATGTTTTAATGAAGCATAATGATGAATAACGTACAACTCTATTGTGTAACAATGAAAACAATAACGTACATAACTTTTAGTTTAATAATTTTTGTTAGTATAGTACAAAATGTATGTATTAGTTTTAATTTGTTTGTATTTACGAATAGCCTATATGACATCACAATCTAGCATTACAAATTATCATAAGTAATCAATTCCGATAAATACTGAATCTGTAGTCACTATCCAAATTCAGTATTAACCACTTGTATGCCGGAAGCCGAATTACCCTTGTCTGCCAGCGCTTAAATTTATCATTTCAAGTGCCATTCGCCATGATATATACAGGTTGTTCAAATTTCAACCGTTTTTACCGATTTAACTACTGACTCTGATTGACCTAATTGTTCTCCCAGAAGGAGTCATGGGGGACCATGATTTATTAATAACGTGGATCCACGTTCCGGCATACAAAGGGTTAACTAAAGAACGCGTTTATAAAAAAATATACATATATACAGTATGATCGATTCAACAAATGGATCAGCGAAGACAAATCTGAAACCGTAATACGAATATTTGTTCTTTGGAACTAAGGTTTAAATTGTTGAATTAAGAAAACCTGCATTCGAACACTCATAAGAATCTAGAAATTAAATCCGGTCAAGTTTCTGTAAAAAAAATAGTTTTATCGTACTTGATAGTGTGGGTCACTAGGTGCTTTTGCTATGCTATGGAATCTTGTATAAATAATAAACAGAAATGTCTACAATTTTAATAACTGGCGAAATATTAATATATCAGTTCATTATAATGCATAAATTATTATTTGAAAAGGTTACTTACATGCTTATGGATTGATCATCCTGTGTATTATATGTATATAGTCGGTATTATTAGGACTGTTTAAGACACTTGGTGAGACCATTTTAGTCTACCTGGTCGGATCACGTGGAATTTTCTCCAGTTGGTTTCAAACATCATTGTATTCATAGACCTAAGGGAATTCTAGCGCATTTAATGTTATTAAAACTTAGATAATTAATTAAAAAGCAACAAGCTGTAGTTAAGTTAGCTTTTGCCTTCGACTGCTCCTCTTTTTAAGGCGTTGAAATATTTCTATACTAATATTATAAAGAGAAGAGATTTGTATGTATGTATTTTTGTATGTTTGTAATGAATAAACTCAAAAACTGCTGGACCGATTTTAAAAATTCTTTCACCTGTAGAAAGCTACTCCATACAAAATTGCCGTTTTCCATGAATAAACTCAAAAATGTTTAAAAAATAAATGTCACCCGTACCTATCTTCCTCTGACGAATATTAAAAAAAAATGCTGAATTAATCCAGTCGTCTGTGTAATTCACGTGGTCCTCAAGGGAAACTAAGCGGACAGACCAAGATTTTGTGATTTTTTTAGTAGGAAGTACATACCTACTTTTTTTTGTATTCATCAAAAATTTGGATCAAAATCAAAAAAGTTTGGATAGTGATTAAAAATTTAGCTTCTGTGCTTGTTTTTTACTTATTAGTGAAATATCTGTTAATTTTATATTCATTCAATTGGTAATAAGCACGAATTATGAAACGACGTGTACATTTTTTAAGAAATGTAACTTTAAATTTATTGGAAACATTGTTTATGGTGCTGCCCAATGTTAGAAATTTATTATGTGCTAAGATAAATTGAATAATTCAAAAGGTGTTAAAAGATTTTGCAAGAAGATTTAATCTTGGTTCAAGATTTCTTGTCGAAAGGTTGTTTTTTTTTATTGACCAAATTGGGACTATTGTTTAAAACTTATAACCACGATAAACAACACTCTATTGTATAGTACTTTCACTTCACAAAGCTTGCACATTCTGTGAGACAGGAGTGGAGTGAAGATATTATTTAATCCAGAGCAAGTAAAGTTATCTATGAAATGTATACCTTAATTTTCATACAAATTCCTTTACGCCAAATACTAAAAATATCTATTGTTTAATGAAAATGTTACAAGAAATGAGACAACACAATAATGGCTTTGAAAAAAATATATATTATACTTAAACATGTGAAGAACTAATTGTATTAATTAGAATTTTCGTTAAAGTAATAGAAACTCCACAAAAAAAGTAGAACACAAGAAGAATTTGACTTTTATTGAAAATTCTCTAGAAAACGGCTTATTGCGCGCTTATGAATCCTGTACCTATTAATAAGTTAATGTCAGTTTAAAAAATTGTATAAACAATTTTTTTTGTGTATTCTAATGGTAAAAACAAAAAAACACAATTTATAGGCCTGTTGAATTGTCTCCGCCGCCAGCGAGTTCTATTGTAAATGTCATTTGCCCAAGTGAATCCCAGTGTTAATTTAGTAGACCTTGTCATAATTACATCCATCAACTAAAGCCCAGCACAGACGTGCCTATAATATATAATTATAGCAATTTACCACAAACTGTGGACGATGCTAAAACATATGTTTCGCTTTATAACACTACAACTGTTCTACTAAGTACACGTTGCTATAATATTTTTACCGTAATTACTATATGTCCCTTATATGAGCAAATTTTTTTTTAGTTTCAATGTATTATATTATTAAAACATACATTTATATGAAATTTCATGTTTTTATGATCACGGGAACCTGTGCCAATATGACTTCAAAGTTTTGCTTAAAATACAGTCACAATTACAGGGATATTGTTCTGAAAATCAGTTTTTAAAGCCTCAGCTCACCTTTCGAGACTGTACGAACTCAAATTCATCAACACTGAAACTCATTGCTTCTATTGCAGCCTGAAAATGTAAACAGAATCTCGTATACTTAATAGACATGTAGGTACCCAAAGCCCCAACTAAGGTAGGTGTCATAATAAAATCTTTCCTACCTACTTAAAAGCTGTCGCGGGTTTAATGACAAAAGCTCAAGTACACTTTCGGTGGAACTACTGGATAATGAACAGTACGACTCTTGACCTTGAAATGGCAAAATATCTTGCGTGGATGAAAATTCATCTATTCCTTTGTCAAATCCGTTCTTCTTTGTCAGCAAATTTTTTATCTACACTTACGAGGCAACCCGGATGTTGCTGTAAGAATATTTTATCCATGTGCAATATCAAATAAATTATCGTTTTATATGTCTCCGCGACGTTTAAAGATATTTTGCGTTTTCTTAAATTTTTTTGCATATCTCGCCAAAAAGGCTACTGTTTTTTTAACATAATTTGGTATCTACTGATGATACATTCACGAATCACAAGGTTAGCACTTTCATTTACGGTTAATTGAATTTCCCGAATATTTAAAAACGAAAACTGCTAGAACCTGTAGATTTGACTGCAATTTTGCCCCAGTTATCTGATGTTTTATATTATCTCACACTAAATAAAAATCTTTTTTGGCACTTCGCGGTTCAACTGCCACCATTTTGAAAGCAATTAATAAGTGTGATACCCACCACCTAAATTGACACAACAATGAATAATTATAATACGTAGGTACGAGCCCGTTGTCCAGTAAGACTTGTATTAACTAACGTGTTTAGATGCAAGCCGGCACAGGTTCTCGTTTATGGAATGAGCTAAACTTGGTTTGATAGTATAATTTAAAAAAATTAGCCGTCACGGGACGCCTGGTAGATGTGAAACATCGAGTGAAATAAAATGATGACCGTTTATTTATTTAACGTTTATTTTTATTGAATACAAAAATTTAAATATTTATTTCAAGTTGCAACAACCACCAGCAATCACAACAACAATCACCACGGCACGCGTCGCCACACTACGCATAGACTTTATGTATATACCATCGTATAGCGTGGTGACGCGTCGCCACGCTATCAATCAATTTCACCTACGCCTATAGATGTTTCACATCAAAAATAATTAGATAGTTTGCGTGATTTTATTACCTGGATTTAATAAATAGAATACTTTTTATCCTGGAAAAATGTTAGGTTCCCGAGCGATCGTCTAAAAATATAAAAAATTCAACGGCACTGTCGCGTCGTCGTCCCAACGATATAAATGATAGAAGGGTTATTTAGGTATATTTTTAATTTTTCAACGCAATCGAAGTCGCGGGCATCAGCTAGTATTAATATATATACATATATTATAGCTACCTCTGTGCTGGGCTTAATTAGTTTATTCATATTAAGACTTCTTCTCAATACTCAATAATATATTAATAATTTCTCTGTACTTAATAATTTCTCTCCTCTCACCGAATTTATTAATTAGCACTTGAATTTAAAATACATTTTTAACGAAGGCTGTGTTTATTTATACTTCCACTAGACACCATTTATAAAATAAAAGACAAGATTTAAATTTAAAATGTATTAAAGTAATTTTGTGGTAACAAAAACCTGAGGTAATATTGAGTGATTACTAGTGTACAATACATACAGAGTCTTGGTACTCTGTATATTCCTGGTAGTTCAACGTCACTATACTTATGTAAATGATACAATGGTTACAACCCACATCACGACATTGCCTACTTACTACCCAAAAATAGTAACATACTTTTAGGGAAAATAGGTTTTAATTTTACTCGATACAGATTACTTGAAATTTCATAAATCATCGAATTCTAGAAAACCTATGACTCCAATGTATTAGTTACTAGAGCCTGACTAGACACACGTGAAAAATATGTACCTATGACTTATGGCTTGATTAGTACTAGCTTAAAATATAAGAACTTATATGAATACATCTAGATAAAATATGTACACGTAATAGCCAACCAGATAGCAACCCAACAATAAAAATCCTTTGAAACAGTATTTATATTCACCTTTTTGTCATACAATTAAATGTAATAAAATTAAACAGTCTTATGTACGGACCAGACTTTGCAACAAAATCGCTAACGTAACCAATGATCATAATGGGATCTTCTATTAGCAAAGTTCCACTATCGACAAACAGATTAGATAGTGGCAACACTGGGTAGAAAGCACTAATTTATTGTAAGTGGGTATATTATTTGGTACCATAGTAGTACGTAATGTGCAGAGTAAGACAGACCTATCTATACATGGAACCTCTTCGGCGGTTTAGGACCACAATTAAAAATAACTATTATTAAAATGTCCACTTTGTGAGAGGACCACAGCATGGAATGTCCACTTCAACATCAGTAGCATTTTTCAGTAGAAAATACACCATATATAAGTTTTGCGACCTTGTAAATACAGAAATTAGGATTGCATTACAAAGGGATATTCCATGAAATTGACCTTTTTTTTTTTAAAATGAACATTTTTTAGACATTTTTAATTGTGGTCTTAAAAAGGCATGGGACTGCATGTAGGTACATTATAAAAAATATGAAATTCAATGTAAACGATAACTATTTAAAAAAACCATTTAAGTTTAAAGGCAATAACTTAATTTGGGTGCGTTCTCTTGGTACCTGTTCTGCAATATAATTAGCTAACTTAGTAGACAATTTCGAATTATCAAACAAAACGCACATTTTGCGATGATAGAATCCTATGAGTAATAGCGACTGTAGGCCACCAAGTATTTAATCTTGATTATAGCCCTTCTATGTTGAAGCAATAGATATTGTACATAGAGTTAAGTTTATGTCCCTGAAATAACACTTTTATACTTTTTTTTTTTTGCGAAAAAGGTTGTCAGGCAAGCTAATAACTCACTTTATTATAGGTGATTACTGCCACTTACAAGTAAAACCACTCTGTTGGATAAACAGTGAGTGGTTGAGTGGTATCGTTTTATTATGTATGTAGGTATTGTTTATACCTTATACATGAGTTTTACTTTAGTTGGGCAATGAAACGTTGAGAACTTTTGTCACATTCATGCAAACAAGTAGTTTTTTTGTGTCATAATATTAAATTTGATATTTAATTCACTATTAAATTTAATGAACTTAGATAATGATTCATAAATTAAATTAATAAATAAAATCCAATAACAGTCTACATCTCAAATAGATCCATTGCAGCCTGGTTCTGTGCTTATTTCCCATTTCAGTACTGGACATGGCTGTACTGGTACTTTAAATGGTTGTCCTGAAACTACTGCTTTCAATCCTGGCTGTACTTTTGGCGGGAGGTACGAAATGGTGAACTGAAATTCAAATTAATTTATGAAATGAATAAAGTGTGCAGAGTACATTTTAGTAGCTACCAGTGGCTAGCTAACCAGCCTACAGCACTATAAAAGATGAAAACTAGCAGGTTGAATATCGACCTGATTCAACCTGCTAGTTTTCTAGCAGGTTAAAAAAATTCATATGTATCAATTAGGGCCTATAAGTATCCTAATTGATACATATGAATTCTCACTTATAAGTCCATGTATGTATCTGCTTAGATTCAACGACAAGGGACAAGTAATTATTGGATTGGTGAAGTTTAGATATTATAACGACTTTCGATAAAGGTAATGTATTCACACATATTCATAGCCTCAAGTCCCGGTATCCCCTTGGATATACATAAAAAAACACACAAAAAAATATCTGCATTGCTAAAAATAAACACATCAAAAAAGTCTAAGCAACACATACAAATTTCAATTTTACAATGTGTTTTCGCATTAAATCCTTAGTGTTTTCTTATTTATATTAATTTTTAATGCTTTTTTGATATTAAACCTCAATTGGTTTTTTTTTAATAATCTTAATTAACAATAATTACGAGTAAGTACTGTATGTACGTAGTACAAAGGGTGCCTAATCAACTAAACTTAAACTAAAATTGCATAAATTAATACAAAGTGTGGCCTCCTCTGTTAATGAGAACTTGCTGGCACCGATTATTCATAGAATCGATGAGACTGTTAATGTTATCCTGCAGCAATTGTTCCCAATGAAATTTTAGTAAGTCCATCAGTTGTTGGGTTGTTGTCACTCCATCCAAGTCCTTTAAAACACGTCTCTGGAGCATATCCCATGCATGCTCGATGGGGTTGAGGTCTGGCGATTGTGCAGGCCAAGGCAATACCAGGATGTTTTCCCTTGCCAAGTACTCCCGTGTGTGCAAAGCTGTATGCGAACGCGCATTGTCATGCATCAACGTGAAATCGGAGCCAAGCGTTTGTGCGAATGGACGAACATAAGGCCTTAGAACATCCTCAACGTAATTTACAGCGTTCATGTTACCATTTACAAAAACAAGCTCAGTTCGTCTGTTCTTCATAATACCCGCCCATACCATAACTGTTGAGCCGTTGTATGGATGCACTTCCAGAACGCACCTCAGTGTTTCAGTATTTCCAGGATGACTGTACTCATCGCAAAATAAAATTTTATCCCATTGTTCCCGGGTCCATGTAATGTGTTCCCTACACCATTCATTTCGACGAGCGCTATTCCCGTGACGTATCGGTGGGCACCTAATTGGCCGTCGTGCTCGTAGGCCATATTCATGCAGTCGATTTCGCACAGGTTGGCAGCTAACAACAACACCACTTTAATTTTGTTGCCTTAAACCTATCTCTCGGGCGGTTAACATCGGCTGGTGTCTTGCAGTCAGTTGTATGTATTGATCTTGCCGTGTGGTTGTACACCTTTCTTGACCTGGGTGCTGCTCAGCAGGATCTCCCGTGTTAGTGTAAAGCTGATGAAGACGGCAAATAACGCTTATGTTGAAACCAAAATACCGAAATACCTGAGATTGACTTATTCCCCGCTTGCAACATCCCTACAGCTCTTTGCATTTCATCTGCGTTCAAATGACGTCGCTCCATGACGTAAAAAATGTCTCAAAATCCAAATTTGTTCAAAACTTTTTTCAAATTATTGTTTAAATCATAAAATTGATACAGAATACTAAATTTTAATAAGCAAAGAAAACACTATAAAATTCGGACAAATGCATTCGCTTTTGGATTTGTGAAAAAAAAAAAAACAAATGATACTCGAATTTTTTTACAACCAGCCAGTATGTCCTCTAGATCAAAAAAGTTTACATAGGTATTACCTACTTGGTAAGAAATGATATAATAATTGATTAATAATTTGAAATAGTATGTGTTGCTTAGACTTTTTTGATGTGTTTAGTAATAAACCCAAAAATACATTAGAAAGAAACAAAATACAATTATTATCGAAGTGGACTCTATAATTTCTTCTTACCTAATGGTACAAGTTTCAACCAAGAAAATAAAAATAAAATGATGGCCTGATCTACATGATTGATCTCCTTTCGCCCTTTGTATGGGGGACAGGGAATGAGTTAAAAAGCGATGGCCGATGGTAGCCAAATATCATCAAGCAGACCATCAACCTGCCTGATAGGAAAATTACCATTAAAGAATATAAAAAAATTACCTTTGGTCTATCAGTTTCTGTCGACATATAACCAATACACATAGTCTTTGTTGTATGACCCCAAAATAACTCCCCCTCACCCACTTGAGGGTCGAACTTTAATGCTAATGTTCCACCTAATCTTTCAGGAACATCCCAGAGGAAGGGTGATTGTAGGAATTTCTCTTTCAAACATTTATCTAGTCCTAATGTTGGGGAGGGTTCCAACAGACTTTCTGCTGTATTTTTTGCCAACTGTGTCCTTATTAAATGCTCTCCACATCCGGAAGTGCATGCGGCGATAGATGGCGACACACCATCCTGACTCATGACGGCCCACACACCACTTCCAAAAGAAGCAGCTTGTCCCACCCGCCCTTCATGTTTTAATGAAACTCCACCCGAACTGGCTCCCGATGCTACAATTCCATTTGAATCAACACAAATAGCACCAACAGTATCCAAAGGACCAAAACTAATATCATTTTGTATGGAGTATCGCTTTAATTTTCTCTTGCAATGTTTGTAATTGCGAAAAGCGCGTGATGATACCATTTTCTTATTGTCAACTATTTCCAAACCCATCCTCTCTGCCCAAGATCTGGCTCCTTGTCCTGTAAGTATACAAGGTGGCACTCTACCAAGTGAAAGATTATCACATTGTTTTACACAGAGATGTTTTGCCAAAGTTATGGGATTCCATACGTTGGCGACTGCACCACAAGCTCCAAAATGTAGTGTTTGCCCATTCATTATTGATGCATCACATTCCACAGATCCATCCCAGCTTAGATTTGATCCATAGCCTGCATTTGTTAAGGGGCTATTCTCTAATTCTGTAATGTAAAATTGCTCATAATTCATAAAAAAAATATGTAATAAATAATTACTTACTATACATATAATAAAATCATAAATGAGCCCTGTCTGTTCATTAAAGATCTTTTCAAAAAAACAATTTGTACATGTTAAGAGTTCAAAGAATAGTTTTTAGAATTTTTGTCTGTTCGTGATTTGTGTATGCTAATCTCAGAAAAGACCTAATCGATTTGAATGGGGTTTACACTGATGTATTGCAGCAAGCTTCCCGTAGCATTTAGTTTTTGTTTTATTCCAATCAATTTACAAATAAAAAAAGTTGCGCGCTATATGGAATATCACATGTGCGAAGTTGCAGGCTCAGCTAGTCTATAAATTAAAATCAATTACCACATATCTGACAGAGCATCACTGAGTACATCACGGCCGTTTATGCTTTTTTTTTGTTGTGTCCATAATTGTAGAAATTTGGGTGGTATTTTTATATGAAATTGACAAGGCAATGACTATCGGATCTGCTAGTATAAATAATGTTGGGAACATACATACCAATTATAGCTCTTTCAACAGCTTCCACTGCATTATTGCCTTGCTTCAAAGCTTCCACTGCTTTTCTACAAGCTACATTACAAGTTTTTTGATATTCTTTCCTCAAAGTGTCACTGTGATAGCCAGCACCTACAATTTTTAGGTCTAATTAATTGAGATTTCTGTAGCGATTATATTCATTCAATAAATGAAATATTCAACTTACCACAGTGCAGAGCTATAAAACCTTTCATTGTTTTTTGCAATTTAATGTATTAAGAGGTTATCTTCTTTTTAAAGTAAACATTTTACAATTAATATACAAAATAAAACCACCTTTATTTTAGTCTTATTTAAATTAGGATATTGTAACTAAAAACTTGCGTCAGTGAATTTGAAAGATATACACGCGAGATAAGTAGCGAATTAACTGTGTTTTTTAAGAGAAACTAAAACCAAAACAAATTATAGAAAGAAAGAAACAATCAAAGAAAAGAATGCACAGCAGACAGAATTATCAAATCAAATCTGTTATTCAAAGAGTATATAATCACTACGTTTCTGTTATTGAACGCAGGCACGAATTGTGATCGTAGAGAAAAAAAGATTGTCTATTGTCTGTGAACTGTGATTATTATCGATAGTCCATGGTACAGAATATTTCATAAATTGACATTTGCATTGCAATATCATATGTCATCAGGGTTGCCAGTTAAGGAAATGCAATTACTATTTTTATTTCAATTTAAAGGTTAACAGCCTTTTATCGGTGATAATATTTTATATTTTAGATGAAAAAATTTCTCACGACTGTAAGTGTCCATACAAACGGTCGTTAGTTAAACTGTTCACCACTCACCTCTCAGTTGATTAATTTCTGGGTTAATCAACTGATTAACCAACTAAATTAATCAAAAATTAATCAATTCAGTTGATTAATTTTTGACGAGCCCGTTGGATGAGTGGTTAGGGTGCGTGCCTTAACGCTCTGTTCTAGGGTTCCCGGGTTCGATTCCCGGCAGGGTCAACTTTGAAAAATCAACTTTTAAAATTTGGCTCTGGTCTGGATTTGGAAAGTAGTGGCAGGGCACACTGCGTTTCGCAATCATTTGGGCAGCCCGTCTGGCGGCAGTAACCACCCCCTTACAGAAGACCACCGTGAAATAACAGCACGTGTGTTGTTGTGTTTCGGTGAGTGAGTGAGGGATGCCAGGGCCCATTTCCCTATCCACTCCTAATCCCCTATCCTGAATCCTACTGCAGTTGGCAGCGCACTTGCAGCAGCTTTGGCGTTGCTTGTGTTATAGGCGACGGTAGCCACCTACCATCAAGTGGACCGTCAGCCTGTCTGCCGACCTGACATAAAGAAAAAAAAACAAAAATAAACATATTACACATATCTGTATATACATATTATGTCGGAGTCGGATTGTAGAAATCGCCATATTACATTACAGCTAGCTGTTTTAAAAAACGGGGCCGATCAACGATAAGTCGGATAGCATTTGAAAACCCGAAGCCACCGGTAGGCGAGACAAAATGTTGTATGCCATAAAAAATAAATATTTAAAACTCTTACCAATGATCAGTAAAAAAAGATTAGGAATTTTCATAAAAACAGTACATTTCATTAAAACATTCCAGTGATATTTCTTGAAAATTTATCTGTTTTATTAGAAATACCGTTTATCGTTTGTACTTTTTTGAAATAAGCTTAACTTTCTTACTTTAAGAAAAAATCTAGTTACTTACAAAGTAATACCTTTTTCCTTATTAAAATTTATTTTCCATTACACTGTTTCATTTCGTTAGTATGATCACCAGTCACCACGATACTCGGTGTTACGCTCGACCGAAGACTTACCTTCGAGCCCCACATTAAGCGCGTCTGGGACAGGGTAGCGTTCGTCCTGGGTCGCCTGACGTGCCCCATAAGCAGGCAGAGTACAATGGCCCTTAGAGATAAGGTGACATTATACAAAGTCTGTGTCAGACCAATCATGACGTACGCTAGCGTTGTCTTTGCGCATGCTCCATATCCAATCTCTCAAAATCGTCCAAAACCGATTCCTGCAGAGAGCTGTGGGCGCTTCATGGTACATCCGCAACGTCAAGACCGCCGCGCTGCTTCGTACCTCCGAGCGCCTGCGAGGGACCTCCCGGCCCGGAGACCACTTGCTGACCGCGGCCAACGTCGTGGCTGTTGCAAGTAACCCAGGGCTAGCCGGTCCCTCATAGTTAAGCATTAGTTTAATTTTTATGTATAAGGGTCGGGTGCTTCTCCCCCCCCCCCCCCCACAACAACCGGTGACGGTTCCAAAGTCCCCTATGGACTAGAACCACACTCTTCTGGAGGGGTATTTTAGTGGTTAAAAATCCCACATAACCTCTAAGGACATTTGCATTGTCTGTGGCACTTGTTCATATGGTATATTTTCAAGATTTCTCACCTCGTAAAAAAAAACCCCACCGTATTCACGAATTGAGTGGGTTAACCGTTGATCGCCGTTGACATTAACTCCTTGCGTTTCCCAGTCCAGAGCGTCTTGAAAACATTTTCATGCGTTTTAAATAATATAGATACATAAATTAATAATTTTATTATTGGATATTCTTGATAGGTACCTACTATTTAAATATGAAGAATAATGAAGAAGGGACTTTTTTACACATGACATGACATACAGCGGCAGGAGTTTCCTTTTAATCGCCGCTAAATACATAATATATTTCTTAATTAATGAAAGTTTTTGAACGAATTATATGATATAGATTGATTTAACTTCATTTCTAACTTAAAATGCTAAATGGTAGCAACCAGAAACCTAACATCTACATAAAATTAAATTTATGTTGCAGCTAAAACTTTGTACAGCCCTAAATTTGTTTTAGATAGTGACGCTAGGATAGTTGTGCCATTTAGTTCCATTGAACACAAATCTAAAACAGGATCTGTTGCCATTAAGGTCATGGTGTTCACTCCATTTATTCCATTGAGGTACAACATAGAAGCACTTTCTGAATAAGCCGCCGCCCATTTGTCGCCCGATGTCTTAACCCAAGTAGTACGAGACAGGAAAGAGGTCTTTAATGAACCTTGAAAAGTTTGTTCCAGTTCACAGTTAATGTGTTGTCTATCATCATAAATTTTTATTACACTCAATTTAGATCGCTCATTTACTGTTGCACGTGATGATATAAGCAATCTTTTTGATTCTCGGTCACAGCTCAACGAACTAAAAGGGCCTTCAACGGGAACATGGTGATATCGCCACTGTCCAGGATGGAATTCAGTCCAGATTAAGCATGAGTTTTCATGACAAGCGACCAAGCCATTCAAAGTCGACTGCACAGATATGACGGGCGAAATGTCCGGTGCGGAAATAACTTCTAGTACTTTTGAAATATTCCTCGCATCGTAATGGAAGATACTTCCACCTACGCAACCCAGGTAGAAATGTTTAGGCCTGTAATGGTCCCATGTACACGACCATATTGGCTTTTCAGTTTTTATCCTCGAAACGGATATCATTTCTTGGTCAATAATTTTTGCAGTTTTATCCAATGATGCGGTTAGCAGTAAGTTCAGTGGCTGGGAATATGCCATGTCTCTGATTTCTTTTTGATGCAAATAATTAAACCCACCGAACTTATAGTCAATGAGACTTGCTTTAACAATACCATATTTAGGAAGATGGTTATTGGTTTTTCTTGAAACAAACAGCCCATTAATCCTACAGTTATACGCCATAACCCTAAAGGCACCATCCTTGCAAATTTCTAATGTACTCTCCAGTGGAAATCTCCAACTTCTGGCACGGGACTCCGATTGAGTATTCATCAACATTACCAGTTGTTCTTTTTGAAATGATAGCTTTGTTTTTAGTTGCTCATATTTCACTTTTAAGAGAGTAATTTCTGATTCATTTTCTTTGATTAAACGTTCAGCGTATATTAATCTCAAGTCTCCGAGGTTAGCTTTTCGTTTGCAAACCGGACAAGAACGTTCTTCAGAGGGTTGGTCTTGAAGGCTTCTTACTATACAGCTTGAACCAAACAAGTGTCCACACTTAAGGGAGACAAGTCTGTGAAATCCTGAATTCGCCCAAGTTTTGAGGCAAACCGGGCAGGTTGCACCAATAATCTTTTGCAGGTCTTTATTCTTTTCATCGATAATAGGTAAGGTGTTTGAATCATCTAAATCTTCAATGTTTGGTATATTTAGAAAAAGGTCCATCTTTGAAACGGATTCTTCTGACATTTTTTCTACTGCTTTATTTGACTTTTATTCTGAAATGAAAAAAAAAAGAACTAATGAAATATTGTATCATAAATTAACGCTTCTAACATTCGAAGCGCAATGGTTGTATTCGCGGGACTTACTATAAGTACATATCAGCAATAAATATTATAAAGGTTTTGCAACTGGCCCGATTCGGTTGTCTATATCTATAGGTACATATAATAAAATCGAAATCGAGCCGTGACTGTCTGTGCGTTTGTGCACGCTAATCTCTGAAACGGCTTAACCGATTTGAATGCGGTTTTCACTGATGTATTGTAGCAAGCTTCCCATAACAAAGTGTTTGTTTCATTCCAATCGGTTCATAAACAAAAAAGTTACGCGCTATACCGAATACCACGCGTACGAAGTTGCGGGCTCAGCTAGTTTTTTATATATTCGTTGTAGTCCGAGGATTTAAATATTTGAAATACGATAAATTGTTCAATAAGTTGCTAAGATTTATATCAATTTGTATTCTGCCTATTATTGGCAATATATAACGATAACCAACTCGGTAAGATCATCTCATCGCAACTTATTCCTCGCCATGCAATTATGGAGCCTTAATTTTATTTTATTTTGGGATGATAATGTGAATGTATAATTAATTTATGTAAATATATTGGATTATAAACAATACCAAATATTTACATAAATTAATTATTATACTTTCACATTGAAATAAAAAATATCAATTATTAGTTAATATTATAAATTGTTAGAGAGATAACATTTATTTAAAAAAAAAAAAAACATAAGAGTGTTAAATTTTACTCACTTTATATACTCAGCACTTTGGACTTGTATAATGACGCTAATTTTAGTTACAACAGTTAATATTCCCAAAACAACGAAAGTAAGTACAACAGAAGAAATAAGCAAGTTATTTGTAGTAACAAAGTACCTACTTATTTGCGTAACAAATAAGTAAGTAAGTGGGTACAGTAAGGAATAAAAATTAAAAGCTACCTTACTAATTTAAAAACAATAGTTTTTTATTACCATAAATTAGGGCTGCCATAAATGCTGCGACGCCGAGACATTTAGAACAAAATACTCTAAAGAAAAATTAAATATATTTAGTAATCTGTCACTTAACTGTTTTTTGTATCCTCTAACACATTTTCCTCCTGACATTACAGTAATAACTGATTACTATAATGTTGATTAGTTTTTCAATCAGAAATACTTGACTGCGCAAAAAAGAGTGTAAACTTCTGACAAGGGATTAGCGAAACAAATCGACTACCTATAGCTTTTGGGGCATTTTCTTCATTAGGGAAAAATTCTTTCAATGGGTAAACTTCAGTATACGTTCATTTGCTTGAAGTAGTGAAAGCCACCGACTTCTGGACTTCTAGTAGCTCGGCTCCACTCAAGTTCACTTGCAAATCGCAGACGCGGCACTTACGCAGTGGT
The DNA here is from genome assembly GCA_910589475.2 of Bembecia ichneumoniformis. Taxonomy (NCBI): domain Eukaryota; kingdom Metazoa; phylum Arthropoda; class Insecta; order Lepidoptera; family Sesiidae; genus Bembecia; species Bembecia ichneumoniformis. The sequence goes on from OU342531.1 coordinate 2,641,534, forward strand.
GTGCATGCCGGGACAAATGACTTGCCGACGGACACAACGTTTCAAACGGGACTTGTCCCGAGACTTATGGCAGCCATAAAATAAATGTAATATTATTCTGATTTATCTAAAACGTTCTGATTTATCTAAAAGCAAAATAACAACTTTAATCATCATCAGCACGTTCTTCCACTGCCCTCTCCTAAGGCTCGCTACCAAGCACGATCCTCTGCGCTATGCATCTTACCAGAACTTTCCTTCATGTTATGTTAAAGGAGTGCGTAAATTATTTTATTAAAATACAAGTTCATCATCAGTTGCAACATATTCCTTTAAATTTAAAACCTGTAAAGTAACATCATTATAAAATAGTAGCTTTTACCCGCGAATTCCTACGCGTCCCTTTTTCTTTATTCGATCGCTACTAAGCTTCACTACTGCCTGAAAATTCATCAAAATTGGTTAAACGGTTTTGGAGACCATATAGGGAACCTAATATACACATTGTTTTTTAAATATAAAGATAAAATAGTATATTTCATTACAAGTTCGGAAAGGCTAAACTCGCAAAGAAAATTTCTGGAAAATGGCGCCAACCGTAGGAATATAAGCAGAGATTTTTTTTCTTCACCCATTCTGGTAGGCAAAGGAAACTATGCCCATACAGCCAAGTCTTCAGTAGAATTTTTTTATTGATATGAAATGAAAATGAAATTTAATGAGATGAAATGAAATGAAACCTAACCTAACTCATTCAATCAAATCATTAAATCTGATATTGAAACAAATTAGTAGCTTCTTTTTAGAAATATACGTATTTGCATGAATCATAAAAACTTCTATGAATTTTTTTAGTAAATACTTCATGGTTGGTTTTTTCTTTTTAATAGACATTATTTTGACAGTTGGGAAAGAGAATGCACGAGTTCGGGAAAGGTAAAAAAAAAGCACGAGTATGTAATAGCCAAAGATGTTGTATTAGTATACAATTATCTTTGGTAATAGCCATATATTTAATGGTAATGGCCTACATCCCGAACGCTATACGTCCCTGCAATACGCCACTTTTTGAGCAACTGTATTAAAATATAGATTTTTGTAGTTCCTAACTCTAAAATAATTCCTTTCTTGTACGAGAAAACTTACGAGCGATTACTTTTTCAATTATTGAAACTCGATGTATATTTAAATCCGTTTGAAAGTTCGAAACCTCCGTTGAGTATGCAACATTAGTCTATGGTACACAATACCTATAGTCCGCGCCATAAATTAAATTGAAACTTAGTCATTAACGCATTTTTCCACAGAAATAATATGAAAACGCGAAACAGTTCACAAGTACATCTTTTAATTTCTGATTAAAAGACACTGGTGAACTCGGTATTATTTGGGAATATTAGTGCATTTTGTATACGTGCCATCGCAAAGGGTACTAAGTTGCGATTTGTATTTTATAATTTAAATACAGGTTAAATTCCAAAAACCTTTATGTTCGACTTCATACCAGTGGTTTTAGTACTATCACCATAAATAAAATATTACTTAACCAATATTATTAATTTACTTATAGTAACATTTTTATCGATGCTATTCACATCATGTGTTTGTTTATGTTAATACTCTGTGTGTATAACACAGAACAGTACTGTTGTAGGTTACATATGTGGTAATCAGACGTCCCTGGCCACAACGGTTTAGTTCTAAAGTCAAATCTTGTTTTGTATGTCAAAATGTAGAAAAACTGTAATTGAGTTGGTTTAAGGTATTGTGAAATGTAATGTCTATTTTTTTCCTTGCAACAATAATAAGTTTCTGTAATATATCCACTGCTTTATTTTACTCTTAAATTTTTAAAAAGTACAATACATTAAAGAAAAACATAAGAAAAATGATAGATCCAAGAAGATTATATATCTATATAATCTTCTTGGATAGATCCACAAAAGGAAAAGGGGGACTAATGCTGCCATCTATCGGTTGCTCTGGTAAAATTTGTAGCGGGAATTTTAAAAACTCTCTTTATGTAGTATCTATAGTACTAGTGATTTTTTTTAATTATCTTACATTTCAGATACATATTTATGGAATATGAGAAGATTGATATTCTCGATGGAACAATATGTATCTACATAAAATATAAACAAATAGGAAAATAAAACTAATAAAATAACACTGCAATGTTATTTTACTTAAATAAAAATACATTTAAATAAGTGAAAAATAGCCTAAACTTTCACATTGATGGTTACAAAAGGTGCAGTTGCTATAGTGTGCAGTGCAATGCAATAGATTACGTAAATGTATAATTATAAATTTCACTTACTTGCAGTTAAAACAGAGCATGTTTACCCATGCTCTTAATCATTTCGTGATAATTTAATTAACAAAATAAAGAATATTTCTTTAAACATAGATTTCACTTTTCTATTACTTTTTTGCTTCATCAGCAAAATAAAATAATTTTCTTTCAAATAGGCATAAAAAGATTTTATATATGAGATCTTTACCTACCAATGAAATTTCTGTTTTGTATGGGAAAATTGAAAACAATTTAAAGAGTAGTTAAACCAGGTGAGCGAACGGACCAAGGAAAGAGCACATCTCAGCCAATCAGCTTTCTTAGAAATAGATTAGGTGATTTTCCAAAAATTTATCAAAAAAGCTAGTTTGCTAGTTTTACTAACATAGGAAAATGTTAAGATTAATGGAGAAAAACATACTTTACAGATGTGTATAACAAGATTTTTATGATTTTTTTATAAACTTGTAAAAATTTGTAAAAAAATTAAAATTAAGTAACTAAATAAATTATAATATTAAATCCATTTATTTCATTATTATAACAATTGTTTTATTTATTTCCTGCAACTTCCCAAATATCATCTATCCACCTTTTCACAATTCCCTTCAATTTCAAAGCAAAATTTCATGCATTTGTAACTTCAGTATTTTTTAATGGCAATACTTATTACTTTGTCTGTTTTTTTTTTTTAATTCAGAATGCTCCTTTCCTATGCGCGTTGATATATTACTTTATTTTGTTTGTGCACACCCAAGTTTGGCTGGCAGCCAGGTAAAGATTCATCTCTAGTACGTATCTTTACAGTAGTACAGATGTTTTGCCAAAGCTTTCTTCAAGGCCTCATCAGCAAATTGTCTATTTATTAATACACAAAATCTTTTAATACTTATCAAATATATTTTAAGATGCTATTAATAAAAAAAAACATTTATAAGGCTCACAATTCTCCCGGCAATCTTGTAAAAAAGAATAATTTATATTTAATAAAATTTTATTCTCCATTTAACTTTTTAAAATTTTGTTCATATCTTATATTGCTAGAGTATCATTACATTCACTTGCGCTATGTTCTACACTGTTGCAAAAAAGTTTACAAGCTCCTTTTTAAACTATTATACTTTTTAAAATACAGAAATAAATGTTCATTGGACAATCCTTATAACCAAAATATTCTTACATAGTAGGCATTACAAAACGTTTTATTAAAAACTCACTGACATAAGCATAGCATAGCATGGAGTTCCATTCTTTCCTCAAAAAAATCTTTGCATTATCATGAAACCCACTAAACTCCATTCAGATATATTTACTTTAGATATTAAAAGATGTCTAGTCTGTACATGTGACTTCCCATTTTTTCTAAAACCAATATATAATTATTAATTAGTGAAATGAAGGAGTCAGCCGCACACTTTCTTTTTTATTGTAACAAAGCTCATTATCTTCGTTATGAAATATAATGTTATCTTTATACCTACACATGTGTGTTAAAGCTTGAGTTAGTTTTAGTTATGAGAAATAAAAAATGTGTTCAGAGAAACTTAGAATATAATTTAATATAAAAATAACATCTACACATCTGTTACCCTAAAAGTATCTTGAATGATTTAACAGTATCTAAAAGTTTATTGTGAATAAGGTAAAGCTATTTTATGATTTAATTAAGTGCCTTCTTAGCCGTCAACATGACACCTCCTACTACAGCTACAATAGTGAATCCTTGTGCTAAGATTCTGATTCGCATCATTCTTTGAGACAGTTGTGATTTGCCTGTTCTGAATGCCCAGAGACCATAAGATAGAGCAGCAGCTGTTGCAAGTGCTCCTGAAAATAAATATTTCAATTACCAAATAAATTAAAATTCTACTATATAATAGACTACATATATTATACTAAGTATATCTAATCTATTATCAATACTAATATTATAAATGTGAAAGTAACTCTGTGTCCGGCTGTCTGTTACCTTTTTACACCTTAACTACCCAACAGGTCACCATGAAATTTTGCATATACATTTTTACAGAAAAGGACATACATACTCTTCAATCCAGAAAATATGAGGTGTTAGATTTTTTATTTTTTAATGTGTATATGCCAGCTACCATACTAAGTTTAGAAAGCTGAAATTTGGAACACAGGTTTATTTTATAACGTGAGCATCCGCTAAGAAATGGGTTTTGTAATTTCACGATGCCGGGGGCGGAACGCTAGTTATTTATAAATAAAATTTAGGTAAATACTATTTCAAGTAATTAGGTACCCACATAGTAATTGTTGATGTATTTTGAACTTGAATCCTGGCTGACTTTAAAAAACATTGTTTTTAAAAGTCAGCCAGAATGTTTTCTTAAAAAGCTAGATGGAATATATGTCATTGGTGTAAAAAATTAGTTGAGAAGAAAAAGACTAACAAATATGTGTTTTTTATAGTTTTCATTTTATTCATGTATTATACAGAAAAGACAATATAATGTGCATATAAATATTGAAAAGTGAAGTTTTATTAAATAGAAATATCAAGGATCCCAAAACGCAGTGGCACATTACAAGAAAATCGAATAAGAGTAATTAGGTATAATAAATTCCAACAGTACTCTAATTATTGTTAACACTGAAACAATTCATAAGATTGTTCTCACCTATTGGCACGAACGGATTTTCTGAAAATTTTCTGCCGAATTTGTCTCGTGCTGATTCAGTGTGATGTGTACTTCCCATCTCTTTACGTAATTGTACCCAATCTAAATCGTTTGGCTCTTGAGAAGTCATATTTTTTTCAAATTTCTACAAAATATGCAACAAAATTAAGTAAATAGGTAAATAATTAAATATAGATATTTTTTTATTTAGATCTATGTTTTAGAATTTTAGATTATCATTTGACTTCCGTTTTTTTACTCTGTGCTGTCAGTTGGTTGAAACATAAATGATTGACATTTGACATTGACAGTTTTGACAATGGTGTGTTCCTGGTCCCAACCATAGAAATATAACTAAAGCATAGAACTCTGACTAAAATAAAAAATCAATATTTATAGTGTGTTGCTCCTTACACTTTCGCATTGTGACCATCAGTCAAAAAGAGATAAACACACAAACTTTGTTCTTATTTTTGATCGGCGTATCGAGGTCAAACGCCAAAATTGGTCCCTTTACGTACTTGGTCCCGTTTTATGATACCCATTTAAAGAAGCTAGCTAACCGTTAACAAATGGTTTGCATAAAGTGTCAACTTATCTGTATTTTTGCTTTGTACATATGTTCTGTGACATGAGTGACAACGTTTTTGTTTATTTTTTGGTTTCTGTATCAAAATATAATAAATCTAGCATCAAATCAATTATAACACTATTATATTAGATATCCGTGAATTCTGTGATTATAACAATGTCTTGTTCAGTGCCAGGATGTAAATCTAATGCGTCCAGAAAACAAAATGAGGATATGTTTATAAGTTACCATCGGTAAGTGATTTTGTTTTTTTTTGCATTATCAAAGTCATGCAGTAAATATACTGAGAAATTGTTTGTATAATAAGGACCACTAATAAATTATGTTTCTTGAATTTACGTAATATTTTAAGAAAAGTCAAGTGGCCAGTACTTGATAATTGATAGCAAACTGCATGGAGACGTGAACAGAACTACTGGGAATTCAATTCCCATTTGTTCTGTGAACAGAACTAATGGTAAAAAAAATCCCATTAGTTCTGACGAAAGAACTACTCAACAGAACAGGTGGGAATAGAGGCTAATTATAAATAATCCCTCCTATAACTTTCAATATCTGTCAATGAGTGCATGTGGCTGTCAACATGACTCAGTCAAACCATCATCCATTTTATTCTGATCTGTCAATCAAATCTATTTAGTTTGTGATTCATTCAATCAATAGGAATAGGTGTTAGGTTGGTTGTGTGAACTTGTGTGGGTACTTTGGGTACATAAAATTAATACTTATTTCCTTTTTATTGACAAGATGAGTTTTGGTGCTTTTAAAGTTATCGAAAACGTAAGTTTTTCTTAAAATTCATAACTATTTAGGATCCACTGTATAGTGGATCCTTTTTTGTAAATTTACAAACCTTAAAATATACATAACCATTGTTCTTTTGTACACCTTTTAAAGATTTACCTAGTTGTTTGAGACCAATACGATAGAGTTTGAGCTGTTTATTTAGAATAGAAATGTTATAGGAAGTGTGCATTGTGTTCTATTGTAACTTTTGTTTAGTGTTATAAAAGCATTTGATCAAATTTGTTTGTTTCAGATGGCTTCCTCATCTCTAATGTTCACTTTAATTTTATCTCAAAGTGCGTCTTGAGCTAGCACCTGCTTATTTACAATTTGATTATATTTTGTGTTATTTTACAATTTTTTTTTCTTTGAATGTTTTACATCTATATAGTATAAAGTATTGTATCATTTCTGCTCAATATTAATTTTTAAAGAAATATAGATTTGTGTCTAAATCATCTCAATTTAAATTTCTCTGTTTTGAATAAATTACTACTAGAAGTTGTATTACAGAAATAATTAAAAGTGAACAACATGGCTTCTGATCCAGAAATTAAGGATGGATTTACAGCTTGGATAAAAACAAAACAAACCAGGTAAGTTTTTTTTGTAATTTAGTATCAACATATGACTATTTACTTTGTTGAATTTCATTCCCTTCCGAGTTTTTAACTGCCTTCAAAATGTGTTATTAATTTTATTATTATAAGGCAAATAAACTTGGAAATACTTGGAATAATAAAAGCAGGCTGTAAATTAAAAAAAAAAACAGTACTAATGTTTAATTCATATAAATAATAACTTTAATTGAATTTTAGTTTTAAATTTAAAGAAAAGGCTAAAATTTTAAATATAATCAAGGTGTGTTTACATTAATTTCACTCTTGTTACTATGGTCGAGTGTATATACTTAATCTATTACAAATTTAAATTATATATTTTATAATGGCAAAAGTAGCATATGTTACTCACTGATAATGTAGCTTTCTATAGGTGAAAGAATTTTTAAAATCAGTCTAATAGATTTTGAGTTTATTCATTACAAACATGCAAAAATACATAATATATAAAAATCTTTTCTCTTTATAATATTATTATATTATATTAGTATAGAAGTGTATAGGTTTCTGCACCTATGATCTATGGATGTTATTATTAAAATGATCTTTTATTTTTATGTCCATATGTATTCTTGCCTCCTTATCGTCATATTATCGAAAGTGGTGTTATCTTTCAAGTGAAAAGCATTGGAAATATTTGATTGATATATTACGTAAAGAGAAATAACTTTGATACATTGCTAAATCTGTGGGTAATGTATCAAGAGCATAATATTTTTTTTGTTAAGGTCCAGGTAGGTCCATCACCTTTCACACAAGTCTTAAATTTTTAAGTTTTGTTATGTTTGCTCAATTGACCCAGATGTGATATATCATGTACTATGTATTCCATCCCTTATTTTATCCTATTGTATAATAGATATAAGTCAGTCATTTAATTTTTATTATCTCAAAAATAAGAGATTTTTTGGCTCTTATATCATGAAATTTTTTATTTTATTTATGATTAAATTCAACACACTGCGCAGGCATGCCAAGTACGCGTTTCCGTGTTGTATTTCCTCCTTCTAGATACCTGTCTGCATTGTTTAGTGCTATCTGTCAGTACTAATTTGTAAAAAAAAATTACAGAAAAATATTACTTTGGTCATAATATGTATTTCCCAAATTTGTTAGTCTTTCTGTGAGAATGGTGAGTTTATAGAGCTAAATCTGTCCTGTTAAAAAATTAAAAGTATAAAAATAATTTATTTAATAATAATAATCAAACAACTTGATAACCTTTCGGACCTTGTGACTTACCCCCAGAACAAAATGAATGATAAGCTAGTAATCTGTCCGTTTTTTAGCAAATAATATAATTCTTAAGTAGGTAACGTTGAATAAATCTGACTTTTAGGTTTTGTTATTTCTAAAATCAATTTGTGAAGTTGCTTCTTTTAATTAAATCCCCTTTTTATTATTAGATGCATATTTCAGCAAACAATGGTTAAGGTCATTATAATTTATTAATTTAAATGCAAGAGTGCTAACATTGACAACACATTGTCGAAGTTGCTGCTCTGTATTAAAGGTCCCGGGTTTGATTCTCGGCACGGCCAACTTTGGAAATGAACTTTTTAAAGCTATCTCTGGTCTGGCTCTGGCAAGTAGTGGCAGGGCTCACTCTGTTTCGCAGTCAATTGGGCGGCCCTTCTGACGGCAGTAATCAGCCCCTTATGCCAGCCATACACAATCAAGCCTATATGTTCATTCAGCTTTATACGATTGGCTTGAACATGATCAAGCCCATTGGACGGTAAGCTTGAGCGTGTTAGCCTGGTTTTACAACAGAAGACCATTGTGGAATAATAGCATGTGTGCTGTTGTGTTTCCTCGAGTAAGTCAGAGTCCATTCCGCTATCCCTTCCTATACGTAATCCTAGTAAGGTCGTCAGCGCACTTGCAGCACCTGTGGTGTTGCTCGCGTTAATAGGCAATGGTAGCTATACTTACCATCAATTGGACCATCATCGTCACGCTGTCTGACGTCCTTTACATAAAATAAAACAATAATAATCAAAGTGTAAAATGAGTATTCAGTGTATCTTATCCTTGAGTTGACAGAACTCGATACCGTGTCTTATAAATTAACACGTAATATTCTACTCTGAGACGATGTTTGCCAAGCAAGGCGTGTTTTCACTGTAATATACAAACCTCTAGTTTTAAAAGTCATGTGACGGTATTTGTATTTGTGTATGACGTCACGCACTGTTTACCGGCTGCTATATCGCTATATAGTCAATGATCGTGAAAACCTACCTGCTTTCTTTTGTTTAATTTAATAAACTTCCAACGTGACGAGATAAACGTTCAGTGGCTCTAGCATGAGTTTACGATACTACACTCGCTAGCGAGAGCGTAAAACATTTATATGGAAAATTGATAATTTGACATTGACAGTTCACGATTTTCCATACTAAATTTTTACGTTCTCGCTAGCGAGTGTAGAATTAGTGTAGTATCGTAAACTCATACTAGAGTCTCTGTTGTCATTTCCTGATTTTTTTTATGTCAAGGTTAACCATAAACAAACACTTTTTAGTTTATGTAGCATGTTTGCAAACTTTTAGTTAGGAATAGTAAACAATCAAATAAACAATAAAGACAGCCAAGTGCCATCATCTTTTCAACTAACATAAACAAAATTTATACAAAACTAGCTTGTGCCTGCGACTTCGTCCGCGTTGGAAAATAAAATGATAACGCATATAAAAATATATGAGCAATATAACCTATGATGACATTTATTTTTATTTTAGACTTTTAGTAGGTACAATAGTTCATTATGGAATAAATGGCATAGTAAATATTGTCAGTTATGATTAATGATTTGGTATTATTGATTGAAGAAGGCAGTAAGTGTATAGCGCTTTTAAGAAATCACACTGATTGAATATTAAATTTGAATTTTCATCCATTTTTCGTACTATTTAATCCACTTCGGAGATGAAATAGTATGAACAGAAATGGATAGACAAAAAAATATGAAAACAATAGTATGGCTCCAAGAAAAAGTAGCCTTAATTATTATAGATTTTATTTATTTGTATAAATTTTATTGACTTTAAATAATATTAATTAACGCTTGGAAATGTAACAGAAATTGATAGTCCAGGAAAATTTACTAACAAATCAAAATTTGAGTTCCTCAGGAGAATTTTTGATATTTAAAAATTTCTAGAAGATATGAAATAACGATGGGTGAAAGAAATTTTTGGTAACAACCTGTATAAGAAGTATGAAAAAAAAATTAAGTGTTTTTTCCAAATTATACAAAAATTGCAACAGTTAGAAAAAAGTTTGAGGTAAATATTGTAGAGAATTATGTTTTACATAAAAATGTTTATAACTTTTTTTGCTAAAATTAAAATTAAGAAAGTTAGGGAGGTTAGAAGAAATAAGGGTTGATAGTGCATTTTGAAATAAAATCACAGCATCGACCCTTTTATTCTAACCGCCCTAATTCTATTCATTTTAATTTTAGAAAAAAAGTAATATGTGACCATTTATTTCAAACTAGCGGCCCGCCTCGGGTTTCGCCCGTGGTGCAATTTTTATATACTTATATGAACATTCCCTGTTTATCCCTCTTTCCATTAGTCAAAACCGAATTAAAATCGGTCTACCCATTCGAAGGTATGTACGACATTTCGAAGATCCATTTTTATTTATATAGATTAAATTCTCTACAATATTTGTCGGAAACTTTTTTTTTAACTGTTACCATTTGTGTATAATTTGATAATAAAAAACAAACCTATTTTTATTTTTTCTACCCCTTCTACAGGTGGCATCACAGTTATATTATATAGCATCTTCTATAGAAGCTTATATCAAAAATGCCCCTTAGGGACTTAAATTTTGATTTGTTATTAAATTTTCCTGGCCTACGAGGGCTTCTTCATGACTACAACATATTGTGAGGACATAATTTAAAATTTCTAATTATACTCGAGCAATTTGAGAATATCTGGGTAAATGCCAAAATTAAACAACAAATATAACTTTCTACCGCGCTTTCTATGAGTGTCGAACAGTTGATTTTATGCAATGCGTCGATGGTTACACTTCACCTGCTAAATTACAATTTGCTTATTCTAGGTAAAAATTAATTAAATTAGAGAGGTAAAAAATAAGAAATTATCGGCGTAGATAAATATAATTAATTTACTTCGGCCAAAGGAAATACATCATGTAACTTTGGTTCAGAGCGCGAATTTTGTATTTTTCTCACACATACACGACATAGCAACATAGCTACAATACCTACCGACGCAAGAAAAGATAGTTTGATTTAATCATATGCCTAGAGAAAAAATCCTGCATCTCCAACTGTTTAATTTCATCATAGTAAACATAATATATATAATGTAGAATATGTGCAATTTACATCTTTATTTAAAAATAGCTGATGCCCAGCGACTTCTTCCGCTTTGAAAAATCTTACTATCTTTCCTACTAATATTATTTGTGAGGCTGGGTTGAAGTTTGTTACTCTTTCACGTAAAAACTACTGAACGGATTTGGATGAAATTTGTGGCACACAGTTTTAATACCTGGATTAACATATAGGATACTTTTTATCCTGGAAACATGTTACGTTCCCGAGGGATCGTCTAAAAACATAAAAAATGGCCCATTTTTTTCTATTTAATTTTAGAAGTTAATCTGGGTAATAAACTATCTGCGTGCCATTTTCATCCGGCTGAACGGTTTGTGCTTTCCATACATCCTGGAAACCTTTCGCATTCATAATATGACATACTTAGGACTAGCCGACCTGACAGTCGTTACTCTGTCAGATTCATGATAAAAATACCATCCAAATTTCCGACTTTTCCTTAGATTTTACAGAAAATTTCTTTCACATTTCACAAAAAAAAAAAAAAAAAAAACGGTCGTGATATTCTTAAGTGATGCTCCTTCATACACGTGACAATTAATTTTTATTTACATAGATTGGAACACATTAGAAAGATTCTAGTCATACAGTTCACAAACAAAAATACAATAAAAAAAATGATTAACTTATTTTTATTTATAACTAGCTGTTGCTTATAAAATACTCATGGCCCGTCCCGGCATCGTAGGTACGGGTGGACATTTATTTTTTAAAGATTTTTAGTTTATTCTTGGAAAATGGCAATTTTGTATGGAGGGGGGTAAAGGGCGGAGATGGGGACAGGGCGAGTAGCCTATGTTACTCGCTGATAATGTAGCTTTATATTGGTGAAAGAATTTTTAAAATCGATTCAGTAGTTTTTGTGTTTATTCATTACAAACATACAAATCTTTTCTCTTTATAATATTAGTATATATTATAAAATATGTTTAAACTGAATTTATTACAGCATAAAAGTATAGAACAGTCTAGATATATGTAGAATATAGAGTTGTTTAATTTGTAATAACACGATGCCATAATGCAAGCGACTTGCAATAAGCATTTATTAGATATTTCCGAGAGACTGAGTGACGTAGGTCGCTGTTGCAACATCGCTATTCAAACGCGCGATAGCATCGAGGCCACACTGTACAAATTAGGAATGCATTCGCCAACAGTATGGGAACAGATTATCACCGGGTTTCTTGAATGTAGTTCTCATTATATACGAATTACTTTGTTCGACCTTTTGAAACCAGATATTCCTGTTTGACTATCCGTTGAAATTAAACTTCTGAAGGTTGCTCATGTTTACTCATGTTTAGTATTTTTAAATTTAAAAATAATAATATAAAGTTTTATTGGAAGTTACATCCGTATTAAAGGGAATTGAATCTGTGCTTATTGTTTCTTTAGCGATGAATTCAGGATTTAATAATTTGAATGACGTCATAAGAACATTGTCACGTTGTCCCCTGCCACTATATAATTTATACATTGTATAAAGACATGCAATAATGTTCTAAGATCATAAAATATTCTCCTAATTTAAATTTAAATTAATATTCCAGAAAAAATTACTAACTACTAAGGGGGGCATTTTTGATATAAGTTTCTAGAAGATATGAAATATCTTCTATGGCTGAAAGAAATTTTTGATTCCACCCTTTAGAGCCCGTTGGATGAGTGGTTAGGGTGCTTGCCTTAACTCTGCTTGGGTTCCCGGGTTCGATTCTCGGCTGGGTCAACTTTGGAAATAAACTTTTCAAAGTTGGCTCTGGTCTGGATCATACTGCGTTTTGCAGCAGTCATTTGGGTTGCCCGTCTGGTGGCAGTAACAACTCCCTTACGCTGTTGTGTTTCGGTAAGTGAGTAAGGGATTCCAGAGCCCATTCCCCTAACCCTTCCCAATCCCTCATCCTTAATCCTACAGTAGTCAGCAGCGCCTTGCAGTACCTTTGGTGTCGCTTGTGTTATATGTATGCGACGGTTGGCACCTACCAACAAGTGGACCGTCAGCCTGTCTGCCGACCTTAACATAGGGGTGTAAAAAATGAATCAAAAAGATGAAATAAAAAATTTCTTTCACCCATCGATATCTTCTAGAAGCTTCTACATATTATCTTCTAGAAGCTTATATCAAAAATCCCCCCTGAGGACGCATATTTTGATTTTTTATTAAATTTTCCTGGAGTAAGTATCCTATTTGTTTACAATTTTACTCAATGATTTTGTAATTTTGTTTTCTCAACATAATATTTAACATGACATTTATTATTATATTGTAATTAAAAAATTTTATTTTATTTGTTAAATTCTTCAAAGCGTATTTAGTCTTCAGAGCTCTTCAGAGCGTATTTAGTCTTGTCTACTGCAATAAAAAGTTGACCGTGAAGTTAATTGTCACGTACATGTGTGATCGAATAATAAAATTCTTCAAATAGTAACAGTATGTGAAAGTACATTTGAAGGACAATCGATATTTATGACGCGATACGAAGAGACAAATCGATCACCGTATTTGTCACATAACAGATAAGGTTATTTTGAGTCGTTGGTATTTGCATTTTATTAAATGTTTTGTTGCTCTTTTATTCCAATTATTACTTAAACAGGTTCCCTCGACGAGCTCTTCGAATCTCTTTAATTGATTCTCCTAAACTAATGTTTGTAGGCAGTTTCTATTTTTTTTTATTTAGGTAAGTGGGTACTAAAAACTAAACTAGCGTCCCGTTCCCGACTACGCACGAATGCATTTTTTCTGCAAATTATAACCTTCCTCGTTTAACTCTCGTTCCATTAGTGAAAACCGTATCAAAGTTTAGGAGTATTAAGCGGAGAAATAGGCAGACGCGAATAGCGACTTCAATTTATAATATCTAGAGTAGATGAAGAAGTAGAAGAAGAAGAAGAAGAAAGAAATGTGAACTTCATATATTTAAAAACGTTTAAAGACTAAAATTGATTTCTTGTAATATCTCAATTGTATCATGTTTATAGTATTGAAATGCCTTAGTTCTTATTGTCTATCTTGCGGTCCACTGACAAGACACATGTAAAGATTTTGGCGTGTTATCTTTTTATCTTTTAGTGGTTATTTCTGTCTGCTAGAGTACTAGTATCACTTCGTCCATTGCTGAAATATTGTGATCGCCACGTAAACTAAAGCTCTCTATCTAAACCTACCACGTTAAGAAACTGTACTACTTTTTTGATAGAGGCATTTTTCACATCTTCACAAGTCATTGTGTGGCTTCCTAAGATGTGACTGCGCTTGTGCATCAGGGGGCCACACTTGCACAGGATATGCATTGGTGTTTCCTCTGCCTCATGGCAGACGTATTGGTGAGACCCATTATTTTAAGGCACCTTAAAATGGCGGCTTAAGAGGCGGCAGTGCCCCGTTAGTGCCCTAGTTAGCATGCACAAATTTCTCTTACTATAGTACGGTCATCTATGAATGCGTTTTTGACATTTCTTTATGTCCATTGCAAAAAGTTCATTTCCGAATAAACGATACAGAAAATGTATGGAATTGACACCTGTCAGAACAGCACTCTTATAATGGCCGGAGTATAAGCGACATAGCCTGATTTGTCACGTTTCGACTATAGGTTTTTATGAGCGCTTTGGAATGGTTCAACCCTGGCAAGTTAGTCCAGCGTTTGTAAGCACTGGTTTAATAAAGCACTGGTTCCATATGGTCCAGTGAGCTAGGCTATTTGGTAGTCCGCACATAGGATTAGGACCTATTAGCCTACCTTTTACGCCTACACGAGCCAATTCGTCGGCAAATTCATTGCTTTCGATCCCCATATGGCCAGGTACCCATCTTAGGACCACTTTGTTCTTGCGCCCTAAGGTATTTAAGTAGTTTTTGGCGTGTTATTCACCATGATATTATTTTGACTTGTTGAGTTTATTAAAAGATAAGGAGTAGTGTAAGCAAAATTTATGTTATTTTGCATTTAGTGCTCGGCAACTAAAATCAGATAGCAAAGTGTCAATATTTTTCTTCGCCCCTCACGTTTTCGCAATCAAACAACTTTGTTTTTAATTTAGGATAATGTCCGATAAAATTTAATACCTATTATCATCAGATTATTAATATTATTATGTTTTTAAAATCGGATTTTTTAGAAAAATTATTCTTGACTAATTAGTAGACATTAGGAATACAAACGCGTTAAAACGGAAGGGCATAGGTGGAGAACATCCCTCTTTATTGATACTCTCATCTATCGGATGATCATGTTCGTTGACCATGGATCTACTTCCCTTAGCCACCTTATTCAGATTATTCAGATTATTATGGTTCAGTGCACGAGTATATGTAGATTAAAAAAATAATCAAGCTGTAGAAACAAATACGTTACCCGCCATAGGACACATGTTAAGGTCGGCCTTCCAATTTAAAATCTGTTCCATTATCTCCGAGAAGTTACAAAAATTCGTCGTGCAATATTGCATCTCAATTGGTGGTAAGTTATTAGGTTGAGCTCATTTTTGTAAAAATTGTATTCGGTGTGAAGTTAGTCCTTGTCTTAAGTGTTCGAGTATTTCAAAATTGCTATATCCATCCGGTCTACTGGTGGTATATATATTGCAACCTAATACAACATCTTTGATTGCAACCCTCTGGGCAATCATTGACAAACTGGCATATTGACATTTATTTATTTATTGTCACATGGCCTCCAATGAGGCAGGCATCAAACAAAAACACACAACAAAGGACAAAGAAAAGCAACAAATGGCAGATGCCGCCGCAATTACAGGAGGCACAGCTTGCACCAATAAAAAGTCCAGAGTAACATCTCAATAAAAAAAAAAAAAAAAAAAAAAAAAAACAAAAAAAAATACTAATTAGATTGTACAGAAACAGACAAAATCTATAATACAATTAATAATGTCATTTTACTGATCTTTTAGCATCGGTCAATTGTCTGAACTACGGACGACTCTTTAAATTTTCGAAATCACGTCGTTATAAGGGTCGACATCGTGACTTAGGCAGTTTGAAACGCTTGTAAAACGATTCAATGGAGAAAAACATTGACATCGATAACTGTAAGGATTTAAAACCCACTACCTATCTTATCTAATTTTCCCTCTTAGAAAGTTTTATTGTACATATAATATGATCTGAATTAATTTTTCACTTATTTTTTCTAAGGCAATCTCTCTTGGTTCTTGTAGTGTTATCTTTGTATTATCGAGTTCAATACTTTGATAAAGTTCAACGTCAGATATTATTGTGCTCGTGCTTTTTAAACGTGCATTAGGATCATGACTTTATCTTGTTATTTTTTTGTCTTTCATCTTTTATTATCATGACAGTTGCAACAATCTGCACAACAACAAAACTTTTCTGTATTTCTTTACTTTTTTTTTACTTTAAGGTCGACAGACAGGCTGACGGTCCACTTGATGGTAGGTGGCTACCACCACCTATAACACAAGCAACGCCACAGCTGCTGCAAGTGCGCTGCCGACTACAGTAGGATTGGATATGGGATTAGGAGGGGATAGGGAAATGGGCTCTGGCATCCCTTACTCACTCACCGAAACACAACAGCACGTATATGTTGTTATTTCACGATGGTATTCTGTACCACGTTGTTCACGGTGTTATTTCACGGTGGTATTCGCCATCCGGCGTATTTACTTCGCACACGTTATTACTTACACGGTTAATGAATCCCTAGATAATTTTGCTATGAGTTCCGAGTTCTTATAAAGATGGTCGCAGGCAGACTGGTCCTGATGGTCGATGGCTACCGTCTCCTAACACCAGGTTTGTAAATGCAGCCTGCAAGCCGCACTTGCAGGTTGCAGCGGTTGCAGGTGCGTTGCCGATCATGCAAACTTTTAAAGCGCGCTTGAAGGCCCAAATTGTAGCTAGACGGAAAAACCTCTTCAGAGGTTGTCTTCAGGTTGTCTTTCTCCCTTCAGGGAGTTTGTCTCATCCGGACCTTTGTTTAATTGCTCAAATTAATCATCCTTCATTTATTTTTAAAAACCCACGTATGGTCCGCAAGCCATCAACAGATTTTCATAATCAAGTTCCTCTCGGGCGATAACTCGTAAAATCCTTCTGAGAGTTGTATCATGAAGTTTTGTAAACATCTGCTGTTTCGTGGGTGAGTTGAGCAGCAGTACCCTCCCATACACGTAAAAAAAATTTAGTCAATTATAGTCAATTATAGAAAATCAATTATATTTATCAAATTATCGTTAACCTAATATCTTGAAGAAAAAAAAGTCAGCTGCGAAATAAAGTGGTGGATTATACGTCAGTTGTTGACATGAACTTGAATCCTATTATGAAAAAATAAAAATGTCAGCTGGCTGTATCGCGGTGTAAACATTGTCAGCTGATAACTTGAAGGGTTTAACGCAGGAACCAGATGGGAGCATCGGACATGAACCTGAAACTTTTTTTTCTTCAAGATTTTAGGTTAACTATAATTTGATAATTATTCCAATCGGGAGGAAATGACTAAAATTTTTTTTACGTGTATGGGAGAGTCGCAGTTGACGTTCACAAGGCCTCATGATACAACTCTCAGAAGCATTTTACGAGTTATCGCCAGAGAGCACCGAGAACTTAACCAGCCGAGAACTTGCCTTAGTACTCCGTGTCTGAGAGGAACTAGGTCATGGAAATCTGTTGCTTACTTGTGGATCTAATGAAATGAAGATAATTATTTTAATTATGATTATGACTTTTTTCTTATTTTTTTATTATTACATACTTATGATTTATATTTCGCACACCATATGTGGTAGTAGGTACATGCTAGGATGTTATTATTGCAAGATCTGGTTATGCATCCATGTACCTACAGGCAAATAAATGGTTTGATTTTTTATTGGGGAAATCTTCATCAACAAAAACTTTTGGTTTTATATGTGCACATTTATTTCATATTCAAATATTTATATATATATATATTATAAACTAGTTCATATAACATAACAATACAATTAAACCTAAACGAAAACCATTTTTTTATGTCCCTATCCAACTTCTCAAAATACACTTCTGTCAATACATTTTGTTTTTATATTCTTTATTCTTTTTAAACTATGAACTATATAAAGTTTTATATGCCAGTACAAATTCTCATCTCTAACATCCCCTCTGAATTTGACTATAATAAAACTTTTACTTTGTACCAATACTGACTATACTACACCAAAATAATCTGACTGACTGTACTTCACCAAAATAAGCTGACTGACTGTACTATCTATTCACCTATAATATCTATCCATCACATACATTACTCAATACCTATCTTCAAATACATTAACACAAACACAACACTAACCCTAACCCCCTAAATATAAAAACATCACCTTCAAATATAAAACACTAACTCATCATATAAAACACTTATATTCTCTTTGAACTTCATCTTCATCTTATATGAAGATCATCATCAACAACATCTCCACCTTCAATTGCTTCTCTATATAAAACTCATCTTCATCGTATAAAACATCTTCACCTTCAATTACTTCACTATATAAAACTCCTCTATCTTTAAACTTCAAACCATCTCTTATTTCAACATTTACTCCATAATGTTGAAACCATTTTTATGTCCCTATCCAACTTCTCAAAATACACTTCTGTCAATACATTTTGTTTTTTATATTCTTTATTCTTTTTAAACTATGAACTATATAAAGTTTTATATGCCAGTACAAATTCTCATCTCTAACATCCCCTCTGAATTTGACTATAATAAAACTTTTATAAAACCCCAACTGACTGTACTACACCAAAATAATCTGACTGACTGTACTATCTATTCACCTATAATATCTATCCATCACATACATTACTCAATACCTATCTTCAAACACAACACTAATTCCTACAACAAACTAACCCCCTAAATATAAAAACATCACCTTCAAATATAAAAACACTAACTCATCATATAAAACACTTATGTTCTCCTCGAACTTCATCTTCATCTTATATGAAGATCATCATCAACAACATCTCCACCTTCAATTACTTCACTATATAAAACTCCTCATCTTCATCGTATAAAACATCTTCACCTTCAATTCTTCACTATATAAAACTCCTCTATCTTTATCGTATAAAACATCTTCACCTTCAATTACTTCACTATATAAAACTCCTCCATCTTTAAACTTCAAACCATCTCTTATTTCAACATTTTCCCCCTCGAATCTATAATCCTTTCTATATTTCTCTCTTCTCACCAACTCTCGATATTGCTTTCTAATAGTCCAATACAGCCATCAGTCATCAAACTAAATTTCCTGAATCCTTTCGTAAATAATTTTTATCTCCATCAAATCTTTCAAAATATATATTCCATTTTCCTACATATTAAAATTTCTACTTAATAATTTATTCTTTTCAAAATCAATTTTGTAAAATTTTTCACAAAAATGTCATCAATTGTCAAATCAATAAATTTTCAATTTTCGTAGCCATCTTTTAATCTCCTTTTCATCATATATAATTTTCAATACTTTCTTCATTTAAAAACATTTTCTCTCCATAACATTTTCTCTATAATTTTAATTTCTTCTCTATAATTTACGCAGTGGAAGCGTGCTGGGCTGTGCTGGGCCCATAACCTTTTATTGGGGAAATCTTCATCAACAAAAACTTTTTATATGTGCACATTTATTTCATATTCAAATATTTTTATATATATTATAAACTAGTTCATATAACATAACAATACAATTAAACCTAAACGAAAACCATTTTTATGTCCCTATCCAACTTCTCAAAATACACTTCTGTCAATACATTTTGTTTTTTATATTCTTTATTCTTTTTAAACTATGAACTATATAAAGTTTTATATGCCAGTACAAATTCTCATCTCTAACATCCCCTCTGAATTTGACTATAATAAAACTTTTATAAAACCCCAACTGACTGTACTACACCAAAATAATCTGACTGACTGTACTATCTATTCACCAATAATATCTATCCATCACATACATTACTCAATACCTATCTTCAAACACAACACTAATTCCTACAACAAACTAACCCCCTAAATATAAAAAACATCACCTTCAAATATAAAAACACTAACTCATCATATAAAACACTTATGTTCTCCTCGAACTTCATCTTCATCTTATATGAAGATCATCATCAACAACATCTCCACCTTCAATTACTTCACTATATAAAACTCCTCATCTTCATCGTATAAAACATCTTCACCTTCAATTCTTCACTATATAAAACTCCTCTATCTTTATCGTATAAAACATCTTCACCTTCAATTACTTCACTATATAAAACTCCTCCATCTTTAAACTTCAAACCATCTCTTATTTCAACATTTTCCCCCTCGAATCTATAATCCTTTCTATATTTCTCTCTTCTCACCAACTCTCGATATTGCTTTCTAATAGTCCAATACAGCCATCAGTCATCAAACTAAATTTCCTGAATCCTTTCGTAAATAATTTTTATCTCCATCAAATCTTTCAAAATATATATTCCATTTTCCTACATATTAAAATTTCTACTTAATAATTTATTCTTTTCAAAATCAATTTTGTAAAATTTTTCACAAAAATGTCATCAATTGTCAAATCAATAAATTTTCAATTTTCGTAGCCATCTTTTAATCTCCTTTTCATCATATATAATTTTCAATACTTTCTTCATTTAAAAACATTTTCTCTCCATAACATTTTCTCTATAATTTTAATTTCTTCTCTATAATTTACGCAGTGGAAGCGTGCTGGGCCCATAACCTTTTATTGGGGAAATCTTCATCAACAAAAACTTTTGGTTTTATATGTGCACATTTATTTCATATTCAAATATTTATATATATATTATAAACTAGTTCATATAACATAACAATACAATTAAACCTAAACGAAAACCATTTTTTTATGTCCCTATCCAACTTCTCAAAATACACTTCTGTCAATACATTTTGTTTTTATATTCTTTATTCTTTTTAAACTATGAACTATATAAAGTTTTATATGCCAGTACAAATTCTCATCTCTAACATGATTTGATTTGATTTGAAAAATAATTGATATTTTTTTAACGCGTCGTCGCGTCAACAATGCGCAAATTCGTCCAGACTGTGGACGTTTCTATTCCGAGCCTGTCTTTGACCTCTAGATTTGAGTAAGAATTAAACAGTCACGCCGTTTTTTCTCTTGTCACGTGTTTTTCCGGACGGGGGAGTGTGTTTATTAGCAGCTGCCATTGGTCGCTACCGTGGTGACGTCACGCACGCGTTACGCTTGTTATTTTCGCACATTGTTGTTATATTTTTGCGAACATTATCGTGATAAGATAAAACCTACACGTTAACACTTTCTATAGCAGCGGTATAAAGAGCGGGGCTTACGTTTGCCAGTTTTCAGTTCGACGTTGTTGTGTAACGCGTTGGGCGCCCTCTCATCTCGTTTTTATAGCGCGTCTTGAACTCTTTTTTCGCTGTGATATAAATAAGTTATAATTGTATTGGTTCTTTGTGCCCTTGTTGGGTTTTTATTTGGTGTTTTGCTTTAGTGTACTTTTGTGTCGTTTAGTTTAACAGTTATGTTCAGAAAAAGGAACGTGGTGCCATCGTTTGCCTATTTCTTTTCGTAAGTGCTATAAACGGTTCGATAGCATTTTCATATGATTTACTGCTATGTATTTTTTTAATAATTTTCTCTTGTGTTATGTAATTACAATTTATCCCTAACAAATTTAATTAAGTATACGTCGTTTTTGAAATCATTAGGTTTTCTCGAAAAAAGTCCACCACAGTGTTGTTACTAACCGGATGGAAACATAAAATATAATTTTATTTAAAATAAAGTAAAAAAATTTTCTGTATTCTAAATATAGATTTAGTATTATATGTAGTGCCTATTATTGTGATATTTACTGGAAATTAATTTGTTCTTAAGTTAAAAAAAGAACATCGAATCATCAGTTTATAAATTTCTCATATTTGATTGCACCCTATTAAAACACAACATAATTAGAGTATTAAACAATATTCTACATATAATGTTATTTTATGCTGTATGTGTTTTGAAAACGGGAAGGATTGTTTTGCAAATTATTTAGTTATATAAATACAGACTTGATGATCTTGTTGCTTTTGACTTTAAATGTTCTATACTATTATGTTTTTGTTTTCAGGGATTTCGATCAATTCGCGAGCTCACCTCCAGGAGCAGACGACTCATTTTTCTACATTCGCTATCCAAAGACAGACGTGTTGTTTGCCAAAAAGCAGGCGGAGCAGGATCCCACAAGGATCTTGAGCGATCAAACCAAGGAGTTCGCCACCGCCGCATTCAACGTTGCCAAGGACAAGGATTGGTCTAAACACACGAAGCCCTGCCAGGATGTGATGCACGGAATCGCCCAAATAAACACCAATGCTGGTGAGGAAATTTTACTAGATGGCTCTTTAAAAAAATTCTTTAATTAGGTTAATAATTATAAAAGTTAATAATTATAAATGTGATAAAAGTGATACAGTGATACATGATGAAAGTATTTTTTTATAACATTTTTAGAGCAATGAAAACACAGGCCCTACGTCAAATATAACAATACAAGTCAATGAAGATTGTAAACAACGATTTTATGCATAGGTGTAAGAAAGATTATGATATATGTATATGGTATTCTATAATACAATAATGGCATTAAGGTTTCCTTACTCTTAAAATGTTATAAACTACTTATACCATTGACGCTCTTAAATTGGTTTTAATATCTATGTAATACAACAAAGCACAAAGAAATAAAAGTTAAGAGTAATCTTTACATGTGACCAAAATACAAATTTGTTTTGTTGAGTGATAGTTGTAAAATTAGTTTACGTTCGATTCTCTTGCAGTGCACTCCGCTTCGTTGAAACCAAAGTCTGCTGGAACTGACGACGGGTTCAAGGGCGAAGGGGCAGCGTGCGGTACTTCTGTTGTCAAGGTGAGTTCGATAGACACACATTATGAGTAGCCCTTTCAAACACCGCTTATAAGTATAATGTCACGGACATCGAATTAGATTGTGTTATTATTTCATTCAAACATAGGTACCAATACGCATGATTACTGATTTTGAAAAACTACTCCATGGTATTTCCATGCATTTTCTTTGTTACGCAAAATTTTCATTTCTAAAAAAGAGGTTTTGAAGGAAAATTTGATGATTTAATTAAATAATACAATTTAAACTTCTGTTATGTAATCTGTTGTGACGTCACGCTTTCTTAACTAAGGATTGACAATTCAAGTGACACGGTGTTATTTACGAAAAGGTGACGTCATTCGCTCTGATCGGTATTTCAGTTAAAACCCGCTCACTTATTATAGCCCCTCAAGCTAGTTGGAACTTTATTGAGTTTCATTAAACTAAGTGAAATATAAAATGGAATCAAACTGATAACAAATATACTATGCAAATTTAACGCGTCACATCTTGATAGATGCTTATCAGTACTTAACTTGCATATTTTCGTTAATTTTCCGTGTTGACTGATGCATTACTATATGAGGAACACCAGCGTACTGATTTACAAATAGGTATTTGTTATTTTATATCCACAACTACCAAACATACAGAGAATCACGATATCCTAAACTTAACTTCGAATTTATACCTCGAATTGCTAATTATATAGTTTCTAAATTGTATAACCTAAGTAGAAATTACATGTCGAAATTGGTTTTCAATAATCGAACCCGAAAGCTATTTTGAGTCTCTTATATTTATCTAAAACAAAAGTTTTTGACCAATGTGTGTTGCCAGCGATGACATATGGCCCTGAAACGTGGTCTCTAACTATGAGCCTCATAAGAAAGTTCAAAGTCGTTCAAGAAGCTATGGAGAGGACTA
Organism: Bembecia ichneumoniformis; assembly: GCA_910589475.2. Taxonomy (NCBI): domain Eukaryota; kingdom Metazoa; phylum Arthropoda; class Insecta; order Lepidoptera; family Sesiidae; genus Bembecia; species Bembecia ichneumoniformis. The sequence continues at coordinate 2,665,722 of OU342531.1, forward strand.
TGCTCAGGGTTACACTGCGAGATCGAATCGGGAATGAGGAGATACCGACATAACCCGGCGGATTAGTAAGTTGAAATGGCAGTGGGCAGGACATAGTACGGGGAGTCGACGGCCGCTAGGGCCGGGAGGTTCTCGAGTGGAGGCTACGGACCGGCAAGCGCACCGTAGGACGTCCACCCACGAGGTGGACAGACGACCTGATAAGGGCCGCGGGTCGACGGTGGATCCAGGCTGCTTCTGATCGGTCCTTTTGGAAAATTATGGGGAGGCCTTTGTCCAACAGTGGACGTCCTACGGCTGAAATGATGAATCAATCCATACCTACTATATACTAATATTATTTAGAGGTAAAGTCTGTATGTTTGTTTGTATGTAGGAAGTAATATTCGAAACTACTCATCCGATTTAAAAAAATCTTTCACCAATAGTTAGAATAGAATTTACGTCATTGGTATGTCAGGCGTTATAGGTATCATTTATTTTTCAACGCGGACGAAGTTGACAAATATCTTAACTGACATCGATGATCAACTACAACTGTTTGAATATCCATAACATCGATGATCCATAAGTAATTATTGAATAAATTGAATAATTTAACATTGTTTATTATTTTAAACAGTGTTAAACGGTATTATGAAGTGTAAACACATAAACGGAGTGTAAACAAGTGATGATGGAAAATTATCGGTTGAATTTAATTATAATCCAAGCTTGGTAATTAATTGGTTAAGGAACATTTAATATTTGCTGTACTTAAACAACACATTGTATTGTAGATTTCGCATCTTATTCTCTGTAATCTTTGGAATATATGTACATAATTTTATACATTTTTAGTGCAATTAGCACGAAAATTTAAATGATAACGACTAGGTTTATTATGTTCTGTTATTTGAAACGATTTCTCTAAAGGGGTTATATTGCTGAATTATTTAAATGAAGACAAATATTGCGTCATCTGTGTGTAAAATTGTTATCACTCATCCATAAAGGTGGGGCAAATGTGTCATTTTTGCATGACATTTTTTTAATTGCATCATCTGTTGTAGGTATGTGTGTAAAATTGTTATCAGTCCATAAAGATGGGGCACGTGTGTCATTTTTACTTGACATTTTAAATTTTGATCTCGCATTTTATTCAAATTAAAACGCGATCGATTTCGTCACACTTTTTGAAATTTGATGTTTCAATACTTTTTCATATAATAATTCATTTTCAGCTCAATTTGATTTGCTCTGATTACGCATACATTAAGACAAGCCACCTTAACCACTCGATGGGTTAGTCGCAACGATAACATTTTTACTGTAATTGTAGTCGTAAAAAAAATAAAAAAAGCAACTACTCATTAGCTTCTGTTTTGACTGCATGGATGTTAAGTCTGTGTACTTTGTTAGATCTTTAATGAAATATACATACCGTATACAGCTTCACTGTTTTTGTGGTTGATATTTTTTTAATTTAACTGCCTCAAACCATTTAATAATAATAACAATAATAATAATGCATTTATTGGCTCCACACAATCGCATATAGCCACACAACAATGTTAACCTAAATTATCACACAAGCAATTTTTGTAATTGTGTAAGAGCCTGGTGCCCGTAGTAGCTTTTGAAGAATACCTGTATTACAGGTCGCCGGGTCTCACTCCGCAGGTTGCACACAGCTGATACTCACAAATTGCAATCATATTTCCATTACAAATTTCATCATATTATGTATTTTGTACAATCATTCAAATAAAACTATGATTATTCATATTTTATGAACACAACATTAATGTAGTGCAACGGTATATTTACATATAATTACGTATCAATCTAAGAACCACGACTGTGAGAACAATTTGACCATTTTGAGTTGGAATAAATGATATGATATGATGATAAATGGTATGAGCGATTCTTCCCTCTTTGCAAGGCAAAATGTGTTCTCAAAATTGTCAAGCATGTCGGTATTGTTTGACAGATGGCCAACGAAATGGTGTCATCGGGACGTTCACCGCGCGGGTTCACAGTGGCGGCTCCTATCGACGACGTGGCGGATGAAGCGCCCAACTACAAGCTTATGCAGCGCCGCGGAAGCAAGTCGCTGCCTGCCACTCCCATACCCTCGCCCAGCTCCAGCCCAACGGGCCGCAGGAAGAAGTACACCAACCGGTGAGTTACAGACCGAGCTATGTTCTATTCTTCTAAGACATGCTAGACTTTCTAGACTTTAATCTACATAATATGAGAAATCAAAAATTGCTCAGAGGTGCAGCCCTGACCGGAACGCACGAGCAAGCAACTAAAAACCCTATGGTCTAACCTAACAGCAAAACGGCCTGTAAGCAGCTCGTCCCATTAGAAACATGACATAGTAGCGAATGGTCTCGATATAATAAGGACATGTTAACAAAATATTCTTAAGCTACACTCAATAACACAAACAATTTTTTTTTTTTTGGAAATAAATGCATTTTGTTAATATCTCCTTATTATATTGGGATCATTTGCTACTATTGCTAATTGGACGGCGAAGGATGTTCTGCTCATAGGGTGTCCTTCCGATACGAAGGCATTGAACCTGCGTGTCACAAGTCGAGCGATCACTGCTTCTTTGTTAATTATTACATGAGAATATTCTTTATTTTATTTTTCTATATATAAATAAGAATTTAAAATGTAATTTTACGTAGAGGCGAAGCTTGTGCACTCAATGTACAACCTCATGAATATTAATAAAGCCAGTGGTGTTAAATTATTAAAGTTGTAGCTACATTATATCTGATACTAATACTATATCTATATAAATAAAAATCAATTTCCACATGTATTACGGAGAATCGCTTGAGAACGGCACGACGAATTTTTGTTGTGATTTTAATTGTAAGATTTTTTTTTAGAAAATCCTCATGAAAAGTAGGGTGGTATTTTTAATTGAAATTGACAGGGGACTGTCGGGTCAGCTAGTATACTTATAAAATTTATAGAAATTTAATATTTTACGACATTAGTTATTATTTGAATACTACAAATGAAATACAATTAAAACAGAACTATATAACAGAATATTTTTTGTAAGAAAATGAGCGTAGGGACATTCCTTGCAAAAAAATCCTCCTCTAGGCAGCATACTGCAAAATACATAGCCTAATCATATCACATTAACAGTTTTACATCCCCGGACATTGATTGCCTTCTTTAATACAGTTTCCTTAAAATGTTACCTTAATTGCTTTTTAAGCAAATGACCGTTACTTCTAATTCATACATGTAATTAAAAACATTCTGATGTCTTCATGTACTCGTAAACCGTTGTTCAATTCTGGAGTAAACCAGTGTACACGTCATCACAAGAGGCAAGTGTTCTTGATAACTTTGTTCAATCGTTGAATTGATATTCGTCATGGTCTCAATATAGAAGTCTTGTGGAACAATATTATTCAAGTGTTTTCAACTTTTACTCAATAATGTAATGTGACGATTGTTTTATAGAAAGATAACATTCAATCAACTTTATGATATTTCCTTATCACGAAGTCGTCGACGACAGATTGCTACAAATTGAGTGGTTGCTCATGGTAACGCGTTTTAATAATACATATCTTGTAATAGTCATCGTGATATCAAGTGCTTTATATATATCTTTAGATATGGAATCTTTTCTTTCCTTTCGAGAAAGTTTTTATCAATACACAAGTTAACATTAATTAACTTATAATATTATTTTTCGTAAAAAGTCTACGGCTGATGGTCTTGCTTGCTTGCTTTTTATCCTATAAATGTTACAGTATACTTATTATTGTTACCTTTTTTTATGAAAAGATCGTCAGACATACTGACGGTCCACTTGTTGGTTGGTGTCCACTGTCGCCTGTAACACAAGCAACGCTACAAGTGCGCTGCACTAACGGAATGACATTAAAATAGACACAAACAAAGGTTTTTACAATATGTAAAATTTTACTTTTACCAATAGACTAACCCTCTAAAAATTCATCTATTCAATTTTAGAATGACACAATTCTATTAAAAAAATATTCATTTTCTAATATCAACCTCTGTGGTTACTTAGTTGCAATTGGTATTTATTACTAGATTATAACAGACTTGGCAAAATATCGGCTTGTCTGCCGTCATCAGTTATTTCGGTCTTATCATTAATGTATGATAGATAAGACATTGTAGCATACCCTAAAACTTTCATATTGTCGCTTGTTTTATGATTTTTTTCGGATTATATCTAATTTGAATTTTAAATTATTCACTCTTATTTTTAGTCTCTTTGAATCTCTTTGAAAATATCTTGATATGAATGTAATTTTTCAATATTATTTCGAACTATAGTGCAATATTATGTATGGTGATTCTTTATGGGCCTTTAAATTGTTGCCGTAATATTGTTTTATTTCTACTTGAGCGATCAATAGTTTTAACTTTGTATAAAAGGAAATCTTTCTAAAACACTTTGTAGTTTACAAAGAAAGAATATAAGTGGATATTATATATATATATAGAGACCATTAATGTTTATAGGTATAGTTTGCAGGCTGGTCCATCATTAGGGTCGGTAATGCGCCGGTAGCTACCATCAAGTGAACCATCAGCCTGCCTGCCACTGAATAGATTATCAGTGACCGTCATTGGCCGTCTCGTTACTCTTTATCCTGTTCAAAACAATGAAATGAATAGAAAATTAAATTGTACCTATTTTTATGTATCAAACGTCATATCGAACAAATCAATTTTTACAACTTAATTTGGCGCGTTTATTGGGCGAGTGCTTGACAGTCTGCACCATACTAAAAAGTAACTTTGTTTCCTCCATTGAGTGATACCAAACACACAACACAAAACACACACACAGTACACAGCGCACACACACACCCACACACCAACACACCCACACCCACCCACCCACACACACACACACACACACACACACCAACACACCCACACCCACCCATCCACACACACACACACACACACACACCAACACACCCACACCCACCCATCCACACACACACACACACACACCAACACACCCACACCCACCCACCCACACACACACACACACACACACACCAACACACCCACACCCACCCATCCACACACACACACCCACACACCAACACACCCACACCCACCCACCCACACACACACACACACACACACACCAACACACCCACACCCACCCATCCACACACACACACCCACACACCAACACACCCACACCCACCCATCCACACACACACACACACACACACACCAACACACCCACACCCACCCATCCACACACACACACACACACACCAACACACCCACACCCACCCACCCACACACACACACACACACACACACCAACACACCCACACCCACCCATCCACACACACACACCCACACACCAACACACCCACACCCACCCACCCACACACACACACACACACACACACCAACACACCCACACCCACCCATCCACACACACACACCCACACACCAACACACCCACACCCACCCATCCACACACACACACCCACACACCAACACACCCACACCCACCCACCCACACACACACACACACACACACACCAACACACCCACACCCACCCATCCACACACACACACCCACACACCAACACACCCACACCCACCCATCCACACACACACACACACACACCAACACACCCACACCCACCCACCCACACACACACACACACACACACACCAACACACCCACACCCACCCATCCACACACACACACCCACACACCAACACACCCACACCCACCCATCCACACACACACACACACACACCAACACACCCACACCCACCCACCCACACACACACACACACACACACACCAACACACCCACACCCACCCATCCACACACACACACCCACACACCAACACACCCACACCCACCCACCCACACACACACACACACACACACACCAACACACCCACACCCACCCATCCACACACACACACCCACACACCAACACACCCACACCCACCCATCCACACACACACACACACACACACACCAACACACCCACACCCACCCATCCACACACACACACACACACACCAACACACCCACACCCACCCACCCACACACACACACACACACACACACCAACACACCCACACCCACCCATCCACACACACACACACACACACACACACCATATATATTTATTTTCTTATTTTTATTTATATGTATGTATGTTTGTGTATATATATATATATATTTGTACTTTTAAAATGTAATTTGTCAGACCTAGTAATAGGCTTTGTAAAAATTTAATTTCCTTTAAAATGTATTTGTAATTTTTTGTATGCTGTTAGGTTTGCTATTCAATAAATAAATAAATAAAAAATAAATAAATTTGAACTAAGTAATTGTGCTTGCAAGGTTTTTTTTAAAATTATTCTTTGACAATGAAATCACAGTTAACCACACGAGTCTCGGGAAGGTTTCTTAAACAGTTTACAAAGAAATAAATTGAACATTGTAATTGGAATATAATTTAAAATAATTTTCTCACTAAAATCTCATTCTGAATACTCTGGGCATGAATAATTTTGATTATTTCTTTGCAGTTACTTCACATCGCCATTCGAGCCAACAGATGATGGAAGCCATCGTTCGTGGCTGACGATGGCTTTGTTGGGCTTCAAGAAAGATCTCACCACTTCTACATCCACCCTCGCCGAGGAGGACGCGATTGAGACGAGACTGCAAGGTAAATTGAGACTAATTCACCAAGACATTTCCGTTACCTTCACTCAATCTTGTCCCTTACACTGTAACAGTAAACATTTGCGATTGCACAGATTTATAAGCGTCGAAGTTAGGTTTCTCTCCACATCAAATCGAAGTTAAAGAAATCAAAGGTAAATCTGGTGTAAAAAAATAGTGTGTAACGTTTGTGCACACAATTGAATATTAAAGTTGTATTTTAAAAGTTAAGATGCTGACCGATCGAGAGAAGAATGACAATCACAAGAATATTTTTTTCTATTGTGATGTATGTAGATGTATTTTATAAGAAATAGCAAAGGAAAGGCAATCTCATAAGTAATTTTTTGTGAAAAAAAATCACAAAAAAATCTTATAAACAAGTAGGCTATAAGCCTACTTATACAAACATCTGCATCATGTCCAAGTGGATGGGCTGCAGGTCGTGATAGAGTGAACAGTAAGGGACAAGGCGACTGGACAATTTGAATTCTATTACTATAATACATAGAAAAAATATTGACAAATTATATTAAAACATTCAGACGTCCTTGCCACAAATCTGATATTCCTCACTCACCCAATGATTTCACGATTATTGGTGTTTAAGGAGGAGACAAACGCTAAATACTAAAAATATCCATTATTTAATGAAGATGTTACAAGAAATAGACAACACAATTGCTTTGAAAAAAATATATATTATACTTAAACATGTGAAGAACCAATTGTATTAATTAGAATTTCCGTTAAAGTAATAGAAACTCCGCAAAAAAAGTTAGAACACAAGAAGAATTTGAAAAAGAATTTTCTCGAAAACGGCTTATTGCGCGCATATGAATCCTGTACCCTATTAATAAGTTAATGTCAGTTTAAAATTTTTTATTAATAAATATTTTTTTTGCGTATTGTTCTAATGGTAAAAACAAAAAAACACCATTTCTAGCCCCGTTGAATTGTCTCCGCCGCCAGCGAGTTCTATTGTAAATGTCATTTGCCTAAGTGAAGCCCTTAAACGAGTCTATCTTATAGTAAGGATGTTTTTATTTCTGTCAGTCGAGATAACCAGGTCCCTTTATATTGAATTTAAAACAAAGGATGTCAAAATTGAATGCATTTTTTTTTCTTTTTTTACAGGCGGCACTCTTGCGGAATCAGTAGAAAATCTTGGCCCCGCCCCGAAAGGGAAAGATCCGAAAGTGAACTTAATTGACACGACCCAACAACCGAAACTTACTAAGCCCGCCTCCTCCTTCCGCCCGAAGCCATCTGAGCTCAGGGAGATGAACTTCTGGTCACCTACTTCTATGTAGAGTTACTACATTGCTTCTATGTTGCGCCGACATGTTGCATGTTACCAATTGGTTACCGCCACATACTCGATAACATTCTACGGATTAACACGAACCTATGGACATGCTTTGCCTAATTGTTTTGCAAAAGTATTTTGAGATATCAGCTACTGAATATCGATATTGAAAAATTTATATTTACATTTTAGTCAAAGTTATTGTTTTAGTATAATTAAATTAATCATAATAATTAAATGACACATGACGTCACAGCAAAATGGGTGAGGCGAAGCGAAAACATGTTTGTCAATAAGTTTTGTATAAATAAAATTTGCACTCTTGAAAACCCCAAGACTCGTGACGTCACAATGAGTGGCCCGAAAATGTTTACTTGATTCCGATTGCTTTATTTTTTCCAAATGATTTCATATATTTTTGCAAGTAGAACAAGGCGTGTAATGTGATTGGCTGATTACACTTGATTTTAAAAACCAAGGTATGGCTCTCTACGTAGCGAATGTGACTAAAGATGGATAAATCTGTTAGAAAATGTACTCGAATTCATGGTTTTTCACAGTCTCGTGTAATCAACGGATTGAATCTTTTAGAATATTCCATTAAATTAGGCCCTTTTAATGTATTGTGAATGATGTTATTAGGTTTATCTTATCGGACTTACGATATTATTATTTTAAGTTTCACAATGATATTACATGATTTTACTGTTCGCGTAGTGACGTAGGTATATACGTTAAGATAAGTGTAATTCATTCAAACAGTGAAAAGTATTTATTTTTAAATTTTGTTTATCCTTTAAAACTAATGAAATGTATCTACTTAATATATATGTGATTGTTTGTATGTATATTTAGCGAGACAAATATTTTTTTGTATGATTTATGAATGGGTTATTTTCTGAATATTGGAGACCCCCATGTAAATTCGATAGCAAATTTTGCGTCGTTAAAGTATTATATTTTTAAGGACTTTATTGTAATTGTCTCTTTTTTTGAAAAATGTCTTTTTTTTGTTATTTATTTAAGTATATTAACGGTATTTGCGATTGTCAATAAGTGAGCAGAAATTGTAACTTTGTAAAACTTTGTCGTAATGTAAGAATAACACCAGATATATTATTTTTGATATTAAAACCGTTAATTTGACGTTAATTTTTGTTTAATTTTTAATATTACTACACATTTTAGTGCTGCTAAAGGCGCTAATCCCTAATATCCTTCTTGTGCCTAAAAAGAAATGCCTAAAAAGATCTACATATAGTAGGATCTCTGTAAGTCGAATTTCAAGGAAGATGCCAAAAAATTCGAGTTGAGTTTTCGATTTATGAAGGATTTCGATTTTGTAATCGTGGATGATGGGTATTCGACCTGTTGAGGTTTAGATTCATTCTAAGTCGAGTTGAGTCGGAACGATTGTAAAATTGCTACGTTCGAGATACACAGATGGAATTAATTTTTCCGATTTATGAAAGGAAAATATGTATCTAAATGGCTTTTTAGTTATTTAATAAGAAATATAAATTTGAGTCCCTCAAGGGCATTTTTTTTATATAAACTTCTAGAAAATTGTAATATCGATGGGTGAAAAATTTTTTTGATTCCTGTAGAAGTGGTAGAAAAAAATAGGCGTTTAGTCAGACGCAAGAAGCACGCACGAGTATCTCCCATATATACTTATTATATATCTTATTGAAAATATAATAAAAAAAAATATTTTTAAACGTGCCGCCATTCCTTTATATTCTTAATATGTCTGAACGAGTCGTATTAGTGTCTGGGTCTACAATGATGCTAATGATTTCTATTTGACTCTGCATAAGCGTTAATTTCTAAAGGTAGTGTCGGTTTGAGGAAATGGTACGCGGATGAATGTTTTTTTAATTCCGTGGATCACTGTCACTTGAGCAATGGAGTTGGACATGCCACTAACGTGAGACATCCAGGTGGATGGATTTCCTTCAGATTAAACCAAAATGAATGAATAGAATCTACATTATTATCCAGTGATCTAATGATATTAAACATGAAAATTGTATAATTTGATCAGGTATTATAAAAAAATAATTTGAAAAAATCATCAATCTTAATACTATTTCACATTAAGATAGCTGAAGAGTCTCTTTGTTTTTTTATTTTATTTGAACGTTATTTTAGACATTTGATAGTCCAATTCGAATATCATGCTACGATCAAAGGAATCAATCAATTCAAATGGAAGGTTAAAGACTTTTTAATATCATGCTATATGATCCTTAGCGTGAGCAAGACGAAAAGAAGAGAGATCCCATCCCATCCGACAAAAATATATAAGCAATAAAGATTGAATAAATGTTTCAAGGCTTAAGGCAAAGGGCAAAAACTATTAGTATTTTATAAAACAACTACCTGAACTCGGCCACGCTTCGCTGCGGCCCATACGGTGGGCGGCGGCGTGCGCGTGGGTCGCGCGGTACTGGACACTGCTTATATATAACACTATTGATCGTAGCGTGATGTTACATAGCCTATAGCCTTCCTCGATAAATGGACAAAAATAATGGACAACACAAAAATAATTTTTCAATTCGAAATAGTAGTTCCTGAGATTAGCGCGTTCAACCAGACAAACAAACTCTTTAGCTTTATATATTAGTATAGATAATTTGAAATTGTGTATGTCAATAAATGTGGAAGTTGTTGGGGATGTTTGTAACTCGTTCACATGTAAACCGTTCAACGGATTTGAATAAAACAAATTAATGATTAACACAAATTATGTAGTACGTATTACGCCGGTAACATAATTCCGTGGTGTAATACAATACTTACATAAGTTTTTTTAAATTTAAAGGTCGCAGACAGGCTTACCGGCCTTATCCTTAGATTAGTATGACCTTAGTAAGTTGTGTTCATTTGTCTGTTAGTTCTGCAATATTTTGATTGAGCACACAAGTAGTGGTAATTCTTTTTTTTTTTTTTTACTTTTTTTTTTTGGCTATACTGATTTTTTTACACGAAAGAGTGGCATTGGTGCTGACGGCCCATTTGAAGGTAGATGGCTACCATCGCCTATGCACAAGCAATACTAGGAAGAACCTTAGAGTATAAAGGAAAATGAGAAAGATGGGTATAAAGATGGCTTCCTCATGTATTGGCTAGAGGCGCTACACCGATTCCCATACAAATAATATTAAAAAAAATAAAAATAAAAACAATTGAGGTTTAATATCAAAAAAGCATTAAAAATTAATATAAATAGGAAAACACTAAGGATTTAATGCGAAAACACATTGTAAAATTGAAATTTGTATGTGTTGCTTAGACTTTTTTGATGTGTTTATATATAATAGATGTTCGGAGCTACGCAACCGAACAGCGTCGCGCTACCATTTTTATGCTTTTCGTGCATTTTATAATTTGCGGCCATTTAAATAAACGCTTTAATTAACACCAGTGCGCGTTCGACTACCATAGCGACCACACTACGCTAACCAATTGACCACCAGTGTAAGGCGCGTACTCACATACCATATACCATACCATACCAAAAGACCATACGATTATAAGTGTAATAAACATAAACCATAAATATAGCTAGATAGTATAGGTAGATTAACTAAAACTGAAAAGTCACTGAAAATACCCACGAAGCATACACTAATTTACAAATCTAGATTAATAAGCCAATAGAAAATAAAGTTTGCTAACTTAGGTGAACTTTATTCTCTTACTTCGCAGTTTCAAAAGAGCTATAAAATATCTCAACGAGTCGTACACTATACAATACAGCCTTGCATTTGTACTCCACACACGTAGGTACACTCGACATGTGTACAGTGTACAAGATACATCCGTAATTCTTACTTGCCTACGTGTGTCACGGACCAAGCTTGCGTTGAGTTGACAAATGAACTATAATAATTCTGGCTCAACTCAACCCTGACGAATGTTCTGGTGTATTTAAGTGAATGCGTGAAGATGTGTAGTCTTGACCTCAAGCCAACAATATATTTGGCTTCCCTAAATTGTTAAACCCTGTGTAGGTTAATATTAATGCTGACGAGCCCGTTGGATGAGTGGTTGGGGTGCTTGCCTACGCTCTGTTCTAGGGTTCCCGGGTTCCCGGGTTCGATTCCCGGCAGGGTCAACTTTGAAAAATCAACTTTTCAAGATCTGGTCTGGATTTGGAAAGTAGTGGCAGGGCACACTGCGTTTTCGCAGTCATTTGGGCAACCCGTCTGGCGGCAGTAACCACCCCCTTACAGAAGACCACCGTGAAATAACAGCACGTGTGCTATTGTGTTTCGGTGAGTGAGTAAGGGATGCCAGAGCCCATTTCTCTATCCACTCCTAATCCCTTATCCTGAGGAGTCGCAATGCATACCACCCTCTGGCTTGTGCGATAAATACAAACTTGCGCGACATCAAGTCAGAGGGGAGGACTGTACGACTCTTCTGGGTTAAGGCTCATGCGGGGATACGGGGCAACGAGAGAGCTGACCTCCTAGCTAAAGATGGGGCACTACAATCAAAGCTAAAATTAAGCTATAATAAGTGTCCCATCTCATATATAAAGCGCCTAGTAAGGGGTGGTGAGACTGTCGCCAAATGGAAGCAAATGTATGCCGACGGCGAGACGGCCGGAGTTACAAAATTGTTTTTTCCTGACGCGGAGGTGGCGTACAGTGTAGTTCAAAAAATCCAAATGTCGCAAATCCTGGTGCAGGCGCTAACGGGTCACGGTGGGTTCTCAGATTATCTCTATAAATATAAAAAGAAACCATCTCCGGACTGCCTGTGTGAGCCTGGGGTACGGGAGACGGTGGAGCACCTGCTACTCCAGTGCCCTAGGTTTGCTCTGGCACGTTTGGAGTTGGAGTTTGAGATTGACATCAAATTAGACAGACAATGATACTTAAAATTATGATGAATAAGAATACCAGTTTTTTTATTAAATATATTACAAAAATAATAAAAATAATAATAAAGCAAAATAAAACAATATAATATAAAATAAAAAATGATAAATAAAGACCCTGATTTAGTTAGGGGTATATATTCAGAAACAAGTCTTTTGCGACCAAATATTCCTGGCAAGCACATAGTAACATCGTCTTCCCCTCTCAGTGATTGGTGAACTTTTACTGATTTGGTGAAACAGGCAGTAGGGCAAATTTCGCGAAATAAAAATGTCATAAGCGCCAAAAGTATAAAATATTAATTATTAGCTTCGCCAGCGTTAAAAAAATAATTAATGAAAAAAAAGTATGAAAATATGGACTAGCAAATTGTGTATCGTTACCTATTATTATTTGTAATTATTTTTGTTTAAATTTCTCTATTTTTCGGAATTGTTAACATGTTACCAAAAGATTAAATACCAAATTTGAAACGATGCCTATGTGTTCAGCTTTAATTGGCTTGCACACTGAACCATTAATGTTGAGTGTTAATGTTAATAAAAGTTGTGTGCTAACCTGTTGCTGATGTAAATAAATAATTAAATATCTATCAAGTCCCAAATTGTCAATCAGAAATAAATTCTGATGACTGCCAAGTTCAAAATTTATTTACTTTTGGTTAATTTTGGACTTGGTAGTTCACGATTATGATATAAATAAAAACCGACCATGCCTATATTAACTTAAAGGTTGTATTAACTTAATAAACATATGAAAAGCAAACGGATCTATTGCAATTAAGCTCTAAATAGCGGAAAATCGTAGTTAATTGTTATGAATATTCAATGTTAAAATTTGCCATAAACTATTTGGAATCCAATCTAAATTCACTAGGTAGGTGTACATATCGTGAATTTTGTTAATAAGCGGAGTGATCCTCGCGCTCGTGTAGGTGAAAATTAATTAAACAATTTTGGGGTTACATCGAAACAGCTGCTACTGATATTAGACGTAACCAATATACAAAGTTCTTGTACACTTCTTGTTACTGAACAGATTTTATACCAGAGTATACATTTTATGCGTTGATATGTACCTCATATGTATTGGTTACGACATTGTGTTAGAATATGTAGTGTTTTGTTTATAGAAGATTTGAGTTCTTCTATATGAGGTTTGAGTTCTTCTATCTTCTGTATTCTATTCAATTTGAGTCATCTATTAGGTATGACAGCTTATTCATCTCAGTTGAAATAAGAATTTCAAGTATTCTATAGTACCTACCTATTCTATAGAATACGTTTGAAGTATTATATAGAACAGCTCTGTTCATAGAATACTTCAAATTTATAAAAATACATTATAAAACATTTCTTTTAGGATAAAGGATGATTCATATTACACCGTGCCGCCACCGGGCCTTGCGCTCGCCGTGTTTTTCTCGGCACGGCCGGGGTACGGACACGGCCTGGTGAAGTATGAATTGGTTCATACAAAAGCATACTATGAATATCTTCACCGGGCCGCGGCCGGGACCACAGCCCGTCCACCTTTGGTCGCTGTCAGGCTGACCAATCATTCGATAGTAGATGGCTACATGTATCCCTTACTCATGTTATTTTCAGGTGGTCTTCAGGTGGTTAAGGATTCACCTTTACTTAAACGGACATACTCATAATGACTCGTGAACTAACATAAACTGTAAACAGTAAACTTTCAAGTTACAAGAACTTAATTTATACTAATATTATAAAGCTGAAGAGTTTGTTTGTTTGGTTGAACGCGCTAATCTCAGGAACTACTGGTTCGAATTGAAAAATCTTTTTGTGTTGAATAGTCCATTTATCGAGTAAGGCTATAGGCTATATAACATCACGCTATGACCAATAGGAGCGGAGCTTCAATGAAAAATGTTGCAAAAACGGGAAAATTATCCCTTTCGAGAGCTTCCATTGCGTAAGCGGTTAAAGTTACGCAAAAATCATGTATTGTTCCCCTTTAAAAGTTCTAAAAAAAGTCCGGGAAAGCGTATGTCTATATTTTAAGATTAACTCACTATAACCTAAAAAAATGTATTATTTGCAAAGGTATTTTTATTATAATCTTATATATAAAAATGAATCCCCATTTCTCCTGGTCACGGCATCACGCGTGAACGGATAGACCGATTTAAATTCGGTTTTCGCAAATGGAAAGAGGTATAAACGGGGAATGTTTTAGGGTATATAAAAATTGCACGCCGGGCGAAGCCGGGGGCGGGCCGCTAGTCTATAATAAAATCGTTGTTTGCCTATTATGCCTTTGTGCACGCTAATCTCAGAAACGGCTTAACCGATTCCCACTGATGTATTGTGGCAAGCTTCCGGTAATATTTAGTGTATATTTCATTCCAATCTGTTTACAAACAAAAAAGTTACGAGCTATATCGAATACCACGCGTACGAAGTCACGGGCACAGCTAGTTTAGTTTATATGATGAATTAACTATTATTATAGTGAACGCATCGCGTCGGGTTCATATGAAATTTAGATTTAATCTTAAATTGATTCGGGCTGATCGCCCCGGCCAACCATGCGAGCAATCGAATTTCTTCCTAGTCTAGTCACGTACTGAATACATATGTACAGAGCATATAGGTACTTGCTACCAATCTTAGTTTGCGAACGGTCTACTCAATCAAGACGTTTTAGCGACACGATACTATACGTGCTAGTTAGCTGAGAAAGCAACTTTGAGATGTAAACGCTATCATGTCCACGAGAAAATAAATAAATAAACAACATTCATATTAAGAAACTAGCTGAGTCCGCTAATATATTCGGTAAGTATAGCGCGTAACTTTTTTATTTGTAAACTGATTGGAATGAAATAAACAGTAAATGTTACGGGAAGCTTGTTGCAATACATGAGTGAAAACCGCATTTAAATCGGTTAATCCGTTTCTGAGATTAGCGTGCACAAACGCACAGACAAACAGATAAAAATTCTAAAAACTATTTTTTTGACCTCTGTAACATTTTAATGTACAAACACAGCTCGTTTACGATTTTATTATATGTTTAGATATAAAATAGGTATTAATTGTATTGGATTTTACAACAATACTTACAACATCACTTTTACCACAACTTCTGATAAATTTTTGATTTTCTTTAATATTTTTATACTCAATAAATTAATCTATTTTAATTTTACTGTTCTTTCTGTCTTCGAAAATTTCGTAAACCTTTAAAAGTGTCATTCTAATTTTCATCCCCTTTTATAGAGGGCGTAAATAAAGAAAAAAAAATAGCTATTTATAACTGCACTTAAGTACATAAAAGTTCTCAACTAAGTTTTATCTTCTATTTTACCGCCAATGGGTAAAATTGTAAATTAATTTGAAATTATTACTTTTTATGATTTGTGTTCAGTTTAATTTAAATGTCCTCTTTCTCTCTTTAAAAACAAAGGAGCACTAACTGATATTCGTACCTTACGCCTTAGGGTACCTATACCAAAACCTAAGATTCCTTTAACCGATTAAAAACAAAAAGTTGTATCCTATAGGGTCAAGTTTTATTATAATCGATTGAGTAAACTACTCATGAAAAAACTAAACTAAACTAAACTAGCCATGAAAAATTATACGTTGTTCTTATTAATTATCATCCTAATAGTTTTTCAACGCATATAACGAGATACTTATTGCTTTCAATTAGTGTGAACTCAATTATGGTTTTTCCGTCCTTGTGGAAAAAAATATCTTGAAACTCATATCTATAACGATTTATAAACCCAAAAATACATAATCATAATCAGTCACTGTTTCTCCATTGTTGGTTTGTTTGTTTGTCTCTCTCAAGGCTCGCTACCATGCACGGTCTTCTTTACTTCGCATCCAGCCGCTTCCCGCGAAATCTTTCAGGTTGTCTGTCCACCTGGTCGCGAAACCCTAAACCCTTCAAACCAATATCTTCCAAAAACCTTAAAGTTACTACTTATATAACTAATTACTTCACTCATCGATTAATTAAGTTATTAATTAAGTTATTAATTAATCTATTAATTAAGTTAATTAATTAAGTTATTACTTAATTTTTCAATCAATCTAATGCGCCGTCCAATAACTTATTGGCGATTCTCTAGATGTTTCATGAACAATCCCTTGTTTTGTGCCTACACAGAGAAGGTGTGTAGCAAAGCAGTTCAATTAAGTGTGTACATTTGGGGGGTCATGTTCATTTGTGTATCCTAAGCGACGATCTAAACGTAGCATTATAATGATTCAAAGCGACCAGTCATAATGGCAAATAACCTTATTAGTGTGATGATCTGATGTTTAGAAATTTAAACATTGCACTAGTCTATATATAAGATTCATTGGGTTCTATTGAACAGAAACTATAACAGAATTATTATAAATTATAATTACGCTATTATTTACGGCATCGTGATCATGCGCTAACAATGCTTCATGCAAATTGGATTAAACGAATTACAAGTATAACATGAATTAACTTTTTTTTTTTTTTATGTTAAGATCGGCAGACAGGCTGACGGTCTGTTTGTCACTTGATGGTAGGTGGCTACCGTCGCCTACAACAGGTGTTTAAGTGCGCTGCTGACTACAGTAGGATTAAGGATAAGGTATTAGGAGTGGATAGGGAAATGGGCTCTGGCATCCCTTACTCACTCGCCGAAAGACAACACGTGCAGTTATTTCATAGTGGTCTTCTCTAAGGAGGTGGTTACTGCTGCCGGAAAATGGTAAGAGATAGTTTGAAAACACAACTATCTACTTGAAATTACTTAGAATAATTTTTTTGAATGGTATCATGGAATATCTTTATACATAATAACTCAATTCAAAGAGTGAAGTTTCTAAATTCATCTTCTGAACGCCCGACACCAAATTACACAATGTTGGGTTTTATTCACTAGTAGAGTTCTGAAAGTTGAAAAATATACCCTCTTCACATCCGTAGCAGGGCACATCAGTTTAGCTGTCACTTGACGCTATTTCAGAAGCGAAACAATTCTAGAAATGAAATATTTTTAAAGCCATTACCTAGAAAGCCTTTTCACCTCGCCAAAGACTGCCGACACTTTTCTCAATTGGATACGTTTTGCAAACTGTATTATTCACTATTTTTACCTACAACATTATAAATAGATAGTGAAATGAGTTTAACAAATGATGAAAAAAGTTTAGCAAAGATTTATTGGAAGTTTATTTTTTTTATGTTAAGATCGGCAAACAGGCTGACGCTACACTTGGTGGTAGGTGGCTACCGACGCCTATAACACAAGCAACGCCAAAGCTGCTGCAAGTGCGCTGCCGACTATAGTAGGATTAAGGATAAGGGATTAGGAGATAGGGAAATGGGCTCAGGCATCCCTTACTCACTCACCGAAAAACAACCGCACACGTGCTGTTATTTCACGGTGGTCATCTGTAAGGAGGTGGTTACTGCCGCCAGACGGGCTGCCCAAATGACTGCGAAAACGCACTGTGCCCTGCCACTACTTTCCAAATCCAGACCAGAGCCAAATTTGCAAAGTTCATTTTTCAAAGTTGACCCTGCCGGGAATCGAACCCGGGAACCCTAGAACAGAACGTTAAGGCAAGCTTAAATATAATTTTTAAATTATATGGTAGCCAAATGGGTAGCCCTTCTTGTGGTAGTTACCAACCCCTTACAGAAGACCAATGTGGAAGAACAGAATGTTTACTGTTGTGTTTCGGTGAGTGAGCAAGGGATGCCAGAGCTCATTTCCCTAATGATTTTTAGTCCTATCCTTAAACCTACTAAGGCCGGCAGAGCATTTGCAGCAGCTATGGCGTTGCTTGTGATAATGGCATTGTCTCGGTAATCCGGTAGTAAGAATCAACCGGACTATCAACCGGACTATCTAGTAATCGGATAATTACTAGGGCGTACTAAAAGTCCGTCGAGGCTCTTCGTTATCAGACCGTTTTAGATCAATTTTGATTATTATTATTTGCTCTCGATAATAAGCATTCCACAAGATAGCCATTAACAAAGTACTGTTATTCTTATTGGTCCTCAAAAATAATTAGATTAAAAATTAGTTTAGGAAAATGAGCAAATATCGCAGACATTAGTATGTGTACTAATGTCTATTAAAGTGTTTCGAAATATAATTCGTACGTTATAACCGCAGTGTTGTGGCATCAGTAGATAGAGTTGGATCGTCAAGTTTCAGAACAAAAACCTTCATAACATATTTACAAATAAGAATAAGTAGGTACCTATTGTCGTTCTTGTTATGACAAGAATCTTACCTCTAATACAATAGAAGTCCTTGGCTCTATATTTTGGGTGTTACTGTGTCTTTCATCTTTTAGTAGACCTCTATGGTTACATATTAATATTTAAATTTAATATATTCATTTACTTCAAATGCATAATTTTAAGTTTTATTGTTCACTAGCGAACCGCCCCCGGCTTCGCCCGGGGTGCTATTTTTATATATATGAATATTCTCCGTTTATCCCTCTTTCCATTAGTGAAAACCGAATTAAAATCGGTCTACCCGTTCACGCGTTATGCCGTGACCAAGGGAAATGGGGATTCATTTTTCTATATAGAGATAACACATATTAAAATCGTTCACTTCCCCCATAGAAAAGGGAAAGCCTAGTGTGTGGGGGACAGAAAATTGTAATTATGAAAAGTTTTCTGGAAAAAAATTCTTTCTTTCTTCTGCTATTTACTTTTCAATATTTAAATTTTCTGACTATAGCGAAGAGTGAAATACATTTTTAAATAAGGTTTAAATAAAATAGCAAAATTAACTTCAATAGTATGCGCTTTTCCGGATATTTATATAATATTATAAGACAACCTGCAAACCAAAACTGTTTTTAATATTTATTGCGTTTTTAAAATTAAAAAAGCAATAAATCTCGGTAATTTTTAGTACAGATAAAGTTGGAGGTCCAGTTGACTAGAAATTTGACACAGGCTGCAATTTACTGTGTAAGATACTTTTTTCGACAAATAAATAATTAAACATTTTAGAAATGTTTTAAATGATATTACAACTGATTTTAAAATTAACATTATAGAATAACAAAGACTGAAGGCATTTAAATTTGCAGAGTGTGGCTACGACTGCTCCGAACCGGTCAATATGGCCGGATTACCCGGCTTTATACAACTGATGAATAATTGTGTCCAGCTTCCGACCCGGATTAAACCGATTTCTGCTGATTTAATTGACAATCCTGGTATATGTTACCTATTAATAGCACAAACACGACAATCGTAATCCCTCACAAATGACGGATTCATTAGTTATCCCAACAAGAATTGTGTCTAAGATTTATTGGTTAACGAATGCTTAATACTACTTTTAGTGGAAACCACTTTCAAAGGTTATGTGAGGTCGGCAGGAACATTGACGGTCAAGAGATTGTAGGTGGCTACCGTCGTCTACTTTGCGTTAAAGCCAAGCCATGGGCATTGCAACTGCGCTGCCATTTTATCCCTTAATGGGATAAAATTGCCTTAAGGGATAAGGTGGCATTACTCGTTTTAAATAGAAACGTAAATTATCCTTCTACGCCACTACGTCAATGCTACACAATCTGCTACGATAACTACGTTTGCCACCTCATGTTGGACGATTGCGGAAAAATGCGTTTGTCGTATGATTGTTTCAATAGTAAACCCATTACAGTATCAAAACATTGCTTAGTAATTTCAGAATTGTAAACAATTATTGACTTATCTTTAGATTTACTTACGAATGACAATTGCGTTGTTTGATTATTCAAAATAACAACATATCATTATCCAACAGTTTTAAGAGGCAGTTTTAGAATTTTAGAACGAATTTAAAATTTTATAAAATTTTATTACCACTTTATTAATTTAAGTGGCACCTAGTTTCTACTTTACTTGGCATGTTCTTTATAAGTAAATGAATAAGTTTCTTATTTATTACCAGTGTTGTGCACTGGTGGTTATCCTGGTAATAACTAGTATTTGTTTCTTAAGATACAGACCAAAAGTTACGATGTATATTTGGTTGATTAGCTTTTTGTTGAATGTATTATTTCGTTCTTTATTTAAAATGAACTAAAACTTCTTTTAGCATAACCTATTTTAAAACTAGTCCAATTGATATGGCTATGGCGATAACTAATTTCCTATTAAATGCTGTAAAAATATAAGTGTTCCATATGTTAGCAAATGTCAGCGTTTGTACATGGAACGCGCCGTTGTTGCAAGAAGTTCTAGTGTGTTTTATATTGGTCTAGCATTAAAGTGTTTCTGTGTCGTAAAGGAGTTCTCAATTAAGGAATATTTATCACATATACCTATGTATTTTTTCCTAATAATAAATGATTAAATTTTAATCCATTGGTCGTGTGGTTAACCCAGGTTCGATTCCCATCTGGGCCAACTTTGGAAGTGAACTTTTTAAAGTTGACTCTGGTCAATATGTGGCAAGAAGTGGTAGGGCATACAATCATTACAGAAGACCACTATGGAATATCCACATGTGTGCTGTAGTGAGCGAGGGATGATGGAGTCCATTTCCCTATTTTGTACTTCTTATTTTTTTATGTTAAGGTCGACAGACAGGTTGACGGTTCACTTGATGGTAGGTGGCTATCGCCGCCTGTAACACAAGCAACGCCACAGACGCTGCCTACTACAGTAAGATTAAGGATAAGGGATTGAGAAGGGTTAGGGAAATGGGCTCTGGCATCCTTTACTCACTCACCAAACGCAGTGTGCCATGCCACTACTTATAATATCCCATACCTATATCTATATGTTTTTCAGTTATTTGGTTTAGTGCTACTTAATCTAAACATATGTTTACTTAAAACCTCACATTTCGAAAAATACTTTATCCGTAACCATGTACCGAAAAGTACCGAGTACCGAAAAGGCCATTCGGTAAAAGTACCTACTGTTCCTGAGGGATGACTTAAAAATAATTGATGATGTACCTAGATTGACAAAATGTACCAAAAGTTGCATTCACATGAGTGTTAAAATATAATAAGATACCAAATGATATTAAACTCTTGTCCTTGAATGAATTTAAAAAAAGCTTGTGATATGGCTGAAAGACAAATTTTTTTATAGTATTGATGATTAGCTTAAATTTAAATGAATCAGTTCTGTTTTTTTTGTTGACATAAATAATTATTTGACATGACATCCTAGATATTGTTATGCTTGCTGTTAAATTTGATAATGCTAATTCTTGTTAAATTAATTTTTGCATGCCTCTGTAAAACGGCCAAACATGATGTTCTTTTTGTAACTCTTTGCAACACCTTCACTACCATGTTTTAAGCAAATAAATGAATTATTATTATTATTATAACAATTAAAAAAAAATCAAGGCTGAGAAAAATTTAAGAGCAATAAAATTTCAATAAATGTTTCAACGCCTAAGAAAAAGGAGCAGACGAAGTCACGGGCAAAAGCTAGTACTGCATAAAAAGTAAGATAAAATATCTATGCGCCCATGAAACTGCTGAACGAATTTTGATGAAACTCTAAAGCAATACGAGTATTGGTTCATACATTATACTAACATATTCTTAGAGAGTATAAATTGAATTCGCAGCCCACGTCTGTCTGTCTGTATGTTCTCTAACTCCTCCTAATCAAGCAATGGATTTTGATGCGATTTTCACTATCAGTTAGATATTTTTTCTCGGAGAATCCGGAGGCGTGACGCTAGCGGTCTATGTTTTATAAAAATAGATTCACGTGTAATAACATTCATGTCACGATCAACAATTTGCCCAAAGTCACTCACTAATACACAAACCACCGGTAAGAGGATGGTTAGTGCCGCCAGACAAGTCGAATTAAATTAAATCGATAATTTAAAAATAAACATTAAAATTTAATGATTTTTAAAAATAATTTTCAAAATTTAATCATTTAAACTTATGTATTTGAGGTAGTAATTGTTAATAATGTGTCAGACGAAGCGTTTATAAATGAAATGTAACCTTATTGCGAGTCAAGTAGTCCATTTAACCCTCGGTCAGCGGCGGAATGGTCGTGGTTGACGAAATCGTAGCGTTAATTACCCCGCAGACCGGGGGCAAGGGGCTACGGGGTACCAATGCAACTTGACCCTTTCAAGAAGCTTAGGCAGCCGACACGCTCACAGTGCGACATTATTTCAGTAAATAATTTAATACTGCTTCGAAAGGCGTTGCGTGGCCCTTCAGTGGGACTGAGATGGTACAAATATTTCATACTATAAATCTGTTTTTTATAAAAGTCTCTTTCGTTAAAAGTAACAAGCTGAGATAAAAAGTAACATTGTATTACTTTTATGTCATATAAGATTTTTTGTTTTTTAATTTAAACAATAAATAAAATATTAAGTATGTTTTTTTTATGTAAAGGTCGTTAGACAGGCTGACGGTGCTGCAAGTGCGCTGCCGACCATAGGATTAAGGATAAGGGACTAGGAAGCTATAGGGAATGTGTCCTGGCATCCCTTAGGGTCAGCGCTTACTACCGAACATGGCACAGGACGGGACTTTTCCTAAACACATTATTTTAGACCTTATTGAAAAGATTTTGGCACTCACACTCTTTTTTTCAGCGCCGGCCCCTTACTCACCCAATAGCACAATAGCACACACATGTTCTGATTTTACCGTGATCTTCTGTAAAAGAGTGAAGAAGGTAAGAACGAAATAGAAAATAGCATTTTAAAATATCTTATAGTTCATATCAAGAACAGCTTTTTGGGGAACTGTAAAAGTAGCCATGCTTTAGTGATCACAGTAAAAATTATACACCGATTATGTCATATTTTTTGAATTCATTAGCCTTTGTTTAAATTTACCAACACGGCGGTGATATCTATGCCGCGACAATATAATAATAATAACATGTGTTCATAGCCCTTTAAAAATTATACAAATACTGTACATATTACACAAACATTAGAAAGAAAATTAAATTAATAAACATAAACGTACGCCACCTATCACTTTCTATTGAGGGTGATATTTAACATCACCCAATGTTTTATTATTGGGCAATCCATTATACTAGCAATTACCTTCAACAGCGTGTTGGTATACCTTATATTAGATTATAATTTTACATTTCAGAAATAAAATAAACAAAAATATATTATAATTTTATACCTGTAAATATATTTTACAGTATTTGTTGTAAAACAAATTATTTTACAAGTAAATTACTTGTAAAATAATTTGTAATAAATAGTATATTACTAATATCTTATTGAAGAACTCTTTGAAATAGGCCATAGAATTTCATTACGTAATGGCTCTTAATATATTGGTACCATTGTAACAATCCTATTAAAGGGACCCCAGCCTTGTCACAGCAACCGCACAGGCCTAAACGGATTCCTTAGTTAATTCCTTCCCACTTTGATTTACCAGTGTTTTGCCTCAAAAGAGATTTATAATTTAAACATGACAACACAAGTGGATCCACCTCGGTAATTTTGTTCAAAGTTCTAATAATAACTGGCTGAGATAAAATCCTAACTAACTAATTATAAATGCGAAAGTGAGTTTGTTTGTTTGTAACTCTTTTACGCTTTAAATATTTAATCGATCATCATTTGTGTACACGTTACCAGGGGTACTGTTGATTAGGGAAGCGGACATAGTTGCAGGCAAAAGCTAATAGATTGGGAATATTGAGACATTTATGGCACATAGTATGTATGTTATTTGAGAAACTTATTAAATTTAAATTTAATAAGTTTAAGGACACTAAATAACGTTATAAAATTAGCTATACATACTTACCATTAGCATAGCTTTACCCATGAATATGATTTTAAATACTTGTTTCACAAGTATCATTTGTAAAACACAATAATCTAATAATTTTTTTTATTAAAAAAAAAAACTTATATTTAACACATAAATTATAGTATTGTATCAGCTAAAAGATTTATACAGTTGGTCGTGTTACAAGTAGCACAAACACAAAATTTTAACAAAGCCATTTAGGTAGACCTTTCTCTTTCAACTTCAAAGCGCGACCTCAACATTCCTCCGAAAGGTCTGAATTCCGCGTTACAATTATTTGTGCTTAGGGTAAGTTATATTATGCCCCACAAAGCAGTCACTCAGGCATTTCCGTAAGGTGTTTATCAAATGAGATTATTGCACGGATACGGTCAATACACGTGGAAACAATTAAATTATGTTTTTGAGTGACCATCTAATATTTTGATTGTAATTATAGAATTTTATCATAAAAAAATTCTAGATATATGACGTATTTATGCTATACCAACTAGTGATAAACCGGCGGCTTCGCACGGATTCATTTTTTTCTGCAAATTACACACAAAAACCTTACTCGTTTATAGCTCTTTCCATTAGTGAAAACTCTATCAAAATAGGTGATTTTTGAATTGAGGGGGTTTGGAAAAAATTAGCGGGAAACAGACAGAGACGGACAGCGATTGTATTTTACAAGTAGCTGTAATATCTTATCTCTATATATAAAAATGAATCCCCATTTCCCTTGGTCACGGCATCACGCGTGAACGGGTAGACGGATTTTAATTCGGTTTTCACTAATGGAAATTTTTATTGAAATAAATAAACAAGCTGTAATAAAAAATTATAAACTAACATTCGACATTCTCTAAGCCCAAACACGTTATATCTGCTGTAAGTTGCTGAGGAGTTGTTGGATATTTTGCACTTGATGCTGCAGCATCAGGCCAATGTTACCATGTCATGGAAATACCACCGAAGTAGCAGTCTCAAAGCAATCGAACATGTTGAAATTAGTGAGATTCCATCGTCAACTACGAAATGAGCTGATGATCTTCAAACGCCTGAACGGTATATAATAAAAAAAAATGAGTCTACGTAACTTGAAACAATAAATATTATTATTATTAAAAATTATAGCTAAGATCTCGATTACGTCAGTTATCAAAATAAAAAAACTGGATCAAAATCGGTTTATTCATTTGGGAGCTACGATGTCACAGACAGACATACAAATACACAGGTCAAACTTATAACATTCCTCTCTTGCCTTGGGTCGGGTGTTGGGAGTATTTTACTTTTACAATTAAGTTGTGATTATAACTTAAGTTAGCTAAACAGAGCCCTTCTTCATAAACGCTTTTTCCTTATTTCCTTTGTAGGCATTTCCTTGTATTTTGTATTATTTTATTGTTAGAATAACAAGTAATATCAGGGGACGAGCCATTTTAAAGATTAAAAAGTCACTAGAAATAATGGCGGATGATATCGTGTATCGCGTTTCAGATGCTCTTAGTACAATTGTCCTGGGAGGTGGTTTTGGTGTTTCTTGTTTACGGTGACGTCGTGATGTTAACATTTTTATATTTGTTGAATTTATTTTTGTCTGTCTATTTGAACAGCTTTTTAAATCTTTGTAGGACAGTTGGTCTAGTGGTTAAGGATGTTAGCCCACCTGACGAAAGAGTTTGGGTTCGATTTAAAGTTATCTGTGCATTAACTGTGATTAGACCTTACAATGCTTCTATTTTGCTTTTGCGATTTTAAATAAATGTTAAGGTGACCCGAAACCTAATGAGACCTGATAAGTTTATAAGCTCTTTTAATAATAAGATAAGATAAGTTTATAAGACCTGATAAAGAATACCTCAATCGACCCTCAAACCGGCAATGTTCAAGGGGACAATAATAGATATTGCTGGACAGTTTTAAAGTGTCATTAATACAAGAAAACAACCGCCATTTTGTTTTATTCATATTGTTAACTATGTAGCTGAGCACGTAACTCCGTCCGCGTGGTATTCGGTAGAGGGCGTAACTTTTTTGTTTGTAAACCAATTGGAATGAAACAAACATAAAATTGCTATGGGTTTTACGAGCATTTATTTTCATTGTTTTCCACTGAATTTGTATATTGCTTAGAGGACGGTGACGGCAATTTAATTCATTAAACCTAAAAACAAATGTATAAATTTATGATCTCTATAGGCCTGCAAGTTTTGTCATCTGCACCATTAAAAAAAAAACACAACAAATATGTATTAGGAATCTATCAAAGTATGTATTTTTTAAAAATACCTTTCGTATAGACTTACTTTTTGTAAACTTCTTCCCATGCTTTAGTTTTCTCTTTGTTGGCATTAGTATTTAAAGATTTGTTTTCTATTATTTTAGCATAGTCAACCAATGTGTTGCGCAGCAATTGCTGAAAAAGAAAATCAACAATTTAGTGTTTAAAGTAATTATAAATAACAACACAAATACAAGGAATTAACAATGCAATTGAATTTAATCTTTTGTTCTAAAACAATTAGGTACTTACTTTTTCTGTTTCGTCCCAATTAATTGAGCGAATACGTTTTTTAGTATCTGGTTGGTACTCTTGTTTGTTCATTTTTGCAATAATTGAGCGAATACGTTTATTTAACTTAAAAATTGTAACTTTCGACACAAAAATATAATTTCTCGGACACGGTGACAAATGACAATGACAAGCCAAAGTTATCTATTCCAGTGGAAAATATATAAAAAAAAGTAATTTTTAAAAGAGTTCCATATTTCCTAAACCATAAGGATGCTTTTATCCTAGCCAACAGATAACTCGAACGTTACACCGCAAGAAGCGTTTGCATTTGTCAGATTGGGTTCATTCATAGTTCATGTTATTCGTTCGTTTAAAGATGTAAATAAAGAATAGTTATTCCTAGACTACTCCATGTTTATTAATAAGAATCTTATAACAGCGCTAATACAAGGTTACTCCGAGAGTAACTAATCCTAGTGTAAGCTCGGAGTATCTTCGGAATAGGTTGTTTTTATTAATAAGACCGTAAATGTTACGGGAAGCTTGCTACAATACATCAGTGAAAAAGGAATTCAAATCGGTTAAGCCGTTTCTGAGATCAGCGTAAAATTCTGAAATCTATTTTTTTGCTCGGTAACATCAGTACAACGTGTACAAATTGTTTTTTGAAAAAAATGTTTAATGTACAGACACGGCTCGTTTACGGTTTTTTAAATATGGATTATATTATGTATTAACGAAAATTCTCAATAAATTTACACTTAAAAGTTTAATTTAATAAAAATTAGTAGTACATAGGAAGAAATGGATTTTACCTGAAAGAAATGTTCAGCTATTATTGTCGAACTATATAAATTGTAATATCACTTTTAACATGAATTAAATTTTGTTTATTTTGTGTTTTTTTGCCTATAATTTCTTTTCAAGTTATATTGTATATACTTTTTAATACAGTTGCTCAAAAAGTGGCGTATTGCAGGGACGTATAGCGTTCGGGATGTGGGCTATGGGCTATTACATACTGGTGCTTTTTTTTACCTTTCCCGAACTCGTGCGTTCTCTTTCCCAACTGTCAAAATAATGTCTATTAAAAAGAAAAACCAACCATGAAGTTTTTACTAAAAAAATTCATAGAAGTTTTTATGATATTTAATTAATTATTTATTTAATAAATATTAATACTAAAACGTTTTATTAATATTAAAATAAAAGTAAATAATAGATTGATAACGCGATTATTGAGCAAACCTATTCAAGTACAAATTTAAATTAGAACAATGGGTTATAATCTGTTGGCTTTTCTCGTGCCTACACGACACCTATGTCGCAGGTAATTTGTATGATTCCGCCGTTTACATACGGCTTTGTCAGTTTAAAAACGCTCGCGGTTATGTAATATGCCGAAGGCAAAATAACAACTCGGAAAAGTCTTTGCAAAAGTAATATTTGCACTATTTTCAATAACTTTTTGTGTCACAAAACCACTACTTGACACCGTTTTTCTTGTTTTGATCGACAGCGACGCGCGTGGTAAAAACCAGAATTAAATACTTCAATTTGCCGCGGCATTATGTAGGCGGCGTTTGAATTGTTGTAAGAGAGGTTGTCCTGCTTCAAACTTATTTCAACTCCAAATACACAAAAGGTTTATCACTAGTTTATTGTCTGTACACAAGAGATATATATATATATAAATACAAAATAAACAATCGACACTCAAAAATATTAAGAAATATTTCACCATATAAATTCACACAAATATTTACACAACACTATACACTTTTATATATTGAAAAACACTGCCACAAAGATGTTTGGCCTCTATATTGTCAATGAAATGTTTTATCATACTAAATAATGACACGGCGAGCGTTTTTAAACTGACGAAGCCGTATGTAAACGGCGAAATCATACAAATGGCCTGCGACATAGATATAAACATTATATTAGGGATCTGGTTATTGATTAATTAAGTAAGCACCGCAAATCCGTTGAATACAAACGACTAAATTACGCGCCATTTTATGGGATAAAATTATTTGTCGAGGCAATAGAGAATTTTGCGAGTTCGGTTATTAATTGTTGTATTTAAAATTTACAAATCACAGATTTGTTTTCAATTACAGGATTAATGCGAAACGAGTTTGTTAATCTATTATAAACAAATTAAGCTTCTCTCTATGATTTTGCAATAAAGGTACATTTTGTTGTTTTCGTTGATATTTGTCTTTGTCCCCTTTTTTAACTCCAAATCGAATTTAAAGGGAACTTAGCATTGTCAGGTAGAGTACTGAACACAGTATTTTGAGGTATTTGTCCTGGATAAAAATATATGTAAAAAAGTACGTACAAATCTAATTTATTACTTTTACATTTTGCTGCTTTTTGTGTAAAATAGATTTATTGTTAATAAATAAAATGAAACTTATTTATTGTTATTAGTTATTTCAGACAGTTTGACAAAAGGGTCTTGTGTAGAGATGTATGTACCTAAGTATTAAAAAAAATATTAGGAAAAATTGACACACTAAAAGAATGAGTAGTGGCAAGCCACAATGCGTTTCGCAGTCATTTGAGCAGCCTGTCTGCACTCCTTACAGAAGGCCAACGTGAAATAACAGTGTTTCGGTGAGTGAACGAGTGTGTCGGGGATGCCAGAGCTCATTTTCCCTATTCTTTCCCAATACCTTACACTTAATCCTACTGAGATCGGCAGCGCACTTGCACTTGTGTAACTTGCGTAATAGGCAACGATGGCCACCTATCATAAAATAGACGTCAACCTATTTAACGACCGATACAAAGAAAAAAATTTAAATTATCCTTTCATTATTTACCTACAAGTAGGATTTTTGAAAATGTTAATAAATACATACTCTATTATGATAATGCAATTGTAAATTAATAAAATAAATTATTGTTCAAAGCACAACTCACCAAAGTTTGTTTTGAGTGTCAATTCAAAATATTTTTTTGCACACTTTACTATATTTTTACGTGCGGGGTGAGTTAAAATGCCGGGTAAGGGCGAAGCGAATGATTTATTTTCACAAACCAAAATCACTAAACTTGTCCGACGAAACCCAACTTGCCAAAAGTCGTCAATGGTTCCCTTAATGTGTCGCCGGTTCAATGCCGCAGATAACTTCGCAAAAGCTCCGAAGAGTCGCTTTCGTATCGCTGGTTGTCGCACCATTCACTCATCTCGCCCGCCTGCTCTCTTATTTTTATACTTGACGCCAAACGTCCAAAATCAAAGCCAAAATCTAAGCAAGATCGTAAATAAACCATTGAAAGTTCGGGAATGCTATTTCTGTTGAAATGTGAACTCTATGTTGTAAACATAAGGACCAATTTCCTTTGACACTAGTCGGAAAGGGGTGTGGCTACCATCGATAGGGTGGGACGTTCGAGAATTTCGGCCGGCGCGAACGATTTTTCCAGAACGTTCCATAGTTAGTCGTAACAATATTGTAGGTAAACCAGAGAGGCACAGCAAATTTATTGAAATGAACCGAATATTAATTATAGTTAAATTTCAATTTTTATTGTTTGAGTGCAAAATAAATAAGAATTTAAACCGAACGAGATTCTGTGGGAGAGAACCAATTTTAAAATAAATTAAAAGCTCAATCTGACTAAAACTTGAGTTGCTTAAAGAAATTAATTACGTTACAGAATTCGTCTCTCAGCAAAGCGTCCCGAATCTCAAATTTGAGTTTCGTTTCGTCTAATTAGTATACTTTCCGACGGTATTGTTGAGAAAACGTGATGGAAATTAAAAAGTGACATTAAAACAATAACGTTGTTTTATTGAAACCAAAATCAGGAACGAAATAAAATTCATTTTAAAACCTTTTAACATTTCGGAGCTAAAACGTACTCGTTCTTGGCTGGTTTTTTAGGGTTCCATACGTCCGAATAAAAAAACGGAACCCTTATAGGATCACTCCTGTGTTCGTCTGTCCGATAATCCCCCCCTCCCCCCCTTATCTCCGAAATTACTGAACCTAAAATTTTGAAAAAAAATACAGAAATTAGTTTTCTACTTATAGATTATAGGAAAACCTATAAGATGTCCATGATATTAAAATAACATGGCAATTCACTGAATATTGTGCGGATAGGTAACATCGTACGGAACCCTATTCACGCGATTTCAACTCGCACTTGTCTCGTTTTTTTAATTGTTCATGTAAGCAAACCAAACTCTCTGTACGCAGGCTTTACTCATTTGTAATTAGATCATCGTTATCCTTTATTAAGCTAAAGTACATACACTAACCAAAATAGATTTTAATTAAAGGCAACTAATAGAGTTATTAATGTTGATAATGGTAATTGACACGAGAGGTAGGTATATAGTAGCTGTCTAGAGAACATGACCGATCTATATTCGACTCTATTTACATGTTTTACAGCGCATTTTGAATTATGTACGTGATTATCTGCTACTCGCCCACAGAACTGAAACCGAAGTTTTTTAAATTGTTCGGTTCGGTTTCCACCTTAAAGCCACAATGGTTTTGTTATTTGTGTCGAAATACTTTATGATTCTTGTAATATATTCGAAAATAATGAAAAGTCTTCTAACTGCCTGTAATTCTGAACTGTTCTCCCAAAGAAGTATGAAGTAGAATCTCTAAAATAATTGTATAGTTTTACCGTGCCGGAGCAAACATCACTTAATTTTTAAAATTCAAAATTAAATTATTGTTAAGCTCTACAGGTGTCATCTATAAATTAATTTCTGTATTAAAGTCGTAGATAAACGTACGCGCTCAGACCGACAAAAAATATAGACGGAACAATGTGAGTCAGGTAATAGGAAGACGATTCTGCAATAGGCAGCTCGACATTCTGACGCGAATAGTTGATATACCTAACTATATTTTTTGTTTAATATGTATTATAATAATTAATTGGGGTAGGGCACACTCCGTTTCGTAGTAACTTAGGCAGCCCGTCTGGCGGCAGTAACCACTTCCTCACAGAAGACCACCGTGAAAAAACAGCATGGTGTGCTCCTTCCTGTGTTGCAGTGAGTGAATAAGGAATGTCCAAGTCCATTTTTCTATCCCTTCCACCTTATATTTACACTTGCAGCACCTGTGGCGTTACTCATGCCATCTACCATTAAGAGGATCGTCAGCCTTTTTGACGACATTTATATAAATAAATCATTGGCTTACGAGAAAACATCTGAAAGGGAACCATTTCATATCATTAATGCTGAAAAAGTGTAAGACTTTAGAGGTATAAATATTCAAAGAATTTCACATTTAAATATCAGTGGACGCCATTAGATATTGTCATAACCTTAGAGTTTGTTTGATGAATGATGGTCATCCACCAGCTACTGTAATACACAACAATGCAACCAGATCGGTAGCCACTCGATCAATTAATTAGTTCCAGCACGTTAAACAGCTAGTAATTTAACAAGCACGAGTCACTCCAGGGACTTCAGTCCAACAGGTGTAACTCTCCGGGGAAATTATGTCGATAATACTGTACAGACGTTTACAGAAATGAAAGTAAAAACTAACTACAACTCGTGTGTCAATAAATAATGGGATTGAAATTGTGGTATAACGAAACAGTACTGACAGCAAAAAAATGTATATGACATATTTTTAGGATTCCGTACGTCCGAATAAAAAAACGGAACCCTTATAGGATCACTCGTGTGTCCGTCTGTCCGTCCGTCATAGTCAATTATCTCAGAATCTACTAGACCGATTAAGTTGAAATTTGGTACACATATCAATTTCTGTGACTCAGACGTAGAGGTGTGACGTGAATAGATGAAATCTGTATATGGGAGGTCATTTTGAGGGCGTGGGGGGCGCGTGGGGAAGGGGGTAGGGGGTGTAAAATAAAAATATCAAATGGAAGGTCTTGTTGTGAAGATCTTAAATGTATTTTTTTGTAATTTTAAAATAAATAGTTTCCAAGTTATTCAAGAAAATTTATGAAAATTGACCATCCCTCCCCCTTATTTCCGAAACTACTTAACCTAAAATTTTGAAAAAAAAAATACAGAAATTAAATTTGTACTTATAGATTATAGGAAAAGCTATAAGAAGTCCATGATATTAAATCACTCAACATCGTACGAAACCCTCTTCACGCGAGTTCAATTCGCACTTGTCCCGCTTTTTTTTTATAATAGCAATACACGTTTAATTAAATAATATGTACAGTTAACAGAAAAAGCGATTATGTTAGTAGGTACAGGAATGAACTTAATTCTAAAATTACTCTATTTATATACAGTTTTTACATTGGCATAACGAGAGGTATTACATACAGTTTTCACATTACACCCGAACGAAGCCGGGTTTTCATCTAGTCTACTTATATATGCTACCTGGTCGTTGCGTATATGTGACTTTTTCTCTCGCACAAATGTTTTTCTTTGGATGTAATGTTACTTAATAAATATATTTTGCAAAAAAGAAAAATAAATATAAAACGCGGCTCTCGATTATAAAGTAAGCAAAGTTTAACGACATGAAAGCGGTAATTCCGTTAAATACTTTGCCGGTATAAAGGTTAGGTGCCAGTTAATTTTGTAGCGATGGAGATAGGGCACGTTACCTTTCGCTCTCGGCGTGTTTCTTTTGCCACCTTTTGCAGTTCCGTTCAAAGGCTTCAGAATTAAAAAAAATATGTATATTTTTATTTACTTTACTCGCGACTTGGTTCACACGGGCGCATTTCTCGGCATTGACGAACTCTTCAGTATAAACTTTCTCATTTTTATGAATAAACTAGCAACCCGCCTCCGGCTTCGCCCGGGGTGCAATTTTTATATATATGAACATTGCCCGTTTATCCCTCTTTCCATTAGTGAAAACCGAATCAAAATCGGTCTACCCGTTCACGCGTGATGCCTTGACCAAGGGAAATAGGGATTCATTTTTATATATAGAAGATTTAGAGGGATTTCTTAAACAATAGCAAACGTGACACAACCGGGGTCCCTTTCTAATATCTTCAAAATGCACAGTGTTATCTTGCTCGTTCAATCCATATACGTAGCCTTTTTCGTATAGAAAGCATAGTAGCTAAGTCGTTGTATGGGTGTGCTGTTGTGTTTCGGTGAGTGAGTAATGGATGCCAGAGCCCATTTCCCTATCCACTCCTAATCCCTTATCCTTAATCCTACTGTAGTCGGCAGCGCACTTGCAGCAGTTGTGGCAACGGTAGCCACCTACAATCAAGTGGACCATCAGCCTGTCTGTCGTTCTTAACATAAAATAAACACGTTTTTGTTAATTTTAATTATTATTTTACAGGACTAAATTGATAAATTTTACAATTTCGTATTACATCTATACCTATAAAAATCTTTCACCTATAGAAATCTACATCATCAGCAAGTAACATAGGCTATTCACCCTCCCCCATCTCCCCCCCCCCTCCATACAAATGTATGTTTGTAATCAATAAACTCAAAGACTACTGGACCGATTTAAAAAAAAATTTCACCTATAGAAACCTACATTAATAGCGAGTAACATAGGCTATTCACCCTCCCCCCATCTCCCGCTTTACCCCCTCCATAAAAAATTGCAGTTTTCCACGAATAATATTTTATAACCCGGACGAAGTCGCGTGCAACAGCTAGTCTATAAATAACTATAAAGTAAATTATAAATGCAAATAAAATATTAGGCAAATAAAGTACGTTTATTATAAAATTTTAATTAAATTAATTTACTTTATTGACATGTTTACTATGTCTATTAAGTTCTTAACAGTGGTGTGGTGTGGTATCCATTAACTATATCTTGTAAAACTTAGTTATCAAAATAAAAGATACAAAGTGTCAAAAGTGTATCATTTATAACTTTATATATTAAAATTATTTAATATTATTAAATTTAATATTCAAAAATGACATTTTATTATTTATTAAAATTGAATTATACCTATTAAAATTTAATATTTAAATCTGTGTTTATACTATAATGAAGTCTGTAGTTACTCTTGATATTTATCTATTTATTTTCTACCACAAATTATTCCATTTCCAGTAGCAACTGCCGTACATCACACCTGGATTCAAATAACTTGTATATTTTTTTCTTCTTTCAATAACTCGTGATCTAGCGAAGAAAATTCGGAACTTTTTATCAAGTAATATTTTCACTGAAATCTTTGCGAATATGATTTATAATCTTTTTTCGGGATTATTAATATCTCAGGTTGATTGATGGCTGTTGACAAATCACTGTTAAGTAATACAGTCGGGAAGAAAAGTTAACAGAAAATCGCGATGGCCAAATTAATTTTCTATCAACTGTGCTAATTCAAGACTTCAAACTTTTTTAAACCAAAGCTGACATATCCCTTTACCGTTGTGTAGGCCTTTTAATAAGTTTGTACTTAAAAAATATATTTTATTCCAAACTATTCATACAAAACCTAAGTGACGATAAATACGACTGACAAAGTTGTATAATATCTCAAGCGTTCTGTGTATTCCAAATAAATTCCAATAAAGGTATTTCTTCAAAATAAAAAATAAAATAAAATAATTATACATACACAATTATACATACAAATCAATCTTTCTGAATGCATTGCATTGCAAATAGTTTCTGAAATTTTAAGAGGGCATGTAAAGCGGAATAACCAAATCTAGATTTAAATTTTATCTAAGGAAACAAACTCCAAATAAAAAAAACATTTTAAACAGTTAAATTCGTTATAATTAAAAGTCCTGACATTAGCTAAAAACATAATATAACGATATTTTTCGTTAGAAAAAATCCCAAAATTAGCTTTATTTGTTGTCAATTTTTTATTCACTTTTAAAATTGCACATTTAAAGTTATAATTGTATCAGTAATGTCACTTCACACATTATCTAGGGCTAACATTGCAGCATTTTTTTATAGACATCGTAGTCTACGAATAATTAATATTTTATACTTATGGCACTCATGACATTTTTATTCCGCGAAATGTGCGCTGTTTCACCAAATCAGTAACAGTCGCTCCGGAAAGACCATCGCTCCAGGAAGACGATGTTTGTGTGCGCTTGCACATAACCTGGAATATTTGGTCGTAGAGGACTTGTTTGTGAATATATTAACTATATGTGTGTTGTATATCGACTGTAGATAAACTGTTGCATATTAATATAACAAAAAATTATGAAAGTATGGCTAACAATTACAAAACTTGAAAAACAAGACCTGAAGCGTGCAGTGGCGGACGCACGGGTGAAATTAAAAATTTCGATAGCCCTCTCTTAAATAAGAATTGTGTATGAATATTATTTTCAAAATTTTGGTTGATCTAGGAAATTCCTAGTAAAGAAGAAAGTTGAAAGTGTAGCTCAAATGTACGGCAATTTCCCGTCAAGTATAGAGATTTCCTTATTCGGGTTGTGCTTCATGTGCGTGTAATGCAATTACAGAAATTATGGTTTACACATCTTATTGTCATACAAATTTTATTGGATGTGTTGTTCACAACTTTTGTTATTCAAAAGCGCCTTTCTAATTACAAAACATGGTGTCTTACTTTTTGTTGAATATATTTTTTAGTACTCTGTGTGAAGTGCTAAAAATTGTTCTTTTAATCTAATGTTACATAGGTCAATCTATTGTTTGTTTACGACAAGGAAACGTTAAAATAACTCTCATAAAACGGATAAACTTTTTGGCAGTTTATTCATTTTATGCAATCCGCAAATGTTGGAGAAAATAGATAAGATAAGTTCCTATTAAATGTTACAAAATTATTTAAGTGACATAGTAATGTAATGTAAATTACTATAAAATTAATAAAAAAATAATAATGAATAGTTCTCACAATTAAGTTTTGTTTGAATTGAAAAACATATTAAACATACGTGTTAACATTGATCAATGATAATAATTTATAGAATAGTAAAGAGCAAATATAGTTCTACACTCTTACATGAAGTTTATTAATTACATTTTTTTCAATGATATTATATTGTCGACTGTACACGACGTGACGTGTCAAGCGCACAGCCGAACGCGGCGGAACTTTTTTCGCATCTAACTTATTGAAGTCTCGATCACCCTCCACCTTCAGCTTGATTGATTAATATGAGTTTAATTATGAAATCTTAATTTGATAATATTAAGCGAGCGTTATTTGTATAATCGACCAGAGATACACCTGCTAAATTCATCTAATTAGTGATTATGTTAGGGTAAAACATTTAACAATAACATTTTTATTAACCTACATGCTACATTCAAGTTTAACATAAATAAAATTATTTATATTGTTCGCATTGTTATTGTTAAACCCAATGGGACAAAAATTAAACAGACTTCGGTTTGAATATTACTGAGATTTAAAAAAAAAAAAAAAAAACACATATCTAGATATCTATACAATAAAACAAAGTCCCCCGACGGGCGCCTCTTCTGTATATATGTTCGCGATAGTATCAAAAACGACTGAACCGATTTTCATGCGGTTTTCATCTATCAACAGAGTGATTCCTAAGGTGTAAATCAATAGGTGCATACCTAAATAGGTTCCCGAGGGTTTACAAATAGGATCATACTATGCATAGGTGTATGACCAAGATTGCTATCCAAATTCGATGGATATCGCTGCTTAACCTAATTCTATTGTAGTATATGTATAATAGATGGCGTCATAGAAATATATTTTTATTTTTCAAGTTGCGGGCCCCAGATAGTTATATATATACATATAAACACGACGAGGACACACTTTAAAAGTATTCTGATATACGCATGACTTCGAACAAATGTCATATCACCTGCAATAGACGAGACGACCATCAATACAAACAATTTCATGATTCCTTGTTGAAAATGAAAAATAATTAATCATTTAATTATTATCAAATTGTAATATTTTATATAATTTAAAATACATATATAGTACAGTTAAGTGAGAAACCTCTATAACTAGAACTCATGCTGAGGTCCCAACACTTTGGCACTGAATTAGCCCTGTTAGTGGGACGAAGCAAACCTCAATATCTGGGATTCCTTCTTTCGATTTATCATCATAGTTACCTCTATAACTAAGACAGCGAGTGAATTTTATATGCATAAATCTCTGTAACTGAGATAACAACGTTTTGTTTGTTTACTTACTTACTCTTATTCTACCCGCGAATTCCGCACTTAACTACGTAAGTAATTTTGAGCCTTGAAACGTGCTTGAATATTTTTGTTTATTCCATTTATTTTATTACCTTTATTATTATTTTTTGATTAAAACTCATTTACATGTAATGTTTACATAACACGTTATTTTATTTAATGATCGCACCTCTATAACTGAATTAACCTGTATTCTAACCTCTATTATCGGAATCCTCTGTAAATGAGACAGATATTTATCTGAGACACTGGGTAAATGGAATACCTCAATAAGTGAATCAACATAGCAGCTAGGTCCCTTGATGTCTCACTTAACCAGGTTTCACTGTATATACATATGTATTTTATTATATAAATAATGAATATTGTTAAAAGAATTTCATTTATATGCATTTAAACTAGCCTCTGTCACATTGCCTACCGTCGCTCACATTGAATGTGAAAGGAGTGCAACTTCTATACGCTAGTACTATTATTTATTCTGTGGTATAACTACGAGTATGATATTATTATATAGGTAAAGTATTTGCATGTCCTCAGGGCGTAATATATCGACCACTTTAAAATTATAACACCTGCTGGCTTATTAATATTCAACTGGCATTATTAATGTACAGGCTTCGTTTCTAAGTAAAGGTATAGTCAACGTTTTAAAGTCTATATTTCTTGTTACACATTCTATGATGTAATTATTGAATATACCTTCTTGTTTTAGTAGAGACCCGACTCGAATAAATCATAGCTTTATGTATTATATACTTTGGGTCAAATAGAGTATACTTTGTAACTAAAGTCTGCCATAAAAAGGGCTTTTAATATAAATATTTATAACTAGCGACCCGCCCCGGCTTCGGCAAATGCAACTTTTTCTCCAAATTTATACACAAACCTTCCTCATTTATCGCTCTATTGATTAGTGAAAACTGTATCAAAATTAGTTGGGTGGGTTAAAGGAAGTTAGCGGAAAAAGAGACAGAAGCGGACAGCCATTTTATTTTGTAATACTACCGACTCACTCCCGGCTTGGCACAGATGCTATTAATTTTATAAATAATATACTAAAACCTACCTCATTTATCGCTCCTTCCTTTAGTGAAAACCGTATCCAAATGTGTTGGGTGGTTTAGAAGCGTAAAAATATACCGATAGCGACTTTATTTCATAATAAACTAGCGACCCGTCCCCGGCTTCGCCCGGCGTGCAATTTTTATATATATGAACATTTCACGTTTATCCCTCTTTCCATTAGTGAAAACCGAATTAAAATCGGTCTACCCGTTCACGCGTGATGCCGTGACCAAGGGAAATGGGGATTCATTTTTATATATAGAAAGAAAAGAAGATATGTATAACTATACATAGAGAGTAATTTCATGTAGGCTTACATTAGGCGACGAAAATAACGCTTTACTGCTAAGTTTTCGCTTAAAATAAAAAATACCATATCAAATTCAATATTAAACTAAAAACGGTAACTAAACTTACTAAGCTCAAGTAAGGTAGCCGAGGGCATATAACTTGTACCTATAGTGTCATCGTTAATCCGCTAAGGTAGTAATTCAAAAACGTATTACCGAGATTCAATAGAGCATTGTGACCGGGTTCAGCTACGGCGCTCCTGGGCACTATAATGGCCACATCTAAGGCATTATGGAGCCGTAATTAATTATCCAACTTCAGAAATCTCTTGCAGGACCCTCATTGATCGTTATTCGAAACCAGTGCCCATACAATGAGCTCTATCCTAATGGTGAAATGTTAATGGTACCCTTAATAAATAATGCTAATATTAAGCGCTTTTTAAACTATATATAGCAACAAAGTAATATTGGCTGTCTGTATACAACTACTGTATAGCTGAAAGTAAAGTAAACTTGAATGAAGCAATAGCTCACGTCCCTGACCGTTATCATTTTGTTGTAATTAATTTTATTTGCTATAATTAAATTAAAATTTATGTAATAAATATTTGTTCGCGGAAGTCTCATGTTACTCACTCTCTTTAACCCCCTCCGCGACAAGTCAATTAAGCACGAATCATGGACCTATGCATATGAGCCTAAAACAATACAGCAATCGACTGTATGGGTCAAAAACCAATAAAGTTGTTCCCGGAAAAAGCGCTTCGAAGAAAATGATTGCCTGTTCGATCGATTATCGATCAGGTGGCGACACTGCCATTAGTCCTCCACGATCCTTCGTCTTCGGAATTTCGAAACGGAGGCGAATCATGACAACGCAAACCCTCACACATCGGATCAAACAAATGATTTTTTGTACGGCCAAAACATTAAATTGATGGGTCATCCTCCATGCAACCCTGACTTGGCACCTAATGACTTCTTTTTGTTCCCAAACATCAAGAACAAAATCCGTGGGTGACAGAAGAAGCTGTTGAAACGTTCAAAAACACCTTTTACAGGTACCTCAATCGGAGTGGAATAAGTGCTCCGAAAATTTGTTCCATAGCATGCAAAGTGTATCGATCACCATGGGGAGTACTTTGAAAAACAATAAGACCAATTAAAATTATCAATATTTGTTTTTTCATTAGTAGGCTCAATACATAACTAGCAACCCTCGTATAGACTGCCGAAAACCAGAAACGGTTATAGGGTGTATGTCGGATTTTATTTAAGTAGGTAAGTACTAGGTGAACTCGGCTAAGCTTTACTTCGAAATGTGCGTGGGGCGCGCGTGACACTGTTTATATATACATACTAGCGGACCCAGCAGACGTTGTCCTGCCCGAACCCGAAAATAATTCTGTAACCCAATTGTGGCGCCATCTATCGGGTCCAATTTTATTTTCAAACCATTTATGTCAAAGAGACGCGACACTTCACGTCATTCAATGACGGTTAAAATATTTAGATATTGTTCATGCAAAAATACTAAAATTGCGATTATAAAATGGGGGATGGAAAATACTTTACGACCAATTCTCATATTTTTTTTTAAATGTTAGATCGGCAGACAGGCTGACGGCCCACTTGATGCTATAACACAAGCAACGCCAAAGCTGCTGCAAGTGCGCTACCGACTACAGTTGGATTAAGGATAAGGGATTAGGAGGGGATAGGGAAATTGGACTCTGGCATCCCTTACTCACTCACCGAAACACAACAGCACATGTGCTGTTATTTCACGGTGGTCTTCTGTAACCTACCAAATATACAAAAAAAAAAAATCGGTCCAGCCGTTTTGGAGGAGTTTTGTTACAAACACTGTGATACGGGAGTTTTATATATTAGATAAAATAATTTATTTTTTCTAAAATATGTAGGAGTTGTCTAATTTATTCCTTATAACATCAGCTATATTTTAGTGAACGTCCCGTCAAAATCGATCCACCCGTTTCGGAGATTAGCCGCAATTTTTTATAAGTACCGTATATACTTTGATATACATTTAGTGAAAAGTAGTGAAAATGAATTTTATTTATTGGTATATAAATTCGCTGTTGTAATACTTTGAGATTAAATACAACGAAGTTTACCTTTATTTTTCCTTTGATTTGTGTACTTTGTACCTTTTTCGTATTTTTTACTTACTATTTATTTCAATATCGCTCTACAATTTCCTTTGTTTTTAAAGAAAAGATTTATTTTACGGAAGTTAATTAAAAAATCGGACTTTTAAAGTGGAAGAAAGATTTGCCTTTGTATTTTGATAGAAGCAGAGGAAAGTTCAATTAAGAACCCCTTTACGTGTCTGTGAAACGATAGGACAATTCTCAGTGGAATTTAAAGAAACATTGCTTTGTCTTCCGCTTTAGATTTCGGTGAGAATAGCATATTTTGGTTAGAGGAAAAAGCATAATGCGTTATTTGCGGTAGAGTTGAAGCTAGGCAACTTTGAAAAAACATGGCAGCGTTTGTAAAGAAAAACCAATAGAAGCAAGAGTTGTTCGTAGCAAAGAGACGCTTGCTCGAGTTGTAACTACATAGAACATTCAATGATTTCCGACCGCGGCTTGTACGTACGAACCGTCGAAAATATTTTGTCGATGCACCCCGACCAAGTTTTACGTGCAAACTTGAATGTTGTTTGTGCAATACGACGGATCGAATGAGAGCCCCTCTTCTACTAGATATTACATACATTTTAAAGTTACTATGTAGCTTAATCCAGCATACTATTCATAAATTCTGAGTATATGTGTTATGTTTCTGTTCCCAGTCGTGTAATCAGTGGACCCATTTCATTCTTATTAGTTCCATTATTCAGAAAATTTTGTTGAATGTAACTTGTAACTGTTCAATGTTGACGAGCCCGTTGGATGAGTGGTTAGGGTGCTTGTCTTATAGCTCTGTTCTAGAGTTTCCGGGTTCGGGTTCGGCAGGGTCAATGAACTTTTCAAAGTTGGCTCTGGTCTGAATGTGGAAAGTAGTGGCGGGGCACACTGCGTTTCGCAGTCATTCGGGCAGCCCGTTTGGCGGCAGTAACCACCCCCTTACAGACCACCGTGAAATAACAACACTCGTGCTGTTGTGTTTCGGTGAATGAGTAAGAGAGCCCATTTCCTTATCCCTTCCCATATCCTAAATCCTACTGTAGTCGGCAGCGCAATTGCAGCAGCTGTGGCGTTGCTTGGGCGACGGTAACCACCTACCATCAAGTGGACCATCAGCCTGTCTGCTAAAGCCTGTCTGTCAGCATGTAAAGCGAAGGCAATAAAGGTTATTCTCATTATAACAGAGATAAACAGAGAACAGAGATATAACATGTAACAAAGATAACAGCGATAGAAAAAAAAAACGGAGATAGTAAATCAACTTGACGTAATTTGTATATTTTAAGGCGTTAAGGCAAGCACCCTAATTTTAATAATAAGTATTGCCAGCTATAAAAATAAACAAAGCTGACTTTTCGAATCGATGTTCATCTTAAAAATTCCGGTTTTTAATGTGTTATAATAGGGGTACCTACCTAATAAAAATAAAATAAAATAAAATTCAATAAAATAAAATAAAATAAAATAAAATAAAATAAAATAAAATAAAATAAAATAAATCTTTATTTGCGCGAACACATGTTTACAGGATTTTAATTTGTATACAGCAGTTACAGTACAAAGTGTGTTCTACCCGCCAAGGGCATGCAAATATTGTTCTGGTAAATGACCATCTGATAATATGTAAATATTGTATAATACCTACTCTGAAACGATTTACGTTGAAAACGGGATCGTTAATCAAATATATATTTTCTTTCAAAATTTCATTTTATTCGAGTACTTTAGCGATGCTGGCGAAATGAAAGTAAGGTCATTAAATAAATATCCGGCGGCTGGAAACTTTTTAGAAGTTTGTTTCGAGCTTTTTTTTAGAACAAAGTAAACAAAATGTTTCTTTCCCTTTCAAATGTCATTATTCATTTAAAGCTGTAATAAAATGTCTGAGGTTTCTAAATATTAAATACTAGATGAAAACCCGGCTTCGCTCGGGTGTAGTGTAATGTGACTCTTAATATGTACACATGTAGGTACAAAATGTAGGTAGATATTTCTGTAGTTATCGGTTCTCAAGGAATATTAAAGGCAAAAGCGGCATAGATTTCGCTCAATGTTTCAAGACGTTTCGTTTTACACAGTCACATGAGTCACAGTTCTTTGTAATGGACACTTGAGGCGTATGTGCGCTAGTATGAATGAAATGGAACGTTTATTAATCACTCAATATGTGTACAGGTGTCAGTGAGTGACGTTTCGCTAGTATGGCGACAGCGATTTGTCTGTCAGCATCATTAGAATTTAACAAAATACTTGACAATCCGAATTTTGCGGATATATGTTGTCGACTCGAAATCTTTATTTTTTTATGTTTTATTATTCAGGTAAGGTTTCAATCGAGTCTACCGTACCCCTTGACGAAATTATTAATATAGATAGTTAACATCTTAAAATGTAATTAAACTGGCGACCAGCTCCGGCTTCGTGTGGGCTCGCAATTTTTTTCTGCAAATTATATACACGTTCAACATTTATCGCTCTTTCCATTAATGAAAACCTTATCAAAATCCCTT
Organism: Bembecia ichneumoniformis; assembly: GCA_910589475.2. Lineage (NCBI taxonomy): Eukaryota > Metazoa > Arthropoda > Insecta > Lepidoptera > Sesiidae > Bembecia > Bembecia ichneumoniformis. The sequence continues at coordinate 2,710,120 of OU342531.1, forward strand.
GGGTGGTTTAGAACAAATTAGAACGAACATTAAATTAAATGAAACAGAGAGCGACTTTATTTTATAACTAGCCTTTGCTCGCGACTTCGTCCGAGTCCCTTTTTCTTAAATTTTATCATTCAATCTTTATTGATCATATATTTTTGTCAGGCGTCGAAATGAACTCGGACACGCTTCGCTGCGGCCCATACGGCGGTGAAGTACGCGTGGGGCGCGTTACTGGACACTGCTTATATATAATACTACTGATCGTAGCGTAATGTTATATAGCTTACAGCCTTCCTCGATAAATGGACTATTCAATACAAAAATATTTTTTTAATTCGGACCAGTAGTTCCTGAGATTAGCGCGTTCAAACAAACAAACAAACTCTTCAGCTTTATATATTAGTATAGATGATCCCTCGGGAACAGTATTTTAGGAAGGGTACCTTTAATCCAGAAATGCCTGACAAAGTGTGCGCAAAATTTCATGAGTTGAGTGCGGTTGATGAGTAGGTAAGGCGTGATAGCGTAACAACAAATTATATAAGTCGCGTGCTAAGAGAGAGGTCAACAGTAAGCGTAAAAGCGTGCCTCGGGTGACTGCAATTGACAGTAAATACGATCGAGTCTCTTCGGCTGCGCTTCGTCGGAGCTGCTAAGGGACGCTGTACCTGGGGTCAGATCCGCGACGCCATCAAATGCAGACGTGCTTGGGAACTGACCTACCTCGTTTCTTTGTATTGCATTACATAGTTTTTTTTTATGTTAAGATCGGCAGACAGGCTGACGGCCCACTTGATGGTAGGTGGCTACCGTCGCCTATAACACAAGCAACGCCAAAGGTACTGCAAGTGCACTACCGACTGCAGTAGGATTAAGGATAAAGGATTGGGAGAGGCTAGGGAAATGGGCTCTGGCATCCCTTACTCACTCACCGGAAACACAACAGCACAGTCTAACCATACACGTCATACAGTCAGGCAACGAATGTACTTGCGTAGAGCAACGTTCGGCGAACTCGCTTCAGTTTGCAGGCTCGGACATTGAGCATTGCCGGACTGTATGACGTAAGTATGGTTAGACTGTGGTCGAACTTTTAGAAATAGTGTAAATAGATAATAGTGTATTTGGTATCCTTGCACGGACACCCATCTCATTGCACACAGTGTCAAGAAGTAATAAGAATAGTACAAAATACTGATATTCAGACTATTCAGACATTATATATATATATATATATATATATATATATATATATATATATATATATATATATATATATATATATATATATATATATATTATAATTGCAATATTATATTTTGAATCTTATCACGTAAGGAAGAAGAAACTTCCTGAACAATGTTTCAGCTAGTTATTGTTGCATAATGCAAAGAGACTTTTTTGTTGATTAAAGCGTTTTTTTATTCTTTGAAATTTAGCGTTTATCCGGAAGACCCGTTTTTTGTTAGACAGCGTTTATCTGGCTAAATTATTTGTATCACGCACAACACATGGTCTGTCTTCAATTTAGAGGGTAGTGATAGTAAGAAAAAAATAGATAACATGTGGGCAGTTAAGCACAGTTAAGAGTGCGATGCGAACGTTTGCATGTGTGTGATGCATGTTTGGATGTGTGCGGGTTTATATAGAACGGGCAAAATGGTTATTATAGGAATGGATTTTGTCAAAACTTGATATTCAGACCAGTATTGGATAATATCTCATTCTTTCATTATTACTTCGATTATTTGAAATTATTTTATTGTTTGAAATACATTTTTATTCTACACCAGTTAAGTCTGTATTCTGTTCACTAAATATTTAAGTAGCAAATCGAATCTTGCGTCTCTCTCAAAATATAGATCTGTTTGTAGAGATTACTTCAAAAATTACGGTTCTAAATTATCACTAAATAGAATGAAATTTTACATACTGTATCGAGACTCATTATGAATTCTGAAAATTTGTTAAAAGAATAAAAGACTTTAAATCTAGATTGTTTTATGTATGCATTCCAGAGTTATTAGCCTAATGATGCCATTAAAAATGAAGTGAGGAAGATATATAAAGTAGTTAACACAAGTGTAAGCAGGAGGGGAAGTAGTAGTAGGAGGGTGTTTTGTCTTAACTTAACAGTTAAGAACTTAACTAGTCCAGAAGTTGTTCTACAGAAAGTTCGCTCGAACATATTTTAGATGCAAACTTATTTGGCTCCCACTTCCCCTGATAGCCCCTGATCCCCTGATTTTCTTGTTATTAATGTTCGGAATTATCAATGGTTTTAACATTAATTGTAATATGCATTTATGTTTTGATAAACATATTATTATAAATAAAATACTTATAATAATAATAATCATTTATTTCAGATATCCAGACATCCATATTAGTATAGCTACAAAATTTACAGTAAATTTACAATGTTTCAACAACTATATTTTAATAAGTTCTGAAATATGTTTTGTTCTTTTTTAAAAATATTATTAAGCGTGGCAGGCAGGCTGACGGTCCACTTGATGATAGGTGGTTAATACCGTCACCTAAAGACATAAGCAACACCAGGGGGCACACGTGCGCTGCCGACTCTGCAGGAATTTATTTACTGCTCAAATTGTAGTAAATTGTAGCTAGATGGAAACACGTTAGAAGGGAGATTTTTCCAAAGTTTACGCGTCCATGGGATAATGTTTCTACTCATCCGAACTGTGCTCAGTGGCACTTTATCCAAGTAATGTGGATGAACTTTGCATCTATGGCGCGCAGTGCGGTGGTAAAAGTTTGAGCTAGGCATTAATTGGTACAACTCATCGGAGCACTCACCATTGTACAGCCGGTAGACAACACAAAGAGTTGCTACATCTCATCTTAAACTAAGATTGTAATCGTTGCTGTATGAGCATTGGATCGTCAACAATTCGAACAATTCTACGCTGCAAGGTGTCAAATGGATCTAGCTGGTTCTTAGGGGCGCCAGTCCGGAGGTGAGAGCAATACTCCATGTGGGGCCTAATTTGGGCCTAATAAAGTTCTGAGAAAAAAATGTTGTGTTTAGACCCACCCAAAGTGTTTGTATGGGCAGCCGATTCATAATTTTTTGAAAATCTATGTGGAATAATTTTTATTTCAATATAAAATAGAGAAAAGTGACGTTTTGTGAAATTTACTTCATGAATTACTCAAAAAATACTCCATTTAGCATAACTGTTTGGGAATAATTTTAAATAACAAGAGTCTATAAAGTTTTTAGAATTATGTAGAAGTCAATACACTCAGGTTTTGTATTTTTTTTAATCACTTGAACTTTAGTGGTTATTCGGCGAAATCGAATTTTTTTTACTTTTGATTAATATTTGAGATTCCTAGGTCACTGTTTAGGTCATACTTTTTTTTCGCACAACAGCCTACTATGTGGCATTGTGATTGCTGTAGAAAATAATCAAATTATAAATTATCAAATTATAATATAAATCGAATCAATTAAACGCCGAGGAAAAAGAAATGAAATTTAAAAACCAGCTTGTGGTGGAAAACGCCGAATTTTTTTTTATTTTATTAAAGTTGGGTTTACTCTTGACCAGCATCTAGGAAGGACGAGGCCGACGATTGAGCGAGCTCACCACTTGAACCTTGAAAATATTTGGGTTGAATGAGCTCGGAAATACAGAGCCGGCAGGGAAAAATTAAAAAAATAAAAACTTATCTCCTAAACTAAACAATTTGTCTAAAATATTGCGGATACGTCTCGACATCAGGCATCTATTTTTTTCCTTTGAACGACACTTTTTTTTATTATACACTAGCGACCCGCCCCCGGTTTCTCCCGGCGTGCAATTTTTATATACCCTAAAACATTCCCCGTTTATCCCTCTTTCCATTGGCGAAAACCGAATTAAAATCGGTCTACCCGTTCACGCGTGATGCCGTGACCAGGAGAAATGGGGATTCATTTTTATATATAAGATTATAGAAATACATTAAATTAATTTAAATATTATACACACCACCGCGTGTTTGAAACACGCACGCACATACATTTGTCACTCTGTATGTAATATGTATAAGTATACTCTGGTCTATGATCGAATTTCGACCACTGGGCGACCTCTAATATTGTATTGATATATCTAATAACTTATACGCACATAATAAAACATTTGGCTGGCATTTAGAAATAAATGATTTAATATAAAATTTTTATTGTTTTAATGGTAGATTTTGTAGGGCACACTGCGTTTGGCAATCATAAATTTTAGCAAGTCTGCTGTTATTTTTCGATGACCGAATAAGGGATGCCAGAGCTTCCTTCAAGACTTTTTCAGAGCTTTTTAAGTGCAGCGTTTAAGCTTTTTTCAGGGGGAGGTCGACAACGCACTTGCTGCATCCATGGCGTTAGTTACGACAGTGGCCACCTACCATCAATTCGATCAGCCTGCAATAAATTTTTTAAGGTAAATTTAATATGTATTATTTAAAATATTCAATTATGACAGCTCCAAAGCTTTTAACCGTACATTAAATCAAAATATCTTCCCTCTAACAAATACAAAACAATTTTTCACTGCATGTGTATATTTTGAGAAGCCAGACAGACGGTTTGAACTCGGAAATAGGTTTTGCATTATCCAAAAGGCTTTTTGCTCTCCGCTTCCGGATATGGCATCACGTGTCAAAATCAATTTTCACATTTACAGCCGCTATTTTCAGTTTAGTCTGTTAGTTGGCATAGCCCTGGAGCCCTGATCAATAAAAATGATGAAAAATTCAAAATAGACAGGTAAAAATATGTTTTAATGTGTTGAGTAAAATAAGTATTTTAGTCACAAACGGGGCAAACTCAAAATCCACCTATACTGTATAAATTATTAATAAATAAAATTTAGGGATCTGTTTGTAATATCAAAATCACTGCTTCTTACTAAATGTATATCAAATAAGCAGCCTATATGCTTAATTATAACAAAAAACAATTTTCAAAATGTTTGTCTATCTGTCTGTTCCGGCTTATCTCTGAATAGGCGTGGCCGGGTTTAGCTAGCTGTAAATATAAATAAATAAAAAGTTGTTTTCATATGCTTCTCCCATCTTTTGATTTGTAGCGCAAGAAACATTTTCATTCGACCGTTTTTTCGTCGACTTACTTTGCAAATTCGTATACAATGAAAACACCTTTGAATGTCACAGGACAGTATATAACCTATATCCATCCTGAAATATTAGGGAAAGAACTTTTTAAATCGAATGAGCAGTTTCGAAGATTATCTCATACATACAAACAAACATACAAAACTTTATATGTCTAATATTAGTATAGATTACTTAATTCGGAACCAAATGACACGTACACACTAAATGAAACGTACGTAATATATATTATTACTGGTTAAAATGTGATCATAACCATTTCAAGCTTTCCAATTTCTTTTTATAATACTAATGATAGCTAGTAAACAAAAAAAGTATATCGGTTTATTAAAGAGAAAAAGATACTCAATGTTTTGTCTTTAGTTATTTATATATGGACTAGCTTTCGACCGTGACTTCATCCGCGCCCGTTCCTCACAAGCACTGAAAAGTAAAAAAAATTAACGCCTGACAAAATTATATTAGCAATAATTTATTCAATCTATATTATGCTTTTTATTATGCACATATATTTCTGTCAGGCGTTGATTTTTTATATTTCTAGACGACTAGTATTTTTTCTGGGAGAAATGGACCCTATGTTCCTTTCTGTATATGCAAAATATCGGTCGGTTAAAAATTTAAAGCTTGAAAGCGTAACTAACAAATAAACACTTTGGCATTTATAAAATTTGTTAGGATATATGTCTTCGTAGATGGGGAATTAAGCGGAAGATATTTATAATAAATTAAGACTCTATTAATTTAAATGTACACGAAAATGGAGGAAGCTCCGTAACTATATGTTAGCAGCGGTTATTCCGAGCATCAGACAGGTTGCATCGAGGCAACTTGTCCAGCCGCGACAGGCTAAATGTAGTCTGTGACTGCAACGACACCGATCTGCACTTAGCCAGTTGAATCTTTAATAGGGCAGGTTATTTCGGCGGCAACTGGCTAATTAGCCGCGTCACTCGTCCGCCATCTTGTTTGCTTATGTTGCCAACGTATCGCAGCAACGTCGCGTAATTATCGAGCTATTCTAAATCAGAATTATTTTAAGTGGATTTTCATTTTTGAGTGGCCAATAAAAATTAACTACTTGCAGTATACTAATAAATATATCGTCGTTACATAATCGTCTATAAAAGAAATATTAATAATTATTTCTTTATTCCACTTGATGGTAGGTGGCTACCGTCGCCTATAACACTTGATGGTAGTGCGCTGCTGACCTTAAGGATGAGGCATTAGGAAGGGATCTAAGGTAAAGGGCTCTGGAGCACTGTTATTTCACGATAGTCTTTCTGTAAGCGGGTGGTTACTGCCGCCAGACGGGTTGCCCAAATGACTGCACTATTTGCGAGATCCACACCATAGCCAACTATGCAAAGTTTATTTCCAAAGTAGGCCCTGCCGGCAATCGAACCCGGGACCACTGAGACGGGGCGTTAAAGCAAACACCTAAGCACTCAATTAAGGGCTCATCATTTATTCAAATTTCTATTTCAGATCTTATTTGATATTAATAACGATAGCTGAATAATGAATATTCTTTTTTAAGCATAAAGTGGAACTTTGTAAAAAGGTGTGTGATTAATTGCATAAGTAATCCAGGGCGCCTTTCTCTATTCTCACGTGGGCTTTATGGCTTTATGGTATCATTATGTATAATATTATTGCTTTATCCATATAAAGCATTAATTTTGTACACAATTATACAATTTCTTCCCTTCTCTTTTTATTTGTGTATCACAGAGTAAACAATGTTTATAGGCGTCATCCCGTTTTAAGGGCTTTTTGTCTGTCGGTCATACATGCACATGAAACAAAAATAAACCCTTTAACCAGAAATAACATTTTTCTCTCTCAAATAAAATATTTCATTTCGCGTCATGATAATATTGTCGATTTGAAACGGGTCAATGATTCGAAAATGTAATTTCGTTAATGTTTCAATACTCATTTTAAAATGTATGCGGGGTTTTAAAACATGATGACGGTTACTATGAGGGTGTGATATCCCTCGGGCCGGTCCGGATACCTAATTCATCAACGTACATACTCATTGACATGTATAACTGAATACTGACTGAGAACGTTTCCGGACGTCCATATAATTCTACAACAAGGTGACACGACACAATATTTGTCAAACAAAAGTGATCCTTTTATTCGAGATCGCAAGACTCCTTCTGATTTGTGTTCAAAATTTAATCTCAGAAATAAAGGGGTTTATTGCATTGATATAATTTTGTTGCAATATCGACTCTACGCTCAAATTAATAAAGTCAGTTTTGACAAGTTTATTTACAATTTAGGAACAGAATTGATTGGACTCTGATTTTGGGTACAGACCCTCGTATCAGCCTTAGTACATGCTTAATTAAACTGTCAAACGTCAGTTCACCCTTTGGTTAAATTAAATAGTATTTGATAATATTTTATTAAACTGTTAGTAATGCTAATTGTTATTATGCGAAAATTGGGACCCCAAAACAAATCTGGTTAATTTTTATAAAGTGATTTTGTCATTTGTAATTTTCCCCCCAGGTAATCTTTTGTATGATGGCGTATTATTTTTTTCGAACATTTAACTGATGTTCATCTTAATTGACTGTAGTTACAGCTGTGGAGTCCCACGATAAAAGAAACTCCAACGTAAAAACGACTACATTTATTAATGAGGATTAAGGTTCACTTAAAAACAGTGACTTTTCTTAAAAAAGTAAACTTGATGTTCAAAGGTAAATCTTTGTGCTATTTGAACAGCCTTTATTCTTTTAGATTAAAGGCAACAATAAACCTACTATATTATATTGCCAACTAAGGTGTAACTGCCATTACATTGTCAGCTAATCGTGAGAGTTTTTATTTTTATTTTATTTATATTAAGAACACAAACAGAAATAAAATTGCATTTTAGGAAGAGGTAATACAGTTAACACATACGAGTATTTTTATTTATTTATTTATTGAATAGCAAACCTAACAGCATACAAAAAATTACAAATACATTTTAAAGAAAATTAAATTTTTACAAAGCCTATTACTATGTAGGTCTGACAAATTATATATATATATATATATATATATATATATATATATATATACTTATAAATATAAATATATATGGGTGATTGCATGTGTGTGAGAGTGAGTGATTTACTAATGTTAATGTATTCCAGAGGCGTGTCCACAGACAAGTAATATATAAAAGAGTCCGAGCAGAAACAAAACTAAAATTAATAGAGAAAATGACTGGTATGGCGGTGTGTAAATAACCACCAGCCTAGGGCGTGTGCGGGAGCGGGTTTGGCTGGCGGGTTGGATCGAGTAACAGTACCCGCTCAATGTATGCATCCAGGTCCAGGTATCCTCCAGATGAGAGACTTCAGCTCGACGCCAGTCGCCAACACAAATTATTCTCCACAATGATTATAGTGCGTTGCTAGGTTCATAAAGCGATTTAAGCAAATTATTGTTTATAAGCGATGTAGAAAGCTTCCCATAACATCTAGTGTTTATTTTATTTCAATCGGTTTACAAACACAATAGTTACGCGCTATTGTAAATACCACTCGTACGAAGTTGCAGGCTCAGCTAATAATTAATAAAATCCATGCATCAATCCATGCACATTGTATCTGTGTCAATGTGAATATATTTCAGGAAACATTTCAGTTCCTTCTCCGTTACACAAAGTCAAAGCAAATCAATCAAATTAGCATTGCCACTAACAAATTTAGAACGAAACCTTTTCTAACAAGAATCGACATCTCGCAGCTTCTCTTCCCCCTTAAAATAACTCCCCGAGTATTAGAGCGAAATAGCTGTATAGAAGTTATACGTTCCCAAGAAAGGGCAAGAGGAAATGCCCCATTACAAACTGCAAAGCCTTCCCATTGATCACAGTAACCCGTAAAGCCTTTAAAAAATCCAGCAATTTATTTAGTCGGCAACAACAGCTTATTGGATGCGATTCTCGCTAAAATAAAAATGTTTCGTGTGACCTTTTACTTTTATTATACTATTATTATTATAGAATAATCTCCGGATCTATGTGAAACTACATAGATCAGGAGATTCGAAAACGAAGAGAATTCGACTACTTGTAAATCTAACAGTAGCTGGTCTAACTCATTTCTCTTTTTTGCCTCATGAAATGAGATTTCCTTCATGCAAGATGAATCCTGTTTTTGGACGCACTCTGCCTGATTTTCTCTATTTTGAAGATTTTTTGACTAAAGAGCCGTCAAGATATCGAGGTTTCAGGAGAAACCACATGGTTTATAAAAAGACGATCCTTAAGGTTATCATCACTAACTTTATTTAATTTTAAAAGATGTATATTGTCAAAACTATTAGTGAATTTTGTGATGACACTCCATAAGTAAAATGATCTCTTTTCATTAAAACATAAGTAACAATTTGCATGGACGGTTCGAAATGTTACAAAGTTCGCAACATTCTCTCGCTCAGTTACACAATGAAGTAGGGAACTCTCATTAGCCTTAAAATTTATAAACAGGGACCAACTTTCTGGGTACGCAACAACTCTGCTAAATTAATCACATCAACCTACTTATTTAGGTATGTGCTTGTCTAGGAGAATATTATATGTGATTTTAAAGATGCTTTGTAGAGAAAGAAGTTACCTATTGAGATAATAGAACATCAATTTTAATGCTATACACACGCTGGCCCACTGCAGAATGATGACGAGATTTTTCATACCTTCGAACCGTGTCGTCGTGTGTTCTCATCACAACGCTTATTATTAAAATTTTATAACTTGTAGAAATATTTAGAGGAGAAGGCCTCACGGTAATTTAAACCTACGTTTGGTGTGTCATCCCAGTTTCAGTCCGCTGTGATGTCACTGTTAGCACTGTGGTATGCCATCGTTTTTTGTTCATTATTTAAGAAAACTAGGTCGCATAAAGAGGATGGACAATGCTTCTTTAAGGCGAGCAAATACGGCGTAGTTAATGGGAGACATAGAGAACTTATTAGACTTGTTATGTGAATATATACATAGACTAACTTATGCCAGCATCTTCGTCTGCGCCACTTTTTTTAGGTGTTAAAACATTTTTTCATTCTTTTTTGTTCATATACTTTCTTGTCAGACTGTGAATTTCTTAATTTCGGTGTTTTGGAATTTGGAGTTTATTCCTTAAGAATCGAATTTCATATAAGGCCCGGTATGGAAAATTCATGAGTAGTAAAATTAATACAAAAAGCGTTAACTAAAAAGCGTTATGTTCTTCTAAGCAGTTCTACCCAAATCTGCCGCCGATACTACAATACAATTAGGTGGAGCAGAATGTGTCATTGCTTCACCTACATAATTCGTGTATTGTAGTATAATAGATGGCGCTATAAACAGTGTCATATTTTTGGAGTTCACCAAACAGTTCTCCCCAAATCCGATAGATGTCGCCGCTTCGCCTAATTCTATTGTAGTATAATAGATGGCGCGTTTATTTACCCTCTTTTCCTATTGCATAGTCAAAGACAATCGTACCTAAGAAGTAAACTCCGGTCGTGCATCGGAGCTCACACACACATTTTTTATATATTTTTTTATTTTTAAATGATCCCTCGGGAACAGTACTTTTTTCTGGATGAAAGGCACCATTATATTCTTTTTATCCCTGACAACATGTTTGCAAAATTTCATTGAGATGATCGGTTGAGGAGTTAGATGTAGATTTACGCTTATTAACTTTATTTAATACTAGCTGAGCCCGCAACTTTTGTTTCTAAGCCGATTGGAATGAAACAAACAATAAATGTTACGAGAAGTTTGCTACAATAATCACTGAAAACTGCATTCAAATCGGTTAAGTCGTTACTACATACAGACATATAGACAAACAGAACAACGGACAAAACCAATTTTTTTGACTTTGGTAATAAAAGTACAACGTGTACAAATTGTTTTTTTTTTTGAAAAAATAAAAATTAATGTACAGACAAGGCTCGTTTACGATTTTATTATACGTGTAGATGTGCTTAAAGCCGAATAAAGGTTTAAATTATAAAAAATATTGCCTTGCCGAAACCATACGAAATATAATATTTTGTGTGATTAACTCAAACTAAGATTGGAATGGAAATGTTTAGCTCCAAGTTTAAAATGTAACATTATCTACCTAAAAGCTTAGGTAATTATAACTCCATTATAGGCAAAACTAAAAGACAAACTATCATAACGCTGCGTTGAGTAACACAACAACAAATAATTTAAAATATTTTTGAAGTCATGCAAAACTTTCATCAATCTTGCCCAGCTAAAGAAACAACTAATTTACGCTGACCTCTTTTTCGTCTCGTAGCCCCTTGTATTACTAAACGGAAGAGAGGAATTCTAAAGTCTTAAAGCTCTCCTTAAATTGGTCTGAGCACTTATTGTTGTTGAGGAAGCTCTAGAGTAACTTTGTACTGAGGCATTTTGACGGCCCAACTTACGGTTTAATGAATTGTTCCGAAATACGTTTAAGATATTACCTATGATAGATATGTAATATTTGAATTGGTTTTGTCTTAACCTTGGCAGCTCGGTTATGGCACAGAAGACTGTGTCTTCTGTGAGACACAGTCTTCTGTGAGACAGTGGCTTCTAACGGTACTAACGGCAGACAGGCTGCCAATTTATGTCTGAAATGCAGTGCGCCGTGCCACTACAAAATATTAATGTTTAATCAAATTGAAAATTACTTATACTTTTTTTATGTTAAGTCGGCAGACAGGCTGAATGACGGTCCCCTTGATGGTAGGTGCCTACTGTCGCCTATAACACAAGCAACGCCAAAGCTGCTGCGAGTGCGCTGCAGACTAAAATAGGATTAAGGATAAGGGATTAGGAGGGGATAGGCAAATGGGCTCTGGCATCCCTTACTTACTAATCGAAACACAACAGCACACGTGCTGTTATTTCAGGGTGGTCTTCTGTAAGGGGGTGGTTACTGCCGCCAGACGGGCTGCCCAAATGCTGCCACTACTTTCCAGATCCATTAAAAAGTAAATTTTTCAAAGTAGATCTATTTGGTTTATGATTGATATGATTAAGAGTGATAATTGCCATACAATGACTTGTTTTTAAACTAAAAGAGTGTTAGTATTCCTATAAATAATTTTAGTGAATATTAATAGGAATTCAGATAATATATCAGCAAGCTGTAAGCTGCAGCGGGTAAGTGTGTGATTTTAATAATGCACAAATATATAGTGTAATATGTATGCCAAGGCTTGCAATTGGTATGAAAATTGTGTACAATAATTGCGCAGTGTTGCCATCGCCACCGGCGCGGCGAGACTTCAGCCACTCTTACCTCCCCGCCTTGTGTTTACCAGAATTTATGATTTCATTTCGCGTCGCATATTTCAACGATGCGGTATTTTGCATCGAAACGACCGCCGCTGAGGCGAGCTGAATACGCCTTCTTGTCACAAGTATTGCAATCTGTAGAGGTAGCGAAAGTTGAATGGGTTATTTTAAAAAAAATCGAATCTTTCCAAATATTCCATTGAAGTAATTGAAGCTGAAAACTAGTCTGAAGTCGCACCAAGGGCACTCTTACAAAAGTAATATCTAAAAGAGAATTCCTGAAATCTTATCTCCAGGAAATTAATGGTTTAATGTCGAGTCTATTTTATGCAAATGTTACGGACAGTCGAAGGCGCCTTCGTACACGCAAATCTATTGTAATGCTGAAATAGAATAAGCAGTTAAGAGTCAGTAAAAAGACGAGAAATAAGCTCACACAACTCTTACGAATGGAAAAACTACAGAACAAAAGTTATTATTTTTGACGATGTTCTTTTATAAGTTATATAACCTTAAATAAGTTTTTTCTTAAACCATTGCACACGGCTTCTACAAGATCATTTCAAAGAGCAATGCAATGATTATTTATCTCACTAACAAAAGTTATTTCAATTATCAGTCATAATTTCGAAGTGATTGTAATTAAAAATCGATATTGAAGTGGAAATTTGAAATTTGCTTTCAATAATCCTGAATAATATTAAAGAACACATTTTTTTTATGATAAGGTCGACAGACCGTCAGCCTCACATTTCAATAAATCAAAAGTGTCGTTTCTCCTATAATTTAAAACTAATGGGAATTCGTATAACATACTAATAAATATAATAAAATACAACAAAGGTACTTACTATAATTTCATCGATCATTTCATCCCTTATACAAATAAGACATTGTTATGTTTTTTCTATTATTATTATTATTGATATTTTTATTTATCTATATAAAGTTTTACAAGTATTTATAGGTCCCTAAACAAAAGTAAATTAAATTAATCTACCACCGGTATGGAAAGCTCTTTAGACCCGGAACCCGGAAGATTAAGTACAAATATCTCTTAGCTTTTATAAGTCTTTGAAACCTGGCAATATTAATTAAATAAATATGTGTTTACACCCAAAACTGGTCTATTTCATATAGTTCTACTAATGGCTCTATTCATTGTAATGTATCATAATGGGTACAAATATATTCAACGGTTACGTGAAAGGTAGGCTCACGTAAAAATTCAAATAAAAATTATAACAACGTTGGGAAGTCTTTTTTTTATTTTTTGTTTTTTATTTTTTATTTATACGTTAAAGTCGTCGGACAGGCTAACGGTCCATTTGATGGTAGGTGGCTATCATCGGCTATTATATAAGCAACGCCACGGATGCTGCAAGTACGCTGCCGATCATAGTACGATTAAGGATAAGGGATTAGGAAGAAATAGGAAAATGGGCTCCCTTCTTACCGTCTATCCCCATCTCTCTTTCCGAATGATAAAAATATATCCAAAATAATTATATACAAAATACAATCTAAGTTTAAGAAAATTGAAGAGATAGGAGCAGTAGTGGCAGGATACATTACGTCAGGGTCATGGCTGTCAGGTTTGCGAGGGGGTACCGCACCACCTCTTTTGAGGTGGCGTGCGTGCTGGCCGGTACGCCTCTATGGAGCTGGATGCCGCAGAGCTGGCGGCGGTATACCGGAAAGTCGCAGATATTCGATGAATTTAACGTTGGATGTCGTCAGGTTGAGGAGACAGTCATGTTCACGTAATAACATATTTTTATTTTAATAATATTTTTATCCACTATGATACATTACAACGAATACATTTAAAGTGCTACTTCGATCAATAGAAGTATGTTGGAAAAAAATCCATTTAGTTCTACGGCTGAACAAACTTAGTAGCATTAATGGGTGTCCAACCTTTCACAAATGCACCTAACAGCGTACAAAAATTATTGTGACAAATATCTAATGTACAAAAGTACAGATGGGTATATTAGACGAAGTTTAGCGGAAATTTTAAGCTCCCACAGCTTCTGCATTAGAGCCATGCCGTCGCAAGATGAAGATTAGACTGTGGCGCCAAGTGCCGACTGCAGCGGGACACTCGCGCCTTCCGGACGCCGCGCGCGCCATCCTGGCGTCGTTTTCCATTTATGCCAACCACTATGCAGTCCAATCGCCTTCATAATAAACATGTTGGTAAATTCTAATTCTTTTAAGTGTTTTTTATTCAGTTTTTTTTTCTCTTTCTCTTATCATATAATGTTAAATATACTTGTTACCTCCCTAATCCCTAATTTTTTTGTGTTAATAGGCCCCCTAATGTTTTAATAGGCGATGGTAACCACTTATCATCAAGTGGAACATCAGCCTAAATTAAATTTTAAAATTTGTTTTTTTCTTACCTTGGATAATAGAATCATGTATTTACTCTTAAATTTCTCAATTTATCCACAATTTTGACCATAAATTAAAAATTAAATTTATAAATAAAATTGTAATTTTTTTCACCATATATAAAAATTCGTATATTGAACAATTTACCAATAACAATTAAAACTAACACAATTAAAAATATATTATCGTTGCAAAATTTACCAATAAAATTGACACCGGAACCTACGAGTATGTTATTTTAAAATACTTATTATTATCAATTTAATTACAATTTATTAATGATTTAAATTAATTGTTTTCTTTTATTGGAAATTGAGGGATACAACAAGAAGGTGTAATAATAGTCAAAATCAAATCAAAATCAAAATATTTATTTATCAATTAGGTTTCTCCAAGAAACTCTTATGATCGTCATTTAAATTTACCAGGGTTTCGGAAAAAAGCCAAGATTACGATCCTGAGAAGAAACCCCGAAAGAAACTCAGGATACTATTCTTTTTGTCATCTTTAATACTTAAAGTACATATACAATACTAAACATAGTATGAGCTCCGAATCCAGGCTTTTATTTCCAGGCTTCATTGTCACTTAAATAATCAGTAACTTTATAATATAACCTTTCGAGAGGAGTTTGGTCTTAATGACACCTTTAAATTTATTTATAGATAAGGTTCTGATCATCTCAGGTAGTTTATTATAAAACCGTATACACTGACCCATAAAAGAATTACCTATATTGTGGAGTCGCGTCTTATGTAAATATAAATTATTTTTAAACCTAGTACTTATATTGTGTACATCACATTTTTTATTAAATTGACTAATATTTTATGTGCGTAAATTAAATTTTCATAAATATACTGACATGTATATTGTATATGTATATGTACATACATATGACATGTATATGTATTGTATATGACATGTATATGTATATGTAGGAACGAGATGAGACTTCAGTCTTCTATAGACGTATCCGATTATCAGCGGATAATAGGCAGATCTCAAAATTGCAAACGCGCGACCTACGCAGCTATAACACCGAGCGCATCAAAGATACTATAGAGCAAAATAGGGGTTCAAAAGTGTTCTCCAGGGATCTGTCTATCGGAAAGAGTCAGCTGACGCGCCTAAAGACCGATAACGGTAGTCTCATTTCCTCGAAGCCTGAGATCTTGAGAGAGGTCGAAACGTTCTACGGACAGTTATACACCTCAGTCCGAAAGCCTGTCCAGGATTTGGCCAGAGACCCTAGAGCAAAACTTACCCGGCACTATACCGAAGATATTCCGGACGTCAGCCTATACGAGATTAAAATTGCTCTCAAACAGTTGAAAAATAACAAGGCGCCGGGTGATGACGGAATTACTGCTGAACTGCTGAAAGCGGGTGGAAAACCGATTTTGAAAGTCTTACAGCGGTTGTTCAATTCCGTTATCCACGAAGGTGTAACGCCCAAGGCGTGGCATGGGAGCGTGGTGGTTCTGTTTTTCAAAAAAGGTGATAACACTCTACTGAAGAATTACAGACCCATCTCGCTGTTGAGCCACGTCTATAAACTGTTCTCGAGGGTCATTACGAATCGTCTCGCAAATAGGTTAGATGACTTCCAGCCTCCTGAACAAGCCGGATTCCGAAAAGGCTTTAGTACCATAGACCACATCCATACGTTGCGGCAGGTTATACAGAAGACTGAAGAGTATAACCAGCCACTTTGCTTAGCGTTTGTGGACTATGAGAAGGCCTTCGATTCGGTGGAAACGTGGGCTGTGTTGAGGTCGCTGCAGAGGTGCCGAATCGACTACCGGTACATCCAGGTGTTAAAGTGTTTGTATGAAAACGCCACCATGTCAGTCCGTATTCAAGACCAAGTTACGAGACCAATCCAACTGCAGCGAGGAGTGCGACAGGGAGATGTTATCTCCCCTAAGCTGTTTACCGCGGCGTTGGAGGACGTCTTTAAGTTACTGGATTGGAACGGATATGGCATCAACATCAACGGCGAGTACATCACCCACCTGCGATTTGCCGACGATATAGTTGTTATAGCAGAGACTCTGGGGGATCTCAACACAATGCTCAATAACCTCAGCAGGGTTTCTCAACAGGTTGGACTTAAAATGAACATGAGTAAGACGAAGATTATGTCGAATACTCAAGTTCCGCTCCACCCAGTGATTGTTGAAAACTCTATGCTCGAAATTGTTGACGAGTACATATACCTCGGACATACAATACAATTAGGTAGGTCCAATTTCGAGAAAGAGGTGAACCGCCGAATCCAACTCGGTTGGGCAGCATTCGGGAAACTACGCGATGTCTTCTCGTCCAATATCCCTCAGTGCCTGAAGACTAAAGTCTTCGAACAGTGCGTGTTGCCAGTGACGACATACGGTTCTGAAACATGGTCGCTTACTATGGGCCTCATAAGAAGGCTCAGAGTCACTCAGCGGGCGATGGAGAGAGCTATGCTCGGAGTATCTTTGCGCGATCGAATCAGAAATGAGGAGATCCGCAAAAGAACCAAAGTGACCGACATAGCTCAACGTATCGCAAAACTGAAATGGCAATGGGCGGGGCACATAGCTCGTGGGACCGATGGACGTTGGGGACTTAAGGTGCTGGAATGGCGGCCACGCACCGGGAAACGCAGTGTCGGCAGACCCCCCCCTAGATGGATAGACGATATTAAAAGAGTCGCGGAGAGTCGCTGGCTTCAGGCGGCACAAAATCGTGGTGTTTGGCGGTCATTGCAGGAGGCCTATGTCCAGCAGTGGACGTCCATCGGCTGAAACGAACGAACGAACGAACTGACATGTAACAGTTAAAATCTTAATTTCTTTGAACTTTTCTTTGAGGGAAGACTGCGAATATAGTTGATAGATGGCTCTAATGGCCCTTTTTTGTAAAATGAAAATAGTATGTATGTCCGCAGCGCCACCACAAAGAAGGATCCCATAACTCATTACACTGTGGAAGCAACTAAAATAGACAATCCTAGCTGTCTCGACATCCGTTAGGCGTCGAATCTGCTTAACTGCATAAACCACAGAGCTAAGCTAGTGCCTTTTGTGGTGATAAACTATTCATCCCATCTGGCAACAGTCACTCTCTTATAGAAGACGACCCTGTGACGATAGCACATGAGATTTTGCAATGTAACTCCGAGCATAGCCCTCTCTATAGCTTGTTTAGCGACGTTGAGCTTTCTTACGAGGCCCATAGCTAGAGACCACGTTTCAGAGCCATATGTCATCACTGGAAACACACATTGGTCGAAAACTTTCTTTTTAAGACACTGAGGAATTTACTTATTAAGAATTCATTTATTTTTGCAAGCTGTGGAAAACAGCATGTTAAAAGGCGTCGCATTAATTCCTGGAAACTAGTTAGTTCTGTCTCAGTACAGCCTTCGAGGCTTCAACTGTTTAAATGTCAACAAAACAGTACCATCTTTTAAATAAACTCAATGTAGTGTTTACGAAATAGGCTGTCCCCCGTTCAACTTGTTCACTGTTATTGCGTGAATCATTCCACTTAACTAATTTTCATATGATCCAAAATAATTATTACCCTCTACATAGTATCTCTCTCTTATTTCTATAGTGAACATAACTTTTATTGCTTCAGAACTAGAACATAACATAATTTTTACTTAACATACTGATGGAGTTCTAAAGACTTATAATTGGAGTACATACTATTATGTCATTAAACGGGACAGGAAGTTAGGTATGTAATGAGAGTTCATTTTTTAAGTAGACCTAATTCAGTAGACAGTTAGAATACGAATAATTGGAACTGGTAGTATAACTATGAAAATTCAATTGTTGATGAAACTTATGCAAATACTTAAATGCAATATAATATCTAACACTGCTTTTACAAATTGTACACAGTGTTTATTTGTACACAGCTTCTAACGTGATAAATAATAGATTGCATTTTGTGTTTCAATGTGCTGTAATTTATTTAATTTATTTAACACAAAAATAATAATCAATTGGGAAAACAAAGAAAATTGGTAAATTGGGTAACAGAAATTAATTTAAACATTAAACCTATCACCCACAACAAAGTCTACAGTGATATTCAAGCCATACTAATTATAAATCTAAATCAATGTTTAAGAAATAATATCAAAAGTTTACCTTCTTATGTGAATATTTGTAAATTGCCTAAGATTGAAACATTTACAGCACAGAGATATAATAATTTTATTAACTAATATTTATTTATTTATTCATCACACAAATATTTGACGTTTATTTCTAAAACACATACAGACATCGTCGAATTTCCTTCTATTAAAATTGAAAACCACATTTATTTGTAAAATCAGCATAGAAGATGACTGAATTTCCGTAGTAAGCAAAAAATGTAATTCTGAATTTGAATTTGAATGAAAATTGACACAAAATCCATGGTAACCATTTTAATAAAACTCATTTTAATTAAATTCTGTAAAATCACAAAATGTAATTCACATTGAAAAATTGCTTTTATCTAAAAAAATCTGTTTACTTCACGTTATCCAAGCAGTCGTCAAAATTTAATTTCGCAGAGAGCGCTCTCTCCGAGTAATGTATGCTAAATGTGAGAGAGGGAGATGTTCGTAACCGGTCCCGTAGCTCGTAGCATCGTAGCTTCTACGTAGATCTATCGTAGACGTTATTAAGATGCTACGAGAAATGTAGGGGTGAATTGGTAACTGTATTATATTATGGGGTCTACTTTAAAATATTTCATTAATGTCCAATGTGGTCGCTGGAATCATAATTAATGTTATAATATTTAACCTTACTTATTATAAATTAATTTATGCACATACATATATTTTGATGATTAATGAAATTAATATTTTAAATAAATAGCTTAAAAATTATATATGTAATTATATAATTTCGATATTATTTATGGTGTACTTACTTTAAAATACTTTCGATACTTTTAAATAACAGTTTTGTTCTCAATAACACAAAATTGTTAAAAACGATTCCCTAAATAAAGGCTGATATAGTTTAATATTATTAGGCAACTTATGTTCTTTAAAAAAAAGCGTTTCTCTCATGTAAACCTGTGGAACTTCGAGGTAGGTGAGCTCCAAATACGAATAATTGCAGTTGACAACAACTTAGCATATTTCGCTCATTCACAAACTTGAAATCCGATTTCATATCCGATCTAAAATGAGGTTTAGATTTTTTGTCAAACTTGATCAAAGGCTTTTAGACTTTCCAGACCATTTCTTACTAGTAATTTTTTCAAAAGCTCTACTACTTTTTTCACTAGAGAATGATACTACTAATAAAAGACAAACTGTGTGGAAAAACATTAAACAATATGGAAGTCTGCGTCTATGAAATGGAAATTTTGGTTTTAATTCAATAAAGCTGAAAGAATAGTCGCATTTATAGCTTCGATACAGATAAGAGACTCAAGTCACATTATTTAGCACACATAAGAATAGTAATCTAAAAGAGGTTTTTCCATAGATTTTGGGTCAAGAAACCTTCAAACCATTTTCTTAGCAGTTGATGTTGCCAGTACATCCAGACATACATACGCCGCGGTGTTTGAAATAACCTTCCGTCAAATAGGTCGCCTACTTATCAGGCAAAACCAGACGCGACGCTTCACTATGAACACTTAATAATCTTATCGAGGAGAAGTCATTTGAAAAAACCAACTTAAGTTAATATTTCAGAAGGTTTATTCTCAAAAGGACAGATTCTCAGAATACCGTATTTAAAACTCCTGTACTAACATTTATTAAAATAATCTCATGCTCGCGGTTTCATCTGCCTATCTTCATAAATTATAGCCTATGTATTATTATTAAGTATATCCTATATTACTGTGAAGTTTCATCAAAATCTGTCAAGTAGTTTTTGCGTGAACAAGTGTCAAATTTCCATACATTCATTTTCACGTACTTTCACCTTTATAATATATTTTTTAATTAAAAAACTTAAATTAGATACGAATGTATAAAACTTGTATCAAAAGCTATTCATTAAATTAAAGTAAGTATAAAGATAATAATGAAAATTCATAATACTCGTCATACAAAATCGTATAAAAGAATTGAAAAAAGTAAACCGATATTACATAAAGAAACTTTCGTTTCCGAAATTAAGTTTCTTTATTGCTATCTTATACTAATCCATATTAATTCAGGGAGTGCTTTGGTGAAGGTGCTTTTAGTATGAGGCGGATTGCCCAGGAGAGGGGGAAACACGATTTATGACGGCATTAGATTCACATTTGCAGCGTAAAAGCCGAGCGTAGCGGACGTGCGAATTGTGAACACCGACAGCGGTATTAATACCTAATATTTTTATGAGACTATGCAGTTATTTATTATAAAATTTGTAAGTTTATTTATATAAAAGACAATTAAACTGATGTGTATTTTGAATAAAAACATTATCTTACAAATAACTAGCCACCCGCTCCCAGCTTCAAACGTTGCAATTTTATTCTGCAAGTTATATACATGAACTTTTCTCATTTATCGCATTTTCCGATAGTAAAAACCGTATCAAAATCCTTTCTGTGATTTAGAGGAAGTTAGTGGAGAAACAGACAGGGCCGAATAGCTATTTTATAATATGTATAAATAGCGAAAATATAGATACAGACATTCTCTAATTGGTATCTATCTGAATCTTTGATTTTTGATATAATTGTTATGTCCCAGTGACTGGGTATTGGTACACCTCTGTATTAGGAGGTATTTATTGGCTACGCTAGTTCATTGCGGATAAGCAACATTATACTACGAAGGTTGTGCTAATCTTTTGACTCAAGCTTGTTTTTCCACGATTTTTCTTCATCAGATTAGCTATCAAAGACAAATATGATCCGAAATACCCACTTATCTGACATTTAAAAGTGTCTTCTGTCTAATACGTATATAAAATTGATCTTACGTGTAAATAAATTCGTATTGAGAGAAAACCGATTTGCGTGCAACGGAATATTTTTCGTCTTCCCGAGAATATTTTTCGTGGCACGAATCTGTTGAGGCAGTTTTGCATAAAATAATTGCATGAGCCGCTCAAGTGCGGCCCCTTCGCTTAATTTAAGACTACAATTGAATATAAAAGAAAGTGAAGGAAAAAGTTTGAAATTAAACTTGTATTTATTTTGAAATTCATCTTTTAATAATTCGATTAATATGTTTTAAAAATTTCTTCTCGATCTTTGATTTGTGTATATTTAAAAAGTACATTTAAATAAGAAGTGATTAACATACTTTAATTTTGAAGAGGAATTTTCAGACTACAGTACCAAAACTAGTATCAAAACTAATAAATAGTGTTTAGCATAATTGAAGCTTTCTGTAATTACAAGATAAGTTACGTCTTTTTCTGTACGTTTTATATTGCCTCTCGAAAGCTTTATTAACTTTGGAACGTGATTTCAATTACACAATCCCGAAGCTAAGTAAAATCTGGTTTATACACCAACGTGTTGGAGATGAGTCGTCGAGAATGATTTTATTAAAATTTAAGGTGTGAGTCGCGGTTCCGTCAACGAGGAAATTTAATAATCTTTATTAGATTTTCTTACTCGTAGTGATAAAAATGTTTTGTGTTGTATGAAAATAGGTATTTGTGTGAAAGAAAATTTGTACTGAACTTATGAATATTGTATCTATAATTTTTATATATGGAATCTTGTTTCAGCTGATATATATAAATGGCTATATTAACCGAGGTGCACATGAGATGGAGGTTTCAAATTTTTAAACAGCCCTTTTCAACTATAAATGTGAAAACTCTTTGACTTGATTAAAGACAACAATAAACGGTCTAGTTTGTAGTACGTCTTATTTCAGATTAGGCGCTGAATTTTAATTAATTTTTTAACCTTACGGGGTAATCAATAATACCTAAGGGACTGAAGCTTAATTTTATACAAAATTTAAGCTTTGAATATTTATTTGCTTAACAAATAAATACGTACAATTAAGTCAGTAAACAGTGGATGTATAAGAATTTTTTCGCAAATAAATTCTTATTATTATTATTATTAGTGATATTTTTTTGTTGTATGTTAAAATCAAAAGGCTTGATTACTATGCCATTACATTAACGAGCGAATGAGTAAATTCGTGGACTTTTTTTTTAAATTCTGCAGCAGCGATGATTCCGAAGTCGCCAAGTGTGAATAGGGTGATGTTTCTTTGACTTCTTTAGAAATATTACTTTTCACTAATATTAATGTACCAACGGACCAGAAGGTCGTTTACTAATATATCGTCGTCATTTGAGAAATTTTATCAGACGGTGATAAAACGAGCTATGTCGTTGATTTTAATTTTCCTACGGATTTCATCATTACAAGAGTTGTCTCGCAGGAAAAATATAATATATTTTCATAGTATGGTGAACAGCCTTCCCTTCAGGCTCACCTTAGAATTGTAAAAGTAATAAAAGAAAGTTTATAGATTTTAGGAATTTCGATAGAAAAAAATTTCAATATTCGTTCTCGGTAAAATCGTATGGAAAAATACCTTGACCTACTCATTAAAAGTATCTATTGCTAACGAAAATCCATTGGGTTTTTATATTTCCGAGATTAGTCCAGAAAACACAGCTCTATTAAAAGAGAATTTATCTGGTATTAAAAGAAGGATCTGGAAAGTAGTGGCAGGACACACTGTGTTTCGCAGTCATTTGGGCAGCCCGTCTGGCGGCAGTAACCACCCCCTTACAGAAGACCACCGTGAAATAACAGCACGTGTGTTTCGGTGACGCAGTAAGGGATGCCAGAGTCCATTTCCCATACCACCTAGGACACACGTTACGCCGTATCTTAACGACGCTAATATTTTGAAAATGGATGCCCGTATGCGGTTGCATTATTCTGCGTTTGTCTTTGGTACGATCAAGTCTGGTACGCCCAAGTATCTATTTGACAAACTTACCTGGGAACAGACTAACATTCGCTATAGGGCTTGCAAATCTATTCACCCTTTGTCCATTCCCAGGTTCCGTTCCGCTTTCTTCAGAGGCTGTTTTCGTTACCGTGCCTCGAAATGTTGGAATAATCTTCCGCCCCCGCTACGCGATCTTACATCTCTGGGATGCTTTAAAAAACGATTTCGCTCATCATTGATGGATGTGCAGAGAAACGCTTAGACGAAACAGTTTATGGGGGCGGCCGGTCCATTTTTTGTACATTCTCGTGTGCTATTGTATATTTACAGTGACGTTGCCATATAGATAACTAGCTAGTGAAAGCCTTCAATAGTTTTTAAGAAAATTTGCAATAATTTCAGCCATGGATTGTAATCGTATTATGAATTGTCCCGCGTTAATGTTTTTTTGTTTTCTTTTTCTCAATTTCTGGTCCCTGGCAGAATATCAGTGTTGTGGTCCGCACCACAACTGTATACTGAGTCAGGGTTCCTTTTCCTCTTCTTACTTGTTCATATATTTGTTTGTTTGTAATTGTTGTTTGTTCATATAAGTATATTGTGTTTATTTAGAGGAATAAAAGATGCTTTCTTTCTTTCTTTCATTTTACTATTATCCTTAATCCTACTGTAGTCGGCGCCGCACTTGCAGCACTTGTGTCGTTTCTTGTGTTATAGGCGACGACGGTAGCCGCCAACCGAATTACCGAAATTATAAAGTAAAAAAATAGTGGCCAGACTTTTGTTCAGGAGTCGTGGTAGTCTGCAAGGCGCACGTTGAGCTGTCTCGGGGCAACGAGGGGCTGCTCACGGAGACGTCGACGGGCCGGGAGCGTCGGACCGACGCATTAGGGGCACACGAAAAAGCAGCAGTGCTATTTTCCGTATATATATTTTAAAAAAAACCTCTTGAATAATACATTCAAACGCCTTATAATATGCCTAACTCCATGCAAAATTAAAATGTAATTATTTATCTAACAAATTGAAATTGAAGTAGGGATCACGGCAAAAGCAAAGTCCTTCCTATATGGCATTATAATTACCAGCTACAACTTGATTTTCGTATCTAGAATATTATTACTTGATTTTCTTGAGACCAAGTCAAACGAAGGTTGTACTAGACCAGTACTAATGCGGCCCTTAAACTGCATCAAAGCATACTAGGGCATTTGCGAGGGTACCTCAATTCTCCAAACACTCTATTGCGGTATACCGCTGCGTCACGTGACACAACCGAACCGGAGACAATTATGTCGGTCACTTTGACCACATTCATTCCTGTGCGGTCAGAGCCATTACCTATTGAAATTTATTGATAGTATTTTGTGTGCGGAATGGCACGCTTTATTTTAATTTCGTCCTATTCTGTTAGCAAATCGACTTTTGTATGTGAAATGATTATTTGTATGTCGTTTTTAAAACTCCTACGGTATTACAAAGACCCGTATGGGTCCATAAAAGCTATAGCGAGTAATTGTAATAAAATATAAGGAACAGAGTTGGTAGAATCGTTAAAATATATTTTCTCTTTAACTTAAAAGTTGCAGATTCGATTTTTTGCAAAGTTTACCATGAAAAACTATAACACTATGAAAAAAAGCTAGTAAAATTTAAGTTTGTACAGGGCTCTTTTTTTATCTTACTCTCGTGTACAGGGCACAAGTCCGATCTTGCATGGAGTATTGCTGTCACCTTTGGGATGGCTCAGCAAAATACCAACTTGCCGCATTCGACTCGGTGGATCGCAGAGCTGGGAAGCTCATTGGCGGCGGTAAATTAATAAAAACTAAGCTGCAGAGCCTGGCACATAGACGCAAAATTGCGAGTCTGTGTGTATTCTATAAAATGTACTTGGGAGAGTGTGCTCGGGAGCTGCATGAGATCATATCGTCATCCCCTTTCTTCTATCGGACATGCAGACGTACGGCTGGTTACCATCCTCACCTTGTCGAAATACCTCTAATTCGGTCCAAGCGCTTTAAAACATCTTTTATAATGGGCACTGTTAAGGATTGGAACTCCCTGCCGGCGTCTGTATTTTCAAGCTCATACAACCCAAATCTTTTCAAGGTTCGAGTGAATAGGCATCTTCTGGGTGACTCGCTCCATCGTCGGCCTCATCTTTCCTACACGGATAGATGCTAGCCAAGAGCAAACCCATCTTTAATAAAAATAAAAAATAAAACATTGTCTTTTGTTTTTTCATGTAAAGATCGGCAACTAAGCTGCCGATCCAATTGATGGTATTTGGCGTCTGTTTCTGTAAACAAAAATAGCGCCATAAAGTTGAGGTGAGGATGGAAGAAGAAGTTGAGGTGAGGATGGAAGAGTAAGGGATGTCATCCCTTACTCACGCATTATTGTCTTCTATAATGCGGTGATTAGTTGGTTTTTGCCGCTAAAGGAGTGGTTAGCTTATAAGTGGAAAAAAAAGTGTGTCCCGTCACTTCTTCAAACTCCCTAACACCGTTTTGGGAGATTCAGGCGGGTACTAACTAATAGACACCGTCCTTTGAGCATGTCTCACTCATTTAAAGATTCTCTATAAGCGATTTCCTCTTGAGTAATTATTGTTTTAAAATATGAGTTGACGAATCCCTTGATCGAGTGGTTAAGGTCCTTGCATTAACGTATCTTATGAGTCCCGGGTTCGATTTCCAGCCAACTTAGAAAATGAATTTTTCATAGTTGACTGGATCGTCAAGTAGAGTAGGGCACACTGCGTTTCGGAGTCATTTGGGCAGCCCGTCTGGTGGCAGTAACCACTCCAATATAGAATACAGCTGTAATATAATAGCATGTGTGCTGTGTGTTTCATCAAGTAAGTAAGGGATACCAGGGCCCATCCCTTCTATATCCTTCATCACACTAAGGTAGGCAGCGCACATGCAGTGGCGATGCTTGTTTTATAGGCGACGGTAACCACTTACCACTATTTTAACACTTTTTGTATGGGGAAAAGCACTGAATTCGCGTCACGCGACCGGACTCTCTGTGTTGGTATTCTCTTAAGAGGATTTTTTTCCGAAATAGACCAAATTTACAAATTTGACATTTGTGGTCTACTCAGTAGACCATCGATAACGGTAGCAGGTAGACCCCCGTGCTTGGGCTCATTTGAAAGGTCCTAACGAAGGACTTGCAATCACCCACTTCTCCCCTTCCTCCCCTAACCTTCACGAAAGTAAATAAAAACACAACACAAACACCAAAACGCAAACAAAGACCCAAAACCAAAACAAACCAATTTAATTAATACTGAAAAAACACTCAGGACTACGCCCCCGCCTGGCTGCTTGTAGCCTGCGGCATCGAGCAACCTACAAGTAAGTAAGTAATATTTGTGAACCTAAGTTTTCACTTGTGACGTGCAGACTGACATGTTTTTATTTTTTCACATTCTTCTAACGGTAAAGATATTGAATACCATTTCTTTCAGTGTTATTATTGCAAATGGAATGTAAATTGTAAAAATGGTGGTAGGTAGATTACGATAGACGTGACATTGGTTTTTTTTACCATATTTGTAAACCACAAATATGGTTTGTGTTTACCATCAAAGATACTTTTAAAACAATAAAGCTTGATGAAGAAAATCTCAGTGGAATACGTAGATTCTAACCCTCAGTGAAAATCCATAGTTGGAGTGGAGGAACATAAACTATTTCATCACTTCGAGAATTGTTCCATTCATTCTCTTGAGAGTACACAATTAAGGGAGGTCATTTGTCGTCGTTACATAGACGATGTTTGTTTGAGGGCAAGAAATATATCAGAGTAATAACTCCATTTAGCTGGATTACTATACAATACATGTTTGTGTATAATAAATTCAAATTATGTATCAGTTTTCATTCTTTTATTACACGCCAGTGACATTCGTTTGTGCCTAACTATTGATAGGGCATCAAATAATTTAGGAAACTGAAACCATTGTCGCTTATATTGCCCGATATACTACAGCTCGTTCTCGATGTGCCGGATAAACAAGAATAAAAGCGAATTTAGAGTATTATTACTTTGATACGTAAGCAATACATGACATAAGTTAACAAGTTGAACATAAGTTAACAAATGAATTAAGGTGAAGACAAACGCTAAATAATAATTACAAAAAAATAGAAAAAAATAGACAAGACAATTGCTTTGAAAAAAAATATATATTATACTTAAACATGTGAAGAACCAATTGTATTAATTAGAATCTTCGTTAAAGTAATAGAAACTCCACAAAAAAACACACACAAGAAGAATTTGACTTTTATTGAAAATTCTCTCGAAAACGGCTTATTGCGCGCATATGAATCCTGTACCTACTAATAAGTTAATGTCAGTTTAAAAAATGGTATAAATAAAAAAAAATTGTGTATTGTTCTAATGGTAAAAACAAAAAAACACCATTTCTAGGCCCGTTGAATTGTCTCCGCCGCCAGCGAGTTCTATTGTAAATGTCATTTGCCTAAGTGAAGCCCTTAAACCAATAAACATGATATATTTTTCCCTTCAAACAAAAATTAAATATATTTGCGTATGTTTATAGTATAAAAAATACGGTATATTAACATTTATGTACACATACATATATGTATTATATATTTGTAGTATCAAAGTCGAATATGGATTGCGGGAGAATTGTAACATTGCTTTTATTTCCACAAACCCAGTGGGAAGCAACCTGTTGTGAAGTTTTTAATTAAGCGCAGAGGGTGTGCAGTTGTGGATCCCTTGCTCTTTTTATATCTGGCAATACCAGTTACAGGGTTAAAGCTTATTACTGTATGCACTTTATTAGTCAGTGCATTTCCTCACAACCTCTTTAACGATCGTTATTCAAAGAAAAATGTTTGCGTGAGTAATTATGTTAATTATTTAGGTCGCTTTCTGATGACATTCTCGTAAGTGTTAAATTGTTGTTTTGTTTTTTCTGATCACGCGCCTACCCAAACACATACTGTTGATGACAGCCACCTGTAGATTATGAACATTATAGATAAATAACGAGTTCTGTTGTTAGTATAGGATTTATGTAAATATAACTTTATCGTCATTTCCGCTGCGACGGACGATTGATACCTTTTAAATATAATAAAAGAGGGTGGTTCGAGATTGCGAGCGAGCATCGATTAACTTTAGGGTAGTCTCTGATATGATCTCGCGAGGCACATGCTGTGACCTAGACCGAGCCGCTCGTAATTTCGGAACATCGACCAACAAAAGTATACCTTCTTTCTTTCGCCACCAGCGGCCACATTCACGTCATCAACACATACATACAACGACAAATTACATAAAGAAATTGCGCTTACTTAATTATTGATACTGTAAATAGTAGGTGCTAAATATTTGTCCCCTTGGTTCTTCTTATACCTACCTGTAATGTATAAATAATGTAAATAGCCAGTGACCGCTGGATTCGGACTGCTTCTGAACAGTCCTTTTGAAAAATTATGGGGTAAGGGTCCCCTATGTCAAGCAGCGGACCTCTTACAGCTGCGAAGATGATGAACGTAATAGGTAATTTCTAATAAATAAAGTAACATTTGAAAAACTTGTTAGATTGAAACAATCTTCTACTAAATCCATTCAGACATTTTTTGGTAAATTATTAATATTTGTAAGCAAAAAAACAAAACAAGAGTTCGAATATCTAATTTAAGTACATTTCGGTAGCAATGAGATGTTTCCTACAATTTCGTAGCATTGAATATTTTGCGAATTTAATCTTATCAAGCTCGCATTTAGGGTCGTTTCGCCGAATTTAATTTGGTCTAATGAATAGAAATATGAACTTCTTTGTAATATTTTATTATCACAAATTTCTCGAGATTTTTATTTGCACAGAATTGTTAATAAATTGTTACAGGAAAACGTATTTTCCGAGAAATGTTATTTCGAGAAATGACTATTTGTTGCGTTGGCGTATCGTACTTTCGTTTTTCATGACTTTATTAAACAGAGATTTATAAAGTCAACAGTATAAATACTTATAAAATGTTTTTCTATATTTTCTGTAGCTTATATTATAGTTATATTATAGTTTAATATAAGTTAGCTTATATTATAGTTATATTATAGTTTAATATAAGTAAGCTTATATTATATAAAAATTAAAGTTTTTTTCTCTAACAGGTAGATTGTTCAATAGAATGGAAGTCTTCTATAGACATGAGCAAGAAGAATCGAAGAAAAATATATTAAAGAGTTGATATTTAAGAGTAGCATGCATTTGCGTTGCCTAAACTGAACGGATGAAGGATAAGGGGATAGAATTCCCCTTCCTGGCGTTCTTAAAGAGAAGACACCGGAACACATTGTATCTCGCTGGTCTAAAATTTGCGGTTATTTTAAAAGGGGGCTTCGCTATGGTTGTGCATCTGACTGAAAATTATATAATCGACATTGATTGTTGTCAGCAATAAAGATCGTTGCTACCAGGCTGCTGGAAGTTGATGGAGTCTATATTTATTTATCAGTCAATAAAATCTCTATGGGTTTTTTTACACAAAGTTTACGATTGCTGTAAGATACGCACTACTAATTTAACCTAAGTCGCGGATATCGTGTCACAACGTTCCCACGACTTCGTCCATCTGCGGCCAGATCCAGTGGGAGTCCGGCATAACCCTGCAGCGTCCTCTTCGCTGCCCCCGTTAAAAAAAAAGTAAAAAAGTTGGATTTCCCAACGTTAAAAAAAAGGGCATACAGCGTTTAACAGATAACATGTATGCTGTTGTGTTTCCGTGTGTGAGTAAAGGATGCCAATTCCCATTTCCCTATCCCTTCCTAATCCCTTATCCTTAATTCTACTATAGTCGGCTACGCACTTACAGCACCTGTGACGTTGCTTGTGTTATAGGCGACGGTAGCCACTTACCATCAATTGGACCGACAGCTTGTCTGACACCCTGTTCAGCTATTTCATTCTCAAGGAATTAGTAATTATTCGCCGACATTCTCTATATGAATGCATTCTAGACATTAGTCTATCGATTTATAAGGCAACGCACGAACTCAATGTCTCCCAAGAACCACTACCGCTTCGCAGAGAGAAGACACCCAAGCGTGTCTTCAGAGTATCTATTTTAAGATTGCTAGTGACTGAAATTTGGTCGTATCCTATAAAGCATGTTAAATATTTTACTATTACCACCGGTTCCGGAAATTTGTATAGAGGAAACTATTCCTGAGTTACGCGAATACACACGGGAAAAACGCTCTTCGTTACGAAAAAGTAAAGATTTTTTACTAAAAAATATCCATTGTTTAATGAAAATGTTACAAGAAATAGACAAGACAATTGCTTTGAAAAAAATAATTATATTATGCTTAAACATGTGAAGAACCAATTTTATTAATTAGAATTTTCGTTAAAGTAATAGAAACTCCACAAAAAAAGTTAGAACACAAGAAGAATTTGATTTTTATTGAAAATTCTCTCGAAAACGGCTTATTGCGCGCATATGA
Organism: Bembecia ichneumoniformis; assembly: GCA_910589475.2. Classification (NCBI taxonomy): domain Eukaryota; kingdom Metazoa; phylum Arthropoda; class Insecta; order Lepidoptera; family Sesiidae; genus Bembecia; species Bembecia ichneumoniformis. Next base: position 2,741,361 of record OU342531.1, read on the forward strand.
ATCCTGTACCTATTAATGAGTTAATGTCAGTTTAAAAAATTGTATTAATAAATATTTTTTTTGCGTAAAAACAAAAAAAAACACCATTTTAGGCCCGTTGAATTGTCTTCGCCGCCAGCGAGTTCTAATGTAAATGTAATTTGCCTAAGTGAAAGCCCTTAATGTTAACAATCAAATTTGTTTAACATCTTGTTTCATATCAGTAACAAAACAAGCTCATCGTAAAGCGGCTAAAGCGCAACACTGCTTAACTACAGCAATAAAGTAGGGCCCATGTTTACCATCGCACTAATATATAGTTTATAAGCCGGCTCACGTGTCGTTCGACAGTTTAACCTGTTCGATTTACGAGCAGTACGCGCTGATTTGTGGGCCAAGCCGTGACAGCTCCGCTGAAACATAGCGTGACGCCGCCAATTAAACCTACGTACCCATAACAAACTGCGATTAAACTTTAAGTTTACGAACGCTTCTACCCATCGTCAATAACTTTTCTTTGGGGGTGAAGTTATTGACCGTTGTCTGAACATTCCGCTTGCATTTTCATATTACTATAGCCCTATAGCCAAGACTAACGTGCGATCTTCTTTCTAAATCTTATCACTCTTAAAACGAGCTTAAAAACATGTTTTTAGCTACTTCTGTTTACCATCGCACAATACTATAGGTTACTATACTATAGGTTGTACTGTTTACTATAATATAGGTTTCATTGTTTCAACTAAAGCTCGATCTAAAATTTTATTTCAAAATCTAATTTTGTTTTTATGTGTTGGTTAGAATTAACAATCGCTTGCTGTAATTAGTGCAGGATAACATTATGCGGAAATATGCGTGTCCTAAACTTCTAAAGTTCAATTTAAAAAAATGTGTTGTAATATATCCTTCAAAAAATAATGGCATTATGATGTTTAAAAATATCTGTTTGTCATTTCGTTTCATATTACAAAAGTTAACCTCAATATTCAGTATTAGCGAAGTACTACCTATATCCTAACTATATGCGAAAGCGCGAGTATTGCTGTCACCTTTGGGATGGGTCAGCAAAATATCAGCCGCATTTGTCTCCGTGGGTCGCAGAGCTAGGAGGCTCATTGGCGGCGGTACGCTAATAAGAACTAAGCTTCAAAGCCTGGCACTTAGACGCAAAATTGCCTGTCTGTGTGTATTCTATAAGATGTACTTCGGAGAGTATGCTCGGGAGCTGCACAAGATCATATCACCTTGCCCTTTCTTCTATTAAACATGCAGACGTGCGGCTGGTTACATACATCCTCATCTTTTCGAAATCCCTCTAATTCGAACCAAGCGTTTTAAACAATTTTTTATAATGCGCACTGCTAAGGATTGGAACTGCCAGCGTCTATATTTCTGAGCTCATACAACCCTAATCTTTTCAAAGTTCGAGTGAATAGGCATCTTCTGTGTGAGCTCGCTCCATCGTCGGCCTCATCTTTTCTACATGGACAGATAGATGCTGGCCAAGAGCAAACCCATCTTTAACTAAAAAAAGTGAGTTTGTTTGTTTGTTTATTACTCTCTCAAGTCTTAACTACATAACCGATCATCATGAAATTTTGTATTCCTGTCGTTAGGGATAAAGAAAAGGTCAACCTTTCATCCAGAAAAAATTACTGTTTCCAAGGGAACATCTAAAAATAATAAAAAATCTACGTCTAAGTAATAATGAAGAGTTTGTTTGTTTGTTTGAACGCGTTAATCTCAGGAACTACTGGTTCGATTTAAAAAATTCTTTTTGTATTAAATAGTCCATTTATCGAGGAAGGCTATAGGTTATATAACATTACGCTATGATCAATAGTATTATATATAAGCAATGTCCTCCAGTACCGCGCGCCCCACACGCACTCTACCGCCCGCTGCCGCCATATGGGCCGCAGCGAAGCGTGGCCGAGTTCAGGTATTATATATTTTTTTTCACGGTCATGCACTTAAACTAAAATGACAATGTTTTGTGTGGATTGGGTGGATCTAGCAACAAGTTGGAAAGGCCTTACAGGGGCAAAGAAGGTAGGCAGGCCATATAAAAGATGGGTTGATGACCTAATAGACATAGCGGGAAGTGACTGGATTAACGTGGCCAAAGACAAGGATAGATGGAAGAAGCTGGAGACCCCAAAGAGGAGTCGAAACAAATAAATAGTAAACAGTTTACTAATGCTATTTAAATGTTTAAATTAGTTTTAATATGGAACGGAAAAAAAAGTTATTGTAAGAAAAAGTTTGGAATTAAAGAAGGCTTTAATTATTATTATTATTATTATATTTTTGTCAGACGTAGAATTAACAACTATTTAAAAAAATATATAACGAAAACGAAGTCAGTTTTATAAATATATCTTAATGCATAGTAAAAATCAAATCCATGATTTAAGATCAATTTAGTAGCATTTAAAAGTAGATAAAAGGAAATTGGTCGAACAAACAAAACTTCACTTTTTTCAATTAACTTCGTTTTGGAACTTTCCTCTTGTACGAAATGCGTATATATTGGCTCCCGATGTGGGGCCAAATACTAACTACACTTCTCTTGATTGCTTTCTGAAAAGTGAGGATACTCTTTGGGCGTGGACTGAAAGCTGAACTTCAGTTAAAGTACGACCATTCTTCTGATTTCTGAGAATCGATAATTTTTTTTTTTTTAAATACATAATATTAGGTACATAGATACATACATTTTAAATACTTAGGCATACATTTTATATGGTCCACCTGTAAGCAGGTAAGCATCTTTTACAATATGCTTTGCATATAAAATATAGGTATGAAAGAGTGTACACAGAAATTATTTATGAAGAAAAAATACGATCAGTATTGCTAATCAATAAATGTGACTTTTAATACAAGAGTTTAAAGATTACAGTTCAATTTTTTAATATTTCCTTTAAAAAAGTTATTAATGTACAATGAATGAATGAATAGAAATGTAAATCCTTAAATATTATAAAGGATTGCAGTTAGCCTGACGACCCACTTGATGGTAAGTGGCCATCGACAACAAGTAACAAAACTATTGAATGCAAACGCGACAAGTTAGTAATATAAAAATGACACTACTCATGCATCGAAACCTGTGTGTGCATAAAAAAATCGTGCTGTCATTTCTCAATGCTCTTCTGAAAGTTGATCGACTGGGTAGCCCAGTGTCAATAGTACGTCCTATGATTACGTAGAAGAATTATAAGTACAGAAAATATGATTTTATTTTTAAAATAATCTAAATGCGGCTCTATTTGCTAGCAATGTCAAAATTAAAATTGATTGCGACACGAACGGGTGAAAAATTTGATTGGTAATCTTTATTCTTTGTTATTGTACCGTTTTATCATTAACAATATACGCTTTTATCAAATTCTTAATAGAGGTTTCGATATGAGAGATTAGGTGATTTTTTTTTTATCGATACAACCAATACATTTTTTTTTTCAAATAAACAAGTATATCTCTTGCCTAACAAATAAAACTATAGACGGAATGATACTGCCAATATTCATTCCTAAATAATAATATACATATTCGTCCGTTCCACCTATCCCTACTTAGGTATTCCCACTGGTAGGGATTTTGGCATAGCGCTAACATTGTTTTCATAACGCTGTTTTTCTAGTTATAAGATTATGTGATTCTGCATATTATTTTGAATAAAACATTGTTTAACAATATACATTTTCATTCTTTATTAAATGAAGACATATAATTTTATTATGAATAGATACATAAAATTCAATGGATAATGAATATTAAGGCAAACGTATTCAGTTTCTCTGGCACTCGGAATGTAATCTGTTAACTGTTAAATATTATTAAAATAGGCATTTATTTTAAATTTTATTTATTGTACTATGAGGAGATTCACAAAAACCTTTAAATAATATTGACATAATTTTTCCGTCGCTTCTGTGTAAGTATTTGCACCAAACACTATTCAACACATCTGGTGTACGTAATCTTGTTATAAGAAAAAACTTTCTTAATAAGAACACAGTTTCGTGCTCGGTTATTTCAGTCGCCGTCTACAAACATCCACGAAATAATTATCCAACTAATGACTGTGTTCATAATTTTGTATAAAGAAGTTCCAATACCAGGCGATCGATGGGCCATTCAAAGATTGGTAATGATTGGATACGGTTGCGGATGTCTAAATCAATGCAAAGGTTCCGCATTTGCGGATGTGGATGCGAATATCCCAACTAATGACCGTGTTAGGTAATAATTTTGTATAAAGAAATTCCAATATCACGAGATCGATGCTCAAGATTTCAAATGCCAATCAAAGATTGGCATTGATTGGCAGATGCGGATAAAGTTGCGGATGTCTAAATCTATGCGAGCTAAAGTGTAAAACATTAACCCACAGGAAACTATTGTATGGATGATTTCCTTAAATTGTTCCTTGATTAAATTATGTCTTAATCCATGGCATAGATTAAGTTTCTTCTAAATTCAAAGATTCGATATAAATTCGAAAGACATATTGCTCTAAATCCTTTTCGGAATCGCCATAATGATTTACGCTGTCGGAATCACTGAAAATCTATACATATAATAAGGAATTATTTGACAAAGTGGACCACGGGCATTTTCATACCCGTGGTCTTTTCGAGGGTCCACGAGAGGGACCACGGTAAACAAGCTATATTTGCACATATTCTAGAAGGAAAATTTGGACGTAAACAACGTCTTTGCTTTGAATTCACACACTTGAAGAGTTGGGCCAAATCAGACATATAAATGAAAATACCGTAACGAAAATGCACACGTAGATAGTTTTAGTGACGTCGAGGTAGTTTTTTAATTACCACTAATGAAAGTTGTCATTGCCCAATGGCTGAAAGACAATTTTCAGACAGCGTAAACCGAAAATATATTCATTAGATTACCTATTGATTATAGTACGTACTCTTGTAGAAGTGCCATTTACAAATTAAATTATAATGTTTAGGTAATTATTCCAGATTCCACCCTTACCGACAAAACTCATCAGATAGATGCAGATATTGTATAAAAATACATAGATGCGTTGAGTAGTCAAAACTAATTTAGTTAGTCAAAACAAACACTCGGATTAAAACAGGATACACGGACAGTTAAACAGATGTAGTTACTTATAGATAGACCGTTTAAATGAATCCTCGCCCACGCGGTACAGGGGCGCGGGGGTATGACGACATAGGGGACCGAGAGAGGTGCGGCCTGTACCGCGCGGGCGAGGACTCATTTAAACGGTCTATAATAATATTATTATTAAAATAAAATAGGTTTTTTACATATTTATTTGTGTATAAAAATAAACAGAATAATAATAAAAGAACATAAATTAATGTTTTCAAGTAATCTTTACAAAATTGCTAATCTAAGAGGATTTGCAGATCGTGATATAGTATAACACACCGGTTAGTGTTAATGTCATTGCATTTCCTTAACGCAACATATGGTGAGGTGGAAATCCTCCAGGCGGCGGTGGGTGATGGTGATGGGGCGGCGGGTGATGCGGTGGGGGCGGCGGAAGATGCGGTGGGGGCGGCGGGAGATGCGGTGGAGGCGGCGGGTGATGGTGATGTGGCGGGTGATGGTGATGTGGCGGGTGATGGTGATGTGGCGGGTGATGGTGATGTGGCGGTGGAGGGTGGTGGTGCGGCGGAGGAGGGGGGAAGTGTGGTGGTGGCGGAGGATGATGATGTGGTGGCCCGTGATGATGGTGAGGCGGCGGTGGAGGGCCGAAATGATGCGGCGGGGGTGGCATTCCTGAAACAAAAATTGACAATCAGAGATCAAATTTAGCAGTTTGATGACTTTTCAGTTACATTGATCCCAAAGGAGTATGTATGTATACCTACAGAATATTTAAAAAGTACTTAATTTCTTAACAAATCACTATGTGGAACTGAAGTTTGAATGAACCAAATATGTTTTCAAAATTCTTTAACATTACTATTTAGTAACTTTGAAAATAGTAGATTGAAATACTATTTACAGTAGTACTGGGCAGGTACTAAACATTCAAAAAACTACACAAGTTACTTTAATTTTGTTGAAGCAAAATTAAAGTATTAACATTATGAACTTACTCTAATAAGCTCCAAGCTCCAAGCTTCAAGCTCCAACAACTGGTCCCTCGATAAATTTTATTAATCCTAATAAAATATACAATAAAAACGTTCGCAGTTCTCTGGCATTTGTATGCAAGTGATAACAACAAATCGATATAGATTACTTAGGTACGAGTGCCTAATCGAAAATCCTACGCTATCTCCGTTTACTTGGAAACGATAAACACCTCAGCGCCAAAACAATGTTGGTTTTAACACGTATTACTTTTCTGGGAATAAGAAAGTCTTTTGTTCATTATAATCATCTCAGCCGTAGGACGTCTACTGCTTGACTCCTCCTTCCTAATTTTCCACAAGGCGGCCCTTATCAGGTCCACCTTGTGTACCTTGTTGGTGGACGTCCTACGCTGCGCTTGCCGGTCCGTGGCTTCCACTCGAGGACCTTCTGGCCCCAGCGGCCGACGGCTCCCGAACTATGTGTTCTGCCAACTGCCACTTCAACTAAGTAATCCGACGGGCTATTTCGGTAACTTTTGTTTCTTTTTTATGTTAAGGTCGGCAGACAGGCTGACAGTCCACTCGATGGTAGGTGGCTACCGTCGCCTATAACACAAGCAACGCCAAAGCTGCTGCAAGTGCGCTGCCGACTACAGTAGGATTAAGGATAGGGGATTAGGAGGGGATAGGGAGATGGGCTCTGGCATCCCTTACTCACTCACCGAAACACAACAGCACTTGTGCAGTTCTGTAAGGGATCTTCTGTAAGGGGTTGGTTACTGCCGCCAGACGGGCTGCCCAAATTACTGCGAAAACGCAGTGTGCCCTGCCACTACTTTCCAAATCCAGACCAGAGTCAAATTTGTGATTTTTCAAAGTTGACCCTGCCGGGAATCGAACCCGGAAACCCTAGAAGTTAAGGCAAGCATAGGGTGCTTCATCCAACGGTCTCGTTAACTGATTCGATTTCTCAGTGTATTCACGAGCATAGCCCTCTCCATAAGTTGTTAAGCGACGTTGAGCTTTTTTATGAGGCTCATATTTAGAGACTCATAGTAGAGGTCACACATTGGTCGAAAATTTTTGTTTTAAGACACTGAGGAATTTTATTTTGGACGAGAGAATGTTAGGAGCTTCCCGAACTCTGTCCATCCAAGCTGGATTCAACGATTGACCCCCTTCTTGAAGTTGGTTCTAGCTAATTGGACTTTTTGTCCCATTTGTTAAATAAAACTAATTCTAGTGACGGCAGTAATGTAATTACTTATCTTAAGTTTATGAGGCGTTCTTTAAATATTGCTTATCTGTGTATTAATAAGAGTCTTTATAAACTCTCTAGAAGATATTATGTATTGTGAGTAGTAAGTCTGGCAAAAAAATAAAATAAACACTAGTCAGTGAGCTGACGTGGGCGTCAGTAACCCGAGTGTTTCAGTGCCTGAGTAAGGCATCCCATAGCACATTCCTCTATCCTCTCTTTTGTATTTAAAGCAGCGCTCTCAAAACTTGTCCGTTACCTACCTACATATTACTCGGTCGTCAATATTGTTTGACTAGATTAATTCCAACTTTGGTCTTTGGTCACTATTATTATATATATTTTAAACCGTTGGTCCGTTGTAGCCGGAAGTTTCCCCAATGGAGATTACTGACCGGCAAGCGCAGCATAGGACGTCCATCCTCAATATGGACTCACGACATAAAGAAGATCCACGGGGTCGACGCTGGATCTAGGTTGATTAGACAATTATGGTTGAACACTATGTCCAGCATTGGCCCTACGGGTGAAATGATGATGATGAATGATGATGAAAAAAAATCTCATTCGTATTTGCTCTTATGTTATTACTTTATTTCTATTTATCTAAGGCGTTTAACAATGTAGTCCGAAATGCACGAATAACTTACCTATTTAAAAAAAGATGGACAAATTACACCGCGATTCAGAAGGATATGATTTCTGAAAAGGAGCACTAGGCAATTTTTACCGCAGTGTAATCTAATCCACACGTTGTGTAAACCGTTATGCGGTTACACAGCAGATTACTATTGCTATAAGACCTGCTTTAAGGCGCAATCTGATGACATGTCAATGATGTGGACATGGTAAAAGAAATACACAAAGACAAAGGGCACAATGTGAACGAAATGTGAACTCAAAGTTCATAATAACAATAATCTTCTGAGTCACATCAACCGTGTGAACGCAAATTAAGTACGATTGTCTAGTGGAAGGTTGCGATAGGCATAGTCTAACCATACTTACGTCATACAGTCAGGCAACGAATGTACTTGCGTAGAGCAACGCTCGGCGAACTCGCTTCAGTTTGCAGGCTCAAACATTGAGCGTTGCCTGACTGTATGACGTAAGTATGGTTAGACTGTGCCATAGGTTTGTGCTATGGGGACCACAGAAACTTAGAAGGCAAACACCAACTCTCTACTCTATAGTTAATTTTGCCATTAGTATAATTTTTAGTATAATTTTTACCCATTCCAACATTTTTTTTAAATATTCATGGGCACTAAATTAAGATTAGCTATCTAAGTAATATTTCGTTATTGTTTTTATCATGTGTCTAATGGGTAAATACGTCTTATTAATGTTACGACATATCTGACATATCTTATCAGATATCTGAGTCATTCCTTTAATAAATTGTAAAGTAAAAAAAATACGTAAAAATTAAAACTCTGTTAGAGATATTAAGTATTTGTTTTTCGAAAATTTTACGATTATTACATTATTTTATGCAATATAATTTAGAATTTATAATAATATTTAAAAAAATATTGTTTTAGTAAATCAGAAACTTAGCGTTAATTATCTATTGAGGAATTAAGTAAACGTGTCCATTAGCATTTTATTTCTTTTATGTTAATATCGGCAGACAGGCTGACTGTTCACTTGATGGTAGGTGGCTACCGTCGCCTAAAACACAAGCAACGGCACAGGTGCGGTTAGTGAGGAAATGATTGTGCATAAAGAGCACAAGGAGTACCTATATTCAAATTTTTATTGTAACTCAATTTTATGTCTTACGTTACCTTCTACTTTCCATAAATATCTTGGAATCAAGGAATTTCTAATCGTAGTCGATAATAAAAATATGTTTTAATTTCGTTTGACAAACATTTCAAAGAATACTTATGTGCCTTTCAGACATTGATGTAACCGTTTGTTATGGCTGTAATTTTATAAATGGTCTTAATGAGCAGGTCATTTTAAAAATGGATTAACGGAAACCCTATATAGATTATGTTTGTATGTGCCTAAACGAACGATAGTCCTATAATAAATATTTCGAAAATATTTATTTCATGTTATTTGGGCGAATTTGTATATTTTTTAACATTAATCAATGATTAATTGAAATTATTTACAGTTTATTTACTGTTTACTGTTATGAATTTTACCGTTTTAATGCAAATTGACTTGTATTTTGTCTTTGAATGACAACAAAAAGGACGTCATCCCACATTCTGTGACAACACAATGTAATTAAAAAATTTTGAATTCTTTCAAAATATATGTCTTATACTTAACTCAACATACTTCTTTCGTAGCTCTATTTGTAATTTCGAAGTATTACATATATTCAGATAATAAAACAATGTTACAATTTAGTGGATACATTCGATAGTTTACCTAGGAGCGGTGGGATTAAAACTATGAGGCGTTTACAGCCATCTAAATATCTATTATGTCATAAACAGGGTGTAACGGTGCTTGGGTGTATCAACAATATAGATAAAATATTCGTATTCATGCTATACCGATAAGCGACCTATGTATATAAAGTAAAAAAATCGATACTATCCGAGTTAGTGCGTGAGTTACCACAGTGTTAACCAGATTTAAGAAAAACAGGTACGTTACTACGAGCATGTAATCCATATTATCTACATTACAATTGCTGTTTTGACTGTGGAACGAAAATAGAATAGAAATAAAATTATAAATTTTAAAATATTTATTGTGAAATCTCTACATACTACTTAAGTCTTTAATTTAAAATTATATAGTTTTTAATATATACCAGCAAATTTAAATCTAATATTAATAAAGTTATGAGACAATTACCCACTGCCTTGTCTACTACTACTGTCTTGTAACGAAGTCAAAGATGTTCATTATCATATCACTATTTATCATTATGACTAAAATTTCGGTACTTAAAACACGACTCTTTATTACGTATGACTCCATCAGATGATTATATCCGGATTGCGAAGTAGAATTTATGTAATATTAATGTAACATTGTAAAAACACGATAAGTTATTTTATGAATTATATAATATTTAAAAAAAACCTTTCTCTTACTAGGGTAAATAAGAAAATAATATTGAATTATTTTTGATATATTGTTTTTCAGAAATGCCGCCACCACCTCCAGGACCAGAGCCTCCACCACCAGGCCCACATGATCCCCATGGCCCAGGTGGACCGGGAGGTCCGGGTGGACCAGGCGGACCAGGAGGACCAGGCGGACCAAGAGGTCCGGGTGGACCAGGCGGACCAGGAGGACTAGGCGGACCACACCCACCACCATCCCATTAAATAATTATTTTTAAGAAAATATTCATTGATATTTATTTAAATTTGAAATGTGTTTATTTACATTAAGGATCGCCAACGTAATAGTGTACAGATTATATAAATAAGAAAAACAAATTGCATATTATAGTTCAGCTTGTACAGATTAAATTTATAGGCTACCACAGATTGTTGATTAAAATAAAGAAATGTGAAATAATTTATTATTGTTTTATTAATTATACTAATAAATTTATTTAGTTATATCTTTTATATAACTGCCATATAAAAGAAACCTATATGTGGTGTGTTGGTTATCAATAAAAGACAGACAGCAAAACTCTCATTATGGGATACTGTGACACAATATCTTATATTTTCTCTGTGTTGATGCTTTACAAATAGTTTCACCAGACATCTGTCTAGAGAAGCAGACTGGAACAAGCCTGAAAGTGAATGAGAACATACATAGAGAGACTTTTTATTCCAACAACATGTTATACTTTTTAAAGGTATGTAATACAAAAATACGAATAATTATAGAATTAAAGAATGTTACTGCATAGAGCAGTTATTGAAAAGTGGCAGCTTGGTTTGATATCAAGTAAAACTACATATCCCGAAACCGAATCAGGACACAGTATTGCTTCTATTATTTCTAATTCACATAAGCTAATATAATTTTAGTGTAGGTCTTTTACAGTCTTTGTGTAAATTAAATTTGAAATTTTCAAACCTGTTAAAAATTATTGATCTATATAAAAATACGGTTTAATGCCCTTTTTTTAACATTACTCACACCAATAGAAAAACTATTTTATCATATCCTCTATTTGATTGAACCTGGAACGGTTCATTTGCATTACGGAACTAGTTCCTTAAATATCGTACATACAGAATTATATAGTTCCATCGGTGCACATGTTCTGCGCGACATGTCCAAGCAGTTCATCGGAATCATGCGCGAATCATGTCCTGGAGCAGATCAAACCATTAATGGATCAGGATGAATATATACTCGTATTAATAAAATATTGTATCCAAACTAGAACTATGCGATACCAAATTAAATATCACATACTTAAAAATATCTCTATAAATTTTTTTGTTTTATAATTGTAAACCTATTTATACATGTGGTTCTTTTCTTTTCTTTTTTTATTTCAATTATATTTTATTATATCGTCCGTGATTATCCAAACATTTCTTACATATTAAAAACAAAAATTGCCTCCAAAGAAATGCTTTGCAAGTGTCGATGTTAACTTAAGTTAACCTGTCAGATCGATCGTTCGGATTGGACTGATATAGTTCCAACTGCGGGCATAGTTCTCGGAACTATTACGATCCGGAACTATACATGTATAGTATTACCAAAGCCAATTTTTTACAAAAGGAATTGAGAACTGACGGCATTAAACAAAGAGTGTTTAATGGAATAAATACAAAATACCTGCTACAACTTCAAAAAGATTTGGAACATGAGTATTATTTTGATGTAATACCAGTTAGTAGTGGCAGGGTACACTGCGTTTCGCTGTCTTTTGGGCAGCCCGCCTGGCGGCAGTTACTGCCCCCTTACAAAAGACCATCCTGAAATAACAGCATGTGTGTTGTGTTTCGGTGTGAGTAAGGGATGTCAGAGCCCATTTTCCTATCCCTTCTTAGACCCTTATCCTTAATCCTCCTATGACCGGCAACGCATTTGCAGTAGCTTTGGCGTTGCTTGTGTTATATAAGCAACGGTGACCACCTACCGTCAGGTGAAACGTGTGCCTACCATATATACAATTTATTTCGTTAAAATCTTTCAATCGTGTATCTGCTTAATCAAATAAACACAATACGTTCCGTTCCGTGTCTGTATTATATTATAATTTAGTTATTCCATATTTCATAGATAAATGTATTGCACACGGTCTTTTCTAAGGTTAAAGAACAAATATTTTTCTAAATTGGGAACTGCCATAGTTTATTTTCTGGAAATTATACTACAACAACTGAAATGGGTTAAATACGAATCATGCGAAGTTCCACACACACTCATACAAATTTTCTAGTGTAAACCTTAACACTTGTCTGAGTCACTAATCACACATAGTTACGTAAAAATCATATCTGTTTGGTTGGTTTTTGTTATTTATCTACACTAAATTTGTAAAGAGAAAATATTTGATTCTCTGTATATTTATATTTTAGTATGTAATGAATAAACTAAAAAACTAAATAGTTTTTAATTGATTTTCAAAATTATTTCACTTATAGAATTATTATATCAGATTATTTAAAAAAACCACACGATAAAAAAAGTTAGCCGAGTAAACCTGATTCAGCGTCACCAACCCGAACGTGACTGTTCATTTACGTTGACTCCTCAGCAATAAATACAACTAAAGAAATTTTATCTTCTAAATTTAATATACAAGGGGCACACTGAATTAGCTATACCGTGCATGTGGTTTTTCTTATTCCCGATCATTTCAGTGTGCCCCTCGTAAAAGTCACTATTTTCCGTGCGCTGCGAAATCTGTTGATGACATTGACAAAAATGTAATACGTACGTCTCTATTGTGCTCATCATTAAATTAATCGAATCAGACCTTTCTATGAGAAGTTACGATAGATATAGAAATCCTAAATGTAACAAAAATGCCGACCTACCCTTAGTCTATTAGTTACCTACACATTTTACTTTTTGTTAATAAATATATATGCATATCTCAAAATGAAATCCACGCGAACGAAGTCGCCGGTTTTAGCTAGTATAAAATAAGGACGATTTTGGCATACAATGTCTCTTATCGATACGCGATAAAGATAACATGTGCTATATAATAAAAAAATATCTGTCGCATCATATTACTCAGGTTTTTGTATTGTTAGTGATATTTAGACTGTACAGGTAAGTTTTTTTAAATAATTTTTCTACGGAAGGTAGAATATCAACGGAGTAATTGCTTAAATAAAACTGAGATAAAATTAAATACATAAAATCATGTTTTCCTTTACAATATCATGTTTTAAAGATGTCCTAGATATGATTTACTCCTTATTTTTAAATACACAGACAGGAATAATCCAGGTGTAACATTAACCTAGAGTATTAGATTGAATTTTGGAACGTAGGTGGTAATAATGCAAATGATTATAAGTAAATAAAAAGGTATGTAGTTTAATTTTGATTTGGTATGTTTTAGCTATGCCGCCACCGCCACCAGGACCACACTATCCACCGGGACCACATGGCCCACATGGCCTACCGGGACCACCTGGACCACCTGGACCACATTTCCCACCGGGACCTCCTGGACTACATGGCCCACATGACCCACCGGGACCACCTGGACCACATTTCCCACCGGGACCGCCTGGACCACATGGCCCACCGGGATATCCTGGTCCTCATCACCCACCACATCACCCGCCTCATCCGTATTAAATTAGATATAGAGATTATTTTATCTTTTAATTAATTAATTTAATTTTAATTAATTAATTTTAATTGTCCATTGAAATTTAAAATAAAGGCAATAAAATCGATATAAGAGTTGATGTTTTTGATTCTTGGGACATGGGCATAATTTTTGAAATTAAATATTATACAAAAATACAGTTATTAAAGCTACTTACTGTTCACATTTCGTCGTATCACTTCAATTTAATTTAAATGAAAATAGAGGATATCCTTCAAAACCAGGCCATTTTTTAAACTCACACTTTGGAGATTTTGGTAAAATTAATTTTAATCTTTTCTCAATTACTTGGTTAATAAAAAATATATGTTTTTTTGAAAAAATGTTACGTAGGCGTGGAGATTTGAGACTCATTGGTGGAATACATGTACATGTATTCAACATAAACCATAGATATTTAAAAAAAAAACTCTACTGACCAATTAGTTGGTTGGAGAGTTTGTCCGTTGGTCCGACTCACTGTTATGTTATTTGGAGGACTATTAAGCTATTGAGCTAATTTAGAGGAGCTAATTTTTTTTAATATACTAATATACAGCCAGGTCTAAGTGTTGTTTGACTGTCTATTCATTATCGTGTCAATTTAAACAACTTTATAAAGACCGAAACATATGTAATTTTATAAATAATGGTAGGCTGCATTTTGCAGTAATTTGGGCTGCCCTTTTGGTGGCACCCTCTTAGAGAAGACCAATAACAGACCATTCGCAGACCTTTATCCAAGATCTTCATCATCATCATCTCAGCTAATCTCAGCTGAAGGACTTCCACTGCTGGACATAACCCCGAAGCCTCGATCCGACCTGCGGCCTTTATCAGATCGTCTGTCTATATGTGACCTCTACCCAAGAATCTCCCGGCTCCAGCGGTCGGCGTCCTGTCCACTGCCATTCAACTCTCCTCATTCCTGATTCAATCTCGCAGTGTAACCCCGAGCATAGCTTGTTGAGCTTTCTTACGAAGCCCATAGTTAGAAGCCCATACCACGTTTCAGCGCAATATGTCATCACTGGCAACAAACATTGGTAAAAAAAAAATTTTTGAGGTAAATTTTGGACGGAGCTTCCCGAACGCTGTCCATCCCATTTTCGCTTTATAGAAAACGTAGTCAATCAATGCATTGATTGATTGTGGTTTTTATCCTTTTAATAATGTCTATATCTAAAATGGGCTCTGAAATATTGCTAGACCATACAACATTTTAAAAGAAAAATGTTTATATTTTACAATAGTCTTCTGGCGTAAAGGCATGAGACTTTATGGCATTACAACAGTAAAATAAAAATATGAATTTACGCAAGGAATTCTCTAAATCATAGGGGAAACCGCAAACTTTGCCTAGTTTAAAAGAACCAAGCAGATAAATAGATAGACGCGCACTTTGGTTCATACTATTTCGAGACAGAGGGGTTGAAAATGTTATGGCTACATAACACTTCGCACGGGGTTGAAATTTTCAAAAATCTTTTCTTAGCGAATGCCTACATTACAAAATAAAACTATTTTTCAAATTTCGGCTTTCTAGACTTACTGACTTTTGGCTGTGCGTAGATAAACGATTTTATATGTACCTATACAATATGTATTTGCTTACCGCTTTCAACATATATCACCGCCACCAACATCGCACGACTAACAATTATAAATGTAATCATTTATAACAAAATAAAGAAAGTATTAGAAATTACGAAGAAAATCGTAGACGTATACTTAAATGTCGTCATAACATTTTCCAATCCTTTTACTTTAAAACTTTCTTATGGAAGTAAACGCTATTTACTTATTGTGCTTCGTTTACTTACAAAGTATTTAGGTTTGTGTCGTTTGTTCGCAGTTTTGTGTTTAGAAAATGGAATTTTCCTGTTGGCAAAAGGAAGGGGCGGAATTCCCAATCGATTCCTGTTTAAGGCTTCGAAAACGGATGCTTTTACAAAGCAAGTGATTCCGTTGTTTACCACTCAATTGTTTCATTGTAACAGTACCTGCCTTATCCTTACATTAGCTATTCATCTCTTTTGTTGTCTACAAAAATAGCTGTTATATCCACGTAATTGATTGATCCGAATCGAATGTTTCTTGGTAATTTATTTCAGATGAAAATTTCTTAGTCGAGTTTTTTTTTTTAATTTTAAGGTCAGCAGGCAGGCTGAGGGTCCACTTGATGGTAGGTGGCTACCGTCGCTTATAACACAAGCAACGCCTAACTAAATAGCGACCCGCCCCCAGCTTCACCCGGGGTGTAATTTTTTATATATATAAACATTCCCCGTTTATCCCTCTTTCAATTAGTGAAAACCGAATTAAAATCGGTCTACCCGTTCACGCGTGATGCCGTGACCAAGGGAAATAGGGATTCATTTTTATATAGAGACTAGCGTTCCGCCCCCGGCTTCGCCCGGGATGCAATTTTTATATATAAGAACATTCCCCGTTTATCCCTCTTTCCATTAGTGAAAACCGAATTAAAATCGGTCTACCCATTCACGCGTGATGCCGTGACCAAGGGAAATATCAATCAATCAATCAATCAATCAATTTATTTGTAACTTATAAAACATACATTTAACAGACACAGAGAAAAAAGAAATAACAGTAACAGCAAGAAAGAAAGTTACAAAAAGGTCCCTACTCAGCATTTTGCTGGTATAGGCCAGCACTGATCTTCCGTAGGAACCCTTAATTAATACACAAACACAAACACGGTCACACACCATGCATGTACCCGCTAACAAATGAAACAAAAAATATTTATTTAAATCTATTTGTTGTCAAGAAACACAACTGCTTGCACGAATATTGAAAACATTTCTCCAGTTCCCTGCCGCACATAAGTAAATATTAATGCTATTATTAGATGATATTTAATGAGCTCAAAAATAAATAAATAAATAATAAAAACAATAATAATACCTAACAATAACAATAATGAGATCATTTTAATTTTATTGGCTGAGTGCGAGGAGGTTGGTCCTGGAATTTATACAAAACTACTCTCTATTCTTAAATTCTCCTCTTTTTTCTGACTGTTAATTAAAAAATTTTTTAGATTTGCTCTAAATCCGTGAACAGTGCACTGATTCCGTATTGGCGGTGGAATATTGTTCCAACATTTGGTTGCTGCATATCGGAAACTGCCTCGAAAAGCGGCTGATTGGTGGACTTGCATTGTTAGCTGAGCCGCACATTGGCGAGAACCACGAGACCGACTCCCTACCCATGATAATTTATTAAAAAGATAATGTGGAACTTTATTTTTTATAATACCAAAAAGAAGACATGCTAAATGCAACTTGCGACGATGTTTCATTTTTAATAAACCATGCTTGTTTAGATATGGTGTGACATGAGCTCTCAACGGTATGTCAAAGCAATAACGTGCACATGCATTTTGCACTCTCTGGATAACCTTCTGTGCTTTAACTAAAATCCGCGGACCCAGAATGGTATCTACATAATTAAGTTTCGATAATATCAAGGTCTCTGTTAGTCGAATACGAAGTTCTTCAGAAAGGAAGGGTCTTGCTCTATACAATACTTTCAATTTATAAAAACTGTTTCGTACTATATCTGCAACATGCTTTTCGTATCTCAGCTGGCTATCCATAAATAAGCCAAGGTTACGCACCTCGTACACACGTTCCACATTTTCACCTTCAATATTCACTTTAAAAGATGGATTTAAGCTTACTGTCTGTTGTCTTGTGCCAAATATAATATATTTAGTTTTAGCGGGATTAAGCAACAAACAGTTATCTGAAGACCAGGTAGCTATGCTGGAAAGATCCTCGTTAATTTTCCTTATAGCACTGTCGATCTCACTGGCCTTAAAAGATAAATATACTTGTATATCATCTGCGTATATATGAAACTTACAGTGTTTGATGCGATTAACGATATCAGAAGAATACAATATGAAAAGGATGGGACCTAATATAGATCCTTGTGGGACACCTCTATCGCAAAGTATACTGTCAGACTCGCACACATTTCCATCACCTCGGCAAATCTTCACTTTCTGGTAACGATTACTTAAGTAACTATTAAACCACAACACAGCTGCATTATCGAAGCCGTAATATCTTAATTTTGAGAGAAGGAGATTTATATTTATACTATCAAATGCGCGCGAAAAATCCAACAGTACCAGTAGGGTACACATTCCACTATCTTGTGCACAAAGTATGTTGTCAGTGACATCATGCAGGGCTGTTACTGTACTTCGCCCTTTACGAAAGCCTGACTGATAATCTGGTAAGATCTTATGAATCTCAAGGTACATTATTAACTGGGAGCATACTGCCCTTTCTAGAATTTTGGATAAGCAAGGCAATATGCTAATCGGTCTCAGGTCTTTCAGTTCAACGGGGTTAGGTATCTTTGGTAAGGGACGCACAACAGCTAATTTCCATAAGTCAGGGAAAATTGAATCTTTAATAGAAGTATTTATGATATCCCGAATAATATTTAATGTATATGGAAGCGTCATAATCAACATGTCTAGATTTATTAAATCACTACCGGTTGCCTTTGATTTAAGTGAATTTATAATTTTACGGATTTTATCCATAGAGACTGGCTCCAAGTGAAAAGTTGCGTCTGTAAATCTATGGTACTCAAAGAAAGTCAATTGCGAGATTCGCACACCAGAATTTCCCGGGATGTCCAAGAAATAGGGATTCATTTTTATATATAGAGACTATTTAAATGTGGTTTTTCTTATCCCTACTATGTATATAACAAGAGAACGGATTTTGTGAGTTTGTTTATTTCTGGTAATCTCTGCAACTACTATTTGAAAGAGACTTAACTGGAGATGGACATGGCTACTCCCTAAATGCAAGCCGGGGCGTGAAGGTCTTTTACTAGAATAAACGCTTTGTATATGTCTCACTATTGCCCAAGACCCTCTCCTCTGTATGAGAAGAAATAGGTTTCTCATACAGAGAAAGGTTGAACATATAATATGTGTTCAAACTTCGAAAATTCTCATAATCTTATCGGTCAAGCAAAGGACATAATTCAAAACCAGGCCATAATTTTCAACTTACACTGTGGAATAAAAGCCTTTCTTAATTTCAGTAATTTCCTGTGAATATTTAAAATTTTGTAAATGGGGATCCGAAAATTAAAAAGACTACGTTGTTCGACACTCGATCAATACCGCGCAATACAAACAGATTTTTTAACAATTTCAAACTTAAATATCTATGAAACCTCTTTACCAAATTACATGATATTTTACCAGTAATATATATATAAAGATAAGATAAGATATAAGATATATTTTATATAGGAAATTTTGTATCAATAATTTCTAGCTATGACCACTCATTTAACTGGGCATTTAAATAAGTCAAAATAACTTGATTTTACAAAGACTAAATATATAAGCAACTTTCTAATAGAAATATGTAATATGCACAGCGCATATTGATAGAAAAAGAAAGGTTGCCTCTTAAGAGTGTATTTAGTAATTCATTTGTTCAAGTTTCATTTTATCCTAGCACATGAAGTCACATATAATTTTCCATAATTACTCCAATAACCATTTAGAATATCAAATTAGACCAAACAAACATCGCGCAGATATTATCTCTGTCTAAAAATACTAATCAATACTTTTTGTCTGTTTGTTACCTTTTCACGCCTAACTGCTCATCCGATCATCATGAAATATTGCAGACATTGTCAGGGATACTATAACATGTACCTTTAGGATATAACTTTCCTAAAGCTATATCCTAAAAGGACTGTTTCAATCGTTAAAACGAAGTTAAAATGAAAATAAACTGATGGCCTGATCTCCCTACAAAACTGATTGATCTCTTTTTCTTTGATACTACGTTTTCTTTTTCTTAGAGTAAGGATAACATCCTAATTTACGCAAGAAATTTAAAACTTTCAAATGTGTAACTACGACCAGGATTCGAATTTCCATTGTGCCGGTAACTCAATGGACTATTATTGCCATCAATCACTGTTTCCCAATGGATTATCTCAAATATGAATAAAATTTCATATTAATCCAAACAGGGCTTAAAACTTAAAATAAATATTTTTTTTCGAAAATGAATGCAAAAAAGCAAGGAATATTCAACGTATGTCGTCTTTCGTGAATTGTTAAGTATTATGCATCAGCCCGCGGCACACACAGAAAGGGGTTGGTCCCCCTCGAGCCAACTTTACAATTAGGCTTAGATAACAACTGTTAGACTTCCCCTCTAATATAAAAAGATTGAATATTTCTTTAAAGTACAACATTTCATTGAGACAAATTATTATTATTATTTTTTATGTTAAGATCGGCAGACAGGCTGACGGTCCACTTGATGGTAGGTGGCTACCGTCGCCTATAACATAGGTAACGCCAAAGCTGTTGCAAGTGCACTGCCGACTACAATAGGATTAAGGATAAGGCATTGGGAAGTATAAGGAAATGGGCTCTGGCATCCCATTGCTGCCAGACGGGCTGCCCAAATGACTGCGAAACGCAGTGTGCCCTGCCACTATCATGCACTTATCAATTCTTAGTAATGAGAGCGCACACTGTGTTTCGCAGTCATAATTTGGGCAGTTCGTCTGGCGGCAGTAACTACCCTCTTACAGAAGACCATGCGTTTCGGTGAGAGAGTAAGGGATTCCAGAGTCCTTTTCTCTTAACCCCACCTATCATATCATTTAGCCTTTATTCTACTAAGGTGGGCAGCGCACTTGCAGGACCCATGTAATTGCTTGTAATAGACGACGGTAGCCATCTACCATCAAGTGGATAGTCAGCCTGCCTGCCTACCTTTATATAAACAAACAAACAGACTTGTTTAGGACATTTAGATGGTATATTTTGCAAATAGAAATACAATTATAATAACACTAGCTGAACCCGCAACTTCGTACGCGTAGTATTCTGTATAGCGCGTAACTTTTTTGTTTGTAAATTGATTAGAATGAAACTAACACTAAGCTTACTAGTGCATCAGTGGAACCGCATTCAAATAGCTACTCGTACATCAGTGAAAACCGCATTCAAATAGCTTACGCCGCAAACACACAGACAAACAGACAAAAATTCTAAAACCTATTTTTTGACCTTTCGGTAACATAATTACAACGTGTACAAATTGTTTTTTTTTTAAGGTACAGAGACACGGCTCGTTTACGATTTTATTATGTGTAGGTATAGATAAATGCAATACATACGAAACTATTTGCCTCACTTGTATATCTAATATATAAAATTCTCGTGTCACAGTGTTTGTAACAAAACTCCTCCGAAACGGCTGGACCGATTCCTATGAAATTTTTTGTGTATATTCAGTAGGTTTGAGAATAGGACGTAAACTATTTTTCACCCTCCTACCCCCATCCCCATTTATTAATCGGGATTTTAGTATTTTTGTATGAACAATATTCAAATAATTTAACTGACGTTCATTGACGTGAAGTGTCGCATCACTTTGACACAATGGTTTGAAAATAAAATTGGACCCGATAGGTGGCACCACAATCGGGTTAGAGATTATTTCCGAGTTCTGGCACGACAACGTCTGCTGGGTCAGCTAGTAGCTTTATAAAATTTGATAAGATTGCGAAATCCACCGAAACTCTTATACCCAACATTTACTTAATAGCCCAGACATTTTATCTTCCTTTGTTAAACTTTTGATTGATCTATTTCACGGTAATGAATTTGTATTATTAATGAGTTAATTTCAATTGTACGACCTCTTTATTTTATTATTAACATAAATTAATGTAATTTTATTAAACATTTTTCCATGTTTATCCTCAACATAAATCATAGGTCGCTTGATAAGATATTCAATTTAATATTTCAATATTTGGTTAGCGAATATTGTTGATAATTACATACAGGGTGTCCCAAGAAGTAGTGATATAATAAAGGTAGTAGGTAGAGGACCTCGAAGGGTATCCGAATCACCCCCATGTATGTTCTGCGATTTTTCGTATTTTCCGAGTTATGATTTTTTTTTTAAATTTTTACCTAACGGCGAGTACCACGATGTTTTTAATTGTAGTGACTTGACCAGTTTACTAACATTTTGTCAATTTTGAATTTTTCACTTACTACACTTAGATCCATTTTTTTTTATGAAGCCTTATGAGTAGCCCAATGAAATTTGTAGGATATCTACTTCACAGATAGAGAAAGTTTTTGAAATCTGTACCACAATTTTTTTTTATGTACACTTTTTTTTTAAAAAAAAATTATAAAGTTGAGAAAAATATTGAGTAATTTTATTTTTTTGTCATTTAAATTTTTTGACCCTTTGCCAAGATCCAATGATAGTAAATGTTATTGAGCCGGATTAGGCTGTCCTTCAGCTTACTAGAGAAAAAAAATCAGGCATCTATCCCAATAATTCAAGTCACTACAGTTAAAAACCTCGTGGTTCTCGCCGTTAGGTAAAAAATTTAAAAAAAAATCATAACTCGGAAAATACGAAAAATCGCAGAACATACATGGGGGTGATTCGGATACCCCTCGAGGTCCTCTACCTCCTACCTTTATTATATCACTACTTCTTGGGACACCCTGTATATTAAATTAAATTTAGTAAGCAGTAGTGACAAGTATTCTGAGTTTATCCACAGTTAAGTTCTTGTTTTGAATGTACTAGTTCAAACATAATGACATGTAGCAAACTTTTTTTTGTTATTCTGTTGAGAAAAATTATGATTTGTGAAGAAAAAAATATAATTTCTTAACTAATTATTTGAACAATTGAAATAGGAAAAAAACAAGTTTGATGTTAATTTTTTCGAAACATAAAACTATTCCAATTGTTTATAAACAATTGACGTACTATTTTACAACATTTTACAATTTTACAACTATATTTTATTCACAACATAAGTTGAAAAAAAAAACGAATAATTCAACATTTTCTTAATAATTAATTTTTTATTAACTTAAAAATATAACAAACAACTTTTAAGAACTTTTATGATGTAACCTTATTAATGACTTTACAATGACCTTATTATTAATTGACCTTACAATGATAGACAATGATGCAAACAAATGATAGAGTTATTTTAAACAATTATGGCGTTTTCAATGTAAAACGAAGTTCGGAAAATAATGGTTAATTAATAAATGGTTTGTAAATTTATTATTATTAAGCTTATTTTTTAAAACAAACACTTTAAAAAACATATAAATTTGAATTTTTTCCAACGAGACCATTGTGAGTTTCTTCTATCGGACATGCAGACGTACGGCTGGTTACCATCCTCACCTTGTCGAAATCCCTCTAATTCGGAACAAGCGCTTTAAAACATATTTTGTGATGCGCACTGCTAAGGATTGGAACTCCCTGCCGGCGTTTGTATTTCCGAGCCCATATCACCCAAATCTTTTTAAGGTTCGAGTGAATAGGCATCTTCTGGGTGAGCTCGCTCCATCGTCGGCCTCATCCTTCCTACATGGATATATGCTGGTGATGAGCATACCCATCTTTAATAATAAATAAAATAAAATAAAATAAAATAAATGTACTTGAAATTAAGTTGTAAGCTCCAATTAACACTGACCACAAACTAAAACTTTAAAGTGGGTTGTTTTTAAACTCAAAAAGGGTTCACCAAAATGAAAAGATTTAAAGGGATTCGATCCATAAATGGAGTATCAATAGAAATTTAAAAGGCGTTTTTATATTAACGAGAGTAAAAAGTTTAATCCCACATATCCATTGTGTTTGAATAAACATTTCAATCGAGAGGTTTTCATTTGCAGCGGTTATTCAACCGGACAGCACATTCGCTCCTTTTTACGCAACACTGATTCCCGATGAATGAACTCCGAATAGATATACGAGTAGATCAGTTAGATAGAGTTCACCTATATTAGGTGTGTATCGCATGCCGTTATAGAAGGCATAACCTGTGACTGTTTTATTGCAAAAAATACGTATGTGTACGTCTCTATATATATATTCTATACTAGCGACCCGCCCCCGGCTTCGTCCGGGGTGCAATTTTTATATATATGAACATTCCCCGTTTATCTCTCTTTCGATTAGTGAAAACCGAATTAAAATCGGTCTACCCGTTCACGCGTGATGCCGTGACCAAGGGAAATAGGGATTCATTTTTATATATAAGATATACTATGTTTTACAATATATTATAAAATAAATTCGCTGTCCACTTCCGTTTGTTTCTCTCCGCTAACTTCTTCTAAAACACCCGTCGGGTTTTAATACGGTTTTTAGTAATGGAATAATCCGCTTTTCCAGCGGCTTTTTTAAAATTGAAATTCATGAAATGATATACATACATATATCATAAAAAAACTAAAACTAGAATTCCGCAGATAGCGGGGGAAGGCCCAAGCTACTGGTGATTAGGGCTGCAGAGTGAGGAACCTCCTGACAATACATGCTGTGGGAAGAAGTACCGCCTTCTGTATCTGTCCCTTGATCTAGACATCTGGCGAGAGCCTCTTGTGGTGTTGTTCGAGCGAGGCTCTTCGCTATAAGACCGTTCACCGATACAACTATCGGTACGATGATTGTTGAATCAACATCCCACATGGAGGTCACCTCGTGAGCCAAGTCAATGTATTTAGTAAGTTTTTCTTTTTTGGCTTTCACGAGATTTTCGTCATGCGGGACATAGATGTCAACAAGCATAGTCCGGCGCTAGGATCGGTCAATAACCACGATGTCAGGCCTATTGGCGACAATAGTCCTGTCCGTGATCTTGGAGTGATCCCAGTAGAGCGAAGCATGACCATTTTCGAGAACGGGCGTAGGCACGTACTTGTAGTATGGCACCTCAGACTCGATAAGACCGTATCGAAGGGCAAGTTGCTGATAAAGATCCTGGCTATTTGGTTATATGTCTTTGAAATTATTTTTATTATTAATAATAAATTATTATGATGCCTTTTCCGTATTTGGTATACAGTAATACCCCGCTTTATGCGAGGGATACGTTCCGGAAAAAATCGCGTTAACTGAAATTCGCGTATATCGAGGTTTATGATTAAACATAGCCAACATTTTTTTTTTTTTTTTTATGAAATCGAGGTAGCGCTTGACCACTATCTCACCTGATGTGAGGTGCAGATGTGGCCGAAGGTGGACCACGCTTACCTAGTAAATGCCCATTTACCCTAGTTTTGAAGACCCCGAGGTTGTAGTTCTGTGGGAACACAGACGCAGGCAATGAGTTCCACTCCTTAGCAGTTCGAACAAGGAAGGTGGAACTGAAACGCTTTGTTCGTGATCGAGGTACATCGACCACGAAGGGATGAAACCCCTGCCCACGTCTAGTGGTCCGCAAGTGGAACGGTTCCGGTTGGATTAAATCGTACAACATAGATGCACACTCTCCATAGTGTAGAAAATACGAATCATAAAAATAAAAAAATACGAATCATTTTAGTCAATCAACGAGAAAGTTTTGTTGCGCTTATAGGTGTTGAACTTTTGCTGGGACTTTAAAAATCGTTCTCACAGTCGATTCTGAGAGTCCAAAATCTCTCCCAACAAGTGTTACTTTACCTCCATTTTCCATTCTTCTTAACACTTTCATCTTCAATTCCAAAGTTACGCTTTTTCGCTCTTTTTTTCTGTATAGGCCGCATTTTTGAGGTAGCGTTAATTATGTATGTATCTCCAATAAATAACACAACTGCCAGCCGAGTTAAAAACGAAGAAACAAATGAAACGAACGTGGGAATCTCCATAGAACAAAGTCGTAGGACGGGGAATCCCTAATTCTTCAATCAGAATGTTCAGAGGAAGCTAGAATTCCCGCGACCAAAGAGAAGTTAATGACTACATTCTTTCGCGTAATGCGAGGCACATAACGGGGTCGCGTAAAGCGGGGTATTACTGTATATGAATTAAAACTCTTTAAAAATTTATTTATCTTTTTGTTATAATTATTAAATATTACATTTACAGACAAATATTCGATATTCAATACCAATGTAGGAAGTATAACAATAAGAGTGTGCGCAGTTGTTTTGGCAAATTATAAACAAGATTATAATGGAAAATTGTGTTTGGTAAACTCTTGAAGATACGAATTTTTCCTTAAAAAAGTATCATGGCCGCATGTTTGTAGGTTAAAGTTTAATCGGCCCGTCAATCAAACGAGGCGACGCGACGGCGAAACGCTGCTTTGAGAACGAGTTCAGTCTATTTTATCTTGAAACAACCCCGAGCGGAACTTGAGACATTTGACGTTCCGGCCTCACTCACTTTGTCGGACTCATAATATTATAACAAGGGATTTTCTCATTAATATTTTATTTAAGAGAAAACGTAGTGCCGTCCTAATTTTCAAGCGTCACAAAGGCGGTCAGAATTACAGATTAGAACACGCTCACATAATTGAGAAACAAAATTACTTGCGTTGGTACTATAGTTATTTCTTCGTAATTATAATTTAAATATTCAAATTCTATTTCAAATTTAAATTAATTTATTTGCTGAATATGGTCTACATATTCAATCGACAAGCGGTATGCAAATCTAAAAGACAAATTTATCTAATAGAAAAGAAAAATCTAAAACACATAAGTAGCTAAAACACATAGTTAAAACATATAATATGTACAATATGATTGTGTATATTTATAAGATTTATGAAAAAAATTATTAAGCAGGGTCTCAAGCATGCCTGGCTGCATTACCTCGTTGTATTGCAAGGGAAATTTTGCTGACCGAGGTAATAACCCTGGAATCGCCAGTTATGTCGACCAAACATTTTGACATGTGTTAAATAATAATTGAAGCGCGTTGGGACCCTACGGACCTAGAGACAAAAAAGGGAATCAAAATGTAGCCGGTATCTCTGCTATGGAAACTGTTCCACGAAGATAATATGTTTTATTAGATTATTTCCAATTTAATAAAAATGAATTAATTAAATTTGTATTGTTTTCTTCTTAATGTTGTTGAACACGCCAAGCAATTATAAAAGTGGACTGTATTTTTCGTTGGTAGGACATGTTGGTAGACATCCTCGTTGACAAAGGAAGAGGAAATGAAGGAAAATCTGTAACCGCAAGTCCAAATCGTGAATCTAAAGTCCTTGGTTCTCCGGCGGCAAAGATTGCAACAGGCTCGTCACACAGAGAGTCCAGAAGCTCCAGCACTTCACCACATCAATGATTACATTTGCGGAGCGGGAAGCGTGACCAAATAGATAAACTACAAGTAAATTGCCTGATAATATTAGCGGATGAAATAAATTCAAATCTCGCGGGTCGAGATCGGCGGATACAGAAAATGAGATGGTACCTTTCATTCAGAAAGTATGTACAGATCCCGAGGTATCATCTAAAAACAAAAATGCAACGCCTGGCAATGCTATAACAGCAATAAATATGTTATGCGTCATATAGCTCATATTATATTTTCTCAAGCGTAATATGATATATTTTTCATCGCGGACGAAGTAGTGGACAGCACCTAGTAATAAAAAATTAAAATTATTGCTATCTCGTTCCTTACATATTCTTGCCGCCTCTGCCGTTGTTTAAAAATAATAATTCAATTTGGCTTTAAAATCGTGCAAACTGTGAAGTTTGTCAAAGTAGTCTATAGTACTACTATGTTTATAGTAGTAGGGGACTGGCAGATTGTATAGAAAGTAATATAAGACTTCAGGCAAAATAGTCATAATACAGTTTCAGTTAATAATGTGACTATTTTGACCGAGTGACATATTCATAAAAAACAAAGTCTTTAGTTGTTTCGTGAGGTTTCGTTTTGTGACCTTACATTGTGCTCCATTTTATCATACATACATACATTTAAATTTTTAATAATGTCCACAATAATAATTACATTTTTAACAGTGTCTATAGAGTAGGAATAGTTTGAAAGGCGGAAATAAATAACAGAGTACATTCATTTGGAAGTAACTTGGTGCATTTTCAACACATTTCTCTCACAATGGATTTGTTTTCGCAATTTAATGTGAACCCAGGGCTTTCAAAGCGGGCCTCAGGAGACTCTACATCTAAGTTAGGTTTAAGTTAGAGCTGGCTCCGTCGCGGTATATGTCCCTCTTGTGGCGCGTACCACTACTATTTTTGGATAATATACCCTGGGGTTTACGTTTAAAGTTACAGACGACTTGAACTATACTCATTATTTTCTTTCTTAGACCTTTAATTTACATTAATTTCTTAAACGGCTTGTAAAGACCAACGCATGCAATTTTTTCCTTTATAAAATAAAATTTAAAATTCCATTTATAGGCTTAATTCTCCGTAAATATATATAGATGCGGTTCTCACTGCTACTTAGAGAATCCTTCAGATGGTGTTATAAAATTTATTTGCTTAATAATTAAATTTACCCATGGTAGAGGAAATTTGATGTCTTATCAGCCTTTATCAGCCTCAGTTCTAGATAGACTATAAATATAATTTACCTTTGCCTTAAAGAAGTTAAAGAAAATGAGTTTCCGTTCAACCAGTTTTATCAGAACCAAACAGTGACGCGTTTCTGCAGATATGAGTAGTTATTTGCAGAATTCGAGCATTAAAAAAATAAGCAACTTTCACTTATGTCAGGATTTTTATGTGAATTTCTATAGGCTGACTGTGACTCAACCTGATGGCTACTGTGGCGCACCATCAAACTGGAAAATAAAATAAAATAATTAATAAACGGTACCTACACATAAATCGAACTTACATCTTGCTACATTTGGACCGTATGCATTGTGTTCCGTTGGAGTCACATTCCAATGTATGTACCTATTTACCTCGCCGAGGCTTCAGGCGACCGGGCGCCCGCGCCGCATTTCAGTTGAAAACAAAGGCTTGAACGTAACGCGCGTATTTGTCGGCTACATATACACATTCAACTCGCGAGTGAAATCAACTAATTAATTTATACAAATTGTAATTTTATAAACAATAAATCTTTTGTGTCGTCCCTACTGAGGCGTTAATTAAATTAGAACACTCCAACCTAAACTACCATCGTGAATAAACAGAAGCTGCCAACCTTGATATCATAAATGGTAAAGAATAAAAAGGGGACAGAGGAAATGATTTTGACATAATATCTTATTCACTCATCGAAACACAACTTGTAGGGAATTGTACTGTAGTAAATAAAGGGATTGTTACTGCCGTCAAAAGGGCTGTCTTGCTTATGACTGTGGAACACTACCTCCTTCTGTCATACCAAATAATGTAGTGGTAATTGACTGAGATGTTTAATTACAACGAAGACAGCAGTCATGTGTGCCCAGTCAACTAGTATTGTTATAAATACAAATACCGTCTCACTGTGAAAACACATATAAACTTTGCAAAATTCCGGCGATATTGAATAGAAGTAGCAAGACAATATCAACTGGAAAATATTTTATAAAATACGAGCTACACGACTCGCGCCGGTCTTGTGTCACGTATTCACCTCTCTCAAAAATTCACAGAATAAAACACAAGCGAATACGAAACCTAGCTATAAATGTAAACTAGCTTGCACTTAAGCCAAACCTTCCCGGACTAAAGTATAGTTCAAGTTAATCATGAAGATTTTATTTTTTATTGAAAATCTATGCTCCTTTTGTTTCTAGTTATCATTTTGAACACAAATTTTTCGCTATCAAAAAATTTTAACTCAAAAGATTCACATAACAAAGTGACAGTTAATAGTCACCGAAGTCACAAAACAAAGTGACAGTTAATAGTCAACTAAAAGTCACAAAATAAAGTGACAGTTAATAGTCAACGAAAAGTCATAAAATAAAGTGACAGTTAATAGTCAACAAAAACAAAACAAAGAGACAGTTAATAGTCAACGAAGAGTAAGAAAACAAAGTGACAGTTAATAGTCAACAAAAAGTCACAAAACAAAGTGACAGTTAATAGTCAACGAAGAGTCACAAACAAAGTGAGAGTGAATAGTCAACTAAAAGTCACAAAATAAAGTGACAGTTAATAGTCAACGAAAAGTCATAAAATAAAGTGACAGTTAAATAGTACACAAAAACAAAACAAAGAGACAGTTAATAGTCAACGAAGAGTAAGAAAACAAAGTGACAGTTAATAGTCAACAAAAAGTCACAAAACAAAGTGACAGTTAATAGTCAACGAAGAGTAACAAAACAAAGTGACAGTTAATACTCAACTAAACATTTCGATTCGCTTCAATAATGAATTACATTCATTTAAATGTAAATAAAATAGGTTTCATTTGATTTTTGTACATTTATTGAACTTAATTCATTTTGAGTATTCATTTATTATAATAAGAAATTGAATTTAATTCGGCTTATAAGTTAATGAATACAACATTAATTGATTCTGAGGCCATACGAAGTTCGCCGTCTCAATTAGTACTTAATATGAATGCCTTTAATTAAGATCTGTTTAGTGTATCATATCATGTAAAACTTTGTAATTGTAAGTAATACTATTCTATTCTATTTAATAATATATCTATACCAGATCTGTATATTAAATATTAAAAAAAAAAAACAATTTGGACACGTTATACTTTATGAAAGTTCCGGACCAATAAACTTTTATTATACATAAATAAATTAAAATTACAATATTAATATCGAAACTTAAAAACTACCTGATAAATTTTAACTAAGGCTGTGTCAATATAAAAATGGACCCTGCGGCATTGTACCAAGTACGCTGGCAGCATTTCCTCGTTGAATGGCCAAACTAATACGTTGGCCGAGGAAAGGAGACCGTTGTACTTATGTTACCGAGATAAAAAAATGGTTTTTAGAATTTTTGTCTGTTTGTGCAAGCTAATTTCAGAAACGAGTTAATTGATTTGAATGCGTTTTCACTTATGTATTCAACCTTATCGTATCATTTAGTGTTTGTTTCATTCCAATCGGTTTACAAACAAAAAAGTTACGCGCTATACCGCGTACGAAGTTGCGGGCTAGCTAGTTATTAATAAGTTAGTTTGGCGTCAGCAGAGTCTCCAGCAACAGTTACTACATATAAGAAAACACAGTTGCAAAAATCAGTTACTCGTTGAGAATTGAGCTGCAGGATAGATGAATATAATTCATTTAGCACAGAAACTGAAACACTGATTTAACTGACAGATTGACACAAAGAGATAATTATGTCTGTGTGGTGGTGTCAGTTAATTGAATATTAATGTTTCAAAAGAGCAGATATCATTATAATCCATTAACTTGTCGATAACTAACACTCTAACGTTCATTTTGCTTTATTAATTAGTCGATTTTACGCCAAAATAACCGCCATTAAATATTCAAATTTGAAAGTGCAGAGCTGTGTCGCTGCAGTAGCGAACGGGCTTTCGCGTTGTCAGGACTTGCATTCGGCATGTCGTTAAAATGAACATGTCTGGGTCGCGGTATTCTAGGAATAACGTCGAACGGGCCAGGCGGGTCAAACGGAAATAAAGCAAGCTGCACCAGCTAACTTTGGACATGTCTGATAGCTTTACTGGCGGCTCATGAATAAAATACATTTCAATTCTGTTTGTGTTTCTTTTCATTTATAATTTTTCGCTCGTCATTCTTTTATTCCTTTCGGTATAATAATTTATAGCTGGCAGCATATGAGACTAATATATTACCTTCTTCATTATATTTTGTTTTATAACATTTCTTCATAAAATAATCAATTATGTCTTAAAGTGAGGTTTCATCTTTTTTTCTTCTTTTTAGGGTTGCGTACGTCCGAATAAAAAAACGGAACCCTTATAGGATCACTCGTGTGTCCGTCTGTCCGTCGCTCATAGTCAATTATCTCGGAATCTACTAGACCGATTAAGTTGAAATTTGGTACACATATTAATTTTTGTGACCCCAACGCAGACGTGAATATAATATGAAATCTGTATATGGGAGGTCATTTTTGGGGGGATGGTGCAAAATTATTATTATTATTATTTTTTAAAACTGCATCGTGTGACATATCAAATGGAAGGTCTTGTTGTGAAGATCTTAAATGTATTTTTTTGTAATTTTAAAACAAATAGTTTCCAAGTTATTCAAGAAAATAGACGAAAATAGACCATTATCACTGAAACTACTGAACCTAAAATTAAAAACAGAAATTAGTTTTCTACTTACAGATTATAGGAAAACCTATAAGAAGTCCATGATATTAAAATAACATGGTAAATCACTCAATATTGTGCGGATAGGTAACATCGTACGGAACCCTCTTCACGCGAGTTCAACTCGCACTTGTTAAGTTTTCTTTATGTTAAGATCGGCAGACAGGCTGACGGTCAACTTGATGGTAGGTGCCTACCGTCGCCTATAACACAAGCAACGCCACAGGTGCTGCAAGTGCTCTGCCGACTACTGTAGGAATAAGGATAAGGCATTGGGAAGGATTTGGGAAATGGGCTCTGGCATCCCTTACTCACTCACCGAAACACAACAACACAAGTGCTGTTGTTTCACGGTGTTCACAAGTAAGCCGCCAGACGGGCTGTCCAAATGACCGTTGATATTTCAGACATCAACTCTCAGTTGATGTACTTATAACCAGTACCTCTTCTCTGTTTCGATTCTCTCTCTAGAATCCCGTCCTCGTGAAAAAAACCCTGTCAATCCCTTTTCTCCATTCTGTTCCATTTCATTTCAAATCTCGCCGGCCAGTGTATATGTAATATAAGGTAAATAAGGTTACATTAAAAACAGGAAACAAAAAGTTTTATTATGAATGAGAAAAGTGAATGATGATGAACCCTACAGAAGTTTTCTGTATTTCTTTCTTAAATATAAGCTTGTATTATATGGCGTCCGCGGACTTTCCGAGATGTTCAGGTGGAACGTGAGCTTCTAGCAAAATTGCAACCGTTTTGTATCTACTCGTTTTCTGCAATCGCCGAAGGTTTAGTCATCTTATTAAAGAAAGGTATTGTATTTTTGAGGGCCAACTTAACCCTACTGTCGAAATATTTATCATCTACAAAGTAAATACATAGGAATTAAGTTGATTACAGAGAACAAAGCTTAGAAAGGCTTAACTTCTGCCTTTGATTGTGTGATAGTGAAACTTACAAATCTCTATATATAAAAATGAATCCCCATTTCCATTGGTCACGGCATCACGCGTGAACGGGTAGACCGATTTTAATTCGGTTTTCACTAATGGAAAGAGGGAAAAACGGGGAATGTTCTTATATAGAAAAATTGCACCCCGGACGAAGCCGGGGGCGGGCCGCTAGTTATATAAAAAAATAACTTTAGCCCCTCTATCTTTCATATTCATGTATTATTACAAAATGTGTTTATTTTGGGTGGTCCTAATAAAACTGAATTTGTATTAGTGTCGTACGTATGTACTTAATTCTATGTTCCGTATATCACACGAATCTGTTTTCGCACAACAATGTTGGGGGAAATGCTTAAATTATACAATTCTTTGCGGCCAGCGCCATGTGTCGCCGGGCGGGAGGAACCACTTACCTTATAAAATATCCACACAAAAATATTTGATATACTGTTAAAGCACCAAGTTGACAAAAATTCGTTGGAATTGTGTTTAGAAATAAGTATTCAACGTCGTCTTTCAAAAGCCAAACCATCATCGAATTCTTGGTGTCAGCGACAATGACGAAGAACGACCCTGACAGTATCGAATTGAAATTCTTTTATTTTATTTTATTAAAGATGGGTTTGCTCTTGACCAGCAAAATGACAAAATGTAGGAAGGATGAGACCGACGATGGAGCGAGCTCACCCAGAAGATGCCTATTCACTCGAACCTTGAAAAGATTTGGGTTATATGAGCTCGGAAATACAGACGCCGGCAGGGAGTTCCAATCCTTGGCAGTGCGCATTATAAAAGATGTTTTAAAGCGCTTGTTCCGAATTAGAAGGATTTCGACAAGATGAGGATGGTAACCAGCCGTACGTCTGCATGTCGGATAGAAGAAAGGGGAAGGCGGTATGATCTCATGCAGCTCTCGAGCACACTCTCCGAAGTACATCTTATAGAATACACACATACAGGTAACTTTGAAAACTTTTCGTTTTCAGCGAAAACATAACTGGCGAATCTAGAATTGGCTATTATCTCGGTGAGCAAATTAGCCTTGCAATACAACGAGGTAATAAATCCACGGTGCTTGGAACCATTGCCTAAGGGACCCAAGCTTGATATGATATACATACAATTTGTAAGTAATTTCTGTAAATAATCTAGATTATTATCTGGATTTGAATCTAGATAATAGTTTAACAACACTTACAATATTTTTTACAATAATATTGCAATTTGATTGGTTTCAAATGAGACCAATAAACTTTACAGATATATCCACATTATCGTGATTACAAGTGATTGCAAAGCGATTGGTTCATTACAGCCGTGGCTTCATATACATACTTGAATGTATGTTGTTTTTCGTAGTACAACGTTGTGATTTCAACCCTTCTGCTAATTTACATTTACACGTTCAAAAGCTGTTTGAAATGTTTCACCTAAATCTATTTATTTCTAACTAGCAACCCTCTCATGACTAAAGGGATGTTTAAATAATTATTTTAATTAAAATACTCAAAATAATTAACGTTTATCGTGTAAGAGGTTGAAAATAAACCTTCTCAAAGGAAACTTCTGAATGATATGAATGAATGAGCGTTCCTACATGGGATTCCCAATAAAACAATATGTATATCTAGGCGACAGAAGTCCCTAGACAGTCTGCTAATCTATTGCTAATCATGGAAGGATATAAATAATAAATAATAAAGTTGATTATTATTAGTCATATTTTATTATTGAACAAGCTAGATGCTTGCTAACTAATATTTTTTTTTTTTCTTTCAATTAAAGGTCCATAAAATTATTACATACAAAACTTTTTAACTCACTGTACATATACCTTTTATCTTTGAACTTGTTTTGGTATTAGTTAATACAATTGTATCCGTTTGGAATAGAAAATAAATATGAGTTCAAACAAATACCAGTGGTATTAGTTGTTGGTATTAGAACGGAATAAATCAACCAATCAATCTCAGAGAGCTATCAAATATATCTCCAAGTGCTTGACCGACTAAGCTGGTTACTAAATGGCTGGGAAATACCTCGTTCTGAGATTAATCTTCTCTTGCATATTTCATTTTTCTTATTTCTTTTTGTGTATTTGTTATCATAATTATTTATTATGTGGTTTTTCGTTTTTGGGCATAATTTTTACACAGAATCTTGACAATCAACCTGAAACTACACCATTCTCAATGAAAAGGCTACTTTGCTTCACTGAAATGTTTTGCATAATAACATAAATATACGTAAGAATGAACTTCTTGGCACGATGAAATGGTTGGGGCGTTATAACAGAATACATACACACGAGATCGAGGCGGTTTTTATTGTGCGGCAGTAAAAAGAAAGAATTTGCATCTGGAATCGAACCAGACACTTTCCAAATCGACGATCGTAAACTGATCCCGCAGCGGTCACCGAGTTCATGAATAAAATGTTACGTCCGATCCTTAAAAGAAAAAATACAAAGTGCGGTTACGTGTTAGAATATTTAGGTTTGGTATTAAGGTTGCACGAGAATACAATTTACTCTATATATATTTTTCCATAATTTAAAACTGATATCGCCACAATCAATTCTTATAATTTTGTATAAGATCAACTTTGGCTTTTTGATGAATTCGCTAACACTTTTAATAGAATCTTATATCTTTAAATTTATTCGTGGTTGCATTATGTATTTGCAGTGGATGGAAAACCTTGTACGTTTTTATTAATCGAAAGCTGTTTCCCGCCGTTTCACCCGCCATTGAATTTTAACCTATAATTTTCCACAATAATTGGGCTATCAAAAGCAAAAAAAGATTTTTTTAAATTCGACTGGTGATTCCAGAGTTTAACGTGTTCAACCAAACAAACAAATTATTCAGCTTTATTGTAAAGATATCCCATAATTAAAATATATTTCAAATATTTAATAATATCATTAGTAATCTTTCAAAATATTGAAGAAACATTATTACAAAGAAAACATTTAATGGGGCCCACATATACCTGGTTTGGCGACCTGGTCTGCAGCGTTCGCGGTTCATAAAATTCGTCAGCTCACTGACGTAGATACAGCACGTGGAGTTTATTTCATTTATTTCTATAGTGTTATGTCTTGCGGTATTTTACTGCGGGGATAGCGAAAATTGTACAAAATTATAATTGTATCAACAAGTTCAGACTCCTTACATTTCTTATCTTTGTTTTGTTGTGATGGTAGCGAAGCCTACGAAGCCTACGAATTGATCCTGATCGCCGTAATCAAGATGGCCATGGCGTAGCTAAATAGAATTGAAAAGTTGACAATGGACTGAGCGATTTTGTACCACGTGTCGCATTATGGATCCTTTCGTCTTGCCCGATCTATACAGTCATAAATTTCGGACTATAACTGATTTATATAAAATTAAGAAACTTTGAAAATGTAATTTTCAAAGTTGACGTACATATGATAATGGAAACTTCGCGAGCTTTGCAATTACTTAGTTTACAAGCACAATGTAAGAGTTTCCTGCTAAACAAATAGGTAAGTACAAAATATAATAAACATGACACGTGATTATAAGTGTATTTATAAGAGTCTGTGGCACAGCGAGTCGGAGTCACGTTCTGACAATATTTGCTATGTGAAATTTAGCTACTGTGTCGGTTTATGTCGGTGTGGGCTGAACTAAGCTTACGCCACATCTAACATAAGCCGGCATTGTTTTTTGTAATCCACTAATATCCACTTTTCAAGTGGTAGTACTCATCTCTATCCATATATATATACATTTTAAACGAGCCGTGTCTGTACATTAAATATTTTTTCAATAAACAATTTCTCCACGTTATACTTATGTTACCGTGGTCAAAAAAATAGTTTTTAGAATTGTTTCTGCTTGTCTGTATGTTTATGTACGCTAATCTCAGAAACGGCTTAACCGATATGAATACGGTTTTCACTTATATATTGTAGCAAGCTTACCGTAACATTTAGTGTTTGTTTCATTTCAATCGGTTTGCAAACAAAAAAGTTATGGGTCATAGCGAATACCATGCGTACGAAGTTGCTGACTCAGCTAGTACCTAATAATTTTAAGGCTGCGTTAATCAGCTGTCGCCACAGCAATAGCAGTCACTTTTTCGTTTTAATTAGAAATAATCGGTAGTTATTACTTGCTTAACAAGTTATTTATGCTTACTGCTGTGGACTAACGTCATAGTATTAGCATAGCAGATTAACGCGAAATTTAACGCCATCTAACGCAGATTTCCGTTATTCGTTCGTTATGTTCGTTTCGTCATACTTATTTGAAACTAGCTGAGCCCGCAACATCATATAAGGTATAGCGGGTAGCTTTTTTTTGTAATTTGATTAGAATGAAATAAACACTAAGTTTGCTCGTACATCAGTGAAAACCGCATTCAAATCGCTTACGCCGCAAACGCACAGATAAACAGACAAAAATTCTAAAGACTATTTTTTAACCTGGGTAACATAATTACAACGTGTACAAATTGGTTTTTTTTTTAATCTTTAAGGTACAGACACGGCTCGTTTACGATTTTATTATATTGTTACGTGTGGAGTGAGTCAAATTGCCGTGCAAGGGCGAAAATTAACTATTTATTTCCACAAACCAAGATGACTTCCAAAAGGGCTAAACGAAAGGTCCGATAAAACCGTTAAACTTGCCTAGAGTCGTCAATGATTGCCTTATGAGTCGCTGGTTTACTGTCGCAGGTAAGTTCCGAAGTTTCGCTTTCGAATCGCAGAATCGAAATGACTCGCTAGCTCGCCACTTCGCCTATTTATATCCCTTGCCAATCGTCTAGATCTTTCTCGAATTTAGTACAAACAAACAACAAACAAAATACAAGTAAACAACTTTTGTAAACACGTATTGTAAACAAATTCATTGAAAGTTCAGGAACGCTATTTCTGTTGAATGTGAACTCTATGTTGTGTGCATAAGGACCAATTTCCCTTGACAATAACCGGAGAGTGGCGTGATTTCTATTCTAGGGTGGAACTTTCCAGATTTGTTGCCAGGCGCTTTTCTAGAACGTTCCATGGTGAGTCATAACAATATGTATAGATATAAATATATGTTTGTAAGAATGATTTTTTTAGATATAAAGTAGTAACATTTAACCTTAATATACTTTTTTACCCATGTTTACTCTATATGCTATATAATTTATCCTTGAAAATTCTCGTGTTATATAAAAAAGCGACAGTAAGCTAAATAAAATTGAATTAAAAATCAACTGTATCACGACACAAAGAGGCCACAACTCAGCTAAATGATACCGGCGAGGGTAGTTTCGTGGAAATTTTCAACACAACCGCGCCATTACATAATAGGTACAATTTCGTCCTTGCAGAAAACTAAATTTTACACTCGACTCTATTTGAGTGGACTTCTAAATTCACAATTAATTAAGAGGTGAAAGATATTTGTAATTATGTTTAATATTTAATTAATAAGTTACTAACTAATAATACTTGAACTAATAATGCCTACACAGGAACTATCCATAATGTCAAGCGCAAATAATCGTTTATTTTTAATATAAAAAACGTGATTGTGGCTTCAAGGTAAAAACTATAGGTATATAAAAAGATAATGTTCAATCAAATCAAGAAATAAAAGACGTTTTAGCCATAATATTTCATTTATTAGCCCATAATATTTCATTTATTACTCCGAAATTATAAAAACACTATCCGAAATTATAAAATGCAGTGGAAAATGCCAAAGAAAATATAATCACTATGTTTCGATGCAATGCAATCCTCCGTCACAGAACAAAACAGATCACAGTACAATTATAAGCT
Source organism: Bembecia ichneumoniformis (assembly GCA_910589475.2). Taxonomy (NCBI): domain Eukaryota; kingdom Metazoa; phylum Arthropoda; class Insecta; order Lepidoptera; family Sesiidae; genus Bembecia; species Bembecia ichneumoniformis. Next base: position 2,780,277 of record OU342531.1, read on the forward strand.
GTGGTTGTTATTGACAAAAATATTTCAATTAAATTGGATACTAGACCAAATTGGTCAGCAAACAATAATTATGGCAAACACAAGATATATTTGATCAGTTACCGTTATTATTCATTATTATTAATTCATTACCATTATTATTGAAAGAAAATATTGTTTATGATTACTTATTGGTGAATTTAAGTATTCTGATTAGTTACCATTAAATTATTTCCAGGGAAAAATAAAGAACATTATAAGTGAAGGCAGCTTAAGGCTCAGATAGCAGTAGTTAATTTAACTTAAGTATTATTTAAAATTCAGATCAACTGGGAGCGACAGTTTGTGCACGATATTAAACTTGCTAAGTTTTATTAAGCACTGGCTAGCGACGGCGCTGTCCGCGTTTCTCTTCAATGATTTTATTATCTTACTTTGTCATTTATTTGTCTTTTGACTTGGTCGGGAAGTGTCCTCAATCAGTGGACATCAAATTCAGGTGTCCATTTTGTATAAATACAAACGACAACCGACTCGAAATTTGTTGGTTCGATGTACAATATCGAACCTATGGGTATTGTTATGTGTGTCGGAATAAAATTCACTTACCCAATCACTTATATATTTATATTGGTCTTTTGCACAATACAACAACACTTATTCAGAAGGACTTGAAGGACAGATATACAGGACCAAGCACAGATACAATGATAATGATAATAGATACAGTTAATTAATAATTCGACTGTTTGAAACAAAGTTATCAAGTCAAGTCGCGCGCCAGAGGGTAACAATAAAAATCGTAGGTAGTTGTGCGAACGTAAACAATCATCGGCCAACTAGCATACTACGGGTTTCGCGCGGCTTTGCGTGTGCAATTAATATTATTGTATATATTTTGTAAATGTATGTTCTAAATTTGTAATGTGTTGTAAATATGATAATTTAATATTTAAGTGTGTAATTGTGAAGTGTTATAAAATATAAATATAGATATAAATATATGTAAGTCACCTACATCACTCCCCTCCAGAGACCGTGTCTACGGGCGATAAAAATCTGGGAAATGGACTCGACGACCAGATCTGGTAGTCCGAATGATGTCCTCGGGTGGTTGATGAAGCGGTGCGTGCCTATCAGTGGTATTGTTGTCGGACAATATGTAGGCCGGCTTAATGCGGTCTATAGATACTGTTACGGCTTTGCCTTTGACACGAAGTTTGTAGGTTTTCGCACTTCTCTCCAGGACCTCATGTGGACCAGTGTAAGCTGGTTGGAGTGCGCCTCGTAGCGCGTCTTCCCTTAGAAATACGTGGCTACAATTGGCAAGGTCCTTATAAATAAAGGTCTTAGGGTTTGAATGGTGCTTGGTGGGTACTGGCTGTAATTTTTCGGCGAAGGACTTCATTCTGGCTGAAAACTCGGTGATGTCGGTCGTATGTCTGTCAGTTAGGTTACCGAAAAATTCTCCGGGAAGTCTTAAGGGCTCGCCGTAAACCAAGTCTGCCGAGGAAGCCTGGAGGTCTTCTTTGAAGGCACTCCTTATGCCGAGCAAAACCAATGGTAAGGATTCGGTCCAATTGGCATTACTATGGCATATTATTGCTGCCTTAAGCTGCCTGTGGAAGCGTTCGACCAGACCATTGCATTGCGGGTGGTAAGCAGTTGTCTTGCGGTGTTTAAAACTGATGAACTTTGAGAGCTGTTGGAAAAGAGAAGATTCAAATTGCCTGCCGCGGTCAGTAACAATGTCGGTAGGACAACCGAATCGGGACACCCAGCATGATATAAAAGCTCTTGCCACCGTTTCTGCCGTGATATCGGTGATGGGGACAGCTTCGGGCCATCGCGTGAAGCGATCGACTGCTGTCAAGCAATACCGATAATTGCCTGATGGAGGTAATGGGCCGATAAGGTCTATGTGGACATATTTGAAACGCGCGCTGGGTAGGTTGAGGGAACCTAAAGGTGACGAGACGTGGCGGTTCACCTTAGCGCGCTGGCACGCCAAACATGCTTTAGCCCATTCTCGGCAGTTTTTCCTCATCAGGGGCCAAACGAAACGCTGTGAAATTAGTTTTGCACTAGCGTTGGCGCCTGGGTGGCTCATTGAGTGCAGACAATTGAATATCTGCTGACGCAAAGTGGTAGGTACGAACGGCCTGGGAGTCGCTGTACTGACATCGCAGTACAACTTACTATGACTTCCAGGGATGTTCATCATCTTCAGACGAAGTGAAGATTCGCCATTGATATATTTGGCTAGCTCAGGGTCTAACGCTTGCGATTGAGCCAACACTTCAAGGTCCACTGGTGTCTGCAGTTCATCGACGCGGGAAAGTGTGTCGGCGACGACGTTGTCCTTTCCCGGGATGTGCTGAATATCGGTCGTGAACTGAGATATCAGGTCCAGGTACCTATACTGGCGAGGCGAACAGTTACTTTTCCGTGTGTGGAAAGCGTAACACAGCGGCCTATGATCAGTATAGATTGTGAAGTGCGTAGCTTCCAGCATATGGCGAAAATACTTGACACTCTCATAAATTGCAAGGAGCTCGCGATCGTACGGAGAGTACTTTCGCTGAGATGGGCTCAACTTGCGTGAGAAGAATGCCAGAGGTTGCCATGTCTCACCTTTCTGCTGCTGTAGGACGGCACCTATCGCTGTATCGGAGGCGTCAGTGACCAATCCTAATTTGGCTTTGGGATCAGGGTGAGCTAATAACGCTGCGTCACAAAGGCTTTGTTTACAAGCGTTAAAGGCTTGCAGTACATCACCATCTATGGTGATAGGGTGTGATGCTTTAATGGAACCAGTCAGGAGGGTGTTAAGAGGGGCTTGCACTTGGGCGGCATTGGGTAGAAATCGCCTGTAAAAATTTACCATGCCCAAGAAACGCCTAAGTTCTTTAACAGTCTTGGGGACTGGAAACTCTTTTATGGCCTTGACTTTGCTCTCCAGAGGCCTCGTACCGTGTTCCTGGATGTGATAACCTAGAAAAGTTACCTCAGGAGCACCGAAGACGCATTTGGCAGTGTTGACAAGTATGCCGTACTTCTGCATACGTGTGAAGAGTTGGCGCAAATGGTCTTCGTGTTCTTCCGGTGACCTGGAGAAGACTAGGAAGTCATCAAGGTGCGGGTAGCAAAAATCTAGGCCTCGAGTCATCTCGTCAACAAACCTCTGAAAAGTCTGGCCTGCGTTACGTAACCCAAATGTCATGAATGGGAATTCATATAAACCGAATGGGGTGGTGATTGCCGTTTTCGGAATGTCCTCCTCAGCGACTGGAATCTGGTTGTAGGCCCGTACGAGGTCAATTGTTGAGAAGATTTTACAACCGGACAAACTGTGCGAAAAGTCGTGTATATGACGAATTGGATATTTGTCCGGAATTGTCCTCGCATTAAGTAACCTGTAATCGCCGCATGGTCGCCAACCATTATCTTTTTTGGAAGCTAGGTGGAGTGGAGAAGACCATGGGCTCTCAGATGGTCTAGCAGTACCATTCGCTATCATGACATCGAATTCCTGTTTGGCTATTTTAAATTTATCAGGCGCGAGTCTACGCGTGGGACAAGTCACTGGAGGGCCAGGTGTAGTGCGTATATGGTGTACAGTGTTGTGTTTAGAGAAGTGTGGTATGCCAGCTGGTCGAGTAAGTTCTGGAAATAACGCAAGTATTGACTGAAACCTACCGTTACTACCAGTCGAGATCTTGACGCTAGAAATGACATGGCTTTTATCTAATGTAACAACTGTACATATATTTGTTATGCTGTCTACAAGTTTTTTATTACGTATATCAACTATAAGGTTGTAATGCGCTAAAAAATCTACACCTATTATAGGTTTCGTGACGTCGGCAACAATGAAACGCCACGGAAATTTACGACGTAAATTTAAATCTAAATTAATTTGTACCGAACCATAAGTCTCTATAGTCGAACCGTTTGCTGCACTGAGTTGGTAACCGGTCTTCGTTCGTCGTTCACGAAGTGCAGTTCTAGGGAAGACACATAGGTCACTACCAGTGTCTACCAGGAACTGTAACTTTGTCTCGCGGTCGGTGACAAACAGGCGACCAGTGGAGGGTAGGCAGTGGTCGGTCGCCATTACCGACTGCCGGTTGCGTTTCCCGCTGACTTGTCGCAAGGCTGGATACATTTCCTCGCGCTGTCTCCAAACTTGTGGTGATACCAGCATATTGGGTATCTCCTATAGCTGGATTGGGACCTAGTGGATGGTGAACGGCTGCGGCGTGGAGAAGTGCGTCTGTTTCTCGGTCGTGACCTTTCCTTGACCTTCGCAGTCAGTACGCTCACTTGCCTGGTCAATTCTGCGATCTGCCTCGACATTACATCTAATGTGGATGTACTTGATGTTGAGGCTTCTGCGACTTGTGGTGAGGCTGGTGTAATGTCGTGTATTCTGTCTGCGAGATCTGCGAGTGCGTTGATTGGTAAGGTAGATTGTGATGCGACTATAGGTTGCATGCTGTTGGGTAAACGGCTGGTCCAAATGGTTCTAAGGAAGTCCTCTGGGACGCTAGGACCTGCAAGATGTTGGAGGTGTCGTAGGAACTGTGATGGTTTACGACTACCTAACTCCTCATGCATCAACAATTGTTTCACCTTATTTTCTCTCGAGACTGAAAGGCGCTTTATCAGTTCTGTTTTTAATTTTTCATATTTGTTTGTATCTGGTGGTGTGGTTATTATATCTTCTACTTCTGCGGCATATATATTATCTAGCTGAGCGACAACGTAGTAAAACCTCGTCGTGTCATCGGTGATGCGCGAGATGGTAAATTGACCTTCTATTTGTGCAAACCAAATCGCCGGTTTCTCCGGCCAAAACGGAGGAATGCGGACACCTACGCGAAATAAATCAGCTGGTGGAAAGCTATCGCTCTGCTTTATGCGTCGTGAATTTGCACCTACTTGAGTATGTGCTGAGTCACTGCTATCACTGCTCATCCTCTTTATTTATCGTGTCCAGTACGGGGTCACCAGTTATGGGTTTTGTTATGTGTGTCGGAATAAAATTCACTTACCCAATCACTTATATATTTATATTGGTCTTTTGCACAATACAACAACACTTATTCAGAAGGACTTGAAGGACAGATATACAGGACCAAGCACAGATACAATGATAATGATAATAGATACAGTTAATTAATAATTCGACTGTTTGAAACAAAGTTATCAAGTCAAGTCGCGCGCCAGAGGGTAACAATAAAAATCGTAGGTAGTTGTGCGAACGTAAACAATCATCGGCCAACTAGCATACTACGGGTTTCGCGCGGCTTTGCGTGTGCAATTAATATTATTGTATATATTTTGTAAATGTATGTTCTAAATTTGTAATGTGTTGTAAATATGATAATTTAATATTTAAGTGTGTAATTGTGAAGTGTTATAAAATATAAATATAGATATAAATATATGTAAGTCACCTACAAACCAATTTTTTTCCCTTATTTTTAAGCAAAAATGTCATCACGTAAATTATATTCCGTTTGACGAGCTCGTTGGTTCAACGAGGCCATAAAGGATGATTTATATTACACCGGGCCGTACCCCGTCCGTGCGCTCACCGTGTTTTTCTCAACGTGCTCCGGCCGGGTTTGCCATACGTCACCGTGCCGCCACCGTGACGCCACCGGGCCTTGCCCGTGCCTTGTTATTTCCAAGTACTATTATACTTGTCTACGACAACAACCAGCGGGGCGAGGAGGGGGCGCATCCAAGCGTACGCGATGGATGAGCGGCGAGCGAGCGAGAATTTGTAAGTTTTCATCAATAAAGTCGTATTGTACAACTACAATTATATATGTTTTCAACGCAATTTATATGTTTTCACAAACAATACTTTTTGTATTAATACTGGCTGTGCCTGCGACTTCGTACGCGTAACTTTTTTGTTTTTAAACAGATGTTTTTTTTTGTTATTCAACGAAAATGTGAATTTCGAAATTTCGCCGTGAACAAAAAAGTCGTCTCCCCGAGACCTCTTAAATGAGTACCAACACAGGGGGTCTGCGACGCACCGCTCCCGAGATATTTTTGGAATTCTTCTTTTGAAAAAATATTTAAAGCAGAAATATATTATACCTACCAGAAACATATTAATATATATTATATATATAATATGTTTCTGGTATGAGGTATAATATATGAAAAAATATATTATATCTCGAGGCAGTCAGCCTTGGGTTAATACTATACCCCGAGCGGACCTCGCGTAGCTGTCTCCGAGCGCACGGTTAAAACAAACATATTACGTCATGTCGCGATTGGAGCGCACCGGGACACGGCCCGGACACGGACGGGGCACGGCCCGGTGTAATATAAATCATCCTTTAATGGAATGGTTAAGTTATATTTTGATATTTTGACGAGGCCTTCGTTACCTTCGAAATACTGTTATTTTGTAATAATAAATTATGTAAGAAATAAAAAATAAAACGTAAAGAGAACGGCAGGGTCATTTTTTGTAATCAAACAATTCGTTGATTACACTAAGTTCCAATAGTATTACAAAATACTAGGTTTGAATATAGGCTACATTTTATTAAACCAGAAAAATATAAAACCAGGGTCTCGTGGAGACCAATTTTACAACGGAAGTAGACGTTACAGTCGTAAAATCGGACTCGCGGTTGTATTTCTTGCGAACGATGCTTTAATGGTTGGAGTGTTGAGATGTATAAATGTTAAGTAAGAATTCTCTTTTTTTTATTTTATGCAAGCAATGCCACTAGTGGGGCCAATGGCCGTGGACGATATGTGGACATGAGCGAACTGGAGTGAATTGTGGGAAATATTAATGAAGCATAAAAACTCGAGCCTATATTCGGGACACGCTACGTGGTCACGTTGCTTCTAACAATGTTTGAGCAGGAATGTCGGAAGTTGTAGCAATTGTTAATAGAGTAGACGGGCTTTATTCCTCCTTATTATACTTCTGCACTAATATTGTGAAGAGAAAAGATTTGTATGTATGTATTTTTGTATGTTTGTAATGAATAAACTCAAAAACTACAAAAATAAAGCTAAATTATCAGCGAGTAACATAGGCTACTCAACCCCCCCTCACTCTCCCCTTTACTCCTTTACACCTCCATACAAATGTATGTTTGTAATAAATACATTCAAAGACTACTGGACCGATTTTAAAAATTCTTTCACCTGTAGAAAGCTAAATTATCAGCGAGTAACATAGGCTACTCAACCCCCCCTCACTCTCCCCTTTACTCCTTTACACCTCCATACAAATGTATGTTTGTAATAAATACATTCAAAGACTACTGGACCGATTTTAAAAATTCTTTCACCTGTAGAAAGCTAAATTATCAGCGAGTAACATAGGCTACTCAACCCCCCCTCACTCTCCCCTTTACTCCTTTACACCTCCATACAAATGTATGTTTGTAATAAATACATTCAAAGACTACTGGACCGATTTTAAAAATTCTTTCACCTGTAGAAAGCTAAATTATCAGCGAGTAACATAGGCTACTCAACCCCCCCTCACTCTCCCCTTTACTCCTTTACACCTCCATACAAATGTATGTTTGTAATAAATACATTCAAAGACTACTGGACCGATTTTAAAAATTCTTTCACCTGTAGAAAGCTAAATTATCAGCGAGTAACATAGGCTACTCAACCCCCCCTCACTCTCCCCTTTACTCCTTTACACCTCCATACAAATGTATGTTTGTAATAAATAAATTCAAAGACTACTGGACCGATTTAAAAATTCTTTCACCTGTAGAAAGCTACATTATCAACGAGTAACATTGGCTACTCACCCTCCCTCATCTCCTCTCTTTACCCCTCTCCATACAAAATTGCCATTTTCCACGAATAATATTTTATAAAGAGGCGCGGACGAAGTCGTGTGCAACAGCTAGTTTCATCTATTTTTGTGCATCTTTTTCCTTTATTCTTTAGTCTCTTCTGTTTAAAGACAATGGTAGCCACTTACCGTCAAGTGGACTATTAGCATGCCTGCTACCATTTGTAACAAAGATCTACAAGGAAAAGTATGTCTATTCATTTAGTTTTCAACAAGGGGAGGTTGGCCTGTTTAATAAACGACGAACTGCAACACCCCGCGCAATGTTTTTGTAACGCGAAACGCTGTGATAACAATATGGAGTCAGCGAGTTAACGCCTGCTTTGTAATTCTGTTTTGTTTTATGTAAAAGCGACGTAATGAACTTCTGTCTATAAATATGTCAGGTAGAATAATATTTTAAAGATTATATGACTCATTGTTCGCATCGGTCTGTTGACAGGTTAACATTTGATAGTATCGGAACGAAGGTGTTTTGCGAAATGTCAAAGTAAAATTATTCTAAACAAAACAAATTGAAAAAAATCTGAATTTAAAAAATGTATTTTTAAATTCAGATAGCAGTAAAATTAATTTTAAATTATATTTATTTATTCTTTATTTTATATTTTTAGATGATGATTCCTCGGAACGGAACAGTACTTTTTTCTGAATAAAAGGTATCACATCTCAATTTCTGTATCCCTGATAATGTGTATGCACAATTTCAAGATGATCGGTTAAATAGTTAAGGCGTGAAAGCGTAACAAACATACGAAAAATACACACTGTGACGAGCCTGTTGGATGAGTGGTTAACGCTCTGTTCTAGGGTTCCCGGGTTCGATTCCCGGCAGGGTCAACTTTAAAAAATCAACTTTTCAAATTTGGCTCTGGTCTGGATTTGGAAAGTAGTGGCAGAGCACACTGCGTTTAGGCAGCCCATCTGGCGGCAGTAACCACCCCTTTACAGAAGACCACCGTGAAATAACAGCACGTATGCTGTTGTGTTTCGGTGAGTGAGTAAGGGATGCCAGAGCCCATTTCCCAATCCCTTATCCTTAATTCTACTGTAGTCGGCGGCGCACTTGTAGCAGCTTTGGCGTTGCTTGTGTTATAGGCGACGGTAGCCACCTACCATCAAGTGGACCGTCAGGCTGTCTGCCGACCTTTTTCGCATATAATAACATTAGTAGAATTCAACATATACCTATCCCAATAAAAAAAAATAAAAAAAATACCACTCCCAAAGTATACCTTGTCTTGCCTTACCTTAGAGCACTTAAGGCCTTGCCGCCGAGTTTCGATTAAAACATTATGTTTAATTATTTCTTTTAACTATAAAAAATGAGACCATAAAAGTTAGTATGGGTACGCCAGTACTTTTATTTATTCTGTGGTATAGGCAACAGATAGAGTCTTTGCAGTGATTTATTGAAAAAAAAATTATAGGTTGGGGGAAAAGTTTCTTCGCATTTTATATGAAACCTGAAGATATTTTTTTTTTTTCAAAGTTTATTTACGTTTAATTACAGTATATATGTGCCATTTTGTTCGATGACCTTTTGCCATCTTGTATTTGGAAACAACATTTTACTAATTTGTTTCTTTTTTGAAAATTTAACCTTTTTAATGTTATAAAAATCATCCAAATGCAAATAGTATAAAACTAAAGAGATTTTATTACAAGTTTGTACATACTAAATGCGAAAAGAGTTTTTCCCTGACCTAATATTATATTAGCTGCGACTTCGTCCGCGCCCCTATTAAAAATATAATATTCTTATAAATATTATAAGAATTAAATAAGAATTTCTTATCTTATTTATTATGAACAAAGCCGGTTCTCAAAGTTGCTCAGGTGTCTAAATCTATAACTTTATTTGAAAATGGTTACACTTACAATGAAGTGACAAACATTACGAGTGTCTAAATCTGTGATTTTTCGCAATGAATACTAGCAGACCTGGGAGTATACCAGATGTAAAGGATAAGGTCGCAAAAGAGTAAAAATAGTGAGGGGCGACAGATTTATTGTAAGCAGTGTTCTCAGAAACTCTACATCAACTTTTTCCTAGGTACGAAACGAGCTACAGGAAGTTCGGCAAGTAACAGGCAATTGGTATAGAGGCGTACTTGCCTGCCAGATGACCTTTGGGGAGAAATACTCTCTACTGATGAGTCCAGATTATGTCTTAAATCAGACGATGGAAGGGCCAAAGTATGGAGATGACCGGGAGAAAAATACGCTCAACATTGTTGGAAGAGAGCCTTATTGTGGAGGGTCAGTAATAGTATGGGCAACATTTGCTTAGAAGCAGGTACGGAGCTACACATCGTAGAATACGAGTCTCTGATTGCAGCAAGATAACAGAAATTTTAGTGTAGATTGTGATGCCTTTTGCCCCATTCATTGAGGATTTTAATGCATGATAATGCTCAAACTCACACCTGCGGAGGTAGCTTCGAAGTATCTTACTGAGGTCGGAATCCAGGTTTGGGGTGGCTAGCACGCTCGCCAGACCCAAATCCGATAAAACGTCGTTCTCACTTTCAGCGTTATGTACAACTTCATATGCTCATTGTAATTTCGTGTAATAATTTCTAGTCATTTATTACAGGGTTTTAATTATTAATTTGCTATTCTTTCGTCAGAAATGTTGTCTACAAATAGCATATATATGAAATGTAATTGTTAAAACAAAAGAAACACAACTATAATTGTATAAAATAATTCATTTGTGTTTTGTATATATTTATACAAAAAGTCGCAATTAAATATAACTTTAGGTAGATAAAAAGAAAAAAATATTTAAAAGATAAAGGCTGAACCTACTTTTTCTTTTTGTATACAAGTTGTTTAGCGTTTAAGTTTGGATAAAAGTCGTAAATTACACTTCTGCCACATTTTTATCGCAAAAACGTGACTCTAGACGAAGGCTTTTGTTTCTTGAACTGAAATTTAATCAGATTTTTTGTGTTAAATCATAAACATTTATTTGAAATTCTTTATGGCAAGTGAAAATAGAAAATGCTCTTACTGAATATAATAATCCTAACTTTTCACTTTCAGCTTTTGAGAGAAGGAATGGGAATTAATTTGTCTTCTGTATAAATGTAATGAAATTAATAAATTAAGCGCTCCGCTGTAATAATTATTTGAGCACATTGTGGTATAAGTTCCGAGACACCTTCTTTTAATAGGTAATTTTTAGAATTCAGGGTATATTTTACGTTTTATTGAACCGCAGATAAAATACTTAATTATTTAGTTAATGAATGAGTAAATTAATAATAATAATAATTTGAAATCGGACAACAATTTCACAAGAATTTGAATTTTGAATTCTAAAATATTGGATAGATAATTGAACACAATTCGATAAGTTATTTAATTTATGCTTTGGTTCTCACCCAGGCCACCCGGATAAGAGTCGGTTTGTAATTTATTGTCAGGTACTAGTGATTTAAGGGTTCTCGCTTAACCGGATCAAATATTTGCTGCATAGCATTTATCTATACTAAATAAATGAAATCGAAGTGTCTCTAAAAGTCAAATAAAATTTTTGTAATTGTTTGTACGAACTACTAATAATTTTTTTGTAATTGTTTGTTTGACGAGCTCATTGGATGAGTGGTTAGGGTACTTGTCTTAGCGCTCTGTTTTAGGGTTCCCGGGTTCGATTCCCGGCAGGGTCAACTTTGAAAAATGAACTTTTCAAATGTGTATCTGGTCTGGATCTGGAAAGTAATGGCAGGGCACACTGTGTTTCGCAGTCATTTGGGCATCCCGTCTGGCGGCAGTAACCACCTCCTTACAGAAGACCACCGTGAAATAACAGCATGTGTGCTGTTGTGTTTCGGTGAGTGAGTAAGGGATGCCAGAGTCCATTTCCCTATCCCTTGCCAATCCCTTGTCCTTAATCCTATTGTAGTGGGCAGGGCACTTGCAGCAGCTTTGGCGTTGCTTGTGTTATAGGCGACGGTAGCCACCTACCATCAAGTGGACCGTCAGCCTGTCTGCCGATCTTAACGTACGTACGTATGTATACGGTACTTATAACAAAAAATCATTTTTTTAAATTGACACGTCTTTCACTGGCAGATAGCAGGATGTTCCTATCTAAAATTTTAATCATTCACCGAGAACCAATCACATATGTTTTTTAATGGTAAGAGGTAGGCTATTGGAATGTGATTAACGTCGACTATAGACATGTGTATATAACTATTCTATATAAATTATATTCTATATAAACTATATAAATTCAATATACGTACCTATATTGAATTTCTAAATGATCTCTAGTTATATACACATGTAAGCAGATACGTCATTTATTTCCATATAAAACCAATATACATTTTCTAAAATTCTAAAATCTAGCTGAATATAATAACATCTGGAATTTCAAATACAACTCAATATTCAGTATTAAAGTCAATACGTTCAAATTATTGTCATAACACTAACACATAATAAAGGTGGGAACAAAAGAATAACTGCAAATGGACTATATAAAAGCGGAGACTTAATAATTTGTTGTATCCTTGGGATGGACGACACCTGAGCTGATATTACCGTGTAATTTAATTCAGTGTGAAAGGTGGTGGGCCTCGCCGTAACTCATAAGCGGGTTGGGGCGATTTATGTCAGGACAATACGTTATAAAAATCCGGTCTCGTTTTATTTTATAGGGTAAAATGTACACAGGGGATTTTAACTCTTACCCCATTTACTATAATAATGGCTTGAGGTTCGGAAATTTGTGCTTTTCTCACTCTCTGTTGCAGTAAAACTGACTGTAGCTTTTAATTGTTATAAACAAAGACATCGGACTTATTGATATTCATTATCATTAACAGCCTATTATATTTTCCCACTACAGAGCCTACCCTCTCAACGAGGGCGTATGGGCTATGTGGTCCACCACACTGGCCCAGTGCGGGTTGGTGCACTTCACACGCGTCTGCTAGGTAAGTACTATCTTATAATAGGAGTAAAAAAATAACTTAGTACCCTTAATTAGTGCTTTTGCTGGTGAATCGCAAATAAAAGCTATGCCCTCGCGACGTTTCCCTTCACTTTGAGAGCAATCAGTAAAATGCACTTAAGTTTCTAGAAAAAAAAATTTGGTACATGGCATGACCGGGGATCGAACTCGTCTTTTCCACTGCGCCACAGACGCTCTTATTGATATAATTAGATTAAAAAAAAACCGGTTATAAGATTAGGCAAATCCTAGTTACATTGGGTTTGGTTGCTGATATTTTAAGTAAATGAAATTGCCTGGTTGTTATAAAATATTGTATGTAATATCACTTTGGGTAGGTACAAAAATTAATAGCGATAGATAAGATCTGTCATTAAGTTATATTTCTTCTAATGTCGTTATTATTAATTTTACAATACACTACTGGACTAGTGTAGAGATATCTCTTATGTGTCTACTTACATACATAATAAATATAGCAAAAGCACATAAATAAATAAACAGTTGAAAAAATCTCTATTGACATACGAAACAAAATGTACGTGACAAGTCCAGCGTGTTTAGGTCGCAATAAAAACAAAATTTCCATTAGTTTAAAAGCACATGTAGTGTTGGACTAGGGCTGAATGTTAATATGGAGGTCGACGCGGCACCCCGAGACCGACACATGTCGTGGACGCCTATCGCGAAATTCGATAATGTTAAAACGAAATCGTTTTCGGGAAAAGTTTATTTTTTATTTAAACCCTGCTAATTAAGGCAAAAATTACTAACTACCATATACAGATTGGAGGCCATCATGCTCCATAATAATAATTAATTTATCATGAGGTTAATTTATTTTAAGGTTCTTAAAAAAATATTAGTGCAATAAAAAAAGTGTGTGTGTCAACTTGGACTAGAGTTTGCTCCTTTAAACGTATAAAATTAAATGTACAAAATTTTCTTCTTGTCAATAAGTAACTGGATACCTAATTACTTTATATCAACCCGATTTATTCCTTATTTATTTATTCTAGATTACCCACAAATTTACATAAATCATATAAGATAAAACATAATTTAGTATGTATAAATCTAACCTAATTAAATATATTTACAAGATTTAATAATCTAAACTAAATATAAATCTTTATATTATTTATTAATATAATTAATATAAAGTAAATATAATTACTTTATATTATTTAGTTACATTCTGCATACTCAGATGTCACGTGTTACAACAAAAGTTATGTTTTGACGTTTGCTTTTATAAGCCCAGAGAATAGAATAGGGAACATAAATAGATAGGTCAGTTGTAGCACGAATGTCAACGTAACGCTTTTTAGTTAATGCTTGTATTAATTTTAATCTTATATGAAAATTGATACTTTAATAAAACATCTTTATTTAAGATCACTTCATGATTTTTTTTAAATGAACTAACCTAAAGCTATAATATTTTAACATTTTATACTCTTCCATTCTTTTTTTCCATTGTGTTTTTCCATATGTGTTATTAATTTTTACACATTTTAATTCCAAATTCGAAATAATATGACTTAGATGATCTTATACGTATACTATACTTACTCGTATACGCAAAAATGTTTTATTTAAATCATAGTACACAACTATTGCTACAGCAAAAACCCTTAAAGTAGAATTTTAGAAAGCTTTACCCAAGAAATATCAGAAAATTGAATACGTATAAATTACAAACAGAAATTCGGATGCCTCTTCGAAATAGCCCCACAGTTTCCCAACTTTACTAAAATACGTGACCGAATCATCCCTCATTTTATGTTTTTTTAAACGTATGTTTCATGCTATCAAAAACATTTACTAAATCTTTTATATTTATAGCAACTTTTGAGAATATTGTAATACATAAAAGAAAAATATTGTAAATTCGAAGATTTTGTTTTTTAATCTGACCATCTTCATTAAGTAAGGTACTTAAGTAAACTCCTGTCTGCTGTCCTTCATCATATAAAAAAGATCATTAACGGTATTCCAGAAATCCTAGTCATTTACATATAATAGATTTAATTTTCAAATATCCTTAATTATGCTCAAAACTCGGGATTTTTGGTCAGTTCAAAAAGCTGCTTTATCATCATAATCGCTTTCACGACTTAAGAGCGCGTATAAAGAGAAATAGCTAATCCTAGAATTGAATTTTATCTAAGCTTGTAAAGTCCAAATAAGAAAATATTTATATTATAAATAAATGTGAAATGTGGAAAATTTTATACGATGAAATTTTCTCGATAGAAAAAAAAAATCACGAAATTACCTCTCATTTTTATCGTTTTTTGTTTTATTTTCAAAATGACACATATTACAAACTTAAAAAATTATCAGTAATCTCACTTCCCAGTTTACGAGTAATTAATATTTAATACTTTTGACACTTATAACATTTTTATTGCGCGAAATGCGCCATCTTCCGTCTCATGTTATGCATACTTAAATGCGCATTATTTCACATGATCAGTCACAATCGCTTATGGGGCCACGCGGGTGAAATTAGAAATATTTTTTGCTTTGTACGCAGCCTTAACTACTAAAATTTTGCATACACCAGGGATACAGAAAAAATTTCATCCAGAAAAAAATTACTGTTCCTGTGGGATCATCATCTAAAAATATAAAAATTCAACGCCTGACAGAAACATATGAGCAATAAAGATTGAATAAATTATTGTTCATATATTTTTTCAGTCGTTGATTTTTTATTTGTCAAAATGTCTGTCTGAAAATGTTATTGTCTGAAAAAAAGTCTCAGAAAAGCTAGAGAGATGATACATAGAATTATTGTGATTTTTAGTCGTTTTCCATAAAACCCTGTCGCTTAGCAATGGGTAGTCGGATTTAATTCCAACATTAGTTTTCTGTTTATAAAATAGACAAAGTTTATTAATATTATTAAAACCTGATTTGATTTTTCTTTGACGCCCAAAAGCCGCTTGTGTGTATCATTGTTGACATGCATTAGATAAAAGTTTGAAAGGTTTTAAGCGGGGCCCCACTCGCTTGTACTTTCGTCTTTTCTATAATGTTTAAGACAGCTCTTGTCATGTTGCCCTAGATTCTGCTCTTCATATATTATTAATGTTAGTTAGATCCATTTTCATACTACAGAAAAGAAAAATTCAATGTTTTCAGTGAACAACATACTTAGTCAATATTGATCATCATTCTTTAATCTTCATTTTTTTACACCACATTAAAAATTAGACATGGTTACGTTCTATTGAAATGTGACTATTCACTGTCAATGATTCAATGCGCACATGCAGAAATTTTTCTAGTTTAAAAAGTAATCCGGGAAATAAAAGAGAGAAATAACTAAATTTAAAAAGAAATTAATGACATATTATCTACTTTCATCAATTTAATTAATGAAATTTAGGTTTAGGTTTAGGTTTTTAATTTAGGTTACATTTATTTTCAATTAAGTTCAGTTCAGTTTTATTTTATTTTTGTTAAAGTTTGACATCTAACTTGATCCCATAGACAAATTGCTTTCCAGTTTTATGGGACAACGTAAATATTGGTGTAATTATTTCATGTGTAATAAATAAATAAATAAATAATAAAAAATACACAAAGTGTCCAAAAAAGAAGTGCTGAGATACAAAGATTAGAAAGTTCCAATAATTTCAATCATAAAAAACAAAATCGTAAATCGACTAGCTCTTTGATTTTTTATCCCAAAAAATGACTTGGTCTGATGGACCTTGGATTTTTTAATCTACCTTGGATCACTAACTCTTGGATTTTTTCTACCTTTTAATCTAAAATTAAGCGCATGCCAACTTCAAATATTTTCAAAAAGAGTATAATAAAAAGTATTTCTTATTTGAAACTACATTATTTCAGAAAACCATTGTTTAATCAAGTATTTGGGTTTGTCTATGAGTTTAAATGAGTTGTTGGATTTGGTTTTGATTCTATCATTCTATTCAGTCAGTCGTTAATAAACAGTTAAAATGAACGCACGCGTTTCTTTACAATAAGTCGATACAAGCTACTGCCACCCTTATACTCTTAACAAAAAGGTTGAAAATCATTTGCATGGTAGACATTTATGGTCTTCGAGCCGGATACAATTTTCGAACATGGCGAATGGAATGAAGAATGAACAGTTTACGCGTGTCGACTTATGATTGTGATTGATTTATATTGTGAAAAACTTTGAGTTATTTGGAGTGAACTGTCGATATTTCGAGTGTAATTACAATAAAAAACGGACATAGCAGTGTTAAACAATTGATTTAAATCATTAACGAAAATTAAGCAACTGAAACATTGGTGAAAAAAAACTATACACGCGGTCGGACATAACTGAGTGTATACAGCAGTGATAATACTCATAATTACAAACTCGTACATAATTACATGGCACTGTGATAACTGATGACTTACAAACATTAACAGTGAGAAATATTTATACTTGTTTGGAAAAGTTTTATTTCCTACTTAACCTAAAAGGAAACAAAGAACATTCCTGAATGTTTTGTTTTTCTACCGACTGTGCCTTTTGAAAAAGTACTGATTTGGTAAAGTTGTGAATTTATTTGGACACTAAAACAATAAACACTGATCAACATGGAGTCTACAGATAAAAAAAATGAAAATACAAAGTGATAATTACGAAAATGTACAAAAGGCTTTCACAAACTACAAAAAATCACCAAGGGAAAGAATAACGCTGGGGTACGTTAATTCAAGGTTAGAATCATTGGAAGATTATTGGAGAGAATTTAGAAGTTTACATCAAAAAATCGTTCAAGACATATCGGAAAAGGACAAAGAATGTTTCCCTTATTTCGAGCAAGAGGTATACGACAAATTTGAAGAGTTGTATTATACATATAAAGGTGAGTTGCGAAATGCATTACAAAAGTTTCAACCAGAGATGGCAAAGAGATTGGAGCAACAATCAGAGAATGTAAGTAAACAACATAATGATATAATGTTACCGCGTATCGTTATTCCTACTTTTGATGGCAATTATACAGAGTGGCAATCGTTTCATGACTTGTTTTTAGCACTTATTCATAAAAACGATTCGCTTGAAAATGTACAAAAACTGCATTATCTGAAAAGTAACCTAAAAGGTGATGCTGAAATATTATTGCGTCAGTTTGCCATAACTGGAGAAAACTATGCAGAAGCCTGGTCAATTCTAAAAAAGCGGTATGATAATAAAAGATATATTGCCAATTGCATATTTAAGAAATTTTTTAGTCAAAGGTACTTATCATATGAGTCAGCAAATTTACTGAAACAATTGTTAGATACATCTATGCAATGTCTAAATGCAATGAAAAATTTGGGTTTACCAACTACACATTGGGATGCAATTGTCAACTTTGTAATAGTGTCAAAATTGGATAATGCAACACGTAAACAGTGGGAAGAGTCAATTGGTATGGAAAATTCAGACAATTTACCATCATTTGAGCAATTAAAAACATTCTTAGAAACAAGGTTTAGGATGCTGGAAATGGTTGAACCTGCAAATAAGATTAATAAACCTGTAAACACAAAGTCTTTCCATTCTACCGCCAATAATAAAAATCAGCAATGCCCCTATTGTAAGGAAGAGCATTATATATATAATTGCAAGCGTTTTGTGAAGCAACCTGTAGACGAAAGATATAAGTTTGTTCAGAAGTACAATTTATGTTTTAACTGTCTTATACCAAATCATTCTGTATACAAATGTAAACAAACAACATCATGCAAAATATGTAGAAGACGACATCACTCCTTATTACATAAAGACAGAGAACAATTAATTGATGATGATTTGAAAACAAAAGGGACTGCTTTAAAGGAAGAAGACAATAAGGAAGAAAAGATAGCGGCTCATGTGTGCAACAAACAACCTGGTCAAATTATTTTGTTAGCAACGGCACTGGTGGGCGTGACATCAAGGTCTGAAGAAACACACGTCTTCCGTGCATTAATTGACCAAGGTTCAGAGGCTTCCTTCGTGACTGCACGAGTCGTCGACTTGCTGGGTCTAAGAAGAAAAAATATCAACGGAGTAGTCTCTGGGATAGGCGAAGAAAATAGGTTATGTATTAAGTACATGTCAGAGTTAGAAATTAAATCTAGGCATGAAAATAATTTTTCCGTAAAGGTCAAAGCATACATTTTAAAATCACTTACTCGTAGGTTACCTGTTAGAGAAGTGAAGGGTTGCAATTGGCCTCAGCTAAGCGATTTGATGTTGGCTGATCCCAACTTTTATTTGCCAGGTAGAATAGATATTCTTCTTGGAGCTGATGTGTTTTGTAAAATAATAGACTCAGGTTTACTTAGGGGGCCAGGTAACTTAATCGCTCAGTCTACTTATTTGGGTTGGATTATTTCAGGTGACATACACACAACAACACAGGGCCCATTCCAAATGACAAGCCTACATATCACAGATAGAGAAGATGAAACCAACAACCTACTGAGGAAGTTCTGGGAAATAGAATCTGACCTGTACACAAACAAGAAGATATACACACAAGAAGAATCTAAATGTGAAGAGATTTTCAAAGAAACCACCACAAGAGAAGAAACAGGAAGATATGTGGTACATTTACCATTGAAGCAGAGTGTTGAAGACACGGTCAACATGTGTGGAGACACAAAGAAACTGGCTATTGCTCGACTGGAATTACTGGAAAGGAAATTTAGCAAAAATGAAGCTTTGAAAGAAGAATATACTAAGGTTTTACAAGAGTACTTACAGTTGGGTCACATGAGGAAAGTTGAAGATGTAGGTCCTGAGAAAGCTATTTACCTGGCACACCATGCGGTCATCAGAGAGGATAAAGATACAACGAAGCTACGAGTAGTCTTCGACGCTTCTGCGAAGGGAGCAAATGGTCACTCTCTGAACGATTGTATGATGATAGGACCTACAATACAACCAGATCTTTGTAGCCTCATAATCAGATGGAGGTCACACAAAATTTGTGTTATTGGAGACATAGTCAAAATGTACAGACAGGTAAAAGTAACAGAACAACACACAGACTTGCAACGCATTGTCTGGAGAGAAAATAAAAATGAAGAAATCAGATGTTACAAATTACTTACAGTTACATTTGGAACAGCTGCTGCACCTTACCTTGCAGTTAGAACTTTACATCAACTGGCCATTGATGAAGCTGTTAATTATCCTAGGGCTGCACCTATAATTCAAAATTCATGTTACATGGATGATTTGATGTCTGGAAATGAAGATCTTTTTGAAACAAAAAGGTTATGTAAGGAAATTAATGAATTACTGAAAAAGGGAGGATTTGAAATGCAAAAGTGGTCAAGTAATTCAGAAGAAGTATTAGAATACCTACGTGAAGAAATAGAAACAACAGATATGAATGAGATTGACATTAAGCTAGACACGGTCATTAAAATATTGGGACTAATTTGGGACAGAAAGGATGACATATTTAAAATAACAGTTAACTTACCGGAGGTTCGAAACCCAATTACAAAGCGTTCAATACTCTCAGATGTAGCAAGTTTATTTGATCCTTTTGGTTGGTTGTCACCGGTCATCATAACCGCGAAGATATTAATACAGAAACTATGGTTGTGCAGTCTTGGCTGGGATGATGAACTGCCTTGTGAACTTGTAAATGAATGGTTATGTTTCAGAGAACAGTTACAAGAGCTACAAGCCATTACAATACCACGCTGGTTGTGTATGTCAAAACGATGTCGAGAGATACAGCTGCATGGCTTTGCTGATGCTTCTGCGTTGGCATATGCCGCCGTAGTCTACATGAGAACTGTAGATGAGGATGGCCTAATTCATGTCACTTTGGTAGCGTCCAAAACAAAGGTAGCTCCATTGAAACAGTTATCAATTCCCAAACTTGAACTCTGCGCAGCTGTGTTATTGGCAAAACTACTGCATAACATAGCAGGACTATTAGACATAAAAATGAATAGTATCTATGCATGGACCGATTCGATGATAGTCCTGTCATGGTTACAAGCACAACCTAGTAAATGGCAGGTGTTTGTTGGAAACCGAGTGTCGGACATTATACAACTCATAGACAATGACAGATGGAGACATGTACAATCTAGTGACAACCCTGCTGATCTCGCATCCCGAGGAGTTCAGGCAAAACAATTAAATGAAGAGAATATTTGGTGGATGGGACCAGAATGGTTAAAATATGAGGTAATTGAATTTACAAGAAGTTATATACCACAAAGTGATTTAGAAATTAAGAAGGTTTATCATAGTCACTCAGCTGAGGAAATGATCTGGATAAGATTTTCATCGCTTTCAAGAATGAGAAGAGTATTGTCATATTGCAGAAGGTGGTTATTAAGCAACAAACGGAAGAAAGATGAATTTCTAACAGCAAGTGAATTGAACCTTATTGAGCTACGGTGTGTGAAATTTTATCAAGAACTAATATATGAAAATGAAATTGAGTGTTTGAAGAAAGATGGAAAGGTCAGAAGTACAAGTTCATTAGTCAACTTGACACCATACTTAGATGAGCATGGTTTGTTGAGAGTTACTGGCCGACTGAGTGATGCTACTTACTTATCACTAAATTTCAAGCACCCAATAATTGTCCCTGCTAAGCAACATATCACTAAGTTGATAATTAAAGAAGCTCATATTAGGACTTTCCATGGTGGTATATTACAAATGATCACTTACATTCGCCGTAGATACTGGATCATTAACTTAAGGTCTGCAGTGCGAGGAGTTATACGTGAGTGTGCTGTTTGCATAAGGGATACAGCTAAAACAAGACGACAACTGATGGGACAGTTACCTGAGCCAAGAGTTACTCCGTATCGCGCGTTTTTAAACAGCGGTGTTGATTACGCTGGACCTGTACAAATCAGGTTATCCAAGGGGCGAGGCTGCAAGTCTTCAAAGGGCTACATCTGCTTATTTGTTTGTATGTCAACTAAGGCGATACATTTAGAAGCCGTCACAGAGCTTACCTCCGCAGCATTTATTGCAGCATTTAGAAGATTTGTGGCAAGACGAGGCCATTGCTCGAACCTGTGGAGTGATAATGGCACCAATTTTGTGGGTGCTGCCAGAGAGTTACGAACTATGTTTGAAGTAGGCAAAAGCAGCGTGGCGAAGGAGATAGCGGAACTCTTGGCCAATGACGGGACGACTTGGCACTTCATACCGCCCAAAGCACCTAACTTTGGTGGTCTGTGGGAGGCAGGCGTGAAATCAGCTAAGAGACATCTTACTAGAATCAACAGTAACACAAAATTGACCTATGAAGAAATGTCAACACTATTAGCACAAATTGAAGCATGTCTTAATTCGCGACCACTAAGTCATTTAGATGACACACTAGATACACTGATACCACTGACGCCAGGCCACTTCTTAATCGGTGAGCCTATAATAGGACTGCCTGAGAATAACTATCTGCAGAAAGATATAAATCTCCTAACAAGATGGCAATTCCTTCAAAAACAAACTCAAGACTTTTGGCGACGATGGCAGTCAGAGTACCTTCACTCAGTACAACAAAGATATAAGTGGCAAAGGGTTGTACCATCTCCTTCTGTTGGAGACATCGTTATACTAAAGGAAGAGGAGCTGCCACCGTGTAAATGGTTATTGGGCAAGGTAGTTGCTTTACACCCTGGTAAGGATAATTTAGTTCGCGTTGTTTCTGTAAAGGGCAGGGGAAATATAGTCATAAAGCGCCTTCTTTCAAAAGTAATTCCACTTCCTAGTAAGCCTGAGTCCTGTGACAATTAAATTCAATGATTACATATTGATGTAAAAAATTTAAGTGTCAATTTAAATAGTAATTTAGGTAGTATTTTAAGTATTTTTAGTATTCTAGTAGTATTTTCAAGTGTATACATATATGGGTAGTAATTTAAGAGTTTTTTTATTTTTATTTTTGGATAGTGGTTGGTCTCACTTGTAGGTTTAATTAATTAATGTTTAAGAGTCCTTTCATTATTATCTTAATGCAATATAGTTTAAATTTTGGATAATGGTTAATTTCACTTGTAGGTTAAACCAATTAATATTTGAGAATCTTTTCATTATAACCTTAATGCACTGTTTAAGATTATTAAGTAGTTGATTTTGTATCATTTATAAACAAGTATTAAGGAAGGCTACTTACTCTCTTATGTTTGGTTTGCATTATAGTCTATATTATAGTTAAAATTTATTTATAGTTTAATATTATAGTTTAAGCACCAAACACTTCTTTTGTATAGTTGTACCTAGTTGACCAATAGATAAAATATTAAGTAGATAATACAGTCCACTGAAGTTCGCATTAGGTACATTTCTTAAGTTAAAGGTAGAATGTTGTGAGAGTTCTTTTAAGCCTTATAATTAAAAACAGTCGTTTTTGGCTGGCGGTATGTTTAATCAAGTATTTGGGTTTGTCTATGAGTTTAAATGAGTTGTTGGATTTGGTTTTGATTCTATCATTCTATTCAGTCAGTCGTTAATAAACAGTTAAAATGAACGCACGCGTTTCTTTACAATAAGTCGATACAAGCTACTGCCACCCTTATACTCTTAACAAAAAGGTTGAAAATCATTTGCATGGTAGACAACCATGTTTAATTTTTTGGGAACTCTTCCAGTTTCAAACTGCATCGTCCCACACTACACACTTGTTTCGAATTATAAATTACGCCAATATCTCTTAACTCCGTATAGCGAATTAACCGGCACTAATTAAATCATACCGTGTTTGATGTCAAATTAACAAGCCGCGATGTTATTTTAAGTCGGTCAAGATTTTCCGAAAGATTTATTATGCACTCTCGT
Source organism: Bembecia ichneumoniformis (assembly GCA_910589475.2). Taxonomy (NCBI): domain Eukaryota; kingdom Metazoa; phylum Arthropoda; class Insecta; order Lepidoptera; family Sesiidae; genus Bembecia; species Bembecia ichneumoniformis. The sequence continues at coordinate 2,803,908 of OU342531.1, forward strand.
TTAATAATTCCTCTCTCTACTTTACTAGTATAATCCGAAAGAGAGTGATAGTTTTATTATAATTCATTTATTTTAATCCTTAAGTCTTTCATTTATATATCTGTCCTTGATATACCGCCTTCTGTATCTGTCCCTTGATCCAGCCATCTAGCGAGACGACGACGACCCTTTGGATGAGTGATTAGGGTGCTTGCCTTAACGCTCTGTTCTAAGGTTCCCGGATTCGATTCCCGGCAGGGTCAACTTTGAAAAATCAACTTTTCAAATTTGGCTCTGGTCTGGATTTGGAAAGTATAGTGGCAGGACACACTGCGTTTCGCAGTCATTCGGGCGGCCCGTCTGGCGGCAGTAACCATCCCCTTACAGAAGACCACCGTGAAATAACAGCACGTGTGCTGTTGTGTTTCGGTGAGTGAGTAAGGGATGCCAGAGCCCATTTCCCTATCCAATCCTAATCCCTTATCCTTAATCCTACTGCAGTCGGCAGCGCACTTGCAGCAGTTTAGGCGTTGCTTGTGTTATAGGTGACGGTAGCCACCTACCATCAAGTAGACCGTCAGCCTTTCTGTCGACCTAAACAAAAAAAAAGCCTTTTGACTTGTTGGTCGAGGCTCTTCGCTATAAGACCGTTCGCGGAGACGACTATCGGGACGATAATTGTCGAATCGACGTCCGACATGGCCGTCACCTCGGGATCGGGAGCCAAGTCTATAAGCTTGGTAAGCTTTTCTTTTTCGGCTTTCGCGAGGTTTCCTTCGTGCGAGACAGGGATGTCAATAAGCATCGTCCGGTGCTGAGATCGGTCATTAACCATGATCTCAGGCTTGTTGGCGACAATAGTCCTGTCCGCGATTATGGAGCGATCCCAGTAGAGCGTAGCATGACCATTTTTTTTAAATTATTATTATTTTTAATATTAAATCTGTCATTTACGTAAACCTAAAAAAAGATTGTTTGTGAGCCAGGAAATTATATTTTTAAAGGAAAAATATAATCTTTTGTGTTCCTTTGCAGTGGGAAATTGTTTTCTTTTAAGAAAACATGTTTTTGGAGGCGTCCCGCTGCTCTGTAATGTAGATCATCAAAAATGTCGCAAGCAATGTACATTGATGGGACTCCTTACTGAAGAGTATAAGAATATTTATATTTTAATTTTCTCATTAATCGTTATTTATTAATTTGACATGATAATTACTAGTGTGTAGTGGTAGCAAGGAAAAACCACGACACAGCAACACTGGAGGCTGTTCCACGGATTAAATATCTACTCATTCGCGTCGTGCACAATTGCTATTTACCCCAATAATATATGATGGTAAAAACACTGAATTTTAAGTAATTAAATAACAAAAAATTCAGGATTTGTTTTTTTATTTGATTAAAATATCGAATAGAAAAAATATTTTATGGTCTAATTTCGAGATAGTGAGTATTACCTTAAAAACTACACGTGTCACACTTTAAAGGCTTAGTGACTTAATGATCTAATGATGTGATGATACCAACTTATTTGTTAACAGTGAATGTTATATATAACTGAGGTGGTGAATCAACTTAACATAACTAAGGTGGGGAGCATCAGTCTTGAATTTGCACTAAGATTAACAGCAGCAAAGGAGATGATACTCCAAAGTAATTTGTTAGAGTACGACATATTGCAAAGTTCAAAATGGTCTCTAAACATATTAAAATTCTTAGTTTTCCAGTTACGGTGACTGCACCGAAGAGATTAAGAAAAGTACGTACACTATAAGTGCTAATCATAATAAATAAATAAAAAGTCCCTTTTGAAACCCTCTTACAGAGCACAAACATGAAATAATAACATGTGTGTTTCAGTGAGTGAGTAATGGATCCCCAAACCATAGGGGACATGATGAATACTTATTTGTTTTACGAAATATCAGTGAAGTGGACTGTCTTGATGAAGATAGTTTTTCAGTCACTGACTGGAGCATGGTTGAACCTTGACCTTGGAGACATAACTTCAAAAGAAAACAGGACTTTTCGGATGGGTATACTGAATACTGCATGTCACTGCGGTATACTGCATGTCAGTTGGTATGCCCATTGGAATGGACCTTAGTGGTATTATGTTGAAATACCTTGGCTATTAGGTGTGTCTGCTTTATTACATGCTGTTAACTGTTGGTATGTGTTCTTCGCCATCAAAGACCATTCTTGGTTGCAGGATAAACATATGTTCAATTGGATTTTACCTAATTGCTCTTAAAATTATTATGGACTTTTCTAAGACAATTAAATTAAGTTATTTTTTAGAAACAAAAAAGTGGATGTTCATCTTCCTTCATGAACTTTTTCAACTTGCATGGCTTAAAGAAGACTATGGAGATTATTTCGAAAAAGAAATAAAAAAACGGTCAATTGAACCGTCTTGTAACCGTTATGTGTCTATACTTCGGAATAATACGAGGCAAATTAACTTACTATATATTTTTTTATGTAAAGGTCGTAAGACAGGCTGACGGTCCACTTGACGATAGATCCCCTATCTTCTCTTATACTTTGAACCTTCATCCAATCAACGACGCAATTGTAAGCCCTATTTAGCTGCTTGTGTTAGTTAATGATAGTCAGCTACAATTAATTAGAACGTCTACCTGCATATCGACCAGTTTTATAAAAATACATGAAAATAAAGTTTAATAATGATGATAACTAGTGATGATAGAAATGATGATAACTAGTGTTTCCGGTGAAGAAAAATATTTTGAGTAAACTTGCTTGTCCGGGAGCACTTACAATCTTTTGAAGATATACACACTCTTGGTCAAGAAATCTGCAATTTGCTACTCGAATTCGGTACCCGGCAGGCAACTTTGGACTTTCATAGTTTTTCAAAGTTCGCTCTGGTCTGGATCTGACAAGTATTGGAGAGAGCACACTGAGTTTCGCAGTCATTTGGGCATCACGTCTGGCGGCAGTTACCACCCTCTTACAGAAGAACACCGTGAAATGTGTCGTGTTGTGTTTCAGTGGGTGAGTATAAGAGATGCCAGAGCTCATTTCCCTATCCCTTTCTAATCCCTTATCCTTAATGCTACTATGGTCGGCATCTGTGGCGCCTGTGGCTTTGTTTATTAACTACTATTAAAATATAATTACTTTCTATATATTATGTATGTAATGTATGTAACTTTAAAGTGTAAATCTAATAGTACTTTAAAGTTAATTATGAAATTATAGTTATGTTAAGTTGTTGGTGTGTAAGTAAATAAATAAATAATTAAATAAAAAAATATGTGACGGTAGGCATATATAATCAAAGTGGACCTTCAGCCGGTCTATAATATATTCTATAAACTATAATATATTTTTTTAGTAGTGGCAAGGGACACTGCGTTTCGCAGTCTTTTAGGTATACAGTCTAGCGGCAGTTACCACCCCCTTACAGAAGAACATCGTGAAATAACAGCATGTGTCCTGTTGTGTTTCAGTGAGTGAGCATTGTACCATAGTGTTATTTCTACTATTATTTTACTTTAATAATGATATAAATTAGATATATTACCTCATTCTTTTATTAACTATTTAAGGTTATTTTAGTTTAATTTTTTTTTTTAATTTTCATAATTCTTGATTCTAATATCAATTTGGCCGTGTTGGTGTACATTTCGAATTTTTCATTATATTTTATTTAATTTATCCTCGATTTATTTCATGGGGAACTAATTCGGGAGTAAAAAGAGCTATATTTATAGATACAAGTCTTGGATCAAGATTAAGCAGGATTTATTTATCTTCCTCAACTTGGAAGCATAAACTGAAGCTCTTATATTATCGAGCCTGTAACTTCTTCGAGCTCGCCCAATTTTCACCCAGTTCAGTTAAGTTTCAATTAGGATTTTATATATAAATTAACTTCACGCAAAGGGCTTAGAACCTCACCCTGTCTTAAATTTATTTGTGTGTATTTTTTCATTTATTTTAAATATATTTTTAAAGTGCTAATTACGTTTTATTTATTAAGCTAATTAGCTGGCGCCCATCACTTTCTTTTCTTTCTTCAGTTTTCCTATGCCGATTGCATATATTTAAGTCACTATAATAGCGGCTATGCAACAGTATAAGGGATGCCAGAACTCATTTCCCTATCCCTTTCCTAATCCCTCATCCTTAATCTTATTAGGGTCGACATCTGTAGCGCCTGTGGCGTTTGTTTTGTAGGTGACGCTAGCCACTTACAATCAAACCTTAACATAAAAAAATATTATAGTTTAGTTTGCGACGTATTTATGACCAATTTGTAGTATGGAAAAGTGAATTGGTGACTAATTTGTGAGTACATAACGCGGTGGCCTAGCAGCTTTGGTATTGCGGCGCGGCACTCAGTCGTTCGCAATTAGTTTTTACTGGCGGTAATTAGGGAGGGACGATTGCGCACTGCTCGCTGCCGGCTCGCACCCACAGACTTTCGAAACGGACAGAACGTTCTTCACCTATATTACGGTAGTTGGCCGTTTCTAACCACTATTTTCTTTATTTAGTACTCAATTAGAATCAACTGGCTTGAGTATTATGTGCAATTTTATCTTCTTAGACTTTCAAGAACGATTGCAATCTATGATAAGTTTGAATAGGAGCCTGTGAAACATTTATACATATTTAACAAAGGAATAAATTGTAATTAAATATCTTGTTTTCAAGTGCAAAATATTATTCTAACAGAGAAATAATTAATATATTAATGTTTAAGTACTAACTAATGTTAAGAGGTTATATATATGAATGAAGTTAGTTTCACTTCTTTTTACTTTTAATAAATTATGTAGGTAATTCGTAACATTAAAAGTGGCTACCTACAACGGGATTAGACACGTATAAATAAATGTTATAAGAGTCGTTGAAATAAAGTTTAATTTAATAAGTAATTATATACTTAAATACTGTTAAGTATTTGTAAAGTTGAGAAATAATAGCTTAAATGTTGTTTCTCTTTTCAGGTAAGATTTTTATTTATAGTAGAAAATGTAAAATCATTTATTTTAATAATAAAATGTTTCTCCTTTCAGAGCCACGCAATTTTGTTTTCATTTCTATAACCACAATTTAAATATATATATATATATATATAATTTAATACAATATATTATTGTGTGCACAGTCTGTGCGCTAGTCGTACCATTCCGATTGCACACACAACATCATCTGTGATGAATAGAGGGTTATGTGCAAATGCTACGAATAAATTATTTGGTTACGGCCAAAGTAGCTGTGACCGATGGTCTGTGGTCAACATAGTGGTGCCCTTTATAGGCAAGTAGTGCGGACGAAGGAGAGTCTGGCTGGCGGTCTGCAGGAACACGCTCAAGGTGCTCACGAGAAGTTAAGTGGTCCCTCCTCATTATCATACGTCAGGTAGAACAGATCAACCCACTGCTCACCCTGTGTTGTTCCCTGCGGTGCTCGCATAGTGCTACATTATATATAAATTGTCACGAGTGTTGTGTGTTAATATCTATCTTTTATGCCTGTTCTAACCTCCCTTCAAGCAGTAGGCGCTCATTGAGAAGACATTTATTTCAGGTCTCGTACTTCTATCGGTAAGTGAGCGTTTCGGGTTGTCGCAATCCTCTCCAAGAGGCTGCATAACTTGAGCGGTTACAATATTTTGTGGCTGTTTTTATTACGATAAGAAAATGGAATAAAGAAAGTGTCTTCCATCCGATAATTAAGTAATTTTATTTTAAAACATTCTACCACCGCGCACCGGCACCGTATATGTAATCACAGAGGCTATTTTGGCTTTTTGGGACTTTAGATTTAGAAGAATTTTTTTACAATTATATTTTTAGCAATGGAATCTTGTAGAGTGCATTAAAATAAGTAAAAAACTTCAGATAATACTTTTCTCTAAGACCAATAATAGCAGAGATATTGTGGTCCAAACTTCAACTTTTTAAATGTAAAATTTGTATGGGGCAAAATTCTAAAAGATTCCACTGCTAAAAAAAAATTGTAAAAAAAGTCCCAAAAAGGGACCCCCCCTGCTATACTCTGACCGTTTTAAAATCTAACTGTAATACGAATTTTTAGCTTTTTTGTTGTGGTAAAAATGTTTAGATATAATAATAATTGGCGATGGTTGTATTGCCGATTACACAGCTTAAAGACCAAAGAACTATAGACTTGTGTAACATATGATACTCTACTATACTATGACTTCTCATAATACTATCTTTCCAGTTGATTCTCTAATTAATTACTTGTTCCTTTATGAAACTTCACAACTCTACATTTCCAATAGAACAAAAAATAAAAGTTGCCATCATTGCCACATGCGAATTGGAATTAGCAAGAACTGGCTGTATCGACTAGGAAAAAGTATTTGCATTTGAAATTGTATCCTATTGTTGGCTTATCGGGTGAATAATTGCATTTTTAACGACCTCTCTGAATTTATTTGCATTTCTTCATGAAACATGAAAAGAATGAAAAGAGTATGACGTGTTTCTTACATTTTTAGAATTAATTATATTAAACCAGAAAAAAAAAGAAATTAGGAATAGGCCACGAGTGAGAAGGGTATAGAAATAAGTGAGGTCAATTCAGTGAGTCAGACCACACCTCTTACTTCAAGTTTTACAATTGCATATTTGAACTATATATATAAAGATTTGATTTTTTGTATGATTTGATTTTTTCTATGATAAAATATAAAAAAACTATTTAACCGATATTTAAAAAAAAAACACCTATAGAAAGCAACATTAAAATAGGCTGTATTTTACTTTCAAAAAAATTGGAGATCCCTACGATAATTACAATAATGGCACCCAAGCATCAAAAATTTGCTTATAAAAGGCATTATTTGGCGTACACTGCGAAAACTGTTGATGATACAAAAAATAATGTCCTCATTATTACCCACTCATTATCCTCATCATATTATACATGTAAATTCGTCTTTAAATAAGTGAAATGGAACCTTTCGTTTAGAAGTTAGGACATATATTTCACTTGACTTTATTATTTATAATTTTGTTATTAACAATTTTATACAAAAAAATCTCTGTTTTTTGTAAAATTAAAACTATCAGGGTAATTAAAAGAAATAAATGGTAGAGAATGAAAACAGGAAGAAGTTGAGAGATCGAACGACTCCATCGGACTGTCAGTTTAGGAAAAAATCGGGAAAAACCGGCCAAAGTACAGTTTTTTCAAAAATTCATACCTCGGTTATTTTTTTAGTTATAGCGTAGATCCTCCAACCACTAATAGTTATTAATATAAACTTTATATGTGCAAAAAGCAGGCATTGTTCGATGCATAGTTTTCGATCTGTGGAGATTTGAATTTTTTAATATGCAATTTTCTAGCAGACCTATACGACAGCTATGATCCGAATTCAATTTACAAAAACGGTTTCGAAAGTAGAATTTCCATACTTCAAAACGTTCAGCTTGGTTTGGCATTAAAACGCTGAGAAATATCTTAGAAACAGTATTGTGGTATTACTATATACCTATTCTCCTTGCCTCTCACACGTTCGGTCATTTACACTTTTTACGCTCTTTCTTGGCAGTGCTCTTTCTTCTTCCTTTGGTATTTTAAATAGGCTAAGATCCTAAGGATAAGGCTAAACCACTAGTATTGGTTAGGTGTGCAGATAACCTCCACATTCACCAAGTAAAAATTTAGTTTTTACATACCAACCCAAAAAGAAAATCCTCTGACGTTATTTAGAATTAGTTTTCTACTTATAGATTATAGTGAAACCTATAAGAAGCCCATGATATTAAAATAACATGGTAAATCACTCAATACTGTGTGGATAGGTAACATCGTACGGAACCCTCTTCACGCGAGTTCAACTCGCACTTGTCCCGTTTTTTTATCACAAACTACCTTTCCTAATTTAAAAGTGCTTTCTCGTCGAGTACATTGTTCTCCGCAATGTTCGAATCCTGCTGTAAACAACGGATGCATTTGGCCAGTCAGTATTTATTGTTGGAAGCCAGCTCAGTCAGTGTCAATAAGTTATTAGGGCGAGTGCTGCAGTTGCATTTTGTATAACAGAGGAATGGGAACTTGTTATCCGCCAATCTAAGCGGAGGCTAGCATTTATTGTTGCTTCAACCAATTTGTTACTTGTATATCAAATTGTTCGCGTTGGAACTTTTCACTGTGAATGTTGTACATTATCATTTCCATATTTATTACGAAGTATAGTTTAGTTTTTAGAATATTTATATCTGAAAGGATAGGTAGCAGGCAGGCTGACAGACCACGTGATGGGAGGTGCTATTCACTTGCCTATAATACAATAAACACAAAGGGCTGATTTTTAAGGCGCTGAATGTTCTGAAACGAGTATAAGCAATGGAAATTGGATAATTAGTATTATTTAGGAACCATGGTTGGTTTCTACGTAATTATTCTATACTAGATTTTGCCCGCCACTTCATTCGCGTTATTTTTACTTTTCGATGACCCCTCGCCAGCAGAAAAGAAAATCTATATGAAAATTTACCGTTTCTGCACTCAGATCCCCACCGATCTCAGAGCCAGATCCCCACCGATCATGGGGAGATCGTTGGGGTATATGGGACTTCTGCCCACTAAAACCCACGGTGCTTCCTCGCGCCGTCTATGGGCGGTGGGGTAAGGGATCGTGGAAAACATGCATCTGGCTCCCCCGCCAGACGAGGCCCGCACACTTGCGGGCTCCACCTCGATTAGGCGCGGAGTTTGATCTCCGCCCCGCGCCGTGGAGAGACGGTGTTGTCCGGTGTTGTGATAACGGTGGACAATAAAGTACTTTCAGAGATATGCTGTTGTGAAAAAACATTAAATTTTCATATTATTTAGATACAAAAAATTATTAGTTCCTCTTTTAGATCTTTTAGATTAGACGTGATTTTTTTTTATAAAATAAAAATACCTATATCGTGTGGAATTCAAAAACAATTTTCTTATTTGAAATGAGTTTTCCTATTATTATTTTTTGGAACACTAAAAAATTAGTGTGAAATAATTATCTTACAATTAATCTTATATTAATTGATAGTAATTAATTATCACCTCAATTTTTCATCGTTTCAGTCAAAACTGTAATACTTTTCAGATTGGTAACGAACGATTGTCTCCTAAAGAGGCTTTCGAATTTTTGCGGATTAAGGCAAGTTAGAAAATAACATAGACATAATTTAGGTCTGGCAACCCACAGTGGCAGGTATAATTTGAAACAGGAGACACAAAGTCGGTCTTGGAATTTTGAGGGCCATCATTTTAAGTGTAATTGTGCCATTACGTCTTCCTACAGTGTAGTTCAAATATCTGTGCGCTGTAAAATCCCCATCTACTTGTAGCGGGATTTAACATTGTCGAATTTCAAACACTACCTACTAGCTCTACGCAACTTACATTGTAATTAAATGGTTTCATGTACAGTAAAAAAACCGTACAAGCTTTTTACGAGTATGTACTTTATTAAAAATCTTGTGTAATTTTTGCTAAAGTACTCCGTGGCTTTTAAATTCATCGAAAAGAAATGCTGAAATGAAACTGACTGTTTATTTCATTTAATAGCTTAATGTAATTCCATTTATTTTTTGACTCGTTCTAAAGGAGAACAATAAAGTTATAATATACTAGGGACTCGCCCCCAGCTTCTCCCGGGGTGCAATTTTTATATATATGAACATTCCCCGTTTATCCCTCTTTCCATTAGTGAAAACCGAATTAAAATCGGTCTACCCGTTCACGCGTGTTGCCGTGACCATGGGAAATGGGGATTCATTGTTATATATATAGATATATAATATATAAAATTCTCGTGTCACAGTGTTTGTAACAAGACTCCTCCGAAAAGGTCGAAAATTTTTAATAACGATTTTAGTACTTTTGTATGAAGAATATTTAAATAATTTAATCGTCGTTCATTGACGTGAAGTGACGCGTCACTTTAACATATTGTTTGAAAATAAAATTTGACCCGTTAGGTGGCGCCACAATCGGGTTACGGAATTATTTTCAGGTTCTGGCTTTTTATATATATAATATATATACTTAATTTTTTTTTCTACAAAAAGTTACGCACTCGGGTCATTAGTAATAGTAGGCAAATAAACAAAGGTTTATCTGCCAACGAGAGTCTTATCAAAATTGTCACACAGAAACTGACTGTTCAGACTGACTGAACAGTCAAACAGACGAATAAAAATTTGAATACGCGTGTTTAGGTTTTCGTAAAGTAAAAATAATGTTTAAGAATAAGCTTACACAAGAAGCTTCTACTTTCTACTTTGTTTCTTACTTATTTTCTACTTAAAATCACAAACAAACTTCAATATTATTTGCTCGAGTAAATGGAATATGAAATAAGCACATGTACGCAATCTATCTACGAAGAAGTAGGTACATACAAGTGGATTCTGTTTGTTATTCGTACGCGCTTAGGAGCACATTTCACCCCGGGGCACCGGCTGGTTACAGAATCCTCAACTGTGTTATTTCACGTAGCTGCGCTATTTCTTACGTTTGCAACCATTTTCTTTCCCACTGCTGAATATTAAACGTTTTTAATCTTCAACTTGGTTTAATATTCGCGATATTGCGAAAGAAAAAATTATCAAATTTAAAAGATAAATGTATACATATTTTCTTAATGCCAAATCAACGATGATTCTGTTGAAAAGGGGCCCATTGTTATGGCATTGGCCTCCATTAGAATAGGGGATCAGACAAATTTTCAGAAAGTGTTTTAAATTAATCTTCATGGATATTTATTCCCATAAAAAATACTATTTTATTTATTTATAGCCTTTTAGGTATTCAAAATCATGTTTTAATATTGTTTGTTTGAAAATGCCGCCAAAACGTCACGATAGTTCATCTGAGAGCGCGTCACGTCATTTGTGGTCATATCATAACAAAACAGCTGTATTGGCATAAGACAATGATTGCCCACAAATGACGTCACGCACTGTGATTGTGATTTCCTCATTTAAAAATATTTAAATGAATTATATTAAATTATTATTCGATAAATAATAGTAAAAAAATATATATTTTCTTTCTAAGTACATTTTCGATTTTAATCTGATTACTGTCCGATCCCCTATTAGAAAACTTAGAGCAATTCAAGCAATAAAAGTGAATGATGACATATTATGATAAGTATTGTTAACTGTGGCGTGAGTTAAAATGCCGTGTAAGGGCGAAAGGCACGATTTATTTTCACAAACCAAGATGACTGCCAAAATCACCAAACTTGTCCGATGAAACGGTTAAACTTGCCAAAAGTCGTCAATGGTTTCCTTAATGTGACGCCGATTCACTGTCGCAGGTAACTTCGCAAAAGCTACGAAGAGTCGCTTTCGTATCGCTGGTTGTCGCACCACTAACTACTCTTGACCGGCCGTACTCTTGTTTATATTTGACACCAAACGCCTCTATGTATTTCGAATTTACCAGAAAACATAAACACGATTGTAAACGAAAATATAACACGACAAACCATTGAAAGTTCGGGAATGCTATTTCTGTTGAAATGTAAACTCTATGTTGTAAACATAAGGACAAATTTCCTGTGACACTAGTCGGGAAGGGGAATGGCTACCATCGATAGGGTGAAACGTTCGATACTTTCGGCCGGCGCGAACGCTTTTTCCAGAACGTCCCATAGTTAGTCGTAACAGTATGATGGAGTTGGAGATTTCGTTATAGGTACTGCTTCATCATCGTACGAGTTTTACCACTCGCATGATCATGACGTAGAAGATGAGATATCGTCATCATGGGATAATTAGCCAAAAGAGGATCCATCACCTTTAATAAACGATTGGATTATTAGGTATCACTAGGCATTTGATTATTAAATTAAATTCCTAGTAATACCTAATGAGATGAAATTTAATTTAATAACCAATTTCGAATAATCTAAAAAATTTAAAATGATCATAGAATAATATTATTTTTCTGTCATTTATTTAGCCTTCTATCGATGTTAAATAAAAAAGCAAACCGATCGTGAACCGCAAAGGTCCTGAAATTCTGAAAAAACCAATCCAAGATGTCAACAGAGTGTTCTAGTTATTCAACTTTCCGGTTCGGTCTCTGTGAAGGTTTTCATTTTTCGTGCTTTTCAATTTGATTTGAATGTATGCCCTTCGGGACAAAAATCGGGTTAAAATTTTCATGTGCGAATAATATTTGAGAATATGAACTGACTAATAATATAATTATATCATCGAGATATTTTTTAAGGCAGGCCAAGTACCGTGGTATTTGGTATAACTATATAACTATAATTATTATTGTACAAATAATAAAAATAGGTATAGTTAGTAAGTTTGGGTGTAGGTGTTAATTTCCGGAACTATTCAACCGATTCGAAAGAATACTTAAATATAGAATGGACCTTTAGCATGTATTAGACCTTTAGTATGTTACCGAGAATCCTCCGCATTTATCGCTCTTTCTCTTAGTGAAAACCGTATCAAAATCCGAAAAGCAAACCGATAAAAAGTTTAGAGAAAAAGACAGACGATGACAGCAACTTGTTTTTGTGTTTATATTGATATTTCCTAATCAAACAAAACATAAATGACAGCGCGTGACGTCATCAGTAGAGACCTTTTTAATAAGAAATGGCTTATTGCTTTTATTGTGGTTTATTAACTACGAAAACGATCAAATAGCAGTTATCTATGTTTATACATATAATAAAATCGTAAAAGAGCTGTACATTAAATATAAAAAAAAAAACAATTTGTACACATATTACGGAGGTCAAAAAAATAGTTTTTAAAATTTATGTCTGTTTGTCTGTGAGTTTGTGCATGCTAATCTCAGAAACGACTTAACTAATTTAAATGCGTGTTCACTGATATTTTGTAGCAAGCTTCCCGTGACATTTAGTGTTTGTTTCATTCCAATCGCTTTACAAAATTACGAGCTATTCCGAATACAACGCGTGCGAAGTAGCGGGCACAGCTAGTACAAAATAATATTGTACATAGTTACTTATCTACTTTAGAGTCAAAAATTTTTCTAAAATGTTACTGGGGCGCGAAAAGTTACGATTACAAGGGCGCGACGTTGTAATGTACCTCATGGCGTAATTTATCTGTTAATTGGAAATGCGTTGCTATTTCTTTCTGCACACCGCAACGTTTTGTGTAGGCATGTATAATTAGCAGGATTAATTGGGTCGGGCCACTTGTGTACATACAGCTTTATGACTTGCAGACTCCTTTTGAAATAGTTTCCTTTTGATGTACGCACGTAGTCAGCGTGATGATTTATCGCTCATTACCGTTCGCTTCGTAATTTAGAAAACTGAAGTTATTTGGGTTAACAGGTTGTGTAAAGTGGCGAGAGATGAAAAATATATTCCACTGTGTCATGTTCGATACTGTTGAAACAATTCATTTGGTTGACTACAATAAGCATGATGACGGTATTAAAGAATCAAAGAATAAATGGTTTTAGAGAAAAATATATGTTGAAAAGAGTCTAAAAAATTACTCATTTTTTGTATTAAAATTGAGATTAATAAGATTTTCAATAAAATAGAAGTATAAACAACTGCAATCGGCCATGTTAACTGAAACACCAATCAGAGCGAATGCCGTCACGCCCAGTAAGTGCCATCGTGTTGCTTGATTTTGCTTTGACAGATGAGATGTCGGTGACGTCACGGTTCATCAGACGCGACGCCATGACACCTAAGAGCGTTTTCGCGCGTAATTCAAAACAGATTTTAAAACACCCAATTGTGGTGTCACCTATCGAATTCAATTTTATTTTCAAACCATATGTCAAAGTGACGTGACTCGTCACTTCAATGAACGTCAGTTAAATTATTTGAATATTGTTCTTACAAAAATTCTAAAATCCCGATTAATAAATGGGGGTGAGGGTAGGAGGTTGAAAAATAGTTTACGTCCTATTCTCAGACCTATTGAATATACACACAAAATTTCATAGGAATCGGTCCAGCCGTTTCGGAGGAGTTTTGTTACAAACACTGTGACACGAGAATTTTATATATTAGATATTTCCTGCAGTAAAATATTTTCAATACAAAATTTTAGGTGATGTATTTATTATTTGCAAATTTGTTTATTTCTTCTTCACAGTTTACGCGTAACAATGTCGGATTCAAGCAAGCGATCGCACGTCTAAATCAGAGGAGTACTGTCAATTGTTTCCGTACGCAAATAAAGATTTACGAAGTAGAAACTGAAGAAGTTAAACGGCTTTAAATTTAGGGGCGCAATCTCCCCCGCGTACGATTCGTTGTGTAAAGAGCGGAGACATCCCTCTAACACACTTTTTACAAGACAGAAGCGGCGATAAAAAATTCAGCACGCGCTTCGTTCCGTTTTTCAGTATCTGCCTGACCCTTTTTACGATATGTTACCAGCGCTGTACAACTTTTGTCATAAGCTTGACTCTTATGAGAGAATTTGGAGGATGGCACATGAATTGCATTTGACCCATTAGATAGTGCAGGCCACATAGCAGAACAGCGGCATTTGTATAAATAGTAATTTGTAAAAAAGCAAAATAACAAAGGAAAAGAAGCAAAAAGATGATTTATTTTTGTGATTTACTCACGCACCGAAACGAATGAATACTAAAAAAATATTCGAGTGATAATTTAATTTACCTACATTTGTTAAGATTTCAACCACTAGTTAGTAACTCGTCGTCTTTAGAGCCGTAGGGTCATCCTAAGCACAATAATTTTAAAGATTATTATGTTTAACATTGTCTGCCTAAAGCTATATGGCCAAAACTAACGATAGACCTATTATTATTGTTATTATTGTTAATAACCCAAATCAACCAGAACAAGAACTAGACCATTTGAAAAATATTCCTTTCTCTTTGATAGGAAATGTACAATAAACGGGATTCGCAAATTTCGCTTCCTTTGAAATGCAAGAAAAAGTTCATTGTATTATTCTCTTTTATGAAAGCAATAAAATATGAAATAGATTGCGTGTTGCGTTGCGCATTTTGTCGCAACGAAGTAAATTGTAAAAGTATAAAACAAACAAAATTTCCCACAAAATGTACTGTAATGAAACATTGATTGCGAAATGGCATGTTTCTAAGTATCCGAAGTGAAATTGTATATTTTTGAACTGATATACTTCGCAAAGAAAGTCCTGACTAGTTAAGATATATTGACAAATCTACACAAAACTATCTGACTATAAGTATAAATGAAACCATTAAGCTACAATATAATCATTAAATTTAAAGTTTGTGCAAAAAGAGATTCCTTTATAAGGTACACTGTTGATGGTAAACAGTAAAAATCCTAGTATACCTATCGTGAACAGGTAAATTTTTCTATACCTATTTACTTGTAAGGCAGACTCCATAAAGTAGTAGTCGATTTAAAGATTTTTTGACAAAATATCAATGATTTAAATTATCTAAAGGCTAAGAAAAGGTGGGAAATAGCTAATAGTCTATTTAAAAGTGGCTACCGTCTCCCCAGCGAAGAAGAGCAGCACAATGAAATAATAGCACGTGTACATGTTTCAGTACGCGGTTCTGAGTAAGGGTCAGCAGTACTCTTGCATCCCTCGGTGTTTCTTGTGTTAGACAACGGTAGCCATCTTACATCAAGTCATACAATTGGTAGTGGTTATTACCGTCAACTATTGTGCACATGTTGCTACATATTATTGGCGTTCTGGCAAAAAAATGGAGCAAATAGACGACATAGTCACACACAATTTCTGTGATGGTCCATGACCATAGATGATGAAAGGATATGTCCCGTTATCAAAAGCTTGTCGGTATAAAAACCTAACCTGCTTCTGTAGATTTAACAGAATTTCCTTAATTTATTCCCCAATTAATGCTATTAATAATAATAATTAATAATTATTGTTCGTGCGGACGGTTTTCGAGTGGACGCCACGGACTGACAAGCGGACGACCACCCACAAAATCGACAACCTAAGGTCCGCAGGTTAACGCTAGATCCAGACTGTTTCTGATTCTGACATGTCTATGTCTAGCAGTAGACGTCTTATGGCTGAGGTAATGAAGAAGATGTCTTTAATTAAAATTGTCTAAATGTATAAATTTCTCAAATGCACTGTAGCTACCGTACTAAATAAAGGTGTGGAAATAAATATATAAACTACCCATTAACGGATGAATTGGAGTAGCTCTGAAAAGAGCTGTTTATCAGCGTGGTTTTATACATTTATTTAACCACTATCGCTGGTTTCACGACGGAGGATGAATGGAAGCCAGCAGCAGTCGTCACAGCCAACGTTTCTAAATTCCGACGCTGTTGATTGTCCTCTTCGACGAGATGTTGTCTCCACGGCGGCGGCGGTGCAAAAGATGTGTGCGCGCGGTCAATAGACATAATGCGCACACCGCGATTTTACTATCTCAGGCAACAGGAACACGTTGTCGCATACTTACATATCTATGGGTATTTCGCCTAGATAATCGCCAAATGCACAAAAAAGAATTGGTGTTTAAGAGGGCACTTTCCAACTCGAACAGCTTACTTATTCCATACTACGTAATTCCATGTTTACTCATTAATTATAAGTCGTAGCAATACATAAAAAACATGACATTTCTGGGACATAATAATTATGAAGGTTTGCATACCAACAAAAAACTGAAATTAATTTTATATCTATATAATTAATTTCTAAAATGTGCAAAATTTGTGACAAATTCTTGTAATTACTGACTAAAATCCAAAAACGTTTTTCCATGGAAACACCCAACATATAATGTACATTTGAAATTGGGATGTCAATAGCAATCACTATAAAGGTTTTTCTAAAGTATTGGAATTGTTGGCGTATGTTTTATTATTTTCGCGAGTTGAATAAGTGGCGCGAATGTGTTGCGTCGCATTCTGTCTTCGGTTATTCGCTTTATAGTAAGTTGAGACAACAAATTCTCCCAAATACCTATTACTGAGTTCCCACGCTCGTACAGCGCCACCTTAATTTGAAAACTATTGGAACCTTTAATAAAACTGCATGTTCTTCTATAGGTATACATTCTTAAAAGTATATTAACGTTATAAAACACAGTTGTTCTTGTTTGTTTTAAATTCAACGTTGGCCGGCTACAAGCTGCGATCTGGAAGTAATAAAAGTAGTTGCTGAGAGCACACATGTCGCGCTCTTGGCCTAACTTTTATTGTTAATTTATTGTACACTTCCTTATTTTATAGCTGCACTTTAGCTTCCTTAAGTTTGTTGCATAGTTATGCATAACATATATTTTTACAAAGTGTTGTTAGGTTTTTTGTACTAGAAGTTAAAAGGGTGATGAAACTCCTAGGAAAATTAAGTGAGTTTACTTAATTTTCAACTGCTAACTTGTCTTAGTTTTCAATGTTGATACTTCTACGTGAAAATCTTAAATGCGGAAGACAATGGTTATAAAGCATTGATTATTGAAGTTATTGTTATGATTATTCGATGTGACTCAGCCTTCCGTTTGAGTCGCATCAGGCATGTTTAGGGTTACGCCAGTGAGAATAGACGCTGTATGTACCACTTGAGTAAAAAGATAGTGCTGGTTGTGGCAAAGCACACTGCATTTTGCAGACAGGGCGCAGTCAGCCCGTTGGATGAGTGGTTAGGGTGCTTGCCTTAACGCCCTGTTCTAGGGTTTCCGGGTTCGATTCCCGGCAGGGTCAACTTTGAAAATGAACTTTTCAAATTTGGCTCCGGTCTGGATCTGGAAAGTAGTGACAGGGCACACTGTGTTTTCGCAGTCATTTGGGCAGCCCGTCTGGCGGCAGTAACCACCCCCTTACAGAAGACCACCGTGAAATAACAGCACGTGTGCTGTTGTGTTTCGGTGAGTGAGTAAGGGATGCCAGAGTCCATTTCCCTATCCACTCCTAATCCCTTATCCTTAATCCTTCTGTAGTCGGCAGCGCACTTGCAGCGGCTTTGGCGTTGCTTGTGTTATAGGCGACGGTAGCCACCTACCATCAAGTGGGCCGTCAACCTGTCTGCCATAAACTTAACATAAAAAGAAGTCAATTTTCAACCAAATTGCCAGTTACCACTAGTCTCAGTAGTTCGGTTATTAATCCAGTGTCCGGACTTTTTCAGTTTCAGTAGTTCATTGAGAAATATCAACACATGTGTTGTTTTATTTCGGGAAGAGATGTCAAAGACATTCCGGTATATTCTCTCATCTTCCCACTTATGTTGTGTTACTTACCTGTGTTTATAACCACCTACCATTAAGTAGCCGGTCACCCTTTAATGTGACCTTTAATATTAGCAGAGAAAAATTCGAGTTAAATTATTTTATGTGTGAAGTGAGATAGAATTATAGCTTCTTTATTATTTTTGCGACGTCTTTGCAGTACACTCGTAGAATTTCCAATAAGACAAACATCCGACTGCAGCTCCAAAGAGAGTAATGATTTTTAGGGTTCAGCATCTAGAAAGCCCTATTAGTTTCACACTAACTGTCTACAATCTGATTGGTTCACATATTTTCTCGAGAACGCATAGATTTGTAAAGCTGAAAACAAATAATATACTTAAAACTCTACGGTTTTAGACACGAAATTAAAAATTTAAGATTGAATCTAAATCAAGTAGTAGTAAATACAGCGATCGTAAGTCATAAATTGGGCAAAGCGTGATGTGGCAGTAAATAACCTAAGAAGGGATGCCAGATCCAATCCCTTTTCCCTATTTTATGTTCGATGAAAAATTATTATAAAAAACTTTAGTATGGGTATAGTAGTTTTGGACAGTGAAGGTCCAAAAATTACTCGTGGGTTTTTTAAAAATTACATCATAAATTATTTATATTTCTAAATTTATTAAAAAAAATTGAGCCTAATTGACAAAAAAGTTTAATTAACACGACGCCGCCGCCCGGACCGGTGATAGTATTTTTCGTGCGTTTTTCCAGTTTAATATGCTGTAAACAATTAAATAAAAACATAAATTAAATTCTGGCCTTCAATTAATAAACATGTACAAATTTATGTATTATTTTATAACAAAATGACAGAAGTTCGTATAACACAATGCCAAAGCGAAATTTATAACGAGTTACGCCGAGTATCTCGTTATATTAGTTACGTATATCGTTAATAATTTACATTTATTTATAACGTAATGCTGTAATGCAATAAATAAAAATAAATCAAAAATGGGTGACAGCTGTCAACTTTTCACCTGCCAATATGGCAGATGCAGATTCCTATATCGATAGGGCGTTATGAAGCATTTATACGAATTCGACCTATGTAACTATAGTTGAAATCATGGTCTCTGAAAGATTACTACGATCTTCGATGACATATTAAGTCGTGTGAATCCGCAGTAGGCTAGTGTTGTGGACTGGTAGCTCATACAACCTCTCGCTGAGAACAGGCCGCTGTATTTAAGAGTAAGACATAATATATATTTTACATATTCCATCCAGTGTGCAAGTACAACGGAACCCTCAGGACCTACTCGCGTTGGTTCATTTTTATTATTTCATTGTATAGATGTCAATACTAAGGTCGAATGTTGACTTGTTTCAAGCGAATTACTTTTAATAAGACTGAAGCTTGAATTTATTCCAAGAAATAATCATACAAAGTGGAGAATGTTTTCTTTGATGTGGCAACGTTTCAGACGGCATCTGGGATACGTCTTTCACATGTCGAAGCGACCGAAATGATCCGCGATTTAGCGGATCAGCGTTCTGTTTACAATTTAGTGAAGAGTTTGAATATATAAATTTGTTACTTAGTAAAGAATGGGGTCACACGTCTCATTTTTTATATAGAATTGAATTTTAACTGGGGAAATATACTTGTTATATATTAATCCTCGGCTACTGCGACCACTCGCGGCGTCCAGCACTGCATAACACTCGATACAGCGCGGTAACATATTATATAAATGCGTAGCTATTGAGTTGAATTAATAAAAATTAATAAAAATTAAAAATTAATAATGTATCTGGTATTCATATGTTTAAATTGAATAATGTAATAGTATTTAAGGTAAAAAATTTAAAAGTAGACAAGATCAAGAGAAATAGAAGACAAAAATGTAAATAAAAATAAAACCTGCTCCCAAATCCCGTAGATAAAAGATAACAAGTACAAACTAATTAGATAGATTGAGTAGAGTATACGGGAATCCCACCCGTTATAGTATGAATGTGGACGAATGATAGAAAAAAAAAGTATGCTGAATGGAAGTGCGAGAAGAATTAATGCGAGAACTAGTATGAAAGAGAACAGTAGACACCGGCTGCGGCTTCGTGCCGGAGGTTATTAGAGAAAAAAAAAATCACAAAAAAAAAAATTAGTTGACAACGAAACCATCCCTCAGCTAATAGTGAACAAAAATTTTATATAAAATATGGTCAAGCGTCCTCTGGCCATTGAACTTATAGTTATTTTATGCAGATGTAGAGAGATTGTAATAAAACCATATTGTGTTAAAAATATACTGCGTCATTTGGGCAACCCGTCTGGCGGCAGTAACCACCCGTGAAATAACAGCATATTGTCGTTGTCAAACCAAAATCTGCTATGTGCTAAAAGTATACTTTTGAGATATTGACAAATGAAGTTTTCCTGAAATTTTTTTTATGAAGGTTTATTTAAAAAAATAGTATTTTATTAGTAACTTAGGGTTATTACACGTAAACTTATTGATCTTTTAAACATGCAAATTTAACAGTTTATTTGCAATTTTAATAACAGAGTAAATTTTGAACATATCAGATTCATGCTGCTTCATATAGAATATTTAATTAACAGGTCGTAATTCGACAAATAGTGCTCATAAGCACTTAGCAGATCTTTTATACTATAGATAAGGCACTGAACTATTCACCTAAGTCACTAAGGTTAAAATGTTGAAATCTCAAAAAAATGCACATAGCAGATTTTAATTTGACGACGATTTGTGTTGCTGTGTTTCGGTGAGCGAGTAAGAGATACCAGAGACATTACCCTAACCCTTCCTTATCTCTTATCCTTATTCCTAATATAGTCTGCAGCCCACTCGCAGCACCTACGGCGTTGCTCGTGTTATAGGCGACGGCAGCCACCTACCACCAAGTGGACCGTCAGCCTGTCTGTCGACCTTAATATAAAAATTAAAAAAAAAAGACAGAGACATCAATAGCGAAACTCAAATTCCTCTAGTGGCAGGACTTGATATGGGTAATTAAGAAAATCTAGTAGCGAAACCAATGGTTCTTATATGGCAACACATTTAATTTTTTATGTATTATATATTCACCTAATTAATATTAAAATACATAAAACGGCTAAATATTATATTACTGAAATAACATTATTATAACTTTTCTCAGAAACTTTTAACGTTTTCTCTCAGAATCTCAAAAATTTAACGGTTCCATTGAACCACCCATGCAACCGTCTCCGTTGGTATTTTCAAATGTGTTACCGCAAATGGCCTTTCGTAGTAATCTTTGACTCAACTTCATAATGGTTACATCAAGTAGATACGCATTCATGCAATATTTAATTAAAATTTCTATTTATTGAAATAAATAAGAATGGTCCATGTCCATATATTTTATGGACATTGAACCCACCTTTTGTATTATACCGAAAAATGATAACAGCGATAACAGGAAGATGCAAATCGAGCAGGATTCGAAATTGAAGTTCCCATATTTTTTGCTTGGATGTGTACAAAATGCAATCGAAAGGAAGCTCAGTAGGTATTAGTTTAGACGATCTATACAAGGCAACAAGTTATACAACTTGGTCTAACTTCGGTCGCATGAAATGTGGCATAATGTCCCATGTAATTTAACTACCATAATTTAAACTAGACTGTTTAGTTTGGAAGCTAATGCGATATTAATGATATTCGCATTAATTTGCCCTACAGGGGTCGTATAGAATGAGGTCGCCAAGTTTTAACTAGTCGACTGAATAATTAATTACGCACCTACAATATTATGTTGTCGTTATGCGAACAGGAGATAATAGGAATGTTTTTCTTGTCTTAAGCCTCAGTTCACGTTTTTTTCTAGACGGTTGTAATCGTTACAGGAGTTGTTCGGGACCGTCCGATACGTAGTTAGTCTGGAGATTTATTATTTATATTATAATACTCCTTTTAGATGAAGTCTAGCCGTCGTATTTATACTTCGTACGCATGTAGTTTGTTTCTTGTAAATCCCACAGTAACATTTTTCCAGTATAAAAAGTATCGTCATCACCAGCCTGTGTCTCTCCTACTGGTGGATGTAGACTTCTCCTAAACTCACAACCACACACGGTCTTCTTTGCATCCAGTCGCTTCCACCCTTCAGGGCGTCCCACGCTGCGCTTACCAATACCTGGCCTCCAGGCCCAGTCTCCTATGTTAATCCAGGTAATAAACTATCTGTGTGCCAAATTTCATAAAAATCCGTTTAGCCGTTTTTGCGTGATTGATCTATACTAATATTATAAAGGTGAAGAATTTGTTTGTTTGAACGCGCTAATCTCAGGAACAACTGGTTCGAATTGAAAAAATATTTTTGTGTTGGATAGTCCATTTATCGAGGATGGCTATAGACTATATAACATCACGCTAATACCAATAGGAGCGGAGTTTCAATGAAAAATGTTGCAAAATCGGGAAAATTTATCGCTTTTGAGAACTTCCGTTTGCGCTGTAAACGTTTAAAGTTACGTAAAAATGATGTATGACGGAATATTCTATAAAGAGACGCGGAAGAAGTCGCGTGCAACAGCTAATAATATAATATTTATAATATTACTAAGCAGGATATATTGGGATTTTTTCTAATTTAAATATAGGTTTTTAAGGCAGGCTGATAGTAAACGCGATGGTAAGTGGCTATTGTCGCATATTAATGTTACGATTGACTATGGAACGTTTTGAAAAAAGCGTTGGCCCCGGCCGAAAGTCTCGAACGTTCTACCCTAACGATGGTAGCCACGCACCTTCCAGACTAGTGTCAATGGAAATTGGTCCACATAGAGTTTACGTTTCAACAGAAATAGCATTCCCGAACTTTCAATGGCTTGACATTGCTTGGTATCTTCTTTACATTTTCTGTAAAATTCGAAATACATCGAGGCGTTTGGCGCCAAGTATAAATAAGAGTGCGGCCGGCCGAGATGAGTTAATTGGGCGACAACCAGCGATACGAAAGCGACTCATCGGAGCTTTTGCGACAGTGAACCGCAGTGAAGTTTTCTGCGACAGTGAACGAGCGACATATAAGGGAATCATTGACGACTTTTGGCAAGTTTAACGGTTTCATTGAACAAGTTTGGTGATTTTGGCAGTCATCTTGGTTTGTGAAAACAAATCGATCCTTTCGCCCTTACACGGCACTTTAACTCGTCCCGCACGTAACACTAATATAAAACAAGCTATGGAGGTTACCAATACACGCTATGGGAATGCACTCTCGCATCCCCTACTCACCAAAACACAACAGCACACGTGCTCTTCTTTTATGGTGCTATTCTGTAATTGTACAGGGATGGTAACTGTCGCAAGATGGGTTAAACAGTTTATGACTTCGGAACGCAGTGTAGCTTGACAATTTATTAAGATAAGCTCTGTACTAATATTATAATGAGGTAATTTCAGAAAAAAATCATTCTATATTTAAAATATTGTGTACAAAAGCCAGTAAATATATGAGTAAACCTACTTGGGATTACGTTTGCGATCCGAAGTCAGAGACGCAGGTTCAATTTCGGTCGGGCTCCGAATCCCGTTCCAATTCGAATTGGGATTAGAATTATTTATAATTCGTCAAAGCTAATAACATTCAAAGGCACGTAAACAAATCGAAACTTTGAGAAGATTGGTTTATCGGAAATATCAGAAATTTATAGATAAGAGTTCTGTCGTAAGTAGTAACTTTAAAATGAGACAAGTAATAACAAATATTCCATCAATAGAAACAAAATTGGAACAGATTTCCATTTAGTTCTCTGGTGGAACAAAAAGTGTATAACTACATGGAATAGACCAAACTGAGTAAGCGATACTTACCACCCCATTAAAAGGTCATCCTGAAATATCATCATGTGAGATTTGTTATTATTATAGTAAGAGAGATGCCACAGAATCCCTTTGGTGTTGCATAAGTTTATATGTAGTAACAAACTTACGATGGGCCGCGTGGAAAAAATAATCTAACGAAGAGCAGCAGCCCACGTCAGATATGCCCACTTGCCCAGCCCTTTCCTAATGAAGGGCCTTCCTTTCCATAACTGCAACTCGATATAGCTGTAAATTGTGGATAAGAAATTGCGTCTCAGCACGGTATGTGAACCTTGGCAATACTGGTCGTAGAACTTCGTCTTAAGGCGCCAATCGGGGAATTAGCGATGAAAATATATGATAAAGTTCACCGGATGCTATCCAGACTAATTACAACTATGTAGCTGTTAGATGATTATTTGTTCAAGGTAAAAGTTTATTTCTGAACAATTTCATAATTTCATATTTTTGACTTTTTTTATATATAAGGTCCACTTGCATGTAGGTGCTACGCCACGGATGCTCCAATTGCGCTGCCTTCAATAGTAGAATTGAGGATAAAGGATTAGGAAGCGGGACGAGGAATCTCTTACTCACGCACCGAAACATGTCACCACATATTCCGTTACTGTTATTTCACGGAGGTGTACTCTAAGCTGTTCGTTAGAGGCATTGGATTACTGCTTAGTTAACAAAGAAATCGTGGTGCAAACCGCAGACGAGAAGTGTATGTTATGTCCCCATACCAGTCCAGAGTCTGGTGGTCTAAAAAAACCGAACAACCGAGTTTTTGTTGCACAGTAATAAAGAGAGCGGTTGGATTGGCTGAAGAAAAACCACCCCTTACAGATCGTTGTCCCCTTAACCTCTCGAGTCGGCAATTATGTTTACAGGCTATGCTAGCTTGCCGGCCAACCTAAATCAAGCAAAAATAGTAACTATTTGGAAATTTCGTTTTTAAATATAGAATTTGTTTACGGCTTTCTTGAAGACCATGGTTTCGCATGGTCAACTTGTCTCTACCATTGTCTTCTCCCTTGGTAGAGATGTGTCAACTTTTGACTTGTGCTCCGTTGCCACGAACCTTATTATTAGAGTAAATTTGTATAGTTAGACAAAAAAAAATTGTTGTTAAGGACGTAATTACGTTTTTGACGCGCTCGAATTCAGCTAACTGCGCCAGCACACTACAGCAACACGCACATTGAAGCCGCACGGTGCACTTTGGAACTTGTCGTTCTAATTATTTAGAAAAAAAGGCGATACACCCATGCTTTCATGACCGCGTCTGAGCGGGGAATGGCGAACGAAACCTACGGCGAAAGAGGTCGCAGTGCGATCCCTTAGAAAAATGTATGGAGAAAATATAGTGCGTTTTTTAATATCTATTCTTTCTCAGAAAGGAAAAAGTAATTTATTTCAGTACGAAATAATAAGCTAGACGTTTAGAAGACTGTATAAGCTACAATTTCTTATTATTTTCATGTTAAAATATGCAGCGAATTTAGCTATTTATGTACCTATCCAGACACCATTTTTCGATATTTTTAGCGATTCTTGCGATGGTGAAAATGTATTTATGTGAAAATTTTGTATTGGGCTGCCCAGTGTTTATTAGCTATCTTTAGAGATGAATACATTACCTTTTATTTTATACCATGGTATCTCTACAGTTGTGCTTCCTGGATATATAAATGGTACCGAAAAACCATTGATATTTGTGAATAGGTCCTTAAATTTGTAGTTAGTACCTACAGGAATTATATATTATCTTGCCTTTGTCGAATGTATCAAGTAGAACGCTGCACGTGCATTTGGTTGTGCAACTTTAATACACGTTGTCATCCATCGTTCTTCAAATTTTTAGAAGTAATTTATAATAATGGTTATTAAACCAATTAAATTTAATGCAATAAATGAATATTACATTTTGTTAAAAAATATTTTAAATTATATTACGTTTATTAAAAATTTTAAATCATTCGTGAGATATTTTTATAAACTCCCCTTATTATAGATAGCATCCGGATTATTTCATTTTAGGGTACTTTAATTGTCAAATTGTATTAATTATATTTTGATTATTCAAAAATTGTTGGTTAACATTTGCTACTATTTTGCTGTATGTAATTTACCTACTTGATAAGTTTCGTGGCAACGGGGAAATCTTTGTAGGTATTTTTTTTAATGTTAGATCGGCAGACAGGCTGAAGGTCCACTTGATGGTAGGTGGCTACCGTCGCCTATGACACAAGCAACGCCAAAGCTGCTGCAAATGCGCTGCCGACTACAGTAGGATTAAGAACAAGTGACGAGAAGGGGATAGGGAAATGAGCTCTGGCACCCTTACTCACTCACCGAAACACAACAGCACACGTGCCATTATTTCACGGTGGTCTTCTGTAAGTAGGTCCTTACTGCCGCCAGACGGGCTGCCCAAATGACTGCGCTACTTTCCAGATCCAGACCAGAGCCAAATTTGAAAAGTTCATTTTTCAAAGTTCACCCTGCCGGGAATCGAACACGGGAACCCTAGAACAGAGCATTAAGGCAAGCACCCTCACCACTCATCCAACGGGCTCGTCAAAAAATATTAGTTTGACGGTCAAATTGAAACTTTGCCACGTGGCAACGGAGCATAAGACCCAATTTTTAGTACACTTGTCTACCGGTTGTGCCAAGAAACTTCGAAAAAATATTATTTTCAGATCCACTTCTCGCCATTATTAAAAATGAAAAAAGTGAAAATGTCTCCCACAAATGGAGACAATGGTGGAGACAAGTAGACCTTGCGATAGAACCAGAATTTTTACTTACCAAGACAGGTTCAGCATCACTGGAAATTTGAGTGGGCGTGACAAGAAATCATTATTAGGGGATCTATCTCTTTCCATTGTTCAATGTTTACAAATACTTACGAAATTTGTAATACGAAACTACATTTAGATATTTTCTTTGTCACGAATATTTTCTTAGAAAACCACTCTTCATTATTTACATTTTCCTTAGTTTCTGACTGAAACACGTGATGAAAGGAAATAAAGAATTCTCTTCAAAACAAAATAGAAATGAATAAGAATTTTAATTTTCACATATGTTTATTCCCAATCTTTGGACCCTATAATGCTTTAAAACTAATAATAACATAAATACAACACCGCAATTAGTCAATTAAATATTGAAATTAGGAGAAGTCCTAGCAGCTTCGACGATAACAACGCTTCAATTGTAAAACGAATTTTATCAACATCGACATAGATTACAATTTAAAATAGCAAATTCGTTTTACAAACGAACATCGCAGAAGCGTATAATAACTCTACAAAGCAAAGTTCAAAGATTCAACTGTCAATTATCTTAACTAACTTCAGTTATTCTAATCTAAACACCTATTTATTTCTATTTTCCCAATATTACAAGGAATATTGATAACAAAATAATTAAACATCGACTTTGTCTATTGCGAGAAACAACGAATAGCAATAAATTATGCCTAACTAGAACGGGACGAGTTTGTTTATTATAAAAATTATATTGAAAAAAATTGTTCGCGTGGCCGATAATGGCGCAACGGTGCGGGGTTTTCCATTCAATAAAAACTTCGATTGAGAATGAGCTCAAATTTATTTCAATTAACAATGACGTCTCCAATGCCACAATACTTCATGAAGTAAGAAAAGAAAATTAATGAACATCTATAAAAGTTAATAATAATGATAATTAAGCTAAATTTATCACTATTTTTACATGTCATTATGTTTTCCTCTTAAACCACAATAACACTTTACCGTCTGCTCTAAAAGCATTAAAATGATTCAAGACACACAAATCATCTAACAATTAATTACTTACTATAATATGTTTGTTTATTTATTTTTTGCTCGATATACAAATAAGATCAACAATGCGTTAACTCGTCGCCAAAGTTAAAACAAGGGCCATCAATTAATACTGAATCAGAAGCAAACCGTTAAAAGTATTTTGGTAATTAAGCCATAATAATTATTACTCTATGAATAACAATAAAATAATAATGTAACATTTAAAATCTATATATATATTATTATTATTTATAAATAAAAAAAGAAACTTGCGCGACACTACTCGGGGACTATGTTATCATGAATACATTTTAAAAAAAACACAATCTAATTCACATTTAATATTTCATCAAAGTACGAAAACAACACTTAGTATTTGATACTCGGAATCCTTATTCTGTCTCTTTATTCTATTCATATGTATCTCTTACAATTATTAGTATTTAACTAAATTTAATAAGGGGCACAGAAATGATATGTTTCCGATGCACGGCGTTTGTGTGATACCGCTTCACTTAACCTAACTTGCAAGGCGATACTATACACCCCTACCGACTACCCCCTATCACATGTGGGCCAATGTCACGCTCAGTACTAACCACCCCATCGCCCAATTTCATAGTAAACATTAACAAAATTAAGTCTTTTGTAGGTAATTTTTAATAAATGAAAACTTTAAACTCGACCGAAATTCATTGCGTCCAATAAATAGAGAAGTCACAGTGTGATATTAAAATTATAAAGGCGTGACATGTAGCCGATTGCACATAGGTAGCAACAAGAGAGAATACAGAATAAACGTCTCTATGAAACCGCTCTTTAATCTAATTACACATTAATATTTATTACACGATGATATGTTTCGAGTAGTCCCGCAAAAGGTGCCGTGTCCGCAGCCACTGGACGTCTCTTACTCGCTATCTACGGTTGCTGGACGGAATCATGGCGGCGTCGGCGTCCCTTAAAAATATTGACACGCAGCCGCCATTTTAGTATAACGTGGCTGTACAAAATGGCCGACCGGACGCGCGTAGAGGTAAATCAAAATTCTTCCCCTTTGTGATGGCTTCAATAAAAAAGTAGAATTATTCATAGCGGATTCTTTAAAGTTTAAAGAAGCCATCATAAACAGTAGTGACAATCGAAAAGAAAAAAATAATCTCTTCGTTGTATTTTTTTAGTCTGCGTTCCGAGGACGCCGAACGCCAAAGGTATGGGAGATCACTACATTATTACACAATTACTTATAATTTAGCATTACATATCGAAATAAATAAGTAAACACTGACTTAGCTTAATTATTATAACCGACATTGAATTAATTTAAAAATATTTCAGAGAATTGAAGACATTCAAAAGTGACGAAATCATGTTGCAAGGTTGTGGATTTAGTTTATTTTATATTATTTTTTTTTTATTTTAACACAATGTTTTAAAACAAATTTATCGTCGTACAAAAACGTTACTGCCAGTATAAGTGTGCCTACAAAATACAAATTTGGTACTGTCTGAGGTTAGTATTAAAAATTATGTATACTCTTTCTTTGGTCTATTAAGCCACGACGCTCGGTACATTGTGAACGATATAATCACTATAAACAACGTATAAAATTTTGCTAAGTCAAAAATTGACGAAATTTCTATTAAATATTGACTAAGAGAATTTCATAAGAATTCACATGCGGAACCTCTGGCCACTAATGGCCGACAATACGCACGGAGGAATCGCCTTAAGAGCGCAGCGTGCGGCGCGAGGCCGACGAATTATATAGATTTTTGTCGCGTCAACATTTCAAACCCAAACATTTCAGAATCTTACTTTAATAGCCTAAGCAGGGATATTTTTTTTTTACTTTTTTTAATCAATTTTTACATGTTTACATCAGCAGAATACGTCACTAAATATCTATTAGGTAATATTATATAATAATAATAAGATTTCATTTTTGGTTTATTGCTATCTCGCACTGTATGTACTTACGTCGTCACCGAGTTTCAACAAAACATTTCATAGGTAACTAAGTATTCCGATCGCGATAGACAACTAGCTAAAAATAAAAAATATATTAATTTTTATTTCTCATTAATCCTAACAATTCATTTATTAAAATTCATTTACGCCGTTTCATTATTTCGTAAGATTGAATTTCATTACTGAATAATGTAAACCGCGTCGATTCGCTACAATAAATACCCTTACCTAGGTTGACGGTATTCACCTAACGATTATACGATAAAAGTAACTAGACACTAAGTTATTAATTAGATTTAAGTATTACCAAAAAGCTCGTCCAAGCATGCAGATAGTAGAATAATTGTTTCACTATTCACCGTTGACGCGTAATGCCTCAACTTATTAAATTACATTTAATTCATATAATGATTACATTTAGATTATTTAATTCTCATAAGGCCAAGGCTAAATTCTCGCAACAACACTGAACTCCCTATATTTCGATCGTTCGCCGGATACGCACAGACTTCTCGGTCCGACACCGTCTCGAAATATTTCAACAATCGGAGAGCAATGAACACAGAAGATCGAGTTGAAAATATGAAAGAATAGAGAGGTTCTCGCAAGGCACATGGAAAGGAATAGAGATGTTATGCATTAGCGTCAGGTCACACCGAGAGGCGGCGCGGAGCGATCATTTTAAATTAGCAATGGAATATAGAGCTTGTTTGCTGCGACGAAAGGTAGGCAGTTCAGTGATACGCAGCGCGACCTCGTGAGATGCATAGCGTATTCACTGAACTGTATATGTATACCATTTTGTGTAGTGGATTAGTTCTGTGCGCGCGGCGTCACATCTCGGTGTAAGATGACCATTAGGCTCGAATTATATTATGCGTCCGTTCTACGAGGCGGCCGGGACGCTCCGCTGTGAATTTGTATGAAAATATACGTGTCGCGCCGAGGCCGAGGCCTGGCCGCTCCGCTGTGAATTCGTATGAAACTGTTCGTATCGAATTATATATACGACTAGCGACCCGCCCCCGGCTTCGCCCGGGGTGCAATTTTTATATATATAGAACATTCCCCGTTTATCTCTCTTTCCATTAGTGAAAACCGAATTAAAATCGGTCTACCCGTTGCCGTGACCAAGGGAAATGGGGATTCATTTTTATATATATAGATATATCGCGTATAATTCGATATATCGTATATATCGAATTATTCGCGGCCGCTCGGCGCGACAGATACATTTTCATACAAATTCACCGCGAAGCGGCCTGGCCGCTTAGTCGCTCGAATGCATATAATTCGAGCTTTAATAAACGCGTGAGACGGTGACGTAGCGAGAGACGGACGTCGGACGACATAGGATAGTTCAGCAAGGTATTGCACTCCACAGCAAGCGGCACCGAGGGGTGTTGCAACAATTTCAATTACAGGTAGTAAGGTTCGTAAGACCAACACTAGAGTGCCAGCGCTTTAACGAGTGATCAAATATATTATAAAAATTGCTACGAAAGTATTCAGGTAAATATAATTTGAAACACTTAGAAGTGAAATTCATTTTATAATATGCTAACATTTATCGAGGCTAAAACAAAATTATAGTAATTATTACATACAACTTCAATTAAAATCATTCAACTTGAAATATTATATTCAACAAAACGTAATCTTTCTATGAAGGGCACCTTTGGTTTTTAGCTTATTCGAATGAGACATTATCCTAAAAACGTTTCAATTTCTGTCGATACACTATTTTTCCATAACAAACGAAATTGCTTCGTAAAAATGAATCCACAACTTCCTCCTCATTCATTAAGTTATTAGTAAATAAATCTTATATATATTATACAATAAACGAATAATATTAAATAAACGGTAATCCATTAATTACATTTACAGATAATTTCAAATTTCAAATAATCATTATATTTAGTATCATTAAAAACGTTGAATAGCAAACATGGAATGTCAATAATAATACAAGTAAATAATTAATTTGGTTTAAAACAAAAAAACATACCACACCCCTAAACGTTTCGAACGAAGATGTAAAAGGAAAGGAGATGAGCGCTTTACCATTACGTATTTACAAATATATTTGTATCTGTTGGGTCCTCGTTTCAGTGAATAGATCCTTATCCCGCGAACGCTATTGTTGGTAGCACGGACAGATGCCGACGTCGTCTCGGTATACGGGATCAGGATAGCGCGTCCCTCAGTTAGCTGGTTGTCAAGTGCCGAGAGCCACGAACGAACTAATGCTGTTCGCTCTCTTCTCCGCCTTTGGCTCCCTGGCGAATTCACACAGATCCATATATAATTAAACTCAGTGGCACAAAAAAATATTCTATACAACAAACAGCACTGCTACTCATTAGGGAATGCAATACTGATTCAATATTTTCGGGATAATTTTGCTAATGCCGAAATCTCATGTACCGTATGCGGGACCGATCCCGTGACGATATGCAGGATTGAGAAAAAACGATGTTCTTATGTGTTAAGAATACAAAATTTTGTATATAGTTGCAATGTTTTATGCTTGAACGGTCAATGCTAAAACTCTTCCGATATAGTACTTTAATCATAGATTAATGATTGGTCTCCGCTAGCGCTCCAACCGATATCGCCCGTCTAACAAAAAATAGTCCCAGATGTGCGGCTAATAATTTCGGTAGTGTCATTGACTATTTGTCCTGATGCTTATTTGTGTGAGTAAAAAAAGGTTAAAGCGTAATTAAATATCAATAAATAAAAAAACAAAGTGTAACCTTTTATGTCCCCATCGAGACTGGAGCCGGGGTACGCCGACTTTGGCCTAGTATTACCTAATTGCCGCATAACATTTGTGCACGAGCGGTATCTGGTTGAATCTTATCCTTCTGACTTTACAACTCAATAAACGGTCTTTAAAATTATGCTTGGGACATTTTGGGAATAGTAAACTAAATATTTATTGAAAGTTGCAAATTATCCACAATGATAATTAAAGTGGACATTTTGGGAACAATAAAAATATTTATTTTTGAAATTCCCAAAATATCCCAAATTGGACATTTCTTGTGGGACATTCATTCATTCATTCATTAATCTATGACTTTAATACTTTATTCGATAAGTTTCGCTGCGAAATTATTGTAAATCTTTCAATACCTGTATTGCACGGTATCCAGTCACGAAAACACTGATATTGAAATTATCTTACAGGATTGCATTACCTAGTATCGATCAACTAGTCAGGCAAATTTTACGTGGAGTGCGATGTGCGTGGTGATCCGTTAGTAACATTGACTTCGACTTTAAAACCTATTGCATTTTTCTGTAAATATATAGGTTTCAAAGTTTTCTATTAAACATTATTACACAGAATCCTTAATGTGGTCTAAATGTTGTTATTAATAAAAATAAAACGCAATTGATGCTCAATTTATGTATCAATTCGCATTATTTTCTCGTTTCAAAGAGGAAAATAAAATCTCAATTTTAAATACGAAATTAGAAATCCAATTAAAAAAAAAAGTTTTATCTCCTGAAATACAAAGCACTTACAGTGCAAGTATCAATACAGGGTAAAAAATATGGTTGACATTAATTATCATTTTCAATAGCCACGCAGGTTATTATATTTCGGAACACAACAGTCTAATAAATAAGTCGCCAGTTAAAATTTTATAACACTTAAACGGTTATTTCGTTCGTGTAGTTAGGATCCTATAGATATTGCGATTTTAAATTGAATTACTAAGTGAGAATTATTTTACTCAAATCAAAACTATCATCAGAAATAAACGCTGTTCAACATGGTGTTAGTATTATTGACTATCGAATGTATTTTTGTTCATTAAAATTTAATTCCAAGAAAATGCTAGATCAGAATAGACCTGAACATAAATTCGCTTGTGGATTATGTTTCCTCGAGTAAATTTGTAGGCTCTTTGTGTCCCAACTAAATTCAGTAATTACTAAAAAGGATTTTGTGTAACAACTTGTAACAAAACTTGTGCACGTGCATACTTCTTGTGCGAGAATCCAGCCGTTGTGTGCCATCTTGTGTCTGGCGTATTCGAGATGAATGGCCCCCTCAGAGCTGAGGAGCAGCGCGCCCTGAAGGCGAGCCAGTGCGGTGGCCGCGTCGGTCGGACTACTGAAGTCAACGAACGCCACTGGGCCGCCGCTGCCACCGCCGTTGCCGGCAGTCAGGAGTCGCAGCCGCGTGAACCCCGGGCAACTGTATTACCACACTCAGTTGTGCCCACACCCGTACTCAATTTGTGTTCACGTGTAGGTAGCGCTTTAGGATTTACCGTGTTAATGGCACTTGTGCTCACTGAACTTACGCACGTGTCCACTATAATGACACATGTGTTTATGAAAATGACACGAGAGTGTCATAAATTTCTATACATGTTTTGCTCGTTTTCTTTAATAAACAAAATGAAAATGTGCAACATATATGATATATAATCTATACAGAAGAGATCACTTCGACGCACATAATCAATTAAATGAAGGAGTGACTAAACATAACGCCGTTGTATGACTTAGTGTAATGTAAAGGTGCCATACGACTATATTCGTAATCAGTGTAGAGTACAAGTGTTCATGCTTTGGGTGGAACGGGTGCAGGCTTACATTCTTACACAAACAACAGAACTGAAGACATAACACACGTGTCATTGTCTACGCACTGACATAATATTATTGTAGATTGTTTGTGCAAGATTAATTATAGCAAAATTTAACCTAACATACTTAAGACGATACGAGTGATATTTTGTGAAACATGCACTGTGAACAATTTAACATTGTTATAATCATTTCCATTACAATTATTTAGAATTTCAACTCGATCTGGTATTCTGCAATTTTCGACAATGTTACAAACAACAAGTGCGTTTTCATGCACGTGACATTTATTAATAACTGTAATTTCTCGATTGGAAACATTTCCTAAATTTCTTCGTGTGCATTAAGGATAAAACTTTTTCCAATCGAAAGATTTGACACATCAATCTTATATAAGATAGTTACTCGTAATACGATAATACGATGTGCAGAGATTCAGTCGTACCTGCTAAATATCTCCTTCAGTTCATGTTCGGAGACGAATTGTCCGAGGTTGGCGACGAACAGTGTAGAGCAGGGAGGCGCAGGGTGCGCGGGGTGAGAGGGGTGGCCGGCGTGCGCGGGGGGCGCGGGTGCGTGAGTCGGCACCGCAGCGCCCGGCGAACCCAGCGCAGGCGCCGGCAAAACACACGCGCCTAACGTCAAGGGTGTCTGCACGTACAAGAAAGACACGTTTAATGAAAATATTACTTACTTACAAGTACAAGTGTTACTGACTTAAAATTAATTAAAATTACATTCTCTGTGTTAGTGTCAGTTCACACCGTTAGGCGACGCGACGCACTGATTTTAAGGTAGCAATACAATATAGAATTTACTTGCTACATACAAATATGGCGTCAGCGCCGCGATACGCAACACAAAGTCGCGATACGCAACGCAAAGTCGCGACACGCAACGCAAAGTCGCGATACGCATCGCTTAGTCGTTGAACCGTATACCTTTTTGTGTGATAAATTAGTTCTGTATTGAATTGCTACCTTAAAATGTGCGAGCAGCGTCGCGGCTAGGTGTGAGCTGACGCTTAAAGGGTGGCAGGTAAGGAGATGGTAAACAATAGGTGGTTACTATAGCCTATAAACATAAACCACAAAAGCGCCCAAGAGAGAGAGATAGAGAGAGAGAGAGAGTAAAGAAGTGAAAATAGGAAAATTGATGAGGAGTATGATAAGGTAACAAAGGGCTTAATTACATAAAGCTTAGATCATAATAAAATATTAAAGTCAAGTATATGAGAAAACGTTAATTATAATCATGAAAAAAAAAATCATAAAAGACCATAGAATAACGTCGAAAATAGAATACAAATGTTGAGCTTCCGCCATTGGATGAAATTGAAGGTCATATCATAAGTGAGGTCTAATTATATACAATTTTTTTTTCTTTAAATAATTTGTATAATTTATTTATAACAATAATTACAATAAATACGGAAGCGATATTTATGTTTAATTTATTTATTGTCGTTTTTGAGTAGATAATTTTCATCAAGATCGTGAAGACAAAAATTTTCAGAAGCACCTGTGTATTCATTAATACGACATGTCAGAAGGTTAAAAACAGGCAATGTTTATGATGAAAGTCAAGTTATAGCGATAACAAAATGTAACAACCGGAAAAAAAAACGGTATAACACTTACGTGGTGTGGCCTATCGGCGGCAGCTAGTCAGAGGTAGGAGCGGACTGGCGCCATTTGGGGATGAATGGCGGGATGGACCAGTCCATGTGAGAGAGTCGGTAGTTCTCCTCCGTACGCCAGAGGATGATGCCACAGTTCAGCGCCGCCACCCGGAAAGAATGGACTCGCTAAGTCTGCACAATCGTTGTAACACAATCAATATTAACCTTTTTAAAATTTCATAAATTATCAGCAATGTCGTTCAGCTGTTTTTTGATGATACAAATTAATATATAGCGCACATATTATAATAAAACTGTGAGATCAGTATTACGGCTATAGAAGTTTACTTATTTACAGAGTGCTCAAACATGTTTTCACGCTTGAAAGTGAAAATACTTGTACTGTTGTCTTTGAAATA
Organism: Bembecia ichneumoniformis; assembly: GCA_910589475.2. Classification (NCBI taxonomy): domain Eukaryota; kingdom Metazoa; phylum Arthropoda; class Insecta; order Lepidoptera; family Sesiidae; genus Bembecia; species Bembecia ichneumoniformis. Next base: position 2,840,372 of record OU342531.1, read on the forward strand.
AATAATTCATTGTTAATAATGATAGTAGACAGTGAGTGTATTTCAAACCAACTCGTATTACCATGAAAACATGTAGAAAGTTTACGGCAAGTGGTTAGGAACCCGATAGATCAGACGACATAATTAGCTTCGCGGAGCTAGGCAATGCGTGGTAGGTACGTGTAAGCGATCACAGATACTTGCCCGAAGCGTTCGCTCGACTCCCTGTCGAAAGCTGCTCAGATAAGAGTCGGTGAGGAACGGAGCTCCTTGGGTGGGTAGAGTATGAGAATGCGTCAGAGACTTGTGTGTGGGGTGGGTCGTGAGAGGGTCGAGCGAGCGCCGAGCGGTGTGTGCGTACGGCGGTACTTACGTCCAGTGAGTGGGTGCATCAATGCGGGATGTGCAGCTGGCGCGGCTGTGGCAACTGCCGGCTTCGGCTTGCTGACCTTCGTGTTGCTTTTAGCGAACTCCAGCCGAATCGTTTGCGGCATGTCGGGGTCGAACCGGACGCCCTGCTGTGAACAGCCGCGAGCGACGCGGCGCTCCGATATAATGACGATGGAAGGGTCGGTGTATTGTATGCCCACTGGGGGAGGCTGTGATACGCGGATACGGGACATTTGTGGGCACTGCACTTGATGCCTTCGACATGTGAATAAATCATTTGTATTTCATTTTTACGATTGTATCTTAGGCTCGTGTGATAAATTTAAGGTTTACGTTGACCGGGTCCGCGCCTGCGCCTGCTAAGGTGACGGAACACAGTGCTCGGGGTGTGACATCAAAACCTGTCAAACCGTGGCATGCAGTTGCTTATTTACACCGACACATTACTGTAGGTTCACACTCCGGCATCGGAACGCACGAGCTCCGACTTGACCCGATGTGGTCTGTTCGAAATGTGCATGGGTTTAGCGTAACTTACGATGCGGTTACTCGAGTCAGGAAAATGTTATTTCAAAGTCTACAATGAGAAAAATCAACTATAGTGCTCCTCGGCTGTGTTAAGGCATGTGATGAGAAGAGATTTAGTAACACCGTGCTTTCACATATAATATTTTATTATTTACAATAGCATAATAGGATAGTTGGGTATCTCGGTCCGTTGCAGAGATATTGTTCTTGTATTATCTTATCTTACGTGTTCTGAAGCCATTCATACTGAATATAAGGCGATGAGTGTTTGTGAATATCACCTAGTGTTTAGTTATGGTTTATACTCGCAAAATGTTACAATGTGTTTTGTTATATTGTTGTATCAATATATTCTTCTGCGTTCTTGCTCGATTTAAATATTAATTGAACTTTATGACCGATCCAAAAGTTAACATTCTTCGCAAAATGCACAAAATACAAGAGATAAGTTCAATAAATATTTAAAACTAATAAGTCCTCAAAGTGTACTATAGACATATAGAGACGGATAAAATAACCAACCTGAAGATCTTGCTTTGCTGCTTCAGCGCCAGCTCGGGTATGGAACGTGACAAAACCAACCGGCTAGAAGAAAAAAATATATTAATAAATTAATTCTCCAAGAGTTTCCTGTTTAAAAGCTTTATTTAAAAAGAAAAACTCACCGACGCTGTTTTTCCGTTCTTACTGGTAACCTTAAGAAGAGATCCTTCGTAACCCTGTAAAACACATTATAGTTAGATTGTAGTTAAGAGCTATTTGAGTTCAGCTTTATTTATTAGGTAACTAGTTTCCGCCTGCGACTTCGTCCGCGTTTTTTTAGTCACGGAATGGTAACCGCCGATGACTATCACATACCTCAAACTCCTCCCTCCTAGCCCTCATCGTTTCCGAGATCCCGTCGCCGACTTTTTATCAGATTACAATCTTCAAGTTTTGAGTTTTATTCTGGTGGTCATTAGGGTAGCCCCTCAACGACCGGCTATAAAGGGGAACCCCCACCCCGGTACTCCTTCTGGGAGAACAATTATATCAATGATGTGTAAGTCAGTGGTATTCAGCTTTACAGCGTTATTTATTAAGTATCCGCGCCCCTAAAGTGATGACTCAAAGTTTTTATAGTTATGTAACACGAATAATATTTTTTAATCAATTAACATAAAATGACTTGCGGAACGATAAATATTACGATAGCTAAATTGGAGTTGTTAATCAGCTGGACTGAACAATTTTCGTCAGCACGCCGAATTTTGCTTCTAAGGTGTTTTTCAATTTAGACAATTCGCATTTTAGGCATACCAATATGTAGGTATTTTGAAATTTAGGCAATTTGCTTTTTAGACATGACATTTAGGCATTTTGCTTCATAGACGAATTGAAATTTAGACATTCTGATCAACATCGGATAATTGGAGCTCTGCTGTTTGACTCGCTACTTAAGCTAATTTTTATTCGTCAACTTGACCATGTCCCTTATAAAGTTATATATAAGGGACATGGCAGGGACCCAATATAGTCCCTTATAAAGTTTTGATCAATCGAGACATAATCATATAGCACGATTGATCAAAACTTAATAGATAATTAAAAAGAATATCTACGGATGTTCTTCTCATTATGATTAGCATTTTCTATCGTCTGACAATTAATTGTTTATAAACATAATGTCCTCGTAATTTGTGATGCATATGGTCTAATAATGTAACTTATTATAGATATACCGAGAGCTTTTAAGACAGTACTGGCCGCCATAAATGCGGCGTTAATTTGCATTACTTGGATAAAGTGACGCTGCGCATGGCCCGGGTGGATAGAGTACTTTATCCCACGGACGCGTTATCCACCTAGCTACAACATGGTCTTCTTTAAACGAGTCAGTAGTGCATCTGCATCACCCTGATGTTGCTTGTATCCACAGGCGACTGCAACCACCCACCATCAAGCAGACCGTCGGCCTGCCGGCAACCATTTATCCATACTAATATTATAAATGTGAAAAAGTGAATATGTATGTCGGTCTGCCCGTTACCTTTTCACGCTTTAACTACTAGAACTAGAAATGAATCCTTTTCAGGGTTACAGAAAGGGACCTTCCATCCAGAAAAAATGTTTTGTTTCTGTGGGATCATAAATATAAAAATCCAATGCCTGGAAAAACTTTAAAATCAATAAATTGTAAACGAGCCGTATCTGTGTACATTAAATATAAAAAAAAAAAAAAAAAAAAAAAAAAAAACAAGTTTTACAAGTTGTACCGAGGTTAATGTTGTATGTTACGGAGGTGAAAAAAAAAAAATAGTTTTTAAAATTTTTTGTCTGAAAGTTTTGTGCACGCTAATCTCAGATTTGAGTTTCCCGTAAGATTTAGTGTTTGTTTCATTTCAATCGGTTTAAAAACAAAAAAGTTACGCGCTATACCGAATACCACGTGTACGAAGTTGCGGGCTCAGCTAGTTTTGAATGAGTTATTGCTCGTATATTTTGTCGTGCGTTATATTTTATTGCCGTCGAAATATTCTAGTAATATTTCTAAGGTTATATTCTAGTAAATGATATATAACAAACAACTTTATATAACAAAGCGATCAAACTGGTTAATGAAAAACAGTAATACAATAAGCGTGCAGTTACCACAATTGAATAAAGAACACATTACTAAATTACCCTTCAGAAATGATGCCGTCGTCGTCGTCGTGACATAGGGAAAATTCTATTCAAACATAATATCGTTTAAAAGAAAAATGGTATGCTTTTGTGCCAGGCACCGGTCGTTGGCGTGGCGGCACACGCGATACATTAAAACTACGACCCTCGCTCGAGTTTAGGCACCTTTATGTCTGCGGTACTATCCGTGCCAGCCCGGGAATCGGGTGTAATCCTCCTTATCGGTAGACAGAATCGATTCAATCCGAATATTAGGAATCGGAGCATGACATTTGATATTTACGGTGCAGTAATCCGAATCGAGATCTTTTGAGTCGCGTGACGGCAGCGATGTTGCTCCATGTTTTATTTTCTATCTTGCGGTAAATATTTGGACATTTCCAGGAGTCGAATTTAATGCCATCTACTTTGAGAAATTGCTTCGCGTGTTCTTCATACATTTACGGCGCTTTTATATTATTTACATGGCCCAGGAGGGAAGGTGAATTCCGTGTTTATTTTTTGGAAATCCGTTACATTCGGAATGTCCGTAATTTATAAGAAAAATGCCACTCAAATGGAATTTATGCTCACCTCATATGCTCGGAACAGAAGGTACAACTCTCGGGGCTTCGCGTCCATAGGAAGTCCGCTCACAAACAACGTCCGCACCTATAACAACAAGAACAATTCTTATTAGCTAAATATGTTTATCTTACACTTTATAATATAACAATAAATAGAGAAACGAAAATTGGCACACAATATACAATAGCTATTCTAGAAAACATGTTATTACTTAATTACCATAAACTGTCAGTTAGCTATTGGCTTTGGAAGGAGATTTCGCGTGAAATCAAATCAAATCAAATCGTTTATTTGTCAAAAATAGGATAACAATATCACTTTTTTGAAGTCGATTATATATTTTACCAAGGCTTCGGAAAAACGACCCTGAGAAGAAACCCCGAAAGAAACTCAGGATACCATTCTTTTTGTCATCTTTATAATTATATATATATAACAAATATTATATACAAATCACAGTACAATACTAAACATAGTATGAGCTCAGAATCATTTAAATCCAATAAGCTGCGATTCATATAACCTTTTGTATAAGTTACTAGCGACCCGCCCCCGGCTACGCATTGAGTTGAAATTTTTTAATATCATTTCTTAGCGGATGCTTACGTAATAATATAATCTATGTTCCAAATTTCAACTTTCTAAACTGATATTTAGTCTGGACTGGTACTTGATAAGATAGATAATAATCAATAACGAGGCGAACACAATAGGGAATATGCGTCTAATTCAAAAAAGGCTTAAATATATTTTTAATACAGTTGCTCAAAAAGTGGCGTATTACAGGGATGTATAGCGTTCGGGAAGTGGGCTATTACACACTCGTGCTTTTTTTTTACCTTTCCCGAACTAGTGCGTTTTCTTTCCCAACTGTCAAAATAATGTATATTAAAAAGAAAAACCAACCATGAAGTTTTTACTAAAAATATTCATAGAGGTTTTTATGATTCATGCAAATACGTATATTTCTAAAAATAAGCTACTAATTTGTTTCAATATCAGATTTAATGAATGAGTTAGGTTAGGTTTCATTTCATTTCATCTCATTAAATTTCATTTTCATTTCATATCAATAAAAAAATTCTACTGAAGACTTGGCTGTATGGGCATAGTTTCCTTTGCCTAAAAAAAATCTCTGCTTATATTCTACGGTTGGCGCCATTTTCCAGAAATTTTTTTTGCGAGTTTAGTTGTTTGTTTTATTAAATTGCTTCATTTTTTCGCAACTGTATTAAAAATAGTCGTTCAGTACACGTGCAGAACCGTCATTGCAACTTGTTCCGACTGTCAACCCTCGCCTTCGGCTGCGCCTCGGCTCGGGTAGACATTTGTCGGAACTCTTTGCAATGACAGCCTTTCCGCACTTGTAATGAAATATACTATTTTTTATCAACATTTTTGCTTTAGAATTATGTCTATGTACCTAAATATTTTTTAATATTATTTCTTTTTCGTATGAAAATATAAAAAAAAAATGTGCATATTCCCTATTAGACTTGCAAAGAAATAGGATGGGGTTTCTTTTTATGTAAAAATCAATTCATACGAGCATGTCTATTTATTAACTAACTAGCTCCCGGCTTCGCCCGGAGAGCAAATATATATATATATATATATATATATATATATATATATATATATATATATATATATATATACATTCTCCGTTTATTCCTCTTTCCATTAGTGAAAACTGAATTAAAATCGGTCTACCCGTTCGAAAGTTATGGTTGTACATACATTTCGAAGATCAATTTTTATTTATATAGAAGATTAGCTTTACTCCGCGTCACGCGGGAGCGGTACTTTTTTCTGGATGAAGGTACTTTTTGTACCACTGAGAACTATATGCAACGTAACGTGACAAACAAATAAACCCACTTTTGCATTTGTTAGTTAGATTTCAAGCGCCATTTGAATCTTGCTTTCCATTCCAATCTAACTTACATTCGTTATTGGACTACAATAATAGTGTTAATTATTGTTGCTTAGCGATAATGTCAACATTAAGAAATAGTGCTCTGTGTATACATTAGTTGTACATCCACACATAACATCATATCACATCGAGTGCATGTTAATATTTTTTTAATGTTAAGATCGGCAGACAGGCTGACGGTCAACTTGATGGTAGGTGGCTACCGTCGCCTATAACACATGTAACGCCACAGGTGCTGCAAGTGCGCTGCCGACTACAGTAGGATTAAGGACAAGGGATAGAGAAATGGGCTCTGACATCCCTTATTCACTCACGGAAACACAACAGCATACGTGCTGTTATTTCACGGTGGTCTTCTGTAAGGGGGTGGTCACTGCCGCCAGACGGGCTGCCCAAATGACTGCGAAACGCAGTGTGCCCTGCCACTACTTTCCAGATCCCAGACCAGAGCCAACATTGAAAAGTTCATTTTCAACGTTGACCCTGCCGGGATCGAACCCGGGAACCCTAGAACATAGCATTAAGGCGAGGGCTCATCCAACGGGCTTGTCAATATTTGTATAAAAACTTTTCCTTATACATAGCCGAACTAAAGGCACAACTTGAAGTCAGTTGTTTTTAAATGTAGCCCATTTCCTCATCTCCCTCAAAGGAAATCCCGATATTTTTTTACAAAGCCGCACAAAGGAGGCACGGGAATGTTTCTATTCAGCCTCTCGTGGCCGATTCTTTCATCGCCTTTGTAAACGGTGCAGCGCATTAATACGGTGGGTCCATTTAATGAAATAAAACAGAGGTCGTAATGGCGGCGCGATTTGGCGAGCGCGGGAAATGGAGATTAATTGCTGGTAACACCAGCCGCTGCCGACGCTGACGCCATCTTGTTGCCTACTTTATTTATGCGTCTGAGTTTCCCTTTTCAATTTTAATGGTATATTTAACAAAATTCGTCAGTTTCTTTTAATAATCGTCTATAGAGTATCTCTCTATTATTCATAGTGTGCATTAGTTACTTTTGTACTGCAAGTGCAAATATTACCATTAGGTTACTACCGAAGATGATATTAAATTATCATAAGTTTATGCTTGCGTCGTCAACAGAAAATTTCAGTACTACATTACAGTACTGAGTGGGACTCAATACTGGAGTGAAAAGGTATACTGGTCTGTTGCACCGCATACACGTGTAAACAAATTTCAAACATTATTATTCAAATAAAAGTTACGAGAAAATGTATCTTTTATTTGTTTTTATGTTCCATCAACTTGCTTGGAACATAAAAAAAAATCTATTGAATTTAAAACAAACCGAAAAGCTTTCATCGACAACTATTCGTGTGTAAAAATGTAGGTACATGAAATGTTTGTTCAAAAGTAAATAGATTTTTCAGTTTCCATTGATTTATATACGGAATTTTATCAACATTAGACCACTTGCAGCATAAAGTGGCGTTCGTATATTTTATAGCGACCGTCCCCCGGTCACTGCTAGAATGTCGGACCTTTATGCCGGCTATTTTCCGGTCGAATGCACGAGAATTCCCAGGTTCGACGATATATATGATGTTTTTACATCCAAGTCCAACATTTTTACTTTGCCATTTTTAAATATCTTTTTCAAAATAATTTATGTAAAATTACCATGTATCCATCACAGAAGTATTGTCGCATTTAGTCGGCTGTCGATAGGTTCATCTGGAAAATGTCTCTTTTCTCGTGACCGAATTTGTTTTCCTTTCATCCGTCCCGTTTATATTTATCGCAGTTGAAGAATGTCTGCGGTTGGCGTTTTTGGTCATTTCCAATATGAACGTCCTGTATGATAAAATACAGGACTCGATTGTTCTCACTCAGCCGTCTGATTTGCCCAAGGTAAGTATATTCCTGTGGCCTAGGACATTTAAACCACTATGGCATATGGCGCTGAAACGTGTTCTCTAACTATGGGCCTCGTAAGAAAGCTCAATGTCGCTCAACGAGCTATGGACAGCACTATGCTCTGGGTTACACTGCGAGATCGAATAGGAATGAGGAGATCCGTAGAAGAACGAAGGTTACCGACACACCGACAAGTTACCGGATTAGTAAGTCAAGTTACCGACAAGTTACCGGATTAGTAAGTCAAGTTACCGGATTAGTAAGTCAAAGTGGCAGTGGGCCACTTTATTAGTACCGAGAGCCGACGGCCGCTAAGGCCGGAAGGTTTTCGAGTGGAGGCCACGGGCCAGCAAACGCAGGGTAGGACGTCCACCCACGAGGTGGACAGACGCGGGTCTACGATGGATCCAGGCTGCTTCTGATCAGTCCTTTTGGAAAATTAAGGCCTACGGTTGAGATGACGAAGTATTCCTCCATAACTTCGATATCTCTGAACCAACCGGTTTGACAAATGTTTGTTTGATGTGGATATTTTATTGCAATATAAATTATGCAATAAAATATCCAATATGATGATTTATGGTGATTTTTACCACCCACATTGTTTTATTTTTCATATTTAATTTTCCTTACCCTAAGGTTGCCTGGAAGAAATCGCTATAAAGCGATAAGGCCGCTTTTTGTGCTATTACTTGCTGTTTTTTATTCTTTTTTATGTATTATAGTACAAATAAATTAAAACTCTTTATTTGTACTTTATTTAAAACAAGAAATGTTACGCGAAGCTTGCTACATCAGTGAAAACCACATTCAATCAAATCGATTTTAAGCCGTTTATGAGATTACCGTGCAAAAACGCACGGACAAAAATTTTAAACACTTTTCTTTTAAATGTGCAGACACCGCTCGTTTATGTGTTTGTAAACGCTTTATTATTATTATTATTTTTTGATAAATAATAAAAATTATAACTACATTTTTAAAGTTAAATGTGACCTAAATACAATATGTACGTATAAAACAGGGCCTTTGACTAACTGACAGACAACGCATACCTATGACTCATAGAGGTTCGTTTGAAGGAAATATTACAGCTGCATAATGAGAACTCGTAATGAGAACGCGAGGAAACGGCAAACCACAGCTTGTACGAATCCATACTTACTAATATTATAAATGTGAAATTAACTCTGTCTGTCTGTTACCTTTTCACGCCTTAGGTAATTACTCAACAGATCATCATGACATACGGTACCTTTCAGCCAGAAAAAAGTACTTTTCCCGAGGGATCATCTAAAAATAAAAATCCAACGCCTTGCAAAACTACAAGAGCAATAAAGATTGAAAAAATATATATTGCTCATATTTCATATTTTGTCAGGAATTATATTTTTTTAAATGGGCGTGGGCGAAGTCGCGGGCACCAGCTAGTATAATACAAAGTATCCTTCAAGTTTGGAGCCTTTTCACTGCGATCTTTCCAGATTTTGCTTTCACTCTCCGGGATAAACGGGTGTGGGATGCAAAATGTCATAGTAAAGGATAGTCTGAAGAGCTGTAAGACATACAGTAAAGAAGAAGAAGCTAGACGAGTAGGTTAATATTTTCAAAATATTTTCGGTATAGCACGTAACTTTTTTGTTTGTAAACCGATTGGAATAAAACAAACACTAAATGTTACAGGAAACTTGCTACATCAGTGAAAACCGCATTCAAATCGGTTAAGCAGTTTCTGAGATTAGCGTGCACAAACGCACAGAGTAGGGCACACTGCGTTTCGCAGTCATTTGGGCAGCCCGCCTGGCGGCAGTAACCACCACCTTACAGAATACCACCGTGAAATAACAGCATATACGTGCTGTTGTGTTTCGGTGAGTGAGTAAGGGATGCCAGAGCCCATTTCCCTATCCCCTCCTAATCTCTTATCCTTAATCCTACTGTAGTGGGCAGCGCACTTGCAGCTTGCAGCAACTTTGGCGTTGCTTGTGTTATAGGCGACGGTAGCCACCTACCATCAGACAAACAGACAAAAATTCTAAAATCTATTTTTTTTATTTCGGTAACTTAAGAGGCCTATGGTGATTTTGCAACGATTTCAGTCAATTTATTTTAGAGATATTTCATAAAATAAACAGAGTTGAGTACTTTGTAATATGTCATTAGAAAGATTATTTCAATAGTAATGGAATAAATGAGCCACATTTTTGTTTTATTTCTGTAATTTCGATTTATCCATCATGTTCTAACATCCGTTTCAGAAAATTTGATGTTCGGGGACTCAATTTTTTTGCTGTTTTCAGTCGACATTGTAGTTTAAACTTAACGAAAAAAATACTGTGCATTGGCATAGAAGTCTTCTAAGGAATGAATGAAACAATTTTTTATTTCCGTACAAAATTTTCGAAAAATAAAATATAAAACGCAGTGCAATTTTCGAAAATATCCACCCAAAACTGATGATTTTTCTGAATAGGCTAAATGTTGTTTGCTAAAAATAAAAATACCACTGTAAACTTTACATCATCAACTACTTGTGTGCAAAAAATTAAATAAATAGATTTACAAAAAATACTAAAAAAAATTTTCGTAAAAACACGCAAATCTTGCAATATATTAGAAGACACATTCCCCCTAGCCGGTCAGTCCGCGCCAAGCGCTTCTAGAGGGAGGACGTATCGCTTTTCGTTGTGCGCCCACGTGACCACATCGAGCGATCGAACGGCGAATCGGGCAAACAATATAGCGCAACCAAAATGTTTTGACAGTTTTCTTTTTATATTTTTTTTGTTGACTACTAAATATTGATGAAAACTATGTTTTTGTTTATAAAGTATAATTGCGATGTATATAGTATGTAATTTATATTTCAGATATTCGTTGTTTTTTCTTTATTACGAAGATAACTATATATCGAAGAAAAATAGAATAGAATTATAAGTAATCCAATATTTTATTGATCTAACAATGACGCGTGAGAGAAAAAACAGTGCCTTTGGCATTGTGAAATGAAAAAAAAATTCATGAATTCAGAAGGTTGATATGTGCAAAAAAATATTTAATGGACATAATTTTATATTACACCGGGCCGTGCCCCGTCCGGAGCCCGGTGAAGATGCTAGTATGCTTTTGTATGAACCAATTCATATTACACCGGGCCGTGTCCGTGCGCTCCAATCGTGAAATTTCAAAAAAATATTTCTTTTCACCGTGCGCTCGGAGACAGCTTCGCGAGGCCCGCTCGAGTATTAGTCTTCTTAGTGGTATCATTTAATGTATACTTAGTTTCTTTTTAAAATTGTTAAAATTATAAATAAATAAATAAATTAATTAACCCGAGGCTGACTGCCTCGAGGTATAATATTTTTTCAATAATATATGTATATTAATTTATTCCTGGTAGGTATAATATATTTCTGCTTAAATATTTTTTCAAAAAAGAATTTCAAAAATATCTCGGGAGCGGTGCGTCACAGACCCTGCGTGTTTGTGCTCATTTAAGAGGTCTTGGGGAGAGGAATTTTTCGGTGAAGACGAAATTTCGAAATTCGCATTTTTGGACTTTTTCAAAAATATCTCGGGAGCGGTGCGTCGCAGATCCCCCGTGTTGGTACTCATTTAAGAGGTCTCGGGGTGAGGAATTTTTTGTTCACGATGAAATTTCGAAATTCATATTTTCGTTGAAAAACAAAAAAAACATCTGTTTAAAAACAAAAAAGTTACGCGTTGTTCCGAATACCACGCATACGAAGTCGCGGGCACAGCTAGTATAGTAATATTAATACAAAATAGTATAATAGTACTTGGAAATGAAAGGCATGGGCAAGGCCCGGTGGCGGCCCGTCGGCGGCACGGTGACAAATAGCAAACCCGGCCGTTGAGAAAAACACGGTGAGCGCCCGGCCCGGTGTAATATGTTTCATCCTTTACTTTTGGTCTGTCTGTCTGCAAACAAAACTGAATCAATTTCTCAGCCACTTCACGTAAGCCTAGCGATCTGAAACTTGGCCAACATAGACTAAGACTGCAGGTGGAACAAGAAAACAAATTATAAGCGCGAAAAAGCTACAAAACTTTTTCTTTTTTCAAGTCTTTATTCATTTTCAATTTGGAAAACACTTATGTCAAAAACTTCTTTTGATTTCTCGCTATTTCACATATTTTTTTCGTGTTTATTATCAAATTACAATATGAAATGGGGTGTTAAAGAAAATAGGATTGCAGCCTTACACAGAGTGGGTATGGAGCCGTCGGTCACATTCAAGACACTTCAGAATCTTGGTATCAGCTGTATGTTCGTATATATCGTACTATCGACAGATATACTAACACTTCTTCTGTCGATGACCATAAAAGATTGGGACGGCCGCGTGCTGTTAGAACTACAAAGGCTGTTAATGCTGTTAAAGCCAGAATTCGCCGAAACCCCATAAGGAAATAAAAATCTTATCGCGAGAAATGAAGATTCCGGGTAGGACTCTGTCGCGTATATTAAAACAAAACCTGAAGCTCGGTGCTATTGTCGATATACAGGACATGCCCTAAATCAATCCCTACAGATAAAGAGAGTGACTCGATCAAAACGCCTTCTGTCCCGATACGACGGTGAAAGACACAGAAATATCCTCGTTACTGAAGAAAACATTTCCACGATTGAAGAACACTACAACAAGCAAAATGACAAAATGTACGCTTTGTCATTGAACGCTTTGTCACCTCAACCCTATATGAACCAAAAAGAATTTTGAAAATCGGTTTACAATTGGCGAAGATATCACGTAACATACATACAAAAAAGACATCAAAATTGAAAACCCCCTTAATTTTGGAAATTGGTTAAAAAACCATGTATTTTCATTGTACAGAGCTCATGAGGAGGTCAAGTTATAGGGAATTAAATTCTCTAAAAGATCTTTACTGTGCATTACAATAAAAAAATTATTACGGCTTTTACACCATTTTCAAGACGAGAAAAATTTTGAATTTTTTTTAACATTGATTTATGTGACTATTACTCATAAATCGCCAACGAGAAAAAATTTGAAGCTTGAATTCAAGAACTAGAAACTTGAAGCTAAAATTTCCTTTTTTAATGAGCCCTATACGACCATTTTCTTCGAAGTTACAGCCTGTTGAAAATCACCTAAAAATTTGGAACTTTTTTTTATATCCTTTAATTGTTGCGTTTAGTGTAGAATAAAGACCTTTATCAAAGCTAAAGGTGGCCATTTTGAAAAGAATTTTTTTTTGCTGAGGCTTCAATAAATATGTATACGTAAGTTTAATTATGATTACCTTACTTCATAAAAAATAAATGCATTTTCATTTGTAACAGAATTTATGGCTTTATTAGGTACCTTCCTTAACTTTATTAATAGTTTCGGATTTCCGGCATTATTATAAAATTTTCAAAAAATAATAAATAAACAATAACAATAAATAATAATAATGAATGAAATAATAGTAAACGATAAATAAAATAATAATAAATAATGAATTGGCTTTCTCTAAGATTTTACTATTAGTGATTTACTTTTTCACACATATGTATCAGTAATGGAGGTACATACTCAAAAATATTTAATATTTAAACTAATATAAAGTAACTAACATTGTATAATTCTTAATAAATATAAGAGAAAAAAATATTGAAAAAAGACATTACTAATTTATTAATTACTATAAAAATATATGGAAAGGATCAAAACCGCTTACACCGACTCAACCGCTGTCCGTAGTTTAGTTCACGAAAGATCACATGGCGGCGCCACCGCCGCGCGTCAAATACCTATTGTCGAGCGGCGCGATATCACCTACGGGGCCTTAAGTACAACGTGTACAAATTGTTTTTTTGAAAAAATATTTAATGTACAGGACACGGCTCGTTTACGATTTTATTATATGCATAGATATAGTTATAGATTATTATACGTCCAGTTTTGACTAATATCTGCGGATTTAAAATTCTATAAATAGCAACCATATTAAATACTCATACACAAAACACACATCGAGCATTGAAATACGTCACATAATTCAAGTGACCGGGGGTGGTGTCCGGTCAGTTTGAAAATACCCCACTGCGTCTGCTATTTTACACTCCGATGCCTTCGAATCCCTCCTGCTCAAATATTGAGTTATGTTTCACACAAATACTTCTTACAAATATAATCCAAAAATGAGCGAGTGCGACATTTTAAAGAAAATAAATTGTTTTCGGACGCCCGAAGAATGAGATTTTTGTTGTACAAAAAATGACTCTGTGTACAACATCATTAAGGCGACGCCAGTTATGATTTAAAAAATATTCAAATCATCTGCAGGATATATGAAAGGGGATTATCATAATCCCCTATGACTATATATAACCATCACGTATACTGCTATTCACATTCACACACACACAAACCCACACACACACACACACACACACACACACACACGCACGCACGCACGCACGCACGCATGCACTCTGAAAGCGTCCTTTTAATAGCATTTTTAAACTCATGAAAATCTTAATGGCTAATGCAATAATTGTCGCGTAAATGAACTATCTTGGTAACCTTAGATCATCTACAGGACAGGCCTCGCCTAGTGTAGAGATCATTGTAATAATGATTGTTATACGTTTCCCGTTGCCATGTTAACATATTTACTTTTTCATTTTTTTTAAACTGTTTGCTACAATAAAACATGTATGTATTATGTTAATATTGTGAAATAAAATAAATTTATTTATTATTATTATTTTTTAAATTATATATAATTATATATATAAAAAATACACTAAGTTGCGGTCTAATATCGACTTGCTTAACAATCAATATTTTAAATAGCTAATTCTTAAGATCCACTATCTGAAGTCTTATCAAAAGAAAAATTTGAATTATACTTTATTTAATTTTTAAATAGATATTTCCGAGATTTGCAAGTACGGCGGGTAGCAACTCCCGTCAATTCAGTGCGAGACGAGTCTTGCGGCTGGTGTCGCCTTAAAGGGATAGATAGAGATCGGTGCGTAAGCAGAGATTACTTATTATCGTAAAGTTGTGAAAACAATTTCATACGGCACTTAAATGCCTCAACTGGATCTGGTGGCGGTAACGTCCTCTACCATCGTAAAACAACAGCATGTGAGCTCTTTAGTATTTCGGTCAACCTCTTTAAAAAAAAATACCTTTGTCTAAGTTTCTTATGAAAATGTTAAAGAAATAGTAAAACTTTTGACGCGGACTTTCAACTTTTACTGATAGAAGGAAGCTCGCTGAAAGCAGTGGACTCGATTGCGATGTTTCAATAGTCCCCCCGAGGCACTTGATACGGAGTTCCTCGATTTTACCTGTCCTTAATGACGGTGATATTGCGCGAGACGTCACTGGTGCTATATAACCGCCTTTAGTATATTGAAGTTTACAGTGAGGTGGCATTTCTACAGCGACAAGGGGGAGGGCTTCGAGGGCGCGTTCAAAATGTTCTTGGGGACGTACAGCTAGCTACCTGTCGGGGCTGACCGACCTTTCAAAGGTACCTCGCCCCGTCTTCAGCGAAGAGGGTAGCGATAACATATTGTTTTGAAAATATCAAAAGAATAATAAATCACGAAATCAAAACCCTCAATTGTTCTCGTAACGGTGAGTGAATCGTATTACCTAACATTTCGATTTTTCTCTTTCGTGTTTTACTTGGTACTATACTTGGTCCAACTTAGTTAGAATTGGCAATTCTATAATGTATATTGAACAGAGACTCATAACAGCCATATTTTTTCTACGTAAGATCTTAGAGATAAGAGGGAATGTAAGACTGGGAGATAGCTACCGTGTCCTATAAACCAAGAAGGAATGCCGATCTTAATGGCATAAAGTACTCGTATGAGGACACTTATTTACTCATCGAAACACAATAGCACTCACGCTGTTGTATTGCGGTGATCTTCCGTAAGGGAGTAAGTAGGTACTGTGCAGTCTTTGACTATGTAATGTAGTGTTGCACTGCTACTTCTAAATGTATTAGGTCGGGGAAAAAGTCTTTTCGCATATAGTATTTTTTAACTTGTAATAAAATCTCTTTGGCTGTACTATTTGTATCAGGCTGGTTTTGATGACATTAAAAAGGTTACATTTCAAAAAAAAGAAAAAAATTAGTAAAATGTTCTTTCCAGATCTTTCCAAATTAGTAAAATTTTAAAATTTCATCTTAAAATTTTATTACAAAAAAGAAAAAATGCAACACAAGTCGCGAAAAATTTTCATCGATTCGAATTTCTACTGTCGACAACTGATGAGATTAAAGCAAGAAGTTGAGAAAAAGCGGCCGGAATTGATCAATAGAAAGGGTGTCTTTCATCACAACGCTAGACCACACACATCTTTAACCACTCAGCAAAAATTAAAAAAGTTTGGCTGGGAGGTGTTATATAGGTCTCTTCAGAATTCTTTAGGCAGTGTCAGGTTAACATCAAACATTTTTTTGATCAGAAGTCTTAATATTTCTACAGCAACGGGTTAAGTTCACTACCTAAGACGGCAAAAAGTCATCGAACAAAATGGCACATATAAACTGTAATTAAATATAAATAAACTTAAAAAAAATGTCTTGAGTTTTCATATAAAAGGCTAAGAAACTTTTCCCCGACCTATTATTTAATGTTAAAACTATAAATTCTGTAACCCGATCGCAGCGCCACATATCGGGTACAATTGTGGATCTAAACACAAACAACTTTTTGTTGTTTGTTCAGCCGTTTAGGAGGAGTTCGGTGACATTCACACGTACAGAAGAATTATATACTTATGTAAAGATGAAAGTTTTTATTTTTATGATGCCCGATATGCTCGAAAATATGTATGACATGATGTTACATGTCTTGTTGGAGGTTTTCTTAAATAATAGTACATTTTACTCACTTTCTCATTTACTTATCGTCTATACATTCTCTATTTCCGCGTTTACTCATTATCATTAACTAGCTGAACTCGGCCACGCTTCGCTGCGGCCCATACGGCGGTAGCGTGCGCATGGGGCGCGCGGTACTGGACACTGCTTACCTATATATAATACTATTTATCGTAGCGTGATGTTATATTAGCCAATAGCCTTCCTCGATAAATGGACGATAATCAAAACAAAAAGAATTTTTCAATTCGAACCAGTAGTTCCTGATATTAGCGCGTTCAAACAAACAATTGAAAATTGATCACAACTAAACCGTTATTTTAAAATACTTCAGCCTTTTAAAATATTATTACAATTTAAAGAAATATTTTGAACAACATTTTATGTGAACAGTGGCGAGGGTCGTACAGAGAGATGAACTCGTCCAATCGGGTGACATTTGAACAGGGAAACGAGCATGAATGTAAGCCCCTGTGCAGGACGGCCGCCAATATTCAACGACGATTTCGCTTCGCCAACCCGTCATCACTTCGTTCGTCCGTTTATTCCAAATTAATTTGAGTGCTTGCGATAATATAAATTGTGCGAATTCGAATATACTTTTTATTCAGACACAATTATTATATTAAGGGATTCACTGAGGCAAATGACATTTACTATAGAACTCGCTGGCGGCGGAGACAATTCAACGGGCCTAGAAATGGTGTTTTTTTGTTTTTACCATTAGAACATTACACAAAAATTTTTTTTTATCAATACAATTTTTTAATCTGATATCAACTTATTAATAGGTACAGTATTCATATGCGTGCAATAAGCCGTTTTCGAGAGAATTTTCAATAAAGGTCGAATTCTTCTTGTGTTCTAACTTTTTTTGTGGAGTTTCTATTACTTTAACGAAAATTCTAATTAATACAATCACATGTTTAAGTTCTTCACATGTTTAAGTATAATATATATTTTTTTCAAAGCAATTGTCTTGTCTATTTCTTATAACATTTTCATTAAACAATGGATATTTTTAGTATTTAGCGTTTGTCTCCCCCTTAATATAAAAATGATTGTAAGAGAGGAAATATGAAAAATTTAAGTTTCTTTCACCCTCTTCCTTCCTCAAGTTCTCCGTCGATTATGGACAGTGTAACATAAACGATAGATTTATTTATTTATTTATTATACATGAAATAATTAGAAACATATTTACAATGTCCCATAATTTTTTTGATTTTTTTTTTCTAAATTCATTGCCGGAATGCTACTTTTCTTTTATTGGCGTAGGCTGTGCCTATTTAATTGCGGCGGCATCTGCCATGTTATTTTTTTCTGTCCCTATGTTTTTTTCGGTGCCTGCCTCGTTGGAGGCCATATAATAATAAATAAATAAATAAATAAATAAATAAATAAAACTGGGGATATACGTGTATCATGGTTATTATTGGACAGAGTGTATCATGGTTATTATCATATATGGACAGACAGAGCAGTGTGCTCTGTTTCCTGTGGCAAGCGGTGTGCTCGCAAGTGATTATAATAATATACCCAGATACAAAACCCGTATTGTGGTGTTAATCAACCTAGAAGGAAGGAACCTAGGAGGGGGCTTATTTGCCCATCCAGAAAATTCAAGATCCCACTTCCTAGATGCAAAGCAGTAGTCAATGGCTTAGAGTTTAGACTACGAAGAAACGGAAAAAAATATTCGTTCACGGTTCAACATATTTTAGTAATCATATTTATAACATATGATTCAATTTTTAATATATAATCCGACTACAATTTCTTACAATTTGTGGGTGTCAGCTTTGTTCGGAATGAGACCCGGTGACCTGTAATACAGGCATTCTTCAATAGCTACCACGGGCACCGGGCTCTCCAGACGATTTACATTACAACCATTGCTTGTGTTATAACTTAGGTCAACATTGTTTGTGTCATTTGTGTGTTTACATGTGATTGTGTGGAGCCAATAAATGCATTATTATTTTACTACATATTTTATTTATTTTTATTATTAACATTTTACAGATCACTTTGCAAGGGACGGGAAGCTTGACTAATGGGGGTGCTGAATCCTCTTCCTCAACATTCTATATCCTATCCCTTATTACCAATTATATACTTCTTTTCGATTTTTATATCCATTGCTAATTTTATTTACCCTTTCTTAAAAAAAACTTACTGTCTCAGTTTTTTCAAGATAATTAAATTTAACTTTAATTAGTGCCTACAACTGTACCTCATATGATAATAATGATTAAAATTTGAATTATATCTACTGTCTGTCAGTGAAACGATTTTAACTAAATTTGACATGGTGATAGCTGTACCCCCCTTGGGCACGGAAGCAGATTTTTTTATTTCAATCCCCAAAATTAGTACAATTAAGGATAAAACTTGTAAGGGATTTTAATTAGTTTTGTAGACAGATAATAATATTTTTAAAATTTAACGGAAATATTTGGTATAAATTCAATTTTTGTAGTTTATTAAATCGATGAATAGGTACATTTTTAATAATCACGATACCGACTGCAGTACGAAACAGTACAATATCGGATTAGTATAGGTGAATTAACAAAAATGTACGGTAAAGGTGCATTCACACGATCGCACAGGCGTGCATCCGAAGCGATCGGAGCGGAATCGCCCGGGGCAATGCACAGCGAATTTATCATATGCCAGTAGTGTGTACATAGAATAATGCACATAGCTAACATATAACTTGCAGTCACACTATATTATTATTAAATTTATTAACGTTTTCTCGTTTCACTTCGATTTCTGATATACATATACTAATATAATAAAGCTGAAGAGTTTGTCTCTGGAACTACCAGTCCGATTAAAAAAAATCTTTTTACATATGATAACCTAATTCTTGTGAAATATTATGCGTTATTTAATATTACACGATGACCCTTAGAAGCCGCAGGAAAACAAGAAAAAGTCGGACAGAACGTTAAGCAAAAACGAAGTAACAGAGAAAACAAAGCAAGAGGCCGAGGGAGGCCGCCCGACAAGAAAAGCCTAAATGTTAATTTAAATGAAATGGCGAGTGAAACCGCAGAATACAGCTAGTTTATAATAATATTACGTGGAGACCTCTAATATTATATCCATCTATATCTATTTCTATATTCTTCTATTTATACATACCTATAATATAATTGTAAACGAGCCGTGTTTGTACATTAAGAGCCATTTCACAAAATCACGCTGCGCAAGTGTTGGTAAAGGCGCAGTACTAGTCAGTGCGCACGAATGCATCCGAATATAACTATACTTTTTTATAATTAAAAAACTATACTTTTTTATTAGTATCCTGATTGCGCAAGATTTCAATTTCATTTGGGGCATGTTTTCATTGGAAATAACGTTCAGTATAATTGTAAAATGTCAAGGTAAAATCGTAGAAATTTATACCTCATATCTATTTTATTTTTTTGGTGTTCTAAACTAGGTATCAAAAATCTGTTTTATTATGTGTCAATGGATTTATATTTGTGACCAATGGGTATTTTTTTTCAGTTTAATTTAAAAATTTTAACGGTACAAAAACGTCTCTGAACTTACCTCTGCGCGTGTTTTTGACAAAATTAGCCGTAGCATTTTGGCTACTACTCAAAAAATAGAATAATATTTCAAAATCTGTTTTATTAAATGTCAATACGAAGAATTGAGGTATTTGAAACAATACTTCAATATCATATATTTCTTTTATAGGTTGGAAAATTTAACACTCGAAATTGTATAAATCAAGCAAATTATGTAAAATGGCTTTTAAATGTTTTTCAAAAAAAAATAATTTGTACACATTGCACTTATGTTAGCGAAGTCAATATAGCGAAAAATAGTTTTTAGAATTTTTGTCTGTTTGTCTGTACACGCTAATATCAGAAACGGCTTAACCGGTTTTCACTGGTGTATTGTAGCAAGCTTCCCGTAACATTGAGTGTTTATTTCATTCCAATCGGTTTACAAACAAAAAAGTTACGCGCTATTCCGAATACCACGCGTACTAAGTTGCGGGCTCAGCTAGTTATTAATATAATTAACGTACATTTCAGCCTCAGCCAAGCACGTATCGGTCGCGCCATTAAAATACATATCTAGGATAATACGCATTAACCTTATTTTAAAACAACTCACTTCATTATTTGAATGCTTCATCGCTTTTGTGATGGCTGATTGAAAATCGAGCGTGACTGAAACATTCCACTATTCTTCAATCATGCCCCAAAATACAATAACACACTGTCTTCTGTATGCGGTTGATTACTGCTGCCGACTGGGGCTCCAGTTTATAACAGTGGTACGTAGGGTGCCGTGCTAATACTACTTCAGAGTTTAAATAAACTTTATAATCCAAAATAATATTAATTACATAAATGCGGAAATAAATCTGTCTTTTACGTTTTCATGTCAAAACCGCTGAACAATTTTTTATGAATTTTGTATATAAAGACAGATGAGACCTTGGAGATGGACAAAGGTTACCCTTGGGAAAAAAGAGGATGAAAGTTTCTATGACGATTCAATCGATGAAACCTTGGAGAAGAAGAAGCTTCTCGAAGTACTAATTACGCGGTTGAAGTGGAGGGCATTAGCTAACACTCTATATGTTCAACAATCAGTAGAAACGGCGACAAATAGGGCGTATTTTCGACGTGTTCAAATTGATAAACGTATAAAAAAAAAAACCTCAAAGTTCATGAGACAAGCTCGAACAAAGTTCATTATGACAATAACTTTGACCTTAACAACTAATGTATTTTTATACACACAAACGTGGCACATTCAAAATGGATAGGAGTACACATATTAGTATGGTGGTAGGGTTGCCAGGACTAAAATCGAAAATCCAGACACAGACTCATATTTAGCCGGACATTTTGCCATAAAAGCCTGACACACTGATTTTTAAAAGAAATAGTTCTTTTTATTTGTGCATTTATTACTTTAAGACTTGCTCTACTCTTTATTATGTATCACATATTGTTTTCTTGAAGTAATTTGTAAGATCGCGAAACATGCGCGTCCGCGTGATTCTGGCCGCTGCGGGGTTGACCAAAAGCCTAACAAAAGCCGGACTTGTATATATTTGGCCGGACACGACTTTAAAAAGCCGGACACCGCTATATGGGGGTAAACTGTGTTTTGTAATAACAGGCTTTTAAAGATGAAACGAGAAAACGCGATTGGAGTAGCGCAAATTGAATGAAAAATGGAATTTTGCCAAACACACGCAAAGGTTAATCAAATCCCGTCGTCCGACTATTGGTAGTGGACGTATCATTTCCACCTGCGGAAAAAGAACAATAATGAAAAAAAAAATGGTTCAACGGTTCGAAATACAACGCCCCAAAGAGGAATAGAAATGAAATGTCAAGCGTCGAATCAACGATTTTATTTTTCTTTTACGGTTCGGGAGCGCAATTGTTTCGTGCTCTTTGAGACGATAATTCCTTGCATTAGTCATGATTACAACCGTGTAACTAGTGCTTTAGTGTCTGGCTAGGCTGTAATGTTTTTATTTTAAACGTGTATGTTAGAGCTCACTCGAGTGCTGCTGGATGATCAAGAAGAGGCAGATACGATATTTATTGACCAACACGTATTACACGTATTACACGTGATTAATGATTTTGCAACCTTTAAATTAAGGAAACAAATTAATTTAGGATTTATCTGAACTAATATTACTGATTTTTACATCTGACCAAATTTCTGTCACTTCCAATCGTCTCGTATTTTTTTACAATACCACAGGATCAAAATGCGAAATTAGATGTTCTTTCTTTTCAATTATCAATTTGTGATATTAAGAATAAAATAAATTATTTATTTATTTTAAATACTTGGGACTGATGACTAAAGATATTATCTATACTTAATATTATAAAGCTGAAGAGTTTGTTTGTTTTTTTGAACGCGCTAATCTCAGGAACTACTGGTTCGAATTGAAAAATTCTTTTTGTTTAGAATAGTCCATTTATCGAGGAAGGCTATATAACGTCACGCTACGATAAATTGTATTATATATAAGCAGTGTCCAGTACCGCGCGCCCCATGGCCACGCCGCCGCCGCCGTATGGGCCGCAGCGAAGCGTGGCCGAGTTCAGTTAGTTTTAAATCATCTTATATATAAAAATGAATCCCCATTTCTCCTGGTCACGGCATCACGCATGAACGGGTAGACCGATTTTAATTCGGTTTTCGCCAATGGAAAGAGGGATAAACGGGGAATGTTTTAGGGTATATAAAAATTGCACGCCGGGCGAAGCTGGGGGCGGAACACTAGTCAACAATAAGAAAGATAAAATAAAGCTGTGAAGACAAATAACTACAGATACACAAAACAAGAAACGTGTACGTTTCAGAAAAATCAAATAAAATTAATCGTTTCAACTAATTTAGTATTCTTGTATTAGCATTGGTTTATCGCAAAGCAGTCACGGGCCAGTTTCATTGGTTCATTTCTCTGTTCTCCCTTTGATTGAAACACCCGCTTTGGTTGAATAGGAAATCGGCGGTAACTTTCTTTTGTCCATTCTAAAGTGGTCTGTAACAATTCATTTGTTTTCAAAACTCCAAGCTCTTTTACGATAAAAATAAACGACTGCAAGGAGGCCATCGCATTCTGGTTACAGTTTCACCCTCCATTCCTCGTGTACCTAACGGAATCGTTTGTGGTCACTCACTCACATTAAAAACATATCGAATAGATTCCTAATTACATATTCAAATTTATTTATTTAATAAATTGAATAATATTTATATACAAATAGACCTAAAGAATCATTTCTTAATTAACCTTTTATAATATATACTTAGCTAGTTTTTTACGGGGACAGCGCAAAAAACTAGTATTTATTGTGAAAATAATATTCAAGTAGAAAATTAATTCCTTCATTCATATTTATACATATAATAAAATTCTGTAAATCTGTTTGTCTGTGCGTTTGTGCACGCTAATCTTAGAAACGGCTTAACCGATTTGATGCGAAATGAACTGATTGTAGTTACTAAGGCGATAGTAACTACAATCAGTTCATTTCGCATCAAATCGGTTTCGCATCAATTCAATAAGCACAAGTGAAACCAAAGGCGGGATGCAAGTGCGTTTCCGCCGCGTTTATATATGTATGTCTTCTCCTACAGTAGGTACTTTTGTTTTATATTGGTCTTCTGATAAGAGGATCTTTCCTACCACCAGAAGGGCTACGCACTCACGACTGTGCGCCTCGCTGATTAATTCAAATAATTTGTAAGAATTAAAAAAAAATTAATAATTGGATAAAATTATTAAACAATCGAATTCCTACACCGCTTAGTTTAAAAAAAACCTTACCTACGCTGTTTCCTAAATGTGCTCGTGTACTTGGGTGTGGTGCTCCGTTATTTTTTCTTTTAAAACGATGTTTATGTAGTAAATCAATGAACACGCCGCCGCTCAGCATCGCAATCGCCACTAGCCGATAATAAAATATTTAAAAAAAAATAAACTTGGAAGCGTAGTGCTGAAACTCCGGAAGAGCAATTTTTCTCGAGGCGTCAATCTCAGGAGCAATAATTCACATAGATAGTGGCGAGCGACGCGTCGGGGGTTCTGTGTGCTACATTGAAATGTTTGTATTATGACTCTCGTACGAAACATACTTCCCATATAAATGATTTCTCCATGTTGACATGAATGGAGATTGAAAACGCTGTTGCTTTCCGAGTGGAAATCCTTTTGTAAATCGAAGCGAGACTTCGGCGGGAGCCGTCAAATAAAGATATCTCTAATTTTTCGGTCGAGCCGCGTTGCCTCGGAGTCTGTCTGTCGGGAAAATAGATAAAACAAGCGCAAATAAAGTGGAAAAATATCTGACCGGTTCCGACCCAACTATAACTTAACTATATTTATGTTCGCCACTGTGAAAGTTTCATGCAATTTTCAAGAGCCTTAACGCTGTTAAGAACATTTCTCTTCGCTGGCCAAATTTTAGATTTTGTTGCGTATAAAATTTCGCACCGTTTGCACGAATGTGAAAATTTTCTTTTTGAAACGCTTAGCTTACATTTTTTTACGTATAATAGAATTTTTTTATGTTAAGGTCGGCAGACAGGCTGACGGTCCACTTGATGGTAGGTGGCTACCGTCGCCTATAACACAAGCAAAACGCCTAAGCTGCTGCAAGTGCGCTGCCGACTGCAGTAGGATTAAGGATAAGGGATTAGGAGTGGATAGGGAAATGGGCTCTGGCATCCCTTACTCACTCACCGAAACACAACAGCACACGTGCTATTATTTCACGGTGGTCTTCTGTAAGGGACTGCCGCCAGACGGGCTGCCCAAATGACCGCGAAACGCAGTGTGCCCTGCCACTACTTTCCAAATCCAGACCAGAGCCAAATTTGAAAAGTTGATTTTTCAAAGTTGACCCTGCTGGGAATCGAACCCGGGAACCCTAGAACAAAGCGTTAAGGCAAGCACCCTAACCACTTATCCAATGAGCTCGACAAATTGCAATAGATTTCTACATAATGATTTAAAAAAGATAAATTTAATAAGCACCCACTCAAATAAAAATGGTAAAAAAAAGAGCTGTCCGGAGCGAAAGAGTTTCAACAGAGCAATATTGTCGACCACCTGCTTCACAGAGATAGGGATCATAATGTTAATTTAATTAAAGGACTAATCTAAATTGCAGACGACCCGACACTCGGGCACCCATTAAAAGGATATTTCGTCGCCGACAGTTAAGTTGGGGAAAGTTGGTGCCTATAAATATCTTGGGAAACAAGTCAGCGCCGGCGAGACGGGAGAAGAAAACATTAAGTAAATAGGGATATTAAAGAAGCGGATTCGTACAGAGGAGACACGTTTGTGCAATGTAAACAAAACTGCAAGGATATTTATAAAGCTTTCTTCTTTAGTGAGCATGTACGAGGTATAATTTACCGGAGCCAAATTGAAGTAACATGCGATCGTTTTAAGTGGACGTGTCTATACTAGGTACGGCGAGCGCTATTTAGATGAGAATCAGACTATTAGTGTGGTGAACTTGTTACATTATAAAACTAGAAAGACAGACTTGATGGTAGGTGGCTACCGTCGCCTATAACACAAGCAACGCAACAGCTGCTGCAAGTGCGCTGCCGACTACAGTAGGATTGGATAAGGGATTAGGAGGGGGATAAGGAAATGGGCTCTGGCATCCCTTACTCACTCACCGAAACACAACAGCACGTATATACTGTTATTTCACGGTGGTATTCTGTAAAGTGGTGGTTACTGCCGCCAGGCGGGCTGCCCAAATGACTGCGAAATGCTGTGTGCCCTACCACTACTTTTCAAATCCAGACCAGAGTCAATTTTGAAAATTACATTAAAATTTCCAAACTTGACCCCGCCCGGAATCGAACCCGGGACCCCTGAAACGTTAGGCAAGCACCCTTGCCATTTATCCAACGGGCCGTCATTTACACCTTATATTGAGTCTTTGAGCTCAACATATACCCAAACCTTATCACTCTTTTCATCAGTGAAATCCGTATCAAAATTCGTTGGATGATTTAGAAGACATTGGCCAAGAAACAGACAGAATCGGAAGCGACTTTATGTTATAATATGTAGGTATAAATATAGATCTTTATATATATAAAAATGAATCCCTATTTCCCTTGGTTACGGCATCACGCGTGAACGGGTAGACCGATTTTAATTCGGTTCTCACTAATGGAAAGAGGGATAAACGGGGAATGTTCATATATATAAAAACTGCAACCCCGGCGAAGCCGGGGGTGAAACGCTAGTATGCAATAAATGTTGACCCTGCCGGGAATCGAACCTCATCCAACGGGCTTGTCAATGTATATTGACTACGAAAGATTATTTTTATAAGCAAGAAATACTTTAATTTCTTACGCACACACATTAACAATAAAATACCTAAAATAAAAAAAACTCAATAAAAACAATAAAATATAATAAAGTACACAATAAAAATAAAAGCACAATTTAACCAGAATTGAAGCACGATAATAGGATAATAGTCTTATCTATATATATAAAAATGAATCCCTATTTCCCTTGGTCACGGCTTCACGCGTGAACGGTAGACCGATTTTAATTCGGTTTTCACTAATGGAAAGAGGAATAAACGGGGAATGTTCTTATATATAAAAATTGCACGCCGGGCGAAACCGGGGGCGGGTCGCTAGTTGGAAATAAAAGCAAATATAGAAAACGAAATATGGTTAAAGAAATCGGTGTCCAATACAAAAAGCTATGATTATTATATCCGTCTATTTAGTAGTAAAATAATTTGAAATATAACCAATAAAATCAATTCTAGTTAATAGATTCGATTTAAATATATTTAAAAAGAAAGAAAACAGGTGTTTTATGAAATAATAGACATGTGGATTTAGGTTGCGTTTAAAGAAATTTCTATGCTTAATTAAAAAGCCAGCAAGCACTTAGTTATTTACCTAAATTGCAAACGGCTATTTAAAAAGAGGATTTTGCTGGTCTCCGAACAAAAACTTCTATAGCAATAAACTTGCCCTCGCGTAGAATTGAAACGAGAGAATCTTTTCGGTTAAGAGATACGATTTACTTTAACTTCTTGGATTCAAATAGAAATCGTAAAGAAGCAAAAATGTATTCAATTCTACGCAATCTCCATTTACGTTAAAAGATTCGGGGAGATTACAGATTTAATATAATATTTCTACTAGCAAAGGGATTGAATAATTAATACGTCGCGTCGTGTCAAAATGATGGTAAATTTGAATCGGACCGTTCGTCCGTCCGATACAGCTTGTTCGCGGACCGCCCAAATATGTTCAATAGATAATTAATCGCCCTCGATTTGATTGAATAACAATAGGCCACCATATAAAGAACATATGCGTCGTATACTGCTTTAATAAGTGCTATTTTTAATTTCAATTTTTCCATAATTTCGTGTTGGTTTTCGTTAGGCAATCTATGTTTTCATTTCGGTTTGATTGAGTGAATAGGTTTACGCACAATGTTTTAAAACAATTGTAGGAAACACAATGCCAGATAAAACAATTTTAAAACTAAATTTATGCAGCGTCTATCGCGTTGCTTGTGTTAACAGACGACGGTAACCATCTTCCACTACGTCAGCAAACTGGACTTTTACATTAAAAATTCATGTTAAGATCGGCAGACGGTCCACTTGATGGTAGGTAGCTACCGTCGCGTATAACACAAGCAACGCCACAGCTGCCGCAAGTGCGCTGCCGACTGCAGTAGGATTAAGGATAAGGGATTGGATAGGAAAAGGAAAATGGGCTCTGGCGTCCCATATTCACTCACCGAAACACAAAAGCACATGTGCTGTTATTTCACGGGGGTGGTTACTGCGGTCAGTTGGGCTGCCCAAACAACTGCGAAAAGCAGGGTGCCCTGCAACTACTTTCCAGGTCCAGACCAGAACCAAATTTGAAAAGTTCATTTTTCAAAGTTGACCCTGTCGGGAATCGGGGAACCCTAGTATGGAGCGTTAAGGAAACGGCTTTAGACCAGTTGACAGACTGCATTAATTATATATTCATTGCTTTACACTTAACTTATGTTTAAAGGGGCAGTTAGGTGTGGTATGTGGTATGTGGCAACAGTCGCCTGCCATGCTGTTGACAACAAATAAATCTTTATTTTCACAAAAAAATGTCCACAGGATCTTAAATTCATTTACAGAGCGTTGACGTACTCGTCAACTTTCTTGTTTTGAGTACTTTAATAGTAACTCACAGTAGTATGTTCTATCCGAAAAGGATGTACACAAATATTTGTAATTGTTTTAATTTGTTATAACATTTCTTATTTTTCTAATTAATTAAATGTTTTGATATTAGTAATTAGGGCCGCGATCTGATAAGGGCCGAGGGTCGATGGTTTTTTTATGTTAAGATCGGCAGACAGGCTGACGGTCCACTTGATGGTAGGTGGCTACCGTCGCCTATAACACAAACAACGCCAAAGCTGCTGCAAGTGCGCTGCCGACTAGAATAGGATTAAGGATAAGGGATTAGGAGGGGATAGGGAAATGGTCTCTGGCATCCCTTACTCACTTACCGAAACACAACGTGCTATTATTTCACGGTGGTCTTCTGTAAGGGGGTGGTTACTGCCGCCAGTCGGGCTGCCCAAATGACTGCGAAACACAGTGTGCCCTGCCACTACTTTCCAGATCCAGACCAGAGTCAAATTTGAAAAGTTCATTTTTCAAAGTTGACCCAGCCGGGCATCGAACCCGGGAACCCTAGAACAGATCGTTAAGGCGAACACCCTAACCACTCATCCAACGGGCTCGTCGGTGGATCCAGGTTTCTTATGACCGGTAATAATGGAAAATTATGGCCCTCCCTTGGACATGCAACTGGGGCCTTAGACAAAGTAGCATTCGCTCCGTAGCGATGCGATATCGAAGTTCGTTATCGTCTCAGAGACAAAGGAATCGACACTGTAACACGTGATACCTTGTCATGATTTCTTTGTCTCTGAGACGATAACGAAATTCGATATCGCATCGCTACGGAGCGAATGCTACTTTGTCTAAGGCCCCTGGACTTGTATCATTATCTACGGTGATAATTATACAACATGCTTTAATGTAATAAATAAATGAATTTAAGTGTTTTATTATTAAATCCTTTAGTCATAATAGCAACAGTTTAGCAACTATTCTGTCAAAGTTATTGTAAATTTATGCTTAAACACAAGAAACACTAAGAAGTGCTAATGCAGACACTAGTGCGGTTTACCGGGTACGTGACAATGTGGGGATAGGGATTGAGCACTGGCCCCTCTTTGTACACGGAATTCTTCACCTAATTTTAAGTTAGGTTCACCTAATTTCACCTAATTAGTTCACCTAATTTTAAACAAGCATAGGGAAACAAGAAAGTTAGGGTAGTAGTAGTAGGCTTTTCAACTGTTTTAGAATTTTCTTTAAATGGAAAAAATAAAATAAAAACAAGTTATTTGACTTAAAAAAATACACCAAAGTTCTATACTTATTCAAAATAAGAGTTCCATCTTACAAAATTATCTGGAACATAAACATGACGTGATCTTGTGACATTATTTGAGCGTGAGTTTGAAAGAGGAGGGTTGTTTGCAATTAAAAATTTCCATTTTATTAAATTAACGAGTGTACGTACACAGAGTACTGAGTATTTCACCCGCATCTACCTGCATATTATACCAAATATTTGAAAATGAATTTACAATTTTAATATTTGCTCACCGGCATTGCCAGTGGCGGTGTCTTACCACTCACATCTGCTTGTAAAAAATCTGCTTGCTTGGGAACCCTTATAGGATCACTCGTGTGTCCGTCTGTCCGACCATTCCCCCCCCCCCCTATCTCCGAAACTACTAAACTTAAAATTTTGAAAAAAATACAGAAATTAGTTTTCTACTTATAGATTATAGGAAAACCTATAAGAAGTCCATGATATCAAAATAACATGGTAAATCATTCAACATCGTACGGAACCCTCTTCACGCGAGTTATACTCGCACTTTTATGTTATGTCGACAGACAGGCTGACGGTCCACTTGATGGTAGGTGGCTACCGGTCGCCTATAACACAAGCAACGCTACAGGTGCTGCAAGTGCGCTGCCGACTACAGTAGGATTAAGGATAAGGGATTAGGAGGGGATAAGGAAATGGGCTCTGGCATCCCTTACTCACTCACCGAAACACAACAGCACGTATATGCTGTTAATTCACGGTGGTCTTCTGTAAGGAGGTGGTCACTGCCGCCAGGCGGGCTGCCCAAATGACTGCGAAACGCAGTGTGCCCTACCACTACTTTTCAAATCCAGACCAGAGTCAATTTTGAAAATTACATTAAAATTTCCAAACTTGACCCCGCCGGGAATCGAACCCGGGGCCCCCGAGACGTTAGGCAAGCATCCTTGCCACTTATCCAACGGGCCGTTGACCCGTTTTTAATAATAATCTAGCTTTTGTTCGCTATTTCGTCCGCGCCCCTCTTTCTTAATCGTTGAAAAATTATAAAAAAGTCAACGCCATAATAATTATATGAGCAACTAGCTGAGCCTGCAACTTCGTACGCGTAATATTCGGTATAGCCCGAAACGTTTTTGTTTGTGAAACGATTGAAATGAAACAAACACTAAATGTAACGGGAAGCTTGCTACAATACTTCAGTGAATATTACGCGCTGATAATGTAGCTTTCTATGGGTGAAAGAATTTTTAAAATCGGTCCAGTAGTTTTTGAGTTTATTCGTTACAAACATACATACAAATCTTTTCTCTTTATAATATTTTTGATAGGCGGTTGAATTAGTTTTAATTCAGTTCAGTTTTATTTTTTATGATCCCACGGGGATAGTACTTTTTTTCTCTATGTCCTTTTTCTGTAACCCTGCCAAATTTCATGACGATCTGGAAAGCGTAACAAATATACAAACTCACTTTCGCATCTATCTAACTTAATAATATTTATTAAGTTAGATATAATACACAAAACTTGGGATTTTAGAATTGTAATATATTATAAAACCACACGAATAACTGAAGTCAAAATCAATTCCAAACTAGTTCGATTTTGAAAAGTTCATGGGTAGGTTTTCTAACCACAAATCGAATCTGAGATCATTGAGGCAAAAGCTACATAAGTCTTATTACTAAGAAGCTCGACAAAAAAAAAAACAATTGTCATTTTCATAATTCTCTCTATCTAAAAAAAGACAGATAATAAAATTGTTAAAATCTTATATATAAAAATGAATCCCCATTTCTCCTGGTCAAGGCATCACGCGCGAACGGGTAGATCGATTTTGATTCGGTTTTCACTAATGGAAAGAGGGATAGACGGGGAATGTTCTTATGTATAAAAATTGCCCGCCGGGCGAAGCCGGGGGCGGGTCGCTAGTATATGATAAATTACATAATCCGTCGAATTGAGAAGACAACGCAATTCAAATGAAGGGTATCGCGACTTAAAGCGTTGAAAATCTTTTGGGGCGTTACGAAAACTATTGGCGGCGATAAAGACACACGCTTACAAGGGAGCCGGGTTTGTCTCGTTCCATTTGAATTTCAAATTGTTCTCAGGTGACGGTGCTATCAGGCCCAACTTGCTGTACGGTTTAGATTTACCAACCTCAATTGAATTGTAAGCCGGAACTCGCAGACGTATACTTGGTAAACTGGCTTATGAAATAGATTCACTTACACTTTGTTGTCGGATACTTGTACTGTACTAGTTGTCGAAGCAATAAACAGAATGATGATCTCGTTTACGAGAGGTACGTGTAGTAATCTGTACGTCTACCTACGTGAAAATACTTCATATTGTCAACCGTGTACGGTTAAAATGAGCTATCAATTATTACCAGCGTTTGGCCGCAGCTTGGATCGCGCCATTCATTGACAATTTCAAAACAGGTATAAATGTATGCTAAATGTAAACGTAGAGGATGATAATATATTCTATATAGTGGGACTAGCTAAACTCGGCCACGCAACTCGGGCGCGCGGTACTGGACACTGCTTTATATATAATACTACTATTGATCGTAGCGTTATGTTATATAACCTATAGCCTTCCTCGATAAATGGACTATCCAACACAAAAAGAATTTTTCAATTC
This sequence comes from Bembecia ichneumoniformis, assembly GCA_910589475.2. Lineage (NCBI taxonomy): Eukaryota > Metazoa > Arthropoda > Insecta > Lepidoptera > Sesiidae > Bembecia > Bembecia ichneumoniformis. Next base: position 2,872,863 of record OU342531.1, read on the forward strand.
GAACCAGTAGTTCCTGAGATTAGCGCGTTCAAACAAACAAACTCTTCAGCTTTATTATATTAGTATAGATTAGTATTAGTATAGAAATATAGATAGTCTATGTTTGTGTGTTAAGTTTTATTCAAATCTCTTCGTCGGTTTAAAATACGTTAAAAGCCTTCACAAACTTTCCGTTATTAATGTTATAGTAATAATAGTGCAGTGAGCTGTTATATGGATAATTATGTTCTATGCATATAATGTACGTATAAGTTGTACGTATAAGCCGTGCTGTACATTAAATGTTTTTTCAAAAAACAATTTTTACACTTTGTGGGTACTGATGTTGACGAGGTTAAAAAATAGTATATTTCATTACAAGTGCGGAAAGGCTGTCATTGCAAAGAGTTCCGACAAATGTCTACCCGAGCCGAAGGCGAGGGTTGACAGTCGGAACAAGTTGCAATGACGGTTCCGCACGTGTACTGAACGACTATTTTTAATACAGTTGCGAAAAAATGAAGCGATTTAATAAAACAAACAACTAAACTCGCAAAGAGAATTTCTGGAAAATGGCGCCAACCGTACAATATAAGCAGAGACATTTTTTTTCTTCACGCATTCCGGTAGGCAAAGGAAACTATGTGCCCATACAGCCAAGTCTTCAGTAGAATTTTTTTATTGATTTGAAATGAAAATGAAATTTAATGAGATGAAATGAAATGAAACCTAACCTAACTCATTAAATCAAATCATTAAATCTGATATTGAAACAAATTCGTAGCTTCTTTTTAGAAATATACGTATTTGCATGAATCATAAAAACTTTTTAGTAAAAACTTCATGGTTCGTTTTTCTTTTTAATATACATTATTTTGACAGTTGGGAAAGAGAACGCACGAGTGCGGGAAAGGTAAAAAAAAAGCACGAGTGTGTAATAGCCCACTTTCCGAACGCTATACGTCCCTGCAATACGCCACTTTTTGAGCAACTGTATTAAAAAAATAGTTCTTAGTATTTTTGTTTGTCTGTGCGTTTGTGCACGCTAATCTCAGAAACGGCTTAACCGATTTGAATGCGATTTTCACTGATCTATTTGTAGCAAGCTTCCCGTAGCATTTAGTGTTGTTTCATTCCAATCGGTTTACAAATAAAAAAGTTACGCGCTATACTGAACATCACGCGAACGAAGTTGCGGGCTGAGCTAGTCTACCATATGAAACGAAATAATAAATAAGTATCAATTTTACTATTTTCCACATAGATAATGAAAATAAATACTGTACTGATATTAAAATAACAACATGTCAAGCTTGAAAAAGAACAATAACTACAATGTGGCATTTTTTTTTACATGAAGCTCAATTGATTTTTTATTATTATTTTAAGGTAAATTAACAATTTCAAATAGCCGTTCGATGACCGCAAGCATCCATAAATAACGGTCCCGTAGGAGCGGTTAAACTCTTTATTCTGCTAGACGAGGAAGAAGTGAATGCCTCCACTCGACGTCTCCATCCAGAGCAATTTTTCACAACTCTATCGCTGCGAGCTGTAAGTACTTTATGTGTTTTGGTACAATATTTCAATATAGCAGGAATTTACTTACTCGAGTTGAAAGAGAAATCTTTTTTTTTTTAAATTTCACACATAATATTCATTGTAGATACCTATATTTTCAAATTGTATTTTCTTTAGTTAATCCTGCTATACTTCGCTTCGTTGCAAGAAGTATAACCGTAACTTTGCCACTGTGAATTACACTGGTCGGGACTCGGGGACCTTCACGACTTTCAGGTTGTGCTTCAGGTTGTCTCCGGTATTGCACATGTATGAAAACTCATTCAATGAGCTGCCTATCTGACAGTTACAAGACATATAAAAACTCTTAAATCGCCAGCAGCAATGTTACATAAAGAAATTAATGTAATTAATTAATTAACATTAATTAATTAACCCTAATTAATTAATTAATATTAATAAATTAACCCTAATTAATTAACATTAATTAATTAAGTAACATTAATGTAACCTTAATTAGGTGTTCTGGGAACTCCTTCGTAGTTACTAATATAGGCATGTTCGTCCGCTTGCCGCTCCAAACGTGTACCGCGCTGGTTAAAGGTATCTCAGCAACTTCTCTGGACCATCTGATTGATGGCTCTAATCCCCGCAACTATAGAATTCGTAGGAAGATTGATAACCGCACTAAAGCAGATACTAGAACTTACATATAATGTTGTGTTGTTTGTTTTATTTGTTCGCATAAACGGTTATCTGTCTTTTATTTACGAAATAAATTGTCATCGCTTGATGACAAAATGAATAGATTTTATTCGCATTATTTTTACAATGTAAGTACACACCCTGTTATTACACATTTAAACCGTGTTGTGAAAATACCAAAAATTTTTATTTATTGGATTGTACATAAAATTTTTAGAATGAATATGATTGTCAATGGAAAGAAACCATGCAGATGCAGTACACTTCTCAGCAGCTATCTTGATTTTCTTAAAATTCTCTGAAGAATCATTGTAATTTTCTACAAAGCACAAAATATATAACCTTCGCCAAGCATGTATAGTCCCGTAACTTTAAAATCATTTCTTACATGTTTACTAAATGATTCCATTGAGTTTTGCTAATTTTGTGAGATTGCATACAATTTTGAAGCACGTGAAAAAGAAGTAAAACAATCAATGTATTTTCGTTACCAAGATTGTCTTTCAAATTTTACAAAAGCTAATCAAAAATATACATCATACCGTTTTATAAAATAATTATCCAAATTATCATGAATGAGTAATCTATACTAATATTATAAAGCTGAAGAGTTTGTTTGTTTGTTTGAACGTGCTAATCTCAGGAACTACTGGTTCGAATTGAAAAATTCTTTTTGCTTTGAATAGTCAATTTATCGAGGAAGGCTATAGGCTATATAACATCACGCTACGATAAATAGTATTATATATATATATACAGTGTCCAGTACCGCACGCCCCATGTGCACGCCGCCGCCATATGGGCGGCAGCGAAGCGTGGCCGAGTTCAGCTAGTAATAAAATATCCTTAAGAGTGGGCGAGATAAAATTGGAGCTTGTATGGAAATTATTGAACAAGTTATTGAACATTATGGCCTCTGAACCACTTTATTAAAAAAAAATACTTTTCGCATATGAAAAGCAATAAATTGAAGTGATTATAGTATTTCGAATATGCTTAGTTTCTTTATAAATGACTATTGCGTTATAAAAATATGGCGTTAAAGATTGTAATTATATATTAAAATTTAAACTGAATCCCTCAGATTAAAATGTTGTATTACAAGACAAGGGCGACATAAATAATGGTGAAAGTCAATTTTGAGAGTGATTTCAATCAGTTCAAACAAGCAGAAAATCGAACCCGAAACCATCCAATCGTGGTAAATCTCAAATTCCGAGTGGCGGGCTAAGGAGTCGGCCGCGTCTCGACCAACTCCCTGATTTAAATTGCAGATGTCCTTAGGGAACGAGAGTCGACTAGCGCGATATGCTAATCATAGCCAAGCCAAGGATTATCCCTGTTTACACTCAACAAACTCACTTAATTTCGCACAGACCAGACGTCTTGTCATATTCGTCGGTCCGAGAGGCTGGACGGTCGCAATTTATAAATCAAATGTTACCGAAAATCACGACTAAAACATACACACAAGGCTACAACCGGAAATTCTGTTAGAATTTGAATAATTTTCAATCGCAACAGAACTATAATTTGCTGGGAACGATAAATGTTGTTTGTGCAGACGAAAAATATTCAATAATATTGTTAGTAAGTGAAAATTTTAAGTGAGAGGCACTTGTGTTCAATGGCCGATTTATAATATCCTCGGTTGACTTTCGCCAAAGTCAGCACTTAAAATGTTCTTGCACTTGCGGAAGCTAGACGATTCAACTAAACGTCTGCGGGTATTTTCCGTAAGCGGCTTGCACTTTGCTGACTTGCAGACTATTTGTGTATACCTACCTAGTTCCCGCACGCCGAATTACGAGCCTAATAGGTGTCAATGAATCGTTAAAATTGCTTGAACCTGCAACGAACCATAAATAAAAGTTTCACACTGAACAAGACAAAAGTGGAGATTTCCACATCTTCTGAAAATTTCCTTAAATTAATTTTAACAAACTTCACGACACCCTTAACGACGCCTTCTTCGCTTAAGAGTTCATCTTCGTGGAAAACTAACTTTAAAGTAGAAACTTTGCATTTATGAATGATCTGTTCGAAACATCGGAAACTCGTTTTTAAATATCACTACGTAAAATATTACCTATGCACAATCTTTTCTAAGCATACTATACTAATATTTCTTTTTTTCTTTTTAATTTCTTTTTTCTCTGTGTCTGTTAAATGTATGTTTTATAAGTTACAAATAAATTGATTGATTGATTGATTGATTGATAATATGTGTAAAAGTTAGTTTGTTTATATGCAATAGTATATTGTTACGACTAACTATGTAAAGTCCTGGATAAAGCGTTTGCGCCGACCGAAAATCTCGAACGTCCCACCCTATCGATGGTAGCGACGCCACTTCCCGATTAATGTCAAAGGAAATTGGACCTCATGTTTACAACATAGAGTTTACATTCAACAGGAATAGCATTCCCGAACTTACTTTCAATGGCTTGTTTAAAATCTGGTTTATATTTCTAGTAAATTCGAAATACATCGAGACGTTTGACGCCAAATATAAATAAGAGAGCAAGCGGGCGAGTTTAGTTTAGTCGTGAGATAACAAGCGATTCGAAAACGACTGTTCAGAGCTTTTTTGCGAAATTACCTGCGACAGTGAACCGGCGACACATTAAGGGAATCATTGACGACTTTAGGCAAGTTTGATGGTTTCATCGAACAAGTTTGGGGATTTTGGCAGTCATCTTGGTTTGTAAAATAAATCGTTCGTTTCGCCCTTACACGGCATTTTGACTCATCCCGCATGTATAACAATATAATAACGTAGGGTATATTTTATCTTCATAAAACCATGTATTCAGTTACCATGTACCATGTAACTTCAACTTTTTTTTTTGCAAACATCGGCAGATATGATGACGGTCCACGTTATGGCTACCATCATCTATTGGTTGTATCCGACCATTGTAAATAAAATAAAATAAATCTTTATTTGCGCGAACACATGTTTACAGGATTTTAATTTGTATACAGCAGTTACAGTACAAAGTATGTTCTACCCGCCAAGGGCATGCAAATATTTGTGTTTAATTGTTTGTAAACTATATTAATATTAATAAAAGAATTAATGTTTCTTATTATAAAATTCTTTAACATGTAGGATAAAGAATATGGATTACCTAAGGACGGATAGGGAAGTGGGCTCTGGCATCCCTCACCCATACATCGAAACACAACAGTGCACTAGCTGTTATTTCACGGTGGTCCACACTCGAAACAAACACATGCGCCTGAAATTTGTTTAAAAGCTCCGACATGGTTGACATGATTTGAAGAGCCCGTTAGATGACTGGTTAGGGTGCTTGCTTTATCGCTCTGTTCTTGAGTTTCCGGGTTCGATTCCCGACAGGATCAACTTTAAAAACGAACTTTTACAATGCTGGCTCTGGTCTGGATCTGGAAAGTAGTGGCAGGGCATGCCACGTTTCGCAGTCATTTGGGCAGCCCATCTGACGGCGTAACCGCCCCCTCACAGAAGACCACCGTGAAATAACAACACAAGTACTGTTGCGTTTCGGTGAGTATCTAAGGGATGCCAGAGTCGGCAGCGCACTTGTAGCACTTGTGGCGTTGCTTGTGTTATAGCCGCCGGTAGCCGCCTACCATCAAGTGGACCGTTAGCCTGTCTGCCGACCTTAATAAAAAAAAAAACAAATGGTGGTCGGTGAGCGGAATTTTAATATAAAAAATATTACTTCTAAACCGAATCCATTTACGCCAAATGGGATGTTGACACTGTGACTGCACAATATCGTGTAGTATTTTTAATTGTTGTGTGCGAAATAAATGTTAGGTATTTAACTTTTTTTCAGAAAATAGATTCCTTTTATTCGCTCTTCCACAAACATTTGCAATGCCGGTTAAATTTGTAGACTAAGCAATAAGTACGTCTGAGGCGTCGTAAAGTCGACCAGAGGTGGCACTAATACGAATTTATGTCGATGGACCCACGGAGCGAGCGCCCCACGATATCGATCCGACAACCTATAAATGTTTCAATTTTCCAACCAACTTTATGTTAACCAATGATATACTCGTGTTTTATAACGTGAACCAATTATACGGACAGAAAAACATTCGTAATGGTTCATAAACTTTATTTAGAAAAATAATTTAATTTTTCTGAACCAATTGTGTCGCTTTATTTAACACTTAGTTCGCAAAGTGGTCCAGGTGGATCCCCAGGGATCCACGGGAGACTCAACGGGGGTCTATGTTGGCGTTACAAAAACAATCAATTCCCACTTATTTCATTTAGAAAACAGGGGCCCCATTCGTGGTTGGAACTCAGCTGCTACGCAAATTTACATACTTATATCTAATCTTTACATTTTTTGTCGAGTTTTGGGAATATGGTAGAAATTTATGTGCAGGCAGTTCACCGTAACCAGCTAAATTTTGAAAGTGGTCTATGAGAAAAAGAGTCTGGGAACCTCTGCTTTAAAGGAAGATACCATGAACTTACTGTATTAAGATCAAGCTTTGTTGAATATATTTCTATAATCAAGTACGAACAACCAAGTATGTAACTAGTTTACTATTAGAAAATAGTGGCAGGGCACACTGCGTTTCGCAGTCATTTGGGCAGCCCGTCTGGCGGCAGTAACCACCCCCTTACAGAAGACCACCGTGAAATACAGCAAGTGTGCTGTTGTGTTTCGGTGAGTGAGTAAGGGATGCCAAAGCCTATTTACCTATCCTTATCCTTAATCCTACTGTGGTCGGTAGCGCACTTGCAGTTGCTTGTGTTAAAGGCGGCGCGGCGTTAGCCACCTACCGTCAAATAAACCGTCAGACTGTCTGCCGATCTTAACATTAAAAAATTAATGTTAAGATTAGCAACACCTATTATTTTCTAACACTCCTTCACTGTTAGAGCTAGGTGCTGCAAGGTGCTCGCGCTACCGACTACATTAGGATTAAGGATAAGGACTAGGAGGGGATAGGAAAATGGGCTCTGGCATCCCTTACTCACTCTGCGAAACACAGCAGCACACGTGCGTTATTTCACGGTGGTCTTCTGTAAAGGGGTGGTTACTGCCGCCAGACCGGCCCCCCAAATGACTATGAAACGCAGTGTGCCCTGCCACTACTTTCCAGAACCAGACCAAAGCCAAATTTGAAAAGTTCATTTGTCAAAGTTGACCCTCCCGGGAATCGAACCCGGGAACCCTAGAACAGAGCGTTACGGCAGGCAGTCTAACCACTCATCCTACGGGTCGTTTTTATTACTCAAAATATTTATACGATATTCCGTACATTTTCAATTTTATATATTTGTGATGTAGTTACGGTTTATGAAACCAATTACGCATTGGATTGACCGAAACTATTCTTAATTAGTTAATTAAACGAAACTTTTTCTATTATTGTACTTTGTTAGCAAACAAGATTAAGCAGATGCTTCCCTCAGCTGACATTAAAGGATAATATGGTGGCGTGGGCCCACGTCGGGCGCCAAAGTTCGCGATATGTGGTGTGCCACATGAGTAGTAATTAACACCGCCTCGCGAGGCCCCCTTGTCCCCCGAGCCGCGTTCCTCCGACCCACACGTTACCCCCAACACAAGGTCCCACCCCCGTACAACACTCAGTGGGGTACAGCGATTGAATTAAACTTCGGCACGGTTGTTGCGGTTCGGATCCGAGGTTGGTTTTGTCGCTGGCGTTTTGTGCAAAACTAGCAATACTTGTTCACTGTTTATTAGTTTTGCTTTCATGCTTATATCAATCGGTAAGCATTATAGCTAATGTCCAGGAAATAAGTATTATTTTCTGCGAAGCCTACAAGTAAAGGCGACTGATAGGTTTCAATCTGAATTTATGAATAAGTTTGGGCTGCGCAGACGAGGAACAGTCCTCGAGGTACTGTTTTGTCCGTCGATCGTTTACAAACTCATCGAAAACACAGACTAGGGACTAGTGCGTACTAAAATTAGCGTAGACTAAGTGAAAAGGCGCATCAACGCATACACCGGATTGTATAATTTTAACAAAAGAAGTTTCTCACTGTTCGGGGGTTTTGTCCTCGGCGGACAAAAGTACCTCGTCTGCGCAGACCCTCATGTTATCCTTGCCTTTGAACTTATATTTATTGTTTATCGAAAGTTGCAACTTGCAACGTGTTGTAATCGAAAAGGTTCGTTTTTCACGAGCTCTGTTATGACTAATCACATGAATAATGGAAATACAGGAGAGACAGTGTATAAATCGGATCGATTTTTGGAGGATCGAAAAATTCTGTCCTTCCCTTAGGTGCTTGATCATTAAAAGTTACGACCTCTAACGGATGCGGGAAAAATATTGATTTTAAGCATTGAATTGAAATACATATATGTTGTCTACATAGATGTCCTTGATTTTAAGGAACTTTCGAAATTATTTGTATAATAACTCCACTCCTGTTTTAATTAACGACACTTTATTGTGTGTGAATTAATTGTAATAAAAGAGATAAATGGTGATTTCCAAAAGATCTCAGATGCTATAACTACGCACAACATTTTTTAATACAAACCCAATTATTTTACTTAGGACCTTTTTCACTCGATGTAAGCATTGTGTTAAATTAAAACTCATAATATTTATAAACAAGTTACCCAACGAACGGTGGCGAAACAAGCAAAACAAATTAAAAAGTTGCTGCGAGCTGTTTTCATTTAATATGACATTTTTCATCGCATGAGCTTCAATGTCAACAGTGATGAAAGTTTTTCTTTACCTACAATGAGCCTCCGAAACAAGGAGAGTAGTGGTCTAGGTGGGGCAGGGTAGACGTGAGAGGGGAACACGTTCCACCTTAGAGCACAATTAGCGCGCGCGACTCGACACGGCTTGAGTTTTAACAACGCGGCTCAAAACACTTGGCGTCATTCACGCGATGTGGGTCTCCAGTCACTAAAGCTACGGGACTACTTTTTGTAGCACTCAACGCTACTCAAGGACAGTAACATATTCCAAAATCTTCACTAATTTGGGGGCGCTGTTTCACTGTACATTGTATACAGACTAAAGTAGCTATTGTGAAATTATGTACGATAAAGTTCAAATTATTATTATTTTTAACGACAAGCACTACACACATATTACTCGATCTTGGGAAACTATTATAGGAAATAGAGAAGCAATTAGGATTCTATATAGGAAATGAAATAGAAAAGCAATTAGGATTGTATTTGGGAAATGAAATAGCAAAGCAATTACGATTCTATAATGGAAATAAAATAAAAAAGCAATTAAGATTGTATTTGGGAAATGAAATAGCAAAGCAATTAGCATTCTATATTGGAAATAAAACAGAAAAGCAATTAGGATTGTATTTGGGAAATGAAATAGCAAAGCAATTAGCATTCTATAGGAAATAAAACAGAAAAGCAATTAGGATTGTATTTGGGAAATGAAATAGCAAAGCAATTAGGATTCTATTTAGGAAATAAAATAGCAAAGCAATTAGGATTCTAAATAGGAAATAGAAAAACTATTAGGAATCTATAGTTCTATAGGAGGATGAAGATGAAGAGAAAATGTAGAGTAAATGAAACCGCTGGCTTTAAGAAATTCGTTTTAATGGTTGCCCCTAATGGCAAGCATATAAATACAATGGATACGTAACAGCTGCGCGTAAAGCAATTATGTAGATAAGGAGAGATACATAACCTCCATGAAAGCTTTAATTTTCAGAGCTAATTAACTAACACATTTAAGCAGATTTAAGCAGAAGGCAGGACTTTAAAGGTTCCAATTTAAAACGTATCAGTTGACTGAAACAAGGTGAAATATATAGGTATATAGAACCTACATACATCATACACATAAGCTTAATATTTATAAACCGAACAGATTGCAACATATCTACAGTTAGCAACTAGCTCTAAAAGTGAAGGAAAACATGATGAAAAACTTCATGTTGTTGAAGGTTAGCAACTTAAGGAACCTACTGAGACAGGGGATTATCAGTTAAAGTGGTATACCATAACACCTATTCCTTCTTTACATTGATGAAAACCCTATGCCTGGGTTGGTACGTCACATACAAGTATAATGATAGATTGACACAGATATAATTATAGGTTGAACTGGGTGATTAATTTATTTGGTGAGAGTTATGTGACATACTCTGTACGAGCTATTTTTAGGAAACACAGCTCAATGGAATTATTCCCACTTGTTAGTTGTTAAATGTAAAATGTCGTTAACTTGTTAGAATAAATCATTAATCTGGTCTCTGGAGGGATAATATTTAAATTTTAAATGATAAAAAATTATATTAGCCATTCAAATTATTCAAATGTTCACACCACGAACAGACTTATCTTTAAACAAATTTTAAAGGCATACAAAGTACGCTATCGTTACCAGCTATTCATGAATCGTATGAGTCTCTTACGAGTGTCGAACGTGTAGCGTTCATTACTAAGCACTCGACGAGCGAGCCCAGGTCGCTGGAGCACTTGAGACTCCTTTATAAGCCGACTAGTAACGCCCTCCGTCTCGTTCTGATCTCCTGGTAGGTGGTACTTGCTCTTTTCTGCTCTTTGAGAGTCTTAAGACAGCGGATGATTTTTGTCTATGTTTTCCTTCCTATAAGTAACTAAAAGTTATTTGTATATTTTTTTAATTACTACGTACGTTGACTGTGAATCATAAGTTTGAATGAATTGAGTGGTTTTAAATCATAAATTAAACGTATTTATTGCGTTTATTTGTAGAACCTGAAATGACCGAAAACATATTTAATTGTAAAAGAATATTTTGTTTGACAAATGTAATCGCTTAAGGGATTCACTGAGGCAAATGACATTTACTATAGAACTCGCTGGCGGCGGAGACAATTCAACGGGCCTAGAAATGGTGTTTTTTTGTTTTTACCATTAGAACAATACAAAAAAAAATGTATACAATTTTTAAACTGACATTAATTTATTAATAGGTACAAGATTGATATGCGCGCAATAAGCCGTTTTCGAGAGAATTTTCAATAAAAGTCAAATTCTTCTTGTGTTCTAACTTTTTTTGTGGAGTTTCTATTACTTTAACGAAAATTCTAATTAATACAATTGGTCCTTCACATGTTTAAGTATAATATATATTTTTTTCAAAGAAATTGTCTTGTCTATTTCTTGTAACATTTTCATTAAACAATGGATATTTTTAGTATTTAGCGTTTGTCTCCCCCTTAAACTAATTATATGGAATAAAACCTATGGGGAAAATATGGTGATTAATTGGAACGAAGTTATTTTTTGGAAAAAAAAAATCTTTTTTTCTGTGAAAAATACCCCAGAGCTCATCGTAAAAGTTTGCACTTCTGCAATCGGCATCTAAATCGCCAAGTTAGCATATGGATGGAATATTTGTGGAGGGGGGAGACTTACATATTGTACCTACGCGTGCCTTAGGTATACAATTGTAATTTCCACTTAAATTTTTCAGTATAATTACAGACGATATTCAAAAAGATTATTTTTCTTTTTTTTTTTAGTATTAAAAATTCTCCCGTAGCTCCATTTAATCAATCGCCCGCTTAAATATAACTAGACTATTTGCCAAAGAAATCTTAGAATTTGTGCTGGTGGAGAACTCTTTTTAATATTTTTCTAATAACACGATTAATGCCCGCTGGGAACGGTTCTTAGTCAACAACAAGGAAGGAAGTCTTATAGTTTTTAAGACAGTAAAGTAGGTAAGTAACACGAGTCATTGCTTACAAATTACGTTTGCGTTTCTCGGTCAACAAGTCGGTAGCCGCTCTAGCAACCCCTTATTTCCTCGTCGGTCTGCTGTTTAACTATTAAACCTGACCGCAAGTGAACTAACGTATTCATGAGCCTGAGAATGCCCCTCACTTTACGAGCGATGTTGGTCGCGTTGAATCGAAAAGGCGCCCTATTTGGAACGAGGCCTATGTAAAATATTGAGCCAGCATATGCTACGTAGGACACACACGATGTGATTTCAGTGTCTTCTTACCCTTTTTATTCATATTAGAACTGTATTATTTCGAAGAAACAGTAGAATTTTTTGTAGAATATGTGCGTAAAACTTCAGAAGCAATTGGAAAGAGAAAAATGAAGACGTAAATTATAATTATTTGTAGGAACGATCACAGTTGCTTGTCAAGACGTCTCCTTGTGTATGATCAGCATTAGAACTAAAAAACACACGTGACGCCCAGAAAATATTTACAAGCAGAAAATAATGACAGAAGATTTCGAGTCCTCTTGTGTACCGGCACAGTCTAACCATACTTACGCCGTACAGTCCAGCAACGCTCAATGTTCGAGCCTGCAAACTGAAGCGAGTTCGCCGAACGTTGCTCTACGCAAGTACATTCGTTGCCTGACTGTATGACGTGTATGGTTAGACTGTGGTACCGGCCTATTAAGAGGCCTGAAACCAACCGGAGAGATTTTGGACATACATATTTGCAGGGCTTGTGTGGCTATATTGACTTCATAATCAGGTCACAACATGCATAATGATGTGATTTTATTACTACAATAGTATAGTAATAAAAAACTGAAATTACGAGAACACTACTGCTAAAGGAAGATAAATACTGATAAAAGAAGATGCTGAAGGAAGAAGACTTTCACATACACGTATTAATCTGCTGAGAGGTTAAAGTAAGCGCAAGTCCTTCAGAGATGGAAGAGGATAAAATCTAAAGAAAAAATTGAACATAAAATAATTCCCTGTAAAGATTACACCAATCATATTATGTAACACTTTCGTATATATAGGAGAACCTACGTAATCTTCCGACCGAGTTAAGATTCAATGCATTGCTAAGGGGACCACCCTATGGAACGGCACACACGTGTGAAATTTTAATGAAATCCCTTTGCTTACTGAAACGCGGAAGCATTTTGTAGCAAACAAAAACATCTTGTGTGTAGGTACGCACAATTAAAACTCATTATACAAGTTACGAGAATTGTGTGCGATTTCAGTGACACCACAAAAACCCAACCTCGTTACATAATTTACAGAAAAATATTACATTATGGAATTTTAGCGGCAGCCGTTAAGATACGGCATGTGAAATGCGTTTCGATGCGTGAGTACCATTCGATCAGAGTCGGCATTCGATCAGAGTCGGTAGTCACTCACCATTAGGTGGACTGTCAGCCTGCTTACTACCCTTTATCATGAAAATTGAAAAATTGCATACTCTGCCCAAATATGCCAATAATATAAAAATAATACACATAAATAGATAAGAGTGTCGTATGAATACTTCCAACGAATTTATGGTCAGTAAGATGTCGATGGCGCAGTGGGAAAGACGCAGCCTTTCATGTCGATAGGTCCGAGTTCGATCACCGGGATGAGTGTTTTCCAGCACCCCTTCGGCCAAGGTTAATTTTGCTCTAACTGCGGATACATGACGTTCCAGCACTCCATTCGAGTATAATTTGATCTAGACAAGATTTAATCACACCCATTCCGATTGGCCGAAGAAGTGCTGGAACGCACTCCTGTCATGCCATGTACCAAATTCTTTTTTTAAATCTTAAGTGCATTTACTGACTGCTCTCAAACGGTTAAGGAAAACATCGTGAGGAAACCTGCACACGCCCAAAAGAAAAAATTTAAGGTGCATATGTATTTTTTTTTTAATGTTAAGGTCGGCAGACAGGCGGACGGTCCACTTGATGGTAGGTGGCTACCGTCGCCTATAACACAAGCAAAGCCTAAGCTGCTGCAAGTGCGCTGCCGACTGCAGTAGGATTAAGGATAAGGGATTAAGAGTGGATAGGGAAATCCACCAACTCGTACTGGACCAGCGTGGTGGACAATATAGCCCATACACCCTTTTTGAGAGGGTAGTGGGGACATGTAATATATAATATACTAGCTGAACTCGGGCACGCTTCGCTGCAGCCCATACGGCGGCGGCGCGGCGTGCGCATGGGGCGCGTGGTACTGGACACTGCTTATACATATATAATACTATTTATCGTAGCGTGATGTTATATGTTATATGAACTATTCAAAACAAAAATAATTTTTCAATTCGAACTAGTAGTTCCTGAGATTAGCGCTTTCAAACAAACAAACTCTTCAGCTTTATAATATTAGTATAGATATCCCAAGCTATAAATAGTTTAATTGTAAAGTTAATTTCCCTAGTTCCTTTTCGTTTCTTTTTCTATGTTAACTGTTTTTTTATATGCGAGTATAAATTTTCATAACACCTGTGTACATCATCTGTCTGACGGTGGTCTGCATTATATAATAAAAGTGTTATGTGATTGAAGACTTGGGTTTCTCTGGTGAAAGAGGTGTTTTGGCCAGAGCCCATGAGATCACCTTTTATAACAGATCTCGTGTAGTATCTACCACTGAGTTTCAGTCGGTGAATAGCGGTTGAGGCACCTGCGGAGCCCCCAGGGTAAGCAGTGCTCGTCAGCGGTTACAAAGTAACTAGATTTCTGTATCCGACCTCTGAAATTTATATTTGGAGCAAGTCGACAGCCAATTAAGCAGTTCCAAATTCAAATTGGCAGTTCATGTTGACAGTTGCCAGGTGGCGTTCGCATACAGAGCACGTCAAGAAAATCGAAATTTATTTCGGCATGCCTCGGCATTTAATGACCCCTTTGAAGTGTTGGAAAATGATCGTAAAGTTATTTTTGGACCCGACACGACGGGCTCACATGTTGTTCTTGTTAATAACATACCGAACTGATGTCAATCAATACTGGAATGTGGTTTATTACCTGCAAATAAAAGACAAGAGTTGTTAGTGTTGTAGGCCCTTTCTAGTATTGTAATTAAATGTCACTCACTCTCATAAATGATACGAACAAGGTCGACAAAAGTAGTAGAACACCCCCTTCATTGCACGCGGTAACGACATTTCAAAGCGAATTAAACCGAACGCAAAATACCAAGAGAGAAAGAACAAGCTTTAACTTTTAAGGAATTTTCTATTACTGCAATAAAAACTTCTCCGCGGGTCGCTTCAGTTTATGAAGTATAAAATTGCATTGTTTATATTTGTCTCGTTTTGCACACTAACAGTAGTAACGAAGCGAGAGGTTTACAAACTGCGCTACAGAAGACATCCGTCTGCGGCTGGATTTATCTGAGGACAAATTGCCGCCCGCGTCGGCCGGGCGGGTGTGGCGCTATCCTTTGTGCAAATGGGACACGTAACAACGCCGAAAATGGTTTCGCTAAATTAATATGTTTCCACCATCTTAATTATGCAGTGTTAAAATTTAAATCTGACACACGAGACACGTTGGAGCCAACAATTAAATACATAACTCTATTAAATTAACCGATTTTGAAACCACTGGCTAGATGTTGCTCGAGTCATCTATTGTTATTGTGATTATATATTATATTATATTATATTATATTATATTACATTACATTACATTACATTACATTACATTACATTACATTACATTACATTACATTACATTACATTACATTACATTACATTACATTACATTACATTACATTACATTACATTACATTACATTACATTACATTACATTACATTACATTACATTACATTACATTACATTACATTACATTACATTACATTACATTACATTACATTACATTACATTACATTACATTACATTACATTACATTACATTACATTACATTACATTACATTACATTACATTACATTACATTACATTACATTACATTATATTATATTATATTATATTATATTATATAAAATAATTTGTTATTTAAATAAACAAATATATGGAGGCCCACATAACAATTAATTAGGACCTTAAATATTTTTTTTTTTCTATTTCTTGATAATTTCAGTACCAAAGGGTTGTTAAAATGACATTGTTGACCTTACAATCTGGACTACATTACATCCATTATTAAATGGATTGCGAATGCTGTTTGTCCTATTTGTCAATCCAGAACATGGTCAGCATTGTGTAAATTTGTTCAGTTATTTATGTATGTTTAATTAACCAAGCATTTTGAGACAAATTTAAACTTTCATATTTGGAATATTAGTGGAGATCATAAATTCTGCGTCATTCTGCTTACAAAATTATATCAGCTTAAGACGCTCTCTCTCTGATGGGAAGTGTGATGGTCAGCTGTTTATACTGTTATTTTGTCAACCATGTCAAATAGAATTAATGAGATTGTGATTAGCGAATGACAAGTTGACAAAATGTATCCCTTCAACTCGGTTTGTTTGAGCGTTAATTGTTGTTATATTTATGTTCGAAATATTCTAATTTACCCGGGCTAATACCCAAGCCGTTCCGAGACGAGACAAGACGGCGCCCGTCCCGCCATCTGACAGGTGTCTTACGCGTGGTCGGATTTATCTCGAGATAAATTGCGACGTAAACCGACTTGCTTGCTACTATCGTGTGGAGCTGTCATCGTTTCCGATGAGGGAATTATGTTTTGATTTAAAACCACTTTATACTATACAGTAAGCTTTAATTGACAAACTACAGAAGTATTAAGGAAACTTATTAGATTTAATCATAGTCTAGTTTTTTACATGTCAAATAACAATAACTCTTGGAAGCTTGCATGGAGTATTGCTGTCATCTTTGAGATGGCTCAGCAAAATACCAACTTGCCGAACTCGAATCGGTGGATCACAGAGCTAGGAGGCTCATTGGCGACGGTAAGCTAATAAGAACTATGCTGCAGAGCCTGGCACATAGACGCAAATTTGCCTGTCTGTGTGTATTCTGTAAGATGTACTTCGGAGAGTATGCTCGGGAGCTGCATGAGATCATACCACCCTCCCCCTTTCTTCTATCGGACATACAGACGTACGGCTGGTTACCATCCTCACCTTGTCGAAATCCTTCTATGTAATTTGGACCAAGCGCTTTAAAACATGTTTTATAATGCGCACGGCCAATGATTGGAACTCCCTGCCGGCGTCTGTATTTCCGAGCTCATACAACCCAAATCTTTTCAAGGTTCGAGAACAGGTACCTTCGGGGTGAGCTCGCTCTATTGTCGGCCTCATCCTTCCTACATGGATAGATGCTGGCCAAGAGCAAACCCATCTTTAATAAAAACAAAAAAGTACTTAAAATTTCTCTGAAATAATTTTAACGCTTAACGCTTTCACATTATTTAAACAAGGTTTTTTTGGTTAAAAAACTAAATGAATAAAAATAATATTCTTAAGTATACGTACTTCAAGTATTACAAGAAGAACAACAAGAAGGCTTCAAGAAGAACGCTTTTGCACTAAAATAGGTAATACCTACATATGTCTGAGTACAACAATAGGGAATATGCACTTTATTTTTTATATTTTCATACGATAGGTTATATCGTTATATAACCGTAAAAAAATATTCAGCGCCAAAAAACAGAAATTTGGTAACAAAAAAAAGTTAAAATTAACTAACAGCTACGGGCACTTTAAACACCCGCCCTTTTGGCGCGCTTGTCGTGACGTCAAAGTCTACAATACAATCAAATGTTAAAAATCACAAACATCTACACGCTTGTTGACATTTCATAGACGTTGACGTCACATTCCATAGACTTTGACGTCACATTCGATCTGACCGTTTCAAGTATTTTGAATTTCCCACATTTTTATGCACTTTTTAATAATTTTATTTTCTTAACGAAAAAGAAATAATATTAAAAAATATTTACATAGACATAATTCTAAAGCAAAAATGTTGATAAAAAATAAAAAAATAACAGTTACTTACACATTGTAAAAGAGAGAGAAATAATTACAACTGTTTATATAAAAGTAACGACAAAGTTTAGGTTTTAGTTTAAATATAAAATTTTCATAAAGTCGTCCGGTAACCCTAGTTTTTTTTTCACAAAAAAAAAAAACTGAATAGTTCATAACAACCATTAAATAGAGTACAGAATTGTTAAATACATTTTAGCCGACGACGGCTATAATTTATGAAACACTTTTCCTTGCCATTTGCTCCCCTATAGAGATACACTATAGAATGGACCCTCACTCCCTCTCACTCCACTGTTTTAAATATGCATCGCGCCGTCTCTGCTCAGGGCACTCGTTTGAATATTTAAAAAAGGTACTTCAATCGAGTCACATTGTTTCTTTCGGAAGCCCGTATAGTAATTTTCGGATCCTATCCACGACATCGACACAAAACTCCTCTCAAACTATCCATTCGTAGCGATACGTGTAACTTACTTGCGAACATTTTAGTTCTTGCTAGGGTAAGAACTTCCAATTTATTCGGATTCGAGTCCAGATTATACGACTTGGAGTAAACCAATAGGCCTCTAGGTGCCTACATAACTTATTGATAACATTATTCGGTTAAAGCTTGGATTTAAAATGTATTAAGAAAGAAGAACGCCTTTTATAAGATTTTATCACAGGCAACGTAGTCAGTTCAAGAAATATGCAACTAGATTTTTTCGCCAATCAAATTGAATAATATATGGTTTAAAACAAAATATAAGTGCAAAAAACGTTTATTTTTCTGTCGTGCAGTAGATGGCCGTTGAAAGAGTTTTGTAGTGGAAATCTCTCCAGTTGGCCGACTAAAAGAGAGTAGTCATCCACATATCTCAGCATCTGTCCGCCAGTGGATATATGTATGTGGATGGCAGAGTATCGAGTGTGTTGTTGAAGATCAAAAGAAGGCGTGTGGGCTAGTTGTGATGACTATGACGATGAGAGAGTCATTTTCAATACATATCAAATGTATTGTCACATAGTGTGTATGTATGGTTTTTTTTTAAGAATGTAAAAAAAATCGAATACATGATATTTAAGACCGCTGATAAATGTCAAAGTGATGATCCTGAAATATTATTAAATAATAACAAGATTAAGAGAATATAGCAATTTAAATATCTTGGACACTTTATTACCAACGATCTTAAAGATCATGTTGACATTGAAAGAGAACACAGAGGGCTGGCGGTTAGATGTATGTTGGCTCGCAGATTTTCTTGTTGTACAGATCAAGTTAAAATTACTTTATTTAAAGCATATTGTCAAACTCTGTACACAAGTAATCTGTGGACAAATTACACCAAGAAATCCATCAACGTATTGCGAATCCAAAACAACAACGGTTTTAGGAGCCTCGTTTTTGTAGTGCCTCTCAAATGTTAGCCGAAGCAAGAACTGTGACGGGTTTCATGCAATTATCAGGAACAAAACGGCGTCATTGCTAGAGAGGACACGAGCTAGCGTTAACAGCATCTTAAAAACTGTTGCGGACTCTTCAATTTTTAAACATTTTATGAATGTTCTAACATAATAAGTTCTTAGGCATCGTAAATATGTAAATTAAATAATAATTAACAATGGATCGTGTTATCTGAAATGTAAATAAAATAAAATAAAAATAGCACCTGTAAAAAACAAATGTGACAACAGTTTCAAAGAATAAAATGACAAGTGAAAGTAAAAGTCTTAATTAAAAATAGCTCCAGTCGCTTAGAGATTTATTAATATTCATTATTTATTATTAAAGATGTGTTTGCTCTTGGCCAACATCTATCCGTGTGGGAATGATGAGGCCGATGGAGCGAGCTCACCCAGAAGATGCCTATTCACTCGAACCTTGAAAAGACATGGGTTGTATGAGCTCGTAAATACAGACGCCGACAGGGAGTTCCAATCCTTAGCAGTGCGCATTATAGATGTTTTAAAGCGCTTGGTCCGAATTAGATTATAAAGTCAGAAAATAAGGTTAACCACGAATAGTTTAATATATCAAATTTTATAAATGATTAAAAAATATGAATCTTTGAAATGTTCTCTAGGTGACTAAAATGTGTATTAAGTAAAAAAAAATATATCTTAAAATCGCTAAACAATTCATTTCTATAAAATAGAAAATGTTGACAATTTTGAAGAAAGAATAGATTGTAATTAATCAATCTATTTATTCTATTTAAGGAAATAGCTTTCAGCTTAGCTAGTGGTAATTATTTAATTGTTAAATTTGCTAATAATGCCTATTGTATTAATTTACAAGATTAATTATCGTTTTGATCAATAAGCAGCTGTAATATGGTAAATGTCGAAGCCATTTAGCTTTGAAACGTTCCGTTCATGTGGAACTTTGTTGTAACACGATGATGTTAATTACTACTTCTATTGAGAGGAAAGTAGTAAGAATACATAGTCTTAATATTCATTGCAAACAATGAGTATAGAGAATAATAACTTTATGATAACCAATCTTTATAATAACTTTAATAATAATAACCTTTATTATAACTTACTTAATAACCTTTATAAAGTGTGTCGAAATATTGTATGTTTCCCTAATATAAATAAAATAAAATAAAAAGGCAATAAACTTTGAAAACTTTGAAAAAATATATTTTTTGTTCCAAGTTACAAATCGTTTTGAAAATGGTATTAATCAATTCCGAGGTCCCCATTAAAGCGAAAGATGTCATGCAGAAACGTTACAAGAAAAGAAGCGTCTCGTGATCGTTACACTAAAGCGTAACATAATATTAGACCCTGAAATTTTACTCTCATCGCGCGCAAAGAAGTTTTACTTCAAAAATCTATTCCTTTAATACGGTATTTCCTATAATGAAAATATGAAACAAATTGTTACTAGATTAACTGTAAATACTTTTTTAAACCAAATTAACTAACACAGTATTTAAAAATATTTACGATTTTCATAAGAAATCATTATTAAAATAATTAAATTTTCATGTTTGACCACGTGATTAAAAACGCACGCGATTGGTGGCATATAGAGTTGCGTCATTTGTATTGTTTACAGACGATGCTTAGTACGGTCACAGAATACAATAATAGTACAAGTAGTACAGTACACGAGCGTACTACGATTTGACAGCTAAATGTTTGTTTGCAAGCAAGTGATGTATTGATATCACGTGACCCACATGTAATGGCGTCTTTAGGGTTTTGGCGGTCTTGTTTATCATTTAAACTTTGATTGTAATTTTCATAGAAAATAAAGCAATTCACAAAGAATGAATCAAATTGCAAATAATATTATGGTATAATGAACAATTTGAGATATTTTCTTAAAATCTGTCAAATACCCTATTATATACGTAGTTGTTTATGTGTAAGTCCAAAAAAATTTAATGACAAAATGCAACGTGTAATTAGTAAGCGGCGTGCATCTGAACAATTAAAAATTACAATAGCCAGCCAGAAAAAACTTCTTACGAAGTCACTATACATCATCCGGCGAGTTCCTTTTACTCTTAATTTCTGTCCTCGTACTTACGAGAGCGTACATTAAAAGCTAGCTCTCTGTAGCGAACCATTAAACAAGGTAAAGCTTTAAATACGTTAATGCAACGTTGGTACTCAACAAGACACCACCTAGAGTCGCAGTGTGCTTTAGTAGACAGGCACACAGTACACGAATGGAGCAGTAGTTTAATTTATCAGCAGGTACAGGCTCGATAACAAAAATATCGTCGTTGTCAAATTAAAACCTCCTATGTCACTTTTTTGAGACTTCAACATTTTCACCTTAGTGAGTAGTTCAATGCCTTATCTATAGTATAAAACAACTGCTGAGTACTTACAAGTATTTGTCGAATTATGACATCTTAATAAGATACGCTATGTGAAGCAGCTAGAATTTGATATGTTCAAAATTTACTCTATTTTCAGAATTAAACTTTAAAATTAAATTAAATTAAACTATTAAAATTTCATGTTTAAAAGGCCAGACCAATAAGTTTACGTATAACAACCCTAAGTTACTAATAAAATACTTTTTTTTTAATATACCTTCATGTAATTTTTTTCAGGAAAACTTCTTTTGTCAATTATCTTAATGTTATACTTTTAGCACATAGCAGATTTTGGTTTGACAACGACGATATGTGTAAGTTAGTTTGATAGTTTGCAATTGGAAGAATAAACACATTATTGTTCAGTATACATTCAGTTAGTTAAAAAATCCAAGACAGGAACATTTTTGAACAATAACACCGCTACGCAGATACCAAAATTCCGCGATAAATAACTACATAACGTTGCTATAAATAAATATAAAATTATAAAATAATTAGACCAATGCGTCCGAGCAATTAGCCCGGGTGCAACCAATTGAGGGTTACAAAAACCTGGAAAAGACAAACTTCGCATTACTTTTTTCGAGGGTGTAAGCCTCTACGCAAAAAAAAAAAAATATTTTGCCATGAATTAGGTTACCACTTGATATTCAATAAACTTTTGAATTCTTAATAAAAACCTAATAATTATAAATCTTTATTCCGTTTGGAAGTTATGTAATCTTAAGAGTATCAAAACCAGCATAGAAACATTTTTTTTTCAGATCCAAATTGAATTCCGAAACTGAATTCAAAAAATAAGCGCACAATTTTCTTTCTGAAGAAAATGGAATCTGACGAACGTGTCTTAAATAGCTTTTTTGCATAGAAAAATGAGAAATCATCTACTTAATTCAAGATACACCACTGGCCTCTAAAAATATTGTGCTCTCAAAGAGATGCAATCTGCATACATTAGCCTAACGTCTCCTAGTTTTGACACCTGCTCTCTGAGCGAACTATGAAAACGCGGCCACTGGATGGATGGCACAAACATGTCAAGAATTGTTTCCAAGTTGGATTTCGAGGAAACGAGACAAGAAAATATATTATTCCTCTCAGAGGAGTCCTGAAAAACTTTTAAATGAGCTGAAGGTAAACAATTCGCTTTTAAAATGCTTTTACTCTGTATGTAATCTTTATTATCCAAATGATTTATAATTTGTATACAATAATGCATTTAAGGGCTTCACTTGGGCAAATGACATTTACATTAGAATTCGCTGGCGGCGGAGACAATTCAACAGGCCTTGAAATTGTGTTTTTTTTTTGTTTTTACCATTAGAACAATACACAAAAAAAAATGTATACAATTTTTAAACTGACATTAATTTATTAATAGGTACAAGATTGATATGCGCGCAATAAGCCGTTTTGGAGAGAATTTTCAATAAAAGTCAAATTCTTCTTGTGTTCTAACTTTTTTTGTGGAGTTTTTTTTGTATATATATATATATTTCAAAGCAATTGTGTTGCCTATTTCTTGTAACATCTTCATTAAAAAATGGATATTTTTAGTATTTAGCTTTTGTCTCCACCTTAAGCCGTTGATATCATCGTCACTCAGCCGTAGGACGTCTATTGGTGGGCATAAGCAGCCTGGAATTCGTCACTATAATTATCATATATATAAATATCTTATATATAGGACCCCATAAACTGACTTCGCCACATAAACTTGCTAGACATGCATAGACATAATTTATTATCAAATTTAAAAAAACTAAGGTTCTAGATGGTTCTAGTTAAATTCGGCTGTTAAATAGTTAGTTCACAGTAAGTATTGATTGACGATTTATAGATTGATTGTGATCGCATTATTGACAGATTGAGATGTTGGAATAGCCAAAAGTGGTACGCATCGTGTGAGAGCAACATTTCATCTTTAACGAGCGAATGAATTATTATTTTCATATAAAATAATGTATAACTTTTTATAAATCTCCTAAATTTTCATTTCGATTCAACCGTTCACAGCGAGAGAGCTAAAAAATTTTTAAAAGACAATAGATTTGAACGGTACGGTATTGTAATTTCGGTTCCGTTTTGCATAAATCACTCGTTCCAAATCGCTTGCGACGACCGTAACAGCCCCGATATTTAGCACCGAAGAGGCAAAACTAATTAAAATTTATTTATTATTTCATGCATACGAAATTTCGTCATGGCGGTGTGTAATTTCAACGTACCTGGTACAGTACACCTTATGAACTTCTACCCCCAACTGTAGCAAACACGTTAAATACTTAAACGTTCAGCTATCGAGTCAAGTTTAATGCTACAAGTAGTCGAGGTCGGGCGAGGGTTGTCACGTCAGAGTACATTTTAATAATGCACCCGCTCGTTTAGTATGAAAATTAGCTAGCGAGCGGTGGCCCTGCGCGGTGACTCGCCTATATTATTGATGGTGTGGACGTGGAACGCGACCGACATCAACTATTTGTCTACCTACGCCTGTATTATGGTCACACAACCAAATAAACAAAAATAAAATCAAAAAAATATATAGTATTTTATTAAAAAGACTAGTATGATAAGAAGCTAGTGACCCGCCCATAGCTTCGCTCGAAATCAAAATTTTCAAAAATCCTTTTTTAGCGAATGCTTACGTTATAAAATAAACCTATGTTCCAAATTTTAGCTTTCGAGACTTAGTAGTTTTGGCTGTGCGTTGATAGTGCGTCAGGACAAACGATTTTATAAGAAAGATTCAAATCACTAACGGAAAATTTAAACAACGAAAAATCTATACATATAATAAAATCGCAAACGACCTGTGTCTGTACATTAAATATTTTTTCAAAAAAACAATTTGTACACGTTGTACGTACTTATGTTACCGAAGGTGGCAACGTGTTGTCATGTCTGTCTAAATGCTACACGCATAGGGTTGCCAGGTGTCATGTTCGGCTTTTTACAGTCGTGTCCGGCCAAATATATGAAAGTCCGGCCCGGCCAGCTTTTGTTAGGATTTGGTCAACCCCACAGCGGCCAGAATCACACAGACACGCATGATTCGCGATCTTAAAAATTACTTTAAGAAAACAATATGTGTGATACATAATAAAGAGTAGAGCAAGTCTTAAAGTAATAAATGCACAAATAAAAAGAACTATTTCTTTTAAAAACCAGTGTGTCAGGCTTTTGTGGCAAAATGTCCGGCTAAATATGTGTCTGTGTCCGGATTTTCGATTTTGAGGCCTGGCAACCCTATACACGCATGTAGAATGTACACGCAGAAGACTTCACAAAATTCAGAATTAGTACTAGACTATGTATACTGAATCTTGGCGCTGAGCTTATAATCCTTGGTACCTTAGTCAAAGATTGGGCTATTAAATGCAATAGGAATTCTTAAAATCCGACCGAAATCCGTTCCAGAGTTAAAAGCGTTTCGATCAAACAAAAAGTTTTTAGCGTTATTAGATTTGGAAAATACCACTTATGAAACGTACTTATTAATAATAAATAAATTCTATTTAGGCACTTTATACGTAGTAAGTAGTAATCAATAAAGTTTTATCGAAAAACATATTGACAGTTACTATTTTATTCAATATGGCGGAGCGGAGGTGGAATTAAATCGGCAAGTTCTAACAGTTTCGCATCAAAAGTTTCGACGTTGTACGTGGGAGCTTCTGAACGTTCGGTAATGGATTGGTTTGTATTAGGTACAAGAAACAAGTGATATAACTATGTATATGTACATGTATCCACTATTATACAATGATTTCTATGTAGCATTATAAAACATTGTGAAACGTTGTGTATATAGAAGATAAACTTTTTTTTTAAAGTAGGTACATCCTTTTACTATTTCTATTCACTACAATAGAAGCTTTTACATAGAATTAAATGAATTTTTGGGCGAAACAAATGAAACGATTTATTTAATTATCTACTTAGAGCTCAACAGCGAATTAAAAATTGACATTTTATTGGTAATTGCCAAGGTAACGAAGTAAAGTTTTTTTTTTCTCTATTATCCACCGGCAAAAGCCGTGGCCTGTATTTACTAAACTACAGGCTGAACTCGGCCACGCTTCGCTGCGGCCCATACGGCGGCGGCAGCTTGAGCATGGGGCGCGTAGTACTGGACACTGCTTATATATAATACTATTTATCGTAGCGTGATATTATATAGCTCATAGCCTTCCTCGATAAATGGACTATTCAAAAAAAAAAGAATTTTTCAATTCGTACCAGTAGTTCCTGAGATTAGCCCTTTCAAACAAACAAACCTTTCAGCTTTATAATATTAGTATAGATTAGGTACTCAAACCATTTGAATGCACAATTTGGCGATATGACGCAACAGATTTTTTTATATTCAACTGTGTGTAACAATAACTGTTTCTTATCTAACATTTGAACAGATAAGTTCGAAGCAAGGGAATAGTTAATTTCACTATTAAATGAACAAATTTAAATTAATTATTAATTTTAAAATTATCGATTTTACTGTAGAAAATTTCTTGCTTTTCCATACAAAGTAAAATGTAAAGTTTTACAGACTCATGGTACATTTTATGGTAGGTAGCCTAGGTACGCCAATTAACAAATGCAACGCCATAGCGGTGCCAAATACCTACACTGCTGACCACAGGATATACATAGGATAAAAGTGATAAGAAGAGGATGGAGAAATTGGTTCTTGTATGAGGGTGTTGTTACTATCGTTGGACGGCTATCCTAATGAAATTAATATTGTAAACTTTGTATGATTATCTCTTTGTCTCTTTCGGTTTGTATAAAGCAAGTCGCGACAACGCTATCCCTTCAGTCGGCTCGCTACATCAATTTAAAAAACAGCTGAAATTGAAATTGAAATTAAATTAAATTTTAATTTAATGTAAAGTAGTAAAATAACTCAGTGAGTGTAAGGTAAATAAAAGTTAACCAGGTCGTATGTGGTTCGTGTACATTTACCCCTCTACTCCTATATGCTCCAGTTCTCGAAAGCAGCTACTAGAAACATTGAACTTTTCTGGTTCTGTTTTAAAGGGTTGTGAGTAAACGAGTCACGTTCGGCTGCAAAGAGGAAAGGTACTCTTCGCGATTGGTTGCAGATCCTCCGAGAAGATATGAAACTGAGTGTAAGAAAATTAAACAGGTATTTGCTACGTACCCCTAAGAAAAACAGTTACAGTTCTGTATCCTATTCCAATGGCATTAAAATGCACATTACTATAACCCTCTCGGGATAAATAAGTAACAAATTAATAAGTCTTATGACGGTGAAGTGTGTTGAGGCATTACACAAAGTCCTACCTAGAAACAACGTGTATATTTTCTATCATTTATAAAGCCTACGAACGACATAGGGCGCCTAATGAAAACTGAAAGGAGCATAATTAGAAAGTAATCTGAAAAATAAAAAACGTGTATTTTTTGCAATACTTTTTATTACATTTACAGTGTAATTATACAGTGTCAAACGCGTGGAACGGAACTTGTGTCAATAAGAATTGACACTAGGGATATTGATTCGATATATCGAAAGTACTCTATGTTTGCCATAGATAGAATATCGGACATTTAACAAATATTTTTTCTTTTATATACATATATTTATAAAAACATCGTATTTTGATAATAAAGCTAAAGATGACTAATAATTACAATAAAACAAAAGTAAATTTATACTAATAAATTTAATTTAAGTCTAATACGAGTTGTCAAGTTTCGAGTTCTGACCGTAATGAATAAATTAACATTGTATTCTATAATTTATTTAACATAACCTGTTTTTTAAGATTTTATTTATAAATCTGAAAATCTAAAATCTGTAGTTCGATTCCATTTGCTTTGCCAACTGATTCGATATTTTCAAACAATCGATTAAAAGTCGTTAGGTTGCAATCACTAAAATTGTCAGTCACGAACCGTCACGCTTATCATCATACAGTGAAAATACTATAAATAGGAGATAATTTTATTTAAATTTAGAATATCAAAACCTTTTTCGTCTATACGACCTCAGTTCGTATGCCGAGTAAACTGTCTCTGCTTCAGACCCATAAATCTAGTCCAAACGAATATAATGTTTAAGTAAAAATAATATTTTTATTGAACAGAAGTAAATATAGATTTAAGGGTATTTGTTAAGAAATTCCATTATTGCAAAAATACTTGAGAACACCAAGAGCGATGTGCAACGAAGCCAATATTTAGAATGAAGTTAAATAATACCAACGCCCATTTGTTCGCTAGCAGCACCCACTGCCTATCAAATAATCAACTTTTTATAGTCGTTTTCAATCTTGCCTCTAGCCGCCTATTCAGTTCTACCGGCTGCCTATTCTTAACGAACATAGCATGCATTTTTTTAAAGGAATAAATATTTTTTCGTACAAATTGGCTACAGTTTGCGGGATTCTACACAAGTACGTACCCGATATAGCTCCGAGTTCGCATCAGAAGCGCCCCAATTATAAAACTGTGAAAACTATTTTAAATTGCCAACTCAACTGTTAGTTTGAGCTTTCGTGTAGAAGGCTTTTGGGGAATGTGAGTACATACATGGAATTTTTATTAGTACCGCACAACATAAAGTAAACTACGATTTTATGCAATCAATTTTGCACAACAGAAATCCATACTAATATTATAAATGTGAAAGTAACTCTGTCTGTTACCTTTTCACGCCTAAACCGCTGAACCGATCATCATGAAATTTTGCATACACGTCGTCAGAGACACAGGGTATCTTTCATGCAGAAAAAGTACTGTTCCCGAGTCAAACGCCTGGCAAAGCTGTAGGCGTTACATTGTTCATATATTTAGTCAGGTGTTATTTTTATTTTTTATTTTTTTTCAATGCAGGCGAAGCCGCGGGTACCAGCTATTTGATCAATAATTTTAGATTTCTAATGAATAAGTATAAGAGAGCCCATTTACCTATCCCCTCCTAATCCCTTATTCCATTTGCAGCAGCTTTGGTTGCTTGTGTTATAGGCGTTATAGGTGTTATAATTTAAATTATGATAAGGCAGGTAAGCTGCGGGTTCACTTGATACCTACCGTCGTCTTTTAACATACTTTAAATACATTGCCGATCTTAAAAGTATAAGGGACAATGTGAGGATAGGGGAATCGGCTCTCCCTCACAATTTCTACCTAAATAACAAAATTTATATTCCTTACGTATTTGAAATACAATAACGTACGTGCTGTTTTATTATTATTACTGCTGCCCAATTGAACGTAGTTTTTACCCTATGATTTTACTCAATTCAAAAATTCGTAAAGAACAAACGTTCGTTCTAAATAACAATACAAGAAATACAACGACAAATAACAACGTTCTGAATAATACGAGAGACATATATCAGCCGGGTCACCTTGTACGTACGTACATTCTGTCGCACGAGCATTAATCAAAAAGCCCGCAACAGATTACATTTTATTCGGCGTAGTAAAATACGTGTCCGTTGATTGAAAAACGGGGTCAGCGTTGACAGACGGGCGACTGTCATCTAAATCAAAACAATAATCCGCTCGGTGGCCGTTCGACACATCTCATTCCGCGTCACGGCCGTGCCACGCGCGCCCCGCGCCGGTAGAAATTTTCCGGGTTCTTTAACGGGATTCATTCATAACTCACGGCCGAGTGGAGCCTTCGAATATTTCAAGCCGTAAAGGCCCCACCTCCATAAATTCCGCGCGTCGGGTTGCCAAATTAGGCGCAAGGAACGTCGACTTATTCCCCCCCATTACTCTCGGCTAGGTAGGTGCGCCGCGAGTGGAACTTTTTCACGGAACTTTCCACGTGTTATCGCAGGTGCTACGCTCGAGTATTATTAGTTGCATCTTAAAGTGTTCAATCCAAAATATAAAAAAGAATGGCTTCTCTATGATTTTATTACGTAAAAATATCGCTTTGTCATTTTTCAATCTTAATATGTCATGGACTTCATTCATTGATGTTACAGAAAATATTACACATCTTAACTAATATTATTCGAAAGCGAGTTTGTTTGTTAGTTACGTTTTCACGCCTTAATACACGTTGGCAGGGATACAGAAGAGGACATAGGGCATGGGTATAGGGTAACTTTCATCCAGAAAAAAAGTTCTGTTCCCGAGGGTTCATCTAAAAATAAAAATAAAACGCGTCCAACAAAAATATATGAGCAATAAAGCAATAAAGATTGAAAAGATAAGTTGTTGAAGAGTACATCTACTTGGGACAAACAGTCCAATTAGGTAGAGCCAACTTTGAGGAGGTTAATCGTCGAATCCAGCTCGGATGGGCAGCGTTCGGGAAGCCCTAAGACATCTTCTCGTCCAAAATTCGTCAGTGTTTTAAATCAAAAGTTTTCGACCAATGTGTGTTGCCAGTGATGACATATGGCTGAAACGTGGTCTCTAACTATGGGGTCTATGGGCCTCGTAAGAAAGCTCAACATCGCTTAACGAGCTATGGAGAGGGTTATGCTTGGGGTTACCCTGCGAGATCGAATCAGGAATGAGATTCGTAGACGAACGAAAGTTACCGACATAGGTAACCCGGAGGATTATTATTAAGTACTAGCGACCCGCCCCCGGCTTCGCCCGGGGTGCAATTTTTATATATTTAAACATTCCCCGTTTATCCCTCTTTCCATTAGTGAAAACTGAATTAAAATCAGTCTACCCGTTCACGCGTGATGCCGTGACCAAGGGAAATAGGGATTCATTTTTATATATATAGAGATGAATTATTACTACACATATTTATATAATATAGTATATAATACAGTATATATAATATAGTACATTATGTGGTATAACACATATTTACTATGAAGAGTTGACGACCGCTGGGGCTGGAAGGTTTTTGAGGATGCCACGGACCGGCAAGCGTAGCGTAGGACTTCCACCCCACAAAGTGGACAAACAACGTGACAAGGGCCGCGGGTCGACAGTGGATCCAGGCTGCTTCTGATCGGTCCTTTTGAAGGATTAAGAGGGAGGTCTTTGTCCAGCAGTGGACGTAATACAGCTGAGATGATGATGAAAAAAACATTGAAAGATTGAAAAACATTTAAGAAAAAGAGGCGCAGACGTAGATGCGGCTAAAAGCTAGTCTCAATATTTATAAATCAGAAAAATAAAAAACACGTCTTTAAATTATTTAAACTTTACGCGTGGTATTCGGTATAGCGCGTAATTTATTTTTTTTGTTTATAAACCGATTGAAATGAAACAAACACTAAATGTTACGGAAAGCGGAAGCGGAAGCTTACGTCCGTGAAAACCGCATTAAAATCGGTTAAGCCGTTTCTGAGATTATCGTGTACAAGAACACAGACTATCAACGTTTTTATGAATACTCGTATGTACGATCTTTAAAAGAATATAATATGTAAGTGAAAATTTCGATAGCATCTTTGAATTGATGACATAAGTCTCAAATAGGTTTTCTTTACATTTTAGAACACATTTTGTAAGGTATTAAGAGGAATTGAGAGGTTATTCTTCGCAAAATTAACCATTTATAGTAGTAAAACCTTCCAAATTCCAAAGGTGACACCTACCAAATTTAAATTACTGAATTGTTTAATACTTCTCCTGAACGTAACTTGTTGTATTAGAACAAATTAAGTTTACAACATACAGAAGTAATGTGCAGCAATAACAATATTTCTGCAAAACCAACAACCGCAAAACACGCTTAAACTAACAATCGAATAAACTTCCGCCCAATTAACTTTATGTGTAACCCATTATTATAATTGCTATACAGTTTCAAAGTTGAGAGTCGGTCTCGAACATCGTGTGAGGCTCGAGATGAAATAAATTAAATCCGATTTGTTACAAACGTTGTAGCACCCTTAATAAAGTAAAAAAAAAATCAGCACTGAAGAGAAAATAAATAAAAAATAAACCAAGTTAACAGTAGGAGATAAACTGGGATTAATTAAAAGGCCACGTTGGTTAGCAGGTGAAAGCAGTTTCCTATTTACTCAATTAAAATCATCGTCATGAGTCTGTATCATAGATCATGAGTCATAATTTATATATATATATTGTAATGTCTCACAACAGCCTTTTAATAAATTAACAAATTGAAATGAATTTACGATTTAAAATAGTCATATAGTCAAGTAATAATCGAGTATACAAAATGGGGTCGATTTACGTTGAGCAATAATTTTATGAGTGCAATACCGAGGATCGGAGCAAGCGGTTTTCCGAATTTAATTTTATCTCGGTTCAACCTTCCACTGTAATAACTCATGGAAACGTCGCACGCTCGCCTGTATTTGCACTAGTAGATACAAAAATATCATCACAGAACATTCATTTGGAAGGACAATAGTTTCTGAATACGTTACTCTGATTTATCAAAATGACCTGTTAATAATGACTGGTTTCACATTGGGCGGACAAGTTATAAATCCTTTAAGCGACGTGGATAGAGTGTAGGGTAAATAACATCAATAAAAATATTTTAATCCTCAAACAGCTTGAGATTCGGGCGAAACTATCGGCTATCTGCCATCAGAGAGTTCTCAATTACTTTTCCCGCAGGGAACCGGATAACCTGAAGAAGCTGATGGTGGAAAATCTCGCGACCGGTCTCTATTGGCTGGGGCAGATCCTGTTGCTGTTGCTGAAGGGCAAACTTCAGCAATGATGAAAACGACTTTTATTGATTGTAATAGCTTAGTTTTTATATTAATGTATGAGTTAAGCTTACGACACATTTTAATAAGATGAGGTGTCTAATATATACTTGTTTCGTAGTGAAGAGTCGATAGCTTCCCACCATATTGGCGCAATAGTCCGAGAGCCGGCCGTATTAAAGTCCTATGGATCAGATACATGGATAATTTTTTGAAGATAGACCAAAAAACCACAGGACTAAAGGTCGACACCCCTAAAAATGTCTGATTTTGCCCGCATGCAAAATTATGACCTCACTTCCGGTTGTAATTTCAGACATTATTATAACTTAGATAAAAAAAAATTACGGGAAAATAAAGTTTTTGATAATCAGAATCGAGATAACAAAGGTCCGACAAGCTCAATTCATTCGCGACCGTGATCAAGGGTATTTTTTTTACGTAATTTTTCTCAAGTGATCAGATACATGAATTTTTTTAGCGTTTCTGAAACTAAAGCCCCTTCAATTACTTTAAAAACTTTGGTCGACACCTTTATTTGAGAGAGGTGAGAGAATTTTTAAAATCGGTCCAGTAGTCTTTCATATTCATTACAAACATACATTGGAAGAATTTTTAAAATAGTTTTAATAATTTTTGAGTTTATTAGTTACAAACATACATACAAATCTTTTCACTATATAATATTAATAAAGTAATTGATAAAAGGTAAATAAATTAAGTTTTATTGGCGAACATATAATCATTGCCTTTTCAGAACATTTTCCCTTTCGCGTGAAGCAAAATTAAATCTAATTTGGTATCGTTTCAATCGCAATATTATATGAATAATTGTATGCAATCTGCTCTGTTTGAAAAACAAAAACGTTCATCAACCTTACAGCGTGACAAATCTAAAGGAAAGAAGCTCCGCAAAAGGAATGTTAAACTTTACATTGCCGGAACAGAGCAATAGAATTAATTCAATCGACACAACTTTGCATTCAAAAGCTTGGAGACGATTGTTTCTATTCGTGTTGCTAAAATAAGGGAAGCCTCAAAGGGTGAAACCGGCGAACCACGAAATGATTGATGAATACTTTTCAAAAACAACGAACAAATTGCAAATATTTTATTTTAACTTGAAAGGAATTTTTATTTCATGTCATGGAGATTCGTATTACAAGTTGAAACGACTGTCAATGTCAACCCGTTAGTGTATAATAATTAAGAGCAAGAATTTTAAAGGGGTTCCAACCATTTTGGAATGGGTACCGTCCACCATTTTGTATTTTTTCGAAATGTGCCATTCAGGTCGTGGCCCACTTATGTAACATAATGTGCTAACATAAAAGTACGAATACGGCTTTAAACCAATTTAAACCAATGCAGCCAGCTTGGTTAAAAATTTCGGGCGCGCGCCTATTCATAATTCTATGTGTGCTAAAGTTGTAGTATTAATATTTCTATCAATAGTGGAATATGTAATATTAACTATAATATTCGTATCAATATTTATATATCTACTTTGTGTTCACTTATAATATTGGTACTAACAGTATAATAGGTTGATAATCCACCTTCTTCTTCTCTTTCCGTTGTTATTGATCTTTGAGTTTTTCATTAACATTTTCTCTGACCTTCATTATGTCATAATTCTTTGAAAATTGACCCTTCTATGCTTTCGTAGGAAAGCTTATTCCTATAAGAAGTTATTGTATTAGTTACAGGATTAGTACTTATTATTTTCTGGTTTTTCTTTGAGTTTTTCGTTTGTATGGCTCACCTTCAATTACATTTTCTATTGTAAATATACGTATTAGACATAGGGGTACCACGTGAGTACATGCCCTTTTTCATTTTCTATAAATTACTAATTACATTTAGTTATATTTCCAAACACATTGTTAAATATTCACAAAAATGTATTTTTGTGACATTTCTTTTATGTTTATTTACATCGTTGCCGTAGTAACTTTGCACCCGTTTTCAGACCATGACGTCAGATTTTCGGGTATAAACTCCTTAGAAGAGGTCTAATACCTGGCCGCTTGAATATAAAAATTCCAAATTCCAAATTTTATTTTAAAAGAAGGGATTCGTTCTACAGAGGTTACTTAATAGATATCGCCGATGGTTAGGTCATTGGAGAATCAGCCTTTAAGCTGAAAGCATATATATATTTTTTTTAGTCTGGCAGGCTGTTCTGTAACAAATTGGCGCCCAACTATAGAATCGACTCCCTTGACTCTCTGAGCTTCTTGTTTATTATTTATTTTTCACACCAATGTACTATTGGTATACATAATTCTCTAAATTCTAAAACGACACTTCTTCTAGTGTTTAATTCCGTTCTCTAATAGTTTATCTGATAGCCTGTGATATGTCCTCTGGTATTTAAGTACCAAATGGTACAAATATTTTTTTGTTAATTTTTCTAAATTCTATTAAGACACTGCTTGTAGTGACTAACTATTCGAAATTCTATTAAGTCACTTCTTGTAGTGACTAACTCTGCGATATTCTATTAAGACACTTCTAGTAGTGTTAACTCATGAACATTTGGTAGTGATATTTCTCATTGTGTTCAAGCCTATGGGTTTATCTTTATAATTTTTCAACTTTTGTGACATTATTCCCTTTTGACTTATTATTACACTTCATTATAAATAATTTCTTTTATTCATTAGTTATAGAATAGTTGAATATTATTTTTCTCTTTTAAAACTAAATTTTATTAAACGTAGTCTTAGTTTAATTATCTAATAGATAATTTGAATATACTTAGCTAGTCGTTATTACTTTAATAATAAATATTGATTTATTGTTTTAATTTTAAACTTGAACTTATTTCTTGAATTTTAATTGCGATTTGCTCTCTTGATCTTATTTGATTGATGATTTTATTTTGAAACTTTAAATATGGCTAGAATTATTAAATTTGAGTTGCTCAATAAAGTTGAACTTGAGTATGAAGCAAAGATCAGACTTGTGGAACCTGCTACTACTGTTATTTCTTTAAGAGCTCAAGTCATTCGACTTGCTGAGGCAATTCCTTCAGAGAATATCATAACTTCTCCAATACCTATTGAAGAAGATCTACGTCAGATTGAGGTCACCTTAAAATATTTAGATCTAAAAATTAAAAATTTTTTAGATGGACTAAATAAATATCTAAGACTGATTCAAACTTATTTGAATCATTTATACTTTCGATTAGAGAGAATTGACCTTGATCTTAATCCAGAATTAGCTGTGGACTACGAAAAACTAAAGGAAGAATTCTATAAGCTTCAAAACAAATCGGAGTTATTTACTACAGAAGCTAATACTACCTCATCGATGCCTTTCACTGATGCCATTTCAGAACCTTTAGAGGTAAACTTTCTACATGCTGAAAAGGAAAGTCAAGAAGTACGAAAGCATTCTACAAATATGACACAAATAAATCCAGTTGCTTTAAATCCAAATATTTATAAAGAATTAAAGAAAGTTAATTTTAATGGAAAATCTTGCCCAAGGTCGTTCCTTCAAAGACTGGAAGAACTTCGAATAACAAGAGGCATAGAAAAAGATATGCTGATTTCACAAGGTTTTGAGATTTTTAGTGATAATGCTTTGCACTGGTTTCGATTACAACTAAGTCGGAAGCCTAACATAACTTGGGATGAGTTATCTATTCTTCTTATCAAAGACTTTTCAGTGTTCGATTATGATTACAAACTTTTGGAATCTATTAGAAACCGTACTCAAGGTAGAGATGAAACAATAATTGTATATATATCTATTATGCATGGCATGTTCTCTCGACTTACAAAAAAATTGGATGAAGCAGAGAAATTGGAAATAATTTTAAGGAACATTAGACCATGCTACTCAGTATTTGTGGCAGTGAAAGAAATTGACTCAATTGATACTCTTATTGATACTTGTCAGAAATATGAAAAATTTTTGGATAGAGATAAACAATTTAAAGAACCGAATCTTCAACAAAATAATATTAATGCGGAATTTATGTACAAAAATAATACAGGAACAAATAAAAATTACTCCACTTCTTTCGGGAATCCTCAAGCTTCTATATCGAAGAAACCAGATCTTCCTTCATCTATTCCATCATCGAGTACAAGTAATAAATTTAACCACTTCAAGGCTATTCCTAAAGTTTATAGTATAACTCAGAGGAATGTCTTTTGTGTCCGTTGTCGTAAACATGGACATAGCCTTAATACTTGCACTCAACCACACTTTGATATATGCTTTAAGTGTGGTTTAAAAGACTTTAAAAGTAATAATTGCCCTAATTGTACTAATATTAAGGTTGATAAAAGCTCAAAAAACTAAATAATGACTTAAAAAGTAGTTCAAAATTTGAAATAAGTGATTGGAATAATTGGTTACAAACTTTAAAAAATTATTTTAATTCTTATAAAATTTCTTCAACCGATTATTCATGTGAAAAAATTTCAGACCGCCCTTTTATTAAGGTTAAAATTAATAATTTAATTATGGCAGGTCTTCTAGATTCGGGAAGTTCATTGACTATTCTCGGAAATAATTCTCATTTAAAAATCAATAATTTAGGTTTCACACTTTTTAAGTCAGATTTAGTAACAATCTCTACAGCCAATAATCAACAGATTAAATCTATTGGTTATTTTATGTTACCTATGGGTTTCAATAATGAAACTCATCTAATTAAAAGTTTTGTCTTTCCTGAAATTTCACTTTCTTTAATCTTAGGTATTGACTTTTGGAAAATATTTAATCTTTTACCGAAAGTACTATCTCCTTTAAACTGTGAGTGTTTAAACACTGTTACTGAAGGTAGTAAGGTGTTATCTTATGATCATCTTACTTTGACTCAGAAGGATATTGCTGATGATCTAATAAAACGTTTCAAAGAAATTTCGTTTGAGGAAAGAGGTGTGCTTGGCCGTACCCATCTCATCACACATAAGATCGATACGGGTGACTCCCTCCCGATCAGACAAAGATGCTATAGATTATCTCCTGAAAAGTCAAAAGCACTTATTAACGAAGTTGATAAGATGTTAGAATGGGATATTATTGAAAAAAGTGAAGGTCCTTGGTTATCACCAGTACTAATTACACCTAAAAAGAACGGAGAATGGCGTTTCTGTGTAGATAGCAGAAAACTTAATGCTGTGACTAAAAAAGATGCTTACAACCTCCCACTTATTAACGAAATTCTGGACAATCTTAAGAATGCAAAATATCTGTCAAGTATTGACATTGCTAAAGCCTTCTGGGAGATACCCCTCAATCCAGGTGATAAGGACAAAACAGCTTTCTATGTACCTGGTCGGGGAATGTACAGATTTAAGGTCATGCCCTTCGGACTAACCAATTCTCCTGCCACCCAACAAAGATTGATGGATATGTTATTTAATCCTGACTTTGACAACAAGGTCTTCTGTTATTTAGATGATATAATTGTCATTAGTGACACATATGAAGAACATATTGCATTACTCATGAAAGTTTACGAGAAGTTGGCACTTGCAAAACTTACGATAAATTTTGAAAAAAGTAAATTCTTCAGGAAAGAACTAAAATATCTGGGTTTTGTTGTAGACGAATATGGTTTACGAGCAGATCCAGAGAAAATTAAAGCTATTTTAGAATTTCCACCACCTACTTGTAGAAAAGAAGTGAGGAGATTCATCGGTACCTGTAGTTGGTTCCGTAGATTTATTCCAAACTTTAGCACTATTGCTACTCCACTGAATAGACTCACTTGTTCTGGGAAGAATGCTCCAAAGTTCTGTTGGAATCAAGAAGCTGAATCTGCTTTCAAAAAATTAAAAGAAGCATTAGTGACAGCCCCTGTTCTAGCGTGTCCTGACTTCAGTCTTCCTTTTTCAGTACACTGTGATGCTTCTAATTATGGTATAGGTGCTATGCTCACGCAGTGTCAGAATGACCGTGAAGTGGTAATTGCTTATATGAGCAAAGCCTTGAGTAGTAACCAATCTAACTATTCTACAACGGAAAGAGAAACCCTGGCTGTAATAACTGCTTTAGAACATTGGCGTTGCTACTTAGATAACGGGAAGGAATTTACTATATATACGGATCATGCTGCATTAAAGTGGTTCCTTAACCTATCGAATCCTTCGGGCAGACTAGCCCGCTGGACACTACGTCTATCCTGCTTTAACTTTAATTTGAAACATAAGAGAGGCAAAGACAATGTGGTTCCAGATTTGTTATCAAGATCTAAACCAGAAGAAAATCTTCTTCAGGGTGTTAACCCTATAACAATTAATAATGATTTAGTTGATAACAATTTAGAAAAATATAATAAAATGTTTTCAGATTGCAGAGACAATCCAGATGCTTATCCTAATTATACTATTAAGGATAATGAACTCTATCGGTGTATTCACTCGTCTCAAGATCTAAATAATGATTTTAGTTGGAAAAAGGTTCCTTTACCTTCAATCAGAAGCGCTCTCATTGAATCCTACCATGGTTCCACTGAAGAACCACATTTAGGCATTTTTAAAACTTTTAAAAAACTATCGTTGAGATATTATTGGCCTGGCATGTTCAAAGATATTGCGTGCTTTATTTCCAAATGTGAAAACTGTTTATCTTATAAAAATTCCAATCATTCTCCATATGGTCTCATGGGTAAACCTAAAATATGCTCGAGACCATTCCAATCTATTTCTTTGGACTTAATGGGTCCACTTCCTTTGACTAGGAGACGCAATCAATACATATTGGTAATAAATTGTAATTTTTCTAAATACACATTAATTTTTCCATTAAAACGTGCTACTTCATCGAATATAATTAATATACTAGAAAATTCAGTATTTCTAGTCTATGGCGTTCCACAATCTATCATTATGGATAACGGTCCACAATTCCAATCTCGAGAATATTTAAACTTTTTAAATAAATATAAAATTCCATTTATTTTCCATACAGCTTATTATAGTCCTCATGTGAATCCTACTGAACGGTTTAACAGAACGATAATTACGGCATTAGCTTCATTAGTTGGCGAAGATCACAGATCTTGGGATATTTATCTTCCGAAAATACAATTAGCAATGAATAGTTCAGTCCATATAGTAACGGGTTATTCTCCATCATTCTTAGTTTTTGGAAGGGAAACTATACCATGTGGATCGATATATACACCTACACAGAATATAGATGAATTTGTATTTTTACCACGGGACATTTATGCTAAGAATATCGGATTCCTATCTTCAATTTTTGATAAAGTTCAACAAAAATTATACCTAGCTCATGTTAAGAATAGTTCACGTTATAACCTTCGTAGAAACTTAAAGGAATTCAATGTTGGGGATACTATCTGGCGAAAAAACTATGCGTTAAGCAACGCAGGCAACTATTATAGTGCCAAGTTGACTTATAAATATATAAAATGCAAAATTGTTGAAAAACTGTCACCTTTGGTCTATATTCTTGAGGATCCTAATGGTTCGAGAGGCAAATGGCATATTAAAGACTTTAAAGTATAAAATATTAATGTATTATAAGTTATCTTAAATATATTATTTAGCATATTTTGTTTAAACATATTGTAGCTAGTACTTTATTTTATTATCTTGTCTTCATATGTCGTATCTATTTCTTACTTAGTTCGTAATTTCAATTGTTACTCTCTTTCTTAGTCTTCATAGTAATATTTACTACATTTTTCATACCTGAAATGAAAAATATTTTTTAGAATTTTTTTTAACTTCTGAACACTACAATATCAGTGTTCTTTAGCCTTGTGCTCTACCGCACTAAGCTTACTTTGATCTCTACAAGATCAGTGTTCTTTAGCCTTGTGTTCTACCGCACTAAGCTTACCTTGATCTCTACAAGATCGCTTCAGTCTCGTGTCTAGGGACTTTACTTACTATATATATATATGTATATTATCTCTTAATCTAATAGGAGCGGTTGATAACTCCTCAAAAAAAAGCCATACTATCAATTCTAATATACATATATATAGATATAATGCTTTTATAGATTAATTTTTCCATATAAGAGCGGATGATTACTCTTTCTAAATAAGCCTTATAATCATTTTTAAGTCCAACCTATAGAGTGGCAGTCATTGAATGTGAACTCCACCCTTATAGTATGAAAGTAGTATGTATATGAAATTAGCATGAATTTGAAGTATGTGAGAAGTGTTAGTGATGAATGATAGGCTAGGTTGAGTCTTTACGGACCTATTGGAAAAAAAAAAGAAAATTAAATCTTATTAGTAATATTCTTCATTTTTTTTTTTTCTTTGGAACGTGGGGAAAAATGTAGTATTAATATTTCTATCAATAGTGGAATATGTAATATTAACTATAATATTCGTATCAATATTTATATATCTACTTTGTGTTCACTTATAATATTGGTACTAACAGTATAATAGGTTGATAATCCACCTTCTTCTTCTCTTTCCGTTGTTATTGATCTTTGAGTTTTTCATTAACATTTTCTCTGACCTTCATTATGTCATAATTCTTTGAAAATTGACCCTTCTATGCTTTCGTAGGAAAGCTTATTCCTATAAGAAGTTATTGTATTAGTTACAGGATTAGTACTTATTATTTTCTGGTTTTTCTTTGAGTTTTTCGTTTGTATGGCTCACCTTCAATTACATTTTCTATTGTAAATATACGTATTAGACATAGGGGTACCACGTGAGTACATGCCCTTTTTCATTTTCTATAAATTACTAATTACATTTAG
Organism: Bembecia ichneumoniformis; assembly: GCA_910589475.2. Classification (NCBI taxonomy): domain Eukaryota; kingdom Metazoa; phylum Arthropoda; class Insecta; order Lepidoptera; family Sesiidae; genus Bembecia; species Bembecia ichneumoniformis. Next base: position 2,913,989 of record OU342531.1, read on the forward strand.
TTATATTTCCAAACACATTGTTAAATATTCACAAAAATGTATTTTTGTGACATTTCTTTTATGTTTATTTACATCGTTGCCGTAGTAACTTTGCACCCGTTTTCAGACCATGACGTCAGATTTTCGGGTATAAACTCCTTAGAAGAGGTCTAATACCTGGCCGCTTGAATATAAAAATTCAAAATTCCAAATTTTATTTTAAAAGAAGGGATTCGTTCTACAGAGGTTACTTAATAGATATCGCCGATGGTTAGGTCATTGGAGAATCAGCCTTTAAGCTGAAAGCATATATATATTTTTTTTAGTCTGGCAGGCTGTTCTGTAACAAAGTGTCACATTTTTGAGTTAAATAAGGATTTAAAATTAGTTGCAATATTAGCTATTGTAGTGGTTATTATAAAATTAACGACTTCAGGCTGTTCTCCACTCACAGGGTTGCTTAGTCTCAAAATATGAGTCAGACAAAAAATATCACTTCACCTGAAGCGTACGTATTCAATTCAATTCATTCGTCACTCAAGGCTGATTTTCATTGATCCAGTAGCTGGATCCAGCGTCACTGGATTCCAGCGTTGGCTTGCCACTGGCAATGTTTCGCGCCGTTTACATTTAATCCAGTAGACATTCTTACTTTGTTGAGGTGACAACAAGTTTGTAGCAAAAATGAGTGGTTCTCGACAGGCGGCGACTGGTTCCAGCGGGTTTATACGAATCCTGTGCCGCTGGCACGGGGTGCGCGGCGTGCGGGGAGCGGACACTGGATTGAAAAATAGGGACGTCGTCTATTCCGATCCAGTGCTGGATACTGGACGCTGTATTGGATTGAAATATATTTACACTAATCCAGTGGCAATCCAGTGCTGCAATACAGCGACGCTGGATCCAGCTACTGGATCAATGAAAATCAGCCTTCACTTTGCAACCGTACGTACGGTTCTCCTTGTTTTTTTTGTGCCAATGTTCGAGTGACATAACATTTTTTTTTTTTGAAATAACAGGTTTCATATCGGGCCGCAAAAATTAATAATGCCCAGCTCTCATAGTAAAAAGTTCGAACTCCTAAAATGATGTGTTTTTTTTATTATTTAATAAAATAAAACTGTCACAGGTTGGGAATATTACAAAACAGTTTAGGCTTATTATGGTTACGATTAGCACTCCATGTTTTTTCATTTGATAAAGATATTTTGACAGTAGATGACTATTGTAGCGTGTAAACTGGTGTCCACTGCCGGCCGGACGGCCTTACATAAGGGACTCTTATGTAAGGGGGCCTTATAAGGGCTTATGTAAGACATAAGAGGAAGCTACCCTTATGTAGCTTCTTACATAAGGGACTATGTAAGAATAGGGAAGTTAACTCTAGCAACCCTTCGTCACTTTTGAATTTCGACGTAACAAATAAGGAGTTGTTGTTATAGGTGCCTATTAAATAAGTCAATACAATAAATCCAATAAATACGTCAATTAGGACAAAGCCACATATTAGTTCCGCTGCTCCAGCTGTAAATAACAACAATAGGTAGAGTCTCTATTCAACTTGAAGTGTATTGAGTCATATCTGGTCCAATTAAAGGTCGTTTGTTTTGCATTTCCCTCGCATCTCGACGACTAGTGAAGCAGGAGCGCGCTACACAAACAACACACAGTATGTCATCTATATACACCCAAAATACCTATAGAATAACAGCTAAGCATCTGTTATCTCGCTTGATTTGTTACTTATTACGTCTCGTTCTAAAAATACATTCGTCGATAGACAACTTCACTGTGTGAGTAACATACGCTACATTTTACTATATAATAAATGCATAATTTAAATTCCGTAATTAAATACGTATAAATCAATTCGAAAAAAATCTGTTGCTAATTTTTAACACTAAACAAATCGTGAGCGCCATTAAATCGTCGATCCAAAGGACATCGTTCTAAACCAGACCACTTTTATTTTATTTTAACCTACACTTTGGACATTTTGGTAATAAAATTCTTTCTTAATTTCAGTAATTTCCTGTGAATATTTCAGATTTTGTAAATGGCAATAACATTCAAAACTTAAAAACTTATTACTTTATTCTAACTTAAATATCCATACCAAATTACACGATGTTTCTCAGTACAATCTATTATTTCTTCTCACCTAATGGTACAAGTTTCAACCATTAAAACGCATTAAAACGAAAATACCATATAAAATACTCAAATACAATAGGGTAATATAAGAATAATTAATCAGTAGTTACACTTTGTAGACAATCACAATTAATATCTCACATTCCAACTGTCACAATTATTAGTTATGTACTCGTAGTTATCGTACTGTTTCTTAACACGGTTGTGGCGGTAAGAGTGTAATAAAAGCGGCACAACAATGCGGATCACGTTACGGCAAAATTATCTTGCCGCGGCGACGATCAATTACTCTGACAACGACCACGTGGAAGGAGGGCGGATTATTCCAAGAAGGTTTGTGTCTCTCGTGTTTTTTTTTTTAGAGCCCTCAATATGTATACACGGGAGGCGTTTTCTTGCGACCTTATTTTATTACTTACATAGCATTTGTATTGATAAGGCTTCGTATTGATAAAGATCTAAGTATAAATATAGATAGGCCGCCCGCACCTCTCTTGCTCCCCTTTGTCGTCATACCCCGCACCCCTATACCACGCGCGCGAAGACTCTTTAAACGGAATATATTAATCATGTATAAATGATTGTATATGTATATCTCTAATATGCATCCATATTAGACACAGCTTGTTCTTATATTTATACGCTAGCTGAACTCGGCCACGCTTCGCTGCGGCCTATACGGCGGTGGAGTACGCGTCGGGCCCGCGGTACTGGACACTGCTTATATATAATACTATTTATCGTAGCGTGATGTTATATAGCCTATAGCCTTCCTCGATAAATGGACTATTCAAAACAAAAAGAATTTTTCAATTCGAACTGAGATTAGCGCGTTCAAACAAACAAACAAACTCTTCAGCTTTATAATAATAGTACAGATATAATAAAATCTTAAACGAGCCGTGTCTGTACATTAAATATTAAAAAAAAAATTGTACACATTGTATTTACTTATGTTACCGAGGTCAAAAAAATGGTTTTTAGAATTTTTGTCTCATGCGTTTATGCACGCTAAAGAAACGGCTCAACCGATTTGAATGCGGTTTTCACTGATATATTGTAGCAAGCTTCCCGTAACATTTAGTGTTTGTTTTTACAAACAAAAAAGTTACGCGCTATACCGAATACCACGCGTACGAAGTCGCGAGCACAGCTAGTTAATAATATTAATAGTATAAAACAAATACCTGTACGACTCATTCTGTTTTTCAGTTTATTTCTTCCAATCTCGACGTGATTTGATACGGATTTCACTAATTTAAGGAGCTACGAACGACAAAGGTTTGTGTATATTGTATTCGTGCGAAGTCGGGACGGAAAGCTAGTTAAAATATTTATATAAAATCAATATATATTGTTATGACTCACCATGGAACTTTCTAGAAAAACGTTCTTCTCTGTCAACAAATCTCGAAACTTCCACCCTAGAATAGAAGTGACGCCACTCTCCGGTTATTGTCAAAGGAAATTGGTCCTTATGTACACAACATAGAGTTCACATTCAACAGACATAGCGTTCCCGAACTTTCAATGACCTTGTTTACAGTACGCGTTTACAATACTTGTTTATTTGTAATTGTTTATTGTTTGTTTGTAGTAAATTCGAGATACATCTAGACGTTTGACGGCGTATATAAATAAGAGAGTGGCGAGGTGGGGAACAGTTCGACTCTGCGATTCGAAAGCGATACTTCGGAGCTTACCTGCGACAGTAAACCAGCGATTCATTAAGAAAATCATTGACGACTTTTGGCAAGTTTAACGGTTTTATCGGACCTTTCGTTTAGCCCTTTTGGAAGTCATCTTGGTTTGTGGAAATAAATAGTTGATTTTCGCCCTTACACGGCAGATTGACTCACCCCACACGTAACAATATATTTTATATTTAAACTTAGACATTATAGGCAATAGGCAGGAAAGTTTAGTTAACAAAACCTCGACAAGGAATAATATATTATAAGAAAATATGAACAATGTAACATAAATGAACATAATTAAGTAGGTAGGTATAGCCTTTATAAATATTTTATTCTGTCATGTTAGTAACCTATTTCATTTTCTAAACAAGTAGATTTAATAAATGTGAATGTCACGTTTGTAAACGTTCCTCAAATGTAAATGAAACACAAATTTGTTCTCAGAACATTGCCGGTGTACTCGTGTGTATTCTTGTTGTAAAGGGCGGGCGGACGCATTATCGCTACTGACAGCGCGTTCGACCCCATGGGATTGAAATAAAAATTAAAACTCTTATACATATCTTAATTACTTGATATTAAGGTTCAATTACGGTATCACTTAGAAAAACTTTACTGTTTCGCAGCTCATTTAGAGCTCTTCTCATAAAATTTATTTCGTAAAAATATAAAAAAGTGATTAAAAAAACAAAATTATTTAACGTGTGGTGGTTTTTCGAAAATATGTAATAAAATAATACTTCGCCTTCAAACTGATATTAAAATGCTTCCCAAAATCAATACTTTTTAGCAACTTTTTGCAAATCAAGCCAAACTGCGTTTCGCAGTAATATATTGGGCAGCCGGTCTGGCGGCAGCAACCACCTTGAAATAATAGCATGTGTGCTGTTGTATTTCGGTGAGTAAGAGTAAGAGATGTCAAAGACCTTTTTCCTATCCCTTCCTAATCCCTTATCCTTAATCCTATTTGGGGTTGGCAGTGCATATGCAGCACCTGTGGCGTTGAATGTTAATTAATTAGGCGACGGTAGCCACCCAACGTCGGCCAGTCTGACGACCTTTACATAAAACAAGCAATTATGTAATTTATAACTACACTAGAGTCCGTTTAGTGAAAGTTACCGCTGGAATTATTTGCAAACTTTTTACATTGCAACATTAATGCGAACGTTAATCAAGATGGCGGTCGTCGCCATGCTCATAGAGTTGCCACACTTTATATTATTAAAATTTACCGCATTTTTCCGATATTATTCAAATTTACCGCATTTTTCCAGTGCCAACTTTCGCTAACCAGACTCTAGTACAAATTTAAAATTATAATAGAATATTCAATGAGAACTGCGTACCGTAAATGAACCCCAAATCCGTGGAATTGCTATAGAGTAGGCAATAAAACAGAGACAAGTGTGAGGATCACTTGGAACTAAATTATTCCTAAGAGACAACGCAACATGTTAAGACTGACGCAAATCAATTACACGTAGTGGAGGGAAATGAAATGCCAACACAAAATGTGTACCATTTAATGAGGAACAATTTTCGAATTAGATTAGGAGAAAAATATTATTTCCGTAGATGGGCTGATAAATTAATGAAAAATATCAATTGTTTTAAATATGCAATGTATAGTAAATCTTGCTATATTTTACTATGTTCACAAAATATTATGTTATCAAATGTTGGGTAAATGTTACAGATAAAATTATAGTCAAATTGGCAATGATTATAAAAGTAAGGATACGCCCAACGGAACATTTTACAAGAACTTACTTCTTATAGACAAACAGTGGCGTTCTTATACACAAACTTCTTGTAGACATAGATTTAAAAATATATATACACACACACACACCAAATTACACCTACACCAAATTTCTAAGAAAAAAAAAACATAAGGATGACGTCAATACAAGGTTACGTTTATTTTAATTCGCGTGCGGCACAGGCCGCCTTTATGAACTTTGACTTTAGAAGAATGAAATGTGTTAAAATTAATTATTTAACATGTAACAAGATTACTTACCGATGATACGATATTCCCTGTTCGTTTTTAACCTTCGTATCATAGTTATTGCTGCCTTTTACTACGCAACTAGGCATTTTTATAACAATTTAGTACAAAACTTCTCTCAAACACAATCTTGCGCGGACGAGGGACGACGACTGCCGTTCGCTGGCCCTAAACTGAGATTTTAGGGCCAATGCGCTGGTGCTGGTGCCGAGCCGTTGGCCCGGTCCTTACGCCAGTAATATATACGTCAATGCGAATTGGTTGTTCAGCAATGTATGTCTACCCTTATTTAAGCATTGTTAACAGGAAAATTATTTACGCAGACAGTAACAAAGCGCTAAAACTAATGTGCCACCCTCTCGCACTGACCCCCTTTGTTCGTTCGCTTGGGCACAATTTCTACGAGTTATTATCCTCTACAGTTATAATCGATTAAACTAATCCGTAATTACGGATAGGATTATCTCTAATTGAGGGGTGAATAGGTCCAATGCTTTATTACAAGTAAAAACAAAGCAATGGTTAATACTGAGATACGAGCGATGGATTTACTTATGCATTTGAAGAGAAAGAACAACATTACAGCTATTCTCATACAGTCAACCTGACACCGATCAATAGTATAACATTTGGGCTGACACAAGGAGATAGATATTTTTTTATGTTAATATGGATGTCAGACAGGCTGACGGTTCACTTGATGGTAGATATACCCCTATCGTCGCTTACAATATCATACTCTGCCTACCATAGTAGAAAAAAGGATAAATGGATAGGGCAATGGGCTCTGACATCCCTTACTAAGTCAGTGAAACACAAAAACACAGATCCTCACCAGTAGTTTTCTGTAAAGAGGTGGTTACTGCCTCCAGACGGGCTGCCCAAATGACTGCGAAACGCTGTGTACCCTGCCACTAATAATTGCCTGATCCAGACCAGAGCCAACTATAAAAAGTTTATTTCCAAATTTGGACCTGTCGGGAATCGAACCTGGGACGCCTGAGACAGAGCATTAGATTGCCATCTCGATCTACTCTTAAAGTTTGCTATCTTAATCGCGTACTTCATGCTTTGCTTTAACCTTCAAAGAGTTGTTAAAAGAAATGCATAGTTTAACTGACAAATATATGAGTGTATATACTGAAACTAATGCAAACGATAAATGCTTCTCATTTAATTAAACAAATCGAATTTCCATCGTCCAATTAAATTCTTATTATTCGTTGCGGTACACGAAGGAGCCGCCGGGAAACGCGGATTAAATACGAGAACGAACTTATTACGAAAGAAAGCGACCCTGTGGCGCCATTAAGGATTCAGTAAACGGAACGAGGGGACATGGAATCGACAAAATTGAGCTCGCCTCATCTTTTCTTACATCGTGTGTTTTCGCTCCCTAAGGACAGATATTTTAATATTTTCCTCGGCCCCCGGGACCAGACCGCTGTTTTGATGTACGACCCACAAATACACTTTTTCTCTGCAAACATAGAATATTCCACTAGCCATTCGGTTCGGGCGTAAGACTTTTTGAACACGTCTTAAAGTTATATGGGAATATTTTATTAATCATCTTTTCTTGGTTCTTCACATGTACCTATGTGAAGACACAATCACAACTTACTCGTTTTGTTTTGAGGGTCGGGATATAAAACACAAAATTACCTGAAACAAAAAAAATATTTTATGAGATAAAAGAAGACATAAAAGTAATCAAAATAATTACATACATCAAATTAAAATAATGGTGAAAGCAAAAAATAGAAATACATATGGATATGAATATGTATGCGTCACACGCAATATCAATAGCAATATCAATAGTCAAATATCAATAGCGAAATAATCAAGTTTTTTTTTATCAAGTTGATTCTGCAGTCAAGGGTTCGAGATTTTGTATGTCGTTATATCACGAATTATTTACAATCTATACAGACTTAATTAAGTGTTAATATTTAATAGAGAAATAATTGCAAATTTTCTGTATTTCTATATTATACTAGCTGAGCCGAGTCTAGACGTTAGGTTGTCAGCTGGGAACTTTGGATGGAAAACTAAATAAAAAAAATTGCGTTTTTCCGGGTAATGTTTCCTTTTTTTCCCATCATCGGACAAATATTTGAAAAAAAAATCCAATTAGTCCAGTTTCTTTCGAGTTTTGAGCTTAGCAACACATTTATAATAGCAAATAATTTTTTTATTTATATGTATAAATTTGTCTATAGTAATGTAAAATTTCCAATTCAAAATTGATTTTTTATCAAAAAAATAGTAAATATCGACTGATAATTAATTTTAATTTGCGAACACACGATTAGTTAATGTGTTTAGTGTTAAACAATGTTTAACTGTGTTTCATTGTCAATTTAGTTAAGCAATATTGTAAAAAATAAGTTGAGATAATATGACTTTTATATCGTCCCATGTGGTGCAGGTTATTGTGGCTATGAAACACACCTAGTGGCCTGTCGGTGCTTCACCGACCTCGGCGTCTCGTGTGAGATCACTTTCACAATCGGGTCAAGTGCCGTAATTGTCTTGCTTCATAATATATTACGATGGCACTCTTTGGCGAAAACTGTACACTTTTTAATTTTCTATTAAAGAACATCAGCGTTTTTGCCCTTTTTACACATCTCGTGGCGTTCATATTAATGTGTTAAGAATCTTACATTAGCAGAACATGTAAATCTATACTAATATTACAAAGCTGAAGAGTTTGTTTGTTTGTTTGAACGCGCTAATCTCAGGAACTATGGTTCGAATTGAAAAATTCCTTTTGTATTGAATAGCCCATTTATCGAGGAAGGCTATAGGCTATGTAACATTACGCTACGATCAATAGTATTATATATAAACAGTGTCCAGTACCGCGCGCCCCACGCGCACTCCATCGTCGTATGGGCCGCAACGAAGCGTGGCCGAGTTCAGCTACTCATAATATAATTTAATCAGTTAATTGATTATTAATTAATTTGTAGGAGACGTTGTGCTTCTACTTTAATTTATTTTCTTGACTCCAATTTTATTAAGTATAGACAAGAAAAAAATAATCGATTTATTGTCTGTTCAATTCAAAACATAAATAACGAATAAAAAAACCCATTCCGCTATAAAATAAAATAAATCAAGTCGGAAGAACGAAATATTTACATTATGTCTATGTAATATTACACCAACTGTCACTATCACTAAATCGTATAATACAGCGAACTGAAATGCATAATATATTATATTGTATGTGATTATTGTATAATAATACAATAATCACATACAGTTTTTATTTGAGAATTGATGAATTAATAAATTATTTTTTAACAAGGATTCAAAAAGTAAGACGAGAATACTCAAAATCGCTTTCCTTGCGAGACACAGTTAGTGACGAGGAAATCCATATAACTAAAATCGTCGACATAGAAGATTAGCAAGCAGAAGTGGCAGACAGTCCACATAGCTAGCAAAATCGATACGAGTAAATCGTTAGCGAATAAACACCACGAACCTACTGTCGTCCTAACGCCAGAATGATTCACCACTTTATTAATTAAATGTATACATATAAATAAACTTGTACTTATGTTACCGATATCAAAAAAAAAATTGTCTGTGCGTTTGTGTACGCTAATCTAAGAAACGGCTCAACAAATTTGAATGCGGTTTTCACTGATGTATTGTAGCAAGCTTCTAGTAACATTTAGTGTTTGTTTCATTCCGATCGGTTAAGAACCAATAAAGTTACGCGCTATTAAGAATACCACGCGTACGAAGTCGCTGGCGCAGCTAGTTTAAAATACCTATATGTATTAAATAGTATCAAATAGGTATTAAATGCCACAAACATTTTAATTATCATGCGCCATTTTAGTGACGCTCGCTACCTACGCTAATCCACTGCAACGATCTAATAAAAATACAGGCTACTTCATATAAAAAAAACAATTGTCTCGAATAATAATAACGAAAATGTCATATTATATTGGGGTTTATTGAACGTTAAGGCACATTTCAACATGATAATTTATGTTAAAATATTCTTCCAAATGCTATGGCATTTACGATAATTTTACGCATCCGTTACCAATGGCAACACTGTTCTCATTTTAAGGATGACTGATTAATGAGGAGGCGTCTGTCTCGATTCAATAAAATAATCAAAATAAATTAAAAAAACCCCTCATACACATGTTATATGTTTATAATGTTATGTTATTATTATTATTATTATTTTCTTTTTGTACTAATAAATTGTAAATTGTCAGACCTTAGTAATAGGCTTTGTAAAAATTTAATACTAAATGTATTTGTAATTTTTTGTTAGGTTTACTAATCACTAAATAAATCTCTATATATAAAAATGAATCCCCATTTGCCTTGGTCACGACATCACGCGTGAACAGGTAGACCGATATTAAATCGGTTTTCACGAATGGAAAGAGGGATAAACAGGGAATGTTCTTATATATATATAAAAATTGCACCCCGGGCGAAGCCGGGGGCGGATCGCTAGTAAATAAATAAATAAATGTTGTCAAAACAAGAAGCTTGTTCGAATTGTATTTCAAATGCAAAAGTAACCCGATCTATTAATATTTTTGCATCACAATCACTGAACCAATTTTGGCAAAATTTGGTATTAATGAAGTAGCTGGAACTCTGGCAAGAACATAAGCTATGTTTTATCTTCTGTGTCTTCTGCGTTTTGATACATAAGCAATAAACCGATTACTTTATATGCGAGTGAGATTAATTTTCAATGTTTATCCATAATCTCATCTGAACTCTAATCTCAATCTAGCCTAATTGTTCTTAGGAATATATCACACAAGTTCATACTAGAGTTTCATACTAGAGCCACGAATCAGTTAGTTGCTTTCCATGAAACGACACGGTTAGGCATATTGTTACGGTGTTTGACATTGAATGGAATAGTTTATTTAAAAAGTTTTTTTTAACACTATAATGACGGTCCAATTCATTGTGAAAAAATATTTTTAACAATACTAAAAATTAATAATTTTTCAAGTTAAGGGCTTCACTGAGGCAAATGACATTTACTATAGAACTCGCTGGCGGCGGATCCAATTCAACAGGCCTAGAAATGGTGTTTCTTTGTTTTTACCATTAGAACATTACACAAAAAAATTTTTTTTATTAATACAATTTTTTAATCTGATATTAACTTATTAATAGGTACAGGATTCATATGCGTGCAATAAGCCGTTTTCGAGAGAATTTTCAATAAAGGTCAAATTCTTCTTGTTTTCTAACTTTTTTTGTGGAGTTTCTATTACCTTAACGAAAATTCTAATCAATACAATTGGTTCTTCACATGTTTCAAGTATAATATATATTTTTTTCAAAGCAATTGTCTTGTCCATTTCTTGTAACATTTTCATTAAACAATGGATATTTTTAGTATTTAGGGTTTGTCTCCCCCTTAATAGAATCTCGCTATTTGATCCCTAATGGGTGAAATTGATTCAAAGGCGAGTTGTAGTTACGCAATATCTATACATATAATCAAATTGTAATCGAGCCATGTGTACATTAAATTATAAAAAAAATAAATTGTACACGTTGTACTTATGGTAACGAAGTACGTAATCTGTTTTTCTGTGCGTTTGTGCACGCTAATCTCTGAAACGGGTTAATCGATTTTAATGTGGTTTTCATTTATGCATTGTAGCAAACTTTCCGTAACATTTAGTGTTTGTTTCATTCCAATTGGTTTATAAACAAAAAAGTTACGCGCTATACCGAATACCACAAGTACGAAGTTGCGGCTCAGCTAGTTGTAACCTTTACTATAACACTTACTCTTACAAGTTGTGTCAGTCGCGTACACAATAAGGCCTAAACAATGCCACGCGTACATAGGTCGCGTAATGTTGTATTTCATAAAGTGTACGCAACCGATGTAAGACCGCCAGAACACTGGGCTGCATAGAGTCCCAAATGGAATGCATTTAAGTAATGCTGACGCTACAAAGTAAAGGTCAGCAGTCTCGCTGACGGTACACCATGGTAAGTGGCTACTGGCTACCGTCGCCTAGGGACAAACAACACCAGGGGGATGCTGATGCGCCACGGACCTTGCCATAACAAATGAAACAGAACACGTAACAAATACATGAGCCGCTGCAATAAATAATCTTTATGTTCGGAGTGTAACTGTCATTACTGTTGAAAAATTTCTACTATTCACTCGCGTTTGTCTCTCTCTCTCTCTCTCTCCTTATAGAGGGCAATCGATATAATTGAGTTTATCGAGTAAACAACGAGCTATCATAGACAATCGCGTACATAATACATTATTAACGATTTAACCGACAGCGTTGCAAACAAACAAGCGAATCATGCTGACTCATCATTGCAATAAATAATGTAGATTATATCGACTAATACCTTCCACCTCTGTTGTTCCACCTCTAGGCACGAAAAAAAAAGCAATCTATATGAGCATTCCTTTCGCTTGTATGGACGTTATTTTCATATATTTTTTCCTGTTATTAAATATAAGATTAATATTTATTTATTTTTAAATAGTTGAGAGCGATATTAGAGTGTTCTCATAAGTTAATTTAAAAAAAAACCTCACCTCGTTTTAAATTTCAAATTTATAAACACCCGTACCCGTGCAATCACGATTGAATATCAATGGAATTGTTGACGCCAGTTGTAAATTTAAATTAATTAATAGTAGTTCGCTGTGGTATGTGCTGTCTTACTCCATATACCTATCCATATGTCTGTCATCACCGCAAGCCGCGCAAGCGGCCATTTTATAAAACCGCAATCAGTCTAAGAAAAACATCGCAACAATAACACATGTAAAAGACTCGTCCCGCCGATCTCGATTTTAATTTGTTTCATCCGCTAATGTTATCAGGTAATTATGCTTGTAGCTTATCTATTTGGTCACGCTTCCCGCTCCGCGAGTGTAATCATTGAAGTGGTGAAGCTTCTGTGTGTGACGGATTCGTTGCAATCATCGCCGCCGGAGGATCAATGATATTCCTCGTCCTTTGATTACATGTACCACCAACGAAAAGTACAGTCCACTTTTATAATTGCTTGGCGTGATCAGGAATTAGTATTTTATATATTTTTATATTCAAGTTGGAATTTTATCGTTTTTGCATAGAAGTTAATAGATTTTACTCAATTAAAATATGCATCCACCCGTATCAATGCATCTGCCCTGAAACTTGTATAACTTGATTTAATACAAAACATATTATAATAAGCAGTCAAACTAAATGGAAAACACAGTCATCACGCGACGACAATGTTCAGAGCAAATTGTCTGCTGCCTATATTCTTACAACGCCCAGGGGAACAGAACACAAATGTGGGCTATTTCATATGGATCAATCAAACTGCGCGACGCAATCTAACACGCTCAATTTGATTACACAGCGGTACTGTGGTACTAAGACTACCATACTACACTGCTAAGAGTAAATATTTAATCATTTATTTATAGCAAATCAAGACTGTATTTATAATAGGCGGTGTTAATTCTATAGTTAGAACATTGCAATTGCACACAAAATTTAAAGGAGATGACTTTGAATGAAAAAAAAAAAGGGTCAAGGCGGCCGCCCGACGAGAAACGAGCAATAACGAAACAAACGGGGATGAAATCGCAAAACACTACTATTAATATTATAAAATATTATTTTGTGATTATGCTTGATTAGGGTTGCAAAATAACAGTTTTTTTTTCAATGGTGAAAAAAAAAACATTTAAAAAAACACGTTTTTCTGTTGTTTTTTTCGTGTTTTTTTCTGAAACATGTATTTTTCAAATTCAATATTCTTAAGGTAGTTTCTGTTGAAATTAATACTTTTATGAGTTCACAGTATAATTTTATTTTTATTTTTAACTACTATATTTTTTTCATTGAATAAATAGGTAGCGCTGAGATTTAAACAATTGACAACACTCAAGGCGACACACACTCACCGCACGGGGAAATCCCTTTTCATTTGTATGATATAAACGTAGTTGACAGAGCCTGACAGAGTATCTGAAATTGTCAATGTAGAGCAGATAGAAGAAGGGGAAATTTCCAAAACTGACAAAAGTAGTGTAGGGAATGGCACAAGTGGCACTGATTGTGACAGTAGTACGGACTGTTGTTAGAAAATGTTAGAAACCTAAACATACCTTAATGAAACATTTAATTATAAAAGATATTTTTCACATAGTGAAACGTTGCATCACTATGCTTGATACCTAATAAAGTTTATCGAATCATCAGAGAACTTTCGTATAATCCTTTATAAATGTATCCTCATTCGCAGTCATCAAGTTATGATAAAAGTATGCAAAGTGTAAGCGTTAAAGAGCAAAGAATCGCCGCGCCGCGCCGCCTCCTATTAGAGACCTAATATAATATACCTAGAGGCAGTGATAATAACATTCGTGCCGCGCAATTGCGCTGAGCGCAACTCAAGGCACATTTGGCTGCCAGTTTCTACATATTTGCACGTTATGGAGTAAGCATTATACAAAAAAGCGATATATGCCTAATTGTGCTGTGATTTGATGTAATAATCAAAGTATTAAGCACGTTAATACGCAAAATTTTGGTGTACATAGGATATGCTACACCAAAATTAATGCTTAGGAAGTAAGCATGCAATTTTTAGCTTTTAAAAATGCGAGTCGAGATTGTCTTGGAACACTAAATCTAAATAGTGCGAAAACCGTGCGCGTACACTTGTACAGGTATTGAATAAGCGGTGACGCCCCCTGACATGCTGGATTTGTATAGAAAGCGTTGACCACACCGTCTCTAGTAGAGTTCTTTTTCTGTGGTAAGCGTGGTTGGTGTACATAAATATTTTTCATAATGTATACACATGCGAGCATGCGAAGGGATCATCCAATTATTATTTTCTAAAGAAAATCTAAAGAAATTGCGCTTGCCTTGTAATGCACAACTCACCTGACAAAAGACACTGTGTAACAAGGGAGCAAAAAGGCTAGAAAGTGAGTACTTAAGCCCGTCTAAACACACAAAGGATGTTTGCGAATCTCGCACTGCAAACATCGGGTGATCGGATTAGTGTAACCAAGTTCTTCGAGCTCGGAAGACCAATGACAACATTGAACTGGGCACGTCTTCAAGAAAAATCTAATCCAGTCGATTTAAAGAGTCAGCCAACCTCTCGGGACTTTGCATTTTGAAATTGTTGGATTCTTTCTTAATACGAAATTGACGTCAGTATTTAATAGTTTACTAAATTAAATCCCGAATGTGTTTGATTGACAATAGCATAAAAAACTTCATTTCTATAAAAGTTTGTCTTCTTAATAGTTATTTGTTCAACTAGAGAGCAAAATTGTTTTTTCCTGCGAGTGCCGACTTTAAATCACGAACTAGGGAAGTAGTCTATAGAATTGAATCACGAGCGTAGGGAGTGATCCTAATATAAACTACTGAGCGAAGTGAGTGATTTAAAGGCACGAGACATAAAAAAATTTACTCTCGTGTTAAACACACAACTTTTTACCTCAACAGCGAGAAAAGCGTCACTTAGGTCCTTTATCTTTAGATAAGAAAATCAATTAAGACAATTTTAATTTTAATTATTCTGGAGTTAAACCATCGCCACTGGACGTACTCATTTTTTTAATATTTACCAAAACTGTACAAAAACACCAGACCTAATTCTGAACCAGTATCTGAACGGCTGTGAAACTATCTTCACAACTGAGCCAACTCTAGTTGGCTATGACCGGCCGATTCTAGTCGACTATGACTGGACGCAGTAGTAATAAAATCCTAATGTTATTCCTGTGAGTTAAATCGCGTGTTCGAAATTTGAATCACTTTTCCTAACGCTCGTAGCAAACGATTTATCTGCGACTTTTTAGTGCTGGAAGGGAGAAAAAAAATTTTTTTAATACCAAAAAAAAATAATTTCAGACGTTTCTTCTTTTAATTTCAGAATAATATTTAGCAATTTGCATTAATTATTCCGAGTCAGTGTGACTCTGATTCTGTTGCTTGTTTTAACATTAATAAAAAAAAAATACGTTCTTAATTCGGGGAATTTTTTTTCCTCCATGAAAAGTCACAAATAGACCTGTAGCGTTACTAAGTATAATGCTTAACGTCTGTTTGCTACTTTTATTATATGAGAAATGAAATTATACGAGTAAAGAATACGTGTTATTTGTGTATCGATTAGGTTGTATTTTATTTTCACAATAAAATACAACCTAATCGACTTATAATTGTCTTCCTTGCCCAGGTTTCGTTTCATTATTTTAATAAGTTTATCATATTTAGTTTTTTAATATCAATATTATTTCGTTTTTTAATAAGTTTATCTTATTTAAAAAGTCTCAAAAACAAACGTTTTTCTTTTACAGGTTAAACAGTTCTACTGTTTTATATGACTTTATATACTCAATTAACGAATTAATAATTATATAATAAAGTTTTATAGTGATAGTATAAAGCATTCAATTACACACACATAGCTTCATAAAAAAGCACCAAACTAAACTTATGTACAGCGATAAGACATTCTGTTGAAAAATAAAATGAGTTACATGACGCGGAGTCAACACGGATAATAATGTATATCGAGATATCAGGGTGTCTCCATCGCTATTGTTGTGTGTAAACGCGGCCATGATCCCGGGATCGTCAGGCGGGAGCTCGTTTGTCCCGGGATATCCTTCGGCAAACACCCACCAAACCCCGAGATTCACTAGACCTTTACACAAGAGCTTTTGTTGAGTTGTACCTATAAAAATATATATAAACGTCTCTTTCGTGCTCATATTAGATCGTTACCGAAGGACGTGAAATTTATTCTCTTACATTATTCTAAGGCGCTCCACATTTTCTTGATTCTTTATAGTGTCAACCAACGTGTATTTTCGTAGCACCGCCGGTGTATCTGTTCTCACAGTATTAATCACTCAGACAAACGATAACGATAAAAAGAACACCCTTTAATTGAAATTAAAAATATAAATAACAATAGTGTTTTTATTCATGTCATGTTTTAGTTAGTATTGGCAAGGCACAGTGCGTTTCGCAGTCAAAAAGCCGGGTAGCCCATCTGGCGGTAGTAACCGTCCTCTAACAGAGATCACCGTGAAACAACAGCATGTGTGTTTCGGTGATTAAGGGATGCCAGAGCTCCTTTCCCTATCTCCTCATAATCCATTATCCTGTATTCTACTAAGGTCGGCAGCACACTTGCAGAACTTATGGCGTTGTGTTATCCCACCTATCATCGAATGTACTGTCAGCTGGCCTTTACTTAAGAGATAAGAGGTACGCCAGAATAACTTACAATAAAATTGGATTCATAGATTCTTGTATATATTACTAGGCCTCCTCAAACCAGGCTAATATGTAGGGTACAGCTATTTTAATATAAAAATTGTAATAGATAAGATAATATTTTAAAAAAAGAATAATTATTACTTTTTTTTTAATATCATCAATATCGGCAACAATTCATTTATTTTCCAACATAATAATCAGGTAATATATTCAAGTAAACGTTCTCTACTACGCAAATGACCTCACGCAACTGTATTTTCCACAGCCGGCCGCCGCCGCTGGGGGCATCCACTACTCGAACGAAAACATCAAAAACCTTTGTTTTTTAATCAAAAAACTATTCAATTAAATAAAAAACCGTTTGCGTCACTTATAGTTTAAATGAAACTCTATCATTTGATTACAGATACATTGCAATAATTCTTGAAACTACCAAGTTGAATCGATTTTTGTCACAAAGCAAGACATTCAAATTTTATTTATTTTCCCGTAAACCATTATACTTAAAACACAAATAACTCGTCAGAAATATAGACTGGGAAGTTATGTATGATATATATATATATTTATTGGTTATATTAGCTTTATGTTTAAACGGTTGAATGAAACAAAGCAGTGATTTTTTCTTATCGATGGCGTGGAGCCTCTTAAATGTTAAATTTAAATAATATATCTTCAACGTAATTCCCATATAATGGCGACAACGGAGACATGTTTTAGGTTAGTTTGGTATGGAGCATGTGAATCGACAAGCGTATTAAGTACATTTATGTATCATATTACAGCGTATAATTAAATCGGTTTCACACATTGTTACGAACTTTTAAGCAAACCTTTAGAGAAACGCCACTTGAAATTCAATTCCAAACCTTATTTTTTACCTTTATACTGGAAAAATAGTGAATAACAAACTGATACCATAACATTTTAAAGTAAAAACAGGGCTCTTGGTTTTTAAAAAAAAAGCTCTGATTATGTTTAAAACCTCCAAAGAGGCATTTGAGACATTGGGACAAGTGACATTTATGGGCAATTTCATCATTCCGACCTTTAAGGCGACGCCAGCCCCTAATGATAAAAATCGTTGTAACCGTTTTCCTTTTAAATTATCATAATAATTATAATTTAAAAAGTACTCAAATCTGCAGGATATATGAAAGGGGATCATCATTATTATTTTTTAAATTATATTTAATTATATATATAAAAAAATTACTAAGTTGGGGTCTAATATCAATGTTGTAACCGTGCGATTTGCTTAATAATCAATATTTTAAATAGCTAATTCTTAAGATAAATTTTAAGATTAACTATCTGAAGGCTCATCAAAAGAAAAATTTGAATTATTCTTTATTTAATTTTTAAATAGATATTTTCGAGATTTGCAACTCCCGTCAATTCAGTACAAGACGAGTTTTGCGGCTAGAGTCGCCTTAACTTAAATTATTATGAAATAACGATATTATAGAAGAAAGTTGAGTTTCAAGACGCACAATAAAATAAAAACATAGCCACATCAAATTAAAGCGAAGGTTCACATAAATGTCAACTTACAAGAAAAGTTACTTAACGTGAAAAGACCTTAGAAAAAATTGTTGTAATTACACTGTTATAAAGCGTTTACAACATCGCTGTAAAGTACAGTCAGCACTGGAACAGTAGAGAGAATAACGTATTTTCTTATTTTACTGAAACGAGAAGACTAGCAGAGTGTAACTCCGCTGCCGACCCTGAAGGTCCTAAATTCGCGAGGCGTTCATCGTCTTCTTAAAATAATTGAGCTTAGCATTTATGCTGCTCTACTTTTTTGGTTTATTATGTATTGTGTATTATATCTTGTATATTATGCCTTATAATATATAAGGAAATCAAAATCGTAAATTAGTAAGTAATTCATTAAATTGTACTAGGGCATACGCGAAATATCAGCGTAATGGTTCATGCTACATGCTGTGCAGAGATCATTTGAGTAAAGTTGTACCATTATTAATAATTGTATTATTATTTTTTTCTTTTGGCCTATTATTTTACCGTGGTCTTCTCCAAAAGATTTGAAACACAAAGGATCTAAAAATTAAGAAAAATCATTCGTCTAGCATATAATATATCTAACTATATTATTGTGATTTGCGATTTTATTTTGTGTCTGCGGGTTAGAAGTAAATTGATGATGAATGAATTATTAATCCTATAGAAAAACTATCTATTTCTTTAGTGAATGTAATCCATCCAATCAAGTCAATATATTTTTCCATTTACAATTTTGCGTATAGCACTCTTAAAAATACTTTCGTACTAGTGTTTTAAGAGCGCGTATAAAGAGAAATAGCTAATCGTAGAATTGAATTTTATCTAAGTTTGTAAAGTCCAAATAAGAAAATATTTATATATAGATCAATACATTATAAATAAAAGCGAAATGGGGAAAAGAAAATTTTATACTATGAAATTTTCTCGATAGAAAAAAATCAATTTGGTGATTTTTGTACCTGGGTTTTTATACCAGGTTTTTTTGTTTTATTTTCAAAATGACACATATTACAAACCTAAAAAATTATCAGTAATCTCACTTCCCAGATTATTTAGGGCTTTGAAAATTAATTTTTCATTTGACATTGTAGTTTACGAGTAATTAATATTTAATACTTTTGGCACTTATAACAATTTTATCGCGCTATCTTTCGTCTCATGTTATGCATACTTCAATGCGCATTGTTTCACATCATCAGTCACAATCGCTTATGGCCACGCGGGTGAAATTAGAAATATTTTTTGCTTTGTACGCAGCCTTAAAAAAGGCGTAATGAATTGCTTGTAGATTGTAACATGAATTCGGTGTTCGGCTAATAACAAATCCGACGGCGAGTGTACTCATGGACTGTTCAAAGATCACTCGAGGAGTCTAAAAAGACGACAAAGCGAACTTTCACGGAAACATCCAATAAAACGAAGTGTGCTGTTCGCCAGTTGCACCTAAAAAGTTTTGACGCTCGATGAGTCGAGCGGTGAGTTGGACAAGTCGTGCGACTTGTCGACACAACTTCGATATTAGTTCGCACGTGATCGATTTAGCAGGCCAGTTTGACAGTTGCGATGGTGACAGATGACGCCAGACGCCACTTCGGCCGGGTGATTTGTCTTCAAGTATATTGCGAGCCAATATCTTGGATAGGGACACATAAAACTCCTTCACTCTCATCTCGATTGCATATATTGCACAAAAGTGCGCGCAGGTGGCCGAATAATACACCAAATTTTGTATTTATCTGTGAGAGCTGCGTTTAAAGTTAAAAATAATATTTAACGCTTAAAATGCATTTTATATTATTTAATAACACATTATAACAGTACATCTACACATATAATAAAATCGTAAACGAGCCGTATCTGTACTTAAATATATATTTAAAAAAAAAAACAATTTGTAGATACACGTTGTACTTGTTTTTAGAATTTTTTCTGTTTGTCTGTTTGTATGTGCGTTTGTGCACGCTAATCTCAGAAACGGGTCAACCGATTTGAATGCGGTTTCACTGATGTATTGTTACAGAAGACCACCGTGAAATAACAGCACGTGTGCTGTCGTGTTTCGGCGAGTGAGTAAGGGATGCCAGAGCCCATTTCCCTATCCCCTCCTAAGCAGCGCACTTGCAGCAGCTTTGGCGTTGCTTATGTTATAGGCGACGGTAGCCACCTACCATCAAGTGGACCGTCAGCCTGTCTGCCGATCTTAACATAAAAAAAGAAAAGAAAAAAAGCAAGTTTCCAGTAACATTTAGTGTTTCATTCCAATCGGTTTACAAAGAAAAAAGTTACGCGCTATACCGAAAACCACGCGTACGAAGTTGCGAGCTCAGCACATTATAACGTATTACAATACGCATAGTTTACGATTTAAAAAGAATTATTGAATACCGTGTAGGTTGAACGTTGTTGAAATGGCAATGTGTTTAAAAGTCACGTGAAGAGTTTTAAGTGAACTTTCAGAGTAGCAGAGCACACTAAGTTCCGCAGTGATGGAACTGGCGACGGCAACCACTTTCTTAAAGAACACGATGAAATGACAGCGCCTGTATTTCAAAACTCAATGCGTGCGACGCCAGAGTCAAATTCGCCATTTTTATGAGTATAGGGATATAAATAACATTGCAATCTCTTAATGTGGCACGGGTCTTCAGACGAAATTTCATCTAGTGAGAGCTACCTGCACATATGTAACGTATACACAAAACACAATTCAACTGTATCAGATACTAAAAAAATACCCCTAAGCATCGGCATGCCAGAAACTAGAACACAAATGACAGCGAATCTGTCTTAATTTTTGAAAGAGCTGGCGCACCGACAGAAGCTCAACGTCTTAAGTTCTAACGATGTAACATCCGCCAAAACGTCTAAGTTGGTCTTAAGTCTCTTAGGCCAAACAAAGTTATTCACGGACGTCTATTAAGTCGCAAATAGTATTTAGTTTATGATAAATATTACATTACTCTATTAGTGTATCTTCGTGTCTTCTCTTGTGGGACAGAATATTCCTCAGGAAAGTGTTTAAATGTCTTTACGTCATTCTCCTGATTAATTTGTGTCGCGCCGTTCATCGTCGTCGTGTTAATGGGCTAAAACAATTTAGTGGCCGTCTCAGTTGTTCCTTGTTATGTTTTGCTACAATTAACACCTGTTAATTGTTTTAATTTGCATGGGATTTTCTAAATGTTTATCATTTAGAATATCAAAATTATGCTCGCCCCATATTCACTTTCTTTCAATAATTCACTTCCATTCCGTTCACCGTTCCCTGTATATCCTTACAGGAATTTTTATTATCATTATAATCAGCATAGCTTTATTAAAATGCTAGCTAGCAACTGTAGGTACATGTTATATATTATACTTGCGACCAGTCTCGGCTTCGCACGGAGTTAAAATTTACAAAAATACTTTCTTAGTAGATACTTAAGTTATAAAATAAACTTATGTTCCGAAATTTTGCTTTCTGAACTAAGCAGATTGGCTGTGCGTTGAACAAACATTTTTTTTAAGACGAGTTTGCTATTGGCCAGCATCTCTCCACGTAGGAAAGACGAGGCCGACGATGGAGCGAGCTCACCCAGAAGATGCCTATTCACTCGAACCTAGAAAAGATTTGGGTTGTATGAGCTCGGAAATACAGACGACAACAGGGAGTTCCAATCTTTAGCAGTGCGCATTATAAAAGATATTTTAAATCGTTTGGTCCGAATTAGAGGGATTTCGACAAGGTGATGACGGTAACCAGCCGTGCGTCTGCATGTCCGATAGAAGAAAGGGGGAAGGCGTAGGTATATGATCTCATGCAGCTCCCGAGCACACTCTCCGAAGTACATCTTATTTATAGAATACACACAGACAGGCAATTTTACGACTACGTGCCAGGCCTCCCAGCTCTGCGATCCACCGACAAGTGCGGCAAGTAAAGATAAGTTTTGTAAGTAATCTTATTATCATTAGTGTAAACCTTATTTTCGTTTACATATGCAATAAACTTTTAAGATATATTTACTCAAAGGAGTCTAAGAGATGTTTTAACCTTTTATGTAATAAATCAACGGTCCTACATTAATGAGAAACATAGTCAATATGTTTATGCTAATGTTACTGATTACAGTTTGTTTGTTTAGGCCACTACTGTAGTGTCTAACTAACGCAACTACCTACTCGATCATACATACAGTAAGTTAGTGTAATTATTTCATGTGTAATCTTCTATATATATAAAAACGAATCCCATTTCCCTTGGTCACGGCATCACGCGTGAACGGGTAAACCGATTTTAATTCGGTTTGCACCTAATGGAAAGAGGGATAAACGGGGAATGTTCATATATGTATATAAAAATTGCACCCCGGGCGAAGCCGGGGGCGGGTCGCTAGTAAATAAATAAATATAAAAAAAGTATTATTTTCTATAATCCGAATATTTTCCTACGAACTGATGACTACTATTAATTTTGACAGCGGTTGCTCTCACATTCCAATAATTAATTAAATTATAAGTTTCGTGCGTCACGATATGGTGAGACACATATAACTACATATGACGATAGAATGAATAGCTATAGTTTGCTCAGACACTTTTATAGACCATAAAAGTTATAGGTTAGTTATAGTTAACCTATAGTTAGACAGACTAATTTCTGATACATATTCCCCAAAAAAACTTATAATGTATCGGTAGCAACAATTAACTGTTATAATAGCAGACTTCAAATAGTAGCAAACAGGTAGGAATTAGTGATTGCTACTTCTTTGTAAAAATCTTGTCATATCGCAGCGCGCGAATGCTCCTTGCATTTCAATATTATGTACATCAATAACAAAACAAGACAAAAAATATACTCGGCAAATAGCAATATTGATGGTGTAAAAATAACCCACAATATTTTTTTGTTTGTAGAGCCATTGAATGTAATCCGAAAATGTATTATTAAATATGTTGAAATTAAAAAAGAATTAGGTGAATTGTTATCTTACCAGTAAAGTTAACTTAAGGGGGAGACAAACCCTAAATACTAAAAATATCCATTGTTTAATGAAAATGTTACAAGAAATGGACAAGACAATTGCTTTGAAAAAAATATATATTATACTTAAACATGTGAAGAACCAATTGTATTGATTAGAATTTCCGTTAAAGTAATAGAAACTCCACAAAAAAAGTTAGAAAACAAGAAGAATTTGACTTTTATTGAAAATTCTCTCTAAAACGGCTTATTTCACGCACATGAATCCTGTACCTATTAATAAGTTAATATCAGATTAAAAAATTGTATTAATAAAAAATTTTATTTTGTGTATTGTTCTAATGGTAAAAACAAAAAAACACAATTTCTAGGCCTGTCGAATTGTCTCCGCCACCAGCGAGTTCTATAGTAAATGTCATTTGCCTCAGTGAAGCCCTTAAACATAGGTATCCACTTAATATATACAACTAACTGTAACAACATTTGATTTTTTAAACGTTTTTTAAAAGAAAAGTTTATAGAGTTAGAAATTTAAAACGGAATAAGTAAAGATTAAAATTTTCACAAGTTAATTTTAATTTTCAGTACTGAAAAATGTTGCCAATGCAAAAATCATATCTGAAGTGAAATGACACTCGAAAAAGATACATTTCTCTAAACCATGTCTCATATCAAATAACGGTAACCATTTTGACCAGGTAGAGTGCTTGCCTTAACACTCTGTTCTAGGCTTCCCGGGTTCGATTCCCGGCAGGGTCAACTTTGAAAAATCAACTGTTCAAATTTGGCTCTGATTTGGATTTGGAAAGTAGTGGCAGTAGGGCACACTGCGTTTCGCAGTCATTTGAGCAGCCCGTCTGGCGGCAGTAACCACCCCCTTACAGAAGACCACCGTGAAATAACAGCACGTGTGCTGCTGTGTTTCGGTGAGTAAGTAAGGGATGCCAGAGCCCATGTCCCTATCCACTCCTAATCCCTTATCCTTAATCCTGCTGCAGTCGGCAGCGCACTTGCAGCAGCTTAGGCGTGCGTTATAGGCGACGGTAGCCACCTAACATCAAGTGGACCGTCAGCCTGTCTGCCGACCTTAACATAAAAAAAAAACAAATTATCTTTTGTAGCAGGTGCGCTATGAAAATTTCGCTGGACGATTTCACAAATGTCTTCTGTGTATTAAGTGAATTCGTTTTCGCAGAGCTACAGGTACGCTCAAGACGACCCCCATTCATATAGTTTGTGTACCAAACCAACCTACTTGTTGTGTAGTTACGGTACTTTATACAAGTTCGGGTTATAGTTGGTCCCACGTTTCGAAGCGTATAAGATTATCCGAAGTGTTATCCGGCAGGTACCGATTCCCTTTGTTCCACGAGTGATAGCCGGTGTTTCTCGCCCCTCTGCGCCTCCCCGCTCTTGGGAACTCGGAGGGGTTTCGAAAGGGCAGCTTAAGTCGGATTTACACGATCGATGATTGTGGAATTATTTGAGTCGCGAGAACATACGGTTTTATGACTTTCCGGTACTAAAGCTCTCTTGTAGATATTATTGTGTTACTAGATTGTTTCCTACTAAAGTAATAGTAAATTATTGATAGCCGGAATTGATATAGCCTTAAAAAACTCACAATTAAATCTATCGCTTAGTTCTTAAGAAAAAAAGGAAAGAGAACTTTTTGTAATCCTAAAAAAACTTTTTTACATAAACAGACCGGAAATATAGAGATTGTCTCAGCTTCAAGAGAGACTAGGTAATAAGTGATTGATTAATCAGTTAATCAATTAAAACATTACAATTTCTCACAAATATGTACTTCTTTAATGCGGATTTCTTTGAAGAAAATATAGTATCTTAATGCAAAATTTTACAAATATTTATGATACAATGGAAATAGTTTTGGGATCCAATGACAAATGATTCTAATGCTCCTGCATTCCTTAAAATGGGATTCAATTGCCTATTGCCTGTTTACAAATTCAATTATTCAAAATTTAATTTTGAGCGGAAAGTAGCGTGCCTATCGATTTTCTATCGTCTACACTATGGAGAGTGTGCATCTATACTGTACGATTTAATCCAACCGGAACCGTTCCACTTGCGGACCACTAGACGTGGGCAGGGGTTTCATCCCTTCGTGGTCGATGTACCTCGATCACGAACAAAGCGTTTCAGTTCCACCTTCCTTGTTCGAACTGCTAAGGAGTGGAACTCATTGCCTGCGTCTGTGTTCCCACAGAACTACAACCTCGGGGTCTTCAAAACTAGGGTAAATGGGCATTTACTAGGTAAGCGTGGTCCACCTTCGGCCACATCTGCACCTCACATCAGGTGAGATAGTGGTCAAGCGCTACCTCGATTTCATAAAAAAAAAAAAAAAAAAAAAAAAAAAATTATTTACAAATTCGTTGCTAACTAACTGTGCTAACCAATTATAAAAAGTAAAACTTTTTTTTTTTTTTATTTAAAAATTAAAACGTATTTCGATTATCATCTTACACGAATTTGTTACAGTAAAAACATGGCACGAATATTGTTAATGTCTTTAATTGCCAAGTAATACCTTGGCTAAAGGCGCTAAGCGGTACGCGTACATATATAGTTTTCTGGTGACAATTCGCAATAAAACTGCCTCCTTGCTAAAGCGCTTACGGGGCAGCGGAAACAACATCCTGAGATCAATATCTACAAGATATGTTTGTGCTATCCAAAATCACTGGATGAGGAAAGCCATTGATACTTATACAATCCTACTAATATTATAAATGCGAAAGTTTGTATGTTTGTTACTCTTTCACGAAAAAACGGCTAAAGGGATTTGGATGAAATTTGGCACACAGATAGTTTATTACCCGGATTAACGTACGGGATACTTTTTATTCTGGAAAAATGTTAAGTTCCTGAGGGATTATCTAAAAACATGAAAAAATCGGCGCCACCGTCGTCACAGCGTCAAAAATGTCGGGCATTTATACTTTTTTTTATTTTTATTATTTACTAAAAAAAAAAAATACATAAAAGAGGAAACCAGGTATACGGTACATTATAAACTACACTAAGTTTGTCTATGTACCTACCGAACAATTAAAATAAAAATACTTATACTTAAAATATAATTAAAATATAATTATAAAATATAATTAAAATATACTTGTAGGTAGGTATTACTCATATGGTTTCTCAGGTGTTATATTTTTCATTTATCAACGCGGACGAAGACGCGAGCACCAGGTAGTACTTAATAAACCGAAAACTGATTACGTTATTTATTTATTTATTTTATTTTATTACAACAACCATGTGTATTAGACTAAAAAAAAGAAGTAAAACGTACATAAACTTAAATAATAGTGCAATCAACAACATTTTCCACAAAGAGGTAAACAAATTTTATATATATTAATTTCGTAAGCGCCCCCCCAGGAATTTATTAATAAGTATTTATTGGGGAATCGTTAAAGAATTTCACAGCGTAATGTGCAATATATTGTGTGCGAACGCCGTCATAATTCTCCCATTGTTCCATTCCAATACCTACTAGGCCGAAAAACAGTGTAACGTATTTGTAACACTCGTTAGGAAATATCTGTAAGTTGTTTCACGGACCCTCGTAAGGGCACGGCTTAGAGGAATTCGGGAAGATCGATGCCGCGTGTCTGCGACGACTTATTTCGACTTATTACACTGCTGGACAAAATAATGAATCATCTTTGACGCAGTTACGTTCGCAATATTATATTATATTATTTAGTAGTGGTACAGGGCACACTGCGTTTCGCAGTCATTTGGGCAGCCGGCCTGGCGGCAGTGACACCCCCTTACAGAAGACCACCGTGAAATAACAGCATATACGTGCTGTTGTGTTTCGGTGAGTGAGTAAGGTATGCCAGAGCCCATTTCCTTATCCCCTCCTAATCCCTTATCCTTAATCCTATTGTAGTCGGCAGCGCACTTGCAGCACCTGTAGCGTTGCTTGTGTTATAGCCGACGGTAACCACCTACCTTCAAGTGGACCGTCAGCCTGTCTGTCGGCATAACATAAAAAAAAATATTGTATTGTTTTGTTGTTATTTCATTTTCATATTTCTATTACAATGTTTAAAATGTAACGGAATCTGAAACACGAATGGAGTGGTCTACATACACGTTGACAAATACATTATTTTTAACAATGGTAAAAAGTAATGATTCTTTATCTGTATTTTTTTACGTAGTTTTAATACTCTATATTTATATTGAAACTAGATTTACCCAACGTATAAGCTCGCTTTGAAAATTGACAGCATAATATATGTATCAACTACAAGAATTTATGAACACAACAGTACACATATTGTTAATTAAAGGGTTGGGTACAAATGATTTATAATTAATAGGTTGGTGAAAAAGTTTCTTCGCATTTTACATAAAAACTCAAGACATTTTTTTAAAGTTTATTTACAAATTACAGTATATATGTGCTATTTTGTTCATTGACTTTTTGCCATCTTGTACTTAATGACATGATCGCGTCGCTGTAGAAATTTTGAAACTTCTGATTTAAAAAAATCGCGATGTTAACCTGACACTGCCTAAAGAATGCTACACTTACTGACACTGCATTAGGTCCATAAACGTCACAAATTTTCGCTGTTTGCGTTGCATTTTTTTCCTTTTGTAATAAAATTTTAAAATGTATGGAATTTCTTCATTAGATTCACTCATTTTGACACAAAGAAAAACAAATGAAAAATAACTGGAAACGACATTTTACTAATTTGTTTCTTTTTTTGAAATGTAACCTTTTTAATATCATCAAAACCAGCCAGATATAAATAGTACATTCGGCCAAAGATATTTTATTGCAAGTTTATACATTCTAAGACTTTTTCCCCAACAAGGCTTTTAGAATCGTTCATAACAACAAACAACAACAAAGGAACAATTGTTTTCACGACTATTTAAAAGGAAACCGTGCCGATGAAATTAGTAAGAGATAAAGTCACAGCAAGTTATAAAAGTATTATAGAAAAAGAGAAAATAATTCCGCGACACGTACAACTCTGCCCGTTCAGTTTCGCTGGCGGATGAAATGGTCCGCGTTGCATTTTCCATTGTCTGAAAGTGTACACAAGAGAACTAATGCTCTTGTCATGCCGAATGAACTGTAACTATTGTTTTCATCCGTGAAGCCTATTCCCTCCATTTGTCAGTTACTCTTTCCCGTTCAACAGATATACTTATATATTCTAAAGATATAGATATTTTTTAAACGATCTAACAGTTCACAATTAAGGAGTTTACGCTCTTCTGACTACATACGCTGAATGTCATATTTAGTAAGGGTCCCAATTGCACTCGGGCGAAGCCGGGATGAGTCGATCTTGGATAAGATATACAAAGTCTTTGTCATATCTTTTAACTTTTTTTCTTATATGTTAAGATCGGCAGACAGGCTGACGGTCCACTTGATGGTGCCTATAACACAAGCAACGTCACAGGTGCTGCAATCGCGCTGCCGACTACAGTAGGATTAAGGAAAAGGGATTAGGAGGGGATAGGGAAATGGGCTCTGGCATCGCTTACTCTCTCACCGAAACACAACAGCACATGTGCAGTTATTTCACAGTGGTCTTCTGTAACATACATGAGTGAAACCGCATTCAAATCGGTTGACCCGTTTCTGAGATTAGCGTGCACAAACGCACATACAAACAGACAAACAGAAAAAATTCTAAAAACAAGTACAACGTGTATCTACAAATTGTTTTTTTTTTTTAAATAGATATTTAAGTACAGATACGGCTCGTTTATTTTTTTATTATATGTGTAGTAAGTGTGCCCGCCACTACTTTCTAGATCCAGACCAGAGCCAACTTTGAAAAGTCAAAGTTGACCCAGCCGGGAATCGAACCCAAGAACCCTTGAACAGAGCGTTAGGCAAACACCTTAGCCACTCATACAACAGGCTCTTTTAATTAATGGTTCAGTTTGAAGTTTCTTTTTTTTTTTCAAATTTGATAGCTGTGGTGGTTGTCCGTAATTTCAGTGTGTTTAAATTAGTTAACAACATTTAAAAACAAATATTATATTTTGTTTTTAAATATTAAACAATTTTAAAAATCATCTAACTTCCACCGACATCCTGACGATAACTCAACCTGTGTATGTTAAACATTATTTACTATATTTCGGTTATGTTATTTGGCAGGATTCAGTGCAGGAAAATGTTAAAACATTCTATGAAAAATTCAGGTGGAATTTATTTGTATTTTTTGATAAATTTATAATATTGTGTAATTATTTTTTAATAAGTATAAAAATAAAAGTATTTTTTTAATTTTTCTAGCAGAAGAATAAACCGGAAAAACTGATAATTGCTATTAAAGCATTACGAATGCCAAGCAAATGAGAATCGCGTTTTCTTTCTTTTAAATATGAATTCAATAAGTCTAAGTAAAATCTCTATTTAGTAAATAAACAATCTCAATTTATTTAAAAGTTACTAAATAACCAAACAAAAAAAAATGTCATTATTTTATTGTTTCTATGAATGTGAATTAAATACTATAGAGATATACTTAGTATCGACCTAAACGAAATAAATGTGTTGTTGGAATAAAATTTATTTCCGACAACGCAGCGTCTTGTATCTCTAAAACTAAACCTTTCTCCCCCTAACCGTAACGTGATACTTAGAAAATAAGTTTAGCGAGATTGTCGAGAGTTAAGAGTAAATAAAATATCACCGTAGAATCGCGTCTATTTAACTCGTTATTTCAACATTGTGCATACAACAAAAAAAAAATTGTTTAATTCAAACACAAAAGTACCTACAAAAATGTGTCTGTTAGGTGTTCATGTTTTATTCATCGAGAAAATTACATGGCCTCTTTTTAAATATTACTCTTTCATTTCCTTAGAAAACATAGAGAGCACAACATTTGCTATCACAAAATAGCTTGAGGCGAAACAAAATCAATATGCGATGGGACATTACACACCTGTCGCCCGTCACCTTAGCGACCAGGTGCAAACAAATGTTACAGTACGCCCAAATTGCCGGTTCCACGATACTGAATTAGTACACGTCCTACACGTCGTTATTAATACTTTATAGACAGTTTATGTCTTGGCGCTTTGTTATTACGACTGTAATTTCCTGATAAGTTTCACCGAGACACACAAAATCCATTTTTTATTCAAAGCTTTTAATCGATTTTAGATTCAATTGGAGCTATGAGTCGGCAGTTGTGTCTAGAAGGCCACTTGATCATTAGTCATTTGTTAGGCTATTTATATGGCTATTTTAATACCATCTAATGCCATTAATATAATTATCGTTGGGCGCCTAGGTCGCGCAGATATATATCAATCCGATTAAATTACTTTAAAACCAACTTGGGCCTTTTTTTTGCCATTGAATCGTCTTCTGAACGTTAAAAACTCCCTAAGTCACGATGTCGATCCTTATAGCGACGCGATTTCGAAAATTAGAAGACTCATTCTAATTAATAATTATTTTTATTCCACTTTTATGTTAAGATCAGCAGACAGGCTGACTGTCCACTTGATGGTAGGTGGCTACCGTCGCCTATAACACAAGCAACGCCAAAGCTGCTGCAAGTGCGCTGCCGACTACAGTAGGATTAAGAATAAGGGATTAGGAGGGGGGATAGGGGGGGATTTTTTATTTTATTTATGTAGATGTTACTCTGGACTTTTTATTGGTGCAAGCTGTGCCTCCTATAATTGCGGCGGCATCTGCAATGTGTTGCCTTTCTTTGTTCTTTGTTATGTGTTTTTGATGCCTGCCTCGTTGGAGGCCATTGTAATAATATAAACAAATAAATAATAACATTATTAATTATTATTTATTAAAAATATAAAATTCTCTAACAACATTTTGATACTTGTAGCCGGATTATGTTGATACTTGTTTTCGTTGAAAAACAATTTATTTGAATAAAATTGTTAATTGATAAACCAGGATTAAAGTGTGGTCGAACCACCTTTTATTAAGTGATACGTTCTAGGGAGATAATAATATATTATACATTCTTACATGGCAACACTTAGTTATTTTATACTAGCTGACCAGGCGAAATTCGTACCGCCTCAAAATCAATAAATGTTATATTAACTTATTAGCTCAACTAAATTCAATTCCTTAATAAATGAATAGTCAAAATGAATTAAGTTCCATAAATGTATCAAAAGGAAATTAAACAAAAATCAAAGATAAATCTATTTTAATTACATTGAAATGAATGTAATTCTCTATTGAAGCTAATCGAAATAATTCGTTTATGTATTTTTGTATCTGTTATGTATCAGACATGGCGTTGTATACCATTATTTAAAATGATTTTCTTACTCTAAGTATTGACAGTATGCCCGAGTTTGGCAGGGGTTTAAGGTTGCGTATCTCAACAATCCCTGACCCATAGACGGCGCGAAGAAACACCGAGATATGAGATCACGATCACCATATCGTGATATCGCGGCGGACCTGGGGCCTTAGACAAAGTAGCATTCGCTCCGTAGCGATGCGATATCGAAGTTCGTTATCGTCTCAGAGACAAAGGAATCGACACTGTAACACGTGATACCTTGTCATGATTTCTTTGTCTCTGAGACGATAACGAACTTCGATATCGCATCGCTACGGAGCGAATGCTACTTTGTCTAAGGCCCCTGGTTTCGCAGTCATTTGGGCAGTCCGTCTGGCGGCAGTAATCACCCTCTTCGTGAAATAACAACACGTGTGCTGTTGTGTTTCGGTGAGTGAGTAAGGGATGTCAGAGCCCATTGCCCTATCGCTTTCCTAATCACTTTATCTTTAATCCTGCTATGGTTGACAGCGCACTTAAAGCACCCGTGGAGTTACTTGTATCATAACCCGTAAGTCTGTCTGGACGACCTTAGCATTAAAAGAACTTTCCAATGCGCGAGGAAACTTCTCGAAGCCAAGACGAACAAAAAAAAAATCATCGAAAAAATCATCGACCACACAAAATATATGAGAAAATGAATGTTTTATTCTTCGTGAATATTTCAGATGTTTTAATAGTTATTCTGCTATTCGGGGCGGAGACAAATTCAACAAATCGGTACAGCCGTTCTCGAGTTTTAAGTGTTCGAACAAACCCGAGTTTGTTTTTTTATATACATATATAAGATGAAACAAATTCCTCTTTACAATTATGGATCTTTAGTTGTTATCGATTTACTCTTTTTTAGAACTTTTAAGTTTCCGTGGTTGTTTTTAAAGTCAAATGAAAAAAAAAATAACACTCAAATTTGTTTGTAATAAAAAAGAAAAAAGTCAGAAATTAAGATGTCAAAGTAATGACCTCTTTTTCTTCATATCCGTAATGTTTCCTAAAGTGAATTTTAGGCTTCCGGCCACAAAATGAACGAGGATGATGCCTAATACAACACTGTCGCGACAGTTGAAAGGGGACAACAAAAATGTTTATATTGCTAATGAACTACGCTATTCTGCTTCACTTTTAATTAAAAAGAATGTCTTAGTATTAAAGAAAAAATATTTTCCCTTTTGCAATGGCGTCTTCTAACGAAGGTTGACGCAACCTTTATTTGTCGCACTAAATGCTGCTTCTGTTTGCCCTGTTACGAGTAAATTTATTTCCGTTTATATAATACTGAAGTTTGCGGATACTCGTTGCTTATGATGTCATTAAATTTTTGTCCAGAATGCCATCAAGAACAAGAAGAAAAATTGATTTTTCCTTCACTACTTGATAAATTCAACATTCAACTTTCTCGCGTTTCTGCGTATTCGATCCTCTTTGTAAAGGTCGGCAGGCATGCTGAGGATCCATCTGATGGTACATGGTCGGCAGCGAAGGAGGTGGTTACTGCCGCCAGACGGGCTGCCCAATTTATGCCTGCAAAACCCTACAAAGCAAATCTACTACTATACATGACTGTTTGCTGCAATCTTGAGCCTGTTTGAATATAATACTACCAATAGTAATAATAATTATTAAAACTAAAATTGCTATATTTAGTTTAAATCTGGTACCCAAATAGACCAAACGTTTAATTAACATAACTGATTCCATTTATACCTAGTACGTTACAGGACACTTCATTTCTGAATATATCGATAGCACCAAAGAGGAGCACCGTGCTTGTTCTTTTATTATTTATATAAAAAAAGAATAGCATAATAATAATGAACCTCAGAGAAAATAAGAAAACATAATAAAAAACAAAACAACGAGGTACCTACCCATTAAATGGAACGGAAAGAAGAATAATCATGACCGTGTAAAAGTTATTGACACTTTTGCAGGTGTAAAAGTGTAATTTTTTTTTTCTAAAATATGGAACAATTAAAGTTTTTTTTTTTCAATTAAATTAAATTTTTCTAATATTTAATTTTAAGAAATAAAGTGATACAGTACTATGATATGTTGGAATCGTATTAATTAACCTAGTGTCGAGTCTGTGACTGCTCGAATAATAAAAAAATTCAAGCACCAGGGGTAAAAGAGATGGCCAGAGTTATAAGTGTGTGTTAAGTGAAGAATAAAAGAGACAGATGACACTATGAAAGTTGTGGGACTTATTGGTAGTTCAGGAAAATATTTTAAACTAGCCGAGCCCCCAACTTCGTACACGTGGTACTCGGTAGAGCGCGTAATTTTTATCTTTGTAAACCGATCGGAATGAAACAAACACTAAATGTTACGGGATGTGAATAAACAAACAAACATCAGCGAAAACCGCATTCAAATCGGTTAAGCCGTTTTTGAGATTAGCATGCACAAACGCACAGACAAAAATTCTAAAACAATTTTTTTGACCTCGGTAACATACTCATAAGCACAACGTGTACAAATTGATTTTTTGAAAAAATATTTAATGTACCAATGAAAGTGAAAGTGGCTCTTTTACGATTTTATTATATACTAGCGACCCGCCCCCGGCTTCGCCCGGGGTGCAATTTTTATATATATGAACATTCCAGTTTATCCCTCTTTCCATTAGTGAAAACCTCAGAGAAAATAAGAAAACATAAAAAAAAAAACAAAACAACGAGGTACCTACCCGTTAAATGGAACGGAAAGAAGAATAATCATGACCGTGTAAAAGTTATTGACACTTTTGCAGGTGTAAAAGTGTAATTTTTTTTTTCTAAAATATGGAACAATTGAAGTTTTTTTTTTCAATTAAATTAAATTTTTCTAATATTTAATTTTAAGAAATAAAGTGATACAGTACTATGTTGGAATCGTATTAATTAACCTAGTGTCGAGTCTGTCACTGCTCGAATAATAAAAAAATTCAAGCACCAGTCCACTGCAAGAACAAATATTTTTTTCTGCAAATAGAAGTAAACATAGTACAGTGTCAGTTGTAAAGAGCCCAATAGAGGAAGCCGGAAACTCAAAGGCGCAAAGAGCCAAGCCCATTACGAACCACACGTCGCCGGAAGCCACAAAAGACCCAATTATCCTGGCGTGTGAAGCCAAAAAATGGTCGGACCAAAACCAAACGGGTCGTCCTGTTTTACTTTTGTCAAGTAATGAGCGGAAAGTAGATTGCCTCTCACTCAGTGAACGAAATTACTTTAAAAAATGTATGAAATGGTCTATTCACACAAGAACTTCCAAGGTACGAGAACGCGGGGAAGACGAAAACTTGAAATATATTTCCAGTGAATATATTCTTTATATTAATGCAATTTTTAATTGTTAATTAAGTTCCTTCATCGGGATAATTCCACGTTAAAGGTAGCTTAATCCTGGCCGTATATTCAGATATAGAACACACAATCTTTCAAAAAAGGTTTCAATTTGAGGACTCGAGGGTTTCGTGATCCTTTGTGTGGTTGCCATAGTGCTTTCTTTAGGGTCACACGATTGATGTGTATGTCCGAATCTTTATTCATAAGATATTAGTCTTTTTTTATAAATAGATTTATCAATAATCTGTATCTATTATATCTGCACTAATATTACAAAGAGGAAAGATTAGTTTTTTGTATATGTTCCTTTGTGATGGATAAACTAAAAAAAAACTTAACCAATTTTAAAAATTCTATCACCGGTAGAGAAAGCTACGTTATCAGCTAGCTAAATATGGCTTTCACTGACGGAAAGAGCGATAATCGAGAAAGGTTCGTTTTATTTATGTACCTACTTCGCAAAAGTTCCTTAAACTTAAACAGACGAAAATAGCTGTTTTTCCTCTCCGTGCAGAAATTATTATTCGAACCAGATTCGAACCCTTTCGTACAAACTCGAAATATTTCAAAGAAAAACACAATCCATTATTCGGCTGTCGCATAAAGCATTTATAACCATAACGTAATCAGGGCTGACATTATTCACCTTAAATCACCTGAAAGAACGCCTGAAGAATTGACAGGCACACGTCAAATTTATCACTCAAAGATTCCTTGTGGGGTAAAAGAGATGGCCAGAGTTATAGGTGTGTGTTAAGTGAAGAATAAAAGAGACAGACGACACTATGAAAGTTGTGGGACTTGGTAGTTCAGGAAAATATTTAAAACTAGCCGAGCCCCCAACTTCGTACACGTGGTACTCGGTATAGCGCGTAATTTTTTTTGTTTGTAAACCGATCGGAATGAAACAAACACTAAATGTTACGGGATGTGAATAAACAAACAAACATCAGCGAAAACCGCATTCAAATCGGTTAAGCCGTTTTTGAGATTAGCATGCACAAACGCACAGACAAACAGACAAAAATTCTAAAACAATTTTTTTGACCTCGATAACATACTCAGCACGTGTACAAATTGATTTTTTGAAAAAATATTTAATGTACCAATGAAAGTGAAAGTGGCTCTTTTACGATTTTATTATATACTAGCGAACCGCCCCCGGCTTCGCCCGGGGTGCAATTTTTATATATATGAACATTCCCGTTTATCCCTCTTTCCATTAGTGAAAACCGAATTAAAATCGGTCTACCCGTTCACGCGTGATGCCGTGACCAAGGGAAATGGGGATTCGTTTTTATATATAGAGACATACATATGTATGTAATGTAAGTATATGTATAGATGAACAAGTAACAAAAAGAATGCGTACTCGTTTCGGCAAAAGGAATCGACGGCAATTAATACAGTTGACGCAGAAAAAATGTTCTTTTGGCTTTTCGCAACATAAACTTTGCTAAAGAATAAATCACGGCTAAAGTTCGTTTGGAACAGTGGTTGGGGTAGGAAAAATACGCCATTTTCATAAGGGGAAAAACAATAACTCGGGGGTGTAGAGCAAGGGCCGCTTTAAGACCCATAAATCAAAACACGGACGATATTTTCAGTATAATAAGGCGGGGCGGGGCTTTCACTTCAGGATTTTCGGGACATGGGGATTAGTGTTACCTTTTTTTGCGGTAAACTTCAAACAAACCGGTGTAATGGTGTTGACTCTATAAATCTTTACCTTATTCATTTGAGGCTTCAAATCTTTCAGTTACATGTTACAGGAAAATATAGAAAATCGAGTTACCCGACAAAGACAAAGTTAATGTTTTTACCTAAAATACCATTGTACAATAGGCATGATGACAGATTTTGAAATTCCCTTCCATAATGTAGATACTCGTCTACCATATCCGAAAAAAAACAATATTTCAGCAAAAAACTAAATTTCAACGCGAATTATTGAATGTTTTTTAATCTATTTTGAATTACGCGCGAAAACGCTCTTCGCGCGGTGTCACGGCGTCGCGTCTGATGAAACGTGACGTCACCGACATCTCAACAGATTTTCATTCTGTCAAAGCAAAGTCAAGCAACACGATAACACTTACCTGGGAGTGACGTCATTCACCCTGATTGGTGTTTCAGTTAACATGGCGGATTGCAGTTATTTATACTTCTATTTTATTGAAAATCTTATTAATCTCAATTTTAATACAAAAAATGAGTAATTTTTTAGACTCCTTTCAACATATATGTTTCTCCAAAACCATTTATTCTTTGATTCTTTAATACCGTCATCATGCCTATTGTTTGTTGTCTTGAATAAAACAAAAAAAAAAGCAAACAAGTTAAATAAGTTTATATGAAACAGTGAAATACAGTCAAGACAATCTATTAACTGGGATGTCACCTGTGCTATACCCGGGGGTCGCAGTGTCACTAGCAGTCCCCCAAGGTTGTAAGTAGAATTAACGAGCTCTTGCAAACTTTGTTCACGCACTAAAGAATAAACAGCTAACGTGGTCAGTTGCCTCTTGTACGGGGGGGTGCTGGCCAAGTTGCTGAATATTAACTTACACTAAGTTAATAGTCATAAGTCAGACATGAAATAACTATTAAAACATCTACTTAAACCAAATTAAGAAGCAAATATAGAAAAGCTTGGTTACAACGCGGTTTATTAACATTCAATATCTAACAACATTCTAGAGCGTCGCTTCAGGCACGAACGGAATGAGATTCTTCCTTTGTGCCTTCATATTTCATCCACCTACTGGGGTTTCTGGACGCATCTAGCATGCATATTTTGGTGCTGCAACAATAGTCGCTCTAATAGTCACTAGAATAGAGCCTATATTCCAATGCGCACGTATCCAGAATAACTAATACAATGTTCTGGTAGTGCACACAGTGAAACTTGCTTTTAGGAAATACGGTTCGCTACGGAGCGATAGTAGAACTGATAATTCAGTGCGAACGAATTTCGTAGCGAGACCGAGATGCATATTTTTTAATAAAGCATCGCTAGGCAAAATGTGCTTTTAAAAGCTTCACCACGCTCCGGCTACTTGAATTATGAATATCAAATCAAATCAAATCAAAATATTTATTTTTCAATTAGGTTTCTCCAAGAAACTCTTACGATCGTCATTTCAATTTACCAGTTAAATTTATCAGAGTTTCGGAAAAAAGCCAAGATGACGATCCTGAGAAGAAACCCCGAAAGAAACTCAGGATACTATTCTTTTTGTCATCTTTAAAATATAAAAATTACAACAATTATATTCACTTAATACTTAAATCAAAGTGCATATACAATACTAAACATAGTATGTGCTCCGAATCCAGGCTTTAATTCCAGGATAATCAGTAACCTCATATTTGCATCCCAAAACATTACTTAGTTTAAAACAACTTAAAAGAACCCACGCCGCACTTTATTACGAATTAAGTATTGTAAACAAGAATTCCATCTCAACGTTCTCAAGAAAAACGTAACGTTAAGTATCCAGTGCTCGTTATAACGTGACAAATTGTAGACATTTTTCTCTCCTAAGCTTTCGAGAATTAGCGTGATCAATTGCGCTCTTCGGCACTTCTCGCGGCTGCGTCTCTCTCGCCCGTGCCGCATTGAATATTGCCACCTCTCTCTGTCGGCAATCGAGGGAGACGTTCAGATAGGAGATCTTCACACCTCAATCGAGCGTACTTCATTTACCTAACTTCCTAACTATTTTTTTTTCAGGGTTCAATAAGGAATGTTTAAAACTGGAAGAAGTTATTCGGATCTTTTTTAAGATAAGATTTTATACTACGCTGACGTTAGTTTTTGGTATAATTTATATCTACTCTTTAAACAACATACGTTGTACGTGCAGCTTCATGTCCGCTATTGTAATGTGTCCCAATTATTTTACACGACACTTATTTATAGCTTTACACAACACGACTTGGTATACGTATATGTAACTAAAGCATTTATTATGAACACGCATTATCCGAGGCTATAGGTATTCAGTATTTTACCGATTTCAGCATTTAGTTCGGTGTTCGGTAAGACAAAAATACCGAAGTATGGGTGGTTCGGTTCGGTACTTTTTGTAGTTAATTTTTTCTCTTCTAAACGAATTGAACTGTCCGATTTGACGCAATTTGGCGATGCGTTGTTGCCTATTCGGACACGCATATCCACGTAGTTACACTAAAATATAGGCACACGTAAATTATCTTCAGATAAAACATACATAATATGTATTATCGTCGTTGTCAAACCAAAATCTATGTGCTAAAAGTATACTTTTTAGATATTGACAAAAAAAAGTTTAAAAAAAAACCTACATGAAGGTTTATAATTTTGATAATAGAGTAAATTTTGAACATATCAGATTCATATTTTATTATTAAGTGGTCGTAATTCGACAAATAGTGCTCATAAGTACTTATACATTCTTTTATACGATAAATAAGGCGTTGAACTATGTATAACCACCCCTTTACAAAAGACCATCGTGAAATAACAGCACGTGTGCCGTTGTGTTTCGGTGAGTGAGTAAGGGATGCCAGAGCCCATTTTTTCCCTATCCCCTCCTAATCCCTTATCTATAATCCTACTGTAGTCGGCAGCGCACTTGTAGCAGCTTTGGCGTTGGTTGTGTTATAGGCGACTGTAGCCACCTACCATCAAGT
Source organism: Bembecia ichneumoniformis (assembly GCA_910589475.2). Taxonomy (NCBI): domain Eukaryota; kingdom Metazoa; phylum Arthropoda; class Insecta; order Lepidoptera; family Sesiidae; genus Bembecia; species Bembecia ichneumoniformis. The sequence continues at coordinate 2,954,025 of OU342531.1, forward strand.
GGACCGTCAGCCTGTCTGCCGATCTTAACATTAAAAAAATCTCAAAAAGTGCACATTATTAAGGTAATTATTTTTTGCTCCCTGTTCGGTTTTTTTTAAACAGACCTGTCAACTCCGTCCTTGGCAAAGGTTCCATCCATCCATTTCATGTATTGAACCGAGTATTATATGTGCACCAAGATTCTTTCCAACATTTATAACCCAATAGTAGCCACAATAGCCACTCTTGTAAAATTTTGTTACGTATTTGTTAATAAAAAAGTATGTAAAATGAAAGCAGCTAATTGGAAATGTTTCAACAGATGTCTTAGGGCATTTTTAAAATCGTCTCGAATATCGTATAAGAAACGAATCCCCGCAACACAAAGGACAATGAGGGAACTAATTAAAACTGGTATTTTGAATTCTGTAATCCTTTATTGGCCCACTTGTCGCCCATCAGTCCCGGCTGCGTCTGACAATTATGAGGCTCCGCAGTTATGGATAGCGGGGTTTGCCACCCACTTGGTTCCTAGATAACGCAATTATGAGCCTGTTATTTAGCGACGGCCATTATTCATTCGAGGACCTTGCATTCATCTGTGGAAGGGCGATGTCGGAGTTAAGATATTAGTGTTTGTTGACTTGATAAGCCATTTCAAATATTATTTCCACGAATTCACTTATTTTTATACCTAATAAAAATAAAGATTTATTTTCTTTCTTAATGAATTTAGATATTATTGATTTTTTTTAAATTGTTTCATTATTAATATTTTCTTTTACTAATACATGTAATTAATTACATTTTATTTATCTGGGATCCTTAAGATTTTAGGTATGGTTTTGAGCATACGAAAAAGTGTCCCATTTCACTATCTTGTACTTGTTTTTGTTTTAATTGATATGTAGAAATGACCAAGGGACCTTTTACGTAGCGCTTTAAAACATCTTTTATAATGCGCACTGCTAAGGATAGGAACTGCCGGCTTCTGTATTTCCGAGCTCATACAACCCAAATCTTTTCAGGGTTCGAGTGAATAGGCATTTTCTGGGTGAGCTTGTTACATCGTCGACCTCATCTTTTCTACATGGATAGATGCTGGTCAAGAGCAAACTCAATTGTTAGGGTTCCGTACGTCCGAATAAAAAAAAACGGAACCCATATAGGATCACTCTTGTGTCCGTCTGTCCGACCATTCCTCCCGCCCCCCTCATCTCCGAAACTACTGAACCTAAAATTTTGAAAAAAATAAATACAGAAATTAGTTTTCTACTTATAGATTATAGGAAAACCTATAAGAAGTCCATGATATTAAAATAACATGGTAAATCACTCAATATTGTGCGGATAGGTAACATCGTACGGAACCCTCTTCACGCGAGTTCAACTCGCATGCGTTTTTAATAAATAATAATAATAATAATGAAATTGGATGTTAAGTGTTATGTCATATAAGATTTTTTTATTAATGCTCTGAAAATTAAACTCATTATTTTACATTACACGTTTAAATTATTTAAACTTAATTAACTTTCTCAATTCTTATTTCATTTAAACTATTAGACAGATATCTTTGACGAAAATTAAATATCTACATCACAGATAACACAATTGTTATATTTACCTACATTTAGCAAAGCATGTTGTCGTCTCCAGTACGAACGACAATATAAATTAATTATTGACGATTATTATAATTAATCAGCTTCCGATTGATGTAGCATTCCAATTTGGTACTGTTTGATCGCTTTATATTGAAATATATTGGTTCTCAATATATATCGCACTGATTAAACATGACACGGATTATTTGTGTACCTAACTATTGAAAACTATGAGATTAATCAAAATCAAATTGACATAAATGTGGGTAGAATGTTTGCTGTAAAATGACATTCAAAGAGACAGTAAAACCAACATATAAATAGAATAGCATAATTATTTATGCTTCACATAAACTCTTAAATTTTATTATGTTATTTGAAAAATTAAAATCTAAGTCGTTGTTTCCTAGGACAGACGCCTCCAGACCAGCAGTACTACTTAGTAATGTCTCCCTGAAGGGTAATATTAATGTTCAACTTAGTTGAATTCCTTCAACTGATTTCTTTTCTCTCTTTATTTTGGAAACAAACAGTCGTTATACATTTTCGATTTAACATATAAATAAATACTAAGAGACTTAGAGTTCCATACACAAAATAAATAAAAATATTAAACAAAAATACAGAATTAAATTAAATTAAATGTATTAAATTCTACTTACTAAATAAACATTTAAAGATTGAATATTTAAGGAGCTATTGAAAGCTTATTTCACAGTTTAATCCTATAATTAGACAAACTGCTACAAAAAACATTCATATCCATAAATTTGTTATTGTATGTGTCAACGCTACGTCTGTAAAAGTTAATTAGTGTAAATCGTTTTATATACAGGAACAGAGAATAGTTTTCGTGAGCGGCGGGAGCCAGGTCTGGATACTCTTAAAGTTATTTTTTCCAAAATTTTCCAAAATCCAAAATTTAAGATTATAACACAGTTTCACTGATAATCGGAAGTAGATGGTGGTATATTACCCATAAGGGCCACGGGTAGACGGTGAATCCAGGCTACTTCTGACCGGTACCTATTGAAAAATTATGGTGAACATACATAGTAACCGATTAAAAATAAATTATTTTCATGATTTTTTAAACAATAAAGGAATTAAAACAATTCATAGCTCGGTATTGGCAATAATGTTTAGCTTCAACGTGTCTTATGTAACAAAAGAGATGATAAAAAAGACATTTTTTTTTCTGTACAATGTACGACATAATAAATTCCTTACGTTATGCGAAGTAAGAATTTCCCCCCTGCCATGCCAGAGACGTTGCCGGCATACGTCGAACTCAAACAACACGCCAAATTATTCAACACCAGTACAGAATGAATGGCCATGTACAAGCTGATATTTTACGGAGTTTGTGACGTAGAGGTGAGTGATAAGTTTGAACTGAGTATCTGGGTGACTGTCTGTGGCATCGTAGCTCCCAAACGGATGGACCGATTTTGATTCGGCTTTTTTGTTTGAAAGCTGACATGATTGAGATGGTTCTTAGATACAATTTATGAAGATCTGTTCAGGCGTTTGAAGCTCATTTCCTAGATGACGTAGGGATTTCACTAAATTTTATAGGTTCGATTGATGTGAAATTTTGTATACTTTTACTTCGGTGGTATTTCCGTGACACAATAACCTTGACATGATGCTGCAGCACCAAGCAGTCTGCGGGATACCCAACTTGCAGCAGTTATTGTTTGGGCTCTATAGAAAGTTATAGCTTAAGGGATAGCTTTAAATTATAGCTTAAGGGAGATAATATTTTTGTATTCTATTTTAGTTCATAAACTATAAAACTTTTCAAGTTTCATGACTATTTCTTCCAGCAGTGGTGCAAAACGGTAACCAAGTTTAAGAAAAAAAAAAAAGATAAAAGAAAAGAAATATCACATTTTACAATACTATTAGGATTTTTATTATGTTGCGAAGATTGCACATGTAATACGGTTGAATATTCAAGCAATTATTAAGAAATAAGATCTTATTACACTTATTTTAAGAACCAATTTACTATCAGTATGTAACATCCCACTGATATTATAAAGTTTATATGTTTGGACGTTTGTGTATTTGAATGTTAGTCAATCACGTCAAAACGGTTAAACGGATTTGGATGAAATTTGGCACACAAATAGTTTATTACCAGGATTAACATATAGGATACTTTTTATCCTGGAAAAATGTTAGGTTCCCGAGGGATCGTCTAAAACATAGAAAAATCGACGCCAACGTCGTCACAGCGATAAAGGTGTCGGGCATTATATTACTCATAATTATGTTTTCTCAGGTTTTATATTTTCCAGCAGGACCTTGGTGAGCGCTATCAAATGTATAATATGTTTATATATGTGTGTCTTTTTTATCAAATTTAAGGACATATCAACGTCCTCGATGAAATCAGTTTACAGACAGAACTATCAATAGTAAAGCAATATTATTCAATTCTAATTACATTCTACCCTTCGAGGGTGTGGAAATATTTTAATTACATTAAATGAATAAAGCTAATATATTAGCTTTATTCATTTAATGTAGTAAATATTAGCTTTATTCATTTAATGTAATTAAAATATTTGCACACCCTCGAAGGGTAGAATGTAGCGAGAAAAATATCTATTGTGAAATCTTTGTAACCTATATTCAGCAAATAAATTATTATTATTATTATTAATGTTTTCAGATACATAATTCAACTGTTTAAATTTGAATTTTTTTATCACTACTTTCATTATCGTGTGTGACGGTGATTGATTGTGTAAACAAATGGTTACACATTTTAGTGGTAATTCATTTTCAATGTGACAGCCCTAGCCGAGACCTTATCATTCCTTACATATTATAAATTGAAGTCGCTGCCCGCGTCTGTCTGTATATCCACTAACTCCTCCTAAACCACGCAACAAATTTTGATGCGGTTTTCACTAATGGAAAGAACGTTAAACGAGGAAGGTTTTTATATAACTTGCAGAAAACATTGCACCCGTATGTAATTGTATGTAATCTAAATCATATTTAATTATCAATGGACACGTCAATAACACTATTTTTTCTATAAAAGTTACACAAGATCCCGTCAACTTACTTTAATATTGACCAAAATTACATTTTACAAGCAAGGAGCGTCGCTTGTAAGCTATTTCTTTATTACAGCCGTGGGTACCAGGTTATTATCTTCACGTTCCTAGTGGCATTTGGACTGCCGAAATCTATAAAAATAAGAATGAATCGCTAAATGTGTTCCTAAAATCTAAATTCCAAAAGGCTGGAATCATTTGCCATTTTTTTTTAAAAGTCCAAGGAAGACTTTTCTGAAGAGAAAAATAGCAAAAGTTACCCGGAAAAAACGTAACGATGATCCATTTTTATTTATTACACACCTGTCATATACAATTCAATAGTTTTGACAGAACGACAGGTCGACTAGAGTTAAACGTATTTATTACTTTATAAAATAAATAAAGTGGTTATTTTCCTTATCCAGTGTACATATGTACATATAGATATTCAGAGCATAGCATAGAATGTTTGTTTTTCTTCCCTCGAACAGAGGAGGTTCGCGGGGCGGAGCGAGGCGGGCGGAATGAGCAACAAGGCGTATTTATTGTTAGTAGGTACCTTGTTAACTTGGAAACTTATTGTGGCTTATTACATGTTCTCTCGTTGTATATTTGCGACATTAACAATATTTATTTATAAATAAATATAAATAACTCTCGTGTAGATACTTTATTGTCAGTCTTCGAATATTATTGCTGTTGACCATAGTACACAGGCTCGAACATACAGTTTATGTTATATATAAACAATGTTAGAAATCCTAATAGTAATATTATAAATGCGAAAGTTTGTATGTCTGGATGTTTGTTACTCAATTACGCTAAAACGGCTAAACGAATTTGGATGAAATTTTTCACACATATAGCTTATTACCAGGATTAACATATAGGATACTTTTTATCCTGGAAATACATAAAAGAAGTCTAAAAACATTTTAAAAAAATCGGCGCCACCGTCGTCACAGCGATAAATATGTCATCATTACTCATATGTCTTCTCGGGTTTTATATTTTTCATTTATCAACGCGGATGAGGTCGCGGCCACCAGACAGTGGAAAATAAATCCTTATTTAATATTGTTAAATATTGTTAATTATTCACAATGTAAAGTACATTAATTTTAGTTAATCTAATTAAATAATAATTATGTGAATATAGTAGGTATTAAGTGCGCGCTGAATTTATATTTGCATGCCGAATACTTTTGGTTGATCATTTTGGAACTATGTATGTATATAAAAATGTCACCTGGTAATTACCATACCCATGATCAAAGCAAATAAAGATTATTATTATTATTATAATTATTAAAAATTTGAAAGCAAGTGTGCCTGACTGTTAACGTTTAAAGCCTTATCTACTCAACCAAAAAGGCTCCAGAAAAAAAATACTGTTCATGAGGGAATCCAGGAACATTACTGAGGAATCCAGGAAAAATCCAAAGCCTTTAAAAACTATAACAGCAATAAAAAAATGCCTAATTATTTTGTCTGGCCTTAATATTTTTTAAAAGGGACGCAGACGAAGTCGCAGGCGTTAGCTAGTAGTTTACATAATATATAATTGATAGTTTATGTCATTAATAAATATACGGGTACAGTTTGTGTTAGTTTAGTAAGTATAAAGTTTGTTTTGTTTGATCATGTGTGTTTGCTATGAGTTTTATGTCCATTCCTGGACACAGGCCTAATCTGTAATTTTCTAGAAGCAGCCACGTTCCAGTGTTGACCTATGACTCTTATTAATACTTGCATAGGCTCTAACTACGTCTTCTGTGTGTTATATCCAAGGCAATCCTAACAACGTCACTCTTTTGATCATACAGTAAAAACCATACATCAACGGTTTAACCAAGGCGGCGTCGTTTATAATATTTTAAAGGAACACTTATAAATTTTGGGAAACGAGGCGTCGATTGAAGTGCGCAGCATGGCTGCATGTCTACAGGGTCCCTTAAATGACAAATAGCATAAGCTATAATCACTTATGCACAGATATGAGTATTGTAACCAAAACCGCACTCCTAAACTAAAAAGATACTAATAATGTTAGTAAAATTACGAATACGTTTTGATATTCATTTATGGGCACGTGTCTACCTACAATTACTCTGTAATTAGAAAAGGATGTTCGCTGAATTATTCGTACATTAAGGGATACATATTGCGTTACTGAAGTGTCGGTCTTAATGAAGGCGTATTCTTGTTTGGAAAAATAACTTATTGGAGTTTTACCTCCTTAAGAATCGATTTTCACATAAAGCCCGCGGTATCAGAATTTTATGAGAAGTAAAAGCAATACAGGCGTTAACCAAAAAGCGTTACGTTATCTGTCACTTTGAAATCTGTGCGAACAGCTGACGCATGTATTTACTGTACCGATACGAATAGCAAGGCAAGGATCAATTTATATTTTGATTTTAAAGTTTTAATTCACTTCAAGCAACACCAGAGGATTTCTTTGCCTTATAAAAGCAAATGTCGATATCTTGTATGAAAAGTGTAGTTAGGGTTGAAAAACGAAACGACAGCGCGTTATAACCTGCCGCCGACGCATATATAATATAATATACTTTGATTTGTACCAAGTTATATTTTGTTTCCATAAAACACGGAAAATAAATGGTTTTTTTTTTTAAATATGTCGGTGCTTTTGATTAACAAGAGTAAACAGCAATGACAACTGTCAGTTGTCAACTGGACAGCGGGAGCGGAATGTCATTGTCGTGGACTCTGACACAACACCGAGCGCTAGCGCAGAGACGCAGAGACATCGTGGCCGAGTATTACCTTACGAGAAGGCAATCGGTTTACATCAAGTGAATTGTGCTACGTGTTTGGTGGAGTGTTATCTGATTTGGTGTGATTGGCTGGTGGACAATGCGATCGAGGACTTATTTTGTGCCGATTATAGCGTTTGGTTTAGAATTACAACGCATGACCTAATGTTGAATTATATTCTCCGCGCCCGACTATTCGCGCCTATATGTCGTGATCAATAATATGGAGACCAATGATAAGGAGAACCCTAATCATGTCCCTTCATTGCGGAGGATCCTAATAAAATCCCTTCAAATATATAGTTTGTCCGTTCCACGAAACACTTAGCACACAATCGTACTGTTATTTTACGGTGGTATTCTTCAAGGGCTGCTTCCAAACGGGCTGACCAGTCGGAAAATCTTAAAATCCTTCCCAAGTAAGGTTGCTTAGAAAAGTAATTCGATTTACAGTAATCGCGTTCCAGGTAGCAGACACCTAAGTGAGGTAGTTAATAATAAGCTCGAGCCACTAAATACAAGTTCGTCAAAAGCCCCTCACGAGCGAAGGAGAACACGTTGAACGTGACACACGTCGTCGGCGTTCGATTATACTTTAGATAGGTTACGGAAACATATGGGACTAGATAGATGGCCCGCCTGACATGTTTGTGTTCAAACTTCTTACTTGCAAGTAAACTTGCTATATTGGTAACTAGCTCGTTCCCGCGACTTTGTCTAAATGACGGCTAAATTATCGCTGTGCCGACGGTGGCGCCGAATTTTTTATTATTTCTAAACGATCCCTCGGGAACCTAACATTTTTCTAAGATAAAAAGTTAATCCAGGTAATAGGCAATCTGTGTGCCAAATTTCATTTAAATCTGTTCAGTAGTTTTTACGTGAAAGAGTAACAAACATCCATACATCCATCATCGCAAACTTTCGCAACTATAATCATTATATTCGTAGGATAATGTAGTTGAGAATCTTTTCATATGTAACCTTAATTGTTTTTGAATCACATGTACATAATATTTTAAATTACACTACTTCAAATGTTTGTAACCCATTGTAATATTCACGAGAGTGGAAATATATCATAATATTGAACATAATTATTATTGTTACCACAAGACAGACAAACGCAATAAATAATGCATCTTTATTTTTTACATTTTGACAATGAACAAAAATTCAATTTAGAATATGAACCGTTTGGGGCGGGACGGCTGATTACCAGATTACCACATAATTAATATATGTAAGTAACCTCCAACATCCATATCTATTTAATTCAGTCCAGATTTTGAATTGATATAATGTATTTTTGCTCAGTAAAATTGAGTTGTAGTTTTGTAGAATTAAGATTCATTTCCATTTTTATTTCAAACAACAAAATAAAATTAACGCTTTTACGCCGGCAATTGTTGTTACTTGTTTCTGTAAACACGCTTTTAAATTGAAAAATAATAGAGGGGAAAACGGAGCAAAAATAAATTGAATAACAATGTCCAGTAAGATTTTTTCGCAAAATACTTTAATTAAAGACCGCTTGGCGTTCACATTTAAACCAATCTAGATGTCCTCGAATCGTCTATAATGATTTTTATTATAATAAATTCATCTACATAACTTAAAATCTAAATATATTTTATATAGCCTATGCATTATTCTGGTGTATAAACTAAACTGCTGTAAATTTCATCAAAATTTATTCAGTAGTTTATTTATGCTTAAAAGAGTAACAAACATAAATATACCATCCATACACCCAACCTTCCAAACTTTCGGATTTATAAGTAAGATTTTTAGATTTGTTTAGGACATATAAAAAGTATAAAAAGGATTTTCCAGGATAAAAAGTCCTAGTCGCCGCGGTGCCATCACTGCGGCGACTAGGACGACACGGCCGAGCACACAATCCAAGCGTGATTGAGAGTGTGACCTGGAAAGCGGCTGCCTCCTTCTGCGGAAATGTCATGTCACAGAAGGAGGCAGCTGAGAGGGAGCGAGAGGAAGAGGCCGATCTCGCTTCTCTCAGACGCAGACGGCAAGGCAGGCGAAGGCGGGTGTATGAAGCCCGTCTTCAAATGCCTTAGGGGACCTGCGCACTAGGCTGCCCTGGGGTGGATCGGAGTTGTTGCCTCGGCAGAGCCCGGTTCACCTCGCTCAAAGGGCAAGGAGACACCGGGGAGTTTCAGTGGGTATTCCCAGTGCCGCTATGATCAGGCGCTGGGCGATCCCCACATACTCCTGCCGTCTAGCCAGCGCCAGGAGATCTGTAAGCGGATTACTCCTCGTCAAAAAAAAGGATAAAAACTCCTATATGTTAATCTAGGTAATAAACTATATCTGTGTGCCAAGTTTCATCCAAATCCGTTTAGCCGTTTTTGCGTGATTAAGTATAACAAACATCCATCCTCACAAACTTTCGCATTTATAATACCTATTAGGATAGACAAAAATGTTATTTATAATTTCTTGGAGAAGATTCGCTGAATAATTTCTCAACATACTGTTAGCGTGTTACATAATCAAGACGTACTCTGTACGAGTTTTGCACTGGCAACATACGCACACACCGCCATCTGGGGGTGTGAAAAACTGAAAAGGTTCGCGACGGGCAGTCGAATAGAGGCGTTTGACATGAGAGGTTATCGTATGTCCGCGCATCTTATCCATGGAGTTGTAGTGTGTTTTATATTGGTCTGGCATTAAAATGTTTGTACATGACGTAAAGGAGTTCTATGTATCCCGAAATAGAGTGTTAATAATGCCTAACTTGAAACTTTGTTGCGAAAAAAAAATATTTACAAGTTAATTACAATTACAAGTTAATTACACCTAGTTAAGTTTGAAATAATATAAAATTAGTTAAGGTTTATTAACAATAATTGTACATTCGTAGATATATTAAAAAGAATTGTAAATAATAATAAAGTAAATATACACACACGTTATAAAAATATTAATTTACTAAAAAACCTTAAAATATTTAAAAGTTTTCCAAGACAAATTGGTGTCAGTCGGAGCGGAATGTCCACCTCAATCTGTCGGGCACAGTGTAATAGAATCGACAGGGCGACGGTTGACCGCCCGCCCCGGATATGACCTGTCATCCGGGGAACTGACAGAATTGTGTAAGGGCCGATAGGAGCTTGTTTAGTTTCCTTAGTGTGCGCAAACAATACTCAACTCGATTACATCGAATTGAAATTATCAATCTGCATTTTGATAGGAATTTCATATGAAATCTGTACTAATATATAAAGAAAGATTGATAGAGAACAGATTTCTTAAGTTCATTTATATGTGGAGGGAAAATTATTTCCAGACTGACATAGGCTATACTCATTCCTCCAATTGCACCCGGTCTAGTGTTTTATATAGTTTGTATCCAATAATTTACTCATCTGATAAGAGGAGAGACGGCCGCGGGTCTGACCAGCTTCTGACCAGTACTATTGGAAAATTATGAAGGAGGACATGTCCAGCCTGAGATGATGAATATTCATCTGTAATTCCTCCCCAATATGTAATTGCATAATAAAAAACATATTTAAAAACTAAATTACGTCAATGATAAACAGCATACGATAGAAATTGTTCATTGATGTATGCGATTCAAAATGCGTTTAAAGGTAATCGAAAACTACTTTTTCTAGATTGTAATCCTTTCTCTGTCTAGAAAACATCTCTAAGTCATTCGGAGGCAGTTAATTGTTTGCGAAATCGGTTGATGTGCCGTGTTGGGAATTTTGGATATTCTGTCTGTGCAATTAAGAAACGTGTTGCTCGCGTGTCACCAGTGTCGAATCATCATCTCCAAGGGCGGAATATATTTTTCCTTTTGGCATTTTTACTAAACCGAACCAAAGTCCATCAATACAATACAAAAATGAGCAAAACTAGTCCACTTCTCTTCAAACAAAATAAAGTAAGAAAGTAAACATTTTATTTCTGAAAAAACACAAAATAGACCAAAATAGATAGAATACTTATTTTACCAAAATAAAATAGGTAAAATACTTATTTTACCGGATAGAGAAAAACATTATCTGAAAACTAGGAGATAGAAACTACCTCGTACAAACTAGATTACAATATCAAGTTAATCGTGTCAAACTGTTGGTGTAAATATAAAGCTGTTGGACTTCGATGTTGATTTTTAATCAACATCACCGTAGTAAGAAATCACAAGTAAAGAAGTTTGGAGTTTTTTTTTTAGTAAAATTTCCCAAGAGAAATTGAAGTGATGTCGTTGTAATTCTCCCAACATCAGCGATAATTTCGAACGGTACGAACACGAGACTTTCTGGGGTGAGTGAGTAGTGATTTTCTTGTTTGTCTGTCTCATTTTGAGGGTAAGAAAGGATGAAGAGTACATATACACATAACCACAAAGCACACGATGCATTGTGTACCTACTAAGCACGCTAAAACTTACCAGTCACATTTTTGCTATTTTCGGTATCATATCTTTTCTTAAATTTCCTTCTTGCCTAAAACTAACTAAATCGAAAACAGATTATATAAGTATTCTATGGTCACCAACGGTGTAATGTAGTAAGCATAATATCATATGAATATATTGTTACGTGCAGGGTGAGTGAAATGCCGTGTAAGGACGAAACGAACGATTTATTTTCACAAATCACTAAACTTGTCGGATGAAACCGTTAAACTTGCCTTCACTGTCGCAGACAATTTCGCAAAAGCCCCGAGAGTCGCTTTCGTATCGCTGGTTGTCACACCACTAACTACTCTTGACCGACCGCACTCTTATGTGTACTTGGCACTAAACGCCTCTATGTATTTCGAATTTACCAGAAAATGTAAACAAGATTATAAACATTGTCGGATGAAACCGTTAAACTTGCCTTCACTGAGTCGCTTTGGTATCGCTGGTTGTCACACCACTAACTACTCTTGACCGACCGCACTCTTATGTGTACTTGGCACTAAACGCCTCTATGTATTTCGAATTTACCAGAAAATGTAAACAAGATTATAAACATTGTCGGATGAAACCGTTAAACTTGCCTTCACTGAGTCGCTTTCGTATCGCTGGTTGTCACACCACTAACTACTCTTGACTGACCGCACTCTTATGTGTACTTGGCACTAAACGCCTCTATGTATTTCGAATTTACCAGAAAATGTAAACAAGATTATTATAAACATTGTCGGATGAAACCGTTAAACTTGCCTTCACTGAGTTGCTTTCGTATCGCTGGTTGTCACACCACTAACTACTCTTGACCGACCGCACTCTTATGTGTACTTGGCACTAAACGCCTCTATGTATTTCGAAGTTACCAGAAAATGTAAACAAGATTATAAACATTGTCGGATGAAACCGTTAAACTTGCCTTCACTGTCGCAGACAACTTCGCAAAAGCTCCGAAGAGTCGCTTTCATATCGCTGGTTGTTACACCACTAACTACTCTTGACCGGCCGCACTCTTATTCGTACTTGGCACCAAACGCCTCTATGTATTTCGAATTTACCAGAAAATGGATTAGATTGTAAACAAGCCATTGAAAGTTCCGGAATGCTATTTCTGTTGAAATGTAAACTCTTTGTTGTAAAAATAAGGACCAATTTCCTTTGATACTAATCGGAAAGACTATAATCGGAAAGGCTACCATCGATAGGGTGGGAAGTTAGAGATTTTAGGCCGGCGCGAACGTTTTTTCCAGAACGTTCCATAGTTAGTCGTAACAATTGTGATGTTCCTTATTGGTATAATTACTTTGTCGCTATCGCTTCATTTCAAGCACAATATTGCCGAGTAGTAAATTCGAAGTGTTGCAATAAATAAAAAATCTTGACTTCCAACTCACCACGGTGAAGGAAACGTCTGTTGTAGAATATGACTTAGTCTCTTACCTGTAAAAATAAAACAAACACATTAGATTTAGGCCAGGCTCCTAGCAAATTATGATTGCCTTAAACTTAAAGGTTGTAAGTAAACCAAATATCTCATTAATGTAAAACTTTAATAAAATGTTTTTTAAACCTTTAATAGACGACTGGGGTATTTTTTAATGAGATCTTTTTTAAAGATTTTTTCGTTTTTCTCGAAAACAACTTTAGTTGAGTATGTAAAATAAATTCTCACACAGAGATAATAAGGTTTATTAGTTACTAGATTATAAATAATAAATCAAATTTGATTTGGGCCTTTAGTTCTGTCCAAGAATAATGTCAAACGGATTATTCGATTGGGTTATCATTCGATATTCAACCTTATTCAGACGGGCTATATGTATATTTGTGGTTGTGGTATGTAGGTGTACCTAGCGTGGGATTTTTTTTTGTCAGCGTCGTCTTAAGGTTCTGTTACTATTCTCAAGTCAATGCAAGAGTTTGGTACGTAAAAGTCTCCAGACAGGCTGACGGTTCACATGGTAGTACTGGTGGCTGTATACCGTCGCCTGTATACTCAAGCAAATCCATAGGTGCTGCAAATGGGCTGTCGATCTTCGTAGGATAAAGGTTAAGGGATTAGGAGGGGATAGGGAAACTCGACGAAACACAACTGTTATTTCACTATGTTTTTATGTAAGGGGGTGGTTACTGTAACACGGGCTGCCCAATTAATGGCGCCGTTGCTATAATAAAACGGTATCCTACTGGAATGGGATATTATTACAAATTATTATTATTTATAAACCGACCCCAAAAGCGTTTACGATTATAAAACTACAATTTATAGTACCTACGTTTAAGCAATATTTTAAGTTTTTATTTATTTACTAGCTGTTGCACGCGACTTCGTCCACGTCTCTTTATTATTCGTGGAGAACGGCAATTTTGTATTGAGGGGGGGGGGGGGAGAGATGGGGAGGGTAAGTAGCCTATGTTACTTGCTGATAATGTAGCTTTCTATAGGTGTAAGAATTTTTAAAATCGGTCCAGTAGTCTTTGAGTTTATTCATTACAAACATACAATCTATGGAGGGGGAAGGGAGATGGGGAGGGTGAGTAGCCTGAGTAGCCTATATTACTCGCTGATAATGTAGCTTTATACATGTGAAAGAATTTTTAAAATCGGTCCAGTAGTTTTTGAGTTTATTCATCACAAACATACATCCGTTGGATGAGTGGCAAGGATGCTTGCCTAACGTCTCAGGGGCCCCGGGTTCGATTCCCGGCGGGGTCAAGTTTGGAAATTTTAATGTAATTTTCAAAATTGATTTGAAAAGTAGTGGTAGGGCACACTGCGTTTTGCAGTCATTTGGGCAGCCCGCCTGGCGGCAGTGACCACCCCCTTACAGAAGACCACCGTGAAATAACAGCATATACGTGCTGTTGTGTTTCGGTGAGTGAGTAAGGGATGCCAGAGCCCATTTCCTTATCCCCTCCTAATCCCTTATCCTTAATCCTACTGTAGTCGGCAGCGCACTTGCAGCACCTGTAGCGTTGCTTGTGTTATAGGCGACGGTAGCCACCTACCATCAAGTGGACCGTCAGCCTGTCTGTCGACATATAATAAACATAAACAATAAACAAACATACATACATACATACAAATCTTTTCTCTTTATAATATTAGTATAGACTAGTATAGATATAGATTTCCAAAAAGACATTTTCTGTTCACAGATTTCGTTGATACCCTCACACTAGGCTAAGCCAGTCCTGCGACGAGCAGGAAGTGTCAACTGAAATACTAAAATTTGTATACAAAGTGAGTGTAAGTATAATTGTTGTATGGTGTGAGTGGGTCGTACGCATCGGAATATAATATAACGTTCTGTGAAAATATATAAATGGAATGCGAAAAGTAAATGGGCTTTACAATGTCAAAGCAGTTCCACGGATATTTCGTTGAAAGTGATATATAACACTTGCCAATTTTCCATAACATTAAATATCGATGGGTCAAACACGTTGTGGGTTACATGGTTGATCCCTAGTGAACAGTGTGTCAGTCAGTTGATTGGATGACGGACCTGACGTGAGTGGATTGATTCCGGATATAGAGACATCCCCCCCCACTCCACGCACGCACTCCCCTTCAACTTCCATAACCACGATATAAACATGGCTACAGTAGATTGTCTAGGCTTTCGTAGCAATCATTTTATAGGAACTTCGGAAATGTTTATTTTGATAATTCATTTATTTACTTATTTTCACAATTTCACAATTGATGTACAACAATAGCCATAAGTTATAACGTTGAACCCCACACTAATAAAAACGAGTCAATAAAAATAGTAACATTACTTATTCATTTTATATGGGTTTTAAAAATAATTATTATCATAGTAAATGAGTTTAAATTAAAAATACTTATGTTTAATTCATTTAAATATTTACCTACATTCATATTAACTTTATGAGAAGACCAGCGCAGATTTTTATGCATTATAGTGAATTGGAGCCGGTTGTGGCAGAGGACGTTTGTGTTTGGAGTCATGCCCAGCATGGGACCAGCAACGGAATCCCCTAGTTGCCGTCAGCAGGGGCTTCTTGCTGTCGGCTGTGATTTCGGCCATGGTCAGCAGCGAAGAGGCTTGGAATGCGATCGTATCCTTCAGTGAAGAAGTCATTTCATTGAAGGAGGCGGCGGAGCGAGCTAGGAAGGACTCCGCCCTAGCTGACGCTATCTGCCGTAAGAGATCCCGGAGGCGGAGGAGACTGTACGGCCAACTCGCAGCGCCCCCGTGATCTGCCAGAGGGCGATGGATATGGGGATCCGTCGCCCTTCAACCCGGCCTTGGTGTAAGACTTGCTGTGTGTTCCGGCACGTCTTCCCAAATAATAGCACATTTTCCGAGGGTTCTCACCCCCACCGAAGACCTATGCCGGTGCCGGTTTCGGGCTGACGCAGGCAGGAGAGCTGGTGATTATGCTCGCGCGGATCCCTCTCTCCTGTCTTCATGCGTGCGAGGAACAGGAGGGGTTTTAGTGGGTATTCCCGGTGTCTCTCACCGGGTGAGTCCCACACTCCCCCTCGTCGAGGTGTCTATCGTAAATGCATTTCCCTGACTCAAAGAGGGGGGGGGGGGTTGTGTGTGTTTTTATGTCTTATCCGTGTTAAAATGAATAAATACATTTTATTCTTGTCAATTTATACAAGCTTTACTTAGCTTGTATTTTTTGTATAGGACACGGGATTCTTTTATATTCTCTCTGAATCAAATTCAAAAATATCTGTGCATAAGGTAAATCTAGTCGTCTTATAAATAAACATTAAGTATACATATTTTTTTCAAATCAGTTTCATACAACTGAAATTTATTTTTCATATTTTTTTCTACTTAATTGTTTCACCAATGTTTCGACACGTAAAGCTTTAGGGCCTCAGTGGTGTGTTACTTTCAAAAATACACCACACGTTTCATAAGATTTGAAGTTCTTAGCAAAGAGAGTGTTCCCCACTGGCGGTATAATGAATAATGTCCCCGACACATACTCATCTCCCGCCAGCCACCCTACTCGTGCCACCCTGGGGCACGCCACAAATTCCGTGACAAATATTATTATCGAAACTATCAGCGTCGTCCATTGATCTATTTGCTAAATTATTTTGGCGAATTGCTGCGCGAGGAAACTACAGCGAGAACTACGACAAAGACAATCGAATAAGAAATACTATCAACAACTTTGTGTGTGAAACAGACATAGGGCTTTGTGAGATTCATTCTGTAAGTGCAACGGGCATGCCCAGTTTACACAAACAACAAATCTATATAATAAAATCGTAAACGAGCAGTGCCTGTACATTAAATATAAAAAAAATATTGTACACGTTGTACTTAAGTTACTGAGATCAAATGTAGTTTTTAGAATTTTTGTTTGTTTGTCTGTGCGTTTGTCCACGCTAATCTCAGAAACGGCTTAACCGATTTGAATGCGCTTTTCACTGTTGTATTGTAGCAAGCTTCTCGTAACATTTAGTGTATGTTTAGTTCCAATCGGTTTACAAACAAAAAAAGTTACACGCTATACGAACCATGAAGTTGCGAGTACAGTTAGTAATACATTATAAACAAACAATTGTTAACAAATAAATAAAATTTGAAGAAATGGCTCAGTCTGAAGTTGCGGTACAGGCCACAACACTGATATTCTTCCAGGGTCCGGAGATTTTACCGTGGATGTAAGATCAGCAGTTGACGCCTGCTTAAAACCTTATTTTAAAAGCAGGCTATTTATTTCATTAAAAATTATTGCCGATTGCATATATTTTTTTGTTGTTGTTAATTTGCCATCAGACGCTAGACTATAATCAAATTTGTTGAAGTGGATTTGGCGTTTGCATAGAATTAGCCAGTGCTTTATTCTAAAAGAAGTTAAAGCATTGCATTGCAGCCCATTGCATATGAGTGCCTAATAAGTAGGCCGACTGCTATTATATTTATTGTGAATACATTTTATGCATAGGATTATAGACCTAATAATTAATAATAATTAATATAAGACCGTATTAACCAAACTAAAAACGGATATACAACCAGTCCCGCCGAACTGTAATTGAACAAAGTTGTGTTGGAAAGTAGTTAATAAATACAACAACTAAAGGCAATAAATTTGCCTTTATCTATATGATTAATGAGGCTATTGCTATCGCTAAACATTATTTAATAAATAGCCTCTTGGACTAATTGGGTTTTAAATTCATCGATCGTTTTAAATCGTTACGGGAAGCTTGCTACAATACAGCACTGAAAATCACATTGAAACCGGGTAAGCCGTTTCTGAGATTAGCGTGCACAAACGCATAGACAAACAGACGAAAATAATAAAAACTGTTTTTTAGAATTACTGCCAAAAAAACTTTCCCGTCACAGTACTAAAAATTTTCAGCGATAACTACATTATTTTTTAAGCTTATTAATTAACTAAAATTTTGTACTTATTAAAGTTTTAATCGGCTACGTTTATAAACCACATTGAAACCGGGTAACCCGTTTCTGAGATTAGCGTGCACAAACGCATAGACAAACAGACGAAAATAATAAAAACTGTTTTTTAGAATTACTGCCAAAAAAACTTTCCCGTCACAGTACTAAAAATTTTCAGCGATAACTACATTATTTTTTAAGCTTATTAATTAACTAAAATTTTGTACTTATTAAAGTTTTAATCGGCTACGTTTATAAACCACATTGAAACCGGGTAACCCGTTTCTGAGATTAGCGTGCACAAACGCATAGACAAACAGACGAAAATAATAAAAACTGTTTTTTAGAATTACTGCCAAAAAAAAAACTTTCCCGTCACAGTACTAAAAATTTTCAGCGATAACTACATTATTTTTTAAGCTGATTAATTAACTAAAATTTTGTACTTATTAAAGTTTTAATGGGCTACGTTTATTTTATTTTTTCATATTTTACGCAATATTTAAGAAAAAACCACCCAATTTAAAAAAAAAATCAGTAATTTCCGAGAAGTTACAAAAATTCGTTGTGCAATATTGCACCTAAATTCGTAGGTTGCGCTCATTTCGGTAAAAATTGTGTTCGGTCTGATGTTAGTCCTTGTCTTAATGTACAGACAGACTTAAATATACTTGTTTATTTTTTATTTATATCTTAATAATAAAAATAATTCTTTTTCATCTCTTTTTAACTTAGAAATAGCGAACCTATTTACAAATTCTGTACGAACGCGCCCAAAAATACCACCGCCTTGAGATATGCCTCTTTAACAAAAATGTAACTTAATCTATTCTGAGGGTAGATAAATCCCTTATATTAAACCAACATGTTACTAGCTGAACTCGGCCACGCTTCGCTGCGGCCCATACGGCGGCGGCAGCGGCGGCGTGAGCATGGGGCGCGCGGTACTGGACACTGCTTATACATATATATTTATCGTAGCGTGATGTTATATAGCCTATCCTTCCTCGATAAATGAACTATTCAAAACAAAAAAAAAATTTCAATTCGAACCAGTAGTTCCTGAGATTAGCGCGTTCAAACAAATAGCTTATAATATTAATATATAGTACAGATGACTCGATGATAGCTTTATAACGCTAACGCCATCTACATTTCAGCTTTAGTTAATAAGTAGAAATGCCGAGTTAACACATTCCGTATATAAATTCCAACCAAAAATTGAAGTCCTCATTTCTTCATGAAACATCTAAATTATTTAATACCATATGCCATATTATATCAATTTGAGTGTGACGTCAGGAAGCTTTCCAATTCCACGAGATGGGAGGCCCGATTCTTCTGTCACCTGTGACACACATCGCACCGCAATGTATCAAAAGAGTGCCTCCCACCTAAATCACGAATCATTTCACGGAACAGCAATACAGACTCGTCCATATTTCACGACGTAGCGTTTCCTGCGTAGACGTATGAGAAATATTTGTGGAGTCAAACGTAAACGCTCACGTTTTCAAAGTGATTCGACTTTGGGCGACACGTGTAGGGTGACCATTTATAACGTTATTTTATTAAAACTATAATTATTTATTAAGGTTTAATTGAGTAATTTATAAAAATAATTTTAAAATAACAAATAGTTAAAGTATCGATAACTCTTTAAAAATTGAATTAGATTGTATTATCAAAGGAAAAAATCTTTAAAATTCATTTCAAGCAAATAAATTACGTAGTGAAGGTTGGAAGCTATTAACTAGCTGGCGCCCGCGGTAAAGCGCATAATTTTTTTTGTTTGTAAACTGACTGGAATGAAACAAACACTAAATGTTACGGGAAGCTTGCTATAATACGTACATAAGTGAAAACCGCATTCAGATCGGTTAAGCCGTTTCTGAGATTAGCGTGCACAAACGCATAGACAAATGTGTACAAATAGTTTTTTTGAAAAAATATTTAATGTACAGGCGCGGCTCGTTTACGACTTTATATTATGTATATCTGTACTAATATTATAAAGCTGAAGAGTTTGTTTGTTTGTTTGAACGCGCTAATCTCAGGAACTACTGGTTCGAATTGAAAAATTCTTTTTGTTTTGAATAGTCCATTTATCGAGGAAGGCTATAGGCTATATAACATCACGCTAGGATAAATAGTATTATATATATAAGCAGTGTCCAGTACCGCGCGCCCCATGCGCACGCCGCCGCCGTATGGGCCGCAGCGAAGCGTGGCCGAGTTAAGCTAGTTATACATAATATTATTTGTACATTGACAAAATTTTAAATACCCTTTTTTTTATTGAATTTTTATCGCATACTCGTATTTCAAAATATTTGTAATTTTCAATATTAACTGTCAAGTAAGGTCAACAGTAATACGCGTACGAATATTCGTTGTCGTTACAAAACAGTAATCCGTTGTCAATCGTTACCAGTAAATACTTAAAGGTATACCTCACATCTATTTTCTTATTGAGTAGAACTTCTCTTTGATAATGTCCGCGATAACAATGAGCGACGTATAGTCATACAATCACAACGCGGCGGGCGGCGGAAGCGTCGCCTTTGAACTCTCACATGAAAAGCTCCACCGCCCATTGCGGCGCCTCAAATTTTTCGCGAAGAATATTCAAAAATAGACGCTCTCGCACGCTCCTCGGAAGTAATGAAGCTTACTTTATAAACGGTTTCTGTGAATTTTATACATCGGAGAATTTTATTGGAAAGGTCACGACGCACGATTTCCCCCTTCCGCTCCCAAAAACTCACACTTTCTGTCTATAGATCTAAGATAGATACATCTAACTATAGATAGATGTAGATCTATAGATATAGATCTATTACTTGCTGCTTTTTTTATATGTATAAACGTAAACTGGCACCTATATATTGACAAGTGCATGTGTTGGTATTTTTTTTTATGTTAAGATCGGCAGACAGGCTGATGATCCACTTGATGGTAGGTGGCTACGTCGTCTATAACACAAGCAACGTAAAAGCTGCTGTAAGTGCGCTGCCGACTACAATAGGATTAAGGATAAGGGAATGGGAAGGTAAGGAAATGGGCTCTGGCATCCCTCACTTCACTCACCAAAACACAACAGCACACGTGCTGTTATTTCACGGTGGTCTTCTGTAAGGGGGTGGTTACTGCCGCCTGACGGGCTGTCAAATGATTGCGAAACGCAGTTGTCCTGCCACTACTTTCCAGATCCAGACCAGAGACAAATTTGAAAAGTTCATTTTTTCAAAGTTGACCCTGCCGGGAATCGAACCCGGGAACCCTACAACAGAGCGTTAAGGCAAGCTCCCTAACCGCTCATCCAATGGGTTCGTCAAAAAATTCAACAATATACAAATTATGAATGTCATTGTCAGTTTCTTGAGTGGGGTAAGTTATTTCAAATTAATATGGCTCATCATAACACGAACCTTTTATCTATTACCTTATCACTTATTTATTACTCATCTAGTTAAAAGTTCTAAGACTTGTCAGTGCACAAAATATTTTAATTTGTGCAATGTTCATTTTCGTTGTATTTTTTTTCAGTCCCGCATGACGAAAATCTCTTGAAAGCTGAAAAAGCTTACCAAGTATAGACTTGTCTCACGAGGTGACCGCCGGGGGATGTCGATTCGACAATCACCGTCCCGATAGTGGGATCGATGAACGGTCTTATAGCGACAAGCCTCGACCAACCTCAAAAGGCTCTCACTAGATGGCTGGGTCAAGGGACAAATACAGAAAGCGGTACTTGTCAGAAGGTTCCTTACTCTGCAGCCCTAATCACCGGTAGCTTGGACATTGCTCCGCTACCAGCGAATATCTAATTTTAAGTTTTTTATAATATTTATTGTTTTTACACAAATATTGTAGAAAATTAAGAATTAAGGATGAAAATAACAATAATCCATTTTATCTACACAGACATTACACAACATTTACGTAGGCATCCCCTACATCGAAAATCGAAGTTATCGAATCATACAAGCGAAGTAACTATAATTTCTTTTGGTAAACAAAAATATATATAAAAATTGCACTCCGGGCGAAGCCGGCGGCGGGTCGCTAGTCTCTATATATAAAAATGAATTCCTATTTCCCTTAGTCACGGTATCACGCGTGAACGGGTAGACCGATTTTAATTCGGTTTCCACTAATGGAAAGAGAGATAAACGGGGAATGTTCTTATATATAAAAATATAAGCTACGGATCGCTAGTCTAGTCTAGTCTAGTTTCTTTGGACCTTTTCAGTTAAGGCCACAGGGCATAGGCATAGGCATCGTTTAGATTGTAACTATAGCCATAACTTCGAAATTATGTCTTCATGCATCTACGCAATCTTTATTGGAGCCCACGACAGCAAGAAATATTTTTATATTAAGCCAAATACAAGACTTTAGTAAATTCTTTTTACGTAGAAAATAAGGTAAACAAAGATTTAATTAAACGCGAAGCGGGAGATACGAACCGTTAGGCTACGTGTAGACCTACAAACATGTCCCCGTAGATTGTAATAAACAGGAAATAAGTACTACCTTATTATTTTATCAAAACAAAAAACCAACAGAAAACAGTCTCATTTTTTATTACTTTTTTATTTATATATTGCTTTGATTTACAAAAATAAACTACTTTTTCACATTTCTTAAAAACAAAATCAGGATAAAAAAGGAACTGTTTCTATGTCTATCGATTTTAGCAATTGAAAAATGGTAGTTTCAGTAACATATTTACACCGTTTAAATAAAAGTATTTTTAATATCTACTTTTTTTAATATCAATAATAAGAAACATTATAAATATGACCGTAAAATTTTTACGTGAACCGATTTTGATGAAATTTGTTAAGGAGACAGCTTAATCCTCGAGAAGGGCTAGCTAGTCTTTAACTAAACTAGTGAAGATTCAAGTCATGTACAGCTATTTATTTTTTTATCAAGAGCAATGATTATGATTATTATAACATAAGAAGTAAGAGCAACAGTCTAGCAACGAAGAAATAATAAAATCCCAAGTGATATTCAAAATTAAGATAGTATTGAAATAAAAATACATACTTATATACCTTTTTTATATGAACGTCCCGGCCCGGTTTCGCCCGAGTGCAAGTAGTATATAATACCATAGATAAAATACTACTTAACCAGTATAGATGGTCACTCACGTACATTGAATCCGTACCCTATCCAATTTCGCTTATATCTAGATGCCGCCTGTGTAGTTTGTCGCTTATTTGTTGTCATTAAAAATCCGCTAGAGTCGCTGCAGTCGACCGTTCAGTCAATTCTCATGTACAAGAGATGGCACTACTAAAATTTATTTAAAATATAAAAGAAGTGGGCACGAACAACGATAAAAGGGCCGTATGAACGGTATAGGTTCTGTTCTAAAAAATAGGGCAATAATATCATACATAAAAGTCACAGATTAATGATAAAAGTACCTCTCAGCAACGTCGCCCTCTAGTTATTACCACGATAATAAGGAACTATAACTGCGTGATTGAATTTGTTGGTTATAATTTTTAACAAAATACACATTAATGTTAAATTCGAGACTCTTAGTGACATCTAGGGAGTGGAAATCCCAATATGAAATTGGCTTCAGATCGTTATATGGAGGTTGACCATCTATACTGGTTAAGTAGTATTTTATCTATGATAATACTATACTTATCAGGACTATCGTACCCTTCACATATAAACAAACTTACAAAACATCCCTCTTTACAATAAAACAAAGTAGACTATTTGATTGAAATACTTAGAATCAATCGTTGATCTCTTTTTTTTATGTTTAGATCGGCAGTCAGGCTGACGGTCCACTTGATGGTAGGCGGCTACCGTCGCCTATACCAACGCCAAAGCCAAAGCCAAACAACAGCACATGTGCTGTTATTTCAAGGTGGTCTTCTGTAAGGGGGTGGTTACTGCCGCCAGACGGGCTGCCCAAATGACTGCGAAAGCAGTGTGCCCTGCCACTGCTTTCTAGATCCAGCCCAGAGCCAAATTTGAAAAGTTCATTTTCAAAATTGACCCTGCCGGGAATCGAACCCGGGGACCCTAGAACACAGCGTTAAGGCAAGCACTCTAACCGCTCATCCAAAGGGCTCGTAAAATGTAAATTAATAAATGAAAGAGAATCTTAGAGATTTCTTATAGAGACACTCGCTATAGAGATAACATTGCAAACCGGATCAAACCAATATTTGATGCTTCCAAATAAATATTCTTTTGAATTTAAATTTGAATAATATGAATATGTAGCCTTATTAGAAAATTTAGCACACGCCCACACTTAACTGGTCCTCTTTGCACTGAACGATATTTGGGCACACACACATAATCAAATTTCCTAATTAACTACACACGGTCGTCATAGCAACACTTATCAGCGTGACCAAACCCGCAATGTTTACTTAGGACAATGTTGTTATAATGGACATGGAGATTGTTTTCCGTCGAGATTTTCCCTTGAAATTGATCCTATTTTAATTTTTAGCGAAAAAAATTCGTTCTACTTATTAAACTAGCTCTATCTACTGTCACAGAAAAAAAAACATAATTATGTCACATAAATTTGAAAAATCACTAAGTTATTAGACAGGTAGGTATATATTGCTTATCTATACTTACTAGTAATATTATAAAGAGAAAATATTTGTATGTAAACTCAAAAACTACTAGACCGATTTTAAAAATGCTTTCACCTATAGCAAGCTATAGCTCCCCCATGTCCCCCTTAACCCCCATCCATACAAATATATGTTTGTAATGAATAAACTCGGAGACTACTGGACCGATTTTTAATAATTCTTTCACCTATAGAAAGCTTTCTCACCTTTCACCTATTATCAGCGAGTAACATAGGCTTCCTCCCTTTACCCCCCCCCCCCCCACCCCCCCTTAGATACAAATGTATCTATGTAATGAATAAACTCGAAGACTACTGGATCGATTATAAAAATTCTTTCACAGCCTATAGAAGCTACATTATCAGCGCGTAATAATTTCTAAAGATACTCGGGCGAAGTCGCGAGCAAAATCTAATATTACATAATCACCTTGCATATTTATTGGTGTTGATTTCAGTTATTTTTTGAATGACAGGCATAAAGCGAAATTTATTATTTCTGAATCAAGAGCCCCTTTGCAATTACGGTAAGGCCGTACTACCTTTAGGGAGGGAGTCTTCGTATCGAAATACGAAATAAATAAGTTAAATTCGACATGGATTTAAATAATTTGCGCCAAATACGAGAGACGAAGGCAACGAGACGATTTCTTTATAATATCGTTTCATTTTTGGCAAAATGTGATAAAACATAAGGGCATACTTAATTTCTTTAACAGAACATGTATGCTGTACGCAATAATATTCATTTCGGAATGTTATGATTTCATAGTATACATGTATATACACATGATTTCATCGTCAATGATGTCATTTAGTTTCTATGCCTCTGAGAGCGCATTAATTTTTTTGTTTATAGATAATTCGTGCTACAATACGCGTCTAATTCATTATTGCTTTAGTCTATGTAAATATATTTTAATATTAGTGTGAAATTCAAAATATTTGAAACGCAACGCTATTGGTCAGTTGGAATGTGACGTCAAGTCTATAATGACAGTGTCAACTAGCCCGTAGATGTTTGATTTGTGATTTTTTAACATTTGATTGTTATTGTGGATTGTGACGTCACAAGCGCGCCAAAGGGGCGCGTGTTTAAAGTGCCCGTAGCTGTTAGTTAATTTAAAAAAAAAATTGTTACCAAATTTTAGTTTTTCGGTGCTGGATTTTTTTTTATTGTTATAAGATGTAACTTATAGTATAAAAATATTTAAAAAAAAATGTGCACATTCCCTATGAAAGCAGAAATATAATCTATTCATTTAATAAAATAGTAAAGGAGTCGTGACTGTACATTAAAAAGATATATAAAAAAAAAACAATTTGTACACGTTGCACTTATGTTAACGAGGTCAAAAAAATAGCTTTTAGAATTTTTGTCTGTTTGTCTGTGCACGCTAATCTCTGAAACGGCTTAACCGATTTGTATGCGGTTTCCACTCACGTATTAATGTACAGACAATCTATAATGTACAGACATGGCTCGATTACGATTATATTATATGTATTTAAAATGACGCCCCTATATAACTGAGATGTGTTGAGAAAACAAAGGAAGAATAAACGTCTCCAATGATAGGTATTTATTTTAGACGACAATGCAGTAAATTTGTCGGACCGTAGTATTGTGCGGGTGAGAGGGAATCGAACTTGTCACGTATCAGCGGGATATTCCGCAAAACATGGCTAACACAAAACCTCTCGGCGACCGAGTGTCGGGCGTTCGCGATACACCCCCAAAGCCCGAGAGGCCGCTCGCGTTTATTGCCTACTACTATTAGGGCAACACACTCGTTTTGATACATGCAAACTGTACTCGCGCTTTGCTATTATCTGTATGTACCCATAAAAAACTAGCGAATGCCTGCGCAATATTTCTGCGACTATAAGAATCATACGAAACCAATGTATAAAAAAACAACGTCGTACGCGTGGTATTCGGAATAACGCTTTTTTTTTGTTTGCAAACAGATTGGAATGAAATATAAAATAAATGCTACGGGAATCTTGCTAGAATACATCAATGAAAACCACGTGAAAATAGGTCAAGCCGTTTCTGAGATCAGCGTGCACAATCGCACAGACAAACAGACAAAAATTCTAAAAAATATTTTTTTGACGTCGGTTTAAGTGTATATACCGAAACAATTTGAACACAACGTGTTGAAAAAAATATTTAATGTACAGAACAGACCTCAGACCGACAAAAACTACAAGACTACTCGTATAGACGGAACAATACACACTCTTAAGTGAGGCAGGTAATAGGAAGACGATTCTGCAATAGGGTGACGGCCGCTCTATAGTCTGACGCGAATAGTTGATATACCTGACTATATTTTTTGTTTAATAAGTATTATAATAATTAATTGGGGTAAAAGTTGTTAGTGGATAACATTTTTAACTGCATACACAAACGCATGGCCACTATACGACAAGTAGGGTTATGCACACATCTTCAGCGAACCGGCTTCATTTTTTAAAACGTTCTTGTTCGCAAGGGCTCTGTCTATAGTTTTTGTCGGTCTGAGGTACAGACATGGCTCGTTTGAGATTTTTTTATATGTATAGACTAAATTAGCTTGTAGACTAATAAATAGATGACTTCTCACATTATTTAAAACAAATTAAGTCAGTTAGTGGTAAGCAATGTGCCTTTTACGAAACAAAATAAAAACATCAATAGCCATAATGTATTGAGATCTTAAAATATCAAACCTTTTATCGCGCACTACACGAAAAACCGATGGGATAAGAATCCGCAAGAAACGTAGAGATAAACCGCAGCCTACAACTTTGACACCCGCACACAAATAAAGCCGCACGTACGGCGGGCGCGCCGGTCGCCATGGCAACCGAGCTCGTTCCCTCGGGAGTGAGCAATAACTCGCGCCCGGTTAATAGGGTGTCGCGGAAATTAGGGAAGCACCCGGGCCCGCATCACTAGCTGATTAGAAGCGGGGAAAGGCGTAAAATTACTTAAATACTTGATGACACACTGTCTCGCTTGCTTATAACCCGTAAATATTTACTTCGCTTGTAAACGGCGAACCGTTTGTATACATATTTGAATTAATGGCGTTTTGTGTAAACAAATGCGCCACTAAAACACACTTTATAGCTCGTCCCGTAAAAGGAGTGCACTTTTGCGGGCGACGTTTCAACAGAAATCTAACGGTGCCTGTGGAATTATTACGAGCAACGTTTCGTCATTTATTGCGTTGCCGGATACGTTTATTGTTACGAAATGAATTCTGTTGCGATTGCCTTTATTAGCTCGTGTAACAGTCTCTTAAATATGCATCCACAATCTTCATTTTATGCACAATTTGACAAGGAATCTTGTCAAATTTCCAGGTATATTTTCATTTTAAAACGTATCATCTGCTCGTGACTTGTTGGCGCACATTCTTTTAATTTTTACCCAGGTTATTCTAAATCGCATATTGCTCTCTAATGTTATTAGAAAATGAATTAATCTTCCAACAACCAATTTTGAACAGAATAAAAAAAATCGCAATTTTAGTATTTCATAAGTATATTATTACTAAATGAGCTAATAGTTATTTTAAAACTATGAACAAACACATTATTTTGTTATTTATTATAATATTTAGCTTAAGAAATGACGACAAATCGGATTGTCAATCTAGCAATAACTTGCATATATATCGAGATGTGTAAGTTTTCGATCGTATTATTTTTTATTACAGGCCAGCTGACTCGACAAACATTCTGTCAAAAGCTGTTGGACTGTGGCAGTTGATGTGTAATTTAAACAAAAAAAAGCAGTTTGTCCAATTTTTCTCTTCATAAAAACTTTCTTCGGAATTTAAAGAATTTTTAGCGAGATTTTTAGTGATTATTTTTTATTTATATAGATTACGAGTTAGAAAAGGTCTTTTAATCCTGAATATAAAATTTCAAGACGCATATTTATAGCAGTCACAAAAAAATAAGGGATGGAAAATACCTCATCAATTTTATTGTCTTCCTTTCAGTGGCCTAATTCACTCGACAAAATTTCTCCCAAAGCCTTATTGTTTCTGCTTTTTTCCGAAAGGCTAAACAGGAAGAAAAAACTTTTTACTACCTAAAGTATTTACGTATTTATAACCCCCGTTTAAGGCTAACAATTTCTGGAAATGAATATTTTTTATGTAAAGGCAGTCTGACAGTTTACCTGATTGAGTAACACGAGTAAAGACATAGGTGTTCCAAACGCACTCCCGACTTAAGTGGGATGAGGGATTAGGGAGGGATAAGGAAATGGATCCTGGCATCCCTTACTCACTGAAACCCATTAATGCCTACCCCAAACTTTTACTACCGCACTGCGAGCCATAGATGCGAGGTTCATTGGATAAAGTGCCGCTGCGCACAGTTCGGATGAGTAGAAACTTTATCCCACGGACGCGCGAACTCTGGAACAATCTCTCTTCTGAGGTGTTATCATCTAGTTACAATATGGGCTTCTTCAAGCGAGCAGTAAACAAATTCTTGCAGTGTCGGCAGCGCACATGTAACCCCCCCCCGGTGTTGCTTGTGTCCTTAGGCGACGGTAGCCACCCACCATCAAGTGGATCGTCACCGCCAGCCTTTACTAATATATTTAAAAAAAGAAACACCAGATGGACTGCCCAATTAATGACTGCCAAACGCAGTGTACCTTTTGGGTTATTATTTTATTCCATACAATTTTGTGCGTACAACAATGAATATTACTGGCGCACTAATTTAATAATAAATTTAGTAGGTTGTGTCTAATTCATTATTGAACAAAGTATTATTCAGAGTTACTAAGTGGCATCTCTCTCTCTCTGAGGAATAGAAAAAAAATGAGGCTCATTAAATTTTCTTTTTCCTCATTGCCAGAATTTTATTTGAATTTTCCTCAACACTCACTTCTTTTCATAATTTTAACCTAAATTAATATAAGAAATCATTAGTAACGTCTAAATTTATCTGGATCATTTGTGTGAACGTATTACAAATTGTAAGGAAATAAAAATATAATTAAGTATAATGAGATTTTTTTTAAATAAATTGCTATTTATATAGAACACGGTAGGATTTTATTTTTAACTAGACGTGTTTGAAGGTGACATTTATACGAACTATTTCTCATTTAATCGTCGAACTTATTGTTTTATACAAAGAACCTACGTTCTTGCGACAAAAAGTTTACCTCTTGTTTTAGAATTATTAGTGTATAAACTTCTAGATTTCTTACTTTAGGTAATTGGCGATACGTCTAGGCACAAATGATGCCAATAAACGGCCCGTTGGATGAGTGGCAAGGATGCTTGCCTAACGTCTCAGGGGCCCCGGGTTCGATTCCCGGCGGGGTCAAGTTTGGAAATTTTAATGTAATTTTCAAAATTGACTCTGGTCTGGATTTGAAAAGTAGTGGTAGGGCACACTGCGTTTCGCAGTCATTTGGGCAGCCCGCCTGGCGGCAGTGACCACTCCCTTACAGAAGACCACCGTGAAATAACAGCATACACGTGCTGTTGTGTTTCGGTGAGTGAGTAAGGGATGCCAGAGCCCATTTCCTTATCCCCTCCTAATCCCTTATCCTTAATCCTACTGTAGTCGGCAGCGCACTTGCAGCACCTGTAGCGTTGCTTGTGTTATAGGCGACGGTATCCACCTACCATCAAGTGGACCGTCAGCCTGTCTGTCGACATAACATTAAAAAAAAAACACAAATTACCGTTACCGCCAAGTTCAGTTTCAGACGAATATTAATTACTTTTTAATAAAAAGAGCTAGTTATTCTAAATACAGGACGACGGAGACGACGTTGGACGAGTAGTAACGATGCTTGCCTTAACGCTCTATTCTAAGGTTCCCGGGTTCAATACCCGGCAGTGTCAACTTTTAAAAATGAACTTTTCAAATTTGGTTCTGGTCTGGATCTGGAAAGTAGTGGCAGATCACACTGCGTTTCGTAGTTATTTAGGCAGCCCGTCTGGCGACAGTAACCACCCCCTTACAGAAGACCACCGTCAAATAACAGCACGCCTGCTGTTTTGATTCGGTGAGTGAGTAAGGGATGCCAGAGCCCAGTTCCCTATCCCTCTCCCAATGTCTTATCCTAAAAAAAAGGAATTCTGGTGTGGATTGTAAAAAAATGTAAACAATTTTCTTTATAAAAAAGAGACATTGTAGGTACATTGTATATTGAATGTACATATATCTAAAAACGGGATAAGTGCGAGTTGAACTCGCATGAAGAGGGTTCCGTACGATGTTACCTATCCGCACAATATTGAGTGATTTACCATGTTATTTTAAAATCGTGAACTTCTTATAGGTTTTCCTATAATTTATAAGTAGAAAACTAATTTCTGTATTTTTTTTCAAAATTTTAGGTTCAGTAGTTTCGGAGATAAAGGGGAGGGAATGGTCGGACAGACGGACACACGAGTGATCCTATAAGGGTTCCGTTTTTTATTCGGACGTACGGAACCCTAAAAAAGATTTTAAATGTCATAAAGGTTACACTATATTACATAAAAGAAAACATTGAACCTACATACTTTTGAGTTTCTATATAAAAGTGTAACTGCGCTTACAACGTTTGTGCAATGTATAATTGACTAGTAAGACCAAAAAACACAGAATAAACCTTTAACCATATATTTCAGTAGTTCACAAATTCGCAAAACAATTGTTAATATAATATACTTAACTGTATATAAAATATAATCTGGACGAAATTATCCTTTAATAATCAAAATCCTTTATACAGATTTAAAAAAAAAAAAGAAAAAGACTTTATGAGAAACCATTAATAAAGAATGCCTAAAAAGCTTTTTCACCAATAAACATAAAATTAGTCACATAGTATTGCAATTTACTCAACATTATGCTTTAAAGGAAGGAGGAAAGCGTACGCGTTTACAAGATGACGTTCAGAATAAAAAAAAGGAAGTCCATAATCGCAGACTGTAGTCTCCGCCGCGGAGCCGTTCCATTGTGCGGATGTGGGGTGCGTTTGAGACACGACATTTCCTTTAGTACCTACGTTTCCAGTCTCCATTGAAAGGGAAGATGGATTAATTTCGAGATCCGTCAGCGGCCGCTTTTCAGCGCACGCGAGAGAACACTACTTTAGCGCGGTCCCCGGACCAAGTTTCAACTGAAACAGAACCAAGACGGGGGATATAGTTTGACGAGACATTCGCATTTGCATAGTGTTTAGTGGCGAGAATTAATTAAGGTTTTCGCCGATGCCAACGTTTTCGTTGTGTTTGAATTAAATTTGCATACTTACTCGTGAAACTAACGTTAAAGCTTTAATGTAATACGATTTTATTGATTGGTAAACGGGCCATCTATGTGTAAACAAAACATCGATTCCGGTGAACACATGAAATTCTAAAAACATTTTTTTTTATTACCCCTAAAAAACCAATACATATTTCAAAACAACCGAATGTTTGTTTCCTAGGGTGTGGTTATGATTGACTACATTGTTTTTTATATGCCACAAATAATATCTCTTTTTTTATTTTTTATTTAATACTAGCGGCCCGCCCCCGTCTTCGCCCGGCGTGCAATTTTTATATACCCTAAAACATTCCCCGTTTATCCCTCTTTCCATTAGCGAAAACCGAATTAAAATCGGTCTACCCGTTCACGCGTGATGCCGTGACCAGGAGAAATGGGGATTCATTTTTATATATAAGATTATTTCATCATTTAGACATTATTGTGCTTTTATTGTCAATATCGTTATAGAGTAATAGCTTTTTCATAATGCCAAAGCCACAAATCAAAAGTACTTGAAGATCTTATGTTAATATATTAATGATATCTATAATCATTAATATATTAACATATTATAAAATTGTAAACGAACCGTGTCTGTACATTAAATATTTTTTTCAAAAGAATAATTTCTACACGTTGTACTTATGTTACCGAGGTCAAAAAAATAGTTTTTAGAATTTTTGTTTGTCTGTGCTTTTGTGCACGCTAATCTCAAAATCGGCTTAACCGATTTGAATGCGGTTTTCACTGATGTATTGTAGCTAACTTCCGGTAAAACTTAGTATTTCTTTCATTCCAATCGGTTTATAAAAAAGTTCTTCTATGATTGTTGTCGCCCGCCCCGCTCCGCTCTGCTCTTTTCGTAATCGCAGCCTTAGGGACTGCGAAGGTTCGAGGTTCGCTGGCTAATATGCGTTAAAAAACCCGATACATCTGGGAAAATCGCGCATTGGAATAAAACTTCCAAATATAATTTGGGAATTTCGTTCCTATATTATTTATACACTCGTGAGTTCGTGTCTTCCTACAAATGTGAGGCTTGGCTCTAGGCTTGTACGCATAAAAGACTGGAAGCAGTTTCCTAACATCGACAAAGTTGAGAATAAAATCTTAGTACTTTTGAGTGTTTTTTATGAAAAACTGATGGCGTTTTTCATTTCGCATCCTACGGTGGCAGGAAGGAAGGGCGCCTTTCTTAGATACAGTGAAAAATAGCCTCGCTCAAATTTGACCTGTTTACCCTTTACGGCAGGCCGTTAAAAGCGTTTACCTCTTTATAGGGATTCTTTTCACATTTTAAGCTAGTAAAAATGTAGCACGATATTCAGAATCGATTAAAAGAGGCTGCGTGAAGACTTGTATTTCAACTGGTGCTAGATGATAGTGATGCTAGAATATAAGTCCGCTTTTATGCGATACAAAGAGCCAATTAAAGTTCGTCATTTAAGCCTTAATATTTGCTAAGATTTGCTTCCATCAGCATTTATAAAAATATCTAGTTTAAACAAGTAAATCTCGAGAGCAATCAATCCGAATCATCAATAAAAACCCTAGTTTATAAGCAAAATTAGATGAAACAAATTCCTAGTTCCTATAGAAAAACCTCGTATTTTAATTTTGTCATTTTAATGGTACAACTTTTCAACAGCCAAGAAGTTTTATTGCTTTTATTTAAGGAGTATTTAATTGTCTTTCAAATAAAATTTATTTCACTAAGCTAGCGTTCTTAGTTTTCGAGATATTCATGTTTTAATAAATGACCCGGAATCATTGCTCTCGAGTGTATTTCATTAATAAATTTTCAAAGTAGTTAATTCATTTTAATCTGAATATTTTCTTACAGGATCTATCTATCTTATCTCAAGGAGAAGTTCAAGTTTTTTGGTGTGCAGAGACGGACATAAGACCTTGCCCTGGAATGCATTCTATACAAAACAAAATTCTATGAGGGGTCATTTACTGTACGCGCCATTAAACTTTGGAATGGACTGCCTTTGATCATTAGACAATCTAAATCGCTGAACATATTCAAAAAAGCACTCAAGACACATTTTCTGTACAAACTGAAGACGACTTCATTTGTTTAATTTTTATATGTAGGTTTATCTTCTAATATATTATATTTGAATCGGTCATTTCAAAAACCTCTTAAGTCACATTTTTTCCAACATGCTTTTTTTGCTGAAAATGGTTTCTTAAAGAGAGATGCCTATCAAGATAGCATTCTGGAAAAGCATATGCCATTTTATAACAACATTTTTAGATGGCCAACTGCAAATGTTGAAGATAATCCAGATGAGAATGATGGAGAATATGACTATGTACCCATAAATATATTAAAACATGACAAATTAATACATGTAAAATGATAATAAGATTATTTTTAAGCGTAATTCTCAGTTATAAGCAATAAATATAGGATTACTACTATTCTTTTGGTTAAATTATATACCACTAACCCTATTTCTCGCTAAAACAACATAAGTCAAGAACTGTTTTTCAGGTTTTTTTCATTATTTCTATTAATAAGCTTTAAAGGTTATTCGATATTTTAATTTTTTACCACTCAAATACTAAATTGAACATAAAAAAGTCCTTTAAAACTCATTTGATTGTGTATGAAACAGTTTTTATTGATTCAGTTTTTATTGATTTTATATCGATTCATTTATTAATCTATCTTATTAATTTGTGTTATTAATATTTGTTTATATTCAATTTATGTAATAGTATTTAGTTATTAGAATGTAAGTTTATGATTTTTAACCTTACCATGATTTTTATCACCCACATTGTTTTATTTTTCATATATAATTTTCCTTACCCTAAGGTTGTCTGGAAGAAATCGCTATAAAGCGATAGACCGCCTTTTGTACTATTACTTGTTTTTTCTTTCTTTTTTTAATTCTTTTTTATGTAGTAGGAAGGAGTTTTTTTTTTAATAATAATCTATGGCGACAGCTACGATCACCGTTTGGATTGATACATCATTTCAGTAATACCCTGTTCCATAAAACAGAAATATCACATTCGAGACCGAATAAATTGACACAAACCGGCATTAAGATTTGACAAGGTACCTAGTTCGAGTGTGCATTTATTGGAAAGCAGCGCGCTCTGCTGTAAAATTTAAATAACAGTTCACAACTCAGGGGAGCGTTACTCAATAAGCTATTTATAGTTCTACTGTTGACACTTTTTCCCTTGTACTCGTAGGGGGCAAGTGTCGTCATCAAAGCCACTTCAGAGCGTCGCAGGTTAACAATGCGCGCCATCCCCCGCGCTCTTTGACCCCGCTTGTCGTTTTGTTGCCTCTGAACAGGTTGAAGCCTATGTACTAAACGTAGAACTTGCATTATATGTATTACTTAGTTCGCGATTCTTTCGCTTGGAATTCATATATGAAATAAAATACAGCCTTTGTTATATAGCAATATTTTTTAATATTCAGACGAAACCATTGACAAAAACCAATCTAAATTTAATATTATATTGATACGATTTCTGGGCTATTCTGGGCTAAACTAATCATTTTTGATTAATTTTTATACACAGAGTACTTATTAATTTTTAGGCCGCATAGCCGCAGTGGATAGCCTTTATTATTAAAACTTATGGGACTGTATATTTATTTACACGGCTGTTTATTTTATAACGACGTCAACTTGAACAGCGAACTATAGCCCGTTTTAACGGCGGCAAATTTTATAACGATCTATTATTAACGTACATTTTATGCGTGTTTTATCACCTGAACAACTGCACTGCATTCAATAAAAGCGCGCAATTCATAATTTAATGGTTTTAGTTGCAGGAAAACATTTAACACAATAGCATATTTCGTAACTAGAAATATCGCATATTTAAATAAATGTTTGTGAATTAGATAAAAGAATGGATACATGAAGTTTCAATAAATTCAAATTTCAAACTTTACTTTCCACAACTAAGTTTAAATAGGACGATTAAAATTAATATTTTGATTAGCTTTATTATTAGGTCGAGGAAAAAGTCTTTTCGCATATATATAAACTTGTAATAAAATCCATTGGGTTGTACTATTTGTATCTGGCTGGTTTTGATGACATTAAAAAGGTTCCATTTAAAAAAAAAAATAGTAAAATGTTGTTTCCAGCTATTTTTCATTTGATTTTCTTTCTGTCAAAATAAAATTTTATTACAAAAATGGAACAATGCAACGCAAGGCGCAAGTATTTTGATCTCAAAGATGCACCTCGCTCTGGTTGCCCTGTTACGGATAAAATGGACACCATTTTTGAAAAAGTGGAGTAAGATCGGCATATCAGTAGTTATGACATAGCTGAAGAACTGGAAATTGACCACAAAACAGTTTTGACCCATTTGAAAAAAGCTGGGTACACAAAAAAGCTCGACATTTGGGTGCCGCACGAGTTCACTGAAAGAAACCTTATAAATCGTGTACTCATTTGCGATTCTTTATTGAGACGTAATGAAACCGAACCGTTTTTGAAGAGATTGATAACTGGTGATGAAAAGTGGATTACGTACGACAAGAACGTGCGAAAAAGGTC
Source organism: Bembecia ichneumoniformis (assembly GCA_910589475.2). Taxonomy (NCBI): domain Eukaryota; kingdom Metazoa; phylum Arthropoda; class Insecta; order Lepidoptera; family Sesiidae; genus Bembecia; species Bembecia ichneumoniformis. The sequence goes on from OU342531.1 coordinate 2,990,767, forward strand.
GCGGTCAAAGGTCAAGCTTCACAGACTGTGCCAAAACCCGGGTTAACTCGCAATAAGGTGATGTTATGTGTATTGTGGGATTGGAAGGGCCATTATGATCTTTTACCTCCGGGCAGAACCATCGATTCAGATCCTACTGCCAACAACTGATGAGATTAAAGCATGAAGTTGAGAGAAAGCGGCCGGAATTGATTAATAGAAAGAGTGTGGTCTTTCATCATGACAACGCTAGACCACACACACACGCTAGCCACTCAGCAAAAATTAAGAGAGTTTTATGATAATGCATCCGCCATATAGCCCTCACCTTGCACCTTCACATTTGCACCTCTTTCGGTGTCTTCAGAATTCTTTAGGCAGTGTCAGGTTAACATCAAGAGAGGACTGTCAAAACTACTGTGGCGTTTTTTATTCAGAAGTCCCAAAATTTCTACAGCAACGAGATCATGTCACTACCTACAAAATGGCACATACGTATATTATATGAGTTTTCATATACCCCAATCTATTATGTAAAAACTTCGGTTGTGATATTGGCTTATAAATTTTACTTAGATATCCTTTTTAAATTCACTAAAGTTGATGTTTAGTGAATCGGTGCAGAAAGAAGACTACGCATATATTTCTAAAAAAAGATAATACTTATTTTAAAAAAGAGAATATATTTTTATTTTGCGTTGATCTTATACTAAAACCACCCACGAATACATGTAACAATACCGAGTTTATAAAAGATTCGGGGATTCAGAATGGAAAACCTAAAAAAGTTGATAACCGTACATCCCTACTAATATGTATTATAAATGTGAAAACAACTATGTCTGTCCGTCTTTTACCCTTTCAAGCCTAAACCGCTGAACCGATCATCATGAAATTTTGCATACACGTTGTCAGGGATGTAGGAAAGGACATGGGGTACCTATCATGCAGAAAAAAGTACTGTTGTACTGTAAGTACCGAGGGACCATCTAACGTCTGGCAAAGCTATAACTGCGGGCGAAGCAGCGGGCACCAGCTAGTTAGGTATAAGGCCCCTGCATAATGTACATATTTTCGCGATATCTCAAAAACTATTAAATGGATTTTCATTAATCAACGGAATGATTCCTGAGGAAACTATAGGTGTATAATTCTTATCCTTGGGTCCCCGAGGGTTTGCAAATCGGAGCATAACTATATTATGCACAGATGTATCGCCAAGCAGTTCTACCCAAATCCGATAGATGTCGCCGCTTACCCTAATTCTATTGTAGTGTAATAGATGGCGCCATCAATAGTGTTCTATTTTTCATTTTTCAACGCGAAGTGTTTAAATAAAATTGTATACATTTTACGTTTCCATATATTTTCTAGTTGATATTACTTCGAATTAAATGTTTAAAGAAAATATATTCATAGAAATAAGGAGAATAAGAAGAGAAGAACTAATCTTTTTAATTCTTCCCACAACTATTCTTCAGTCATAAAATAATCTTTTAATTTTGTAATATACGGTAAATTACAACTTTGTTTTATGGACAAGGAGCGTCATTAATAGCATTACTAAAATACATATGTTCTTTGGAGCCATATTAAACAAACCATCCACCCTCACACCAAGCACAGTGTGGAAGAAAAAAAAAAGAACTTGTAAAAAGAAGACTTTCAAATAACCAACATTCATAATTGAATCTCTGCTGAATTGTTCAAATATCATTATTTTAATGTTGGAATCTTTTGCATAATATATTATTTCCACATTACAGCGAAAGCTCTTATTTTTAACGAGAGCTTTTGAAAGCGAATTTTGCAAGTTTGTTAATATATAGAAGGTAAAAATCAGTACAGCTACGCCTATTTGAAAAATTCTTTCACTATTTGAAAGGTACATTATTCTAGCTAGATTGACATAATAATATGTTAAGTTATATTTTTATATATAAAAAAACGAATTTATATATATAAAAGGCGACCGCTCCGTGTTTCAACTTGCTTGATGAATGGTGACGGTAAATTACCATTATTATAATGATGACCATTATATAACATGAACAATAAACATAAATATTGAAGACTGTTGGGTATTTTTGATTGAATTTTGTATTTCTAAAACAATATTTTGTGTACAATGAAAATTTATTTCCAATTCTCACTATGTTTCCATGTACCTAGTGCCTACCTAGTGCCTACACATTGGGTTTCAGAGTTCTCAACTGTGAAGACGTTAAAAGTTTTCGTTTGGGTCACAGAAATTGATATGTGTACCAAATTTCAACTTAATCGGTCTAGTAGAATCGGAGATAATTGACTGTGACGGACGAACAGACGGACACATGAGTGATCCTATAAGGGTTCCGATTTTTTTATTCGGACGTACGGAACCCTAAAAAACAGCTCATTTTTTTTTTTCAAAGAAAGTTAGGGTTTTCTTTATTATCGTGAATCTTTCTAAAGAGGCCTTTCTATGGTTACTTCAAACCAATGTCTAATTTAACCCTATAAGTTAAGTCTAACTGTAAATTAGACATATGGTTGGTTCCATTATTTATTTATTTAATATAACCCCTATTAAGATGATTATATTAAAGCGATTAAACAAACAACACACCGATACATTAAATCGTAGAGATTAATTTAAGCGTGTAGCGAGGCGGACTCTTCCACGGGCTTATTGGAAATTCCTCTACAATTCATTACAGCTATGATAAATGCTTCGGACGGAGCGGCGCGTAGTCATTGAAATGGAGCCCTTTTTTACTTTCACTGTGATAGGCAAAAAAAGGGTCGTGGGGGGTAAGAGGACTGAAGTGGGATGATATAATCAATCTAGGGTCGCTCCAACTCGGCGCCCGAATAGGTACCTATTGAGGCGTCGGGCGACAGTGAAAAGACCGGATTGACAGCCCTGATAAACCTATATTATACATTCTAGGGATGTTCAAAAAGCTACAAACACCTCAGTGAAGTAACTTGTTTTTCCTTCACTAGATTATTATTGCAAACGCTATATATTTTTTTCATAATCTATGTCTATACTAATACATTATATACTAATATATTAACTTTAGCTCTCGTTTTTATATTTTATTTTTATGTTAAGCTCCGCAGACAGGCAGACGGTACACTTGAAATAACAGCATGTGTGCTATTGTGTTTCGGTGAGTGAGTAAGGGATGCCAGAGCCCATTTCCCTATCCCCTCCTAATCCCTTACCCTTAATCCTACTGTGGTCGGTAGCGCACTTGCAGCAGCTTTGGCATTGCTTGTGTTATAGGCGACGGTAGCCACCTACCATCAAGTGGGCCGTCAGACTGTCTGCCGATCTTAACATAAAAAAAGCAGCCGCGCATTATGAATCTGCTATTATTATTTTTTTGTTATTGCCTCTCTATCTTGATGTTTTTTTTTTATAAAAGGTAAAATATTTAAACGCTTGAGACTTGATGACGTATTCAAATTTTAAATTTTCACTACAATTCCTATGGCGTTGTCTGTATATGTAGGTACCACTTATCCATCGATGAACTGTTATTCAATTAAATTATTACAATTATTTAATTAAAAATATTCAAATTTAATTAAACATTCTAAAAGATGTACTTCGGATAGTGTGCTTGGAGATTGCAAGAGATCATATCATCTTCCCCTTTCTTCTATCCGACATGCAGACCGGCTGGTTACCATCCTCACCTTGTCGAAATCCCTCTAATTCGGACCAAGCCTTTTAAAACATCTTTAATGCGCACTGTTAAGGATTGGAACTCCCCGTAGGCGTCTGTATTTCCGATCTCATACAACCCAAATCTTTTCAAGGTTCGAAAGAATAGGCATCTTCTGGGTGAGCTCGCCCCATCGTCGGCCTCATCTTTCCTACGTGGATAGATGCTGGCCAAGAACAAACCCATCTTTAATAAAAAATAAAAATGGGAAATGCAAGAGTGCGCAAATTGCATGCAATACACAACATATTCAGGGGCTATGTTTAGTAAAGCGTGTATTTTTGCCGGTACGCAAATATTGTTCTTTTGAAAACGGTGAAATAACCGTTTTTTGATGACAAAAACCATAGGTACAGCAGTATAGCGATGCAAACATTGTCGATGTGCCTGTGACATGTTTTCGATGGGATTTGCGTTGCAGTTTTTTGTGTATTGCGCATTCCCATTTATCGTGAATCGTGAACACATCTTCGGCCTAATTTCATTATTTCACAAATATTTCTCCTATTCTTTTGGAAACGAAAATATAATATAATTTGTTCAAATCTATGTCAATATAATATATTTTTTATAAAATCGCTCTTAGGTGTCATGGCGTCGCGTCTGATGGAACGTGACGTCACCGAGATCTCATCAGATTTTTCATTGCAAAGTCAAGCAACACGATGGCACTTACCTGGGCGTGCCGTCATACGCTCTGATAGGTGTTTCAGTTAACATGGGCGATTGCAGTTATTTATACTTCAATTTTATTGAAAATCTCAATTTTCTCAATTTTAATCTCAATTTTAATACAAAAAATGAGTAATTTTTTGGACTCCTTTCAACATATATTTTTCTCCAAAACCATTTATTCTTTGATTCTTTAATACAGTCATCATGCCTATTCACCATTGCCACACTTATTGAATGTTATATTACAATTAGTGGTCATTATAAACATATGTACATATTAAATCGAAAAATTCAGGGGTGCGGTCTCGATTGAAATTCGAACTTGAATCTATCGGCGTCCGAGCTTTGAGATATCACGACTTCAACGATTGGCGGGTTTTTAATCAATGTTAAAAATAAACACGTTTGAGTGTGAACCGATTGCGCGTATGTAATTCGTTTACGCGAATTGGCCCCTAGAAACAGTTCACGCGAAGCTCATATAAAGGTAATTCGATATTGGCCCGATGCAAAGCTCAAAGTGCCGGCAACATTAATTTCGAATACAAATTTTTAACCCTATTAATATTTTCGCTCGTTGCTACCTGTTACATATATGATTTTTTTTAATAATTAAAACACGTGTCTACCACATGTCATAATCGAATCAAGGTTATATGTGTTTAAAAATAAAACAGTACGAAAATTAGCGACGTCTTTAGTTTATTTAAAAGTGCGTATATTTAATTCCTTAACCCTTCTCTATCCCTTATTCCTAATCCTAACTGTAGTCTCCAGGGCACTTGCAACGTTGCTTGTGTTACAGGCGACGGTAGCCACATATCATTAAGTGGATCGTCAGCTTCTCTGCCGACCTTAACATTAAAAAATATATGTAAATGAAGTTGGATTGACTTCATTTAATTTACTTTTAATAACTTAAATAAGTAATTCGTAATATTTAAGGTGGCTACCTACAACGGTAATAAAAACGTACAAATAAATGTTATACGAGTCGTTAAAATAAAGTTAAATTTAATAAATAATTATAAAGTATATTTTTAAGTGTTTGTAAAGTTGAGAAATAATAGCTTAAATGTTGTTTTTATTTTAATGTAGATGAAGATTTGTATAGTAGAAAATGTATAATCAATTTAGTTTAATAATAAAATGTTTCTCTTTTCAGAGCAAAACAATTTTGTTTTTATTTCAACAACCACAATTTATATAAGGTGATTTCACATTACATATATAATTTTTTTCATAGTACGTAGAGAGCTTAACAACAGTTTATTTAGGGATCATGACACACTGCATTTCGCAGGCATGAATTGGGCACCTCCGTCGCCGAAGAACAGGACGCAGGCGGCTGGCGCACGCCCGCCACCTGGACCCCTGACAGGACTAGGGCGGTAGATGGGGACTCTACCGCCCGCTTCATCCTGAGAGGCACGTCGCACCTTGGCAGTTCGGGTGCGCCGTCCAAATGAGCCGTGTCCGGATGCGGACCCCCGCGGTGGAGTTGCGGAAGAGTGCTCGTCCGACCTCGCAACTTCACCAATAGCGGATGAGAAGGACGCCAAGAGGTTTAGTCGGTAGGTCTACCCCACTACCATCTCGGGGCAGGAGTCCGACATAACCCACCGGTCTGTCCCCAGACGGGTGGGTATCCATGATGGATTCCTCTTGTAAAAAAAAAAAAAAAGGCATGAATTGGGCAGCCCTTCTGGCGGCAGTAGGCATCCCCTATTCCAGTAGGGATGGCATGTAATGAACATAATATGGAACAAAGATTGTAAACAAACACAAATTCTTCGGCCATTTCATATTGTGCACAAACAAGTTGTGTAACATTACTACGCTATAACACATAGCAAATTTATGGGCTGTTGTGCGTTGTTTTATAGTACAAAGGATGATTGTTTTGTCACGGCTCATTGTTATATGGTGTCATTTAATTTTTATCATCGTAACGATTTACAGTACAGCATTTTAGGATACACATAAATCATTTGAGAGTGGCATTGGACCGAAATATGCTTGCGCCGCTTCGGAACTCGGCGTCCATTATGTGGACACAACATCAAACAGTGCATAAATCATATCATACTCAAAATGTTAACGGCTTACGTGGATAGCGCGATCGGTCCGAAAGTACCCTCAGTCGACTCACTTATCTAATATATCTGTCACACAACACTGTAATGAGAGGCTCGTCATCAAATTAATGGGTCATATTTCTGGGAATACTTCAACGCATTGCAAGGCGTTCCACCTGCAAAACATACCTAATCATTGCAACTAAATCTCATTGGAAGTGTCTTCGAATTTATGAATATTCGGTTAGAAATGTTGAAATCGTTTCAATTCATTGAGCAATGTTAGCAATATTCTCATACAAATTTCGTTGGCTCCGATCTCAATTTTTTTGCGGCTGACCGTCCAATCGATTGGTCACCATCACATATACAGGCAACGCCATGGTAATCGTAGGGCAAGTGCGCAGCCGACCTTTAAAGAATAAATATTAGGCTCTCTGTCATCCCTTAAAAACTCACCGTAACGCACCGCGTGGTGTTATTGGCAAGGTTCACGCGTGATGCCGTGACCAAGGGAAATGAGGATTCATTTATATATATAGAGATATAGATATGTACAAAACATATTAATGTTATTATAACAAAATAAATTTATTTAAGATGAATATTTACAGTTGATGATATTTCTGATTTGATATTACATACGTATATTTTGTTTCATGGAATTTCTTGATTTAACGTCTAGTTCGCTCTCAATAGATTTATATTACACTCGTGCCATAGGAGTTCTTGATAACAACCACTGTTAAGAATTTAGGTACAATTTGCAACTAATGGTGATTATTTACAGTTTGTATGGCACCATTAAAATTGTTCTTTCAATTAACAGTGTACTTATAAGCTGTGAATGGATTGATAAGGTTTTGCAATATTCATAATGCAAATAGAAATGGCGTTGCGACAAATCATGTTCTGAATGAAAAGTTCCCACATTATTTTCAACGTTCGATTTGAGTTCATCAATGTCGATAGGATGACGTAGGGGACCTAAAAATATTATAGACCTTGGATGTTAGGCAAAGTCGCGGATTCCATGCGATCGTCATCGACGTAATTCTGTCATCGCGGACGCAATTAGACACGAATGACGTGCCGTCACACTCCAGAAATTTTCGATACGCCGGACGTGTCTTATATTATGATGACAAGACGACGTTTTAGAAAGTCGATCGAGTACAAAATGGACCGCAACAACTCTTCATCAAAGTCATTACGTGATTCGAACCAAGATCATTTTCAGATTCACAAGAGAAAATGTTTTTGTAAATATGAAAGTGTTTTCTGGTTTTAATTTATCTAGTGAATATGTCAGAACTTGTGACATTGACATCTACTAACAAAATTTGGGATTTGAAACAAAATTTGAGAGCTCCTGGACACGAGCTCTCTGCGTGCCACCAAATTAGTTTAACGCGCGGTTTGGTAACAAACATTCACATATTCCATCATTTATCACTAGGAATTCTATTACAGTGGAATTTATCGAATGCGAATATTCAGGACAGTAGTCGCACTTGGCGACACTGAACGAACGCGACGCGTGGCCGAGCATTTACGACTTCCCGTGTCGTCGTCGTGCGCTACGCGACCAAAACGTACCGAAAGCCATAATAATACTGACCCGAATCTAAAAATATTCGTGACTAATATTCATCGCGAATCCGTGCATATTAAAATTTTGTTTGCAGAAAATTCGTTCCACTAGAACTTGGGTTAAACTGATTTTTTCCGTCTCACTTTTTTCCGCCACGCTCTCCAATTTCCGCTCTTTTAAATTTAATATTAACAAAATACTGCTTATACTGTTTTAGTGGTGTTTTAAAATAATTTCGCTCTTGATATCCATCGTTATGATTGCGTTCACGTATGTCAAACCATATGCAGAACAGTGAGCACGCGCTGGCTCGGGTGAATCATGCGCACATTCCGTCATTATGTCATGTTACGTTGCGACCTCAAACATTAACGCTAGTCATGTGCCTTTAACTGTATCGATATTTACTACCTCTAAACGTTTCTAATACAAATCTAAATAAGAAACAAAATTTTGTACGCACTACAATTTCCGTGATTGACATATGCCGTCGCTAAATCACGTGATACATCTCATACATTTTATTCGTTATCGTTTTTAAAATGTTACTTTGTCTAACACCCCTGGGGCCTTAGACAAAGTAGCATAGCGATAACGATAACGAAGTTCGCAAGAATAAAATGTATGGGATGTATCACGTGATTTAGCGACGGCTTATGTCAATCCCATACATTTTATTGCTTTCGAACTTCGTTATCGTTATCGTTATGTTACTTTGTCTAACGCCCCTGGTCCACATTCAAACGAAGTATTATTATATGTGCTTCGTTCATCGATAGCTTCGTTAAATTTTCCAGACTTCAAATATAGCAAACAATTTACTCCTAGTGCTAATTGTATCTTTTGAACCGGTCTATTGTTCGTCTATCTCGAAAATTTCTTCTCAACTGAGATTTCATCAATATGAACATATTTTACTTCTCGCTTACTAACAAATGTGTTATCGGCACGCAAGAACCAGTTTCAGCTGCGGCTGCAACGTTTTCAAGATCTACGAGTATAATCGAAACGTTTTGTGGCATGTTTCTAGTAGCGACGTACTCGAATGAAATACGTGTATTTGTCTTTAAATTTATTAGAGCAACAGCAGAACAGATACAACTACAGTTAATCTATCGCAGCTTCCAACGACAAGCAACCTACATACACATTATTGGGTACGTACTCTCATCTACATAAATGTGTGGGTTCAATCACAACATGTAACGATTCTTACTGACAATACGACATACAGTGGCAATATATATTACGCTTATTAATTAAATTCCTACACGCATACATGAATACTTAGGATGGCTACTCTATGTTCCAAACAAAATTAATCTATTTCACAACTGGCGTAATAGACAATGTAGAGCGAACGTACGATGATAATTTGCGCTCAAATTTATGCGTCGCATTTTATTGCTAGCGTAAGTAATAGAGACATTTGAACGTGATAATTATTTGCATCTCCATTCCGTTGGAAACGTTATGTTTATTATTGAATATGGTCTAACCGGTCGAGTCTCGGGAGACACATAGAGGCGGTGGCAATAACTTATCTCGTTATTTATTCAAATAGAATTACCGGCGAGAACGCTTATCCACAACAAAGTGTGTTTAAGTATTTACCGCAAGAGTCTATAAATCGAGTTTCGAGCGCATAGTTAAAACGGTCTCATTGTTTATTAATTTCGAGTAGATTCAGTAGCATATAATAATATTCCGTTACACCGCAATCGATGTTGGATGCTCGTTATTTTAACTACCTACAGATTTTTCAGAGTAATTTTAAATATTTGCTTTCTTAATAAAAAATATGTTTTCTTTGACTTAAGAAGAGTATAAAATGAGTGAATTACATTGCTCATTGTTTGAAAGGATGGAATAATAAAAGGGATGATATCCTGAGAACCATAAATTGATTAGTGTTTCGGTCTATAATCCTATTTCTTTCTCACACAGAGGAGAAGCCTGTGCAAAACAGCGTGATGTATGTGCCTAATAAACAGGAGTTTATATACAACTAGCTGAACTCGGCCACGCTTCGCTGCGGCCCATACGGCGCCGGGCGGCCGGCGTGCACATGGGGCGCGCGGTACTGGACACTGCTTATATATATAAAACTATTTATCGTAGCGTGATGTTATATAGCTTATAGCCTTCCTTGATAAATGGATTATTCAAAACAAAAAGAATTTTTCAATTCGAACCAGTAGTTCCTGAGATTAGTGCGTTCAAACAAACAAACAAACTCTTCAGCTTTATAATATTAGTATAGATACAATGTCAGTTTCAAGATTATTCATCGACTAACAGATCTTGGGATACTCGAAACATTTAATACAGTATTTGAATTTCTATTAACTTTCGAGTATTAAGTTCTAGCCCCGTAAATGACACGACATGACAACTCATTTATATAAAAACACTTCCAAAAAATTAGCATTTTATTTCTTCATTTAATCGATCAAAGAAAATTTATATCAGAAAAATTTCAGGTAGAAACCCTTTAGAAGACGATAAATAGGTACATATACATATGTACTTATATTCGTTATGAATGGGTACCTATCTATTTAAAGACAAAATAAACATTAGGTCAGATAATGATGACGCCATCTAAACAAGGGATAAAATAGACGCACGGTACAGAAACCTTGTCGATAGAACGAGGAGCGCAGTGCGTATACATCACTAATGTTATGCTAATCTGCGGCTCGGATGTCATCTTGCGCAACAGGCGGTCGCGCGGGTAGCGGGGAGCGGAGCGACCGCGCGTCGACACAGTGTGTACACGGCTTAACTCACTACCAGTTAATGCCCCACTTTGTGATTTAGCCTTACCTTACGGTGCAAAACATCATTTGCATTCTACCTCTTGAATTGAGCCCGCTCATTTTGTGAAGCACCCGCACGCTAAACCATATTAATGGACAAATTCTAAGTTCTTTGAACTCGAGGAAATAGGCATATGTCAGTTTCAAATATAAAAATGAATCCCCATTTCCCTTGGTCACGGCATCACGCGTGAACGGGTAGACCGATTTTAATTTGGTTTTCACTAATGGAAAGAGGGATAAACGGGGAATGTTCATATATAAAAAAATTACAAGCCGGGCGAAGCCGGGGGCGGGTCGCTATTTAGTAATAAAAATTATAACATGTCACAAATAAGGTTGACTATTAATGTGATTTCAAGGAGTGAGTTTCTCTTATAATAGTTCAAAAATTATTATGAAAAAAAATATTAAAATTTAAACAAGCGATTAGTCACGTTTATGTTTTTTTTTTAAATATGTTGTTTCTGTATTATATCTACTCATAAGAAATTCTATCTTCATTATCATCTCTCCAGTCTCTCCAGTGCTGGATGTAGGCTTCTCCCAAGGCTCGCCACCATGCACGGCCTCCATTTGACAACTCTTCCACTGAAGAAACTCCGACATAGCTCGCTCCATAGCCCGCTGAGCGACCCTAAACTTGTGGACAGTCCTGCCGTGAGAGTTCCCGTTTCGGCACCATACGTCATCACTGGCAGGATGCACTGATTATATAATTTGATCTTGAGACATTGTGGCAGTGGTGACGAGAGAACAGAAGACCTCTAGCTACCCGAATGCAGCTCAACCCAGCCGGATTCTTCAGTTCCTGCCTAACTGGATCGTTTGTCCCAAATTGACGTAATCCTGCACAACCACAAGATTCAAGTTTAACGAGCATGTTACTTCGCGCCTAGAGGCGACGACGTTGAGGCCCTTGAGGCTATCCAACATCCTTACCAAGTAACTATTTTAGGGATTCAAATTCAATTACAAGACACCTTAAAATGTTTTAAATCTACACCCTATTTTATGACAATAATTTTTACCACGCAGTAAGGTTTGTACTTAGCGGCCGGTTGCTGCTATATGTATACAATTATACATATATATACCTAGCGATACTTAGAGAAGAGTAAAAGCCTAATAAATCGTTTAAGGTTTTACGTTGTATTTTCCATTTAATTTAAAATTCGAAATGGTCACAATCGCACCTGACAAAGGCGAGCGCATAGCGCCGGAAGAGAGCAGTTTGGGGGCACGCCTCACTTCCGGTGGTCGTGCGTCGCTGAATGCAAATAGTCCGTACCTCGCTGGCTCGCGACGACAGGCAATATCGACATGCGGGCAACTGTACATTCACAAATGCGAAACACAGGTTTAACGACACGTCACAGTACTTGTTCGTTTAACATTTTATCGATTAAAGTGATACAATCGGTCGGCTGCTAAAACTAGAACAAACCTTGTATACTCGTATTACCTAAAATTGTATTTGGTATTATGCGTAAACAGCTTCACGGATTTGGATAAAATTCTACACAAAGAACTAAATGGTGATTTGAATGTACATATTTAGAAACTAGCTGAGCCCGCAACTTCGTACGCGTGGTATAGCGAGTAAATGTTTTGTTTATAAACTGGTAGGAATGAAACAAAATGTTACGGGAAGCTCCCTATAAATACATCAGTGAAAACCGCATTCAAATCGGTTAATCCGTTTCTTAGATTAGCGTGCACAAACGCACAGACAAACAAACAGAAATTCTAAAAACTATTTTTTGATCTCGGTAACATACTTAAGTAGGTACAACGTGTAACTATAAATATTTTTTTTTAATATTCAATGTACAGAGACACGTTACGGCTCGTTTACGATTTTATTATACTCGTATATAGTTTAGTACGCCACGTTTGAACTAGATGGCGTAATGGGAATTACTTGTTCTGAGAAAGCCTGGGGAAGGACAGTGGAACCACATGAACGAGGCAATCTATAAAGTACAAAAATAATCTCAATAAATTGTGTTTTCAATTAAATTTTATAGTTAATGTACCTAACAAGCTACCTGTAGAATGCTTAGCTAGTATATTAACAATGAAATAACAATGAAAAACAGATATTCACTCAGGAAAAATATTTTATGTATTAAACATTTATGTATAAGCAAAATAAAATAGCATTAATTTATTTATAAATAAATAAATTAAAGCAATTTTTTTAAGTATTTAAACAAAGATACTTTAAAACGCGCAGGTACTAACTTGAAACTTGTACAGTCGGGGTTCGAAAACCTTCGTCAGTTTTCAAATTAATTCCTTTATCAAGTCGTAGACTCTTAATACCTTTTGAAACTAAAGCACTAAGCAGACAACTGACAGACGTTTGAAATGAAATTTTGGCATGACTGATAATAATTGTCCTGGTGTCCTGGCAAGCAAATGTCGACTTTCAGGTGACGAACCTTTTCTTACTCTCGACTTTACCAATGGATTTTTATCAAGCGCCAACGTTAATCATTAAAGCTCGTTAATTTGTTTAAAACAAAGGAAATGTACTTTTTTTTTTAATTTATTTTTTATTAAAGATGGGTTTGCTCTTGACCAGCATCTATCCATGTAGGAAGGATGAGGCCGACGATGGAGCGAGCTCACCCATAAGATGCCTATTCACTCGAACCTTGAAAAGATTTGGGTTGTATGAGCTCGGAAATGCCGGCAGGGAGTTCCAATCCTTAGAAGCGCATCACAAAAGATGTACTTTCTGTTGAGATATCTCCTGATATTATGGAAGAGGTCTTTCGATGCGATCTATCCTTTTCAGTTCGATTGTTGGTCATCGGTTGCACTAGGCGTTGTGATTCACTCATTTAATAATTTAAAATAAGCTTACTGTCCTGCCCTGACCAATAACAGGTCACGTGGCATTTTTGCGCCATTTCAAAAGGAAGTCACGGATAATCTCCCATGTCAATGTCCGTCAGCGTTACCATAGACCCTCCGTCACGCCCGCAGCACATCCGCCTTCGCTTGCCTGATCCCGTTGTCCAGTAGCGCAATGAATTTTTTATACTCGATTATTGCCCTCCACTCCGCCTCCACTCTGGCCATTTCATTCACTTTTTACCGTCGTTTTCAGTGTAACAAATAAAATATTATTCTAATCTCATTAGATTTTATAAAGATATTCGATATGAAATCTATCAGTGTGTGCTATCTGCTATTATATTTCCAAATCATTCACCAAATTGAATAACTTATAAAATCTTTTCATTAATCATTAATCTATTATCTATTCATTAATACCTACATATAATAAACATTAAATCTATAATAACACATAAAAAAACATTAAATATTTTTTCAAAAAAACAATTTGTAATGTTTTGTCCAGTGTGTCTGTGCGTTTTTGCACGCTAATCTGTGCAACGGCTTAACCGATTTGAGTGCGGTATTCACTGTTGTATTGTAGCGAGATTCCCGTAACATAATATAGTGTTTGTTTCATTCCAATCGGTTTACAAAAGTTACGCGCTAATACCGAATACCACGCGTACGAAGCTGCGGGCTCGTCTAGTTTATAAAATAAAATCACAACAAGAAATTACAATTTAAAAGTCATGTTTTAAGGTACAGGAACGAGATAATTAAGTTAAGAAAATTAAAAAAAAAAATGTGGCCTCTTTCATTATTCGCTGGCCTTTAATATTAAAATATTAAAATTAATGCAAGCTGCTCTAACTGGCTTTGTTACGCACCTTTCTATAGGGGCACGATTAAGGCCCCTGTACACTAAAACGATAAACAATATACATAATTTGAAAAACAACAACAATATATTCACCTGATATTCACAGCTTATTTACCAGTTTGATAAATATTACCTGAAAACACTCTTTATCGAGCTCTTTTCGGTTTGCAATGCAAATCAAAGGGATCGCATTAATTAGTGCATTTAGTTTCAAATGTGGACTCAATATGCTTGTCCCCAAATGTATAAACTTTTTAAATAATTTTCATCATCAAATATTTGGTGAGTACAGCAGACCCCTTTGCTTTGAGAGCTATAAGTATTTTTTTGTATAACATGTTGTATAGCCACTATTTACCCTTAACGAGTTCAATTTTAACAGTACACAAGTGTAACTCAATTGTTTATTAATCGAAAGAGACTCGTAACAGTATTTACTCACGATTAATGTGCGGTTGCATGAAAATTAATTCCGTAACACAATGAACAAAAAAAAATGAACCATCATAGATAATAATGACTGCAAACAAAATAGCCACACTACCGACATGGAATTGCGTACAAGAATCCAGCGTTAAACAATAGCCGGCCTTGAGGCTAGACGTAGTAATCAGCGCAGAGTCCGAACACAATGTATAACCAAACTACGTATCTATACACTTATATAAGTATCTCTGTAACACTTTATACTTAGGTATGTAAACATAGACTATAAATACTTAGATACGTTGAATTCAATGTAAAAATAGCGAAAGCTTAATTTTCAACTACACGTTCGCTAAAAATCATATTGCCTAATAAATGCGCCCAAGTTAAACCACTCTCATTTGCTTATTGGGAATTTTTGCGAATCATTCACAGGTAGATAATTGAGCTTTTAAGAATAATTTCGTGTAGTAATTATTGACGAGCCCGTTGGATGAGTGGTTGGGGTGCCCGCCTTAACGCTCTGTTCCAAGGTTCGACTCCAGGTAGGGTCAACTTTGAAAATGAATTTTCCAAATTTGGCTCTGGTCTGGATTTGGAAAGTAGTGGCAGGGCACACTGCGTTTCGTGGTCATTTGGGCACCACCGTGAAATAACAGCACGTGTGCTATTGTGTTTCGGTGAGTGAGTAAGGGATGCCAGAGTCCATTTTCCTATCCAATGCCATATCCTTAATCCTACTGTAGTCGGCAGCGCACTTGCAGCAGCCTAGGCGTTATTTGTGTTATAGGCGATGGGTAGCCAGCTACCATCAAGTGGACCATTAGCCTGTCTGCCGATCTTAACATAAAAAAAACTTCTAATTATAAACAGATCTATCTATACATAAATGTATTATAAAATAAAGTCTTTTAAACCATCCAACAGATTTTGATACGGTTTTCACTCATGGAAAGAATAATAAACGAGGAATGTTACATAAAACTTACAGAAATATTTTTAAGCTATTTTTAAACTAAAAATAAACGACGCTCTGATATGATTCACAAGCGTAACCGCTGGCAATAGCTAACCGAAAGAAGTGATGCTTATAAATGAATTATATAAAAAAATGCTTATAAATGAATTATAAAGCCAGGGTGAATGGGCATTTACTGGGTAAGCGTGGTCCACCTTCGGCCGCATCTGCACCTCACATCAGGTGGGATAGTGGTCAAACGCTACCTTGATTTAATAAAAAAAAAAAAAAAGAAAAAAAAGTAATTCGTCCTTTAGTTCAACGTCAATAAGTAAACACTAAACACATATTTTCATTTATAAAATACAAAAAATTAGTGTGTTCATCTCATAAAATATTATTTTAAACAAGACAAATTCGAATTACATGTAAGTATTGAAATTGAAGTTGATTTGAAGATTATTTGGAGAAGAAGCTTTTAAAATAATAACTATTGTTTTTAAAACAAATTAAATTGTAACGATAGTGTTCAATGTTCATTGCCGTTATGAGGGGATATCATAATATCATATCGTGTCGATCTGGGGGCCACCTGTTGGCACGCGTCGTATGGACTTGACTTATTGTTTCGATATTCAACTCTCGCTTTTCGAGTTCTAAACGTTCGAGACCCCAAGGTCGGGGGCATGTCGTGATGGATTGAGACGTAATCTTTTACTCCATTTTATTCTCCCAACTGTTATTGTTTGTTATTCTCAAGCACATTTGTTCTACATTGTTTAACGAAAATCTTAAGAGTAACTCCATCGATTACCATATTTACTCTCGAGTTCCCGTCAGCTTTTAAACCCTTTGGATCATTTAGAACCACAGAGGAATCGTTGCACCGCCCCCTACTAGAGGCGATAGTAATAATAATATTCGTGCCGCGCAATTGCGCTGAGCGCATTTCAAGGCGCATTTAACAGTGTGGAGTAAATGTATCCAAAAAAGCTATAGAAATGCCACATTGTGCTGTGATTTGGTGTAATAAAGTAAAAACTATCACAGGTTCATATCACAACTTTCACAAGTAAGTAATTAAATGAAATTTTTAGTTTTTTAGGTTCCGTACGTCCGAATAAAAAAACGTAACCCTTATAGGATCACTCGTGTGTCCGTCTGTCCGACCATTCCCGCCCCCCTTATCTCCGAAATCACTGAACCTAAAATTTTGAAAAATATACAGAAATTAGTTTTCTACTTATAGATTTTAGGAAAACCTAGAAGAAGTCCATGATATTAAAATAACATGGTAACTCACTCAATATTGTGCGGATAGGTAACATCGTACGGAATCCTCTTCACACGAGTTCAACTCGCACTTGTCCCGTTTTTTTTAAAAAATGTGATTCGAGATTGTCTTGCAACACAAAACCTAAATACTGTGGAAGCCGTGCGTGTACACTGTATGGAAAGCATTGACTATATCGTCTCTAGTACGGCAATTCTTTGCTCTGTGTAGAACCTTTTCTCAGTCGGTTTATGCTAGATGTGATAAAATTTAAGGTAGTTAAAAAAAATTAAATTTTTACATAAAAAGCAACGTTGTGCCATTTTTTGGTAGATGCACTGTTACCGCTTATAGGAAGTATCGTTAAAAAAAAAAGAATAAATTGCTTTGTTTCACCCTAATTCGCCTGGTGATTGCGATTGCATGATTTTTATGTATGTATGTTTATTTTTATTTAGGTGAAATTATATATATTTGAAAAATGAAAATATATGAGTTATAACGCCTGAGACATCTTTATCGCTCTGACGACGGCACCGATTTTTTATATCCTTAGACGATCCCTCGGGAACCTAACATTTTTTCAGGAAAAAAAGTATCATATATACTATTTAATCCGGGAATAAACTATCTGTGTGCGAAATTCGTTCAGGCGTTTTTTCGTTATCGAGGAATAAACATACAAACCTTATCATTTATAATTTAGGGTAGTGATTTATATAAAATATACGTGTATTATATAAATATGTATATTATGACGTTTATATCAATCAATTTTGTGTCAAATCTAAAGATTATTTGAAAAAAATTGAAACGTCATTCATCTCTATGTGTAAGTTTTAATGCGGGGCAAATGGTATAACTATATCAGAATACTAATATTAGACAGCACTGTTATACTCCAGCCAGATCAGCGGTCAAAAAATGGTTATAACTATTTATATGTATTTCAGTGTCTATTATTATCAGTTAAGTCACTTTGTTTCGTTTTTTACTTTCGAAATGTCTCGCCGTTTTTATCTTAGCTGCTTAATACCAACGTTTAATTCAGACGGTTTCTCTTATGAGAGGGAGATTACTATCGCAATAGACATAATTATAGACTGTACGTACGTTAATAATTATATAATATATATTCTGGTACTTAAGACAAGGACTAACATCAGACCGAACACAACATTTATTAAAATAAGCGCAACCCAATAACGTATGAATTAAGGTGTAATATTGCACAATAATCTTTGTAGCTTCTCAAAGATAATCGTATAGATTAAATTGGAAAGTTTTTCTTAAATATTGTGTAGAACATTGTGTAGAACATAAATAAAGAAATAAAAGTAACCGATTAATATAGAAGTAAGTATAGAACTTAAGTATAGAACTTAATATAGAACTTAAGTATTCTTTAGTATAGAACTTAAGTTAATTAAGTTTAACTTAAGTTAAGCTTAAAAACAAATGTTACACGAAGGTTTTTATTACTGTGACACGAAAGGTTTTTTTGGACAGTAATTCACTAACTTTTTTTCTCGGAAAATAAAATTTATTGTATAAATGTGTCCGATTCAAATTTTTTAAGATATATTTTATTATGCTCTGTATTTTATCTAAGTTTTAATTTTACTCTAAGAAGTCTAATTAGGCGAAAATAACGGTTCTCTGCAAAGTATCATTCTCAAGGCTTTTTTTTGTAAACTATATACATAAAAAAAAAAAAAAAATTATGTGTGTTATTTTATCACGAATCCAAATTAACAGATTTAACAGTCAGATTCTGATGGGGCTGATGGAATCTCGCACTTAGTGAATAAAATTGTAAAAAAAAATGAAAAAAGCGTTTGAAAAACACACTCCTGTTAACAAAATATTGTTACGACTAACTATGGAACGTTCTGGAAAAAGCGTTCACCCTATCAATGGTAGCCACGCTTCTTCCCGACTAGTGCCATTTCTGAGATTAGCGTGCACAAACGCACAGACAAAAATTCTAAAAACTGTTTTTTTTTTACCTCGCTAATATAAGTACAACGTGTACAAATTGTTTTTTTTTTTTTTTTTTAATATATAATGTAACAGATACGGCACGCTTACGATTTTAATACGTATCAATACTTCATAGAGGTAGGTACCTAATATACTTATATGAATAATCGACTTTAAATGTCGTTTCTTTGTTTACAGGTAAATAATTTAATTATATTTTTGTATGTATATCATGTAAATATTCGATTTTGTGTAAATATTAAAATATTAAACTTTGTTAACAGAGCAACGCAAGTCATATTTATTTAAAATTTTTAAATAGTCTTAATATGTATAGATAACATAGATTTATAGGTATTATGCTATGACCGTGCTCTTGTGAGTAAACAAACGTTCTGTGAGTAAACTGTTGAACAAGATTATCATCGTAAAAACTACCTTACATTTGTTCGTACATAATCAAAGCACTGTTATTATCACGTAGTAATACAGAAACTGGTGGAAGTATAACAGTAATTTTATTCCAATGTCGTGAGAACGGTCGTTGTGCAAGGAGCTGTAAGTTAACCGCTGAACTAGTTCACAGATTAACTTTAATCTTAACAACAATCATTAAGATCGTGTAAGCGGTAAACCACGATCATAGATAACGACTGTTGCGTAAAAAGCTGAGGCCATTTTAATTGTTCTACGTGAATTATCGTTGTAACATTAAAATCTTAGTGAATACGGTATTGTATGTACGCTTTACGATCAACGATCAACCACCGTTGTGCTCCGTAATTAAAATCCA
Organism: Bembecia ichneumoniformis; assembly: GCA_910589475.2. Classification (NCBI taxonomy): domain Eukaryota; kingdom Metazoa; phylum Arthropoda; class Insecta; order Lepidoptera; family Sesiidae; genus Bembecia; species Bembecia ichneumoniformis. The sequence continues at coordinate 3,010,800 of OU342531.1, forward strand.
AAAGCGTTTTTTTATATGTTAAAACTGGCAGACAGGCTGACGGTGCACTTGATGGTAGGTGGCCACCGTCGCCTATAACGCAAGCAACGCCACAGCTGCTACAAGTGCGCTGCCGACTACAGTAGGATTTAAGGGATTGGATAGGAAAATGGGTTCTGGCAAGCCTTACTCAATCACCGAATAACAAGAGCACACGTGCTGTTATTTCACGGTGCTCTTCTGTAAGGACGTGGTTGCTGCCGCCAGACGGGCTGCCCAAAAGCATTGTGCAAAAGCGTGAAGACAATTTCTGTAAATTATGAATTGAATGTAATCTATATAATCGAATCCGCCAGCATTCCAGTAGCTTTCGTGTCTTATATATTTATCAAATAAACTTATTATTATTATTCACTTATTTACAAAAAAAAACAAACAATATAGATAATAAAAAACTTAAGAATTCCGCAGATAGTGGGGCGGGACCCAAGCTATCGGTGGTTAGGGCTGCAGAGTGAGGAACTTTCTGACAATACGTGCCGTGTCAAGAAGTACCACCTTCTGTATCTGTCCCTTGACCTAGCCAGTGAGATCCTCTTAATGTGTTGATCGAGGCTCTTCGCTATAAGATCGTTCGCGGAAACGACTATTGGGGCGATATTTGTCGAATCAACATCCCACATGACGGTCACCTCGTGAGCCAAGTCTATGTATTTGGTAAGTTTGTCTTTCTTGGCTTTCACGAGATTTTCGTTATACGAGACAGCCATGTCACCAAGGATTGTCAGGCGGTGTATTATTATTATTATTATTATACATATTATATTTATTTCTCTTAAGTTTTAAATTTCTTACAATATAATTACGAAAACAATAAATATTATAAAAAACCTAAAACTAGAATTCCGCAGGTAAGCGGTAAGGCCCAAGCTACCGGTAGTTAGAGCTGCATAGTGAGGAACCTCCTGACAATACGTGCCATGTCAAGAAGTACCGCCTTCTGTATCTGTCCCTTGACCCATCCAGTGAGAGCCTCTTGATGTGTTGGTCGAGGTTATATTATTATTATTATTTGTAAACGTCAGAAAGCAAGCTGATGGTCTACTTGATGATAGATGCTTATAACGCGAGGGGGACAAATCAAGACGACAGAATTAATGTAAGTTCATTGCCAATGTTTATCTCTATGGAGGAGTCTTTCTACTTCGAGTCTTCCTAAACATTAAGTTATTACAATAGCTCTTCGTTTCATAGCCTTATAAATTTGACTTTGGGATTTGTAGTTACCCAGTTATGTTCTGACTGCGCCCCTTAACAGAGAATACGAACGAACACACCTTTCTGCCAAATCAAACAGTGACTAATTTAATAATATGTATCATTTATTTCAAATTAAATCTTTCATTGCTTCCAATAATCCAATAATGGGTCTTTCAATTACGAGCACACAGAAAAATGTAGGCATATATTTTAATTGCCGCTGAGTATTGTTTGAAAATTTATATTTGCTTTAAGAGTGAAATCTGTAACAATCATGTAACGAACCACGTTTTATTAATTGAAATTGTATTACTGTGTTGTATTTAATTCAATACTCTCACTTTGACAAAGCATTGAATCTCCACTATCACTATTAATTTAACAATATAAATCACGTTTATAATGTGTCAATTTTAGAATGAGTTTAGAATAAAGTTAATCTTTGTCCTGGATTACACCACACACATGGGATGCATTCACGTAATATATGATACAACTACTTGGACGATCTTGTAACAACAACAGTTCTGAAATTATCAATGTCGCGAGCGCGGAGTCATTGGGAGGCTTGAGGACAAAAAATTTAAAACCTCAATACAAGTTAATAGAATTTATTTCTATGGAAATACTATAAACATACGCTTCAAACTGGATATTCCATTTCTTATAGATTTGATCTAATTGCACGTAGGAAATCTATCTGAAATTCGATAAGTGAGATTACAAAACCGTTCTCGGATCGAATCGCGGTGAAATCGAGAATGCACTCGATAGCTGGATGCGAGTGAAACCGTACACTATGCGACTTCCGTCCGCAGTATGTTAGATATCCGATAACCAGCCGGCAACGTACGGTTGCGGTTCAACTTGTCCAATACATTCACAATTATATACCTCCACATGCATCATGTTTTACGTAAATAGATTACATTTGCGTAACACAGGTAAAATGCTTCTGCTTTTATGAAAATTATTACTTCTCTTAAAATGTAGACTGTTTAAGTTTCCAGCTCCAATTAATGATATCTGTGCTAATTTTGCAAAAGTGAAATCACCCGAAATAGATGAACAAATGGCTAATGATCTACTTGATGGTATGTCACAAGCAACGCCCCAGAAAGGATGAAAGTGTGTAGCCTATTAAAATGGGATAATTGTAAGAGATTAAGACGAAGATAGAAAGAGATACGCTGATGTTCTCTAATTACGTATCGAAAGACACCGTAATTTAACGGTCCTCTGCAATGAATAACAGCTGGTTACTGTCATCACACGGCGAGTAGAACTGCCCAGTTATAACTGCGAAGCAAGAAGTAAACTGCTTTTTCTTGGCCCTGTTATTTGGATGAAATTTGACACACAGATAGACCATATTCTGACTACCCTCTCTTAGAGGAGATTTGAATTCAGTAATGTGATCAATTAGGGCATTAGGGCAGAATTGTCTGTATGTGAAAAACTCTGCTCTCGCAATTCAGACGAACAAGTAGCTATTGTACAAATGAATAATTTTGCAAAGTAAAGTAAAACAAGAACTCTATAAAACTTTATTGAAGGTAATAAAAATGATAAATGTTTGCCGAGACTTCAGTTCGGAGTGAACTGGTAGAATCGACGAAAATGTCAAAACGGAGACGGTGGTGATTGAACATTGTTCATAGCTAATGATAATGAACGCTTTTACAATTTGTGAAGTAAAACCACTAGACTGAATAAATTAGTTTCTAAAAATACTGTCACTATGTCTTGATTAACTAGTAATTCTACACAGATTTTTAGATTTTATTGTAGCAATTTCACCATTGACAACCAATTTGATGGTAGATGATTATCGATGCAACACTTACCTTCGCGGGGGGATATAATCGTTTTGTGGTAGTGGAGTACCACCAGATCCTTCACTGACAACTTACCAATATTAAATATGAGTAAAGCAACAGTCATTCTTACCTGTGAACAATAAAATAATTCATTAAATTTTATCAATAGCTATCTATTGACAATTATTATATATATTTATTATTTTCGTGCATTGTATGGCGCTAAACCAAGCACCATGACGGCCCGTTGGATGAGTGGCAAGAGTGCTTGCCTAACGTCTCAGGGGCCCCGGGTTCGATTCCCGGCGGGGTCAACTTTGGAAATTTTAATGTTATTTTCAAAATTGACTCTGGTCTGGATTTGAAAAGAGTGGTAGGGCACCACTGCGTTTCGCAGTCATTTGGGCAGCCCGCCTGGCGGCAGTAACCACCTCCTTACAGAATACCGCCGTGAAATAACAGCATATACGTGCTGTTGTGTTTCGGTGAGTGACTAAGGGATGCCAGAGCCCTTTTCCTTATCCCCTCCTAATACCTTATCCAATCTTACTGTAGTCGGCAGCGCACTTGCAGCAGCTGTGGCGTTGCTTGTGTTATAGGCGACGGTAGCCAACTACCATCAATTGGAACGTCAGCCTGTCTGTCGACCTAAACATAAAAAGAAAACATATTATTTGATGGTTCCATAGTCGTAGGTTAACAGAAATTGAATATTTTGAGTGAAGTCGGCCAGAATCAGTATCCCAGGCCTATTTTGAAAAGTACATTTCCAGAGTTCCATGTTCCATGATCAGATAATGCCCAGCGCCAAACGTTACAGTAAGGAAAATCTGACAATAGGATTAATAATTTTAATGTATTCGTACTGAGAGAATAAGTTTACAAAAAGAATAATATGCAGGAGGGGAGTAAGTTTGCACATTAGTATTTCTAGTATTATTTCCATTAAATAAGAAAGTGACTTGTAACTCCCTCGTCGAACGAGAGCGACAGAAAGTAAATTAAGATACTTACAAAACGTACGAATTGTACGACAAAATAGTGCTACAACACGTGTGCTCTTAAAGTTAATTTTAAAACTAGTAATTTGTTGATAATATAGAAATAGTGTAAGCACTTAAAATATATTTCATGCATCGTGTAAACAACTTCAGTAACACCTATGCGATCAAAGCTCATTGCCAGTGAAACTAGTTCAGCCTTGATTTGTATTTGTTTTGGATGCAGTAAGCCAATGTGTTACAAATTTAATTGGCTGGTATTCGCACACGATCTTAATATTTAACACCTATTGATTGGAACCAATTGGTGGAACTGCGTGTAATATACCAAACATCACACTCGTACATCTATAGAAAATGTATCATGTTTACACCACTATAATGTAGTAAGATAAAAGATTGAAAAATGTATATAAAAAGATAATGAAAGTGAGAAGAAAGCTTGTTTTTTTTTAAAGTGAGGTACACGAGGCACAAAGTAAAGATGCACTTAGGTAGCTTTTTGTTTAGAGAGAGCACGCGCTTTTATTAGCATGCATCAATCTTTGAACGGTTTCGGACCGATACTGACTCACAAGTAGAAGTGTCCTCGTTTCATACACTCTTTATTTGTTTGTGAGAGTCCCCGTGGGATGAAATTCGATTTAAATTTGATCAGCAGAGAACAGCTAATGTAGACTTTAAAGTTTAAAAAAAATTGTTAAGGGGGAGACAAACTCTAAATACTAAAAATATCCATTGTTTAATGAAGATGTTACAAGAAATGGACAAGGCAATTCCTTTGAAAAAAATATATATTATACTTAAACATGTGAAGAACCAATTGTATTAATTAGAATTTTCGTTAAAGTAATAGAAACTCCACAAAAAAAGTTAGAACACAAGAAGAATTTGACTGTTATTGAAAATTCTCTCGAAAACGGCTTATTGCACGCATATGAATCCTGTACCTGTTAATAAGTTAATATCAGATTAAAAAATTGTATTAATAAAAATTTTTATTTTATGTATTGTTCTAATGGTAAAAACAAAAAAACACCATTTCTAGGCCTGTTGAATTGGATCCGCCGCCAGCGAGTTCTATAGTAAATGTCATTTGCCTCAGTGAAGCCCTTAATGAAAAGAACTATCTTCTAAAATCATCATCTCAGCCATATAAGTACATGTCGGATACAAGCGTCCTCTGTAATTTCTAATAGGATTAATAAAAAGCAGCCTGGATCCAGAGTCAAACCACGGTCTTAATTTCTCTCAAAAAATTTTTTTTTTTATGTTAAGATCGGCAAACAGGCTGACGGTCCACTTGATGGTAGGTGGCTACCGTCGCCACAGCTACAGTAGAACTAAGGATAAGGGATTGGATAGGAAATGGGGCTCTGACATCCCTTACTCACTCACCGAAACACAACAGTACACGTGCTGTTATTTCAAGGTGGTCTTCTGCAAGGGGGTGGTTACTGCCGCCAAATGACTGCGAAAACGCAGTGTGCCCTGCTACTACTTTCCAAATCCAGACCAGAGCCAAATTTAAAAAGTTAATTTTTCAAAGTTGAGCCTGCCGGGAATCGAGCCCGGGAACCCTCCTAACCACTCATCCAGCGGTAGATCTAACATAGTGTATTACATGCAGACCCTGTTTTCAGCAAAGCATAAATTAGCGCTTGTTAAGTTATTTCAAAATTAGAATATATTTTAATCATATTAAGTTTTCACAACTCATTAGGAAGCCTTTTTATACACTTGCGGCAATTTGAAGCTATACCTATGCAAAATCGTCAAATAATTTTATTTCAATTTGAATTTTTCGTGTTATCTGAAAAGAAAAACTCTCTTGTATTACCAACAAATTAGCCGTCTCCGGGCGCAACTTCGACTTTTCCTCGTTTATCTTAAGAGGAAAAAAAAAAGAAAAAAACGACGAGTGACTGTAAAATTTCAACGGTAGCTGTTTACGTCCGACCTTTTTTTACGATGTTGTTAACTGTTGATTCTTTTTAAACATCTGTGCTGGGAACTGTAAACTACATTGTTCGCGGTTGACGACTAAAATGACGCCTGCGACCAACCGCTTGTGGCTCACATATTTCACGAGTTAATCGTTTCTTTTTTATTTCATATCGATTAAATGTTATACTTAACTTAATGGGAACATTTTGAATGATTAATAAATTATTCTTAATTTTTTTTACGTTAAGGCAGGCTGACGGTCCACTTAAGGTGGCGCTGTACGAGCGTGGGAACTCAGTAATAGGTATTTGGGAGAATTTGTTGTCTCAACTTACTCTAAAGCGAATAACCGAAGACAGAATGCGACGCAACACATTCGCGCCATTTATTCAACTCGCGAAAATAATAAAACATACGCCAGCAGTTCCAATATTTTAGAAAAATCTTTATACATGGCAGCTATTGACATTACAATTTCAAATATACATTATAGGTAGAGTGTTTCCATGTAAAAACATTTTTGGATTTTAGTCAGTAATTACAAGAATTCAACGAGCGTAAAGGTCACAAATTTTGCACATTTTAGAAATTAATTATATTATGCAAACCTTCATATTATGTCTCAGAAATGTCATGTTTTTTTATGTATTGCTATGACCTATAAAATTAATGAGTAATCATGGAATTACGTAGTATGGAATAAGTAACTTAGGGCTGGCGCGCCTGAGTACCAGCTGGATCCATTTGACACCTTACAGCGTCTAATGGTTCGAATTGTTGACGATCCAATGCTCATACAGCAACGATTAGAACCACTTAGTTTAAGAAGAGATGTAGCCTCTCTTTGTGTGTTCTACCGGCTGTACAATGGTGAGTGCTCGGATGAGTTGTTCCAATTAATGCCTACCTCAAACTTTTGCGCGCCATAGATGCGAAGGTCATCCGCATTACTTGGATAAAGTGCCGCTGCGCACAGTTCGGATGAGCAGAAACTTTATCCCATGGACGCGCGATCTTTGGAACAGTCTCCCTTCTAAGGTGTTTCCATCTAGCTACAATATGGGTTTCTTCAAGCGAGCAGTAAATAAATTCCTGCAAGGTAGGCAGCGCACACGTACCTAGGTGTTGCTTGTGTCCATAGGCGTAGCCATCTACCATCAAGTGGACCGTCAGCCTGTCTGCCACCTTTTAATAATAATAATAATAAAAAAAAAAAAAACCGCTGCTGACAACTGTCAAGTCCATTTCTTTCTATTTTAATTTTATAATGTTATCTATTTGATTATACAAGGTTTATTTGGATACAATTTAATATAAATATGAAATAGATATGTGTAAAATAATAAATTACAAAGAGGAATACCTATTTATCAAGATATCAGTGCAATATAAATACGGGACCAAAATGTCAAAATGACACCTCACTATTGTGAAATATTAATATGAAATTTTAACACGAAATTTGATCGATGCTACTAAGAAAACGGAAAGACAGAGCGGAACAAAGCGCACGCCCACCACCACTGCCCGTCTCGTCGTCTCCGTGCTCCTCGGCGGATGAGTTTTTAACCGCCGACGACAAGAGCACGTCGAGTGACGATGACGGGCCGACGCCGCCTTCGCCGCCACGAAGACCTGCGCGACGAGGACGACCACCGCTGCCGGCAAGCTTGGGGCCTGCGAGGCCATCCGCCTCGCGCCCGGCCCCCGCTACCGGTGGTGTAGTGCGCCGCATGCGATGGACTCACACCATGAATGAGAACTGCATGCGCGCCTATTACGGGGCTACAGAGGGAGCAACTAACCTGACGGCGTACCGTGCCAGGATGCTGTCTCTGTTTCAGGCCCTTGAACCAGCCGTCACCGTCACCGCCCAACGACTTTCGGATCAAGTGCGGGCTATTCAACGGTGTCAACTGTTGGAGCAGTCTGTACTTGATCGGCTACGCTTGGACTCACTACCTGCTCGCACAACCTCTGCAGCGACACAGGATCTACGCGCTGCGCTGCCGTTACCGGAATCGGCTAGTATTCCGATATCGGCGGCGCTTCTCACCGATCCTGTTGACCAGGAAAATTGTGCGAGCACTAATGTAAGTACTGAGACGAAAGAGCAATTGAGGAGGGCTTTGGAAGAGGCGATCTCCCGGTATCACACCAAGCCTAATGACAGGCCCCGTCTACCGCGTTTGCCAATGCATAAACAAAATATTGCATTGATGGGAGCCCTGAACACTCTGCTGGCACCATACATAAAGGCCAGCAGAGACTTAACTGATACGCACTCGATTTTGTACTGTGGGGCCATTGCGGCGTGCCGCGTTGCCCGTGTCAAATTTTTGAACTTTGACCGAGCAACTCGTGACGCCGAGGATGTCCCTGCATGGCAAGTGCGAATCGAGGGACGTATCAGTAAGTTCAGGACTCTCATAGCTAAACTTATTTCCTTCTGTAGGGGAAACACTAGACCCCGAGTAATGCGTTTCGTTGCCCAGGCCTTTGTAGGTACAAATATAAAATCAAAAGACTATTTAACCTGGGCAACGGAACGCATTGACTATTTTAAACAAAAAGTTTATGCGTTGGCAAATCGTGTGAGACGATATAAAGAACGGGTGCATAGATACCGACAGAATCGTCTCTTTCAAAGTGACCAAAGAAAGGTGTACCGAGATTGGGAGAGAACCAATCAAAGTGTGAACGTCGGACATCCACCTGACCCAGAAGTTATGTTGAAGTTCTGGCGTGATATCTGGTCGGTGTCCGACGAGCATACTGAGGGTGATTGGATATCCATTGTCGAGCAAGCGTGCGAATCTATCACAACCATGAAGGCGATTAATATCAGTCCCACAGACGTAAGTTGTGCAATCCGTTCTACCCAGAATTGGAAAAGTCCTGGACCGGACGGATTGCACAATTTCTGGATTAAAATGATTCAATGTTCGCACGAGTGCTTGGCAATGCAATTCCAAAAAGCCCTAGAGTTGGGCACTCTCCCAAACTTTTTAACAACTGGTATCACCTTTCTGCTCCATAAGTCTGGTAGTACCACTGAAGCTAAAAACTACAGACCCATCACATGCTTACCTACCATCTATAAGCTACTTACATCTATTCTGAGAACAAAAATTAATTCGCATATTTTAGAAAACAATATTTTGGACACAGCTCAGAATGGATGTAAGATTGGGTCCCGTGGTACTAAGGAGCTCCTCCTCATAGATATGACTATTTGCCAGCGTGTCCGGCGGAACAGTGGCGCCCTCTCGGTAGCTTGGATTGACTACCAGAAGGCCTATGATTCGGTGCCCCATTCGTGGCTGAGAAGGATATTAGAGTTATATAAAATAGATACGACTCTGAGATCCTTCTTAGCTATGTGTATGGGGCAGTGGATCACGGTCCTTCGTCAACCTGGATATCGGGGGAGCGACGCTGGTTTGCGGGACACGATAAAGATAGAACGTGGCATCTTCCAGGGGGACAGTTTGAGTCCTTTGTGGTTTAGTCTAGCTTTAAATCCTCTCAGTACTCTGCTGAGAAATTTAAAGCTAGGCTATAGGCTACGGAGGGGGGGAGAAGTCATTTCTCATCTACTGTACATGGACGACCTTAAACTATTTGCACCGAAACCCAAAGACCTGTTAGAGTTACTGAAAATAACTCAATGTTTCAGTAACGCAATCAGGATGGATTTCGGTGTAGATAAGTGCGCGGTCATGCATGTTCAGAAGGGGAAAGTCGTAAATTCTCCAAATTTACAACTTTCAGATGAAATGTCTTTTAAATCCCTCTCCGAAGTTGAGACATACAAATACCTTGGTATGTCACAGTCATTGGGTATTAGTGATAAAGATATAAAACAGACAGTGAAGACGCGTTTCTTTGGCCGCCTGACAAAAGTTCTTAATAGTTTTTTATCAGGAGGTAACAAGGTACGCGCCTTCAATGGCTGGGTTATGCCTTTACTCACTTACTCCTTTGGCATACTAAGGTGGACTCAGACTGAGCTCGATGGCTTAGACAGGAGGGTTCGTCAATTGCTCACAGCGCATCGCATGCTACACCCACGCTCATCGGTTATGAGACTGTACATCCCACGGAAATTGGGGGGTCGCGGTTTTTTAAACGCCAAGAATCTCCATAACCGTGAGGTGTACAGCCTTAGGGAATATTTCCTGAACCACGGGAGTGGTGTACATCGCGACGTTGTAGCAATCGACAAAAACTTCACGCCACTATCTCTGGCAAACGGGAACTGGCGCAGGCTAGTAGTTTTAAGCACCGAAGATCGTAAGAGTGTATGGAAGGGCAAGGAGCTACATGGGCGATTCTACAAGGCCCTGACAGGACCTGAAGTGGATTCGCTCATGTCAGTGAACTGGCTACGTTTCGGTGACCTCTTTGGGGAAACTGAAGGTTTTGTCTGTGCAATTGCGGACGAAGTTATTAAGACGAACAATTACCGGAAATATATCCTGAAGGACGGTACGGTCGACATCTGTCGGGCATGCCACCGTCCTGGAGAGACACTCAGGCATATTATTTCCGGTTGTGCTCATCTTTCTAACGGCGAGTATTTGCACAGACACAACCAAGTAGCCAGGATCATTCATCAGCAACTTGCCATTCGATACGGTCTTATCGAGTCTGAGGTGCCGTACTACAAGTACGTGCCTGCGCCCGTTCTCGAAAATGGTCATGCTACGCTCTACTGGGATCGCTCCATAATCACGGACAGGACTATTGTCGCCAATAAGCCTGACATCGTGGTTATTGACCGATCCCAGCGCCGGACGATGCTTGTCGACATCGCTGTTCCGCATGACGAAAACCTCGTGAAAGCCGAAAAAGAAAAACTTACCAAATACATCGACTTGGCTCACGAGGTGACCGCCATGTGGGACGTCGATTCGACGATTATCGTCCCGATAGTCATCTCGGCGAACGGTCTTATAGCGAAGAGCCTTGACCAACATCTTAAGAGGCTCTCGCTAGATGGCTGGATCAAGGGACAGATACAGAAGGCGGTACTTCTTGACACGGCACGAATTGTCAGGAGGTTCCTCACTCTGCAGCCCTAACCACCGGTAGCTTGGGCCTTGCCCCGCTATTAGAGGACACCTAATTTTAAGTTTTTTATAATATTTATTGTTTTTATATACATATATATTGTAAAAAATTTAAAATTAAGAAAATAAATAAATAAATGAATAATAATAATAATAAAAAAGTAAGCTGTTCGAGTCGCCTATAAGACAAGGAACGCCACAGGTGCTGGCAAGTGCGCTGCCGACTACTGTAGGATTAAGGATAATGGATTGGGCAGGGTTAGGGGAATGGGCTCTAACATCGCTTACCCACTCACCGAAATACAACAGCAAACGCGCTGTTTTTTCACTGTGTTCTTCTGTAAGGGGGTAATACCTACTGCTGCCGCACTGCGAAACGCAGTGTGTCCTGCCACGACATCCGTCCATGTAAAATGTAAACATAAGTAGTAATATATTGTTATGACTCACCATGGAACGTTCTAGAAAAGTGTTCTCGTCTGTCAACAAATCTCGAAAGTTCCACCCTAGAATAGAAGTCACGCCACTCTCCGGTTATTGTCAAGGGAAACTGGTCCTAATGTACACAACATAGAGTTCACATTCAACAGAAATAGCGTTCCCGAACTTTCAATGACCTTGTTTACAGTACATGTTTACAATACTTGTTTACTTGTATTTGTTTATTGTTTGTTTGTAGTAAATTCGAGATAGATCTAGACGGAGAATATAATTAGGAGAGTGGCGAATTGGCGACACAGTTCGACTCTGCGATTCGAAAGCGATACTTCGGAACCTTACCTGCGGAATCATTGACGACTTTTGGCAAGTTTAACGGTTTTATCGAACAAGTTTAGCCCTATTGGAAGTAATCTTGGTTTGTGGCAATAAATAGTTGATTTTTGCCCTTACACGGCAGTTTGACTCACCCTACACGTAACAATATTTTAATATAAATCTCTAAAACCAAAAATACGTAATCTTTTATTTGTGTAACTAACTCTCGCATGCAAACATGTTTAAATCGGAGTCAAGGGCTCCCGGCTCCGATGCTATTCTATTAGGTGATGATCGACATCTTCGTGGTGCTTTTTCTGAAATGTGTTAATGAACTTTACGACTTTGTTTAGGCAAGGGAAGATGCACGAGAATGTTTCTTTTTTAATGAGATACAGACATGGGTGTTTTCAAGGTTTTTTGTAGCTTCGTTTCTCCAATACTATCCAAATAAGTGTTTTTTCTATTTTAGTTTAATGCATACTAGCTTTTGACCGCGATTTTGTCCGCGCCCTTTTTTCTAAAGTGTTAAAACATTTATTTATTCAATCTTCATCCATACTAATATTATAAACGTGAAAGTAGGTAACTCTGTTTGTCTGTCTGTCACCTTTTCGCGCCTAAACCGCTGAATCGATCGTCATGAAAATTTGCATACACGTTGTCACGGATGCAGGAAAGGATATACAACAATACTTTCATCCAGAAAAAAAGTACTGTTCCCGAGGGATCATCTAACGCCTGGCAAAGCTATAACTGCAATAAAGATGTCAGGCGTTTAAAGCAATGAGTTTTTTTTAAATTTTTGAATGTTATTTACAAAATCTGAAATATTCCCAGGAAAGTACTGACATTAAGAAAGACTTTTATTATCAAAATCTCCAAAGTGTAAGTTAAAATAAAAAACGGTCGGATTTTGAACGATGTCCTTTAAGTCCTGTCCTGTGATTTTATTTATTTGTATTCTAAACCAATTTAAAAAAATTGCATTTTAACTGTACACATTTCGAAGAAGAAAGAAAGAATTTTTTAATGCAAAATACCGAATGAGGATTTATGTATTGTAATGTACATAAAAACGAAGTCTCACGTCTATGCAAAGATGAATTATAAAAAAGTAATTGGTTTATTAGATTAAAGACGGGGTAGATTGATTTTCGCACAACTAATTTCCCCTTTCACTGCATCTCCGGCTACAGGAGCGGAAGCCTTAATCGCCTCTAGCACCGATACAATTTAAATCGAAATAAAACGAGCAAGACAAATCGATCTCTATCGTATCGAGAGCAAATCGGACGACTAAAGACGTTCCATCGAGTGGAATGCTCCGAGCGATTGAAAATACTTGTGTCTGAAGTTGGGGCGGGAAAAAAGTTAATTGACGCCTTTTTTGTCGCTCCAATGTGCCGTTACATCGACAACTAATCTCTCTATTCTCCACCGAAACATCTCACCTACTTTCAATAGGTGATTTCAGCAACAAACTGATTTACAATGTTTTTATAAACTGAATTAATTTAACGGCACAAATTTCATCTTATCTCAATACCTTTCATTTTACCGATATTAAATTGATGAGTTAAATAAAAGGACTCGCGTAGAATTTTTGTCCGTTGACAGAAATACTCAGCGTCTGTCCCTTAATGAGAAGAAATGATTTTGACCGAGAATTAAACTGTCAAAGATAATACTTCTTTTTTTTAATGTTAAGATCGGCAGCTCACCTACTTTCAATAGGTGATTTCAGCAACAAACTGATTAACAATGTTTTTATAAACTGAATTAATTTAACGGCACAAATTTCATCTTATCTCAATACCTTTCATTTTACCGATATTAAATTGATGAGTTAAATAAAAGGACTCGCGTAGAAATTTTGTCCGTTGACAGAAATGCGCAGCGTCTGTCCCTTAATGAGAAGAAATGATTTTGACCGAGAATTAAACTGTCAAAGATAATACTTCTTTTTTTTAATGTTAAGATCGGCAGACAGGCTGACGGTCCACTTGATGGTAGGTGGCTACCGTCGCCTATAACACAAGCAACGCCCACAGCTGCTCCAAGTGCGCTTTCGACTTCAATAGGATTAAGGATATGGGACTGGTGTTAGGGAAATGGGCCCTGCCATCCGTTACTCACTCACCGAAACACAACAGCACACGTGCTGTTATTTTCACGGTGGTCTTCTGTAATGGGGTGGGTACTGCCGCCAGACGGGCTGCCCAAACGCAGAGTGCCCTGCCATTTATTTGTATTTGAAGTACAAAAAGACTAGAAAATATCCATCACAAAATTGCGAAACGTGGGCGACTGAAAATGTCCGGTCTGGTACCGTCGCCTACTAAAGCATTTATTCATAGCGGACAACCTGTACCTATTACTGTTTACTGCCTTTTGAGTTATAGTGTACAGTAGTCATCCATACGTTTCATATAAGTACTTACGACAAACGGCGGACTTTTTGTCCGCGTGCAAAAAATTCGCGTCTGCGCTGAGTTAAATTAGATCAGCACGACAAAGACTATTGTTGAATTGATATTTCAAAATAGATTTGTCCGTAAATCCTTCGCGATTCCGTCTGTAGCTACTGAATGAGATTTCTTTTAATTGAAATTTGACATAAGGTCGAGACTCGAGTCGCGCTTAGAGAGGCAGGGACCGGGTGGATGTTTCATAAAGTCACTGAATAATAAATCATAAGCCGGCTCCTACGAATATCAAAGCGGAATCTTCAAAGCGTTTTCACTTAACATTGTTATTAAAACACCCGTGTAAATACGTCACGTTTTACCGACCATTTTACAAAACATTAATAAAGTTGTTAACTAACAAGGCGTGAGTTCAATATCATCAGAGTTTTATTGTTTTCACAAAATATTAAGTTACGATCTGTCGACAATTTTTTTTAAAACATCAGTTTTTTTTAGTGCAATTGCCGGTTTGGTCCTTTTCCGGCTAACATAATATATTCTAATATTACTAATTGACAGTTTTAGCATAATTCGTAGCGTAACATCAAGTTATGTTACAAAGAACATCGTTCAAAACCATTTTTTTATTTTAATCTACACTTTTGAGATTTTGGTAATAAAACTCTTTCTTAATTTCAGTAATTCCCTGTGAATATTTCAGATTTTGTAAATAGGGATAACATTTAAAAATTAAAAAACTGATTATTGGGACAATTGGATTTTTTAATACTTTCAAAATTAAATATCTATGAAACTCCATTATCAAATTACAAGATATTTTCCCAGTGAAATCTATAATTTCTTCTTACCTAATGGTACAAGTTTCAACCTTTAAAACGAAAATACTATACACTGATGGCCCGATCTCCATACAAAACTGATTAATCTCCTTTAGATGTAAAAAATAGAATAACCAAGTGAATAATGAGACAGTTTTGAGCACTAAATACGAAAAATAAAAAAAAAACATTTTTAGCACACATTCAGGAAAAAAGAATACTCCTTCTTACACACTTCAATATTTGTAACAATAAACAAGGTTTCTCAAAACAAATTTCTCAAAGTAGGTACCCAATATTGATGAGTTTCGGATGACATAAGGCCCGTCATTGTAAGTGCTCATTTTCATTGGTCGCACGATTGTGGCGCTGTCTCGAATTGAGCTGTAGCTAGAAGGAACTCTAATCAGGTTTAGAGAAAAGAAAACAAATCATATGATTGTTATGTAACAAAATTGAAGGTAATCGAAGGGAGAGAGTATGCATCTGGGAAGAACATAGGGTATCAATCTACTATAGTGACAACGATATGATGATAGTTAAAGTTCAGACGCTACACAGTATTCGTTTAACGGTCTTGATGCAGCTTAATCTTGATAAGGTAATGTAGTGTGATTCGGTGCTCGCGCAGTGCTCGCGAAGCGTAAATAAACGGGCATCATGACGAGAATAATTCCTAGTGTGTGTTCTGCTCACAACCGATTTTAGCAGGGTTACTTACGAATAAGTATAGATAATTACGCGTAACGCGTACCTAAATGCAAAGGAAAAATGAAAGGTAAGAAAATACAATTTGAATTCATAAAAACCATTCAAAATTTATAAAAACAATTAGAAAAAGAAGACAAATAAAAAACAAAATTTGTCTATTGTTTTTTACAGACGTACACTATTGATCATACTTTAAAAACGTTAGTAGCATGGGGACAACGGACACCTAAAAATTATGATGGGGACGAAAGACACTGTAATGTAGCTCTCTTATACACTCTGTGTTACGAAAGACACTGTCTTATACACTGTGTGTATAAGAAGGGGACGAACTCACGGGGACGAAGTGGAATGATTCTATATTAGGTGATAAAGGCCTTCTTTTTTTTTTTTAACTATAAGTTTTTATAATTTAAGCATACATATAAATGTAATAATCTAGAAATGAAAAATTACACAAATTGAGATAAAATTATTAAGTGATAATCATGACATGAGACTTAATTCGATCGTGCGCATACAATAATGGCGATATACTGTAGTTTTCGACAAAATTTGCTCGATCTGTCACCAATTAATTACACTCGTTGCCAAATTCCAACAAGTCGCTCGTCAGCGTAAAATGCAAACACAGCTCCAATCAAGGCCGATATTAATTGCTACGGCTTCTGCTTTGTCAATACAATTTTCATTGTTTTTTGCTGCCACCCGTACAATAAGGCAGTGTGGCAGCCCTGATTACATTTGCGCGTCACTGTCAACTTCAAACAAAGAGTTCGCGGAAAAGTCATCAGTCATTATCAGAACGAAGAACAATAAAACGGCAAGTCACGGTCGTTAACAGAATTTACCCCCGCAGTATAAGGGACCTGTGTCCCGGAATGTAACCGCCCCGCACAAGTGAGCCCGGGGAGTCCTCACTTCTAGAAGATTCACCAAAAGAATGTTTTTAAATCTGAAATGTCACGAGGCTGGTAAGTGGCTAAGTAATTAAGGGTAGTGGCGTGTCTTGCTCGACGTCACTCTCGGCTCTAATGAAAGACATTAATTAATAAGAGCGATTGCCTGCCGCTTATTTATTTAAGCACTTCGGAAAACTCATTTTCGCATTTACATGCCAACCAGAGTAGACAAGGTGACAATCCGGAATTTATAACTTTAATTTTAATAAAAAACTTTTGAAATTAATTAGAAACAATCACGGCAACAAAAATGACGATTATTGCTATAAAATTTGTAGAGAACATTTCCCTATCCCTTCCTAATCCCTTATCCTTAATCCTTCCATGGTCGACAGCGCACTTGTAGCATCCGTAGCGTTGCTTGCGTTAATAGGCGAGGGTAGCCAGCTACCATAAAAAAGATTACTTACTACGAAGTCCCAAGGTTTTTTTTATTTTATGTGAACGCTAATTACTTTCGGCATTTTATCTGTATTTACATTTGTTATGTTCCACTGCTGGTAACAGACCTAACATCTGCGTAAAAAGATACTTATGTGCTATGTTCCAAACATGTTCGCCCACAGCTTACGAAGATGTTAGTTTTCAGGTTTTTCATCATGTTTTCTTAACCCTTAAAACAAGTTATAACCATTTCCTAAACCACAAATGATATCAAAAGAACATAGAACTGTGTGTTATATATAATAGCACACCATATATATAGAGAAAAAAAGTTACATAAAGGTCCCTACTCAGCATATTGCTGGCATAGGCCAGCACTGATCTTCCATATGAACCCCTAGTTTAACACCACACACACACACGGTCATACACCATGCATGCACACACACGGTCACAAATATGAAATAAAATATATTTATTTAAATTTATTTGTTGTCAAAAAACACAACTGCTTGCATGAATATTGAAAACCAGTTCCCTGTCGCACATAAGAAAATATTAATTATTATTATTATTAAAATGCCCAAAAAAATTTATAAATAATAATAACAATAATATTTTTTTATATTGATATTGTAAAAACTTTAAAACTTATAAAATAAATAAATATGTAGACAATAATAATACCCAATAATAACAATAATGAACCGCCTCGGCTTTGCTCGGGGTTGAAATTTTAAAAATCTTTTCTTAGCAGATGCTTACGTTATAAAATAATTAATCTATGTTCCAAATTGCAGCTTTAATATTATTGTTATTATTATTAATAACAATAATATTTTTTATATTGATATTGTAAAAACTTTAAAACTTATAAAATAAATAAATATGTAGACAATAATAATACCTAATAATAACAATAATGAACCGCCTCGGCTTTGCTCGGGGTTGAAATTTTAAAAATCTTTTCTTAGCAGATGCTTACGTTATAAAATAATTAATCTATGTTCCAAATTGCAGCTTTCCAAATTTAGTAGTTTTGGTTATGCGTTGATAGTCAGTAAGGACAAACGATTTTATAAGTTTAGATGTCAAAATTTATAAATTAGTTTCTGAACGCTTTTGAGAATTTGGTTCGTCTCAATAGATATGACACTCTCGCACCTAATCTACTTATTCTTTTCGGCAAAAGAGAGTGTTTCGACGAAAGAACAAGATAACTTCGACGCTTGGCAGAGTATGTACTTGACATTGGTTGGAATCATAAGCCACAATTTCAGTCAGACCGACGACCGCTGACCCTACACGCACAATCAACCGTAAGGGAAATGTTCACATTCGTCAAAAGCCTTCCCACAACCTTTAGTTTTAACTCATACGACATAAGAACTACAACAGCGTGCGTAATCTACTTTTGTAAGTAGTACACGCGTCAGCCGACGGACGAGACCATTAGAGTAAATGACTTTAGTGCGGGCGCAGTTGACTGCGAAGCAGGAACCTGCGTGGACCGTTAAGCGCCGTAGGTGATTTTCGTGACTAGATCGTTGCCTGCAATTATTGTTTGTGAACAGCTAAATTAGCTACTGCAGTAAACATTTCATTGCGTGTAATTTTAGTCTGCATTGAAATCGGAGCAATCTCAGCTAGACAATACCACAGAAATTGTGCTTTAAAGTCGAATGAAAAAGCAATTATAATATTCATGTTTTCATTGTACTTAATCACAGCTGGGCTGCTGAAACGAAATAATCAGGTAAGCATACATATATGTATGTACATTTGATCATTATGACTTCGTCTGTTTTGTCTTGTGTTCTTTTAAGAAACCACACAAAGAAAGATATTTTAATGGTGAGGTATGCGACGCGGGGGGGGGGGAGCCCCGGAATGAGCGAAACGCAATGATAAGATTTGTACAAGAAAGAAAGTAGTTGCGCCATATTACTTACTAGCTGAACTCGGCCACATACGACGGCGGCCGGCGTGCGCATGGGGCGCGCGGTACTAGACACTGCTTATATATAATACTATTTATCGTAGCGTGATGTTATATAGCCTAGCCTTCCTCGATAAATGGACTATTCAAAACAAAAAGGATTTTTCAATTCGAACCTGTAGTTCTTGAGATGAGTGCGTTCAAACAAACAAACAAACTCTTCAGCTTTATAATATCAGTATAGATTCGGATTTCGCAATTGTACATGCGCAAACGAAAGACACCTGCTCAAAGTCAGAGCCCAAAAAGATTAGCGAGTATTATAATATTGTATAGACGCAGTTTTAACCATATTTAAAACGGTAAAAGTATAATCTACTAGAGTTTAAACTTTTTAGTACAGAACAGATAGTACCTAATTCTTTAGGAGCAAGTGGCGGAACGCATGTCTGATAAGCACAGCAGTGCTTATCAGTCATGGTTTCCACCAAACGAAGAAGAAAGACGATGTTCGACTAGCACTGAAGTTAAGGTGAAGATTCTTTAAGATTCTTAAGTTGCTCTTGTCCGAATAACCCCGACGGTGGTGTTGGTGGAGATATTCATATGGGGTATCTGGCACATCCATACCTATCATTTATAACGTCTGCTACATTTAGCAACAAAAATGATCAAAACAACGCAAATATTACGAAACTAGTCTCAATCTGGCACAAAAGTTTAACATTAAGAAACATATCCTTCGGAGAATCCATTTGTTATATGAAATTACTAGCGTGCGACGAAGCTTTAATCTGTATATAAATTCTTAGTACGAGTAGGAGGAGTGTAAAAGTAATAATTGTGTACTGTTAGAAGCAATTTATTTGTGACTTGTACAGTCATACAGTATTGAAAAATAAGCTCTATTTTATTTTTTACTTTGTTCGTAATTATATTACTAATTATGTTTTTAACAGTACACTAACGCAGATAGATTTGATATGTCATCGATATTATTTTATTTAAGTACCGCACATAATCATAACATTTCATAATCATAACCGTCTAATATAAATAACTAGCTGTTGCAGGCGACTTCGTCTGCGTCTCTTTATAAAAATATTACACGCTGATAATGTAGCTTTCTACAGGTGAAAGAATTTTTAAAATCGGTCCAGTAGTCTTTTAGTTTATTCATTACAAACATACAAAAATCTATATATACATACTATAATTTTAATACATTTTTAATACATTCACTCCATTTTTTTTCTTTATAATAAGTAAAGATGATCGAGCAGTGTACTTGCAACATACAATGGCGACTAAATGACTGACTAGACGAAGGCCCGGTGCTTGTCATATTGTGTAGGTTCTTATATGCTGGGTCACTTGGGGTTTCACTTTGATGAGAATAATCAATTATATTAGGTAATAGGAATACACCAAACAGCCATGTTCTAGTTGCGAATCCGTCGTCTTTATTGTCTTTGCCATATACATCATAATGTTTTACCACAGACCAACTTATTATATATTTGTTTAGATGAACAGACTAAACAATGCAAAGGCCGTGTCATGCCACGGGGTGCCGAGGCATGCCACGCCATCCCTTCAGCAACAAGTACTGTATCACTAACTCCCAATCAATCATTTTGACAAAATTTACACAACCTACTTCGGAGTAACGTAATGCTAACCAGTAGTTTTCGACGCGACACGGCTGCGTACAGAGCGAACACTCGTTCGACAGACGCGGCTTTAAATTCTATTTTTCTGAGTAGTCATTTTATTAGTTAATGAACAATGGCTGACAGCAAAAGGTATGTGATTCCAGCGTGATGGACTACATATACCCACTCACACCGCGCGCAAAGAGAAAATTATATATTTCGTACTATATAAATAGGCGTATTATTGTATAGCCGATGCAATTAAATCGTCTTCAATAGTTTGTTCCAAGTGTTGCACTAGAGGCAATGGCAATGGACCCGAAGCGAGTTGAACAACGAAACTAGTTTCAACATCACGCGATCTAAAAAACGACTGCATCAATCATTGGAGCACTTTCTAAACTCTTTGTTGGTATTGTATTTGAAGTTTGAATCCGTTGTGCGTGCTGTCCGTAATATTTGGATGTCGCCGTTTCAGCACCAAATACGACAACGGATTGACAAACTTTATGGTATAATATTTATATACCCTGATTAGTATCACTATGCAGGTAAATTTTCAAACATATGTTACATATATACATATAAATTTGTCATTTTTCCGAGCAGCGCTGAAAAAATATTAGCGTCTGTGATGTAAGTATTCCAATCGTTGGCCCGATACGGCCCAGCTTGTTTTTTTTTTTTAATTTACAATATTATATATAATTTTATAAATATTATATAATATTGTAAATATTTTTTTTTTTTATTTTTATTTTTTTATTTATTTATTTCTACGCTTACAACTATTTTTACAGGACTAAGCCTAAAGTATCATTTATTTATAATATTATATATTGACGAGCCCGTTGGGTAATTGGTTAGAGTGCTTGCCTTAACGCTCTGATCTAGGGTTCTCGGGTTCGATTCTCGGCAGGTTCAACTTTGAAAAATTAACTTTTCAAATTTGGCTCTAGTCTGGATCTGGAAAGTGGTGGCAGGGCACACTGCGTTTCGCAGTCATTTGGGCAGCCCGTCTGGCGGCACTGTTAATAGTGCGTGTGTGCTGTTTGTTGTGTTTCGGTGAGTGAGTAAGGCCATTTTCCTATCCAATCCCTTATCCTTAATCCTACTGTAGTCGGCAGCGCACTTGCAGCAGCTGTGGCGTTGCTTTTGTTATAGGCGACGGTAGCCACGTACCATCAAGTGGACGGTCAGACTGTCTGCCGATGTTAACATTAAAAAAAATGTGGCGATTAACTCATCCTTACAATAGTATTACTACTAGATACAAATTGTTCAATTCAATTTTTAAAGCATTACATGTGAGATTAACTAATGCCGAAAATTCATCGGAATAACTCCGGGTCAAGATAATTTTTAAAGAAGCTAAAAATCTTACACATGCACTTTACTGTGACTGTGGTGCAATGGCAGAACTTGATTCCGCTCCCCTGTACCACGATTGCCTTCCTAACGACTCCAAAAATAAAATTATACCTATTTATAAAAACTCGTATAAAATATGCCAATGCAATGTACCCACCAACTGTTGGTTTGACAAAATATGCTTTTACGAAGTATACTTATATGCTTCCATAAAGTTTACGACACATTATGTAGTACCTTGTAGTACCTAGATAATGTACCATAACGCAAACAGAATGTACGTATACAAACATACATACATTCAACATTAACGTCACGCACAGTGCCGGATACAGCCAGCGGGGGCCCGCAGCAAATTTGAAGGGGGGCCCATCAATTGCATTCCCTAATACAATTTAAGACTTCTTTCCAAAATCTCAACCGCCGTTAACAACTTTTATTCTGCAGGCATATATCTCCAAGCCAATCTATACATCTCGCATTGTATACAAGTACAAAAAGAAAATATAATGTGGAGTCGGAACCTGAAAACTCACGACAATATCCCATCCCACCCATAATACTGATTAAAATTACCCCTTCTAATATTTTTAATGTTTATGTAAATGTGAAGCAGTTCAGATCGGCAGACAGGCTGACGGTACGCTTGATGGTAGGTGGCTATCGTCGCCTATAACACAAACAAAACGCCACAGCTGCTGAAGTGCGCTGCCGACTACAGTAGAATTAAGAATAAGGGATTCAATAGGAAAATGGGCTCTTCTTCTTACTCAAGAAAGCTCTGAGCAAATCACGAATCAAGAAAATTTATTTAAAAACTAATTATCTAAAAAAAAATTGGACTATGAAAATTTTGTACCTAACGAGTAGGTATCTCGTACAAAAAAAAATTCTAAAATTACTGCTGCACGGTAAGCTGATCTAAGTTAAAAACTGAAGTAAATTCCGGAAACAATTAAAAAAAAACCACCAAAATCTAGTAAATATGATAAAAATTGTATATAAAAAAGACAGCTTATCATCTTATCTAAAAATAAAAGGAAATTGATTTAAAAGGAACCTATTTTCATCTTTGCAGCCCGCTTTTCGCTTCGCATCGTCCTCTTTGAAGGTTCCTCTTTTTTAAAATATGTACAGTATGTTGGTACATGAACAAAAAAAGGTTACTAAAAACTTGTGTTTCATTTTATATTAGTTCACAGCGAACGACAAAACAGCAACTGCGACTATATAAATTCAACAAAAAAAAACGACAGATTTCAATCTTAAATCAATGATTGAGACGATGTTAAAGTAGATTTATCTATTTTACTATCGATCCGGGAACCTTACAAAAAACTAAGCGCCGAGCCCTTAATAAGCAAAAATATACAAGTAATTTAACAATAACTTAACCGTTGTCGATGGAAAGAACACCCCGAGTGAGATAGCTAGGAGAAGCGGTCAGAAGATGACTTCGAAAACATATAAAATTATTACAAAAAAAAGAAAAAAAAATACATTAGTCAATGTTCGTCAGTGTTAGCATAAGACTGCATAAAAAACAAAAATTATTCTCATTGCCTTACTGTTATTTACAACGTTACCGTGTTTCGTAACGCCAATTTAAAATTCAAGAGCAAATTAGCTTCGTGTACAAATTAGTTTACTCATTAAAGATAATGACAAGATGTCTGGTGCCAAATATTTTATAATTTAAAATCTCGAAGAAAACAAATCGATCCAAATAACAATAAAATTTTAATCCACCCTTTTTTTTACTTTTTAACTTGGTACGTCTTTTATTCACTAAAAGTGACTGTTGTGACAATTAACTTGAGTTTAGTATTATATTAGATGAAAACCCGGCTTCGCTCGGGTGTAATGTGACTCATAATATGTGCACATGTAGGTACAAAATGTAGGTAGATATCTCTGTAGTTATCGGTTCTCAAGGAATATTAAAGGCAAAAGCGGCATAGATTTCGCTCAATGTTTGCGACAAGACGTTTCGTTTTACACAGTCACATGAGTCACAGTTCTTTGTAATGGCCACTTTGTTGCGACGACGTATTGAGTGGCAAGGCGTATGTGCGCTAGTATGAATGAAACGGAACGTTTATTAAACACTCAAGAAGTCACAGGTGTCAGTGAGTGACGTTTCGCTAGAGTGGCCAGTATGGCGACTTTGGCGACTGCGATTTTGTCTGTCAGCACCATTAGAATTTAACAAAATACTTGACAATCCGAATTTTGCGGATATATGTTGTCGACTCGAAATCTTTATTTTTTTATGTTTTATTATTCAGGTAAGGTTTCAATCGAGTCTACCGTACCCCTTGATGAAATTATTAATATAGATGTTAAATCAAAGAATAAATTATAAATAATCAAATGCCGGAAGCGAGAGAAAAATGAATAGACTAATAAACTTGTAAAAGCAATAAAGAAAACTCAAGATTATTATTATTTTATAGTAGTATTGCATTCACTGTACACATAAAATTTATCTTAATATAGGAAATCTATAATATAATAAAATCGTAAACAAGCCGTGTCTGTACATTAAATATTTTTTCAATAAAACAATTTGTACACGTTGTACTTATGTCACCGAGGTCAAAAAAATAGTTTTAAGAATTTTCGTCTGTTTGACGGTTTGTCTGTGTGTTTGTGCACGCTAATCTCTCAAATGGCTTAAACGATGTGAATGCGGTTTACACTGATATATTATAGTAAGCTTCCCATAACATTTAGAGTTAGTTTCATTCCAATCTGTTTAGAGTTAGTGCAAATAAAAAAAGTTACGCGCAATACCGAATACCACGCATACGAAGTTGAGCGCACAGCTAGTATAAAAAATGAACAGTATTCATGAAAATAAAGAATCAATAAGCCCAGAAATCTATCAACCACATCTTTATATACGAGACAATAAATTTTCTTAAGATATAAAATAATAGTTCAAGTAATTATTGCCGTGTAACTGGACCGATTTGAATCAAGGAATGCGCTTGCGGCGGACGCGTTACAAAAGCAAAAAGACGCATGTAATCACTTCAACGCAGCCTCAGGAACGGGAGGAAATACAATGGACGTGAAAGTTTCACTTCGACTCTACCACGATATTTGGTTTATTTCAAATATTTATAATTTCTTATCATTTTTTTTGTTCATCAGATATATACACATGTAGATGACTGGCAGCCCGTCGGAGGCAAAAACTCTTCTTACATAAAACAAATGTGACAATTAGTGAATAAGACATTTTTTCGAGGTTAAAACACTGCGAAAGGCTAAAACGTTCTTCAAAAAAGAATTATTTTTGAGGCGAGTGCTGATTTTATGTGTAATGATGGTAAAGACTACTGCCTACTGGCAGCCCGTCTTTCGGTAGCAACCACCCTCTTTTATAAGACCATCGTGAAATTACAGCTGTATTGTGTTTCGGTGAGTGAGTAAGGGATGCCATTATGAGCGCACTTGTAGCACCTATTAATAGGTAAAACGGTACGTAACCATCAAGTGAATCGTCAGCCTGTCTGCTATCTTTAAAAAAAATTAAATGGCTAATAAGAAACTGTTGAAATTATACCTCTTATTGGCTCTCTTTAAATTAACTGGAGAAAAAAATATATAATCTATACATAAATAATAAAATCGTAAACGAGCCGTGTCTTTACATTAAATATTAAAAAAAAAAAACAATTTGTTGTTATACTCATGATATAGGTACTTAAATTACATAACATATCATCGACAAATTCACAATGAGCAACTACATGCAGACATAGAAATTAAATATTATAAGCATAAAAAAACCATAAAATATATATATTATATATGTTTGTAAAAGTATTAATTACAAACATACTATGTATGAACTAAGACAATAAATTACATTCTATACTAGTCTTATATAAAGACAAAAGATTTGTAAGTATGTATGCTTGTAATGAATAAACTCAAAAACTGAAAATTCTTTCACATATACAAAGGGGTCGGTATCAAAACGACTGGATCTCCAAAATGACTATATCTGCATAAGGACTAGCTCACAAAACGACCATAGCTGCAGAAAGCATATATCTCGAAATGACATAGTAACACGACCATCGAGCAGAAGGTCTTCGTCGTTACATTATCATTGAGTAATATTTTATAAAGAGACGCGGACGAAGAAGCGTGCAACAGCTAGTTTTACAAATAATTCTGACATTCACCTAAGTTCATACAATTTTGTCTTAAACTTTAATCTAGAGTACATAAAAATTTTAAAAGTTATGCCGACCATTTAAAGAATAGTGTTTGAACTTGAAGCGTTAATGTTGAATATTATACACAAAAAGTAAAGATTTAGTATAAAAATCGAGATTGCTTCGAGATACCATAGTAAATTTAAGGTCGTTGCACCGCAGTTCTAGTTCAGGCGATAGTGGATAAGAAACAGTCAACATGCTTCGGACAAACAAAGGATTCCACTTGTTTTGCTTTATTCCGCAACGGGCACGCTGCGTCGCTGCTTTTCCGGTCAACTTTTTTAGCTATCATTCATTGATTAAGTTGGATTGCACTTTTTAACTACCTACACAAATGCTTACACTGTATGTACTGCTTACACGCCTCGCAACGAACATTACACATGTACAAATATAAAGGGAACAAAAGACAAATATTATCTAATATTTCTGGATAATGATTTGTTGCTTGAAAACAATTTGTTGTTGGACGAGCCTGTTGGATGATAGATGTTTGGGGTGCTTGCCTTAATGCTCTGTTCAAGGGTTCCCGGGTTCGATTTCTGGCAGGGTCAACTTTGAAAATAAATTTTTCAAATTTGGCTCTCGTCTGGATCTGGAAAGTAATGGCAAGGCATACCTACTGTGTTTCGCAGTCATTTAGGCGACCACCCCCTTACAGAAGACCATAGTGAAATAACAGCACGTGTGCTGTTGTGTTTCGGTGAGTGAGTAAGGGATGCCAGAGCCCATTTTCCTATCCAATCCCTTTTATCCTTAATCTTGCTGTAGTCGACAGCGTACTTGCAGCAACTGTGGCGTAGTTTGTGTTATAGGCGACGACAGCCACCTATCAAGTGGACCGTCAGCCTGTCTGCCGATCTTAACACTAAAAAAATTCCAATATTTTTGGTACATGAAGAAAATGTGAATTTATTTACAACTGGTGACTTTTTTCTTTGGTGTGATTTTTAAAATCAACAAATTTAAAGTTGACAATATTGTTTAAAAAATTATAACGTTATAAATATTGTACTAAATCTAATTAAAATTCAACTTGAACACGAACATGACACAAACAGAAATTGTCATACAAGATATACAGCCTTATACCGGAACCACGTTGCATTATTTGTGCCGAGTCAGAGGATATGCATGCCTGCGAGGTCTTGACAAAGGCAACGTCAACATAGATAGTTATCTAGACTAGATGAAATACATCATAAGGATAACACCCGAAGCTTACAAGTTAACTGTCCATTCCTTCTGTCATGTCAGCACTGATGTCTGAGCAAAAACAAAAGTGCGCGTAATTGATGTCAAGAGGCCAAATAGTTATTGTTCAAAAAGCCTCCCCTCTCGCCGCTCTCTTACACAACACACAACACGGCTCATTAGAACCGGGCCGTGGGAAGTAGCAGGCGACTAGTGATGGTCTCGTGTCGACTACATTTATCGATGCTTTTCATATGTATGACGCTTTGTTATAGTTTAATTTTGTAGAAAAGGAATTTCAATCGAAACTCTGAAAGCGTCACTAGAAACCATCTATCTCCATATTTAAGCTTTAAATTTCGCTCAGCTCACAAGAATTACTTTTGATAAACATAAGACTACTGTTGGCCGCGGCTTTGCTGGTGGGTTAAGTTATCTCCAGCTGTAAAAGTTAAAAACAGAAAATCCGTGAGCTTCCCTGGGTTACAATTATCTCAATACCAAATTCCCAATTTTTTACCGTATCATATTTGCAATGCGAGTTTTAGTGCGAATAGTGAGATCCTATCGCAAACTACAAATCTGATAAAATCTAAAACATAAGAGTATGTGTAAGTTAGTTTGCAAACAATGCTTGCTAATATTCATTTAAATAGAAAAGTTGAGACTTGTTTCGCATTCTGAGGTCATTCAAGATTAATCTTGATAAGTGCTGGCTTCATAGGTCTCGATTACGACCGTTTCTCACGCTATGATGGTATTACTTGAATTATATTTATTGTGGCCTCGTAAATAATAGCTCGGAAACAGTATCACTTACAAATATTACGTTCTTGTGTACACGGTATCCTCATGATACTCGTAAAAATATTCAATACACATCCGATGTTTATGGAAGAATATGTAGGCATATAATTGAAGTAAACGGAATACTGAGAATGTAGTTTATTTAAAAACAAGTGCGAGTTGAACTCGCGTGAAGAGTGTTCCGTACGATGTTACCTATACGCACAATATTGAGAGATTTACCATGTTATTTTAATGTCATGGACTTCTTATAGGTTTTCCTATAATCTATGAGTAGAAAACTAATTTCTGTATTTTTTTCAAAATTTTAGGTCCAGTAGTTTCGGAGATAAGGGGGGGGGGGTGTTGGTCGGACAGACGGACACACGAGTGATCCTATAAGGGTTCCGTTTTTTTATTCGGACGTACGGAACCCTAAAAGAGATACTAGGTGGCTTTAGCGAATAATATTTTAGCACGTGTAATCACATGGACCAAATAGTTCTATATCTCTTCACTCCTTATGTATTGCATTGCACCTCTAACTAATTCACAAGGAAGTTGATTCAAGTCACTTTTCCTTATATTTCGATTTTATTTTCCATACATATG
Source organism: Bembecia ichneumoniformis (assembly GCA_910589475.2). Classification (NCBI taxonomy): domain Eukaryota; kingdom Metazoa; phylum Arthropoda; class Insecta; order Lepidoptera; family Sesiidae; genus Bembecia; species Bembecia ichneumoniformis. Next base: position 3,039,740 of record OU342531.1, read on the forward strand.
GCTGAACTTGTTAAAATTATTATTTCACTCCTTCGCAAGCATTAAAATTAATTCGCAACATTTAAATAAACAGCTATAACACAGTCATTCTATGAACGTGTTTTTGACATTTCCTTATGTCCATTGCATAAAATTTATTTCCGAAAATGTGTGGAGATTTGACCTCTGTTAAAACGGCAATAATATAATGGCCGAAGTATAAAAGATCTCAAAGGCTGACAAAAACGACACAATACGAAAAATTCTCTTTCATAATTATGCATAAAAATTATCAGTACCTATTAGTAGTTACTTTTTCTTAAAAATAATTTCTTGGTAACTAGATTTTAAGACACGTACCTAAGTACGTACTTAAAATTTAGTTACCTTTAATACATATTAAAATTATTTAGGAATGCGATTGGCAGTATTTTCTACACAGAATTTATCATCAATGGTTCGCATTTTTCCCACGGTCATAGGAAGTGACGTCACCCAGATGCCGTGACGCAACGTTTACCGATATCGACTGAAGCGAAAACTCGATATCGTGTAATCACTATCCGAGTTGCATAGAGGCGGGCGGCGGGCGGCGGTTGCGAACGACTAAATGAATAACATACGAACGGTTTGTGAATACGACTCTTAGTTTCTACATACATACGTGAGAACAGAATTTACGTTGTGCATAACTGGAACTGTAAGAGAGTATGTGTATGTAGATTTGTTGCTGTGCGTAATTACTACGTTTAGCGGCACTTAACGACGCTGCGACAGCGAACGTTACGGTGAGAGCGAATTAGTTGGGACATTATTTTAACTATAGTCGCAATAGAGTTTAGTGCATACTACTAGACGTCTAAATTTTTATGAAATTTGGCATAGAGAGCTTCAATTCTACTCAGAATACAGAACAAATCAGAAACATATAGGTGAGAAAACAAAAAATACACTTTGTTTAGATTAATTTCACTTGTAAACGAAAAATTTGCTAGCTATAGACTATATAGGGTATATTGACAATTCAAGCGAGCGCGAACGGGACAGCAAGCGTGGTCGCGGGCAAAAGCTAATATGTAAATAGGAAGGCAGAACACGCGCTGAAACGCCCCTAGCGTAGGCGTTGGAGAAAATCTCTCTGATAGCAAAAAAATCTCTTGAACCTAGCGAAGTGTTTTTGATGTAAGCAAAACTTTTGTTACGTAAAAGTCGTTAGATGGGCTCATGGTCCACTTGATGGTAGGTGGCTACCGACGCCTGCAACACAAGCAACGCTGCAAGTGCGCTGCTAACCATAGTAGGATTAAGAATAAAAGAAGGAATAGGAAAACGAGCCCTGGCATCTCTTACCCACTCACCGAAACACAACAGCACACATGCTGTTATTTCACGGTGGTCTTAGAAAACAAAAACTTTACCACCGAATAAATTCAGGCCAGATGACGACGGCCTGAATTAGAATTGCAGGATAAGTTCCCAAAGGTTATTAAAATAATGAAATGTGAAATCTAATTGCTTGTATATACATAAATATTATCATGTACGTCGCTGATGCATAACTCAGAACCGTTATGATCGTGTTAAAGTCATTGAGGTTACTCGGAAGCAAAATGTAGACATATTTTTCTTATTAAATATGAACCCTTTCATGACCTAGCCGCATGTCGTGGTTTTAGTAATCTGAATCTATACGTACCTAACGTGGTCTTGTTTATAATATTAAAACGAATAGCCTTATTAGTAGTTCACTGCAATGTTATTACGCGTTTTACATTAGTCAGTTAAATGTAGGGTCGTCCTCAATTCCTCATTGTCTCTCATTCGTAATCGCTTTTCCGTACACTTGAAATGGGCTAATTATTAATAATTTTGTTTGTTTGCAAATTTTACTACTTGTTAATTGTAACATACAAAGTATGTTAGTATGATTATGAGTACGTCGTAATTGCCTATAGGACAGCAATTAGTATAATTTTTGTTGTACGTGCTGTTGGTAAAACCTATACAAATGTACAGTAAACTAGCTGAGCCCGATACTTCGTACGCGTTGTATTCAATACTAGCTGAACTTGGCCATGGGGTGATGGGCCATGGGCCCATGCTGCGCATGGGGCGCGCGGTACTAGACACTTCTTCTTGTCCTTTAATCTTCTTCTAACCGTGGAGACGCTTACGGTTGTTCTGCGAGCTGCCTGGAGCTGCTGTCGCAACTCAACAGCATTAGAGAACCGATTTCTCAATGACGTCGTCACGAGAAATCGGTCGTCTCTCATCGAGGTGCATCGATGTCTACCGAAACCATGCCTCCGAACGAAGCCACCGGTCTCCAGGAACCGCTGGTACACTCTCCAAACCGAAAAACGGCTCAAATTGAGTTGCCGAGCGACATCACACTGTCGCATCCCTGATCGCAGCAGTGCAACCACTTGGGCGGCTTCATCAGCTGTGGTATCCATCTGGAAAGTTGTTTTTCTTGCGGAAGTCCTTCTTGTGTGTCCTCTTCGACGGTTAGTGAGCGAATGACCGCGAACGAACCCGTATTGACCTTTTTATACCTACAACAAGTACCGCAAATAGAGACCCTTGTGAGTAGCAAAATTTTCATTTCTTTTTAAAGTCACATTTATGACGTCAAGCATTTTTTTGAATGTAACGAAATGTTTTATTTTTAAAGTTTATTTATTAAGCTTTCAAATGACATCACTATTTATGGGTTTACATGCGTGTGTTAAGGGTTGGTACCGATTGAAAGTTATTTTCGCGGAGGTGCGATTTTTTTGATATATTAAGTATAGATAACCATCGAAATATAATATAACGGGGTATTATAACGCGTAACTTTTTTGTTTTTAAACCTATTGGAATGAAACAAACAATAAATGTTATGGAAAGCTTGCTACAATACATATGTGAAAACTGCATTCAAATCGGTTAAACAATTTTTGAGATTAGCGTGCCCAAACGCACAGAAGAATAGACAAAAATTCTAAAACCTATTTTTTTGACCTCGGTAACCTAAGTACAACGTGTACAAATTGTTTTTTTGAAAAAAAAAATTATGTACAGACACGGCCCCTTTACGATAGATATATCCCACTTTGTTCCAGTAGCTATATGAACTTCTCTCTCCTATGCCTTTTATCTAGTAATAAGTAGATTTGTGATAATAGGGTATTTTAGTCTACATGAAAAAAAATTTAAAAGTATATTATTGAGATAGCTTAGGCAAAAAGCAGTCGGAAAATGTTAGTTTTAGTTCGTAAAATAACAAAATTAATTTTAAAATTAAATTCAAAGTTTTCAGAATTGTTAGTTTGTTCTTAAACACAATGAAATAGTAGCCGCCATGTTTACGTCATACGGTTGTGTAAACAAAAAAAGTGTCAGTCAGTGTCATGTCAATTACCGGCGCATTTGTTTACACAGCCAACTGACGTCATGACCACAGAGCAAAATGATTTCCAGCGCTTTCGTCAAATTACGCGCGAAATTTTAAAATGTAAATTTTAAATGCATTTTTATTAAACTTATCGATTGAATAAAAATTTGGTGTTTTTTTTTAGTGGTTCATTAGCACTACAGAATCTAATTGAGACACTTTTTAAAAATGGATGTAATACCCTATTCAAGTTTTCTCTGTAATGAAATTGACTGAATGACTGACATTCTTTCTAAATATTAACTTTATTGTTTGGTATGGACGCAGCTCAAATGTACACGTACCGTACGTGTCCATTTGAGCTGCATCCCAAGAGCAAAAGAAATAATAAGATAACAATGCAAATTTTAAATTGTCAAGTGCTCCGAGTTATCTTGAATCTCAAAAAGACGTTCTTGGAATGAGCTCTTAGTTATATTAGTTTAAAAAGTGTCATTACAGGGAGAATTTCATCATGTTGTACCTAAGTTTAAACGTAACTTTTTATAGCCGTTGGCTATGTCAATTCACTTGCGGCTGCCACTTACAAGTATATGTTTTTTTTTTCTTCAGCAAAGTTTCAGAGTTGAGTGAAAAATGGAGATTTATCCGCGTCCAGTTCTCCCTGGTAAAGCCGTTCTGGAGGGCGGGGAAAAATTAATCACATCCATTGCAAAGGGAAACATAATACAAACAAAACATTTCCGTTGTTTAACATAATTTATTTGGGAATTTTTAAACAAAATTATTAGTGTATAAAAGCTTGATAAATCCATACTATTATTCATTATATATATTAATATAAATCTATATAACTACTAATATATAAAGCTGAAGAGTTTGTTTGAACGCGCTAATCTCAGGAACTACTGGTTCGAATTGAAAAATTCTTTTTTTTATTGAATAGTCCATTTATCGAGGAAGGCTATAGGTTATATAACATTACGCTACGATTATATATAAGCAGTGTCCAGTACCGCGCGTCCCACGCGCACTCCACCGCCGTATGGGCCGCAGCGAAGCGTGGCCGAGTTCAGCTAGTGTGAAAATAACTCTGTCTGTCTGTCTGTTACCTTTTCACGCCTGAACTATTCAACCGATCATTATGAAATTTTACACACACGTTGTCAGGGTAGCAGGAAAGGACATAGGGTACCTTTCATCCAGAAAAAAAGTACTGTTCCCCAGGGATCATATAACGCCTGGCAAAGGTATAACTGCAGATGTTAGACGTTACATTGCTCATATATTTATTTTTTTACATTGCTCATATTTTTTTAGTCAGGCGTTATTTTTTTTATTTTCCGACGCGGGCGAAGCTGCGGACACCAGTTAGTAATATTATAAATTTGAAAATAATTCTGTCTGTCTGTTACCAGTTCACTGTCATCTTAACTACTCAACCGATCATCATTAAAATTTTCATATACGTTGTCAGGGGTGCAGGAAAGGACATAGGGTACCTTTCATCCAGAAAAAAGGATTGTCCCCGAGGGATGCATCTAAAAATAAAAATCTAACGCCTGGCAAACCTATGTATATCAGCAATAAAGATTTCAGCCGTTATTTTTTTAATTTTTCAATGCGGACGAAGTCGCGGGCACCAATTAGTCTATACATATAGGTAATAAAATCGTAAACGAGCCTTATATTAAATACTAGCTGAACTCGGCCACGCTTCGCTACGACCCATACGGCAGTGGAATGCGCGTGGGGCGCGCGGTACTGGACACTGCACGTATATATAACTCGTATATATATGTAGCGTGATGTTATATAGCCTATAGCCTTCCTCGTTAAATGGACTATTCAATATAAAAAGAATTTTTCAATTCGAACCAGTAGTTCCTGCGATTAGCGCGTTCAAACAAACAAACAAACTCTTCAGCTTTATATATATATATTAGTATAGATTTTTCAAAAAAAAAAAAAAAAAAAAAAAAAAAAACACGTACTTATGTTATCGAGGTCAAAAAAATAGGTTTTAGAATTTTTATCCGTTTATCTGTTTGTGTGTGCGTTTGTGCATGCTAATCTCAGAAACGGCTTAACCGATTTGAATGCGGTTTTCTGTAACATTCAGTGTCTGTTTCATTCCAATCTGTTTACAAACAAAAAAGTTACGCGCTATACCGAATACCAGGCGTACCAAGTTGCGGCCTCATCTAGTATTGAATAAAATACTTTTTACGCAACGTCATCATTCGTTTGGAGTCGTTCCAACGACACAGACAGACGCTGTACCAGCATCTCCATTAGTTTAGTCACCATTACTGTTTTCGCTATTTAGTGTCACTTAAAACGACCGACTAAGCCCTCAATGTATTTCATAGTAATATAATAACTGTATGATTTATATCAAAGGCGACGGCGCGGCGGTTATTTCGTAATTTTATAACGCTCTAATACCGCGTTATGATTTTCAGTCTTTTGTCATAAAACTCGTTGAGATCGGGACGACCGCGAAATGTGTCGGAATTTAATGGCGCTAATATTATTCACACGCTCGATAAGCTTGCGTAATATGTGAAACAATGAATCATGTTCAACTCTAATTGAATCCTCTTCACAGTCGGTGAAAGATTTTAACGTTACGGCAACTCAACCGATTGTCCTAATGGCATCTAAAACACTAATAATTTTTTAATTGTCATTGTAGATAATACATGCAAATAAAACAGAAGAAAAGGAAGCCTCAATTTCTTTAAATCTAATTTGAGTAAAAATGACCCGCTAACGTTTTTTTTTAGAACAGAAGTTCCCAGACTTTTTTCTCATAGACCATTTTCAAAATTTGGCTGGTTCCGGTGGACCCCCCTGTAGCTACATTTTTAAATTTATTTTTTATTTTAAGATCGGCAGACAGGCTGACGGTCCACTTGATGGTAGGTGGCCACCGTCGCCTATAACACAAGCAACGCCAAAACTGCTGCAAGTGCGCTGCCGACTACAGTAGGATTAAGGGTAAGGGACTAGGAGGGGATAGGAAAATGGGCACTGGCATCCCTTACTCACTCACCGAAACACAACAGCACACGTGCTGTTATTTAACGGTGGTCTTCTGTAAGGGGGTGGTTACTGCCGCCAGACGGGCTGCCCGAATGACTTCGATAATTCTAGCATATTCCCAAAACTCAACAAAAAATGTGAAGATTTGATCTAACTATGGACATTTGCGTTGCGGCTGAGTTCCAACCACGAATGGGGAGTTTTCTAAATGAAATAAGTGGGAATTGATTGGTTTTTTCGTCACCCCCCATTTTTTTGTCACGCTAACGTAGACCCCCGTCGAGTCTTCCGTGGACCCCTGGACCACTTTGGAACTAAGGTTTTATTAGAATCTTTAAATATCTAATCCAGCTATAAGTTCTGTTACAAATGAAAATGCATTAATTTTTTAATGAAGTAAGGTATCTAATCTTAATAAAACTTATATAGGTAAATATTTATTGAAGTCTCAGCAAAAAAAAAAAAAAAAAAATTGTCTATTTAAAATGGTCACCTTTAGCTTTGATGTAGGCCTTTAATCTGTTTGACCACGAATCTATGGATTTACGTACTGTTTTATTTAAATTTTATTTTAATTAAGGACCCGTTAGTTAAAATATATAATCGATCATAAAATGAATTACTATTTTATTATTAAAAATATTAATTAGCAATTAACCGAAAATAACCTATACAAAAGCATTTTATACGTCTAGCTAGACACAGAGCGTACAACGCGCGTTGTGAGTTTTTTATTACAAACAAATACATATATGGTTGATATTCGATCCCAAATTTCAGTCAAAATTTAAATGCCAGATTTAATTATAAAAGCATAATTCACTTCTAAAAATGTTTGTTTATAATAAAAACGTACATCGCCATTATATCTTTTAAAACTTAGATTTGTAAAGTTAATGATTTTTTTTTATTAACATCTCATAATAAAAAAAATCTGCTATATACTGTCTCCTTGAAAAGTAATTCCACATAATAATACCATAGAAACAAATGTATTGCTGTAAGTATAAAAGTAATACCATATAGCGCGTATGCGTATGTTAGCGTTTGAATATCGCGTAGTCTGCGCGTCTGAAGGAGGCTGTGTGTAAAGGCTTTTATGGAAATGCAAAGTTATAGAGATTATACAGACAGACTTATGTATGGCGGCAGTCTTGTGGCGCCCATTGCAATACGACGACATAAAATCACAGTGACGCATTTACCCTTACTAGAAATATGTTTAGGTAAAACTCTAGTTTAGCTTAGTTAGTTTAGTGTGATTGGGTAATCCTTTGGTAATGAAATAAATATTAACAACGCGTGACATATTCCATGTCTAACGAAAATACAAGAGTATTCATAGTAGAGAAAAAAATCCTACTCGTTGATTTAAAAGAACGCATTGCTGGTTTGTTCTCAAAAAGACGGATTCCCAAAAGAACAGATTCTTAAAAGGACAGATTCTCAAAATGACAAAGTACATGTAAGCAGAAAAAAAATTGTACACGAGAAGACAAAAATATTTTATTTAGATTTATTGACCAATTGATCTATTTCGAAACGCCTCGTCAGTCACACATGTCTTACGGATGTTATAAAATAAGACGTCGTTTGCGGAATTTAATATGCACAAGTGTGTCTTTCATTTGACATGATTATTTTTATCTAAATTAATAATAGGCTGGGTTGTGTATTACTAATGTTTATTTTTTAAACTACAGTATTAATACTGTATTTTCCTGCAATTTCTAGATTTTTTTTTTATAATATAAATAGAATAAATTTATTTTGTTTATAAGTATAAATATTTTCAAGGTGATTATTTACGCCTGCGACTTTGATGATTGACAATTTATTAAAACTCACTTAGTTTGAAGGTGGTGCATTTAGTGAAGTTATTCTAGCTAGACTTTATAATTTTAACTTTTTGATTGTTAAATATATTAAAAATGAACAAAACAAATTTTTAAAGAGGCAGTAACATATTTTACGAGGCAAAGGCGAGCCGTTATGAAAATATTTTAAAATTCATCTCTCTTCTGTTTCTTTTTTAATTAAGGCCAACAGATATTCAAAACAATACTTAACCAAAACAAATTATGGTACAATATCATTTTTTCATTGAACGAGACTTCCAAATTCACCAATAATCTAATAGGACATTTTAAGTTATTGGTTTTAGTTTCTATCACAACATAGTAAATGAGGATTGACAGAATAAATAATATGAGTTTTAATAAAATTTAAAAAAAGGAGATTTTCATTGGTGAGTATATTTTATAATCATAATACATTTCAGTTCGATACTTAAACAGTTGTTGACATGTAAACAAAGATTTATTTCAAAATGAAGATTTCATCATATAATTAAAATAATTAACTTTTGAAGAAAAAAACCTACCTAATAAAAGACAAATCAATTCATTGAAAACTTATTTTATATCAATATCTAATTAAATAAACGTAATAAGGTTGTTGAAAATTCACTTCACATGCAAATAAAACCATTTTTATATAAATTCCCTAAATATCCCATATCTTTGTTGGTTTGTACACACTTATGTACTAGTTTTTTATTTATTTATTTATTTATTATACATGAAATAATTAGAAAAATATTTACAATGTCCCATAAAACTGGAAAGCAGTTTGTCTATGGGATCAAACTAATGTTATCAATAATAAAACTGAATTTAAAAATAAATTTAAAACTGAATTTAACGAATCACAAAATTAATCTTTAACCAAATATATTTTAAAAATCAAATAAACACATTTTCTTTACATGTATTATTACGTTTGTAGTTATTAGTTTACCTTGGGTGTTATAATATTTTTGGGATACTAGGTTTTTCATGTTTAGAATTGGTACAATCAAACGCGAGATATTAAACAAAATTTTTATTTTTTAGATTTATGTGAAGTGTATGTCAATTCGCGATGTCGATCGGTTAAAAAAGTGTTATATGTATGTCATATGAAAAAGCATCTGCCCTCGATTGGTCGGATCGCGGCAGATGTCGGACATCAAGACGTTATGGAGGGTAATCCGGATCACATGCTGTACGAAAAATGTTCGGGCGTTTCTTTATAACGGTTCTAATACGTACCCCACTTACTACAAAGTCGATGCATTTCTTCCAAATAAAATATCTTTCATATCATTCAATTTTGTTTCAATTTTGTAACATAAAAAGGACACGATTCCATGTAAATCATTAACTTTTCTCATGTTAAAATTGCGTGAAAAATTAAAACATAAAACTAACGGACAAGCAGACACCTGAAGCAGAGTATCTTTTCAACGAACCATTATCTATACTTCTATACTAATATTATAAAGAGAAAAGATTTGTATGTATGTATTTCTTGTATGTTTGTAATGAATAAACTCAAAAACTACTGGACCGATTTTAATAATTATTTCACCTATAGAAAGCTACATTATCAGTGAGTAACATAGGTTACTCACCCTCCCCCCATCTCCGCCCTTTACAGCCTCCATACAAAATTACCGTTTTCCACGACAAAAATGTTTAAAACATAAATGTTCACCCGTGCGAAGCCGGAACGCGCCGCTAGTAAGATATAAAACCGACAGACGATAGACTGTGAGCACGCAGCCTACATTAAAAAAATGCACATAAAACTACTTCATTAAGAATTCAAATAAAAAAGAATTGATCAAAATTTATTTAAATTCACATTTTAACTATTGCTGTGTAATCTAAAATGGCACAATATCTATAAATTGTACAGGAAAATAAAATACATGAACGAGGTGTAAATATAAAAGAACATATAAATAAATATAAAAAATATAGCGAAGAATTACAAGGAGGAGGACTTTTTTTAATGTAATGGGCAAACAAACACCCCCATAGAAATTTTAAGGCATAAGCTCTGGCATACCTCACTCATTCACCGAAACACAACAGCACACGTGATATTATTTCACGGTGGTTTTCTGGGAGGTGGTTGACAGCCGAATGCAGAATGCCCGACTACCGCTAAGAACCTTCATAAAAATTTGCGTTCAATTTGTATAGCCAGTTCAATCATCGAGAATAATACTAAAAGAATGATTCCCTTCTGTGTCGGTGAGGTGTTGGCAATAAAGGACATGTCCTCGAATTATGCTAACTTCTTCGGTAATTTTTCCTTCATAGTCTGAGTGGAGATCATAATTTCAAATCCGCGTGGACCTGCTACATACTCGTCAAGCGGCATGGTAAGTAGCGAGGAAAGGAGGCAGAGTGTGGCAACATTACTCGTCGTTCCGCATATAATGCTCCTCCTCATGCCCACCGCTCCCTGTTCTGTCGGTTTTTTGGGCACGAGTCAAAGTACCGGCAACATGAGCGCGAGTACGCAGTCCGAATCGAGCGCTCGTTGCGGAAGCAGGTCATGAGCAATTTTTAACACATTTCTTAAATTCATGCCGCTGCCTTCTAACGAAAAATAATTAATATAATTATAATAATTAACATAATTGATATAATTACCTATACTAAAAATGCATAGCGCGCCCTGTCATAGTTTCAACATCTAGTGTGGTTACAAATGCAAACAACCTAGTGCCTAGTGCGGAGCGTCACGATTAGTTGCGCGAGTAGAGCAATGTCGCGGCAACGCGAGGAGCAGAGCGATGAGCAGGGCGAGAAGCATAGTGTGGCAGAGGGTTACACGAAATCAAAACCGGAAGGACCGTCTGGAATACGAATTTACGTCTTCTGTGTCAATCGCTCGTTGTAATGCTATCACTGCTGACTAATGCTTGTTAAATTCACAGAGACTTGCATAGCACAGCAGTGTTTTATACTGGATAGCAGATTTTTTTGTAATTACATTCTTAAATGTGTGTGTATTGTACTGTGCTGAATATCTATCGTAGTTGTCAATTTAAGATGCTGCTTCTACCACATATACATACATATAAAATATTAAAAGAAGCCTGAATAAACAAAATAATCTTCAGCATGGCGCGCGTTGAAACCAAATCTATTTTGGCTCCACGCAACAATTATCTAACACAAATAAGCACATAAAATACCTGAGATTTCCAAGAGTTGAGACTGTTTAACATTTACCTAAATGCGGCCCAGCACAGCGATCCAGTTTACACTAACTTCAGAGAGAAACTGACGCAATTCCGGTCATGATCTCGAGTGCTCGTTCCGAATTCGAAACTCCTGGAGTTAATTTCCGAACGTCACTTTGTTCTTTATTCAATTTCCGATATTGGATATGCAATGCGACATTTTTTTTCCCACTTAATCTTCTCTCTTTAAATCGATAAGTTCGGCAAGAGCGAATTCATCAAGCATACACGGCTCTATTCATCCTCGCGAAAGAGATTATTACGAGATAAATTAAACAATCCGAGTTTTAATTAGTCAAATTATACAGCGAAAAAATACGAATCACTCCGTAGAAAAAGGGCTATTTATTTAGGGGATAAATTAAATTCTTCGCCGGGATTAACTTGAATTAGGCAATTAGGGAAAATTAATTACTGTTACGATTTCAGGAGAAGGCCGTTGAGGAAACATGATATCAGAGCAGACTATCCAACTAAAGTTATATTTAATTTAATTAAAAAAAAAACACTATTTGACTTAGAATCTTAACAATTTTTTGACAAAAAAGACCACCATGAAATAACAGCAGGTGTGCTGCTGTTTCGGTGAGTGATTAAGGCATGGCGAAGTGCTTTTCCCTATCCCCTTCTAATCCATAATCCACGCAGTCGGCAGCACACTTGTAGCACCTGTGGTTGTGTTATAGGCGAGGGTGACCACCTGTCTGACGAACTTAACATAAAAAAAGAAATATTTTTTATTTCATTTTCATTGCCGTAAAACATTTGAATGTAACAAATGAGACATTTAGATACTCGTAGATGAGGATAAATCCAGAGACAATGATTGATACACGGATGGCGTGAGAAAAATTTCGCATTTCACTCTAACATCTTCCCCTTCTTAGACCTTTCCCGTATAAAACCAATTCCGGCCGTATATTAAATTTGCCTCATCAACAGAAAGTCGCGTATTGCGAAATACGCAGAGTATTTCGTTATATGTTACTTTTTGTTCACGTGAATGCAAAATTTATTGACGAAGAATGAAACTGTTAAAATAATTATATGGCTGTATCGCGTATTCATAGAGCGTATTAAATTGCGCGTATTGGGTAAACAACGCCAATAATTTTGTCCTGTCTGCATATTTGCAGAAACAATATGAAATGATGATGCGAGACCTATGACGTATGGGAGCCATTGCAACGAAGATTTAATATTTATTATTATTTCCCTCTTTCGTATAATAACTCGCTTAAGCCAACTGCTGTTTGCTGTAACTTTGTCGTTAGCATTAAATTTAACACTATATTATGCAAATACCTACGCCACATTCAAAAGTCCACAGCACTAATTAACGAGTGCAAAGTTAAAAATTAAACACTCTTGTGCCGACACCGCCGCCGACCAAAAACTACACGAATCGCAGACCGAACGCAGAAAAGAACTTTTATTTACCTACTAGCTGAAATCGGCCACGTTTCGCTGCGGACCATACGGCGGCGGCGTGCGCATGGGGCGCACGGTATTGGACACTGCTTATAAATATCAAATAGCATATTTATAAGCAGCTCAAGGTACCTAAGGTACCTCAAGGTAGCGTGATGTTATATAGTCTATAGCCTTCCTCGATAAATGGACTATTCAAAACAAAAAGAATTTTTCAATTCGAACCAGTAGTTCCTGAGATTAGCTCGTTCAAACAAACTCTTCAGCTTTATAATATTAGTATAGATTACGATCGATCGTAAAAGAAAAGCGATTTTGATGAACGGTATGTTGAGTGGCTTTAAACCCTTGGGACATTTGACGAGCCCGTTAGATGAGTGGTTAGAGAGCTTGCCTTAACGCTCTGTTCTAGGGATCCTGGGTTCGATTCCCGGCAGGGTCAACTTTGAAAAATGAACTTTTCAAATTTGGCTCTCGTCTGGATCTGGAAAGTAGCGGCAGGGCACACTGCGTTTTGCAGTCATTTGGACAGCCCGTCTGGCGGCAGTAACCACCCCCTTACAGAAGACTACCGTTAACTAACAGCACGTGTGCTGTTGTGTTTCGGTGAGTGAGTAAGGGATGCCAGAGCCCATTTCCCTATCTCCTTTCCCTTAATCCTACTGCAGTCGACAGCGCACTTGCAGCAGCTTTGGCATTGCTTATGTTATAGACGACGGTAGCCACCTACCATCAAGTGGACCGTCAGCCTGTCTGCGTCTTCAGAATAAGAAACGGTCAAGTTATAGGTAAGTACTGTTTTTTTTTTATTTTTATAAATAGACTTTTCCATTACAATATGATAAAATAAAAACATCGCTTTGTAAAATTACTTAATTTTATAAGGAAATTATTTCGTTTGGTAAATATTTTCTATAATTAATTCTTTAAATTAATTTGCACAAATGTTAATTTGTTTAAGTTTACTCATTGTAGAATTTATACGCGTCTTGTGGTTTAGTTAGTGTACATTTAAAAGAGAGACCGACAATATCGCCGAAACAGCGACAAATTGATCGCCATCAACGTCTGCCAACATTGAAAATGATAACTCGTTAAAGAAGTTGTCCAATTCAACCAAAAAGAGGTTCGGTTATAATGACGATTTGATGATGTTATAGCGACGAGTGTGACTTTGTTTGTATTGCGTCGCCTTTTAACCCCCGACGCCCGATACAAAAGATTAGAGTTACAAGTATGATTAGAGTTATAACTAATAAACCCCAAACTAATGAACCGATTTTGATGAGGTTTTCTTTTGTTTGAAAGCTGACGTGATCGATATGGTACATAATTTATGACCTCAGGCGTTTGAAGATCATCAACTCATTTCCTAGTTGACTTGTGGAAGCTAGTTCTCACTAACTTCCACAAGTTCGATTGATTTGAAATTTGTTTACTTTGGTGGTATTTTCATGACGCTGATGCTGCATCGTCAAGTAGGTAGTCTGCAGGATACCGAACTCCTCAGCAACTTACAGCAAATTTAGCGTGAGCCATAATCATTATAATGATCTCAAAAGAAAGACGGGGGTTAGTTTATAATTTTTAATCAAATATAGTTTGTTAAATCCTGGGGAAGTCTATTGGAATGATCAACATAGAAAAATTGTAACTCACAGTTGTTTATTCAAACTATGTAGGTACATAGTTTGAAGTCTGTACTACCGTTGAATTAACTTACAATAAATGTAAATTAAATACGCAGTTAAAATTAAGTTGAATTTAGTTACAATAAAGATATGTAAATATATATATATTGCTATGAAATGGGGCGTGAATGACAAACCTTTTTCGGCACCGTGTTGATATTTGAAAACTCAAACGATTCTTACCTGAAAAAAAAAAGAAAAATATACTTATTTATAAATAAAATCAACTTGCCGTAGCGGACCTAAAGCAAATATCGTTAAAATGTTTGTTACTCGTACTTTGAACAAAAGTGAATAAATTTTCTCCGAGATATTTTATTATAAAATTCCAATAATTTTTGTTGAAAAAGAAAAAAGAAATGAAATTTATTTATTTATAAATCGCAGAGTTGCAAAGTGCAGAACACGTTACAATATCGAAATGCCATAACTCATTCCCGGCGGCCGTTCGGCTTCTCGACAATTAGGCGGAAAGAAGAAAAAACAAAAAGTGCACGCTTCCAACAGATGTCGACGCAGTGGCGCTGAGCGATCGTGGCAGGTGTGCGACATGGTAGGGTTGCCACCTACATCTATAATTACCGAAATACCGTGCTCAATGTATTTTACCGTAACACCCCTAGTCGGTTACTGTATCAGATTCTATTCGACCTTAATGTATCTGAGTATACATCCCATGCTGGATAGTTAGTAATGGATATAAAAACAAAAAACAAATAATTAAATTTTGCTGCGTTTGTACCTAATTGTAAAAAAAAGCAAAAGTCTAATTATATAAGTGTACATATTACGTATACACAGACACTCGACGAGGGTGTTTCAGGGGGCGCTTTCCAACTCGAACAGCTTACTTATTCCATACTACGTAATTCCATGATTAATCATTAATTTATAGGTCGTAGCAATACATAAAAAACATGACATTTCTGGCACATAATATAAAGGTTTGCATCGCAACAAAAAACTGAAATAAATTTTTATATGTAGTACAATTAATTTCTAAAATGTAAAAAAAATATTCTAAAATGTGCAGAATTTGTGACATTTTCGCGGGTTGAATTCTTGTAATTACTGACTAAAATCCGAAAATGTTTTTCGATGCAAACATCCTACCTATAATGTACATTTGAAATTGGGATGTCAATAGCTACCATCTATAAAGGTTTATCTAAAATATTGTAATTGCTGGTGTATGTTTTATTATTTTCGCGAATTGAATAAGTGGCGCGAATGTGTTGCGTCGCATTCTGTCTTCGGTTAAACGCATTATAATAAGTTGAGACAACAAATTCTCCCAAATACCTATTACTGAGTTCCCACGTTCGTACCACCTTAACCTTAAGATCTCCAAATACATGAACTTATATATTTATAAATCAAAGATAGTTCAGTGTATTTCATATTATTATCAAACATGAGAAAATACAAAAGTAATAAACTAATCACTTATCATTTATTCAATTACGAGTAAATAAATGACCTAATACCTTCGAAGTTTATAAATGCAGCAATTTCGGCAAACCCAGCAATTACCACTAATCGCTATAGTTTCACAGCAATTTGCACAAACGGCGCGTCACTGGCTCGACTCGAATGCTCTTCCACTAATGAGTTGATTTACAGTATAATTGAACTGTCGTATTTCAATTAAGCAAAAAGTCAAGTAAGTAATTACTTGACGAATGAAATTGTTCCCATGCCAAATTTAAGTTTGGCACACAAAACTTTTATGTGTCACTTTACACAGGGATAACGGGATAACACCAAAACTATTTAATGGAATTACTTCATTAAAAAAGAAACGGATAAGTTAATTTAAAAAAAACATGCAATTTTTCTTAATTTATAGTGTTTGTGTCAGCCCTGGGCTAATCGAACGCTGTGATCGAAGTTAGATAGTTTCTTGGCTGCGTGCTAATCGACCTAGCGAACGACCGGCGTGTTTAACCCGTCCGCGACGCTCTCCCGACTTCCAGCTCGGGTTAGATATCATTAATTACCATTGACTGGGTGAGGAAGACGAAGATACCACAATGTGGTTTTGGCAAATGACCAAGCAACGAAACTATGTCGTTTGATAGATTTTTCTACAACTCATTGTACTTATATTACATTATTGTCGCGTATTACCTACGCGAAATGAGTCAAAAGTCAAAAGTCTTCCGGCCGATAGAATAGCGAACAGTCGTTATTGTTGCATATAAGCAATCATATTATATTATCAATAACAGTATATAAGTATCAGTATATCAGATCAAGTCAAGAGGTCTGCGTTTACTGGGTAAGCGTGGTCCACCTTCGGTCGCATCTGCACCTCACATCAGGTGAGATAGTGGTCAAGCGCTACCTTGATTTAATTAAAAAAAAACGGGACAAGTGCGAGTTGAACTCGCGTGAAGAGGGTTCCGTACGATGTTACCTATCCGCACAATATTGAGTGATTTACTATGGACTTTCTGTATTTTTTTCAAAATTTTAGGTTCAGTTGTTTCAGAGATAGGGGGGGGGGGATGGTCGGACACACGAGGGCTGTAAAGGGAGGTTGGAGGCCCTTTTTTTCAGGGTCTGTGGATCCGCCTATTCAGACACATAATCAGTTGATGGTTCGCTTGTGTAAAGCCCATCCATCCATTATCCTTAATCCTACTGTAGTCGGTAGCGCACTTGCAGCAGCTTTGGCGTTGCTTGTGTTATAGGCGACGGTAACCACCTACCATCAAGTGGACCGTGAGCCTGTCTACCGATTTTAACATAAAAAAAAAACAATAAGGCAGATAAAAAAACATGTGTATGATATGTAAAGGTGAGCATATTGGTAATAAATAATTCGTCACTGTTTAATTAAACTGTTCTACGATTAGGCAGTTCGCGACAATTATATTGGACTATAATCAGTCAAGACTTATACTGGTTTCGCAGTCATAAATTGTGCAGCCTGCTCACAGGACACGCAGTAACCACTCCCTTACAAAACCACCACTGTGAAATAACCGCATAATTATAGTAAGTGTAAGAGTAAGTGATGTCGGATCATTTCCCTATATCTAATATATAAAATTCTCGTGTCACAGTGTTTGTAACAAAACTCCTCCGAAACGGCTGGACCGACTTTTATTAATTTTTTTTTGTATATTTGGTAGGTATGAGAATAGGTCGTAAAGTATTTTCCACCCTCCTACCCCCACCTCTGGCGTTTGTATGTGATAATTGGTGACAGCTGCCATCTACAATTAAGTGGATCTTCAGTCTGCCTGCCACCGTTACATAATGAAAAATGTAAACACATGGCTCCGGCTAGAACTTGTTTTTCTTTTGAATCTTTTGTTTACCTAAGATAAGATTATCTTATCCCTCAGTGGTCACGCAAATTTGTCTATATGACGTCATACTCAATTCACGGTCGGCTGTGTATTTTATTCATCTAACACTTAAATTAGCTTAAAGTTTGATGTTACAATTGTCTAATTTTATCATATGAGAGAATAGAGATTAACTGATTTTGGAAACCAACCAATCACCAGGCATATGTGAGACGAACCTTAAAAGTTGTTATAATTTTACAGGCAGCAGTGAAATGTTATAAAACCTAATGTTTATAAAATTAAAATAATTTACAAAATTTAATCATAATTATACATAATAAATTAAACTCCAATTATAATTTGAGAATCCGCTTCGTTTCATTAAATTTAAATTTGGCGGGCTAATTATTGTGTCTGATTTCAAGTCAGATTTATAGTTAATTTTGGGTCAATTTCGAAATATTCTCTTCATAGTTGAAAACGCAAAAATCAAATCCGGAGTCCGTGAGTCAGAGGACTTTTAAATCTGGCCATACAGCCTACACAGCCTTCGTTTTTAATTTCAAATATTTCACGATTTTTTGAGCAAACTTACTGTCTAACCGCGTTTACAATATCACAAACAGAAGCTAAATTGTAGGATAGTGGCGAGCGATCGCGTGCGTCTCCTGCACGCCATTTTATTTCAGTAATCCAATAGTGGAGAAAGATAAAAGCGAGAAAGATAAAAGGGGTGGTTTAATGGAATTAAACAGCGATGGGGTGGGAGAAAACCGCGGTCCGCGCGGCCGTCCGGCCTGGTGCCGTAAGCCGGACTTAGCGTAATGTCTTTGTTGGGATTATTTCTTTTCTTTGGCCCGCGGTGTACATAATTTTTTTGAGGTCTACCTACCTCCACTCTATGCAAATGTTTGTTTATTACAGCAAATGTTTGCTCTAATTCAAAATTTAATATAATCTTTTTAAGCCTTCGAAATACATCATTTTCGGTTCAAGTGGATAGGTTAGTTAGTAACTACAAACGTATAGTAGAACAAAAAATTAGCTTCATGTGATACCAGTTAGTAAACAATACATTTTTCTCCTTACAATCTACTGACCTTAAAATTCGTAGTTAAGTTGGAGACAAACGCTAAATACTAAAAATATCCATTGTTTAATGAAGATGTTACAAGAAATAGACAATAGACAACACAATTGCTTTGAAAAAAAAAAAATATTATACTTAAACATATGAATAATTGTATTAATTAGAATTTTTGTTAAAGTATAGAAACTTCACAAAAAAAGTTAGAACACAAGAAGAATTTGACTTTTATTGAAAATTCTCTCGAAAACGGCTTATTGCGCGCATATGAATCCTGTTACCTATTAATAATTTAATGTCAGTTTAAAAAATTGTATAAATAATTTTTTTTTGTGTATTGTTCTAAGGTAATAACAAAAAAACACAATTTCTAGGCTGTTGAATTGTCTCCGCCGCCAGCGAGTTCCAATGTAAATGTAATTTGCCCAAGTAAAGCCCTTAATTTCAGTGAAAGAATAATAGTTACAGTTATTTTTTTCTATTAATCCTTATAAATTAAATACAACTTGATTTATCTCGATTCCCAATTTATTAAAAACAATAATATTACAGCTAGACTACAACAAAACCTCTATTCATAAATGAAATAACGAAAGCCAGTTTCAATTACTTATAATGTGGTTTTACATACATATGCTTATGCAACTCTCTACTTATTAAAGCTTAGACCCGAGATCGTATATATGGAACCTCATTTATAAATGGAGAAAACATGATTTTTGTAATGAAAATGTCAAAGGAATAACTACTTTTCATCGCTTATGTGATTTATTTTTTGC
Organism: Bembecia ichneumoniformis; assembly: GCA_910589475.2. Lineage (NCBI taxonomy): Eukaryota > Metazoa > Arthropoda > Insecta > Lepidoptera > Sesiidae > Bembecia > Bembecia ichneumoniformis. The sequence continues at coordinate 3,059,519 of OU342531.1, forward strand.
ATCCCCGTGAAGTCAAAACTATTTATGGTTTTGATATATTTTATAGTTTTCAAACTATCGCGATGAAATTCGTTCTGAGAGGGAGGCAACGCTAGAGCGAATTAACTCATCCTTAAATCTGTATTCCAATGGGGAGACAAGAATCTGGTTAGTTATAACGCCTCCAAAACGCAAGCATCTTTGTTCTCTGCAAAAACTTTCCGCCCTTTCGCCTTGGCTCCAACTATCCGAGATGCATCCGTACCTGTGGCTTCTTGGCATGAGGTTGTGCTCAAATCTCAACTTCGGCACTTCTATCGAGTCCAAAGCCCAAATAGCGGCCGAAAAGCTGGGCATCCTAAATAAGATGAAGTCTTCTCTTTGTACAAGGCACAAGTCCGATCGTGCATGGAGTATTACTGCAGAGCCTTTGGGATGGCTCTGCAAAATACCAACTTGCCGCACTCGACTCGGTCGATCGCAGAGCTAGGAGGCTATTGCCTGTCTGTGTTTATTCTATAAGATATACTTCGGAGAGTGTGCTCGGGAGCTGCATGAGATCATACCGCCTTTCTTCTATCGGACATGCAGACGTACGGCTGGTTACCATCCTCACCTTGTCGAAATCCCTCTAATTCGGACCAAGCGGTTTAAAACATACAACCCAAATCTTTTCGAGGTTCGAGTGAACAGGCATCTTCTGGGTGATCTCACTCCATTGTCAGCCTTATCCTTCCTACGTGGAGATGCTGGTCAAGAGCAAACCCATCTTTAATAATAAAAAAATAAGTCGGCAGGAGCCGGTAGTGCAGATATACCATAACCTTACATGTAAATCTGTCTAGAACAAAAGCCTTGGCAAAGCAAATAGAATGTCTTCACTGCTACACCCTCATTATGACGGGAAAATATTCTTAGCAATGGCAGCGTCTGCATCCATTAAAGAGAATGTGTTGTCTTTTGAATCTGTGCATCAAAAGAGAAAAAAAAAACATAATTATATATCCCCTTATATGAATAAAACGCACGTCTTTTTACGGTCATTTTCAATTCAAAAATCTTTCTTAGTGGTGTGTAGAGTAAGCTCGGCTAGTTACAAGACGCCTATATTATCTAGCAAGCACATTTGCTAACCTGGCACGAAAGTTTGTCAAAGGCTTTGCATTTGCTTTGGTAATTACTTATAGTAGTCTTCACCCGCGGCTTTGCTTATGAACGCCTTGAACGACCTCACTAATTACGCTTGGGAACAGGAAGGTATACATAGAAATCTAGACGTTTTAATTATAAAGTTTTAAAAAAAAATAAGTTATAAAGTTAAGTTTATAAATTATAAGTTTTAATTATAAGTTTAGTTAAGTTTTAATTATAAAGTTAGGTTCGTGTTTTAATTATAAAGTTACACCTGTCTAGAAGACTGTCTTTAAGAAGATAATGTACAATTATCCACACGCAATTGTTATTAATGTTGACGAGCCGTTGGATGATTGGTTAGGGTACTTGCCTTAACACTCTGTTCTAGGGTTCCCGGGTTTGATTTCCGGCAGGGTCAACTTTGAAAAATGAACTTTTCAAATTTGACTCTGTTCTGGATCTGAAAAGTAGTGGTAGGGCACGCTGCGTTTCGCAGTCATTTGGGCAGCCCGGCTGGTGGCAGTAACCACCACCTTACAGAAGACCACCGTGAAATAACAGCATGTGTGCTTTTGTGTTTCGGTGAGTGAGTGTTTCGGTGCCAGAGCCCATTTCCCTATCCCCTCCTAATCCCTTATCCTTAATCCTACTGTAGTCGGCAGCGCACTTGCAGCAGCTTTGGCGTTGCTTGTGTTATAGGCGAGTTGTGTTATGACACCTACCATCAAGTGGACCGTCAGTCTGTCTGCCGATTTTAACACAAAACAAAAAAAATGTGATGTAACTTTTGTTTCATGATATACGCCAACTAGGGGAATATTCATCATCGTCATCATTATCTTTTGTAGAACGTCCATTGCTGGATAAAGACCTTCCCCTAATCTTCCAAAAGGACCTGTCAGAACCAGCCTGGATCCACCGTCAACCTGCGGCCGTTTTCATCTATCCACCTTGTGAGTGGATGTCCTCCACTTGAAAACCTTCCGGTCCCAGCGGCTGTCAGCTCTCCCGTACTGTGTCCGACGTCGGTAACTTCAATTCGGATCTCATTCCTAATTTGATCTCGCAGTGTAGTTAACCCTGAGCATATAGCTCTCTTTATAGCTCGTTGAGGGAGTATTAATAATATCTTTAAAGCAGCCTACGAGTACATACACTAGTGAAGTGTTAATGGTTATTCGAATGTAAATTCATATTCTAATACAAAAATAAAAAGTTATTTAACTTTTTTTCACCTTAGATATTAAATTGATTAAGTCCAACTAATTCATTCCTGTAAGTATACCTAACATGTGTGCATTTGTTTCGTTGCTTTAAACCCCATAAATAAAACAGTTAAAAAACCGATTACGTTTTCGACTGTACCTACGAAGCTCTCTTTTATGTCTGACTATTTCAATATTAAAAATCTTTTAAATTCCCGTTATTTCAGACAAAGAGCCTGGGATTATTATAGCGTTGAAACATTGTTTGTAAGTACCTTACTTACTTTTTTTTTTGTTCATTTATAATATCGTTTTGTTTTCAAATTGTTAATTTAATTTCTATTTATGGTATCTTCCTCCCGAATATACAATGTCTTAACTTTTTTTTACCGTACAAGAGTAAAAAAATATAATCGTTTATAGGAACACAACAAAATTTTGCCCTTAATGTTTACCTTTATATACTTTTCTTATTTTTTTAATATAATTAATCAAATTTTATTTAATTAATTAATATTATAAAATGATTCCAAAACAATAGTTATCTTTTAATGAAAAAAAAAATTATTAACAAACAATCACAATCTGGAAACTATATGCGCCAAGTTTAAGGTACCGTCATCCAAAGTTGGACAACTACGCTTCAGCAGATTGATGACACTTAAATTCTGTAAGCATCAAAGTGTTAGACGAAGTTGGCGTTCAAGTCGATTAGGGTAAGTAACGCAACTAATTTCAAATATATTTAGTTAACGGCAGTTACATGAGGTTCACTTGCCAACAATTTTCGCCGTATATAGGCAGAATAGTTGCAAAACTAACTTACCTCTTTGATGTTATTCAATAAACTACACTCCATTATGCCAACGGCTTTCGATCTGTATAGGACTCTACCTTCAATGTGTCAGCGAAGCAAATTTTTTGACGGATTCTAGTTTAACATATTTGAAATTTTAAGCGTTGTACGTGGACTAGAGCGTGTGTTAGCCTATTCGTGTACCTACGTTCGATTCGTAACTGTTTGTAAAAAAAAAATTAAAAAAATTAAAAGCCTTTAATTTAGTACTTATGTTCGTTGTATATATGTATATCCATATAAAAAAAATAAAAAAAATTAGTAAGAAGTATACATCTATACTAATATTATAAAGCTGAAGAGTTTGTTTGTTTGAACGCGCTAATCTCAGGAACTACTGGTTCGAATTGAAAAATTTCTTATTGTTTTGAATAGTCCATTTATCGAGAAAGGCTATTGGCTATATAACATCTCGCTACTTTAGATAGTAATAAGCAGTGTCCAGTACCGCGCTCCCCATGCGCACGCCGCCGCCGTATGGGCCGCAGGGAAGCGTGGCCGAGTTCAGCTAGTACCTAATATATAAAACGACACAAGTTAAGTAATATTTTCAAATATTCACAATTAGCATGGGATAGCCCAATCGGATCGTATATCCCCTGCAGATGCGTATTCATCCGATCAGGTAATTCATTCAAATTTAAATTGTTTAAACAGTATTTTTAATAAGTATTTTTTTTTAAAGGAATATATATTTATACCTTATATGTATATCAAAAAATATATAAGTGAAGTTTTTATTTCAATATTGGATTGTTACACATCATAGAAGTAGGAATAATGGAATAATATATATTATTCCTACTTATTCCTACTCTATGTTACACATTGATTACGCTCAATCATCCAATCATGTAGATACTGGATTTTCACTGTGTGTGGGAAATATTTTTAATTCACTGCAATCACAGATTCTGAATACCGATTACAGCAAAACGAATACTGCATACTTACACTTAGCTGCTACAAGACTTATAAACTGTTAATCAATGTCTACCTGGTTTGCGAATAGGATATAGATACTATCTACAAGACAGTACAGTTTTATTCACAGATAAATAGGGTGCTTGCCTTAACGCTCTGTTCTAGGTTCGATTCGTGGCAGTCAACTTTGGAAAATGAAATTTTCAAATTTGGCTCTGGCCTGGATCCGGAAAGTAGTGGCAGGGTACACTGCGTTTCGCAGTCATTTGGACAGCCCGTCTTGCTGCAGTAACCACCCCCTTACAGAAGACCACAGTGAAATAACAGTGCTGTTGTGTTTCTGTGTGTGAGTAAGGGATGCCAGAGCTCATTTCCCTATCCCCTCCTAATCCCTTATCCTACTGTAGTCGGCAGCGCACTTGCAACAGCTTTCTTTGGCTTTGTTTGTGTTATAGGCGACAGTAGCCACCTACCATCAAGTGGACCGTCAGCCTGTCTGCCGATCTTAACATTAAAAAAATCCAAAATCGATTTTTGTAAAAGTTATTTAAAAAAAAACATACTTGTTAAATTTTAAACTGTGATGAGGAATGGGAAGTTGGAGCAAGTGAAAATACCTGAGCAAGAGAAAGCTCTCTTTTCTTTTAATTACCATAATTAAATCTGCAATTAGACGCGTGTAATTGACCATTTCCATTAACACATACCTATCGCGTTCAAGTCAAAAACTTGCAGGAATCGTGTTCCACATTCAAAGTGGCCGACTCACTTTCCAATGTACCTGCGTTGAATTTATTAAGACTGTGCATATACAAGCTTTGTATACTTTGTAACGGATCATTTTATTCGTAGTAAATTCAATTTTAATCCCATCTAAGTTATTTTTTATGATAAAGGGCGGCAGGCGGGTTGACGGTCCACTTTGACTATTTGTGGCGATGCCGTCTCACAGAAACAGGTACATACCTACATAAAACACAAGAAACACTAAGGGCGCGGGAAACGAGACCCAACAAGAGAAAGGGTTCCTCGGTCATTTGCTACAGAAAGCTATCGGGTTTTTCATGACCAGCATTTTGACAAAAGTAATGTCCTGTGATACTACTATTAAGTTTATATTAATATATTGAACAATCCACTGTTCTAACACATTGCAATGATTAGAATATCTAAGTTTAATTTCGTTTCGATTATCGAGCGAGATTTTAAGCATTAGAATTTGCCAATTTATTTATTGGATCCCGCGGAAATTTAACATTTTTTCCACAACAAGAAGCATCCTATATGTTAGTCCAGGTAATAAACTATCTGTGTGCCAAATTTCATCCAAATCTGTTCAGTCATTTTTGCGCGATTGAGTAACAATCATTCAAACATACAAACTTTCGGAATTACAAATTTTTTATTTGCGTTCGAGAAAGTGTAAACTTTTTGATTAAATAAGGGCTATTATTAAATAACGGTTATATGTACATGTCAGTTTTAGTTGTTCAAACATCAAATACATATTCATTACTAGAGATAAAAGATATAAATTAAAAATATCTAATTGACCTAAATGAAAAGAAAGATTTGAAATAATTAAAGAATTGCACGTACGTGCTTGTTGCATATATTAGCACCTACCATGAATCATCGGTCCGCCTGTCGACTTTTATCATGAAAAAAATATAAATAAACGTTCGTACACTCATTTACGCTTCTCCTACTGTTTTTTTTTTCTTTATTTAAACAAGCCAACCAAACAATTCTGTCCTCGCCATACACTAGCTCTTATAAAAAACGCTAGAACTTTTCAATTCTTTTGTATATTTATATTTTATATGTTCAATGGTAAGGCTTCAAAAATATATTATCTACTGACTTATTTAAGTAATTCATTTAATTTCATGTGATATTTGTTTTATTTTGTTAATTAAATCTTAAATTAACTTAAAATTCCAATTTTATTGTTTAATTTTTTATAATAAATAATTATTTAAAATACAAACATTTTATTTTAGTCTTTCCAAACAATGTTTAAAGTATGGTTACAAGCAGACTTGTGATAGGCTTATTATACTTATTAGATTTAATATTGGTTTAAATTTTAAACGTCTTTACCCTTTTCTATTAATCGTGTCTTAAATTACTTCCATAATACACATTCGCAACTGCAAATCTCTTAACTGCAAGAAACAATGACGTAAATCAAACAACCAGGAAATGCAAGCACGTAGCCCCAACTCTGTCTCTCTCACGCTAGACGAGACTATACGGAAAATCTACTATTGGCACACGCGACTAACAAATCGACTAACAGGCCATAAACATCGCTACACGAAATCCTTGTTTCAGACCGGAGATTGAACCCGCAAAACAAACCCCCGATCGCGACGAAAAAATAAAAATTTGTCGCTCCTGAATAGATGGGGATTACCTATATTGGATTTGGAACGCAAAAGAGTGTCGGGTCGTGGATTTCAATGGTTACGTGTAGTATGTGGATCTGAGGGCGACAGGAACTGCGGGAATTATCGATTAATGTCAGTGTGACGATTCACAGAGTAAGCGCGGCGCTCGCTGTGACAATCGACCGCTGATTACGCGACCTACCTCCCGGCTCGATTGTGACGATCAAAGTGATTCCGATCACAAAGGGGTTATAAAACAGCCGCGTCAACGGCGGGTTACGGTTCAGTTACCAAGCAATGTAATCTGGCTAGACACAGCAGTTTGCAATCGACACTCACAATAACCAATTTCAATATTGTATATATTAGGATATATTGGATTGATCATAAAAAGAAATAAAGTGAAGTGCACACTGTTATAAATGATTGAGTATCACCCTTACAGAAGTCCACAATGAGACAAAAAAGAAAACCCGTTTGCTAAGTGGTGAAGTAGAAATGAATAGAACATATGCCGTGTAGCGGATAGGCGTTGGGACAGACTAGTCTTGGAGTGGAGACCACTAACTGACTACCTGCTCGCTGGACTGATAACCTCAAGAGAGCGGCTGAAAATAGATGGATGAGGAAGACGGAGGATAGACCTTTTTAAGTAGACTCACGATGACGATATTTTTATGTGTAATAAGGATGTCAAAGCCTTAACCCATGTTAACTAATTTTAACCATCTTAAATAATGTTCTTAACTAGTTTCTTTCATGCTAAACTCCCAATTTTATAGGTTTTTAGACGTCGGACGTCAAATTCAATAAGAAATCCATCATATACTCATCAGTCATCATCATCATCATCATCAACAGCCCTACTGCAAGGGCGCAATCCTACCTGCTCAACAAGGGCGTATGGGCTATATAGTCCATCAAGCTGGCCCAGTCGGGTTGGTGGACTTAGAACTTCTTCTTTGGCGTATGCAGGTTTCCTAACGATGTTTTTCTTCACCGTTTGAGAGCAGCCAATAAATTTTTAGAAAAAAACATTGGTACATGGCATGACCGGTGATCGAACTCTCACCTCTCGATATGATAGTCCACGTCTTTTCCACTGCGCCACCGACGCGGACGCTGTTATCATATATACGTACATATACATCATGACCATATACTCACAATAAAATAAACTTGAAAAAAAATCTTATTTCTCGGTTATCTGTAGGAGAAATACTACTTTATGTACCATAGACTTAAGGTCAACAGTAATATCGACGCTTGTAACACCTAGATAGAGACTAAATTAATTAATAATTCATTACAGGATGAATATTTATTTACTCCGTGTAAATAATTTTGGTTATTGAATTGTTAATTACATGCGGCCAGTATGATCCGGGCTGACCATAATTTTAATCAAGTAGCCATTATCCGAATTTCATCCGAAAATTACATCAGCATGCATGTTTTGATTCATAGTTATGTAAACAAAGGCATCATGTACAAAGCGTTCATTACGTGTGAGTTCTGAACATTTTCCGAATTGTAATTGAACGTAAACAAAACGCTTATTCAACGCATACATTGAATCATAAAGAGCTTCATTTATAAATGGCGTGTTTATATATTATGTCGTTTGAAGAGACTCGCTTATTGTTCTCTTCCTATTTTTTTATTATTTAAAATGATCTTTTTAATAAATTAATAGGATTATCATCAGTCCGTGTCTCTCGATTGCTGGATGTAGGCCTCTTCCAAGACCCGCCACCACACACGGTGCTCCGTGCTTCGCATCCAGCCGCTTCCTGCGATGGCTTTCAGGTCTTCTGCGATGGCCGCAGGGCGTCCCAGGCTGCGTTTTCCAATTCGTGGACTCTGCACCAAATGTGACCGCCCCATTGCCACTTCAGCTTGTTAATTCTTTCGGCTTGTATTATTCAGCTTGTTCTATGTTCTTAGGCGAATTTTAGAATTTCTATCCACCAAAGAAAAAGAACCGAGCATCCCGCTCCACAGCTCGTTGAGCGACTTTGAACTTGTAGACTAGACCTGCTGTGAGAGTAGGTACAGGTTTCGACGCCATACGTCATTACTGACAGAACGCACTAGTATTCAGACTTGATCTTCAGACATTGCGGCAGTGATAACGAGAAGAGATAACTTAGCTTCTTCTTTCAGCCTCTTTGTTAAAGTTGTTTCTGCTTAACTGGATCGTTTGTTCCAAATATATATAAAATTATATATTACACAATTTCAAGAGTCACACCCTCGACGGTAACATGTCCTGGGAGAACATGCTCGTTGAACATGACTTTCGTCTTATCCAAATTCAAAGACTTATGCGCCGACATTGAGGCTATCGATAATCCCGCTGAGTTCTTCCAGCGACTATGCCAGAATGACACAAAGCAACAAAAGGATTAAAAGGAATTAATTAAAACAGTCAAATTAAAAGGTAATAGTTAAACTATAGTTGGTCTTGAACATAACTATAATGCTGGTTGCACTTTACGTTAGGTAATTAATTAAATGGAACAATTGCACTCGTGCGAAACCGGAGGGGGCCCTAGTATATATAAAATAAAGTGGATCTTATTTTATCTATACATAAAATCTTATTTTATAGTATAAATAAAATAAGAATGTTTTAAGCAATGTTTTTAATAAAATGTTTTAAGCAAATAAATGAATTATTATTATTATTATTATTATTATTATAAGACTGAAACATGATATTGTATATGGTAACTTAAATTAGTTAAATTTTTTTGAAATAATTTTACACTGCTCTCTGTTCTCCACTTATTTAAATTAAAAAAATTAAAAAATTATTCAATCAGTGCTAAAAGCAATTTCCATTTGCGGAGATTCGGTTAAAGGCTTCTTTAAAATCGAATGTGCCGGCGTAAGTGGCGCATAATTTATTCGAGAAAATACCGATAAATCGATTCTGATCCCGGGATACTTCGCCTAATCCTTTGATGGATTTCACCGCGTAGACGCCCTGGGAATCCCGAAAAAGTGCACTCTAACAAGGAATAACGTAAAACTCCTCTTTTAAATTCGGTAAGCAAACGCTTAGCGAACATCGAGTGTTTTTTTATCGCTCTATCTATACCAACTTGCCGCACTCGACTCGGTGGATCGCAGAGCTAGGAGGCTCATTGGCGATGATACACTATGGCACATAGACGCAAAGTTGCCTGTCTGTGTGTATTCTATAAGATGGACTTCGGAGAGTGTGCTCGAGAGTTGCATGAGATCATATCGCCTTCCCCTTTCTTCTATCGGACATGCAAACGTACGGCTGGTTACCATCCTCACCTTGTCGAAATCCCTCTAATTCGGACCAAGCGCTTTAAAACATCTTTTGTGATGCGCACTGCTAAGGATTGGATGCATCTTTTGTGATGCGTCTGTATTTCCGAGCTCATGTAATTTAGACCGCTCACATTTGCACCGAGAGCAATTAACAATTTTTATATGAAACTAACGGAAGCTGCTCAATTAATTAAAAATTACAACTGAACATGACGGCGCCGCACACGCGCCATTCTTGTCATCTCCGAGATAGGAACGGACCAATGAATGCGCTTCCCGCCAAGTCAACGACCGGCTGAATCAGCCAATCGCAACGCGCACGATCTGCTCTAGTGATGTTCGTCATCCGAGACAAATTGATGGTATTTTTTCTCATCACGAACGCTACTTTACGTTGTCGGTTGGATATCTCATTTTCGTGTAAAAAAAATAAATTAAAACTCTCTCTCAGTAGTTGCTACATTTGAACCGTTTTAAAGACTTTTTCAAATGACAAGTTTACTTCGCAACTATATTATGTACTAACTAATATTAAAAAGAAAGAAAAGATTTGTATGTATGTATGTATTTTTGTAATAAATAAACTCAAAAACTACTGTCCCTTATAGTCTATCCCTACTAATGTGAATAGTTGTTGCGTTTCTTGTGATAATACACGAAGCCGACGGTATTCACTTGTCACCAAGTGGACAGTCGGCCTTCCTTCGGGAAAGCGGATAGATAAAAAAAATGTTACATTTCACTTTTTTCTTTAAATTGGATAAGAGCCCATTTACCTATCCCTTCCCAATCCTCAATCCTACTGTAGTCGGCAGCGCACTTGCAGCACCTGTGGCGTTGCTTGTGTTATAGGCGATAGCAGCCACCTACCATCAAGTGGACCGTCAGCCTGTCTACCGATCCTAACATAAAAAAAACTAATGGTAATAATAACGAACACAATTTAACAATAGCATTAGTATAAATAGCTTACATGTATAAAGATGCTATAGGTAGATGATGTTGTGTATAACGAGTACGAGGTACTGCGGCAGACGTTCCGCTTCAAGTTCACTGAATATAACGCTCGTGTGCAACAAGCATACCATACAGTTGTCTAACAGTGTCCTCTATAATTAAAATAACGCCGGCACCACCGGCAACGATTATTACTCGCAAACTATAAATAACAATGGATTTAACAATGCGAAAGCATCACCGCCGCAAATTAGTTGGAAAGAAACAGTACGCGCATTGCAAAAGCGTATTGATATCGATACCACAATACATACGAATCATCAGAAACTGTGATAGTAAGTAGAATTCTAGATACAGAAAACTGTATCTACCTAACTAGTAAATTACATCAAAACAAAATCAACATTTTGTACAAGGTTACCAAAGTCCAGGTGGTGGCGCATGGACCTAACACAATCTAAGTATTTTGTTCCATTTACTGCGGGGCTTAGAAATAATGATCACTTGCTTTGAACTTGTTGCAAGTGAAGGAATTCTATGAATTTAATTCTCTCCTTATATTTTCATATAAGGAGAGAACATATATGGAGAGAATTAAATTCATAGAAATTTGCGTATACCTACAGGATGACTAAGAACTGCTTATCCTCGAGCGTATCTACTATAGTGGGTTAGTATGATTAGTATTATAGCCTATATTTCTATACATTAGAATTTGTTCAAATTATAGGCCGATATAATAAATTATTATTATTATTAAAACCTCACCTGAGAGATTACACATTGAACAGAAATTGCTCAAAGGTAATCAGACGTCCCATTTAAATTTAGTACTAACTGAACTGTTATTTTGTAACAAAAAGGTTTTTTTATATATAAAAAGCGTTATGTAAGTAATTGTCTCCGTTATACAATCATGCTGAATTACATTGACGCTACGAAGTGGAACGGAATATAGAAGTCCAAGATGTTGGTCAGAAAACTCATCCAAATATTACAGAAAGAACGGGCAACTAACACTGGATGGTTTATCTGTCAAAACGTTATTTTATTTTTCTTTTTAGAAATTGATTTGAAATAAAAATTGAGGGAAATGTTGTTTTGTTAATGTCGCTTTGTAGTTTACGAATCTGGAAACTTCAGTTGAAGAACATTCTACACAGTAAATGGTGTAGAGTTTTAATTTGGAAATGTACTTCGATAAATCAAAGAGCCGTTCTAGACTCACTGTTGGGCACAGGGTATATTCAACATATAAGGAAGTAAAAGGCAAAGTCAATAACGATAGCTCAATAGGTAGGTTCGTCATGCGTCCAAGCAATAAGAATAACCAAGCTTTGGGATTGTATTTTCAAAAAGAATACAATGATTATTTACTGTTTTTGAATTTGTATTGTGTTCGAAGTCAGCAAGATACATGTGGTGGACGTTCGCCAAAAGTCAGCGGCGCGCGTAATCGCGCTCACCCCGAGATTAGCATTCCACTGGCCGATAAAACTGTTATTACACTAATATGTGTTCAATGTGGCACTTATTACCTAGGATATGATAGCCACGGGTGACGGATGCCATATTTATTATGTGCTGACTCAGGTGTAGTAGGACAGCCCGAGAAATAGGTGACAAGTTTAACGGAGGTTAACTAGTTGGAATAAATCTATACTAATATCATAAATCTGAAGAGTTTGTTTGTTTGTTTGTTTGTTTGAACGCGCTAATCTCAGGTTCGAATTGAAAAATTCTTTTTGTTTTGAATAGTCCATTTATCGAGGAAGGCTATAGGCTATATAACAAATAGCATATACAAGCAGTGTCCAGTACCGCGCGCCCCATGCGCACGCCGCCACCGTATGGGCCGCAGCGAAGCTAGGCCGAGTTCAGCTAGTATGATTATATACCTAATACCAATATGTTTAATATAGGCTGATACAAAATTAAATATTGTGTTATAATGTCAATAAACACATAATCTTTTTACAAATAATTAATTTTAGTAATTAAAGTAATTCATTAGAAACAGTAGAAAAATGTATTTGTCGTAAAAAAAAAAACGATTCCTTTAATCGTTTTAGATGCTATATCATTTATGCTTATTATGCTGACATAAATTAATAATGTAGATTAAAAGTGCTCTTTCATTTGCCTTAAATTGAATTAAAAGGGCACCTTAAATTGCCTTTTAAAGAGTAGCACAAGTGTCAAGTTGAAAATGAATAACCATTCTTTTAAAATTTTCAAACCGATCATTCTTTCGCTGTCTCAATATACTTGCTTAGAAGGTAAGCCGCTACTACAGACTAACAAATACAAAATAAAATGGTTAGTTACAAACATCACCGACGACATAGAGCTTCGAGAGAATCAATCATATAAAGATATCAGTAAACAAAGAACAAATAAAGCACTCAGAAATCGGCGACTCGAGTACGCCCCGCACGGTTCTCGGAGCAATCCGACCGCTGTACAAACACACGCCGGCGTCTAAGACAGACAGTGTGTTATGAAAACAAGCTGCCGAGAGCAAACACAAACAAACACGCGAAACAATTGATGAGGATGGCAGGGTGGGGGGCAACAGAACTCCCGCACCGCATTCATACTCTATAAGTTTCTGCGAAGGGTACGCCACATATCAGACGTTTACTGCTAATTTTAAACGCACAGTTCAGGCGTGATATGTGACCAGGACCTGGGCGGTAGTCTAAGGGGAGACTACCGCCCGTTGTGAGGTCTCCGAGATGGCCGGCGTACCTCCGCTTTCGGGTACGCCGAGGTTCCGATAGGGAGCGTAGCCCTCCCCGCGCTGAACAGCCGTGGCGGGTCGCCGAAGTTGTGCAACAACGTTCCTGCGACCCCGCCCATCTACGGCCGCGCTAGAAACTCGTTGGGTTTTAGCCGGTAGGAGTCCGGCATAACCCGCAGCGTTCCCCTTTCGCTGCTGGGTATCCATGATGGATTTCCCAACGTAAAAAAAAAAAAGGCGTGATATGTGATGTCGGTCGCCATTAATTAGATAAGCAACTTTGATGCAACCATATAGGTTACAGAAGACCACCGTGAAGTAACAGCACGTGTGTTCGGTGAGTGAGTAAGGGATGCCAGAGCCCATTTACCTATCCCCTCCTAATCCCTCATCCTTAATCCTACTGTAGTCGGCAGCGCACTTGCAGCACCTGTGGTATTGCTTGTGTTATAGGCGATGGTAGCCACCTACCATCACGTGGACCGTCAACCTGTCTGCCGATCTTAACATAAAAAAAAAACAGTATATTACGATAAAATCTTTTCCAAAGATTCCTATTATAACTGAGGTAGACGTGGTGTACTCTATCAAATTTCATTTGAAAATCAATCTGAAAACTACACATTGATAATATCAACAGAAAGTTGATAGAAATATTAATTAGTAAACGAGCGCGAGATAGAAATTTTAATTATCAACAAGAGTGAAAAAGATGACCGAACGAGCCGAAATTTAACGACCAAAGCCGATAGGAAACAAACGCTTGCTAGTACAGACTGATACAATATTACATAAAAATATTAAAACTCATATATATTTATTGTCCAACTAACATTTTTGTTACAAGATGAAACTTTGTAGACTTTAAGGTCATACAGCCATAATTCGTTTATTGCGCGTAAAATGCCACTTCTTCGCAATTCCGCATACGACTGTGAGGCACAGCACTCTAAAGAACACTGAGTGCAACGGTGTGAATTAGCTTCGTTCGAACGATTCAAGATTTGGTCTACATCTACGTCTACCTCAGTTATATTAGAAGTCTTTGATATTTTCTACTATGGGGTATTTGTTGGCTGAACAGATCTATTTTTTACGATGAATGTTTTTAGAACTATGTATAAATTGTTGCTAATGGCGTCGTTATGAGGTTCCATCCTTCAAGCAATGTAAATTTTTATATTAAGGGGGAGACAAACCCTAAATACTAAAAATATCCATTGTTTAATGAAGATGTTACAAGAAATGGACAAGACAATTGCTTTGAAAAAAATATATATTATACTTAAACATGTGAAGAACCAATTGTATTGATTAGAATTTTCGTAATAGAAACTCCACAAAAAAAGTTAGAACACAAGAAGAATTTGATTTTTATTGAAAATTCTCTCGAAAACGACTTATTGCACGCATATGAATCCTGTGCCTATTAATAAGTTAACATCAGATTTAAAAATTGTATTAATAAAAAATATTATTTTGTGTATTGTTCTAATGGTAAAAACAAAAAAACACAATTTCTAGGCCTGTTGAATTGGATCCGCTGCCAGCGAGTTCTATAGTAAATGTCATTTGTCTCAGTGAAGCCCTTAATTTTAAAAGCGGTTTCAAATCCCACAACCATAATAATTAGTGTAGATATGTTCACGACGAAACAATGAAGTGTACATGTTTTTTTCTTTTTCTTCCGAGAAAAAATTTAAAAGCCAGTTTTCTTTACGTTTGGATAACCTAGCAAGGTAAATTATATTAACTCTTTAATAATCCAAAAATCCTTCTGCAGTTAATGCAGTAGAATCATTCATGAATGCATGCTGCACACATTTAGACAACTTGACATCACATCCTGCAATCAGAGTTCATTACGTTCTCTCGATTTCTAGTGAACATGCGGTGTATCTTACAGACAGTTAACAATGCAAACATGTACAATAGTACGTATATAATATCACTTAACCATATTCTACACTGAATGTGTTGTGTGTGTGTGTGTGTGTTTATATAGTGACTTAAAAAGAGAGTAAAATGGTAAACTACAAGATTTTAAATAGGCAGACGGTCACTGGTGGCTACCATCGCTTAATAATACAAGCAACACGCAAGTGCGCTGCCGATCTCAGTGTAAACTATTTAAAAGAGACAGGGAGGGAAATGGGCTCTGACATCCCTTACTCACGCATCGAAAGACAACATCCGAGGAAGGTCTTCTGTATAAGGGTGTTTTTAATTGAATAACTATTGCCATTACCGCTAAACCTGCCCGTTTGATGATTTGAGCCAGGTATTCCTAACTCCCAACATTTAGTCGGTTTATTAAGCGACATTCTTCTAGAAACACCAATTAAATGAGTTTAAAACATAAATAAGTACATAATATGTATACCAAAAACTTTAATCAAAGGTGTACTTAATGACACTACACTTATTTTTTTTTAAATACTAACTTGTATAAACATTCGCAAACCAACAGAAACAGTGTATCCTTATCTATCTGTGAATGCATCCGCTCTCTAGGGAATTTCCAAGTTTTATCATAATACGCGGAACACGACTGTTTTTAAAGGTACATTTTGTCTTACACATGTTATACCTTGAATTATACACCAACGTATGTTTTAAATTATCACCAAATAGATTTGTAAATTTTACCTTAATTAATAAACGATAAAATATTAAAAAAGCTTAGAAGATCTATCCAATTTACAAATGTGAAATCAGTCGCTAACAAAGTGATTATGGAAATCAGATATTATCAATACAGAATTCTTGTTATGCAAGCCATTAATGGCTTTAAATAATTATAATAGTAGGATAATAGTTGTAACTTAATCGTTGACTAAGTGTTATTTTATTGGATAAGTATAGTATTTGTGATATTTATGTTTTTGATAATGAAAATTATCAAAAACTCTTTTTATACATATGTACATAGATATTTGATAATAACCTAGCAATTATATGTACTTAATGCCTAAATGGTACTGGGAAATCTATATAAAACTAGCGACCCGCCCCCGGCTTCGCCCGGCGTGCAATTTTTATATACCCTAAAACATTCCCCGTTTATCCCTCTTTTCATTAGCGAAAACCGAATTAAAATCGGTCTACCCGTTCACGCGTGATGCCGTGACCAGGAGAAATAGGGATTCATTTTTACATATAAGAAGATACGTTTATAAGTACCTACAGTAAAATTAGCGAATGGACGAAAAATAAAAAATAGTCAATTTGTTTTTTTTACGTCATTAAAATTGACTGTGTTCAAAAATTTAACTTCAAACTGAAGACACTTAAGGATATAGGAAAATTTATTTCACACATTTCCTGCTGAATTTAAGGATTACTATACACATCCTAGGAATGCTACGTTATGATGACGAAGATACATTTCAAATGACATAAAAAAAACTACACATTTATGGAATGTTGACGGTCGTGACAAGCAACGTATTGTTTAGTCAATTTACACATTCCACGCGACACCTCGTTGGAACTAACCATTACGATGGCACACACAGTAAAATGTTTCTTATGTTCTAGTGCGGAAAGAGTGTGGTTAGAAAAAAAAGCGTAAATGTAACGACGCGCGCCGGTTATCGCCAGAGGATGTGCCGTGACGAGCGACACGAAATTGCAAATTGCGTTTAGCCTAACTCGATAACGATAAAGCGTTTGAGCACGGCCCTAAGACTTTTTTGTGGTAAAAAGTTATGCCTTTTACATAATTATAATATACTAGCTGTTGCACGCAAGTTCGTTAGGGTCTGTTTATAAAATACTAGCTGAACTCGGCCACGCTTCGCTGCGGCCATACGGCGCGGCGGCGGCGTGGGCATGGGCATGGGGCGCGCGGTACTGGACACTGCTTATATACATATAATACTATTTATCGTAGCGTGATGTTATATAGCCTATAGCCTTCCTGGATAAATGGACTATTCAAAACAAAAAGAATTTTTCAATTCGAACCAGTAGTTCCTGAGATTAGCGCGTTCAAACAAACAAACAAACTCTTCAGCTTTATTGCCGGGCGATTGCAGGGGTCGGTGTTTCCTCCTCACCTGCCCTTGCTCGACCGATCGGATTGGTTTTGGGGACCAACAAGGCACACACCGAGGTGGGCTACGAGCGGGTTCTGTTTAGCGGAGCTCGTGACGGAGCACCCCATTGAGGAAGGCAACTCCGACGGAGTTTGCCAGAGTAGGAGGTCCTCAGTTCAGGGTGGCCTGGGAGGTCCTAGGGGGAAGGGCTCCAGGCATCCTGCTCAGAGGTGTTAGGGACCGGTAGGGACCGACCACTGGGAGGACTGGACTGCAGTCAACCGGAGTCCCCCCCAGGCTAACATCGTGTAGGCGGCAGCACGATGCTGGGGGGGCCAGCCGAACCACTCGGGGTATTACGAGGCGTAGTAAGCTGGGCTTCGGTCTCGGACTGCAAGAAGGTCCAAACTGGGTAGAAGCTGGTTGATGTCTTTGATTGGTTGGTTGGTGACGTCGGCTGGTTGTTCCGGGCGTCAGAAGAGGACATCTGGCGTCTGGGACTTAACTGTAGAGAGGTGTGGCTTGACCTGCAGATGTTCCAGCGGGTCGCCACCAAAGGTTTCTATGCGGCTTTCCGCTACTGAGTCGGGTCCGCAAGGACACAGCGGTGCGTGGGGCCTGGGGATAAGGCCTGGCTGTGACTCCGGGTCCCATTATCACTGCCGATGGTGGAAAATGGAGGGGTTTTAGTGTGTAGGACCGGCGGAGCGGTTCGTCCCGTCGGGTGAGTCCCACACACCCCCTCGTCGACCATCCTCGTCGGCGAGGGACAGTGCGTAAATGACGTCCTTTTTTTTATTAAGGAGGGGTCCTTAATAAAAAAAAAGGACGTCCACTGCTGGGCATTATGTCTCTCCCATAATTTTCCTACAGGAGGTCAGAAGCGGGCTGGATCCACCGTCGAGATTATAAAAATTGAGTAAATAGTGCGATTATTGTTTCTTTTTTTATAGCTAAATTTTAAAGTACATAAAATTGGCGAGCGCTGTCACAGTAGCGCACTAAGTGTCGGCCGTTTCACAGCACGGCGGACATCATAACACCACTTTATCGGGT
Organism: Bembecia ichneumoniformis; assembly: GCA_910589475.2. Taxonomy (NCBI): domain Eukaryota; kingdom Metazoa; phylum Arthropoda; class Insecta; order Lepidoptera; family Sesiidae; genus Bembecia; species Bembecia ichneumoniformis. Next base: position 3,078,115 of record OU342531.1, read on the forward strand.
CCATTTGGCTGGTGCCCACTCTATTTAATAACATACTTTAATTTTATGTCTCCATATCTCGGGGATTATAACGCGTAATTGAGTTTTTCGTGGACACGTTGTTCTTTTTATGCGATGCCTATATATGTATTGCTCTCGAAAATGGGAATTTGCTACATCTGTATGGTGTAATATAAACGATGTAATGCAAAAAACTTCTTTAGAAAAAAGAAGAATAATCATCTACCTACACAAGAATGCATATAGCAGCCGCAACAATCCCTACAAGCGTTAAGAAACTACAGCAAACAATATTAAGAAGTTTTCACTACTGGACAGGCTGATTTATAAAGTCATTGTGCAAATTAGATCGTCATGCTGAGCATTTTTCTAGGTTATAGACTGTATATCAGTGTATTAAGTCTAAGAGATACTCATATACAATCATACAAATGAACAACAATATCGAATATCATAAAAATATCGTTGACAATTGATATAATTATATTTATCCACATAAATGATAAGTTATCTTTGGGTTTCAATTATAATTAACGTTTAGAGAATTATAATTAACATTAGTTATAATGCATTGTAATGGAATTTATGAACAATATTATTGCGTGCGGGGTGATTTAAACTGCCGTGTAAGGGCGAAACGTACCATTTATTTTCACAAAACAAGATGACTTCCAAAATCACTAAACTTGTCGGATGAAACCGATGAAACGATGAACTTAAACTTGCCAAAAGTCGTCAATGATGTGTCGCCGGTTCACTGCCGCAGGTAACTTCGCAAAATCTCCGATGATTCGCTTTCGAATCGCTGTATCGCACAAAACTCACTCACACTTGGCCTGCCGCCCCTTATTTATACTTGGCGCCAAACGCCTCAGTGTATTTCGAATTTACTAGAAAATCTAAATAACATCGTAAACAAGCCATTGAAATCCGGTAATGCTATTTCTGTTGAAATGTAAACTCTATATGTTGTAAACATAAGAACGAAATTCCTTTGACACTAATTGGATCGGCCGTCGCCGCTAGTTAGTTGTAAAATAACAACTTCATAGAAAAGACAGGCTTACGGTCCACTTGATGGTAGGTGGCCACCGTCGCCTATAACACAAGTAACACAACAGGTGCTGCAAGTGAATCGACTACAGTAGGATTAAGGATAAGGATAAGCACACGTGCTGTTATTTCACGGTGGTCTTCTGTAAGGAGGTGGTTACTGCCGTCAGACGGGCTGCCCAAAATGACTGCGAAACGCAGTGTGCCCTGCCACTACTTTCCAGATCCAGACCAGAGCCAAATTTGAAAAGTTCATTTTTCAAAGTCATTTTTCATTTTCCTGCCGGGAATCGAACCCGGGAACCCTATAACAGAGCGTTAGGGCAAGCAAACCACTCATCCAATGGTTCTGTATTCTCCAAAACTTACTAAACTTTAATTACATTATTTTGTCTATATTTTGATGCCGCTTAAATTCCGTTATATAAAAATCCTAATTAAAGAATTAATTTAATAAAATTGACTTAATTTCAAAGCAACAAGATTCATAGCTTTTTGCAATACAAAAAAAACCCTTTTTTTTACAATAGGTACCAAGAAGGTTCATACCAAAACAATCGCAAAATATAACAACTATCACAGTGTAAAAATATTACATTTACTGTAAAGTATTTTATGGAAATTTTCTAATCAAACGAGACTTTTGAATGTAATCACAACATTCTTACAACGCGAATAAAAAACTTGTGCAATAAGACGTTTAAAAAACCTTTACACGTAATATAAAACAACATGTGAGCTGCTGCTTTAAATACATCTTAATTTAACGAGCGGTCTTAAACGCAGTGAAATAAATGAACCCGCTTACACTATATCAGTGCGTAAAGAGGTATTTAAAGGTGATTTTTACTGCGCAAACCGAGCGAACTAATGAAAATGTTTCATTGTTAAATCGGCTTTTATTGCCTTGCTTTCTTACGATGCTAATTAATCAAACCATTAAATCTTATATTTCAATAAAACAAAGCGAATTACTTAGTAAACCACTCTTTTACAAATTTACTTTTCTCTTACATTCTAGTGGATTTTTACTTCGGATAATATCTTCTTTACTATTATTAATAATTTTCTTTTAGTAAAATAATGGCAATAGCGCGTAACTTTCTTGTTTGTAATCCGATTTTTTTTATGTTATGTCGACAGACAGGCTGACGGTCCACATGGTGGTAGGTGGCTACCGTCGCCTATAACACAAGCAACGCTACAGGTGCTGCAAGTGCGCTGCCGACTACAGTAGGATTAAGGATAAGGGATTAGGAGGGGATAAGGAAAAGGGCTCTGGCATCCCTAACTCACTCACCGAAACACAACAGCACGTATATGCTGTTATTTCACGGTGGTCTTCTGTAAGGGGGTGGTCACTGCCGCCAGGCGGGCTGCCCAAATGACTGCGAAACGCAGTGTGCCCTACCATTACTTGGAATGAAACTAACACAAAATGTTATGGGAAGCTTGCTACAATATATCAGTGTAAACCGCATTCACACCGGTTAAGCCGTTTCAGAGATTAGCGTGCACAAACGCACGGACAAACCGATAAACAGAGGAAAATTCTAAAAACTTTTTTTGACCCCGATAACATAAGTACAACGTGTATAAATTTTTTTTTGAAAAAATATTTAATGTACAGACACGGCTTGTTTACGATTTTATTATATGTAATAGATTATCCGTTACAGTACCTACGTAAGCGTATATTATCTACATATTATTTTATTTACCATCATCAACCTTTGTCACAGTGAACGGTCTCAGAACCTATTAAATACTGTCCCTTATATGGGTGTCGAAGCACCACTAGGGCAGAGCCCATTCCATACCATGCTACACCGTACATAGAACTTTAGGGGCTTGGTTTATGTTCCCAATGCCATCGATCACTTAAAACCGGCAATACGCAGTGATTGAATACGTTGTTTTTTTTACAAAAGTTATTGAACCTACTGACTGAAGACTTTTTTTTCTGTTCCGATAATTGTGCCTGTGTGTGTATTATAATATTCAATAGTTTTTTTTTTCTCAATCATGGCTTTGTATTACTCCGTAATGAATTTAAATATTACTTTAATTTCTTTTAATTTAAGCCGATGTTAAGTTATTTGTTGGAGCATCTGTTTTATTTATGGTTATAAATTAATTATAAGTATAATATAACAAAATTGATATAATATAAATGTAATACATTAATAAAATAAACAAATAACACATCTGTTTATAGCATTCCAAAATGCGAGCTTCCAAAATTGAAAAAAAAAAAAACCAAGCTATAATTAATAACATTGTTACAATTTCTGTACTAGGAATAACTTGTATTTAGTGGAATAATAAAATTAACGTACGGTAATTATAGCAAAGAAAGAGTTAAAAGCACGTAGGTTTAAAAAAAACTTAGACAAATGATTTCTCAATAATATTACGTCGGACACACTTCTCTACCTTTGTAAATACTCTGAGCGGCCGTAATGGAAAACGGAAAGATGTAATGCAATATGGGAAACAGTTCAGGGTTGTTTTCAGCTGCAGATCTCGGCGGAGCGCCATAAATTTTTAGTAAAACAAACATACGGGAGTAGACAAACAAACATTCGCGCATGCGATTTGGGTGTGGCTAACTTCACAATTTTCAATATGAATCGACTGTGAACAAGGATGTGTAATTTTTTAATGCAAGATATTATTGGGAAACCCTACATCTCCCAAGTAACATCGTGAGAATCGTGTTTTCTGGGTTCAAATTCATGATAGAGGTCTAATTAGAACTAAAAAATTTCTAACTAAATATTTCTAAACTGAACCTTTTTTTATTAAAATGTATCACTGATTTATTCAAATTCAATAACTCGATAGGAGAATTAATATAATTTATAATTTACTAGCTGAACTCGGCCACGCTTCGCTGCGGCCCATACGGCGGTGGAGTACGCGTGAGGCGCGCGGTACTGGACACTGCTTATATATAATACTATTGATCGTAGCGTAATGTTATGTAGCCTATAAGCCTTCCTCGATAAATGGACTATTCAATACAAAAAGAATTTTTCAATTCGAACCAGCAGTTCCTGAGATTAGCGCGTTCAAACAAACAAACAAACTCTTCAGCTTTATATATTAGCATAGATTACGGGTAAAATTGTAAATTTTACGACAATTTATTTGAGATACAAATTTTCACGGACACTTGAAGGTAATTCCAGTTTATCTAAAATAAAATATGTAGCAGTCGATAAACGAAACGGTTTCCACTCAACTTGAAACGTTAGGTAGGAGAAAAAAGTATCTGCGAGAGTCGATAAATCAAAACATTAGACAGGTACTTAACACCCGGGGGAGTTGACGCCGGAGAAAAACAGGGAAATCGTCTTTCATCAATTACCTGAAACAAAAGAAGAAAACATTTTCATTAAATATTCACTTTCAAAATGGCGATGGAATAGATGCCTACAGTTATATTTGAAATATATACGCCTAATTTATATCTGCCTATACAGAGAGCATTTATTATGTCCCATTGCTGGGATATTAAGCCTTCCTCTGTTTTGAGGAAATGTCTGTGGTCTACAAAACCATCAAGCTAACCAACCCATTGCGGATTGGGAGAACGGGTTATGTCGCCAATTTTTCTCTCATAATTACAGCAATATGGATCATCTATACTAATATCATAAAGCTGAAGAGTTTGTTTGTTTGTTTGAACGCGCTAATCTCAGGAACTACTGGTTCGAATTGAAAAAAATATTTTTGTTTTGAATAGTCCATTTATCGAGGAAGGCTATATGCTATATAACATCACGCTACGATAAATAGTATTATATATAAGCAGTGTCCAGTACCGCGCACCCCACGGGGCCGCAGCGAAGCGTGGCCGAGTTCAGCTAGTTTGAATATAAAAATTGAATGAAGTAGATGTGCAGACAGCACTGTTTGCGTGCTCAACGTCGATCGTTCTCAATTTGTGAGAACAAACTTGCAGCTTCCATTAGTAAGTATTCGGTTTCAAGTTTCTCAGTAAGTGCTACATTTAATCAAAGCTAGAACTGAAATCCCTAGAACAACTTATGATATGTATGGGGAAAATTTTAATTGTTTAATTTAACGTTAATTTAAACATGACTTCTTATTTTCAATTTAGAAATCCAGCCACATAAGCAATCTTTTTTTATATGATTAACAAATTCAACATTCATATTGTGTACAATATTTAAAAATAGATGTATTATTTTTAATGTAATTTTCAAAATTGACTCTGGTCTGGATTGGAAAAGTAGTGGTAGGGCACACTGCGCTTCGCAGTCATTTGAGCAGCCCGCCTGGCGGCAGTAACCACTACCTTACAGAATACCACCGTGAAATAACAGCATATACGTGCTGTTGTGTTTCGGTGAGTGAGTAAGGGATGCCAGAGCCCCTCCTAATCCCTTATCCAATCCCTGTAGTCGGCAGCGCACTTGCAGCAGCTGTGGCGTTGCTTGTATTATAGGCGACGGTAGCCACCTACCATCAAGTGGACCGTCAGCCTGTCTGTCGACCTTAAAATAATAAGAAATATTATTTAATGTTATTTAGTTTATTGCACATATAAAGATATATACTTTGTAGCTTTAGATAATATTTATGTATCAGACATCCGCAACCTTGTCAGGTTGTCGCAAGACATAGGCATCCTCCGATTTTTACCACCTGCGGCGGTCAAGTACCAGCTGTCTCTATCCTTTGGGAAGATCATTTTATCATCCCTTGGGTATCATTCCACCACTCTCTTAGTCCACTTACCTGCGAGCCAGATTTTATTATTATAATATATTCATGAATATTCGAAAAAATGTGATATTTTGTAATCAAAAACAGAAAAAAATCGATTAGTGCATTTAGTATACATAATTATAGATAAAATTTCACTATTTCCCCTCATCCCCAATGTCACGAAATCATTCCACGAATATTTGTGATCTGTATGTACGAGTCCGACGCTTATTATTTCCGTAAATATATGCGGAATAGTCTTTTATTCGATTGCTAGACCCTTAATCAAAGCCAGGCAGGCCGTTAGTTCACACTAAGTAAATAATATAATAAGCAAATTTGATACGTGCTAGAACTACACTTAAGAGATGTTCTGCTAATAAATATTTATAAAGGTATGCAAAAAAGATTTCTTACTAGCTGCTAACGCTTCTGCAGTGCAGTTTCCTGTTAGGTATACGTGCATAATTAAATATCAGGTGTTCGTAACTGGTTTTGTGTCAAGCGGTCGTGCACTAGAATCAGTCGGTTAATATGTGCGCGTGTGCCTATGCTATGACCATAGTGGTCGACCTTGGAGTACTTACGATGCAACTGGTATGATGGTAACTAGGCACCCGCTTATCTTATGGTGAACATTTCTATCTAGTGGTAAACTAATTTAGAAAATTTGATAGGGTGTAAGGACTTTATTCAATTTTTTAACAAAAAAATATTAGTTCTACTATTTATTATGTTTATAATAGACATTTCTAAAGGGCAAATAAAGTTTTATACACTAGCGGCCGTTCTGGCTTCTCATGAATCTAACTAAAGGAAGATTTTTAAACTACACCAAATATTTTATTCAGTCAGCCCAAGCTTAATAGGTGGTAAGCGCCCGAGTTTTATTATTGATGACTTAAAGGCAAATATATTATATATATGGACTATCTCTACCACTTACATTTTGTACATAAGAAAATCTCTAAATGACAAATTATCATAAACAAAGTATTATAATTATTTACAGAAAAGATTAGAAACAAGAAAGTGTGTAAAAATTTTCCTCGTGTCAATAGATGATTGGATACCTAATTACTTTATATTATTTAATTACATTCTGCATACTCAGATGTCACGTGTTCCAACAAAAGTTATGGTAGTCACGATCGGTAATACACAAATGTCACTACGTTTTATAATTTCAAATAGTTCATTTTCGACGACAGATGTCGCTGCGCCGCGCCGGTAGGTTATAACGCGCTAGCGTTTAGTTCCTCAATCCGCGTTGAAGACAAGATTTCGACGTTTGCTTTTATAAGCCCAGATTAGGGAACATAAACACAAGCGTCCGCTGTCGCAAAAACGTCAAAGTGACAGATAACGTGACGCTTTTTAGTTAACGTTTGTATTAATTTTACTCCTCATTAAATGTCTATACCCACCCGGGGGCCTTATATGAAAATAGATACTGAAGGAGTAAACTCCAAAAATATTTTTAACGTGGACTAATATCTACTACATTACGTTACTAAATATTTTAGAAAGAACTGTGAAAGGTAAACGCGTTGAATCGAAATAAATTTGGAAAGTAACTTTACTTATATTTTGTAATACTAGCTGAACTCGGCCACGCTTCGCTGCGGCTCATACAGCGGCGGCGTGCGCATGGGGCACGCGGTACTGGACACTGCTTTTATATAATACATCACGGTACGATAATTATATCGCAGCGTGATGTTATATAGCTCCTCGATAAATGGATGGACTATTCAATGGATGATGACCTTCCTCGATAAATGGACTATTCAAAACAAAAATATTTTTTCAATTCGAACCAGTAGTTCCTGAGATTAGCGCGTTCAAACAAACAAACAAACTCTTCAGCTTTATAATATTAGTAAGTATAGATTATTACCTATGTAATCTATACTTGCAACTTAATAAGCAGTAAATAGCATGTACAATGCCTTTTCATTCCACAATGTAAGGATCAATTGTGTATTCACCTTTCTTTATCCAACAGGAGTAGCTTCGAAATTGAATAGAGAAATTGTGATTTTCGCCTTTTCTCTTTGTATCGACACCGAGGCAGATCGAATTGCTGTTGGCCGGCTAATAATGACACTTCATAGCGATTTAACTTTAACATAGATATAATGTATCTATGTTAAATGTATCAAGTTCGATTTCCTGTGTAATCGACTATTAGAATTAGTTATTTTGTTCATTCTATTAGAATTTCAGGTCATGAAATACGCCCTGGCCTCGCACGGATGCAATTGAAAGAGCTAGTACACATAGTATAATTATAGCCTATGTTCATCTGGGATAATGTACCTTTCAAAAAATAAAAGTATTTTTCAAATACGTGTTGCGATCTATATATAAACAAGCTTACAAAATCCATGAATCAATGAAAACCATCTAAAAGAACGGACCGTTTCACTTTCGCTAAACAACAGCTCAAAAGGGAACAGTATTTCAGACAAGTGGTCAAAATTTCCTATTCATAAAAATATCGCTACTTTTCCGGCTAATTTCATGTCACTGTCAAATCAACACAGCTGCTGCCCTCTACAACGAATGGTTATGATAATTAATGTAACAGAGTAAGTTTTTTTGTGTTGTTTTAAAAATATATTTGTCTTACTAAAATTTGCATGGCGTACACTGTGTCCAAAAACAACACAACGTGGTTACCATATTTTCGATAACAAATTGCAAAAAGTAAAAATATCAACTCTTAAGCATGTGATTGTAAATCGTTAATTCGACATGTAAATGAATTATTTACACATGAAATGTGTAATCCTATCCTATTTCGCCGTAAGCCTACTGACATAATATAACACCCCAGCTCAGCAGGAAAAGGTGATTCTACAAACTGAGCATTGAATGGTATTTAAAAGTAACAACACCGACAGAACTCAGACGAATTCGACACCAGTTTTATCGTGGAATATAAAATTGTGTGATTTTCCATCGACAAAGCATGAGAACGATGTAACGTTCACATTATAACCAATCGCTTCCACAATAAACGACACTACTTGGAATCTCTCGTTGAAAATAAAATTGCAGAAGCGAACAGATTAGTATTACTTACAGTTTTAATCCAAATATTGGATTATTTGATTTAACAATATTACAAAGAAATATGTATGTACGCAATATCTATATTTATATCTTGTAAAAACATTAAGAGGCCATTTCCCTATCCCTTTCTAATCCCTTATCCTTAATACAACTGTAGTCGGCAGCGCACTTGCAGTAGCTTTTGGCGTTCCTTGTGTTGTAGGCGACGGTAGCCATCTACCATCAAGTGGACCTTCAGCCTGTCTTCCGATCTTAACATTAAAAAAAAAAGACATGAAACTCCGCTAACTTCTTCCAAACTACCAAACGGATTTTGATACAATTTTCACTTACGAAAAGAGCTAGCTATAAACGAGCAAAATTTGTGTACATAATTTGCAGAAAGGTCGCAAGTTTAATTATAATGAAATAGACACGTTAAACTAATGATTAAAATTGTGATGCACTGCTTGATACCTTTTACTTGTGGGTAACAAGTCGACAATCTCATATTTACCTCCGTAAGTTTGCTAACAGAAGTTGTTACGCGCAACTGCCAGCCTTATTTTATTACTAAATTCCAAGTCAATTTTTTTTAAGAGAAAATATTTTTTATTGGATTTTTAAATACACGTGAATAATAAATAATACATGAACATATAACGCGAACACAAAACAAAATAGTCATTTTATTAATAATAAGTTTATCTATTATTATTTTAAAAATTTAGGTTTAAAACAGAGATATTTTGGAAGTGGATATGCCTATCGCAGAGCATTATATTGAGAAAGCCAAAATCTCTAATCAACTCACTATTTAATATCGTAATAGGACAAACAATGATCATCTGAGTTCTGTTTGTTTCTTTAGCGCGTTTGATGAGTCACCGAGACGCCCAAGGGTTGTGAGCCGAGTAACGCAACCACACACACAATCCACCACACAAGTAACATTTTATATTTCCACGAGGGGAATGCTACCTTCAAATAAAGGGGATCGCCGACAGGTGACTCTGGCATATGCCTCCCACAAATGCCAACGACCTCGCGCAGACACCCCTATACACCTTACACGGCTGACCTTTGTTACTGTTCGCCTTTTAGGCTTAATTACTTATTTAAACATTAACTAGTCAATGATCACAGCATATTCTATTTTACTATAAAGAGTAGCCACCCCCAAATCGATTTAAATTTAATGTAAATCAAAGTTGCTCTTTATTTATTTGAAAAGCCAACGATATGATTAAAATCTGTTGCTATATAATGGGGAATATGCACATTTTTTTTAAATATTTTCATACGATAGCTTATATTGTTATTATATTTTATAACCGTTAATAATATTCAGCGCCAAAAAAAACAGAAATTTAATAAGAAAAAAAAAAATTTTTAATTAACTAACGCTACGAGCACTTTAAAGACCCGCCCTTTTGGCGCGCTTGTCGTGACGTCACATCAAATGTTAAAAATCACAATGTTAACAATCACACGTTTGTTGACATTTCATAGACTTTGACGTCACATTCGAACTAACCGTTTCAAGTATTTTGAATAATTGAATTTTGAAACTTTTTAACGTAAAAGAAATAATATTAAAAAATATTTAAGTACATACTTAGACATAATTCTAAAGCAAAAATGTTGATAAAAAATATTTAAGCCTTTTTTTAATTAGACGCATATTCCGTATTAGGTAATATGCGTGTTGGATATTTTTCAAGATTAGTTAAAAGACATTTGCCTTACTAATATTGTTAATATTTAATTAAAAATCTTTACATGCACAATTTAAAAAAAAAGTTCCGATTGTTAAAAAATTAAGTTGATCTTTCTGGAATTATTATTACAAAAAAAATAAACGTTATTTAATTATTGTAAGCTTGCAAAAATAAGTATTTCTGATACGGCACCCGTTTTTGTAACTAAACCTTACATTTACAGCTAAAAATCGGTTAGGATTTAAATTCTAAGCAACATTTACCTACTTAGATACAGTAACGTCTATTCATACAGGATTTGAATTGGTAACGAGAACGGCAACTAAAAGGAATAAATGAAACATGAGTATTTTTCAACCTTTACTTGTCATTCGTCCACAAAGAAAAAAAAAAGCAACGAACTATTATTTCCCTTTCCCCTAGCTTTAATATTTCAGTAGGATTTTTCTTTAATATAATAATATCTTGTACGATTGATTCGTATTACACCGTGTCGCCACCGGGCCGTGCGCTCGCCGTGTTTTTCTCAAAGGCCCGGGGCACGGACGAGGCACCGACACGGCCCGGTGAAGTATAAATTGTTTCATACAAATAAAATAAATAAATAAATAAAATAAAATAGCCTTTATTTGCTTTGAATAGTAAAATAATAAACAGTTTTAGACAAGTATTATAGGATATCACTTAAGAGGCTCCACACCAAAAATCACTGCTTTGTACTCGGATTCAGCTCGTTCAAATATAAAGTCAATGTAACAAATAAAATATATGTGATACATAACTTCTTGGTCTATATTTTTGACGAGGCATTTTTGTTTTAAGTATTATGGTTTATGAGAAATTAAATAAAATTTTAATGTATTGCTTTGTTACAAAAATCGATTCAACTTAGTTGTTTCAAGAAGTAATGCAATCTGTATATAACGATAGAGTTTCATTTACATTATAAATGACGCGAACAGTTTTTCATTTAATTCAATAGTTTCAGAAAAACAAAGGTTTTTTTGATATTTTTGAGTAGCGGTTGCCTCTAGCGAGGGCCGGTTGTAGAGAGCCCAGTTGCTCAAGGTCATTCGCGTAATAGAGGACGTTAATTCGAAGTGCCTTGCGGCAAAGGCCTCCTCCAAATCCTTCCACCGAGCTCTGTCTGTAGCCATTCTTGTCCAGTATGGGCCAAAAGTCAAGCGGATCTCATCTTCCCAACGTCTCTGGAGTCGACCTTGACTGCGCTTTCTATCACGTGGGTACCAAACGGTAAGTTGCTTAGACCATTATTCGAAGCCACAGCGTAACAACCTGTCCATCTCCATTTTTGCTGGTCTATTCGTGTCAGTATATCAATAACTTCCGTTTTTTGTCTTATGGTCGAACTGTGGATGTGATTTTTGATGGATAACCCGAGCATACTTCTCTCCATTGCCCGTTGACATACTGCGAGTTTGTCTCTATGCTGTTGAGTAAGATTCCCAGGTTTCACAGCCGTACGTAATAAGTGGTAGTATGCAGGTGTTGAAGGTTTTACTTTTGATATTGATGCCTAAATTTTTGCTTTTCATAATTTCTTTAAGCGGCCAGTATTTTTTCCACCCATAAGCTACTTTCTGTTTTGTTTATTTCTTTGGTCGTTTGGTCTAAAGGGGAAATTATTTGCCCTAGGTATACGAATTCATCAACATATTCGATTGAGGTTCCGATTGCAAAAGCCGTCATACAAAAGCATACTAATAATATCTTCACCGGGCCCCGGCCGGGGCACGGACCGGGCACGACCCGGTGTAACATAAATCCACCTTTAATCCTTAAATACATAAGCCTTTGGTTGTATAAGCCGACAATATATACATATCGATTTACTTATTCTGAACCTACATATTAGGACTGGCGTATGAAATTTATTTTTCGAATAAAAATACTTTCTCATAAAGCAGTTTTAAAGTGAATCAAAATAAAAATCGCTTTATTCTGTACGATTACTTGTTGACATATTTATTACGCATACGAAGTTGCGCCCGCAACTTCGTACGCGTGGTAGCGCGTAACTTTTTTGTTTGTAAACCGATTGGAATAAAACAAACACTAAATGTTACAGGGAGCTTGCTACAATACATCAGTGAAAACCGCGTTCAAATCGGTTAAGCCGTTTCTGAGATTAGCATGCACAAACGCACAAACAAATTGACTAACAGACAAAAATTCTAAAACCCTTTTTTTTTACTTCGGTAACATAAGTAGAACGTGTACAAATTGATTTTTTTTTTAATATTTAATGACACGGCTCGTTTATGATTTTATTATATGTATAGATTTAAAGGTTTTTGTAAGATTTTTTTAAATTAAAATATATTATTACTTTAAGTAATTGAAATAATTCAAAATTAATGAAAATACAATTTTATACTACCATCAAGTGGACCGTCAGCCTGTCTGCCAATCTTAACATAAAAAAATCTGTTATAACGGTGTAACACTTAAAACCAATTTTTATATACAATTTGATAAATGTAAAATCATTAATATAAATACATTAAAAGTGGGAAGCTTTGCTTAGCTCATCCCTGTTTTAAAGTTAACTTCAGATAATAATTGTGGCGGTCCAGGGAAAAGTTATTCAATTACACCGTGAAGTATTTATATTAAAAATGTTTGCAGAAGAAAATGTTTTTTTTTTTTTTAAACTTTGCTCACTTTGACGGGTCCCGGATGGACGTGGTCATTAATTAATAACTCAGTTAAGCCTCCGTACTAAAAGATCGACGCATCAACCCGCGGGGGCTACAACTTCCGGTCGAATCCCAACTACCCCCCACACAACCCTTCCGGTCGCCAAAACTCCGACCAGAGTTATCCATATGTTTATATTCCAATTCGTACGCAAACATAATAATGAGGGAAGCGAAAACTTTTATAACATAACTTTTTATATTTCACTAGCGGCCCGCCCCCGGCTTCGCCCGGCGTGCAATTTTTATATACCCTAAAACATTCCCCGTTTATCCCTCTTTCCGTTAGCGAAAACCGAATTAAAATCGGTCTACCCGTTCACGCGTGATGCCGTGACCAGGAGAAATTGGGATTAATTTTTATATATAAGACTGGCGGCCCGCCCCCGGCTTCGCCCGGCGTGCAATTTTTATATACCCTAAAACATTCCCCGTTTATCCCTCTTTCCATTAGTGAAAACCGAATTAAAATCGGTCTACCCGTTCACGCGTGATGCCGTGACCAAGGGAAATGGGGATTCATTTTTATATATAAAGAAGATAAAGAAGAATAGATATACATCACAACGACATTTGTGTAGGCGCCTATTTTTTTGACATGCAAAATCCACTGTCGATGTCATGGCAAAATAGTTTTCTGAAGGTTAATTTTATTTTTTATGTTAAGATCGACAGGCTGACAGTCCACTTGATGGTAGGTGGCTACCGTCGCCTATAACACGAGCAACGCCAAAGCTGCTGCAAGTGCGCTGCCGACTACAATAGGATTAAGGATAAGGGATTAGGAGGGGATGGGGAAATGGGCTCTGGCATCCTTAACTCACTCACCTTATATAATTTTAATGTATCTTTAAACTAATGGATTGTTAAAAGTAAAAAAAAATACATCCAATTTGTGTGTTTTATTATTGTTTTTCTTATTTAGCATTTTTTTATTATTGACTAGCGACCCGCCCCCGGCTTCGCCCGGCGTGCAATTTTTATATACCCTAAAACATTCCCCGTTTATCCCTCTTTCCATTAGCGAAAACCGAATTAAAATCGGTCTACCCGTTCGCGCGTGATGCCGTGACCAGGAGAAATGGGGATTCATTTTTATATATAAGAAGATAATGTACAATATGAAAGAATTTCAATATGACTTCGACAGTTTCAAAACTAGTCAGTTTGAAAACGTAAGAAATACAAATCTAAATAATTTTTATGTACTCAATCTTCAATTTGTACACGTTGTACTTATGTTACGGAGGTCAAAAAAGAGTTTTTAAAATTTTTGTCTGTTTGTGTTGGTAAATTATAGTCGCAGTATTATTACGTGATATTTATTTCAGAACAATGGTTGATTGTACTTATAAATCTTTACGATTACTGACTGGTCGCATAGCAACCATTCAACACTTCCTCTCAAGCAACCATTCAACATCCTGAAAACACATAGCATCAAGCATTCTAAACTAAACCTAAACCAGATACACACCTTTCAAATTTAACACGGGGCAATGGCTTAGTCAAGATATCAGCTAGGTTATCTTCAGTCGAGACATACTGTAGTTGAATCAACTTGTCATCTATGCATTGACGAACGAAGTTATACCGAATGTCAATGTGTTTCGTTCGTCGGTGAGAAACAGGATTATTTGCCAACGTGATGGCACTCTGATTGTCAACAAACAACTTAACACTTGTAGAGCCCACATCTTTGACAATATAGCTGACTAACCTCTGTAGATAGACAGCTTCCTTGGATGCTTCAGATAGCGCAACGTATTCCGCTTCAGTCGACGATAAAGCCACGCAATTTTGTTTTCTGCACTCCCAGGATATCATATTTGATCCGAGTTTAAACATGTATCCCGAATATGATTTTCTGTCCTTAATGTCGCCTCCCCAGTCACTGTCTACGTAACCTGTAATCAGTGAGCTACTAGAATTTCCCTTACATTTTCGAAATGTAAGGCTCAATTCACGGGTTCCTTTTATGTAGCGTAAAACACGCTTAGCCGCCTTCAAGTGTATTGTCTGGCAACATGAATTATACTGAGCTAAGAAGCTCACTGCTGCTGAAATATCAGGCCTCGTGTTGCAGGCTAGATAGTTCAGTGCACCTACCAAGGACTGGTATCGTAATTGTTCTTGGCGGTTCAGCTCGTTACTATCATCACCACCCCCCTCTGCCAAAACTTTATGCAGATCCAGTTCCAGCGGGGTTTTCACAGGTTTGCACTGATCCAAGCCATAATCGGTCAGCAAGGTATCAATAAACTTCCTCTGATGCAAGAAAATCGTACCTTCTGTTCTCCGTTCTAAACTCATGCCGAGACATTGCCGAGCTTCCTCTAAATCCTTGATTTTAAAGTATTTCCTTAACCCGTCTAGCAATTCCATTTTCGCACGAATATCTTTAAAAAATATAATAAAATCGTCAACATGAAGACAGATGAAAATATATTCTTTAAAATATAAACAATTATCAATCTCTGAACGTTTAAATGACATTGACAGCAAAACATCATTTACTTTTTCGTACCATGATCGACTTGATTGTTTAAGGCCGTATATTGCTTTCTGTAATAAACAAACTTTTTGCTTTTGACCGTTTGCGATGAAACCTTCTGGCTGTTGCATAAAGACCTTTTCATGCAAATCCCCATTTAAAAATGCTGTATTTACATCGAAGTGGTGTACCATTAAATCCTGTTCAGCGGCTAACGACAGCAATATTCTCAGTGTCGATCTTCTTACGACGGGTGCGAACGTCTGAAAGTAGTCTACGCCGTATGACTGCGTAAAACCCTTCGCGACCAGTCTTGCCTTGTGGGTCTTGTTTCCGTCGGCATCATATTTGAATTTGTAGATCCACTTGTTCCCAACAATTTTGGCACCTGGTGGTTTTTCAACTACCTTCCACACATCGTGTTCTTCCATGGAATCTAACTCTCGTTTCATCGCTGCTTGCCACTCATGGCTGTCAGGTCTTCGCAAAACTTCTTTGTATGATCGTGGTTCTTCCTCTATATTGCAGACATTACAATATAATCTACTCTGTGCGCCACGTAACCTGTTCCGTAAAGGATATCTAGGTTCTTCCTCGTTTTGCACATTAGATGTTGTACTTGCTTCTTCATCCTGTATTTCAGTGTCAGCTTGATCGAGTTCCGCGGGCTCAACCTCAACACATGCTTCTGCATCAGCTGCATCCGAGTTCTCCCCATTTTCTAGAGCATCTTCATAGGAATCTCCCAACACTGACGTACATGGAACTGTCTTCGAAGAATGATCTATTTCCCAAAGAATAGCGTTCTCCGGAGAAAATGTGTCTTTTGACACTGTGCCAGATACCGTGCCATTTATGCCAGAATCTTCAGTAAAGACAACATCTCGTCCTTTTATAATTTTTCTAGGATTATTCAAATCTGCGAAGCGATAATTCTTGGTATTATCATAATACCCAACGAAAAGATATGCCTTCGCCTTCGCATCCCATTTCTTTCTCTTCTCTTTTGGAATATGCACATAGGCCTTTGAACCAAATACTCTCAAATGATCCAAATTTTGTACTCTCCCTGTCCACATTTCTTCCGGAATCTTCCCATTATTGGCGCTATGAGGCAGCCTGTTTTTGATATATGCTGCTGTATTACAAGCTTCTGCCCAAAACTTCATGTTGAGGTCCTTGTCTAACAGCATTGTTCGAGCCATCTCAACGATAGATCTGTTTGATCTCTCTGCCACACCGTTTTGTTGTGGTGTGTAGGGGACAGTCAACTGATGCCTTATTCCCTTGCTAGAAAGAAATTCACTGAAATTTTTATTAATAAATTCTGTACCGTTATCCGTACGAATGCATTTGACCTTTAAACTTGTCTCAGTTTCTACATGTGTAACAAAATCCTTGAAATAATTCAATGTTTGTGACTTCTCCTTCAGAAAATAGACAAACAATTTTCTCGTGAAATCATCTGTAATCACAAACATGTACAGAGCACCCCCATATGAACGTATCGACATTGGGCCACAAAGATCAGCGTGCACCAAGGCGAGTTTCTCTTGAGCACGTCCTGCTTCACCCTTTGGAAAAGGTAATTTATGTGCCTTACCTCTTAAACAAGCGACACATGGTTCCATTACACTCTTATCTCCAATTTCGATGTTCGGAAGCTTGCGTAAATCACTCAGATTCACATGCCCAAGCCGCCGATGCCAAAGTGACAATGAGTTTTCAGCTTGAACTGTAGCCAGAGCCCCTTCTATAACAGGAAAAATGTCATCCAACTTATAGATACCTGAGACTTCACTAGCAGTAACCACAAGTTTACTCACAATTTGGCCTACCGACTGGTGAAACATCTTACAACCATCAGAATTAAATATCACTTTCCAACCATTCTGTACCAATTTAGATATTGACAATAAATTAACCTTCAAATCTGGTACATAAGAACAATCTTGTATTGGTAACAAAACTCCTTTCAGACTTACCAGAATATCGCCCTTACCTATGCTTGTCATTTTGTCATCATTCGCACATGTCACAACATTATTATCAGTAACCTTAAAGTCTCTAAACCAATGTTTTTGAAAACTCATGTGATTCGAGGCTCCACTATCCAGATACCACGCTGAGGGGTTAAAGGATTCGTGCATCGACAGTGAACTGCATAAAGCAACTTTCTTCGACTTCGTAGAAACTGTTGATTTGCCTTCTCCGTCTAGCTCCTTTATCAGCTTCGGGCAGTCCGATTTCTTGTGACCTTTTTTACCACATTTAAAACATTTGAACTTTGTTACTGACTGCTGAGATTGTTTCCTTGCTACTAACGCGGAATTAGCATTCGGAGAATCATTGGAAGAGCTCTGAGTGGAGTCTTCTTGTAGAAGCTTTTGCCGAACGTTTTCCGAGGTAAGTTTCATTCCCGAGTGCTCTAAAGCCATACGCAACGGTCTATAAACATCAGGCAAACCTCGTAAAAGTACCACAGCGATCAAATCATCGTCGAAACTCTGGTTAATCTCCTTAAGTTTCTGAGCGTGACTCATAACTGCCGCTACATACTCGTGCATAGAGCTATGCTTTTCCAAGTGTTCATCTAATAGCGAATTCATGAGAGTTATTCGTCTATTTATTCCTTTATCTTCGAAAATTCCGGCTAGCGCGTCCCACACTTCCTTAGCATATGTCAAATTCTGTACGTACGGGTAGAGATGAGGTTCCAAGTGTAGACATATAATAGTAAATGCCTCTTGATCCTTCTCAACTTCCGCAGAATCATCAGCTTTAGGTAGCGTTGACGTAAATTTGAAACATTTTTCTCGAACTAGTAACATTTTTATTGCAAATTTCCATGACGAGTAATCCTCAAGCCCGGTCAATCTGGCGACTGAAAATTTAGCGTGCTGGGCCATGACCTGTTGGTAAATTATAGTCGCAGTATTATTACGTGATATTTATTTCAGAACAATGGTTGATTGTACTTATAAATCTTTACGATTACTGACTGGTCGCATAGCAACCATTCAACAGTTTGTCTGTGCGTTTGTACACATTATTCTCAGAAACGGTTTAATCGATTTGAATGCAGTTTTCAGGGATGTATTGTAGCAAGCTTCTTGTAACATTTATTATTATTTGTTTGATTCCAATCGGTTTACAAACAAAAAAAGTGACGAGCTATACCGAGTACGTGCCGAGTACCATGCGTACGAAGTTTCGGGCTCAGTTAGTTACTAATAAAAACCTTAGTTAAGTTTACAATAAATGTTAAACGCAAAGGACCACTCAATTTTGTGAAAATAATGAGAAAAACTTCATTATTGAAGCATGTAATTATATTTATTTTAAAAGACAAATCTTGTTTGTCAACAACAACAATAATACTTTGGTGAGAGTACATTATCCAGCTGGATTATTACTTTTTATATATCGATATATGAATAGATAAAGACAAAACATTTCAGTATCTTTTTTCCCCTGTTTGTCGAAGCGATTTTCTTCTAGGGTTCCCGGGTTCGATTCCCGGCAAGATCAACTTTGAAAACGAACTTTTCAAATTTGGCTCTGGTCTGGATCTGGAAAGGGCAGCCCGTCAGGCGGCAGTAACCACCCCCTTACAGAATACCACCGTGAAATAACAGCACGGTGTGGGAGTAAGGGATGCCTATAAGGGTGTTATAGGCGACGGTAGCCACCTACCATCAAGTGGACCGTTAGCCTGTCTGCCGATCTTAACATAAAAAAACTATTAAAGAGCTATCCATAAAGGTTTTTAAGAAACAATGAATTTTATATCCCATCTTTGAAATGATTATGGTCGAATGTCGACCAGTGGACGAAAATTAGTATTATTATTATTGAATCGCTTCTTTAATTTACATTAATTCATTTTAAATCCCAGTGGTTTGCTAATTCTGGAAATCGTCCAATCGCTTATTGCGATAAGTAAACAAAGAGAACCTTAAAATTAATTATTACTTGTAATTGCGAGCCATTTAAAATCCAATCATTTCACAAGATTTTACCAAAGTATAAAGTAATTTGTTATTTTACAGCGAACAACCGCGACCGACAAAGTTGTACACCACATTGTACTCCCCTGAAGCGGTCGCGACTTGCGGTATACCGCTAGCCTCGTGCTGGTATAGATTAACCGGACACTTGAGATATTGAAATTAAATAATAAACAGCCTATAAGATAATTCTGTTGCATTCGTTACTACGAATGCAACAGAATCGTTACAACAGAATGCTAATTGTTACCAGCCAGTTTTATTGAGAAAGTTCTAGGTTTAATCTTCAGTCGTCAATGGCGTTGGTGACTACACCCGCGCCGCATACCGGAATTAGTAGGTATATCTCGATGTTTTGAATGAAAATGTTGATTGATTTACATATGTTGTGTTTAAAGTACAGCAGATTCTTTATTTTTTAGCGTGTAAATATTTCCAATCGTCGTCGTACCCGCTTAGGAGCAGTAAGCCAAAGAACTTTTTTTAAATATAGAAGTTTTGGTCATACCTAGAACAAAAAAACTTCCGAGTTGAATTCGCGTGAAGAGGGTTCCGTACGATGTTACTTATCCGCACAATATTGAGTGATTTACCATGTTATTTTAATATCATGGACTTCTTATAGGTTTTCCTATAATTTGTAAGTAGAAAACAAATTTCTGTTTTTAATTTTAGGTTCAGTAGTTTCGGTGATAAGGGGGTAATGGTCTATTTTCGTTATTTTCTTGAATAACTTGGAAACTATTTTAAAATTACAAAAAAATACATTTAAGATCTTCACAACAAGACCTTCCATTTGATATGTCACACGACGACGCAGTTTTCAAAAAAATTTTTTTTTAATTTTCCACCTTCCCCCAAAAACGACTTCCCATATACAGATTTCATCTATTAACGTCACACCTCTGCGTTTGGGTCACAGAAATTGATATATGTACCAAATTTCAACTTAATTTGATTGAAAAACAACTTCATTGAAAACGACAAAAAGAAAGATTTTTATATTTTTAGGTAATAAAATTAATGTGCAACACCATCGCTCAACCAAAACTATTGGCAGTAAAATAATCGTAATAAAAAGCGATAAAATCGAAATGAGGTATTGATTTAGCGATATCGAATCATGCTACATATTTCGAACCGAATATCGATAACGATACAATAGAGATTGCAATTAATGGTATCGTTTTAAGAGATCACGCCACACTTTACACAAACAGTTCTTAATTTACCTAAAAGTGTAAAAAGACCTCCAATTACTTACATTCCAGTTGTCTTTATAAGAATCAAAATGTCTTTACGTTGTCGTGATCATAGGCAATCGTTCGAATATAGAATGGCAAGTAAAATTTTAAAGTTTTAACACTTAGCCTTACTTAACAGTACTTACTTAAACAGAAGCCTTATTATAAACAGGTATTTGCTATACAATAAGTCCGCTTCGGCTACATAACACATTCACTTTTTCTACTGTTTTAAATACATATGGAAACTGATATAATTACTGTATTATCACATTTACACTTATTTTGAACGAATCATAAGGAATACTGACCAATTTAAGAAAAAAGAAATAGTTCCCAATCAATACATAAAATAAAATCAATACGTAAACAAGTCGTGTTTGTACATAAAATATTTTTAAAAAAATATTGTACACGTTGTACTTATATTAGCGAGGTTAAAAAATAGTTTTGAAATTTATTTGAATGCGGTATTCATTTTATATACTCATAGCAAGCTTCCCGTAACTAACAGCGCTTGTTAAAACAAACAAAAAAAGTTATGCCCTATACTCTAAGTATACCACGCGTGCAAAGTTGCGGGCTCAGCTAGTTTTTAATACAGATACAGATGAACTAACAGTTTCTACATCCAGATATTCCATAAAAAAAGAAATTTGTTTAAATTTCAATAATTAAATTCAAATCTATACTAATATTATACCTAAAGCTGAAGAGTTTGTTTGTTTGAACGCGCTAATCTCAGGAACTACTGGTTCGAATTGAAAAATTCTTTTTGTATTGAATAGTCCATTTATCCAGAAAGGCTATAGGCTATATAACATCACCTACGATAAATAGTATTATATATAAGCAGTGTCCGGTACCGCGTGCCCCATGCGCACGCCGCCGCCGTATGGGCCGCAGTGAAGCGTGGCCGAGTTCAGCTAGTCATTTATATTAAAAAAAATTTAGGATCTAGAAGAATTGATCCCTACTATTGCGTAACAAACAATCTTTTGCTGACAAAAATGCAGCTAAATGAATTCATATATATCATCATTGCCATATTCATTTCAGTCAGAGGACGTCCACTTCTAGACATAAGGCTATATACCCACATAATTTTACAACACGCGCATTCGGAAGCAGCCTTATATTATTGAATGTATATTTAATGATTTTTGTTAATGGATGATTTATTTGAATGTTGCGACTGCGCGGCCCATTTATTAGCCATAAAAACAGCTTTCCGAACCGGTGGTAGATTAATTTGCTTTTATTGTATTTTACTATTTATATGTAGATAAAGTATCAGTGGATAGTTTATTACAAAAATAAATATCGATAGTAACTATAGGTAACGAAATATGCACGAACACTTCACAATAATATTACCCTAGATTGAGTTAGTGTACCTCCCAAAAACCTAATAAAATATGGAGGACACCAGCAGCGCCAGGTGAGAGATAGCAAGCAGGTGTAAAACAAAAGCGCGCCGTCTCGCTCTAACCCGCACAAGACCCCAATCTCACCTCTCTCCCGTTGGCATAACGTTTTTTCAGGTATAATATTAGATTTCGCTCGTCGGATGGGGCGCGGCGTACGGGGTGGACGCACGCATCGAGTTGATATCTAGCGATGTTATTTTACTTTTCATCCAGTCGAGTCATGCATTTCAAAAAAATTTGCTTTTGAGTTAGTTGCCGGTATTGTCGCTTTGCCTCGTTCCACTTTCGCATGTATAGTCCGAGTGTATAAGCATTCTAACTATAGATAGGGCTAGGCTTTTTTAGGTTGATCAAATTTTACGGTATCACAATTGAATATTGGAAATGTAAGCATTCGTGCAAGAAAAATGACTCAACCATAATGGTGGACCATCAGTGACCAATAAGAAGAGTTTACATTGTACTACATCGCCTTGGTTTCTCACGATTTCAATTGTAAAGTAAATGGGAATTTTGATTTAGAGTCAATGCCAAAATGAAAGCTTTCAAAAGGCCTTAAGGCGCCTTTTTACTATTTGATTATAACGTTATAATCAAAACTATCTATACTATACATATAATAACATCGTATTGAAATCTGGTAGTCAAAAAAGGGCGTACAAACAACTAAGTACCGGAAAAACATGGATTCCTAAGCTAAAATCAAAAACAACTCTACGTCATATGCAAACAAGAACTGATATCGTCGTAATTGCTTCAGACTACTACAAAGATCTTTATAGCAACCAAAAATGTAACAAACAAAAAGAAATTGGTCAAACTAAAACGACAACAACCCTAACATCGGTAACACCTTTCGATGAGCAAGAAATAATTAAACAAATAGATAGGCTCAAAGAAGAAAAATGTCCCGGGCATGATAACATACCAAATGAAGCAGTTAAAATAGGTAAATTTTTACTGGCCAGCCCCCTTACGACTCTATTTAATAAAATTCTAGTAGAGCAAAGAGTACCTGTGCAGTGGACGGAGTCGAGGATTATACTTCTTTACAAAAAGGGTGACCCTTCAGACATGGGTAATTACCGACCAATTAGCTTACTACCCACTATGTACAAACTATTCGCAGCCTGCTTGAACAAGAGAATAGAGCCAGAGATAGAGTTGCACCAACCCATAGAGCAGGCGGGATTTCGGAAAGGCTTCTGTACTATCGACCACATACATACTTTAGATCAAATAATAGAAAAGCATCAAGAACATCAGCAACCCCTCTACTTAGCTTTTATCGATTATACAAAAGCTTTTGACTCGGTGTTCCACGATAGTCTATGGCAAGCACTAGATAACCAAGAAATATCGAAAACCTACATAAACATCTTAAAAGACATCTATAGCAGGAGTGTTAGCCGTGTAAAACTTGACAGACTGGGGCCGAAGATCAACATATGTAGAGGCGTGAAACAGGGAGACCCGCTATCCCCTACTATCTTTATATCAGTACTACAATACATAATGAAAGACCTGCTCTGGGAACATAAAAAGTATTAACATATATGGGAAAAACCTCAGTAATCTCAGATTCGCTGATGATATCGTGCTGTTCTCAAACTCTGTAAAACAATTACAAGAAATGATATCAGAACTTTGTATAATAAGCAACAGCATAGGACTGCAACTAAATATATCAAAAACAAAAGTAATGACAAATGCTGCACAAACGCCTATACTAATAAACAACATACAAATAATAGAATATGTTGAGAGTTATATTTACCTGGGTAAATTAATCTCATTTCATAGTTCTAGAAATAATGAGGAGATAGAAAGAAGAATAAATATGACCTGGAACAAGTTTTGGAGTTTAAAAGAAATAATGAAATCTAAATTACCCTTGAAACTGAAAAAGAAAGTTATGGATGGTTGTTTACTACCCTGTATGTCTTACGGATCCCAAACCTGGATATTAACAAACATGCGAGAGACAAAATAGAAAAGACCCAACGTGCTATGGAAAGGAGTGTCTTGAGCATAAGGCTAAAAGATAAAATTAAATCAACAAAAATAAGAGAAAAAACAGATGTGATAGACGCTCTTCAACATATGAAACGACTAAAGTGGTTGTGGGCTGGTCATGTGGGAAGACTTACAGACGGAAGATGGACACAATTAGTCACGAAATGGCCAGGGCCAAAAGGTAAGAGGACCAGAGGACGCCCCAAGGAACGCTGGGTTGACGAGATTAAAAATCAAGCTGGAAGCGACTGGATGGACAAAACAAAGACTAGAAAAACCTGGAAGCTGTTGGAGGAGGCCTATACCCGCAAGGGGCCTTAACTAATTAAATTTGATAATTTAACCCCTAAATATATTTTATTATATTCACTTTTTTGTAAGTTAAGGAAAAATAAAGGCTTTATTATTATTATTATTATTATTATAACATCGTAAATCTATACACCTATCTATACATATCGGTACATTAAATATTAAAAAAAAGTGGGTACACGTTACAATTATGTTAAAGAGGTAAAAAAAAACAGTTTTTAGAATTTTTGTCCGCTTATCTGTTTGTCTGTGTGTTCCTGCACGCTAATCTCAGAAACGGGTTAATCGATTTTAATGTGGTTTTCATTTATGCATTGTAGCAAACTTTCCGTAACATTTAGTGTTTGTTTCATTCCATTCGGTTTCCAAACAAAAATGTAACGCTTTATACCGAATACCACGCGTACGAAGTTGCGGGCTCAGCTAGTATACAATAAGATATAAATGCTGGAAGTAATTTTTAAATGAATAATGAAAAATGCAATAAGATCCACAACCACGCGCTTTTATAATGCGCACTGCTAAGGATTGGGACTCCCTGCCGGTATTTCTGTATTTCCGAGCTCATACAACCCAAATCTTTCAAGGTTCAAGTGAATAGGCATCTTCTGGGTGAGCTCGCTCCTTCGTCGGCCTCATTCTTCCTACATGGATAAATGCTGGTCAAGAGCAAACAAGCAAATCTTTAATTAAAAAAAAAGTTATTTTTAGCCCGACTGCTTTTATTATAGGTCAAAATATTTTAGTAGCCTAATAGCCAAGCTCAGCGCACCCTAAGATCCATGCAAAAATATGTTTAGGGCCATGTCGTCATTCCGTAACTTTTTCCAATCCATAAGCGGATTATGGATTCGTCTTTGGTAAAATAAACTAATTTTCATTATTTCCCTCGCGATGCATTACGGTATCGAGAATGCCTATAAAACTCCCCTAGCATAGGTGTTAAACTAAACATGTATAGAAATCGGAACATTAGATAAATGTAGGCGATAAGATATCACTGGATCAATAAATCATGCTTGGGCAACCATGTTGGTTGGCGATTCCACTGCGAAATAATACGTGGGTTTGGACCGTAATGGTTTTGGGCAGGCATGGGTGGATGTCGTAACATTAGGTAATTGTCTAACGTGGCCTTTGAATCATTTATTGATAATCTATTTCAAAGACAACATAAATCTACATTTATTACAAAAAATACCTAAAGAATATGTAGGATAAGTATTAAGAAGAGTTTTAACTAGCCAATCATTTCAGACCATACTAATACTAATATTATAAATGTCAAAGTCACTCTGTCTGTCTGTTTGTTACCTTTATACGCCTTATCTACTCGACCGATCACCGTGAAATTTTGCATATGCATTTTCAGGTGTACAGAAAAGGGAAAAAGTACTGTTCCCGTTAAATTGTTAAACTGAGTCATAGTTAAAAATCTTTCTTCAGCCAACTTTGACACTTCATCTTTTATAAAAAAGTACTATAGTACTATAAAAAAGTACTCCTGGCAAGTTATTAAAAAAAAATTAATACTATATTAAAAGTATTATTAAAAGACGATATTAAAAGAGTCGCTGGCTTCAGGCGGCACAAAATCGTGGTGTTTGGCGGTCATTGCAGGAGGCCTATGTCCAGCAGTGGACGTCCATCGGCTGAAACGAACGAACGAACGAATACCATATTAGCTTATACTAGCCATATTAGCTTCTTAGTTTGTGAAATTTTGCACTTCTGATGCCTTACGACTGATAAAAGATGTCTTTTATTTGCATAAAAGAATGTCTAAAGGATTTTTATTCCTAATTATAGAGAAGTATATGTAATATTATATACATATCTATATGAATTTATATAACATTTGTGAAATTCTTTAACGTAATAATATAACTTCATGTAAAGAAATTGAGATATGAAAGACAAGGGTCTATTGCATTCAATGAATTAATTATTTCTGTACGTTTCTCGCAGATTTTATAGCATTTATGAAGACATCACTAATATAGAAAATATTTTTACTACATCGGGTTTAAAATGTTCACAATTTGTGTAGAATTAAAGTTATGGAGCGTTTAACTAAACCGTAGACGCAGTGTGTGTTCTAGCACTCCTTGACCAAGGCAAATTTTGCTCTGGGATCATATAAATAAAAAAAAAAACGGGACAAGTGCGAGTAGAACTAGCGTGTAGACGGTTTCGTACGATGATACCTATCCGCACAATATTGAGTGATTTACCATGTTATTTTAATATTATGGACTTCTTATAGGTTTTCCTATAATCTATAAGTAGAAAACTAATTTCTGTATTTTTTTCAAAATTTTAGGTTCAGTAGTTTCGGAGATAAGGGGGGGGAGTATGGTCGGACAGACGGACACACGAGTGATCCTATAAGGGTTCCGTTTTTTATTCGGATGTATGGAACCCTAAAAATAACAGTAACAGCAATAAAGTTTAACTAAATCATTGCTCACATATTTTGTCAGCCGTTATATTTTATATTTTTCAACACGGACATAGTCGCGGACAGCTTCACTCAGGTGAATGATGTAATAATGAGAGAAAAAGTAATAAACTTGACCTTATACACAATTCGGTCATATATCAAGGTGCGTTTACACCGAGCCGTAAATAATTATAATTACCTATTTAATTAATATCCCCATTACACTCGACCCTTATAACGAAATGTCACGAGAATGTTGTCGTGATTATCTGGTGTGGGCGCACCCTAACCGCAGCCCCGTCCGAACTCATTACTCTTTTGTGAAAAGAAATTTGTCACTTTTTAGAATCTGTTTTCGAAATGACATTATCCGAGATTAGCGTTTTAAAACTTCTCTAACAATGATTAACTTAATAAGTTCCAAATATTGAATACCTTAAAAGCCTTCCTACGTTTATTTTTTTATATTTTTAAATTACCATTTATTCCACTATTTATTTTTCATCTTGTTTCTTATTAATTTCTCGCCAGTGCAGCGATGGCGCTATAATATGATTGCTATTGCAGGTTTTCATCTACACTAATATTATAATGAGGTAAAGTTTTTTTGGTTGAACTACCAGTCGGATTTTAAACATTCTATTTGCATTTGATAGCTCTATTTTTGAGAGAATTATAGGCTAATTTATTATCATGCTATGAACCTTAGCCGCCGAGGCGGGTGAAACAGCGGGGCACAGCTAGTTTTTTACGTCGTAACCAAGCGAAAAAGGCATAATTTGAACAAGATATAGGTCACGATCTAATATGAACCTTGTCCAGTAGACTACACGCGAGCAAGTGAAACTTTTTATATATATCATAGAGTGACAGGCAGGTTTTTATTTTCTCCTGAAAATAGTATCTGATTTGTACTAAATTCAATGAAGAATGAGTAAATTTATATTATATGCACAATTACAATGATTTTTCATTGTAAGAAGAGCATTTAAGAACATAGCTATTCTGATTACTGACAAACACGAATGAAAATTTCTAGTTTAAGTCAGTCGTATAGTAACCGTTTTTAATAGGATTTTATGTCCATCCTTTGGGTTTAAGTACTTTCAAAATTACCAACACGAAAGATGCAACACACAGACAAGCAAACTCAGTGTGATATAACATTTCAACAGGATAGTTTTAAACGTAAATACGCCGTCCCCTGTTTTGTTTTCTATGAAAACATATAAGCGGAAGTCAAACGCCATAAATCAAATTATTAAAAGCTCCGAAACCGTCCCGTCTTGCAGGCGCACAGATAATTGGGTTTTTCCAACGTTAAAAACAAACAAAAACCATAAAACTTTTCACTTTACGAGCCGGCTAGCCTAAACGCACTAAATAATTCCGTCGCGTAGGAAAATACATATACCTATTACATTATTTTTCTATATCACCCAACAAAGTGTCATAAAATGTGAACACGACGGTTACATTTTATATGAGCGCGTATGAAATATTGTCGCCGTGAGCTAATGGGGTGATCGCGTGTAGTCGCGCCCTTACACCGGACATTGTTGCTTGTTTGCGGTCGCCGCATGGACACGCCCTCACCTCGGATTTAGTTCGCTGCTAGAAGACTAATGAACGTGCGTATTAATTATCGTATTAATTTTGTACTCCAACGAGTTCTATGTTTCATTTATTACAAATGCTGATTTACGTTACATTTTACATTGTGCCGAATTGTGCAAAATTAAACACGAATTTGTGTGCTCTGCATTAAGTGTATTAGATACATTTAAACAGCCTGCCATTGTTAACAAGGTTAACATACAATTTTTATTTCGAACAAAAACTCTACGCAATACAAGAAATTTTCAAATTTCAATTAACAACATGTAATTGAAAAGTTTCATCAAAATATGTTCAGTAGTATTGCGTGAAAGAGGAACAAATATCCTCACAAGCTGTTGTCACATTAGTAGAATAGGATGATACTGTCTGTAAAAAAATACATAAACCATTTTTGTCAAACCGTACATTTCTTTTTTTTTGGGTAGTGACAAAAGAAATTGATGTTATTAGACCAAATTAATATTTTTAGATGAGATTGACACACAATCATCGTAAGTTGTCATAATATATTTAGACAAAAGAATTGAAAGAAAAATGTGTACTGCAACAACACTGGAAGTGGGTTATCCAATTACATTTAACTAGAAAAGTCCGAGTAACATTTTTTAGAATTAATACCTTTAATAGTTATCAAATAGGTATATCATACATCATCTTAACAAAGAACAAAGAACACTTGCCATGCTATTTTATTTGTACTTCGAAAAACAAAAATAGGTTTCCGTTTCGTAGTATTTACCGGTTTATTTTGGTTCGATCGCTAATATAAATAAAATAGTCTGCGTAGAACGGAAGAGCAATGGTTTACCGCATCCTTTATTCAACTGTTTTATTTAAACCTGTGATTTCATATCGAACTCGGCAGTTTTTACGCTTTTACGCGTAATAGTTTGCTTTGCAGGTGGTGGTACACTGGCACTGATTTTTAAGGATATCTATCAGAAATCACAGTTATTTATGTTGACGATATTTGAAACTTTTTTAATGGTTCGCTAAGATCACTAACACTTACGAAATCTGCTCGTCACTCTTCATAAATAGATACCTAGATCCAGACCTACCAGACCTACCAGAATCAATTAGAATAGATCAATAGATACCTAGTTTAGATTTTGCTTCTGGAAAAATGGATTTTTGAACTTTACTCCTTAAGACTCGATTTTCATATAAGGTATAGAAATTTTATGGGAGTAAAATTAACACAAGCGTTACGTCATCTGTCACTTTGACATTTGTGCGACAGCTGACGTATGTATTTATGTTTCCTAATTCTATTTCTAGGCTTATAAAGCCAAACGTCGAAATCTTGTATGAAAGTTTAGTCCTCGTTAAGGACGATTATAATTTGCGGGTACAGTTATAACACTGTTTGAACTTATAAAACGTAGTGACATCTGTGTATACCGAACGTAACTAACATGACTTTTGTTGGAACACGTGACATCTGAGTATGCAGAATGGTAACTACATAATATAAAGGTAATTAGGTATCCAGTTATCTATTGACACGAGGAAAAATTAATTCACCAATCCTACTACTTCAATTCCAATAGTCCTACTACTATTGTGGGCTAGGACAGACGTATATCTACGTGTAACGTAGGATACTTACAATTAAATTTATCACTATCTGTAATAAAGTGATCTGTAATATCTGTAATAAAGTGGTTGGGTTAAGTGATTAAATATAACTTCAAATGTAGTGGTTGAATGAATCTTGCACAATGCTTTCTCTTTTGTTATTGTCATCGTGGCGTGGCTAACTTTTCGATTGGATATTTTACATGTATTGTTGCTTACCATCTTGCGCTTACTTTGTAATCTTAGTTGTAATCTTACTTTTGTAGCTTCCTTCTGCAATTTAATGTGTCTTAGTGAGAATGTTGGAGGATATAAGTTTTTATTTGTACCTACTTATGTATTAGATTCTACACATGTAACTACAACATAAACTTGTGTCTGTTATTTCTCCGAATAAATAAATAAATAAATAAATAAATAAATAAATAAATAAATAAATAAATCCTGACACCAAAATCCGGGCGAAACTAAGGCTGCATTTTTTTTACAATGTATTTTTACATTTTTCAATATAAATAAAACACGAATATAACAAACGAGCGATTCAAATTGTAACCTATACTTACAAGAATATTTATGCCTAATGACCTTTACAATTTATTACATATTTTTGAGACGATACGCACACTCTGGCCCGAGAGTGCGGCGGTTTTAAATATTTTAAAAATATAATGAATTTAAGCCACTGATCGTCATATCGTCGTTGTCAAACCAAAATCAAAGTATACTTTTGAGATATTAACAACAAAAAATATTCCTGAAAAATTTACATGAATTTTATTTAAGTGATACGTAAATATATTGGTCTTTTAAACATGACAATTTAATAGATTATTTTTTATTTTGATAACAGAGTAAATTTTACACATCACAGATCTACCTGCTGGACATAGCACATTTTATTAAGAAGTTGTAGTTTGACAAATAGTGTCCATAAGCATTTAATAGTTTTTTTTATACTATAGATAAGGCAGTGAACAAAAAAATCCCAAAAAAGTGCATATAGCAAATTTTTTTTTTGCAACGACGATATTCTAAGATATATTAACAGCTACCTCTATTCAAAAAATGTTGGATCTACGAGGAAGAAGCACAGCAAGAAAATATCCTATAAATCTGAAATCATATGTAGCCTAGTGTTTGCAATGCTCCACATATTTTTGAAACTATAATGTATCAAAATAATAACCTACACCCGTATTAAATGTCCGCGATATGATATTACACGCTAGGTATAGATTTTTAACTGCAAGGTCTAACGAATTGGATCACGCGATTCGTATATCAAGTTCTATTAGAGACTACTGCAATCGCTTATGCAATTTTTATAATAGAAACACGCAATCTAGATGTATGGACATCGGATTACCTATAATGTTACTATGTTTCACTGAGCACTTCTACGATGAGGAATAAATATTAGGCGACTCTGACAAATCTATAACTTCAGTCATGTTTATAAAATGGGTATTGAGTAGAGTCCAACTGTCTAATTCACTAACATTGAAAAAGGTAACTTTGCCTTTTAAAATGTCTGGATGAGTGTGTCTACACACAATTGTGTAGCTTATCATAAAACAGTTAAATAAAATAACTTTTTACAGGTAAATGTTTCAATATGAAAATTGGCTAGCAGTTGAGGAATTTATCACATACGCAGAATATCCACAATGTCCGATCAGTAAATTGTTGGAATATATCAACAGAAATCTGTCTCACTTTAACAAACAGATTGAGAGTCTTTCTCCTTCACACATATAAATATTAAGTTTATTACAATAGTTCTTTGTTTCATACGAGAGTCTTATATATTTGACTTTGTGCTTTAGCGTCAGTCCTGTTCTAACTGCGCCCCTTACTAGTAAATACGAACACACCTTTCTGCTAAACTAAATCGTGACTAATTAAATAATATCATTTACTCCCCATTACCCAATATAAATTTGTCCAAAGACAAGAGGACTAACTCAATACCGAAAACAAAATGAGTGCAACCTTATAAACCTATGAATTAAGTTGTAGCTGAAATTTTTTATTACTGTGACGAGAAAGCTTTTTTTGTTTATAAATATTGTTTTCTGAAAATATATTTTTCCGTATAAATCTGCCCGTTTCAAACTTTTTTAAATATTATCTACTATGCTCTGTATTTTTATCTAAGTTTTAATTTTACTTTAACAAGTCAAAATAGGCCACGAAAATAACGCTTTTCAGCTAAGTCCACGCCTTAATAGATATTTCCCTTCTATAGTGAAGTTCTCGGTATAATGATTTATTACAAGGAACATACATTGAATGTCTCATTTACATAAATTACAAAGCTTATTTTATACGTAGAACAAAACACCACTGACAAGCTTTGTTTTACAAAAATGAATGCTGATAATATGAACATTTTCAGGCCATTGTTGATTAGAATCTAAAATTGAAGTTAGGCACTATAATCTCTCACTATTGTGTTAGGTCAATCATTGCCGTCGACACACTGCTCTCCCGGTCGTAAATCTTACAATGAATTTTATCCTTTTTTATTCATATCGTTCACTATAGAGTATCTACAAGAATAAATGTGAACTGAATATGAACTGTCATGTTTTTGTATTAATGGCATTTGCAATCGAATATTAATATATTATTTTATAAAATAGTTTGTCGTTACAATTTTTATGGAGATTTATAATTATTGTGTTACTGTTTTTATTTTTAAGAGATTTTAATGTTGTGTTATAAGTTTATGTTTTTATGGAAAAAGAGACGTTTGTCTTCCTCAAAGCAAAGTGATATTACATGTAAACATATCGAATGGGTAATTATTATACGAACATATTAGCTTAGAACAGACACAGTTTTACGATTACAGGCAGCATTAAATGTGTGTTGTCAGATACTGCATATTTAATTGCGGCCTGCTTCTTTGCCCTAATAAGGTTACACAAAAGACTTACAATCGTGTCAGGAGAAAATCGATGAAATTTTATTTTCTTCTTAAACTTCTTATCGAATTGCATTTAAAATAGGACAATAAAACACAATTTTAGTACGCAATTATAAATCTATAAAATTTATAACCGAACGTTGAATGATACCTACCTACTGTTCAAAGTTTAAAACGAAGGATACCTATACCTATAATATGTATTAGGTAAGTTTGTTCCGTCAACTTATGTTTAACTTTAATATAGAATATTTGAATTTTTGATTTAACAAATCAAAAATTCGGCTTCATTCTCTAAAAGATTTTACTAACAATTAATGAATTAATGTATTACTTGTACTAAATTACGTCGGACGCATGTTCTCATGGCTACATAAGTAATTCTCAAAAACGTAATGGTGTTCCCAATCAATTTTTTATGGCACTAAAGTAGGGAGCGATATTACATTTATTATTTTTATAAACGCGACAACATGTCTGATAATATGTACTTTGTGCAACACTAATAATTTCGTGAGTAACGTGTTGTTATTTCCACAGTGGTCTTCTGTATGGGGACGGCCGCACACTGCCATCTTAGCGTACGAGGGCTGTTTGATAAGTCCTTTTGAAAACTATTTATAAAACCTTTTTTCTGGTAAATGGCATTAACACTTGCAAGCACAATCTTTCAAATGAAGACTGTCAAAAATTCAGCAAAAAAAAAAAAACAAGTTTTTGTCAGTTTAACCATTGTTTAACTGTGATCACTCGTGAATTTTCAACAACTATGGAAAAATCTGAACTTCGTGCCGTTATAAAACATTTTTTTATGAAGGGTTGCAGTGCTGCCACAATAAAAACTGAACTTGATTCTGTTCATGGCACTAAAGCACCAACGTTGCAGACTGTTTATAACTGGATAAATGATTTTAAACATGGTCGGTCAAGCACATCTGATGCTCGACGCTCTGGTCGCCCAATCGAAGTCACTACTGAGGATGTTGTTGAAGAAGTCCATAATATTGTACTCGACGACCATCGAGTGAAGTTGCGTGAAATAGCTGAGAACACAGGCATCTCCACTGAGCGAGTGCATAAAATCCTGCATGAAGATTTGGGTATGACAAAGCTGTCTGCACGTTGGGTGCCACGTTTGTTGACAATCGAACAAAAACGCGAACGAAAGCGAATTTCAAAACTGTGTTTGGATATGATGACTGTGTTCCGCATGCTCCGTATTCGTCGGACCTAGCTCCGTGCGATTATTACCTATTCCCAAATCTGAAAAGATGGCTTGGAGGGCAAAAATTTTTGACAAATGAGGACTGCATCGCAGGTGTAAAAGGCTATTTTGAAGACCTTGACAAAACGTATTTTTTGGAGGGGATAAAAAAATTGGAATCTCGCTGGAACAAGTGTTTGGCCCTCAAAGGAGACTATGTTGAGAAATAAATGTAAATTGTTTAAAAAATATATATTTTTTTACTTTTTAAAACGACTTATCAAACAGCCCTCGTATCCCATCAGTGTGTGATAGGATGTGTGTAGTATGATACTCAAGATAGTTAGTGGCAATGCACACTACACTATCTCTTACAAAAGACCATTTCGGTGAGCTAGCAGGGATGCTAAAGCTCACTTTCCCCAATCCCCATCTTTTCCTTTATCCCATAAAAGTCGGCAGCGCACTAGCATCCCTGCCGTAGTCTTGTCATCAGCCTGACTGCCGATCTATCAAGTCGTAGAAAGTTCTGAACAAATAAAGCTAATAAAGTTTAATTGAATATTTTAATGAAGCTATTTACTATTATGAGCTTAATTTGCAGATTTTAATTATTTTTGATAAAATCATAGCAATTACTTGCAAATTTTTTAGAATGTTTTCATACATTAAATTTTCTTTTTAAAGTTATAATAGTGTTACGTGCGGGGTGAGTCAAAAGGCCGTGTAAGGGCGAAACGAACGATTTATTTTCACAAACCAAGATGACCGCTAAAATCACCATACTTGTCCGATGAAACCGTCAAACTTGCCAGAAGTCGCCAATGATTCCCTTAATGTGTCGCCGGTTCACTGTCGCAGGTAACTTCGCAAAAGCTCCGAAGAGTCGCTTTCGAATCGCTTATGTTAACGCACAAACTGACTTATCTCACCCGCTTGCTCTCTTATTTATATTTGGCTTATTATCCAGAAATATAAACAAGATTGTAAACAAGCCATTGAAAGTTCGGGAGTGCTATTTGTTTGAAATAGCTATTTGTTTGATTTGAATGTAAACTCTATCATCGATAGGGTGGGACGTTCGAGAATTACGGTCGGCGCGAACGCTTTTTCCAGAATGTTCCATAGTTAGTCGTAACAATACTTTTCGCTAAAAATATCAGGCGATTTCAGACGATAACATTTTTTCCTGTCTAAGTATGTACGCATTGTATTGTTTCTTTCGTTTTAAACGACGAAGACTGGACGTCCCACCTCGTGTTAAAGTACGTCGAATTTATTGCAAATATGTAACATTTGTTGGTTCAAATTCTCAGGGCATTGTGAAGAGAACAATGTTGTTTTCTTGTGCAATATTGCTGAATTCGCAACGATTGCGAAACGTTCGTGTTGACACGTCCGCTCGACCGTATGTTTGTCGTTTTGCATTGTCATGTGTTATTATGGAATTTATGTACGTAATTTTCTTTGAGTCTTTTTTTTTAAGAAATATAACGACACAAGTTAACATTAGTGCTTTTGTTGTTAGTTACAATTACTACACACTGCATAATCGTTTAGTTTGAACATCGAATTTATTATACTTCAATGTATGTAATCAAAAGATGTGCATGTGTGCTGTTGTGTTTCGGTGAGTGAGTAAGGGATGCCAGAGCCCATTTCCCTATCCCCTCCTAATCCCTTATCGTTAATCCTGCTGTAGTCGGTAGCGCACTTGCAGCAGCTTTGGCGTTGCTTTTTTATAGGCGACGGTAGCCACCTACCATCAAGTGTACCGTCAGCCTGTCTGACGATCTTAACATTAAAAAAATGTGTACATTATATAAAATGGCTTGCTTGTTTATGTTTTATTTTATAAAGGAGTAAGTATAATTAAATCTCTTTGTTTATAATACATAGAAAAATTATGTATATATTTTGTAAAGTATGATCCCAATTTATATTACCCCAGTTTCGCTGTGGCGTGCATGGTGGGGCGCTGCGCTAAAATATTGTATATTTTTTAATTGTTCTAAAACAAAAGTAACCTAAGTTACTCCATATAACATCAGCTGTCTGCCAGTGAAAGTCTCGACAAAACAAAAAATTAATAATAGGTCTTAGATTATAAGTATATATCATGATATATCATGTGGGGCGTACTAAAGGTTCATGGAATGAATAAGAAAAAGTTACTATGAATGTTCAAAAATGAATATATTGTTTCTCAAAATATTCTCCGTTGCACTTTTTCATACAAATAAACCAATTTGGTAAACATTTATGCCACTCCTACGCGGTCACCTCGGAAACATGTTTTTCATACTCTTCTGGTGATGAAAATCGTTGACCGCGTAACTGGTTCTTAATTTTTGGGAACAAAAAAAATCGCAAGGTTCCAGGGACAATATGCAGGATAGGGACTCTATGGGGACTCTTGAGTTCTCCGTTTTTTACCTTCAAAAATTCGTTTGCATGTCTGGCAGTGTGAGAACTGGCATTATCGTGGTGATATAACACGCATTTTTTAAAATGCCTATGCATATTTTGATATTCATTTAGTAAAAAGCATATTACAAACGGACTTCTACGTTTTATTTTTTAGTATAGATTTCATTTCACACTGAGATGATAATGCACTTATCAATCAACCTTTGAACGTTTTACATTTGATATGCATTCAATGAAACAAATGGTTGTTAAAAACACATTTTTTATTTTGTTAAAAAATTAATTAAATCTATTTATTAAAGCTGTAACAAAATAATAAAAGCTATAATATAATATCAAAGCTCAATAAAATAATAATAAATTTTTAATATATAAATATATTATATATAAATTACCTATAAATATATTAATATATATATAAGCTTTATATATATCCTTAAAGCTATAATAAAATAATAATAAATTCCAATAATAAAAGCGTTTACAGTTGAAAAGTAAATAAATAAATGCCCCTTTCCCAAATGCGTTACCATTCTAATAGTCGAAAACATGTGACAGAAAATTTTAAAACTTCATGTACCCCTCTCAATACAAAGGGGTGAAAACGAGCTGACATTATAATAATTCAACATTTCAACCGAGTTAATTTACTTGGCATTACCCAACCAGTGTAAAATTCTACGGTAGCCATTTATTTTTATTGGACGAAAGTTCGGCGGGCCGACTCAACAACGCGTTCGCATGACTGACTCCAACCAAGGTTCTAAAGGCAATTTACACAGATCCCAAGTCGACTTCTAAATTTGGTGTTTTAATTAAGTAGTTAATGTGCAAAACTGATTACACAGCTTTACGAAGATAACTCTTACAGTATCCAAGTCGTATTTTACTATAACATTGATTTTTATATCCATTTTTTTTAACAATCAACATTATAAATTCGAAAATGAGTTTATTTGATACAATTCAAGTTATCAGGGGTGGGTAAATGTATTTCATCTATATAAAAAAAAAACTTCAAGTGCGAGTTGAACTCGCGTGAAGAGGGTTCCGTACGATGTTACCTATCCGTACAATATTGAGTGATTAACCATGTTATTTTAATATCATGGACTTCTTATAGGTTTTCCTATAATCTATAAGTAGAAAACAAATTTCTGTATTTTTTTTTTCAAAATTTTAGGTTCAGTAGTTTCGGAGAAAAGGGGGGGGGGTCAATTTTCGTCTATTTTCTTGAATAACCTGGAAACTATTAATTTTAGAATTACAAAAGAAAAATACATTTAAGATCTTCACAACAAGACCTTCCATTTGATATGTCACACGATGCAGTTTTATATAAGATTGCTTGGACATCTCTACACAGTTCCTTAACAAAAATATACATTTTAATAAAACGTAGTAACAAACCTGGAGCTGGCGATTCATATTCCATTTAACAACTTTAAGAGAAAGCTTTTGGAAGATAAAACTTCAGTATTTCATCTATTTACATAGACTACATTTTTATATTTCAACAGCTGGGTTCAGGGGATTATTTAGCTGTATTGTTCCCTTACTGAGTGCACCCGTGGTGCCATTAATAGAGAGAAATGGAGTCTCGCAGAGGCGCCCATGATAAGAAGAGTAATTGATAAGACTTTTTTTCTTATGTTAAGGTCGGCAGACAGGCTGACGGTCCACTTGATGGTAGGTGGCTACCGTCGCCTAAAACACAAGCAACGCCTAAACTGCTGCAAGTGCGCTGCCGACTGCAGTAGGATTAAGGATAAGGGATTAGGAGTGGATAGAGAAATGGGCTCTGGCAGTCCTCAGTCCTTATACTCACTCACCGAAACACAACAGCACACGTGCTGTTATTTCACGGTGGTCTTCTGTAAGGGGGTGGCTACTGCCGCCAGACGGGCTGCCCAAATGACTGCGAAATGCAGTGTGCCCTGCCACTACTTTCCAAATCCAGACCAGAGCCAAATTTGAAAAGTTGATTTTTCAAAGTTGACCCTGCCGGGAATCGAACCCTGGTACCCTAGAACAGTGCGTTAAGGCAATCACCCTAACCACTCATCCAAGAATACAATTGATAAGATTACAATTTTGATAAGAAGAGTACGTTCACAATCATGAGTGACGACTGTGATGACGTCCACCAAGAGTCTGCTGTTGAAATAGTAACAATCCCAGGCGCATACTGCAACACGCTCCGTAACGACGAATGTTTTGGAGCAGATATGCAGATAATGAAATTTTGAATTGAAAACATGCATGCGTGCTGTAATTTTAGCACGTTTTAGCAGTGGTCACTTGTAAGAGGGTAGTAAGTCAAAATTTATCATTTGAGATTTCTAGAGAGTTTTCAAATAAACAAAAAAAAAATCTATTTTTGGTCGTCTACATGATTTACACTGGCTAAACCTTACTGCCGTGAACGTTAATTGAAACCTACTATTTCAAAAGTGTTGTTTAGTCAATAGGGAATATGCACATTCATTTGGGACCATATTTAGAAACGTGGTCTCTAAATATGGGCCTCGTAAGAAAGCTCAGCGTCGCTCAATGAGCTATTTAGAGGGTTACACTGCGAGATCGGATTAGGAATGAGGAAATTTGTAGACGAAAGAAAGTTACCGACATAACCTGGAGGATTAGAAAGTTGAAGTGGCAATGGGCAGGACACATAGACGTACAGGACAGCCGACGGCCGCTGGGGCCGGAAGGTTCTCGAGTGGGGGCCACGGACCGGCAAGCGTAGCGTATGACGTCGAGGCTGGATTCCCACGAGGTGGACAGACGATCTAATAAGGTCCACGGGTCGAAGGTGGATCCAGGCTGTTCTGACCGGTCCTTTTGGAAAATTAAGGAGGAGGCTTTGTCCAGCAGTGGACGTCCTACGGTTGAGATGATGATGATGTACAATCTACTATTGTAACAGAGTTCGTTCCTACTACTATAATGTTGTCAGACCATAAGTCTGTAGACAATACAGACTGTGATGTGATACAAACTGTGACAATACTAATAATACTGTACTGGTAGACAGTATTATTAGTAAATTTGCTGAATTGTATACCATATTCAGCAAATAAATTGATTTGAATTTGAATTTGAATAATAATTAACTGTGTCCTGAACCATAAACAATACGTACCAGACTTGCTTTTAGTTAGTAAACACTCTTGACATTCAAATGGACGCCTTACCTAAAACAAAAAAAAATCAACATGAACAAGGCTTTTGAATCTGTTACATAGATAATTCAAACTAATATTATACATGTGAAAGTAATTCTGCCTATCTGTCACACCTAAACTGCTGAACCTATTTTGGTGAATATTGATATAGATAGATGGTACTTTGGGAGTACAGGCTACATTTTGTCGCGAAAATAAAACTTTAAGGGATTGAAATATGCGATGAAAATTGGAAATCAATCAATTCTTTATTTTTTAATTAGTATGGATATCGATGAGACCTTGACCAAAAAAAAAATAGATTACTTGAAGCTCTAATTCTGTCGCCATGTGGTTACATAAGCAATAATTTATGTTATGCTTCATAAATTATGGACAGTCCTATGCGATTTTATTTATGTGCGGAATTGTGCCGCGGATACGATACCGCGAATGAATCCGAAATGAGGCAAATAAGCAATTACCCGATCGTGTTCGAGCTCGATTACTCGATGGGTGTTTTAGATGCGACGGCTCACGAGAGAACGCAGCGTATGAACAAATGTCAGACAGCCTTGTATTGAACGTCTGGATACCTTTATGGTCATTCAGATGATACTTTTAAAAAGGGGGTGCCACAGGATTACCACAGGAATAATTAAAGGCAACATTCCAATGAAATATTCTGCTAATAGACATTGAACAGACGACGCTTCTCTCGGCGATGTAGGCATATCGGAGGACACTTCAACACGTAGTGCTGCTTAGGCATTTACCCTCGTGCATCAGTTTAATTTATACAATACAAAGCGTCGATGCAGATGCGTGGTAAGTCTACGATGCTACGATGTACAGTCGGCCTCATAAATATGGA
Organism: Bembecia ichneumoniformis; assembly: GCA_910589475.2. Taxonomy (NCBI): domain Eukaryota; kingdom Metazoa; phylum Arthropoda; class Insecta; order Lepidoptera; family Sesiidae; genus Bembecia; species Bembecia ichneumoniformis. The sequence continues at coordinate 3,119,169 of OU342531.1, forward strand.
CGAGACAACGGAGATCATTCACGGCTTAACATTTACAAAGGATGGCTAGTGAAGCGCTATTGCACCGTTCAAACTGTGTAACATTTTAATTGAATCACATCCGCTGCACTCAGACAGATTTAGGTGGAGAAAAGACGCCAATAATATTATGTATTTAAAAATCAATTTCTACAATAAATAAAGTTTTATGAAGAGTTTTAATGAAAACCAATAGATAATGTAAGATAACACAAAAAGCAATAGGGATTAGCATAAAAATTTATTTTCGAGCTAATCTCGAAATCTAATTAAAATTATAATTTACTAGCTGTCGCACGCGACTTCGTCTGCGTCTCTTTATAAAATATTATTCGTGGGTTGGCAAATTTTGTATGGGGTTAAGGGGGATATGGGGGAGGGTGAGTAGCCACAAAAACATAGTTATAGTTATGTCACAAATAACCGTTTCTTGTTCAAATTAGGCAATCAAAACATGGGTAGAATAGAAAGATGATAATTCTTCTTTAAACAATTCGAATTGGACTTTTCGTTTTTAAAGCTGAAAGTAAAAATATTCCGCGATGTGAGCGAACAGCACTTTATAATATTAGTTTTTCTTTTTATAATTATATATTCATATCTTATCTTATATTTTATAAAGATACAGTTTATAAAGACATATTTTATAAAGATATAAGAGACATATTTGTTGAGATTTGGTCAATTAAAAGAGATCAATCAGTTTTGTATGGAGATCGGGCCATCAGTGTATGCGTTTGAAACTTGTAACATTAGGTAAGAAGAAATTATAGATTATACTGGGAAAATATCGTGAACTTGGTAATTAGATTTCATAGATATATTTATGTTTGACAGTATTAAAAATCCAATTGTCCCAATAAAGTAATAAGTTTTTTAATTTTTGAACATTTACAAAATCTGAAACATTCACATGAAATTACTGAAATTAATAAAGAATTTTATTACAAAACTCTCCAAAGTGTAAGTTAAAATGAAAAAATGGCCTGGTTTTAAACTATGTTTCTTCGTATGAAAACAATAGTCACATGTTATATCACGGCATATCGCGTAGAACAATAACTATTGTTAGCGCAGATAAACAATAAATTTATACTTTAAAACACATTACCAGTAAAAAAATATTTAAAAACCATATTACCAAGTTAACTCCGATCCAGTATCGTTTATGAAATAGAAAAAAGGTGAACGGTAAACTTATAAAAGCACAGTATATGCAGTGTAAGCCTTCCTACAGCGCTCATACACTTTTAATAGCAAAATACAGACGGGGTATCATATTTATGTAATAACCCCGCCCCGATATACGCATCTCTGTATTCAGATTTTCATTATTTTACCAGCTACAAAACCCCGCAAAATATAATTTAAAGCTTCAAAACATTGGTAACAAAGTGAATTTGAATTTTCACATGATCGCGAATTTAGAAAGCGTTATTTAAAATTGTGTTCAAATTAAATAAAATGTTTTATTAACTTTGTTGTATATAACACGTCCACATTATTTAGCACTGTTGTATAATATTGCAATATGAAACTCATGTTTATGTTTTGCTTTTCAGTCTTTCTGTATACATTAAAATAACAATGCAATGTTACAACAATGTTATCTAACATGTCTACAATTATTGTCGAGGTCGCGTCATGAGCAAATCTATACTATAATATAATAATATAATAAAGAGAAAAGATTTGTACTTATGTATGTTTGTAACGAATAAACTCAAAAATTACTGGACTGATTTAAAAATTCTTTCACCTATAGAAAGCTAGACTATCAGCGAGTAACATAGGCTACTCACCCTCCCCTCTCCCCCCTCCATACAAATGTATACATATTTGTAATAAATAAACTCAAAGACTACAGGACCGATTTTAAAAATTCTTTCACCTATCAGCGAGTAATAAATTCTAAAGATACGCGGACGAAGTCGCGAGCAAAAGCTAGTGTTTTATAACTTTGTTTTATAACATATTTTGTTATATAGTTCGGACGGGTTCGGTTCAGGAGGTCATAGTTGTATTTTGTCATGGCAAGCAATATATCTTATTTATATATTGTCCAGGTACCTAGACGACTTGATGTGCAAAATTCCCGCATTGCAATATTCAATCGTAGACGAAAGAACTTGGTTGTCATAGGTGCAGATGTCATAACGGCCAAAGTGGCAGAAGGCTTTTATGGTATAAAGACTATGAAGTCTAATCGTTATACATATGTATGTAAACTCACCTCGAACAAATTTATTTTAAATAATCTAACTTAATTTAATAACAGACAAATAAAGATAAACAAATAATAAGACAAATAATTTATAATATTTTTAAAATACATTTTTTTAATTTATGTCCATATATTTGAGATGTGATAAAAAAAAGTACGTGGTACTAATAAGCAAACAAGCTACCTGTTAAATTTATAATCCTCAAAATAAATTAAAACGTCTTTTTTTTTCATGTCACTTAATCGATGAAAGCTTTTAGGCGATACCATTATGTATGTGCCGAGGCAAATAATTACGTGAAGCCGAATGTATTCCATTATTTGAGCTCGATAAACACGACAAATTAATAGGCTCGCATTTTTCAGGGAGGCGGCGAATTAGATCGCATATTACGAAGTCCGGTTGAATACACTGGGTCCTGATGAAAGCATAAAATAGAAGCAATGGCCAGTCGGCGCCCGATGACACAGACGACACACAGTTGGTCACGCGCCAACAAATGTACCACACGATATTGTATCGCTGCGACATTCAATCGAGCATTTGAGATCAATTTATTTGCTTATCAAATGCCGGTCGCGCCGATTGGCATTCACTAATGTCTCCGTTTATTTAACCCCGCACTATGTACTATTTGCGTATTTCCTCGACGTCGTGTATACTTCCTTGATATAAAGCGCAATGAGACAATTTCCTAAACTCCTCTAGCGACTCTGAAAACTGCATTACGAAAAGTTTTAGGTAAATTTTTTTAGAAAGGATAGTCTCGGACAGAAGTCATGTAGTGTGCCAAGGTTTTCTGTGAAAGGTTAAGTAACGAAATGACAGTTACGCACATGAATTGCGTTTTTATAAAAACATATCATAAAATATTTTTGTTATGAAGACAGGCATTCAGCTCAAAATGGGAAGTAACCAAATAGTCTGGCAATCCGCACCGTTGATCGTGCAAAAATAGTGCACAGGAGAAAAAGGTTAAGGGGATAAGAGAGTAGACTTTTATAGAGGAATAAGCACTGGTATCCCTAGCACTGCACATTGTAACAGCACAGCTGCTGTTATTTATTTTACGCTCAAAAAACATTCGTTCAATAAACACTATTGGTTTTTAAAAACGTCAAGAGCACAATCCAGCAATTTATCAACTATTGTAAATTGTTATCTATTGTAAGTTATTGAAAATTAGTTGGTGATTTATCAACTAACTAAATTATTAAAATATAAAAGATATTAAAGAAAATAAAGGAATTGGAAGTGGCGATGGACGACGTGACGAGAGACAGCAGGACAAAATGGACCCAAATTATAATTGAGTGGCAACCACAAGACGGCAAGAGAAAAAGAGGTAGATAAACAAAAAGATTGGGCTGACGATATTAAGACGATTGGTGGGGCAATTTGATCAAGGAAAGCGAAAAATAGGAATGAGTGGAAACAGCTGGAGGAGGCCTATGTATCACAGGACACGCTGAATAACTAAACCGGAAAATCCGTTGTGTGATTATGTATAACATATTAAAAAATTACAATTGTTTTAGTTAGTATCAGTAATAAAGGCTTAAATAAATAAATTATTGAAATAAATTTGTCATTTATTTAGTTCAATAATAATTGAAATACTAAAATAACAAATCTTTCAACAGATATATAAAGATATCAAAAAAGCGTCAAACTTTAAAAATTAAAAAAATTAAGTACCGTTAAGTTAGGGTTAATACAAAAAGAAAGTGAGACCATTTTTTTTGCAAACGAGACAGGAGTTGTTTTTAAATCAATAGGTATCTTTTTTATTTGCGTTAATAATAACAATTTATTGTAAATTTAAATAGAATTTTTCATTATTGTTCCATTTCGAAACCTTAACCTTAAAGCATTTTTATCTTTCATGTATGCATTGAAATGTCTCTAGATTCTTAGCTGTAGCGGTTTCCGAGCGTTGATTGATACCGCAGTCAAACGGGCGGCTCCACTGCGATTTGTTCAAGAGAAACTTCGAGTTGTTTAAATATATAGCTGATGTTATTTATCAGCGAAAGCACAACGAGAAATGTTCAGTCTTATCTAACTGTACTTCAACAAAGTTCGAGGGAACAACTTAATTTTGGGAAATAACAGGTGAGAAATTGACATTGTTGAATATCTTTGACGTGATTTTATCAGTTTTAATAACAGTTTTGAGTGATTTGTGTTAAGGCATCTTGATTTTAGCTTAATAAAGCTCTAGACAACTGTTTCTATTGTTGAATGTAACATACTCGTACGCCAAAGTATGGGTCTCAGAAGGAGAACAGAGATATCAGATCTATTACTACGCTTTGAAGAATCATGAGTGTTAGAGGTATAATATAATATACCTTTTTTTCTCTTTTTTTAAATATTATAATTCTCTTTTTTTATTGGAACATATTACGTTGTAATAAAAAAAGAGAATTCATGATTTTCTCTTCAAACATGTCATTACCCGATTTTTTCAGTTTACCTAGTAGGAATTCTACTAGCGAAATGGACACTGTTTAGACCTCGGTTCCTTTATGTACCCAGTTAGTAGCGATAAAAATAGAATTTTTTAAACGTTAATAATTATATTGATAGGTTTAGTCTGAGGAAGTAGTCTTCCTGTTTTGTCTGCAGCGGATAACACGTTTAATTTAATAATGGTAGAACACACCACCTTTATGTTAGTCACAATCTTTAGTTTATGACGGTTCAACAGTCATAAACCAGACTGGCGGCAGTGACCAGTTGCAGAAAGCTGTCTCATTGCCAGAAATGATGCCAGAACCCAGATATTGCTAGTATTAATCTATTAATAGGCACCTAAGTAATACCTTTCCAAAAAAAATATCTAGAACCACACCTGCAATTGATTCTGTCATAAAAGTATCACAGACATCAATTAGCGTTGTTCTAAAGGCAATATGCAGTAAGCATTGGTTGAAATCAGGCCACAAAAAAATTCTCTTTAAAAATTTTAGCATTGGCGAAGAAGAATAATTGCATATTACTATAAATTTAGAGACTAAATTATGTGGTCGTACTGCTGAGTGCTACGTCACTTGTAAACAATGCAATGTTTCTCGCCGTAATATAAAAGGGAATAACAATATGATCATATCTTTTATAAGTGAACTATTGGAATCACGACGTTATAGGAAATCTCACCTTGTCCAACACGTAGTGTGAAGCCAAACGTACTTGTCGAATCGCGTTTCGAATGCTAATGCGATCTTAGGCGGCCGTATACGCAATGCGCGCCTTCATCCACTTTGAAATGAACAGACAAGCCAAAGGCCGGATTTAGTCATGGAGATTTGGTTTTGTTATTCTTAACGACACTGACTTTGGCATACATATGCAGCTAATATTAAATTTGTCCCATATTTTAAATAAGTTAGTCAACGTACAACCCATTTTTTCAAATTAGCATTATGCTAACTAAAAGCATAGAATTATTTTAAAGTTGTTTGTAATTAATCGTTTGTTCGTGTATTTGTGTTGGAATGGAATAAAAATTATTATTTACTTATTAGCAGACTCTGAAGAACTGAGCAGGTCATGTAATATTATATATCTATTGTAAAAAGACTGTTTAGGGTCCATTCATTTATTACTTAAGACGATTTTTGCCAGTTCTTGACCCAAAGTAAGAAAAAATAAGAATAGGCCGACCCCCTGTTTAGTATTTATTACATTAGAATCTAAAAAAAAAATGAATACATGTTTGCTTTAAATTTATTTTTCAGTGATTTTTTTTATTTGTTTTGGTAATAATCAACTTTGGTTTAATTTTAAACTCTTTCTTTATCTTTCATATTTTCATAAGTTTTTGATCAGTCCATGGATTTTGTGATCTTTTTGTTATCTTAGTATGAACTTGTCAAGAAGGAACTTGTAAGGAAAAATAAGACATAGTGGACACAAACACCCCCCCCCCCCCCCGAATCGTCTTACGCAATAAGGCTGCCGCAACGGTCAAGTTTTTCTTGTTCCATACGAACTCATATAAATTATATTATGTATTCTGTATAGACAGAGTATATTCCGCGCAGCAGAAATTCATTTTTTCATTTAGTGTTTCATGTATTATTATTTTTACCATCGACGCTCGACGCAAAAATGGGATGTTATAAGTTTGACGTTTGTGTCTGTATTGTGTATGAATATATACGTGTATGTGGAATCGTAGCTCCCAAACGAATAGACCGATTTTGATCTGGTTTTTCTGTTTGATAGCTGACGTGATCGAGATAGTTCGAAGATCCCTTCGAACGTTTGAAGATCATCGGCTCATTTCCTAGTTGACTAAGGGATTTCACTAACTTCCACATGTTCGATTGATGCGAAATTTGGTATACCTACTGTTAATTCGGTAGTATTTCTATGACATTGGTAACCTTGATGCTGCAGCATCAAGTAGACAGCGGGACAGCCAACTCCTCGGCAACTTACAGCATATATAGCGAGTTTGGGCTCATAGCAAGTCAGGGATTATTTTATAATTTTAATTATAGCTTGTTCAGAGAATAGTCCCATTAGTGACATTGTCTAGTATTAAGATCTCTTTGCTGTAAGACATGTTTATTGTTTTCGTAATACAATTATCATTCAAAGAAAGGCATAATTTAGTGCACGTGCACGCACTTTATTTTCTAAAGAAAAATAAGATAAATAATTTAAAACTTTGGGCCAAAAATATTTGTAGATAGAAAGGCAAAACACGCGAATATTGGATAGTGTTCATTATGCATCACAGTTAGAATCAGCTTCTATCACAGACCATAACACCATGGGATAGGTGAACAGAGCAATATTAAAATCAATAACCATTATATGCAATATCAAAATAGAGGTCAAATTCGACTATTAAGGGGGCAGAGCTACGTGAGGCAGCGGCCGTTGCAGGGATTGAAACTCGCCCCCGTACCTTATCGTCCACAATAGATTACGATATTAACATTATTGTCGCATCCAATGCGTCGGCGGTGCTTGCAATATCACCGGATTATGGTTCAAATATTTAATCATGGGTTCCTATTGGGACGCATGTAGTAGTACGATTGTGTAAAATCATCTGATGCTATGCGATCAAATTATTATATAGGAACGTTGGTTGTTGTTTGTGTCATGTAATGATAAAAAGGACAGCGTAAATCTCCCATACATCGCGGGGCCCAGAATTTGATGACCCGTTACAAGTTCCAAATTAGTATTATTTGGTAGGTTAAAATTTCAGATTAAAGGATGATTCATATTACACCGGGCCGCCACGCCACCAGGCCGTGCGCTCGCCGTGTTTTTCTCAAAGGACTAGGCACAGCCGGGGCACGGACACGGCCCGGTGAAGTATGAATTGGTTCATACAAAGCATGTGAATATCTTCACCGGGCCCCGGCCGGAGCACGGCCCGGTGTAATATAAATCCACCTTTATGCTACCTTAGTTTCAATTTGATTGTAAGTTGCATAATCAAGATATATGGGCTCAAATATATGGTTAGGTTATGTTAGAGATTGTGTTACTTTAAAAATATATTTTGCAATTATCATTTTAGTATTGTTTAGACGACTAATCTTAAACTCTAGGTAGATTATCCATTTATATGGATATGTCCATTAGATTATAATGTCTTTATAATTGCATAAAAAACACTAAACTAGACATAGACAATAAACAAACACCTGACTTTGTTTATTTTTAAAGCTTATTTCATAACGGCTCGAGCACAGAACACTATATATACTCATAAGATCTCTACACAAAACACAACATATAAAAAATATTTTTCTGTATTTAGCAACTGTAAAATAAAATATATTTTTGTGATTTTAGTTTAATAAAAAATAAAGGAATTTTTCCGCCATTTACTTTCTTTGTAGCAGGTTGGGCCCAAAAGTTGGCAAACCCCTTTCAGAACTAATGAGTCTCTATTGTCGCACATGAACGCATTCATCATCTCAGCCGTAGGACGTCTACTGCTGGACATAGGCCTCCCGATACGACTGGTCAGAAGCAACCTCGATCCACCATCGATCTCTTCGACCCTCGTAGGAACGCATTACATGGACTACCATAATATGATTCAGATATATGCGAAGTGATATCTAATAACGTTAAGTTCAAGACTGCAGAAAATTACACTGTGACGCAGAGTGTAGTAAAGCAGAGTCAGTAACGCATTAGCATTGTTCGTTTATGTTTTTAATGGACACGAAAGCCACCTACCATCAAGAGGACCGTTTGCCTGCCCGCCACTCTTTTAAATTAAAAAAATCTTACTCAAACTTACGGAAGATAAAAGTTTATAATCTCGTATAGCTAATATGTTCGGCATTACATATATACTTTTCAAAATATATTAAACAGTTTAAAAGGGTCAAAATCACTTGTGAAATGCAGACTCCTAAATGTAGCTTGTTTAGTTTCCTAAACAAGACATGTTAACCCAGATTAGTTCAATCTTACATTTAGAATAGAATAAAATAAAATAAAGATTATAAATCTTAAATTTAATATTTTAATTGATTAAATATAAGCCTAAATATAATTTACTTTTAGTGTTAATCTAAACTAAAAATCAATTAAAAGCAAAGTTATAATCGGAACAATAAACAATTACAAAATGACCTCATTCGAATCATTATAAGCCGAGCCTGAGCTCAAATGTGATTCAAAGCGCATATTAATAATACACAGTACTCATCATTACAATTGTTTCTGATGACACCATTTGCAGCTAATTTTTATATCACTAGCTGTTGCTTATAACTTCATTTCGTTTGTTGATGACGTTTCTATAGTGGCAATAATGTTTTAGTCTGTTTTTCTATACATCAAATACATTTCCGCTAATTAAATCTGAACCAACCAACGAGTTTCCATCAAAGTCGGTTCACGAGTTCTACCGAGAAATAAGAATAAATAAATGTGTTTGTTTCATTCTAAACCGATTAGAATGAAACAAACACTAAATGTTAAAAGCATCAGTGAAAACCGCATTCAAATCTTTTTTTTTATGTTAAGATCGGCAGACAGGCTGACGGTCCACTTGATGGTAGGTGGCTACCGTCGCCTATAACATAAGCAACGCAAAAGCTGCTGCAAGTGCGCTGCCGACTATAGTACGATTAAGGATAAGGGATTAAGAGGTGATAGGGAAAAAGGCTTTGGCATCCCTTACTCACTCACCGAAACACAACAGCACGCGTGCAGTTATTTCACGGTTGTCTTCTGTAAGGGGGTGGTTACAGCCGCCAGACGGGCTGCCCAAATGACTGCTAAACGCAGTGTGCCCTGCCATTACTAAATGGTTAAGCCGTTTCTGAGATTAGCGTGCACAAACAGACAAAAATTTTAAAAACTATTTTTGGACATCAGTAACAAATGTACAACGTGTACAAATAATGTTTTCGAAAGAAAAAATATTTAATGTGGAGTCATGGCTCGTTTACGATTTTATTATAATATAGAAGGTATGTACTAGGCCGATATATTAACTATAAACCTTTCAAACAAATAGTCGATACTTAGCGTTTTGTAATACGCTTATTGGCACACTTCGCGATAATGTCATAACCAATTATCTCGAAACGTCTAATAAACAATGAAATTAAACTGATAGGAACAGCCGTGGCGCATTCCCGCCGCTGCGCTGTATTTACATACCGACTGAAATATGTATGAATTGCTTTATAAATATTTAACTGAGCAATAGTCGAGCGACAAATGGGCCGTCAGATATGACGGAACCGTTCGATATCTACGTTTAGAGGTACAGACGACTAATATGCACTGATGCATTTTGTTAAATATCAACAATCAAATCGAAGATAGATTGGAACGGTCCCCGGCGTAGAATCTTCTGTCGCTGTAATTGATCGGAACAATATGCATGACCCACTGTGGACGGTTTAATATTCAAGTGTCGCACGTTTGCGGGGCACGCCTCGATTTAATAAAAGCACGCCTCGACGCTTAACGAGCTCGGCCGATGAGCTCCTTCGTATTTCATACAAGACGGCCTCGTACGTGACCATAGTCGAGAACCTTGATAGAGTCTTAATTTTATAAATAACATGACAATGCGAACCGTTCGTGTTGCTCTTGACGGGTGAGTTGCCCACGGGAACACTTCGAACATCCAATCTAATGCCTTGTCCAATGGTTTATTCGATCACAATCCAATCTCGGAGCGGCAAGCTACACAAAACAATTCAGCAGCCAATTCGTAGTCGTAAATTAAACACCATAAAACAACGGTAAACGAGAATAGGTACCCATTGTACTCAAAGGCGGTTTGAGAACTAAAATGCATATACATTGGCGTATTTAGAAGAAGAAGAAGAAACATTTATTTGCATAAACATTACACACATTAAAAAGAGTTGACAAAAAAAATTGAGAATACAGACCCCATCTATAAAAGAAATTCACAATTCAGTACCTGTGCGTCATGGCAGCAAAAAGGTTGGCTCTGCATAAGTTGAGGCAAAGCAAAGTGTGATATTAGGCCAATCTATACTAATATTATAAAGCTGAAGAGTTTGTTTGTTTGTTTGAACGCGCTAATCTCAGGAACTACTGGTTCGAATTGAAAAAATATTTTTGTTTTGAATAGTCCATTTATCGAGGAAGGCTATAGGCTATATAACATCACGCTACGATAAATATATATATATATATAAGCAGTGTCCAGTACCGTTAATTTAAAAAACCTGTTTTAAAAACCATACTTGCTGCATCACGATTAAAAATACTTTCTTTCTGATTATTTTAGTGACTGATTTTTACAAATACGTGTCATTACGAGTATATTTTCTAATTGACGGTTGCTTTGTGACTAATTAAGTATCACATACACATATATTGCAGATTTTAAAGTGATTTTGGATCCTTGTAATTTTTATCATATTGAGAGAACACAAAGCTGTTCGAAGCGAGTTGCTTATCATCCACGTAGAAAGGACTGAAGAATACATGCGCATATTAAGGCCACACACGAATTATTCGGCAAGTTATTTATCGAACCTTACGTTCGATAAATTAACGCCGCATCCCACGAAGCTTGTGAAGGTCGGGGAGGAAATTTCGTCGTCATCTTACTATGTTACGTGTTTTGAGTCTCATCTTCTAATTAAGCTAAGGCATTATTTAACTCCGAAGGTTGGAGACTATTATGGCTATTTTTATTTTATTTATTATGTATATATACATTTTTTTAATGTTAAGTTCGACAGACAGGCTGATGGTTCACTTAATGGTAGGTGTAACCGTCGCGTATAACACAAGCAACACGATAGCTCGACGTAAGGTTCTTGTTTGGTGAAAATTAGATAAACAATATCGATAAGTATATTGTTACGTGCGGGGTGAGTTAAAATGCCGTGTAAGGTCAAAAGGAACGATTTATTTTCACAAACCCAAGATGACTGCCAAAATCACCAAACTTGTCCGATGAAACAGTTAAACTTGCCAAAAGTCGTCAATGATTCCCTTAATGTGTCGCCGAATCACTGTCGCAGATAACTTCGCAAAGCTCCGATGAGTCGCTTTCGTATCACTGGTTGTCGCACCACTCTCATCTCGCCCGACAGCTTTCTTATTTATACTTGGTGCCAAACGCCTGGATGTATTTCGTATTTTCCAGAAAATGTAAACAAGATTGTAAACAAGCCATTGAAATTTCGGGAATGCTATTTCTGTTGAAATGTAATCTCTATGTTGTAAACATAAGGACCAATTTCCTTTGACACTAGTCGAGAAGGGGCGTGGCTACCATCGATAGGGGTGGACATTGCGAGACTTTCGGCCGACGCGAACGCTTTTTCCAGCACGTTCCATAGTTAGTCGTAACAATATATTTTATTTGATTGACAAACTACTACCTTTCATAGTTTTCTTATTGGATTCTACATCGACGTAAAGTTTCAGTACTGAATCATTCTCAATGTTTCTTCACACAACATGTTTACATTTTCCATCCGTCGAGTCTTCTTCCATCTCGCATATTACCTATCTTATATCGGAATAAATTAACATCTATCTCGTCGATTGCATTGCACAGTTGTCCGGTCTTATTTTCCGAGCACTATGCTGCATTTGCGGTCACTGTAGTTTCTATAAAATTGCATAATAAAATAAGTTTAAATATGTATCATTAAAAATATCTCGCGGGGCGCTTAAATTTAATAAAGATTTAAGTAATTTGTCGTCTGTCAAACAGTTTAGAATTAATCGGAAATAGTACAAACTTCGTAACCAGTGTGAGTGATCCAAAATTATACGAAAAGCTAACTTTATTGAAGACCAATTTATGATGGAAGTCACATCAACTGTTCCGACTTTTAACTTCCCAGCTAGACTGTATAAAGAAAGTTATCTTAGCAATCGTGGCGCCATTGATTGTGCTCAAAGAAGAGATATCCGACTTGCGGCGACATTCTCGTTCGATTTTCTGCTTACAAAGCGAGCAGTTTCGGGATAGTTCTTTGGTTCCGTTCGACAGTAATCCCTTGAATATAAGCCTTATTAACATCACAATGTTCCTGGAACATTCGGAACATCTATCAACATCTATGTAATGATTTCGAAGAATTAAATTGTAATTATGATTTATGTGAGATTTGCATTGAACATGGCTCGAAGCCAAACTGGCTATACAATAGAGACGCAGTTCTTTGACAGTTCGTATTAATTTCAATCTTAACTTATATTTAAAGTGTAGTTAATCCTTTACTTGTGGATTTCTCTTTATACAGACCCAAAAACCTAACTCAATTTACTTTTACTTCTTACTGGAGGTCAGCTGTCGTCTGCAATTTCGTTCGCGCTATTTATTGAATAAATTCAGAGCCACAAGGATAGGAACTAGGAGTATCTAAATTTTGGATAAAATCCGGGATTTGGTTTATATGTGTGCCAAAAGTTTCATCTTAAAAATAATTACCCAAACACATTCACGTTTGAATACAATTTAGTATTTTTATTATTGTCTTTTACGATTTATTTTTCATTGAATACCATTTTAAGGAATGCATAAAAATTCTCAATATTAGTTCAGCACGGACGTGGCTATAATGTACGTATTCATAAATTAAATAAAATCCTAAATGAGCCGTGTCTGTACATTAAATATTAAAAAAAAATGGTTTTTACCATTTTTGTGTGTGCGTTTGTGCACGCTAATCTCTTTGAATGCGGCTGAACCGATTTGAATGCGAACCGATTGTATTGTAGCATGCTTCCCGTAACATCTAGTGTTCGTTTCATTCCAATCGGTTCACAAACAAAAAAGTTACGGGCTATACCGAATACCATGCGTACGAAGTTGCGGGCTCGGCTAGTTAAATATAATATATATATTAATAGTAAGCCACATTACTACATATTCTCTATCTATAATATTCTTTGACCACACACGCAAATATAATACATATTTTTATTATATCACCCACATTATACAATGTATAACTCAAATTAGAGTAATATACATTGTATAATGTTTGTCATCATCAGTGTTGGGAAGTTAATATATACATATATTTTCGCATCTTATCCCGTATGTGGTACATTTTTATAGCCATAATGTGTTGATTGGGGTACTTTCAAAAAAAAAAAGTGTTATAATAAAATTAGAACATTAAGCATTAACGAACCGAAAAGATAATTAATATAGGTGACCTCTTCAACAGATTTTTCACGCTCGAATAGCTTTAAAAAATTCTTTTCCAGAACCTTCCTTAATAAAGTATCAATAGTTATTCCACGCAAAAATAAATGAACTAATCGACTGACGAAAATGACATAGATACAAGTCGACGCTTAGACGACACGGTTAATTAACCTCGTCGAGTCTGTTTCGTTTTTTTTTTGTTTTTTTTCGTAAATCCAACATCAAACGGTGTTATTTTTTCAGTGTTTGTCGAACAGACGGCAACGGAGGTGTTAAGAGCAAAGAAGCGGTTAATCGCATCGGAAAACCTTCACAACTATGCATTTTATGCATCTTTAAACAGCATTTTCTTGATTTTTCAGTGATCACACATTGTATGAATTTTGCATAAAAATCACACGTGTACAATGTGTACATATTATTTACTAGCTGAGGTCAATCATCTCCGTGCCAGGTAATATGAATGTTTTTCATATTACAAAGCTCTTTCGGCTTAACAATAAAATTGTCTTAAGAGACGAAGTAACCTCCAAACAGCTGAAACCAACTAAAATTCAATTAAAACTTTTCAAGAGAAATTCAAACCATCAGATAAACCCTAATTCATTATTATTCTGTCCATGGACAAAGAACTTCTTCACATCAGACAAATAAGAATTGACAGGTCTAAAGTTAACAAATAAGTACTAGCTGTTATTGTATGATTTTGAATGTATGAAATTTAAAAAATATTGCATTAAAAAGTTAAAAACGCTTTAAGGGACGATGAAAATGTAACATTGACAGCGTTACTTTCGCATTTGTAGTATTAGCAAAGTATACGTAATACGTACATGTCTTTATAGCGCAGAGATGGTCTAATAAGTTGAACGAGGAAACTGTATTGCTCCCTTTCTTTCGTTTAGTTAAAATGTGTCTGTCCTTATCGCGCTGGGTGGTGAAATACGGGCTATTTGTTTTTACAGTCGAGCGCCGGCGAACAAATTAGGTGGACAAACTGTTGAAGCGGTTGAGGTGTCTATATTCCACTCCGCGGGAATTCTTCTCTCGAAATCGTTTCAGAGAAACTGTCTCAGCGCTTCGACTCAAGTGAGGTAATAATTTTCTCTTCGTTTCAGACAATTTGTTCATTTGATTTGCATTTTAGTCGGAAGCTTATTGAAATCTTCGTACTTTAGCAACTATCCATAATTATGTATGATGTTTTGCGAGATACACACGTTTGTTTAGAAAATCAGCAAATTACAGGAAATAGACTATAATACTCTTAGTTTTCTTATTTAACAAGGCAATTATCATCTAAGTATATATATATAATGAGCCCGTTGGATGAGTGGTTAGGGTGCTTGCCTTAACGTTTTGTTCTAGGGATCCCTAGAATTCGATTCGATTCCTGTGGTAGGGTCAAACTTTGAAAAAAAAAATGAATTTTCAAATTTGGCTCTGGTCTGGATCTGGAAGGTAATGGCAGAGTACAATGCGTTTCGCAGTCATTTGGGCAGCCCGTCTGGCGGCAATAACCACCCCCTTACAGAAGACAACCGTGAAATAACTGCACGCGTGCTGTTGTGTTTCGGTGAGTTAGTAAGGGATGCCAGAGACCATTTCCCCTCCAAACCCCTATCCTTAATTCTACTGTAGTCGGTATCGCACTTGCAGCAGCTTTGCCGTTGCTTGTGTTATAGGCGACGGTAGCCACCTACCATCAAGTGACCGTCAGCCTGTCTGCCGATCTTAACATAAAAAAACCTTTAACTGAAGGTTAGCCTAAAAATCTAAAGAAAAAGTTATTTTTTTAATATTGATTGTTAAAACATCAAAATTATGTAAAAAAAACAACCATAGAAACGTAACCCAAGCTTTTTAAACCAGATAACACAAATAAAATAAAACCAACAGTAAACTGACAATAAGAGACAAACATCTTTCTTTTATCATTTCCCGTGAAATCTTCCTTCTTGAAATTTTATACTGAATATTTTCCAAATAATGGCGGGGAAGTCTAACTTTTTTAACCCTAAGGTTTAGAAACATTTATCTGTCAGTTATTTTTCGAAACCTTATTTCATCTACTTTATTATTATTATAAATAAGTAAATGTTATTGTTTTTCGCAAGAATAAGCTAGTTGTAATAAAAACTAAAAGTGGTTTTTTTTTTTTTTTGTTTTTCCTTTACTATGCTTGCTATGGCTTATTGGAAATTGTTTTTCGTGTTTACGCTCCTCAGTTCGACTTTAGCAGGCAAACAGAATTCGCGAAAAAAGTCTAAAGTAGATTACTTATATCGTCTTACATTGGATAATCTATATTAAAACACAATAGTAATACCTATTGAAACTTTACATTACAATGTATCCAATTACTTAAAAAGATTCCGTCTCCTTGACCACTTCTGTGAGGAACAAGGGAATAAAATCCTCTTTGTTTTGCAAAACGCGAAAACAATTGTCTTAAGAAATTAATACCAATAAAAACGTCCAGAATTTTCTCAACAGTACAAAGAAACATTGGGTAGATTTTACACTTTGATAATGGTATAATTAGTAGTGGTAGGGCACACTGCGTTTCGCAGTCATTTGGGCAGCCCGCCTGGCGGCAGTAACCACCACCTTACAAAATACCACCGTGAAATAACAGCATATACGTTGTGTTTCGGTGAGTGAGTAAGGGATTCCAAAGCCCATTTCCTTATCCCCTCCTAATCCCTTATCCAATCCTACTGTAGTCGGCAGCGCACTTGCAGCAGCTGTGGCGTTGCTTGTGCTATAGGCCACGGTAGCCACCTACCATCAAGTGGACCGTCAGCCTGTCTGTCGACTTTAACATTTAAAAAAAAGTAAGTAACAAACAAGAGAAAACTGGGAATGTATTGTTTAAAAATATCATAAGCAAGTGTGAACGCACTACAGAAGGATTTCAGGAAACCTTACAAGCTATTGTCTGAGCAGTTGTTCAAACTATTGCCACGAATACTTTTTGGTCTAGCTAGCTAGACTTTCGTCGGAATATGGTATAATAATAATAATAATAATAATAATAATAATAATATGTCTTTATTTCAGACTTTCGTCCATAATTACACAATTACAAACATCAAAAACAATTTACAATTGTCAAACCCCATTACAACAAAACACCACCGATATAATTTCTCGAACTTCGATTCCGTATTAACTCTGCAACCGACTTGTCTAGTTTATTATTACAATGAGAATATTCACAGTAAAATCTGCAAACACCAATCCCCCATTCAAACCACCTTATTATTATCAACTAGCTGTGCCCGAGACTTCGTACGCTTGGTAATTGGTATTTTAATAATAATAATAATAATAATAAGAGGCTCAAGAGGCTCTTACTAGATGGCTGGGTCAAGGGACAGATACAGAAGGCGGTACTTCTTGACACGGCACGAATTGTCAGGAGGTTCCTCACTCTGCAGCCCTAACCACCGGTAGCTTGGGTCCTACTGCCCCGCTATCTGCGGAACCCTAGTTTTAAGTTTTTTATAATATTTATTGTTTTTATATACATATATATTGTAAAAAATTTAAAATTAAGAAAAGAAATAAATAAATTCATAATAATAATAATAATAATAATAATAATAATAATATTATGCGCCAAGACCATGCACAACCGCGAGATATGCAACCTTAGAAATTTCTTCTTGGCTGATTCGGGTGGCGTATTGCGTAGGGCGGTTGTAGAATGTGATAACGGACTCACCCCATTATTCTTAGCCGATCAGCAATGGCGTGATCCGGTGATACCAAGCACCTCTGTCAGGGAGGCCGTATGGAAAGAGAAAGAGCTGCACGGACGGTTTTACAAGGCTCTTCGCGAGCCTCATATCGACCGTAAAGCCTCCGTGCACTGGCTGCGCTTCGGTGATCTCTTCGGAGAAACCGAGGGTTTTGTCTGTGCGATACAAGATGGGGTTGTCAAGACGCGGAATTACCAGAGGTATATCATAAAGGATGGCACAGAGGACATATGTCGAGCCTGTCGCCATCCTGGAGAGACACTCCGGCATATTACTTCTGGTTGTTCCGCGCTTGCCAACACTGAGTATCTGCACAGGCACAACCAAGCAGCCAAGATCCTGCACCAGGAGCTCGCTCTGAAATACGGCTTCATTGAGGAGAGGATGCCTTATTACAGGTACTCGCCGGAACCAGTTTTTGAGAACAGCCGTGCCAAGCTCTACTGGGACCGGCCTATCATCACAGACAGGACTATTCTAGCGAATAGACCTGATATTGTGTTGATGGACCGGGAGCAGTCGAGGGTGTTTTTAGTGGACGTAACTATCCCGCATGATGACGGTCTCGTGAAAGCTGAAACCGAAAAGAAGAGGAAATACCTCGACTTGGCTCACGAGATTGTTGACATGTGGGCTGTTGCGTCCACTGAAATCATCCCAGTCGTTATATCCGTCAACGGTTTGATCCCAACCAGCCTCAATAATAACCTGAAGCGGTTGGGGTTCCGTGGCGGTTCCCTCCCGGCCCAAATGCAGAAGGCGGTGCTGCTCGATACGGCCAGGATCGTGCGTCGGTTTCTGTCTTTGTCGCTCTGAACCCCGACTGACTGTGCTTCTGTCGGGGGTAACACCGTCTCCCCCTCATTTTGGCTTTTGGAGGGGGAGACGAGACCAGTTAAGTTGAATAATAATAATAACAATAAAACTCTTTATTTGTACTATAAACATAAAAAAGAATAAAAAAAGAAGGAAACAACAAGTAATAGTACAAAAGGCGACCTTATCGCTTTATAGCGATTTCTTCCAGGCAACCTTAGGGTATGTTGAGACTTTTTTGTTTGTAAATTGATTGGAATGAAACAAACACTAAATGTCACGGGAATTTAGCTGCAATATATCAGTGAAAACCGCTTTAAAATCGGTTAAGCCGTTTCTGAGATCAGCGTGCACAAACGGACAAAAAATTTAAAAATTTTCTTTAACTCGGTAAGTAGGTACAACGTGTACAATTTGATTTTTTGAAAAATATTGAATATACCTACAAACTAGGCTATTTTATTATATGTATTGAATTGATGAGTGTAGTTGCTACACAAATAAAACGCTTCATGGTAAACGTTGTAAAGATTAAGAGCCATTTAAATTGTTTGCAGGAGATTATTGTCTGACAAAAATAGATATACATAGCCGAGCGCCAGACGCGACGGCGCCTCTCGCTACGTCGCCGAGACAAGCCGGCGAGATAGTGGCACACCCCTGCCCTTGCCTTTCCTCATCAACTCGCAACGTAAGTATATACCTAACACTGCAAGCGACTTGTGTTTCTAGTCAAAGAACTGTTCTCATTACCCCATTCGATTAAACATAGTTTACCAAAACTACAAGAATAAACCTACCTATGCTCATTATTACCTCATATTACTTTACTCTTTTTCTATGCCTAAAAACATTTATGCGTCAAGCTCAAAATAATAATGAGAAATTAACAACAAATTGATCTCATTCTATTGAAATTAAAAATAAAGTATAATTATATGACTATAAATTGGAGCAACCGTATGCGATCTTATCTTCTGTCCGTGAGTATGTGACTGAACTCCTCCAAAACGGCAGGACAGGACTGATTTTTATGTTTTTTTTGTGTGTATGTTTGGGTTGTTAAGATTCACAATTAGACCAGTCTGCTGGGTCCGCTAGTATAACTATAGATATATTTATATAGTCTAGACAACCCTATTAAAGGTTTAAGACATTCCCCAACATTTCATTGTAATGTGTTGACGCCGTTTATGCTATAAACACGCACACATCCATACACGCATTACACACATGCAAATATTCGCATCACACTCAACTACCTACATATTATCTATTTATTTTACCCTTTCCTACCCTCTAAATCAAGACAGACAATTCCAAGTCGTCGCAACGCTCGCAACACGCAGTTTTATCCCGCAATTTAGACTATCCGCTAATCTTGTGTGTAGTGTGTGAAAATTCTAAACTCTGTGTGAAACAAAACGGGCTTTCCGGATTAACGCTTCAACGAATAAAAAAAGTCTTCGAGTATTGTGGTGGACAACGAACCAGCGCGAGTCGAGCAGGCGAGGAAAGATTCACATCTACCGGTAAGTCTGTCTTGACTCCTCTCCTTGATACACCATAATGTAAGAGTTTGTTTGTAAATAATTAATACATAATAATAAAATCGTAAACGAACCGTGTCTGTACATTAAATATTTTTCATAAAAAAAAAACAAAAAAAAAACAATTTGTACACGTTGCACTTATGTTACCGATGTAAAAAAAACTGTCTGTTAGCTTGTTAGTCTGTTTGTCTGTGCGTTTGTGCAATCTTATCTCAGAAACGGCTTAACCGATTTGAATGCGGTTTTCATTGATGTATTATAGCAAGCCTTTAGCCATTTAGTGTTACGCCCTATACCGAATACCACGCGTACGAAGTTACGAGCTCAGCTACACAATTTATAACTCGAGAACGGCTAGACCGATTTTATGATATTTGATTTGTTGAATTTGTCTCCGCCCCGAATAGCAGACTAACTATTATCTGAAATTATCTGAAATATTTACGATAAAAAAAAAGTGAAGTTTCTTGAATAAAGTCCTAGTGATATGTAATCGTCACAAAACATCTTTGTAAGTTTACCATCGTCAACGTAATGAGACACGCGGTCACTGGCCGTTTAATGCCTTGTTGTCACTGGGCAACTTTTGTATATGTACTTCAAAGAAGCTACACGCCTATTTTCACTTTATTTACTAATCTTCGCCTACCTGAACCATACCTGAACATATCGACTACTGTGTGTACGTCTCTCTCTCTCTGCTCTATAATCTACCACGTTAGTCAATCACTGATTGACAGGACAGGAGAAGATTGCTGCTCTGCTCACACATGCAGTTTTCCCACGGTGTTTTTTTTCATGGTTTGAGCAAAATGTCATCAATTCGAATCTGTTCATAATTATGTTATTTCAAATGACTTGCGAGTAGGGTTGCCATGTGTAGCCGGACATGTCCGGCTTTTTAAAGTCGTGTCCGACCAAATGTATACAAGTCCGGCCCGTCTGGCTTTTGGTCAACCCCGCAGCGGCCAGAATCACGCGGACACGCATGATTCGCGAACTTACAAATTACTTTAAGAATAAAGTAATAAATACACAAATAAAAAGAACTATTTCTTTTAAAAAACACTGTGTCAGACTTTTATGGCAAAATGTCCGGCTAAATATGAGTCTGTGTCCGGATTTTCGATTTTGAAGCTTGGCAACCCTACATGCGAGGTGCTTATCAGCCATTCTTTTCTACGTTTGCTTTATCTTGATTACCAGCCAGTCAGTCTGCAGCACAAATTTTACTCTGATATAAAAGCATCATTTATTTACTTATAGTTAGTATAAATGCAAAAGTAATTATGTTTCAATTATCGCTGGAGTTAAGTCTTTGGGAGTCAAGTACCCGCGACGCGTGTTTAGCTAAGCATATACTGTTACATATGATTTTACAAGAAACAATCAAGGAACGAACCTTGTAAAACCGTCTAACAAAAAGTCGAGTTGGGACCAGACACCGGAAAATGACATGCAGAGCGAGCGCCATAAATACTATGTGGTGCGGTCGACAAAACAAATGTCACTTGACAACAGATCCGACGGTTAGGGATCGAAATTGTATCACTTTAAAACTTTGAAGAAATCCTCTATGCGTACATAAAGAACATTTGAAAACTAACACTAATAAAATGTGAAATAACCCTGTCTGAACCAATTTTGATGAAGTTTTATGGGGATATAGGTTGTGCTCAAAGAAAGGAAACAGTAAACTCTTTTTTTTACACTTTTAAAATTAAGTCTCAATGGTCTCCCCGACGGGGTCAAGACAGAAGATGAAACTATAGCATGACGGTACCGATTTACTGTTTTAAAGGTACTGACATACATGATATAAAACTGGTATGTTCCGTAACTGTTCAAATTTGCCAGCAATAAGCATGCTAGTTTTAAAGCGTACTACTAAATAAGCATGCTCAAAGCAAACAATTGGATACACATGCTATTTTAAACCAGGCTCTCGGCCTAAATGGAAGTACAAAGATATAACAGTGTCAGTGCTATCCGTACAGAACTCGATAAAATAATCGTAATGATTGCAACGCAATTGTTTAAGACCATTTGGTTAAAAACAAAAGAATAAAAAAAGGAGAAATTGGGTTAGTAACTGGATAAATAAAATAGAAACACTAGATTTACATACATATATAGAGGTGAACGTGTGTCACGAAAAGCAACGTTTTTTCTTCTCCCCAAGGAGACATAATTTTTTAATTGACCCACAGCATGCTCATAAGCAAACCTGTTCAGAGGCGCTCGGAGCACGCCCCCTTCCACCCGCGCCCCAGGCAGCATGCTCGAAAGTCAAACGACTGTTAATTTTTAAGCATGCTCAAAATAAGTATGCTCATTAGTACCGCTAATGAGTAGCAATAAGTAGCAATTGCTCAATAATAGCATGCTTTCGTGCTAGTAATGAGCTGTCCGTATCTTAACTGCTTTTATTGATATACAACTGAATCAAAATTGAACATTGCTAAAGGTAGATAGGAATTACATGCACGAGTGCACGAATAATTTAGAGGGATCGGGTACCACGATAATATGTCCACGGCTACAACGCGCGCTCGATTGGTTGCACCTACGCTATGTGAGCAAAGGGTATTGTCTATAATCCTACCCTGTAGCTATGCTTGGATCCACATCAAAGCGAAGCGGGAAATCAACATTAACTTGGCGAACAATAGCGTGAGCTGGACAATAGTGGAGCAAGTTGCTTCTTCCCAAGTCAATTGTTAACCGGCTTGAAACTATGGTGATGAGAATTCAAATTGGACCGATATTACAGAATTATAGAGATTATGGTATCACTACTGACGTTTGAATTATTATTATTTTAATATTGTTATATAATACCGAAATGTTTAATATGCTTCTCTACGCCATAAGACTGCCTTAATTCATACTGCAAAGATGGCTCTAACATGGTATACCGTAGGTTTTTTTTAAATTATATTTTATGGTGGAGGGCCGTAACGTAACTAATAAATCTACCTTTGCCTTGAATTTACTTGTTGTGAATTTCCGTTACTTGTTCAACAGTAAAATGTTTCGATAATACCACAAAAAACGTTCGAAAATATCAAGTAGCCTACCAAAATACATACAGAGCCATAATGTCCAGTATTACACCTACATATTTAGATAGATTAAAGGCGGGCGGCGGCGCCTAAATAGGCCGGCCTTGGAATCAAATTATATAAAATTGGTCGATATTATTGCGGGTGCGATTAGAATAGCAAGAGACCTCATACAAAATGTGTTAAGAAGATCGCAATACAAAGAAGTTAACATCGATCGATGCAGCGATAAGGCGGCGGCTTGTTTGGGGAAGGCTTTCCATGTTGACAGCGGTGAGATCTGAACACATGCCTCTCATAAAAAAACAGGTTTCCTAATTCATTAGATATTGTATGTATATTCTTTCCAATAAACGAAAAGTGTAGTGATGCAGTACGCGTTTGAGTATGGAACATACAGTGGCGTGCCACTTCAAGATTTAACCATAATTAAAATTTAACTGGCCTGTTACTGTTATATTATAATCTGTATAGTAAGAGATGCTAGGTGAATTATGAAGCAAGATTCAGATTGGACGTTAATGTGAATTAAAATCAATGACAATAGTTATTTATTTCTCGCCACTGATACCTGCCGCATATTACATAACGAATATTAAGGCAAAAATACACAATTTACTTAATAAATTAATTAACGATTGTTTTAAAATTTATAGTCGTTATATATCACTCCAATTGTCCATTGTAGACGTCCATTAATGCAATAGATGGCTCTTGAATGGTTCACATAAATGCCAATACTCTAATAAAAGTTACCATGAATGTAGCAACTAAATGATACCTCTAAGTATTGTTTTCAAAAATAAATTATTCCTTTGTAAGTATGGACCTCTGATCTCGCCTTGTAATATTAAATTTAAAAAGGAAATTTCCTTATATTATTTATTTTTATTAAGATTTAATAAATTATTTAATGTTTTTGATTAAAATAAAATTATACATTTTTAATAACATTAGTTTGACATCATTAACTTGATCCCATAGACAAACTGCTTTCCAGTTTTATGGGACATGTAAATATTGTTCTAATTATTTCATGTATAATAAATAAATAAATAAAAATTCAATGTTATATTAATTTTATTTCAATAGTAATTCAATACTCTTATTGAATTGAACGTAGTGGCAGGGCACACCGCGTTTCGCAGTAATTTGGGCAGCCCGTTTGGCGGCAGTACCCGCCCCCTTACAGAAGACCACAGTGTTTCGGTGAGTGAGTAAGGGATGCCAGAGCCCATTTCCCTATCCTCCTCCCAAGTCCCAATCCCTTATCCTTAATCCTACTGTAGTCGACAGCGCACTTGCAGCAGCTTTGGCATTGCTTGTGTTATAAGCTACGGTAGCCACCTACCATCAAGTGGATCGTCAGCTTGTCTGCCGATCTTAACATTAAAAAAAAATTATTAAGATTAATTTATTATTATTTAATGTTTTCGATTAAAATAAAATTATTCAATATTATATTAATTTTATTTCAATAATAATCGATACTCCATAGGGTACCTACCTACTCTTATTGAATTGGAACAGATGAATTAGAGGTGTTAGAGAACTTTCACAATTAGAAATAGTTTGTGACACATTTTACAAAATGGGGACACTAGTAAAACGTGTGTACTCAAACCAATTATATTACAATGTTAAACTCCCGTACAACGTTTCGAACAACCCTTTTATCTCATACTTCATTAGCTCAGAATGCTTCGTTTACTCTAAACAAGGGATATTCAAGACGAGAAAAAAATAAAAGCAATGAAAAACACCGTCAACACAAGGGTTCGGTATTATAAAAGGTTCAATGAAAAACCAAGTATAGACTTTAGTGTACTTGTACTTAAAGTTTAAATTGTACTATTTGTATCTTAATGTGCACTTAATAAATACAATACAATAAGAATCTGATTCTTACAATAAAAACGATAAAGTCTGTTTAGCATTTTATTGTCTTTCAATTTTCCTTTGCAATTGGATAAAAATATGTATAATAAAATAATGAATATTGAATGTTTTTAATTCATCTGATAAATATTGTTCTTTCTCAATGTGTAAAATAATATGATCCATTCGTTCACTGATTTATCAGTAACATCAAACAAAATAAAACCAAATAAGTATGTTTCATACTATTAATGTAGACTAAAAGTTTAATTCTTTTACATCTAATCATTTCATGCAACACTGTTTTTGAATATTAACAACTAAGTAATGTAATTTAGTTACACATTTTTATATTGCTTAGGATTACATTTAAAAAATCGGAAAAACGGATAAAAATCGAAAAAAGCGATTGGAAAAGAACTATTTTTAAATGGGAAAGTTTTTTAGTGCCGAAATTTTCGTACGTTTTTTTTTTTTTTTGCATTTTTTTAAATAAAATACATTATAATTACATACTAGGTGAAAGAATTTTTAAAATCGGTCCAGTACCTAGACTTTGAGTTTATTCGTTACAAACATTTGTATGGAAGGGGGGGGGGGGGGTTAAGGGGGAGATGAGGGAGGGTGAGTAGCCTATGTTATTCGCTGATAATGTAGCTTTCTATAGATGAAAGAATTTTTAAATTCGGGCCAGCAGTTTTATAGTTTATTCATTACAAACATACAAAAATACATATACAAATCTTTTCTCTTAATTAAATATTAGTATAGAGATATATATTGTATTTCAAACAGATATTTCATTGGAAACAACTAGTGTAAGAGGAAGTCGCAGTGCAATGAAATTTTAATACTACACAATTCTTGAAAAAATTAATTATTACACATTACACCATTTAATATCTATAGGTAACTACTCATTATAATAAAATCGTAATCGAGCCGTGTCTGCACATAAAAAAAAACAATTTGTACACTGCTCGTATGTTACCATCAAGCTTCCCATAACATGTTTGTTCAGATTACAAACAAAAAATTTACGCGCTATACAGAATATTCCGCGTACGAAGTTGCGGGCTCAGCTAGTTTTAATATTATTTATGTATGGCATTTTAGCGTTCACTGCTTAAAAATGCTTCTTGGGAAAAAAACCGTGTTATTATTTATTGCTGACTTGTTTTTTTAAGAATATAGCTGGTAAATAGAACACTCGTTTTTTTTTTATTTTGCTAATATGCAAAAAATGTAAAAGCCAAGTTCGCTTGTTGTCAAGAAAACTACGTTTGAAATAATTTTTAAACAGTGTCCCGCGTTTCTGATTCCTTATAAGAAAGAAGTTAGTCTTATTAGAACTGAATTAACAATCACAACCAAATTAACTTATTGTGTTAATTAGGTTTTAGACCTAACCTTTAGATGTTTAGACCTTAAAGAGTCGAAGTATCAGGCTCAGTGGTTAAAGGTGAGTTTTGCAAACACGGCATCACAGGTTCGAATTCCGTTTGTCTTTTTTATGTAAAAGTCGTCTTTTTTAAGTAACTACAAGTGCGCTGCCGGTAAGATTTAGGATAAAGGTTTAAGAAGGAACATGGAAATGGACTGGCATCGTTCGCTCACCCAACGAAACACAAGAACACACATGTTGTTATTTCACGGTTAAGGAGGTGGTTACTGCCGTCTGACGGGCTACCTCTTGAGTCTTTTTGAATTTATATATGGATTAGAAATACGTTTGCAGTCTGCAACTGCCAATCTGTCTAACAACCTTCAAAGACTATGCCACACACTACAAAAGAAGAAGAAAGAATACCTCCAACCAGAAGGTAAGGGCTGGCATGAAATATCCTGTGAATGGTTGTTCATAGCGAAAGAGCGAAAGCAGTATCACTTACCTCTTCCTCTGTGGTGGCCGTGTTGACCGAGTCCATGCTTTGACAGAGTGCGAGCTCCATGTTTTTGTGGTGCGGCGATTGGGCCCGCGGCGATGGCTGCTGCGGCGGTACCAGAGTGGCCTGCGTCGCTCCTGCGGTCTGCTGCACGCCTGCGCCTCCGGTCGCCGTCGGGCTCTGCGCCGTCTGCGCCGCCTGCGCCGCTTGAATGTTCTGCGCGGCCTGGAGGCTCTGCGCAGCCTGCAGACTCTGCGCCTGCAGGTTCTGCAGCGACTGGTGGGCCAGGTTCAACTGGTGTTGCTGCACGATGCTCTGTTGCACGATGCTCTGTTGCACTTTGATGTGCTGGTGCACGGCCAGCTGGTGGATCGGGTGGAGGGGCGCGGGGGGTGCGGGGTACGGGGGGGAGAGCCGCTGGCGTTTCACTTGCGCACTCTGAAGCGCTTCGTGCAGCCTCTTCACCGGGAGGGGGCTTTGGCCGAGGTTATCCACGGCTGTGGCTGGGCGGGCCGGCCGAGTCGCGCGACTCCGGCGAGCACCGACTGTGGCGACCAGGCGAGGGACCACGCGCGGCGCGACGCGGTAGCTATGTCGATCTGTCGACTGCGGCGACACACTACGCCAGCGCGAGAACCGATCCAACGATACGTCACCAACGAGATTCTACGAGTCCCTACTACTCAGTTGATGATGCTCAGCTTACTATACGACTCCTGAAAAGAACAAAGATTGCATTAGTATATACCCAAACCAAAGTTTAAAAATTTATAAAGGCAGAGAGAGGCAGTCGGATATTGTAATAAAAATAAAAGAAGAAAAGTCGCAACAAGAAGACGCTAAACATTAATAATACTTTTAATTTGAAAGCATTACTTAAAATTGCCAATTAGGAAAGAATCCTCTTATCCCGCGCCCTTTATATCGAGCTGGTACTTAACACACCCTCATTTAAGGATTTTTTTGAGGCTTGAATTTTTTGAAGGGGAATAATTATTATAAATATGCGTTACATTTTATAAAAAAAAATGTTCAAAGTTTTATTTCAGTACCTAACAACCGAATCCTACTTGTATTATCGCTAAAACCCACGCAATGTCTTTCCTAAAAAAATTAAAAACATATTTATATTTAGTAGTTTATAAATATCTAATTTTTGTCCCTTAACCTTTTGAATGGTTTATAGTATAGTAAACACACATCAAAGAGAGATCATAATAACACATTTCAAATTCTCATGCACATAAAAATACATTAAGTATTTTTTATATCTTTATTGCGTTGTACAATATTCTTCTCTTATATGAGTTGTACATATATTTATGTTGTATGTTCTGTGTAAACCACAACACTTAGGTTGTTACAGCACTTAACGAGAATCTCACATGAATGGTAACCATTGTTATAATATAATGTCTGCGCTAAATAGGAGCCGAGCGTAAACAGTCCAATTAAATTAATTGTTAGATTGGACGTTCATCGTTTAGTTCACACTTAAAATTGTTTAGTGAATCCTTCGAATTGAAACCTATTTTGGTGCGTGTCGACGAGTTTTTTAACATGTCGGAGAGTGCACACGTGTGGGTAGCACTCGACCATTTAAATTGTTACTCATCGCAATAAACATAGGATCTAATAAATTAAAGGCCAGACTAGACTGGTGACATCACAGCAACGTTTAATGTGGCGACCCAGTTTTACAAATACGAGACATAAAATAAAAATTGGTTTTAATTTTCTATTAGGTAGTTAAACGAGCAATATGAGCTTCCATATTGTAATTATATATGTATTTAGACTATACCATCTATAAAATGAGAGGCAAGGCACCACCAATTTTGGTGTTTTTTTTTTGTTGTGTTCGTAATTGTCGGCTTGTATGAAAGGAAATTTTTTGGAAGTATTTTTAAATGAAACTAGCTGAGCCCCCAACTTCGTACGCGTGGTATTCGGTATAGCGCGTAAGATTTTTATTCGTAAACCGATTGGAATGAAACAAACACTAAATGTTACGGAAAACTTGCTACAATACACAAGCGAAAATCGCATTCAAATCGGTTAAGCCGTTTCTGAAATTAACGTGCACGAACGCACAGACAAATTCTAAAAACTATTTTTTTTGACCTCGATTACATATCTACAACGTGTACAATTTTTTTTTAATATTTAAACTACAGAGAAAACTCCTTTACGATTTTATTATATGTATCATCGATTAGCAAGACAACAATTGTGGTCAGCTTAATAATTAATTTAATTAGTAATATAATGATTTGATTTGTAGACTAAACATACTTAATTTCTATTGCCATTTAAAAAAATGAAGGTGAAGTGTGTACGCGCTGCTCTAAAATCAGTCAAATCTAAAAATAAGTACTTCAATTCGATGATATTAGTATTTTTTATGTCCTACAGGTATATCTAATAAAGTCAGGTACGCAGCAATAATATGTAACAATCGAGCTTGGGTACATTAGATAACCCAAGGCCAAAGGTTTTTGCTGCAAAGCGTGACTAAGCCTCATACAAAAAATTACGAAAACGATGTACCAAAGAGGCCAGACAAATGATACTCTCAGAATTTTATTTAATGAGTGATAGACAAAAATGTTTATTCAAGCAAACGTTTAAACATATTAAACTATTTAAAAGTGATTATCATAGTAATCGCAAACAATTATCATCTAATATTAACGAGCCCGTTGGATGAGTGGTTAGATTTTGCCTTAATGCTTTGTTCTAGGATTCCCGGGTTCGATTCCTGGCAGGGTCAACTTTGAAAAATAAAATAAACTTTTCAAATTTGGCTCTGGTCTGAATCTGGAAAGTAATGGCAGGGCACAATGCTTTACGCAGTCATTTGGGCAGCCCGTCTGGCGGCAGTAACCACCCTCTTACAGAAGATCATCGTGAAATAACAGCACGTGTGCTGTTGTTTCGGTGAGTGAGTAAAGGATGCCAGAGCCCATTTCCCTATGCACTCCCAATCCCTTATCCTTAATCCTACTGTAGTCGGCAGCGCACTTGCAGCAGCTTTGGCGTTGCTTGTGTTATAGGCGACAGTAGCCACCTACCACCAAGTGAACCGTCAGCCTGTCTGCCGATCCTAACATAAAAAAAAATCTATATAATATTTTTGTATTTATTATTTTCGAAGGCGCAAATTGTTATCTTATTTATATTTGGCGCCAATCGCCTCGATGTATTTCGAATTTACTAGAAATATAAACAAAATTGTAAACAAGTCAGAAAGTTCGGGATTGCTATTTCTGTTTAATGTAAACTCTATGTTGTAAACATAAGGAGCAATTTTCTTTGACACTAATCGGAAAGTGGCGTGACTACCATCGATAGGGTTGGACGTTCGAGACTTTCGGCCGGCGCGAACGCTTTTTCCAGAACGTTACATAGTTAGTCATAACAGTACCTATGGGTATTTTTTGCATCTTTGCGAACCATAGACAATTTGATAGCTGCGTATGGCAAAGGGTTACCAATAAATTTTGTAAGTGTGTCTTGTGTTTATTTAGGTAAGTACTTAATATTTTGGGCACGGCTGGTTACTTATTTATGGTAATACTCTTATTGACTTACTTATTTGTTGTTATACAACTTAGGCATTAACGCAACAAACAATACAACCTGACCAACTTACTGCAACTAAAATTGCTTAATCGCGGAGTGATTGACGTCGTAGCCGATGCAATTTCGACAACAATAATAACAATCTTCCTCAATGTAACGACAACAATTTTCAAACCTCATTTTGGTTCAAATGTTGTCAAAAATACATATCATATATAAAATGTACTGATAATTCGAATATAATTGTCTAAAAAAAATACCAAAACATGTCATGGAAATACTTATCATGTGACGTCATAGTACCGTTATGACTTCTAGTTTCTTTTAAAAAAATGATCACATATGATGCAGTATTTAAAAAGCTACTAATCATTTTCAAATTAAATACGTCATTACCTTAAGCAGTTCGTAAACATTATAATAGCCCTTCACACCATACAATTTAAATGAATATCTTAGGTGTTACCGTACTCGAATTACGCACGAGAAAATAAATTCATGCGGTCTCGCACCAACGCGACGCACGCGGCAACGAGACTCGCTTGATGTAGACGCATACGTTTTTACTCATATATTTTCTCATTTTTCAATGCGGACGAAGCAGCAGTATGGTAGCGGGCACCAGCTTTTATAGTAAAAATAAAAAAGACTCGAAGAAAAGATACGCATTACTTACGCATATGGAACATGATGTTCTGTAAAAAACATCTTGTTCCATAAAAATGTGACATGAATTTCTTATGAACAAAAAAAATATTTTTCAAAAAAAAAATTCCGCATTTAATTTTTTTATTTACATAATTACAGTTTTGTAGCCAAAATTTAGACATTATTTCATTTTACCAACGTTAGAATATTATTTTTTTAAATTAAATTTTGATATTATTTTATATTACAATTTAGTTAATGGAAGTAACTTAGTTCATCACTAACTAGCGACCCTCTCATCGGCTTCGCAGGGATACAACTTTTTCTGCAAGTTATATATAAAAACCTTCCTTGTGTAACGCTCTTTCCATTAGTGAAAACCACATCAAAATCCGTTGCGTGGTTTAGGAAGAGTTAGCGGATATATACAGACAGACACACAGACAGACGCGGGCGGCGACTTCAATTATGTAAGGATAATGTTATTGCCTTCCGATATAGTATTGTAAGCGATTTTTAAGTTTTATACCTATTTGCAAATTCAATTATTTGAAGTCGGCAAATTTAGTTTCATTTTAGAGCGGAATAACAATGTAGGATACAAATATCATAACCACCTATACCTAAAACAAACAGTTTACTGTGGGAACTGAAATTGGAAAGTTCAAAGCTTGGGAAGACTTTATCAACTCCGCGCTTCAGTAATTATTAAGCCCGTCCCTTACTCTTTGTACCCGACAGGTTCAAAACAATATAATCATAATATTTAAACAAAACATTTTGTTACAACTCTTAGAAGTAACTTTTAATTTCTTGACACTTCAACGATATTAATGGTATGCGAACTGTGCATCATTTATATGTACGTATGTGAACTGTACGACCAAATAAAATGTTTCTGATATAGGTAGCAAGCTTGAAGTCCGGAGCAAAAAAATTTTGATTTAGATGTGATCAAATTTAATATTTTTACTTCATCATAAAGAAAGCTTCATTTTAATAATCAACCAAAGAGAAACAACAAATATTCAATAGTTTGTTGTTATTATTAAAAAGGTTTAATTTAATAAGAATAAAAGAAATATAAATGGTTCTTTCAGTGAAGACAAACTAATTGGAGGTTAGACAAAAACTATCCGCGAAAACAATAAGCAAATATTTTTTGTGCTCAACAATTTTAATAAATATTTTATGGGTTTTTAATCTTAATATAAATATATTGTTTACATACATTAACGGCCAATGACGGCAAAATTACATAAATTCACTCATTGGTTTTATGCACAAAATAACCACGTAAGGGCGGCCGAACACGGTCAGAGTGATTATTCATAATGATCGCTCTGACCATGTATGATGTTCATGAACATCATACACGGGCCGCTAGAGCAGTCATAGTCAACTAACTGCTTGAACAGACACTTGGCAACTGCTGAAGCAACAAGAAAATTACCAGTTGCAATAAGTATTAAGGCTTAAGGCTACCTGCTTAAGGCTACCCGTGGAGCCTTAAGCATTGGCTACCACCGCGCGAGCAACTGAGATATGCTTTGCCGGATTTGTACTGAAACTGCACATTAGCTAGCTACCTCGTGGGCAACGCGTTTCGTCTTCCATATTGTTGCTTGCATCCACTTCGCAACGCAGACGCTTGAGCGGTAGTTCTTGTCGCTTCAACATCTGATTTTATAAGGAAAATTGATCGCTGTAGCCATAGAATAGTCGCTTATGCAACAGTTCTGTCGTGTACGACAAGACTGTGTGTGTGTGTGTGTGTGGATGGTCGCTTCAGCAACCGAAAGTGAGCTACTATCGCTTCTTCTCTTCTACAGAAACATGTCGATACTATAGATAGACCGTTTAAATGAGTCCTCGCCCGCGCGGTACAGGGGCTCGGGGGTATGACGACAAAGGGGACGACGCGCGCGTAATGTGATACACTAGAGGCCGCCGCCCGCACCTCTCTCGATCCCTGTACCCCCGCGGGCGAGGACTCTTTTAAACGGTCTATCAATAAAAAAGTGGATAAAGAAAAAACGCCCAAGTAAATGTAAAAATATTCCAAATAATGTGCAGCCAACGTACAAAACAAATTACATGAAGCGGTTCTATAAAGAGTATCATGAACATTACTTAACATTAACGTATACTAATATGTATATAAATATTTGGTTGTTTCGATCGAAGCACAGAAGCCATGTGAGCCTCTAAATAAATAATATTAGCAGCATTATAATGGATGCTTGTGTCAATTTTAGCTTATTAGATTACGCTCATGGTATACTGTAAACACACATAAACTAATTCATTGTTTCGTTTGGTTAGAATAAGCAACGATTAGAATAACCTACTAATCGTTGATTAGAAGGCTTGGAATATTAGTGTAACTAAACTCAATACTTTGTAAGAACGATTTTTATATATGTTTTTGCTTATTTTATGATCAACCGTATTTATTATCTATTCAAAATAAACATATTTTAAATTTAAAACTTTTGCAAATATACTTGTGCAAATTTTTTATCAACACTATAACATGTTTCTTTAAAAATAATCGATACAATTTTGAAAATAAATTGAAATTTGTGAAGCGAGAAAATGAATTTAAAATAAAACATAAAATTCATCAAAAAATCTTGAGAAATTTAGAAGTTGCAAAGAAAACGTATAATAAGTAGGTACATCAATTAATTTTCTTTTAACTTTTCCAAAATTTCTTTGTATAATACCTACTAAGTATAAATTTATATTTAAATTAAAAAATCGGCCTGACTCCGATACATGTTTTTGTTGTACTGGTAAAAACTGAGAAAAAAAAAACATTAAAATTAATTAAAATCCATAAATTAAAACTCCGGGACCGATGCACCTATTTGTAAAATTCTTTCACTATTATACATTTTTTTCAAATGGACATAATAGCACTCGAGCGAAATCGAGGCACCCCGGACTAGACGGATATAAACAAAATAATTACTTAAAGTATCAAACGGATAAAACCGCAGCAGGCAAGTAGTCTTCAGAATGAAAATATCGCGGTTACCCCTCGGCACGTTGGGGTGAACTTCTGAAACTGCTTTAATTTAAATTGAAAACTATGAGGTCGGGCACAAAGAAATTGTTTGGTCTATGGGTGCGGGCTGTTTCAAAGATGAGTAGCGAGAAGTAATTACGTACTTGCGTTTGTGAGAGCAAATACGCTAAACATGTGAACTCATCGACATCAAATAAAATACTTACATTTACCTACAATGTCTATTCAGAGTCAGACAAACAATTAAAGCGTCCTACCAGAATTCCTGTTTTTAAATTTAAAAATTACTTTTTATTTTAGTTATTAAATTGTAACATAATACCTATATCCAGGACAAGAACCTAGATAGATAGACGATGATAGTTTTTTAAACCTTATACTAATTTACAAGCTAAAACTTATATTTTTAGGGTCCCGTACGTCCGAATAAAAAAATGGAACCCTTATAGGATCACTCGTGTGTCCGTCTGTCCGTCGCTCACAGTCAATTATCTCGGAATCTACTAGACCGATTAAGTTGAAATTAGGTACACATATCAATTTCTGTGACCCAAACGCAGAGGTGTGACGTGAATAGATGAAATCTGTATATGGGAGGACATTTTTGGACTGCATTGTGTGACACATCAAATGGAAGGTCTTGTAGTGAAGATCTTAAATGTTTTTTTTGTAATTAAAAAAAAATAGTTTCCAAGTTATTCAAGAAAATAGACGAAAATTGAACTATTGAACCTAAAATTTTGAAAAAAAAATACAGAAATTAGTTTTCTACTTATAGATTATAGGAAAACCTATAAGAGGTCCATGATATTAAAATAACATGGCAAATCACTCAATATTGTGCGTAGATTTAAAAAAAAAAACATGATAGGTAAAATCGTACGGAACCCTCTTCACGCGAGTTCAACTCGCACTTGTCCCGTTTTTTATGTAAAGGTCGTCAGACAGGCTAACGGTCCCCTTGATCTTAGGTGGCAACCGTTGCCAATTAAAACAAGCGCGTTGCTTACTGCAAGTGCGCTGCCGACCTGCTGTTATGGTGGCCTTCCGTAAAAAGGTGTCACTGTCGTCAGAAGGGTTGCCCAATTCATGACTGCGAAACCGCAGTGTGCCATGCCACCCCACTATTCAAAATTTCTTTTTCCCCATTTATCACTCGACAATTTGTGAAGACTAAAGATGTACCTACTTAATATTTTTTTTAGATTTTTGTCTGTTTGTGCGTTTGTGCACGCTAATCTCAGAAACGGCTTAACCGATTTGAATTCGGTTTTCATTGATGTATTGCAGCAAGCTTCCCGTAACATTTAGTGTTTGTTTCATTCCAATCGATTTACAAACAAAAAAGTTACGTGCTATACCGAATAACACGCGTACGAAAAACGCAAGCGCATACCGTTTTATTTCAATAATAAAATAAAATTGATATATATTATCATTGGATTATCTAAAAAACAGTTCGATAACAGAGTCCGCTGCTATTCCACGAATGTGGCTAACAAAACAAACCCATTCAATTAACTACGTCGGTCCGACGACCAATGCAGCCATTCGCGTAATGAAATTTCAGCTGAAACACAAACTGATCTGAATATCGTTTACACGAAACGAATTTTCTATTGGTATGTGTAATACCTACTACTCAAACTGACGAAGACGCTATAAAAAATTTCGTTCAGTAAGCCATTTAAAAGAATTGGAGACTAGTCTAAAAGTATTCTATGTATGCACAGCCTAATTTCAAGATAAACGAAAGCTCTGTTGGGCGCTTGCCCACACATACAGAGGTACCTACGTTGCGCACCGCAAATTGAATCTAATTGCCACAACGAAGTGTTGAATCAGACTGGCCGTCCGCGTCGGTGGCCTGAATTGCACCTATTTACCCATTTGAGATGAGAACACCCACAAGCCACCTGCTTAGGAACAACATTTACAGAATATACTATGACATCAGACGCTAATACGACGGACTAAAAAATTTAATAAGCTGCGTTTCGAAGTCGTAAACTGAACAACCCATTTATTTGACTGCAGAAGATCCCAGTGAAACAACAGCTCTTATGCTTTTGTGTTTTAATGAGTGATTAAGGGATGCCAGAGTCCATGCCCCTGCGGCATTGCTTGTTTTTTAATAGCGACGGTAACCACCTACCAGCCTGCCTGACAAAATTTACATTATAAAAATAGAAATCCTAATACTGGCCCATACAAATACAAAAAATACTAAATTTTTAAATTTCATTTGCGACGGTTCTTATTAAATAAATGTACATCTCAGGAATCATGGTTTAAATAAATATAAATAAGCAATCAAAAATATTTTGAATTTGTATTTCATGCCGAGTTGCTTTTGTATTACCATGTAATATACTCTATTATTTATTCTGTACTTACTACAAGTACAAGTACAGTATTTGTACTACAAATACTTATACATATAGAGTACAATTATATACTATATGTACTTATAGATTATATAGCATTGTTAAAAAAAATTAAGAAGATTATTGGGCGGGCATAGTATGTTTATGGTTTTAGAAATAACTTTACTATGTAAGTAAAACTCGCCACGGCAATGTATCACTGGAAAATGTACAGACTTCATAACAGAAAACTCATCAATGAAAACAGTCCACATTAATACATCTTTATTAATATAACTCGCGAACGTTTCAAAGTATGGGTTTGTACTATGGCGATATTGTCTTGATCGTGACGCAACGAGACAATCGCAAAAGCGTACTGTGGGACCTTGTCGCAACTGATTATTTCTATGAGCTCTACTGGTAATTACAGCCACGAAGAATGAATCAACAACAAAAAAACATTAAAATGGACATAGACGGGGATAAGAACACGAAAATAAAAACTTGATAAATAGATCTTTAAAAAAAAACATTTGTGTTGGTAGTGTAATTTGTTTTTAGGTAAAAAATAAAATTAGTACTGATTTTAAAGCCACTTAGACGTATCTACGAATATTTTTTTTTACACGTGAGTATGTATATGAAGCTTATACCACGGTTATGGTAGTCCAGCGACTAAAGGAGTCCATGAAAATTTATTTGAATTTCAAATAACGCGACCTGTTTGGGAAGCCTCAATCGAATACAACTATTAAATTAAATTGTCTTTTAAGTACATACATACATATGTATATATTAGCGAAATATAAAAACGGCTGTTTGCGTTAAAATGGAATTACTGGAGATAGGAGATCAATCAGTTTATATGAAGATCAGGCCATCAGTTTATTTTTTATAGAAATTATAGATTTTACTGGGAAAGTATTGTGTAACTTGGTAAAGGGGTTTCATTGATATTTAAATTTGAAATTATTAAAAAAATCCATTGTCACAATAAAGTAAAATAAGTTTTTAATTTTTGAATGTTATCTCCATTTAAAAAATCCGATATATTCACAGGAAATTAATGAAATTAAGAAAGACTTTTATTATCAAATTCTCCAGAGTAAGTTTAAAAAAAAAACAATTGATGTCCATTTCACCAAATGATAATAAGGCTTTCCTTGCAATCTAAAACAACGACAATGGCTTCGATGGTATTTCTAATGACCTTAAAATAGTGATCTAATAGTACTCATACCGTGTTAATAGGAAAATGTTCATAGAGTTTAAAAGTGGTCGACGCAATGTCACTGATATTTGAGTTCATCATTTAGGTATTTTATAGCGACAGCTGAAAATAACGTCAGTGCTGTTCGGCTCTGATAAAAGAGATTAACAGTTTACTCTTATTAAAGTACAAAAAACCTTATTCTCTTTTTAACATAGGTACACGTCAACCAGTGCCAAAGTCCTAAAGATATTGACAGCACAGACCTTTATCTTTATTAAAAAAAGAGTGAGTGAGAAAGAGATGAGTGGAATTAGGGGCCTTAACATACATAAATATAGCCTATGTATGAATAATGAAATGTTTTTCAAATGTTTGAAAGGCTTGTTATTTCTGGTGATTACTCTTCACTTCGCATACGTATAAACAAACTTACAAGATCCACTATTTCACTGTGTTATTATTAATTACCCAGATCTGACTCTTGCTGAAAGGACTATTATTCTTGTTTATGAAAAAGAATATTGAAAGAGATTCATTAATTTTTGAACAGATTTTTTAGACAACGGCCATTTCATTTTAATCAATACTTACTTAAATTATTGACTAAACAAAAATATTTTTATGCCTTTGGTTACGAAAAAAAGCTATGAACGTAAACAAAATATGTTTTTTTTTAACTAGGTATGTACTAACTATGTACCTAGTTACTAAAAATATTTTCTCCTATCTAGTTATGAAACATAGTTACCAAAGAGGACGGAATCATTCACACTAAAAAGTTTTGAAGCTATACAAACTTAGATAAGTTTAATATACCTAAGTATGTAGATAGGTACTGACATGTTGTAAATAGATGATAAGTTAAGTAGATGATATAAAATTGCATACAGAAATAAATGCAGTTACGAAAAATTACGTGCCTTGTCTTTCTGGTTGTAACATGTTGCCATCTGTTAGATAAATACTTATTTCTAGTTAACTTTATTTTCATTTATTAGCAAGGTCCGTTTACTTTACAACAAAAAGGCAGAGAAGGTAAATTCGAAAAAACTTCTGCTCAGAAATAGGAAGTTTTGACCACTCGTCTTTAGAAGATGGAACAACTGCACAGAAGACTCTTAAAAGGTTACAATAAGTGGCCCAGCATGCGGCTGCCCATTGTCGTTAATTCGATTAACCTTTAATTTCTTTGGGTAGTAAGTCCGACGACCATGCCGGCATTCTTGAGGTCATTTTCATTCATTGGGATCAATTAGATAGGGCAAGCTTTTTTAAAGGTTACACATTGCTATAATTAGTTTCATTCGCTCCTCATTACCAAATACTTAGTTATTGTTACCAATTGAACTAATATTGACTTCTTTTTTATTCGTCTATTAATTATTATTTTGTAAATCGTCAAAATGCCGTAAGTAAACGAGTTCTCGAAAATCTTAAAAAACTGACGACTTTGGCCTGTATTACGTCTCTATCTTTTTGAATACGATTTTAAAACACTCTATTTTTATTAATTTCATATTATTTGCATTTTCCTCACAATTCAACATAATGTACTGTTATTAAAACAGTTTTATTTGGAGCAGCGCAAATCGTTGATTTCCATACACAGATCCATATCGCGTTTTAATGGTGCTGTGCAATAAGCTGGTCTTCCAGGAATTACACAAATTAGTATGGAATACCTACGAATAGGCGAACGGTATTGCTTTAGTGTTAAAGGATTTAATTTTTTTTATAATCCTAGATTCAGTAACAACTAGGTACAAAATGAATGAGTTGCATGTACGTACATGTATTTCAATGTGAAAAATTACTTTTTATAAAATAATACATTCCCAATACGTTCGTGTTAATTTTTTTTTCTGGAAATTATATAATAGGTAAACAAAACCTTCCTCGTTTTATCGCACTTTCCATTAGTGAAAACCGAAACAATATCTGAGACACAGAGCGACTTTATTTTATAACTAGCTGCGCCCGCAACTTCGTACGCGTGGTTACACGGTATAGCCTGTAACTTTTTTGTTTCTGAACCGATTGGAATAAAACAAACACTAAATGTTTCAAGAAGCTTGCTGCAATGCATCAGTGAAAATCGCATTCAAATCGGTTAAGCCGTTTCTGAGATTACCGTGCACAAACGCACAAACATTCTAAAACATATTTTTTTACGTGTACAAATTGCATTTTTTTAAATATTTAGGTTGGGGCTTATTTACGATTAATTATATGTCATAGATATAGATAGATAATTAATTTAGTGCAAATTAAATTTTTAATTACTTATTTTTAAATATCCTTGAAAATAACTCAATTCTAGAAAAACTAACTGTAGCTAATGCAAAATTGTTTTTCACCCGTTACACTGAACTGACTTAATAGTTATTTTAGAATATTATTTCTCTGAATCGTTAGTAGCCTTCAATACTTAAGCTAATCAGTCGCAGCTAAGCAATAAGCTAATCAACCTACGACAATCGCATTTGGTTTCGTGTGAAGAAGGCGACTTGTCTTCTTATCGTCACGCGATTCAATTCGTTGTTATTGCTCGTTGTTTAACAATTATTAGTAGCAATTTAACCGCTTTCACTACTTGCGAAACTGATAGTGGCCAGCGCCTTTTATTGTTTTTGTGATACTGTTCGCATTTTTTAAAATAAATCAACAGTTTTTGCTGCGATTTCTCTACAATTCTCCACCTTAAACGGTCTATTAAATATGTTTTTCTCATTGTTAAAATTCAGTAACAATGCGTAGTCGTTTCTGAATGTGCTCTTATGCCGTCGATACTTGCAATTTCTACGTTTCCATTGTTGTGCGCCTCTCTTTGCATCACATGACTGTTTCCCATTTCGACTTGCCTACAATCTTTATTTTTCTTGCGAGCATATTTCATACAACTTACTCGTGTTATATTTATACCAGGCACGCGTTTAGAAATCGCGTAAACTTTGCATAAATTCCAGGTTTTTATGTATTTTTCTATAAACTTTACTCGTGATAGATATTTATACCCCCTAGTCTTTTATTAATTCACCACCCACTAATTTACGGTTTGTTGTGCTTAGCTCGGACACGCGAAATGTTTACGGGTCATAAATTGCAGATGCTAGCTAACACTAGGCGTAATAATTATTACAAACGCACCTAAGGCACAATATTTTTAAATTTTCAGACAGTTTCCATCTACACGTCGAAATATTTATATTTTTAAAAACTGCATGCTAGATTTTGAGAATAAAAACTACATCCTAATCTTGCCATTACGTGTACTTAGAATATGTAATAGTGAAATTAAAAAAATACGCTACAATTAGTGAGTCGGTAAATAGTAATATCCGGCTGCCTCTTTGACAATGCTACCCGGTTACCTAGAGAACAATAGCACATCTCACAATCACACACACTGCATTCGACGGAAAACGCACATGCACAATTTTCCGAACACCGGGTGTTTACGGACACTGCGTCGGTCGCATCAAAGCAAAGGGCGGCACAAACAAACGCTGCCTCCGCACGCGATAGACTGACGGCGAACGAGTTTCGGGCGGAATCGCCGGCCGAGCGGGACGCGCGGCGGCCGTGCAGACACACTGCGCGCGCATATTCTTTCTCTTTCGCTCGGACGGCGAGCGCATATATCTGTCCTTCTTCCGCACGCTTAAGCACACCTTTCGTTCCAGAGACAGGTGTTTCCTCGACTGTGTGCGTCCGAACGCAGTTCCATTTGCGTGTGTGTGCGTGTTTCCTGCGGCTGTGGATCGTTTTTTACGCTCGGCAGAAATTATAAAAAAGTAAATGGAGGGAAAATTAAATAAAACGTTTACAATGAAGCGTTTTCCTGTACACTTTGAATGAATCAGTTTGTACATTTTATTTTTCAGTTATTTTTCAGTTTGTACAGCGTTATTTTTCAGTTTGTACATCGTCGCGGCATCATCGCGAGAGCGATTAGGACGCTTTTTAGAACCTTTTGAGCTATGTAGGCGGGCGTAATTAGGCACGGCGGAAAGGTATATTGATTGCGGTGACGCGGCTTTGTGGAAAAAAAATCGATATTTTTGTATTATAAAGGTGGCACGCGATGTGTCCGGCCGGTCCGTGGCTCGTGCGTCCGCGAGTCCATGGGTGAGAAGTATGGCTGCGTATCGATCGTGCCGACATTCGACCCTAGTTTTACGGCGTGCATTATAACTTAGCCACTTACTGTTGTATAAAGATCACCCGGCATACCTTACCTTAACCAATAACTGATACACAGCCTAGGCCTGAACTTGTCAATTATTGCAAACCAAACATTCTTAATGGTAATTGTCTTTTACACATTCCTATGTTCGATTGAATGACAACAGCATACAGTTACTGTGGACTTAGATTCTAACTACAATTAGAATACCATTCAGTTGTTTCATTGTTTAATTACTAACAGAGTCAAATTAACTAAATAACTTATGACTATTAAATACCCGATTAACATGAACCCTTAAAATAAGTAAGACACAAAAATATTATCTTTAAACGTTCGCGATATTTAGATGCTTAGAAAATCTGTTCTTCATTACATACTTTTAGTAGAAGGCAAATCTGTGTCGAAAACAATGATTTGGTAACATTTTCAAGTTTTTAGGTATATCACAATAATTCAAATAACTAATACCTATGTATTTATAAGTCAAACTTGTTTATGTATTTATATGAAACCATTGAAATCAGTAGAAACTACTAAATTATTTAAAGAAACCTTTTATTAGTAAATATCTACACCTTAGACTATATATTGTTTAAAAAAAATCTATTTCAGTTTTTAATTTTGATTATCAAATTGCTTGAAAACCGACACATTCCATTTTTTAAAAATTAATTCCTTTTAATTTAGATTAATTCAAAGCTGCGGGAGGCATCTAGTAATAAAATAAAATAGTAATCTAATAAACATTTATGATACGTACGATAAGTATGTATGATAAATTTGAATTATCAAATTTATATAAATGCATTGTACAAGCTTTAATATATGAGTATGTTCCTAACTTCCGCCTTATCCTTTATCCTATCATTGTCGACCTTGATAGGATAAAGGATAAGACGGGATAGTGAAACGAGCTCTTGCATCCCTCGTTCAGTCACTGAAACACCAGAGCTGTTATTTCACGGTGGTTTTCCAAATTCAGTCTCTTACGATCTTACATTTTTTCTTATTTTATTTTATCTAGAAAATTACCACCGTATGCGGGTTAATTTTTTTAATCAAAATTTTAATATATCTTCAGCTATGCTTTTTATATGTTATATCTACAGACTTTTTTATTTTTTATACATTATTTTTTCATTATATGTATATGCGATAGGTTAAAGTTAAACCTTAACTTGATTGAACCAAATTTTTGTAAGCCCGTTGAGGGCTCAAAGTTTCCCAGCGTGCTATGGAAAAGCTGGCCTCAGAGTTTCCCTGGGGAACGGACTCCGTAATGAGGAAATCCTTAGGAGAACTAAAATCACGGACATAGTTCTTTGGTCTGCATTAGCAAGCAAGTTGAAGTGGGCAGCCCACACAGCTCATAATGAAATCATTATTAAAGAGGCTTACTCTACAAAAAAGGTCATATTGTACCTACATGTATTGTGTTAATACATTTTTTTTATTATTTTAACAAGGATTTTTTAATAAATTTCAATAAAGTCACGGGTAAGACAAATCAA
This sequence comes from Bembecia ichneumoniformis, assembly GCA_910589475.2. Classification (NCBI taxonomy): domain Eukaryota; kingdom Metazoa; phylum Arthropoda; class Insecta; order Lepidoptera; family Sesiidae; genus Bembecia; species Bembecia ichneumoniformis. Next base: position 3,162,594 of record OU342531.1, read on the forward strand.
TAAGAACTTATTCACAAATCAGGTTTGAAGTCAATTTCCCCGAGTTTATGGGCAATCAGTCCCTGATTACAAAAAAAAAATTGAAATTACTTTTTATATATCTATCAGCTTAAATTTCAAATTCCAGAATTACTATCTTCAAAAACTACGGCCATTTACGAGGCTCATGCTAACTTTCATGTGCTAAAAAAGGGGCAATTTCCATACCTTCAAAAATTATATAAACTTCTACTTTAAGTTTCCTTTTTTAGATAAGCAGGTAATTTAAAAAAATAATGTTTTTTTGTAATTGCGCCCGAAAAATCATCATGATGCTAAAAAATCCACAAAAATGATAAAAAAGTGTTGAAATGATTAGTCTATACTCTAACTTGCCCCGCCATCTGTTAGAATAACTTCTAGAATTTACAACACTTTGTCCTATAAAAAACATTTAATTTGCAATTAAAAACATTTCCTATCTCTCAAGTTGAACCAAATTACAACACAGTGTGTTAAATTTCATTAAAATCGGTTGCGATTGCGATGATTTGCAATTGATTATTGGGAATTTAAGCTATTCTTATAGCAAATTTTATCATAATCGGTGAAGCAGCTTGGCCGACAAAAGAACCATAGCCAGGACCATTGCCATTTTTAAATATCATGCACGAAAGGCGTATACAACAGTTCATTTCGTATTGGTGCGTCGATTCAAAAATTTCCCAGTAGACGGTTCATAGAAAAGGAAGTCTAGGAAACGCAACAAATTATTTTCAGAATAACATGGCCTGTTTCACGAGAACAAGACATCTTTTTTGCACAGCAAAATGCAAAGCTTCTCTAACGTGCTTGGATAATGAGAGTATAATACACCGGAGATCCATAAATGTACCGAAATATATACACAACTGCTAAAGCAATACATTAATTCCAAATCTATATTTAAATAGATAGATTAGATACACACACCGGGCTTTGGAACTGAAATATTTATAGTTATGTACGAGTTACCCGAAGGCATTTCAGAAGAATAACAAAAGCATTTTAAGGGTGGCCTGTTGAGTTGAGCTTTTATTTGAATTGCTAATTGCGTATATACCTATACAAATTTGAAGATAAAAATTGTTATCCAACTTTTATTTTTCAAAAAATCAGGTCATCGGGATAACGCGACATATTATTTACGGGTTGAAAAAATATTTAAAACATGCTAAGATTTTTTTTATGTCAAGGGATTAGGAAAGGATAGTAAAATGTGTTCTGGCATTCTTTAGGATTCACCGAAACACAACAGCGTATAAAAAGAAACCATCTCCGGACGGCTTGGGGTGCGGGAGACGGTGGAGCACCTGCTGCTCCAATGCCCTAGGTTTGCTCTGACACGATAAAAATACCAGAAACAAATCTATCCATACTAATATACTGTCTGTTACCTTTTCACGCCTAAACCCTTGAACCAATCATTATGAAATTTTGCATACACGTTGTCAGGGATGCAGGAAAGGACATAGGTTACCTATCATGCAGAAAAAAGTACTGTTCCCGAGGGATCATCTAACGCCTGGCAAAGCTGTAACTGCAATAAAGATGTTAGGCGTTACAAAACTCATATATTTAGTTAGGCGCTATTTTTTTTTATTTTTCAAAGCGGGCGAAGCCACGGGCACCAGCTAGTTAAATAAATTATTATAAAAATGGTAGGCGTAGGTAGTAATAAAGCTAAATAAAACAAATTAATCAAATTAATACACAAAAAAATTGAGATAAATAAGGACCCTGATTTAGTTAGGGGTACTGGACCATACCACCACCCTCCCCTCTCCACCTTAAGAAAAGAAAACACAACAACATGCTGTTATTTCACGGTGGTCTTCTGTAAGGGGCCACACTCTGCCGCTAGACAGTCTAATCAAATGACACAGTGTGCTCTGCCTCTGCTTGCCAAATTCAGATTAGAGCAAACTTTGAAAAGTTCGTTCAAAAAAGGCCATAGTTGGCCCTATCGGGAATCGAACCTTAACCACTCGACCAATGAACTCGTCCATATTAATTTAATTAATATTAACTTATTAGTCTCGTTAATATTTAAAGAAGAGCGATATTTTGTAAGTCTTCATATATTCCGTCCGACTTCTGGTGCCCTACAGCTGACCGGTTGAACGGTTGAATGCTATTTTTGTTAATGTTTACACAAACCTCGCCTATATTTATTCGTAATTGCCGGATTTAATGATTGAAAATAAATTCTAGTCGCGAACCCTGTATTTTTAGACTCTTATTGCGTAAATATAACTGTTTATTTTCGTACTTCTGGTATCAATCAACTTCACACTTTAGACCAATAAAAAACTTCTCCGAATTTGTGGTCTGACCTACATTGACAATTTTGGATAATACCTTTATATATATAAATATATATATATGTTCAATAGTTACACATAATATTTCAGCTTTGATTTCCTTAAAAGAAAATGAAATTTACAGATCGAGAGATATCTAGGGATATACCTAAATAAATCCCCTCTGCCGTCACTGTCCAACGTCGCTAATTAGTCCTCAAGATAATTCAGTAGCTGCAGATTTACTTTACCTACATTTCATAAACTTAAAGATTATTTCTTATTGAGATAGACATAGTCCTTTGTCGAGAGCGAATTTTCTGAATCCCATTGAAGTGGGCAAGGAACTTGTAGTAGGTACAGTCAAGGGCAAAAATATCTGTACGTTTCCAAAGCGCCAAAATTATCTGTACAGTTGAGAGGCCAGAAATATCTATTTGAAAATTCGTTTAGAAAAATGTGAACATTTAAAGGGTCAAAAAGATCTAGACGTTCACGTTGCCATAAATAAATGTACAATGTCAGTCAAATATATGCAGACAAATAGGAGGGCATAAATATCTATACATGAAACTATTGCAAAGTTAAAAAAAAATTAAATTAAACAAGATTAAAAAACCAATCTTAAATTAAAATGTACTCTACTCCCGCTCGTAGAAGTAATGCGTTTACTTCCTATAAAGTTATAAATTAAATGTGATTTTCATTTTGAAGCGACACGAGCGGAATATTGCGTGACTCGTAGCACCTTTACGAAGTAAAACCTCCGTAAACACATTAAACCCATTTGCTTCAATCATTTAGAACGCGCGTAATGCGTATGGTATAATAATTCGAATAGACTTATACTTTCAGCAGGCATTCCTATTTGGTATTAAGAAAAATTATGTTTTTTTTTTTAAATAAACTCTCTTCGATTATTGCGGCTTAAGTATATTCGGTTGTATTCGTTATAACTCTATAAAGAGAAAAGAAACCGTAATATAAATAATAAGTAACAATAGACAATGACATATCGTCGTTGTCAAACCAAAACCTGCTATGTGCACTTTATTCAGATTCCACAATTTTGACCTTAGTGAATAATTCACTGCCTTATCTATCGTATAAAACAATTGCCAAGTGCTTATGACAACTATTTGTCGAATTACGACCTCTTAAGGGGGAGACAAACCCTAAATACTAAAAATATCCATTGTTTAATGAAAATGTTACAAGAAATGGACAAGACAATTGCTTTGAAAAAAATATATATTATACTTAAACATGTGAAGAACCAATTGTATTGATTAGAATTTTCGTTAAAGTAATAGAAACTACACAAAAAAAGTTAGAAAACAAGAAGAATTTGACCTTTATTGAAAATTCTCTCGAAAACGGCTTATTGCACGCATATGAATCCTGTACCTATTAATAAGTTAATATCAGATTAAAAAATTGTATTAATAAAATTTTTTATTTTGTGTATTGTTCTAATGGTAAAAACAAAAAAACACCATTTCTAGGCCCGTTGAATTGGATCCGCCGCCAGCGAGTTCTATAGTAAATGTCATTTGCCTCAGTGAAGCCCTTAATAAAATATGCTATGTGAAGCAGCTAGAATCTGTGCAAAATTTACTCTAATATATTATATTAAATTTTAATGTATAAAATAAAAATAAGTTCGCGTATTAACAACCCTAAGTTTCAAATAAAACACCATTATTTTTTTTAATGAAAACTGTACTTTTACTAGTGAACTTTTACTTTCACTTTTACTACTAAAAGTCTTCGCACTTTTTCAAATCGATTTATGTATATAAAGACGTTTTAATAGCGCAACTTCATTACATCACTAAATAACTTTTGACGAGCCCATGGGATGAGTGGTTAGGGTGCTTGCCTTAACGCTCTGTACTAGGGTTCCCGGGTTCGACTCCCGGTAGGGTCAACTTTGAAAAATGAACTTTTCAAATTTGGCTCTCGTCTGGATCTGGAAAGTAGTGGCAGGGCACACTGCGTTTCGCAATCATTTGGGCAACAGTAACCACCCCCTTATAGAACACCACCGCGAAAAAACGGAACGTGTGCTTTTGTGTTTCGGTGAGTGAGTATGGGATGCCAGAGACCATTTCCCTATCCCCCTAATCCCTTATCCTTAATTCTACTGTAGTCGGCAGCGCACTTGCAGCAGCTTTGGCGTTGCTTGTGTTATAGGCGACGGTAGCCACCTACCATCAAGTGGACCGTCAGCCTGTCTGCCAATCTTAACATAAATGTTTTTTACGAGAAAATCTCACACGAAAATCTTTTCCAACTCTTTTCTCCATCTGCAACATTACCACAAGAAATCAAATAATTAAAATCAAAGGAATAAAACGAAAATGTTGTAAAAATCAAACAATAGGCGCTGTTAAAACTTATTTCATTAGTGGAATCGACTTTTATAGTGGATTTCACTAGTCTTTGTCATCATAATGGTATTTCGTTGCGCCCAGATGTTAAAGCACTTAGCGGCGTGCGCCGCCGGTTGTATTATGAATAGCACCGGAACTAGTATTTTGCGGCTTCCCGCTGGAACTAGACACAAATTAATGCCCGGGCTTTCGGCTTAAAATTAATGTAATGCACCCAGGTTACGTAGCCCCCAAATTGTAGGCAATCAGTACATTTTGCACAGCGCGGGGACGCGCCAAATTTTATAATTGAATTTTTAATAAATCCGTGTTTGTCATAACTCCCCGCGTGCAATCTTTGATTTCGAACCACTACCATGATGTTGAAATGAAAATATTGGCCGACTGCAGTCAATGAATATCTAATTGTTAGAAAAACTCAGTTAAAGCGTGTAAAGAAGTCACCATGAAACGAATTGGAAGTCTCATTTTCATTGCACACCTTATATTAATAATTAATTTTGTCAATTATTTATTTATAAAACCTATATTACAACAATAGCTGAACTAGGCCACGCTTCGCTGCTGCCCATATGGCGGCGGCGTGCGCATGGGGCGCGCGGTACTAGACACTGCTTATATATAATACTATTTATCGTAGCGTGATGTTATAAATGGATGGACTCCTCGATAAATGGACTATTCAAAACAAAAGGAATTTTTCAATTCGAACCAGTAGTTCCTGAGATTAGCGCGTTTAAACAAACAAACTCTTCAGCTTTATAATATTAGTATAGATATCACTTTCTTTGTTTAAGAAAATTAAGATAAAGAAATGAATAGAAGATTAAGATAAAAATACCTACTTTAACAAATACCTATGTTAGAAGAGCAAATATCAAATTATTTTAATATTTTACATGTAGGTAATGTGCTTTATACGTAAGTGAAATAAAATGATATAAAGTAATTTCAAACGGAAACACGTTACCATATACACAAATGAACAAGTTACGTAAGTTGCCGCAACTTTTGGTTGAATTTTTCAAATTAATATTTAGAACAGCGCACCGGGCTTGTTAATAAACTTGTTAAAATGTTGTGTGAAACAAAAACAACACGACCAAACGCACCTTCTATGAAATAAAGGTCTATTCCCATTATGTCCCACAAGAAATGTCCAATTTGGGACATTTTGGGAATTACAAAAATAAATATTTTTATTGTTCCCAAAATGTCCATTTTGGACATTTTGGACATTATTTTTATTGTTCCCAACTGCGGTATTGTATTGTTGAGGCGACATTAGACATTGTAGAAACGCACTGTGTTTATTAACTATTCCCTGTGTACTTGTCGACTTATAATGATATATGCCTTTATATAAAAATATGTATATAATATACTATTAGACATCTGTTTAGCACGGATGCAAAAACTTTTTTTCTGAAAATTATATACACAAACCTTCCTTGTTTATCGTTTTCCATTAGTGAAAACTGTATCAAAATCGGTTGGGTGATGGTTTGTTTCTGCAAATAGGCATGATGACAGATTTTGAAATTCCCTTCCATAATGTAGATACACGTCTACCATATCTGAAAAAAAACAATATTTCAGCAAAAAAACTAAATTTCAACGCTAATTATTGAATGTTTTTAAATCTATTTTGAATTACGCGCGAAAACGCTCTTAGGTGTCATGGCGTTGCGTCTGATGAACCGTGGCGTCATCGACATCTCATCAGATTTTTCATTCTGTCAAAGCAAAGTCAAGCAACACGATGGCACTTACCTGGGCGTGATGTCATTCGCTCTGATTGGTGTTTCAGTTAACATGGCGGATTGCAGTTATTTATACTTCTATTTTATTGAAATTATTAATTTCAATTTTAATACAAAAAATGAGTAATTTATTAGATTCCTTTCAACATATATTTTTCCCCAAAACCATTTATTGTTTGATTCTTTAATACCGTCATCATGCCTATTATATAAACCAATGTTAATTGTTGATCGCTCTTTATATTAGTCAAATAGAAAGAGCGAAATATTAGCTATTAGTCAAATAGAAGTTAATAATCAATGATTTAGAAGAAATTAGCATAGAAATGGACAGAGGCGGACAGTGACTTTATTTTATACTAGCTGTGTCCGTGGCTTCGTACGCATTTCTAGAATAATGCTTAACCCTTTGTATGCCGGAACGTGGATCCACTTTATTAATAAATCATGGTAGAACCCCCATGACTCCTACTGGGAGAACAATTAGGTCAGTCAGAGTCAGTAGTTAAATCGGTAAAAACGGTTGAAATTTGAACAACCTGTATATATTGTTACGTGTGGGGTGAGTCAATCTGCCGTGTAAGGGCGAAAATCAACTATTTATTTCCACAAACCAAGATGACTTCCAAAAGGGCTAAACGAAAGGTCCGATAAAACCGTTAAACTTGCCAAGAGTCGTCAATGATTCCCTTATGAGTCGCTGGTTTACTGTCGCAGGTAAGTTCCGAAGTATCGCTTTCGAATCGCAGAATCGAACTGCGTCGCTAGCTCGCCACTTCGCCTATTTATATCCGCTGCCAATCGTCTAGATCTTTTTCGAGTTTAATACAAACAAACAACAAAGAAAATACAAGTAAACAACTTTTGTAAACACGTATTGTAAACAAGGTCATTAAAGTTCGGGAACGCTATTTCTGTTGATGTGAACTCTATGTTGTGTGCATAAGGACCAATTTCCCTTGACAATAACCGGAGAGTGGCGTGATTTCTATTCTAGGGTGGAACTTTCCAGATTTGTTGTCAGGCGAGAACGCTATCCTAGAACGTTCCATGGTGAGTCAATGTCATGGCAAATGGCACTTGAAATGATAAATTTAAACGCTGGCAGACAAGGGTAATTCGGCTTCCGGCATACAAGTGGTTAACATTTTTGTTGGACTTAAACGAACACTATATAAATGTTGCGAGAAGCTTGCACTAAATGCAGTACATCAGTGAAAACCGCAATCAAATCGGTTTATTCGTTTTTAAGATTAACGGGCACAAACGGCACAAAAATAATAATATGTAGCAGTGATAGCCCCGCTTTGCCACGTTGGGTTGCAAAATCGGTAGATGCAGGTCGTAATCCAGGTCGGACATGCATCTCCTTGTCTTTCCGAATTCGTGGATGAATTAAAAATTAAATTCCTCGCTCTGAGGGTATAGGAAAACGTCGTGTCCGAGACGACTAGTAATTTTCACAGACATGTGAACTTTTGCCAATCCGCAGTGCCAATTCACAGAGGAAAGGCCTCTCTCTCTAGCAGTGAGATGTAAAATATCCAAGAATTTTAAGCTGATACAACTGATACAGCCACCTACAAGGAAATAGTTAAATTTAATTTCAGGCACCTTTTTGTACGGCTATGTTAAAATATAAATTCGGTTAAATTAATAAGCCGATGAATATTTATCAAAGATATTCTGACATTTTGACTAGCAGACCCAACAGAACGTTGTCCATGCCGGAACCGAAAATAATTTTGTAACACGATTGTAGCGCTACCTATGGGGTCCAATTGTGTTTTCAAACCACCTATGGACCCGCTCACATATACACACAAAATTTCATCTAAATTGTTCGAGCCGTTTAAAAGGAGTTAGGTGACAAAATATAAGTACAGAAGAATTATTATATAAAGAAGATTTACTAGGGACCTTCCTCCGGATTCGCAATCAGTTAAAATTTTCAAAAAAATTTCTTGACGGACTTGACTTACGTTTTATAAAATAAATCTGTGTACAAATTTCAGCTTTCAACACTTAGTAGGTAGTCTTGGCTGTGCGTCGCAAGTCAGTCGGGACAAACGATTTTATAAGTAAGTATAGATAAAAAATAAATAAAAAATCAATTTAAATGAATAAATAAAATTATATATCCCTTTACTGCAGGCAGAATGTGTATTGGAGATTTATTGCTTAATTAATTATTAAGCAATAAATAAATGTCCAATTTATTAATTTATTTTGTTATATTTTATTATATGAACTTCAATCATTATAATCTCAGCCGTAGGACGTCCACCGCTGGACAAAGGCCTCCTCCACTTTTTCCAAAAGGACAGATCAGAAGCAGCCTGCATGCACCGTCGACATGCGGTACTTATCAGCTCGTCTTATGGGTGGACGTCCTACGCTGCGCTTGTCGGTGACCTCCACGCAAGAACCTTCCGGCCCCAGCGGCCGTCGGCTCTCCGTATTCTGCCATTTCAACTTTTTAATTATTTAAATTTATTTTACAGTTATGTAAATATTTTAAATATTCGTAATCTTTCTATTCTTACATTGATTTACTAATTCTAAAAGTGCTCAATAATTTATTGGGATAATTTAAATGAAGTTGTATAATTAACTATTGATATAATTATACAACTTCATTTAACTTAAATTAAAATTAAACCGTATTTAAAGGTCGTCAAACAGGCTCATGGTCCACTAGATGGTAGGTGGCTACCGTCGCCTATAACACAAGCAGAGCCACAAGGTGCTGCAAATGGCCTGTCGAGCATAGTAGGATTAAGGATAAGGTCCCTTATTCACTCATCGAAATTTCTTCTGTAATTTTTGGTGTTTCTTCTTCAAGAGGTTTTTCTTCTGTTTCTTCTTCACCGAGTTCTTTTGTAAAGGGATGGTACTACCGTCAGACGGGCTGTCCAAATGATCGCGAAACGGAATGTGCTCTGCCCGTACTTGACAGATCCAGACCAGAGCTACTTTAAAAAAGAGCGACGCTAAGGCAAGCACCTAAACCACTCGGCAAGTGGCCTCGAAAAAACATCTAACAACCTAAATACTCACCAAAAAAATCGAAACAGTACTGCAAGTACTATTTAGGCGGCATTTAAATAAAATAGAGGGACTGATACGCCAATAAATAGCTGGCAGTTTAGTCTACACAATGGTGTACAACAATTTCAAATTTGAATTGAAAGTTTCGAATTTTTATCCAATAAATAAATGTAGAGATTGTTTCCAATGTGTTCTGCTTTTTTTTTGCAAAAAATATCGTATTTTTTAATAGTGATTATTAACTAAGCTCTGTGACATCCTACCAAAGAGTTTTTTTCCTAACAAATGTGGATACCTCGCCCACGGAAACCGCCCAAGTCGTGGCGTTGTTGGAGTCAGGGCATAGTGAGCGTGTTTTGGCTGCACGATTGCTATCAATAGAGTGTATCAGCGTTATCCTATCGGTAGACCGGTATGTTTACTCCAGGGTCTGGTAGATATCGAGTCATGTCCGAGCAAGACGCAAAACATCACAAAACAAAAAGAGCAAGCAAAACATACCTGTTTAATTTAATTTAATTTAAATTTGAAACATTAATATTCTTTAAACGATACCTTACAATATCCGCAATTAACTGGCATTATTATTTAAAAAAAAAATACACAAAACTCATACAAAGCCAAACTTCAGAGGCTTTTTCTTTTTGAAAAGTGTACTTTGTAGTGGCAGGGTATACTGCGTTTCGCAGTCATTTGGGCAGCCCGGCTGGCGGCAGTAACCACCCTCTTAAAGAAAACTACGTGAAATAACAACACGTCAGCTGTAAATAATAACAAAACGTTTTGTGTTTCGATGCCAGAGCCCATTTCCCTAATCTTTCATCCTTTATAGTCGGCAGCGCACTTGCAGCACCTGCGGCGTTGTTTGTGTTATAGGCGACGGTAGCCACCAATCATTTGACGATCTTAACATTTAAAAAAAATTGAAGTAGGTACTTACAAAATGTATAATATTAAAAGCGCGTTACTGTATTCGTAGATTCGCTGAGAGTTTAGCATGTTTTCAGAGAGTTCACAGTTCGCAATGAGCATGCCAACAATTTTAATAAATAATTATACCCGCTGCTTCGCCCGGATAAGCAGATACGAGCTTAATTTGTTAAGTACACAACTGTTAAGAGGAAGACTGTTTACACTTTTATTTCTTTAATTTGCTTTTACTTCCAATCTCTACTTTCAGACTTGTTTCTTTTCAGGAATTGTCGTGACGAGGATTAAAGTGCAAACAGCATTAACCGAATTAAAAAATACGACCCAGGCGGAAAAATATTAACTTCCATTTCTGTGTAGCTTTGTTTGCCTTCGGCTGCGACCATTTTGGATGCGTCTTTCGGCTCTTTAATAAATTATCGACGAGTGAATCTATTAAAAAGTAATCATTATTTTTGCGAGCAAGCGGCATCCACGTTAGCGGAGTTTAATATTTTTTTATTGCAAAAATATATCCATATGAGCTAGAAATAAAACGAATTTTGTTGAAAATTCCATTTCGACCTGTGAATAATTTACGCACCCACTTGTTTCCACTTAATTTTCTGGAAACATTTATTTTACAGGTTTAATTTGCGGTCACGTTTATTTCTTTCAATTCTTTCAATTCAGCGTACAAAGGAAGTTGCTTGACTATTAATTTTTTTTATCAAAAATGTTAGAGAGATATTTAAATTATAATTTTCGACCCACATAAAATATTTGTGTGTTAGTAATGGTTGGCTGTATACAAACAAATTATAATAATTTTGTATGAACGAATATACGAATGCGTCCAAAGTTGAGATTGCAGACTTATAAAACTCTATAACAGCGACTAAGGAAAAGCAAAAAAGTGCAGCGTAAATTGTGATGAATTTAGACCATGGATTCCCAAAGTAGTCCAAGGGGTCCACGGGAGACTTGACGGGGTCTACGTTAGCGTGAAAAAAGGTTGTTCACAAGTTGTAAGTGGGGCGACAAGAAAATTCATCTGGTTTCGATAGTAAGGAACAACACTGTACAAAGACGTATTGATGAAATGTCGAGTTCTGATATTGAAAGCCTCTAAGTTGAGTCAACTTTACTCTGTAATGAAGCATTATTATTGGCATATATTCGACTTTTTATGGACGAAGAAATCCATGAAGAGCTGCTATTCGCGAAAGCTTTGGAAACGGACACTAAAAGTGAATCAATATTTTATGTCCTGAATGATTTTTTTAAGGAAAAATCGATTGCATTTACAAATGCCACCGGCAGCGCACTTGCAGCAGCTTTGGCCTTGCTTGTGTTATAGGCGTCAGCCTGTCTGCCGATTTTAACATAAAAATTTTTTTTTACTAGCTGTGCCGTTTTTGACTGGCAGCTATTTTAGACGATCCCTCAGGCACCTAACATTTTTCCAGGATAATGAGTATCCTGTATGTAATCCAGGTAATCAAGATTTTGCGTCATTGAGGAAAAAACATCCGAACGTACAAACTTTCGCATTTATAATATTATTATTAGGATTATCAGTGTAAATGTTAAGAATCGACATCTATTGTCGATTTTAAGTAACATGGATGAATCGTAACAGTTGAAACATACAATAATATATCCTCGTACAGTTGTATGTTTTTAATTAACAAACATTGTTAATCAAGGCATATTTCTTCAGAATAAGCCCAACAAAGTTTGAATGAGAACAATACTTACGTTGTAAGCCCCCCATATGTTTGATAAGCTTTCTTTGTATGAGAAGCTTTTCAGTTAATGGATGCCAGGTTCTCATTAAGTTTTGTTTTCAACATACTATACAATACGCTTTAAACATTTTAAAAGGAGCATTTAATATTTAATGAAGAGGAGTAATTAAATAACCGGGATAATTACTTTCATTTTAAACTAACAATCTCACAGAAAATGGGCAATTCTAAAGGATTTTATAAGATTCATAAATGACATAGGTTTAGGCGCGTACAAGTAAGCTCTATCGCTTTTCTCAAAGTGCTTTCAACTGTACAGTTGATCAGCCTAATAATCCTTAATTTATATGATCAGCACGAAAAGCACATTTGCAATTCTCAACGCTTGATACCCCGAGGCATTCCTGTCCACGCAACTGTACTACGTTTCAAATAATTAATTTCGAAACGGCAATTCCGAAGAGACTTCCCTTTAAATGAGCCAAACAGGCATGCTACAGTTCTCACAACGCACAACCGGCACTCCTAAAAAGCTGAAGCTAATTGCAGTAAGATACCGTCCTTTACTAATACGATATGTGTTACACGGGGCGCGGCAAGCTCTGTGCTCATAGGGCACAAATGAACATCGATCTCGAGTCTAAACGCCACTTTATCGGAGCGGATTAAAGTCGAAATTTGAACGGATAAGTTCAAATTTATGCTGCTCCTGCCTTGAGACTCCTTAATGGAAATTGTGAGCCGTGCCCGTGTCGTTACGCGCTGCAAATGTACGTAATGTGTCGTCAAAAGGGTGAAATATACTTTAGTAGGCCGTGATTTCATTCGTAGCCGGGGGCTTACCGGCTTTTAAAAGTTTCTTCAGCGAGATTTACAGCAGTTCGTCGAGCACTGTCCGCTTCGATTGGCTGCGAAGCCTGAACAGGAATTACTACTACTTATACTAGTTCCTACTTCTTCAAAGTAAATATTTTTTGTATTCACAACATAAAGCAAATTGTCATCATTTTGTTATCACAAAACCATAATATTTGGTGACCATTATATTATATCATATCACATCTGGTCAATTTCGTACGCGTGATATCCGGTATTAGTGCGTAACTTTTTTGTTTGTAAACTGAAAATGCCGAATTGCGTCGTGAAAAACCGAAAGCTAATAGAGGAGAAATTATTTTATTCAATATTTTCTTAAAACAGATTATGTAAAATTTAAATAAGCACAGTTATGTACCTAAGCTTTGAACAAAACAGTACTTTCTTATCGAACATTAAATTATAAAATAAAATTAAGAAATAATTACTCTTGATACTTAATTCTTAACAGTTATTGAGTTAAAACAACAGCACCATAAAGGAAAATTTGTTCTAATGTATTTTTTTATTAAATTCTTTTTACATTTTTTAATGCGAGGGTGCCGAAAAAAATACCTCGTCATGTGGCATGGAAGGCAAAAGAAAAATGCCAAATTTTGAGCTTCTTAATTCAAGAATTTCATTAATATAAGCTACAATCTTAAATGAAAAAATATGTACATCTACCCTCTCACCGCAGCTAGTAGAAGTCGAAGTGACAATTTGGGAAAACTAACATTAATAGCTTTGAAAACATAAAAGATAAAACATCTAACTCTAATTAAAAAACATTTTTTTTAAATGTTTCTTGTGTATTAAAAGTGCATCGCGATTAATTATGATGTCGGTGGCACAATGAGAAAGACGAGGCCTGTCATGTCGAGAAGTCATGAGCTTTTCCTAAAAACTTAAATGCATTTACTGAATGCTCTCAAACGGTGAAAGAAAACATCGTGAGGAGACCTGCATACGCCAAAGAAGAAATTCTAAGGCGCGTGTAAAGTCCTCCAACCCGCACTGGGCCGGCGTGGTGGACCATATAGCCCATACGCCCTTGTTGATAGGGTAGGTCTGTGCCCCTCCCCCCCTAGGTGTGCTGGGACCTTGTCGCGGTGGGGGGGCTTAACCCTCGCCAATCCGGACGGTTGCAGGGGTCGGTGGGGTCACCGGCCTTCGCTTGGCTGACCGGATTGTCGCTGGGGAACTAAGAAAGCACACCCGTGAGCGCTCCGAGCGAACTCCGAACATCGGAGCTCGTGGCGGAGCGTTTGCTGGGAGGCTCCAACGGTCAGTTGGAGCTTCGCCGGTCACCGCTCGCTGGGCCGAGGATCCGTACTCGGCTCATGCGGGTGTGGGCCGGTGAGAGACGGCACCCCTGGTCCTTGTTCGTCGGACCGAGGTATGGGTCTCGGTTTTGCGCATGAGGACCGGCGCGGGTCGCAGCGGGCGGATTCTCTCGGATGGCTCTGTCGCTCAGTGGTAGTCGGGCAACGCACGCGAAGACAGAGCTTTACGGCAGAGAAGGACCGTCTGGCAGAGTACCGCAATCGTGGCCTTGTGGAGGGTGGTGAAGACCCGGTTAGGGCCACCGGCCTAGTAACCGCCCTTCGCAGTCGTCCGGAAGAGTGAACACCCGGCCTCGTCACCCGGCCTAGTAACTCTTCCGCGACGACAACACGAGGTGGAGTCCGTCTCTCGGGCTGCTGCGATTGCTGTGGAAATGTCAGGTGGAAACCCCCTTTGGGCCGCCCACCCTTAATGCCGTAGAGATGAGCGGCCACATGAGCAGGGGTTATCCGAGAGTTTCAGGTGGAAGCGGCCTCCGACTCTGTGGCAGGTTGTGCCGCAGAGAAGAGGTAATGGGGTGCTTCAGAGGTGAAGCCCCTCGCTGACTGCCCGCTGCGAGAGGAGAGGTGAGAATGGGCGGCTCGTGCCGCTTCGCCCGGGGGCGGTGGACATGGGGTTGTCCGCCGTCATCACAACACCGGGCAACGATGGAAGACGTGCTGTGTGTTTCCGGCACGTCTCTCCACGGCGCGGAGATCAAACTCCGCGCCTAATCGAGGTGGAGCCCGCAAGTGCGCGGGCCTCGTCTGGCGGGGGAGGCAGATGCATGTTTTCCACGATCCCTTACCCCCCCGCCCATAGACGGCGCGAGGAAGCACCGTGGGTTTTTTAGTGGGTAGAAGTCCCACATACCCCACCGATGTCCCCATGGTCGGTGGGGATCTGGCTCGCAGATTTTCCCACGCAAAAAAAAAAAAAAAAAAAAAGGTCTGTGCCCCTGCAGTGGTGACATATAATAGGCTGTTGATGATGACGATGAAAATATTTTAAAGTGTTCATGAACATGTTATTCCCGACCGCTCTAATTCCTCTAGTACTGGTAACTCAGTAGACTTTATTAGAGCTTTTAGTGCACTACAAAAATGTGTTCCAGTTACACGCAGAGTGGTCTAAAGTGTCGGCCACAGTTCCGATTTTTAGTTGTATGTACGCTTCCTTTATTTGCATGTACTACCTAAAAACAACAAATCTCGTGAAAGTAACTAAGTGATTACTATGCTGTTTTTTTTTTTAATGTTAAAACATTTAGCCTCTCTGCAATATGACGTTTGGTACTATTACGACTTGAATCGATAATGGCCTCGATATGAATCCATCAACTTCAACAGGACTCATTTTTAAGTTGAAAATGATCACAACAAAATTTTGCAATACCATTTTGACACTGCCTCTCCTTCAAGGATTCATTCCCATATTTATGCGGCAAAAACTTCTCGTGTACTGCGTTCTTGCCTTTTATTCCGTATAATAGAATGAATAATATTTTTCTTTAATTCAAATCGAGGTAAAGGCGAAACTAAATAAAAATGTGGAAGTACCTTAGGTACTTTTTTAATGTTAAGATCGACAGACAGGCTGACGGTCCACTTGATGGTAGGTGGCTACCGTCGCCTATCTATAACACAAGCAACGCTACAGCTGCTGCAAGTGCGCTGTCGACTTCAATAGGATTAAGGATATGGGATTGGAAAGGGTTAGGGAATTGGAATTGGCATCTCTCACTCACTCACCGAAACACAACAGAACACGTGCTGTTATTTCACGGTGGTTACTGCCGCCAGACAGGTTGCCCAAATGACTGCGAAATGCAGTGTGCCCTGCCACTACTTTCTACATCCAGACAAGAGACAAATTTGAAAAGTAAATTTTTCAAAGTGGCCCCTGCCGGGAATCGAACCCTGGAACCCTAGAACAGAGCGTACAAACACCCTAACCACTCATACAACGGGCTCGTCGGGCTAGGTTGGTACTTTATTGTGTAAACACTTTCACAAAAGAATGTGCTAAGACCAATTATTTATAAAATCGGTTACCAACCTTAATATACGTGCAGGGATTAAAAGGGTTAAAATGAAACCTAAGATTGTTCTAACAAAAATCAAAATTTGCTGTTTTTTTTTGTAAACGACTACCGTTTGTCGAAGCGGGCTAAGAAACCGTTTCGGTTCTTTAGAGACACGTCAATTCTGCAAAGGTTTGAATTTCACACGTACAACATATACGTCGCGACGCTCGTCTCTGGCGAATTCGCCTACATGTGCCTGGACTGGAAAGGAAATTTCTTATTTCACTGAAAAAAAAAATGAAGAAAATACAAACACTAAATATTTATTGGCAGTTACAGATGGAACGCTTACCGAATCAGTTAAATTCTTAATTAATATTTGTGTAGAAGTTATAACAAATTGAATTAACAATATATGCACTTACATTATTTAGTGAAAAAATGTTTAAACTGTCATAAAAATTTGTCTCAAATTTTTATGACAGTTTTATGACAGTTCGGGCAATATTCAAGATGTTGTTGTTGTTATAATTTCTACTTGTTTATTTAATAATTTCATTTATACAACTAAGAAGAGTGGGCCCACTCCTTCAGTCAGTGGTTCCATCTCATGCGACGGTGCTTACAAAGGAATGGAGACTACTTCAAAAAACGGGACAAGTGCGAGTTGAACTCGCGTGAAGAGGGTTCCGTTCGATGTTACCTATCATGTTTTTTTAAATCTACGCACAATATTGAGTGATTTACCATGTTATTTTAATATTATGGACTTCTTATAGGTTTTCCTAAAATCTTTAAGTAGAAAACTAATTTCTGTATTTTTTTTCAAAACTTTAGGTTCAGTAGTTACGGAGATAATTGGGGGGGGGGGGGGGGAATGGTTAATTTTCGTCTATTTTCTTGAATAACATGAAAACTATTTATTTTAAAATTACAAAAATAAAATACATTTAAGATCTTCACAACAAGACCTTCCATTTGATATGTCACACGATGCAGTTTTCAATTTTTTTTAATTTTCCACCTTCCCCCCAAAAATGACATCCCATATACAGATTTCATCTATCACGTCACACCTCTGCGTTTGGGTCACAGAAATTGATATGTGTACCTAATTTCAACTTAATCGGTCTAGTAGATTCCAAGATATAATTGACTGTGACGAACGGACAGACGGACACACGAGTGATCCTATAAGGGTTCCGTTTTTTAATTCGGACGTACGGAACCCTAAAAACAATAATAATAGAAACGGCTCCCTACATTATTTAGTTTTCGAGATTCTAAAAACTTTCAGTGTTACCCTCTTACGTAGCTCTGCTGGCGTTGTCAAATTAACCGATTTAATGGGACTTCCAAGGGCCAACACAAATTACGACATTATTTGCGTAACGGTGACGTCACAGGTATGACTTAATCACTGTAAGTACCTTACGTAATATAATCACGAAAGAGACGAGCGGAATGCGCAGTCTGGCGGCTGAATTCCGTGAAATATTTTTATCCAATAAATGATACATTTTCCGTATACCTATACAACATCATTTTATAGGCATCATGTTTTCAATAGGCTAATGTGGTAACTTACGGTGACACACTTCAACTAAGCTATTTATTACCGAAAAATGCCTTGCCGCTTTTTATACTATCCTAAAATAGTCTGTTTTGGTAAGAGCTCTTTTTCTTTTTTTTCTTCATCTCCGAATTTTCAGTGAAAAAAATATGAAAATTAAAAAATATTAATTCCGAGTCGAGCTCAGAATATTTAAAACTTCAGAAGTCACCTTTTTTAAAGCATTTTTGACGTCAAGACATACAAATACTATTTGACCGTAAAACCGTTTCGACACAAATTGTGCAAATTAAGTATTTTTCTATATTATCATTAGAATAAATTGAGATGGGGTCTTTTTATTTATTTATTATTATTCTACTGAGAATGATTAAACATTCTTCAAAACAATTCATGAATAGCAATAAAATAATAAAGTATATGAGATTTGGATACAGCAGCGATCAATCACTTTTACCGAAATGATCTTCATTTTTTATCTGTTACGACGGAAGAAAGAAGAGTCATTGAACGCTCCAAAAGCCGAAACGTTATATAAATGTGTTTAGAAAAATTGTTTTGTTAAGGAAGTATATTTGGCCTAATAAATTAGGCAAAAAATTAGCAAAAGGTTTTACGTCATTTATCTTATTTCTGCAACAATTGCGACATTATGCAACAAATATTCTATCACATACACTACAGCCCATCACCCTATCCTTAATCCTATTATAGTCGACAGGGCACTTGCAGCACCTGTGGCGTTGTTTGTGTTATACTTAGTCGGCGGTAGTCATTTACCATCAAGCGGACCGTCAACCTGTCTTGACCACTTTAATAAGTATAAAAATAAATAGTTAAAAAAAAACTGACAAAATCTTAATAATATCAAAGAAATAAAATCCACTAAATTTTATTAACAACTTTGAAACTAACGAGAAAAAATTGTTTATATAAAACTAGACTTGAGTATTATTTCATTACTATATGCTAGCAAAGCCAGGAAAGATTAAAAAACGTGTCTAACATAATGAGAGAATCTCGATCGAATCGCGGATAATATTACTTATTTAATATTATATAGGTAACATTCGTTCGATGTATGAACGAATTGTTCGGCAAAATCTTAAAAATACAGTAACCTGTAATTTAAAATTTACATGGACAGAAGAAGTAAATATAGAATTAAAAAAGCAAGGCCGAGGTTTTGTTCTGTTGTTTTCAGAATATCAATTTCATAGAAATACTATTGAAGAATTCAAGAATATTGAAATAAAATTATTGAATATTTTAAAAATTGTATATATAATACTACTTACTTACTTAATTGCACACTTAATAATTACTTTTTCATAACATCATATAGCCGCATATACCTGTATTTTTGTCTATTTGTCTAAAGAGACATTTATTTGTCTAAGATTTATATCCGAGCTATGATATCCGAAATGACTGTGTTTTCATTTTCATCAAAATAGATCGCCTTCAGGACATAACATTAACCAAATGTTATTTACTTATTAGATATTTTGAAGATATTATATTAATACTGGTAGGTAAGTTCTTCATGAGAAAAACAAATGTAAAGTTACAATTATAATTTAAAATATGGGTTTTAATTTTTTTTTAATGTGAAGGTCGGCAGACAGGCTAACGGTCCACTTGATAGTAGTTGGCTGCCGTCGCCTATAACACAAGCAACGCCAAAGTTGCTGCAAGTGCGGTGCCGACTACATACATATGAGTAAGGATAGGGGATTGGGGAAGGGGGGAAGGCCAATTGGCTCTGACATCCATTACTCACTCAACGAAACACAACAGCACACGTGCTTTTATTTCACGGTGGTCTTCTGTATGCGGGTAGTTACTACCGCCAGACGAGCTGTCCAAATAACTGCGAAACGCAGTGTATCCTGCCACTACTTAACAAAAATACTTTCACAAAAATTTTCGAGAACTTTTACGACCAACTTATTAAAGATCAAATTTTCTGTTTAAATATTTAAATTTTTACATGGCCTCCGGATCCATTTCTAAAAAGGTTACCAATCAACTTTGATCGTTAATTTCAAGGGAATCTTGAGATATACAATATTGATTATAACACAGTGAAAGCCTTGTAGCTTTTGCTTTTACACATTATTATAAATTCATGGTAAAAAAAAACCTTAATTTGTATAGCCCGTTAGGGCATTGGTTAAACTCAATTGACTCAAAGGTCCCGGGTTCATTTCCTGGTTCGAGGGAAATTCAAAATTGCGAAACGGACGCCATTGGTTGGATGAAATGTGACGTCAGATGCTATGTCAACAGAGTCGTATGTTTGATAGAATAGAACGCTGACAGTAAACAAACGCTGGACCACAGTTCGCTGGACATAGCTTGTGTAGTCGGTGATGGCGCTCGAAAACGGCAGTGCTAAATGCCTCAAATTTATTCTCCGTTTTAGATATATAGCCAGATAGAGAGAAAATTTATTTTTAAAAACATAACATACATATATACAAAGAGATCGTAAACAAGCCATTGAAATTCGGGAATGCTATTTCAATGTTGAAATGTTACTTTATGTAAACTTTATGTTGTAAACATAAGGATCAAATTCCTTTGACACTAATCGGAAAGGCGCGTGGCTATCATGAATAGGGTGGGACGTTCGAGACTATCGGCCGGCGCGAACTCTTTTTCTAGAACGTTATATAGTTAGTCGTAACAATATATATAATTTTATTTGATTAAAGATGGGTTTGCTCTTGGTCACCGTGAAGGAAAATGAGGCCGACGATGGAGCGAGCTCACCCAGAAGATGCTTATTCACTCGAACTTTGATCATATTCACCATTCACTAGAATCGCCATTTTTATACATTCAATAAAGAATTTAATTAAACTTGGAACAATAACTATATGTCACATCATCTATCAATTAAAAAAGACGAAGAGAAAGTAACTCGGTTTTTGTTTTTAACAACTAAGTAATTTTAATATTGGAAAATATACAATTCGTTTCATTTGATTGATCATCGTATAAAATTACAGAGTATTATTTTTTAAGAGGATTGTGAGAAACCGTAAATTTAATGCCGCGTTAATATTTGTTGTATTTGCCTATTTCAAAAGATGAGTTGGTGTTTTGTAACAATTATTATTACTTTTCATCAATGTTCAAAAAATATAGATATACTTAAAAAAAAACAGTACCTATTACGAATATTTCGAACAAGTGAATTTGAATAACTAATTGTTGATACCTACTAAATTGTTTATATATAAATCACAATATAAAAAGTAGAAAAAATATATGATGTATTTAAAAACATAATTTACATAATATTTCTAACATAAGATTTCTGGTCGAAAGACATGTGACAGTCCACCTGATGATAGGCGGCTATCGTCACCTATAAAACAAGCAATGCCACAGATGTTGCAAATGTGCTGCTCACCCACAGAAAGACGGTTATTTTAGGGTGGTCTTCAGAATGGGGGTCGTTACTTAACAGCTGCCAGACAGGCTGCCCAAATGACTGCAAAACGCAGTGTGTTCTGCCATGTTTGAAAAGTTCGTTTCCAAAGCTGGCCCCGCCGGGAATCAAACCCGGGTCCCTTGAGACGTTCAGGCAAGCACCCTAACCACTCATCCAATGGGCTCTTAAAAATATATATAATATAAAAAAATTACTGAAGTTGTTGGTTCGAAAACTGACAACTTGTTTGGGTAAGTTTAATGCTCAAGTAACTGAATTAATTCATCGACAACCATTATATGATTATCGTATAAACGTATAAACGTATAACTTACGCTTGTTTACTCGGTTATACGTATAAACGTATAACCGCGGTATATACGATCATCCACTTATATGACTAAACAGACATATAATCCACCAATATATGATAAAAGTAAGATATAGACACTTATAATATGACTTTTAAAGAACAAACAGCCGTTTTACAGTCTCGTTATATGATTAAATTGTTTGTTGGGCGATGCTAAGACTCTCTCTATCTGATTATTGTGACAGAAGCTCTTAAAATTTCATCAGTAATTGAATTATAAAAATTCTTTTTGGCACTCGTTTTCCCTAAGGCGCATGACATATTTGGGCACAAAAGTGCGTGCGGCAGTCGTTGTAACAGCATAATAGGTGTGTATATAAGTGTATTTGTAATATGGCGACCTGTTAATGTTGCCAAAAAGCCTATTAAGGCTGCGGCCGGTCAGGTCCACGACATGATAAATGTCAAAAAAATATCCGCATTGCAGGACAAAAGGCAACAATTTGCCAACTAAATTAAAATGTAGATATGTGGCTTAGCGCCGGCGAGCTTGTTCGTACGGTCGAGGGAGCTTCGGCAGTGAGATATCATTTACGTGTTATATTTCAAGATATGAGTAACATTAATGCGACTCGTCAAGTTTTGTTTTCGCTGTGTTTGAGCATGACTCATGTTGAGTGTGAAAGGACGTAAATGTGATGCAACTTCGCGATGGAATTAGCCATAATTATTATGTTTTTTTAATGTGACGGTCGGCGGACAGGCTGACGGTCCACTTGATAATTTAGTAGCTACCTTCGCTGTTAAACCAGCAATGCCACAGATGCTGCAAGTGCGCAGTCCACTTTGTTGAATATAGGATTAGGGAGGAATAGGGAGATGAATCCGGCATCCCGTACTCACTCATAGAAAAACAACAGCAAACAGCAACATGCAAACATGTGTGCTATCGCCACTACCGCTGCTCAATTTATTACTGCAAAACGCAGCATGCTGCTAAAAATCTGGTCCAAAAATCTAGTCTTTTAAGGTAAGACATGGTCGCGCGCAATTAGTAGCGATACAGTTGTTAATTTATTTTTTCTAAGTACAAGAAAACCGTAAATTTTGATGATTCGAAATGTGATCTAGCCACGGGTGATTCATTAATTATTTAAAATCTCGTGAGCTTCAAGTGCAATGCGTTACGTAATGCCAGAGTTACTTATGGAAAAGATTCAAGTTTTGGATTAGGTTTTTGTCAAGAAAATAAGAGTTTAGATTATATTTTCAATCATTTTATACAATTTAACAATGAAAATGTTAGCGTTATATATGACAAAGTGGGATATTTTCTAACTCGAATGACGACCTAATTGGAGCATAGAAGATGTCCGTCACTTGCTCATCAATTGCGCAGGTACGAAAAGAAAAGAACTCCATTGATGTATAAATATAACATACATAGGCAAACATAGGCCCTATTAGTGTTCTACTAGCGGAACCGCAGTGTGATGCGGCAAAAGACTATTGTGATATATTTACGCTTCAATTAAACTTTTAAGCATTCTGTTGTTATTAATTTGCTTAGGGGATGACGGGTAAAATGCCTTCGTATGACATGCCTTTGTAAGGTAAAAGCCCTAAAAATAAAAAATAAAAATTCAAATTGTAAAAATCATTACCGAAGCACATAGCTCAGGCCGACTGAGCTATATATGAAGAAAAAGACGAGCTACCAGACAAATTATATAAAATTATATCTGCAGTCTGCGCAGTGAATGGTCATTTGACTGTTTTATTTGTCTTTATTTTCAAGTATAATTTTATTAATACACTAGCTGACCCAGCAGACGTTGTCCTGCCCGAACCCGAAAGTAATTCTCTTACCCGATTGTGGCGCCACCTATCGGGTCCAACCATACGTCAAATTGACGCGACACTATACGTCAATCGACGACGCTTAAATTATTTGGATATTGTTCATACAAAAACACTAAAATTGCGATTAAAAAAGGAGGGTGAAAAATACTTTACAACCTATTCTCATACATACCAAAATACAAAAAAAAAAAAAATCGTAAAAAGCGATCCAGCCGTTTCGGAGGAGATTTGTTACAAATACTGTGACACGAGAATTTTATATATTAGATTATTTATGTTCTTTGGAAATATTTTTTAAAAGCAATTCAATCCTATTGATGGCACTGACTTTTCTATTGTCACTTTAAATGAAGGTGTTTACACCGGGCAACGCTAAAATTAATGTAAATTGATTTCAGTCAACAATTCGTAACTGTTACAATTGATACAGAATTGTGAAAACATAATACATATGGAAATACAAATGAAGTCCACGAATGTATTTGAATAAAAATGCAAAAGGTGACCTTGTCTGAGGTCGTAACAAGGTCGTATATAGAAAACCGGAGTTCGCCTAACAGAAAGATTTAATAAAAAAAAAAGTAGGTACATTAGCACAAAACAGTCAGTTAGGTAAAATTAAAGAAGGCACATTTGCAAATTGGAGCGTTAAAACATAGCCATTGGACAACAATGGGTAGCGTACATAACAGGAACTAAAGCGAAATTATCCTTTTGTATATGAAAATCCTTTGCGAAGGCAGTCTTTTTATTCTACGTAGACATAAAATGGGCTCTCATTGCGTGGGAGTTACTGCCGCTACTATTCAGAGTAATGTTGTCTTTTTGTAAAGGAACATTTTGTAATTTGTTAGCGCGGCAATAGGCGCTCAGATTCCTTTGGATGTATTAATTAAAAATTTGTAACTCACATTTCATAGTTGGGCTCGTCAGCGGCGACAATAACAGCTTCTATCAAAGTATATTACAATGTAGATATTACAAAATGTAGGTACTTTAATATTAATATTTTTGACGTTCGCTTTATGGAAAATTTCTATAGTTTCTAACTCATCATAATTTTAATAAAACTCACAACATGTCTACATTAAATGAACCTATCTTGTATTTTTTATATATTTCTATAGGTCACTTTTAGTGTATATAATTAATTTAATTTAATTTAAATACAGCGTAAAAATATATCGAGAAAATCAATAAATTTTTCATCAGTGACCGGGCTCACTGCGCGACCATGAAATAATAGACAATTGTGCTAGTTTAGATTTTGTGTATGTGTTTTGGCGAGAGAGTAAAAGATGCCCAGAGTCCATTCCATCCGAAGTTGATATTGATAGAGTACTTGTGATCCCGATTAATAGGCGACTATTAGCTACTGAACTCACCTTCACCTGATAACCTTTACACAAATATCCCTAATGATGGAATAAATACCAAGCATGAAACTTCGACTTTTAAAGTTGTTTATCGTAATCATTACAAGTTATATTTTGCATATCGTCGTTGTCAAACCAAAATCTGCTATGTGCAAAAAGTATACTTTAGAGATATTAACAAAAAAAGTTTTCCTGAAAAATTTACGTGAATGTTTATTTAAAAAAAAAAAGAATTTTATTTGAAACTTAGGGTTGTTATACGTAAGCTTATTGGTCTTTTAAACTTGAAAATTTAATAGTTTATTCATTATTTTGAATTTTGAACATAACATATTCAAACTGCTGCACATAGCATATTTTATTAAATGATCGTAGTTCGACAAATAGTGCCCATAAACACTTTGCAGTTTTTTTTACACGATAGATATGGCAGTGAACTACTCACTAAGGTCAAAATGTTGCAATCTCAAAAAAGTGCACCTAGCAGATTTTGGTTTCACAACGACGTTATATTCTAATATGTATTAATTAATATTAAATCTTCCAACAACTATGCTTTTTGAATTTTCATAATTTTTAAATTAAATTTTTGAGAATTTTCTCAAAATTATGTGTTACTCGTACATTAATATACCTCACATTTAACTTAAATGTGGAAATAGTTGAGAAAAGGTCTATTTATCTTTGTGAATTTAATGTAGATTAAGGTCGCTATTATGATATACATACTGATAAAATCTGATAACCGTGTACAGTACAATGTAGCCATATTTATGTTTGTCTCGCAGTGTACACATGCTCTACATAAGATAGAGCACTTATAAAAGCACCTGAAACTCACAAAGAATGAGAAGTCGTATTCATAACGACGAGGATGCCGGCAACTGTACAGCCGTAGTGATGTGACACAAGCAGACCTACACTAGACATTAAGAAAAGACAGATCGAATAGAAATTCGCAAATATTCCGACATTTGCGAACATCGATTTCGTGTTCTATGAACTATGAAAAATTAGTGGACTATGAAAAATAATGTAGTCACTGCTAAATGTTTCTAGTTGAAGTAAAATTCAAAAACTATATTAATTAAATAATAATCTCTCTCTCTCTCTCTCTCTCTCCGGTCGGTACCTCATTACCATGTTAAAACTTAACCGGAATTACTCACAGCTAACAATGCAATAACTATTCACTTTTACAAGTGAATCCTTAATCTCTTGCCTTCGATGCTGCCAAGAATGACCACTTTTCCAGATTATTGCGACCTCTTTTTATAAAAACTCTAAATAAAAATGAGTGCTATTTGTCCAGCGCCTTCTAGATTCATGTGTCATCAAAACATCCCAAGTTCATGGATGTATCTTCCGCAAATAGTTGTAGGCGATGTCTGAATTGCGTTGTCTTATTTACAGGCTGACGGTCCACTTTACGGTAGGTGGCTACCGTCGCCTATAACATAACAATGGTGCGCTGCCGACCATAGTAAGGGATTCTGGCAATGGGCTCTGGCATCTGTTATTCAACTCACCGAAACAGAACAGCACGTATGCTGTTACTTCACGGTGGTCTTCTTGAGGGGATGGTTAGTGGTTGTTGAGGTGTTGAAACAACAAATAGTGTAGGCATCGGTTTTAAAAATATCTAAAGATCTAATTTCTGAAAAAAGTTGTGAGCTGAGTAGATCACGAAAAAATTTAAACGTTTAAGTGAGTGAGTTGAGTTTCCACTGAAGCCACAATCTTGAAGATGTTAAGATAATTTTGTTAAAATTCATTAAATGAACTACATTTACTAAAAATGAGTCTTGTCGGTAACGGAATGTTTATAAATATAATAAAAAAAATTGTACACTTTGTACTTATACTACAGAGGTCAACAAAATAGTTTTTAGAATTTTTGTTTGTTTGTCTAATTGTCTGTGCGTTTGTGCACGCTAATATCAGATATGAATGCGGTTTTCACTGATGTTTTATAGCAAGCTTCCCGTAACGTTTAGTGTTTGTTTCATTCCAATCGGTTTAAAAGCAAAAAAGTTACGCGCTATACCGAATACCACGCGTACGAAGTTGCGGGGTCAGCTAGTTGCAAATATGTATGAGTTAAATTTCTTCTAAATTGATAAAAAATCCCTTTCTCCCATCGCACATCAAATTATAACAAGTAAGTATTAAAACACTTATTACAATAACAGTGTCATATAAGTATAAATATATGTTTCTGACGAGCCATTTAGCAGAGTAATTTAAATATCCGATATTCGATTCTTAAAACCAATTTTTAAAAGGTGATCTTGATCGGGATGTTACTGTTTTTCGACCCAAGTCCATATTTTATTACATTTCTTACCTAATTAAATATAAATATTATTTGTATGTCTGTACGTAGGAGGCAATCTTCGAAACTACTCACCCGATTTGAAAAAATCTTTGGCCAGTAGTTAGAACCGAATTTCAGGGTGGACATAGACTAAATAATTAACGCGGGCGAAGCCGTGCGCACGAGTTATCTAAAAATAAATATCCAACACTTGGCAAAAGTATTTCAAGAGTTACATCTTTTATCTTTTTAACAATTTCTTTTTACATAAAATCTATTGCAAAAGTGAATAGTTAATTCATTGTTAGCTGTGAGTACCTACAACGAGTAACGATCCGAGTCAAGTTTAGTTTGAGTTGGTCGGAGGATTCCCAAGCTTGTTTAAGCGAAATTTCTAGAAAGCAACCTCATAACTTATCGTGTTATGTTCCCGAAAACAGTTGAAGGCAATAATCCCATAGAGCGTATTAAATTGAATAATCCCTATAAAACTGACAGTGTTGCGACTCGTCACTAGAGGTCGGCGGGTCAGCTGAAAGGGGGGGGGGGGGGGGTGTTGTGGGAGGGGGCCCCGTTGTCATGGCAACCGCGCCCCACAACACGCCGTCGCGGCGCCAACCGTCCTCAACATAGCACACACACACACACAATCTCACTGCATATACCTACACATACATATGCGACTATATTGCAGCCAGAACATATGAGTATGAGTATAGTTATAAGTTATAATTTATAAGCTATAATTCCGAATATTTTATAAAAAAAACCACCCGTGTATTTATCGGAATTTATCGATTATTCTTTTTTTTATACTTACACATTAAGTAGGTACTTTAAGTAGGTTAAACCACTATAATCGGGGCACAGAAATAAGTTCAGACAAATCATTCAAAATATAATTGATCATAAAGAAATCTACTAAGACCTTTATACATATATCATATGTATTTATTTATACTGCTCATATAAGGTCAAAAAAAATTTTTTTTAGAATTTTTGTCTGTCTGTGCGTTTGTAATCTCTGAAACGGCTTAACCGATTCGAATGCGGTTTTCACTCATACAATTGTATCAAACTTCCCGTAAAATTTAGTGTTTGTTTCATTCCAATTGATTTAAAAAAAAATGTTACGTGCTATACCGAATACCACGCATGCGAAGTTGCGCGCTCAGCTAGTTAATAATATCACACAGTAATAAAACGCCATACTTATCACTGTGACGATGGTGGTGCCGCCACGGTGTTGAAAATGAGGCTCAATTTTTATATTCTTAGGCGATCCCTCTGAAATACTTTTCCCAGATAATAAACTATCTGTGTGCCAGATTTCATTAAAATCCGTTCAGCGGTTTTTACGTGATAATTGGGTAATAATTTATATCCCAAAAACTAGACAAGTGTCAAAATAAAGTTTTTGCGCGATGAACACGAAAACAAATGATATAGAATGGTTCTATACAATAAAATTATGTAAGTACATCACTGATATTAGTAAACTCATAAAATATTAAAAGCAATAACGCGTTTCGGAGAGAGCAAAAGGAATTAGTATGATTGCACCCAATTTACTCTGAGTCCATTGAAGTCTTCATTTAAAATATAAGTTCTAATTTTAATATTATAAATTACAACTGTTTAAAAAAATACTGCCTATTGGCATAGATATTGTTAAATCTGTTTAAAAAAAATATTTAGAGAAAGGTCAGAATAATAAAGTTAAACAATCAATAAGTACAAATATTAACACGAAAAAGTGACAAAACAAGAAAATCTTTTATTTTCATAATACTTACGGACAACCGTTGAATGAGTGGTTAGGGTGCTTGCCTTAGCGCTCTGTTCTAAGGTGCCCGGGTTCGATTTCCGGCAGAGTCAACTTTGAAAATGAACTTTTCAAATTTGGCTCTGGTCTGGATCTGGAAAGTAGTGGCAGGGCACACTGCGCTTTGCGGTCATTTGGGTAGCCCGTCTGGCGGCAGTAACCACCCCCTTACAGAAGACCACCGTGAAATAACAGCACGTGTGCTATTGTGTTTCGGTGAGTGAGTAAGTGATGCCAGAGCCCATTTCCCTATCCCCCTCCTAATCCCTTATCCTGAATCCTGCTGTAGTCGGCAGCGCACTTGCAGCAGCTTTGGCGTTGCTTGTGTTATAGACGACGCGACGGTAGCCAGCTACCGTCAGCCTGTTTTCCGATCTAAACATTAAAAAAAATAGCTTTGATATTAATTAAGTATCTTATAACTAGCTGTTAATCGCATGACAATTGATAAGTCTAGAACTAAAGCGCTATTTACACCCTATTATCAAACATGCATATTAATGCTATTATCAAGCAAGCGAAATACTATCATTTAATTCCGAATTAGGTCTATATTGAGTGAGTAGTTTCATGCGTGATTCTCTCATATTTAAAATTTAGTATTAGTATTTAGTTACTAGTAGAATTTTCAAAAATTCCATTACCATAAAAAAATATAATTTATGGACCAACAAAAGGCAGCTCGTAGCATTTCAAAAGAATTACAATTTGACCCATTAAAGCTAGTTTACACACGGTGGCCATTATTATTAATACAAATTCCACGGAATAACTGCTGGAAGCACGCACGCAAAAATACACCCACAATATGGATCACACAATAGGAGAATGACAGAATCGCATCGCAGGCGAGTACATTATGTTAGTATGTTAATTTATATCACAAAAATAAATTATTAACCACCTACCATCAAGTGGACCGGCAGCATGGCTGCCGATCTTGAAATAAAAAAAAAACTTTAATTTTAAAATTGTGATTATTGATTAAATTTCAATTTTAAAATAATTTTAATTCTTAAATTATATTTTTTAAATTTTTTGATCAATGTGCAATTGATCGCAAATCCCAATCAATATTGAACTGCGTACGAAACGTGTATTGGACGAAACGCCCAAATTAGGAATGGACTCTTTAGGAAATGAACGAATTAAGACTAGACTGTTTAGGAAAACTAACGACTTCAATGGTGACAGCTTAGAAAAAGAGACGTTGCAGGAGTGGATGAATTGGGTGCAACAACGTTCCTGCGACCCCGCCCATCTACGGCCGCGCTAGTAAGTTTTTTTTATTTTTATTTATTTACACAAAGAAAAAATACATTGCAGTTTAGGTGTACTATAAACTCAATTAAGTTTCTAGCGTACACCTGAGTTGTTTTCATTGGCAGAAATATAAACAGAATTTTTGTTACAAATACAGACAAAAGTAAAAAGTGAATATTTGTAGGTAGATACAACTTTAACACTAACATACAACAAACCTGCTCGTCCCACTCTAACATGCAGCTAACATATAAGTGCATCCTTGTTGACAACAAGAATGCACAATGCACACTTTCTACGGGTTGTTTTAATTTTATTAATCTATATTATAATAAAATAAACAATTTATAACAATGAGGTATTTCATTTTTGACTTCTTAGTTTTAGTCGTTGGGTTTTAGCCGATACGAGTCCGGTATAACCCACAGCGTCCCCCTTTCGCTGCTGGGTATCCATGATGGATTTCCCAACGTAAAAAAAAGGAGTGGACGAATTAGAAGGGAACAGACAAGTTAGGAAGTGGCCAAAGTCAACCGGAGTGGTAGAAACAGCCTTCATTATATAAATAGGTTATTGGTAGCTAAACGTTAGTGTTATAGAGAAATAGTGTACCAATGTGTAACTGAAAAGTCATGTTAATAATTTTTCAAACATCACCACTGCTTCTTTTATTATAATGTGAGTTGTACCCACTGAATTCTTAAAGTAGGTATCAAAAACTTACCCTGGTTAGTGCGTGATCACGCTAGCAATAAAATAAATATGGGCACCCATAGTTTGTTTGCTTCACTTAGGTAGGTACGTAAGCCCTTGAAACGTTACTATTAAAATGACTAAACGCTGAATATGAAATAAAATATAAGCGAGCAACCATTTATCTACACTAATGCTACTAAATATTATAAAAATGCCAAAGTTTGTATGTTTGTGTGTTTGGATGTTTATTCCTCAATAACGCAAAAACAGCTGGACAGATTTGGATGAAATTTGGCACACAGATAGTTTATTGCTTGGATTAACAGATAGGATACATTTTTTCCTGAAAAAAAAAAGTTAGGTTCCCGAGGGATCGTCAAAACATATAAAAAAAATTCGACGCCATTGTCGTCGACAGCGATAAAGATGTCAGGCCTTTTTCAAACAGATAGGAATTCGCGTGCATCGGCTAGTTTATTATGATAAATTCAAAGGAAATAATATAATTGCTTCAATATTTTTTTAAATATCGCTTGATAATTATGTCCATATTAAGTTATAGACAGAAGATTATACAGACAGAATGTCACATGGGTCTTCGCACTTCCCTTTCGCCAGTGGTTTAATGAAAAATAATGAATCATTTTAACATCAATAGGAAAATTATGATTTTTTATAAAAGGTTTAAGCTGCGTCAACAAATTGTCTTGGTGCGATTCTTAATAAGTGCAGAGTTTAGCATTTACTTAGTTACTCTTTCAAATTTTCGAAAAGTTATATAATTTGGCTTTCGCTTTCGCTAGCTAACTAAGCTGAGCTTATAGAAAAGCTGTATTAAGCTTTACATCGGTCAAAAAGCATCGGTTCGTATATGAAAACTGTCGTTCCTACCTACGAACTGAAGGCATTATTATTATTCCGCAGTCTTTTTCTTTTTTAAGGAAACCCTTCGAACTAGTCTTATGACATCTATTAGATTTTTCATGTATTCGAAAATTTATATCTTCTTCTTTTTTCTATCTTCTTTTTTCTATATATAAAAATGAATCCCGATTTCCCTTGGTCACGGCATCACACGTGAACGGGTAGACCGATTTTAATTCAGTTTTCACTAATGGAAAGAGGGATAAACGGGGAATGTTCGTATATATAAAAAATGCACCACGGGCGAAGCCGGGGGCGGGTCGCTAGTTTAATAATATAATTGAAATAAGTAATATTTTTTTCTATTAGATACATGAAACTGCTAAACTAATAAGTTCACTGAATCAGCAAGCTCACTTCAAACGTATCGCAGCAGTGCGTGTTATGAGCTGATGATGATGAATTTAACTGGAAAAAGATATATTGTCTTGATTTCGATTTGATTGTAAATATACACGAATATTTCACTGTCCAATGTTACCTCGGTGCGGACCTTTCACTAATTCAAATACGATTTAACCGAGGGTTCCATTAGGTACACGGAAACGGATTAAATAAAAATGTATACCATTCATCGAACAATACCAACAAAGTGGTCGCCCCTGTCAGTTTTTCCATTTATTTGTTTGCACAGTTTGAAATACAAACATAACTGAAAACACTTTAGTTGGACAAACGGTAGCGCCGTCCTAGCAATATTCCACGTTCAGCCGTATAAAATGGTCGCCATGGAACTGCGTGTGGCACGCATACCTTGCCTGACGACCTCAAAAATCTATCATTTTACGGCAACAACCAATTTATTTCTATCAAGATTGCTTTTGCCATGATTGTATATAACTTAGGTACCTATAAAATATATGCGTGATTTTATTGCACGAATTCCTATGGGCTTAGTCTCGACAAAAACTTAATTTTGAATGTCATTCCTATGCATCTCTCTTTGGCTCTGCTTTCGTTTATATGCACTGATATCAAACCATCATAGAGTACCGTCAGCCTGTCTGCTGAATCATAAAATTAAAAATATTGTCGAATTAACCATTGCAAGCGCAATCTCTGTTAATAAAAAAGTGAAGAACACACGTGCTGTTCTTTCATGGTGGTATTCTGAAAGGGGTTGGTCACTGCCACCAGCTTTTGACCGCGGAATAATGTGTGGCATGCTACTACTAAACAAAAAAGTAGATCGTGTCCTGGAGTAATATTAAATTTCATTTGGAAAATCTTTTATAGCATGTCACTAATACTCTTTCTTAATTAATTAATTAATTAATTTAAATTTTATTAATTCAATTTCTTCTTTAATGATTCACTTCGCGTTTTCTACAGAATGCGTTCAAAATAATAAGGACTAAAATGCTCATTTAAAAAAAAATTAGAATCGGATGAGAGACGGAGAGCATTGTAATTGCCACTTGTAGCTTTTTAGACAAGTCTATTGCCTAATCAAATTTGAAGACAGGGCATTGATGATAGTACACAAAAGAGAAAAGAATAAAAATAAAATTTTATAAAAATAAATTCTTTATATTACTTATTGAATTTACAAATTAGGAAACAAACGATTTTATCCCTTCAATCACTTACGTGACCATAAAATATTGCATAAAATATAGTAGAAAACGTTACGAATTGAATAAATAGAGAAACCATCTATTCAAAAACTGAATTGTACCTACATCGGCCTGCGCCCGCGCACAATAGTTGAATGAGCATGTCGAACGCGATTTCATTTCCTGCGCTCGTCGACCCGTGCCGCATGCCAATTTCCGGCAGAACTACTCTAGTGTGTTTACTATTATAAAAGTTAATTGAACTATTAAATATTATTCAGGTCATATGTACAAATTTAACCAAATCGTTATATTTTGTTTATTATATTTTAACGACATTCGAATTAATTATTTACATACAAAAAATCTCTTAAAAACTTTGAGATCTAATTTCATCAATTAATACATATTCATTAAATTTTAGTAAATTCTTAATGCTGGATATATTCAAAAAAGCACTCGAGACACATTTTCTGTCAAACTGAAGACGACTTTATTTGTTTAATTTTTATATGTATGTTTATCTTCCAATATATTATATTTATTAATCTATCTTATTAATCTGTGTTATTAATATTTGCTTATATTCAATTTATGTACTAGTATTTAATTATTAGAATGTAAGTTTATGATGACCTTACTATGATTTTTACCACCCACATTGTTTTATTTTTCATATAATTTTCCTTATCCTAAGGTTGCCTGGAAGAAATCGCTATAAAGCGATAAGGCCGCCTTTTGTACTATTACTTGTTTTTTTTTAATTCTTTTTTATGTATACATAGTATTTGGGCTGTTCGATGTTGGGCGCAGCAGAAGATGAATTATATAGCAAGTAATAATAATATATATTAACATATATTTAGTTTTCTATTGTTCTCGCTTGTATGATGTCTACATAGGTTCTGGAAACTAGACTAGTCGTTGCAAAGCCCAAATCTTATAACCCAAATCTTTTCAAGGTTCGAGTGAATAGGCATCTTCTGGGTGAGCTCGCTCTATCGTCGCCGGCCCCGTCCTTCCTACTTCCTACATGGATAGATGCTGGTCAAGAGCAAACCCACCTTTAATAAAAGAAAAAGACTAAATTATATTTAATTTTATTTTTGCTGCCGCTACTCATATTGACAAACTTCATAATAATTTTAACTCGACTGATGGTAGACGTTCACTAAAAGATGTTGACCTTTTGTGTGCACCGTCAGCGTACCATGTACTTCTATCTAGACCATGCACGAAAGCAGTATGGATGGACATATATTCGCCGTTAAAGGATCATTAATGAGAAAATCCATAGGAGACCTAAAATGAACTATTAAGCCCATATAATTAGTAAACGGAACTGGCAGTCGAGAGCTCGCAGCTGTAGAACCTCAACCTGGGGTAGAAATGTTCTCGAGTGGTGGCCATGCACCTGAAGTCCGACGACGACATAGCAAAGCTAAGTAGCCATCGGTGGCTAGTCGTGTGCTTTATCGGTCAACCAGTAGGCGTAAATCGTACTAGCTGGACTCGGCCACGCTTCGTTGCAGCCCATACGGCGGCGTGCGCATAGGGCGCCCGGTACTAGACACTGCTTATATATAATACTATATATATCGTAGCGTGATGTTATATAGCCTATAGCCTTCCTCGATAAATGGACAAAAATAATTTTTCAATTCGAACCAGTAGTTCCTGATATTAGCGCGTTCAAACAAACAAACTCTTCAGCTTTATAATATTAGTATAGATTAATGAGGCTTGCTTACCTATAATTCCCATTTTCTTCTGAATGTTTATGATATGGCATGCCCATTGTTAGATTCACTTCAAGTGAAAGTAGGACAATTAAGTAAAGTGTATTTATGTTAAAATTTAATAATGAGTGTTTGTGTGTTAAAATCCACTACATTTCAAAAAAGGAAACGTCAATGTTAAAAAAGAATTAATTACAAATATTTGGATCGAACGGTCACGGCTTGCGCCCGCGCCGGATTTGAAATCGCAACCGGTCAATTAGATTGCTCTATGGTGCGTTACCTACCGTTATTTATGTATCCGTTGTTAGGACACCATTGTCAGAATAGGCTACTCTAGACTCTAGACGGTTCTAAATACACCCAAAACTCGGTCGGTACTAAAGACCCTAGTCATAAGACGATTTGTTTAATTTTTATACTTTGACGACAAAATTTAACTAACTATAACGTTGCCCTTTTTAATATTTATGAATAACTATTTATTCTTCTAACTGCTTCTAAAAGATTTTTGAAAATTTCAACTCCACGCGAGTCCGGGGCGGGTCGCTAGTAAAGGTATAACTGTAAAAACTAACTGTTCGCCATATCGAAATGTGGAAAAATGTCGACATTATACGCCAACATGCAATGTGAACGACGTTTGTGAGCACGCGAGCCGCGCCCTGTTACACCATTTCACTTGAAATGTTGGAAAAATAGCTGAAAGAAAACAAACTATTGACACAGCAGCGGTCTTGTTTACACTTACACCAACCCAAGGCTGAAAAGTTTCCCTTGCATTACTTAAAATCACTCGCAGAAGCGAATACACTTCAGATAGAGGAACTTTATAGCCTTTGAAAGCTTTAATCCCTGTTGGACCTACACAATTTTGTGTCCTTCAAAACTCGTACACCGTTCATTAAAACAATCTATTTCTCTACACCTCAAAGAAAAATCGTGTGGACTTTTGTAGTAAAGACCGAAGCCGTAAAGAATTAATTTGAAATTGGCAAGGAATTAATTTTAATAATTGCTTAACATTATTTTTTATTACATTATTTGATACTATCAATTGATACATATTTTAAAATCTATTGGCGTCAACAATAACGTGATAGATTGATTACCAATTCCTACCTAAACTTAGAACTAACTTCATTACGTAAAAGAAACCGATCACTGCATATATTGACGAGCCCGTTGGATGAGTGGTTAGGGTGCTTGACTTAACGCTCTGTTCTAAGGTTCCCGGGTTCGATTCCCGGCAGGGTCAACTTTGAAAAATCAACTTTTCAAATTTGGTTCTGGTCTGGATCTGGAAAGTAGTGGCAGGGCACACTGCGTTTCGCAGTCATTTGGACAGCCCGTCTGGCGGCAGTAACCAGCCCCTTACAGAATACCACCGTGAAATAACAGCACGTGTGCTGTTGCGTTTCGGTGAGTGAGTAAGGGATGCCAGAACCCATTTCCCTATCCCCTCCTAATCCCTTTTCCTTAATCCTACTGTAGTCGGCAGCGCACTTGTAGCAGCTTTGGCGTTGCTTGTGTTATAAGAGACGGTAGCTACCTACCATCAAGTGGACCGTCAGCCTGTCTGCCGATCTTAACATAAAAAAAGTGAAGTTCACTTATGTAAATTCCAATTTTTAAATTTCTCCGATATGATAAATTCAAGATAGTGAGTAACTACGTCAGTGTAGATGCAGCGCGACAGTTAGAATGCATTTGTTAATTACTTATCTCTGAAAAATTCTCCCCATGCGTGATGCGGGTGAAAAATACATCAAAATGTCTGCTAGTTTCAAATAAACGTCACATTCCCCTCCACATAGAGTTTTAATAAACGCCATAAACTAATGCACAGTCACGGAAAAATGTAATTTATTATGTTGACGACGGAAATTTGAGGCTTAGTTGTCAACCTGAATCCGTCGTCGTTATAACTACTGTCCTATTATTGTATCGGTTAAGTGAACACCAAATGCGCATTGATAAATATTTATACGTATTAATATTGACGATAATTGATTTCGCACTGATCTAAGAAAATGATTTACTCAAAATCACATACAAAAATTGTCTCGACTATAGTATACGAGCATAAGATGCGTTAAGACTGGACTTAATTTTCAATTATTTCATTAAATATTTTAAGTACTCAGAAACTAAATGATTAGTACAATTAGTACTAACTCTTTCTTTATGGAACCCCACACAAAAGATAGGTGTGTAAATCAATACACATAGGCCAACATTTGTCAATCGGTTATTTGGTTAATTCTATCATAAAATATAAAATAAAAAGTGGGATAGGACAAAGAAGATGAGAAGAGGGTCTCAAATGACTCATTTATTTTCCATAAAAGACTTTACTAACTTTACATTTTATAACAAACGTAATTACGCAAATTAAAAAAAGGTATATATAATCTATACTAATATTATGAGGTTGTATGTTTGTTTGTTGGTCATAATATTTTTTTTATCTATACTAATATTATAAAGCTGAAGAGTTTGTTTGTTGTTTGAACGTGCTAATCTCAGGAACTATGGGTTCCTATTGAAAAATTCTTTTTGTTTTGAATAGTCCATTTATCGAGGAAGGCTATAAGCTATATAACATCACGCTACGATAAATAGTATTATATATAAGCAGTGTACAGTACCGCGCGCCCCATGTGCACGCCGCGCCGCCGCCCGTATGGCATCTTCTGGGTAAGTTCACTCCATCGTCGGCCTCATCTTTACTCCCGGATGTACATATATATTCAGGGCCCATCAGCTTATCGATTATGTTAAGTAACTACATACAAAGAATAGGGTATATGCATATATATTTTTTTTTATTTTTTCAATCTATTGTTTACATCGTCCTAGCATGACAAAAAATATATAAATACTATTTGAAATGTTTCCATTAAATTAAAAAATATATATATTGTAAAACGGAGAATAAATTTAAGATCTGTAATAAAAAAAATTACAAAAATAGAATTTGAGGATGGACATAGGCTGAACTGTCCACGCGGACGAAGCTGCGGGCACCAGCTTTCTAAATATAAAGATCCAACTCTTGGCAATAGTATTTCAGACGTTATATCTTATATTTTTATAATTAATACCTATCCTGAGTTTTTAAGAGGATATGTAAGAAAAAAGTGTTTCTTTGATTGCAATTATCTCAGGATTTGCTTAGCACAGAATTAAAATTTTCTGATATAGGTTATTTGACTACATAATTCAACATTTGTTTAGAGCCAAAACACGATAGCTTAAAATTTTCTCGACAGAAAAAAATTCTAAAGTAACCCCTTTAATTTTAATTTATCACAAATTGTATTTAAACAGTGCCATATTAGACTGATAAAAGTTAGTAAACACAAAGTAAATACAATTCTTTATCATTTGTTTAGACTAAAATATGTTTGTGTGATTTACTTTTTTTTATAATTGATATTTTAACAACGGGCGCTTACGTTATTTGTTTCGAGACGCAAGAGCGCTCTATCTGTTTCTTTTTCGCACGTGGAGAAGCAATAGCGCTTGTAACTGCTTCGTGTTACGCCCAGTTGCTCGTGGCCATAGCCGACGACGGACCTGTGCTTGGCGCTCTTTGCTCCCGATAATAAAGATAAATATTGAAATATATGTGAATAAACTTTATAATAATATTATTAAACTTTATAATTCGTCTTAGGGATAATTTAGTGACTAAAAACATTGAAAGATGGGAAACAAACAAGAATTCCAAAATTATAAGAAAAGAAAGTCGAATTTGAAACGTTTAAAAAAAAATACAAGTAATTTGAGACAAAAGAAAAGGTAAGAACGTTCATTTTTAACAATTTATTACGCTCTATGATTTTTAGTAACAAAATTTGTATCTTTGTTTTGTATGTATTAGAATCACATTTCCCAATATTTGCACCAGATAGCAGCATGAAAGTACTTGGATTTTTATATATGATTTTTTTATTGGTTTTATCACCGAGATTAGAAATCGAATTGCTAACAACATATAATATAAACAAATAAATAAAATTTAACTATCTCTTTGTAATGTCAATATAATAGCTTTTTTTTTAATGCACATACTTATAACAATAATATATTTTTATTTGTTTATCTTTAGATAAGTAAGCGCTTACACATGATAATTTATTCTTTTTTGTAACATTTTTTTACCCATTGCAGATTACTACGCGAAAATAAAATATTATTATGTAATATCAATGCCACGAGCGCAAGGTTCAAGCGAACAAAATCAAGTAGAGTCGCCATTACCTGAGAAACTTCATTCTTTTTCGCCAACATTAGAAAATAATAAAAGGTAAACCGAATTTTATAACGATGAATTCAAACATGTAAACCGTGATAATAATGCAAGGGAATAGACAAACTGTATTACAATTCGAAATATTTTTTCTTCTTGAATTGAATCAATCAGCTAATACTTTTTTAGTATTAATTAATTAATTAATTAATTAATATACCATAAAACCGAATTACCACTACTTATCATTGACATTTTTGTTCTGATATGAAGGAGTCACCTGGGGATTCCCCTCTGTAGCAGATCGGAGAGGGGATTCCCCAAAACCACCCAGGAAAATCCGAGATGTTGAGGATGTTGACCTGGTAAAAAGTCGGCGACGGGATCTCGGAAACTATCAACCCGAGAAGGACCCGGTTTTGCGGAATGTCATAGAGGGTCATCGGGGGTGACCACATCGCGACCCCCCCCCCTCTCCCCCCATACGTTTTTTTTACGCTCCATACAACCGTCCGGATTTTCGAATCCCCGCAGCTCCGAAACGGTGAGAGTTATGGCGGCGGTTACTTTGGCGGATGACCAACGCCCGTGGAAGTCCGTCTTCCGGGACTGTCGCCCTCCCCCCACCTCCTCCCCTTCGGACCCCCTCCGTACAAAATCGCACTCTGTTAGGGATCTTTCGCCGCTGGAGGAGGGCGGCAAAGGTCATCGGAGGGTTGCGAAAGTACGAAGCCTTTCAATTAGTTACCGTCACCCCGCCCTCCGGATCCTCCCCCGCCCCCTCAGGCCCCCCCGATCGGGACTCGGAGGCGGTTCGACTGAAACATCCCGTGTTTGGGCTTTTTCGAATGGGCACGGCGAATGAATTCCGATGGCTCCGACGGGATTTGGATTTAGCTCACTCGACCTCCCCTCCACCTCCCCCTCCATACGAAACCAAACTTCAAAGAGGTTCTTTTATAGAAAAGAGACGGCGGTCGATCCGCCGCAGCGGCGGCGAGGGGTATGTCGGAGCGACGAAAAGTGAAAATTTTGACACCCCCCTCGAACCCCCTCTGCCGTAACTCGGAAACGGCGCGACGCAGCCGGGTCGCGTTTGGGGTCTTCGGAGACGTCTCGGGGAGACGAACTTTTTGGTCGCTACAAAATTTCGAAATTTGCATTTTTGGACTTTTTCGTAAATATCTCTGGAGCGGTGCGTCGCAGACCGCCCGTGTCGGTGCTCATTTGAGAGGTCTCGGGGAGATGGATTTTTTGCAATAGACCAAATGTCACAATTTGACAGTCACTGTCTATTCGGTAGACCGTCGGTGACCGTAGCGGGCAGACACCCCGTGTTGGGTATCATTTGAATGGTCTCAACGAGGACGATCCATTGACACCATTGCTCTCCCCCCTCTCCCCCCTTCGGACCTCCTCTATGCAAAAAACACACATCAAAGAGATTCTTTCGCCGACGAAGGGACGGCGGTCGATCCGTCGCGGAGTGGTCCGGAGCGGCGGCACGGGGTCTGCCCGAACAAAGTAAAAGTGAAAATTTTGAACCCCCCTCGAACCCCTCCGGTCGTAACTCGGAAACGGCGCAATGCATCAGGGGTGTGTTTGGGGTCGTCGAAGAAGTCTCGGGGAGACGAATTTTTTAGTGGAGACGAAATTTCGAAATTTACATTTTTAACTTTTTTTGAAAATATCTCAGGAGCGGTGCGTCGCAACCTCCCGTGTTGGTACTCATTTAAGAGGTCGCGGTGAGACGGATTTTTTTAGCATAGGCATTTTGTTTCGTTACTTGTGTTATAAAGTAACTATTGCTACCTACCATCAAGATCAATACCATCAAGAATTATAAAAAAATAATGTCAATCTGAAGTTAGTAAGGAATAAAAAATTGTAAAGTAAAAGATAAAAATGAAATTGGAATGTTTAAATTATGCTCACTACTTTCTAATCATTTAAATCTGTTTAAAGAATATTAGATTTAAAAGAATTATTTTGTTACAGTTTTAGTAAGTATCATGTAAATGCATAAAATAAAAGTATCAATTTATAGTTAAAAATAAAACATTCCAACAACATAGGTATTAGTTTATTATTCTTGCTGTAATAATTAATGAAATAGAAATTTTAATATCAAATTTTTCTACTAAATAAAAATACGAAATATAATATGTGAATAAGAATATATACATATAATAAGCATATATAACATTTTGTATTTTTTTTAATTCTTTCATACTTATTAGACCCTTAGTAGACCCACCATGTTGGTACTTATGTAAGAAGAGGTCTCGGGGAGAGGAATTTTTTGGTCACGACGAAATTTCAAATTTCACATTTTTGGACTTTCTCGGAAATAGTAGC
This sequence comes from Bembecia ichneumoniformis, assembly GCA_910589475.2. Taxonomy (NCBI): domain Eukaryota; kingdom Metazoa; phylum Arthropoda; class Insecta; order Lepidoptera; family Sesiidae; genus Bembecia; species Bembecia ichneumoniformis. The sequence goes on from OU342531.1 coordinate 3,204,498, forward strand.
AGGTAGACCCACCGTGTTGGTACTCATATAAGAGGTCTCCGGGAGACGAATTTTTTGCAATAGACCAAATATCACAATTTGACATTTGCGGTCTACTCGGTAGACCGTCGGTAACTGTTGCGAGTAGACCCCCCGTGTTGGGTATCGTTTGAAAGGTCTCAACGAGGACAATCCATTGACACCCTCTCCCCCCTCTTCCCCTCCCCACCCCCGAAAGGGCTATCCCCCCGCGGGCTGCGCAGCCCGCGGCAACGAGCGGAAGCTAGTTTGTATATGAAGTCGGTTTCATTTGTTCTATTTTTCTAGACTAGTAGGGGCCGAATTCTGATGTATTAATTCTTATTTGTACTTCCATCGATTTACGCTAACTTTTTTTTTTTTTCAGTAATCCGTGTTCGAGTACTCGAACCATTGAATCACCTATTCATCAGGAATCGGACAAAGTATTGACAGAATTACAAAATGCTGCAGATATTTTCATAAGAGTAATTCCATGTAAGCACTTGTGTAAACTCATTTCAGTAACAATCGGCTAAAATTTAGCAGTGAAAGTTGAAACTACATTTATATGGTCTATTGCTCAAAGAATTCTCAAATTCAATACTACAAAGTAATAGCATAGTACACCCAGAATAGTAGTTCATCTCAGGCATGTCGGCGAGTTATTAGCCTACTTATTACTTGTCACTTTATTTTTTAGTTAAATATTATTTGTGTATTATGAGTAGCACTGAATTTTTATATATACCTATATTTTTTATATTATTATAATGAAATGTTTTACTAATTCATAAATGAGGTATAAATAAAAGTCCTTTTAATTTTTATGTATATGGCATTTATTAAAAACTTACAAAATTGAAATAGAAAAAAATTAAAAAAATATCAAATGGAGAACACAAACACATCCAAATATTACTATAAAAATTCAATAAATCAATAAATCGGGCCAGGATTTCCAAAGTTATAGCGTTGTAAAATTTCACCGCTTTTTAAAATTTGCCTTCATTGGCGCACCACCGCGATGACGTCATACACCTACAGTCCTTGTCCGATTGCAAGTAATGCTGAGTGTTTATTTTCATAAAATTTGATTGTTGTAGTTTGTAGTTATTATTTTAAGTGTTTGTGTTAGCAATTACTTTAAATATTATTGTTATTAAATAAACATAGTGATGGAAGAGAGTTTTGTAAAAGGACAGTCGGACCTACCAAAAGTCGACATTTTTATGGTTGCGCGATATTTGTCTGAGAATGGTGATTATGTAGCCGCTGAAATGCGAGGAATAAAACTGAATAAGTAAGTAAATGTGTAACTTCTCATGTACTTATGTTAGTATTTCAATCAAGTTTTATTAAAAGGCAACTGTTTGTTTTTGTCGAGTGTCAAATGGCAGGGGGACAAACATTTTCTTAATTTCATTTTTAAATATTGCCTTTTTTATTAAGTACAAAACCAAAAAGTTCATTTCATCCTTTATAGCAAATAAACTGAGTGATGTTATTTAGTTTGGGTGTGATCAATGTAAAGGATGTATTAAGCATTTAAAGTATTGTGTATCTTTTATGTAAATTTTTTTTTATAAAATTTATTATATATATACACATTAGTTTCTTTTTTAAAACAAAAAGTCATCTCCAAGACCAACTCAACCCTAGGTGCGTGTCGAGGCGCGCGCGCCACTCGCGAGGACATTGGCCTGCACCCTGCACATTCAACTACAGTTTTAGGTTAGGTGTCTATTTCTTAAAAGAAACACTTTTGGATGTACGTCGAAATGATCTTCATAACAATGCACGTAACTAGAGGCTTTAAGAGGATCTGCTCTTTTCACAACTTTTAACCACTTTTTCCGAATATTACCGCCTGGTACATAAAAAAAAAACAATTTTCGGGGTGATTTTACACTGGAGTTGGTACACATAGGCACAATACAATATTTTTTAACCTTTTTAGTGATCCAATATAAATTTTTTTTATTAAATTTATAGCGAGACTGCGAGCGCAACGAGCTAAAGTATGAAGGTATGTTATGTAGAGTCAGGGAGTGACGTCATACGTTAGCGCGGTCGCTTGTCGGATTTTGCCGCGGAAGCCGTTCTTTAAGGTTTAATATCTCAGTCATTTTTGAAGATAGGAAAACAATAAAAACAGATTATTTTTTCTCGAGTTACAGGTAACTGTTATTTTATTACTGTTTTATGATAAATATAATTGTCAGCTATTATTTTGATGATGAGCTTATACCATCAGTTAACTTGTGTATATACCATATTTACGCTAGGCAAGCATAGATTTAATTACTTTTCTTGTAATATTATTTTTAAAGAAAGCTTTCGTTGAAAACAATCATTCCGAGAACGTTTTTGTAAAGTTTGTATAAAATTCAACAATAACTTTAATATTTCTTTTTTACACTTTACAATAAAGGACTATGTAGTTAATATTATGAAATTAAAACATTTTAATAAAGTTGCAAATAAAAGCGTTTTGAAGCAAAATACCGCAACAAACGAAGCTATGTAACTATCTCTATGTATTCAATTATGTAAATATGAAAATATGGCAGACCTGCATATAAATAAATTAGCTGAAGTTATAAAAAGTTTCTCTTTTTTAAATATTCCCATGGAGTTTGTTTAAATACTAAAAATTTGATGTATTTTCTGTGATTTTAGTGATGTTCCCGGAAATGATGAGTTGTTCACGAAATGATGCGTGTGTTGCCTGAATGAGGATGTGAATGCATTTTAGGGTTTATTATAATAAAATCAAATGTTTACAAGTTATTGTTATTTAGTTATTTGGCATAAGGTTTATTCTAAACATAAATGTAACTTTACTTAGCTTAAATCACTTCTTTACAGTCTTTTGATGATGTACCCTGCCAAGTACAATTCTTTATAATCACATTAAACTTTATGTTGATGGTGATAATGAAACCATTAATAACATGTAATAGTTCTAGTAAAATTGTAAGTAACATTTTAAACAAAAACAAGTTTTCTTAATTACATTAATAGAACACAAGAATATGTGAAAAGATAAACATTAAAAATTTTCGAAAACTTCAATATCAGTATCGAAGTAATAATACTCTCGATTTCTTTCTCTTTTCAGTAATGGCGTAGGAATGATATTAATTATTTGCTCGAATGCAATATATGATACATAGTTTGACACTAACTTAAATTTTTTGGCACTGTTACGCGCTGAACTCAAGAAAGTTACTAGGATTTATCCATCATCTTCATCGACACCTGTCTGACAGATGGCAACATAATATCTGTAATTGATATTTTTCTTTTGAGTAGGTACTTTAATTAATAAAAATGTTCCAGTGGATATTAAATTAGGATGTAGGTTTTCCTTGCCTTGACTGTAAGATGTACCAGCTTCTAAAACAATCTCACGAACTTTAGCATCAGACTTTAGAATCGACGTATTGGTCGTCCTCTCTTTTGGCAAAAACTTTTTGGTCATATAAAGCAACTTGTACTCCTTACTATATCTCTCCACTAACACATTTTTGGAAGGCTTCCCTGTCTTTGGAATTTTTTTTCAAACTATCAGCTTTTTCTTGTAATTGTGTTATAAGAACTTCGTTAAATAATAGATTCTTGCGTACTTCAGAAGGTACGTCGATGTTTTTAATCAGTGCGTTAACTTTGCTGTTAGGAGTAATAGGTATTCGAGCTTTCTCCTGTACTTTTTTTCTTTTCATTTTAGTCTTTTAATTAAAGTTTTATATTTACGTTTAATTTTAGCGATTGTTTTTTCCTGTTGTTTTATTTTACGGTATGCTTTAGCTCTATCTTTCCGCACAATTTTTCTTCCTACTGTTTTCCTCACTGAAGGTGTTGCAGATATATCATCATCGGAATGTGGCGGTGTATTTATTATTATATTTGATAATTCCTTCTTCTTTTCTGTGTATTTTTTTTACGCTTCTTTCCATTTTTTTCTCTGCTTTCGCTTTTCTCTCTCGGTCTTCTAAGCAATGTTCTTAACTTTCTTTTCAGCTTTTTTCCTGATAATATGCTCTATCTTTAGCCCTTTTAACCTCTCTGTTCATCTGTCATCTTATCTAAATATTTTCTTTTTCTGGCATTAGTTTTTTCTCTTTCGCGCAAATAGGATGAACTATTTTTGTTAAGTTGCTTTTTCGGACATTTTGTTCTTTTTCCAGCTTCTTGAGACTCCATATTGCTAAAAAATTAAACATTTAATTAAAAACTGTATTTAACACAACATACACTAAATTTAATAATGAATAGTAATAGCAGATTGCAATTTAGTAACTAAACAGTCATTTCGGAAACGTCATCATCATTTCGATAACGCTCCGTCATGTCCGGTAACGTTCTCGAAATGACCGTTCCCGAAATGACTTTTTCAAATTAAAGCGGCTATTTTTACAGCAGCCATCTTTGACATCATGTCTGGCTTGGTTAATGTAAAATATTTGAGGTTATAATTTCTTTTAAACACTATAAAACGTAGTGTTTTTCAATATTCCAAGGTAATAAATGCATTCCCGGTATGACGACTTATTGATGTACGCACTGTAAATAATGAATCGAAAGATACTTACTACTTATTTTTATTTTATCGGCGAATAGTTCTCATAACAGCCACTTTGTTTACATCTTCCCCTACAACTGTGCCATAGACACCTAGAGGCTGCGTTCAATAATATATTTTTTTTCGTCGATTAAAACTGCGTTCACTGAAATGATGCTTACATTGTCGGACATAATATTTCGACTTTTTTTTCTTCAATTTCTTTTTATTTTTTATTAATGTTTACCATAACGTGATATCAGATAAAATTGAGGGCCAATAAGTAATGAAAACCGTTAAATTTATTTTATTTTATGTTGATTCCCAGAGTTTGTTTCTAAGAAATGTTACTTAGGACGCGTTCTCGAAATGACTTTTTGTACTTATTTCTTTAAATAATTTTGAATATGTTTAACTTTTGAAGTATGTTGTGTGATATATAGTCAATGTGAACACATTTAAATATTTACAAACATTAATTTATTAAAAAATATATGAATTTAATCATTTATTTACTGGCGAAGGTGATTTGCCACCTTGGTGATTTTGACCCACCTATTTTGTAGATATCCTGAAAAAAAAAACATTGGTGTTCTCCATTGCACTAAAAAATAAAGCGGCGGCGGCGGGCGCGAATGTGCCGGGAGCGAGCGGATGCGCAATTACTTGTACGCGCGTGACAAGAAAATTTAAAACATTAAATGTTATAATTATAATACATATATGTGTAAACATTACAAACTTATATTGTCAACGCCAACAAAGAAGTGTGATAAATAAAAATGTGGGTAGATTGATAATTAGTACTGGCAATAAAAGCTGGTGTTCAATCACGGACGGGGCAACATTCTAAAGTTACATTAGCCACTCTATATACCTACTATTTTAGATATTTTGGATAAAATAATGTATTGTGTTGTGTGTTATTTCTAATATCTGCCAATTATATTGTTCTAATTTGTTGTTTAAATTACTGTAATCATTATATTCAAAATATATTCAGATTTATAAATGGATTTTGATTAGAAATACAAAAATGGTTAAAATTACAGACTAAGAATGAGATTGCTAGTGATTAAAATTGATAATAATTAAGTGTAATAATAGTGTTAATAATTAAAATTAATATTAATAAGATTTTAGTCAAAAAATTCAAAAACAAACATTCTCAAATTTTTTTCACTTAATTTAAAAAAAAAAGATTTTTTCACTTAATTGTTTTGGCAACTGGATTATTATTTATTATTATTAGAGTTACATATTGTATAATAATAGCAAAACATGTACACTATTAAGGCGTAGCAAATTTAGCTGTACCTAATAAAAAGTACTACAAATAAATAAATATTAAAGCGCGATGCGACTCAATGAATTCTTTGTTTTACTTTTACACACAGAATGCCGTCTTGTGTTGAGGGGAGCGGGGCGCATCGATCTGGACTCCGCCCCGGCGGGCGGAGACATTTTTTTCATTTTTATTTTGTGTATCACCTTAACATCGTAGATACTGCGCGCCCTGTAGTTCATCCTGAGAGACCGGATGCGGATAGAAACTTTACCATGCAGACGCTCAAACTTTAGAGAAATCTCCCTTCTGAGGTGTTTTCGCCGAGCTACAATATGGGCTTCTTTAAAGTTTCCGCAGGTTCGCACCTCAATTCCCCCCGGAGTTGCTTGTGGAATAAAAAAAATCCTGTCCAAGGGACATTTCGTTTCGAGGTTTTTAAAAAAAAATTTTTCGCTTGATCACAAATTTGAGTTTCTTCTCTTAACTGATTTGTTCACACTTTCGTAGATAGATAGCAGAATTTTCTCGGTGTAATCTAGATAGATTTTATCCTGGAAACATTTAGAACGTTTACATAAAAATAAAAAGAAAGAACAAAGACTGAATGTAACCCCCTTAATTATATTTATTTTGTAGTTATACAAGTATACCTAAAAGTCATTAAACAAAAATTCATATCACCGTTCGACTATATCGCTTTGCGTTAAGGTGTATATTCATTTGACTAACACCATCGACTTTGTTATTATGATCTGTCGCACCTTTATTTGATTTTCCGTCAATTTACCCAAGTTTTTACTCCGGTGAGGAAATGCGCAGGCAAATACATGCTAATGTGTTTTTCTATTTACGCAATCGTTTCAGTGTGGGTATCAACTATCCGCATTGCCGTTTAAGGCTCTTTCTTTCATATTTTACGGTCGTTTCACTTTTAAAAGTTATTTATTAAATATAAATCGAGTCCAATAATTGTCCTTTCTGATCGAAAATTATTTAGATATTCATTTTTATGTATTATTTCTGTGGAAGATTAAAATTATTATTTTAATGTAATTTTACTGCCATTATTATTATGTAACTATAACAGCTGCAATAGCTCGGTTGCCGGAATGGAGGACGCAAGTTCGGAACCCGGTGGGATGTTTGATTGTTTTTTGATTTCTTGTGTGGATTAGAAATAATGATCCTGTACTCTAATTGTAAAGAAAACATTACAAGTGAACCTGCATATCTTCAAAATATGAGCGATGTTTGCTGCTGCTACCAATCAGCAGCAGCTCACATTGGGCAGAAGCCTATCTTGAGTATTTTTATTACTTGAAGTAATATACGAGCCTGCAACTTCGTACCTACGTGTGGTATTCGGTATAGCGCGTAACTTTTTTGTTTGCCAACCGATTGAGAAGAAACAAATACTAAATGTTACGGGAAGCTTGCACAATAGTGAAAGCAGCATTCAAATCGGTTAAGCCGTTTCAGAGATTAGCGTGCATAAATAAACACACAAACAGATAAAAAATTTAAAAATTTTTTTTGACCTCGGTAACATGAGTACAACGTGTACAAATTGTTTTTAAAAATATTTAATGTACGTATTTATCATGTATGTATTTATTTAATGTAGGAGCCGTGTGGCTCCTTTACGATTTTATTATATGTTAGATTACATATTTTATGCTGATAATGAGTGAGTAAACAAACAATTAAACAAATAATTGATTTTAGCGTTTAATGTTAAACTAATCCTTACAATATAAAACAAAGTTATCACCAGGGGCTGTCCGTATGTATGTTCGCGATAATCTCAAAAACTACTGAACGGATTTTCATGCGGTTTTAATCTATCAATAGAGTGATTCCTAAGGAATCAATAGGTGTATAATCTATAGGTATGTTTACAAATTGGAGTATACTATGCACAAATCTATCACCAAGTTGTATCCAAATCCGACAGATGTCGCCGCTTCACCTAATTCTATTTTAGTGTAATAGATGGCGTCATAAATAGTGTTATAGCGCCAGCTAGTTAACTATACAATTATCATACAATTATCTTTTCAGTTTAGTCACTATATTCAGATTTTCAGGATTTTTGACGAGCGCTCGGATGAGTGGTTGGGGGGCTTGTATGCCTCAGCGCACTGTTCTAGCGTTCTCGGGTTCGATTCCCGGCATGGTCAACTTGGAAATTAACTTTTCAAAATTCGCAGGGTACCCTGCGAAACGCAGTGTATCTTAAATCCTACTGTCGTCGGCAACTCACTGCAGCACCTGTGACTTTGCTTGTGTTATAGGCGACGGTAGCCACCTACCATCAGGTGGACCGTCAGCCTGCCTGCCTACCTTATCATAAAATATAAAAATAAAATTCCTGCTGACGTTATAAATGTGAAAAATTGTTTTCCCGTCAAATCTACTTAACAGATTTTGATAAAACTTAGGTACAATTTATAAAGATACACGGATAAAGTTTGATTAAATTGATAATTTATTTTTTATAATATATATTATAGAAAGATTGGAAGGTACTCACCGAAATAAGAGTAGTATCCATCGACCGACGAAGACGAATGAATATACTTTAATATATCTTGTAAAGTGTAAAAGTCTCTTATGCTTAAGTAAATATAAAGATATTGTAGAACGCAATTTAGTAAATTTTGAAAAAATATTTAAAAATTTTCACGTATAAGATAAGGGTTACTTTAACCTAGAGGCACAATAATGATATGTATTTTTTCAGTTTAATTCGTTTAAAAGCTAAGTCATTAAGAACGCCTTTATGTACCACTTGTCTGGTATTGCATTTCAGAAACGCATCAGTCCATCATAACGATATGCACGACGATTTTCCACTAACAGTTCAATGTCTTTGGTTTCTTTAGCATTTTTATACACAAGTCCAGTTGAACGCTGCCCATTTTGTCCATGCACAAAAAATTCTTTAGGTTATGGCGGCTTAGATTTTAACTTAGCGAACTTAACACAAATTACAAGAAGTAAAACACTGAACTATTTGATTAAGTACACAAGAATCGATAGTCTTTTAATTTAATTAATAAAAGATGTTTTTGGTTGTTTCGTTATGACTTTGCAAGCGTAGCTTCCTTGATGTAGAAATGCCAGAGTTGTCAAAGCCCGCACATGCGCAAAGCCGACGCTTTGACAACCCGCGTACATAGACGTCGATAAAGCAGTACCTTTTCAGTGACAGTGTTTAAATATTAAAAGAGGTTTCGCATAGAACTCTACTTCCCAGGTGATAAGTCAGGCCGTTAAATTCAGACTCGCCAAAACTCACTACGCCCCAAATTTTATGTACCCAACAGAGTCTGGAGTTTCTTTCTGTCGGATCCTCTCATATCAAAATTCTTCTTACCTGATGAACTTTTTTAAACAATACTAATTGTTAGTCGAAATAGAAAAAAGTTTAGACGAGATCACAGGAGACCGAAGAGCTGGCAGCTACCTCGGAGAAAGAATTAGTCTAGCTAGTCAAGGGGGGAACGCTGCCAGTATCTTCGGAACCTTGCCTAAAGGGACTCCTTTTAATAATATATTTTAGTTATTATATTAAAATTAGGACTGTACTAAACTGTAATTAAATGTATTTATAAAGATGAAAATATAATATAATTTTACATATAACAGTTTAATTATAAGTTCCAATACTAATTTACACATTAGAACTCAGGAGTGTATAGAAGTAGAGGAGAAAAGAAAAGGCAGATCCCAATTTTTATATTAGGATTACTTTACGGGGCCATTTCTTTTACTTTATTATTGTTCAATTTCGATCATAACTCTCTTGAATATATCGTAATCCTAATCTAATAATATTATTAAATGCGAGTTTGAATGTATGTATGTATGTTTGTTCCTCAATAACGGCTAAACGGATTTAGATGAAAAACAATACACACAGGTGGTTATGGTTTATTGCCTGTATTAATATATAAAATTTAATTTTTTATCCTGGAAAAATATTAGGTTCCCGACGGATAGTTTAAAAGTATAAAAAAATAGGCGCCACTGTCGCAATGGCGTCGCATAGCTATAAAAATGTCAGGCGTTATAATAACTCATATATTTTCATATTTCAACGCGTACGAAGTCGCGAGCACAGCTAGTAAAAAATATATGTCAACGAGGGAAGTTATAATATGTACATTTGATGGCGACGCCTTTACAGCACGGATTCTCTCGTGATAAATTTATACTTTTGGTTTTTGTAGAATCTATCTTTTTTATGAAAAATAATAGTTCAAATATTGTAAATAGAATATGTAGAAAAAATGTACATAAATTAATTTATAACTAGCTTTAGCTCGCGACTTCGTCCGCGTATCTTTAGAAATTATTACTGGCTGATAATGTAGCTTTCTATAGGTAAAAGCTTTCTTTAGGTTCTATAGGTTAAAATTGGTCCTGTAGTCTTTGAGTTTATTCATTACAAACATAAAATTGTATGGAGGGGGTAAAGGGAGGAGATGGGGAGAAGTGTGAGTAGCCTATGTTTTTCGCTGATAATGTAACTTTCTATAGGTGAAAGAATTTTTAAAATCAGTCCTGTAGTCTTTGTTTACAGTTTACCTCTAATTACTTAAATTATTATATGTAGTTGTAACTATTTACTACATTTTGAGTAATATTTGGTATAGCGGCTCCGTTGTCAAGGCCCAGCAGTTTCTCTGCCGATTGTAGTCTTTGAGTTTATTAATTACAAACATACATACAAATCTTTTCTCTTTATAATATTAGTTTATAATAAAATCTGTGAGCGCAACACTTCTCATAATGAGTAGTTAGATCTGTAAAACCTATTGTCGAATATTGCCTACATATTATGAAGGCTGCTAGTAGTACACAAGCTTTATTATTTTGTTCACGAGTAAATAAAAAAATATTGTTCTGAACTGCACATACGACCAGTTAACATTAGTTCTAGATTGCTATAAAAAATGTGTTTCAATTAATCTAATGTTTTAATATGTTTAATCTATTTACTTCAAAGTTCCAAAACTCGGGACAAGATCAAGAGACACATTTTACATTCCCTACTGTCGAACTAATCATGCTAAGAATTCCTTCCTACATCGTTCCAAATATCACTATAATATTAAGGTTCTAAATGATATCGACATATTCTCAATTAATTTAACATCATTCAAAAAGAAAGTTGGCGAATTACTTTTAAAAAAAATAGTTATTTAATTTTTTTTATTTTATTTTTTTTCTTTCAATATATATCACTACATACCATTCTAATTTCCTTTTCTTATCTTAGTTATCTCTTTAATGAAATTATGGTTCTTTAGGCCTGTTTGTACTTTATTATAATGCATAATTTAGTTTTATATAATGGCTGTATGTAACCTAAATTAAATAAATAAATAAATATGTCTTAATTTTTTGCACTTGAAAAAATATCTATTTACACTCTTTGCTGATTCCAGTTGTCTATAAGTTTTCTTTATAAACATCATCATGATCACCATCATCTCAGCCGTAGGACGTCCACTGCTGTTTTTCCAGGAAATTAGACGTCCTCTCTAATTTTCCAGTAGGCCGATCAGAAGCAGCCTGGATCCACCCTCGATCCGCGGTCCTTATTATATCTGTCCACCTTGTGGGTGTACGTCCTACGCTGCGCGTGCATGTCCGTGGCCTCCACTCGAGAATCTTCCGGCCCAAACTGCCGTCTGCTCTCCGTACTTTGTGTCCTGTCCATTGCCATTTCAACTTACTAATCCGCTGGGTCATGTCGTTCCTCTACGAATCTCCTCATTCCTGAGTATAGCCCTCTCCATAGCTTGTGGACCGACGTTAAGCTTTCTTACGAGGCCCATAGTTAGCGACCACGTATCAGTGCCATATGTCATCACTGGCAACACAAATGCAACTAAGTTTTGGTAGCCTTGTATCGGAAAATTGTATTGAATTGAAGCTGAATGATATGTCTTCGATGAGTATTTTTTTGGTAGTATGTGTGGTTGACGGTATTGTAATGGACAATACATATAAAAATACTAACCAATGTTGTAAATCACTAAATACCTTGGCGTACACATGTCATATTAGTCTAAGAATGTTAATTGTACATATAGTAACCTCAGTAACAAACGTATATTTTTCCTTCTGTCAGTCGATTTCAATTACCGCATTTCCTAATGGGGCGGATCCTCTATAACGGCCATGATATAAATCGAAGGAAATCAGAGGTCAGTTCTCAAAACAATGCTGAAGAAAAACTTTAGGTAGCCAACAACAGAATTATATAAAACTAGGGCCCGTCTTCGCTTCGCACGAATCCAATTGTGTTTTTAATTAATAAAATAAATAAATAAAAAATCCTTTATTGCTGATTTTCATTCTTACTTAAAATTAATGCCTAAACGAAATTTATTTTAAATTATTATTTTTATTATTATTTTATTGATCGGCAAACTTTATGCTATTTAGCTTGTCTCCCGACAAAGACCTCCTCTAAAGGTTTCCACATAGCTCTGTCCTTTGCTGTACGAGTCCACATTGGAGCAGCTACTTTTACAATATCATCTTCCCATCTTTTAGTCTGTCTACCTCTGTTCCTTCCATTATCTCGTGGGTGCCATTCTGTCGCTATTCTAGACCATTTTTCACTTTTCTCTCTCATCATAATTATGTCCTGTCCACTGCCATTTCAATTGTTTATAAGTGGTATATTCATTCTTTGAAATTAGTACTACTTTTTATGTTTTTGTACTACTTTTAACTCCTAAAGTTCTCCTCTCTATTCCATTCTGAGAAGTTTTTATTTTATTTGCTAGTTGTTTCTGTTTGAGACCCGTATAATAAACATGACAGAATACATCTATTTTTTTATATGTATATTACATTTTTATTATATATATACATATATATGTATACTTAAAACTTCCGTGAAAAAATATCTATCTAACCGATAGTTAAAATCGCATCAAAATCCATAGCGTGGTTTAGGAAGAGTTAGAGGATTTACAGACAGACAGATACGCAAACGTGGGCAGCGACTTCAATCTATACTAATATTATAAAGCTGAAGAGTTTGTTTGTTTGTTTGAACGCGCTAATCTCAGGACCTATTGATTCGAATTGAAAAATTCTTTTTGTTTAGTCGATAAAGTCCATTTATCGAGGAAGGCTATAGGCTATATAACATCACGCTACGATCAATAGTATTATATATAAGCAGTAACCATTACCGGGCGCACCACGCGCACCGCCGCCGCCGCCGTATGGGCCGCAGCGAAGCGTGGCCGAGTTCAGCTAGTTTGTACTATGTGAGGAAGAGAAAGGTGCTGATGAACGTTCGAAAACTGAAGCCTGGGCTTTCGTTAAGGACATTGGTCACACTCTACGTGTTAGGGGTGACGATCCTCGCTCAGCATCCTTCCTGGTGCATACAGGATAGGATATGCTATATGCTACACAGCGCGGCAATGCCGCGAGCGTCGGGCACCTTCGCACCGGGAACGAAAGCGGGCGGGATATTTTAATATTACTTTTAGATTTTAAGTTTGTTAATGTCAAAGTACTCTATTTTTTTTTTGTTAACCAGTTGCATTATTATTATTATATTTAGAAAATTATGTATTATTAATTTCATATATTGTAGAAAATTTACTTCAAACCTAAAAACTTAATCCCTCTCTTATCATATATTTTGACAGCCGCAATCTATCTTCATTAAATTAATGTGTTTTACTTATTTTAAATGTGTTTTTCGTATGTTATACTTCTTTTTTGTTAATAAAAATATATAATTTTCATCTTCCTGCATTAAATATTATTTTCTTAGTATTTTAATGCAAATTCAATTTATGAAACATTAGATAAGACTTGAGTTATATGTATCCATACTAATATTATAAATGTGAAAGAGTGAAAGTAACTCTGTCTGTAACCTTTTCACGCCTAAACCTTTGAACCGATCATCATGAAATTTTGCATAAACTTTGTATACACGTTATCAGAGATGCAGGAAAGGACATAGGGTACCTTTCATCAAGAAAAAGGTACTGTTCCCGAGGGACAGAGACGAAGTCGCGACGAAACGCTAGTAAATTATATACCTACCTAACAAAGGTAATATTCGAAGAACGTTTGACTTTTAACAAACACGCAACGTAAAAAGGGCAATGGCTCTGAATAGTCCTTGTATTTTTCACCGTATAAATATTTTCTTATTTACCTTTTTAATGAAGAGAAATAATGGTAAGTTTAGTGCGAGTCACGCTATAACTAGAGCAAGATAAAATTTAAATTTTATCACACGAATGTTTTTATATTAAGTTAGCGTGATTTTAACACTTTTGTAGTAAAAATAATATTTAATCCGCTAACCAAACACCTTTTAAACTGTTAGAAATTATTTTATTTTGTATATTATGTCGTTATATTACAATATATATTATAATATATCTATATATTATAGTTATATTAGGTATATATAGTTATATTATAGTTATACTAGCTGAGCCCGCAACTTCGCACGCGTGGTATTCGATATAGCGCGTAACTTTTTTGTTTGTAAATCGATTGGAATGAAACAAAACTAAATGTAACGGGAGGCTTGCTACAATACATCAGTGAAAACCGCATTTAAATCGGTTAAGCGGTTTCTGAGATTAGCGTGCACAAATCCTGATTTCTCTCGTTTAAAAATCATTAAAAATACAGTCCACTTTTTTCCATCGAAGATATTCGATAACATATTTCGTGTGACCACATACCTACCTATGTACATTTAAATGAAACAGCTATTGAAACAGTGGGGCAAAGCTAGTCTAATATTTAAATAATTGCAGTTTTTACATGCGAAGAAAGAAGTGTAGCAAGCGGGGTTGCGATGCACTTACGCGGGAGTGGTTTCCATAATAGGGAGACAGTCATTAGATGACTTTCAACCCTAATAGTAGATGTAACCCAATGGGGGTAGGCTTCGCATAGATGCAAACCCTTCTCATATATCGCTCTTTCCATTAGTGGAAACCGCATCAAAATCAGTTTGGTGTTTTAGAAGAAGTTAGAGGAGAAATAGACGAAGGCGAGCAGCGACTTTATTTTTTAACACTAGCCATGGATGCATTTTTTTTTTGAAAATTCTATACACATTAATTACTTCTTTTATCGCTCTTTCCATTAGTGAAAACCGTATCATAATCTGTCGGGAGGTTTAGGAAGTAACAATGAATTTACTTTATAATATGACAAATCGCTTTTGGATTAGTTTACTGCTGTTCCCGTTGTGCATATAAACACAAAAAGCGTAACTGAAGCACATGAAACTGTACGAGAAGTGGCAGGTTACGTATTGCCAAACAAACCCGACCCAAAGCCCCAGAACAATTTACATTTATTTAAATATTGAAGAATAAGCATGTCGGTAATGTTCCAGATAAAATGGATTTTGGTGGTCTCCGTCCGGTCGTAGGGATTACGGCCTGTTCTACTTTCTTCATTGTTTAAAAAATCCTTTTTTCTCTTTTTAAGTAATATTAACTTTGTTAATACTGAAATTCATTGAAATTTATGAAATAATTCGTGTAATAATTTCAGATTGCAGAAGAATTTTTTTAAATGCATATCTACGACTACTATAGGTATTAATTCGGACCAAGCGCTTTAAAACATCTTTTGTGATGCGCACTGCTAAGGATTGGAACTCCCTGCCGGCGTCTGTATTTCCGAGCTCATATAACCCAAATCTTTTCAAGGTTCGAGTGAATAGGCATCTTCTGGGTGAGCTCGCTCCATCTTCGGCCTCATCCTTCCTATATGGATAGATGCTGGTCAAGAGCAAACCCATCTGTAGTAAAAAAAAAAATTGCCAATTTTTCAATAATTGGATTTAAAATGTTTAAACTTATTTACTGATCAATTTTAAGCTATATTTCTTTTGTTTTGCTTAAATAATATAATAATCGGATAACAATGATAAAACTCAAAAAGATCACATTCAAATTTTGCCGCCTAATCACCCATACGTGGTCTGTATGACGTCATAGTATTCAAACAAAACAAAGAATTTAGTTAATTATATGTCGTAACTTCAAGACGAACACAAATAAAATAAATGGACTTTTACAATACTTACACCGAAATCTTCACAAAAATGGGTAAACAAAACAATCTTTATCTTTACATATAATATATTAAAAAAAAAAAAATG
This sequence comes from Bembecia ichneumoniformis, assembly GCA_910589475.2. Taxonomy (NCBI): domain Eukaryota; kingdom Metazoa; phylum Arthropoda; class Insecta; order Lepidoptera; family Sesiidae; genus Bembecia; species Bembecia ichneumoniformis. The sequence continues at coordinate 3,220,542 of OU342531.1, forward strand.
AACAGGGACAAATGAAACAGGTGGTAAACGGGAACATACCTGGGAACACTCGTTGTGCCTAACATTATTTTTGCAGGTTTCCACCGGAACGAGAGCCCTGCGGGCGCAATATTACTTTTTTTTTTCAAATTTTTACAATTGAAACGCAAAATTTCCCAAATCCCAGTTTTTAATCATTTTTAAACTAATTTTTACTTCGAAAAGGTAAAACATGAAAGATCTCCTTGATGTCTGTCCTCCTGTCAGTACGTTGAGGCTAATCAAGACCCTTTTTCTTAGATATACGAGGTGGTTAGATTTTGTGATTAAAGTATTAAAATAACAAAAATGTAAAGCGAAACATATTGCTTGATATTAAATTCAACGTCCAACCCACAAGGTGGACAGGCGCCTGATAAGGGTTGCGGGTCGACGGTGGATCCAGGCTGCTTCAGATCGGTCATTTTCGAAATTTTGGGGTAGACCTTTGCCCAACAGAGGACCTAGTGCGGCTGAGACGATGATGATGAAGTTTGTATGGAAACAGTGATTAAAGTGATAATATAAGTTTATAAAGAAGAAGTATTTGAGATACAATCTGTTGTAAAATAGTTTAAAAATAATGAATAACAAAATTCACCTTTATTCAATACTAGCGACCCGCCCCCGGCTTCGCCCGAGGTGCAATTTTTATATATAAGAACACTCCCCGTTTATCCCTCTTTTCATTAGCGAAGACCGAATTAAAATCGGTCTACCCGTTCACGCGTGATGCCGTGACCAAGGGAAATGGGAATTCATTTTTATATATAAGAAGATAGATAATAAGATTTACCATCTTGAAATTGTAAAAATTAAGACAATGTTTTTGTTTTGGTAAAAATAAAAATATATTGATTTAAATATGAAAATGTGAAATATCAAAAAAAAAAAAATATGTTAAGATCGGCAGACAGTCTGACGGTCCACTTGATGGTAGGTGGCTATCGTCGCCTAAAACAGAAGCCACGCCAAAGTTGCAAGGAGCTGTCGATTACAGTAGGATTAAGGATAAGGGATTGGGCTCTGGCATCCCTTACTCACTCACCGAAACACAATAGGACACGTGGTGTTATTTCACGATGGTCTTCTGTAAGAGGGTGGTTATTGCCGCCAGACGGGCTGCCCAAACGCAGTGTGCCCTGCTACTACTTTCCAGATCCAGACCAGATGCAAATTTGAGAAGTTCATTTTTCAAAGTTGACCCTGCTGGGAATCGAACCCGGGAGAACTCATCCAACGGGCTCGTCAAATATAAATATTATATGGTTGGACCGACTGATCTTTGATTTGTTGAATTTGTCTCCGTCCCGAATATCTAAAACATCCGAAATATTCACGAAAAAAAATTTCTCTAACATTTTGCATGGAACGAGTTTTTATTCTGAGGTGGTACGAAGTTCGTCGGGTCAGCTAGTATTTAATAATAACATATTATATTGTCATTATTTTTAATTACGCAATATACCTAGTACATAAAAATCAACCTGACACATATTGTTCAAAAATGACATTGTAACTTGAGACTTCTAAGAGAAACAATTAGATGCTTTACTCGAACGTCTTTGCGTGCCTCAATGAACAATTAGGACTTGCAATCTAGGCTGCCGCGGTGCGAGTGCTTAATTAGCAGCATTATCCACAAGTAGTTACAAATCGTGGAATATTTACAGCTGTTCCATATTCATTTTAATATTTATGGAATTTTATAAACCGTACCAAATAAAAGCCTTTTACAAAACTATGAATTGTACGTAATATCTACATATAATAAAATCGTAAATGAGTCGTCTCTGTATATTAAATATTAAAAAAAAAAAACATTTTCTACACGTTGTATTTATGTTACTATCAAAATAATAGTTTTTAGAATTTTTTTCTGTTCGTCTGTTTATCTGTTTGTCTGTGAGTTTGTGCACACTAATCTCAGAAACGGCTTAACCCATTTGAATGCGGTTTTCACTTATGTGTTGTAGTAAGCTTCCCGTAATATTTAGTGTTTGTTTCGTTCCAATTAATTTACAAACAAAAAAGTCCACGCGTACGATGTCGCGGCCACAGCCAGTTTGTGATAAAAACTTCATTTTTAATTAATAATTAATTTATTAAAATATTTTGCAGATATATAATTTTAATTTACAACATAATTTATGAGCGCATTTTAAATTATTTCTATTTACCGTTTTGTCAAAAAATTTAACTTCCATTGGCATTGAAAAGAACCAAGTGCAAATAGAAAAAGCCAATTGAAGAATAGGATGATCAAAAACGATCAAATATATACTATAGAGAGCTGCCGTATAACGAAGAAAAAAATTTATATGTTGTTGCAGGTGACGAAATCTGGATGTATTGCTACATGATTGCTACGAACGGAAAAAGTTTTGCGGCAGAATAGTAAAAAATGTTTTTTTTTTCTTTTTTTTAGACAAATAAGGACAAAAAATTATTTCCACTGTTTGCTATTTATCAACTCATCTTGACTATTTAGGCAAGGCATGGATTTTGATCCTTATTTACAGTTTACCTGACACATGATTCTGAGTAAATTATAACGCTAGTTGTGATTTCATAAAGAAAATTCATCGATAAATAGCAATTCGGTAATAATGTATTATATTATTTTTGACGTGTTAAAATAAGTAATGGATGTTTTAATATCTTGAATGAATACTTTTGCGACTAGCTCGAATGGAGTTTGTTAAAAACGTACTATGATTTTAACGAAACTATTACTGTTATTAGCACCATCTATTCATAAGTAGAAGGCGTAATTATAATAATTAAATTAAGAAAACTTCTTAGAGAAAAATTTATATTCATTCACAAAATTGCTGTGCACAAGATAGATACCAAAATGTCCTTGAATCACCTCGTAAGTGATGCGTCTGTTTTCTTCGCCCCTTTTACTTAGGTCTTAAAACATTTTATTCTTTATCTATAAAACATTATCTAACACAAAATTGTACAGAGAAAATATGTATTTATATCTGATAACATATTGTTTATCCGTTGCTGGGCAACGCTTTTTTCAGTACATGACTTTGTCGACGGTGGCGCCCCGTCGCTGTCACAATTTTTTTATATTTTTAGATTGTCCCTCGGGGACAGTACTTTTTTCTGGATGAAAGACACCCTATGTTGTTTAGTGTGGCTTGTTGTGGGTATAACACACCAAATGTTGAGTTAGGCCCGATTTCAGGCGATGCATCGAGGTACGCACTGGCAAGTAGATATTTATGGTAAGTATCACTGTAAGCGTTTTGTAACCTTGTTATGTAACCTTTTGATCAAAAGGTTACATAAGTACAGTCAGTTTAAAGCTAAAGTAATCGCCCAAAACAGATGGAAAAAGAAAATATAGAAGAAAGAAGAGAAAAAAGCAAGAAGAAAGAGGGAAAAGAAAATAAATTGGCAAAGAACAAAAATCAAAAACAGAACGAGAAGAAATCAAAAGGGAAAAAGCCAAAAGAAAAGATTAAGCCTATGTCAGATTCAGATGATGACGAGATGACTGTTTGATACCGACAGTGAGCCCGATGCCTTGATAGGAAATACAGCTCCAGACTCTGAAGATTCGGAGTGTATTTTCTGTGGCATGCTGTTTTCGGATGATTCTCATGGGGAAACATGGGTCAAGTGCCTCATGTGTGGTCTCTGGGCACATAATGATTGCGCAGGACCAGAGTCTGACGCCTGGATTTGTGATTTTTGCAAATAATTTGTGATCCTTTCTATGTTATACCAAAGTTTCCAAAGAGTCTCATGTAAGTTAAGGTTAATTTTTGATGGTGTTTATAGTATTCCATATTTGGGGTACCTATTCCACATTTAGGTACCTTCATCATTATTTAGTTTTTTTTTTAAATTCTTACTTAAAAGTAATCAATGTAACCAAAACTTGTTACAAAATAAAGCGCAAATATATGATTGTTAATAATTACTACAAAAAGTTTTTTATTTATAACGTTTGTGCAAATTATGCGTAAAAAACAAAATGGTATTCCATATTTGGTCACTCTCCTCTACTTAATAAAACTAATATAAAGAATTCGGTACATAATAACATACGATTTCAAATACTTCTTATTTCTAAATTTAACCTACACGTACCTACGTTGAAAAGTTTAAAGTGTTGTAGTTAAAGTTGAAACAGAGACGAACTTGCTCACTAACTCGTTGGAACAATGTACCCACACTTGTTATGCAATCAGCATGCACCTGCATCTAGACCACTGTGCAACATTACGCAACTAACACTAACACTTTGGAATTGTTTCTCTGTACTTTGTTAAAGTGTTTATTATTTTAACGTATGGAAACAGATCGAGGAAACGGAACACAAACATATCACAACCAGAATAGAAATGGGTAAAACCACAAAAAACTGGACATATGAAAGTAGGATTCACCAATTGAAGGTTCGATACCTACAAAGTCAAAGGTTCTTTGTACTTTTGCGTTTGTCTCAGGAATTGAATGTCTATAAATCCTATATTGTTGTCTAAAGAAATACTCTTGTTGGCGTAATGAAGAAGAAATCCTACTTTCAAAATAAAAAAAGGATCCTCTCATGCATCGTGGGTAAAACTAAAAAATGGTAAATACACGCAAAGTTGCCTGTCTGTGTGTATTCTATAAGATGTACTTCGGAGAGTGTGCTCGAGAGCTACATGAGATCATACCGCCTTCCCCTTTCTTTTATCGGACATGCAGACGTACAGCTGGTTACCATCCTCATCTTGTCGAAATCTCTCTAATTCGGACCAAGCGCTTTAAAACATATTTTATAATGCGCACTGCTAAAGATAGATGCCGGTTTCTGTATTCAATCTTCAAATGTTTACAAGGTTCGAGTGAATAGGCATCTTCTGGGTGAGCTCGCTCCATCGTCGGCCTCATCCTTCCTACATGGATGGATGCTGGTCAAGAGAAAACCCATCTTTAATTAAAAAAATTAAAAAAAAAAACTAAACTAAAATCGATAATAATTGGATTAATTCTTCGTTTCAAATATCATGATTGTAAGCCAATTGTGTTAAAATATAGAACTTTAATCTTTTGATTGTGTTCACTTATAAGCCTGGATAAATATGGCAACTGATACATACAGACAGATTACAAAGGGTTCCGATTAGGTGAATAAAAATGAAAAACTAAGAGTCCATCTCTGGATCGGATCTAATTTTAGGAAAATTATCAAAATTCAAAAAACCGAAACTAGTCCTAAATTTTCTTATTGGTTTTTGTAAGTTTTTTTAAAGCCATCACTACGTTTTGATAATCTTGATATTATCTCTATTAAATAAAAACACACTGTTCAAATATTATCCTCTCTGTATAATACATTTTATGAAATAAAATGAAAACTATAAAAACAAATCATTTCTGTTCGTCTTTTTCTTCTATTCTATTTTTTCTCACAATGACATATTATTCAATCTAGCTTTTTAAAAAACATTCTAATTTCAATTTTTTAAGTCAGCCAGGATTCAAGTTCAAAAACATCAACAAATTTGCCTACAAGTACCTACATTCATAAGAATTGAACTATCTACCTAGTCAGTCAAAAAAAAAGGAGCGGTAAAAAGACATGCAACCGCCTTACGTTGCTATTATATAAATTAGCAACCCCGTAATGGGTACGGGTTTATTAGTATTCATCGTGGAACACAATTTTATAAATGTGATCGAAATTTAAAATGCGAAGCGGTACGCGTGCGCATTAAAGATGGCGGCCGACGTGCATAGAGCACAGCGCACACGCCATGTCCGACGCGGTCGGGCGGTCAAGCGTGAAACGTTTTTTCTACATAAACATTGTTCACAGTAGAGAAATCGACGGGCGTAACGCGCTATTGTTGTATCTAGTTTTAAACGGCGCTGGATATCAGAGCGTGCTGCTGTAATGTTATATTTACAACCTCATTCATCATCACCTAAGTATAGTTGAAATCAAATGTCTAAAATAATTTTTATTACGGCAACATTAGGCTATTCCTAATAGCACGAAGTATTAAATATATGAATAGCACGAAACATCAACCGATAAATTTCTGGATTTTGACAGTCACAATTACGTGACAGTTCAATAGACATGACGACGGTATTAAAGAATCAAAGAATAAATGGTTTTGGAGAAAAATATATGTTGAAAGGAGTCCAAAAAATTACTCATTTTTTGTATTAAAATTGAGATTAATAAGATTTTCAATAAAATAGAAGTATAAATAACTGCAATCGGCCATGTTAACTGAAACACCAATCAGAGCGAATGACGTCACGCCCAGGTAAGTGTCCATCGTGTTGCTTGACTTTGCTTTGACAGAATGAAAAATCTGATGAAATGTCGGTGACATCACGGTCATCAGACGCGACGCCATGACACCTAAGAGCGTTTTCGCGCGTAATTCAAAATAGATTTAAAAAACATTCAATAATTCGCGTTGAAATTTAGTTTTTTGCTGAAATATTGTTTTTTTCGGATATGGTAGACGTGTATCTACATTATGGTAGGTACCTATTGCTGAGACTATTAATTATGTTTTTATTTAAGTAGTTCCTTTTTTTATTGTCGCATGGGACATTTTCTAAGCCATTGTTTCGTAACCATATAAGCTTCTCAACCCTAAATAATGTAAGACAATTTATAACAATGCAGTCGTGTTTTATGACTAGGAAACAATATAGGTGTACCTTTCTGTGTTTCTATACTCATTAAAAATTAAAAACACATACAACCATTACAATAATTTATTTGACGAACTCGTTGGATGAGTGGTTAGGGTGCCTGCCTTAACGCGCTGTTCTAGAGTTCACGGGTTCGATTTCCGGCTGGGTCAACCTTGAAAATGAACTTTCGAATTTGGCTCTGGTCTGTTTCTGGAAGGTAGTGGCAGGGCACACTGTGTTTCGCACTCATTTGGGCAGCCAGTCTGGCGGCAGTAACCACCCCCTTACAGAATACCAACGTGAAGTAACAGCACGTGTGCTTTGTGTTTCGGTGAGTGAGTAAGGGATCCTAGAGCCCATTTCCCTAACCCTTCCCAAACCTTAATCCTACTGTAGTCGGTAGGGCACTCGCAGCAGCTGTGGCGTTATTCGTGTTATAGGCGACGGTAGCCAACTACCATCAAGTGGACCGTTAGCCTGTCTATCGATCTTAACTTTAAAAAAAAGTGGTTAGTAGAATGCTTACAACTAGCTGTGCCCACGGCTTCGCCCGTGTGGAATTCAGAATGTTTCTAGGTATCAGGTATCTATCTCGCAGTCGTAGCATGCGTTTCTTGACCTACTTGCATTGACTCTGTGGCTTGACGGCGCGGTCAAGCTTTATATATATCATATTATTTCTTTAACCATACGTCCAAAATATAATATGCAGTAAAAAGAAAAAGTCGCCTATAATATAGGCCCTATATTAATTACTTGTGACGATAAACTCGCTGATTTTATAATTGTTGATATAAAATAAATAAATATTATAGTGGCCAATAAATATATTATCACCTAACGATTTTAATTATTTTTTATGACAAAAAGTCGTTTTCGTGGCTTAAACAAAAAAGTTAGACATATGCTGTCCTTGACTTTTTTGTAGGCATCATCAAACTCTACAACTTTTATCATTTGTTTAATCAAATATCTTTCACCGTTAAAACAAACCTTTTCGTTCGATCGTTTTTCGTCTACTTATTTTGCATCGATTATTCGTGGTATCGAAAGCCTTTTCATTTTATGGGATAATAGCCTATGTCCACCCTGAAATTCTATTATAATTATTGCTGAAAGAATTTTTTAAATCGGTAGTTTCGAAGATTACCCCCTACATGCAAACATACAGACTTTACGTCTTTATAATATTATTATTAGTATAGTATTAGTATAGATAAGTAATTTTTACTCATAGTTTTCTTAAAGCATGATAAAAAAAATATTTATTGTTTTGCGAAAATAAATGTCACCACGATCCTCAATTTGAGAAAAGATATAGGTAGTGGCAGGGGACACTGCGTTTCAAAAGCATAAAATTTGTGGCCCGTTCGGCGGCAGTAACCACTCCCTTACTACCGTGAAAAAACAGCATGTTCATTGTTGTGTTTCGGTGAGCGAGTAAGGGATGCCAAAGCTCATTTCCCTATCCCTTCCTAATCCCTTATCCTTAGTAGGATGATGGGCACTGCACTTATGGCACCTGGGGCGTTGCTTGAGTAGCCCGTCAGCCTGTCTGACCTTACGTAAAAATAGGTCTACCTATACGTAAAAAACGATGGTCTAAGCCTTTAGTCGGCAACTTCGAATATTTTTCAATTTCTGAAGAACGTTAACGTCAATTAAAAATACTTTTTAATTTTATTAAAAATAAAAAATAAGTGTCAAAATTTATGTAACTTCTAAGAATAACAGGAAAAGTTGCCGTAAATTGAAGTGTTTGTATGAAATTCAAGTAGTCTATTGAATATTATAAATTTCTTTATAGAAAATAGTTAGAACAGAATTTCAGGATGGACATAGGTATGTAGACATAGGTATCAATGTATGTCAGGCGTTATATTGCTTTATATATTTCGTCAGGAGTTACATTTTATTTTTCGACGCGGACAAAGTCGCAGGCTTCTGTTAGTATCTTCTTACTGCTTTTCGTAGATTCAAAGTGGGCGACACATGATCTACAATCTACATATCGTTTTAAAACTCGTTCATATAATCATTTCCTGTTGATTATTATTCTTTATTCTTTGTTCATGTCTGTTCAAGCGCATCAATTCAAATTACACATATCTATGTGCATACGCAATGAGCCCGTATGTTTTGTTGTGCATTATCGATCTTAACATATTTTATGTTCGTACTTACTTATACGACACACGACTTATGCTAGCTTTGTTAGCTACCTACCTAAATCAAAAACAAACAAAAAAACTATCAGAAACCGCATTAATTCAGTGTTTAAATTGTCTGGCGAATATTTCTTAAACTCTAATTTTCCAACGCATTATTAAAGCAACAAGCTTCCATTATTATTATTTTTTAACTCGTCTCGTCTCCCCCTCCAAAAGCAAAAATGAGGACGAGTTCGGTTCAGTTCGGTTGCACTAAAAAGCCCAGAGCGCTGTATAAACCGAACCCTATCCAACAGGTTTTGCTCCGTGACGCTAACCCCCGGTTCCAGTTGCAGAAACTGTTGGTGCATTTGGGCTCGATACCCCGTGCCGCCGGTAACTGCCGAAGTCGCCTTGTAAAAAGCGCGCAAGGCGTTTGAATTCATCTCCGTAGTCCACGCCATGCGCCTTCTTGTTCAACCTGTAGCGGATGCCGAATGTTGGGTCATAGAAGACCCTGTCGGCACCAAGCCAGCTGGTGGAGACGGATATAGTACGCTGGCTCGCCTCTGCCACGTCCAGTGCCAGCGCGAGAACTGGACGCGCCCTGGCGACCCCCAGGTAGCGGCCCTAATCTTATCACGCTATGATCCGTCTTCATTTTTTTTTACACTGGATACAACGCCCAATTCCCCGAGGGGACTGTTTTAAGTTAGCTAGATATAATCCCACAAGCACGGCCCTTACACCTGTGGGTAACTAAAATCTCTAACCCTGGGATGAATCGGGTTGACTGATTGCAACGGTGAAACAGCTATGTCACATTAGCTCTCTCACCGCTGGGCGATGGGGTCGTCACATCCCTACGCCATTTTATTATTATTATTATTATTTAATACATCCTTTGACTTTCTTAAATATAAGCAGACAATTCTTTGGTTTATAAAAAAAATGTGTAGAACAGACAGACAGGCAGGTTGATCGTCCACTTGTTAGGTGATCGAATAGGTTATATTAGGTGTTACAAAACGCAATTTATCTGGTTACGACGAAGAAAAGGGACACCGAACCACAAAAGCGCACACTGTACAGAGTTTGGAGTTTGCTTTTGACATGGGCCCCAGCTCTTCCCTACCATTCGACGACTGATACATAAGGCTACCTTAGGGTTATTTATCACATTTCCAATGTGTGCATTCCACGTTAGTCTCTGGTGGAAAGTAATATTATTTCGAAAGCACATATTTAGATTTTTCACTTGACATGTCAAGCTTTATATGCCAAGGATCCTATACGAATGTTTAAAGACTGGAATATTTATGAATATTGTTGAACTTAAAATAGGTCATTTGTTTTTTTTTATATAGAAAAGTCTGCGACAGTCATTTCTTATTAATACACAACAAGTAAAGAATACACAATTAAGTTGACAGCATGTGTTTCGGTTCACAACATGTTCAATGGTTTAATAAATTATGAAGGCCGTTTTAATTCAGTTTCATGTTTAATAAATAAACCTATTTGCAATAAAAATCGAATACCTACTACTTATATGTAAGTAGCTGCTGCCACTACGTATTTATAAATGAGAAAATATATAAGTAATTAACACCTGCGTCTGCATCAAGCGAGTCCCGCGTCGCGTTAGTGCGAGACCGCTGAAGCGTTTTCGATGTAAGCTCCCCAGACGGCTTGATTTTTTTCCGACGTATTTGACAATCTTCGTCATATTTCAACCAATTTATACAAAACCTTAATGAATTATACAGCTAAATTTTCCTCAGGAATCACTCTGTTGATAGATGAAAACCGCATGAAAATTCGTTCAGTAATTTTTGAGATTATCGCGAACATACATACAGACAGACAGACGCGGCGGGGGACTTTGTTTTATAATATGTAAGGATTGTGGAACAACATGTAGTATTGCTCTAACATTTCTACCAGAACTTTGTGTAAACTGCTAAAGTTAGCAGAAAAAAATTTAAATTATTTGAGAAGACCTTCAAGCTCTTCCACGACGAAGGCCATTAAGGTAATTATGACTATTGAGGCATTCTCTTCTCGTAAGCCAAAGAGGTACCAGCTCTCAATCAAGAGCTGGTACCTCTTTATTAGAAAATGAAAAAAAAAAAAAAAAAAAATATAACAGGTTTGTTTCAGTTTGATAACAGCTCTAACAACATTTTCCACTCATTTTTTGTTACAGCCACAAACACGCAATAGTATTACTGACACGAACTAGGTGCGATAAGTATTAGGTAAGTATTAATGTTTCTTTGTCTATAAATAGGTAAGTACATATTTTTAAAAATAAATGAAATAAAACAAAAATACACATTTAATTTTATAGGTAACTTGATATGCTATCAAACATGACTCAAACAGTCTTATAAGTACACCTTACACTATCATATTTCATGTATTTAGGATCTTCAAATACTTCAATAGTAAACTGTATTAGCTGCCTCTATGGCTCGCAAGTAAGTTATTCAATTAGGTTGCTGATCTTCCTTTCGAATCGTTGAGTAACTCCAAATTTTCACAATTTACTTACTAGCGACTATAAAAAAGCGCGTGCGTTCATTGCTCGAGTGTTGTATGATTTTCGAGCATGACCGGTACTACTAAGTATGAATTTACTACTCAAGAATTACCTACATGAATTTTAAACTGAAAAAATGCCAAACCTGAATTCTAATCTGAAAACAGATCTTATTGTAATCCATACTATTCAGTGTTTTAACTGGCAACATTTACGTATAGAGATACGTAGGTACTACTCTATATTGTACTTTTCTTTGTACGATACGAGTTTATTTAACATGTACAGCTGTTGGTATGGTAGCAGATTTTATTGATTTTAAAATTATTATTCAGGTTTATTAATTTTTAATCATACTTCAATCGATATTAATTGCTCTATTAGATTGACATAGTTTTTTAATGTTGTAGTGCGGAATGTAGGCAGAAAAAGTCTAAGTAGGTACTAGATATTATAACAAATAAAAACAACAAAATATCCTTATTACAAAAAAGCAAATTACAATCATTTAGGGCTTGTTTCACGACGTACTAATAAAGTTTCTGATATATTAGATGTCTAGCTGATATGCCGGATAAATCTATCAAACATTCTTTTCTGTTTCACCACTCATTGTTATTGGCAGTGCAATCTTAGAATTGTACATTCGGCTCGGTAATAAATTTAATATTAATTCAAGAGGGAGTACAGGTAAAACGAAACCACAACTGGGGCCTTAGTCAAAGTAACATAACGATAACGAAGTTCGAAAACAATAAAATGTATGGGATTGACATATGCCGTCGCTAAATCACGTGATACATCCCATACATTTTATTCTTGCGAACTTCGTTATCGTTATGCTACTTTGTCTAAGGCCCCTGGTATGTAAACGGGCGTATATAGCCTCAACCGGCCTCGTTTCCCAAAGAGTGGGCTTTAAGATGAATATGGACAAAACGAAAGTTATGTCTAATGTCCATGTTGTGCCCACTCCAATTGTTGACGAGTACATTTACTTGGGACGAACAGTCCAATTAGGTAGAGCCAATATCGAGAAGGAGGTCAATCGTCGAATCCAGCTCGGATGGCCACCGTTCGAGAAACTCCTATAATATTACTGTAGTTAAATGTAAATAAACTTGTAAATGTAAATAATAAAGAAATTTTTTCCCCAACCTTCTTCTTCTTCTTCTTCATAAAGATGGCAATTCGGCTCATCTTGAAAATGGCCATTATCTGCCAATGTCATGTCAATATTTTCCCCAACCTATTAGGTAAACATTAACATTACAAAATACAAATGTCAGATTAATTTCAATTGTGAATGTCATTTGCTTTTGTTGTATTTTGGCTATTTAACTGTTTTTCGACATCATTAGAATTCGATTCTGTTGTGTGTGCTTGAGAAAATAGATTTTATAATTTACTTATTAACTGCTTTGTGTTAAGTACATATAACAGTTTTCTCAGCGAGTCTGTTGAGTTTCTGTTTCTCCAGCTTCCCGTCGAGGGGTATAATATAAACACAGTTATCAAGATAGGACTCTTCTAGTGTATCAAATATGACGCAGTTAAATGTGCCCCTGTGGTGTGTTCCATCAGTCCTTTGGACAAATATTGCACGAGCTAGATTTGTTCGATGGTACTGGAACGACTTGAAAATGACCTATAGCTACTGTCAGAATTTGAGTTTGACAGCAGTGTTTCTGTTTTTAGGCGGTAAAATTAATGTAACTGAAATCGTGAAAAATATTCTGGAAAATGTTCCAGCAGTCCTAACATTTGTACGATGGTGCTGGGGTGTGTTCCAGCACTCCAGCAAAATTTGATCAACGGTATGAGCAAATGAAAGTTGAGCAAAATTACCTTAGAATGAGGCCTATAATATGTCACTAATCGTTACTTCGATTAGGTATTTAATTTTGTCTAGTTGATGGATGATAGAAAGAAAGAAACATATTTTTATTGAAACGGTCACATTATGCACACAATACAAGTTTAACAGAAAATAAAATATTATATTTGCCAGTGCAACGGGCACCCAACTCAGCATGTGCTGTGTGTGTTACAGGCCACATAGCGCTGATCTTCCGTTGGGGACCTATCTTTGGCCTCACGGACATCCGCCATTATCCCAAATTAAACAAGACCTAAATTTAATATGAATAAATATATTAATTTAAAATATAGGCACATCTGCTAAATACTAATTATAAAAATATTGATAAATCTGAAATTATAAGGCATTAACTATAATATACAAAATTTAAATAATTGATAGACGCATCATTTGACATAATTTGATAGCTGGCTAAGATTGGACCGATTCTAAAGGTAGTAAAATTATGGCAAGGCAGAGCGTAATTAGCTCTGTCAAGTTACCCGAAACGGGTATGCTCAAATCTTATCCAGATCAAATTATGCTCGAATCGTGTATAACTGCGGTTAGAGCAAAATTTACCTTGGCCGAAAGAGCACTGGAACATAGCCCTGAGTGAACGTAAGAGTGCACTTTTGTCATAGTAAATAAGGGAAGTCATAATCTTCCTATGGTTTTGTACGTATATTATGTGAATCTGAGTTGTCTTAGTTTAATCGAATAATGCTCGGAATGGACACGGCCGTTTGTTTTACGTGTACACTAAGAGTAATGGTTTACGTACTCAAAATGGTATTCCTTTTTAGACTTTCCGGACACCTTGTATATGATTCTTTGATCCTTTAGCTATAGAGTGGTGCAAATAAATCTTGGAGGTAGATGATAGACATGTAGCTATAGCGTCAAACTCTATTCCCCGATTTCGTTACGAAATTGCCTCCCACTATGGAAGTAAATTTAATTTAAATACAGTATTAAAATGAAACTAATTAATTCGGTAACATTTTTATTTAATTAATATAATTTTGAGCTGTCAACTTATAACCACACAGTTAAGTATATTATTATATTGGAAGTAAACAAAAAACAAACTCGTGGCTGCAAAAATATGTACAAACATATTTTTTCTATATTAATTCATTCTTTTCCATCTGCACGAATATTATGAATAAATATTTCGTCGCCTTAGTGGTGAAGTGAGCTATTCCACACTAAATTGGTTCCACGATAATGACAATTGAAATAAATAAGCACCCACAAAAAAATGTTTTTTATTTTAACTTCTGAAGGAAAAAAACAACTTCTATTTGAGCTATCTCTTAGAACTCTTCACCACTAGAATCTCCGTTTAACGCTGAGTATGATGATGTTTATAACTCAATTTAGTCAAGTGTGGGTTAGCTCTTTTCACCACCAAGGCGACGATTTTATTGTAATAAAAGGTCTTCCATTTATAAATTTCTGATAAAAACAATATAAAGCCTCATAAAAGCCTTTTTTTAAAGAGCATTGATCGCAAAGTTATTTTTTAAAACACAAAGTCGTCAAGATGTTCTCAAATCTCTTCTATACATAATATGTATAAGTACATAATACAAATTCTATACATAAGTAGGATATTGACATATCATACTTTTTATTTGTTATCAAATTTATAAAAACCATTCTCTTATAGGGTTTAACCACTTAGCCATTTATTAAATACTAACGCGCGGCTTCGTCCGCATTGAAAAATAAAAGATATAACGTCTGACATACTTTTGCCAAGCGTCGGGATCTTTATTTTTAGATAGCTGGTGACCGCGTGGAATATTTAGCCTAGGTATGTCCATCGTGAAATTCTATTCTAACTATTATCTAGTCAAAGATTTTTTTAAATCGGATGAGAAGTTTCGAAGATTATCTCCTACATACAAACAAACAAATTTTACCTCTTTATTAATTAGGCAGAAAAACGTTTGAAACAGTATTTGCATTAATCCATAAAAAAGTGCAGACTTTGTTAGGTTGAGAAAATTTACTTTCGATGTAGAAGAAAACCTTGTAATAGAACATATAAAATCATTCCCTTATCAGGAAAGTCATTACAGTCGACACGATACCCAAAAATTTTATCTAAGTCCTGATTTAACCGTTTATTCATGGTATTTAATAGAAAATACCCTGACTCCCCTGTTAACTACAGATATTACTACATAACCTTCAAAGATAAATTTCCTAATTTGATATTTGGACGTCCTAGAACCGATACTTGTCCAAAGTGCGATTTGTTGCTCGCAAAAGTAAAAAGCTCGGAATATACTGTACGAAATATACTCAATTCACATTTCGCGTCCAACATAATCAAACATACGAGAGCCAAATCTAAGTTTTAACATTTAAAAACTTAATAATTAAAAATACTATTAAAAAATGAAAATGAAAGGTCTACAAAAAGTAATTAATTAAAAGTAAGTAATTAAAAGACAACCTAATCAATTGCAAACTGCTTTAATGAATTTGTGGTATATACTTATGTAGGGTTTTAAGGTTCTATGTGAGGATTTTAAGAATTTAGGTAACTATTAAATTAGATAATTATCTATATAACTTAGAAGTTTTAAGAACGGAAAACAGTCGGCCGACGGAGCAAGG
This sequence comes from Bembecia ichneumoniformis, assembly GCA_910589475.2. Classification (NCBI taxonomy): domain Eukaryota; kingdom Metazoa; phylum Arthropoda; class Insecta; order Lepidoptera; family Sesiidae; genus Bembecia; species Bembecia ichneumoniformis. Next base: position 3,236,422 of record OU342531.1, read on the forward strand.
TTAACATTGAATACGAGCACCATCACAAGGAGTAGGTCGAGCAGCCTACAATCAGTCCAGGCACCTGTGCGGCTGCAGCCCGATTAGACGACGGCGCCAACGAGACTCCAGTGCGTCTAAATCTGATCGATGCGGAAACAGCATAGAAGTTAAAAGGTCACGTACTATTTTTACGATAAGAAACCTCATGAAATCTCTAAAGGATGGTGTCATCTCAGCCGTCTACAAGCATATCGATCGAACAGAAAGAGTATTAACGATAAGAATATTCTCCCAAATTTCGATCCTCCCACAAAGAATCAACGCATGTGGTTATGAAAGGTAAATGAATGTGCCACCGTATATGGCTGGGATGACAAGATAACTATTCATTTGCCCATGCAAAGCTTCAGGGGTTGGCCAGAACTTGGTATGAAAGCCTCAATAAGATTTTATATCCATAAACAGAGCGGCAAGAAAAATTAATTCTAGCTTTTCCTTACGAGCATAACTATGGTCAAAACCTCGAAGATATGTTTAAAAGAAAAAGTCGGTTTGATGAACCAATTGAGATTTATTACTATGAAAAATTAGCGTTATTAAACCAATGTGATATCTCGAGCAAACTGACAGTAGATTGCATAATCCACGACGTCTCTGATAGGACTATAAAATCGAGCGTCTTAGCGCTATTTTGCTCCCAGTCAGATCAGATCAATTGCACCAGTTTTTAATGAGTCTTAAGGATATACCAAGCTAGTCAGGGTAAAAACTCTAGCAGCTCGTCTAGTTCGGGAACATTGCCAACAAACGGAAAAGCAGCAAACTTTTTTCATCCTACGTACATTCCATATTTCTAGTCAAGACAGATATATGAAATAGCACTTATTGCTAGGATAAAAAGTGGTGGAATAAATAAAGGTATTACAAAAATAGCGCCGAGGGTGCACGTAGCAGCACTGCATTTAGATGACAAAATTAAGTCAAGTGAATCTAGTGATAATGACAAAGATTAGAGGGGCCATAAAGCTGAATATTTTTAAGCAGGAATCTTATGGGTACTTATGTTATTGTTATTTTAAGCCCGCCGTGAGAATTGATTTGTTCACGATCTTATTAGACCCAGATGAGTGAAGAAAATGTGGGGCTTTGATCTGGCATGAGAATTGATTGGTTCGTGACCCGATAGACCCGAGGAGTGAGGGAAAGCTGGGGTTCTGATCTGGTATGAGAATTGATTGGTTCATGACCCGATAGACCCAGAGGAGTGAGGAAAAACTGGGGTTCTGCTCAGACATAAACTTGGAATAAGCAATGAGCCGAAGAGTTAGCATACCATAGTAGTTAGTTGTAGTTTAGCCAATCTTTCTAGAACGAATATGTAAAGAAGTATAAGTTAGTGTAGAAGTCTCATTTTGTACGTAATTATCATTATTCGTTGTATTTTCCAACTACAAATATTGTTAAACTTAAATGATAAGAACCACAAGTTGCTTGATGTATAATTAAAATACCGATAAGATTTTTATGATATAAATTACCTTAGACCATGTGAACCTTCAAAGCTTACGTACTAAGACTGTCCTCGCTCCTTCAGCCAAGTGTAGGGTTTTAGGGTTACCAACTGGTGCGTGCATGCAGACATACACGTTGTTAGAACGGTCGAGTATAGGCTTTTAATGTCCTATTTGAGGACTTAAAGTTTTAAGAACGGGAAACACTTGACGGATGGAGAAAGGCATGCATTTAATACAAGTCAGTGTAAGAATAAACAGTGTTAATTGTTAATCATCAAGCAGTTTTATTACACTTGGAAATGAAATATTGCGAATAATAATACAATGGAATAAACATTCGGCAGTTCTTTTACTAAATAAAGTAAAATGACAATCACAGCCAAAGGTAGGTATTAAATAAATAAATAATTTACGATTATGTTTAGTACGGTTTCACCACGCTATCCAGGGAGGCTGATTCATCTTATTTATTGGCGTATATGTCATATTAACAGGTAAATTCACTAACGCATAACCTTTTTGCGATTTATTCAATGTCCTTAATATTGTTGCGCCACTGCGGCCCAACAAGAAAGCGGCCGGTATATTTACATCTAACTCCATCCTGAAATTTAAAGATACATTTATTTTTAATTTTGTTATCATTTTTTTAAAGTTATGATCGACAGACAGGCTAACGGCCCACTTGATGATAAGAAGGTGATTTTCGTTGTCTGTAACACAACCAAAACCAATGTACTGCAAGATCACCATAGTGGGATTAAGAATAATTGATTAGGAAGGGTTAGGGCAATGGACTCTGGCATCCTTTACTAACTCATCGAAACACATGCTTTTATTTCAAGGTGATCTGCTGTAAATGGGTGGTTACTGCAGCCAGACGGGCTGCCCAAATGACTGCTAAACGCAGTGGTGCCTTGCCACAAAATAGCAATATGCCCCACTAGTTACAATTACTTTAATTGTAGCTACAATACAATACAAATTGTAGCTTGTACAATAAGCTACAATTAGTAATAGCCATGATGACGATATTAAAGAATCAAAGAATAAATGGTTTTGGAGAAAAATACACGTTGAAAGGAGTCTAAAAAATTACTCATTTTTTGTATTAAAATTGAGATTAATAAGATTTTCAATAAAATAGAAGTATAAATAACCGCAATCGGCCATGTTAACTGAAACACCAATCAGAGCGAATGACATCACGCCCAGGTAAGTGCCATCGTGTTGCTTGACTTTGCTTTGACAGAATGAAAAATCTGATGAGATGTCGGTGACGTCACGGTTCATCAGACGCAACGCCATGACACCTAAGAGCGTTTTCGCGCGTAATTCAAAATTGATTTAAAAACATTCAATAATTCGCGTTGAAATATGCTGAAATATTGTTTTTTTCGGATATGGTAGACGTGTATCTACATTATGGAAGGGAATTTCAAAATCTGTCATCATGCCTATTGTAGCTTATTGATGTGCAGCCCTTCTGAAGAATGAAGATAATGTGAGTTGTGTTTTGATGTGTAATAGAAAATTCTCCTTTAAATTCCAGGTGTTAATTTTTCGCCTTTTCAATTTTTAATAAAAGTTGACAAGCTTTAACTTACTTGTCGTCCACCATTTCTATAAGATGATCGAGTGAATCATCCCACTTATCAACAGATTCAGTGATAATGATAGCCCTAGCTCCAGCCTGCTGCGCCTTGGCTGTCTTAAAAACAAATGAACACTCCCTGTAAAGCAAAATATGTTTTCTTTATTAAGGTACTAGACGAAAAGACCCCAGATTCATCTAGGTGCAATTTACTGAGATAGTAAATTTGTAGCACTTGTCCATAAATTTACTATCTCAGTTATTTTAGAAATCTAGAATAACGTATCTTCTTTATGTTAACGTCGACAAAAAGACTGACATTTCACTTGATTGTTGGTGGCAAAGGCCACATGTGCTGCAGGTGGGCTGCCATCAACAGATGTTAAGATCGGCAGCAGACTGACGGTCCACTTGATGTTAGGTGGCTACCGTCGCCTATAACACAAGCAAAGCCAAAGCTGCTGCAAGTGCGCTGCCGACTACAGTAGGATTAAGGATAAGGGATTGGGAGGGGATATGGAAATGGGCTTCGGCACCCCTTACTCACTCACCAAAACACAACAACACACATGCTGTTATTTCACGGTGGTCTTCTGTAACAGGGTGGTTACTGCCGCCAGACGGGCTGCCCAAATGACTGCAAAGTGCAGTGTGCCCTGCCACTACTTAAATTAATTAATTTGAATTATTCAAATAGGTGCAGCTGTTCCGGAGATTACCCATTTCTCCGGAGATTAACAAATTTACAAAATACACTCCCTCTCTTCCTAATATTATAGATAACACAGTAAAATAGAAAAATACAGCTAGTAGGAACCAAGGTAGTTTTAGCGTAAGATGAATTATTTTAGAAATACTTTTTCTTCGAAATCTTATTTGGAATTCTAGTTTAATTGAAGAGAGTATCAGTTCTCTCCATAAAAACAAAACAGACAAGATGACTATCAATCATCAATAGGATTAGCACACTATAATTTCATCAGAATATAAAATGCTTGTTAAAGTATGTACAATAGTGCAAAGGTTTTTTTTGTAAAAAAAAAATTGTAGTGTGCACACAAAGTTGAATGATCCACCAGGAATACAATTTGTGCTTACCCTCTCTCCGACAAAGCTATGTGGCCCATAATCTCCTCGTAATTAACAATATCTGAACAGCTGTGCAAGGGAACCGTTGGAACTAAGCGAGCCCTTTTAAATTGCAGACTTTCATTCTGAAACATTAAGAGTTTGCAATAAAAACATTTGTATAACTACTTCTTACAGTGCACATCAGGACCTCATTAATCAGGAAACTAAAGTAGACGCATTATCATCTGAGTCGTCGAGCAATAAACGTCAATGGCGATAGGAATGTGCAACGAAACCAGTAACAGTATAGTAATCACAGTAAAACAATCAAAGCATGAAAAATATTACTCTGATACTTATATAAAGAAAGAAAGAAAGCATCTTTTAATCCTCTAATACACACAATATACATATATGAACAAATAATAGTTACAAACAAACAAATATATAAACAAGTAACAAGAGGAAAAGGAACCCTGGCTCAGTATACAGTTGTGGTGCAGACCACAACGATATTCTGCCAGGGACCAGATATTGAAAGAAAAAGAAAACAAAAAAAAACATTTATGCGGGACAATTCAGAACACGGTTATCAATGGCTGAAATTATTGCAAATTTTCTTAAAAACTATTGAAGGATTTCACCAGCTAGTTATCTATATGGCAACGTCACTGTAAATATGCAATGGCACACGAGAATGTACAACAAATGGACTGGCCATATGAAACATATACATATGAAGAATATGACATTTAATAATGCTTTGTGAGTAGAAATTGTAATTATTTGTTTTGTAAAAACCGTGAAACACAAGGGTGTTGATTAACATTTATTTTCAAAACTTAAATAATCCTTATAACTGCCTTAGTAATTAAATTCCATTTGGAACCGCTTCATAGATATTCATAAATTTTGAATAAATAGTATGTCTGTTCAATTTTATTTTAAGGTGTACTTGAAGTCAATGTATTTAAAAGATAGTCAGTAAAAGGTATTTAATTCTCTCAATTTATTCATATCATCTCAGCCGTAGGATGTCTACTGCTGGACATACACCTCATCAATAATTTTAAAATAGGACTGGTCCGAAGCACCACGATCCAACGTCAACCCTTATCAGATTGTCTGTGCAACTTTGAGAGTTGAGTTTCAACTGTTACTGGGGTGGGCACAACATGGATATTAGACATAACTTTAGTCTTGTTGTCATCAATAGTGTCATAATGTCGCGGGCACCAGGTACTATACTTACATATTATAAAACAAAGTCCCGTGCCGCGTCTGTTTGTCTGTATGTTCACAATAATCTCAAAAACTACTGAACGGATTTTCATGCGATTTTCATCTATCAACAGTGATTCCTGGGGAAGGTTTTCTGTAAATTGTTTGAAATATGACGAAGATTGTTGAAGATGTCGGAAAAAATCAAGACGTCTGGGAGCTCTCAACGAAAACGCTGCCTAATCCATTTGAGATATAACTAATAAAAGTTGCTGGCTCAGCTAGTATGAAATATGCAAGTACTTACAAAAGGAGCACCAAAATCTCTTGCTGGACGTATTCTGTAAGAATACCTAAGTTCAGGAGGATCTACAATTTCAAAAAATATATCTCCTGCAATAATATCGGCTGTTGAAGCTCCATCTTTGAAATGTAGATCATTTGCTGGAAAAGTAATAATAATACTTTAAATGAATATACCTGAGTGTCATCAAAAACATTAAAGAGGAGTGGATAGAATAAACAAAACAATAATCTAAAATATACAATAATTTAGTCAGTTGACAGACCAGTTTCAATTTAAGTTTTTGTTTGTTATAAAAGTTCATAATAAGTATATGGCCAAATTCACACCATAGCTTAACTTCTATGGAGGCACCAAGTCATACACCTGCCTATTAAAATAATCTAGGTACACCTACACCTTATTCAGATAGTAAGTAGATTGAAACAATAAGAAAGAAGTAAAAATGTTCAAAAGCAATTACACATGGTCTATCTACAAGGAACTTACTAAGACTGTAAATCATGGTACATTTAAAAAAATTAATTTGTATAAGATTTAGAATACAAAATATAACATTTACCTCCCAGGGAGACGGTGTGTGCCAATACAATAATACATATTGCACTATATAATAGCAGAGAATGGAAAATATCACAAAGGTACTTGGAAATTACCAAAAACATTGCATTATTTCCAATATACTTAGAATTATCATTAAATTCAATTCAGTTACTACAAAACAAAGTTTGTTGTGAAAATTACATTAATGGACGAAAAGTCGAAAATATTATAAAAATTAAAATAGAAAAATATTTTTGTAACTATCATAATCTTACATCCAAATTATCCAATGGTGTTGCCATCAGCAAAATTTAGTTTCTTTAGGTCAGATGTGACATGACAATGACATTTAATAATTTTGTGTACGTCATGAAGGAAAAAGCATTCCATTCCTCGTCAAGTACTAGAACTCGCAGATTAATATGTTATTAATTTATTATACAATACATTATTGGATGTGACTCTGTACTTTTACCCCAAAATATGGAATACTTACGAAATTATATGGAATTATGGTTAAAATTTCTTTGATTCTACTAAGTATAATTAGTTTGTCAGTACTTTTGCAAACACACCTAAATAATGTTCTATGTGAAAGAAAAATCTTGAAATATTTTAAAGACCGCCTTGTTTAGATATTCGTCAAATACAGACGAATAGACACGAGTACGAAACAACTTTGGGTGTATTTGGTACTCGCCCGTTCTCTGCGCGGTGACAGTTCTTTGGCGTGGAGCAGGGCCGTCTTTAACTTATTGGTACTCCTGGGCATTACAATAATGAGGCTCTATGAAGGATTATTTTATTAAAATAAGTAAAATGAATATAAAAATAAAATTTTACATTTATTCAAACATAATTTTTTTTAATATTTAGGTAGGTACTATAGGTACTATATCTACAAATGAATAGGTATAGTTATTACATAATCCAGAAGTAACACTCAGCATTCACTATATGCAGGTTAGTGTTTAAAAATCTATGTTCATTGAAGAGGTGCCCTGTAAGCTTTAAGATTCGGACAACTACTTCACTTCTACAACTGTCTTTGAATAGGTACATCACATTCTATAGACATCAGCGAAAAACTGGTCATTCTTTCTTGAAGCATTGTACTTCTTAATTTATTTTTTTCTTTTGAATTTCGAGAAGGAACGTTCCTCAGTGCAGTTAGGCGGGAAATAGCCCATCGATGACGGGGCCCTGGGCAGTTGCTCAGAGTGCCCAGTGGAAAAGAGGGGCCTGGATCAAAGGATTATTCATTAGTATCTACTATTTAGTTTGTGGTCTGTACTCACGAGCGGTGTTTACATATTCGTCTCGACAAGGGCGTATGGGCTATACTAAGTATATATGGTCCACCACCCTTGCCCAGTGCGGGTTGTTGTTTAATCTTTAAACCATTATAAAGTGAAATTTTACGACAAAGTTATGAACGTTGTTTTGTAACCTCAGCTCACATAATGAATGATCTGAGATACCTGTCAGATATCAGATCTCAGATATAATTCATGATACCTATATTTAAACCACTCGTAGCGTTATACCGCCTCTTTAAAAAAAATTAGACCTAACCAAAGAATATACTGGAACTGACATTATCAGTGACATATATATCCAGTCTTGGATTTGACAAATATTGCCGACCAAATATTGAAAATAATTTTCGTGACCTCTAACTTCTACCTTTTAGTGTTTTATATTTTATTTATTGCTATTTTTATATTGACACTGGCAAAATCATTGGATAAGATCTCATGGAGTTGTAAAAAAGATCTCATGGATTTTTTAAAATGCATTTTATGGTACGTTTATTTTTTACAAAGATTTAAATATTTGATTATGACAAATAAATCTCGTTAGCTCTTTGATTGAATGCTTATTATTTAATCTGCACTAGTACTAGTATAACTCACTACGCAACACCACGTAATGGAGAGAAGTATCCTGAGTTTAAAAAAAGATACAAAAAATTAGGAACAAAGATATAAGACAAAGACATCTGAATAGGGGATCGGACAAAGACAACTGAATAGATTTTAGATTTTAATCATATTAAAATCTAAAATGTACCTTAGAAAGAAAATATATAATATTTACGATTATTTATCGAATAATAATTTAATATAATTCATTTAAATATTTTTAAATGAAGAATTAAAATTTTATTATTTACAATATTTCTAATCTATACTGAAACACCAATCACAGTGCGTGACGTCATTTGTGGGCAATCATTGTCTTATGCCAATGCAGTTGTTTTGTTATGATATGACCACAAATGACGTTACGCGCTCTCAGATGAACTATCGTGGCGTTTTGGCGGCATTTTCAAACAAACAATATTAAAACATGATTTTGAGTACCTAAAAGGCTATAAATAAATAAAATAGCATTTTTTATGGGAATAAATATCCATGAAGATTAATTTAAAACACTTTTTGAAAATTTGTCCGATCCCCTATTGTTTATTTGTTTATTTGTATGTAGGAGGTATTATCTTCGAAACTACTCAACATAGGCTCAATATCCCTACCGGGCGAAGCCGCGGGCATCAGCTATCTTAAAATAAAAATCAACGACCGACAAATTTATAACAACAATGAAATAAAGAGCGTTAACAGCAGCGTTATTTTTTTACATATTACGTCATGCGTTATATTTTTTATTTTTTCAACGCGGATGAAATCGCGGGCACGGGCTGGTTAACTTTATAAAGATAGGTACCATTAAATTTATTGATTTTTATTAGGTACATTTTAATCAAGATAACATGCCCTTGGTAGATTCTTGATGGCAATAATGCTTAAAAGGAAGTTAATAACGGCATTTTACTGTTTTTACGCAATCTTTGGGGTAATATGTGACACGAAGTCACAAATGCGTCTGTTCAACGAGACGGACATTGAAATAGTACCACGAGTTGTAAGAGGAATACGTGCATCATTGGGAGACATTCCTTATCAGGTAAATATTTTCTTTATAAATGTTCTTGTTATCTTAGTCTGATGTGCCGGTGTATTATCATGGTGCAGGCGCCATGTATCCAACCGTAAATTCCGATGTAGTTTTCCAATTGAGGCAGGTTATGTATGTCATTGAGCGGTGACTGTCTTCTGTTCATCCCGGGTAATATTTTTAATAACACCTCTTTTATTAAAAAATACCGCCACCATTTTCTTTGACGGAAGAGTGCCCCACGGGAACACTTCGAACATCCAATCTAATGCCTTGTCCAATGATTTATTCGATCACAATCCAATCTCGGAGCGGCAAGGTACACAAAAAAATTCAGCAATTCGTAGTCGTTAATTAAACACTATAAAACAGTGGTAAACGAGAATATGTACCCATAGTATTCAAAAGCGGTTTGAGAACTAAAATGTATCTACAGTGGCGTATTCAGAAGAAGAAGAAGAAACATTTATTTGCATAAACATTACACACATTAAAGAGAGTTGACAAAAAAATAATTGAGAATACAGACCCCACCTATAAAAGAAATTCACAATTCAGTACCTGTGCGTCATGGCAGCAAAAATGTATCTGGCTCTGCATAAGTTGAGGCAAAGCAAAGTGTGATATTAAGCCAGTCCTAGTGGACGAAGGAGAAGGTTTTATCAAGGCAAATAGCTCTAATTTGCCCAGAATTGATTTATTGATGTTAGGAGAATTTCTTGCATCAAATAAAGATTTTTGTTCACCTGAATTTTGAAATGTAAAAACTTCCTTGTAAGTACTTTATTATTACGCTTTACTTATGATTAAATTCACATTAGCTAACTCTGCTAAAGAATATGCCATACAATTTTTATTACTTAAATACTTTTAAGAAAATATTTCATATAATTCCAGAAGCACTGAAATGTAAATTAACATAGGTATCCTATTTAGGAAACATCTAGATATTGTTTATTTTAAGCTAATAATAAACATCATGTGAGTTGTCACTAAGACCAAAACATAATTATAAACCTAATTATAAATCTATACATAATAAATTCTTACATCAAAGTGGTCTTCACAAAAATAAATTTACGAATTCGTAACTATGCCTGATGAGTCTCTCCGAGCGAGCTTTAGCCACTTCTCACTGCACTATTTGAAACATAAACAAACAATTTGTTAGGTGTTGTGTTGATGTGTTTTTGCACAAAGGAACCGCACACGACTCGTAAAGTTTGGAATTCATTTTTAAAATAGAAATAAGTAATATTTCGTTGCTTTGCTTTGACAGATTGAAAATTCAATGAGACGTGACGTCACAAGTGGACGCCATGACACCTAAGAGCGTTTTCGCGCGTAATTCAAAATATATTTAAAAAACATTCAATAATTCGCGTTGAAATTTAGTTTTTTGCTGAAATATTGTTTTTTTCGGATAGGATATGGTAGACGTGTATCTACCATATCCGGATACATTATGGAAGGCAATTTCAAAATCTGTCATCATGCCTATTGTCGTTTACTTGACTAACGCCTCATTTAAAATTTATCACCTTCAAATTCACTTGGATAGTTCTTGGCTTCACCTCGTACTAATAATACTATTCTGCCGACGATTCCTTCATTGCCAGCGTGAACAGAAAGTACTATTTTGATTAGTCTCTTAGTAACAACATCAAAAAGATAAACTGATTTCATTTTAAGATAGGTGTTAAACTCCAATACCTACCATAATTTGTTTGCAATCAACTGTCAGTTATTAGTGAAATAATAGTAACATCTAAATTCAAGGATAGATATAGACAATAGACTCACGCGTAATCTGCTCGCACGTGCTTTGATTCAGATGCTTGAGGCATTTCTACAAGGGCGAACGCATAGAACGCATTATTACTTAAATGCACAACTATTACACGGTTTGCCAGTACGAAGCCCTGATATAGGTAGAACTAGCTATCACATTTTATAGTATATTTTTTCAGGTAGGATTCAGAAAGCGTTATCATCGTATGAATATGGGTTCAACATTTTGTGGTGGGTCCATTATTGCTCCCAGTGTTATATTGTCTGCAGCCCATTGCTTTGCTGTAGAGAGAACGGGATGCGCTAAGTTATTAAATCCTAGGTAATCACGTATTTCTTAATTTATTGTTTAAATGGCAGAAAAAATTATTAAGAACAAACGCAATTATAACAAATATTCAAATATAAGCAGGCGAAGAGATTCGTATAATTATGATAGCCTTTTTTTATGTTAAAGACTGACCAAGCCTTAACATAAAAGAGGCAGGCAGGCTGCCTGTCCACTTGATGGTAGATGGTTACTGTCGCCTATATACATATATACACAATAAACACAAGCATGAACTGAAAAGATAAAGAAAAATAAAGAAGATGAGAATAAGGAAATGGGGTCTGGACTATAACACAGTAACTATTTTTTTACTGTAGTTTTTTTTAATGTTAAAGTCGACGGACAGGCTGAAGGTCCCATTTAGGCCCGAGCTCCACCAAAGCGGACATGAGAGAAGATGTGTGAAGCGGAGATGTGTTGTAGGTACAACATAAATCCGCTAACTAAGGTGACTCCACGGAAGTGGAGATACGTACGGGACGCCTCGAAACACGTCTCCACCATCACCGGCTTGTGAGTTATAGTTTACCATACAAATATGACATATCTCCTCTCCGCTCCGCTCAACCATCTCCACCGAAGCTGAGCGGAGCGGAGATGAGTAAATAACGAAATCCTATTGCTTGTTTCTAACATCTCCGCTCCGCTTGTCTCGTCTCCGCTATAACTACCGTCGCCTCTAAACACAAGTAACGCCACAGGTGCTTCAAGATAAAAGATAACGGCTCTGGCATCCTTTACTCACTCACCGAAACACAACAGCAAACAAGCTGTTATTTCACGGTGGTCTTCCGTAAGAGGGTGGTTACTTCCGTCAGACGGGCTGTCCCAATGACTGCGATACGCACTATACCCTGCCACTTTTTTTCAGAAAAAAAGCCAACTTTGAAACGTTCATTTTCAAAATTGAATCTGCCGGGAAAAGTACGATAGTCTTCTGTAACATCTCTTGTAACGGTGGTTTCAGCTGCCAGACTGACTGCCAAGTTTTTGACGGCGAACTAAATAAAACGGCGAGCGTTTCTATTTCCATAATGCGTAAATTTTTATTTATTCCTAGAATTGTTTTCGGCTCTGTTAAGTTATCAGATTTAATCATGTCGAATAAGCTGATTAAGATCGGCAGATTAAGACGGTCCACTTGATGGTATGCTTGTGTTATAAACTGTCGTCTATAACACAAGCAACGCCAAAGCTGCTGCAAGTGCGCTGCCGACTACAATAGGATTAAGGAAAGGGATTAGGAGGGGATAGTGAAATGGGCTCATTTATTTATTTCTTTTTTGCTTTATTTAATTTATTAGAGAACATTCCATTTGAGCCATCCTTTTTACGATAGAAAACTCTACTATATCAATTTAAAATTATTCCAGACCGTATAAAAAGAACATCGCCATTCTCTACGCTGTAGCAGGAAATTTAAGAACCAGGTCAAGATATAGTTCGAAAGACAGCACACAAAATGGCCAATGGAGAGGCTTGAAAAATGTCACATACCCTGCACTTTATAAGTTTCCCTATCACGATATTGCCATAGTGGTTAGTATCATTTTCATAGAGATACAGGACCTCAGAAGAAATTTCATTAATTTCTTTGTACAATCTTTGAAGCGTTATTAGAGAATTATACTTACCCTTGGTGGTGAAGTATATTGGAATATACAAATATACACACACACATACATATATTGAGCTTTATTACGGGGCCCATAATTCAGCGCATTGCATATTTCAGCGCATCCCTGGAAAACAATTCAATACAATTTCAAATGAGTTTTAGTTTTTGAACTTACTTTTTATTTAAATAATTTTGGGGTTATAATTTCATGGTAAAGTATTTGTAGAGCTGTTAACATTTTTTTAGATGTTATAATAGATAGGCCGCACTGATTTTTTTTAAAACTGGCCATAAAGTAAAGACAGTATTGAAAAATAAATATAAATTTCGAATTAAGAACTCTTTAGGAAGCTGTCGATGTAATTTCATTCACTTGACGTTTGTTTTTTAAAACCACAGCACTTGAGTTAGAAGTCTACATTATGTAGTTTTCATACGTGAAATATCAATGCAATGTTTGTTTCAATTTTTAGTTTACGCTCGAACCATTTCAATTCAATGAGTATGTTGGACCAATCACATACGCAAGACGATACAAAGATTACCGTGGTAAATGTTTAGTATCCGGCTACGGATTAATATCACGAACAGTAAGTATAGGTTTGTCGTTTAAAGCTTTGCTTTACAAATTGAATGTTACATTTCCAGATAAAGGACGAAATCATATAAATATGTAATGCATTACGTATATAAGTTTAATTATAATTTCAAAATATGCCTTGCACCTTTTTTTAACGTTGGGAAATCCTCATGGATACCCAGCAGCGGGGTTATACAGGACTCCCTACTGTCTTTCTATATATGACTTTCTAGCGCGGCCGTAAATAGGCGCGGTCATGGGAACGTTGTTTAACATGACATCCGAGACCCGCCACGGCTGTCCAGCGCGGGGAGGACTGCGTTCTCTGTCGGAGCCTCGGCGTACCCGAACGTAACTTTTTTAATCACTACGGCACTTTTAAAACCAGCTAGTAATATGTTCCAGTGATTAAAACCTTTTTCGTAATGTATTTTTTTTTTTCGTGTCGGAAAAAAAACAAAATTGCCCATTTTTTGCAAATGGGTTTACTTATGTTAATCGATATTTAGTAAATAAAAAAAACTTTATATTTTTTAGTAAAAAGTACTTTAATTCGTTTGTTCTCTAAATCTGGATACATTGGGCATATATGTACTTGATTACTCCACAATAACACTTATTTACTTCTATATTCTATGTTTAAATATACTGTAAATGTATTTGTAAGAAATAGTCAAGCCCATTCGTCTGTAGTTATCTTATTAATTATTCCTTATCCTTATCTTTGGAATAGACCAACCCTACAGATATTGACGAAATTCGTGTGTTCAAGAATACCTACTGATTGTGTGACGATACATTGAGTTATCAACGAAACCACGTCTCTATTTAGCTAGAGGTTCTATTTAGATCTTAGATTACTTAGATTTTTGGAGACCTGATCTTAGAATGATCTCGCATATGCATTATATGCAAGATCATTTGATCTCACAGTCAAACTGTTGTGCAGTTGTAAGGAACTTTGTTCTTTTAAGTTTGTTCTTTGTTTGATAAATAAATGTAGACTGATTGGTTTCTTACTACTAAAAATCTTCAGCATTCTTGTTGGTAGCTGTTCTACGAGTACCTAGTGGGTACTTAAGATTTGTATTGGATTCTAGCAAGCAAAATCAGAATAGAATCGGTAAATCTGTGGCCGCACTTAGGTTAGCATATTTTTTTTTACAGATCCAGTCCGACACCCTTTTAAAAGCTCAATTAAAATTATTACCAAACAGGAGATGCAGTAGACTTCATCGGCGAAATATGGAGAATTTCGTTTGTACTGTATCGTCTTTGTCAGAATCTGACGTTGGTAAGGTTAGTTGGTTTTATTATTAGGTGTCTCAAAAATCAGCAGGTATTTACCTACAAAAAAAAATCGTGGTAGATAAAGGTGGGATGAGCATAGGGATGAGGTTATAAGCAGAAGCTTCCACCCAACATTTTCCCATGACCTTTGTTTCTTCTCATTAGAGCATTTTTACGTTCGCAATTTTACGACTTTTGTTAATTAACTGCATCTACCTTACGAACCATTAACGAATATTATAATTATAATATATGTATTGTAGGTATATCAGTATTATCAATGCAATTAAAATTAGTTCCAGTTGGCAGGGTATCCAACATTTTGGCTGCATTACCTTTCTGAATTGCTATTACCTACTTACTAAAATTATTTGCTTTCGTAACTTATAACTATAAATTTTCATTTTAATGTATATCTTTTAACAAATTTTATTTATAAGGTAATTTTAAATTTTTATATTAAAATTGTTGTTATACATACATAATTGTTGTTCGACTTAGGTGGTCTTATGACATAAGTCTCAGACTTTTGGGCTTATGAAAAGTTCATCATCCATCTTTAAGAAATCCATATATATACTACTCAAAACAAAATAAGGGCCACTAGCTTATTTACATTTAAGTGCACTTTAGTAAACTGAAAGTAACTGATAAGTAGCATTATATTGATATTACGAACTCTTGTGTTTGATCTCTTTTATGCTTCCTAATTTGAAAAATATTGGCCATCGTTTTAAGAAAAAAATAATAATTGGAAGTTATTCTTATGTTTTTCTTCGATTGTCTTCTTAACTTGTTTCGGTTATTTTAGGAAAAAAGTTTTACTTTTTCAATTTTAATTGATTCATTTATCATCTCGCGTTAATCATGCTACCAGTACGAAGGCACACGGATACAATTACAGCAACCAGAGCCATAACTATGATTCAAGAAGGATGTTCTCAGCGTTACGTGGGTTTGCAGTTGGGTTTTTCTCGAAGAGCTGTCCAAAATGTATGGAATCGCTTCCAAGAGACCGGCAGTGTTGCCAGGAGACCCGGTTCAGGTACAGTTCGTGTAACAACGGCGCACGAGGATCGGTACGTCCAACTAAGTGCTCGTCGTGATCGTACAGTAACGGCCCGTAAGTTACAACACCACCTACGGCTGACAACGGGTACCCGTGTCAGTGATCAAACTATACCTAATCGATTGCACGAAGACCAGCAAATGTCAAGAAGTCGAGTTGTTCGAATTCCTCTGACTAGGGTTCAACGTGCAAACCGTTTAAGATTCTGCCGTCAGTATTTGAACTGGGGGATTAATCAGTGGGGCAAGGTGCTTTTTACAGACGAGTGCAAAGTAATTTTTTTTAATGATGATCGGCGTGTTAGGGTGTGGAGACGACGCGGCGAGCGTTTTCCGAGTCCTGCATCCACGAAGTTGACCTTTTCGGTGGTCCCAACGTAATGGTTTGGGGTGGGATTAGTTTACACGGTAAAACCGAGCTCACCATTTTAAATGCGGATACCGTAACTGCAGAACGTTACATCGAAGACGTCATCAGGCCTCAAGTGATCCCATTTGCACAGCGAGTGGGGCCTGGATTCATCCTGATGCAAGACAATGCCCGTGCACACACAGCTCGATCGACCCAAACTGTCCTAGAAGGGTCTCATATTGAAGTATTACCATGGCCAGCTAACAGTCCGGATTTAAATCCAATCGAGCAAATGTGGGACCAATTGAAACGAAGGGTTAGAGAGAATGAGCAAGGGGTCTACAACCAACAGCAGCTGATTGACGCTTTAAAACGTGTCTGGGAGGAGATTCCAGATGAAAACGTGAGGAATTTGATCCAGAGTATGCAAACGAGGCTTCAGGAGTGTATTGTTAAGAGAGGAGGACATACTCGTTACTAAAAAGAAGAAACAAAAGTGACAAGAACAGTATTTTGTCTTTTTCCGGTGATTTCTTTTGTTCATGTTTTTCATTCAAAATGGCCAATTTCATTATGAACTTTAAAAAAACAGTTCATGATTATTATTTTAAACAATTGTTAGCCTATATTATAACCAATAACATTATTTTGTAGTTACATAAGTTAAACAATTTAATGTCTTTATTGTTTTCATGGTACAACAAAAAATCTTAGTGGCCCTTATTTTGTTTTGAGTAGTATATATATATATTACGTACCTACTACTAATAGATTGGGGAAAAAGTTTCTTCGCATTTTATATGAAAACTCAAGACATTTTTTTTAAAATATTTATTTACATTATATCTATATAAAATATGTGCCATTTTGTTTGATGACTTTCTGCCATCTTGTAGGTAGTGACATGATCCCGTTGCTGTAGAAATTTTGGCACTTCTGATCAAAAAACTCTTGATGTTAACCTGACATTGTTTAAAGAATTCTGAAGAGACTCTGAAACAGGCGGAAATCTAAAGGTGCAGGTCAGGGCTATAGGGCGGATCCATTAACACCTCCCAGCCAAACTCTCTTATTTTTTGCTGAGTGGCTAAATATGTGTGTGGTCTAGCGTTGTCGTGATGAGAGACCACACTTTCTATTGATCGATTCCGGCTGCTTTCTCTCAACTGCTCATCAGAAGTCCCAAATTTTTTTTACAGCAACGGTATCATGTCACTACCTACCGAACAAAATGGCACACATATATATAACGTAATTAAATGTAAACTTTGAAAAAACAAAAGTCTTGAGTTTTCTTGTTAAATGCGAAAAAACTTTTTCCCCAACCTATTATTAGAATAGTAACTTCCGTTTAGAATTCCTATTACATACATATACATTTCAGGGCGATTCCGGAGGACCGCTTGTATGTTTTGGTACTAAAGATCCAAACGAAGTGTCCGAAAGTGGTGTATTAGTAGGCATCGTTAGTGGTCACCGATACCGTGCTGGATCGTTCTTTACTCGTGTCTCATCCTATTATGAATTTATTAGAAGGAATCGAGCAGACGTCAACAGAGTAGTAATCTTTGCATTATATTTAAACAGCTTAATAAATATGTCACTTTACCTATTTCGAATGTTTTATTTTCAACATTTAAATGGTGTTAAAATCTACAAAAAAGTAAATAATACCGTAAATAGTCGTTATGGCCGGAAGACCACAAAAATGGTATTGTCTAAAATGTCTTATTCAGAATTCATGGCATAATAAAATCGGCATATTAAAAATATTTATTGTAAGGTTAAGTTCCATATCTTTAGATAGGTTGTACCTAATATATCTTTTTGTATAAGAATTATCATAAAATTCTAACTCAATTAACCACTTATCATAATTCATAATTAATGTAATAAGGGTTAAGATTGCTTGTGTCATAGGCACTAATATATACTCACTAAAATGTAAAATCAGCATTCTAATAAATGAATTAAACCTGGATGAAACGAGTATAGATGGCGTTTGCACTGAAATATAGTCGCGTCTGAAGAAGTTGCTCTTTTTAGTAACGAGGTTTTGTTCAAGAATTGAAAGTGGTAATATTTGACCACATTTGTACAATAAAATATTATTATTTAAGTTTCGCTATAAAATTTTAATAATTAGTTACTTTAAATATTTTCAAATATCAGAATATGTGGCAGGGCACACTGCGTTTCGCAGTCATTTGGGCAGCCCGTCTGGCGGCAGCGGAAATGACAGCACGTGCGCTGTTGTGTTTCGGTGAGTGAGTAAGGGATGCCAGAGCCTATTTCCCTTATTCTCTCCTAATTCCATGTCCTTAATCCTACTGTAGTCGGCAGCGCACTTGCAGCAGATTTGGAGTTGCTTAAGATATACGCGACGGTAGCCACCTACCATCAAGTGGACCGTCAGCCTGTCTGCCGACAGGTACATATAGGTATTATGGACATCATAATACCTATATGTATTAAAATTTACAACAACTTGTGCATACCATATTCAGCAAATAAATTTATTTTAATCGAATTTAAAATTTTTCTAACGAGAAACTAAACTCAGATAAGTATACATATATATTTGTTAGTTTAAGAAGAATAATCGTAATACATAACTTTGCCTAAGTAACAAAAATAAATTAGGTACAGGATCTTAGAATAACACAACTACATTTTTTTAATAAAAAAATAAACAAACAATGATCATTATTTTTGTAGCAATGTTACAATGAATACATCCCTTATCAGTAACCCATTTATAAAACAAGCCGACCCGGTTATGCAGCGAAGGAAGACCGATATTCATGAACGACATTACTCCAACTAAAATACCATTTTCCTTCTCATTGGGATCACCTGTTCCGAAGCAAATAAGGCCAGCACCTTGAGTCTCCTAGTAACAAATAGAAAATTATCAATACGGCGAGATGTCGCCTATGGAGTAGTGTAATACAAAGGCAACACAATTTATTTAAATACGAATACATAAGGATGTATAGGGACATGTGGCAAGGACACTACATCGTGCAGTTATAAAAGCAACCATCACCTTATTACAGAAGATCTCCATGAAATTGAAGGTATCAAAAATAATAATAATTATGGTATGACCCCACAAGTAACATTTAATTTACGATCAAATAACAGCAGAATTTTATGGTGGGATCTTAGACCAGAAGATCCCTAGAGCACATGCCCCTATACCACGGCATGGGACGTCACCTATCGTCATGTGAATATTTAGCCTATCTTTTCCATAAAACAATAGGATAAAAAATAATCTTGTACATAACTCACGCGTCAAAACGCGATATTATCCCACGCGTTGTTTGTTGAAAGTGTTCTTCCCACTGCAAATTATCTAAACCAAATTTATTTGGATAAAATATTAGCTTGAGAGAGGGACTTCTTCAGCTAAAGCTCTTACTACAACAGTTGAAGGACTGATTGATGTCGATAGCAAAGAAAACTCCTGTGAAAAAAGTTTCAAAATTTGCAACGAAAGCCTTACCAAAGAGTAAATTCCTGTTCTTTTATTATAAGCGGTACAATAATAAAGACGACAACACTTCAGCAACATTCGTTCGCAATCTTTTCTGACTATCATTTGATATTTCTGCCGGAACAATACCTTGTTTTTGGCCCAACTCTAAAAAGTATTAACACACGGTAGGTATGGATAGATATTAATAACTAGCAGCCCACCCCCGGCTTCGCCCGTGGTGCAATTTTTATATATTAAAACATTCCCCGTTTATCCCTCTTTCCATCAGTGAAAACCGAATTAAAATCAGTCTACCCGTTCACGCGTGACGCCGTGACCAAGGGAAATAGGGATTCATTTTTATATATATAAGACTAGAGACCCGCCCCCGTCTTCGTCCGTTGTGCAATTTTATATATAAGAACATTCCCCGTTTATCCCTCTTTCCATTAGTGAAAACCGAATTAAAATCGGTCTACCCGTTCACGCGTTCATTTTTATATATAAGATAGAAGATATGTTAGTGATGTAAAATCGTAAGTATTATGATTCGTATAAATGTATGTTATCATTTGTTCACTTTTATTAATCAACTTAATTTATTTGTATCGTAATGCTGTAGATACTGTGTCACCTAAAAAGGTGATACAACATTACAATAGGCATGATGACAGATTTTGAAATTCCCTTCATCCAAATCCGTTAAGTTGTTTTTGCGTGAAAGAATAACAGACATCCATATATCCATTCTCACAAAATTTCTCATTTGTAGTACTAAAGCAAGGCCAACGAGACAACGCAAAGAATGTAAACAAACTTTCAAGGGTTGTCAATGGCTTCATGGCTTTCTATACCATAAAACAGATAGCGCCAGCCGCTTCGTACAGTACAGAGGGCCGACGTTTTTAACATTGTTTGCGTTGTCTTCTTGGCTAAACTATAGTAGGATAATACCTAATTTGAATACCTTAGTTGCTTCTACAGCTGTACCGTAACATATACCATCAAAGTCTTGATTCAATTTTGAATATGGTATCTTGTTCACATACTCGTTGAATATCCACGATTCATTTGTGTCCTTAAAAGTGAACTGACATTGAAATAAGAGTAATATTTCTGTGGGATGCCTTATGTTCTTGTTCATTGCAACCACAAATTAGGGCTGCTGATAAAGAAGAAGACAGATATAAGGAACATTTTCTTTTCTCCTTTATTTGACCGAAAGTTTTTAAAGCAACCTCAAGTAAGCATGTGTTTTATTAATCAACTAGCTGAACTCGGCCACGCTTTGCTGCGGCCCATACGGTGCCGGCGCGGCGGCGCGGGCGGCGTGCCCATGGGGCGCGCGGTACTGGACACTGTATTACATATATATTACTATTTCTCGTAGCGTGATGTTATATAGCCTATAGCCTTCCTCGATAAATGAACAAAAAGAAGTTTTCAATTCGAACCAGTAGTTCCTCAGATTAGTGCGTTCAAACAAACTCTTCAGCTTTATAATATTAGTATAGATAAAATTAATAAAATTGTGTGTGTAAGGGCTGCCGATAGCAAATTACCGGGTTTGAGCCCAATACGGCGGGTGTGGACTGTATAGGTAATGCGGGAGTTCTATTCTATTACTTACTGTTGTGATCCGCGGGATTCTTCTGGGCTTGAGTCTTCCTCCAAAGCTTTGGATTCTTCTTTTCAGCACTCGCGACGCGAATCACTTCAGTTTTGGTAATAGAGATAGGTACGGGTGATGGATGATCAAAGAAGACAGCGGGCCTTTTTGATCTGCGGGTTTGCTCACTTGATATGAGCAGAAAGAAGACGGCGGGTCTTTCTCTCAGCGGGATTTTAGACTTACACTTTATTTTATTTATGGCGGTGGAGTCGAAACAGGGGTGTTCTCTGATTGGCCCACAATGACGTGGCCCCTCTTAGCCAATCAGAGCGATTCCTCATAAATTTAAATAAAGCCAGCAAAGTGGCGCGAACATGCCCCCGGCCTAAAAACCATCGGTTTTTAAACACTAATAAAAGAAAACGGGAACTACACACAAGGGACAAAATACAGCGGTATAATTAAAAACTATAGATTAAATATGGAATAATAAATAAAAATATAAAGGTCCTACTGGGTAGGCAGAGGACATAGACGGACAACGGGTCTTTTACAGATGCCTGTTGCCGTCCTAACGGAAGCTACTCTAGTAATCCCATCCTTGCCGGGATAAGTAGCAATAATAATGCCTAATGGCCAATATAATGGCGGAAGGTTATCAGTCAGGATGACAACCACAGTACCTACTTCAATGGGATTTGAGGGTGTATTCCATTTTCCTCTCGTCTGCAATAAATGAAGATACTCTGTCTTCCAACGTTTAGCGAATGACTGCACCATTTGATCTAATAACGCGTAACGACGCAGCAAAGTTGGTCGCTCATCACCGACGCTGCAAGCAGGTAAATTCTTTAACGGAGTGGTCATTAAAAAGTGCGAAGGAGTCAGCGCGCTCGGCTCAGATGGATCCTCACCGAGTAAAGTAAGCGGGCGCGAATTAATAACACACTCTATTTGCGTAATGACTGTTAGCAATTCCTCGTAGGTAAGTAGTTGAGTGCCGATAACCCGATATAGGTGCGATTTAAAGTTTTTTACGAAGATCTCGTAATGACCGCCGAAATGTGGACTACGCGGAGGATTGAATTTCCAATCTATTCGTGAATTTGCCAATTCCTGTGCAAATGAGTCCTTAAATTCCTCAGAATTGACCAGGCCATAAATTTCTGATAAAGCGTTTTTTGCGCCTATAAATGCAGTGCCATTGTCGGAGTACATACACGAGACAGCGCCTCGGCGAGCTAGAAAACGTTTAAATGCGGATAGAAATGTGTTCGTGCTCAAGTCTGTAGTCAGCTCGACGTGGACGGCTCGCGTCACCAGACACACAAAAATGCATAAATAGGATTTGATGGCATGAACACCGCGTTTTCTATATGGTATGATTTTTATCGGACCAGCGTAGTCCACTGCAGTATGCGTGAAGGCTTTAGCTTCATTTACTCTGCAAGCCGGTAAATCAGCCATAAACGGATGAACATGTTTAGGTTTAACGCGGAAACAAAAATTACATTTGTGTATGACTTGTCTTACCACATTTCTACATGATAATATCCAATATTTTTGGCGCAATATTGACATTAGAGCTAACGGACCCGTATGACAGTTTTTTCTATGACAATCATCAATAATCAATTCGACAATTCGATGTCTACGCGGCAACAACAAAGGATGCTGTTGATCATATGACAGATCAGCGTTACGAAGGCGGCCACCAACTCTCAACAATCCTTCGTTGTCCAGAAAAGGGGCGAGTCTACCTAATGTGGTTCGACAATTTTTATTAGATTTTAAGCGACTTATTTCTTCAGCAAAGTAATATGATTGCAACTCTTTAATAACAGCGGTTTCTGCGAAGTTAATTTCACGAGCGGTAAATATTTTAGAGGGCGGTAATTTCCGTATGAAACGGTATATATAAACAATAGCGTGAAGAAGTTTCGTCCAAGACGAAAGGCGGTGTGATAAAGAAATAAGCAAATACGGAGGCTCATCCTCTCGAATGACAGTAGTAAGCGTTGTAATCTTTGTTTCAGGCAAATTATCTTTAATTAATGCGGTGTTTATTGCGGTAATAGGCCATTCTTGTACGTCTTTATAAAGCCAAGATGGACCAGTGAACCAGAATGGGTGGTTCCGTAACTGGGCAGGAGACAAGCCACGTGACAAACAGTCGCTCGGGTTGTCCTTTCCTGTCACGTGATAAAAATAATGAGCGGGTAAAGCGGTTAGTACCTTCGTGACGCGTGTGGCCACGAAAGTTTTAAATTTGTTAGGCGCGGAATGAACCCAATGTAAAGCTACCATTGAATCCGAAAAACAATAAATATTTTGAATAGAGTGACGCGGTTCATATGTGTCCAGAACGCGACGTACCAGTTTAGACATTAGTAAAATAGCACAGAGCTCCAGTCTGGCCACAGAAACTGAGTTTAGCGGGGCGACTTTAGATTTTGCACAAACTAAATTGATGTTAGGCGCTCTTTGCGAGCCAGTTTCCGCTTTGATATAAATGACGGCGCCGTAAGCCCGTTCGCTGGCATCTGCAAAAGCTATCAATGAAATTTTGGAATTTTTCAAAATACCTAAGTGGCGCGGATGGCATAATTCCTGTAAAGATGGCAACTCCTTCAAGTAACTAGCCCATGTTTTATTTATATGCATAGGGAGTTCATCGTCCCAATCCAATTTTAAAAGCCAAATTTGTTGTAATATTAATTTTGCATATAAAATCGTAGGTGCAATCAAACCTAGCACATCAAATTGTCGCGCAATCACGGACAATATATTGCGTTTTGTATATTGGCGGGGCTCGAGTGAGATATCAAATAAAAAACAATCACAAGCGGGATCCCATTGAAGACCCAACACCTTAAGACCTTGGTTGGTTTCATCGAAATTTACAGTAGACGAGTAGCGATGGGACTCAGGAAGAGTTTCGAGCAACTCCGTGGAGTTACTAGACCATTTTACGAGTTCAAAGCCCCCGGCCATAAACATATCTAACAACTCATTCTTGAGTCGACAGGATTCCTGGAAGGTGGCCACGGAGTAGCATAAATCGTCCATATAACAATTATTTTTTACAACTTCGGCTGCCAGCGAGTAGGAAGAGGCTTCATCTTGACACAATTGCCTCACTACTCTGAGTGCAAGAAACGGACTGCTTCTTAATCCAAAGCAGACGCGGTTAAACTGAAAGACGTCAAGCGGAGATGACTCATCGAATCTAAACAAAAACTTTTGATATTTTCTATCTTCTGGTTTCACAACAATTTGTAAATACATTTGTTTTATATCTGCCATTAGTGCGATTTTATAAAAGCGGAAATTTAATAATATTGTAAATAAATCATTCTGTAAATTTTCACCAGTATGCAATATGTCATTCAATGATAGGCCAGTGCTAGTTTTCGCACTCGCATCCATAACTATGCGGACTTTAGTTGTCGATTTATCGTTGCGTACGACAGCGTGATGCGGAATGTAATAAGCGGGCAACTGCGGGGAATCATTGCTAATCAAAGATATATATCCTTTCTCTAAATATTCCTTGATAATAGCATTATACTCTAGACGCAAGCGAGGCGAGGAAATAAATTTACGTTCGAGCGACAGATAGCGTCTTTTGGCTACTTGATATGACTCACCAAGAACAGCGGGATCGTGTGAGAATGGCAAGGAGACCGCATAACGACCGGTCGTATCACGGCATACGCTCTGCACAAAGCCTTGCTCGCATTCATTCTCAGCACTACTCAAGGAAGGTTTTACTGATACCTCCTCAAGTGTCCAGAATTTTTTAAGAAGTTCCTCAATGCGCGGTTCATCATTTTCAAAAGCGGAAAATAAAGACACAAAAGAAACTGTAGTCTTTTCAACAGGAGCCTTACCCATTACGGTATAGCCAAATATCGTCTCGAAAGCGGTGGGAGTTCCCGGTAATCCAGTGATACGTCCCGAGCGAAATATCTTCGCGAAAAGCGGTGCTCCTATGAGTATTTCAATCTCATCGGGCAAATAAAACTTAGGATCAGCGAGCGGTATATTGCTTAAATGCGAAAACGTTGAAATATCAATTGTAACTGCGGGCAATTTATCAGTAATAGTATCCAAAACATACACATCAAGTTGAACACAAACATTATCATTGTATTGAGAATATAAATTAAGCGACGTAGCACCTTTAATATGTTTAGTTGAAGAGCCAATTCCCCTAACGGTGGCGTTGCAATTTCCATCATAACTCAAGCCTAACTTTGCACAACAAGATTCAGTGATAAAGTTATTAGTTGACCCTTGGTCAATTAGCGCCCTTATACTTTTCAAATTGCCTAAATTATCGTATGCGTTGACGCACACACTTGATAGCAAACAGGTTTCAAAACGCGTCGTATTAGTGTGCGTATTATATAAAGAAATATTTTGATTCGGTTGGTGCGAATCAATAGACGGCCGCGCGGGAGATTTCTTATTAATTTCAGTCGTCTGGTTTCGCGGTGAATCATCAGACGAATTCAGCGGGGGCGTTTTTACTGGGAAGCGGGGAGGCGATGCGTGTTGCCTAGTACCTAACGAGTGATGTTTACATAAAAGCGAGTTGTGTTTATAATTGCAATGTCTGCATGAATTCAACGATTTGCATTTTTCAGTGTAATGAGAAAAACTTAAACAATTAGTACAACCATTATTCTGTTTAATAAATGCAATCCTTTTTTCTAACGGTAATTTTTTAAATTCAAAACATTTATATAATTGCACATGATTTTTTAGTTTACAAAACGAACACTGTTTTAGTGGCGTTGCGGCTACAAATGAATGCATAACTCGTTTATTATTGTTTCGAACTGCATTGTACGGAGATGCGGGCGTAGGGTTGCGAGATCGATTCTCGGTCGAGCGTTCTATGATTTTAGACTGTTCTCGTATAAACTTCACTAAATCATCATAAGATGGTATATTCGTATCTCTTTTAACCATTTCAAAGGCGCGGGCGGTTTCTACGTCTATTTTCTTTAAAGCGGTGTGCAATAGAATGAAGTCATGTAAATTTTCAATATTTAAAGCCTTTAAACTTGATACAGCGGGGCAGAATTGTTCCAAAAATGCATCCATATTCTGCAACGTAGCCCTTTGGAAGGGTTTAAATTCGAACATTCTATCTAAATATGCGGAGGCTAGGCGCCTCTTATCCTCGTACTTTTCTATCAGCGTGTTCCATATCAAATTGTAATTAGCTTGATTAGGCGTAATACCGGAGCATACTGCAAGGGCACGTCCAGTTAACTTACCCATTAAGTACTGAACTCGTTCATTATCTGTGAGGTCCGAATTCTCATGTATGGTACTCTTAAAGGTCTCGTAAAAAGTAGGCCACTTTATAGGATCGCCATCAAAGCTAACCAAATCGAGCCTAGGTAAATTAATGACTGGTTTATTAGAACTTTGCGTAGTGCATGTCATAACAACAGGATTTTTAGACGCTTTCAATTTGTTCGCTGCATGCATACAACGCGAATATAGATCATCAAAGGCTAACGTACTTTGATAATTTGTTTCGTACGAGGGATTTATACGTAGCTGAATGTCGTTAATTTCGTCTACAATTGTTTCAAACTTAGAGCGATAATCATCCAACAGAACAATATTAGACAAGAACATGTCTGCGGACTTTTCATCCTGAAGGTCTCCCTTAGAATTATCATAAATAGTCTGCAATTGAGCAAAAATTGCGTCGCGCTTGCCTATGAGCTTTTTTAATGATAAACTCATCTCGTCCATCCCTTTCGTAGGTATTTGCCTTTAACGTTAGGTATGTTGTGTAATGATAAATAATATTTCAAATAAATCAACTTCAAACAAATTCTCAATATGCGCTAATTTAATTTGTAAGGCGTTGTTCCATTACAAATTATCAAATACGTGCGGTCAATATATATTTCTATTTAAATTAATTATTTTATTTTCTTAAACGTGATTTTAAATTATACTATGTGCGTAATAATTGCAGACAATCGGAAAGAGGAATAGAAATGTTGATATGTTGTAACTAAATAACCAAAGCGAAGACCACAACAAACAATAAAACTAAACGGGTATTTCACTATTTACGACAACGAGAGAAATAGCGGATATTTCTTTTATAACAAAGAATATTATTTTTTATAGAAGTAGGTAAGCCTGATATTTTAAATTATAACAAAGGATTTTAATAATTACACCAGTAGGTACGTACGAATCTTTACAAGAACGAAATGTAAACACGTCGGTATGCGTGAATACATTAATAATAAAATGATAAAAAATATATGAGCGGGAATGTTTAAAGAAATATTAAGCGGGTTATTCTTGATCTAAAAAACAACTACTAAAGGTTTTGCTGTTTGATGGTTGGCGCTAGACAGCCAAAATTATTTTTAATAAAATTAATTATGCGAATTTTTATACTAAGAACTAAGGGAATGTTGCGGGGGAATGCGATGACCAAATAATTATGTTTGCGGGGTTGAATAGTTCAGGCTCAAGTGCCCAACTATGTGCAATGACGGGAACAACAAATGGATCAATGATCCAGGCTCGAAGAGACCAAAATTTAATGTAAGGGCTGCCGATAGCAAATTACCGGGTTTGAGCCCAATACGGCGGGTGTGGACTGTATAGGTAATGCGGGAGTTCTATTCTATTACTTACTGTTGTGATCCGCGGGATTCTTCTGGGCTTGAGTCTTCCTCCAAAGCTTTGGATTCTTCTTTTCAGCACTCGCGACGCGAATCACTTCAGTTTTGGTAATAGAGATAGGTACGGGTGATGGATGATCAAAGAAGACAGCGGGCCTTTTTGATCTGCGGGTTTGCTCACTTGATATGAGCAGAAAGAAGACGGCGGGTCTTTCTCTCAGCGGGATTTTAGACTTACACTTTATTTTATTTATGGCGGTGGAGTCGAAACAGGGGTGTTCTCTGATTGGCCCACAATGACGTGGCCCCTCTTAGCCAATCAGAGCGATTCCTCATAAATTTAAATAAAGCCAGCAAAGTGGCGCGAACAGTGTGGTTAAATTAAAACAAATTATTATTACTTTACCTTTAACTTATACGGTAAACATAAACCTACTAAAATTTATTTTTGTATTATAATTATGTTACACGCTCATGCAGAAGAACGCAGGCGCAGAACAATATCTTGATAGAGAAATTCTACTATTGTGGTTGCGCGGTGGACACTTTCTGTCTCTTCTCTTGTCGTGGGCGCCGGCCTTTCGCCGCCGGCCGTTGTGAAAGCAATAGTCGTCAGTGATTTTGCATGGCAGGCTATGCTCACGTTTTGCGAGCGCGTTATGTCACGCAAAAACAGCGGGAAGAGGATCCTCTCTCCCAGCCGATCCACCGGAAGAGGCTCCGGCGCAGGCCGCTGGCCTATGTCCATCACCTTCCCCCTTGACCGGGACCTGAGAGGTAGTCTTAGGGGAGACTACCGCCCGTTGTGAGATCTCGTGTACGTCGAGGTTTCGACAGGGAGCATGGACCTACCCGCGCTAGATAGCCGTGGGGGGAGCGGATGTCGTGTCATAGCCCGCCCATCTACGGCCGCGTCTGAAAGTCGTTGGGTCTCCGCAGCATCCTATACACTGCCGGGTTTCCAGAGGATTTTCCAACGTAAAAAAAAGAACACAATTAGTAGCTACAAATATAAAAAATGTCTTACCAAAACTCCAATATTATGAGCAGGATACTTGAGTAGCTTTTGAGAATATAATCTAGTTACAGAACGCCACTGCTCGACTTGATTATTGCCTGGCTTTTCAGTTAAGGTATGCAGAATGCCACCTCCGACTAGCACATCTTTTAAATCATGTTTATACCTTAAAATGTGTAAGGGAAGACATTTATACATATAATAACATCGTAACCGAGCCGTGTCTGTACATAAATATTTTTTCAAAAAAAAAAAAAAAGTTTGGCGCTATACCGCCCGAATACCACGCGTACGAAGTTGCGGGCTCAGCTAGTCCTTACTATGAACTTAAAGTTGAAATGTAAGTATAAAATTTCAACTTTAAGTTATATGTAGTTATAATGCAAAGGCGAATGTTACAATAATGGACACGGCTGTTGGGCTTTCAAGTCATATGTGTAGTACTCGGACTGCTCAGCGAGTGAATTTTTGTAATGGCTTGACATCACCGTCATTCTCCCATTAATCCAAAAGCTATAGCATATCCACAATAAAAAAATACAAAAAAATTTAAATAAATTCCTGGTTCCTTATAATAGATAGATGTATTTAGAGGCGTACTATCCACGCCCACGCCGACGACGTGTGTAAAAGCAAAAATTCGTAAAAATGTTATCTACAATTTCTCTTAAATATTTAGGCTGTACGCTAAGCTCTAAAGTTTTTAGCGTTTTTAGTTTTTAGCTCTAAATTTTTGGCGTTTGATCTTGAGCTTACCGTTTAAGAGTTTAAAGTCTAAAATATATTGCATTTAAAAACATCCTTTTTCTTTAGAAAAGACTTAAATTTAAGCTTCGCTGCAGTTAGGAGAAGGGCCTTTTGACATAATTTGATATAGAGCCCATCTGGGACAAGTTACGCCACTGATGTATTTAATTAATACCTACCTTTTTCTATTAGTGAGAAAGCAATTTGCCGAAGTCAGAACCTTTTTGTCTCCTATGATGCTGCCAGCACAAAACGATCGATACTTTTCCAATTCTTTATCGAATATTTTGAATATAAATACCTGCCAAGTAATAACGAAATAATTACAATTTATTCATTAAAATTATAACCTTGGTAGTGTTTTTACTTGTACCGCAAGTGGAGTCAAAAGTTTATAATTTTAGTAGGATTTTTTTTATTTATTTGGAAAAATATACTTACGTAATTGAATCTATGTACTATTACTTGAATCTACTATCTTAAAAGGTAAAATCTGCTACATGTTACGTTTTCCATAGGTTGCAAATAAAAGTATGGCACTAAGTACTAAGTAGGTACAAATGAAGAGATTAGGTATAAATATATTATTGCAAATAAAAATAGAAAGAAGAGATTCCTAGTATCATTAAATGATTCTTTTATATAATAAGGTCGGTAGATAGGTTCGCAGTTCGCTTGATGGTAGGCGGCTACCTTCGATCTCTTACTCAATCCCCGAAACTAAACAGCACAGAGGTCTTCTATAGGAGATCGTTACTTTTATAGACCTACGGCTTTGCGTCTTGATGAACGCCACGAAAAAAATGATCGTAAAGTCCTATAAAGTGAGACAACGGTAGAGACAAGTGGACCTTGCGAAAATTATAAAACGATAATTTTAATGTTGACCTTTATTGTATTGTATTCGTATACGAATGTAACTTTCATTCGTCTACGAATCTCCTAATTCTCTCGTAACCTCGAGCATAGACCGTTGAGTTTTCTTACGGGGCCCATAGTTAGAGACTACGTTTCAGCGCATATGCATATTTCAGCGCATCCCTGGAAATATATATATATATATATAGTGCACTGCACTGTATCTGCTGCTTCCGACGCTAGCAGTGGATGGCCTAAGGCTCCTAAATACGGCTATGAACGCTATATATACATCGGAAGCCATTTATTTATTTAATTGTTTTATTATTTATTAATAATCAAAGAGTGCAAAGATGATGTGATTTAGTTATCTAGCTGGAGAATAAAATGTACCTACCTGGGAACTTTGTGAACATAACTTTTGTTTAACTTTGTTTTGTTTCACCGTAATTTCGGCAGAGTACTCCCTTAACACACGGTAGGTATAGATAGACCTCCCCCCACCGGCATGGCATATAAATAACAGGATAATAATATGTTGTTCTTTCGGTGAGTGAGTAAGGGATGCCAGAGCTCATTACCCTATCCCTTCCTTTATTCCTTATCCTTAATCCTACTATAGTCTACAGCGCACTCGCAAAACCTGTGGCGTGTGTGTTATAGGCGTCAGTAGCCACCTACCTTCAAGTGAACCGTTAGCCTGTCTGTCGACCTTATCGACCTTAACTTAAAAAAACGGAATTTACTTAGTGTTGTAGATGTGACTTAATAAGTGACAAAATGGAATATCTCACGTGATGACTTAGTTCGCCAAGCTTGACGGCATAGTGTTCAAAATCTGCTTCTAATTTGGTATTCTCTCGCTGAAAGAAACACAGAGGAATTTTTTTTTAGCAAAGCTACGAGTACATATGCTAATCGCTATTTTTCCGAGACAGTGCTGCGCGAAATAGCTTTTGTCGTATCGTAATAGAACTCTAACAAAGTGCAAGACATTGAATTAACAGAATAGCACTGTTCTTACAAGTTGCAATAGACCTATTCTAAAGGGGTCCATTCAAGGAATTGAAGTTGTGGAGGAATTTTGTCACCTAAGAGTCCCTAATTTGCGATGGCCTAACCCAAAATTGCGTCTGTTCTTTCTCAGTTAATCGAAACGCGGCTGTTCACTGCATATATGTCTTTGTTTAAAACGTATACTAACATAAAGAAGAGGCAAACAATCACGAGGCCAATAGCCAACGAGATGGACATATCAAGAAAAGGAAGCCACTTTTTCTAATACACTCTGCTAGGAGATGAGGGTTATACCATAAACCGGTTTATGATTAACCATAAACCGGTTGCCCCGAATGACTGCGAAACGCAGTATGCCTTTCCACCACTTTCCAGATCCTGACCAGAGCCAACTTTGAAAATTTTGAACAGAGCCAACTGCCGGGAATTGAACCCGGAAACCTTAAAACTTAGCGATAAGGCAAGCACCCTAACCACTTATCCAACGGGTTCGTCAAAACTTGTCCACTTTAGGACAAAATAGACAAAGTTTTTAGAACAGCTTGTAAAACCAGCAAATTCTAGTTCTAGTCTTGTAAAACAAGACTTTAGATTGTCTCACAGAACATACCTACATATCTTTTTTAAATACCTTTTAATTTTCCTATGACTCTCTGAATCGATAGAGTTCCACTGAATATAATTATATTTACCGTTTTCACTGTTTTATAGCTTTCGACTCCGAGTAGATATGCGAACCATATTATTTCTAAAATAGCACATAAATCAGAAAGTGTTGAATTGATTTTCAGCATTCGTTAATATTTAATGAAGTCTAAAGCATTTTATATGCTTTTCGTCAACGAAAACAACTCTAATAGTGTTTCATCAAAAATTTTATTTATTTAAAATTTTGACGTAGAGACATTTGTTCACAGATACGTAACATTTATATATGCACTAAGTATAGATAAAAATACCAAATATAGAGTAAATATTGGACTGCATGGAACACGCACACTTACATAGAAGGAGTATTAATAATCCTATGACAGTAGGTTATCATAACAACTCCTTTAGACTTTGTTCTGTGAAGAATAGACGAAAATGTCCAATGATAAAGAAACTACTATTAGGGAACTACTTTAATATAATCCAGGAAAATTCACTATGAAATCAAAATTTGAGACCCTCACAGGGGCATTTTCTAGAAGATATGTAATATCGATGGGTGAAAGAAATGTTCGATTCCACCCTGCAGAAGAGATGGACAAAATAAAAATACATAGGTGTTTTTTTTTCCAAATTATACAAAGAGAGTTGAAAAAAAGTTTCAGACACATATTCCTGAGAATTTAGTTTTACATATAAATGTTCATATAGGTAATTTTTTTTGCTAAAATTAAAATAAACAGAGTTGGAGACAGAGGCATTCATGTGTAAAACATACTTTTAATTTAATCTTTAATTTCTACGATTGTAGCTAAATGATTTTAACTGAATATTATATTCACAAAGGATTGTTGTGATCACAAACTAAATAGTAGATACTATACATGAGATTTAGTAGCGGAACATTTCGTTCTGCAGCTAAACTGAGCAGTGAGCAGCCCTACTGGCAGCAGAAACCACCTCTTTATAAGTGAGTAAGTAAGGAAGACCAGAGTCTATGCCACCATTCTCTCCTAATCCCTTAGCCTTTTTCCTATCGGGGTCGGAAAGCACACTTGCAGAAACGTGTTCTGTTAGCCTGATTCATACATTATTAATGATTTTTTTATATGTAAAAATGTACCATCCTTATTCACAAAGATCTTTAAAAGTCTTTGTTTCTTTTTCCGGAATCATGAGATAATAAAAATCAAACAATGAAAAATCTCATCTAACTAGATTAAGTCAACAAAATATTTAGTAAGAATTGTTTATCTCCTTTGAAATGTCTGAATATGTAAATATTTACAAACATTTTAAAGAATAATTTTTGACGTAAAAATAAAAATTTAAAATTAGGCAAGTCAGTCACGATTAGGATACATTTATAATTCCTAATATTATAAATGCGAAAATGAAGTTAATTTTATGTTACGGTTGACAGACAGGCTGACAGTAGGTGCTGCGAGTGAGCTGAAGACCATAGTACGATTAAGTATAAGAGATAAGGAAGGGATAGGGTAGTGAGCTCTGGCGTCCCTTACTCACTCACCAAAACATAATAGCACGTACCTATGCTGTTATTTCACGATGGTCTTCTGTAAGGGGGTGGTTACTGCCCTCGGGCTGCCCAAATGACTGCGAAACGCAGTATGCCCTTTTTTTTACAAGAGGAATCCATTATGGATACCCACCGGTCTGCTCCCAGGTGGACTCCTGCCCCGAGATGGTTTTGGGGTAGATCTACAGACAAAACCTCTTGGCGTCCTCTTCATCCGCTATTGGTGAAGTTGCGAGGTCGGACGAACACTCTTCCGCAGCAAACGCAGTATGACCTGCCACTATTTTCCAAATTCAGATCAGAGCCAACTTTAAAAGAGACAGATCGTTGAGGCAAGCATCCTAACCACTCATTGCTTGTCTGTTATGCTTTCACGGCTAATACTCAACTGATCATCATAAAATCTTGCACACGTGTTGTCACAAAAGGAAATAGGATGGATACCTTTCATCCAGAAAAAAGTATGAAATTTTAAAATTCAACGCCTGACAAAATACGACGAGCCCGTTGGATGAGTGGTCAGGGAGTTTGCCTTATCGCTCCGTTCTAGGGTTCCCGGGTTCGATTCCCGGTAGGTTCAACTTTGAAAAATGAACTTTTCAAATTTGGCTCTGGTCTGGATCTGGAAAGTAGTGGCACTGCATTTCGCAGTCATTTGGGCAGCCCGTCTGGCGGCAGTAACCACCCCCTTACAGATGACCACCGTGAAATAACAGCACATGTGCTGTTGTGTTTCAGTGAGTGAATAAGGGATACCACAGTCCATTTCCCTATCCCCTCCTAATCCCTTAACACAAAAATGTATGAGCAATAAAGATTGAATAAATGTTAAAAACTTAAGAAAAAGGGCACGGATGAAGTCACGGGCAAAAGCTAGTTTAGTTAAGGGGTCTTCAACTTTTAGCTGTTGATGGTTTATTCAATGAACGTTTAAAATCCTGCCAGTAATTTTTAGTTTATATGAAAAGCCACAGATGTCTGCAGTACGTCGTATTTATTTGTATGATTTGGCTTTGCTTCCAATAGGTGTATAGAATACTATATATTCTTTAAATAAAATGTAGGTACGGTACGTACAGTAGTACGGTAGTCAAATAATCTTGACATAATTTCATTATTGGTTGGCACATTTTATGACATTTATTTATTTATTTATTTAATTCAGGTTACATACAGCCATTATATAAAACTAAATTATATATTATAATAAAGTACAGATAGGCCTAAAGAACCATGTTTTCATTGAAGAGATAACTAAACTAAGATAAGAAAAAGAAATTAGAATGTAGTGATAAATATTTAAAAAAATTAAATAACTATTTTTAAAAAAAGTAATTCGCCAACTTTCTTTTTGAATGATGTTAAATTAATTGAGAATATGTCGATATCATTTAGAACCTTATTATAGTGATATTTGGAACGATGTAGGAAGGAATTCTTAGCATGATTAGTTCGACAGTAGGGAATGTAAAATGTGTCTCTTGATCTTGTCCCGAGTTTTGGGACTTTGAAGTAAATAGATTCTAAAAGTGAAGAAGAATCAATGTGATTATTTATTATTTTATATAGGAAGACTGCGTCAAGATAAGCCCGCCTATCCTTTAAGGAATACAGTTTGTGTCTCAAAGCGCTTGTTTTATAATCGGTGAATACATTTACTGTTTTATAATCTAACGATTTCAAGAACTTATTATGTATTTTTTCAATCCTAGCTATATGCACCTCATATTGCGGATTCCATATTACACTTCCAAATTCCAAAATACTGCGTACAAATGCGAAGTATAATACTTTTAAAGTATTTGTCTGTTTAAAGGGTTTGCTTAGGCGCAGAATTAAACCAAGTTTCTTAAAACCATTAGCTAAAATAGTATCAATGTGAAGATTAAATTGCAATTTAGAGTCCAGAATAATACCTAAGTCACGAATTTGATTTAATTTAATTTAATTTAACAACTTTAATTTTGTTACCCGAGAGTGAATAGTCATAAAAAATAGGATTTCGTTTTCGAAAAAATGTAATAGTATAACATTTATCATTGTTGAGAAATAGCTGATTTAATCGACAGTATCTTTCAAAGGTATCTAGATTTTTTTGCAACTGCCTACAATCAGCTTCAGATTGAATGATTTTGAAGATTTTTGTGTCATCTGCGTATAGAAGGTGACAAGAGTTACAAAAGCAGGTTCCTATGTCATTAATATAAAGTGTGAACAGGAAGGGGCCAAGATGAGAACCCTGTGGGATACCGGAAGAAATCTCAAGAAATTTAGAACGATAACCTTTAAGTAATACTGCTTGATTCCGGTTCCTGATGTATGAATCCATCCATCTGAGTAGGTCACCATGTATACCAAGTTTCAATAATTTGTTCAATAATGTAGAGTGGTTTATTTTGTCGAAAGCTTTTGAGAAATCGGTATACACGGCGTCCACTTGATAGCCATCATCGAGAGCCCGTGTAATGAAGTCAGTGTAAAGTACTAGATTAGTATCAACAGAGCGACCGCGAAGGAAACCGTGTTGTTCGGGTGCAATATAACGAGATATTTGTTTAGTTAATTCATTAGTGATAATTTTTTCAAATAGTTTCGCAAAGACACATAATTTTGAGATTGGTCTATACTGTCTAACATCATGTATATCACCTCCTTTTGGAATTGGGGTTATCAATGCCATCTTCCAAATATGAGGAAAACGTCCTTCTGTAAGTGATTTTGTAAAGATGATGGTAAGAGGTACAGATAATTCTTTTGCTAGATTAGATGCCAATATGGGATGCACTTCGTCGAATCCTGTTCCTTTATTGATATTTGTACGTTTTAATAACTCCATAATTAATCCCTGGGAGATAGCGATTGTATTGATATTTAGCGGTGACCATGAAACATCAGGTACGTCAGAATGTAAGTTACGGCTATCACCATCGTCACCAGTAACGTAGACAGAATTAAAATAGTCATTGAACATATTGCATATTTCCTTATGCGTTGATATGCGGTTTCTATATATCATGTGGGCAGGTATATTATTTGTAGAAAATTTAGATTTAATAAAAGTCCAAAAGTACTTCGGAGATGTGGTAATTTTCTCCTCGGAAAATGCAATATAATTGCGGTAGCATTCAGCTTCAAGGCGTTTCACTCTTTTGCGCAGAAATTTGAACTCTTCTCGATCTCTACAATTCCCATACTTTTTCCATTTTGCATGAGTTTTTAATTTTTAACGAGCTAGTTTTATTAGAACCCTGGAATACCATGGAGGGTAACTTTTATTAATTTTTATTTTAGGATTTTTAGGATCAAATTCATGGATTAACTTATGAAAAATAAAATAAAAGTAAGTAACTGCTTCCTCAGTATTCAAATCTCTAAGACACTGAATTTATGTTTCGAATAATAATAATCAGCTAAAAAATATGTTTAATTTTTTAACTAATATGCTGGTATTTTAGCATTCCAATTAAAATGAGAATTAAGTATCTTGTAGTCACAAAAATATTAATATATAAGATTTTTACAGTCAACTATTTAAACAAATTTTAAGCAAGCAAAATAATGTCAGTTCGTTGACTATCAATAAATATTTTAAGTAAGTTAAGTGTCGACAAAACTGCGTTTTATGTAATTCGCCATTAGACGTTTTATGTTAACTATAACAAAATAAGGAAACTAACAAATAATACCACATTAGATATTAATTAAGCTTATCGATACTTTTGTAGAACTTGTCATATCCTGTGATTTTGCCTGTTGACACATTATTGACAACAACATATTCATCATCAACAGCCAGTCAGTTCTTATTGATTCAAAAATGGAAGCCTTAGTTTCTAATAACAAATTTTCATATTTTTATGGTTTCTTAAGATTTGTTCTCACTGGCCCACTTGATCATCCTATATAAAATGAGCGTGAACTTCTAAAATAATAAATATTAACATATAATATTATAATAGGTATAGTATGAGCATGATATGAGTGAGTATAAATACCTAAGCGGTTTAGTCATTGACTTAGATTAAACGAGTGTGCATTGCATATCCTCAACGAAGAGACGAACTCATGTTTTAAATTTTTTATAAAATGTGGTGTTTTGTTATTTACCTGTTTCTAAATATCATTTTATTATATGCTGGTTCAATTAATGGATTAAGTAAGTATTAGTTTAAAATTGATAATTATTATTGTAATTATAAATAATTTATTTGATAATTATTTTATTTAAAATTTGATGATATTAAAAAAAATCGTTTTATTATAATGACGATCAAGTAAGAAATTATTTCTGAGAATGACGAACGGTCTGACTTTTTAGGGTTCCGTACGTCCGAATAAAAAAAACGGAACCCTTATAGGATCACTAGTGTGTCCGCCTGTTTAACCATAACGCTTATCTCCGAAACTACTGAACCTAAAATTTTGAAAAAAAATATAAAAATTAGTTTTCTACTTATAGATTATAGAAAAACCTGTAACATGGTAAATCACTCAATATTGTGCGGATAGGTAACATCGTACAGAACCCTCTTCACGCGAGTTCAGCTCGCACTTGTCCTGTTTTTTTTAGATACTTATTTCATGATACAAGATTGAATTTATTTGCAATGTTGTTTAAATTTAGTATCATTAGAACAGTGCCTACTAGCGTAACTCTTACAATTGAACACTAATGTAGGACTGATTCGTTTTTTATTGAACTTATCAAAAATATCATCAACTAAACGCCAATTGATACTTCTCTATCTACTTATACACGTCGAAAATACATCTAAGTAATAAATAGTTATACCCATATAAATGGAGTTTATAAATTTGAGTTATAAACACAAAAGTGATTATAAGTTGTGCGACATCATATTACGTGTAGATACACATTTTTTTCCTTTTGGTCCGTCCGATGATAGATTCGGATTGCGTAAGATAATTATGTTTTGGTGCTTGTTTTGCGATCGATTGGACATTATAATATATACAATTATAATTATTATATTACAACTAGCTGACCCAGCAGACGTTGTCCTGCCAGAACCCGAAAATAATTCGGTAACCCGTTCGGGTTAAATTTTATTTTCAAACCATATGTTAAAGTGACGCGTCACTTCACGTCAATGAACGACGGTTAAATTATTTGAATATTATTCATACAAAAATACTAAAATCGCGATTAAAAATGGGGGTTGGGGATAGGAGGGTGAAAAATATTTTAAGACCTATTCTCATACCTACCAAAGATACAAAAAAAATCAAAAAAAGTCGGTCCAGCCGTTTCGAAAGAGTTTTGTTACAAACACCGTGACACGAGAATTTTATATATTAGATAAAAATACATATAATACAAATACGTTCCCAACTTCGTCACATGATTTTGAATGTGAACCGATAAAAAAAAATCAGATAATTTCGATTAAGATGATTATATATAATTAATTTTTCTTGCAGGTAATTGTTTATGGAGAATAAGGGAAGACTTACCAAGAAATAAGACACCAATATATGTAAGACCTGGTGCGAATTATAAGCTCATAGAGCCGAAATCTGGTGACATAGAGTTTAACAGGAATGATTTGTTAATTGTCTCCTGTCCAGGAATTAACAATTATGTTGTTAATCACAAAGGTATCAAATTCAAATATTATAATATTATATACCTGTTATATATTTAAACTTTTAAATTAAAATTCTTTAAAAACAACTCACTAACTGATGTAGCCAATTGTCTTGCTAGAAAGAATTTTCTGAATGGCCAGAAATAGGAAACTTGCGATGTTTGGATTGGACTTAAGATGTTGCAATCATTCTATCAATTTATAAGCTTTAGCATCTGGTATTTCTTAAGGAGTATGTTATTAAGACATACTACCCAATCCTATAAAAGTACGAAAAATTTAAATACCTACTGTGAAAAAATACCGGTTAATTATTATTAAGAATGGCAATCCCTTATAAGAACTGCTATTTCAGAGGAAATCACTTTCTAGAAACTTCTAGAATTCCTTTTTCTTATGCAACATTATGCTACATAAATATAGTCTCAAATAAACATAAAAAACAATAACAAAGTATTAAATTAAATCAGTAAGTACTTAATTTAAATTAAACTGCTCGTGGTTGTTAGTTAAAACATATTTTATCACAATGTTTTATGGTGGGTTTTTTTTTCTTCAGTTTTTCAAATAAATTATCAACTCTATCCGATCTGAAAGTTTCAATCATGCCATATAATTTTCCATTCATTCATCAAATGCCAATTTCGAGACCTGTGTAGGCCGCAGTTTAAGTAGGACTCCTTTTAAAATGAACTTTATAAATCATAAATCGATTTTTCCCATTCGAATGCCGAATACAACGCGGTGCTTGCAGACCGTTGCGCTCGACGATCGTCCTATTCAAGTATCGTGTTCCCACCGAGCATACAGACGCCGCGGTCTACTTCGAGGCCGTAGACCGGCCTCTCCAGACCAAAGAGCTAGTAGACCACGAAATTCCTGCAACTCTCGCTCCCGAGCGAACTCTAGAAGAAGTAACTTATGTGTTACTGTATGTAAATTGTGTTATGTGCTTTTAGGGAGTAACTATACTTATTCAGCTCCATTCGCGTTTCGCTAGACGATTTTGGTTATATTTATATTATAATCTTCTTTTATATTATCTCTATATATAAAAATAAATCCCCATTTCCCTTGGTCACGG
This sequence comes from Bembecia ichneumoniformis, assembly GCA_910589475.2. Taxonomy (NCBI): domain Eukaryota; kingdom Metazoa; phylum Arthropoda; class Insecta; order Lepidoptera; family Sesiidae; genus Bembecia; species Bembecia ichneumoniformis. The sequence continues at coordinate 3,276,936 of OU342531.1, forward strand.
CATCATGCGTGAACGGGTAGATCGATTTCAATTTGGTTTTCACTAATGGAAAGAGGGATAAACGGGGAATGTTCATATATATAAAAATTGAACCATGGGCGAAGCCAGGGGCGGGTCGCTAGTATAAATATAATAAGACATGTCAGAGACACAACACATTTTATTCAGCTCAATTCAGCTTTCCGAACTACAACAAGTTCTGTGCTTTCCGCACGCATCTCCATACAAAACTGTTGTTGTCTATAGACAAAAGCTGAATAAATGTAGTTACTCCCTTAGTGTGTAAATATAAAAGTGTGTATGTTTATACGTTATGTGTGTTTAGTGTGTACCTACAGTGTACATTCGGCATTATTTGGGAGTGAATTGACTATGTAAAGGCACATGCCATTAATAATATCGAAAGATTTAGCCCCTATGTTAAGCCTATGCTAGGTCGAAGAGCTAAGCAAATGGAGAATTAAAATTTTCTTTATTTATTATTTAAAAAGTGGTAATGTATTCTACACATTACCACTTTTTAAATATTTTTTTTACTACTAGTGGGTACGGTGAGATATAGGTGTAACTATAATAACCGAATCTATTTCATTTGCCGAAAAAAAATCTCCATTGGAAACTCTGAACCTACGTATTTAATTTCTAATGGATTGTGGTATTATATCTAACCTTCTTACATCAACTTCTATCTGTGCTTTATGAAAACTATAATATTGTCTAGCATCTGCCGTAGTCATTTTCCCTAGTCTAATATTTGTTAATTAAACCTTATTCCAAGGTTTGTCTTATTATTTCATGAATATTTTGATTTTTATTGTCTAAATGTATTTTTTAATTAATCCCTCAAACAAATATTAAATAATTTTAAATTAATAAAAATAGTTTAGATAATTATACACACATTTCACTTGTTAAATTAAAAACTTATCACCATATTTAATACCATTGAATCTTTTTGGAGTTGGATGCAAATGAACTAGGTACATAGGCAAACTAACTAACTGTGTTAATACAAATTAGGTACCTATTGTAAATAACTTAAGTGCTTTGAAAACAAAAGTGTATTTGTTTTATAAAAAAAAAATTGTCAAACCATTCCTGATAAATTACTGCTTACAAAATTTTCTTTTTGAAATTGAGATTCATAGGAAATTATGGTTCAGCAACTACTAACCTACATAATTTTGTGAGTGTTCAAAATAATGCAACGTAAATAATCAAATATTACAAATTGTTTATAATTTAAAAAAAAACTTTATCTATCTTAACGTTCTATTTTTGCAGGAGCTTCTTCTTTAAGTGTAAAGTGTCACTCACGGAGTTTTGTGAGATTAAATAATGAGCAAAGAATTGAACTGAAAGACTTGGTATGTAACACAAATCCCAAGGCCGATGTAAGGCGTTCTGTTGATAATCAACATCTGGAAATTGGGTAAGTATCTCTACATATTATAAATTGAAGTCTGATTCTCCGCCAACTTCTGAGCCACTCTACGAATACTGACACGGTTTTCATTAATGAAAAGAGCCTTCTTCAAGAAGGCTGTACTCAATGTTATGTGTCGAAACGGTTTGGTGTCAGTCGTTACAGTGTTCAGACGACCTGGACTAGGTTTCAAGAAACCGGTTTTTTTTTTTTTTTTTTTTTTTTATGAAATCGAGGTAGCGCTTGACCACTATCTCACCTGATGTGAGGTGCAGATGTGGCCGAAGGTGGACCACGCTTACCTAGTAAATGCCCATTTACCCTAGTTTTGAAGACCCCGAGGTTGTAGTTCTGTGGGAATTTCTGTGGTTCTTTGAAAAGAATAACGGGATCAGGAAGAAAACGATGTACTGAGCCCAGGGACGATATATTGTGAGCCTAGCTTTACGAAATCGGAAATCCCATCGAAAATGCCTCTGACGGACTCACATTTTGATTTGTTAGTAAATTTTCCTGCATTATCATGCAGGATGTAGGATGTAGGATCACTAGGAAGACCGTATACCTTTTGTGAATATCGCTGAAACCTACTTTTTTTAGAATTTAGTGGACTATTTTTGAATAGGAATGACTTAAAAAAGCTTAAAACTTAAAAAATATTTTTTTAAAGACTGAAAAAAAATATATGTAGATATATAATACTTCAGTATAAAAAATGTTTGTGTATGATTCGATTAACTGCTTACAGTTAAAATAAACATAATAATAATAATAACTTCATTTCAGTCATAACTTCATTCATTCAGTAACTTCATTCACTGTGTCCATAATCTTTTTATGGACATTATTATATCTTTTTATTATATTATTATATCTTTTTATAATAATCTTTTTTGTATATTACAGATTTGAAACCGATAACAGATTTTTGAAAATTATTCAAGTATCATACGATTTCTTTAACAAGTCGCCAATGTATTCGGCACATACTATTCGTGGATATTCTTTCAGAGGTAATGTACTTGAAAGCATGTAGACCCTTTTCAGACAATAATGAGCGTTTCATAGACTTAGACCAGCGCTATTCTTTGTACTTCGAGGTGGAGTAATTAAAGAAGAAAGGAAAAATACATATGTTACCGGTAATGTATGAAATTGAGGAATTGTATATGTCGTCGGCGGATCCCTTAACTAAGCCGAAGGAGATCTGCCTGGCCATATCACGATACGGCGGCATTTCTTGATTTGACCGATTATTTCACGATGTGCCCAGTATAAAGTTGGGCTGATCGATGAAAGCAACCTATTCGTCGATTTGCCCTTCTAGTCACTTGGCCACATCGAGATATGGCTGGGCGCATCGTAATTCGTAATGTAGTTCCGCTTCGCGAGCGCAACGGTTGTGGCGCTGTTTACGCCGTGTCAGCAGTGTGTTTACGACTTTACGTGCGATTAAGATGGCGGCGTTACAAGAAATCGATAAATATGACAATAAAAGTGGTAACAGTGAGTTGATTGCAGAAAAAAGTGCTTTTCAAGTAAATTTCGAGTGTAAATCTCAAGTAAAAATCTAAACTTCATTTTATTTGCTTGGTCACCCTACAAATCGATTTGCCCACACATGCCCGGGCAAATCGCCAAACGTTATGCTTTGAAGGATATGGCGCGATTAGAGCGGCATATCAAGAAATGCCGCCGTATCGTGATATGGCCAGGCAGATCTCGATCAGCCTAGTTAAAGGATCCGCCGACGACATATACAATATCTATGAAAATTATACAATGGTTGGCCAATTCAGGAAATTTAAGAAATTTTTCAGGAAATTTAAGAATTAAAAAGGGATTATTAAAAGGGAATCGTTTAAAATCTCTAGGAAACATATACATATTATCTATTTTCCAAATTATTCCAATTTTTAATACAATTTTAATGGTGCGGGTCAATGGTACGAATAAACGTATACGGCTTATTTTTAATACACAAATTTTGTTGATATTAAAGAGCTGACTGTATAAACTGTATATATGTCAAATATAAAAAGCAAGAAATTGCAAGTCTGCCAAGAAATTGTCTTTATTCGGTGTAGTTCAATAGCATCAATTAAATAATGTTTTCATGTGATAGCTATAGTATCAGACTATAAGATTAAAAATAAATTATAGCTTTAGTAATAATGGATTACTCACAATAAAAGAAATTGTTTACGAATTCGGAGTTACATAAAAGCAGCACAAAAAGCTGAATAACTCGAAATCTAATAATGATCGCTGAACATACATGGGGGTCCATTGGATAGGTATTGGGCCCCTCTATATCCCATTTGATCCGTCGATGCTGGGTCACCCTGTATATTGCAACGGATGTATCGTATGTTGAAACATAGTGAAGCTGTTTAAATAGGGAAAAACAATTCATATATTGACGAGCCCGTTGGATGAGTGGTTGGGGTGCTTGCCTTAACGCTCTGTTCTAGGGTTCCCGGGTTCGATTCCCGGCAGGGTCAACTTTGAAAAATTAACTTTTCAAATTTGGCTCTGGAAAGTAGCAAGACACACTGCGTTTCGCAGTCATTTGGGAAACCTTCTGCAAGGTGGTACAGAAGACCACGGTAAAATAACAGCACGTGTGCTATTGTGTTTCGGTGAGTGGATAAGGGCTGCTAGAGCCCATTTTCCTATCCAATCCCTTATTTTTAATCCTACTATAGTCGGCAGCGAACTTGCAGCACTTGCTGTAACGTTGCTTGTGTTATAGGCGACGGTGTCCACTTTTAATCAAGTGGACCGCGTCAGCCTGTCTGTCAATCTTAAGATAAAAAAGAATAGATTTAAGATAGATTTAAATTTGTATTCTAATACTCAAACATGATATTTTTTTAGGTTACAACGAAAGGTTCGACATAAATCAAGACTTCAGAACCAACGGTTTAAACAGTCTAAACTGGGCCCACATTTACAGCATCAATCGCGTTTATGAAGAAGTGTTGGTACCACTTCTATCGAAAGAGAAAGCTGATGAGATACGTAAAGTCACCTACCTCGCTAAGGGACATCTCACACCGGCAGCCGACTTTGTCTTACCGTCATCTAAAAGAGCTACATATTTCTACGCGAACGTAGTCCCTCAATGGCAGCGCATCAACAATGGTTGCTGGAAGAGCTTAGAGAATACAATCAGAAACTACGCCAAAGATCACAACGGAGACCTCAAGGTGTACACGGGCGTTTATGGAGTACTTCATCTTAAAGGTGTAAACAATGTGGATGTGCCTATCTACTTAAATGGAATCACAGTGCCTGTTCCGAAATATATGTGGAAAATCGTTTGCTCTCAAACTAACACGTGCATAGGCTTCGTTGTGTTAAATCATCCGTTCAATAATGAAACCATATCAATTGAAGAAGTCTGCAAAAATATTTGTGAAGACACTAAGTGGCATAGGGCGGCTTTCGAGAACAACGGCAAAGTTACCTGTTGCGATGTCAACGTATTGAAGGCGAAATTTAATATATTAAAGAATTTGTATGTAAGAAATGTTTTGAATGGTTCTCAAAACGGTCGCAGTCAGGGTTAGCTAGATTGTTTACGAACCAGTTTATTTTGTAGGAGCGGTTGTCCTACTTCAAACCTATTTTATATATTGACTCCAAATGCACAAAAGGTAAATCACTATTTATTTGTCTGTACACAAGAGATATATATAAATGCAAAATAAACAATCGACACTCACAAATATAAAGAAAAATTTCACCATATAAAACCAAAAATATTTACACTAAACACAAATTTACTGAAAAATACTCTTCTATTATACTCTTCTATATAATTTTTTGCTCACCAACGTGAAATGAAAGATCTTGATTCTTCTGTTTTCTTCTTTGATCCTCGCAGTCTCCAGTCTGAATGCCTGTCGTCGTCTCTCTGCTGTTTCTTTTCCTTTTTGTGTCAACATGCTCGTTCCGTTTTAAATATTCAAAAACAGATTCGAAATCATGCCAGTACATTCACGGAGGACGCATCACATGAACCTCTATAATTTGTTTTCTTTCATATATTTTTTAAAATTTCTTTTATTAAAGATGGGTTTGCTCTCTAGGCCAGCATCTATCCGCGTAGAAAAGATGAGGCCGATGGAGCGAGCTCACCCAGAAGATGCCTATTCACTCGAACTTTGAAAATATGTGGGTTATATGAGCTCGTAAATACAGACTCCGACAGGGAAATTCCAATCCTTTGCAGTGCGCATTATTAAAGATGTTATAAAGCGTTTGGCCTGAATTAGAGGGATTTCGACAAGGTGAGGATGGTAACCAGCCCTACGTCTGATAGAAGAAAGGGGAAGACGGTATGATCTCATGCAGCTCCCGATAACCCCGTTAGCATCGTATAACTGTATCTATATGTTTAGTTATTCATATTATAAAATAAAGTCCCTGTCCGTTTATCCGCTAACTTTTTCTAAACCACTCAAGCTATTTTGGTAGGTTTTTACAGAGGAAGGTCTATGTATATAACCTGCAGAAAAAACTGCATCTTTCACTAAAGTAGGTATAGGGTTATCTAAAAGTAGGTAAGTGTTACATTAGGACAGTGTGTTAATTCCAGCTAAATAAAATTAAATAAAAAATCAGTTAGTATAGATCCTACTAATGTTATAAATGCAATTTGTGTGTTACTCAATCACGTCACAACGGCTGAATGGATTTGGATGAAATTTGTTTATTAGCAGGATTAACATATAGGAAACCTTTTATCCTGGAAAAATGTTAGTTTCCCGGAGAATCGTCTAAAAATATAAAAAAAATCGGCGCCGTCGTCGCGTCGTCACAGCGATAAAGATGTCAACTCATATATTTTTTCATGTGTTATACTTTTCATTTTTCAACGCGGACAAAGTCGCGGACACCAGCTTAGCAATTAGGTAATAGTTTAATAGATATTGCCACAGTCTAACCATACTTACGGTATATAGTCAGGCAACGAATGTACTTGCGTAGAGCAACGTTCGGCGAACTCGCTTCAGTTTGCAGGCTCGAACATTGAGTGTTGCCCGACTGTATGACGTAGACATGTCTACGTTGGACTGTGACATTACATACCAATTTAACACATAAAGTGTAAATTTATCGTAGGTACGTAATTTTATTTTCTAGTTTTTCCTACATAAATACGTTCATTTTAATATATTAAGAACTTTAAAACATTCTTTTGATTAAACTAGCAATACTAGTTTACTACTTTCTTATTTCCTATTAACTTTTGAGTTTTTATTGTGTGTTTTAAAACTTGATGTAATCATTAAATTTAGTATTTAAAAAAAAAACTTATGTGTTACATATAAGTACCTACATATATATATATATTAAATTTATTGAGATAATATATAGAAAATGATAATTTCTTTGTTTTATTTTAATTTTAATTATGTCAACGACAAATTTAAAGACTATTTATCAGATTTCACGTGGCAGATGGAAATATTTAAATACGGCCTATATCGTGTTCTTATTTATTCTTATATTTATTTATTTATATGACCATAATTTATGCATATAGGAATAAATAATTATATTCTCGCTAGAGATAAGGAATATATAAAATTTGTAGTCCGAGAGGTCGAGAGAGAGACAAAAGATTGGAAATGAAACCTACATTGGAAGTGGACAAACCTAATTACGATTCGGCAACACGCTTTATATCCCGTTGTCGGGGTATAAAAAATAATGGTAAGGAACCTTAACTGCGTGTGACCGCGACATTAATCCACATATTTATTCGCTACGCAAAGGGCGCGACTGTTTTCCTCCCTTTAGTGGTATTTGCCTTAGCCTATTTCTACGGCACCCACGGGTTGAGATGGGGGGATACTATTCTACCCCACGGTATCCTTATTATTAAAATGTAATGTCTAATTTAAAAATAGAGTTTGATAAATTAATCTAAATATGGCTGTCACCTCCGAAAAGTCTATTCGGAGAGAGCTGCCACACGATTTTTGGGTTATTTCTCTTAAATTATGTTTTTTTGATCTTTCTACTATTTTAACATGTCAAATAAAGAATAAAGAATAAAGAATAATTTATTAAAGACCATATCACATTACACTTTCTAGAATAAACCCCGGTCCCCACACTAGGCAAGCCTGTATCGTGGGGTCCCGTACTATGAGAATTACAATTTTAAAAAACAAAGGACTTGTGATCCAAGTAACAGTTCTTATAAGTACTATTGCTCGATTAAGTGTGTTAGTGTGAGTGCGTAGTTAGTGCTTGCAAAACAATGAGTCAGTGTACGTTGGTTAGGAGTTCTTCAGTGGATTCATATGAGAGTCCCGTCAACCAGGACCCAAGTTTGATTCTGGATTCCGCTACTGAGCAAGATTTAATGGGACATAATTTAACCACATTATTATAAATATAGATTGGCAGATAGGGGCCGAAGCGTCTTCCAAACATTGACTTCGCTGCTGGTAATGGTATCTTAAAAACTCGTTTCCTGGCTCGGTTCTCGTATTCTTTGGCTCGTAAAGCTTTCGAGTGCACGGAAAGAACTGAGGCCAGAACAAATAGTTTACGAACGCTCAAAACATTAGCATCAGAGTACAACTTCGCGGTTGAGTAACGTCGGGGCTTTTTTAGCATGACTTTGAGCACGCAGCGCTGTGCTCGCTCTAGTTGCAACATACGAGTTTTGGCGACGCCACCCCAGCTGGATAAGCAGTATGTCAGCAGAGATTGACACAGGGCAAGGTATGTCATTTTGAGCAGTTTTGCAGAGGCGACATTACGTAGCTGCTTCATAATAATCGCAGTCCTTCTGACACGACTGCTAAGTGCTGTTATATGGTGCTGAAAGTCAAGTTTTTGATCCACCCGTATACCCAGATACTCAACAACTTCCGCCCTTTGAAGAGAGTCACAAACACAAGCATTGCCATCAGCGCCACAGGAATGAAGCTTCAAACTAATTTGAGGGGGAGGGGCAGATGCAGAAGTCTTGTGGAAGCAGACGTATTGTGTCTTTTTTTCATTCAGAGTTAGGAGGTTCCTCATTAGCCAGTCATGTGTTACCGCTAAGCCCCTCTCCGCTTTGGCCATAACCTCGTCCCAGTCTGAACCATTGAAGATTAGTGCCGTGTCGTCTGCGTAGCATATTATGTCGGCTCCTTTTATTGGCAAGGAGTGGATATCGTTCATGTAAAGAATGAACAAGGAAGGCCCCAGTATACTGCCCTGAGGAACCCCAAAACAAATGGCCTCAGACACGCTGAGATGCTCACCGACCCTAACACACTGCCTCCGTCCCGTTAGATAACTTTTAAACCAGTCCAAAGCAGTGCCTCTTATACCGATGTTTTCTAGTTTTTTGAGTAGAATCGGGACAGAAACAGTGTCGAATGCTTTTGCAAGATCCAGGAAGACCCCAATGCAATATCTTGATTTATCGAGATGTTCGGCAATTTTGGTAGTCAGAAGGGAAACAGCTTCATTGGTGGATTTCTCCGATCGAAATCCGAATTGACGTTCCGAAAGCAGACGATTCGATTCCAGGTATTGGGTGAGTCGTCGGTTACAAATTTTCTCTAGCATTTTACCGAAAGTATCTAGAAGAGCAATGGGACGGTAACTGTGAGGCGCCTCCCTTGGGCCATGTTTGTAAATAGGTGCAATGACGGCGGTCTTCCATATGTTAGGGAATGCACCAGTTGAAAGGCTCAGATTGTAAATGGTAGTTAATGGCTCGACTATGTGGTTTTTAATTTGCTTTATAAATGTATTATTAAGTCCATCAATACCTGGCGATTTATCATTTTGCAAATTCATTATCAACGATTCCACTTCAGCAGTGTCCGTGGGCCGCATGAAAAAGGACTTTGGGCTCCTTTGTGGCGACTTTGGATGAAGATTAGTGGCAAGATTATTCTCATTGCTTCCCAACCTTCGGAGAATCACGTCAGCAAGATTTTGTCCCACGTTACAGAAGTAGTTGTTACATTTGTTAAGTGAGTCGTTAGGACTAGTAGTTCCTTCCATGGCGAGCAGTTCTATCGGGTCTGATTTCCTCACGGTAATATGGCAGATATCTTTTATAGATCGCCATAGTTTTTTCGGATTTCCTTTACTCTCCAACAGTTTTTTATTGTCGTAATCGTATTTTACCTTCCGCAGAATATTTGTGCAAAAATTTCGGTATCTAGTGTAGACAAGTCTTGTCATTTCATTGTTAGGATCCGCCCTTGCTAACATGTGTAGGCGATCCCGGTGACGCATACATCGTATTAAGCCTGGTGTGACCCAAGGTTGGATGTTATATCTGGAACGACTGATTTTAACTAGAGTAGTGTATTTATTTATTATTTTCGTAAGTTTATCCATGAAAGTAACAGCTGCCTCATCCACATTTGCTTCATTCAGTATGTTGGACCAGTTCACTTCTTCAAGTTCCTTCCCCATGGCAGCGACGTCCCTCCTTCTCGAAAAGCAACATGGCCGTGTTTGTTTGTTTTCATTTATATCTACGCCCAACATGACGGGATAATGGTCGGTTAGATTCATTCTGCAAATCGCGCCTATAGCCGGCCCTTTGGATCTGACGAAAATGTGGTCAAGAATGGCAGTGCCTCTGGTGGGTTGAGTTATTGCCGGTAGTAATTCGTACTCAGCGGTGAGACAGAGGTATTCCGCAGTTTTGCTATCAATGGCCTCAGGACTTAGGTTAATGTTTAAGTCACCAGTGAGAATGAGGTTATTTTTGCCTGCTAGATTATTCAGGTTCTTGTCTAAGGAGGAGAGGAAGGTGTCCGGATTACGAAAGGATGGGGAGCGGTATATAACCAATATTGTAATTATTTTAGGTATGTCCACCAATAAACCGTCCGCTTCATCTAATGGCGGCTCCAGTACCGCAGCACTCCATGTGTCTCTGGTGTAAACGACTACTCCACCATTTTGATTAGTGTAGTTGTATGTTCTGTGTGATACATAACCTGGGATCACAGGTATAATGGATAATTCGCTCAACCAACATTCGGTTAAGCAGATTACATCGAATTGCACACCAAAACGCTTTAAGGCAACTAATAAATTATTGAAATTCTTAAAGATACTTCTTATGTTCAATGTTAATATTTTAAACTTATAGCTATTTGTTAATACTGTGTCACATTTTTCGGCTTCATTTACGACGTGGCAGTCAATTTTATAAGAGTCTGTACAGTCTATTATGTTTGAAATCATTATGGGGGATTACAATATTTTGTGAGAAATATATGTATATCAAAATCAAAATAAAATTGCCACTCTGTTTGATATTCTACTAATTGACACTTAAGTTTATAAGATGATAGGGGCTTTTGGGATGGGTTAGAAAACTTATAAGCCACAGAAAAATTAGAGAGAATGCAAGTTATTATATTAGATACACAAACCCGGCAAGCACCAAAAAGACAATATCCACGCAGGGCAGAATGATGACTAACAGAGTTGCATGGGATGTTAATGGGTAAAAGCTTACTGGGTAAAATGTTACTTGGTTGCGGAGGAGCTAGTTTCTGTAAAGAGAAGCGGGCCAATATGTTTTTCAATGTCATCATGACTGCGTATGGCGATTGCAGGATAGTGCTTCTCTTTCGTGCTTGCGGCTTTTCGGATATAGATGGCGCCATTTCGTATCCAGCAGTATTTGATGCCGTGCGTTTTTGCTCGTGTCTTTGCTTCACGAAATAACTGTCGGTTTGCTTTCGAAAGCCGCTCGTTGATGTAGATATTTCTGTTGCTTCCAGTAACAATGTCTTCGGATGTTAGATTCCTCCTCACTTTGGCTGATGAAATTATTTCGTCTCGCTTCGTTTTCCGGAGTAGCTTGACAATTAACGGTCTTGGCGTGGGTCCTCCGGTGTCAATTTGTTGCCTGCGCTTTGCCCCAACCCTGTGTATGTCGTCTATATCTGAGGACTGAAGGTCCACGCCTATTTTCCTGGCTGTGGTCATAACTAGGTGTGTTAGGTTTTCATTGGGTTGTTCGGGTAGTCCGATAATTTCTACTTCGTTTCGGACATTATATTGTTCTTGAGAGTTTGCGAAGTCGAGAAGCTCAGCTTTTAAGGTTTGTATTATTGTGTCCTTGGCTTTAAGTCTTCTGTTTAGGTCCTCAATTGATTCTGATAAAGCGACGGAAACCAAAGCCAGTTGGGACTTAACCTGTGATACATCCTCCCTCAGCAGGCGGATTTCGTTAAGAAGCGTCGAGAGAGGCGGCTCCTCGTCTCCAGAAACAGGCGACTCATGCTGTTTGGCGCGGCTTCCACGAATTGTATTCACATTATTGGTGGTGAACGTGCTGTTTAGTATACGGATGGGCGTACTTGTATCGCATACCTTAGGTCTAGAACAGAAGCATGCAGGACACATCCACGTTTTCTTGAAGTCATCAGTAAATTTCTCAAAATTAGCATTAGTAATATTAAGGCAGTCTAGGTCAAAGAGGTGATTACATTTAGTACACTCCATGTAATATGGAGTTACGATGTTCTCACCACATCCGTTGCAAGTGGAAGGCATCTCAATTTACGCTCACCTTATCAGTGGGTAGACCTCGAGGCGATATCGGGGTAGTTCGCAAAAAACGACTCGTCGAGTGATGTAGGCACGCAGCGCGCAACAATAGGTAGTGATTCACCGCTGCGAAATCGGCTGTTAATATCGTTATATCTTCGTTTATTGAATCTTTTGGGAATCGGTTTTCACTATTCTACAGAACTTTGTCTCGAGAAAAAGATAATGTAGTTTAGCACTGGGTAAGTTGACTTTTACTGTAGTTAAAGAATATTTATTATGAAGCAGAGAAAAAAGGTCCTTTGCGTCACGCAATCGCGCAGTAGCGCAGTAGCGCAATAGATTTACTTAATATTTTTCTGGATTGCTGTTACTTGTATAAGATATAGCAATATAATTTATTTTAATTAAACTAACAAGTTGAGAAACACACCAATTGAGTGCCCCGATGACTCCCAGACTTGCATTATTAAAACTAAGAGCAAAGTCAACTTGAAAAAAATTTCATTGCCTCGGATCGCACCTGGCATACTTCTCAAGGACGTTTATGTTTTATTTATCTTTATATGTATACAATGTATTACTAAACAAGTAATATTAGTTAAACAGGACACACCTGACATGAAAATGCTATTTTCCAGGATTTCGCAAATTTCTTGCAGAATATAGACAGTCATGATCTCTAATAGAGAGTGTCAGTGTCACTTTGCTCTTGTGTCACACATACACAATAACCGCTCGAGTAACGCACCACCTAATATTAAGACAAGGACTAACTTCAGACCGAACACAATTTATACCAAAATGAGCGCAACCTAATAACCCACGAATTAAGGTGCAATATTGCACAACAAATTTTTGTAACTTCTCGGAGATTGGAAGGTTTTTCTTAAATATTGTGTAAAATATGAAAAAAGAAATAAACAGAAATTAATACAGAATACAGAAGTTAATTAATAAGCTTAAAAAATAATGCAGTTGTCGCTGAAATTTTTTATTACTGTGTCACGAAAGTTTTTTTTGGGCAGTAATTAAATATTTTTTTTCAGAAAATATATATTTTTGTATAAATTTATCCGATTCAAACTTTTTTAAGCATAGCGTATAATGCCCTGTATTTTTATCAAAGCTTTAATTTTATTCTAACAAGTCAAATTAGGTGACGAAAATAACGCTTTTCTGCTAAGGAGGATATAAAGCCAAAACATGGCACAGGTCGCCACGAATTCATAATTTTTTCACGTTCATACTGTTTTGTATGTACTGTGACAATACTTTCTAGCCGGTCGACGACGCCAGCGTCGCAGCTTGTTGCTTGCTCACTCATACAGCGAGCGACTAACAAACATGATACACGTACAAGTGATAGCCTTCATAGCCGTAACACGTGAGTACCCTTTCCTATTCACTCAGTGTTTAAAAACAGAAAATATTTGTGGAAAACTATTTAATTGAACAGTGAATTTGTGATTGTTCCTTTAGTTTAGCACTAATGTCGCGTCGAATTTACCTTATGTGAATACGTTTAAAAGCGCAGTTTCTTAGTAGCGTCAGGTGACCTCTGTTTGTTTTTACCTTTGAGTAAAAACGTCGCGAAAGAACAACATTACGCGTCATTAATGTATTGACTATAAGAATACCTCTGATGTGATACGCGAATAGCTTACCAACAAATCATTACGAAGGCTGTAACAGGTTGTGTTTGAAACAAAAGGAATTTTGTGTCACAAAAATAATTTTGTCGGACCACTAAATAAGGGATTTTATATTTAGTTATATTGTCACTAAGGTACTTTTTAAATATATTAAACAACAATTTCATATTTTTAATTAAATTGACCAATTTATTAACACCTAAAACGCATGTTATGATTAAAAGCTTTTTAATTTAAAAAAAATATATGTTCATAATTAAAAATAACTGTAACAATGTGATTTTTTTTTTAAAGTTTTCTTTAAAAAAAAAAGACTTCGTCCGCGCCTTTCTTTATTGAATCTTTAATTTTTATTGAATTATTTTTGTCAGACTTTTTTTTTATTTTTTATGGATGAAAGTATCCTAGGTATATCCCTGACTTCTTTTATGAATGATGATCGGTTGAGCAGTTAAGGCGTGAATGCGTAACAAACAAATATACAAACTCATATATAATACAATATACAAATATATTGTATATAATATATAGTTTCTCATATATAATACTAGCTGGTGCCCGCAGCTAGTATTATATATGAGTTCACACTTGTTGAAAAAGAAAAAGATAACGCCTGACTAAATATATGAGCAATGTAACGTCTAACATTTTTATAGCAGTTATATCTTGGCCAGGCATTAGATGATCCCTCGGGAACAGTATTTTTCTCGATGAAAGTTACCCTATGTCCTTTCCTGCATCCCTGACAACGTGTTTGCAAAATTTCATGATGATCGGTTCAGCGGTTTAGGCGTGAAAAGGTAACAGACAGACAGATAGAGTTACTTTCACATTTATATTAGTATGGATTAGTTAGGATATTAATTTTGTCTCGTGAAAGTAAAATAAAAACAAAATGGTCGTTATGTTCGTATGTTTTTAACTCTACGCACGTTTTGTTACGCAGTCACGCACAATATTATCAAACCAAATGAATTGACAATTTTATATTAGTTCATAGAAATGATAGAAATCAATGACTCAGTTTGCATTATTGAGTAAACACAATGTTTTAGTACCTTATTTACCAACTTATAAAATATTAATTTACTTAATAACAAATAATGTCGTATGAAATAAAAGTAAATAATAATTTCAAATAAAAAGTATTACTTCAAGTAATTTTATTTAATTTTTTTTTTCAAATTTTTAAAGAAATATATTAATATTCATAAACAAAAATTATTGGATGAGTAATGAAATTAGCATACAAAGCTTTTGTCTACGATTTCTTTCACGTAGCCTGACATGTATGTATAAATAGGTATATACATAGTTAAAAAATAGTTTTAACTATTTTAATAAATATTTTCCATTGTTAGGTAGTAGTTATAAATATTTTTATGAAATTCAGTTTCGTAGTTTTTGAGTGAAAGCGTAACAAATATACATACACCCCCTCACCAAATTTCGCATTTAAAATATTGATGGGATATATTTGAATGATAAGTATATCCCACTATTGATATATCACCTACCTATAGTAACAATGATAGGTACATCCTACTAATATTATATTACTAATATTATATGCGAGGATCGATGTATGGATGGTTATTACTCGTTCATAAAAAAAACGATACAACGGATTTCGATGACATTTGGCGTACAGATAGATTAACATATAGGATACTTATTATCCCGGAAAAATGCATGGAGTTTAAAGTCAAATAACTTTATAATTACGTAATTTCCTTTGGGATAAAAATTAGTAACTCACAGCTGCTATAGATGCTCCCGACTAACTCCTGCGTTACACCCAGGACAGAGTTGACAATGTTTCACCGCGATACAGACAACTGACATTTTTCTTTTTTCACAATAGCACTAGCGACCCGCCCCCGGCTTCACCTGGGGCGTAATTTTTTACATATATAAACATTCCCCGTTTATCCCTCTTTTCATTAGCGAAAACCGAATTAAAATCGGTCTACCCGTTCACGCGTGATGCCGTGACCAAGGGAAATAGGGATTCATTTTTATATATAGAAAACTGGCGGCCCGCCCCCGGCTTCGCCCGGCGTGCAATTTTTATATACCCTAAAACATTCCCCGCTCATCCCTTTTGTCATTAGTGAAAACCGAATTAAAATCGGTCTACCCGTTCACGCGTGATGCCGTGACCAAGGAAAATGGGGATTCATTTTTATAAAGAAAAGATAGATTTATAAACTGTCATTTGATAAATTTTCAACTGAGAGTAAATCATTAAAAAAAAAAAATATCAACTGACGTAAAATCCGCTTCAATTTGATAAATATGACTAAAATTTTTTTTACGTGTATTTGAGGTTACCGCTGCTCAACGCACCCTTTGCTGACGTTCACAAGGCTTCATGATACAACTCTCTGTAGCATTTTATCGTTCAAGAGGAACTTGGTCATGAAAATCTGTTGCTGGCTCGCGGTCCAATAGTATTTGGATCCAAATCACGTGTTCGCCAAAAAAACAGAAGTAGTCGTGTTGCAAGGAACACACACCTAAATTTTTTACTGCGTATTAACATCGTTTTATTGAGACTTCACAGTTGAGCTGCGCTTGTGTAACGAATTTATGCAATCGTTGCAATGCTTTATAGATACATATAATGATCGACATAAATAACCCTTAGGCAATAATGAGGAGAATTGTATCTATCATTGATCCGATGACTAAGATTAGTAACACGTGACAGTATAGAGAAATATTACAAATATTGATATTTGATAAGAATTGTAATGAATTAATGTCCAGTTGCTTTTTTATTGATAGGTTGGGGAAAAAGTTTCTTCGCATTTTATATGAAAACTCAAGACATTTTTTTTTAAGTTTTTTGTCATTTTGTTCGATAACTTTTGCCATCTTGTAGGTAGAGACTGAATCCCGTTGTTGTAGAAATTTTGGGACTTCTGGTCAAAAAAACGCGACAAGTAGTTTTGGCAGTCCTCTCTTGATGTTAACCTGAAAGTGCCTAAAGAATTCTGAAGAGACTGAAACAGGTGGAAATCTGAAGGTGCAAGGTCAGGACTATATGGTGGATGCATTAACATTTAAGACCTCCCAGCCAAACTCTCTTAATTTTTGCTGAGTGGCTAAAGATGTGTGTGGTCTAGCGTTGTTGTGATGAAAGACCACACCCGTTCTATTGATCAATTCCGGCCGCTTTCTCTTAACTTCTTGCTTCAATTTCATCAGTTGTTGGCAGTAGAGATCCGAATCGATGGTTCTGCCCGACGTTAAAAGCTTCATAATGAACAATGCCCTTCCAATCCCAACAAACAAACAGCATCATCGCCTTATTGCAAGTTAACCTGGGTTTCGGCACAGTCTGTGAAGCCTTTGACCATGACCTTTTTGCACGTTCATGTCGTACCTACATATTCACTTTTCATCACCAGCTATCAATCTCTTCAAAAACGGTTCGGTTTCATTACGTCTCAATAAGGAATCGCAAATGAGTACACGATTCATAAAATTTCTTTCAGAGAGCTCGTGTGGCACCCAAATATCGAGCTTTTTATGTACCTAGCTTTTCTCAAGTAGGTTAAAACTGTTTTGTGGTCCATTTCGCAGTTCTTCAGCTATGTCGTAACTACAGATAAATGCCGATCTCGCTCCACTTTTTAAAAAACGGCGCCCATTTTATCCGTAACAGGGGGACCAGAGCGAGGTGCATCTTTGACAACAAAATTCCCGGATTGAAAACGCTTAAACCAAATTTGTGTTACTCTAACTGACATTGTCTCTACCATAAACGTCACAAATTTTTTCGCGGCTTTCGTTGCATTTTTTCCTTTTTTGTAATAAAATTTTAAAATGTATCGAATTTCTTCATTAGATTCACTTATTTTGACAGAAAGGAAAACAAAAGAAAAATAGCTGGAAACAACAGATTTTTTCCTTTAACATATTTTAAAGTTTCTATTAAGGTTATATTTATGTTACTTATCTTTCAAATGTTTAAACTAGCAATAGAATTTATATTATCTGGTTAACGTTAAAAAATTTGCTAAAATGATAACTCTCAATTGGCTAATTGGATATTAAATAAATCCAATTAGCAATATTGAGCACTCATTTTGACAGAAAGAAAAACAAATGAAAATAATTGGAAACAAAATTTTACCAATTTATTTCTTTTTAATGACTTTTTAGTGTTATCAAAACCAGCCAGACACAAATATTACAGCCAAAGAGATTTAATTACAAGTTTATACATACTATAATGCGAAAAGACTTTTCCCCGCCTTAATATATATTTTGACTGTGAAAAGTTAGTGAGGTATGACAGTATTCTTCTCGATCTCTAATTGTGTACCTTTTTCTGTAGTAAATAAGTTCTATATTCTATTGCTATCTTAACAAGCCGAGCCGCTTTCCGGTGTGAGCTGACCCTTAATGTTCAACTTCGTATAAGAAACTAAAAAAAATCATTGCTTTCTTCTATTGTCTATAAATGAACCACTAATTAGACAAAACCTGTTCATGAATGCAATATCTTTAGCATGAAACATTTTAAATGTATATAGCTACTTATAAGCCTGTCGATCTATTGGACCTGTTATGGGATTTTCCTCGATTGATATCTTAGCTATGATTAACAATAGCTTTTGTTTGACGGTAGCAATAACTACACTTACTACAATTGTGTTAACAGCAATAAATCTGACTGTACATAGTGATTCGCTTAGAATTCAAAGAGGAATGACTGTACTTAGTTGCAAATAAACCTTACTAAAAAGTACACTAATGGAAGAAAAAGTTTAGCGACATCTGTAGTTTTATGGTAGTAACTCTTGGAATGACAGTTGCATATTTGTGTGAAGTTTTTAATGCCTTAATTACCAACTTAGTATCACTTTAGTATCTAAGTTTACTACTTAATAAAACGAGTTTTTACTATTTCGCTTTACCTACTAGTGGTACAAACTACAGTACAATGTGCTACAAACCCTTAGTTTGACAAGACATTAACGATTTTTCGTGACACTTTTTTTATTAATTGCGTTTATTATTGGACATAGGTATTTTTAAATGAGCGTCACCGCGCATTTGGTTCCTGCTTTTTGCATCCATCTCCCATTTCTCTATCTTTCCCAATCCCTTATCCTTAATCTTACTATAGTTGACAGCGCACTTGAAGCACCTGTGGCGTTGCTTGTGTTATAGGCGACGGTAGCCATCTACCATCAAGTGGACTGACAGCCTTTCTGACGATCTTAACACAAAAAAAAATTCACTGCCAGCCCCTCTCTTGAGGTCATCGGTTAATCTCCCACCAATTCTGATTAATTCTTTGGGCTATGCCGACTGCTTTGGTTCTCCAGCAGCATCTTCGAACAATAAAAAATACCTAGTGCCTTGAATTGATTAGACACTCATAGGTCCGCAGACATCGCTGTAACTAGGTCACCTAGCTGCAGTTCTCGAATTCGGGGATGTGTCGCTAGTCAATAATAAAAGGTTCATACATGCCATATAACCATTTGGATGATATAAGATCATCACCATATTTATGTTTTGCCAGGGTAATCGTCGCCCTAGACTAAGAGTGATAAATCTGTCAACAACTCATAAAAACCCGACATTAAAAAGTGTTTATTAAGTTAACTATTGGGGGATATTGCAAATATCTCCCAGTTAGGTACCTGACAAAGTTAACTATAGAATAAACTTTTTGTTAGCCTTGATCGAAATGTAAGTACTGGGTTTCACACCCCTTGATTTTGCAAGTCAGCAGCGCACTTATTCTTATGGCGTTGCTTGTGTTATAGGTGACGGTAGCCATCTACCATCAAGTGGACCGTCAGCCTCTCTGTCGACCTTAACATAAAAAAGGTCATCTTTTCGACGACACATTTTAATACAAAGATGAAAATTATAATGTGAATCAACGTGCTCAATACTCCTTTGCGCGTATTGGAGCAGTGGCATTATTTAATCCGTAATGATTGACGTAATATCAAACTTACTTTTAATAAGTGTAATCCGCGTAACTTCTAAGAATTTTTGATTGACGAGTAATGCTTACAGCATTATTATTACCCAATGTTAGACCATTAATCCTTCCAAGCGCTAATGTAAAAAAATACCGCAATTAACCAAGTTAGATCCACAACTAAAAAGATTCGAAATTCAAAACACATTCATTGTACAAATACCTATACGTTCATACAATGTAGAGCGTGCCATTTGATCAATGAGCGACAAAATGTTTTGTTCCTGTCAACTGGAGAGGTATTTGACCTTACCACAGGGAGCGCTCGCAAAAAGCAGACCTTGAAAACCAGTTTCACTGCCCACAAGATGTGACGGTCCCTTATAAACGTAAGCCGAATAGGTAACCGAGGTAACAAGTTGTGCTAACTAAATAATTTTAATAAGGTTACACTCGTAAATGGATAGCACAATGCGTAAGAGCAATAGACTACGCCACACCTTCCAACAGTACATTAAGCACTTGCAGCGTTGGATAAGCGTTATGTACGAGGCTTAATTGCTTCCATATCAGATACAGAATATTATACATACCTATATAAATGAAATTTCCGGGCACACTTCTTCTCAGTAAAATGAAGTAGGAATAATAAGTCCTATTTCATTGTACACTTAGCGGACTGATCTTTTGGATTTTTCGAGACACATAGGTATTTTCCTTCGCCTTTAGACCAAGTTATCACTGCTTCTAATTCACACAATGACGTAAATCATGAAATAGAAAACTTTCAAGGCTGGATTTCAAATTTACGTTTAACGTATCAGCACATGCTCAAAGCGTACGGACTGCTTTTAGTTATACCGCAGATTACATCTTAAGTCGGCCATACCATAATGATAAAAAAATTCACTTATTTGTAACCGTTTTCCTTATAAATTATCATAATAATTATAATTTTAAAAATACTCAAATCATCTGCAGTATATATGAAAGGGGATCATCATAATTATTTTTTAAATTATATTTCATTACATATATAAAAAATTACTAAGTTGGGTTCTAATATCCATGTTGTAACCGTGCGATTTGCTTAATAATCAATATTTTAAATAGCTAATTCTTAAGATAAATTTTAAGATCCACTATCTGAAGGCTCATCAAAAGAAAAATTTGAATTATACTTTATTTAATTTTTAAATAGATATTTCCGAGATTTGCAAGTAGCGACTCCCCCTCAGCAGTCCCATCAATTCAGTACAGAACGAGTTTTGCGGCTGGAGTCGCCTTAATTCATGTGTGCTTATACCTAAGTACAGATAATAAGGACGGATAAAGAGGGCGCACGACAATAGATGTCAAACAATAATTTTATTGTCGCACCCAAAGTCAATCGGCTGGCTATACAAGTTATATAATACACTGGTTGATAAAAAATATCCGGAAATATGTCAGAAAAAGTTGCACGGGTTCAACTCCGACGAAGTGGACAAGGCATCAATGGCTGATTCTTTATAAAGAAAAAAATAAAACATTTTTGTTTCATAAAACAATTAGCAACCTACAATAACTGAACAATTCTTTTATCGTGCGAAAGTTTGTGAAGAAGGAAAGATGGATTTTTGTTATTCTTTCACGGAAAAACTATTGAATGGTTAAATGATTACGGTATAAAAATAGTTTATAAATCAGAATAACGCTTAGGCTACAGTTTAAAAATATACGGGGAAGAAGTAATAAAAATTAATAGGTCGTACGTCAATAGGTACCTTTAGCATGAAACATTTGAGAATGAACATGAACATACGAGAAATACTTAGGTATTATTATAACACCTACCGCCCTAAAACCAAAATATGTACTTTTGAAATGACCTAATTCATTTTGAAATATCATTATTCCGCGAACATTTTCATCAGCTTTTGTATATATATTACGAACCTGGTACGTAAATATTTACAATAAATCGATAGACTTATGTTTTTCTTCAAACAACCAACGACAATGCTCTTGCTCTTACAAAACTTACGCTAAGTGAAAGTGTTCGCACAATTTTTAAAACGCACAATTTTTTAGGTACAAGCAGAACTGAATTGTATCGAATAAAAATGTTTTTTTTTTATCTCTTTTCAGTCCTACAACTATGTCAAGCCGAAATATCGAACACAGAATGGTATTCAGCCAACGTTATAAACGACAGTAATCCTTCACCGAAGCCTCTCACCGAAATATTCACTGATGCTACGTTCTCCACAAAGAACCCTACAATTGTTGAATTGCAAACTTCAGTGTTACCTATAGGCAATAATCCTGCATCGACAATTCCAACTCTTCCTCAGTTGTTCGGATCTAATTCGTGGTCTTTTAATGAAACTGTAATACCATTAAATAATAAAATTTTAAATCAAATAGTTCAAGCGGCCCAGCCGATACCACAACAGCCGCTTCAAACGCAATCTCCACCTCAATCTGTCCAACCCTTACAATCCCAGACTCAACCTGCTCCACCGACAACCAAACCTGTTCAAATACTCCAACCAGTCCAAACGACAGCGAGACCACAATCAATCTCACCCATCGTTCAAACTGTACCACCCACTACATTTGCACCAGTAACGTCAACTCAATCCCAATCTACTACACCAATCGTACAAACTATTCAGCAACAGTCTGTCCAACCTCTAGTTCCTCCAATTCCAACTCAAATTCAACCACAATCTCCACCTCAGCCACAACGCATACAGCTGCCTTTATCAGTAGATTCTCCTTCTCCCACATCTCAACCTAATTATGTACTTATTTACCAACAAGCACCACAATCGATCCAAACTTATCCTTCGAACCCTCCACAAGTTCCTACACCAGCTCAACCAGTGCAACCTTTGATTCCTAGAAATACTCTGGCCATTCCTTGCAATGTACCTGTCTCAACAAGACCTCTGATTTCAAATCAAGTGCCAATAGCTCAAGCAACAAGGATACCGAGCATGAGAGTGCGCGTAGTTTCTCCCAGAGGGACAATTACTAACGTTAACATCAACTCTAATAATATTGCACAATCAACTACATTAAGACCATCAACGACTAAAACGAGAAGGAACAGAAGGCGAAACAATTACGATGGATGTGTAAATGGCTGCACAGGAGGCAGAGATCCTATCTGCGCATCCCCGCTAGGTGTAACACCTGTCAACCCAGATACTTTGAGGGGCTTTCCATCAGTCTGCCACATGGCATGTCATAACTCCTTTAGGAAAACTCGTAAGTATTGAGAAAAAAAAAATTTTTTTTTAAATATCTTTTTTTACGATCCTCAGAAAACCATTGTAACATGTTTGGAGATGTCTTCTAAAGAATTCTTCTCTCTTTTCAAGCCGTGAAAGAATGATAACTTCTTTTTCCCTAACGTTAGTAAGTTACTGTAATTGCAGGACACTACATTTCGCAGTCATAATCTGAGCAGCCCGTTTGGCTGTGGTAACCAGCCTTCTACAAAAGACCACCGTGAAATAACAGCACACATGCTATTGAGTTTTCCTATTTCCTCTTGATCTAATGTGGGTTTGCTTGTAATAGGCGGCAGTAGCCACGTGAACCAATCAAGTGAACCTGATTGCTGATTTTTACATTAAAAAAAATGTATTTATTTAAATGAGCGAGTTATCCTTATCATCATGGCGGGCAGTGCACTTGCAACCCACAGGCGCACCTCATTATGAACGACGGTGACCACTTACCGTCAAGTGGAAAGTCATCCTGTCTTTTTATTATTATTTGAAGGTCGTTAGACAGGTTGTAGGTCCATTTGATGGTAGGTGGCTACCGTCGCCAATAACCACAAGCCAAAGGTGCTCCAAGTGTACTGCCGACAATAGTGTGATAAGGATAAGGGATAGGGCAAAAATCTAAAGGTGGTTGATTCCTGGTGATCCCGTGCTTGTGTAAATTCAATTCTATATTTACATAGATAGATTTAAAAAATGCATTGATATTTGCAGCTTATGAGAAAGTACTGGACGGGCGGTGTGGAAGATTCCGTACACGTATCAGGCCAACTGGATCCAAGAACAAACTGAAGAAAGACGATTTGAACAAAGCTCAATACACTGTCGTAGAAACGGATGGACCCAAAACGATCGTTGAATTTACACCTTTTGTGTCTTTATAGTACCTTACGCGATAGAATATAAAATTATTAAATAGGAAATGTTGCAAGAAATTAAACATGCACGAACTTATTGAACATCTAATGAAATGAAATAAATTTCTTTTGAACTCTGGCATGGATTAGCTGTTATACATTACTTAGTCCGTCCAAAACCTCAACTTTAAAATTAACCATTTAAGTACCTAATAAAAAAACTCTTATTCAATTTACTTAACGTTAGTTTTTAAGATCTGATATCCGCCTACACTGTTAATATATGTATAAAAATACCCTTTTTAAACATTTTTTTATACAATCCTTAATAATAATAAAAAATACTTTTGTTTGTACGCATATTATGACGATATTTGTATAAAAACAATATAACTATTATGATTGAATCTGTGTTGACACATATTAATTTATAAGAGAAAATAATACATCTGAATGTTGATATTTTTATAACAAAAACACTTGTGAATTAATAAAAAAATACTTATATGAGAAATAAAATATTGAGGATAATTATATATAACTTGTTTCATTAAAGCATACCTAATTATTTTGTAATAATTGTTACGGAATTTTAATTGAAAACATAAGATCTGTCACATGTGTATTGTGAAATAATTAAGATATGTATGTTTTTATAGTAACCTTTATACTAAAAGGTTATACTTTATACTAAAGATTCTTATGTTAAGCTTATTCAAAATTTTGAACACAAACCTTCAACTTTGGCGGCCAGACGTCTATAGCAGCACGAAAGAGATCCATATCAATATCGGCGGCTGCTTTTAAGGATGCCTTGAGTGACCCCAAATCAGCATCAGGTTTTGAGCACGCCTTTTCCTCCAAGTGTTGTCAAATTTTATAATCAAGGGATTAAAGTCTACACTGGAGAAGGGCCAGTCTTTGTGCCGGATGAAGTCATTCAACGCCATTTTCACTGTGGTTCTGCTTAACCTCATCTGAAGGGCTAACAGTCTCCGCTTATATACGCATGGGATTTCTTTGGATTCGTGCTTTAACAGCTTTTATCACTGTTTAGTCTTAACAGTGCGACCACTTTTTTTTCTGTTTTTTACACTTTAATCTTCATTATATCGAATCTTTTGGTTATATTAATGGCGTGCATTTTATCCGTAACAGGGCGACCAGAGCGAGGTGTATCTTTGACATCATAATTCCCGGATTGAAAACGCTTAAACCAACTTTGTGCTACTCTTACTGACACTGCATTAGATCCATAAACGTCACAAATTTTTTCGCGGCTTACGTTGCATTTTTTCCTTTTTTGTAATAAAAATAAAATGTATCAAATTTATTCTTTAAATTCACTTATTTTCACAGAAAGAAAAAGAAATAAAAAATAGCTGGAAATAATATATTTAATACTCCTATATTGCTAGTTCCCGTAAGTATGGCAGCGTTGCCGAGCAAGAGAGACGGCAACTACATATTTTCTCTCACTCGTTCATACTTGACGAGTTATGGCGCATGCGTTGCGACAGTAGTGGGAGAAGCCCTCATCTCTCGCAGCTTATAAGGTAGTTCTCGGACATGCGCACAACGTTCGAAGTCTTCATGAGGGAGACAGACATATATATGTCTGCACCGTTCGGTCGTCATCTTTTTCAAGACCCCTACTAGCAATTAAGTATATGCTGGAAACAACATTTTACTAATTTGTTTCTTTTTTTGAAATGTAACCTTTTTAATGTCATCAAAACCAGTTAGATACAAATAGTAAAGCCAAAGAAATTTTATTACAAGTTTATATACATACTATATGCGAAAAGACTTTTTCCCCGACTTCTTTCCTAATATTTAAAGTTTTGCTCACAAACCCCAGTTTCTGCAGACAGATTTCCATAATAATCTTGTTTTGTAAGCCATCTTGACAAAACTGTTTATAAAATGTGCAAATTATTTAAGATTTGATACTTAGTGATATGTTAAATGATTGTTTATTTAAAATTAAAGGAATAAGTAAATTTAAATTTCACCAAACCTGCCATTTTGTATTAAGAAAATTAATCCTAAATAATATTATAAATGGGAAAATGATTTTTTTGTTACGCTTTCACGCCTTAACTACTCAAACGATAATCGTGAAATTTTACGTACGTGTCAGGGATACAGAAAAGAACATAAAATTACCTTTCACCCAGAAAAAAAGTCCAGTTTCCGAGGGATAATCTAAAAATAATAGTTGAATAACTGCTGACAAATATTCAAGATTGAATAAATATTTTAATACCTAAGAAAAAGGAGCACGAACGAAGTCACGGACAAAATTAGTACAAAATAAAAAGGCTGGTAAATTTTATTTCATTATCTGTCAATTTTGTACCACTCCGAAAACAGTATTCATATCAATTCATGTTTCAATATCATTTATCTATTCGTAGACACTTTAATCTTATTACATATATTAATTCATATTACATATTATAATTCATTCATTCAATCAAAATCTTTGCTGGAAGTTGGCTTGCTGTTGAGCAGCGGCCGGTTGCTGTTGTCCACCGAACATCATCTGCTGCTGGGGGTGGAAATCTTGCTGTCCACCGCCGCTGGCGTTGGTTCCTTGGTTTGGACCTGATCAGTTCAATCATTTTAGACTACTGACAGATGAAACATGTTACTTGGTGCCAAATATATGCGCATCAAAGTTCAAATATATGCAATATTGAATTATACATATCCACGTGAGGAGCATCGCTAGTCGCTACCGCCACTATAGTGTCACCACAACGAACAACGACAATGGATATGGTAAGTGCAGCGTTTTGAGTCTATAACAAAACTAAAGAGATTGATTGTTTTTTCTTTGCCTAACTTCAACTTAGAAGCCGAACTTCCAGTCGGATTTATTTATTTAACATTTTAGAGCTCAATTCTTGAGGAAGATTACAGGCACCATCGAAAAAAGCCGAAATGTCCGAATGGCCGAAACGGCCAGTGAAACCGTGGGGAATTACTTTAAAATTTTATATAATGTAACGAATTTAGTTCATAGATTACGGTCAGTGTGTTTAATTGAAAATTATTAGTAATTACTAAGATTGAAGATAAAAGTAAAAAAATATTTACTTTTACCGGTTTTACCGATGTGTTTAAAAACTGTAAATTGTTTTTGATTGAATAAAATTTGTAAGATATTGTCTTTTTGACGATTATTAAAGAAGACTATACCTGGCATTCTCATTCTCTTGGCGTTTGTAGCACCGTGATCGTGATTGTTGGCAGGCCCTTGGTTCTGCTGATTCTGAAATATAAATGTATTGTTTGAGCAATTGATCGTTTCGAGTGAAAAAATATCTTTTGCATTAATTTCTCTCTTAAATCTCTAGAAATAATACATACAATTCTAATAAAACTGCAACTCAGAATCCTAAATACTCAGACATCTTTTTAAACTATTAGCACGTTCAAACAAACTAACCCTTCAGCTTTATTTTAGTATAAATTAAGCTGTCAAGCTGTACAGACACATTTCCAATTGGCTTCATTCTAAATTCAACGCACTTTTGTTTACTGGTTTGAGGCAATGAATTAATGTTTTAAAATGTAGTACATACATATACAATAAAAAGGCTATTCTTAACAAGAAAAAAGACGCCATAAATACACAGCAGTAATGTTACTAATATTTAATACAATCAACCTTGAAATACCAATATTGCTAATAAAATAAATCTGAGCTTGTTATGACTGATAAATAAACTAAATCTATAGTGATATGCTCATATTTAATAGCCCAATTCTAAAGAAAGCTGAGGCTATGACCCTTAGAAACAAGCTAAACAATAAGTCAGGCGATAAGTGCGACGCGTTGAGTCAGGGACAGAAACGAGCACTACCGAAAAAGCCGAAATGGACATGCCTTTGTCAATTTAAATTAAACTGCGGGTGAAACCGCGCGACACAGGTAGTTGTTCTAATAATGCTACGAGAATAGAAAAAAAAAAACGTACATTCGTTTGTTGCTGTTGCTGTTGATTTTGTCTAGCTTTCGAGTCATTCTTATCTTCCTGATCATCGTCTGTGAGGAACTCCCTCTTCGGATACGGTATTGGACAGCCAGCAAAAACATCCTGCAATACAATTGCATTTCTTTATTTCACAATAGCATTTTTTTTAACTTCCGACACCCGACGCAAAGTTATAAGTTTAAGTAATAACTCAGCGTTAAGTTGGGTGTTATAAGTTTAACTTATGTATGTATCTCTGCGTATGAGTGGATCTGTCTATAGCATAGTAGATCCCAAACACTTTTTTGTTTGAAAGCTGACACGATAGAGATGGTTCTTAGGTATAATAAGATCATCAGCTCATTTTGTAGATGACGAAGGCATCTCATTAACTTCCACTGGTTCGATTGATTTGAAATTTGGTGTACTGTTATTTTGGTGATATTTCCATGACATGGTAACATTGACCTGATGCTACAGCATCAAGTAGTCTGCGGGATACCCAACTCCTACAGCAACCAAGTTGCTGTAAACAACTTACAGCAGATATAGCGTGTTTGGGCTCATCAGATTGGTCTCAATAGAATGTCAGGGGTTAGTTTATAATTATAGCTTGTTTATGTTAAGATCGAAAGACAGGCTGATGGTCCACTTGATGGCAGGTGGCTTCCGTCGCCTATAAGAGAAAGCTACAGGTGCTGCAAATACGATGCCGACCATAGTAGGATTAAGGATAAGAGCTTAGAAAGGGAAAGGGCAATGGGTTCTGGCATTCCTCACCGAAACATACATACTGTTATTACACAGGGGTTTTGTTTTACACGCACTTGTCCTGTCAATATTTTGCATGTACTTAGTTGGAAAACGTAAGATCAATCTTGACTGGAATTCGACCTCACAGCCAATTATTTTACCAACTGTCAACATCCAAATTCAAATCATTTATTAAAAGAAGATTAAAAGCGCATTTAGCATTTGTGCTGTTGTGTTTTGGTAAGCAAGGGATGTCAGAGCCCATTTTCCTTAATCCTATTATGGTTGGCAGTGCGCTTGCAGCACCTGTGGCGTTGTTCGTGTTATATGCGATGGTGGTCACCTACCATCAAGTAGATGGCCATAGCCTATCCGAAGACCTTAATTTAAAAATCATCCTATAGGTATAAAATTCCCATTCCTGGGCACAACGGAATTAATAATTATTTAATAATAAAAAAAGAATAAGTTAAACTAAAAAACTTAGGTGTGACATTGGACATCCACATACACTACAATGATATAACCATTAAAAAAATATCATCAGCAAATTAACACGGCAAGCCTCCACTCATTATTCTACCGCTGACGCGAGACGCATGCTTATGTCAGTAAGTATTATTTATTCTTCTTTTGGTTCCGAAAATTTAGAATAGCTAAGTTGTCTGTAAGGAAATTACATTAAACTGGGCTGGGCAGAGACCTCCCTGTCTCTCCTTTATTGAGGCCCATAGCCTTTATTAATCCACTAGGAGAGGGGCTTGAGCCTTTAACATATCTTTGAAGATTACTTATCCCCTAGTACACACAGATTTCTACTTTTTGTATTTTCTTTCATCGTTAGAGTCTCAACAAATTGTGAACCACAATATACCTGAGTAGGCAAGGGATCCTCTGTGAAGTAAGAGTCTTGCATGGCCTGTTCTGACGTGATCCTTTTATTGGGGTCCATCAAAAGAAGTCGTTGCAGGAGGCTGAATGCCTTGCTGTCAGGTTTGATCTTGTGGCGGTCCATGTACTTGCTCAGGGAACAATTTGTGTAACTGTCAAAGACAATACAGCGTAAACACATATTGTATTTTGAATAATCAGTCACATTTTTATTATCAATAATAATAATAATAAAAATGTAGCGGGTTTTCGGAATACTGATTCCATGACAAAAGAAGCAAACTCTCAACTGCAAGAATCCTCATAACAATGCATATTCTCAATAATAATGAATTAAATAAAGTCTTAGATTAGTCTCTTCACTAGTCCTATTCTTTTATCTCTTCCTTATTTCTTAACCCTTATACTATCAAGGTGAACAGATCTTATACAATCTTATTCCTCAGTGTCTTAAAATAAAAGTTTTCGACCAATGTGTGTTATCAGTGATGACAAATGGCGCTAACATGTGGTCTCTAACTATGGGCCTCGTAAAAAAGCTTAACGTCGCTCAACGAGCTATGGAGAGGGCTATGCTTGGGGTTACACTGGGAAATCGAATCAGGAATGAGGAGATCCGGAGACAAACGAAGGTTACCGACATATCTCGACGGATTAGTAAGTTGAAGTGGCAGGGGTAGGACACATAGTATGTAGGGCTGGAAGATTATCGAGTGGAGGTCATGGACCGACAAGCGCAACATAGGATAGACGACCTGTTAAGGACCGCAGGTCAATGGTGGATCCAGGCTGCTTCTGATCAGTCCTTTTGGAAAATAAGGGGGTGTCCAGTAGTCATCCTAGGGCTGAGATGATGATAATTTATAACCCATTTGAGGGCACAAGTCTCTCCTTGATGTGAATAATTAAGGGCTATAATCTTTTAGTCACCATGCTAATCCACTACTGATTGTCAGGACTTGGGATCTTGGGACTTGAGCTATACTGATGTAGCAAGGGAAACAACATTGGGTAGGTATCTACTTATAACTAACTAACTTTTGTCTGTGCCTTCATACCTTCCTTTCCATGAATTCAAAATTGTTCTGTATTGAAACTACCTTTGACTTTGAGTCAAAGTCAAACCTTGAGTCACTTTTGAATTAATAAAATTAGCATCCTACAATCATCGAACTTCATGATAAAAAAAAAGAACGAACACAGAAAAACTCACTTAGATCTTTTGAAATCCTTAACAAGGGTAGTGTGTTCTGGCATTTTCCTTATATCTTCCCAATCTTTCTCTTGAGGGAAACCCATGACATTGAAAATTCTGTCGAGTTGATCATGATGATAAGGATTACTGGTCTTTATATCCTCCTGGCGGCAATGGAATATCGGCTCGGACGTTAACAATTCCGCGAAGATACAGCCTATGGCCCAAATGTCTAGAAAAATAAGTGTGGCCTATTAGAAATCTCAAGAAGCCTGCAGAAACTTACAATTTAAAAAGATTTTCTACCTTAAGTAGTTAATTATTTAATCCATAACAAGTTTTGCGGGTGGATTTTTACTTTAAGCAAAAAATATTACTACAACCTATACAAAATTGAGGCAACGGTTATGATTGCCTCAATATAAAAATTTAGAATTGACAAGAAAATAAAATTTGTATGACAAAACAGAAGAAACTACTCTCTGTTGATTCTGAACAACATTCCCTTTTTTTGGTGTTATTATTTATCAACCTACAACAAACATTTCGGAAACGGTTTGTTTGTTTTTGATAAAATGGTAAAAGAACAAAGAACACATTTTAAATTATCATTTATTACCAGCAGATTCTCGAAGCTCCGAGACCATTTAGAAATAAACTTATTGTTTCATGGAAAAGCATTACCACAAGAATAACAAATACCTAATGTATTAAGTACAATTTAAATATTCTTATGAAATTAAAAAAGGATCCTAGATACCGACGGTGTAGTGCCAATAGCTCCTATCTTATATTTTTTTATATCAATGACGGTAAGGTCGATTTCTGCATATTTTTTTGAAACCACTGATCTAAAAATGATGGTAATTATTGTTTTAATTAAAACTAATACCTTCTATCACATGTCTTATTTAGTAAAATCAATAAGTATGTAAAGCCAACACCTGCTATTTAATCAAATAATTACTCCTACTAAACCATTGTAAAATGTATTTATATTTTATCAAGACTTGAGCTTCCATGTATTTATTTATGTTATTGTATAACATTATAAATGGATTTATTAATTTTAAAGTTGCAATGAAACTAAGTAAATGTTTTTTCATTTTGTGCAAAATTTTGTTCATGTAAGATAGAAGGTATTGGCATTTCGGCGTTGATATGTAATCCAGGTTCAGATGACCATATCTGTGTTCCACGTCATATATTTTCTATATTTATTTATTTTATGTCGAGGTCGGCAGACATGCGGAATAGGCGCTTCAATTGCGGTACCGGCCACCGTAGGATTAAGGATAAGGGATTAGGGAAATAGGCTCTGGCATCCTTTACTCACTTACTGAAACACAACTGCACATGTGCTGTTATTTCACAGTGGTTTTCTGTAGGTAGTGGTTACTGCCGCCAGATAGGCTGCCCAAGACTGCAAAATGCAGTATGCCTTACCACTACTTAATTTTGTTATTTAAATTCCACATTTTTGTAATTTATATCAGAAGAAACGTTAACTACTTACCGATTGCTTTGGTGTAATGTCTGGCGCCTAAAAGCAATTCAGGTGCTCTATACCAAAAAGTGACCACAACTGGATCCAGATCTGCAAGTGGTTTCAAAGGGGCATTGAACAACCTTGCGAACCCCATATCAGCTATTTTAACGCGACCTCTCTCAGGGCCTTCACCCATCACTAAAATATTTGCTGGTTTCTAAAAGTGTTGAAGTAATACAGTTTCTATTTATATAAATTGAAAAGTATTCATTATTATTAATTTCATTAATATATATTGATCATATTATTATTGTACAGGTCTTGGTGACCTGAACATGATACAATTTAAAAAATGTTTACCAGATCTCTATGCAAAACCCAGTTGGAGTGTAAATAGTGTATTCCATCTAATATTTGGTAAAGTAAGCTTTTCACCATTCCTTTTGGCACCATAACAGATTTCTTGTTGGCTTTTGCAGCACGGTGGAATTTGATGATATGCCACAAATCATGTTCGGCATAGTCAAATAGTAGCCACACTTTACGGTCCGTGTGTGAAAGAAAGACTCTAATTAAATTTATTACATTTGGATGCTTCAGCTCCCTCAGTAACTGAAATCATTCAAAGATTCATTAGAGAATCCGCTTGGAAATATTTTCATGAAGTTGTCAGTGAGTTTTTCATCAAGTTAATGTTCCGGTGACCACGAAAAAACAAATTATTATCCTACAGACAGAAAATAATCACTAATTACTAAAAGCAATATATGAGTAAGGTTTTTTAAAATATAAATAACTAAGTAGTTATAATTTGCAGGAAACAAATTGCTTCCTTGCAAATCCAGAGGTGAGTCACTAATTAAGTATATTATAAAAAGAATTAATTTCATTTTAGATTACAATTATATATTTTTACATATTAATTAAAAAAAACAATTATACATCACTAGTATTACACAGGCAAGTATTTCTCACATCTTAAAAAAAATACAGCCTACTGCTTTTTCCACAAGTAAAAAAACAAAAATTTTTAAGATTTCTTTTTTTTTTGAAATGAAAAAAAAAAAAAAAAAAATTTTTGACCTAGCACTAACGCATAGACAAGAGTATGAGAGTATAACAAATAAATAAACACTAACTTGACTTTGAATAACAGAACAAAATTGAACCCGAAACAGGTACAATTCAATACAAACAAGTGTAAAAAGCATGACCCAACAACACACAAGCAAACCATAAATCACTGCAGAATGAGCGTAAACCAAGGTCTTCTTCACATGGGGCCAACACCTACACCATTCTTGCTAAGCACATCAATAACACTTCTTTTAAATTGAATGGCCGAAAGAACAAATACCGATATCAATAAAAAAGTGTTGTAATCTACAATAAGCTGCCGCAGCGGTGAAGGCATTTCAGCATTAGTCCTGTATTGTGCCAGCAGCAAACAATGTTTCTGTCCTCACTGTGCGACGACAAGACAGTTTTAGGAATTGTGTTAATCAGTTTGTTTGTGACTTCGGTGCAATCGACTCTACAGAAACATATTGCATGAAGCATGGTAGCTTTCAATTGAGTATGTCTAGATTACTATAAGAGCATCTTGTATCTATTGAGCAATTGAGTATAATTAGACATTTTCTTTATGTTTTTAATGTAAATATTTGGTAAATAAGCCGAATATTCTGCGCATACAAAAGTTAAAAATTAATTTTGGTGGTCTCACTGTTACCTAGTTGACCACCAAACGAAGCGACAATGGTAAAAAATCACAAATATATATGTACTTACAGCTATTTCCCTACAAGCTGACATAGAAAGGCCTGTTCCTTCTATTTGTTTCAAAGCATAGTCTTTTGAATCTGAACCGTCTTTTCTTCTGGCCTTGTACACGTGACCGTAAGTGCCGCGGCCAACCTTACATCCTTCGTAATCGAACAAATCCTCAACTTTTGAGCGTTCATTCTGTGTCTTAACTTTAAAGTCGTAGTCCATCATTACCGGCGCCATCGTCTTGTTACTTTGATTGAAATTATCACCCATTATTGCTGAATATTTCCAATTTAATAAATAAACAGATTTATCTAATCTTTAGTTACGGACAATATTCATAAGCAATAGTAAGAATATCAAAAGAACTAATTCTGAGAAAACAAAAAGTAAGTCCACCACGACAGCACTGCAGGAATAGCACTGTTGTAGTCTTCTTTCTTTTCATCGATACCAAAATTCAATTACTACAAAAAACATTAAAAAGTCATAATTATAGAAAGTCAATATAGAATTCATAGGTACATTATTATATTACATCGTTTAAAACTTGTTAGAAATAATTTAAATTAAACAAAACTTATTATGTTATGATCTGAGCACAAACTATATAGAAGATACTATATATGGTCTATATGGATCTGAGTTCTGATTTCTGATTTTTAATTTTTAGTTGTCATTTGTCAAAAATATACCGTCCCGTCCAAAGATAATTGTATTAGTGTATAGATGGATCACAAAATGCAGCAATATTTTATTCTTTCTAACACCTTCAAATTGTCATAAGATTGAAAGAGACATACATATATAATCTGTCGGGTCGAAGTTGAGTGAATGTCTCCATTTTGATTATACAATGCAAGCTAAAGTTATAGCGTATAATAGTGCTGTGCATTTTTATTGATAACTAGATATCGTTGATATAGATTTTAAATATATGACGGATAAAAAGTATGGCTAAATGCGTTTCGGTGTACTGTTTGGTTATTCAATATAAATAAAATGTGGGTGCGTACTGGTACTCGCCGCATTGCTAATCGGTTGTATGAGATTGTATGCAACCTCTCGCATTTATTTCACCAAAATATTTCAAAAGAATAGTTATTTTTTGAGTAGAAATATTTAGAATCCATCCTTAAGGGGTAGAACGGGAGTAGGTTTTTATTACGAGAGAAAAAAAACTCGATAATCTTAAAGTTTTATTTTTAGAAACGATATCTGTCAGATTGGATAATCTGTAATATCGTTTCATTTTAATCTGTGATATCATTCATCTGTGATTCGTCAACATTTTAATTTAAAGACTTGCAGTTAATGTTGACGCTTGGGTATCAACGTATTTATTAGTAAGTTTTCTTTTTCTGGGTAATTTCTGAAAAGAAATAGTTTGTGGTTATTAATGATTCAAAAGATTTTCATAATTTTCATAGATTGAAGCATAACTTCTTTATAACTTATAGATATTACTTACTGGTTTACACGATGGTGGTAATTTTGGGAATATTGTCGGCACTGCATACGAGTGTAGAATTTTACGCTGATATCCTTGGCGAAAGCAAGAATCTTCAAAGTTCATCGAGCATATTCTTGTAGGTATATTGCGAAGCTCTCCAATCGTCGGCTTTTCTTACATTTTTTTGTCCACGTTTTTTTTAAATCGATGTCGGTGGGAAATCTGTTATAAATTGATAAAAATTACTTTCAACCTGCAGTGAATGCTAGAAATTGTCGACACTCTACTAAAAATAAATTAGTTATCGATATCGATAAACTTATCAAGATCAGACTACAGCACTATAAAGCAAGACTAATGTCAAATATTCCGATTAACTTTGGTTTTTGTAAATTTTAGTTATAAACACCAGCTTTTCTTTAAATAAATCAACCTTAGAGCTGTGTATGCATGTGCAACGATTCATTTTTAGTAAACAATTATAAAAATTTGTTTACAAAACACCAAAATTAATGAGTGCGAGCTGTGCGACTTACCGGTGAAATGATATGTTTCCATTATTCTCCTTCAAAACACCCACTCTACTTGGACAAACGGGAACAGTACAAGCCATTCTTGGCAAGCAACAGATTTATGAAATTACACTTTCAGATTTTTAAGTATTTTAAATCACATAAAGCTAAACGGACTGATATAAACAAATATGACGTTGCCTCTTTTATGGCGCGCAGCGTTTTAAGAAGTCATATTCGGCTATTGTTATCTCTTTTTAACATACGACATGCAGCCATTAGAAAGACGGGTATCGAGTATCGAAGGAATCTTCAATTTTTATTGTTCCATCTATAGGTACAGACTAATTCAAAATCTTTGGTCCCGTCCATGTCCCGTCAATTGTGAAATCAAGGAGACAATTGTCAAAAATACCACAGACTACACTAGGTTGATAGCTATCTAAGCTAGTATTTCTAACACAGTTCTAATTAGATAAGTATCTTGGCCACGGGTGGTAATCTTCACAGAAAAATCTCTAGACACGAGCGGTTCATGTTCTGTGTTCATAGCAAAATGATACATGACATTTGACCTACCCTCCATCTCTGGAATCCCCTTCACCGATTCAAATCCATAAGTCATAACATGTATTAGACCATTCTGTGGTTACTACGTAATAACATACTAGATGCCCCACATTGAAACAGCACCTCAATACACTTACTGCGGAGGTGAAGCGACTCCTGGAGCTCCACAGGGCTGAATGCTGGGAGCGACATATTGATAATGTCAGTGGCAGCTGGAACTCGGTGCAACGACTTTGTCGCCAATTTGCCATAGTCCAGGACCTTGTCCGCCCGGTCCTAGCAACAGATGAAACACCCAGGTATCGAGCTGAAGACCGTGCAGATATCTTCGCCACATGTTTTGAACGCCAGTGCAAACCAAACCTGACCGCGAATGCTGCCCACGTTGCAACAGTCGAGCGATACCTTCGAGACTACTTTGCGACGCCGGTAACACACACCGCGCCAGGGACTGCATCCAGAAGACTAGAGTACCCAGAATCTACCCAGAATCTACTGACTTCTGCGTCACAGTATATTTAATATATGTATGTCCTATTTCAATTCGTTTATGTACATGTTGTTCATGTTCATTCCGCATCGTATGGTTGTCGTCGCTAATCAAAACCGTTACGGTGTTGTTTGCCAGACGGAAATAGAATAATTTTCAAATAACATAATAAGAGAGAAGCCATTTTGTTTTGTTATTTGTATTGTAATTTTTGTTTATAACAACGCTGTTTTGCATAAATGAATGAAATTGTATTAATTGTTATAAATTAATTAATAAAAATATATTTTATGTGAAATTGTCCCTTTTTAATTTTTTAAAGATTCTAAGAACGTTTTGATACTTTTTACCCTTTAGATACTCCATTAGAAGAATTTTTTATACTTCATTAGAAGAAAATGAAATTTAAGTCAAACCAGCAATAAAATCTAAATCAGGGGAAAATAATTTTCTTCAGGGACTGATTCCAATGATAAAAAGTTTTTAGAATTTTTATTTATTTGTCTGTGCACACTAATCTCAAAAACGGGACAAGTGCGAGTTGAACTCGCGTTAATAGGGTTCCGTACGATGTTACCTGTCCCCACAATATTGAGTGATTTACCATGTTATTTTAATATCGTGGACTTCTTATAGGTTTTCCTATAATCTATAAGTAGAAAACTAATTTCTGTATTTTTTTCAAAATTTTAAGTTCAATAGTTTCGGAGATAAGGGAGGGAATGGTTGGACAGACGGACACACGATTGATCCCCTATAAGGATTCCGTTTTTTTATTGGGACGTACGGAACCCTAATGAATAAATTTTTGATTTACTTAGATGTATGAAAAAGATCACTTGTAGTATCTCACACAGACAATTGTTATTTAAAATTCATTGTTATACCTACACATATTTAATTTGAAGTACCATAAACCATAATCTGCCATAAATGAGTCGTCAGTCTCCCTATAATTGACACAAAATATATACGTTAGATAATATATTATTTCAATAAAACAATAATATACAAAAAACAATATTAATAGAAATTTTAATACTTAATATTAATTTATTCATACTTAATATTAATTTAGCGAATTGTGTTTGATAGCGAATGTAAGTAGGTAGACTCAGAAAAGATTAGTACTTAACTACCCACTGATCTTTTCTAAAAGTGAATTATCAAATTTTGTTTATTATTTCATTTTATTTATTTAGTTATAAAATTTGTGTGTTTCTAAATAAATTCGCACCGTAACATCTTAGGTGCATCACAACATTTTAGGTAGGTAATATTCAGTTAAGAGCCGGTATTTTAAACCATCCAATATGCAATTGGCGAGTTTTGGCCTTCATTAATACCTACACCAGAAAAATTTACAAACAAATCAAAATTTGAGCCGTCAGGGGCATTTTTGATCTAATTTCTAAAATATATGAAATATCGATGGGTGATAGATATTTCGGATTCCACCGTGTAGAAGTACAAAAAAAAAAATTAGGTGTTCTTTTCCAAATTAATGAAAAATGGTTAAAGTTATTTAACAGATTTTATTTTTATTTTTTATGTTAAGGTCGACAGACAGGCTGACGGTCCACTTGATGGTAGGTGGCTACCGTCGCCTATAACACAAGCAACGCCACAGCTGCTGCAAGTGCGCTGCCGACTACAGTAGGATTGGATAAGGGATTAGAAGGGCGGATAAGGAAATGGGCTCTGGCTTCCCTTACTCACTCACCGAAACACTAAAATTAAAATTAACAGAGTTAGGGAAGTTAGAAGACATAAGGGTTGATAGGTATAAATTTAAAAAAAAATCACAATTTCAACCCTTAATTACTAACCTCCCTAACTCTGTTTATTGTAGCAAAAAGTCAATATGAACATTTTTATATAAAATTAAATTCCCTACAACGAAACTCTTACCATTTTTGTATACTTTGGAAAAAACTCATTTTTTTATTTTTTTTTTATTTTTACATGATGGAATCAAAAATTTCTTTCACCTATCGATATTGTACAAATATTATAAATCCTAGAAGTTTATAACAAAACTGTACTTGAGGGACTCAAATTTTGATTTGTTATTAAATTTCCTGGACTATAAACGTGGCTAAATTTTGTATTACGAGAAATGCCAGCAATATTATTAAAAAGGCCACCAATGAAATTTTAGTGCTTAAAAATATCGTTAGATGGCGCTGTGCCACTATCTTATATGTCGCTGTCAAAGTGTGTCTCGTATGTTATAAATACCAATACAACAAATACAACAAGTTTGTTACTCTTTTATTTCAATCTAGAAAATTTTGTTCAAAACCAAAAAATAAATTAAAGAAAATAAATAGATATGAAATAAATATTACAATAAGTAAATAATAAGAGGCCAGGACAGAAGGTAATTTTTTGGCAAAATCCTGTTCAATATGCAAGTAAATTGAATTGTAATTTGGAGTCTTAACTGAAGTTCTGAATTGTTTTCTGATCACTTATGATCAAATTAATTTTAAAAATGCTAAGTTGTGGGTCGGTTCGGTACGCGTTTCAGTTGTAGCGAAACTATAAACTGTAAATATGAAAAGATACTATTAATTACGAATAACTATTTATTGATGAGTACCTCAATTCGGCACTCGTCGCTGAGCATAGCATAAGCAGAGCCAGCAACATAGCAATGCTGTGCTTCATTATAGGGTTTGAACTTTAAGTTTCAGTAACTAAAACAAACATCACAGTAAGCCAAGTTGTTACTTTTTTTTCGATTTACTCGATATACCTACTTACTCTAAATATTTTTTTCTAAATTTTTTAAAATTATAAATAAAAAATTACAATTTTTGTAATTAAAAAAAATCGTCTGAACTACTAGAAAACCTATCTAGACACTAAAGGCCAATATAAAGGCAGGTCGAAACCACTATTTTAGTGGAAAGTCCACTAATAAACACTGGTTGTGAATAAGTTCATACCTGATCCGCACAGCGGCAACGTCATCACCGCAAAAAAAATCGTTGTCGTTTGACAATTGTCGTGTGTAAAAACGGTTCATACAAATGTATGGCGCGCAGAATCGTGTTCTGTTGTGGGAAAACTCTCCCACGATCGACGACCTCTTAAATAAAAGAGACAAATACCTAATCGCAATAAAGGGAACATTATTGTGAATAGGTATTTGTCTCTTTTGTCTAAAAGGTTATGTAAAATATTACACTTTTATTTCTATACAGACGGCCCATCGTTACAAGATATGGACATGTCGCCGGATAGAAGTACGCCAGTCTCCAAATTTTCATTAGGGAGCACAGAATCAAATTACATTACAAGGAATAATTCACAACACTCGGTCTTCGACAATTCAAATAAACCAGTAAGTTGCTACTCAAAGTTATAATATTTTTGTTTTTAACATTTTTTTTATCATAAAAGGTGGCAGACAGATTGACGGTCCACTTCATGGTAGTTAGTCGTCGCTAAGGACGTCGCCTAAAGACATAAGAAACAATATTATTTGGAGATGGTCTTCTGATATGTGTAGTTTAATATTGTTCTTCCTACAAGAGCTGAGAAGGAACGAATTGTACAACGAAATGTAATTTTCTCAGTGCGAATCATTGCCAACAAACCGTAAAAGAATGAAGCCCACTGCGGCGTTGTCGAGTATAGTTGAACCGCCGCCTATGATACCGGCGAACAATGGAGCTAGCGGGACGTCATCCAGCTCTGAGTCGCCTAGCGATTCCACCATTGGGTTCACCGGCGGAGAAACACCGAAGCACGACCCCGGACCGTCCACTCCCTTGCTCTCCGAGAATATGGACCCGCACGCACCGCCGTTATACCTTGAACAGCCCGTGCAAAGAAAAAGTTAGTATTTTTATATTTCTTCCTAACTGGTGCCCTCGACTTTGTCCGCGTTGAACCAAAAATATCCATACTTCACTAATATTATAAATGTGAAAGTAACTCTGTCTGTCTGTGTGTTACCTTTTCACGCCTAAACCGCTGAACCGATCATCATGAAATTTTTCATACACGTTGTCAGGGATCCAGGAAAGGACATAGGGTACCTACCTTTTATCCAGAATAAAATTACTGTTCTTGATTGCTCATGTATTGTAATATTGCTCATGTATTTAGTCAGGCGTTATTTTTTAATTTTTCAACGCGGGCGAAGCCGTAGCCACCAGCTAGTCTTGTATAATTATATAACTGTGGACAAAATATATGAGCAATCTTATTTTCTGTTATAGTTTTGCCATTGCAGATTTTAATTTTTTTATGATCCCTCGTGAACAGTGCTTTTTCCTGGTTAAACGGTAGCCTATATTCCTTCCTGTATCCCCAACAATGTGTATGCAAAATTTCATGATGATCGTTTGAGTAATTAAGGTGTGCTGACAGACAGAGTTAAACTTTCACATCTATACTAATATTATAAAGCTGAAGAGTTTGTTTGTTTGAACGCGCTAATCTCAGGAACTACTGGTTCGAATTGAAAAATTCTTTTTGTTTTGAATAGTCCATTTATCGAGGAAGGCTATAGGCTATATAACATCATGCTACGATAAATAGTATTATATATAAGCCTAAGCAGTGTCCAGTACCGCGCGCCCCATGCGCACGCCGCCGCCGTATGGGCCGCAGCCAAGCGTGGGCGAGTTTAGTTTATATAATATATTAGTATGGATAAAGCCAAGCTCATAATCCTCATGATTGTGGACCTGCTCAGCACACTTGATGATATTTCACAGTAGTCTTCTGAAAGGAGGTAACTTGCCAACGAAAGATGCGTTCTTGTAGCCTCCGAAATCCACTTTCGGACTACTGCTGGCGACACCATAAATTCTTATTATTGTTGAAAGCATAGTACACATTTCTTATGGGACATAATGGGAATAGACCAAACTGATTGCGTATCAGCTTACTTATTGATGATTTTATCTTAAAACAATTTTTTTTTGTTTAGTTTTATTATTCGTGGCTTGTAATTTATTCCCCTTTGACACTAATTCGTATGCTTCGTTACCATGAATCTTATTATTAGGGTAAACGTGTATAGTTAGACAAAAAAATTTATGTTAAATTTTAACTTAAACACTGTAGTTACGTTGTTACATTGCCTGACCGGTACTTTAACTGCTGGTACGGTCTTTGTCAAAGTTAAAGTAAGATGGTGCAACCCGGCCTAATATTTTTGCAACGCGTTGCTATGACCAAATCGATAGGAGTTGGTTATTAAACCGTAGGTTTAGATATCCAATGCGCAGCGAGTGGGCGAGCGTGTAGAGGGGACTGTGCGGTTAGGGACGCAAGGCTATGCCTGCGAGGCGTCGTCGGCGCGCCCGGCTTTATTTTTCAGGAGAGGACAGCCGCCCACGCAAGGTGTCTGTTTTTGCCGATCGACTCTCAATTAATCGGGTGTCATTGTCATAAATTTTCTACGCGCTAATCAATCCATTTTTAATTCTTAAATCGACGCCCCTAATTAGAATCGGTAAGTTTTTTCTTATTGGTTGGACGTGGTTTACTTATTTCGTGGCACCGCAGCATGTGTTTGGTCAAATTAGAGGAGAATTTAATTTTTTTTAAATTTCTTATTACTTTGAAATCAATGTCCAAAAGGAGGAATATTTTGTGTAATAGATTATTTCTTTCCCGTATTTTATTTGGAAAGGTGCATGCCACAAGCCTTAAGGCCACTACATGTTTTTTTCTTTAGGTTTGAGACTGTAAACAGGATGGTGCGTAAGCATTACCAAGTGATGATAGTTTGCCGTCTACGGGACGGACGGACGGATGGATGGATGGATGGATGGATGGATGGATGGATGGATGGATGGATGGATGGATGGATGGATGGATGGATGGATGGATGGATGGATGGATGGATGGATGGATGGATGGATTGATTGATTGATTGATTGATTGATTGATTGATTGATTGATTGATTGATTGATTGATTGATTGATTGATTGATTGATTGATTGATTGATTGATTGATTGATTGATTGATTGATTGATTGATTGATTGATTGATTGATTGATTGATTGATTGATTGATGGATTGATTGATAGATAGATAGATAGAACATTTTATTTGCACAAACATGACACAAAGAGAAAGAAAAAAAAATAATACAACTGTTTAACATAAAAATAAGACATAAAAACAAATTTAGAATTAATACAAATTTCCAGATATTTTAATTCCATTGAGTGTGCGCCATGACAGCAAAAAGGTACATATCTGGCTCAGCATAAGCTGAGGTAAAGCACAGCGGCTGATATTATGCCAGTCCTAGTGTACAAATTCACGTCTGCAGGATACGGCATCGTCATTGGGTTATCGTAAACATCTTAACTAATTAGATTTTACCTTGTCAGGAGTCATGGCTCCGTTTAGGGTACAATACAGAGTAGATGTTTCATAATTGATCAATTAGTAGGTATTCTTAAAAAACCACACCACCCCTGATCAAATCGATT
Organism: Bembecia ichneumoniformis; assembly: GCA_910589475.2. Classification (NCBI taxonomy): domain Eukaryota; kingdom Metazoa; phylum Arthropoda; class Insecta; order Lepidoptera; family Sesiidae; genus Bembecia; species Bembecia ichneumoniformis. The sequence goes on from OU342531.1 coordinate 3,320,246, forward strand.
TCAGTCAATGCTCAAGATACTTGGCTGAACTCATTCACCTTTTTGTCTCTCATTTAATAATTGCAATTTCGACTTGAGATTACGAAGTGAGGGGAGGAATATTATTCCAACTGAATGCAGCTGTCGACCAGTTGGGAATATTCAAAGTATTCACCGGATGTCTACAAACAAAAGAAGGATCACGCCAACTTAATTTTTGAAACAAATAGGTACTCAGGTCTTTTAGTACCAACCACTTCGAAGTTGTTGTTGTTGTTCGAAGTAAAATTGTTGAAGGCGTTACATGCGTGATCTAGGAGGCACCTTCGCGCAGAAACGTAAACAGGCATTTTTAGAATAAACAGGGACCATATACAATCAAACAATAATTCAATTTGGGACACAGACAGTTTATTACCTGGCTTAACATAGGAATAGGATACTTTTTATCCTGAAAATTTTTTTACGTTCCTGAAAGATCGTCAAAAAATATAAAAAAATCGGCGCCACTGTCGTCACAGCGACAAAGATGTGAGGCGTTATTTTTAAACCCAGACGAAGTACACTAGACCAGCTAGTGTATCTACATATATTTTCTAATTTGTGCTCATTTCAGTGGAATGTTTGGGTAGTTACTCATCCGTCGTCGGTGGTGGGATGCAGCATTCGCCATGTCCCATGTTGACTCCTTCTCTAGTGAATTACGTGCAATCCGAGCTCACCTCCCATGTCAATGGTTGGCCTGCAGACATTTTGGAGAAACGGGTGAGATGTCTTAACAAATTTGCTAAGAGTTAGTAATAATTCTTGTTTAAGATTAGTTTAGATATATTTTAAGGTATAACGAATTCGTTATGTATACATAGTATGTATAGGTGCATAAAGAACATTAACAACAATATATGTATATGTAATACATACTAACAAACGTATATCTACATAATTATGTATCCATTTTTTTAATATACCTAAAAATAGAATGGGGAAAAGTTTCTTCGCATTTATATTTAACTAGCGGCCCGCCCCCGGCTTCGCCCGGCGTGCAATTTTTATATACCCTAAAATATTCCCCGTTTATCCCTCTTTCCATTGGCGAAAACCGAATTAAAATCGGTCTACCCGTTCACGCGTGATGCCGTGACCAGGAGAAATGGGGATTCATTTTTATATATAAGACTAGCGACCCGCCCCCGGCTTCGCCCGGCGTGCAATTTTTATATACCCTAAAACATTCCCCGTTTATCCCTCTTTCCATTAGCGAAAACAGAATTAAAATCGGTCTACCCGTTCACGCGTGATGCCGTGACCAGGAGTAATGGGGATTCATTTTTATATATAAGATAAGATTACAGTATATATGTGCCATTCTGTTCGATGTCTTTTTGCCATGTTTTAGCTAGTGACATCCTAGCTAGTGATATCCTAAGACATCAGAAGTCCTAAAATTTCTATTGCCGTGGGATATTAGGACTTCTGATCAAAAAAACACGACAAGCCTTTTTGACAGTCTTGATGTTAACCTGACACTGTCTAAAGGATTCTGAAGAGACCTAAACAGGTGGAAATCTGAAGGTACAAGGTCAGCAAACTCTCTTAATTTTTGCTGATCGGCTAAAGATGTGTGTGGTCTAGACTACATCCTTTCTATTGACAAATTCCGGCCGTTTTCTCTCAACTTGTTGCTTTAAGATTCCCGGAAGATTTTTTTTTAATGTTAAGGTTGGCAACCCCACCATACACACAGCATCACCTTATTGGGAATTAACCCGGGTTTTGGCACAGATTAAGGATAATGTGATATTTCAGGCTAAAAAATTCACAGAGAAGGCATACCAGTTAGGTTGTCTACAATGTACGCGTGTATCTTCCGAACTCAAGTGCTTCCGCGCAATCGTTCGCCACAAAGTGATACAGGCAACGTTACAGGAACAAAAGTGAGTAATTTTAAATGCGTTTATAATGGTAAAAGAGGGGAAAGAAACATGGTGTAAATCGAATAAGATTTTTTTTTAATTTTAAGATCGGCAGACAGGCTGACGGTCCACTTGATGGTAGGTGGCTACCGTCGCCTATAACACAAGCAACGCCAAAACCGGTGCAAGTGCGCTGCCGACTACAGTAGGATTAAGGATAAGGGATTAGGAGGGGGATAGGGAAATGGGCTCTGGCATCCTTTAATCACTCACCAAAACACAACAGCACACGTGCTGTTATTTCACGGTGGTCTTCTGTACGGGGGTGGTTATTGCCGCCAGACGGGCTTCCCAAATGACTGCGAAACGTAGTGTGCCCTGCCATTACTTTCCAGATCTAGAGCAGAGCCAAAGTTTATTTATCAAAGTTGACCCTGCCAGGAATCGAATATCATAAACAGGTTGTTTGTTTGTACTGGATAAACTCAAAAACTACGTAATTTAATAATTTTTTTCACCTATAGAACCAGCGATGAAACATAGGTTGTCATTTGTTGAATGGAAATCCTTACAAAAATGACAATAATCTAACCTAAGGTATCAAAAAATCGCTTATAAAAGTGCTAAAAAAAGCTTATAATTATTTGGCGTGTGCTGCGAAAGCTTTTGACGCTATAGGTAGATGTTTATAATCCATACTCATCATTACTCACAAAAAATTTCGCCAGGCAATATATCCTAACATTTTATTGTTTAAATTAGTCTATCACAACATGACTGTGTAGAATGGAATCATGATGACACACGTATTGTGATATTAATCGTTATCCAACTAAATAAGCTTTTCTAGTTATGTATAAGAGAATATTTTTTTATTCATATTGCCTATTTGTTCCCGCTATTTAACGATTTAAATAAAAGTAAAAAAAATTAACGCCTGACAAAATATATGAGCAATGTTACGTACCTATATTCAAAATTTGATGCTGTTATAATATTGTCAGGCGTTGGATTTTTATTTTTATATGATCCCTCGGAAGCGGGACTTTTTTTGGTTGAAACGTAACCTTTTCTGCATACTCCGGCCATTATAAGAGTGCTGTTCTGACAGGTGTCAATTCCATACATTTTCTGTATCGTTTATTCGGAAATGAACTTTATGCAATGGACATAAATAAATGTCAAAAACGCATTCATAGAATGACCGTACTATAGGTATCTCTGACAATGTATATGCAAAATTTCATGATAATAGGTTGAGTTAAGGCGTGAAAAATTAACAGACAGAGTTACTTTCACATTTATAATATTAAGTCCTTCTGGCTGTATAGAATACTGTACGTGAGGCAGCAGATATCGTGGTTGGAGGAGCTGAAGCCGAAGAATTCGTTTATGTCGGAGGATTAGGAGAACTGGTTCAGCAGAACCCCCTTGGCGTTCTTACTGTGCATGTACATTGTACACCTGTCTCTCCCGCCGTCCGGATACACATGCCGATAGATAAGCTTGTCAATAATGCCGTGCAGGGCTTGCATGACATTTCTTACTGTCTGTCAAGCTGCATGTATTTCTCTCATTCCGTTTTCTTTTTTGCTATGTAATTGTTAATTATATGTTGTGTAAACTAATAGATTTTTTTAAATTTGATTTTTTGTATCTCAAGCCGATCGTAATAAAGACTTTTTTTATGAAATCTTTATGAAAAAAACCCTGGAGCACAGCCTGCAGGGTCAGGACAATAATTTTCACTTCATCAAAGCCCAAAGTGAGATCCATATTTTTGCTGGGACGAAGTTGTTCGCTTCTTTCTATTAATAAATCGAAAACTTCTTCCCTCACCAATGAAATGTGTTTTGTAGTTTTTCATAAGAGTGTATTGAAATATGTTCAAACGTTAAAACTTAGGATTCATAATATGTGACAATTTTGGACATATGTGATAAAATTTATTTTAAAATTAAAAATTTCCATCTGGTATTGGAATAAATACATATATGGCCACGTTAAGGCTTTTGTGTAACGGGGAATGGAAAGACGCAAGTTGGTCCGAAATGTCGATAAATTTTTGCTTATATGACTTAGGAATCATATAGGTACACCCATAACACAAAATTAACAAAATTGAATACTGTAATTGTATTGCAATTGAATTTGTTAAAATCTGTAGTGTTCTTTGGTATTAGAAATAAAAAATAGTTTCATGCCTCGGTCGTCCCGATTTTTTGTCCCACATTACAAAAATTCCTCCTTCGTCCCATACCAGTATTATGTAAATTCACGTTTCGTCTCGGAAACTTAACGAGTAATATTTATTAAAGTTTTATTTTCTTTAAAGTGTATTGACTTAATAAGTGTAATTAACAAAAATAAAACAAAGCCTATAATAATTTGTTCATTTATTTTGTTATTCCTATTATTAGTTATGATGTTCAGCGTTGGTATATTATTAAGGGTGGCAGACAAGAGGAAGAAAAGAGGAAGGAAGAAGCAGCATGATAATTTTCATTCAGACAATTATCTACTATATGATTCACAGTTTTACGGGTCATATTATACTCAGTTTTGTCTTGTCATAATTTGTCATAATATATTATATAATTGGGTCATAACGGGATGCCAGATCTACTGTCATAACATAATAGCTATATTCTAAAATGAGATGTTTCAAATATCAGTTAAGCAGTGGACTTAAGCTTAGGTATACAGAAGTCCCATAATTTCTCTAGAAACGGGATCATTTCAGACCTACAAGATGGCAAAAAGTCATCGAACAAAATGGCACATATCTGTAAGTAAATGTAATACTAACTGTTACATTTTTTAATCGGAGATGTTATTAATAAGTATGGTGAAATAAAATAAATACCCATGAACAATTAAAAATATTGACATTATTATTAAATTACAATTAAATATATTACAAAAAAAAGAATATATATATTGACTGACTGGATTGATAAAATAATCTGAAATGACTCAGTGAGACAAATTGATTTGACGTTTTTTTTTAATTAAATCATTTGTCATTTGTTATGTATTTAAGTAGCTTTATATATTTTTCTTAGTTTACACAAAATAAATTTCTGAACGCACACATAAATATTTGACAACCAATAGGTATACATATACTTATGTCAATCCTTTTTTCATTACTGAGTGTTATGGGCCTTCGTCCTAGAATTTGAGTATGTGACTGGTGCTAGTGCTCATGCCACTTTTCACATCTCATTGTCACTGGTTGGTGTTTCACTGGTCCATAACAAACAAACGTCCCAAGAATTATATAACGTAGAAAAGTAATTAGATAATTTGTAAGTCATATAAGTGCTAAATAAATAGGATTCCTTCTAGAAGTAAATTTAAAACAATTTTAAATGAAAGCGTTGTAATAATTCACATATTTGTTTATTTAAATTGGTTCAAAAAGTAGTTGTCTAATAAGCACCAGCTCCGTAACCCCCAGCGCCGTTTCCTCCACAACCGCAGCATTGTCCAGCGATAGTGACGCAGCCACCAGCAGGGACGGTTCCACCGTACCCCACGTCGCCACAGACAGGGACTGATCCGCAAACAGAGGTGCATCCTTGGACGGCCAAGGGACCCGCTACGCCTATGTTTCCATATCCGTTACCGCCGTACGAACCATAACTGTTTCCGTAACCGCTTCCATAACCACTTCCGTATCCGGCACCGTAACCCAGAGGGTTGGAAAAAGCATTCTGAAATAATTAAAAAAAAGAGGACGTTAATATTCATTTTCTCAAACATGCTCGGAAATGTAAGCATTCTTGTACTAAAAACAAGCTACGAAGTTTGTAATTCTTGGCTCATGCATTTTTTTCTCGTCTAGGCCAAGAATGTTGTATGAAAATTAATTCCTGGCCGCTGCTCAGCCCGATGAAACCCGAAGTTTCACGAGTCTTCACGAACGCGCCCGCCCCTGTCACAGGCGTATAGTAGACGGGGGCGAGCGCACGCTCTTTTCATGACTGGGCTGTATGGCTGTTTCCTTTGCACTCATTGAAAATAAAAAATAAAAAAGCGGGAAGCAAACTTTTTTCAGTACCTAAATATTTATTGCTTTTAGTAAACATTTGCGTTTGTTTTATTCTAAATAAAACTGTGTAGGTATATGTAAGTTAATTTTTTATTAATTTTTTCATATTATACTTTTATTTTTGCATTATCACATGTTTCATTATTTCCTCACATTTATTGAGAAAAGCACTATACCAGCCTCGACCGGAATGAGGGTTGCCGGACTCAGATCTTTATCAAGGCCTCGCTAAAGCTCGGCCTTGAAACCACTTCGTCCGGCAATCCTTCACTACCTGGACTCTGCAGTAATGTACTATTATTCGATGTCGGTAATAGTATTACAAAGTGGCTATTTGCTTCTCTTTGTCTGAGGATTTAATATGTGTTTTTCGTGTTATCTTCTGCATTATAATTTCTTTGAGAAAGTTTAAAAAGAAAAGTGTATGTTTTGTAATATAGACGTAAAAAAAAGTAATTTTTTTCGAACTGTTTCTCAGTCTCTCAGTGTCTGCAAAAGTTGACAACCTCATGTCTGGGTCACTTGAGAACCTGTGACCTGAACAGAATTTGTGGCTTGACCATTGCCACTTAATCTTGCCTATTTCAGTGGCTCTCCTCTTAGAAAATTTCCTATGCCTATTTTACAAGGCAATAAAACAAGTACCTATAGTTTAGTGGACATAGCACTTCTTTCCTTTTCTTTTCTTCTGTATTTGGGCGCATTTAGTCTTGCGTCATTGATCCTTTTTAGCATCATTGACGAAGATATTTGAAGATTACCAGTCCATTCGGACACCCAGTTTCCTTTTGATGTTATCTTTCACTGTGAGATAATTACCTACTTCGAGAGCATGACTGTTTTTGGCGATAGTATATTTTGTGCTTCTGTCAATAACATCATTTTAATGAAGCTATCTATTTTGTTTTGAATTATTTTGGATTTTTGTTTATCCTGCAAAGTTGTAGACAGTAATTAGGTAAAGAATATTATAAATTTTTTTTTTCATGACATGTTAGATCTTCTGTTTATTTTTAAAATCACTTAAAAATACTGTTTTAACTACTAAAGCTCTAAACAAATTGATTATTAAAAAGAGTTTGCATACAACTAATTAGAAAAACATTCATTATTCATTCATTCATTCATTCATTAACAGAAATGTCATGAAGAAATTTTAGATCACAAAGTGATTTAAAAATTTAAAGAAATTAAGTTACTTGTACAACTGTTGACTGTGTGTAACTTTGATTTCTGTTAAAATTAACCTAAACTAGACTAATTTGAACTACCTGCTTCCAGTAACATCATCTCAAGCCGTAGGACTTCCACTGCATAGGCCTATCTCATAATTTTGCAATAAGATTACTTTCTTTATCCTTGGGATCTTTTATTATTATAATATCTTTTATTTAGAAATTTAATTACGATGATATTTATAAATAACTAGCGGCCCGCCCCCGGCTTCGCGTGTGGTGCACTTTTTATAATACTAAAACATTCCCCGTTTATCCCTCTTTCCATTGGTGAAAACCGAATCAAAATCGGTCTACCCGTTCACGCGTGATGTCGTGACCAAGGGAAATAGGGATTCATTTTTATAATATATAAGATAGATAATGAATATCAAATAGAAATCAGTTGTGCAATTCAATAAATATTACAAAACCAATTTTACACAAAAAAAAACATAACCATTAACTAAAACCAATAGTTAATGCATATCTAATAGTGTAATTCCTAATGTACTTGTTAATCTTTTACCTGGATCAGGCAAGCCTGGATGCACAGGAGAACGATGGCGAAAGTAGACATGATTAATATATTCACAACAATTCTTGAGTGGAATGATTTTCAATCATCACATTCAACTATTTATACCCACACGAAAAAGTAAATTTCGATTATCTGTTGCAATTCAAAAAAAACTTGGACGTGATTATTTAAAAATTATAATCAAATGTGAAATACGCAACTACGATAAATCTGGTGAACAGTTTTTGTCAATATCTGCTTCTATGAGGTTTTAGGTACGAGTATATGTTGCGATATTAGTTACGAAAATGTATCTAGGTACGTGTCCGAAAATTTTGAGTAGAATTAGGATTGCAAAGTACATGCTGTTGCTAAGTATAAAATAATCTGAAGAAAGTTTGAGAATCATTAAAATTTTTGACGCCGTACAAACAACATTTACAGTGGCATTCAGAGCTATCATCCTCTTCGCTTCTGCACTCCTGGTACAGGTGAGGAAAGAATTTATATGGAGACTAGCTGACCCAGCAGACGTTGTCCTGCCCAAAACCCGAAAATAATTCTATACACCGATTATGGCGCCACCTATCGGGTCCAATTTTAATTTCAAACCATAATAGGCATGATGACGGTATTAAAGAATCAAAGAATAAATGATTTTGGAGAAAAATATATGTTGAAAGGAATCTAAAAAATTACTCATTTTTTGTATTAAAATTGAGATTAATAAGATTTTTAATAAAATATAAGTATAAATAACTGCAATCAGCTACCAAGAGCAAATGACGTCACGCCCAGGTAAGTGACATCGTGTTGCTTCTCTTTGCTTTGACAGAATGAAAAATCTGATTAGATGTCGGTGACGTCACGGTTCATCAGACGCGGCGCCATGACACCTAAGAGCGTTTTCGCGCGTAATTCAAAATAGATTTAAAAAACATTCAATAAATTGCGTTTTTTGCTGAAATATTGTTTTTTTCGGATATGGTAGACGTGTATCCACATTATGAAAGGGAATTTCAAAATCTGTCATCATGCCTATTGTTAAAGTGAAGACCTATTCTCATACCTACCAAATATACAAAAAAAAATCGTAAAAATCGATGTCACTTTGTGAAATAATGTTGCCATGTTCAATGTAATAGTGGGCGTTCAGTTTTCGTTCAATCACAGGAATTAATGATGATATGAATGAGTACATCGTTAATCTTATCTTACTATACAAAAAAAAAGAAACAGCAGGCCTACCATGAATGTCATTCGAAGTTTTCTCTCTCTATCGTACTTATGTAAGAAGTTCCAAGTGGGACACAGAGGGTAATCTTCAGATGCCGCTCATGGTAGCAAGGCAGAGCCATCTATTAATAATTCATCGAACTAACCAATAAATAGACACTACTGTTGTATAATAAGCATTTAATTTGCAATAACAAATATTGTAGTCAATAATTAAGATAAAAACTATCCTAACTTTTAAATTGGACCAAAAATATTTACGAAGTTTGATCACAGTCGGTTCGGTAGTTTCAGAGTTTATCGCGAACATACATTCTGACACGAGATTTTTATATATGTATAAATCCTTTAAACTTTTGTGTTTAAAGGAATATTGAAGCAATTTTATATTTCCAGACCATCTCTTGCATTCCTTCTCACGGAGGTTACGGCTATGGTGGTTACGGCTACGGATCTGGCATAGGTTTGGGTGCCGGAGCTGGCAATAGCGGTGGTGGTTTCCCTGTTCAGAGCGCTTCACCAATCAGCGCCGACGGTCTTTCTGTCCTCTCTGAGAACCAAATCGAAGGATGCTTGGATATCGGAGGCCAGCTGCCGTTCATCGGTGCTGTCGGTCTTCAAGGACAGCTGCCTACCTGTGGCTCGGCTGGTGTCAACTACTGCTGCGGTAACGGACAAATCGGTATCCAAAGCTCTGGCGGCAGCTATGGTGGATACGGTTACGGTGGACACGGACATCACTGAGTTGGGTTACGATCAATTTTTGCGTAACAAAATAAACTAATTGGAATTACTAATTTATTTTTTTAATTACCTTCTTAATACATACAATTTTCTCTACAGCTGCGGTTGTATTTACAGAAAATACAATTTTATTTCATTTAGTAGTGCGGGGCACACTGCGTTTCGCAGTCATATGGGCGGCCCTTCTTAAGAAGTAACCACTTCTTTACAGAAGACCACAGAGACATATACAAAGAGATGTTGTTATTGGATTTTCCTATATAGCGGTGCGTGACTACTGCACGGGGCGAGGAGGAAGTTAGACCCCGCCCAATTAAGTATACTTAAATTACAAATGAAATTTGACTGTAGTCTACAACAAAAAAGCACCACCACTCCGTGGCTTGTGCCGACAGCAGGCTAACTAAGACCACGCCCACAAAAAATGACGGTTAGGACCTAGTTTGAAATCATTGCACAGTTGTTTAGGCCGTCTCCTCTTTGTATATGCTCCATGCAGAAGACCACCGCGACATAACAGCACGTGTGTTGTTGTGTTTCAATGAGCGAATACGGGATGCCAGACCCCATCCATCCAATCCTACTCTACTGTAGTCGGCAGCGCACAGCGCACTGGTAACTCGCGGACAATAGGGCGTACTGTACAGTTGAATATAAAAGTTATATAAATATTAAATTTGAAACTCGATATTGCTTTTAAATAAAACAAATTATTCTCAGAATAGATTATTATTATATTAGAAATCAATAACATTTACAATATTTAACAAAAACGAAATGTCACACTGTATCACACACACTAACGAATTAATAATATCATACATAAATCATATGGTTTACATTATTTACTAAATTATTTGGGTATGACCCCATTGTAGGTATAACCCCACAAATGGAATGAGCGCTAAACGAGGATGGTTTGTACCTTTCTATATATAATATATAAAAATGAATCCCTATTTCTCCTGGTCACGGCATCACGCGTGAACGGGTAGACCGATTTTAATTCGGTTTTCGCTAATGGAAAGAGGGATAAACGGGGAATGTTTTAGGGTATATAAAAATTGCACGCCGGGCGAAACCGGGGGCGGGCCGCTAGTATAATATGAAAAAGAAAGGCTACCATGTGAAGCCGGGGCGGGTGGCTAATCATCATAATAAGTAGTAAAACCTTTTGAACTTCTTGTTTATACTAAATAATTTATTTCTTTAAAAATCTTATACGAACAAATATGGGCTCTACCTATATACATATACACATTGAAACGTTTGGTCGCTTGGGTTACATTTTTAAAAAATATTAAATGCGTGTTTAGCGCTTAGGAAGCTTTATTATTTTTGTCGTTTATTTAAATCTTTTGTCCTTAAGAAAACTTGTTTATGTATAACTTTGTTATTTCTTATATAACTCTATTATGACTATATATGTATATACTTCTTTATATACATAAGTATATTTTTACACACTTTTTTTTGTTACACGCATTATATAGGTAGGTATTACGTATTATCGTGTTCAAAGCTATAATAGCATAAGAGCTAAAAAGACAATCTTATTTAGGTACTTTATAATATATGTCTAAGTAATCATCATATAAATATAAAACATATAATGTTATAATAATACTGTTTTTAGGATTGCAAAGAAATTTCTACAAGTCTAAAGGTGGTATATTGAAAACACATAAGTCTGAACCGGTTTTTTAGTAATTTTTGAGAGACCGGTGACTACACAAAAGACTATTTTATCAGTCTTTACGTTAAATATTATGTATTAATAATAACGCTCTGTAGCACAGTTTGCTACCTATAGCAGTTGTTATAGCACTAAGCACAGCTTTTCCGTATATACATATATTAAAGTACTTTATGTCACAGCTTATGCTCATGCTCAATCAGTCCGAGTTCGTTTTCGGTAAGAGAAACACTCATGCGTTACATTTAACGTGTGTCCAGTTTGATCCAGGAATATTGTTCTGTGAGTTTATTTTATTTATTATTTTCTTTTTTTCATGTTTAGCATTTTTAGTGTTTCATATTAATAATGACTATTTACGTCCATTTTAAATTTAAGGTATAATTTAATGTTTTTTTATGTTAACGAAATCAGACTAAGGCTCGATTTAATGGTGCATAGCGTGCGTAGCGCAATATGCATGATGATGGTATTTAAGAATAAAAGAATAAGCGATATTAGAGAAATAATATATTAATTATGTTTAAAAAAAACAGTTTTAATATAAACATTAAAAGTAATAAGATTTTCAGTAAAATAAATGGAAACACCGATGAGCTAATGCCGACAAGCTTTCGTAAATGTCACACTGTCGCTTGAATTGTGTTTCTGAGTTGAGAATGCGAGACGTCACAACGAACGCCATTGCTATTCTAGCGTTTTGGCGCAACCTTTAAATTGTATTATTTAAATAATTAATTTTTCATTCAAAATCTCTATTTTTTTTATAAATGAAATCGATTTTTTGTAAAGAAAATGCATAGAAACACCGTGGAGTAGTTTTTCAAAATATATCAACAAGCGTATTAAAAAAAACCCTGGGCGCGCGCCGCCACCATGCGACGACCTTTTATGGAAAAATAAGCGTTGTTGTAACTATGTAAATTTGATTTATAAAGAACTAGCGTTCCGCCCCCGGCTTCGCCCATGTGCCAATTTTTATATATAAGAACATTTCCCGTTTATCCCTCTTTCCATTAGTGAAAACCGAATTAAAATCGGTCTACCCGTTCATGCGTGATGCCGTGACCAAGGGAAATGGGGATTCATTTTTATATATAGAGATTTCCATAGGAATATTTGAATGGGAAAGGGCGCCAACCGATCGCGTTGACACCGCGCCACAGATTAAATAAGAGCGCCTCGCCTGCGCGATTGGGTGATTGCAAAGTATTTGAATGTTGTGGCCTAGACAATAAAGTTTAAATTTGCTGCTAATGAACACAAGTAGGTACGCGGCTACTACGCGGGCGCCCGCGCTAACTGCCAGCTTGTGCATTGCAGACCTTGATAATTTATTATTATAGGAATATAAATAACATAAAATAATAATAATAATAATATTTTTGTTATTTTATATTATTATGTAAATAACATAATAATATAAAATAACAAAAAGCCAAAACTTAAACACTATCCAGATAGTTTCCCAGGAAATTGGTAAATATTTCCATAGTAGGTAATAAAATAAGTTATTTTTCATGTTATTTTTACTTCATGTTATTACTAGCGACGAGATGAAAATTTTTCTGCACATTATATACCTACACAAACCTATCTCGTTTATTGCTATTTCAAAATCCAATCTTTCAAATTCTCTTCAGTTTAGAAGAAGTTACCGGAGAAACAGACGGAGGCCGTCAGAGTTGTTAATGAGTTATAAAATGTAATAATTTTATAATATTTATTAACAACTTACGTTTAAGTACTTAATCAATTGAATATTCAAATTGTTATTTTATACAAATTTAAAGTGGCATTAGTTTATTATTATACTTTATTAGTTTACTTTTTTTAGTTATTTTATACAGGATAAGAGATAAGCATGCCGAAATACAAATACATATAATTATTTATGCAGTAATATGTCACTGTGGTTATCTGTAAAGAGGCGCATTTAGGCATATAGGTACTATCATTCAAGCTTAGTAAAGCAGTCCTATCGTATTAATACCTACTTTAGTTCAGTTTATTTTATAAGTTACTAGCGTTCCGCCCCCGGTTTCGCCCGGGATACAATTTTTATATATAAGAACATTCCCCATTTCTTGGGTGACATAACTGAATAGACCGCCATGATGTTACGTAGCCAGAGTGTAGTGTCAATAAAAAAAATTCTCACTCTTTCCATTAGTGAAATCCGAATTAAAATCGGTCTACCCGTTCACGCGTGATGCCGTGACCACGGGAAATAGGGATTCATTTTTATTTATAGAAGATACGGATTTTAACCTCTTCTGCTAAGTCCTGGCATTTTAAATAGTGAATTCAATATTCACTATTTTAGTTTCTTAAAAATACTAGTGGACACAATAAAAACAAAGAGTATATATTTAATATCTATTACATATAATAAAACCGTGAACGGGCCGACATTAAATATTTTTTCAAAAAATAATTAAATTCACGAGGTCAAACAAAAAATAGCTTTATAATTTTTGTCTGCTTGCCTGTGCGTTGTGCGCGCTAATCTCATAAACGACTAAACCGATTTGAATGCAGTTTTCACTGATGTATTAGTGTGTTTATTGAATTATTATTTTCACTGATGTAATATTGAATCCGGTAACATTTAGTGTTTGTTTCATCCCAATCGGTTTACAAACAATAATAATTTTAATCGAATTCGTCTTGTGATACCCTTTCGTAATTAGTTCTTTGTTACACAACAATTCCAATTTTCCATTTCCTATTTCCTACTGTAGTCGGCAGCGCACTTGCAGCAGCTGTGGCGTTGCTTGTGTTATAGGTGACGTGACGGTAGCCACTTGCTATCAAATGGACCGTCAGCCTGTCTGCCGATCCTAATATGAAACAAAAATTATAAAAAAGTTGGCAAATGATTATTCCGCGAAATAAAATTCTTGGAAACGTTCGTTGGCAAGTGATAATCGGCAGAACAATTTTCAACGAAAAGGCAGAGCACCCTAGTTGTGCAAATAGGAAGTATTTCGAAAAAAAAATCACAACTAGTTGTGCCTACTAGTTGGTCAACCAGGAAAACTTGATCGATCCATAGCGATACAACAATATTCATGATAGTACCACTGATCCTAAATTCGTATGTCACTAGTACCACTGATGGTATTAAGGATACAAAGTTGTGGCACTTGTACCATCAATGGTACAAATCAGTGGTACTACTGACACTTAGGCAAGATAGATTGACAAAGACAAGAATAACGATTATTACAGTTTAAATAAGTACAATATGAATGACTATGAATATGTATAAAATATTTATAAAAAGAGAATATAATTGATAATCTTAATTATTTGGAAATAGAGTATAAAATTAAGCTTCGCTCCATAGGCAAGGCCCCAAGCAAGAAAAATAATTCGTGGTCCCAACCATGCTGGCTGCATTACCTCGTTGTATTGGAAGTATTCGTTGGATTAAAAGTAGATTTCAAAACAGATAAATTCATAAGAAAAAATGAATGTTTAAAAATAAATGTAATTTAATTTTGGAATAAGTAGATATTAATTTTTTTTTATTGACAATACACTCTGGCCACGTAACATCATGGTGGCTATTCCCATTATGTCCCACAAGACATAACATAAAAAAAAAGAAATGTCCAATTTGGGACATTCTATGTAACAAGTGACAAAAGTAATTAAAAAACTTCTCAGTCTAAATAGAATATAAAATTCTCCCTCTGAATATCCTAGCTTGCACAATACGATGTATAAAAAAAAAATGAATCCACGAGAAACCGGAGGCGAGTCGCTAGCAAAATAACTTGAGTAAAAGTAGATAGCTATCATTTCCAATTACTTTGAATTATTAAACAAAAACATTCCAGTTTGTATTAGTAGCAAAATTGCAAGCGTATATTGTCAGCATTTTAATTTATCGCAGTAGGTAGGTACGTGATTGTTCTTTTTGCTGAATATAAGAAATGTAATCTGTTACATTGAACATTTGCGTGTTAGCAATTCTCAGTAAGACATCATTTATTATAATGTTTAATTGTCGGACAGGAAAGTTGAGTTTAAATATATTATAAGTGAAACGATGTAAGAAGTATAAATATTTTAAAGTACCTATGTGTAATATTTCACGTAAGCCTGAAAATTCTTTTTAGATAGGTAGAGGCTATAGGCTACAAATTTCAAATCATAGTGCTTTGAATAACGAACGGGTTATTTCTTTTTATTTTGACATAAGAAATTCTATAATTTGTTTATTAAGTACTTAGTAAAAATTTAGAATGTGAACTCTGAGTCCGGCATGGAAGTAATAAGTACTATATACAACCGGTATTTCCGTTATAGGATGTCCGAGCCGGGCCTCCATACATTACTAACTTATTGAATAACAAAATATTCAGGATGAAGTAGTAAGAATCACTTTATGATTATGATATGATTAAGTTATGATATGTGTTAAATTATGATTTTATTATTGTTGAAAACTTCCATTAGACCATAAGAACTTGGTTTTATGAAGCTGCTTGTTAAAAAGCCACCTCATTCAAAGCAAATTTTTATTTTTATCTGGGAGATATTTGGTCTGACTTCTTACAAAAATAGTAAGAAGTAGGTTCAGATTGTAAGCACAGAATAAATAATAGTACTAGCGTACTATAAGTAAGATCACGTTATGTTTTGTGAACGTCTGCCAGATATTATCGCCGACGGGAAATGTCTGTGGTAGTGCTGATTTTATTAGGTAATTTTAATAGCTGAACCCAAACTTTGTACGCGTGGTATTCGTTATAGCGCGTAATATATTTTTTTAAATCGATAGGAATGAAACAAACACTAAGTGTTACGGGAAGCTTGCTACAATACATCAGTGAAAACCGCATTAAAATCGGTTAAGCCGCATCTTTCCCATTATTTGATCGTCTCTATTTTTGAGTAAATAATTAAAATAAAATAATATTAACTTATTCATTAATTAATTAACTTCCAAAATTCCAAGTAGTGTCGCACTTAGACAAAAGATCTCTAGTCTTAATTCCATGGACGTAATATCCAAGTAGACGGCTAATACCTATTTATTCACAATGCAAATTTTTCTGGCAACTAACTGAGGTGCGCGGGCGAGGGGTACTGAACGCCAATTGGTCCGATCAAGGTCACGACGAAATTCTACTAGTCGTTACTGCCCGAACTTTACCGGGCTTGGAATTATATAATATCTATTTCTCTAATGTGTTGTCTAAATGCGTTCGCCATGTACTAGTAGAAGTCTAGTTGGATATTACGTCGATGCTTAATTCCTTTCTGTTCTGTCTTGTTTCTGTCGAAGTGTCGAATAACAAATTAAAATCGATGGTGCAATCGATTCATTCGTTCTTTGGGAAACGCCATCGACTATCGTGTGATCAGAGGCGACTCTAGCTCATGTAGCGCCCGTGTGCAATCAATACCCAGTACCCTGCCGCCCTCTCCATCATTATGGTGAACCTCATTTACTTAATATGTCTTATTTTTGCTTCTATAACATTTTAAATGCTTTAAACTGTTGGCCGCTAGTGATGCGCCTTGTATTGCTACTACGCCCGCCCGGCGTTGGTCATAACATGGGGACAGAGTCTTTGAGAGCGTCATTACCGCAAGCGACATAAGCTCTTTGAAGGTGTTGCGAGCGGAAGCGACTGTTGCTCGGCGCCCCCTAAGACCCTGCGCCCGTGTGCACGGCACACCCTGCACTATAGGCAAAGCCGGCCCTGCGTGTGATTCTGGTGCAGTCATCATAAACATCGCGTACGTTACGTGACTAGGGCCGCGATTCTTTATGGCAATCGTACGTACTACGTCGAAAAAAATAATAATACAGATTTTCATTCTATTATAATCGAAAATTTGATTTGTTGAAAATATCAGTGCTATCTTTTGTGAAATCCTATTGTGTTAGGATAAGTACTCTGTTGTCAAAGTTCTCTGTGTGTTCATGTGTTGTGTACATGTATTATTTCTATATTTCAGTTATGAATAAAGTTAGGTACAGACTAATACAACATCTTTGAATAAAGTACAGTGTAATGTAACAGTGTTGCCATATGCACACTAATAATTGTGGTAAATATACCGTTTTTAATAAAGCTTTACTACCTACCTGATAAAAATCACTGTAATTAGAACAGCTTATATATAGGCTTTGATTTTAACAGATATCCATGTTTTTAAACACATAGCGCAAACATAAAGACAGCACTATTATATTACTTCTTGATTCCTTTTAATTTTATATCAGGGGAATCCCTGTACTATGTATTGCTGAAATTCATATTCTTGTTCTTGTTTACAAAAGTGACATGTAAAGTGCACATACGCGTTGAAATTATTTTCGTTTCAACAAACTAATTACTCGTACCATAAGAAGCAACACAAGCAAAACTGTACGAAATTCATACCAACTACACATTAAATAGATTACACCAAGATACTTATTGTAAAAATCAAGAAGTAGATTTATTAGGATCTAATTCAGAAAATTAAGTAACTTAATAGTATTTTTGTCAGTAAAAACAGTAACATTTTCTACTAGTTCATTTATATTTAAAAATTATAAGTTATGTATTTAAAGTTATTTTGTAAATTTTTGACATGGCAACACCGGAGTGACTGGACTACAAACTGCACTAATCAGTCACTTCACTATACCTATGCTTTGGCTACTCTTGCTACACATGATTATATACTCCATAGAAAAATAACTAAAGCATATTTTTCTATGATATACTCTGTGGAATCTCTGTGGACTTGGTGTAGTGTGAGTGTGACTCAGTTCTAGCTCAGTGCAATGTTGCCGTTTTAGGGACTTCGTCGCTAGATCTAACGGATTTAGCGACTTTTCGCGACTTCTTGTATGCAAAGCAACAAATAAATAAATAAGAAAAAGTAACAAAAATATAGCGAAAATACAAGAAAAGGCGACTTTTCCAATACTGAAATAGCTACAGAAATATCTTGATACAAATTTAAATGTAGGTAGTTAGTAGCAACACTACGAATTGCTATTTGGTTTTTTGGGAAATCTCCTACTAGAATAACGTTCGATCTCCAGGTTTCCTCTGTTTGATGCCTCTCACTCTATCAAACGATTCATCATTATTATGTCGCTATTTCTTTCTCTTTCATTCGTTCGTGAGTAATCCACCATTTGGAAAAAGGAAGAAATGGAATAACTAGTTTCTGTATTACGCTTTCGCAGAATGAACCTATTTTGTGTGAATAGTGTACCTATGACGACGAAATGTTTGTTTGAATAAACCTGGGGATTTGATTACTACGAATAAAGCATTGATTATACCAAATTTGCTTTTTTTATATTTTGAAATATTTAACGATTTCTAGGGGATTTTTTAAGCAATTTATTTCAAAATAAAGGGGCTTTTTCATCAAGATTTGGGGACTTTCTTTTTTCCGAAACGGAAACACTGGCTGAGTGTGAGTGTGAGTTTAGTCTTTCTGGTTTAGAGTCTGTCTAGCTAGGCTAAAATATAAAAAGATACTCTGTTCTGTGGGCTAAAGGCTTCAATTCAAGGAAGGAACATAGTACTCTCTAGCTAGGGACAACTAGACTCAGCGTTGCCAGAAGGTTACTTTTGTAACCTTCTTGGTGATTTTTAACTCCTTCAGGTTACTTCGAGGTTACACTACTCAGAAGGTTACTTATAGGTGATTTTTTGGATCTTGTAGAATTAATTCATAATATCTTACAAAAACCTATGTAGAACAGAACTCAAATTAAAACAACACAAAAATTCGTAATGCAATTAAACATGTCTTTCTCGTTCATACTAAAGAATCACAAATTATTCACGGCATATCTGCTTACTCTCTCGATCAATCCGATTCAAACACAGGTTGTTATTAGAGTCTGCGCAACACCTACTCTACTTGTTTCATATACATACACTTCCTAGGTTATCTCCAGATTTTACTACTCGCTTATCTCGTCATTTTTGTTGTGAAGTTCTTAGTTTTGTTTGTGTGTTAGTGTCTTGTATGAAAAAAGAGTTGGAAACTTGGAAGTGTACAAATTAGTGTGTTTGCATAAGTTTACATAACTACCTAAATAATATTTTTTTTTACAGAATTTTGGTAAGTGAATCCTGTACATTTTTGTAGATTAGATAAATTTGAATTTTATTTTTTTTCCACTTATAAATTAGATTTTCTGTTCTTAATTTCAGATATTTTGAAAAAGTAGTTGGTAAAATGCAACTTAAAAGTGAAAATACAACTACATTATTCATATTTGTGTAAGATAATTCAACCAACATGTATTTTATCAACTTTTAATACGTTTTCACAAAAAATAAATAAAAGGTTATTCTTTACGCTAAAAGGTTACTTTTTTATTTATGTCAGGTAACTTTTAACGGGACCCGGCTGGCAACACTGTGTGGACCACAAGTTGTGGTGTGGACGATAACAATAAGTGAAAAATTAAATTATGGAACATCAGAGGATAACTTAACAAATAATAATAAGAGTACTATTTACATCAAACATTTAAGATGTTCTCGAGTTTTGAAATAAAAAGTTCCTAATGAATAACGCATTTACATTTATTTATTACATTATAAATAAAAGTATTGTTTCACGATAATCGGAATCGGTGCATTTTTGTGATAACATTATGGAGGACCATACAGAACAAAATGAAAACTATTATTCCCACAAAATTGAAACATTATTAAACATGTTTGGCGACGTTTTATCACAAGAGGCAATATCAGCAATACTCATAAGCTGTGACGGAGATCGTAAGTGTAACGAAGTACTTATTGATTTTTTAACACAACCTTTGTCATCTCTAATTGCGCATTAGACAACTTAACATAAATTCCTCATTTCGATGCAATTCTCAGCTCCAATTATCAGAAATATTTTTTCTGACATCATAAAATATAAATACTTAGTTAAGAACAACATTATTTTACCCATTATTTTGATTTTGATACTAAAAAAAAATCGAAGATTTCTCTATGTATAAACCATAAATGAAATTATGTGTTTACAAAAACAAAAAAGCATTTGTTTGTCTATCCAATACCAGAGAGAAAACATTCAGTTAAATTAGCTAGTTTATTTATTTGGCTAGTTTGCCTTCGAAGCAAAAGACTCCCTTATCTATCTGTCCATTATTATCTGTTCCTTGCTAAGTCGAGAGCACATGAAGCTTTTCACTTGTAGTACGAGCCTTACATCTACGGCGATTGTAATAACAATGGTACAGAGTCCAACGTGTAAAGCTACACAAGCTCTTGACTGTACAATAAATAAAAGTTATAAATACTAAGTTGTTACATTTATTAGAAAAATAGAATAAAAATTGGTAATTTGTGAGTTTGAATTTGAATAAGTGTACTGTAGAGTGTATTTTTTTTGTAATTAACAGATTTTAATATTATAGTGGTCGACAAAGATTCTTGTTTTGATTAGGTTAATTAAAACATAATTTTCGGGGGTTTTTGTAAACTTCTTGACCTGGCAACTTTTTTAGAATCTCTAGGGGGTTTGGCAGCTGCCGCTCCCTGCCTTGGCGACGCCCCTGCTTGCTACCCTTCTCTATGTTACTCCTTTTTCCTAAATATTTCATCTAGACATTATCGTGGTCTCCCTTTTCAAACTTCTCTTATCACTATTATCTATTCTCCCACAACCTTTGTCCATTGGTTATCAGTAAAACCATCTTATAGATCATATAGAATAAAGAATAAAAGCAGCCATTTCTGTGAGTTGGGGATGTTTATTATATCAAGGTCAACACTACATATGATCCCCAGAGTTTGTGTCTATAGGCAATAGTGGTATGTCAACCTGCTTGCCACATACAGAACTTACAGAAAAATACTTATAGTTACAAGAATTGTTTTAATGAATTGAATTTTGTTAAGAAAACTATTACTTTTATTAACTGTTTTATATTTCATGAAATCAAGCTTCACTCTACTGAGAAATAACTAGAAAATGCTGGGGGAGGCATATGAAGGGGCGCGCGCCTATACGCCTCGCCGACACCCCCGTCAACACCCTCGCGAATTATTGACCTTTTTGTGTAGTAAATAAGTTCTTTTCTAAAGCTGTCTTAAAAAGTGCGCGCCACAACGCATTCCGGTATGAGCTGACCCC
This sequence comes from Bembecia ichneumoniformis, assembly GCA_910589475.2. Classification (NCBI taxonomy): domain Eukaryota; kingdom Metazoa; phylum Arthropoda; class Insecta; order Lepidoptera; family Sesiidae; genus Bembecia; species Bembecia ichneumoniformis. Next base: position 3,341,745 of record OU342531.1, read on the forward strand.
TATGCTCATTCCCTTATGTATAATATATTATATTTATTTTAAAATAAAATTGGCAAATAATAAATAAATTAATAAAAAGCTCAAATTACCAAATTAGTATTTTCGCAAATCAATAAATTATATATTTATTCCTACACAATACAATGTACATAATAATTTCTTTCACTTTCTGACTTGAAAACTTGACTGAAAGTAATTTGTTTTCATTAACCTTTTACATATTCTATTTTAACTACTTACTTGTGTAAGTTTTTATAATCAAAATTTTTGGGTAAGTATAATTTATTTTACCCCTTGTTATGCTAATAGGGTTTTTTTTTAATATTTTTTAAACATGTAATTTTTTTTTTATGAGAATGGAAATCTTCAAATGATATCTTTGAAGGGGTAATAAGCTGGAATGCTTATTTTCACATGGGTAGTGGGACTCTTACCACTTGGTTTGCCTATAGCTTTTAGTCTTATAACTTTAAAAATGTAACTTGACTTTGCCACGAGTGTTTAAAAACGCTCAAGCCCGGCATGGCGATTAGGAAAATCATGACATAGATAAGGAGAAGCAATCAGTTATTGGTTATGCAGAGGTGTACCTCTTCTGGTTCCCCGTAAGTGCCTAGGTGTCAGTTGTCATCTAGGTGGGTAGGAACGCCACTAGCGGCCATGGGGGCAGGAGTAGGGGACTCGGTCCTTTGAGGACGGATGCTATTAGCGTTAAGAAGCGCTAATGCGGGGGCTATCAGGTCTACTCTCCTTCTGTCTCTCCGTGAGTGCCTAGGTGTGGATATCATCTTGTTTGTAAAGATGATACCTAGATTGTAAACCTAGGTTGTGCGATATCATCTTGTTTGTAAAGAACGGCATTTGTGACCGTAATGGGGTCAAGGAAAGTATGCCTGGGCCTCCTGTGGGAATGGATGAGTATTCATCGGGATCGAGGGTGTATGTTAGGGAATCTACGATTAGTGGATTCCCCATACTTGTGTGGTACTTAGGGGCGAAGTCTTAATGTACTCGATGATCAATGGGAGTTGTGAATACTTATGTAATTAGCAGTAGCCACTCAATACAAGATGAAAAATACCTACTGCAATATCCCTTTAAAATTTAAAATAAAATGTTTTTATTTTCTTTTTAATTTTCAGTTGAAACTTCAGTGGAAACAATTATAGACGTCACAAAGAAAAAGACAGAAACAGTGGAAGAAGAGTCCGTGAGCGAGGCTACTGCTTCTGAATCTAGATGCAATCTAGATATTTCTGCCAGTGGTATTGAACCAAAATTAAATTCACAATCAAATATTGCTGATCAACAACCAGCAATGTTTTATGCTACGCGTATTTCTAACAAGGGAGCAGAGATGGTGCAGACAACTTCTAGAAATTCAAATTCAAATTTTATAGTTACCCCTATGTGGACTGAACAGCAGCGAAGAGTAATCGATTTCCACAATAAGGGTTTCCGTATTATGATCATTTTGAGAGGCGTACCCGGATGTGGAAAAACTCATTTGGCTAAATGTTTAGTCGAAATGATGATTGGTGGAAGTGTCAATGATTACACAAATCACATTTTCAGTACTGATGACTATTTTAATCTTAGTGGACGTTATCAATATGATAGGTATAAGCTTAGTGATGCACATCACTGGAATCAGATGAGAGTTCTTAAGTCAGCAAACAATGGACTAAGTCCCATTATTGTAGACAATACTAACACTGAGTTGTGGGAAATGGATGCGTATGTAAAATTTGGTGTAAGCAATGGCTATTTTATAGAAGTGATGACACCCAACACTAATTGGGCAAATAATGTAAGAGAACTTACAAAACGAAATATTCATAATGTACCACGAGAACAAATAAAGCGTATGTTAAGTAAATATCAGTGCCTAAACATATCGGGTGAAGAGTTAATAGCGAGTTTGAAAATATCATATCCACATGAAATGATACCACCTGTCAAAAGATCAATACCTCCAATTAAGTCAAATATAGTCTCAGATTCTACTGCTGTAATTGAGAACAAAGTTCACAATACTGAGCTTACTTCAAACACCAAAATTAACGAGTGTAGCAGCAGTCCTTCAGACACAATAAACAATTTAAGTTATAATGTGAATTCTGGTGCAACTGAAAACAAAAACTCGAATGCTGAAATAAATAAAATGAAAATTGTAGACGTAGAAGAAGATAGTCAAGAACACAGTGAAGTGTTAGATCTCCAGAAACATTTTGATGATATAAAAATGTTTGAGTTGGAATGGGATCAAAATGAAAGTTGGAGTGACGATAAAGGTGCAGAAAATGTTGATATACAAAATTTTCCTGTTGAGCCTCAAGATAAGAGAACACCAAGTAAAAAGAATCATACAATTTCATATGAGCATTCTTCAATTACAATTTGTGAAGATTGGAGCCAAATATCGCTATTTATGCCTCCATGGAATGATTCATCCGCATTGCAAAAAATGGAAGAAAAAGTGGAAGTGGAGAAAAATACAGTTTCTACTTGCATTAGCCAAGGTGATACCGATATAAACAATACGCATTTAAAAATACTAACTGCTACTCCCAGAGACATAAATTTTCTGATTTACCGACCTGTAGTGTCGGAGAAAATACCAGAAAATCGAATGATAGACAAGAGTACGACAACAAGTGAATTTAACAATTTGTATGATTCTAAAGTATGCCAAATGGCTGAACACCACTTTAAAAAATTTCGAAAAATGTTTAATAACTTGAATGAAACTGATTTGCGTGATATTTTTGAAAAGTGTCGGTGTGATGTAAATTGGGCTGTTCAGATTGTTCTCGATGGTATAGACAACCAACAATTTGAAGTAAATGACAATAGAGAACTACCAGATGAACCTGATGACGATGATGATCAATGTGATACTTTGTGTAATTGTTTAGCAGCATATGATATAATACCTGATGTGCATAATTCGACGGATATAGAAGCAACAGATATGAAAAAGCCAGAAACAGTAAGTTTAGTTGAACCTAAAAGGAAAATAAAAAAGGACAAAACAGTATCAGATACCACTGTTCAGTTAAAGCAAGAAATTGAAAAGAATATTAACATTGCCAAAGAATATTACTCGGCTCATATTTATAAAATAAAAAAATTTCGCCATGGCAATTATTTGGAAGTAGGCGAATATTCAGGAGGCATTCAATCCGTGCCAAATATTGTTGAAGATAAAGGTCATCAAAGTTCTAGTTCAAATCAGACCTCTAGTGAAGATGAAAGTGAATCTGATTATGTCCTTCCACCGGTTGAACAAACTGTAAACATTGATTTAGGTAGAGAGTTTATATCTCAATTGGATAACCTATTTGGAAGGACGGATATGACATATCCAGAAGGCGTATTAACTAAAGTTAGCCTCCCATTGTCCATGTTGAATGAGATTAATGCACTTTGGATAGAGTCTCTAATGCATCAATTAGATGAACAAGCCAAGCAGATGGAATTGATAAAGCGAGATGAAGATTTTGCGCGGTAAGAGTTGTTTATTACCCTTCTTATTTATAACCATTATCAAAGATTATAATATTCTATACACTGCTCCTACAAGAGTTGGCAACATGTATGAGTATTTATATGAGCTAAACAATCAAGCTGCGAAAAAAGTCTATTTTTCCCCAGAGAAAAGCCAACAAGCTTGGTAAGCTTGATACAATTTTGATGTTAAAGTTTAGCTATATAAAAAAACCATGGGATGAAAGAGTTACTGTTGGGACATAACATAAATGTCATTCAATGTATATTTATTTTTAATTATAATTTCTTATAATAATAATAATCTTTATTTGCAATGACCATGGGTATGGTCAAGTGACATTTTTTATGTTCTTATTCTTCTTTACATTCTTAAGAAAAGTTTCTTATTAATATATTTGTCACCATTCCACTAGCTGTTTCAAACAACTTGTAGATAACGGTAGAAAAAAAATTTCAAACAATTTTAGCGACAACCATGCCCAAGAATTAGAAACTAATTAGGCCAATTAAAGAACAGTATTTCCCATTATGTAAATCATTAACAGTAAAATATCAATTTACCAAATGTGTACACTTCCAAATATACTTAATCATTAAAACTATAAACATTATTTATTATAATATCATCAATAAAAATAGTTAATGAACACATTAGTACTTAAGGAAATATTAAAAAAGTATAGGTAGAAAAAATATTTCTTTCCAGTTAAATAATGGTAATTCGAGGCATTCAGTTAACTAAATTTGTAGCTAACTAGGTAAATTAGCTACTTTCTTGAATGAAAAGTTCATATTCAATATTAACCACAACAACCATTAACATCCATCTGGAATTCTAGATTCTAGACAATAATAAATTAACATGGAAGGTTCTTATCAAAACCAAGCAACTTATTAATATAATAAATGCGAAAGTTTGTGAGGATGGATGTATGACTAAACGGATTTTGATGAAACTTGGCACACAGATAGTTTATTACCTGGATTAACATATAGGATAATTTTTATCCTGGAAAAATGTTAGGTTCACGAGGGATCATCTAAAAATAAAAAAATTGAGCACCACTGTCTAAGGATGTCAGGTGTTATAATTTTCATTTTTCAAGTTGATTGAAGTTGCGGACATCAGCTAGTTTATAATTTAAATTTATAATCATGCTATGCCAATGGGTTGAAATACTTTATTGCTTTTTATAAACAGTAGCTTCTAATGGACCTATGGCCTGCATCTGTTGGGTGCAGCTAAGTTGATGTGCTTACAGCAAGCCCAAACTAGTATACCATGCATCATGGCTGGTGCTCCGTTAATTATAACCCAATGAAATGTTTACCAGGACCTGTGTGTTTCTGCCATCTCTGAAAACAGACAAATTCAGAGAACAATGCGCACAGTGATTCCGTTGATCTTAACAATCTTACCAATATGTTGCCGGACCTTATTAACGGGACTACAATACAATGGAAGCATATAATATTAGGAGAAGGTAGACACTGGTCCAGCCTCTCAAAAACACCTACCTCAACACATCCACCATTAAACTTTTTGGTCTGTCTTCATCTCCTTTGAATGCACTTTGCATCCTGTACATATTCTTATTGCAATGCTGATCTTATAGCATTCATTTATTGTTAAAAAAATTGTTACAGGAAATTGCTCGAGGAAGACGCCAAAAAATTACAAGTTGAAAGAAATTTGGAAACAGTTCCCAATTTTAAAGAAATAATGGACGAAGACCTTGCTGTGTCAATATATCAGAAAGAGATAAATGAATCCCTTAAAAACAAAGAGCCCACAAACTATGCAGCAAAATTCAGTCGCGATAAACTATTTAATTTATTTCCTGATATATCGAAGGAAGTGTTGTCAGAAGTACTCATTGCTTCTGACAATGATTTCAAAGCAACGGTTGAGGTAAGTTTGAACTACTGATAGTCTATGCATATTTTAAAACTAGCTGAGCCATATAGCGCGTAGCTGTTTTGCTTATAAACCGATTGGAATGAAAAAAAAAAAAAAAAAACACTCAATGTTACGGGAAGCTTGCTATCAGTGAAAACCACATTCAAATCGGTTATGCTGTTTCTGAGATTAGTGTGCACTAACGCACAGACAGACAAAAATTCTAAAAACTATTTTTTTTTTGACCTAAATAATATAAGTACAACATGTACAAATTTTTTTTTTTTAAATTAATGTACAGATACGGCTCGGTTACTATATTAAACCCATCTGTAATAAAAAAAAAAAAAAAAAAATATGATATATAAAGTCGCTATCCACTTATGTCTGTTTCTCCGCTAACTTCTAAACTACTCAACCGACTTTCATACAGTTTCATGTGGAATAGCAATGAATGAGGAGGTTCTGTGTATACAATTAGAGAAAATAATTGCATTAATCTATAATAATATTATAAAGCTGAAGAGTTTGTTTGTTTGAACGCGCTAATCTCAGGAACTATTGGTTCGAATTTTGAATAGTCCATTTATCGAGGAAGGCTTTAGGCTATATAACATCACGCTGCGATAAATAGTGTTATACATATGTAGGCAGCGAAGCGTGGCAGAGTTCAGCTAATTACAAAATAATTGGATAACTAAACAAACACTGGACACTGGTTATATATAGTCAGTGTAAGATAAATGAGTGCAATTGTTAAATAAAAATTTATGGTAAATTAAGGTACTCTTCGGCGTTGTATGACCACACGTGTAATTCTATATTTCGATCAAATAACAGATAGGTGCAGAATTATACGGTGAGATCTTAGACTAAATATATCTTTTTTTATTTTTCTAAAATAAAGTAGTCCAAGTTACTCCTTATAACATCAGCTAGTTGCCAATGAAAGACCTGTGGAAATCGCCTGCGGATTTATGCTGTTGAAACAGACAGACAGATATAGAAAAATTTAAATGGATTTTTTGTTATCAATACTTTGATATATATTTAGTTAAAAGCAGTTATTTTGACATTACAAACGGACACTTCAATTTTATTTATTAGTATAATAGATATAGATGAATTTCTCTTAGAAATAATTGCATGCAACAATGCGAGTTATGGCTTCAGAGGGTACCATAAAGAACATTCTCTCTGTTTTATTGTTAGCGCATAATTAAAATGATTTTATTATTATTACAGTCTTTGCTAGTGTCAACTGGCAATGAGTTGATCTTGAAAAAAAAGAGTGTTGATGAATTTGTGAAGCAGAGGGAGAAGGAATTAAAAGAAGAACAACTGCTCAAGAAACGAAAGGACAAAGTGACGGCTGTAAGTGTAATTTTTTTATCTTTACCAATACTTAATTGTAATAATTCTGTTGCCTGTAACTTTCAATGATTATTTAATCAGATATAATAAATTATTGATTAGGAAGCCCAATGCATGATTTTTAAAAATTGTAAGCTTAAAATACTCTTTGTATTGCGTTGGATGAGTGGTTAGGGTGCTTTCCTTAATGCTCCATCTCAGGGGTCCTGGGTTCGATACCCGGCTCAATTATGGAAATGAACTTTTCAAAGTTCGCTCTGGTCTGAATTGGGAAAGTAGTGGCAGGGCACACTGCGTTTCGCAGTCATTTGGGCAGCCTGTCTTGTGGCGGTAACCACCCCCTAAAATAAGACCACCGTGAAATAACAGCATATGTGCTGTTGTGCTTCACATATGCTGTTATCCCTTATCCTTAATCCTACTATTGTCTGCAGCGCACTCGCAGCACTAGTGTTATTGGCGATAATACCCCCGATAGACCAAACCATAAGACCTATAAAAAAATGCACGTAATGAAGTGCTCGCGTCTTCTTCTACTGCCTGTAGGACAATATCCTCATAGGACAAACGATCTCTTCGCTCACCTTTAGCTTAATTCAGAAATCGACCCTCTGACTATAAACGATGCAAATTAATGAACACTCGATCAGGATGGCGCGCCGCATTCGGATATCTCTCACGGTACAGTCGAGTCGCAGTATTAGCGTTGCCAAGGCATTTCCCATAAACAAGGTGCATATTTGCATTTTCCTGTGTGGTGTAAGTCGCCATGGTAGCACAACACAAGCACACTAGCAAACAACAGTCCAAATCACAAGTGTTCAAGTCCAGTAAACGAAACCAAGCCGTAAGCACGAAATCAACACGATCAACTACGGAACTTCTGGGATTCCCTGTATAATAAAATTTCGGTTGAATAGCAAATTCTTAACAAAGTTTGAATAGGAAGAAATGGCACAAATATTACGGTTTTCGATTTTCAGGTACTAATTGTATATTACGTACATCTTTTCAGGAGGAGGTCACCTTTGCAGAGGACTTTCAACTGGAGCAACCCAATGCACAGGCATATCGAGACAAGGCGTATAAGCACCTTGAACTGAAGAATCAGTGAGTATTCTGCCCTACAAACTTTTAATCTTGCATTAATTAATTATTTGAGTTGGTGCGTTTTTTATGCGAAACATTTCAGTATGAATGGATGAGTGATTGCTAAAATTTTACAAAAGTATTAATTTTAGTATTAACTTTGTACAATGACCTTAAATGCTTTTAAAATATAAGTATAAAGAGGATGACATTTTAGTACATAATATAAAGGTTTGCATCGCAACAAAAAACTTAAAATAATTTTATATCTAGTATAATTAATTTCTAAAATGTGCAAAATTTGTGACATTTTCGCCGGTTGAATTCTTGTAAAATTACTGACTAAAATCCAAAAATGTTTTTCAATGGAAACATCCTACCTATAATGTACATTTGAAATTGGGATGTCAATAGCTACCATCTATAAAGGTTTTTCAGAAATATTGGAATTGTTGGCGTATGTTTTATTATTATCGCGAATTGAATAAGTGGCGCAAATGTGTTGCGTCGCATTCTGTCTTCGGTTATTCGCATTATAGTAAGTTGAGACAACAAATTCTCCCAAATACCTATTACCATAGATAAAATACTACTTAACCAGTATAGATGGTCAACCTCCATATAACGATCTGAAGCCAATTTCATATTGGGATTTCCACTCCCTAGATGTCACTAATAGTCTCGAATTTAACATTAATGTGTATTTTGTTAAAAATTATAACCAACAAATTCAATCACGCAGTTATAGTTCCTTATTATCGTGGTAATATCTAGAGGGCGACGTTGCTGGGAGTACTTTTATGTATGATATTGTTCCATTTCATGCATATTTTAATGAAAATGATAGAAAAATTTTATTTAGATATTTAATATTATTATATCAGAAAACATTATGTTATTAATTTGTTTTACAATTATAATGCATAATGACCATAGTACAAAAATAACAAATTAAAATGTGTGAGTTATCATTTTTTTCTTCGTAACATAATCGACAAAAACTGGTTAATTTTTATCTATGTTATAACTAACTGAACCTGGCCACGCTTTGCTGTAAGCTCATTTTTATTTTCGTTTCCGCTGAATCTTCGGAATAGAAAGTATATATAAACACTCTTGTGATAAAATGCATCGTTTTGCAAAAAAATTAAATTAATCGATGACCCAGTTTTTCAGCTTTCTGAACACAAACATACGTACCTAAGCAAAATTATATCGAAGTATGTAAAGATTATGAATACAAATAACAAAAAACATAATTAATAATATTTTATCGATTGACAAGACGTTTTTCTATTATAGGATATAATCGGTCAGTAATTAACGTTTTAGTTCCTTATTGCCCTATTTTTTAGAACAGAACCTATACCGTTCATACGGCCCTTTTATCGTTGTTCGTGCCCACTTCTTTTATATTTTAAATAAATTTTAGTAGTGCCATCTCTTGTACATTAGAATTGACTGAATGGTCGACTGCAGCGACTCTAGCGGATTTTTAATGACAACAAATAAGCGACAAACTACACAGGCGGCATCTAGATATAAGCGAAATTGGATAGGGTACGGATTCAATGTACGTGAGTGACCATCTATACTGGTTAAGTAGTATTTTATCTATGCTATTACTGAGTTCCCACGCTCGTACAGCGCCACCTTAACATATTAACAAAGAATTCATTTTATTTGCGATTCACATGGAGTTAGTGTCACCAGAAAGGCAACAAAAAGAAAAAGTACCAAATCAACTACATATATTATCGAAATTGGTCAAAGCCATTAAAAACGAATAGTTCTAATCTCCAGAATATATTATTATTTCTATTAATATTCTCAAATAGAATTAGGTTTATATTTGCAAAAATGGATTTTTAGATCGCATTGTTATGCAATAAATTAAATGTCCAATCATAATTATTTGTAGTTTTGGGGTGGCCTAAGTATTATACGAAATTAAATGAGATATATTGTAATGTGTTCAGGTGTCTACAAAAGGTTGAAGATATGCAACGTAGAGGCTACCTCGACGGAGCTGACCACTACAGACAGACTGCCTATTATCACAGTCAGAATTATGAATTAAATACATACTACGCAGCAAGTCTCCAGATGAAAGTGAGTACCTTACATTGGGAAGGGGGATCTATGGGATTTTGCGGTGATCTTCTGTGGTATTGGGCGTCTGACTGCAGAATGCAGTGCGCCTTGCTAATATCTACTGAGTTTATTTGTTTATTCCCGGCAGGATCAACTTTGAAAAATGAACTTTTCAAATTTGGCTCTGGTCTTCATCTGGAAGTGCGTTTCGTAGTCATTTGGGTAGCCCGTCTGGCGGCAGTAACCGCACCCTTTCAGAAGACCACTGAAATAACAGCACGTGCATGCATGCACTAACAAGGGCGCGACATGGGGAATCCCCGCCCGTTTACATGATGGTGTTTTCCTTAGATAAAATTATAATAAACGAAATAAAAAAAACTGTATACCACGCGTATAAAGTTGCGGCTAGTAGGTATTTTATGCTATCCCCGAACCCGCAACTGGTGATATCAGTAACGTGATGATGAGTCCTTGCTTCACCTTAGGTCGCGAAATTATTAGCCGTCTCTCGTAAGTAAACTTTATATATGTAAGTGGACTATGGAAAGGAGAAAATATGAAAACGTGCACGGATTCTCAAAGAAAAATAGATTTTCGTAATCCAGATCTCAATTCCATTGTGATTGGAAATTTTTGCGAAAAAGAAACTAGTCATTTTTAACTGTTTGAGACTTGACAGACGCTAGTTTCTTCCTCAAACGCAGAGTGAACTTTACATAGTATTAACATAGCATTCTATTAACATGAACTTTTTTTACACATTTATCAGCTGAACTCTCAGAACTGCGACAGCGTGACCCTGGAAATGCACAAGTTCCGTGTGAAAGAAGCTAAGGCCTTCCTCGACATATTCCTGGACAAGCACATCAGTAAACTCCGAGAGGAGGCTTCCAACTCTGCACCGGCCATTCGTCGCTCGCTCGCGCTTTACTTAATCACGGGCCGCGGCATTCATAGTCCGGCGGGACCTCGCCTTAAGCCGGCAGTTATTAAGCGACTTCGCGAACGCTCTCTCAGGTAAAGTGTCTCCTTTTAATTACTATGCCAAATTTTATATCGTAAATTTCTAAGGCTGTGGTCTCCTATAAATGCCGTCACGCCTATAACTTACAGCGTCACGTCACAATACTTACTATAGAAATGTACTACTGCGGTCTCTATCACGCTGACGTCTGCTTAGGGCCGTAGTAGGCGGCGTTTAAACATTGCGCTGCGTCTCTAGTTATTTCGAACCATTGCAGTGTGAACGCCGTGTTTAGCGTCAGTATAAAATCAGATATAACCAAAGGCAAGCACTGTTGTGACCGAGACGTCACACAGTATACGATTTGACCAATCTAGTGAGACAAAAGTCCAAAATCATTATGTCAAAAAAGAGTATTTTCTTAATATTATTACATATTTGAACGAACCCTGAAACTGATAATAATTTCAAAAGCAGTTTTTGCGCCCACTTACTCTCGGTAACAATATTCAATTCTGTTCAAATATTCCGATGAAGTTTTTTTTTATAAATCTACTAATATCTATTATAAAGCTGAAGAGTTTGTATGTTTATCGAGGATGGCTATAGGCTATATAACATCACGCTACGACCAATAGGAGCGGAGCTTCAATGAAAAATGTTACAAAAACGGGAAAATTATCCTGTAGAGAGCTTCCGTTGCGTTCGCTGCGTAAACGGTTAACGTTACGCAAAAATCGTGTATGACGGAACTGTTCGCCTTTAAAAGTTCTAAAAAAAGTCCTTTTTTTGTTACCATAACCTTTTTTATAGTAATCAAATTTGTTCTAAAATAATGCATTATTTGTGAAGGTGTTTTTATAAACATAATAAATACGTTATTATCACAAGTATTTAATTTTGAACAAAATTGACATCATTTGATTTCAATGAATATCTTGGGAGATATCATAGTTTTAAAATAATTCCACAACAAAATAATGACCAAGTACCACGCGCATTTATGATGTGCAAGGCGGGTGAGGGGTAGGGCGCTGGCCGGCCAACGCCCGCCGGTAGCTTTGCAAGTTATATTTGTCTATGCCTTTGCGCACGTTAATCTCAGAAATGGCTTAATCGATTTTCATGTGGTTTCCACTGATGTATTGTAGCAAGCTTCTGGTACTATTTCATTCCAATCTGTTTACAAACAAAAAAGTTACGCGTTATTCCGAATACCACGCGTACGAAGTTGCGGGCACAGCTAGTAATATTATAAAAAGAAAAGATTTGTATGTATGTATGTATGTACTCAAAAACTACTGGACCGATTTTAAAAATCCACCTATACAAAGCCTTCACCTATAGAAAGCTACTTTATCTACGAGTAACATAGGCTACTCACCGTCCCCCATATCCCTCTTTACCCCCCTCCATACAAATGTATGTAACGAATAAACTCAAAGACTACTGCACCGATTTTAAAAATTCTTTCACCTATAGAACCTACATTTACCTACATTATCAGCAAGTAATATTTTATAAGACGAAGTCGCGTGCAACGGCTAGTCTTAGTATATAGTTGTAACAAAGCTTATTTTTCCATAACAACCGATCGCCGCGTTGTGACCGCGTTGCTGGCTGACGAAATAATTCGTGTATATAAACGCACCCTTACTCTGAAGTCGGACGTCTCACACAGCTTTTAATAGGGGATTGTAGCTTTAGACGTATATGAATAACGGTAATAATTTGATCTTTCAGCCACAGTGAACGCAACCCTGGACTCCTGGCGACAACAGTTTGTGAAACGGACAAACTAACACACGAACTGCCATAGGGCTTGAATGAGCCAACATTGGCTCAAAGCTGCAACACTTCCAACTGTTATGTTGATAAAGAAGACATCGCTTCATTTTCATCTCAAGAAGATTCGTCAGATTTAAACGTGCACGGAACAAACTTATCTGTGGATGCTGGTAATTTTCATCCGATCCCAGCTACATCCGTTCCCTTAACATTGCCCCAACAAGGAAATCTAAATAATAGTTTCAACCGACCACTGTATCCTCAATTTCATCAGCCATTTTTCGGTAACATGAGACCATATTTCCCAGGAGTTCATCTCCAGCCAAACAATCCGTGGTACAATCAACATTTTTGTTATTATTTCGTTTTTGTTCCTTTTAATTCAATTTTTCTGGATCACTTTAACCGTGCGTGGTTCTCGATGAGTTATCCTACAAGCTCAGAAAGTGGTATGCACCGGAGAAATTATATGCCTCAAGGGCAAGGTCTACTGATAATATGTTTACCCACCTTTGCACTACTGCCAAATATTTAGTTTAACAGATTAAAATATTATTGTTACAAATGTGACGGTAGTTATTTGTTGTAAGCGAACAAACAGGGTTTCTATAATTTTTAATTTTACTGTTAGTTTTAAGTTTTGTTTGTGCAACAAATTACTTTTTATTATACTTTTAAGAAATATCGTAATCGTAAAAATGTTGTTTTCTGTCAATTATATGTTTATAGAAAATAGAATGACGCTGCGGAAAGCCTTTCAAATGCAAATTTTAGGGATAGCAAAGAAAAAACTATTTGAAATTAATATTTTTAGAAATATACAGTGTTATTACAAAAAAAGATAAACAGACATTGAACAAGTGTTTAAAAAAATCTATTACAAAATCGTGTTTAAGCACGGGTTAGAGTTAGGCACGGTTTAAATACTGTTCATATTTAAATACACGTCAATGCACAGACATAGATAGTAGATTATATGGAAAGATAATCTACTATCTATGTCTGTGCAGATTAAAGTGAATTGTATACGAATTAATCCTTTTGAAGTTTTCGAAAAGTAAAATATAAAAACAAATTATGAAACAAATTATGAAACAAATTATGAAATCTCGGTGGTGTGGCATGATAATTTACGATGAAATATCGATTTTTTTTACCTTTTCTTTCTTCTTTTCCTTTTCCTTTCCTTTCTTTTCTTTTCTTGAACCCAATTTTCTCCATTAAAGTTGTCCATATTTGCCATATTACTTGAAATAATTTTTATTTATATTATAAAAAAAAATTAGTACAATTTGACAATGAGTAATGACGATTGACAAGTCTTCACACTTTCCATTCTTTCAACTGATTACTGTTCTATGTGTACAATGTTAACATTATATACATAAATTTTGGTTCCAAAACACACTTATGGCGGTGTATTTAGAGCAATAATTAATTTATAATCACACACTGCATGTTTTCTTTATATATAGATTTTAACATTTCTGCGTAGGATATTCTATTAGCACATAACAAATTTACATAGAAAGGAACGTTTTGGATTGAACCAAATGAAGTAGAACGAAAGTTTTGTAATGTTGCTATTTTAAAATTACATTTTGTTGTCTAGCGATGTTTTAGTTAGTCAAAGGACAAACACTGTTTTGTAATAGTGAAGGTTAGACATTACTTCAGTCAGGGTTATAAACTGTTAACACTGTTAAAAAATGTCACTAGACGCTGTTTAACAAAACACGTGTTTTGACATAGTTTAGTAATTTTTTTTTTGTAATAACAGTGTAAATGTTTAAATACTTACCTACACATTTGAATTTCACTTTCAGATTAATTGTTGGATAATTAATTAATAAAAAGTAAAATGTCTCACAATGTATTAGTACGTATAATTTTACGTATTTGTACTAATTTTTCGAATGGCTTTCTAGCAGTATTTTCACTATTCATTTATAACAGTTTATTAAGAAAGGTGTGCAGGTAAAACTTAGCGCAAAATAACGGAATCTATTCATTCCTGGATCTCTCTTAATACGAATATTTAAATAAACATATACGAATACTTAAATAAACACGCAATGCCTTGTAGGGGTTTAGTGTTTTTCTTAATTGTAACTTTTGGTTATTAATTTAGATACCGCCTCTCCTCTATAGGACTTAGTTGTAGGATACGGTCTCTTAAATCAACTATTTAAGGCGCGTACCGCACAGGCTCTAAAAATGGTATGGATACAATAAAAATATATTTGTAAATTATTTCGACATTCATTTTAACAACATTCCGGTCGCGCCTTAAAATTAACTATAGAATCAACGGTTTGTGCAAGTATTGCGTAAATGGAGCTTGTAGACAATTATTGCGTTAAATGTAGTTTTACATTATTGCCATATGAACAATTTAGTTTTTTTTTCACAGAACACTTTAATGCTTTAGAATTAGCATATACATTTTTTATTATATAGTAAACTTTCTGGAAGGACATTAATAAAGTTTCTGGAAGTTTTTGGAAAGTGTGAATTCAAAGCAAACATAAGCACTGCTGTGATTTATGTGCACACTGTTTGCGTCCAGATACTCCTTCTAAGAGTATTATTCTGTTCTATATGTTTTTATAACTGACCACAGAGTATTTTTAACTTTAAAATCTATACACTTATTTTTATACTAAATAAGTACTTACCTATCTAAAAAAAAAGACAACTCTATTTTATAAATATTTTACAAAACGACATTCATTTAGGAGTATATATTATAGAGTGACCAGAGCGACATCATGTCAATGGGAAAGATTTTAATAATATTTAATAATAAATCTTTTGTTAGTATTAATTTGATCGACATATTTTTCTATAGTTGTACTCTCATATTGCATCGGTTATAAAGGTTATATTATTTAGGAGAATAAAAAGTTATGATTTTTCTTAAATTTCCTTCCAAAAAAAAACTTACACAAAATAAAGAAGACGTCCAAATTAGATTCGAAAGTTTGATAAAAATTTATAAAAATTTTCATCATATTTTAGAGTGCTTGAAGTGCACGGTGGTATAGTGCGTGTCAATTACGAATATCCGTCTAAACATGTCGGTACTTCTATGGAATAAACTTTATATATTACGAATTTATCGCCCATATAGATTACGGTTTCTCATTTGAAAAAAAAAAAAAAAAAAACGCGATAACAAAAGTTGTCACAATCTCGTATCGCGACTTTCTTCTCTACCGATTCGCGTTGTGACTGTAGTTGTTAAAATTAAAACGTTTAAAATCAATGTTGTAGGATGAAGAATTTATGTCGTAACGTAGGATAAGTCTGTGTAATTAATTAAGTCATTTTTGTGATAAAAATTAATGGAGGTCTATCTTTATCGTTGATGAGTCCTGTCTTCGTTTGACAATAGAATTTCCCATTCCACTAGTACAGAGAAACTACTGATATTTATAAATATTGAACTTTATTCTGAAGTGCTTTTGGTGTAATATGGCATGCTATGACACGTTCATACCGCTGGTTAGGCTAATATTGACGGTATGATAAGGCTCGACAACAATCTATAAAATGTATTGGAGTTACGGGGTCAGTTAGGTAGTCAATTGGATTGAATTACAAACGCGACATACACCGCTATGAAGAAATTTTAAGAAGGTTGTTATTATATTTTGAGTTGTTGAATTTTGTCATACAATTATGTCAACAATAGGGAATATGCACATTTTTTTATATTTTATTTTTTTATATTTTCATATGATAGTTCATATCGTTATATAACCGTAAAAAATATTCAGCGCCAAAAAACATAAATTCAGTAAAAAAAATGTTAAAACAGCTACGGGCACTTTAAACACCCGCCCTCTTGGCGCGCTTGTCGTGACGTCACAGTCTACAATAACAATCAAATGTTAAAAATCACAAACATCTACGCGCTTGTTGACATTTCATAGACTTTGACGTCGCAATCGAACTGACCGTTTCAAGTATTTTGAATTTCCCACAATTTTTTTGCACTTTTTAATAATTATTTTCGTAATGAAAAAGAAATAATATTAAAAAATATTTACACAGACATAATTCTAAAGCAAAAATGTTGATAAAAAAATTTAAGCCTTTTTTGAATTAGGCGCCATATTCCCTATTGCCAATAAAGAGAACATTGTATAAGTTAATGAATTCGTAGTCTTCTCCGCCTAAAGCCACAATAATGATTGTAATCATGTTATAAATGTTATATTATAAATTAGTAATTAATTAGTTCATTGTAGTGAATGTATGTTTATTAAAAAAAGGTGACTTCACATTTTACGTTTGGTGTTCGTACAAATTCATCTCCAATATCACAGTCTGGAATAATTGACTGGGTCCAGGCAGGAAAATGGATACAAGGAGAGGGGGAACTTAGACCAAAAAGTTTGTAGAGTTAGTACTGTTTAATTAATTCATTTCTTAAAGTTTAAATACTAGTATTTTTTTTTTAATTTTACCGGAAAAATTATCTGGTTTTGGTAATCTTTTTATCTTTTATCTGTTTTTCTATTAGCAATGAATTGTCTAATTTTGGGGTAGGTACATTACATTTTATAAATTAGAATTGTAGGTTATAAAAAATATTTTTAAATACTTTAAATGATCTCATCGCCTTCACACTTTGCATCCGACTTCCAAACGAAAAAAAAGGCTGAAGCCTGAAATTTATGTTGCAAAATTCTTATTGCTAATTTTGAGTAAATGAAATTAAATATGTACGTATAAATCAATAATAAATCATCAAAATCAACATACAAATTGGGACCTTATCGAGATCGACAATAAGGAGGAAACCTAAAAGCAGATGTGAAGTCACAATAAATTAA
This sequence comes from Bembecia ichneumoniformis, assembly GCA_910589475.2. Taxonomy (NCBI): domain Eukaryota; kingdom Metazoa; phylum Arthropoda; class Insecta; order Lepidoptera; family Sesiidae; genus Bembecia; species Bembecia ichneumoniformis. The sequence continues at coordinate 3,359,314 of OU342531.1, forward strand.
TGTTCCACCTTTTTATGAGGTGGTTTAAGTGTTACAGTTAATGATTTTGTTTGGTGGCTAGTCCTGCCAGACGATGTTGATGTTAAATGTTAGGATAAGGTTATGCTTTTTCACCCTATCCCGTTTTTTTTTTCAACGATGATATTTAAAAAAATGGATCAGGGTTTATGAATTACAAAAAAAGGGTTTCGATAAACGGGGTGCTATAGCAACGTGTCTTGTCTTTTACATTATTTAATATTACCTCGGAAATCAAAGCTAAAGTTTAATTAGTCATTATAAAGTCAGTATTTTAAATATGTGATCAATAATTTAAAAATCATAAGTGATAATAAACGACGTTGGTGCTTTTGAAAACTCGTGTGATAGTTAGAATTTGGCAAGTTTTTTTTATAAATAAAAAAAAATCGGTACTTAAATATATCGATTTTGGATGATTGATTAATTTTACATTAGATATTATTATCAAATCCAATTTGATATTAATGATTTTAACTTTATTACATTATCTTTGTTACCTTTAAATGATATTAATTAAATACTTATTCTTAACAATATATGATACGAAGAAAATTGTATAATCTATGAGCTTATTTTGTACTTTGAATATCGCTTGAATAAAATTTAATGAAATATTAAAAATGTTTTTAAATGACTTAAAAATGATTTAAAAACATACCAAAAAAGCAGTGTCAAATTTGGGAAATTTTACATATAATAAATTGATTTTTTTATCAATATTCGACCAAAAGTGTAACTAGCTTGGCATATCAAAACTCAAAATTTTGATCAATAGCCAATTTAGAAATTGATGTATGAACGGATTGAAAATTAGAATACAACCTGCCTCTAAAATTTCGTACAGAAAATGCTCAAATTTTGAATTATATTGCGACCGTACAGTCTTTAATTTAACTGTCCAAATAAGTCTTAGTTTTTAAGTGTCGAATGTGCCAATGAGAAACTGTTTTTGGTTTAAATGTTTAAGATACTTGTGATATGACTTGTATGCCTAATATCATATGTTTGTTGAAATTGTCTGTTACAGATTGTTGCAAGAGAAGTGTCAATTTGTGATATTCTGAAATTGTTTATTATGAGGATAGTAATTGTTACAGGTTTCTTGAAAAAAACATAAATATTCCTTGAAAAGACATAAAATCGGAAATTAGCAATAACCCTCTTGACAGCTGCCAAATAATTAAATTCAAAGTAAAAATTAAATTACATGTACATTAAAAATTGACACCTATCTTTTTCCCGTATAGTTGTGTTTCCCATTTGCCATGTTTTATTGCAAATATTCCCTTAGTAGTGTGTTTATTTGTATCAATTTTTTCATATTAATGTATTATTGGGTAGTTCATAACTTAACTTTAAGTGTTGTGTCACTGTCAATTAAAAGACAAATAAAATTGAATGTACAAAGAATCATTTTATTCAATTTTCCCATTCTTGTGCTTAGTTTCAACGTCATGTATGCGAACTGTTTTTCTTTTAAATTATCTTTATGATTTAAACAGTTTTCGATATTATAAAAGAGGATTTTATGAGAAAATACTTATACCAGGAAAGGTGCGTCTCACTTGCAAATATGCGGGTTGCAAATATAAATAAGATTCATTAATGACGTGTGAGTTTGCCAAAACATTATATTGATTAATTTTAGTTAGTCTATTCTGTTCTACTAGTTCATATATTCAATTTCTACTTATCAAAAATATAAAATGTGTGCAATTGGTTGCAACGTCCAATAGTATAATCACGTATAATCTTTAATAAATTGAATATTAAAAAAAAAAACAATTTGCGTTCTACTTATGTTACCGATGTAAAAAAAAATATATTTTTTAGAGTTTTTGTCTCTTTTTCTGTTTGTCTATATTCACTCTAATCTCAGAAACTGCTTAACCGATTTGAATGCGGTTTTCACTAATTTATTGTAGCAAAGCCCGTAACATTTTGTATTTATTTCATTGCAATCGTTTTATTAAAAGTTACGCCCAATTCCGATACCACGCGTACAAAGTCGCCGAAACAGCTAGTTTAAGAATATTCGTATTAAGTAGGTATACTTTAATTTATGTCCTTATATATAAAATGCATTTGTAGAATGTAAACACAGTTTACATCTTATTTTTTCATTTATGATTCATAAAGTACATACTATAAAAGTGTTTTTGTGTGTTTGTGAGAAACGGCTTATCCAATTTGAATGCGGTTTTCACTGATGTATTGTAGTCAAGCTTCTCATAACATTAAGGGCTAGCTCACACCGGGAAACGGCGCGGCACGCACATTATAAGCCAGCTATAGAATATAGAACTTATTTACTACAAGTAAATTATGGTATTTGACAGGTTTTAGGAAAATATCTCAAATTGTTAATTATACTATAAAACACTTACAATTTGATTCGTTCTTTGTGAATTGCTTTATTTTCTATGAAAATTACAATCAAAGTTTAAATTATAAATAAGACCGCCAAAACGCGAAGTCACGTGATATCAATACTCTTACGTCACTTGCTTGCAAACAAATATTTAGCTGTGAAATCGTAGTACGCTTATGTATGGCTCATGTACTGTAGGTACTAATACCACGCATCTAAGTACTTTAAACAAAGCATATTGCAATTGCGTGCGTTTTTAATCACGTGGTCAAACATGAAAATTTAATTATTTTAATAATGATTTCTTATGAAAATCGTACATATTTTTAAATACTGTGTTAGTTAATTTGGTTCATATTTTCATTATACATAGTCAAATACCGTATTGGTTCAATTATTCGCGAGGCAGTCACGTGCGTCACTTCACATGATTCATTCAACTGTGTACCTTTTTGTGTAATAAATAAGTTCTATGTTCTCTATTGCTATCTTGAAAGTGCGCGCCGCGTCGCTTTCCGGTGTGAGCTGACCCTAGCGTTTGTTTCATTCCAAATGGTTTACAAACAAAAAAGTTACGCCCTGTTCCGATTTTCAAGCGTACGAAGTTGCAGGGCTAGTACCTAAATAGATAACATCAATGTAGGTATTTAATCCATCATTTTTCTCAACTTCTTTTATTTAGTTAGTAATCAATTTGGCAAGTTAAGCGTTTTGTTCCCGCTACGTCAATCATACATTATAATAAAAAATAGTTGTTTCTCTGTGCGTTTGCTCACGCTAATCTCAGATAAAGCTTAACCGAATTGAATGAGGTTTTCGCTTATGTATTGTAGCACCAATTTTCGCTGATGTATGTATGATATTGAGTGTTTCGACTCTGTTAACTGATAAAAATTTTGAAATAAAAACTAGTACAATAAAATACTTAGTTATATCTAGGTATCTAAAATAAATATCAACTGCAAAATATTCTAAACGATATTAACAAGGTCGAATAATTCGTACATGAAGCGAACGTTATAATTTATTGCACGGGTTTATTAGTCGCGTTTAAGTACTTCGCCATTGACCTTCTCAGTTTCCGCTCGACAGTGTATGAAGTTTTAGGAACTGTTGAGAAATTTTATAATTAACTTTGTTGCGATATTTGCAACGACGCACCCTGGATTAGGGACGCCCTTTTGCACTGAGAATTTGGGAAAAATCAATTCATTTATATAAGATCGGCAGACAAGGGGACGGTCCACTTAATGGTAGGTGGCTAACCGTCGCCTACAACACAAGCAACGCCCAAGCTGTTGCAAGTGCGCTGCCGACAACAGTAGGATTGAGGATAAGGGATTAGGAGGGGATAGGGAAATGGGCTTTGGCATCCCTTACTTACTCACCGAAACACAACAGCAAACGTGCTGTTATTTCACGGTCTTCTGGTTGTGTGGTTGTGGTTGTTCTGAGGTGGTTACTACCGCCAGACGTCTGCCCAAATAACTGCGAAAGTCTGGTCTAGAGCTGGAAAGTTCCAGACTTTTCAGCTCCAGACTAGAGCCAAATTTGAAAAGTTCATTTTTCAAAGAACACTGCCGGAAATCGAACCCGGGAACCCCAGAACAAAGCGTTAAGGCAAGTAACCCTAACCACTCATCCAACGGGCTACATATTTTTGCTCTTAACTGTACATGCAACTGGATCCATATGTTATACATTACTAGCTGACCCAGCAGACGTTGTCCTGCCAGAACTCGAAAATAATTCTGTAACGCAATTGTGGCGCCACCTATCGGGTCCAATTTCATTTTCAAACCGTAAAGTGACACGACACTTCACGTCATTGAACGCCAGTTAATTATTTGAATATTGTTCATACAAAAATACTAAAATCCCAATAAATAAATGGGGGTGGGGTAGGAAAAATAGTTTACGTCCTATTCTCAGACCTACTGAATCCTACACACAAAATTTCATAGGAATCGGTCCAGCCGTTTCGGAGGAGTTTTGTTACAAACACTGTGACACGAGAATTTTATATATTAGAATTATATATTAATTATTCTAGACAGTTCCATACTTATTATTCCATACTTACATTCCATCCTTACATATAAGTAAGAGCTTTTTATAAAAAGCTAAATAATATAAACTAACAGTAATAAAACGCAATAATAAGACACAAGAAGAAAACAAAACGATAAGCCTGGGAACTATCACTAACATGTCAATTAAAACAATGACGGATATTTAAAAAAATCCAGCCTATCAGCCATCATTGACAGAACTTTGTTAGAGTTGGCCCGCCTAAAGAGAATACATTCGCGATATATATACATAGTTTCTTTCGCCGTTTCTTCTCTTCCAGAACACCATTTTGTTTCCGAAACTGTAGTACCTAGTTTTCTGACTTCAAAAAAGTGATCTTGTTGTCCTAGTTTTGAAAAATAAACGATTTGATTTGATATTTTTTGGTGTGTAATTAAATAGGTACTTATTTCCTTTTTATTATTCATGATTTATCGTTATTCTTTCAGTTGGCGTAGGGTAGAAAAAGTTAAAGATTTTTTTTAAAAGGAGCATTTATATAATCAAGGATAAAAACATTTTCACGTTATCACTCGCTCCCTCTATTGCTGTGTTAGCTTGCTTTCTTTGCTTAAATGAGGGCGCTACTTACACAGTTTTTTTCGAATTCCTTATTAATATGCACATTTTTAAAATATATTTTTAAACTATAAGTTATATCTTTATATAACCGTTAAAAAACATTAAGCGCCGTAAAACAAAAATTTTGTAACAAAAATAAATTTTAAAATTAATTAACAGCAACGGGCACTTTAAACACTTGTCGTGACGTCACAGTCTACAATAACAATTAAATGTTAAAAATCACAAATAAAACATCGACGCGCTTGTTGACACTGTCATTATAGACTTTGACGTCACATTCGATCTGACCGTTTCAAGTATTTTGAATTTCCCAAATTTTCATGCACTTTTTAAAAATTATTTTCTTAACGAAAAAGAAATAATATCAAAAAATATGTTCATAAAAAAATATTTAACCCTTTTTTTTATTAAATGCATATTCCCTATGACCCATGCCATGTTTCTTAAGTCTGTTCTATATATTTCTATATATGACGCTAATCTCAGAAACGGCTTAACCGATTTGAATGCGGTTTTCACTGATGTATTGTAGTAAGCTTCTCGTAACATTTAATGTTTGTTTCATTCCAATCGGTGCAAAAACAAAAACGTTACGCGATATACCTAATACCACCCGTAGTCAGTAAAATTACTAGAATTTAACCTGCAAAGAAGTCACAAATTTTGCACATTTTAAAAATTAATTGTATTAAATTAGTTTCAGTTTTTCATCCAAACGTCCATATATCTCAGAAATGTATTGCATTGCTACGACCAATAGTAATTATGTAATTGGTAAGGGGCTCCCGTTGGAAAGTGAGCTCTTTATTATTATAAACATGAGTTTGTGAGGCTGGATGATGTTTGTTACACTTTCAATTAAAAACTATACTGCACTCTCTTATCTTTAAAGAGTTTAAAAAAGAAAAAGTTTTTACGTAATATGTAGTAGGTATTTAAGGCCATACTAGTAATAGAAATTTAAACATTCTTTATCATAAATGGTTATATTTTCATATGACACTATGGTTTGTTAGTACATTAAATATGGCATAAAAAATAGTTTTCTAAAACTATGTCCAGGAAACATCCAAAGGGCCACAGCGTCAGATTCTCGTTGGAGCTTCTCGGCAACCTGCACACAATGGATGCACTCTTTTTGTTTATGATGGTGTAGCAACCTTTTGCGTATAATTATGCAACTATTTTCATAAAAAGTGCACACGTATAAAAACAACACCAATTTGCTCGAAATTTCAACAACTGAACAAAATTAGGTACATGGACAAAATACATATAAATAAGATCAGCCAGAGTACATAAGCGCCCGACATTTTTCGGTTCAAATTAGATTAAATAAAAAATATACTTTTGTTCCCATTTAAATTCAAAGTTCGTTTGAACCAACTAGTTACATGTATCGTTAATAACATTTATCGAACCACTTATTTCTAAATACTTAATTTACACTGTGACTTAAAGTTACGTTAAGCATAAGCTTACTAAATAGATAAGTCCTTATAGTGCAATAAGATTTTTCTTTTCTAATGATTAGGTAATATGCTAATATGCGATTTAGTCTTTGCCCGTTTGAAGGCAGTAAGCCCCTTATAGAAGACCAACAAGCACTTGTGCCATTGTGATTCTCCTTATCCCTTGTTTTTTCAATTTGCCCTGTAATCATCCTAATGTAGCTTGTGTTTATTGGAAGCACAAACCGAAGTCGCCTCTATCATTAATTAATCTCACAACGTAATGTATCTGTTTCAAAAACTTTTCTATTAATTTGGTGTAATATGAATACTCCACAATTAAATTAAAATGTCCTATTATTACGAAATTAAAAAAAAAAACAATAAAAATAATTAGCCACACACGAATTCGCACAGCGAATTAATTCCACCGCAAATTCACAAACTATAATTAAATATTTACGCTCCAAGTCAAATCTAATGAAGGACTTAAATTGGATTGAGGTAAACCTGACGTCTTAAATGCTAACTGGTTCGGTAATTCTTATTTAATTGCACATTACTACTTAACAACGACTATAAAACCTGATTTATTACTTTCATTTAGATATAGTTTATACCTACATGTGTATCTAATTCTCACACCATTCAATGACCACAATTGCAGTAGTAGTGGCAGGGCACAATGCGTTTCGCAATCATTTGGGCAGCCCCTCTGGCGGCAGTAACCACCCCCTTACAGAAGACCACCGTGAAATAACTGCAAGCGCTGTTGTGAGTCGCTAAGTGAGTAAGACGCCAGAGCCCATTTCCCTATCCCCTCTTAATCTCTTATCCTTAATCCTACTCTAGTCGGCAGCGCACTTGCAGCAGCTTTGGCGTTGCTTGTGTTATAGGCGACGATAGCCACCTACCATCAAGTGGAACATCAGCCTGTCTGCCGATCTCTTAACATAAAAAAAAAGTGTACAGAATGACACGAATTTGAGGTTTCATCGGCTAACTCTGACGGGAAGCCGTATTTTTAAGGAAGAAATCTATGCTTTACTAATATTATAAAGAGAAAATATTTGTATGTATGTATGTACGTATATTTGTAATGAATAAACTCAAAAACTACTGGAGCGATTTTAAAAATTCTTTCACCTATAGAAAGCTACATTATCAGCGAGTAACATGGGCTACTCACCCTCCCCCCATATAAAGGGGACCTTTATATTTTATAAAGTTACGCGGACGAAGTCACGTGAATCAGCGAGTATAAATATATAAGAAAATATAAGAATATAAATATATATATAAGAAAATGTAGCGACAGGGCAAACTGCGGTTCGCAGTCATTTAGGTAGTCCGTCTGGCGGCAGTAACCACCCTCTTACATAAGACCATCGTGAAGTAACAGTATTTATGTGATGTTGTTTTTCTTTGAGTAAGTAAGGGATACCAGAGCCCTTAACCCTATCCCTTATCCTACTATGGTCTGCAGCGCACTCGCAGCACCTGTGGCGTTGCTTGTGTTATAGACGACGACAGTCACCTACCATCATGTAGACCGTTAACCTGTCTGTCGACCTTAACATCCCAGTAAATCTAACTCTTATTTAATAATATGGTAGCCTCAGGTTCGGATCCTGATTGGAAATTTAGATCTAGCATGGATTAGAAATTTTGATCAATATTGAGAAGAAGATTATCGCGAAGTAATATCTCTTTGTGTTCTAAGACTTGCAATCTCAGAAGACTTGCTATTCGGAGTGAACTAGTGTGGTAGATGTAACTCCTTAGACAAAGGAAAGACCTGTGCCCAGCAGTGGACTTATAACATCATAACTAATATTATGAATGCGAAAGTGAGTTTGTTTGTTTGTTCGTACTATACGCCTAAACAATCAAACCATTAGTTTACTAAACCACGAAATGTTGCATACACGTTGTTAGGGATATTTACTGTTCAAGAGAGATCATCTAAAAATATTAAAAAAAAAAACGCCTGACAGAAATATATGAGCAAAAATCTATTATTAAATAAATCATTTCTCATATATTTTTGGGAGATGTTGAATTTTTTATTCTTCAACGTTTAAGAAAAATGAGCGCGGTTGAGATCGGGGGCAAAAGATGGTGGAGAAAAAATACAGACCCGTACATTTACATTCTTGGTTGGGGAAAATATCAATTGTGAACAAAATCTCAACAATTTACGAGGAAAAGTTTTCGATTGGAGTTTTCTCTTTTAAACGAATAAAATTAAATGTATAAAATTTTCCTCGTGTCCTTAAATAACTGGATACCTAATTTATACGTACATTATTTAATTACATTCTGCATACTCAGATATCACGTGTTCCAACAAAAGTTATGTTACTTACGTTCGGTACACACAGATGTCACTGCGTTTTATAAGTTCAAATAGTCAATTTTTCGACGACAGATGTCGCTGAACCGGCAGGTTATAACGCTCTACCCTTTCGTTCCTTAACGCCGATTTTCATACACGATTTTCATACAACACTTAACGCCGATTTTCATTCAACGTTTGATAGAAATAGAACTAGGGAACATAAAATCATGCTTCAGCTGTCGCACAAATGTCAAATTGACAGATAACGTAACGCTTTTTAGTTAACGCTTGCATTAATTTTACTCCTTATAAAATTTCCATGCCGGTGGCCTTAAAAAGTTTTCTCTGATTGACTATTAATATTTCCTATTCTTTCTTTTCAGCAGGTAAGTACTTTTAAAATATACGATTACATTGTAAACGTCTACCTGTCACAGAACAGCCTGCCAGACTAAAAAATATATAAAATAAAAGACTGGGAAAAGAAATTAACAAATTTATTAAGAAAAGGGAAGGGTGGAGTTGGTGAACGGGGGTGTAGGTGTAGGTGGTGTGGAGAGTTAGGGACTACAGTGGATGAAAAAAGTAAATTAAACTATGCTACCCCAAGAGGGTCTCCTGCTGGATGCTCAATTCCGTAGCGGCCCCGTAGGATAGCAGCCGGAACGGAGGTAGACCGGCAGGAACAGAAGCCAGGAACGGTGGTAGGCCGGCAGCGGCCCTGGAGGAACAGTGACTGCAGCTGTGGTAGGCCGGCAGCGGCCCCGGAGGAACAGTGACTGCAGCTGTGATAGGCCAGCAGCGGCCCCGGAGGAACAGTGACTGCAGCTGTGATAGGCCGGCAGCGGCCCTGAAGGAACAGTGACTGCAGCTGTGGTAGGCCGGCAGCGGCCCTGGAGGAACTGTGACTGCAGCTGTGGTAGGCCGGCAGCGGCCCTGGAGGAACTGCAGCCGGAGCGGTGGTAGGCCGGCAGCGGTCCTAGTAGGAACAGCAGCCGGTACGTCCTAGTAGGAACAGCAGCCGGTACGGTGGTCGGTCGGCAGCAGCCCAGAAGCAACAGCAGCACCCGATGAATTAGAGTACAGAGGTACTCGAGGTCAGACACCGTAGGAGAGGAGCAGACACCGTAATAAATATATATATGCTTTCAGCTTAGAGGCTGATTCTCCAATGACCTAACCATCGGCGATATCTATTAAGTAACCTCTGTAGAACGAATCCCTTCTTTTAAAATAAAATTTGGAATTTGGAATTTTTATATTCAAGCGGCCAGGTATTAGACCTCTTCTAAGGAGTTTATACCCGAAAATCTGACGTCATGGTCTGAAAACGGGTGCAAAGTTACTACGGCAACGATGTAAATAAACATAAAAGAAATGTCACAAAAATACATTTTTGTGAATATTTAACAATGTGTTTGGAAATATAACTAAATGTAATTAGTAATTTATAGAAAATGAAAAAGGGCATGTACTCACGTGGTACCCCTATGTCTAATACGTATATTTACAATAGAAAATGTAATTGAAGGTGAGCCATACAAACGAAAAACTCAAAGAAAAACCAGAAAATAATAAGTACTAATCCTGTAACTAATACAATAACTTCTTATAGGAATAAGCTTTCCTACGAAAGCATAGAAGGGTCAATTTTCAAAGAATTATGACATAATGAAGGTCAGAGAAAATGTTAATGAAAAACTCAAAGATCAATAACAACGGAAAGAGAAGAAGAAGGTGGATTATCAACCTATTATACTGTTAGTACCAATATTATAAGTGAACACAAAGTAGATATATAAATATTGATACGAATATTATAGTTAATATTACATATTCCACTATTGATAGAAATATTAATACTACATTTTTCCCCACGTTCCAAAGAAAAAAAAAATGAAGAATATTACTAATAAGATTTAATTTTTTTTTTTTTTCCAATAGGTCCGTAAAGACTCAACCTAGCCTATCATTCATCACTAACACTTCTCACATACTTCAAATTCATGCTAATTTCATATACATACTACTTTCATACTATAAGGGTGGAGTTCACATTCAATGACTGCCACTCTATAGGTTGGACTTAAAAATGATTATAAGGCTTATTTAGAAAGAGTAATCATCCGCTCTTATATGGAAAAATTAATCTATAAAAGCATTATATCTATATATATGTATATTAGAATTGATAGTATGGCTTTTTTTTGAGGAGTTATCAACCGCTCCTATTAGATTAAGAGATAATATACATATATATATATATATAGTAAGTAAAGTCCCTAGTCACGAGACTGAAGCGATCTTGTAGAGATCAAAGTAAGCTTAGTGCTGCAGAGCACAAGGCTAAAGAACACTGATCTTGTAGAGATCAAAGTAAGCTTAGTGCGGTAGAGCACAAGGCTAAAGAACACTGATATTGTAGTGTTCAGAAGTTAAAAAATTCTAAAAAATATTTTTCATTTCAGGTATGAAAAATGTAGTAAATATTACTATGAAGACTAAGAAAGAGGGTAACAGTTGAAATTACGAACTAAGTAAGAAATAGATACGACATATGAAGACAAGATAATAAAATAAAGTACTAGCTACAATATGTTTAAACAAAATATGCTAAATAATATATTTAAGATAACTTATAATACATTAATATTTTATACTTTAAAGTCTTTAATATGCCATTTGCCTCTCGAACCATTAGGATCCTCAAGAATATAGACCAAAGGTGACAGTTTTTCAACAATTTTACATTTTATATATTTATAGTGCCAAGTCAATTCTCTCTAATCGAAAGTATAAATGATTCAAATAAGTTTGAATCAGTCTTAGGTATTTATTTAGTCCTTCTAAAAATTTTTTAATTTTTAGATCTAAATATTTTAAGGTAACCTCAATCTGACGTAGATCTTCTTCAATAGGTATTGGAGAAGTTATAATATTCTCTGAAGGAATTGCCTCAGCAAGTCGAATGACTTGAGCTCTTAAAGAAATAACTGTAGTAGCAGGTTCCGCAAGTCTGATCTTCGCTTCATACTCAAGTTCAACTTTATTGAGCAACTCAAATTTAATAATTCTAGCCATATTTAAAGTTTCAAAATAAAATCATCAATCAAGAGAGCAAATCGCAATTAAAATTCAAGAAATAAGTTCAAGTTTAAAATTAAAACAATAAATCAATATTTATTATTAAAGTAATGAGGACTAGCTAAGTATATTCAAATTATCTATTAGATAATTAAACTAAGACTACGTTTAATAAAATTAATATATTTAGTTTTAAAAGAGAAAAATAATATTCAACTATTCTATAACTAATGAATAAAAGAAATTATTTATAATGAAGTGTAATAATAAGTCAAAAGGGAATAATGTCACAAAAGTTGAAAAATTATAAAGATAAACCCATAGGCTTGAACACAATGAGAAATATCACTACCAAATGTTCATGAGTTAACACTACTAGAAGTGTCTTAATAGAATATCGCAGAGTTAGTCACTACAAGAAGTGACTTAATAGAATTTCGAATAGTTAGTCACTACAAGCAGTGTCTTAATAGAATTTAGAAAAATTAACAAAAAATATTTGTACCATTTGGTACTTAAATACCAGAGGACATATCACAGGCTATCAGATAAACTATTGGAGAACGGAATTAAACACTAGAAGAAGTGTAGTTTTAGAATTTAGAGGATTATGTATACCAATAGTACATTGGTGTGAAAAATAAACAAGAAGCTCAGGGAGTCAAGGGAGTCGATTCTATAGTTGGGCGCCAATTTGTCACAGAACAGCCTGCCAGACTAAAAAATATATAAAATAAAAGACTGGGAAAAGAAATTAACAAATTTATTAAGAAAAGGGAAGGGTGGAGTTGGTGAACGGGGGTGTAGGTGTAGGTGGTGTGGAGAGTTAGGGACTACAGTGGATGAAAAAAGTAAATTAAACTATGCTACCCCAAGAGGGTCTCCTGCTGGATGCTCAATTCCGTAGCGGCCCCGTAGGATAGCAGCCGGAACGGAGGTAGACCGGCAGGAACAGAAGCCAGGAACGGTGGTAGGCCGGCAGCGGCCCTGGAGGAACAGTGACTGCAGCTGTGGTAGGCCGGCAGCGGCCCCGGAGGAACAGTGACTGCAGCTGTGATAGGCCAGCAGCGGCCCCGGAGGAACAGTGACTGCAGCTGTGATAGGCCGGCAGCGGCCCTGAAGGAACAGTGACTGCAGCTGTGGTAGGCCGGCAGCGGCCCTGGAGGAACTGTGACTGCAGCTGTGGTAGGCCGGCAGCGGCCCTGGAGGAACTGCAGCCGGAGCGGTGGTAGGCCGGCAGCGGTCCTAGTAGGAACAGCAGCCGGTACGTCCTAGTAGGAACAGCAGCCGGTACGGTGGTCGGTCGGCAGCAGCCCAGAAGCAACAGCAGCACCCGATGAATTAGAGTACAGAGGTACTCGAGGTCAGACACCGTAGGAGAGGAGCAGACACCGTAATAAATATATATATGCTTTCAGCTTAGAGGCTGATTCTCCAATGACCTAACCATCGGCGATATCTATTAAGTAACCTCTGTAGAACGAATCCCTTCTTTTAAAATAAAATTTGGAATTTGGAATTTTTATATTCAAGCGGCCAGGTATTAGACCTCTTCTAAGGAGTTTATACCCGAAAATCTGACGTCATGGTCTGAAAACGGGTGCAAAGTTACTACGGCAACGATGTAAATAAACATAAAAGAAATGTCACAAAAATACATTTTTGTGAATATTTAACAATGTGTTTGGAAATATAACTAAATGTAATTAGTAATTTATAGAAAATGAAAAAGGGCATGTACTCACGTGGTACCCCTATGTCTAATACGTATATTTACAATAGAAAATGTAATTGAAGGTGAGCCATACAAACGAAAAACTCAAAGAAAAACCAGAAAATAATAAGTACTAATCCTGTAACTAATACAATAACTTCTTATAGGAATAAGCTTTCCTACGAAAGCATAGAAGGGTCAATTTTCAAAGAATTATGACATAATGAAGGTCAGAGAAAATGTTAATGAAAAACTCAAAGATCAATAACAACGGAAAGAGAAGAAGAAGGTGGATTATCAACCTATTATACTGTTAGTACCAATATTATAAGTGAACACAAAGTAGATATATAAATATTGATACGAATATTATAGTTAATATTACATATTCCACTATTGATAGAAATATTAATACTACATACCCTGAAGACTTATTCTAAATATATTGATTTAAGAATTATTTAAATCGAATAACCATGGAGGGTAGTGTCTAAACTTCTACACTTAAACTTTAAGCTTCGCTAAAAGGTTTGAATTTTTATTGAATATTAGCTGAACTCGGCCACGCTTCATTGCGGCCCATACGGCGCGGGCGGCCGGCGTGCGCATGGGACGCGCCGTACTGGACACTGCTTATATATAATACTATTTATCGTAGGGTGATGTTATATAGCCTATAGCCTTCCTCGATAAATGGACTATTCAAAACAAAAAGAATTTTTCAATTCGAACCAGTAGTTCCTGAGATTAGTGCGTTCAAACAAACAAACAAATTCTTCAGCTTTATAATATTAGTATAGATAAAAACAAAAGTTTTAGCGAAAATATAAAAACCTGTCATATAACATTTGAAAAGAAATGTACACCCGGTAGCGATTGAGTTTGAAAGTGGAATAAATTTACGTAATAATTACATTCGACATTAAAATGAGCGGCCTTCGCGATTGCTCTTATAGGTGCTCTGTAAATGATCTCAATCCGGTTTGCCTCGTCTACAGTACACGATCAAAACAGTCAAAAGGCTGCCAACGCCCATTTAATTTTATGATGTCCACATAGGTTTTAAACACCTTTAGGTAAGTGTGTGAACCTTTATGTGAGTACCTATTGGTTGTTGCAAATTTCTCAATTAAAGTATAATTATAAAGGGAAGGCATTATGGGATGAAAATGTGTCAACGTGGACATTTTTTTAAATATGTTAAGGTCGACAGACAGGCTGACAGTCCACTTGATGGTAGGTGGCTACCGTCGCCTATAACACAAGCAACGCCAAAGGTGCTGCAAGTGCTCTGCCGACTACAGTAGGATTAAGGATAAGTGATTGGGGAAGGGCTCTGGCATCAATTATTCACTCACCGAAACACAGCACCATAAGTGCTGTTACTTCACGGTGATCTTCTGTAAGGGGTTGGTTGGGGATCTACCTCCAAGTGGTTCACCCTCGGCAAAATCGCTACCTCAATTGTTGGCGGCGGCGTTTGAAGATCCCTAAAAGCGTTGTGTTAGGCTCGTTCCATACGCAAGGTTAGCGACTACCCTTCCGTCGGAGTCCAGAGCCAAGCGATTTTTTTCGTGTTCCGTTGGCGAACGATTACCATTGCCATTGGGGAAGAGTGTGTGTGGGGGGGGGAGACAGTTGCGTAGCCTGGGACTAGTTTTGTGACTGGTGGACGACATTGTATCGGGCAACTCATTCTGGAGGCTAGCGGGAATCCTCTAGCCGTAGGCTGAGCGCCGGTAGTAGGGGGCCAAATTAGCCATGTGTGAAAGGCTGTTCCACACAACGCGCGAAAAATCTCGAAACTGGAACGGTTGTGCGACTGGAAGGGACGACCCGGTGGCCATTTCGGGCGGGTTAGGGGGTCCCCGCAGGCTCCAAATGAGTTCCCCAATGCACAGTTTAGCCCATTAGTTCCTCATTCAGATCCAGACCAGAGCCAACTTTGAAAAATACATTTCCAAAGTTGACCTACCTGGGAATCGAAACCGGGAATCCTAGAACAGAGTGTTAAGGCAAGCACCCCAACCACTCATCCAACGGGCTCGTCGATTTTGCATAAACTTTATCAGCGATACAGGAAAGCACATGGAGTATCTTTCATTCCGAGAAAAGTATTGTTCCCGAGGGATCACCTAATAATATTAAAAAAAAAAACAAAAAGCGTCGTCAACAGTCATACAATGTAAAAAAATATTTTTTCTTTGTACAATTTTATTTTTAAAGAAGTCTAATTACATAGTTTTGTTTTATTTATGTAATCAATGTAAAGGTGTGAATAACAAATATTCAGATTAAACGAGATCACATAATTAATTTCTTCCTTATAAATTAATTATTGCTCAAATATTTTTGTCAGGTGTTGATTTTTTATTTTCCAACGTTTAATGAAAAAGGGTCCAGATGAAGTTGCGGGCAAAAGCTAGTTTATTATAATCTATTATACTGACCTTTATTACGTACCTTATAAGTATTACAAGTATTAAGGCGAGCGCCTAATTTGACTTCTTAGAGTAAAATTGTAACTTAGATAAAAATACAGAGCATAATAAACTATATTTAAAAAAGTTTGTATCGGACGGATTTATACAAAAAAATATATTTTCTGAAAAAAAAAATATAGTAAATTACTACAGCTTTCTCGTCACAGTACTAAAAATTTAACTAAAGTTCTGTACTAAAGTTTTAATCGGCTAATTTTATATTTTATTTTCATATTTTACACAATATTTAATAAAAACCTTCCAGTTTTAAATCTGTTCGGTTATCTCCGAGAAGTTACAAAAATTTGTTATGCAATATTGCACCTTAATTCAAAGGTTATTAGGTTGCGTTCATTTTGATAAAAATTGTGTTCGGTCTGATGTTAGTCCTTGTCTTAATAGTGACAGGCACACTGCGTTCTGGAGTTACAAACTGAGCAGCTCGTCTGATGGCAATAATCACCTAATAAGAATAAGGATGTCCAATTGCATTTTTAAATATTATTATTTTCAAAATATCTTTGATTGTTGCAACATGCACACACATGCGGCTGAAATATTCAACCGCATGTGGTACCTTTAAAAGATAAAAATTCCTTAGCTAAGAAATTCGCGTTCGATAAATTCATCGCCCCCATCCCTTGCAGACTAATATGCCTACTCAGATTTTGCGCGTATAGCTCCCCCGGGTTTAAATCACGATTGTACCTTTGAACATTCGGATCACATGTGGATTACAGATAGATTAGATTGATGAGGGGTAAATAGGGTGCTTGTCTTAAACGCTCTCTCTCAGGGGTGCCGAGTTCGTTTCCCGGCGGGGTTAACTATATATATATGGCGTTTATTGTGTTATAGGCGACGGTAGCCAAGTACCATCAAGTGAACTGTCAGTTTGTCTTATGACCTTATAATATATAAAGACTTCATGAATGGGTCGCTTTAACGGTAAAGGTAAACATTGCGAGGAAACTGTAAGAACTAGTTTAGTCGGAGATATATGCATGTGCAGTCACGCCAATGTAGCATGATGGACTATTTACCAACGTAGTGAGCAAAAATCTATCCCTACGCATGCACAAAAGTCGTACGATTAATCGCAGTGAATGCCCTTGAAAAAGAAGATTGAAGAGGGATGCCGTGTGCCGTAATTGTTACTTTATGAGCTTTTAAAAATAAGTAGATTAAGTTATTATGATAAAGTTATCCCCTCAGACCAAATAAGATCTAAAGACAGAATTTTGCGGACAACATAGTGAAGCCGGTTTTACAAACATGTGTGCGTAGGCCGGTGTTGCCATAATAATTCTAAGTACTCCAATATTCGTCGGTCAAATGAAATTATTGGATAATATTTTTTTGTGTATTTATATAAAAACCTTTTTGTTGGATGTATTTCTTATAAGATAACCTTTTACCTTTTACCTAACGAACGAACAAACAAACAAGCAAACAAATAAATTAATAAATAAATAAAAAAGAAATTATCACAGTAATATAATTAAAAATAAAATAAATTAGGGTAATTATAACACTTAATAAAGGCAAAACTATGTTGAAGTTTTGTTTTCCAAGCATAATTTTAATTTTTAATTATTTTATTGAAAATATTGGTTTCCAAATTTACTTACATGTAAAGTGTAATTAAATCCTGTTTTTCAATTTTTGAAAATCTATTTTTATTCCCTTTCTCTACGCAATTCCGCATTTTCACGTGTAAATATTTTAATAAGGTGAGGCGTAGTTTTACCGGCTTCACTCTGCCGTCCACAGGGGTCTATCTCTAGTTCTTATTTTATCTGAGCGTATCCCTAAAAACGTCCGGATAATATACAATTTTCATTGCAATTTGTTAAAGCTCGCGAATTTCTTTCGCAACGTAAGTAATGATCGTGATTTGTTTATCGTAAAAGGAGCATTATTTTCTTTTAAACTGGTTTAGATGGTGCGGCGCTTTATTTTTTCTTTTATTGTTGCCTTTTCTAAACACCCGATAATATATTTAAACAACCACTTTGATCTACGTTACCTACTACAATAAAATTAAAAAAGCATTAATAAAGCTGATTAAAAGAGCATAGAGAGGAAGTAGTGGAAAAAACTATTTCCTCTCTATGCTCGTACATAGAGAGGAAGTGCATATCGTGCGGCATATTTTAGGTAGTGTCCAATTAATTTATCCCTTTTATTTATTGCTTGAATTTTTTAAATATTAACCTAACAATTTCTTTAGCACAGGCCGAGCTCAGATCATTTATATGAATCGCTCCCAATCTGAGATATACTCAATATTTTTAGCCTAAAATCGTGTGCTGAAACTGAAACTAACGAGTCAATGTAATCCAAAAGTATTTACTCTAAGTATTATAGGTATTACTAAGTATTGTAGGTAATTTCGCATTTTGTTTTCTTTTTTTTTGTTTATGTTAAGATCGGCAGAAAGGCTGACGGTCCAATTGATGGTAGGTGGCTACCGTCGCCTATAACACAAGCAACGCCAAAGCTGATAAGGGATTGGAAAGTGTGAGGGAAATGGGCTCTGGCATCCCTTACTCACTCGCCGAAACACAACAGCACAAGTGCTGTTATTTCGCGGTGGTCTTCTGTAAGGGGGTAGTTACTGCCGCCAGACGGGACGCCCAAATGACCACTACTTTCCAGCTCCAGGTTAGAGCCAAATTTCACCAAGAGTCGAAAAAGTTAGAAGACGGTAAGGGGTCCCGGTCGTGCATTGCCTACCAAATTTGAAAGAGGTTTATCTTATAGGTTACATTAGAAGTCCTATTATTCTAATATAACCTATAAGATAAACAAAAATGTCGAAAGCTGGCTTCTACCTACTTTTTACGTAATGATTTAATTATAATGTTATTGTATCGATTTTGGTATTCCCCTTTACTAATCTTTTGATTCGCTGTCGGAGCAAAATGTTGTGTATGACCATTCCGTTTTATTTTATCTGTAGTTGTATTCTGTTTTTCTTCGTGATTGCTTACTACTATATATCGGAGCCACGAATGAGCCTGTTACTAGCACAGTATTTTCCTCTTAGAAATGGATACTGGAAGAACTTGCGGATGAATCAATTGGTGTTTCTTTATATTTATTTGTTAGCTAAAATTTTCTAAACATAAGTAGGTATTAGATGACAACTTTGTGTAATAGGTAAATGCAATCGCATTTAATACCCGATGAATCTAATTTCTTTTAAAATGCATGTTTTCGTAGAAAACTAGAATAACTAAAACTAGTTCAAAGAAAAACTATTTTTCTGATGTGCGGTTAGGTCTGATGTGCCCTTTGTCATGCTTAGTATTAATATGTAATTTTAAATTTAACTACAGGTACATCAATACACTTAGGTAAATAAAGTAAGATTTTTATCAAAGACGTTAAAATTAATTATTTGATCAATGTAAGAAGGAAATAGTAATCCAACAAATTACGTCCTTGATACGTCTACATATTATTTTGTGTCGCGTAATTAAATTCCGCTCTAATTGTTTTGCCTCTGAATAGTCTAATAAAAATAAATTATCATGGAAGTAAGCAAATAAAATATCAGATTTTTGTGTATTACTAATTGCACTTACACATTTTTCCTTTTCTGTCTATTTTATAACAATTAGGTAAATTTTGTGATATCTAGATAACTATGGATCAACTCTGCTTGGAAGTGAGTTACTTTATGGTTTTAACTCAAAAAAGATGATTGAAAATTACATAAGAAGACAATGATTGTGATATTATACCTAAAGGAAATACTTTATAAATTTCTTTTGTTCTTTTGATAAATAATGTGAGAAATGGTATTTACATTACGTAAATTGAGTGTAGGAAACGTATAGGTATGAAGATAAAACTGTTGCTTGATCTTTTACAACAATGGGAAGGTCCACTAAGCTTTCAAGGTTTGTGTGCCTTATGCTTAAAGCTGGACGTAAACGGAACAAACGAAATCGAAAGGCTATCTCTGAGTCAGAAGCGTAGGTTATGAGTGTGTATACAATATGCTTGCTTACTTACCTTGACAATGAAAGTGAATTGGACAGTGATCGTAGTCTAGTCGTATAAAAACCGAAGCACTTCTTAGCGAAATTATTCAGTTGCCAACTTTAGAAGCATCAACATGTACGCCAAGGTGTGTCCTAAAACAACGCTTTGTCTCTATACATTTCTTACAACATTACAATAGAAATACTAATAGAATTTTATTTTTCAGCTGATAGTCGCTCTGTGCATTGTGGGCGTCGCCCATGCTGGTGGCCTTTTGGGTGCTGCTCCTTTAGCCTACAGCGCTCATGCTGTCGCCGCTCCTGCAGTGGTCACTAAGACCATTACCCCGGCGGTGTCTTCTGTATCATCGTACTCAACACACACTTCCCACGGCTCCCCCATCGCCACCTACGCCGCTGCTCCAGTAGTCGCCAAGGCCGCCATCGCCGCTCCTGCTGTAGCGACATACGCTGCCGCCCCAGCGATTGCTACCTACGCTGCTGCCCCCGTGGTTACCAAGACCATTGCTCCAGCAGTTACTTCCTACTCCTCTTACTCCACCCACACTGCTCACGGTTCTCCAGTAGCGACTTACGCAGCTGCCCCCGTTGCGACCTACGCCGCTGCTCCGGTTGCCACCTACGCCGCCGCACCTGCCATCTCTGCCTACGCCGCTCCGGTCGTAGCCAAAACCATTGCTGCCGCCCCTGCTGTATCTTCAGTGTCCTCTTACTCGACTCACACCGCTCACGGTGCCCCAGTCGCGACTTACGCCGCTGCCCCAGTTGTGGCCAAGGCGTACGCCGCTCCCGCCTTCTCCACTTACGCCGCTGCTCCCGTCGCGACTTACGCCGCTGCCCCCGTCGTGGCTAAGACTTACGCCGCTCCCGCAGTCGCTACATACGCCGCTGCACCCGTCCTGAAATCAGCCGTCGCCTACTCCGCTGCCCCAGCAGTCTACAGTGGACACGGTGCCAGTTATGGTTGGTGAACTGAATCTACCCTAAATTAATTGTAAATAGATCAATGAAAGAATTAAACGACGTCTAATACGAAAGAAATTGAGTGATTTTATTTGTGTACATATATATCTATATATTTTTTTTATTCACGACAAAATATTTTGAAAACGCAAATTACTGTCAAATTATTTTAATCGTCTTGTATTCGCTCCTAGTTTTATAAACCATATTCTATTTTTAAGAATTAAACTAAATGTATGAAAGTATTTCATCATCTCAGTCGTAGTACACCAGTGTTGAACATAGGCCGGTCCATAATTTTTAGTAAGGCCAGTCAGAAGCAGCCTGGATCCAGCGTCGACCCGTGGCTTTTATTATTAGGTCATCAAACAACCTTAATTTCAGAAATTAAGCTAGGAATTTAATTACAGCAAATTTCAATTATAACTAAGGTTTAAATTATTTTTGCATTTGAATTTCTTATATATATAACAAATCACTGTGAAGGTTAACTCTGAAAGAGTCAACATTAAACCTGATTGTATTCTAACAATATTTTATTAGTTATTGTATTTCAAAAAATGATAAAAATCATTGTTTGTCCTTTTTGTAATAATTTTTTGTTCTTTTCTTAATAGTAGCTTGTAGTAATTTACAACAAAACGTGAATGATTCTATAACATTTATTGTTGATATCACATAATTCTTAAACTCCCTATAATGTAGGTCACCTACATTTTTGGAATGTTGTATAAAATATACGGCTTATAGTAACACAATAGAGCTTCAATTGTTCTAGCTGCAAAATATACAAAAGAAGTGCTCTGTGGCTTTACAGCAAAAAGAAAAGAGTTTGGGACAATTTTTTTCGACTGCAACGTTATTGGCATATCGTACTTTAGCCAGATGCGGGCAACCGAAATTTATACGGCTAAAAGGACTTTTAGACTCTTAATATTTTTTTAAAAGCTCTCGTTTTCCGTTTTTCTACTTAACAGGCAACCAATCTTCAAAAGGGATTTCTATTTTAGTAGCATTTCAGTATACGATATTAACATGACCTAGAATATATATGACTGTATTTATAAATGTATTGTAAAGCTAATAGCCATAGCCATGTCGATTGGTGCGCAACTATATAAAGTGTCAAATGGCACTTTTTTGTATAATGACACATTTTGACCTTAGCAGATATTTGTATAAAGTCTAGCTTTCTATAAAGTCTAGCTTATAATTGAGCTTCCCATTTTTAAGTTTTGCATTAAGAAGAAGGCACAATTTTAATTAGGTAATAATAATTTTGAGTTTCAACTTTAGCATCAATGAATTAAGCACGTATTTCAGCGTTACCGAAACTTTAACACTTTAAGTATCACTTGCTCTAACATGCGAAGTAATTACGTAATTCCATTAATTAAAAAATTACTTAACATCTTAATGCTCTCTTCATATATTAATTAGCATTCAATATCTCTTAAAAATATCAATATTTTTACATAATTATTTATGTGTAGTTCCCGAAATTAAAACATTCCTCAATCTCACTGGAATTTACTTATTAAATTACCTTTACTTTAAGTAGGCAAGGAAATAGAGGACAATATTATTATCGAATTAAAAATATTCTGTTTATATCTAAAGTAAAAGAAGAATCACTTTTACAAATAATAAATAAGAACACGCAGGATAATGCGGATGTCTTAATTTAAATGTGATGGTCATTTTAAGAGCTCACTTGAAATAAACAATTAACTTACTCGGCCGTTTTCGTATCTGAATATTTCAAGGCTTTTTGAGATCATTAACCCACTTTTAGTTGACTGAAAATAATTCGTAGAAAATTTGTTTATATTTAAAGTAAAATATACATTTTGTTATGCTTATACATAAACGTATAATCTAATTTAGATCTGAGACAGATTTTTAATTTTTAAAAATTAATTGTCTAATGCCGACATGATACCTTTTGACGTCGCTAGAACAAAATTGTAATAAATGCTGAAAAATGGGTTATTATGAAAACCTACCTCGATTTATAATTTGCCAAAAAGAGATAACAATGAAAGTGTCTGTCTCAGTTGAACACTGAACGCCATTCTAAACGTATAAAAACCGAGGTACTTCTTGTCGAAATTATTCATTTGCAAATAGTAACAGCAATATGTACGCCAAGGTTTGTTGAAATTTCTATATTAAACGTGTAATAATTTTTAGACTCTTATATTAAAAAAGTATTTGTTTTGTTACAGTTTGTTGTAGCTTTCTGTGCTGTTGGTGTCGTCAGTGCTGGTAGACTTCTGGAAGCCGCTTCCATAGCTTACAGCGGGTCGGCTGTGGTTACAAAAACAACCGCGCCAGCAGTTTCGTCTTATTCATCTTACTCTACTCATCATTTCAATGGCACGCCGATTGCTTCATATAATGTTCCTCCTATAGCTGTTAAGTCTGCTATCACATCTCCTGCTGTAGCTGCATATGCCGCTGCACCCGCCATATCCGCGTATGCTGCACCTGTAACATCTTTCTCTTACTCTACTGCTGTTGAGCAAGCCAATCCCACGGCAATGAATACTTTTGGTCCTATTGTTGCTAAGGCTGATCCCCTACCATCTTACGCAACTATCAAAGCCAAGACAATCACGGCTCCTACGGTATCTTCAGTCCCATCATACTCAAGTTATACCGAACCCGTAGCAGCTGACTCAACTGCTCCCGATATATCTGAGACTTACGTCTCCAAATCTATCAACGCAGCCGCAATTGCCACTTACGCCGCTGCTCCCGCTGTTTCGTACTCAGAGTCAGCACCCATTTTGAAATCAGCAGTTACTTATTCTGCAGGCCCTGCTGTATCCGTTTACAGTGGACACGACGCCAGTTGATAAATGAAATTGTGAATAAAAGAAAATAAGAATCAATTGAGTTTTTTTTTACTAACAGCTAAATTAAAATGAAATTTACTTAATAATCTTAAATTAAATTAAGCCTTAAATTTCATTTCACACCCTCTGTTCAGGCGATTTATCGATTGAACATATTTTATGCATATAAAAGTTTGTTGAAATGGTCACTAGATGTCGCCAGTTGTCATAATTCAGTATCTGTGTGTTGTACAACGGTTAGACGGTTTGTTTATATTTTACAATTAAAAATTGTCTGAAGTATTGAGTTATCAACCTTTTCTGTACGTGGTAAAAAAATATAAAATGTTATTATGTTATGTAAGTATGTGTGTATCATATCATATCTCGACAAATATTTACCCGTAAAGACATATAAACACCCTCGTTACATAATGAGGGTGTAAAATGAAATTTAAGGTGTTTGTGTATGTATAATACGTACTTCATTATAAGCTATTTAATCTACTAATTACCTAGGTCGTCCTAGGTGAATAGTTTTAAATAATAAGTTCTTAATTCTTGTCTTTTCAATGTCAATGCTTCACATGTGGAATCAAAGGTTTAAATATAAACAATTTTTGAAACAAATACTAAGGCACAGTATGGATTGGTTACAATAGTAGAAGGGGAATGCCCATAAAATGCCTGTAAAGAACAAAAATGACCAGTAGTTTAAAATAAATTAAATTCTATTTAAAAATAAAATAAGATTTAGATATCAAATAATGCTTAGGATATGTCTGTGTATAACTAGGGTGAAGTGTACTAAATATTTTTAGTATTTTATTTTTTCTGTAGCGTAGGTACTCAGCTCCGGAATGATTGATTTGTATCTACTCCATTCATTCTTGTCATTGATTCGTTCGCAAGACTAGTCTAGGTATCAATTCATTTTTCCTTTCTCGTTATGAGAAGAAATAAATAAATCAAAAGCTGCCCACTGCGATTTCCTCAATTTGTACGTCATATTATATATATGTTTTTTTAAAGATAATAAGAAGCAAGAAAATTGTATTAATAATATGGCTGTTTGGCCTGAATTACCTTTATCTTTCTTTCGGAAACGATAATACATAATTAAAAATGAAACATTTATTTAATTATTCCAAATTAAACCCGAAACAGGTAACGTTTTATATTTTACGACGACTGCGGTTTTCTTTCAGATTTTGTTTCGCCTCTGAACCCCCAAAAGGCCGTCGATACTATTCTAACATAACCTTAGCAAATATGTGAAAAACTATTTTTTTTTAATGTAAAGCTTGTCAGACAGGGTGGTGGTCCACTTAATGGTGGCTACAGTCGCCTAATATAACACAAGCAACGCCACTGATGCTGCAAGTGCGCTACCGATCATAGTATGATTAGGTAAGCATAAGGGATACCATAGGGGAAGGGATAGTGAAATGGGCTCTGGCATCCCTTTCTCACTCACCGATACACAGATGCTATTATTTCATGATGATCTGTAAGGAGGTGGTTACTACCGCGAGACGGGCTCCCCAAATCACTGCGATGCAGTGTGCCTTGCTTGCCACTACTTCCCAAATTCAGATCAGGGCCAAATTTGAAATGTTCATTTCCAATGTTGGCTTTGTCGCGAATTGAACCCGGAAACCCGGAGACAAAGCGTTAAGTCAAGCCCCTTAACTAATCGACCAAAGGGTTCGTTTTGCGATACAATTAGATGAGTAATTAATTTTTTTTCATCACAGACTTTTTTGTATGGCTGATTGGCATTCCCCTTTTAATTATTTTATTTCAAAATGATCCTTATTAAGAAAGAAAGAAAGAAAGACTTCTATTCACTGCACGAAAGACACATTACATACAAGCGCGACAAAAAATTAATAAAAAAGCGTGTGTGTCTTCGCGGCAGCGAATCGGATAATGGCTCAGCTCAGCATTGTGCTGAAGTGTTAGACAAACACCTAGAGCGTGTATGTTTATACATACATATATTAAGAGAATCGTTAAGTGTAGGGTATCATAATTAACGAGGACAGGCTTTCCCAATTCTTACCAAAAGTTGGGTTACAATTTAGGACGTTCCAGTACCTAACTATGCAAGTCGAAAGAGATCAGCAATGTTTTACTTAAAAACTATTAATCAATATATGTACAAATATTTTCTAATTTGGAATTTATTTACTTAGGTAAAATACTAATTTAGGATTGGCCATTTTATACCAATCTTAATTAAGATAGCATTATATGAAACAATAAGCAAGGTACTGCTAAATAAAATTATTATAAATTAAGTGTTACCATTTTAGTAATGTCACTGAGAAAAGGGGATTATTGACATCGTGGTTATTGATTGATTCCAGCGCTTGACGGTGTGTGTTGACATTGCTGTCCCGCATGACGGAAACCTCTTGAAAGCCGAAAAAGAAAAACTTACTAAGTACCTAGATAAACTTGGCTCACGAGGTGACCGCCATGTGGGATATCGATTCGAATTGTTTTCTGCAAATTATATACCTATGAAAACCTTCTTTGTTTAAAGTTATTTTAAATGGTGAAAACCGCATCAAAATCCATTGAGCGGTTTAGGAGGAGTTAGCATATAATATATAGACGGATAGAGTAAAGACAGGCAGCGAATTCAATTTATACCTACTATAAACTATAATATGTAACGATTTCTTTGCTATAGGTAATTTCTACATAAGCTGTGTTAGCTGAATATTTTGCAAATATACAAATAAATACAAGAAACAAATGTAAAAAATAAATATAAGAAATTGCATCATAAGTTCTAAACTTTCGATGCTACCGTATTGAAATGGCTCGTAATAACAGGTTCCGTAATAAGTGGCCTCCTAAACTCATTCGGTGTTCGATGGAAGTAGGATCGGCAGACAGGCTGGCGGTCTACTGCAAACTGCTGCAAGTGCGCTGCCGACGACAGTAGAATTAAGGATAAGGGATTAGGAGGGGATAGGGAAATGGGCTCTGGCATCTCTTACTCACTCACTGAAACACAACAGTACTCATGCTGTAATTAAACGGTGGTCTTCTGTAAGATGTGGTTACTGCCACCAGACGGACGGTAAATGACTGCGAAAAAACTCATTATATCAGCAGTAAAAGTACGAAACGTTTATCTAATTTTCTGTTCTTAACTAGAAAATTGTCGATATTATGGATTGTTTTTTATTTATTTATTTTATTCTCAACAAAAACCCTACAGCAATACAGCAGAAATAATATACAAAACAGACATCACCAAGCACATTGCCACTTACAGGGCTTCATTATGTACCCAAATTAAGTTGAAAATTAAGGTGAAAAGCGAATTGATTTTAGACGATAGGGAAAAGGATCTAGGCAAGGAGTTAGGATGTGTGTGTGTGTGTATGCGTGTGCGCGTGAGTGATTATTTGTCCTTCAGAGTATTCACGACACTGTGCTTGAAGGACGCTCAAGCATGCCGATGCTTGTATGCCGAATTTTTTTAATCTCGCCTATTATAAATTCCAAATCAATAAATTATTATGGTAAAATAAATAAACCTTATTAAAAAACTTGTACTTATCAAGTGTGTTTGTGAAATTCACATGTCATTGCTGCCGAAGTTTAAAATGATCCGATATTAATTACTTTCATTGGACGCTCTGGGTGGAGCTTCACCCTGACATTGTTACACTTCCAAGAGTGACACGGCTGTACCTTGTACAAGTTTGTAGACAGTCACCGTGTACTGCTTTAAGTCTGACCCAAAAGAATGGTATTTCAATATCAGAGGTGCAAAATGTGTATAGGCGAAACAGCGGTGAGGATCCGATACAGGTTTAACAACGTTGCTATAAAAGTGATTGCGAATGTTCTTGAAATTACTCTGTGTTCAAAATACATACAAGCAACATGTTCACCAAGGTAAAGATAAAAATTAAATTAATATTAAAGTGCAGTTAATATTATTATTAAAAAAAACGGTTCTGCAACTCAGAAAATTAATGAATTTTCAGAATATTTTTTCAAGTCTATTTTTTTATTTTATAGAACTATAACAATACCATTGATATTTAACCCATTTTTTTGGGAATGAATATTAAATAAAACATTAATTTTTTTTTCCATTACACGCAAATCTTTTTAAATCGTTCATTTTTTAGGTTACAGAACTATCTTATTTTTTAGAATATTGTTACAGAACTATCTTTTTGAATAAATTATCTAAGTACAGATAAAAAACAATTTTAGATCACATAAAGTTGGTGAAAATAAATGTACATAACCAAATTATTTTTTAATTTAAATTTTCAGTTGGCTGTTCTCTTCTGCGCTGTTGGCATTGCCGCAGCCGGCAATCTCCTTCATGCCGCTCCAGCTGTAGCTTACGGTGCACCTGCCGTGTCTTCTATCTCATACTCAACACACACAGCTCATGCAGCCCCAGTCGCCACGTACGCCGCCTCTCCGGTCGCCACATATGCTGCCTCTCCAGTTGCTACATACGCGTCCGCCCCTGTTGTAGCCAAGTCAATTGCTCCGGCTGTGTCCTACCAGTCAATCTCAACTCATTCCGCTCCTATAAGTTATGCTTCAGCACCTCTAGTTACTAAGACCATTGCTGCTCCGGCTGTTGCTACATATGCCGCTGCTCCAGTTGTGGCTAAATCTATCGCGCCAGCAGTGTCCTACCAGACAATCTCAACTCATTCAGCTCCGTTAGCTTACGCTGCGGCTCCCGCTGTTGCTTCATACGCCGCAGCACCCGTTGTAGCTAAGACTTACGCCGCTCCCGCGTACTCCACATACGCCGCCGGCCCCGCTGTAGCGACATACTCTGCGGCTCCTGTTGTTGCTAAGGCCGTCGGACCTGCCGTGTCGTACTCTTCCTACGCAACTCACGCCGCACCCGTCGCTACCTATGCCGCCAGCCCTCTGTATGCTAAGACTCTTGCCGCTCCGGTAGCCACTTACACCGCTGCTGCCCCAGCATACTCCACCTACGCTGCCGCGCCTGTTCTCAAATCCGCCGTCACCTACTCCGCCGCGCCCGCTGTATCTCACGTCTCTTACTCTGGTCTTGGCGCTAGCTACGGCTGGTAAATAAGAAAAATAATTTAACTGTAAAACTGACTAGTCCTGTACCTTATTATTTACCTGTGTAGATTTGTTAATACCGAATTACTATGTAAATAAACGAATACAACATTATTATTATTATTATTATTATTATTATTATTATTATTATTAAATCAGGGTAGCGCTTGACCACTATCACCTGATGTGAGGTGTAGATGTGGCCGAAGGTGGACCACGCTTACCCAGTAAATGCCCATTTACCCTGGTTTTGAAGACCCCGAGGTTGTAGTTCTGTGGGAACACAGATGCAGGCAATGAGTTTTTATGTTTTTTTATTTTTATGTTTTTATCTATTGTAACTTTTATCAGCAAATTTTATCATGTGTTTTTATTATGATAATTTATTAAATTTCGTCTAAATTCACTGAAATAAAGTCATTCCTGCGAACATATTTATGAAATTTGTGTAAGCAGGACATCTATTGTATGCAAAGTTTCATCTTAACCTGAAAAACTGGCATCTAACTCTTTATCGTCATCATCATCTTATAGACAGGGGCATCTCCCATAATTTTTTAAAAGGACTGATCTGGAGCAGCCTGGTCCAGCGTCGATCCATCGATTTTTATCGGGTTGTCTGTTTATTTTATTAGTGGACGAAAATGTAGGTAATTATTTCACAGATAATGAACTCTATTCATAGTAATGAATTTTAAAATAAAATAAATAAGGATATAATAAGGAAGGTTAATATCCTCTGCTACCCCAAAAAGTTAAAACAAATTTATAGCACAGGTGGATGGATACGAAGCGGTGGGTCGGTAACCGAGTATTAGCGGACGGCGGATGTTTTTTATAATAATTTTTTAATAGGGTAAGTCCGGTGTAGTCGGCCATAGTTTCTCTTAAACGCTTATAAAAATCCTTAGAAAATAGGTTTTTAATTAAATATTAAACAATTAATTTCGAGCAAAAATTATATTTTGAATGAGATCGCCTTTTAAAAAAATAGTTTTTTTTTTCATAATTCCGAATTAGCCAATAGCCATCTCTCCCGAGGTGTCCGGGTGGCCGTGGTATTAAAGGTAAGATAGTTTTGACAAAATTTTCAGTCTTGTTTTCTATTGTTTTCTATTGTTTCTATTGTTTTGGTTTACAGTATTGTTTTTTAACAGTATTTTCTTTAATTTCCTCCACACCCACGACAGTTATCCCTTTCGTTTAACTTTTTTCTTCTTATTCTTACTCGATAACGTTATTAATTGAACATCGTCACAAGTCCGTGCCTTCACCACAAAAAGGCCCCATTTGTAGCGACACCTAAATTTCAGAGCACTCGTCTCGAAATATTAAGGTCATTGGTCATACGTGTCATTTGGAAGAAAAGGCTTGTCTAGTTTAAAAAAAATTGGCATGTTGAACAGAGCAAACCAGTATTTCTAATTGGAGCAGCCAACGCCTTATTCTTTATAAGGCCCAAATTAGGACCCATATGGAGTACTTAATTAATGTCTACCTCAAACTTTTACCAACGCACTGTGTACCATAGACGGGAACTTCATCCGCATTACTTGGATAAGGTGCCGCTGCGAACAGTTCGAATAAGTAGAAACTTTATCCCACGGACGTGCGAACTTTGTAACATTCCCTCCTCTAAGGTGTTTCCATCTAACTGCAATATGGACTTCTTCAAGCGAGCAGTAAAAAAATTCCAGGGTCGGCAGTAAACATGTATAAGGGTGTTGCTCGTATCCTTAGGCAACGGTAGCCACCTACCATCAAGTGGACCGTCAGCCTGTCTGCTACCCTTAATAAATATTAAAAAAAAAAAATTGAAGTGAAGCCCTCTCACTACTAGGGATATTAATATAATCAGACAGAACAGTATTGGCTGTAGTAAAATTCTCCTTATAGAACACCTCCGTGAAATAACAGCACGTATGCGTTTTGTTTCGGTGAATGAGTAAGGAATGCCAGGGGCTATTCCTCTATCACTTCCTTATCACATATCTTTTATCATATCAAGGTATGCTGCGCTCTTGTAACCCCTATCTATGACTTCCCTCGTGCTAATAGGCGACGGTAGCCACTTACCATCATGTGGACTGCCAGTCTGTTTTTGAATGAAAAAAGTGAAAGATTCTGACATAAGGTAGGTGAAAATTCTAATTTCACTCGCTTCCAATCAAAATTTGCTAAATTCTCCTTAAAGATATTTTTTATCCGCATTGACGGATGAGTAATGTTGAAAAATAATTACATAATTATAAAAGTATTTAGGAGAATAAGATTTTTCTTATGTAAAGGTTGGCAGACAGGCTGACGGTCCACTTGACGGCGACGGTAGCTTTGCCGTCGCCGTCAGGATTATGTATAAGGGATTGGGAAGGGCTAGAGTAATGGGTTTTGGCATCCCTGACTGGCTCACCATAGATCCATATCTACGAGTTGTGCGCATTTATCTTTTTTTTTTCAAAGGATTTCAATACTATTTTTAATAAAGGAAAGAGAGACTTTATAGGAGAAACGAGGAAGGTTTGCGCAATAAAATTTGCAGAAATTTTTTGCGAAATTTTAGGCGGTTTGCTAGTAGTTTATAAGGGCTAGTGGGAAAAAAAGGTTTGGGTGAATTCTGTGGGCCAATGACTCCAAAACCGTCTTACCTATTTATCCCTTCGAATGTGGAGAGTTTAGTGACGGAACGTAATCTCTCAAGGTATTTCACGGTTAACTCAAGTAAGGTTGGATATCATTATGAAATCAAACGCAGAACATAAAACGAAGTCAGCCATCTGAATATTCGATAAGACTTAACATTCATTGAAGACTATACATTAATGTATATCGTAGCATATTACACGCATTTTATAAATTTCCTATCGCTATTGTTGGAAGTCTATTGTTTGGAAGATTGTATAACAGTAGCATGTTTTATAAGCTCAGCCTAAAATTGTTATATTTATAAATAAATAGTTTTATTACTGTGAAATAGTAAGGAAACAGTTATTGTTCCTCATCATGATAAAGGTCAAGAATTATAGGGTACTTACTAGCTGTGCCCGCGAACTTATTGAACTGTATTTCGTTTTTTGAAAATCCCAATGATACTTATCGCTTTTCCAGGATAAAAGGTATTCTATATGTTAATCCAGGTAATAAACTATCTGTGTACCAAATTTCATCCAAAGCCGTTTAGCCGTTTTTGCGTGATTGAGTAACAAACATCCAAACATCCAAACTTTCCTATTTATAATGAGAAATTAGGATTTAGGATTAATGTAAGCTTAAAGTTGAAGTACCTTTTAATCAAAATTATATTTTCTGACATTTAAGTTAAATAATCATAATTTCAATATGTAAATACATATAAATAAATTAATACATAAATAATACTAGTACATAAAGTTTGTAATATTACTCGTAATTAGGGCCAAAAATTTTCAATGGTGAATTATATTTGTTTTGTTTTATTTGCATTTGCTGTTTATTTTACGTTATCCAGTGAATTATTTATGCGCGTATTAAAATACGTTATATCCAACTGTATGTTTATGACATGTTTCCTTTGTGTACAGCATCAGTTAAACACGAACTTATTACACCATTAGTAAAATAGAGGCACAACTTAAAATTTGGTTTTTGAGAGAATTAGTTTAATTGAAAGAGAAGAAAATACGATAAAAGGCAAGATTTTATTTTATCTCCTTTTCCTTCCGCCACGTCAGTTCAGTGGCGACGCGACGTCTGAACTGGTAGAAATAAAGGCGTAAATCACGGTGGTCTGTCCATGCTTGGGTCTTCTAATACGATATACAAATTTCCCAAATTGGTGAGTCACTTCGAAGCTTATAATATAGAAAAGCACAGAAGCAATGTAAAAAACATGAAATTTAATTTAGAGTGGTTTATTTCATAAATATTTTGATATCGTCTTTCGCATATTTACAACTGTTTAAATAAATTTATGATATGTATTAAATTATATTAACAATCGATTTGGTAGTTTACCAGCCGTAGCTAGCGCCGAGACCAGAGTAAGAGACGTGAGATACAGCGGGCGCGGCGGAGTAGGTGACGGCGGATTTGAGAACAGGCGCGGCAGCGTAGGTGGAGTATGCTGGGGCAGCAGCGGTGTAAGTGGCTACCGGAGCGGCAAGAGTCTTGGCATACAGAGGGCTGGCGGCATAGGTAGCGACGGGTGCGGCGTGAGTTGCGTAGGAAGAGTACGACACGGCAGGTCCGACGGCCTTAGCGACAACAGGAGCCGCGGAGTATGTCGCTACAGCGGGGCCGGCGGCGTATGTGGAGTACGCAGGAGCGGCGTAAGTCTTAGCCACAACGGGTGCTGCGGCGTATGAAGCAATAGCAGGAGCCGCTGCATAAGTTAACGGAGCAGAGTGTGTAGACACAGTCTGGTAGGAGACTGCTGGGGCAATAGACTTAGTCACGACTGGGGCAGCGGCGTACGTGGCGACCGGGGCAGCGGCATATGCGGCAACTGGGGCAGCGTGAGTGTGTGTTCCATATGAGATGGAAGACACTGCTGGTGCGTGGTATGCTACAGCCGGAGCTGCCGCATGAAGGAGATTGCCAGCGGAGGCGAAGCCAACCGCGCAAAGAACGACTACCAACTGTAAAAAAATATATTAATTTAGTTTCTAATTGTTTTTATTCCTTAACTTATTTTTGAGAATAAATATGTTTAAAAATCATACCTTAGCGTACATGTTTGTAAGGTGTGATGTCGTTGATGGAATAATTTCAATAGCAACTGCGTTCGCTTTTATATCGACTGTACAAACTGGTATTGGCATCGAATATGTGGTTGCGGATCGCCCGGAGGCGTTACTGTTACAATGTCAAGGTGTTTCCACTCATGTTCATATGTACACTTTTGTAACAGATGCGCCAGAAATTAATCATTTCATATGACCATAAGGAAATCCTTTTCGGAAGTTGTTTATGTCAATTTAAAATAATCACGTCGGGAAGTTAAATAATAAAAACATGTACAGTTCCAATCTTGGTCGTTTAATTTATTGAAGAATACAGAAAATTAGAGAGGCATTTCTTTTACAGGCAGAAAATTTAACAGAAATTTATATTAGTGACAGAAAATTCGATCTTACAGTTTACCAGCTGTATTTGTTAGCACCATAGCCATGCCCGCCATATACTTGGCTACCATAGCCATATCCTCCATATGCTGGGCTACCATAGCCATGCCCGCCATATGCTTGGCTACTATAGCCATGCCCGCGATATGCTTGGCTACCATAACCATGCCCGCCATATGCTTGGCTACCATAGCCATATCCGCCATATCCTTGACTACCATAGCTGAGGCCAGTGGCAGCATAGGGACTGTACGCGTTGGAGCCGAGAGAGCCGTAATTCAAAGAAAGTCCAGTTTTAACGGCAGGTGACGAGTGGACTTGGTATTGCGACACAGATGAGACAGCTGTGGCTGGATATCCAGCACCGGTGTACTGTGGAGAAACATAGCTGTTGTATCCCGACGACAAGCTGGATTGTGGAGCCCAACCGGATTCGTATCCAGCCAAGCGTCCTGAGCCATAATTGTTGTAATTTGAGTAACTTAGAGCTGGGGCATAGCCGCCATAACCTAATCTCGATCCCGAATTCCAACCAGAATTATAAAGGCCTCCTGCAGAAGTCAGGCTGAGGAAGCAGGCGATGACGGCTAACTAAAAAAGAGAGATAATACTTTAAGAATTGAATTATTTTATAAAAAATTATGTGTTTATATAAAAATTGGATTAATTGACTAGTTACCTTAGCGAACATTTTGCTGATGTTTCTAGGAGTTAGATATGTTGAATGTTCATGTAGCTATTGTTACGTGTTTTTATATGAAAAATGAAGGAAACGATAAACAATTTAACATTCTTTGTTGTCAAGGCTCTGCTTTTTAATACTCGTAATAGAAAACGGAGCGTGACGGCTTTGGTGGAATTGTTGCATCAATTTTAATATTTAAAAATTAATTGGTGCATAATCAATTTAATAAGCATTTAATATATTAATTGGCACTAAAAATAAACTTTAAATATGAAAAGTAATGTCCCATTTGGTAAGTTTAAATGGCCTATGAAATCTCTGCGAATTATAAGTTCGAGCAAACCATTTAAGCCAATACCACAGTATATTAATACTCAATGATTTAGCTGAGCAACACTTCTCCTAAAGTAAGTGGTTAATTAATTTAAAAATATTATTTTATACG
Source organism: Bembecia ichneumoniformis (assembly GCA_910589475.2). Lineage (NCBI taxonomy): Eukaryota > Metazoa > Arthropoda > Insecta > Lepidoptera > Sesiidae > Bembecia > Bembecia ichneumoniformis. The sequence continues at coordinate 3,394,582 of OU342531.1, forward strand.
TACCTTGAAAGTATTTTCGAAAGAAATTTTATAAATACCTAATTAGATGCTTCTCAATGAACCCTCATTGCACACAATCAACATTCCTGGAAATCCTTGTATGACATGTAATCTATCATATAATAAAATCGTAAACTAGCCGTGTATGTTACATTGAACAATTTAAAAAAAAGTTTAGAGTTTTAGAGATTTCGTGATTAATAAGTGAGTGAGTGCTATTTCGATATACCTAGGTAGATGTGTTTATATAGATTACTGTGTAGACATATCCCTAGAATTTCGTAGTAAAGGATGTCGCTCAAAATCAGACCATATTTTTTATAACTCACACTATGGAGATATTTCAGATTTTTTAAATGGGGATAACATTTGAAAATTAAAAAACTTACCGTTTAATTTCTACAATTGGATTTTTTAATACTTTCAAAGTCTATTAAACTCCATTACGAAATTACACGATATTTTCCCAGTAAATCTATAATTTCTTCTTACCTAATGATACAAGTTTCAACCGTTAAAACGAAAATACCAATGATGCCCGATCTCCATACAAAACTGATCGATCTCCTTTATGATCAGAATTTGAAATTGATAAAATATTAAGATTAGGTAAATAACGGATCACACCGACAAAACGTTTAGCTTCCTAATTTTTCTGTTTCAAAAATTTCATTTAAATAGTTTGTCTATTTTATAATTATTTTTTATTTGCTATATAAAACAACATATGTAATTAAGAAGATATTCATAGCAATTTATGATGTCTTATTTAAACTGATAACCGTTATTATTTTCGTCTATTTTGATTTTATATTAACACGAAGAATTTCATAACTTAAACAGTTGTTATTACAAAATTCAAATATAATTTATTAATTCACAATAATATGAATTTGAATTTTATTACATATTTCAAGAAGCCAAAGTAAACCCCCATAAGGGTGCTCCAAACTCGTCTCGATAAAATCAACAATAACAGTTAAACCTTATAAATTGCTAATTCGTTGGCTTTTAACTTGTCTGTTTTTGTTTACGTTTTCTCCTTTCATTCAAGTTATGCCATTTCACATTACTGCAAGTACCTATACTTAAGTTTTAAATATCCAAAATTGTAAAATTACATCTGTTCATATTTCAATAAATGAATTTGTCTTTTCGTATTTACAATTCATAACTCACAATGGAGTACGGTGAAACAAGGCGTGTTTCGATTATTAAAAGCGAAATTTTTTGATTCAAAATCGAGCCTGAAAATAGCATTTCCACTAACACGCGGGAGACTTAAGAGGGCACTTTCCAACTCGAACAGCTTACTTATTCCATACTACGTAATTCCATGATTACTCATTAATTATAGGTCGTAGCAATACATAAAAAAACATGACATTTCTAGGACATAATATAAAGGTTTGCATCGCAACAAAAAACTGAAATTAATTTTATATCTAGTATAATTAATTTTTTAAATGTGCAGAATTTGTGACATTTTCGCAGGTTGAATTCTTGTAATTACTGACTAAAATCTAAAAATGTTTTTCGATGGAAACATCCTACCTATAATGTACATTTGAAATTGGGATGTCTATAGCTAGCATCTATAAAGGTTTTTCTAAAATATTGGAATTGCTGGCTTATGTTTTATTATTTTCGCGAGTTGAATAAGTGGCGCGAATGTGTTGCGTCGCATTCTGTCTTCGGTTATTCGCATTATAGTAAGTTGAGACAACAAATTCTCCCAAATACCTATTACTGAGTTCCCACGCTCGTACAGCGCCACCTTAAATCTCAAGGTCCAAAGTTGACCGACTACCTTCCGTTAAAACATCAACTCTGTGTCGATAACTTGCGCACATTTCTCTAGACAATTAATGAAACAAATTCATTCGCACGCGATGATTGTGAACTGTAAGAATGGAGGGATTGTGCCGCGTCATGGGACATTTTTTTTAAAGAGTAGCTGCAAGGTGAAATCGACCCATGATTAATATTATTATTATTTTTTAATGTTAAGGTCGGCGGCGGACAGGCTGACGGTCCACGGATCGGGACACCGGGGAGTTTTAGTGGGTAGTGCCAGTGCCGCTATGAACTAGCATAGCATGGAGCAGTGGTGACCCCCACATAACCCTGCCGCCTAGCCAGCGGTAGGAAATCTGTAAATGGATTTCTCTTCGAAAAAAAAAAACCTATAACACAAACAACGCCACAGCTGCTGCAAGTGCGCTGCCGACTAATCTAGGATTGAGGATAAGGATTTGGAAAGGTTAGGGGAATGGGCTCTGGCATCCCTTGCTCACTCACCGAAACACAACAACACAAGTGCTGTTATTTCACGGTGATCTTCTGTAAGGGGGTGGTTACTGTCGCCAGTCGGGCTGCCAAAACGACTGCGAAACGCAGTATGCCCTGCCACTACTTTCCAGATCCAAGAACCAACTTTGAAAAGTTCATTTCCTATGTTGACCCCGCCGCGAATCGAACCCGGGAACCCTAGAACAGAGCGTTAAGGCAAGAACCCTAACTATTCATCCAACGGACTTGTCAAAATTATGACATACTAGAGCGTATATTAGCGTCATAATTTTGACATACTAGTATGTCTAGTATGTCAAAATTATGACATACTAGACATACTAGAGCGTCTGTCGTTGATTTGTCAATTAATTTTTATTAAATTTTCGCATTGTTTATTATCTCCTCCTCATATTTTTGGGTTTATATTCTAGAAAATAAATAGTGATGAATGATGAACCATAACAATTTATTTGATTCTTGTTTATTAAAAAAACCTCTTAGTTTTTAGGAAAAAAAAAACCCAGAGAATTTTTTATCTCTGAAACCCATCGTTGCAGCCCTTATTAACAACTCCAATACTTGATATTTACAATTTAGAAGTCGTCTTCAATTTAATGAAACTGCATTTTTTCTTTAATTATAAAACTTTATTATCCTGTAAAATCAAATCAACATTTTATTTGACGTGGCATGTATGTTAATTGTTGACCCCAAACCAGAAGAGCTTCCCATATTAATAATGCAAAATAATTAAAATCTAATGAGAGCTAGTGCTAAATAAGTTAATTATATTCCTAGCAAAGTCCGGTGTCAAATAACATTTGCCTTTTAAATAGCAATTCTATGACTCAGAAGTTTTACATTTGAGGATGTCAAAAGTAAGTGAGTATATTTACAAAATATGTCGTGTTTGCTTAAGATGCCACAACCTACAATTTTTTTTTAATTTACACAAGGACAGAGCACACTGCTTTCGGCAGCCATAAACTGGTGGTAGTAACAGCACCACACATGTGTTCTTGTTCTTCTGTGAACGAAATAAGATTTGCCATAATCTTCTATAATACTGCATCAGTAACAAACCTTACTCATTATTGATATTCATTGTATGGAGCATTTAAAGTCTTTATTTCTTTAGGATTTCATGAACGAACTCATCAAGGCTACATTAAAAACATCAAATATAGTATAGGTAGAATTTTTATTTACATTAGAATTGCGGCGTACACAAAATAATAAATAAATTACCAATCGTATTTGCTACCGTAACCGTAGTTTCCATAAGACAAGGCCGGTGAGTATTCAGCGTGACTCACTAATGGTGCGGAATGAGCGTAGGCGGCTACAGGATTTACATAGGACTTAACAATTGGGGATGAATGGACATTGTATTGAGAAATTGAGGAGACAGCAGGGCCAGGAGAGTAAGAGATGGGAGCAGAATAAGAAATTGCTGGAGCAATTGTTTTAGTCACTAGCGGAGCAGAGTAAGAGATTGCAGGAGCAGAATAGGAGACAGCAGGAGCAGCCGCGACAGTCTTCACTATAGGAGCAGAGTAGACAGGTGCAGAATAACCAGAGTAGTCAAGAGAAGGTCCATATCCAAAGTCTGATGAATAGCCGAGAGAGCCTCCGTATAAGTTGCCGGCGCTGGTTAAGCCAAAGAGACAAAGGAAAGCAGAAAACTGTAAGAAAAAATATGTATTATCTATATAACTAACGACAAATGCAAATAGGTAGTTAATTTCAATTGCGCAGGAGGAAAACTTCGGATCTTCAATAATACAGTGAAAGTCTCTTTAAGGTATTTCACGAAATTGTGGTGAAAAATCGAACTATTAAAACATTGTAAGTTAAAACTTTTTTGTTTGGTGAAATGGGAATGCCTGGAAGAGAAGCTTGGTTACGAAATATATACCAGTGTAACACTGTATTGGTGCTGCAGAAAAGATATGTTCTGGGCAAATAATTGCGGTAAATTAAATAAAACAGAGCAGTTGCCAGTAGTCTTGAAGCTGTTGGTTCCTCCTTGTAATTCTTTAATCTATCTTTCTATTACCTGATGTCAATTGACTGCTAGACTAGTATTTAGTTAAAAATAATACACGATACAACTACAAAAGTTAAAAAGATCTTAAAATAGTTGTTCATACCTTGATCATCATGTTTGTGTGAATAGTGTGCTGGGAATGATTTTTGTTGCAGAAATGTAAGCTTTTATAAGCATAATATATGTCGGAAATAAGGACGGCCTCGCCATTGCCAAGGATCTAGTTTTGAGTAAATTAGACCATTAAAACTGAAGTTTGCGAAAGAGTTGCTATGAAATTGATATTTAATTTTTATTGCGTGCGAATTAAATAGGAAGGTGAAGAAATAATTGCGAATTTAGTTTATGCTTTGATATGCATATCTATTAGGCACATTGAGCCAGTTTGACTAGATAAAGTAGACAAATACTTATTTCTGTATTATTATATTTATAATACAGAATTGATTAAGCGGGTCGAAAGTGCTTTTGACCGGTTCTATTGGAAAATTATGATATATTTGTGTTTATTTGTTGTATTATATATAAATAAAAATAAACATTATAACAGAAAAGGGCTAAATATTATATAAATACTTATATAGTGGGATTAGTGGGAGTCATCATGTATTAGGAAATAATTTTTATATTTGTAACATGAAAGTAAGTGACACCTTCTGCCTTTATGGCACTAGTAAGGATACTACTGTCATAAACTTGTATATACCATAGATACTCCCTAGTAGTAATATTCTACCACCAGGGAGGATGCACCTGGTGACCGTCGTGAAATAATAGCAGGTGTGTCGTTCTATATGTTTCAGTTTAGTTAGATCTTTGGTGAACGAGTAAGGGATATTAGGGTCCATTCTCCTATGCCCTCTTTATCGCTTATATTTAATCCTATCAAGATTGACAGCGCACTTTTACCCCTTTTTTTGCGTGGGAAAATCTGCGAGAGCCAGATCCCCACCGACCATGGGGAGATCGGTGGGGTTTGTGAGACTTCTATCCACTAAAAACCCACGGTGTTTTCTCGCGCCGTCTATGGGCGGGGGGTAAGGGATCATGGAAAACATACATCTTCCTCCCCCCGCCAGACGAGGCCAGCACCCAGCACACTTGCGGGCTCCACCTCGATTAGGCGCGGAGTTTGACCTCCGCGCCGTGGAGAGATGTGCCGGAAACACACAGCACGTCTCCTCTCGTTGCCTGGTGTTGTGATGACGGCGGCGAAAACCGAGACCCATACCCCGGTCCGACGCACAAGGACTGGGGTGCCGTCTCTCACCGGCCAACACCCGCATGAGCCGAGTACGGATCCTCGGCCCAGCGAGCGGGGACCGGCGAAGCTCCAACTGACAGTTGGAGTCTCCCAACGTTTGCTCCGCCACCGGCTCCGATGTTCGGAGCTCGCTCGGAGCACTCACGGGTGTGCTTTCTTAGCTTCTTAGCTTCTAGCGATCAGCCAAGCGAAGGCCGGTGACCCCACCGACACCTGCAACCGTCTAGATTGTCGAGCGTTAAGCCCCCCACCACGAAAAGGTCCTAGCACAACTAGAGGGGGCACTTTTAACCCCTATGACTACATTTGAGTCAACAAGTAACAGTAGCTATTTACCAACCAGTGGACAGTCACATGCCAACTTATGTACATATGCTAATTGCAATCATCCTACAGTTTCGTCCTGCTACGTTACGTCCTGCTAATTATTTTAAGCTATTTCTGAAGGCTTAGGTACAGGACACTAAGTAGAAGCTTGATTTTAAGTAAGAAAAAATCAAGGAAACATCTCACTATCATGCAAATGTGAGAGATTGAAAAAGCAAACTATTATTTATGAAAACACGTGATATATGTATTAATGTTAATATATTAGGTGTGTTCTGTGTTCATACACAATCGCTTCAAGTCAGGACATTTAAGAATACAAATAATTTTCTCCTGAATGAATTGATTGATGAAGATGTTTCTCAAATACAGTTTAAGAATGAATGGATAAACATCCAATAAATCCAAAGATGTTGTATTAGTCTGTACCTAAATAAATCAATGCGTTGGAGTGAATGTTTATAAACATTGATTCATAGTTCACAGAACGACATACTGAGTTGAGGTCAGACGTTAATTAGTGTTAGATGAAAAGTTCGTTGACCGAAAAGTTTGTAAGAAGTGTTGGTAAAACGAGACACGACACGAGTATCAGTAATCAATCATAATGCATTTACGCATTGCGTCATCGGCGTAAACACAAGCGTAAATAAGATCAAATAGTTTTAGATGATTATTTTAATGTTTCTTTTAAATTCATAATAATTTTCTGTGTTTTTAGAGTTTACTCCTTAAGAATCGATTTTTTCATATAAGGCCCCCGGTATGTAAATTTTATGAGGAGTAAAATTAATACAAGCGTTACGTTATCTGACACTTTGACATTTGTGCGACAGCTGACGCGTGTATTTACGTTCCCTAATTATATTATCTGAGCTTACAAAAGCAAACGTCGAAATCTTGTATGAAAAGTGTAGTCCGCGTTGAGGAACGAAAGGATAGCGCTTTATAACCTGCCGGCGGGCGCAGCGACATCTGTCGTTGAAAATATGAACAATTTGAACTTATAAAACGTAGTGATATCTGTGTATACCGAACGTAACTAACATAACTTTTCTTGGAACATTCTTGAGTATGCAGAATGCAACTAAATAATATAAAGTAACTAGCGGCTCGACCCCGGCTTCGCCCGGCGTGCAATTTTTATATACCCTAAAACATTCCCCATTCATCCCTCTTTCCATTAGCGAAAACCGAATTAAAATCGGTCAACCCGTTCACGCGTAATGCCGTGACCAGGAGAAATGGGGATTCATTTTTATATATAAGACTAGCGACCCGCCCCCGGCTTCGCCCGGGGTGCAATTTTTATATATATGAATATTCCCCGTTTATCCCTCTTTCCATTAGTGAAAACCGAATTATCCGTTCACGCTTGATGTAAGGGAAATGGGCATTCATTTTTATATATAGGGATAGATATCCAGTTATCTATTGACACGAGAAAAATTTTATAAATTTAATTTTATACGTTTAATGTAGTAAACTGAACTCCAGTAAACTCCAGTCCTTTTTGATGCTTTTCTAGTAGTTATACCGTCAGCCTGTCTGTCGTCCGTAACATAAAAAAATACTGTGGCAAATTAATAGAGGTTCTTAAAAGTGAAAACACTCATATAAATTACAAAATATTTTATTAAAAGTATTGTATATTTTTGTATTTCTTGCTAGTACAAACAATAAATTAAACGTTAGTTTTCTTAACTATTTTTTAATGGTATTGCATAATTCAGATTCAGATTAATTAGATACCTAGGTACTTGCAGTCAAGCTTGTTAGAGAACGCGGTTACGATGCTGTTAGGGATAAAAATATCATAATAACAATCATAGATTGGAAGTCTTATTTCATATTAAAAGCCTTTTTTTTAAACGAACGTAAAATTGTTTATTTTTTTATCAAATTTGTCAATGAAATGAAGCGGACGTAGCTGACGTATGAATGGTATATATTTAATGAAAACAAAAGAAAGGCAGCAGTAATTCTACGTGGCCTTGGCACAGATTGTTGACCTTAGTTATGGCAGTGATTTTAGCACGAACATAATAATATTTATCATCATATTAACACATCATTATTAAATGACTGATTATTAGTTTTAAGATTAAGTTGTTGTAATTCCAGGCATCACAATAGACAGGTAGGATTTATATGATATTTGAAAATTGTTTTTGATTTCAACACTAAGGATATTAAATATTTACGTTAAACTGTGAAATATTTTCCGTTGTATTTATAAATTATAATTATTTTAAACGTAAACTTTAACATAATAAACAGTGCATATAATTTCCCACAATTTATTTTAATCTTTGATATCAAATGTAAAGTATTTTTTATATACGAGTACTTAAGTGTAAGTTATTGACTATTTCGCGGTAGTGCATGGGTACATACTATAAAGTACCATGGTTTATGTGCTTATGTCAGATTTTATATAAAAATTAAGAACACCAATTTTATAGGGTATATAAATAGATTTTAAGAAATTTTAAGAAATCAATTTATATACATACTTAATTATATTTTATTCTACAATGATAAAGGAAATGATTATAGGCTTTTGGCAGAATATCAGTGTTAAGGCCTGTACCTAAGTCTATTATTAAAGCTTTATTTATATGAAAATTAGCGGCGGGACTCCGGCTTCGCACGGATCCAATTAGGTTTATTATAGTGAAAACCGCATCAAAATAAGTTGGTTTGGAAGGAGTTAGCGGATATACAGACAGACATACAGATTATAGACGCGGATAGCGACTTATACTATGTAAATGAAATCTACATTTCGATATATTTATATGAAAAAATTGAGGTTAGGTATTTTTTTTATATTAAGGTCGGCAGACAGGCTGATGGTCCACTTGATGGTAGGTGGTTACTCACTCACCGGGCTCTGGCATCTCTTACTCACTCACCGACACACGACAGTACACAAATGCTGTTATTTCACGATGGTCTTCCGTAAGGGGTTGGTTACTGTCGCCAGACGGGCTGCCCAAATGACTGCGAAACGCAGCGTGCCCTGCCACTAATTTCCAGATTTAGACCAGAGCCGACTTTGAAAGCTACATTTTCAAAGGTGACCCTGCCGGGAATCCAATCCGGGAACCCTAGAACAATATTAGTTTTAGAATTTAGATTTTTTAATTTTTTAATATAGTTGCTTTAGAAGCTTGTCATTTAATAAATAATCCAGATTATAATAAAAGCCTGCCCTACCAAACAATCCTTAAGTTTCTTCTTCATTAAATTTTAATTATCTTGTTCTTATAAAAGGTATCTTGTTACGTATATATTTTGGGAGTCAAACAGAAAATACTCTTCTGAAAATATTTGGTTTTAGTTTCAGTTAAATTGAGAGTATGTCCTCGTCGCTGTGACACTGTACATAATTATATACAAATTTTGCTAATAATTGTACCAGTCTAACTAAAGGATGAATGATATTACACCGTGCCGCCCGTGCCTTGTCATTTCTAAGTACGTATAATACTATTTTGTATTACTATTACTGTATATACAATTGTATTATATTAATGTTATACTGCGAGGCAGCCTCGCGGTTTTGGCTCGCGAGCCATGGGTCGTATTCTAATACCCCCAGGCAGCGTCGCGGTCGCGGTTTTGGCTCGCGCGGCAGCCTGGGGTAAATACTAAAATAATTATATTTTATTCTCAGATTAAACAAAAGAAAGTTATATTTGTCAACTTTTGTGATTTTTATTAATTGCTGACTTGTTGGTGCTCAGCTGATCTATACTTATAAAATCGTTTGTCCTGACTGACTATCAACGTAGGTATAAGCATCCGCTAAAGGTGGGATTTCGAAGCAAGCGTCAGTAGCGTCAGTGACGCCGTGTTAGTGAAGCCGCGACTGAGCGGCAGATTATGCACTTGCAAATGTATAGTAATGTCACTGACGCCGCGTAATTGTTTCTGCGTCTGTGACGTCGGACGCTAGCGTTACTGCCGCGCTCGTGTTGGTGGGGTCGCTGACGCACACGTGTATTTAGAAATCTAAAAAATATATAAAATTACAGCTATTGAGGTGTTTACTGAAGAAGAAGATGAAATTTTCATTACACTGGAGTATTGGCATTTATTGCTTTATAATTTAAGTCTAAAAAATTAGAAGAACTCAAGAAAGAAATTAAAAATTAAAAAAATTAAATAAAAATAAAAATTTAAGACTAAATAAATTTTAAATTTAAGGAAAAAGAAATTGTTATATAAAGCTATAGTATGGTGGGCGCAGAAAACGCGATGCGACTGATTAGTGTATGTCGTGGCTATATAAAATCACCAAGGTGTCCCTGACGCAACGTCGGTGACGCCTTTGAAGTCGCGTCATTGACGCTGGCTACGAAATCCTTCCTTTAGAAAAGATTTTTTTTAAACTTCAATTACGTGTGAAGCCGGGGGCGGATCGCTAGTCTATTTGATTTGTGTTATTAAATGTTAGTTTAATATATAATTAAGAATAAAGACATTCGTGTTGTCAATTAAAAGACGCATTGGCAATAGAAAATCGTTAAGCAATGTTACATTAATTGTAGGAAGAACTCGTAACATTATAATTGAATCATTATATCCATGAAATTATTACTTAATTTTTTTTAAAATATTGAGTTTGAAATATAAGATGAACTTATCGTTTTTGAATTCACAAAAATATAAGCTTTAGTAATGAGATTCTTCAGAAAAACTTTATGTAGCCCCAAAAGAAATTAAATAGACCAATATCTATTTTATCGAAAAATCGTTTATGATAATGTAATGTGCTGCAATAACTATTAAGCAGCTCATTACACTGACGAACTTACAATAAATATATCTTAAGCTGCGCCTGCTTTAAGTACTAAGATTAAAATAAAAAGGAATTAAAGAAAGTTGTAGTTTTTAGTGTTGTATTCAGATCTTCAAAATGTACAAAAGTTGTAAAAATAAATAACTAGATTTTCACAGTCGACAAATAAATCACCAGCCGTAACTGCCAGCCAGACCGCTGTATGAAACGTGAGAGACCGCGGGGGCTGCAGAGTATGCGTATGCGGATTTGAGTACTGGAGCTGATGCGTAAGCGGCTACGGGTGCTGCGTGAGCTGCGTAAGTGGTTAGGGGAGCTGCGTGAGCTGCGTAAGTAGCTACGGGAGCTGCGTGAGCTGCATATGCGAGAGGAGCGGCGACTGGAGCTGAGTATGCGACGGGAGCGTGAGCAGCATAAGTCGCGACGGGAGCATGGGCGTAAGATGCTACCGGGGCATGCGCATATGCTGCTACGGGAGCCGCGTAAGACTTAGCGTATAAAGGTGCTGCGTGGGCTGTGTGCGTAGAGTAAGATGATACAGATGACACGGCAGGTCCAACAGCTTTCACAACAGGAGCCGAGTAGGCTATGGGGGCTGCGTAGCTCTTGACTACGGGAGCAGCAGCGTATGTTGCCACTGGAGCAGCCGCATATGTGGCTATCGGAGCTGCTGCGTACGAAGCAACTGGTGCAGCGGCGTATGATGCACCCAGGTAGCCAGCGCGAGCGGCCACCACAGCGCACATGAATACTACGAACTGTAAAAGTAAAAAAATAATCATTATAAACTGTTGTAACGCTTGATATTAAATAGCAACAAATTAAAAAAAATATTGTTTTTTTTAGGTTATAATAATAAGTTATTTACTAAACAAATGTCAACAATAAGAAATCAAGTTTAAATTAAATTCCAATAGGGAATATGCACATTTTTTTAATATTTTCATACGATAGGTTATATCGTTATATAACCGTAAAAAAATATTCAGTGCCAAAAAACAGAAATTTGGTAACAAAAAAAAAAGTTAAAATTAACTAACAGCTACGGGCACTTTAAACACCCGCCCTTTTGGAGCGCTTGTTGTGACGTCACAGTCTACAATAACAATCAAAATAATTATGTTAAAAATCACAAACATCTACACATTCGATTTGACCGTTTCAAGTATTTTGAATTTCCCACATTTTTATGCACTTATTAATAATTATGTTCTTAACGAAAAAGAAATAATATTAAAAAATATTTACATAGACATAATTCTAAAGCAAAAATGTTGATAAAAAATATATTTAAGCTTTTTTCAATTAGACGCATATTCCCTATTGTAATTTTATTCTCTTTAAAGTAATACTTAAGGACTAACATAAGACCGAACACAATTTTTACTAAATCGAGCGCAACCTAATAACATACGAAGTAAGGTGCAATATTTTTCTTAAATATTGTGTAAAATATGAAAAATGAAATAAAAGTAGCCGATTAAGCCGATTAACTTTAGTACAGAACTTTAGTTAATTAATAAGCTTAAAAAATAATGTAGTTGTCGCTGAAATTTTTTAGTACTGTGACAAGAAAGTTTTTTTGGGCAGTAATTTACTATTTTTTTCTCAGTTTTTTTTTTATAAATCCGTCCAATTCAAACTTTTTTAAATATAGTTTATTATGCTCTGTATTTTTATCTAACTTTCAATTTTACTCTAACAAGTCAAATTAGGCGACGAAAATAAAGTCAGGGAACTTAACAAAAAAAAGATAGATGAAGTAGCTGTACATTCAATAAGTTATTTTTACAATACTTTAATCTTCATAAACCGACTTTCTTATTATTTTTGTTTTATTCTTATTGTTTTGCTTTTTAAAAATAGGACGAATTTAGTTAAGCAATCTAATTCTATTTAAACTACAGTGGTGGTAGAGAAATGTTAGTAATATTATTTTCAATCGGAAGTAGTAACACAAAAATTTCAGTGAACTTTTAAATCCCATTATGTTATTTTTTAGCACAAATTTACGATGTTTACACAGTGTTATCCGTACCTTAGCTGCCATTATTGTATATTAAATCCACAACGACAAGTGATACCAAGTTAGAATTCGCTTAACCTTATATACTGCCCGAGTTACCCCCGTATATCTGACGGACACAGACGCACACATAAAGCAGGTACTACATGCGAGTAAACGTAAAAAGCTGTGATTAGAGAACTAGTACACACAAGGCTGTGTAATAAAGTCTTTGATATACACGACACATATCGATATTACTTACAGAAGAACGCACTAAGTGACAAAAAAGCGTTAGATAGAGAAAAAAATCTTTAACTGAAGATATATTGAAAGCATTGTTTGGAAATATATTTAACACTAGCTGAACTCGGCCATGCTTCCCTACGGCCCATACGGCGCGGCGGCGGCGTGCGCATGGGGCGCGCGGTACTGGACACTGCTTATATATTATACTATTGATCGTAGCGTGATGTTATTATAGCCTTCCTCGATAAATGGACTATCGGAATTGAAAGAATTTTTCAATTCGAACCAGTAGTTCCTGAGATTAGTGCGTTCAAACAAACAAACAAACTCTTCAGCTTTATAATATTAGTACAGATAATTTGACATTATTTATGCAGCGACTATTTCACGAAATGAGAAATTAATATCGAATAGAAAAAACGAAATAATAGTTACATACACAGATAACAGTAACGTGATATTTGTCCAGCGCGGAGGCCGGTCTGAGAGGGAGGCAATGGTCGAGGGAATTAACTCAACCTTAAATCTTATATCCCAATGGGGAGACAAAAATCTGGTTAGTGTTAACGCTACCAAAGCGCAAGCGTGTTTGTTCTCTGCCAAAAAGGAGCCCTTTCAACTTGGCTCCAACTTTCCGAGGTGCATTCGTACCTGCGGTCAATGATCTCGAGCTTCTTGGCATGAGGTGGTGCTCAAATTTAAACTTCGGTACTTCTATCGAGTCCAAAGCCCAAACAGCGGCCTAAAATCTGGGAATCCTAAATAGGTTGAAGCGATGCTTCACACCTGGATAACTCCTCTCTTTGTACAAGGCACAAGTACGATCTTGCATGGAGTATTGCTGTCACCTTTGTGATGGCTCAGCAAAATACCAACTTGCCGCACTCGACTCGGTAGATTGCAGAGCTAGGAGGCTCATTGGCGACGGTACACTAAGCTGCAGAGCCGGGAACATAGACGCAAAATTGCTTGTCTGTTTGTATTCTATAAGATGTAATTCGGAGAGTGTGCTCGGGAGCTGCACGAGTCCCGCCTTCCCCTTTCTTCTATCGGACATGCAGACGTACGGCTGGTTACCATCCTCACCTTGTCGAAATCCCTCTACATTGGACCAAGCGCTTTAAAACATCTTTTATAATGCTCACTGCTAAGGTTTGTAACTGCCTGCCGGCGTCTGTATTTCCGAGCTCATACAATAGGCATCTTCTGGGTGAGCTCGCTCCATTGTCGGCCTCATCTTTCCTACAAGGATAGATACAGGTCAAGAGCAAAACCATCTTTAATAAAATAAAATAAAAAGATTGATAATATTTAACCTTAATCTATCGGAAAACTCGAGTCACCTGAATGTTTCTATTAAGTTTTCCTGTTATTAATATAAAATAATATATACAAGTAATAACTCTATATTCAGAATGGTATAAAAAACTTTCTTGAGTTAACCAAATTTCAGATCAGATGATTTAATTAGTATTAAGATTTATACTAACATTATCTTTTGAACATTACAAAAGGTAATCGACTACATGCTGTATATTGTTTAGGGTCCATTATCATGTGATCCCTAAAGGGTTCTAGTGTATAGGTTGAAGACTCTTCAATGATCACTCAGAATTAATCTAGAATCCCTCATTATAACTACGTCAGATCAATGATTTTAACGTACAATTTAACGTAAAAGTCTTTTGGGTGTTTTCAGAAACTGCAAAAATTTTTGTAATAGGTTTTTGTGATAAGTAACTAATGTGGTAAATTTTTTTACCAAAATTTTAAATCTAATATATAAAATTCTCGTGTCACAGTGTTTGTAACAAAACTCATCCGAAACGGTTGGACCGATTTATATGATTTTTTTTTTGTATATTTGTTAAGTATGAGAATAGGTCGTAAAGTATTTTTCACGCTCCTACCCCCAACCCTCCATTTTTAATCGTGATTTTAGTATTTTTGTATGAAGAATATTCAAATAATTTAACCGTCGTTCATTGACATGAAGTAACGCGTCACTTTAACAAATGGTTTAAAAATAAAATTTGATCCAATAAGTGGCGCCACAATGTGTTTACGGATTTATTTTCTAGTTCTGGCAGGATAACGTCTGCTAGGTCAGCTAGTATTTAATAAAAAAAAAATTTGAAACCTTTTTCTTAGCTATTTTAAAGTACCTGCCCCTCCCCTTACTACTACAACGTCCTCGTGTAAAAATGACGCTGTAAGGACTCTTTTTTTAGTCCTATATGTGTTCACAAGAAAATCATACAAAATAGGACGAGAACTTTTAGTTCTAAAATCTTAAGAATTGACCTTTCGATGCTTTTGTTCTATTTGATACAGCGATTTTGATATTTGATATTACTTCCAGCGACGAGCTGTATATTATTATTTACTTGTTTCAGTAATAAATGTTTTGAATGACGAAAATTTTTAACAGTTTCACCTTAAAACTAAAGGGTTTAATTTTTGTCAGTTACGACGTTTTATTGCAGCCACATGTTCATGTGTTGATTCATATAGGACTCAAATTTTATTTAAAGCTTTGAAAGTTGTTTAGTAGCGACACGTAGTCTAGTGTTCTGTATGTACTAAGCTGCGCCGGCGATTTGTTGATTTTGGTCAATGCCCTTCTAAAAATGGCCCTACATCGGTAGAATTAAGGATCAGTCTAATCCCACGTGTGCGGAGGCTGATTAATTTATAAGTACCAATCAACTTTTAAGTCCATTTAGTGCATTAGAAAAGTATATTTAAGTCTTTAAGTTAATAATGTCAAGTGATGGTCTGACTCTTCCTTATCAGATATTGTGGATACGTATGAACGACTGGGCAGAAGATATTGATTGGACAGATTTAATCACAATTAAATCACTATTATAATAATTGACGACTAATGGCTGAGGTACTAGCAAAATAGTGTGTTCACGGCGAGATGCCTGCGCCTGACTATACATAATCCTGGTTGGATAATCGGGTTACAGTAGACTCTTTTCTTAAATGAAAACTGAAGGTTTTTATACCAACTAATGGATCTGTTTTGAATACACTACAAAAATATTAAATCAAAAACTTAGGTGCTTACTTAAAAAAATAATAATAATAAAAATTATGTTTCAATATGCCTACATAAATATCCAGAAAATTACTTATCTATTCTATACATATAATAAAATCGTAAACGAGCCGTGCCTGTACATTAATTTTTTTTTTTCATTTATTATTTACTAAAAAAATACATAAAGAGGAAACCAGGTATACGGTACATTATAAACTACACTAAGTTTGTCTATGTATTGTTCAATTGTTTTTTGTATTGTTTCAAAAAACAATTTGAACACGTTGCAACGCATGTTACCGATGTCAAAAAAATAGTTTTTAGAACTTTTGTCTGTTTGTCTGTGCGTTTGTGCACGCTAATCTCAAAAAACGGCTTAATCGATTTGAATGCGATTTTCAATGATTTATTGTAGCAAGCTTCCCGTAACATTTAATTTTTGTTTCATTCCAATCGGTTTACAAACAAAATAGTTACGCGCTATCCGAATACCACGCGTACGGTATGGTATGGTATTTTTATGAATATGCCTGGCATTTATATTTTCAATGGAAACTGATTGGCAATTCCTAATCCCTTCTGCAGTAGGACGGTAACCGTATTAGGTTCTTAATGCATAAAGGCTGATTTATGATGATAACGATGATTGAGATTTTATCTCCTCAGATTAAAATACTGGAAAAAAAGACTTCTCTCACGGCCCGATTTTTTTTATTTTTTATTAGAGATGGGTTTGCTCTTGACCAGCATCTATCCATGTCAGAAGCTTTGAGCAGGATATTTACAATGACATGGTATTTTTACGTAGTTAATTATTAACAAATTCTAATACCTACCTCGCTTTGTCATAAGAAACATTTTTTTTATTAAATACTTACTAGCTTTTCCTAGCGACTTTGTCCTAGCGTAATATGAGGTACTCTATTTTCTGTACCTCTGACAAAGTGTACCCAAAAATTTTCGGTTGAACAATTTTGGAGTCCACAGGGAACTCTATGGATTTTTATAATAAATAGAAGATAAATATAGATAACATAAACGATTATTTTTTTTAATAAGGAATTAATAAGGAATTTTTTAATAAGAAATATATAAAATAAAATATAGTTACTTCTTGTAAATAAAATACAGTCATACGTTTATAACTAATCAGAAAACAATATTTCTATTTAAAAACCTTTGTCATAGAAATAAATGAAGGTACTAGTCTGTTCATATATTGAAAATAAATAAATAAATAAATAAAAGCAAAAATAAAAACTGGGTTAGTTTGTTTAATTAGTGTGTTCTAGTCAGTTACATATAAAATTGCTTATTGAATAATTTATTTATTATTTACATATGGGTACAAACGAATAGATTAATTTTTGTATGCAGCAGCACTGCAAACGCAGTTGAGAACATACATCATTACACACAACATAACTCGTTCCACTTCTAAATCGCTGACAAGCTCCGAGTTGAGTAAGTCCGCGCTAAGTATACAAAAGAAACAGTTATAATTCTCTCAGTCAACGAGCATTCATATTTTAGTTGTACATTACAGCAATTTCTATATACTTTTCGTCTGTCTTGTTGCGATGTCTCTTATAGTTTTACCAAAAAATGTACGCAGTATGCTAAAGAAAATGCACCTGTGTGGCATAAGCACAGATTACCACCGCTGTGGACTGTATTATGGACTGATTTTTTAATTTTTAATTTTAATATTTTTTAATTTCTTTTTTTAAGCAAGTCTTAGACTCTGGTTTTTAAGTATCTATAGAAACCTTAACATTTAACTTCTTCCATTTTAAAAAGAAAGCGTCCACATTATGTATTACATTCACATTTAGCATGAAATACTTTACACGTCCTGCTGTACGAATTTTTATAACATTCAGCCATAGGACGTCAACTGCTGAACAAAGGTTTTCTACTGATTTTCCAAAGGAACCGGCTAGAAGATAAGGGCTGCGGGTAGACGGTGGATCCATCAGGTCTGTCTACCTTGTGGATGGACGTCCTACGCTGTGCTTGCCGGTCCGTGGCCTCCACTCGAGAAATTTCCGGCTCTAGCGGCCGTCGGATTTCCGTACTATGTGTCCTGCCCACTACCACTTCAGCTTACTTCGTTCGTCTACGGATCTCCTCATTCCTGATTCAATCTCGCAGTGTAACTCCGAGCATAGCCCTCTCCATAGCGCGCTGAGCGACGTTGAGCTTTCTTACGAGGCCCATAGAGACCACGTTTCATTAGTCGAAAACTTTTGTTTTAAGGGCTTCACTGAGGCAAATGACATTTACTATAGAATTCGCTGGCGGCGGATCCAATTCAACAGGCCTAGAAATGGTGTTTTTCTGTTTTTACCATTAGAACAATACACAAAATAAAAAAAATTATTAATACAATTTTTTAATCTGATATTAACTTATTAATAGGTACCGGATTCATATGCGTACAATAAGCCGTTTTCGAGAAAATTTTCAATAAAAGTCAAATTCTTCTTGTGTTCTAACTTTTTTTGTAGAGTTTCTATTACTTTAACGAAAATTCTAATTAATACAATTGGTTCTTCACATGTTTAAGTATAATATATTTTTTTTTCAAAGCATTTGTCTTGTCCATTTCTTGTAACATTTTCATTAAACAATGTATATTTTTAGTATTTAGGGTTTGTCTCCCCCTTAAGACACTAAGGAATTTAGGACGAGAAAATGTCTCGGAGCTTCCCGAACGCTGCCCGTACGAAGTGGATTCGACGATTGACCTCCTTATCGATGTTGGCTATACCTAATTGGATTAATAAAAATACTTCAGAAGTATTAGGTATATTAGTTGTAGTATATGAATTAAAAAAAAAAACGTTGCCATGTGGTTACTGGTTACTTTGTATACTGTGTCCAAAGCCATGTGTCGCTTTTCAGAGGGTCTCATGCGTGTTTCGTAAGTCACGTGGCCGACGGACAGGTCAATCGTGCGACCAAACTAGACACCATCAATTTATGCACTTCTATTCTTCGAGTTTTATTGTAACGGACCACTTGCGGTTCTATTAAAACCTTAACTATTTAATTGAAGTATCACAAATAAGAAAAACGATCTTGCTCTATACACTCACTTATATTTTAAGTTAAATATCAATTTTGAGTTCAGATCGCTGCTTAGTGAGCGATAAAAATCTCCATATTAGAGGTCCATTCTGAATTTTTGGTCAAGAATTCTTGATATTGGATTTACTTTCTACAGCAAATCATAATATGATTTTGCCCAAAAATTCTTCCGCGTTCCTTTTTATTGGTTGAGTAGCTGACTAACATAAAAACTCACTTTCGCGTTTATAATGTTAAAATATATTTTTAGAATTAATAATAAGTATTTAAAACATTTTCATACGCTTACGATAGTATTGAAAAAGTTAATTTCTTAATAAAATAAAATTTAGCCTTCATTTAATTTAGGTCCAAGATATGATCCCACTTATTCAAGTGATCCAATTTAAAGCAACCTTCGTTCTCGTTGGCTTTAGCTAAAGTCATCGAACAACCGGATAAAGTTCGACACCTACGATATTAGTTCTGCCAATATCTTGTTACAATTAAATTGCCAAGCAAATGAAAGAGAATAAAATGGTTTTCTCCTTTTCTGTTTCTTTGTATTTTTAATAACTCTTATTTTAAAATGTACAAAGTATTTAGTTTACATACCTACATATACAAACAGACAGACAGCGGCGTACTTAGTTTTATAAGGATAAGGATGCCTTGAAGATTATTAAGATTAAAGTTATTAAAAAAAAATTAAAAAATACCTAGTTTGTTAATATTTTCAATATAGCAGCTAAAGGTCTTAGGTCATTATCATCAACATCTCAGCTGTAAGACGTCCACTGCTAAACAAAGAATTTGCAATTCTCCAAAAGGACCTATCACAAAGCAGATTGGATCCACAGTCTATGATTAAATTAAATTCTAACATGTGTATAAATTATTAAATTAACTTAAAGTATACATATTACACGATTAAACTTTTTAAATGCTAAACCCTAACTTACATTCAATCCAAGGCGAAAACATTTCGTGAGTTCATAACAAAATATAGCGTGCATTTAAACAATGACACGATGCCGGTAGTGACGCAAACTTGTACAATTGACGGCAATCTTACGTTTCATTCTGAAACCTAGAAATGATAATACAGAGTTTGTTTACCTTGGTTGATTGTATTTTAGTTATAGTTTGTTAAAACAACAAGAAGTGGTTGACAGAAATAAATATTTTTTGTAGAGCAATCAGGCTTATAACAACCAGGCCGATAGATTCCATAACAATAGCAATATCTCAAAATTTAATGGTGATTAGTAACCGACCCTAAAAACTATAAATAACATTATGTCGATGAGGGTCCAGCCAATTTTTTTTATGTTAAGGTCGTCAGACAGGCTGACCTGACAGTCCACTTGGTGGGTATCGTCGCCTAAAGCGCTCTTGCAATCATAGTAGGATTAAGGATAAGGGATTGTGAAGGGATAGAAGAATTGGCTCTGGCGTCCCCTACCGAAACACAACAGCACACATCCTTTTATTTCACGGTGGTCTTCTGCATAGGTGTGGTTACTGCCGCCAGACGGAGTGCCCCAAAAGACAGCGAAACGTAGTAGCGAAAGTGCTACTGCTTTCCAGATCCAGACCAGAGCAAACTATGAAAAGTTCTACAGGTAAAACTATTTCCCTATAGTTTTATATCCTATAGCGTATATATAACTAATATTTAGAATGGTACATTTACATTTATATGCATAACCGTTGGTCCATCAAGAATCAGCTAATGCCAGTGAGCTGTTGTCTCTAGGTCAAAGGGAAATAGTCTCTGGCAATTCATTACTCATAAACTACAAGCTATAATTAAAATTATATACCAACCTCCGAGTTTTTATTGAGTCCAAACACGCTATATCTACTGTATGTTGCTGAGGAGTTGGTTGTCCGGTAGATTACTTGATGCTGCATCATCAAATCAAGGTTACCTTATCATGGAATTACCACCGAAGAAACATTATTTTAAATTTCACATCAATCGAACCTGTGGAAGTTAGTGAAATCCCTTTGTCAACTAAGAAATGGGCTGATGATCTTCAAACGCCTAGACATATTTTCATAAACTATAGTTAGGAACTATCTCGATTGGGTCAGCTTAAAAAAAAACCTGAATAAAATCGGTTTTTACGTCGGGCGTCGGGGATTAAAAACACGATGTAAGTATGTAGAATACACGTGCTGTTTTATCAGTGGTCTTTTGCAAGAAAGTACTTGCTGTCGTTAGATCTAGTTTATGACCATAGAGTGCAGTTGAGCCCTGACATGACTAGAAACGAAAAAATCCAAGATGAATCCCAGATATGTAATAAAATTAAAGCAAATGGTTGTTTCTAATAATTATACAGCAATTAACATGATCACTTAGACAAGTGTTTAACATGTTTCAAGAATTTGAACAATATTTCTGTATTACCTTATTCTGTTATAAAACAGAATAATGAACATGTTTCTAAAATAATTGTGTTATTAAATAAATTACTTTACTCCCATTTTATAATATGCGGCGTTCTGTTTAAATATTAATGGTGTTAAAAGGTTTCCAGATCAAGGTTTTCAATGAAATTGTAAAATTTTGCTTAACATTTATTAAATGATTTAAATATTAATTAATTACGTCTATCTTAACATTAAAATCAGTCGCGCATGCCAAAGCCTTACGGCCTGGCCACGGGAACGGGCGTTGAAAACTGGCGGCGCGGCGGGGGGCGCGGCGGTGTACACGACCAGTATACAATACACACAGAGGGGAATGTCATTATCAATTATTTCGGTATTTCTTGAAAAGTAGCAGTTTTTGGTTAAAGATATTTGCAAGAGATTGTGGAACATATAAGATTTGACTGAAAATCGGAATAAAGACAGAGAATTCCACAAGAAGTAGGTACCAGAAATATACACTATATCCAGAATTTTGTTTGGAAAATATTAGAATACAATTTCCAATTTTATCGAATACGGAGTAAAAATACAAATTCCATACGTATGACGTATTGGAAGTGTCTTTTTATTTCTTCTAACAATCTCTTCACAACATGTTATTCACGGCGAATACAATAGGGGATCGGACAGTAGGGGTATCGACAGTAGGGGATCGGACATTTTAGATTAAAATCTAAAATGTACTTAGAAAGAAAATATATATATTTTTACGATTATTTATCGAATAATAATTTAATATAATTCATTTAAATATTTTTAAATGAAGAAATAAAATTTTATTATTTACAATATTTTTAATCTATACTGAAACACCAATGATATGACCACAAATGACGTTACGCGCTCTCAGATGAACTATCGTGGCGTTTTGGCGGCATTTTCAAACAAACAATATTAAAACATGATTTTGAGTACCTAAAAGGCTATAAATAAATAAAATAGTATTTTTTATGGGAATAAATATCCATGAAGATTAATTTAAAACACTTTCTGAAAATTTGTCCGATCCCCTATTGATTTGGTTTCTAGTATATTCGCCGAGCGTACAGCTCGGTGAGCTCGGCAAGTTGACACCGTGGCATGCGCCGTATTTGTTTCCGTCGATTCGCTTGGCAAATTCACCTGTCGTCCCGCCAATCGGGCTATACATGGAATATTTTGTTTTAGTAGTTAGACGCTTCGCCGTTCCCAATTCGCTGTAGCGCATGTCCCGTGGCCAGGTCGTTAAAATAAATACACGAAAGCGGAAAATAATTTAAGGAATATTAAATTTTAAAACATAATATTATATGGATATGATGAATTAATAGTTTTCCCCGATTTTTGTAATCCAAATGGATTTGAATGACAATAGGCTTAGGAATAACTAATATGTAGATGGAAATGATTGAGAATCAGTTGCAAATGTAGACAATCCAGGAGTTTTTAGAACAGATTTCGAATAACTGGATGGATTAGTAATTGAGGGAGTAGCGGATAGATTGTCTTGATCAACAGTTGCTGTTGTGTAAGAGGACATTAATGGTGAAGAAGTTTCGTAGGTTATCGTTGGAGTCATTCTTCTAGTGCCCTGATAATCATGAAATTCGAATTTGTTAAAATTTGCGGATGCACGGTCAAAAAGTTTTGAATAGCTTGCATAAGCAATTTGTTGGCCATTTCCATATTCTTGTGGCGATTCGTAGATAGGTGCTGGTCCATAGTTGCCTTTGGGCTTTTCAAAAAACATTTCATTGGATGTGGGTTCGATGGACGAATACACAGACATGTCGACATTGAAATCTTGAAACTCAGTTTTAGCCAATGCTAAAGCGTATAAGAACGCCAAAATCTGAAAATAGAATCGAAAGATTAGCAAAGTTAAAAAACAGATTCTTTATTTAAAAATAATTGTAATTTATTTTACCTCGCGAGTCATTTCACCTGATCAAAAGTTCAAGTGACAATTTTGTTGTAAGTCTGAGCTTTTTATATTAACGTAGGATGTATGTGTATATACAGGATTTAACAGATATCCTTAAAGACCCCGCCCTGCCTTAAATTATTACCTATACGAAATTATGCATTGCCTTCTTGTAGGTAAAATTTTACAGTGTTATTATACCAGTTCGTGACCTTAACGTAGACATGTAAATATAATTATAGGTATATTACAATGTCTATACATTTATAATCCTCATTATCATATTTATTTTTGACAATGAACAATTAATGTTAGCTTTAAGGTTTCACTTCTGAATAGATTGTAAATCGATTTTTAAATTATAGATATTTTACGCTCTCGAGAAATTTGATTGATATTGATAGCAGTGTAGGAAGAATGTTCCTCTAAGAAGAAGAAGAATCTTAGTGAAATTCATAGATTTTAAAAGATTCTTAAATCTATGATCTATCTTTTCTTCAACTTCAAACGTGAATTGTAAATTTCCAACTTAAAAGCTTAAATTAATGATCAAACTTCAATAGAGTCCATTAGTGCTTCAATTTAAAACAATACTTATTATAAATTTATGTATCAAAAGCTCTTGTAATGGTATTGACTTTCAATAATCCAGCAGAGATAATTTCGTATGGTCCAAGGATTTTTATTAACACAATCACAGACCAGAAACAATGGATATGTTTTATTCATGATATTTTTTTAAAAATATATTCAATTGATGAGTTAAGGTCGACATGTAATGAAAGCTAGTGGGAGGTCTTGACGATTTCGTAGATGATTAGATCCAATATTTTTGATTACTGATTTAAACACCGATTACCACATATTACGATTGCATGTCTTATTATTTAATTATTTGCAAATTAGTATTAATTTTAATATTAATGACTTTTACTATATCAAAATATGTTTAGTTTGTCCTTTGCATGCAGTAACTACTGATCTTATAGAACGGATCTAATATGCACGTGGGTTGTAACCTACATCGCCATAAAATAATGGTTGTTACCTTAAGGGGGAGACAAGCGCTAAATACTAAAAATATCCATTGTTTAATGAAAATGTTACAAGAAATAGACAAGACAATTGCTTTGAAAAAAATATATATTATACTTAAACACGTGAAGAACCAATTGTATTAATTAGAATTTTCGTTAAAGTAATAGAAACTCCACAAAAAAAGTTAGAACACAAGAAGAATTTGACCTTTATTGAAAATTCTCTTGAAAACGGCTTATTGCACGCATATGAATCCTGTACCTATTAATAAGTTGATATCAGATTAAAAAATTGTATTGATAAAAAAAAATATTTTGTGTAATGTTCTAATGGTAAAAACAAAAAAACACCATTTCTAGGCCCGTTGAATTGTCTCCGCCGCCAGCGAGTTCTATAGTAAATGTCCTTTGCCTCAGTGAATCTCTTAAATAACAAGATTAGAATTGCTCATATTTCGATTAGCAAGCATTAGGGTATATTTTTATTTTTTGTGTATAGGTCGTCAGACAGGCTGACAATCCACTTGATGGTAAGTGGCTACCATCGCCTAATTAAGAGAAGAACGCTAAAGGTGCTGCAACTAAGCTGTCGACCTTAACAGGATTAATTCTCTGAAATATTTGTCTGAAACGTTTTTCTAACTCTTACCATTTATATATAACTAGCTGAGCCCGCAACTTCGTACGCGTGGTATTCGGTATTTTTTGTTTGTAAACTGATTGCAATGAAACAAATATAAATGTTACGAGAAGCTTGCTACAACACATCAGTGAAAACCGCATTCAAATCGGCTAAGCCGTTTCTGAGATTAGCCTGCACAAACGCACGAACAAACAGACAAAAACTCTTAAAAACATTTTTTTTACCTCGGTAACATAAGTAAGTGTATTTACAATTTGTTTTTTTTTGAAAAAAAATTTAATGTAGGTACAGACACAAATCGTTTACGATTTTATTATATGTGTAAAGAAACTATGTATGTTTCTCTAATTTTAATATTTATTTTTACTGTATTGGTGACAGCCAACAAGTTTAAAAAGCGATTGTCATCATCTTGTCATTAATTGTTAAAAAATAATGAAAAATTTATAACAATAAATAAATTTATAAATAATATACTTAAATGTCGTTTCTTTGTTTACAGGCATATGTAATTAATAATTATTAATTATTAATCCCATAATTTAATTATATTCTTGTATATATTATGTAAATATTAGATATTGTGTAAATACTAAAATATAAAACTTTGTTTACAGAGCAACGCAAGTCTGTTTATTTAAATTTTCTAATTAGTCTTATAATGTATTTGGATTTGGAAAAAACACCTATTTTTTTATTCGTACTTCTACAGAAAAGAAAATTTCTTTCACCCATATTCCATATCGCCTAGAAACATTTATCAGAAACACTCCTGAGGCATTCAAATTTTGATTGTAAGTAAATTTTTAGTATACATAATTTTAATTGAATAATGTCAAAGTATCGCTACATTTTTTACATTTTACATTATTTTTTTACAATTACAAATGCGTGATGACTATACCGTTCTATAAAACTATTATGGAGGTAGCTACTAGTAGTGTGTTTAAAAGGTTGTTGTATTACGGGTCAATGAAAGTTTAATGCGAAGGGGACGTCGCCCATAATGCATGAGGTTGAGAGTGGGAAATCATGTCCGAAAAACTTCGTATTGTTTCTGCAAACATTACAAGTATTTGTTTTAAGTACTTTGATGTTATTACTTTTTAGTAACTGCCTACAAGATGTCGAGACATCTTGTTGGATGATATTGGCGTAAAACAATTCTATTTACACTAGCTGTGACCATCGGTTTCGCCTACCTTATTATTTAACAGCTTAATAACCTTCCACGAAAAAATACATTACGTTATAACTTTCATAGATAATTAGATTGTCCCTGTCACACTCGTCGTCTTGCCAAACGATGCTTATTACCAACTGTAATTGGCGTTCGGATGGGGATGTCTGAGCCTTTACGACGTTCCAATGACATCTGATTTGTTTGTTTACTTAAGGCGACGCCAGCCCCTAATGATAAAAAAATCCACTTATTTATTTTCCTTTTAAATTATCATAATAATTATAATTTAAAAAATACTCCAATCATCTGCAGGATATATGAAAGGGGATTATTTTTTATATTTTTTAAATTATATATATATCATAATTATTTTTTAAATTATATTTAATTATATATATATATATATAAATTACTAATTTGCGGTGTAATATCGATGTTGTAACCGTGCGATTTGCTTAATAATCAATATTTTAAATAGCTAATTCTTAAGAGAAATTTTAAAATACACTATTTGAAGTCTCATCAAAAGAAAAAAAAATGAATTATACTTTATTTAATTTTTAAATAGATATTTCCAAGATTTGTAAGTACGGCGGGTAGCGACTCCCCCTCAGCAGTCCCGTCAATTCAGTGCGGGACGAGTTTTGCGGCCTTAATTAGTTTTGCCTGCGACTTCGTCCGTGTCCCTTGCGAACGGTACTTTTTTTATGTTAAAATCGGCAGACAGGTTGACGGTCCACTTAATGGTAGGTGGCTACCGTCGCCTATAACACAAGCAACGCCAAAGCTGCTGCAAGGGCGCTGCCGACTGCAGTAGGATTAAGGATAAGGGATTAAGAGTGGATAGGGAAATGGGCTCTGGCATCCCTTACTCACTCATCGAAACACAACAGCACACGTGCTGTTATTTCACGGTGGTCTTCCTTCTGTAACTACCGCCAGAACTGCCGGTGGCGGCAAAAACTGTGTGGTTACTGCCGCCAGACGGGCTGCCCAAATGACTGCGAAAACGCAGTGTGCCCTGCCACTACTTTCCAAATCCAGACCAGAACCAAATTTGAAAAATTCATTTTCAAAGTTGACCCTGCCGGGAATCGAACCCGGAAACCCTAGAACAGAGCGTTAACACCTTAACCACTCATCCGACGGGCTTGTCTTAGTTGAAAAGATAAATTAAAAGTTTAACCATGATTGGTTTATAATATTAGTAAAAATGTATTTGGTGAATAAATGCCACATCTCATCTATACTAATATTATAAAGAGACCCTCACCCATCTCCGCCCTTTACCCCTCCCCTCAATACAAAATTGCCGTTTTCCACGAATAAACTCAAAAATTATAAAATGAATGTGCACCCGCGCGAAGCCGGGACGGACGACTAGTTCGTTTATATGTATGGCTGTTGGAGTCTACTCCGTATGAACCCATTTTCATATAAGGCCCCCGGTATGGAAATTTTATGAGTAAAATTAATATAAGCGTTAACCAAAAAGCGTTACGTTATCTGTCACTTTGACATTTGTGCGATAGCTGACGCAGGTATTTATGTTCCCTAATTCTATTCTCTGGGCGTATAAAGCGTCGAAATCTTGTATGAAATGTGTAGTCTGCGTTGAGGAACGAAACGATAAAGCGTGCCATCTGTCGTCGAAAAAATTAACTATATTTGAACTTATAAAACGTAGTGACATCTGTGTGTACCGAACGTAACTAACATAACTTCTGTTGGAACACGTGACATCTGAGTATGCAGAATGTAAATAAATAATATAAAGTAATTAGGTATTCAGTTACCTGTTGACATGTTATATATTTAATTTTATACGTTTAAAGGCGTAAACTCGAGTCGTGCGTCGGACCTAACGTACTCACTTTTTTCCTCCTGTTTTTTTTTGTATTTTCTCATTAATAATAATACTAAGTACTAGATATGGCATAGATATTGGTCTCAACACGAAGTAGTTAGCGCCTTTGAAATTTTTTTTTCATGATATTTAATACATAATTATTATTTTGCCCGAAACTGTGTCGTCTTTCTCTTAGGTGTTAAAACATTTATTAAATCCTTATTGGTCATATATTTTTGTCATACTTTTTTTGGTTAAGATTCCTCGGGAACAGTACTTTTTTCTGAATGAAAGGTCCTTTTCCTTGACAACGTATATACAAAATTTCATAGGCTCGTGAAGCGTAACAATGAAAGGAACAAACTCAATTTGACATTTTTAATATTAAGTTGGGATTTAAACCCAATTTATTTATAGCCTTATGTACGTATTAGTTGCGGCAGGCAACCCGACGGTCTACTTGATGGTATGTGGCTATGTAATTTAAAAACACAAGGAACACCAGAGCAGACAGATACATACATCGAAATTCAATCCAATTGGGCAAAGCTAAAAAGAGGGCATAAATTTAAACGAAAGTTAGGTCTAGTTTTATCGAAATAGTGAGGTGATTCATTCTGTAAATTGATATTAAAGATGACCTTCGAACAATTCTCTTAGTGAATAATCCTCTGTTGAAAGAGTACATTGATATTAGATTACATTGATACTCGTAAGTATTGGTCAATTTGTATTATAAATTACTTTTGTGAATTTATTTAGGTACTAAATGATAGGATTTTTCTTTTTTCAAATTTACAATTTGGAATTATTCATTTTTTTTTTGAAATTGCAGCAAATCAGATATAAGAACAAGCCTTTTATGTGTCCGACAATAAAAATAATAATTTTCTACATGCATATACTCTTAAAGTAGGTAAGTAGACGTTCTTTTGATTTGATATTTACATTAAAATTTGATCTCTTTGAAGGTTAAACTAAGAAATAACACCACTTAATATTATGTACAAATATTTATTTTTTTAGTTGTTTTTTATTTTAAATTTAAATTTATTTAGGTACTCATTTTGTATTATTGCTTTTTCTTTTTTTTTGTATTGGATCTTCTTCTTTATTATTATTTTATTGTTTAAATATTGTTTATTACTGTCACTTTATTTTGTTAAGTTTTGTTATTTTATTTTGTTTGCATCGTGAAAGGCACAAACATTGTAGAGTTTTCTTCTAAATTATCGATATTATTTTTTATGTTATATTGTGTGCTGTTTTAAAAAACATAGATACCAAATAAAGAAAAAACCAAATAAAGAAAAAAAAAACATAGATATTTAAAAATCAAAACATGGACGGTATTACTTTTTTAAAGACAACTTTTCTTGATTTCATAACACACTAGCTGCTAGCTGTAGTAAGCCGCCCCGTTTTAATTTTAGTCAATAAATTTACTCAAGAATTGAGCTATCAAATGCAAAAAGATTTTCTTAATTCGACTGCTAGTTTCAAAGTTTAACGAGTTCAACAAAACAAACAAACTCCTAAGCTTTATTATGTTAGTATAGATAAAATGTACGAGCTCAAACAAAACTATAAAGGGTTTATCGCTTCCCTTTTCTCATATATTAGAATCCACTGTAGGAGTGAGTGAAATATAAAAACGAATGACGCTTAACATTATCGACAAATGGAAGGCTCTATAAAAATTTTTCTCTAAGGAAGTGATTTATTTTATTACAAAGTTACAAATGAAGATGGTACCTAAGTACCTACTTTATCTATGTACTTCCCATTCATAAAAAAGTTGAATACAACCTAATTGTTGAGCAGTACTTTCGTAATGAAATTCAATTCCCCAAAAATCACATAATTACTACTAGAAGCATCACTTCCAAAAAAAACTTAACGCACTTAAATTTAATAATGAATATGGTAAAAGAACATCACAATACTTAACTCCCAATCTAATTAATAAACTAATACCTATAGAAGTAAAAAAAAAATCACACCAAAAATATTAAAATATTTTGTAAACACATTTTGTAAATAATTAAAACTCAAAACAATAATAAATTAAAAATAATATTAAAAAAGGCAATTTAATTAATCTCATTTTATTCAAATTAAAACTTGGAGGAGGTTGTATACAATCTATTAATTATTTATATTTATATAACTTATTGTCTACAATTTATGTTCATATTAACTTAGCATGTATGATTGTCTAGACAACCCTATCGAGGGTTTAAGACATTACTCTTATTATAATGTAACCGTTTGTATATAAATAAATAAATGCAAGATTTCTTGCCTTTTTTATCCACATAACATTACGGTATGCTAACCCATCATTACTGTTTTAATTTAAAATTATTGTTATGAACTGGCTTTTAACATTTTTCGTCAGGTTTTTAGCTGTATCAATTATCATAAATTTTTTTATCAAATATATATTTTTTGTAATTATATATTACGTAGTTATGGATTTAGGTTCACTTATTCGTTTAATTCTCGCCATTTATCTTCTTTATTCCTACAAAATACACCACAGTTGTTACAGTTGTTAAAATGGGAAATTTTACCAGAAACTGTCATAAAAATTTAAAATTGCTAAGGGCGCCGGGCAATTAATTTGACAGTCTCTCCGCGTGGTCTAGTGCAGTTTTATTTGTGGAACAGCAAAGTGGGGGTAAGGGTCATAGCTGTCCTCTTCCACGACACCAGACTCCCCTAACTCTTAATTACTAGTGCTACGTGACGTCACGCTCACGAGATCTTTGGCTGATTAGAATGGAGGCGCGCTACAAAAGACAGTTAGTTTCACATGCCTTCTTATTTCTTATTTTTCTCCGAATCATTGTTGACTTATCTTCAATTTAATTGTTTTATCAAAGATTTGAGCATCAACAGAACTTTTAGGGCTGGGCCGCATCCGTCTAGGCTGCGTTTAGACGTACGCGAAATATTCCTTGCGGCCGCAGCAAATTTAAACTCTACTGTCTAGGCAACAATGTTCAAATTATTCGCAATCATCCAACCGTGCGGCCGCGCGGTGTCAACGCGATCGGTCGGTAATTAGTAATCGTTCATCAAAGGTCGGCGCTCAGCGCGATCTCCCGTTCAAATATTCCGATGAAGAAAATTCAATTTTACGCAGTGACAACAAAGCTTATTTTCCCATAATGACAGATCGCCGCATGGTGAAATAATTCGAGTCATAACTAGTATCTAAATCACATTTTTTACGCATATTAACAAAAAAACAATGAATGCCTGAACCAAGGAATTTATTTAGCCAAGGAATAGTATTGTATTTAAATAATAAATAATTATTTAATAATTAAATAGTAGGTAATTTTAAATTGCCAAGCCGCAATTTTGTGCGCATGGTATACGGTATAGCGTGTAACTTTTTTGTTTGTAAACCGATTGGATAGAAAAATGTTACAGGAAGCTTGCTACAATACATGAGTGAAAAGCGTGCACAAACGCACAGACAAATAGACAAAAATTCTAAAAACAATTTTTTTAACCTCGGTAACATAAGTAAAACGTATACAAATGTTTTTTTTAAATCTATACTAATATATAAAGCTGAAGAGTTTGTTTGTTTGTTTGAACGCACTAATCTCAGGAACTACTGGTTAGAATTGAAAAATTCTTTTTGTATTGAATAGTCCATTTATGGAGGAAGGCTATAGGCTATATAACATTACGCTACGATCAATAGTATTATATATATAAGCAGTATCCAGTACCGCGCGCCCCATGCTCACTCCACCGCCGTATGGGCCGTAGCGAAGCGTGGCCGAGTTCAGCTAGTCTTTAATGTGCAGACACGGCTCGTTTACGATTTTATTATAAGTATAGATAATTAGTCCAGCGTGAAGCTATTATACTCAAGCAGATAATTAATATAAATTTAAGGTCCAAGTGTTAAATTACTCGAGACAATTGCAACTAAACCCATTTGGCAATGTAACATACATGTAGCTCAGGTCATAAAGTACCCAGCTGGGTAAACGGAATAGGCGGAAAAGTAATAGTTGTCTTACTTCTGTAAATAAATGGAACATTGTTTAAACATTTAAATGTTGTCTTAGAGTTTCAACTTTTAAATCACTGCAAAAGTAGGCTATTCGAACTATTGAAAAATATATAAACCTCTTTAATATAAAAAAAGTGTGTAAAGAAATTATGTATATATGTATATTCAATTTTTAATTCCATTGATAAACAGTCTATGAAGTATCAGTACTCCATAGAAGTATATAATAAAATTGCAGCCAACGAGTTTGGTAAAGCAAATTATGTCGAGAAAATTTATGTTCGAGAGTTGACAGAACTCATTGTTATTAATTGTTAAAATAATATTTTTATTAATAATTAAAATAACATTTTTATTGAAAGCACAAAAAGGAAATTTCTAAACAATAAAATTTAATAGAAAGACTTTAATTGTCGTTTCTTTGTTCACAGGTAAATTGTTTAGTTGTTTTCTTTTAAAGTTATTGTGTAAATATTATCAATAATTATAATATAATAATTATTGCTTAAATACTAAAACAAAAACTTTGTTGACAGAGAACACAGGTATATTTATTTGCAACTTAAAATAAGTCTTCTTCTTTTATAAATATATATTCTTTTGAAATAGGTACAGAAAAAAATGTCAATAAATTTCGAAGTTTTCAGGTTTTTTGGATCAAATAGAATTGGTACATGGATTAACATATATATTTTATCCTGGAAAAATGTTAGGTTCCTGTGGGATTTTCAAAAAAACGAACTACAGCGCGTACGAAGTCGCGGACACAGCTAGTATGGATGTAAAGAAGAAGCTTATTCGATGCGTTTCGGTGATTAAGCAAGGGTTACCAGAGCCCATTTCATTATCTCTTCCTAATACCTTATCCTCAATCCTACTATGGACTGCAGCGCACTTGCAGTACCTGTGGAACTGCTTGTGTTATAGGCGACGGTAGCCATCTACCATCAAGTGGACCTTTATCTTGCCTGCCGACCTTTATATATAAAAAAAATATTCGAATAATTCGAATTTTACTGTTGCGATATACAATAAGTAAAGAAATAAAGAAAGTATCTCTTAGTACCTTTTGAAACTAAAGCACTAAGCTGATAGACGTTTGAAATACATTTTGGCATGACTAATTTAATTGTCCTGGTGCAAGCAAATGTCGACTTTCAGGCGACGAACCTTTTCTTGCCCTGACTTTGAAAGAAATGTCAATGCAAAAATGTAATGGTGTGTCGGTCAAAGATGTTGTATTAGTCTGTGTGTCGGTGGCCATATCAAGTTCTTTTTATGACACTATAATTGAATTTGTCTGCATTGTTTATGTTATCAGAGAAGGTTTTGTCTCTTTCAATTGTAAATATTGATATATAGAGTTTCTACGTTTCAACTTTTGAAATTGAAATTCAGTGTGATAGAAGACAACACACAGCTGTCCGCTTTGTTATTACAATTATTGCAACAATATTTTAAGTCTTAAATAAACGACGAGCCCGTTATGTGTGTTAGAGTGCTTGCCCTTAAGGGATTCACTGACGCAAATGACATTTACTATAGAACTCGCTGGCGGCGGAGACAATTCAACAGGCCTAGAAATTGTGTTTTTTTGTTTTTACCATTAGAACATTACACAAATTTTTTTTTTATTAATACAATTTTTTAATCTGATATTAACTTATTAATAGGTACAGTATTCGTATGCGTGCAATAAGCCGTTTTCGAGAGAATTTTCAATAAAGGTCAAATTCTTCTTGTGTTCTAACTTTTTTTGTGAAGTTTCTATTACTTTAACGAAAATTCTAATTAATACAATTGGTTCTTCACATGTTTAAGTATAATATATATTTTTTTCAAAGCAATTGTCTTGTCTATTTCTTGTAACATTTTCATTAAACAATGGATATTTTTAGTATTTAGCGTTTGTCTCCCCCTTAACGCTCTTTTCTAGGGTTCCCGTGTTTGATTTTCGACAGGGTTAAATTTGAAAATGAACTTTTCAAATCTGGCTCTTCTCTGGACCTGGAAAGTAGTGGCAGGGCACACTGCGTTTCGTAGTCATTTAGGCGGCGCGTTTTTTGGCGGCAGAAACCATTCCCTTACAGAAGACCACCGTGAAATTACAGCACGTGTGCTGTAGTTTCGGTGAGTGAGTAAGGGATGCCAAAGCCCATTTTCCTACCCAATCCCTTATCCTTAATCTTAATGTTGTCGGCAGTGCACTCTTGTGTTATAGGCGACGGTAGCCACCTACCATCAAGTGGACCGTCAGCCTGTCTGCTGAACTTACCATTTAAAATAATAGAAGTACCCAAAGTATCTAATATTAGTCGGAGAACATCTTCACAATTCTAGATTTCACAGTAATACATTCGTAGTTAAGTTTACATAGACTTGAAATAAGCATTAAAATCAAATTTAGTTCAAATTACCAAGAACCGCCATTTGAAAATTTAATATTACGAGTGCATTATGCTACAAAACCAGTAGATACAGTTGAAAGCAGGCAGCTGTGGGTGGGTCGACAATTTAACGAATTCCGTGTGTGTTACATGGAAATACATATCGAACATTACGCCATTATATTTCGTGACTGACGCAAGTGTTGATCTGACCGCGTTTATTTGTCATTTTACACCAACTGCGGAAAGTTTAGCAGACCCACGTCGCCTGCGGTGACTGCTGATATTCCGTGAGACATTGTTTGTATGCAAGTTGCATTCTCATTGTCGGAAATAGTTGTTTCTACTGTACATTATTACATTGTAAGACAATGAATTTAAAAAGGTATATTATGATTGCGATCAGGGAAGGGTAGGATAGCAGAGCGTTCATGCTGCATGAATAGAGACGAGATGAAACGTCAAAAGTCTTTGGACTGAAATAACAGCGTCATTTCAAAAAAAAAGGTTCTACTAAGCCTTTCGAAAGGGTTATCTATCATCGGAATAGGCTTTTAATGATTCTCTGTGTAAACCTTAATGAATAATGACTTCATTTTTATAAGATGTAACAAATAGTGAATTCATTCTGTGTGCAATGGAATGTGTTTGTATTATATTGTTTCCATAACACATAATTTAGACAATAAAACTACTGAGAATTTTCGAGTTTCGATAGTTCAATGAATAAATGTAATTGAACTATTGGGACTAAAAATTTCCAGTAGTTCAATCAATTGAACTCGGAATTGAACTAATGGGAATAGACCTTTAGTCCGTAGGTCACTGGGTACAATTCCCAGTGGAGTCGGACAAGCTGTTGTAAATCCATGATTATCCATGATAGATTGCGTTCTGCCCAAAGATAAAGAAAAAAGGAAGAAATAGATCAGACTGAGCATCATACAGATTCAACAACAAATTTAACTTGGGACTCGTTAAACAAAGTAAATATCATCTATACAACATATAATAAAATCGTAAACGAGCCGTGTCTGTACATTAAATATAAAAAAAAAAAAATTGTACACGTTGTACTTATGTTAGGTACCGAGGTCAAAAAAATAGTTTTTAGAATTTTTGTCTGTTTGTCTTTGCGTTTGTGCCCGCTAATCTCAGAAACGGCTTAACCCATTTGAATGCGGTTTCCACAGATGTATTGTAGCAAGCTCTCCGTAACATTTTGTTTTTGATTCTTTCCAATCGGTTTACAAACAAAAAAAGTTAGGTACGCGCTATACCGAATACCACGCGTACGAAGTTGCGGGCTCAGCTAGTACTTAATATTCTTTATGAGACAAATTTATTTTATTGTATTGTGCTGACTTTGAAATACCTACAGGAAATTCCTTTGTCTAAACGAGAATCTCATCAGTATGTGTTAATCAGTCGGACTGTTCATTTTTTTATTCAATATGTCGCCAATCATGTAATAAAGGTGTGGGAAATTGGATATGGGATAAAAGAAAATAGAAAAATGGATTTAGTACATATGTTATTTATATACTTTTTGTAAATGTCGGCTGGCTGACTCTTTATGATAGCAACTTGACTACCATGGACTGTTAACGCAGCAACGTCTTAAGAGTTGCAAATTTTATGACCTTAAAACCTGTCGATCTTAAGAGGAAATAGGCCCCTGGCATCCTCACTCTTTCACCAAAACACACGTTTTGGCGCACATGATGTGATTTGACTATGATCGATTATATTTTGTAAAGGGTGGTTTCTTTCGTCAGATTACAGAATACAGTGCGCCTTGCTGGTGTTAAAATAACAACAACAAACACCTTGACTGTAAAAAATAATGACAAATATTCATACTGTTTATAGATACAATTCGAATATACAATTGTGGCGTATGAAATAAATTTGCGGTAATGTAGTAGTTGTTGGGTTATTTTCTCTAGAAGTGAATACTCAACGTATGAAAAGCGATGTTAGGGCATTTGAAGAACAATAAATTAAAATCTCAATGAGCAAAATAAATATAAGGCAATCAGTTATTTCATTTCAATCTGATTGCAAGGAAGTCTTGGATAGATATTATGTAAACCTGTACTTCATTCGAGGTTTCATTCGTAAGGTGGTGGTAGAATACAAAGTAATAATTGTTCACAGCAGGTTGGCTCTACGCCTAACCTGTGTCGTCCTCCTGCCAATATTGAGCCAGATTGTTAGAAAGAGAGACCACATTAATTGCAGTTTGTACCGCAAATTACCCTGGACTTCCGCCAACATTAATAAGTGTGGTTAATAAGACCCTGTTGTCAAATATTTTGTTAAATAATTAATGTAATATAAAAAAGAATATTTTTTTTCATTTCAAAGACTTCATTTATTCTGATCTCTAATAAAAAAATACGAAGAAGAAGTTGCTATGCTGGCCTTCAAAACTCAATAATACACTCTTAAATTTGTAATTTCTCCTAAACTATAGAAGTAAAAGTGTTGAAATAAAAAAAAGCAAATTTCACCAACTTTATTTGAAGCTATAGTTAGTTTTTGTAGTAGTCTTGAGTAACGTTTTTAACTTGATATGATCTAACAATTTTTAACTTACTACCGCCTTATTTATATTTCAATGCCTGGTATTGCCTCGTCGGGCTCTGATTGCAGCTTCGAAACGGTTTGGCATACCGAAAACGAGGTTTCGGTGGTGATGTAGGAGGTAGTTTGCGGCTTCTGACCAGCCTCTCGAGCTCAATCCAGGCGTGCTCGGTCGGGTTGAGATCAGGACTTTTTGATGGCCTAGCCATCAAGCTGATACCAACCTCCTGAATGTACGACCTGAGCGATGTGTGGCCGGATGTTATACTGCATCAGTATTGATCTATCAGACATATTTACTAAATATTCACTGGCGTAGCTCACTCTTGCTACTCGATCCCCTCTCCCGAGTTAGGGGCGCCTTGCTGGCCTTTGAGGCTTCAAGCTTGCTTCAGCAAGTCTTCTTCTGTGCTGTCACTAATGTTCTTCGGGTTCTTCGGATCTGAAGAAGCTGTTGCTGGACTTCAACTACATTGAGGTGGCAATTTCTTGACACAGTGGAAACAATATAGCGGTCTTCTCGTGTACTAATGCACCTAGGTCTGCCATTACAAAGTCTCCTCAGATGGTTTCCAGTTTTTCGTACTTTCGCTTCACCTGCCGGACTTTTCTTTATGTTACACCCACAATTTTTGCAGTACGACGCATACTGTTGTCTAATTCCAGAAAAAAATCATTCTTGCACATTCTTCAAGTAAATGAGGCATGATAAGTAAAGTTTACGTACTGTAAATAAGTTGGCTTTTGTATCAAAATTTATCGATCAAAAAATAAATACAAAAAAAACGGAAAGGTCAAAAGTAAGAAGGCAATTTGAAAATGAGTGTTTTTGTTCAAAAAATTTCATAACTTAAAAAGAAGGTTATCGACTATAAGGATTTTACATATAAAAAAACTCCAACTACTATAATTTGCGCTTATATTAAACGTTTGTTAACTCATTACAAACTACTGTTAACATTTCAAAGCAGTAATTGATGAAGAAGTAAAGAGTAAACGGTTGCTTTCATTAATCACCGACATCAATCAGTGTTAAAATTATAATCGACGTACATAATGAAGTCATCATCCAAACCCTTTGTTGAGTGTAAATCGATTTAAGTACTTAACTAGTTTTACCTGCGCCTATAAATAGAATTAGCTAATCCTAGATTTGAATTTTATCTAAGTATATAAAGTCCAAATAAGAAAATATTTATATATAGATTAATTCATATATATAGATTATATAGAATAATAAAATCGTAAACGAGCCGCCGTGTCTGTACATTAAATATTTTTCAAAAAAAAAAAAAAAAATTGTACTTAGGTTACCGAAGACAAAAAAATAGTTTTTAGAATTTTTGTCTGTTTGTGCGTTCCTTCGCGCTAATCTCAGAAACGGCTTAACCGATTTGAATGCGGTTTTCACTAATGTATTACAGTAAGTTTCCCGTAACAGTTAGTGTTTGTTTTATTCCAACAACAAAAAAGTTATGTAAATTTAAAGAATCACGTCCAACATTTTTCGATAAAAATACAATAAAATAACTCTTCGGTTGAATTGGCTGAAACTTTAGTTAACTATATATTATCATATGTAAAACCACGATGATTGAAAGTTTATATAAAGTTAAAAATAGTAATTTTAGGCGATTTTCAGTGTTCTAATTTAAGTCAGAAATCAGATTTATATCAGTCATATTAGGTCATATAAGGTTTAGCTTAGGTCGGTGACCCCTCATCTATGTAATCTTTTAATATATAAAATTCTCGTGTCACAGTGTTTGTAACAAAACTCCTCCGAAACGGCTGGACCGACTTTTATGATTTTTTTTTGTATATTTGGTAGGTATGAGAATAGGTCGTAAAGTATTTTTCATCCTCCTACCCCCCATTTTTTAATCGCGATTTTAGTATTTTTGTATGAAGAATATTCAAATAATTTAACCATCGTTCATTGACGTGAAGTGACGCGTTGGTGTGTGCGTCTATGCGGTTCTTATAGCATTTTGATCTGTGTTCTATCTCTTATAATATTAGCGTATATATGACATAAGAATGTATGTAGGTAGACACAGTTAAATTTTGTAGTCAATCATGCGATTAGATCAAAGAGCACTCATGCTTACATGTTAAATTTTTATTAAATTACCGTTCGCAGTCGTAAACTGGGAGCAGAGCATGTCGAGGTAGCTTCTTGTTAAAGATCACCGAGAACGAACAGCACGTATGCTTTTTAAGTTTCTTTACCTAACTAAGTAAGGGATGCTAGCGTCTAGTCTTCCATATATACTTTCTTTTGAGGTTGTTATTAATTTTCTTATCACATTACTCATTAAAATAATAAATATTATCATTAATAACAATAATTCCATAAACAGCCAAATAGGCAGGAGCGCTAGACCTTCGATATGATCGTACACGTACAATACCTACTATTGACGCCAATAAGCTGATATTCTTAAAAATAAAATAATCTAATTAATTATTATATTCTTTAAGAAATTTTTATTTGTAACGACGTTATTATAATTTATAATTACTGTATTATTAAAATAACCAAGTTTACATAATGAAATAAGGCAAAATGATACATAAATTGAAGAACAATGAACATTTGATGCAATGTTATTGCATTGCGAAAATTCATTTACCATTAATACGAATAAATCCATTCACCTTCGCGTTAATTATATGACAAGGAAAAAATGCAGCGATTCAGCGAAGCTGAAATAAAAAATCTAGATTATTAGGTCAGAGGCTTATTTTGCAGTATATTATTTATTTAAGTGTGCTTCGTTTAGTACTAGCTGAGTCCTCAACTTCGTACTCGTCGTATTCGGTATAGAGCGCAACTTTTCTGTTTGTAAACCGATTGGAATGAAACAAACACTAAATGTTACGGGAAGCTTGCTACAATACATCAGTGAAAATCGCATTCAAATCGGTTAACGCACAGACAACCAGACAAAAATTCTAAAAACTATTTTTTTGACCTCGGTAACATAAGTACAACGTGAACAAATTGTTTTTTTTTAAATATTTAATTTACAGACACGGCTTGTTTACGATTTTATTATATGGATAGATTAACTACATTTATTATTTTTATTCTTTTTTGTATTACATTTATTAAACAAAATGCAAAATTACTTCCATTTAATAATTAATACATATATTTTTTTACTATATTTTTTATATTTTTATAAATTACTATATTTTTTTATTTGTAAAAGATGTTATTTATGTATAAAATATGTTTTTTTCGATATTCTTAATCCTACTTCCTGCTAGTCCTATTATAAATGCAAAAGCTACAAAAATACAACCGCAAAAAGCATGTATGGATGGACATTTTAATCCTGTAAAAATGTTACGTTCCCGAGGGATCGTCTAAAAATATAAAAAAATGGGGCACCACTAACGCCGTGGGGGCGCCACCGTCGTCGTCACAGCGTAAAAGATATAGGCAACTACGAATATGTACCTGTCATATGTAACAACTTGCAAATATGATTAGCCATTACACAATTATTTTTCTGCATTTCATTAACATGCTGTTCGATGAACAGGTGCTCTCATTTTCATCGCAAAGGTCCTGTTGACATTT
The DNA here is from genome assembly GCA_910589475.2 of Bembecia ichneumoniformis. Lineage (NCBI taxonomy): Eukaryota > Metazoa > Arthropoda > Insecta > Lepidoptera > Sesiidae > Bembecia > Bembecia ichneumoniformis. The sequence goes on from OU342531.1 coordinate 3,435,373, forward strand.
TGTATGGCCTTCGACCCATATGTGGGTCAATGTGAAGCAGACTAATTTTTGTGTTACTCGCAGTTAATAGTCCATTTTTGGAGGTGGCATTGCACGTTTTGTTTTTTTGTGTGCTGCGTGAATTTTGTAATATGTATACAGTCAGACTATGTAAATACATAGTTTGATGCTTACATACAGTATTATCAAGGTTCGAGATTATTCCGGCGCTTACTTCATCGTTTCTAAATATTAATACTAATTAAACTAAGTAGAGTTAAATTGTGTAGATAAAATCATTTTCACCCAGTTCATTAAAATGTTATTATAAACACACAACACACACACATACACATTTTGTTTCAAATGTTTCATTTATCTTAGTCTAAGTTTTAAATGCGGTGATGGAGGAGTCTCCTGTCTTATATATACAAGTATTCTTATACTTACTAGGAGTGCCCCTACAGTGTAAATTTGTAACTAGGCTAAGTTGATCAAATAAAATTATTTGTTTTTGTATGTGTATGGAACCACAATAGGCAATTTTTAGGCAAACGTTTAAAAAGTTAAATAATTTAAAAAAAAATTCCTTGACCTCAAATGCCGATCGAAGATTACCTCATCCACAATGTGCACACTACATTTCCTACATCCTAAATTACGGAACCAGATCTGCATAATATTTAAAAATTCGTGTAATGTAACAATAAAAAACACTTCAGATAATCGTTTTAATAACGATATCAATGTGATGGTATCATATTGCGACGTAATAAGACGATTTCGAGGCGTCAAAACTACTTTTTTTCGGACGTGAATGTTCACGTTGTAGATGACCGTGATGTTTCACTTTTAATTGCTATACATACTTACGAGGATAATGTTGCTATGCCGTTCGGCATAGTTAAAACAATCACGGGTAATAAAATTTCAACGTAAAATTTGTTTTCAAGAGGTGGGAATTTAAATCACTTTATGATATTAAAGGTCCACTTCGATCACTGTCCAAGACAAGGGCACGATAATAAAAAAGGAGGGACATGTAATTTTTCTTGTTATGATAATTTTTTTATTACTTTGATTAAAAACTTTATTTTTTTACAACACTTTGGGAAAAGTCGTTCCGTGAAGCTTTTTTATTATCAATTTAGATGTATCATCGTACAGCAATACAGGGTGCAAATGCGTTGACCTTGATCGTATATAACAGAAATATAAAAATACAAATTATATAATTATAATCTATACATCCATATAATAAAATCGTAAACGAGCCGTGTCTGTCTAACATTAAAGATTTTTTCAAAAAACAATTTGTACACGTCATATTATTTTTGTCATATTATTTGTACACGTCATTTAATTTTTTTTTAAAATTTTTGTCTGTTTGTCTGTGCGTTTGTGCACGCTAATCTCTGAAACGACTTAACCGACTTGAATGCGGGTTTCATTCCAATCGGTTTACAAAAAAAAAAGTTAGGCGCTATTCCGAATACCAAGCATACGAAGGTCCCACAAGAAATGTCCAATTTGGGACATTTTCGAAGTTGCGGGCTCAGTTAGTTATATATTTAAAGCTAGTTATATACCTGATTGTTTATAAAGTAAGGGTGAATAAAGTTAAGTTAAAATGATACCAAATCTAATCCTGATACATTAGATCAAGAGGTTTGGAGTTTAGAAAAAAGATTCAAATTGTGTTTCAAGGGAAAAAAAATAAAAAAAATAAATTTAATATGTGTAATATTCCCAATACATTTTAATATAATTTTGAAGCTGTACATCGTATGATGATCAATGTTATAAAAGATTGAATGAATTAAGCCTAATCTTTCAATTGTTGTTGATATTTAAAGTTCATTCATGTTACAAAATTTGAAGTCAATTTATCTTTTGTTGGCTACTAAAAGAGTACACTCGACGAGAAAATAATTTTTATAATATTGAATAATTAATATTCGTTATAGAAATTTTATGAATGGTTTCAATTATTTCCATAAAATTATTAAATAGATTTTAAAATAATTATTACATACATTTTGTGTTACTAAATCTAATTCTATCAAGGCAGAGTTAAACAGTGAGGTATATGGATTGGTAATAAATAAAAATCTTTTATGGCGACATAAACATACACAGATATATATATATTATATTAAAATATTTATAGAATTATATTAAAATATTTATACAAATATTTATAGAATGAGATATATATATTATATTAAAATAGATTGGATCCAATTGGATCCAATCTAAATTGACGTACATATTATTTTGAAACCACAATGACACTATCACAATGACAGAATTATTGAGTTCGAAGTAGAAAATATGGAGAATTATTGACTTCGAAAGTAGAAAATATGGAGAAAAGAATATTTCTACAAATGAGAACTATTGAGAAATTATTCTCTAATTGTCACGTCACACAATAGCAGTGGTCATTGTGTCTCAAAAGATTACAAATGTTATTTCTTTTATAACTTACAAATATTTTATCTTAAATTCTGTGAATTAACGCTTAATTTAATGTTACCTAATATTGTCTATTGTTTGAATTCCGAAAGCACTTTACTACGTAACTGTATTAATTGTAGTGAACATTTCTAATGCCACTACATGAAGTGTTGTATCTGTAAAGATAATATTTTTAAAGTTTTTTCTCCTTTACTTAATATTAAAGTCCAAAATGTATCAATGTTCGTACACAAATATTTATAGAATGAGATGTCATTGAATAAGATTTATTTCAAATTTATTCAAACGTGTCAAACATCACGTATTTATTGGAGATACTTGTTGTAGCTTTGGGATTCTATCATAGATAATTTACTAGGATTCCACTTAAAGATGGTTTAGTTTGTTCTTAAGACAAGGACTGCCATCAGATCGAACACAATTTTTATCAAAATAAGCGCAAGTTACAATATTGCACAACAAATTTTTGAAGCCTCTCTAAGATAACTGAACAGTTTAATAATTGGATGGTCGTTTTTAAATATGAAAAAGGAAATAAAAGTAGCCGAATAAAACTTCAATACAGAACTTAAGTTAATAAATAAGCTTAAAAACAAATTTAGTTGTCGCTAAAATTTTCATTACTATGAGTAAAATTAATCCTTACATAAAAATACAATGCATAATAGACAATATTTAAAAGAAGAAGTTTGAATCGCTAAGATTTATACAAAAAATTCTGTTTTTTGAGAAAAAAAAACGTAAATTACTGCTCAAAAAAAGTTTTCTTTGTCACAGTAATGAAAATTTTCAGCGACAACTACATTATTTTTTAAGCTTATTAATTAGGTATAAACTTAAGATCTGTACTAAACTTTTAATTCGCTATTTTTTTTCTTATTCATATATTAATATTTGAATTAAAGTAGGAAAGTTTTTCTCAAAAATTACGTTAATAATATTAACGTAATATTTGAGAAAAACTTTCCAATTCTCTCCGAGAATACTGTTGTGTAATATTGCACCTTAATTCATAGGTTATTAAGTTGCGCCCATTTTGGCAAAAATTGTGTTCTGACGTTAGTCCTTGTCTTGGTCTCTGCTGGCACACCAAGAGCGGAGACCAATCATTAATCTATGCTTTAAATGTTTATTAAAGGTTTACGCATTTGAGTTGAAAAAAAAAATACATAATAAAATAACTTATTTATCCAATATCACCCCTTTTTTTATTCTACAAAAAATATATTTTTAAAGATATTATAGTTTACGCAACTGCCGGTTTTTCTCGCGGTACGTTTTAAAGATATGATAAATAAAGCTGTTTGTGTTGAACTTCACTTACGGTTTCGAGAATGCCACCTTGAACCATTTTTAGTGGAAACAGCTGTCAAGAGTACATGAGCTGTCACTGTGGGCGAATTATTAATAGCTTTTTTTTTGTTCATACCGCTGCAATAGATGCTACCATGTTGATACCGCTGCCATTAACCCTATTTGACATAACTACGAGTAAGTATGCGAGATGCTGTATGTTTATGTTCTTACAAGTTTTAAATATTCATTTCACAAGAATTAACTGGTAGACGTGTGTAGTTCTATCGCAAGTGTTCTACTAGCAGGTAAAACTTTGAAAGACTGCGTTGACATATCCCACTGTGGGACTTTACCGTAACATTTTACAAATATTTACCTAAAATTAAAAACTGGATAATCACAAATGTAGAGAAAGAAAGAAATTCCACCAGAAATGCAATAAATAAATTTTGTAATTAATTTCAGAAGACCTCTCTCTATGGAGTTCTAAGCGGAAACGGAAAACTTCTATAATTTCAGATTTGGACTAATTCAGCCCCAGTTCGTTAAAACTTCAGCAGAGCAGTTCCGAATTTGTGAATTTTTCCGCTTGAATTAATACTTAGAAATTCATCTTAGTTGTAGACAAATAGAGTTGCGTCGAGGGGATTTGAATATCCTTTTATCAGTTTACTCAAAAGGCATTTCAATATTCAATTTGCAAAGGTTTAAATAGGCCAGAATTAAATTGATTTGTAGACACTGAAGCGTTTTTATTTTGTTATGATAACACATTTAAAAGTTGTTATGAATGTTAAGTATTTTTGATTAACTAACCTTTTAAGTTAGTTAAGTTTCAGTTAACTATGATTAACTACGGTTATCTAAAACTTAACTAACCATAATTCTATTTTAATTTTTTTCTTCTCACAAACACGTTGTGTTAGTGTTTCTCTCTTGCAATCATTCGCTGGAAAGCTGTGAACGTTGAAAAAGGTCAACAAAAATTTTCTACATTTTCATTACATTACAATAAATTTAATGAAATTATTATGCATTGGTAAAGAAAAAAAATTTGATGTCTACTTGATTCCAGTGACTATAAACCCAATCCTTGAGATCCCTACCCTGAGAGTCCAATGTCATCCCGATCCGTTCAATATTTTTCGTGTGATTGAGTAAGAAACATCTAAACGTCTTTTTTTTTATTTATATTTTTCAATTTTTTTATAATATTAGTTACAGATATAATAAATGCAAAAAATTCAAAAAATATATTTCTGTAATGTGTAAATAGAATTCTTATTTACAAGGAATTGGACTGAAAATACGTTGCAAGGGAACACGTCACTATTTCTGCTGCAGAAAATCCCTGCCGCTTCCCCACATTTTCACAGATGCGTCGCCACGAATGCCTCATCGCACATTATAGAGCCAGGACAAACGAAGTCAAAACACTTAGAGCGAGAGAGCCCTAAAGTTGTCGCGTATAAAATCCAAATACAACTATTAAAAACTAAAACTAGTAAACATATAAAACATTTGACTTTACAAATCTACTTTTCTCACTCCAGGGTAAGTACGAATCTATAATATACTCGCTTAGCCTTTATATACGTATTTAAGTGTTTCCTAAGCTTTATAAGTCAAATTGTAACTACGTTTATAAAGAATAGTTAACAACAAACATATAAGAAGCACATGAATCTATGCATATTTGTATAAAATAAAACGGCGTCAACTCTCGTGGAGAACCTTCCGGCGCATGGAGAACCTCTCGAGTGATGGAGAGTGGCAAGTGTGGGGTAGGACGTCCAGCCTGAAGGTGGACAGATGATGTGATAGGGCCACTGGCCGACGGTGCATCCAGGCTGCTTCTGACCGGTCCTTTTAGAAAATTAGGGTGGGACGTCTTTGTCCACAGTGGACGTCTTACACTTGACATGACGGTGATGACACAAGCGGATGATTTTAAATAATAAAAATGAATAACGTCTGCAATTTAAAAGAAATTATAATCTCTTTATGGATTCTAAATATGGATGGTAATAAATAATAATAATCTTCTATATATATAACAATGAATCCCCATTTCCCTTGGTCACGGCATCACGCGTGAACAGCTAGACCGATTTTAATTCGGTTTTCACTAATTGAAAGTGGGATAAACGGAGAATGTTCCTATATATAAAAATTGCATCCCGGGCGAAGCCGGGGGCGGAACGCTAGTAATATATATTATATTCTAATTATTAACATTGCGTAAAAATAACATGGTCTGACACGATAGATTTAAAGATAATCGACTCTGTGTACCTGTGTACCTATGTATAGAGGTTGTCCTTTGTGTCTTCTCGCTTTACTTACTTACTTATGCTAATTATGCAAGTTACAAAACATATTTGCTAATTACCTACTAAGAAAAATGACCTCAATTAAAATGATTCATTGAACTAGTAGTGGGTTTTGAAATCTCCACCACGTTGCTACTATTATTTTTTTTTGGACGAAAAATCACAGTGATAATAAAATTAAGCTTTTAGAAGTTCATCTGAAATGCATTGATATATTATATAGAAATTGAAGTATCAGACAATAGAAAGTGTTTATTGATGTTCATTGTGTTTAATAATTTTATAGTCAATACTGATTGTTGATTGTATTGTTGATTAATACTGATGTGTTAAATTAAAAAATAAAATAAAAAGTTTCTATCATTTCGGTCTACTTGAAGATCTGTTAATGTTGTTTATATCTATTACACAAGCAAAGGCATCCTAAACCGGCCAAAGATAAAAAACAAATTAAGAAGACAAAGGAAGAGGCTCTGACGAATCCTCTTAATAAGTTATTCTAATTTAAGTAAATGTGAAAAATTCTGGAAACTTTTTGATATTTGTTATAAAAATATAAATAACTGTTCAACTGGATGAATGGACTTGGATGAAACTCGACACATAGATAGACTGCGTATTGGATTAGCATTTATGCATGAGACATAGTTATTATCCCATTATTCACAGTAAATATTTATTTTAAGTAATTTTATTAATACTGAATTTATCACTTTCTGCTTGGTCTAAAACACTATACTCGTTTAACTAGTATGATGAGATGTGATGACGGGTTTTTAAGTAATAACTTAAACACACACTTTTCACACGGTTTGTTTCATGTCCTACATTAAATATTGAGATATTTTGTATTTGAGTTTTATACTGATATTAATATCAGATAAGCAGACAAAGAAAAGCAGAAGCCACATCCATGCCGCCGGCTCGGGTATAAAGTTGTTCGAACTTATATCGGAAAAGTCTCGTATGTATAAAGGACTGAAAAGTCAAATCTGAATTTTAAGCACAACCTCTGGGAACAGTTAGCTAGTGTATATATTTTAATAACTAATATAGTGTCATGAACTGTTTTATACCTATTTCAATTATATGGGTACTTTCGGATATATACAAATACTAGATGAAAACCCGGCTTCGCTCGGGTGTAATGTGACTCATAATATGTACACATGTAGGTACAAAATGTAAGTAGATATTTCTGTAGTTATCGGTTCTCAAGGAATATTAAAGGCAAAAGCGGCATAGATTTCGCTCAATGTTTGCGGCAAGACGTTTCGTTTTACACAGTCACATGAGTTACTTTGTTTTTAAAATGAATGGTGCGCCGTCGTATTGAGTGGCGAGGCGTATGTGCGCTAGTATGAATGAAACGGAACGTTTATTAACCACTCAAGATGTCACAGGTGTCAGTGAGTGACGTTTCGCTAGAGTGGCCAGTATGGCGAATTGGCGACTGCGATTTGTCTGTCAGCACCATTAGAATTTAACAAAATACTTGACAATCCGAATTTTGCGGACATATGTTGTCGACTCGAAATCTTTATTTTTTTATGTTTTATTATTCAGGTAAGGTTTCAATCGAGTCTACCGTACCCCTTGACGAAATTATTAATATAGATTTAATGCTTCCAGAGATCTACATCAACTACATTATACACACCTATTGTGGTACTCGTATATTTCTAAATGTCTTACAAAAGAAGGACTCTATTTCGAAACGCGCGAAATGTTAATAAACAAGATCCATTTTTGGACTAACAAATTGCGAGGCCCGCTGTTTTTGTGCGTACAAAGTGGATTGTGCAAACGAAATTGCCTGTATTAGTCATAATTTTGTGAAACGGTTAATTGCTATATTTAGTTGAGCCTTGTCTACCGTTTGTCTTTTTATAGTATCTCCAAATATAGAAACAAAATTACTGTTACAAAATTAGACGAGGAGAGTTTCTTTCGCCGTTGATTCTCTTCTAATACGCCCTTTTGTTTCCGATACAGTACAAAATAGTAAAATAAGTAGTTTTTCGACTTAAAAATATCCTATTTTTGAGAAATAAACGAATTGATTTGAGTAAGTTTTTAAGAGGTAATGAGGGAACTTAACTTTACTTATAAAATAGTTTGTCCTGACTGACTATCAATGCACACACAAAACTACTAAGCCTAGAGAGCTGAAATTTGTAAAATAAGTTTACAAGGTTTCTAAGCATCCGCTAAGAAAGGATTTTTAAAATTTCAACTCAATGAGAAGCCGGGGGTGGATGGCTAGTTATACATAACCATAGGCTATGCCTCTGTCTTTCAAATAGTGAAAGAATTTTTCAAATAGCTGCAGTTGTTACGGAGATACTCACTCTCGTTCTTTTTATTCCGAATTAAAACAAGAACACTTAATTTATTATGATTTTTATTTCGGCTAACATTCTATTTCCTTTGAATATGTCACAAGCAAAACCAAAGCGATGATAGATAATTTTGAATTTACTCATAACAGCACGTGTGCTGTTGTGTTTCGATGAGTGAGTAAGCGATGCCAGAGCCCATTTCCCTATCCTCTCCTAATCACTTATCCTTAATACTACTGTAGTCGGTAGCGCACTTGCAGCAGCTTTGGCGTTGCTTGTGTTATAGGCGACGGTAGCCACCTACCATCAGCCTGTCTGCCGATCTTAACATAGAAAAAAATTACTCATAACAGAGTATAATTATCATTAGTTGCGTCTATTGACTACTTCATCAATATTCTACCTATATTGGTTTATCAAGTTAATTATAACAGGCATTTGCATTACAAGTAAAAATTTCTGTTTTAATGGAAATTTCATTAAAGCTGTAAAGCTTGTAAAGCTTGTTCCCGAGGACATTCAAATATTCAATATATAGTTATCATTCAGAGTTGCTCTGTCATAAACTGGGCAGGCTGTCTTGTAGCGGTAGACAAGAAGACCACCGTGAAATAACAACATAACAGTGTTTCTGTGCGTGAGGGAGAAAGTCTGTTCTATCGCTATCCCCACCTTGCCCCTTATCTAGGTCAAGGTCAAGGTAGACAGCACTAATACATGTTCTCTTGGGAGTCTTACGTTTATAGGAGACGATAGCCACTCACCATCAAGTACACCAGTTGTGTCCTTTACACAAAAAATAAGTAAAAAATTTGTAATAGAAAAAAGAATTTCGTAGTGGCAGGGAGAACACTGCGAATCGCAGTCATTTGGGAAGCTAATCTGGTGGCAGTAACCACCCTCTTACAGAAGACCACCGTGAGATAAGAGCATTTGTGCTGTTGTGTTTGGGCGAATGAGTAAATAATGCCAGAACCCATTTCTGTTTCTTTTCCTAATCATTAATTATCTTTAATCCTATTATGGTCGAGAGCGCACTTGGAGCACCTGTGTCGTGTTATAGGCGACGACGGTAGTGGACCTGTATGACAAAAAAAAATAATTAAATCTTGCATGTTCATTTTATCAACACTAGCCTCTGCAGGCATACTTACATTACAATTTAAATGCATTAACCTCTTTTCAGCTAGGACAATATCAATTATTAAGTCGTTATTTAAAAAAAAGACATCAGATTGGCTATTTTGTGATTAAATTAAAATTATTTTAAATACGAATTGGCTGGCCACCTGCACGAAAAGCGTTTATATGTATAGAAATTTAGCGTTCGTACGTTTGTGTCCATAAAACTCAAAAATTAGCCGAAGGATTGACTTCAAATTTTTACACATGCATTTTAACAGAGAGTGTTTTTATGTATTTTTTATTACGAAGATCCAAAGGAAACCAAAAAGAAAATCGAGCCACAACAAAGTATGGCCCGGTTCAGCTAGTTATTTTATAATAGTATAGCAAAATAGTTTCATTTTCGAACATAAATGTACTTTGGGGCGGTTCACCTAAACATTATTTTTATTATTATTTAATAAATAGTAGGTATAACGATCACCCAAAAGGGAAAACTGGTACGATTTCAAATAAAAGAGTTTTTTAATCAGAATATCCACGACTATGCTGAGGGTTCATTAATTTCTTTCTTGGATTTTTTTTGTTAAGATCGGAAGACAGGCTGACGGTCCACTTGATGGTAGGTTGTTACCGTCGCCTATAATACAAACAACGCCACAGCTTATGCAAGTGCGCTGCCGACTGCAGTAGGATTAAGGATAAGGGATTGGATAGGAAAATGAGCTCTGGCATCCCTCATTCACTCACCGAAACACAACAGCACACATGCTTTTATTTCACGGTGGTCTTCTGTAAGGGAATGGTTACTGCCGCCATATGAGCCGCCCAAATGACTGCAAAACGCAGTGTGCCCTGCCACTACTTTCTAAATCCAGACTAGAGCCAAATTTGAAAAATTCATTTTCAAAGTTGACCCTGCCGCGAATCGAACTCGGGAACCCTACAACAGAGCGTTAAGGCAAGCACCCTAACCACTCATCCAACGGGCTCGTTAAATACTTACAAAAAATAACGTTATCTAAATAAAATCATCGCGGCGCAGTTGGAAAGATGCAACCTATCATGCCGAGAGGTTCAAGTCCGAACCCCGGTCATGGAATGTACAAAAGAATTTTTTTTAAAAAAAACTTAAGTGCATTTACTGACTGCTCTTAAACGGTGAAGGAACATCGTGTGGAAACCTGCATACGCCAAAGAAGAAATTTTAAGGGCCACATGAAGTTCACCAACCCTCACTGTGTTAGCTTGGTGGATCAATATAGTCCATACGCTCTCGTTGAGAGGTTAGGCCTGTGCCCCTGCAGTGGGGACATATAATGAGGCTGTTGATGATGAAACCAAATCATTAAAAAACAAATGGCCTTAAAATATAGTGGTCACATAAACTCCAAGTCTGTTTTGAGCTTGTCTATCGATTGCTGAAGGAGAGTATGATGAAACGTCATTTTATGTTACTAGTAGATATAATCTCAGTGCATTTCTGCAACTTCTTTAGTGCATTCCATTAATTTTGCTCCAGCGACTGTATGTCCTGTACTTAGATTACGCAAGTTACGGGCGGCTCTGGCACATGCGTATATCTGAACGCGAATCTAGATCGGCGTTACTAAGACTTTTGTGGCGAAAGGTCAGACAAACCCGTCCGACTCTGTTGTAATACTGCAACTCCACATTGAAACTTGATAACGGATGGTAATGATGAAGTTCGCCTCTGAATCTTTTTAACAGATAATTTAGCTATTGCAATATTTTTAATGTGTAAACTTCTTGAAGACAAATTATGACCAATAAAATTTGCGATAATGTAACACTATTAGACCTCTTAGCTCTTCTCTGTAAGGAGATAATTTTATAAATAGTAATGAGGATTTATTATCCTTTATTTTCATCCGATATATGTACATAATCGGACGAGGTGTATGTTCATAATGGCATTTGTAAATAATATAAAACCTAAAATATTATAAATGCGAAAGTTTGTAGGTTTAGATGTTTGTTCCTCAATAACGCACAAATCGCTGAACCGATTTGGATGAAATTTGGCAAACAGATAGTTAATTACGTGGATTAATATATAGGATACCTTTTATCCTGATAAGATGCTAAGTTCCCGAGGGATAGTCTAAAAATACAAAAAATTCGGCACTAATTTCGTCAACACACTTCCCTGACTTTTGTTTAAAGTTTAAACGCATGTGTTTGATTACAATTAGAATCGAATAGTAAGTGTGTTTGTAAGTCCTAGGTTGGCCTGATTTCTTTCTTTTTATGTAATGTTTCTGCATAGTTTAACAATTGATGATAGGTGGCTACCGTCGCCAGTAAAAATAAGCCACAAGAAGATGGGATGCTATGACAATCTTCTTCATAGGATACACAACAGCTCACTGAGCTGGTATGGTGGTCTTTTTAAGGGAGTAGTTTCTATTGCGAGACGGACTGCCCAGTTAATAACTGCGGAACGCAGTGTACTCAACTCACGGTATTTTTGATGGTATGTGACTACCGTTGTCGTCATGTTCGTCTAAGGATAAGAAGATAGATCTTTGTCAATAGGTTTTTTATCTTCGAAACTTACGTTTTAAAAATCATAGCCAACATACGTAGGGAACTTATCTCTTTATAAAATATTTTTCCTGGAAAATGGCAATTTTGTATGGAGGCTGTAAGGGGCTGAGATGACGGGAGGGTGAGTAACCTATGTTACTTGCTGATAATGTAGCTTTCTATAGATGAAAGAATCTTTAAAATCAGTCAAGTAGTTTTTGAATTTATTCATTACAAGCATACAAAAATAAAAATCTTTTCTCTTTATAATATTAGTATAGATTAGTATAACTTACATAATAAAATGCAATCGAAGATGCGTTGAAGCTAACCTGTGATGACGTCATAAGCATAGGTCGTTAACCTTACTGCGTGGTTCAAGCGACTGACTCATCTTCTTTCATTCGGTATGTTCATTAAAATACACGCAAAGTACGTAATATTAAAATATGGATAAGGTAACTGATAATATTACTAAATAGGCGAGGGCTTACCAGAAAATCGATAATTTCGTCGCTTATTTGACTTGTAAAATTAAAATTTAGATAAAATACAGAGCATAGAAGACAATACCTATTTAAAGAAGTTTTAATCGGACAGATTTGTACAAAAAAATATGTTTTCTGAGAAAAAATATAGTAAACACTTTATCTTCACAGTAATAAAGATTTTTTTTAAATAAATTTTTAAGCTTATTAAATAACTTATGTACTAAAGTTTTAATTGGCTCTTTTTTATATTTTACACAATATTTAAGGTGGAGACAAACGCTAAATACTAAAAATATCCATTGTTTAATGAAGATGTTACAAGAAATAGACAAAACAATTGCTTTGAAAAAGAAAATGTTATACTTAAACATGTGAAGAACCAATTGTATTAATTAGATTTTTCGTTAAAGTAATAGAAACTCCACAAAAAAACGTTAGAACACAAGAAGAATCGGATTTTTATTGAAAATTCTCTCGAAAACGGCTTATTGCGCATATGAATCCTGTACCTATTAATGAGTTAATGTCAGTTTAAAAAATGTATAAATTTTTTTTTCATGTATTTTTCTAATGGTAAAAACAAAGAAACACAATTTCTAGGCCTGTTGAATTGTCGCCGCCTCCAGCGAGTTCTAATGTAAATGTCATTTGCCCAAGTGAAGCCCTTAAGATAGACCCTCTAATTTTAAATCTGTTCGGTTATCTCCGAGAAGCTACAAAAATTTGTTGGGCACCTTAATTCACCTTAATTCATAGGTAAATAGGTTGCGGTCATTTTGTTAAAAATTGTGTTCGGTCTGAGATTAGTCCTTGTCTTAACTAGAGGGGTGTTCAATTGATCATCAACTTCACCCCAGCTTATTTTTTATATTTCAGTGCAATGATCTTAGACGTAAACGAGTCAAGCTATAGTTATTTACATTTTAACTATACAGAAAGGGATTTTGAATAATTTAAAGACACCGTATTGAATTGGACGCAAATCGGCCTTCTGACAATTGTTATGTGGTATTATTAAAATATTTGCACATGCTCCAAGCTTTTTTATTGTAAAATAATTGTGACCTACCTGTTTTCAGCAAATAAATTATTTTTATTATTACTAACATTACTAAATTTAATTTGAGCAAACCTTAATTTGGACGCTATTTTAATTTAAAAAAATTGAGCCCCCTGGAAGGTGTGAAATATCGTAACTGTTAGGTATAGAAAATATGCACGAAAAATTAATTTATTAAAGGAAATTTAATTTAACAAATAAAAATTTACATTGAAATCTCTAGCTAAAATCAACGGCTATACAAAAGTCTCCATATTACATACGCTATAGGTACTTATTAAAGCTCAATGAGATGGAGGGGGATCGCCGAGCCGAGTAAAAAATCGTATGATTACAAGTTCCGCCAATGTGTTGGCCAAAGCTTCCCCACGCCAACAGCCGGTTATACTCGTTGCAAAAGATGTTTCACATAAAAACATGCTTCTTTATTCTGTATGTTACTAGCGACCCGCATGGATGAAATTTTTTCATTATGTACACAAACCTTTTTCGTTTATCGCTTTTTCTATCGGTGAAAACCGTATCGAAATCCGTTAGATGGTTTACAAGAAGTAGGCGGATTTGTTTTTGTCCTTTATTGATATTTGTGTGTCTAAAAATAATTTAAAAAAATACAGCGCTTCAGTAAAAATTACTTCTTAAAAAGCAATACATATTTGAATATGGACATTGAAATGAATATTTTCTTAAAATTCAAGTGATAAAGAATGTCCGGAAACAGACTACTTTCTGAGATGGTGAAACAGTGAATTTAAAACATTTTCTGCACTTTATTTATTTCAACATCGGTTCAACGCTGTCGTTTTTCTTTTTGAGTAGCGAACACAAAAAGAGATTTTATTCTTAAACCTGTCTAAAATAGTGCAATGATTGCGTTAATTATAATTAAATGTTGTTTTATAATTATTATTTTTATTATAAATTAAATATGATACGGAGAAATTATCAGGAAAAAATTTCTTATATGTTGGGATATATTTTATGTTGGGTTATATGTTGGGTTATAAAATTCGAAAAACTATTTTAATAATTATTTTATTATTACCTACTACATTATTTACTTTTTTTAGCAACAGACTATATTTCAATTTAAAAGGAGGTTTATAGTCTAAAATCTCAGGTATGTATTTGTAAGTATGTAAGTGGTATTTAAAGAAAAAATCTTTTTTGAGTTTCATTGTCATGCATTGTTAATATTGTTCATGTTCTTGTGAATAATTTCTGGTAGATCTTAATGTTGCTCACATATTATTATTCGCTATAACGTAAATTATTATTAATATTTAGTGAGACTTTAAAAAATATAGTAAAATTTACTGAATCGGAGTTAATTCTCGAGTGAATACGAACAAAGCCGCAGGTGAAAGCTAGATATTTATTGTTTTCAATTTAAGTATAAAAACTGAGAAATTTCATTTTGACTGAATTTAGGATTAATTAACAATTAGGATTAATTAAATAAAATGTCCCATTAATTAATTGAACTATTAATAAAAATGTTAAAGGTAGATTTACATTACACCGGGCCCGGTCAAGATATGAATTGGTTCATACAAAAGCATACTGCTTTTGTATGAACCAAATGCTTTTGTATGAACCAATTCATACTTCACCGGGCCATGTCCGTGCCTCGGCCTTTGAGAAAAAACACGGCGAGCGCACGGCCCGGTGGTGGCACGGTGCAATATGAATAATCGTTAAATTTACAAAATCTCTATCGTTGTATAACATATATCTTGTATGCTCTAAAACGATATCGACAACAGCCAGCATTCTTAGAACCCCGCAAGTGACGCAATCTAGATATAATGGGTAATTTGTAAATATTTTCTGATAATAATTTAGAATATTTATAAAATAAATATCTATGAAAAGTCCGAAAATAAAGATTAAGATAAAAAAAAAAAACAACATACTCTGCTCACATCAAAACTGCCTCATCCAACTGTGATATAATTATACATTAATGTTTAGCAGACGAGTCTAGTCTATTATTATTTGTCTGACGTTATGTTAGTGTGTCATTAAGGCAATAGTTCACAAGTGAGTTCAAGGCGTTTATTACTTATCTTGATCTTGAAAATATGTTTGTGTGCAAATTCTTCAAAGTTCATCGTCCGCGCGTTTTCAGTGAACATGCACGTGAGAATGTCTTTTTATTTTATTTGAATCATATGTTTTACTTACAATACAAGATTTTTTAATGTCCTATTAGGCAGAGCCAACTTCGAGAAGGAGTACAATCGTCGAATCCAGCTAGGATGGCCAACGTTCGGGAAGCTCTGAGACATCTTCTCGTCCAAAATTCCTCATTGTCTTAAAACAAGTTTTCGACCAATGGTGTTGCCAGTGATGATAATGGCGCTGAACATGTTTTAGCGTCTCTAACTATGGGTCTCGTAAGAAAGCTGGAAGCGAATACTAGTTACATTAGAATGGTCTTGCCATTCTGTAATGAAATTAATATAGGTATCACTCTAATATAGGCATTCGAATTGTATTTATTTTCAACTCTAATGTTAAGTAAACAGAAAACATTGTTAGAAAAAGGATGTAGGCCAGTTATGACAGTTTATAAAATCGTGAACCAACCACACCATGGACCACATTTTTAGGTACTGTGACTACAATTTATTTTTTTATTTTTTTATGTTAAAGTCGGCAGACAGACTGACGGTCCACTTGATGGTAGGTGGCTACCGTCGCCTATAACACAAGCAACGCCAAAGCTGCTGCAAGTGCGCTGCCGACTGCAATAGGATTAAGGATAAGGGATTAGGAGTGGATAGGGAAATGGGCTCTGGCATCCCCCGCTACTAGCGAGTATAGTATCGTAAACTCATACTAGAGCCTCAGAGCGTTAAGTCAAGCACCCTAACCACTCATCCTGAATAACCTACTGCTATTGTCATATAATATCACATATATAAAAAGTATATTTACATATACATAATACAGTGCATATTCCAACCCACAGCTAATATCGATTAGGTACTTTGTTCTTTTCAATATACACACGCCTGTAGATCTACTTATGAAAGAATTATCATAATAACAATGTTCCTAGGCTCTCGCCTCTAGACTTGCTAATTAGCTATTGTAAAAATTCTGTGCCAAGGCAAGTTAATATTCAGTACGAATACATTTCGAAATTATTTTGAACTTTAATTTTATTATTCACACACTAACCTTTCGTCAAGAATTTTAATTGCATTAAGTAAATAGCCCTTTTTACTACATAGTGTGTTAATTTTATTATTTTTAAATTTTATTAATCATTAAATGAAGTGAAAATATAAAATTTAATGGGATAGATATGATGAAAATGACACTAAATGAAAATTATGGGTTTACTTGTGATTAACATGAATATTAAATGGAAGGCTAGAAAGTGGACAGAAAGGGAAAAAGCAGAAATCAATTTTTTGAACAGAAAAAGTATAATTAATTAAAATAACTATTAATAATTTTATTATTCATTCATATGAGATCGGAAAGATTTAAGAGGTGTGAGCCGTGGGTGCCTACTCATCCGCCATTCTTATGGCCCATTATACATTCTCATTGTTTGTTCTTTCATACGTAGGGGCTAAAATGATTTAGCTTCAAGTAGGCATATTTACTTGCTTATTTATGTCATTCTGTATAATTATAGATTACTAGCTTTTGCTCGCAACTTCGTCCGCGTATCTTTAAAAATTATTACTCGCTGATAATGTAGCTTTCTATAGGTGAAAGAATTTTTTAAATCGGTCCAGTAGTTTTTAAGTTTATTCATTACAAACTTACAAAAATACGTACATACATACATTTTCTACATTTTCTCTTTATAATATTAGTTATAGACTAGTATAGATGAAGAAATTTTTGTTGAAGTCTTCCTGAAACTCTTACACACGAATAAAATATAAAAGTTAATTTTTATGTTAACCACCCATGTAAAAATCAGTTTAGTTTAAACCTGTCCAAAAACTACGCAGAGCTCTCACCAGTATCGAAGCTTTTTATTGAATTAAGTTAGGAGAATCTATAATAATATGTTACTTTCCCTAAGAGTATTATGAAGAAATTCGAAAGAAAAGCCTTTTATTTCTCTGGAAACAAAATATAATTAAAAATTACAAAAAAAAAACTATTAAATTTTATTGCGTCAACTGCCGCAACTTGATGTGACCTATGAAAAGTTGTGACCTACTTGTATGTATGGTCTCAATATAGTCTCAAGTCTCAAATAAAAAGCCGCAGGTGCTTGGTACTGCTCTGGGGCACTATATGTTAGGATATATGTAAATGTTATTATATGTTAGGGTATTAGGGTATAAGTCTAAGTTTGGACTAGTCCATATTATGAAACAGCAGACTTATCATCAACTGTCAGTTTGATTGCATCGACTGTGTGTAAATCTGTATTAACAATGTGTCGAGAGATCTACATCTAGTCAGGTAACGTGTCGTAATACTATTTTTGTGGTCCATAAGGCCACGCGAAATGTTAACCGGTTCAAGCGGCCCGATGGATCATTACATCCGAGCTTGCGTAACTAGCTAATTGTAGAGCTATTTGCATCTTGCGATGGTCAAATCGATTTTGAATTTGTTTAATGTTATTGTTTAGTGCCAATTCGAAAGGTGAGTGTCTTTGTTAATATTTTTCTCTCGCTTTAAAAGAGAATTCGCTAATTCTAATACCTAAGCTAATGCTGCTACCTCTGCCAGTCCAATGAAAAAAAAAAAAAAATTACTTCTTTTAATATTGAAAATAGTATTCATACCGGAAATAAGTACTGGCCGATAATCACATTACATAAACGCAGTTACCATAGTAACGGAATGTTGTTAGAAAAATGCATTAAAAAGGGAAGTTTGTTTTTATAAAAAGATACATTAAGCTTTGCAAATATATGATTATACTCTGCTAAATAACTGGTTTTGTGTATATATCACGTTTATATTAACATTATTTACGAAGTAGAAAGAATTATATATTCTTTCTACTTCCTAAAATGTTAGGTTATATAAAAAAAATTAGGTAATATAAAAAAATCTAACGTTTTTCTATGCTTTTGATACATAGTAGGTAGAAATGTTTTTTAATATGACCTATATGGTCTGCAATCATAAATTTGGCTACATAGTGGTTGACAGGGTGAAGATACAGAACTAGACTGAAGTTTCCTTTACGTACTGAAATATTAGCCCAGTTGCTAGATAAATGAATCCGCTAGTTCATTTACAAATCGAAAAATCTCTATAGAAGAGTTAATAAAACCTTGAGTATTTAATGATGTCAATAAAATTTTGGCTCAATGCCAAGGCCCTTAAATATTAACAGACGTTTTTACACCTTCCGCTTCCGTTCCAAGCATACTTGTTATTCTCACATACATAAAGGCCGCGAGGGGCTCTGAGTTGTAAGCTTGCAATTTTTTGTTTGGGAAATTTGTATTATTAACATTTTAATTTATAAATTTATTTATTTATTTAAACTTTATTGCACAATCGTACAAAAGGCGAACCTAATGCCTTAAGGCATTATCAAAGAATGACGGAGGTGCAATTGAAAATTTACAAATTGTATAATTAATAACACATAGTTCATTAATAAAGAGTAATGATAATATAAATTCTAAAAATACTCACATGAACATAATACATTATACATACAACGCAATATGCAAACTTATATGAAGAATACAGAATATACAGAAAATACAGAATAATAATTATACATACTTATATACAGAACAGAAAAGAAAAAATAAATAAAGAAAATGACACTATCAACTCTGAGACAGCGTAAGATAATGATCTCGAAGCATCTTTTTAAAGATTTTGTTGGGGGCTTTCCTAATGTCGGTGGGTAGCGTATTCCAGAGCCCTATTGCTTGGGCACAAAAGGAATCAAATAAAAAGCCAGTGCGGCAAGAAAGGACACGAAGAGAAGAGTTATCGGCAGAGCGAAGGTGACGGCTATGAGTATCACTCCGAAACTGAAATTTACATTTCAGATATTCAGGAATATCATTTAATCTTTTAATTATTTTTCAAATGATTTGTAATTTTTTAATGAGCCCATTGGCTCAGTGATTAGGGTGCTTGCCGTAACGCTCTGTGCTTTCAGGATTCGATTCCCGGCAGGGTGAACTTTACTTTTCAAAGTTGGTTCTGGTCTGGTTCTGAAAAGTAGCGACAGGGCACACTGCGTTTCGCAGTCATTTTGGCAGGCCGTCTGGCGGCAATAACCACCCCTTTACAGAAGACCACCGTGAAACAGTACGTCTGCTGTTGTTTTTCAGTGAAAGAGAAGGGATGCCAGAGCCCTAATTTCCCTAACCCTTTCCAATATCTTATCCTTGATCTTACTGTAGTCGGCAGCGCACTCGCAACACCTGTGTGGAGTTTTGTTTTATTCACCATAGAAGCTAGGTACTTGCAGTGATGGTTGGGCAGGAGAAGGCGGGCATACGAAGCCCGTCTTCAAATGTCTTAGGGGACCTGCGCACATGGTTGGCTAACTATGTGTGCTTGCACAAGGTCACCCGTCTGGGGATTGCCCGGAGGCACCGAGGAGACCCATTGGAGTTAGCCTAGTCAGCAATGGCTAGGCTGCCCTGGGGTGGATCGGAGTTGTTGCCTCGGTAGAGCCCGGTCCACCACGCTCAAAGGGCAAGGAGACACCGGGGAGTTTTAGTGGGTATTCCCAGTGCCGCTATGATCAGGCGCTGGGCGACCCCCACATACTCCTGCCGTCTAGCCAGCGGCAGGAGATCTGTAAGCGGATTACTCCTCGTCAAAAAAAAAGGTACTTACAGTGATAGTTGTCTTCTTAAATATATTTATATAATGTAGTGATGCTACCGAGAAACTTCTGTGAAGAATAATAATTCATAATTCATATTTTAACGGTATGAACTGACGTGAAACGTAGACTTTGTGTACAATGTAGTCTTCTGTCAACGAAGTGCTCATGGACTGCATTGTGATGCAAACACCAGCTAGTACATCTATAGGTATGTGACTGAAATGTCATTAATTTATGGACTCAATAACTGGAATTCAATTAAGACTAAAATGTTTTCTGAACGCCTATACTGTTTATTTATAATTGTAGCATCAGGGAAGACAGCACACTTGCATCCTCTAAATTATAATTCCGAAAGTTTATGTGGATGGATGTATAAATATTTGTTACTCTTTCACGTAAAAACTACTGAAACTGGTACTCTTTCGATGAAATTTGGTACGTACATAGTTTATTACCTGGATTAACATATAGGATACCTTTTATACAGAAAAAATGGTAAATTCCCGAAGGGTCACCTAAAAATAAAAAATGGGCGTCACTATCGAAACAGGGGCGGGCGCACGGCGCCACCTTCGTAGCAGCGATAAATATGTCAGGTGTTAAATTTTTTAACGCAAACGCAACTTCGTTTGCGCCAGTTAGTAATCAAATACATAAAACAAGACCTAATAATACAACAGTACAATATAAAGGAAACAAAACAAGAATTTAAAATTAAATAGGTTTATTAACAACTTTTAAAAATTAATAAAACATTCATATAAAAGCTACATATTTAAACTAATAGTTTCTTCCGAAAATGTCTATAGGGTTTAAATACGTTGATATTTTTATTTCAATTAAGTTACATGTTAAAAAAACTTTAAACACGTGAATTAGACAATAAAATATTCTTTTTTAAATGTATTTATTAATATAGACATATATGTAAAGAAAACCACTTCAATCATTTTCTTTATTTTAAATTTGAATTTACCGCGCTTTCTTTACATTTGAATTTGCCGCGCTTTCTTTAAGCTTGAATTATATGCCTACGAGATGTTACCACTGACAGTAAGGAGATAAAGAGAGTGGGTAATTAGAATTAACAAATTTGCTTTGCTATAAACTTCCCTGAAAAATATAAAAGACGTAAATAAAGGCTTTGAATGTTGTTTCTTCCTTATTTCAGGTGAGTGAATTTTGTAAAACTGAAAATGTACTTTGTTAAATAATAATTGTAAAATCAGTGTAAAATATTGTAAATAAATCTTCCTTATTTCAGAGAAACGCAATCACACCTTCATTTTCCTAAACTGTTCAAACTTAAAAACACCATTATATATATATATATATATATATATATATATATATATATATATATATATATATGTATATATATATATATATATATATTGTGACATAATCTTGTATATCTATACCTATATATTTTTATATATAAATGCGCAACTCAGTTATTAAAATTTCGTCAATCTATGACTTAAATTCATTATTGTGATACTCGGTAAAAACGTTCAGGTTTTATTATCAAAAAATTGTGAGATCATTTTTAATTCGATTGGTTTAAATTCAATACTTTTCTTTTAGTGTCACCTAAACAAAACTGTGAAACTGTGATTAGCAAAAATTTTGTAATAATTACATAATGTTGAATGGATATTTTATATAAAAATTGGGATAAAAAAATACCTGTCAAAAGTGAAACTTCTTTGGCAATCAAAAATGTAGATGTCGGGGATATATAGATCATTACAAGAAGCGCGTCACGTGATCGTTACATTGATTCGTCACACAAAATTCGCGACCTTGTGATTTTATTCATATTGTAGTACCTATTTATAATTTAAACACTAACGGTCAAAATTATTGGACGTCCGTCAGGTATATTATGTAAATAAATGAACAATAGGGAATATGCACATTTTTTTAAATATTTTCAAACGATAGGTTATATCGTTAAATAACCGTAAAAAAATATTCAGCGCCAAAAAACAGAAATTTGGTAAAAAAAAAGTTAAAATTAACTAACAGCTACGGGCACTTTGTACACCCGCCCTTTTGGCGCGCTTGTCGTGACGTCAAAGTCTACAATACAATCAAATGTTAAAAATCACAAACATCTACACGCTTGTTGACATTTCATAGACGTTGACGTCACATTCCATAGACTTTGACGTCACATTCGATCTGACCGTTTCAAGTAGGTATATTGAATTTCCCACATTTTTATGCACTTTTTAATAATTATTTTCTTAACGAAAAAGAAATAATATTAAAAAATATTTACATAGACATAATTCTAAAGCAAAAATGTTGATAAAAAAATATATTTAAGCCTTTTTTGAATTAGACGCATATTCCCTATTATTTTAAAATTCCACAAATAATGAACGTCCGTAGTGTAGGTATACTAAACCATACTTCTTGTGCTATTCCAACATCGTGTTTCCTTACTAGGATCTTATACTTTCATTATGAAGTCAAGAAATAAAAGACCGTTACCAGAATGCTAACTGAATAATGGATATGATCCACATCACTTATTTCAGCAAACACAGATTGGAATAACCAAAGGTTTCAAGTATCGCTAAATTATACGTGCAGGCTTGACATAATATAATGTACTCACTTATTTGTAGTATTTTTTTATTTTTTTTATTTATGTTGTGTGAGTAATAAAGAGTTTGTCTGTCTGTCTGTCAATATAAAATAAACAGAATATTAATTATTCTGTTTATTTTATCTAACACAAAGTTAGCTAGACGTATTTAATATTAGAAATTCATAAATGTATTGACTTAACATGTCCTTTAACTATTATTTCTATAACCTACTAATGGGCCCCAAGGAAGGAATAGGATTTTAATATCAAATTTATAAAGTTTAATCAAATTTCCAGGAAGATAAAAAGGTCAAAGGCCATTAAGCAGAGAAAGATTGAGAAGTGGAGAGGTGAAGAGGTGGACCATGAGCCTATTCGACCGTTAGAGTGTTATTACAAAAAAGATAAACAGACATTGAACATGTGTCTAAAAAAAATTATTACAAAAACGTGTTTAAGCAGTTAGAGTTAGGCACGGTTTAAATAATACTTTTCATATTTAAATACATGTCAATACTTGTCGAAGCCTCAAAGTTAGTCTAAACTGCTTTGTCTCTAATTTTCGCAAGTTGTATTTAGAGGTGTGGTTATGATTATGATGAAATATCTGGTTGTTTCACCTTTTACTCTTGAACCCAATTTTCTTCACGTTCACGAATTTTTATTTTAATATTGCAATTGTCCATTTTTTTCCATATTACTTGAAATAATTTTTATTTATATTATACTCAATTGACAATGAGTAATGACGATTGATAAGTCTTGATAAACATATTCCATTCTTTCAACCGATCACTGTTCTATGTGTACAATAATAATAATAATAATAATAATAATAACTTTATTTCAGACTTCATTGTGTCCATAGCTTTTTAAATTATATTACATTGTAGAAAATTAAAATTAAAATATAAACTAACAATATACATAATGTGCAAGTATCATAGAAAATGATAGAACCTATCATTTTCTATTAAGGGTGATGTGTGACATCACCCAATGTTTTATTATTGGGCAGTCCATCTTCCCAGCAATTACCTTCAACAGCGTGTCGGGGCTGCCCCGTACTCGAGTCATCAGAGATGCTATTCTCATTCGCATTATATACGTACAATGTACTCATTATATACGTAAGTTTTGGTTCCAAAACATACTTATGGCGGTGTATTTAGAGCAATAATTAATTTATAATCACACACGGCACCGTTTTATTTATATATAGATAATCTTAAAATATTTTTCTGCGTAGGATATTCTATTAGCACATAACAAATTTGCATAGAAAGGAACGTTTCGGATTGAACCAAATTAAGTTGAAGGAACGTTTTGTAATGTTAATGTTTTTAAAATAGCAACATATGGTTGCCTATAGGTTGCCTAGCGATGTTTTGGTTAGTCAAAGGACAAACACTATTTTGTAATAGCGAAGGTTAAAGGATGATTTATATTACACCGGGCCGGGCGCTCACCGGGTTTTTCTCAACGTGCCCCGGCCGGGTTTGCTATTTGTCACCGTGCCGCCGACGGGCCGCCACCGGGCGTTGCCCGTGCCTTGTCATTTCCAAGTATTATTATACTATTTTGTATTAATATTACTATACTAGCTATGCCCGCGACTTCGTATGCGTGGTATTCGGAAAAATGTGTAACTTTTTTGTTTTTAAACAGATTTTTTTGTTTTTCAACGAAAATGTGAATTTCGAAATTTCGTCGTGAACGAAAAATTCGTCTCCCTGATACCTCTTAAATGAGTACCAACACGGGGGGTCTGCGACGCACCGCTCCCGAGATAATTTTGAAAAGGTCCAAAAATGCGAATTTCGAAATTTCGTCTTCACCGAAAAATTCCTTTCCCCGAGACCTCTTAAATGAGTACCAACACGGAGGGACTGCGACGCACCGCTCCCGAGATATTTTTGAAATTCTTTTTTTTTGAAAAAATATTTAAGCAGAAATATATTATACCTACCAGAAATATATTAACATATATTATTTAAAAAATATTATACTTCGAGGCAGTCAGCCTCGGGTTAATTAATTAATTAATCTATTTATAATTTTAACAATTTAAAAAAGAAACTAAATATACATTAAATGATACCACTAAAAAAACTAATAGGTACTATACCCCGAGCGGGCCTCGCGAAGCTGTCTCCGAGCGCACTGTGAAAACAAACATTTTATGAAATTTCGAGATTGGAGCGCTCCGGCCGTGTCCCGGCCGTGTTCTGGCCGGGGCACGGACACGGCCCGGTGTAATATGAATTGATCCATACAAAAGCGTACTAACAATATCTTCACCGGGTTCCGGCCGGGGCACGGACGGGGCACGGCCCGGTGTAATATAAATCATCCTTAAACATTATTTGAGGCAGGGTTTAAACGTGTTTAAACTGTGAAATTGTACACAAATGGTATTAGACGCTGTTTGACAAAACACGTGTTGAGACATAGTTTAGTATTTTTTTTTTTTTTTTTTTTTTTTTTTTTTTTTTTTTTTATGTTATGTCGACAGACAGGCTGACGGTCCACTTGATGGTAGGTGGCTACCGTCGCCTATAACACAAGCAACGCTACAGGTGCTGCAAGTGCGCTGCCAACTACAGTAGGATTTTTGTAATAACACTGTTAGTGTTTAAACTTTAAATACAACATTATCGTGCGCAAAGAAGTTTCATTTAAAAAGATCACAAGCCAATTTTGTGGAACAGTTTATGTACTTTTTCGTATTCACCAGTTTTCTTCATTAGGTGGAGGCGGTGGTCTGTAACACACACATATTAATTATTAAAAAAAAAATTGCACAGATATGCCTACTTCAAGAGTTTTTTTGAGAACATTTGGTGAATAGCTAAGTCGATGTTCCCACTCTATGACATCACAAATCACATGGACACTAGCACGTTTATTCCATAACTAAAAACTAGGAAAGGATTTGATGACTTCTACACCACATAGTTTGGGGGAAAATAAAATACCAATGGTGAAATTTCTGCCAAACAGGACACATAACACTTTGGACTACATTCACTTCAGGAACTTTTTAAATATAGCTTACTTTTCATAAACTTTTTTTTTTAGTTTCTGAGCATTCTAACTGCTTTACTTACTCTGGAGAACTCCAGTTATCATCGCATACAGCTGTAGTAGGCGTTTCTTGTTGTCTAAAACATTAATGACGCTTATAATTTCTTTATACTGTTAGCTAATTAAAATATTGCACATTCAGATTGTATCTCGCTGACACTATGGA
Organism: Bembecia ichneumoniformis; assembly: GCA_910589475.2. Lineage (NCBI taxonomy): Eukaryota > Metazoa > Arthropoda > Insecta > Lepidoptera > Sesiidae > Bembecia > Bembecia ichneumoniformis. The sequence continues at coordinate 3,461,690 of OU342531.1, forward strand.
AAGGTCTGTAATTACCTATATGACAATTGTTTGTGACTGTTTATTTTAGCTTCTGTAACTCTGTGCCCGTTTTGTTTTGATGATGCAATACATTTATTATCCATAACGCATTAGTTTTTATTTATTTCTTTTGCTTTAAACAATTAACAAGTATACATTTTAAATATATCCGTGAATTAAGTATATTGACTGGAAATATTAGAATGTTGCTCTATAGTTTATAAGAGGTTATTTTTTACAGGATAAGATATAATAATTTCTAAGAACCATAGCTAATATATAACTGCTTAATATATAAGTAACTTTCATCAGAAATGATTTAGAGACAGCACTGCCAATGCCAATGTCGAGAATCCTTAAGTTAGTTCTCGACCTCTAAATGCAATAGCACTGAATGGGACAATAAATTGTTGATCCGAAGTTCAGCTAAACAAAATATACAAGCATTTTGAATACCGCAGTTATAAAAATTTAACCCATCTATAAACACACGCTTAAGAAGACCACCGTGAAATAACAGCACGTGTGATGTTAGTTTTTTTTTCTTTTATGTTAAGGTCGGCAGACAGGCTGACGGTCCCCTTGATGGTAGGTGGCTACCGTCGCTTATAACACAAGCAACGCCAAAGCTGCTGCAAGTGCGCTGTCGACTACAGTAGGATTAAGGATGAGGGTTTGGGAAGGGTTAGAGAAATTGTATAGTATACGGAAAGGGCTCTGCCATCCTTTACTCATTAAACCGCAACAACAAACTTGGACTATTTCACGGTGATCTTCTGTAAGTTTCGTATTCTCTTGTTATTTCATTCAAAGCTCATAAAAATGAGCTGCTCGAGAAAACATATATATTAAAAATTGACAGTTTTACATGAAAACTTACGCAGAATTTATGTTGGAGAGAGCCATTGAATCGAGAGAGTTTATTTTATGTCTATAAATTCGCCATAACTTCACGCACAGTGGCGTTAAGATTGAACACCATAGAAGTCCCAGCAGAAAACCACAAACCCACCATCCGTGCTGAAAATTAGAATAGGAGAATTTAAATAACATAATTATTATAATAATATTTTAAAAAAAGACGTACAAGTGAGGCAACATATCTGGTGCACAGCAAGCTTCTGGCTGCTTCGTACACATCATAGAGAGGACGACATCGTGCTGCGCGCTGGCCAACCGACGCCAGCACGTGTGTTCGCCAACTAGCCGCATGGGATATCAATCTGGATACGTACGTGGATACTTTCTGCAAAGAAGCGAGGTTATTACAGACCTTGTGGCAGTGAATAGAATTTATATATTACTAGCTGACCCAGCATACGTTGTCCTTTTTCTTTACGTTGGAAAATCCATCATGGATACCCAGCAGTGAAGGGAGACGCTGTGGGTTATGCCTGACTCCTACCGGCTAAAATCCCACGAGTTCTAGCGCGGCCGTAGATGGGCGGGGTCGCAGGAACGTTGTTACACAACTTCGGCGACCAGCCAGAATCCGACAATAATTCAGTAACCCGATTGTGGCTCCGCCTATCGGGTTCAATAAGAATTATATATGTCAAAGTGACGTGACACTTCACGTCAATCAACGACGGTTAAATTATTTGAATATTCTTCATACAAAAATACTAAAAAATGGGGGGTGGGGGTAGGAGGGTTAAAAATACTTTACGACCTATTCTCATATCTACCAAATATACAAAAAAAAAATTCATAAAAGTCGTTTCGGAGGAGTTTTATTACAAACACTGTGACACGAGAGTTTTATATATTAGACTAGCCGGTGCCAGCAACTTCGTACGTTCTGAAAAATAATTATATTACGCCTGACAAAAGACATAAGCAATAATTTATTCAATATTTATTGTTGTTATAGTTTTGCCAGGCATTGGATTATTATTTTTATATTTTTTTATATTAAGATAGGCAGACAGGCTGACAGTTCACTTAAAGCTAGGTGGCTACCGTTCCCTATAACACAAGCAACGCCTCAGCTGCTGCAAATGCGATGCCGGCTACAATAGAATTAAGGATAAATGATTGGATAGGAAAATGGGCTCTGGCTTCCCTTACTCACTCACCGAAACACAACAGCACACGTGCTATTATTTCACGGTGGTCTTCCATAAGGGGGGTGGTTATTTTATTGCCGCGAGATGGACTGCCCAAATGACTGGGAAACGCAGTGTGCCCTGCCACTACTTTCCAGATCCAGAACATTTTTTTTTTCAAAGTTGACACTATTATGAATCGAATCCGGGAACGCTAGAATGAAGCGTTAAGGCATGTTAAGGTTAATTACATTACCACATTACCAAGTACCAATCATCCAACGAGCTCGACAAACAGGCCTCGGATCCCTATCCCTCAGAAACAGATTTTTTTTCTGGATGATACCTTTCATCCAGACCTATATGCAAAATTTCATGACAATTGGTTGAGTAGTTAATGGGTAAAAAGGCAACAGACAAAGTTACTTTCATATTTATAATATTAGTATGGTAGTATGGACCCCCGCAACCCGCAAGGAACTAGATTGGAAAAGCTGGTCGTGGTTGGAAGAGTGGACGACTCCCGTGGCCGGTCTCCTAGCCGATGGTCAGATCAAGTTGTTGCTCTACAGGCCTCATAGTTTCGAGACAACGAAATGAAAAAGCTGACAATGAAAAAAAGCTAAGAACAGAATGGAGTGGAAACAGCTGGTCGTCGATGTCACCAAGGCATTTCAGAACGGGCACAACCTTCAGAAGTGAAGAAGAAGATTGCAAAGGTAATGAGATAGTTTTTTACTTACCTTTTGAGCAATAACATCACCTTGATTATCAATATAATATTGAGCAGTGTGTATATGGCTCAAAGATATGTTGAGTTTTTTTCTAAACGGTAGTAGTTGCAATTCTAGTTCAGTCAGTTTATAAACTAACTCTGTTCTTAACTGCTCCATTGGTCTTATACTGGATATAAGCAGCCTTTGAGTTCTTGTTGCTGAAAAGCGATATATATTTGTAATGTATGTGGGTATACATTACAAATGTAAGATCTTACATTGTAATGTAAGATCCTTTTTGATGTTAAAGCATGACGGACAGGTTTACAGTCAAATTAAAGGTACCGTTATCTATATCTGACACCTGGAGTGGATTACTTTGTAAGAATAAAGATATTTTAAAAAAAAGATGGGAACAGCACAGTAGGCCCTGTCATCCCTTACTCCTTCATCGAAGAACTATAACCCAGTGCTGTTATTTTATCATGGTTTACTTATGGGTAGATTACTGTCACTATAGACTGGCTACGCAGTTTTTGTATGTTGAACGCAGAGTGCCCTAAAAAAGTTAAAAAGTGTTTTAAAGACATTTCCTTACCTAATGTTTCTAATCTCCCTGCGGTGTTCAAATCACTCACTTTAGCTGCAATATTTTCTAATTGATCTACTAATGACGGCAGATCTTTTCCGACTAGAGGACCGTTGTAGTCAATTCTAAAATTGATGAAAGATGACGTAAAAATGACAAATGTGTTGAAGTTAAGTACCTATAAAAAGATGTCTATATCTTATTCTATACATATAATAAAATCGTAAAAGAACTGTGTCTGTACATATTTGTACACGTTGTACTTATGTTACCGAGGTAAAAAAAAAAATAGTTTTTAGAATTTTTGTCTGTTTGTCTGTGCGTTTGTGCACGCTAATCTCAGAAACGGCTTAACCGATTTGAATGCGTTTTTCACTGATGTGTTGTAGCAAGCTTCCCGTAACATTTAGTATTTGTTTCATTCCAATCGGTTTACAAACAAAAAAGTTACGCGCTATACCGAATTCCACGCGTATGAAGTTGCGGACTCGGCTAGTTTGTAAATAAATCAATATGACATATTTATTTTAGTCGTAGATTCATTTTTTTTTTTTGGTGGGGTATGCAAAAAAATATGACACTTATGTTTCTTGTTTTTAATTTATGGCAATCGTCTTAAAAAAAATTACTGTGTCAAGTGTTACCTATTTAAATAATCCTTTCATTAAATTTTAACATTATTCATTCATTTATTAATCACTATATAACGACATATGCACGTAATTGTATGACACTTATCTTTTTGACAAATCAATGAATTTAACCAATCGGTCATTTCAAAGTAACGTTGACACCAAATAAATAATAACCTATAATAAATAAATATTTTTAATAATTAATTTAATTATGATGTGTTATTTCAATAAAATACAATTTGAAATTGACAAAATAAGACATAAAAAAGACCTTGAACGGATAATTATAATCACTACCGTGTCACTGAATACCTAATACAATAACGAATCGCCACGTCATTACGCGGTTTCAACAATAGCTCCAAAAATATGGACAATATCCTACTGGACATTGTCCATATTTTTGGATCTGACGATCAGGAATAATATTTCTCACATTTCTTAAAATAATTATGTAAAAAAAAGAAGTTTAGGGAGCGGTGTATAATAGTATTATTGACTATTTTATTGATTTAAACTTTTGCGTCACGCACCGTCAGATTTCATACATGGACAACTTTCAAGCAAAATTGTATACTGTCTGGACATAGAGTTAGTCTTGTACGATCCGGAATAATTTACTTCGGAAGCTCGTATTTCGATACTAACCATTAATATTCTAAGCCAAACTTGAGACATATCACAAAAGTGCTTTGAAATGTTTTGATATGAAGAGCGTGAGAAATGGTATCATTTGTTTTATGGCAAAGCTATATCTGTCAAACTGTTGGGAAGAAAGCCAAGGAGAAGATTAATGAAGCTTGTAAATGGTTGAACGACAACATTAGGCTATGTGGTGATGTAACTTGAGCTATGTTACCTACTTCAATTTACCGAATGTACTAAGATTGTATAAGCACAGTAAGTAAATCTAATAAATAATTAAGTACTTACCTATACTTTGCTAAATTTACGTCCGATATCATGAGAACATCATTAAGTAGTTTGCTAAAATTAACTGATGTAGTTTTGAGAAAACTAACGTCAATCGTTGTAGACAATCTGCCAAAATCTGTTTGAAGATCGTCCCATTCGAAATATGAAGTCTCTTTGTTTACATCCAATATCTTGTCCAACTGGAACACAATGTAAGCTGGTCGATTCCTTTCACAATCCCTAAAACAAAGTAAATACATGTTGATTAATTTTTTTTTAAATCAAAAAATATAGTTTATACGCGCTCTGTCAAAATGACACGTCAAAACTAGGCTGATTAGCAAACCAGAACCCAGTTTCGGGTTGTCGCGCGACGTCGAGGGATGCGTTCGTAATTAATCAATACTGTGTTTATCGGATTGCTCTCAAAACTAGACCATGTCGTTTTTTTTTTACTTGGCAACTATTATTATTTTTATGTTGCGTGTAGTAACTGTGATAGGTCTTTCAAGGCGATTCCATATTTAAAAGTCGTGTGTAGCATAAATAACGTATCTATCTTCTTTCTATTATTTATGTCCATTTTGATAATTAAGATTATTAGCTAAATAATATATGTTTTAATAATAAATAACATATAGGTAAAATACTCGAAGTAAGTAGGAACATCGTAAAATTTTAAACAGTAAGTTTGAATAATAAAAAATTTACCTTAGAACGTCGCGAACAGATACATCTATAGTAATATTGTTCAGGTCCCTGAAAATCGCGTCGAAAACACCTTCATTCATGGTAAAAAGCGGGGAAGGACGATCCAGTAAAGACGATAGCGCTAAATAATGTGGCTTGTCCCATAAGGCATGGCAAATGTATACCTAAAACATTTTTAAAAATTCTAAAAAGTGTCTTTTATTTACAAAAGTTATTTGTAAAAACTATTTTGTTTTTACAAATAACTAGCTGACCGTGTCATAATAAAAACCCATTCCATATAAAATGACGCTTTGCAGTCATTTGGGCAGCCCGTCTGGTGGCAGTAACCACCCCCTTACAGAAGACCATGATGAAATAACAGCGCGTGTGCTGTTGTGTTTCGGTGAGTGAGTAAGGGATGCCAGAGCCCATTTCCCTATCCCCCTCCTAATTCCTTCTCCTTAATCCTGCTGTCGTCGGCAGCTCACTTGCAGCAGCTTTGGCGTTGCTTGCGTTATAGGCGACGGAAGCCACCTACCATCAAGTGGACCGTCAGCCTGTCTGCCGATCTTAACATAAAAAAAAGATGAATTATTTTGCTATCAAATGAAAGATCATAAAAATCGGTCCAGCCGTTCTCGAGTTATAAATGGTGTAACTAATACAACTTTCTTTTAAATATCTATATAGATATGTGTACATTTAATTAGTAGCAATGTGCAGTAGGTAATACTGGTCAGATATCTGATGGCAATTACAGAATACCTTAGATCTGTTATTTAGTTTTTTTTTATAGTGTGAGTAATGGATACAAGGGTCAATTTTGCTATTCCCCTCACCCCTCACTTTATCAAAGTCGGCAGTAAATTTGCAACCTTTAAGTTATTGCTTTTGTTAACAGGGGGACTTACCGTAGGTCTGCTGCTGACTTTTTTTATATATATTTTTTTTAAGTTAAGATCTGCAGACAGGCTGACGGTCCACTCGATGGTAGATGGCTGCCGTCGCCTATATCACAAGCAACGTCAAAGCTGCTGCAAGTGAGCTGCCGACTACAGGGGCAGGGATTAGGAGTAGATAGGGAAATGGGCTCTGGCATCCCTTACTCACTCACCGAACCACAACAGCACAAGTGCTGTTATTTCACGGTGGTCTTCTGTAAGGGGGTGGTTACTGCCGCCAGACGGGCTGCCCAAATGAATTCGAAAACGCAGTGTGCCCTGTCACTACTTTCCAAATTCAGACCAGAGTCAAATTTGAAAAGTTGATTTTTCAAAATTGAAAAAAGTTTTTCAAAGTTCGAACCTGAGAACCCTAGAACAGAGCGTTAAGGCAAGCACCCTAACCACTCATCCAACGGGCTCATCAATATAAAAATATTTTATAAAGGCAAATGTAATTATAAAATTGCATATATTACACACATTAATAGGTGTTGATGGGGCATATTATCTTAAAAAGACATAAAGGCACATTAAATGCAGCACACGCTTACCTAACCTAGACCACATGATAGATCATGATATAATTTTAGGTACTTTTATTGGGATTGGGTAAGACCTCATTAGGTGATGAAAGTAACCATTAACCAACAAGTGGATCTGCCTGCCGCACTATCCTATAAAAAATATTCAAGTTAAATCTACATAAATAAAAATAGATCTTCGAAATGTATGTACACCCATAACTTTCGAACGGGTAGACCGATTTTAATTCGGTTTTGACTAATGGAAAGAGGGATAAACGGGGAATGTTCATATATATGAAAATTGCACCACGGGCGAAGCCGGGGGCGGGCCGCTAGTTTTGAATAAAAATGTAAAGTAATTTTCAATATAAATCAGCGCCTGTAGAAATTGTTACTGCAACTTTTATTTGGAATTCATTTAGTTATTCTTTACACATCTTTAAAATAATAGAAAAATTAAAACACTTGGAGATCTTGGTAAAAATTATAATTAACTATAGACTTATTTATTTATTATCAAACAAACAACATATATCATAAAAAACTAAAAATTAGGATTCCGCAGATAGCGTGGCAAGGTCCAAGCTATCGGTGATTAGGGCTGCAGAGTGAGGAACCTCCTGACAATTCGTGCCGTGTCAAGAAGTACCACCTTCTGTATCTGTCCCTTGATCCAGCCATCTAGCGAGAGCCTCTTGAGGTGAGGCTCTTCGCTATAAGACCTTTCGCCGGGACGACAATTAGGACGATAAAGTCGAATCGAATTCCCAAATGGCGGTCACCTTGTGAGCTAAGCCACCATAATTAATTACATTATTAAAATAGTAAAAAGTTCATTAGGCCTAAGGCATAAGTGAAAAACGGAATCTTACCTCAATATGTCCTGCGAAAAGGAATATAGCTGATATAACAGTCCATAAGATAAGTGATGTCATACACAACCAAAGTGAAGATCTAAAATGTTATAATTTTTTGTTAGGTAATATGTAATTGTTAGGTACCACTGCAATCGACAAGAGCACTTGCAGCAGCTTAGGCGTTGCTTGTGTTATAGGCGACGGTAGCCACCTACCGTCAAGTGGACCGTCAGCTTGTCTGCCGATCTTAACATAAAAAAAATAATCAAATTGTAACTTCGCTTCAAACTGTTCTTGGCAAATTCACTAGTGACCAGTCGTTTAAAATTTTTATAAGTTATTGTTAAGTATCCTGGGAGTTAATACAGGGCAAGGCCTGTGTGCTGTGTTTCATTATTGAACACCATAAGCTAAAAGAAGTTTCAGATAACTATAATGTCGGTATAAAAATTACTTACGCTTGCAACGTTCTTTTAGCGTGAATTTTGGGATTTCCACATCCGCAGATCGTCGCAAATACTATTAGCAACATCACTAAGGAGAACAGGATCGAGCACGCTAGAAATAGTTTTAATATTAATTGATGATAAAATTTTTGTAAGAAAATTAATATATAACTATACTTAGACAATGAACTAGTTATTTCCTTACCCAACATTAGAATCCATCTCCAAAAATCAACTTTTTGTACTCTATTCACTCCAGACTCGAGCCGTTTTGCTGTTGTTTGCAAACCCGCCGTTAGATGTCGCGCTATGTCATGTAAAATTTGTGACGAGCTATGAACGGCCTTGCCACGTTGTTTTATATGTTCAAGTATATCTAAAACATAAATTAACTTTAGCCATACTTAAGCTTTGCAACATGGATACAATGGTTTTTACTATCGGATATACTCGTATGTATGTGATATTACAAACAATATGCCGTCTGTTATGAAAAGCTTATCATAACGCCAACATCATCACTTAAGAGAGATGCTAAATGAGATGAGAGAATAGGAAAACGGATATTATATTAAGGACTTTGTAAGGATAAGGATTAATCAGGGATAACTGTCATACTCTTTCACGCCAAAAAGGCTAAACGGACTTGAATGAAATTTGGCACATAAATAGTTTATTACCTAAATTAAAACACAGGATACTGTGTTAATCCTGATAAAATGTTAGTTTCCCGAGGAATCGCAGGGATAAACATTTCAGAATATTTTCTCTGATGTTATATTTTTCAAATCTCACTTCTGATTTCGAATCGCAGCTCTGATGTCGGGGTCGGACCTCTGGGATACAGGCCTCATCGGGCTCAGCAATAGCCGAAAAAACGAAATAAGACTCCATGCTTATTACACGATCGTATAATCCGATAATAATTATCGGTTTACCTACATTGTAAGTATATGATAATAAAGTTACAATGTAGGTAAATGTGAACAATTAACCGGCTTCAAATGGATTTAACTGGAACCGCGGTGTGTTTGCCGCGGCTCTAGCTTGACACGTCTTCTCTTCGATCGCTCTCTCTAGAATCTCCTCGTCCATGACTCTTTATCTCTTATCGATTGAAAGGCGCCCTCTCTTATTCGCAAGATCATACACGTCACGGCTGCTAGTATCGCATCGCCGCATCCAAGCTTACTGCTTGACGTTTCCAACGAAAGTGGTTAGATGGCGTTGTATGCAACTGGAACCGATCCTTAATCTCTCCGCTTGTGACGCCGCTTCAGTAATCTCCGACATATTTTTTTTTATTTTTCAACGCGAAGTAGGAGGCTAGTAATTATACGAGTATAAGTTGCTAAAATTTCTTCTTGTTATAAAATATGTTTGATGGACAGGATTATTACTTAATCTTTCACAATAACAACTTACAACAATTTAAAAAACTTCAACGTATGTTTTAAACTTCAACGTGTTCTTCTACAAAACAAAGTTGTTGTGCCACTGTGTAATTTCATCGAATAGTACAACAGCTACACTTTAAAAACAGGATGTTGTATCTTTTTAATATATAAAATCCTCGTGTCACAGTGTTTGTAACAAAACTCCTCCGAAACGGCTGGACCGATTTTGATGATATTTTTTTTGTATAATTGGTAGGTATGAGAATAGCTCGTAAATTATTTTCACCCTCCTACCCCCACCCCCCATTTTTTAATCGTGATTTTATTATTTTTGTATGAAGAATATTCAAATAAAATTTAACCGTCGTTCATTGAAGTGAAGTGTCAATTTGCGTCAGTTTAACACTCGGGTTTTATTAAACACTTCGGGTTTATTTTCGGGTTCTGGCAGGACTGCTGGGTCAGCTAGTTTACATTAAAAAGTTAAAGATGATACGCCTGTAAAGCTTGATTATGTAATATGTAAACTTAATAATGTAATTTAATATTACCTTTCCTAATGTGTGCCGTTTGATTGGATATACCGAAAGGCAATGTGCGAAATTGTTTTCGGGCGGATTCAATGGCTTGGGTTAAATTCACGACTCCCAACGTTCGCAGGCGAAGCAATTGTTTCTCCTGTAATATCTGTAAGACATTTTATTATGTATTTTGGAATTAATTGGGTAGTATAAAATTAGTAAAATTACGTTAATTACAGAACATAAATAATTCAGTTCAAGTCTATAGTTTAACTTATTTAAATTTGGTTTGATTTATTTTGTAATTGAAAATAATCCTACTACTTTTCTTGCAGAGAGGCGTACGGTCCATTTGATGGTAGGTGGATACCATCGCCTACAACACAAGCAACGACACAGGTGCTGCAAGTGTGCTGCTGACTACAGTAGGATTAAGGATAAGGGATTGGGGAAGGGATAGATAAATGGGCTCTGGCATCCCGTACTCACTCATCGAAAAACAACAGCACACGTGCTGTTATTTCACGGTGGTCTACTGTAAGGGGGTAGTTATTGCCGCCAGACGGGCTGCCCAAATGACTGCGAAAGGCAGTGTGCCCTGCCACTACATCCCATATCCAGACCAGTACCAAATTTAAAAGTTCATTTTTGAAAGTTGACCCTGCCGGGAATCGTACCCGGGAACGCTAGAACAGAGAGTTAAGGCAAGCACCCTAACCACTCATCCCACGGGCTTGTCAAATCAAATCAAATGAGAAATCAGTTAAGTAATTTTTTTATGAACAAAAACTTGTATGATGAATAAAATTACTTAACTCGTGTCCAAAGGTTATATTACGATTATATTTACTTTGAAGCTTCAAGGGATCTTAAGTTATTTATTATTACATATCTATTACAGTATTAATCTATTCCTGACACTTGTCTTTACCAGAATCACGGACAGACGTAATCGTCGTCGTATTGTCGTATTTGGACAACAAAATTATATTTACTTTTTGGGTTTTACTTTTACTGAACTTTTACTTTTAAAAAATCTGAACCTATCCTTGATTATATCATTTAGCCAAAGGGTGTCCACTCCCGGACATAGGCCTTCCCTATAATGTTCCATTGAGACCAATTTGAAGCAGATTGCTTGCAGCCGGCTCCACTGTCGCTTCGCTGCCCTTATTAGGTCACATACGATACATAATATGTAGATGCGAATATAAGTAATATCAATATCGCTAGCCAAAGTAAGTCATCATATTGTCTCTGGGGACTGACGTTAACTGACTGGATTTTTGTAAAAGCAAAGAAAGAGCAAATAAATTAATTTATTATTGAAATTTTCTAGCAATTAGTCGTCACAAATATTAAAACTAAAACCTCCAAAACTAGCAATTAATACAAGAGTTAGGTACCAGAGCGAATTTCATTTTTAACTCCATATAATGCGAATTTATCGTATCACACAGTTGTTCGTCAGCTTTAACACAATGCCTTTTTAAACTATCTAATTGTCTAGTCAAATCCTTTATTTTTTCCGTGGCCACAGAAGCTAAGGCGCTCGCTTGTGCGCTAACGTCTCGCAATGATGAAATTTTTATTGATATGTCCTCACTTTCTGAAATGTCGAGACATTATTTTAATTACTTTCATTTCTATTACTTATCTCCTAGTTTTAGATTTTAGACTTCTAATTATATAAATAACCTTTTTAACTATTTCTTAATTTCTCAATTCTACATCTCTGAAATTCGGACATATTTTTACCCTCTAAAAAAGTAAATAAGTTTGCTTAAATGAGTGAAACATAGTACGATCATGATACCCACGTAAGACTTGAGATTTTATGATACAAGATTATGATTGCATTTCGAAGATCATAAGAAATTGTCTTATTGTAATCTATCCCCGAATTAATCCACTTTTCGTGTCCTCTTTATAAAACTGTGTTCTTTTATTTAAATCTAAAATCACAAAGGTGTTTTGGAAGTTTCTAATCATCACTATAATCTCAGTCGTTGCAAGTCCACTGCTAGACAAAGACCTCCCCCCTATTTTTTTCAAAAGGACCGATCAGAAGCAGGCTGGATCCACTGTCGACCCGCGGTCCTTAACAGATCGTCTGTCCACCTTGTGAGTGAGTGTCCTACGCTTTCCTACGTTTGACCAGCAAACGTGGCCACCACTCAAGAACTTTCTGGCCCCAGCGGCTGTCGGCTCTCCGTATTATGTGTCCTGCCCACTGCCACTTCAACTTACTAATCCGTCGGGTTATGTCGGTAACTTTTGTTCATCTCTTCAGTCCTGATTCGATAACGCAGTGTAACCCCGAGTATAGCCCTCTTCATAGCTCGTTGAGCGAAGTTGAGCTTTCTTACGAGGCCCATAGTTACAGGCCACATTTCAGCACCATCACGGCATTACTGGTAACACACATTGGTCGAAAACGTTTGTTTTAAGACACTGAGGAATTTTGGACGAGAAGATGTTTCGGAGCTTTCCGTACGCTACCCTTCCGAGCTAGATTCGACGATTGAAACCCTTTTCGAAGTTGACTCTACCTAATTGGACTGTTTGTCCCAACAACAAGTACTCGTCAACAACTTCGAGAGTTGAATCTCCAACTGTTACTGGCGTGGGCACAACATGGAAATTAGACATAACTTTTGTCTTATCCACATTCATCTTAAGACCCGCCCTTTGGGGAACTCGGTTGAGGAAGCTTAATTAAGCTTATTTAATTAGCAAAACAAAAAAATATTGAGATAAAACACGAAGGTATTTGTAAATTATGGTTCCCTTGACAATTGGAGAAAATTCGTTCGCACTAACTTTTAATTCAACGTAAATTAATTTATGATTTGAAAATTGCGCTATGGTGAATCGTAACATCATAGATGAAATTTAAAATTTTCTCCCCAATATCAACAGCTTAGTATTTTTTCTGCTATGAAATAATAATACATTCTTTATTGGACGCTATATGTTTAATTGGAAATATATAAACAGTACACTGTACCTACGTACAGTGTATCATACATGTACAAAATATACTCGTCTATCTTAAGTATGTCAGAATAACTAAGATTGTATTAAGAAAGGAAGCAAAAGTAAATCTGTGTTTCTGTGTAGATTCCCCCTTCTTAGTGTAGATTTTATTTGATCTAAAAATTTACACATAGCCATTGTAACAATTTGGTCCAAACACGACTTATTACAGTTAAAAATGTAGTTAATTAACTTTATTTACTCGATGCTTAAATTGAATGAGCTCAATTAACACACCTGCCACAATATCAGCCAGTGAATCCAGTACTAAATCTACGCCGCTCTCTGAAGATATGGCTTGTTTGATTGGCTCACCGAGTAATCGTTCTACATCTGGAATAAAATTGAAATCTTATGTGTACAGTATACTAAAGGAATTAAGGATGATTTACACTGAGTAAGGCTTTTCCTAAATGTTTCTTTCTTTTTTTCTTCTTCTTTCTATTTGTATTTATTATTGATACACACACCATGAATATGTTGTGAATATATATCTGTGAATATATAAATATATATCTGAAAACAACTCTGTACTCAATGCAATTCAAAAAGAATGCCATGAAATATTATATATGGCCATTAAATTCTGCTATTAAATAAACTTGGGTATCCCGTCTGGCGGTTGTAACCACCCCCTTCCACAGTTCAATAAAAGCATATATATTATACTGTTGTGTTTTACTGGGAGAAAAATGGATACCATACAGAACCGATTTCTATATCTTTTCCTAATCCCTCATCCTGCGACTGCTTGCTACTGAATTGATTGTGTTGGATATGCGACGGTAGCCACCTACCATCAAGTGGACCGTCAAACTGCCTGTCGACCTTTAAAAAAATATTTTCGACGATGCCATTATACTTAGTATCCATGAGATTAATCGAATATTATTGGTGTGAGTTTTCTAATCTATCACGAAGGTCTTAAGCCTCTGGTTTTAGTCACATCCTCTAATGGACCGTCAACCTATCCGATGACGGCTTCACTACGCTCCTTACCCATTAAGTCTTCATTAAACGCTTGTATTACCACTTCGGCTGGAGGTACTATGCTATGATGTAGTTCCCTTGCAGCTGCTGTCACCCAGGTATAGATATCTGAACAAGCACACTGTATAACTCGATGACTTTCTATGGCAGCTGTCTGTGCTTGTTCATTGCTTATAATCATTCCCGATATTAGGGTACTGAAAATCAATGAATTCTTAAATTATCATCGCTCTTTATTGCAGTTGTACGTTTTAATTCCGAATCCAATGGCAATTGTTACGCAGGAGAGCTACTCATAAAGATTAATCATTAATAATTCTCATACGATATTACGATAAATACTTTGTCGATATCCCTAAATCTCTCTTGTCAATCATCGTGAATCCCAACCGAAGTTCAAGGAATTAATTAGTTATTTTTATAGATATATAATAACACTATAGATTGAGAGCACAATGATTAAAATAATAGTACGTAGTTTTGTACACGATTAAATTCAATTACATTTAATTACATAGAATTTGTTGAAAGATCTAATTTAAAATGTCTATGTTATGTGAATATTGATCATCTTTAATAATATAAAAAAAGTTTTAGGGTTCCGTACGTCCGAATAAAAAAAAAAACGGAACCCTTATACGATCACTCGTGTGTCCGTCTGTTCGACCATACCCCCCCCCCCCCTATCTCCGAAACTACTGAAGCTAAAATTTTGAAAAAAATACAGAAATTAGTTTTCTACTTATAGATTATAGGAAAACCTATAAGAAGTCCATGATATTAAAATAACATGGTAAATCACTCAATATTGTGCGTAGATTAAAAAAAAACATGATAGGTAACATCGTACGGAACCCTTTTCACGCGAGTTCAACTCGCACTTGTCCCGTTTTTTAATCATAATCAGTATTGTTTCTATAAAATGTTTAAAATGCACTCTCTCTTCTTTAACAAGTAGACTGGATATTCCCCTCGAATCTTTCGCGACAAAACAGTTTTGAGTTTATACTAGCCCAACCAATCGCTAATATATTCAAACATATTTGACATTTTTTAAACAAATAATTGAATTGCAGGTATTAGTTTCATAATAAAAGGCAAGTTAACATATACAATTAATTACAAAGCTGTATGTCTACAACTTTACCAGATCAAATTAATTCTGCATTACCATGTAAACATACTCCCATCAAATTTAAGCAAGTGTTCCTTGAACAAGGTTAAATACTCAAGAACTTTCCTTAAAGGAGCTTATCCCCTAAAAATCTCATAAAACCTTTTTCGGACCTTGTTTACTTTCTGATCTCAGATTGTAAACATTTTTCTCTTATCTAAATGTAATGAATTTCTTGTTTACACAATTAATGAGTACATAAACTTGAAGGGACCTAATGGATTTTCCGTTTCGTAATTAATAAAATCATAAACTTCTATTAAAGAAACTGAGAGTTTTATTGTAATTAGGAACTTTATGTAAAACATGAAGTTTATGTAAAACATATTGAAAATAAATGATTTTTATTTTGAAGGATGGCAGTGAGGCTGACGGTCTGCTTGATGTACACCAACAATGGATTGCTGTGTTTGTAAATCCATTTTACTTATGGACTAAGATCTGACGATAAGATTTTTTTTTATTAAAGATGGGTTTTCTCTTGACCAGCATCTATCCATGTAGGAAGGATGAGGCCGACGATGGAGCGAGCTCACCAAGAAGATGCCTATTCACTCGAACCTTGAAAAGATTTGGGTTGTATGAGCTCGGAAATACAGACGCAGGCAGGGAGTTCCAATCCTTAGCAGCGCATTATAAAAGATGTTTTAAAGCGCTTGGTCCGTATTAGAGGGATTTCGACAAGGTGAGGATGGTAACCAGCCGCACGTCTGCATGTCCGATAGAAGAAAGGGGAAGGCGGTATGATCTGCAGCTCTCGAGCACACTCTCCGAAGTACATCTTATAGAATACACACAAACAGACAATTTTGCGTCTATGTGCCGGGCTCTGCAGCTTAGTTCTTATTAGTGTGCGATCAGTGCCGTCCTAAGTCTATTCGGCGCCGGGGTGCGGGGCTCAGCCTGCGCCCTCAGCCACCCGGACGTCTATGTCAAAGGGCGCAATTACTCGCCTATGACAGACGCACAGGTGCCGCGCCCCACCTCGCGCCCATTTCAAATGAACTTATACTTTATTGACTTAGAAATCATTTTGCTTCAAGTGCGGGCGACCGAGCGGCAATGTGTCAAAGGTTATACACTATCTTTGGATTAGCGATTTTGCCGCGCGCGTGTTGCATTTATTAAAATTGTTAAAGCGCCTACACACGGCCCTAAAATCGGTGGCAATGTCGGGAGAGTGGTAGTGGGGATGAAATCGGCCGCTACTCTACACACGTCCCTGCCACTAAGTGTGAAACCGACCGTGCAACAAAGCGCTCGTCTATCAAGATGCCGCCGACACTCTCAAAACATCAGAGAATAGGCATCACTCTGGCACTTTCTATAGTGCAACCAAGTCAAAGACGAAAAAGTCGCCTAAGGACACAAGCAACACCAGGGAGGGTGCATGTGCGCTGCCGACCTTGCAGGAATTTGTTTACTGCTAGTTTGAAGAAGCCCATATTGTAGCTAGATGGAAACACCTTAGAAGGGAGAAAGACATTTGGAAGCAGCTGAAAACTTTTTAAGAATGGATATAGAATGTGTTGGGGAACTCCTTCAAGAGATCATTGACTTTCGTCCAGGCTTCTCACTCTTTTCCTTAGCCATGTCTTCGCACGGAATACAAGTTAAAAACACAAAAATACGTCTTGTCGCCGCTGCACTCGCAGACACACTGCGGTGACATCGGCACCGATTTCGCTATACACGATGCGACAACGCTCCCTAGATCGTGGCCTAATAATCGCCCCTAAATCGTGGGTTCGCCCGACCCGATTTCAGAGTTAAGAGGAAACTGATTACGGTTTGCCTACACATGAAGCGATCAAGGGCGCTCCCCACCACTTCCCCGATATTGCCACCGATTTTAGGGCAGTGTGTAGGCGTTTTTATTTGTATAGTAATAAGAGTCATTTTAGCTTTCACATCATGAGCGGTATGACAAGCGCCGAAAGCGTAAAAGCGCCTACACACGGCCCTAAAATCTGTGGCAATATCAGGAGCGTGGTAGTGGGGATGAAATCGGCCGCTACTCTACACACGTCCCTTCCACTAAGTGTGAAACCGACCGTGTAACAAAGCGCTCGTCTATCAAGATGCTGCCGACACTCTCAAAACATCAGAAAATAGGCATCACTCTGGCACTTTCTACAGTGCAATCAAGTCAAAGACGAAAAAGTCGCCTAAGGACACAAGCAACACCAGGGGGGGGGTGCATGTGCGCTGCCGACCTTGCAGGAAGTTGTTTACTGCTAGTTTGAAGAAGCCCATATTGTAGCTAGATGGAAACACCTTAGAAGGGAGAGAGACATTTGGAAGCGGCTGAAAACTTTTTAAGAATGGATATAGAATGTGTTGAGGAACTCCTTCAAGAGATCATTGATTTTCGTCCAGGCTTCTCACTTTTTATCCTTAGCCATGTCTTCGCACGGAATACAAGTTAAAAACACAAAAATACGTCTTGTCGCCGCTGCACTCGCAGACACACTGTGGTGAAATCGGCACCGATTTCGCTATACACGATGCGACAACGCTCCCTAGATCGTGGCCTAATAATCGCCCCTAAATCGTGGGTTCGCCCGACCTGATTTCAGAGTTAGGAGGAAACTGATTACGATTTGCCTACACATGAAGCGATCAAGGGAGCGATCAAGGGCGCTCCCCACCACTTCCCCGATATTGCCACCGATTTTAGGGCAGTGTGTAGGCGCTTTAATAAAAGTAAAACAATGATTATTGTTGATGACTTTTTTTATATTTAATTTTGCGCATACGTATTTGTCGTAACAAGCATATGAAACTATGCAATGGCGTTAAGTTCAATGAAATATCTAAATACTCAGCGCTCGGCAGGCGCCCCCGGGCGCTCCGCGCCCGGGTGCACCGCACCCCTTGCACCCCCGGGTAAAGACGGCCCTGTGTGCGATCCACCGAGTCAATTGCGGCAAGTTCATCTACTACGTTCATTACTACGTTCATCTTAGTTTTCAATTAAAATATGATTTTTACACATATTTATGAATAACGAAATATATTTTTGGCGAGGTGTCTATCAAAATGTAGTCGCTAGTATTTTTAATTAAAGTAATATTAATTGATTTTTCGAATTTTTTTTATATTAAATATAATCAACTACATAGTAATATATGTAAAGAACTTGAAAGCTATCGTTGCTGTTGGTGCAACCTATTCGCAGTCGTAAATAAGTATTATTTTGTTACGTTTATAAGTACGTTTATAAGGTGGAGGGTATATTTAATATTTATATATCAAATTAAAGCTTATTTCCTTCTGTGAATGATTGAATGAATACCTCTACCTATGTACCGCAAATAGGGATTGCTAGCCCTTAAAGATAAATTATAGTGAAAGAGCGTTTGCGCGTAATATCTATCATCAATCTCGTGCCATTAATTTGAAAGCTGTAAAATTTTCCAAGAAGAAACCAATTGAAAATTCATAATTTTTCAGATCTCCCAAGATTACCTATTTGTATAGATAAGATAAGTATAGAACTTTAGCACATTTATATATTCTATTCATCATCATCGTAATCTTAGCCGTAGGTCGTCCATTGCTCCCCCCCCTAGGTGTGCTAGCACCTTGTCGTGGTGGGGGGGCTTAGCCCTCGACAATCCGGGCGGTTGCAGGGGTCGGTGGGGTCACCGGTCTTCGCTTGGCTGACCGTATTGTCGCTGGGGAACGAAGAAAGCACACACGGGAGTGCTCCGAGCGGGCTCCGAACATCGGAGCTCGTGGCGGAGCAAACGTCAGTTGGCTTCAACTGTCAGTTTGAGCTTCGCCGGTCACCGCTCGCTAGGCCGAGTATCCGTACTCGGCTCATGCGGGTGTGGGCCGGTGAGAGACGGCACCCCCGGTCCTTGTTCGTCGGATCGAGGTATGGGTTTCGGTTTGCGCATAAGGACCGGCGCGGGTCGCAGCGGGCGGATTCTCTCGGATGGCTCTGTCGCTCAGTGGTAGTCGGGCAACGCACGCGAAGACGGAGCTCTACGGCAGGGAAGGACCGTCTGGCAGAGTACCGCAATCGTGGCCTTGTGGGGGGTGGTGAAGACCCGGTTAGGGCCGCCGGCCTAGTAACCGCCCTCCGCAGTCGTCCGGAAGAGTGAACACCCGGCCTCGCCACCCGGCCTAGTAACTCTTCCGCGACGACAACACCAGGTGGAGCCCGTCTCTCGGGCTGCCGCGATTGCTGTGGAAATGTCAGGTGGAAACCCCCTTTGGGCCGCCCACCCTTAATGCCGTAGAGATGAGCGGCCACATGAGCAAGGGTTATCCGAGAGTTTCAGGTGGAAGCGGCCTCCGACTCTGTGGTAGGTTGTGCCGCAGAGAAGAGGTTATAGGGTGCTTCAGAGGTGAAGCCCCTCGCTGACTGCCCGCTGCGAGAGGTGAGTATGGGCGGCTCGTACCGCTTCGCCCGGGGGCGGTGGACATGGGGTCGTCCGCCGTCATCACAACACCGGGCAACGAGGGAAGAGCCCGGTTGAGGTGGAGCCCGCAAGCGCGCGGGCCTCGTCTGGCGGGGGAGGCAGATTTTCCAGTCGTGCATGTTTTCCACGATCCCTTACCCCCCGCCCATAGACGGCGCGAAGAAGTCATACCCCACCGATCTCCCCATGGTCGATGGGGACCTGGCTCGCAGATTTTCCCACGCAAAAAAAAGGTCGTCCATTGCTGGACATAGGAGTCCCCCCCATAATTTTCTGGATCCATCGTCTACACACGGCTATTATCAAGTCGTCCGCTTCGCTTGCCGCTTCGTGGCTTCCACTCGAGAACCTTTCGACCCCAACGGCTGTCGGCTCTCCGTACTATGTCTCCTGCCAACTGCCACTTCAATTTACTAATCCGCCGGGTTTTCGCCGGTAATTTTTGTTCTTCTACGGATCTCTTCATTCCTGATTAGATCTCGCAGTGTAACCCCGAGCATAGCCCTCTCAATAGCTCTTTTGAGCGACGTTGTGCTTTCTTACGAGGACCATAGTTAGAGACCACGTTTAAGCGCCATATGTTATCACTATTACATAAATAAAAAAAAGGTTAACAATAAAATACTCACCAACACATCAAAACGATTAAAAGTGTCATAAATATCAACACTCTGTCGCTACAATTTGTTTCACGCGATTCTGGGAATAATGCTCCGGTTTCCGCGTCGCTATCGTTCCTAGATCTCGAACACAAAGCCATTAGGCCCAAAATACAAAGATACGACGGTATCACAAGAGCGATACAAGCAAAGAACACGATGAAGCCTAAAAATGTTGACTCCACTTTGATTGACTGAAAAAAAAAATGTTGCTGTATTCATTCTAAATATTAATTCAAAAAGGACATAGATTGCATATTACATTTATCATCATCATTATCATTCATTATAGGACGTCCACTGCTGGACAAAGGTTTCCCCCCTAATTCTCCAGAAGGACCGGTAGAAGCAGCCTGGTTCAACCGTCGACTCGCGGCCTTAATCCTGACACCTGTCGTCTGTCCACCTTGTGGGTGGACGTCCTACGCTGCGCTTGCCGGTCCGTGGTCCCCATTGGAGAACCTTCCGGCCCCAGCGGCCGTTGACTCTCCGTACTATCTGTCCCGCCAATGATATAGTCGTATACATTTTTCAAATAATAAATATTTCTTGTTAACAAACATATTGAATCCATATCTACATGCATATACATACTTTTTATAAAATGAAGCCGCTTTCAGCTTCTGTGTTTTTCTCCGATAACTTCTTCTGAACTACCCAACGAATATTGGTTACGGTTTTGAGTAATGGAAGAGTTGTAAACGTGGAAGGGTTGTGTATATAATTTGCAGAAAAAAAATTGCATTCTCCGAATACGAGAGCGGGTCGCTAGTTGTAGATACCTACCTATACTAATTTTATTTTGATAAGAAAATAAATTCACATCAAAAACAAATATGTAAATAATGCTAGTGTATTTTTCTATATCGGTTTGTCTTCTTCGGTCTTCAAACTTAAGGCTTTTGATGCGGTTTATGTATTATTTAGGATTTTTGTATGGAAGGAAGCGCTTTAGATATGTGCATTCTTAGACTTGTTTAGCTTGCTATATATATTGCATGCTATATAAGCTGAACAGCAAAATAAGCTGAAACAGTATTTACTCCTAATATGTTATAAATTTCTATATTTTTGGTCATAAAGGTCGCTAAGTAGGCTGACTGATAACTCGATGGTAAATGGTTACAGTCGCCTATACACACATGCAAGATGCAATACTTTGAATGGAAAAAGACCTCCCCCCTAATTCTCCATTATTCCAGGATAATTGCTTTTAAAGGTTTTCGGAATCCGAAAACTGTCCATTAATTTGGGGATTCCGAAAACCTTTAAAAGCAATTATCCTGGACTTATGAGTTTTTATTGGCTTAGTCTCAATTTTTCAACCCTTCTGATTCTAGATCAAATTTTGTCTTTATTCAATTAAATCCGTGTGAAACAGGGATGATCTCTAATTAATTAGGAGAAGTTGCGAAACAGAAATGTCTACTAAAAATAAATGAGGCCCGTCATCGCCAGGAAAATATATAATTTTTTTTCTTATTTTTTCTCTTCAGAATTACACAGTAATTATGATTGCTGCGAAGATTTAGAAGCGACTCAATAAATCACAACCAAATATAGCACATTGTTTAGGAAAAAAAGCAATATAATTAGGAAATGACCGATATGTCTTGCCTTGGAGATAAATGTGCTCTTCAGTAAATGAGGAGGGATCTCTGATGTAATCACACTGTAATAGCTGAGATATTAAATCCAGGGAGGTTGTTGTAGAGGTTTCCGTGAAATTTGGCTCACGTTAAGCTGTTATTATGTGCAAACAATTTCTGAGTTCAACTGTAGACTATACACTTATATTAAAATACGAATTTGTAATTTCATGGTAAAACTAGTCGTTGCTAGTGATCCATTATTTCAAACTAGAA
Source organism: Bembecia ichneumoniformis (assembly GCA_910589475.2). Lineage (NCBI taxonomy): Eukaryota > Metazoa > Arthropoda > Insecta > Lepidoptera > Sesiidae > Bembecia > Bembecia ichneumoniformis. The sequence goes on from OU342531.1 coordinate 3,484,135, forward strand.
CTACTTACCCATATATATTGATAAAAATTCAGTGAAATCGGTTGGACAGTTTTGGAGTTTAGCTTGAAAAAATATTTGACACGCGTTTATAAAGAGTAGCTCGAAAAGTCTTCTAAATCTATCTAAATATATTATAAAACTAGCTGAGCCCGCAACTCCTTACGCGTGGTATTCGGTATAGTGCGTAACTTTTTTTGTTTTTAAACCGATTGGAATGAAATAAACATTAAATGTTACGGGAAGCTTGCTGCAATACATCAGTGAAAACTGCATTGAAATCGGTTAAGCCGGCTGAGATAAGCGTGCACAAACGCACAAACAGACAAAAATTTTAAAAACAATTTTTTTTGACCTCAGTAACATAAGTACATCGCTTACAAATTGTTTTTTTTTTTTTTTTTTTTGTAAAAATATTTAATGTATAACTCGTTTACGGTTTTATTAGACAGCGACATTTATCTATATATATGTCCGTCTCCTCTCGGTCTCGGTCTGTTCCTCAGCTAAATTCTTCTAAACCTTCTAACAAAACGGATTTTGATACGGTTTCACTAATAGAAAGAGCGATAAAAGAGGAAGGTTTTTGTAAATTTATACAAAGTCGGGAGCGAGTCACTAGTATATAATATATAAAACGTCTTTATTAAACCTAATTCATTAAAAGAGATTTAAATAAATCGGTTCTTGTTTAAAATTATTCTAACATTAATTATTAAATCGTGCTACTAACAATAAATCCACACAGAAAAGAAACAAATACCGAAATTTCTAAAAATTTACTTTAACGGATTCACTGAGGCAAATGACATTTACAATAGAACTCGCTGGCGGCAGAGACAATTCAACGGGCCTAGAAATGGTGTTTTTTTGTTTTTACCATTAGAACAAAGCGCAAAAAAAAATTATTAATACAATTTTTTAAACTGACATTAACTTATTAATAGGTACAGGATTCATATGCGCCCAATAAGCCGTTTTCGAGAGAATTTTCAATAAAAGTCACAATTCTTCTTGTGTTCTAACTTTTTTTGTGGAGTTTCTATTCGTTTAACGAAAATTTTAATTAATACAATTGGTTCTTCACATGTTTAAGTATAATATATATTTTTTTCAATGTAATTGTGTTGTCTATTTCTTGTAACATCTTCATTAAACAATGGATATTTTTAGTATTTAGCGTTTGTCTCCCCCTTAAGAAACAAATACCGAATTTACCATCATCATTGACGCCCAACCCGGAGGACGCCAGACGCCAATACTAGACATAGACCTCACAATTTTTCAATTGCAAAAAATAAACTATATAAATCAATAACAGTCACAATGTTAAACACAATATATTATACTGTATTAATAAATAAATAAATAAAATCAAAATAAATAATAATAAATAATCATTAAATCAATACTAAAGGTGCATTATTTGATTATTATAATACTTACGACAGTTTATATTTTTTAATTCTATTTCATTGATATTTCATTTCAATTTTATTTGTGTTAACAAAACATTTTAATTGCTTAGTTTCTTAACAGCTAAATGATTATACGAATTATCTTGCATACTATGCCTGTTACTACTACTAAAGTAAAATAACTGGTCCTAAGAGAGGAGTAGTCATTGCGATACACAAGTTGGTAGGCTATAATAGTATCGCAAAATTTGGTTAGTTCTATGGCGTAACAAATTAGGCAGATTTTTTGTGTAAAATATTTTCTATGATTATTATATCTTATATTTTTAACTAATCTATATTATTTAAAGCACATTTCCATAATTCCTGAGACTAAAAAAAATCCAATTCCCTTAATATATTTTATAATTGCAAATCGTCGCTTCTTTTTTAGTTATAAGCAATAACCGTGCCTACGGCTGTATATTTTCGTGTATGACGACCTCGTACGTAACCTCTTTTTTGTTTAGGCTTCTGGCAAACTTATTACTACTTCATAGTCATATGACGCTCGAGTCAAGAGAACATTTTCTCGATGCATTAACATAATACATATATATTATATTGTTATAATATTGTTAATATTCTCTTTTAAGAAAAATAAAATATATTTTTGTTCTTTCTGAAACACGTCGTATGAAAACAAATTAAATTATACGGTTTTATAATAAACTTCCTTAGATAATCAGGGTCTTATAAAATTAATTTAAAAGTGTAATCAAAACCAAACTCTGTTCGAAAGGTTATTATGAAATCGCAGATTATTTAAGCATAATGAAACCTGGATTAAAACGATTCTGAACTCATACCGTGTTCTTATTTATTCTTATGTTCATACTATGTTTAGTATTTGTATATAAATGTGATTTGCGTATAATAATTTTTATTTTTATATTACATTATTTTAAATATGACAAAAGAATGGTATCCTGAATTTGTTTTGGGGTTTCTTCTCACGATATTCTATTTTTTTTTCCGAAACCCTGGAATATAAAATTTGTCCTATTTTTGAGTCCAATTTTTGAGTTGTTCTATTTTTGAGAAATAAACGATTTGATTTGATACAAATTTTGAATAAATAAATAATAGGTATGATTTTTTTTATAAATTTCTTAATTTTAGGGACTTTTAACTTACAGAGCAACTTCGTAAATTTTTAAGAGGAAATTTGCAATTTAATTTTGCAAATTTGAAACAACTCGCTTGTTGTTAGAATACGAAACAAAGAATAATAAAAAAAGATCCGATTATCCCAGAGTCAAATTTTTCTATTTTTCAAATTTTTTTTTTATCTATTTTTCTTACGAGAGTAATTATAGAAATAGTAGAGTTTTCTAAAAAACTTTTTTAGAAAATCTAAATCTTACAGTAAAAATATGTGTATTTTAAAACTATTACTTTTATATAACATATACCAGACATAATAGTATAATCATAGCTGAAAGCTAGAAGTGAAGGAAGTATCTTATTTCACATCTCATGCGGTTTTGGTCAACACAAAATAAACAAGCACGTCTTGTGTGCGAAAAAGGTGATAAATACTAAATACAGACACTCTTGACACCAGATTGTGGCTTGATCAATGCATTACCGAGTAACAGGAAGCGATCCTTTTAAAATGTCAATGGCGTTCATTCACTGGACAGTCTCATGTTCATTTATTGTACTTATTATAGTTTAAGAGCAGGACTCTAATATTCGGCAGTATTTTGTTTTTCCTATTATTAAATTTTAGTACCAGAACAAAATTCGAATGGAGAAATCGTTCTCTTAGCTTATGTTTTATGCCACGGCGCTGTACGTGCGTGGGAACTCAGTAATAGGTATTTGGGAGAATTTGTTGTCTCAACTTACTATAATGCGAATAACCTAAGACAGAATGCGACGGAATACATTCGCGCCACTTATTCAACTCGCGAAAATAATAAAACATACGCCAGCAATTCCAATATTTTAGAAAAACCTTTATATATAGTAGCTATTGACATCCCAATTTCAAATGTAAATTATAGGTTGGATGTTTCCACCGAAATTTTTTTTTGGATTTTAGTCAGTAATTACAAGAATGTTACAAATTCTGCACATTTTAGAAATAATTATACTAGATATAAAATTAATTTCAGTTTTTTGTTGCGATGCAAACCTTTATATTATGTCCTAGAAATGTCATGTTATTTATGTATTGTTACGACCTATTATTAAAGAGTAATCATGGAATAAGTAAGCTGTTCGAGTTGGAAAGTGCCCTCTTAAGACAAAACAGTGTGTAACATTTGTAATTTTTTTATTCACTTACATTAAAAAAAAAAGAAATAAAACTTGTATAATTAACATCGCTTAAAGAGATGAGTAACCAATTACTCTGTAAGCTTACAGTAGCACCTAACCGCCCAGGTCGTTGGTCTAGTAGTATTAGAAGTACAAGGCGAAGCCAAGAAGTTCACATTTCATACACACCCACATACACATATTTATTTTAAAACGCCCACTATAGATACACAATACACACACTACACATACGTCTCTTCTTAATATTTTATTTAATGTTTTTAATTATGGTGTTCATTTTTAACATAAAAAGGAAGTCCGTTATTGGCATTAAGATTTAAGGCATAATTATGTATTTACTTGTATTTTATTTTTCGATATTAAGTGCTATGTGACTTTGTATTAATAAAAAATGAAAATAAAACTTTTCCCCTTTTAAAACAAACGAGACAGTTAATTGCTAGGCCGAACCTTGATTCTCTTACTTGCGAGAAATAATAGGTAAAAAATCATTTCTTCAATGATTAGTCATTGTTATTATATAATGTAAGTAGGCCTATATCCGTTAATGGCGTAAAAGTCATTGCAAGCGGATTCGACGATAGAATATCCTATAGAAAATAAACGATTTTCGAGATAATAGACTTTATTTATTTAACATTCACGCTTTAAAACTATTCAGCAATTTATGGTATAGACAATAATATGGGCAAAAGACGCTGACGATGTCTTCTTCGACACAGTCATATACTTGAGTCAGTCAATTTATAAATTACTAGCCGGTGCCAGCGACTTTGTCCGCATTGAAAAATAAATAACGTATGTTGTATGTCTGTTTGTTTGTAACAAACAAATATACAAACTTTACCTTCTTGTAATATTTAATAAAAAAGTCATTATTTTATTTCAAAGTTCACAAAGATATCAAACAAATTTACAAATAAAAACGAGCCAGTCTCTTAGGCTATAATTACTTCGAAAATCTGTCTTAAATATATAGTGAACATTTCAGACGACCATTGCAAAGGTCAAATTTCCTTGAAACCCCAGTGCATTCAATATCATTCAGTAACGCATAAGGTTCCTTGGTAACTGAGCGACTTTTCATAAAGAGAAAATGTTTAAAATAGCAACTACCTTGTTTATAATATTATTGTTATCTTGTCAGATTATAGCAAAAGTATCTCGTAAGTTCTCCTTGGATAACAGTGCCACATTAAATTTAGTGAGTTTTGGTTTAAGGTCTGCTTAATTTCTATTGATTTTTTTCAGCTGATTATATTAAAAAATGTCAAAAATTAACACCGGAATGCTTGAAGAAAACAATGCAAGATATTATTCCTGAATTTTCAAAGGGGATACCTAATCTTGGTATTAGTCCCATTGATCCATTGAGACAAGATCGCGAAGAATACACTCTAGCTGGCGGATTGAAAATAACGTTTACGAATGGTCAAGTGACTGGATTTAGAAATTGCATCGTGGATTATGCGAAGTATGTTTTTTGTTGTTATACATTTGGATTTTAAATTTTCGGGTGTCAATGTGCCGAAAGGTTCGGTTTTTTTTGGGATAAAAAAAATATTTTTGTCACTGCGATTAATAAAAATTACGAACATTATTTGGAGCGATCGGTTCGCCTGGCTGCTCATTCGTTCAATTCGTTCATTAAAATAATATTTTTCAATGCTAAGATTTTAAATTAAACTATTGGCTGATTCCACTATTCACTTAAATCCATAAAAACAAGTATACAAAAGCGAAATATGTTTTATATTTCACGTGTCACTTAAACCAAGCATCGTTAAAGTTTATGTTAGACTCTTAAGATTTCACGTGTTTTCTAAGATATTTAAGACCCTGCCAATCCACAGTGGATATCCGTGATAAACTGTTACTATTCTCCCAGAAAACCTTTTTCTGAAATATACTTAAAAATTGGGTATAATTAATATGTGTCATGTACCTATTCACTTGGATAGAATGAAGTGTGCTATTGTTATGTATATAAAGAGTAAAAATACTCATAAATTTTCAACAAGATGTTTCCTAGCTTATTATTAAACACTAGCTGTGCCTGCGATTTCGTACGCGTGATTTTCGGTATAGCACGTAACTTTTTTGTTTGTAAACCGATTGGAATGAAACAAAAATTTAATATTACGGGAAGCTTGCTACAATATATAAGTGAAAAGCGCATTCAAATCGGTTAGCGTGCACGCGTGGTGATTTTATTATATGTACGTTGGAATAACGGGTAACTTTTTTGTTTGTAAACAGATTGGAATGAAACAAAAATTTAATATTACGGGAAGCTTGCTACAATATATAAGTGAAAAGCGCATTCAAATCGGTTAGCGTGCACGCGTGGTGATTTTATTATATGTACGTTGGAATAACGGGTAACTTTTTTGTTTGTAAACAGATTGGAATGAAACAAAAATTTAATATTACGGGAAGCTTGCTACAATATATAAGTGAAAAGCGCATTCAAATCGGTTAGCGTGCACGCGTGGTGATTTTATTATATGTACGTTGGAATAACGGGTAACTTTTTTGTTTGTAAACAGATTGGAATGAAACAAAAATTTAATATTACGGGAAGCTTGCTACAATATATAAGTGAAAAGCGCATTCAAATCGGTTAGCGTGCACGCGTGGTGATTTTATTATATGTACGTTGGAATAACGGGTAACTTTTTTGTTTGTAAACAGATTGGAATGAAACAAAAATTTAATATTACGGGAAGCTTGCTACAATATATAAGTGAAAAGCGCATTCAAATCGGTTAGCGTGCACGCGTGGTGATTTTATTATATGTACGTTGGAATAACGGGTAACTTTTTTGTTTGTAAACAGATTGGAATGAAACAAAAATTTAATATTACGGGAAGCTTGCTACAATATATAAGTGAAAAGCGCATTCAAATCGGTTAGCGTGCACGCGTGGTGATTTTATTATATGTACGTTGGAATAACGGGTAACTTTTTTGTTTGTAAACAGATTGGAATGAAACAAAAATTTAATATTACGGGAAGCTTGCTACAATATATAAGTGAAAAGCGCATTCAAATCGGTTAGCGTGCACGCGTGGTGATTTTATTATATGTACGTTGGAATAACGGGTAACTTTTTTGTTTGTAAACAGATTGGAATGAAACAAAAATTTAATATTACGGGAAGCTTGCTACAATATATAAGTGAAAAGCGCATTCAAATCGGTTAGCGTGCACGCGTGGTGATTTTATTATATGTACGTTGGAATAACGGGTAACTTTTTTGTTTGTAAACAGATTGGAATGAAACAAAAATTTAATATTACGGGAAGCTTGCTACAATATATAAGTGAAAAGCGCATTCAAATCGGTTAGCGTGCACGCGTGGTGATTTTATTATATGTACGTTGGAATAACGGGTAACTTTTTTGTTTGTAAACAGATTGGAATGAAACAAAAATTTAATATTACGGGAAGCTTGCTACAATATATAAGTGAAAAGCGCATTCAAATCGGTTAGCGTGCACGCGTGGTGATTTTATTATATGTACGTTGGAATAACGGGTAACTTTTTTGTTTGTAAACAGATTGGAATGAAACAAAAATTTAATATTACGGGAAGCTTGCTACAATATATAAGTGAAAAGCGCATTCAAATCGGTTAGCGTGCACGCGTGGTGATTTTATTATATGTACGTTGGAATAACGGGTAACTTTTTTGTTTGTAAACAGATTGGAATGAAACAAAAATTTAATATTACGGGAAGCTTGCTACAATATATAAGTGAAAAGCGCATTCAAATCGGTTAGCGTGCACGCGTGGTGATTTTATTATATGTACGTTGGAATAACGGGTAACTTTTTTGTTTGTAAACAGATTGGAATGAAACAAAAATTTAATATTACGGGAAGCTTGCTACAATATATAAGTGAAAAGCGCATTCAAATCGGTTAGCGTGCACGCGTGGTGATTTTATTATATGTACGTTGGAATAACGGGTAACTTTTTTGTTTGTAAACAGATTGGAATGAAATATACACTAAATATAACCGGAAGCTTGCTACAATATATCAGTGGAAACCACCTGAAAATCGGTTAAGCCGTTTCTGGATTAGCGTGCACAAAAGCATAATAGGCAAACAACGATTTTATTATGACTAAAAGGTTCCAGCGTAAGCTGAACCCTACATAATATGATTGATTATATAGATCTGAGGTTAACTTACATTGTAATCATCAAAATCACCTAAAATCCTAAACTGTCCATTTTTAAGTTTACATAAATTTTCAGTCATCATTGTTTCACAGATGATAATATATAAACTAAAGTTTCAGCCAGTTCAACTGAAGAGTGATTTTATTGCATTTTTATCGAAAAAATGTTGGTGGTAATTCTTTAAATTTACAAAACATTTTGTTTGTAAACCAATTGGAATGAAGCAAACACTAAATGTTACGGTAAGCTTGCCATAATACATCAGTGAAGACCGCATACAAATCGGTTAAGCCGTTTCTGAGATTAGCGTGAACAAACGCACAGACAAACAGACAAAAATTCTAAAAACTATTTTTTGATCTCAATAATATAAGTACAACGTGTATAAATTGTTTTTTGAAAAAATATTTAATGTACAGACACGGCTCGTTTACGATTTTGTTGCATGTATGTGTAGCTATGATAATTATCATAATTATGCTATGATCAGGAGTTAATTATAATTAACTCCTCGTAAATGGAGTGATCTGCGATTAGTTAGCCAACAACACTTGTGCTGTTTATCTACTGCCATCAGAAGCCAAGTTTACGACTGCAGAATGTAGTGTGCCCTGCCCACCTTTAATATTGAAATCTATTAGGAATTGCAATTAATTTTCAAAATGTTCTTCGGTAAATGTAATACTTATTTCAACTGATATGTTTAATATGGAAGCAAGACGAGTAAGGCGAGCAGGTGGCCTCGTTGACCCGTCGCCACTTTGCATATCAAAGGAACAATTTACTGCTTTAGCAAATAATTTTAAGGTTGTCAGTTTCGAATTAAATTTAGCTTATTTGGAAAATTGTCGTGAAATTTAATGCACTTAATGCGAGATTACTTCTTTTAGAATTGACTTTTAGAACTTAAAAGGTTACGTCGGTTAGAAACAAACGGACAAACTGACAGACGAAACATAATATTATATAATCCTACTAATATTATAGATGGAAAAGTTTGTGAAGATGAATGAATATATGTATCTCTTATATAATCCTACTAATATTATAAATGCAAAAGTTTGTGAAGATGATGAATATATGTATGTTTGTTACTCTTTCACGTGAAAACTACTAAACGGATTGGGATGAAATTTAGTACACAGATAGCTTATTATCTGGATTAAAATATAGGATACTTTTTATCTTGAGAAATGTTAGGTTTCCGAGGGATATTTTAAAAATATAAAAAAATTGAGTGGCACTGACGCTGTGGTCGTCACATCGATAAAGATGTCAGAAGTTATTTTTCAACCCAGACAAGGTTGGGGGCACCAGCTAGTAGCAAATAAAGTCCTATTGCGATTTATGAACATTTAACGATATTGTCATTTTAAATTGTAAACCCCAGTAGACATTTTAGTCTTGTGGGCCAATTGGATTAAGGAGACGTGACACGATGTGTCATGCGACACAGTGGCGGCGCCACCGTCGTCATTACACCAATAAAGATGTTAGGCGTCGATTCCCTCCGTTATCAACGATGCTGCAACAAAATTAACTACTGCGCTGTCTGTCATGGTGTTATTATATGATGAGTGCTTGTCCGTAGTGTTATTTTAAAAAAATAGCGGATCCAGCATAATACGCTCGAACTCGACAAAAATCCGCAATCCGATCTCAGAGTCATCTACCGGTTCTAATTGTGAATCTAATCCACAATTAGAACCACTGAAACACACATACACAAAAATCATAAAAATGTTTTAAACTTTTAACCATTTAGGAGTTCACTGAGACACACACACACATTCTTAATATATAAAATAGGGAATATGCGTCTAATTAAAAAAAGGCTTAAATATATTTTTTATCAACATTTTTGCTTTACAATTATGTCTATGTAAATATTTTTTAATATTATTTCTTTTTCGTTAAGAAAATAATTATTAAAAAGTGCATAAAAATGTGGGAAATTCAAAATACTTGAAACGGTCAAATCGAATGTGACGTCAACGTCTATGGAATGTCAACAAGCGTGTAGATGTTTGTGATTTTTAACATTTGATTGTATTGTAGACTTTGACGTCACGACAAGCACGCCAAAAGGGCGGGTGTTTAAAGTGCCCGTAGCTGTTAGTTAATTTTAACTTTTTTTTTTTGTTACCAAATTTCTGTTTTTTGGCGCTGAATATTTTTTTACGGTTATATAACGATATAACCTATCGTATGAAAATATTAAAAAAAATGTGCATATTCCCTATTCTCGTGTCACAATGTTTGTAACAAAACTTCTCCGAAACGACTGGACCGATTTTTATGAATTTCTTTTTGTACATTTGGTAACTATGAGAATAGATGGTAAAGTATTTTTCACCCCCCCCCCCCCCATTTTAATCGCAATTTTAGTGTTTTTGTATGAAGAATATTCAAATATATTAACCATCGTTCATTGATGGGAAGTGACGCGTTACTTTAGACATATTTTTTATGGTTTGAAAATAAAATTTGACCCGATAGGTGGCGTCACAATCGGGTTACGGAATTATTTTCGGGTTCTAGCAGGACAATGTCTGCTGGGTCAGCTAGTAATAGGTATAAAAATAATAAACAACATCACGTTTAAAAAAAAGAGTCTGAGGTATATTCGATCGTTATCAAATATGCATTCAATCATTTCTATTTATAATATTGCTGTAACATTCCCACTGTAATCGACTCGATCCCTTTCTACCTTTAACAATTCACAGAATTGAAAACGATGTAGCAGATGTTGATTTTCACTGCAACATAACTGCCAAAGGAAAGTACAAGGCGAACGGGAGAATTCTCATTGTGACATTGAAAGGTGATGGAGACGCGAGGATTAAAATAAGTGAGTAAATCAAATATTTAAAAGAAAATTATTATTAAGGGGGCGTACAAAGCAAAAAAAATTTCACCCACGTGGCCCCATAATTTAATGGACACGATACCAACACAACAGAGTTCCTTTTATTAGCCCTATATTTACACAATCCTGTTAAAATAATTTGAAACAATATATAAACATTCAATACACAACACACTTATAATAATCTACTCACAAACAAGTCTTATTAAAAAAATTACGTCTAAATATTCTTGCGCACTGAAACATAGTATTCCCGTCTCCGTGGAGCTATTGTGACTGATCAAGTGAAACAATGCACATTGAGATGAGGCGGAATAAAATGTTATAAGTGCCAAAAGTATTAAATATTAATTACGCGTAAACTATAATGTCAATCCTCAAAAATTAAATAATTAAATAGGTGTCATAGAATACGTAGCATATGATATATATGTATTATTTGATTACAATTATTAAGTTTCAGTAAAAACTCTTTGGAAATGAATGTCTTTATTATAAATCCTTAGATATAAAACAAGGTCCACCGCCGCGTCTGTCTGTTTGTATGTATTTATGTATGTTCGCGATAGTCTCAAAAACTACTGAACGGGTTTTCATGCGGTTTTCACTAATGAAAAGAGAGATCAATGATGAACCGTCTACTTGATGGTAGGTTAACACAAGCAATTAACACAAGCAACGCCATAGGTTTTTCAAGTGCGCTGCACAGCCCATCTTAATAGGATAAGGTTCAAGAGGAGGATAAGGGAATGTCATTCCTTACTCACTCATCGGAACGCAATTTCCACTGTAACTGCAAATCATATTAATTCTTACTGTTATCTTTTTCAGACAACATAATATTACATGCCCAAATAAAGTTCCACGATAAAACAAGAAATGGCGTCGTTTACAGCGAAGTCAAGGAATACAGTGTAAAACACCGTTTTGGCGACAGAATTATCTTCGGATTAACTAATCTATTCAAAGGAAATCCTCAAATAAGTAAGATCCGTGTTTTATTTTTAATAGTTCAATTAAAATCTTTATCAGTATTGGATAAAACTTTAGAGAAAAACGTTCAGTTGCCGCTACGGCAGACGCAGGTTCGAATTTGGCTGGACCTGTACCTCTGTGTTGAAATGAATGTGTGGGTTAAATAATGGTTAGTTGCTCTAAGAAATAATCATGAGAAAACCTGCCTTGTCTCTCTGGGAAACTTATTAATCTATGAAAGCAAATGAAGTAGGTACCGTCAATTCTTGTATTGAGGTCAGACCAGTTCTCATCAGAAGGCTTAATGCACAATACATAGGGCTGATAAAATAAAATTTGGCTTGTAGGCTATTTATATGGAGCACACACTTAGGTATACCATGTGCAAACCAGGATATAACTGTTATCAAAAGGAACGCAACCTAATATTCTACGAATTAAGGTGGAACATTGCACAACAAATTATTGTAGCTTCTCGGAGATAACCGAACAGTTTTAAAATTGGAAGGTTTTTCAAAATATGAAAAAAGAAATAAAAATAGCGGATTAAAACTTTAGTATAGAACTTATATAAATTAATAAGCGTAAAAAGAAATGTTGCTGTAAATTTTTATTAGTGTGACACGAAAGGTTGTTTTTTTGGGAATTAATTTAGGTACTATTTTTTATCATAAAATAGAATTAATTGTATAAATATTCCCTATTCAAACTTTTTATTTAAATAGTCTATAATGCGCGTTATTTTTTATCTAAGTTTTAATTTTACTCTAAAAAGTCAAATTAGGGGACGAAATTAACGCTTTTCTAGTAAGGTCGCAAATACAAAGGTCGACAGACTTAACAGAGTACCTAAGAGATAGTTTATGAAGAAGAACGTAGAACATTTAAAATAGATTCGTTTTTCAGCCGAAAAGTTCATTAAAAATCAATCAAACAAATTTCCTAAATTTTTTATAGCATTTTAATAATATATGTGAGAATAAATTCCGAAATAAAGCAATCGTCAAAATTTATTAAATGATGTCAGAGATTGATAATCTTTAAAAAAAAACATAATAACTGAAGTATTTGAAGGTTTAAAATTATGTTTAAAATTTATCAACTGCATTGAAACAGAAAATTACCAAAGAACCCTATGTTATAATGATTTTTTCTACTCCCTGCTGTAATAAGTATACACCAAATATAATTAATTGCCTTATCTTTTCAGGTCAAGCAGTGCTCACATTCTTAAATGATAACTGGAAACTAGTTGCTGATGAATTTGGAAATCCTATAGTAGAGAGAATTGTAAAACAGTCACTTGATGTTGTAAAACATTTCTTCCACGAAATACCGAAAGATGAATTATTTTAAAAAAACAGATTTTTTATGCATTAAACTTCGGAGCTATTTTTATTTCATTTCAATTTAACTTGTAATAAATACCAAAGGAAATATCTGCAATTCCAGAGGTCAACAGATATTATAGTTGATGCACATCTTGTAATACTTAGCTACCATAAGCATGATTGCTTCAACAGAAAGTCAAATTTTGACTGAAATTGAAAAACATTTTGATATTGTCTCGTTATGCACATTAATAAACCATAATTACGAGTAGTAATTTAATAAGTTTACCTACCTGTAGAAAAGAGTATGGGAAATTGAATTTACCCCACAATATATCTTTTATCAGACCTGAAATCAACACAATAACATTGTTAGTTTTGTAACTGCTATTTTTACAATGAATAAATTGATAGATACTTAAGATCAACATAGACGAGCCCATTGGATGAGTGGTTAAGGCGCTTGCATTAACGCTCTCTTCTAAGGTTCCCGGGTTCAATTTCCGGCAAGGTCAACTTTGAAAAATGAACTTTTCAAATTTAGCTATGGTCTGGATCTGGAAAGTAGTGGCAGGGCACACTGCGTTTCGCAGTCATTCGGGCAGCCCGTCTGGCGGCAGTAACCAACCCCTTGCAGAAGACCACCGTGAAATAACAACACTTGTGCTGTTGTGGTTCGGTGAGTGAGTAAGGGATGGCAGAGCCCATTTCCCTGTCCCCTCTTAATCCCTTATCCTTAATCCTACTGTAGTCGGCAGCGCACTTGCAGCAGCTGTGGCGTTGCTTGTGTTATAGGTGACGGTAGCCACCTACCATCAATTGGATCGTCAGTCTCTCTGCCGATCTTAACACACTAAAAAAAAATTTTGTGTTCAATGTGTAACAATAGTAGTGTTAAAGAAATGTCAAGACTAGTGTCAAAGGAAATTGGTCTTTATGTTTACAACATAGAGTTTACATTTCAACAGAAATAGTATTCCCGAACTTTCCATGACTTGTTTAGGTACAATCTTGTTTACATTTTCTGGAAAATTCGAAATACATCGAGGCGTTTGACGCCAAGGATAAATGAGGATGCAGCCGGCCTAGATAAGGGAGTTGCGCGACAACAAGCGACTTTTCGGAGCTATTGCGAAATTATCTGCGACAGTGAACCGGCGACACATTAAAGGAATCATTGACCAACTGAACAAGTTTGGTGATTTTGGCAGTCACCTTGGTTTGTGAAAATAAATTGTTCGTATCGTCCTTACACGGCATTTTAACTCACCCCGCACGTAACAATAATATGAAAACAATGCCTAATGTTTTTTTAATACATACAACATTTCGTCTTAAATTTACCTTTAGGTAATTTCTCAGCAAATTAAATGAAACTATGTAATTCAATGAAAAGTTAGCCAGTTAATCAATCAATCAATATTTATTTGAAACTTTAAAATGCACAATAAACAGTAAAAAATAGTAAAACACACGGTAAAGTTACAAACAAGGTTCAACAACAACAAGTTGTAACAAACAAGTTGCAACAAGGTAGGTACTCAGCTTTTTTTGATGATGATGTACAATGATGTACACATCAATTAATCATTGATATAATTAATTCATTTTGGTTATTCGCGTTTATTTTTATGTAAGAATATTTTACTCACCTACTGGAAAATCAAATGGATATATCAAAGAGAAAAACTCTGACATAAATTTAAAGGGATAAAATCCTTCTTCTACCTTTAGCGTAGGTATCAAATACTTTTCATTTTGGGGTAGTCCACCAAATCTTATCTTGTTCCTATTATTGACTTCAAACCAGTCTTCACCGTATCCTGTCCTTGCATTTTTTTCAGTGACTATATCAAAAAGAGTTACATTTATAGTTTCAAGTACATCTCTATAAAGTAAAGTCGTTAATGGTTGCATAGGAACTAAAACCAATGGATCTGTACTGGTTGAAGGTGTCGGATCTTTCAAATGTTTGTCAACGGTAATTACTGTATTAGTGCTATCTTTTTGGGAGTTGTGGTATGAGTAAGCATTTTTAATTATATTTGTGTTGTTTTCTGTATTAATTACATTTTCTTTGTACATATTATCATCCTCGGTATCAAAGTTGCCTTTGTAATCGGAAATCTGTACCTCATCAGAGAGAAATTGCGCATTGTTTGGTATTTTAACTAAATTTTTATCGTTATCTTTAATATTCAATTCGCTATTTTTAACATTCATTTCCATACAATTATCAGAAACTAATGGAAGAGTATTTGTCGGTTTAGAAGTCTCAACTAGTAAAATAGACGATTCTTTTTCATTTAATATACTGTCATCAATTTGCATTAGAAAATCAAGGTTCTTTTCGCTCTTTTCAAATGATTTTTTATTTGTCAGTTTTCTGTTTTCCGTCTCATAATTTGTAGAAATTGCTTGGAAATTCTTTTGCGGATTCAACGAGTTGCTTGGAACGTTCTTGCGAACCGCATTTAGATTATTTCCGGCAGAGGCTGCGGGCGTCGCTTCCGATGTCGTCCGGATTTGAAGAATTTGCGATGCAAAAACATTCTCTCTGTCGCCTTCTGGTAACGCTGTTATCTTGCCAGTCTTACTTAAGGCTGTCTGTGCAGGTACAATTCGATTTGTGAAAAATATTACAATAATTAATACATTTACAACAAAATTGGATTGTATCATTTTGACTTCTCTACATAATTAAAACACGAGGTGTCACTACCCGGTTAGGTCGGAAGAATACTGAGCCTAGGGGTTGTGGGGACATTGAACAGAGGATTTATTGCACTTAGAAGTCTTCCCGACGACGTTAGACAATCGTATCGAGGCAGCTCGGCTCTCTACTGGATTATAACTATAGAGTAACTAAAACATAGAAAGTGACTTTCTTTGGTTTGATTATTCTAGAATGGTACGATTTCTTTACGAGTATTTGATTACTGAATAATTTTGCGTATTTCATATGTTATGATTGAAAGATTTTGCATTCTAATTATCAATTTGGCGATTATGTGGGTGTTATTACTCCGTAGGTAGTGTACAGGAGAATGTGCTTAATTCTAAATATAATAATATAATAATAATTTTAAGTTTTTTATAATATTTATTGTTTTTATATATATATTGTAAAAAAATTAGAATTAAGAAAAAAAGATGAATAAATGTATAATAATGACATTTAATTCAGACACAGGTCCATATAGTGTTAGTAATACACAAAACTTAAAAAACTATGTTAGTAAAGATACCTATTTACAGTAAGACAGTGTGGTTCGTGTCCACGTTTTATTTAATTAATGTTAATATTATGATGTTAATATAATTAATTATTATATTAAACATTAATTATATTATATTTAATGTTTATTTAATTAGTATTATTTAATTAATGTTATTTTTAATATTATAATTTATTTATATACAGTATTTTAATGTTATTTATATACAGTATTTACATTGGCATACCGATACGTATTAGGTATGCGACGACGTATGCCTGTTGCCTGAGACAGCAAAACTGCGGTGTGCGCAATGTTTACTTCTATCCGCGCGCAAAAACATTATTCCGAAGAAACGCGACATTATTAATATGGGCACAGGTACATATATTTTGCCCTTTTGCACCACCGACGCTGAGACAACATCTCGTCGAGAAATCAATCAATATCATTGAAATCCTGAAGCGTTGGCTGTGACGGCTACTGTTGGCTCCCATTAGCATTGAAAAAATAAAATACTCGTACTTACATTTTATTCCAAGCTGACTTTCAGTTCAAGAACAGTATTTTACAGTGCGGCCTCTATTGTCTGTTCTGATTTTTTAAGTTCTCTACGTGACATAGTTAAGAACAGGCACGACGTGTGATAACTATTGTGAAATATATATATATATAAAAAAAGTAGGCAAATAGATTATGTAACACTGAATTTAATCTAATTTTGCGAGTGAATTATCGGCCAATTTTATATTGAAAGTAAGTTATTGAATTCCGACATAATTATGTAGTCGAGAAATATAAGATACTCCACAAATAATAACAGAAATGTTGTTTTTTGGTTCTAATATAGTTACTAATTTGGATATTGGTACATAAAGTGGTAATTGTATCTTTAGGTCTTTTTTATTTAGAATAATTACTTTTGTTTGTTTCAACGAGAGCAGATAAAAATTCTATATAATATCGATTTATTTTTATAAGTATATTTTGCTTATAAAAATGTAATGATCGAATGATAAAAAGAAATGAGTAACATCCTACTCGTTTCTTTTTATCCTCTTTAGCTTGTCAGCTGTTCTTCATTGCACACTGCACCGAATCTATCATGAAATCTCTTTCAAGTGACATAATCCGTATTCGCAAACCGATTCCAGTCATATAAAGTAACGATGGAATTCCTTTTGGATCCATACGCTCCTGAGAGCTGGGATATTCTTGAATAATTCATTCTACTTACCGACAAACAGAGACCTGGTTTTTGGTTGGTTTCAATCAATAAACTGAATAAATCGTGCTTTGGTGTTGGAGGGAGACAACGGTGGGTTAAACTTATACACTTTTATAGAAAAGTACCGTGCATCATTACAAAGTAAAAGTTTTTCTATAATATAACAGGAAATGTTTTAGAAACCACTTCTTGTCTAATGTAGTGGCAGGGCACACTGCGTTTCGCAGTTATTTGGTCAGCCCGTCTGGCGGCAGTAACCACCCCCTTACAGAAGACCACCATGAAATAACAGCAAGTGTGCTGTTGTGTTTCGGTGAATGAAGTAAGGGATGTCAGAGCCCATTTCCCTATCCCTTCCCAATCCCTTGTCCTTAATCCTATTGTAGTCGGCAGCGCACTTGCAGCAGCTTTGGCGTTTCTTTTGTTATAGGCGACGGTAGCCACTTACTTGTTTTTTTTTTTCAAGTTTTTTTATATTAGGATCCTACAAAGTTTTTATTTATATTAGGATCGGCAGACAGGCTGACGGTCCACTTTATGGTAGGTGGCTACTGTCGCCTATAACACAGCTGCTGCAAGTGTGCTGTCGACTTCAGTAGGATTAAGGATATGGGATTGGAAAGGGTTAGGGAAATGGGCTCTGGCATCCCTTACTCACTCACCGAAACAAAACAGCACACGTGCTGTTACTTTATGACTGTCTACTGTAAGGGGGTGGTTACTGTAGCCAGACGGGCTGCCCAAATGACTGCGAAACGCAGTGTGCCCTGCCACTACTTAAATGCTTATAGTTTCATAAAAAGAACACTTTTTATTCCTACGTTTCGTATAACGTTCGTATTATTTCTCATAAGAAACCCTTTCGTAATTAACAAAAAAAGACGCTCCGACGCACGACCGGAGACTGGAGTTTACTTCATAAGTACAATTGTCTTCGACAATGCAATAGGAAAAGAGGGCAAATAAACGCACCATCTATTACACTACAATAGAATTAGGTGAAGCGGCGACATCTAACGGATTTGGCTACAACTGCTTGGTAAACTTCAAAAATATAACACTATTGATGGCGCCATCTATTATACTACAATAGAATCAGGTGAAGCGGCGACATCTATCGGATTTGTGTAGAACTGCTTAGAAGAACATAACGCTTTTTAGTTAACATTTTTAGTTAATTTTATGACGAGTAGTATTAATTTTACTCGTCATAAAATTTCCATACCGTGGGCCTTATATGAAAATCGATTCTTAAGGAGTAAACTACAATATAAAAGAAGAAATAAAAAGCTTTTACTTATATTTGGTACTTCCTATACGAAAAATTATATAAGCGTTGAAATTGTGTTGTTCTATAAATAAATTGGAAAGGGTTTATATGAGGGCGACACAATAGGGAATATGCGTCTAATTCAAAAAAGGCTCAAGTAAATATATTTTTTATCAACATTCTTGCTTTAGAATTATGTATATGTAAATATTTTTTAATATTATTTCTTTTTCGTTAAGAAAATAATTATTAAAATGTGCATAAAAATGTGGGAAATTCAAAATACTTGAAACGGTCAGATCGAATGTGACGTCAAAGTCTATGGAATGTGACGTCAACGTCTATAAAATGTCAACAAGCGTGTAGATGTTTGTGATTTTTAACATTTGATTGTATTGTAGACTTTGACGTCACGACAAGCGCGCCAAAAGGGCGGGTTTTTAAAGTGCCTATAGCTGCTAGTTAATTTTAACTTTTTATTTGTTACCAAATTTCTGTTTTTTGGCGCTGAATATTTTTTTACGGATATATAACGATATAAACTATCGTATGAAAATATAAAAAAAATGTGCATATTCCCTATTATGTGTGTTCAGGGAAAATACGAGGAAAATATTTTATTAATATTTATAAAAATAAGCGCACACAAACGTTTGTGGCATGTGACAGCAATTTGAATACCGTAAACATCGCGCTTCAGGTCTTTGCATTCCATACGAATCGTGACCCATAATGTCACAAGCGTCGGGTCAAAGTCCATAGTGATATAGACTTTAAAAACCGCTGAATGAAAGGTGTTGCATAATTTTTCGCTTCAAGTTTAAAATGAGGGCGCGCACCCGTTAATATCTGAATGTGTGTTAAGTCAACAGACAGTTTTCTTTCGGGCTGTGGTTTTACTAGAATTTTTTTAAAGGTAAATTGACTAGTCGCAGGTGTCTGTGGGGAAATGGGTCAGCAGGTCTCGTTGGCGTCCCGTGTTCATGTGTCACCAGGGACGGATTCCGTTGGTGAAATAAATTAAAGTGTGCCTTTTTCTTTTATACGGGAGCGGCATACGGCTATGTGGACACATTTAGTTAACCGTAGAGAAAAGCGAGGGATAATAATACAATTATCTTTTTACTTTTGTAACTGTCAAAAATAAATTAATGTTTATTTAATGTAGGTCGGCAGACAATCTGACGGTCCATTTGACGGTAAATGGCTAACGTCATTTATCAACCCCTCGACTTTGTTAGGGTAAGAAATAAGGGCCACATTATCTCTTATCCTAAGAAAGTTGAGGGGTAGGTAAGTTGCCTGATAGGGGTAATTATTTCAATGGTTCATCATGGTCTTCTGTAAAGGTGATTGCTGCCGCCAGACGGGCTGTCTGCGGCAGCCTAATAATGACCTGCCCTGCAACAACTAAAGACAGTATTTTTCGGCAATGTGTATTGCGACAAGAAAACCTAAATATTTTTTAAAAAAGCACCTACCTATTGTACGTAGGTTATGTTGCGACGTTAGGTTTGTTTATAATCTTGACAATTCCCACGATTGCTATAAAATGTGGACAAAGTAAATTTGGATTCGATCTTGCGTCTGCTATTTCGACTGTAGAGTGTTTGACTCATTGGGCTATTATTGCTTATACAGTTTGTATACGAGTAATAGTCCCAAATTCGAAATTTCAAAAGATTTTAAATCTCTAGTTAAAGCTATTAGTATCTGGGAGACACGTTAAATGGCGGTAGTTAAATGTCTTGTGCACTTTAGTAAATGAGCAGATTTATGGGCAATTTCCTGTTCGTCTTCAAATTTGGCTTAACTCGAATTATCCGAATAATTTTGGTGATATTACTGTTATTGCCTTCAAAGGAGATCTAACAAACCCTTTAATTAAATTTCGTAACATTCGCTTTAATCAAGAACTAGAATATTGGTGGCACTCGGTATTATGTTAGGGTATGAATTTAGCTGAACTCAGCCACGCTTCGCTGCGGCCCGGTACTGGACACTGCTTATATATAATACTATTTATCGTAGCTATAGCCTATAGCCTTCCTCGATAAATGGACTATTCAAAACAAAAAGAATTTTTCAATTCGAACCAGTAGTTCCTGAGATTAGCGCGTTCAAACAAACAAACAAACTCTTCAGCTTTATAATATTAGTATAGATTAAAAAGTGTAGAAGAAGTTTAAGCTTAAGCTTGTGCCTGCGAAAAATATAACACAATAATTATAACGCCTGACATATTTATCGCTGTGACTACGGTGGCGTCATTTTTTTAAAATATTTTTAGACGATTCCGCGGGAACCTAATATTTTTTTCAGCATAAAAAGTACCCTATTTGTTAATAAACTATCTGTGGGCCAAACTTTATCCAAATCCGTTCAGTAGTTTTTACGCGAAAGAGTAACAAACATAACTCAATAGGTAACAGTTTTTAGATTTTTGTCTGTTTGTGTGTGCGTTTGTGCACGCTAATCTCTGAAACGGCTTAACCGATTTTTAGTGCGGTTTCCACTCATGTATTGCAGCAAGCTTCCCACAACGTTTAGTGTTGGTTTCATTCGAATCAGTTTACAAAGAAAAAAGTTACGCGCTATACCGAATACCACGCGTATACGAAGTGAGGTCTCAGCTAGTGTTCAATATGGATAAACTAAAACGAACCCGCCTTCCCATTGATTGAAATTGTTTAATATACTTGAGTAATGGGTAAATTAATACTTATTAAATTTTAACTTTTTAAATAAGTCTCTCATGAGGGTCACTAGCCACCCTCATGAGAGACTACAGGGTCCTCAGCGTAGGTGGCAACAGTCGTGTTATAAACAAGCCAAGGGGATGTAAGTGATAGGATAAGATAGGCGACGTTGATAGGATAAAGAATAAAAGACAAGTTAAGGGAAAGAGGAATGAGCACAAAGCATTATTGTTTCAAACTAGCTGCGCCCGCAACTTCGTACGCGTGATATTCGGTAAAGCGTGTAACTTTTTATTTGTAAACCGATAGGAATGAAACAAACACTAAATGTTACAGCAAGCTTGCTATAATACATCAGTGAAAACCGCATTCAAATCGGTTGAGCCGTTTCTGATATTAGCATGCACAAACAGACAAGATTTTTAAAAACTATATTTTTGAGCTTTATAACATAAGTACAACGTGTACAAATTGTTTCTTTGAAAATATATGTAATGCAAAGTTAGGGTAAGAAAAGGTTCGTCGACATTTGCTTACACCAGAGGCTCTAGTATGAGTTTACGATACTACACCAATACTACACTCGCTAGCGAGAACGTAAAACTTTTGTATGGAAAATCGTGAACTGTCAATGTCAAATTGTCAATTTTCCATATAAATGTTTTACGCTCTCGCTAGCGAGTGTAGTATCGTAAACTCATGCTAGAGCCACAGGACATTTTTATCAGTCATGCCAAAATTTCATTTCAAACGTCTGTCAGTTGTCTGCATAGTGCTTTAGTTTCAAAAAGTTCTAAGAGTCTACGACTTGATAAAGGAATTAATTTAAAAACTGACGAAGGTTTTCGTACCCCGACTGTACAGACCCGGTTCGTTTAGAGTCGACTTTTCTTTAATGTTTAATAAATTTTTATAGTACATCTTTATCAAGATTCAATGCAATACAAGATTTTATTTTCTTTAATGTATCTATTTTATTTTTGTGTGGTACCTATTCATCAATAATAATGCAGTTGTGTTTATGCCGAGTGAGCTTCTAACGGGATTCAGTTTTCTTTCATTTACCAATATTTTGTAGGTTTAGGAATTATTATAACAAGTGAATCTAATAAAAATATTCTGTATAGAATAAGAAAATTTAGTATATTTCTAAAGTATATTTTAATACGAACCACATTCAAATCCATTGCACTGTTTAAAAATCTAAGCGAAATAACAGACGGACAGCGGGCAACATAGCCTTACTAGGTTGGCTACATTACAATCGATTAGAAGAATCACATTAATTATGATAAAAAAAACACAAAAAATATGATCAATAAAGTTGTTACTGTTAAAACTAGCAGGGAACACTGCATCTATCTGATTTGCAATCATAAATTGAGCAGAAGTCCACCAGGAAATCAACAACGCATTTTGTCGAGAGAGGAATACTCGCGGTATCATTATATAGGTACTTATCTCCTCACAATTCATCTCTTTTTATGATAAATAAATGATAGTAGGTAATTTGACAGACATCACAAAAAAGATCACAAAAAAAGTTGGATGAGTTAGGGTGCTTGCCTTCCCGTTCTGTACTAGGTAGGGTTCCTGGGTTCGATTGAAAGTTGGCTCTGGTCTTGATCTGGAAAGTAGTGCAGGTCACATTGCGTTTCGCAGTCATTTGGGCAGACCCTCTGGTGGCAGTAATTATCCTCTTACAGAAGACCACCATGAAATAACAGCACTTGCTGTTGTGTTTCGGTAAATGAGTAAGGGATGCCAGAGCCAATCCCTCATCCTTAATCCTATGTAGTCGTCAGAGTGTTGCGTTGGTTGTGTTATAGGCGACCGTCAGCCTGTCTGTCGACCGTAACTTTAAAAGAAAAGAATTAAATTTTAAAATAGCAAAAGGCTGTAACCACAATGTTTAATACTCTGGAACAAATTAATAAAATTAAAACTTTAGATAAATAAATAATATTAAATACGTACCATACGAACTAACTGATAATTAAAATAAAAAAATTGCGTGGCTGAAAATTCGTGAAATTACTTAAAACTCCAACATGTTTTTCTTCATGGTGGTCGGTTACCATATTTTACAGACATGGCTCCTACTGATTACAATTTTTTCCTCACAATGGATACTTTTTATGGTATCTTCAGTTGCTAGAATGCAATTGCTGCCCTGTCACATACATCAAAATGACAAAAATGTGTGAATTAAGCTTTGTTTATAAACATTTCTTGGTTCAGTATTAAAATTCAGAGTTTGATGCTACATTTTTAATAGTATAAAAATTGGTTTCAGCGCCTTAGGCCATTTTGGTCTGGAGTTACCAATTCTCTGGTTTTTCTGGTATTTTAGTCTGGACTTAAAGTGACAGATTTTCGCTTCTGTCGTAGGTAAAAATTCAATATTATGAGGGTTTTATAAAGAAAGGAATTTTCATAAAATAAATCTCAAGTTTGACAAGTTAATATGTGTGTACAAGATAGTTAATTAGATGGGTTGTCGTGCTGAGCAAGTAATGAAAGTATTAAACGTTGTCGCGTCAAAGAATGTTCATAGCTGCCTACGGTTACATAAAACAGTATGAAATTAAGTTTGAGTTTACTTTTTTTTAAATTAACTTATATACTTGAAGTGGATATCAGGTTCGAAGGGCCCATGGGCCGACCACCCGCTCGCTGACAGTAACCTCGGCTGGAAGTCAATTCAAAAAGACTGTATCAAACAGTGGTCGTTTATGTACTGATGATATTATCAACATTTATATTTTAAATGGTATTTTTTGTTTATATGTAAAAAAATAATAATGAAAATACCTCCTCTATCTATTGGTACCTGATATTGTGAATGAACAGGCCGGTTTTTCACTTGATTGGCACTTGTAAAGACACAATCAACAGGGGATCAGGTGTGCTGTCGACCATATAAGAAATTATTTACATACTGCACGTTACTGTATGTATATATTATATGTTATTTCACAGTTAGTGCCTCCTTTGAATAAATTAATTAGAAAAACACATCCTGGCACTTTTGTGCCTGTTAATAAAGGATAAAGTTTTAAAAGGATAAAGTTAATTTTCATATAAATTAGCTAGGTAATGATAAAATTATTGTCAAAAGCTGCAAGGAGTTTTTGGCAACTCATTATAATCTTATTCCATTGGGATTTTATCTAAAACACATTAAAATCGCTATTCGTAGATTGTTCTTCAATTGGCCTAATTAGTTCGTATTGGCGTTGGAGTGCACGGTTGTCGCTGGAATTGTTTTAAAATTGTTTCCGTAGTTATCTGGAAGTTGTTTGAAACAGCTATATGATAAATATTTTATTAATAAGAAACATTTTTCTTAAGTAATAGGCATGATGACAGATTTTGAAATTCCCTTCCATAATGTAGATACACGTCTACCATACCCGAAAAAAATAATATTTCAGCAAAAAACTAAATTTCAACGCGAATTATTGAATGTTTTTAAATCTCTTAGGTGAAAACGCTCGAAAACGCTCTTAGGTGTCATGGCGTCGCGTCTGATGAACCGTGACGTCACCAACATCTCATCAGATTTTTCATTCTGTCAAAGCAAAGTCAAGCACCACGATGGCACTTACCGGTTCGTGACGTCATTCGCTCTGATTGGTGTTTCAGTTAACATGGCCGATTGCAGTTATTTATACTTCTATTTTATTGAAAATCTTATTAATCTCAATTTTAATACAAAAAATGAGCAATTTTTCAGACTCCTTTCAACATATATTTTTCTCCAAAACCATTTATTCTTTGATTCTTTAATACCGTCATCATGCCTATTATATGATGGAATTTCTATATTTTTCGGTCGATCATGTGGACATAGAAAAAAATGTCATGTGGTTTTAACCATCCCTACAGTCATTGCAAATAAATATTATTATTTATTATTACTATTAATATTTATACTCTTATTATTATTATTACTATTTCTTCGCGTGTATTTGTCACTAATTTATTTGTTTGTATCACTAATCTTATCATTGTTACTTGTATATTGAATTTAGAAACTTCTTATATAACTTGAATAAATCTTGATTTTAAAGAAATAAATTAATTCAGTCAGAACTCCCTTCTTAACTAATGAGTGGGTCGTTAGTTCCGCTTCTTAGCCATCGTCTGATCAGCGCTTGCATAATAAATTTCTCCTTGATCCTACTTTGCCCTTAAGCCTTTGGCTTGATCGATTTCGTATTCATTTACCCACTCAAGTCTTACAATATATATTGTAGATATATATAATTGTAATAGATATATAGATTGTAGATGTATATTGTATAAAAATACAATGTGTATATCTATATTCCTATACAATATATATATTGTATACACATTGTATTCTTAGATATACACAGGAATATAGATACAACGTATATATATTGTATAGGAATATAGATATACACATTGTATTTTTTCTTATAAAGCCCTAAGAATAGTTCTTTTGATACGTTTATAGTTTTATAACATTAGTGCTTGTCTACTTCTTATATTGTTGAAAATATGTCTATTTTTCAACAAAAAATGTCTTTATTATTTCAAAAATATTTTGTATAACAACATCTAATGCCGACTTTAACTAAAACAATTGTAGCGTCCAAATTAAAAGATATATTATCTTTTAATTTTAATTTTTTAATTTTATATCTTTTAATTTTAATTAAAATATGTACTAAATATCTTTGACTCAATAACACTGTCGCTGACTTGTAAGGTTGATATTTTTAATTAATATTCATTGTAAATCTTCGGAAATTTATGTAGAATAGAATATAAAGCTTGTAAAGGTAATATCGTCGTTGTCACACAAAAATCTGCTATGTGCATTTTTTATGAGATTCCATCAACATTTTGACATTAGTGAATAGTTCACTGCCTTATAAGTGCTTATTGGCATTATTTGTCGAACTACAACCTCTTAATAAAATATGCTATGTGCAGCAGCTATAGAATCTGTTATATGCAAAATTTACTCTTTATCAAAATAATAAATAAACTATTAAATTTTCACGTTAAAAAGACAAATATGTATAACAACCTTAAATTTAAAATAAAATGCTTTTTTTTTTAAATAAAAATGGGTTTGTTCTTGCCCAGCATCTATCCATGTAGGAAGGATGAGGCCGACGATGCAGCGAGCTCACCCAGAAGATGCCTGTTCACTCGAACCTTGAAAAGATTTGGGTGGTATGAGTAGGTATGTCAATATCTCAAAGGTATACTTTTTGCACATACTTAGTAGATTTTGGTTTGACAACGACGATATAATATTGTATTGTATAGGGAAACATAGGGAGTAACGTATTGTTCGTAGTATAATTGACATTATACGGCAAAAATATCAATGGAGTCTTTTCTTCTTTTCGACTTAATACGAGAATGTTGAGGATGGATGTAGGCTTGAAAGCCTAATTAGAAAGTCAAACACAGAGCCTCGACCCCAAGTACCAGAATTAATTAGAGTTTGCAAGACTTTATAGCAAATGGCGACACTATAGTTAGTAGGTGTCGAGTGTTAGCACAATGAAAATAATAGACAGTAGGTGTTTGAGTAATAATAATAAAGGAAGCTACTACTTTCAACTGTTAAAATTTTTAAGGTTCGGCATTTATTCGATTGCGTCAATTCGTCATTTTGTGTCGATTCCCAACTATAAGTAGTGGTGTAAAATAGGTAAGGACATCTGAAAGACCAGGTCATAAGACTGAAAAAAAGGGAAGCATCAATCGATATCTTTTCTCTAGAACAGGTCAATTGATGTCATTAGCCATTGACTTTATAAAGTTCAAAAGCAAAAACTGTCTGTCTGTTACCTTCTCACGCCTAAACCTTTGAACCGATCATCATGAAATTTTGCATACACGTTGTCCGGAATGCAGGAAAGGACATAGAATACTTTTCATCCAGAAAAAAGTACTGTTCCCGAGGGATCATCTAATGCCTGGCCAATCTATAACTGCAATAAACATGTTAGGTGTTACATTACTAGTGTTAGTGTATTTAGTCAGACGATTTTTTTTTCTACGTGGGTGAAGCAGTATTCAAGTAAAGAATTTATTTTACAGAATTATTTGCAGTACAATATTTATTTTATTGTAGATAATTTTGCAAAAAAATAAAATAGTTATTTTGCATGTAATATTCGACTGTCGAAAACTCACATAAAATTATCGAAATTTTCATTTGCCGGGAATAAAAAACTATACATATACATTCAAAATTAAAGCTAACCGTCAGGCGACAGCGCCCAGATGAAATGACAGCTTATCTGCCAAATTATTATTATTATTATTTATTTATTTGTCCATTGTTGCTTGAGTAGGAAATGTCGGAACCTATTCCCCTAACCCTTTATTATACAACTAGCTGAGCCCGCAACTTCGCACGCGTGGTATTCGGTATAGCGTGTAATTTTTTTGTATTTAAACCGATTTGAATGAAATAAACACTAAAAATTACGGGAAGTTTGCTACAATACATAAGTGAAAATCGCATTCAAATCGGTTAAGCCGTTTCTGAGATTATAAAAAAGCCGTTTCTAAGAAATATTTAATGTTACACGGCCCGTTTACAATTTTGTTATATGTATAGATATCCATTATCCTATGGACGTCAGCAGCGCAATTACATAGCCACTGCCGTTGCTTAGGCTTATTGGTGACTGTAACCTTAATAAAAAATACTTCAAGGGGTGACATTTAAAGCATATTGCTGTACCCATTATATTAGAGTTATTGAATTAAATACGGTTAAAAATTATTGTTTTAATAAAAATATATGAAATGTTTTTCCTATTATCTATATCTCGAAACTATTTTTAAATAGGTATGTATCTTTGTAAAATACCTACTGTACTAACATTATACCCTGAACACAGGTACAAATGTTACACGAGTTTTGAAAACGTAAAAGCTTCTTGATTTTTCCTTGGCATTTCACCAGCTCGCTGGTGAATTTGTTTGTGGAAAAATGTGTCGTATAAGGAAATAATACCTACAATTTTATTTCATAATGTTTGTATTTTGTGATCTATACGCATGTGAGTAGGTGTTAACATACTTTGGTAAACATTTTCCTGTTATTCACTTTTATTAGTGTTTTGTCAACGAGATCATGTTCAATTCTTAACGATCACTTCACGTGAGCCACCTTAACAACATTTTTGAAAACAACATAAAATGACCGCAATGAAAATTATGACAAAATGACAATAAATCATGCAAGTTTCTGTTAAATAAAGGTAAATATGCAAATGAAGGTATAGGTAAGAAGCTTAATTGAAAAATGTACAGTACGCTTTTTATGTAAAGATCGTCATACAGGCTTACGGTCTACATCATAGTTTTTCAACCTTTTATACCTTATCAGTTATAACAACATCCATAAAGTTGATGTAACTATGAAATCCAACTATGAAATCCTCCTTACAAGAAAAAAAAAATCCAACGCACCCTTTCACATAACAGTTAATTATACCAATTTTATGTTCTATTATCTATTAATAATCACAAATTAAAAATTAATTCTCTGTCACTCTCTCTCCTTCTAATGGTGCTCCTCGTGGTCGTGAGAGGGGATCGTTACCAATCAAACCGAATCAATTAATGCTTAATTACATTAATGCTTATTTAAATGTTTATTTATTACGCTATAATAATATCATTTTAGACGGTTAGATAAAATGTTTTTCCATGAAAATACTTAGAGGTATTTTCGAAGTATTAAATTTCTAATTAGGTAGGTACGCTGCGATCGCCCTCTTGCCTCTCATAACGACCGCTATTTACCTTTGGACCCTCTACCACCCCCTCGAAAAGCTCCAGCGTCCACTATGGGGCGGTACCGCTTCCATTTCGAACCTAACCTCTTGGATAAAGTGCCGCTGCGCACAGTTCGGATGAGTAGAAACTTTATCCCACGGACGCGTGATCTTTGGAACAGTCTCCCTTCTAAGGTGTTTCCATCTAGCTACAATATGGGCTTCTTCAAGCGAGCAGTAAACAAATCCTTGCAAGGTGGCAACGCACACGTACCCCCCCTGGTGTTGCTTGTGTCCTTAGGCGACGGTAGCCACCTACCATCAAGTGGACCGTCAGCCTGTCTGCCACCTTTAATGATTTGATTCCGTCGCCTATTAACAATGCAACGCCAAAGGTGGTGCAATCATCGTGAATTCGCAAGGCACACTGGGCCACATAAAATGTCACATAAACAGTTTACTTCGGATAGAAACAAGACGAGAGATGCTGTGTTCCTACGGGTTTATTCCCGTAGCTTCGTTTAGTCTTTGATTCCAAACTACATATTATGTCGTAGACGTCTCAATTAAGGTTCAACCTAGTCTGCCTGTCTTTCACACTTATTATATTAAAATTATTTGCTTGACAAAAGGAAACTTCCAAATGAAAGACAATTAGTGCATAATATTTACAACGTCACTAATTCGTGTATTGTTAAGAAACATCTAAAAATAAGAAAAAAAGATGAAATTGTTAGAGTAATTTGATTATTGTGTTAACATCTGAAATCAAATGTTAGCCATATATTCTTTGATTGTTTTACTAAAAACGTAAACAGAAGGGAGCGTTGGGTGAATTAAAGTTCTGCACTTCCCGCTTAGAAATAATTGGATCACAGAGAGCAAACAAACTGAAAGGTGATCCCGGGTGTTACTCGCAGTTGGATTTCATAGTTACATCAACTTTATGGATGTTGTTATAACTGATAAGATATTAGGAAACTGAATCAGTAATTTGTAAACACTTTATTAGATTTCCACAGCGCTGTCGAAATTGTTTTTACGTTATAAAATTTAATACCCTCTATAGGAAAAATGCTTATACATTTGTTTTATGATAGACAGGCTGACGGGCCACAGGTGGCTATCGACCTATAATATAAGCAGACGCCACAGGTGCTGCAAGTGCGCTGCAGACCATTAAGGATAAGGGATTGAGAAAGGATAGAATGGGAGTTTAGCGATTTCATTCGACATACGACACGTCACCATTGAACAAATATTTTACAGCAATACGTAATTTTGTCAGTTGTGTGGTCATTAAAAAGTTAAAAAAGTCTTTAGAGAAAGAAATGTTCTACTTTTTATAAGAAGATAGAACTAAATAATTTCATAAACAATTAAATAAATTAAATATTGTAATGGGTTGGCCCACGACTTTTATGGTTTTTGGTAGGCGTATTTGAAACATTTTTTATGGTTCCTTACGTCCGTATAAAAAAACGGAACCCTTATAGGATCACTCGTGTGTCCGTCTGTCTGACCATTCTCCCCCCCCCCCCCCCCCCTTATCTCCGAAACTACTGAACCTAAAATTTTGAAAAAAAAAATAGTTTTCTACTTATAGATTAAGTATAGAAAAACCTGTAAGAAGTCCATGATGTCATTGTAAATAATATGGTAAATCACTCAATATTGTGCGGATAGATAAGATCGTACGGAACCCTCTTCACGCGAGTTCAACTCGCACTTGTCCCGTTTTTTAAATAATAAAGATTGGGTACCCTATATATGCTCTACTTACTTAAATTTTGGAATTAATATTTCAGCGCGCTTAGTTTCATTTAATATTTTATAGGCAATTAACCAATTTTCAACTATTGATATATGGTTTTTCGGCGTGGCGCACATTGGTGAACGGCAATGTGCGCCGTCCATTTTATTTTTGTAAAATAAAAAAAACGTGTATGAAGAATGTGTATAAGATTCATGTGAATCGACACAACTTTGACAACGAAAAGATGACTGTTTTTTTTTTTCTTTTTCGAAAGAACATTTAAAACTGCTCATTAAATATGAGCATAAAAAGGAGTCATTTTTATTAAGCGGAAATTTAAAATTTTTTGAAAACTTCATAAGATTAGGTTATCATGGCCAAAAAATAAACATTTAAAGATTGATATTATGTTGTACATTAAATAAATATTATTAATGAGTATGGCAAAAGAATCTCGCAATATATAATTCCCCATCTAATTAACAATTTACCTATCAATATAAAAAATGAAATAGCACAAAGAAACTTAAAGAGTACATTAAAAAAATATTACCTAAATTAAATATAATAAGATTATATTTATTGGATTGAATAATATAATTAAAAATTATATTTATATAACTAAATTAAATAATTATTCTATAAAAACACATGACTGCATAGAATGGGACACCTGTGTAGCGAGTTGCACACGCACAAAGCATACCGATGTGTGTCCATGATTCGGTCGGCCGGTTTTGCATCTTTTAAATTGAGTTGTAACATTGTTATTGTAATTTCTTGTATATATGATTTATAGTGTAATGTGTATTGGCGTGAAGTAAATGTCTAGACAAACCAATAATGGTTTACAGACATTGTAAACATTGTGTATTGAATCATGTATGAGATAATAAATAAATAAATAAATAAATACCGATTGTATATTTGATATTACATAGGTTCGGTACAATAATTAGCTTCGCTCATAAAAGTTTTCTTTCAACAGTAACTACCAACAGAAAACTTTTGATCGACCACCTTTTCAGGTTGAGAGACCGTATGAATTGCTTAAGTTGTAAAAGCAGTCATTAGCCCGCCCTAATAAGGCTCTGTGTCGTTTTCGGAATTTATCCTTTTATTGAGGACTAACGACGCAATGGTCGACACTAACGACCTCCTGATTTATGTTCTCATGCAACTACATGTGACACACGCACTGTTGTCGTTCCTTCCCCTAATGATGCTGTAATGTTTTTGTAACCTTTGTTTGTTTTTATTATTTTATTATTTAATTTGGTAAAAAAAAAGGAAAAAACGGTGTTAGCTTAGTAGGGCGAACACTCAGCAGACGAAATCTGCAAACGCTATTCTGAATCCTGTTAGGGCCGGTTCCTTAAAGACATTTTAAATTTCAAATAATAATTTCTTTCTCTAACCGTGTCAGAAAACATCGCGAGGAAGTAGAACAGCAAGAATGTGAAAAACATCAACATTTAAATCCGCATCGGGGTATCGTGGTCTATATTTTCACCTTAGGTGATGCCCAGCCTGGGTAATTTTATATAGGATGCCCAGCTTGGGTAATTTTATATAGGATACATAATATAGAAGACGGATACAGCACAGATACGGAAAATTCAATTAGTTCAAAACGGCGTAATTCTGTAAGTATCTCATCGACATTTTTCCAAGTTCACTTAGTTTGTCTATTTGCCTGTCAAGTTGGTATTTTTGGAGTTTACTACTTAAGAAT
This sequence comes from Bembecia ichneumoniformis, assembly GCA_910589475.2. Lineage (NCBI taxonomy): Eukaryota > Metazoa > Arthropoda > Insecta > Lepidoptera > Sesiidae > Bembecia > Bembecia ichneumoniformis. Next base: position 3,516,943 of record OU342531.1, read on the forward strand.
CGATTTTCATATAAAGCCTCCCGGTGTGGAAATTTTATAAGGAGTAAAATTAATATAAGCGTTAACTAAAAAGCGTTATACTCTTCTAAGCAGTTCTATCCCATCGGACGCCACTTCACCTAATTCTATTATAGTATAATATAGATGGCGCCATCAATAGTGTTATATATTTGGAGTTCACCAATCAGTTCTACCCAAATCCGATAGATGTCGCCGCTTCACCTAATTCTAATGTAGTATAATAGCGCGTTTATTTACCCTCTTTTCTTATTGCATAGTCAAAAACAATCGTACTTAAGGAGTGAACTCGAGTCGTGCGTCGGAGCTGACAAACACACTTTTTTAATTTTGGTATTTTGTTTTAATTAAATAATTATACTTCTGACCGAATTCAATTTCGATTTCGAAATGGATTTGGCCTATCTTCAATGTCCATGTTGAAATTCGATTCTAATTATTAGTGAAAGATTTTTTTAAATCGGATAGGTAGTTTCGAAGATTACCTCTTATAATATACAAACAAACAAACATACAAACTTTACCTCTTTATAATATTAGTATAGATTTGAGTAATTTTATAACTTTTATTATTATCTAAACAGATAAAAATGAATCCCTATTTCCCTTGGTCACGGCATCACGCGTGAACGGGTAGACCGATTTTAATTCGGTTTTCACTAATGGAAAAAGGGATAAACAGGGAATGTTTATGTATATAAAAATTGCACCATGGGCGAAGTCGGGAGCGGGCCGCTAGTTTCAAACAAGTACCACGAAATAAATAAATATTATAAAACATATTATACAAATAAATTAGTATGTATGTTTGTCTCTTAATTATCATAAATTACACAACAGATTTTAATGCAGTTTTCACTAAGATTAAATGCCTTTTTTTGCTTAATTACACTCGGCATATCTGCATGCATCACTAGAATCACTGGAATTAGAGATGTTTCAATCAATTTTCGGTCACGGAGTGGCACAAAATTCCGTAAGGCCATAGGCCATCTATAGACCATGTACCAAGCTGGTCAGTAAAGAATGTGTAAGTACGTCATGTTATATACTGCGCTGAAACCAAACAATCTAGGCATAAGAAATTTTATTCATAAGAACTGAAATAAAATTTGTGAAACGATTTTCGCGCACAAATATATTTTTAATACCAACACCATGTTACAAATAATCAAAAGTACCCTGTAATTTTTAAAATTGTGATTTTAACCACCTTGGTTGAAATTGTTCTCGTTAGTTTCTCCCTCGAGATTACGAACTTACGGTAACAAAAGTGTTTATAGAAATCAACTTGAATAATATAAGAAGAAAATTCGAAATTAAGAATTATTCTTCGAAAAATTGTTGTAAGTAAACGTACAATGTAAGTAAATTCGCTATCGAATGAAACCTTTAAAATTGGTCACGTTTGAGTCCCATCTATTTATAGGGGACGTAGATGAAGTGATATCATAAGTCAGGGTTGACCGATACATACTGTGAACGTTTTTCATGAACCGAAACAGCTTTATGTCTGGGAAATCGGTGGCATTTATTCAAGATATACTTAGGATTGCAAATCAACAAATAAGTACCTACTAGTATTTTATTGTATTCTTCCAGTTTTTTACTGGTAAATAATATATATTAACTTAATGTGACAATCATTTTACATTTCGACAAATTTTGAAAATAATCAATGATCAAAATATTACGATTTTTCAATTGTCCCAAAACATCAATTTATACAACGCCTAGAGCAAACGTTTTTACAGTAGTTTTACAGCTAAAAATTTTATTTGTAGGAGAAGTAGATGTGAAATAGTCACTTAGTCACATTTGAGTTGAGACTTGACTCCAAAATGCAAAATGGTGATGAGGGGACACCACTGGGAGCATGTGGAAAAAGTAAAACAAGAAACGACGAGGAAACTAAAAAGTCTAATTGCCGAGAACTTTTAGGGGTGCTTTGAACAGCAAAAAAGAAGATGGGACAAGTTCTTAGCGACGAATAGAGAGTATTTTGAAGGAGATAAAATTAATGTAGATGAAATTTTGTAAAATCAACTTTTTATGATCGAAGTTCGTTTTTATGGGATACACTATGCATGTATTTATGCGTCACGTTCTCAGAGCACGTAAACAGTAAAAAACAATTTCAACCTATCAATTTTAAACTTTCTTGTCTGATTCAACAACGATCAACGATAAGTGAAATATGCCTAAATTGTAAGAGCATAAAAAAAGCAACAAAAAGTACGTAATCACAATTTTTATATTTCGTGAGCCGAATCGAAAAAACAAAAGTTACCCTTTTTCCAAGATGGCGGTGACAGCTCATAAGAAATATTAGTCAAAATCTGAAATTAAGCTTTATCTGAATTACCATAAAATATCCGAAAATTAGCGCCCTGCAATTTTTTTTAAATTTTTTCTCTTTTTTTTCGAACATAATGATTAAACTAATACACGTTACATCATATCTATACTAATATTATAAAGCTGAAGAGTTTGTTTGTTTGAACACGCTAATCTCAGGAACTACTGGTTCGAATGAAAAAGTTTTGAATAGTCCATTTATCGAGGAAGGCTATAGGCTATATAACATCATGCTACGATAAATAGTGGTATTTTATATATAAGCAGTGTCCAGTACCGCGCGCCCCATGCGCACGCCTCCGCCGCGCCGTATCGTATGGGCCGCAGCGAAGCGTGGCCGTGTTCAGCTAGTTATAAAATAAAATCGCTTTTCGCCTCTGTCTGTTTCTATGCTAAAATCTTATAAGTAAACCATTCAACATATTTTGATACGGTTTTCACTATGGCAGAAAAAATGTGCTAAGCCGGGGGCGGGTCGCTAGGTCTTTTACTTATAAGATTCTCATAAAATCATTTACAAAATAAAAATTGTACTTAATTACATACATTGATAAGAAAGAAACGCCTTTCTTTTACATAAAATGTTGATGTCAATTGTTTTTAAACAAATGACGACAATATTTAAAAATGAAGTAGGTGAGTATTTTAACCGTTAGATAAATGCGTTATATTGGCACTCAACAATGTTATGTTTCCGGCTAATATGTACCTACTGCCATCGTTCATAAAAGACCATTAGTGTTCGGAGTTGCCACAAGTTGTGTTGACTAATACGAGTGTTGAGGCTAATCGAGTTACTACTTTAGCCGTCGGACATTTTGGTCGACGGGGTTAATGGTCTAATTGAATTTTCTCCACAGCCGCGATGACTGACGAAAACGCCGATTGTATACTCTCATGTTATAAATGTTAAAAAATAAATAAACAATAATGATATCATTCGTAAACATAAGCCGCAAGTGCTTAAAACCACAGACTAACTAATTTGTTCATACCAATCACCGTGAGAAATTACAGATAACAATGTAATGATAAACACAACGAGCAGGGCCGTCTTTAATCTTCTGGAATTTTAAGGGACATTTTCGGCTCCTGCAGCCGAAGTTGGTGGAGGCTGCTGTCCCCCTGGGCAGGTTGCTCCCAAACCTGGGTGGGCAAACGCCGTCTGTCGTCGGTTGTAATGGGGGGAGGGGGGCAGTGCGGTCTCGAGCTCAGCCCCCGCAAGAGGTAATTGTGCGAATCCGACGGCACGCACGCGGTAACCTCTTCCGGAAATGTACTGAGAAGTTGGTCGAGCCTAGTGCCAGCCACCGCACCGTAGAGGCCATTCGTCCAGTGTTGGACGAGAGGTTTAGTCGGTAGGTCTACCCCATTACCATCTCGGGGCAGGAGTCCGACATAACCCACCGGTCTATCCCCAGGCCGATGGGTATCCGTGATGGATTCCTCTTGTAAAAAAAATTGCAGTCTTTAACCTATTGGTGGTCCTGGGCACTTTAGAATAATGGGACCCCTATGACTATGACAAATGATTATTTTATTAAAATATGTAAAATGAACATAAAAGTCAAATTTTTCATTTGTTCAACCGTTATTTGTTATGAATAGGTATAATTATAACATAATCCAGAATAGTAACTCTCAGCATTCACTATACTATTCAGGTTAGTACTTAAAGATTTATGTTGATTTGATGGCCTTCAAGCTTTAATAAGCGCAATCACTTCACTTCTTCGCAAGTCTTTGAGTACATCACATTCTATCGACATCAGCAACAAATGGTCAATCCTTCTTTAAGCATTGTACTTCTTAATTTATTTTATATTTTTTTCAATTTGAAGAAGGAGCGTTCCTCATCGCAGTTAGGTGGGAAATAGAGGGCCCCATGGTGACGGGCCCTGGGCACTTGCCCAGAGTGCCCACTGAAAAAGAGGGGCCTGACAACTATCATGAATTGTTATCGCTGTTTTAATTCATGAATTGTTTGATCACTTGTGAATTAAAATATTGTAAGTAAGCATGGCATAGCATAGTGCAATCATAGGCTGTGTTTTGCGGTAGGTACTCTTTTGACCGGTTTGGCGTCAATAGCCATTTAGAGCCACCTTAGAGAATACAAATTTGAAATAGTAAGCTTGTTGTTGTTTTAGTGAGTGAATAAGGTGTGCCAGATGCTATTCCATATATCAGTTATATGCCGCTTTATCCCGGATCGACTGCTTAGTCGCATTCACTCTTGTGCTTTTATGTCCTGGGTGAGAGTTACCACTTACCTGGCGACAGCGTCTTTCTCCCCCTCTCCGAGGGAATGCAGCCAACGCATCTCCGGGAGGCGCCCACCGTAACTAACGGTGGGCACAGCGGACAGGGGCCCTGATGCGCTAACGCGATCCCAGGAACCTTCCTTGACCGCTGAGGAAGACCGCCGCGGGGTTTTAGTGTGTAAGAGTATCATAATGAAGAGTCACCTCATCAAGAGGGAGGGAGTCCCACATAACCGTACCGTCTCCCCGGACGCTGTATGCATAATGCATTTCCCCCCGTAAAAAAAAAGGTGGCTACCTTCGCCACAGCTGCAACAACTGCGCTGCTGACTAAAGTAGGATTAAGGGATTGGATAGGAAAATGGGTTCTGGCATCCCTTATTCACTCATCGAAACAAAACAGCACATGTGCTGTTATTTCACGGTGGTCTTCTGTAAGGGGGTGGTTACTGCCGCCAGTCGGGGTTGCCCAAATGATTGCGAAAATTAGTGTGCTCTGCCACTACTTTCCAGATCCAGACCGGAGCCAAATTTGAAAAGTTAATTTTTCAAAATTGACCCTGCCGCGAATCGAACCCGGGAACCCTAAAACAGAGCGTTAAGACAAGCACCCTAACCACTCATCCAACGGGCTCTATACCTATACCTCTACAAATCCAATAAACTTATAAAAGGAGAAGGTCAAAACAAAGTTTAATCGAAAATCAGTATTAAGTACTAGTGTGTTACACAGACAAGTAATCAAGCAAATATTTCTTTTAAAAATACATTTACTTATTTCAAAGGATTTCTTTTTCAACACCATAGGTATTATATCCAAATATTTCGGTTTTAGTGTTTCAGTGTACCTACTAACTGAGTACTTATTTAGTTATTTTATTTTACTATTTTCTATTTTATTTATTGGAATAATAATTAGAAAGCCTTAATGGTAATTTACAACATCTTTAATGAATGAATGAACTACTAAACAGTACGGCTATTACTATTCGTGATTAAACTTCAGCTACAAGTTGCAGGACAATAAACCAACGTTTGGTCAGATGAGACAACTTCACTAGTAACTTGTTACAACGAGTCGTTAACTTTGAAACGAGTTGCGACTTGTTCTTGGAAGGTTTCTACTGCGATGTCACTGAAATACAATAATGCATGGATTTGAAAGTAGGTCCGAAGTTTTAATGTTATATGAAACAGATCCATGCATTATTGTTTCAATACTTATTGTCGTATATTACAAATGTAGGTACCGATTATACTTAGTAGTATCAGTGACAGGTTCGAATCCTGGTCAGGCCTGAACATCAGTGTTTTTATTTTCTAATGAGAAATAATTGGTCTTACAGCGTAAAAATATATCTTGAAGGACCTGCGTGTGGTTAAATAATGAAACTATTTTCGTCATAATGAAATAGATTGGCGTTATATATTAATTACTCTTCTGAAGTGTTATATTTTTCATTTTTAAACATAGACGAAGTCCCGGACAACAGCTGTCTATTATAGTTATTTTGTCAGATTGGTAAAATTTGAAATTATTAGTTAAACAAAAATTGGCAGTTCAAAAGTGAGAAATTTAAAATTTGAAATATAAAAATAGACAACATGGCGAAAATAAACGAAAATCTAATTTGTCGAAAAATTTAAAAAAAGGGAGAAGGTATGAAGGTTTTTCCTTAAGCAGAGCAAAAGGAGAATTGAACAAGCCAGCCTTCAATGGGCTCTTCTAGCAGCAGAAACGCCGGAGTAGGCGGATTATAGAAGCGAAAAATACATTCATTATATGGCGTCCAAGCGAATTAAAGAGAACTTCTCCTAAAGTTGGCATTTACAATGACTAGGGCCAAACTCTGAAAGTGGCAGATATTCATTTGGGCATTCCTTGCTTCTCTTATGGTCTAGAGCAGTTGTTCTAGAGCAAGGCTGTTCGACCCTATGCGCCGAGGGCCACAATGTGTCCTGCGGACTGCGCGCAAATAAGTCAGGACAATCTCCGCCAAGTTGATCCGAAACTACTTAAAATATGTAAAGTTCTGTTATGACAGGAAAGTCTTCTGTAAGAACTAATTTGCAGAAATCCCCAAAATCTTTTGAAAAATTTTGTGGCAAATTTTATTCGGAAAAAAGATTTATTACGGCAAATAAGTAATTATTTTAGCCAAACTGATTATGAAGGGATTCACAAAAATTTGTAGATCTTGTTTTGTTTAAGTCCTGAAATCTGCTCTCAAACGATTGTAAAAGCATTTAATTTTAGATTCGTACTTAGAGTAAAGAGCAAAAAAGTTCATAATATTGGTTTCTTTATTGCACAAGTCTTAAAAGTAACTAAACGAAGTCACGGGTAGAAGCTAGTGTTTATATATAAAATAATGGCAATAATTTTACTAACGGAAAAACTAATAAAAAATAGCACATTACTGCAGAGTCCAGGAAGTGAAGGATTGCCTGACGAAGTGGTTTCAAGGCCGAGCTTTAGCGAGGCCTTGATAAGGATCTGAGTCCGGCAATCCTCATTCCGGTCGAGGCTGGCATAGTGCTTTTCTCAATAAATGTGAGGAAATAATGAAACACGTGATAATGCAAAAAAATTATCAATGAGTGCAAAGGAAACACCCCGCCTACTACGCCTGTGACAGCGGCGGGCGCGTTCGTGAAGACTCGTGAAACTTCGGGTTTCATCGGGCTGAGCAGCGGCCAGGAATGAATTACAACATTCTTGGCCTAGGCCGAGAAAGAAATGCATGAGCCAAGAATTACAAACTTCGTGGCTTGTTTTAGTACAAGAATGCCTACATTTCCGAGCATGATTGAGAAAAGGTAATTTACAGTACCTATACTGAAATTGCACAAATCTTCAACACTTTTAGGCCGACGTTGCACAAAATAATATTCTTCATAAAAATGTAAATACATACATTTTGAATGTATATTGGACATTTAAAATGCTTTTTTTCTAAACTTGTTCCATGTGAAATTGTCATTTTAATTATCATAGAAATTTTCTCTATAAAATATTTTAGGGAATATTTTTAGTACTTATGCGAGGGAAATGCTGAAATTTCCGTCTTCGAATATTTTATACGGAACATGTTTGCGAGATAATGACGCAGACATTGTCGTTCGGAAGCATGAGTCATATTAGAAAAATATCAGCATGTTTTGAGGGTGTTGGCTTTGCCTATTAGGTATGCATATACTTACCACATTATATTTATAGTTATTTATTTTTTAAATGTAGGGCTCATGGGGCTTCATTCACTGAAGGTTGCAACTGGAGGCCACATTTCTCCTTATTACTTCCACCCGTCTCTTTCTGGCGATTTTGCCAAGGTCAAAGGCCAAGGTTTAAGGGTTTGTACCTATTGTGTTTTAGCAAAAGTCTTCAGATACCCAACTGTTTTTGGTTTTAAGCAGAGTTAGGGATTTTTTTTTAATATGTTTTCTATATATTACATTTAAACTATTTATTTGTACCTGTAAATTTCCTCAATAAAACTAAATTAAAATAGGTGCCCTAAACGACGTTTAGGGAATTAATAATTATATTTTTAACAAGCACAAAATATTTGTTAACGATATACATACATGGCATAAGTACTATATATAGAATTTTGATCCTATCAAATACATAATTTATTGTCTCATTAGAGAATGAGTTGGGTTTTTTTTTATGTTAAGGTCTACAGACAGTCTGACGTAGGTGGCTACCGTTGCCCATAACACAAGCAACGCCACAGGTGCTGAGAGTGCTCTGCAGACCGTAGTAGGATTAAGGATAAGGGATAATGAGGGGATAGAGTAATGGGATATGGCATCCCTTGCTCAACCACCGAAACACAACAGCACATATGTTGATTTTTCGCGGCGGTCTTCTGTAAGGGGGTGGTTACTGCCGTCAGCCGGGCTGCCAAAATGACTGCGAAACGCAGTGTGCCCTGCGACTACTTATAAGTTAATATAAAACAAGTTTATACAAAAATACAACAATTGAAACTTTAATGAAGTGCTTATTAAGTCATTAAGACTACGTGCAATATTAAAAATACATTAATTGCCAGGGAATGGCACGTAAATTAATTCTTCAAATGGCACAGCTCGGAAGAATTTTCCTATAGTTCTAATCGCCAGATCAACTGAATAATCCACTATTGGTTTTCCAAATTCTTCTGCAAGTGTACGCCAGTTTTCGTTTATGAAAGCTAACACTGTATTGCCTGAAAACATGTGAACATAATATATACTATCTGAATGAACTTAATGAACCGTTTAAATACATAACATTATGTAATCTATACAAATAAAATAATAAAATAGAAGTGTTTGTAATGTCAAAATAACTGCCTTTTACTAAAATTAAATTTATAATAATACCATACCGATAACAAAAAACAAATTTAAAATTTTTGTCTGTCTGTCGGTTGTTCCGGATAATCTCCGAACTTGACGGAATTTTCACTGAAAAATAGCTGATGTTATAAGGAGTAACTTGGCTACTTTTAGAGTAGAGGATATAAGCCAGTTTATGACAGTTTATAAAAAAATCTATTTTCTTAGTTTTCGCAAAATATTTTTTTTTTTTTTTTAAATCATGTAAATCAACATCTTGGACCACACTGTGACTACAAATTCTCAAATTTCTCGGTTTTAATTTTGTTACGTAATCCTGAATAAGCCTGCACAGGTGCAAAGAAAATCATGCATGACTAGAGTTTAGAGATTTTTTTTTGTAAAGTATAATTTTGACACTTCACCTAGTAAAAAAAAAAGTGCACCACACTAACATGACAAGTTTTTTGAATAGTTACACCAATTTTTAGACCTATATATATACTTGAGTTTACTTCAAGGAGTTATTGAAATAAATCGCATTATATTATGATCTCGACGTACTGTACAAAGACTTGAATTAAATTAAAATAAATACTAAAATTACCTAATCTAAAAATAAATTAATACTAAATTGATTAAAACTAATAATATAAAAATGGACCCTGCCGCATTGTACCAAGTACGCTGGCCGCTTTTTAAGGCATGCTGCCTTAAACGACATCCTCCGCCGGTCTCTTGCGACAGCCAATGTACCAGCTATATTAGAGCCTGCAGGCATCTCGAGAAACGATGGCAGGCGACCGGATGGGATGACCCTGATTCCCTGGAGATTGGAAAGAGTGCTGGTGTGGGATGCTACCTGTGTAGACACACTAGCCCCTTGGCATCTCCATGGAACATCCACTAAGGCAGCAGCCGCAGCGGCGGAAAAAAATAAAATTTCTAAATATAGTGGCCTCGGCGCCGAATATGGTTTTGTACCATTCGGAGTCGAAACACTCGGTCCGTGGGGCCCTGCAGCAATGAGCCTCTTCAAAGACATCTCGAAGAGGCTTATTGATGCGACGGGAGACCGAAGAGCTGGCACTTTCCTCGGCCAACGTATTAGTTTGGCCATTCAACGAGGAAATGCTGCCAGCGTACTTCAAGGAGTTATAAGGATATAGATATACTTATACGAGTAATTTCCTGTTTTTTTTTCTATACACGAATATTAATTCGTATGTTAATAAATTGCTCTCAATATAAACGGTGTGTTTGGAACTAGTTTGAAGAAATTCACTACCGTACAGTTGAATCAAGAAATTCAGAGCTGTAGATTTTGGTTTATTTAATGGGCCATGTCCGTCTGGCGGCAGTAACCAACCCCTTACAAAAGACCACCGTGAAATAACAGCACTTGTGCTGTTGTGTTTCGATAAGTGAGTAAGAGACCTTTCCCAATCCCTTATCCTTATTCCTACAGTAGTCGGCAGCGCACTTGCAACACCTGTGGCGTTGCTTGTGTTATAGGCGACGGTAGCCACCTACCATCAAGTGGACCGTCAGCCTGTCTGCCGACCTTAACATAAATAAAGACCACAGATAGAGGGTACATACTGAAAAACTAATCCATCGCAAATTTTATCTTTGCTTATTTCATACTTATAAGATATAATTTTAATTAATATTGTCACATTATTATTATTTTGATTACATAAGCCACTTAATTAATTTTCTTGTTTAGTTATCTTCTTTTAAGGTTATCCAGTAATAAAATACATCAAATAATCTGATGACGCTATCTATTGCACCGTAAACTTAGATTAAAGAGCAAATAAAAAGGTGCATTCAATCAAGATCCTATGCTGCACACTGTGTCCATAAACATGATTTACGATCTACGTTCGATTCCGAGACAATTGGAAAATAATTTAATTATTAAAGTTATCATAAGGCTCGTGTTGACGTCGCTTTGTTAACATTTTCAATAGACTTCGTAACTCAAAATCGTATTTTATTTAATGAACGTAGCTTGAAAATTCGGAATACAAACATTGATATTCCTATACATTTAATGTATTTTCTATGTAAAGACATAACTTTTGTCGTCTATTAATTGTGTTGCAAGTGCGCTGCCAACTTCAGTAGGATAAGAAATTTGGAGAGGTAAGGAAAGGACTCTGCCATCTCTTACTCGCTGACCGACACACATGCTATTATTTAATTTATTTAATTATCCTCTGTAAGGAGGCGTCACTGCCGCCAGACGGGCATCCCAATTAGTTATTGTGAAACGTACGCTATGTTACTTGTAAAGCTGTCTGTAATCTGCTAACAAATGTACAAACAGGAGATTTTTATGCCATCAGGGTCTAAAAGAGATGATATCGAGATTTACAGCCTCGATGGTTCTTTCTTTCTTCAAGTTAAAAACGATTTTGCTAGGAAGTCACAATGAACCTGTTATTACGAGGACCGATTAGTGGTATATATACACCGCGTAGCGAGTGAAATGTCGTCATAACGCCGCGCCCCTGTACCGCGCTGACAAGGACTCATTTAAACGGTCTATCGATAATCACTTGTGTGCATTAGCAATTAGGTTTTAAGCTTCTTTTAAGAATTTTTTAACCGATTTTCTTGAATTGCTATGACAATAATAAAATACTTACTCAACTCTTTACTTTCTCTGATAATGTTTTGTATGTCAAACGTTATTTTATCGCCATAATCGAAGGTGTATTTATAATTTTTCACTCCGAAATAGTGAAAGCCATTTTCATCGGTTATATACTTCGTGTTTATAGTAACTCTCATACTAAGGTTAGCTGAAAATAGAATTATTTATTGTAGAAATAGGTAATTAAATATTCTTCTTTTCTAGTAAATTTGACTTGTGAATTAAAAATGAAGGAACTCTTAACATGAATATGTATATACATTCATTCTGTGTTTATTTTTTTTTTATTTTATAATTACTCAAGGTCTTTACTTACTCAATTTAATTTTAGCGTTGCCCCCTCCGTTTATGGGAAACAAAAGGAATTGCCCATTAGCTTCATATAGTCCTTTAATTGTTAAGTTACAGTGAAATTCCAAAACGAAGATCCGCTTATCTAGTTGGGATCTGAAAGAGATTGCCTCTATTAAATTCTATCAATTATCGTCCTTCAGATCTTCAGGATGCCCACTGAAGAGAACGGTTAGATTTGCCAACTTAATGAAAAAAATACCTGCAATACTTAATCCTTCGATTACATTAATGTATTATTATACTAGTTGGTGCCCGCGACTTCGTCCGCATTGTAAGATGAAAAATATAACATCTGAGAAAATATCTCTGACATCTCTATCGTTGTGACGACAGTGGTGCCCAGTTTTTTTATATTGTTACGCGAGGGGTGAGTTAAAATGCCGTGTAAGGGCGAAACGAACGATTTATTTTCACAAACCAATATCACTAAACTTGTCCTATGAAACCGTTAAACTTGCCAAAAGATGATTCCCTTAATGTGTCGCCGGTTCACTGTCGACTTCGCAGATAACTTCGCAAAGGCTCCGTAGAGTCGCTTTCGTATCGCTGGTTGTCGCACCACTAGCTTATCTCGCCCGCCTGCTCTCTTATTTATACTTGGCGCCAAACGCCTTGATGTATTTCGTATTTTCCAGAAAATCTAAACAAGGTCGTAAACAAGTCTTTGAAAGTTCGGGAATGCTATTTCTGTTGAAATGTAAACTCTATGTTGTAAATATAAGGACCAATTTCCTTTGACACTAGTCGGGAAGGGGTGTGGCTACCATCGATAGGGTGGGACGTTCGAGACTTTCGGCTGGCGCGAACGTTTTTTCCAGAACGTTCCATAGTTAGTCGTAACAATAATTATTTTTAGACAATACTTTGGAATCCTAACATTTTTCTAGAACAAATAGTATCCTATATGTTAATCCAGGTAATAAACTATCCGTGTGCCAAATTTCATGCAAATTCGTTTGTGAAGATGGATCCACATATACATTCTTCCTCACAAACTTTGGTATTTATAATATTAGTAGGATTAATTATTCCAATATTGTATAAAGTGTATTTATTGGTTTGAAAGTTCCTTACGGTCGGAAGTTTAGTTTTATACAAATTTAAGTGACGTTAACAAGAACATTAAGGGCGGCTTTTACCAAACATTTAAACACGTTTTAAATTCTATTGTTACGTACTAAACTTGTTTAGCGGTCTTACACGAGAAGTAAAATGCGATTAACGAACTGTCAAAATTAAACTGCCGAAAGGCTAGCACGCTAAACATATTTAGCATTGGTCTTTTGAGGTTATTTGAACGTCGTCGTATTATTTACTTGTGTGGTTGTTACCCATTTCGATGATTTTTTAAAAAATTTTGATTACAAAGTTATAAAGGACGAGTATGTTTATGTAATTTTGTAAAGCAGCATTTGTTTTTCTTTTGAAATGTTGAACCCGCGAACCCAGTTATTTTTCACCGTGCCACTCATGACGACGAAATCTTAAATAACCACGTGAACTCTAGACAGATCAATCACAATCACAGACACTTTGGACTAAATAAGATTCAATTTAAGCAAAAAAAAAAACCGCCCTACAACACGACAATGAAAAAAATGTTACAACAATGATCAAATCGTAAAACGAAACGCACAAACCATAGACAAATCTGTGTTTAGTTACTTCTTCTTTTTATTTTGGTTATGGCTCCATCAGATCTTCTCCGATGATTTTGTTAGTGTCATTTGTAGCAATATAAAAAAGTCATTATTCAAATTAAAATCAAAAGTAGCAGATCCCGAAACTAATCAGTCAAGTCAGCTACAAATTTTTTCTTCTTTTTTTCCAAAACAGGTCTAAGTCCAAAGCAGTCAAATCATGTCTGTGTTTAGTTAATACGACTTAAATTGACACGGTGCAGAGACAAAACATATTTAACTAAATAAATTTAGGTTCATTTAAAATAAATTTGTTAAAAGTCGATCTAAGTTCAATCTGCTTTTAAGCTACACTTTAGTCAATGCGATTTAGAAATTGAAACTGGTGTAATTTAACAATAAAATAAGATAAATCAACAATACAATAAGATATTGTGAAATAATAAAAAAGAGAAAACTGGTTTCATACAAGAATTTTTATTACAAATAAAACAAATAAAAAAAGAATCCTTAATAGCGTCCTGTCTGTGGCAAGGTGAACGGCATTCTTCGGCTCACTTTTTTTTTTGGCAAATTTTAGAAAAATTGAATATAATTATATCTTATCTTATCGTGTTTTAGTGGCTATTTCTGATTGCTAGAGTACCAGTATCACTTCGTCCATTGCTGAAATATTGTGATCGCCACGTGAACTATAGCTCTCTACCTATACCTACCACGTTAAGGAACTGTAGTACTTTTTTGATAGAGGCATTCTTCACATCTTCACAAGCCATTGTGTGGCTTCCTAGGATGTGACTGCGCTTGTGCATCAGGAGGCCACACTCGCCCAGGATATGCATTGGTGTTTCTTCTGCCTCATGGCAGAAGCGACACTCTCCCGTACTAGTGAGCCCCATTATTTTAAGGTGCCTATTGAGGCGGCAGTGCCCCGTTAGCGCCCTAGATAGCATACACAAATTGCTCCTGCTAAGCGACATAGCCTGATTTGTTACATTTCGAATATAATTATATATATCACTGTCGCATTTTGCGAGTGTGAATGAGAACGCATAATTTATATTTATACTAGCGACCCGCCCCCGGCTTCGCCCGGGATGCAATTTTTATATATAAGAAAATTCCCCGGTTATCCCTCTTTCCATTAGTGAAAACCGAATTAAAATCGGTCTACCCGTTCATGCGTGATGCCGTGACCAAGGGAAATGGGGATTCATTTTTGTATATAAAAGATATTCGTAGTACCTAAATTCTAAAGCTGTCAAAATATTTTCACATTCATTATCGATATTATAGTAATTTTATTTTGTAAAGTCTCATACAGAGAATAAGAGCAAACATTTGTTTGAAATTCCGTGTTAGAGGTTACTTTAGGATTTCATAATATCGAGTGAAGTATTATAAATCGTTTATCGAAAGCTGTCTTTTATCAGACGATATCCTCAACATTCACATATATATATTTTTTCACATCTACAAATATTAGCTTTTCTTAGAAAAACATGATCTTGGATGACGAATTTTCGAAGGGATGACATGATCTTGTATGACGAATTTTCGGAATTTTCGGAGGTGTTAAGATATAATGTTTTAAAAGAAATTTGCATAATTTACTATATGAAGTAGTTGTTTTGATTATAATTATCGGACTAGGGATTTTATTAAATACCTATACATTTAGGAAATCACAAAAATTGCAATGAAGGAGCAGTAATCTTAGGTCAATTTAAATAGCAATGAGTAAAGTAAATAATTTAAATTATTATGTTTGAAGTACATCGCTCTTTATAGTGTACCTACCAGTTATATATATTAGAGTGTATGTATTTATTATTACTGTAAAGTTACATTAAAATCAGTTCACTAGTTCTTTTGTGAAAGAGTAACAAAACTTCATAATAACAATTTATAGTTTTAGTAGAATTAGTAGTTAACTTTTTAAGTATCTAAAATAAAATGTTAACGTATTTTTTTTCAGATACCGAATACAATTTTTTTTTATTGTTAATGTACAATAATGTTAAATAATTAATCTATGGTATATTTAACCTGAGCAACTTTCTTGCTTAACAAAATTGTAAAATGCTTACATGACATCGTCCACAATACAATTTCTAAATCCGGAAGCCTGTCCTTTATAAAATCTAGCTTTTAAACCTGCCAAAGGAATTGGCAGCTCATCGATAGTAAACGGATCCAGGTGTTGAATATTGAATTGAGGAAAGCCTTTAACGAATCCTGGAATTGCATCTTGCGTTGCTTTGATTAAACATTCTCTCGATGTGCTGTTACAGGGATGGATGAAGTCAGCTGAAAATAACGTTTTTATTATATTTAGACAACATATCCTTGGATGACCACGATGGAGCGCCCACGTGATCGAGGTCACTGATGATTATATAATATGCTACGATTCTATATGCATTTGTAGCGATGATAGATTAGGTTAGACAGGAGTATGCAAAAAGTTATTAGTTACGGGTTAAAGCTGGGCTTGGTTATAATATTTTAGCATATTAACATATATAAAATATATATGCTAAAATATATATTTTGCCTTTATTTATTTATTTATTTATTTATTTATTTAAGACAGCAACAGCCTGGCACACTTTACAGTTTGACCATATCGCTCAATATCTTGGTCCAGTGTGCAAGCCAATTAGAGCTGAATACATAATTCTCTATGGTACACAAACTCAGTCAGGTGGACTTTTAAGACTTTGAAACAACAAAATGAATCAAAAATAACAAAATCCAACCAAATCAATCAGTAACAACAAGTCAGAATTACATAGTAAAATGTTAAAAATAAAAAATAGAAAATAGAAAATAGAAATCAAGGATATGTCTTAAATTAAAAAGTCAGTAATCAAAAATTAAAAAAAATTAAAAAGCAAATCACAAACAATTATGTAAAGTTATGAGTGCGACGAAATGGCAGCGAGAACTTTTTTTTTGTGGTTGTTGATATGGTCGAAGTGAATATCTAGGTTTGCGCTATAAAATATTTTATTGTAGCTCTGAAGCATTCTGGGGATCGAGGAGTGCCTCATTTGGTTAGTCTTGTATACGGGCACTTGAAAGGGGGTATAAATTTTCCGTCTCGAATTAAGACGTGGCACTGAGTAAGATACACTCGACATTACATCTGGACAGTCAACGCCTCCACGCAACAGCTTAAAAAGGAAAACGTGGTCATGAATGCACCTACGATCTGACAGTGTATCCAACCTAAAATGCTCAAGGCTTTTATTGCCTTCACAACATTGGCGACTGTCCTACTGTCTGAATATGTCTTAATATATGCATCTTATTATATATTTCAATATAGGACGTGACGTAATTAAAACCATACATTTATAGGTGCGTGTGTGTCACTCAAAAAATACTATAGAAAATATATTTATGAATAGCAAGTTAAAATAATTCTGCGTTTTTTATAACGTACTTACAGAAAAAAAAAACAGTAAAATTCCTATTTAATTATTGTTTAGTTGGAGGAAATAAATAAATTAAAAAAAAAAATATTGTACAAAAATCATATTAATTAGTGCATTTCTTATACACATTTTCATTACAACTCATGAATAATAGCGAATTGCCTTTATTATTCATATTTCATTGATTTAACAGTGTTTGCTTTTAGCTTTAAAATGGCAAATATTGAATGGAACCACTTTGCACTAAAGTTTAATAAACATAAAAGACTTTTTGTCTATTTCTGCATTAATTTGTTTACAAAAATCAAGGCCTCCAAAACTAACTGTTTACTTAAAATATTTTCACACATTTCCGAGTATTAACTATTTGAGTGCTATTATTTTAGAGTGAAGAATACTTGAATGCACAAATCGTAAAAGTCTTATGTTTTTTCTTGTTGTTCTTTCTTAAATAATGTTGCATAATTAAATTTTAAATTAAATCTATTAAGGAATTAATTATAAGAAAAATAAATATCCCTTCGATTTCTGGTATTTATTATCTTAACTTATTTAATATCAATATTAAATATACATATTAGGTCGGGGAAAAAGTTTCGTCGCATTTTATATGAAAACTCAATACATTTTTTTCAAAGTTTATTTACATTAATTACAGTATATACATATATGCCATTTTGTAAGTAGTCACATGATCCCGTTGTTGTAGAAATTTTAGGACTTCTGATCAAAGAAACGCTACAAGTATTTTTGGCAGTCCTCTCTTGATTTGTATATTTTTAAACGAAGAAAGGTTGTGTATATGGTTTATAGAAAAAAAAAAGTAACCGAGCTAAGACGGAGGCAGGTCGTTAGTAAATATTAATTATAACACCTTGAAATGGTATTTTTAATAAAAGTTTTTCTTAAATTAGTTATTGCTATTTGAAAATTTTAATTCTCCTCATTGCAACGAAGAAAATTCAGTTTAATAAATTAATTTTCTTCTTCGTAGAAAATTTTATATCATTTTATCAGAGTGACTTCATATCAATAGAGTTAATCAGCCGCACAGATGTAATTAGGATAGTGTCAAGGTGATGATCATCTATTTATGGAATATTGTATGTACTTACGTATCTATTTCCTATAATTAAAGGCTATTATGCGACTCATGAATAAATATTCATACAGTGATTACTCATTGAGATGTAAAATAATAGTCAGTAATAATAATTTTGAAGGGCGTCAATAAATTAATTACAACGAGGCTTTCGTGATCAACTTAAGTGCACTGACAGTTTGATTTATTTTTTTATTTTAATCGTATATTTGGATTATGATTATGTATTCGGAGAGGTTACTCCTGGCTTAGTATGTGTAAAAAATTATAAAGTTGCCTATTTCCCTTTTTGAGAATTCAAATAATAGTAATAATTATATAAAAATCAATTATTTTTTATAATAGTAAGCTTATCAGACGGGCGACGGTCCAATTGACAATAGGTGATTATTAACAGAAACAATGCTACAAATGCTGCAAGCACGCTGTCGACCATAGTGGGATTAAGGATAAGACATTACGATGGGATCTGAAAATGGGCTCCGGGGTCGATTTCTCACTCAACACAAAATTATACATGTTATTTCATGGTGGTTTTCTTTGAGGGGGTGATTAATACTGACGCCAGATGGGCTGCCCAAATGATTGTGAACAGCAGTGTACCTGCCACTAATTATGTAAACGTATTTTGGCAGACAGAGCTATTTTTACATCTACATTATTAACCTATCGATTATTTGATGAAACAGACACACAAAACACTGAGGGTTTATTTATTTATTTATTTGTACAAGTATGTCACACCAACAACATATATATTAAACATTTGCCTTTACACTCAGCTGAAGTTTGACCAGAACCACGGGTTCTGTTAAATTATTATACCTCGCCTTAGCTATGAGCACGGCGAGGCGGGGTTGCTAAGCAAGTTGCTTCGCTCCGTCTGTCCGTCGTCATATGCTTGCCTATACGAAATAAAATATCCGGAGATAGGTCGTGCGATATCTCGTGACATCAAAACTGTGATTTTTAAAGCGGCCGAATATTTCAAGAGATGTAAAGCAGGCAAGGTATGCTTTGAATATAAAAGTTAGGCGAATATCGCCAAAATCGTTAAACATTTTAAAATTTTATAAATCGATATCATAAGATCTGTCCAACAATTTCGCATTCATGTGAACTCGTGCTCTATCCTCACTTCCTCCGCTTCACTCCGCATTACAAAGGAGTGCTATAGCTTTTTCGGCCAAAATATAAGCTAATTAGAAAAAAATATTGGCTCGATTGAATTTGACGGAATTAGTTTTTATTTTTATTTGCATATTTTTAACATAGTTAAGGCCTATGTTGCTAATGATGAATTTTTTACTTGGAATTACTTAACCCACATCAATTAAACATAGTTGAAATTCATGTTCACACAGCGTTCCGCAGTCATAAACAAAGCAGACTACTGTCTGGCGGTAGTAACCACCTCCTTACACAAAACACTGTGAAATACTTATACAATGTAGAACAGGAATAGAATGACGAGATGAGATCGGAAAGTCCTCTATGGTCCTTAAAAGAAGGTCAAATAGTTTGATTGATTCACAATAATCAAATAAAACCAATAATTCATCAACGTCTGATGATATAATTTATTAATGTATATACCTAGGCTAATTGCAATTCTTTAATTCTTACCTATTATTCTGCTTAATAGAGAATGGTATACTAGGAAAGGGGGCCCCGTACGTTTCAGTAGTTACAGAAACTAAAAAGTTTGTGAGAATTAATTAATTACCTACCTAATCATTCCTAACAAAACGTAACTAATTAAAAACGTTTGAAATTCTGAAAAATGTTCATCTAAAATTTATATCCTCACAAATGTTTGAGTCAAAATATTATACTTAATAGTTTTTACAATTTTTTAAATAATTTAAAACAAAATCAGAAAACAATTTGAGTAGGTAATATATAATTTTTGTTGGTTTTTCCCAAAAGGTTGGATTCACCAATGCTGCGACATTGGGAACAAGTCCAAATAAACTATAGCAAAATTAGTCACCAAATTAAAATGTTAAGAACACATATTTTTTCACCAATAATATATTTTTTTAAATAAATATGTATAAATTTAACTTCCTTTACACACACTACAAAAATAAAATAAAGATGAATAAGCGTGAAATTGATTAGAAAACCATATTTATTTTTTGTATGTTAAAAAATTCAGAGAGAATTTAAGATAAATGCAACATTATCATTCTAATAGTTAAAGCAAAATAGAAAATTAATTATTTATTCATCTATATAAAAGGTTGGAATTAATATTCTAAATAATTTTAAATTAATAATATAAATTAATGAATTTACTTACGTGCAATTTTTGAATATGCCTTACAAAATAATAAACTTAAAACCAGCAATATGCGGTTTGAGATCATTTTATTATTTCTGGTTTCAGAAGTGACTTTATTCTGCAATGCTCGTGAATAGAATAACTCGAAGGCAAGCGTTTTAAGTCTTTTTTTGCATTTATGACAACAGGTTTTCCCTAATACCATGAGGTAATAAAATATAAAAAAAGTCTAGACAAGTTGTGACACAATTTATTTCATTATTTAGTACCAGTATTATTATTATTTTTAAATTAACAAACCTGTTAATTATATTTAAATTAATTTAACTAGATAATATTTATTTAAAAGACTTAATATTATATTCAACATCACATTCGCATTAAAAATGTAGTCTATATCCATACATAATATATAATTTATAGATTCATAATATTGTTTTCAATGCGTTTTTGGTGTCGGAGGCATGCCCTAGTTCTTCAGGCCCCACCATTATAGGCAGCGCGTAGGAACGCCAAGGTAGGTAGGTCTACCCAGTCACTTCGGAGTAGGAATCTGACATAACCCACCGGTCTGTCCCCGGGCAGGTGGGTATCCATTACGGATTTCCCGTTGTAAAAAAGGTTGATTGAAAATTTATACTTTATGCGTTAAAAAAAACAATTTTTTATATTTTTTTAGGTAGGTACTAAAAAAATATATAAAATAAGGAATAAAATAAAATAAGAGCAATAAGCAAGGAAGGATTTTGTATAATTTATAGAAGAAAAAAATTGCATAGCTATTCTTTCTGCTAGTCGCTATTTATTATAAAACTATCTGAGCCCGCAACTTCGTACGCGTGGTATTCGGTATAGCGTGTAACTTTTTTGTTTGTAAACCGATTTGAATCAAACAAACACTCAATGTTACCGGAAGCTTGCCAAAATAAATGAGTGAAAACCGCATTCAAAACGGTTAAGCCGTTCCTGAGATTAGCGTGCACAAACGCACAAATAAATAGACATACAGACAAACAGAAAACAGACCTCAGTAACATAAGTACAATATTTACAAATTTGAATTTTGAAATTTTGAAAAGAAATTTAATGTCATTTAATGTACAGACACAGCACATTTACGATTTTATTATAAATGTTTAGATATGACTTGTATTGTTGGTATACAGTTGCAGTGAGCTATTATGTATAACGTACTTACGTTAGTACATAGCTCACTGGTAAAAAAAAAACAGTTACTAGGTAATTTGTAAAAATATTAAACTCTATGGCTTATTTTTCAAGAGTATTTCTTTATATTTTGTAACAGGATATTTGAAAAACGTATTAAAAATGTATTTCAATGTTCGGTTGATTCCTGTTTAATTTGCGTAGAAACATTCAAATATGAAATATTCGTTTGAATCGGCTGTCCTTTTGTCCTCATCCACTAGCTAACAAGCCTGATAGATTTTGTTTGTAATATAGCTGGAATTACGACTCTATGTAACAGACATAAAGTTCAAAATATTATAATGCAAGACTTTCCACCAATATCGAATTTACTCAATATCGAAGCCAGATATTGAGTAGGATTAAAGCAGCCAGTATTCAGTAGAACTAACTATGTTAACAAATGCGATCTCTAAAAACACTTTGCACACTGATGTTAGTATAAAGAGTTCCATTAAACTATTCATGGATGTGAGGTGGCATTATAAGTTAAAAACTAGAAGCCACGAACAACTCATAACCGTCAGCCTATCTGCTATCTTTTAACGTAAAAACTTAAATTAGATGTTTCATTTAAAAGTAATCTTGTTCAATACTAGTTTTTTAAATGTGAAACGTGTTGCCATAAGTTTAGGACACTCGATACCGGATTTCGCTTTTTTTTTAAATTATTTCAATAAGCTCAGACTGATTAATAAGTATGTTTAAAACAATACGTAGCTACTAATTCATGTTTTCTTTTACTCAGTTATAATATCTATTTATACATATATTTAAATTGTAAACGAGCCGTGTCTGTACATTAAATATTTTTTTTTAAAACAATTTGTACACGTTGCACCTATGTACCGAGGTCAAAAAAATAGTTTTTGAATTTTGGTCTGTTTGTCAATGCGTTTGTGGACTCTAATCTCAGAATGCTGGTTTTGGTGATGTATTGTAGCAAGTTTCCCGTAACATTTAAGTGTTTGTTTTATTGAAAAAAAAAAAAAAAAAAATTACGTTACAACGTACAATAAGATAAACGTGTACAAACAAAAAAAAAAAACAAAACAACGTTATACCGAATAGCACGCGTACGAATTTGTGGGCTTAGCTTATCTATAATAAATGTTACTAAGGCTTAGATAGAGGCAAAAAAGTCAGACAGACACATAAACTACGTCAACTTAGACATGATAATTTTCAAACATAAATATTTATCGAATACAAAGTTCTTAAATTATTTTTATGAGCGAAAGTGAAAGTACCTTCAGTTTCTTTATTAAAACAGAGTAATTTATTTTAAATTAAGAAAAGATTAATTACTTAATTAAATAAGAAAGAAAGCCGGAGGTTTTTTTTTTTAAACAAGAAGTATTATATTTTATTAGTAAGTATGTATTAAATACAATAAAATTAAGAGAATCCGTGTAACATGATGTAGTACATTAACTCTTAAGTCAGTTCGATTATAAATAAAATGTATTACATCTAATTGCTCTTATTACTGATTCTAATCGATTCAGCATAATTATATCTGATAAAATATTTTAAAAATTGTCCCATTCTTAGGTATTGGGATAACATGTCTTTAAATTGTCCCACACATGCTCTTAGTATCCAAATACCACACACGTCAGCACGTCACCATTCCCGCCCAAAGGAAAACAAAACAAAAGCTCATTCCCATCGTCAGAAGAGGCTGACGCTCCATTTGATGGTAGGTGGTTTCCATGGACGCTGCAGGTGCTGCAAGAGCGCTGCCTGTTTAGTAGGATTAATGATAAGGGATTAGGCAAAGACAGACAAATAGGCTCTGGCATTCTTTATTCACTCACCGAAACAACAGCACACCAATCAAGGTAATTCAGCTTTTTTTTATGGTCCATCTAATTATACATTCCACTTAATTCAGCTCAGATTTGCTGTTAATTGCCGCTAAGACAAGGACTAACCTCAGACCGAACACAATTTTTATCAAAATGAGCGAAACCTAATAGTCTATATATTCCACAAAAATTTTTTTTAGCTTTTCGGAGATTTATTGAAAAAATTTGAACCGATCAAATTTAAAATTTTATATGAAAATATGTGAAATATGAAAATAGAAGTAAAAGCAGCCGATTCAAAGTTTAGTACAGAACTTAATTAATAAGCTTAAAAACAAATGTATTTGTTACTAAAAAAAAATATTACTGTGATATTTTTTTTGGCAGTAATTTCCAATTTTTTCTCAGAAAATGGAATTTTTTGTACAATTTTTGATTCAAATTTATTTAAATATAGTTTATTGTGCATTGTATTTTTTTCTAAATTTTAATTTTACTCTAAGAAGCCAAATTAGGCGACGAAAATAACGATTTTCTGCTAAGTCCTCGCTTTAAGAAGAAAAAGAAGAACGATTTCGCTAGGATGATGTCAACACGAGGGCTTTATACCGGGTGTAATATTTATAAAATAAGTTTTTGGATTCAAATGAATCCTAAAAATATAAAGAAACAAGTTGTGTAGGATATGAATAAATTACTAAACCGTGTTGTATCGTAAATTATTTATTTCACACCTGCCTTTATCTTACATTAAATTTTACACGAAATAAGTACTCATATATAACTTTAATTTGTCTTTAATAAATGAAATATAAATTAAAATATTTATATAAATATTTTCATATTAAAAAAGCTAGGATTTTGTTAATTTATTTATAACTTTAAAACCATTAAAACAATTCACTTTTAAATTCAAGTCGACGTTTCGTAGACATAGTATATTGATATAGTTTTTTATGGTTGTATTTTCCTATCATGTTAGTCCACAATAAAACATTGGCGAGAATTAAAAAAAATGTTTAAGTCTAAAACCTGCTAGTATTAGGTATTTAAAACTAAAAAACTACAAATATGTAAATGTGTAGTTGTATATTAATTTATACAATATTTATGAAGCAATTTCGATTTATATCTTCATTGGCAATTTATTCACCAATTTTATGGAATTCCCTATCAACATATTTATTAAGCACAATTATCATATTCATGTGATCGTTTATATAAACAGTAACAAAATTAAATAACTAGAAGTCTTAAATAACTAGAAAATTAAAACCAGCCCTATACATTATGATATAATATTGTGGCATAAATATCCTCTTATGATCCAATAAATAATATTAATGTCATTATTTCAATAGTAAAATTTTAATTATAATACCAAATAGAATATATTTCTTTCTTTCTAGTTTTAATAAACTTAAATAAATTTTAAATAAAAAAAAAAAATTGAACTAAAAAAAATAGTCTTATTCAATGTTAATTGTTTTCTAAAACTTTTTTATTTGACATCGTAAACTCAATTAAAATTTTAGTAGTTTAAAATTTAAATTAACTTTAAAATACATTAAAAAAAACACATAGGTACATAAAAATAAGAATTTATAATATACATAATTATAATTTCAGAAATTACAAATGATTTTATCGAAAAGTAATAATGAAAATTGACATTTTTTTTTATTTTATTTTTTTATGTTATGTCGACAGACAGGCTGACGGTCCACTTGATGGTAGGTGGCTACCGTCGCCTATAACACAAGCAACGCTACAGGTGCTGCAAGTGCGCTGCCGACTACAGTAGGATTAAGGATAAGGGATTCCTTAACCCCTCCTAATGGAGGGATAAGGAAATAAGGAAATACTCACTCGATATGAAATGTTATACTATATAGAAATAATAACTCGTTGATAGAGCCTAATACACTTAAAACATAATTCTGCCTTCAATATGGAAACCTGGATGAAATAAAAAACACTATTCCCTACTTAAATAATAAAATAAAATATATTAAATACATTCTATTTAAAACAAGCGTTAGGTTGTTTTTGTAACTGAAAATGGACAAAGTTCTTTAATATTCATGCAATTCAAAACTGGTAAAACAATAGCGACGTCCCTCTAGAAACACTTAAACTTCGTTTATTTTAAAAGCTGTTAATTTTCGTCTTTTCTCAAATAGTCTCATTTCTAATTAGTCTACTCCTCTCTTCCTCAAAAATGCATTTCCAATGTGACCACTTTATAAGCAGTATGTCTATATCTAGCATATATATCTGGCACTATCTTGACATAAATAAAGAATTAATTCGTATTGTGTTTTTTTTTTAAAGTTAAGATCGGCAGGCAGGCTGACGGTCCACTTGATGGTAAGTGGGTACCGTCGCCTATAACACAAGCATCGCCAAAACTGCTGCAAGTGCGCTGCCGAGTACACAACAGCACACGTGCTGTTATTTCACGGTGGTCTTCTGTAAGGGGCAGTTACTGCCGCCAGACGGGCTGCCCAAATGATTGCAAAACGCAATGTGCCCTGCCACTACTTATGTTATGAAATTCTCACTGGAATGAATGAATGAATTTGGAAATGAAAGAGAAATTTGGAAATTGACGACTTTAGCCATATGCTAAAATGAAAGTGGATGAAGTAGTTTTATTACCAGTAAATTGTTAAGCGTCTAAACATAAACCTTGAACGCTCCTTACCAAATATTCCGTTTTCATTTCGTTCATTTCCCAAACTGTGTATTCACAATTATTCTTTTCATTAAATGGTTCCCAATCTCAGACCTAATAAGAACTAAAGATAGAATTTTACGGACAACATAGTGAAGCCAGATTTATAAACATAACACGCGCCTAAACCGGCAATAACAACAATATTTATTAGTTTTATTGAGAATAAGTTTATTTACGAATGAAATGTGATCCTATCCTTCTTTATATTTTCTGAATTCGGCATTTTCACTATGTAGTAAATATTTTATTATTACGTCAAGCTCCACGCGCTCATATCAACTAATAAGGCGAGGCGTAGTTTGATTACATTTGTACAAAGATTTTGAACTGTATAGATCGGGCAAGACGAAAGAATCCTAATGTGACATTGAAACACGTTGTACAAAACGCTCAGTCCATCGATAACTTTACAAGGCTATTTAAGGGCTTCACTTGGGCAAATGAAATTTACATTAGAACTCGCTGCCGGCGGAGACAATTCAACAGGCCTAGAAATTGTATTTTTTTTTGTTTTTACCATTAGCATAATACACAAAAAAAAAATGTATTAATACAATTTTTTAACTGACATTAACTTATTAATCGGTACAGGATTCATATGCCAGCAATAAGCCGTTTTCGAGAGAATTTTCAATAAAAGTCAAATTCTTCTTATGTTCTAACTTTTTTTGTGAAGTTTCTATTACTTTAACGAAAATTCTAATTAGTACAATTGGTTCTTCACATGTTTAAGTATAATATATATTTTTTCAAAGCAATTGTGTTGTCTATTTCTTGTAACATCTTCAATAAACAATGGTTATTTTTAGTATTTAGCGTTTGTCTCCACCTTAACTACGCCATGGCCATCCTGACTACGGCGATCAGGATCAACATTTTTGTAGGAAAAATTTCCCAATGCCCTCTCTAAATATTCTAAATACATGTATTTAATCTTTTTGGTTGCGTAGAAACTACGCATCGCGCCGTTGTAAAAACCGACTTCACTCTACCGTCCACAGGGGTTTCCAAGAAGATTGTTTTGTAAATGTATCTTTTAAGAATATCTCGAAAGAAATAAGTCTCTTTCGGAAAACAAAACTTTATATTTATATTTTTTTTCCTTATGTTGTATTTATGTTCATATGCATACATATTTTATTGTTATATGTATACTTACATATAAGTTTAAATATTGAAATTCTTTCAAAATTCCTTCGGGAATGTTGCATTGCTAATTTTACTTAAGTTTTTAGAGTTCTCTACGTCCGAATAAAAAAACGGAACCCTTATAGAATCACTCGTGTGTCCGTCTGTCCGTCGGTCACAGTCAATAATTTCGGAATCTTCTAGACCGATTAAGTTGAAATTTGGTATACATATAAATTTCTGTGACCCAAACGCAGAGGTGTGACGTGAATAGATGAAATCTCTATATGGGAGGTCATTTTTGGGGGGAAGGTGGAAAATTAAAAAAAAATAATTGAAAACTGCATCGTGTGACATATTAAATGGAAGGTCTTAAATGGAAGATCTTAAATGTATTTTTTTTTTGTAATTTTAAAATAAATAGTTTCAAGAAATTATGAAAAAATATAGTTTTCTACTTATAGATTATAGGAAAACCTATAAGAAGTCATGTGCGGATAGGTAACATCGTACGGAACCCTCTTCACGCGAGTTCAACTCGCACTTGAAGTTTTTTTTATATGTTCCATTGATTTCAAAGTTTATTTATTTGAACTCTAACAAAAGTTTTGAAACGTCCTTCTCTCTAAAGAGGATGTAAAGAATAACATAAAGAATACTTTATTTACATAGTTTGTTCTCGTTTTAGTAATTTTAACTTATTATGATAAATTGTGTTATACGTATACAATATCTACGGTTCTTCTTTGACTGGTAAAACACTTCAAATAATTTCTCGACTTCATAAAAAATATGAACGGGTAGAATACATTATTTAACCCTATTGATATTTAATAAATTATATTTTTCTGAAAATCATGCTCTGCAACAACGCACTGATTCCTTCCTTCCTTCACTACAATAACGTCCCTAATACAATCACTATTAAATCCAGCAGATCTTATTTGACAGGTACTCATTGGTTATCCTACTGTTGATGCAAAACGCTTGAGGTACTTATATTTTTCTTATCCTACAAAACATTCATGAATCAGTATTTTGGTATCGGTACGTTCACTAATTCGTCGTAAGGTACAGCATCGAAGAACTTCTTAGCAGTGTTAATGGTGACGTTCATTGCGTAATCGACCACTGGCTTTCCAAACTCCTCGGTCACAGTTCTCCAGTTTTCGTTCAAGAATTGCAGCACAGTGTTACCTGGAAAAGAAAATGATGCACTCATTATTTGTTTTCTGAGTCATGAGTTTAGACTCACAGTCTACTTGATAGTTGGCTACCATAGCACTGTGGTAAGACTGCCTTATCAGGGTTCCGTACGTCCGAATAAAAAAACGGAACTCTTATAGGATCACTCGTGTGTCCGTCTGTCCGTCCGTCACGTTCAATTATCTCCGAATCTACTAAACCGATTAAATTTGGTACAAATATCAATTTCTGTGACGTGAATAGATGAAATCTGTAAGCTGGTCATTTTTGTGGGGGAAGGTCCAAAATAAAAATAAAAATTTGAAAACTGCATCGTGTTACATATCAAATGGAAGGTCTTGTTGTGAAGATCTTAAATGTATTTTTTTGTAATTTTAAAATAAATAGTTTCCAAGTTATTCAAGAAAATAGATGAAAATTGACCATCCCCCCCCCCCTTATCTCTGATAAAACTACTGAGCCTAAAATTTTGAAAAAAATACAGGAATTAGTTTTCTACTTATAGATTACAGGAAAACCTATGAGAATTCCATGATATTAAAATAACATGGTAAATCACTCAATATTGTACGGATAGGTAACATCGTACGGAACCCTCTTCACGCGAGTTAAACTTGCACTTGTCCCGTTTCTTTTTAACACTCATATAACACTTAAATATGTATATGTAAATGCTTTCAAGTCATACACGTTTGTAGATATACCTAAATATTCATTTAATCATAATAAAGTAACGATACGAATGTCGCTGTGTTGCCAGTATAAAGGTTATCGAACAAGATGAGGGTAGCGATATACAGTGATTTCAAGTTAGGATAGATGGTCGTTGCTGCTAGAAAGTTCATAGAGCTGTGTGCACTGCGCTTACCAATTCAGAAGTAACTTAATGCCAAGCAAAATTAATATCGCTTATTAGAATGTTTCTTCATATAGTACATACTCGTTTAAGCGCTGCTTAGACACAAAAACAGAACGATAGAAATAGACAAAAAAATGTCTGTATGTTCGCTATGATTTAAAAAACTACTGAACAAATTTTCATGCGATCTTCGTCTATCAACACAGTGATTCCTAAGGAAGGTTTAGGCTGTATTTTGTTAAGATTTTTTTGTAAATTGGTTGAAATATTTCGATGATTGTTGAGGATGTCAAGCCATTTGGGAAATTTCATCGAAAACGCTGCCTAATCAATGTACAGTGGGATTATTTCTCTTTTATAGATCTACAAAAAAAGTCCGCGATGGCATACGAGGGCTGTTCCAAAAATTGTTAGCCACAGAGTAAATATTACTTCTTTTTTTCCCAAAACTACTTTAAACGCAAACCTCCTTTCAATACAAACCTGCTTCGTGAAAATCTTTGGCTGGCTATAAATGGTTTTTTTTTTTAATATTTTTAAAAATTATCTGTCGTTCTTTTTTTTTGCAACAATGGACGTCTCGCGGGAAGCTTTTCGTACTATGATTTTCTATGATTACTCGTAACTTCTAAAAAAATGATCACGTATAATGTGGTATGTATTTATTTAGCTATTTAGACGGATACAGTATTATCAATCATTATCAAATTAAATACATTAGTTACCTTAAGCATTTCATACACATTATAATAGCCCGGTATACCAGGCAATTTAAATGAATATCTTAGGAGTTTTACTAATATACTTTTCCATTTTTCAACGCGGACGAAGTCGCGGGCGTCAGCTAGTAAATAATAAAGTTTTTAAATAAAATATGAAATTCCAGTGGTGTTTAATATTATTTTTCTTAATAATAATAATAATAATAATAATGATTTATTTGCTGAATATAGGTAATTACAATGGTTTTACAACGAATAAGGCTCGCTTAATATGTAAATGTATATGTAAATGTAATCTAAATTTACTTCTAAGGTTTTTTGGTAAATTGTTTTAAGTTTTAGAGTTTTTGTATTATTTTTATGGGTTTTATAATCTAGATTTTTTCAAGTACTGTACTAGGTTTTATATATAATCGTATTAAACAGGAAAATTTTACAGAATCATATTGCGACGAGAATTAATCGAATAATTTAATGATGCATACATACTATATTCTTGGTTGGCCATGAACGATCTGGACAGCAAAGGTTAATAACTTTCCGACCTCCACTAAGACAAGACAGTATCGCAAAACGATTAATATTTATATTTTTAGAACGAAGGTTGTGAGGTGAAGTGGAAATTTTTATGTTATATTATTTTTTACGCAACGTATCATCAAATGTGTGTAATTAAAACAGTGATAATTAATTATTTTATGTGATTGTAAGATTACATTTGATGAAAATTTATTAATTAAATGATTCGGTTTTAATTTAATGTTAGTTTATAAGTTTACAGATAGTAAGTTGGAATAAAAAACAATAAGATACAGAGATTAAAAATTTTTTTTATATGTACTAGCAATACGCCCACGACATCTTCCGTGCCCTATTTTCTTGTTATCTTTATTGTCCATATATTTATCTCAAACATTGAATTTTTAGATAACCCTTCGGGAATATTGACTTTTTTCTCCATTATGTCCTTTTCTATAATATCCCTGCCAACGTGTATGCGAAATTTCATGATAATTGCGCAACAAATTAACAATCTCACTTTCGCATTTATATATTACTTTTATATATAGTAAAACAAGCTAGTGCCCGCGGCTACGCCCGCGTTGAAAAGTAAATAAAATAACGCCTGACTAAATATATGAGCAACGTAACGCCTAACATCTTTATTGCAGTTATAGCTTTGCCAGTCGTTAGATGATCCCTGGGAACAGTACTTTTTTTCTGGATGAAAGGTACCCTAATGTCCTGCATCCCTTTTTATTACGTTGGGAAATCCATCCACGTAATAGCCAATTAGACGGCTAATACCTATTTATTCACAATGCAAACTTTTCTGGCAACTAACGGAGGTGCGCGGGCGCGGGGTACTGAACGCCAATTGGTCCGATCAAGGTCATGACGAAATTCTATTGGTCGTTACTGCCCATAGTAACTTCTATTGGTCGAACATTACCGGGCGTGGAATTATATAATATCTATTTCTCTAATGTGTTGTCTGAATGCGTTCACCCTGTACTAGAAGTCTAGTTGGATATTACGTCGATGGGGAAATCCATCATGGATTCCCGGTAGCGAAGAGGGCGCTCTGGGTTATGCCGGACTCCTACAGGCTAAAACCCAACGACTTTCTGGCGCGGCCGTAGATGGGCGGGGTCGCAAGAACTTCCGCGACATGCACATTGTCAGGGATGCAGGACATCCCTGACAATGTGTATGCAATATTTTATGATGATAAAAAAGGTTAAAAAAGATAAAAAAGGTGAAAAAACAGACAGACAGAGTTTAATATTAGTATGGATAAGTTAAAAATTGTACCAGTTAACTAAAAGCAATATGGTATATTGAATTTTTAAATCATCATCATTATCATCAACAGCCTATTATTTGTCTCCATTGCAGGGGCACAGGCCTACCCTCTCATCAAGGGCGTTACGGGCTATATGGCCCACCAAGCTGGCCCAGTGCGGGTTGGTGGACTTCACATCCTTAGAATTACTTCTTTGGCATATGCAGGTTACCTCGTGATTTTTTTCTTCACCATTTGAGAGCAGGCAGAAAATGGGTTTAAATTTTTAGAAAGAAAAAAAAACTATTGGTACATGGAATTATGAACGCCGATCGAACCTCTCGATATGATAGACCGCGTTTTTCCCACTGCGACACGATCGCTCCAGAATTTTTAAATACTTACAATACATTTATAAATAATTGTATACAGTTTGTGTTATAATTTTAATATTAAAATACTTACTGAGTTCTGGATTTCCTTTGAAAAGATTTGTTATGACATAAATAATTCTTTCACCGTAGTCGAATGTGTACCGGTAACTTTTTATTCCGAAATGGTCTCTGCCCTCGGCGTCTTTGTAATATTTCGTCTTTATATTCATTTTTATAATGGAGTTTACTGAAATATAAAATAACTATTTTAGTTTTGACTAAACTTTATGATTTCATGCCCGTTACGATGAGGAAAGGCGAGGAAATCTTCAATGGATTTAAAACAAAACATTCTTTTTGACGAGCCCGTTGGATGAGTGCCTGCCTTAACGCTTTGTTCTAGGGTTCCCGGGTTCGATTCCCGGCAGGGTCAACTTTGAAAATAAATTTTGAAAATTTAGTTCTGGTCTGGATCTGGAAAGTAAGTAGTGGCAGGGCACACTGCGTTTTGCAGTCATGGGCAGCTCGTCTTTCGGCAGTAACTACCTCTTACAGAATACCATCGTGAAATAACAGCACGTGGCTGTTGTGTTTCGGCGAGTGAGTAAGGGATGTCAGAGCCTATGTTCCTATCCAATCCCTTACCCTTAATCCTACTGTAGTCGGCAGTACACTTGCAGCAGCTGTGGCGTTCTTTCTGTTATAGGCGAAGGTAGCCACCTACCATTAAGTGGACCGTTAGCCTGTCTGCCGATCTTAATAAAAAAATTTAAAAAATCTTGCAGGTTTCTTGTGTCAAAACAGAGGAACGGTAGTAATCTATCATCTAGAAACATATATTTAGTGAATTTTTGAAATGATTATCAAATTGCTTCAGTGCAAATGACATGTTAAGATGCATTAGCTAAATTTTTACTACATATTTTTCTTGTTTAACATAATTATATGAACGAAAGCTTAAAGTTTATAATTTTAAATTGAATTAAATAAAAAACTAATCATTTGATATGACAAAGAGCCCATTGGTCGAGTTGTTAATGTGCATTAGGAATCCCGGCTTCGAATCCTAGCTGGGCTTGATCTGGGTCTTCCAAGTAGTGGCAGGGTACACTGCGTTTCGCAGTCATTTGGGCACTGCGTTTCGCAGTCATTTGGGCAGCCCGTTTGGCGGCAGTGACCGGGACCCCTTTATGAATTACCACCGTGAAATAACAGCATGTAAATTGTTGTGTTTTGGTGAGTGATATGCCAGAGCCCATTTCCTTATACCTTCCTAATCCTTAACCTTAATCGTATTAAGGTAGTCAGCGCACTTGCAGCAACTATGGCGTTGCTTGTGTTAATAGGCTCTACCATAAAGTGGACCTTCAGCCTGTCTGGCGACCTTCAGATAAAAAATTCGATAATTTTCTCATAATTCCTTTAAATTACTTTCTCTAATCTCTATATATAAAAATGAATTCCTTAATTCCCTTGGTCACGGCATCACGCGTGAACGGGTAGACCGATTTTAATTCGGTTTTCGCTAATGGAAAGAGGGATAAATGGGGAATGTTCATATATATAAAATGGGGCGGGTCGCTAGTACAATATAAAATATATTACTAATTTTGATCTTTGCGTCTCCCTCTCCATTTATAGGGAATAGTAATAATCTTCCAACAGCCGTGTATTTTCCTTTAATTGTGATGTTACAGCGAGTGTCCAGCTTGAAGATGTTCTTTTCCAGGTATGCCCTGAAATTTGAGAAAAACCGAAATCAGTAATATAGTCACAAACCTTAGGTAAATAAAAATTTGAAATTATTAAAATTTTAAAAATTAAAAATAAATCATACGGGCATATAATGGCTATTAACAGTATTAATATTCGAATTATGTCTTCAGTCTACCAACCAAAAGATTTCAAAGTGTTATTCAATTACCTATCTAGTAACTAAAATGAATGGGTTGTCATTTTGATAACTTCAACGGTTAATATTGACAATGTTCTCAAGAATTTTCTATCTCCAATTATGTAAATTCAGTAAATCATACGAGAATATGCTTATTTATTTTGCCTTGAGTAATTTGTGCATACCCTGTGAGATACTCGTATTTAATAGTATAAATATGCCAAAAAAGTTACAAAATTTCCAACATTCCTTAGATGTCCATAAAAAAAAATTACAATATGTCCCATAGAAGACAATGATAATCCATACTAATTTTATACGTAAATGTGAAAGTAACTCTGTCTGTCTGTTACCTTTTCACGCCTAAATCGCTGAACCGATAATCATGAAATTTTGCATACACGTTGTCAGGGATGCAAGAAAGGACATAGGGTACCATTCACCCAGAAAAAAAAAACTGTTTCAAGGGATCATCTAACGCCTGGCAAAGTTATAACTGCAATAAAAATGTTGGCGTTACATTGCTAATGTATTTAGTCAGGTGTAATTTTTTTTTATTTTTCAACGCGGGCGAAGCAAGTCTTTTATAATTCCTTACACATGGGGTCTCTAAATGCAACCTTCCAATAAGTCTAAAGTTATTAAGAATTTGATAAGAAAATATGTTTGCAAGAAGTAACTAGATTGCTTTAGTCATGGATGAGTGTCGTTATGCACGTGTTTCGCTTACTGCCTTCGTACCTTTCCGACTGGTTTGTCTCATAGTTGACCGATCACAGGTCGATAAGCTATGAAACACTCGTATACCAAATAAAAACGATATCTACTTAGGAATTCACAGTTATGTTTCAGCATATATCTATACTAATATTATAAAGAGAAAAGATTTGTATGTATGTTTGTAATGAATAAACTCAAAAACTACTGGACCAATTTTAAAAATTCTTTCACCTATAGAAAGTTAAATTATCAGCGAGTAACATAGGCTACTCACCCTCTCCCATCTCACCCCCTTTCACACCCCCCCTCCATACAAATGTATGTTTGTATTGGATAAACTCAAAGACTACCGTACCGATTTTAAAAATTCTTCCACCTATGGAAAGCTACATTATCAGCGAGTATAGGGAGTAGCATAGGCTACTCACCCTCCCCCATCTCCCCCTTTATCTTTAATATTTTATAAAAAGACGCAGACGAAGCCACGGCCACCAGCTAGTGTTATATATAAATATACTTTATCACCACGTACCAAGTGATCATTATTGGCGTGAAATAACAACGTGCTGTTGTGTTTCGACGAGTGAGTAAGGGCTGCCAGAGCCTTAAGCGGCAGTGAACTTGAAGCACATATGTCATTTTTTATGCGACATGATCTGACGACCTTTTTTATGTTAAGGTCGACAGACAGGCTGACCGTCCACTTGATGGTAGGTGGATACCGTCGCCTATAACACAAGCAACGCCACAGCTGCTGCAAGTGCGCTGCCGACTACAATAGGATTAAGGATAAGGGATTAGGAGGGGATAGGGAAATGGGCTCTGGCATCCCTTACTCACTCACCGAAACACAACAGCACGTATATGCTGTTATTTCACGGTGATATTCTGTAGGGTAGTGGTTACTGCCGCCAGGCGGGTTGCCCAAATCACTGCGAAACGCAGAGTGCCCTACCACTACTTTTCAAATCCAGACCAGAGTTAATTTTGAAAATTACATTAAAATTTCCAAAGTTTACCCGGCCGGGAATCGAACCCGGGGCCCCTGAGACGTTAGGCAAGCGCCCTGGCCACTCATCCAACGGCAAAATCACAAAAGAACATTAGAGCGTATCAAAACATTAAAGTCTAGAGACGATTTATTAGGTTCTCCAAGCTATTATATTACAATCAACGAAATCTATGTCAATATCTTATCGTCGTACGTTTCGCTTGCAACCAATATCTAAGCTTTGTGTGGTAATAGTAAACAAGATTGCATTAAGATTTCTAATAGCACATTTTGAGCGTTGCATGCAAACAAACCAGCAACGATTACTTATAGATATATAATTAATAAAGTGTGTCGAAATGTAGAAGGACATAGCATACTCGGAGGAAAATTATCTTAACTCTGTTCACATGTCTAATTGTGGTCTGATGAAACCTCTGAGAGTTTAACAATGACAATAACCTTCTGTTTGTTTTCGTTAATTATGTAGCACATTAACTTATACTTTGTCCTATTATGTCTGTGCACATTTTTGTATGCTTTATCCTTGAAGTTAAGTTACTCTTTTTTAAAACTGGCACATATTTATTTAAGTAAGTACTCTCGTACTGTGGGAACACTCCAATAGAACTTAAATCATCGTCATTAATTTTTATTACAATTACTTACTACCATAGTGGAAAATATAATGGATCATTAAATAAACTGAAATAATTGTTTTTTTTCGTTAAGTGTATTTTTTTGTGTTCAAAAGTGTTAATTTAAAAGCTTCTATTGTAAAAAAAAATGCATTTTCATATTAAATTGCCCCTTTTTTGCGTTCCTCTAAATATGTCCATGAGTGCATAATATTTTTACAATCAATCAATTTAAAAAAAAATAGTGAAATACTTACTCAACATTTAATACTTCGCAATTACGCAATCCTGTGACCCTTCCGTCAAGGAACGTGACCTTGACACCAGGTAACTGTATGGGAAGTTCCACAATCGTAAAAGGGTCCAAAGGTGGCACTCCTAGATTTGGTATGCCTTTTGCGAAATCAGGTATAGCTTCCTTAGTGGATTGAATAAGGCACTCTCGTGACGTGTCATTGCAGGGTCTGATAAAGTCAGCTGTGAAATTAATAAAAATAAAATTAATACTCAACACTTAGTTGATTGTTATACATTACTCGTACCTTTACTAATATAATAAATCTAATAAATCGAATGACTTGAGTCGCTCAATTTATTTCTTGCCATACATCTCATCAAGTATATTTCATATTTCAGTAATGTTAATAACATTACTAAATAAAACATCCTCATTTTCTTATTTCAGCCACAGGACGCAAGACACTGCTGGATGTAGGACTCCTCCATCATTTTCTAGTAAGACCAGTCAGAAGCAGGATGGATCCACCGTCGAACCGCGGCCCTTATCAAGTCGTTTGTCTACCTTGTGGGTGTTCTACGCTGCGCTTGCTGGTCTGTAGCCTCCAGTCGAGAACCCTCTGGCCCTAGCGGGCGTCGGCCGTGTCCTACCCACTGCTACTTCAACTAAAACTTAATCTAAGTAAAACAATATTTATATTATATTGAGAATTCTAAACTTGTACCTATTCTAAAATTATTTATTAACAAACAACAATAGTACTTAATCCTAAAGAATACAAAGATCTCCGAACCGTAAACACTTTACCTGTCCTGTCAAAATATTAGAAAAGCAAGCAATTGCAAAACTTAATTGGAAATGATATCTTGTCTCCCATACAATTTGGTTTCCGAGCTGATAGAAGCACGAGCATGGCACTTTTAAATGTCGTGGATGATATTTTGATAGGGACAGATGTAAGTGAGGCATCCATTCTTCTATTATTGGACGATTCTAGTGCATTCGACACAATTATCTCTACATTTTTTATGGCTAAATTTACTTATTATGGGTTTGGCAGCCAAATGTTAAAATGGTTTTCGAGTTATCAACGTTATCAAAGGGATAAAGTTATCAGCAGTGATGGCACTGGGCGATATTCTGAGCGCTTCCTGTATATAAAAGTGTACCAAAGGGATCAATGATGTGGCCTATACCGTTCATTCTGTATATTGCACTTATATTTTTTTTTAAAAGAAGAGTATCATTTGTACGCTGACAACCTTCATGTAACAATCTGTGTTTCAAGCATTTTGATACTTGCTCTGCAACTAACAAAATAAATGAAGATTTGGAACGCTTTACTGTGGCTCAGTGGACAATCGCAAATGGTTTAGTTTTGAATCCTTCGATAACTATACTTCTTGACAAGAAAGCTTTAATTTTGGAAATCAACAGTCATTCGCCGTATATAAAATTAAAGGAAATTCAGACTGAATAGATCGGTGATGCTCTAGATGTGTTCTATAGTTGAAAGACTAGGATTGTAAAAAAATGTTAGTAAAGGTTGAAATTCTTATTACGAGAACTTCCTGTATATAAGCGTGGAATAACGAGTTTTTATTTTGTCATAGGCGTATTAAAAAACTTATTAGTGCGTACAAAAAAACTTTGCCACCGTGTTCACAATTTAGAGTAGAATTAGAGCCCTAAACCTAAAAAATAAAAGGACTTAATACTTGTTTTACAAAATGAAATTAACCCCAGTGTGTAAGTGTGCTAGACTGTCTAATCTGTCCTAGACATAAAACTGCTGCCTTGCATAGCAGCTTTAGATGGGCAGCATTTATATGTTTTTTATGACAAGGTTGACAGACAGACTGACAGTCTACTTGGTCGTAGGTGGCTACTGTCGCCTATAATACAAGCAACACCATAGGTACAAGTGCAAGTGCACTGCCGACCATAGTAGGATTAAGGATAAGGAATTGGGAAGTGATAGCACAGAATAAATAATAGTACTAGCGTACAAAAGTTGCACTCCTTTCACATTCAATGTGAGCGGCCTTGGGCAATTGTATCACGGCACAGACGGAGTGACAGAGGCCTGGCAATAGGCCCATTTCCTTATCACTTTTCAGTCCCTTATCCCTTTTTTCAAATAGTTTGTAAATAAATAAAGTAAAACGTAAATGAATTTTAACTTTAAGCTTACGCTAGCGCTCTGGATTTTGGTTTGCACGAGTTTCGTTTCTTTACCCCGCTCAGCTCGTTTCACAATCGCAGTCTAAGGCTTAATCAAGCACCTAAACTCAAAGAAAGGGACAGAATTTAGCTAACCAATGACTGAGAGAGCATAAGTAAATCTAATAATTAATCTGGTCAGACACAACGATGGAGTGTGCGACTAAAGAGCGGACTTGTTATTATTTGACTATCTATATAATATCAACTTTTTTATATTTCCTTGGGTGCTAAGTCCAAAATTTATAATAGGATATTTTCACATAATAAGAATTAACTTTCAATCAACCCTAATTTTAGGCTTTTCCAAATATTCATTCGAATGCTGAAATAGGGGATCGGACAAATTTTCAGAAAGTGTTTTAAATTAATCTTTATGGATATTTATTCCCATAAAAAATACTATTTTATTTATTTATAGCCTTTTAGGTACTCAAAATCATGTTTTAATACTGTTTGTTTGAAAATGCCGCCAAAACGCCACGATAGTTCATCTGAGAGCGCGTAACGTCATTTGTGGTCATATCATAACAAAACAGCTGCATTGGCATAAGACAATGATTGCCCACAAATGACGTCACGCACTGTGATCGGTGTATCAGTATAGATTAAAAATATTGTAAATAATAAAATTTTATTTCTTCATTTAAAAATATTTAAATGAATTATATTAAATTATTATTCGATAAATAATCGTAAAAAATTATATATTTTCTTTCTAAGTACATTTTAGATTTTAATCTGATTACTGGCCGATCCCCTATTGCAGGTGCTGATTGTGCGTACACCTACGAAGTGTTTTTCGATTTTATGCATAAACTAGCTGAACCAGCAACTTCGTACGCGTGGTATTCGGTATAGCGCGTAACTTTTTTATTTGTAAACCGATTGGAATGAAACAAATACTAAATGTTACGGGTAGGTGAATACAATACACCAGTGAATACCGCATTCAAATCGGTTTAGCCGTTTCTGAGATTAGCGCGAACCCAAAAAAATATTTATGTACAGACACGGCTCGTTACGATTTTATTATTATATAGATAAGAAATGAAAATTTCTAAGTCACTGTGCTTAGAAATGGTACGTTGCCTATAATATACACTAGAAACTGAAGTCGCTGTCTGTTTCATTTTAAGGTCGGCAGACAGGCAGACGGTCCACTTGATGGTAGGTGGCTACCGTCGCCTATAACACAAGCAACGCCAAAGCTGCTGCAAGTGCGCTGCCGACTGCAGTAGGATTAAGGATAAGGGATTAGGAGTAGTTAGGGAAATGGGCTCTGGCATCCCTTACTCACTCACCGAAACACAACAGCACTCGTGATGTTATTTCACGGTGGTCTTCTGTAAGGGGGTGGTTACTGCCGCCAGACGGGCTGCCCAAACGACTGCGAAAACGCAGTGTGCCCTGCCACTACTTTCCAAATCCAGACCCAGAGTTGATTTTTCAAAGTTGACCCTGCCTTTTTTCAAACTTCAAGTTGAAAAGTTTTTTCAAACTTTTTTTTTTTTTTTTTTTTTTTTTTTTATTTATTATAGATGGGTTTGCTCTTGACCAGCATCTATCCATGTAGGAAGGATGAGGCCGAAGATGGAGCGAGCTCACCCAGAAGATGCCTATTCACTCGAACCTTGAAAAGATTTGGGTTATATGAGCTCGGAAATACAGACGCCGGCAGGGAGTTCCAATCCTTAGCAGTGCGCATCACGAAAGATGTTTTAAAGCGCTTGGTCCGAATTAGAGGGATATCGACAAGGTGAGGATGGTAACCAGCCGTACGTCTGCATGTCCGATAGAAGAAAGGGGAAGGCGGTATGATCTCATGCACCTCTCGAGCACACTCTCCGAAGTACATCTTATAGAATACACACAGACAGGCAACTTTGCGTCTATGTGCCAGGCTCTGCAGCTTAGTTCTTATTAGTGTATCATCGCCAATGAGCCTCCTAGCTCTGCGATCCACCGAGTCGAGTGCAGCAAGTTGGTATTTTGCTGAGCTAAAACAGAGCGTTAAGGCAAACAAACCAAACAGAGCGTTAAACTAAGATTCTGTCTTCTTCTAAACCACCCAAAGGGTTTTGATACGTTTTCACCAATGGAAAGATCGAAAAACTGGGAAGGTTCGTACTTAAAATTCGTAGAAAAAATGCATCCGTGCATTTTCGAGGCTAGTCGGTAGTACGTAATATATTTTTAAATTGATTGATGAATTTCCTATCAATAGAATCTAGTTTGGTGAATCATACACAAATGCGGCCGTAATTATTTTGAAACCAGTTTATAATGTTGGGCAAGACATGTCACTTTTACAATTGACTCATGCGATTGGAAATAGTCAGTTTCGATTCTTGAAAACCTTAATGAATACCTAACACATAATTCGTAGGTGCATTATTACACACGCCCACATTTCTTAGTTCACTACACATGACTGCGTACCTTGAAAAGTGGGTACTCACTGCGTTCCACAAATTACCTTTTAACCTTAATTCAGTTGTTATCACGATATGTTCTATGAATGATTGTTGTTCTTAATTATAACTATCCGCTTGTAAAATTTAATTTAACACCACATACAGAAAGACATATCCCACATTAACTATGTAGCTGCTTTCAGAAACTTAAATTTTTTTTAGTAGTGCCACAATTGGTTTCGCAGATATTTGGGCAGTCCGTCCAGCGGCAGTAAACAACACCTTACGGATGACCACCTTTAATTAACAGCATGTGTGCTGTTAATTTTGGGTGAGTCAGTAAGGAATGCCAGAGTCAATTTCACTATTCCCCTCCCATTAATTTTATCCTCGCAGCACCTGTGGCATTGTTTATGTTATAGGCGACGGTAGCTGCCTACCATCAAGTGGACCGTTAGCCTGTCTGACGACCTTTATACATAAAAAACGTATAAAATAAAAATAAAACAGTAAGTTCTTGCAAAATAATGAACATTTTTAGAAGTGGCAGGATACACTGCATTCCACAATCATAAACTGGACAGTTCTGGAAACTGGCTGCAGTCCAGAACTGTCAGAAAATAGCTTTAATTGCGATCAACCTTTGATATGAGATGGCTTATGAAGAAGCAGATCTTATTACGTCCTTTTCACGTAAATGAAAAAAGACAATATAATGCATTTAAAGAATAATATTACCGAATGAAATTACAAAGGTAAAGGCAAAAGCCTTTACCTTTGTAGGTATACATAAACCACAAATAATAATAATAACGTTTTATTTTATTTTACGTTTATTAAATGGATTTAAAAAGTGTGTTTGGTATTTGTAAGAATACATTTTTAAACGTTTCCAGTATTTCCTTTCTCAGATTTGTACCTGAAATTTCTGTAGCAAAACAGCAAAATATTCTCCGACAGTAAAGTCAATTTGTGAGGACCGACCGAGCAAAACGTGCATGGAGGTTTTAACACTGCAACCAATGAAGCCTGCATACGAAAATCATACAGATTTCTTAGAGCAATATTTTGAAATCCTTTTTTTATCATGACTATTTTGTACAACGCAGATGGAAGCATAAATTGTTTAAATCTATTTAATATTAGCTTCGTACAGCCTCAGAATCAATAAATGTTGTGATAACTTATTAGCTGAATTTAATTCAGTTTTTTACTAGCATAAAATAAATATGTACTCAAATTGAACGAAGTTCAGTAAATGTAAGCAGCATTCAATTTCATTGTAATTAAAAAAAAAATTGTGAGTGATTACAACAATAAGTCAACAACTACAAATGAAAGTATAAGGGCGAGAAGCAAAACATGACTTAAAATTTAAGAAATTATGAAAGTCAAAATAATAATAATGAAATAATGTACCTAAATTCGATATGTCAACAAGGAATGGTATTGTATGGTATTAACACAATAATCGTCGAGATTTACAGCATCAAGATGTCAAGATTTGCACACCGAATATCGGTTGGTCATGAAGGAACAAGAAAACTAAATGTCATCTCTGGTATCAGTTACCCATGGTCATCGCAAATAAATTCTTATTATTATTCAACGCCATGTTCTTTTTTGTTTCTGTCATGTAAAAGAGATGGCTTTGTATACGGATTTCTTTTTATTATGAGTTTGATACTTTTTCAATGCTCGAGGAAACTTCTCTAGGCGAACAGAAAAAAAAAATCATCGAAATCCATTCTCGAGATAGCATCCAAAAAGAGAAAATGAATAGATATATAAATATTTAATGTTAAGTGTATACAATATACATATTTCAATAGGTTAAGTTGATTTTAAATCAAATAAATAATTTCTGTACACCGAAAAATACATTAAAATTACTTACATAACATTACACTAACTAAGTACCTACCAGGGGCGGAACCAGGATTTCATTTTGGGGGGGCCATTCTGACAAAGTTCGGAGTTAGGGTTAATATCACAAGTAATTTTTTTGTGTATTTTTTTTACTAGTTGAGATGCATTATGGTTGTATTACTTTTAACCCGCGTAATCGCGTATTTGAACTGTCTCAAATGTCTAACATGAATTATGAAACTTTCGATAACTTTGATTGATATGGATTATATTATTCTATATTCAGTTCATGTATGAATTGAATTGTACTTGAATTGAATTGAAAAGTTAAGACAAAAATATGGAATTCCTGGGTCTTTTGGGGGGGGGCCGTGGCCCCCATGGCCCCCCCTGTATCCGCCAATGGTACCTACCTAAATAATTTAAATGGTCTGAAAGCTCGGCAACGGCGGCGAACTGTCTCTTATGCCAACGAATTCTTGATTGGACACAAGAATACAGACTACTT
The DNA here is from genome assembly GCA_910589475.2 of Bembecia ichneumoniformis. NCBI lineage: Eukaryota > Metazoa > Arthropoda > Insecta > Lepidoptera > Sesiidae > Bembecia > Bembecia ichneumoniformis. Next base: position 3,560,736 of record OU342531.1, read on the forward strand.
TCACGATTTGACGAAGAAAAGTAGTCTGTAGTAGGGCCTTAAGTATTGGGATACTTAAGAACCTATAGGAGATGAATAATATGAATGAACCCAATTCAATCTTAAAACACACCAAACTTAAACCGTCTTATCCACAAACTTTTCGCCACGTACAGCCCTGGAAAGGAGATCAGAGAGATCCGAAAATGCTTCATCGCAAAGGGCACTTGCTTAAATTTCACTAAATATACAAAAATGTAAGTTAGGCTTGAAAATTTAAGGTCCTAGAAATTCTCGAAGTGTCTAGCATATGACACAGCAATAGCTATAACACAGCACAAGTCTTAATGATCGAAACTATTTATCCTTTTCGGCTGACAAAGTCCAAAAATTAATAAAGTAAAATAAACTGTTTTACCTGAACTCATAACTAACGGAAGATACGGAAGCCAGATTTTGAAGAGAACATACTTTAGTAGCTCACATACTTTTTACATTTTTTTTAATGTTAAGATCGGCAGACAGGCTGACGGTCAACTTGATGCTAAGTGGCCACCGTCGCCTATAATACAAGCAACGCCAAACCTGCTGCAAGTGCGCTGCCGACTACAGTAGGATTAAGAATAAGGGATTAGGAGGGGATAGGGAAATGGGCTCTGGCATCCCTTACTCACTCACCGAAACACAACAGCACACGTGCTGTTATTTTCCTTTGTGAGCATAATATTATATTCGCAAATTATTATATTCTCAAAATATTATATTCGCAAAATATTACATTCGCAAAATATTACATTTTGGACAACCATTTACGGTGGTCTTCTGTAAGGGGGTGGTTACTGCCGCCAGTCGAGCGTCCCAAATGACTGCCCTGCCACTACTTATTTATAATTTCTACTGTAACTGTATTCAGATTTAAGTCATGATCACCATCCGTCTGTCTCCACTGATGGATGTAGGCTTCTCCCAAGGCTCACCATCACACACCCTCCTCTGTGTGATTTAAGTGCTCAATTATAACTATTTTTCATTATCAAGCTAAATAGTTTTTTTTTATTGATTACTGTCCCGATATAATCTCAAAGCTGTTATTCCACTTTGACTTTACAGGGCAACCATATCAATATTATAAAAAAACTTTATTGGACTTCTCTCAAAACGTACCTATATTAATTTACACACTAAATTCTAGTTAACCCTCAATTAGTTTCCCCAATCTTCCTAACAGGTTGAATGCCAGCATTTTACTTCATACAAAAAAATAACAACCTGTAATGCAGATCTTTTTTATCACTTGTATGTATTTGTAGATATGTATGTCTTAAAAGTCACATATCCATATATATTGTATATTATATTCTTACATACCATATGTATATACAAGTACCCACCCGCGCGGAGTCGACGCGCCGAGTTATGCGGCATTGAACAATGATCCCAAATTTTATTTTATTAATAAAAAGGTCGAAATAAATTAAGTTATTACTAAAATAACTCCCACCAAAATATTTTTACTGACTAATGGTAATAGATAGCTTGCGCTGAACAACGCTGTACAAATTATAGTGTTTTTTTATGTAAAGATGATCAGAAGCGCTAACGGTCCACTTGATGGCAAAAGAATTACAAAAGAATTTTGATTACAAAAGAAACGCCACAAGTGCTGCAAGTGTGCTGCCGACCATGATGGGATTAAGGATTAGAAAGAAATATGCTGTTATTTCATGCTCTTTTTGAGTATTTCAAAATATTTATAAGATTATTGTCCCTAGCTATGTATATAAAATTTTAACGTGCTAAAATCAGTTATAAACATCTTAGGCTAAAATATAAACCGATTAAAACAACCCGCTATTGACGACATTATGGAAATAATGGGTCACTGCTAATATTGATGACTTTACTAAATGACCAACTTTAGTGTGATCATCCTAAGAACAGAATAAATTGTTTTTAATTGCCATTCTTTTTTTCATAAGGAAAATTCTTGGGCTTTTTATACGAAAAACTAGTTCGATATCGATTAATTATATCATTTACATATAAAGGCCGTAAAGTTCGATTCCACTGTGGAAATATATTTTGTTTTAATATTAAATTGTAGTAACCATAACAAATTTAGACTTATTCCTCCGTGAAAGATTCTTTATTTATTTACTAAGAGACTAGCTGTTGCACGCGACTTCGCCCTCTCTTTAAAAATATTACTCGCTGATAATGTAGCTTTCTATAGGTGAAAGAATTTTAAAAATCGGTTTAGTAGTTTTTGAGTTTATTCATTACAAACATATACATAGATATATTTACAAACCTTTTCTTTTTAAAATATTATTATAACTTATAAGTAACAAGTATAAGTATAAGTATAAGTATAAGTATAAGTATAAGTATAAGTATAAGTATAAGTATAAGTATAAGTATAAGTATAAGTATAAGTATAAGTATAAGTATAAGTATAAGTATAGACTAGTATAGATTACTTATTTAATAAATACCTACTTCATTAACAATATCTTTGAATTGGCGAAACAGATTTTGTTCGGGAGATGAAAATATGTGTATGTATTATATTTTATTTTATAAATTGCTATAGAAAAGTAAATCGGCCATTTACTTAAAAGGTTAATATGGTACCCGTCAGAATTTTATGCGAAACTATTTATGAAACTAAAAGCATTCTCACATAAGTACAAATAAAACACCAACTTTTCTGAAACAATACAATTACTTAAAAAAACAGTAGATAGAATAAAAGTAAGCAACTAAAAAGATAGTGTACGCGTATTTCAAGAACAATTTGTTTTACTGTTTCGTTTAGGAACTTATTTCACAAACTTGCACAGATCTGCGGTTCTCTTGGGATTTATGTCCTTTGAATAAACATAATACGTACGGAACCAACAATGTCGTTTTACGGGTATTTTATTCTATTGAATTGCCACATAATTTTGACACAAACTGGTGTTCCGTCTATAACTCTTACATATTGTATTGGAAAATTACAATGGAGACGATACATTTCCTAATAACAGTAGAAAAATAATGTCAATACTTAAAACGTATGAAGATTCGTTTTTTATCTTATTCAGTCAAAAATATTTTAATGAAATATTTTTTTTTATAATTTACACGTGAATTCTTAAAAAATAAAAATAAATGTGTCTTAGTTCTATTTTACGTTTGATAATCTAAAACTGCAATTTTAATAAAAAAAAAGGCTTAAATATTTTTTATCAACATTTTTGCTTTACAATTGTACCTACCTAGTTAAGAAAATAATTATTAAAAAGTGCAAAAAAATTGTGGGAAATTCAAAAATACTTGAAACGGTCATTTCGAATGTGACGTAAACTTCTTTTTTTTGTCACTGAATATAAGGGATTGGATAGGAAAATGGACTCTGGACTCTATCGCAGAACAAATAGAAGTACTAGTTGGACTAAACCAAAATTTGCACATCTCTGAAGGTAAAATGAAGGGAAAATCGGAGTTTACTCCTTAAGAGGCGATTTTTATATATGGAATTTTTTTGAGGAGTAAAAATAGCGTTAACCAAAAAGCGTTACATTATCTGTCACTTTGACATTTGTGCGACACTGACGTTTGTTTTTATGTTCCCCAATTATATTCTCCAGGCTTATAAAAGAAACGTAGTAATCTCGTATGAAAAGTGTAGTCCGCGTTGAGGAATGAAACATTGCGTATTATAACCTGCTGGCGCAGCGACATCTGTCGTAAAAAAAATGAACTATTTGAACTTGTAAAACTTAGTGACATCTGTGTACACCGAACGTAATTAACAAAACTTTTGTTGGAACACATCTGTTTATGCAGAATGTAACTAAATAATATAAAATAATGAGGTATTGACACGAGTAAAATTTCATACAATTAATTTTATACGTGGAGCTGACACACACTTTTATTTTTACATCAAGTTTGAACTACTAAAAATTAATATATATAAAATACAGATGTGACGTCAAAATATATATATTACAGTTTAGAATGTTATTTTATTTGAGAGGTGGTTTTGATAGCAAGTACTGGTAACCAGCAGAGAACGCGTTCCGATTAGGTGGGCCAAGTAACCTTACGGGTTTCCTTGCTGGAAACGGATAGAGAAACAAGTTATTGCAATAGCATCGTAACTTTTGTTTATTAATAACGAAGGCCACGACCACGTACGTTTGTTGTGGACGGTAAACCCAGAAAATTGAATTGGGCATAGTAACGACTTCTTGTTGGCTTCCACTTTTCAAGAATGTTTTAATTTTAAAATTCAAATTGAAAGTTGTTTTTTATTATCAACGTCAAACCAGGAAGCGACTTAATATAATGGTTACCAATTTACCAAGTACAGTCTTGGATTCAATGCCTTTCCTTATTTTAACGAAAGCGCGTCAGTGAATGTGAATAAATCTTTGACCTTTGACTGCGCTCAAAGACAAAACCATTTTTTACATCTTATCATAATATTTATAAATATGAAGACAATATAAACGGTTCGATTGGATGAGAAACGTAACGAAATATAACATGCAGCCATATAGCACGAAGTAGAAAAACCTTCCTTTGTTACTTTCGTAACAAATTTATTTCGTATATAATTTTTACATCACAAGACGAGTCATAGCTGTGCTGTCGATTCAGCAGGTAGCAATAAGTGTGCAGATTTTTTACAGATCACATTCGCATTGAAATGAAAAAAAAAGGAAAGAAATGCCTGGGATCTCTTCTGGATTTGTCAACAGTGAGGATGCACCTCGAGTTACAATGTTGGACTGTTCTGTAATATAAATTGGAAATCGACATAATATTAATATTATGTCGAATCCTCTAAACACCGTTGTATAAGCGGTTCAACATTATACAAAGACAATATTATCTCTTGGGACTGAACCTGCATAAGACATTGAACTAGTCAATAATCCGCACAGCAAGTCTTTGAAAGTAGTCAAATTGCTTTAGATATTATCCAGGGAACCCAATCAGTCGATGCAACAGTCAACAACTTTCTTCTGATCTCTATATGCAACGTTAAAAATTTCGTTTTTACTTTTGTAATAATAACACTTTAGTTTCTCAAAGTTCTTATTTAACTCGATAATAAAATATTTAAATTTTATTCTTGATTAGTTGATTTTCATCTGTTAACCTGTTTTATTGTTAATATATGCCATATTTTAACGTGTTTATTAGATTTAAAAAAAAAAAACGTACAAAAGACGAGCAATTAACGACAGCTAAATCTATGACATTTTAAATCGGTTGTAGTTTGACTAAAAATAGACTCTTGCATGATTGAAAATTGTAGGAATATTGTTATTTCTACTTGACCTCCATTAGATAGATTATTATAGGAAGATAGTTTGTAAGTTATATGCATCTAACTAAGTGAAAAAATAGATGTATATATTTAAGAACTTCAAGTCATGTCATTAAAAAATAAAATAGAGGTTAATGCATCTTTTTTGCATTAGTCACTGAACAAAGAAGATAGTTTCGTTTGATACATTATTATATCAACCAAAGGAATGACAAGTAGACTGGTGCCAATTTCACTGAAATCTGAATGGCGTTTTGGCAAGATTGAGTAACAAACTTCCAAACATTGTGATTAACAATATTAGTAGGATTCTTAATTCTTTTGGTCACAATCATACAATGCCATTTTAATAATGTCCTTAGGTGTGTCCTTTGTAACCAATTAAAATAAAACGACTTCTGGTCTTTATGCATTTTCAAGGACTGAATATAAAATATTCCTTAGAATGAACAATATTTTTAGATTAGTATATAAATGTATTCTACCGGTTTTGCTACATTTTTTGTATGTTTTCTTAGATTGTACCTATCTTTGTTTTACAAAACACTGTTCGCGTCATATAGCCAAATAATTTTATTCATAAAAAAATAATTATAATGAATTTGAATAATTTGCTAATGGATATAGTTTGGTTTAGTCGTTTTTTGGCCAAATTGTTTTTAATTCGGTTAAAAACAATTTGAGATAAAAAATAAAAGTGGACAATTCATTCTGTAAAATTGGTTACTGTCGCCAGATGGACTGGCCAGCTTATGAATGGCGAAATATAGTAAGCTTTTAGGTGATTGGAATTCGAAAGGTTAGTTTTGGACGAGAAGGCGCAATTTTTTATCTAACGCTAACACTAATTTAAGACTACTTGACCTTAATATTTAGCAGTTTAAATTACATTTCGAAAATGTCTGGAAATTTTGTTTGTTTTAACATTGTAGACATTAATTTTATTTCTTAACAATTAGGACTATGTTTTGCAAAAAGAGTTCATCAGAGCTACTGAAATCGCAAGGCGGGGTTCAAAGGTATTTTATTATAATCATATTTACTACAGACACATCACTTAAGTGGCCCTAAAGCTAATAATAATTATAGAACGGTCTGGGAACGAAACCAATTCAACTTATAAGTTAGACCAAATTCACCTTTTTATGTTAAGATCGACAGACAGGCTGAAGGTCTACTTGATGATAGGTGGCTACGCATATAACACAAGTAACGCTACAGTTAGGTACTGCAAGTGCGCTGGCAACTATAGGATTAAGGATAAGGGATAGGGAAATAGGCTTTTGCATCCTTTATTCACTCACTGAAACACAACAGCACACGTGCTGTTATTTCACGGTGGTTACTGTCGCCAGACGGGCTGCCCAAATGACTGCGAAACGCAGTGTGCCCTCCCACTACTTTCTAGATCCATACTAGAGCCAATTTTGAAAAGTTGACAAGCACCCTAACCACTCATCCAACGGGCTCGTCAAATTTTTAAACCAGAGATGTTTGGAATAAGTATACGCTCTCCGACCGAGTATGGTACAGAGTTCAGATCAACATGACCAACAGGTTAATTGTAGATTGTCATCTCTTCAGAAGCTATAGGCTTGGGCGCTATAATGTTCAGATATGACATCATTTATCACGCAGATATAACGAATTAAACAGTATATTTTGAATAAAATATTAAGAAATCACGTCAAATCAGCTTAAACACTGAGTAGAACATGCACCGCGGCGTAAACTAGATAAGATTTGCAAATGTGGCATGTTGTAATTTCGCATTCACTACGTTTCCTAATGATTCTATTTACACAATATTCCGACGACGGTGTAGGTGCGTGTGTGTGATACTATTTTCTACACAGATACCGAATAGAATAATTTATTGACTTTTGAGCTTATCAAAGGTGAGTCTCGGTGTATACTAAACAGTAAGAAGTTAAGTAATCCTTGTTAGCATTTGTTTTGTTATTGTGTCAATATCTCCAGTATTGGATGGAGTAAATATAATATAAAGTATATATAAATATGGAGACTCATATTTATATATACTTTATATTATATTTAGACTTGTATTTATATTTAAGTATTAGTAAACTGAGTCTGTACGAACCTTGTAAAAGATATAACAGCATAAAGTGTTAGAAATCAGGCTAGAGATTTCAAAACTAAAACGGTTTCGTAATTCACTAAAACTTCGTAAGGATTGATTATACAACAACTGCGATTGCCAAATTTATCCAGTTACCAATTAAATTAAGATAAAATAAAGAGTATCGAAATATTTATGTACTAATATTGTTTAATAGGAAAATTGCTTTAAACGACAATAATTAAATTAGAGGAAAGATAAACACAAATTATTCTTAATTATATATAATTATTCTTAAAATAAATGATATTTTTTTTTAAAGTTATCTCTTTAAACGCATGAGACGTCGTTTTATAACTATTTGTTCTCTTATTTAATATTAGTATAATTCGTATAGTAAAAAATGAAATAAATAAGAACTCACGAGCAAACTTAGCTGAACATATGTCGACGAAACTAGCCGCAATCGCCACTATAGCGAAAAGAACTACAAGTCTATAGCACATCGCGACTACCGCACGCACGCACAGTACAAAAGAAACCTTTGACAAGCCCAACTCAATGACAACACAACAATGTGGTCGAAACGAACCACGCTGATACACTGACGGTGACCCTCGCTCCTCGCGGTTACTTCTTATGTAAATTTAAACGAGTTCTTTCTCATTTTTGGTTGCACAAATTGGGCCTGCTCTTTGCCAATGTGAAGCCCGATTTTCACGCAACGCCGAGCGCTAATACGTTCTATAAATTGTTCGGCGCGCGTGTTTCGCTCCACTCTCAAAGAGTCTAACACACACTATAAAACCGAACGCCTCAACTGGTGGTTTAGGCTTGCCCTTTACTTCAACTCCCAACCATTTGCGGTTAGTGTTAGTCTTTTTTGCATCATTAACGTTCTCTGTGGGTCAAATAATTATGTGTACAATCAGACATGATTGCTTATTATATTTGTGTATATTACAATAAAATTACTAGCTGAGCCCGTAACTTCGTATGCGTGGTTTTCGGTATAGCGTGTAACTTTTTTCTTTGTAATGAAAAAAAAAAAACATTAAATGTTAAGAGAAGCTTGCTACAATGCATCACTGAAAACCACATTCGAATCGGTTAAGCCGTTTCTGAGATGAGCGTACACAAACGCACAAACAAGCAGACAAAAATTCTAATAACTATTATTTTGACCTGAGTAACATAAGTACAAATGGTTTTTTTGAAAACATCTTTAATGTACATTGTCATTTATCCGTTACAAATTATTTCAGGGCATAATGGGGCTAACATGCCTCTTTAAGAAAAAAGTCCCCAAAATTATAAAGTATAACTGTTAGCAAACTGATTGACGGTTCACTTGATGCTATGTGTACAGTACAACGTACAGTAAAAATGCTTTCTTAATTATTTACATTCTCTTTTGGTTTCTTACTTCAAATTATAATTTCTTTAAGAAAGTCAGTCAGGTTATTAATTTCGATGAACTAGAAAACTAAAAATTATCTAAAAATTGGTCTGGGTTTGATATTGCAGCCAGTCGAGCGTGTGGTTAAAATAGTACAGGGGCCCTAGCCAAGATGCAAACTGTTGCAAACGCTTCCTTTGCGAAAACGAAAGAAATAAAGCCCGGTGATTGGTTGTTGAAGTTACAACCGTTACAACAACCAATCACCGGGCTTTATTTCTTTCGTTTCGTAAGTACGCAAAGGAAGCGTTTGCAATAGTTTGCATCTTGGCTAGGCCACCAGGTCTTTTTTTTTTTTTTTTTTTTACGAGGAGAAATCCATTTACGGATTCCCTACCGCTGGCTAGACAGTAGGGATATGTGGGACTCACCCAGTCAAGGGACTGGTCCTACCCACAAAACTCCCCGGTGTCTCCTTGCCTTTTGAGCGGGGTGGACCGGGTTCTGCCGAGGCAACAACTCCGATCAGGCCCCCAGGTCTAGTGTTTGGTTGGGGCTCACGTATTGAAACCTATAAAGAATCTGGCGCATTTATTGTGAGTATTACAGACCCTCCTACTGACATTTCTCTTAGAATAATATCTACCATAAACTTTAAGTATTTTTTACTTTAAAAAAGAGCTCTTGATTTTTCAATAATTATTGTGACATAGGTATCGTATGCTATTAATGTTTGCGCTGATTTAAAAATGAAAATTTACCATAATTCTTGGTCAGATTTATTTTCAAGATTCAGCATTCGAATAATTTCAACAGTCTATGTGAGGTGGTTACTGCCTTAGGCAGCTACTGTTCTTTATGGAAAACAATTATTTTTTTTAATTTCAATAATACTGCCTAAGTTATTTTTATTAGCACTGTCTATTATTTGGGACAATCGTAGTTTTTGTTTGAACATGCACTTGGTATTATCATATGCGCTTATAATATTCACAACGCTATATAAAAAATTTTTTGATTTTTATATATTTTTTCATCTTTAATATACATATATATATATCAAGTTTATCTAAGCAACCGCATTATTCTATAATCATTACTAATATTCCAATTCATGTAATTTATTAGATTAAAATATATATTTTCCATTGCTCTTCGAAAATACTCCACTAATAAAAGATGTCTTGTCGACCAATCTTTTTATAGCCTCATACAGTAAGAGCTTCTTGTAATAAATTTTCCCATATTTTATGTTCAACTATTCGATATTATGCCTTTGAAATGTTATTTATCTGTGTTGTAAATAAAGTAAATTATAAATCTGTATTACATGCAAATATTGATAGCATCGCGGTTGCGTGTAGATCGTAACCTTGTCCACGTTATATGTTAAAATTTCACTGGACAAACAAGTGAATCATGTTTTATTCAAACATTTTTAAATACTACATAAATATGATGTAGCCACTTAAACTTTAGTAATATAACCAAGGTTGAGTGACAGCTGTCTTAAAATCTGCACTTCGCCTTGTATTGTTCTTTTTAAATAACAAATAAGAGACGATGTTCAAGTTCTGGTATTTGTTTAAAAAAAAAACAATGTTTGATTTAAAAATAATTACCACTTAATAAATAAATATTACTAACTGCTCAGAAGTGTTTATTTATAAAAGATGTCTAAAAACATATACGATGCTGTGATTTTATTTTTATTATTATAGTTTAGGCATACATTTCTCTACCTGATACCAAAATCCCAAATAATTTGATCCAATTAGAAGATTAATGATTATTAATTCCAACTATTACCTAGATCTGCAATTTAGCCTTGCCATTCTTCTCTTCTTCTTCCTGACCGATTCACTCTTGGCAGAGTAATCGTGGTCAACATCGGCTTTGAGTAGCACCGCACGCCGTCACTCCTCCCTTACCGCTGCCTGCCTGACACATTCGTGCAGGGAACAATCCATGGCTCCCATGACTTGGACGGTCCACCTCATTGGTGACCTTCCAAGTTGGTTTCGTGCCTTCAAATAATTATGCCCTGACACGACTAGGTGCTCACTAGATTGTTTCAACGCATCGAGATATGAAACCGATAATTGTGAGGATGCGAGCGTGAAGAATGTATGGCAGTTGTGCCAAGTTCTTGTAATATGAAGGCATTGATGTGGAATTCCAACCACGACACCCCCAGCAATCTCTTCCAGCAGCACACCAAGGCGTCAATCTTTTTCCTTTCACTTTCCTACAGCGTCCAAGGTTTCGCAGCATAAAAGAAAATTGGGAAAATGATTACCTTAATATACAATTTGAATGAGTTAAATTGAGTTAATGCAGCCTGCTGATGAACAATTTGTAAATAATGTAAATCTTGAAATAATTGAAGTTTACTCCTGTATCTGCATTCTGCAACTTTGACATTTGTCTGACAGCTGACGCATGTATTTACGTTCCTTAATTCTATTCTCTGGGCTTATAAAACCAAACGTCGCAATCATGTATGAAAAGTGCAATCCGCGTTGAGGAACGAAACGATAATTCGTTATAACCTGCTGGCGCAGCGACATCTGTCGTCGAAAAAATGAACTATTTGTACTTATAAAACGTAGTGACAGCTTCGTATACTGAACGTAACGTCTTTTGTTGGAACACGTGACATCTGAGTATGCGGAATGTAACTAAATTATATAAAGTAATTAGTTGTCCGGTTATCTATTGACACGAGGAAAATTTTATGTATTTAATTTTATATAATACGTTTAAAGGAGTAAACTCCAGTCGTACGTCGGAGCTGTCACACACACTTTTTTTTAATATTAATTAAATTGTTGTAATTATCATTTAACACAATTAATCACATAATTTTAAGTTAAATGTAAATAGAGATACATTTAAAATTAACAAAAAAAAAATAAAAAATATATCGCTTGACTATAACAGTAACCCAAATTATATCAAGTTATTAAAATAACTTAGTCACTATGTAAGTAATCTTAAGCCGCAATTAATATAATTAACATTTACTTAACTAAAAATTTTAGAAGCGACATAGTTAAATTTGAGAATTAATATTTTTTATTTTTAACGCTTTTAACCAGTTATATTATATTTCGATGCTTTTAACGTCTTAAACAAAACTAGTCGCTCTAGTAAGCAGGTTAGCGAGGCAATTAAGATGGTACGATTTCGTGTGAGCTATGGTGTAGGTATTCCACGAGCAACAATGTTGCGTAATCTGACAACACAATGCGACTGTTAAAGTCGCTCGGTCAACAATTACACAGATCAGACGTTTTCGTAAAAGGTTTCTATTTGTTTTTTTACCGATTAAGTTTTTACATTTTCGTCAATCGTTCGTTTTTAACCTAAGCTAAAAAAATCTACGGTTAATAAACACAGTTCATACTTCCAGCTCTTAGTACTTCTAATTACTTAGGCTTTTGCGACTGGAATTGAGCGAGTGGAGGAGCTGTTACGAGTGGCGCGTGATGGAGAGGCATTTTCGAGAGTGATCGCCAATGTAGGGGAGACGTGATACGGCAGTTAGAGATGAAGACAAACTTTTAGCTAGACTAAAATTACAAAAGGGTTGTGGTCATTGTATAAATTACTTCCATTATGGCCACTAGCTATCTTACCGAAAGATAAGCACACATGCTGTTATTGCAAGGTAGTTTTCCTCATTACGGGATGGGACGATTCATCGCCGCCGATTCTTCGCCAAGCCATTTCGGGGCCGGCCAATTCATCGCGGGTCATTTCATAGCCGTTTATTGTGTGTAATCTATTGTTTATCATGCGCAGTATTGTAGAAAGCAAAATAATTATTACTACCAGATGTTTATAGTCAGAACATACGTGAATTTTCATAAAATGATGTATTTTAGTTTTCTTTTAGCAAACGCCATAGTTAATTTGAAAGGAATACTGGTTTTGGCATATAGACTGTCTATTGCAAAATGGGATACAAGATATGTCAATGTTAATATTTTAACTAAGCGGCGATGAAATGGCCAGCGATTAAATCGCGGCGGTGAAAGGGCGGCGATGAATCGGCGGCGTTGAATTGTCCTAGATCTTCCAAATTATGACTGCGCTACTTCTTCCATAACCAGACCGGAGCCAATTATGAAAAGTTCATTTACAAATTTGGCGCTACCGGGAATCGAACCCGGGACCCCTGAATCAAAGCGCTAAAGGAAAACACCTTGACTTTCGCTCACTTGCAGTACGGTAGGCTTGAGGCGGCTCATTCAATTGGAACCGATGACGTCACCAGTGATCGAACGTTTCGTTCCTCTTGAGAGGAGAGCGCGGTCCAAATTATTGTGAAGTTATTTAAAAAAATGAAGTCTTTCTTTGACAAATGTAGATTGATAAGATAATTTAAACAGAAATGAAGCCAATATGTTGTTTGAATCGCTCGCCTTGAAATTGGACAATATAAAAATCTCTTTGATGTAGGTACCCACTTTCATGGTGTGTGCAATATATCATATCATACTAATATTTTACAATTATGCGTAAGTTTGTGAGGATGGATGGATGTATGAATGTTATTTTTTAAGGTAAAAATATTGACAGGTATAATGAAGAGCAGTGTTTTCTGACACAGAAATTTTAACAATAAAAGGAAGGTCCAGCTAAATATATTATGTATAGTCGTCAAACCAAAATCCGCCAAAACTTTTAAGATATTGACAAAAAACCTTTTCTTGAAAAATTTTACACGAAGGTTTTTTTAAGTATTTTACTTGAAATTTAGTGTTATACGTAACTTATTGGTCTTCTAAACAGCGATAATTAATAGTTTATTTATTATATTGATAATAGAGTAAATTTTGTACGTAAAGATTATAGCTGCTGCACGTAGCATAAGGTCGTAGTTCGACAAAGAGGGCTCATATATTATATACCTAGCAGTTTTTTTATACGATAAAAAAGGTAGTTCACTAAGGTCAAAATGTTGGAACCTCAAAAAAGGAAGATATAATTTTATAGTGTAACTAGCTGACCTAGCAGACGTTGTCCTGCCAGGATCCGAAAATAATTCCGTAAACAGATTGTGGCGCCACCTATCGGGTCCAATTTTATTTTCAAACCATACGTTAAAGTGACGCGTCACTTCACGTCAATGAACGACGAATATTCTTCGTACAAAAATACTAAAATCACGATTTAAAAATGGGGGTGGGGGTAGTAGGGTGAAAAATAATTTACGACCTATTCTCATACCTACCAAATATTAAAAAAAAAAACATAAAAATCGGAGGAGTTTTGTTACAAACACTGTGACATTTTTTGTTAAATAAATATACCATTATTATTTGTATATACATACTTTGGAGAATTTAATTTGAATCATAAGCTATTATTTAACCACAGATTCGTCATTTAAAGACCGCTGTTACTTTCGCTATTGGTTAATTAAAAAAAAATAGAAATAGTGAATATTTTTTCAATTTTAAACTTTGAAGGAAAATTTAATATTTTCATAAAATAAAAAATAAAAATAATTTAAAAAGTTCGGTTTATAAAATGTCAAGTTTATATATAATTCGATGCGATCAAAAGATGCGGCCGTTTTCGAGTATGACATTTGCAATGAAATCTCACCTTGTCGAACCCTATATAGAGGGTTACTTCCCGTTGGCCTAGAGAAAATAAATTGGCAAAAAACAAGGTTTCCGGCAAAACATTTTTACTGTTATTAAGCACTTACATTTTCCCTTTGGAACAGTAAACAGATGAATAGGATAATGTGTACTTTCATAGCAATTTTATTTATTCTATAATCCGATTTTCTACATACAAATTGTTTTAGTTACCTTATAAAATATTCCATGCCATCTAACATCTCCAATTTAGAAGATGTGTAATTATTTGCTAGATGGTTTCAATCGAGTTTCCCAAAAAGTGGGCCTTAAGATGAATATGGATAAGACGAAAGTTATGTCTAATGTCCTATAGTAACTGTTGGGAATTCAGCTCTCGAAGTTGTTGACGAATAAATTTACTTGGGACACACAGTTCAATTAGGTCCAACTTTGAGAAGGAGGTCAATCGACGAAACCAACTTTTGGGAAGTTCCGTAAAAAATTCCTCACTGCTTCAACATTAAAAAATTTCTACCAATGTGTGTTTCCAGTGATTACATATGGACCTGAAAAGTGGTCTCTAACTCGTAAGAAAGCTCATCGTCGCTCAACGAGCTATTGAGGGGCTTATGCTCGGGGTTACACTGCGAGATCGAATCAGGAATGAGGAGATCCTTAGAAAACTATGTGAGGCAAATTGCAAGTCAGTTAGTTAGCAATGGAGAGAGAGCCCTGCTTGGAATTTCTCTGAAGGATATGTTTCGAAATATGGATATCTATTGTATTATTATTTATTTTTCGACGTATAGTCTCCGTTTAGCTCAATGCACTTCACCGAGCGTTTCTCTAGCTTTTCGATCCCTTCCATAAAATACGACTTAGGCAACCCTTCAAAAGAGGCAATGGTTTCGTGCATGACCTCTTCGTTGGAGCCAAATCTTTTCCCACCAAGCCATTTTTTTAAATTCGGAAACAGAAAATAGTCACAATGGGCTAAATCTGGCGAATACGGTGGGTGAGAAAGCATCTCATAGCGCATGAAGTTTTGCCATGGCAATCACGCAGGTGTGCACTCGCGCGTTGTCTTGGAAGAGGATTTTCTTCTTAGCCCTAGTAGCCAAATAAATAAATAATCAGCTAAAGTTGTAATAGTCGTGTAGCGGATCGGCGTTGATATAGATGATGCGTTTTGTTGCGAAGACTACAGCCTAAAGACCCGTGGACTGATCTTCCAGTCGCTATGATGACGACCTTAAGAGAGCGGCTGGCAATGGATGAGTACGGCGGGGAAAACCGAGTGTAGTGCTTCATTAAAAGCACTTTGTCTAACAGCTAACAGTGGACGTTTGAAAGCTGATGATCACTGACTTCGATGATGTGAGCCAATTGGCTAGTTATATTAATCCGTCAAAAACCTCAAAAGAATACATAATATCGTTAATTTGAGAAGTGATGATTTCATTGAGTGGTCTTTCATAATGGAAATTCCTAGTGACCGCAAAGGTCTGTTGACATTCAATATATGCTTAGACGATAAAACTATAACTTTATGACATAAGATGTAAATAGGTAATCCATATTGATCCATACTAATATTAAAAATATGAAAGTAACTTTGTCTGTCGTTCTGTTATATTTTAACGCCTAAACTGCTAAATCGATCATCATGAAATTTTGCATACACGTTGTCCGGGATGCAAGAAAGGACATAGGGTACCTTTCATCCAGAAAAAAGTACTGTTCCCAAGGGATCATTTAACGTCTGGCAAAGCTATAACCGCAATAAAGATGTTAGGCGTTACATTGCGTTACATTACAAGAGAGCAATCAGGAAAAAAATAAAAAAAAACTTTCTGTCCAGTTTCGATTATCTATTCTTGGAGGTAGTAGATAAGTTTTATATATGTTTTGAACCTATATTTAACTACTGAAGACCGCATCAAATTGAGACTTTCTCTTAAATTGAACCATTTATTTCCACGATTTTTTATTTTAAATATAAATTTTTTAGACAGGATTTAACCTCACTGCTTTTAGACGTTATTTTATTATTACATATGTGTATTCAACAGATTCTATGCCATGACTGTAGCCCCTTGATAATTATAGCCCTTTCTAAGTTCAAGGGTAATCAGTGGCTCTAGCATGAGTTTACGATACTACACTCGCTAGCGAGAGCGTAAAACATTTATATGGAAAATTGATAATTTGACATTGACAGTTCACGATTTTCCATACTAAATTTTTACGTTCTCGTTAGCGAGTGTAGAATTGATGTAGTATCGTAAACTCATGCTAGAGCCACTGGAGTCAAAATAATTAATGCTACATTTGTTTTGTTTCTAATTCATAAAATGTCACAAAACTTGCAAGTATAAAATAACCAGATAAGTTATAGAATATTTTTAATGATAACTAGGCACAAAAATATAATATAACAAGTATTGTCATTTTAACACCAGCGCCTGATGAATTTTATATAGCTACTTTATTTTTAATACAATTTTGCTGTAATGAAAATTTATAAAATACCTATTAGGTAGGTACTTTTAATTAATAACTTTGTGAAATAAAGTAATAAAGATTTGAACAGTCATATTCTAAGATAAAATACTTTGCGAATTCTTTAATATTAAAGTTTCGTCTTTATTAGTATTTACCTACTTGCCTCTAATCTTTTTGTATTTTAAGTACGTCCAATGAACACCTCTGCCTCCATTTGATTAAAATTAAAAAATAAAATAAAAGAATACTTCATCTACTTTATAACCGAAACAGATATTATAATCTCACTAGCAGTTTTTCTTTCATTATTACTCGTTTTCTTTAAAAATTGGTTGAGCGAAAATTGCGTGACGTTATTGAAGTAATTTCTGAAACAAGACCCTCAAAAGATGAAGAGTGACTTCATTACTTAGAGGAAATAATTTGTTAGCAAGCAATAGCAACGTCCTCAAACGTAAATTGTAAATGTGTTTATTTTTTGTGTGAAAATTAATAGAAGTTAAATTTTGTTTCTCTTTTTCTTAATTTGTTCGATTTATTAAATTCGGAAATAATGGCAACATTATTGTAAGATAATATGCAAGATTTTACAAAAACCACAATAATAAAGAGTCTTCAAGTAAAAGTAAAATTCATGTGTATTAAATAAACGAGTCGAAGCATAGAATAAAAAAAGTATAAAATATTAAAATCATAAAAATATTAGTACTTTGTTAAGACAGGGACTAAGCTTAGAACGAACACAATTTTACGTAATAACTAACAAAATGGGCGGAACCTAACGACCTATGTATTTAGGAGCAATATTGCAAAGCAAATATAACTAAGTTTTTATAACTTCTCGAACATAACCGCACAGATTTAAAATTGGAAGGTTTTTCTTAAATATTGTGTAAAATATGAAAAAAGAAATAAAAATAGCCGATTAAAATTTTAGTACAGAGCTTATTTTTTAATTAATTATTAAATGTAATTGTCCAAATTTTTTTATTGCTCATAAAAGAAAATCTTATGTACTGTATTTTTATCTAAGTGTAGCAGCCCCCAGTCTTGGGATCACAGACCTAATCACAGGCTCGGAAACACACTCAACGAGCGGGCTACCGACACGTCACTCTCGCAAATGACTCGGCGTCTACTGACGGGGTGCGTAAGATTCAGTGTTGCCCGCGTGAGGAAGAGAGTAAATAACCGCATACACTACACTAAGTATTAATTTTACTCTAACAAGTCAAACAAGACGACAAAAAGTAACACTTTTCTGCTAAGTGCCTTCCTTTTTCTTTAATATTAAGATCGGCAGACAGGCTAACGGTCTATTTGATGGTAGGTGGCTACCGTCGCCGTCGTCTATAACACAAGCTACGCCATAGCTGCTGCGAGTGCGCTGCCGACTACACTAGGGTAAAGGATAAGGAATTGGATAGGAAAATGGGCTCTGGCATCCTTTGACTCACTCACCGAAACAAGACAGAACACGTGCTGTTATTTCACGGTGGTATTCTGTAAAGGAGTAGTTAAAAAAAAAAACAGTTTTTAGAATTTTTGTCTGTTTGTCAGTGAGTTTGTGCAAGCTAATCTCAGAAACGGCTTAACCGATTTGAATGCGTTTTTCACTGATGTATTTTAACAAGCTTTCCGTAACATTTAGTGTTTGTTACATTTCAATCAGCTTAAAAACAAAAAAGTTACGCACTATACCGCGTACCACGTGTACGAAGATAGGGCTCAGCTAGTAAAAATATTTTTCTCAAACATGCTCGGATATGTAGGCATTCTTGTACTAAAAACAAGCCCCGAAGTTTGTGATTCTTGGCTCATGCATTTCTTTCTCGGCCTAGGCCAAGAATGTTGTATGAAAATTCATTCCTGGCCGCTGCTCAGCCCGATGAAACCCGAAGTTTCACGAGTCTTCACGAACGCGCCCGCCGCTGTCACAGACGTAGTAGGCGGGGGCGAGCGCACGCTCTTGTGATGACTGGGCTGTATGGCTGTTTCCTTTGCACTCATTGAAAATAAAAAATAAAAAAGGCGGGAAAGCAGACTTTTTTCAGTACCTACCTAAATATTTATTGCTTTTAGTAAACATTTGCGTTTGTTTTATTCTAAATAAAAGTGTATATATGTATGTAAATTAATTTTTTATTAATTTTTTCATATTATACTAATTTTTTTGCATTATCACGTGTTTCATTATTTCCTCACATTTATTGAGAAAAGCACTATACCAGCCTCGACCGGAATGAGGGTTGCCGGACTCAGATCTTTATCAAGGCCTCGCTAAAGCTCAGCCTTGAAACCACTTCGCCCGGCAATCCTTCACTTCCTGGACTCTGCAATAATGTACTATATGTTAGTATTCATATCTCCCTTTTGTGTTATTTTCTTATGCTCAAATTAAAAAACACAAGAAAAATATACACACTATAACATAATAAAATCGTAAACGAGCCATGTCTGTACATTAAAGATAAAAAAAATACAATTTGTACACGTTGTACTTACGTTAGCGAGGTCATAAAAATAGTTTTTAGAATTTTTGTCTGTTTGTCGGTTTGGATGTAGATGCGTTGTGCATGCTCTCTGAACGATTTGAATGAGGTTTTCACTGATGTCAGCAAGCTTCCTGTAACATTTAGTGTTTGTTTCATTCCAATCGGTTCACAAATAAAAAAGTTACGCACTATACCGAATACCACGTGAACGAAGTTGCGGGCTCAGCTGGTACAATAGATATGTGTGTGTTTATAAAATAAATGCTGTCCGCTTCTGTTTGTTTTTCGGCTAACTTCTTTTAAACCAAATTTTGATACGGTTTTCACTATTGAAAACAGCGATAAACGAGGAAGGTTTGTGTATTTAATTTGCAGAAAAAACAGCATTCGTGCGAATTGAGGGGCGGGTCTGTTGTTATAATATAATTACTAGGCGTTTCAATATTATATCTAAACATGAAGTGTGTGTGTGTGTGAATTTTAATAATTTGAATAGTATAAAAACAAAAAAACCGGACAAGTGCGAGTTGAACTTGCGTGAAAAGGATTCCGTACGATTTTACCTATCCGCACAATATTGAAAGATTTACAATGTTATTTTAATATCATGGACTTCTTATAAGTTTTCCTACAATCATAAGTAGAAAACTAATTTCTGTATTTTTTTTTTTTTCAAAATTTTAGGTTCAGTAGTTTTGGAGATAAGAGGGGTGGGAATGGTCGGACAGACGGAACACGAGTGATCCTATAAGGGTTCCGTTTTTTTATTCGGACGTATGGAACCCTAAA
This sequence comes from Bembecia ichneumoniformis, assembly GCA_910589475.2. Classification (NCBI taxonomy): domain Eukaryota; kingdom Metazoa; phylum Arthropoda; class Insecta; order Lepidoptera; family Sesiidae; genus Bembecia; species Bembecia ichneumoniformis. The sequence goes on from OU342531.1 coordinate 3,580,915, forward strand.
AATAATAAAAATTATACATTTTTGTTGAGGGAACATAAAAATAAAACTATTTGCTATAACGTTTAAGTATGTATGTAGGTATTGCACATTTCAATAGGTATTGATAAACGGTGTTTACGTGCCTACCCTATTCAAACGTTATTCATAAGTTAAAGTTACAAACCATAAATAGGCAAGGTAGCGAGGTTTTATCGTAATAATTATTACTGAATGATGTGATACGAAAACTGAACGCAACTTTGTTGTTTTATATTGCTATAAAAACTGCCAGTTTTTAACTTTGTAATTAGACTGTGTCAAGTCGTAAATTATTATGTTTGTACTAAAAGATATGTTAGTACTGTTAAGTGCTCTATTTGTCTTTAGCGATGCCGCATCGGGTAAGTTATAAATATTCAAAATAATTTATTTATTATCTCAAAAGACATTTTTCTATAGGTCTTCTTATGGTGTACTAGTATTATTACAATTCTTCAATATTATTAAATCTAATAAGAAATTAATGGATGACTTATTAGGTTTGATCTCTGAGACAATCTAATGGAATTTCATCTTAATCTGATAGTACGTACATTAATCATAATAATATATATTAATTAGATGGATCTGATTGAATCCTTTATTCCTGGGTCGTGGTTTGCTCTTGGCCAGCATCTATCTATGTAGGAAAGATGAAACCGACGATTGAGGGAGCTCACCCAGAAGATGCCTATTCACTCGAACTTTGAAAAGATTTGGGTTGTATGAGCTCGGAAATACAGACGCCGGCAGGGAATTCCAATCTTTAGCAGTGATCATCTTCTATCGGAATTCACATGTAAAGCTGGTTATTATCCTCACCTTATCGAAATCGCTCTAATTTGAACTGTATTTCTGAGCTCATACAACCTAAATCTTTTCAAGGTTCGAGTGGATAGGTACGTTCTGGTTGAGCTCGATCCATCGTCGGGATCATTTTTCCTATACGACTAGTTGCTGGCCAAGATCAACTCATTTTTAATAAAAAGATTAAAAAATAAATGTATAATAACATTTATTGTAATTAATTATTGAGTATTAACTATTACTTATTTATGAATATTTATTATCGCATTCCAAAATGCTAATGATACTTAAAAATGCCTGTATTAATATAAGCAGTTCCTTTTATTTGGCTGCTTCGCTATGTATAAGTTTTTTTTTCAATCCTTGTCCGTTTTTTTTAACCGTACATTTAACTGTTTATTGTTCATTTAACTTTTACAGTGGATAATTTAGTTAAATGTGATTCCGAAGACCAAGAATGCTTGAAAGGATTATACAAAACAGCGTTAGTAAATGTCGGCGCAAAAGGTATTCCGGAATTAGACATACCGCCTATTGACCCTTTCAACTTGAAGAATGTATATATGTCGCCGTTTGGGTTCGCCAATATTTCTTTTGTTGACAGCGTAGTTACAGGCATTAAGGATTGTGAATTTAATTCGTTTTCGTGAGTATACAATTATAATAATATTAAAACTAGCTGAGCCCGCAACTTCGTACGCGTGGTATTCGGTATAGCGCGTAAATTTTTTGTTTGTAAACCGATTGGAATGAAGCAAACACTAAATGTTACGGGAAGCTTGTTACAATACATCAATGAAAACCGCATTCAAATCGCTAAAGCTCTTTCTAAGATTAGCGTGTACAAACGCACAGACAAACAGACATAAAGATAAAAAGACAAATATTCAAAAAACTATTTTTTTTTACCTCAATAATATTAGTACAACGTGTAAGTACAAATGGTTTTTTTTTTTGGAAAAATATTTACGATTTTATTATTTATTTATTTTTAAATTTTACAGATAGTTTACAGATATAGTTATTGGATGACCTTTACACTAAGCATAGTTTGAATCGTAAAGGGTAATCGTAAATAATCGTAATTATTATGTATAGATTTGAGCGAAAAGGGAATTGTGGCGGAGGTTTAGTGTGTAATATGCCAGTAAGAAAGAGTTTTGTTTAAATATTAATTAGATGATTAGCTATAGTTCTATTACGATTCTCTATTCACGAGTTGTACTTATAAACCGGTTTGGTAGTACTGGGCTAATTTAGTAATACTGGGCACACTGCATTCCACCGACGCTATACTTACGTATCCCTGTAAAGCGGCAGTAGCCACCCTTTAATCAACACGCATCCCATAAACCTTGGGAGCGCGGTTATAACCCCTTTAGCGACATGTTAATAGACGACAATAAGCCACCCGTAATCATGTGACCGATAGCCTGGCTGCGGACCTCTTAATAAAAAGAAACAAAAAAATACTAATTACAGTAAAATAATAGTATATTTCATTACAAGTGCGGAAAGGCTGTCATTGCAAAGAGTTCCGACAAATGTCTACCCGAGCCAAGGCGCAGCCGAAGGCGAGGGTTGACAGTCGGAACAAGTTGCAATGACGGTTCCGCACGTGTACTGAACGACTATTTTTAATACAGTTGCGAAAAAATGAAGCAATATAATAAAACAAACAACTAAACTCGCAAAGAAAATTTCTGGAAAATGGCGCCAACCGTAGAATATAAGCAGAGATATTTTTTTTCTTCGCCCATTCTGGTAGGCAAAGGAAACTATGCCCATACAGCCAAATCTTCAGTAGAATTTTTTTATTGATATGAAATGTAATGAAACCTAACCTAACTCATTCAATTAAATCTGATATTGAAACAAATTAGTAGCTTCTTTTTAGAAATATACGTATTTGCATGAATCATAAAAACTTCTATGAATTTTTTTTAGTAAAAACTTCATGGTTGGTTTTTCTTTTTAATAGACATTATTTTGATAGTTGGGAAAGAGAACGCACAAGTTCGAGAAAGGTAAAAAAAAAAGCACGAGTATGTAATAGCCCACATCCCGAACGCTATACGTCCCTGCAATACGCCACTTTTTGAGCAACTGTATTAAAAAGATATTTTCTTTCATTTTTACATGTTTAATTTTTTTATTTAAATTGCAAATGTGTAATATATGTATAATCGTCTGTGGTTATATGTTCTGCCACATCCTGCCTCTAAGCAATTTACAAATTATCTGTAACATAATTATGTCAAATGTTCAAATCGAATGTATATATGTAGTAAATTTGAAATATCACGAGTGTAAAATTTTACAAGTAAGAGATAAATAATCCGGAGACGAGTAATATTCTTCGAGTCGGCAATGCAACGGGTGCATATGGGGATTATTGGCTTGAAACCTCGCAATAAGGAGGATCTTGCATTTTATAGGCTGATGTAGTCGGGTGTTGTAACATCGCACAATATCCAGCTTTAAAATTTTCAAATAAAAATCACGTATATTCTTGAAATACATAGTAGGATTTTCGTTGTATAAATTGTAATTGAATATTATCTTTTATCTTTTAAATCACGAAATGATTTTACTTTTTAGAAATGACACAAATTGCATATTAGATTTGATATTTTAATACAGATCTTATTTGGAGACATTAAAATAAAATAAAAAATAATTTTTATCTTGTAATTATTAATAATTGCAATTATATTTAAACAGTTTTATTTTTTATTTTTTCTTTATGTACTTTTCACTTCTCTAAACGGTATTTGAATAAACTTATTAAATGAATCTGACAGGCTGACGGTCCAGTTGATAGTAGCTATTGTCGCCTATAACATAAGCAATGCCAGAAGTGCGCTGCCGACAATGGTAGAAATAAGGATAAGGGATGGCTCTGGCAACCTGGCATTGAGTTTATTCATTACAAACATACAAAAATACATCTTTATCTTTATCTTGTCTTAGTGGCTATTTCTGTCTGCTAGAGTACCAGTATCACGTCGTCCATTGCTGAAATATTGTGATCGCTATGTGAACTAAAGCTCTCTACCTATACCTACCACGTTAAGGAACTGTAGTACTTTTTTGATAGAGGCATTCTTCACATCTTCACAAGCCATTGTGTGGCTTCCTAGGATGTGACTGCGCTTGTGCATCAGAGGGCCACACTCGCACAGGATATGCATTGGTGTTTCTTCTGCCTCATGGCAGAAGCGACACTCTCCCGTACTAGTGAGCCCCATTACTTTAAGGTGCCTATTGAGGCGGCAGTGCCCCGTTAGCGCCCTAGATAGCATACACAAATTGCTCCTGCTAAGCGACATAGCCTGATTTGTTGCGTTTCGACTATAGGCTTTAATGAGCGCTTTGGAATGGTTCAAACCTGGCAAGTCAGTCCAGCGTTTGTAAGATTTAATAAAGCACTGATTCCATATGGTCCAGCGAGCTAGGCTATTTGGTAGTCCGCACATAGGTTCAGGACCTATTAGCCTACCTTTTGCGCCTACACGAGCCAGTTCGACATACTAATCTTACATACAAAAATACATACGTACATACTAATCTTTTCTCTTTATAATATTGGTATACATAAATTTTTTTTTATGTTATGTCGACAGACAGGCTGACGGTCCACTTGATGGTAGGTGGCTACCATCGCCTATAACACAAGCAACGCTACAGGTGCTGCAAGTGCGCTGCCGACTACAGTAGGATTAAGGATAAGGGATTAGGAGGGGATAAGGAAATGGGCTCTGGCATCCCTTACTCACTCACCGAAACACAACAGCACGTATATGCTGTTATTTCACGGTTAATATATCAATTTATCTAAATGTCTAAATTTATCTTATTTAGAAAATCGAAAAATTAGAAAAAAGATAGAGTACCGTTAAATCTGGAAACTTTACCCCTTTACGTAAGTGTTGAAAAGTCATAGTTCATTAAAAAAAATGCCATGTGGCATCTTTGCCAATCAGACTTTTACTTTCTAAAAAATGTAAGATGTACTCACAATATTAGTAGAGAATATTCAATAGCTGGTTTAGGAATTTAATCCTCATGATATATATTAAAAAAAAACGCATAATTAGTAACAGTTGGTCACCCATTAAAAAAAAAATCATAGAAAATTCATAGAGTAAGGGATGCCAGAGCCCATTTACCTACGCCAATTCTTTATCCTCAATCACAACATGGTCGGCAGCGCACTTGTATTGTAACACCTGTGTCGTTACTTGTGTTATAGGCGACGGTACCCACCATGGTTATCACAATATATTATTGTCATATATTTTATTCGGGTAAGTATAAACGTAATCTGTTTAAGTAAAATTTCCATAAATGAGTAGGTACAATGGACTATTTAAGTTAAACTAACATGTAAAATTTAAAAAGTATCTTATAAAAAAATCATTTTTTATTTTTTGGTTTTGCACAACCCTAGGTGGCCACAAAACATGGCAAAGCATCCCATAATTTTGTTTACAGGTTATGTGACTATAAACTTAGTATTAAAAATTGCAAAAATGGCTGCCGTGGTGTTGCCTTATTCAAAATAGTGTTGCCAATTGATAACCGTATTTTCCCTTAAAAGTATAGTCACAACAATACAAAATATACGTAGTATATGGTATGAAACGCTTACCATAATAAGCACTCTGCTAGTGGCAAAGTTAACAACCCTAGTGGTAAACGAGTTACCAGATTTAACGGTAATGCATCACGTTATTAACTTAGACTTAAAATTTTATTAACAATAATTTATTTTGTTTTTTAGCATTGACATAGAAGGGAATCATGCAAAAGCGGATTTAACATGTGATATTACACTTCAAGGCCATTATCTGGCAACACCTTTAAATCCCTTCCTGGTGAGCTTGTTAGGTGGAACAGATATCAGGGGTGACGGCAAAGCGAAAGTGAAAGTCAGTAAGTTAGAAATATTTTTGGTGCGCCGTTTTTTTATGTTTACGTCGACCGTTAGAAATATTATAAATATTTGAAAAGCAGTGTGAAATAATGGACACAACATATTAGATAAAGACATCTAGAACTCGTTATTAATGTCTTCCAGTAATAGTGTATAATTAAAAACGATTGTGGATACAGTTCATAAATTATTATTTTTCTTTCAGGCAAAATTAATGTTAAACTAGACTTCTATCTTACAATAAGCAAGAGAGATGACAATGAAATATATGTCACTTTTGACAGCACACATCCGCACTACGAATACGATGTATTGGACAAGGTATCATTTGATATCGATGGATTTTACATAGACAATGAAGATTCGAGTAAGTATAAATATAATATTATGAGAACTGTAGGTAACTAGATAATCCATCATTAATTCCTTAGTGGGTGTTGCGGGGGTAGATTACAATTTTAAAATTAATGAAATATTCCGCGGTATTCTAGTGACGAAATGATAAGAGGCCATTCATTTATTACGTAAGACGACGATATTTACCAATTTTTTACCCCCTCCCCAGCTAAGTAAGAAAAATAAGAATAGGCCGCCCCCCTCCCCTGTTTACTATTTATATATCCATATCTACCTATACGATGCCCGCGCTTTTTCAAAGTCTAAATTTAATTATTTGGATTTTGTGATATTTTAATGATCTTACGTAAGAACTATCAAGATTCCCTCCCACCCCCTTGTATGAAAAAATAAGACATGGTCGACCATCCTCCCCCCCTAAATCTTCTTACATAATAAATGAAAATATATGATTACATGTTGATAAACTACATACATGAAATTACAGATACGTAATATAACTATTACGTCCTTTTATATTACTCTCCTCATACCCATTTTTTTAATAGATTTCAATGAATAAATGTACTTACGTAATTTCAGTATTAAAAAAATGGCCTTTAAAATTAAAATCTCTAATAATGTCTTGTTCAATTTTATTGCACATATTCAACCGAATTATACTTTTAAAACATAAAAAAATAACGTGATCACGTGATCTTTATTGATATATTTTATCATTTTTTTTTCTCTTTAGGTGCTTTAATAAAGAAACTACTGAATGATAACTGGCCATCTGTCTTCTATACGGCTGGATCAAGTGTAATGGACTCTACTATGAAGTATGTCTATAATTATACAAACAAATTTTTTGATAGTGTACCAGCGAAACATTATTTAGCTGATGATTTGACAAGGTTTTTGATGTCTGAGTAAATGTTAATTAAAGAAATTCTATTACATACTTGTTTGTTTCATTTTGTAAGAGTTATTACTATCATAAAATTTATTTAGTAGTGGCAGGACAGACTCCATTTCGCAGAATACCGCCGTGAAATAACAGCACGTGTGCTGCTGTGTTTCGGTGAGTAAGGGATGCCAGAGCCCATTTTCCTATACAATCCCTTATCCATAATCCTACTGTAATCGGCAGCGCACTTGCAGCAGATGTGGCGTTGTTTGTGTTATAGGCGACGGTAGCCACCTACCATCAAGTGCATCGTTAGCCTCTCTGTCGATGTTAACATAAAGTAATAATAATAATAACACAGACATAATCAAGTAACCCGGATCATTCATCAGCAACTTGCCCTTCGATACGGTCTTATCGAGTCTGAGGTGCCTTACTACAAATACGTGCACACGCCCGTTCTCGAAAATGGTCATGCTACGCTCTACTGGGATCGCTTCATAATCACGGACAGGACTATTGTCGCCAATAAGCCTGACATCGTGGTTATTGACCGATCCCAGCGCCGGACGATACTTGTTAACATCGCTGTCCCGCATGACGAAAACCTCGTGAAAGCCGAAAAAGAAACGTTTACCAAATACATTGACTTGGCTCACGAGTTGACCGCCATGTGGGACGTCGATTCGACAATTATCGTCCCGATAGTCTTCTCGGCGAACGGTCTTATAGCGAAGAGCCTCGACCAACATCTCAAGAGGCTCTCACTAGATGGCTGGATCAAGGGACAGATACAGAAGGCGGTACTTCTTGACACGGCAAGTATTGTTAGGAGGTGCAGCCCTAACCACCGGTAGCTTGGGTCTTGCCCCGCTACATGCGGCAAACTAGTTTAGAGTTTTTTGTAATATATTTATTTTTGATAGATACATAAAATATTGTAAAAAAGTTACAATTAAAAATTAAAATGATTAAATGTATAATAATAATAATAAGGTAAGATCTCTACACCCCGTGTCAATACGAAATCGTGATTAGACAAGCGGGGATGTTTAGATAGAAATAATTTGATCCAACTAATTTTGAATTGTAACATTGTCAACAATCACCTAATTATTATTGAAGAGCTAGCTAATACTCGCTTATACGACTAATCCCAAGCTGTAATAACATATAATAAGTGAGTAACTTGTTAGTAATTGCACAGTATTCAGAGATAATCATATCAGCGCTTTAAAGAATAACGTGCCAGTTGCATTGTATACTTTTTGCTTATCAGAATGTTCTATATTTTACATACTGAGTGAATAAGTGAGTGATTTATAGTTTACAATAGTAGCGACAAGGCACATCGCGTTACGCAGTCATGAACTTAAAGGTCTTACTCACTATGCAACTTCATATTCAATCTGTCGATTCAATCTGTTGGACTCGAAATTGACAGTACTCTACTCACGTATCAATGCTGCTCTCAATTTCATTTTGATACTGTTAGAAGCAGTACGAGCACACGTTGAAAGCGCTCTTTCAAAGTATCAAAAAGCGGGAATCGCCTTAATTATTGCACCAGAAGAAGAACTTAGGATACAGAAAAAATTTCTTCGATACAAAAGTCATCAAAAATTGCAAGATTATATTCAATGATGCAGGTGCTACCATTTTCTTCCTCTTGAGCATAGGCGTAACATCAGTGATATTTGTTATTTGATGAAAATTGCAAAGGTTAAAATTGATTCACCTGGATTATTATCCAAATTATATCTAAATATTCCGCATACTAACTTAAGGAATCGCCCTTTACTGCATGTAGCTCAAGGTAAAACAAAATATAGGAAAAATTCATTCATGCCTCGTTCATGTAGAATTTTGAATGAAATATTATTAGATACAGAAGTATTTAATAGGGGGGCGGCCAGGGGGGTTCTCCTCTCGGAGCCGCTCCCTGGCCTCCTTGCTACTGAGCACCATCTCACAATAAGCCTTTACGACGTTCCATTTCTGAATGCTGTCTAGCATTGCTCGGATGAAAGCGGGTAGGGACAAGTCCCGTCCCACAATTGCCGTCAGAGCTGACCGCTCCTGGTCCCAACTTGGGCAAACTTCTAAGGTATGCTGCGCCGTGTCCACCGATGCCCCGCATTAGCAGCAGGCGGTGGTTGGCTCCCTCTTCGCGACATTGCACAGGTACTCTCCGAAGCAGCCGTGCCCCGTGAGTACCTGCACAAGCCGGAAGAAGAGCGAGCTGGTCCGCCTGCTCACTCACTCCTTGAGGACGGGAATGACCGTAGCCGAGATGCGGTGACCCGCATTCGGCCTTGCCAGCTCGACGCTCCACATCAAAAGGGCTTCGTTTCTTCAGCGTGACACCTCCGCCCGTGTCGGAGCTACACCTCGGGAGCAGACGTTGTCCTGCCCGAATCCGAAAATAATTCTACAACCCGATTGTGGTGCCACCTATAGGGTCCAATAAGAATTATGTATGTCAAAGTGACGCGACTCTTCACCTCAATGAACAAATTAACGATTAAATTATTTGGATATTATTCATACAAAAATACTATAACCGCAATTAAAAAATGGGGGGGTGGGGGTAGGAGGTTGAAAAATACTTTACAACCTATTCTCAAGCCTATTAAACATACAAAAAAATTAATAAAAATCCGTCGAACCGTTTCGGAGGAGTGCTACCACAAAGACCGTGACACGAGATTTTTAAATATTACAAAATTTTAATATTTTGCCGTGCCGTTCTCCAATGTGCGCCAGCCCTAACTGATCCCTTATAATTTTTTTTAAATATTAATAATAATAATAAATGTTTGTAAAGTATCAATTTGATTAAAAACTAGCTTTTGTCCTCAATTTCGTCAGTGCCGTTTTTTTTAAGCGTTGAAAAATAAAAAAATCAACGTATGACTAATAATTTATTCAAACTTCATTGCTTAATATAAACTAACTCACTTTCTCACTTATGATATTAGTTAGGATGCATGAAAAATTTGAGTTTTTGTAAGGTCCCTAAGTGACATACATAGTCCTTCACTTCTAAAGCCCACTCAAACATTGTATGAATGTATGGTAGTTTGCCAAAAAGATGAACTTCAATTTAATGCAATAGTTAAATTTAATTAAGGGTGATATTCAATTAAATTCAACTTCCTGTATTTTAGATACAGCAACTGGTAAAACTTCCTCCGTGCACGGTAAAGTTTGGGCTTAGCAAAACTTTGATTAACAGACATGTAAAGTCAGGTTAAGAAAAGGTTCGTCACCTTAAAGTCGATATTTGATTGCACCATGATAATTATCAGTCATGCCAAAATTTCATTTTTTCAAACATCTGTCAGTTGTCTGCTTAATGCTTTAGTTTCAAAAGGCACTAAGAGTCTACAACTTGATAAAGGAATTAATTTGAAAACGGACGAAGATTTTCGTACCCCGAATGTACCTTTTATCTTTCAGTTAATTCTGAATTTATAAATTAGCGCAGACGAAGTGACAAAGCGTAAGCTAATGTCATCCATCTCCAAAATGAATCTAACTCAATTGCTTGTGATGGCAACGTTGACAATGTTTCTTATAATTATCTAATTATCCTTCTGTAACGAAACTGTGAGCATAATAGAAGCTTGACAATTGATTGTCATTTTAGGACCTGCCAACAAATTTAGCGTATTGAAAAAGTGAATTGACTTGATTGATTTGAAAAAAGAAATGTCTCGAGATCTGTTACTTTCGATTTGAATTTTAATTTTGCGTTTTTTATATACATATTTTTTTTACAATTGATACTGGCAAAATCATCGGAGAAGACCTTTTGGAGTCAAAACATTTGTAAAGAAGAAGAAAAATTTTTGCGTATGATACCCTCAATAATTTTATGACATTTTCCTATAGGATATAATATATACTTTTAAATCTTATTTTTATATTAAAAAAAGATCATTATTATTATTATTTTACAATTAATTACAATTTGTAAACTATTGTAAGTATATTATTTGTATTATTTAATTTTGTCTACAGTGAAAAAACTATCTATTAATGAGCATTTTAATAAAATAATAGTTTTAAATGAATAAGATTTTACAGTATTCTTGATTTCGGGATATTTATTAAAATAGCCATCTTTTGGATTTTATCTGTATTAGAGACGGTATAATCGTTTTCAATTTAAAAAAAGTGTATGTGTCAGCTCCGACGCACGCGATTGTCTTTGACTATGCCATAGGAAAGTAAAAACTCGCCATCTATTATACTACAGTAGAATTGGGTGAAGTGGCGACATCTATCGGATTTGGGTAGAACTGCTTAGAAGACTTTTTAGTTAACGCTTGTATTAATTTTACTCCTCTTAAAAATTCCAACCGAACCGAACCGCCTTATATGAAAACCGATTCTTAAGGAGTAAACTCCAATAATGAGAAAAAAATAGTGAAAACTACTTCCCATTATTTATTCTACTGTTTATAAGTAACATATTAAAACGTATCATTTTATATTGGTCGATTTGCCGTTGCCATTGAAGGCATAAAATGATAATATGCCACATAACTATATAGTTCTGTGTAATATGCCTTGTTCTCTCATTCTTCCGGTGACAGTGCGTTGAACATACGCAGTTAAGGTCGGCAGACAGGCTGACGGTCCACTTGATGGTAGGTGGCTACCGTCGCCTATAACACAAGCAACGCCTAAGCTGCTGCAAGTGCGCTGCCGACTGCAGTAGGATTAAGCATAAGGGATTAGGAGCAGATAAGGAAATGGGCTCTGGCATCCCTTACCCACTCACCGAAACACAACAGCACACGTGTTGTTATTTCACGGTGGTCTTCTGTAAGGGGGTGGTTACTGCCGCCAGACGGGCTGCCCAAATGACTACGAAACGCAGTGTGCCCTGCCACTACTTTCCAAATCCAGACCAGAGCCAAATTTGAAAAGTTGATTATTCAAAGTTGATCCTGCCGGGACTCGAACTCGGGAACCCCAGAACAGAACCCTAAAACAGACCTAAGCCAAGCACCCTAACCACTCATCCAACGAGCTTTTGAACCATCCAACGGATTTTCATACAGTTATCACGAAATGAAAGAGCAATAAACCGGAAGTTTGTGTAATATAATTTGTAGAAAAAAAAAACCTGCATCCGTGCGATGGGTCTTCAAAGCCTTATCGCTTTTGTTGTTTGTACACGAAATATAATAAACAGTCTTAAACAATAAAATTTATTGTCATTTTCTTTTAGAATAAGTACCTACTTACCTACATATTTTAAAAATAAGAGTTAACGTAAAAGCAATTCGAGACGATAAACATAACAATTCGAGAATCTAAAAATTTTAAAACACTAAAATGAATGTATATTTTCACCGAAGCACTCAACTTTCATTAAAAACTGTACGCTATTTCGATAAACGTAAAGTTTAAACTCATCGGTTACTGTATACATATATAAATATATCGTTAAAGAAAAAAGCACTTTAATTTGTAAGATTTAGAGTCTATAATAAACGTAGTGCAGTAATCTAGTTGTCGTGTCAAAAACGCAACGACTTGTTATGATTACATGAACGGTTTTATTTACATTTCCAAGTGATATAATATTGTTGGCTCCATTTTTCAATTGCTCAGTTTTTCCTGCGCTTGTCAAGCGCGCTTAAAAGCAGAATTATGGTTCTAAGTACCACTTAATCTATACATAAAATAAAATCGTAAACGACCCGTGTCTGTAGATTAAATATAAAAAAAATTGTGTACATGTTACCGAGGTCAAAATAAATGTTTTTAGAATTTTTGTCTGTTTGTTCGTTTGTGCACACTAATCTCAGAAATAGGTTAACCGATTTGAATGCCGTTTTCACGAATATATTGTAGCAAGCTTCCTGTAACATTTAGTGTTTGTTTCAAAAAAGTTTAGTGTTTGTGTTTGTTAGAAACAAAAAAGTTACACGTTATACCGAATAACACGCTTACGAAGTCGCGGGCTCAGTTGGTCTATATACATAATATCTATACATATAATAAACTCGTATATATAATAAAATCGTATATATAATAAAATAATACATATAGGTAATAAAATCGTAAACGAGCCGTGTATGTACATTAAGCATTAAAAAAAAACAATTAGTACATATTGTGCTTATGTCATCGAGGTCAAAAAATAGTTTTTAGAATATTTATCTCTTTGTCTTTGTCTTTGTGGTTTGTTTATTTGCCTGTGTGTTTGCGCACGTTAATCTCAGAAACGGCTTAACCGATTTGAATGCGATTTTCAATGGTGTGTTGCAGCAAGCTTTAGTGTTTGTTTCAGTCCAGTCGGTTTAGAAACAATAAAGTTTAAAAAAAAATTCTGCAAATTTTATACACGAACTTTCCTTGTTTATCGCTCTCTCCATTAGTGAAAAACCATATCAGTTAGGTGATTTAGAAGAAGTACGTTAGCGGAGAAACAGTTATTTTTATATGTATATATATATTTTTATGTTAAGGTCGGCAGAGAGGCTGACGGTCCACTTGATGGTAGGTGGCTACCGTCGCCTATAACACAAGCAACGCCAAAGCTGCCGCAAGTGCGCTGCAGTAGGATTAAGGATAAGGGATTAGGAGTGGATAGGGAAATGGGCTCTGGCATCCCTTACTCACTCACCGAAACACAACAGCACACGTGCTGTTATTTCACGGTGGCATTCTGTAAGGGGGTGGTTACTGCCGCCAGACGGGCTGCCCAAATGACTGCGAATACGCAGTGTGCCCTGCCACAACTTATACTTATAGCACGGTTTTAGTATTGTAAAACTGTGCCTATAGTCATGGATATAGATTAAGCTTGACAAAGGAAAAGATAAACAATTAATTACATTTATTTTATATTAGCTGGTATCCTCAACTTATAACACCTGAGAAAATATATTATGAGCAATGATGGATGACATAATTATCGCTGTGACGACGGTGGCGCCGATTTTCTTTATGTTTTTAGACTTTTTTATGTTTTTCCATGATAAAAAGTAACTTATATGTTAATCCTGGTAATAAACTATCTCTGTGCCAAATTTCATCGAAATCCGTTTAGCCGTTTTGGTGTGATTGAGTAACAAACATACAAGCATCCAAACATTTATAATATTAGTAGGATATCGCATAGCAAATTGTATTCACAACTGTATTTAATATATTTTTAGACATCATTATATAAGACTCATCTGTAACTACTATAAATGTCACATGACGTCATATATAACAAATTGCATGTTATAATAACATGTATCTCGACTACAACATAATTTTCTCTAATTCAATTTACGTCATAAGAAGTACGTACGTGAAGATTATTTGTCTTTAATAAAATGCAATGTTGTCTGTGTGTATTATAAACTTTTATCAATTGAGGATACTTTAATATTCAAGCGTACAATTCAGCTTATGAAGAAAAAAAATTTTTTTTATTATTTTGTAATTATCATAATATTACCCAGACAGACAGAAAGAGTGATTTTTAAATTTATGCATTACCTACTATGTAAAAGTGACCGCTAACTTCTTCTAAACCACGTTGCAGATTTTGATAGGGTTTTCACTAATAGGACGAGAGATAAATGAGGAAGGTTTGTGTATAAAAATCGCAAAAAATAATACATGAGTAAAAAACTGCATCCATTATTATTAATACGTATATAAAAACGTATACTAATATTATGAGAAAAGATTTTTAAGTATTATATGTTTTTAAGTATGTATGTTTAAGTAAGTAAGTATAATCAAAAACTCTGGACCTATTTTAAAAATTCTTTCACTCATAGTAAGCTAAATTATCATTTTCAAAATATTAATTTTAATTTTTCTTATCGATAAATTAATAAACGTGAAAAATATTTTTTGCACAGACTTTTCGACCCTGAAACGCAAAGATTTTTCCTAAAAATCCAAAGCATTTACCAAGTGGTAATTTTTGGAAGGATAAAACATTGCCAAGGTTCCAACGGACAATGTTTTTTAGGATTTTCATTAGTCATGAGTCTAAATGACTGCATATCTTCACTTCTATGATATTAAAGTGGGCGTTTAAACTCACTAACAAGTAGTTCATAACGTATAATTTTTCGTATGTTTATATAGTACGGAACAATGTAACACAATGCTAATACAGTTTGAAACGCAATTCAGGCTGGTTTGTGAAAAATGTTGCGTTTGTTTTTATTTACTTTACAATTAATTTCTAGTGTAATTTCAATGGGGTTACGTAAGTAATTTTTAAAGGAACAATAATAATAAACTTAATTTTGTCTTACAGTATTGTATGAAAGGTCATATGAAGGTTGAGAAAAAGAAATTTGTCCGTGAATAATAATAATAAGATAATCATTCTTATAACTTTTAATCATATTGCTATGAGGACAACTGATTGTTGATCGACTTTACCAAGACAATTGTTTGCTATATACCTACCTATTGGTAACTAGCTGAGCCCGCAACTTCGTACGCGTGGTATTCGGTATAGGGCCTAACATTTTTGTTTGTAAAGCGATTGGAATGAAACAAACACTAAATGTTACAGAAAGCTTATTAAAATACATCAGTGAAAACCGCATTCAAATCAGTAAAGCCGTTTCTGATATTAGTGTGCGCAAACGCACATCTTGTGTGACAAACCAACAAAAAATCAAAAGACAATTTTTTTAACCTCGGTGACATAAGTACAATTGTTGATCTACAATTTTGGAGTGAACATTTCTTAAAAATAACCTTTACCTATATGTGTCCATTCTTGTAGAAAGTGAAATAAAAAAAATGTGCATTTGAAATGTTCTAATTGGTTTGAGCGTCGGTGGCGCAGTGGGATAGACGCGGTCATCATGTCGAGTGGTCCGAGTTCGATCCTCTTCGATCTTTTTACTGATTGCTCTGAAACGGTGAAGGAAAACATCGTGAGGAAACCTGAATACGCCAAAGAAGAAATTCTAAGGCGCATGTGAAACCAACCAACCCGCACTGGGCCAGCGTGGTGGACCATATAGCCCTTACGCCCTTGTTAAGAGGGTAGGCGTCTGCCCCTGCAATGGGGACATATATAATAACAATAATAATAACAAAGTCCTTTATTCTGGGATTAAAGATAACATGCACATTAATATCATAATTTTATAAAATGTCTCTAATATCAATGTGCCTCATGGCATAGGCCTTCTCTAACAGTTTCCACTGTGGTCTATCCTGAGTTACTCGTATTCACCTTGGGCCAGCAGTCATTTTGATGTCATCCTCCCATCTTAGACACTGTCTTCCGCGGCTTCTTTCCCCATTTCTTGGCTACCACTCTGAGACTGTCTTGCACCATTTTCCTTGCTTGTCATGCATCATATGTCCGGTCCATTTCCATTTTTGTTGGTCAATTCGTAGTAGGATATCGGTTAATTGGTTAGAACTCTATTAGTGGGTCGTTGATTTCATATTTTTGATATCATAATTTTAATTTTAGCGGATTACCTTAAACCGTGCTCAAGGAATGATCCGAATTTAAACGAATGTGCTGTTAAGACCGCAAGGGATTCCCTGTACCAGTTTTCATTGGGTGATCCCAATAGGAATCTTGCACCATTGGACCCTTTATATGTAGAACAAATGATTGTTTATGTTCCCAATGAAAACGGCATAAAACTTATGTTCAAAGATAACTACTTCAAAGGTTTGTCAGCGATGGATCTTAAAGACTTAAAGTGAGTATCTTAAGACTTTAGTTACACCATTTATAACTCGAGAACGGCTGGAGAGATCTTTGATTTGTTGAATTTGTCTCCGCCTCGAATAGCAGAATAACTATTAAAACATATTAAATATTCACGGAAAATGTTTTTCTCATAGATTTTATATGGAATGGGTTTTTTTATGTTAAGATTGGCAGACAGACTGACGGTCCACTTGATGGTGGGTGGCTACCGTCGCCTATAACACAAGCAACGCCAAAGCTGCTGCAAGTGCGCTGCCGACTACAGCAGGATTAAAGATAAGGGATTAGGAGGGGGATAGGGAAATGAACTCTGGCATCCCTTACTTACTCACCGAAACACAACAGTACACGTGCTGTTATTTTACGGTGGTCTTCTGTAAGGGGGTGTTTACTGCCGCTAGACGGGCTGCCCAATGACTGCAAAGCGCATTATGCCCTGCCACTACTTTCCAGATCCAGACCAGAGCCAAATTTGAAAAGTTCATTTTTTCAAACTTGACTCTGCCGGGAATCGGACCCGGGAACCTTAGAACAGGGCGTTAAGGCAAGCACCCTAACCACTCATCCAACGGGCTCGTCAAACGGGGTTTGAGGCGGTAAGGAGTTCGCCGGATCAGTTAGTTATAAATGTAAGAGCAATTGGCGAGGAATGCCAAATCCCCACTCAAAATTGCTCGACGTGTGCTCAACTCTGTTATCAGCTCAGTACTCAGCTAGCCAATGAGGTCGATATTTTTTAAATTACATAACATTTTTTTTTCAAATCAGATTCGACTTGAAGAAAAAACTGATAACTGCTGATGCACTAGTAAATCTAGATGTTACAAATAAGTACGATCTTAGTGGGAAAATTCTGATGCTGTCTGTGACATCAAGTGGCGATTCATCAATTATATTGAGTACGTAACCATTTCATTGTGGATAACAATTAAATTTAAGTTCAATTGAGAAATTAAAGGACAGATGCGATAAGAAGTCACTGTCGCGATTATATAATATAACAAGCTGCAACAGAGATGTAATTATAAACGGTTTTTTAGTTTACTTAATTATTTTTTAGTTGAAAATGTGACAATAGGTTTTTTCTCTTTCGGGATAATCATGTGACAAGTTTTCACATGTAAGCAGTAATGATCCACTAGATAAAAAAATAGATTAGAAATAGATCGGCGAAAGAAGATATTGTGAGAAAACCTGCGTATCCGGGAATTCATATGAAGTCCTGTCAATTCGCAATAGGCTCACGTGGGGTGGACTTTAACTTTTATAATTGAAGAGATTTGTTTTGAGTGCATAATTCTTTTTGGTCTATTCCCATCAGTTCAATTAGGAGTTCAATTGACTAAATTATCGGGACTTTTTAGTTTCAGAAGTTCATTTACATTAATTCATTCGGTTTTTGCTGTTGAATATCAGAGTAATGTGTATGGAGTGATATTGTTAGTTTCAATAATTCCTTATAAAATAGAATAGAATAGAATAGAATAGAATAGAATAGAATAGAATAGAATAGAATAGAATAGAATAGAATAGAATAGAATAGAATAGAATAGAATAGAATAGAATAGAATAGAATAGAATAGAATAGAATAGAATAGAATAGAATAGAATAGAATAGAATAGAATAGAATAGAATAGAATAGAATAGAATAGAATAGAATAGAATAGAATAGAATAGAATAGAATAGAATAGAATAGAATAGAATAGAATAGAATAGAATAGAATAGAATAGAATAGAATAGAATAGAATAGAATAGAATAGAATAGAATAGAATAGAATAGAATAGAATAGAATAGAATAGAATAGAATAGAATTCATAAAAACAAGGATACATAGAAAACACGCACAATGCAGGTTGTAAAAATCTGCGCTAGTCTTCCGTTAGAGTCGATAGTGAGGTCACGCACTTGTCATCACACACAAAAAAAATTGATTAAAATATAAAAATACAATATAAAAACACAATATAAAAGGTGATATACAATACAAACTACAAGAAATAAAAACAAAAAATATAAACAATTATACAATATTGGAAAGAACCTATATTTCACCTATATTTATTTATATTCAGAAGGCACTGGTTTCGTTCCGCAGTTGTTCCTATATAAATTTTTTGGTGCTCATATAATATATAAATATTTTTAATTTATTTCTAAAGTTATTAATACTTTGTAGTTCCCTAATAGGCGTTACAGTAGATTTGAATCGTTATAAGTGCACGTGAAAGTGTACTACGTACCGGACTCCCAGGTCTCCTTCCATACGATTTCACTACGGAAATAGACTACAAACATAGTTTATGAAACTGAGGCCAAGTAATTAAAATGAGTTATGCTTAAAACTAGTCTAAATATATTAAGACGTTTAATGAAATTCGTAACAAAACCTACGGCGCTAATGCAGGAGGCCTAGCTACTTAAATGTGATATAAAACACATTGTGACAATTGTGCGGTTGAAGTAACAATAAATGTGTGAAGGCCCATTTTCCTATCCCCTCCTAATCCCTTATCCTTAATCCTATTGTAGTTGGCAGCGCACTTGCAGCAGCTGTAGCGTTGCTTGTGTTATAGGTAGCCACCTACCACCAAGTGGACCGTCAGCCTGTCTGCCGATCCTAACATAAAAAAAGCAAAAGTTGAGATTAAATTTAAATGCGTATAAGATTCTGACGCATACCTAAGTGTTGCAGATTAAAGCAAGTTCTGTATTTACCTCTCATGCATATTTCGGCCATTCTCGGTTTTCGCCGGACGACAATTTCCAATTTGCCACTGCATCAACAACGCCCACCTTTACTAGGGTTTTTTCTGATAAATTTTTCTCAAGGATTGGGCTATCAAATGTAATTTTTTTTTTGTATCCGACTGTCAGCGCCAGAGATTAAACAACAAAATCTTCAGGTTTATTATTAATAGTGTTACATGCGGGGTGAATTAAAATGCCGTGTAACGATTTATTTTCACAAACCAAGATGACTTCCAAAATCACTAAGCTTGTCCGATGAAACCGTTAAACTTGCAAAAAGTCGCCAATGATACCCTTAATGTGTCGCCGGTTTACTGTAGCAGATAACTTCGCAAAAGCTCCGAAGAGTCGCTTTCGTAACGCTGATTGTCGCACCACTAACTCATCTCGCCCGCCTGCTCTCTTACTTATATTTGGCGCCAACGCCTCGATATATTTCGAATTTACTAGAAATATAAAAAAGATCAAGATCGCTACACAAGCCATTGAAAGTTCGGGAATGCTATTCCCGAACTTTCAATGACTTTTTCGAAACTTCAAAATTCCTTTGACGCTAGTCAACATGGCGCGTGGCTACCATCGATAAAGTGAGACGTTCGAGACTTTCGGCCAGCGCGAACGCTTTTTCCAGAACGTTCCATAGTTAGTCGTAACAATTGTAAAATTAAATAATTATATTTCCTTAACATGTTTCTTTTCAGAAAACACTTTATTACATATTCGTTTCTGGTATGAGCATGTGGAACAAGATGATGGCAAAATCCATTGGAAAATCACAAAACACGACATTAAGTACGAAGTTGAGAGAGCTACTTTTAGATTAGAAAATTTGTTAAACGAGAAAAAAATCGGTAAGTATTGTAAAAAACAGACTCAAATTATTTGTGCGCCTATACAAGTATATACGAGTGCGTTATGTTCTCGGCAAAGCAGGGCTATGTAAATAAATATTGTATTTTTTTACATCTGGACACACATTGTCATTTAACCTTTATTTGAGAGTTTCATTTCGTTTGCCTTTCACTGTTTGTTGTAAAAAGCTCATAAAATGAGACAATATTTAATTAATTTTCAATAACAGAAACGCAACTGGAAAGTCAAAAGCTTACTACGAGAGTTAAATTGTGAAAAAAAAGTCTAAATTTGTTCTATAAAATATATTTTCATCAATTGCGAGGATATATTTAACTCACAAGGGGACATTAAATTTTAAGGAAAGCTGAAATATGTTTGTTTTGATGCCATTTAATAGAACTATATAGTTAAAATGTGGAATAGCTAAATTATCTGGATAAGTAAAATTATATTGAGAGTTTGAAATGCGCAAACTGAGTCACATATTGTACTGGCTGAACTAGGCCACGCTTCACTGCGGCTCATACGGCGGCGGCGGCGTGCGCATGAGGCGCGCGGTACGGGACACTGCTTATATATAATACTATTTATCGTAGCGTGATGTTATATAGCCTATAGCCTTCCTCGATAAATGGACGAACGAATTTTTCAATTCGAACCAGTAGTTCCTGAGATTAACGAGTTCAAACAAACAAACAAACTCTTCAGCTTTATAATATTAGAATTAGATAAACACACAGTTGAAATTATGCTTTGTCTTGCCTTATTTTTTTTTTCATTTTGAAGGTTTTCTTTCAAAACTTCGAATTTATGCAAAAGAAACTTAATTTTTTTTTTTTTAATGTTATGTCGACAGACAGGCTGACGGTCCACTTAATGGTAGGTGGCTACCGTCGCCTATAACACAAGCAACGCTACAGGTGCTGCAAGTGCGCTGCCGACTACAGTAGGATTAAGGATAAGGGATTAGGAGGGGATAAGGAAATGGGCTCTGGCATCCCTTACTCACTCACCGTAACACAACAGCACGTATATGCTGTTATTTCACGGTGGTCTTAGGTAAGGGGGTGGTCACTGCCGCCAGGCGGGCTGCCCAAATGACTGCGAAACGCAGTGTGCCCTAACCACTACTTTTCAAATCCAGACCAGAGTCAATTTTGAAAATTACATTAAAATTTCCAAACTTGACCCCGCCGGGAATTGAACCCGGGGCCCCTGAGACGTTAGGCAAGTATCCTTGCCACTCATCCAACGGGCCGTCAACTTAAAATAGACACTCTTAAAAGAAAATTAGAAAATTCTATAAAATATAATTAGGATAATTACTTTTCCTGGCATTTATACCTTTAAAATCATGTATTTTCCTTTCAGGAGATCAAATCAACAAAATGCTCAATGAATTATGGCGAGAGATAGTAGCTGACGTGGGACCATCAATATGCCAGGCACTTAGTGCTGCCGTTGTCAAGAACTTGGATACACTCCTGGAGCAAGTTCCCTACGACGAATTAATGCCGGAATGATTTTTGTACAAACAGAAAATATTTAAAATTATTGAGATTTTTTTTAATTTTTTTTTTTTAATTATGGAGATCTCGAATTAAAAAAAAACACACACACACACACAAATGACATACTTAAGTAACTTTTGAATAGTTATTTCTCACCCACTAAAACTGATGGTGTATCAAAATTCATAATAAATAATTTATATTTTATGTATAAGTAGATAATTCTCACAAAATTTAAAAGCTGTTACAGTCTAGTTAGACTTTCATACTTGTTATTAAAACATTTAGTAGTAACAGAGCACACTCATTTTCGCAATCATAAAGCAGTCTGGCGGTAGTAATCAGCCCATTACAGAAGGACATAGTGAAATTAAATCTAGAAAAAAATACTAACAAATCAAAATTTTTGTCCCTCAGGGGCATTTTTGATACAAGTTTACATATGAAATTCGCCCCCTTTAAGTTCAGCGGCCTATTTGCTACTCCAGTGGCGTATTTTGAGCTTAGAGATGACCGTTGTCCTTACCATCAAGTGATCAAGTGAACTGTTCGGTCTGCTTGCCAACCTTTACGCAAGAAACATAAAAAAATATATTAAATTATTTTGGATATAACACAAATTAATCTCAATCTCATAAGCGAGCTAAAATTAAGTCGCAATTAAACCTAGATAATTAACACGTGGAGCTGAATTCGATTTTCAAAGGAATTTTCTCAATTAAGTCTTTGAGGTCAGAAGGGAAAGCTTCTACCGCAGACTTTGTTTACCATTCTCTAATTGTGTACCCACTAATATCGCATTACCAATTAAGAGCACTGTTAAATACGAAGGATTATAAATTATTATTGATAAAAAAATATGTTAAATTTCACCTCTAAACCAGAAATAAAAAAAAATCATTCCTAAGTATTGGATTATCTTTGCTTAAAAATATAGTTATTTGTTTTAAACAAATTATTATGTCTCTGTATTTTTAATTAGCAGTTTTAACCATGTATTCTTTTTAATTTAGATATATATATAAAAATTTATTAGCTATCAATGTAATATATTAAAATAAGTTATTTAAATAAAATTTTGTTTAAAACTTAAAAAAATGTTGTTCTAGTTTTTTTTTTTTTTTTTCAATTTTAATTTGTAACATGTATTTGTAAAAACCTTAAGCTTTTTTCGAAATGATTAACAAAACCTGCTAATCATTCAAGTACAAAGGTCATGCGAGATCAATTAATTTAAAATTTAAAACGAGAGTGTACAAGGAGTATTAGTTAATTATTAATCATGTGACTTCATGTGAGTTTCAATTGCTGTGGCTCAGATACTGAAGACCTAGAGCTGAACACCCATCATCAACGACCAATAAAATTATGAACACATAATATTAATTGTATGATATGAAACCGAATTTCAGTACTTACTTTATATTTTTTTTTTTTAAGAGCGGCAGACAGGCTGACGGCCCACTTGATGGTAGGTGGCTACCGTCGCCTATAACACAAGCAACGCCAAAGCTGCTGAAAGTACGCTGCCGACTACAGTAGGATTAAGGATAAGGGACTAGGAGGGGATAGGGAAATGGGCTCCGGCATCCCTTACCCACCCACCGAAACACAACAGCACACGTGCTGTTATGAGTAAATTCAAAATTATCTATCATCGCTTTAGATTTCCCAACGTAAAAAAGACACAAGGCGTTCCGCATTTATAAATTGGCACTTGGCAGCCACTTAGAAGAAGATATATGCAATTGAATTTAGGTGAGTGAGTAAGGGATGCTAGAGCCCTTTCCCTTACTAATCCTATCCCTCTCTAATCCCTATCTTTAATCCTTAAGGTCAGCAACCTTCTAGCAGAATCTGCAACATTATGCTTGTTTTAATTGGCGACGGCAGCCACCCACTATCCGGTGATCCTTTCGATTTAAAAAAAATGAAATTCAAATGTATGTGCGTCTATACAAATCTATGTTTAGGTATACCTTCTTATATGAAAGTGCTAAAAATAATTGAGATAATTGTGATAGTACAGTACAACAAACTCCAGTGAAATTAATTCAAAAATATTTATGGTTTGCATTTCAGTTGGTAGAATATTGCAGTGCTCAGTAATTTATTGTGTATATTATGAGATTTTAACGTATTTCATAATGTAATTAAATATTAAGACCACCCGAGTGAAAACCACAGGCGCTCTGAGCGTCTCTAATTGATTCCTGAAAGTAGTATTAAAACTGGTGCGCTGTTGTAGGTGTTTTGGCTTCAATTTATTTTAGATATTACATTAACTGTTCAAGTTAAAATAAAACAAGTTTTAATTATGTTTTCATTTTAAATGGCAGAAAAGGCAGATCTAATTTTGGTCCGTCATTCCTGTCTTCCTGCATTGGACCCAAATTCCTGAGCTTATTATATCATTGTTGGTAGTTTAATAATTCTTACAATAATTTAATAATTTATTCATTCATCATCATTTTACTTCTAACCCGCAGACACAAAATAAAATCACAAAAAACTTTTGGAGACAACTATACAGATTAGATCCAATTTAGCATTACAGACTAATTATATTAATTAATTATATTCAATGATAAGAAATAATGAAAATAAATACTACTAATAATACTAGTTTGTTAATAATACTAGTTTGTTAAATTAATTAATTTTAGATAAATTTTAAAATAATTTATATTTTGTATATAAAGACATAGTAAATAAATTATATAAACATATGTTAATGTAATGTCTCGCTCCGCCACATATAGGTATGCAGTAGGCCAGAACCGATTGACACAATGCCAGGTAGGTCATTTTCAATGTCAACTAGCGGCCCGCCCCCGGCTTCGCCCGGCGTGCAATTTTTATATACCCTAAAACATTCCCCGTTTATCCCTCTTTCCATTAGCGAAAACCGAATTAAAATCGGTCTACCCGTTCACGCGTGATGCCGTGACCAGGAGAAATGGGGATTCATTTTTTTATATAAGAAGATAAAAGCATAAGATTGTAAATAAACACTAATTATTTGGTAAATGTATGTTCCACTGTACTTCTTCGAGGGTACAATGATAATTGAGGGATAAGCTATCTTTTAGTGTGTTTCTTCATAACTTTTTTTGGTTTAATTTATTTATTTTTAATTTAAATTGTCATCGTTTTAGTATTCATAAAAATCTGCTTCGCACAAACGTCTTCAGCACAAGTATTACAGATATTCCACCGTGACAGGCAGACTTTGGTCTTACAATTTGCAGCGTATCTAATTAGAGGACTTGATGTACAGTAAAGTATTCCAATAAAGTTTATGTTAAATAATTTAGTATTTTTATCATCAATTTTCTCACTACGTCAACGTTGGGTCGTTTAGTTAGAAAGGGCCTTAATAGATTGCTTTTTGTTTAATTTTGTCACGCTCGAAAGAAAGTAAAACATAAGTTTCCAAATTTGTTTACATTAATAATAAAATCTCAAAGGTATAAATAAAAGCATTAAAAAAAATCACATTTATAGAGGTGATAAAAGGCTTAATCTCGACATTTACAAATAGGATGAAAAGTATAACCAATGGACCGAAAAGATAATAAATTCCTTGACAAAAGTAGAAAATCAAAGGCAATGTCTCCACAGTTCTTACAGTCACTGTAGTAGCTATACTGTGTTTCGAATGGCGGACCTGAAATGTAATTTACTTGAGATAAAGGTGGAACAATGTTCGCCTCACGGGCAGCGGAGTAGATGCCATTACGAGAAATGGGCCCCATAATACTGTTTGGGAGCAGCTTTTAAAATATAACGGCTCTACAATTTTATTTAGCCGTCTTCAATTACTTTGACTTTATTTGGCCACACGTTTCATACGTTCTCTATAGAGCCGCAGTTTATTGAGATAAAATATTTTAAGCATTTCTAATAATTGGTCCGTTGGATGAGTGGCAAGGGTGCTTGCCTAACGGTCGATCTCGGCGGGGTCAAATTTGGAAATTTTAATGTAATTTTCAAAATTGACTCTGGTCTGGATTTGAAAAGTAGTGGTAGGGCACACTGCGTTTCGCAGTCATTTGGGCAGCCCGCCTGGCGGCAGTAACCACCACCTTACAGAATACCACCGTAAAATAACAGCATATACGTGCTGTTGTGTTTCGGTGAGTGAGTAAGGGATGCCAGAGCCTATTTCCTTATCCCCTCCTAATCCCTTATCCAATCCTACTGTAGTCGGCAGCGCACTTGCAGCAGCTGTGGCGTTGCTTGTGTTATAGGCGACGGTAGCCACCTACCATCAAGTGGACCGTCAGCCTGTCTGTCGACCTTAACATAAAAAAAATTACACTTAAATAAAAAATAACTAAATAATTAATTAAACCCTGTATTACTTCGTTTTCAGAATAAATGTTATTATTTGTATCTAAAATTTGTGTTTAATCTATTCCTTTTAATTTAATATAGTATAATATCCTTCTCAATAATATATTTGATTGTTACCAATTTAATTATTTATATTAATATTTACAAATAAAATCAATATCAAATATATATTGAAATATTTACACGCCATATATTATATGTGCGCAGAATATAATATGTTTTCATACTTTGCAAGTATATTTCAGTTTTTTATTACTTAAATTAATTGAGTAATTGCAATTATAATTTCCTGCAATTTCGATTTTAAAAAAATTTATAAAGTATGTAATACACATACTGAATTAACAAGACTGACTAAAATTAAAAAAAAGACTGCTTTTTGTAAAATGGTTTAAGTAGTATATATAATGTGTGTGTGTAATTTTGATTTTTTTTTCTATTGTAAACTAATATCTTTAATAATTATATAATGTTGTGCATACCTTTAAGTTAGATGCATATTTAGTAACAGAAAATATTTCTTCTATGTAAATGTATCAATATGTATTTAGTTGGTAAGCCTCTTTAATAAATAAATAAATAAATAAACATTTAGGCATTTTATTTTATTAGAATTTTTTTGTTGAAAAAAAGAAATCTATTTCTATTAGCAGTTTTTAAATACAGTGTTTTGATCAGTGTCCATCAAGTGGGATAAATTAATGTGTCTTTATTGTGATCTTTAAGTATATCTAAGTATTTAGTTTATATAGATAAATAAATAAATTCCTAAAATTTAGTCCAATTAAGTTAGTACATATCTACAACTTACTGAGTTTTCTAATCGATATTATTATGTTGTATTATTATGAATATGTTATTATGAATTATTTTGTTGTAACAAGTTTCAGACACATGAAAAAAAAACGAAATAATTTTATTCGAATCTGTGTTCAAGACGTGAAAAATTGTAAAATGTAAAAGATGAAGATTAGGTAAGCGAATATAGAAATCGCAACTTTGCAAATATCCAAAGATAGCACAGATGCTTCCTAGGCTTAACTCTGAAGATGCAATTGAGTATAATTTATGTACATCACATTTATATACTTAAGGGCCTTAACGAACGATGGTGATCTCGGAAATCTGCAACTCTAACTAATATTATAAATGCAAAAGTGAGTTTGTTTGTTTCTTACGCTTTCATGCCTAACCACTCCATCGATCATTATGAAAAATTTCATAGACAGCAGGGGTACAGAAAAGTATATAAGATACATTTCATTCTGTTCCCGAGGGATGCGATTGAATTCGCGAGCAAAAGCTAGCTAATATTTGGACCAACACATGGCCCTAAAGAATAAATTTATTACATAAACAATTATTGATTCAATTATAAGCTTGCAGAGTCAAATAGCACTGCAGGTGGACAGCCGGGCGACGTGGTATTATCATATAGACAACCATAGACTATGATTCCATGAGCGTCGTCCGCACACAAACGTACTACCAGGGATGCAAGTGCACCACTAATAGAAGATAAGGGACAGGATGGGGATAGGGTAATGGGCACCGGCATTATTTACTTACGCACCGAAACACAATAGCACAACTGCTATTATTTCACGTTGTTCTTCCGTAATAGGGATGTTACTGCCGCCAGACTGGCTGCCTAGTTTAAGACTGCAAATCCCAGTGAGCCCTGCCACTGTTAAAGCTTATTCATACTAAATTTTATCAAAATCAGCCTAGCGGTTTGGGCTGATTGTGAAAATGTACAGGACAGAGTTAATTTTGCATTTATTATATTAGTATGTATTTATTAAACACGTTAATCAAAAGACACCTAACACGGCCATTTGGTAAGAGTATTGGCAATTAGGTACACGACGTCCTTGCTAATGAAGATCGAACGCTTATAAGAGACTCAAGGCTTGCAGCAGAAAATACGAGCCACATAGTAAATTGTAACAAAATGTCGGAGAGATTTGAACTGATTGAATGGCACTGAGTTGTTGATACTTGAGAAGAAATTATTTGAACGAAATCTAACTTGTGAAATATTTATTTAAGTATTTAATTTGTTGTATGTTAAACAAGACTGAGTAGTCGGGGATGCAATATGCACCACCGGGGACTTTCCTTGAAACAAATGTATGTATGTAAGGAGGAAAAGGGTAAGGAAGAATATGATTAAAGGTTGAGTAGATTCTAGAATTCCACAGTCACACATAATATACTTGCTTTTATTTCAAGATTTCTGTAAGGGAGTATTTTTCTGCTGTTCCCAGAAGGAATGTCAAGTTTATAATTACAATTATTATTTCGTGGTATTTTAATACGATACTTTCTATGATATTAGGAAATACGCTTTCCAAAGTTAATGAGATATAGGAACAAAAATAAGTACACGTTTGATGACTAGTAAAGAACCAAAACCTTCAACGAAAAAAAAGTCAACGGTGCCGGTAGAGACTAAATGATATCGTGACATCTTCGAACGGACATTGTCATTAATTAAAGGATAGCAGATGTTCTGAACAAAGTTGCAATTAACCGAGTAAAGTAAGTGAGATAAAAAGGTGGCCTAGAGGGAAAATGTAGGTTTCTTTATTACTATTGCCACTAGCTATCTCCCCCAATAAAGGGGATGTACGATTTCTTCAAACCGTAACGTAAATTGTTGCAATAGGTACCCTTCTCAAAGATTTTTTTATTCGTTAGCCTCGGACTGAAATTTGTTCTAGATTGGGTAAAACTAATATAGACACGTTGGTTCCCAACAAGTCACAGTGTTACTTGTTGGGAGAAATATTAAAAAACTTTCTCAGAGATTACACCCAATTAACTAGGTATGTGAGATGTCTACTTCAATGCTTTGAGTAAGGGATGTCTTCAGTTCACCATCTCCCTTATTATCCTAATTATCTGAGTTGGCATCGCACTGGCCTACTGGAGTTGAGTTTTCCCTATACATCTTCAGCCAATTAACATCAAATTTTTGTCACATGTTTTAGCCATACACTTTTCACTTCTTCCTAGCATTCGCTGATTGAGTAGAGCAATTAGTGAGATAAATATGTACTAATATAAAATATAAAGCTGAAGATTTTTGTTTGTTTGTTTGAAGGCGCTAATCTCAGGAACTACTGGTTCGAATTGAAAAATTCTTTTTGTATTGAATAGTCCATTTATCGAGGAAGGCTATAGGCTATATAACATTACGCTACGATCAATAGTATTATATATAAGCAGTGTCCAGTACCGCGCGCCCCACGCGCACTCCACCGCCCGCCGTTATATGCGCACAGCGAAGCGTGGCAAAGTTCAGCTAGTATATAATATGTTTTGCTTTTATAAGATGAAGATGTTTAAACTTTGTTTTAATGAAGGTAAGTAAAAGTATAAATAAATCTTTATTCTCACAAACTTTAAAATGGACATAAAACTGAAGTAACTATTCTCTCATTCAACGATTCAAGAAAAATCCTACATCAAATCGGTCCACCTATCCTATCCTACATTAATATATACCTAATCGTTATACTTTTATAAAGCAAAAGACTAAAATAAAGTCCAACATTTATTGTTTTCTTGTCTTGTACAAATAAGATACGTATGAGATATCAAAACAACACGACCACAAGTCTAGTCACTCTGCGCGCTACCACAAACAATGAACTTTTCAAGAACAAAGGCAAGAGCTGCGAGACTTTTGAAGAACAGCGGTTAGCAAATAAAACATTTCGTGACGTGTCAGTTTTGACTAGTTGCATTAAAGGCTAAAATTCTACTTCTGAATTGCAAAAACTTTGCAGAAATTCAGAGTGGGAGAAGTTGTAAAACACAATTTTTCTCTTTCACGTAAATACTACATCAATTTTAGTTTTGACTTTAATAAATGAATAGCAACAAATTTTAGTTTGAAATCTTCTCTCGAAACTATATATATTCTTAAAGTGAGATAGTAATATCCGAGACAAGAAGGCAATCGACGTTTCTTACCGCCTGCGGGTTTTCACATTTTAGATTTATGTAGGCTTACGTATCTTTTAAGATTTACACGTCTCGTTTGAATCTATCATTTCCCGGAAACAAATATAGGTAAGTATAAAGGAAAATGGTGACATATAAATGTTTTACTCACTGTTAAAATACCTACTCTGAAATCGGTGGAAAAAATTTAAAAAAAAAGAAGAATCACGTCTTTTGAAACAAAATTGCGGAAAAATACACGAGACAGTGAACGACAAAAACATAGAATAGTAACTTCAAACAATATCTCTTCCATAAACAGTCCTAAGACGTTTGTTTTCTTTAAACAGCTAGTTTGTTCTCTATTACCATCACGAAGTAATGATTAGCTCTGTCGTCAATGCTAGTCGCTAATTGGCTAAGCAAGACATAGTAACAATGGCATCATTGGCGCTTGAAATACACACGTGCGACAATTTGCAAGACGGACTGAGTTATGTAAAAGGGTAAAAGGTAGCAATGAAAAATTTGAATACATATTTCTTATTATGTCTTGGTATTTATTTCTTTTGCATAAGATGTAAATACATAACGATCAAAAATTCACAGTTATAAATTAAAGAAATTTCACATTTATAAATATAAGAAGAAATCTCCTCATATTTTACCAAACTTAGCCAAAAATTAAAAAAAAAACTGCAAACACCCCGTTTTATAAATATAGGTCATGCTATTTTATTCTTTAGGAATGTAAAAAGACAAGTTGTCATAATATATTTTATTTTAGAATGGATTATAGTACGTAAATTTTTTTCCTTTTTTATACGTACGTAGCTAGTTTTATAACCTACTAATGTTATTTTTATATTTAATGATTATAAATAAAATTCATTAGTGAAAGGTATACATGTTAAAATATCCCGTTGGGTGAGTGGCTAGAGTGGTTGCTTTATCGCTCTGTTCTAGGGTTCCCGGGTTCGATTCCCGGCAGGGCAACTTTGAAAATGAACTTTTCAAAGTTGGCTCTGGTCTGGATTTGGAAAATAGTGGCAGGGCATACTGTAATTTGGGCAGCCCGTCTGGCGGCAGTAACCACCCCCTTACAGAAGACCACCGTGAAATAACAGCACGTGTGCTGTTGTGTTTCGGTGAGAGAATTTCCTAACCCATTTCCCTAACCCTTTCCAACTTATCCCTAATTCTACTGTAGTGGGGACGGTAGCTACCTACCCTCAAGTGGACCGTCAGCCTGTCTGCCGACCTTAACATAAAAAAAGATTATCACTTATGGATAAGTTTGGAAGTATGATCAATTTTGTTGTTGAAAATAAATAACTCCCAAAAGTCATAAGGATTGATAATTACATCATGCGCTCGCATAAAAACATGGGCTTAACATTGTTAAATAGTTAATTTAAACAACAATTTTAATATATTTTAATTTTTTTAATATTTCACTAGGATTTTCTTGAAAAAGAAAAATATTTCTTGAAATTCAATTACAAAATGAAGATTTTTTCACAAATATACTATCACTAATAAATTTTACCTATTTATTTATTTACATAGAGCAAACTTCTTAACACCATTGTCTTATATTTTATAGTAATAACATAATAATCGAAATAATATTAATTTCCTATAACTATCATTCATTTGAAGCATGAAAAAGGCGTCAAACTCAAAAACAAATAGAAATTTAATTTAAATATCTCAGCGGAGCATAAGCCCTATGCCCATCCCGACCTATAAAAAGATACGTTACAAAACTCTTGTGATTCCTGTCTTGTTATTGAGCAGTCTCTTAAGAACTGTCTTGGTAGTAAAATTTATTATATTTCTTTAGTAGTAAAATTTATTACCGACTCTTTGGGAACATTTTAAGTTACTTCATATATGTGTGTCTTGAGAATTCCAACAGTAGTCGGTCTGATTCACGATCCAAATCCATTAGTCACATTAGTGTACGACAAATGACCAACCGTCACGTTTGTTCACTAATGGCTTCTAGGATGCTATCTCGCTTTTGAATCTGCGTAAAATATCATTTTATGTTATGACATCAGACAGGAAAATATTTCATAAACCGAGTTCAGGGCGTTCCTGAATTCCTCAGCCGTATTTTTTCATATTTAGGTCTATCTATACAATCTAATAAGTTATGGATATTTTACCCTTAAGACGGCACTTTCCAACTCGAACAGCATACTTATTCCATACTACATAATTCCATGATTACTCATTAATTATAGGCCGTAGCAATACTTAAAAAAGTGACATTTCTGGGACATAATATGAAGGTTTGCATAGCAACAAAAAACTAAAATTAATTTTATATCTAGTATAATTATTTTCTAAAATGTGCAGAATTTGTGACATTTTACGCGGGTTGAATTCTTGTAATTACTGACTAAAATCCAAAAATGTTTTTCCATGGAAACATCCTACCTATAATGTACATTTGAAATTGGGATGTCAATATGTACCATCTATAAAGGTTTTTCTAAAATATTGGAATTGCTGGCGTATGTTTTATTATTTTCGCGAGTTGAATAAGTGGCGCGAATGTGTTGCGTCGCATTCTGTCTTCGGTCATTCGCATTATAGTAAGTTGAGACAACAAATTCTCCCAAATACCTATCTATTACTGAGTTCCCACCACGTTCGTACAGCGCCACCTTAACAGGTATAGTGGGGGCCGCGCGACCGCCACGCATGATATTTTCTTAGTTTTGTTTGACAAACCAAGCTTCGTACGCAGCCGACATTTTAAATATTCTCATTACGTCGCGACTCGTGGCGAGTGCCGGACATTCAGCGCTGAATCATTTACCAGGTATAACAGGGGTCCGCGCGATATGGATAACGTTAGTTTTTTTGGCATTAAACTTTTTATTTGTTTCTCATTTTTTACAGTTATTTAACCAAGCTGTCGCGTCCTTTATGTTATAAAATTATAGAAGAGTTATTGAACTAAGATTCTGATTCTGAATCAGTGACAGGTGGCCGTCCAGAAGGAGGCTATCTGAGGTGATATTGAAGTAATAAGCATTTTTGAACTAACTTTCGATTCGGATGATAATGAGAAAGTTCTGGTGAGTGAAGAGGAAAATTTTGCTGGACAAATCAATCTAGTTACTATGGAAAAAATAGATACAAATGGTCTAAGAATCCACAAGCAGCTTCACGTACTCGTCGACACAATATTGTAAGGCAAAGCCCTGGATTGATTGGTCTAGCTGCATCAAAAAATGAAATTACAACCAAAGAATTATTTGAACAGCTAGTACATGATAATATTATACAAATTACAACAAATTACAACAGAGAATATTACAAAGAATTTGGAAAAGACTGCCACGGATGCATTTTGAACGAATCACACTTCTATAATAGAGGTGAAAGATTTTATAGGTATTTTACTGTTGACAGGAGTGTTTAAATCAGGACATGAAGAAATAGAATTTTTGTGGGCTACAGACGGTTCAGGTCGTGATATTTTTAGAGCTACCATGTCATCGGAAATTACCTATATGTATTATTGAAAAATATTTTCTTGAAAATACTTTGATTATATATGTTAATGTTAATTAGATACTATAAAATTTATTTTTAATAAGTTCATTTATTATAGAATAAAAAACATAAATAGTTTTTGTCATAACTTTCAAAGGGGGCTTCCACTAAGAAAGATTTTTTGAAAATTTTAATAACGTGCGAAGCCAGGGATCTGTATAAATAAAAATGAAACGGCACAAAACTTTTTTTTTGTCAAATAGTCGAAAAAGACTTTTTTTATGTTAAGATCGGCAGACAGGCTGACGGTCCACTTGATGGTAGGTGGCTACAGTCGTCTATAACACAAGCAACGCCAAGCTGCTGCAAGTGCGCTGCCGACTACAGTAGGATTAAGGATGAGGAATTAGAAATGGATAGGGAAATGGACTATTTTTCTTTTGTCAAATAGTCCCAGGAAGGTTCTTATAAAGAGAACCTTCATCGGACCAAACTTCTTACGAAAATTGGAAAATTAGCCCGGATGAGAAATTCGGGGCGGCTCGCTAGTAAAGATATAAAATTCCAAAAATTAATTTTCAAACTAGAAAATTGAATGATAATATGTAGTACTATAATCAACAAAGATTTCTAGTGATACAAATAATGCTAAAGCAATATTATGTCCTATAACAATAAGTTCATGATAAATCACGAAAAAAAAAAACTACACAGTCATAATCTTCTATGTTTTGTCCTTGCACAGATATAACACGTTCATTTTAATTAATTCGTCAACATAAATAAGTTAAACAAAACTGAGTAACAAAATGTAACAATATCGGTTGTCATTAAAACATAAGTTTGTTAATTAAACTGCTTATTTAGACCCTCGTCAATTAGTGTCGCTCGAGAGGACACGAATATAACGATTTCCAAAGGGTTTCCTTTTATTGAGGGATTAAATTTTCTTTGTAAATATTTCCTGTTAAGTTATGTACTTACATAATGGCATATACAATATTATGTCCCTAATAGAAGAAGAATCAATGTGGCTGCTATGGGTTGAAAATTTTTATATGTCCTTAAGAGTCCTTTTTTAAATCTTCCTAAAACCACTGGAGGTCTAAGCCACGGACCCGTTCACACGCTCTCGGGCATGCCAGTCAGTACAAGCAAAGCAAACAGCCAAGTAGACCGTTTACACGCTCGTGCTCGAGCCCGTTGAGTCGAATGAAAACGTCTGAACGCACCATAAAATTATATTTTTGAAGTGTGATTATTAAGTGTGACTATTTCCTTATTATGTATTAAACTCAGAAAAGTTAATAGAATATTAATAGAACTCCAGAAATATTGACTTATGAATCATGTATTGTCTTAGCGATAGAACAATTTATCTGTGAATAAACGCGATTACTATTACGCGCGCGATAGTTCCTCCAATGGAGCCCCCGGTCCCCGGTCATAGAAGATATTCCCCGCCCGATTCATCTTCTGATTGCTTATCTCTAGTAACCTCGTCTCTCGCGGACACTGGGGAACTTGCTAAGGCTAAGTTAGCATGTAAGTTGCTTGAAAGTTTTTGTTTGTATGGCCCGAACGCTTGCTTAAACACGTTCACGTTCGTCTAAACATTCGAGGTTTCGCTTTTAAGACACTTTGGGCCAAAGGCATTATGCATTATGCTAAGTTCGAAAACAAGTCATATAATTCTGTCGTTTAAGATTTACTTTAGAAAACAGTATACGATTACATAATGTAACATGTTAATTAAAATTAATTATTTTATCAACTAGCTGAGCCCGCAACTTCGTACGCGTATTTGGTATAGCGCGTAACTTTTTTGTTTGTAAACCGATTGGAATGAAACAAATACTAAATGTTACGGAAATATTGCTACAATACATCAGTGAAAACCGCATTCGAATCGCTTAAGCCGTTTCTGAGATTAGCGTGCACAAATGCACAGACAAACAGATAAAAATTCCAAAAACTATTTTTTGATCTCGGTAAGTAAGTAGGTATAACCAGTACAATTTTTTTTTTATAAAATATGACACGGGTCGTTTACGATTTTATTATAATGTATGTATAGATATAATATAGTTGATAACTCAATAGAACTAATATGACTTTAGTTGAGAGCAAGTATCTGGGTAACAGAAATAGTCAATCGCAATAATATATGAATAAAAAAATTATTAATAAATAATATGCAGTATTATAAAAATACCGCTCACCCGTTACACCATTGACCTGTACCATCAGTGGTGGATAACCATACTGATATTTTTGGTAAAAATACAAGCGTTTTCCCCCTTTAGGAGCGGTTATCCTACTTCAAACTTATTTTTATATTTTGTCTCCAAACACACAAAAGGTTAATCACAATTTTTTGTCTGTACACATGAGATATATATAAATACAAAACAAACAATTGACACTCACAAATATAAAGAAATATTTCACCATATTATAAAACCAAAAATATTTACACTCAACACAACACTATACACTTTTTATATATTTGAAAAACACTGCCTCAAACATGTTTCTCCCGGTCTCTTCAGATATAACATTAATTAGGTATTTATATCTTATAAATACCTAATTAATGTTTATACCTATTAAAGGTATATCTTATAATATAATTATTGTAAGCGTAAGTATTAGAAGTCTGACCGTCACCCCTGTTGTACGTTGCTTACCCGATGAGTTTTTTCTTTATTTTTGAAGAAGCAATATTGTGCAAAGTGATTTTTCCTTTTACAGTTGTTGCAGGTTTTTCCTTCAGCTGGACATTTGAATATGTGGATTTGGCCACATCTGGTGCATTTTCTTTTTACTGGTGACTTGCTTTTTGGTCGACGAGAGTCTACCTCTTCCCTGTAATTTTTTCTTCCATTAGGTCTGCTTCTTGATTGTGTTCTGTTTCGATACTTCGGTTTGCTTTCAGTAATAGCTTGTACAGTATTATTCCTTGAGTCATGCTTAACTAATTTGTTTGACCTTTCCTGAGACAATTCCAGGCTTCTAGCTATTTTCATGGCATTTTCCGTTGTCAAATTTTCCTCTTGTAATAGTCTTTCCTTAATGTGGGTATTTGTCATTCCAATGACTAGCATGTCTTTAATTAGTGATTCATTAAGATCCTTGAATTCACATGTCGTGGCTAAATTATTTAGTACTGTTAAGTATTCGTCCAATGATTCTTCCTTTTTCTGTATTCTTGTAAAGAAATTGTATCTTTCAACTGTGATATTTGTGTGTGGACTAAATTTTTCATCAAATTTTTTTAAAATTTCTTCTACCGTTGTCTTATTTCGGTCAATGTTGAAACTGTTAAAAATTTCAATTCCTTCGTCCCCAATTGCATTTAAAAGAATTGCTGTTTGTTTTGACTGTGGAAATTTGGTAAGTTCGTTAGCGTCACTGAAGATCTCAAATCTTAACTTCCAATTTTTCCATTTTTCAGCAGCATTGTCGCCATTTTGGACAAGCAGCGGCTTCATTTGAACAATGAATATTTTTTCAGACATTGTTTTATTTTTCAGATCCAGACAACTTCTGACACCATCTTCTGTTGGCGTGTTGGGGTTCGAGTTTCTTGAATTAAAGTCTTATTCGTCTTTTAACTTCCTTTATTATTTCAATCACACGGGCAGACATTGCTAGACCAAAAACAATACTGACATAGACAAATCACAGACTACAACAACCCCTATTCATAATGTATACCTACTTAGTTTAGTTGCTTGTTTTGATTTAATTTCTGTTTATTTACTATTCGAAGCAAACACTTTAACAGTGTTTAACAAATTTAACAAATGATATCGTCGCATAACTTCAGCCAGAACTGGACTGACGCTGCAACGAAAAGAACCATGTAATGAATAATGCGTGACCCGTTTACAATCTCGCAGTTTTTAAATGTTTCTCGTTTTTAATTACTGGTCTCACCATTTTCTATTCAATGACACGGCGCTGGGTTGAAATTGTGGCATAAGTTTTCATTTATTATATAATGTAGTAAACCGAGGCTTTTTTTTTGTAAAATTTACAAGTAAGACTACATTCATAAATTGTGAGCGCCTTCGTTATCTCTTACTTAGACAAGTAATAGAATATATAAAACAGTTCGCGTAAAGTTTCGTTACTTATTTGCACAGCAATGGCGACGGCTTAAATAGTAGTGCGCACAAGACAGGTATTATAGCATTAATTGTGCTTTAAGGACTCGTGCCCTGAATTGAACACATGTTTGGAAAGGGAGTCCGTTTCGGGGCAGTACTGCCTTCTATTGGACACGCAAAAATACCAAAATATTGGACGGAAATACGCGACCCGGCGAATTTCGTACCGCCTCAGAATCAATAATTAATGTTGTATTAACTTATTAGCTGAATTAATTTAAATTCCTTAATAAATGAACAGATGACTTAAGTTCTATAAATATATCAATATATTATACAAAAATCCAAATGGAATCTATTTTAATTACATTTAAATGAATGTAATACTTACTCTATTGAAGCGAATCGAAATAATTCGTATATCATTATTTTTATTTTTTTTGTGATTTTCTTATTGGGTAATGGGCATCAAATGAAAGATTTAATTAGTAGTAAATGATATTATTTAATTAGTCACGATTTAGTTTAACAGAAAGGTGTGTTCGTATTTACTACTAAGGGGCGCAGTTAGAACAGAAACGCTAAAGCACAAAGTCAAATATTAAGACTCTTGTATAAAACAAAGAGCTATTGTAATAAACTTAATGTTTATATGTGTGAAGGAGAAAGACTCTCAATCTGTTTGTTAAAGTGAGACAGATTTATTTTGATATATTCCAACATGCCCCCTCAAAATAAATCCTCTTTCTCCAAAAGCTTAATGTTTTCAAAAATTATACAATGCAAATTATCACACCTTCCTATGTCTGGGAGTACAATCTTTTGAACTTAATACGGCCCAACATTCGTTGCGCAGGATTAGGGAAAACCCAGAAAAACCTAATCAGACCAGTTCAAACATAATATGTATTCTAATATTTCATTAAAGGTAATGTAATAATAATATTTAATTATTATTTTCTAACTCTAAAATTATTTTGTCAAGTCGAGCTTGTTTCTCATGTCAGCAAAACGAACATTTGGTAATGATTTCGTTAATATATCAGCCAACTGGTCACCTGTGGAAAGATAAATTATTTTAATTACCTTTTTCTCGACTTGTTCCCTTGAAAAATGATATTTAATATCAATATGCTTTGATCTCTTGTGACTAGTAGGGTTATTTGCAATGTTTATACACCCATTATTATCCTCATAAATGGGAATGGGGCTGGATATTTCTACATTTATGCTGGTAACTAACGATTTTAACCACAGAGCTTCTCTCACAGCTTCATATAAAGCCATATACTCTGCTTCTGTGGATGATGCCGCCACTGTTAGTTGCCTCTTTGTTTGCCAGCATATTGTGCATTGTTCAAATAATTTAAACAAATAACCTGTTGTACTTTTTCGGTCCACTTCATTACTTCCCCAGTCAGAATCAACAAAGCCACACAATATATTATTGTAATTGCGTCTAGTGTAGGTTAACTTTAAACTCATTGGTCCTTTTAAATATCATAATAACCTTTTCAAGTATGACCAAACTGTTTGGTTCCCTTTGTTCACAAATCTACTTAAGAGGTTAACAGAAAAACTTAAATCGGGTCGAGTGCATATCATTATATAGATTAAACAACCTAAAAGGTTCTTACAAGGAGCCTTTGTTGTTTCACATAAATTCAACGCGTTATAATCTACTTTACTTTCCAAAGGAGTGCTAACAGTTTTACAGTCACTCATATTAAACTTTTCTAGAACTGTTTTTATATACAACTCTTGGTCCAATGTAATTTTATTTTGATACCTCTCAACTCTTATCCCCAAGAAACATTTTATTTCATTTAAGTCTACCATTTTAAACTCGTTCATCAAATATCTTTTAAAATTATTCATGGTATTTATATTTGCTGTTGAGATTACAAGGTCATCAACGTAGAGTACAACATATATGTTTTTCAGAATATTACCTGCATCAAAAATATAAACGCATCGATCAGCTGATGAGTATCGAAAACCTTTTTTAATTAAAGCTTGTTCAAACATTTGAAACCAACAACGTGCAGATTGTTTCAAACCATACAAGGCTTTATTTAATTTACAAACTTTATTATTACTATTATTATTATTTGGGATTCCTTCAGGAATTTTCATAAATATTTCTTCCTCTAATTTTCCATTTAGAAATGCTGTTTTCACGTCCATATGATGGACAAGTAAATTAAATTGATTCGCAAATGCTAATATGAATCTGAAACTTGATATTCTTGCAACTGGTGCAAAAGTTTCGTTATAGTCAATCAAGTATTCCTGACTAAAACCACGAGCCACTAAACGAGCTTTATATTTAAGGGGTTTTCCAAACTCATCATTTTTAATAGTGAACACCCATTTGCAGTCTACAATATTTCTGTCTATAGGTTTAGGGACAAGTGTCCAAGTATTATTTTCAGTTAATGACTGAATTTCCTCTGCAATAGCCGTTAACCATAAGTTCTTATCACTTCTAGACTCGATTTCGTTGTATGATGTAGGTATTTTGCATATTAAAGAATAAGCATATAATAAATAGTTAACAGACTTATCATATTCGTTTTCGTTATATGATATGCAGGGCAAGTTTTTAATCCTTTCACTTCTTCTTAGATCATGTGAAGTCAATTCATTTTGAGATGAAGTCATTGTATTTTGAAATGAAGAGCTATCTGTTTCACTTACAGATTTATTAGGTGGTGGACCTAATGACACAGGTATTTTGCCAATTTGTTTACTGTTATCTGATTTAGACTTATCAGATTTACACATCCTTTTTACGGAGTGTTGATCAGAGCTATTGGAATTTTCTATTACAATTCCTTCAGACTTTGAAGGTCTGCTCGCCAAGAAATTGATCTCATCAATTATTACATCTCTGACCCTTACAAACTTTTCATCTACCACATCCCACACCTTATAGCAATTTGGTTCGTAACCAATTAAAATACCTTTTAAGGACTTTTCGTCAAATTTAGTTTTCCTGGTTTTATTTAAATAATAAACCGTTGAACCGAAAACTTTTAAGTATTTAAGTTGTGGTTTTTTATTATGCCACAATTCAAATGGTGTGTTAAATGATTTCAGTGCTTTTGTGGGGCTGATATTTATTAAGTATGTAGCAGTTAGCACAGCCTCACCCCAGAACGTTTTGTCTAATTTAGCGCCAGATACCATGGCACGACTTCGCTCTGTTATTGTTCTTATCATTCGTTCAGCAATCCCGTTTAACGCAGGGGTATGCGGCACTGTCAAATGGTAGCTTATACCTTTCCGCACGCAAAACTCTTTCATTTCATTCGATAAATATTCACCACCATTGTCACAATACAAATTGACTATTCTCAAATTGAAATGAACTTCACATTTAGCAACGTAATCTTGAAACACAGAAAAAACATCTGATTTATGGGCTATTAGGTAAGTAGCACAGTAGTGGGTGCACTCATCAACAAAAAGGACAAAGTAGTTTTTGCCGTCAATACTTGAAGGAGTGATGGGACCACACACATCTGTATGCACATTAAAAAGGGGTCGTTTTGTAATAATTTTAGACTTTATTTTATTAAATGGTAAACATGCTTGTTTTCCATTTATGCAAGCTTCACATAGATTGTCACTTGGAGTAACATTATTTAATTTTTCGATGTCAGAAAACATTTGCTTGCCTTTTATTTGCATAAATTTAGATTTGCCAATGTGACCCAATCTTTGATGCCACAATTCGTAATTATTATTTACAGATCTGTATGATGAATTATTCAAAATTAAGGCATGTATATCGCACACAAAATTAATTGCGATTAAATTGTTCAAAGACTTACCACATGATACGATTTTACCTTCGTTGTATATTTTCACACCGCCGTCTTTGTCAAAAACGACAGTCATGCCAGCATCTTGCATCTTCTTAACAGACAGTAAATTGTAAGGAATTTCTGAACAGAAAAGAACATCTTGTAGCATTCCTTTTATGCCCATATTGCTGATTACTTGAAGATTTCCTTTCTTTGTTGCACTTATGAATGTTCCATATTTCGCAACAGAAATGTTTATAGGTTTTTCTAATGTCATGAAGTTTTGTGCCAGCTCCTCTCTATTGATAATGTGATCTGAGGCACCTGAGTCCAAAATGAACGTAATGCTATTTTCGTTTTTACATTCCTTTTCGAAGTCGCCTGCCATAAAAGCAAATCCCGAGATGTTAGGATTTTCAGAATCAGTGTTTATGGTCTGAATTGTTTTATTATTTTCAGGACGTTGGTTTTTCTTATAGAAGCAATTCTTTTGTAAATGACCCTTTCTTCCGCAGAAATGACATTTTATGATTTTCATTTTATTATTTTTCGTTTTAAATGACGATTTATAAAATTGTCCACGTTTCACATTTCTTTTTATATTAAAATTTCCATTATAAAATTTGGATGTTGCAGGTTGAGATTTAATTGTTTCGGCCTGAAGCACTTTCAAGCTTGTATCTCTTCTTTCATTTACCAATTTTATTTCATGATCTAAAAGTCTTGTTTTGACAAATGTTAAAGTCAAGTTATCTTCCGCTAAGGTTTCAATAGCTGTGATGACACCATCATAGCAGATGGGAAGGGTCATAAATAAATGTGTTATTTTATCTGCTTCTTCCAATTTTGCACCCGCAGCCAGTAATTCGATAATTAAGTCATCGAATTGTTGGAAATGCTTTATAAGCGGGTTATCACTCTCCAGCTTCAAATTTAATAAACGTTTTCGCAAAGCCAGCTGCGTCGCGATGCTTTTTCTTTCGTAGATAGAATCCAACTTCTTAAAGATTTCCTTTGCAGTAATTTCTTCGCTAGTTAATCCTAACAAAGAATCTGACAAATATTCAATAATTGTGTTCTTTGCAATTTTCTGCCTTTGGAGCCACTGATTATCAGGTTCCGCGGGAGGTTCTTCGTCAATTACATTTAACACTTAAAGTTCATTTAACAAATTCCTTATTCTAAGTTTCCACACACTGTATTTGTCCCCGTCAAACGGTTTAATATTTCGCTTTAATTTTGTACTGTCCATTTTATTTATATCACAAATTTACTTAGATTATTTTATATTATACGATTATTAAAGGTATTATTATATTAGTCCGTTTTTTATTTTATTATTTTTTTTTTTTTTATATTAAAATTTATTTCACTTATATTTTATTATAATATAATAAAGTTTTATTTCATATTTCACTCGAAAGTTTTATTTCACTGGGAAGTTTTAATTTCACTGGGCCCATAACCTATTGGGTAATGGGCATCAAATGAAAGATTTAATTAGTAGTAAATGATATTATTTAATTAGTCACGATTTAGTTTAACAGAAAGGTGTGTTCGTATTTACTACTAAGGGGCGCAGTTAGAACAGAAACGCTAAAGCACAAAGTCAAATATTAAGACTCTTGTATAAAACAAAGAGCTATTGTAATAAACTTAATGTTTATATGTGTGAAGGAGAAAGACTCTCAATCTGTTTGTTAAAGTGAGACAGATTTATTTTGATATATTCCAACATTTCTTACTCTAGGTAAGTAGTAATATGAGGCATAGGTACTGCTTTTGGCAGGGGTTTAAGGTTGCGTGTCTCAACGATCCCTGACCCATAGACAGCGCGAGGAAACACTGTGGTTTTCTTATATATGAGATCACGATCACCACGGGGAGATCGGTGGGGGTTTGGTTTCAGATTTTCCAACGCAAATAAAGGCTGCACAGCCTGTCTGGCGGCAGTAATCACCCCCTTCGTAAAATAACAGCACGTGTGCTGTTGTGTTTCGGTGAGTGAGTATAGGATGTCAGAACTCATTGCCATATCCCTTTCCTAATCACTTTATCCTTAATCCAGCTATGGTCCGCAGCGCATTTGGAGTTACTTGTATTATAGACCCTCAGCCGGTCTGCAGCTGCTGACCATAACATAAAAACACTTTCCAATACGCGAGGAAACTTCTCGAGGCCCAGACAAACAAAAAAAGATTCATCGAAATCAGTAGACGACATGTCAACAAAAAAAAAAAACGTTCTATGCGAAATATATAAGAATTTTATTCACATTTTTTATCGTGAATACTTCAGATGTATTATTACTTATTCTGCTATTCGGGGCGGAGAGAAATTAAAAAAATATCAAAGATCACAAAAATCCGTCCAGTCGTTTTCCTAAATGATGTAACAAACACAACTTTCTTGTATTCTTTTATATATAAAAATGAATCCCTATTTCTCCTGGTCACGGCTCACGCGTGAACGGGTAGACCGATTTTAATTCGGTTTTCGCTAATGGAAAGAGGGATAAACGGGGAATGTTTTAGGGTATAAAAAATTGCACGCCGGGCGAAGCCGGGGGCGGGTCGCTAGTATATTATAAAGATTGTATATTGTTGTCCACTACACTGTTATACTTTTAAATGTATTTAAAGAATGGCGGATGTCCGTGAGGCTAAGATAAGTCGACAACGGAAGACCAGCACTGTATGGCCTGTAACACGCACAGCAAATGCTGAGTTGGGTGCCCGTTTGAGGCGGAGCGCTTATGCATGCACTGGCAAATATAGTATTTTCTTTTCTGTTAAACTTGTATTGTGTACATAATGTGTCCATTTCAATAAAACTATGTTTATTTTTTTTCAATTCATTGAATTCTTCGTAAAAATAAAATTCCCCATATGAAATTCCTCGTAAAAATGCAACACTACCAGCCGTACTTAAATATGTAAAGAAAGTATGTACGTTTCTTAATTTTAAATTCTATCAATAAACAAAACAGTCCATGGAGTATAAGTACTCCATAGAAGTATTATAACAATGACAGCCAACGATTTTTGTGGAATTAATTTATGTTTGGGAGTCTACAGAACTAATTGTCATGAATTGTTTAAATACTATT
The DNA here is from genome assembly GCA_910589475.2 of Bembecia ichneumoniformis. Classification (NCBI taxonomy): domain Eukaryota; kingdom Metazoa; phylum Arthropoda; class Insecta; order Lepidoptera; family Sesiidae; genus Bembecia; species Bembecia ichneumoniformis. Next base: position 3,625,635 of record OU342531.1, read on the forward strand.
TTTTATTTACCATAAAATTATAGAAAGGAAATTAATAAATAATAAAATTGAATAATAACTTTCAGGTAAATTACTTAATTGTTTTCTTTTAAAGAGAGCAACACACCTATTTATTTAAAATGACAATTTATATTACAATTCACGTTATTTAAATTGTTTTGTAGAAATAAAAACAAAATTGTGTTGCTCTGAAAAGAGAAACATTTTATTATTAACTAAATTGATTTTACATTTTCTACTCTAAAATGTTACCTGAAAAGAGAAACAACATTTAAGCTATTGTTTCTAAACTTTACAAATACTTAACACTAAATTTTACAATTATTTTTTAAATTTAACTTTATTTCAACGACTCGTATAACATTTATTTGTACTTTTTTATTCCCGTTGTAGGAAGTCACTTTTAATATTACAAACAGTTACCTAGATAACTTAGTAAAAGAAAAAACGCAAATTATATGAAGTGAAACCAACTTTATTTACATATGCATTATACATATTGTTTTCTTTTTTTGTATAATTCTTGTTGAAAAATCTTCTGTCAAACCCAGTAAAAAGTAATCTAGAAATTTAAGTATTGTTTTTAATGTGCATTAATGCTACTAAATAAATAAATAAATTGATTTTTTATGGAAAGGTCGGGCGACTAATAGGCGAATGTTTTCTCTTCTCAAGTCTCATGTTCTCAAGTCACCTATACACACAAGCAAGTGCAAACAAAGAATGTTAGAGCGCTGTTTACCTCGATAAAATAAAGGATAAGGAAGAGTTAAGGAAATAAGATTTATAACGAGCTGATATACTTTCTTTAGATCAACAGTTGTTGACATAAAAATTCATCCGCCCTTTTTATAAATACATTACTAACTATGCTTTGAGGCTTCTTCCGCTTTGGCAATGGACCCTGATTTGGACATTGGATGTGAAAACAACTTGGAGAAGTAGCGGCTATTTTCTTCTTACAGTGCCATCTCCTACTCGATCAAGATCCTCACTTCACTTCACTTCTTTTAAAGATGGCGATTGGGCTCATCTTGTAGATGGCCATTGTCCGCCAATGTCAAGTTAAAAGAAACTCTTCTATTGGACTCCGCCACGAGCTCCGTTTAACGGAGCCCGCTCGGAGCCCACGTCGTGTGGGCCTTCTTTGTCCCCAAAACCAATCCGGTCAGTCGAGCAAAGGTCGGTGAGGAAAAAAGCACCGACCCCTGCAACCGCCCGGATTGCCAAGGGTGAGCCCCCCCACCACGACAAGGTCCTGGCCCACCTAGGGGGGGATCAAGATCCTCACGAACACTATAGTATTTTCACTGTATTATGATATGCGTGACAGTTCGTAACTGACAATTTTAGTGATGCAACCTAACGACATTGTTTGAAAATATCGAATCAGTTTGCAATGCAAATGGAATCATTAGTCAAAAAAATTATTAGTCAGCTTTAGTTTTATTATCAAAATACGATGTTTTTATAAATATATAGAATAGAAAAAATATTGTAACATATAAGTGAATATCCCTAGTGTCAATCCCTATTGACACAAGTTCCGTTCCACGCGTTTGACACTTTTAAAATATATGGCCTATTATAATAACAAAATAATTATAAAAGTGATAATTCCTTTTGTGTTTATCGAATAGATATTTTTTTCATACATTTGTTTGTTTAATTGTTATTTTTTTTAGTTGAAAACAGCATGCGTGACATGAAAAAGTGAGAACTGCTATAACGAAGGTTTTTAAGCCAAGATGTGTTACGTCTGCCTGGTCTAGGACCTCCTTGTATTTTACCCTATATGTGTCTTTAAAATATTGTATCTATTGTGTTGCATAGGAGACGCCATGCTGAACGGATTCATGGTTCAAAGAGATAATAATAATTGAGAGGAAATAGTGAATACGCTATACCTATGATGTGAGTTGGGCCTTTTAGTGAAATTGGGGAGGGTTAAGTCCTGCAATATGCAGCTGACTGCTAATATTAATGACTCGAGTAAGTTCTCGATTTCAAATATATTTTTTTATAACACAAGGCGGCAGGTAAATTGAGCTCCATTTTAAGGTCACTTACCTTAAAATGGTCGCTACTGTCGACTAGGGACATCTGTAACACCAAGAGGTGACCCTGCAGAATTTTGACAAAGGTACTTAGCGAAAGGTACATTGACAGCTAGGGAGTTAATTCCACAATGCTTGCGGCTCCAGGTTAAAGTGCCGAACCGTTCACAGCGGCTCCTTCTCCAAGTAATGAGGATGAACTCCTCATCTATAATGTACAGTGTAGTGATTAAAACTCGAAGTTGTCTTTAATTTCAACAACTCATCAGAACATTCCCCATCTAAAAGGATTCCTCTTCTAAAAGGTACTGGCGTAACGCTGTGTGAGTATTGGTTTTTTGAAATACGAGCACCCTATTCCCTGAAAGAGTTAGGTACGTAAACTAAAAAGTTACGTATTTTTATATAATGTACTAAATAAAAATACAATAAGAAATTTATCATTTTTATAAGCAAACAAACACAGCAAATGGCTTACAAACATAATATAATTTGGCGACGGCACTCACTGACGTCCCACGCATTCAGAATGGCTTTGCCAAATTCTAAAATGGTTTAACTATATCTGTGATAAATTATATTGCAACTGAATGTTTCTCTTTTATTTAATATCGTAATTTATAAGTTTTAACGATGTTTTAAATTCAATTGAGATAATAATTGCAAAGAATTATTGAGTATAAAAAAGAAGAATAATAAGAAAATTGTTTCTTTATTTAACACGGCTAATGTATGGCTGGTATCTAACACGATTTATAAGGTTTCTTTGAATGAGCTCGTGTGAGTTCAATAGATTTATCAGTTTCATTAGATTCACCCATTCTGACAGAAAGAAAAACAAATGAAAAATAGCTGGTAACATATATTTAATACTTCTATATTGCTAGTAGGGTGCACCGACCCCCCCTAGGTGGGCCATGACCTTGTCGTGGTGGGGGGGCTTACCCTTGGCAATCCGGGCGGTTGCAGGGGTCGGTGGGGTCACCGGCCTTTGCTCGACCGATCGGATTGGTTTTGGGGACAAAGAAGGCCCACACCGAGGTGGGCTCCGAGCGAGCTCCGCTCAGCGGAGCTCGTGGCGGAGCTGCAATTTGGAGGCTCCAACCTTCCGTTGGGGCTTCACCGGTCATCGCTCGCGCGGGCCGAGAATCCGTACTCGGCCCGCGCGATTGGTGGCCGGTGAGAGAGAGGGCACCCCGGTCCTTGTTCGTCAGACCGAGGAATGGGACTCGGTACTGCGGATGAGGATCAGCGGGTGAGTCGCAGCGAGTGCATTCTCTTGGACGGCTCTGGCACTCAGTGGTAGTCGGGCAACTTACGCGAAGACGGAGCTCATGCGACTGGGAAGGACCAACTGGCATAGTACCTGCAATCGTGGCATGTGGGGGGTGTGGAACACCCGGTGACCGGGCACCGGCTTAGTACTACCCTCCGCAGTCGTCCGGAAGAGTGAAGACCCGGCCTTGCCACCCGGCTTAGTAGCTCTTCCGCGACGACAACACGAGGTGGAGCCCGTCTCGGGCTGCCGCGATTGTTGGGGAAATGTCAGGGGGACACCCCTATGGGCCGCCCACCCATAATGTCGTATGAGATGAGCGGCCACACGAGCGGGGGTCGTCCGGGGGATGAAGGTGGAAGCGGCCTCCGACTCCGCGGATGGTTGTGCCGCGGAGAAGAGGTAAGGGGTTGATTCGGTTACGAATCCCCTCGCTGACTGCTCGCTGCGACTGATGAGAGGAACTTGGGCGGCTGTAGCCGTTTCGTTCGGGGGCGGCGGACGCGGGGAGGTCCGCCGCCCGCACAACACCGGGCAGTGTAGGTGTGGTGGCCTGCAGATGTTCCAGCGGGCCACCACAGGAGGAGTTTTTTACACGGCTTGCCGTGTAAAAACAGGGGCGGGTCCGCAAGGACATGGCGGTGCGTGGGGCCCGGGGATAGGGCCTGGCTGTGACTCCGGGTCCCAATATCGCTGCCGATGGTGGAACATAGAGGCGGTTTTAGTGGAGTAGGACCGGCGGGGCGATTCGTTCCGTCGGGTGAGTCCCACACACCCCCTCGTCGATCGTCCCCGTCGACGAGGGATAGTGCGTAAATGCATTTCCCCTCCTTAAAAAAAAAAAAAAAAAAAAAAAGGGTGCACCGAACTGATGCCGACCGAACGGTGCAGACATATATGTATATGTTTGTCTCCCTCATGAAGACTTCGAACGTTGTGCGCATGTCCGAGAACTACATTATAAACATCTTATTGGCTGGGCTTCTCTCACTACTCCCAGTACTGTCGCAACGCATGCGCATAACTCGTCAAGTATCAACGAGTGAGAGAAAATATGTAGTTCCGTTTCGGCAACGCTGCAACTTACGGGGACTAGCAATATAGGAGTATTAAATATATGGCTGGTAACAACATTTTACTGATTCTTTTTTTCTTTTTTTGAAATGTAAACTTTATAATGTCAACAAAACTAGCCAGATACAAATAGTACATTTTAAACGGTTTACACAAATGTAAGAATTATAAACGAGGATAATTAGATAATCCGCACTGTTGCTACTGTAATAATAAAAATCAAAATTTATAGTTTCAATGCAAAAAATGTTGAAATTAAAAACACCGTACCAGCGAATTCAGGGTAATTAGGTGCAGCAGCGGAATGAAACGTCAGAATGATATAATATTAAATTAATGTAAGTCTACTCACGTAGTTCAAATAATTAAAACACGATATAGAAAAAGTAACAGTAGATCTATGCCAATTGGAATACATTTTTTAAAAATGTAAAGGTCTGAAAGCAGGCTGACGGTCAATCTGATGGTAGCTGGCCACCGTCGCATATTTAGTAGATTCGAGCATAGGGGGTTAGGGAAATGGGCTCTGGCAACCCTTACTCAGTCACCGAAACACAACTAGCACACAAGCCGCTTATACAAATAATAAAATCGTAAAAGATTTTATTATTTAAAAAACAATTTGTATATATTAAAAATAAAAAACGATTTGTATGTTACAGAGGTAAAAAAAATAGTTTTTTAGAATTTTTGTCTGTTTGTCTGTTTTTTATTATTATTTTTAAAGATTGGTTTACTCTTGGCCAGCATCTATCCGTGTAGGAAAAATAAGGCCGACGATGGAGCGAGCTCACCCAGAAGATGCCTATTCACTCGAACCTTAAAAAGATTTGGGTTGTATGAGCTCGGAAATACAGACACCGGTAGGGACTTCCAATCCTTAGCAGTGCGTATGTGCACGCTAATCTCGGAAACGGCTTAACCGATTTGAATGCGGTTTTCACTTATGTATTGTAGCAAGCTTCCCGTAACATTCAGTGTTTACAAACAAAAAAGTTACGTGCTATACGGAATACCACGCGTACAAAATTGCGGGCTCACCTAGTAAATAAATAAAAAATCAGAGAAACGACTAACAGAGAACAATTATTGTCGACTTAACATCCTACACGAAGATGGTTTCATTTAACCAAGGTATCTTTTTACTTAATATTTTTTTCTTTTTTTCACATGGCATTTACGGGGCGAAAATAAAATAAATAAATTCTAGCACACTCAAACTCGAAATATCACTCAAGTTTTATAATCAACATACGAGCCTACTTAAAGCTTTAATAAGCCTATTTCATATATTTTTCCTATGAAATATGTTTCGTTACGTATCATATTAGTTTTTTTTTGTACTGTTCTGCTACACTGGTGCCAGCGACTTTATCCGCGTTGAAAAAATGAAATATATAACGCCTGACACAATAATATGTCGACGAGCCCGTTGAATGAGTGGTTAGGTTGCTTGCCTTAACGCTCTGTTCTAGCGTTCCCGGGTTCGATTCCCGGCCGGGTCAACTTTGAAAAATAGACTTTTCAAATTTGGTTCTGGACTGGATCTGGAAAGTAGTGGCAGGGCACAAGAAAAGAAAAGTTTGTTTAAGAAAACAATAAGTGATACGTATAATAAAGAGTAGAGCAAGTCTTAAAGTAATAAATGCACAAATAAAAAGAACTATTTCTTTTAAAAACCAGTGTGTCAGGCTTTTATGGCAAAATGTCCGGCTAAATATGAGTCTGTGTCCGGATTTTCGATTTTGAGGCCTGGCAACCCTACACACAATACACAATTGTACACACACACACAAATCTCTTTTTCCTTTTAATAATTTTACTGTTTAAATTTAAGTTGCATTTCTGTCCATTATTAAATTTTGGTTTTTGCGATTCAAGCTATGCTTAGTGTAAAGGTCACCGAATAATTATATCTGTAAACGTTAATGAATAAATAATAAATAAATAAATAAATGTATGACCAGAAAAAGATAAGATAATGGACTGTGTTATCCCTACTAACTTAGCGAAACACAACAATATGTGAGATGTGGTGGTCTATTAATTATAGTGTTCTCCCATGGTTACTGCTGCTGCAATATGCAGAACTCAGTATTTATTTATTTATTTATATATGAGGTACACAAAACAGGATGCTGTCGTTAAAGATTAATCGTTAAATAATTCTTGTTAAAAGAATTATTCATTGACATATAAGTACTAGACAGCAACCCAAAACATGTGCACACAGCATGTCCAAATTAAACAGTGTTATAGCACGTTATAGCTAGAATAACAGAAGAGAGATGCGCTTTCATCCAAAGACAAGATTAGCTGTATTTTATAAGATGAAAGCACGTCTCTACAAGGCTTCAAGTCTCTACAAGTATATCCTGTCAACATTACATCTAATTAGTCTTTATAAACGTTACAATAATAAATTAGTTTAAATAATATTTAGATCTACTTTAAAACTACCACAGATTGAGATGGTAGATGAACGCATGAGTACCGCGAAGCACTACCAATAGTATATCTGTATATATAATCAGCCTGTGTATCTCTACTGTTTGATATAAGCCTTTCCCAAGGCTCGTCACCACACACAGTCCTCTGCCCGTTCCGGGACAGATTAAGAACGTAATTCCCCACCGCCACCGTGTAATAACACGTCTTAAAAGGCGTGTCCCATATAAGGTATGTTCTTTTATGGAACACGGAGTTACTTGTTCTATAAGTAATATACGTGTAAATACAAATAAATTTACAAATATAATAAATGCGAAAGTGTTTTACAATAATATGCTGTACTTAATTTTGATGCAACTTCACAGAAATATAGATACACTGACGAAGTAGTGAGCAAATGTTATGTGTAAAAGCTAGTAATGTTATGTATGGTAAAGGACCTTATAAGAAGTGTGCGTACAGAACTATATCTACGAGTATACATATAATAAAATCGTAAAAAAAAATAAAAAAAAAAAAAAAAATTGTACAATTTTACATGTTGTACAAATGTAATCGAGGTAAAAATAAAATAATTTTAAAATTTTGGCCTCTTTGTCTGTGCGTTCGTGCACGCTAATCTCTGAAACGGCTTGACCGATTTGAATGCAGTTTTCACTGATGTATTGCAGCAAGCTTCCCTTAAATTTTGTGTTTATTCATTCCAATCGGTTTACAAACAAAAAAGTTACACGCTATCCCGAATGCCACGCGTACGAAGTTGGGGGCTCAGCTGGTTGATCTAACAAAATGAATCCCAGCAGCATAAATATAAATTTATTAGGCACAATGTGGCAAAAAAGTGATAAAAGTAAAAATCAGGTAAACAGATTTCAATGTGTTATTGGCTCTGAAGTGTTTAAAAGAATATTTAAAAAAAGTATATTAAATACCCAAAAGCTTCAAAATAAAGTAATAATTTCATTTTATATTTTAATAAAATGCATTTTTTTTTATTTCTATGCGAAATTGTAAAAAGAAATTACGATTTACCTGTATATTCCATTTATTATATAATAATATCATTTAAGCTTTTAGCTTTAATGATCATCTTTTTAACGAAACCCCTTTCATTGTCGAAATTGCCGTGGGTACATTTCCGTTAGAATTAAGTGACCTAATTGGGTTAGCACCCACACTTTCCCATCCATTTCAATGCAATGTTACGTCAAATACTATCTTAAAGGCGTTAAATTTTAAGTTGAATTTCGCTTGTAGCAATCCGTTCTAAGGAATGAAGTTTTCACCTCTGCAAAGCCAATTTATTGTACCTCTAAGTTGCAAGACAACTAATGGAGACGTCTTCGTGGATGCTAATCCAATAATGGAAGGCAGTCTTGTATCACACAGTAATGAAGAGACTCTTGTAAATTTTGTAAGAAATTGCGTTAATTGATTTTCGATGAAGACTGGTTTCAAGACATTAGGCAATTACATGTCAAGTTTTTTTAAAAAAGTAAATGTTGATAAAAGATGAATATTAAATAAATACATTGTTATTTTAGTGGTAATTAAAATTGGCATAATTACCCATTATAGAAGTCCAGCCGTTAAATAACTGTAAGTTTATTTTCGTGTTTGGGGGATGCCAAAATTCCTATGCTTTGCTTGTGTTAACAGGTGATGGTAGCCACCCTAAAACCAAGGAACCATCAGTTTACTTTCCGAAAAAAAAAAAACTTGCGGGATAAACACCTAGCTACCGACAGATTTCAATCCTGGTGGAACCTCTGAATCTATTCAAGAGAAGGAATTTTAAAAATGAAAAGAAAAACATCGGGAGGAAATCTCTTTGTCCTGAAAGACTAGTAATGTTCGAAGACATTTGAAGTCCTGTTATTCTACATTGAGCTACCGTGGTGGTCCACACCTCCTTACATTGAAAAGGGACCTGTACTAAGCAGTACGTTAAATGTGGATATAATAATATATAAACTCATTTTGTATTCAGACCAATTAGTAGTGATACAGCACCTTTGCTGAGGCCCTCGCTTTTCGCCTGGTGCAGGTGCTCTCGGGGTATGGTTGCTTCGGGTATTAGCTTTACTAGATGCGGGCCTAGATAGGACCTGCGCACGTCGTTGTTAACCATGTGTGCCTGCACAAGGTCCTCCCCCGTCTAGGGATTGCTCAGGTGCCCCCGGGCAATCCCCTACTGGTGCTAACCAGGCCTTTAGGCTAGGATGCCCTGAGGTGGATCGGAGTTGTTGCCTCGGCAGAACCCGATTCACTTCGCAAAAGGGCAAGGGGACTCTGAGGAGTTTTAGTGTGTATTCCCATTGCCGCCATGATCAGGTGCTGGGCGACGCCCACATACCCCTATCGCCCGCCAAGCGGTAGGGAATCTGTAAGCGGATTACTCCTCGCAAAAAAAGTGCGAGCCTAGAAATGTCAGCATTGTGGCTGCGCGGTTGACACTGCGCAGCATACTTTAGATGACATCTTTGCCAACGACGACAGATAGAGCGCTGCGGTGCCGCTCTATCTGTCGTCGTTGGCAAAGATCTCTCGCGGCCACCAGTCATGAAAACGATGGTCGGCAAGGATCTTGCGTGGCAACCGATGCTCACGTTTTAAGAGCACGTTATGTCGCGCAAGGAAGCGGCGGAGAGGCAGCGAGAAGAGGCCCTCTCCCAGTCAATCAGCCGGAAGAGGCTCGAGCACAAGCGCAGAACCTGAGCGGTAGTCTCCTCTAAGATTACCGTCCAGGTCCTGGTTCAGAGTTCTGGTCTCGTCGTGGCCGGGGTACCTCGACTTTCGGTACTCCGTGGTTCCGACAGAAAGCGTAATCCCTTCCCGCGCTGGACAGCCGTGGCAGGTCACGGGTGTCATGTCACAACACCGTCAACTACAGGCGCGTTAGAAAGCCGTTGGGTTTTAGCTGGTAGGAGTTCGTTTAGGCTGCCTTATAAAAATTAGGTAGAGCGTAAGGCGACTTTGGTGGGTCGTCTTACGCTCCTTAAATGAGGCCATCTGGAAATATAAGTAATCGTGATATTTTATCGTTGCCTGAGAAATCCCAGTATCTATTGCCCATATTCATGGTCCACAGGACACTTGCATCCCCCACGTGCAGAATCGCTTTAAAGACGATGTCAGCTTCTTACATTAAGTGTGAGGTCAGATGTCAAACTTTACCATATAGAAGCAAGTATAAAATATCAGTTAACGAATGAATAGAAAGTCTAACAATAGTTGAATAGGCAGAAGAGGATAATTGAAAAACGGAATCGTTCTGGCGAGCGCTGATCGCGAGAAATTCTTGCCCTTTTGCATTTTTAACTGGCAGCACTGTGTGCGCTCGGTCGTAATGTGTACCTAATGTGCAAAAATTTTAATTTGCACAAAAGCGTAATTCACAAAAGCGTAAAATTTAACTTGACTCAATTGTATTTTAAATCTCAAGTATTTAAGTGATAATTAAGTCAAAGAGAATTATAATTCAATTGACCACAAAATTGGAATTATGGATATATTTTAACAATTAGTATTTCGTATTATATTGTTAAAAAGGCCCCTCTCTTTTTTTTATGTTAAGATCGGCAGACAGGCTGACGGTCCACTTGATGGTAGGTGGCTACCGTCGCCTAAAACACCAGCAACGCCGAAACTGCTGCAAGTACGCTGCCGACTACAGTAGGATTAAGGATAAGGGATTAGAAGGGGATAGGGAAATGGGCTCTGGCATCCCTCACTCACACACCGAAACACAACAGCACACGTGCTGTTATTTCACGGTGGTCTTCTGTAAGGGGGTGGTTACTGCTGCCAGACGAGCTGCCCAAAATGACTGCGAAACGCAGTGTGCCCTGCCACTACTTTCCACATCCAGACCAGAGCCAAATTTGAAAAGTTAATTTTTCAAAGTTGACCCTGCCGGGAATTGAACCCGGGAACCCTATATCAGAGCGTTTAGGAAAGCACCCTAACCACTCATGTCCAAAAGGCTCTCTCCAAGAAACATGAAGAAGAGTTCCTCGTGTAGAGGCAGCGTAGCTCTAGTGGAAGCAATTGAAAAACTGATTATACAACAATTTAGATGCTTGCTATCTTGCCATTTAATTGAAAAATACCTACAATTATTACATGTAACCTACGTCTTGATTCTGATAAAACATCTCTACAAATAGAAATATTCTGCTTGCAATACTTACAAACTAATTTACACGTTATAGGATTTATTTTATGATTATCAATTCGCTGAGCCTTAAAGAATAAAAGCTAATGTCCTCAGTTTCAATATTCCCAAGGAAATTCTTTCTATCACATTTTCACCTCAACGAATTTCAATAGAATAGAACGGCAACCTCTCTATTATACTTTTTAACACAATTTTTATTCTATTTCCTTCGATTCATTCGAATGAGGAGAACTATTGGACTTGATATTACCCATGTAGACTTAATGCATTGGGTGCATTTACCTGGAATAGTTTCAACCGTAATGCAATTCAGATATTATTAGAACTGAGACGTCCATTTTATTCGATCATGATTTTAAGCAAATTGAATTTGTAAGTAAGTTAATTTTAAAAATTTTGTTGTCAAATTTACTCATAGATTATTTAAAATTATGATAAAGTGTCATTTGATGGTAGGCTACCATCGCCCAGAAAGTGTAGGCAGAATTCAGATTAACTAATAAATGGGACGCCATTCACCGGTTACTAGACGGGCCCATAGCTTATAGGTCTGAACGACACTCACCCGTAGTTACTCTTCTGGCAATATTTATTATGGCAATAATATTCATTAAAATATTATTTTTGACATATACTTACTTTTATACTACAACTACTTTTCTATTGTTAGACATACATACAAGGGGCACACTGAAATGATCGGGAATAGAATATTTCGGATTGAGTTACAATAAAACCTTTTTGTAGAATTTGAATACTGGCCTCTTAGAATCTTAATGACATTCAAACAATTAAATTTTTTTATTAAAAACAAAAACTATGTTGGTTTAAAGTTGACACGTCGTTAACAGAAATGGAGCTCACGCGTGAACATTTCGCCGTGCCATAATTTATCACAATTTTCGTCGCGGCTTATCTCAAGATAAATGTCTCAGCGAACTTGTTCCGATTTATGATGTTGAAGCACCGAGTCAAACGACAATATACCGCTGGTATGCCGTGTTCCGACGCGGTCGTGTGTCGCTCAGCACTGTTTCTTCTGCAGGTCGACCGAGAACAGCAGTCACGCCTGAAAACATCGCAGCTGTGCGAACTATTATATTAGATGACCGTCATGTGACATACGAGCAGATTCGGGCTGTTATCAGTATCGGAATGACTGTAATTCAGTCGATATTACATAATGAGCTGTGTGTAAGAAAGCTAGTTTCCCGCTGGGTTCCCCACAATTTGTCCGAAGAGCAAAAGGCGGCTCGTGTAGATTGGTGCCGGAATACTCTGCAACGCTTCAACGGAGGGAAGTCAAATGCCGTTTATAATATCGTCTCAGGTGACGAATCATGGATTTATTCATACGAACCTGAAAGAAAACATCAGTCAGCAGTTTGGGTCTTTGAAGACGAGGTCGAGCCAACGAAAGTGGTTCGCTCCCGCAGCGTGTCAAAGAAAATGGTCGCTACGTTTGTCTCGAAAAAGGGGCATGTTGCTACAATTCCTTTACAGGAACGCAGAACGGTTACCGCCGAGTGGTATATCACGGTTTGTTTGCCAGAAACGATAGCCGAACTCCGAAAAAATAACCCGAAACGTCGCATCATCTTACATCACGATAATGCGAGCTCCCATACGGCTTGGAAGACAAATGATTTTTTGAAGCAGGAAAACATCGAGCTGATGAGCCATCCTCCGTACAGTCCTGACCTGAGCCCAAACGATTTCTTTACATTTCCTAGAATGAAAGATTTATTACGCGGTCAACGGTTTGAAGACCCCGAAGCAGCTGTGGAAGCGTACAAATCAGCAATTTTGTCAACATCAACTTCAGACTGGAATTACTGTTTTAATGATTGGTTTGCACGAATGGAAAAGTGCATTAAGTTGAACGGAGAATACTTCGAAAAACAATAAAATACAATTTAGCTATACCGTGCATGTGGTTTTTCTTATTCCCGATCATTTCAGTGTGCCCCTCGTACCTATAGTTTTCTAAAACGGTCAATCAGAACTAGCGTGGATTCTGCTTAGACCCGCGTCCATCATTAGGTTATTACAACTCCATACATTGGTTGAAATATCGTATCAAAGTCTATCAAATTCATCGTAATCAAATCGAGGGTCGCTCACGCATTGAAACACTAAAAAACAAGAGCTGGTAGAACCTATACTACATATAGTATAGAGTATAATATGTTTATACAGTATGCTACAGAACTTACTTGATAAATTTTAAAAACTTTAGTATCGTCTGTATTTATTTTACTACGAAAATTATAATAATTTCTTTTTAAGCTCGTTTTTCGTGTTCTGAAAGTGCCATTTCAAAAACACCTTGGATAGTCCAGGCATATTTTAACTGCCTGAATTTAGATTTGTGTAATAATATAAAAATTAAAAATATTAAATTTAAATTAAAACAATATTTATGATTAATTTAAAATAATATTAATTATTTTAAATTAAAATAATATTAATTTAATCTTTAATTTTAGTAATAACTTAAAAAGTATTTTAAAAAAGTATTATAAGATAGCACATGATTATAGATCGTTGGATTTTAATGCTATTTTCACATAAATATAGGTATTTCTACTAGCAGAAGACTTCCATGAAATAACATGTGCTTGTCCCTTATATGCTAACAGTATCATTTATCATGGTCCATGGTACCTTATTTTTTATTGTTATCAGGAACATGCGTTATGGTCATATCTCTTATAATATCAAAGTCTATGCACTTATAGACCTCTTGGACTGTTATTTTGATTCTGTGATAAGCCACCTGTGTCATCAAAAAGTAGCCATTTGCCGTCAAGTGTAACATCAGTCTGTAAAAACCACAAATACAAAAATGCATATTATATTAATTACAAATTTGGTAAATGAAATAGTAAGAAGAAACACATATTTTCAATACTTGTCTTAATAATTAATTAAATGGCGTGTTTTTTTTTAAATATTTCAAAGAGACAGATATAAGATTTTATTGTTTTGTATGTGTGACAAGTAGTCAACTTCCGAACGCCGCAGACGGTTGCATGGACCGTTTAATATTCCGGCCCTGCTTGTCGGTAGACAGGATGGCCTACGGGCATAAAAACAATTTACTGTACGAAGCCCTGTTCTATAACGGTAGGGACTCGCCAAAGAATTTCTCTCTTGTACTTTTAAAAGTCTATTTCCATCACAAAGTCGTACCTGGGGCGAGCAAAGAAAGAATTGTGGACTCAATCCTTCTATTGTGCACATTTTAACCTTTATTAATGAGGTGCAAATTAAAGGAATTTTTGTATAAAGTGTCTAAATAAAGTCATTAAAATTTGTTCGAAAGGATTATGTTCTAAATTATTTGTCTTCTATAAAGAAAGGTCTCACATAAATAACTTGTAAATTCTGTATGTAAAGCCCTTACATTTCTTTATTATATTGCCGCTAACATTATACATATAATAAATTATGTGTACGCTAATGACGTCACGGTTACAGACAATTTACTCTGGACCTTTTAATTACGAATAATATCATGACGCCTTAACTTAAAGGGGCCGTTCAAATAATTAGGCACAAGGCACTAATTCATTGAACAACCGCCCAAAAGGGGTAATGAGGCGAAAACCATGCTGTGATCTGGCAGAATTTGTGTACAATTGGTAGATGTGCTTCCTAATAGATTTAAAAACAAAGAACTACCTACAACACACTTTAATATTCATTAAAATATTATTTTTGGCTTATGGCACGAAGGCAGCTACTGATTTCACAGAATATGACTGTCTTACGCTGATTTTTATTAGAATTTGACGATTTTTACGAGCCCGTTGGATGAGTGGTTAGGGTGCTTGCCTTAACGCTTCTAGGGTTCCCGAGTTCGAGTCCCGGCAGGATCAACTTTGAATAATCAACTTTTCAAATTTGGCTCTGGTCTGGATTTGGAAAGTAGTGGCAGGGCACATTGCGTTTTCGCAGTCTTTGGGCAGCCCGTCTGGCCCGACCAGGCTAACGGTCCACTTGATGGTAGGTGGCTACCGTCGTCTATAACACAAGCAACGCCAAAGCTGCTGCAAGTGCGTTGCCGACTACAGTAGGATTAAGGATAAGGGATTAGAAGGGGGATAGGGAAATGGGCTCTGGCATCCCTTACCTACTCACTCACCGAAACACAACAGCACATGTGCTATTATTTGAGGGTGGTCTTTTGTAAGGGGGTGGTATGTCCAAAGTAATGTCAATTAATTCCAGAAAATCTGGACTTTCTGTATCTGGAAACAGTTTCAAAAGACTTATGACAATTTCTTACAATATGTGTACCTACATATTTTTCTAATCAAATCTCGCTCCGCGTGACTTGATTGGGGCGTTTATTTCGAATGGTATGGTTCAGTGCCGTTTCAGTTGAAAAACGTGTGCATTTTTTAATTTTTTTTTTTAAATTATGGCACATAAAATATCTGTTTACGAAATACGTATATATTTCTGTACGTCAAATGTTTTCCAATGCTTTTAATAGAATCTTAAAATTAACTCATCGCCGCATAGTGTGAATTTAAATTTTTGTCTTAGTAAAAAAAAACAATTTTTTTCGACAACTCGACATGATAGGCCGCTTCTTTCCCGCTGCGCAACCGTCACTAAGACATATTTAGAATAAATGGTTTGAATTTGAATTTGTACACGTCATGTGTCAATCATTATTTGGCTTAGATAAGTACGAGTAATGGCGCATACTGACGAATAATATTAAAGTTTAAAGTACGAAAATAAAAAAAAGTTACAAATTATTGAGCAAAGTTGCTGTATGGGGAAAAATAATCGTGATGCCTTCCTTATCTTGCTACATAAAACATTATAATATCCTCTCCCCTCGCTTCGGCGTTAAACTGGTGAGCAACTATCGATGGTGACAAGTTAAATGAAACATTAAACGGGCGGAACCTCCTTGGGTCCGCTATATAATGTCTTCAAGATAGAACATAATTCTGTTACCTACATATTTGGATGAGGGTAGGAACCAATATAATGTGAGATTTTCTACAGAGAAAATGCCTTGAATTCTTTTGTCTGTAAAGTTGTTTTAACAAATTAAAGTAATTTTGTTTATAAATGTGTTAGGCAGACAGGCAGACGGTCCACTTGATGGTAGGTGGCTACCGTCGCCTATAATACAAGCAATGCCAATGCTGCTGCAAGTGCGCTGCCGACTGCAGTAGGATTAAGGATAAAGGATTAAGAGTGGATAGGGAAATGGGCTCTGACATCCCTTACTCACTCACCGAAACACAACTTTGCTCTTTGCACCGAATAAAAGTTGTGTTATAGCACTAGTCTAGCAGTGGTAAACGGGTTCCAGAGCATTATTTTATCCTATCATTATAACCGCATCAGTCAAATTAGGAATGAATTTTTTAATGTAAAAACCAAAAATTAAGAGATGCAGTAAATCTTAGGAAACATTTTAATTTTCGGAATAGTAAATTTTTATAATAAAAAATACCAATTTATACAAAAATTATGGACATGTTCTTGTTTAAGGCGAGAAATTAGCAGAAAAGCTTTTTATTTTCGTCGCCTAATTTGATTTGTTAGAGTAAAATAAAAACTTAGATAAAAATACAGAGCATAATAGACTACATTATGCTCTGTATTTAACTTAGATTAACTTAGATTTAAAAAAGTTTGAATGGGGCAGATTTATACAATAAATTATGTTTTCTGAAAAAAAAAAAAAAAATTAGTAAATTACTGCCAATAAAAAAAAATCTCGTCACAGTAATAAAAAAATTCTAAGACAACTACATTATTTTTTATGCTTATTAATTAATTTAAGTTCTGTAATAAAGTTTAAATCGGCTACTTTTATTTCTTTTTTCATATTTTACACAATATTTAAGAAAAACCTTCCAATTTTAAATCTGTTCGGTTGTCTCCGAGAAGCTACAAACATTTGTTGTGCAATATTGAATCTTAATTCATAAGTTATTAGGTTGCGCTCATTTTAGTAAAAATTGTGTTCGGTCGGATAGTCCTTGTCTACATTAAAATCAATTTCATTGTATCGAAAGAAACAAAATCGGGACGGCAAAAGTTGACAATTTTAATAACAATTCATAATTCATATTGTGAAAAATTTAAACTGTTAATACGCTCATTAAAAACAGCTTTTTATTCAATTCAGTGTTAGCTTTTAAATATCAGTTAAACTATATTATTTATACAAAAATATTTTACTTACTGAATTTAATATTTGGTTAATAAAGATGTAATTACTGACCGACTAAAAGCCTATTCCTTCCTTCACTTTGTTAAAAGCAAGTTAAGTAGAGAGAAGGCTCCGTGCTGTCAGCTCACATAATAGGCTGAAAAGGCAACATTACTACCAGATTTCATACTAAAGGAAGTGACTGGAGTTTCTGAACGCTGACTTGTTAAAACAACTCACAGAAAATTAAATAAAATTTTTTGGACCTTTAAATGAACTAGACTAGATCGACGGGCCTCTGCTTGGCTCGAATTGAATAAAGGGATTTAATAATAATATTAATACAAATATAACTCTTGTGTGTATTAATATTATTATTAAATCCCTTACAAAATGAGTATTTTGTAATTTCTTTTATGGTAAAATTATGGAAAAATATATAAGTAATTGTTTTCAAAATTCTGTTATGTTTGTTCTATATTAATAAATTAGGTAATATTATGCACATTACAAAAACGTGCTGTTGTTTTTCAGTGAGTGAGAAAGGGATGCCAGAGCCATCTCTTCCTCATCCCTTATCGTTAACGAGGGTTTTCGATACCATTTCTGCCACCAGGCGGCGCTTCGTAGGCGTCAGGTCTAAACAGCTGTCAGACAGCATAGAGTCGTAGGCACTAAACATAAATTATTGAAAATACATAGAAAATTTCAATTCGTGTATGTATTTTGACAGTTCATTGGACCTGACGCTACAGTGCTGCCATCTCAATTGGACCGTTTCAGAAAACCCTCATTTAAGTGTTCGGCTCTAGACAATAGAGTTTAAATTTGCTGCATATACTTTTTTCGCGTACAATAAGTGACGTCATCTTAAAAAAAACCCTCATTCTATTATGGTTGGCAGTACACTTGAATCACCTGTGACGTTGCTTGTGTTATATGCGACGGTGGGTACATCAAGTGGACCGCCAACCTGTCTGACTACCTTCACATTAAAAAAAAAGGCAGAAAAATATTTTTTGATGAACTATTAATGTGATCGAAACTCTTCGAAATTTACAGAATTTTCTTTTGGTTATTTTTAATCTTACTGCATTGTTAATTTGTCCTGAAATTCAAGAGAAATGACCAACTATAACTTACATATTGTGGCTTAAATTGCTAAGGAGGCATATTAACCGCGTCACAGGTAAGTAATATTAAGTGCTTTTCATAAGTTTTTCAGCTGGATTTTTTTATTATAAATCTTATACGATTTTGTTAAAAATTTGCATTTAAAAAAATCAACGTGTGGTTAAATTGGGGGCGGCGTAAATCGGAGGAGACACAGCAAAGTATTTAAAAAAAATTCATAGTATTTTGTACCTTTATTCTTTTAATATATCTTTAATAATTATATGATGTTGTGCATACCTTTAAGTTAGATACATATTTAGTAACAGAAAATATTTCTTCTATATGTAAATGTATTAGTATGTATTTAGTTAGTAAGCCTATTTAATAAATAAATATAATTAAAAATTCATTGCATAACGCTACGGCACCAATCCTCCGGAGTTTAATACAATGACATTTTAAGCCTCTAATTTGCGCCGGATCTAAAGATAATGTTATGACTCACCATGGAACATTCTAGAAAAGCGTCTTCGCCTGTCAACAAGTCTAGAAAGTTCCACCGTAGAATAGAAGTCACGCCACTCTCCGGTTATTGTCAAGGGAAATTGGTCCTTATGCACACAACATAGAGTTCACATTCAACAGAGATAGCGTTCCAGAACCTTCAATGACCTTGTTTACAATACGTGTTATTTGTTTACTTACTTGTTTACCTACTTGTATTTGTTTGTTGTTTGTTTGTACTAAATTAAAAAAAAAAGATCTAGACGATTCGCAGCGGATATAAATAGGCGAAGTGGCGAGCTAGCGACACAGTAAGATTCTGCGATTCGAAAGCGAAACTTCGGAACTTACCTGCGACAGTAAACTAGCGACTCATAAGGGAATCATTGACGACTCTTAGCAAGTTTAACGGTTGTATCGGACCTTTCGTTTAGCACTTTTGGAAGTCATCTTGGTTTGTGGAAATAAATAGTTGATTTTCGCCCTTACACGGCAGATTGACTCACCCCACACGTAACAATATATTAGACAATACTAATCTTAGCGATCGTGTGATAAGATCACTATTCTGAATCAGGCGCAGCGCAGCGCGTAGGAATTATTGATGTAAGAAGATAATTGCATTATTTTCTTAAATGCGATTATATATATATATACAATTCTTTATATTATTTATAATTTTTCTTACAGCAGCAAGCTCGTTGAGCTCGGGGTTACTCTGCGATATCGAATCAGAAATGTAGACAAATGAAAGTCAACGACAAAGTACGGAGAGCCGACAACCGCTGAGGGTGGAAGGTTATCAAGGGGAGTGGTTCGGAAAGGGCAGTGTAGGACATCTATCCATAAAAAGGACAGATGACCTAATAAGGTCAACGCTGAAACTAGACTGTCTCCGACCGGTCCTTTTGAAAAAGTATGGGGAAGGCCTATGTCCAGTAGCGGGTGGTCGACTCGACTAAGTTATGACGATATTTTTTATATACCTGACAGAAGATAAATGAGCAAGTAGATATTAATAATATACGTATATGTTATTAATGAGGACCCGTGAGTGACATTTTTAGTTTTAGTTCCTGTTTATAAGTTTTACTTGAAAATAGGATCAATATTACTTATACATTATAATTTAATAAAATCGTAAGCGATCCGTGTCTGTACATTGAAGAATTTGTACACGTTGTACTTATGTTACCGAGAGGTCAAAATAATAGTTTTTAGAATTTTTGTCTGTTTGTCTCTGAGTTTGTGCATGCTAATCTTCCAGTAGCAAGATTCCAGTAAAGTTACAAACAAAAAAAATACGCGCTATACCGAATACCACGGGTACGAAGTTGCGAGCTCAGCTAGTTATAAATAAAACTTCAAAAATTATAATAGTTAAATTGGCCTCCTGTCACGTATAGGAAAGGTTATCAAATTTTATTTTGCCTTAGAACACAAAATGCCTTTGTGTAATTGGTCGTCTTTTTTGTGGATAATAAATAATTTATTAAAACTGATATCCAATATCGTAGATTTCAAAAAAGTCCTTTTCGGATTTTTCATTAAATACGATAGGGCAAGTAATCAATCATGTTGCCACAATTCCGGTGGTGACCTCTGTCATCCATATTGAAAGAGTTGAGAAATGAAAATTGTTATTAGAAATAGGCTCGGTGTTTTTTATTATATTTTTCATATAATAATAGTAATTCCATACTACAATGTCAATATGAGTTTCTCTTTGGGGTACATATTAACCTTCAGACAGTAATCAGATTAAAATCTAAAATGTACTTAGAAAGAAAATATATAATTTTTTACGATTATTTATCGAATAATAATTTAATATAATTCATTTAAATATTTTTAAATGAAGAAATAAAATTTTATTATTTACAATATTTTTAATCTATACTGAAACACCAATCACAGTGCGTGACGTCATTTGTGGGCAATCATTGTCTTATGCCAATGCAGCTGTTTTGTTATGATATGACCACAAATGACGTTACGCGCTCTCAGATGAACTATCGTGGCGTTTTGGCGGCATTTTCAAACAAACAATATTAAAACATGATTTTGAGCACCTAAAGGCTATAAATAAATGAAATAGTATTTTTATGGGAATAAATATCCATGAAGATTAATTTAAAACACTTTCTGAAAATTTGTCCGATCCCCTATTACAGGTAAGATTGGTTTGATCATCGCAAAATTCAAAGAAAAAATCTATGGAGCGTTTTCGCTGGTATTCTGAGATGTGCATAATTACATTTTAACTTATCATTTTTGTGGTTTTTCTTTCAATTTTGCGAAATAATGTTGACAAATTAACTAAAACCAATAAGAATAAAATCACATAAAATTATCTGTGCAAATGAGTCCAAATGATGTGCGTAAATTCTCTTTGATACTCATAAAGCTCTAAGTTTGTTAAGTTAATCAAAATCAAAATCAAAGGGTCAACTTTGAAAATGAACTTTTCAAAGTTTGGCTCTGGTCTGGATCTGGAAAGTAGTGGCAGGGCTCATGGCGTTTCTCAGTCCACCACCACCTTACAGAAGACCACCGTGAAATAACAGCACGTGTAGGTTGTGTTTAGGTAAGTGAATAGGAATGGCAGAGCCCATTAACCTATCCCCTCCTAATCCCTTATCCTTAATCCTACTGTAGTCGGCAGCGTACTTGCAGCAACTTTGGCGTTGCTTGTGTTATAGGCGACGGTAGCCCACCTACCATCAAGTGGACCATCAACCTTAATCTTAACATAGATGTAAACCTGCACAGTTTTCTAGAAAAATGATAAGGTGTTATAAAAGTTGGCAATTCTTCATGAATCGTTTAACGCCAGAAAAACGCTTCCAAATTGTGGAATTTACTTTAAAAAAAAGTTCATAGAGCAAGCACTTCGTCCATTTTACGGTCAACATAATTGGCGAGCGCTATCGAGCCATGCTGACTGATTTTTTGTATCAAAAAATTAATCAGTTAAACATCCACGACATTTGGTTCCAACAAAACGGCGCAACTTGTCATGCGTTTAACCATCAATTTATTGCAAAATCAATTTGGTGGCAACTTTATTTCCAGAAGTGGTCCTGTTAATTGGCCCCCTCGTTCATGCGACTTAACGCCTCTTGACTATTTTTTATGGAGCTATGTTAAGTCATTGGCTTATCCTGAAAAAACCAGCAACTCTTGAAGCGTTGGAAGCCAATATTCAAGCCACCATTGACGCAATACTGCCAGATTTATTGGAAAAAGTAGTGAAAAATTGGACTGATCGAATTGACTATGTAACTCGTAGCCGCGGCGGACATATGCCGGAAATCATATTTAAATAAAAAATAATGAAATTATCTACTTGATTAAAATAAAATAAAAATCATTCCAACAATATTTTTGTCTTGTATTATTATTATTTAAAATTCTCAAGCTCTTAAAAAAACACCCTTTAGATATACATAAAAGTATAAATTAAACTTATTTTTGTGAATAAATAAAACTCGTTTAATAATAAGCAAAGGTATTCTTTGTATCCGCACGAAGTATAGTCGCTGTTATTATCCTCTTATCAACGAAATTTGATCGTGAAATAGAAACACTGTTTTGAAATCCATTTACGACCCTTCATTAAATCTCATTTATTTTCAGTAAATAACGACTGTTTCGATTTTGATACTACGAATAGGCCCTCGGGAGTTTGTCCTTCGTATTCTGAATTAAAACAAAACGATGGATTGGATTAAATGATCTGTTGAAACTGGTATTTTAACCGTTCGAATCAATTTCGGCTATTCGAGTTGAATGAGTGCTGACAACAATCGGCTTTCGGTAATACATACCTACTATTACCGATTGTGGTAATTAAAATTGGATTAAACTCGTTTAATGCATTATAAATTTTCGCAAAAGTTAGCGCATCAATTTCCAATATATGCAAAATTTAAATTCTGAACCAATTGTTGCTAAAGTCTCAATTTATCCAATAAAATAATTAACCGACCGAGCTTGAAATTGAAACGAACGTTAAACGTAGAAAAACTGTCAGTTTCCGAGAGTTAATTGACAATTTTGAGTTAGATACTGTTGGAATATATATCAAAATAAATCTGTCTCACTTTAACAAATAGATTGAGAGTCTTTCTCCTTCATACATATAAACATTAAGTTTATTACAATAGCTCTTTGTTTCATACAAGAGCCTCATATATTTCATTCCTGTTGTAACTGCGCCCCTTAGTAGTAATTTTTTTTTATTTATAATTTTAACAATTTATAAAAAAATACATTAATATAATGATAGCATTAAAAACCACCTAGGTTTAACCGTGTGCTATCATACTATGTTTTAAATTAGTATTTAAATATTAAAAGATTTAACATCTAACTATGCACAATTAATTACAATTACAATGTTAATACAATTTAAAAAATATTCCTTTAATTTAACTTTAATATTTTTAGTGTTTATGCTGTTACACAGATCTGAAGGTAGGCTATTGATAAGGCGCGGGACAATATAAGCGGTAGTCCATTCGCCGTACATATTATTGGCACGCTGTGTACATAACCGCTTCTTTGATATTACCCTAGTGCATACAGGGTGTTCCATCACTCTCTTTAAGGATTCATTAAAATATTGTTCTTTGAGTAGTGAAAAAGCAAATTGAGTGTTTATTGGTAATATGTTACAGTGCTTAAAAAGATCGTTTTCATCTTCGTAACATATATTTTTTTAATTTAGGTGAGGCTAATGTTTTTAGAATTTTTACCTGTATTTGAACACGAATACGAACACACCTTCCTGTTAAACTAAATCGTGACTAATTAAATAATATCATTTACTACTAATTAAATCTTGCACCAATAGATACATATTTTGTATTGTATAGAATATGGTAAAATGTGTAGGTACATACGACACACTATTTGTTTCCGGAACTGGCCACTTACATAAAAAATATTTAAAAAGTTTTTTCAACATTTGAAAATGGAACTCCTTGGCTGTAGAATACGGTTTGTTTCATCTGATTATCTCTTGTTTTTAAATTGTGGCGTCATTTTAAATATTGCGCGTTTCCATCACCGTGGATTTAAATCGTGAAAATTTTCGTAGTATGATTTGTTACGATTTTAAGTGTAATTTAAAGCTCAGCAGAGATTCGCTCGGTTTCAACTTTAAACTGCTTTTGACGACGAAGCACCATGCAAGACGACTATTTATAGGTGGTTTGCAGAGTTCAAAGGCGGTCGTGTCAGTTAGTAATTTCGTGATGGTCGCCCGTCCACCTTTGTGAACAACAAAAACATCGATGTCTTGCGCCGTATGATCGAAACAGACAGGAACTTGATCTACCATGAAATTCGGGCATCCTTAGACATAGGCATGAGTCATATACAATCAATCCTACATAATCATTTGAGTGTGAAAAAGCTGTGCTCTCGGGGGATGCCACACAATTATAACCATACACGTGTAACTATTCCATGTCGATGTTGTATCGATTTCTGAATACGAAATTGAAAATCTAGCTTTAACAGGGCTAACAACACTAGATTTCTTTTTAAATTGTCTAATAGCTCTCCTATTGCAAATGACTGAAACGATCTTGCAAAATATTTGTTCATGATTTAATAAAATTATCAATTGGTTGTTGTACGTTTGTAACAAATTCTTCAATCTAGTAATTAATTTCTTTTCTTGTAACAAACTGTAACGAATTCTTTATGTCTTTCTTTTTTTTATGTTAAGGTCGGCAGACAGGCTGACGGTCCATTTGATGGTAGGTGACACCGTCGCCTATAACAAAAGCAACGGCTAAGCTGCTGCAAGTGCGCTGCCGACTGCAGTAGGATTAAGGATAAAGGATTAGGAGTAGATAGGGAAATGTGCTCTGGCATCGCTAACTCACTCACCGAAACACAACAGCACACGTGCTGTTATTTCACGGTGGTCTTCTGTAAGGGGGTGGTTACTGCCGCCAGACGGACTGCGAAACGCAGTGTGCCCTCCCACTACTTTTTATTTATTATTATTTTTATAATAAATTTATTAATAAAAGTTAAAAAACGTAAAGATAATTTCTATGCCGCCGACGAAATATCTGCAGAGCACATTGTTGCTAACTTTAGGAATGCACGAATTTGTAAAATTTGAATAACGAAATGAATTTTAAAATTAAGATTCTTATTCTTATTCTTTATTTTAGTCGCTTAAAAAACTTATAGTGAACAATCCCTAATATCAAATTGTGCTAAAATTCGGCCTCTGCGGAATAAGATTTCATGTGTGTGTACCTAATGATCACTGGGTCTAATTATGAACTGAAAAACAACCAGGAAACCTGCTTTTTTTTAGAACATTAGCAATTTTAACTTTTTTAGAACTTTTTTAGAATTCTAACTTTTTGTTAGAATATAGGTAATCTTCTATATATATAAAAATGAATCCCAATTTCCCTTGATCACGGCATGACGCGTGAACGGGTAGACCGATTTTGATTCGGTTTTCACTAATGGAAAGAGGGATAAACGGGGAATGTTCATATATATAAAAATTGCACTCCGGGCGAAGCCGGGGGCGGGTCGCTAGTAATATATAAATAGCCCATGCCTCTATATTATGTAAAGCAAATGTGTAAAGCAATATAATCTTAATTGCTGTTATTTATTTGCCAGGTGTTGAATCTTTATTTTTAGATCTCTGGTGCCTGCCACTTCGCCTGCGTGTAATATTTAGCCTATGTCCAACCTGAAATTCTATTATAAATATTGGTGAAAGAATTTTCTAAGACGGATGAGTAGTTTCGAAGATTACCTCCTACATACAAACAAACAAACAAACTTTACCTGTTTATAATATTAGTATAGATTATAATTTGACCACGACTTATATTGCTACATTATAAGAAAGCCTATCAGTCCATTTTTTTCTATAAGATTCAGAAAATATAAAATAAAAAAATATTTTGCGATATCAGTAACAAATGAGTTGTGAGTCAAAACACTTTCATATTAAAAGTGTATAAGGCAGTTTCATAAGTGCGGCAAAAAGCCGGGGAGAAGTGACGTTGACCGATGGTGTGGACATTACCCAGCCGAACCATTAGAGCCTTGCACTGGTTTAGTGTAAACACACTCATGACCAAATTACAGCAAGGATTATCACCTTTTTAACTGTTATGTTTTATATTACAGAAATATTAATTTAACATAATATCTTATTGGTTTCAACATTCGTTTGAAATGTGGTTCAAATGTTCATTTGGAGTTTACTGCTTAAGGCGACGCCAGCCCCTAATTATAAAAAAATCCATTAATTTGTAACCGTTTTCCTTTTAAATTATCATAATAATTATAATTTAAAAAATACTCAAATCATCTGCAGGATATATGAAAGGGGATAATATCGATCTTGTAACCGTGTGATTTGCTTAATAATCAATATTTTAAATAGCTAATTCTTAAGATAAATTTTAAGATCCACTATCTGAAAGCTTTATTTAATTTTTAAATAGATATTTCCGAGATTTGCAAGTATAGCGACTCCCCCTCAGCAGTCCCGTCAATTCAGTACAGGACGAGTTTTGCGGCTGGAGTCGCCTTAATAATAGATTTTCATATAAGGCCCCGGTCTAGAAATTTTATGAGGAGTAAAATTAATACAAGCGTTAACTAAAAAGTGTTATGTTCTTCTAACCAATTCACTCCTTACCACCAACACTGATATAGATATTTTCTGTGACAATTGGTCAACTATAATTAAAACATTTCGGACATATTGTGAATTTTTTTTTTGTTTGTTTTAAAGAACTGAGGTATCTTGGGACAAGAAGATGTCACGGAGCTTCCCGAACGCTGGCACATGGCTTTGGAATGATAAAATTGGAATTTGCTAAGTTTTCTGTAGGTACAACAATATATTCCTCAAATTATGCCCAACACAATAAAATGCTACTGTATATTTTATGTACTGGGTTCTGCACACTAATATTAATGGTTTTATAGAGAACTCGGCCTCATTAACCTCACATAAAAACCGATTTCGTCTCATTGCCGGGAACAATTTATTGTGGTGAGTTTAAACATTAATTTATTAACTCGAAGAGAATGTTACGAAATGGTTTAAATATTTATGTATTTAAAGCATCACTTTGACAAATAAGTGACAATTGATTGGTTTTTTTTTTTGTCACGCCAACGTAGACCCCCATCGAATCTCCCGTGGACCCCTGGGGTCCACCTGGATCACTTTGTAAACTAAGGATTTATTTAATAAGAAAGGTTGAAAAACGTGTTAATTCTTGTTACTGCTAGTATAAATATACGTGCTGTGATTACTCATTGGATTCACAATGACTTCTAGAAATGTTTGGGAAAGTTTTAAACTCGCAGATAAATAATTGCAAAGGATACAAACAATTAAAATTCTGAGACCCCAAAAACTTTGAGATTTTGATTCTTTCTACATGCCAAAGAGGTGGTGATCTGTTTGATCGTTTAAAATATATTTAACTCTTTGTTTTGTTGAATAACTGTTGTGAAGAATGTGATTTAAACATTTTAAATGGGAGCATAATAACGGTAATTTCGTAATTTGCATGCTATTTCGTTGTCAGTTTAGTTTATTTGCCTTAATTTTGACCGTCCTGAGTCTGCATACTGGTAAGCACGAAGGAAAAGCTGGAATTAAAGCAATCATTTATTAATTGCGTGTTCATAAAATATATCTGATCACGAGTAGAATTAGTGCTTAGAATGGTAATGTTTTCTATCTCATTCTGTATATTATCAAAATAAAAAAATTAAAATAAAAAAATTGAGATATAAGAGAAGTTTATTTAAAAAACACCTTTAAGTTGAAAGTATGAAAAAATAAAACAATTATTGTAATAGTTCCTCGGTTTAGTTCTTACTAAGCATCTACACGCGGTTCTTAAAGGAGTCATAATTAGTTAAGATCTTACTCGTAACTTGGATAAGTACTAGAGTATACTTGGATAAGTAATACTCGTAACTAGTATTTGTACAAATATAGATAATCAAAAGATGATATAGAAATAAACACAGATAACATTTAATCCGCGTAAAAGTGCTTATAGAATAAAATATTAAAATGTTTTTCCATTTAGTAGTCGGTGGCTACTTTTTAGTGGCAGAGTATACTGAGGTCCGCAACTGGAAGACTTTTAAACATCACCGCGAAATTACAGCACTTTTATTTCGGTGACTATGGGCACAGCATGGGGCCGGCGCTGACTGTCTGCGGTAGTGTTGCCCAAATGCAAGACCAAGACGAGACTTAGCCAGTCTTGGTCTTGGTCTTGCGTCAATATACCTGGTCTTGGTCTTGGTCTTGGTATTGCGCTCACAGTCTTGGTCTTGGTCTTGGTCTTGCAGCAAGAGTCTCGCAAGTCTTGCAATCACCTATTAGCCTATTGCCATTTATTAAACACGTTAGTTTACATCTTAGAACAAGGTAACAGTAGGTACATTTTGGGCTTAAATAAAGACCAACCAAATTAATAAAATTAACTAGACAATATTTTAAAGACTGTCTGTCAAGTGATAGGCCCTCACCTTATATGGAATAGAAGAGTTGTAGAATAAAAACAATCTATGCAATTTACAATTTATTTAAATAAAAAACAAAACACAAATTAGTAATAGCTTTGACATGATGCAACTTATATTAACTTTATATTAATTCTTTTGACCAAGAATTAATACAGAGTAACCATCTGGCTGACTCATCACTTAACCTATTTCTATGTTTTCTAATTACTAACGATGCTTCAGAAAATAATCTCTCAGCAGGTACTGAAGTTGCAGGTATAGAAAGAAAATCACGAGCCATCTTGGATAAAATCGGATATTCCGTCTCGTGCGTCCTCCACCACTCTAAAATGTCTTCCGAGCTGGCGGCTCTTGGTTTACTTAAGTACTCCTCCAACTCGTCAATGACTAAGCCTTGAAGACCAGATCCAGATCGAGATGACGTAGAGGGACGTGCATACAGTTTCTCAAAGTCTATTATATCTTCATCTTCATTATATTCACATACTTTATTTCTTGGTGGAGACTTATACACCGAGTGTAGATTTTTATACTCTTTATAAAGTTCATTAAATTTGCACAGGCTTTCTGTTTTAATTTGCTTCCCCCATAATGTCATATCAAAAGTCTGAGCCTTGGGTCTAAAATTAAAGTGGTACAGTAAATCCAGTTGCTCTTTTTATAATGCTTTAGCATTTTATCTCGGGCTGCTTGGAAACCCAGAACAAGCCTTTCATCCACTTCGGTTCGATTAGGTTTCTCATCTAATTGTTTTACCATGGATTCAATTTTGTCGAGCAAGAGATTGAATGATACAATGACAAGTGGTAATGTAACATATTTTTCTCCACCAAGTTTCGTTGATAAAAGTTTAAAATTTATTAGAAACTTATATATTTTTTCGAGTATTTGCCATTCAATTTCTGTGATTTGAAAAACATTCAATTCGACGACAGAAGTGCACAATATGTTAATGCCAGTTCTAACTTTTAAACCAAATCCAATCATATCATGTGTGGAATTCCATCTCGTTGGACAGTCGAGTATGGGATTCAGATTTGTTGGCACGCCAGCTGCTTCACAAGCAGACTGGAACTTCCTCTTAAGTATCTCACTTCTTTTTATTTTACTGGAAATACTGCGTAATTTTGTAATAGCTGTACGTGAGTCTGCAATATTTGGCGCATATTCTTCATCTTCCTCAGTTTTGTCTTGGTAGTCTTCATACTGTTCCTGTTCTTCATTGTCAGTTTCACTGTCTAATGCTAAGGTCTTCAATAAATCTTGCACACCAAGGTTCAAAATGTGAGCAAAGCACCGGAAATGTTGATTGTCTGAATCAAAATGTAGCAGTTTGCCAAGTTCACACATAAATTTTGTATTTGCAGTTGCGTTGTCGACTGTGATACCCTGTATTTTATTAATAATGTCATATTCCAATAAACATTTGTGGAAAATCGTTGCAATATCTACCCCAGTATGTCCACCGCGCGATGGTATAAAATCAAGGACTACAGATCGATACTTCCATTCGTTGTCTATATAATGAATAGTGACCCCGTAGTAACTCCTACCAGCAATGGACGTCCATCCATCAATGGTAAATGACATTTTACATGAGTATTGTTGTAGTCGATTTTTAACATGCGATTGTAGTTCTTCAAATCGCTCTTTGACCTTCCTTCTAAGTGTCGACCTTTTAGGAAATACTGTATTCGGACAAATCAATCGAAAATATTCTTGTGTATCTTCGTCATCGAAAAATGAGAAGGGAAGATATTTTTTTACAATCCAATCAACAGTAGCTGTCATAAAGTTGTCACTGCGGTTTTCAGATACTGACTGAAATAAAATAATAAAACATATAACTTAATAATATTATTAAATTACATATCCCATTTCCCTATCCCTTTCCAATCCCTTATCCTTAATCCTACTGTGGTCGGCTGCGTACTTGCAGCACCTGTGGCGTTGCTGGTGTTATAGGCGACGGTAGTCACCTACCATCAAATGGACCGTCAGCCTGTCTGCCGACCTTGACATAAAAAAATATAGGTATATACGATACATACAAAGGTAAACAAATAAATACCCGTTGGTAGAAGTAAAAAAAAATTGTTTTGTTCGGCGAACAACAGCGACTTTATTTAGGTAAATTACTGTAATTAATTAAGTAGGTATTTATGTAATATATTTTTTCTTACCTGTCTACTTTTTCCAGCGGTTATTAAAAATCTTGATATATCTCCACTTAATGTGGGTTTTTTCAAAGGAAGAAATATTTGCGATTCCTTCGCGTGAAAAGATAGTAGATGCTTCCTTAAGCCTGAAGTGTTTCTATTTTTCATTTTAATCTCAACCTTTTTATGTTGGCACAATTTACACCTTGCAATTTGGGACGCATGAATTATTTCGAAAAACTCATCGAATTTGCTTTTAGGTCTTTTAGATCTAATTCTCCAACTCTCACTACTCCGACTAGAACTATTTGAATCTTCGTCACTCTCACTCATGTCAACATAGATTAGAGCAGGTTTATGGGGAAGAAACAATTAATGCACTATACTCGAAGGGAAGCTCAATTGGGAATAAATGAAATTGAAATAATAACTCCTATTTATAAGCACACGCCAAAACACCGATAAAGGAAAGTCGGCATTCTTTGATAAAACAATGATTCTTTGGAAGATTAAAAAATACAGAAGTGACCAGTTATTGTATGCCTACTTAACAATAAAATAGCTGTGTAAATAATATTGTGTATTATGTTCTTCTTTCGATGGAATTAACATTAATTAAATCAAACTTGCCTAGGTATGTTGCCTGCTGTATTTATATACTTACTAGCTACTAGAGTATGATAGAATTTGATATACCTACACTCCTACAGTCCAATATAACATAATATTACTACAATAATATCACTACAATAAATTATCTAATATGTACCTATTTTTACGACTATAATATTTCTTGCGAGGACAACAAAATCTGTATTAGTATTCGTTCTGAGCACCAGTAAATTTATTTTATTCTTTGGAATATCGGCAACCTTTGATGTGCGAGCGGCGGCGATCAAACAGTGTCAAATGCTGTGTCTTTTAATAAAAATTTTGCAGGTACGTAAGTAGTGACTCATTGGTTGGTCGTGTTGCTCGGCGAGATTAACGAAATTAGTAGAGTCGGTTGCTAACTATAGTAATTTAATGTTTTTGTTTGCTACTTATTGAATTTGATAAAAATAATATTTATATATAATATTTTTATAACAATATTATAAAAATATTATATATAAATATTATTTTTAACAAATAAAATAAAAACCGTTATAACCATCAAAAACTTCATTTTTAATTTTCTATTGTTTTGATGTTAATGAGTAATTAAGTAAGTACATGTAAAAGTTTCAAATGAACAAATTATTTTAACTTGACTTTGACTTGTTAATTTAACAAACATGTAATTTTAGTAAGTATTTCATTTTCATAATTTTAATTTTTTTATATATTATATTTGGTATAATCCACTTTTATTAATTTTCATAAGTAACACCCGCTCAGACATTACTATTATACAGACACAGTTATAAATATTTGCATCCACTCCACGGATCCCTTGTTCTGTTCTAGCTTGGTGTAAGCGGACACCACTGCCGTTACGAACAAAATGAAACCAAGTACACGCGTAATTTTGCGGATTATTTTGCCAGTGTTATTTTCTATGGAAAAGGCCCATAGAACCATCAATGATTATGAAATAAGTAATCATAAATACCGCCGACCGACCAATGGTTTATATCGCGTAAAGTAAAAGAGATTAACCACCAAATTGACTGGCGCAAAAACTGTTGCTAACTTGCTATACTCGACTCGATGAGTTTTAAATTTTGCTGAATAGAATAAAACCTAAGACAATATAAGTATATCAGGTTCAGGACTAATATAAACTTGATAAGTACCTACATAATGTTTGTATAATTTTATTGGTTAGGTACAATTTTTATCACTAACCTACTAAACATCGATGCACCAGGGCAATTATCAGTCATGCCAAAATTTCATTTCATTTCAATCAAACGTCTTTGAGCTGTCTTAGTGCTTTAGTTTCAAAAGGTATTAAGAGTCAACGACTTGATAAAGGAATGAATTTACGAAAGTTTTCGCTTTAGTTTTCGTACCCCACTGTACCTTCTACCCTACCTACAAAATTTCTTTCAAATGCATTAAAATTCATTAATTAATTAGGTAAGTACCTACCAAGTACCAATGTTATATAAGTTAAAGTTAATTAAACAAGAGCATGAACAAGAGCGTAGGTAGGTATGAACTTCGTGTGTAGGTATGAAAATAAAATTGAAATAGGTATCATTGTTTCAAAGAGATAGTGTACAGAAAAAGACACATTTTTATCTTTTATCCAGACGGCAGACGCAGACGAAGTTGCGTTCAAAAGCTAGTCTATAATTTAATCAGATACCTATGATGTAAGTAGGTGGGTAAGTACCTACCTATCCAGTATCTACGCGGACCGGACACATCCACAACATGAGGGTCATGATCACGAGGGTGGCTGTTCGTTTACTTGCAGATAAATTTTCATTAAGTAATAATTATACCTACCTAATATAAGTATAATCATTACCTATACCAATCGAACTTTACGTGAACAAAGACGCGGGCAAAACGTAATCCATACTTTAATATCATAAATGTGAAAGTAACTCTGTCTGTCTGTTACCTTTTCACGCCCTAACTACTCAACCGATCATCATGAAATTTTGCACACACGTTGTCAGGGATACAAGAAAGGACATAGGATAGGTACTTTTCACCCAGAAAAAGTACTGTTCCGAAGGGGTCTTCTAATAAAAAACTTTTTATTTTCCCATGATTTTTCCACGCGGACAAAGTTGCGGGCACTAAATAAACTAAATAAATAACACAATCAAGTATGCGATTGATTTGGTTAAAACCATGTTAAAATAGATTGTAACTTGCTAAATTCTTTTTTAAATAAATTCATAAACACGTTAAAAGTTAAGTCAATTTTGTGTAGAATCTAGAAAGAGAACCGACAAAAGTTGCCGCTTTATGACAGTGCAAACTAATTTAGACTTTAAACCGTAGAGATTTAGGGCATCATTAGCTACACAAGGAAGCTGCGAGGCAGGCATGTCTAAATTCACTTTGAACTGGAATTTTCACCGCGCGTATGTTTGTTGAAAATTAACTTAAGTGCTCATACTTTTAAGAGCTGAATTTGGTTACACATATCGATACAACTACGCAATTGCGGCGAAAATCAAATAGAGTCAAAAGTTGTTTTTACTACCTATTCTTGATGTCTTCTTAATATTAAATTTTTAAATGTAATGAAATCATCTATGTACATGAAATATTACTTATGTTTATGTATTTACTTTTGATTTACTTAATTATTCTTTTTTCAAATGCAGTAGTCTATTCTATTGGTTAGATTACAATGTCAGATCTATGGCTTTACAATTTATGGATAAATATTTTAATATTTATTTCCTTTTTATTGTTTGAGTTTCCTCCAACAAGTCACCTCAATAGGCAAAGTTTGTTGACCAGGCAAAGTTACCTACATTGACGGTACCTAAATTTTTTTTGGGAACTATATTTTCCGTCATCAAAATTTATATTTTGTCATCAACTTGTACCTATCATCTAATTAATAGATCTGTCGGCACGAAATATTTTCATTGTCAATTAAATAAATGGGTCGCCAGGTATGAATTTACAAATTAATGTCAATATATATCTAAAATAATAAATGTATTATCAAAAAATCGTAGTTTGTCCTATAAATAAAACTTTGTTGTGAAAATAATA
This sequence comes from Bembecia ichneumoniformis, assembly GCA_910589475.2. Taxonomy (NCBI): domain Eukaryota; kingdom Metazoa; phylum Arthropoda; class Insecta; order Lepidoptera; family Sesiidae; genus Bembecia; species Bembecia ichneumoniformis. Next base: position 3,659,884 of record OU342531.1, read on the forward strand.
GATTTGTCCCTTAAATAATAGCTCCGTACTCAAAACAAAATAGTAGCATCTGTCAGCAAATATATCAATTATCGTATCGTCGCCAGATTATGACTTCTTTTTATTTGTTATTTTGTCACCAGTACAGTAGTTACATTTTATTTTTTCGGTTATCAAATAATACAATTCGTTACCAATAACAGTTCAGTTTATAAATTTAATGAAAAAATGTTTAAATAAAGGGGCGGAGCAAAATTCTACTAGATATTTACGTAAATTATACTATATTATAATTTACGTAGTTATTACGTAAATTATAATAAAAAATAAATCAATATAACACCCCAAATAAATAAATACATCCTAGCAATTTACCGGATGTAAATATAGTAAAACAATACCTATGATGTATAATGAACTAGCTGTGTCCGCGGTTCTGCTCGCGTGGTCTCAGTGGTTTGATTTAAATTGCAAGACGCAAGAGTCTTGCAGGCTTAGTCTTGTTCTTGCTTAAATCTTGCAGGGTCAGTCTTGGTCTTGGTCTTGCTACAATTAGGCAGTCTTGGTCTTGGTCTTGGTCTTGCAAAAATGCAAGAACAAGACCAAGACTGCAAGACTTGCAAGACTTTTGGGCAACACTAGTCTGCGGGGTTGGCACAGCAAAGGATTTTTTCCTAAACATATTATTTTCAACCTTATTGCAAAGACTTTAGCACTCACACTCCTTTATTGCCGCGACGTGCCGAAGCATGCCGAGGCATCACGTGACATGACGCGGACCGTAGTGGTACGTAATTGCAATAAGGTTGAAAATATGTTAAATAGGTTGAACATATGTTTAGGAAAAAATTCTTCGTTGTGCCGTGTCGAGCCATGCCGGCAGTCAGCGCCGGCCTTAATTAAAGGATGCCTGAGCCTGTTCCGCTATTCACACCTTCCTATATATTAATCGGGGTTGGGAGCACACTTCCACCCCTACATCCATACTTACTTAAAATTATAAATGTGAAAGTAACCCTGTCTGTCTGTCTGTTACCTTTTCACGCCTAAACTGCTGAACCGATCATTTTGAAATTTCGCATACACTTTGTCAAGGACGCAGGAAAGGATATAGAGTACCTTTCATCCGGGAAAAAAGTGCTGTTCCCGAGGGATCATCTAACGCCTGGCAAAGCTATAACTGCAATAAAGATGTTAAGCGTTACATTGCTCATATATTTAGCTAGGCGTTATATTTTTATTTCTCAAAGCGAGCGAACCAGATAGTTCAACATAAAAACGTTGACCATTGACAAAAACGAGTCAAAAAAATTGACTTATTGACTTCCAGTGGATTACTTTCTTGGGTAGTCTCACGATTAAACTTTTTTTTAAATTAGTTTGTAGTTTTACGGAATAATAATAGATTTTGTTCTTTATTTATTTTGTAGAAAGATTTATTAAGTTGATACGATTTTCAAAGTTCTAGTCAACAACCCACAATACTTGCTTCGCACGGTACACACAGACGGCCCACCAGTAAATAGGCCTGACGCATGTTTACTCTGATCAACTGAATCAGAGAGGCTACGTTACGACATTGAATGATAGTGTTTGTGGACACACAAACGCGAGGAAAGCCCAAAGCGGTATCATGTAAACATGGAGTTATTTATTTGCCAAGTTTCCGAGATATTTTATGCCTCTTAGAAGTGTTGACGAAGTTTTTAGTGGCAAGTATTGTGTGAATTATTGTAGTTTGTTTTATCGGATAGTTGTTGAATGACGATTTTCTAAACTAGACATCAATTTTGAGCTTCTTTTAAATATTCTTTTAAATATTTTGAACGAATGAATGATGAATGAATGTAAAAAATGAAAAGGAAGTTTGTGTATGTGTTTACGTACCTACTTGTAGGCTTAGACGGGTTCTGGATTGTTCAAGTTTCCACAAAAAATAGACAACAAACTCATTTACCTAATATAACAAATTTAAATTTCACATAATAAGTAGAATGTAAAAATTATTAAATTTCCCAAAGACGAATCAAAGAGTGCTTTTATCTCTTCTTTAGAAGAGTACGGCTCTGGCATCCCTTACACATTCACCGAAACACAACAGCACGCGTGCTATTATTTCACGGTGGTCTTCTGTAAGGGGATGGATCTTCTGCCCAAATGACTGCGAAACTAACTGTGCCCTGCCACTACTTTCCAGACCCTACCAGGTCCAACGGGCTCGTCAATGATTATTAAGTGTACTTAATTAAATATCACCCCGAATACAATATAAAATAAATATAATTATTTATATTTAATTAATTTAATAAATATTTACCACAAACAACCGATTCCCCAAATTTTTATTGCTATTATTTACATTTAAAAATACATTGTTAAATTAATGTTGTTATTTCATTGATGCAGTTTTGAGCTTTCGTTTTATATTAATAAAAAAGTTTTTAAATGTATTTTTGTAGTAGAGAGCCATACCTATCTATTTTTACAATATACATAGATATTTTAATATAATACATGTTTATACAATGAACGCATTTCCCTGAAAGGTTTTGAGAACATTCTTACCCATAAAAGGTATTTGAATATTGAATCCCGTTCTGAGAGTTAAGTAAAGATACGCTGAATACGTTCGATAGCTACAATTCGTTCCCGGACACAAATCCAATACATTGTTTGGAAAGTTTTATTTAGTAAAACATACATTGTAAATTGTTTGTTGACACAGTAATAGTTAAATTCGTTCCCATATACATGGCCGACATCCGCATGCGATCGGAAATGATTGACACAGCATCAATTACTCTTATTTATTACAACTGTTTGGATCTCACGATAAATTGCTGAGATTTCGCTTTCGCACCGCACCACCATTAAATAGATTTATAGTATCGTACATAACAAATGTGGTCGCAACACAAAATTTGATTTCAAAGTTAAATAAAGTGTAGAAGTGATAAAATCCGTGGTTACGACAGTTTGTCGTTTCCTATGGAACTGCGCTTCCGAATCAATATTTATTGAACTGAGATAACTGCATCTGTGCCAACTCCTTTAGCAACTAATGACCATGTTACCAGTGTGTAAAATTTATTCCAGAAATAATATACATATTTTATAAGGAACTGACGGTTCGTTTGATGGTAGGGGGTTAGCGTCTCCTATAACACAAGCAATACCACATAAAATTATTTTTTTTTAATGTTAAGATCGGCAGACAGGCTGACGGTCCACTTGATGGTAGGTGACTACCGTCGCCTATAACACAAGCAACGCCAAAGCTGCTGCAAGTGCGCTGCCGCCTACAGTAGGATTAAAGATAAGGGATTAGGAGGGAATAGGGAAATGGGCTCTGGCATCCCTTACTCGTTCACTGAAACACAACAGCACACGTGCTGTTATTTCACGGTGGTCTTCTGTAAGGAGGTGGTTACTGCCGCCAGACCGGCTGCCCAAATGACTGTGAAACGCAGTGTGCCCTGCCACTCTTTTCCAGCTGAAGACCAGAGCCAAATTTGAAAAGTTCATTTTTCAAAGTTGACCCTGCCGAGAATCGTACCTTAGATCAGAGCGTTAAAGCAAGCACCCTAACCACTCATCCAACGGTTTCACTCAGTTTCAATTGAATGCGGCCACATGTTAAAGTATTTATATTTCAAAGAGTTTATAGGATAACAAGCAGGCAGATTTGGTGAAATCATAACATTATTTGTTTAAATATAACATAAAAACAACCTTATTACACCCATCATATAGAGTTTATTAGGTCTATAATTTGGAAAACGAATATCCGATTTTTCTGTTGACGCACCTGGGACCCGAAACACCTCGAGCGTAACTGGTTATATAGAGAATCCCAGAAACTTATTCGAGGTTATTCCTCAGGGAAGAGGGGTTTCAAATACAGCAATTCAACGGGTGTCTGCTAATATGACAAAACTTGTACCTATTTGTCGTCCGCATTTCAGTATCACTTATTATCAGTAATCTCACTTGACAGGTTATCTATGCCTTTGTTTATTAATTTCTCATTTGACATTGTGGGTTTACGATTAATTAATATTTAATACTTTTGGCATACTTCAATGTGCATTATTTCACATGATCAGTCACAATCGCTCCACTGAGACGGGGAGACTATGTTTCTGTGCACAAGAATATTTAGACGTAATTTTTTTAATAAGACTTGTTTGTGAGTAGATTATTGTAAGATTGTGTATAGACTGTTTATAAATTGTTTCATATAATTTTAACAAGATTATGTAAATAAATATGGCCAATGAAAGGAACTCCGTTGTGTTGGTATCGTGTCCATTCAATTATGGGGCTACGCGGGTGAAATTAGAATATTTTTATTTTGCTTTGTACGCCCCCTTAAAAATGTAATGGAAAATCTCTGAAAGTACTAGATTCTTTTAAAAAGTTTTCTGTTTATTATTTAAATAATAGTAAATCTATCTTCAATGTCTCCAACTAGGTAGAGCCAACTTCGAGAAGGAGGAATCCAATTCGGATAGGTAGCCTTCGGGAAGCTCCGAGACATCTAAACAGTGCTTTAAAACAAAAGTTTTCGACCAATGTGTGTTGCCAGTGAATTAGGAATGAGGAGATCTATAGACGAACGAAAGTTACCGACATAATTAGTATGTCGGTAGTATTATAATTAGTATAATTAGTAAGTTGAAGTGGCAGTGGGCAGGACACTGAAGGTTCTCGAGGGAGGCCACGGATGCCGGCAAGCACACCGTAGGACGTCCACCCACAAGGTGGAGGGACAACCTGAAAAGAGCCGCGGGTCGACGATAGATCCAGGCTGCTTCTGACCGGTCCTTTTGGAAAATTAGGGATGAGGTCTTTGTCCAGCAGTGGACGTCCTAAGGCTGAGATGGTGATGATGATGATAACGATTAATTCTATCTATATAACAATTATTTTAGCAAACAAACCCTTTGTGAAAAGCACAGTCTGCTCTGAAATTTTGTATGGAGGAGGGGTAAAGGGGGCATATGGAGGAAGGTGAATAGCCTAGTTACTTGCTGATAAGTAGCTTTCAATAGGTGAAATAAATTTTAAAATAGGTCCAGTAGTCTTTAAGTTTATTCATTACATACATTTGTATGGAGGGGGGTAAAGGGGGGATGGGGAGGGCGAGTAGCTTATGTTACTCGCTGGTAATTTTGCTTTCTATAGGTGAAAGAATTTTTAAAATCGGTCCAGTAGTTTTTGAGTTTATTCATTACAAATATATATACATATCTCTTCTCTTTATAATATTAAAGTGTAGATTACTACACTCAACAATAATGGACAAACTTGAAAGCAAGAATGAAAGAGAATAATATAATAATTTAGGCAACTTTTACCAAACAGTTAAACACGTTTTAAATTCTATACATTTAAAAACTAGTTCGAATTTGCATTTATATAAAGTATATTTTAGAAAATTTATTTCTATTTCTAATTCATGTATTGAATTAACAATAAAATCGATTTTCTTTAAGCAAGAACTCTTTGTTGTAATGTCTAATGGAAAGATTTAATCACTATCAGCCTTCAGTAAGCGTATTGGACCACGGATTAAACTTTGAATTAATAAACTCTGATGGTTAGCAATTTATTAGATGAAAACTACATTGAAATCGTAATTAATATCCATATTATATCATCCACTCTTAGTTACTTTAGTTTTGAGGGATCTTAAATTAATTTAGTATGTGCTATCAGAAAGGCTGAACATTTCCTATCACTAAATGTCGGGCCGATCCTTGAATTAATTAGAACCCCACTTAAGAATCTATGAGGCATATAGATGAAGATAGTAAGGGAACTTTATGCCTACCGTTGAAATATTTCATATAAATTTGACTTAATATCAGCAAACATTAATTTTTATCGCGTTATATCATCTACTTACTTTAAATCCCATCACAAAAGTTACAATCTCGAAGACCTCGATGAATCTACAATTAAGTTTTGGTGGGTCACATTTTAAATAATGGCAAAAGCTATTTAAGTTTAGAGTCTGGTGTCACACATCACCTTCTATATCTATACATATAATAAAATCGTAAACGAGCTGTGACTGTACATTAAATATTTTTTCAAAAAAACAATTTGAACACTGTGCATTTGTGCACGCTAATCTATGAAACGGCTTAATCGATTTGTATGCGGTTTTCACTGATGTATTATAGCAAGCTTCCCGTAACACTTAGTGTTTCTTTCATTCCAATTGGTTTACAAACAAAAAAGTTAATTTAGATAGTAAGATTAGTTAGAGTAGTATCAGGCGGGCATCCCACCCGCATAGTATGAAAGGTGATGAATGACAGAAAGATAAAGTATGCCGAATGAAAGTGCGAGAGGAAAGCTAGCGAGAACTGGAATGGAAGACGAAAGTAGATATAAGCTCCGATGATGTTGGGATTCGATTTAAATAAAAAAAAAAAAAAAAAAGTTACGCACTATACCGTATACTACGCGTACGACTACGAAGTTGCGGGCTCAGCTATGTATTAGATTTAAAGGCACAAAATGTGAATCATATCGACATCAAAATACAATGACAATTAAGAGATATACTTCTTTAAGGCGACGCAACGATAAGCAATTAGGGCTGTGATTGCATACGAAAACGAGTTGCGTTCTTGCTTATGTCATAAGGTCGTATGCGACAAAACGATTTTTTATTAAAAATCTATAATGTATTTTAAGAAATCCAACTATAAAATTAAAGTGTATATTAATATATACTATTGTACATAGAAAATTTGGAGGTATAAATTGGTCCCGGTTTCTTTAACATTTTTTCTCTGTTATAAAAGTTTACCAATCGTGTAATCCAACTGACAAAATGAAATCAGTAAACATGAAGAAACAGATTACCAAACATCTTTTTCATATGTTTTGTCATTGCTGAGAAAAATCTAATTCCCTGCCACCAAAATTTCCAATTCGTCGTGAATTAAATAATTTATCAAACAGTTGCTACTGTTCTATTGAATTGCTTCGTCGCCCGTGTCGACAGTTCATCCGTGCGAACTGTTGGAGGTGCTTACTACTGAAGTTGATCTGGTGTCAACAATGTTATATAGTAAAATTGAAGCTGCAACAGCCTTAATTGGCTCACCAATTCTCTTCCAGGAGCGCCTGTTGGAAATCCGATCGATTACACAGCAGATTTAGACCCAATTCTAATTTGATTATAACAGTGATAATCGGTAGGTTATCATGAAGTTTTTTTTTTCACAATTCTATAGGTGTTCTATAGCATATATATGCTATGTATATGTATGCTATGCTATATATAATTTCACACGTGTTTGTAATTACTTAATAATCGTATGTAAATTTGACATTTTAAATAATAAATTGTTTTGTGATAAACAAAGATATGTACACAAAAATATCTAAGAGGCGATTATTGACAAGCTTTTAACTTATTTTTACACCTCATTTGTCGTACTTAACCCAGTGCGACACTTTCCTGTTCCCAAAGACGAAGAATAACATGGATGGATGAGCTTTAACGACCATAAAAAAGTCCCAGTCGCTGACGAAATTGAAGTCCATTACAGAATTTGCGTACCAGACTTTGGCAAAAATGTTTTATATTACTTTAAATTAACTCACTTTGAATTAAATAAAGTTGAAATTTGAATTAAAATTACTTTTAATTACTTAAAAATTAAAATCGATATTTTTTATAATACCTACCTATAGATACTTTTGTATCAGTTTTTATTTATCAACTAGCTTGAGCCACAACTGATTCGCGCTCCTTTTTCATAGGTGTTAAAATATTTATTCAAGTCTTTATTGCTCATATATTTTTGTCAGGAATTGAATATATTTTATTAATTTGTAGAGAAAACATGACACAAATTAACAAAAAAAAAAAAAAAAACAAAAACCAAATTTATATTTATTCGATCGCTACTAATAAACTTTACAGGATCATCCGCTGGGCTAATATGAAGAGCCGCAACGGAGAGTGCCAAAAATGTATTGAGATTTTCCCTACTCACAAAATTCACGCCAAAGTTATTTGGTGTTCTGAATAGGTAATTATAAAAGTTTTTTGATCAAATAGGAAAAGATTCGAAATACCGAGCGAATCTTAAAATATTTCAAAAAACAAAAATAGCGCCTGTTAAAAATACAGGAGCAATTAAATAATGTAAAAAAAGGGATACCTACTGCTGGTTTAGAATAGTACCTACCTATGACTAAAACGGTGGTACTTTACAGAGAATATGATCTTATATCTCTGCTTATCCTTTCACCTGTCGCGGACATATTGCGCGATTCCTACCAACTAGCAAGTAGCCGGAATCCGGCTGCGGCTATGACCGCTCTTAAGTTCCTAAATAAGTAAACGAGTAGTTTGTGTCGTGGAATCAATGTAATCCTAATTAACAACCAACACCTATAACAAGGAAATATAGCTGCTATGCGTATACCTACACATATTGACCGCATTGCGAATTGAATACAGAAACTCCGTATTATAGGCAGGCGTTATAACCATTACACCACCGAAGCACACCGAGGAACATTCTTATCTTGTTATTAAATAAAGTAACGTAATATATTTTTAATCATTTTATACGTTTATTCATATCAACTAACAGAGAATCTAATAATGATGCCGGTATATTTATTTTTTCTTAGTACCTAGTCCAACTGAGGAATCAAATAATGCACATCCCGTGGCAACATCCTACAGTCCTATACAGCAGCAAAAATAACCAATAATGGCATCAACGGGCCACGTACTACTGGGCTCAATATCGAATAAAATACAAGAAAAATATTGTTACGTCCGGGGTGAGCAAAAATGCCGTGTAAGGGGGAAAGGAGACGATTTATACCTGCAGACCAAGATTTATTCTAAATATCACAAGGCCGTTAAACCGTTAAAATCGCCAATGTCGTCGGTAATTCGTTCAATGTATCGCTACTCATTGTCGCAGATGTCTTCCCAAAAAAACTCTCAACTGTCGCTTCCGTATCGCGTACCGTAGCACACTGTTGCCTCGAGCGTCGATCCCCGTTTTTATATTCCTGTAAAGACAGTCTGGATAGTCTTAGAAAGTACTCGATCTTTCAAACTAATGAACGTCGGGCGTCGGTTATTCTATCGTTTCTAGAATGGTGCTTCGGTTCCTGGAATACGAACCCTATGTCGTAACGGTAAAGACCAATTTCCTTTTGCACTTGTTCAAAGGAGCGTGGTCACTAACCATTGGTAAATATTACATCTACTACCTGAATTTTCCATGCTCCCAACGCGAACCCGCGTTCCTTCGCGGAGGTTCTATTGCCAACCGTAACAATATGTTATTTGATTGTCTAATCTGTCTGGATTAGACAGGCTGAAGGTCCACTTGATGGTAGGTGGTTACCGTCGTCTATAACACAAGCAACGTTACAAGTTTTGCAAATGCGCTGCCGAATACAGTAGGCTTTGCAATCCCTACTCACTCACCGAAACACAACAGCACACGTGCTGTTTATTAAAAGTCGATTTCAACCAGTCAAACAAACAAACAAGCGATATTAAAAATTAATATCCAAAAAGTACAGAGAGCAGCAGAGCACACTTTTATTAAATGCTTTTATAGTTGTCAGATGTCGACCCCCGAGGTTACATTTCTAGCAACATACACACGAAGTTTGTACGCGGTCCAACATTGAGGTTGCTTAGCGAAACGCTTGGAACTTTCTGTTCGAATGTGCAGTGAAATTCAATACATCGGAAATCTAGGTGGTTAAACGTACAGAAGTTTGGACATACGTACACAGTAGCTACTACTTCAATCTGTACTAGATGTATAGAACACTAGCGATCCACCCCGGCTTTGGATGGATGCATTTTTTTCTATGGATTATACATATATTTATAAAAGCCGTTGTGTGGTTTAGGAGGAGATAGAGAGCATCATAGAGCATACAGACAGACAGACAGACGCAGGCAGCGCCTTTAATTTATACCATCTAAGGATATAGATTTAGAAATGTATTACATTAATAAAATTTATAAATATTATAAACTATTTCGAAATAAATTTCTAATATCCCTGATTTTTTTTATATTAAGGTTGACAGATAGGCTGACTGTCCCTACGATGGTAGGTGGCTGACATCGCGTATAGAAACAGCAACGCTATAGATACAACAAGTGCGCTGCCGACCACAATAGGATTAAGTTAAAGGGATTAAGGCGACGCCAGCCCCTAATGATAAAAAAATCCACTTATTTGTAACCGTTTTCCTTTTAAATTATCATAATAATTATAATTTAAAAAATACTCAAATCATCTGCAGGATACATGAAAGGGGATCATCATAATTATTTTTTAAATTATATTTAATTATATATATAAAAAAAATTACTAATTTGCGGTCTAATATCCGATATTGTAACCGTGCGATTTGCTTAATAATCAATATTTTAAATAGCTAATTCTTAAGATAAATTTTAAGATCCAGTATCTGAAGGCTCATCGAAAGAAAAATTTGAATTATACTTTATTTAATTTTTAAATAGATTTTCCGAGATTTACAAGTAGCGACTCCCCCTCAGCAGTCCCGTCAATTCAGTACAAGACGAGTTTTGCGGCCGGAGTCGCCTTAAAAAGGGATAAGGAAATGCTCTCTGGCATCCCTTACTCACCCACCGAAACACAGAAGCACACTTGCTCTTATTTCATGGTGGTCTTCTGTAAGCGAAAGATATCAGATATCAGTTGGAAGTATCAAATTTTAATAAAGCAATAGTTTCATTAATGAACAATTTAATCAAACAAGGCGTAATAAAGTTGAGCATTATCTGTTATACTAAGGTAGTAGGTACAACACTTTGAGCTTGAAGTAATTTTGAAATGAATGCAATTCGCGCATGGAACAAAGTTTTAAATTTCAGCATCAGTAAACGCAATAACGTAACTCATTTTACGCTCCGAATATTCGGCAAACTTTTCTGTTCTGGTAACTTTTTTAAAAAACGTTACTACATTGCTGGAATTGGTATGTTCCTTCTATTATTAAACTTTATTGTGCAGATTAGATTACATTTTGTTTTATTACCTTACTGGTTGCGTCTGCCATTTCGGTTTAGTAGTGGTTTCGCACAATTTTGTTTATAACATATATTTTTAGGCGTTGTTTAGCTCAAATATTATTTTCATAAAAAAACTTGAACCAAAAGTACAGTACCGTAAAAGTGATATCTGGGGGAATATTTTTAATGAAATAAAGGCACATAAATCAATAAATTATTAATTATTTTTATGAAAACTTCGCCCGCATGTAATAGAATGTGGAGAAAAAAAGGATCGTGAAAAAAACTATGCACGAAAAGTTCAAAGGTTTTTCTATAACTCACCAGAACACCTAGACGAGTGTCTTTTATAAAGCAGACGGTAGCCACCTATCATCAAGTGGACCGTCAGCCTGTCTGCCGATCTTAACATAAAAAAAATACTTATAAAAGTATTACTTATGGTATGTTTAAATAACTAATAAGGTGAAACATTTTTTACATTTTTAATAGTTTCAACAATCATTATATACCTATAATATTATTATTGCTTCATCTCGCATACGTTTCGAGTATCTCAATATTCTCTAATCTTGTAGTGGCTTTAAAATTTCTATATTTCTACCTTCTATAGCGTTGTTTGTGTTTTTAGAATATGGTAGTCATTTAATATTAAGTGGATTGTCAGTTTGCCTGCCAAACTTTACTTAAAAAATGTTAAAAACATTTTTAGTCTCGACTGAAACTCATGACTTTTTATAGAATGTCGATATTTTTTACTATTTAATGCTTTCTAAGTGTGCTTTATATAGTGCGTACTTACATTCTTAAGGAATGCTATGTGGTCCAACATTAATCATAAGGTTAAAAATGATAATTATGTATTATGGAAGTTGTCATGGATTTTGTGTACGAAATATCAGTTAAAATTATTTCTATTTTTGAAAAATAGCAGCAGTTGATTGGCGATCCACTTGATTTTGTGAAATGGTGCTGTCAACCTAACAGAATAAAGGGTAAAGTAATAAGAGGTCAGTCTAATATATCAAAATTTATACTGGTTATTGATTTTTACATTTTTCTGTAATTGTTTTTATTTAAAAGAGAAGAGTGTGTGTCAGCTCCTACGTACGACTGGAGTTTACTCCTTTTTAAACGTATAAAATTAAATGCATAAAATTTTCCTCGTATCAATAGAACTAATACTTTATAGTTACATTCTGCATACTCAGATGTCACGTGTTCGAACAAAAATTATGTTAGTTACGTTCGGTGTACACAGATGTCACTACGTTTTATAAGTTCTAATAGTTCATTTGACGATGATATCGTTGCGCCGGCAGGTTAAAATGCGCTATCGTTTCGTTTCTCAACGCGGATTGTACTTTTCATACAAGATTGTGACGTTTGCTTTTATAAATAAAGAAATATCAAAGTGACACATAACGTACCTAACGCTTTTTAGTTCACGCTGTATTAATTTTACTCCTCATAAAATTTTCATACTGTAGGCTTAGGCTGGGCGCATACATACGTTTTCTGTATTCGATTTCCGTGTGCCTAGCGCAGATGTTAGGAATTTGCATTCGGAATATTGTACTGTCAGTACGTTCAGTGGTGGCTTTGTGAACGCACGACGATGGAGAACAACGATTTAATTGCGATTGCATTTCTGTTATCATTATCAAAGAAGAAAAAGAAACGTCGGTATTGGGTTCATGCGTTAAACACTCGAAGAAGCAAGGAGAGTCCATTTTATCTATAGAGAGCATAATATGTTGTGTATATTCCATAAGCAGGGATGTTTTTCAACAGCTAAAATTAATGCCTTTGCTTCACACATTGTCATGATGTACTTGTGATGAGACGTGAAAAACACACAACACATCCTATACGCACAGCGCGTGGCGCGGTTTCGAATGGAAATTTCCGAACGTGTGCGCCGAAACAAACAAAATGCATGCAAACGCTGCGTTCCGCATGACGTCATTAGGTTTTTTCCGCATGGGGTTTCCGAACGCACGGGCCCACATTCGAAACGTACGTACGGAAAGTATTCCGCACGGAAAAAAAGCGAATGTGTACGGCAGTCAATGTATTTTCTTTTGATTTGATGCATTTGGGTCTCTGAACGCGGAAAACGAACTCGGAAAACGAATACGGAAAACGCATGTATGCGGCCGGCCTTAATGTGAAAATCGATTCTCAATGAGTAAACTCCAAAAAAAGTTATAACCGAAATGTACAAAATCAAATCGACGAAATGGAAAAAATGTACAAAATTTAACAAACCCATTGTATCTAGGATTACATTCCCTGGTTTCCCATAATGTTTTCCAAAAATCTAACATCGAAATTTTTTTTTTTTTGTTTATGTTACAAAGAGTGTCTGGTTTTATAAATACGATTGGGCATAGTTGTAACGTAACTGGTACTCACAAAGGCACAAAATACATATATGGGAATAGTTAAAGTGAAGCGAATGCAGGTTTTTACATTTTCATGAATGCAAAAATTTTACTGCACATATTAAATCAGGATAGATATTACTAAGGCTTACGTGCACCGAAAATTGCAAAAAATTCGCTGAAAAAGTCAAAGCATTTTAAAAGTTCTGCACCGTTATTACTAGTTTAAATTCTATGAGTAACTAATATCGTGTTCAAAATTTTTCATAATAACACGTTGCCTGTGCCCCGATACCGTCCCTGGTTAATTTTCCACGCCGGTACACGCTTCAATCCAACGACCGCATCGCGAATTTGTGCGGACACCTAATTACGAGCAAGGTTATTTGACATAAATTAATCTTTAGTACCTTGAGGTAAATAATGATTTCGATTAAATATTTTGATTTGTTATTCAATGCTTATACTCTTTAAATTAGAAACTGTTTTATATAACTTCTAAGAACGACACAAATCTTTAGTAGCAGACATACTCGTACATACAAACGGCTTGTTAAATAGGATGTCGCCTAAATCATTGGAACTTCAGGGGCAGTTCATTGCAACTTTGCAGTTAACCCAAAATAAGGTAAAACCTAAAAGTACACATTTTTAGGGTTCCGTACGTCCGAAAAAAAAAAAACGGAATCCTTATAGGATCACTCGTGTGTCCGTCTGTCCGTCCGTCACATTCAATTATCTACGAATCTACTAGACGGATTAAGTTGAAATTTGGTACACATATCAATTTCTGTGACCCAAACGCAGAAGTGTGACGTGAATAGATGAAATCTAGTATATGGGAGGTCATTTTTGGGGGGAAGGTGGAAAATTAAAAAAATATATTTGAAAACTGTATCGTGTGGAAACATATCAAATGGAAGGTCTTGTTGTGAAGATCTTAAATGTATTTTTTTGTAATTTTAAAATAAATAGTTTCCAAGTTATTCAAGAAAATAGACGAAAATTGATCATTCCCCCCCCCCCCTATCTCCGAAACTACTGAACCTAAAATTTTGAAAAAAAAAATACAGAAATTAGTTTTCTACTTTTAGATTATAGGACAACCTATAAGAAGTCCATGATATTAAAATAACATGGTAAATCACTCAATATTGTGTGGATAGGTAACAGTATACGGAACCCTCTTCACGCGAGTTCAACTCACACTTGTCCCGTTTTTTATAATTGGTTTGGTCTGCAATCTTGAAAGCGATTAGTGCTCATTTTGTGTATGTAAAGACCGATAGGCAGGCTGTTCGGTCCATTAGATGATGGCTACCATGGTCAATTTATGCAAGCAACGCCAAAGCCGACGGTCGCTGGTGCCGGAAGGTTCTCGAGTGGAAGCCACAGACCGGAAAACGCAGTGTAGGACGTCCACTCACAAGGTGGACACACGTCCTGGATAAGGGCCGCGGGTTGACGGTGGATTCAGGGTGCTTCTGACAGGTCCTTTTGGAAAATTAAGAGGGAGGACTTTGTCCAGCAATGGACGTCCTACGAGTGGGATGAAACAGGACAGTAAAAAAATATAAATAATGTACTCGTACTTAATGAAATTGAAACCGTTTGAAAACAACCCGAGCTCATATATTATTGCTGTAAATATATATTAAAATACAGTTTGTAAATAAGGATATCGAGGGTTTTAAATAATTATAAATTATTCCAAAAAAGCCTTCATTTATTGTCGCTAGAGAGTATTAACTACCTACTTTTTCTTTGTGACTCATTTTAAATTGTCCTTTGTTTTCGTTTCTTCTTTTCCAAGAATGTAAAGGTGAAAAAAATAAAACCGATTTCTAAACAAATGAAGGAGTTATCCTGATAGATCCCAAAACTTAATAATATATTCTACTGGAAACAATACTAACTTCTCAATAGAATCTTGTTCACAATGTGTTTTGTTATAATTTTGGACAATATCTTATCGGTTTATCGGTTTGGGCATATATTTACTCGTGTCCTAAATATACATCGTTAATGGATCCGTTTCCAGATTTTGGCATAACCTTAACCACTGCATTAACGATTATAACGTTCGTACTAAATAATTAGGAGTTACTAGAATTTAGGGACGAATTGAAATATGATGCCAATATTTACGATAGCTTTTTGACAAGAAATATCTTGTTAATCTTCGTAATATTCTTTTATGAAAATATCGAATCAGTTGACAAAGCAAATGGAATCGAACTACCGGTTTTAGATTTTCAGATTTAGAAATAAATTCTTAAATCTTAAGTATGTTAAATAAATTATAGAATACAATGCAGTCTGTTTAAAATATTAATTTATTTATTCATTACTGTCCAGAACTCGAAACTTGACAACTCGAATCAGACTCAGAACAAAATTTACTTTTGGTTTATTGTTATTATTAGTCAGCTTTAGTTTTATTATCAAAATACGATGTTTTTATAAATGTATAGAATTGAAAAAATATTTGTTAAATCTCGGAATATCCTATGGCAAATATAGAGTACTTTCGATTTATCAAATATAAATCAATATCCCTAATGTCAATCCCTATTGACACAAGTTCTGTTCCACGCGTTTGACTCTTTTAAAATATAGGTTTTTTATTACATTTATCTATTATTATAATAAAATAATTATAAAAGTGGTAATTCCTTTTGTGTTTTTCGAATAGATAATTTTTGTTCATCATTTGTTTGTTTAATTGTTTTTTTTTTTTGTGCCAGTTTTTTTAGTTGAAAACAGTATGCGTGACATGAAAAAGTGAGAACTGTCACGCATATCATCATACAGTGAAAATACTATAATGAGATAAACACATCTAGGTACATTAATATAATCCACCTAACCCATACATATGTACATAAAACATAGTATTATTACCTACTTTGCAAAGCAAATATAGATTTCAAGAAACAAAATATTTGTTCGTAACTTCTTAATATTTTCGGTGTTTTCTAACATACATAGTTAGTTACAAATATGAAAGTATGTAGATAAAAGGAAAAATAGAATTTTTTACCATGGCTATGTTTTACTTTCCCAATATTTCTCTATAGCTCCAAAAAATTATGAGTTGCTGAACGGCCAGTTAGCTCGAGAACAACTGAAGAACTGGGAAAGTTCATCCCTCGGTGTCAAGAGTATATTGAATACTCTTCAATATAGCTACCTATCCAGGCCAGTCTTCAATATAGTGTCAGAGGCATTCCAGCGTGCCAATGACAACCCATAATCATACAAATAATAAAATCGTTGTTTGTGCGTTTTGCACGCAAATCTCATAAACTGCTTCCGATTTGTATGCCGTTTTCACTGATATATTGTAGCAAGCTTGAGATTTAGTGTTTGTTTGCAATAATTTCAGCCATGGATTGTAATCGTATTATGAATTGTCCCGCGTAAATGTTTTTTTGTTTTCTTTTTCTCTGAATTTCTGGTCCCTGGCAGAATATCAGTGTTGTGGTCCGCACCACAACTGTATACTGAGTCAGGGTTCCTTTTCCTCTTCTTACTTGTTCATATATTTGTTTGTTTATAATTATTATTTGTTCATATATGTATATTGTGTTTATTTAGAGGAATAAAAGATGCTTTCTTTCTTTCTTTCTTTCTTTCAATCGTTTACAAACAAAAAACTTACACCCAATTCCGAATACCATGTGTAAGAAGTCGAGGGCACAGCTTATGGCATATAAAGGAAGTTAGACGACAAATCAAATATTTTTTAAACATTTCTTTTTTCATATTTTTAAACTACTAGATAACATACTTGTTATTATAATCTTCGACTCTGTATAATTATGTGCTCTTTTACTATGATTTCCTTTGGTGAGGAATTACCTTTATTCTATCAAGGGTGGGCAGCACTTCATCTGTCCACGTAGGTTTGCTAGTTTGCTCGGATACATACGTTTTTTTGGCCGTTAAAGCTTTTTCTCTTTTTTTTATTACCCTTTTTGTTACTTTTCTAATCCACAATTAATTCGATTTTAACTGAGAGGTTCGTGGCGATTGTAGAACATTCTCCCAAATGTAAAATTACTGTTTCAACATAGTCAAAGGTATTTCATATTAAATAAAGATAAAAAAAATTTTTTTTTGCAAAATCTTTTTGTTGGGAACTGTACTGAAAAGTTTTTGTAGCAGTGGAAGGGCACACCGCAGTCATTGGACAACCTTAGTTTCTTTTGTTGCTGTTGTAGTTTTTCTATCAATGAGTAAGTTAAACAGGGCTCATTCATTTATCCTTTCTTTTTCTCCCTATTAAAATAAACAGAGCATTTGCAGTCCCAGTCTTTGCTTGTGTCAATGGTTGCCACCCGATGGTTGCTACCTACCATCAAGCGGATCATCGTCCAATCTGCGCCTAAAAAAATATAAAATATAAAAATAGTATTTGATATAAAAATATAAAATAGTATTTTTTTTAATGTTTTTTCACACAAAAAAAATATAAAACATTACTAAATGTTTTAAGTAATAAAGATATAGAAAGCCCGTAACGGATCCATTGGAATAGCTCTGAAAAGAGCTGTTTATAAGCGTAGTTTTAGGTCTTTATTAGACTACTTTTGCTGGATTAACGGAGTCTCATTTCACCAGTATAATCGCCAAAAATATTTATGAAATAATTGGTAAATGCATGGCACAATGTCTGAGTAACATTATGTGGTAAACCAAATATTTAACCAGAATAGTGATTTAACAAACAGTTTAGAGTTTTAGCGTTTACACAACATACCTATTAAATAAGCACGCGCTTCAGTGAATTGTTCTGATGCAATACGAAGTAACTACGTATACCTAATGGATCAAACGAATCAAACGAATAAGCAAAATTGTTAACACGTAATATAACGAGAGCTCTTAGCTGCTAATTTTAATTGAGATTAGAACTTGTGGCCAAATTAAATTCGATCGATAGAAAGGTAATTATTAATTAGAACTAGCTATCACATAAGGGTTTGTTTGAACAATGTGAGTTAAAAGAAATGGCATGTGGAAAACACTCACACAATAAATCTTATCATTTTTAAACAGAGACATGAAGATTTCGAATTTAGAATCTAAAAATTATGAGTAGTTTAGTATAGTAGCCATCAGGCACACCGCGTTCCATAGTCATAATAATAATAAAATAATTTATTTGCAATGACCATGGGTAATTGACCATGGGTAATGTGCAAATCTTGACATCTTGAAACTCCAAATCTCGATTATTGAATTTTTAACTGATTAGTTTTCTAATTGACACAACATTTATTGACACATCGAACCCACACAATTATTTCATTTTTATTATTTTTACTTTCAAAATTTCTTAAATTTTAAGTCATGCTTCGCTTCTCGCCCTTATCTGTACATTCATTTGTAGTTGTTAACAATAATGGTCGTTATATTCTACACTGTAAGGCCCAGTATAGGAGATCTTTTTGTAATAATAGCTTGTGTGTTGTATTTCGAAAAATGATAGTGGTATGGAATCTGGAGTTATCCTTTATCTTATCCTTTATCTTGTAAAGGTCGGTAGCGCGCTGTGCTTGTGTTGTGTTCACCTACAATCAAAGTAGACCTTCAGCCTGCCTGCGAATCTTTGCAGAAAAGTTAGGAGAATGGAGAATTGATCTTCATTTCGCTTCCTATGGTTACAATAAACTTCCTGTGGTTCTTCATGACTTTTATAATCATCAACATCTCAACCGTAGGACGTCCACCGCTGAAGGCTTCCTACTATTTTTTCAGAAGGACCAGTTAGAGGATCTACAGTGGCCTCGCGGTCCTTATGAGGTCGTCTGTCAACCTTGTGGGTGGACGTCCTACGCTGTGCTTGCTGGTCCGTGGCCTCCATTCGAGAACCTTTCGCCTCCAGTGGCCGTCGGCTCTCCATACTATATGTCACCCCGGTATACTAGCAAAATTTGGAGTTACATCATTAAACAATCAAGCATAGTTGTCATCTGAGATCAGTGTACACTGTTCAATTAAAATTCAGTAGTTACATTCTTGTGAGAGCATTATAGAGGGAGAGCTAGCTACGGAAATAGGTTTGCAATTTATAGAACAATGAAATCCCTCTAGTTAGGATGTCGTACTATCATTATTAATTAATTCGAGCGCCTGGCAGCAGTTCAGCGGTGGATGTGAGAGTGGATGGGCAACAAAGGGGTTGTAAAATCCATTGAACGTGTGCAATTTATAGAGCTCTGAGTTTGGTGTGATATAATAGCTAATTATGTATTTAATTCGAATATAGCAATGCCAGGCGTTTTAATTGGGGGAAAAGTAGTGCCAGGTGACATACAAGGTGCGGGAAAAAGTGCCAAAGTCGTCTCATTTATAGACGACTAGGTCTATACTTTTTAATTAAGAATAAAATCGTTGCAAAATATTATGTATTGATAACTTTTCATTCATGTTTCAGGTCACGAAAAATTTTGGAGAGCTAACATTTCGACCAACATTCAACATGATATTACAAATTACTTTTAATATCTAATATTTGATACAAAATAAATAAATGACACAATGACGATCTTAATATTATTGCCCCAAATAAAACATAAACAGATTCTATACACACGTTAAACGTATATTTTTGGCTGCGGTTTAAAAAATTGGTACGGATTCGATCCCGGGTTGTGAAGTTTCTTAAAACCCGCCAAGTGCGAGTCAGTCAGGCTTAGTAATAAGGTCCCGTTTTCACCCTTTGGGTAACGAAACACGATAAAATTTGACCCAGTAAATGAGAGGACTGAGCACTTTTTCGCGCATATTGGATGTCACCTGGCACTACTTTTCCCCCAATTAAAACGCCTGGCATTGTTATATTCAAATTAAATACTTAATTAGCTATAATATCACACTAAACACAGAGCTCTATAAATTGCACACCTTCAATTGATTTTACAACCCCTTTGTTGCCCATTCACTCTCACACCCACCGCTAAACAGCTGCCAGGCGCCCGGATTAATTAATAATGATAGTATGGCCTACTAACAAGGGGGATTTCGTTGCTCTATAAATTGCAAACCTATTTCCGTAGCTAGCTCTTAGACTATTAATATTAGTAATTATTTGTGCAGTAGCTTTGTTATAGGTACTGTGTACGTACAGCCATAACATTTGCAAAATTTCTCCACACGTTTTGCTGGAAGTTAATCTTACTTCTAAACTGTGTCATCTCTTATATTCTTCCTTATTAGTATACCATTAACTAACTCGTCCCGTGTAGGGTTGTCACACAGTTAATAACTGATGTAATATCGTTAAATATTTATTAAAAAAATAAGATAGTGAAATTGTTGACGCCAATTGTTAATTTGTTTGATAAATAATAATAGTTCGCTGTGGTATGTGCTGTCTCGCTCCCACCATATACCTTTTCATATCTGTCACTATCGCCGCATCGCAGGCCGATCGACCGGCCATATTTATAACATCGCGCCAATTTGGTAAAAACTTCGCAAATTAAAATACGCTCCACGCCGCCGATCTCGACCGCGAGATTCGAGTACGTATTTATATCCGCTTACCTACGTTATAGGGCATTTGAGCTTGTTTACTTGGATATTGTTTACTTGAATATTATTTACTTGGTCACGCTTCCCGCTCCGCGAGTGCAATCGTTAAGGTGGTGAAGTGCTGGAGTTTCTGGACTCTGAGTGTGACGGGCCCGTTGCAGGATTCTTGGAGGACCCGGGAAGGAGATACGTGGTAGATTTCTTTTGTTTCCTCGTCCTTGGATTGCATGTACCACAACGAAAAATACAGTCCACTCAAATAATTGCATGGTGTGACCAAAAATAGATTAGTAGATTAAAAAAATATTTAGTATAAGATGTCTTTCTGGTATTTAAGAGTAAAATCATATTTTATTTTCAACATCTTGCTAAATCAGGGTGATTCCTGATTGTCCCAAATCCAATCAGCCCCAAAATGTTATTTCATACTTGACTTCCAAATAGTCCCAAAAGATTTACGACTCACGCTTGACCAAGTTTAGTACAGGTGACTAAAAAAGTGTTAATTTTTATATTATTGATTTTAACTTTTTTAACTTTAACTTATTTATAGACGGATATTTAAATAAGTTAAAGTAAAGGAAATTAAGAATACTTGATGACTTTATTTTATTTTTATATTGAAATGCATAGGTACTAATATTATAAATGTGAAAGTGAAGTATATCTGTCTCTCTGTTACCTTTTTACACTTAAACCGCTGAACCGATAATCATGAAATTTTGCATATATTTTATCCAGGGTACCTTTCATCCAGAAAAAAGTACTGTTCCCGAGGGATCATCTAACGCCTCGCAAAGTTATAACTGCAATAAAGATGTTAGGTATTACGTTGCTCATGTATTTAGTCAGGCGTATTTTTTAAATTTTTAACAAGAAATTATATACAAGATTTATACAAGAAATTATATTTTCTGAGAAAAAAAAAATAGTAAATTACTGTCCAAAAAAAAACAACTTTCTCGTCACAGTACTAAAAATTTTCAGCTACAACTACATTATTTTTCAAGCTTGTTAATTAACTTAAATTCTAAACTAAAGTTGTAATCGGTTAATTTTATTTCTTTTTTCATATTTTAACACAATATTGTAGAAAAACCTTTTTATTTTAAATCTGTTGGGTTACTCGTATTTATGGAAATAGCTCAAGCAGGGTCAAATTAGAAAGAAGGAGATCCGAAAGAAGAAAGAAGGAGATTTGAAAGAACAGGGGGGCAGACAAGGAGATCCGCTGTCGCCCAAAATCTTTATTGCATCCTGGAATGTATATTCCGAAACATTGAATGGAAAAAGAAAGGAATATTTATTAGCGGTTATTATTTAAATCATCTCAGATTTGTTGACGATATAGTTATTATGACAGAAATTGCGAAAGAATTGAACGAGTTATTAAATAAATTGGATAAAGAAAGCATTAAAGTAGGTCTACAGATGAATACGGAAAAAACCAAGGTTATGACTAACAGCCCCACAATAAACAATAAAGGTAATAAGTATTGGGGGAAGAAACATCGACTACGTTAACAAGTACATAATATATTTGGGAAGACAGATATCCTTTACGAAAAATAACGAAAAAAAAACATAACTTGGAAAAAAATTCTGGTCCCACAAAGAAATATTAAGGGGAGTTTATCCCACAAAACTCAAAAAAATTGTGATGGATACTATGTCTCCTGCCTAGACTTCTCTATGGTGTCAAACATGGTCTCCAACTAACAGAATAAAACAGATAATAGAAACTACCCAAAGAGCCATGGAAAGAAGTATTGCTCAGGATAAAAAAAGGGATAAAATAAGAAATAAACAAATAAGACAGGAAACTGATGTGCAGGATGCGTTAACTCATGCACTAAAATGGCAATGGGCAGGACACGTAGCTCGCTGCAGAGACCAGAGATGGACCCTACTAGCAACAAGTTGGAAAGACCTACAGGGGCAAGGAAGGTAGGCGGGCCATATTAAAGATGGGTTGATGACCTAATAGACATAGCAGAAAGTGACTTGATTAACGTGGCTAAAGACAAAGATACATGGAAGAATCTGGAGGAGGCCTACACCCAAAGAGGGTATCAACAATAAACAAATAAATAGTAAAAAGTCTATTAATACTGTATAAATTAATTGTAATATATGTTTAATTTTAGTAATTTTTCCAAACGAGTTAAAATTTACACGTTAAAATAGTGCAAGTATTATGAACAAGAAATATTTATATAAAAATATTCTACGGTGCCAACCCTACATCAAAAGTGCAGCAAGATACAAACGTTGTTGGAAACTTTATATCAACAGTTTCTAGTATTTCAATTAAACAACTATCCAACTTCAACATTTGTTATGCTTCTGTTAAAAGTAATATCAATACGAAATTTGATAGTGAAAACATTATAAATGCTATTTATTTAAAGGTAGATATTTTTAAGGTAGGCTCCATTTTATGATTTTTTTTTAAAAATCTTTTTTAATTTACTCGGGTTAAGGGACGTAGAGTGGTGTTAAATAGCCTATAACCTTCATCAAGAATTTAACTGTCGAATAAAAAAAGGTTTTATCCAGAAATTAGCATGACATAACAAAACACAAATTCTTTTGTTTTCTTATACTTGTATAGATATCAGATGCAAGACATCAGGCAACAATAATTGTAATGAATCTAGATCAGAGGTTCTCAGACTTTTTTTATAGACCAATTTCTACTATATTCCCATAACTCGAAAAAAAAGTGAAGATTAGATCTAACCATAAAGGTAAAAATTACTGTTATGGATCTAACTATGAAAATTTGCGTTGCGGCTGGATTCCAACGACGAATGGGGAGTTTTCTAATTGAAATAAGTGAGAACTGATTGGTTTTTTGTCACCCCCATTTTTTAGACCACTTTGGGAACTGAGGCTCTAAATTATATTTAAACCCGAGTGCATTACGATCCAATCTGCTACCTATGAGCAAAGTTTAATCCTATTTAAAAGAAAAAACAACCGAGCATATTTATAACGTACTTTTTAACACATGACATGGCCTCTCATAATCTGAAATGTAGTATACTCGCCTAATAGATTTTATCGAGCAACCAACGCCTGTTAATGGTGACACACGATCTACACTTGACGATTATGTGGACCGAGGAAGGTCGTGCCACATAAACATTCCCATTTTATGATCTCTTTTGCTGGCATAGATTAAAAAGACCGAGCGTTGTGTACACAAAACGGGGACACTTTAGCCGAATGCCACGATGCTGCTGCATTAAATCCAAGTTTATTTTTTGGTCGGTAGTTGTTAGTAAAGAAAAAACAACTTAAAAGTCTAACGGTGAATCTGGAAATTTTTAAATGCAGTTAAAGTTAGCATTTAAAGTTAAGCATTTAAAGTTTTAGTTGATCTATTTATATTAATTCGTCACCTTTTATTTTAATTGGATTGTGTCAAATATATAGGACATATTTCTTTTTTTAATTTAAGATCGGCAGACAGGCTGACGGTCCACTTGATGGTAGGTGGCTACCGTTACCTATAACACAAGCAATGCCAAAGCTATTGCAAGTGCGCTGCCGACTACAGTAGGATTAAGGATAAGAGATTAGGAGGGGATAGGAAAATGGGTTCTGGCAACCCTTACTCACTCACAATAACAAAACAGCACACGTGCTGTTATTTCGTCTGTAAGGTGGTCTTCTGTAAGGGGGTGGTTACTGCCGCCAATGACTGCAAAACGCAGTGTGCCCTGTCACTACTTTCCAGATCCAGACCAGAGCCAAATTTGAAAAGTTAATTTTTCAAAGTTGACCCTGCCGGGAATCGAACACGGGAACCCTAGAAAAGAGCGTAAAGGCAAGCACCCTAACCACTCATCCAACGGGCTCGTCAAATAGAGTAATATTTTATCGGTTCTCAATACATAGTTTTCAAAACATTTCTGTTACAATTATTATAAACTAGTTTTTGTCCATGATCGTGCACATATTTTTCTTAAATAGCCTATGTGTTTTCTAGTAAAACTATATTACTGAAGTAATATGATATTGTATGTACAAGTAACTAAAATCGACGTCCTCACAAACTTTCGCGTTTATAATATTGCTCTAGCTCTGCCCGCGACTGACAATTTTATCACCGTGAAGACGTGATTTTTTTTTATATTTTAGACGATCCCTCGGGAATCTAACATTTTTCCAGAATAAAAGCATACGTTATACGTTAATCCAGGTAGGTAATAGACTATCTGTGTGCGAAATTTCACCCAAATCTGTTAAGTCATTTTTACGTTATTGAGGAACAAACATCCAAACATACAAACCTTCGCGTTTATATTATTAGGATTAGGATAAGACTTTTTTTTACATATATAAAAATGTGATGTGATTTTTTTTACATATATAGCCAATTAGCTAAATATTTATAAAGCTAAAGATTATATAAAGATACAATATTAAATCACACTGCGAAAGTTCTGTAAAATTTCTTTTTATGGGGACAAATGTGATTTTCAAAGTCGATAAGATTCCAGTAGGTATATTCTACTAATATTATAGATGCGAAATTTTGTGAGTATCAGCTGAACAGATTTTGATGAAACCTAACAATAATATAGTTTAAAAATCAGAATAACATCTCTATACATAATATGAAATAAAGTAGCTGTCTGCTTCTGTCTGTGTTTCCGCTAACTTCTTTGACATGGTTTTCACTAATGGTCTTTTCATTGTAAACGAAGAAAGTTTTAGTACATAATTTTAGAAAAAATTACAACCGTACGAAGCTGGGGCAGGTCGCTGGTAAGCCATAACATACATATATAGATACGTCTACAAAGTTGCGGAACAAATCTAGCTATTTAAATAATCTTTGACACAAAAATAACTCTGAAATTACCAGATGGATTATAAAGACCTCTAAATTTTTATCTCTTAATTTTAAATTTCAATTTTTAATTATTAGGTATTATTAATAATACAATTAAAAATATAATAAAATCGCAAAGGAGCCGTAAATACATTAAATATTTTTTCATAAAACAATTTGTATACGTTTTACTATGTATCGAGGTTAAAAAAAAAGTTTTTAGAATTTTTGTCTGTTTGTGCGTTTGTGCACGCTAATCTTAGAACGTATTCTAGTAAACTTCCCATAACATTTAGTCTTGCTTCATTCCAATCGGTTTAAAAACCACGCATACGATGTTGGAGGCTCAGCTAATTATAAATATTATTATTATTATTTTATGTTAAGATCGGCAGACAGGCTGACGGTCCACTTGATGGTAGGTGGCTACCGTCGCCTATAACACAAGCTGCCACAGGTGCTGCAAGTGCGCTACCGACTACAGTAGGATTAAGGATAGGGGATTGGGAGGGGATAGGGAAATGGGCTCTGGGATCCCTTACTCACTCACCGAAACACAACAGCACATGTGCAGTTATTTCACGGTGGTCTTCTGTAAGGGGATGGTAACTGCCGCCAGACGGGCTGCCCAAATGATTGCGAAACGCAGTGTGCCCTACCACTACAAAAAAAATATACCTAATTATATTAATTTACGATCAGATTAAATTTCTATTGTAACTTTACTAGTTCTTCATACAATGTTATTTAATTGTTTTACCTTTGAATATTACGTGCGTATTTTTATGGACCAGTTACGCCAACTGCGTGTTTAAAATACCTCCTTATAAAACCCTTACCGTCACGTATAAAACGTGATACGATACGATGACATTCTCGTTAATGTAACACATGAAAGCCTTAATTGCCATCAGCCATTTGCCAATTAATGCACACGAGTACACATCCCTTTCAGTTCAAAGTGCTCGACATTAAAAGTCATATAAATAATATGAGCGCGGAACATCGTATTAGATTTTACAGAGCGACGACGGTGTCGCAGCCACTTGACACTCATTATGGTGCGGTTTGGAAACAGCCGCATAAACAATCGTGTAAGCCTAACAATTTTACACACAAGGGGACTCCGTTTTCACTGAGCGTTTTTTTGTAGCTTGTATTTTATTCCTTCCTTTATTCCAGGTCGATAACTTGTAAGTAAAAACTATTTATTAAAAACTAACAACCAAGCCTGTCTTTAAAATTTTTTTCTTCAAAATATATACCACAAACCTTCCTCGTTGATCGCTCTTTTCTTTAGTGAAAAAACCATATCAACTTTTTTTAGGTGGTTTAGAAGTTAGCAGAGAAAGAGACAGAGGAACACAGCGACTTTATTTTATAACCATGTTATAACCATACGGCGGCGGCGGCGTGCGCATGGGGCGCGCGGTACTGGACACTGCTTATACATTAATATATAATACAATTTATCGTAGCGTGATGTTACATAGCCTACAGCCTTCCTCGATAAATGGACTATTCAAAACAAAAAGAATTTTTCAATTAGAACCAGTAGTTCCGGAGATTAGCGCGCTCAAACAAACAAACAAACTCTTCAGCTTTATAATATTAATATAGATATACAAACGGCCCGCCACCGGCTTCGCATTGATGCAATTTTTTCTGCAAATTATACTTACTAAAAACCTTCCTCGTTGATCGCTCTTTCCATTAGTGAATACCGTATCAAAATCCATTGGGTGGTTTGGATGTTAGCGGATAAACAGACAGACGCCGATTGCGACTTCAATCTACATATATACCTACTACATATTATATTATCTCTATATATAAAAATTAATCCCTATTTCCCTTGGTCACGGCATCACGCATGAACGGGTAGACCGATTTTAATTCGGTTTTCATTAATGGAAAGAGGGATAAACGGGGAAGGTTCTTATATATAAAAATTGCATCCCGGGCGAAGCCGGGGGCGGAACGCTAGTATTATAATAAAATCGTAAACGAGCCGTGTCTGTACATTTTAAAAAAAAAAAAATACAATTTGTACACGTTGTACTTGTGGCACAGAGGTAAAAAAATTTTTTTTTTAGAATTATTGTCTATTTGTCTGTTTGTCTGTGCGTTTATGCACGCTAATCTCAGAAACGACTTAACAGATTTGAATGATTTTCATTGATATATTGTAGCGAGCTTCCCGTAATATTTTAGTGTTTGTTTAATTCGAATCGGTTTACAAATAAAAAAGTTAGGCGCTATACCGAATACCACGTGTACGAAGTTGCTGGCTCAGCTAGCTTATAATATGTAGATATAGAGATAGGTATGTACTTGAAATATAGAAGATAGTCGTAATGTGTGTAATTTATAATAATTATAGTGTATAAATTATTATTATTCATGAAACAATTAAATAAGATATTTTGTTGATTTAACTTTCTGTCAATGTTTTTTTTTATGATCGGCTTCCAGTTTAAATTTTTCATGAATTTTGCTACTACGCATCTGCCCCGGATTCGAATACCGACAAGGTCAAAAATAGATATGAAAATTTTAATGACTGATTTAGCCAGGTACCTACTTTATTGGTTTGGTATCAAGAATACCAGTCCTTAATGTTGGAGACGTGATTGGTGTAATCGTCTGTTAATTACTAGCTGTTCCTGCACCGCAACTTTGTGAAATCTTATGAAAACATAAGGTCATCGATAGATCGATCTTGTTCAAAAAAACTTCGAAATAGGGCTAAAATAGCATCAAGTACAAACACAAATACATTAACGATTGTAAGGGTAAGAAATATTTTTTGTATTAATTCAGAACTTAGTCCACCTGTGTGTCAAGTTTCATCCGAATCTATTGAGGTGTTTACGCATACTTAGTTCAGTTACAAACATCCAAACATCTTTTTATGCTAGTTTTACATCAATATGTTGATATTAAGAGTGGGCACAAAGCTAAAAAAATATATTCATCTGTGCGTCCCGCAAAGGATCTCATTTTTAAAATTTTGTAATTAATTAGTTTTGTTAGTCATATTTCTATGATTTTTTGTTAAATTAATATGCAACAATTCATCTACAGTCGATACACAACACAGTTATAATAATATTTCGCAAACAAGTCTTCTACGATTAAATATTCCTAGTTAGGTGCAAGCGCATTGAAACAGCCTTCCCGTCTCAGTGGAGCGATTATGACTGATTTGGTGTAACAAAACAACGCACATTGAAGTACGCATAACATGAGCACATTTAGCGGAATAAAAATGTTATAAGTGCCAAAAGTATTAAATATTAATTATTCCTAAACTACAATATCTACAAAAAATTCATCAATGTCAGCCCTAAATACAGTATAATTTTAAGTTTATAGTACATACCATTTTTAAAATAAATCAAAAATCGATAACAAGTAGAAGTAACTTTGTGATATTTTTTTCTATCGAGAAAATTCTATTGCATTATGTTTTAGCCAATTTAATTATAATGTATTGATTTATTTAAAAGTAAACACTCGGGCTGCTTGCAACCCGTGGCATCGAGCAACCTACTAGTTTTTTTTTATAAAATTTAAACTACGATAGGCTATTCCGGTTTATACGCACTCTTAAGTGAAAAATCAAAGACATAAAGTTTTACGAAAATTATTTATAGAAAATTAGCAAATAGTGTATGTGTACGACTTTAATAAGTTTTTTACCTCATTTCATTAAATATTCCATCATAAACTGACAGCCTGTCAAGCTTAGTGTTGCAGTATTATTAGTTATAACAAAGTAAGCAGCACATGTGCTGTTGAATTTCAATATTGTATATTTGCCAGAGCCCCTTCGCTTATCTTAGACTTGACGCTCTTCGTCAAAAAAGTGAATACACACAGCTGGATTTAGAAGAACATCTCAAACAATAATTACGGTGAATTGTAACGTCTCGCCGAATCGCCTCGTGTGAAACGTCCTCCAGACCGCGCTTTAACATTTCGCTGAGCCGAGATTATGAACGGTTTAGGGGTGCGTGATTATTTTACTGTTTACCGCGAGAAGGGAGGTGTGCTTGAAAATGCTTCGTTTGCCCACACACAGTGCGGAAGTGTACTCACATCCTTTCGTCTTTGAACGGATTTTTCAATTGCTGTTTGACTTTAAAAGTATTATGCACAAATACTTATAGTGTTTTAAACATTTGATTAAAAATGCCTTACTCTTAATTAAGTTGAGATTAAGAACAAAAAAAAATTACTAATATTTTGATGAAAACTTGATAATGTCAACTGACAGATGAATTTTATTTATTTATTGCAACAGTGAGTCTGTTGCAATAAATAAATAAAATTCATTTCCAAAGGAAAGAGCAATAAATGTGAAAGTGTTTTGTATATAATTTGTATAAAAAAAGTGCATCCTTGCGAAACCAGCGGCAGGTTGCTAGTGTTATTGGTTAATTCCGGCTACGAAAACAAATAATGCAATCGATATGTAAATTTCATTGACTTAAATTACTTAAAATAATTTGGTCGGGATGTCAAGAGATATTAAGAATTCATTTTAATTTTAAATTTATTTTTGTAAATATTTGTTTTTGTTAACAGTTCTACATTAGTTTTTGTATATCGATTGTAAATTATCTAGAATAAATATGTATTTTATTATTAAAATTAAATTCTTAACTTTAGTAAGTATCTTAACGTTGATCACATTAAATTGTTACATCGTTACGTGCGCGGTGAGTTAAAATGCCGTGTAAGGGCGAAATGAACGATTTATTTTCACAAACTAAGATGACTGTCAAAATTGCCAAACTTGTCCGATGAAACCGTTAAACTTGCCAAAAATTCCCTTAATGTGTCGCCGATTCACTGTCGCAGGTAACTTCGCAAAAGCTCCGAAGAGTCGCTTTCGAATCGCTGGTTGTCGCACCACTCCCTTGACCGACTGCACTCTTATTTATACTTGACGCCAAACGCCTCGATGTATTTCGAATCTACCAGAAAATGTAAACGAGATTGTAAACAAACCCTTGAAAGTTCGGGAATGCTATTTCTGTTGAAAATTAAACTCTATATTTTAAACATAAAGACCAATTTCCTTTGACACTAGTCGGGCAGGGGCGTGGTTACCATCGATAGGGTGGAACCTTCGAGACTTTCGGTCGGCGCGAAGGCTTTTTTTTCCAAAACGTCCCATAGTTTGTGGTAACAATATAGTGTTGCAAGGGATACGTGGATACATTTTGTAATGTTAAATATTTTTTATTGCCAGTTCATATGTGTCAAATGGAAGCGTCTGGACACAAAACAGTGTCTATGTCTACTCAAGGAATGTTTGATTTCATATTGATTATATGAAAATTAAAACAGTGAAGTTTATTGCAAACTCGAACTGTCTTGCGTTCGTGCAGCACCTTATGGGCGACATCCTATCTAATACTATGCCGTGTATCGGAAAATGATAGGATTAGCAATACTGCTAGAAATTCAGTCTCAAAAGTTCTGTCCGCATAAAGTCCGCGTTCTGTTTGAAGAAGCTCAAAGTAAAACTTACTGAAAGACAAAGACGTCAGATGCGTTAAATGGTCTAAGTTTAGAAGTAACTTTTTTTTAAGTATTTTGAGGGAATGTCTAATAAGTTAATGCACTTATTATAATATTTAAATAATCTTTATATAATTTGAACAAGATTTAAAAGGCAAGTTGAGGAGAGCAAATTTAGCAGACCAAGTTAATAAAAATAAATAAAAATATATAGTAACTTTTTTGTTTTTAAACCGATTGGAATGAAACAAATACTAAATGTTACAGGAAGCTTGCTACAATATATCAGTGTAAACCGCATTCAAATCGGTTAAGCGGTTTCAGAAATTAGCATGCACAAACGTACAGACAAACAGAGAAAAATTCCAAAAACTATTTTTTTTTAGCCACGGTAACCTAAGTACAAAGTGTAAATTTTTTTTTTAAATCTTTAATGTACAAACATGACTCATTTACATTTTATTATATGTATAGAATAGATATAGATTATTTAAAACCTTTACTCAGTTTTATTTTTATTATTTAATTTGGAATTTCCTAATAAATATAAAATAAAATACTTTAGCTTAAATCACTTATAGACATTTTGTAGAAGTATTCTTATTTACACACTTGATGTAGAAATAGAAGTTTTACTACTTGGAATTTACATATGAAATTCAATTTCAAAGTAAGAACTTCCTTTCACCATTGCCAATGTTTAAATTAAAAAGCCTTGTTTTTTTTATTCGGATTGGGTTTCAGTAATGCAATTTTCTGCCAGAGTTTTTAATAACAATAAATTATAACGAATGAAGGGCGATTCTTTATAAATAAAAGCTTTATAAGCATCCTGTTTGCCTGTAAATGAAAACTTAGTCACGATTTAATTAATTATGTCAAAGCAGCAAGAATATTATTATTCACATATATATTTATTTTCTTAATTTTAAATTTTTTACAATATAAATATTAAAAACAAATAATATATATCATAAAAAACTTAAAACTAGGATTCCGCAGATAGCGGGGCAGGGCCCAAGCTACCGGTGGTTAGGGCTGCAGAGTGAGGAACCTCCTGACAATTCGTGCCGTGTCAAGAAGTACCGCCTTCTGTATTTGTCCCTTGATCCAGCCATCTAGTGAGAGCCTCTTGAGATGTTGGTCGAGGCTCTTCGCTATAAGACCGTTCGCCGAGACGACTATCGGGACGATTTGTTGCATCGACGTCCCACATGGCGGTCACCTCGTGAGCCAAGTCAATGTATTTGGTAAGCTTATTATTATTATTATTATATTTAATATAATATACGTATACTGCTATTGTTGTTTTTGTGTTAATATAAGTGTAATTGTAGAGATGTGTTTTGTCGAATTAAGGCTATAACCATATTTCTAAATATAAAAATGTAAATATGTACTTATAACCGTCGTCGCCTAAAACACAAATAATGTCAAAGTTGCTGCCAGACTGATAACTTATAATAGGAAAAAATATTCAAGGTGGGGATAGGGGAATATCTCTATCATCATTCCTTATTTATGCTTCGAATTATACATTTATAATAAAATCGTAAACGAGCCGTGTCTGTACCTACATTAAATATTTAAAAAAATTGTACACGTTATACTTATGTTACCGAGGTCAAAAAATAGGTTTTAGAATTTTTATTTGTTTGGCTGTATGTCTGTACGTTTGTGAACGCTAATCTCAGAAATGCCTTAACCGATTTGAATGTGGTTCTCACCAGTGCTGGATTTATACTATTCTTGAGTATAGGCCCCTTCACGTTGTGCCGCCTCTTCCTCGTGACCTAGGTGGTATACCTAGGCCTTTATTAGGTAATTATTATTATTATTGCATATTTATTATCGCACAAGAATTTGATGGCTTCCGCAAGCGTGATGCGAAAACCATCTAAAATCCGCCGCCCCTAGGCCGGTGCCGCCCATAGGCCGCGGCCTATACGGCCTATTGACAAATCCAGGGCTGGTTCTCACTAATGTATTGCAGCAAGCTTCCCGTAACATTTAGTGTTTGTTTCATTCCAATTGGTTTACAAACAAAAAAGTTATGCGCTTTACCGTATACCACGAGTACGATTGCGATCTCAGCTAGTTCAGTATATATTTTTATTTAAGCAAATAAAAATAACTGTTGTTAACTTGCTCTGCTAAGTTTGCTCTCCTCAACTTGCCTTTCAAATCTTGTTTAAATTATATAAAGATATTTAAATTTCAATCGGCTTACAAACAAAATAGTTACGCGCTATACCGAATACCACGCGTACGAAGTTAAGACGTATGAAGTTAAAATAATAAGGCATATAAATATAAATAAAAATATACTAAACACACAAGTGAATGTAAGAAGTGTTATGTAAGTAACATAGTTTAAAAATTATTTTAAGTTAAGAAAAAACATTTAAGATCAAGTTGCCAACGATTTATTTGATTGCTAGGTGTTGAGATATTCAAGAGGTATATTAAAAGGTGTGTATAGCGACATGCGCTTTGGCATCCCAAATTTAATAGCGGAAGCTCGTCTTCTGTAAGGGTTTGGTCATGTGACCAGTCTTGCTGCCCACATGACTTATGTATTACTGCGGAACACACACTACTAAATGTACTATTGGATAATGCTACTTATTATAAGAATAAAATAAATACTTTATTTAAACTCACTCAATGGTTATATGTATGTGAAATTATGCTGTTTTATAATTTTTTGAAAAAAAAAAAATTTTTTTTGTACATCAACTTCAAATTTATAACGCATAATTGGAACAAATTCAGGTTACTTTAGTGCGTAAGAATTTGGTTTATTACTTTTCATAATAAAATTATCCTTAATATCTCACTAACGATTTTTTTATGCCGTATATTTAATACGGCATAAAAAAATGTAGACTGAGCAGTTTTTTAACACGACTAAATTAGCGTCAGGCATAATCTATATCAATTTCTTATTAAGATGTCCCTAGAAAACGATTTACGTTTTGATTGCGATAGAAAATTATTTTACGAATAAAAATATATCAAATTAAATATAGCCTACACGTTTTCAAAAGTAGGTAATCAAAATAAGAGCTCATAATCTCATTATGATTATAATTTATTATAAAAGATATGCTTATACAAAAGTATAGTGTCAAATGAGAATGTATTTTAGGTCGATTCAAGTTTTACAGATTAAGACTATTACTGCCCGTTAAGTTCCACCCAAACACCATCGGGCCAAGTCACTCAATATGGCGGCTAGCCAAGGCAATAACATTTCAGCCCACATAACAACACTTGGCAAACTATATACTCGTATTATGTTACTGGGATATCATGGGGGAATAGATAATTTACACCCATATACATACCTCAATTAAATTTAGAAGTTATATTTTGAAAGACAGAGAAGCTTACCAGTCCAAGATAGAAAAACTGGCAAGTTTTCTTACCAAGAAAACAAGCATTGTATTTTTGAAAAACCATCGTCAAGCTCAGAATTCTGCCAATTTATAATTAAAATTACATCATCGAGAAATTCTGGTTGATAAAAGAATACCTTCGAAAAACATCAATCAACATCGTAAGTGTTGTATTGTTTATAATAAGGATCAGTGGACATGCTGATGGTTTACTTAATGGTACCGTCACGATGAGCAAGCCACATAGGCGCTGCAAGTGCGCTAACGACTACAGTAGGATTAAGGATAAGGGATTATGAGGGGATAGGGAAATGGGCACTGGCATCCCTTACTCGTTCACCGAAACACAACAGCAAATGTGCAGTTATTTCATGGTGATCTTCTGTAAGGTGGTGGTTACAACCTTACAGAAGATCACCAGACGGGCTGCCCAAATGACTACGAAACGCAGTGTGCTCTGCCACTACTTTCCAGATCCAGACCAGAACCAACTTTGAAAGGTTCATTTTCAAAGTTGACCCTGACGGGAATCGAACCATAGAACCTTAGAACAGAGCGTTAGGCAATAATCCTAACCACTCATCCAACGGGCTCGTCAAACAAGTAACCTGCTGTTTTTGGACTGACTACCACTAAAAACCCTCTTTCAATATTGTTGATAAGAAACTATGGAAATATTGTCAACTGATATTTTTTCACGATAAAAAGCGGCAGACAAACTGTCAATCCACTTAATAGGAGGCTACCATCTCAAAGAAATACAAATTTCATTAGAGGGGATGCAAGCGTGCTGCCGACCCCAATAAGGGTTGATATGTAAATAAAAAAAAAACATCCCCTAAGGGTGCATTTCCACCAGAGATGTGCGAGGGATTGTATCGTGTCTAGCTGTGCTGTGAAAATGTATAGAGATTTCCACCAAAGCTGTGGGAGGAAAATGTGTCGTGCGAGGATGCGTTGCGAAGCTGTGAAAGCACCGTCTATAGACTGGCTGGTGCTGGTTGTCGCAAACCTCGCTAAACATCTCTCGCTTGTTTTGTACGTACAAAGACTTCGCTCCGCTAACCCGTTTCCAACAGAGCTGTGCCGAGCGATGCAAGGTAAATGAAGCGATTCTATTGGTTCTTGAAAAGCACATCCCTCGCTACGCGTCCACGCACATCTCTGATGAAAACGGACCCTTAGTCCCTTAGTCTACAAAATTTCTCTCAAACTTATTTTTTTTAACTCTTACTATTTTTGTATAATTTGGAAAAAAACATCTATCATTATTTTTTCCACCCTTCTACATGGTGAAATAAAAAAATTCTTTAACCCATCGATATTTCATATTTTCTAGAAACCTATGTCAAAATTGTTCCAGAGAAACTAAAATTCTGATTTATTATCAAATTTTCCTGAGCTATTAGGGGATAGTAAAACGGAAAATAGAACCTCCTTACTCACTCACCGGAAAACACGCCCAACAGCAGAAATGCTGTTATTTCACGGTTGTCTTCGGTAAGGGGATGATTACAGCCGCCAGACAGGCTGCCCACAGTTTACCATTACGGAAAGCAGTATACACTGATACTACTAAAGGTATACTTGTAATATTAAAAAAAAAAAATCCCAGAGTGTGACAAAAATGCTTCTTTAAAAATATTAACGGTTATTTGGTATAATGTTTAACTAAACCATATAGGTAACAGCAAATTCTTGACTATCCACGGAAAGAGAAACATAATATTGTTTTAAGAATCAGTTAATTAATTTGATGCAGAAAATATTTTCTGCACCAAATTAATTAAATGTCTACAAGTGGCTCTTGGTGGAATGTAACGAAGCTTCTACTTACTCGTATATTCAGAATATTTTTATTTAGTTCTCTCAATAAATCGTTTTATTTCTTATTAGCTGAGCCCGCAACTTCGTACGTGGTGTATACGGTATAGCGCGTAACTTCTTTTTGTAAACCGATTGGAATGAAACTAATACCAAATGTTACGGGAAGCTTACTACAATACATCAGTGAAAACTGTACTAAATTCGGTTAAGCCGTCTCCGAGATTAGCGTGCACAAACGCACAGACAAACAGACAAAAATTCTACAAACTATTTTTGTGACCTCGGTAACAAGTACAACGTATACAATTTTTTTTTTTTAATATTTAATGTACAGACACGGCTCGTTTACGATTTTATTTTATTATAAATGTATAGATTGGATTCTATTCTAGATGAAATCGTTAACAAAACACTCAATTTCACAGATTATAAAACCCATAATTATTTTTATTGCGACAATTCAATTTCCGAGCTACGTATACGTGATCAGCATACAATCGAAACGGTTTTTCGGCATTGATTTAAAGCGTGCTGTATCCACCACTCTGTCACGACCCATGTCAAGTATAACCTTTGACGATAAAGGCTGAAAATTCGGTTTGGTTTCATGCCAATATACTTGAAAGGAACTATAGAACACTTGTTAAAAATTAATCTATACTTAATAATAAAATCGTAAAAGAGCCGTGTCTGTACATTAAATATTTTTTTCAAAAAACAATTTATACACAATATTGCACTTATGTTACCGAAGTAAAAAAAAACGGGACAAGTGCGAGTTGAACTCGCGTGAAGAGGGTTCGGTACGATGTTACCTATCCGCACAATATTAAGTGATTTACCATGTTATTTTAATATCATGGGCATCTTATAGGTTTTCCTATAATCTATAAGTAGAAAACTAATTTCTGTATTTTTTTTTCAAAATTTTAGGTTCAGTAGTTTCGGAGATAAGGCCCCCCTTATTAGACAAAACAATTTATACACATTGCACTTATGTAACCGAGGTAAAAAAAAACGGGACAAGTGCGAGTTGAACTCGCGTGAAGAGGGTTCGGTACGATGTTACCTATCCGCACAATATTAAGTGATTTACCATGTTATTTTAATATCATGGGCATCTTATAGGTTTTCCTATAATCTATAAGTAGAAAACTAATTTCTGTATTTTTTTTTCAAAATTTTAGGTTCAGTAGTTTCGGAGATAAGGCCCCCCTTATTAGACAAAACAATTTATACACATTGCACTTATGTAACCGAGGTAAAAAAAAACGGGACAAGTGCGAGTTGAACTCGCGTGAAGAGGGTTCGGTACGATGTTACCTATCCGCACAATATTAAGTGATTTACCATGTTATTTTAATATCATGGGCATCTTATAGGTTTTCCTATAATCTATAAGTAGAAAACTAATTTCTGTATTTTTTTTTCAAAATTTTAGGTTCAGTAGTTTCGGAGATAAGGCCCCCCTTATTAGACAAAACAATTTATACACATTGCACTTATGTAACCGAGGTAAAAAAAAACGGGACAAGTGCGAGTTGAACTCGCGTGAAGAGGGTTCGGTACGATGTTACCTATCCGCACAATATTGAGTGATTTACCATGTTATTTTAATATCATGGGCTTCCTATTAGTTTTCTACTTAATCTATAAGTAGAAAACTAATTTCTGTATATTTTTTTTCAAAATTTTAGGTTCAGTAGTTTCGGAGATAAGGCCCCCCTTATCTCCGAAACTACTGAACCTAAAATTTTAGAATGGTCGGACAGACGAGTGATCCTATAAGGGTTCCGTTTTTTATATTCGGACGTACAGAACCTTAAAAATACACCGAAGTGTGTTGCCAGTCACGGTATATGGTGTTGAAACGTGGTCTCTAACTATGGGCCTCGTAAGAACGTCGCTTAACCAGCTATGGCGAGGGCTATGTTAGGGGTTATGCTGCGAGATCGAATCAGGAATTCGTAGACGAACGAAAGTTACCGAAGTACGGCCGCTGGGGGTGGAAGGTTCTCGAGTGGAGGCCTGCGCAGCGTAGGACGCTCACCCAACAAGGTGGACAGACGACCTGATAAGGGCCGTTGGTCGACGGTGGATCCAGGCTGTGCTTCTGAAAGGTCTTTTTGGAGAATTAGGAGTGGACGTCCTACGGCTGAGATGACGATGATGATTTTGTGGAGCGACTTAATTTAGAGTTCAACTCTCTCGGGATCAGGCAGAGAATAAATTTTTGATGAATATTTATATTACAACTATTTTCATTTTTATGAGAAAACTAGCTGAACTCGGTCACGCTTCGCTGCGGCCCATACGGCGGCGGCGCGGCGGCGTGCGCATGGGGTGCGCGGTACTGGACACTGCTTATGTATATATATATATATATAATACTATTTATCGTAGCGTGATGTTATATAGCCTATAGCCTTCCTCCATAAATGGACTATTCAAAACAAAAATAATTTTTCAATTCGAACTAGTAGTTCCTGAGATTAGCGCGTTCAAACAAACAAACAAACTCTTCAGCTTTGTAATATTAGTATAGATAGGTTACAAGTGAGCTCGAAAAATGTACTCAAGATTTTTCATTATTTTTGCGGCGGCATCTCTTAAACAAGAACGGAAACAATGTCACGTTCTGGTAGTTCAAGAGTTATTCTATACGGAAGGTATTTGCTGCTGTTCACCAGTGCGCCCTACAACCACTACAGCATTCTGTAAAAAATGTAAAATCTTCTCACTAATTGTAACACTAAACCCCAATTTATACATTATAATTGTACATAAAAACATAACATTTATAAACAATGGTAAATAATAAATGTCGCCGTATTTTAAGCTGTCTTTTTCTACGTATCGCCGAACAACCATTAATAATAATTTTCTCCTAAATAGGCCTGTGGAAAAACATAAATATCATGTTAAAGTGTGACAAATTATTATGTCCTTTTGAAAATCTGACGCGGAGCGACGACGCTATTACGGCGCGCGTTTTCTTTTCAAATGTAACGCTGTTTTGATATGAAAATAAATTAAAATAACGTCATTTACATAAACACAGAGTTGTTGTAAATTGCTACGTAATTTGCAAAGTCTCTGTAAGATAGCGAATTTTTATGTCCTATTAAGTATATTATGATATTTTAAAACTTTTCTAAAGTATGCGTGTATTGGTCCTGTCTGTCTAAAAGTTAAAATAAAATAAAACAGTTTCTTATGTATCAAGCGTTCGAGTGTCGTTTAATTAATATTAGGTCGGTGAAAAAGTCTTTTCGCATATAGTATGTAATAAAATCTCTTTGGCTGTACTATCTGGTTGGTTTGATAAAAAAAAAAAACAGTTACATTTCAATAAAAAAAAAACAAATTAGTAAAATGTTGTTTCCAGCTATTTTTCATTTGTTTTTCTTTCTGTCAAAATGGTGAATCTAATGATTCGATACGAACCGTTTTTGAAGAGATTGATAACTGGTGTTGAAAAGTGGATCACGTACGACAAGGACGTGCGAAAAATGTCACGGTCAAAGGTCGATCAGGCTTCACAGACTGAGCCAAAACCCGGGTTAACAAGCAATAATGTGATGCTGCTGTGTGTATGGTAAGATTGGAAGGCATTGTTCATTATGAGCTTTTACCGCCGGGCAGAACCATAAATTCAAATCTCTATTGCCAACAACTGATGAGATTAATGCATCCGCCATATAGCCCTGACCTTGCACCTTACGATTTCCACCTGTTTCGGTCACTTCAGAATTCTTTAGGCAGTGTCAGGTTGACATCAAGAGAGGACTGCCAAAACTACTTGTCGCGTTTTTTTGATTAGAAGTCCCAAAATTTCTACAGCAAAGGGATCATGTCACTACCTACAAGATGGTAAAAAGTCATCGAACAACATGGCACATATATACAGTAATTAAATGTAAATAAACATGTGTTGAATTTTCATATAAAATGCGAATAAACTTTTTCTCCAAAAATTCTGAAAAAAAAGGTTACCGTTTTCAGTAGTATTGAAAATTGGTGATTTTATATATTTCGATTTGCTCTTTCGGAATTTCTCAATGGGCGGGGCAAGGCTGTGGCACGGACACGGCCCGGTAAAGTTTAATTGGTTCATATAAAAGCATACTATGAATATCTTGACCGGGCCCCGACCGGCCGGACGGGGCACGATCCGGTATAATATAAATGCACCTTAAACTACTAAATCACTGTACTAGTAGTATGTGTATAATAACGAATTTAAATTATCACAATACTCACTTCGTAATACTGAAAATTTCAGAAAAAAAACAGGATTTCTTTGAAAAATTAGAAAATAAATAAATTTATTAAAACAATTTATTTATTTATTTATAATATTAACAATTTAAAAAGAAAACTAAATATTCATTAATATAATGATAGCACTAAAAACCACCTAGGTTTAACCTTGTGCTATCATGTTATGCTTTAAATTATTATTAAAATATTAAAAGATTTAACATCTAACTATATACAATAAGTTGATTTATTCAAATACAATTTAAAAAATATTCCTTTAATTTAACTTTAATATTTTTAATTGTTATACTGTTACACAGATCTAAATTTGTATATTTTGTAAATTTTGTTCATATTTTGTTCATAGATGCGACCGTAACTACTGAGGCCATATTGTATATAGGGTTCTGCCAGTGCATAATAAAGCATAAGTTTCACTTTAAATGGAATAGGATTAATAAGCCGCCTCTCGATTTAAAACGTCTTTATTAAGATACTTTTCTAAATTATTAAAATTATGTTCTATTTTAATAGAAAATAATTTAAATTACACCAAAAAAATACACAAACAAAAATGGCTTTTCGTTTTTAGGTTTTTAAGTTACGATGACATTGTTTTTAATTTTATTAGAAACTGTCTTTTGCCCGCAACTGCATTCGAGCCCTATTTTTATGGCTCATAGGTATATTTTTATAAGGCGTTGAATTTATTTTTAATTTTTAGATAGTTTTAGATCTAGAAAGTTTTTAATAATGTCATTAGTGCTTACGACTACTTCAAATAATAATTTCTGTTTTTTTTTTAGCGTTCTGCAATAACAACGGCAATAATCACCCTTTTACATAAGCCCGTTGTAAAATAACATCACGTGTGCTGTTGTTTTTCAGCAAATGAGCGAGAGTTTGTTTTGCTATTCCCTTTTTTATCCCTTATCCTTTCTTCTACCAAGATCGGCAGTATTCCCTTGGCTTTGCTTGTGTTAGAGCCTCTACCATGAAGTGGATAATAATTAACTGTTTAAAAGCAAAATTAGAACAACTAATTAGGTATTAATTTTTGACACAAAGAAACTATTCTTTCACATAATATTATCTAGACATTAAAAAAGATTATGAATGAATTTTTACAAATTGATTAGGAATAAAAACAAATTATTTAATATAAGCATTATTACTTTCTTTTCAGATATCGCGTTTGTTTTCGAAGCTTGGTTGAGTTTCACTAACATTTTTATTTTATTTTTACGATTCTAGCCAGACTCATCAACAGTTTTATAGTAGTTTAAAAACAGCACCGCTACCTTTGTAGGCAATGCCAAGATTATTTACGTTCTTATTGCTTGTTTTCTCAGTGATCCTATCTAAAAAATGTATCCTTATCTAAAAAAATATAAGACAGACATTTTGTCTTCGGTTATCATTGTTTTTGTTGGCAAAATTCTACACACGTAGTTCAATAATCCATAATATAAAAAAATCGGTAGCGGATTGCATCTCAAAGGTTTTATAGATATCTATTTGAAAGCAACAGAGCCACCCAACTGGCTGGATCTTTAATCTCTCTGCCACTCTTCACCTACAGTGAGCTATTATACCTATACTAATACCCTCAGCAAATAAAAAACAAATAATTAATTGTTACATAAGGGATTGTTACTACCGTCAGAGAGTTCGAGACTCTATTGTGAAACGCATAAAAGGAGCTTTTTACCTTGAGACTTATTATTCGATTTTTAAATATTTTTCTAGTCGTGACACCATAAACAACGGAAGATATACTATGTGCGTTAAATATAATTTTCTATTGTTCGTTGTACATGACCATTGTACGTATCTTCTATTATTTATTGTATATTACCATAACAAACGCAATAAAAATAACATAATTTGAGGAGGTTTCCCTCCTCGCCGTTCTAAGCAGGCCATTATCACGTTCCCGCGGTAACTCGAGCTGAATCTAAACGGTTTATAATACTTTGGCTTCAGATGAAACGATACGTGGTCCTAAGACTACGAATTTTATCATTGATATTTGATTTTTGAAAATAAACGAACTAAAAAACTTTAAACATTACTTTTAAATGGTGGGTTCCACAAATAAAAGAAAGACAAATAATAAGGACATGTGCGTTTTTAATGCACTTACAAAAATGAGTACGAATTAGTTGTTTTGGTTATGAATGGTTTGAAATTTTAATTTCAAACCATTCATAACCAAAACAAACGTTGTTTCTGTGAACTTTTAATTTGTAATTCATCGCTGAATTACGAATCAACAATGCATAAAGATGTAATTAGCGTAACTCATTTTCCATTTTCCTATCCAATCCCTTATCCTAATCCTACTGAAGTCGACAGCGCACTTGCAGCAGCTGTGGCGTTGCTTGTCTTATAGGCGACGATAGCCACTTACCATCAAACGATTTAATGATTTTAATTAAACAAAGAATTAACAAATAGAACACAAAGTGCAAAAATCTTGAAAAAAACTTACTACATTAAATGCACAACTAAAACATTTTAAGTACTGAATGTTTTAGTTTTATTCTTTAACTTCAGCACACCGCGCAACGTAGCTTAAAATGTGTACTCTTACTCTGCTTACTTTTGTACTAATTGGAGTCATATTTCCTTATTACATCCGTTCACTGAACAATGAGAACTATCTCTTGCAAACGATTTTTTTTAAAATAATTTTAATTTTTAGCTTTTGTTTTTAATTCCCTTGTGAATATCATTTATTTTCAATTTCATGAGACAGAAAACGCACAGGTGGCAACTATAGCAATCTTCGAATGCGTGATCAAATCCGAATGCGAATTCAGCCATGCGTACTTGGAATGGACTAGCGCGATAGGATGTGATGAATGGGTTTCTTTTAAATGAAGAGGCTCTGGATGGCCTCATCATCTGTGTTGTAAGGGGGGATGAAATGTGGTATAAAACCAGATGATTGACTTTTTTAAAAACTAATTCTGAAATTAATTCCAAAAAAGACAGATTCTGGAAAAAGTAGATAGATAGGGAGAAAACGTTTTGAGATTTGGAAGGAGAATGATGTAATAGTTGATTTTGAAATAGATTGATGTAAAGATTTTATAATGTAAAAGGATACTGAATACACGGTGGTGCACACAACATATCTTTTATTTTTATGGCCCCTGGTGCCATAAAGGCAGCGCAAAATGCTGTATGTAAGCCATAATTCCCCACAAAAAAGAGACCTCGCTCAGCACTCAGCACTGAGGAGTAAAATACATAAGTAATATACGAGTGAGTGGACAA
The DNA here is from genome assembly GCA_910589475.2 of Bembecia ichneumoniformis. Lineage (NCBI taxonomy): Eukaryota > Metazoa > Arthropoda > Insecta > Lepidoptera > Sesiidae > Bembecia > Bembecia ichneumoniformis. The sequence continues at coordinate 3,704,014 of OU342531.1, forward strand.
TGTTGATGTTCCAATCCGATATTATATTTCAGAAGTGACCGAATTCAGAAAACCGTACCGCTCGGTCAGCAGGCGGCTATAGAAACCTTTTGTTATGTCATGGTCAGCTGCACACTTGCATTCCTTCTTGTTTAGCATGTGTATACGAGTCGTATATGTGAATGGTAGGCATCTATAGTCTGAATCTTAGTATGAACAATTCCAAAATCTCCTCTGATCATGACCCATTTCCCTATCCCCCCCTCCTAATCCCTTATCCTTAATCCTACTGTAGTCGGCAGCGCACTTGCAGCAACGTGGCGTTGCTTGTGTTATAGGCGACGGTTGCCACCTGCCATCAAGTGGACCGTCAGCCTGTCTGCCGATCTTAACATAAAAAAAGACCTTTTGCAGTATTCTTTACATAAATTTTATCGAAAAAAAATCGTATCTTAAATTTTATCTCTTTATTTCGTTCTAACTTCCAGCCACTTTTACTCTCCCTAATGTATTTAAATCGGTATGCTTTATCTTTTATGTTCAAATAGAATGCCTTTCCACCCTTCAAATTCACGTGAAAAGGGAACGTGAAAGGTTTTGGAAAGGTTTCCTATGGGAATGATCAAAATAATATTTTAAACGGCTATAATTCCTTATGTTGCATTGATTGAACGAAGAGCCCAAAGGTATGATTATCGTCACATTGTTTGGTCATATTCATATGTTTCCATAGAAGAGACAGGATCAATAATTTAAGTGATTGACTTAACGTGTTATTTCTATGGGAATTCTTAGTAGATAAGTAAAATTAATTTTTAATTTAATAAATGTTGTCAGGTTCACCAAGATACTTTATGGCATAGTGTTCTCTATACACTTAGTTCTTCTAGATTGATGTTCCGCTCGGCTTACACATTAACATTGGTTCTTGTGTAATCTATCTATTGATAATGCTAGAATATTCGATGTCAACCTATTTTTAATTGGTAAACAATTAAAAATTCTTGTGTTTATATAGGTATTATGGTGTTATAAACACCCTTGATGAATAAGTTATGATGTTTAAAAGAATATACCTGTTTCTACTTTTTTCAAAACAATTTTTAATTTTTTTCACGAGTAGAGATCCAAGCGCGTTTTTCTCAGTTTGATTCAGCAGGCCGCCGGGCCCGGACGTCCCTATGTCGCTTTCGCAGCATTTCCGATTTTTATCCATTAAAAATATCTATTGATTACTTTATTGTTATTACGTGTTCGTAAGCAGTTACGAAAATAAGTCTGCAAATATTAGTTTTTAGCGACTTCGAAGTGTGTATGCGAAGTGCCTACTGCGCTCGAATATCCTGGTCATAATGCTATACTCCGGCCATTATAAGAGTGCTGTTCTGACAGGTGTCAATTCCAAACATTTTCTGTATCGTTTATTCGGAAATGAACTTTATGCAATTGACATAAAGAAATGTCAAAAACGCATTCATAGAATGACCGTATTATAGGTAAACTAAATTCGTTGCTACAAATGACGTAAGATTCGAGAAAAAGTTATAATATTTTGTAACAAAAGTATACAAATTTAATATTGTTCACTAAAATTCATCGTAATCACTTTATTAAGCGATTATTTTTTCAAATATTTTCGCAAAGGAAAAATTACACAATTACTTATTATTTATTCATAATTTATACCTATATCTGTGCATATTTATACTAAAATTATAAAGCTAAAGAGTTTGTTTGTTTGTTTGAATGCGCTAATATCAGGAACTACTGGTTCGAATTGAAAAATTCTTTTTGTTTTGAATAGTCCATTTATCGAGAAAGGCTATAGGCTTTATAAAATTGCGCTACGATAAATAGTATTATATATTAGCAGTGTCCAGTACCGCGCGCCCCCATGCGCACGCCGCCGCCTTATGGGCCGCAGCGAAGCGTGGCCGAGTTCAGCTAGTTATAAAATAAAGCCGCTATCCGCTTCTGTCTGTTTCCTCACTAAATTCTTCTAACCGCCCAACAGATTTTAAATTTTAATTAAATAACGATAAAGGAAAACAAATCCATTAATAATCCATGCAAAGAAGCCCGGGGCGGGTATCTCTAGTATTAACTATTAAAAGATTTAAAATTTATTTTTTTAAGGTTCTTTCACCGATATATAGCTACATGGATGATAGTTAAAAATTCGTGAGTAACATAGGCTACAGATTCTATTTAAATTATTTATACATGCGCCTGGGTTGCTATTGGCTAAAACCTTGGGGTTTGGTAAGCGTTATCAAATATGTACTTGGTGACCTACACTATTGAATCAGAATCCAAATTTAAGACAGTCGAGATAGTGGGATACAACTCAACTAAAAATGAAAGTGATAACAATTTCATACGATGGAAAGCCAAGTGGAAATATGTAGTTTATTATCCGTCACGGGTGCTGCGCTTAAAGCCATAAAACCTTGCGAGCTGTTCGTAAAACTTTCATTGCATATAGTGCATGTTCGTCTCCCATTACCTTGTTCCTATCTTGTTCTCTTGCATCTTATACTACACAAAGCCTCAATAAAAAAACTTTGTTTGCAGCAACACATACACATAAATCATTCGTATTTAATATACTCTTTTATTTAGTTAACAAATTAATTTAAACCTATAAATATAAAAACGGATGGATTCATCAATCAGTCGGTAGCAGGATGACCTTAACCATTTTATATCCCTGAAATTTATCTTACTAATAATAAAAACTTTCATTAAATTTATTTCAAAACAACGATGTTTTCATTATTATAAGCAATTTAAAATCGTAGGTTGTTATAGCGTGTGCAATCACTCACTGCAGACGAGATTCTAAATATGATCTATAATTATAACGATATCGTTTATCTTTAATTATAAAGAATCTATAATATATAACGAATATCGTTTTATTACATGTCTGCAGAAACTGGCTACACTCATTAAGGGATTCACTGAGGCAAATGACATTTACTATAGAACTCGCTGGCGGCGGAGACAATTCAACAGGCCTAGAAATGGTTTTTTTTTTGTTTTTACAATTAGAACATTACACAAAAAAAAAATTTTTATTAATACAATTTTTTAATCTGATATTAACTTATTAATAGGTACATAATTATGAATGCGTGCAATAAGCCGTTTTCGAGAGAATTTTCAATAAAGGTCAAATTCTTCTTGTGTTCTAACTTTTTTTGTGGAGTTTCTATTACTTTAACGAAAATTCTAATTAATCCAATTGGTTCTTCACATGTTTAAGTATAATATATTTTTTTCAAAGCAATTGTCTTGTCTATTTCTTGTAACATCTTCATTAAACAATGGATATTTTTAGTATTTAGCGTTTGTCTCCCCCTTAAATAAACTTTGAACCATCAGTCCAAATAATCAATGCTTTTAACTAATAATGTAATAATAAAAACAATATTAATTTTAAGACTGCCTAAAAATTGAGTTCTGACAGGGTTCCTAACTGATACATGTGCATCACCTCACAGTCTCATAAAATGTTTTGTCTTTTAAATACTAAAGCACTTTCAATTGAAGACGTTTTCACTAGACTTGTTTTGTTTCGTTCCGTCTAAAGCGATGCCAGTTGTTTGATTTCTAAGGAGGTGACTACTTACCCTAATCGGAGTTACGAATTAATGTCTCTGGGAATTTGCTGGACTCCTTACTGTGTTCCTTACGTACGTGTTTATTTAAAAATATTATTATGATTTTGTTGTGTAGGTTAAAGGTTACGAATAATTGATAGCTTTATAAGAACGTTTCTCAATGAGGACTATGCCCTCGGGGTGACTACGAAATTGAATCATAAATGTGAAAATCCGTAGATGTGTATGTGTAAATGCATAGAACACGTAGTATCGAGAGCTGAAGGCCGCTGGGAGCAGCAAGCGCAACGTAGCACGTCCACCCACAAGATGAATAAAGGCCACGAGTCAACGCTGGATCCAAGGTGCTTCTGCCCGGTCCTACTAGATATATGGGAGGCTTCAACAATTGAAGTCTTCCGACTGAGATGATGATGATTTTTGAAGTCTATTGTTTTGTATCAATTTTAGCTTTTTTTTTCTTTTCAGACAGTATCAGAAAATGGCATAGTCTGGCCACATCACACTTACAGAGTTCAGACAGACTAACACTATCATATATTCCTATGACCTTCTTCCACTAGCAGGCATCCATTTGAAAGACACTTGAAAGTATGTTATAACATATTTGTATATGATTTAATTCAATTTTAGAAATATGCTTACTATTTATAAGTGTTTCAGAATAAAATAAAACTGCAGAAGTATACAAACAATTTATTTTCCTCCAAATCCTGTTTAACATTTAGATAGACATCAACAATTTGTAAGTATTTTACTTTTAAATATAGAAGGAAAGTATCGTATTGTGCGATTCTGTTTTTCATTAATTTTCCATCAAACAGTCTTATTTACATTTAAATAGAGAACGAACGAATATTGTAGGTAGTTACATACATTAATTTGTTTTACAGAATTTTATCTAACAATGTTAAAATTTGAAGATTTTTTTTAAAGAAACTATATCAAATCAATAATGGATAATATGCATGTATATAAACGCCAAATTTATTGAAATTTCCATACCACGTGATTGCTTTAACTTTTTAGTTATTTCAATGTCATAACATAGAATCGGTGACTAAAAACTAATGACATTTAGTTTAATGAACTCGAATAGTTTTTAGTTATTCAATGATCGAGAAGATTATTAGGTTTTTAATTTGAATTTGAATTAGGTAATAGTTACATTTCATAGTTTAGTTTTCCTGAAACTACATGCATTTCACATATATATTAAGATATAATAACAGAAAAAAAATTTGGCACCTTTCTTATTGGCTTAGCATTAATATTGACTATTACAAAAATTACAAAACTTTACACTTTGATAACTCCACCACATTTTAGTTATTTATTGACAAGTTAAGAGACGATAATTTACAAAAATTTGACCCACATCTACTGGTCCACATAAATTTTACACCTATTTTATTTCTAACTATCCGACAAACAACTATTGCTGTCTTATATCTGAAAAAGTACACTTCTGTTTACACTTGTGTCTTTGTTCTAAGGGTACATGCAAATGAACAACATTTACCGCCTTATCAAACGTTACCCTCGGAAGTCATCGTGTTAATGTCACTTCTGTGTCACTTGAGCTTCTAGAACTTTCTTTAATAACATCGAGTTCTCTGTTGGACAACGAAGAGTTCCGGGAAAACTTATGAGTAACACTGTATTCACTTTTCTCGTCTAAATTTTTGCATGCACTTCCGTTACAGTCCTTAATTTCATCGGAATCATCATCACCTGTGTCGTTCACTTCAACTTCCAGTAAATTACCGTCCTCTTTCACACCATATGTATTGAAATTTCTTTCGTGACTCAAACTTCTTATTCTATCGAGATTGTGTTCTAATGTTTGCATATCGTCGTCCGTACCTGGAGAATCATCGAATCTCCATTTTATATTAGAGCCGAAATGTTCCATACCTGGATATATACCTATGCTATTACTCCTATGCCCGAAGACCGGGCAATTCCAGAATTCTCACAACTCCGGATGCCTACCGTTACAAGCCTTCTGGAAATTACCTTCATCCAAACTTAAATTTGATCTTGAGCGACTGCATTCCAGTCCGGAATTGGATTTGAATAAGCACATGTCGGAATTCTTCAGCCTACATTGTCTTGAACATGATTCAATTTGAAAAGCCGATCGGTCAAACTGTCTGTAATCTGTAGGTCCATAACCATCGAAAAATCTTGGGTCATTCTTACAGGAACTGCTCGGGCAACCTTTAAAAGACCCTGAACATCTGAGGGGATCTCTGTGACATGCTTTTTGGATCGCATGTAAAGATGTAGATGAGACAGTTCTCTCTAAGATTTCTCCCCAATACTTTTCACCTAGACCCTCAAACTCTCCTTTTGAATGCCGTCCATCGGATGTCTCTGGTGATCCGCAACATCCTGTAGGCTTTTCGTAACTCGGAAATGATTTAGTTCTGCGACAGCATAGCTGTAAAAAGAATGAAATCGTAAGTAGTTCTTAAAAGTATCTCAAAAAAAAATAATAATAATGCATGTACTTACGTAATATTGAATTAGCTCGTTACTAATCCTTCTAAAATGACTATTTAGCAGCCAATAGAGAAATGGATTCCAAAAACTGTCGCTCAGTGCTAACCATGTGACGATAAAATCCAACGAGGCGGGGACCTGGACAAATATTTTCTTTATTCTAACGATATGTTTAGTCGTATTAAATCATTGTATTACACACTATTTTCAGATGTTACCTTACAACCAGTACACGCCGCGACTACCTCTAGTATTGTTGCAGGTGTAACCATCACAATAAATCCCAATGACATAGCAGCCATGGTACGGGACGTGCTGACACTGTGTGGTCTTACTGGTGGTTGAATATGCTGGAATGAAAATATTTTCGAATTATTTATTTATAATAAATTAGTTTATTTGTATATAACGAAATTATATACAAATAAACTAAAAATTCAAACAACGAATAAATAATATTGACATTAACATTTACTCTGGCGAAATTTAAAAATTGAGTTGTGGTTCGATTGAATTTGTAAAAATCAATAAAATAATGTTACGAAGAGTAAAAAAATCGTCATACTAAAATATGTGTTATTCTAAAGTATTTACCATAAGCTCATGTTCACTGTGTGATGTTTTAGCACAAGGTGGAAGTATTCCATTTGGTCTCGTCGGTTCTTGGTCACATTTACTTCGATTTTTACTAACGTGAAATCCTGATCCATAGCAGTACATTAACGCCATTGTTGTTGGAAAGTAATAAGCACAACACGAGAGAATTCTGAAAAGGAAAAGCTTTAGTAAAACTTTGGATATAAGCTTACTTTCACACGTGAAGGAAAGTTTGAGAAGAGTTTGTTTGTAGTAGATATAAAAAAAGGTAAAATTGTATCAGTGGCGATCAACTAGGTTTATCACTACGCTTTTGAATATATTAAGTAAAATTTTCAAAGTAAAAATTAATATTTACTAACTTTCCTTGTACCTTGCCACATGTTTGCTTAGTCAGCAAGCTTCTAAATATTATTAATAGGGACGAATAGTCAAGATGTATATTGGTGTTTAGTAATTTTTTTATAACATTTAAAAAAAAATTGAACTTATTTTTCAATCTCATTTTGTAAGAAATGTATGGAAGTAGTTTTTTTCTTGTGATTTTTGACGTTTCTAGTACTCAGAATTGACCATATTGAACCACCTCAGGTGGTTCAATATGGTCAAATGACCTTTATAAGTAACAGAATCAATTGGCGTTATAAAAATAAAACATTTGTCCCTTTTCCCGCTGACTGTACAATTTTTCCAAAATCTTTGAATGCTGATGGGAATAACTATTAAAATTATGGATAGTCTCCTAAGAGTGTTTTGTTTTAGATGTAATGGTTTAGGTAGCTACCCTTACTGAACTGTCTCAAATTACCACCCTGTATTATATTATACAGGTCGCATTAGTAATTTTCATTTTCAAGGTAAGTAAGTTTACTAGCGGTATCGGTTTTATAAAATCATTTTACACGACCTACAACATATTCTTTGTGTTAACTACACTCACAATTATGCCGCGGTCGTAATAATTTGACCGATTTTATGTTTATATTCTCGAATTCAATTTAAAGAAGCATATTCCATATATAAATATATTTATAATGTTATATTATTATTATTATTTTCTTTTTTTTACTTATAAATTGTAATTTGTCAGACCTAGTAATAGGCTTTGTAAAAATTTAATACTATTTAAAATGTATTTGTAATTTTTTGTATGCTGTTAGGTTTGCTAATCAATAAATAAATAAATATTTAGATTATCATTTGCTGGAAACTTTTGTCACTTGGTTTTTTATAATCACTGATTGGTCACCCCAAAACTTCAATATTTTAAGCATTATATATATGAATAAATAAACACAACTATTTGAAATAAAGTGAAAATATATGATCATAATTACGTAATTTTAAGGAATTGCTACTTTACCTAAAAGCCACACGGCTATGAAAAACATCGCAGGCCATCAGACCTGTCGCATTGAAGTAGTATCCTGACCGTGGTAGCACCATTATCGCGAACAGCGATACTGATAAAATCCAAGTTATACTAATGACTAAGACGCAACCCTGCAATTAAACCAAAATAACAATAAACTCAAACAAATATAAATTTAGTAGTAGCGGAGTAGAATGTGATATCATAGTCAAAACCTGGCAACCCATTTACAACGGTTATACAGAAGACTGTGAGCGAGTGATGCCCATTCCACCATCCTCTCTCTATCCCTTACCCCTTATCCTATTAAGTAGTCAGAATACTGCTATCCTTCCTGGCTTTGCTTGTGTTATTAGGCGACGGTAACCGCCTATCATCAATATTTCATTTAAAAAAAAAACAATACGCGTAAACATCCAAAATAAAGCGACTAACGAAACATTCGTACGATTTATAAAACAATTAACAGTTAATTTGAAATATTCGAGTACAAAGATAACTTTGATCTCTCTCAGGCCAGATAACTTCTTAAGCTCAAAAGAGATTTTCACGGAGAGAAAGGTGTTACCGAGTAAAGCCTTCTTTTGGGCGCATTCTCGGATTTACTGAATTGAAAATTTCTCTACGAATAAATAAAACTTTAAATCCTTTTTAATTACAACCTAACATCTCGTTTGTTCACACGAATTTTTCCTTAAGAATTTTTTCCTTAATTTTACCGAAATTTATTACTAAAATTAAGATTACCTTTTTACTAGAGTGTTTGTGGTAAGTGTTGGGATGTAACAGGTACAGGTATCTGTCGATCGCCATGCAAACCAATATGACAGCACTTTGTTGACTAACTGCGCCTCTTAATAGTGCCTGTGAAAACAACAACAAACAAGTGCGAGTTGAACTCGCGTGAAGAGGGTTCCGTACGATGTTACCTATTATTTTAAATCTACGCACAATATTGAGTGATTTACCATGTTATTTCAATATCATGGACTTCTTATAGGTTTTCCAATAATCTATAAGGAGAAAATTAATTTCTGTATTTTTTTTTTCAAAATTTTAGGTTCAGTAGTTATATAACTTAGAAACATTTTAAAATTACAAAAAAATACATTTAAAATCTTCACAACAAGACCTTCCATTTGATATATGTCACACGATGTAGTTTTCAAAAAAAAATTTTTTGTAATTTTTCACCTTCCCCCCAAAAATGACCTCCCATATACAGATTTCATCTATTCAAGTCACACCTCTGCGTTTGGGTCATAGAAATTGATATGTGTACCAAATTTCAACTTAATCGGTCAAGTAGATTCCGAGATAATTGACTGTGAGCGACGGACAGACGGACACACGAGTGATCCTATAAGGGTTCCGTTTTTTTATTCGGACGTACAAACCCTAAAAATAACACATTTACAATAAAAAAACCTTGAAAGTAAAGTCATTGTTGTTCCTGCATAAATTTGTAAGTGGCCTCGATTTAATAACAAGGCGGAACTGTTTAAAGACTGGAAATGTGGCATAAGTTACAAAGCTGAAACTTTAACGGTTTCGCAGGCTTTTGCTCGGTCACTGTAAACCATTAGCCGATAAGGCATTATGCGCTACAACCATTAGAAGTTTTAGCATTTTATTGTTTGCGGATCAACGCTTAGCGAAACCTTACAATTACTCTTTTGAATGGCGAATTGTTCTCGTATCTTCGAAAATCTTACGTAAAATATGAAATATTTAGCTAACATTGAAACTTTTTGTCTGGTCTTCTATGTAAACCCTTTTTTGAGATCTATTTATTTATTTTGAGTCAAATTTTGTTGATCAATTTTAATACTTTAATCTTAGCATATCTCTCAAAAACTTATTATAGTCGTGCTGCACAGAAAGAAGTTCGTTACAACGATTGGACACTATATTTCACACATATGTAAACACACCAGTTGCTGCGATTTTTTTACGACTTGAGCATCTGCATGACAGGTCTACAAATTCACTGAACCATGGGTAAACATGAAGCTGCTTTTTACTTCTTTTTTATATCTGCTTCTCCGCTATCTTCTTCTAAATAATCCAAGGGATCTTTATATGTAATAGGAGAATGTTCAGTAAATAATTTCGAAGTGACTGTCGCTACCGAAACATCCTTAATATCTGATTACAGTTCAACTTTGCCTCTTCAATTGAGAACTTTTTTTCAAGTATAACAACTTTACTCATTTTCTCCTCGTCTCTTGTTTGAATAAAGTTTTATAGAGGCTCGGTAGCTTCGCCTAGCTTTAACAGGATTAAACAACTCTTGAAATTTTGATGGAAAATTAATTTAACTGTTCTCAGTTCTCGTCTTTTGACTGTAAAGTTATGTAATGTGTTACCGTTGATCTTACCTAAATATTTTATCATGCTTTTATTAGAAAACTATTTGTTTCTTCTATTTTAGTTCAAATCGCGATAAATAGATTTACCTGTATTTGACAGAATATTTCTCCGTACGGCCAACACTTGTATAGGGCTGGCAAGAGAGCAACAGGCGCTATCAATATGCCAGTAAATAAATCGTTCAGTGCGAGCGATGTTAACAAGTACCTTGGCTGAAATATTCAATATATTAATAAAATATTAGTTAATCCAAATCAGATATTAAATATATGATTTACATGTATTTTAAGAGATATTGTGATGAACAGGTGTACAGGCTAATTGAAGAGATATCTCCTGTATATATTTGTAACACCTGGAGGGCTCAGTGCCGCCGACAATGATAGACATGTAAGGGCGAAAGAAAAGCTACAAGATAAAAATAAGGAAGAGGGATCTGGCTTCCTTTATTTGTTCTTTAATAATTTCTTACGCATCGAAGCACAACAGCACATATGCTGTTATTTAACAATGATCTTCTGCTAGGAATTATAAGGGATGCCAGATCTCATTCTCATATATCCACAACAGATTACCTACTCCACCTTATAGAAATTGGCTGTGCACTTCTTCTCTAGTGCTGTTCGTATTCCCAAGAGATGTTAGCCATTTGATATCAAGAGAAATGTTTGCTTATTATAATTACGATTATTTTTTTAAATTCTTTTTTTTTATGTTAAGGTCGGCAGACAGGCAGATGGTCCACTTGACGGTAGGTGGCTACCGTCGCCTATAACACAAGCAACGCCAAAGCTGCTGCAAGTGCGCTGCCGACTGCAGTAGGATTAAGGATAAGGGATTAGGAGTGAATAGGGAAATGGGCTCTGGCATTCCTTACTCACTCACCGAAACACGTGGTGTTATTTCACGGTGGTCTTCTGTAAGGGGGTGGTTACTGCCGCCAGACGGGCTGCCCAAATGACTGCGGAAACGCAGTGTGCACTGCCACAATCCAGACCAGAGCCAAATTTGAAAAGTTGATTCTTCAAAGTTGACCGTGCCGGGAATCGAACCCGGGAACCCTAGAACAGAGCGTTTAGGCAAGCATCCTAACCACCCATCCAACGGGCTCGTCAAAAGATTAACATACCTTTTCAAAGATTAACATACCTGATTGTCGATATATTTTATATATCTCCGGTTGTTCAGAACGCAAATAAGTATTAAGTTCCCCAAAACGATAGCCATAGACAAGGCAAAAATGAAGAACGCCTTCAGTATGTCACCTGGGGCTGGGAATGATGATGGCCAACCTTTATTATTAATCCAACAGGAACTGTTGGACAAAGATGGCGCTACGAGCAATGCGCCTTTGGTCGAGTCAAACATAGTCGGCGCATGCACACAGCAGCGCACCTTCCTTTTGAATAAGGCATTTAGGTCATATGCTCACAGCACTATATTTATTACGTTATGATTACATTGTGTTCCAATTTCTCTTTCATTAGGTGCATTTTGAAGACTGTGTGGCATTATCACGGGTTATTCAATGTGTTGCTCATTAAAACCTGATTGGTTTCCAGTTTACGCCTGTAACAAAAAGAAGACGGAACATTAATAATTTCTATAACGAATTATCATTAATATTGACATTCTAACATACGTATATAGCCACTCTCCTAAAGGGGGCCAAAGGGAAATACATCACGACCAGATCACGACATTAGACGCTGCTTCGACTATTGTAACGTGAATTAAGAAGTAACTAACGCATTATTAAGAAATAACTAACGATTTTATTATATCCAAATAGAATTTCGGCTAGATCTCAGAACTATAAACCGAACAGAACTATAAAATAAAATGAATTATTTCATAAATGTGATATTGATATTTTTGCCAGGCGGATCGGAGCCTTCATAAGGGCTATTTGCTATAGTTATAGCTGACCTTATCTAAACTCAATTGAGGCGTTAAAGATAGTCTTTTCCCTCATTTTTCATTTATAACCTTAAGTATTTTATTTTTTCTAATTAAAAAAAACTGGTTTTTGTAAATCGAAATGGGTAGTATATAATGTGTGTGTGTTCTTTTTTTTTTTTGTTTTTTTTTTTTTGTTTTGTAAACTAATAGCTTTAATAATTATGTAATGTTGTGCATACCATTAAGCTAGATGCATATTTAATAATAGAAAACATTTCTTCTACATGTAAATGTATCAATATGTATTTGGTTGGTAAGCCTCTTTAATAAATAAATAAATATAATAAAAGCGTAAACGAGTCGTGTCTGTACATGATTTTTTTAAAATAATTAGTACACGTTGTACTTATGTTACCGAGGTCAAAAAAATTGTTTGTTTGTCTATGAGTTTGTGCACGCTAATCTCAGAAACGGCTTAATCGATTTGAATGCGGTTTTCACCAATGTATTGTAACATATAACCAGTCCCTGAAGAGGGCCAACGTGAAATACATAATGCATTAGACGCTGCTTCAACTAACGCATTATGTGTGTTTATAATCAATAAGAACTCAACAATTAATAAAAACTTATAAATAACAACTTTAACAATAATTATTGGAATACTAACATACCTAAGCCAAATTTTTATGACATCTCCACACTTGATACTAACACAACTTACCGAATAAATAAATAAACAAACTAATAAACATGATTCGATGTTCACCAAAGCTAATCTCTAATATATAAAAATGAATCCCCATTTCCCTTTGTCACGGCATCACGCGTGAACGGGTAGACCGATTTTAATTCGGTTTTCACTGATGGGAAGAGGGATAAACGGGGAATGTTCATGTATATAAAAATTGCACCACGGGCGAAGCCGAGGGCGGGTCGCTTGTGCTAAATAAATCTGTCTTTTGTTTGTTTTCCAAGGTAATTTAAAATATAAATATTTTTGAAATATTATACTTATTATATGTGTTCTTATTATTACATTACTTGAAAATAAACTTAATTAAATTAAGAACAAGGCTAGCGTAACGCGAAGGCTGTCTTGCCAGTACAAAAACACTTCTGAACCAATTTCATTTTATTCGCTGTAAGGATTAGCGCAATAAATTGTCTCGTCCGTGAAGAGGCGAAGTTAAATAGTAATTTCATACAATACTTTGCAGGGTCAACGAAATCCAGAAAAAAATATAGAGAACTCGACAGAGATAAATGTCGCAAGTCCGCAAAAAAATTGCAAACCAACATTCGAAGAAACCGCCTAAGTTAGAAGACCTTGAGAATTAGCAGCTAGATTTTCTAGTACGTGATTTTCTAAGAGTTCTGTAGGAAGTAAAGGAATCAAACACGATCGCGTGAGTGGTTCGTCCGTGACATATCCTGGAAATCCTTTCTGCAGATAAATTTCTTGTTTGAAACTTTACTTCGATTGGTGGAGAAAGCGCTGTCAATTTCCTAGAGGAAATGGCGTTCTTGCCAACGGCTTATGTGGCCTCTTAACATTTTTCATTGAGATTATTAGGTTTATTTTTCATTGAGATTATTGATTTACGACTGAGATTAACATTTTCACTCGAGCCTTTGTATATTAAGATTTAGTAAAACACAGATCAAACCATATCTAAGAAATTCACTATTTTTAATAACATATTTCATATTACACTTTGATCTTTTTTTGTTAGCATATTTTATAAACGCTATTTTCAAATATTTGCGCATATATTCCAAGGATTACTCATAAGTAGCTAAGACTTCTTACCAAAAAGCCTTCTTTATATGTTACTGAAAGTCAGAAAGAAATTATAAAGATTATTTCAAAGATCACACTAGAGATAATTGGACAATTTAACGAACAGAAATTAGATAGTTTTAAAATGAGTGTTTTGGTATTAACTAAAAATAACAAAATAACAGTAAGAACTTCTATTTACAGCCAATTTCCCTATCGCCTCCCAGTCCCTTATCCTTAATCCTACGGCGACGGTAGCCACCTATCTTCAAGTAGACCGTCAGTCTGTCTGCTAACCTTAATATAAAAGTAGTTTACCAACTAACGAATAATAATATAAGCGCGTTTCACATTACATATTATATTTAAGTATGACGTCTCATATAATTTTAATGTTTTTTTTATGTTACGATCGGCAGATAGGCTGACGGTCCACTTGATGGTAGGTGGCTACCGTCGCCTATAACACAAGCAACATCACAGGTGCTGCAAGTGCGCTACCGACTGTAGTAGGATTAAGAATAAGGGATTAGGATGTAATTCTTGTACAAGTAATTCATTCACATAACTATTTATTTATATTCTTTTAACTATTATAAATTATTATAAGCGTAAATTATTACAATCGTAAATGTGACACACATTTTATGGCAGCTCTATCCCGATTGAGACCTCATAGTTTTCAACCTATTTTAAAAAAATATTTTAACGAACTGTCATTTGTTCACGTCGCTATTGAAATGTTGTGTACATTATAATATTGTGTTATCTACATATATTAATAATATTATAAAGAGAAAAGATTTGTATGTACGTATTTTTGTATGTTTGTAATGAATAAATTCAAAAACTACTCGACCGCTTTTAAAAATTCTTTTACCAATAGAAAGCTAAGTTATCAGCGAGTAACATGGGCTACTCACCCTCCATACAAATGTATGTTTGTAATGAATAAACTCAAAGACTACTGGACCCATTTTAAAAATTCTTTCACCTGTAGAAAGGCTACATTATCAGCGAGTAATATTTTATAAGTCGCGTGTAACAGCTAGTAACTTAAAAATATAAATGTACAAAAACGAAAACCTTCGTCAGTTTTCTAATTCATTCCTTTAACAAGTCATTGTCTCTTAGTACCTTTTGAAACTGAAGCACTAAGTAGACAACTAACAGACGTTTCAAATGAAATTTTGGCACGACCGATAATATCCAATTTAAAATAATGAACTTTTTTTTACCCCGATTGTAAATACATTAAAATAGTGGAGTTAACTAAGATATCACAGTCCTAATTTTGGAATAAATGTCTTCAAATTTTTATTGTACGTTCCTTTTTATAAAAATCTAGAATTCACATAACGTCATCTCTGGCATCAGTTACCCATGGTCATCGCTAATAAATTATTATTTCTCATTTTAACTCGTCTCGCCCTCCAAAAGCCAAAATGAAGGGGAGACGGTGTACCCCCGACAGAAGAACAGTCGGTCGGGGTTCAGGGCGACAAGGACAGAAACCGACGCACTATCCTGGCCGTATCGAGCAGCACCGCTCTCTGCATCTGGCCCGGGAGAGAACCGCCACGGAATTCCAACCGCCCCAAGTTACCCCAAGTTATTATTATTATATTATTATTATTACGGTAAATTGCATTGATAGTTAGTAAAATTATAATATCAACTATGGAAGCAATCACTTGTCTAAACAGATATTAAAAGTTCATTTTAAATATTTATCTTAGTACATGAATTGAATACAGTAAAGAACAAAGAGTAACATAATATATTATACTAGCTGAACTCGGCCACGCTTTACTGCGGCCAATACGGGGCGCGCGGTACTGGACACTGCTTATATATAATACTATTTATCATAGCGTGTTGTTATATAGCCTATAGCTTCCTCGATAAATAGACTACTCAAAACAAAAAGATTTTTTCAATTCGAACCATTAGTTTCCGAGATTAGCACGTTCAACGAAACAAACAAATAAATCCTTCAGCTTTATAATATTAGTATATTAGTATTTATTTATTTAAAATTATTTATTTTATATTTCATATTTATTTATTTATTTAAATAAATAAATAAATATAGATTAAAAAAAAACATCAACTTGGTATATCAGGTAAATTATATAAGATGCGCGTGTTCTTAGTGAAGAAACTCGTTTTACGAAAAAAGAAAAAAAAAACATAAAATTAAGGTAATACGGAAACTGTAAGGCAAACTCAAGAAAATGATGATGGAATATTAATCAAAAGTTTTAACGTCTCGACCCACGCAATTCAAGCACTTTGTGGATCAGCTTACGGGATCATCTAATGAATGTAATAATTGATTTTGCATAAATTTCAGCGATCTTCTTTGAAAATAGCAATTTCGCAATGCAAATCGATATTATAGTGTTGGAAGTTTAATTTTGATTACTTTTGATTCATTATGTATCAATATGATCTTCTAGTTCTATCACAACCCTGTAAGGTATACGTAGTTTCTCTTAGAAGTAGAAATTTTACAACATATTGGTTGCTATCACTCCTATTATAATAACATTTACTAGCAACAAATTTCTTACATTTCAGAATAATGAATCATAAGAGCCTAGGCACACAGACGTATTTTAAACGCGCAGATGATGCGAGATTCGAAAGCAATCTTGTAACCTATCTTATCTTATCGTGTCTTAGTGGCTATTTCTGTCTGCTAGAGTACCAGTATCACTTCGTCCATTGCTGAAATGTTGTGATCGCCACGTGAACTAAAGCTCTCTACCTATACCTACCACGTTAAGGAACTGTAGTACTTTTTTGATAGAGGCATTCTTCACATCTTCACAAGCCATTGTGTGGCTTCCTAGGATGTGACTGCGCTTGTGCATCAGGGGGCCACACTCGCACAGGATATGCATTGGTGTTTCTTCTGCCTCATGGCAGAAGCGACACTCTCCCGTACTAGTGAGCCCCATTACTTTAAGGTGCCTATTGAGGCGGCAGTGCCCCGTTAGCGCCCTAGATACCTAAGCCACAGAATAAAATAACAGCACTAGCCTAAAAACTGCCTAACTATAAAAACATTTTGAGTAAAATACAAAAGTAGTGTGTAGGGTAGGGCACACTGCGTTTCGCAGTCATTTGGGCAGCCCTTCTGGCGGCAGTAACCACCTCCTTACAGAAGACCACCGTGAAATAACAGCACATGTGCTGTTGTGTTTCAGTGAGTGAATAAGGGATGCCAGAGCCTATTTCCCTATCCCCTCCCAATCCCTTATCCTTGAACCTACTGTAGTCGGCAGCGCACTTGTAGCAGCTTTGGCGTTGCTTGTGTCATTGGCGACGGTAGTCACCTACCATCAAGTGGACCGTCAGCCTGTCTGCCGATCTTAACATAAAAAAAAAACCAAAAGACCGAACGATTTTTTTTTGCAAATCACTTTTCACTTGTATGAAGGTAAGTAGGTAATTCATATAAAAAACGTTTTCTATACTTATATTATGTAATGAAAGAAAAAAAAAAGTTACAACACATTCATTTTCTCGAAGTAAGGAATCTACTTACTGTTTTGCGAAAAATATCATAAGTAAAATGTTTGCTTGCGCCAATAAACAATAAAACGTCTATAAATATAGGGTCCATAATGTCTCGCCCTCCGTAAAATTTCCGACCCAAAGTTAATGTCACATTTGGCGACGACGTGTCTGGCCTGGAGGTTCGACCTTAGTTTTGAATTTATTATTAAGAATGTAGGTAGGGCGACACCTTGGTTTATCTGTATATAAGCAGGACTATCTGTAATTTATACATAAACTTACACATACCTACTTGGTATGAAATAAATCTTCATTTTAGATTTAAACAGACTTGTAACACTTCCAAGATACAGTTAAACTAAAAATTTATACAGGGAAAGACATTTTCTTAATTGTTTTTTTTTATGTTAAGATCGGCAGACAGGCTGACGGTCCACTTGCTACCGTCGCCTATAACACAAGCAACGCCACAGTTGCTGCAAGTGTGCTGCTGACTGCAGTAGGATAAGAGATTGGATAGGAAAATGACTCTGACATCCCCTACTCACTCACCGAAACACAACAGCTGTTATTTCACGGTGATCTTCTGTAAGGGGGTGATTACTGCCGCCAGACGGGCTGCCCAAATGAATGCGAAACGCAATGTGCCCTGCCACTATTTTCCAGATCCAGACCAGAGCCAAATTGGAAAAGTTCATTTTAAAAGTTGACCCAGCCGGGAATTTAACACGGGAACCCTAGAACAGAGCGTTAAGGCAAGCACCCTAACCACTCATCCAACGGGCTAATTGATGGTTAATTTCTAATATTAATAAAAATCTGATCAAGACAAACAAAAATGAAGATATATCTGTGTAATTTTTCAACAAAATTGTCTTAAATAGGACTAAAATCTCATAAAACTCGCGAAAGTCGCTCCCCCGAGGGATATATATCTTTGGATTTTTTATGTGACTTGACTCGTTTCGGCCCAGTAATCACAAGTAATAAAATGACATGTAGCAACAAAAAGAATTCGTTTGAGGCTTCCTTCTGTTTTATTGCTTAGAGTTTCAACTTCTCTTGAGTAATAAAACTGTTGCTCAGAATAGATTTTGGTCAGAAATGTTCTATTAGTTTCCAAAGAAATTCCAGTTTCTTAAATTAAATTATTCAATTGTCACCTGTTTGATCACTTGGCAAAATCAATTGTGGCTCGCAATACCCTCGTCAGTTCTCCATATATGAAAACATGACACGAGTTGGACTTACTTGTTGTAGAAGGTTGATCGAAGCACATAAGTTTAGTCTGAATGAACTGAAATATTTCCACAAATCATCATCAATATCATAAATACATATAATAAAATCGTAAGGGAGCAGTGATGAACTGTTTTTTTTTTATTATTATTTTTTTTTTAAAAATTAGAATGCGGTTTTCACTGATGTATTGTAGCAGCTTCCAATCGGTATTCAAACAAAAAAGTCGCTGGCATAGTTAGTATATAAATAAATAATATAAAAGAAAGCATATTTCGCTCCGAAGTCATAAATCTAGCTAAAGTTAATAAAAGTTAAGTTAGCTAAAGTCATAATCTAGCTAAAGTTAGTACCATCCTATATAAGACCAACATAGAATAACTGCATATACGCTGTTACACGAGGTCAACTTTCCAGAAGTCATTTCCGTAATATCACCTTGTCCCCTACTCCTTACCCTTACGCTTACCAGACTAGTAGTAGTAGTAGTTGGACCTTTGCAACTCCAACTGTAGCTTGTATATCTAAACTATGGTAGCAACCAGTTTAACATAGAATTACGCGTTACTCTTTGAACAAACAGTTATAATATTACATGCAATTAAATAAAGGAAAAAAAATACATCGTTAGCCAGAACAGATATTAAGGAAATATTAGAAAATATATAATATTAAAATTCCACTTTTGGAACAGAAGACATATAAATAACCGCGAACTTTGCGAAATCAATTTTAAAAGAACTGTTTTTGTGTTTATTGCGTTATCCGACTAGAAAACGAATTTTAGAATATTTTGTTCTATATTTAGGTCGGGGAAAAAGTCTTTTCGCATAAAAGTATAAACATGTATGAACAACGTGTCTACATAATTTATGAATGTGACTAGTGAGTTTTGATGTGCTGTTGGTGTCTCAATAAAATAAAATAAAATAAAATAAAAAAATGTAATAAAATCTCTTTGGCTGTACTATTTGTATCTGGCTGGTTTTGATGACATTTAAAAGGTGACATTTCAAAGAAAGAAATAAATAAGTAAAATGTTGTTTTCTTGTTTTTGTTCTGTCAAAATGAGTGATTCTAATGAAGTAATTCGATACATTTTAAAATTTTATTACAAAAAGGAAAATATGCAACGCAAGCAGCGAAAAAATTTGTGACGTTTATGGACGTTAATGCAAGTGTCAGTAAGAGTAGCACAAAATTGGTTTACGCTTTTTCAATCCGGGAATTTTGATGTCAAAGATGCACTTGGCCCTGTTACGAATAAAATAGACGCCATTTTTGAAAAAGTTGAGCATGATATCAGTAGTTACGACATAGCCATTTGAAAAAACTGGGTACACAAAAAAGCTCCATATTTGTGTGCCACACGAGCTCACTGAAAGAAACCTGAATCGTGTACTCATTTGCGATTCTTTATTGAGATGTAATGAAACCGAAGCGTTTTTGAAGAGATTGATTCAGGTGATGAAAAGTGGATCAAGTATGACAAGAACGTGCGAAACAGGTCGTGGTCAAAGGTCGGTCAGGCTTCACAGTCTGTGCCAAAACCCGGGATAACTCGTCATAAGGTATAAACTGTGTGTATGGTGGGATTGGAAGGGAATTTTTCATATCGAACTTTTATCGCCGGCAGGACCATCGATTTGGATCTCTACTGCCAACAACTAAGGAAATTAAAGCAAAAATTTGAGAGAAAGCGGCCGGAATTGATCAATAGAAAGGGTGTGGTCTTTAATCACGACAACGCTAGACCACAAACATCTTTGGCCACTCAGCAAATTAAGAGAGTTTGGCTGAGAGGTGTTAATGCATTGGCCACATAGCCGTGACCTATACCACCCGAGATCTTTATATTTACAGATGATCTCTTGGGAACCTAATATTTTTCCAGATCAAAAAGTATCCTAGGTAATAAATTATGGGTAATAAATTCTCGCCGCCCTTTCACCGAGGCCATTTCATCGCTGGCCGTTTCATCGCCGACCGATACAACGACGGCCATTTCATCGCAGTTTAGTTAAAATATCAGCATTAGAATCACTTTAAAAAAAACACACGCTTTCAGTACAATAAGCCTTATGACACATTTTGCAATAGACAGTCTTTTTGCCAAAATCGGTATTCCGTTCATTCCGAAATCACATTTATTAAAATTAATGTGATTTCAAATTAACTACTTATGTAATTTGCTAAAACAAAACTAACATACTTCACAATTTATGAAAATTTACGTATTTTTTTACCATACTGCTCGTGATAAACAATAGACGGCAACGAACGGCGATGAAATGGCCGGCGATGAATCGGCTGACGCTGAAATGGTTTGGCGAAGAATCGGCGGTGATGAATCGGCGGCGATGAATCGTCCGATCCCATAAACTACACGTGTGCCAAATTCTATTCAAATCCGTTTAGTAGTTTTTATTTGTAACAAACATCCATCCTCACAAACTTTCGCATTTAAAATAACATTTAAAAATTAGGTTCAAAATTAATTACTGCCAACTTTAACCATGGCAAACACGAAATATAGAACTTTAAAATGTATGAATTCAAATTAGCAAATAGCCATCTAGAAAATTATTTTCACCAAGTGGTTCACTTGCGTCGTCACCATCGTAAAATTATTATTTGACTTCTCGCCGCCTTCACAAAGGCTTTAACTTGGAGACTCACCAAAACTTTCACGAAATAAATCGAATCAGTGGGTCCCTTCAAAAGTTTATTGAATCTATTTCAACTCTCGTCTCCTGGCTACTTGCATTTAATATTTTTTTACAGTCAGTGACAGCCTACTGTTGTTGTTGTTTTTTTTTATTCTTATTTTTGTTGAGAATTTTGTTATATATATATATATATATATATATATATATTTGTGTGTGTGTGTGTGTGTTGTTACGTATATACATATAATTAGAGATGTTACTAATCGGCCTGCGAACCTGCGACTTCGTCCGCGAAAAATTAAAAACATTACGCCTGACAAAATATATGAGCAATAATTTATTCACCTTTATTGCTGATTTATAGTTTTGCCAGACGTTGGATTTTATTTTTATTGATCCCTCGGGAATTGTACTTTTCTGCATGAACTGTACCACCCTATGTCCTTTTTTGTATCCCTGACAATGTGTATGCAAATTTTCACGCTTTAACTACTTAAAGCGTGAAAATTTGCATACACATTAGGTAACAGGTAACACAAAGGTAACAGAGTATATAATCATAGAACGTCACGCTCACCCATTTTGATCTGGTAGGACATAACATCTCTTTGAAGTTCGCAAGTTTTCTTATGCGCCTAAATAGGTTTGCATATAATTACTAATTCATTCATGAAATTGAAAAGATTCATAGGTCATGATTCGATCGTTATTAGAACCTGCGTCTAATGTGGTGATCGCCAAGCGTTCGTCTTAATACTCAAAGAATAAGTCTGTTTGTGGTCTAAGGAGATTGATAAGTATCTGTGAAAAATACGCCCTCACATGCATGGTTTTTCGGGTTAGGGGTAAGTGTCCAGACACTTTTCCATCCATCAAACTAAACGGCGCGACTACAATTCAAGTTAATATTTTTAAATATCTTGGACACTGGGTAACCTCTGACTTGAAGGACGATGCAGACATAGAGAGAGGACGCAGGGTGCCGTCTGTCAGGGCATGCAAGTTCAGTACAATCTTGCATTTAGGGTGCTGATGGGGCTTCTACGATTTTGTAATGCATCGGGAATATTCGCCGAGTTGTGGGTCGACTGTTCCTATACGAGAGGCTTCGAGCCAGCTCTAGCTGCATCCTGAGCGCATTTAGTCCTAGGTTTGACTATCACTCTCTGAAACACTGTTGTATGTGTAACACATAATAATATTATATGTTCTAATAATAAAGGAAAAAAAATATATTGCTACGTACATGTTTTTCATTCAACTAACATAGCTTCAAATATTATGTTATTTCTTATATAATTTATATATTAAAAAAGAGTATTTACTGATTAGGTCAACAAACAATTATTAGACATATTTACAACAGTATGGTTCATGTACCTAATACTGATTAATAAGTATGTGTACATACTAACGTAGATTTAAGTTGTTACAAACATAATGTGATCCTTGTTGGTCTAAATAAATAAATTCTTATTATTATTATTATTACATTAAAAAAATAAATAAGAAATCTGCAAAGCTTGGCAAACAAAACGAAAATTTTGACAGAGTGAAGATATAAATGGCATATAAGAGAATGTAGGTCAAGACAATTATGAACTTCTTTCAATGCGTCGATTGGGCGCCGTAGCTCCGGATGTCTTGTTCTGGCTGTAGCCAAACCGCCCACTGAGAAAGTTATGACCACACAAGTCACGATTCATTTAACCATTTCCTCGAAAATGGGAGATATTTTTAAAGATAACTCTGTTTTAATGTTAGCGCTAGAAAAATTGTGTTATACATCTCACCCCGCTCTTCATACGTTTAATAGTGTGTTTGTGACATATAAATGAAAAATAATGGATCCTTATCTCTTAAACAGTAATGGTCTCTGCAAATATGAGGATTGTCTTTCAAAACAATATGTAGGTATGTTTTATTATTTGGCATTTTACAGCAAAAATATCTGAAAACTAGTTAGTACTTTCTACTTCTTTTTTTTTTTGACGAGGAGTAATCCGCTTACAGATCTCCTGCCGCTGGCTAGACGGCAGGAGTATGTGGGGGTCGCCCAGCGCCTGATCATAGCGGCATTGGGAATACCCACTAAAACTCCCCGGTGTCTCCTTGCCCTTTCGGCGGGGTGGACCGGGCTCTGCCGAGGCACTCCGATCCACCCCAGGGCAGCCTAGCCATTGCTGACTAGGTTAACTCCAATGGGGGATTGCCCGGAGGCACCGAGGCAATCCCCAGAAGTACTTTCTACTTCTAGACAATTAGCTATAAGAGTTTGACAATAAAATTATTATTAAAAAAAAAAGTTGACCACTTCACACTCATAACAAATACCTACCATAAAAGCAATATTTTGTGAGTAATTTCACTATCCTTGCAGTGCTTGTACAAAGTATATAATATATCAATATAATATATCATATTATTGTACCGGCGATTTTAAGCTTTCAAAAGAAATAAATTTATCTATCAATTAACTTATTAAGTTTTTTACATAAAAACAACAAAAATTAAATGGAATGTGTTTTTTTTTTTATGTTAAGTTCGGCAGACAGGCTGACGGTCCACTTGATGGTAGGTGGCTACCGTCGCCTATAACACAAGCAACGCCTAAGCTGCTGCAAGTGCGCTGTCGACTGCAGTAGGATTAAGGATAAGGGATTAGGAGTGGATAGGGAAATGGGCTCTGGCATCCCTTACTCACTCACCAAAACACAACAGCACACGTGCTGTTATTTCACGGTGGTCTTCTGTAAGGGGGTGGTTACTGCCGCCAGACGGGCTGCCCAAATGACTGCGAAACGCAGTGTGCCCTGCCACTACTTTCCAAATCCAGACCAGAGCCAAATTTGAAAAGATGATTTTTCAAAGTTGACCCCGCCGGGAATCGAACTCGGGAACCCTAAAACAGAGCGTTAAGGCAAGCACCCTAACCACTTTGTAATTTTAAAATAAATAGTTTCCAAGTTATTCAAGAAAATAGACGAAAATTGACCATCCCCCGCCCCC
Organism: Bembecia ichneumoniformis; assembly: GCA_910589475.2. Lineage (NCBI taxonomy): Eukaryota > Metazoa > Arthropoda > Insecta > Lepidoptera > Sesiidae > Bembecia > Bembecia ichneumoniformis. The sequence goes on from OU342531.1 coordinate 3,728,599, forward strand.
TATCTCCGAAACTACTGAACCTAAAATTTTGAACCTAAACCAAAAATACAGAAATTAGTTTTCTACTTATTGATTTTATAGGAAAACCTATAAGAAGTACATGATATTAAAATAACTAAAATAAATAAAACTATATTGTGCGGATAGGTAACAGCGTCCCCCTTCACGCGAGTTCAACTCGCACTTGTACCTTTTTTTTGTCACCTCCATTTTTTTGTCACGCCCGTGGACCTCTGGGCGTGCACCTGGACCACTTTGGTAACTAAGGCTCTAGATAATGTTTGCTCGTTAACACACCTCAATTACACCTTAAGCGTTGAATGTAGCTTTGTAACTATGAATATACTCTGTCCTAGAATTGCATGTACACACACTATACAAATGTTATTTGAGTAATCAATAAATTGCAGAGCTTAGCCGCGAGTATAAAAAAAAATACTTTACCTTCTTGTCTCTCATACAATTCTAGACACAATTTCGATTTCTTACGACAACGCAATGCGGCTAAGTACGCATAAAATTTTCATTAAAATGACTGTTTGAAATATGTAACAGATTTAATAGGTCGCTGGTACAATATTTTTCTTGTTGCTTGTAACGCGTACTTGGCCGTACCGCCAACTCAAGTGGAGGCTGGTTCTCGGTATTGTTGTAGCAAACAAAGTTATACCTATCTATTGTTCGCGTTTTTCTATCTTTAGATTTTAATTCACGGCTATTTTAATACGATTGAACATTAGATACAAATCTTTAAATAAATTTGAACGCCTTTTATTTTTGAATAACTTGTTTTTTTTTAATTTTATAATCTAACACAAAGTACATAAACCTTATCGTTAGTATCTCTTTTTTTCAAAGCCACAGGATACAAAATTGTTACCATAGAAAATGCCACAGATAAATCTACAACAAATTACCTTTATAAGAAAGAAGAAAGAAAGAAAGAAAGCATCTTTTATTCCTCTAATACAAACAATATTAAGGTTAAGTATTATAAATAATAGGTATAAGTATTATAAAGAAAATATTTCTAGTACATTGATATTTTAAAGTAAGATTATGTTTTATACATGAGCAATAAATATTTTGCCCATGTCTATATGATAATGTATAATTGCTTACTCATGTTTTTAATTATATTTTGATTTATTTCTAGTAATAAAATTCATTATTATCGACTTTAATCTACGTGCTAAACTGCAAAAAGTGTCTTAACTTAAAAACAAAATGTATGGTCAAAAGTTCCTACAATAAACTATCTGGGTATGTAGGAACGATTGACAGAAATTAATTTCCACGATGCAAACACATTTGACAAAAGAACCTTTAAACGTTAAACTTATTTCGATTGTCATATTTTTTATGTAATAAAAAACAAATATATTTTATTAAAATAAAACAATTATATGTGTTATTCCTTAAAGCAATAAGTATTGATTTTAAGTCGAATGATGACTTAAAATCGATAGGCCGTGTATTGTCTATGTAAGTTAGCAACTTTTTAGAAGAACAAAACCATTTTGCATTTTTGCAAGATAAATATGAAACAAAACAAAAATATACATTTTTTATGAAAAGAATTATAAAAAGACTAGTTTTGCTCGAGACTTCACTCAGGGTTTTATACAAGTCCATTTGCTAAAAAGAGATATCTCTTTCTTAACCGTACCACACGTTTTTCTGGTCACGTTTATCTAAATAACAAGGCAATAAAAGGAAACAAATCCACAACTTGCCGAACTTAGTGCCCAGTTAGATTTCCGATTTCGTGGTGTATACACGAATAAATTAGGAAGTTCGTGCGCGAATAGTAAGTTGTGAAAGCGAAAACAACATTTGACATGGTCTGGTTAACTTGTGTAGGGGAGCTAACATTTTTCATGGCCAATTCGACGCGCACTTTGACTTTCAAGATTAATTGATACAGTAAACAAAACTTGATTTCTTTAAATTGTATATTGTAAGCCCGTTTGGACGTCTACTCGTTGGAGATGTCTTCGTTAATAAATTAAAAATAGTACATAAGAATGAATTATGTGTGTATAGGTACATAATCTTATGTGTGTGATTGTGTGATGATGATGATGATGATGATGATGATAGTGATATCACCATGGAGCATTGCGCGGGAAAGGAGGAAGTTAGACGATAGACTACAACAAACAAGCGCCCGCCGCCACTCCGTGGCCGGTGCCGACGCGTGTTTGTAAGATAGATGATAGATGGTATGGAATACCATCCATCCTAAGGCACAAAAAATTTGTTTTCATCATCCGATATCGGTCGCCATTGACAGTAAGCGCTGCTCCTTGCGCATCTTCAAAGAAACAAGGGCCGATGATACCGCCAGACCACCGCACCACCGCATTGCGCGCCATAGATGCAAAGTTCATCCACATTACTTGGATAAAATGTCGCTGCGCACAGTTCGGATGAGTAGAAACTTTATCCCATGGACGCGCGATCTTTGGAACAGTCTCCCTTCTAAGGTGTTTCCATCTAGCTACAATATGGGCTTCTTCAAGCGAGCGTAAACAAATTCCTGCAAGCTCGGCAGCGCACACGTACCCCCCCTGGTGTTGCTTGTGTCCATAGGCGACGGTAGTCACCTACCATCAAGTGGACCGTCAGCCTGTCTGCCACCTTTAATAATAATAAATAAAAAAAAGACCAAAATTCACACCAAACAATTACTTTTTCAAAGTGTAGAGGCACCTGATGAATCTCCCGTGGGTTTTCTTCACTCCAAATCCGGCAATTTTATTTATTAACAAAGCCACTCAACGAGAAATGAGCCTCATCACTGAAGACTTTGTTTTCCGAAAGCAGAGTCAGCCGCCAAATGCTCTAAAGCCCACTCAGCGAATACACGGCGCTGTCTGTGGTCATTGGGTATTAGCTCTTGAGTTAATTGAACTTTGTATGGATGAAAACGCAAGTCTCGACTCAAATTCCGCCAAGTCTGGACGACGACCTGGAATTTCTCGCACACTGTCCATAACAGCAATAATATTCTCCAACGATCTTGCGTTTCTTTTACATACAGGCACTGCTTCATCGATCACCGACCCCGGTTGTCTTAAATTTATTCATTAAACGAAGGATTGTGGATTCTGCAGGACGGCCATGAATGCCATAAATTGGACGCAACGCACGGAACATTTGCCGAACAGAGCACTGATTTTGATAGTAAATTTTAACAATTTCTACGCGTTGTTGACACGTGTATTGTTCCAGTGCGAAATTTGACAGCTATCGCTTTATCAAGATGGCCGCTACACGCTGTCAAAGTTCGCGCGTTTTAGTTTGATAAATTTTAGATAGTAAAACAATGCAACATACGTACAAGGAATACATAATTTAAGAACATTGTCTTCTAATAAAATTGAGTTAGTTCAAGCCAATGTAAAAAATCATTTTTAAATGAAAGTATGACACAGGCATTTGAAAAAGCCTAATTCTATTGAAGAACTATGCAATTAGAATATCGTTAAGAATTTGAAAAGATCGCTAACAAACGGTAATATTTCTGAATTCTGTTGACGAACTGTCGAATTTCACAGGCAATTGAATAGAATTGAATTGTAAAGAAAAACAAACCATGAAACAGGAAAATAGACTATGCCTCTCTGAGGCTAAATGACCTCGTAAAGCCCCCTTTTGTGATTTTATGATGGCTCTTCGGAAAAAAGAGCTGATACATTAGTAATACAACTGTTTTCTTCGCAGAGAATAGACAGTTAATATAATATTTCCTTTGAATATTTATTTGATGTTTACAAAACTCGCAACGTAAGGGCGCCGTCTTCGCAAAGTTAAGTAAAATTACACATAATTAACTGACGCAAGATACTGGTGCTTTCGTGGTTTAATTTCAAATTTTGTACAGAATACGTTTTAATTTATTATAAGTCTTCATGAGGTTAGCCACGGAAATTTATGTTCGCTGTACTTGTTTAAACTTAAACATAATTAAGTTGTATATTTATTGCGTGGGTTGATTGATAAATTTGAGAAGCCCTGATTATGAAGTGTGAACACATTTCTTATGAAATATATGGTATTTTTTTTATGCTCTTTTATGTTAAAATCGAGAGGCTAGGCTCTGCAAGCATCCTGCAAGCTGCAAGCAGCTGACCACAAATGCTGCAAGCAACTGACCATAGTAAAATTAAGAATAAGGGATTACGAAGGGATAGGGTAACGGGCGCTGGCATCCCTTACTCACTCACCGAAACACAACAACACACTTGCTGTTGGCAGTATAAAGTGTTCTGTGCAAACAAGGCACGTAATTATGGCACGGAACTATTAAAACTACTACCGAAAACATCTCACATGAACTTTCAAATATATATATATGTGACAATACTTATGCTGGTCATTTCGTGGCCAGACATTATTATGACCAGCAATGTGACTCTTCCATTGACAGTCCAGAACACATAATAATTGTTGATATCTACAAAGAGTATATAATCACTACGTTAATATCTATAGTATATTCACTATATGATGATATGCGTGACAGTTCGTAACTGACAATTTTAGTGATGCAACCAAACGACATTTAATCGATTGTTTAAAAATATCGAATCAGTTGGCAAAGCAAATGGAATCGAACTACCGATTTTAGATTATCAGATTTAGAAATAAATTCTTAAATCTTAAAAAACAGGTTTTGTTAAATCAATTATAGAATACAATGCAGTCTGTTTAAAATATTTATTTATTTATTCATTACTGTAAGAACTCGAAACTTGACAACTCGTATCAGACTCGGAACAAAATTTACTTTTATTTTATTCTTATTATTAGTCAGCTTTAGTTTTATTATCAAAATACGATGTTTTTATAAATATATAGAATAGAAAAAATATTTGTTAAATCTCCCATTATCCTATGGAAAACATAGAGTACTTTCGATATATCGAATATAAGTGAATATCCCTAGTGTCAATCCCTATTAACACAAGTTCCGTTGCACACGTTTGACACTTTTAATATATATATGTTTTTTTTTTACATTTACCTATTATAATAATAAAATAATTATATAAGTGACTATTCCTTTTGTGTTTTTCGAATAGATAAATTTTTTTCACACATTTGTTTGTTTAATTGTTATTTTTTTTGTGAGTTTTTTTTAAAGTTGAAAACAGTATACGTGACATGAAAATGTAAGAACTGTCACGCATATCATCATACAGTGAAAATACTATAAACAAAAAGGCACGTTATCTGAATGCAGACGACATATCGACACTTAATGGGAAATCAATAAAGACATTTGCATTTCTCACTAACGTATCTCCATAACAGATTAAGAAGAAAATTTCTAAAGTTAGAGAAAAAAAAAACAATATTTAATATTTTTCTATAGAAAAACATATTACCTAAGAGTATTTGTCTGATCGTCGTGATACGAGTAAGTCTTTTACTGCTTCTTCAACATTGATAATAAATAATAAATTCTTTCATACATTAATAAAACAACAACATATTTAATAAATTCTTAAAGTCGTTAGATTATAAAATAGAATATTTAAACAAGCGCTTTGTGACACAAATTGTATTCCTTAAGGGCTTCACTGAGGCAAATGACATTTACTATAGAACTCGCTGGCGGCGGATCCAATTCAACAGGCCTAGAAATGGTGTTTTTCTGTTTTTACCATTACAACAATACACAAAATAAATTTTTTTATTAATACAATTTTTTAATCTGATATTAACTTATTAATAGGTACAGGATTCATATGCGTGCAATAAGCAGTTTTCGAGAGAATTTTCAATAAAAGTCAAATTCTTCTTGTGTTCTAACTTTTTTTGTGGAGTTTCTATTACTTTAACGAAAATTCTAATTAATACAATTGGTTCTTCACATGTTTAAGTATAATATATATTTTTTTCAAAGCAATTGTCTTGTCAATTTCTTGTAACATTTTCATTAAACAATGTATATTTTTAGTATTTAGGGTTTGTCTCCCCCTTAAGAGGAAAGAATAGTACGTACTCGTCCATACAAAAAGAGAAAATGTTTTTCCACTTCTAAATATTTTCCAATCTCCATGATTTTTTAATATGTTATTGCAACAATGAAAGACTAGGTTTATAGGTTTTCCTTTTTTCAAAATTTGCATTAAATTCAAACTTATAGGCACCTCAAATAACTTATTTTTTGTGATTAAAACTTTGTCTAATTAAACCGTTTGTTTTATAAAAACAATGTAATTTAAAAAAAAAAACGAAACCTATAAACCTAGAATATATCATGCTGAAACGATCGACATCAAAATCAAAGTGATTTGTTAAGATTTAGTTAGTGGAAAACGTTTTCTCCCGAAATGGAAATTTCATCAAAAAAAGTACCTATTGTCAGTCGCGAGCTGCAACGCTCTCTATCGCACGTTTGGGGGTCGGGGGGGGGGGGGGGGGGGGAGCAAAGCATCACGTATTATAGGGATGACAATGGAAAAGTCGATAGTAGAGATGGGATCCCCACCTGTGTTATCGATATCTATTTGTTTCAAAAATGTTGGGAGTAGGAAAAGTTACAATAGTTGGTTTTCAAGAAAAAAATCATCAATTGATTATTTATTTATTAAAGAGGCTTACTAACTAAATATTAGTATGTACATTTACATATATAAGAAATACTTTCTGTTACTAAATATGCATCTAACACTAAATATGCACATTTATGAAATAATTGATTGTATTTTTTAATAGTGTAGTTGAGAGGTGTAACACTACCATACCTACCATACCATATCATATCTTGTTTTTGGTGAATCTGTCTGCAAACGGTTTATAGTTCTGAGGTCTAGCCGAAGTTCTGGGTACATTTATAATTATTTGTGATAACAGCGGTGGACAGTCTATTAAATTATTAATAACTTTTAATAAAAAAACTAAACTCAGAAAATCACTGCGCCAATGTAAAGATTTCATTTCAAAGTATTGCAACCTGTCTTTATATTCTTTGATTGTGTAGCGCACTCCTGATGTGAATACAAGTCTTTTGAGGAACCTTTTTGTACGTTCTCTAGTCGCTGTATGTTGTTTTGAAATTTGGGGTACCAAACAATAGAGCAATAATCTATATGATATCTTACTAAGGAGGAATATAAGGTCTTTAACCGTTTCAATGCGGCGGCCTTTTATACAAACTTACGCTCGTGGCGGCTAACAAATTTTTCATGATGCCGCAGGGGCATCATCCGCCATACACGATAGTGATGCCTCTCGGACATCATCAGCCATTCACGTAAAATTTTCGTTTTTTTTATTGTTTCGGTATTGTTTGGACCACGGAGACTTCATTCCACTGCCAAAACTGGATCTAAAAGGCTTTTTCTATAATTTAAAAGTGATTTTATGTGTGTTTTCCTGAAATGGACCGTAATTCATTTATTTAAACCAGGTGTTTGAAACAGTTTGTGTAGCATGTCTTATTTTAGATTAATTGGGTATTTGTTTTATCAGATAATCATAACGCGCTGATATCCTTAGATGTCGGTGGTTATATCTTCACAGTAAGAAAAAACTTTTGGCGAAACCCTCCAGAACCATGAACTTAAAAAAAAAAAGCAACGGACAGAAAAAACAATTGTCACTGTACCACTGTACAAAGTGAAGCGCCGTAATGGCGGCGCATTTCTATCAGGGTTGCCAGATGCCAGACTTTTTTTCTCGTACCAGGGATAAAACGAGAAAAAAATATATCTCGTAATTTCAGTACATAATCTCGTAAAAGTATAAATTTGAAAAAAAAAAAAAAACACAAAATCCATCATTTGAAATATTTACTGTTATTTATATCGTATAAATTTGAGATTCGTACAAGTATAAATTAAAAAAAAAATTACATAAAAGCCATAATTTAGACTATTTACTGAGGACTATTTACTTGACGTCAAATGAACAATTAGGTAATTCATATTCTAATGATTTTATTTACATACTTCCTAAAAAAAATAATTATGCAATTAAAGAATGAAATGAATTTATGTAGTACTACTTGTAGATAATAATTGTCTTCTTTTTTTATTTATATCTGATGTAAACGTCAATTACCATTCAAAAATTAGAGTAAAATGTCGAAACGCTTTTGAACTTGAAAAACTTCAACCAGTAATGTGTCGATCGTTTGTGGCGTGGACATATTTATTTTATTGATATTTTTTTAGCTAGTATGCATGGCGCAGCCAGTGAATGTATGGCAACCCTGGTTTTTATGGGTGCGTGTTTTCAGGGTTGCCAGCCGAAAAAACTAACCCTAAATTTTGATACATAATAATATGTAGTGAACTATGAATTTTTTGTAATATTGCCTCTTGCTTTCATGTGTTCTTTGAATTCCTTCCATTTTTGACATGTGGTGAAACCTAATGGATAGACTTTTCCGCTATGTATTTTTTTCACAACTATATACGTTCGCACTGAGTAATAGGAATGGGCCATAATAATAAACGTCGATACCTGGTGTCATTTTTAGTGTTGAAATATGGGAGTTTCGGGTGTTGAAATACAATGTTCACATATCACATAATGTCTATGGCAGTATCTATGAGTAGTCTAGAGTGTTTATGTTTTTTATTCAAGAATTGTCAAAAATGTGAAAATTTATGTTTGAGGAATATTTTTATTTTTTTATTTATTTATTTATTATCTAATACATAATCGAATACAAAATATTAAAAAATGTCTGTAAACCATTATTGGTTTGTCTAGACATTTAGATATGTAATAAGTAATGTAGAAAATGTTTTGTGTTATAAATATAAAATTAAAAATTATTTATTATCGGGCACGCGATAACAAATCACTATCCGTATTCAGTAGTTACGTAAATAAAAACAGTCCGTCTTCGGCCGTAATTGCTCGTCAACTAACAGTGTCCGTCGATGTGTGCGTGAGATTATTTGTATGTGTTGTGCGCGATGCCCGCGGGGACATGAGCGCAGAGCGACAGCATGTGTTTTCCTAAATACCTATTTCGTTAGGATCGCAAAGCTATTCTTTTCTCTTAAAGGACAGCCTTTAAGGCTTCTTCTTCACTTTTTCAATCTATTTGCTTCAAAGTTCCAAAACTCAGGACAAGATCAAGAGACACATTTTACGTTCCCTACTGTCGAACTAATGCTAAGAATTCCTTCCTCCATCGTACCAAATATCACTACAATATAGTTCCAAATGATATCGACATATTCTAAAATAATTAATTTAACCTCATTCAAAAAGAAAGTTAGCGAATTACTTTTTAAAAAGTAGTTATTTAATTTTTTTATATTTATCACTATATAACATTCTTTTTACGGTTCCGTACGTCCAAATAAAAAAACGGAACCCTTATAGGATCACTCGTGTGTCCGTCTGTCCGACCATCCCCCCCCCCCCTCTTATCTCCGAAACTACCGAACCTAAAATTTTGAAAATCTTCACGTGAGTTCAACTCCCACTAGTCCTGTTTTTTTTAAATTATTTTTTCTTATCTTCTATATTTAGTTATCTTTAATGTTAAAAGTTGTTTAGACCTACTTGTATATAGGTAATATATAATTTAGTTTTTACATAATGGCTGTAAGTAACCTGAATTAATTAATTAAATAAATAAATAAAAATTAAACATAAAACATGGCATGTTTTCTTTTAGTGAAAACAATATTATGATTATTTCTATTCTATTAATAAATTATTATTTTTCAAATTTTTCTCTTCATACGAACCTACCTTCCTGGGACCTCTCAGCCGTCCTCGAGTTTTGCGTTTAGCGAAACATTCAGTGATTCATTTTTATTTATACTTAATAGTTACATTATAATTAAATTAGGCTTTTATAAGATTTAAGGATAATTTCCTTAAGGATAAATTATTGTCTGGAATCTTCGACACCTTTTCAAATTTGTTATTAACTATTTCGAAATCGAACTAAGATCGATATTTACACAAAGAATATATCAATTGTTTTAACGCTTGTTTTCCATCTAACAAAAACCGATATTTGGTCCAGAACAACTATTAGCGCATGTGACTATCCGAAATTTGTGTCCATTTCCGAGTGGTAATCGCATCGTTTGTCCCCTAAAAGTCTCAAAGGAAGCAGTCAAGCGACCGGACACACGACTAATGGCATATACTCCCTTAAATCGACATTACTTGCTTTATACACTCTGCTCATAATGGAGCGAATTTAATACCAACTTATTCTCACTATTTTTAACCGTTTCAAAAAGTAATTTGATACATTTTTTTTGTTTCGTTTTTAACTTTAGAACAATGTTGCATGGTTGATAATTTAATCCTAATCTATCGATTCTATACATGTAATAAGTCTGTACAGTAAATATTTAAAAAAAAAAAAAGAAACAATTTATACACGTTGTACTTATGTTACCGCAGTCAAAAAATAATATAGTTTTTAGAATTTTTGTCTCTTTGTCTGTTCGTCTGTTAGTCTGTGCGTTTGTGTACGATAATCTCAGAAATGACTTAACCGATTTGAATGCGATATTCATCACTGATGCATTGTAGAAAGCTTCCTGTAACATTTAGAGTTAGTTTCATTCGAATCGGTTCACAAACAAAAACCGAACACCAAGCTTACGAAGTTGCGGGTTCAGCCAGTCCTAACTAATATTGTAAAGGCCAAAGTGTTTATGTTTGTTTATGACGCTTTCACGCCTAAACTACTCAACCGATCATCCTTAGTGCCTTATCAGTGAGGCCAGGATGTCAGGGCGTATCGTAGTATACCCTGACATCCTGGCCTCACTGTTAAAGATAATGCTCAAACCAGTAGTATGAATTGAATATGAACGAGTCCTTAATAAGCTATTAGATTGGGACAGGTCAACGTCTTATGGTCTCCTGGGGCTTAAGACAAAACGTTTACCTATATTTACCGTTGGATGAGTGGTTAAAGCGCTTGCCTTAACGCTCTGTTCGAGCGGTTCAGGTTCGATTCCCGGCAGGAGTCAAGTTTGGAAATGAACTATTCAAAGTTAAAAGTACTGGCAGGGAACATTGTGTTTCGCAGTCATTTGAACAGCATGTTTGGCGGCAGTAACCAGTCCCTTACAAAAGACCACCGTGAAATAACATTGTGTGCTGTTGTGTTTCGGTGACTGAGTAAGGGATGCCAGAGCCCATTTCGCTATCACTATTCCATTCCGACTATGGTCGACAGCACACTTGCAGCAGCTGTGGCGTTGCTTGTGTTATAGGCGACGGTAACCACCTACCATCAAGTGGACCGTCAGCCTATCTATCGACCTTAACATAAGAAAAAATCAGCTCGGGAGCTGCATGAGATCATAACGCTTTCCCCTTTCTTCTATCGGACACGCAAACGTACGACTGGTTACCATCCTCACCCTATCGAAATCCCCCTAATTTGGACCAAGTGAATTACAATATCTTTTATAATGCGCACTGCTAAGGATTGGAACCTCTTGCCGGGCGTCTGTATTTCCGAGATCATACAACGCAAATCTTTTCAAAGTTCGAGTGAATAGGCATCTTCTGGGTGAGCTTGCTCCATCGTTCCTACACTGCTAGATGCTGGCCAAGAGTAAACCCATTCTTCATATATAAAAAAACATCTCGTCTTCTTGAGCCAAAAATAGTGTCATTCTGCAGCACGAGAATCAAGAAAATAGTGCAAAGTTCCTTCTCTGCAAATCACAAAAATGTATAAGTGAGAGGTAGGTAATTTGTCTCAAGGTATAAATTTTGTCACAGAAGACATAAATAACATCAAGTCGGAAAACTTTCAAAATATATTTCTTTCGTGAAGTTCTGCATACATTTCCTTACGTTTTCGTATTCAACGGTTGTCATTGCAAATAATGGTGACAGTATCGCTTATTATTTCGTCCCTTCGTCACGGCCCGAAAAATTTCCCGAACTTTTGGGGACCACTCGATCTCTACACAAATTCAAAACGCAAAGTGGGAATGTTTTTAGCGAAACACATTTTAATATGAAAGAAGTGAACTTTGCGCTTGAAATTCCTGCAACATTTGAAACTTCTTGATTTATGTAAGTTGACTAACATTAAAATTTATTTTATTACTGTAGGAACTGAAGACTTTGCGAATTTGTGCTGTCGTAATCACACGCCAAAATAAATTTTTTAAATAACCTAAAAATTAATTCTTTATATGGCTCCAGATAAGTGCTTTGGAATTATACTGCTATGAAAACCATACAAGTGAATAAATACTGGTATGAAAGCTATACAAGTGCTAAAATCCAGTAAATCTAGATGAAACTCAATGTGTGTTTTTTTTAACCTTGGTATCATAGGTCAAGGGCAAGATATCGTAATTAATCTACAGCTAATAATTCATAAATATTTATCGACATTTTATATCATACATCCGAGCTAAATGATGTTCAACCTCCGAAAGGAAATGACACGGGAAATAGAATGCGATAGCATGATTTTGTATGGTAATTATGATATCATCAAAATACATTCCAATGTGGTTAAAATCTACATACATATAATAAAATCATAAACTAGCCGTGTCTGTTCATTAAATATAAAAAAAAAATTATATACACGTTGTACTTATATTATGTTACCGAAGTCAAAAATGTCGTTTTTAAAATTTTTGTCTGTTTGCTTATAAGCTCTCGTAACATAGCCAAGCTTCTCGTAACATTTAGTGTGATTTTTATTCCAATCGGTTTACAAACATAAAAGTTATGTAAATTAAAAAAATCATGTCCAAAATTTTTTCGATAAACATGCGATAAAATAACTCTTCGGTTGAAAATGAAATCGTTCTTTGTCTACTATGCCTTTGTGCACACTAATCTCAGAAACGGCTTTACCGATTTTCATGTGGTTTTCACGCGTACGAAGTCGCGGGCACAGCTAATCATCAATATAAACTTTCTAGTCTTAGGTTACTAATTAAAATTTCTAAAAATTCGTTAAGAGACACATCAATTGCTAAACGAATTTATTATAGATGAAACTATAGGCACCTAAAGCGTTAAAAGCGTCGGTGGCGCAGCGGACTATCATGTCGAGAGGTCCGAGTTTGTTCCCCGGTCATGCCATATACCAATGGGTTTTTTGCTAAAAACTTAAGTAAGTTTTACTGATTGCTCTCAAACGGTGACGGCAAACATCGCGAGGAGACCTGCATATGCCAAAAGAGGAAATTCTAAGGCGCATGTGAAGTCCACCAACCCGCACTGGGCCAGAGCATGGTGGACGAGAGCGTGGTGAACCTGAGCGTGGCGGAGCACATACGCCATTGTTGAGAGGGTAGGCCTATGCCCATGCAATGGGGACATATAATAGCCTGTTAATGTTGATATACACCTAAAGAGCCGATGTTCTGAACGACAAAGACAGAAACCAACGCACGATCCTGGCCGAATCGAGCAGCACCGCTTTCTGCATCTGGGCCGAGAGAGAACAGCCATGGAACCCCAGCCGCTTCAGGTTACTATTGAGACTGGGGTAACTAGGATGATTTCAGTGGACACAACAGCCCACATGTCAACAATCTCGTGGGCCAACATCTCTTCTTTCTTATTATTATTACTATTATTCTGCATCTGGGCCGGGAGGGACAGCCAAGGAACCCCAGCCGCTTCAGGTTACTATTGAGGCTGGTTAGGTTGATAACGACTGGGATGATTTCAGTGAACACAACAGCTAAAAAGCTAATTGTTCAATATTGTGATGAAACAAACTATAAAACAATAAAATATGTGAATATATATAGCGTCCTGTCCATTCAGCAGGTACAATTTCATAGTTTGACAGTTTATATCGACTATAGTAGAAGTGTCTTCAAGCAGGGCGTGACCCAAATACGTGAGCTTCAAACAATGGGGACGTCAATGGAGTTCCAACGGGGTTTTCGCCTGTCATTGCTGTTCACTACTTCAATTGATTGAATGGGCTGTGTTTACGACGAATTTATCTTGTTTTGACAATAGCGATGATGTCTATAACAAAAAGATATGATAAATGCAATAAGTACTACCTAGCGGCATAATATACCATAATTGTAGCACTTCATACTGTGTCATACATAAAGTGCATATACAAAAAACTATGTCTCTCGATCAAACCAAGTGAATAGCACCTGACTTTTCCTAAGATAATTTTTTTTATGTTTAAAGATAACGGATTAATGATTTAATTGCATGTCAACTTCGCTGCTTTAAGCTGACAACTACAGTAACGTGTATGTTTTTGCTATATCCTACTACTAGCTGAACTCGGCCACGTTTCGCTGCGGCCCATACGGCGGCGGCGTGCGCATGGGGCGCGCCGTACTGGACACTGCTTATACATTAATATATAATACTATTTATCGTAGCGTGTTTTTATATAGCCTATAGCCTTCCTCGATAAATGGCCTATTCAAAACAAAAAGAATTTTTCAATTCTAACCAGTAGTTCCTGAGATTAGCGCTTTCAAACAAACAAACAAATTCTTTAGTTAGCTTTATAATATTAGTATAGATATATAAATGTGAAAGTTTGTATGTTTGGATGTTTGTGTGTTTATTACTCAATCACGCCAAAACGGCTAAACGGATTTGGATAAAATTTGGCACACAAATAGTTTATTACTAGGATTAACATATAGGATACTTTTTATCCTAGAAAAATGTTAGGTTCCCGAGGGATTGTCTAAAAACAAAAAATCGGCGCCACCGTCGTCACAGTGATAAAGATGTCGAGCATTATATTTTCATTTCTCAACGCGTTTGTTTTTGTAAAACAAAAACAAATTATTAATCGAATCTTATTACCTAATGGAACCATTACTGATTTTACATCACGTGCTTCGCCCACGACTAAATTTAATCAATGTCCGTCCTAAGTATTGGTAAAAAAAATCTTCATATACTCGTAGTGCGGTATATACATATCTCCTACACCAAAACCTACAAATTTTACGTTTTAATGTTACAAATACAGTTATATTATATACTAGCTGTTGCACGCGTCTTCGTCCGCGTCTCTTTATAAAATATTATTCGTGGAAAACGGCAATTTTGTATGGAAGGGGGTAAAGGGGGAGATGGGAATTGAGTGAGTAGCCTATGTTACTCGCTGATAATGTAGCTTTTTATAGGTGAAAGAATTTTTAAAATCGGTCCAATAAGTCTTTGAGTTTATTCATTACAAACATACATTTGTATAGAGAGCGGTTAAAGTGGGAGAGATGGGGGAGGTTGAGTAGCCTATGTTACTCGCTGATAATGTAACTTTCTATAGGTGAAAGAATTTTTAAAATCGGCCAAGTAGTTTTTGAGTTTATTCATTACTGTAGCGGCCCCTTGTCGTGGGATGAAGCACAGCTGGTTCGAACTCGCACTCAACGGGCGGACTACCGACAGCGACACGTCAACTCTCGCCAATGGCTCTCATCTATTAACGTGGTGCGCACGAGACAGTGTTGCCCGTTTGAGGAAGGGAGTAAATAAACGCATACACTACAATTACAAACATACATACATACAAATCTTTTCTCTTTATGTTATATAGTATAGATGAATGATGGCAGGCTGGCGGTGTACTTGAAAGTAGATGGCTGCCGTCGCCTATCAACTCAAGCGACGTTAAAGAGGATTTTAGTTGACGATCTTAATGGGACAAAGTAAATATTCAGAAAAAGATTAAGAGTTTGTTTTTTTTCTTCTTAAGATAACGTTTGAATAAAAACTTAAGGCGTCTACGTTGCTGTCCAAATTTGTTTGTTCATCACCTTGTCAATAAATTCTATCGACCAGTGACCACAGAGTCTCTGTGGTCGTGTGCGAAGCCTAATCAAATATGAATTGAAATTAATTTAATTGACAAAACATAAATGTATAATTACTTATATAAATTATATTATATTATATTAGTGAACAGCATAGTGTGTAAGGACAGATGCACCCCCTGAAAATAATCCTGGCGGCGCGGCGCCCATTATTATATAATTATATGAAGAATATACAACCAACAAACATACTCCCCTAAACCATAGCGAAATAACAAGCTAGTCTAAAGCCACCCCTAATTATCCATCTTCATCAGGCTGTGTATTGTAACAGATAATAATTATAATGCTTCAGATACAGTCTGTTTTGTCTGCGAGTGACACGTGCACTATCTCGGATCTTGTCAACTGGGCGTCTCGGCTGAGTAGTTATCGACATTGTTTAACCTTGTGCTTATATAAATGTGCCAGCTCGACTAACAAAACTAAAAGGCCTTCTGTTTAAGGGTAGTTCTTCAGAGACAAAATTTTCGATGTCTACGGGTATATTTCTTGTAACCAACCAACAAAACGCCATTTTAATTTTTTTTTGTACAGTTTAGCTTTATCCCTAACTGGCACAAATGATATTTTTGAAATAATTGCTGTCTAGGTACAAAATAAAAATATTTGAAGTTTGTTCTTCTGATTCATATGGTGCGTCCGTTTGCCATTTTCCGGAACAAAATGGTCGATGTCACATTTTCCCTTTGATACATCAATATTAATTACAATTTAATCGAAAGGAAATGAATTGTCCTCTTACAAAAAAAATGTATATTAGTTATAACTACATTCGTGTGTTCATAAATAAGTAAATAAGAAGTGTCCGGCGTATAATACTGATTCATGTGGCGAAAGCTGCCCTTGACCGTACTTGGTCGGGTAATAATAATGAGAGTCTGGCTTTCCGTGCGGGGGAAGTTAGTCATGCAACAGACAAGCTAGAAGGTGAACGTGCGGCTGGTTGGCTTAGATCCCGATGTTACGAAGGTAAATGTCTGATTCATCTGTGCTTGGTTCAGGTGGCATACTGATTACAATGCCTACTATATAAAATTTATTTTATTGTTTTAAAACTTTAATCTGAGTTTCGTGTGATGCTTTTGGGTTACAGATTCGTGTAGAAAAATGACAATACTGAAGTCTGTATGTATGATGAGTTATGCATGATTGTAGGCAAAATCCTGATTCATCTGTGCCTGATTTATATGGTCCGAACCCCATATGAATCATAAAATAAATTTGTTTTCACCTCTCCAGCACGAAAGGAGCGCTTTTGTTGCATAATTCTCCTTGTCCAATTTTTTACGGTGTACAAGTCAGTAGTTCAAAGTCTTATTTATTACATTTACTTAGCTATAACTTTTTGAATAATTCAAAAATCACAGGAGTATAAATTTATTCGATAAATGACACATTTTATCTCACACATTAATTTTCCTTATTAACAATAATAAAAAGATTCGGATACAGCCCAACATGACATCGACCTTCCCAATGACGAC
Organism: Bembecia ichneumoniformis; assembly: GCA_910589475.2. Taxonomy (NCBI): domain Eukaryota; kingdom Metazoa; phylum Arthropoda; class Insecta; order Lepidoptera; family Sesiidae; genus Bembecia; species Bembecia ichneumoniformis. The sequence goes on from OU342531.1 coordinate 3,745,898, forward strand.
AGGATGAAAACTTATAACTCCAAAATTCACCAGAGATATCCTATCGACCCTACTTCAGAAAAGCGTGGATGATCTCTTAGATTCTGACGATGAGGACATTGTTATCTATAAAAAGCCTCAATATGATAAACAGACAAAAGAGTCTTACGCCATTGGTGAAGATATGATTATTCCATCTTCCTCCAAAAATTCAAGATCTCGCAAAATAGAAAAAGGCTTTAAGGATGATATTGAAAGTTCTCCGTCCCTTGCAAAAAGTTAAGGAAATATTTCTTTTAGTACCTTCTTAACTTTGACTTCTTAACCTGACCTTCTTAACTTATTAGTTAACCATACCACTAATAAATATGTATCTTTGAAAGTTAAGACAGTGATGTCAAAAATGCCATTAATTTAAAGTTGATCTTATTGTTGTTACTTTATTGTTAGTAATAAATACAGTAATGTGATTATTTATTCTAATTAATAATTAAGACTGCTTAACTAAGACTGATGTCAAAAGTGCCATTATTAGAATAAGTTTGTACTTCTAAATTATGAAAAGTTATAGCAAAGTCAATTAAGTATAATAAAATAGATTATTGTTGTTGTTAAACATAATTATTTTCTTAATAGAGCCCATCTACATAAACTTTTTAATTTTTATTTGTGTTTCTGATTCATCTGTAACAAATTCTGATTCATATGGGCACAAAATATTTGAAGCTCGATATCTTGAAAACTACTTTATAAAAACGAGTCCCTCATTCAAATGTATACCTTTGGTATACCTATTTTCATATGAACTTGTGTTACAGAGCTAAAAGTGAAATTAAATTTTGGCCATATGAATCAGTCGAAGAATGAAATTTCGAAGAAATACCCTTAACCAGTTTGAAGGAATCTCTTCTATTAGTAAGTCGCTTAAAATACTAAATGGCTTGGCATTTTTTTAATTGCATAATTTTTTTTATAAAATTGCGATCCGGCCCGTGCTTCGCAAGGGTTTAATTTTTCCAAATTTTCTCTTGATAGGACCTTTACAGGCCTTCAAAGAATATTTGAAAAAATAAATAAGCAATATTGGTCTAGCCATTCTTGAGTTAGCGCTTAGGAATAGGATCACATTTTGGGTTCACATTCATGCTTAGAAGGATTCACATGATTAGGATTTTATTGATATGTAAACCATTTTAGATCAATAAATTAGCACTAAAAATCGTCTTTGGTCCTGGATTTAATTGTCGTTGTCTGTAAATCTTTCTGCTGTATTGAGGAATTGAAGATACGACTTTCGGATTTTACGCATACTTCTTTTCAAAATTATAAGTATTAAAATAATAGTAAATAATAGTAATATTATAAATGCGAAAATTTGTGAGCATTTATGGATGTTATGAAGTTACTTTGTGTCACAAAAACTACTGAACGGTTTTTGATAAAACTAGTAATTATTAGTACTTTATACTTCAGTATAACACACAGAAGCAAAAAAATATATTTAAAATAATAATTTAATTATTATTTTCTAATAATTTTATTACAAAATAGATATTTAAAAAAAATCAGATTTTTAAGATTATAATAAGATTAAATGAATATCGCGGATTAAATAAGAGTAAGTCGCGGATGCAAAAGAGGCATTTATTATAATAATATTTAATAGCCCACAAATGAATGTCTGATTATAATGTAATAATCATACATTCATTTACATACAAACCATGTCTGAACCATGAATTTCAATAAATTCCCTTTAGGTTCATCCCTAGCAATTATTACGAGGGTCCTAATTGCAAATTCAGAGCGAGACATGTTGCGTTCTGAACTTTAACAAGGGTTTCATTATGTGACGCTTGTCATGGTCACATAAAACATATATTACGAGAGAAACTGATTTGTGATGAATAATTTGCGTTTTGGTATTTTATTATGTAGTTGTCCGATGGACAGGAAAACGATTTATGGGATGAGATTGTATCTCAAATGAAATATATATTATTATGAAAATTTAGTTCTAATATTGTTGCTGCGTCAATGCTTAGGTCTAAAATAAGCGAAAATACATTACCTGGTAATATTAGCAATAAAGATTGTACAAAAAATGTTTTAAATCAATGGAAAATCAATTGCTCACAACGATATTTTTTTATTCAAATAAGAACAAAATTTTTGTATAGGCACTTAATTCTCTAAGACCGAGGCGCTGTACTAGGTCATTTGAAAAGTTCTTAGCCTAACATACTTAATGAAACCACACGATTTTGAGTTTATTTTTATTTTTCAAAATACTCTCCTCCGAGCTCAAAACACTTTTTCCATCGACCCGGTAAGGCTTCGATACCCGTTTTAAAAAAATCTTCGTCTAACTCCTCAAAATAAGCGTCCACGGCGGCTATGACCTCTTCATTTGTAAAAAAATGTTTACCACCTAAAAATGTTTTCAGCTTTGGGAACAGATAAAAGTCGGACGGTGCTAAATCCGGTGAATATAGGGGATGAGGTAGCAATTCGAAGCCACATTGATGGATTTCTGCCATGGATTGCACAGAGGTGTGAACGCGCGCATTGTCCTGATGAAACAAGACTTTTCTTCTCAATAAACCTGGACGTTTTTCTTTGATTTCTTCTCTCAAACGACGCAACAGGTTGCAATAGTAATCGGAGTTTATTGTTTCACCCTTTTTTAAATAATCCACGAGAATTATACCCTTTGCATCCCAAAAAACGGATGCCATGACTTTGCCCGCCGATAAAACCACCTTTGCCTTCTTTGGGGTGGGCGATCCTGCTCTTTTCCATTGTTTCGACTGTTCTTTTGTCTCGGGTGTATTGTGGTGAACCCAGGTTTCATCCATGGTTATAAATCTTTCAACAAATTCTATTGGGTCAGCTTCATATAACTCTAAACAGTCGCGAGAAGTTGTGATTCGGTTGCGTTTTTGTTCCACTGAAAGCAGTCGCGGTACCCACCGCGTAGACACCTTAGAGAATCCAAGTTCAGTAGTAATTATATGATGTGTTCGCTCAGATGAGATGCCTACAGTCTTAGCTATCTCCTCGACAGCCAATTTTCGGTCAGATAAAATTAAATCACAGATTTTTTCTTTGTTTTGATCAGTGGAAGCAGTCGAAGGCCGGCCACTACGGGGCTCATCTTGAATGGTCTTACGACCACGTTTAAACTCTGCCACCCAGTTTTTAACAGTCGCATACGAAGGAGCGGACTCACCCAAAGTAGCAGACATGTCTTCATGTATAGCTTTTGGAGTTAAACCTTTCAAATTCAGGTATTTTATCACTGCACGATGTTCAATTTTATCCATTTTCAAAAATAGCTCTGACTTGACTTACGGTATCACGTGTAAACGAACAATGAGTTACTGTGAATAAACTAAACTGTGCATACTTGTTGCTAAATAATGTAACTACAAAATAAGGGTAGTTATAAAAAAAACCAATGACTTTAACGATGTTAGGCTAAGAACTTTTCAAATGACCTAGTATATCAAAACGGAACAAGCCAGGCGAATGAGAATTTGCGCATCTAGCTTCCGTGTTTCTTTGCGTTATAGACGCCAATATTGGCTATTACCAAGAACGTTCTACAAGCACATGTAGCTTATTTCACAGAAACTATTATTTTTAACTTGTATACTCTGTAAGTGAATCTTTATGTGAAGAATTCTTTTTTCTACTAGATTATGTTTCAATGGTTTATGAAAGAATTTTTATGTGTAGAATTTAATTTCGTGCCCATGAACTTCCATCTGCTACTAATATATGTATGTAAGTCTTCAGTCAGTATATATAAAATGTGTTCTCAGGAACTAAGATTTTTGAAAAAATAGTAATTGCATTCAAACTTTCTTAAATTATGCTCTCACGCGACCAGGAATCGAACCCGGTCAAAGCTCTGTAAAAAAACGCAATTTTTTTTAAAATTAATATTATTAAAGGTGGCAGTAGGAAAAGAAGATGAACCATATTAAGATTTTGTGGTCATGAACATTGTCAATTAACAATTAATCTTAATTCATAATATTTCATTGCACTATGTATATTGCATATATTTGCATGCATTTATTTTATTGTAGCCTTGTAGAGACGTGCTTTCATCTTAAAGTAACTTTTTATAAAATACAGCTAAGCTTGTCTTTGGATGAAAGCGCGTCTCTCTTCTGTTATTTCAAATTTAACACTGTTTAATTTGGACGTGCTGTGTGCACATGTTTTGGGTTGCTGTCTAGTACATCTCTATGAATAATTCTTTCTACAATTAATCTTCAACGACAGCATCCTGTTTTGTGTACCTCATAAATAAATAAATAAATAAATAAATAAATAAATAAAAGCGTTCTCGTTTGTCAACAAATCTCGTAAGTTCCACCCTAGAATAGAAGTCACGCCACTCTCCGGTTATTGTCAAAGCAAATTGGTCCTTATGTACACAACATTGAGTTCACATTCAACAGAAATAGCGTTCCCGAACTTTCAATGACCTTGTTTACAATAGTTGTTTACTTGTATTTGTTTATTGTTTGTTTGTAGTAAATTCGAGATAGATCTAGACGTTTGACGGGGAATATAAATAGGAGAGTGGCGAAGTGGCGACACAGTTCGACTCTGCGATTCGAAAGCGATACTTCGGAACTTACCTGCGACAGTAAACCAGCGTCTCATTAAGGGATTCATCGCCGACTTTTGGCAAGTTTAACGGTTTTATCGAACAAGTTTAGCCTTATTGCAAGTCATCTTGGTTTGTGGCAATAAATAGTTGATTTTCGCCCTTACACGGCCGTTTGACTCACCCCACACGTAACAATATGATAATTCTTAGTAACAAATAACAAATTTTGACTCATACAATCACTTGAACAGCGAAAAAAAAACTATGTTTTGTTTTATTATATAAGCCCAACATATTAAAAACGACAAACCGCCACCAAGTGAACCTTATGAGGCCATTATTCCTATGATGATCAGTGAAAAAGGTCCTTGGCTGGAATATGGCGCTATAAAGAGAAATGGCTACATATCTAGTCGCATGTGTTTCAGACATAAAAGTTATACTTGAAGTTTATTTGTATGCATAGAGGGAGAGAAAGTGTTCTCATTTCTCAGCCAAAAGAAAATATACATACGCTATCTTCTTACATAACTAGCATACGGATAAAAATGACAAGTTTTGATTTTTTTTTTTTTAATTTAAAACAAAAATAAATTTCGTCGGCCTAGAAAGAAATACTTATACTTTTAGCGTTTAATTAACTGAAAACTAGTAAATATTTCAAAAATAACTAACTGCGACCTGTGGCTTTATCTGCAATTATAAATGATTAACGATACAGCCCTGACTTCGCATGGAGTTGAACTTTTCTAAAATAGTTTCTTAGCAGATGCTTACGCTATAATGCTAGCGTAAGCATCCGCTAAGCTGCTTAAGGATGCTTAACCGCTAAGGATGCTTATAACAAAGCTAAGTTCAAAATTTGAGCTTTCTAATAATTAATTAGAAATATTATAACGATTAGTCGTTATAGAACCAGAGCGGTATAATATAGAGAAACTAAAAGACAACGTAAAATTGTTATGAATTTCTTTGTAGAATTTTAATTTTAAACCCTCGGGCGTTGTAAATTAAGCTCACTCCTGAATAAATTATTGTACTCAATTAACGTGTTTCTTCTTGGACGAATGTTTTATCTGTTTTTAGACGAAATCATTTAATGAGATACAGTCTTTGATGGTTTTTTAAAACAGTCTTTTGCATTAATTAAATCATAACAAAAGCAGCATGAAATTAATGAGACGTAAAATAAATTGAAAAAGTACAACTTTGAAGTATTTCTGATTTAATTTAGAATTTTATTTATAATGGAACAATAATGTACTATAATGTAAGTCATATTAAAAGAAAAGAATTGTGAAAAAATTTATATTCTCTCTGTATATTTGGAAGTATATAGCAATAAACAATGACTTTAAAAATAAGGATACGCCCAAAGGAACATTTTAGACAAACTTACTTCTTATAGACTTACACTACACTAAATATACTTACACCTACACCAAATTTCTAAGAAAAAAGAAAAAAAAAAGAATGACGTCAATACAAGCTTAAGTTTATTCGCGTGCGGCACATTGCTGCAATTAAAAACTTTGATTTGTATTAAAATGTATTAAAATTAATTATTTAACATGTAACAAGATTACTTACCAATGATAAGATATTCCCTGTTCCTTTTTAACCATCGTATCATAGTTTTTGCAGCCTTTTACTACGCACCTAGGCATTTTTATAACAATTTAGTACAAAACTCTCTCAACCACAATCTTGCTCGGACGAGTCTTGCACCGCACCTTTGTTAGCCCGGTCCTTACGCTACTAATATATACGTCAATGGCAACAAAACATTTAAAATTTATACAAGATTGGTATAAGTTTAACTACGACACAAGTTGTTATAATATACAGAGTTTAATTGAGTTTATTTTTCAAATTTGCTGTAAGTTTGAAAAATAAACTCAATTAAACTCTGTAGAGAAATATCATGAAGAAATAAGATCGGAAATTCTAAAACAAATCGTAATTCCAACTCCAATATACAACATAAGGAGAAACCCAGAGAAAGCTTGCTCGAAAGAATTCACTTATTTTACACTCAGAAAAGAAAAAAGAAAGAAAGAAAGTCTTTGTCTTTCGAAACATAATAATATGCATCCTGACAATTCGTTGCAGGCTTAGGTCGTGGACTCTAAAAGACTATAACCTCCTCAAATAAAATAGAGCATAGGGCTGCCTAGGTTGGCGGATACGAAAGAGATAATACAATTTGTCGGTTAATTTATTAGAAACTAAATAGCTGAGCCCGCAACTTCGTACGCGCGGTATTCGATATAACGCGTAACTTTTTTGTTTGTTAACCGATTGGAATGAAAGAAGCATTAAATGTTACGGGAAGCTTGCTACAATACAATCAGTGAAAATAGAATTCAAATCGGTTGAGCCGTTTCAGAGATTAACGTGCACAAACGCACAGACAAACAGACAAAAATTCTAAAAACAATTTTTTTGGTAACATAAGTATGGTGTATACATTTTTTTTTAATCTTTAATGTACAGGCACGGCTCGTATACGATTTTATTATATGTATAGATTATTCATAATTATGCTGTTAAATGAAATATTATCTTGATTTTTTTGCATGGACAATTAAAAATAAAAAATCAGTTTGACTGCATAAAATAAAGTAGATTCTAATTCATAGTCTAACAAAAATAATTAATAGTAAAAGTGAGATGAGCACAGGTAACCTTCTAATAATTCAGAATAGAGCACATATAATAATAATTAATAATAATAATTAAGAGCACAGATAATTTGGAAGAAAACATGAATAATCTCTTAAACTACTTGGCCTTTCTCTTACAACACGTTTTTAGCTAAATGTGCAATGCAATGTTCACATTTTTACTCTTGTCTATGTAAATATGTACATCTTTGCTTTCTACTTACCGGTAGCAAATATCTTATCTCCACCCTTTTAAAGCAGAAAGAATTTCAGTGTAAAAAAAGAGTATTCTTAATTTTTTAGTCTAGTAGAAAAACCGTTGAGGTATGTAGATATTCAGATGGGCTCTAAGAAGTAATTGGCATTCCAATGTTGTAGGAGATATTCAAAAGGGTCCGCATTTAAATCTTCGTCATTATTAAAGTCTACTTGCGTCCGCCTGTATTTTCAGATGAGAATTTAATTTTGAGACACCTTTGAATCAAGACAAAGTTGGCTTATAAAATTATAAGCAAATTATTAAACGTTTTTGTGAATTAATGTTATTACGAACCATTTCACTTATTAGCGCTATTTGTTCGCGTTTTGAGAAATGCCCAAAATCTATCCACTTTTTATCAGAGGGGGAAACTAAAAACTATCGTCTAAAGACAATAAGTTCATACACTAACTAAAATATATCGGCAGACAGGCTGATGGTAGGTGGCTAACGTCGCCTATAGCACAAGCAACGTCATAGGTACTGCAAATGCGCTGCCGTCTACAGTAGGATTAAGAATAAGGGATTGTGTAGAGTTAGGGAAATGGGCTCTGGCATCCCTTACTTACTCACCGAAACACAACAGCACACGTGCTATTATTTCGCGGTGATCTTCTGTAAGTGGGTAGTTACTTCCGCCAGACGGGCTGCCCAAATAACTGCTAAACACAGACTCCCTGCCACTACTTTCCAGTTCAACTTTAAAAAGTTCATTTCAAAAGTTGGTCCCGTCGGGAATCGAACCTTCCCGGGTTCGACCCCCCTAGAACAGAGCGTTAAGGCAAGCACCCTAACCACTTATCCAACGAACTTGTCAAAATGTAGTAAACGACTTATTCTCGGAATTAATATATACCAGCTCCCAGCTAATGAAGTAAGTGAAAGTAAGTAGGACATTATTTTACCGAGTTTCAAATAGTCGTTTCAGGAAATGTCAAATAGAAAAGAGATTTAATAAGTATTATGTCGTAAAATAACTAACTATTCCATCTGACTACGATGGCTCTTTACGCGCGTAACTGCAGTAACTGTGTACAATCACATTAAATAAAAAACTTAATTATGTTGAGGGCTTTGGTGCTTCTAGATAAATATTTTTAAAATCTATAGCTTTCCTAAAAAAGGAAATTCTCATAAATAAGTACTATAACCAACAGACGTAAACACGTGCAAAAAAATTCGATAAATAACCTGGGTGGTTATAACCATAAAAAAACACAGTTTTCACAAAGAAAAAAAATTAGTGGTTTAGTCACATTTCTATTTAGAAAATTATTTAACCTTTTATTTCAGATTCTGTACGACATGCGTGCCTTTTCGGCCCATTAAATAAAGGATGCTATCACGAGTACTAATGGCCAAAATCCGCTTGGAGCCGCAGAAGCCTCGCTGTGTAAATATTTTACTTTCACTATGACTCTTTAGTGGACCTATTATATTATAATGAAATAGTTTTTATAAAACGCTTTCACCACTAAAAAAGTGACCTACAGATATTAAATTATAATCCTTAACCAATTTGAATGCAGTTTTCACTGATATATTGTAGTAAGCTTCCCGTAACATTTAGTGTTTATTTCATTTCAATCGGTTTACAAACAAAAAAGTTACGCGCTGTATCGATTAAATAAACTATTTAATTCGATATACTCATTAAATATGTGTATATTGACTAAAAAAAAGTATGAATATATTTTATTCAATGTATACGAAGAAATATAGATATGTATTAAACTAACGAAGAAGCTACACGGTGTGAAATATTCATTGTTCAGCAATTAACACAAAGGTTTACATTTTAGTGAGTTCAAATACGCAAGCATTGTACACAGGATGATAAATTGGCACGCGTGTCTACCGATGAAGCAATTAACGATTAAATGCTGAATTGAATAATACAAGAGTTTAACTTAATCAAACAACAACTATTCTAATAATAATAAAGAGCTGAACATAATATAAGAAAGAAAACAAAAAAGCAAAAGTTTAATGTTAAAAAATAGAAACCAATTTGAAACAAGTGCTATTGAGGGCCAATAGTGTGTCGTGAAATTTCTAGAGTGTTCAGAAGTGAGGCCAACTTTTGAAGAGGACCTTGGTTTTATTGGACTAAATGTCACTTAGATACAGTTTATAAATAACAAATATTTGAATGATGTACTGGCTAGTAGCTAGTACAGAAAATTAGTACCTATTGCTCTCTGACAAAAAGACAGAGAAACTTAAACTCAAGATATAATTTTCAAATGTTTCCTATGTACGTAAGTAAGTGACGATCTATAATTTTTCGACGATTTATATTTTTAATTTTGGTTCATTAAATGTTATTAATTCAATTCAATTTTAATACTTATCTATACCTATGTAAACACTAGTCACGCCAAGCAATTTTAAAAGTGGATTCTATTTTTTCGTTGCTGGTAATCAAAGGACGAGAAAGTGAAGGAAGTCCGTCATTTGCCTCCTGAATCATCAAGTCCCCGGTTTTCCAGCGGCGAAGACGCAACGGGCCCATCACACACAGAGTCCAGAAGCTCCAGAACTTCACCATTTCATTGATTGCACTCGCGGAGCGGGAAGCGTGACCAAATAGACAAACTACAAGCACATTGCCTGATAACTTTGCGGATGAAATAAATTCAAATCTCGCTGGTCGAGATCTGCGGATGAGTCTATGCGTGTTAATGGCCGATCGCACGGCTTGCGGTAGTGGCATACATATGAATAAGTATATGGTGGAAGTGAGACAACACATACCACATCGAACTATTATTAATTAATTTAAATTCAAAATTTATTTATGATAGGAATGTGCAACATAGGCATTATTATCGTCTGTAATTGCATATTTGAAATTGTTGTTTTGAACTAAAATCTGTAATATTAACACATCGAAACAGGAAAATGTAACTCCTTACAAAGTGAATTTATATCATGTCCTTTCTGTTTAAAATCCTTTAGGTATTATTTTAATTTATTTTTAATGATGAAGCGTCTAAAGGTGGATAATTTTAGAAGATTACCATTGTTTAGTAACACATGAATACGAGCGTTGATTATGCAGTGAAAGTAATCTACAGAATCTGATTAGAAAAAGGGTAAGGAAATGATAAGGGCAATCAGATCGGATCACTGAAACCAACTGCAAACTTAGCGTTACTTTACTGTAAGGGGTTGGATGCTTACGCAAACCTTGCTGCCCAGTTTTTGGATACCATGCCAATACCAAATTAGCTTTTTTGATACTAATTTGGAGTTAAATATGAAAATATTCACGTTGATGTATTTTATATTTGATGTCAATTTTAAGTACAATGAATTGATTAATATAAATCAAATATTAAATTAATGTGAGTTAAAAAGTTTTCTTTTGAGAAAACATCAGAATGTAAAATTGGATTCTGTTTTTCTATTTTATTACTTTATAAAATATACAGGTTGTTAGTTTTTAGATGGGTCATGTATCCAATGTACACCAGAAGATCATTTTTAATTTTATTTTATTTAAACGTTGATTTATCGACAAATTACTTTTGCCTGACGACGTTATATTTGAACTACTCATGTATACAGCATTTTTCTAGTATGCTGAACACATAATATACATGATGATGGTATTAAAGAATCAAAGAATAAATGGATTTGGAGAAAGGAATCTAAAAAATTATTCATTTTTTGTATTAAAATTGAGATTAATAAGATTTTCAATAAAATAGAAGTATAAATAACTGCAATCGGCCATGTTAACTGAAACACCAATCAGAGCGAATGACGTCACGCCCGGGTAAGTGCCATTGTGTTGCTTGACTTTGCTTTGACAGAATGAAAAATCTGATGAGATATCTGTGACGTCACGTTTCATCAGACGCGACGCCATGACACCTAAGAGCGTTTTCGAGCGTAATTCAAAATAGATTTAAAAACATTCAATAAATTCGCGTTGAAATTTAGTTTTTCGCTGAAATATTGTTTTTTTTCGTATATGGTAGACGTGTATCTACATTATGGAAGGGAATTTCAAAATCTGTCATCATGCCTATTGGAATGGACATCCTACGGCTGAAATGATGATGATTACCTACATATATTGTAAATAAACTGGTGATATTATTTTATACTCTCTTAATATTATAAAGAAAGAGAGAAAGGAGGGTATAATCTCCTGAACATTGCGAATCACTATTTTAAGATACATTATCAAGAGAACATAGACTGTATATTTAAGCATATAGCCTATATCCAGGAGCAGCGGTGCCAAGTTCTAGTTTTTGATAAAGCCAAATGCACTAGGACCCCTTGGACTCAGTGTAATAAAGGCAAAGGAAAATAATATACTACAAAATACTATAATTTTCTTTATTTATATTTTTTAAATAACAAATGATTTAAAAATAAGAGAGACACACAATCGTAGCAGCGAGACGATCATAATATTATATTTCTCAGAATTTACAATACGAGTTTGTAGCTATTTTCTAAAAAGTCAATTTGAAGAAAGAAGATATTTTTATTGAATCTCTAATAAATAAAATTCTCATGTCACAGTGTTTGTAACAAAACTCCTTCAAAACGGCTCGATCGATTCTAATGAAATTTTGTGTGTATATTTAGTAGGTAAGAGAATAGGTCGTAAAGTATTTTTCACCCTCCTACCCCCTCGTCCCATTTTTTAATTGCGATTTTAGTATTTTTGTATGAATAATATCCAAAAAAAATTACCGTCGTTCGTTAACGTGAAGTGTCGCGTCATTTTGACACATGGTTTGAAAATAAAATTGGTTCCAATAGGTGACGCCACAATCGGGTTACAGAATTATTTTCGGGTTCGGGCATGACAACGTCTTCTGGGTCAGCTAGTCTATATAAATAAAAATGGATCTTCGAATCGTACGCCCATCATAACTTTCGAACGGGTAGACCGATTTTAATTCGGTTTTGACTAATGGAAAGAGGGATAAACGGGGAATGTTTATGTATATAAAAATTGCATCACGGGTGGAGCCGGGGGCGGGTTGCTAGTACAATATAAAATGGTTAAACTGGAAGTTAAATTAATGTTATAAAAGAGTGATATACTTCTGTAAAAACAATGTTTCATCATTTTATGATATAACAGTGAAAATAATTTCCACGGCGATGGAGATGAATACAAGTTTTCAAAGTAATGGACCAGTCGGCGGCGATTTAGTCGTCAGTTTAATTCCGTAATAGTGAAGCTAGTTAGCTTTGTTCTATAAAGTCTCACACAGGGATGTTTCGACATAGTAATTACAAATTTTTCAATCTTCTAACAATTCCGTAAAATTTCAAAATTATGAGTTTCTTTTACTTCGAGGCATTCCGGGAAACCGGAAATTTAATTAAACATGTTCATTTTTTCAATTTTCTTTGTTTTTCTTTTATTTGTTTATTCTCGATAAGGCTGAAGGGGAATTGTGATATAGTCGTTAACTCCATAAACGTGTTGTTCCTGAATTATTTATTAATAAAATTAGTATTTATTTACCAATTTGCTAATGATTGTGGTTTAATCCTAATAATATTATAAATGCGAAAGTTCGTATGTTTGGATGTTTGTGTATTTGTTACTTTAGCAGTGGCAGGGCACACTGCGTTTCGCAGTCAGTTGGGCAGTTGGTACCCCCTTACAGAAGACCACCATGAAATAACAGCACGTGTGCTGTTGTGTTTCGGTGAGTGAGTAAGGGATGCCAGAGCCCATTTACCTATCTCTTCCCAATCCCTTATCCTTGATCCTACTTGTGCTATATGACGGCTTGTGTTATAGGCGACGGTAGCCACCTACCATCAAGTGGACCATCAGCCTGTATGCCGATCATAACATAAAAAAATCACGATAAAACGACAAAACATTTACATTGCGAGATCGAATAAGGAATAAAGATATCTGTAGACGAACGAAAGTTACCGACATAAGCCGGAGGATCAGTAAGTTGAAGTGGGCAGGATACATAGTACGGAGAGCCTAGGCCTAGTACGGAGCTCCGCTGGGGCCGGCAAGCGCAGTCACAAGGTGGACGTACGACCTGATAAAGGCTGCAGATCGACAGTGGATCCAGGCAGCTTTTGACCGGTCCTTTTGGAAAATCAGGAGTGAGGCCTTTGTCCAGCAGTAGACGTTCTCAAGCTGAGATGACGATGATAATGATGGCATTGCTTTTGTTTTCTAAAAAAAAAGAATGCTTTTGAAATACATACCTGCAAAACGTACTACTTAATATTTAATTTTTGCTAATTTTCTTATTTATAACTTTTAGCAACAAATCAAGTAAACAATACCATTAATAAGGAGTGATTATCCGCGTGTATACCGATTGTACTATTTAAGTGGAGAGTCTCATTGTTCATGCCCCAAATATTGTCTAATCCAGTAAAACAAAGCTTGCTCACTTCGGCTCACTGAAGATGAATCCCATTATTGTTTTAATGAGGCTTAGCTTGCGCTCACCCCTGCTTTAGGCTAAAATGTATCCTATTTTTTACTAATCCATGAACTAATCTTCTCTAATAAAAATGAATCCCCACTCCCCTTGGTCACGGGCATCACGTGTGAACCGGCAGACCGATTTTAATTCGGTTTTCACTAATAGAAAGAGGGATAAACGGGGAGTGTTCATATATATAAAAATTGTACCCCGGGCGAAGCCAGGGCGGTTCGCTAGTCGATAATAAACATGTTATATTATTAAATTCCGAATATTACGGTTACTATTAGTTTTAGTTAAAGCTTTAGTTTCTATGTTTGTTTGTGACGCTTTCACACTTTAACTACTCAACAGATCACAATGAAATTTTGTCAAAAAAATTACACAGAGTACCTTTAATCTAGATAAAGTAACTCGAGAACATTCTTCTACATACTTATGTAGAAGAATGTTCTCGAGTTATGAACTTATGGTGGAGCAAACATAGTTTAAAACACATTGTGCAGTCTAAGAAAATACGAGCGACAAAGAAAGGAATGAAGATAGAGAGATGACCAATTCAAATGGGTCAGTGAGGGCAAATCTCAAACCATAAGATTATTAAATATGTAGACATTTCTGTTTATTATTTATACAAGGTTCCATAGCAAAATTTATTCCTTATGACCCACACTATCAACTACGGCAGTAAAAATAATTGAAATTTTTACAGAGATTTGACCGGGTTCGATTCCCGCTCGCGTATTTTAAAAAACGGAATTTAAACAAAATTGAATGCAGTTTTTATTTTTTCAAAAAATTCGAAGCCTTAGTTCCTAAGAACACTTTTTCGTAAGTATCTCTTATGGTTTGAGAGTAGGGATTATATTTAATATCAACGTTTTTGTTTTAAAATTATGCCTATGTAAGTTTTTTTTTAATATTATTTCTTTTTCTTTAAGAAAGTAATTATTAAAAAGTGCAAAAAATACAAAATACTTGAAACGTTCAGTAAAACGTATGCAAATCTGCTAATAGCTGCTTTGGTTTGCATATAATAAACGAATTGGTTTTCCTTGTATCTACTAAATTATTACAATGGTTCTCTTTTGGGGATTCGCGCGATTTTTCATTAAAATTTAATCCTGCAATTCCGTGGGCTTCATGAGTAAACTTTTTCTTAATAAGATTATTGAAATATTGCGTGTCATTTTATATTATTATACTAGCTGAGCCCGCAACTTCGTCCGCGTTGTATTAGGTATACTAACTTTTTTTGTTTTTAAACTGATTGGAAAGAAACAAACACTAAATATTACGGGAAGCTTGCTGCAATACATAAGTGAAAACCGCGATTAAATCAGTTAAGCTGAGATTAACCCATTTTCCTATCCCTTCCTAATCCCTTATCCTTTATCCTACTAATGGTCGGCAGCGCACTTGCAACACCTGCGGTGTTACTCGTATTATAACCACAAACCATCTATTTCTGTCTAACTACCCTTATTGTTTTAATTTTAATTTTTTAAATAATAATTTCTTAACAGTTTTAAAACCATTAAGAATTTATTAAATCCCATTTTTTTTAAATCCCTTCATCTATGCGACGTGTCTCGATTGAAAATGTGTATTTTCAGATTTTTGGCTACTATTTAAATTTTATTTCTTTAAAAATCGGATTCTTTAAAATCGTCGTGTGGTAATTCCTCAGAAAATATCTGCTAATAAACAAAATTCGAAAGTTTAATTCATTCACTCGTAAAACATTTGAACGGATAACCATATTACTTCGCACACAAATCCTTAAACTATTAAGTAAACTAATACAAATATACTTTATTAGTATTTTAGTAATTCATATCCAGGGACAAACAGCACCTTTAGCAAATTTATATATGTATTTTAAGAACTTTAATATTACGAAATTTATATTATTAAGGCTATATGAGAACGGTTAATATGCAGATAATCTATATTATAAAGTGGTAAACTTTGTATGTTTGTTTGTTGGTTTGTTTGTACGTGGGAAGTAATCTTCGAAACTACTCATCCGATTTAAAAAAATCTTTCAAATGTGGAATAGAATTTCAGGACAGACATAGACATATTATCCCTTAAAGTGAAAAGAATTTTACGTGGTAATCGAATTTCGAAAGTATTTCGACGAAAAAACGGTCGAACGAAACAGTTTCTTTCGAACGCTGCTTTAACGGTGAGAGATACAATACACGAGTATGATTGATTTCTATAGAAAAGTTGTAGAGCTTGATAAGGCCTACAAAAAAATCGCCAACAGCATATGTCTAACTTTTATATTTATGCCATTAAAACTACTTTTTTTATTAAAAGAATAATTAAAATAGGAGATGTTTATTGGTCATATTATTAACTAAATTATGAATACTTATCAAAATCAGCAAGTTTATCGTCACAAGTTTTAATACACGTGATTTTTGCTTGTTTCTGCTTATCTTTTGGACGTATGGTTAAGGTGGAAACAAACGCTAAATACTAAAAATATCCATTGTTTAATGAAGATGTTACAAGAAATAGACCAGACAATTGCTTTGAAAAAATATATATTATACTTAAACATGTGAAGAACCAATTGTATTAATTAGAATTTTCGTTAAAGTAATAAAAACTCACAAAAAAAGTTAGAACACAAGAAGAATTTGACTTTTATTGAAAATTCTCTCGAAAACGGCATATTGCGCGCATATGAATCCTGTACTTATAAGTTAATGTCAGTTTATAAAATTGTATTAATAATTTTTTTTTTGCGTATTGTTCTAATGGTAAAAACAAAAAAACACCATTTTTAGACCCGTTGAATTGTCTCCGCCGCCAGAGAGTTCTATTGTAAATGTCATTTGCCATAATACGTTATAAGTAAAGCGCGACCGCGCCGTGAAACCATACAGGCAGTGCAGTGCAAAGTCAAGACATGCGCCCGCTACGACTGAGACGTGGATATAAATGATTTATACTGATACCGAGAAACAATCTGAATTCCACGCAAGCGAAGCCGCGGGTACAGCTAGTATAATAAATATGAAATATATATATGAACTGAAGCTGATTTTGAAGATTCTTATGGGTTAGGCGGGTAGACGGTGGATCCTGGCTGCTTGGTCCAGCACTGGATGTCCTACGGCTAAGATGATATAATGATTATGGATTAAAGCTCGTAAATTTACAAAACAAAGGATTTATGAGACAATTGTCATGTATTTAAC
Source organism: Bembecia ichneumoniformis (assembly GCA_910589475.2). Taxonomy (NCBI): domain Eukaryota; kingdom Metazoa; phylum Arthropoda; class Insecta; order Lepidoptera; family Sesiidae; genus Bembecia; species Bembecia ichneumoniformis. The sequence goes on from OU342531.1 coordinate 3,763,096, forward strand.
CACGTAGTAGATACGGTCGTAAAGTTAACGTAAAATTAATAAATAAATTAATTTTGTTCGTAACTGAATTCCTGTACGCCACGTCTTACAACCATTTAAATTTCTCGAAAACCTTTTATTTCTTAATGCAAATCAAGGTCTAACAACCGAGCCGCGAGTATTGTTAAATTAATTATTTTAATTTAAGAGTAAACACTGCTGACGGAAGGGTCAGGTTCTCCCATTCATAAGATTTATTTAAAAACGTAATGAAAAAATCAAATTAAAACGCTAACAAACGCCTTCATTGTGAATATTTTCCGTTGAGAATTTTTCATGAAAACCTCCTCTCTGTCAATCTCGGGTTATTCTGAAGTTTGTTAATATTACGCTGACAAATTGCTGGGCCGAACCCGAAAGCGAATTGGAGTAACTTTGAATGAAACTTTTATTTCGTTATCTCCCATCATGTCATGAGAAATTGACCAATTTTTGTCTTGATATTTTTTCCTCGTTATTATCGTGTTTACAGACTTTATTATCTATTATCACATTCTGTTAAAATATCTCATTTTTGTGAGCAATTTTATTACTATTTAAACATAACTGATTTTTTTATTTTACTCTAAATACACTGATAGCGAATTAGAAGAAGACCACTTACCATTCAGTCAACAATACCAATATTTATAGAAGTCGCCGGTTGTCACAGATCACCACAAAAAAAACCGTCCTACAGTTCCAGGTTCCCAAATAAATGTTTAGCTTTCCCAGAGTTCACTCAAAAGAACACGTTTAAAATTTAAATTATCCCACAAAATTTTAATTATATTTCGTATGGAGTGTAACAGAAGTGTTCTACAAACACCCTGCCTCGTCGGGGTACGTCGGACGACTGAAATGAAACTGGCTGAAAATATTTTCCGTCCCCGCGGACAGAAACTGCCGTGCGAAGATAGCCCGCAAATTCTTTACTCTAAGCTGATTACTGGCCTCGTTTGAGATATATCTCTTTATCTCTAAAATTCTTAAAAGTTGAAATATTGCTGTAATCATTTAAAGTTACATTTATTAAGTTGCTGTTTACTTAGATTTCAGGTTAGTTCCTTTTAGAGATTCGCTTACACAAACAGACAGGCAGACAAAAAATTTATAAATTCGTTTTTTTTTTGTTATAAGTACCGTATATAGGTACTTTGATATAGATTTATTAAAAAGCAACTATTTTGACATCACAAGCAGACACTTCAATATTATTTATTACTTAGTACAGTACAAATATAGAATTTATTTAGTGTTTGCAATAAAAATAATGAAAAAAATATATATTGCTAGCTATAAAATAACCTAATATGTTTCAAGTTTTAAATTAAATTGTCGTACAGTTTTTATCCATAATCATGAATATATGAATATTCCAAACATTTTATCGGAATATTACTCCCCCAGAATTTTTTCAGTGACATCTGGAATGACGTCTCCGAAATGTGTCAATTAAAATCAGAAAATCGAGAAATGCACGACAAAACCTTACAGATGTACCTATAAATAACACCTACAGATAACCTTACAGACCAATATGTACCTCTAAATAAAATCAATGTATATGTTTGTAATTGCGTTATTTTCATATTTATATTTGTACGTTACAAAAACCGAAATTGATATTTTTTGAGTATCCCCGCCTAATTTCTGTGACACATAATTGTACTTTTACGATGAATTATAAACTTGAATTATGAACTATTTCGAAAAGTTTACTATTAAAGATACTTTACCTTTTTAAATTGATTTAAATTAAAATCAACTAAATTATTGCAAAATTATCATCATTATATAATTGTTGCGCTTCGAATAAAATAATTTTATCAATTGTATATTGAAGGCATTTTATATATCTTTTTTATATTAAAGGAAAAAGACCAATGAAATAAGGCAAACGACAAGAGTGGAAGACGTTGTAACCAAAACTAAAATAAATAATCAAATATAAGTGGATAGGTTACATGCTCAGGGAAAATAAAAATAAATAGACTATAGGCATAACAGAGTGGACTCCTAGATCTAAAAGAAAAAGAGGGAGGCAGAGGAACGTTACTCTGACGACATCAAAAAGATTGCGGGCCCGTTATGGACTCGAATACGACTGAATGATGACTGGAAGCTGTTGGAAGAGGCCTTTGTGTCGCTCACGCTAACACTTAATTACTTGTTTTTCGTTAATTGTTACTTACTTTCATTAAATATTAATATACAGAAGGATCAAAGGACCTTCATTTTAAGGAAAAATTGGCAAATAAAGGTCAATAAAATGTTGAAGCCACTAGTACGTAAATTGAATTTCTGAGACAAAGTTGCGGGAGATAGCTATTAATCATTGAATGTTTTAAAATTAGGACTACATTTACATTTAAAACTTGTACTTGATATATTATATACTAAAAAAAAAACACTTTACAGATTTCACATTGGCCTTCAGTGGAAAACTTTAGTCATCTAACTCAGGAAGGTCTTCATGAACGTCTACCAAGAATAAAGCTAGCAGGTGCCCTGCACAACGTATTGAGTATTTCGACAACTGCTGCTACTTTTCGAGACACACTAATTTTTAAATGTTATTCTTTAATAGCTTAAAATATTTTTAAAATATCATGTAATTGGTATTTTTCAAAACAAACTCACTGGTGAGCTGTCAATTTAGCAATATTAAGGTTGTAAAAATTTTGTATTGCTCTTTGGTGCGCAGCATCCTCGAGTATTGTTCACAGGTTTGGAATCCCCAATATGATATTTATATCAACAGAATAGAAACTATACAGAAAAAATTCTTGAGATTTTTGGAATTTAAGTGTAGGTGTCATGACGATGATTACGAGGCTAGATGCCGGAGGCACCACATTCTCCCTCTTAAAGAAAGGCGTTTCATTGCGGACAATATTTTTCTTATGAAAATTGCCCAAAACATTGTTGATTCTTCTTATTTGCTATCAAAAATTAATTTAAAAGTTCCTTGTAGGTCTGTTAGGTCTGTTAGGATGGCATCACAACTAAGTTCCAGATATTACGCCACAAATTATGGGAAGAACTCTTTCTTTCCCAGATCTGTCAAATTTGTTAACAGTTTGGTTGAATTTCCAGAGCTCGATATATATAATTCAAAGATTTATAAAATAAGACAATTACTTTCGAAATCTTGGTTTGATGATTCACTGTAGACTTCTTCCGTGCAAACTTTTTCTTTTCCTTTTCTTTTTGCTTTATTTGTTTACTTAGTATTAATTTTTCTTTTTTTTTCTTACTTAGCTTGGTTAGAAACGGTTTTATTAATTTTTATATGTAGACTCAATATGCGGAAACTTATAAATGGGGTCTAATTAATGTGCCAAATTAGTTGTTAAGTAAATGTTGCATAAAATATGTCACTGTAAGTTTTCCTTGAAAATAAATAAATAATTTTTTTTTTTTTTTCACTTTACAACTCGATTTTTTCCCACGAATATCGATTGCGTTGCACAAATGCAGACTTTTTTAATTTCCAAGTTTTCCAACGTGTATTTACATTTTCAATTTCGATTTGCATGATAATGAGGCTCCCATAAGGCATCATATTGTTTAAACATTAGATGACAATCGCTTCCCTTAACCTATAATTAATAATTGTTTTATGTAAATCAGCATCTCTCATGTGGTACTTAGGAGGGAATCAAACGTGACCTTATCGTTAAATTACTTTTAAGTGTAATTAAGTTGCAGTTGAGTATTATTACTTAAAGCATATCTTCAAAATACAATTTAGTAAGCCGGAATTAGTTTAAGGACAGACCAGGGGCCTTAGACAAAGTAGCATTCGCTCCGTAGCGAAGCGATATCGAAGAGACAAAGGAATCGCCACTGTAACACGTGATAAACACGTGATACCTTGTCATGTTTTCTTTGTCTCTGAGACGATAACGAACTTCGATATCGCATCGCTACGGAGCGAATGCTACTTTGTCTAAGGCCCCAGATTTGCCCCCATTTACCTAAACTCTTACTATCCGTTTTAAGTACAAAATATATGTATTTCATTGCCTAAATTATTTACTAGAACATTTATATTACTTAGTGTTATTGCTCCCATAACAGTTTATACTTATTAAAAATTATCCTAGATTCATGGAAATTCATTGAAATTTCTAGAATAAAATGATGACACTTGTTTTTATATAATGGAACAACTACAAACTAACTTATTATTGTAAGTTTTTGTTAAACATAGTAAACACAGATATTAACTATGGTCAAATTATTTTATATTACAGGGTAAGAGGAGAAGGGAATTAGAGCCACATAATGAATATTTTTTCGAATACAATTAATATTATAATTATTATTACAAGATTGGCCCAGGAAAATATTTAAATTACATATTTTGGAGTAATTGGAGCCAGAACTGCGGATGTTCAAAGCTAAATATTTAGATCGGTATTAACATTTAAATGTATCAAACTTTATTGATAATTTCTGAACAAAATAAGATTTAAAAATTAAAAAAAAAACTAAAGTTTGTGTTAAAAATCACAAAAAATATTTGTATACCTGTTTTTTGTTTGTAGACCGATTGGAATGAAACAAACACTAAATGTTACAGGAAGCTTACTAAAATACATCAATGGTAACCGCTTTCAAATCGGTTAAGCCGTTTCTGAGTTTAGCGTGCACAAACGCACATAAAAACAGCTAAAAATTCTAAAAACATTTTTTTAAAACGTGTACAATTTTTTTTTTTTTTTTTTTTTTGAAAAAATATGCGGTTGATTTTCCCAAATGCCTGCTACGCTTTCTAATTTTGATTTATTCTAGTTCAATTTGCGAGTACAATCATATGCTATGCAAAAACCATGTCTGGCAGATACAATTTGTGTTCAAAGATTAGTTCAAATTGCATTCAAATATTGTATCTAAGTCTGATTTCGTAAAGTAATGCAAAAATTTGATTAATGAAACTTTCCTGCTAAGTCAGCACTATCATTCTCATTTTTTTATGTTAAAATCTGCAGACAGACCGTCGCCTATAATACAAGCAACGCCAAAGCTGCTGCAAGTGCGCTGCCGACTACAGTAGGATTAGGTGAGGATAGGAAAATGGGCTCTGGCATCCCTTACTCACTCACCGAAACACAACAGTACACGTGCTGTTATTTCACGGTGGTCTTCTGTAAGGGGGTGGTTACTGCCGCCAGACGGGTTGCCCAAATGACTGCGAAAACGCAGTGAGCCCTGCCACTACTTTACAAATCCAGACCAGAGCCATTACTAACTATGTAGTATGTGCTACATACATACTACATAGTTAACTAGTTAGTATGTGCGATTACTAACTACACATAACTTTGTGAAAAGTTGACCCTGCCGGGAATCGAACCCGGGAACCCTAGAAAAGAGCGTTTAAGGCAAGCACCCTAACCACTCATCCAACAGGTCGCTTCTTTGTTCTTTATTGAACATGCTGTTCTTAATTACACGCGACGGTAGCCACCTACGAGTACCAAGTGAACCCTCAATCTGTCTGTCGACTTTGTACTTTCATGATCTTATGCATGCATGATCACATGACTGCGCCATAGGCTGAACTATACTGTGATTTTATAGCGTATTAAATGATAGAATCTCAAACGTCAGAATCGAACGACTTTGCTCTGCGTTCTAGAGATGATATAGTAACCGAATCCGGTGTAAAAGCTTTTACACGTGGCTGGATGAATGAATATCTATAGAGCTATCTCCGACTAATTACCGACAGCTGCCTTCAACGTTGGGGGTAACTGTATTAATCAATGTCCATCACATCGATGGAATACGGGCGGGAGTCAGGACCCTTTCACACTGCTGTTCCCAACTTCAGGCCTTACACTAACTGCTTTTGAAACTTGCGGCTTTCGCTATGTGACCGTCATAATTAAACTTTTATAATCATTATTAAAGGACAAACCCTGCGTTCAAAATTACTTTTTATTACATCTCATTAACTCAGCATTGTCTCTAACGTTCTAAAACGTAAGAGTTTAAATTAAATTTATACCTGCTGTTCAATAGCTCACTTTGTATTAGTCTCGGTTGATCTATTTCTTTATTTAAGTATGAGGCACACAAAACAGAATGCTATCGTTGAAAATTAATTGTAAAAAGAATTACTATTCATTAAGATGTAAGTACTAAACAGCAACCCAAAACAGAATGCTATCGTTGAAAATTAACTGTAAAAAGAATTATTCATTGAGATGTAAGAACTAAACAGCAACCCAAAACATGTGCACACAGCATGTGCAATAACAGAAGAGAGAAAAAAACGCATCTTGCTCTCAACAAAGACAAAAATCAATTGATATGAACTATCTGAACGCGCTAATCTCAGGAACTGGTAGGAACTACTGAATTGAATTTTTTTTTATGTTGAATAGTCCATTTATCCAGGAAGGCCAGATATAACTTCACACTACGATCAATAATATTATATAAGCAATGTCCAGCGCCCGGTACTGGACATTGCTAATTAACTTGCTAGTTAAACCTAGCACTAAAAATAGTATAGTTTTCACATGAATGACAGTCTAATTCTTATTTACAAATTCAGAATCTACCTGTTACGTACTTATTATGTGCCTTCATTGCAATGAAGTACAGTATTACATTTAATATTACTATATTAAATGTAATACTGTACTTCATTGCAATGAAGGCACATAATATATATATAATATATATATATATACTATACTTAGTATAGTATAGTATAGTATAGTATAGTATAGTATAGTATAGTATAGTATAGTATAGTATAGTATAGTATAGTATAGTATAGTATAGTATAGTATAGTATAGTATAGTATAGTATAGTATAGTATAGTATAGTATAGTATAGTATAGTATAGTATAGTATAGTATAGTATAGTATAGTATAGTATAGTATAGTATAGTATAGTATAGTATAGTATAGTATAGTATAGTATAGTATAGTATAGTATAGTATAGTATAGTATAGTATAGTATAGTATAGTATAGTATAGTATAGTATAGTACAGTATAATATAGTATAGTATAGTAATTACCAATCTCATATCTCAACTGTCTGCTCCGACATAAAACGTTTATTATATTTTTCGACATTGTACAGCCAGCAATATTTCAAAAACGCACTTTTGCTGTAAACATAATCGACATACAAATCTCTGAGAACTTCTGAGAAAAAATTATACTTTTTAAAATGGATATTATATCCATTTAAAATAGTCACGATTCATTCATTCATAATTCATTTATTTATTAGCCGAACATAGGTTACAGTGATTTTACATACAATAACAATAATGGTCGCTATATTCTACCCTGTAAGGGGTGTGCAAATATTTCGCGCATACTACTAATACATAAATAAAATTAAAAAACACTTGCCATTGATCATTGCTACTACACAATTTTTCTGTGTCCATGAATTCCTTATAAACAATATAATTATAAACAATTAGCCACGTGTATATTCAATTGTGATTGTCATAAGATCAGAACATTTTTCATTGCGATAGTAATTGAAAGTTGTGTAGATCACTGATATCAATTACTATTATATGTAATATATATCTATGCATATAATAAAATCGTAAACGAGCCGTCTCCTACATACATATATTAAATATTTAAAAAAAAAAAAAAAAAAAAAAATTGTATACGTTGTACTTACGTTACCATAAAAATTGTTTTAAGAATTTTTGTCTGTTTTTGTGCACCATAATCTCAGAAACGGCTTAACTGATTTAAAGGCGGTTTATACTGATGTATTGTAGCAAGCTTCCCGTAACATTTAGTGTTTGTTTCATTCAAATCGGTTCACAAAAAAAAGTTACGTGCTATACCGAATACCACGCATACGAAGTTGCGGGCTCTACTAGTATACAATATAATTATATCACTGAAGTCACATTTGAGATTTTCGGTAGTGGCAGGGTAGAAAGCTCTCTGCAATTTTACCATCCCCCTACAGAAGACGATCGTGGAAAAACTTCTCTTGTTACGGTTCTGTAAGTAAATAAGATATGCCAGAGCTAATTTCTCTATCCCTTCAAAGTTCCTTATCCTTTATCCTGTCAAGGGCGGCTGCCCACATATTTTTTTATGGATGGTAATTCAAAAGAGTCGACATAAATATCGACCTTTATATTAAAAACACTACACCTGTTCATGTTACGCAAGTATTAGCTTTGAATAATTATGGCAATTGGTTTGCATACGTGGCATAATTAACAGTTAATAATTTAGGCGAAATATGTGTTTGAAATACGCAATATTCAGCTTATTAAGTGTGAATCAACGTTTGACGAACTTACGCAAACAAAATTTTACCAAAGAAAATTAAATTTGTATCCTCCGACTAGCGTTCAAGTAATTCACACACTTGCGAAAAATCACCAGTAGCTGAAAAACATTCATTCATTCAAAAATTCAAATATCAGTCTAACAAGGTGTCCGACCACAGAGATTTTTGTTAATATGCATTGTCAGACTGCCATACAAATACCTCTGATGTATGGCGTCTTTCTGGGTGTTTTATTTACCGAATAAAAAACAGAACCCTTATACTCGTGTATCCGTCTGTCCGACCATTCCCCCCCCCCCCTTCTCTCCGAAACGAGTGAATCTAAAATTTTGAAAAAAATTAGTTTTCTACTTATAGATTATAGGAAGACCTATATGAAGTCCATGATATTAAAATAACATGGTAAATCACTCAATATTGTGCGGATAGGTAACATCGTACGGAACCCTCTTCACACGAGTTCAGCTCGCACTTGTCCCGTTTTTTTGACAAGCCCGTTGGATGGGTGATTAGGGTGCTTGCCTTATCGCTCTGTTCTAGGGTTCCCGGGTTCGATTCACGGCAGGGTCAACTTTGAAAATGAACTTATAAAATTTGGCTCTGGTCTCCGGCTGAAAAGTAGTGGCAGGGCACACTGCTTTTCGCAGTCATTTGGGCAGCCCATCTGGCGACACTAACCATCTCCTTATACCACCGTGAAATAACAGCACGTGTGCTGTTGTGTTTCGGCAAGTGAGTAAGGGATGCCAGAGTCCATTTCCCTATCCTCTCCTAATCCTTAATCCTTAAGCCTACTGTAGTCGGCAGCGCAATTGCAGCAGCTTTGGTGTTGCTTGTGTTATAGGCGACGGTAGCCACCTACCACCAAGTGGACCGTCAGCCTGTCTGCCGATGTTAAATTTTAAAAATATATAGGTATTTAACTCATGAATATTTATTTATTAAAAGAAGGTGTACACTTCGATTCGTTAGTACTTTAAAATTATTTGAAACAAATTCACAAGTCAATCAGCAATTGGTTGTGACAACATTGCCAATTCGACGTTTCGAGTGTTTCTTATTGAAATTGGCAAAATTAATTTGCTACTCGAACAGAAGTTCATTTTCATTTGAATCAGGATATAGTTTCTTAACTTGTTTGAATAATTAAATCGCGACTGTGATTATTTTCATATCTTGAGAGACTTAAATCAAAACTAGCAAAATAGTTATAACTTAAGGGCTTCACTGAGGCAAATGACATTTACTATAGAACTCGCTGGCGGCGGATCCAATTCAACAGGCCTAGAAATGGTGTTTTTTTTGTTTTTACCATTAGAACAATACACAAAATAATTTTTTTTATTAATACAATTTTTTAATCTGATATTAACTTATTAATAGGTATGCGCGCAATAAGCCGTTTTCGAGAGAATTTTCAATAAAAGTCAAATTCTTCTTGTGTTCTAACTTTTTTTGTGGAGTTTCTATTACTTTAACGAAAATTCTAATTAATACAATTGGTTCTTCACATGTTTAAGTATAATATATATTTTTTTCAAAGCAATTGTCTTGTCCATTTCTTGTAACATCTTCATTAAACAATGGATATTTTTAGTATTTAGGGTTTGTCTCCCCCTTAAGGCAAACCGTAAAGTGTGCCACAATGCACGGTTTGCTTGCAGGTTAGACGGTTTATTTAATGACTGTTGCATGTTTATAAGCTTCTATAATGTAGCTTATAAGTGAAAGAATTTTTAAAATCGGAAAGAATAAATTTAATTTAATTTTTAAAATTAAATTTGGCCAGGTACCCAAAATGCTGGTTGCATTACCACCTCTGGGTTGGTATACTGAATCTCTGAGAGAGGTAATGCCCAGCCTTGTCAACGCCAGTTTGTTCGATCAAGCGCTTGGAGATGTCTTTGATTATGTTTCCTGTGCATTCTTTGCTGCAGTAAGTATAACTTCATTTATAAAATCTTTATGAAAACATTTATTAATACATACATGAAAGTATTGAAATTATGAAGGATAATTTTCCACAGACGTTACAACTCAAAAAACACTAAATTAATAGTTTATTTATTTATTTATTTTTTTAAAGGGCGAGTGTACAATTACACCGGAATACGGTGTTAAGTCTACATTGCTAGTTAGCCTGTTACCACTCTTCAGCTGTTGATTTATTTTTACATTAGATAATTTTAGTTTTTATGTTAAATGATATGTAAATAATTGTAATAGAATAAATAAAGCAAATAACAATCTATACTAATCTAAGCTGAAGAGTTTGTTTGAACGCACTAATCTCAGGAAATGAAAAATTCTTTTTGTTTTGAACAGTCCATTTATCAAGGAAGGATATAGGCTATATAACATCACCCTACGATAAATAGTATTATATATAAGCAGTGTCCAGTACCGCGCGCCCCATGCGCACGCCGCCGCCGTATGGGCCGCAGCGAAGCGTGGCCGAGTTCAGCTAGTCTGAATATTGCCGCTTGCAATTTGCCGATAACGTTAAGCTGAAAAGATTTAGATTTTAGAAATATATTTTGTTGTTGTTTTTGTCTTAAAAGGGTAATTTTATTTTCCGCCCGTTCCAACCCATCCCTATTAAGGTATTCCCACTTGCAGGGATTAGTGGAATTCTGTTGCTTTCACAGTGAGTCCATATTCACTCTGTTAGCAATTATTTATTTATTTTAAAAATTCTTTGTTGACAAATCTTGACCATAGGCTAATTTTAATTTTCTGCATTGCATAAGAAAAAAAAAGTATTAATTTTGTACATTAAATATTTATTTATTTACATTGTAATCTATAAAAAAGGCATTTCTTACACATTTTATACTAATGCTATATCTTCTATGGGTAACTTCTTGAAAAATTTAGCAATATTCTTGAATAACTTCTTCGCTGCCGTTTCCACGAGAGGTTTTCCGAATTCAATAGATATCTCTTTCCAATTGTCGTTTAGAAATGTTAACATTGTGTCACCTGTAGCAGAAGGAAAATCATTTAAGTTAACTCAGTTTTATCATTCATTTAAAATAAGCCGCACTAGTCAAGTGGATCAAGTGGATCGTCAGCCTGTCTGCAGATCTTAACATTCGGCTGTTATGATGGTGACGAGATGTTCGGGATTTCGATATGATTATAGTTTTATTCATACCGAGTTTCTAATACCAGAAGGCTGTATATGCAACAAATACACCCTTAAATATAGTATCTGTAACGAATATTTCTATTCCAAATAAGTTTTGTAATAATGGCCTGTTGGATGAGCGGCAAGGGTGCTTGCCTAACGTTTCAGGGGCCCCGGGTTCGATTCCCGGCGGGGTCAAGTTTGGAAATTTCAATGTAATTTTCAAAATTGACTCTGGTCTGGATTTAAAAAGCAGTGGTAGGGCACACTGCGTTTCGCAGTCATTTGGGCAGCCCGCCTGGCAGCAGTAACCACCACCTTACAGAATATCACCGTGAAATAACAGCATATACGTGCCGTTGTGTTTCGGTGAGTGAGTAAGGGACGTCAGAGCCCATTTCCTTATCCCCTCCTAATCCCTTATCCAATCCTACTGTAGTCGGCAGCTCACTCGCAGCAGCTGTGGCGTTGCTTGTGTTATAGGTGACGGTAGCCACCTATCATCAAGTGGACCGTCAGCCTGTCTGTCGACCTTAACATAAAAAAAGTTTTTTTTTTGTGTGAGCTATATCTGCGAATTAATGATTTCACGAACTAATAAAAATAATAAATGTTTTCCTTTATCACATACTCTGGCTTCCTGTGCTCACTGGGCTTGCATACAAGTAGTTATCTAATGGTACGTCCTCCTATCTTATACGCTATCATAAAACGAAAAACTAACTCTAGTAACAATGAACGCTGCTGAATACTCACTGAGTTCCTTATTCCCATTGAATAGATTCGTCAATGCGAAATTAGCGCCATCTTTAACTTCAAACTGGAATGAATACTTTTTGGACGCAATGTGGTCTCTACCTTTTGAATCTTTTTCTACTTCATATTCCAGATGTAATTTTATTTCAAGGTTTTCTATAAAAAAGAAATTATACACATGAGAATTTTAAAATACTGTTACATTAATATTTTCTGCAACTCGTTGCTATGTTCTAATCGATAGGAGTAAGTTATTAAACTGTAGGAGAAAACCAATGCGCAATGAGTGGGGAATGTGTAGAGGGGATTTTGCGGTGTAGGGACGCAAGGCGATACCTAAGTGCGTCGGTGTCCTAAATTTCCCGCTGGTCAATCCATTTTTAATTCTTGAGTCGTCGCCCCGAATTAAATCGGATTGTCCTGGGTGTCCTGGATGACCTGTCTGGTCCTGTCGTGTCCAGTTCCGTTCCGTTCTGTTCTGTTCTGTATTGGTGGTTTGGCCTTCCAAGTCGGCACCACGCGCAACCGTAGCCGTTCGAGTCTTGGTTTGCTGCGTCAACGGAGGCCGAGCATCCACGAGACGCCGGGTGAGGGCACCAGCGTTCAGCGCTTATCTCGCGTCCCGAACTGATATGTGTTATTTTTTTTTTACTGGACGCGATAGCAAATACCTTGCGTGATAGGACGATTACCCTATATTTTATTTTTACGATTTCTCTCAGAGCTCTGCACAAAGATCCTGTCTTATATTTTTTTATCAGTAAATTGTATTTTTTTAAAAATTAATTAGGGCTAATTGTGTCTTGTTTTTTTTATTTATTAAATTGTCAATAAATTAAATTGTTAAGCACTTCTTTTCTTTTCTTTTTTTTATTATTGTTATCCGCCCGTCCACGTATCCCTGGAGGGAAAAACTAACAATACCAAAAATTTGACAAGGCAACAATACTATCTAGGTTATCTTGTATTTGCTATATTGTAAAGGACTTTGGCGATGTTTATATGAAAACTTATTAAATACTAGCCACCCACATTCGGCTTAACACGAATGCCTTATTGTTTTTAATTTCATCTTAATAGGAACCTTCCACGGACTACAACGAATATTAAAAGAAAACTAGCCGAATTACTCAAGTTTTCAAGTTTTGTGCTTAGCAACACATTTATGGATTCATTTTTATTTATATAGAAGGTTAGCTAGCGACCTGCTACGGCTTCGATTTTACCCCTCTGTCGATTATTGCCCTTCCTGTCCACACACTGCCCTTACTCACGCAATAATAATTAATCGCGACTCGCCGCAGCTCCTTTTCCTTTGCAACACAATAGATGATGAAATTGTGACAGCGTGCGAGCTATGTATTTTTAGTATAAGTAATTATATCAATTATGCTAATTATTATAATGCTTTATAATTAATATAATTATTTTTCGTTAGACGGCGACAGCATTATTTAAAAAAAAAAGCATTAACAATTTACATAATATGACGTGCTTCCGTAACGAGCGCTCGATTCGAACTGCGTCCGCGATCAGTGTTGCCGTTAGGACAATTTAGTTTGTGGCTTCTTAAAATAAAAAGTGGCCAGTTTTGTAAAAAAAAATCGCTTTCGAAATGTGGCTACTAAAACGTCAAAATTACTGTTAATTTTTTAGCAAAAAAATTAAAAATCAATTTGAAGGTCTACAATGTCATCTGGTAAGTCTGGAATTTCTTCGTCAATGTGTGATGATGTGAATGGTATTTCGATTTGATTTATTGGTGTGATCGTTTTTGTAATTATGCTTAAAACTTTAGGTGGCAAAACATAGTTGTGTCAATCTTTTTTTAACACTTTTAATTGGTTTCTAATCATAATTGTTCAGATTATGATTCTATTCAGATTAGAAATTAAATTAGCTAGAAGTGGATAGATCCGTTTTGGTGGCTAAAATAGATATTTTTTGGCTAATACCGTTGAAAATCAGCTAGATCTAGCCACCAAGTGACTAAAACGGCAACACTGTCCACGATTATGTGGCCGGCTACTCGCGCTCATGTCGCCGGTCCTTTGAATCGCGCCCAAAAAACCGACAAAACAAGGAGCGGTGGGCATGACGAGGAACATGACGTGCGGCATGACGAGTGACGTTGCCACACTACTTCCCATGCCACTCGACGAGTGTGCGGCAGGGCCATTAGAACTAATGAAAATGGGGAATACGAGAAGCTCGTAGTTCAACCAATTAATGTTAAAATATCTACATTATTACAAACCCATAACTTCCTCATCTATCGCTCTTTCCATTAGTGAAAACTTTAACAAAATCCATAGAAGTAAGCTGAGAAATAGACAGAGCCGGAGAACGACTTTGTTTTATACTGTGGTATTTAGAGATTATATACTCGTATGTCGGCTTCATTTATCTAAACATAATTACTATTTATTAATTTAAACCTAACAGCATATATGCTTTAACAAGTACATTATATATATCGCAATAATTATTTTTCACATTGTCTATTATTTGACGAAATTGAAATTAAAACGACGACAGTGCAATAAAATGAAAAATAAAATCATAGCAATACGATATGTATACATGTGTGTGTGGGTGTGTGTATGTCTATGATTCAGCTCACACATCTTTTGTAATCAAAAGAAACATACATACTTAATTTCAAATCCAAATCTCCATCACCGCTTATGGGTAGAACAAGAATCATCCCACCAGCCGTATAATGTCCTTGGACTTGAGCGTCAAAATGATAATGGACATCCACTGTTTTCTTATTCGTGTCCCATCTGTTAAAAAATATAGTAAGATAAAAATCCCACTAATATTATTAAAGCGAACGTATGTAAGGCTAGACGAATGGATGTTTGTTACTCTTTTCACATAAAAACTACTGAACGGATATGGATGAAATTTAGCATACAGATAGTTTATTACCTGGATTAAGATACACGTTACTCTTTATCCTGTAAAAATTTTAGGTTCCCGAGACATCGCACAAAATTTTAAAGAATTTGGCACCACTGCCGCTTAAAAAATTCCTAAAAAAAAATCCACTAAAAATTCGTCACACCGCCTAAACGGTTACAACGATATAGATGTCAGGCGTTGTTAGTACTACTACTAATAAAATAAAGTTGATGTCTCAAGAATTTAGTTGTAACTCTTAATTGTTTCAAGAAGCTTTTATTCAGTGGAACAATATATAATGGTGATTAGAATTATAAATATGATGGATGACATTATGGTGACGATAATAATAGGTTATTTCAGACAACAAATCATTTTTATTCAATAAATTTTGATAATTTATCTGTCTTAAATTACAAGTTTAAATGTTTTTATTAGCGTCTTTCCTAGGTCTACACAAAAAATGTATCCTCTTTCAGAAGCTTTGAAATTATAATTGAAATAAAATATGAACTTAAAAAATATTAACGTAATGATAAAGTAAATTACAGATTAATAAAAAATTAAAGTTGTTGACTCTCTGCTGCAGTATAATGTAATATTGAGAACGCCATACAAACATTAATTACTATTAAATTTATTTACGAACAAACATACACAATATTTATTAACGAGCTGGTTATAAACAACATGTAATTGTAAACAATCCTGTTCACCTCGGATACTACACTCTAGTTTATCTGACCATGAACTTATAAATGAATTAATTATTAACAATGAATGGAAACTAAGTTTTTTTTTTGTTTTTAAAAATAGAAACAGAGTTTTCCTTAATGTAATCAATATCGTAAACGAGCCGCGTCTGTACATGAGATATTAAAAAAAAAAAACAATTTCCACACGTACCGAGGTAAAAAAAAATAGTTTTTAAAATTTTTTTTTCACTTTATTTCTCTGCATTTGTGAACACTAATCTCATAAAAGGCTAAACCGATTTTAATGCAGTTTTTCACTGATGTGTTGTAGCAAGCTTCCCGTTTAGTTTCATTTCAGTCGGTTTATAAACAAAAAAGTTTTACCCAATTAATTTAATAAAAATAATGGTATTTAATAAAAAGAAATAAAATATTTTTTAATGGTTATAGTGCCGCCAAACTGTGTTTATGCAGTTTATGACTGCGAAACGCAGTTAATACTGCCAATGTTGATATAGTCAGTATAAAGATAGATATTTTGTAATCTGCTTATTTATTAATCCCTCTACGCTTCCTAAATCTAATTATTGGACCCTGTCCATGGACTACTATATTAAGTATCTAAATATTATATTAATATATCTAAGTAGTATCATTAGATGTTCCTTAGTTAATAGAAGAATTTAGGCTAATTTTTAATTACATTAATTTTAAATTAAATATCGAATATTAAATTATAGAAATAGTTACGTCTAAGCAATGTATGCAAAGTTTAACTCACTTGACGTTATCCACAGCGGCATTTTTCAGTCCCTTCAGTTTGCCTTCGGTTAAAGTGAATTGAAGACCGGACAAATCAAATTTAATGTCATCCATGTCCATGACGTCCAAAACATCGACGTTTGCCTCCGGGATACCTGCCATGAATATTGGCACGGCTTTTTGAAAAGCACTGATCATGCATCCTGAATCTTCTAGCTTGCATTTCTCGACCGGCAAAACTGAAAAGATTTACTTTTAAAAATATTTATTCGCATCAGATTTGGGGTGGGTTTATAAGTAACTACATTTAATGCGGTATTTGACTATAATGAAAATATGAAACAAATTGTTATTAGACTAACTGTAAATATTTTTTAAACCAAATTAACTAACACAGTATTTAAAAATATGTACGATTTTCATAAGAAATCATTATTAAAATAATTAAATTTTCATGTTTGACCACGTGATTAAAAACGCACGCGATTGGTGGCATATAGAGTTGCGTCATTTGCTTTGTTTACAGTCTATGCTTAGTACTTACGTTTGACAGCTAAATATTTGTTTGCAAGCAAGTGACGTAAGAGTATTGATATCACGTGACTTAGCGTTTTGGCAGTCTTATTGACAATTTAAACTTTGATTGTAATTTTCTTAGAAAATAAAGCAATTCACAAGTGTATTATGGTATAATGAACAATTTGAGATATTTTCCTAAAATCTGTCAAATACCCTATTGGAGTGTAGGAAGCCAATAACTCCAAGTAGAGCGAACCAATAACGCCATTAGCAAGCACCTAAATGAAATTATGAAAAACGTCAGTACATCGCGTTTCAGTTTCGTATACCCTAAAGACCAATGAGACCTACACAAAATGGACTTGGCTTAACTTAAAAATCTGTCAATAATTTTCTAAGACTCGGACTCTTTTAGAATGTTGCTGGTAATTAAGAAATATTACCATGGTTCTTCCAGATATCCATGCCAATTACTTAACAGAAGCATGTGTTGTTCTTCCACGCTAGCAACTTAATGTCTTCCACGCTTTTCCCTGATATCCACACTTAGCAAGTACTAACCCCAGCTCGGTCAATTTTGTTATTATTTTAGCGATATTTGTAATATACTAGCGACCCGCCCCCGGTTTCACCCGGGGTGTAATTTTTTATATACATATAAACATTCCCCGTTTATCCCTCTTTCCATTAGTGAAACCCGAATTAAAATCGGTCTACCCGTTCACGCGTGATGCCGTGACCAAGGGAAATAGGGATTCATTTTTATATATAGAGAAGATATATCTGTACATAATATAATAAAATCGTAAACGAGTCGTGTCTGTACAACTAGTATATTATAAAAAAAATTTATTCCCATTGCACTTATGTTACCGAGGTAAAAAAAATAGAAAAATAGTTTTTACATTTTTTGTCGGTTTATGGGTTTGTCTGTTTGTCTATGCACGCTAATCTCAGAAACGGCTTAACCAATTTGAATGAGGTTTCCACTGATGTATTGTAACAAGTAGCTGATATATGTATTAGTTTCATTCAAATCAGTTTACAAACAAAAAATTACGCGCTATACCGAATACCACGCGTACGAAGTTGTGGGGTTAGCTTGTACATAATAAATTTATTTCGAGTTTATTTTCCTATTAAAATGTTACTAATATTTTTTCCCCCTCGTTTGATTAATAAAATAACTAATACACAGAACACAATGAAATAATGAAAAATCTTCAGAATAGAAAGAACGCTAATAGAATCCTTGCAAAAAACTGTCATAAATGTTAAGTGCTAGCAGACGGTAGCTTTGATCGTCCTGTACAAAGACATTTTTTTTTAATCTATCCAAATATGGCGACTTATTTAACTACTTACCATAAGAATGAACAAAACCAAACAAAAGTATTGATAAATTTAAAAAAATCCGGGAAGCCATTTGATAAAACTTTACAAACGTAAGTTAAAAGTATGGTGTTTTAACGGAGATGAATATAACACTGATGAAGGAAATCATTTGAGATTACTAATATACGTAACAAGATTATATATACGTATATTACTATGTATAAATGTACATGCCTCCATTTAAGTACGGCGGTTAAGTGCTTACAATACGAGATGATGATATTCTGTCTCAATGCAAAAAGATTTTTTTAATGACTATAATTTATAGTAATTATTTAATGTGACAAGATGCCTTGTTATGAAGAAATTTACCTATTTACGAGTATGATACTGTTATTAATTGATAAAATCTTCATTTAATAATTTAATTGCAATCAATTATACATACAATAGTTATTAAAGTCGATGTTGAGAAATTCGAAACTGTTTAAGACAATAACATTATTTTTTATTTGTTCTTGTGCAGAATCAGTGCCTTAAAACAAAGGTTTTCGACCAATGTGTATTTCCGCTGATGACGTGAAGAGCTGTAACCAGTGATGGCTGATGATATATTTCAAAACTTGCAATTTAGTTAAAATGTTAAAAGGTAAATTAGGGTAGGTAAATTATGGTAAAGTCCGAGAGTTTATTCTCGGGATAATTGTATGCTCAATGATTCCTTTGAAATAACACCTGATGTACTGCGTGATTAAAAGATGCCAGAATTCATTTTACTATCCTCGTTTCGTCCTTTATCCTCTGTGCTACTGATAATTAAGACACATTGACTCCCCCTGGCGTTACTCGTGTTCAAAGGCGACAAGACCCACCAACTAACCAACCAGCTGCCTGCCAAAGTGTATTACAAACTAGCTCTGCCCGCGACTTCGTATGCGTAATATTCGGATTAACGCGTAACTTTTGTTTATAAACAGATTGGAATGAAAATAAAAATTACCGGAAGCTTGCTACAATACATCAGTGGAAACCACATGAAAATCGGTTAAGCCGTTCACGGTAGTTTTCTGTAAGGGGGTGGTTACTGCCGCCTGACCGGCTAGGCTGCCCAAACGACTGCGAAACGCAGTGTGCCCTGCCACTACTTTCCCGATCCAGACCAGACAAATTTGAAAAGTTCATTTTTCAAAGTTGACTCTGCCGGGAATCGAACCCGGCAAGCACCTTAACCACTCATCCATTGTGTATATCCAAAACTCATCCAAAAATGTCTACCAACAACTTTCGATGAATTCTTAAAATGTTCGTACAATGGGTAAGTAGTATGAATATTTAATTACCCTCCAAAGAAAATAACAATTAAACTATTATATGTAATCAACTAAAATTGTATTAAATGATTCTTAAATTACAACGTGTATTACATGCGTATATTTGATTCCATATGCAAGCAAATAAGTATTGATCAGTATGTTTAAGAGGGCGTATAAAGCGGAGTAGCCAATCCTAGTCCTAGTTTTGAATTTTATCTAAGTAAACAAAGTATGAATAAAAAATATTTCTAAATAAATAAATACATAATAATTAAAAGTTAAAAACATGATACAATGTGATTTATGAATAATTAATATTTAATACTTTTGGCATTTTTATTCCGCAAAATGCGCTATCTTCCGTCTGCGTACTTTAATATGTTCAGTTTAATATGTTTCACCAATTCAGTTACAATCGTTTCACTAAGATAGGACGACTAGGTTTCTGTGTGCTTACACCAAGCCAAGAATATTTGGTAATATAAAGCTTATTTGCGAATATATTATTATAAGTGTATTTGCAATATATGTTATCAACTGTAGATAAATCGTTCTATATTAATTAATTTCTATATTAATTGTGAAAATATGGCTAATAAAAATAATTAGATTATACAAAATTTGAAAAATAAATAAATAAATAATGTAGTTTCCCGGTGAAATTAGAAATTTTGTTAGCTTTGTGCTCACTCTTAACGATAAAAAACATACTAGTCATAGTAGTTAAACTTGTACAATACAATAATTACTGCAAATGACACACGCCACTGCAATTAAACCATTTGAGGCAATTTAACAGTATTAAAAACGTATAATACATTTACAGGTAGAGAAACCTTATTTTTTACAGTAGGTATTATTTTTATATAACGCTCTTAATGTCATTTCCAATGGATGTCCATTGGCTACGGAATGCGCATGTTGGGATTCATCCATCTTTATGCGATTTGCGTTTGAAGGTTTCAAAAGGAAATATTTATAGTACCTAGTGACATTGAATGAAGAAATGTAGGTTATTCGTGTGATATTACATATACTATTATAGTACTTACTAGCCTGTTTATTAGAACAACGTGTAACGAAGAGGCATCTGAACACTCTAAAGCGCTGCTGGCCATAGTAGGATTAAGGATAAGGAATTAGGATGGGATAGAGAAAGGGCTGTGGCATCGCTTACTCGCTCACCAAAACATTACAGCACAGGTAATGCTGTTATTTCACGGTCTTCTTCTGTAGGTAAGTGGTCTTCTGTGTTTACTTTCTTTCTTTCGCACCTGTTAAATTAAGCAATCTAGTTTCTTTAACGAATTTATTAAATATTGTTATCGCATTTAAATAATATTTAAATGCCTTTAAATAGTATTTAAGGGCGCCACCTAAATTTGGCGAGGAGTTTGACCTCCGCGCCATTGCCCGGTGTTGTGATGACGGCCGGCTACCCCATGTCCGCTGCCCCCAGGCGAAGCGGCACGAGCCTATGCCCATACTCACCTCTCGCAGCGGGCAGTCAGTGAGAGGTTTCAGAGAGGCAGAGTCGGAGGCCGTTACCACCTGAAACTCTCGGATAATCGCTGCATGTGGCAGCGATTGTGTGGCTGCTCATCTCTACGGCATTAAGGGTGGGCAACCCAAAGGGGGTTTTAACCTGACATTTCCACAACAATCGCGGCAACCCGAGAGACGGACTCCACCTCGTGTTGTCGTCGCGGAAGAGTTACTAGGCCGGGTCGTGAAGCCGGGTGTTCACTCTTCCGGACCTGGATTAACATATAGGATGTAGGACGACAGAGTGAAGCCGGTAAGATTCTGCCTCGCCGTGTATATATAGACGGTGGTATATAGGACACAAATGCAAAACTAAAATAGGTATAATGCAACTCTATTTTAGTTTTATTACCCCATATGGTTATGATAATTTATTTTATATGTACCTATTTGTTTGGCACTTATCGAATTACGGAAGTTTAAGCAATAAATATACTTGTTATATATTCTGATTTCTTACGAAACATTGTTTAAATTAAGGTTTCGTGACTTAATTAATATAATATTCAACAAAAAGTTTAAAAAAATAGTCCTCAGAACACAGATATTAATAAATGTATATTGTAACAAAGCTGTCCAAAGCTTTAGCTGGTAAAACACAGATTTATTGATTAGAACCAAATAATAGGATTATCTTTACGATTTGTCAATACATATCTGTTTTTACACTAATAGCGTTATAAGAAAACTACGAAGTCAGTTTAGCAACATTGTAATTCCACATCCAAAACTACATTCAAAAGCAGGTAGTTGAGAAGCCAGCTTCATTTAAATTCGCTACAACTTTTTAGTACTAATCACAATAAAATCAATTAATTTACATAAAGACTAAATATTGTAAATAAAATCGTAGTATATTAGGAATTCATAATCCTTTGTCTCAATTCAAAACGTAGCTGAAAATGGGAATAAAACATTTATGTCATTAAAATTACTGAGCTGAAAAGCCGTTACTATGGTTTTTGAGTTTAACAATAACATAGATATTTTTGAGTAACTTTATAAACATGTTTTGACACAGATTAATAACAACGATCATTCATTTATTAACGAGATAAGACATTGCTTACATTAAATTCTACAATTAATCTTATTATGATCTTAAAAGGGATGAAAACTTTTAAACAATAAAGTAATAATAATACCTAAGTTACAAAATAATGGTGGAATTATTTATATCGAATTATTACGAGATTCATCATTAATGTGTGGCTATTTATTTTAATACTGATATAATTATTATAAAATGTTAATTTATACATTAAAAAAACATTCCTCCTATAAAATAATAATGGATGTCAGATTCAGTCAGATATTATTTTACGATTCATCAAGTTAATTTTCTGTTATCGACTCCAAAGTTTGTGAATTTAAATACGTTTTTATGCTTCTAAATATTATGTCTTGAGATTTTTCAAGCAGCGGTGATCCGAATTCTTGCGAGATTAATTTCCAGTTTTCGTTCATGAATTTCAGCATGGCGTCACCTGGATTTGAAAAAATATATAATGGTTATAGTTATTCGTTTTAACTAAAATTTAAATAGCCTTCTGTGCTAAATAAGGAATCTGCTATCAAGTAAGAATATGTAATGACATGGCACCTTTGCGGTCAAGAGTTTTAAGCTACCCACTCTCAGAAGACCACGGTGAAATTTGCTCTTGTGTTTCGGTGTGTGAGTACGGATAGCCAGAGTCAATAAGTTTTTGTGAATTTACAATTACTTAGTACAAAATTTATTTATTTTTGTAATAATAACACTTTATATATATAAAATTATCTGAGACCATTTGATCTCTCAGTCAAACTCTTGTTCAGTTTTAAGTTTTTATTCTTTGTTTAGTAAACAAATAAATAACATAATAATAATAATCGAAACAGCACGAAACAAGCGCTCTCTTAACTTAACGAACAAGTCTTAACTTGAAAGTCGATATTTCTCAATGACTTGGTTTCTTAATATGATTTTCAACTTCTTAGGGAACTGCTTGCTATCCATATCATTCTTCATAGATCGTTGAAGACGAATAGAGGCTTAAAATTTTGTTTTAAAATAAACAAAATATCTGAACAATGAGGTTGCAGGCTACTGTGGTGAAGATGGTGTATTTAAGGCGAGACTCTCAGCGACATGTTATCAAAAAATTCTGCGTTACTTGCCCTGCGTTCGTCAGACGACCTCGAAAAATTAGTTATTAAAGATAGGTAAAAAAAAGAGACCTAGTAAAAGGACGGTCGATCACCTAGCCGTTGATGTGACGAAGTAACTGCTCTCACTGGTCTCCCCGTAACACATGCCTAAGAGAGAATCTGACAACCTTCAGCACTGAAGAATTATGACTCAGAAGAAGGTTGTACTAAACCAAAAAACACTAAGCCTGCATTCCTAATAAATAATGTCCTAAATTCAGTAGAAATAATGTTATTAATCTCACTAAACATAAGAAATGCTAAGTACCTATGTAAAGATTTTTGAATCTTGTTAGTAAGTCACTCACTTGTTAGTAAGACCTTATTGTTTATTAAAGCAGGATGTAAATATTTGTTTTTCCTATCTGAATATTCCATTTTACTTACTCAGAACTTTGTTTCCATTAAAAAGATTGGTTAAATGAAAGTGAGCGTTGTCAATGATGTCGTATTTGTACTTGAAGCTCTTCAGATCCAACAAATCCTGACCGGCGTCGTTCTTTTTCAACTCAAATGGCATTGTCATGCTGGTCTCGATTCGTTCTGAAAGTCACAATGGAAAATTATAAATGCTGGATTATTTGAAGGGCACTGTTTGATCTCAGGCGTTTAAATATTTGTCAGATTTTATTATGTAAAATTCGGCAGACAGGTCAACAGTTAACTTGATGTTAGGTATAGCTACAGCACATGCAATACTTGGAGGATGCAGCTCTACCGACCTTGAATATCATAAAGGATAAGGACAAGGCGAGGACAGGGAAAAGTGCATATTTGCAATATTTTTTGCAAATATAAAAAATATATATTTTTTTTACGTTAAGATCGGCAAACAAGCTGACGGTCCACTTGATGGTAGGTGGCTACCGTCGCCTATAACACAAGCAACGCCAAAGCTGCTGCAAGTACGCAGCCGCCTACAGTAGGATTAAGGATAAGAGATTAGGAGGGGATAGGGAAATGAGCTCTGGCATACCTTACTCATCAGCTGAAACACAACTACACAATTGCTATTATATCACTGTGGTTTTCTCTAAGGAGATGGCTAATACCGGCAATCAAGTTCCGTAGTTTATGACTGTGAAATGCTGTGCGCTGTCGGTACTAAAATTGAATTTATTTGAATAATATTTTGATCATAGGCAATTGAAACACTAATAACTTTTTCCTGTAATAATAAAATGTGCCTACTGTTATCTCTATATATAAAAATGAATCCCTATTTCCGTTGGTCACGGCATCACGCGTGAACGAGTAGACCGATTTGGATTCGGTCTTCACTAATAGAGGGATAAACGGGGAATGTTCATATATACAAAAATTGCACCCCGAGTGAAGCCGGGGGCGGGTCGCTAGTAAGCAATAAAAATTATAAAATTTACAATTTAATAAGTACTGTAATATTAAATATTTCTGTTAGATAGTTCTTAAATTAAAAATTATGCTGACCTTGCATAAGGAACTCAATCTATAGTATATTATATTAGACCCAGTAGGCAATCCAAATAATTTAAACAATCCATGGATCCACTCATACATACGCAAAAATTATATCAAATTCTCTGCAGCAATTTAGGAGTTCAGTGACACACGCATACAGAAGAATTATTTTGTCAACAGTATCTGTACCTAAATTATTTAGAAAATTAGATACTTAAATATATTATTCTAAAGATAAACAAATCGATATTTTAACGTTTGCCAGTTAATCTGATTATTTAATAATAATAATAAATTTAATAATAAATTTATTTTATTTCACAATATTAACATAATACGTACATGTTTTATTGTAGCAAACAGTTAAAAAAAATGAAAAAGTAAATATGTTAACATGGCAACGGGAAACGTATCAACAATCATTATTACAATGATCTCTACACTAGGCGAGGCCTGTCCTGTAGATGATCTAAGGTTACCAAGATAGTTCATTTACGCGACATCAATCAGTTCAACGAATATTGCATTAAGATTTTCATGTGTTTAAAAATGCTATTAAAAGGACGCTTTCAGAGTGCATGCATGCGTGTGTGTGTGTGTGCGTGTGTGTGTGTGTGTGAATGGCAGTATACTTGATAGATATATAGTCATAGAGGATTTAGTTAATTTCTTGTTATGATTAACAGTCATTTGAGTTCTCTTAGTAGTTCTTCAAGTTCGATGTAAGAAAGTGTGGCAATCCACTTCATAACTTTGATCTTCATTTCTGGAAGTGTGCAGTACTTTATACAACAACGTGATTGGACCTTATTGTAGATATATGAGTGAAGGAAGATGCTGTATTTTCTGGCATGCTTGGATTTGATGGGTGGGACGGGTAACTTAAAAACATCCAACATACAAACATTATCATACAAACGAGAGATTTATCATACAAACATACAACATACAAACATACATCATACAACATCATCCGGAACTCAAGAATCCGAATATAAACACATCAAAAAAGTCTAAGCAACACATACTATTTCAAATTATTAATCAATTATTATATCATTTCTTACCAAGTAGGTAATACCTATGTAAACTTTTTTGATCTAGAGGACATACTGGCTGGTTGTTAAAAAAATTCGAGTATTGTTTGTTTTTTTTTTACAAATTCAAAAGCGAATGCATTTGTCCGAATTTTATAGCGTTTTCTTTGCTTATTAAAATTTAGTATTCTGTATCAACTTTATGATTTAAACAATAATTTGAAAAAAGTTTTAAACAAATTTGGATTTTGAGACATTTTTTACGTCATGGAGCGACGTCATTTGAACGCAGATGAAATGCAAAGAGCTGTAGGGATGTTGCAAGCGGGAAGAAGTCAATCTCAGGTATCTCGGTATTTTGGTGTCAACATAAGCGTTATTTGCCGTCTTCATCAGCGTTACACTAACACAGGAGATCCTGCTGAGCAGCACCCAGGTCGAGAAAGGTGTACAACCACATGGCAAGATCGATACATACAACTGACTGCAAGACGCCAGCCGATGTTAACCGCCCGAGAGATAGGTTTAAGGCTACAAAATTCAAGTGGTGTTGTTGTTAGCTGTCAAACTGTGCGAAATCGACTGCATGAGTATGGCCTACGAACACGAACGGCCAATTAGGTGCCCACCGATACGTCACGGGAATCGCGCTCGTCGAAATGAATGGTGTAGGGAACACATTACATGGATCCGGGAACAATGGGATAAAATTTTATTTTGCGATGAGTCTCGATTTGGGTTCAAGCCTGATACTAGAAAGGTAAGAGTGTACCGTCGTCCTGGAAATACTGAAAGACTGAGGTGCGTTTAGGAAGTGCATCCACACAACGGCTCAACAGTTATGGTATGGGCGGGTATTATGAAGAACAGACGAACTGAGCTCGTTTTTGTAAATGGTAACATGAACGCTGTAAATTACGTTGAGGATGTTCTAAGGCCTTATGTTCGTCCATTCGCACAAACGCTTGGCTCCGATTTCACGTTGATGCATGACAATGCGCGTTCGCATACAGCTTTGCACACACGGGAGTACTTGGCAAGGGAAAACATTCTGGTATTGCCTTGGCCTGCACAATCGCCAGACCTCAACTCCATCGAGCATGCATGGGACATGCTCCAGAGACGTGTTTTAAAGGACTTGGATGGAGTGACAACAACCCAACAACTGATGGACTTTAAAATTTCATTGGGAACAATTGCCGCAGGACAACATTAACAGTCTCATCGATTCTATGAATAATCGGTGCCAGCAAGTTCTCAATAACAGGGGAGGCCACACTTTGTATTAATTTATGCAATTTTAGTTTAAGTTTAGTTGATTAGTCACCTTACTTTGTACTATGTACATACAGTACTTACTCGTAACTATTGTTAATTAAGATTATTAAAAAAAAAATTGAGGTTTAATATCAAAAAAGCATTAAAAATTAATATAAATAAGAAAACACTAAGGATTTAATGCGAAAACACATTGTAAAATTGAAATTTGTATGTGTTGCTTAGACTTTTTTGATGTGTTTATATTAGACAGAGAAAATTTAGAAAACTAATTCTCAAGTTCTTAATTCTTTAAAGACTACCCAACTTTGGTAAAATCACACTTACTGATTTTGATAACAAAATCTCCATCGCCACTTATTGGTAAAATAAGTAATCTTCCAGAAGCTTTATATTGGCCTTTCATTACTATGTCGCTGTGGTATACAACGCTAATCTTCTTTTTTTCCATATTAATGCTGAAATTGTTTAAATACACAAAAT
Organism: Bembecia ichneumoniformis; assembly: GCA_910589475.2. Classification (NCBI taxonomy): domain Eukaryota; kingdom Metazoa; phylum Arthropoda; class Insecta; order Lepidoptera; family Sesiidae; genus Bembecia; species Bembecia ichneumoniformis. The sequence continues at coordinate 3,790,815 of OU342531.1, forward strand.
GTATTATTATTTATTACTAGACCGACTGACAAGCTTCGCTTGATCACAATTTTTGCAAATGATTCCTCTCACTTGAGAAAAAATATGGGTTTCGCGTTTATATGACAACATACACGTTAATGATGGCAGTACACCAAGTTCGCACATCATTGAACTAAGGAAAGTTTCCTCTGGCGGAGGTTACAGAAAACCACGGTGAAAAAAAAAACATCATTGTGCTGTTTTGTTTCAGCTAGTGAGTAACCACCTAGCTAGATTAAAGTGGTCTGTCAGCCCGTCTGTCGATTCTTACATGTCTTTGGGAAAATTTGTAGTTCCTAGGGTTAATAATTACTATGGTGACAGAACTATAAAGAAGCGGTTGCCCTACATTCTAAATAGTTTGCCTGAAGACATTGTCCACGAGAAAAATAAAACTGTATTTAAAAATAAATTAATGAAATATTATCTGTTTTCTTTAAGTTAATTTTATTAATGAAATTTAGATTTAGGTTTAGGTTTTTAATTTAGGTTACATTTATTTTAAATTCAGTTTTATTTTTGATAACATTAGTTTGATCCCATAGACAAACTGCTTTCCAGTTTTATGGGACATTGTAAATACTTTTCTAATTATTTCATGTATAATAAATAAATAAATAATAATAATAATAAAAAAGGAATTGAGATATTTTTTCATGACAACTAAAATTGTTTTAGGTAACTGACTAAATTAGGTATCTAAAAGAATTAAGAGACTATGCACAAAGGCAAACTTATATTTAAAGATATATTTTCATGCATTTTTTGAGAAATTGGCTGAAATTAAGATATAAATTATGTCTTAAATATAGTACTAAAACAATTTGACGAGCCCGTTGGGTGAGTGGTTAGGGTGCTTGCCTTAGCGCTCTATTCTAGGGTTCCCGGGTTCGATTCCCGGAAGGGTCAACTTTGAAAAAATCAACTTTTCAAATTTGGCTCTGGTCTGGATTTGGAAAATAGTGGCAGGGCACACTACGTTTTCGCAGTCATTTGGGCAACCCGTCTGGCGGCAGTAACCACCCCCTTACAGAAGACCACTGTGAAATAACAGCACGTGTGCTGTTGTGTTTCGGTGAGTGAGTAAGGGATGCCAGAGCTCATTTCCCTATCCACTCCTAATCCCTTTTCCTTAACCCCACAGCAGTCGGCAGCGCACTTGCAGCAGCTTTGGCGTTGCTTGTGTTATAGACGACGGTAGCCACCTATCATCAAGTGGACCATCAAGTGGACCCTGTCTGCCGACCTTAACATAATTTTTTTTTAATTAAAAACAAGGAATTGTTAAAAAAAAGAAAAAAATATAACATACCTTATCTTATCTATAATTGAATTCTTTACTCCTTCCACTTTGACATCCCTCATGTCCAAATTAAGGCCCGCAATGTCAATTTTAATTTTGTCAATATTCATCACATCAAGCACTTCTGTCTTTAGCTCAGGGATTCCTGCAGCGAAAGTCGGTAAAAACGCTTGAGCCGAGGCCTTCACGCAGGCGGAGTCCGACAGTTTGCATTTTTGAACAGATGGCACTGCAAAACGTGAAGACATTGTATTGTATTTATATACATGTGTAAAATATATTTTAAATTAATTAAAAATAAAACTCCTGTAATTTAAAAAATATTCTAAATTTGTGAAATAATATTGGAAACTAGCGGCCCGGGAATGTTTATATACATAAACATTCCCCGTTTATTCCTCTTTCCATTAGTCAAAACCGAATTAAAATCAGTCTACCCGTTCGAAAGTTATGGGCGTACATACATTTCGAAGATCCATATTTATATAGATGCTAAGCATAAATCAGAGTGATAATTTTATTTAGGTATTAATGATTGTGTCCACAGCATAAATGATTATATTCAAATGATTATACTCTGTTTACACATAATATAATTTTCACATATAATATTTTATTTAATAAAAGTAACCAAAGTTCCTCCTTAAAACATCGGCTATCTGGAAATAAAAGTTTTTTTAAATGCTTATAACAAAAGCATTCAGACATTACAAACACTTCAGTTTTAATTATTGTAAGTGAATACTCCAATGAGAATTTTGCATGGGTAATTTAAAACTATCGGCAGTTACCTAAGTAAACTTCGGAAATACTGGAAATGCGTGATTTGTCTGGAAAACTTTAACTTCGTATTAGGTTTAATTAAATTAAAGTTTCAATTTAATTATTTCAATTTTTTATTTAAGCTGGAAAGCGTTTTAAAGGTTTTACTGAATATCGTCCGGGAGTTTTTTAAATTCAAACATTCCATTGAGGTTCTTGGATTCAGGGAGTATAACGAGATATATAGAGATGTGTCGGTACGGTAGTACCTTAAAACCCAGTTTTTGGTTGCAATAATTTACGCGAATTTCTCTGCAGAATTTACTATAAGGATATTCAGTAATTTTACAAATTTTACAAATTAGATTACTTGTTAAGTAATCTAATATTTAACTTTAGATAAGTGTAATTTTGATTAAAAAAATGTCTTGTGGAGGTTCCAAGATTTTAATTAAGACATTATCATAGCTTTTGCTATCAAAATAACGTGGGTAGATGCGTGTAGATATTAAAAATAATGTATTGTTATGACTCACCAGGGAACGTTCTAGTTATGACTCACTATGGAACTTTCTAGAAAAACGACTTCGCCTATCTACAATTTCTGGAAAAATTATTGTCAAGGGAAATTGATCCTTATGCACACAACATAGAGTTCACATACAACAGAAATAGCGTTCGCGAATTTTCAATGACCTGTTTACAATACGTGTTTACAAAAGTTGTTTACTTCTAATTGTTTGTTGTTTGTTTGTACTAAATTCGAGAAAGATCTAGACGATTGGCAGCGGGTATAAATAGGCGAAGTGGCAAGCTAGCGACACAGTTCGATTCTGCGATTCGAAAGCGATACTACGGAACTATACCTGCGACTCATTACGGAATTACGGACGACTTTTGGCAAGTTTAACGGATTTAAAGAAGAAGTTTAGCCCTATTGGAAGTCATCTTGGTTTGTGGCAATAAATAGACGATTTTCGCCCTTACACGGCAATTTGACTCACCCCACACTTAACAACTGGTGTCAGAAGTGGGATGCCGTTAATGCCACGGGACGACGGAACTCGTACTCCACGGACCAGGAGACAAGCGGAGATGGATGCTGCGAGGCAACGGGCACGTGAGGAACCGGAGGAAGGCTCCGATGCTGAATTGCTCCCTATAACAGCGCCTCCATCAAACCCATCAATGGACCTTTCTGCACTGCTAGCTGCCATGCAGAACTTACAAACCAGTCAGGAGGCCGCTCGCCGTGAACAGGAGGCCGCTCGCCGTGAACAGGAGGCCGCTCGCCGTGATCAGGAGACCGCTATAAAGAACTTACAAACCAGTCAGGAGACCGCTATAAAGAACTTACAAACCAGTCAGGAGACCGCTCGCCGAGAACAGGAGACCGCTATAAAGAACTTACAAGCAAGTCAGGAGGCCGCTCACATTGGACAGGAATCTGCTAGCCAACTAATGCTTTCTAAATTGGACGCAAGCCTGGAAATAATGTGTGACAAGGTTAAGAAGGTTGAATCCGAAGTTAAAGAGGTCTCACTGAAAGTCGAGGGCCTGGAAGGGAGGCTCGAACAAACCGACAGTCGCCATCAAGTGCTCGCCGAGAGAGTGCAGAAACTGATGACGAGAGAGGCAGTCCTCACTGCACCGGTACCTACACAAGGCAGATTGGACCTGCCACGGTTTGATGGCACATCATCCTGGACAGCCTACAAGTACCAGTTCGAAACCCTCTCTAACTGCAGCGGCTGGACCGAGGATCAAGCGTTTATGGCGTTGACTCTTGCTCTAAGAGGAGACGCCCAACTGATCCTGGAGCGACTTCCTACAGAAGGTAGGTCTCTGCAAGCCCTTTTGGAAGCTCTAGAGACACGGTATGGTGACAAGCACATGGAGCACACGTATAGGGCTCAATTACGAGACCGCATACAGAGGCCCGCGGAAACACTCCAGCAGTGGGCTGACGAGATCGAAAGACTAGTTCGTCGCGCCTATGTGTCAACACCGTCTGCAATAGAAATAACCCTGCTCCAAGCCTTTGTGGACGGTATAAGGGACAGCGAAGTTCGTGCAGCAGTGCGATTGGGTCACCATCAGACCCTGAAAAATGCACTGGCACATGCGCTAGAAGTAGAAGCGGTAAGGCGTGACACAAGGCCATTTAAGATCAGAGAGCTGGTAGCCGAGGAGCGAAGACCTCGCTATGGTCCGACATGCTATGGCTGTGGTGAAAAAGGTCATATTAGGCTGGACTGTCCAAAGAAGAAAAGAAGGAGGGTCTCAGAGGTGGAGACCCAAGTTGAAGAAGGACATTTAAACTAAACGTTGCCAGAGCCGCGGGGCGGGCGCTGGCTGGGAAAAAGGAAGCCCCTGCTATTATTGTCAGACAAGCTTGTAACGGGAACAGTTTAATCATCGAGGGTACGCTGAATGGAAAAGTGTGCAGATTCACCATAGACACAGGAGCATCCCGTACCATTGTAAGACCCGAGCTCTTAAAACGAACTATTTCATGGAAGCAACGATCTCCAACATGGCAGCTGCGTACAGCAACGGGCCAGCCAGTACCTGTCCTCGGTGACTCGGACGTAGCAATTGGAATTGGTAGTCAGACGTACGCAAACCAAGTGCTGATTGCCAATATTACTGACGACTGTATATTAGGACTGGATTTCTTAAAGAATCATCGGTGTGTTTTGAACGTCAACCAAGGTGTACTCAAATTTCCTGAACAAGAAGTTTTCCTAGAAGGATCGAACCCTTGTACTCTCTATTGTCTGCGAGATGTGAAATTAGCCCCTAGATCAGAAAATCTAGTCATGACGAAATTCCCACCTAACGTCAAGTATGGACTATGTGTGATTGCGGAAGACGAAGGGACACACCCTAATTGGATAATGGCCAGAACTTTACTAATGACAAACAGAATAGGAAAAGTCAGAATTTTAAATCTCAGTAATGAAGAGGTACAGCTCAGAAGAAACAGCGTAATTGGAAAGTGTCAAGAGGTGAAGTATTTAAGACGTATAAGCAGCGCACCAAACGAAGTAACAAGCTCAGATAACCAGGTATCGCAGTTACTGGATTCTTTGAAAGGAAATTTGTCGCCAGTTCAGTTGGGGCAAGCTCAAGATCTTTTAATGCGGTTCAAGGACATTTTCGCAGTAGGCAATAATTGCGGTAGAACAGGACTTGTGAAGCACAGAATAGACACCGGCGATTCAAGACCCATACGACAGCGACCTCGCCGAATCCCTTGGGCAAAAGAAGCTGAAGTTGCGGATATGATAAGGGATATGGCGGAAAACAAGATCATTGAGCCATCTACAAGTCCCTGGTCGTCACCTGTGGTGCTGGTAAAAAAGAAAGATGGCACAACCAGGTTCTGTGTAGACTACCGAAGGCTGAACGAAGTTACCAAGAAAGACAGCTATCCTCTACCGCGCATTGATGACACTTTAGACATGCTCAGTGGAATGGAATGGTTTTCTACCGTTGATCTCAAAAGTGGGTACTGGCAGGTGGAAATAAGTCCAGAAGATAAGGAGAAAACAGCATTTTCTACGGCCGTCGGAAATGGACTTTGGCAATTCAATGTCATGCCATTTGGCTTGTGCAATGCTCCCGCAACGTTCGAACGCCTTATGGACAGGGTTATGGTGGGTCTTCTGGGAGATGTTTGCTTGGTATACCTGGATGACGTAATCATTATGGGTCGTAACTTCAAGGAACATCTCCAAAACCTTGAAAAGGTGTTCAACCGTCTTCGTGAGGCAAACTTAAAACTAAGTCCCAAAAAGTGTACTTTCTTCAGCAACGCAGTTAGCTATCTGGGGCACATAATCACCAAGGAGGGAGTTCAAACAGACCCGGAAAAGATCAAGGCTGTAAAAGATTGGCCTACACCAAAGAATAAAACGGAAGTCAGATCCTTTCTTGGTTTATGCGCATATTACAGGCGCTTTGTCAAAAATTTTTCAAGTATAGCCAAACCCCTCCATCGCCTGACTGAAGACAAACAAGTGTTCACTTGGGATGCTAATTGTGACAACGCTTTCAAGGAACTAAAACAGCGTTTATGTGAGTCTCCGATATTGGGTTATCCAACGCGGAATGGAAGATTCATTGTGGATACGGACGCCAGCAACACGGGTATTGGTGGAGTATTATCACAAGTGCAAGGGGACAAACAAGTTGTCATTGCATATTACAGCAAAACGCTATCGAGACCAGAGAGGAACTACTGTGTTACACGTCGTGAGTTGTTAGCCGTAGTGAAGACCTTGCAGCATTTTCACAAATATCTTATTGGACGTGAGTTCACTCTAAGGACGGATCATGCCGCACTTAAGTGGCTCCTCCAATTTAAAAATCCCGAAGGGCAAGTAGCACAGTGGATTGAGCAATTGCAGGAATTCAATTTTGTAACAGAACATCGAAGCGGAAAAGGGCATGGCAATGCTGACGCTCTATCGAGAAGACCGTGTCCTGAAGATTGTAAACACTGTAGAAAACAAGAATCTCAAGAGTCAGTAAAAATTATCCGGACCCAAGGATTAGACGACGATTGGAGTGGCGAAAGTATGAGAAAGGCTCAAGAGGAAGATGACGACTTGCGACCGATTTTGGATTGGATGAAAAGAGGGACTAAGCCTGAGTGGGTGGACGTATCAGCCTCCAGTCCTGTCACAAAGAGTTATTGGGCTCAATGGGATAGTTTGACCCTGGAAGACGGAATTTTGTGCAGGAAATGGGAGTCTAATAACGGACATCAGGTTACGGTACAGGTTGTAGTTCCTCGAAGCAAGGTATCTCCTCTACTACGCCATATCCATGACGGGGTGTCTGGTGGTCATCTTGGAGTGAGGAAAACGCTGTTGAAAGTGCGCCAGAGGTTCTACTGGATCCATTGCCGGGAAGACGTCGAAGATTGGTGTCGTAAATGCAACGCGTGCGCTTCGGTCAAGGGACCGCAGACAAGATGTAGAGGAAAACTGAAGCTCTACAATGTAGGAGCGCCATGGGAACGTATTGCAATTGACGTGGCCGGCCCTTTTCCGGAAACTGAGGATGGCAACAAATACATAGTTGTAGTACAAGACTATTTCAGCAAATGGCCTGAAGTATTTGCAACCCCCAACCAAGAAGCTAAAACTGTTGCCAACAAACTAGTTCAGGAAGTAATCTGTCGGTATGGCGTACCCCTGGAAATACACTCCGATCAGGGAAGAAATTTCGAATCAGCCCTTTTTCAAGAGATGTGCAACCTCCTCGGAATACATAAGACCCGTACGACACCAGCTCATCCTCAGTCAGACGGAATGGTTGAAAGATTTAATCAAACACTGGAAAATAACCTGGCTAAAGTAGTCGACTCACATCAGAGAGATTGGGACCAATACATTCCTCTTTTCCTGCTGTCTTATCGCTCCGCTGTACACGACAGTACTGGTGTTACCCCTGCCAGAGTGAATTTTGGACGAGAAATAAGACTACCAGTTGACGCAATAACAGGCTCTCCCCCGAATAGCCCGAAGCTTATAACGGATTATGTAAGCGATCTTCGCGAACAGTTAGATGAAGTGCACAAATTAGTTCGCGAATGCAGTCTCAAAACCGGTGAAAGAATGAAGACCCGTTATGATCGGAAAGCAAACATCAACGGTTTTGAAGAAGGAACGCTCGTATGGCTTCATAATCCCCTCAGGAAAAAGGGCAAGAGCCCAAAGTTGCAACCGCGATGGGAAGGACCTTACAACGTAGTTACAAAAATCAACGACATCACCTATAGGATCAAAAAGGGACAAAGAGGAAAACCAAAGGTCGTACACATCGATCGTTTGACAAAATATCACGGCACGAATGATGATCGGGACGATCATAACTAAGAGGGGGGTAATGTTATGACTCACCAGGGAACGTTCTAGTTATGACTCACTATGGAACTTTCTAGAAAAACGACTTCGCCTATCTACAATTTCTGGAAAAATTATTGTCAAGGGAAATTGATCCTTATGCACACAACATAGAGTTCACATACAACAGAAATAGCGTTCGCGAATTTTCAATGACCTGTTTACAATACGTGTTTACAAAAGTTGTTTACTTCTAATTGTTTGTTGTTTGTTTGTACTAAATTCGAGAAAGATCTAGACGATTGGCAGCGGGTATAAATAGGCGAAGTGGCAAGCTAGCGACACAGTTCGATTCTGCGATTCGAAAGCGATACTACGGAACTATACCTGCGACTCATTACGGAATTACGGACGACTTTTGGCAAGTTTAACGGATTTAAAGAAGAAGTTTAGCCCTATTGGAAGTCATCTTGGTTTGTGGCAATAAATAGACGATTTTCGCCCTTACACGGCAATTTGACTCACCCCACACTTAACAGTATATTACATTTACATTTTACATTTTAGTAGTTTATATACTCATTTAAGAGATTGGTTGTTTCCACGTAACGGATACTTTGCAGCCGACGGGCATCAGTTAACGGAGGCTTAATCCGGCCCCCCGCCACCACCGGTTTCCCGTGTAACTACGGACCCTCCTATTATGTACAATTATTAGTTTCTATAAATGTTGACAATATTCAGACCGTTTATTTATCAATTATAATAAGATACACATTAATCTATTCATAAGTAAGCATATATAATAAAATCGTAAACGAGCCGTGTCTGACCATAAAATATTTTTTCAAAAAAAAAAAACAATTTGTACACTTTGTACTTATATTACAGAGGTTTTTGAATTTTTGTCTGTTAGTCTGTGCGTTTGTGCACGCTAATCTCAGAAACGGCTTAACCGATTTGAATGCGGTTTTCACTGATAGGTACTGTAGCAAGCTTCCCGTAACGTAGTGTTTGTTTCATTCCAATCGGTTTACAACCACGCGTACGAAGTCGCGAGTTCAGCTGGTATTAATATATGTATGTGACTACCGTTCAAAAGATCAAAGTGAAATCAAATGGCATATTCTTTTGCTGATTCAGATTTCTGTTCGGAATGTTATCAACTCTATTTAAATAAACCTATTTAAGTAATTGTGGATGTTATTAGGTATATTCAAAATTTAAATTACATCTCTCTTGGATTCTTAATTATAAAATACGGTGTGTAGATATGACCGCTTTTCGCGGGCTTTTGATTTTTATATAGTTAGTTCACTATGACGGCTGGCGCTGCGCCCAAAATGGTATAAAAGTCAGTAGTTCGCGTCAAATTACAATCCACGCATGAAAAACCTGATAGCAACTGAGCCAAATGTAATTAAAATTTACCTACATATTTCATTTTTATCTCAAAAACTGCTTCAAACTTTCGCACTGTGCTCATATTTGCTACATATTATGACCCAAGTGATACAGTAACAAATGTTATCAATTTTAACAAATACCTATTTAGCTTAAAATATATACATTATATTCTGTATATTGACGATCAGCCTAGCAATGTCTACTTTATGCACAGGCATTTTTTTTATTAATCGTGGGCAGATATATTATCATCCCGCCCATTCACATTTCAGACAATTTGATCATTTTTTTTTTATGTTAGGGTCGGCAAACAGGCTGACGGTCCACTTGATGGTAGGTGGCTACCGTCGCCTATAACACAATTTGATTTTACATAGGTATAGTCAAATAGGTATGATTTTTCGACGTATTTTTTAGAAAGTTTCCATTTAAGGGCGATGCAGCCTTTTGTATAGCTCTCTAACTTATTTTGAATTTATATTATACAATATACATAAACGAGCCGTGTCTGTAAATTAAATAATTTTTCAAAAAAACAATTTGTACACGTTGTACTTATGTTACCGAAGTCGAAATAATAGTTTTAGAATTTCTGTCCGTTTATCTGTGCGTTTGTGCACGCTAATCTCAGAAACAGCTTAACCGATTTGAATGCGGTTTCCACTGATGTACTGTAGCAGGCTTCCTGTAACATTTAGTGTTTGTTTCATTCCAATCAGTTTACAAACAAAAAAGTTACGCGCTATTTTAAATATCACGCGTAAGAAGTTGCGGGTTCAGCTAGTATCAAATAATAATTTTAAACTACAACAATAAACACGCATAAACCAATTAAAACGTTTCAAATTAAAAGTATAGCTACGTTAGAGTCGAGTAATGTAAGTGTAAATATTTTGGTTTTTGTAGGCTTTTTGTCTATGGTGTATGTAAATTGACACAAAATTTTCCAGTTTTTTTTTAACTGACAACATGTTCACACTTCAAGCGCCGCTTGTGAATGCTTTTTGTAATACTTATCAGACTAACCAGTTGACCTTGATGACGCATTTATATTTTATTTTTAAAGTATACATTGAAGAAACATCACTAAGCAATACTTACACTTATTTCCAAATAGTAAAAAAACATACTAGCAAGTTTGAACTAAAGCTGAAATTCATGGTTCATACAAATACTAGGTTCATGTGCGAAAGTAAATTACGTGTTCATGGCTAAACTACTAAAAGAATGAAATAGAGAAAACTCAGGGAACCTATTTTCATTAAATCGAACTCCAGCGAATCCTGAGCCTTTGAGGGATCAAAGTAGTGCCAGGGCACACTGCGTTCCGTAGTCATTTGGGCAGCCCGTCTGGTGGCAGTAACCACCACCTTACAGAAGACCACCGTGAAATAACAGCACGTGTGCTATTGTGTTTCGGTGAGTGAGTAAGGGATGCCAGAGCCCATTTCCCTATCCCCTCCTAATCCCTTATCCTTAATCCTACTGTAGGCGGCAGCGCACTTGCAGCAGCTTTGGCGTTGCTTGTGTTATAGGCGACGGTAGCCACCTACCATCAAGTGGACCGTCAGCTTGTCTGCCGATCTTAACATTAAAAAAAAAATATTTTTTATATTTGCAAAAAATATATTTATTTTAATTGTTTATAACTTTTGCAATTGATTATTATCTATGGGTATGAAACTTATGAACATTTTTCCACAAGTGATAAGGAATTAAACGAGCTATCGCAAGTATTTTACTAGCTGTAACAAGAATTTAGGTATCTGAACGAAAATCAAAGGTTAGGTTAAGAATCACAGTCTTTTCCGCTTAGAATCTATTTACTTAGGAACCAATGGCATTGACCCTGAACACACTACACACGTAAGCGTGAGCCTAAAAAATATAATTTGTAAAACGCCTTCCCATGTAAGACCTCTCCTCTTAGGCTGTTGTCGATCATTCTTATCCACTGCGGATTTGCTGTTTTTCTTATGATGTTTTATCATTATTTCCAATCTATACATGAAATTGAATATCCCATAGGTGTAAGCCAAAGCACGATTCCAACCAGTCTGCCATTACGGCAGCCGTGCTTTCTCCCCAACTATGCTATCATGCCCCGATTTGTATAACTTAATTTACAAAACTTAATTGTGAAACTAATGTGGAATAAATTAATAAAAATTTGAATTATGAGAATTCCAAATAGTCCATTTGTCTATATACTGATGTACCAGTAGGCAGTAACTAGTGTATAACATTATACGTATAATTTTGATAATTTTGAATAAATATTCAAAAGAACGCATAAAATTGACTTGTAAGACAAAAATTTATTATTCAGTATGTTTTAATGACGAAGTTATTAATAAATAATAAATTATAAGTGCAGTTATATAATTTTAGTATTGGAAAAAGAAAGTGTTAATTTTCGAATGTTATCTCAATTTACAAAATCTGAAATAAACACAGAAAATTACTGAATTTAAAGACTTTTATTACCAAATTCTCCAAAGTGTACCTAAGTTAAAAAAAATGGACTGGTTTTGATTTATGTCCTTACAAAATTGCTTAAATGTTTATCATTTACATATTGTGTTAAGCAAGCATAATAAAAATATATTTTAAACTTTTGTGCTTGTACGGTAATACCAAAATATTTTACAATTTTTGAAATAAGACCTCAATTGAGTTAAGTCAGGGGATAGAGACCTCTGTAATTTGTATAGTATGTTTACTTATGTAGATACAGAATATATTATGATTACATGATATGTTCTGTAAGTGCGGCAAATGATAATGCCCGGAAATTGCACAGGCGTTTTAATAAGTATATTAGGAAACTAGCTGTGCCCGCGACTGCGTACCGTGGTATTCGGAATAACGCGTAACTTCTTTGTTTGAAAACAGATTGGAATCAAATATACACAAAATATTACCGGAAGCTTGCTGCAATATATCAGTGAAAACCACATGAAAATCGGTTAAGCCGTTTCTGAATTTTGTGTGCATAAAGGCATAATAGGCAAACAACGATTTTATTATAGATTAAAACCTCCAGATTAACCTGAACTTAATCAGATTAAGATGATTAACTTAATACGATTCATCATATAGATCTGAGGTCAACTTAGATTGGAACAATTAAAATCACCTAAACTGTATTTTTAACTTTATATAAACTTTCAATCATCTTCGTTTTACAGATGATAATGTATAGTTAACTAAAGTTTCAGCCAATTCAACCGAAGGGTTATCTTATTGCATTTTTTTCGAAAAAAATGTTGGTTGTGATTCTTTAAATTTACATAACATTGGAATGAAACAAACACTAAATATTACGGGAAGCTTGCTATAATACATCAATGAAAACCGCATTCAAATCGGTTAAGCCGTTTCTGAGATTAGCGTGCACAAACGCACAGACAAACAGACAAAAATTCTAAAAACTATTTTTTGACTTTGCTAACATAAGTACAACGTGTATAATAATTGTTTTTTTGAAAAAATATTTAATATACCAGACACGGCTCGTTTACGATTTTATTATATGTATACATATAGATAACATATTAGGAAATAAGTAAGTATATACTAGTATATGCCTATATACTAGTATATATAGTATATGCCTAGGTACAAATGCATTACTTGTGTTGACGATTGCTTGAGAAGTGAGTCTTCCGCAGAATATTAACTGCTTTATAATGTGAAAATACATAGTATTTTTTTTTAAATATTTTATTTAATAATTTAAATTCAAACAACGATCTTTATAAAGGTATATTATTAAGGACGTTGTGTTTATTTTTGTACTTGTTTTGTCAAAGGACAGTGGACTTTGCGACATTAAATATTCAATGTGTAAAAACTATGTAGGTATGTTGTAAACTTGTATTCGGTCATGGTCAGCGACGGCATTTAAAAATATTAAGAAATGACTCAATTCGTTGAATTAAAACGGAAATGTTTCTTTTATTGTTCTTTTTTGTTTATTAGGTATCTAAAATTTAGGTTCAATTTTAACAGGATTTAATTGCAAGGATAAAAGAATTTCGATGTTTTTATGATCATGCCGACTATCTAGGATCTATACTAATATTATAAATCTGAAAGTAACTCTGTCTGTCTGTCTGTTACCTTTGCGCGCCTAAACCGTAGAACCGATCATCATGAAATTTTGCACACACATTGTCAGTGATGCAGGAAAGGACATGGGTACCTTTCATCCAGAAAAAATTACTGTTCCCGAGGGATCATCTAGATCGTAGACCTAGATCTAGAGACGTTAGATGATCATCTAACATCTGGCAAAGCTATTAACTGCAATAAGGATGTTAGGCGTTTTATTGCTCATATATTTAGTCAGGTGTTACTTTTTTACATGTGTACTAGTATTAAATAAGAATAAGTTAGGTCATTTCTCTATATAGTACTTACTAAGATACAGTGCGTTTGTCATTATCAATACATATAATATGTATACAATCGTAAAACTGTACCTATACATAAATTTGTACACGTTATGTTATCCAGGACAAAAAAATAGTTTTTAGAATTTTTCTCTGTTTGTCTGTGCATTTGTGCACGTTTATCTCAAAAACGGCTTAACCGATTTGAATGCATTTTTCACTGATGTATTGTAGCAAGCTTCTCGTAACATGTAGTGTTTGTTTCATTGCAATCGTACCACGCGTACGAAGTTGCGGGCTCAGCTAGTTAATAATATAGATTCGAATTATGAATACATATGTACATATATCTATTTTGATTTTAATGACATTCTTTACGTTAAACTCGGGCTGCATATATTTGTAAAGGGCTCGGTTTTATTTGTAGCAGCGACTTTAGTTTTATATTTTTTTTTTCTAATAGGTCATAACAGAGATATCTCACAGTGAAACTATGATTCCAAATGCTTATAATATTTTCGGTACTCAGCACATACATATTTGCATATAAATTTATATGCTGGAATATGCACAAGTGCCAAAGAAAAAATCAACAGTACCTAACGTGAATGCATTTAGAAAATTAAAACATATTTTTTTAAAGAGATGTCGCATGTGCATTGAAGCTGTTGGTGGACATTTGGAACATTTGTCATGAAAAAATAAATCGTTGTTATTATTCTGTTGTTTTACACATATTATTTTGAAACATTTAGAACAGTTAAATTTTTTGTATCAAGTTATAATTAAACTGGTGAACTGCATTGCTAGCTTTGTCTTTGTCTTTGAATTGATAGAATAAGTCAAAACTACAATGGTAACGAGTTACACGACACAACTTTCTTGGAATTTGAAAACAAAAGGCACGTGGTATTAAAGTGATATTTTCACTTTCCTAATTTGTAAAGTAGATTTTGGTCAGAAGTCTTACAGATATTCCAATGAAATTTGTGTGATGTATTGACAGAATATTAAAGAAGTTTTTAAGATAGTTTTTAATTTCTTTTTAGTAATTTTTTTTAGTTATAACCTTAGAAAGTTAAGTTGTTATACTCGCTTTTAGAAAAATTTTGAGAACAAAATTTTTTTATTCAGTGTAGTTCAATAGCATCAATTAAATTATGTTCTCATCTGATAGCTATAGTATCAGGCTATAATAATAAAAATAAATTATAGTTTTAGTAATAATGGATTACTCACAATAAAAGAAATTGTTTACAAATTCGAAGTTACATAAAAGCAGCACAAAAAGCTGAATAACTCGAAATCTAATAATAATGGCTGAAGATACATGGGGGTCCATTAGATAGGTATTGGGCCCCTCTACCACCACACCTCATTTGATCCGTCGATGCTGGGTCACCCTGTATATTATTAAGGTATTAAAGTGCATGTTAAATGCACTAAGGACCGGAAGAGACATACATAATTACATATAGTAAGTACGCAAAGCTGTATTGGCCTACCCCCTTTAGATTAACGAAATGAGGTTTACGTATCTAAATATATAAAAAAATAGATGATCCCAGTAAGTAACAACTTTATTCCCATTAGTTAGGATTCCGTTCTGACTCTTTCAACCCAATAGTTGCATTGGACATAATAATTATCACGAAGACAAAATCAGCAAAAAGAAAAATTAAATTCTTTTTAGAAGCGCATTCTTTTTATTCTTTTAGCCATTTGCTTTGCTTTGCGTTGTAAGCTGTAAGCTATTAAAAAATGGGCAGTGCGGGTAGGAGGGTGAAAAACACTTTACGACCTATTCTCATACCTACCAAATATACAAAAAAAAAATCATGAAAATTGGTCCAGCCGTTTCGGAGGAGTTTTGTTACAAACACTGTGACGCGAGAATTTTATATATTAGAAATAATATATATTAGAAATATTTTTTTAATATTATCTGTATTAAGAAATATTACCTCCCCACATAAATTATAAAATGAAGTCGCTTCTGTCTGTTTCTCCGTTAACTTCTCCTAAATCACCCAATCGATTTTGATACGGCTTTCACTAATGGAAAGAGCGATAAACAGGGAAGATTTGTGTATATATTTTAGAGAATAAAATATCATTCATGCAAAGTCGGGAACTGGTTACTAGCAGATAGTAAAAAACTTTATACTTTATTTTGTGAGGCCGTTTATAAGTATCTATAAAAAAGATTTGATTTACCTACATATATTAACGGAAGATCCAAGTTGCTATTTGTATTTCAATTTGTTGGTCTGACAATGGGTACTTTTTTAATTTCTTTAATACTTCTTTCAAACCACGAGCATTTGAAATTTCTTTTATTCATAACAATAGGAAATGGAAACATACCTACATATGTGTATGTTATAACATACACAGCAACACCATCATCAGAGCATTATCAGAGCATATCAGAGCATTATTAGCATTATCAGAGGTTCTCAAGCTTTTTTTCTCATAGACCACTTTCAAAATTTAGCTGGTTCCGGTGGACATTTCTATACCATATTCCCAAAACTCAACAAAAAATGTGAAGCCAAACAAATTCGCAGTCGTTTGGGCAGCGCGTCTGGCTTACAGAAGACCACCGTGAAATAACAACACGTGTGCTGTTGTGTTTCGGTGAGTGAGTAAGGGATGCCAGAGCCCATTTCCCTATTCACTCCTAATCCCTTATCCTTAATCCTACTGCAGTCGGCAGCGCACTTGCAGCAGCTTTGGTGTTGCTTGTGTTATAGGCGACGGTAGCCACCTACCATCAAGTGGACCGTCAGCCTGTCTACCGACCTTAACATTAAAAAAAGATTAAATCTCGTAACTATGGAAATTTGCGTTGCGGCTGAGTTCCAGCCACGAATGGGGAGTTTTCTAAATGAAATAAGTGAGAATTGATTGATTTTTTTTTGTCACCCCAACGTAGACTCCCGTCGAGTCTCCCGTGGACCCCTGGAGGTCCACCTGGACCACTTTGGGAACTAAGGCTATAGATTGTTTTAGTAACACTATAATAATGAAAATGTTGTTAAAACGGATTTTGTCTTGACTTGATGTTGCTTAATTTGATCGAACTTTAATTTGACTAATTCATCTGTACAAAATAACGATGGCAGTCACTGTGCTATCTTTGATGATTATTAATTGCAGACAGTTCCTAATAATTACGCTTTTATGTTAACCGTCTTTACCAAATATTTACAGTTATTTACTATTTATATTTATGTGTATTATAATAAAATCGTAACATGTTTGCACCTACTTACATTAAATATATAAAAAAAAAATTGTACACGTTGTCAAAAATATAGTTTTTAGAATTTTTATCTGTGCGTTTGTGCACGCTAATTTCAGAAACGGCTTGACCGATTTGAATTCGGTTTTCACTCATGTATTGAAGCTTAACGTAACATTTAGTTTTTTTTTTCAACAAAAAAGTTAACGAATTTACGAGCTCATCTAGTTTACAATAAGTAACTGTAAATATTTGGTCTTAATATCTATTTTTGTAAAGCAGACAACAATTTTTTCTTTTCATCACGCAATTTACTTAAATACCTACCGTTAGCTTTTAAAAATTTGAGTTTGAGATTTATATAGTTAAGTACAGAACTTAAAAGTTTAGCTTAAGTTAATTAAGTCAAAAGATAAATTAAATCAGATTATTTTAGACAACATTAGGTACTTACACGAGAAAACGCATGCCACCTGTCCGATCAACATTAAGATTTTAATACCACGCATTATTTAAGTTTAACTGTCCAGTAAGCTGTACAACCACTCTATATAAAAGCTTCCTCGCTAATAACCGATTAATGTAAACATACTCGTTTTATACGGGCAGAAATATTAAAACACTGTTGCGGTTAAAACTCAAGGATTTACTCGTAGGAACGATATTAAGCAAATAATTATAATCTTGACAGTAGCAGTGTTCATTTTTTACCCTCAAACTTGTATAATTAATTTCTTTTGCCACCTACATATATTAATATCAGAAATAATTGTATTAAACACTAGAAATAAATTTCTAATTAACTTAATTATGGATAATATAATTACATTTGGGACTGTTTTTATCGTTTAGTTTAAGGGGGAGACAAACCCTAAATACTAAAAATATACATTGTTTAATGAAAATGTTACAAGAAATGGACAAGACAATTGCTTTGAAAAAAATATATATTATACTTAAACATGTGAAGAATCAATTGTATTAATTAGAATTTTCGTTAAAGTAATAGAAACTCCACAAAAAAAGTTAGGACACAAGAAGAATTTGACTTTTATTGAAAATTCTCTCGAAAACGGCTTATTGCACGCACATGAATCCTGTACCTATTAATAAGTTAATATCAGATTAAAAAATTGTATTAATAATTTTTTTTATTTTGTGTATTGTTCTAATGGTAAAAACAGAAAAACACCGTTTCTAGGCCTGTTGAATTGGATCCGCCGCCAGCGAATGCTATAGTAAATGTCATTTGCCTCAGTGAAGCCCTTAACTGGTTTAGCTGGTTTAGTAGTTGAAAAATAATAATAATAATAGTAGTTGTAAAAAATAAAAAAATAAATAAATTTGTTGCTGTTATACTTATTATGCCAGGCGTTGGATCGTTATTTTTAGATAACCCCTTAGAAACAGTAGATACTTTTTTTCTGGATACTATGTCCTTTTCTGTATTCCTGACAACGTATATACAAAATTTCATGATGATAGTTTGAGTAGTAAAGTCGTGACAGACAGGCAGAGATCCCTTCACATTCATATGAAAATTTATATACTGTGGCATTAATATGGAAATATGGATTGTTATGAATAAGATTATCAATATCTATTAAATTATTACATTAAAGACTTTTTCAAAAAAATTATTTGTACACGTTGTACTTAAGTTACCAAGGTCAAAAAAATAGTTTTTAGAATTTTTATTATATTGTACATATTACAGCATGTTGTATGAGTGGTTAGGGTGCTTGCCTTAACGCTCTGTTCTAGTGTTCCCGGGTTCAATTCCCGGCAGGGCCAACTTTGAAAAATGAACTTTTCAAATTTGGCTCTGGTCTGGATCTGGAAAGTAGTGGCAGGGCACACTGCGTTTCGCAGTCATTTGGGCAGCCCGTCTGGCGGCAGTAACCACCTCCATACAGAAAGCTACCGTGATATATCAGCACGTGTGCTGTTGTGTTTCGGTGAGTGAGTAAGGGATGCCAGAGTCCATTTTCCTATCCAATCCCTTACCCTTAATCCCATTGTAGTCGGCAGCGCACTTGCAGCATCAGCTGTGGCGATGCTTGTGTTATAGGCAACGGTAGCCACCTACCATCAAATGGACAGTCACCCTGTCTGCTGATCATAACATTAAAAAAACCTTCCCCTAACATTTAGTGTTTGTTTCAATCGGTTTACAAAAAAAAAAAAAATGGTTAAGCATTATACCGAATACCACGCGTACGAAGTAGCGGACTCAGCTAGTAATTTATAAGTTACTTTTAAAGGGTTGGAACTTTCGATGTATAGACCTTTGAGGTATTTTTAAACATGATTTAGGTTTTTGATCACTCTTCGCAGTATTTCTGGGCATATTTCGACAATAACACGTCGAATATTGCGCCGTATTCGACGTGCAAATTTGTTGCAGCTGGAATTGATTGCAAGCATGTTGATATTTCTTCGTTCTTAGTATATATAGCGATTGTAAATATTGTAAACATGATGTTTCATGATTTAAGTTGTGTATAATTTTAGGGTTGTGGATTTCTTTAAATAAATAAATAAATAAATAGAATAAACAAGATTTTATTTATTCATAACAAAACAAAAGTTTTATTTACATAATCGATAGTAACACGGCGCATCACTAGTCCTCGCCATAAGGCCAGTTAGTGCGAGAGAGCATGCGATATTGGCAATGCTGCTCCAACGTTTTATGGCCCCGTGTGCCAACAGCGTCGACGAATACAATATATTATTATGTATATTAGACTAACTACCTGCCCCATTTTCGCACGGTTGGAATTTTCCTGGTATTTTTTCCATTTTTTTTTCTTTCGAACCTTCAACAGAATTCAAGGGATAACAGAATTAGCCGTATTGGTACAGCCGTTTTCGAGTTTTGCGCTGAGAAAAACATTCAGCGATTTATATAGACTGTAAATACTTTTTCCTATTCCTCGTATTATTAATAGATAATTACATGTGGCTAATCGGGGTACAACGTCAGTATACATAATAAATATTAGCTAATCTCGATTCTAAGGGCATAGAAGACCCTTAATCATTATTATCTTACTATAATCCGCAATAATTATGTATGTCTCCGCAATACCAACGTAATTATTTTAGGTATACACATCCTTTGAGATTAGAATCATATCTCTCGAAACAGACTCTGGAAATTTGGTTAATGTGACATTTACCAAATCAAATTTGATACTTGTCAAATTTAACATTTAGTCATTTCAATGTGAACTTCACATCTTCCTCCTATCAGTAGATTTTTGATAGGGTTTTAGCATATTTTATACTAGCTGTGCCCGCGACTTCGTACGCGTGGTATTCGGAATAACGCGTAACTTATTTGTAAACCGATTGGAATGAAACAAACACTAAATGTTACGGGAAGCTTGCTACAATACATCAGTGAAAACCGCATTCAAATCGGTTAAGCCGTTTCAGAGATTAGCGTGCATAAACGCACAGACAAACAGACAAAAATTCTAAAAACTATCTTTTTGACCTCGGTAACATAAGTACAACGGTAACATTAGTAATCTCTAATGTATAGGACACGGCTTGTTACGTGCTGTGCCCGCAACTTCGTACACGTAGTATTCGAAATGAAGCGTACCTTTTTTTTGTATACCGATTGGAATGAAACAAACTCTAAATATATTACTGGAAGCTTGCTACAATACATCAGTGGAAACTACATTAAAATCGGTTAAGCCGTTTCTGAGATTAGCGTGCACAAAGGCATAGAAGGCAAAGAACGATTTTATTACATGAGGAGTCACCAACCTAAGCTGAACCCTACTTGATATGACTGATCTCAGGTCAACTTAAATTAGAACACTGAAAATCACCTAAACTGACTATTTTTAACTTTATCATCATCGTTTTACAGATGATAATATATATAGTTAACTAAAGTTTCAGCCAATTCAACCGAAGAGTTATTTTATTGCATTTTTATAGAAAAAATGTTGGACGTGATTTTTTTTTTTTGTATTTAAACCTGTTGGAATAAAACAAACACTAAATGTCTGTTTGTCTGTGCGTTTGTTCGCGCTAATCTCAGAAACGGCTTAATCGATTTAAATGCGGTTTCTACTGATGTATTGTAGCAAGCTTCCCGTAACATTCAGTTTTGTTTCATTTCAATCGCTTTACAAACAAAAAAGTTACGCGCTATTAAATTATACCAGCATGCATACGAAGTTGCGGGCTCAGCTGGTCCACAAATAAACGAGCCGTTGGATGAGTGGTTAGGGTGCTTGCCTTAACGCTCTGTTCTAGGGTTCCCGGGTTCGATTCCCGGCAGGGTCAACATTGAAAAATCAACTTTTCAAATTTGGTTCTGGTCTGGATTTGGAAAGTAGTGGTAGGGCAACGCAGACATTTAGGCAGCCCGTCTGGCAGCAGTAACCACCCCCTTACAGAAGACCACCGTGAAGTAACAGCACGTGTGCTGTTGTGTTTCGGTGAGTGAGTAAGGGATGCCAGAGCCCATTTCCCTATGCACTCCTAATCCCTTATCCTTAATCCTACTGCAGTCGGCAGCGCACTTGCAGCAGCTTTGGCGTTGCTTGTGATATAGGCGACGGTAGCCACCTGTGGACCGTCAGCCTGTCTGCCGACATTAATATTAAAAAAAATACGAACCCAGGCCTACCGAATCAGTAGCCGAGCGTCCGACGTACTGAGCTATCACTCTTGTATACTTTTATATAGTAATGCTATTTAACTTGGTAAACCTTCATCACAATTATTGCAATTAAGTTAACTTTTACATGAGCTAGAACTATTAATGACATGATTAAATTTCTTCTAATTTCTAAGAATCTTTAGGCATTACATAAAAAAATACACTAAAAAATCTTGAACACCTATATTTGTTTCAATTACATTGCGATATTAAGGTTTCTTTTGCAATCATAAATGTCAACTCATTATGCTAATCGCAATGTGCAAATAGAATTTATATGAATTCAGATATTTCCTCGTTTTGCTTCGATATCTATAATGTTGATTGATCATCTCCTGCAAATGAAGATTCTCATTGATCATTGATCACCTTCAGTATTTGCATAGTAATTTAGCCATAAACTTGACCCGGTTGATATTAATTAATTATCTATAATAATAATCTTTTTTCATATTTACCTACATTTATTATTGTACTCGATATAACATAATAAGTAGATTTTTATAGCATATATTTTAAGCATTTTTTATTAGTTATTTTAATTAATTTTTTAATATTAGGTAAAACTAGCTGAGCCCACAACTTCGTAAGCGTGGTATTCGTTATAGCGCCTAACTTTTTTGTTTGTAAACCGACTGGAATGAAGTAAACACTACATCAGTGAAAACCGAATTCAAATTGGTTAAGCCGTTTCTGAGATTAGGGTACACAAACACACAGACAAACAGACAAGAATTCTAAAAACTATTTTTTATACCTGGGTATCATAATTACAACGAGTACCATTTGTTTTTTTGAAAAATATTTAATCTACAGACACTGATTATCGATTTCATTATATGTATAGAAATGTAGATATATGTAGGTGTTAGTTATACAATTACCTACAATCGGCTTTCTCTTGGAGTTTCCTTATTTTAATTAATGTAGGGTATTATTAGAAAGTAAATTTAATAAAATGATAATTAAATATATAAAATCACATATCACGTTTGTTAATTTACGCTAATCTCCAAAACCCCACACCGATTTCAATAAAATTTTATGTATGTGTATGGCTAGTCCCAGCTTAAAAGATAGGTTATTTTTTTAAAGATACGCAGACGAAGTCGCAAGTAAAGACTAGTATTATGTTATAATAATGGTTTCAAACAACTGGTTCTTTCTTTGCCTTTATTTTCAAAAATCCATATAATGGAGTACATATATTTTTATTGTGAGAAGCATGTTGTTGTTTTGAAATTGGCAAATCTCCCTCATTTTTATGTGAAATGTTAACGTACAAGGTAGATGGGCCATTATTATATAAAACCATATGTAAATAATGCTATTAATTATTGTATTCCTATATGCTTGTAAGTACTAAGGTGGGAAGATGTAACGACCAATCAGGCAACATTGAACTTGATATTCCGGAGATATATTTTATGATAAAAGTTGGCAGACACATTCAAGACACACTTGATAGGTATATGGCGTACGTAAAATCAGGGTAAGAAAAGGTTCGTCACCTGAAAGTCGACATTTGCTTACACCAGGATAATTATCAGTCATACCAAAATTTCATTTCAAACGTCTGTCAATTGTCTGCTTAGTGCTTTAGTTTCAAAAGGTACTAAGAGTCTACGACTTGATAAAGGAATTAATTTGGAAACTGACGAAGGTTTTCGTACCCCGACTGTACAATGGCATAAAATAAACTAAGATTTATCAGATTGTCGTCGATGAGATCGAACTTTTAAAGTATGTACCTAATAGATAGGATTTAATTTTTATTTCTGTGTTTATATTTATCATAATTTCTATAAAAAATCAGATTTCTTATTTATAAAAACAGAGAGGTAGGCAGACTGAAACATCTGACTAATGATGGTTGGCGATTACCGTTGTCTATAAACAGAATACACCAGGGGCTGTGACAATTTCCGGATATTTTCTTATCCTGTAAGTATTCACGTTGTACACCAGTGTATTTAAGCTATAAGCCACAATATAAAAATATGTGTTTCTTATTTCATGACAACCAGACTGACTGTCTAGAACTTTGTTACTATTCAGTGCCTGTACCCAGTTAATCAATTAACTATTTAATAATAAACAATAAATTATTTTATTTATTATTAATCATAATGCTATGAGAACAACTGATTGTTGATCTACTTTGCCAAGACATTTTTTTTGTTATTGCTAACTAGCTGAGCCCGCAACTTCGTATGAGTGTTATTCGGTATAGCGCGTAACTTTTTTGTTTGTAAACCGATTCAAATTGAAAGGAAACCAATTTAAAGGTGAAAACCCACCTTCAAATTGGTTAAGGCGTTTCAGAGATTAGCATGTACGAACGCACAGACAAACAGACGAAAGTTCTAAAAGCTATTTTTTTAATGTATATTAAATAACACTTTTTCTTTAAATCCGATAATTGTTACTGAACTCGTATATTAAAGCATCTATAAACAAATCGTTAGGTATATAATATAAGCTTTGGATCAATTTACTTATAAAGAGTTTTGGAACCAATTGCTGCTTATTATATAACACACATAGGGCACTCGTACTTACATACCAAACAGCAACAGCGTGTGCAAACAATTCGTTTCGTATATATTTTTATAAGGTTACCCCTTTTTAAGTCTCTTCTCAAAAAACTCGACGAACTCCAATGAAACATCTGAAAAAATTAACTTCATGTATTTTGTAAAAAATATTGCCTTGATTCCTATTTGAACGTTTATTACTTATACGAACCACTAATCTTTGCAGCCTACTTCAACTTATTCCTGATTGCGAGTAACCCCAAGCATAATAGCTCGTTGAACGACGCGACGTTGAGTTTTCTTACGAGGCCTATAGTTAGAGATGATGTTTCAGTCCTTGTGTGTATGTCTTAATCCCAAGTCAGTTTCCAGGGAAAATTGAAACGAATATTTAAAAAAAAATACGGGTTGCACTCCGGGAGTGCCGGCATTTTTGATATTTTGGAATGGTTAGGGAATAATTTTGCACGAACTGCTTTAATTATCAGTATAGCAACTGGTCTCCACTCAGTGGCGACCGTCCACCTACGTCACCATTTGTGTGGCTACCGGACGCCACTCTGGCGACGGTCGCCAACACCTCTATTAGAGCCCCAATTTTGCTACCACATATATAATTCCGATAGAATCACACTAAACTTGCACCTGGCTACCAGCTGCCATCCTGGCGACGGTCGTCAAACTTACAACTATTCATTACTTCCATTGTAACAGTTAGTATACATCCGTGTGACATATTGTTGGATAGGGCTCAACGAGGCCCTTCCATTTATGATTTCAGCCAAGTGTTTAGCTACTGGACGCCACACCTTTCCTACTAGAATTTATCCCACTTACTCATACACTGTAAACTTGCTCAATTACACCAATTTCATACTTGGCGACTGGTGGCCACATTGGCGATGGTCGCCAACACCACCAATAGTGACCTAAGGACCTTCCTTTTCATGTGTAATTCTGATAGAATCATGCCAACTTTGCTCCTGGTTACCAGTTGCCATTCTGGCGACAGTCGCCAAATCTACAATCACTTCCTACTTCTTTTATAATTATCCAATTACACCAATTCCATACTTGGCGACTGGTAGCCACATTGGCGACGGTCGCCAACACCACCAATAGTTCTCTAAGGGGTGGACCTTTCTTTTCTACTACATATTTAAACCTATAGAATCATATCAACTTTTAAATTTGCTTGAGACATTACATATACCACATTTTATCTACACCCAATTATAATAATATAGTACTACATTACGACTAGCCAACTCAACTAGACCCCGGACCCGGATACGCCGCGGCGGGCGTATGTCTGGGTCCGGGGTCCAGTTGAGTTGGTCTTACGAATTTTCGATCAGGATTTCGATCTGACGCGAGTTTAACATTTTTTACCCATCACAAAAACTCACAACGCCGCTAAAGAAGTTTTCACTTCAAAAACTGTCAGTTGTAGAACTGCACGTCAGAAGTGAAACCTTCTTAGCTTCACAAATTATACAAGGTAAACTTATTCCCTATTATCAACTACAGTAATAAAAATAATTGCAACTTTTTACAAGATATTTGACCGTTCGATTCCTAGTCGCAAATAAGCGTAATTTTAAATTACGCTTATTTATATTTTCAAAAATCGAAGCCTTAGTTCCGATCGAAGATACGAAAAAGAACACATTTTCGTATCTTTTATGGTTTGAGATTTCCCCTCACAGACCCATTTGGACCCTGTATATTATAAATACACACACCCACATATATTCAGTGCTTTTTCTCCATCCCAAAAGTGCCCAACGTGCCCAAAGAAATTTTCACTTAAAAAAAGCTTTAGGTAAAATTTTGTTTATATATGAATATTGTTCACTTTTCTTTAAATTAAATTTTCTATATTAAATGCGTAGTAGGTACATAGTTTCTAGATTCTGTTATATATGTATATTTATCGTTTTTCGAAGTATCTAGGTAAGTAGCTACTTCTGCTGTCACAAACATTTCTGCATTCGTTAGCTTTATTGTGAAAAGTAATAGGACGAGTCTTCCATAGGAGCTCTTCATTGGTTTATATCAATTGTATAGCGAAGATTCGATATCGTTGTGAAGATGATCACGTCTACATCTCAATTCACTAAACTAAAAATGCTGGATCTGAGCGACTGCATGCGAAGGGCAGAGGATCGTGTGTGGTGAGCCTTAGGAGAGGCCTTTATCCAACAGTGGAGAAAAACAGGCTGATGATAATGGTGATGAAGAATAATATTTTTTGAAATTGTGGTGGTTTACAAACCACCAAGATAGGTATGAAAGGAAATAAGTTCGCTATTCACAATCCTTTCAAGTAAAAATGTGTAACATGATCAAACTTACATAGTACAGCTGCGTGTAAACCAATTACAATGGTGGAACAAACTATAATTAACTTAAACAAAAACATTTCAGTGCGTGCACTATCTATAAAGAAACCTTTTAAAATGCGTTATATGTGTTTCCAGTAGGTATAGAACTCGCGTTTCGGTAAATATTCGGTCCGCAAAAACCTTGTACAATAACAATGACTCGAATAGAGATGATAAATTTGTTTTAACACGTTTGGCTATATGACAATATTTTGAAATAAAACTCTAAAGTAAACTTCCTAACTCACAGTGAATACATAACTAACTAATAACTACGTATTTTTTAAGCGTTAAATTTTGTCACATTTGAAAATTATGTATGTATAAATTATGTTAAATGATTATTAAAACCCGTCGAATTTAATAAAAATAAAACGGGACAAGTGCGAGTTGAAGTCGCGTGAAAGGCGGTTCCGTACGATGTTACCTATCCGCACAATATTGAGTGATATACCAAGTTATTTTAATATCATGGACTTCTTGTAGGTTTTCAAATAATCTATAAGTAGAAAACTAATTTCTGTATTTTTTTTTTTTTCAAAATTTTAGGTTCAGTAGTTTCGGAGATAAGGGGGAATGGTCAATTTTTGTCTATTTTCTTGAATAACTTTGAAACTATTCATTTTAAAATTACAAAAAAATTCATTTAAGATCTTCACAACAAGACCTTCCATTTGATATGTCACACGATGCAGTTTTCAAAAAATTTTTTTTTAATTTTCCACCTTCCCCCCAAAAATGACCTCTCATCTATGCATTATGATTTCATCTATGCACGTCACACCTCTGCGTTTGGGTCACAGAAATTGATATGTGTACCAAATTTCAACTTAATCGGTCTAGTATAGATTCCGAGATAATTGACTGTGAGCGACGGACAGACGGACACACGAGTGATACTATAAGGTTCCGTTTTTTTATTCGGACGTACGGAACCCCAAAAACTGTGTACTTACGTACATATATACGCATTACAGATAGTACCAAACTAAGCAAGCAGCAGTTTTTCAATTATTTTTTATAAATTTGTTCAAAGTCCAAACAACACTGTCAAATAACAATACTTGCAAAAAATACCAGTCATATTTCGAGGCCATTTAGAAAACACATTAATAACAGGTTGGAGAAAACTCAAGACTTTTTTTTCTCAAAGTTTATTTGCATTTAATTACATTAGATATATATGTGACATTTTGTTCGGTGATTTTTAGCCATCTAGTAGGTTGTGACATGATCTCGTTGCTGTAGAAATTTTGGGACTTCTGATAAAAAAAAACGTGACAAGTAGTTTTGGCAGTCCTCTCCTGATGTTAACCTGACACTGCCTAAAAACTTTTGAAGAGACCGAAACAGGTGGAAATCTGAAGGTGCAAGGTCAGGGTTATATGGCGGATGCATTAACACCTTCCAGCCAAACTCTCTTAATTTTTGCTGAGTGGTTAAAGATGTGTGTGGTCTAGCGTTGTCTTGATGAAAAATCACATCCTTTCTATTGGTCAATTTCGGTTCCAGCCGCTTTAGAGATCTGCCCGATGGTTCTGCCCGGCGGTAAAAGCTCTTAATAAACAATCCCACCATACACACAGCATCACCTTATTGCGAGTTAACCCGAGTTTTGGCACAGTATGTGAAGCCTGACCGACCTTTGACCACGACCTTTTTCGCACGCTCTTGTCTTACGTGATCCACTTTTCATCAGTAATTATCAATCTCTTCAAAAACAGTTCGATTTCATTACGTCTCAATAAAGAATCGCAAATGAATACAAGATTCGTGAGGTTTCTTTGAGTGAGTTCGTGTGGCACCCAAATATCGAACTCTTTTATGTACCCAGCTTTAAATATGACGGGAAGCTTGCTACAATACATCAGTGAAAACCGTATTCAAATCGGTTAAGCCGTTTCTGAGATTAGCGCGCACAAACGCACAGACGGACGATAAAAATTAAAATCTGTCTTTTTCATCTCGTTAACATAAGACATAATAACAAATTGTTTTTTTTTTTCAAAAATATTTAATGTAGGTACAGACACGGCTCGTTTACGATGTTATTATATGTATAGATTAAATATTGATGTGTTCCCAACACACCCGAAATATCCACTGATGAACACTGAAATCTCTAGCGATTTTGACCCAAAAATAAAAGCTTTTTAAATAATATATAAGAATATGGAAAATAAAAGCAAATACAACAAAGTCTCCTTATCCCGTCCTAATCCTTATCACTAATCCTGTTAAGGTTGGCAGAAACACTGTAGCGTTGCTTGTGTTATAGGCGACGGTAGGTACTTACCATTAAGTGAATCGTCAGCCTGTCTGACGTGACAACCTTTACTTAAAGACTAGTCTAGGTATACCAGACTGGTATATTGGTATAAGGGAACAGTCTTGACAGTTGACAGACTTCGAGACATTATCGACAAATGCCGAAACTCATTCACTAGAAATGCTTATGCTTTGAATCAGACTGCGTTGACCTAGCGTAAACAGTTCGGTTCTTCTTGGTCATGTTTGGTTCTCGTCGAGCAGCCGCTCACGACCCCTTTTGGGGTCCTCATGGATTCTTATGGATAAACGTTGGTAAATTCTCATGGTGAGACGGTGAGACGATGGTAAGACGACGTACTTCCTGGCTCAAGAATCTCCGCAAATGGTATGTCCGAAGTACCAGATCGCTGTTTCGAGCTGCCCGCCTCGAGGGTTAGGATAGCCATGATGATAGCCGACCTCCGATAGGAGATGGCACTAAGAGAAGAAGAAAGAAAAGAATTAGAAATATATATAGTCATGTCTGTATATTAAATATATATTTAAAAAAAAAACAATTTGTAGGTACACGTTGTACTTACGTTACCAAGGTCAAAAAATAGTTTCTATAATTTTTGTCTGTCTGCATGTTCGTTTGTGCACCCTAATCTCAGAAACGGCTTAACCTATTTGAATGCGGTTTTCAAAGATGTATTGTAGCAAGCCTCCCGTTACATTCAGTGTTTAGTATCATTCCAATCGGTTTACAAATAAAAAAAGTTACGCGCTATATCGAAAATACCACGCGTACGAAGTTACGGTTCAGCTAGTATGAAATAATAACGGTTCAATGAAGGAAGAACAAATTTTATTATTTATTTAGAAAATAATATAAAATTTGAGAAAATCAGTGCTTAAATCTATTGTAGGTTCACTATGTTTTAATAATGCTTTATTGTGTAGAAAATTGCGCTCTGTTCGTAAGCTAAGGCAAGATTTGTACAAGAATCGGAAATTCATTTCAACTTGCGACTTCTGTTTCATCTCATTTCAATGTAAATCTGTAGCAGAGATCCGCCGGCTGAATTCTTTAATAGATCGTTGAGGCTTTGATGTAGGAACATAAGTATTCCATTTTAACGTCCATTGCCCCTTTTTTCAATTCAATCTCTTTGTTTCGCCATATGCAACAAAGTAAATAAAATTATGGCGATTAAGTATTAGGGCTTTCAATCCGGAGTTCCGGAGCTTCGTAACTCCGGAGTTTCGGAGCGATTTTTGGTATTTTTCAAATCCGGATTTGAAACGCAACTCCGGATTTGAAACCGGTTTTAAAAAAATACTCATTTTTTTAAACTGATAAATTTTATTAGATAATAAAATGTATCTTTAAATTATAAAAAACGCATTTAGTGCATTTTGAGTCGTTTTATTCGAAAGACTAAACAATGTTGATTTTTTATATATTTTCTTAATGTCTTCGATTATTTCTATCTGAGGGTTATTTCATTTAATTTGCTACGATTATTGATTGTTAGTTACTAATTCTACATTTATATAGATCGTTTACTTACATAAGAAGATAACTGATATTTTCTAAATAACGATGCCATGATAAAAAAGATTGTGATTTTTTTGTGATACAAATAAAACCTAATTTGATTAAAAGTAAAACTACGTTTTTTCTTAATATCTTAAAAAAATTTACCAACTCCGGAGTTCCGGAGTTGATGTCTCAACATCGTAACTAGCTCCGGAGTTGAAAACAATCCGATTTTGAAAGCCCTATTAAGTAGTTATATTCCTATGTACCTACTGCTTCAGAAACGGCAAACAAGGTTCAAAACTCAGTTGAGTCTGAACCTATGAAGTAGCTGTTTGATTAAAATTTAATGTATGGATTAAATACTAAAGTAAAAATATCAATTTGATCAGCTCCAGTGCGAGTCAGCAGCGCATGTTGGAGCTAATCAGTTCTCCCGCGAGGTAAGTTACTTACCTACTGCCAATAGAGGTGTATCCGGAACACAGAGATCTATTAGTACGCTAGTACTATTATTTATTCTGTGCTATTAGTGCCAGAACATCACCCTTATGAATCTTACCCAATACCTATTATGTGTTCGACCTGTTATTAAAAGCTACATTAAGGTTTATTGTTATTAAAAATAGGGTGTCTCATCTTTTATTATAATCATTGACATAAATTCAATATTACAACAACTTGTTATCCGTATCTACTTACCATATTTTTTGGGGCTGGTTTCTTTAAAAGCTAAGTAAGCTTAAGGATTATGAACGACGCAGATCACCGCTGATGGTGGAATCCGGGGGGGTTTTAGTGGGTATTCCCGGTGACAAGTTACTTCACCGTGCGAGTCCCACACTCCCCCTCGGTGGTCAGATTGATCTAACAAACCGATCTCACCACGGATACTGAACGGTCGAAACTGCCCCCGTCGACGAGGGACTATCCCCAAGTACGTTTAATGGGCACACTGAACCCCTCTGAAACGAAATTTGAACCCTAAACAAATTCTCTAAAACTTTGGTATTGTATTTACAGTATTCAAGTTTATGGGCTGAATAAATTCAGTAATTTTTTTGGAATATATACTTAAGTAGGTTACAAAAATTTCCTCCAATCATAAACTGAATATATTATTGAAATTAATTTTATGGCTTGATTGAAATTCTTCATTTCCGTTCGGATATCGACGAAGCAGTCTCTCGTCATTTCTAATTCCAATGCAATCTATAAGATAGGAAATCACCATCTTATTTTATTATGCTGCCATTAAGGGCAATGCTACAATTTCTGCGTCTCTCTCCATTTTTTCACAACAGAACAAACAATTGGTGCCTAAAATCAGTGAAACATGACCCAGATCCCAGGTTCGATTCCCGGCTAGACTAACTATAGCAGGTAAATTTTGTTACCTTTGTGCCCACCCTTAAGAACAGGATATTCGATCGTAGTAGGCATTTCGCGCTTCCTCACCCCACGCGCACCGAGTCGCACTTACGTGCAGATCGAATCAACCCCACTGCGGCACAGTGCAAATTGTAACAGTAACCCAGGGCCAACGAGAAGCGATACCAAATGCAAACAAAGCTACCGAAGGTCATTGGCTAATGTAGGTTCATTTTCGAGGAACGCAGCGAAAGCGACAATGCGAAGAGCATGCTTGATGTATTGTTAAACAATACCTATTTTTTTATGTTAAGATCGGCAGACAGGCTAACGGTCCACTTGATGGTAGGTGGCTACCGTCGCCTATAACACAAGCAACGCCAAAGCTGCTGTAAGTGGCTGCCGACTACGTAGGATTAAGGATAAGGGATTAGGAGGGGATAGAGAAATGGGCTTTGGAAAAAAAAACTATTTTGAGAAAAAGTAGCCATCACTACTTTCTTTTTTTGTGAAGTGTGATTAATTTTTAATTACAACTCGAAAAACGATCACATTTTCGCTGTTTTCGGAATATTTTATTATCGAGTGAAGTTTTAAATATCGTGCTTTGAACCGTAAAAGCATCAAAGATATTTATTAAACTATAACATATATTTTTTCCGAGCAAGATCAAGAATTTTTAATTGTTTACCAGTGAATCAAAAATAGGTTGACTTCGAACATTCTTGCGTTAAAAGAGAATGCAAATTCCAAAAAATATTTTATTGACATAATGTGATCTTGTTAAAATGTTTTTAAATAACATATTAACAATTATAATACTTTGTTTTGAACTAATATTTCTTTTTTATCTAGTACCGATTGTTACAAATGTTAGCAATTACACTACACAATGAAATTACTCTAATTGGCTGTCAAAATGGGTATTCTAAAAGACGTTTCTTCATTCTTTTCAATAATTTGTACACCTATATATATGTAATGGGCATGATGACGGTATTAACGAATCAGAGAATAAATGGTTTTGGAGAAAAATATATGTTGAAAGGAGTCTAAAAAATTACTAATTTTTTGTATTAAAATTGAGATTAAGAGAAAAGAATAGTACGTATTCGTCCATACAAAAAGAGAAAATGTTTTTCCACTTCTAAATATTTTCCAATCTCCATGATTTTTTAATATGTTATTGACACAATGAAAGGCTAGGTTTATAGGTTTTCCTTTTTTCAAAATTTGCAATAAATTCAAACTTATAGGCACCTCAAATAACGTAATTTTTGTGATTAAAACTTTGTCGAATTAAGCCGTTTATTTTATAAAAACAGTGTAATTTTTTTAAAAAAACGAAACCTATAAACCTAGAATATATCGTGCTGAAACGATCGATATCAAAATCAAAGTGATTTGTTAAGATTTAGTCAGTGGAAACCGTTTTCTCCCGAAATGGAAATTTCATCAAAAAAAGTACCTATTATCAGTCGCGAGTTGCAACGCTCTCTATCGCACGATTGGGGGTCGGGGGGGGAAGCAAAGCATCACGTATTATAGGGATGTCAATGGAAAAGTCGATAGTAGAGATGGGATCCCCACCCGCGTTATCGATATCTATCTGTATCAAAAATGTTGAGAGTAAGTTCGGCGGATTGATAAGTCTGGTAAAATTAAACAAGGAGTAAAATTAACTAAGTTAGTATTATTTATCTTTCAACGTATAGTCCAAGCGCCAGAGGGTTTTTTTTGAAATGTACGGGACCGGCTATTTTTTTTTTTTCGAATATGTTCAGGGGTGTCCCCTGATTGCAAATCCAAGTTGGCGTCATGGAGGGGGGGGGGGGGGGGTGAGCGTCAGCCGCCATCTTGAAAAACACATTTTATTGAATATCTCACGAATCGCGCATCGTACGACAAAAATAGTGGAGATAATTTTTGTAGATAATAATATTTGCCATCTTTTTTATTTAAAACTTTTTTCTATAAAATGCATAGTTTTTTCTTTGTAGCGCTTCAAACTTTTTACAATATGGTTTTTGCTAAATATATAGTTAACGGTTCATGATAAATGAAAAATGGTAATAACTGAATTTGTAGAGCATAAAATTTCCTATAAATTTCATTCGAAACTTTTTCCTGTAGAATTTATAGTTTAGGAGCTAAAACGCTGTAAATGTCAAGTGAACGCAAAATATTCACGAGATTATAATGCTACTAGATGAAAACCCGGCTTCGCTCGGGTGTAATGTGACTCATAATATGTACACATGTTCTCAAGGAATATTAAAGGCAAAAGCGGCAAAGATTTCGCTCAATGTTTGCGGCAAGACGTTTCGTTTTACACAGTCACATGCGTCACAGTTCTTTGTAATGGACACTTTGTTTCAAAATGAATGGTGCGACGACGTATTGAATGGCGAGTCGTATGTGCGCTAGTATGAATGAAATGGAACGTTTATTAACCACTCAAGATGTCACAGGTGTCAGTGAGTGACGTTTCGCTAGAGTGGTCAGTATGGCGACTGCGATTTGTCTGTCAGCACCATTAGAATTTAAGAAAATACTTGACAATCCGAATTTTGCGGATATATGTTGTCGACTCGAAATCTTTATTTTTTTATGTTTTATTATTCAGGTAAGGTTTCAATCGAGTCTACCGTACCCCTTGACGAAATTATTAATATAGATATATTCAATCATGCGCCTATGAGTTGTAGTATATATTTTGGGTCGTTCGGACTTTCCCCCCTCAACATTCCTACAATATTCAGGTATAAATCGAAGAAGACTCAGCCTTCGATTCGTCTCCTTCGGATATGGCGGAGGCAGAAGAAATAGATTCAGAAGGAGATGAGTGTCTTCCGTCGACATCGAAAAGAATTAGACTCGCCCTGTAAAATAATACGCCACGTTTTTACATAATAACTTTTATGATGATACTGTATTAAGCAACTATAAAGAACGATAAATTATTCGTTGTTCTCCACACTATTTATAATTTTAATTCATTCGTTACACAGCTGCATTGACATTTTTTGGAACACTTTATGCCATTTTATGCGTTATGAAATGGTTTTCGTATACAAACGAGCAACATTGTCACTGATAATGTACGAGGTGCAAGTTTTACCTAGCTGCAGCTCCTAAACTATAAATGCTACGGGAAAAAGTTTCGAATGAAATTTATAGGAAATTTCATGCTCTACAAATTCAGTTATTGCAATTTTTCATTTATTATGAACCATTAACTATATATTTAGCAAAAACCATATTGTAAAAAGTTTGAAGCGCTACAAATAAAAAACTATGCATTTTACAGAAAAAATTTGAAATAAAAAAGATGGCAAATATTATTATCTACAAAAATGATCTCCACTATTTTTGTCGTACGATGCGCGGTTCGCGAGATATTCAATAAAACGTGTTTTTCAAGATGGCGGCTGACGCTCAATATAATTTTATTTACATCTACCTACCAAGGTACCTAAAAATTGTTTAGTTACCTAGCTGAAACGTGGTTGAAACCTTAGCCGACCTAAAACCGACTTTTTGACTTTGATTTTGACAAAACCGAATATCTAGCATTTCACGAAAACATGATAGTTATAATTATTATAGTAGCACATGCAGCAGTTTCGTACACAATAACAAAGTCAAAAATCTTTTGTTTCGTAAATATCATATAGATACATACTTAAAATACAAAATGTCAGTCATTTAGGCAAAAAGCCGATTTATCAAAAATCAAATTAGCTTACACTCGTTTTTTTTATGTTAAGATCGGCAGACAGGCTGACGGACCACTTGATGGTAGGTGGCTACCGTCGCCTATAACACAAGCAACACCAAAGCTGCTACAAGTGCGCTGCCGACTACAGTAGGATTAAGGATAAGGGTAAGGATTAAGGATAGGGTAAGGATTAGGATTAAGGATAAGGAGGGGATAGGGAAATTGGCTAATTACATAAATAAATAAATAAATAATAAATAATAATAAATAATCGTTACTAATTACATAAATAAATAAAATACTTACTTACTTGAAATTATCACTATAATCTTCAATTTCTTTATATCGGAGTTTCGGGCACGCCACAACAAATAACTAAATAAATAAAAGAGTTCGCCTTCCGCCGTAATTGCTCGTCAACTAACAGCGTCCGTCGATGTGTGCGTGAGGCTATTTGTATGTGTTGTGCGCGATTCCCGGGGACATGAGCGCACGAGCGATAGCATGTGTTTTCCTAAATACCTATTTCGTTAGAATCGCAAAGCTATTCTTTCCTCTTAATAAGATTTTCAATAAAATAGAAGTAAGTATAAATTAGCCAGTAATTGAGTATTTAATATAAATGCTGTGGCAATGTAGAAACTGTTTAATAAGTAAGTAGTCTGTGGTTAAAAAATCTCTGTGCTGTGTGTTTTCTTTAACAAAAAAGAATATAAGAATAATAATGTTGTAATGATGATTGTGTTTAAAAAATTCAAGAAAAAGAACAAAACTGAATAAAAACTGTATCTAGTGAACTGGTGAATCTAATTTGATTTTTGTTTAAAACCCTAAAAATAGAACAGGTTATGGGCCCAGGATCCCATTGCCAAATAAAACAGAAAAGTAAAAATCAAAGTACAAAAGTGCTAGTAAAAATTAAAAATATGGCGATGGCGTTGTCGTCAAAAGAAAAGGAATTTAGTATTGAGAAATCAACAAATAGTGAAAGCTTTCTAATGTGGAAATTCGAAATAAATATTTACCTGAAGGCCAGTGACCTAGAAGAGGTTATATCAGGAAATATAGATAAAAATCTAAGTGGAAAAGAAAAATCCATCTACAACTTAAAAGATGCAAAGGCTCAGAAAATAATACTAAATAGTATTGATACAAAATTAAAAGGTCATATCATAAATTGTAAGTCTGCATATGAGATGTTTGTAAAATTATGTTCTATCTTTGAAGGATGTGAGGGACGAAATAAATCCAGTTTGTTGCAAGAATTTTTCACATTTAAGCAAATCAATCAGTCAATTTCACAATTAATAACAGATATTGAAAACTTAACACACAGATTGAAAAATGTCGGCCAAGAAATAACCGATGAAATGATCATTTCAAAAATTCTCACCTGTCTTCCTGAAAAGTACAGTTTTTTATAACCGCTTGGGAGTTTATAACCGCTGAGGAAAGGAAAATTTCCTCAATGCTCAATTTGTAAAAAATACAATCATAAAGAGGAACAGTGCTTCTTTAGAAACAAAAATAAGAAGAGTGATAAAAATGTGGCATTTTTAACTATAAATAAAAAGGTTCAACAGAAGACAGATTCCAAGATGTAATTTATAGTAGACTCTGGGAGTACAGTTCACATGACCAATAAAAAAATATTATTGTCAAATATTGAAGAAAAAAGTACTACAATAACATGTGCAAATAATGAAGCCATGCAAGCTGAAGGATGTGGCACATTGAAAGGGTTGGAATGCAACTTAAATAATACACTGTATGTACCAGACTTGACACATGATCTGTTGTCTGTATGTGCTGTAACAAATAATAATGGTTCTGTGTTATTTTTACTAAAGACAAAGTGGAAATACATAAAGATTCTGAATTGGTGCTGAGCGGAAAAAGGAAAAATGGCTTGTATATTGTAGAAATAAATAAAACTGGTTCCGATGAAAAATCTTTATTATCACAAGAAAAAGGTACTGCCCTTGAATGGCATCAGAAGCTCGGACATCCTGGAAAAGCTATTCTACAAATATTACCGGAGGTTGTACATGGCATAAAAATAGTTGGATCTGAAAAACTAGAAAATGAATGTGAACATGTATAAAAGCAAAACAGACAAGATTACCATTTAAGACAGAAAGGTCTAGAGCACAAAGAAAATTAAAGATATTGCACACAGACGTCTGTGGTCCATTTGAAGTTAAAACTCATGATGATAACTTGTATTTTATAACCATAATGGATGACTACAGTCATTTTACGAAGGCTTATATAATTAAAAACAGAAAATCCAAGTACCAGAATGTATAAGAAATTATGTTGAAGAAAGTGAAAGAGAATTAGGTGAAAAGGTATCATGCAGTGATAATGGAGGTGAGTATACAGGAAATAATTTTAAAGCCTGGTGTACAAATAAAGGAATAAAACTAGACTATTCTATACCATATACGCCCCAACTTAACGGCAAAGCCGAAAGGCTAAATCGCACAATTCTTGAAAAAATGAGGGCATTATTAATTGATTCTGAAATGCACAAAGAAATGTGGGGTGAAGCTTTATATTGCGCTGTCTATATACTAAATAGATTACCCAGTGAATCAATAAGCAATAAAACACCGTATGAGCTATGGTATGGTAAGCAACCCAATATATCAAACATGCAAACGTTTGGTGTTTTACAGTCTATGAAAACAGCTGGGCATAAATATAAAAAAATTAGACTTAAGCTAAGCAAAAAGCTAAGAATGATTGGCTACACAAATAATGGATATAGATTGTGGAACGCAGAGTCAAGAAGAGTAGAAACTGCCAGAGATGTGATAGTGATAAGTAATGATATTAAAAATGAAACAAAGTGTTCAGGAAGAATGATTGAAGAGATACAAGAAAATACAGTATTTTCAGAAAACCAGACAGAGGAAGATGACAAATATGAGAGTGAAAACATCGATACAGAAAATGATATGGAAATGATTCAAGAAGAAAGTAATAAAATAAATATTAACAATAATAAAAACAGTGATGAAATAAATATACATAATGAAGAAAGTAATGAAAAAGAATTATTAATAAGTGAAGTAAAGATTGTATTGAATATAGACAATCAAAGCTCTATTCAACTAATTAAAACTGGTTCATTCAATAAGCGTTCTAAACATATTGATGTCCGTTTTCATTTCATTTATGAAAACTTTGTAGAGGGAAATTTTGATGTTGTATATTGCCCTACTGAGGAGCAAACTGCTGATTTGTTGACGAAACCTTTGTCAAAAACCAAATTTAAATATCATTTTGAAAAATTATTGTCATAAATGTTTATTAATTTACTAAATATAGGAATACTATAATCTATACAAGCAGTCTCTAATAATTTAATAAGTGTGTTTCTTTTTCAATAGATAAGAGAATGTGAATTTATTTTTATGAAAAAGAAATAGGAGAAGGTGTCAGTAATTGAGTATTTAATATAAATGCTGTGGCAATGTAGAAACTGTTTAATAAGTAGTCTGTGGTTAAAAAATCTCTGTGCTATGTGTTTTCTTTAACAAAAAAGAATATAAGAATAATAATGTTGTAATGATGATTGTTTAAAAAATTTAATAAAAAGAACAAAACTGAATAAAAACTGTATCTAGTGAACTGGTGAACCTAATTTGATTTTTGTTTAAAACCCTAAAAATAGAACATAAATAACTGCCATGTTAACTGTTAACTCTGAACACCATGTTAACTGAAACACCAATTAGAGCGAATGAGGTCACGCCCAGGTAAGTGCCATCAAAAATCTGATGAGATGTCGGTGACATCACGGTTCATCAGACGCGACGCCATGACACCTAAGAGCGTTTTCGCGCGTAATTCAAAATAGATTTAAAAACATTCAATAATTCGCGTTAAAATTTAGTTTTTTGCTAAAATATTGTTTTTTTTTCGGATATGGTAGACGTGTATCTACATTATGGAAGGGAATTTCAAAATCTGTCATCATGCCTATTAAACATAGTGTATGTTCTGTATTTGAGATTTCTAGGGAATTAATGTGCAATTGAGCAAATAAACAGATACACAACATACATATATTATATTAAAAACATTTTTTCATACTTATTTGATAGAAAAACCAAAAACTTTTACCTAAACAATGTCAATCAATTTGTTTAAATTTTGTTTAAAATACTTTTAAAAAATTACTTCCAGCCCCACGTTATCTAATTTTTATTTGGCAAACCCAACATTCAAAAAGAATGTATCCAGACCTAAGAGTTTCTTACTGCTTTTAATTACATTTTAGATATTTAGGTACATTATTATTCTAGCCAAACATTAAAATTGGGACAATTGCACACAGAAATAGGCTATCAAATAAGTAATACTTATAATGTGTATTCCCAATCCAGATGCCGTTTATTTTAGAATCGTTCATAAATCGTTCACATCTATACACATAGTAAAATATTAAATTAATTGAGTTATACATTGAACATATATACCAGAAATTGAGAGGAGAGCGATAAAATAGTGTATAAATAAAAAAAAACTTCAACATTTTTGTTTGTCTGTTTTTTCAAGCTAATCTCCAAAACTACTAAATGCATTTTCATGACTTTTATTACAGTTTTCACAGGTAGATGAAACTGAGTTTTGAGCAACATTTAGCCTTAAAAAAGTTATTGTGGTTTCAAATTCGTTACTCAACCCACTATAGCAATTGCATACAAAACTGTCCAGCGACATTTATTGTAATGTTCGAAAGCTGAAGGATTATTATTCGTGTACAAATATTATTATAATTCATATAACTTACAGAATACAATAGATAGAGATTTAATTGTTATCCCACTATTGGCAATATTTCGGTAATTCACCTCAGAGAAATCACAGAGATTGGGATATGGCCTGCGCGTTCATTAGATGGCGTAATTCATTTATTAGAACGCACTAAACAAAGCGTTTTGGAAGTTTACATCACGCACTAGATCATTGATTTTCAAAGTGGGGGGCGCGCCCCACTAGGGAGGCGCGAAGACATGTACAAGGGGGCGCGGGCGCGGGCGGGGTTATCACTCCAGCACTCCGGTCGCCCGAGCATACCTACCGGTACCAAACGCACCTCACTCCCCGCGCAGCACGCGCCTTGCGAACACGTGTACTTTTGTTGCAAAAACAAACAAGCGACCTGCTATTGTGTGTCAGAATAGTGACAGTGACCGGTTATTTCTTTTGTTTCGCCATGAGCTCGGCGAAAAAACGCAAATATAATGATGATTATATTAAATACGGTTTTGTTTCTATGAATAAAAGTGGTATCGACCACCCGCAGTGTGTTATTTGTTATGAAGTATTGAGTAATGATGCCATGAGACCTTCGCGTCTGGAACGACATTTGTCAACAAAACATAGCGCTTTTAAAGACAAGCCGAAGGTGTTTTTTGCTTCAAAATCTGCAAGTTTGAAGTGCATGAAATTAGATAGTACTGGATCCTTTGCTCAGTCATCTGACAAAGTACTCGAAGCTTCATATGAATTGTCGCTACTCATTGCAAAGGCCAAAAAAAGCCATACTATCGGAGAAACACTCGTCAAACCCTGCTTATTGAAAGCAGCTGATATCGTTCTTGGACCAGAAAGTAAACAAAAATTTTCACAAATACCTCTTTCTGACAACACTGTGAAACGTCGCATTGATGATATGGCTGAAGACATAAAAAATCAGGTAGTGGAGGCCGTGAAAGAATCAAGTTTTTTTGCAATACAGTTGGATGAGAGTACGGATGTTGCGCAATGTTGTCAACTGCTAGTTTTCGTTCGATACATACAAAACGAAACAATCAAAGACGAGTTGCTGTTTTCAACTGAGTTAACGACAACTTCGAAAGCAATTGATATAATGACAGCAATCTCTGAATTCTTTGATAAACATGAATTGTCATGGAAAAAGTTGATAGGCGTATGCACAGACGGCGCTCCGGCAATGCTTGGATCTCGTTCAGGATTCCTACAGTTGGTAAAAGAAAAAAATCCCAACGTAATTACTATTCACTGTTTTATACACCGTCAAGCCTTGGCAGCT
Source organism: Bembecia ichneumoniformis (assembly GCA_910589475.2). NCBI lineage: Eukaryota > Metazoa > Arthropoda > Insecta > Lepidoptera > Sesiidae > Bembecia > Bembecia ichneumoniformis. Next base: position 3,832,382 of record OU342531.1, read on the forward strand.
AAGACACTTTCTAACGAACTCTATGACGTCTTAAAATTATGCATTAAAGTTGTAAATTATGTTAAAAAGAGTGCATTAAACACGCGGCTTTTTACGGCCCTCTGTGAAGATTTGGGCACAGAACACAAGACATTGATATTTCATACAGAAGTGCGCTGGCTCTCGAAAGGAAATATGTTGACAAGATTATTTGAACTGCGAGATGAAGTAATTCAGTTTTTGGAAATTCAAAAACAAAGTGAATTGTTTGTGGAATTTAAGAAACCATGGGTCCAAATAATATTTGCTTATCTATCAGATATTTTCGATTCATTGAACACTTTGAACTTGAAATTACAAGGCGGAGACTCGAACATAATTTATCATCGGGATGCTATCACGGCATATACCGAGAAGTTGCAACTGTGGAAACGCAAAATTTTAGCGTCCAACTACTCCTGCTTTCCTAAACTATTTGCGATCACAGAAGAAGCATGCTTTAAGGAAATTTTGGATGAAATTGATACCAAGAATAAAATATCAAACCATTTGCAGCACCTCACAGACGAATTCAAGCGCTACTTTCCCGACTCGTGCAATAATATTATTTATCGATTAGCAACCGATCCTTTTCACGTCGACATAGACATGCTGCCAGATACATTACAAGAGCAAGCTTTGGAAATCAAAAATGATTCTGCTGCCCAATATGATTTTGAGAAGATGGATAAGGCACAATTTTGGGTTAAATATCTCAAAGTTTATCCCAGCACAGCAGAGCAAGCACTAAAAATTTTTTTACCTTTTTCAAGTACTTATTTGTGCGAAAAAGCGTTTTCAGCAGTTGTAGCAATAAAAACTAAGTGCAGAAGCAAACTAAATATTGCTAGTGATCTACGTTGTGCACTTTCTTCTGTTGAACCCAGAATTGGAAATCTTGTTAAAAACATGATAGCTCATCCGTCACATTGACTCAAGTGTGTAAAAGTAATATTTTTATAATAAAACATATGATTGTATCTTTGGACTTTATTACCCTTATTTTATTTTACAATTGCTTGGCGAGCCCACTTGCTGCTACTTGCTGGGCCCTGGGCCGAGGGGGGCGTAGGCATTTTCATTTTAAGCAGTAGGGAGGCGTGATACTCATAAATTTGGGAACCCCTGCACTAGATGGATGCAGTCAACAGCCTTTTAATTAAATAATACATAGGCCTTGAAGTTTTTAGAACCAGCCAGAAAGTAGACAGAAAAGAAAAATAAATATAAATTTCGAATCAAGAACTCTTTAGGAAGCTGTCGATGTAATTTCTTTCAGTAGACATTTGTTTTTACAAAATTTTTGTTTTTAAAAAGTGTGCAGTGCGAATAAATGAATTTTCACTGTATGATTTATTATGGCTTTCCTTGCGGTCTCAACCAACAACAAAGTTATGACAGACTTCGATTGGCGTTTCATGACGAAGCCCCATCCCGTGCCACTGTTTATAACCGGTTCAGTGAGTTTCAACGTGGTCCTAGCATTCTCACTGATGATTTTAGTAAAGGACATCCATCTACGGCTACAGATGAAAGTTCTGTGCGGCACATGATTGAAACAGATAAAAGAGTGATACCAAAAGATTCGGTCAAGTTTAGGCATTGGCATGAGTCAAGTGCATAAACTCTTAACAGGTACATCTAGGCGTGAGGAAGCTTTGCACTAGATAAAGGATACCCCATAATTTGACAGAAAAACAAAAAGATTAGTTAGATTGGTGTTGCGAGATAATTGAAAAATATAACGGAAATGAGTGAAATGCTGTATTTGACATCGTCAGAGGAGATGAAACCTGGATATATTGTTATGAACCCGAAACCAAAAGGCAATCTGTACAATAAGTGTTTCCTTTCGAGGATTTACCAACAAAGTGAAGAAGGGAAGAAGTGAAGGGAAAAAGATGAATGCCTCATTCTTTGGATGGACGGGACATTTTTCAACCATTGCGTTAGAGGATCAAAGGACCATTACTGCAGACTGGTGTATTAGTAATTGTTTGCCAGTTGTCTTGGATAAGAAGCGCCCAAGAAGTAGGATCCTCCTTAACGACAGTGCTCCAGCCCACTCCGCCAGACGAAAAATCAAATATGAAAGGTGTGGAATTAGGGACTATTCCCGACTTGGCACCATGTGATTTCTATCTATTCCCAAAAATAAAAGATAAACTTAAGGAATCCGCTTTAAGAGCCCTGAAGATGCAGTGAAAGCGTTCGAAAACACAGTAAAAGAGACAGCTAAAGAAGAGTGGGCCCACTGCTTCAGTCATTGGTTCCATCGTTTGCGACGGTGCTTACAAAGGAATGGAGACTACTTCGAAAGACAATAAAAATACAAACACCTTCCTACGTTATTTAGTTTTCTATTTTCTAAAAACTTTCAGTGTTACTCTCGTAATCGATTCTAAAACAAACTAATCTGATTTGGAAAGCACCCTATACAATATGTAATCTAAAATACAGTCCGATTTACACGAGTAACGTAATTAACTTTTATAATAGGGAATATGCACATTTAAAAAAAATATACAATAAGTTATATCGTTATATAACCGTAAAAAACATTCAGCTCTGAAAAATTAAAATTTACTATTTAAAAAATGTAACTAACGGCTACGGATATTTCAAACGCCCACTATTTTGACGCGCTTATCGTGACGTTACCGCCTACAATAATAATTAAATGTCAAAAATCACAAATCAAACAACTACGCGCTTATTGACACTGTCATTATTTGACATTGACGTCACATTCGATCTGACCAAAAGCGTTGCGTTTCAAGTATTTTGAAGTACCCACTATTTTTTGCACTTTTTAATAATTATTTTCTTAACGACAAAGAAATAAAATAAAAAATATTTACATAGACATAATTCTAAAGCAAATATTCATAAAAAAATATTTAACCCTTTTTGAATTAGACGCATATTCCCTATTGTTTATAATATCAAACATACATGTAAATAGACCACAAAGAATATAATACCTGTTATTAAATGATTTTCAAACACACATTATTCAGTTACACTGAAGAGCAAAGAATCAATCAATAATATCAATTAAATTACAAGGTGCTGATTACAATAACACTCGTTTTTATTACAATTGTGTGTATTATATAATACAATATTTGTTACAGGTTATTAAACCATGGATTACCAAACTTACATATTTCAAACAGTATTAAAAAAGAAAAGTCATGCAATCACACTGAAATAATTTTAAAAATATGATATAGCGTCACAAGCCACAAGACCTATAAGTAACTATAGGAACACAATTAAGACTATTGGAAAACAATAACTATTATTTTTTCGGCACAATATGACTGTTCAGCTCTATTTAAATATTAAGTAATAGGCCACAAAATTATTTATCATTTACAATGAGATCAAAAATACTACTTGCGTTTAAAAAAAATCTATGACTAATGTTTTGTAAATTAATTTAATTGGATAATTAAATTTAATAAAATTGATAAAATTTAATCCTCACTAAATAATGCAAAGGGCATCTTAAAAGTTCAAAATTCTAATAAACTAACAATTTCTTTTTTATGTTTACACACTTGAAAAAGACAAGCAATAACACATCTTGGGGCGTTTCACATATGGATTGAGCAAAAATTCTACATTCTTTTTTTAAAACGCGACTATTCTGTCGTTCGTTTTAGACAAACAAAAAGGAATAGGTATCAATTGACTTTAGCGATAAAGATATCTTCGTGTTGGTTTTTCTGCCATTTTCCATAATACCGATTCCCATAAAAGTGTCGAATAATGTTTATTGACATATACTTCCTATATGCGTCCTATGAGTTTTACATACGATTTAAAATTTTATTTTGTAATAAATTAAAAGAGAAAATCGTTATTTCATAACTCCTTTTGTCTAGTTTTGTTGTCTCCTTTTGTAATACTACAAAAGGAGTACCATTACCAAGCCACTTGGCTTGGTAGTGACATAATAAAAAAAAAATAGTAACAAAGATATAGAGTATCATATTAAAGTGCGATTTTACATGGCCAGTAATAAATATAGATTTCTTATCGAAAAACTAGTAGATTCTAAACTAATATGATACTACACCTACATGGCGGTAAATAACGACCAATTAATTAGAGCAGAGCAATTTATATGGTGGAGACAAACGCTAAATACTAAAAATATCCATTGTTTAATGAAGATGTTACAAGAAATAGACAAGACAATTGCTTTGAAAAAAATAATATATTATACTTAAACATGTGAAGAACCAATTGTATTAATTAGAATTTTCGTTAAATTAATAGAAACTCCACAAAAAAAGTTAGAACACAAGAAGAATTTGATTTTTATTGAAAATTCTCTCGAAAACGACTTATTGCGCGCATATGAATCATGTACCTATTAATAAGTTAATGTTAATTTAAAAAACTATATTAATAGTTTTCTTTTTTTGCGTATTGTTCTAATGGTAAAAACAAAAAACCAGATTAAACCAGATTAATTTCACTATGTAAGCAATTTATACTTACATAGTGAAATTGATTAATTAGCGTTTCGTTTCGATCAGTACCATGGACTCATTAAGGGAATCATTGATGACTATTTGCAAGTTTAATGGTTTCATCGGACAAGTTTAGTGAATTTAGAAGTCATCTTGGTTTGTGAAAATTAATAATTCGTTTCGCCCTTAGAAGGCAGTTTGACTCACCCCGCTGGTAACAATATATTCCCTCGTATAACACTTTTGTGGTGTATGTGAATAAGAACGTCATGAAGTCATACTGCAAACTCATAACAAGAAATTTATGAACGTGTCAGAGACTACTATAGCTTCGTATATTCCAAATCTTATGTTCATTCAAAAAACCTTAATATTAATACATAATAACTAGTAGGTCATGCAATATCAGAAAGTGGACAGTCAGCTTGCTTACAAAACTTTACATCGATAAAGACTGATATGAATTTCATTAACAATTCTTCCAATCATCTGCCAGTTCGTCGGTTTATCAAAGTAAAACGGTTTTACTTTAACGACGAATCGGGGGACCTAAAATTGTTTAGAGTGTAAGATATTATATATATATTTAATTATCTTAATTTTAAATTTTATTATTATTATTATGACCCTCGATGGTTGATATAAATTGAATAAATAAATAAAAAATTAAAACCTATTAAAAGGCGCGTCTACACAGACAAACATTTTAACCAATAAGAACGAACCATATATGTTTTCCCCTTAATTATCATATTATTCTTGGAAATCTATGAAATTGTCATACTTAACAGATAATTTCCTAAGAACGATAATAAAATATTATTAGTATTTAATTGTATCAAAATTATATCTTACTCTTCTAGAGTAAATTCCGTACATTTATACTAATTACTTAATGTAACTAATAATTTCACTAATATCTTAAATCACAAGTCCAATTGGTTCAAACTTTAACACTAACTACACTAATAGTAAAGTGCTGTAATACTTAGATTTAATACTCATAATGGTTTTAAAAACACAAAACAATGGTATTCTAACTTAGAAATTTATAAGTGACACTTTTTCTGCCAGTAAACAGATGTTTTTAGTGAATATTTACTAAATACATTGCAAATGCTAAGATATCATATTCATCGTTTAGTCAAAACAAATTCGCACACAAAAGTTGTAATTAAACGTGAAAATGCACTTAATTTTCATATTAAGTATTCCTAACAAAATGAATTCATTCGCCATCTTATAATATCATTCACAGTCCACCATTTTGCCGCCAACGGCAACCATCTTGTTGAGGCACTAAATGGACATTTTATCTTAAAATGGTCGATTTTAAATCTTGTTTATTCAGAAGAGTTTAAAACAACCCAACAATCTTAAGCAGTTTCTTGTTCCACTAACGCCGCTTGGGACAATGATATTTGTTGTGTTCTTGGCAAACGTCTGAACATTTTCTTACACGGCGAAGCGAACAAATATATGAAAACCACACTCACGACTACCGACAATCCACAAAGAATCCAGATGGCGTACTTCGTCGGCACTATTGCGTGTATTACTGGTTGTGATAAGTTGCATAGTGAAATAAGGGATGATGAGGTATTGTAAGGGCCAGTAATTTTAGATTTTGGACCACAATCTGATTCTTGCCAGCCTATCCAACCCGCTGATCTGTTGAATAAAACCTAAAAAGTAAAATTATACAGTTTTATTTCAAATGAAATGATAGGTATAAAATCATGACTTCATTAAGTCAAAAACTCTTTCAGATATTTAGAATTCATATATTTTTAAGTGTTGAGATACGAAATAAAAAAAAAAAGTTAAAAAAACATTTTACATTTACAGCCTCGTAAAACCTCTCTAACTGAATATTCCTTATATAGAATCGATCGAATCGAAGGTTTGTTGCAATTTTTACAAACTTGATTATGATATTTCAAATCCGGCTCAGTAGGACCATATTTTACTAAAACAGGTAAAACTTTATCACAAATAATAATAATGAACACACTTAATAATGATTTTTTTCTTTGATCATTCACAACACAATCACGAGTAACTAAAGGGAATTGGTTACACCGGAAATAAATATAACCTACCTGTAATCCCTCCATAGCTGTATATCCCAGAACGGTCTCCTCCCCGCCTGATTCCAATCCTAACTTATAACAAAACTGAGGCATCTCACCATCGCTACTGCTGTTACGAGTGTGAGCGGACATTAGTCGCATGTAATTCTGAAATTTTACAAAGCAAACCTCTTTTAAAATACATTTTTTATTAGTTAACTATGTGACATATTTACATTGATGCTTTTAACGTCAAAACATAATATAGAAACCGCAATATTTATTTTCCAATACACTTGCTTATAAAGTGGCAATTATTGCAGCATTTTTTTAGTCATATTGTAAAATTGCATTGTACATTGTGAAATATATTGTAATATTGCAGGACATTTTGTAAAATACGTGTGCTTTAGTTTACATTATATGGTGCCAGTGTTACCTTTTTATATATAAAGGTTGTCAGACAGGCTGATAGTACACTTGATAGAAGCTGGCTACCATAGCCTGTAACACAAGCAACGCCATAGGTATTGCAAGTGCGCTGCCGACCATAGCAGAAATAAGTATAGGAGGGGATAGGGAAAATGTGTTCTGACATCCATTACTCAGTCGCCGAAACAAAACAGCACACTTTTTTTTTATGTTAAGATCGGCAAACAGGCTGACGGTCCACTTGATGGTAGGTGGCTACCGTCGCCTATAACACAAGCAACGCCAAAGCTGCTGCAAGTGCGCTGCCGACTACAGTAGGATTAAGGATAAGGGATTAGGAGGGGATAGGGAAATGGCTCTGGCATCCCTTACTCACTCACCGAAACACAACAGCACACGTGCTGTTATTTCATGGTGGTCTTCTGTAAGGTGGTGGTTACTGCCGCCAGACGGGTTGCCCAAATGACTGCGAAATGCAGTGTGCATTTACGGTGGTCTTTTATAAAGGGGTAGTTAATGCCACCAGATGGGCTACCCAAATGACTGTTTATATATTACACGCCACGCGTTTTTTTTTTTTTGTTTCTTTGGGAATAAAAACTATATAAAACACTCTTCTGTTAAAATGCAACATATATTAGTAAGTTACGGATTACGAAATACATCTATTGACACGAGAAAAATTTTATACATTTAATTTTATACGTTTAAAAAACTCCAGTCGTGCGTCGGAGTTGACAAATACAATTTTTGATGTGAAACATCTATAGGCGCGGGTGAAACTAATTGATAGCGTGGTGAAGCAGTCCGTGGCGACGCATCACCACGCTATACGATGGTATATACATAATATACAGTCTATGCGTAGTAGTGTGTACGGTGTGGCGACGCGTGCCGTGGTGATTGTTGTTGTTGTGATTGCAACTTGAAATAAATATTAAAATTTTTGTATTCAATAAAAATAAACGTTAAATAAATAAACAGTCATTTATATCGATTATTATATCGATGTTTCACATCTACCAGGCGTGACGTAGGTACCATCTACCGTGACGGCTCATTTCTTTTTTTTTGTACTGTTTTAAGTTCTTACAGATGTAGCCTAATGTACCGAATGTCTATATTAATAAAAAATAAAATAAACAAAAATTAGAAGAAATATAGTTTTAAAAACGACCAATGTTAGGTACAGTCGGGGTACGAAAACCTTCGTCAGTTTTCAAATTAATTCCTTTATCAAGTCATAGACTCTTAGTACTTAGTCTGTCAGTTGTCTAAGCAGACAACTGACAGACGTTTGAAATGATTCAACGTCTGCAATTGAGCGTGCAAGCAAATTTCGACTTTCAGGTGACGAACCTTCTCTTACCTTGACTTAACATTACATATATATGGTATTATCAAAGACATTAGAATGCTTTCATAAACAATTAGTAATAATATTAACTAGCACAATTCAAGTGAGAATTACACATTGAGATGTACAAACTATATTACTGTAAAGATTCATGAAAAATTACTATATTACTGTAAGTTTTCACGTAAAATAGAAACAAGCTTGCGCATTTACTCGTACAATATTAGTAGGAGTCTGTTATGGGGAATAAATCAAAAGTAAAACGTTTTACCTGAGCAGGTATTTCCAATCTGAAATATTGGTTGTCATATTCAGCACTGAGCAAATCTACACCAAGTGCAGGCAACGACCAACTTTGGGGCTGCGGCCAACACGCTACCTGTAATTATAATATACCCCACATAAATATAAAATCTGTGCAGGTAAATACACTGCAGATTTCTTAAACAAAACCAGAGACAATCATGTATCTCTTTTTTTATCTTTAAAAATTTAATTCAGTGTGCTAGTTTGCAAGGCTGTTCAATTTTATTTCCATTGGTTCAATTTATTATTATTTGTTAGGAAGGGGAGAGTGGGAAGAGGGCACGTTTTTTGCTCAAGGATAAAAAAAACATGGGCTTAGAAAACAGTAGAAAACAAAAAAAAAATCGCTAATTCAAAATCAAATCAAAATATTTATTTATCAATTAGGTTCCTCCAAGAAACTCTTATGGTCGTCATTTAACAGTTATATTTACCAGGGTTTTGAAAAAAAAGCCAAGATGACGATTTGAAGAATGAAAGAAACTTTTTAAGATGGTTTTATGCAGTGCCTTCAACTGTAAAATTGAAACATTCCACAAAATTACTTTTGTTTGTTGGGCAGGTTAACGTTTTCAAAACCCTTTGGTTTTGAAAATGAACATCTATAAAAATTATAATATTTGTCAGTTTTATAACTGTCGAGAAATTAATAGGAGGTAATGCGGCTAATAATCTTGAAGACTTAAAATCTTATGGTAATATTGGCATAAAATAAAAATCCATCAACAAGTAGTATCGTTATATCTATGAACAACAATCAGTAGACTATAAACAAATAAGTGTAAAAAGAACTTTAAATGAAACCAATGAATTAATTAACATACCTCTCCTTGGTACCAATATCCATCTGATATTATTATATTGGACGATTGGGCTGCATTTCTTATTTTATCTATTACCTGTAAATTTCAAAGACATATTGAAGATGGTGTTTTTTTATTTTGCTTAACTTCATGATCATTATCATCTCAGCCGTAGGACGTCCAATGCTGGACAAAGGCCTCCCCCCCTTATTTTCCAAAAGGTCGGGTCAGAAGAGAAGCAGCTTGGATGTACAGTCGACCTGCGGCCCTTATCAGGTCGTCCGTCCACCTTACGGGTCTACTGATCTCCCCATTCCCGATTCGATTCGATTCGAGAGATTATGCTCAGGAAGTATAAACCTGAGCATAAACCCTCTCCGTAGCTCGTTGCGCTCATAACCCTTTGCTTACTTTTAATATCGTTACGTGCGAGGTGAGTTAAAATGCCGTGTAAGGACGAAAGGAACTATTTATTTTCACAAACCAAGATGACTGCCAAAATTACCAAACTTGTCCGATGAAACCATTAAACTTGCCAAAAGTCGTCAATGATTCCCTTAATGTGTCACTGGTTCACTGTCGCAAATAACTTCACAAAAGCTCCGAAGAGTTCTTATCGCTGGTTATCGCATCACTAACGCACTTGACCGGCTGCACTCTTATTTATACTTGGCACCAAACGCCTCGATGTATTTCGAATCTACCAGAAAATCTAAACAAGATTGTAAAAAGCCATTGAAAGTTCGGGAATGCTATTTCTGTTGAAATGTAAACTATGTTGTGAACATAAGGACCATTTTCCTTTGACACTAATCGGAAAAGGGCGTGGCTACCATCGTTCGAGACTTTCGGCCGGCGCGAACGCTTTTTCCAGATAGTTATCGTAAGGTTGACTGTTGCTGCAACTTATGGATGAAGAAAAAAATGTATTGGAGAGACAGTTTTCTCAAATCTTGCATATGGTCCCTAAGAATTTCATATTCTTGCTTCGAGCAAGAAATTATTAATTCAAAGACTGTAATAATTAAGGACGTATTCACAAATATCAATGGTTTTTCGGTACCATTTATATATCCAGGAAGCACAACTGTAGAGATACCATGGTATAAAATAAAAGGTAATGTATTCATCTCTAAAGATAGCTAATAAAAACTGGGCAGCCCAATACAAAATTTTCACATAAATACATTTTTACCATCGCAAGAATCGCTAAAAATATCGAAAAATGGTGTCTGGATAGGTACATAAATAGCTAAATCCGCTGCATATTTTAACATGAAAATAATAAGAAATTGTAGCTTATACAGTCTTCTATACGTCTAGCTTATTATTTTGTACTCAAATAAATTACTTTTTCATTTCTGAGAAAGAATAGACACTAAAAAACGCACTATATTTTCTCCATACATTTTTCTAAGGGATCGACCTCTTTCGCCGTAGGTTTCGTTCGCCATTCCCCGCTCAGACGCGGTCATGAAAGCACGGGTGTATCGCCTTTTTTTCTAAATAATTAGAATGACAAAGTTCCAAAGTACACCGTGCGGCATCAATGTGTGTGTGGGCACTTTGCTGTAGTGTGCTGTGCTGGGGCAGTTAGCTGAATTCGAGCGCGTCAAAAATGTAAATACGTCCTTAACGTATATACATAACAAAGATATTGTTAGCTATCTAGGGATAATTTGCTTTATCAATATTTCTATATCCGTTTTGAAATGATTTTGAATAAAATAAAAGGCTATTTCTATTGAAAAAAAGAGATATACATCATAGGCGTCCTTGGCTCTTGTAGCCTAGTGTTTAAAATATTTTATTCTTGAATATTTAGAGAGTAAATCAGTGGTAACATTTAATTTAAATGACTGTGAAAAGTAAACATCAATAATTCTACAAAGTATTCATGTAAGTAAGTATAAAAAAGGAATCAATATAGGTACTAACTGTATTTTTACAGTATACATATTTTATGAAAGCTTACATAACTGGCCATAGAAACTTCTCAAAGGAAGGGTGTTGGCGTTGAGGGCATGGAACATTCAGGTAAAAGAGTAATGTTTACCAATAGATGATGACCACGCCCCTTTAAAGAAGTGCAAAAGGAAATTGGTATTTATGGTTACGATTACGACATAAGGTTCATATACCAGGAACTGTTACCAGAACTGCTCATATACCTAATTGATATTATACATACTAGTTTGAAACTTCGAGAACTTTCTAATACCATCCAGACTGTCTTTGCGCGAATATAAAAATGGACATGGACGCTCGAGGGGGAGTGTGCTTCGGTACGCGATACGGAAGCGACAGTTGAGAGTTTTTGCTAAGACATCTGCGACAGTGTTAGCAACACACTGACCGATTTAGCGACGACAGTGGCGGTTTATCGGTTTAATCTAGAAGCCTTGTGATATTTGGAACAAATCTTCGTCTGCGGGAATAAATTGGCTTCTTTACACGGCATTTTCACTCACTCTACATGTAACAATAAGAATATTTTTATTTTTTTTATGTTAAGATCGGCAGACAGGCTGACGGTCCATTTGATTGTAGGTGGCTACCGTCGCCTATAACACAAGCAACGACAAAAGTTGCTGCAAGTGCGCTGCCGACTACAGTAGGATTAAGGATAAGGGATTAGGAGGGGATATGGAAATAGGCTCTGGCATTCCTTACTCACTCACCGAAAAAGAACAGCACAAGTGCTGTTATTTCACAGCGGTCTTCTGTAAGGGAATTATTGAATATTATTGACAGTTGAGAAAAGTAGGTGACTTCCACAATTCTAACTGAAAATATAAAATTAAACTCGTTATTCTTAGTTAGAGGCTCCATAAAATAAGTAATTCCTTTAAATTTTACGGTACTACAATAAGTTACCAAATAATTAATGCACAGCAACGATCAATAGGTAACTAAATTCAAATCATTTGTCAAAAGAAAATGCCTACTATGGCGTTATAAACTATCTTGCTGACAAAAACGTTAGGAAATGAGTTTGTTTTGTTTTTCTTTTTCACACTGTTTTGTGTGTGCATTGTGGAGAATCCTTGTTAGTTTCCTTAGATTTTTTTAACTCGTTATTAATTGTTAGAATTGAAAGCTTTAATTTCTTATTCCTTATCTAGTAATAGGTATTATAAATAGGTCAAACATTTATTTTTTACTAGTTGTCGCCCGCGACTTCGCTTGCGACTTTTATAACTGTATATATATATATATATATATATCTATTGTTTCAGCTCATTTCTTTCAGGCATCATTTAAGCAGGAAAAAAAACAAAGTGGTCGCCAGTACTCTGTACCATTGTATAGCAGTACCAAATCTTTATAGAGCAAGTGGACTTAGTTCGTTTACTCTACTAGCTATATAAGGTCTCTGATCTATGTCAGAGGAACCCTAGCCGGTAGGACAAAAAACAAAAAAAAAACTGTATATTGAAAAGTAGTATATTTATATTTATAGTTTCTTTTATATATTTAGCCATTTATTTATATTTACGTTGTATATTTTATTCATTTCATTACCTATTCAACCTTTTTTTTGTTTATTTGTTCTATTTCTTTATTTTCTTAAACTATTTTTCTTTTTATACACATTTAAATCTCGACATTGTCATTACGTTTTTTTTTATTTTTTCGATTTTCTGTCGGGACGGACATTGGTCTCTCAGAGCTGATGAGCCGGCCTCATATTTTTATTTTTGAACGTTATTCTTTATATTATAATTAATCCTATTGTTTATATATTATAAACAATAAATATAATAAGCCCCGTTTCTTTCCTTCGGGTATGTAATTTTATTAATACGTCATCTTATTTATGTTTTAATATTTTTGTCTTTATTGTGCTAAATTATTGTATTTGTTCATTTAATTTTATAATCGAATTCCTTGATGTCTGGTTTCTCATTTTAAGAATAAGAGTATCAATGTTTTTATTTATCTAGCTTTGCCTGACCAAGTAAATTAATATTATAATTATTGTCTCTGTAAATGGTCAGGCGATTGTTCCTCATGGTTTTGTTTGTGGTTTTTTCTTACTTTACCTGATTGTTCCAGGGAGCAAATTTATGTTTACCAAATTTGCGTTTTGTGAATTACAATATTGCTCTATTTATTGGAAGCAGCTTGCGGTGAAGATCTTCGCAACCATTACATATTACTTCAGAACACTAGCGGAACTTAATAATTGCATATTTGGACTTTTGCGACCGTCCTAATCATAAGTTAAGTGTAATGGTGTTTTCTTTTTGACTTCTGTATTTTCTGTATTAATTCTATATTTTCTTCTGTATTTTTTCTTTTATATTCTTCTGTATTTTTCTATGTTAAATTTTAAAAGTATAATGTTCATAAACTAGGGGTTTTTGCCTTCGCCCTCTAGAGTCTCATTTAATTAATTCTTTATATATATTTCCTTCCTATTTTTTTTGTGTTATTAAATTTTAATTATTATCAAATTTGTGTTTAATTTAGTAGGTAAACACTGGCGCCCAATCTATATTTTCTTTTGTTCAATTGTTAACACTTCCCATGTTTAGCTGGGCTGGGAAGGAGTTACAATATATATAAGATTGTAGCAGTAAATTCTGAACCTATTAAAAGAAATCTAAAGAAAAGTATCGAATAGGTTATAATTATGCTAAGAGGAAAATAATAACAGTAGTAGACGAAGTCATAGTTAATGAGACAGGCAAATGAGATGACGGACACTTGCAGTATCTGTGGCGTTGTTTGTGTTTTAGGCGATGGTAGCCACCTACCATCGAGTGGACCGTCAGACTGGCGGTCTTTTACGTTTACAAGTTTAATTGTAAACGTAAAATATTGTAAAAGTATAAAGAGTCTCTTCTATTCTACAATATTGTATAAATCTATACTAATATTATAAGAGAAAAGATTTGTATGTATGTATGTTTGTAATGAATAAACTCAAAAACTACTGGACCGATTTTAAAAATTCTTTCACCTATAGAAAGCTACAATATCAACGAGTAACATAGTAACGAGTAACATAGTAGTAAAGAAACGCGGACGAAGTTGCGTGTAACAGCTAGTTCTTATATATTTGAGAAATTTTTATCATCTTACCTCTCTAAACAAAACGTCTGGCAATTTAATATTGGTTGTTCCACTATCTAATATGCTTTTTTCCTTGTTTAACTTCAAACAAGTATTTCGATCGATATCATGGGTTACATTCTGTGTATCCTTTTGTGGCAACATGACTTGTACAGATAACACACCAATTTCATACCAACGTTTTCTTAGTATTGGTGTTTGAAACATTTGATTTGAATTTTTATTTGCTGCAATGTTATCTGAAACCAGAAATAAAAGATTTTATATTATGTTTCTCATTATTAGACATCTGTTTATGTGTATATCAGAGAATAAAAGTGACTGGCTGTTTACTTGATGGCTACCTGCCAACCTTGATTGCATAAGGGTTAAGAAAGCTATCCTTAAACATTTCTCTATACTTATAGCCAAATTTGCTGCAGCAACCCCCATCAGCCAAACACAACATATCTCAATATATAAAAATGAATCCCTACCCTTGGTCATGGCATCACGCGTGAACGGGTAGACCGATTTTAATTCGGTTTTCACTAATGGAAAGAGGGATAAACAGGGAATGTTCTTATATATAAAAATTGCATCCCGGGCGAAGCCAGGGGCGGAACGCTAGTAATATATAATTGTATGTATATATTCAAAGCTGTCGCCGCCAAACTGTTGTAAAGTAATATTATTAATAATCTTATTTTGGATTTCGATTACCTAATTTTACCTAAAACAAGTTAATGTGTAATGTTTACCTAAAAGAAGAAAAGTTCCGTAATGTGTTGCATTAATAGAGCTCTGAACACCACATAACTTCAATAGGAAGGACATTGGTTTGTTGAGATTTCGATCCACAGAATCCAACCATGATTCAACCACCACATTTTCTCCCCATGCACCAACTGGCAAATATGCCAAACCTAAGAGACCCTGAAATTAAAAAATAAAGTGTGTGTGTCAGCTCCGACGCAAGACTAGAGCTTACCCCTTAAAACATATAAAATTTCCTCGTTTCAATAGATAACTGGATACCTAATTATTTTATATTATTTAGTTACATTCTGAACACACCGATGTCACGTGTTCCAAGAGAAGTTATGTTAGTTACGTTCACTATACACAGATAGATGTCACTACATTTTATAAGTTCAAATAGTTTAATTTCTCGAAGATAGATGTCGCTGCGCCGACATGTTATAACGCGCTATCGTTCCGCAGATCGCACAAATGTTAATGTGACAGATAACGTAACGTTTTTTAGTTAATGCTTGAATTAATTTTACTCCTCGTAAAATTTCCATACCGGAGGCCTTATTTGATTGATTCTCAAGAATTTATTTGATTGAGAATTGATTCTCAAGAAGTAAACTCCGAAAAGATATTTTTGAATATAGCTGTTACTTGGAAAAAAGATTTATGTAGTTGGAAAATATACAACAAAAAAATGCATAAATTGCAATGTCATTTGTCGTTTCAGGGGTTGTCAACATTTCCCTAGACATTCTAATGATTGGATTTTAACCTTTGAAAACAACAAAATGAAACACATAAAGATTTCTATAGTTAGGAGCTTTGCTCTTGTTTATTTATTTGATGTAATTTTTATTTGAATTGTTAAGGAACATATTTATAAATTAAACAGTTTTGAATAAAAATACGAAGATTAGATGTCACTTTTCTTACAAAAATGAGGCCACTAATCAAAACCAAAATGTATATAAGTGTGTTTCAACTATTTTCATAATAATGACAATAAGGCAGAAGCTCCAAAAAATTTGGACTCTCATTTATTTTCTATTTATAAAACGTTTTTGTATAGAATAAGGTAGACAAACTCGTAGTAATTTTAGATAATGCCTTTTATAGTCCTGAAAGCCAGAGCAGGCCCCTAATCCCTGGCCCAGGCCCTAATTTCAAATCTTAGCTATAGAAAACAACGCTGAGGAAAACAACGCTGAGGAACACAGGAAAAACTGTCCCCTTATCACAGTAAACATAATCTATTTGAATTGATTTGAGAACAGGTGAATGGGTATGTTTTACTTTCTTCCATGCCGAATGACCAATCTGAAATTGTGACAAATAGGGACAACAACTTGAATCGAGTATCGCGTTAACACAATATTATTTATAATTAATTTAAAATTCTGTTATTTAGAAAGTAAAACATTTTATAAATAGAACATAAATGAAGGTGCAAATATTTAGAGCTTAAACTAAAATTTAACAGTTCAAAATATGGGTACCTAAATTTTTAACACGATAATATAATAATACTTGTCTATAAACACATGAGGTTATTATTTTAAGTAGCACTTTTGTTTACATTTTTGAATTTAATTTCCGACTAAACTACTTACTTAAAGTTAACATAGAAATTGTTATAATAGACAGTATAGACAGTAGCTAATGTATGTGTAATGTAATGTAACCAAGAAAAATGTAGTTATACATCAGACTAAACTATTCATTGTTATATCATTTTGTATTCCAAATAAAACTATAATTTATAACCAAATTACACAACATAATTGAAGTTTTATGTAAAAAGAAAAATAAAGTTACCTGCCAATCAGATCCATTTACAAAGAAATTGTTGCTTTCGGTGATTAGGGCAATTTCTGAACGCACTTCAGGTAAAGACAAAGAAGGAAAATGCACTAAGTCGGATACTAACTGCCCAGTCCACCTGCCTTGAGAGTATTTTGCTTGAACCTAAATAACAGCATTAATTAAAATCATATACATATCTCAGAAAAACATCATAATTTATCTCTGCTGAAGGTACAAGTTATACTTGACTATTCAACATTTATGAACTTTAAAAGCTTTATCATAGCGTTATCAATAACACTGTCACAGAATACAGAACAATTCAAAAACCACATTCTGATTGCATGGTGTGCTCTGTATTAAGCTTTAATTAAAAATTATAAACTAACGCCCAACATACTATTGAGACCATTCTAATGAGCCCAAACATGCTATATCTGCTGTAAGTTTCTGACATGTTGGGTATCTTGTAGACTACTTGATGCTGCAGCATCAGGTCAAGATTACCATGTTATGGAAATACCACTGAAGCAGTAGACCAAATTTCAAATCAAATGAAGGTGTTGAAGTTAGTGAGATCCTTTCAGTGAAAGTGAGATCTACTAGGAAATGAGCTAATGATCTTCAAAGGCCTGAACAGATTTTCATAAATTATAGATAAGAACCATCTCAATCACATTAGCTTTCAAACAAAAAAAATACAGATCAAAATTGGTCCATCCGTGGGAGCTACGATGCCACATACAGATACACACACACACACACACACCCTTTTTTGATTTGGCATTAAAAACAAAACATTTGATATTAGTATACAATAGTTTGGAAAGATTATCTTCAACTGGCTGGTTTGTTCTGTCTGTATTCATAAGATACATTACATAGTTACATAGCCCAACTTAAGTTTAACAATAATAATTAATATTTACTCACTTGTTTTCCACTTTTAAATATACTACTTGAGTTCTCTGGATGGAAATATTTAGAGTTCCCTTGAGCATAAGAAGCAACTGCCAAAGTTGTACTCCCAGTATCTACTAATACTTTAAGCTGAAATAGACGAAATATGCAGAATTATATATGAACATCACAAGCCTATTATATGTTCCCACTGCAGGGGCACAGGTCTACCCTCTCAACATGGGCTATATGGTTCACCTTGCTGGCCCAGTGCGGGTTGGTGTTTCTTCTTTGGTATATGCAGTCACAATGTTTCCCATCACTGTTTGAGAGCAGTTAGTAAGCGTACTTAAGTTTTTAGAAAAAACCCCGTTGGTACATGGCATAATCGAGGATTGAACTCGGACCTCTCGACATGATAGATCATGTCTTTCCCTCCACGACACCGACGCTTTCGATACATGATAAACAGAATTATACAATGAACCCTTAATTCACCACCCATTCCACTTATCCCTGCTAGTGGGGTAACTTCGTAAGTAATCTTTATAAATTATTATGTAAAAAAAGAATGTTCTATCGATGGCCATTATGTACAAGTCTAAAAGAGTTTTCTTTGTGATTGTACATCTTACACAGTAGGGATACATGGACGCAGAATTTCCATGCATCCCCCAACTGGTAGAGATAAATAGAAAAAATCTATTTATCCTTACCAATGGGGATACATTGGTAGAAATAGATGAAATGGGCATAATTTGCTATTATAATATGCCTAGTACAGTTGTTATAGTATTTTATTAATTTTATTGTTATAGTAAATAATAACTGTTTAAATGTTTAGTAATAGATACCCAATCAAATCCTGGGATATTTTTAGTACATACATGTCTCATAACATAGTTGCACATAAAATAATAATTACCCTTTGATGGTGATGTCCTATGTCAATTTCAATAGCGTAAGCTTGACCGGAATTTCCAAATAAATTAAATTCATCACATAAAACAAACTTATTCATGAAAATCAGAAAATAATAAGTTTTACATAAAACTTGCAATATTCCCATTTCACTTATACGCACTTGTTATTGAGCAAAAGCTTGCTTTTATTTTATTGTTATTGAATTTTTGTTTTTAAAAAAAAATTAATTATGTTAAATTAAATTAAATCTCATACAATAGGCAATTTGTTGTTGTTGCAAGCATTCGCGGCATTGACATTGACATTAACACCCCATAGTATACAAACCACAGAGCACAAGAAACAAAGTTAAAATTTTGCGGTAATAAATATGTTGTGAGAACGCTCTCTGAGCGAGTCAAGTATTTCGAATTGCAGGGGCTGTAATTCTTATAGGTATTTGTAATAATGCCTCCACTGCGTTTTGTGATCTAAAGATCACAATTAAATAAAAACACACTGTTCAATATTAATGTGCACATTATATTATCTTCTCTGTATAATACATTTTATGAAATAAAATGAAAACTATAAAAACACATCATTTCTGTTCGTCTTTTTATTCTATAACATTTTTTCTCACATTGACATATTCAATGACATATTTAATCTAGCTTTTTAAAAAATCATTCTAATTTCAATTTTTTAAGTCAGCCATGATTCAAGTTCAAAATTCATTTATTTATTTTTATTTTATTTTAATGACAATTTAATTTTATTATAATTTTATTTTATTTTATTTTAATACATCAACAGTAACTCGAGTTACTTACTTAAAAACTCGAGTACAACTTTTGTAACGTAATAAAATACTTAACTCAAGTGACTCAAACTTTACTCGAGTGCTCAAGTAGCATTATTAATCACAATTTAAGCCTGGCTGCATACATTCGTTTTACTATTGATAAAATATTTACTGTAAATGACGTAATATGTTATGAAAAAACAATTTTTTTTTTTTTCATTTTCATAGTTATGAATATATTTTTTTATTACTAAAAAGTTACCAAAATGGATCAAACCAACCTTTCTTCGTCATAGCCATTGTAATCTAAATCCACTATCTGAAAATAAGAAAGTAATATCGACTAATAAAAACAAAACAAATAATTAAAGCCAAAATAACGTCAGAACACCTAAATACGTCTATTTAAATATCAAGAATATGGCATAATTCTAGAAATAGAAAAATGCATTACAGTCCGCCTTTGAGACTAATCTTATGTGTCAGTAATATTCTTTGATATGTTGCTTAATTTCATAATTTTTTTTTGTGTTACAGTGACGCTGCTTAATTGCTAAATAGTTACAACTAAAAAAAATTATAAATTGTTTTGAAAACTATTTTCAGACAACCATTAGTAATAGTAATTTAGTATCTAAATTACTATTACATTAGTAATAGTAATTACATTAGTAATAGTAATTTAGGATACAAGTAAAAACACTCTAAAATGTTTACAAATTTATTGTAAAATTAACGAAAATGGAGAAATTTAATTAAGAAAGTCAAAAAGAACAAAACATGCACAGGTGTCGAGCTTGAGAGACGCGTGCGGAACCTCCTGCCTGCAGCCTCTTGTAGATTTCACTTCTTCGGATTACTTCATTTTCTTAAATTTTATTGGATGTAATTAAAATTACTTATTTGGATGGTGCACACATCTTGTTTATTTCTTGATTAATTCAAAACATCTAAAATAACTTATATATAAAATATTTCACAACCATCTAACCAGATGTATAAAAACATACTCTATGTTTTTCACGTCAAAGGATTGGATAAAATTATACTTTTTCTTTTTTCCTGTTTGAATACAAATCTTTTTAAGTCAGCCAGTATTTCAGCCAGTATTTAAGTTCAAAATTCATTAACACGACCAACCAGCTCGTCCTTCCCGCACTGCCCAATCGGCGGTTCAGCTCTTACAGTATTATTAGGTAAATAATTACAATTTTGAAATGAAGTGTTCGATTTTAGCAAACAGCTCAAAATAGCATAACCAAGTTGCAAAACATCTTTTTGTGGTTTTGGTGCGGTTTTTAATGTCAGTCAGTTCAGACCAGGAGTAATAGTTTTCCTCATGTTTTCCTAATATACACATACTTATCTATGGTAATAGTGTTCTGTGGTTCAGACACTAGTTCAGGCTTCCTTCAGTTTGTTTTGTTTGAATTTTTTGTTAGCAGCTGTCAATTTTGCCGATGGAGGTTGTTTTTTCAACCGTAAATGTACTTTGTTTTCGGTTTTAGAAATAAATAAATCGTCTAAAATGAGCTTTTGGGTAGATAAGTACCGTCCACGAGATTTGATGAAGTTAGATTACCACAAAGATCAATCACTTCATTTGAAGAATCTCGTTCAACAGCCGGATTTTCCTCATCTCCTTGTTTACGGGCCGTCTGGAGCCGGTAAAAAAACTCGAATTATGTGTTTACTGAGAGAACTATACGGTTCAGGCGTTGAACGCTTAAGACAGGAAACACTGAACTTCACAACTCCATCAAACAAGAAAATAGAAATAAGGACAGTAAGCAGTAACTACCACATAGAAGTTAATCCGACTGATGTCGGTATTCATGATCGTATTGTGATTATGGACTTGGTTAAAAATGTTGCTCAAATGCACCAAATAGACGCCACCGGCCAGCGGGAGTTCAAAGTTGTAATTTTAAATGAAGTAGACGACCTCACTAAAGATGCACAACATGCTTTACGGCGTACAATGGAAAAATACGTTGCAACATGTCGTCTAATTCTAATTGCGAACTCTATTTCTCGCGTTATACCTGCTATTAGATCACGTTGTTTGACAATTAGAGTACCAGCACCTACAGAGAATGACATAATTGCAGTGTTAAATTTAGTTTGTAAAAAAGAAGGTTTGACCCTTCCGTCTGAATTGGCTATGCGAATTGCAAAAAGTTCAGGGCGAAATTTACGCCGTGCATTACTTATGTGTGAATCGTGCAAAGCTCAACAGTACCCTTTCACTGTTGACCAGAAGGTACCCGAACCTGATTGGCAGAAATTCATTGCCCAGATAGCGTCAACGGCTATGGCAAATCAGTCACCTCAAACTCTTGGCGAAGTACGCGAGAAATTGCGTGAATTGCTCATACATGGAATTCCAGCTGATATTATCTTTGCTGGTCTGTTGCAAGAAATTGTTGGAAACTGTGACATGTCAATGAAATGTCAAATAGTAAATCAAGCAGCTAAGTATGAATATAGAATGAGACTTGGTAATAAGCCAATATTTCATTTGGAAGCCTTCATTGCTAAATTTATGGCTATCTATAAGAAGTTCTTAGAAGAAACAATGTTCGATGCCTTTTAGAAACAGCTCTTTTGTCTTGTTTTGAGTTGTCCTATTAAGTAATTTACATGTTTCATAACAAACCTAGCCTATAAAATATAAGTTTTTTCATATTCATGTTTTTTATTTAATTTTTTTCAATAAAAAAATTCTGACTCACTGAAACAGCTCCAAACTACATTTATTATTTTTAAAGTTGACATAATTAAACCTTTACACATATATTCGCATGTATATAATTTGTAATCCTAAATAATTTAGACAAGCTGATCCATAGCATTAAAATAATATGTAATGTAATTTTTACATTATAACATATACATTCTAAAAAAATCATTATCATAGTAATTTGCTCATCGATAACTAAAAACATCGATCAAAAGTAAGGGCCATTTCAGATGGACTGCATTTAGACTGCAAGTGAGCTGCAACATTGCAGTTCGGATTTGGTTTTGGTCCATTCAGTAAGCACTTTCTACTGTAATTAGCAGCTGGATTGCAGCCTACGTGGAGTCCAAATGATAAGACCCTTAGCCCATAATTATGTCCTTGATAGTAGAAGTCCCCTTTGTGTTAACACAGGGAATAAATTACTCTTTAGTGAGTTGTCAACCGCCATCTAGTTTATTGATGGAGAATGAAGTTCTGAATACATCCAAAACTATATCATCAAGTTCAAATCTGGAGAAGTACTTTCTAAAAAGTGCAATGCAGTCTTTTAAATCAGATCAGATGTGATGTATTAAATTATGATAAAAAGTTTTATTTTATAATTATCATTCTAGTCCTGTTCTGTACATCTGTGCCAAGTTTTCACACAAATTTACTGTTGAGCTCTTTGCAACACTCATACATAATGTAACATTATCCAAACATTACAATCTGGCATTTGTAAATAGGTAGTTATGCCTTACATTGTTTGCTAAAACTGTTTCATTACTATTTTCAGGAATTACCTTATTTTGTAGAAGTAAAATATAAAAAAAAGTGTGTGTGTGTCAACTCCGATGCACGATCACAGATTATGTTATTATATACAGATAGATGAATAACTCAAATTGAAGCTTTCATTTTTATAAATTGGTGTAGCCTGAGAGTTAGAGTATACCTAGAGAAGTTTCTGTTTCATTATTTTTATTTCTGACTTAGATGGCGCTTTTTTAATATTTCTCTTCCTGGCTGCTAGATGGCGCCAAACTATCCATTTTAAATTTTATTAAAAGTTATTATTAATTACTATAACATTTTTGCTCATTTTGCAATTATTTTGCCAATCAGATAGAATCCTTATGGTATCCGATTAGCAAAATAATTGAAAAATGACTAAAAAAGTTATTAAATTATAAGAAGTGAAAAGGGATTGAAAAAAAAGTAAACAAGTTAATCTTTAGACAATTATTTATTGTTATTGTCTAAAGATTGTCCTAAATACTTATTTCTAATAGAGACAAAGTTAGGTTAGGTTTTAAACAATAATTCAATTAAATAAAAAATAACAACTCTGTAGCTTCAGTTTCATAGCTGAAGTAGCATTTTAATGGCACGTTTGTTCTTTTTAGTTAAAATTCTAGAACTAACGTTCTCGAAGTTACCGGTATATTGGCCAAATGTTTTAAAAAAAGAGTCACTATCTCAAAAAAAAAGCACTGAACAGAGGGTGAGAGTAGTCAACTCAACGAAAGGGTAGGGACAAGAACAAGAATAATCGCTATGTATTCACTGTTTCGCCTTTTTCCCAGATTGCTATTGTCATTTCTGATATACAGAGTGATTTCTTATTTCGTTGAAGTTGTTATAATCAAGAAAGTTCAAAATTAAAGCCAAAGAAGGATTGCAAATTTTAAAAACATTTCCTTAAAGAAACCATTGTTTTGTGAATAACTACACATTTATAAAATCACATTTATAACACCAATAAGTTTTATATTTTGCAGTGGCAGGGTATACTGAACCACCCTTAAAATATAGCACTTGTCCTTCGGGGCGTCCTTACCCTTAGTCAGAGCTCGATTTTTTTTTAAATAGGCAGACATATAATACGCTGTCGATGATGATCATGAATCAATTTTTGCCAAAGATGCTCCCATAAACATTCATTAAGAGGCTCCACGCCATCGATAAGAAAAAATCATTGCTTTGTTCTCCGATTCAGCTCGTTCCAACTATATTTTTGACGAGGCATTTTTTATTTAAGTATTATTGTTTACCAGAAATGAAATAAAATTTAAATGTATTGCTTTGTTACAAAAATCGATTCAACTTAGTTGTTTCAAGAAGTAATGCAGTGTGTATATAATCAAACGATAGTTTCATTTACACTATGAATGACACGAACAGTTTTTCATTTAATTCAATAGTTTCATAAAAACAAAGTTTTTTTTGATATTTTTGAGTAGCGGAGGTCCCTAGCGAGGGCCGGTTGTAGAGAGCCCAGTTGCCCAAGGCCATTCGCGTAGAGGACGTTAACTAAAAACCGTCGTTGTAATTAAAATTTAATTCCTTTTGCTAACGGTTATCATTGACCAGTTTTAGCGACTTTCAAATGATTTTCCGGTTTTCAAACTAAAATTGGCCTTTTTACTGTTGGAAACTCAAAAAGTAATATTTTGCTAATAAACATTATATAAAATTAGCGTAGTTGACTATAGTCACCATCGAAAAGAAGAAAAATATCTTAAATAAATGATAGGGATGTGGGGGGGACAGGTAGGTTTTGTTAATAAGGTATATAGATATTAAAATAACTCATAAAATTGTTTAAAGAAAACAATATATTAATAATATTGATAGTAATGTTTCACTGGTACTCTACTTGCAAACAATCTGAAGTTATCTACGACTGAGCTCATAAGTGCCGTTACAATTTCATTTGATAAATTGTCTATGATGGAGGTCTTCAACTGTAGAGTGTCGTCTATAGTTTGAGCTTCTTTATTATCTGGAACAGAATAAAAATTCAAAGGTCATTGGCAGAATCTAACCCGGTTTATGAAAGTTTGGGTACAGAAACTAAATTATTTTTAAATTGTAAAGGTATATATCCCACCCATCATTTTATATTTACCTACATTTCATTGAAAATCCATGGGATTATATGTTAATGAAGGTTCGATTTTTCTCTACCTAAATCAGTTTTTAAATCGCAAGAAAAAGACAATATGTGCATGTACTTATGAGACACCAAACAAAAGAGGAGGACAAAATCATTTTTTGTCGCGATCATACTGTCATGAGCATATACGACCGGAATGGTTTGTACCTACATCTTGGAATTATATCGCCATCAAGAATTAATTGATAACAAATTATTAATCAGAGATAAAATTCAATCACGACATGTTAGGATTAGAAAATATTATACCTATTGTAGGGTTCATCATCATTCGCTTCTCATTCATTAAAAACCTTTTTGTTTCTTTGTTATAATGTAACCTTTTTTTATTTACTTATAATTACATGTACACTGGCCGGGGGATTTTGAACAGAACAGAATAGCGAAAAAAAGGAGCAGCGAAAAGATTGGGAGAGAAGGGGATTGACAGGTTTTCTCACGGAGAAAAAGGCATTCTTGAGAGAGAATCGAAAAGAAAAGGTGCTAGAAATATATGTACAACAACTGAGACTCAGATTCTTTTCAAAAGGCTAAACGAAGCTAAATCCTATTTTATTAAGTCGACGAGTTAATAAAATAACTTATTTTTACCGAAGATCCTGTCGGACACGGAAGTTCCAACGCTGTGCACAGCCTCATCTATTTAAGCTGTTCTCACTGAACGAAGGGCAATTATTTATATATGTGTGAAATTTTATAAGGACGCGATTTCTAGTGTACATATAGGGACACTAAGTGATATTAAAGTGTGGTGTTTCCTCGACGTCTCTATCTTTCTTTTCAACCGCCACCCCTACAGTGATCTAGAGTTGTTACACTACACTATATATTGGTGAAACCTACAATAAATGGCAGAGTAGGTGTCGAAGGATACTACTGCATCCATGGTCGACGCACCGTTGGAAGCTGTGCACATGTGGCCAGCGTTGTTTATTTTTTATCCTGGGCAAGACATCAGGAGCAAATAGACGCAATTGCGGCTTTTTTGGATGATATTACATTGATGAAGTCGAATAAACCTTAAAAAAATAGTAACTGTTTTATTTTTCTGTTTCTTTCTCACTAATATGCCTTTTAATTACGTGAAAACACGTATTAAAAAAAATAAACATACATTTTTTTATGTTTCCCATGATCTACAGTAATAATCTTATAGTATCGTATATTTATGTAACTTTGCTATATTGAATGTCTGTACTCAAGTTACTGCCGTGTCTTGAGCTTGAGCTTAACTTGAGTAGTAGATAATATTAGCTTCTCCATATTCGTTCAAACTAGTTTCTCACTCAGCACACCATGCCTGTTGAACACGTTCATTCTTCCCAGATTAGAACCACACAGCTTGCTTGGAGGAAACCGCGTAAATTCCTCGGTGTCTAAATTAGCTACCATAATTGTGACCGTTACAATGGACATGTGATAAGATCCTAGTGATGTTAAGTACAGGAGTTCTATTAGATTTCTTACCAAAATTATATTAAGTAGGTAAATAAATTTTTATGACATATTTTTCAGGTTTTATTAAAATTAAGGCTAATTATTAATTCGATTACAGCAACGAACCACAAAAAGAAAATGTAGGGAAACTCGCGTGTTCAAGCACAGCAGTAGGGAGCTACTTAGGTATCTTATTTTTGCTTTCAATGCTTTCAACACTCGATACTTAGTAGGTACCTATAGCACTTTTAATACTGTTCGGAAGTTTTAAAATATATAAATTCCATTGTTTGATTCATTATATTGAACTGATAGGTATGACTTTAAATATTTTGCCAATTATTTATTATTTATAAAAGGTTATATAGCAAAATTTATTTCTTACTAACTGAGCCCGCGACTTCTTACGCGTGGTACTCGGAATAGCGCGTAACTTTTTCGTTTGTAAACCGATTGGAATGAAACAAACACTAAATGTTACGGGAAGCTTGCTACAATATATCAGTGAAAACCAAATTCAAATTGGTAGAGCCGTTTTTACAAACGAACAGACAAACAAACAGACAAAAATTCTAAAAACTATTATTTTTACCTCGGTAACATAAGTACAACGTACCTATACAAAGCGTTTTTTTTCCTTTTTTTTTTTAATATTTATAGACATGTTACGATTTTATTATATGTATACCTATATAGATATAGATAGATGACCCTCACTATCAGTTAGGTACATCAAAAAAATAATAGCAATTTTTTTTACAGAGATTTGACTGAATTCGATTCCTGTTTGGCTATGAGGGTAATTTAAAAAGGTTTGAATGCAGATTTTCTTAATAAAAAAATCGAAGCCTTAATTACTAAATAAAAACAAATTTTTGTATCTCTTATGGTTTCA
Source organism: Bembecia ichneumoniformis (assembly GCA_910589475.2). Taxonomy (NCBI): domain Eukaryota; kingdom Metazoa; phylum Arthropoda; class Insecta; order Lepidoptera; family Sesiidae; genus Bembecia; species Bembecia ichneumoniformis. The sequence goes on from OU342531.1 coordinate 3,860,104, forward strand.
GATTTGTCCTCACTGATCCATTTGGATTAATCAACTTATATGTATAAAGAATTTGCATTGGTTCTTTCAGTAATGAGTTAAACCATTATTATAATGTACTGTGGTAGGAGCTATTCTTTTTCAAGTTATTAAAACACGCAACCCTAAGACAAAATTGGAGATGAAATCAAAATACATTCTCTATACTTCATGCGTTAACGTTTAGTTAATAGATTGAATGCTGTCGTTTAAAAAAATAATTGAAATCCAATAAAGATAAAGAAATAAATAAGCGTCTAACGAAACACCTGAAAGCGATCGCCACGCCGCGTCTGCTGTAGGTAATTAAGCTTAGTGAAATGCGCCATTAGTTACTATCAGCGACAGATCCGAAATGATAAACGTAATTCGGCACGGACTGTTTGCGACAAAGCATTTAGGTAGACAGGAAAATGGTGGATTTGTTGATTCTCTTAGTACATAGTTAGATATCTACATAAATTACCTACTTTATTTCTAAGTGGAACAAACTTTTGGGGTGATTATAACACGATTATATCATTAAAAATCTATCTAGGCCTTAATAATTTTTGTGTAAGGCTGGCTAGTCCACCAAAAGAACTTCAAATTAAAAATAAAATCTTTATTAAAAATGCACACAGAGTTTGAAGTAGGTATGTTTCTTCACATGATGAAGAACTGAAGTTCTTTAAATACGTTCACAGATTACTTTAACGATTTAACTTTTTTTTAATTTTTTTTATGTTAAGGTCGGTAGACAGACAGACGGTCCACTTGATGGTAGGTGGCTACCGTCGCCTATAACAAAGCAAGGCCAAAGCTGCTGCAAGTGCGCTGCCGACTGCAGTAGGATTAAAAAAAATAGGTTTTCCTGCGCGCTTTAATGTGCATCAAAAACAGACACTGTTTAGAAAACTGCAAATGCAGGTAAAAAATTTGCATAAGCGCATTCCTTTATCCCCATTTTGATCCCTAATTTTTTATTCTTTAAAGGGTCGGTAGTGAACCTACTTATATCCTCCTTTTGAGGCATTAAAGACAATGGCGACCTTTACTTATACTTACACCTATAGGCGAAACTGAATTAGATTACCAACTTGCCGCGCCTAAACCTTGTTTAATTACTTACATGGTTGCAAAAAATACGTTGGCGTTCTTGAATTCCTAACAGTTATTCTTTCTTGTCCTATAAGGATGTAATCTTCTCCATCGATGCCTCTCAAGCCGCTCCAAGGATACGTAATGTTACTCTCAACCTCCTCTAAAAACAATTAAATTTAATAAATTTTTCCCTTGTATACTACTAAACGTAGTTTATCTACATAAATGAAACACAACACCAAGTTTTTGTTGTAATATACTTGACGGAACTACTGTATATAATAGCACAGTCTAACCATACTTACGTCAAACAGTCGGGCAACGCTCAATGTGCGAGCCATCAAACTGAGGCGAGGTCGCCGAACGTTGCTTTACGCAAGTACATTCGTTGCCTGACTGTAGGACGTAAGTATGGTTAGACTTAGACTGTGACAATAGTATATATGTACGAGCCGGTCGCTTGCAGGCGTGAGGAACCACTCTACGCGCCTTTCTAGTTCACCTAGAAACGCGCGCCTATTTTGCTTCTTTTGTCATTATCTATTTGCCTTTTTTTTAAATTAAAGAAAAATCGATGACAATGCCCAATTTGGCAAATGTCCAAATGTTCAAATTGCCCAAATGTCCCAATTTGGTAACAACTATGTTAAAAATACGTGTTAAATATTTTAAGGCACTCTGTGTACTTAGTTCATAATAATTAATATGTTATAAAAGTGAGCAAAATTAAATTTAAAAATAAAAAGTATCTTTGTATCATATTTCTGTTTTATGATCAATCAACTGTTTTGTTAACGTTTTGTATTACGTTTGACGTTTGGCGTTTGCAATATGGCCGTAACAGGTGAAAGGATAAGCCGAGATATAAAATAATTTTTTCCCCGTTTTCCTGTAAAATATATATGGGTACTATTTTAAAACCAACAGTGTCACTTTTGACATTATTTAATTGCTACTACTTTTTTTTTAAATATTGTTACGGTTGATAACCTTCTCGGAGGAATGCGGGTTGGCGTTGAGGGCATGGCATGGAACATTCCAGGAACAGATGTAAAATTTACCTATAGATGGTGACGACTCCGATGTTTACTAGTTTGAAACTTCGAAAACTTTCTAAGACTATTCAGACTGTTTTTACGTGAATATAAAAACGGGCATCGACGTTCGAGGGGCAGTGTGTGCTAAGGTACGCGATATGGAAGCAACAGTTGAGACATCTGCGATAGTGAGTTAGCGACACATTGAACGAATTTGACGACATTGGCGAGTTTAACGGTTTAATCGAGATTTTGGTCCGCAGGAATAAATCTACACCTTTCACCCTTACGCGGCATTTTTACTCACCCTCTTAATATCATAAGAATCGAAGATTGCTAGTCTTTTAAGTTATAAGACACGCAGGTTTCCTATAAGGGTAGAAGATGATTATTTATAATCCAAAGGTAATATCAAAAGAAAGGCCCGTCTCGTATTCGTATCTGCGTCTGCATTTTATGCAGTCAAGCGTTCGACCCTCTGCTCTATCAGAGCTATCATCCTTAAGTATTATAGATAATAAATACATATCTATAACAATCTTATTTAGTCAATAATATCTTACGTATATCCATGGTGATGAAGGAAAAGTTGGGTTCTGTTTTTCTCGCATCGCTCATCGTTATCTCTCCAGTAACGTGAAGATCGCTGAGAAACTTTACACTGCTTTTGCCTCCAGTTAAATGGAATCTGTAAATAGAATAATGTTTTCAGATAATAATAGGACGTAGTGATGATAGATTGTTTTAGGCTCAAGTAATATGTTTCTATTTACATGTTGCCTATATTTTAGATTACATTACCTCGGCGTGTAATCTACAATTGCCCATTACCTTTTAAATTACACTTGTAAAATATGAAATTTTACCAAAGATTGAATTTTAAAATTACATATACATTTAATATCTAACACCCTGAGTACGAAAACTGATATCTATAGTAGTCCAGGAAAATATACTAACAAATCAAATTAGGGACTCAAATTTGCATGTGTTATTAAATTTTCTTGGACTATTAGATAGCAAGTTAAAACATATTTATACTTTTTTCTGACAGTTATTGTTGACATCACTGCCTCTCTATGGAGTGGTTAAAAATAACATGGTTCAATTAGAAAGAACTCAGAGATATTATAATTACAAAGAATTTGGAATACCTTTGTATTCTTCCCTACATGTGAACTATAGACATATATAGATGATGTACTTCTAACAGTTCGTAGCTTTTTTGCATTCAATTCAATTAAAATCTGACTGTATCCAACTGGCAATATTCATTTAAATCCTATCACAGACTACTGCCACAGTATATTATTAATATACTATGCTACTGCTTTTAAACTGCTTATAAGTAGATACTTTTGAGTACAGTCAACATGTAAAAATAATAAACATGAACGATAAAACAATAATAGCATAAAATAACCTTGTGATCATAAATATAAGATAAATAATAACATATAGTTATAATGTTTGACAGTTAAAGTTAAGGCTTACTTACTCTACATATAAATCACCATTTACCTAAATGAATTGCCAAAAAATAAAAATATAAAATATGAAAATATTAAATGACATTTGTTTGCATTAAAATTTCTGTTTTGACAGTTTATGATTTTGTCATTATAAACGTGACGATCAACATTAAACAAATAGCAAAAGCTAGCAAGAGTGCCTCAATTTTATTACCTACTAGACCGACTCGCCCCAAGCATCCCTTACAGGCAATTGGAGTTATTATACTATAGTAATTTTGCCCGCAACTTTGTCGGCGCCCTTTTTTCATAGGTGTTTAATTATTTATTCAATCTTCTTCATTTATATTTGCCAGGCGTTGAATTTTAAGTATCATGATTAAACGGTAAATTTCCCGTTTATGCCTCTTTCCATTAGTGAAAACCGAATTAAAATCGGTCTACCCGTTTACACGTGATGCCGTTACCAAGGGAAATAGGGATTCATTTTTATATATAGAAGAGATAACGTAATTGTCCATCTGGAATACTTTGAAATAGATAAATCATTTTTCAAAGCGATGCAGTGGTTTCGAAGATCAATCACCTTCGAAATACTTACAAAAATCTGGTCTTCTCTCTCTGTTTATAAATTACCTACATAGACGTTGCAAAATGATACTACTGATACTGTTTACGATGCCAATCGATCCTATTATCCTCACTATGTCCCATTAGCTTTATCTACCTTATTTCTATTGACAGTCTACGGTAGCCACCGATAGGAAGTATATAGCTTCATCACCCTGTCTGTAGATCTTTAATAATAAAAATAGTTTTATGATAACAGTGTATGTAATGGACAGCAAATGATTAGGGTTAAATTATCTTTTTATAATTCTTAAGTCAAACCTAAAAAATACAAAATTATAGCCGCAGTTAACTTTGCGGGGTAACTTTTGCTCGCACTCCCAATCTGTGTACATAATAATGAGTGGTATTGATTGTACAATCGTATATATACTGCTGTGCTCGAGAAAAATCCTACATGGTTTTAGGACACAGGACAGTTTTTAAACTGTATGCCGTTGTTATCTATATCTATATCTATATCTATATCTATATCTATATCTATATCTATATCTATATCTATATCTATATCTATATCTATATCTATATCTATATCTATATCTATATCTATATCTATATCTATATCTATATCTATATCTATATATAGGTACCTATAACAACTTGTACACGTTGTACTTTTTACCGAGGTTGTTATTGATTGTTTGTCGGTTTGTTTATTTGTCTGTGCGTTTGTGCACGCTAATCTCTGAAACGGCTTAACTAATTTGTATGCAGTTTTCACTGATATATATTCAGTGTTTGTTACATTCCAATCGGTTTACAAACAAAAAAGTTACGCACTATATCTAATACCACGCGTACGAAGTTGCGGGTTCAGTTAAATTATCAATAAAATAAATAATAATAATAATGTATTATTACCTTTTCTAGGAATTTCACCTGACTAGAAACGTAGGTATAGATAATACCTACCTATATGGGAAATTACTAAGCGTGCTACAGCCAAAGTATCATCAGGTTCAGCCCCAGCGAAGCTCTAACGGAGAACGGCATCACAGTATAAAGCTCAAGCAACATATCTAAACTTGCACAAAAAGGACACCACGACTCATACAAGCATACAGATTACAGTATTAGAAAATGTGAAAATAATGCATAGTTCCTAATAATTTAGAAAATTGCGATTCTTACTTTCTTTCTGCTAATTTTGTCCATCTTGCGCCAGTCACATTGAGATTTCTTAGTAAAATTGATATCTGTTGCTCCGGCAACGACATTGTCACGCTGTTTATTAAAGCTGGATCAATGGGCTTCATGCCCAAGTGTTTGGAGTCCATAAGGAAGAAGAACGTCCTGAAACCGCGACGAAGGCAGTCAATGTTGTCCGCTCTGCATGACGGGAAGGGCAATGGTGTACTAGCTAAAGGCAAAAAATAAATTTTATTAATGTATGCTAGATGACCAGGTGAAATTTGTAAATTGACGACCCCGTTGGATGAGTGGTTAGGACCCTTGTCTTTTAACGCTCTATCTCACGGGAGCCGGGTTTGATTCCCGGTGGGTTCAACTTTGGAAATGAACTTTGAAAGGTTGGCTCTGGTTTGGATTTTATTTATTTATTGAATAGCAAAACTAACAGCATACAAAAAATTACAAATACATTTAAAAAAAAAAAAATTTTTACAAAGCCTGGGTCTGAAAAAATTACTATTACTAGGGGATAAAAACTCACTGATGCCTGAGTCCACTTCCCTATCACTTCTTAATCGACAACGCACTTACAGTAGGTACTTGTGTGGCAACCGCCTACCATCAAGTGGACTGTCAGCCTGTCTGAGGACCTTTGCATAAAAATATCCACTACTACTCTATTTACTCGCATTAAATGTCTACAGTTATACAGTTAAAACGTATTTTTTAAGTAGATGTCGCATGTGCATTGAAGCCTGTTGGTGGACATTTGGAACATTTGTCATGAAAAAATAAATCGTTGTTATTATTCTGTTGTTTTACACATATTATTTTGAAACATTTAGAACAGTTAATTTTTTTGTATCAACTTATAATTAAACTGGTGAACTGCATTGCTAGCTTTGTCTTTGTCTTTGAATTGATAGAATAAGTCAAAACTACAATGGTAACGAGTTACATGAAACAACTTTCTTGGAATTTGAAAACAAAAGTCACGTGGCATTAAAGTGATATTTTCACTTTCCTAATTTTTAATGTAGATTTTGGTCAGAAGTCTTACAGATATTCAAATGAAATTTGTGTGACGTATTGACAGAACATTAAAGAAGTTTTTAAGATAGTTTTTAATTTTTTTTTTCAGTAATTTTTTTGAGTTATAACCTTAGAAAGTTAAGTTTTTATACTCGCTTTTAGAAAATTATTGTGAACAATATTTTTTTATTCAAAATTTTATTATATTTTTTATTCAATTTTTTTTATTCATACAATAAAAGAAATTGTTCACGAATTCGGAGTTACATAAAAGCTGAATAACTCGAAATCTAATAATAATCGCTGAACATACATGGGGGTCCATTGGATAGGTATTGGGCCCCTCTACCACCACACCCCATTTGATCCGTCGATGCTGGGTCACCTATATAGTCATAATGGTGAGTTCTAATATGTCAATGACCAATAATCATTATACATATTATTGAGTTTCATAATTTTTATTAACAGCTCAATTTGACCGTCCTTGGCCTTTGAAGTATTTTACAGACTCATAATAAAGTCTACCTATGGTAAGTAGGTGTTAAAAATAATGAGGTAACAAAAAATCATATACAATAATTTTATCCAAGTCTGTAATTACCTATACTTAAATCTCCAATGCCAATTTTTAAGCAGTAGATAGGACACAATTTTATTATACTCAGCTACATTTAAAATCTATACGGAAACGAAATGGCTGTTATTAGCAAAGCGCGAAATCATTATCTTTACTTTGATCAATTTCCGATACTGGCAAATGTGTAATGAGCTCTAATAAAAAATTAATTGCCTCACGACGGCTCTCCATTATTACTGACACACCAAAAAAGTTTTATTGATTTATTTTTATTAGATATCTACTATAGCTACGGTCCTGGCTATAGTTTTTAAACCAGCGTATTTAAAGTAATCCAAAAAAGAGAAAATTATACTTCGCGATTACAAAACATGGGAATTACAGAATCTTTTTTTAAATGTTAAGGTCGACAGACAAGCTGATGACGGTCCACTTGATGGTAGGGGCTACCGTCGCCTACAACACAAACGACGCCACAGGTGCTGCGAGTGCCTGTAGACAGTAGTTGGATTAAGGATAAGGAATAGGGTAATGGGCTCTGGCATCTCTTACTCACCGACACACGACAGTACACAAATGCTGTTATTTCACGGGGTTAAGGGGTCGGTTACTGCCGCCAGACGGGCTGCCCAAATAACTGCGAAACGCGGTATTCCCTGTCACTACTTTCCAAAATCCAAACCAGAGCCAACTTTGAAAAGTTCATTTCCATAGTTGACCCCGCCGGGAATCGAACCCGGGACCTCCGAGACAGAGCGTTACAAGCACCCTAACCTAACCACTCATCCAACGGGCTCGTCATACATATCTTACAAATATCTTAATCTTATATCTGAATAAATTTAATTGTAATAAACCTTCTAATATTTTTTATTCTAAATTCTAATCGGGAAGATATCATCCTAAATTCAAAGATGAACTACACCTACAGGTTTACCTCGAGATAGTTATGAGAGATCCTACTGGAAAAAAATTACGAGTGTGGCCTATGTCCAGCAGTTGACGTCCTGAAGTTGATATGATGATGAGGAAAATTCTATTGAAAATTGTATCAAATTACGTAGTTTAGTTGAATTAGGCGGCGCGATTCGAACAGATGCTACGTTTTATATTTAAAAAAAAAAAAAACAGTATGTAAATATGAGTATCTTAACTGATACTACAATTATATTCTATTGTTTTCATACAAAAATTACTGCAAAAAAAATTGATGAAACTTAACAGCAATATTGTATCAGAATAACATTAATGTGTTATAATTTATGAAGATATGGGGCCAAAAGCCAGTACTATGTAAATATGCGTAATTTTGTGTGGGTATTGGATACCCAAAAATTACTAAACCTATTTAGATGAAACTTTATTTTAATGTAGTTTACAACAAATAGAGTAGCCTATATATATGTATAGAGTTTCGCGGACACAGTAGGTAGAGGGTAAAAGCTTATATATATATTAATAATTTCGTCAAGGGGTAGGTACGGTAGACTCGACTGAAACCTTATCTGAATAATAAAACATAAAAAAATAAAGATTTCGAGTCGACAACATATATCCGCAAAATTCGGATTGTCAAGTATTTTGTTAAATTCTAATGGGCTGACAGACAAATCGCAGTCGCCATATTGGCCACTCTAGCGAAACGTCACTGACACCTGTGACTCTGTGACTCTGTGACATCTTGAGTGGTTAATAAACGTTCCGTTTCATTCATACTAGCGCACATATCATTCAATACGTCGTCGCACCATTCATTTTAAAAACAAAGTGTCCATTACAAAGAACTGTGACTCATGTGACTGTGTAAAACGAAACGTCTTGCCGCAAACATTCAGCGAAATCTATGCCGCTTTGCCCTTAATATTCCTTGAGAACCGCCCAAGCAGCAAAAAGTGGTTTTATAATTATCCTGGAACCACCATTTTATCAGGACTATAACGGGATAGTAAGCTCTTATAACAACGGAAAAGGGCCCAAATTATAGGCATACTCTTTCTTCTAAGACACCCATAGTAGACTCGGTGACTACCACTTGGACCAATAGTATCCTTATAGTTGGACTACAAAGAATTAACTGCTCCCCGCGAAGCCAACTATAATCGCCTAACAGAACCATACACGACTCTAACGTACTCCGTGTTTCTGTTACAAGCTTTTTCAAAAACAGCTGTGAATTTGTTAATGGCGTTGCTGCTGATATTTATAAAAAATATAAAATATTTGATAAAAACTTAAGTCATCTTAATTAATTTTCTTTAAAAATGTATTATCTACAGTGTTACATAGGTATAATAATAAGATGCGTTCGCATGGCAAACCTATATTTTTGGTGAAGTATATTATGTTTTAAAACAAAATTTTTACTCGCCTCTTGAAATTAGCGTATTTAATAAGTTGCATTTGAAAATAATATTGGTATTAATAAGGCATACAATGAAAAGTCGCCATTTTTTATAGCTAGCTTTCCCAAGTTCATTACAGAACCGTTACGGAAGTACTTGATTCCAAAATGGTTTGCATCGGAACCACAGCATCGCCATATTGTTAGGAATTAGGGTTCCACAATTATTCTAATAACTTGACTACCATTCACGCTGTCGAATTTTTAAGGAAGTAGATACCAATTAACAGTGTCTTACATACTATTTAGGTATAAGTGAAAAGCGAGAAACATCAATATTAACATTTTGTGTAAAGATTATAACAGCGTTCGACAAACCCACAATAAAACCAAGTACACTTACTCTTGGAATAAGCCGTTATAGAACTAATTGACTTATTAGTGATCCACATTGTAAACTTATAAAACCTTATAAATTCAAGTAATAAGTGCAAATGGTTTCTAGTTCGTTTGGTTTTATTTGATACTCTTATAAGCATACTTTACTTATAATGGATTTATAGTGATTCTTGTAGGAAATTTTAAGTATAGCTTACCAGAGCACGTATTCCCAAGCGTGTTTACACCTGTGCAATACTTTTATAGGACATCTCAGCTTATAGTGTGCTGTTAATTTAATTCTATAGACGATAATAAGTTAACATATAAGAACAGATATACTACAAGGCCAATCAGTCTCCGTGCATGCTACTATAAGCGTGGTAGCAAATTCTAGAACCACTAAGAGACCATTATTAGTGCTGCAGGACTATAAAGCGTGCACTATAGGATAATTTTGTTGCTTGGGCGATAACTACAGAAATATCTACCTACATTTCGTACCTACATGTGTACATATTATGAGTCACATTACACCCGAGCGGAGCCGGGTTTACATCTAGTCTATATTAATTATATAAAACAAAGTTATGACAGTTACAACATAATTTATAACTCAGGAACGATGGAACCGACTTTTTTGATACCTAGTTGATTTGTTGAATTTGTCTCTGCCTCTAACAGCAGAATAACTATTAAAACATCGAAAAAATATTCACGAAAAATACATTTTGTTTAGAATTTTTTTTTTTGTATTTTGTACTTTCTCATACATTTTGTATATAACGGGTTTTTATTCTGTAGAGCTAGTCTATATTTATATCTATACTTATAATAAAATCTTAAGCGACCGTGTCTGTACATATGCTACCGAGGTAAAAAATATAGTTTTTAGAATTTTTGTCTGTTTGTGTTAAAATCTGCTTAACCGATTTTCATGTGGTTTCCACTAATATAGGTATTGAAGCAAGCTTCCGGTAATATTTAGTGTATGTATTTCATTCCAATTTGTTTACAAACAAAAAAGTTACGCGTTATTCCGAATTCCACGCGTACGAAGTCGCAGGCACAGCTAGTCTATAATAAAATCGTTGTTTGCCTATTATGCCTTTGTGCACGCTAATCTCAGAAACGGCCTAACCGATTGGAATGCGGTTTTCACTAATGTATTATAGCAAGCTTCCGGTAACATTTATTATTTATTTTATAACAATCGGTTTACAAACAAAAAAGTTACGCGCTATACTAATATCACGCGTACGAAGTTGCGGGCTCAGCTAGTATTTAAACATATAAATTTGAAGACGGAACGATGACATAAAATAGAACAACATCCTGGCGACTGTTGTACCTTTACTGCAATTAATTATTTCGATCAAAATGTCTCTTTTTATGTAAAGTTCACTTAAATGTAGGTGACCACCTACATTTGTTGCCTACTGGTTGCAACGCTACTAGTGCTGCAAGTGAGCTGCCAACCTTAGTAGGATTAAGGATAAGGGGTTAGAAAGAGGGATAGGGATAATGGACTGTGGATAATTTGACGGTAGGTGGCTACCGTACACAAGCAATGCCATAGCTGCTTTAAGGCGCAAAAATGATGAACAGCGTATACGATGTCATTTTAACGTGTTCTTGTATAAGGAATGGACACTGTCGCCTGACACGCTCCCCAATTAAAGCTCCTTATGAATCGCAGTGCCACTACTTTAAATATTTAATTAGCTGAGGGATTGTGCTTTTAAAAGGACTAGTATACGGTGTCCCGTTTTATATTAGTTTTATTTACATAATTAGATTAAGTTACACTGATACATGAATGATGTATTCTAAGGGTTGTTTTCATTTTATTTATTTTTGCTTCTAGTAATGATGGCGAAGACGCTGAAAGTTATATTGGCAGATTTAATTTAAAAAAAATGATATGAAATACATTTTTTGTGAGTTCTTCTAATAAAGAAAAATAAAGAAATAAGAAATAAAGAAGCCTCATAGCTAAATAAAAATTTAAATGTGTCTAATAATTTTGCTTAAGTTATTAGTATTTTTCAATTTTAAATTTAGTCAAAGTAACTAAACTTAATAAATATGTTTTTTTAAATAAAAATGTGGTAAAACTAATTTGTTTATTTATAAAAAATAAATAATTAAATAAATTAAGACTATAGTTGAACGGTACCACTTACTTTGCTCATATTGTTTGAAACGAACGAATTGTCCAATACACAATTTACCACCTCCAACATTTAACACGAAAAACGCACCAAGCACGTACCGTATGTAACTCAATAGCATCTTGCGTGAACTGATAAGTAAGAAAGAGGACCGGTTGTTTGCCTCGACATTTATAGTGAATATGTTTTTTTTTTAAAACAACAGAACCAGAGTCAGTTAATTATTGCTGACCATTGTTGATGACAGTTTTTATAATAAATAAAGATTAATTTTTTTGCGGTTCTGGGATTTTTTTAGAAATATACCAACTCATAATTTATACGCAAGATAAGAGGAAGGATAAAAAACACTTTTTAACTAAAGCAAAGTTACTATGCGAAAGGCTGTTTGGCAACTGCTTGTTTTATTTCATTCTAGAGCCGATGCTCGCTAAAAGAGAATGGATTGTACGACACAATGTATTCCAGATTCGGTTGCAGGCTTCGTCGGAGTTCATCCTAAATTCAAGGATGAACCACACCCACAGGTTTACCTCGAGATGGTTAAATTAATGTCGCTTGTCTTCATTCAAGTGACTTATCGATTCTGTTTATAGTATACACCTATGAAAGTTTATGTAAATTAAGCTCCACTTCCTTTATTTTAGCTTTTTGAGGGAGTTTTATCCAATGAAGCACATTTCCTTATTTTATTAAAATTTTATTGTCGTATATTTTTTATAGTTAATCTATATTTTTACTAATACTTTAAGAAGGTAAAATTCTGTATTTGTATATTTCTCTAGAATTTATCGAGAGGTTTTTATTTCGTTGGGTTTTTAGGTCATCAAGACGTCAGACAGGCTCACGATCCACTTGACTGTAAGTGGCTACCACAACACCACAAGCAACTCGACAGGTGGTGCAAGTGCGCTACCGAACATATAGATCCGATTAGGGATAAGGGATTAGGAAGGGATAGGGAAATGTGCTCTGGCATCCCTGGCATCCCTTACTGCTGTTATTTCACGGTGGTCTTCTGGGTCCCCCCATGAGACAGAGCGGCTTAACCACTTGACCAAGGAACAAATAATTCTTTCACATATAGGAAACTACATTATCACCTTCTAATAAAAGCTTATATTTTGTGATTAGTTTGTTCCCCGTAGGTTTGATACATTATAATAATATAAGTAAGCCTTTTTATTCATACAATTTGCACCTTTTAACATTTTACAATGAAACATTGTTATTTGACGGCTCTGGTGAGCCAAACAGCGACAACTTGGTCTGTTTGCCCATCTTTGGCAAAGGCTTCCTCCATATCTTTCCATTCCGCTCTGTTTAGAGCTCTTCTGGTACTAGTTTTACCCGCTATTGCCTTATTTCGTCTTCCCACCGTTGGTACCGTCTACCTTGTTTTTTTTATTCCTTGGGTACCAAAATACTGTATTCCTGTACCTCTTATCATGCCTCTTATCACTTCTCCATACTTCTTATTATGTGGCCTGTCCATTTCCATTCCAATTTTTTAATTCTCATCGTTACGCCTTATATTTTCGTGAGTTTTCTCATAGTTTTGTTGCTTATTCTGTCATATTTCCTTATATTCAAGTCTGGCAAGTTTCCAGTTTCATGTTTTGGGCTTTAGTGAGTGCCCATGTTTGACAGCCATACGTTTAAACTGGTAGAATGCAGGTGTTGTACAGTTTTGATTAGACGAAAATCTTAATTTCTTTGTTCTTCATTACTTGCTTAAGAGATTTAATACATGAATCTGAGTCAAATACATATATATGTTTATTATCTTCAAAGAAAAGAGTAAATTCTTTAAATGTTTGGGTTGTAAGAACACTAGCATTATTCAAAGATAATATATGTGAAGTGCTACTTTACAGTTAGGAAATCACTCACAGTGAGGAGAGGTCAGCAGGCTCTCTTATTTGCTTTCAAGTAGGCAGTGGTTAGGCAATTAGACTTGTATACTTTGGCATCATAATGAGGGTTTTCGATACTTTTTCTGCCACCAGGCGGCGCTTCGTAGGCGTCATCAGGTCTAAATAGCTGTCAGATAGCACAGAGTCGTAGGTACTAAACATAAATTATTGAAATTCTATTGTGTTACGGCCTTGCTAATAATTTATTAATTATTAAACCAAAAAATACATAGAAAATTGCAATTCGCGTATTTATTTTGACAGTTCATTGGACCTGACACTACAGTGCTGCCACCTCACGTAGACCGTTTCAGAAAACCCTCATTGTACTGTCAAAAACTAGCAACTTTATCCTGCCCGGAGAAAGGGTACGGGTGCAGCGCACTGTTGCTGCTTGTGTTCATAGACGTGCCATCAAGTGTATAACTACATCAAGGTATAACTGCTACCATCAAGTATATATACGTATAGTGTATAACTGTTTATATAACTTCTAAGTAAAAATATAACTTCTAAAAAGCAAAAACATAAATATAAAAACGCAGCATGGCTGCCACTACTTTTCAGATTCAGACCAGAACCAAATTTGAAGAGTTCATTTTTCAAAGTTGACCCTGCCGGGAATCGAACCTGGGAACCCTAGCAAGCACCCAAACCACTCATCCAACGGGCTCGTCAATGGTCATAAATAACCATTGATAATTTAGTATTATCATTAGATATTTATGGCACAGAGAAGTCGCTCGTAACTGTCGGCATGATGAGAAATTATTCTACGATAAAGAATTCGTAATGAAGAAATTTTTAGAAGAAATAAATTTATTGAAATTACTCATAGAATTAGCAGTGGGTAGGTCAAGTAGCTTGTAGAACCGACATGTTTGGGTAGAAAGGTCCTCTAGTACATATCAACAACTTGACGGTTCCCTACTTGATGGTCCCAAAGTAGTGATAGTCGGGGAAAACCGTGGTGTTACTACGGCTTTAATTCAGAATATGAAAATTGAACAACTAGCAGCTCAGCCAAGGACATGATTTGCAGACTGAACCTCGAATTTCAATCTTAAGCTTACGTGAGGCTTACAAATAACGTAAGAAGTAAGAAACCTGCGGCTCGGAGAAAATTAATAATCCTTGAAGAAAATATGAACTATATTTTCTTACCTTTAAGTTTGCATCCAGCTATGTAGTAGCAGACTAATTAAACTCAATTAATTTTCTGCGTGTTACCAGTGTTGAAAATCCTTTTTTAATGTCGTGCTATTAAATAGGTAGGACTGTTCAAGTTGCTTGGAATATTTTATTGTAAAACAATTCTAACAATATAATTAATGTAGTAATAATTTATTAATATTAATTTTAATGACCATTTTTAAAGGGTAAAGTTTATTATTTTTGAAAAAAAAAGAGGAAATAACACAGGAATAATTGTAAATTTAGTACACTGCGAAATTATCCCCACTATACCTTCTAAGTCAGAGAGTGTTTCTCCTCCAGGTGGTTCGCTATAGCGACAGTTACTTAAGCTAAGTTAGCGTGTACATAAGTTAGTTATTAAAATTTTGTTTGTAAGGGCTGGTTATTTCATGCTCGCCCGACTATGTAAAGTCCTTTAATCTCCTCGGATCAAAAGCCAATAGCGACCTAATAAAAGAAAATAACAAATTAAAAAAATGTGAAATTTGTCATAATATTCATTTTACAAAAATAATAATTTATTTACTTCCTTATTTAATTATTTCGAAAAATAAAAAATGTGTTAATTGTTTTCAAATTACAATGAACTTCCACGCAATATATTAATTTAAATGCATATTTCGTACGCCATTGTACAATTTTTTTTCTTGAAATATCTTCATGCAAACAAAAGACGCATATTTACTTATGAGACAACGGCTTCACTGTTCCCATGATTCTTGTGTTATGATAAGATATTTTGCGAAAAGTCGATGAACTTTTATTGTATTACCTTACCTTTGCCAACCGTCTTTCGGAATTGTGTATACCTACATGAGTCATCAGACAGCGGGAGTGCAGAGTAATACCTATTCATTAGTATTCGAGATATCCAATTATTTGTTTACCTTTAAATGTTTGTATAGACAAATAGGTACAATGTTATCTAGTACTAGTATATATTCTGTGACAATGTCAAAGCTATTGTTTTTATTTGCACTCACTATTATAGGATGGTATCCTAATAATATTATAATTGCGAAAGTTTGTATGTTCGGATGTTTGTTGCACAGTCACGCAAAAACGGCTGAACGGATTTGGATTAAATTTAGCATACAGATAGTTTATTACCTGGATTAACATATAGGATACTTCTTATCCTGGAAAAATGTTAGGTTTCTGCGGGATTTTCAAAGACGAACTATAGCGCGTACGAAGTCGCGGGCAGAGTGGGAATATAAATAATTCTGTGTCTATTTCAAATAGCATAAACATATCTCGTAAATCAATAATAATAAAACATATCTTTTTGATCAATATTTTCATAGCAGTTTTTCATTTTTCATCATAGTATATCTTTTTTTTATCAAAGAAAATGAAACCTTTCAAGTTTAACATTTCCATCAAGGATAGTAAAAAAAGAAACATATTTTATATAAAAATCAGAATTAAAAAACTTCTAATAAAAAAAAATCACATACTTGAATTTACTGGCCTTGTAATTAAAATTCTTCTATTGACAGTTGACAAATTTTCAGAAAGTGTTTTAAATTAATCTTCATGGATATTTATTCCCATAAAAAATACTATTTTATTTATTTATAGCCTTTTAGGTACTCAAAATCATGTTTTAATATTGTTTGTTTGAAAATGCCGCCAAAACGCCACGATAGTTCATCTGAGAGCGCGTAACGTCATTAATATCATTTGTGTTTCAGTATAGATTAAAAATATTGTAAATAATAAAATTTCATTTCTTCATTTAAAAATATTTAAATGAATTATATTAAATTATTATTCGATAAATAATCGTAAAAAATTCTATATTTTCTTTCTAAGTACATTTTAGATTTTAATCTGATTACTGTCCGATCCCCTATTGCACGTGTATCGCAAATAACTCGATTGCTAGATCGCATATCTATCATTATATTACATGTGGCAATTTTTCTCATTGTCAGAGTTAGAAAATTCCTTCAATTTGTCCTTTGTCGTACAAAAAATTATTCTATTCATTTCGCCGAAAGATAGAATGCTATCCAAAGTTTCGAGGTCTGTAAAATAGGTAATTAATCATCAGAAAATCACACAAATAGTTGGTCTCGAATTAACAATCAAGTTTGAGTATCTAAATGGAATCACATTATGTGTAATATGAAATTCACAAAGGACTGACGGCGAAACCTAGTACTTACCTACATACATCCGGGCCAATTGTGATAATATTCGTATCCATTGAACTTATCCATTTGACTTAACCACGAAACGAACCACTTCGCTGGGTTGGAGAACTAATTTAACACGAATAACGGGCTAATTCAATTATTAACTTCTATATTCATATATCTACTAGCGTTCCGCCCCCGGCTTCGCCCGGCATGCAATTTTTATATATAAGAACATTCCCCGTTTATCCCTCTTTCCATTACTGAAAACCGAATTAAAATCGGTCTACCCGTTCAAGCGTGATGCCATAACCAAGGGAAATGGGATTCATTTTTATATATATAGACTAGCGACCCGCCCCCGGCTTCGCCCGGCGTGCAATTTTTATATATAAGAATATTCCTCGTTTATCCCTCTTTCAATTAGAGAAAACCGCTTTAAAATCGGTCTACCCGTTCACGCGTGATGCCGTGACCAAGGCAAATGGGGATTCATTTTTATATATAGAGATATATAGACTAGCGACCCGCCTCCGGCTTCGCTCGTCGTGCAATTTTTATATATAAGAACATTCCCCGTTTATCCCTCTTTCCATTAGTACAAACCGCATTAAAATCGGTCTACCCGTTCACGCGTGATGCCGTGACCAAGGGAAATGGGGATTCATTTTTATATATAGAGAGATTAACTCTCAATCAGTTAACTTTACAATTTATTGTTTAGCGAGTGCCGGAATTCCGGAAACAGTTAAAAAAACAAAAGACAAGCCTTATCAACAAAAAGAATTGTTTGCGCATTTAAAAGGCTTAAATTTAATAAAAAAATGTATGCAGTCAAATTATAAACGCATATTTTACATGTTATGTGAATTCTGCTAAATTTTTAATATAAGTACTTATAAAACACTTGTTTACACCTAAAAGAATTTGAATAATTAGCTCTAGGTAACGTCGAATTTTAATTGATCTATTTACATCTATACATATAATAAAATGTACGTGTCTGTACATTCAATATGTAAAAAAAAATGTACACGTTGTACTTATGTACCTACCGAGGTCAAAAAAAGTTTTTAGAATTTTTGTCTGTTTGTCTGTTTGTCTGCTTGACTGTGCGTTTGTGCACGCAAATCTCAGAAACGGCTTAACCGATTTGAATGCCGTTTTCACTAATGTATTGTATCAAGCTTCCCCTAAAATTTAGTGTTTATTCCATCTCAATCGGTTTACAAATAAAAAAGTTACCATACGCGCTAAACCGACGTTGCGGGTTCAGCTAGTAAGTATAATAATATAACTACTCATGAGATATAGGAGTGTTTATTACATTCTATGTTTAACTTTTGATAATTTGAAATAATTATTATTTGAAATGTAATAAGGAAGGAAATTTTTTAAATTCAATCATATTTTTAATTCACGTGTTTGGTTTTTTATCCTACTTATTTTGAATTGTCTTTTTTTTTAAATTTAATTTTCCGATGCATGAAATAATTAATTATCTATACCTTATTTATTTATTTATTTTATTTATTTATAATTTTAACAATTTAAAAAAAGAAATTAAATATACATTAAATACACTAAAAACCACCTAGTCTTGTGCTATCATGTTATGGTTTAAAACTATTATTAAAATACTTAATATCTAACTATATATATACAAAAAACTACTATGTTGATATGTTTAAATATAATTTAAAAAATATTGCCTAGCTATCTCTATCTATCTCTAAACCCCTAAATATTATGAAATAAAGTCACAGTCCGCCTTTTCATTTTGATGCGGTTTTGACAAATGCAAAGACCGATAAAAGAGAAAATACTGGTGCGAAACGCTAGCTAAGTTAGCTAGTTAAGTTAAGTTATCTAAGTGTTTAATTAAATTGCATTAGTTCATACGCAATTTCATAGTGTTTCAAACAATAATTACGGTTATTTTTTATTCTGTAGAAGGTGCGTAGGAATAAGCCACGAAATGTCATCGCAATATCTCGTGATTCACCAGTATGTGTCTGTCCTAATATATTAAAAGTTGTTATAAATAACCCAAGGCAAACAATAGAGATCGTTTCTGTCGATGATGACACGGACTTGTCCGTTAATTTGTGGAATGTCCTCTCAAAATGTCCAAGGCCTAGAAAGGAATAGATTGCAAAATCAAATTTAATAGTGTCTACACACGAGCTGTTGCAAACCGCGTCAATCAAATTAAACAGGTTAGCGTTTTATAACGTTCAAATTTGAGAAACTGAAAGTCATTCTGCAGTGACAGGTTAAACTGAGTTCCGTATTCGAAAATTGGGCCGTCCGCGTTTATTTGGCGGCATTAACTACTCCCTTCCACCGTGTATAATAACAGCACGTGTGCTTTTCGGTCTCGGTAATTTGTAAGAAAAAAACACATTCAAAGACGGACGTAAAAGACAAGTTTCCAATAAGTACAATTTTAAAGCCAATGACTTGCCTCAAATGGGTACTTACCCAACTCAGCATGTGCTGTGTGTGTGTGCTACAAGCTACACAGCGCTGATCTTCCGTTGGGGTCCTCTATTTTGGCTTCACGGAAGTCCTCTCAACTCCACAATAAATTGATAACATACACTACCATAATAATAATAATAAAATACGATAATTGAATAAGGGATGCCAGCGTCCGACTGTTATCCTATCAAACTAAATTAACTAGCAACCCGCCCCTGACTTTGCACAGAAGTATTTTTTTCTGCAAATTATATACACAAACCTTCCTTTTTCCTAGATCTTTCAATTAGTGAAAATCTTATCAAAATCCGTAGGGCTGTTTAAAAGAAAATGGAGAAACAGAGGGGGTCCGAGAGCTACTTTTAATATAATTTTATTATAAAATATAACGATCGACCCGCCCCTGCTTGTCTCGGATTTTTTTCTGCAATATATCTTCGTTAATCGCTCTTTCCATCAGTGAAAACTGCATGAAAATACATACACACATACAGTAAGACAGACAGACGCAGCGAGGGAAATGGTTTCATAATATATAAGGATATGTATGTATGTAGATATATATTTTACATTATGAATTAAATAGGTTTAATTCGAATTTCTAATGTTGCAACTGCATTGTGTGCTTGACATAGGTAGTCTTTTTATTAGATTTTGTTTATTGACTTTTTCGGTGTCACTCAAAATGCAAAAGGTGTTTAATTGATTTTTTTAGGTCAAGGTCGTTAGACAGGCTAACTGTCCATTTGATGGAAGGTTTCCACCGTGGCTTGTAACACAAGCAAACAGGTGCTGGGTGCTGCAATTATGCTGCCGTCCATAGCAGGGAGGAAGTGGGCTTTGGCTTTGGCATCCCTTACTCACTCAACGAATTACAACAGCACACATGCTGTTATTTCACGATGTGTTACTGCAGCCAGACAGGCTGTCCAAATGATTGCCAAACACAGTGTTCCCTGCCTGGATTTTTATTACTGCACAAACTCTTCAAAGAGTTGGTGTCAATGACCACGGCGCGACTAAATTGAGAAATGTTTTAGCACCTTTTCGTATCTTGTATGTTGTAAACTTGTCTTCTTTTAAATTTTGTATTGTAATCTTGTAAAACATTTTACTTACTACTTACATTCGCTTAATTATTATAGTAGACATATTAATATACTTACATCTATACAATCAAAATTACTGCTTTTTACCAATTATGATCAGAATGTCTAAATTTCAAAATATCTACTTATTGGTATGCTTAAAATGCAAATTGTACTAAATATACTTATATAAAAGTAGAACAAAAAAAAAAAATGTTTTGCTATGTTTTTTCCGTCTAATCTCCGAAACGGCTGGTCCGATTATGACGGGACTTTCACTGACAGATATCTGATAATAAGGAGTAACTTAGACTACTTTTATTTTAGGCGCACGCCCGCCGTAGCGAAGCATTACCGGGATCTGCTATAATAGTTATTAATAAAACGCGACCTAAGACTAATTTGGCAGAATGGTACTGCAGCCGACCGTAGACTGCAAGCAACAGTAGCATATTTCTATGAATTTCCTTCTTTAGCCAAACGACACGTCTCTCGCCCACAGCAGCAGCCAATACTCCAATCCGACCACAGACCCACTGGTCTGTGGTCGGATGTCGGATGTCTGTGGTCAGTGTCTTAACCACTGTTAAGGCCAACTTTGGAAATAAACTTTTCAAACTTTGCTCGGGTCTGGGTTTTGCAAGTTTCAGTCATTTGGCGGCAGTAACCACCCCATTACAGAAGACCACCGTGTAATAACAGCATGTTTGCTGTCGGGTTTCGCTGAATCATTAAGGCGACGCCAGCCCCTAATGATAAAAAAATCCACTTATTGTAACCGTTTTCCTTTTAAATTATCATAATAATTATAATTTAAAAAATACTCAAATCGTCTGCAGGATACATGAAAGGGGATCATCATAATTATTTTTTAAATTATATTTAATTATATATATAAAAAAAATACTAATTTGCGGTCTAATATCGACATTGTAACCGTGCGATTTGCTTAATAATCAATATTTTAAATAGCTAATTATTAAGATAAATTTTAAGATCCACTATCTGAAGTCTCATCAAAAGAAAAATTTGAATTATACTTTATTTAATTTTTAAATAGATATTTCCGAGATTTGCAAGTAGCGACTCCCCCTCGGCAGTCCCGTCAATTCAGTGCGGGACGAGTTTGCGGCTGGGATGCCAGAGCCCATTTTCCTATCTTTTATATATTCAATATTCCTTAGGTCAGCAGCGCACTTGCAACACATATTGACGTTGCTTGTGTTATAGGCAACATACCATCAAGTCAGCCTGTCTGACATTGTCAGCCTGTCTGACGATCTTTACATAAAAAAAGAAAGGTCATTGGTACCGCCGATGGCCGAGGGACAATACATTGAATTTTTGAAGACAATATAAATCATATGTTGTCATCAAACATGCAAAATATTATGAAAAAAAAAATTATAGGTAATTATAATACAAAATAATTAATATTATTTACAGCTATACAGCGAAATTATGTGAAGGCAAAATATACAGTTATCATATGAATTTAAACTTGTTTTGTTTGCACTCAAAATAGGTATTTTAAAAGTCAACGAGATTCGATAAAAAATCTAAAATAGCCGACGTACTCGTATGTAAGTTTAGGCGATGTTGATATAATTAAATGTATGGTTATGATGTTCGAAGTTTTGAATTTGTATGGTTTTATTTATTTTGTCGTTAAACTGGTTAGTTTTACGGCAGAACAAAACTAATATAACTACACGCTATAGACCCATTGTGTTACACATACGAAACAATTTTATTTACCAACGATTAGAAGTGTTTATGAATTAATACAACGCTATTTTAAATGTTAACTTCAATTTTTTACAATAAAATGCCTCATTTTTAAATGACATTATGTGGATATTTCGCCCGTTCCAACTATCCCTACTAATGTATCTCCACTGATAGGGATAATAACTATAGCTTACAATTTCTTATTATTTAATTTTTCTTAATAGAAAAAAAAAGTAATTTTATTTTCACACCTACACACGCTCATCTCGCTCGGCCATCTAAAGGTTTGTTAATGTATGTCAAAGCAGTGGGTGTTTGTCGACTGTTATTGATGATGAAAGATGATCTTCATTTTGTATGCTTCTCCTATACGGTACTTCCTGAACTGTGGATTTATTTGTTCTATTTGTTGCTGTTCACTTTCCTCTAGTAGTTAAAATTACTTATTATTTTTGTGGCTATGTTATTGAAAGCTATGAATTACCGATGTGTCATAAAATTAAAAACAAAAAAAAAATGGGGTTCCCCCAATGAACCAGATCACATTCTGTATCTCGTCTCATTGACTTTTAATGGGAGATTAGAGAAAAAAAAAAGACAGTAGAACGAAAATATTGTTTTAATTTTTATTAACTATAGAATTAACTGACAACTATATAGAATCAACTCTGGTAATTCTATAGACCAATGAAGAAAGCTGATTTAGGTAATATCTTTGCAACTGCCCTGAGGTTGTGTATGGCGACGCTGTAACCAACTTCGATTAGCTTACACAGGGTTTTGTTTCTGTATGCTGAATTCAAGTTGTGGTTTTCTTTGTTTTCTGAAAAACAAAAATACATAACATAAGTACATACTTTGTACATTGCACTTCAAATAAAAATAGATACAGAACACTGCGAGAGGTAAAGCAACTGGAATGGACAAAAATTCTATTTGAAATAAAATAAAATTTATGAAATAAATATGAATTAATAATGAATAATTTATGAATAAATAGTAATAATTTTTTTTTTGATAACTGCATCGTGTGAGTTCAAATGGAAGGTCTTGTTGTGAAGATCTTATATGTATTTTTTTGTAATTTTAAAATAAATAGTTTCCATGTTATTCAAGAAAATAGACGAAAATTGATCCTCCCCCCCCCCCCCTTATCTCCGAAACTACTTAACCTAAAATTTTGAAAAAAATACAGAAATTAGTTTTCTACTTATAGATTATAGAAAAACCTATAAGAAGTCCATGATATTAAAATAACATGGTAAATCACTCAACATCGTTCGGAACCCTCTTCACGCGAGTTCAACTCGCACTTGCCCCGATTTTAATATGCAAAACCATTTGTATGATTTAAAATGGCTGTATGGCTTAAATTGCCTTTACCTCTCCTTCGGGACGAATAATTTATATTTAAAAAAAATCATTCATTCTATTAATTGTTCCCTGTTTTGTTTGGGTTGTTTTTGTTGACAATAATGGTTTAGTAGTCGTCTCGCACGATTTTATTTCGACCGAAATGTACGAAACGCCAACATTAAAAATAAATATATTTTTAGTAGTCTTCAGACACTTTCCGAAAATCGTAGTAGGCGATTGGTACATAATTGGGTTTTATTAATGTGTAAACAATCAATGAAAAGCAACTACTAATGGTCAGTACATACCGAAAAGCGGTGCGACGGGAACTTTTACTACATTAGCAATTGAATATAGAACTTATTTACTACTACAAAAAGTACACAGTTCAATGATTCATGGCAAGTGGCGCAGCAAAGAGAAGCCCCCACCACTCGCGTACTCACTGGACTGAATACCTTTTTGTATAGAAAATAATAAGTTTTATATTCTATTGCTATCTTAAATAGTGAGTGCGCGCCGCGCCGCTTTCCGGTGTGTGGTGGCCCTTAAGTTATCCCCACGGAGCATATACAAAGAGGAGATGGCCTAAACAACTGTGCACTGATTTCAAACTAGGTCCTGACGTCATTTTTTGTGGGCGTGGTCTTGGTCAGTCTGCTGTCGGCTCTGGTCACGGTGTGGCGGCGCTTGTTTGTTGTAGACTACAGTCAATTTTCATTGGCAATTTAAGATAATTGGGCGGGGTCTAACTTCCTCCTTGCCCCGCGCAGTAGTCACGCGCCGCTCTATAGAAAAATTCAATAACAACATCTCCTCTTTGTATATGCTCCGTGGTTATCCCCTGGTTTGTTCCCCATAGAAATAGCTTTGCAAACTGGATGTACTTTTATTGTGTTTCATGATCTATAAATATTTTTATATGAATAAATAACAATTTTAGATTTATTTTTTATGGTAATTTTTTTTCTATCAAATATCAAATAGAAAAAGAATCTCGTATTTTGCGTGTATGGTATATTTATTTGCGAGAGTGACTTACAGGGAAAATCAACTAATTAAGTATATGTTTAAATATTTATATTATATAGATTACTTGTTTACATATTATATATATGTATTACCTATTACCTATTACAATGCTGGACTAATAAACATATCTGTAATAATTAGTAATCGTCTGCGTATCTCTCGCTCTAGCTATCTCCTAATAAATTTCAGAATTATTAAACATACCTACTCATCAAATTAAACATTTCACTAACATTCAGTTTACAGTTATAACATTATGAGAGATTTCAATCTCCTTTAATGCCTAGTATTTCTATGTACTTTAGAATTAAGAATATGTACGCACCTCCAGTGCTTATTTGGAATTCAGGAGATAACGTAACAACTGGTTCTCCTGATATTTCACAGCTGATGGATTCCGGGCCAACGTCGAAATATTCGACGCCTTTGTCATCCGTTTTGATTTCATAGTTGTAACGAGACGTGCCAGCTGTAGCTGCGAAAAGAAAGGATAAAAACAAAATTATACTTAATATACGCAGCAGGCCACTTGCAGTACCTGTGGCATTGCTTCTGTTATAGGCGACGGTCGCCACCTACCACCAAATAGACCGTCAGCCTGTCTGTGGAACTTATAAAAAAAAGAAGTTGATTTGTTTATTTGGACAAAGGTCAAATAATAAAACTTTGGAATCAAAACTAATTTAGGTAGATATTTATAATAATGGCTTTTGTTCGCAACTTCCTTCACGTTGAAAAATAATAAAATATAATGTTTGACAAAATAAATGAGCAATAATTTTTTTAACATTTATTGCTGTTATAGTTTTTCCAGGCGTTGGCTTTATATTTTTATACTCGGGAACAGTATTTTATTTCTGCATTAAAGGTCCTTTTCTGTCAATGTGTATGCAAAATTAGACGATGTTCGGTTGTATAGTAAGGCGTGAAAAGGTAATAGACAGACATACAGACAGAGTTTCCTTCACATTGAGTATGGATAATTAGTATGTGTATAGTTGAATACCAGTGCAGTAACAAAAATGTTCAGGTTTTTCTTTAACAAAAATGCTCTGGAAATCAGTCTGGAAATTCTCGAAAATTGGCGAGAATTTAAACTCAAAATAATTTATTTTCTAAAAATGGTATACACAAATTTGAAGCCGAAAATGTAAATTTTTATACGCATATGTATAAAAATTTATTTTCGGTATGTAAATTTACATTTACAATTTACAATTTACAATTTACAATTTACATTTACATTTTATACATATATGTGGTCATATATGACCACATATATTATTGAACTGACAAGCGGTTTGCAAATCTAATATCATTTAATAAATGTATTTATGTTAAAACATAGTTATTGTCATCGTTTGATAGTTCAAAAATAGTCTCATCACTTAGAAATTCGTTGAGGGAATAATACATTGAGGCTTTTTCCACCAGAAGATTACGTAAGTGTTCCTTGAAAACTGCAAGTTTTTTAATATTTCTTATATTTATTGGAATTTTATTCTATAAGTGTGGTGCCATACAAAAGACACAATTTTTTTTAATTATAGTTTTGGTAGGGACCATACAAAGTCTATTATTATGACGTGGACGCTCCACGAACTTTCATATGTTAGAATTTTCTTTTATGAACAATATAGAGTCAAAAATGTTCATCACTAACGGCATTGTAAAATTTTTAACTTTTTGAAATATATATCTTACATGACTCTCTTTGTTTTAAATTACAGATGGCTTTAATACGCTTTTTTGAGCTTTAAATACTCTTTGATTATTACTAGAGTTTCCCCAGAAAATGACACCATGTCTTATGGTTGCAGCCGCTTGGCCATGGTAGGCAGTAACTACTGCAGATTGATCTACTACTCTTCTGAACTTAATTAAAGCAAATGAAAACTGGTATAATTTCTTACATACATTTTCATACATCAATGTGTGTAGTCCTAAGAACATTTAAGCTTGTTTCTAAGTTTAAAATTAATTATTTTGCGTTTTTTCAATTTTTATTTTTAGATTATTATTTCGAAGCAATTTTAGTTAATCATTAATATCTAGCTCTAAATTTGTAACCTCATGATTAGTAAACAAAATGGTACTGTCATCAACAAACAGTATCATATAATGCTTAGTCGTCGGGAAGTCGTTTATGTATATTCGAAACAGTAACGGGCACAATACACTCCCTTGCGGGACTCTTTTATTTATTAATCTAAATTTGGACTTATATATTACCTCTTGTTTTGTTTTTGGACATATTTCTTTCTACTTGTGTAGCCTGTAATCTATTGCTGAGATATTAATTGACCAAATTTTGAGTATTAGCTCTTATCCCATATTGCTTTAACTTTTGTAAAAGATTATTGTGGTCAACCAGATCAAATGACTTAGTTATGTCCATAAAAAGCATAAGTGTACACAAACATCAAGTGTTAATATTTTGAAAGTGTACCTACAATTATTAGAATACAATAGTAAAGCAGATAGTTTCATTCTAATTAGTTTTGATGTTTAAGGTGAGGACTTAATAGAAAATAATTTGACTTGTTAGAGTAAATAAAAACTTAGATAAAAATACATGGCATAATAAACTATATTTAAAAAAGGTTGAATCGGATGGATTTATAAAAAAAATATATTTTCTGAGAAAAAAAATAGTCAATTACTGTCCAAAAAAAGCTTTCTCGTGACAGTACTAAAAATTTTCAGCGACAACTACATTATTTTTTAAGATTATTAAGTAACTAAATTCTGTATTGAAGTTTTAATGGGCTACTTTTATTTCACTTTTTATATTTTACACAATATTTAAAAAAAAAGTTAAATGTGTTCGGTTTTCTCCGAGAAGTTACAAAAATTCGTTGTGTAATATTGTACCTTAATTCATAGGTTATTAGGTTGCGCTCATTTTGGTAAAAAATGTTTTCGGTCTGATGTTAGTCCTTGTCTTAATAAACAAACACAATTGTAGGTACTTAGTACGAAGATATTTAAAGGTCTTACATGTTTCGGCTGAGTAAAGTGCTTCGAACGCTTTCGACTTGTCCTTTGTGTCCACAGTCAATTCTCCAGTTATATTTAAATTCACTTTTGTAGTTAATATTACAGATTTCTTATCCAGGTTCATCCTGAAAAAAATATACTAAGCTAAGTACTTTGCAATACCCAGAATACTCGTATAAACTGTTGTAAATATTCTCATATATAAATTTATCAACATTTCATAAGTGAGACGGCACGCTTCCAAGACCTGTCATGCGATAAAATTACGACTCCTTAGTAAAATATAACCGAAGCAAACTGCAATATTCCTAAAGTGTTATAATGGACTGTATGCATATTTTAAGGGAAATTTAACGTTGCGCTCGCACTAGTAAAAGCTACTTAACTCGTGCACAATAAAGATAAAAATACGTAATAAAATTTTAATGGTTGCCAATTTAAAAATAAGACGGTCTTCATTATCTACTTGGAAACAAGAACATATAATAGAAAACTAGAAGACAGAAAAAGAAAGTTATTTAGCTTTAGACTCCATTTTTATAAATATCCCTAATTGACTACACGTATTACTAATCCCAAATACGAGCGTACGACCCATAATCTGATTAGATTTCTTTACTAATAAAACAAAACTAATTTTTCACAATAATTCTTTCTTTCTTTATTCCTTTTGAATTTAAAAATAGAACCTCATACTAAAAAGTAGTAAGTTGTATGCACGCTGGTACAATGGCCCTTAGAGATGAGGTGTACAAAGTTTGCGTCAGACCAAAATGACGTACGCTAAGCGTTGACTTTGCTCACACTGTTCACACCCATATCCGATCCCTCCAAATCATCCAAAAACCGATTCCTGTGGAGAGCACGGTACATCCACAACGTCGAGCTCCACCATGACTTTACCCTTCCCTCAGTTGTCTTTTGTACATTAAGAACTTTGCTCTGTAGTACTACGGCAAACTCCATCGCCATCTTAATCCACTCGACACGTCCTAACGTAGCAGGATGACCCCATCACAGCAGCAAATGCAGTGCTTGCTTTTGATGACCACGACGCGCGGCTCCCCCACTAGTGATGAATAAGAAGAGGAAGACCGCCGCCGCCGCGCCACTTCTCATCTTGAAGCTATAGCACCTGCGAGGGACCTTCCTGCTCGGGGACCACTTGTACATTCCATGGCTCACGTCGCAGTTGTTACAAGCCCTCCAGGGCTAGCCGTTATTATATTATAACTAACCTCATAATTCAGTAGTTTTAAGACTTTTTTGTAAGTTTCGAGCGAGTTCCGCCCTCCTGAGGACGGATGACGGCTCCAAAGTCCCCCAGGATTCTAGAACTCGAGGGGTATCTTTTGAGGATCTCTCCCCTAGTAAAAAATAAATATTTATGGGTACTTATTCTTCAGAATTTTACGTTAAAACCTAAAAAGGTTGAGTCACTTTTACCTTTCTGCCGCTGAGTGTATATAGACTAAAATTTCTTGCTTTGAAAACGGTACATTATATTATTGTCATAGGCAAGTAACTTGATATTCAAGATAAAAAATAAATAACTAAAAAATAATTTGAAAGGGTGATTAATAATAATTAATAGGTATCATACATTAATGATAGCATATATTTTACTCAAAATAAACATTTTTAAACAAAAATAGGTATTACTGCATTCAAAGATTTTTGAATGCAGTAATATTCTCTTCATTAAAATGTTATTTTCTTAAATATTTAGTGTATTCACTCTTCAAACTATTTTTTAAACCTAATTTAACACGTTAAATGTTAAACAACCAATTGATTAATTTATTTAAACAGAAGGCCATCACTGTTATATAATAAAAAATGTGCTGTTCGTTTCGGTGTGTTATCAAGAATAGGATTTGTCATACATAATAAAGCCTATTCCTCTAACTTTGGAGACATTTATTCTTCAAATTTTTGTACAGCAGGGTACATTACATTTAGCAGTCGTTAACTGGGCAGCCCATCGGGAATTTTAGTTTAGTTTTAGTCTTGCATTGTCAATTCTCTAATACTTTGCCTACATCCTTTATTCTTCCAGAGATGCAAACGCGCTTGCATTACTATGGAGTGCTTATGTTTATAGGCCATGGTAGCCACTAGAGATACTTAGGTATAAAAAATTATGATATGTATACATAAATTAACTATTTCCAGTTGTGGGTCTATTGCAGAAATTCTATCGCGGAGAGGAAATGAGAATATCAAGTTTGAAATCGCATGGCAGAGAAAAAGACTTACATCAGGTAGTAAGTAGTATGCAAAAGGGATAACGTGTTTGCATTTACTAATCAGAATTATTTATGGGTATTAGGAATATCTACTGAAAATTACTGTTAATAACCCGTGTCTTCTAATAGAAATAACAGTAAACTTGGCACTTTACTTAGATATTAGTTTTTAATAATATCTACTTAATTAATAATAATATCTTCCCATTAGTATTAAAACAGTTATGTTAAACCGAACTTTATGCTTACACGAAATTGGAAATCTTCTGTTTTTTGAACCCAACGATATTTACATTTTTGAAATGCATTTTTATGCCACTTTCTTCGTCGAGTACAAAGTCCAGTGAAGGTATCAGTAAAGGGTCTAACGGCTTGACGTCATACTGGGCGATCCCTTGACTTGTTTGCTCCAAAAACTTCTCAGCGGATTCGCTAAGACACCCCATGTCGTGAACATCGCATGGCTTGAAAAGACTGGCTGTAACAATATTATAGAAAAATAACACTTCAAGTACGATAACACTGAATTATTAGCCATGTATATTCGTGCATTTGGATATCGTTCAATGAGTTAAGTTTGACGAAAGGCTTTATTAAATAATTCCTTATTTCAAGATTTAATAATTGAAGCTAATTTTAATTGACATTTAAATAAATTTTAATTAACATTTGTATAAATTACAATTTTAATAATAAAATTATTTATTAAGCGATAAAGTGACGAGAGCGTATAAAAAGGAATAGCCAATTCTAGATTTGAACTTGTTTGAGATTTGTACATAAAGTCTAAATAAGAAAATATTTCATATATAGTTGGCCGAACGCACCTTATGCCAAGTAATTGTAATTATTATAGAAATAAATATGTCTGATATCAGTGCTGGCCTATGCTAGCAAAATTCTGAGTAGGGACCTTTTTGTAACTTTCTTTCTTGCTGCTATTGTTATTTTATTCTGTGTTTTTTAATCGTATGTTTTATAAGTTACAAATAAATTTATTGATTTATAAGTCACTATAGATGTCGTTGAAATAGGTGTTTCCGTAGAAACTAAATAAAATAACTGAGACTTGAAAAATACCTTGATTGAATAATAAAGATGAATGAGCTTACTGTTTTCTTTCGTGATGAACAATAATTTATTTAGTGGAAATTTTAGTGATAAGTAGATTAGGGTAACATTTTTCCAGTGGGTTTCTGGTGATTTTAGAGCTTGAATCTGGTGGAGAGCCAATTAAACTGTCAACTCTGTCACTTAGGGTAATTTACCCTAGATTTAGAGTAAAATGATTTGACAGGATAATTTTCAAGTATGAATTTTCATAGGGTATTTTTTATAGTAAGTAGATAATTTATTTACTTGGGGTAATAGTTTCGAATTAAAAACATTTTATAGATCTGCTGTCAAATGGATGCATACATTCAATTAAATTTATATTAATTGTAAGCTCTGTATAAGGGAAATAATAACTATTAACCAAGAGAAAATTGTTAATATTATGTTATATAGTAATAAAAGTTATGAATGTTTTTTTTTTAAATTGAACTCACCTTCTTCAGTCAAGACGCATCCAGAAAAAGCAATCAGCAAAAACACTTTAGCGGCCACCATATTGTTTAAGTTCAACTATAATAATGAAGTCTAGGGGGACAATATATTGTACTCGTAATTTATATACCTACCTCAAATCAATGCAAATATTGATGAAAGCAAAGTGTTCCGAATCATAGGTCAGAAATTATCATAACAATAACATTGACCTACAGATAATTCACGAGACACCCGAGACGTGTCGGTAATATTTGTAATATCGAGTTAACCTTATCAATGTTGTTGGAAAGTTGACAATAGAAGTTAAACAATATTTAATATTTAGAAAAATATTAAAATTTAAATTTTATTAAACGGTAAAAAATTATGCGAATAGCATCTGTAGGATTATTTAGAAGAAATTCATCATATCATCATCATCAGTAGCATCAGCAGCAGCAGCAGCCTCTCAGGTCTTTCAGGTCGTCTGAACTGAAATGTGGACCCGAAGATGTCCCCACATTTTCGTGGCAGGTGATGGTCGTGTGTTGCGAGCACGTCATGTTGCGTAAAAGACGGCGGGATGAGGATACCTTCTCCCAGCCGATCCGGATGTATGCGGTTGGCTATATCCGCCACCTTCTGCCATAACCGGGGCAGTCTTAGGGGAGATTAGGTACCGGCCCCGAGATGGCCGGCGTACCTCCACTGTCGGGTGCGCCGAGGTTCCGACAGGGAGCGTGGTCCTCCCCGCGCTGTACAGCCGTTAACGTTCCCTTGACCCCGCCCATCTACGGCGCGCTAGAAAATCGTAGGAGTCCTCTTCGCTGCCGGGTATCCATGATGGATTTCCCAACGTAAAAATGGGGGAGATTACCGCCCGTCGTGAAGTCCTCGAGGTGGCCGGCGTACCTCACTTTAGGCTTTGACAGGGAGCGTAGTCCTTCCCGCGCTGGACAGCCGTTGCGGGTCGCGGATGGCATGTCCCGTAAAAATGCGTCCCACGCTGCGTCTTCTAAATTGGTGGCCTTCATTCCAGAACTATAGTCTATCGGTTAACCGCTCTGTGGCAGATGTTACCGGCCCATTGCCACTTCACCTTGCTAATTCTCTCGGCTATGTCGACAACTTTGGTTCTTCGGCGAATATCAGAATTTCAAAAAATAAACACCTATTGGAAATTATAAAAGTATACAAAAGATACAATTTTTAGATAAGAAATAGAAAAATTATAGTTAAAATACTGAGATTATATTTTAGTTTTTTTAAAATTGTATTTTAATTTCTTTGTATTCATTGTTTTGTTGTCTCCTCAAGTTCTTTATACATTGCTTTTTTAGTAGGTATTAGTGTAAAAAATAATATACTGACTATCCTCTATACACATTGTACATTTCAATATTTAATTTAATTTTAACATTAAAATTTATACTTGTATATTTAGGGCCAAGCTTTGCCTTATGTCTTTATATTGGTAATTCAGATTTCAAATTTCATTTGCTTCTAAACATTATTAATGTGAGGTAAGTGAAAATTATACCAAAATATTTCACATCTGGTAACCAATGCGCCCTTTTGGATTCAGATAGAGACGTGTCCAAAAAGCCCGGGATTTGACAAATTTTTCTAGCCCTCTAGCGGCATTGATGATGTAATCAATATGGACATTTGTGACTGCGAAACCTGTGTGGCCACCATTACGTTTTGTTAATTGAAGGTTTGAGTAGATCGTCAATTCTTGGTTCTGAATTATTATTTTTAATTGAAAAGTTGCGTACATAGGTTCTAAAATGGTAAAACAAAATGTTTTATTTCTTTAGAAACAAACGTATTGCTATAATAAAAATCAAAGGAACTATGTTCATGGCAAATAAGTTTAATATTAACATTAATAAGGGCGGCTTTTACCAAACAGTTAAACACGTTTTAAATTCTATTTAAGTACTAAACTTGTTTAGCGGTCTTGCACGAGAAGTAAAACGCGATTAAAGAACTGTCAAAATTAAACGGCCAAGAATGGCTGTTTAGCACGCTAAACATATTTAGTATTGGTATGTTTGAGGTTATTTGAACTTCGTTGTATTGGGTATTTACTTGTGTGGTTGTTACCCATTTCTGTGATACTTTTTTTTTAATTTTGATTACAAAGTTATGAATTTGGTAGAGTATATTTTTGTAATTTTGGAAAGTTGAAAAGTTGGGTCCGCGTACCCAGTTATTTTTCACCGTGCCACTCATGAATAATAAATAACCACGTGAACTATTTTGTTTCCCGAAATGACAGTGAAAGAATAGACAGATCAATCACAATCACAGACACTTTGGACACAATACGATTCATTTTAAGCAAAAAAAAAACCGTCCTACAACACGACAATGAAAAAATGTCACAACAATGATCAAATAGTAAAACGAAACGCACAAACCACAGACAAAATAAATGACAAGGTGCAAGACATAAACACGTTTAGGGTAATCATGCGAGACAAAACATATTTAACTAAATCGATTTAAGGTCATTTTAAATAAATTTTGGTAAAAGTTGCCCTAAAATTCTTAATAGTCAAACTATATTTATGAAATTGGTTAAAAGTAATGTGATAACCACACAACGGACAGCGGGCGAAACTCTTCACACACAGACCAGCTCCAACTTAAATAAAGTTTAATTGAATATTATGTATTATGTAATTTTCATTCTACGATTTTTTCTCTACAATTCATATTTACTTAATATCTATACCTAATCTATCTATCTATACTTAATATTTAGATATTTACTACATGTATTTAGATATCTGTCCCAATACAATGAGATTGGTTCCATCAAAGTTCTTATCGCAGGGAGATCTATGAGTGAATCTATGATCTATGTGTCTAAACTTCATTAATCTCAAAATTTGAGTGAATTTTGTTGATATTTCAGTGTGGTTTCACATTTTATGTAAAGTCACTTTGTGAGCGTCGGTCAAAAAACCAAAATGGAACAAAGAGCTAATATTAAATTCTGTTTTAAATTTGGTAAAAGTAGTGCAGAACAGTACGAAACGCTACTCCATTCCAGTCGATGAGTATAAGAAATGTTTCGAAAAACATGTTGAACATTTCTAGCGCTGTATTAACTGTATTTATTTTTAATCAAAAAGAATAAAAAACCAAAATAATAAATGCTTTGCATTTTTTTTGACTAGTCTCATTTGAGGTCTCATAGAGTAATGTATGAGAAAAAAAATGACAGAGTATGTATGTAGAGTATTTTTATAATTTTTTTCACATTTTGTTTAAAAAATAGTTGTTAAAATTGTTATGTTGTTTAAAAAATATATTAATTTTAACTGTTTAAGTTCATGGTTTCATGGGAAAATATCTTTTCTTATTACTGGCGACATGTAAAATGACTTTCAGTAATAAATTTTAACTTTATCCAGTGAAACGTGTATAAATCCAAGAGTGAATACTTGTGAATGAACGTGTTTCTTTGCTCTTTAGCAAGAATGCGATAAACTATAGTTTTTTTAATTGCTATTTATTTATACGTGAACTCAACGGGCAAGTATTGAGGCATGTGTGACATAATCTTATAAGATTTGTATTCATAAGAGCGACATTTAGTGACAATACCCTGCCAGTTAAGGAATTTGTTGAATGGAATATTATAACACTATTTAAGAGTTTAAAAGATATTTAATGTTGTAAAATACGTTTTAGTTTTAATTAACAAACAGTGTAAAGCATATTTCTTGAGAATTGCTTTATAAAGTAAGTACAATAATATGTAGTTAGCGAAGCACACACAAAGAAAATTTTATTATAAAAGTACTAAAATTTAATCCTTGTCGACTGTACACAGAGCCTTAACTTGCCTCAGAGTTTCTAATAAGCAATCGATTAAACGTTACTGCGTGATTATTCAGTTTGCGTGTTCACTGATTATTAAAGGGCCTGTCACGCCAGAGTGAATGTTGCCTACTCATTTACTCATTCATTTTAAAGTATTTTCGAGCCCTTTTATTAGAGGTCGTATAACTAGGCAACCACCTATGTAGTTCGCCATCTGACAAATGACATTTACCAGGGCGTGTTCAGTGAAATGAGAATAGAAGTTTGATTATTAATTTATAAGTTAAAAGCAGAAAAGGCTTTGTCAGTCAGAAATTGAAGGCATGAAAAGCGTTCTCAGTGTTCTCTGTTATTTGTGTCTCGTCAAAGTGAAACACAAAAGCGATACGTGGGAAGCGCTACGCTTTTGTAAAGGATCATTTACAAAATTCGAGCCTTGATTTTTTTTAAATAAAGACACAGTTCGGTACGGTACATGACAAGTTCAGGTACATGTATAACACAGTTTTTTGAAGTGAAAACTTCTTTAGCGGCGCTGTGCGTTTTAGCGATGAGGAAAAAATGTTAAACTCGCGAGTGCTCGCGATCGAAAATTCGTAAGACCAACTTAACTAGACCCCGGACCCAGATATACGCCCGCCGCGGCGGCGTATATTTTATAATCTTTGATTTGTTGAATTTGTCTCCGCCTCGAATAGCAGAATAACTATTAAAAAAAAAAACCTGAAATATTCACGAAAAAAAAAAAAAAACAAATTCATTTTCTCATATTTTGTATGGAACCTTAGGACCTACCTTAGGAGCGTCAGTCTGCC
This sequence comes from Bembecia ichneumoniformis, assembly GCA_910589475.2. Lineage (NCBI taxonomy): Eukaryota > Metazoa > Arthropoda > Insecta > Lepidoptera > Sesiidae > Bembecia > Bembecia ichneumoniformis. The sequence continues at coordinate 3,896,362 of OU342531.1, forward strand.
TGATGAACTTGATTAAAAAAATATCTGAAATATCGCTAAAAATTAACCAGTTGGAACATGAAAAATGCATGTTATAAAATGAGAGAATTATTGGTATTCAGGAACAGAACATTTTTACAGGTACGCACGATTAGTTTGAGAAATTTTTTATCAACTGAATTTTAATTTTTTGCGTATAGGATAAGAGAAGAAGATGGTAAGAATTTGCATCCGATGATGACTCCAACAGATGTATACGGAACCAATAATAAGGCGCACTAACGAAACACAAAGATAAGTAAGTATATGGAGATTTTTTAAAAGTAAGTATTTGGAGATTTTTTTAAGTTACATTCTTCGTTACAAAAAATCCGCTCTGCAAAATGTTAACTTTCCTTCAGAAATTTTTATTGCAAGGCTATTTCAAATTGTATGATCATAAAAGTCGATGGAATTCTTTCTTGTACAAGTCAGCGTTTGAACCGCATCCTAACTCAGTTTAGACACTCGAGGTAAATAATGGTTCACACTTTGTAAAATTGGTGTTCATACGTGATCTCCACCTCAAGTGGATTTTGTTTGATTTTACTTTTTCCATGTAAGCGATTTTCATGAACCGAATATTTGAATACATTAATACATAGTTGCATGGCATTGGTTACTAAAATTTTAGTATAAGTTTTCGGTACTAATTATAGGGCATTTTTAATCCTATTATATTTTAAATGCGAAAGTTTGTGAGGTATCGATGTTTCGATGAAATTTGGCACAGAGATAGTTTATTGTCTAACATATAGGATACCTTTTATCGTGTAAAAATGTTAGATTCCCGAGGGATCGCCTGAAAATATAAAAATAGCGCCCAATCTATACTAATATGTAAAGCTGAACGTTTGTTTGTTTGAACGCGCTAATCTCAGGAACTACTGGTTCGAATTGAAAAATTCTTTTTGTATTGAATAGTCTATTTATCGAGGAAGGCTATAGCCTATATAACATTGCGCTGCGATCAATAGTATTATATATAAGCAGTGTCCAGTACCGCGCGCCCCGCGCGCACTCCACCGCCGTATGGGCCACAGCGAAGCGTGGCCGAGTTCAGCTAGTTTTCTATATTTTAGACGATCACTCGGAAGCTCTGCCCGCGACTTCGAACGCGCTTTATTAAGTTTTTTGAAGATCCCCAACACTTTTCCAGAATAAAAAAAAATTATATATTAATCCAGGTAATAAACTAACTGTGTTCCAAATTTCATCCCAATCCGTTTAGCCGTTTTTGAGTGAAGAAACATCAAAAATTGGACTCCACTCCAAAATTGGGCCGCACTGGACTCTATTGAAAGGCGAGCAAAGAAGCTTATTGACAACGACACCCTTGTAGATTCCCAACTTCAAAGCCTGCAGCATCGCCGAAAAGTAGCTTGCCTATAGATTTTCTATCGTCTACCTACACTATGGAGAGTGTGCATCTATTCTGTATAATCCAACCGGAACCGTTCCACTTGCGGACCACTAGGCGTGGGCAAGGGTTTCATCCCTTCGTGGTCGATGTACCTCGATCACGCACGAAGCGTTTCAGTTCCACCTTCCTTGTTCGGACTGTTAAGGAGTGGACTCATTGCCTGGGTCTTCAAAACCTGGGTAACCACGGGCATTTACTGGGTAAGCGTGGTCCACCTTCGGCTGCATCTGCACCTCACATCAGGTGATATAGTGGTCAAGCGCTACCTTGATTTAATAAAAAAAAAACTCTACCCTTTCGTTTTTAAACGCGCACGAATTCGCGGCCACCAGCTGGTAACTAATAGCGACCAGCACTCGGCTTCGCACGCAGTTGACATTTTCAAAAATCTTTTCTTAACGGCAGCTTACTTTATTAAAATAAAGCTATGTTCCAAATTTCAGCTTCTGTGCGTTGAGAGTCAGTCAGGACAAACGATTTATCGAGGACGAACCGAGATCAGACTTGAAAACAATGGTTTACGAGTGATTTCGTGAGAACTAAAGGAATTCTTTTCTCACATGTCCTGAAAATGCAATTGTGAATATCTTGCCCTTATAACAATACTTATAATGGCACTGAATTTGGTTTATGCAATAATTCAGTCTATCTGAAGCTTCCAACAGCTGCTGATAACAGATAGTTCGAGGCCAGAGAGTACATAAATCTTGTTACGAATAGCTTGGTCGTCTCACCCCATGCGCAGTTAATGGTCCGTCGGAAATCTCACAGTTCTCTAGTAGCTAATGCAGTGTTATCTTCAACGATATTGTCTTTGTTAACTGGACTATTCGATAAAGATTTAATGACGACGTTTGTCTGGTAATCTTGACATGGAAATAGTATATTTCATTACAAGTGCGGAAAGGCTGTCATTGCAAAGAGTTCCGACAAATGTCTACCCGAGCCGAAGGCGAGGGTTGACAGTCGGAACAAGTTGCAATGACGGTTCCGCACGTGTACTGAACGACTATTTTTAATACAGTTGCGAAAAAATGAAGCGATTTAATAAAACAAACAACTAAACTCGCAAAGAGAATTTCTGGAAAATGGCGCCAACCGTACAATATAAGCAGAGACATTTTTTTTCTTCACGCATTCCGGTAGGCAAAGGAAACTATGTGCCCATACAGCCAAGTCTTCAGTAGAATTTTTTTATTGATTTGAAATGAAAATGAAATTTAATGAGATGAAATGAAATGAAACCTAACCTAACTCATTAAATCAAATCATTAAATCTGATATTGAAACAAATTCGTAGCTTCTTTTTAGAAATATACGTATTTGCATGAATCATAAAAACTTTTTAGTAAAAACTTCATGGTTGGTTTTTCTTTTTAATAGACATTATTTTGACAGTTGGGAAAGAGAACGCACGAGTGCGGGAAAGGTAAAAAAAAAGCACGAGTGTGTAATAGCCCACTTTCCGAACGCTATACGTCCCTGCAATACGCCACTTTTTGAGCAACTGTATTAAAAAATATTATTACGTAGGTGTATATGGTGCATATGTGGTACTTATAACATGCATATATGGTGATGGGGAAAAAAGAGAGAGAGAGAGACGAAAAAAAGCGCAAAAAAGAGGAAAAAAATAATAAATTTGATATTTTGTTTTGTTTTGGTAATTGCCCTTGTGCAAGCAAATGTCGACTTTAAGGTGACGAACCTATTATTACTATGACTTTATATAACATTGATTATGAAACTATTTAGTGGATATCATGCTATGGATGGGGCCACTGAAAATAAGTGGTATATTTTAACACCTATTCAATATTTCGATCTAAGAAACGGTTATTTTGACTTAACTATAATAGTTAGGCATACCTCCTCGCGAACTGTGCGTAATTACTATAAATATGTAGATAGAACAATATATTTTCATGTATAATAAACAGCTTTCGCAGCGCACGCTAAATAATAACTTTTATAGGCCAATTTTTGATACATTGGGTTATATTAATGTAATTTTCGTAGGGTCTCTAATTGGGTATAAAATATAGCCTATGTTACTCGCTGATAATGTAGCTTTCTATGGGTGAAGGAATTTTTAAAATCAGTTTTTCATTACATTACAAAAAACATTATATATAATCTTTCATCTTTGTAGAAGTAATATTTACTTTTTACTTTTTCTTGCAATACATCTATTATTTTTTTTGACGTCTAAACAATAGAAAGAAATTGCGTAGTTCATGAGATTAAGCCACCCGCTTCGGTTTCCTCTTTCCTTCTAATCGGGAACGAACACAAGGATAAATTTGTCATAAACGTTTAGAAAACTTAGCAATGTAATTAAACACTTATTTAATATGGACCGCGATATATAAGCCAGTTTGTTACGCAAAACTACAAAAGAAGTTTGTGTGAATTTGTGTGTTTACTATAACTTGCACAAATATTTATTATAATAAAAGGTGACAGGCAATTATATTTGATGATAAATGAAAAAAACATTGTCAACAATATTTCTTGATTTTTTTTATGTTAAAGTCGACAGACAGGCTGACGGTCCACTTGATGGTAGGTGGCTACCGTCCCCTATAACACAAGAAACGCCAAAGAGGCTGCAAGTGCACTGCCGACTACAGTAGGATTAAGGATAAGGGATTAGGAGGAGATAAGGAAATGGGCTCTGGCATCCCATACTCACTCACTGAAACACAACAGCACGTATATTTGCTGTTATTTCACGGTGGTATTCTGTACTTACTTACTTATTAAATCCACACTTTTTAAATCCAGACCAGAGTCAATTTTTGAAAATTACATTATTAATTCCAAAACTGACCCCGCCGGGAATCGAACCCGGGGCCCCTGAGACGTTAGGCAAGCACCCTTGCCACTCATCCAACGGGTCGTCCGAATCAACGTGTTGAAAACAAATCGATTGATTTGAACGAAACTTTAAAGAAATATAGTTTTTGCTTGAAAGAGTAATCCTTACATCTTCATAAACCTTCGCATCTGTATTTTTTTAATATTATAAAAGGTGGCAGTCAGGCTGATGGTCCACTTGATAGTAAGTGGCCCAAGGACAAGAGTAACACCAGGAGAGGTGCAGGTGCGCTGCTAATCTAGATACGATACACACTGTAGGATTTACTCTATAAGTCCAAATTTCAGCCACTGAAAATAAGTGGTATATTTTAACACCTATTCAAAATTACTGCTGGTATAGAGTGCTGATATACTACTAGCACTGTATACTACTAGGAATAGGAATAGTATATACTGGTATACTACTAGGAAAATCACTGCAACTAAGTTACTATGTGCGTAAATCTAACATCTGTCAGTTAGATAATTTTTATAAATATCTTTTTAGATGTTATTGTACAGAAAGCTTGAAAGTAGTTTTGAAGCGATTTTGTTGTGCTCTGATATTAGTGCTCTGGACGAAAACTAGACTGGACTAAGCGTCAAGGACAATGTGAGAATAGAGGATCGGAATCTGGGATCCCAATTGTTGGAAGAAAATATAAATTATGTACCTACTAGCTGAGCCCGCAACTTCGTACCGAAAACCACGCGGTTTTCGGTTTAGCGCGTAACATTTTTGTTTTTAAAGTGATTGGAATGAAACAAACATTTAATGTTACGGGAAGTTTACTACAATACACGAGTGAAAACAGCATTCAAATCGGTTAAGCCGTTTCTGAGATTAGCGTGCACATACAAACAGACAAACAGATAATTCTAAAACTATTTTTTTGATCTCGGTAACATAAGTACCTACAACATGTACCTACTGTTTTTTTTTTTAATATTTAATGTACAGAAACTGCTCGTTTACGAGCAGTGTCTGTTATTTCATTTATTCAGTTAAATGTTATTTCATTTAATCAGTTATTTCATTTATTTTATAAAAATAAATGAAATATTAAATAATAAATATTATAAAAATTTAAAACTAGAATTCCGCAGATAGCGGGGCAAGACCCAAGCTACCGGTGGTTAGGGCTGCAGAGTGAGGAACTTCCTGACAACACTACCACCTTCTGTATCTGTCCCTTGATCCAGCCATCTGGCGAGAGGTGTTGGTCGAGGCTCTTGGCTATAAATATCTAAAAACTATTTTTTTTTAACTAGGTAACGTTAAGTATAACGTGTACAAATTGTTTTTATTATTATATATAGTAGATAGGTATATAATAAAGGAAAAAATGTTGCTACGTACATTTTTTTATTGAATTAACATAAATTGAACATTACTTGTTATTCTATTTTTTAAATTCTTAATAAGTTTATATAAAAAATAGTGTTTATTGACGAGGTTAACAATCAATTAGACCTATTTACAACTCCGCTCACACGCCGACATAGCACACAAACAAACGTGCCACACGAGGTTTTTTAAAGGTCAATTATATATTTATAAATATGTCAGACCTTACTATTCTCTCAGGTAACTGATAACTATGATTGACAAGGGATATACTTACTAGGTTTCAAAGAAGGAGGACGTTTTGAAAGTACGAGTTTTTTTCATTACTAATAGCTCCGAAAACATTTTTATAACATTTTTTATTATGTCTTAAACTACATTATTTTGTACATAAGCTTTAACAAATATTAAATACTAGCTGTGCCCGCGACTTCGTACGCGTGGTGTACGGAATAGCGCGTAACTTTTTGTTTGTAAACAGATTGGAATGAAATATACACCAAATGTTACACGAAGCTTGCTACAGTGAAAACCGCATTCAAATCGATTAAGCCGTTTCTGAGATTATTATGCACAAACGCACAGACAAACAGACAAAAATTCTAAAAACTATTTTTTGACCTCGGTAACATATAAGTACCGATTTAAGTATTGTTAAAGTAGGAAAAGACTTTTTCCCCGCCCTAATATTATTTTCAAATAATATTTTAACAAGTTTATGTAATGGGCCATTGAACTACTTAAATCTCTAAAGTAAATATCATAATTTCGTACCACTATAATAGGCTTAGTTTGTCTGTTGTTCCGTTTAATGGTTTTAGTTCGATACCGTCGAGAATTTCACGCAACGATACGAATTAGTGAAGTTTTATGACTCTATCTTTTGTTCTAGATCTAGAATATTAAATTATTTATCATTGATTTACTCATGGTAACGACCGTGTGCCAGAGTCGAGTATGCAACCTATTTTTCGGAAGCCATTTAAAAAAGCATAGTCTCATAAAATGTTCACATACAAAAAAAAAGTGTATACAAGTATGACATGACTAGGTACTAAAAAACGATGCTAGAAAAACATGAAATTTAAATTCAATTTAGCAATTCTGAAAAAACATTTAACGCCAATTCATACATTTTTCAAGGCCCTGTTATGGCCGCCACACTTTTAAAACATTTTTTCCTTTATTTGAAAACTAGCTTTTGCCCCCGACCTTGTCCACACCCTTGTATCAAGGAGAGGAGTCAAGACAGATTTACCGGTAGATGTATATGCAGAAAAAGCGGCCCACGCGCTTATTGCGAACTTGTAAACAAAGTAAGCAATATTTATGGGACATCTGAACGAGGGTAGGTGTCAAGTGGATTGTTTTGTTAAGATAAAGTGAGTAATTCGAGATTAAGTTGTGTTGGGTTAACTTTTGTTAAATTTTGTGACAGTGTTGTATCGAGCGTACCCGACAAAGGTAAGTTAAATTAATCTTTTTCAATTTTTGTGTGTTCAATAGTGTTTCAGTGTTTATTTCCATTGCAGAAAAGATTAGGAAAAGATTAGAAGATGCCAATCACAGCTGCTCAGATTGTTCAGGCAGTACTGTTAATTGAGCAGGGAAGAACTCAGCGTGAGGTGGCTGCACATCTCAATGTGCCTCGTACCACCTTAAGAAGAGCTCTCACAAGGTACCGGGAGACTGGTCTGTACACACGGCGACCAGGAAGTGGTCGAGTTAGGTGCGCCTCCGCTCGTGATGATCGATTCATAATTTTGGCTGTACTGAGAAATCGATTTCTGACTGCTGTCGAGATCAGACGGCGGCTGCAGGCAGCACGGGGGCCATTGTTAGTGAACAAACAATAAGAAGAAGGATGGCAGAGCGGGATTTACGTACGCAGAGAACAGCACGAGGGCCAGAATTGGAGAGACACCATAGAGTAGCACGGTTAAGGTTTGCGCGTGAACATGTGAATTGGACTTTAGATCAATGGGCTAAAGTGTCGTTCACAGACGAGTGCAGAGTTGCCTTACGAGCACCAGATGGGCGTGAGAGAGTGTATCGGCGACGAGGAGAACGGTTTCTTCCCATCACAACCCGTCAAACTGTCAGTTACCAAGGTGGGTCCGTTATGGTATGTGGAGGAGTATGTTCAGAAGCGCGCACAGAGTTGGTTTTTGTAAATTACCGCCTAACAGCAGCCAGGTACATCGAAGAAATCCTCGAAGATCACGTTGTGCCATTCGTGGGCTTTATTGGTCAAGAGGACTTCTTGCCAATGCATAACAATGCAAGAGCCCACATCGCGAGAAGCGTTGAATCGTACTTGGATGCTGTCGGCATTCGAAGGTTGCAATGGCCTGCTTGCAGCCTAGACATGAATCCATTTGAACATGTCTGGGACATGCTTAAGAAACGCGTCCGAGCACTATCGAACCCGCCCGAGACCCTTCGTGACTTAAAATCTACTCTCACGGCAATTTGGGAGCAAATTCCTCAAGTAGAGATAAAAAACATACTGCAAAGCATGCCAGAACGTATGCAAGCAGTGATTGCAGCTAGGGGCGGCAATACGCGGTATTAAGTTAATTTTTTTTAATGTTTACACGTAATTCTTTCTTTTTTTTGTAATAAAGGAATTTTGGCAAAAAATCGTTTTTATTCACATTATTTTTTTGTTACTAAATGACAGTAATTTAAGTTTAACTTTTGACTAAAATCAACTTGACAGTGGATTACCAGTTAAATAAAATAAAAAATATCAGTTTTTTTTAATCATAATAATGCTAGGGCTAAATTTGTCGGTGGGCCGCTTTTTCTGCCGCTGAGTTTATATTGCTATGCTACAGATATGCTATGCTACATACATATATATTCCTACTTCGCCTGCTCGACTCGCGCTGGTTCGTTGTCCACCACAATACTCGAAGAGTTTTTTTGTTGATTAAAGCGTTTATCCGGAAGGCCCGTTTTTTGATACACAGCGTTTAAGTATTTGGCTATATTATCACACACTACACACAAGAATAGCCGATAGTTTTAAAAATGCATGTTGCGAGCGTTGCGTGGACTTGAAATGATCTGTCTTGATTTAGAGGGTAGAAAGGTAAGAAATAATAGATAATATGTAGGTAGTTAACAGTGCAATGCGAACGTTTACATGTGTGTGATGCGTGTTTGGATGTGTGCGGGTTTATAGTAGAAACGGCGCCAATACCCCATTTTCTTAGTATGAAAAAATATGTATTCAATCTTCGTTACTCATTTATTTTTGTCGAACGTTGAATTGTTTATTTTTATTTTTAGCTGATTCCTCGGGAACAATAGTTTTTTCTGGATCAAAGGTACTTCATGATCTTTCTTGTATCCCTGACAATATGTATGCAAAATTTCACGAAAATCGGTTTAGTAGTTAAGGCGTGAAAGCTTAACAAAAAAACTCACTTTCGCATTAATAAAATTAGTTGGGATTCATTATTCGTGTAATATTTGTTCCTTACATTTTAATTAAATCATTATGACTTTGAGCAATGATAGCCCTGTGAGTCGCGCTCTCGTATGTCACAAAGAAAGATGCACGATTGATATTTACCTAAGTATATTTTTTATGTAGAGTTAGTAGCAGGCAAGACGACGATCCACTTACACAAAACAAACAAAGAGCACACATGCTTTTATTTAAGGGCATCACTTAGGCAGATGACATTTACAATAGAACCCCCTGGCGGCGGAGACAATTCAGCAGGCCTAGAAATGGTGTTTTTTTTTTTGTTTTTACCATTAGAACAATACACAAAAAAATTATTGATACAATTTTTTAAACTGACATTAATTTTATAAATAGGTACAGGATTCATATGCGCGCAATAAGCCGTTTTCGAGAGAATTTTCAATAAAAGTCAAATTCTTCTTGTGTTCTAACTTTTTTTTGTGGAGTTTCTATTACTTTAACGAAAATTCTAATTAATACAATTGGTTCTTCACATGTTTAAGGATAATATATATTTTTTTCAAAGCAATTGTCTTGTCTATTTCTTGTGACATCTTCATTAAACAATGGACATTTTTAGTATTTAGCGTTTGTCTCCACCTTAAAGTCTTCTTTAAGGGATTTGTCACTGCTGCCAGACATGCTGCCCAATTAATAACTGCGAAATGCAATGTGCCCTAACCACTACTAAGGGATACACAAAATAGATATACTTAATTATACACATAAAGGGGGGTGTACTAGCAAGCGCGTACAACACGTCGCGTCATCATTATATTGACCTACAAGGTATCAAGTTAGTTCGTTCACGTACACCAAACCAATACGTCGTGCGTTCTCATTACAAATCATCCATTTCTACTTTACAAGTCCATTTAAATTACAAGTTTATCCTTTTACAATCAATATACTCTCTTTTTATAACAATAAAATTATCAACCTAGTAGTTACGGCAAAACCCGTACATTGATCCGGCTCGAAGGTAATGATTTTACTAACTGAAATTTAATCTATTTCTATACATATAATTAAATCGTAAACGAGCTGTGTCTCTACATTAAATTTAAAAAAAAAAAAAACAATTTGTACATGTTGTACTTATGTTGCTTGTCTGTGCGTTTGTTTACGCTAATCTCAGAAACCACTTAACCGATTTGAATGCAGTTTTCACTGATGTATTGTAACAAGCTTCCGGTAACATTTAGTGTTTGTCTAATTTCAATCGGTTTACAAACAAAAAGTTACGAGCTATACCGAATACCACGCGTACGGAGTTGCGGACTCAGCTTGTATAATCAGGGTTCTGTACAAAATTCTGTACCAATCGATTATGTTCTGCATCAATCAAATAATTATGACATTAATTAATTCTCATGAATACTTAAGACTAAGCGCTATACATACCTTATTGTTACATACGTTATTAAGAGCCGGTCCCTTATTTTTTAACAAGTCAAACATAAGCTTATTTCTGTCTGACTATTGCCACTCATGGAAGACATGACAAAAAATGAAAAATAATGCAATAAGTAATTTGTGTATCATTTTCAAGTTGCGTCTATACGATATATCTTCGATAAGTTGTTATTTCCGGTATCTGGTTTATGTGGTTGAAATTTTTATACTTTACGCACATTTTTATACATAAATGTATACTCATCACGAAGTCATTGTATCTGATACAAACTTTACGCACATATAACGCTAAGATAAGTTGAACTATGTATAATACATTACACAGAAAAATTGAACTCTTGCGAAACTGAGATTAATGCCTAATCTCTAATCCTAGTTCCAATGTTCACCATGTCCCTCGCTCAGATATCAAATACGGTTGTTTCCTTTGAATAATAAACAGATTGCGATGAACTGCGTAATATAGGCGATGATTTGCGCCGACTTTGAACCAGGAACAATAAGTATGAACGAACATGCTCCCGTCAGAAACATTTCGATCCCGGCTTATCAATCAATTTGTTACAAAAAAGCGTATGGAAAATACGTTCGCTTTTTGAACGCGTGGGTTGAATTGTATCAATGCGAAACTGAGTACCAAATTGGAACGATGCATGTTTTGTTTCGCACTTTTTATATTGAGCAGCAGTAACGTTTTATGTTTGAACACTCATACATTTCTAAACTTATGCATTTTATGCCTACATTTTTTCATATAAAGGGAATTTCAAACTGCCATATCGTATAGTGTTTTGTAAAAACACAGCTGATAAATTTTTAAGTTTCGAAGCCAATGTCCTAGTCATAAATCCCCTTGGCTGCCACTTCCGTTTGCACGCCCACAATGTTCTGAGCTAACACTAGGGGTTGTTTCATTGATATATCGCTTGTAATAATATATATATATATATATATAACACCCGTTCACAGTAACATTAAAGCGTGGACAAAATCTATGTGACAAAATCTATATGCAAAATCTCGTGTCACGGTGTTTGTGGTCGCACTCCTCCGAAACGGATATACCGAATTTTATGTTTTTTTTTTATATATTTGATTGACATGAGAATAGGTCGTAAAGTATTTTTCACCCTCCTACCCTCACGCCACATTTTTTAATCGCGATTTTAGTATTTTTGTATAAATAATATCCAAATAATTTAACCGTCGTTCAATGACGTGAAGTGTCGCCTCACTTTGACATATCGTTTGGGACCCATTAGGCGGCCGGCGGTGGCGCCACAATCGGGTTACAGAATTATTTTCGGGTTGTCCTATAATACTGAAAAGGTCTTAGATCAGTGAAAAACTTTACTAATGAGAAGGCAAGTTAATGGTCCAGTTGATGGTAGGTGAATTAAGTAATTATGTAATGAAATTTTTAACTAAGCAAGAACGATGCAAAATCCTTTGGGAAAGCAAAATTGAACAAGTTCTCTGGTTTGGAAAATTCTCCCTTTTTATATTTTACTTATGATGTACTTATGCATTAATATAGATCAGTTCTATAAAAATAGTACACGTGCTGCTTTTTCACGATGGTTTTTCTGTAAAACATGCAACTATTAATATTAAATCGTTAAATATAAACAGTATAAACATAAACTTAACTATGTCTGCCAAAAATATATTTGCAGGTTTACTAACAGTTTCGTTTTGTATAATAGGTATATCTTGTATCTTTGTTTCAACTTTGCAACCTTGATTGCAGGGATTGCAACCGTACAGTCAAATTTGAACAGCCTACAATCTACTAGCGTACAATCTACTTGGATTACTCTATGCCAGTGCTATACTAAGATTTTCATTGTTAATTATGAAAGAGTCTTGCTCCCATAAAATTGTATTTCATTAATAAAATGAATGGTTAAAATCTTCAATTTTTTTTTTTATTAAAGATGGGTTTGCTCTTGACCAGCATCTATCCATGTAGGAAGGATGAGGCCGACGATGGAGCGAGCTCACCCAGAAGATGCCTATTCACTCGAACCTTGAAAAGATTTGGGTTATATGAGCTCGGAAATACAGACGCCGGCAGGGAGTTCCAATCCTTAGCAGTACGCATCACAAAAGATTAATAAATTAATTTAATTAATTAATTATTAATTTAATATAATAAATAAATTAAATAAATTAATAAATTAATGTAATTTTAATTATAAATAATTAATTTATTATAATATCAGTTTTTCATTCAAAGTACGCTGTAAGTTTGCTGACTAGTCAGCATATATAATAATTATATCGGACTAGCTTCTCATAGTCTAGAGAATCAGCCAGCTGACATGGAGTCGTACCAGCGGATAGACTTTTGGGCGGACAAATCTTTGAATGGAGATCGCTGTCCACTTCTTGGCCGGATAAAGGACCTCAAGAGTGACTGGCGAAGGGTGGAAGTAGAAGACCGAGTGTGGGGTGTGGGTTGTGTGTGTGCTGATTGTAGGCTGATTACGATAACGACTATCAGAGAGTTTCCATACTGTTAATTGCCTATAGCAAAATTCGAGAGATGACAATGCGGTTATACTCAAACAATCCTACAGGATAACTATACGAATCGTTTATAACCAGTTATCTGGATTGCGATTTGCTTTATTACAGCGACACGTTCGGTGTTTATATGGATCAGTTGAACCGGCAGTTACCACAGTAGGCCGATTGTAAATAACACTGTTGATAAATCACCATTCTGTAACATAATATATGTATATACAGTAATAGCGTGCAAAATATTAAATGAATTGCAGCTCAATGTACGGCCAAAAATGAACTCTGTGTTGATGACATTAAAAACGAGTTTAAGTAAATCTTATTTGTGTCAGACACAGTTTGTTCTGCAGGCCGACTGTTGGCAGTCTGTGTATTGTTTAAATTTTACATCAGATTGGTAACCATTGACATGCCTTTGACAGTATGTATTGTTTTATAGGGGCTGTACCTACAAATTGGGCCAAGGTGCTAGACCAGCATGTTGGGCCAATATGATGGACCTTGTATACACATTGGCGTACTGATCATTCTGCATTGGCACTTCGATTAAGATGGATGTGGAAACTTTTGCAGCGGCGGCAATTTATTTAGGTATACAGTACGTTTAATTATTGCCTAATTAAACGTTCTTATGTTGCGTATGCTTTGGATTCCATATTACTGGTTCATTAGGTACGATACATTTCAATTAATTGCAAAACGCCATAATCATCGCCATCGTAACTCGGGAACGTAAAGAACAATAAAAAATAATTACGAAAAAAAATATGTAAAAGATAGAGTTTTTATTACTGAACTAACTTGTCTTACATTTGGATTAAAGATCCATGGATTAAAGATATTTTAGTTTTAAGATTTTGAGGTTATGTAAATTAACGCCTATTATTTGGATTAAAATATATATTTAGGGTATTTTTAGATTAAAATAAACTAACTACTTAAAACTGAGTTCAGAATAAAATATTTTCAAGTAAATTATGTTAACAAGTATTACTATGATCCTTGCTACGAGCATATATATAGTGTTCTCTGGTATTATGTACATTCTTATATAATTTTTGTACCTTGGTTTGTCACATTAAATTGTCATTTACTCAAGGAAAGGAAGATGTCACATGTCAGTGTCAACAGAATGACAGGATTAATGATTTACACAGAACAATATATACTCATAAGGAGGTTAGTCAATTGCATTTCTTTTAAAATTGATATTTATTTCCAGACTTAGACAGACCATTAGTATAATTTGAAAAACCTTGAAAAACCTTAGTTATTTCTCTTTATATTGATGACATTCAAAGACGCTTCAATATTCTTTGAAATGTGTACAGACCCCATTATGGTTTCAAGGGATAAATAACCCCGAAAGGATAAATGATAGGAAAGGATAAAATAATGATCTTCTCTAAGGTAATGTTGCAAACAGTTTGTCAAGTTTATGTCAAACATTCAATCAATTTATTTGTAACTTATAAAATATACGATTAAAAACACAGAGAAAAAATAACAGTAACAGCAAGAAAGAAAGTTACAAAAGTTACTGAGTAGGGCTCAGCATTTTACTGGCATAGGCATATGTCACTTATATTTATTGAATTTATATAAACATCTAAAGTACACCAAGAAGGCACTCAGAAGGCACTACCAAAACATAGGGGCAGGTCATACTGCGATCCGCAGTCATTTGGGCAGCCGGTCTGGCGGCAATAACCATGCACCCCCTTACAGCAACCACCGTGAAATAACAGCACGTGTGCTGTTGTGTTTCGGTGAGTGAGTAAGGGATGCCAGAGCCCATTTCCCTAACCCTTCCCAATCCCTCATCCTTAATCCTACTGATGTAGTCGGGCAGCGTTCTTGTAGCATCTGTAGCGTTGCTTGTTTTATAGGCGGCGGTAGCCACCTACCATCAAGTGGGCCGTCAGCCTGTCTGCCGACCTTAACATAAATTTAGTACAATTTAGTCACTATTAAAGAAATAAGCAGCGGGTGATAATACACATTAAATCATCATTGACTCATCATTAAGAGCCAATTATATATCCCTACTGCAGAGGGGTAGGGATATATAATTATATACCCCTTAGAATTTTTTCTTTGGTGTATGCAGGTTTCCTCACGATGTTTTCCTTCACCGTTTGAGAGCATTCAGTAAAATGCACTTGTTACATAGCATGACCGGGATCGAATTCGGACCTCTCGACATGACAGGCCGCGACTTTCCCCCTGCTCCACCACACCACCACACCGACACATTACAATTAGTAATAATAAACTAGAAAACCCATTTAGCGGGGCAGTAACCACCCCTTTACAGAATACCGTATAAGAAAAATTAATAACCCTGCTTTGTTCCTTGTCCTTAAACCTATCAGGATTGGGCGATAGGCGATAGACAACCATCCCCCTATGAGTTTTGTTTGTGTTTATGGTCAATGGGTTACATAAAGTGTCAGAAAAGGTTATTATATAACATTAATAACTCAATATAAAATCAATAACAAAACCATTTTTGTAAGCTCTTTACGATGAGTAATCGCTATCTACTCTTTCCACGAAACAAAATATCGTGTCGTGGAACTTGGATTGTAATATTTAAAAAAAATAAAAGGGAAAACGCAAGTTCATTTTACGTCTAGTCCATTGTCCTTCAAGAGCGCTAAAGAGGTACCGAGAATCACGTCAGGGTAATTATACTTAATTTTTTCACTTGGCTGGCTTCGGTCTGACGTTTCCTTTTACGCAAGCCCTCTTTTATTTTCAAGAAACTTAGAGCTTCTCGCTTAGTAAACTTTGATTTTCTAAGTTGGCCATTCAACTGAATAAGATCTCACGCTTTGTGTAATTACTTTTATTTAAATTAGTTTTGTTCTAAATGTGTGAAACTTATATTCATAAATATTATAAAGAGAAAAGTTTTGTATGTATTTTTGTATGTTTGTAATGAATAAACTCAAAAACTACTGGACGGATTTTAGAAATTCGTTCACCTATAGAAAGCTACATTATCAGCGAGTAACATAGGCTAACCCCCCCCCCCCCCCCCTCATACAGAAAGAATTGCCGTTTTAAACGAAAAAACTCAAAAATGTTTAAAAAATAAATGTCCAGCCGTGTGAAGCCGGGACGGGCCGCTAGTAATTTATATTTTTAAGCTAATTGTGTCGATTACATTTATGTTAAGAAAATGCATTTCTTCAATTTTAATTTTAATACCTTCGTGTTTTGCGAGTTTCATTGTAGTTGGATATTTAGGGCAGGGGCCAGTTATACAGGAAAGAGGTTTAGTTTGTGTGTAAAATGAATGTCCAACAATTTATTACATTTATTATATGTCCAGCAGTGGACATATATGTCCAGAAGTTTTTTTTAAATATGCTTATACTAATTTAATGGTGTTGAACTAGCTTCATACCTATTAACATCACGGAGAGTTGGACCAGCATTCAGCACCAGTATTTAAGTATTCTAACAACTATGTGACCCTAGCCACAGTGGGTCAAGGATTCATAAAATTTTCAATTGATTTAGTGAAACCTCAATTCAACTTAGTTTAGAGTTAAGTGGTAAGCTTATTGGTTCAAACTGCCGCTTTTCAAAATGTCATCCTGAATGGTTAATGGGCGCATTAGTAATTAATGCATCTAATTTACGATTAACGCCACGTTCGTTTTAGGATTTATAGGTTTGAAACTAGAGTGCTTTAGATTCTATATCAAGTGTTGTAATCGGATGTTTACTGCGTTTTAATGTTATTTTAAATTCCGAATTAATTTATATATTTTAAATGATGTTCAAACCGAGGTCGGCTTTTTAGGTAAAAATGTTATTATGCTCATTTCATAATTAGTATTCGTAATATTCATAATACGAGTCAATCATACATAATAAAGCTATGTTATTATCATACATAATAAGTTAGTAAGTAATAAATTCATCATAGAGTCAGTCAATAAACCTACATGTTTTAAAAAGGTAGTTAGGACTTTTATACTGTATAATCAGTGTTGCCGTTTCGGAAAAGAGAAAGTCCCCAGATCTTGATGAAAAAGTCCCTAGATTTTGAAATAAAATTACTTAAAAAATCCGCTGGAAGTCGCTAAATATTTTAGAAATATTCTATAGTAAAAAATATGCTGTAAACAAAGCAAATTTATACATATAGTCAAGGCTTTATTCATAGAAATCAAATCCCTAGGTTTATACAAACAAATATTTCGTCGTCATACACTATTTACACAAAATAGGTTTGTTCTGCAAAAACGTAACATAGAAACTGGTTATTCCATTCCTTCCTTTCTATAAAGGGTGCATTGCTAACGAGTGCATGAAAGAGAAAGAAATAGCGGGATAATATGATGAATCGTTTTGATAGAGTGAGAGGCATCAAACAGACCGAACCTGGAGATCGAACGTCATTCTAGTAGCAGATGTCCCAAAAAACCAATAGCAATTCGTAGTGTTGCTAGTAACTACTTACATTTAAATTTGTACCAACATATTTCAATAAACTGAAAAAGTCGCTTCTTTTTGTAATTTCAATATACTTTTTTCTTTTTTATTTCTTTGTAGCTTTGCTTACAGGAAGTCGCTGAAAGTCGCTAAATTTTTTTAAGTCGCTAGATAAAAAAAAAGTCGCTAACGACATCCAAAATCCGCTAGATCTAGCGATAAAGTCGGCAAAAGTGACTGTATTTTTGTTAGAAAGACGAGCATGGAAAGGAAGGAATTCCAATAGGAAATATGGTATCTCTCTCTTCAATTATTTACTGGAATTATTTACTTTCAGTCAAAGTTTTTCAGTCAAACACTTACCATTTTGTTGCATGAAAGACCAAGTCTTTATTAGTCATCATCATCATCTCAGCCGTAGGACGTCCTCTGCTGGAGGAAGGATTCCTCCAATTTTAAAGGACCGCGATAAAAAGCAACCTGGATCTACCGTCGATCTGTGGTCCTTATCAGGTCGTCTGTCCACCTTGTGGTTAGACGTCCTACGCTACGCTTGCCGGTCCGCGGCCTCCACTCGAGAACCCGCACGCTATGTCCTGCCTACTGCCATTTCAACTTACCAATCCTTCGGGTTATGTCGGTAACGAATCTCCTCATTCTTGATTCGATCTTGCAGTACTCCGAGCATAGCCCTCGCCATAGCTAGTTGAGTTTTTTTACGAGACCCATAGTTAGAGGTCATGGTTCAGCGCCATATGTCAACACTGGCAACACACATTGGTCGTTGTTTTAAGACACTGAGGAATTTTGGACGAGAAAATGTCTCGGAACTTCCCAAACGCTGTTCATCCGAAGTTGCCATCCTTCTCGCTACCTAATTAGACTGTTTGTCCCAAGTAGATGTACTTCGAGAGTTGAAGTTCCAACTGTTACTGGGGTGGACACAACATTAACATTGGAGATAGCTTTCGTCTGGTCCATACTTATACATCTTTTGGGAAACTCGGTTGAGGACATCGAGCATCGTGTTGAGTTATCGACTTATCGACTTCACCAGGACCACAATGTCGTTGACAAACCGAAGGAGAGTGATTTAGTGATAGTTATATTAATTAACTACATATAACATTCACTAAATATTATTATTTATAGGCAAAAATATATTGTGTCATCAAAGTAAGTATTTTATCACCAAAATGTATCTGGTAATTGTAATAGTTATCAAATTATTCAGCAGGGTCTATACTAAATTTGTGTGATGAAATTATATTTGTGTTCATCACAAGGAAAATTTGTAATGAACCCTTAGGATTCATTCCCTGATGATTCTTCGTGTCGAGATATGTGACCTGAAAAATGGGAGTAATGAGGAATGTCGCGTGATGCCAAGTTCCTGTAATATGGAGGCATTAGTTCGGAACTCCAGCTAAGACATCCCCAGCAATGTCCACCAGCAGCATATCGCCCACTCGCAGCCTAAGAGAAAATGGGGAAAACGTGTACCTCTACGTAATGTGTTTTTATTGTTTCTGGTTATGATTATTCCTGCATACTTTTCTGAGCTTCTCCATGGCTGACATAGTTATGCCACAGTTTTATGTGGTTATGCTATGCTATACGTCTCTTAATCTCTTGTTAATAATAAACACATAAAAAAAGTCTAAGCAACATATTACTATTTCAAATTATTAATCAATTATTATATAATTTCTTACCAAGTAGGTAATACCTATGTAAACTTTTTTGATCTAGAGGACATACTGGCTGGTTGTAAAAAAAATTCGAGTATCATTTGTTTTTTTTTTCACAAATTCAAAAGCGAATGCATTTGTCCGAATTTTATAGCGTTTTCTTTGCTTATTAAAATTTAGTATTCTGTATTAATTTTATAATTTAAACAATAATTTGAAAAAAGTTTTGAACAAATTTGGATTTTCAGACATTTTTTACGTCATGGAGCGACGTCATTTGAACGCAAATGAAATGCAAAGAGCTGTAGGGATGTTGCAAGCGGGAAGAAGTCAATCTCAGGTATCTCGGTATTTTGGTGTCAATAAAAGCGTTATTTGCCGTCTTCATCAGCGTTACACTAACACGAGAGATCCTGCTGAGCAGCACCCAGGTCGAGAAAGGTGTACAACCACACGGCAAGATCGATATATACAACTGACTGCAAGACGCCAGCCGATGTTCACCGCCCGAGAGATAGGTTTAAGGCTACAAAATTCAAGTGGTGTTGTTGTTAGCTGCCAAACTGTGCGAAATCGACTGTATGAGTATGGTCTACGAGCACGACGGCCAATTAGGTGCCCACCGATACGTCACGGGAATTGCGCTCGTCGAAATGAATGGTGTAGGGAACACATTACATGGACTCGGGAACAATGGGATAAAATTTTATTTTGCGATGAGTCTCGATTTGGGTTCAAGCCTGATACTAGAAGGGTAAGAGTGTACCGTCGTCCTGGAAATACTGAAAGACTGAGGCCCGTTCAGGAAAAGCATCCATACAACGGCTCAACAGTTATGGTATGGGCGGGTATTTTGAAGAACAGACGAACTGAGCTTGTTTTTGTAAATGGTAACATGAACGCTGTAAATTACGTTGAGGACGTTCTAAGGCCTTCTGTTCGTCCATTCGCACAAACGCTTGTACAATCGCCAGACCTCAACCCCATCGAGCATGCATGGGACATGCTCCAGAGAAGTGTTTTAAAGGACTTAGATGGAGTGACAACAACCCAACAACTGATGGACTTACTAAAATTTCATTGGGAACAATTGCCGCAGGATAACATTAACAGTCTCATCGATTCTATGAATAATCGGTGCCAGCAAGTTCTCAATAACAGAGGAGGATTTGAAAAGTAGTAGTAGGGCACACTGCGTTTCGCAGTCATTTGGGCAGCCCGCCTGGCGGCAGTGACCACCCCCTTACAGAAGACCACCGTGAAATAACAGCATATACGTGCTGTTGTGTTTCGGTGAGTGAGTAAGGGATGCCAGAGCCCATTTCCTTATCCCCTCCTAATCCCTTATCCTTAATCCTACTGTAGTCGGCAGCGCACTTGCAGCACCTGTAGCGTTGCTTGTTTTATAGGCGACGGTAGCCACCTACCATCAAGTGGACCGTCAGCCTGTCTGTCGACATAACATAAAAAAAAAAAAAAATTATGCAATTTTAGTTTAAGTTTAGTTGATTAGGGACCTTACTTTGTACTACGTACATACAGTACTTACTCGTAATTATTGTTAATTAAGATTATTAAAAAAATAAAATAAAATAACAATTGAGGTTTAATGTCAAAAAAGCATTAAAAATTAATATAAATAAGAAAACACTAAGGATTTAATGCGAAAACACATTGTAAAATTGAAATTTTATGTGTTGCTTAGACTTTTTTGGTGTGTTTAATTAATAGGGTATTAGAGCGTAGACTAAAAATAATAATAATATTGAAACAGTTGCTAAAGCACCTCATGTTTTAGTTAGTATATAATATCATCAGTATAGTCAGATGGCGGATAAATCAGGCCATAATCTATCACCGGTGCCGGGTAAGGAAAGACCTTTTATGTGCAACGTCGTCAATCTTAGCCGACATCTAATTCCACCTAAAGACGCGCGTTCGCGTTACGCATATCGGATTTGATACAAAATTCTGAGCACGTAACGTTTAGAGTAAGTCTTGTAGGCGTGCATTACATCGAGCATAACATTGCGTCGGTTTTTTATCGTTTCATCATTTCATTCATTATTTTCTATCGTTATTCGTAACTAAATCGCCAAATGGCTAAGACTAAACACACCAATTGTATGGCACCCATGGTAAGAACTATTAGGCTGTGGGATAACCATACAACGGACAGGGGGGGGAAACCCTGAACATCCAGACCAGCCTGGCTAAGTTGGCCCAGCCGAGAAAGAACCCGGGACCCTTGAGTCAAAGCGCTAAGGCAAGCACTTTATCCACTCTACCAATGGGATTGTCAAATTAGAGTTTTGTAGATCTGTTAGAGTTCGTAATGTATTTGTGAAGGTACGTAATTTTCATGTCTGACTGAGTAGTGACAGGGTTCACTACGTCTCATAGTGCAGTAATCACTATGCACAGTAAGTACAACTTCATGGCTTTCGTGTTTCGTTAATATAAAGTATATTCTATCCTCGTCCATTTTTTCATAAAAACAAGAGGGCAATTGTATTTATGAATTTGCACACCTTTCCGTCTGCGTTGCTTGTCTTTTTAAGATGATGGAAAAAATATAGATTGTCTTAAAAATACATTCAACTGATTTATCATGTTCTATACGATATGTGTAGAAAGTACATTTTATAGTCCTTACATATTTTAAATTGAAGTCGCTACCTGCGTCTGTTTATATTCGTAAACTCCTAAATCATGCAACGCAATGCAATCACGCATTCATGCGGTTTTCGCTATCAGTTAGGTAATTTTTCTCGGAAGGTTTTTATTTAATAAGACCTAATTTGGATCCTTACGAAGCCACAAACGCTAGTGTGAAATATATAAAAAAGTAAAGTTTTAAAAATAACTTCAAGAAATTGTTTCTCGTAAGTACCTACCTATATATTCCAAATACCATTATCAATCCCAGTTAAAATGTCATCTACAATCCTTTCAATCCGAAAATTAAAATCCATTTTTTCAGTCCAAGATAATGGCACGAATTGCGAATATATTTAACTGGAATCAAATTTTTGCCGATAATGTGGCAACTATAAGAATTATTTCTTGTAATTAACTCTTTTTAAATTTGACTAATATTGGTATAGTTATAAATATTAGTACATAACAAGCGTTGGAATTGAAATGTCGAAAGCAACAAATGCATTTACAATAATGAGAGTATGGGGTTATTATTGAAGACGGACAGCGGTAGTTCATTACAAACACTCATTATCAACTAAACACAGTTCAAGATTTATTACTCCCATTCGTCGTTCACTCCAATAAAGTTCGGATTTTTTTAAGCTCCATTTTATAGCCGAAAAGAAATACTGATGAAATTTTGTAAACAACCATCTAATCTACTTCTAATTTAATGTTAGTTTGTAGCAATCAAAGGAGAAAATTATATCTAACCTTCTTACTTAAATTTCTATCTGTGCTTTATAAAAATTATAATATATATCTGTCTAGCATCTGTCGGAGTCATAAATGTATATTATATTTTCACTAGTCTAATATTTGTCAATTAAGTCTATTACCAAATTTTACTAGTCTATTATTTGTTAATTAACCTTATTCCAAGGTTTGTCTTATTGTTTCAATAACCCCGTTTTGGGCTATGAATCTCTCTTTTTTTAGATTAGCCCAGCTAAAACTTAGCCTCATTAACAATGGTCAAATGCAAAAAGTACGTGAATTTGTTTTTCCATAAACGCACCTTGCTACTACTCTGTGTCTCGGTGTAAAAATAAATAAAATAAAATAAATCTTTATTTGCGCGAACACATGTTTACAGGATTTTAATTTGTATACAACAGTTACAGTACAAAGTATGTTCTACCCGCCAAGTTCGTGCAAATATTTGTGTTTAATTGTTTGTAATAAATGTATTAATGTTTCTTATTATAAAACTCTTTAACATTCTATATACTCTTTAGTGTGTCTGAACATCAAAAAAATTTACTTAATGTTGTTTCTATAAAAAATACTTGTATTATTTACAAAGATATTTATAAACTTATTCTTGTGTTAGCTAAAATTACTTTTTTATATTCTGTGTCTGCATTGAGTTTTGGTCCCAGGATTTGTATTCTATGTATGTGTTACGGTACCACTACGACCAAAGATAATTGTATTAGTGTATAGATGGAACAATAAAAATTGAAGATTCCTTCGATACTCGATACCCGTCTTTCTAATGGCTGCATGTCGTATGTTAAAAAAAGATAACAATAGCCGAATATGACGTCTTAAAACGCTGCGCGCCATAAAAGAGGCAACGTCATATTTGTTTATATCATGCTGGTTAACAAGCGCGTTTAGCTTTATGTGATTTAAAATACTTAAAAATCTGAAAGTGTGATTTCATAAATCTGTTGCTTGCCAAGAATGGCTTGTACTGTTCCCGTTTGTCCAAGTAGAGTGGGTGTTTTGAAGGAGAATAATGGAAACATATCATTTCACCGGTAAGTCGCACAGCTCGCACTCCTTAATTTTGGTGTTTTTTAAACAAATTTTTATAATTATTTACTAAAAATGAATCATTGTACATGCATACACAGCTCTAAGGTTGATTTATTTAAAGAAAAGCTGGTGTTTATAACTAAAATTTACAAAAACCAAAGTTAATCGGTATATTTGACATTTGTCTTGCTTTATAGTGCTGTAGTCTGATCTTGATAAGTTTATCGATATCGATAACTAATTTATTTTTAGTAGAGTGTTGACAATTTCTAGCATTGACTGCAGGTTGAAAGTAATTTTTATCAATTTATAACAGATTTCCCACCGACATCGATTTAAAAAAAAACGTGGACTAAAAATGTAAGAAAAGCCGACGATTGGAGAGCTTCGCAATATACAAGAATATGCTCGATGAACTTTGAAGATTCTTGCTTTCGCCAAGGATATCAGCGTAAAATTCTACACTCGTATGCAGTGCCGACAATATTCCCAAAATTACCACCATCGTGTAAACCAGTAAGTAATATCTATAAGTTATAAAGAAGTTATGCTTCAATCTATGAAAATTATGAAAATCTTTTGAATCATTAATAACCAAAAATTATTTCTTTTCAGAAATTACCCAGAAAAAGAAAACTTACTAAAAAATGCGTGGATACCCAAGCGTCAACATTAACAGCAAGTCTTTAAATTAAAATGTTACTTTTTGGTTCTAGTTTTCTTTACTATTTTCATTTAATTATCTATCTCAGTTTAGAAACGATATCACAGATTATCCAATCTGTGATATCGTTTCTAAAAATAAAACTTTAAGATTATCGAGTTTTTTTTTTCCTCGTAATAAAAACCTACTCCCGTTCTACCTCTTAAGGATGGAATCTAAATATTTCTACCCAAAAAATATTCTTTTCTTTTGAAAAGCAGCTTTCTTTTGAAATATTTTGGTGAAATAAATGCGAAAGGTTGCATACAATCTCATACAACCGATTAGCAATGCGGCGAGTACCAGTACGCACCCACATTTTATTTATTTTGAATAACCAAACAGTACACCGAAACGCATTTAGCCATACTTTTTGTCCGTCATATATTTAAAATCTATATCAACGATATCTAGTTAACGATAAAAATGCACAGCACTATTATACGCTATAACTTTAGCTTGCATTGTAAAGTCAAAATGGAGACATTCACTCAACTTCGACCCGATAGATTATATATGTATGTCTCTTTCAATCTTATGACAATTTGAAGGTGTTAGAAAGAATAAAATATTGCTGCATTTTGTGATCCATCTATAGGTACAGACTAATACAACATCTTTGACTACGACTATTTTGTATAATAAGTGGCATATAATGTAATTATATGACATAAAATGTCATAATATGACATTTATGACATTATATCATTGCAATAATGATTCTCATCGTATCAGAAAACGTAACACACATCCACGACAATGTGCATATTGTACGATTTAGTTACAAAGTTGGTCATTGTTGATAATTGTGAAGATTGGGCTCATGCAATCCTTTTCAATGTCCTAATTACCGTTTAATTTCCAGTCCTGCGAAGTCACTGCCCAGAATTGTATGGGAAACGGGGTTTCTCCTTTGACATAAGCTTTCTAAAGCAAATCACCTGTAAAAGCTTTTAAATCATGTTCAAAGATCACTGATCAGATTAATACACTTTAGATTCGTGTAGAATAAAGACATTTATCATATATAAAGACATTTATCAAGTTTAAGTATATAAAGAGTTTAACTATATATAGATATAATGTGATAAATTATTATCAATGATTAATGATACTAAGTAATGATGATACTACGTAATATATCAATAAATTTGAACCACTATTACTTATATCAATGTTCAGTGATCAAATATAACCATTTAGTTCCATCGGATCCACTGAATCGGCAAATGTACGATGAATTCATTAATATTTCTAATATCATGTTCCACAATATTCATGTTATTTTAATATTGCAAAACTGTTTATTCGAGAGAGCTTACAAGTTGATTTGAAAATCGGGATGCCTCAAAGTTAACAACCGGTTAATTATATCATTCTTGAATTTCGCTACTTAGAAGCTTTTGATAATGGACGATATTACTTGAAATCTTCTTTACGTAAATGAATGAAGGATAGACAGACTGCTTAAGCTTAAGCTGGGATGTCGCCTACATGTTTGGCCAACAATATGGAGAAGCGTGTAATTTCGATAATTATGAACTATTTTTAAAATTTAGTAAATTTTCTTATATTGTCTTGAAACGAAATACAAATGCTTACTGCATTACTTTATTTATCTATACATATAATAAAATCGTAAATGAGCCGTGTCTGTACGTTAAACATTTTTTCAAAAAAACCATTTGTACACAATGTCCTACTTATGTTACCGAGGTCAAAAATATACCGTTTCTAGAATTTTTGTCTGTTTGTCTGTGCGTTTGTGTACGCTAATCTCAGAAACGGTTCAACCGATTTGAATGCGGTTTCCAATGATGTATTGAAGCAAGCTTCCCTTAAGGGGGAGACAAACGCTAAATACTAAAAATATCCATTGTTTAATGAAGATAACAGATAACAAGAAATAGACAACACAGTTGCTTTGAAAAAAATATATATTATACTTAAACATGTGAAGAACCAATTGTATTAATTAGAATTTTCCTTAAAGTAATAGAAACTCCACAAAAAAAGTTAGAACACAAGAAGAATTTGACCTTTATTGAAAATTCCCTCGAAAACGGCTTATTGCACGCATGTGAATCCTGTACCTATTAATAAGTTAATATCAGATTAAAAAATCGTATTAATAAAAATTTTTTTTGTGTAATGTTCTAATGGTAAAAACAAAAAAACACCATTTCTAGGCCTGTTGAATTGGATCCGCCGCCAGCGAGTTCTATAGTAAATGTCATTTGCCTCAGTGAATCCCTTAACATTTATTGTTTGTTTCGTTCCACTAGGTTTACAAACAAAAAAGTTACGCGCTATACCGAATTACCACGCGCATGTAGTTGCGGGCTCAGTTATAATCACAGGACCCAAGAAAATCGTTTACTTTGTACAAACATAATTAGTTTAAAGATAAGATTTTTAAAGGGATGTCTTTTATTTATTCAAACTTGTTTCTACAGTGTTGTGTGCTTAGTTCTAGCGGATTAATCTTCAATATGGTTTCCGATTTTCTGATATTAACACGATTAATAAAATCCTATATGTTACATAATATTATAAATATATAAACATATTACATATTATGTGTAATTTAATCATTGTAATAAAAATTCAATAAAAATGAATTTTTTTTAACAAATTACATTAAAAACAGTAAATTGGTAATATTACTAGCAGCCGTTAAGCAAGACCAGAAAAGTCTATGTTGTATATATTTTAATTTATATTTATTCAATTTAGCCACTGGAAATTATAATAATAATAATAACTTTTATTATTGTAGTGTTAGTTTTATATCCTATATTATACTAAAACCTTAACAACTAGTAACGGCAGGGTACACTGCGTTTCGCAGTCATTGGGCATCCCGTCTGGCGGCAGTAACCACCTCCTTACAGAAGACCACGGTGAAATAAGCACGTGTGCTGTTGTGTTTTTGTGAATGAGTAAGGGATGCCAGAGCCCATTTTCCTATACAATCCCTTATCATTAAGCCTGCTATAGTCGGCAGCGCACTTGCAGCAGCTGTGGCGTTGCTGTTATAGACGGCGGTAGCCACCTGCTATCAAGTGGACCGTCAGGCTGTCTGCCGGTCTTAAAAAAAAAAAAAAAAACCAACACAACATCGAAACCCGAAAAGAACAACATTGTATCTCATTTTAAAATGTTTTTAAATAAACAAATAAATTACTATTTTTTTTTCAAATGCTACCTCTGTCCTGGAATGTTATTTCTACCACCTTTTGAAAGGCAAAAATATGCATGGTAACTTAAAAAAAAAACAGTTTTATGACTTAAAAACATAGTAATTTGAGTTACGATTCGCCTTATTCAGTTTTTGACCGATCATTATTCTATACATATTTTATTAGCTCAATATTGTAATATTCGTAACTACTAGGGTAGAGTGATAAGTCTGGTAAAAATCTATTTTGGATTAAAATTATCGCAAATTGCATGGAACCTCTTTGTTCACAACTCTTTTGAAGGACTAAATTAAAATTTTCAACCAGTACCGCCCCGGTTAGTTTTTTTGTGACAGCCATTAAAGAAAAATAATTGAACAAATTTTCGCAAAGATGGAGTGAAAAGTGAATTTCGTGTCTTGATTAAACATTATTTTTTGCGCAAAGAAACGTACGGAAACGAAAAGAAACTTGATAAATATTATGGGGACTCTGCTCCGTCGATTATAATGATTCATAAGTGGTTTACTGATTTTCGCTGTGCATCCAGGACGCCCAGTTGAGGTCACTACTCCAGAGATGATCGCTAAAATCCACGCCATAGTGTTGAACGACCGAAGAGTAAAAGTGAGGGGGTCGGAGATCGACGAGATAGTCGGCATCTCAGACGAACGTGTGCGCAATATCTTACACCTACATTTAGATATGAAGAAGTTCTCCGCTCTATGGGTGACGCGTTTACTGACTGTTGATCAAAAACGTATGCGTGTTTGGCGCAGTACTTCGGAGACGGTTTGGCGTTCTTTCAACGAGACAAAATTGAATTTTTGCGTCGTTTTATAACAGTAGACGAAACATAGATCCACCACCATACCCCAGAATCCAAACAACAATCGAAACAGTGGATTGCTACCGGCGAACCAGCTCCGAAGAAGGCCAAAGCAGTTTTATCGACCAATAAAGTGATGGCTACAGTTTTTTGGGATGCACGTGGAGTAATCCATATTGACTACCTAGAGAAGGGTAAAACGATTAATGGCGAATATTATGCCAATTTATTGAACCAATTTAACATAATTTTACTTGAAAAACGACCACATTTGGCTAAGAAGATAATCCTCTTCTACCAAGACAACGCACGAGTGCACACCTGCGTGATTGCCATGGCAAAACTTCATGAATTGCGCTATGATATGCTTTCTCATCACCGTATTCGCCAGATTTAGCCCCTTGTGACTATTTTCTGTTTCCGAATTTAAAAAAATGACTTGGTGGGAAAAGATTTGGCTCCAACGAAGAGGTCATGCACGAAACCAATGCCTATTTTGAAGGGTTGCCTAAGTCATATTTTATGGAAGGGATCAAAAAGCTAGAGAAACGCTGGGTGAAGTTACATTGAGCTTTACGGAGACTACGTTGAAAAATAAATAATAATCATTTAATTTTTACCAGACTTATCAATCCGCCCGTATACTTACAATGTTGTTCTTCTGAAATGTTCTGAATATTGTAACTTGAACAAAAACAGGTTTCCTTTATCTCTACGAAAATGTCGTTATTTTAACTTCAAAGAGAGGAAAAAGCATAATAAGTCTACTTTAATACCGACATAGTATTACTAAAAAATGGTATGATCAAAGCAAAAAAATCTTCAAAACGTTCCCCTGTAAACTTAGCCAAAATGAGATACAACGTTGTTCTTGTCAGTTGTCGACATGATTTGGTGGTACTTGTAACGTTTCATGAACATCTAATGTTCAATTCTAAAATGTTTCAGATTATTCTAAAATGTAGACTCATCAAACTGCCCAAGGCGACTGTAACTGATTTTAACCAACCTGGTAGACCTGTGAGATAAACAACTCCTTATACTGAATAGCCTTTATCTTAGCAAAATTATATTGGCCTGTATTCGCTAAATCCAGTTATCAAACAAATAACGCTTCAAGGCTGTTCTAATCTCTTCGTACACACATACGGCCATACTAATATAGCCCATTGAATAATATTTGCTTGCACATGCATCTCAAAGGCAGGCCAATTAAACGTAAACCGCCTTGTTCGCGTTTTGAGGCTGTTTCTGGGTAGATACGATTCGTGCACGATCATGAGTGCATACGTACGTGTTATTAATGTAACCAGTTATTATGTTCACGTCGTACCTATGCCCCGTTGAAAATAGACCTGCTTGAACTGACCGTTTTTCTTTTCTTTTGTTTATTAGCTAATAGACGAACTTTGTTTTTTCCGCCTTCAAATGATTATTTTTTACCACAGAGCGAACACTAATAATGCCATAAATAAAGGTATAAATCTATTTTAATTATAATTTCAACTAAGCTTTTATTTAACTCAAAAATATTGTTTTCATTTCCATTCGTAATTTGTTAAAGTACGTACACTTATAAAAATTCATCTATATGTCATTTCTTATCCATGTAATCAATATTTTGTATTTTGAGAATATGTGGAAAGTTGAAGATAATCTCCGGAATCATTGCATTATTACCGAGATCTAGACTTTAATCCATAATTATAATTGGCTCCATAAAATCGAGTTTTTTTTTAAATGTTAAGATCGGCAGACAGGCTGACGTTCCACTTGATGGTGACTGACTACCGCCGCCTATAACACAAGCAACGCCAAAGCAGCTGCAAGTGCCCTGCCGACTACAGTAGGATTATGGATAAGGGACTAGGAGATAGGCAAATGGGCTCTGGCATCCCTTACTCACTCACCGAAACACAACAGCACACGGGCTGTTATTTTACGGTGGTCTTCTACATATAAGGAGGTGACAAACAGACTATTTTTTGACCTCGGCAACATTTTGTATACAACGTATACAAATTGTTTTTAAAAAAGTATTTAATGTACAGACATGGCTCATTTACAATTTTATTATATTTCCTATATTAATTATAAAATAAAACAATGTGTTCGATTGACGATCAACGAGAGAGATTGATTTAATCAAACCATAAAGAACAATTTTTTACATAGATGGCATTAGTGTACACAGAGTGTTGCCATTACATAATATTTTGATTTATTACCAACACCCCCACTATCAAAATATTACAAAGTTTCAATACCTAATATATTCATAAATTTATAATGTTTAGCTGGACACAAGCTTTTTGTAAAAATATCCGCTGGCATGTCACCTGTTGGCAAATACTGCATGTTAACAATTTTATTTAAAATTACTTCTCTGCAGTAATGATGTTTAACATCTATATGCTTTGTTCTATTATGAAATGCAGAATTTACCGACAATTTCAATGCACTTTGATTATCATTGAATATATCAATGATATACAATTTTTCTGTAATTTCATACTGCAAGTTTCTAAGATACACTGCTTCTTTACAAGCTTCTGAAATGGCAGCATATTCTGCCTCAGTACTAGAGAGGGCTACACTTCTCTGTTTCTTACTTCCCCATGAAATTATAGACCCCATTAACATAAAACAATAACCCGAATAAGATCTCCTATCATAAGGATCATTTGCCCAGTCGGCATCAACATAACCCTTGATTTCTGGATTACCAGTTTTACAATATTTCAAACCAACATTTTTAGTTTTCTTTAAATATTTCAATATTCGTTTAGCATATGACCAATGTTCATTACTGTGACAATTATTAAATTGACTGAGATATCCTACAGCATAAGCTATATCTGGTCTAGTAAGTACAGCTAGATACATCAAACTACCTATAAGTTGTTGATATGGATTTTGACTTTTGGTATCTAAACATTTTTCAACATTTAACTTAATGTCCATTGGTGTATTAACATTTTTACATTGTGTCATATTAAATTTAGATAATAACTGATCTATATAATTTTCCTGATTTAAGAATACATTTTTATCTTTATCAATATTAACACACATACCCAGGCATTGTCTTATAGGACCTAAATCCTTTATTTTAAACTGAGAACTTAAAATTTCTTTTAACTGTTTCATTTCACATTTATCATCTGAAAAAACAAAGAAATCGTCAACGTATAATGTAACTATAGTCCTTTTATCATTAATTATTTTTGTATACAAACAAGGTTCCAGTTTAGATTTTTTATAACCATTCTCTATCATACAATTATCAACTTTCTTATGCCAAGCTCTGGAGGACTGTTTGAGACCATATATAGCCTTTTTTAGTAAAAGAACTTTGTTTTTATCATTACCAGAGCATACAAAACCGTCTGGTTTCTCCATATATATGGTTTCCTCCAGTTCCCCATTAAGAAAGGCTGTCTTGACATCCAAATGTGCTGTGTCCAGATTCAATTGAGAACACAGAGCAAATAATAATCTTAATGTAGTATGTCTTACCACTGGAGAAAAAGTTTCATCGTAATCAATACCACTTCTTTGGCTACAACCTTTGGCTACAAGTCTTGCACGATACCTAACCTTATTATCACTATCACATTTTTTCTTTAAAACCCACTTACACTTCACAATTGTTCCTTTGTCTGGTGGATTTGACAGTTCCCAAGCATGATTGTCCTCAAAACACTGTAATTCGTCTTTCACTGCTTGCAACCAATATTCTTTTTCAGATCCCTGTAATGCTTCGTCGGATGATATTTCACTTGTATCAATTTGATTGTTGCCCACACACATATTGGAGTAACCATATCTGTTTGGTTTTCTTCTCTCTCTTGTATTTCTTTCAGTTTCGACAGGCACAGCATCATTGAAGTCTTCATTTTTACTGGGTATGTAAGTACTATCGTTCGGATCACTAAGCGCAGAAGTGTACGAACCATCATCTGATAGACTATCATCCCCCACTGAATCTAAACTTGCCTCTTTGGCATCAGACTTCAAATAATTTTTCTCTTGTATTAAAATTGTCTCTTGTACCTGAGGTTCAACGATGATTACATCTCGACTAGTGGTTATTGTTTGAGTTTTTGGGTTATAAATTCTGTATCCCTTTGTATTTTCAGAATAACCCATTAGAATACACTTTTCTGATTTCTTATCCCACTTGAGACGCTTCTCCTTTGGCACGTGTACCATAACAACACTGCCAAATATTCTGAGGTGACTTACATCAGGCTTGGTCTGTGTCCATAACTCAAACGGAGTTTTATTCTGCAAAGCCGGTGCTACTGTTCTATTTTGCAAATAAACAGCGGTATTTGTCGCCTCTGCCCAAAATTGCTTAGTCAAACCAGCTTCAAATAAAAGGCATCTAGCCTTTTCAACAAGCGTTCGGTTCATCCTCTCGCACAATCCATTCTGTTCTGGCGTGTAAGGGTTGGTCTTCTGATGAATTATTCCCATTGTCTTAAGGAATTTGTCAAATTCATGATTGCAGAATTCTTTTCCATTATCAGTACGCAGAACCTTGATTTTTCTGTCGAGATGGTTCTCAACCTTGGCTTTATAATTTTTAAAACATTCTATGGCTTCACTTTTATTTTTAATAAAGTAAATGTAGGTCATTCTACTGTAATCATCGATAAAAAGAATGAAATACCTGGATCCTCCTATGGATACATTCTCCATCGGCCCACAGATATCTGAATGTACTAAGTTTAATAATTCAGTGCTCCTGCTGCCTTCTCGAGGAAATGGAAGTCGACTCTGCTTCCCCTCACAACATATTGCACAGGAATTTTTATTTATTTTTATTTTCTCATCAATTGACAAACCATTAACAGCATTCTGCATTTTATTCAAGTAAGTATTATTCACGTGTCCCAATCTTCGATGCCATATTTCACTGGTCACTGCTGCGGCTATTAAATTAGTTGATGTATTTAGTTTATATACTCCATTTACGAGTACAGCTGTCGCCACCAAGTCTCCTTTTCTGTTGTATATCTTACAACCATCATTTTGAAAAGACACCTTGTTTCCTTTGTTTATCAATTGACTTACAGACAAAAGATTTGTAGTAAGACTAGGAACACATAAGACTCCTTCTACTGTTACATCGTAATTGAATTCTTTCGTATATGTTTTGATCTGCACATCACCACAGCACGCTACAAGTACTTTGTTTTCATTTGCTACAATAATTTCCTTCGGGAAACCGGAATATGACACGTTTTTGACCCAATGCTTGTTTGTTGTTAAGTGAACACTTGCTCCGGAATCAATATACCAATCTGTTTTACTATAACTCCCATTTAAAAACACCGCACTGAATGCATTGGTTTGCCTTTCATTGCTCTTTGTTTCCAATCTATCTGTTTTTGTGCACTGATTTTTATAATGTCCAACTTGTTTACACTTATAGCATTTTATTTGTTTGACATTGGAGTTTGACTTTGACATCTGGACGCCGCCATCATAATTTCCTCTGCTGACCATAGACTTCCTATTTCCTTTATGTTGGTATTTCTGAAATGTTGCTAGAGCGCCATCTACTTCTTTATTTTTCATAACCGGGTCCATGTCTAATAATTTTGATTTAATGGCGTCGGTTGTAATGGTCATACCGGAATGTTCAATGGCCATAATCATAGGCGAAAATTTTTCTGTCAATCCAGCAAGTAATAATGACCCGATCCACTCATCACTTATGTTAAATCCAGTTCCCGCCAGCTTTTGTCCAGTTTCCACAATTTGCGTAACATACGATGACATCGTGTCGCTATTTTCAAGTCGAATCGAAATGAGATTTCTAAGCAAACTGATTCTTCTTGTGAACCCAGAATCGTCATACAATGACTTCAGCTTATCCCATAGACTTTTAGTTGTCGTAACATTCTTTATGTGCACGTAGATAGACGGATCGATCATCAAAATCATTTTTGCCTTTGTTCTGGCATCCTCTTCGGCTCCTATAGCTGGTTGGTTCGGCTCGGGCTTGATACATTTTAACATGCCCTCCAACACTAGGACGTTTTCTACTGCAAAACACCATTCACTGTAGTTTTCGCGGCCTTTTAGTTTAGGCACATTCACCATATAGTTATGACTTGTAGCCATTTTTATTTTATAGTCCACGAAAGCCACTAGGCGCTTTATGATTTGCTTTAAGTTTACGATATTGTTCAACACTAATTATATAACTATTGTAAGTCCACACTTAAAGCAATGTTTATAACATTTAGAAAACTTTATCTGCCGCGAGAGATATTTATATAGGCCTGAGCCCATAACCTAAAATAAAACAATGTGTTCGATTGACGATCAACGAGAGAGATTGATTTAATCAAACCATAAAGAACAATTTTTTACATAGATGGCATTAGTGTACACAGAGTGTTGCCATTACATAATATTTTGATTTATTACCAACAAATTATTTCCCAAATTTTCTCTTGCCTAATATTAATTTGTCAGATTTTAATGTTTTTCCAAATATTTGACCCAACGGCAGCTTAAATGGACAGAAAACCTAAATAAAAAACCTTTCCATTTTGAAATTAGATTACGTGCCAAATATGCGTATACATTATTATGTAACAGCGAAGCAAAAAAATTCGCACGATTTCATGATACTACCTTTATATGCCATTTGCCTAAAATGGAGTTATAAAAGAAATGAAGGTAGCAAACTGTTCATTTATTTAAAGATGTCATGCATTCGTTGCCTCGGATATGTCTGACCTAAATTTAAAGGCTGTCAACTTAATGGTTGTGAATTTTGCGTGGCATGTGACAGCAGCTTTATGATTTTTCACATAAAAAAACCTTTAATCTTTGTTCCGCATTTTCTATGTAACAAAAGTAATTTATTTTGAGTTTTTACTCAAGATAATTTGCAATATTATTTCAATTTCAAACAAAATGAACGCATATTGGAATGTTGATATAAGAATTAAGTCTTCATGACTTTAGGTTCTTCATGAAATGTTTGTGCAAGAAAAATATTATGAAACTAAAAACACAAAATCTCTAATTAAACTAACTACCAAATTAATATTGCCTAAATATTGCCTAAAATTTTTTCCTCTAAGCCTAATCGCGTACACTGAAACTCTCACAATTTTATTTCTTTTATATATTTTTATAGTTTAAAAGAAATTGCAATTTTAAGTGTGGTACTAAGTTTTAAAGGCCAGTTTGTTCAAAACCGCAAATCTTTGAAAGTATTTTATCGTTCACCTTGAAATTTTGCATGTACACGTTGTCAGAAGTACAGAAATTGACATAGGATACCTTTGATAAAAAAAGTACAATTTCCAAGGGATCTCTAAAAATCAAAATAAAAAAAATAATCCCTGATAAAAATATATGAGCAATGAAGATAGAATAAATGTTTCAATACTCAATAAAAAGGGGCTCGGACGAAATTGCGCCCAAATTTAGAGTCGCACTCTCTTGTCACAATGGCAGTGTTCGTGCAGATGACGATGTGCGATGGAGGATTGTCATGTTGGCTACCCGCCCACCTGCGATGCTTCTCCACCTTTGAGGGTTGTTAGCATCCAAGCACACTTGAGTCATGAGCACACCAAAAGCTATAATATAATTGTTAATTGTGTACTGTAAGTTCAACAGATTTGAGTGATTGTGAAAAGAATTCCGTATTGTTTTATAATGCACACTCAAATCGTAATCGAATTATTATTATTATTTCAATGAATTAGAGTTGAAAGTTCGATTAGTAGTATACTTAAACATTATTAAGATTTACAATGATATAAATTTTAAGTGATGCTAAGTTTACCGGTTCCTCTAATAAATGATAAATATTTAGATTAAGGTAAATAAAGACTTACGAGAAATTCATAATAATAAATTAAATGCCAAAATTCATGCTTTTTTATTTCTTTGTAAAAAAAGCAGTTTAAATTCCTCTTTCGTTAGGTTTTACAGTTTAGGAAATTAACATAACCTGTTTTATATTATGATCGTGTACAAATCAGTAATTGAATTAAAATTGCAAAATGATATTACAGTTTAGGGATAAAACGACTATTGGGCTGTTAATTAGTTAATTAGCAGTTGCTAATTAGGACTAAATCTCTGTACATTTAAATTATTAGAAGATTAGAATAAATATTTAATATAATATACTGTTAAAACCTATGACATCATGATGTATTCACATTTAAGTTCGGTGAACGAAATAGACACTAAATTAAGAAATACAATTAATCAAAATAACTTAAAATCGAAATGTGGAATATCTTCGATTGTAAAAAATTTAACGTATTTTTTTTGTTGGTAAGGGCGAGGAAATGAAGGAAAATCTGCCACCTACCTTGTGAATCACCAAATACTTGGTCCTCCAGCGGCGAAGACTGCAACGGGCCCGTCGCACACAGAGTCCAGAAGCTCCAGCACTTCACCACTACAATTAGATACAACGGGACCAATTAGATAAATTATAAGCCCAATGCCTGATAACATTAGCGAATGAAATAAATTCAAATCTCGCGGATAGAGATCGACGGGATGAGTCTGTAGGTACGCGTGTTATTTTTACGATGTTTTGCTTGGACTGACTGCGGTTTTAAAAATGGCCGAAGCCGCGCTGGCAGATATGTGGATAGGTATATGGTGGAAGTGAGACAGCACATACCACAACTACTATCAATTAATTTTGAAGTTTAAATATTACATTAAGAAATAATATATTATACATTAACATACAATACATCATATATAACAAATATGTCATATTAATATATAAATTTTGTAAATACAAAATTTGACATTGCATGGGCTGTAGCCAACATTTACTGCCTACCAGCGAGTGAGTGGATAGACTGTCTATTGCATTTTATCATAAGAAAATAGAATACTTTATAAGTCATGACTACAAATGCCTTAGGCTCCTAAAACGAAATACAGCGTGTTGATTTTGTGAAACGTTGAAAAGGCATGAAAAAATCGTAAGTGACTCATGTAATAATTATGAAGTTATACTAATTAAATCGTCATTTAAGTCAGTCAATTTATGTCAGTTCAGATTTTGATATAGTCAACTCAGTTAGAGAATAAATCCCTGAGGGTTTATGTGTAAAAAAAATTCAGTATCGCCAGATATTTTTTTCACTTGGCTCACTCTATCAAAGATACATTAATTTACACAGAAAAACATTAACTTCGCAGTTAGCTTAAGAAATTACATTTAAACAAAAAGAAAGAGTAATTATTTCCTTAAATGTCCAACTCCTTAAAAAGTTCTTTCAATTTTCTGAATCTTTTAAGCAGCCGCGCAAATTACGTTCGAAGCTTTTGACAAATTATTTTTTTTCTCTTGACAGTGTTTATAAAGTTCCCCGAAATCAGAAGGAACATTTGGTATTGTCACCTCAATTAGGCCGCGACGGCTTAATCAATCATTCTGTGTTGATTTTCGTTAGTAATGGTGATTGTAACACA
Organism: Bembecia ichneumoniformis; assembly: GCA_910589475.2. NCBI lineage: Eukaryota > Metazoa > Arthropoda > Insecta > Lepidoptera > Sesiidae > Bembecia > Bembecia ichneumoniformis. The sequence continues at coordinate 3,934,252 of OU342531.1, forward strand.
TTAGGAAGGATAATAACTAAATGGTTATATATTAACTGTGTTTGAATTTCGCTTTTTTGCTTACCTATATAATAACATTCAAATCTTAATAAAAATAAAAATCCTATCAAAATTTTATTTTTCATATTTCAAATTCAAATCCCTAATAATTTGTGGACTACTTTATAAAATTTTCTTTAAAATAAGTTTCTTAATATCTTAGGAACGTGTATACGTTTCGAAAAATATAATTATCTTGATTATTTTCAAAGATTTTCAACTGTACAGATTGGGCAAGACGAAAAAATCTGTAATGTGACATTTAGAACCACGTGGTACAAAATCACTCAGTCGATCGGGCGTGATCAATATTTTTGTAGGAAAATTTTCCCAATGCCCTATATATTCTATATATTTAATCTTTTTGATTATTTTGATGCTACTCGTATTAATCCCAAAAAATATTAAAAAAAATGAAATCATAGATTGAGAAGCCCAATTAGCTCAAAAATATGCTATTTTTATTTCTATTTTCTTAACTTTACATTATTAATTAGTTCATTTCACTGAAATTGTTTTTCTTTTTTTTATTATATTTCATAAATTTAATAAAATTAGTGAAGAGACAATTATCGTGTCACAATTATATCTTTGTTGTAACAGAAAAGGGAAAGGGAATTCATTGCTAGTTTTGTGTACATGCTGAGGAGTACAGATAAATTGTTAAAAATAATTTTGAAAGTAAAAGGATTTATTTTAATTTTATACAAAAGTTGAGGGGTGTGTCCAAAATGTGAAAAGGAAGCCCACCGAACAACGTTAGTCCGATCTCACTTCAAAAACCACAGACTAAGTACTTGTCAACTATCAACTTTTTTATTAAGCGACAGTGTTTCAGCGAAAGGCTAATAAAATCTAATCTGAGTATAAAATCGGTATTTTAACTAAGAGAAAGCAATTAATAATGAAAATAAACAATAATTTTGAATCAGCCAGCAAGGCACGTTTGAAAATTGAAAATTAGAAATACTACCGGAGATATATCACATCATACCTTTAAAGACTGGTTTTTACACCCTATCATTATGCAATTCGGGATTTTTACTGGTAAAATACTAGTATTACCTACGTCAAGCTTCACGCGCTGATGTTGCTCAACTAATAAGGCGAGGCATAGTTTGATGGCATTTGTGTGCATGTAACCGTGTATATACACGGCAAGGCATAGTTTTACCGGTTTCAATCGTTCACAGGGTCTATCTATAGTTATTATTTTATCAGAGCCAGTATTTCCTCCAACTTTCCGAGGTGCATCCGTACCTGTGGCCAATGATCTTGAGCTTCTTGGAATGAGGTTGTGCACAAATCTCAACTTCGAAGAAAGAAGAAGAAAGAAGGAGGATTCAAATTAATTTATTTGCTGAATATGGTATACAAGTTGTAAATTTTTATACATATATGTCCACATATACATATTTAGCTTTATAATTAATTGATTGGATGAACTATAAAAATAATGGTTTCTACTAATAAATATGCTTAGCTTTAAAATTAATACTTTGCACTATACAATACTTGTAGTTGTGATGTTGTATTGCTTTTTTTATTTTCATAAATGTATATGTGGGAAGGGAAGTAATATAATGAAAACCCAATTCAATCACTTATAACTATTTAATATAAATTAAATTGTAAATTAATTACATAATGTAAAAATTACTGCATTAATAAGGCACGCTTTGCCAATGCTGGTTGACCCTTCTTTCTCTTTTGACCTAATGGAATATTTTTTTGCATCATTGGGTATTGCACACATATTCCCTGGGAAATTTTGGACAAGTACAATGCATAAAGGTGCCTTTATATTCCTTACTGGTATATTTTATTTTCCATGTTAAAATAGTAATTCATCAAAAGATGTCCAGTTCAGGTAGGCATTTATTTTTATAGTCCTCAATAAAATCAGGATTAAATTTAATTAAGGGATCTATGGTTGATGATGAAACATAAAACAGTGACTCGTTTGAACAGTTATAGTGCAAACCATTATTTTTGTAGGTATTTTAATTATGTTGTTTAAGAAATTATTACTTTATAGTGTATATTTATTTTGTAAATTTGGTTCATGTTTATTAAAGTGATAATATTAAATTATATAATTATTATTGTAAAGTGTTGATATGCAATTTTTTAGCTGTTTTCATCAAATTTAAAGTGATATTAAATACATCTCCTTTAATTTTAGTGGAAAAACAGATTATATCAGAAAGAAGCACTCCACCCATTATTAGGACTGATCACAGAACAGAAACCAAAAATTATTCACCAAGTAATGCCCACACATCCACGACAAGGCTTTTGCTTCAAAATCTTGATTTTGGTAAGTTACAATCAGTACTTTTAATTGTTGTATGGAGCCCGGAAAATAAAAAATTGCAAGTTCTTAGAAGATTGAAGTTTTAAAAGACCTATACTGAATCAGCCATAATCGCCACAAGGATTTGCCCATAATCTTCACGCTGGGCATGTGGGTTGGTGACCATAATGTTATCGCCAGATGTTACAATCTATACGGCGCTGTTGCCCACCCCCCCGGATAAAACCTTAGTTAGTTGCCTCCTAAGACACCCATGGTTATGATGTGGGGTGGTTCAATTCTAAATTCGGAAACTACACGGCTGTTTTATATCTACATATATATAGTTTAATATTTGTTATACTTAAATCTTGTTATTTTTTGTAGATACTCCATTGTCTTCTCGAAGCCCATGTGCGACTCCTACAGAACAGAAACCATCAGCATTCGATAAAATTAATGACTCTTTAGGTAACTAGATATTTTTTTAGGGTTCCATACCCAAAGAGTGCGAATGGGACCCTATTATATTACTAAGATTTCGCAATCCGTCCATCTATGTGTCTGTCAGTGAGCTGTAATGTTTCTCTAACCATAATGAGTACACAGTGGAGATTTTCACAGAATGTGTATTTCTATTGCCGCTATAACAACAGATATATAAAAATAAAAAGCCCCCATACAAGAAAAGGGTTTTTTGAACCCTCCGTATGCAAGTCAGACTCGCACTTACCAATTTTTTTTTACTTATGCTATAATTTAATATATTATAATTTATTCTTTTAGAATCGATTGCCACATACATAGCATATATCCAAAGTGATATTAAAGAATTAAAGGCTATGCAAAATGATATTTTATCAAGATTGACTTCATCATCTGCAGCATTGATCGCTTTACCTGATGACATAGCCCTGCCTTTGAAATCTGTTGAAGATCTGAATTACATCGAAACCTGGCTTGAAAACGACGAAAACAAAGAAAATTTGGTATGTGTTACTATTAAGAGTTTAAAGTAGGTATAAGTACTCCAAATCGACAAGCATGTATGAAAAGATTGATAAGATATAAGCATGTATGAAAGATATAAGCCAGGATCGTAGCCGGTAGAAGAATGTGGTCTCTACCTACGCCAATAGGAAAGAGGTGTGATATTAAATAAGAGCTTACCAGTTATTTACACGTATTTTGCTTTTGTTTTCAGGTTAATAATTTAAGCTTTATTGGTGGTAACAACATTGCAACAATTACAAGAAGAATACTACAAAGAGTTTTTTCATCACTACTGGCCCTTCAGTGCAACTGGACTGGCAAAAATAATAAAAACAGCTTGAAAAATTTACAACTGATACAAGTAATTATAAGTAAGTACTTAACCTCTGATGTTAGGGCCCTTTCACATTACACCGCGGCGGCACCACTGCACTAGTCTCCCTTGGACGCCGCGGCGGCAACGGCCATGGTTACACATGAACTAAGTAGGTAATTCCTGTTTGATTTTTTACAGATGCAATTCGTAAAAATAAGTTGGCTGAGAAAGCAACAGATGCTGAGATTATATTTGTTTTAACAAATTGGTTTAGATTTGCAAGAGACCGAGATGGAGGCCGCGATAACAGACGGGCAAGAAGAAGTCAATAATTCGAGACAAGAATATTCTGGTACATCAGCTAGAACAAGGAGAAGATATCGAAACAAAACAAAGAAAAAAATAATATCTAAGTTAAGGATTGATGAAGACGATTGCATCATCCCTAGAAATAATTTAACGTCAAGTGGTGTAAATGAATGGTACCTTTTAAGCAATGCGAGTGATAATTTGGAAAAGTGTAAAGCGCATTCTGAGCCTATTAATTTAACTTCATCTCTTGTTAATTGGGCACAGCAGAACAATATAACTCACTCCGCCTTAGATAATTTGTTGAAGCTATTATATCCTTTTCATTCTTTCCTGCCGACAGACTCACGGACACTCCTCAAAACACCAAAGCATGTTAACGTTGTTGATTGCGATGGTGGATCATATATTTATTTTAAAGAAAGAAAGAAAGAAAGAAAGAATCCTAAATAGAGTGAAGCGATGCTTCACACCTGGACATCTCCTCTCTTTGTACAAGGCACAAGTACGATCTTGCATGGAGTATTGCTGTCACCTTTGGGATGGCTCAGCAAAATACCAACTTGCCGCACTCGACTCGGTGGGTCGTAGAGCTAGGAGGCTCATTGGCGATGATATACTAATAAGAACTAACCTGCAGAGCCTGGCAGATAGACGCAAAGTTGCCTGTCTGTGTGTATTCTATAAGGTGTACTTCGGAGAGTGTGCTCGAGAGCTGCATGAGATCATATCGCCTTCCCCTTTCTTCTATCGGACATGCAAACGTACGGCTGGTTACCAAGGATTGGAACTCCCTGCCGGCGTATAACCCAAATCTTTTCAAGGTTCGAGTGAATAGGCATCTTCTGGGTGAGCTCGCTCCATCGTCGGCCTCATCCTACATGGATAGATGCTGGTCAAGAGCAAACCCATCTTTAATTAAAAAAATTAAAAAAAAATTATGGCGCTGAAACGTGGTCTCTAACATTGGACCTCGTAAGAAAGCTCAGCGTCGCTTCTGATCGAATTAGAAATGAGGATATCCATCGATAAACGAAAGTTACCGACATAACCTGTTGGAGCAGTAAGTTGAAGCGGCAGTGGACAAAAGCTAACAGTTTACCATTTAACAGTGCTCCTAAAAACCACGCAGAGCTTATCTCGAGCACAGAAGTCTATACGATTGTACAATCAATAGGTAGTGATACAATTCATTATTATGAACACAAAGTGAGAGTGCCAGCAAAAGTTACACAACCTAAAACTATCGCGCTGTGATCAGCCGCTACTATTTATCAAGCACGGCTGAGGACGGTGTTAATTTTTTTTTATGTTAAGGTCGACAGACAGGCAAACGGTCCACTTGATGGTAGGTGGCTACCGTCGCCTATAACACAAGCAACGCCAAAGCTGCCGATAGGGAAATGGGCTCTGGCATCCCTTACTCACTCACCGAAACACAACAGTAAATGTGCTGTTATTTCACGGTGGTCCTCTGTAAGGGGGTGGTTACTGCCGCCAGACGGGCTGCCCAAATGACTGCGACAACGCAGTGTGCCCTACCACTATTTAATGTTGGAACATTAAATAAATTAAATTAAAAAAAAACATTGAACAAATTTAAATAAAATTTAAATTTTTTAAACATTAAATAATTAAATTAATTAATTTAATATTAATGTTGGAACATGTGTTAATGTTGGCATGCGCAGTGTTGGACGCTTATCCATAAGCCGACCTGATAACGGGCGCGGGTCGACGGTGGATCCAGGCTTCTTCTGATCGGTCCTATTGGAAAATTATGGAGTAGGCCTATGTCCAGCAGTGGACGTCCTATGGCTAAGAAGATGGTGATGATCATTATAAATCTTAAGATATCTTAGAGGAAGAAGCCAAGCTGTTACGATTAAAGGCTTCTGTTCAACATTTTTACCCGTAGCCTCTGGAGTGCCTCAGGGCTCGCACCTCGGTCCATTATTGTTTAATATTTATATTAATGATGTGTTCTCAATGTTTCACAGTTCACAAATACTTCTTTTTGCAGATGACACGAAAATTTTCAAAATTATTAAAACTGAGCATGATTGTCAATTGTTACAACAAGATCTGGATCGATTATTCTTGTATTGTCAAACTAATTTCCTGCAACTTAATATCAATAAATGTTACATTATCACATTCGGTAGGAAAAAGAAAAGAATTCTATTTGACTACAAAATAAATAATTTACAAATTAGCAGGGTAACTGAGTTGCGTGACCTAGGTGTCCAGTTGGATGATAAATTAATGTTTAAATCTCATATAGTTAATATTACGGACAGGGCAAATAGGATGCTTGGTTTTGTGTTGCAAACGACTGTTGACTTCAAGAGGCCTTCTACCTTGGTTCTGTTATATAATTCTTTGGTTCGATCTATTTTGGAATATGCCTCAACCGTCTGGAATCCTCAGTATAAGATCTACATAGATTTGATAGAAAGGATTCACAATAGATTTGTTAAGCATTTAATATACAGATCAGGTAATGATTTAGTTAATTTGAGACTGTGGTCTATTGTTTCTCTTCAAAGTCGTCGTTCCCTTAGAGATCAAATGTTCCTCTACAAATTGTTGAGTAATTCTGTCGATTCAATGTTGCTCCTTAGTAAGATTAATTTTAAATGTCAAAGGATTAGTGCTAGAAACAGGACTCTATTTAGTGTTCCATTTGTGAAGTCTAACTACATGGCCAATAACTTCATATCACGTGCTTGTAATTCATATAATGGTAAATTTTCCCATATTGATTTATTTAATCTGAAGCGTGCACAGTATCGGAGTGCTATTCTGGAAAGTCTATGTAATGCTTAATTTCTGAGTTTGTTTTGAACTTCATTTTTATTAATTTAAAGGTTGACTGTGTAATATTGTTATGTACTAAATAATTGTGGAAACTTTATTGGTATTTGTGCCATTTTTGTCATTTTAGTTATAAGTATTATAGTCTGTATGTTTCCCTTAAAAATAAATAAATAAATAAGTCATCATTGTAATAAGCGATCTCCTGTAAATACGACTTTATAATTTCATTGGCTACGCAGCAAAGCGCTAAGAAATATTCAATTACCTCTTGAGTCTACGCCACTAGGATGATTCATATTACACCGTGCCGCCACCGGGCCGGGCGCTCACCGTGTTTTTCTCAACGTGTTACATAGTATTATTATAGTATTATTATTAATACTACAATAATACTTATAAGTAATTATTAATATTATACCCCGAGGCAGCCTCGCGGTTTTGGCTCGCGAGCTATGGCTTGCGCGGCAGCCTCGGGTAAATATTAATACCCCGAGCGGACCTCGCGAAGTTGTGTCAGAGCGCACGGTGAAAACAAAAATGTTACGAAATGTCGCCATTGGAATGCTCCGGCCACGGCCCGGTGAAGTATGAATTGGTTCATACAATAGCATACTATGAATATCGTCACCGGGCCTCGGCCGAGGCACGGACGGGCACGGCGCGGCGTAATATGAATCCACCTTATAACACTGTGTTCTATCTAAAATGAGATCAAAACTACTCCTTTCTAATTTCGTTTTGCGTAATTCAGTTAGCTTTTGCGATGGACACAATTTTCATAACAGAAAACTTCTTATAATATTATTAAACTTATTGCCATAAAGTTTCTATTCATTTTAATTGAATCATTATGATTGCATCCAGCTGGGATTAGTACAGTGAGATTTCAATTAACCTACTAAAAGCGGGTTCAGAAACCTAATTCCGTGGGTAAGCAATGAAAAACAACGCGGGTTAATTGTGTAGCGGTTAATATTTAGTGGAATTGGTTAGTCTTTGCCACTTTGAGGCTTGAAATATTAACTATTTATACGCTTACAATGGAAATCTGCGGTATGTTGTACAAAGTTTATTAATTATGTGTTAAATTTCTTGCTCATACATCATTTATATGAGTAGCGTACGCATGGTATTCGTTATAACACCTAACTTTTTTGTTTGTAAAGCGATTTGAATGCAACAAACACTAAATAATAATAGCGTGCACAAACGCACCGACAAACAGACAAAAATTCTAAAAACTATTTTTTGACCTCGGTAATATGTTGTATTGTTGTTGTCTATAAATTGTTTTATAGATGTTCCGACCTTTTGTTTTTTAACATGTTTCCGGGATAAAAAATATCCTATATATTAATTCAGGTAATAAACTATCTGTGTTAATTTTTATCCAAATACGTTTAGTAGTTTTTACATGAAAGAGTAACAAACATCCATACATTCTCACAACCTTTTGCTTTTATAATATTAGCATGAGGCGAAGCCATAGTCCTAAGCTGGGTTCGAAGACAACGTAACGGTGCGTGGGGATCCGAGGATAAGGCCTCGCTGTGAACTCGGACTCGCACATCACCGCTGATGGTGGAATCCGGGGGGGTTTTAGTGGGTATTCCCGGTGGCAAGTTCCGGGCGATGCCCACACTCCCCCTCCTCGAACTGTCGAGGGGTAGTGCGTAAACGTCATTTCCCCTCCTAAAAAAAGGAATATTAGCTTCGTCGTAGGCGGAACGAAAAACATGTGGTCGCTTGCGTGGCTATACGATTTTAAACATAACAAGCAGTATCAATGGAGCCAAATGTATACTGCAAGCCTTTCCAAACGTTTTCATAAAACACGTTTTCACACCGAAAATGTTAGTAAACCCAAAAAAGAGCCTTCACTTTTTATATATATATATATATATATATATATATAATTTAATTTTTTGTCAATTGATTTAGTTATAGGACATAAATAATAATAAAAAAATTGAAAAAAATAAATAAAAAAAAATTGCAATCCTTTAATATTTTACCATCACGAGCAGAAATATGAGAGAAAAACAATGAAAAATTGAAGAATTTTTCATTTTAAACTCAAAAAAATTAAATTGGAAAATGGAAAATATAATGTATTTAGTATTCATTGCTAATGTATTTAAATATATATTGGTAACAGAGATTTTTTTTTCGTTCTATATCCCAAAGGTAGGTATCTCAGGGGTAGTATATTTTTCCTTTTCACAATTATTATATATCATACTTCTGTCATTTAATGCTTAAATTTACAATAATAATCCATAATTTATATGTATTGTAATATTCACAGCCAATTTTGTAGTTGATGGTGGAAAGGGGAATTATCGGTACCCCCTGACGTAATCAGGGATCATTTAAAATTTTATTTACTAAGTAGATTAATTTAATTTGAGGCAACAGAGTTTATATTCAATCGAAACTTACATATTTATTTAATAATATATAAGTACTTGTACTATTATGGTATTCCTTTATATAAGTTCGCTTAATATAAGCAAGTTAAATAGTAAAACGAATTTCATACTCATTTACAGTTGAAATAAACACTTTCTGGTTTGGCGTTCCACTCGGAAACGAGCGACACTCATCAAAGCTCGCCATTAGGTACGTGACATGACTAAGCCAAAAGAATTGTCGGTTTAAACCTACGAAGCCCTGAGAAGAAACAATATTAAAAACCTTTTAAAAGTATTTTAATACACTTTTTTTATCATTAATTCTATGGAAGTGAATATAATTATAATTTGTTTTTTCTAATAACCTCAATTTTCTCTAATATTGAGAATTTTCTCAAATATTTTGAAAGGATATTATTCTATGTAAGGGATAGGATATTAAAATAAAATGTTTAGAGAACATTACCATAACAGTGTATACTTGTTTACCAGGAGAGCGTCTGCAATGAATCGTAGCTACCGTACCAAGTGAAGGTCTGGAAATACATATAAAATAAACAACCCATTAATGGATATTGGAATTGGAATAGTTCTGAAAAGAGCTATTTATCGGCGTGGTTTTGTATATTTAATGACCACTATCGTTGCCAGCCAGCAACAGCCGTCACAGCTAACGCTTCGAAATTTCGACGATATCCATTGGCTTTTCGACGAGAAATTGTCTCCGTGGCGTCGGCGGTGTAAAAGGGCATTTTTAAAGGGTTCCGTACGTCCTAATAAAAAAACGGAACCCTTATAGGATCAATCGTGTGTCCGTCTGTCCGTCGCTCACAGACAATTATCTCGGAATCTACTAGACCGATTAAGTTGAAATTTGGTACACATATCAATTTCTGTAACCCAAACGCAGAGGTGTGACGTGAATAGATGAAATCTGAGGCTCTAGTATGAGTTTTCGATACTACACTAATTCTACACTCGCTAGCGAGAACGTAAAAATTTAGTATGGAAAATCGTGAACTGTCAATGTCAAATTATCAATTTTCCATATAAATGTTTTACGCTCTCGCTAGCGAGTGTAGTATGGTAAACTCATGCTAGAGCCACTGTATATGGGAGGTCATTTTTGGAAGGAAGGTGGAAAATTAAAAAAAAATTGAAAACTGCATCGTGTGACATATCAAATGGGAGGTCTTGTTGTGAACACTTTAAATGTATTTTTTTGTAAAAATAAATTGTTTCCAAGTTATTCAAGAAAATAGATTAAACTACTGAACCTAAAATTTTGTCCCTTATTTTTTACAAAATACCTAACGGGCCTATATTTATATTGTCGCGTTGCTTCGGATTATGTGCGTGCCGATATCAGTAAACATAATGCGCACACCGCGGTTTTCCTGTCTCAGTTAAAGGCATACGTCGTCGCATACTTAATACCTATGGTATGCCGGTATGTAAATTCTATATATGAATAGGGTAATTTGAAAATTAAACACATATTTCTGTACATACTAGGTACCTACAGATTAATTATTACGCTTATATAATCGCCAAAGAACGATCGCTGCATATCTCGTAGATCAATACAAATCGGTGGTTCTTCAAAATGTCGTAAAGTTCGCTTGAAACACGAATCCGGCTCTGCCTAATTGCAAATCAGTTATTGATTGTTTCCCCACTAAGCCTAATGCTCCCGAGTCGAGTCACAATTCGTCCCATTTACCCTCACGGGTACTGAATACGTAGCAACCACGTGTCCCAAATGGTTCGACCAAGGGACTTAATGAACAGCAATTAATAAATGAACCAAACAATGAACGCTGCCACTGTTAGATGCCATTGTACACCACTATATTGTAACATGAATTTAGTGTGAGTTTAGTCCACACTAATCATATTCAAAGTTACATCAAGGAATAAAAAATAATTCTATTCTCTACAAGCTTTTCATACTTTACTTACTTAGACATACTTTTCAATGTTTCTTCCTGGTTTATTTTTATTTTTAGATGATCCCTCTGGAACCGGTAGGTGTCTACCGTCCCTATGACACAAGCAACGCCAAAGCTGCTGCAAGTGCGCTGCCGATTACAGTAGGATTAAGGATAAGGGATTAGGACGCTCTGGCATCGCTTACTCACTCACCGAAACACAACAGCACACGTGGTGTTATTTCATTGTGGTCTTCTGTAAGGGGTTGGTTACTGCCGCCAGACGGGCTGCCCAAATGACTGCGAAACGCAGATTAGATTTAATACTAGAACATCTTTACAAGAACCACACAATGACCCACATAATTACTACACCTCTATGTAGTATAATTTTTGTGCTAATGCCGTTACGTAGGTACTTACAGTCACTAATATTGACAGCATATAGTAATATTGATTAATCTATATACAGTAAGTACACTTCCGATATAACGACTTCCTTTATAACGACTAACCGTTTACTGTGAAATTATATTCCTATATAGTCTATTTTGACAAAAATAAAGTAAAGATAAATAAAGTAGTGGCACGGCACACTGCGTTTCGCAGTCATTTGGGCAGCTCGTCTGGCGGCAGTAACCACCCCCTTATAGTAGACAACCGTGAAATAACATGTTGTGTTTCGGTGAGTGAGTAAGGGATGTCAGAGCCCCTTTCCCCCAACCCTTCTTAATCCCTTATTTTTAATCCTATTGTAGTCCTATTGTAGGCAGCGCACTTGCAGCACCTGTGGCGTTGCTTGTGTCATAGGCGACGGTGGCTACCTATCAATAAGTGGACGGACAGCCTGTCTGCCGACCTTAAATTTAAAAAAATTACAAAAAAAAATCCGGTTAGAGCGACGCACAGAGTTTTATTTAACATACCTATGTAGAAACAATAGCTCGCGTCTCTCCAGTCCTACATATTTTGATTAGCGCGCGTAAATCAGAGTCAGTGTTTTTAGTGATAAGATGGAAACATGGTACAAACTATTATCAGCAACGATGACACCAACAGCGTATTTGATATCTCGTATTCACAATGCTGTACTAAATTACTACGTATACTATCGAACTAAAATCGGTCACAATTCACAAACAAACTAATATCACATCAGACTTTCGACGTCAGTAAATACAATGCATAAGTAAGCATATTTGAATTTATTGTATATCGAGCGTAGTCCGGTCAAAAATAGTGTTAAATCCGCTAGCGTGGTACTCTTCCCACTGCGACGAAATCCGCGTAATTCGCGTAAGCATCTTTTATGTAAGTATACTTTGTATCACTGATCAAATTGTAGATTCGTTCATTAATAATTATTTAATGTAGAAATTTAAATACTTTTTTTTAAAAAGTTGTTTCTTTTATTTTAGCTTTTAGCTTTTTCATTGTCAATCAGACTTAAACAAATTAATCAGAAATGTGAGACATTCATCCAGATTACAATGATCATAGGTAAGCAAGTGACCATCAAAATTTATTAATACCAAGTAAAATTGGCAATTGTCAAAAATTAAAGGTTAACTTCATTTGTAGTTAAATAAACTATAAGACCAAGATTGAGTATAAACTACAAGTAATTTCAATCAGAATTGAAACAATAGAAAATATAAAATTTACGCTTGAATAAGGACAAATATCTACAGTTGCAATAGGCTTTCAGTGGCTCGCCGTTTGCTATATTTCTCGACGTTATAAATTTAGACGACAGCTTTTATTCGCGGATTTCCTTATAGTCTAAGATCCCAGGGCCCCCAGACGTTACTTATTTTCTCATAAATAATAGACACGGGATAAAGTAGTGTTCGTACACACTGTGAGTGTGTGCATACCTGCTAGCTTGGGTCGACGGCCAATTCATGCGTACCAGGCGCTAAACATTCATGAATATAGTCCTCACTTTTCTTAAAGTCTCAGGGCTGATTTTTACATATATTTTAGATAATATTGCTAGTAACTAATAATAATTATTGCCAGACACTTTCAAAATCCAAAAAAATAATGAATTTTTACTTATAGTCTCAATTTTGATTTTTTTATAAGATATTTGGGAAACTGTTTATAAACTTTTGGTCAGCAGCCAGACCAACTCGAAGGGCCAAACATCCCCCCAGAGACACATAAAGTGTCGTTATTATACCTGAGTTAGTCAAACTAAATAATACAATAACCTATGTTTTATTTTTTATCATTGAATAGAATTGAATACTAAGATTTAAAAAAATCATGTTTATTAAATTATAAAATTACACAAAGCTATATATTTTTCTCTTGACATTTTTTGGAGTAGGTTTTTCAAAATTTAAAATACGGAGAGATTCTTCGAGTACACCTTTTACACCACCACTAGCACGTTTTGCTGCTTCTTGACGTCCCTAGGCCAATTATTTGGACTGAATAAGCCAATTTTATTTATTTTTTAATCTTTAGTATCATCATCATAGAAGTTTTATAAGTCATCATCAACCCAATGTTGGCATTGAATATCTTCATTATCATCATCATTATTTTCATTTTCTGTAACAAAAATAACATAATTAAGAATCAAATAGTTAAAGGGTTATGTAAATTATTCAAAGTGAAAGTATAATACCTGATTCTTCTTGAAGCGATTCACTCACAAAGCTCGGCAATTGGTCCCCATCGAACCAGTTAAAATTATATTGATTGTCTTCCAACGTCCACCCATTATCTTCAGGACTAAAAATACTATTTTTTTCATATGGGCATTATTCCAGAGACTGGCAATGTAATTAGCTCGTCGAAACTGCTGTAAAAGCTCACTTTTACATGGTGGTAAGTTGCTCGCATCAAAATTTTTCACATTTTTGCGATTAAAATCTTCATTTACGTTACAAACCATATAAGTGTTGATGAATAGTTGAAGACGGGCAGCATCTACGTCTATTATTCCGGCCATGTTGTAGACTACACAAATAAATTTCTGTATTGTGTTAGAAACATTTTGCTCCATATTGTTTTGATCAATACTTTCATTACTTTCAATTAATGTATTAGTTTCACAAGAAGATGTAGTTGGACTTGAAATTTGTTGATTTAATTCAAATGTTGACGAAGATGCTGCTGATGAATTGCCAATAATATTCACTGATATCTCTTTTGGAGTAAATTTCTGTTTTAGAGTAGATTTCTGTTTTGAAGTAGATTTTTCTGTAGTTGAAGCTTTTGAAGAGTAATATTTTTTCATCAAACCATAAACGATTTATAACATTCTCTATGATAACCACTTTCATATAAATCACTAGGTAAAACAATATCTTTAAATTTCAGGTTATGTTCTTGTCTATGTTTGAGAACTGTTTGACACTTTTTTAACGTTGTTTCTGTAAATAATATTAAATTCACATCGGATTTCTTACACGATGGAGTACAGGAGTACTCCACTCCTGTGATAGATTTCACTTGCTCGCATGGAACATATACCACCTTTTTATAAACTTGATATTTAATAACTTTTTTTTTTTCAACATAAAACTGTACAATTCGGCATTTTATTGTTAGAAGTCGGCCACATATTGTAAGATTTTTCTATCAGATTTCTGATTAGGAAGTAAGTATAGGAATAGAAAGAGATCGATAAACATAGATATCTCTCTCACACTAACCTCGCGCTTAACATATAACGACACTTTATGTGTCTCTGGGGGGATGTTTGGCCCTTCCAGTTGGTCTGGCTGCTGACCAAAAGTTTATAAACAGTTTCCTAAATTTCCTATAAAAAAATCAAAATTGAGACTATAAGTAAAAAATCATTATTTTTTTTTGGAGCATCAAAGGGTCTGTAAAGGGTAAGCGCCGACAGAAAGTGTCTGGCAATAATTATTATTAGTTACTAGCAATATTATCTAAAATATATGTAAAAATCAGCCCTGAGACTTTAAGAAAAGTGAGGACTATATTCATGAATGTTTAGCGCCTGGTACGCATGAATTGGCCGTCGACCCAAGCTAGCAGGTATGCACACACTCACAGTGTGTACGAACACTACTTTATCCCGTGTCTATTATTTATGAGAAAATAAGTAACGTCTGGGGGCCCTGGGATCTTGCTCTATTACTATTTCCAGTGTAATTTTGAAGAAAAGGCTTACATTTCGTCAGATTGGTGGAGATTAATTTCATAACTCCATATTGAAGAATGAAAATAAAAGTCACCTCTCCGAATGGCGTCTCCATGGCGTCTCTCATTCAATCAGTCATTCATTCCCTATCATAGCGCATCAGTCATATTGTATTTGTGAGTGAGCACAGGACGCTTCAACCCAAACTAGAACGAATCAACTGTATTTTTATAGATACATATAAAACAGATGAAATACTCAAATCTCTCTTTTAATTAAAAGAGAGTAATTAACGACAAAAATAAAGTTATATTCTTGAATCTCATACAACGTTATGAGCCCGTTGGATGAGTGATTAGGGTGCTTGCCTTAACACTCTGTTCTAGGGTTCCCGGGTTCGACACTGCGTTTTCGTAGTCATTTGGGCAGCCCGTCTGGCGGCAGTAACCACCTCCTTACAGAAGACCACCGTGAAATAACAGCACGTGTGCTGTTGTGTTTCGGTGAGTGAGTAAGGGATGCCAGAGCCCATTTTCCCTATCCACTTCTAATCCCTTATCCTTAATCCTACTGCAGTCGGCAGCGCACTTGCAGCAGCTTCGGCGCTGCTTGTGTTATAGGCGACGGTAGCCACCTACCATCAAGTGGATCGTTAGCCTGTCTGCCGAAATTAATATAAAAATAAAATAAAAAATAGTGTTTTGTGCAAACAAGGCACGTACCTAATAATGACACAGAATAATGTCACAGAAGTACAGAGAAAATGTCGCCGAGAACATGTTTCATGCAACGTTAGTATAAAGTGTTCTGTGCAAGCAAGGTACGTTATACGTTACCTAATCATGACACAGAATAATGTCACAGAAGTACCGAGAACAGTCGCCTGGACTGTCAAAAATATAACAAATTCTCTCAAAAAAAACTCAGCTATTCGTTTTTTCATTTTGCTTTGCCCTAAATTCTATTAGCCCTAATCTTTCCAAATTTAGTGTTACGTGTCTTAAACACGTAACACTAAATTTGGAAAGAGCCATAGTAAGACACTACATTTAGTAATTCAAGAACAACTTACTCAGAGTTGAGTGCGAGTGATATATGGTCCCGGTATCAGTGTGATTGCATTTGGGACCACTGAAAACCGAAAAACGTGTTCGGATAATAAAGTGTTTGTACAAACAAAAAGTTTATCTGCATCGGCGTGGCTTCGTCGACAATTTATCTTGTCAAGTCTGTGCACAATAAATCAGCATGAGTGTGTCGCATTACACCGCATTATGCGTCGTTTAAACGCGGTCTGTCCACGTAATTTTATGTCGTTCCCTTTTTATAGTGTAAACTACAAAACGGAAAGTGAATTAACGAGTCCACTCTGTCATGATTGATTTTTTTACTATACTTAAGATATAAGTCACAATAGGCGTTGTTGATGACAGTCACCTGTAGACCTGTAGATTATAAATATTTTATATAAATAAATAAATAAATAATGAGTTTGTTGTTAGGATAGGATATATATATATGTGTGTATGTATATATGTGTCATTTCCGCTGCGACGGACGATTGATACCTTCTAAAATAATAAAAGAGGGTGGTTCGAGATTACGAGCGGCCATCGATTAACTTTAGGGTAGTCTCTGCTATGATCTCTGCTATGTCCGCGCGTAATTTCGGAACATCGACCAACAAAAGTTCTTCTTCTTTCTTTCGCGACCAGCGGCCACGTTCGCGTCACCAATAAAAGTGGTTCTTCGAGCCGAATCTGCGAAAGAAGAAACAAAACCTGTGTCGCAGGGATGTCTTTGTTCCGTACCCCCCGCTCGGTTACGACACGCAGTCAGCATAGACGGGAACAGCTGGCGCATGATGAGATCATGCACGATGTGAAATCAGATACTCCAGCAGAAGAAAAAGTGCAACAAACGAGAGGAATAAAAGAAAATGAGGGTAGTGAAAAACACAGCACGCACACGTCTTCCATTGCCGCACGCCAGTTGCAGCTGGAGTATGAAGCTGCTCAAGCCAAAGCAAAAATCGATTTGCAAATGGCAGAAATGAAAGCGCGCGTAGAAACGGAGCTATTGGATATGAAGCTAGCTGCTGAAGTGGCTAAACTCGGTTCGCTTAGTTCTAAATCTAGAAGGTCATCTGTATCCTGCACAAGTAAAGTTGTTAACTGGTTGGAAAAGTCAGTTGCCGCACCCGGCCCGTCACTGAACGATTGTGATAATAAATTAGTGAGTGTCGACGGCGGAGGTGACCCTCATCACCACCGCACTGATAACGGCAACAGCACTCGAAACAGCCCCAGCAGCCATGGACTCGACCAAGAGCATAAGCAATCGACACCCGAGCCTCGCAGCGATATTCAATTGTTAGCAAGTACCCTTCGTGACGTCGTAGTCCAATTATCGACGTCAAAAACACATAATCAAGAATTGTTAACCAGATTAGCCACATCTAAGGACCTTCCATTATTTTTTGGCGATCCTATGGAATGGTTGCAATTTAAGGAAGCATTCAGCGAATCAACACGCCTTTGTAATTACAGCGACACAGAGAATATGTGGCGATTACGCAAGTGCTTACGAGGTGAAGCAAGAGAAGCGACATCTTCTTTACTTATCAGTGCCGCTTCACCTGGTGATGTCATGAGTACCCTGGAACTAAGATTCGGAAGACCTGAAAATATTATGCGAAAAATAACGTTGCAACTGAGGAAGCTGCAGCCGCTGCCGCAAGCGTATCACAGCGAAATAGTTATTTTTTCGATTAAAATAAAAAACTGCGTCGCCGCTGTCCGTGCTATAAATCAAAATGATTATTTAAGAAGCCCCGAACTTGTGAGTACAACGGTGACTAAGTTACCGACTGCATTGATTACCAAGTGGGCAGATTACATGCACGAGAAGCGCAGCGATGACGTCACACCTAGATTTGAGCTATTGTCTAATTTCCTATATGAGGAAGCTACCAAAATTGCCAACTCGGGAGTGAGCTACGTGCAAAACACTGGCGAACTTAGAAAAAAATACGATCACTACAAAAGTAATCAGCAGAGTCAGTCAGTGTTATTGTGTGAAAGTGTAAACAGCGCCCCCTCAAAATGTAAGTTCTGTCGTAAAGAGAAACACGACATTATAAACTGCACGAAATTTAAACGCGCTCTGCGGAAGGACAGATGGAGATTCGCGCGGGTAAATAAATTGTGTTACAAGTGCCTACAAGAACGTCACAAAGATATCACCATGTGTTCTGCAAACGAATGTGATGTCGAGGGATGTGGAGCTCCACATCACCGTCTCTTACACTGGACGAAGCCTACCAGTCACCAGTATACGCCTGTGACCGCCGAGCAGCGACCGGATGAGACTGTGAATCACCTGACTGCGCAACAGTGTGCAAAAGTGTTGTTAAAAATTGTGCCGGTTATTATCCACGGACCTAAGGATAGCATTCATACTCACGCGCTGCTGGATGACGGTGCGACGGTCACCCTTATCGCGGCCGACATCGCCGATAAGGCCGGACTATACGGTAAAAACGTTATGATGCGCGCCCGCAGCGCATGGGACTCTGGTGAGTTAGTTTGCAAAACAGAAATCGTTAACTTCGATATAAGTAATGCTAGTGGTGTTCGATATAGCTTAAGCGCTCGTAAAATGAAAGAACTGAATTTACCTATGCAATCATGTTCTAATGTAGATTTCAGTAGATATAGTAATTTAAATAACTTTGAATTTTGTAAATGTGATTCTGTACCTAAAATATTAATCGGCCAAGATAATTATAATTTGATTTCCCCTATTGTATGTATAAAAGACACAGGTGGACTGTACATCACTGAGACCCCGTTAGGTTGGTGTGTGCACGGAGCATTATGTCCGGTAAGTTACGTAAACAATGCACGCTTAGTTCCATATCAGTGTTATCAGTCGAACCAGGTTAATTGCACGGTAGCACGGGTGGAGTGTACAAACAACCCCTCTTCACCCGCGCCCTCGTCGCTTCGTCTGGACACAACGACCGCCAGTAGCCGCGCAGACGCCGGCGCAGCGTCATATAACTTGTCAAGCACCGTCGCCACGCCCTCTGATGACTACGAGAGCCACAGTATGACAGGTAATCATGATAATAATAATGATTTACAATTGCAGGAACTTATACGTCGTTCATTTTTACTTGATGCGATAGGTATTTGTTCAAAGCCACGTCAAAATTTAGATAAATTACGAGCAATTAATATTTTGAATAATACTTCACAATTAATTGACGGTAAATGGACCGTAGGTCTCCCTTGGAAGTATGATAATTTTAGCATGCCTAATTCTTATCCGAACGCGTTGACTAGATTAAAATCGGTTGAAAGGAAGATGTCTGTTAACGCGGAGTATGAGTCACGTTACCGTGAACGGGTGCAACACCTTTTTATAAATGATTTTGCACGGGAGTTAAGTGTCTCCGAGATTAGTAAACAAAGCGGGCATATATGGTATTTACCCCATTTTGGAGTAGATAATCCTAATAAAGGAAAATTGCGTTTGGTTTTTGATGCTGCCGCCAAATGTAACAGTTTCTCGTTGAATGACTATTTACTTCAGGGGCCCGATTTACTAAAATCTCTTTTCGGAATTATGTTTAGATTTCGTGAGAATCGCATAGGTATAGTGGGTGATATAAAGGATATGTTTTTGAGAATAAAAATTCGCGATGAAGATCAACATGCTTTGCGTTTTTTATGGAGGGAACCTAGCAGGAAATTAATTAAGGAGTACGCAATGACCTCGTTGATTTTTGGCGCCAATTGCTCCCCCTTTATAGCACAATTTATAAATCAAAATAAGAATGCATCTCGTTTTGAGCGAGAGATGCCCACGGCAGTTAATGCTATTCGGAACAATCAATATATGGACGATTATATCGATAGTTTCGATGATACGAATTTAACAACTAAAATTATAAAAGAGATAGCTTACATTAACCAACAGGGCGGTTTTGAAATGCGTAATTGGGTTAGTAATGAATCGGCCGTGTTAGCTGGTGTACCAAAAGAAACCTTAAACGACAAGGCAATAAAGTTCAATATCGATAATCAGCCAGAGCGTACACTCGGGCTGCTTTGGTTTCCATCGGACGACACATTAGCATTAGATTTGTCTTTAAAACGCATTCCCGAAGATATTTTAAATTGTAAAAGAAAACCTACCAAGCGGGAAATGTTACGTATTATCATGTCCATATTGGATGTACATGGATTCCTAGCACCTTTTATAATAAATGCAAAAATTATAATGCGAGAAACTTGGAAGTTAAATTTAAAATGGGACGAACAAATAAATAATAAATTAAACGATTCATTTAAGCAATGGTTATTACAGTTGCAAAACATTAAAAATATAAAAATACCACGCTGGTATTTTCGCACGAACGGAGATAGCATAGGAACTACGGGTGTAAGCGAGATACCATTAGAGCTGCACTTGTTTTGTGATGCATCGCCGAGCGCATACGCTGCCGTCGCTTACTGGCGCAAGGAATGGACTGATGGCCCTGATGGACGCGCGACTGTTTCATTCATTGCGAGTAAGTGCAGGGCAGGGTCGCCCCGCTAAAACCGGTTTCTATGCCGAGACTAGAACTGCAGGGCGCCTTGTTAGCATGTCGCCTATCAAATAGTATTAGAAAGGAACATCGTTTAAACCCTACCGCGATATATTATTGGACAGATGCTACAACAGTTTTACATTGGATTAAAAATCAGTGTAGAAATTATAAAGTTTTTATTGCGAATAGACTAGGCGAAATCGACGAGTTAAGTAATATTTCACAATGGCATTATGTCCCTACTGACTTAAATATAGCGGATGTCGCGACTAAAATGAATAAATACGAATTGCTCAGCGACTCAGAATGGTTCACCGGTCCGTCGTTCCTTCGCGAGCCGCGCTGCAACTGGCCGCAACCACCTGAAATGAAAGAAAATATTAATGAAGAAATCTTAGAAAAAATAAATACCATAATTATAAATGATAATGTCGACTTACCTGTCCCCGATGCCGGTCGTTTCTCCAGTTGGTTGCGATTATTGCGCGCAGCTGCCACAGTTTTATTATTTATTAAGAAGTGCAAAAAACGAAAAATTAATTCAATTAATGGTGAATTAATGAGCAAAGCCGAAACGTTATTGCTTCGTCGCTCTCAATCGCAGTCGTTTCAAGCTGAAATATCATCTTTGAAACGAAATATGGAAATAAAAGCAGATAGTCGGTTGCGCGCCCTGACACCTGTACTGGATAATGATGACCTGCTACGAGTAGAAGGGCGTATAGGTGCCGCTAAAGGTGTGGACGCACTAACCAAGTGCCCCATTATATTAGACGGAAAAAATATTATATCACGGCTTATTGTGATGGACTATCACATACGCGCTGCACATTCCTGCAATGAGACGGTTGTAAATGAATTACGGCAGAAATACTGGGTGATTAATTTAAGGCCCACAGTACGCACTGTCTCTTCGAGATGCCTCGTTTGTCGCTTTAGGAAAGCCACTCCAAAACCACCGCGCCTTGGTGACCTGCCAGCAGGTAGACTGACTCACCACCAGAGACCATTCACGGTATGTGGATTGGACTTGTTTGGACCAGTAGATGTGTCAATCGGCAGACGTAGGGACCGCAGGTACGGAGTACTCTTTACCTGCATGACAGTGCGCTGTGTACATATCGAAGTTGTTCCATCGCTCACAGCCGATTCAATGATTATGGCATTGCGCCGAATGGCTGCGCGCAGAGGATGGCCACATACCATTTTTTCAGACAATGGCACAAATTTGAGAGGTGCCGAAAAAGAATTAAATAAAGCTTATGAGGAAGTAGATAAGCAGCTGGTGCAATCTCAGGCTCTCAATAAAGGCGTAAATTGGCATTTTATACCACCTGGCAGTCCGCACATGGGAGGAGCATGGGAGCGTCTTATTAGAAGTGTGAAGACTGCTTTGAAAGTTGTGCTCAAAGAACGAGCGCCTAAAGAAGAGGTTTTACTTACACTGCTTGCCGAGGTAGAAAATATGGTAAACAGTAGGCCTTTAACACACGTCTCGGTAGACCCCCATAGTCAGAAAGCGTTGACACCTAACCATTTTCTGATAGGTTCTTCTTCCAACTTACCTATACCCGGAGTTTTCGACGATAGTGATTTGTATCTACGAAAACAATGGCGTAACGCTCAACAATTGGCTAATTTCTTTTGGTCTAGGTGGATGAAGGAGGTCCTGCCTGTCCTGATACCGCGAAGTAAGTGGTGCAAGGAAGGAGTTCAGCTAAAAACAGGTGATCTAGTTGTTATTGTTGACCCATCATCCCCGCGAAATTGCTGGCCTAAAGGAGTAGTACAGGCGGTTTATCCTGGAAAGGACGGTCGGGTAAGAGTACTAGATATAAGAACTAAGTCAGGTGTGATGAAACGGCCCGCGTCACGGGTCGCTCTTTTGCTACGTAATGAGTGTCGTGCCGACACTGGTGGGGAGGATGTTGATGACAGTCACCTGTAGACCTGTAGATTATAAATATTTTATATAAATAAATAAATAAATAATGAGTTTGTTGTTAGGATAGGATATATATATATGTGTGTATGTATATATGTGTCATTTCCGCTGCGACGGACGATTGATACCTTCTAAAATAATAAAAGAGGGTGGTTCGAGATTACGAGCGGCCATCGATTAACTTTAGGGTAGTCTCTGCTATGATACCGCGCAAGGCACACACTGTGACTAGACCGAGCCGCGCGTAATTTCGGAACATCGACCAACAAAAGTTCTTCTTCTTTCTTTCGCGACCAGCGGCCACGTTCGCGTCACCAACAGGCGTGTTTCATATTTACTTTATATAAGTAAAAATAAAATAATAAATAAAATTGAAGTGTCTGTTTGTAATGTCAAAATAACTGCTTTTTACTAAATGCATATCAAAGTACGATAACAATAAATAAAAAAATATTTTGATGGAATTTTCACTGGTAGAATTATATGTAAGTTATAATGAGTAACTTAGGATACTTTTAAAATCTCAGTTTAGGACCAGCTAACGGCAGTCGTCGTCCTTCGTCCGCGCAAGATTGTGGTTGAGAGAAGTTTTGCATTAAATTGTTATAAAAATGCCTAGTTGCGTAGTAAAAGGCTGCAAAAATTATGATACGAAGGATAAAAAGAACAGGGAATATCATCAGTAAGTAATCTTGTTACATGTTAAATAATTAATTTTAACACATTTTATTCATAATGGCGGCCATGTGCCGCACACGAAATAAAATAACCGTAACCTTGTATTGACGTCAATCCTTTATTTGCTTTTTTTTTTGTTGCTTTAGTGTAGTGTAAGTCTATAAGAAGTAAGTTTGTGTAAAATGTTCCGTTGGGCGCATCCTTACTTTTAAAATCATTGAACAGCATGTATTGTGAGTGAGAGATGCCAGAGCCCATGTCCCAATCCCTTCCTAATCGCTAATCCTTAATCCTACTATAGTCGGCAGAGCACTTGCAGCACACGTTGCGTTGCTTGTGTTATAGGCGACGGTAGCCACCTACCGTCAAATCAACCGTCAGCCTGTCTGATATAAAAAGAGCCAACATGAGCACGATACCTCTATCAATTTTAATTAAACGCCAGGTGAAAGCGCGGGGCACAAATTAGTGCAAAGTATAAAATTGAACTTCACAAGTTTAGTTATGAATACAAATAAACCTTTTAACAATACTTATGCATGGTTATGAGAAGTGGTTTAAAAAAATTAACTATAATTAAAATTACCTTATAAATAATTAAAATTATTAAATCCATTTTTTTTCAACTAAAGTTATTAATATTAATAATTAAAATACAAATTTCCATTTAAAATGGTTCTTGTTATTGATTTGTCATTTATGTAATAACTATAATATATTATGTAGTTCATATTATGAACGGTGTATGTAAGTTGGTATAGTAGGTATTTTCCAGTAAATTCATTGGAAATATCTTCTCGTTTATTGGACAAATCCACATATTCTTGTTATTGAAAGTGCATTGGCTGGTCAATATAGAGAAGCATTTGCATGTCGATCGCATAAAATTCCAAATCGCATTTTGTAGTATTAATATTTCTATCAGTAGTTGAATATGTAATATTAACTATAATATTCGTATCAATATTTATATATCTACTTTGTATTCACTTATAATATTGGTACTAACAGTACAATAGGTTAATAATCCACCTCTTCTTCTCTTTCCGTTGTTATTGATCTTTGAGTTTTTCATTAACATTTTCTCTGACCTTCATTATGTCATAATTCTTTGAAAATTGACCCTTCTATGCTTTCGTAGGAAAGCTTATTCCTATAAGAAGTTATTGTATTAGTTACAGGATTAGTACTTATTATTTTCTGGTTTTTCTTTGAGTTTTTCGTTTGTATGGCTCACCTTCAATTACATTTTCTATTGTAAATATACGTATTAGACATAGGGGTACCACGTGAGTACATGCCCTTTTTCATTTTCTATAAATTACTAATTACATTTAGTTATATTTCCAAACACATTGTTAAATATTCACAAAAATGTATTTTTGTGACATTTCTTTTATGTTTATTTACATCGTTGCCGTAGTAACTTTGCACCCGTTTTCAGACCATGACGTCAGATTTTCGGGTATAAACTCCTTAGAAGAGGTCTAATACCTGGCCGCTTGAATATAAAAATTCAAAATTCCAAATTTTATTTTAAAAGAACGGATTCATTCTACAGAGGTTTCTTAATAGATATCGGCGATGGTTAGGTCATTGGAGAATCAGCCTCTAAGCTGAAAGCATATATTTATTTATTACGGTGTCTGCTCCTCTCCTACGGTGTCTGACCTCGAGTACCTCTGTACTCTCATTCATCGGGTGCTGCTGTTGCTTCTGGGCTGCTGCCGGCCGACCACCGTACCGGCTGCTGTCCCTACTTGGACCGCTGCCGGCTTACCACCGCTCCGGCTGCAGTTCCTCCAGGGCCGCTGCCGGCCTACCACAGCTGCAGTCACTGTTCCTCCAGGGCCGCTGCCGGCCTACCACAGCTGCAGTCACTGTTCCTTCAGGGCCGCTGCCGGCCTATCACCGCTCCGGCTACCGCTTCTGGGCCGCTGCCGGCCTATCACCGCTCCGGCTACCGCTTCTGGGCCGCTGCCGGCCTATCACCGCTCCGGCTACCGCTTCTGGGCCGCTGCCGGCCTACTTCCTCTTCGGCTACTGTTCCTACCGGGCCGCTGCCGGCCTACCACCGTTCCAGGCTGCTGTTCCTGCCGGCCTACCACCGTTCCTGGCTGTTGTTCCTGCCGGTCTACCTCCGTTCCGGCTGCTATCCTACGGGGCCGCTACGGAATAGAGCATCCAGCAGGAGACCCTCTTGGGGTAGCATAGCTTAATTTATTTATTTCATCCACTGTAGTCCCTAACTCTCCACACCACCTACACTTACACCCCCGTTCACCAATTCCACCCTTCCTTTTTTTTAATAAATTTGTTCTTTTCTTTTCCCAGTCTTTTATTTTATATATTTTTTTAGTCTCGCAGGCTGTTCTGTAACAATTTTATGAAAACAAAATACATCAATTTGCTTCTAGAAAATGTGCACTTTATTATTCAAACAGGAATTCATTGTTTCTGATTTTAAACATAATCAGTATGTTGATGCCAATTGTCAATTTAAATTAATTAATAGTAGTTCGCTGTGGTATATGCTGCCTCACTCCCACCATATACCTATCCATATGTATGTCACTACCGCAAGCCGTACATTAATCCCGCCGATCTCGACTTGCGAGATTTGAATTAATTTCATCCGCTAAT
This sequence comes from Bembecia ichneumoniformis, assembly GCA_910589475.2. NCBI lineage: Eukaryota > Metazoa > Arthropoda > Insecta > Lepidoptera > Sesiidae > Bembecia > Bembecia ichneumoniformis. Next base: position 3,960,364 of record OU342531.1, read on the forward strand.
ATTATCAGGCAATGTGCTTGTAGTTTATCTATTTGGTCACGCTTCCCGCTCCGCGAGTGTAATCATTGAAGTGGTGAAGTGCTAGAGCTTCTGGGCTCTGTGTGTGACGGGCCCATTGTAGTCTTCGCCGCCGGAGGACTAAGAACTTGGTGATTCAAGAGGTAGGCGACAGATTTTCCTTAATTTCCTCGTCCTTTGATTACATTTAGGTACCACCAACGGAAAATACAGTCCACGTTTATAATTACTTTGGCATAACCATACTAAAAGGTTGATAATAAGATATTTAAAAACAAAATATGATCTACAAATTGCCATTCAAATCACGAAAACGTATTTCTACTTTCAGACGGAAATTCTTATAAAATCTGAAAGGATTGTGTAAGGGCTGCCGATAGCAATTTATCGGGTTTGAGCCCAATACGGCGGGTGTGGACTGTATAGGTAATGCGGGAGTTCTATTCTATCACTTACTGTTGTGATCCGCGGGATTCTTCTGGGCTTGAGTCTTCCTCCAAAGCTTTGGATTCTTCTTTTCAGCACTCGCGACGCGAATCACTCCAGTTTTAATAATAGAAATAGGAACGGGTGATCAAAGAAGACAGCGGGCCCTTTTGATCTGCGGGTTTGCTCACTTGATATGAGCAGAAAGAAGACGGCGGGTCTTTCTCTCAGCGGGATTTTTGACTTACACTATTATTTTATTTATGGCGGTGGAGTCGAAACAGGGGTGTTCTCTGATTGGCCCACAATGACGTGCCCCCTCTTAGCCAATCAGAGCGATTCCTCATAAATTTAAATAAAGCCAGCAAAGTGGCGCGAACATGCCCCCGGCCTAAAAACCATTGGTTTTTAAGCACTAATAAAAGAAAACGGGAACTACACACAAGGGACAAAATACAGCGGTATAATTAAAAACTATAGATTAAATATGGAATAATAAATAAAAATATAAAGGTCCTACTGGGTAGGCAGAGGACATAGACGGACAACGGGTCTTTTACAGATGCCTGTTGCCGTCCTAACGGAAGCTACTCTAGTAATCCCATCCTTGCCGGGATAAGTAGCAATAATAATGCCTAATGGCCAATATAATGGCGGAAGGTTATCAGTCAGGATGACAACCACAGTACCTACTTCAATGGGATTTGAGGGTGTATTCCATTTTCCTCTCGTCTGCAATAAATGAAGATACTCTGTCTTCCAACGTTTAGCGAATGACTGCACCATTTGATCTAATAACGCGTAACGACGCAGCAAAGTTGGTCGCTCATCACCGACGCTGCAAGCAGGTAAATTCTTTAACGGAGTGGTCATTAAAAAGTGCGAAGGAGTCAGCGCGCTCGGCTCAGATGGATCCTCACCGAGTAAAGTAAGCGGGCGCGAATTAATAACACACTCTATTTGCGTAATGACTGTTAGCAATTCCTCGTAGGTAAGTAGTTGAGTGCCGATAACCCGATATAGGTGCGATTTAAAGTTTTTTACGAAGATCTCGTAATGACCGCCGAAATGTGGACTACGCGGAGGATTGAATTTCCAATCTATTCGTGAATTTGCCAATTCCTGTGCAAATGAGTCCTTAAATTCCTCAGAATTGACCAGGCCATAAATTTCTGATAAAGCGTTTTTTGCGCCTATAAATGCAGTGCCATTGTCGGAGTACATACACGAGACAGCGCCTCGGCGAGCTAGAAAACGTTTAAATGCGGATAGAAATGTGTTCGTGCTCAAGTCTGTAGTCAGCTCGACGTGGACGGCTCGCGTCACCAGACACACAAAAATGCATAAATAGGATTTGATGGCATGAACACCGCGTTTTCTATATGGTATGATTTTTATCGGACCAGCGTAGTCCACTGCAGTATGCGTGAAGGCTTTAGCTTCATTTACTCTGCAAGCCGGTAAATCAGCCATAAACGGATGAACATGTTTAGGTTTAACGCGGAAACAAAAATTACATTTGTGTATGACTTGTCTTACCACATTTCTACATGATAATATCCAATATTTTTGGCGCAATATTGACATTAGAGCTAACGGACCCGTATGACAGTTTTTTCTATGACAATCATCAATAATCAATTCGACAATTCGATGTTTACGCGGCAACAACAAAGGATGCTGTTGATCATATGACAGATCAGCGTTACGAAGGCGGCCACCAACTCTCAACAATCCTTCGTTGTCCAGAAAAGGGGCGAGTCTACCTAATGTGGTTCGACAATTTTTATTAGATTTTAAGCGACTTATTTCTTCAGCAAAGTAATATGATTGCAACTCTTTAATAACAGCGGTTTCTACGAAATTCATTTCACGAGCAGTAAATATTTTAGAGGGCGGTAATTTCCGTATGAAACGGTATATATAAACAATAGCGTGAAGAAGTTTCGTCCAAGACGAAAGGCGGTGTGATAAAGAAATAAGCAAATACGGAGGTTCATCTTCTTGAACGACAGTGGTAAACGTTGTGATCTTTGTTTCAGGCAAATTATCTTTAATTAATGCGGTCTTTATTGCGGTAATAGGCCATTCTTGTACGTCTTTATAAAGCCAAGATGGACCAGTGAACCAGAATGGGTGGTTCCGTAACTGGGCAGGGGACAAGCCACGAGACACACAGTCGCTCGGGTTGTCCTTTCCTGTCACGTGATAAAAATAATGAGCGGGTAAAGCGGTTAGTACCTTCGTGACGCGTGTGGCCACGAAAGTTTTAAATTTGTTAGGCGCGGAATGAACCCAATGTAAAGCTACCATTGAATCCGAAAAACAATAAATATTTTGAATAGAGTGACGCGGTTCATATGTGTCCAGAACGCGACGCACCAGTTTAGACATTAGTAAAATAGCACAGAGCTCCAGTCTGGCCACAGATACTGAGTTTAGCGGGGCGACTTTAGATTTTGCACAAACTAAATTAATGTTAGGCGCTCTTTGCGAGCCAGTTTCCGCTTTGATATAAATGACGGCGCCGTAAGCCCGTTCGCTGGCATCTGCGAAAGCTATCAAAGAAATTTTGGAATTTTTCAAAATACCTAAGTGGCGCGGAATGCGTAATTCCTGTAAAGATGGCAGCTCCTTCAAGTAACTAGCCCATGTTTTATTTATATGCATAGGGAGTTCATCGTCCCAATCCAATTTTAAAAACCAAATTTGTTGTAATATTAATTTTGCATATAAAATCGTAGGTGCAATCAAACCTAGCACATCAAATTGTCGCGCAATCACGGACAATATATTGCGTTTTGTATATTGGCGGGGCTCGAGTGAGATATCAAATAAAAAACAATCACAAGCGGGATCCCATTGAAGACCCAACACCTTAAGACCTTGGTTGGTTTCATCGAAATTTACAGTAGACGAGTAGCGATGGGACTCAGGAAGAGTTTTGAGCAACTCCGTGGAGTTACTAGACCATTTTACGAGTTCAAAGCCCCCGGCCATAAACATATCTAACAACTCATTCTTGAGTCGACAGGATTCCTGGAAGGTGGCCACGGAGTAGCATAAATCGTCCATATAACAATTATTTTTTACAACTTCGGCTGCCAGCGAGTAGGAAGAGGCTTCATCTTGACACAATTGCCTCACTACTCTGAGTGCAAGAAACGGACTGCTTCTTAATCCAAAGCAGACGCGGTTAAACTGAAAGACGTCAAGCGGAGATGACTCATCGAATCTAAACAAAAACTTTTGATATTTTCTATCTTCTGGTTTCACAACAATTTGTAAATACATTTGTTTTATATCTGCCATTATTGCGATTTTATAAAAGCGGAAATTCAATAATATTGTAAATAAATCATTCTGTAAATTTTCACCAGTATGCAATATGTCATTCAATGATAGGCCAGTGCTAGTTTTCGCACTCGCATCCATAACTATGCGGACTTTGGTCGTCGATTTATCGTTGCGTACGACAGCGTGATGCGGAATGTAATAAGCGGGCAACTGCGGGGAATCATTGCTAATCAAAGATATATATCCTTTCTCTAAATATTCCTTGATAATAGCATTATACTCTAGACGCAAGCGAGGCGAGGAAATAAATTTACGTTCGAGCGACAGATAGCGTCTTTTAGCTACTTGATATGACTCACCAAGTACAGCGGGATCGTGTGAGAATGGCAAGGAGACCGCATAACGACCGGTCGTGTCACGGCATACGCTCTGCACAAAGCCTTGCTCGCATTCATTCTCAGCACTACTCAAGGAAGGTTTTACTGATACCTCCTCAAGTGTCCAGAATTTTTTAAGAAGTTCCTCAATGCGCGGTTCATCATTTTCAAAAGCGGAAAATAAAGACACAAAAGAAACTGTAGTCTTTTCAACAGGAGCCTTACCCATTACGGTATAGCCAAATATCGTCTCGAAAGCGGTGGGAGTTCCCGGTAATCCAGTGATACGTCCCGAGCGAAATATCTTCGCGAAAAGCGGTGCTCCTATGAGTATTTCAATCTCATCGGGCAAATAAAACTTAGGATCAGCGAGCGGTATATTGCTTAAATGCGAAAACGTTGAAATATCAATTGTAACTGCGGGCAATTTATCAGTAATAGTATCCAAAACATACACATCAAGTTGAACACAAACGTTATCATTGTATTGAGAATATAAATTAAGCGACGTAGCACCTTTAATATGTTTAGTTGAAGAGCCAATTCCCCTAACGGTGGCGTTGCAATTTCCATCATAACTCAAGCCTAACTTTGCACAACAAGATTCAGTGATAAAGTTATTAGTTGACCCTTGGTCAATTAGCGCCCTTATACTTTTTAAATTGCCTAAATTATCGTATGCGTTGACGCACACACTTGATAGCAAACAGGTTTCAAAACGCGTCGTATTAGTGTGCGTATTATATAAAGAAATATTTTGATTCGGTTGGTGCGAATCAATAGACGGCCGCGCGGGAGATTTCTTATTAATTTCATTCGTCTGGTTTCGCGGTGAATCATCAGACGAATTCAGCGGGGGCGTTTTTACGGGGAAGCGGGGAGGCGATGCGTGTTGCCTAGTACCTAACGAGTGATGTTTACATAAAAGCGAGTTGTGTTTATAATTGCAATGTCTGCATGAATTCAACGATTTGCATTTTTCAGTGTAATGAGAAAGACTTAAACAATTAGTACAACCATTATTCTGTTTAATAAATGCGACCCTTTTTTCTAGCGGTAAATTTTTAAATTCAAAACATTTATATAATTGCACATGATTTTTCAGCTTACAAAACGAACACTGTTTTAATGGCGTTGCGGCTACAAATGAATGCATAACTCGTTTATTATTGTTTCGAACTGCATTGTACGGAGATGCGGGCGTAGGGTTGCGAGATCGATTCTCGGTCGAGCGTTCTATGATTTTAGACTGTTCTCGTATAAACTTCACTAAATCATCATAAGATGGTATATTCGTATCTCTTTTAACCATTTCAAAGGCGCGGGCGGTTTCCACGTCTATTTTCTTTAATGCGGTGTGCAATAGAATAAAGTCATGTAAATTTTCAATATTTAAAGCCTTTAAACTTGATACAGCGGGGCAGAACTGTTCCAAAAATGCATCCATATTCTGCAACGTAGCCCTTTGGAAGGGTTTAAATTCGAACATTCTATCTAAATATGCGGAGGCTAGGCGCCTCTTATCCTCGTACTTTTCTATCAGCGTGTTCCATATCAAATTGTAATTAGCTTGATTAGGCGTAATACCGGAGCATACTGCAAGGGCACGTCCAGTTAACTTACCCATTAAGTACTGAACTCGTTCATTATCTGTGAGGTCCGAATTCTCATGTATGGTACTCTTAAAGGTCTCGTAAAAAGTAGGCCACTTTATAGGATCGCCATCAAAGCTAACCAAATCGAGCCTAGGTAAATTAATGACTGGTTTATTAGAACTTTGCGTAGTGCATGTCATAACAACAGGATTTTTAGACGCTTTCAATTTGTTCGCTGCATGCATACAACGCGAATATAGATCATCAAAGGCTAACGTACTTTGATAATTTGTTTCGTACGAGGGATTTATACGTAGCTGAATGTCGTTAATTTCGTCTACAATTGTTTCAAACTTAGAGCGATAATCATCCAACAGAACAATACTAGACAAGAACTTGTCTGCTGACTTTTCATCCTGAAGGTCTCTCTTAGAATTATCATAAATAGTCTGCAATTGAGCAAAAATTGCGTCGCGCTTGCCTATGAGCTTTTTTAATGATAAACTCATCTCGTCCATCCCTTTCGTAGGTATTTGCCTTTAACGTTAGGTATGTTGTGTAATGATAAATGATATTTCAAATAAATCAACTTCAAACAAATTCTCAATATGCGCTAATTTAATTTGTAAGGCGTTGTTCCATTACCAATTATCAAATACGTGCGGTCAATATATATTTCTATTTAAATTAATTAATTATTTTATTTTCTTAAACGTGATTTTAAATTATACTATGTGCGTAATAATTGCAGACAATCGGAAAGAGGAATAGAAATGTTGATATGTAGTAATTAAATAACCAAAGCGAAGACCACAACAAACAATAAAACTAAGCGGGTATTTCACTATTTACGACAACGAGAGAAATAGCGGATATTTCTTTTATAACAAAGAATATTATTTTTTATAGAAGTAGGTAAGCCTGATATTTTAAATTATAACAAAGGATTTTAATAATTATACGAGTAGGTACGTACGAAACTTTACAAGAACGAAATGTAAACACGTCGGTATGCGTGAATACATTAATAATAAAATGATAAAAAATATATGAGCGGGAATGTTTAAAGAAATATTAAGCGGGTTATTCTTGATTTAAAAACAACTACTAAAGATTTTGCTGTTTGATGGTTGGCGCTAGACAGCCAAAATGATTTTTAATAAAATTAATTATGCGAATTTTTATACTAAGAACTAAGGGAATGTTGCGGGGGAATGCGATGACCAAATAATTATGTTTGCGGGGTTGAATAGTTCAGGCTCAAGTGCCCAACTATGTGCAATGACGGGAACAACAGATGGATCAATGATCCAGGCTCGAAGAGACCAAAATTTTAATGTAAGGGCTGCCGATAGCAATTTATCGGGTTTGAGCCCAATACGGCGGGTGTGGACTGTATAGGTAATGCGGGAGTTCTATTCTATCACTTACTGTTGTGATCCGCGGGATTCTTCTGGGCTTGAGTCTTCCTCCAAAGCTTTGGATTCTTCTTTTCAGCACTCGCGACGCGAATCACTCCAGTTTTAATAATAGAAATAGGAACGGGTGATCAAAGAAGACAGCGGGCCCTTTTGATCTGCGGGTTTGCTCACTTGATATGAGCAGAAAGAAGACGGCGGGTCTTTCTCTCAGCGGGATTTTTGACTTACACTATATTATTTTTTTTATGGCGGTGTACTCGAAACAGGGGTGTTCTCTCTGATTGGCCCACAATGACGTGCCCCCTCTTAGCCAATCAGAGCGATTCCTCATAAATTTAAATAAAGCCAGCAAAGTGGCGCGAACAGATTGCTAATTTTATTTTAGAAATACAGTCTTCTGGTTTCATTTATTCTTCTTTCCTAAATTAAGAGATTTTTTATTGTGTACCTATTCCATTAACCTATTAATTGTTTCAATGAAAAAATCAAGAGGCATTATAACAAATGAAATAATGAAATTATAAGTAGATCCCCGGTGGGATTTGTAAGTTGGCTCTGGTCCGAGAGTTTTGCTTTTCACAAAATTGTATTTCTCTTTTCTTTTAATATAAATTAAGACCATTGAAATCTTAAATATAACATTAACGTCATATAACTTTATCTTATATTACCTATACTGTATACCTACGTAATTATTGTAACCTATTTTAAAATAAGAAAAGCATTTGGCCTATCAAAAGAACATAGTAGGGAATATGCGTTTAATTAAAAAAGGGTTATTTTTTTATGAACACTGTGGCTTTGAAGTTGAATCTTGAAGTCACGACAAGCGTGCCATAAGGGCGCGTGTTTAAAGTGCTCGTAGCTGTTTTTAAATATTTTTTTACGATTATTAACGATGTAACTTACCGTTTAAAAATATTTAAAAAAATGTGCATATGTTTTAGGATATTGATTATGTTCCAAAGAACATAAAATATTTTTCTTGTTAACTTTGTTTGACGTTTCCAAGGAAAGTCGTTAGATGGCGTTGTATGCTAACGGGAACCGATTCTTAAACCCTCCGCTTGTGGCGCCACCTCAGGTTTTGTTCTATCATGATTTTTCTTAGATTAACAAGTTTTTCTGTCTGGTCACGTGAATCGCCAGTCTGGCTAGCGGGGCGCGCGGGGGTTTCGAAGCGTCCTGAGGCCTGCCTATGCATTCCGAAGGCTGCCGGTACGGCATCCCTAAGATTATTGCAGACTGCTTTTGTAGATATGACCATTATTGAAATTTCAACTATAGTGTCATAAATTCCAAAAAATCACCTGACGTCCCATGGGCACCATATATTTAATTTAAATTATGGATTAGGTATTCGCAGAAATTATCACTTGCTCTAACAACGAAAAGTAACATTGTTAAGAAACCTGGAAGACTCGGATACTTCGAAAACGTTGTAATGTTGCCATATCATAGTGGGCTAATGTTGCTTGTCTATAGGCCGCATCTCATATTAAAAAGAGGTCACATATGATGATGATATTCTCCAAATCCATATAGACCAAAGCACAAATGACGCTCAAATCTCATTGGAAAACCTCGGTAACATTAATAAAGAAATGGACTCTTTTAAATATTCCTAAAAATACATAAAATAAAATGCTTCTAGACTTTTTTTTAAATTATTATGTCGTAGATAAAGAATGTGCCAACAGTAATTCTTTCTAATAAAAAACATTACATTGTATTTATGTATTGTTACGTGCGGGGTGACTCAAAATGCCGTCTAAGGGCGAAACGAACTATTTATTTTCACTAACTAAGATGACTTCCAAAATCACTAGACTTGTTTATGAAACCGTTAAACATACCAAAAGTCGTCAACGATTCCCTTAATGTGTCACCGGTTCACTGTCGCAGGTAACTTCGCAAAAGCTCCGAAGATTCGCTTTCGAATCGCTTGTTATCGACTCATCTCGCCAGCTTGCTCTTATTTATATTTGGCGCCAAACGTAAATATGTATTTCGAGTTTTCCAGAAAATCTAAACAACATTGTAAACAAGCCATTGAAATTCAGGAATGCAATTTCTGTTGAAATGTAACTCTGGACCAATTTCCTTTGACACTAGTCGGGAAGGAGCGAATAGGGTGGGACGTTCGAGAATTTCGGCCGGCGCGAATGCTTTATTCAGAACGTTGCATAGTTAGACGTAACAGTATTATAAGTGTATTGTATATTACAATGGATTTATCTATACTAATATTACAAAACAGGTAGTGTTTGTATGATTTTTTGTTGGTTTGTATCACAGTTTTGTGGTTTGTATGTAATAGATAATCTTCGAAACTACTCATCCGATTTAAGAAATTCTTTCACCAATAGTTAGAATAGAATTTCGGGAGTGATATAGGATATATATTCTACGCGGGCGTAGGATATATTGATAGCACTTTATATATTGACAGCACCAGCTATCAATATATAAAGTATAATAGCAATAAAGATGAAAGGCGTTATATTGCTTTACATATTTCGTCAGGCGTTATATCTTTTATTTTTCAAAGCTTACGAAGGCGCGAGCCCCAGATACTATATTTAGTAATTCGAAAACCTAAGAGTTACTATTAGTGGAATGCTTTTACATAGTTGTTGGAGTTAACAACAAAATTATTTTGAATGTCACATAAACACCTGCAAACTATTAAGCTGATGGAATTTTAATCCCCGTAAACAAATTTAAACTTTACTTTACGCGTTGAAAATTTAACATTGAAAACACCTATCTAAATTTACTGATACAAATTACTGGATTAGGCATTATTATGTTGCTATGGTTTCTGATGAATTTCTGACATCATCAATATTATAAAAGGTATATCTATTCTTATATATAAAAATGAATCCCTATTTCTCCTGGTCACGGCATCCGGGTAGACCGATTTTAATTCGGTTTTCACTAATGGAAAGAGGGATAAACGAGGAATGTTCTTATATATAAAATTTGCACGCCGGGCGAAGCCGGGGGCGGGTCGCTAGTCTATATATATAAAAATGAATCCCATTTCCCTTGGTTATGGCATCACGCTTGAACGGGTAGACCGATTTTAATTCGGTTTTCACAAATGGAAAGAGGGATAAACGAGGAATGTTCTTATATATAAAAATTGCACCCCGGGCGAAGCCGGGGGCGGGTCGCTAGTCTATATATATAAAAATGAATCCCATTTCCCTTGGTTATGGCATCACGCTTGAACGTGTACACCGATTTTAATTTGGTTTTCACTAATGGAAAGAGGGATATACGGGGAATGTTCATATATATATATATAAAAATTTCACCCCGGGCGAAGCCGGGGGCGGGTCGCTAGTCATTAATATAAATCATGTGATGATAAACTTAAAATAACATAAGTATTATATCTTTTCTTATTCGCCCCTAGAACCTTTAATAAATAAAACATTAAAAATACCTTCATGACTAAAATTTGATTCTATACTTTTATTTTGTATGCACTATGCAAATATTATAAGGCAAATGAATGCAGTATGAAAAATAAAATCCTTGGTCAGACCGATTTTAATTCGGTTTTCACTAATGGAAAATTTTGGGCCTATGTACGCTAGTGGACGTCCTACGGTTGAGGTTATGATGATTAATTGTTATTAAAATAAGAATTATTAATAAAATCGTAATGTATATATATTTTTTTTTTAATACTGGTATTTATTGAGCTCGTACTTTTATTAGAGCAGTAGCTGGTGCCTGCGACATCATCTGCGTTCAAAAAGAACTGATGATATCGTTATCGCTGTGAAGACGATGACGTTGCCACGGCGACAGTGGCCCCCATTTTTATAGCCTATTTATTAATTCAGGTAATAACCTATCCGTGTGCAAAATTTCATCTAAATTCGTTTAGTAGTTTTTAAGTGAAAGGGTTACAAACATCCATATGTCCATCCTCACAAACTTTCACTTTAATAATGTTATTAGTATTATAAAAGTCTGAACAGGCGTTTTACTTTTTTGTGTTTATATTTGTGTACATAATTTTGTCTGAACATATTTTGAGGTTAATTCAATCGGTATGTAGATGGAACAGTGAAAAGTTATTTTCTCCAACAAATAATAAGGGAAACTGTAAGCGAACAGTTGTGGGAACTTATACATGTAGCACAAGACCCTACACAGTCAATAGAGAATTCTAAGTTAACACAATACATTTCTATTTATATAAATATTCCACTGGGTCATCTTGGTAAATGTACAAGTACATGACATACAACTTCTCATAATATTTAAATATGAGACATGCAAGTGAGATCGTAAACGAATTCAAATATCTTCGACTGCCGACTCTCCCAAGGGACACGGAATTGACAAATATTTTCTTATTTCCTACCAATTGATACCACCTTTCGATATTTTGAATACTCTTATACGCGGAATCCGACATAAACCTGCTGAAATCCCAGCAGGGATGAATTAAGATGGAAAAGTCCTCGAGTCTTTTTGGTAAGCCTTATACGAAAGGAGTCGAATTAATCAAAGAAATTATTTATGTACTAGTACTATATACTATATATATTTTTATGTACTAGTATTTACTTATTAGAATGTAAGTTTATGATGACCTTACTATGATTTTTACCACCCACATTGTTTTATTTTTCATATAAAAAACCTTCCTTGTTCGGACTGCTAAGGAGTGGAACTCATTGCCTGCGTCTGTGTTCCCACAGAACTACAACCTCAGGGTCTTCAAAACCAGGGTAAATGGGCATTTACTGGGTAAGCGTGGTCCACCTTCGGCCACATCTACACCTCACATCAGGTGAGATAGTGGTCAAGCGCTACCCTGATCTAATAATAATTTTCCTTGCCTGGAGGAAATCGCTATAAAGCGATAAGGCTGCCTTTTGTACTATTATTTGTTGTTTCTTTCTTTTTATTATTCTTTTTTATGTTTATAGTACAAATAAAGAGTTTTAATAATAATAATAATAATAATAATAATTTTATTTATTACTTCCATTAGTGTCGGCATAACTTGATGTCGATCCACAGTATTTCTCTTTTGACAAAATGTCACTCATTCTGATGACCTTCTTCGATTTCCTCGATAGTCACTACAATTTGTATTGAATGTTTTTATCTTAGTCGCAAAAAAAGGGGAATAAGGTTCGATGCAAGAAGTAAGTTGTCTACGGTAGGCATTACTCAATACTCAAAGAGTGCCTTCGTGACAGTCTATAGTTTTACTCGAGTGCTTCAATCAGAACAATGGCACGAATTTACTACTTCAATGAGAAATGATAGTTGTATTTTAAGCTGTTTTAGTCAAGGTAAGTTTCTCTTTAGTTTCCCATAGTATGACCACACTTCCCAGTGCCACGGCTCTCCTTTAACTTTTTTCTATGGTGAATTTTTGATTATTAGAATAATCAAAAATTCACCATAGAAAAATAGAACCATAGAAATTCCATAGATGGAATTTCATAAATTGTTTATATCTCTTGGCCTTCTTAAGAGGTTGGTTAGGGTTCTAGGGTTCCCGGGTTCGATTCACGGGTTTGAAAAGTTTCAATTTTGACTCTGGTCTGAATCTGGAAAGTAGTGGCAGGCCACACTGCGTTTCGCAGTCATTTGGACAGCCCGTCTGGTGTCATAACTCTCTTACAGAAGACCCCCTGTTGTGTTTCGGTGAGTAAGTAAGAGATGCCAGAGCCCATTTTCCTATCCAATCCCTTACCCTTAACCCTTCTGTAGTCGGCAGCGCACTTGCAGCAGCTTTGGCGACGAAAATAACGCTTTTCTGCCAAGTCCTCGCCTTAAATTTAAGTTATGTATGTAAGTTTAAAATTATTTGCTTTATATCTACACTAATATATAAAGTTAACATTTTGGTTGAACGCGCTAATCTCAGGAACTACTGGTTCGAATTGAAAAATTATTTTATGTTGAATAGTCCATTTATCGAGGAAGGCTATAGGCTAACTAGGCCAACACACGCTACTAGTCTCATAAAACTAAATAAAACATTTTTTTTAATTTATTTAAAATATTATTTGTGTAAATCACATAATTAACTTTTGGCTGACAAAAGTGGCTGACAATAAAATTAAGCAGTATAAGGAAGACAAATAACTCAAAACTAATAATTCACGAGAACCAAATTGTTTCAAAGTTTCCGTTCCATTTCAAGGTCCACGGCAAATAAAACCGTCTCTACTTCTGACCAAGCAAAGGATTTAACGGGCGTTCCGTTCAGATTTATCGGCCATAAAACGTTTCAACAAGCTGTGAGGGTTCCAACGTTGACATTTACCACCCCGCGCACCAACCATTTGCTACTCGCGCGGCACCAAACATTTTCATTGCATCATTATGACATCGTCAAAGGAATTTTAAAAAGTTAGCATCCGCTAACTTCCACGTACTTTTATTGCAGCTGTTTCAGATAGGTTTGCTCTTAGTCAACATCTATCCGTGTAGGAAAGATGAGGCCTACGATGGAGCGAGCTCACCCAGAAGATGTCTATTCATTCGAACCTTAAAAAGATTTGGGTTGTATGAGCTCGGAAATTCAGACGCCAGCAGGGTGTTCCAATCCTTAGCAGTGCGCATTATAAAAGATGTTTAAAACCGCTCGGTCCGAATTAGAGGGGTTTCAAACAAAATGAGAATGGTAACCAGCAGTACCATTCTCATTCTCAAGAGGAAGGCGGTATGATCTCATGCAGCTCCCGAGCACACTCTAGAAGTACATCTTATAGAATACACATAGACAGGCAATTTTACGTCTATGTACTAGGCTCTACAGCTTAGTTTTTATTAATGTACCGCCGCCAATGAGCCTCCTAGCTCAGCGATCCACCGAGTTGAGTTCGGCAAGTTGGTATTTTGCTGAGCCATCCCAAAGATGACAGCAATACTCTATGCAAGATCGGACTTGTGCCTTGTATAAAGAGAGGAGCTGTACAGGTATGAAGCATCGCTTCACCCTATTTAGGATGCCCAGCTTTTTGGCCGCTGTTTGGGCTTGGGACTCAATAAAGTTCCGATGTTGAGTTTTGAGTATAACATCATGCCAAGAAGCTCGAGATCGTTGGCCACAGGTACGGATGCACCTCGGAAAGTTGGAGACAAATCGAAAGTGCTTCTTTTCGCAGACAACAAACATGCTTGCGTTTGGGTGGTGTTAAAACTAACCAGATTCCCCACATTGAGATACAATATTTAAGGTTGAGTTAATTCGCTCAACCATTACCTCTCCCTCAGAACGAATTTCATCGCGACCGCCTCCCGCACTGGACAAATATCTCTTCATGATCTGTCATCTACGCATGCAACCACTCCTGGAAGAAGTAGGTCATTAATTTGAATCAGAAGAATCGCAGAGAGAACAGATATTTGAGGAAAACCGGCATCAATTGCCATGAGGTCCGAGGAGCAGCCTTCAATGACTACTTGAACTCATTCACCGAAACGACTTCACTACTACAGCCAACTGTCTGGCTATTACTTGTTGCCTTACTTGTGAGTGTAGATTGCACTGTGCCCTGCGATCACAAAATTTTTCATTACAAATTTATGTTTATGCAAACCGTGATGTAACGGTTTGCACTATATATGTGATCGTATCTACTAGTTTCCCTTTGGTTGAAAAAAATCGAATTTTAATAATTTATTTACGACTATTAACACAATTTTAACTCAAGATCACAAACACAAAACACTACACATTTAATTAAATTAAAGTATTTTTATACTGTATAATGGTATTAATGGTTTATAAGTACGCGCCTTAATTTGGTAATTTTGTGATAGTGATATCGCTATGGTATCTGAACGCGCACTGATTATAAAAATTGAAAATGGTGGAAGAGGGAAAGAGACTATTAAACAGTATTTAAAACACTTTTTTAATGGTACAAAACGAAGACAACCAATCCATACTAATATTATAAAGCTGAAGAGTTTGTTTGTTTGGACGCGCTAATCTCAGGAAGTACCGGTTTTAATTGAAAAATTCTTTTTGTTTTGAATAGTCCATTTATCGAGGAAGGCTATAGGCTATATAACATCACGCTACGATAAATAGTATTATATATAAGCAAGCAGTGTCCAGTACCGTGCGCCCCATGCGCACGCCGCGCCGCCGCGCCGCCGCCGTATGGGCCGCAGCGAAGCGTGGCCGAGTTCAGCTAGTTTAAAATAAAAAGAAACAACAAAAAGGCTATGTTTCAGAATACTGTACTACAATAAGAAAGGTAGGTAAGTTGTAAGGTACGAGTAGGTAGGTGATTTCATGCATTTGAAATAATGTAAATGAAAAATGTAAGAAAAGCATGAAAATGGAAGCATGTCTTTGGTTTGGTGGCGTAGCTCCGAACACGCGCTTTCAAAATTTAAGGTAACTTGAAAATTGAGGTAAACCTATTTAGCTTTGGTTGGATTTCTCAGAAGATCAACACCAACTAAATGTTTGTTGTTGTGATCCCATGTGTACCTACCTACGTAATGATGCCAGAGCACTCACATATCTCCAGGCTTTCTTTGTGTACCCAGGCGATGATATTTACCTATCACAAAGAGGTCAGTCAGCCTGCTTGCGACCAATTATAATAATTAAAACATTTATTTTTAAATTTATTTGTCAACAATAGACCCCTGAAATCAATCTTTAAATTGGATTTTCTTATAGTGCTAAAAAACTACAAATATATATATATACAGAAAAATCTTACTGGTTAGGAGTACGCAGCGGAGTTCTATTATTTTTTTGTATTTTTTTTTTGTCCTCTAAAATATGTAAATAATAATTTAAAAAAATATTAACATTACGTCCCAAATGTAAATTCCTTATTTCCTTAATTAATACACAGAATACAACTTTATATTTTTCTTAAATATAATCAAATAATAACTTTTAATTAAAATATTAGAAACTAGCAACCCAACCTGGCTCCAACTTCGCTAATTGGCTTCAATTAGTGAAGTTTTCGCACGGATACAATAATTTTTGGAGTTTACTTCTTAAGAATCGATTTTCATATAAGGCCCCCGGGTATGGAAATTTTATGAGCATACAATATAAGCAATAAAAAACTCAATCCTATTGATTCTTAGATGTCATGGATTTCCTTGGACTCGTTTCCTTGGATATTTCAGACTGAAAGACTTTTTGATAGAAGGCTACTCTGCCTCCTATAAGCACAAGCAACACCAAGAGGAATGAATGCTAGTTTAGTTACCGACACTATATGAATTTTTTCGCAGCCATCCAACGGCATTGACGAGCCCTTTGGATGAGTGCTTAGGGTGCTTGTCTTAACGCTCTGTTCAGGGGTCCCGGGTTCGATTCCCGGCGGGGTTAACTATGTAAATGAACTTTTCAAAGTTGGAAAGTAGTGACAGGGCATACTGCATTTCGCAGTCATTTGGGCGGCCTTTCTGACGGTAACAATCCCCTTAAAGAAGACTACCGTGAAATAACAGTATATCTCTGTTGTGTTTCGGTGAGTGAATAAGGGATGTTAGAGTCCATTACCCCATCCCTTTTTTATCCCTTATCCTTAATCCTACTATTGTCGGCTGCGCACTTGCAGCCGACAATAGCCGACTCTTGCTCCACTTTTTAAAAAATGGCGTCCATTTTATCCGTAACAGGGCGACCAGAGCGAGGTGCATCTTTGACATCGAAATTCCCAGATTGAATAAGCTTAAACCAACTTTGTGCTACTCTTGCTGACACTGCATTGGGTCCACAAACGTCACAATTTTTTCGCAGCTCGCTTTGCATTTTTTCCTTTTTTGGAATAAAATTTTAAAATGTATCGAATTTCTTCATTAGATTCATTTTGGCAGAAAGAAAAACATTTTACTTATTTGTTTCCTTTTTTGAAATGTAACCTTTTTAATGTCATCAAAAAGAGTACAGCCAAACATATTTTATTACAAGTTTATACATTATATATATATGCGAAAAGACTTTTCCCCGACCAATATTTTAACAACTGAGCTGTATGACGTATAGCACAGCATAATAAAATATCGACTATTGGTTTGAAGAACTGTAGAAAGCAACTGACGAAAACTCCATCAATAACTCATTAAAAGAAACAATTACAAACAAAAGTAATTTAAAAAATAACCGTGAAATATTCTTTTATTTCATTTTCACGTAAAAGTGAATAAAATTTTTATAATATTCTGAAAGTTAAAATCGCCGAGACAGTTGTAAAATTTTATCTACAAACCAAGTCGACCTAACTCGAGTGCAGTAAAATTTATCGGTTGCCCGTCGATTTATAACTTTATAAATTTCTCGAGTTTATTCTTATGCAAGAAACGTCTGCTATTAGAGGGAACGTTCCTTACAATATTCAGATTAGTCTTGTAGAACTAACAGAAGAGTGCTCCTAGAATGTAACTAGGTGGAATCGACAAAAAAAATTAATATTTTGTTTAAATTTTATATTTCACTACGATAGGATTCCATAGAAACATGTTAAGAAATAAATCCACACAAAAGTTATAAAAGCGCAAATCTTTTTTAAATGTTTGTTATATCATAGTTTCATGGCGAAACCATGAAACTACGATATAACAATAAAATTATACACTAAAGTAGCCCAGGAAAATTCCTGGACTATTCCAGGAAAACTTAATAACAAATCAAAATTTGAGTCCCTCAAGGGAATTTTTGATATAGGCCTCTAAAAGATAAAGGGTTTTTCATTAAGAGCTCTCGAACTTCGAAATGAAATAAAACAACTTGTTTAAGTGATGTTGCCACATTTTTATTTTATTTTAAAGGACATTCGATGACATTATGTACGGAAAATAATTTCAGCCAAGTAGCCGTCGCGGCCCAGCTGTAGCTTTTGAATGACATTATCGCATATATGGGGCTCAATTTCACGAATAACGCCAGTTATATTGACATTAAGGGCGGCAATTGATTGTGGTTTGTCTCCATAGATATGAGATTTTACGTAGCACCACAGAAAGTAGTCGAGCGGTGTTAAGTCACACGACCTCGGTGGCCAGTTGATGTCGCCACCACGCGAGATGACGAAGCCTTCGAACTTCTCATCCAATAAATTTAATGTTTCCCGTGCAGTATGGCAAGTGGCGCCATCCTGTTGGAACCACATGTTTGTGAGATCCATACCATCTATCCTAGGCCACAAAATATTTGTTATCATCATCCGATATCGGTCGCCATTGACCGTAAGCGCGGCTCCTTGCGTATCTTCGAAGAAATAAGGGCCGAGACACCTGATGAATCTCCCTTGGGTTTTCGTCGCTCCAAATCCGTCAATTTTGTTTGTTAACAAAACCAGAAATGAGCCTTATCACTGAAGATTTTTTTTTCGAAAACAGGGTCAGCTGCCAAATGCTCTAAAACCTAATCAGCGAATACACGGCGCTATCTGTGGTCGTTGGGTATTAGCTCTTGAGTTAATTGAACTTTGTATGGATGATAACGCAAGTCTCGACGCAAAATCCGCCAAGTTGTTGTCGCAGAAAGACCCAGCTCTTGCGCACGACGCAGAATGGACTGTCTGGGGTTTTCTCGCACACTGTCCCTAACGGCAACAATATTCTCCAACGATCTTGCGTTTCTTCCACGTACAGGTACTGCTTCATCGATCACCGACCCGGTTGTTTCAAATTTATTCATTAAACGAAGGATTGTGGACCCTGCAAGACGGCCATGAAGCCATAAATTGGACGCAACGCACGGAACGTGTAACGAACAGAGCACTGATTTTTATAGTAATTTTTTTTAACAATTTCTACGTATTGTTGAAGCGTGTAGCATTCATGGCGAAATGTCACGACTAAATATGTATTGGCGCCAAATTTGACAGCTATCATTTTACCAAGATGGCCGCTACACGCTGTCAAAGTTCACGCGTCCCTATTGAAAAAGCCTATTATTATGTAATAACTTTGGGGGAAAATTTTTTTGATTCCAACCTGTAAAAAAATAAAAATGGGTGTTTTTTAATGATAAGAGTTAGAAAAAAGTTTCAGACAAATATTGTAGATGATTTTGCTTTACATAAAAAATTTTATTTAACTTTTTTGATTAAATTAACATTAACAGAGTTAGGGAGGTCAGAAGATAAGGATTGGATACTGTGTATGTTAAAAATGTAATTTTAATCTTTATAAAACACCTTTTTCATACTTCTAAGGGTGAAATTGAAAATTTTTTTCAAGCATCGATATTTCTTATCTTATAGAAACTTATATCAAGAATGCCCGAAGGGCAGTAAGGGACTCGAATTTTGATTTGTTTTGAAATTTGTATGGACCTTCTACAATGTGTTCTGAAAATATAATTTTAACGAAATGTAGGCATAATATAAGCAATTAAAATTTACGGTTGCCGCAGATATTCTTAGATTAAAACTCGAGTTTCAGCTTGAAATATGGTTAAGATACAACATTGTCTTTAAGTGAAACATACATGTCCAAAAAAAGTAATTTTTGTTTAAAAAAGGTTTACATAATTTTTATTAAATTTTGTTAATTATGACAGATAGAATACTTGTTTTCGCACACATGAGTGTGAACAATCAATACATATAATAAAATTTTAAAAAATCCGTGTCGGTGCATTATATATTTTTCAAAAAAGATTTATAGGTTTTTTAGAATTTTTATCTATTTGTCTCACAAACGGCTTAACCGATTTAAATGCGGCTTTCAAAGATGTATTGCAGCAAGCTTCCAGTAACATTTACTTTTGTTTTTTTCCAATCGGACAAACAGATTTTTTTTAATGTTAAGATCGGCCGACAGGCTGACGATCCACTTGATGGTAGGTGGCTACCGTCGCCTATAACACAAGCAACGCCAAAGCTGCTGCAAGTGCTCTGCCGACTACAATAGGATTAAGGATAAGGGTTTGGGAAGGGATAGGGAAATGGACTCTGGCATCCCTCACTTCACTCACCGAAACACAACAGCACACGTGCTGTTATTTCACGGTGGACTTCTGTAAGGGGGTGTTTACTGCCGCCAGACGGGCTGCCCAAGTGACTGCGAAACGCAGTGTGCCCTGCCACTACTAAGTTACACTTAGTAACTTAGTAGAATCCAATTTACAAACAGAAAAGTTACACTCTATTCTAGACCAAGTCGTACCAAGTCGTGTACCAAGTCGCGGGCACAACTAGTTTTGAATAAATATGTTGTTTTCTTTGTACAATTACTTTGGCGAAGTCAGAAAAGGGATGTAATGAAATGGCTCGATGCCGTCTGTGTCTTCGAGTGTAAATAATATATCGCCGTTGGCTACTATTACCCTTTGCACGTTTGTTTTTTCCGTTGTAAAGTCCCTTAACGGCCACCCACTAAGAAGGTTCGTGTACGAAAAACTGACTTTGTACAAACGAGGAAAATGTACGGATAAAATAATTTTGAAAACAACCTCTATTTTCTATCCACTGTTACTTGTTTATATCTATATCTATACATAATTATAATGAAATCATAAAAGAGCCGTGTATGTACAATTGTACATTACATATTTAAAAAAAAACAATTTGTCACGTTGTGCTTATGTTACCGAGGTCAAAAAAATCGTTTTTATGCTTTTTGTCTGTTTGTCTGTGCGTTTGTGCACAAAAATCTCAGAAAAGGCTTAATCGATTTGAATGAAGTTTTCACTGATGTATAGTTAGCAAGCTTCCCGTAACATTTTAGTGTGTGTTTCATTCCAATCGGTTTACAAACTAAAAAGTTACGCGATATTCCGAATACCTCGCGTACGAATTGGCGGGCACAGCTAGTAAATAATAAAATTTAAAAAGAAAAATACTTCATAAAATTTAGCAGCGTTTTTAACAAGACTGTTTTAAGTATGGAGAACGAATTTGAATTTCGAAACAGTAAGGAGATATTTTTAATTTCGTAAAAGACAACCGTCTTGCCCGTAATTATCTACGGTGGCTAAAACTAAATACATCGTTAAAAATTTCCAAGCTAGCTATAAAAAGATCAGAATATCTGATATTAATCGCAGTTAACTGGCGTCACTGATGTTGTCTTCAGGATAAGCAAGATGAAGTGTCCTGAGTTAGTCACTTTTCTCATAGAATCGACGACTGTTGAAGTAATATAAACTTAGAAAGGTTTTAGGCTTATTTCACAATGTGCTAGTAAAGTCCCGAATAATAATTCGACTAATAAAATACTTATCAGATAAATAAGGAAATGCCAGAGCCCATTTCCTTATCCCCTCCTAATCCCTTATCCTTAATCCTACTGTAGTCGGCAGCGCACTTGCAGCACCTGTAGCGTTGCTTGTGTTATAGGCGACGGTAGCCACCTACCATCAAGTGGACTGTCAGCCTGTCTGTCGACATAACATAAAAAAAAATCCTTCCATTAACTTGCATTGTGTTTGACAATCATTCCAACTTATAACTAAAACTGTTGAATTTTGTTAGTCGACAAATGCAAGTCGTCTTTATTTTTTCGTTCTGTTTCGCGCGTTGATTAATGTTGTACAAATTATTACCTATACCATAATTTTATTACAAATTAAATAACTGTATTTTTTTGATAAAATAATTATTAATGCTACAGGTTCCATCGTTTAATCTATATAGAAAATATTTTTGTTACACGAACACTAAAAGAATACTTAGGTATGAAGTATATTTTGCGGGTAACGAAACGTTTCTTCTATATTGTTATTACGATTCAAAATTTCGAAAGTTATGAGGTTATAAAACGCAAAAAACGCAAAAGGTATGAAACGTTATTAAAAATGCATTGTTTATATACTCAATAGTATTATATAAAATAGCAAAATAGTGATTACATACCCAAATATTTCAATATCATTATAAGAAATGTCTCAGAAACGTCAAAGAAGTGTCAAGAACGGATCAAAAAAAATTATCGTTTTCATCTTCCATCACCTCGAAAATTTCCATTTTAATTCATCATCTTTTTATAAAAAAATGGCGATTTGACTCATTTTTAAAAATGGCCATTGTCCGCCAATGTCAAGTGAGTCATGAATTCAAGTAGTCAACGGAGCTCCGCCACGAGCTCCGTTGAACGGAGCCCGCTCGGAGCCCACGTCGTGTGGGCCTTCTTTGTCCCCTAAACCAATCCGGCGGGACGAGCAGAGGCCGATGCGGGTAACAAGCACCGACCCCTGCGACCTGCCGGATTGCCAAGGGTAAGCCCCCCACCACGACAAGGTCATGGCCCACCTAGGGGGGGTCCCGTTTTAATTGAAAAGTTATGGAATAATACCAAAATCTATAAATAATATGTCAACTGTCAGTGCTATTCGTCGATTAACTATGATAGTGGTCACATGATCAACCTATAACTTATTCAGCGGTTTAATGGCTGAATAGCGCTAATCAACGATTGTGAAACACACAAGAAGCGTTAACTGGATTATCGACAAATTGCCTAATTTGTTACAAAAATAAACAGTCGTGTTTGCGAAAAATATATATTGTGTTTAGTTAATTACATTCCACAGTGGTGACCCCGACAGTTGTAACAAAATATTATCACTAAAAGGAAACATGAACAAAAACTCGCAATTTCTAACCGATAATATTGAGCCGTCCAGGTGACACTATTCTGTCATCCTCTTTTCATAAACACCGTGCGCAATCTCCTACAACCAAAGCGTTCCGATCTAAAACGTTCATAGTCATTCGCTACAAAACCAAAGATGTTGTATTAGAATACAATTATCTTTGTTTGAAACTATTTGAAACGTCAACATCGCTGTCTAAAATAGACATGTGTCCCTTGTCAATGTCAGGATGTTTGAAAAACTATGTAAGAGATGTAACGGATATACTCGTGGCTTAGCGAGATTTAATTTTCTAGCAACAACATCGTAACCACACCGCTAGCCCCGGCCCAATTTAAAATAACGAAATTTATGTTACCTATTCAAATGAAGACTTTAAAAGACAAATTCCCCATTGCACACGACGTACCTTCATGATGAGATATCGAGAGTTTGTATTAAATTGGACCCAGCTGACAAAGTTTCTTCGTCTCACCACGGAGAAGGACAAAGCTTGGTATCCAGAGGTCATCGAGCGGTAGGTACAAGCTCATAGCAGCTTGCTAGTTCCTAGTCCTCGAGGCCGACGTGTGAGATGACATGGGCAGGACGAAGTGTTACATGGTGTTTGGTTGACTACGAGTGGCATGTTCGGATCTCTGGCGGCTTTCAAATTTGTGACCAGTTCCTGCTCCTCGCGCGAGTCAGTCGTTTGACTCCCTTCCAGATGTCAACGGAAAGAGTAACGTCAACCATACCTCCGCCTATAATATAAGCATCTTCAGCGCAAGCAAGAGTTTCTATTTACCCTCCTAACAGGACAGTCAGGCGTCCAAATAATGATAACTAGAGTCTCATTTGAACCTTCAGGGCTGTTGGTGAAGTAGTGGATATTTGTGTCTATGTGTAAGTATACTCACATGAATTTAAGTTAGTCACGGTTACCATGGAAGTATTCTACCGTAAGGACGTGCAGCTAACATGAGTAATCTGAATTTGAAAAGAAAAATAATACCCTCGATTCACACAGCTTCCCAATTGTCTTACAATTTATATAAAAAAAAGGTTTATCTGTGTTTACGGTCACGTAAGCATTTGGGAAAAGGTCCTTTCATATTTTGTGTGCAATGGACTATTTTAATTTTAACAAGTGCCAAGGACGAACGCGGAAAGGGTGTGTGGGTGTTAATTTTATTTAAAATTCACGAACTTTATTCCTAAAATAATTTTCCAAAAATAATTTTGAAGATTTACTTTGGATAAGTATTAACACATAGTTACACGTACATCGTACTAATATTATAAATGCAAAAGTTTGTGAGGATGTATGTTTGTAACTCTTTCACATAAAAATTACTGGACGGATTTGGATTAAACTTGGCATATAGATAGTTTATTATCATATAGGATACATTTCATCTTGGAAAAATGTTAGGTTCCTGAGGGATTGTCTGATAATATAAAATTTGCGCCATTGTCACCGTGGTGGCGCCATCGTCGTCATAACGATAAAGACGTTCCCGAAAAAAAAAAAACTTCCCGACGGATCATCTAAAAACATAAAAATTGTGGCGACGTCACTGAAGATATCAATATTTTTTTATTTATTTTTCATATATTTTTTTTATATATTTTGAAGCAACCAAATTCGAATGAAACGTACGAAAATTTTAGGCGAATTTTTTTTTTTTATTAATAGCTAGCGACTCGCTCCCGGCTTCGCCCGGCGTGCAATTTTTATATATATGAACATTCCCCGTTTATCCCTCTTTCCATTAGTGAAAACCGAATTAAAACCGTTCACGCGTGATGCCGTGACCGGTAGACCGATTTTAAGGCTTATGTTCCACTCGCACGTGGCAAACCAATATTTTTTAAAATACCTACAAAGAATTCCCCTTTCGCACGAGTATAAATAAATTCCCCGCTGCCACTAAGTACAGATAGCAAAATATGTAGTAGCAAATATTAGCAACACTTGATTAACTAAAATATTTATAAATACAATCCTAAAACGAACTGATCACGAGTGAAGTAAAATTCGGAAAGAATTAAATGTTCTTATATATAAAAATTGCATCCCGGGCGAAGCCGGGGGCGGGTCGCAAGTTTTTATATATAGAGATTGTTAGATGTTGATGCCTTTGCTCTATTTATATTTTATTTATAATACTAGCTGTGCCCGCAACGTCGTACGCGTGGTATCCGGAATAGGGCGTAACTTGTTTATAAACCGATTGGAATAAAACAAACACTAGATGTTACGGGAGGCTTGCTACAATACATAAGTGAAAATCGTATTCAAATCCGATAAGCCTTTATTGAGATTAGCGTGCACAAATATTGATTGATATTAATAGGTAGGTAACATAATACTCAACATGTACAAAATGTTTTTTTTTTTTTAAATACAACGTGTACAAATAGTATATTTCATTACAAGTGCGGAAAGGCTGTCATTGCAAAGAGTTCCGACAAATGTCTACCCGAGCCGAGGCGCAGCCGAAGGCGAGGGTTGACAGTCGGATCAAGTTGCAATGACGGTTCCGCACGTGTACTGAACGACTATTTTTAATACAGTTGCGAAAAAATGAAGCAATTTAATAAAACAAACAACTAAACTCGCAAAGAAAATGTCTGGAAAATGGCGCCAACCGTAGAATATAAGCAGAGATATTTTTTTCTTCACCCATTCTGGTAGGCAAAGGAAACTATGCCCATACAGCCAAGTCTTCAGTAGAATTTTTTTATTGATATGAAATGATAATGAAATTTAATGAGATGAAATGAAATGAAACCTAACCTAACTCATTCAATCAAATCATTAGAAATATACGTATTTGCATGAATCATAAAAACTTCTATGAATTTTTTTAGTAAAAACTTCATGGTTGGTTTTTCTTTTTCATAGACATTATTTTG
Organism: Bembecia ichneumoniformis; assembly: GCA_910589475.2. Taxonomy (NCBI): domain Eukaryota; kingdom Metazoa; phylum Arthropoda; class Insecta; order Lepidoptera; family Sesiidae; genus Bembecia; species Bembecia ichneumoniformis. The sequence goes on from OU342531.1 coordinate 3,985,982, forward strand.
ACAGTTGGGAAAGAGAACGCACGAGTTCGGGAAGGTAAAAAAAAGCAGGAGTATGTAATAGCCCACCAAAGATAATTGTATTAGTGACTAATACAACATCTTTGTAGCCCAAATTCCGAACGCTATACGTCCCTGCAATACGCCACTTTTTGAGCTGTATTAAAAATGTTTTTTTTTAAAATCTTAATGTACTGACACGACTCGTTTACGATTTTATTATAAGTACCTATGTATAGATAAGCTGAAAGAAAGAAATTTATGACATCGTTGAAAGAGTTCCTTGTATTGTGTCATAGCTACATAATAAACGACCATCAATTCCGGAATATTCCAAGTAACATTTATTCATTTGATTGATTGCTGACATAGCCTTGTAGATATTTTATTCTGTGTCTGTACCTACCATATGTATGAGAAAGTATATTCCAACTCTGGAACAATAGAAGTTTAATGGTACAGAAAATTTATTACCCAACTGCCTAACTGAGGCGATATTTTGCGTGTTTTTATTACAGGGCAATTTAACTGCCGCTGTTGAAACTTGTCCGCAATGTTTTCAATACAAAATACCATTTACCAAACAGAGCAAAAATTAAAAGTGTTTTTACAATTTTCTTTCTAGCGTTCCCGCTGCGAATACCTACAGATAATTAATTAAAAATTCTGTCACAATTTATACTATTTTATGTAGGTAAGTATAGGTATTATGATTTAACATTTACTTACATTATTAAAAATTTAGTCTATTAAATATTATAATTATATTATTATCGTATCTTTAATACGAATCAAGATTTAATGCGGATTGGCAGTTTTAAACATTTTCAAGTCTTCTTACGATTTAGACCTGTATGACTTACGATGTTTCCATAATGACTATATTTTTTCTAGAATATTCTTACATAAATACTAATAAATACATGCCCGACCGAGATATCAAGCAGTATCTATCATGTTACACAGAAGAAAAAATCGCCACGCCGCCTCCTATTAGAGCTGATTTATATATGTTTTGTAAAATATTATTACAAAATAATATTCAGCAGTACCAGACACTTCCCGTGGACCATAACAAACTGTCTTTATATATATATGGTGGGCCTTTAACTTGACCAATAACTAGACACTCTGTGATCCCAAATTAGCATTATTAGCATTGACTTTTTCCATTTGATAAAAGCTTGCCATGAATAATTTTGGGAACACCACCTGAATTTAATCGTCACGTCAGACCAGCTTAGAACGTTAACAGGGAACGCTAGCAGCGTTTTTCCATACAAATGTATTCCCCTAATTTCTCCCTGGATATTGCTTCTAGAGCAATAATTTTTTATCATAAAATCTAAGGTCTGGTAATGCTATGTCCCTATCATGTTTTTTTTCTACAACTAATTACATAAGAAAATATGACTCTTCAGAAATGGTAATAAATGCCCTTTTATACCACCCTAATCAGAGGACTATGAAACAAATTTGAAAGATTTTTAAGATAAAAAAAATGATAGGGACATAGATTCATTCATCTTCAAAATATTTGTGCAAGAAATTATTCGTTATGGTCTATTTTTAGGGAGAAAACAGGGGAATACGAAACCTCGATTTAGTCAAAAATTTAGTAGGAATAATCGGTCCGAGCTGCATTTGTCCCTATCGCACTCTACGGGGGAAGGCTGAAGGTGAGGGGGGTTCAGACTAATACGATCGATATCGATAATGTTATGGATACTCTAGAGTTGCCACGCACACAAACACAAATTATTCACACACACATAGAGAGCTTGCTGGTTCGGGCGCAACGCGATGGCAATTTTTTTTTTCAAATACCTATTTTTCATATTCCGTTGGACCCGCGTTCCCTCTTAAGTGCACATGAAATTCATTGTTAAAAATGAATAGTCTGTCTGAGTACATTTTATATTTACTCACAAATAGCACAAGCATGCGAGTAAAATAATGATTTCATTATTGATTAAATTAATCAAAATGTAGGTTTTTTTATAACATATAATGAAATAATGACATTAAAATTAATTACAGGTAATTGCGGCTAATTTTTACAAGGCAACCTATCGTTAATCCATTGCATACCTTCTCAAGATTCATTTAAAATTAATTTCATCAAAAAAAAAAAAAAAAACAGATACCTGCAGGATCAAGCAGTGGGATCTTGTACTATACGGCGTTATTTACAGGTTTTGCATGTAATTTATAAATTACAAGTTGTTAAATGCACTTTGGTCATCTATTCATACCAAAGTATCAAAGATCGCTCGCTTGCAGATGTTATCAGTCAGCCCTAAATATTAAATATATACATTGTTTAATGAAAATGTTACAAGAAATGGACAAGACTATAGTAAGAAATGCTTTGAAAAAAATATATATTATACTTAAACATGTGAAGAACCAATTGTATCAATTAGAATTTTCGTTAAAGTAATAGAAACTCCACAAAAAAAGTTAGAACACAAGAAGAATTTGACTTTTATTGAAAATTCTCTCGAAAACGGCTTATTGCACGCATATGAATCCTGTACCAATTAATAAGTTAATATCAGATTAAAAAAATGTATTAATAAAATTTTTTATTTTGTGTATTGTTCTAATGGTAAAAACAGAAAAACTCAATTTCTAGGCCTGTTGAATTCGCCGCCAGCGAATTCTATAGTAAATGTCATTTGCCTCAGTGAAGCCCTTAATAGCTATATCTTATTAATATTATAATCGGGAAAGTTTGTGTGGATGGATATTTTTTACTCTTTGACGTGTTTTTACGTGTTATGAATTTATAGGTATAAATCGTTTAGTTTTGAACATGCTTGCTAGAAATAAAAATTATAAGAACGTAGTAAATACTTAAGAAAAAAGTAAAAAAACTGTAGTCGGCGTGAAAGGAACATGTATTGTGCAAACATGCTCAGCAATTTTATGAATGATACTAATATTATAAATTCAAAAGTTTGTGAGGATGTATGGATGTTGGTTACCTACTCTTTCACGTAAAAATTGCTAACGGATTTGGATAAAACTTGGCACACTGATAGTTCATTACCTGGATTAACATATATCCTGGAAAAATGCTAGGTTCCCGAGGGATCGTGTAAAATTAAAAAAAAAAACATCGGAACATCGTCGTCACTGCGATAAAAATGTCGGGCGTTATTTAGGTATTAGGTTATATTATATTTTTAATTTTTGCTGGTTGTAATATTTATGTTGTAAACACCTGCTAGTTGTAATATTTATTACAATAAGTTTAGGCTTATACATATACATATACATACTATACTTATACATTCAAAATTTTATAGTGTCTTATCTAAAGACATCGTAATACAAATATTGACCCTACCGATACTTATGTAAATTTGTTCTATAAGTAAGTAAGCCTATAACCCTGTTCTCGTAAAAAGACCTCATTCACACCTTCCGTCAAAATACATCAACTTAAACAAAGCTACGCGGAGCTTCCTTTAATATGCAGGGCACGTCCTTCTAAAGCAGGTTAAGGAATGATAAGGAAATCAAATTTATTCTTAAGAACAAGCCTCTGTCAAGTACTTACAAGTTTTTATACAAAGTTTCAAGTGGGTCCCAACTGGAGTTTTACATGAGATAATGTTCCAAGATAACCGACTCAGACGGCACAGTTTCTCTCAAAATTATAAATGTTCTAAAATTCGGTGTAGTAACCAGACGTTAGATTCTATCGATTTTACGACGCGCCTCTGCTTGTCTCAAAATAGGACATAATTAATATTGGAAATATTAACACAACCTGCAGTTTTCTGTACATGTACAAAAAAGAGACAATGCATGTATCAGAGAGACAGGTTATAGTCAATGGCAGGTATGTCCTCCTTTGCTCACGCTTGGTGGCGCTGGTGTTGTTGGAGGTCACACCATTTTGACAGCTCCCTTTAATCGCGTATTGTTTTTGTGTATTTACTTGTTGTTTATTATTTGTTTTGAGAAAAATGGCATAAAAGTACAGCTTTTGGACAGTTTGTGAGCTGAAAAAAGAGTTAAAGGAGAGAAACGCTAGAGTTACAGGGAAAAAGGAAGAACCTGTGTCCCGATGTTCTCGATGAGCACAAAGGCACAACACAACACTGAGCCATTTTATTTCCACAAAATATTTAATATTCTTTCACTCAACTAACACACATGAATTAATAGAGTTTGACAGATAGCAAGCAATACAACAGCGCCATCTGCTTTGAGCTTTCGAGATTAGCCGCGATTAAATCGAGGGAGTTGCATTATGTATTTTCTTTCTCTTCTATTAATAAAAATATATATGTAAATTGCAACCAATAAAGTAATCTAAAACTTCAACATCACCATCATCAGCTTGTGTCTCTTCACTACTGGATGTAGACCTCTCCGAAGGCTCGCCACTACGCACGGTCTTCTGTCCTTCACATCCAGCTGCTTGTCGCGAAGCCTTTCAGGTCGTCTGTCCACCTGGCCGCACGTCCATCGCCCACCTCCATTCGAGAACTCTTCTACCCCATCGGTGTCCGCTCTGCGACTTATTGGCCGGCCCATTCTCTTGGCTAAACTTGTTAATTCTCTTGGCTATGTCGACAACTTTGGTTCTTTGGCGAATTTAAGAATTTCTGATCCATAGTCCTCTTATAAGAATACCTAAAATTTTAATAAATGCATACATATCTAAACAATCATGGAATAAACTGAAAATAAAATAAAATGGATTTGTTTTATGGCCTTTAAGGTTGGAGTAGAATTTATTTATTTATTTATATATGAAGTACACAAAACAGGATGCTGTCGTTAAAGATTAATTGTAAAGAGAATTATTCAATCAATCAATCAATCAATTTATTTTTGTAACTTATAAAACATACATTTAACAGACACAGAGAAAAAAGAAATAACAGTAACAGTAAGAAAGAAAGTTACAAAAAGGTCCCTACTCAGCATTTTGCTGGCATAGGCCAGCACTGATCTTCCGTAGGAACCCTTAGTTAATACACAAACACGATCACACACCATGCATGTACCCGCTAACAAATGAAATAAAAAAAAATTATTTAAATTTATTTGTTGTCAAGAAACACAACTGCTTGCACGAATATTGAAAACTTTTCTCCAGTTCCCTGCCCTGCCGCACATAAGTAAATATTAATGCTATTATTAGATGATATTGAAAAAGCTCAAAAATAAATAAATAAATAATAAAAACAATAATAATACCTAACAATAACAATAATGAAATCATTTTAATTGAGATGTATGTACTAAACAGCAACCCAAAACATGTGCACACAGCATGTCCAAATTAAACAGTGTTATAGCACGTTATAGCTAGAATAACAGAAGAGAGATGCGCTTTCATCCAAAGACAGTTTCTTTAAGATGAAAGCGTGCTCCACAAGGTTTTCGGTATTTCGGTAGCACATTCAATACGAGTATATAATACATTTTGTATTAATAGTATAATGCATTTAAATTAATCACTTGACTTTTACTGGCGAAATTTCAAACAAAACCTAAGTAAACAAAGATCGATTTTCGATTGATTCCGACTACCATTGTAAATGATATTATTAACACAATATATTTAATGTGTTATAAATGTAATACATAACAAGGAAAACTTTCAGAACTAACAGACGCATAAGACGCAAGAAAATTGTCATAATAAATTTGTTTATCAAATACTTTTAACGCGTTTATCTGTTGTTACCTAGTTGTTACTAACCATTTGTCCGCTTTTATACTGTTAAAAATTTAAATTCGACATCAAATGTAGAGCGTAAATTCAGATTAATTCTTTTATTCACAAGCTTAGTAGTGGCAGGGCACACTGCGGTTTGGCGTCATTTGGGTAGCCCGTCTGGCGGCGGTAACCACCCACTTATAAGACCACCGTAAAATAACAGCACGTGTGCTGTTGTGTTTCGGTGAGTGAGTAAGAGATGCCAGAGCCTCAATCCCGCTATGGTCGGAGCGTATTTGCAGCACCTGTGGCGTCGCTTGTGCTATAGGCGACGGTAGCCACCTACCATCAAGTGCCTAGTCTGTCTCCCTTAACAAAAAAAAAAAAGAAAACAATTTTTAACAACTTTATGTATCAGTATTTTTCTGTATAAATACCGCCATAATAATTATATTTTGTCGCAAGTACTGGTAAAATTCGTCGAAATTAATTTTATTTATTTTATAGGAGCATAATAATTAAGCCGCAAATTGAAATGAATGTACCGAATTTATATTTTATTTCAGAAATACTGCTCTTTCGTTACAATATTGACATAATATATATGTACATATTTTATATTATATGCTCATTTTTATTACCTCATTGCCATATTTATCGAATATGTTTGTTTATATTTCGAATGCACAAATGACACTTCATCAAGCAGATAAGAAACTCGAAACAAACAACAAAGATAAAGGCTCAATAACAAGCTGCTATTGTTGTTTCTGACAGCAACTTTCTGTTAAATGTTACGATGACAATAAATGGATAAACACTTGCTTACTAGTTTCATCTCAACTAGTTGTTTGCTAGTCAACACTTGCTTTTCTGTGTCCTTGGAATACAATAGATAAGGTTTTTAAATATATTTCAAATAGCTTTTGTAAAAAGTAGATAATGCTATTGACAATTAAATGTAAGTGTATCCATAAGGTTGAAGTCATATCAATAATAATTAATCTTATAGATATATAAAAATGAATCTCCATTTCTCCTGGTCACGGCATCACGCGTGAACGGGTAGACCGATTTTAATTCGGTTTTCGCTAATGGAAAGAGGGATAAACGGGGAATGTTTTAGGGTATATAAAAACTGCACGCCGGGCGAAGCCGGGGGCGGGCCGCTAGTGTGTTATAAAATTTTTCAATAATTTAATAGTGAAATCGTAACACACAGGACAAACTTACTCTCGTAATAGGTATCAGATTATTATAAAGTTGACTGTACTTCATTTAATTAAATAGAGCTTTTGCAGGTAGCTTTTGCTAGCGACTTTGTCCGCGCCCCTTTTTTGGACGTTGATACATTTATTAAATCTTTATTGCTCAAATATTTTTGTCAGGCTTTGAATATTTTATATTATTTATGTTCTTTTCTGTACCTACCCCTGAAAACGTGTATGAAAATTTTCGATTTTTGGTTTTCAACAAATCGACATTAAATCTTTATCTATTATATTATAATATAGTAATACTAGATCATCCCGCAACTTCGTACGCGCTAAAAATGAAAATATATAACGCCTGACTTCTTTATCGCTGTGACGACGCGACGGTGGCGCCGCTACAGTTGACGACGAGTTTTTTAAAATATTTTTTGACGATCCCTTGGAAATCTAACAATTTTCCTTACCTCAACCACCACTTAATTAGGTAATTTAATCATTATTTTACTATAATATTAATATCAGATTTAGTTGCTATAGAAAAATCGTTCGTTTCTGTTATTCGTAGCCAGCGTGAAATATTGCTCCAAGAGATTTATTCTTGGGTAATTTTCTTGAAAAGCTTATTAGCAGTGGTTTAACGAGCTCTGTTTAATTTGTTACAATAGGTAATTAATTTTATCACTAGTCTGCCAGGCAGCCTAGTCTGTTTTAAAAAGTTTCAAGCAACCACAAATGTTTAATTAAAAAAGATTTAATTTAAATTAATTAATTTATAATTTAGCGAAGACGCGATTTAGTTTAGAGAATTTTCTTGTCTTCCAGACAAGCTGTTTCAACGTCAAAGTTTTGAGAATGCGGTCAGTTTAAGCAAACACGATGAGATCGTTGCCTGTGGTATGTTTGCTCAGCTTGACTTATAAACTCAAAATATGTTACTAGAAATTACAGAGACCGTATGATTTTGGTAATGCATATAAAATATTTTTAAATTTTAAAGCAATTTTTAAAGTTTATATTATAAGAGTAACTCGTAATTAGGTATATATAACGTTATTATATAAATAATTATTTACAATATAAAATATTGTATAAATACAGTATAAATTCTATTTATATACTTATACATACGATATAGACACCTAAGTATAGCGATAAGTATTAAATCGAAATCTTGATCTACACATTACATTTCTGAAGAAAATTAAGGATTGGTTAACGCAAAAGGTAGCGTGTTTGACAATTGGTAAACATTTCTCGAAGTAAATAGAAATCATATGTAAATGTATTTAGAAGTTATCTTAACTTTTTTTTAATGTTAAGGTCGGCAGACAGACTGACCGTCTACTTGATGGTATGTGGACACCGTCGCCTATAACACAAGTGCGCTGCCAACTACAGTAGGATTAAGGATAAGGGATTGGGAAGGGTTAGGGAAATGGGCTCTGGCATCCCTTACTCACTCAACGAAACACAACAGCACACGTGCTGTTATTTCACGGTGGTCTTTTGTAAGGGGGTGGTTACTGCCGCCAGACGGTCTGCTCAAATGACTGCGAAACGCAGTGTGCTCTGCCACTTCTTTCTAGATCCAGATCAGAGCCAACTTTGAAAAGTTCCCAAAGTTGACCCTGCCGGGAATCGAACCCGGGAACCCCAGAACAGAGCGTTAAGGAACGCACCCTAGCCACTCATCCAACAGGCTCGTCAACTACAAAATTATTAAGAATTCCTTGCTTAGCTCGGAAAACTAAGCGGACGAATAACGAGGACAGTGGCTTTGTTTTTTACTGTTTTTTAGTATACCTAACCTAAGGATGTGTATTGCAATACTGGTTTCGAAATTTTTTACGACATTGAAATCGCGAACCTTGATTGATACTTTGACTAGTAGTTCGAAGAAACTAATAAAATATGAAGTCTATGATATTGAAAAATAAAAAAGGGTCGTAACACTTCAAACGCGAACACTTCCAACTGAAGTAAGACATTTGCTTTTGAAGGGTCATCGCACACATCTTAGTATAGAGTTAGTGACAGCCAAGATATATTAGTCCGATATTAAAGCGGTCGCCCGATGCCCTTGAAATCGGTTTACATTGGGCATTTCGATAAAAATGCAAATTTAGTGCCAATATCCGTCCGGAACCCTGGCGGCTGATATGATAAATCTATCATGCATATCAGTTGCCACCGAATTTCCGATATTCCCAACGACTTAGGAACTTGTAATTTTCACGGAGTTTTGATAGGGGATGAAAGATGTCTTTTAAAGGTATTATAGGCAGAAAAAGTTATCGAACATTCATAGTACTGTTTCTCATGACTGAGATAATTATATTGATAAATTGTCCTGAATTTTTATGACTATTTGTAGGTAGAATATTATAATACAACAAGCCTAAAAGATGAAATTGAAATAGGTTAAAGGTTAACAGATAAACGAAAGAGCAGTATGTTTGGAGAGAGGAATGGACAAGCTCACGCAACGAAACACAATCACATACTTGATTTTATTTCACGGTGGACTTCTTTAAGGAGGTAAATAGGCAGGCTGACGTTCTATTTGATGGTAATTGGTCACAGTCGTTGAAAACACAATCTACATCAAAGGAGATGCAGATGCGACGTTGCGTAGATAAATGTTAAGACTGGATGAGAATAGAGAATGGATTTGGGCATCACAACAGCACATAACATAAAATTTAATGTTGGTCTTATGCGTGACTTTAATCGAGGATAGTTTCTAATCCTCGATTAAAGTATTTATTATCTTAAAGGAATGGATATATTTTTATTAGTCTAGACTGCGGGTTTATCCCCTTAGGATTTTCTTGTGTTAAAATCTTCTTGCATCTCAGTGTGTAATTGCCACTGCCACTTTCAAGAATCTCCTTAGAGACATTTGTAACTTTATCTGATTCATTCATTACATATTAAACACTTCTAGGTCATGAAAGAATGCAAAAATGTATAACCTAACATAAATATTTGAACTAATTTACATTACACTTGATATTTACTCGTATGTTCTGTGTTTTCACATTAGAATTATTGTTCCTGTATGTGAAATTTTCAAATTTTCAAATTCATGTGGAAAGATTTCAAATTAATCAATATAGGTACGACGCAAGAGACAAATTGCGAGATTTTGATAAATTAACAAATCTGGTCTGGATTTGAAAAATAGTGGCACGGAACGCCGCTTTTCGCAGCCATTTGGCCGGTTCATTTGGCGGCAGTAACCACCCCCCACCCCCCTCCACCCTGTAACGGAATCAACCGAATCGGACTAAACATTATAGGTATTAACTACTTAATGAGGGACGCAACGCCAAGAGGACTGTCTGTATGCCAACACCAAGTCCAGATATGTCCAAATTGTGGTCATTTGGTATTCATCGAAGTTTCATTTCATTAAATTTTATCGAAATATTCAACGAATTCATTTAGAATTTATCGAAACGTGTAGTTGTAGGGCAATTAATTAGGGTCGAGTCGATAACAAGGATTTGTTCATTAAAATACCTAAGTACAAGTACATGGGAACAAAAGTTAACAGTTTTGAGAAAGAAAAAAAAATTAAGCACAAAAACGCTGTACTCAGTTAAGGCGAAGCGCGTGCGGAGGTTACGTTGTTACTAAGGGATAAGAAAGAAAAATATTCAGTGGAATATGTTTCATTGTAGCGAAATAGAACTAGGTTTAAGAGGTTAAAGTACACTCGAATAGTCAATTTTAGGTTATTGTCGCTAATTAATTTTATCGAATCAATCAATTAAATCATGTTTTGAACTTCATACACTGAAAAAAAAAAAAGAGACTGAATTCAACTGCGGACCTTGTGGTTCGGCTAAAGACAGAATATTTAATATTAAATGAGGCTTGTTTAGAGATGTACAAGCAAGGTTGGTAATTACCTAACAAGCCAATATTGTTAAGGATTCCTAGTTAGCCTTAACATTGCACTTACTCACTTATAAACAAAATCGTTAGCATTCCGAACCAATAAAGGAATTAGGTAAATAATTTAACAAAGTTTGATAATGTTTGCCGATTTGACTTATTAGCTGTTTGCAATTAACATTGTGGGCTCCATAAAAACAGTCTTGCTTGGTTATTTACAGTAATGACGTTTTACTGTAGATTTGCAGCGTTTCTGGGAGTACGTCGCCTTAAGGCAAAGGCAGAAATACACAAGTGCGCCTGTCGTAAACTATACGAAATGTTGACAGGCCAAGAAATCTAAAACTGTGTTACTCTATGCAATGGGTCACCACTTGTATTTCAAGTAGGGTTATTTATGAAGGTTTGGCGTGAGAACGAAGCATACTAGGTATAAGTTAAAAGTAAATAACAATCCTTATGTAAATATGTAATGTATGAATTAGTAAATACGGTTGCAGAAATTGTAATTAGGCACGACTGTTCTTAAATAGAAGTGAGGAATATTAACTTTAATACAATATGTCTATATAAAACTTATGTATGTTATAAATTGCTATAAGTAAATAAGTAATAGTGTAGGCCAAGGAGTGATGACAATAGCTGTGTTGTATAGCTGTTAGTAGTACAAGATTTCATAACCGTTAATCAGTACTTTACTATTAAATAAATAAATAAATAAATAAATCATTACGACCTAGTAGATACGATGGCCATGCCCTAGCTGAGTTAACAACAAAACAATGAGAGTAGCGATATAACTAGGGCAATCAATTAAATCAATTAATTAAATCAATTAATTCAAAGGGCCCCACAGTCACCTTTTGAGAATAGAGTTGCTAGGTAGATTATCTGTCAAATTATGGTATGGGAATATAAATATTTTAAACGGGGATTTAGTTATCAGATTGAAAGCTAGTACTAAGACGATTTACAGTTTAAAATTAAATTAGGTAAAGAAGTTGCCAGAATGTTTGTAGGGACCTTAGGGTGTCATAAATAGTCAGGGGATGCGGGGGGAAGAGAGCTGTCCCTTCCCAGAAAAATACGCACGAGTGCAACTGCATAGAGGCAGACTTGAAAAAAAAAAAAAATAAAACAAAAAATGGCCAAGAGAAATTAGGGGTCCGTGCGGCATTAGGAATCATTGTTTTTCACAACAATAATGCGGACAGGCTGACAAGCCGAAGGAGTTTAAAAATAAAATTATTAGAATGAAAACATCTTATTTTGAAAAAAAAAAAGAAAAAGGGAATTTATATAAAACTAGGTCACACAACTTAGAATGAAAAGATACTATATGATATTAAGATACTATATGATATTAAGCCTGAAGCTTGACTAGAGTACTAAGTAAATATTTTATGATTGTCAGAGCCTAATTAGACTTCCCCACAGAGAGATATAGCTAGCGTAGGGATCGATTAAAGAATAACGTAATGATAAAATATAATTATAAAATCTCAATATTAGCGATAAAATATAATTATAAAATAATTATTAGCGTTGCTAATTAGTGCTAAAAAATAAATATATGCTAGGCAAGATAGATACAGCCATTGTCTAGATACGTAGTGGTTCAGATGAGTTAGGGAATTTAATGGCACACAAAACATTAACACATGGGAGTTAGGGACGCTTAGACTACGCGTTGTAGTATTCCTAACTATACACAAGAGTTGATGAAGAGGTATATACAAACAGAAAATAAATACCGACAAACATGCGGAACCCACGAGCGTATTAAAATCGAATTTCGGAGAATGTTAAAAAGTAACGGTAAGGAGAGCTAAGGGATAGTCGGGACTAGACTTTGGGAGAGATCGGACGCGAGAGAGTGGTGACTAGACTTTGGGAGAGATCGGACGCGAAGAGTTGAGATTAGGACCTGTGAGGGCGCACACGCAGGTGTAGATTTGCAGACGAAGTGATCGCGAAAGTCGATAGGAAGTATAGGCAGGTTAAAATTGAATAGGGGTCGTACACTCGTAATAGGGCTCCACGATAGTCGAGATCGTGTCGCATGCACGAAAGAAACATAGTACGCGCGTGTAATACCGACTAGTAAATCAATCTAATAAATTGTAATAGTGGTAGGGCATATAAAATATTAGGGTTTAGGAGGGGGCGCCGCCTTCCTTGAGGTTCGTTATATTTTACAGTAGGTCTCGCCATAAATAGGAAATCAGTTAGGGCTAGCTTAGTTGAACGCGGATCCTAGGTCTAGGTGACGAAGAATTCGCGAGTCAATCTTCAGAGCAGAAGGAGTCATCGTCCTGGGCAAGGTGAGCAGAGGTGAAAACCCGAGGTTCGTCCAAGCACTGCAGCCCGACAGCCAAACCAATCACAAGTAAGTGATTTCACTATCTTTAAATTACCTGACGTTTATAATTTTGTTATGATAATAAATTTATAATCCACATATTAATAATAAATCCCATACAACTCGGGAAATAATAATATCTACCGATATTATCGAGTATGCTTTACTATGTGATTAAATAACGGATATACTTGATTCTGATAACGGCTCCCGATCGAATTGGGAAAGAATTATTTAATTCTTAGTGGCAGGCAGAGAGCTTCGCGAAAATTATTACCAAGGTAAATAGCTAGTCCTGTTATATAATTTACCTGACGTTTATAATTATGATGATAAATTTGTAATTCACATATTAATAATAAATCCCATACAACTCGGGAAATAATAATATGTACAGATATTATCGAATATGCTCTACCATGTATTTAAGTAATTATAACGGATGGTTTAGGAAATTGACGTGAGTAAATATACCTGATCCTGATAGCGGCACCCGATCGAATTGGGAAAGAATTATTTAATTCTCAGTGGCAGACAAAGCGCTTTGCGAAAATTATTACCAAGGTAAATAGCTAGTCCTGTTATATAATTTACCTGAGTTTATTCGTCTAATCGACTAATATTACGACGGTTTAGATAACTGAATTTCTTAACGATAGAGGTTATCGATAACCAGTTTTGACTATTTCAGGGGAAACTGTAGGTATTATATAGACTAGCTTAATACCGAACTAATATTGTTATAGGTTTTACCTACTAAATAATTGGGCATTTCTATCTTTAATACACGATTATGTGCCTAATAAATTACACACACATACACTACAAACATATATTTTACCTTTTAATATTATCCTATATGTGTATTAATAGATTACATCACATACACTAACAAAGGTAAAGGTTGAAAAGGTAAATATGTAGTAGCGGATGGCTATCTGCTACGAGGTAAAAAGGTATTGGTTGTCTAGTTATGTGATTGTGTGTTAGACAGCATTAGACTTCCTGGAAACGAAGTAGAGATTTTGCCGCGGATCTACTCATTTCCTAGTCAGAAGGAACTTGGCGAAGTTATGAGTACGATCAGGTTTCGCACGTTAGTTATTGATGCGGGGGTCAGATTGAGGATCTACTCGTTATTTGACTTTCGCAAGAATATCTAATATGAGACGGAACACGATAATTAAATACTTTGTCTGATCGGGTGGTCTGGGCATGTCTGGCGGATAATTGCATGACATTAATCAATAGCTGAAGGAAAATGGTGGATGCTGATCCAGATACTCAGTCTTGCATAGTTGCCTAGTAGTCTTTGAGTACAGTTGGAAGCGTTACGTGTCGGTATCCGATAGAGGAGCTTCCCGTGGCGTTTCTAGCATGGATCGTGCAACCGCTTAATGAATGCACAATTATATTACGTGGATAGTAGATTATTTCTAAAATTCTGTTAGAGTAATCAACTTTGATCGCGAGCTTAGCTGGGCAGAGGACATGGATAGGCCAATCCTATGTACTTCTGACTTGGTGACGCTTGGCCGGACGGGTATACATGTGGATGGCGATACCAAGGGCATATAATGCCGCTAAGATAGGCGACCTTGAACCATGTATACTTAGTGGGCAGCCGTAAATAAATTTTGAATCATAGCTATACTTATTTAGAAACGATCTATTTACCTAGTCTATAATTGGCATTCTCAGCTAATATTTGAAAAGGTAACGTTTTTAAAGAGGTAAAAGGCTATTAAATATTATTAAATTTTATTAATCAAAGGAAGCGGTGTTTTATCTTACACGCATACACACTCCTGACACACTACAAAGCCTAAGGGCTGTTTCAATAGTGACAGACGTCTTAAATACACACATGTATATATTACATTACAGCATGTGATAGGCGAATGTTATTAAAATTATTATCAAAGGAGGTGAAGTTTTATTTCACGTGCTTACGCACTCCTGCCACATCTCAAATCCTAAAGGCTGTCTTGATAAGGACAGTCGTCCTAAAGCCAAGTTCAACCAAAGGAGTCTTGCCTGTTAAATCAAGATTTTAATCGCAGACATTCTGCTGGGGGTTATAGGCCCCACTATTACTTTAATCGGAGTTTGCAGCTACGGCTGGCCTACGGGCGGAGAAAGTTCACGTTGACTGAGTCAATCATGCGTCATACCTCTGGACTATCGGCCTCGGCAGTGTTCCTAATTCTGGCGGAGCTGTAATGGCACGCAGATCTTAAAACCTGTGTCGGACTGGCCTGAGTCCCTACGCTTTGATTTGACTAATAGTCCGTGATTATGAATTAGCTCAACTCTTCATCAACCTTCTGAGTCTATTTAACCCTTGGCAGAACAGTTGCTATCAGTCATAATTGCCTAAAGTAATAGACTTCCAGTTGGTTAAGCTCGGTGAGCCTAAATCCGTCACGGAGGCTTGGAGCGAGGGTGAAAGTCACGGGACCCGGCGATGGTGTGGGGCCGGTTCACTACCCTATCCTTACCCAAGTCCTGAACTATATCTATATCTACACTATACACATACACTCTACATTTTAGGCACATTCAAATTACACTTTGTTTAACTAAATGCAGTAGGTATAGATCATATGTAAAAATAGCGTTGCACTAGAAAAATAAATATATATATATATATCGAAAATATAATTAGTATTCATTAGGGAGTTACTAGCATACCTACCTACCAACAGTACCTCACTAAGAAGATTTCTGCGAGTATAGAGTGGAGTCCTAAAAGCATACTAGACGAGACAAAATCTACGATGGATCTAGGAAGTAAGTGGTAGATCATAAGCTAGAGAAAAATTAGTAGTAACTCTTCTGATTTAGACTAGACATAGCAGGTTCTAAATTAGGTAAAGGTAGAATTAGTCTAGCATATTAGTTTATAAGAAATAATTATTGATGACAATTTTAATTCTTAATTCAATCCCTAATACAAGATTTAGTTACTGCTCTGCATTTTAAACAATTCCAGGGGATCCAGCTACTGATCGGAGTGTGGCGGTGGCTGTAGGGAGCTGCGGAGCGGCGGATTGGTCGGTCTAATAAAGCGTAAGCCGGGGCATCGAGGTAGGTCATGATTATTCAATTATATTAAATGTTTGTGAGTGCATCATTCGCGTTGTGAGCACCTCTGAATAGGATAGGAATATCTAGTTATAGGAGTAGGCGTAGACTCGTAGGATCCCATAAAATTTGTATAATAATTCAGTAGATTGATATATTACAGCTTCAGTAGGAATACGCGAATTCGCTTGATAACGTAAAAATAGACTCATCGGGCATGGTCATATTCTCTAGGTTGTGAACAAAGGTTCTAAATAAAATTCAAATTAGGAAATTAATAATTTTAGCACAACACACTCTATTTGAAATTACTATAACTCAGCTTAAAATCATCCTAGTTTAGTTCTACATATTAATTCTTATAAGACTATTAGGAACAACACCTGACCAGGGCGTTATAGGGACCTAATCTATGTTAATTTATTAATAAGTTAGTCAGGCCAAGCTAGTAAAGGAATATAATAATGAAAAACACGACAGCAAAATATTCACTAGTGATTAAGTAGAATCCAGAAATAGTTAATTTAATTCCATATAACTGACAAAATAAAGTATAATTTTAATTAAGCAATCAATCTTTAGGTAAACATGTTAGGATAGCATCTAGTTAATTTGGTAATCAGTTTAGCAGTTTAGCACAAGACATTACGTACCTCTATAAAGAACTAAAGGGTTACTATTAAACACAGCGTAGAGTACTGCCACTATTAGACGATCACAATGCCAATATTCATATTCATTTCCCATTTTCTATTAAGGAAATATTGTGTGTGGAGATAAGTTTACCCTTTAATTTTATCTTTATCTTAGGTTAACAAAAAAAAAAAATTTATGTATATAGGGGGGGGGGGGTTATATGACAACCCCCTGCAAAAGACCACCTTGAAATAATAGCTTGTGTGCTGTTGTGTTTCCCTGAGTGAACGGTGTGTTGAGTGGCTTTAAACCCTTGGGACATCTGACGAGCCCGTTGGATGAGTGGTTAGGGTGCTTGCCTTAACGCTCTGTTCTAGGCTTCCCGGGATCGATTCCCGGCTGGGTCAACTTTGAAAAATGAAATTTTCAAACTTGGCTCTCGTCTGGATCTGGAAAGTAGCGGCAGGGGACATTGCGTTTCGCACTCATTTGGGCAGCCCGTCTGGCGGCAGTAACCACCCCCTTACAGTAGACCACCGTGCAATAACAGCACGTGTGCTGTTGTGCTTCGGTGAGTGAGTAAGGGATGCCAGAGCCTATTTCCTTATCCCTCCCTAATCTCTATCCCTGCTATGGTCGGCAGCGCACTTACAGCACCTGTAGCGTTGCTTGTGTTATGCAACGGTAGCCACCTACCATCAAATGGACGGTCACCCTGTCTGCCGATCTTAACATTAAAAAAACCTTATAGGCGACGGTAGCCACTTACCATCAAGTGGACCGTCAGCCTGTCTGTGGAGCTTAATATAAAAAGAACTAACTACATTTAAAAAAAACTTTTTTAGTTATAAATTACTTATAAATTCGGAAGACCAATATTGCAGGTATAAACGTAGAGATCCCTAACATTTACATATTTAATTTATTAGAACTATACATTGCTGAGAGAATTTCATCTCAATATTTTTATTAGGTATACGTGTTTTTTTTTAATTGCAAGGTTTAATATAGTATGACCCTTAACCAAAGGTTCCTAAAACAATCGGTAACTTGTCACAGACTAAACATACCTACTTTTTATTTGAAAAGAACACCCATACACTGTATGAATATCTGTCAATAAATATGGCCAGTATATCATTATTTATTTTAATATTATTCTAACAGTTCCTTTTACATTTCCTATAAAAGGGGTTTACTTTGCCACTTTGAACTAAAATTAAACCTGGTACGGTGCCAGATTTCAGAATGAAACTTTTTTCTAAAAAATATTATAACATTCTAAATAAAATAAAAGAACATGACATTTGATTATTCGCCTTTTTCTCACATTCAGCTTTTAACGTGGAGATGGATACAGCTAAAATCCCAGTAATTTTCCAATACGATTTCTGACGTCGGACTAACGCAGCAGAAACTGCTCGTTATGTCAATGCTGTCACCATGCGTTTTTGGTTTAACCGCTTTCGTAGTGGAAACTTCGACTTCAAGAATCTACCACGAGGAAGAACAACCACTAAGATAACGATGAATTGAAGATGATGATAGAAGCCAATCGGTATGAAACTATCTAGGAATTAGCAGTACGGTTAGATGTTAGCACACACACAATATTTACCCATTTGCAGCAAATCGGAAAAATTAAAAAACTTGAAAAATGGGTGCATCACGATTTAACTGTTGTGCATAGATCAACACGCGTTGAAGCTTGCCTTACCTTGTTAAACCGATACAAAACTGAATTGTGACATGTGACTAAAAGTGGATTCTTTACGATAATGACAATGGCTGACCCAGATTAAACGCCACAACAATGTCCTAAAACTAAGGTTTTGGTGATCACTACAGCTTACAGATACTAAGATACAGTACACTAAGATGTCTACTGTGCAGAACTCAGAACAATGATAGCGAAATTCGCAGCAATACAGCCCGACTCGTCAAACGATCTTTACCATTATTGCTGGTCTTACCACACTGCTCGAGAAATAGTTTTAACACTACAAGACCTGCAGTTAGAAACCATACGCCATCCTCCATACTCGTCGGACCTCACTCCAACCGTCTACTATTTTTTTTCCCATTTTGAATAATTTTTCGCACAGAAAAAAGCAGCACAAAATGCCTCACACAGTCCAGATCGCCAGAGCTCTATCGCAAAGGTTTAAATCATCTTCCGAGGGCACAAATGTGTAGACATCGAGGGTAAATACTTTGATTAAATAAATATATTTTATCCTACAAAAAAAATTGTTTAAATTTGTTTTTTCATACTTTAACCCCCAATAAACACTTTTGTGACATCCTTATCCTTATCAATCGTTATTTGTGACATATAGGGGAGATATTGTGTCAATTCTAAATAATACTTATATATAATGTATATATAATAATAATATATTCATTAAATCATGTATGTATTGTATATTTAATAAAAGCAGTATCACTAATAAAAAATATATTATTAAGAAATTATAAATACAAACTTCATTTAAAATATTATCAGTGCAATGAGTTTATCGACCTTCTAATGTAGCAGGCACGTCACACAACTTCTGTCTGAATGACAAAATGCCGAATGGAGAGATAATAATGACGTCATCCATTACCGGGAACCCCCACCTCTAGTGTGCGGTAAGAAATGAGCTTATCTCATGGTTACATCGAGAGCAATATCCGGTTGCATCAAGATATATCTGTTAAAGAAATTCATAATTCCTTTTTAGGATTGATATAATATATTTCTATTTATTCTATTCTATTCGTTGAAAATTCTATTGAAAATATTAGTGAAAATCACACACGATTTGAGATTACAAGATAATATATATATACAAACGGGACTGTGGCAATTATTTTGCTTTCAATATTCAGGCACGTTGTCATAAAAGATTAGGGTGTAATTCACTAAGACGTGACTGAAATTTTTTCTGTTTGAAGAAAAGTTGTTAACCTATAAAGGAAAATACAGATAATTTAACAAAAGTTGTTAAACTTTCATGAAATGTCTGCTTGAACACAGAATACTGGCAGGCTTGGTATATTTTTCAGTTCCCAGACTTCATTTGAAATTGAGCCCAATGTTAATTTATATTACTCAAGTTAATGAAAATGTTGTCTACAAAATATCGTTTTTCCTCTACTAAAACAATGTCTGCCGCATCAAAGGCGGCCGAGTCTTGCTACGATATCATCAGTGGGCGTAAATGTGGATTACTGGCAGTAAATTAAAATATATTTCAATTATGTCATTGCTTTTGCCTTTTGCCGTCAGCCTGTCTGCCGAATTTAACATAAAAAAACCCTGGTCGAAGTTCTGATTACATGAGAAAAACACTGCAAGATTAATTTTCTTTTAATTATCAATTTGTGGTTTATTTAGAACAGAGGCTCCCAGACTTTTTTTCATAGACCACTTTCAAAATTTAGCTGGTTCCGGTGGACCCCCTGCAGCTACACTTCTATACCATATTCCCAAAACTCGACAAAAAATGTGAAGATTAGATCTAACTATGGAAATTTGCGTTGCGGCTGAGTTCCAACCACGAATGGAGAGTTTTCTAATGAAATAAGTGAGAATTGATTGATTTTTTTTTTGTCACCCCAACGTAGACTCCCGTCGAGTCTCCCGTGGACCCCTGGAGGTCCACTTGGACCACTTTGGGAACTAAGAATTCAGAAGGAAGAAATAAGAGGAGAGACAGAAGCTGATAAGCGAATCGCATTGGTTTTATACTTTTTTGAGATTTCGTAAGTGATCCAGATATTTACTATAGATATAAAATTTATTTATAATTGTAAATCTTGCTTTTTTTAAACAAAATGGTAAGGATACTATAGTAGTTAATATAGCAGAATAACTATTATCTTTCTCATACATTTTGTATGGAGGAGGAGGTATGAAGGTATGAAGTTCACTGGCTCAGCTAGTAGGATATAAAGTAAAGACATGGAGAAGGCAAACAATGTAAAGAAACCCGACCCATAATGAGCTTTACCACATAGAGAGTTTGTATATATCTGTCCTTTTCCCTCGCACATAAAAGTGTATATCTGTTTCATTGTACAGGGAAGCGATCTTTGCAACACTTAAATATGTGGTACTGGTAAAAATACGTCTTAATTTTTTGTTATATAAAAAAAAAATTACCCCTGAAAGTTCCGTTGTCTCTATGGTCTCGCTATAGTTTATAAAGATCTCGAATGAGTTTGTTTATGAAGATCGCAGGCAAAGTATATTATGTATATTGACGACCCCGTCAGATGAGTTCTTAAGGTACTTGCCTTAATGCTCTGTTCTAGGGTTCCCGGGTTCGATTCTCTGCAGTGTCAACTTTGAAAATGAACATTTTAAATTTGGCTCTGGTCTGGATTTGGAAAGTAGTGGCAGGGCACACTGCGATCGCAGTCATTTGGGCAGCCCGTCTAGCGGCAGTAACTATCCCCTTACAGAAGACCACCGTGAAATAACAGTAAGTGTGGCTTTGTGTCTTGGTATATGGTAAGGAACAGCAAGAGTTTGAAATAAGTAATTAAGCCAAGTATGTGGAAGTATAAATATACAAGACGTATGTATGTGGACTCGTGACCGTAATGACCTGGCGATCAAGTCTCTCCACCGCTTTATTAAAACTGAGCCAGGCGTGAACTCGCCACGTTATAATTACGTACAAATATTTTATTTTATTGCGGAATCTACAATATTTTTAAGGAAAAACAACTATAAAATTTATTTTTTTCAAGTAAGAGATTTTCGTATCTACATATAGGCGAAATAAATATTTTCTTTTAACTAATTGACGGAAAATGAATTTGGATTCGCTGTTAATGAACATTTTCTAACTTAACTGTTACGGAAAGCAATCATTAATCAACTTTTGAAACAACAAAATATTTACCATTAAACCGTTCAAGCTTGTTTTGACTTAATCGTATTACAGTTAATATAAACCATTAAATATTCATAAATCTCTATATATAAAAATGAATCCCTATTTCCCTTGGTCACGGCATCACGCGTGAACGGGTAGACCGATTTTAATTCGGTTTTCACTAATGGAAAGAGGGATAAACGGGGAATGTTCTTATATATAAAAATTGCATCCCGGGCGAAGCCGGGGGCGGAACGCTAGTGATCAATAAAATCATATAATCTATACTTATAATAGCTATCGTTTGTCCTGACTGACGATTAACGCATAGCCAAAACTACTAAGTCTAGAAAGTTGAAATATGGAAAATAGGTTTTCTAAAACAAATTTTTGGAAATTTCAATTCCCTTAGAAAGCCGGGGGGCCTAGCCAAGATGCAAACTGTTGCAAACGCTTCCTTTGCGTACTTACGAAACGAAAGAAATAAAGCCCGGTGATTGGTTGTTGAAGTTACAACCGTTACAACAACCAATCACCGGGCTTTATTTCTTTCGTTTCGTAAGTACGCAAAGGAAGCGTTTGCAATAGTTTGCATCTTGGCTAGGGCTCCGGGGGAAGTTCGCTAGTACATACTACCGTATATACTACCGATTTGAAATTTTATATTTATAAAATCGATTAACGTACAGCCACAACAACTTTTTTTGTAACGTTACGACTAACTATGGAACATCTGGAAAAAGCGTTCGCGCCGGCTGAAAGTCTCGAACGTCCCACCCTATCGATGGTAGCCTCGCTCCTTCCCGACTAGTGTCAAAGGAAATCGGTCCTTATGTTTACAACATAGAGTTTACAGTTCAACAGAAATAGCATTCCTGAATTTCAATGGCTTGTTTACGATGTTGTTTGGATTTTCTGGAAAACTCGTAATACATCGAGATGTTTGACGCCAAGTATAAATAAGAGAGCAAGCGGGAGAGATGAGTCAGTTTGTGCGATAAAAAGCGATTCGAAAGCGACTCTTCGGAGCTTTTGCGAAGTTGCCAGCGACAGTGAATCGGCGACACATTAAGGGAGTCATTGAAGACTTTTGACAAGTTTAGCGGTTTCATCGGACAAGTCTAGTGATTTTGGAAGTCATCTTGGTTTGTGAAAATAAATCGTTCGTTTCGCCCTTACAGGCATTTTGACTCACCCCGCACATAACGGTAACGTAAGCATCAACTAAGAAAGTATTATTGAAAATTACAACTGAAAGGAACTTTAGAGGAAACTTTCAACGAAAGTCTTTGTTGGGGTTGAAAGTTTACATTACATCTACCGAGCATAAATGGGTAACTATTTTAAACATACGACGCCACGCGTGTAAATCTGCGGGCAACAGCTAATGTGCTTATATTGTTAAATGCTATAGTTTTTAAATGTTTTTGTTTAGTTTTTAAATGCTATAATATTATAATGTAAATTCCAGGAATATAAAATTTCATTACAATAATTTGTTGGTATACAAATTAAAAATCCACTTGAATTTAAAACAAATTTAAGAGCCGAAAAACCATATTTTTATGATAAAGTCCTAAAAATATTAACGTCCTCTACTACGCGAATGACCTTGAGCAACCGAGCTCTCTACAACCGACCCTCGCTATGGGCATCTCCTACTCAAAAATATCAAAAAACCTTTGTTTTTCTGAAAGTATTGAATTAATTTAAAAACTGCTCGTGTCATTTATAGTGTAAATGAAACTCTATCATTTGATTATATACACATTGCATTACTTCTTGAAACAACAAGTTCAATCGATTTTTGTAACAAAGCAATACATTAAAATTTTAATTAATTTCTCGTAAACCATAATACTTAAAACAAAAATGCCTCGTCAAAAATATAGACCAAGAAGTTATGTATTACATATATATATTTTGTTACATTGGCTTTATGTCTGAACGAGCTGAATCGGAGAACAAAGCACTGATTTTTTGTTATCGATGGCGTGGAGCCTCTTCTAAGA
Organism: Bembecia ichneumoniformis; assembly: GCA_910589475.2. NCBI lineage: Eukaryota > Metazoa > Arthropoda > Insecta > Lepidoptera > Sesiidae > Bembecia > Bembecia ichneumoniformis. The sequence continues at coordinate 4,009,753 of OU342531.1, forward strand.
CTAAATTTTAATGAATAATCAAATGGTACTTTCTTTTATAATTATTTACTATGGTTATTCTTAAATTTTGTGAATATTATTATAATATTAATATTCAATAATAATAATATTATTATATCCAATATTGCTTCATAATGTCATGTTAGAAGACAGTCAAGATAGTTGTTATTTGCGGGGCTTTGCAGCAATAATATTAAACGAAGCAAGCCTTCATTTGTGACCCGTAATTTGCTTTGTTACATGGATTAGTCTTGGATTTCCATTTGAAATTCAATGGAAATCGTTTAAGGATCCATAGATAAGTAGTTTGTTGTATGTACTCACAAAAATCAGGGATAACATATGTATATAATGTATAAATGTAAACCTACATAATTCTAGAATTACGTCCTACTGTTGGATAGCTTTTCCTCCATGTCAGGAGGATACGTCATTATCATCATGTCCTATTTTTCCAAAATGGCCGATCAGAAGCAGCCTGGATACACCGTCGCCCCGCGTACCTTTTCAGATTTAACATCAAGAGTTCATGACATGTATACCACAATACTTTTTCTTTCATTTTTATACTTTTTTTATGTTAAGGTCGGCAGACAGTCTGACGGTCCACTTGATGGTAGGTGGCTACCGTCGCCTATAACACAAGCAACGTCTAAACTGCTGCAAGTGCGCTGCCGACTGCAGTAGGATTAGGGATAGGGGATTAAGATTAAGGATTAGGGAGTGGATAGGGAAACGGGCTCTGGCATCCCTTACTCACTCACCGAAACACACGGTGATCTTCTGTAAATTGAGCATTTCTAACCCACAAAAGATTTAATTTACAAGACTCCAGACTAGACCGTGATTCGAAACTGCATCAGTCGTTGGCTACTGAACATTCTTGACATTAGTATATTACTGCTCATCAATTTTAAGTGTACGTTGGATTCCACTTACATTTTTAATTTCAGTGATGTAATTTTCATGTAAGTTATAAAAATTCAAAAATTCTAGAAGCGAATTTTCTAGTTACAAATTATTCACATTGAAGCAGTGTATTCGACTTGTTTTAATGAAAATCTTATATGGCTGACTACAGAGTTGTCAGCCATATAAGATTTTCAATGAAGTCATGCTTTTTGCACTCGTTACTAAAAGGCCCGACCTATATTCAACATTTCCGTGGGTATGCACATAAATAAAGCGGCTTTTCGACCTACGTGTGTGATGAAATATGAAGCTATCAGGACCGGAACGGTATAGTTTTTGTCCCGACTACGCGACGATGCTCCAATTTTTTGCCTATTTCTTTGCTTCGTGCCATATTATATGAACATTGACCAACGATATGAGTTAATATCTACATGTATGGGATAAAATTATAGTCTAAATTTTTGTATGTCTTAGAATCTCAGAGATCGTGATGTGTATTAGCCTAAATATATCCTACATACAACTTCTGGATCAATGTACCCCAATATATGGGTCGACATTTTGTTTTACTTAGGATTGGTTATAATGTCGCTACTGTCGGGAATTGCTAATGAGGCTAAATTTTAATTTGAATAATGATGTAAAATAGGGGATTCTTAGTATAAACCTTACTCGTATAGTCATGGTAATAAAATGCTTATGTGGCATTTTAAAACAGTTAAAAGAAAACAAAGTCTTATAAAAAATGTCGAGACATATATTCAGACATATACATACATTTCGAGTATTTGAATTTTTTATATTTGTCACATTAGTGCTAAAAATAAAGAAAATTTTCCACCAATACTTTTAAAGAACACAAAATCACGCTGCAATACGTGTTCTGCTTTACTTGCTATAAAAGTCTTGTACAAGGCTCTCAAAAACATTATTTGTTAGAAAGACATGCGAATTCTCACCGAATTTCCTTTCCAACACATTCAGTTAGAACGTTCCCAAGTTATTTTGTATTCGTCTCGCTTTATTTTATACTAACTGTTTTCCGCGGTTTTCCCCGACGTTAAATTTTAATAGACATCCTCTTATAAAATATACTTCGCCTATTCTTAGTAATGCCACAGGTAATGCTCAATTTTCCTCGGACAGACGCTCTCGCGGTTACTGACACACCGCATCGCAACGCCCTCCCGCGCTGACACTTCGTTTTATAGCTGAACGTTCTTTTTGACTTTTTTTCTTATTGCTCTGCTCCGAAAGTTCGTAATATCACAAAATAGCATATTATCAAATGCAAAAAGAATTTTTGGGTCAGAAAAAAAAAATCGATCCCGATGAAAAAAAAAATCTTTTTACAACATTTTATTAGTATTATTCACGCTCCATCCTGTTAAAAAGGTGATCCATCATCAAAGGTGTCATTAGTACTATCGTATGTTTTTGTTTTCGGGAGCGTTTATCTAATACCCGGTATTAGTCGTATAGAAAAGTATAAATAGACAATAATAAAAAACCTTAACCTCGATATTTCAAGTTGAACACGATCTGATATTAAATATGTTTTCAACGTACCTATTTATGTCCCAACTCCTTATCCAGATCATCATCATCTCAGCCAAAGAACGTCCACTGCTGGACAAAGGCCTCCTCTCTAATTCTTCAAAAGGACCGATCAGAAGCAGCCTGGATCCACTGTCTACCCGCGGCCCTTATCAGGTCGTCTGTCCACCTTGTGGGTAGACGTCCTACTCTGCACTTGCTGATCCGTGGCCTCCATTCGAGAACCTTCTGGCTCCAGCGGTCGTCGGCTCTCCATACTATGTGTTCTGCCCACTGCCACTTCAACTTACTAATCCTTCGGAATATGTCGGTAACTTTCGTTCGTTTACGAATCTCCTCATTTCTGATTCGATCTCGCAGTGTAACCCCGAGCATAGCCCTCTTCATAACTCGTTGAGCGACGTTGAGCTTTCTTACGAGACCCATATTTAGAGGCCTTTCAGCGCCATATGTCACCACTGGCAACACACATTGGTCGAAACTGAGGAATTTTGTACGAGAAGATGTCTCGAAGCTTCCCGAATTCAAATAAAAGGTGTTTATTCAAATGTGTTGCTTAAATTTAAAATTATATTCCACTCCTTTTACTTTGTTCAAGTCTTTTTGTGAGAAATTACGTAAAGATCAGCAGATGTTCCTATTACGCTCCGTTTCATGTTTTCTTGAAAAGGATACGAGTGATGTAAGAATTTTTTTAAATAAAATTGTGCAGGCTGACTGTGCATATCGTATTGAAAGGACTTTCAAGGACTTCAAGTAGTGCTCTGCCGACCTTGTTAGGATAAACAGAAGTGGACTAGGTCTAGCAGTTAATTGTGGACATGTTTCTATATATGACAACTATATACAGTTTGCTTTGTTATTACGTACTAAAAATTAAAATGAATATCGTTTGTATTATCAAAGTAGTGCGAAACACAGGCGCTATTCCCACCTGTCTTTAGTTATCTTTTCACTCTCTATTGGATAATTTTTCTCATAATAAATTGAATAAACTAATGTAATGAAGAAAAAATGTAATACTTACCTGACTATAAACGCTTAATGAAACTTTTTTTATGTTAAGATCAGCAGACAGGCTGACGGACCACTTGATGGTAGGTGGCTACCGTCGCCTATAACACAAGCAACGCCAAAGCTGCTGCAAGTGCGCTGCCTACTACAATAGGATTAAGGACAAGGGATTGGGAAGGGATAGGGAGAAATGGCCTCTGGCATCCCTTACTTCACTCACCGAAACACACATGCTGTAATTTCACGGTGGTCTTCTGTAAGGGGGTGTTTGCTGCCGCCAGACGGGCTGCCCAAATGATTGCGAAACGCAGTGTGCCCTGCCACTACTTTTCAGATCCAGACCAGAGACAAATTTGAAAAGTTCTTTTTCAAAGTTGACCCTGCCGGGAATCGAACCCGGGAACCCTAGAGCAGAACGTTAAGGCAAGCACCCTAACCAATCATCCAATTAATGTGCTCGTCAAAAGGTTATGTATAGGTTGTCTTTTAATTTCCACCAATCTGATAATTCCCAGGTTACGAAGTTTGTCGAGGCGGGTGTTTAGAGTTCAGCGCTTGACCCCTTTCTCTTGTAAATCATTACACCCACGTTGTCAGTTACTTGTCTTATTATCAATTGTTTCAAAAGATTAGAAAAGCTTTCAAATGATCCGGCAACAAAAGCTTTCAAAGCTTATATAAGTATATTTATATTAATTAATATTGTTTTTATTAAAGTTCCCAAACAAATATCTATGTCTTGTTTTGGGTCTAATGACTCTATGTAATTAACAACTCAGTAATGGCAACACACTGCATTAAACAGTCATTAACTGGGCAGCCCTTCTAATGGCAGAAAACAATAGATCACTGCGAAATAACGATTCTTGAAAAGGCTAATGAAGTTTGCAGCCCTTGCGTCAATGTTTCCACGAGTTACTAGTATTACATTTCATAAATTGGAAAACACACGATGTGCAAATACAATTATAGCACCACAATTTGTAAAGTGGCACTTCTAAAGCATATATGCGCAATTCATTTCCATTAATTGGATAGGGAGCTGTGATGCTGTGCTACGCACCCCTCCGGGGTTACCTATAAATGTTATTCCATTGACACGCTAAAATAGTTGGGCATTTCATTGCATACTAATATTTTCCATAAAGTAAAACGTCAACCTCTCTTTTACTTTTTATTGTAAAAAAAATATTACACCAGAAGAATCTCTACGTAAAATTATGGTCTCCAAATTAATTAATTGATTCAATAATTTAATTAATGAAATTTAGATGTAGATTTAGGTTACATTTATTTTCAGTTTTATTTTGTTTTTGATAACTTGATCCCATAGATGCTTTCCAGTTTTATGGCACAATGTAAATATTAGTGTAATTATTTCATGTATAATAAATAAATAAATAGATTCCTTGAAAATTTCAAATTGAATTTTCTTAATAATTGTGATTGGCACAGCATCAAAACACTTGATATGAGATTTTTTTTAAATTATTTGTCATACAAATTAAATTCCAGATTTGTATGGCGGGAAGGAGCGTAGTAATGTGCCCCTCTGGTCACGAGCGAAGACTGGCTGAGAGCCAACGGGCGTAACGTGGAAATATGATGCGCCGTCAAACGGATACGAGACATGATTTATAAGATATCAACGAGACAATACAACAGAAATATTCGTCCGCAAGATTCATTGTTGGCAATTATGACGATGTTTATGCGTTATTTGCATGATTGAAACCTTTGTTTTAGGAGTTTTGTGATCTCTAAACAATATTTTATTACAAATGTACGAAACTAATTTCAGCTGTCTGTTTTTATTTTATTAGGTCGAAAATTCGTTCTTCAAACTGGAGAGAGAGAGAGAGAGAGGAGAGACCTTCTTGATCACGCCAACAACATTCTGCTTGCACGAAAAATACGTTTCGCCCATTCCCACTTCAGTTTTTTCCGTATTTAGGATTATCCTCCTTCTCAGTCGTACCAGGGGTCGTTTACACTCTTGGTACGAGTGATCGAGGTCATGGAAAGTCTGATGAAGTGGTCGCGGCCTCTGCGAGATTTCTCCATCTATCTCTATTAGTGATTATATCATTTAGAATTTCCGATTATATCATATAGAAAAAGACGAGCATTGTCCTCTCACAAGCTCGATGAATGACTTGCTTGATGAGTTAATATTCGAAAAAAACACATCCAAATTTAATGACCTGCAATTTTCGTGGCTCAATGCCAAATCCATTTGTAGAGGCACTGCACCTTCCTGACATTTGGGCCACCGGCGGCGGCGTTGAAACGTGTTCAAGCCTTTTGGTTATAGAAGATATTATGCTTACTGAAAATTATTTTCGAATGTGCCGACATCTACTGAAGATTTTTTTAGAGTCGAATAAAATCGGCATTTAAAAATAATTGCTACCAATTCAAAGAAAGGTTTTGCGTTGGATAACACGTTTATTAAAGAAAGGGCTATGGCTAAAAGCACTAGAACAGTAATCTTGATTGTGAACTAACCTGGCATTTTTATTTCATTTATTTATAATAAAAAATAATAATGATTACTAAGGTTTCATACAGCAATTATCAAAGTCTAAGTTTTATATGTTATATAAAGAACCGTATCTTAATTAATCTATTATAATATTCAATCCATTAAAATATAATTAAACACAACAGAAGACAAAAAAATAATACTTAATGGTTGCAAAAATTAAAAATACCTATATATTAAATATACCCTTTTATAGTGATACTTGGAACGACGGAGGAAGGAATTCTTGGCATGATTAGTTCGACAGCAGGGAATGTGAAATGTGTCCCTTTTCCTGAGTTTTGAAGGGACTATGAAGGAAACAGATTCGAGAATCGATGTGATTATTTTGTATAGAAAGACTGCGTCAAGATAAGCCCGCCTATCCTTTAAATAATGTAGTCTATGTATTAATTCCACTTGTTTTTTAATGAGTGATTTCATTTCCTGTTCTATAGTCCAATGATTTTAAGAATTTATGATGGAATTTTTCCTTCCTAGCTATATGCACCTCATATTGCGGGTTCCATATTACACTATAATCTATAGATAATAGAGAAAAAAAAGAACAAGACAGGGTCTTGCGTGGAGGGCTAAATTAGCCCGGATCATCCGCACCAAAAAAATTTATTTGTAATATTTCACTAGCGTAGTAATCTGGGGTTACTTATGACTGCGGTCAAACTTAGTGACAAGCCTACTTTTTGATGATCAATTTGACGTATTTTTTAGTCAGTGGCATATTATAGGTGAAGCTAGATTTTATGGCAAATTGTTTTAAGCGAGAAATAATAAAGTCACTCCTGCAAAATACCTTCGACTTCCTGCCGCGAGTTATTCGTTTTCACGCAGTCTGTTTATGAAAATCCAAGATAAACGTGGTTCGTATGCAATTCGGACTGGAACTTGTAATTTATATGAGTTGCGCCGGCCCAACGACGGTTTTACTGCGCACACAAACATTTTAACTTATGGAGATCATTTAATTTTTATAAACTAAGAAAAAACTTTATTTTTATTTTTTAAATATTATTATTGTATTTTCTTCGAACAATTAAAACGACAAATACCTATATCTTAAAATAAATGCAAAGAGTCTTCTTTTTTATATAAATATAATTATTAGAATAATTTATTATTGAAAGCATTTATTTGTAATGGATACTTTGTTTTTAAAATGAATGGTGCGACGACGTATTGAGTGGCGAGGCGTATGTGCGCTAGTATGAATGAAACGGAATGTTTATTAACCACTCAAGATGTCACAGGTATCAGTGACGTTTCGCTAGAGTGGCCAATATGGCGACTACGATTTGTCTGTCAGCACCATTAGAATTTAACAAACCATTTTTATAAAGAGAAGAAGAAGAAGAATTTAACAAAATACTTGACAATCCGAATTTTGCGGATATACATATGTTGTCGACTCGAAATCTTTATTTTTTTATGTTTAATTATTCAGGTAAGGTTTCAATCGAGTCTACCGTACCCCTTGACGAAATTATTAATATAGATAAGAGAGAATTCATTTGTTTGTGTCACGCCAACGTACGAGTAGACCCCCGTCGAGTCACCCGTGGATCCGTGGATCCCTGGGGGTCCACCTGGACCACTTTGGGAGCTAAGTATACATATAATAAAATAGTAAAGGAGACGTGTCTGTACATTAAATATTTTTACATTACAAAGGAACAATTTGTACACGTTGTATTTATTTATGTTATCGAGTTAAAAAAATAGTTTTTGGAATTTTTGCCTGTTTGTCTGTGCCTTTGTGCACGCTAATCTCAGAAACGACTTAACCGACTTGAACTTGGTTTTTCTGATGTATTACACCAAGATTCTCGTAACATTTAGTGTTTGTTTTATTCCAAACTGTTTACAAACAAAAAAGTTATGTAAATTTAAAATATCACGCCCAACATTTTTTCGATAAAAATGCAATAAAATAACTCTTGAGTTAATTTGGCTGAAACTTTAGTTAACTATATATTGTCATCTTTAAAACGATGATGATTGAAAGTTTAAAAGTTAAAAATGGACAGTTTAGATGACTTTAAATTTTCCAATGTAAGTTAATCTCAGATCTATATGATCTGGATTCAGCTTACGCTGGCTTTATTAATCTATAATAAAATCGTTGTTTGCCTATTATGCTTTTGTGCATGTTAATCACAGAAACGGCTTAACTGATTTTCATGTGGTATCAACTGATGTATTCTGTTACAAACAAAAAAATTACGCGTTATTCCGAATACCACGCGTACGAAATTGCGGGCAAAGCTAGTCTCTTGAAGTGGGTTCCCTGAAAGGATGATGATCATTTTAAAAAGGAAACGTGTTCCTGTCATGAATCCCTGTCATGACTTGTCATGAAGTTAGCGAATGTGTTTTTTGAAATCTCTCCGTTATGCATACAATATAAAATGAACACCCGGTCTCAGTTTCAATCGTCAGTTTCAGTCATAATGGTTTCAGTTGAGTAATGTTGAGTTAGTAGGGTTTATAAATCAGTTCTTTAAAGTTTAGAATATATGAAATATAAGTCATAGATTAAAATCTCTTTACTGTCTGCAAATCAGAGCAGAGCGTTTTTAAGGGAAAATAAAAATCGCGGAAATTTCCGCGTCCCAGTAGCGATAAGACAAGTGAAGTAATACTTAGTTCATCGTATACTGCTCAACAGCAGGAATAGTACATTACTGCAGAGTCCAGGAAGTGAAGGATTGCCTCGCTAAAGATCGGCCTTGATAAAGATCTGAGTCCGGCAATCCCCATTCCGGTCGAGGCTGGTATAGTGCTTTTCTCAATAAATGTGAGAAAATAATGAAACACGTGATAATGAAAAAAAATTAGTATAATATGAAAAAAATAATAAAAAAATAATTTACATATACACAGTTTTATTTAGAATAAAACAAACCCAAATGTTTACTAAAAGCAATAAATATTTAGGTAGGTACTGAAAAAAGTCTGCTTTCCCGCCTTTTTTATTTTTTATTTTCAATGAGTGCAAAGGAAACAGCCATACAGCCCAGTCATGAAAAGAGCGTGCGCTCGCCCCGCCTACTACGCCTGTGACAGCGGCTGGCGCGCTCGTGAAGACTCGTGAAACTTCGGGTTTCATCGGGCTGAGTAGTTAGGAATGAATTTTCATACAACATTCTTGGCCTAGGCCGAGAAAGAAATGCATGAGCCAAGAATCACAAACTTCGTGGCTTGTTTTTAGTACAAGAATGCCTACATTTCCGAGCATGTTTGAGAAAAAGATATTAAAGATTCAAATGTTTAAGTTGGTTTCTCTTGATTGTGAGAACATGAATTAAAATTTCTAAATCAACATCTCAATTAAACAAAGGTTAATTTCATTTAAGTTGTTAAGCTTAACTCTTAACATCGACTTCGATATTAAACATTTAATTTTGTTGAGCACGGTCACAGGTCAAGAAACTTAAAGCCACTCGCACTCGCCGATATGAGAACGTGCCGTGAATTTCGGCGCAATGTCGTTTCATAGCGCTGTTCATAAACTTGTGGACACAACGGGAGTGTGCACAACGTGAAACTGCAAGTTACTGTGTTATAATATGTATATCGGGCCTTAGAATTTTGTAATATGGGCACGCTTGCCAACTTTAAACAGTGAGTTGCTACCTTTGCCTGCCTTTTCAATAGGGAATATGAGTCTAATTCAAAAAAGGCTTAAATATATTTTTTATCAACATTTTTGCTTTAGAATTATGTCTATGTAAATATTTTTTAATATTATTTCTTTTTCGTTAAGAAAATAATTATTAAAAAGTGCATAAAAATGTGGGAAATTCAAAATACTTGAAACGGTCAAATCGAATGTGACGTCAAAGTCTATGGAATGTGACGTCAACGTCTATGAAATGTCAACGAGCGTGTAGATGTTTGTGATTTTTAACATTTGATTGTATTGTAGACTTTGACGTCACGACAAGCGCGCCAAAAGGGCTGGTGTTTAAAGTGCCCGTAACTGTTAGTTAATTTTAACTTTTTTTTATACCAAATTTCTGTTTTTTGGCGCTGAATATTTTTCTACGGTTATATAACGATATAACCTATCGCATGAAAATATAAAAAAAATGCGCATATTCCCTATTGAATATTTATTTCAAAAATTCAATTTAAACATCAGATCATTGTTAACTTAATATAGTTAATTAACTAGAATAAAGCAATTTACATTAAATATAAATTATATTAAATTTTCTTTTTTATTTGTTTTTTATGTTAAAATCGGCAGACATGCTGATGGTCCACTTGATGGTTGGTGGCTACCGTCGCCTATAACACAAACAACACTAAAGCTGCTGCAAGTACGCCACCGACTACAGTAAGATTAAGGATAAGGGATCAAGAGGGAATAGGGAAATGGCCTCTGGCGTCCTTTACTGTCCCTTCCATCCTAACCCTATCCCTTCCTAACCCCTTATGCTCAATCGTGCTATGGTCGGCAGCGTACTTGTAGAATCTGTGTTACTTGATAGGCGACGGTTGAAATGTTTAAATATTTATTCCTTCCACAAAAGTTTTCTCCGGGCGCGTAGTATGTCAGTAGCTTAACAATAACTATACACAATAAAGTGTCAAGAGTTTGTATAAAAGCGACGCGCCCTTGCTTGCTTATTTAAATTCCTGTGATAAGGGAAACAAAACCCTTCAACCTTTCTTTGTGAAAAGTTGGCCTTCACATTCAATGTAACCCTTCCATGAACTCCGCTGGTAATGAACGTGAAAGTTATGAATAAAATTCCTGAATTTTTTTATAGTAACCAGAATTTGCACAGTTTAAGTTTTCTTTAGCCATAAAGACAAAGCATGAATCTATGATATCATTCGGTACGAAGTTTGTCTTGAAAATGTTGCTGGTCTTGAAAAGATTTCGGATTAAATTATATTATATACTTTTTAAATTACATACAAAAGCAGTCGTCGTTCATAGCTTTTACTATATATTTTTTTATTTTTTTATGTTAAGGTCGGCAGACAGGCTGACGGTCCACTTGATGGTAGGTGGCTACCGTCGCCTATAACACAAGCAACGCCAAAGTTGCTGCAAGTGCGCTGCCGACTACAGTAGGATTAAGGATAAGGGATTAGGAGGGGATAGGGAAATGGGCTCTGGCATCCCTTACTCACTCACCAAAACACAACAGCACACATGCTGTTACTGGGGGTGGTTACTGCCGCCAAACGGGCTGCTCAAATGACTGCGAAGCGCAGTGTACCCTGCCACTACTTTCCAGATTCAGACCAGAGCCAAATTTGAAAAGTTCATTTTTCAAAGTTGGCCCTGCCGCGAATCGAAGCCGGGAACCCTAGAACAGAGCTCAAGCACCCTAACCACTCATCCAACGGGCTCTATTAGTGAAAACCGTATCAAACTCCGTTAGGTGGTTTAGTAGTTAGCGGAGAAACAGATTAAAGTAGAGAGCGACTTTATTTTAAAATATGAATATGAACTACGAGTAGCTCATATAAAATTTTAAAATATTTCTATGTAATAAATACTATGTAATATGTTATTCTTGTTCTACCGATAATATATAGAAGGCATTTCATCTTAATAGTACATTTACGTAGTAGAGATAGATGGAAGAAAAATTTCCACCTATTCCTAGTGGCCATACCCTAGTAGAGATACGTGGAACGGGCGTCGCGAACAAATTAAAGCATCATTTTTGAGTTTTTCGAGAAAATTTTCTAATTTCGATGAACAATGATCTAAGATTTTTTATATTTGAAATTTCAAACTAAGATTCGAAGAGTTATTAAACACATAAAAATTATTTGCTACTACGTTGACGCTGATTCCTCCATTAAAAACATTATAAGTTCTTATATTGAAACGCGTTTAAGAGCGTGAAATTAATTATATCGAAGCTTCGTCGAACCACATCAGAGTTTCAATTAAATTATGCTATTTCAATAACGAGACTTGCACCTGTGCTCGCTAAGTGTTTGTTATAATTCTGATAGTGGACAACAATGTAACAATGTATGATGTGACGATTTTAACGCAAGTTAAAATGTACGTAATAATTATGACATTATAAACTAGATCGCCGCGTCTCTTTCGTCTTTAAGGCAGGGTGCAATTCGAGGAGTAAGCATTGTAGAATTATGGCCTATGTCCATCTCACCATCTGGATTTTACAAAGAATATCATGAACAGACTATCTAACAATGTTAATACCATATTTTTAACACCTGTTAACAAAAGATAATAAAAAAATTAAGGCATAACCGGTTCAAATGGATATAACTCCATCAACACATGCTCTTAAAAAAACGTGTGGATCAATTAGTATGTCCGCTGACTTATATAATTAATCGATCTTTTACTGAAGGTGTTTTCCCTACACGTCTCAAAAAATCTACTGTTAGACCTTGTGATGTGAGCAATTACAGACCAATTACTTTAATTCCCGTTGTATCTAAAATTATTTAAAAGGTTATATGAACAGTATGGCTGCAGAAAGAACAGTTCCACTGTCCTGGCATGATTTTCTCTCATTAGAAGTATTACAGAGTGCTTTAATAGAAAAATCTATGACCAAGGATATTTTTGTTTCCCATAAGATTTTACTTAACAAGCTTAATGAATACAGAATAAGAGGATCAGCTTAAAACTGGTTAAAAAGCTACTAAATGACCGACTTGAAGCAGTGGAAACTTCCGGAACATTAAGGCGACATAAAGTTACATTCAGATTTATATAGTCTCATAATAAATGTAATGCATCCTCTGTAATCTCCTTCGAAAATTGAGGGGGGGGGGGGGGGGGTCTTACGATGTGTGACAGTTGACAAAAACTTCACTCCGCTTTGCTTATCTAAGGAGAACTACCCGCACGTTTCGGTAAACTGGCACGCTTCGCTGACCTATTTAGGGAAACCGAAGGTTTTGTCTGTGCAATAGCTGACGAAGTTATCAAGGCGAGAAACTACCGGAAATATATTCTCAAGCACGGCACGGTCGACATCTGTCGAGCATGCCACCGTTCCGGAAAACCACTAAGACATATTGTTTCCAGTTGTTCTCATCTTGCTAACGGCGAATATTTGCACAGAGATAACCGAGCCAGTTGGATGAGTTAGGGTGCTTGCGTTAACGCTCTGTTCTAGGGTTCGCGGGATCGATTCCGGGCAGGGTCAACTTTGAAAAATCAACTTTTCAAATTTGGCTCTGGTCTGAATTTGGAAAGTAGTGGCAGGGCACAATGCGTTTCGCGTCATTTAGGCAGCCCGTCTGGCGGCAGTAACCACCCCCTTACAGAAGATCACCGTGAAATAACGGCACTTGTGCTGTTGTGTTTCGTTGAGTTAGTAAGGGATGCCAGAGCCCATTTCCCCATCCACTCCTAATCCCATATCCTTAATCCTACTGCAGTCAGCGGCGCACTTGCAGCAGTTTAGGCGTTGCTTGTGTTATAGGCGACGGTAGCCACCTACCATCAAGTGGACCATCAGCCTGTCTGCCGACCTTAACATAAATAAAAAAAAATCACCGACAACTTCAAATATCACCTTGTTGAGTCTGTGGTGCCATTTTATAAATATGCACCTGCGCCCGTTCTCAAAAATGGTCATGCTACGCTCTATTGGCCTATTGTCATCAATAAGCCTGATATCGTGGTTATTGACCGATCCCAACACGGGACGTTGACATCGCTGTCTCGCATGAAAAAATCTCGTGAAAGCCCAGAAAACAAACTTAACAAGTACATAAACTTAGCTCACGAGGTGACCGCTATGTGGGATGTTGTTTCGACAACTCCCGATAGTCGTTTTTGCGAACGGTCTAATAGCGAAGATCCTCGAACCACCTCGAGAGGCTCTCACTAGATGGCTGGATAAAGGGACAGAAACAGTACTTGTTGAAGGCAGTACTTCTTGACAGGATGTATCGTCAGGAGGTTATTCAGTCTGCAGCCTTAACCACTACTTGGGGCTTTCTAATTTTAAGTTTTTATAATCTTTTATCTCGACAACTCTTAGACCACACACATCTTTAACCACTCAGCAAAATTCAAGAGAGTAAGGCTGGGACGTGTTAATGCATTCGCCATATAGCCCTGACCTTACACCTTCAGATTTCCACCTGTTTCGGTCTTTTCAGAATTCTTTACACAGTGTCAGGTTAATATCAAAAGAGGACTGCCAAAATTACTGGTCGCGTTTTTTTTTATCAGAAGTCCCAAAATTACTACAGCAACGGGATCATGCCACCTACAGGATGGCAAAATGTCATCGAACAAAATGGCACATATATACTGTAGTTAAATGTAAATAAACTTTGAAAAAAATTGTCTTGAAAATAAAAGCTTTTATTACGTTTTTATATTTGATTAAAAAATAACTTGTTAAATTTTTGTTCCAAATAATGATTTAAAAAACATGCGAGAAAGTATCGGCCGGATTTCAAAGGTCATATTAAGTTTAGTAACTGCTCAGAAACGTGAACTGTTGTGTTTCGTCCGTGATCGAACCATGAGACCACGCATTGGCAAGTTCTGCGTAGGACGTTCTAGTAAGTGGACAGACGCGGGTCGAGGCTGGATTTAAGATGCTTGTGACCGTTCCTATTGCAGAATTATTGGGCAGGCAATGGCCGTTCTATAGCTGAAATTATGAAAATAACAAAAAATTATAAACCAAATTAAATAAATTGAATTGTTTTTATTTCAATACTAGCGACCCGGCCCCTGGCTTCGCCCGGGATGCAATTTTTATTTATATGAACATTTCCCGTTTATTCCTCTTTCCATTAGTGAAAACCGAATCAAAATGGGTCTACCTGTTCACGCGTGATGCCGTGACCAAGGGAAATAGAAATTTTTATATATTGTTACATTAAAAATTTCAAGTGGAAATAGTTGATTCTGCGTTGCTTTGCTGTTCAATTAGATCAGGCGCTTCGTCGTTTAAATATAATGATTTGGAATAACAATCTGTTGATGGGCGTGGTCATTAGGACGAGAGAGGAGTGAGGTGAGACGCGGAGGAGCGGAAGGCGCGTCCGCGCTGGCGGTTACTGGCGTGCGCTCGGTCTTTTCCGTCCCTGCGCTTCGTCGAGGCCGAACCTATGTTTGTGATCTTGTCAAAGGACGCCATCTTATTTTGTTTTTGATTTCTTTATATGTCTGCAAGGAGTTAAATTAGAAAATTAGCTTTAAATTTCTACTTGATCATCGCCCCGAAATAAAATCGGTGAGTCGTTTTGTGTTGTTAAATAGTAGTTTTCTAGATTCCTTACATTATTTCGTGGCACCGCATGGTGTGAAAAGGTTAAATTTTTGATACTGAGTTTCATTAGTGTTCCTTGATTAGTGTATTAATAAAGGATAACGTGTTCTCTTGATGGGCGTTATTCGTTATTAATTTTTTTTAATTGTTTGGTTTGCAAAAGTAGACGGATAGATAGTAGAAATTTAGTGAGGTGCCGTCTACCGTGTATATCCCTGTCCCCATCGCGGCAACAGCCGTACATGCGGTGTAGGATAGCATCTGAGGCATGTCTTCGACGTGTTTCAGGGGTTTTTTTTTTGTTTGGGGTCCGGTGAGAGGTGAAGAAGCGTGACAAGCGAGGAGGTACCTCGAGGGTCCCGAAGGGCTGCGCAGTAGAACCTCGGCTGGCCGACCTGTCCAAGGTCTTCTGACCGTCTGTCCGGCCAACGATCCGGTCGCGTCCCTTCTACCTGTGTGGTGGAGTCCTTTCCCCGCGTCTTCTCGTCACGTCGAGGCTAGGCCGCTGTCTCCGGGCTGTGCTTCTCGTGGTCGTCGGGCGCGGACGTCTCTTCTGCAGGGTACCCACCACGCCAAAAAGATACGTTTTCTTTTCTTTCATAATTGCGATTTACCCGTGACGGATACCCCTTACCCGCGATTAGGTATTATAGGCTTTTCAGTAGACAGATCAATCTAAATTGGGCTTTTCGACGGCGAATAGATCTCGATTGGTCTCCACGAAGACCCTGCTATTTTTTTTTTTATTTTTTTTTACTATAACGAATTTGATGTGATTTGTACCATAACTTAATTGATAAGTTAATTATTTATTTAAATTTAGATATGACCAATTAATTTTTTTTATTTTAATAAATTTGTATACTACGCCTTAGTGCAGATTTTTATTTTTTTTCCCTAAATTAATTTTTCTACTTGTTACCATCCCACCACCATCAGTGGGGAAAAAATAGGTAACAATATAGAGATTTTCGACATACCTATCAAAAATATTCGTAGCATTACAAAAAATGTTTAACTAAAATAACAGTCGTACACAATTCAAAGAAATGGACAGAGAATTCAACCGTATAGATTGACGAGGGCGACATCACCATATTTTGATTAATGGAGTTCACGTAAACAACATTTAATCCAGGTTTGAGGGTAATGATGTTTGCTTCATACGGTAAAATATTTACTTAACTCTGACATGAGACACTCAGAATGAGTTGATAAATATTTAAACACCACAGAATTTCTAATTTGATTTTTATAATTTTTTTTACTGAAAAATAATTTATTGAAACCTATATTACTAGTATTATAAAGCGAAAAACTGATTTATGTGGCGAATAATCCCCGGAAACACTGCACCTGTTTGGAAAATTGTTTCACTATCTGAAAGGTAGATTATTTCGGATAGGCTATTCATGATGTGTACAATTTTTTTATGTTAAGATCGGTAGACAGGCTGACGGTCCACTTGATGATAGGTGGCTACCGTCGCCTATAACGCAAGCAACGCCACGGCTGCTGCAAGTGCGCTGCCGACTACAGTAGGATTAAGGATAAGGAAAATGGGGTCTGACCGAAACAGACAGCAGCAGCACACGTGCTGTTATTTCACGGTGGTCCTCTGTAAGGAGGTAGTTACTGCCGCCAGATGGGCTGCCCAAATGACTGCGAAACGCAGTGTGCTCTGCCACTACTTTCTAGATCCAGACCAGAGCCAAATTTGAAATGTTCATTTCTCAAAGTTGACCCTGCCGGGAATCGAACCTAGAACAGAGCGTTAAGGCAAGCACGCTAAAGGTCAAATTAATGGTAGTTGGTTACCGTCGCCTATTAACATAACATTTTTCATAGGTGCTGCAAGTGCGCTGTCGTCTTTATTAAGATAAAGGATAAGGGGTTATGAGGGGATAAGGAAATGTGCTCTGGTTTCTCTTACTGATTCAAAGAACAGTACACGTGCTCTTATATCAGAGCATTCATCTCTAAAATGGTGATAACTGCTGTAAGGAGGGCTGCCTATGACTACGAAACGCACTATGCCCAGCTACTACTGAAACTGATAATAGTAACTGTATACTAGTAAGTTACGAAGTAATCTCCTAGAACTATCCCATGTTAACTAAATATTGCTACATCTAGTTTAATAAGTGGAAAATATTTTTCCATGGGAAAATATTGTGAGCTGTGGCAACAGGCACGCCAATAACACCGGGGCGTATCGGTTTAATTATTTATGGATTTAGTTGTTTAATGGGAAAAGCTAGTATGCACCCACTGTTACCATAAAAAAGAATAAGAATTATTTAAACAGTGTTAATTAAAACACATAAACCAGCCATGGGATTTTTATCCCTTAATTGTTTTATATCTTGCAATTTCAATGCAAGGCTTTTATAAAAACATTTCGTTACTTTTGCGGAAACAAAGAAAAAAATGTCAATATCTTAGACAGTCCTTGCAGTAAATTTTAAATAGATTAATATATTTTACTTGTTAAGGAAATATGTGCTAATTGGTCTGTTTAACCATACCTAGAGCAATTTTTACTGTGCTAAACCAGCACTAACAAAAATTCTAATCAAAGGTACACTTAGAGTGATCCCGAAGTGTATCCCTGATATAGGTACTTGAAGACAGCATTTTTAGGAATAACTAAACAGGTACGTAATTAATTAACTGTGACTCTTGATACTGGACTGGACCCTGACGGAGTGTTTGTATGTATGTATGATATTATTTTTTAATTTATCATAAAAAAAAACTTGTCATTTACGCTGTAAATTTTTAAAGTGAAATGAGTAATAAGGTCAATGTTGGGCCACAGTGTAGTTAAGTTTGTCAACTTTTTTTACAAGAAATAAAGTATATTCAGCCCTATAAAGAATATTAAAGAGTATTTTAAGAAAATGAACAGTATTTTATTTATTTATTGTTTTAAATACATATTTTTTAGAGCTTCTCGCACAACTTACTAATTTACAATTTTTTTTTAAAAATTCATAAGCCTCATCACAATTTATTTATTTATTTATTAACTGATACATAATTCAATTCACGATGTTTACAATGTCTGTAAACCATTATTGGTTTGTCTAGACATTAAATTCACGCCAATACAACATTACACTACAAATATATAACTATAATAACAATGATACAACTCATAAACATCCAATGCCTAACCATCTGAAAGATGCAAAAAAAAAAAAAACTGAATTGAAATTAAAATTAAAATTAATGAGGAGCTCATTCTTTATTAAATTAATAGATGATCTATTTCTATTCTCCCGCCACTTAGCATTCATTAGTGAAAAAACTCTTTCAGTAAATGCTGAGGTGGTGGGAACAGAAAGTAGATATGAGACAATTTTAGTTTTGTATGGCTGCGCTGCACTGAGCAGTGAGCGCCCTCTGAGCTCTGACTAAATAAAAACAAATTTGTGTGAGCGTCTAAGTATAACACATAATAATGTGTTTGCATTTTGATGCTGAAAACAGTATTTTGTATACTTTATTTTTGTTCAACAGTAAAAAGTATAATTTCGTGAAAAACAGTAAAATACTGTTTGAAACAGTGTAGTTGGCAACCCTGTGTAGTGTAAATTTTTTTTAGATGTTCTAGGAGATTCTGTCCAGAGTCTGTCTCCAATTACAAGCATACAAAAATTATTTGAATTTATTTCAATTATTTACAATTGACATAAATCTAATAAGATTATTTTAATATTTTGCTTCCATCACAAATTAATGTAATCCATCACATTAATTTGTGATCCATACTAATATAAATTTAAAAGTAACTCTGTCTGTCTGTTACCTTTTTACGCCTAAACCACTGAACCGATTATAATGAAAGGCACACACGTTGTCAGGAATGCAGGAAAGAACATAGGGTACCATTCATCCAGAAAAAAGTACTGTTCCCGAGGGATCATCTAATGCCTGGCAAAGCTATAACTGCGACAGTATTTTTATATTTTTCTACGCGGGCGAAGCCACGGGCACTTATAAGTGGAAAAAATACATACTATTATATATTTTTCTTATTTATTACAGAGATTGCTCGTCTCAGCGGATTCCGCGAACATCCCATAAAATACTTTCAAAGCCTATGTCCACGGGGCAATAAATATAGCTTGCGAATGAATCCTCCCAAGGGTGCACGAATTATTTAAATCGGTTGAAGGAGGATAAGATTATCTATGGCTCTGTGTCAACCTACTTTTATTATTCATTCATTTTTTGCCTTAAAGGCTATAGTTGTGTGTATAAAGGAAATGTTTTTTTATTTCTTTTTTCATATTGAAATAATGAATTATATATTTGTAGTGTATTAATTGAATATTTGTATTAATTGAATGTATTAATTGAATGTATTAATTGAATTATATATTTGTAGTGTATTAATTGAAACTAAAATTTTAGTGTAGCTAAAGTCTCATTTCCTGAAAACATATGATTAACGACTCAAGTTTCAGTTCCGCGCGCCGTCAGAACTTTTGACGGACGAGACTTCCCTAACAGTTTCACAGACATTCTGTAATGTTTATATTACCTAGGGCGATTCTAAATCTCTATAAAAGTTCGCCCCTCACTTTTAAACGTTTTGTTACAGATAATGAAGCAAGAATTGTCTGAAGATATTGGAGGAGTATGTGAAAGGTGGAAGGTATTAGCTTATGACAGAAAACACTCTGCTGATTTAATTATAGACTGAGGATATATCCACACACAGTATTATGAAAGCCAATTGGAAACTAAATATTTATAATTATATATTAGGTCGGGAAAAAGTCTTTTCACACATAGTATGTTTAAACTTGTAATAAAATCTCTTTGGCTGTACTATATGTATCTGGCTGGTTTCGATGACAATGAAAAGGTTACATTTCAAAAAATTAATTAATTAATAAAATGTTGTTTCTATCTATTTTTTATTTGTTTTTCTATCTGTCAAAATGAAGAAATTTGATACATTTTAAAATTTTATTACAAAACAGGAAAAAAGTTCTGACGTTTATGGACCTAATGCAGTGTCAGTAAGAGTAGCACAAAGTTGGTTTAAGCGTTTTCAATCCGGGAATTTTGATGTCTAAGATGCACCTCGCTATGGTCGCCCTGTTACGGATAAAATGGACCCAATTTTTTAAAAAGTGGAGCAAAATTGTCATATCAGAAGTTAGCTGAAGAACTCGGATTGAACAGAAAACAGTTTTGACCCATTTGAAAAAAAAGAAAAAAGCTCGATATTTGTGTGCCACACGAGCTCACTGAAAGAAACCTTATGAATCGTGTACTCATTTGCGATTCGTTATTGAGAAGTAATGAAACCGAACCTTTTGTGAAGAGATCGATAACTGATGATGAAAAGTGGATCACGTACGACAAGAACGTGTGAAAAAGTCGTGATCAAAGGTCGGTCAGGCTTCACGAACTGTGCCAAAACCCGGGTTAACTCGCAATAAGGTGATGCTGTGTGTGGTGGGATTGGAAGGGCATTGTTCATTATGAGCTTTTACCGCCGGGCAGGACCATCGACAACTGATGAGATTAAGGCAAGAAGTTGAGAGAAAGCGTCCGGAATTGATCAATAGAAAGGGTGTGGTCTTTCATCACGACAACGTTAGACCACACAAACCATCTTTAGCCACTCAGCAAAAATTAAGAGAGTTTGGCTAGGTAGGTTAATAATGCATTCGCCATACAGCCCAGACCTTGCACCTTCAGATTTCCGCCTGTTTCGGTCTCCTCAGAATTATTTAGGCAGTGTCAGAACATCAAGAAAGGACTGCCAAAACTACTTGTCGCGTTTTTTTTATCAGAAGTCCCAAAATTTCTATAGCAACGGGATCATGTCACTACCTACAAGACGGCAAAAAGTCATTGAACAAAATAACATATATAATTATACTTTAATTAAATTGAAATAAACTTTGAAGAAAAAAAGTCTTGCATTTTCTCCAACCTATGATTATTTAACATTTGAAAATTTTGTTGAAATTATTAAAAAAAAATAATAATCTTAATATTAATAATAATATTATCTTAATAATGATTAATCTTAATATTCCATAATAGACTATCAAAAGTAACTACGGGTATATAGTGTGATCAAACTAACAAGAATTTAAATTTGAAAATTTCATTTGTAATCTGAATTAATTTTCTTTATTTATTTGTTAACTTATTACATACTATCAATTAATTTGAATATATTATGAATTTAAATATTTGTATTATATATAAAAAATGAAGTTATTAAAATGTCCATTAAAATCATAACTAACTTAGAATCTATATACAGCCAAATTAAAAAATTTAAAAACAAAACCGTGTGGTCCCGTGCATGTTGAGGTGGCAGAAGCGTGGCGGAAGGTTATTGTGCCAAGAAAAACAACTCGTCTAGCTCCGCTGATTCCCCTACCGTGCCCAGGACGCTCGCCGTATTCTCCCTTTGAATTTCCAGCGCAATGCGTTGCATGAAGAAAGACCCAGCGCGCCGGTTGCCCGATTTTTCGATCAGGAGTTTCCCCAACTTTTTACCGAAAATTTTTGCTTCGGGCGACCACACGCCGAGCGTTTCTACCGCGAACGCTAGAAATTCAAAGTGGTCGGCGAGGCCTGAGTACTTGCTCCTTTTTAAATTTTCAGCGCTGAGAGCAGCGGAGCCGGCCGAGTTGGTGGAGGCAGACAGATGACTCGGAGCGAGGGTGTCCACACACGTGGCATCCCACACCAGCGCCCTCCCGCGGCACCAAGGGACTAGGGTCATGCCATCAGGCCTCTTGCCATCATCGCGACACAAACCCGGCGGCTCTAATAAGCTGGGAATATTAGCTGTTCCTAGAGCACGCTTTATGATGTTGTTTATAGAGTGGTGTCGCGAGCGACGGCCGGCGCTTCGTTGACATGACAGACCATGGTGTCCGTACGGATCGACGCTGGCGCCGCATACGCACGTATGAGTTTGGCATACCTTCGCGCCGACCCTTAATGAGACAGCTATTCTGACTGAATGCGTGTCGAGAAGAGTGCCGAGGTGGGGAGATGGTTGCGCGTTCAACCACGCTCCCGCCTCCCTCTCCGCTGAAGCCAGGACTCTAGCGCGGTCCGCGCCAGAAACGGCATTCAGAATTTCCCTAAAAGATTTTTTAATTAATGGATCGTCCCACGCCCTCTGTGAGCCCGGGTGTGTCGGTAAATCAGATTCCGGGCATAAGGATTTCCAGCGTTCCAGCGCATCGTCCATGTGGCTGACCTCAACTCACCGAGTGAGGGATTGAGAATCTTACCAATGAGGTCAAGACCAGCATGAGACGAAGCCAGGAAGGCAGGGAGGGCAACATCCTCTAGCCGCCGAATACCGATGCCCCCGGAACTAACAGGGAGGGTGAACTGTTTCCACGAAATGCCATTTATATCAGAATTTAATATTAATTGTACGCAACCTTTAATAGTATTATCCATGGCCCGTATACTTTGTTCGTGCATCCAGATAGGGCTGCAACGAAGAAAGTATGTGAGCCTCGGGATCAAGAAACAGTGACGAAGCAGGAAGAGAGCCACATGTCTATTTCCGGTTTCTCCCCCCTTCATCCCACCTCCATACAAATTTTTAGTTTTTTGGAACGGCTGCCATTTTACCAGGAAGCAGTCGACTCAGGGTGGTCGCTTCTATCCCACGCTATAGGGGGTAACGTCACGAGTACCTCAGACGATCTGAACCCTCGGTACACCGACCTGGTATAAAGTCGGTGGGAGGTCCTCGGAAACTACGTGTCGCAGAGGTGCGTGGTTTACGGAATGTCATAGAGGGCCATCGGGGGTCACCAAATTGTCACCCATCCTCATCCCGCCCGTACATTATTTTTACACTCCATACAACTTTTTGGAAATTTCCAATCCCCGTAGATCCCAAACGGTGCGACCTATCCCGGCGATCGCTTTGGAGGATAGCGATCGCTCCCCGAGCCCCATCGGCAGGGACCCTTATCCTCCCTCTATCCCCATCCCTTCACCCCCCCTCCATACAAAATTACCGCTTTAGCAGAAAGGGATGGGGATATCCGCCAAACGGTAGGAGGTATCCCGACGGTCTCTATGGCGGGATTCCATCCCTCCGTGAAATGGTTCCTCGGGGCTATCCCGCTTTTCCGGTTTCTCCCCCCTTCATCCCACCTCCATACGAATTTTTAGTTTCTTTTTGGAACGGCTACCTTTTCACCCGGAAGGAGACGCCGGAGGAATCTCCATTGTAGCGGATCGGAGAGGGGGTGGCTCACTGAGTACCAGAACAGTACCAAAGGTTGAGGATCGCGACCTGGTGAAAATTCGGCGACGGGATCTCGGAAACTGTAAATCGCAGAGGAGCGGGGTTTGCGGGATGTCATAGAGGACCATCGGGGGTCACCACGTCGCGACCCCCCCCCCCACTCCCCCCCCTCGAACCCCTCCATACGAAATCCCACTATGTTAGGGATCTTTCGCCCTTAAGAGACGGCGGTCGACGCGTCGCGGACGGCCACGAGGTCGGGGTGCGCGAAAGACGAGGAGGGGGGAGCCGCGGGGGGAAAGGGGAGCGCGCAGCGCGACCCTCCCCCCCAGCCCTCCCTCCGAGGATTTCGCGCACCCCGACCTCGTGGCCCGGAGCGGCGCTGAGGGTCTGCCGGAGCGCCGAAAAAGTAAAAATTTTGATCCCCCTCTCGAACCCCCCGGCCGTATCTCGGAAACGGCGCGCCGCAGCCGGGTCGCGTTTGGGGTCGTCTGAGACGTCTCGGCGAGACGAATTTTTTGGTCGCGACAAAATTTCGAAATTCGCATTTTTGAACTTTTTCGAAAATATCTCCGGAGCGGTGCGTCGCGGATCACCCGTGTTGGTACTCATTTGAGAGGTCTCGGGGAGACGGATTTTTTGCAATAGACCAAATATCACAATTTGACATTTGCGGTAGACCGTCGGTAACCGTGGCAGGCAGACCCCCCGTGTTGGGTATCATTTGAAAGGTCTCGACGAGGACAATCCATTGGACACCATCCACCTCCCCCCCCTCCCCCCCTCCCCACCTCCGAAACGTCACGAAATACAAAACATTTATCCAAATCCTTACCAAACCAATTAAAAGACCAACACCCAAACCAAAACAATTTACAAGAGCAAACACAAAACCACAGCAAAACCACTCGAGGGGCTCCCCCCCCGCGGGCTGCTTGCAGTCCGCGGCCGCACGCAAAAACTAGTTGATATATGTAAGTCTATTAGTAAAAATTTCAATTTTGTTTTGTTTATCTTTGATAAGCGGGGTGATTGACTCAGCGGTAAGGGGAGCTCCAAGAAGGAAAAACTTTTCTTTTTTAATTTGTTTAATACCTGGAAGGATTAAGTTGAATTCGTTTAATATTGAAACTTTTTCCGTTTCCGTGAAAGAATCAGACACGTAAATTTCACATTTTGAAAAGTTCAGCTTCAAACCTAAATTGTTGAAATTTTGTATAACTTTAATACAGTCATCTTTTACAGTTTCTTTATCTCCGCCTAATGTCCCATCATCCAAATACCAAAGGTTAAAATTACTATTAATTTTTTTAATTGAATCTAAGATACCTAAACTGAAAATAGGTGGGCCTAAGGGATCACCCTGTTGGCATCCCACCGCTGAATTAATCACTGAATGACGGAAAAGCAAGAGAGAAGATTTAGAGTAGCATTGATGGAGATAATTATAAGATTCGGGTATGTACTCTCTCACCGCTCCGAGCATTGAATCTCTCTCCAAACTATTAAAGGCGTTACTGACGTCTAATTTGATGAAGACATATGGATCACGTTTCGAGTCCAGGAAAGAGCGGGCAGCATGCACGGCGACTTCACATCCATCCTTCGTGCCAAAACCTAATTGAACTGGCTGAAACAGATTACTCAATTTTATATTAATTTTTTTTGCACACAATTTTTGAGCAAATTCTTCTAATGGTTGAACCTATGGCGATTGGCCTGATGCCTCCTTCTTTCTTTTTTAGTGCTATTAGTGAAGCGCCATAGATGTATGCAGTGAAATCTTCATTGACCTTGCCCTGGAGCATTATATTGCAGAGTTTGATCAGAGCAGTGAGGAGATCTTGACCGGCCTGACCGAGTGATGCGGATGTCAGGTCTTTGAGGTGACTTGGGGAGAGGCCGTCCATACCGGCTGCAGAGCCATTAGGAAAGGAAGCCAATGCATGCAAAAAGTCGTCTTTATCACAAGAAATCTGCTCGACCTCAATCGTATCTTTATCAGGAATATCTAGAGAT
This sequence comes from Bembecia ichneumoniformis, assembly GCA_910589475.2. Classification (NCBI taxonomy): domain Eukaryota; kingdom Metazoa; phylum Arthropoda; class Insecta; order Lepidoptera; family Sesiidae; genus Bembecia; species Bembecia ichneumoniformis. The sequence continues at coordinate 4,035,326 of OU342531.1, forward strand.
CGAGATGGCTGTGGATGTTTTTGCCGGAGCGAGGTGAGAGTATCAGTGTCGTTGTCAGCGAAGGTGTCCTCCGAAGTAAGAAGGCGCACTGCGGCTTTCACATCTCCGTCAAAGACCTTTCGTTCTGCTCTCTTCCATAAGGAACTATTCTTACGGGTAATGTTCGTAAAATTGTCATATAAATCTCCTACTGTGTATACACTGACATTTTTCTTGATTTTATTAGTGAGGCTACAACGCCTATCATCTGAAGAATGAACATGGAGTATTTTGTAGGAAAACTTGAACAACTCCTCCCACGAAGCTTGCGAGTTCTTATCAACACACTCGTTTACTACTTCCGCGAGTTTACTCGCTACTTGTATTCGTGCACCTCGTGGAATCCTCTTTAATACAGGGGCATTGAGGCGAAGCAACTGAAGTTCTTCACAGAAAGAGCGTGGGACGGAGGTGGGAGAAGGTAACACGTTTATGGAGTATATGTCAGCTGCAGACGCTGGAGCCTGTGAAAGCGCTACTGCAGAATTGGTGGAGGGACGGTGAGCCCTGGATAGGTGGATGTTCAGACCTCGTGAACCTTTGTAGACCTTGCCGTCTGTGCAGATGGGGCATGACCGATTGACTTGTGCGGTAGAATTGTTCATTAAGTAATTTTGTAATAAAAATTTAACCACAGTAAAAATAACATTATTATAAGAAAATACTGTAAAGAGCACTCTAAATAACAATAATAAACACTAAAAATATAATGAAATAATTAGATAAAAATTTACGTCAATTTTGACACGTCTGACACGTCTTATTTGTAATTATGGTACAGGTGAATGGTATAATATTTATATTAATTATATCATATTTCCTTCAAAAAAATATTGTTATAAGAAATCAGTTTTTGCTTATTTAAGAGGAACACTGAAGAAGATAATTTTATTTTGAAATTATTCTAATGTATTCCGAGAACGTATTATCCTGCCCAGATAGTTCAGTTAATTTAATTCTAGAAAATCTCTTGTGGATATTGGTAAGTTTTTTCAGAGTTAATTATAAAATATGATTGAAAGTGTCGTTCAATTGCTTTGCAATATTCAACTTTTTAAAGTATTTTCTTCTATTTAACTCCATCTATTGCAGCGAACAGAATCATAATAGTACTGAATGTTGCAAATTAATAAATTTTCATGGCATCAGAACTGTTTGTTAATTAAAAAAAATCGTATTAAACCAGGGAATACATTACCTGTACAATGGTACCAAACCCGTGCAACGGTTAAGTTTGATTGAGTAACCATCATGCGAACAACTTTACAACTCCAAGTTATACCTTCTCTAGCTAGAGAGAGAACACATTTTTATGACCAAAACTTTTAGAATATCCAAACTAAGAATTATATCTGCTATTTTTATCCCGTTGATGTCAAGTCTGAAAAAAATTTAAGTACTGGAATGGATTTAAAAAAGTAGACTCTCTCCCGTTTTCAAGCTAATTCCGTAAAAAATATATCTAAACGTATTAAAGCGTCACTATTATGTTAGTAAATAAAGATTCAATTTATATCTAAAACTAGAACTCCGCAGGTAGCGCGGCAAGGCCAAAGCTACCGGTGGTTAGGGCTGCAGAGTAAGGAACCTCCTGACAATTCATGCCGTTCAAGAAGTACCGCCTTCTGTATTTGTCCCTTGATCCAGCCATCTAGTGAGAGCCTCCCGAGGTGGGTCGAGGCTCTTCGCTATAAGACCGTTCGCCGAAACGACTATCGGAACGATAATTGTTAAATCGACGTCCCACATGGCGGTTCTCGTGAGCCAAGTCTTTTTCGGCTTTCGCGAGGTTTTCGTCATGCGTGACGGCGATGTCAACAAGTATCGTTATTATTATTAATTCAAGTTACATGGACTTTTTTTAAGCTAACAAAATCCCATTTCCCATTTCCTAATCCCTATCCTAAGCTCATTTCCATATCCCCTCCTTATTTTTAATCCTATTGTAGTCGGCAGTGCGCTTGCTGCAGCTTTGGCGTTGCTTGTGTTATAGGCGACGGTAGACAACTACCATCAAGTGGACCGTCAGCCTGTCTGCCGATCTTAAATTGTTAATTTGGTAATTTTTCAAAAAGTTGCTAGAATAGAAGAATCGTTACTACTCTTTCATTTACATTATTTTAAGTACGTCTTTCAATAAGTTAGGTATAGGTATTTATGTTACCATTTAATAATCATAATTGTGTTTTTAGTAAAAATAATTATATCCATGGGAACAGTCTCCCAAGATGAAAATTATTTCTGGCCCCAGCAATTTATTATTTACAAAGCTTGAGCCAAACGTAATCTGTTTATTTTGGGCCCCAACGAGGTATCCGCTTAATCACTTATCGGTAAACAATCTAAAAGATTAAAACGTGGTAAACAAACCCTCTGGCCGACTTTTTCGTTCGTGAAAGTGAATATCTACTTGTAAATAATAAATTGCTTCAAACCCCGGTATTTGTCTACCTGTGGCCAAAACTCCTTGATTTAATTTTCAAGAGCGGTTCGTCGGTTCCGGCGTGGTAAACGGTGGAAAAATATAAATTGAGACACTGCAAAGTGGACGAGGTAAGAGTTATTTCGAAATGAAAACTCGACATTTTTATACTTTTCTTTTATAACTCTCAGTTCAGAGTTAATGCCCCATATATACAAATAATTTGTATTAAATACGTAACCATTTTTGTAAACCCTACTTAAAAAATATGTAATAATAATTTTAACGCTTCCTTTACTGTTTTATTTGTAAAAATGATTCTACTATTTGTTTATAAAAATATCAGATATAACTTTACACAACGATCTTAACCAACATAGGTTGTGTATGCACTCCTCAAAGACAAAACTTTTAACCCTTTGTCCACGTTATTAATAAACCATGGTAGGATCCCCATGACTCCTTCTGGGAGAACAATTAGGTCAGTCAGAGTCAGTAGTTAAATCGGTAAAAACGGTTGAAATTTGAACAACCTGTGTATATCATGGCAAATGGCACTTTAAATGATAAATTTAAGCGCTGGCAGACAAGGGCAATTCAGCTTCCGGCATACAAGTGGTTAAACAAGATCATTTTTGTATAGTACTTATCCAAAATTTATAAGCCGGAGCCAGTGCACGGAACCTTTGCTTTGTTTAATATGAGGCTCGTGGAGAGCTTCGTAAAACCGCCCGTGAAGCTCTTTCTCCTTCCATACGGCCTCCCTTCTAGAGGCGCTAGATACCATAAGTTCCACCATTGCTGATCGCCTAGGGATAGAGGGATGAGTCCGTTGTCACATTCTACGATCGCCTTAAGGAGCCCGCCACCCGAATCAGTCAAGAAGAAGAAGAAATGTGAGGTTACACATTTCGCGCTTGTGATGGTTAAGCTTCGACCACCACACTTCTGTGCGATGATCCTTTCGATCGATGATTTCGGGTGGCGTATTCTGTGAGAGATCAAAGTTGTACGGACCCTACTATCCAGGGTGTCCAGTTCTGTCTGAGACCATCTGAGCACGTCGAACGTATAAAGGAAAACAAGCATGACCCAGCCGTTAAAACCACGGATATAAGCTTGGAACTTTCTCCCTCACACCCAAGGACTCCGACATACACAGTCTCAGAGAGCGACCTCATCTGCCCCGGATCAATTTTATATCAGTTGAAAGACGTACCCTCTCCACCCGCGGTGCTGACTACATCCATTCTGAGCCTCCTTAAGATGTTGTTTACCGTGACGTGTCGATAGATTTTAGGGCTCAGAATGGATGTATTTGTAAATAGTTATCGGGCAGTATTTAGTTGAATCTGCGGTAGCATTGTCTTTAGGATGTAAATGAGTGGAGCCCTGTGGTCAAGCTCTACCAAGACCCGCTTTGAAGAGCCTCCTAGAATTGAACAGCGAGAGTGGCATGGCTGCGCCAGAACCAGTCACCGTGCAGTCCGTCCCGGACTTTTCCAGTTCGGGGTCTTACGGACCGCAGCGACGATATTGTCCTCAGGTACAAATGATAAATTATACATATAATATATCATATTAACCATAATATATATGATAATACAGTTACGTAAACATATTACGATTGTGTGGCGACCTCCGTATCGGAAACGTTTGGGGTTTTCCGGTGTAGTTTGATAGTATCGACCCGGTCACCGAGAGTGGTTGATCTCCGATTTTTAGCTGCCAAAAGCATGTGCTTGATATATCTATATATTTTCTCAGTTAATTGTCTATTTTCTGCAAGTTGTGTAAATAAGGCGATTGTATAATAGTGCATATAAAATAAAATAAAAAAGCCTTTATTTCTATGCAGTATTGAAAAAAGAAGTTGAAATTACAAAATTCCCAAAAATTTGAATATTTAAAAAGTGTTAGTTAAGTTTCTGCAAGAACCCCTCTACAGGTGAAGGCCTCCTCCAAAGTTTGCCAGTCTTCTCTCGATTGGGCTTTATGAATCCAGTTGGTGCCTGCTGTATTTCTTATTTCATCCTCCCATCTAGTGTATGGTCTTCCTCTTTTTCTATTGCCTTGTGGGCCTTTCCAAATTGTAACCCTTTTGGTCCATCTCTGATCTTGGAGGCGCGCAACATGTCCAGCCCACTTCCATTTTAATGCTAGAGCGTGTACTACAAAATCTGTTGCTTTAGTAATTTTTCTTATTTTAGTGTGTCGTATCTTCTGTAGTTTTTTTATGTTAAGCATACTGCGCTCTATTCCCCGTTGACATATGGCGAGTTTGTTTTTGGTCTTATTATTAAACTTCCATGTTTGACTAGCATATGTGAGACATGGTAAAATACAAGAATTTAACACTTTAGTTTTAATCTTTATTGACATGTCGCTTTTGAAAATTTCTTTTAAACTCCAGTATTTATTCCACGTTAGCTGTGTCCTGCGGTCTACTTCTTGCTCATTGTTTCTGTGGTCGAAGCTAATTTGTTTACCTAAATATATGTAATTATCTGTATACTTGAGTGTCTCATTGTCAACAAAAATTAATCTCTTGGTGCTGTTTGTCATCAACATTGTTTTATTGAGATTCATTTCTAGACCGACTAATTTGCCAGCTTCGTTTAATGATTTTATCATAAGCTGGAGTTCAGTTCCTGTCTCTGATAACAGCACAAGGTCATCCGCGAACCGCAAGTGGTTTAGGTATGTATTTCCAATCCTTATACCATATCTTCTCCAGTCGAGCTGGCCGATCAATGATTCTAGTGTCGCAATAAACAGTAGAGGCGATAGTGGGTCCCCTTGTCTTACACCTCTATAGACAGGGAACCATGGGCCAATTGTCTCTAGTTTAACTCTGCTCTTACTGTTGCTATAGATGCTCTTGATAACTCGTATGTATTCTTCTTCCACTTTCTGTGTTCTTAGAGTTTCCCATAGTCTTTCATGTATTATAGTATCAAACGCTTTTTGGTAATCTACGTATGCAATATAAAGTGGTCTCTGTCTCTCTTGATATTTTTCGATAAGGAGTTCTAAGGTGTGGATATGGTCGATCGTGGAGAAGCCTTTTCTGAATCCTGCTTGCTCTATAGGCTGGCTTAGTTCTAATGTCGAATTTATTCTTTTGTTTATAATTGAAGAAAAAAGCTTATAGACACACGAAAGGAGGCTTATTGGTCTATAGTTCCCAATGTAATTTGCGTCGCCCTTTTTGTATAATAGAATGATGTTGGATTCAGACCACTGTGCCGGTGTTTCTCCAGATTCTAGAATGCTGTTGAATAAATTTGTTAAGGGCAATTTAAGGATCGTAGAAGCTGTCTTTAGCGTTTCGTTAGTAATATTATCTGAACCTGGGCTTTTTTCTGATTTTAGATTTTTTATTGCTTCTAAAACTTCGCTTTCAGTGATCTGAGGTATCTTACTACTTCCAACTGTGGTGTTTTGGTTTACGTTTCTGGCGTATTTTGGATTTTTGACACTATATAAGTTCTTATAAAACTCAGTTGCTACGGTAATAATCTCCTTACGGTTTCTTAGAGTTTTTCCACTACGTTTCAACCCATCTATCCATAATTTATTAATTCTCAGTTCCTTGAAAGCTTTTTTCGTACTTCCTGTTTGATTTAGATGTTTTTCTATTGTGTCATGTCTATATTTTTTGTAGTCTCTCTTCGTATATTTACTAACAAGTTTGTAAAGGGCTGATATTTCGTTCTTTATTGATCTCGACTTATTTTTTGTATTTTGCAGTTCTTGTCTTCGTTTTAAGAGTCTTAACGTACTGTCTGATAAGATTTTATGGCTTTTGAAGATGTGTTTTGTGTTTCGAGCAGTATGTAGACTTGCGGTGACAGCGTTGATTATGTTGTCATAGTCTTTTTGTACTGATGATGTCTCTGCTTGTGTTTCTAGTTCATATAAAGATAGGCATTCCTTGAATTTTAAAAATTCTTCCTCGTTTCTCAGCGTAGCATTTTGGTAGTTGTTGTATCTGATTCTACTCTTCTTTGATTGTGTATGTGTGACTGTTGCTCTAACAGGTCTGTGGTCGGAAGGGTAGTTTATGTTTAGTACCTCCATATTTAGAAATGAGTTTGGTCGGTTGGACAGCACGAAGTCGATTTCATTTCTATATTTTCCATCCGGTGATCTCCAAGTCCATTTGTTTTTTGTTTTCTTTTTAAAAAAAGTGTTTAAAATTGACAGATTATTTTCTATTGCGAAATCTATTAGTCTTTGGCCTCTTTCATTTCTTTCTCCGTAGCCATTTAATTTCATGATTAGGTGTTCTTCTTTTTTTGGTTTTCCAATCTTGGCATTTAGATCTCCCATCAATATATAGTGTTTGTGTGCTATTTCGATTGCCTTATTTACGGTCAGATAGAAATTGTCAATTTCTTCTTCGCTTGCTTTTTCTGTAGGAGCATAGACTTGTATAATGGATATATAGGTGTCTTCCAAAATTAAGTTTAGTATCGCGACTCTTTCTGTGAGGCCTATGTAGCTTTCTATTTTATTTTTGTGACAGATTTTTATTAAAAAGCCTACTCCGTACATTCCAGGAGTTTCGCCTGTGTGGCATAATATGAAATTGTCATATTCTTCTATCTTATTTCCAGTTCGTCTCGTTTCAGATAGTCCTATTATGTCGTATTTGATTTCTTTTAGTGCTTCGTCTAGTTCTATTAAGCGTTCGTACGTTGAGAGTGTTTTGACATTATATGTCAATATGTAAAGTTTTCCCTGTGGGTTTGTTTTGTCCTTTGGAGGGTTATGGTCATAATCTTCCACGGTGACCAGCCGGCTTGGAAGATACTTTTCGTACGATGTTAGTGGTTTAAGTAAGTTATCCTTGTTAGAGGGGGGCTGTAGTTGCTATATGATCTGATTTGTGTTATCCTGCGGCTCTGGCGTATTTTTTGTTTTTTTGTTTGTCAAAAAATTTAACATGCCTGGTTTTGGGACTCCATCTGATAGGCTAGCAGATCTTCTTAGTTGTGTCTGGGTTATATTAGCTATTTGAGTTTTATTCTTCTTGGTGGTCTGCGTTCTTCTTTCGTATTGAGTGCTATGATAATATTCAGGAGACATTGAATGCATTCTTTTTTTGTTACCTGGTGTGTTCGTAACTTTGTCTCGTATTATAAGTTTGTCATATTTAATTATTACTGAGTTTCCTTTTTGTTTCTCGACTTTTGCCTGTTCTTGTAGTTCTTTTCTCTTCTTTAGTATATGTTGTGGATAGTCTTCTGTAATATAATATGCTGTATCCTTTAAGTCTCTTCTCTGTTTAAATATATCTATTTTTATGCCGAGGGTACAGAATGTCACAATTATTGTTCTAGGTTTTTCCCCTTTTTTTCCTATTCTCTTCACCTCCTGTATATCCCTGCGATCCAGCTCCAGAGAAAAGTACTGTTTTACAAAGTCAGTTATTTTGCTTTCCAAGTTTGAATATGATCTTTCAGTTTCTTCTAGTCCGAAGAAAACTATGTTCCTATTTCTTACCTGTTTCTCTAAAAAATACAGTCTTTTTTCTTGGTTCTCAAGCTTTACTTGCATGTTCTCATATTTACCTTCCAATGTTTTGAACTTCTCTTCCAAAATGCAATTTATATTTTTTGTTACTTGTTCTGTCACTTTTTCTCCGCTCGTTAAGATCGTATTCTTTTGTTCATCCATTTCATTTTGGATTTTACGGAGTGCGTTCATAATTTCCTCCATGATTGTAATGTCTGTTATTTCCTTCTTGGTGTCCTCGTTACCTTAAAGTGGCCTTACTAATCGTTAGACTCTGCCCACAGTGTACGTATTTATTTATTATTCATATTCACTGATTTATTTATAAGTATATTTTAATCTATTTTTATGAAATTATTTTTAATTTTATACTATTTGCTTAGTGCTTGTGTCGCCCTCTCGCAGTCCGCTTCAGTACTTTTTGATCTGCATTGATTATATTTGATGTAATATGTTAGTCTTACAACAGATGGCGCTATATTTTAGTCGTTGTAATATGTTGGTCTTACAACAGATGGCGCTGTAATAATAAGGCGTTTATGCGGTCGAACGTTATAAAAAAATTTATATAGTTGAATTTGAGATTTATGTTTAAGTCTTATATGCTTCACAATCACGAAGAAAGAAAAAAACTTGCACTATGATTTCCATGTTTTCACTTCTACAGTATATGGTTTAATAAAAAAATACAGAGATAATAACACTGGCGACGTTATGCACTTCAGTTTTTTACTTTTATCTTATTTATTTGTCACTTTCGTTTATGCCTTCAATATATGTTTATACTCACTCAGTTTCTTGTCGCAATTTACTTTTACACTTTGTAAAATGCACTTTGTTTATTTTTAAACTTATTTATTTACGGAGTCGATGCTTATCGTGGCGTCTACCCCCCTACTTTTTTTTTTTTTATAGTGCATATAAATCAAATGTAAATAATATGACATAATCATTATGACATAATAAATGATGAAATATAATAAAATACACATTGTGTATTTTATTATATTTCATCATTTACTCCCACAATTGCACACAATAATTTAAGCAATCATATGTTTACGAAAGTTTTGTAAGAATATAAATATGAACATTTTTTTAAAGATATTTTAACCTTAAAATAAGTGAAATAAGTGCAGGTAAGACTCCGGTGGTTTTTTCGAATATCACTAATGAATTCACGAAAACGATCCCCTAAAAAACTTATATCGATCATTAGGGAACCATGACATATATTTCGTATTTCAAGGATAATTTATTGTTATTTTTGCGCACTAATATTTGAAACTTACACAATTATTTTCCTGAATTAGATGACAAAAAGTCTGAGAAGTGTGTTTAGGTTAACTTAGATAAAAAGACAACAAAAATTGTAAACAAAGAAAGAATTTATTCTTAGAATAAACCTTTTCGTAAAATTACATACGACAGTTGTACTTATGTGATTGTTACATAATATTTGTATATCCAGAAAACAATGGTGAAATGTACAATTAAGAAAAAAAGAAACATTTCCTGAAAATATTATTTTTATCGTTCCAAATGTTTCGTATTATAATCGAATATTGAGATTTACTCAGCGTATCTTTTTCCATAGTAGCTATCCATTGCGAATGATAATTTTTCCATTAACACCGGCTTTTGTTAATGAATAATTGAGGAGCTCGTTTACACCAGATGTTGTCTATTGTTTACGCTCAAAGCTTTCTTGTACACTGTTATTATAATTTTGTGGTTTATGTGGAGCGTTGATTGTATGATATCTGACATACATCTATTTATTGGCGAAAATCGTTGCCACAACGTTTTTAAACTTGAATAGCTTGGTGGTGGAAGTAGTTTATTTCAACCTTCAAAGTTGTTGTATTTCCTATTCTCTTGTCCACTCTATTTTTCCGGAGGTGACTGGTCCACAGAAATTGGTTTAATCTTTCCATATTTAATTAGATCAGGAAGGCCATCAAAATATTTGCACCTATTGTGTAATAACGCTATCTCTGCTTTAACAATATCAATTAGATGCTTACAATATCTTGATAAACCTATTGTTCATTACTATCACACGAGACCTATAGAATATGTATTTGGAGGGCTAGAAACAGTGATTAACACAGTCTCTTAATTACTTAGACATATTGATTCCAAAAGAATCATTTTAATTCGAATTACATGAATGACAAATCGATCTTAGAAAATGTTTATGGTAAATTTAGACCCACTACGAATTACTCAAATCTCAAGTCCTCTAAATGTTCAACTATAATTCAACTATAAACCACGTTGAAGTTGGATACACGATTTGGATATCAAACTGATACAATAAATTTGTTTAAAATCTAACCCAGCATCCCTACGTAGTCTGTCTGTCTGTCTGTCTGTCTGTCTGTCTGTCTGTCTGTCTGTCTGTCTGTCTGTCTGTCTGTCTGTCTGTCTGTCTGTCTGTCTGTCTGTCTGTCTGTCTGTCTGTCTGTCTGTCTGTCTGTCTGTCTGTCTGTCTGTCTGTCTGTCTGTCTGTCTGTCTGTCTGTCTGTCTGTCTGTCTGTCTGTCTGTCTGTCTGTCTGTCTGTCTGTCTGTCTGTCTGTCTGTCTGTCTGTCTGTCTGTCTGTCTGTCTGTCTGTCTGTCTGTCTGTCTGTCTGTCTGTCTGTCTGTCTGTCTGTCTGTCTGTCTGTCTGTCTGTCTGTCTGTCTGTCTGTCTGTCTGTCTGTCTGTCTGTCTGTCTGTCTGTCTGTCTGTCTGTCTGTCTGTCTGTCTGTCTGTCTGTCTGTCTGTCTGTCTGTCTGTCTGTCTGTCTGTCTGTCTGTCTGTCTGTCTGTCTGTCTGTCTGTCTGTCTGTCTGTCTGTCTGTCTGTCTGTCTGTCTGTCTGTCTGTCTGTCTGTCTGTCTGTCTGTCTGTCTGTCTGTCTGTCTGTCTGTCTGTCTGTCTGTCTGTCTGTCTGTCTGTCTGTCTGTCTGTCTGTCTGTCTGTCTGTCTGTCTGTCTGTCTGTCTGTCTGTCTGTCTGTCTGTCTGTCTGTCTGTCTGTCTGTCTGTCTGTCTGTCTGTCTGTCTGTCTGTCTGTCTGTCTGTCTGTCTGTCTGTCTGTCTGTCTGTCTGTCTGTCTGTCTGTCTGTCTGTCTGTCTGTCTGTCTGTCTGTCTGTCTGTCTGTCTGTCTGTCTGTCTGTCTGTCTGTCTGTCTGTCTGTCTGTCTGTCTGTCTGTCTGTCTGTCTGTCTGTCTGTCTGTCTGTCTGTCTGTCTGTCTGTCTGTCTGTCTGTCTGTCTGTCTGTCTGTCTGTCTGTCTGTCTGTCTGTCTGTCTGTCTGTCTGTCTGTCTGTCTGTCTGTCTGTCTGTCTGTCTGTCTGTCTGTCTGTCTGTCTGTCTGTCTGTCTGTCTGTCTGTCTGTCTGTCTGTCTGTCTGTCTGTCTGTCTGTCTGTCTGTCTGTCTGTCTGTCTGTCTGTCTGTCTGTCTGTCTGTCTGTCTGTCTGTCTGTCTGTCTGTCTGTCTGTCTGTCTGTCTGTCTGTCTGTCTGTCTGTCTGTCTGTCTGTCTGTCTGTCTGTCTGTCTGTCTGTCTGTCTGTCTGTCTGTCTGTCTGTCTGTCTGTCTGTCTGTCTGTCTGTCTGTCTGTCTGTCTGTCTGTCTGTCTGTCTGTCTGTCTGTCTGTCTGTCTGTCTGTCTGTCTGTCTGTCTGTCTGTCTGTCTGTCTGTCTGTCTGTCTGTCTGTCTGTCTGTCTGTCTGTCTGTCTGTCTGTCTGTCTGTCTGTCTGTCTGTCTGTCTGTCTGTCTGTCTGTCTGTCTGTCTGTCTGTCTGTCTGTCTGTCTGTCTGTCTGTCTGTCTGTCTGTCTGTCTGTCTGTCTGTCTGTCTGTCTGTCTGTCTGTCTGTCTGTCTGTCTGTCTGTCTGTCTGTCTGTCTGTCTGTCTGTCTGTCTGTCTGTCTGTCTGTCTGTCTGTCTGTCTGTCTGTCTGTCTGTCTGTCTGTCTGTCTGTCTGTCTGTCTGTCTGTCTGTCTGTCTGTCTGTCTGTCTGTCTGTCTGTCTGTCTGTCTGTCTGTCTGTCTGTCTGTCTGTCTGTCTGTCTGTCTGTCTGTCTGTCTGTCTGTCTGTCTGTCTGTCTGTCTGTCTGTCTGTCTGTCTGTCTGTCTGTCTGTCTGTCTGTCTGTCTGTCTGTCTGTCTGTCTGTCTGTCTGTCTGTCTGTCTGTCTGTCTGTCTGTCTGTCTGTCTGTCTGTCTGTCTGTCTGTCTGTCTGTCTGTCTGTCTGTCTGTCTGTCTGTCTGTCTGTCTGTCTGTCTGTCTGTCTGTCTGTCTGTCTGTCTGTCTGTCTGTCTGTCTGTCTGTCTGTCTGTCTGTCTGTCTGTCTGTCTGTCTGTCTGTCTGTCTGTCTGTCTGTCTGTCTGTCTGTCTGTCTGTCTGTCTGTCTGTCTGTCTGTCTGTCTGTCTGTCTGTCTGTCTGTCTGTCTGTCTGTCTGTCTGTCTGTCTGTCTGTCTGTCTGTCTGTCTGTCTGTCTGTCTGTCTGTCTGTCTGTCTGTCTGTCTGTCTGTCTGTCTGTCTGTCTGTCTGTCTGTCTGTCTGTCTGTCTGTCTGTCTGTCTGTCTGTCTGTCTGTCTGTCTGTCTGTCTGTCTGTCTGTCTGTCTGTCTGTCTGTCTGTCTGTCTGTCTGTCTGTCTGTCTGTCTGTCTGTCTGTCTGTCTGTCTGTCTGTCTGTCTGTCTGTCTGTCTGTCTGTCTGTCTGTCTGTCTGTCTGTCTGTCTGTCTGTCTGTCTGTCTGTCTGTCTGTCTGTCTGTCTGTCTGTCTGTCTGTCTGTCTGTCTGTCTGTCTGTCTGTCTGTCTGTCTGTCTGTCTGTCTGTCTGTCTGTCTGTCTGTCTGTCTGTCTGTCTGTCTGTCTGTCTGTCTGTCTGTCTGTCTGTCTGTCTGTCTGTCTGTCTGTCTGTCTGTCTGTCTGTCTGTCTGTCTGTCTGTCTGTCTGTCTGTCTGTCTGTCTGTCTGTCTGTCTGTCTGTCTGTCTGTCTGTCTGTCTGTCTGTCTGTCTGTCTGTCTGTCTGTCTGTCTGTCTGTCTGTCTGTCTGTCTGTCTGTCTGTCTGTCTGTCTGTCTGTCTGTCTGTCTGTCTGTCTGTCTGTCTGTCTGTCTGTCTGTCTGTCTGTCTGTCTGTCTGTCTGTCTGTCTGTCTGTCTGTCTGTCTGTCTGTCTGTCAAATTTTGACCACTGTACTGGACATGAATATGACAAGCGGAATATCTCATTGAGCAATATTTTTATCGCGCGAGCTTTGAAAAAAACTGCCTTCCGAGGTGTTTCGTCTCGCTACAATATGGGTCACTTCAAGAGTGGTGTAAAAAATATTGCAGAGTTTGCAGTTTTGCATCCTCTCTGATGTTGCTGCGTCCTTAGGTTATAGTAGGCAAGTAGACCATCACAAGACATTTAAAAAAAAAATAACAAAAGACCCAAATGCTGTCAAATTCAAGCACATACTTAGTTAAAATGTTTCTGATAGAGCAACTTTTACCCACTTTGTTAAATAAATTTCTTAAGTGTATCGAAGAACGTATTATCCCAGCTTAAGTTAGGGTCTGTTGAACAGATTTAGGTGACAATATATTTTCTTGCTTTCGTTACGTAAATCTTTGTAAATAAAATTTGGTCCATTATTTACTTTATTCGTAGTTATTTACTATAGCTCGCCTTAAGAGAACATTCAGTGATAAATCTTGCTCAATCATGGGTAGGTATACCTTTTAAGGTATATCAATTTCTATTTTATTAACAAAATATCACTCCACTGTGAGATACGAAATAAGAAAAGTCATTTTAGTGATATACATATTTGAAATAAATTTTCCAGTGTAGCATGTTTATAAATGATTTCTGTTTCAGAAATAGCTGGAAATAACATTTTACTAATTTGTTTCTTTTTTTGGAATTTAACATTTTTAATGTCATCAAAACCAGCCAGATACAAATAGTACAGCCAAAGAGATTTTATTATAAGTTTACACCATGTACTATTTGCGAGAAGAATTTTTCCCCGACCTAATATTTATTTAATTTATCCAATTCATTTTAATGATATTAATGATACTGGTATTTTTAAATAAATTGATTTTTATTCAATAGAAATTGATTTTAATATTATCTGAGCTCGCAAATTTATTTACTCAAATGAAATCTTTTGTTTCTCAAAAATAGGATAACAAGATGACTTTTTGAAACCGATTAAGTATATATTTTACTATTTACTTAATCACTTAGGATTAAGTATTGGATTTGTAAAATCTATTTATTTGGATAGGATTTTAAGTGTAACATTAAAACTAACCAAAAAAATAAAACTAAATAAATTGTTTATGCACCTTAGTTAAAACCAACTTTAAATTTTTTTTTTTCCACAATTAACCAGGAATCGAACATGTTACACATTAGTGTGAACACTCGATCAAAGGGCTTATCACACAAAAATGAAAGAAATCCTGCACGTGGTCAAGGAAAATAGAACAGTTTTAAATAAGTATTTAATTTATAATACACATCAATGGAACTGCTATCTATTAGCGAGTATACGCAAGTCATAGTCAAGTATTAATCACTTTTCTTCAAGAAGAAAACGGTCCGTTAATGACCGCCAACATTTCACTATTGTATATTCACTACATAAAATTGATTTAAGGCATCGATTAATTAATTTCCAAAAAAAAAAAACATAATATGGCAACGGCTTGTTAAATTTTAAGTACCTATCTATAAAGAACCATCTGTTTCTGAAAAAAGTATAGTTATTTAGTATTATTTAAGAACATTTTTTTTTTCAGAAATTAAATTTTGTTGTTTTTTTTTTAATATTGTTACGACTAACTATGGAACATTCTGGAGAAAACGTTCGCGCCGGCCGAAAGTCTAGAACGTCAAACCCTACCGATGGTACCCACGCCCCTTCCCGACTAGTGTCAAAGGAAATTGGTCCCTATGTTTACAAAATAGAGTTTACATTTCAACAGAAATAGCATTCCAGAATCTTCAATGGCTTGTTTACGATCTTGGGATCAAGGGAATCATTGACGACTTTCGGCAAGTTTGACGGTTTCCTCGGACAAGTTTGGTGATTTTGGCAGTCATTTTGGTTTGTGAAAATAAATCGTTCGTTTCGCCCTTACACGGCATTTTAACTCACCTCCGCTGTGAGTGAACTCGCCTTAAAATCAATATTTTAAGGCGAGTTTTCAAAATAGCGGATATAAAAAAAAATCATAAATTCTCCTGAAAACTACAAGCTTATTAAAACAAACGGAACAGGGAATTTCTAAACTTTAATAAAGTGAATCATTAAGCTTCTTTTTTTTAAATCCTTTAGAACCGAACAGACACCCGAACAGACAACCGAACAGATTTAAAATTGGATGATTATTCTTAAATATTGTGTACAATAATGAAAAAAGAAATAAAAGTAGCCGATTAAAACTTTAGTACAGAACTTAAATTAATTAATAACCTTAAAAAATAATATAGTTGTAGCAGAAATTTTTTATTACTGTTTCGAGAATGTTTTTAATGGGCAGTAACTTACAATTTTTTCAAAAAATCGCATATAAATGAAAGATGTTTCAATCAATCCTAATTGAAATCTGATTGAATCAACATTTCAATCAGACTTTAGCATAAATGTAATAAGTAGTACAAACTGCATACTAAGCAATACTTTTAGTGGGAAAACATCTGGAATAAAGGTTGAAACTTAATCAATATTCAAGTGTACACAGCCGCACGAGTGGTCCCTTAGCGTCACATGAAATATTTTAAGGACAGGGACATTTACCTAAAACATACAGTGACCGTAAGCGTCTTTCGAGTGCTCCCCGAGGACATGATCGTGACTGGGACAAAGAGCTCGAATCTGGAGCACAACAATTTTAAAGTTTCCAACAAATATCTTCTTTGAAAGCCTGAGACGGGAAAAATAGCCGAACGCCAGATTTATATTGAGAACAATGGTCGGTCTTAGCCCGAAGATTTATATGTTACCCCATTTGGCCGTAGACTCTTTTGGAAACATGATTCCTATATTTACTCGTAATATTTATTACCTGAATAGGTCTGCTTATTGTGTGGAATGGAACTAGACAGAGTACCTGTCTATGTAGTTTGAAACTATTTGAAATAACACAATAATATTATATTGCTATTATACGAGGGCTTATTAAATATAAATTATATGGATTTTTGAATTTGGTATTTAAATACTTCATGTAAGAGTGATTTTTTATTTATTGGTGTGTGTTTATAGTCATTAATATGACAATTTTTGACCATTTTATATATATATAATTTTTTTAGATTAATTTTAGATTAGCTATATCCTCACGACTGCGCTCGCACGTTTCCTGAGTATCGGAATCGAAAATGAACCCGACCCAATTAGAGACGGTAGTAATAATAATATTTGAGTTGTGAGCTGAGCTGAGAGCTGAGTTGTGCCCTGTTGGTGTTTGCTTATTATGTTTCTTTCTTTCTTTCTATTTTTGCAACGCAATTGCGCTGAGCGCAACTGAATGCGCATTTAGCCGCCAGTTTCTGTATGCTCCTTTTGGAGTAAACATTATGCAAAGAAGAGATAAAAATGCCCCATTTTCCTGTAATTTGGTGTAATAATCAAAGTAAAAATGTTGACTAAGCAAAATTCTGCTGTATCATATCACAAGTAAGTAATTAAATTCAATTTTTGGCTTTTAAATATGCTTTTTCAAGATTTTCTGGGAACACAAAAGCCGTGCGTGTACTGTTATTGAATAAACGGTAAAGCCCCCTGAAACTTTGGATTTGTATAGAAAGCGTTGACCATACCTTCTCTAAAAACTGGCAGGGCGGCGATTCTTTGCTCTGTGATTGTTCCGTAATCGAAATTATCTGAATTAAAATTATTCTGTAGTCATCCGGTCGTAATAGGCCGAGTTTAAAATGACGGAAAAATAACTTGCGTATCGCACTATCCTTGTTTAATTCACCTGTACAATGGTGTAACTATGATTGAGTTGCAAAACTTATACACATCTCCATAACTATAGTAGTGGCAGGGCACACAGCGTTTCGCAGTCATTTTGGGCAGCCCGTCTGGTGGCAGCAACCACCTTCATACAGAAAGCCACCGTGAAATAATAGCATGTGTGCTGTTGTGTTTCGATGAGTGAGTAAGGGAGCCAGAGCCCATTTCCCTAACCCTTCCCAATCCCATATCCTTATTCCTTCTGTAGACGGCCGCACACTTGCAGCACCTATGCCGTTGCTTGTGTTATAGGCGACGGTAGCCACCTACTATCAAGTGGATCGTCAGCCTGTCGACCAACCTTATCATAAAAATAATATTACCGTGAATATTACTATCAATTCCAAACGAATGCGGTTTGAAAAAGAAATTGAGGCATGGACTGGATAAATAGGTAGGCTCTTCGTATATAACTTTCTAATTTTTTATTTGTGTGCTTACAAACGCTTGGAAAATATTACATCAAACATGTGGTAGTATTTTACTACACAATTTCTTTTCCAAAACCTTATCCGAGAATAAAGCTTTATAAGATTTCTGTTCACTGAAACCATCTGATGTCGCCAGAGAATTTGTACGTGACACGATAATATGAGTTAGGTACTTTTTATTCATACTATAATGATATGAATTTCATGCCGACAAAACAAAATATTTTTAGAAGCAATATTTTTTCTACGTAATTCAATAAGTATTCAGATCTTTTACGCCGCCTTCTGAATTATAAGATACCAGTTGGTGCCCGAGACTTGGTCTGCGTTGAAAAAAAAATATAACACTATTGATGGCGCCATTTATTTTACTACTAGTGGCGATATCTACTGGATTTGGGTAGAACTGCTTGGTGATGCACCTGTGCACAATGCTCTAATTTGCAAACACTCGGGAAACTAAGTATAAAACCATAACGAATTATACCTACACCTATAGATTCCTCAGGAATCACTCTGTTGATAGGTGAAAACCGCATGAAAATACGTTCAGCAGTTTTTGAGATTATCGTTAACATGCATACAGACAGGCGCTGCGGAAGACATTTGTTTTATAATATATTAGCGGCCCGTCCCGGCTTCGAACGGGTGCTGGACATGTTTAAACATTTTTGAGTTTATTCGTGGAAAACGGTAATTTTGTGTGGAGGGAGGTAAAGGGCGAAGATAGGGGGAGAGTGAGTAGCCTATGTTACTCACTGATAATGTAGCTTACCATAGATGAAAGAAACCATTTGTATGGTTGAGGGGGGAGGGGCAGATGGGAAGAATGTGAGTAGCCTATGTTACTCGCTGTCGCTGATAATGTAGCTTTCTATAGGTGTTTTTTTTTAAATCTACATACATACAAATCTTTTCTCTTTATAATATACGTATTAGTACAGACATAGATAAAGATTTCGTGGTACATATTCAGAAATCAAAATAGCCTGGGGCCTTAGACAAAGTAGCATTCGCTCCGTAGCGATGCGATATCGAAGTTCGTTATCGTCTCAGAGACAAAGGAATCGACACTGTAACACGTAATAAACACGTGATACCTTGTCATGATTTCTTTGTCTCTGAGACGATAACGAACTTCGATATCGCATCGCTACGGAGCGAATGCTACTTTGTCTAAGGCCCCTGATAACTTTTAAGGGATTAGGGATAGCATTCTAGTAATTTACTGTAATCTTTTGGAGTACCTATTAAAAAGTCCTCGTTGAAGAGATTGAAACGATTTGGAATGTCATCAGTTGAAACAATGACACCACACTTCTCAAATCTCGCTATAACGCTACAACGATAACTCCTTCTTATCCCTTCAACACAGAAAGGGTTTCGGGCTTGTATTATTAGTTCTGAGTCACAGAATGTTTTGCTGGATTAATTTGATCTGTGCTTCTATCAATAACAATAATACCCAAAACCAATTTCGCGTCACAAAAATATAATAGCATTAATTTTGATGACAAAATTCGATAGCATTATTCATTTTGATGGAACGTCATCAATTATTGTTTTCATGTGAGTAACGGACAGGATAGGGGTGGAAAAAAAATTTATACATTTTTAATTTTGATTTGTTTTGAATTTTGACCTCTCGAATTTCACTAAGGTTTGTTGTTATTTCTCCGTGGTTTTGTTGCGGCACTCTATTATTACTGTTAAAGGGGGTCCCCAATTTCGTAAGAACACAATTAGATTTAGTAGTCCACTTGATTATACCGTCGCCTAATAAACCAACCCCATGCAGTATGTAAGTAGATTTTGATATGATAGACACCAGGGCGCGAATTAACAGAATTTAGATTTTTGGTTGTAACTTCAAAACTCTTAAATATTTTGATATGGTTTTCATGTTAAATTGATCTAAACTATTTAATATTTATATGAAATTGGCTTTAATTTGATAAAAAATTGGTAATTATTTTAAGAAAGTCCATTTTACCCAGAGTTCCTTTTATTAGCCATTGTTTACGTTATATTTACACAGTCTTGTTAAAATAATATGAAACAATTTATAAACAGTCTATACATAGCACACTTATAATAATCTACTCACTAACAAGTCTTATTAAAAAAAATACGTCTAAATATTCTTACGCACAAAAACATAGTCCTTCCGTCTCAGCGGAGCGATTGTGACTGATCATTCTGATCAATGATCAATGTGCATGACATGAGCCAAAAGTATTAAATATTAATTACTCGTAAACTAAAATGTCAAATGAAAAATTAATCCTCAAAGGCCTAGATAATCTGTGAAGTGAGATTACTGATATTTTTTTAGGTTTGTAATATGTGTCATTTTGAAAATAAAACAAAAAACGATAAAAATGAGAGGTAATTTGGTGATTTTTTTTCAATCGAGAAAATTTTATTGTATAAATATTTTCTTTCCACATTTCACTTTTATTTATGTGTTAATCTATATATAAATATTTTCTTATTTGGACTTTACAAGCTTAGATAAAATTCAATTCTAAGATTAGCTATTTCTCTTTATACGCGCTCTTAAACAACTGTTCCATTTTGTTTCTGTTACAATGTCTTAGCGATATAAATTAAAGTAATAAAACCCAAACAATACCTCTTTATAGAAGAACAAAAATCAACAAATCCTTAAATAATTTCTATTAAAAAACCATTTGTACTGTTGTATTAACTCTACAGTCTTAAGTGTCATATTTTAATGTGTTCTATAATCAGAGCAATGTAAGTGGCGTGTTATAAGCGTGTAGAAAGTAGCTTAACCGCGTTCAACCCCATACAAGTATTAAAAGTTCTTCATAAAACAGTTAAATAAAGCTTACTTTCATATAAAATCAACATCTTCACAATATGATCTACTAGGAACCATTTTTATATGAACACAACTTGAATTAATATATTAATACTTGCCCCGTATGTTTTGTTAATTTTAACCCCATGGACACCTTTTTATTATAAAAAATAATTACTAAAAATAGTTTTAAACATTAGTGTAAGTAAAGTTATGTACCATTATTAAGAATAAAACAAAAAATATTACGAAACAAAAAATATTACGACAAAATCAAATATAAAAAAATCGTAAAGTGAAAAAATTTCGTTACAATTATTGGCCAATTTATTATGCACATCATATAACTTACACCCACCGCGCAGTGAGAGGACTGAGGAACTGACGACTTTGACGAGTCTTTCTTAACCTGTACAGCATTGTGGTTATAGTAGGTACAGTCATTCTATGAATGCGTTTTTGACATTTCTTTATGTCCATTGCATAAAGGTCATTTCCGAATAAACGATACAGAAAATATATGGAATTGACACCTGTCAGAACAGCACTCTTATAATTAATGGCCGGAGTATAACATGTATAACTATGCTCCTTGCTACGAGTATATATAGTGTTCTGTGGTATCATGTCCTTATATAACTTTTGTACCTTGTTTATCACATTAAATTGTCATTTACTCAAGGAAAGAAAGATGTCACATGTCAGTGTCGACAGAATGACATGATGAATGGTCTACAAAGAATACTTTATTATACACTCACAAGGAGTTGGTTAGTCAATTGTGTTTCTTTTAAAATTGATAACTTATTTCCAGACTTAGATAGACCATTAGTATAATTTGAAAAACCTTGGAAAATTTAATTATATCTCTTCATATTGATGACAATCAAAGACGCTTCAAAATTCTTTGAACAAAAGTTTTGCCATTGTTCTTTCAGGAGTTGCTGGTGATGTGTTGTTTATGGTTTCTTAGAAATTCCCTTGTTAATACTTACAAAAGGGAGACAAAAACACATTAAGGCCAATGAGACAAAGTCGGTTCACGTTACTTTTACAACAAGATGTGAGACTTGTCCATCCGTAACATTAAATAATATACAATGTGAACACGTCAAGTAGCTTAGAATCTATTTGGACAGGCGTCTCACCTGGCAAAAACATATATTCTGTAAATGGAAACAGTTGGGAATAGAATTTCGCAAGTTTTATTGGATGCTGGGAAATAAATCACAAATGAGTCTTGACAATAAAGTACTTCTATATAAAGTAGTCATCAAGCCTATCTGGACTTATGGTATTCAGTTATGGAATAGTTGCATCCAGGAGTAGTTGCATACGCAGATGACAGTACGGTCATGGAGAGATATTTGTCCGGCGCGGGGGCCGGTCGCGATGAGATTCGTTCTGAGAGGGAGGCAATGGTTGAGCGAATTGACTCAACCTTAAATCTTGTGTCCCAATGGGGAGACAGGAATCTGGTTGATTTTAACGCCACCAAAACGCAGGCGTGTTTGTTCTCTGCAAAAAGGAGCCCTTTCGACTTGGCTCCAACTTTCCGAGGTGCATCCGTACCTGTGACCAATGATCTTGAGCTTCTTGGCATGAGGTTGTGTTCAAATCTCAACTTCGGTTCTTCTATCGAGTCCAAGGCCCAAACAGCGGCCAAAAAGTTGGGCATCCTAAATAGAGTGAAGCGATGCTTTACATCTGGACAGCTCCTCTCTTTATACAAGGCACAAGTCCGATCCTGCATGGAGTATTGCTGTCACCTTTGGGATGGCTCAGCAAAATACCAACTTGCTGCACTCGACTCGGTGGATCGCAGAGCTAGGAGGCTCATTGGCGATGATACACTAATAAGAACTAAGCTGCAGAGCCTGGCACATAGACGCAAAGTTGCCTGTCTCTGTGTATTCTATAAGATGTACTTCGGAGAGTGTGCTCGAGAGCTGCATGAGATCATACCGCCTTCCCCTTTCTTCTATCGGACATGCAGACGTACGGCTGGTTACCATCCTCACCTTGTCGATATCCCTCTAATTCGGACCAAGCGCTTTAAAACATCTTTTGTGATGCGCACTGCTAAGGATTGGAACTCCCTGCCGGCGTCTGTATTTCCGAGCTCATATAACCCAAATCTTTTCAAGGTTCGAGTGAACAGGCATCTTCTGGGTGAGCTCGCTCCATCTTCGGCCTCATCCTTCCTACATGGATAGATGCTGGTCAAGAGCAAACCCATCTATAATAAAAAAAAAAAAAAAAAAAAAAAACTGCGTCAAACTCAAACATTGAAATTCTGCAAAGATTTCAATCTAAAAGTCATAAAAGTCCTTGGTTTGTCATCAATGAGATCCTCCACAATGACTTGAATGTACTAACAGTCAAGAAACAAATATATTTTTGAGATGACCAAAAGATACGAGGATAGGATCCTTAACCATCCAAATAAGGAAGCTAAAAACCTTATCACGCAATCCTATTTGAACCGTAGACTAAAGAAAAGGATATTTTAAATATTAAATCATACTTACTTTTGTAATTTGGCTTAAATCGGGAAACATCGCTGGATGATCCTGACTCGTGTCACCCAAATCAGTACCGTCGCTGAATGTCTTATGACAGTTGCAGCTTTAAATGGTGTTATAAAAAAAAAAACACTATTATTATTATTTCACAGTCGCCTTCTGTAAGGCATTGCCTTATGATTATTGCCTCCAGATGGACCACGCAATGTGCCCTGCGGCTACATTTAAATGACGAAATCCGAACATACCTACTTACTTTTTGAATTTGTAAAAATACTTATAAGTTAATTTTTACAACGACAATATAGTTTTTTAATCGGCAGGTGAGGGGATAAAACCTTAAACTTGGTTTAACTTAGTAATTGAAGACTTGGAACAAGTTTGTTGTAGTAAGATCGGTAAATGTTACGTGAAACTGCATATTAATATGGTCGATAATAAGCACTGCTAGTTACCATCTAATCTTAGTTTGAAACAGCTGCAATAACCGAACAGAGAACATAAGCGCCGTAGTATAGAAACATTAACTACATGCATTGTGTGCAGTGTTTACTGGATATAACCGTACAGATGACGTTGGGATGATATTGTTCTTGGATTATTCAATAGATGGCGACAAATTAGGGTCAACGGGATAATATTTATTTGCAAATAATCCTAATCCTAATAATATTATAAATGCGAAGGTTTGTATGTTTGTATGCTTAGGTATATGTATATTTGTGTGTTTGGATAATAGGGGATCGGACAGTAGTCAGATTAAAATCTAAAATGTACTTAGAAAGAAAATATATATTTTTTTACGATTATTTGTGGAATAATAATTTAATAACAATTTAATATAATACAATATTTTAAATCTATACTGAAACACTAATCACAGTGCGTGACGTCATTTGTGGGCAATCATTGTCTTATGCCAATGCAGCTGTTTTGTTATGATATGACCACAAATGACGTTACGCGCTCTCAGATGAACTATCGTGGCGTTTTGGCGGCATTTTCAAAACAAACAATATTAAAACATGATTTTGAATACCTAAAAGGCTATAAATAAATAAAATAGTATTTTTATGGGAATAAATATCCATGAAAATTAATTTAAAACACTTGAAAATTAATCTGACTATTGTCAGATTAATTTTCCTATTGGGGATTGTTCCTCAATAAACAAAAACGGCTGAACGAATTTGGATGAAAGGAGATCAATCAATTTGTATGGAGATCGGGCCATCATCAGTAGGTAATCATTAGGTAAGAAGAAATTATAGATTATACTGGGAAAATATCATGTAATTTGGTAATGCAGTTTCATAGATATTTAAGTTGGAAACTATTTAAAAATCCAATTGTTATAAAAATAAAGTAATCAGTTTTTTATTTTTGAATGTTATCACCATTTACAAAATCCCATATATTTACAGGAAATTAGAAATTAAGAAAGACTTCTATTACCAAAATCTCGCAAAATGTACGTTAAAAAAATAGGCCTGGTTTTTCTTTTCTTTTGACACCAAAAAGATTAAATTTATAAAACATATAGAGAGGGCATTGGGATTTTTTTCCTACAAAAATATTGATCCTGATCGCCGTAATCAGGATGGTCATGGCATAGCTAAATAGCCTTGTAAAGTTAGCGATGGATTGAGCGACTTTGTACCACGTGGTTCTAAATGTCACATTATGGATTTCTTCCAGTTGAAAATTGTGTACTGTTTGGCACACAGATTAACATACCAAAAATTAAAATATTTGGTTTGTTATTCAATCGTGCAGAAATAGCTAAACGAATTTGAATGAAATTTGGCAAACAGATAGTTTATAAACTGGATTAAGTTGCGATTTAATCTGAAAAAAGCACGATTCCTTAAGGAACAGGGATAAACATATTCCACGCGGAAACATGAAAACATTTCAAACATCAATAATATTATGTGGGGCGAATGTAATGTGCAAAATTAAGACAAGGATATAAATTAATTTCATTTAACGAAAATATGCAGTTTCATACTAGTTAGATTGTAGTACGAGTTAGGCGTTTAACCTGACTTGAGAATTCCTTTCATCTATCTCCGTGTTTGCTAGACTTTAGCTCCGTAGACAGCAGATGTTTGCTGTGAAAGCACCTTGATTGTGTTAGTTTCTGGAGTATTCAACTAACCTGTAATGTTTCTAAACAATTCGTTAAGTGCATAATTAATTTGAGATAACAAGCTAGATCCCAATAATTGAATGGACAGGCATTCATTTATTTTAAAAAAATCCATAGATTTCTCCCAACAATTAGCAGTCTGTGTATGTAGAAACGTACAATATACACAGAGAGAGTATTAATTCAATACGTGAATGTCAAAAGAAGGATCTTATCAATAATACATATGGTATCATAACAGCTGATTAAAGACTGCAGCTGAAGAAACTGTAAAATTTTAAACACGAATATGAAAGAAAAAATACAGATAAAATCGAAAATATGTATATAAGTAATATATCTCGCCTTTTCACAAAGGCTCAACTCAACTCACGTTGTATTACATGTTGTATTATTATTTATGTAGTTGTGATTTCAGGGACTTGAATAAATATAGAACAACCTGTTTTGATATGTCGGTTTATCCAACAAGAAGTTTTGTTATGTTTGGCCAGCAAACATTCTAGATAATAACAACCAAAAAATAAACCATCCCTCGGTCGTTTTGACCGACCTGGAGATTCGGACCGACCCCGCACTCGGAAGGGCCCTGCCTCCTTACGGCCACGATTATTTCTACTTCGGCGGGCGCTTTTCGAATGGGCCGGCGGCGCCTTGTCTGCCCTCGCCATCGCCTTTGGCCTGCCGGGGACGGGTTGGGGTGGTGCGGTGGGTGCGCGGTGGAGCCATCCTGGGCGCCGGTTTCGGAGGAGGTCCCTTTCGGGACGCTAGAGGAGGGCAAGGCTGCGGCTCCTTACTCATCAACTCTTCCATCCTCACGTTTACCCTCTCACTCAGGCATCTCAAGATGCTTATCAAGATCTCAAGACGCGTCTCGTGCTCCTCGAGCATCGCCGGAGTGACGGTGCGAGGAGTTTCCGACGTCGTTTGGGGCTGCTGCTGCTGCAGACTAGCCTCGAAGTCGGCGTAATGTAATAAGGTAATCAAAACTGGATTTTGAATAGGAATTATGTAATATCATACGGCGAATGAGAGGAAAAAAATCTCATTTTAATAACAAAACACCAGAACTAGACATTTAAAACAATACTTGAAAATTTTAATAATTTGTGGGATTTTACAATGAACAAAGAACGAAATGACAAACGAATGTAATAAAAATGACAAGAAATTAAAATTATGAAAGAACAGCAACGAGGCTATGTACCATATCGGTACATTAGCCATCAAATGCATACACGTGCGACCGCCAGGCCGGTAGGCGTTTCCGCGCGAACTGGTAACCACTTGAGAATCCATCGTAGGTCAGGATCCTACCAAATAATGCCAACTTGACACTACTTACACGTTCCCTTGGTTCTGGTCACTCGTTGAGCTTCCCGCTTACCGGTCGCTGACCGCAAATTGCTGAGGAGAGTAGTCAGCCCGTAGAACGGGTCGCTTGGGGTCGCTAGTAAATTTCTAGTCTTCGATTGCACTTCTAATCTGCCATAAAACGAATCTGTCAAAAGTAATTAGAAAATATGTTCGTAAATTTAGATAATGTTTGTTTAATAATAAAACTACTCTACTTTCAAAGGTGTTCTATAATCTCATAGAGTGCGATGAAAATATTCCCACTAACAAAAATAACTTATCTAAAACATATCACCTGAGTCAGATGCAGATATTCAAATTCAGAATGCTGAAGCCATTTAAATACGTATAGCAGTTTCATCGGTTCTGAAATTCAGATCACCTTGCATTCTATGCAATAGTTCAAGTACCGTAAACCCCACACTTTCCTTAGTGAATAATTCAGTGGGTATTTAATGTTAAATTATGTTAAAAGGTTTGTAGGATTTAAAAGCTCACTGTTTACTAAACGGTGGCCTGGCTATAATTCATACCAGTATGTTTTGCAGTGGTCGGGCTCCATTGTTTATTTACATTTTAGGGATTCCTTTAAACATGTTTGCTACAGATAAACAAATTTCAATTCAATTCGAAAAGCCTTTATTTCTGACATAACAATACAAATTATCTACATAGTATATAATATTATTGCATTCATTTAGATTACATATAACATTGTTATTATTAATATATATTTACTCAATCATTATTTTTATACATTTTTTCTGTAATTGTGGTTGTTTCTCCTATTTAATTCGTCATGTGACATCGGTAACGTTTGTATCAGATTGCCATTTGGCAAAGGCCTCCCCTAGAGCTTGCCATTCATTCTTGTTTGTGGCTTTTCTTCTCCATAGTGGTCCAGCTGTTTTCAGCTGGACCACTATGGAGTAAAAACTTTTTTCAAATGTTTATTAAATGACATAATTTTATTATTTATATATGATATATAGATATACCTACACCGCCACATATAGGTAACTTATCTTGGCAGGCATTGGAGTAATTTCTTATACCTATATAACGAAAGTTCATAGAACAATTTGGATTTAGTCAAATTGATACAGAAGACCACCATGAAACGACAGAATACGTGCTGTTGTGCTTTGGTGAGTAAGGAAAGGATCCCAAAGCCAATTTTCTTATCCCCTCCTAATGCAGGTACACCTTAACCGCACTGCGTCCGCGCCGTGCGACAGGTATGAACGGTGTCGTTGAGGCGCAATCACACTTGCCCGCAGCGTGACTGTTTTTTGACCGTGGAATTTACGTGGAGCTTACTACCCACGATGGTTGCAATTTTCATTTCACACCTTATCTTTGTAGTCTATAGTCTATAGTCTATGTTCCTATATTTCTCATTTGCCTGATGATAAAAGATAGGAAAGCTTCTAATTTCTTCAATTAACTTTTCTGTATTCATTTGAAATGCCTATATCTAGGTTTATAAATAAAAAGATGAATTAAGTAAATGAAGTAATAAAATGAAAGAACTAATAAAACAAACAAAATAAACAGAAAGTGAATTAACACAAACCGAAACTGATAATTGAATATTTTAATTACCAAAGTTTTATTTAATTAAAAACTAAGAGAACGTAAAAACGAATAAACGCTTAAAATAATCTTGAAAATTTTATGTTTACACTAGCTGAACTCGGCCACGCTTCGCTGCGGCCCATATGGCGGCGGCGCGGCGTGCGCATGGAGCGCGCGGTACTGGACACTGCTTATATATAATACTTTTATCGTAGGGTGATGTTATATAGCCTATAGCCTTCCTCGATAAATGGACTATTCAAAACAAAAATAATTTTTCAATTCGAACCAGTAGTTCTCTTCAGCTTTATAATATTAGTATAGTTTATAATGTAAGTAATATGGTTAATGTAAAACATGTGTTAAATAAAGAAATATATAATTGTTAAAAAATTTTTTCGAAAAGGTTTATTTTTTATTTGATTCAAAGTTTTTTTTTTGTAAATTGCCATCAACCGCTTGTTAACAATGAAGACGCTTTTAAAACAGATAGAAACTGACTTGCTCCATAAAACATCTATAATATGCTGTCATAAACAAGAGAAAGATAAATATTCAAAGTTGATACCGCTTACATCTCCAGGGTTATATGAAATGGATTTCTGTTAGCTGTTGAAGATGGTAGTCTTTTGGGGATATAATGCACTCGAAGTTACTAAATGAAGAGCAATTGGGCTTATTTATTTTGCACAATGCAGCTATGTTATATTAGGTTAAATAATGCATACTATTTTCCTGGCTAGAATAACAGCTACATAATAATTATTTTTAAATTAATATCTACAAGTGACCCACCCTCAGCTTTTCTCGTTTATCCCTCTTTCCATTAGTTAAAACCGTATCAATTTTTTTTCAGATGTGCTTAATCGAGGTAGGCAATGTCGTGGCAAATGTGCAAAAATAATCCAATAATATTAAAATCGAAAGTGGGGTAAAGCTAGGACGCTAAGGGAATCTTTAAATAAAATATAAGATATTGAAAAAACATGTTTTTCCGGTTTTACCCCTACCCTTGTCCAAAACCTGGTATACTAACCCAATTTTGTCCCTTAGCTACGGAAGCAATTGTGATTATTAAGTTCTTCTACCCAACCTGTGCAGCCTTCATGAAACCATTTCTTACACTTTAGACATTGCATCCAAGCAACGCCGCTTCGTGTATTTCCATAAATTTTCGAACAAGTACTGTTGTGATGTTTACTGAATCAAACGTAAATTTGATTGTTGCACTAGTATTTTATTAATTATATTTTAATTTTTAATTTTCTAACAATGCAAACATACGAGTGTTTTCATGTTTTTTTAGCATTTATTACCTTGTTAAATAAATTATTATCATTTATGGTATTGGAATATGTAAGAATAGCTTACTTGACTAATTATCTAATAATTATATTTATAATCTGCGATGCGTTAAAGCTCTGTCGAGCTTATGAGCTAATCGAGAAAGTCGTATTATGTGTGTTTTTTTTTTCAATCTTTCCATTGGGCTTTTTAAAAGCGACTGTATGGCCTATTACTGATTTAAAAAAAAACACGTATTCTTTAGCTCTGTAGCTCGACTGGGTTGTTTTTGTTGAAGTATTAATAAAATTAGATTTATTTCCGAAATACTCTAAACAAAATACGAGTAGCAGTAAAGAAATTTTCCGCTCTGTAAAGAACGGAATCTCATTTGCAAGCGCCAGCAGATTTGTTCGTTCCTTTTTCCTTTAAATTTATTTTCCTTTTTGGCTTAAGAACTTTGCGTACTCTATCTACATGGAAGGCATAAAGTTAATATTATGCAATCATGCTTTGATGTAACTATTAAACAGATGCTACGTAATTTTTAGACTTTTTGATTAAGGCTGACGTAATCGGAACTTTTCTTCTTTATGTTTTAAACAGAATGTTATAATATTATATTTCGATGCCATGTAAGGGCAAAACGAACGATTTATTTTCACAAACCAAGATGACATCCAAAATCACAAAACTTGTCCGATGAAACCGTTAAACCTGCCAAAAGTCGTCAATGATTCCATCAATGTGTCGTCGGTTCACTGTCGCAGATAACTTCGCAAAAGCTCCGAAGAGTTGCTTTCGTATCGCTGGTCGCACCACTCATTCATCTCGCCCGCCTGCTCTCTTATTTATCTACGTTTGGCGCATCGCTGTATTTTGTATTTTCCAGAAAATATAATAAATATCTTAAACAAGCATTGAAAGTTCGAGAATGCTCTATGTTGTAAACATAAGGACCAATTTCCTTTGACACTAGTCTGGAAAGGGCGTGGCTACCATCGATAGGGTGGGACGTTCGAGAGTTTCGGCCGGCGGATGCGAACGCTTTTTCCAGAACGTTCCATAGTTAGTTCCACGCTTTTTCCGTAACAATATGAACATTTTTTAGGTTTTAAGTGTATGTACAAGCTCAACTGAGAGCACGCTCAATTGAGGGAACCCTCAGCTTTTTGACTCTATAAATAATATTTAAAAAAAAAACAGCTCCTACAAAAAGAAATATAAAATATTATTCATAGTACGATAGGTTGCCTTTTATTTTTTTTACAATCGAACAATAGGTGGCGTTAATGAGTTGTGGCACCACTGTATTTGTGAACATTGACGTTTGTTATTGCGAAGCCAGTGGCAATTTAGAAATTGACCGAGTAAGTTGTTAATAGTGAACGTTTAAAACAAGCAAGTTTGTGCAAAAATGGAAATCACCTGTGAAGGCTTACGTTGGATGATTTTTTATGATTTTAAAAAAAGCCTTACTCAACAACAATGCATAGTATCGCTTCGTGCAACTTTTGGTAATGGAGCACCATCAGAGAAGACTGTTTACAATTGGTTTGCAGAATTTCGTCATGGTCGTTCGTCCGTCAGTGATGAATGTCGAGAAGGTCGGCCAAAATCGGTAATCATTCCGAGAAACATCGATGCTGTGCACAACATGATTAAAGAAGATCGGCATGTGACTTACAGACAGACAGAGGCGTCTCTTAGGATATCGCAGACTGCAATACAATCGATTTTGCATGAACATTTAGGTGAGAGAAAGATATGTTCCAGATGGATTCCGCATAAGCGCAAAAAAGGGTCGTGTGGATTAGTGTCAGGATATGTTGAAAAAATTCGACCGAGGACGTTCAAAATCCAGGAGATCCAGGAGTATACAACATTTTTACAGGAGACGAAACTTGGATATATTCGTATGATCCTGAAAGCAAACAACAGTCTACTGTTTGGGTGTTTAACGATGAACCCAATCCCACTAAAGTTGTTCGTTCACGGAGCACTTCCAAGAAAATGATCGCTTGTTTCTTCGGCTATACTGGACACGTCGCAACCATTTCGTTAGATTATCGAAGAACTGTTAATGCCGAATGGCATACAACAATTTGTATGCCAACGGTCTTCGATGAAATAAGGAAAAAGAACAAAAAACGTCGCATCATTCTTCATCACGACAATGCCACCTCGTACTTGAAATGAAATTTAAAACCACCTAATCCTCTTCACACACAGTGAAATTTCTTATCACTTTTAGCCAGCAATAACTCCTTAAATAATCTTTTAATATTATTCCCGAGTATAATTTTCTAAAACTTCTATAATCATGCCGAATTTTAGGACGTGGAAGTTATATAAGATACATAAACTTAAGTTATGTACTTAAAACTTTTATGAGATGATCTCCGTAAAATGTTAATCTAACCTTCTTCTCAAATATATATTTTGCATTGATTTTATAATTTTTTTCCGCATTCAGAATATAATTTTCAACGGAGAATTTAATTTCGGAATATGAGGGCTCCTTATCGATATTGAATGGGTAATGTAACAATAACCATACACTAACGTATAGCTAAAGGGTTCTCCAACATATGAAACGACGAGATTTTTGGTCTATATTTACATAAAAGAAACCCTTTTATAAGTTGCTAGTTGGGTCGTTTTCTTAACAAATGTTTAGGTAAATGTTCCACGCGTTTTAGTGTTAAAATATCTAAATCTTTCCTGTAGGTATAATAACAATACAGTAAATAACTTCTTCCATAATTTTAAGCATAATTCATGAGATATCAACACTGATGGAGAGTTGTGTGCCACTATTTAAAAAGTTACATATACTTCCCTTACCTTGCTTGTATATAAAGACGTTGTGTATATTTGTTAGAAAATATCCGAACTGTTTTGTCGAAAATAACGAAATAGGAACCAAAATAACTAGACAAGGTAATTTATTGCAAAGACCAAAATGTAGATTAGAACTATTTAATAGAAATGTTTATGTTATGGCAATTAAAACATACAATAAACTACCTAATAATATAAAAGAATTGCCGGATTATAAATTTACAAGAACATTAACAAAATGGTTATTAGATTGTTGTTATTATGATGTCAAAGAATTTTATAATAAGAAACATTAATTCCTTTATTAATATATTAGTTTACAAACAATTAAACACAAATATTTGCATGCCCTTGGCGGGTAGAACATACTTTGTACTGTAACTGCTGTATACAAATTAAAATCCTGTAAACATGTGTTCGCGCAAATAAACATTTATTTTATTTATTTTTATTTATTTTGCGTTTTTGTGTTTGGTAAGTAAGGAGAGTAAAAAATTTTTCTGTCATTACCCTTTATCTTTGGAAAAGCTTCCATACAACTAGTGTTGTTTATTTATATATCGGAGATTTCTGAGGTGGCACCACGAGCAGCACACAACGCCAACACAACAAAATTAAAAATTGGTAAAAAAGCATACAACGCTATCTAAGAAATTTCCTTGGAAACGTCAAGCAATAAGCTTGAGGTTGCGACGCGGAACTAGCAGCCGTTATGTGTTTGAGGCTTGCGAATGAAAGAGAGTGCCTTTCCATCGCAGTAGCAACTTGTCATAGTTGCCTCTAGTATGCGAGTGGCTTATTCCCCTCCGCTCCAAATCTATTGTTCTTTAAAACTAATTTTTCCATACATTTATTCCCAGCCGCTCCATGAAAAATAATAAATAAATACATAGTTAATGTTTTCGTTCCCAAGCGCTCCAAAATTTGTTTCCCACCCGCTCCAAAGGAATTGAATTGACAATTATTTAAAATTATTTTTAATATAATAACGATATACAAAATCGTTCCAAATATTTTGAAGTAACGTTAACAAAACCAATGCAGATTTCAAACATAATCAAGGAATTATGCACGCGTTGTCGATATATAGAGTTTTTTTTGGCACAAAAAGTTAAATAGAGGGCTAGTAGTGTCTTTTATCACGTTGTTTTTACTAATTTTTATGTTTGCTTCCTTTTATTTTACCTTTTTTATTATTTCTTTTTATGTTATTTTGATTCCTTGAACTACTTAGTTTTTGTGCTTCATACAAAAGGGATGCGTATTGCATCGGAGGGTCGAAGTTGGAATGAAAACCTTAATTATAGTTAAATATTATGAAATATGTATAAAATATACGAAATCACCACTGACATTATAAAAGTTCTAATAGAAGTCGGTGATCTGAAAAGGGGTAAATTCCAGAATATTTTATCAGAGATGGACGCGAACGTGCTTCACAGACAACCGTGTTGAATACAAATGTTGATACAATTTCATTTCCGTGTTGATTTCTTCAAATAAACACAGCGAAACTAAAAAGGAACAAATTCTACAACTCCCAAAGGGACGGATTCGAAACTGTTACCAAAGAACAATATCAACAAACTAAGGTACACCAAGGCGTAAAATCTTTTGTGTTTGAGTACCGCCGTCACCGCCGTGAATCTCGTGTGCACAAATCGATGTCCCTTAAGAAAACATTGCACTTCCTTTTACTTGGTATCTTTATCTTTATCTTGTCTTAGTGGCTATTTCTGTCTGCTAGAGTACCAGTATCACGTCGTCCATTGCTGAAATATTGTGATCGCCACGTGAACTAAAGCTCTCTACCTATACCTACCACGTTAAGGAACTGTAGTACTTTTTTGATAGAGGCTTTTACTTGGTAACTTTTTTGATAGTGGGTTACAATTTATTTTTGCTTTAAAATAATAATTTTAAATCAATAACTCCTTAGGGCTTCACTTGGGCAAATGACATTTACATTAGAACTCGCTGGCGGCGGAGACAATTCAACAAGCCTAGAAATTGTATTTTTTTGTTTTTACCATTACAACAATACACAAAAAAAATATATTTATATAATTTTTTAAACTGACATTAATTTAGTAAGGTACATATGCGCGCAATAAGCTGTTTTCGAGAGATTTTTCAATAAAAGTCAAATTCTTCTTGTTTTCTTTTTTGTGGAGTTTCTGTTACTTTAACGAAAATTCTAATTAATACAATTGGTTCTTCACATGTTTAAGTATAATATATATTTTTTTCAAAGCAATTGTCTTGTCTATTTCTTGTAACATCTTCATTAAACAATGGATATTTTTAGTATTTAGCGTTTGTCTCCACCTTAAGGGGGACCTTAAAAACAGACAGACTTATCTCGATTATCACCTGGATAAAGTATACTTTTTATCCTGGAAAAATGTTAGGTTCTAGAGGGATCGTCACTGTTGACACAGTGGTGGCGCCACCGTCGTCACAGGAGTTATTATTCAACATAGACGTATTGGTACAGTATAATATAAAGAACTCATGGTTTTAAGTCGTAATACAGGTAAAATAGCATGATTAGATTGCTCGTACTGAATTAGGTTTGCGGATCACGACTAGATGTCTTGTCGCATTTGGGAAAAGAGTTACGCCTAGCTTAGTCATTATGTACGGATGTATATTTTTCCATATTTTTTCTCCTGGTTTTTAAGTAAATTAATACACGAAGTACAAAAGCTGGCGTCGAATTGGATTGGTTTAAGTAGAACTTGTGAAAATATTGATGGCAGTGAAAAATAGCTATGTTTCAAACTTATCAATGAAAAGCATTTGTCATAATATATTTCCATCAAATCAATAATGTTACAATGTTTAGCATATATGTACTTTGTAGTTGGACCATTTGCTTTGTATGGACCTACGCCAAGTTAAAATTGTTAAAAGTAAACAGTTAGTAAAGTAAGAGTTTGCCTGATACTCTGGGTTTGTTCGTTAAAATGTAACGAAATTCATTTTCATTACAATGAAATTACAATTTTCATAACATTTTGACGAGCCCGTAGGATGAGTGGTTAGGGTGCTTGCCTTAAAGCTCTGTTCTAGGGTTCCAGGGTTCGATTCCCGGCGGGGTCAACTATTAAATTTTCAAGTTTGGTTCTGGTCTGGATCTGGAAAGTAGTGGCAGGGCACACTGCGTTTCGCAGTCATTTGGGCAGCCCGTCTGGCGGCAGTAACCACCCCCTTACAGAAGATCACCGTGAAATAACAGCACGTGTGCTGTTGTGTTTCGGTGAGTGAGTAAAGGATGCCAGGGCCCATTTCCCTATCCCCCCTCCTAATTCCTTATCCTTAATCCTACTGTAGTCGGCAGCGCACTTGCACTATATGAATTTTATTAAATGTAAAATAGATTTTTTAGTCACTGTGAAATTGGATATTGACTATCCAATACCATGGTTTTCTTCATATTACAAAATTTCGTTTATTACTTTTAAACATTTGCAATAATCAAGTTGCTTTATTTACTTGTCCATCGAAATACAGCAATAACAGTTTCCCTAAGTACGAAGCCAATAACTAAATCGTATACCCGAAAAATAATAAACTATCACCCACCACAAAAAATATATCTGACGAGATTCGATCTGATTGAGAGATAACATAGGATTCATTTTCAATTATTTGACGTAGCCTAAACCTTTCGAACATATTGTTGGGATATTCGGGAGGTCCTTTCCCTGGAAAATGGCTGCATATTCCCAGTCCCTTCATACCCTTGTTATTATATCAATATTCTGGGTCGACGTTATTTCTTTTTAAAATAAAATAATGCTCATACCCAAATGCCAGCGGATACCATTACATTCTTAATAGCTTGCATTGACCGTCCTTCTTCTTTTAAGTGATGCTAAACGACGGTTACCACCTACCATTATCATCAGGCAATTAATCTTACTGCTAAATAACCACGACATGCTTTATTTAATGGATATTTAATTTATATGCTGGCAACATTGGCACGTTCTGGCTGGCAACATTGGCAACACAGGGTTCGTGCCTGTGCTCCACACAGGTGCGCCTGCGGCAGCGAGGTTGACGAGTTGGGTCACCACGGGCTTTCCAGACACGCCAGCCGCTTTTCCAGACACGCCGCACTCAATGATATTATCCGCCGATCTCTTGCCACCGTCAACGTGCCTACCTTAATAGAACCAACTGGAATAGCCAGGGATTATGGCAAGAGACCGGACGGCATGTCCCTGATTCCCTAGAGTGTGGGAAGGGTTCTAGTGTGGGATGCTACTTGCGTGGACACACTGGCTCCTTCTCACATCCATGGAACGAGTCAGCAAGCGGGTGCGGCTGCTAAAGCGGCCGAAAAATTAAAGCCGGCTAAATACCGGGGTCTCGGTTCCGGATACACTTCTATGCCGTTCGGAGTCGAGACCGTGGGGTCCCAGCGCTCGCCAACTTTTAAAAGATATTTCTAAAAGGCTCACCGACACCACAGGTGACCGACGAGCTGGTAGCTTCCTCGCGCAACGCATTAGCATTGCAATACAGCGAGGAAATGCTGCCAGCATCCTCGGCACCATGCCGCGGGTGCCCAATTTTTTACATATTTTTTAGGTTTTATTTAGTTTTAGGTTTATTTAGTTTTAGATGTAAATTATTTATATTTTTATAATCATAATAATTGTAAACAATAAATATTTATTTTGGTAGTCATTTATATGCTTGAAGATTGGTTATTATTATCTTTGGAGTTTACCTCCTTAAGAATTAATTTTCATATAAAAAGCTTTACGTTACCTGTCACTTTTACATTCGTGCGATAGCTGACGCATGTGTATTTATGTTCCCTAATTCCATTTTATGTTCTTTGGGTTTATAAAAGCAAACGTCGAAATCTTGTATGAAAAGTGAGTAACGAAACGATTGCGCGTTATAACCTGCCGGCGCAGTGTCATCTTTTATCGCAAAATGAACTATTTGAACTGGTAAAATTAAATATACACATACTTATATATGTGTAGTAAACAGTCATACAAATGAATGCACTAGTGTTTTTTTTCATGTTAAGGTCGGCAGACAGGCTGACGGTCCACTTGATGGTAGGTGGCTACCGTCACCTATAACACAAGCAACGCCTAAGCTGCTGCAAGTGCGCTGCCGACTGCAGTAGGATTAAGGATAAGGGATTAGGAGAGGATAGGGAAATGGGCTTATTTATTATAACAATTGTGTTGACACCAGGAAAATTTTATATATTTTAATTAGTTTATATTCAATGATTAACTTACATATAATTAAATATTAAATATTCTATTATAGTATTATAGATGGCGCGTTTATTTACCCTCTTTTCCTATTGCATAGTCAAAGACAACCGTACTTAAGGATGAAATTCCAGTCGTGCGTCGGATCTGACCACACTTTTTTTTATAATACGAAGGTTATTTCAACGTGTTTCAATTACAAAATTTTTAATAAAAAAAAAAAAATAAAAAAAAAAAAAAACCAAGTGAAGTACTCCTTGAGGATGTACATTTTCTATTTTCCAAACTAAGCGGTTTTCGATTTAAGTGTTAAATTAATATTTAATTAATTTGAATACAAATATATAATTTTAATAATTAATATAATTATATAAACTTGAAATTTCAAGGCAACAAAATATATCTTATAGATACCTACCAGACAGGTCAATTTGTAACTGTCTCGAAACGTATGCGAACAGCAAACTGCGGTTAGCATAACATACGTCTCGTTTAATGTCATCACGTATATCTTGAAGGCTGAAATTTTCAGGGTTGCAATAAAATTTCTTGTGTTTATATGGCTTTGAAAATAAACATGAAAAATTCTTGTTAAAGGATTTTTTTCATGATATCATAATAAGCATAAAGTTTATTATGCTTATTAAAACCGTATTCAAATCGGTTAAGCCGTTTCTAATAATTACTTTTTTGACCTCGGTAACATACGTATAAATACAACGTGTACAAATTGTTTCTTTTGAAAAAATATCCTTTCAGATATTTTTTCTACTTAAGGACGTATTCACAAATATCAATGGTTTTTCGGTACCATTTATATATCCAGGAAGCACAACTGTAGAGATACCATGGTATAAAATAAAAGGTAATGTATTCATCTCTAAAGATAGCTAATAAAAACTGGGCAGCCCAATACAAAATTTTCACATAAATACATTTTTACCATCGCAAGAATCGCCAAAAATATCGAAAAATGGTGTCTGGATAGGTACATAAATAGCTAAATCCGCTGCATATTTTAACATGAAAATAATAAGAAATTGTAGCTCATACAGTCTTCTATACGTCTAGCTTATTATTTTGTACTCAAATAAATTACTTTTTCATTTCTGAGAAAGAATAGACACTAAAAAACGCACTATATTTCTCCATACATTTTTCTAAGGGATCGCACTGCGACCTCTTTCGCCGTAGGTTTCGTTCGCCATTCCCCGCTCAGAGGCGGTCATGAAAGCACGGGTGTATCGCCTTTTTTTCCAAATAATTAGAACGACAAAGTTCCAAAGTACACCGTTCGGCTTCAATGTGTGTGTGGGCACTTGCTGTAGTGTGCTGGCGCAGTTAGCTGAATTCGAGCGCGTCAAAAATGTAATTGCGTCCTTAAAACAGAGTAGAAAAAATATCTACTCTGTTTTAAATCTAGTTCTACTTAAAGGGAATTTGTGCATATGAAATATCTTCGTTTGCACTGTGCGTGTGAACAACAGCCTATCGTGATATAATTATATGATTAACACTTATGTCTCTTATAATTTTATAATAACTACCAAATTAATAATTTTATTTAATTTTATATATTTTTAATACTAAACTTGTATTAAAAGGTGCGAGGAGCTCGAGTAACGTTGGTATATTATCTAAAGCGTGTAATCGCCATTACTTAAACATGTGAGATGTTTGGATAGTACATATGCCCGTTAGCTAACGAAGATGCTGCGTAAATCTGCAGCAACATTAATCTTAATTGAGCTCCCTGAGCTAACATTAATCTTATTTATACTTATAAAATCGCTTGTCCTGGCTGACTATCAATGCACAGGCAAAACTACTAAATCTAGAGAGCTGAAATTTGAAACGTAGGTTTAGTTTATAATGCAGCATCCGCTAAGATAGGATTTTTAAAATTTCAACTCCATGCGAAGCTGAGGACTGGTTGTTAGTACCTAAAATGTATTTAAATAAATATATCAATCCTGACGCATTGATTCAATATTCCTTACATCAATTTACTGTATCCGAATGTTGTATCGTTAAATTAATCTACAGAGTATTAATAATTCATCGAACTAATCTATAAATAGACACTACTGTTGTATAATAAACATTTAATTTGCAATAATAAATATTGATGTCAATAATTAAAATAAAAACTATCCTATCTTTTAAGTTGGACCAAATAACAGATACCTACGAAGTTTGATCAAAGTCGGTTCAGTAGTTTCAAAGTTTATCGCGAACATACACCCTGACACGAGATTTTTATAGATATATAAGATTTAGTGAGATTAAATATGGTAGTAATACACCGATTTCATGTGCCTTGCGATTTTATAATTAAATATTTCACAAGTGTGACATACACATTTTTTCTTATAAAATTGGACCCTTTTAATTGATCCAATTATCATAACTTTTTTTTAGTCTGCGTGCTGTGTTTCCTATAATTTTCCTATAATAATGCTGTTCTTTATTGTAATTTAAATTCATACTTGTAACGTTTCTTTCTGTGTTTTATATTATGTCTAAGTATGTATTTAGTTGGTAAGCTTTGTCAAATAAATAAATAAATAGATAGATAGATAGATAGATAGATACATTAATTAATAAATAAACAAATAAATAAATTATTCATAGTTAAAAAGTCCAAAGTGTCTAAAGTTTGATTGCTGGCATCAAATTTTAAAACAAAATTTTCAATCTTAGACATTCTTTGAGCGTGATGCGACAATCGCAAAATGTAACAGTCCGCTGTCAACTAAGTAACAGAGTATCGTGAAATTAGACCTTCTGCGTGTTGCGCCCGTTATGTTAGCGCCACTAGAAATTTGATCTGCGTTAGTAAGGTTAATAATTCCATACCTGGATTATTACTTATATTTTTTATATAATGACGTTGTGAACTCATGGAACTATTTCAGCTAACTTGATTTTCGAGTAATGTATAAGTTTTTTTTATTTTTTAAGTTAAGGTCGGCAGACAGGCTGACGGTCCACTTGATGGTAGGTGGCTACAGTCGCCTATAACACAAGCAACGCCACAGGTACTGCAAGTGCGCTGCCGACTACATCAGTAGGATTAAGGATGAGGGATTGCGTAGGGTTAGGGAAATGATCTGCCATCCCTTACTCACTCACTGTAACACAACAGCACATGTGCTGTTATTTCACGGTGGTCTTCTGCCGCCAGAAGGGCTTTCCAATGACTGCGAAACACGTGTGCCCTGGCACTACGTTCCAGACCCAGACCAGTGCTAAAAAGTTAATTCCCAAAGTTAACCCTGCCGGGAATCGAACACACTTTAAGGCAAGCACCCAAACAATTTATCCAAAAAAAAAGTGGAATTTTGATCGAAGACAAATGATCTCATTTCTCATAACAAGAAATTTCTCTATAAATTACGGTGTTGTAATCGTACTTCTAATTCCAGACTTATCTTAATGAAAAAAAGTAGGAAAGGTTGTCTGTATTACAACTATAACATTCAATTATCTTATTTTCGTTTGGGCGTTGTATGTACACACAAATGCGTTGGACTGCACTGATATATAACCGCAAACGTATCTCAACCCTTAATTCGATTTTTTTTATTTTTATTCTGATAGGTGAATTTCACAGTGACAGATTCCAATTACACCATGTTGTGGCTGGCACAATGCCGGTCTTTCTATTGTCGGAGAGCGTGGCATAGACCGGTTCACTTGCGGATGTACCAATAATTTATGTTCGACCCACACAAAGAATCCAATTACGCTGTATTTTCACTGGATATTCGGTTCGGATTAAATGTATCAATAAATACTTATGTTACA
Source organism: Bembecia ichneumoniformis (assembly GCA_910589475.2). Taxonomy (NCBI): domain Eukaryota; kingdom Metazoa; phylum Arthropoda; class Insecta; order Lepidoptera; family Sesiidae; genus Bembecia; species Bembecia ichneumoniformis. Next base: position 4,076,382 of record OU342531.1, read on the forward strand.
ATAAATGTTACTGTTTAATATATTATACTCTGTGTCATTGTTAGTTGCACACCTACAAACTATACAATTTACTCTATGCATTTAATATACAGGGTTACTTGTAAGTGGTCGTATATACATTGAGAGGTGTTTGTATAGATCAAAACTAACAATTTTCATTCTGTAATACTCTATCCAAAAATTAACCGTTTTCGAGATATTTAACACTTAAGGTTTTTTTCAGAAAAGACTCACTTTTTCATAGTTTTCGGGTTGTATTGTCTTTTGTTAACAACCCTGCCAAGTTTTTTTTGCTGTTTTTGTTTAAAAGATGCTTAGGTTTAACTAATTTGTTAATAAAACTAGAAATTTCTACAACAAAATAGACGATCCATGTTAATAACTGATATTTTACTTTGGTGTGTGTGTGTGTGTGTTGTGTGTATATAGCCTGTGGGATGTGGTAACTTTCTGTCTGTGTCTGTGCATTTTGAATGGAAGCAAATTTAGTGTAACGTTCAAAAGTGTGGTGAATGAAAAGGCGGAACAATTCGGTCATGATATTTGGCTGCCACAAACGAAGACCAAGATAAACGGACACAAAAGACAAATCAAAACAAGTGAATTTAGTTTCAAGGTACAATCTTAATATTATAAAGTGAGATTGTTTGTTTGTTTATTACTCAACCGCTTTTACGCCTTAATTACTGAACCGATTATCTTGAAATTTTGCATACACGTTTTCAAAGATACATAAAGCTCACAGTTTCTTTCACCCACAAAAAGTACTATTTCAGAGGGACCATCTAAAAAAATTAAAATAAATATTCAACGCCTAACAAAAATATAAGAGCAATAACGATTGAATAAATATACATATTTTAACACCTACTAAAAGGTGACGTGGACAAACTCACGGGTAAAAGCTAGTTTAATTAATGTTGAAGTTTGTGAACGCATTGTGGATTAAACGACTATACAAAATGCTAATTTGAATGTGCCCCAATCTTCGCGCAAATTAATTATGTTAAACAGTGAATGGTCGACTCCCGACACAGCATAGGCACGTTCGTATTATGGACAGGCTTGCAACTCGAAAGTCTTGAAATTTACTAGTGATTTCTTTTTTATTTTAATGTTAAGATCGGCAGACAGACTGACGGCCCACATGATGGTAGGTGGCTACCGTCGCCTATAACACGAGCAACAACGCCACAGCTGCTGCAAGTGCGTTGCCGACAATAGGATTAAGGATAAGGGATTGTATAGGAAAATGGGCTCCAGCATCCCTTACTCACTCACCGAAACATAACAGCACACGTGCTGTATTTCACGGTGGCTGTTATTTCTGTAAGGGGGTGGTTACTGCCGCCAGACGGGCTGCCCACATGACTGCAAAACGCAGTGTGCCCTGCCACTACCTACTTTCCAGATCCAAATCAGACCCAAATTTGAAAAGTTCATTTTTCAATGTTGACCCTGCCGGGAATCGAATCCTGGAACCCTAAAACGAGCAACAGGCTCGTCAAATGGGCTTTAGAAGTGATCTAATTTTTGCCCGTAACAGTTATAATATTAATATATTTAAGCATTTTTATTAACATCTGAAATACTAAATTTATAAAGTAATGTGTTTACTGAAAGTAAGAAATGTTGAACATACAGCTATTATCGCTTTTTATGGAATAGGTACGGGTTATGAACACCCAATCACAAACACAAGCTACACGCACACACACATAGACACACACACACCATGCACAATTATTATTAAAAAAAATTTAAGCTATTTTTTTTATTAAGTATGTTGTTCTAAAATAATAACATCAAAACATACTTTAGCGTGTATAATATTAGTACATTGTAATTTTATGTGATAGTAATTATTATACAGTTTTTATAACTGGCCAGAAAGTAGAGACAGAAATGAAAAATAAATATAAACTAGCTGACCCAGCGGACGTTGTCCTGCCAGAACCCGAAAATAATTCCGTAAACCGATTGTGGCGCCACCTATCGGGTCCAATTTTATTTTCAAACCATAATTATGTTAAAGTGAAGACCTATTCTCATACCTACCAAATATACAAAAAAAAATCGTAAAAATCAATGTCACTTTGTGAAATAATTTTGCCATGTTCAATGTAATAGTGGGGCGTTTAATTTTCGCTCAGTCACAGGAATTAATGATGATATGAATGAGTACATTGTTAATCTTATCTTACTATACAAAAAAAAGAAATTATTTCTATTTTACTGTATCCGAATGTTATATCGATAAATTAATCTAAAGCAGGCCTACCATGAATGTCATTAGAAATTTTTTCTCTCTATCGTACTTATGTAAGAAGTTGCAAGTGGGACACAGAGGGTAAACTTCGGATGCCGTTCATGGTAGCAAGGCAGAGCCATCTATTAATAATTCATCGAACTAACCTATAAATAGACACTACTGTTGTATAATAAACATTTAATTTGATGTCAATAATTAAGATAAAAACTATCCTATCTTTTAAGTTGGACCAAATAACAGATACTTACGAAGTTTGATCAAAGTCGGTTCAGTAGTTTCAGAGTTTATCGCGAACATACATCCTGATACGAGATTTTTATATACATATATAAAATAAGATTTCTAATTAAGAAGTCTTTAGGAAGCTGTCGATGTAATTTCATTCAGTTGACATTTGTGTTCATTTAAAAGTGTGTGTCGTGCGAAAAAATGAATTTGACAAGAGAAAATTTTCGCTTCATGATTTATTATAACATTCGTTGCGATATTAATCAACAACAAAGTTATGATAGAATTCGATTGGCATTTCATGACGAAGCCTCATCCCGTGCCTCTATTTATAACTGGTTCTGTGAGTTTTAAGGTAGTCGTAGCAATATCACTGGTGATATTTCCTAAAGACGTCCATCTACGACAACTAGTGAAAACAATTTGAGTGTTGTGCGGCTCATGATTGAAACAAATAAAAAAGTGACATACCAATAAATTCGGTGAAGTTTAGGCGTTGGCGTGAGTCAAGTGCATACACACGAACATGTAGGCGTGAGGAAGGTTTACGCTAGATGGATACTCCATAATTTGTCAGTAAATAAAAAACGACATCGCTTAGATTGGTGCCGCGAAATGATTTTGAAAAATATAACGAAGGTGGGTCAAATACTGTGTTAACGTCGCCACAGGAGATGAAATTATTACGAACCCGTAACCTAAATGCAATGTGCACAATGAGTGTTCTCTTTCGAGGATTTACCAACAAAAGTAAAGAAGAGAAGAAGTGAAGGGAAAAAAATGATTGCTTCATTTTTTGGACGGTCGGGACATTTTGCAACCATTGCGTTAGGGGATCAAAGGACCGTTACTGCAGATTGGTATATTAGTAAATTTTTTTTATCTTGAAATCCGCAGACAGGCTGATGGTCAACTTGATGGTAGGTCACTACCGTCGCCTATGACACAAGCAACGCCACAGGTCACGCCACGCCCACGCCGTCAGACAAACAATCGAATATTTGAGTCATTCTCCTTATAATCTCGACTTGGAACCCTGTGATTTCTATTTATTCCCAAAAATAAAAGATAAACTTAGATGAATTCGCTTTATGAGCCCTGAAGATGCAGCGAAAACGTTCGAAAACGCTGTGAAAGGAAACTCTAAAGAAGAGTGGGTCCGCTGCTTGAATCAGTGGTACCATCGCATGCGACGGTGCTTATAAAGGAATGGAGACTACTTTGAAAAACAATGACAATACAAACAGTTTCCTACATTATTTAGTTTTCGAGTTTCTAAAAACGTTCAATATTACTATCGTTACTCAAATTAAACCCTTCAAATAAATATTCATCTGTTTCTTTACTTACCAAGTTATCTACATCAATTCGCACTTAATTCCGGACCCAAAATCCAAAAAATGTCAAAACTATACAATGGGGTGGCTATATTTTTAGTCACGAAGTAAAACGACTATCAGAATTAAAACGAAGCATTAAAAGTAATTATAACTCCTCAATAGCTATTCAAGAGAATCTAATGAGTATACTGTTGTAAACAAAACAACAAATTCCGACCCAAGACTTCTATTGTCTTTTAGTGTAATATAATAATGAAGTGATACAACGTCCCCTCGGAGTATGAGTTGGGAACCCTTACTCAATTTGGCAGCTTTTCCTCAGCGGATATTGGATTAACCCCACTTATTTGGTTTACGAGAACTGTTATTTTATTGTTTTGCCGAACGGTAATCTCGTTTGAAATGTGGGACTGCTCTATGATATTACATTGTGACTTTGAAGAGATTCTAACACAGAACAATACTGTTATTTCTAATTTATGAAGCTGTGTTAATCAACTAAATATTTATGAAGACGTATAATTGTTTATCTGATAGAAAAATAGAAAATTATTAATAAATAATGCATTAAGGAATAATAAGTTTTTATAACCACCATATACTGTGAATACATAAAATTCTTCGTTATCCACTTCTAGTACAACTGTAACTCTAGTGTTACAGGATATTACACCGATGCATATTGTTTTGTTTATAAGACTTATGTGTTTAAAACGTAGATTAAAAGTATTTACTGCGTGTGGGTCTTTTAAATGTGTAACTTATTTAGTAGTGGAAGGGCACACTACTTTCCGTGGTCATAAACGTGCAGCACATTTGACGGCAGCAGCAACTCTTGTATGGATCAATCTTTGTGATGTTATGTTTCGGCTCTGGGCTGGCTGGCTGGCTTCTTTATCCTCGCATTGTCCTTTACCATTGGTACAATCAGAGTTGGAAGCACTCTTGCACGTGCCCCGACGTTTTTGATTTTCCACCATTGTTTCTTAAAATGTTGATTTTTTTTATGTTAAAATCCGCAGACAGGCTGACAGTCCACTTGATGGTAGGTGGCTACCGTCGCCTATAACACAAAAAGCTGCTGCAAGTGCGCTGCCGCCTACAGTAAGATTAAGGATAAGGGATTAGGAGGGGATAGGGAAATGGGCTCAGGCATCCCTTACTCACTCACCGAAACACAAAACAGCACACGTGCTGTTATTTCACGGTGGTCTTTTGTAAGGGGGTGGTTAATTGGAAAATGAGAAAAAGGTCTCCAATAAAGATATTTTATATTTTAAATAAAGCTTAAAATTAGAACTATCTATTCGGTGGTAGGTATAATACTGGAGACAGACCCGTGATAAATAATAATAATATATAATTGGCCCTATTAATTCAATTATGGCGCTAAATTGAGTATATCATTTCTCTATTTTCTCCGAAACTTAATTCATTATTTATGAACCGTTTGTTCATTATGTACTAATTTGCAAATTCCACAAACCAATTTACTCAATGTTTAATGACGCGAGACTTCGGAATCTACGTTCGTGATATGTGTTTGCAGTGAGTCTGCACTTACCGTGGACTTCCTAGGATTTTCTTCGTCCAACAGCACATTTGGTCATTAATTTGATCATTAATTTGATAATTAATTTGATCATTAGGCAATACTTATTTATTAACACTGTTAAAATAATGTGTCATTATGATTTGTTAATATTTGTAGGCGCCGATCAAAAATAATACTTGGTTCAGGGACTGCTTTTTGTGGGTGGATTTCACCGACGGTGATTATTTACCTAGACTCCGGACTTGATTCTTAACGGAATCAAGCTCTGGAAAAAAATGTGAGGAAAGCTCTGACGAGCAAAATCTAGAAGTTTTCATAAAAAAAAATCAAATTAAAATTCCTGAGAAATCTGCCATGAAAAGTAGTGGAATCAAGATAAAACGTTTTACTATAATTACCTATATTGTTACGACTAACTGTGGGACGTTCTGGAAAAAGCGTTCGCGCCAGCGTAAAGTCTCGAACGTCCTACCCTACCGGAAATAGCATTCCCGAACTTTAATGGCTTGTTTACGATCTTGTTTAGATTTTCTGATATATTCGAAATACATCGAGGCGTTTGGTGCCAAGTATAAGAGCCAGGCTGCATTAAGAGTGCAGCCGGTCAAGTCAAGTTAGTGGTGCGACAACCAGCGAGGCAGCGATACGAAAGCGACTCTTCAGAAGTTATCTCCGACAGTGAACCGGCGACACATTAAGGGAATCATTGACGACTTTTGGCAAGTTTAACGGTTTAATAGGACAAGTTTAGTGATTTTGGAAGTCATTTTGGTTTGTGAAAATAAATCGTTCGTTTCTCACTTACACGGTATTTTAACTCACCCCGAACGTAACAATATCATAAGTAGAGAGTATTTATGATATTCACATTTTCCTTCATTGGTTAAAAAATATGCATTTCTTTAGGAAATATCATATTTAAGAAAGCAATGTTGCAAGAATATTTTTTAAATATCTTAAATATCACATTTCTCTTTCCTAATTACGTATGCATTATACCGAGTATCTCGTACATATTAATTTTCTTTGCTAAAATTTCAAGTTTAGCACACTTAATATTCAAGTTGAACGAGTAAATTAGATCTAGAACAGCTTAGAAATTATTCAGATCTCTTTTGATTAATTTAACATGGTGCTAATTTGATTAGAAAAATACACAACATTATTTCTCTTACTTTCTTTCTTTATTCCTTATTTGGGGCCCATATCCATAATATGGGGCCTTTAGACAACCAGTTATTCGACAGTATTACACAAAACATTAATATTGACATCTTGTGTTGGTAGTGTCAGTGAAGTTTCAGACAATCTGAATATGATAATAAACCGACAATATGTCCCAAAGAATATAATGTCTTTAACGCCATGGCGAGAGCTACCCATAAATGAAATACATGTTATTTAAAAATAATGTTTTATTTTTTATTTTGAAAACGTTTCTTCATAAACAGCTATTAAAAAGAATTTTTTATATCTGAGCAAATTTAAAAGTCAATAAAACTCCGATTTTCTTATTTCGTTATTATAAGTAATTACAAAAAGGGACTGAAACAAAATATCATTGAATTCCTAAGATAATTCAAAAAATATCGACACTAAAACTTTGGATAACTACGTGTATCCAAAGTTGTTATATTATATTTTATATTTGTATTATATTATATTTTATATTATATTATATTTTATATTTGAATTTTCAAATGGTAAATTATATGAATCGTATTTTTCTTGTATAAAAATTGTATGCACAGTTCAGAAATCTTCTCAAGCAATAATACATACAACTTTAATATTAAACACTCAAAACCGATAAAACCGAAGTCACCCATAGGAACCTCATAAATAAGTAAATTTATTTTTGATCTCCGCGGCTATTATTGCGTCTCGTATGGTGTAATGAATTATATGGCGAAACAATTTATATGAATTAAATTAAAATTTATTATTAAAATTAAAATTATTATTTAAATTTAAATTTAAATTATTATTAAAAATTATTTAAATTATTTAAATTTAAATTTCCACTTAGTGCTACTTTTTGATAATTGATGTATTCACCTGTAAAGGCGTATCTGTTGGATCTAGATTTTGCAAAGTGTAAGATATTTCTGTAACTAAATACTGATATTGTCGCTGCTGTATCTATTCTAAATAAATAAATAAATAAATTATAGAAACGAACAGACGAAACAGTTTTCAAAAGTATTTCCTTTTATGAAAACAAGAATTAATTTCAGTCGTTTATTTATTATTGCCCGAAGATTGATAAATCAAAGTCAAACACTGACGGGGGAAAAGAGAACAATAGGATTTAAATGAATAATAAATTAAAGAGTTCGAAGGAAAGTCTGATAAGCTATTCAATTACAGTTGAGCCACATTGATTTAAGCGTTTAATCAATCAAAAAGATTTGTTTATCTTATAAACAAAAACGTTAACTCGTTATAGTTTTATCCGAATTCTAACTCTAACCCGATACCCTTCTGACTGAGATACCTTTGGGAAATACCACAATGTGCAAAGAGTCTTGCTCAATAACAGTATGACATACTAAAAGTTTCTGGAATTGGCCATTTATAACAAATCTATACTTAGTATGGGCACAGAAAGTTGAGTTGAGTTAGTTGAGAGAGTTAGTAGTGGCAGGGTACACTGCGTTTTCGCAGTCATTTGGGCAGTCCGTCTGGCGGCAGTAACCACCCCCTTACAAAAGACCACCGTGAAATAACAGCATGTGTGCTGTTGTGTTTCGGTGAGTGAGTAAGGGATGCCAGAGCCCATTTCCCTATCTCCTCCTAGTCCCTTATCCTTAATCCTACTGTAGTCGGCAGCGCACTTGCAGCAGCTTTGGCGTTGCTTGTGTTATAAGCGACGGTAGCCACCTACCATCAAGTGGACCGTCAGCCTGACTGCCGATCTTAACATAAAAATAAAACAGGATTTCTTATGTCATTACTTCATATTGCGGTCAGCTAATTATTTTTACCGATTAAAGACCGATGATAATAAAAAATTAAAGTGAAAGACGATTTTATTGTTTATAGATTATAACCTGTAATGTGTCCCATTGTTGGTCAAAGGCTTCTCCATTCCACTTTCACGCAATTCATGGCAATCCTTTGCCAAAATGGACCTATATGAAAGACACTTATTTTTCTCATTAACCGTAAACACAGAACCTCTCTTATGTTTCTTACGCGGAGACATCAATTTATTTGAGGAATCCCTCGAGGTACTGGGTGATTGGTTCATTATAGAATAATATCGCTCACAAAACAATAACGTCATATAACAAACAACAAAACAGTTTAACCGTAACAAAACAACGATAATAACAATAATTTTAAACAATCTATTAACTGCACTTTTTTAAGAGGGGAGAAATCTTCAAAAGATATCTTATGAACAAATGCCGCATGCAATGCAAATGTCCATAGAAGTTAATGTGGGACTCTTACCGCACTAAAACTCTCCTCGAGATGGGTGTAGTTCCAGTCCATAGGGGACTTTGGAACCGTCACCGGTCGTTGGTTGGGGCGAGAAGCGCCCGGCCCTTACAAATAAAAGAACTTAAACTAATGCTTAGCTATGAGGGACCGGCTAGCCCTGGAACAGCCACAGTGTTGGCCGCGGCCGGCATAAGCGGTCCCCGGGCCGGGAGGTCCCTCGCAGGCCGGGAGGTCCGTCGCAAATTAACTGTATAAAACAGAAAACAATATATAAACACCCAAACGACTCACTCGAAACGCATTCCAGAACGGAATGACAATATGGTCTGGCCGCCACGTCCGGCTTATGCTCCGTTGCCACATGGCAAACCAATATTTTTTTAAATATCTACAAAGAAGTCCTCGTTACCACGAAACTTATCAAGTAGGTAAAGTACAGACATCAAAATAGTAGCAAATATTAAGCAACACCTCTTGAATAATCAAAATATATTATATCAAAATATATTATCAAAATAATTAATACAATATGACAATTAAAGTATCCTCAAAACGAAATAAGGCTACGCTTGACAACGACTCTACCTCGTACCACGAAATCAGTGCGCGCGGCGATAAGCGACGCTCGCCATACTTCGGAGACGAATCATAATATCAACTCTCTGTGAACTAACTGTAATAATAGGTATTAAAAAAAGAAAGATACTACTACGAAATTTTAAAATGGTACTCACTTTAAAAAATTTTGTGACTCCTATTTAGTTTTTTCTTTTCACGACGCAATCGTTTTGAAAATTGAGTGATGTTCGCTCAATAAAACTTTTACTTTCTAATTAAAGTATTTCGTGGTGACTTAAGTCAACTTGGGTATTGCTAGAGACTAATTTGACATTAAAATCATGTATGTTCTTGTTTCAGTGATTAAGGTGTTGATTGTGGAAAACGAGAAATGCAGGGGAAAATACAAAAAAAAACCGTAGCAGAGGCAGGAGAAAGATATCCTGGTTGTAGAATTTGAGAGAGTGGTTTGGTGCACTCGCTCCCTCTTTCGTGTAGTAGCTTCCAAGGTGAAGATAGCCATGATGATCGCCAATCTTCGCGTAGAGAAGCTGCATGTTAAGAAGAAGAAGAAACTGAATCAGCAAATATAAATAAAAAAGCGTTACACTTAGCTGTAGCGACGCAGTGTCGAGTATATCTCAACGCTAGTCCTTCATGTAACTATACTGCTTGAAAATAATGTTCCCGCCCTCATCGCACGACCTTGATATTTAAAACCTAAAAGCTTTTTACGTTTGTTACACGGCAAGAAATTTCCTTATAAATACACAAATCGTGTACCTCCAAATAGATTTCAACATATTTTTACCTTTAAGAACAGTGAACAACGAGTTCAGTTTAAATCGAACGAGAAACCTACATTTCATGACCATCGGTGTCAGTAAGTATATCAGTAAGTAAGTCAGAAAAATATAAAATAGACAATCCTGCGTTCCGCCCTCATAAGTTTAACAGTATTTCCAGTAGATGTAATCACTTTCTTTACCGTAGATGAAATAACAGCTTGCCTTAAGGCTCTGTTCTGGGGTCCCTGGGTTCGATTCCCGGCAGGGTCAACTTTGAAAAATCAACTTTTCAAATTTGGCTCTGGTCTGAATTTGGAAAGTAGTGGCAGGGCACACTGCATTTTCGCCCCTTACAGAAGACCACCGTGAAATAACAGCACGTGTGCTGTTGTGTTTCGGTGAGTGAGTAAGGGGTGCCAGAGCCCATTTCCCTATCCACTCCTAATCCCTTATCCTTAATCCTACAGCAGTCGGCAGCGCATTTGCAGCAGCTTTGGCGTTGCTTGTGTTATAGGCGACCGTAGTCACCTACCATCAACTGGACCGTCAGCCTGTCTGCCGACCTTAACATAAAAAAACTTTTGTGGTGTTTGAGTAGGGAGTAAGGTATGCAAAAGTTTTTCCGTACCGTCACAATTGCTGCCTATATGGTCTCCAGCGCAGTAATATCTCTGGTATTACTGTATAATATATAGGTGACGATGTCCACACTTAGAATCACGATGAGTGTCAAGCTGCCTGCCAGTCTTCATAATAAAAAATACCTACGTACGTAATAATTATTTATTTACTTAACATAAATAAAACGTTCAATAGCCAACATAAATTAGTCCGGCATCTGAACTTCGTTACTCCATTAGTCGGGTCATGCTACCTAAGTAATTTACGCGGATGATTGATTGCGCACAACAAACCATTAGAAACTGTATCACCCTATTGTTATTAGCATTTAGTTATAATTACTATGGACATAAAGAGTGTAATGAATCATGAGAAAATTTATAACGCTTTTTAAGAAACACAAATTAATATCACAAACAAATGATAAATATATTTTAATTTACATAATATTTGGTGAGTGGTTAGAGTACTTGCCTTAACGCTCTGTTCTAGGGTTCCCGGTTTCGATTCTCGTCATTTGGCTCTGGTCTGGATCTGGAAAGCAGTGGCAGGACACACTGCGTTTCGCAGTCATTTGGCAGCCCGTCTGGCGGCAGTAAGCACCTCCTTATAGAAGACCACCGTGAAATAACAGCACGTGTGCTGTTGTGTTTCGGTGAGTGAGTAAGGGATGCCAGAGTCTATTCTCTTATCCAATCTACTTTTCTTAATCCTACTGTAGTCAGCAGTACACTTGCAGCACCTGTGGCGTCATTTGTGTTATAGGCGACGGTAGCCACCTATCATCAAGTGGACCGTCAGCCTGTCTGCTGAACGAAATTTAAGTCTGCTTGTCTGTCTGCTTTTTAAATTCAATTTGAAATGTATTAGAGAGATAAATACATTTAGTTCTGTTAAACAAAGTTAAATTGCAAAATAAATATCAATGAAAATGCGTCCTGGTAGGGATACGAACATTTGTTCCACTTATCAGAAATCAAAATTGAATTGAATTGAATATCCCTTTTCACACGATTTCGGTATTTTCGGTAGTATTGTTTCATATTTTTAATACTTTTGTGCCATAATTGCGTTCTTGGCTTGCCCAGCGCACTTTATACTGACGTTGTAATTGCTTTCTTTTAGTAAAACACCAGATTATGTACTCAGATTTGAGTAGTTCTTCTGTCTTCTATAAAGATACAGTTAGTTTAATTAGTGTTGGATATTTTAATGCTCGTTTCCCAGAAATTTTTGTTATAAAATTAATCTCTACTAATAATCCGACGAAACGACAGCCTTTTCTTCAAAATTACAAGGGAAAGAGCGAGTAAATCCGCGAATAAAAGCTGTCTTCTAAATTTATAACGCTAAGAAATATAACGAGCGGCGATCCCCCAAAATTTGGGATTTTCCGCCTTCAGTTTTCCTCGTACCGGGTCTACGGTTCTCCGAACCAGTCTTCGACTCCTCGTACAGGTATTCGGTTTTAGTATCCGTCTTCGGGTTTTTTCTCCTCATACCGGGTCTTCGAACCAGGTTTTGTTTCGGTACCAGTTTTTTCGTACTAACTCTTCGCTTCGCACTTCGAAGCAGGAGAATGGATGTGCTTTACCGGTAATATCCACACGATTCTTATGGTGGGATTATCTTTTATATTTTTGGATAGAAGCACCTAAAGTACGATAAAATAATAACTATTGTAGTAGGAAAGAATAGGGTCCAAGACTACCCCCACGGTTTGAACCCTATTGGGAAATCCTTCAGAGCTAGCTGCTTTTCCATGTTTTGGTATAAATTACAATAAATTCCTTTACTTTTCAAAATTCTTTTACTTTAACAATAAATTTCTCCTTCCTTTTTATAGGACAAAAGCCCTTTTATAACACCCTATTAATGTATTCCTAGTGGTACGGATATTTTTTTTCCTTTTAAGTTGTACGAACGCATGTGAATCTCTCTATGTGAATGTAAAAGTAGAATTGTTTTCTAGCGACCGAATACGTAAAGGCTCCTTAATTTTAGATCTAAGAATAAAGATAAAACTAGATGGAGCGTTAAATCAAAATTTCATGTCGTACGCTGACTCCAAAACACAGTTGATGTAATATTTACGGAGACAATTGTTAGTGATAACTAAAAAAAAGTCATTTCGTAAATAAATACAGTAGTGAATGAACTATTTCTACAAACAATACAGTCCCAACCGATTTCTTCGCATGTCTGATGTATTTTTACCCGAACTAGTATACTAGACTAGTATACTACTAGTCTAGTATAGTAGTCTAGACTACTACTAGTACTACTATACTATAGTATACTAGACGGTTTAATATTTTTTTAATATGCTTCAAATTACACGCACTTTGTCTAACGGACAGAGTGAGTAGATCTACTCACTAGTGAGAAAACTACTCAAAATACTAGAAGATTCTGTTTATGCGAGATCCGCTGAGATTCTTTTCAGTATTCTGAGGTTTGTACAGTAACAATAGAAAGTTAAGGGAATATTTTTTAAGTAAAAAAACACAAATGTTCCCATCGACCGCATTGAACGCACCCAAAAGATATTCTTAAATCGCTTAGCTTATAGTTATAGTGCGCCAAGCTGCAATCTTATCAACAGCGAGCTAAGGAATGTGGGCTTTCGTCTTTGCAAGCTCGAAGGAGAATTTTTGACACTCTATTGTGACACTCTTGATCCGGGGCTACATTGGCTCGTCTGATCTCCTTGAGGGCCTGAATTTTTCTGTTCCAAATTCTTACAGTCGCCTCTGCAACAGAAAAACCGTTACTCCGCCGTTATCGAGGACGAATATAGGCCAACATTCTCCTCTCCCACGTTTGTGTAAGGCCATTAGCCCACTACAAAGGAACTTTGACATTTTTTTCTGTTCTTTGGCCTCTTTGAAGGTTAGGCTTAGAAATGACACTATGTAATATGTACAAATATTTACTTTTTAAATGATTTTTATTTTGCCAATCTACCTTGCCTAAGTGTCAGTAGTACCACCAATTGTACCATTTATGGTACAAGTTTAAATTTGTACATATTTAAATTTTAATTATGCTACAAGTAATAACTCAAATTTTTAAACTATTATAGGCGATATTTTACCTTCTTAAAATAACATATTACACAAACTTTTGTATAAGTACAACGAAAACTGGCGAAGTTTTACTGAGTTAGCAATATTGAGTAAATTTATGTAAGAGCCGGCTGTACGTGAATAGCATCAAATAAAAGGTTACAATGTTAGCAAGCAAATAATTAATTAATTTTAAGTGTTTAAAGTAGATATTATTACGTTAATTATTCGGTTCTATGTAACTTTATTATGTATACTTTATGTAAGGCGACTAAAGAAAGAATTCTAAACTTGGCGCTTAGAACACACAACCAATACAAATTAGAGGTTCAGGAATTAACTTACACATCATTTGGGGTTATAAATATATCTCTAAAGGTGATGTCTGCAGGATGATCTTAATTCACTTTACTTCTCTGAACTCTATGGAAATAACACCAGATTTTATGAAAGCTCACTTGCGATTACGACAGGATAATAGATGGAAGTTATCCTATCCCTTATGGGATAGGGTAATGTGCCTTGAGAGTAGACCTTGAGAGAACGGTTTTGACATCCATTACTTACTTACTGTAATACATAAGGACATACATATTATGTCCTTATTTCTTCTATAAGAACGTGGATTAATCCATCAGACCTGAATGTTAACGGAATGTTAACATTCTGCGGCTGTTAACGTATGAATAAACATGGAATTTTATTTTCGAAGAGCAACAGTGGTGCCTTCATTCGATGAAATAGCCCAGTCGAATTAGATCGAAAAAAGGGCTGACACGGAAAAAAATCCGAGTAGCTATTTCCCTTCGAAAATCTTTTGGCCACTGGCAGTCTACATTTCGGTTTTCGGGATTCGCACCCTGTTGCGTCATCCGCCATCTTGAATTTGAGGGTGAATTTTTGTTTATTGAATAACTCGTTTATTTTCAATTTTACTCGAAAAATGGTTGTTACCAAAGTTGTTTGGAATTAAATTTCCTACAATTTTGGTACTCATCAATTTCTCACTAGGATCGATATTTTTCGATTTAGACTCGAAAAGAGGGGGTGAATTTTTGTTTATTTAATAACTCGTTTTCAATTATCAAAATTGTCCATTAACACGACTGTTACGTAACGCCGCCTAGTTCTTTTGCCTAGTTCTTTTTTGATTTCGAAAAAATATGGAGTTTTAATCACGAAAACGAATTATTGGATTACAATTTTAAAATATTTTTTAAAATATACTTCCTCCCTAGTTTTAAAGGTCTTCTTATTGAAAGCGATAATTTCTACAACAAACATTTACTTATAATATTTAGACCTCATTTAATTTAGCTAAATAACTATTGTTATTTATTATTTAGTGTTCGAGGAATAATCACAGGCTGCGTGCACTTCCTTTTAATTAGAAGCTCTATCTGGTTCTAAGCATATAAACTGCAGTTTGGCTTAGCATTAATATTAAATTATGCAGTGTTAAGCGCGAACACGTTTCGCATAACATCATGCGTATTAATATTAAATTTAAGTTTAAAAATCTTCAATATTTTTTCTTTCACTCTTATTCGCTTTTAATTCCTTTTACCCCTTTTACCCCACGAGTCAAATTTTCCCCTATGCCGTGCTGACAGATGAGCACATCCAGAACATCATCATCCTTAACAGCCTATGATATTATGACTCCACTGCGGGGCATAGGCCTACCCCCTCGAAAAGGGTGTATGGGTGTATGGTCCACCACGCTGGCACAGTGCGGGTAGTAGTTTCTTTTTTGTTGTATGCAGGTGTCCTCTCGATATTTTCCTTCACCGTGTGAGAGCAGTCAGTAAATGAACTACGCTCTTGAGCAATTTTTTTCCGCCTACCCTGACCAAAATATCTATGCACGCCACTGCCCACTGCACCAGCGAAGTTCACCTGAAAGAATGACCTATCAAAAGACTACATCAGCTTGAACACAAGGTCGGTTTGTCCACCTCAACTGTTCCACTCATTAAGGTCGTAGCGTAGCGTGTCAGACAAAACAATATTATTTCATATGATATGTAAAAACTAATTTATTTCTAGCGTAACGTGTCCGCTCAGATGCCATCAGACACCGTCCGCGCAAGGACGGCATTCGCGGAGAGAATATTCGGAACGTGTCTGAGGGCCTTTGCCCCAGAATCGGAACCGTGCAAGTAACTGCCGGCGGAGAGCGGCTGCTAACTTGCCTGTTTTTGTTTGATATGGTACCTACGTTTCTGGCACACTAGATGTAAATAAACTGTGTCTGACGGTGACTGAGACGGTACGTGTCTGATACGTTCGTTGTCTGAAGATATAAACGGACCTTTATACTAATCGTACAGTTTTCTACGCACAGTCAACATGTACGTTTGTATATTTTTATTTTTGTTGTTATACTTATTTAGGAATACTTAAAAAACTGACTAAAATTTCATAGGCCTCTGTAAAGCACTGTAAGCCTAGATTTTCTGAAGGATCTTTGCACAGCTCCGCAAGGTATTTTTCAGGCCTTGACTGAAAATCAGCGCTGTGGGTCCCACCCATCGCATTATGCTGAGTTTCGGACGCACCATCACGCTTTTTATTATTATTTTTTTATTTTTTTTATTTTTTTGTATGTGTTGTGTGTACGAAATAAAATTCTTTCTTTCTTTTCTTTCAAACAGTCATTGCCTGTTAGGATTTCCTTCCATAAGCAGTTCCCAGTTCTGACTCATTACAATTTTCTTATTATGACAAAATCAATTAAAATTTGCAGACTTATTTTTGTTTACAAATTTGTATCCGTATTTCATTATGCAATAACACAAGCTTTAATTTTTATATATTATCTTCATAATATATTTTATAAACCTTATTGATTCCAGAAAATAATTTAAATTAAAATCTCTCATTAATTTATAAGATTATTTTTATAATAAATCTGTTACGTTAGTTATTATCCATACTATTACCTAGTTAAATTATTATTAACTCACCAGATCCACGATGCCTTAACATTTGTGCCTTAATCATAAATTGGGCAGGCTTTCAGTCAGCCACACTACTTAATCAGCCACACCAAAAAATCATATACTTATAATATTCCAATTATAATATCCATTAGGTAAAATGACTATTTGAACTTATAAAGTGTGACAACTTTCTCTGTTACTATATATACACCTATATATGTTTAAAGCTATCAACATAAATGTTACAGGCAACCTCTTGTAACTTTAACAATTAATTACAAAACAAAAGTTAATAAATTTTATTAATTGAAATAAAGAGATGCTAATAATTATGAATTTAAGTAGTGTCGAATTAGCACTTTGAAAGGTTTTTTACTGCGCCTCGTTTTGTGTTTAACACTGCAACACAACAAAAAAGTTATTAGAGAAGGTACTGGGCTAATGTAACGACCTTTTCATAGCTTGTACTAAAAGCGAGAATGGCGTTTTTCGACTATCAGGTGAAAAAAGAACATTTTTTTCATCTGAATTCTTCTACATTCATTATTGTTTTCTTTTTTGTTATTTTTGATCGCAAAATACGGCTTTATGCTATCTGAAATTATGTCTAGAATAAATTTAATTAAATTTGTAGCAAATTAATTAATTATTATTAATAGTTTGTTACAAATATGTATTAAATAATAGCAGAATCTTTTGCAAAACAAGGAATGCTGATTTGCAAAAGTTACCTTTTAATTTTTAGAACTGCGGTCTCTCAGTGGTCGGGTTTTAGCCGGTTTCAAATAATTTGTATTGTTATAAATTAGGTAGGTAAGTATATAAAAAAGTACTTGTTTTAAAGATATTTTTACTTATAATATAATATAATATTAAACAAAAACAATATTTTGTATTGAAATTTGTATTGAGAGCTCACTTTCCAACGGGAGCCACTTATCAATTCTATACTACGTGATTCCATGATTACTCATCATCCATGATGATTCCATGATTGGTCGTAGCATTAAATAAAAAACATGACATTTCTGACATATCATATGACGGTTTGGATGGAAACAAAAAACTGAAATTAGTCTGTACTATCTATACTAATATTATAAAGCTGAAGAGTTTGTTTGTTTGCAGGTTAAATTCTTGAATAACTGACTAAAAGCCAATAATGTCATAACGTACATTTAAAATTTGGTTGTCAATGAGAGTTTTCGATACTTTTTCTGCCACCAGGCGGCGCTTCGTAGGCGTCAGGTCTAAACAGCTGTCAGATAGCACAAAGACGTAGGTACTAAACATAAATTATTGAAATTCTATTGTGTTGGTTTAATAATTTATGTTAAATTTTTAATATTTATTAACATAAATTATTAAACCAGAAAATACATAGAAAATTGCAATTCGCGTATTTATTTTGACAGTTCATTGATCCTGACGTTACAGTGCTGCCATCTCAATTAGACAGACCGTTTCAGAAAACCCTCATTGCTACCATCTATAAAGATTTTTCTAAAATATTGGAATTGCTGGCGGTATCTTTTATTGTTTTCGCGAGTACGATAAACGATGCGAATGTCTTGCGTCGCATTTTGTCTCGCGGTCGTTGAAGTCAATTGAGACAATTAACTCTCCTAAATCCCTATTACTGACTTCACTCGCTCCGTTACCACCTCAGAAGAATAACTAACGGCCTTTTATTATTGTTCTGAGGTTACCAAGTGGCAAAGTATTTTTTTTAAATACCTACAAAGAATTCCCAGGATAAATATCCATTCCCCGTTACCACTAAAATTATCAAGTACCTAGATAATGTACAGACAGAAAAATACTAACAAATATTAACCAACACTGTTTGAATAACCAAAATAGATTAATACAGTATGACAATTAATTCCCAAAACGAAATAATCCCGATTATGAAGGAAGTTAATAACAATACGAGGGTGCGCTTAAAGCTGATAATTATTATATTATTTTGTATACACAGTTTTTTATCTAATATATAAAATTCTCGTGTCACAGTGTTTGTAACAAAACTCCTCCGAAACGGCTTGATCGATTCTTATGAAATTTTATGTGTATATTTAGTAGGTATGAGAATAGGTCGTAAAATATTTTTCACCCTCCTACCCCCACCCACCATTTTTAATCGCGATTTTTGTATTTTTTTATGAAGAATATTCATAGTAGATTTTACAACAAGTGCACAAAACGAACGGCTGATAGTAATGTCGAGGATAAAAATGGTTTTGTGGACGAGTTATAAACTCTGCTTTTCACTTCGATTGCGAGGAAATAAAACAGTAGTATGACATAATATTTCTTTAACATTGACATTGACATCTTATGACATTGGCTTGGGCTGCAGACCTATACAGCCTACTATTAAATTAATTTTGTAATAATAATTTTCTTAAATTAATTAAATAACCTACCGTACTTGAATTTAAATTTTAATATCTTTTATGTCTTAAAAAACACATAAGGCAAATAAATTTAAGTAAATATTATAAAATAACAAATTCTATCTATGAACTTCTTATTGTGTTTGGCTTTATGGCTCATTTTCTTTGCCTTAATATAGATACATTTATGAGTAGATACGTTAATGCACTTGTGCACAAAATTCGATTTTGTGCAGCCTATATCCTGCACAAATAAAGCACTTTCAGAGCATGAGAAGTGAAAAATAATTTAACCGTCGTCGTTCATTGACGTGAAGTGACGCGTCACTTTAACATATGGTTTGAAAATAAAATTTGTCCCGATAGGTGGGGCCACAATAGGGTTACGGAATTATTTTCGGGTTCTGGCAGGACAACGTCTGCTGGGTCAGCTAGTAATTAATAAAAATTGTATTTTGGATGTACCTTTAAAATCGAGAGTCAAATCATTATTAAATCATTATTAAATTTTTTAATAAGTAAGTAACATAAAAGTTTAAAAATACGTTTAAGTTGACGTACCAGGATTCGTAGCCGGACCCTGCGCTTACTACTTGGCTATCATGAGAGCTACTCGTAAACAAGTCAATGTATATAAATAAATAAGTTATTTAATTGCACAAATATTTTATCGCCAAGTTTAACATTTTAACAATGTACTCCGCAATCCTTTTGCTATATAATGATGAGTGAGTGTACCATTGTTTGAATCGGAAAGGAGTTTTTCTTCAAGAACTCAGCGGAGAGGAAAGATAATGAATGGGGAAAGTTTATTGCATTTGTGGGTGCAGAGGGATGCATTTTTCTTAATAAAAAGAAAACTCGAAGAAAAGGGACTTTATAAATATCCAACTATTCAACGATAAAGTCAAAAAAAATGTATGAATTGTTATTTTGTTTATTAACCGCAAAATGTAGGGTGTTTCTCCCACTTTCTTAAAAAAAGAAATTTGTAACTTTGTAATTTGCAAAAATACATGGTTGTATAAAATAAAATTTATGGTTCAAGGAAACATCCATTTTGCTCAAAAATTTCACATCATTATATATTTTCATATTAATGGCGACATATATTCCCATATACACACCCCTTATAACTTACTGACTCCCTTATTACTGTTACAACTAACTATGGAACGTTCTAGAAAAAGCGTTCACGCCAGCCGAAAGTCTCGAACGTCCCACCCTATCGATGGTAGCCACGCCCCTTTCCGATTAGTGTCAAAGGAAATTGGTCTTTATGTTTTCCGAACTGTTTGTTTACAATCTGTTTACATCTTCTGGTAAATTCAAAATACATCGAGGCGTTTGACGCCAAGTATAAAAAAGAGACGGCCGGTCAGGTGTGGGCGAGTGGTGCGATAACAAGCGATTCGAAAGCGAATCTTCGGAGCTTTTGCGAAGTTATGTGCGACAGTGAACCGGCGACACATTAAGGGAATCATTGACGACTTTTGGCAAGTTTAACTGTTTCATCGGAAAGTTTGGTGATTTTGGAAGTCATCTTGGTTTGTGAAAATAAATCGTTCGTTTCGCCCTTACACGGCATTTTAACTCACCCCGCACGTAACATTACTTAAGTGGCTGCCGACCCTGATTTAATAATGGGTAAGGTGGGAATAGGTGAATGGGTTCTCATAACGTTCATAATACTAAAATACTCTCGCGAGCAAAAAAATCGACTCAGGCTGCACGCTCGCGGTAAAAAGTTTCTCGTACAAAAACTACAACTTCAGTATTATTATTTTTTTAAATCACATGTAGTTCTTGGCCTTAGCTTTAAGAAAATATCAAAAATGTCAACCTGACAGAGTAGGGTAAGTTAAAATAGGCTACAATCGAAAAACTAAGATTTTTACCTGTTTGACCTACGTGATATTAGGTCATATAAAAGGGTGTATATCTGATAATTCCTTATTAGTTACTCATCTATAGTTAACAGAAACATATCTCTCTTATTTACAATAAAGAATATTACGTGAGAATGGACACAACCACCGAAGAAGCTGCTCAAGCGGTTGCGCTATTGCAACAAGGCCAGGGTCAACGTGAAGTCGCTCGTGTGTTGAATATGAGCCAGTCTGCTGTATCAAAAGTTTACAGAAGATATCAGGAGACTGTTAACTTTCAACGGCGTACAGGATCTGGCAGAAAGCGGTGCACATCAGAAAGAGATGACCGATTCATTGTCACTACTTCGCTGAGAAATCGGGCTTTAACTGGTGTTCAAGTCTAACAGGAGCTCAGAGAAATGCGACCAGTGGTTGCGAGTGAGTGGACTGTCAGAAGACGACTCAAGGCAGCCAACTTAACTCCAAAAAGGCCAGCTACCGGACCGAAATTGACACCAGCCCATCGAGTAGCCCGCCTACGTTTTGCAAAACAACACGTCGATTGGACTAACGAGCAATGGCGCTCTGTTCTGTTCTCGGACGAGAACAGATTATGCCTTTATGGCAGCGACAGAAGAGGACGAGTCTACAGAAGACTTGGAGAACGATTTGCGCAATGCTGCATCCAAGAAAATGTCACTTTTGGAGGAGGTTCCTGCATGGTGTGGGCTGGCATTTCAATAGACGCAAAAAGCGAGCTGCTTTTTATTGAAATTGGCAGCCGAGCTGGAGGTCTGACAGCAAATCGATACGTCGAAGAGATAGTGGTGGATCATGTTATCCCTTAAGCTAGTTTTGTTGGAGAAGACTTCATCCTGATGCAAGATAATGCCCACCCACACACCGCAGCTTCTGTACGGCAGTACTTGCAAGATGTTGGCATTCGTACAATGGACTGGCCAGCGCGTAACCCGGACTTGAACCCCATTGAACATTTGTGGGACCAGCTGAAAAGGAAAGTCCCGGCGAGAAATCCCGCACCAGCCACTAAATCTGACCTTCAAGCGGCGCTTTCTGAAGAATGGGACACTACACAATAAGACGTCGTAAAAAAACTTATCCGGTCCATGAAGAACCAGATATAAGCTGTAATTAGGGCCAGGGAGGGTAACACTAAGTACTGATGAGGTTTTCTTGTGAAAAATAAAAGTTTTTTTTAACTAAAACTTGATTATTCTTTACAATTATTCCCACTAAATTCAGACTTTTATAATCCCTCTAAAATTTTGACCTTTTTTTTTTCATTAATAAAACAAAATGTTCAACTTGTGTATACACATTTTAAAGCTATGGCTTAGGTCTTTGTGGAATTTTAAACAAAATTAAATTTGGTGTAGTAGTTTTTGTGCCAGACACTTTTGACTACGAGCGTGCGGCCTGAGTCGATTTTTTTGCTCGCGAGAGTATATTGTTCTACTTTTAGCTCTTTATAATAATTTACAAATAATTTTCGCGTGTTTATTTATTTATTAATTAACCTTTTTTAAATTTAATTGAAACGATTTACGGAAATGTATATTTTTAAACTTTTTTTTAGGATAAGTTAGGTTAGGATAGCGACCGTTTGGAAAGCATTTTTTGGGTTTTTGGAATGATATAATTTTAAGCATAACATACTCACTCACACACAATTTTTACCAAGATTTTATATGTAGTACGTAGTCGGATAATTTTATTTATTTTATTCAACACATAAATACACATTTTATTACAGGAATACACAATGCGAAGAAATAGATCCTTAATTTAAAAAAAAAACATATCAGTTGTAGGACGGCACTTCAGAATATATACTTATATTTACTTGTAGGTTGCTCGATGCCGCAGGTTACAAGCAGCCCGCGGAGACGTAGTCCTGAATGTTTTTTTCGGTTGTATTTGGTCTTTTAGATTAGTTTGTTTGGTTTATTAGAAAAAAAAATCGGTCTATTGGAAAAAAATTCGTCTCCCCTAGACTTCCTGTGTGTTGGTCAAAACACATAAACTACAATTTATTTAAGAAATTCTAAACTAACTTAATTTTTGTAAGACATAACAAATAGTCCCCCCACCTTAGTAAATTCATTCAGTGCGCTGCGGCAATTAGTTGCGTAATTGTATAATTATATTGCGCAGAATAAACCAATTTTGAAAAAATTTATACCACTCCTCCGTGGTGACCTCGGAAACGTGTTTTTCATATTCTTCGACAGCCTCTTCTAGTGATTTTGGGAAAAAAAAGTCGCAAGGTAGGTCGGGACTGCATGCAGGATGGCTATAAGTTCTACGTTTTTTACCTTCAACGTTTTTTTCATTAGCGTGGTGCAATATGATACGGCGTTTACGGTTATTTTTACGGAGTTCGTCAATAATTTCCGCCAAACAAATGGTCGTGTACCAACCACTATGGTACGACCTTTCTCCAAAGCAACAGTAGCCACGTGTCCAGTTTTATTAAAAAAAAGAAGCAATAATCTGCCTAGAGGCGCTTCGCACGCACACTACTTTGGTTGATTTCGACTCATCTTGAAAGACCCTTACTTGATTGCTGCTTTATTTTGTGGTATAATAAATCTATGTTTCGTCACCTGTTAATATGCCCCATACAAATTTGACGCCCCAGTAAGCATTGCTTTGCACCAAGTGACGTGTCCGTTTTTAAACAGTTGTGTAAAATATATTAGTGGCAGAGCACATTGCGTTCTGCAGTGTTTAATTCAGACGTTCTCACCTTTACAAAAGTTGTTCGGTGAAAGAATAAGAGAAGAGATGCCAGAGCCCATTCTATTCTTCCGTATTCTTGTCAAAGCTATACAAACTTAAATAAACAATAATGTATTTATTTTTTATTGACGAGCCCGTTGGATGAGTGCTTGCCTTCACGTTATGTTCTAGGGTTCCCGGGTTCGATTCCCAGCTAAAAGCTAAAAGGTGCATCAGGTGATACTTTGAAAAATGAACTTTTCAAGTTTGGCTCTGGTCTGGATCTGGAAAGCAGTGGCAGGCCACACTGCGTTTCGCAGTCATTTGGGCAGCCCGTCTGGCGGCAGTAACACCCCCAAGACCACTGTGAAATAACAGCCATTTTCCTATCTAATCCCTTATCCTTAATCCTACTGTAGTCGGCAGCGCACTTACAGTAGCTGCGGCGTTGTTTGTGTTATAGGCGACGGTAGCCACCTACCATCAAGTGTAATCCCAATTCTTTCCCAATCCCAATGAAGTTTTCATTTGTTGTCTTATCATAATCTGTTATAAATACAATTAGCGTCAGAACAAAAACCAGTTCCATGCGTAAATAAAGTAAAATAAAGTAAATTATATTCAAAAAAATTTTTTGTGAATATTTCAGATGTATTAAATCGTGAATATTTCAGGTGACAATTTCAACAAATCAAAATCATAAAAATCGGTCGAACCGTTCTCGAGTTATAAATTGTGTAACTAACACGACTTGGATTTAAGAGAATTTAATTTTCTTAAAATTTTAGGATGATCATTTTACTTTTTATTAATGCTTAATGCTGTCGAAATTCATAACGGCTGCTTCTGAATCTAGCACCCTCGTTACGTTCAAGTTTATTCGTAGAGTCTTATTAATAACATTTCAGTTATGTGGTCTCTGATGATTTATTAAACCTTCGGGTTGATCCAATTAAATGTAATTTAATTTTATCTAATTACTGGAGCTACTAAACGTTTTGCTAATTGGATAATTAATTTATAATTACATGATTTTATACGTATATTTATCCGTTTAACACGTTGAGCGCGATACGGGGTTTAAATTGCCTTGTACCGTGTCTCACTTGTGGTGCGTCTGAGAAAAACGTAGACTTCTCTGTCTGGCGAAGGGCGTATAACTTCAATTTGATTCAGTGCAGAAAAGAGCTGAATATAATAATTTATGTCTAAGATGTGCTATTTAAACCAGCGTTCGGTGGTACTTAAGTTATTAATGGGTTACCTTGACCTAGTACCGCACTGAAGAAATAATTTATCACAATGCGGAACAAGGTTACTACGCCTGGGCCCCTTGCACCCCGTGTCGCACTGTGCGCTAGGGTCAGTGTTGTTTATCGAGTCGAGGCCATCACGCACGCGACAAAAACAAAAAAAGGAATAGATTTCAGTGACCTATGCTTTGTCAGCTCAGCCAACTATGGAGCTATGCTCGGAGTTTCTTCAGTGAATGGGATCAGAAATTCTGAAATTCGCCGAAGAACCAAGGTTGTCGATGGCAATGGGCTGGTAACATCTGTCGTAGAGCGGATAACCGATGGGGTGAAGAGTTCTCGAATGGAGGCCACGAATTGGAAAGCGCAGCATGGGACGCCCTGCGACCAGGTAGACAGACGACCTGAAGGACTTCACAGGAAACAGTTGGATGCGAAGGTAAGAGGACCGTGCATGGTGGCCAGCCTTGGAAGAGACCTACATCCAGCATTGGAGAGACACAGGCTGACGATGATGATGATGACGAAGGTCCTCTTATTATGCAACATTAAAGAAAGGAATTAAGTGGTGGAGGAAAGTAAAGATGAAGTTGACACTTGGTACAGCTCTTGTTAATGCCTGGATTGTGTTCAATTAATGATGTAAATAACAAAATACAAAACAGACAATTTGTGGAGCAAATTATTAAAGAATGTACACACAAAGACTTGATTGAGGCAGGTAATTTTCCAACATAGGTACTTATAATATACGCTTTTATCTCTAAGTGGGTTTAGTAGATGGATCAGGGGCTTTTAGCGAGTGTGTCCGCTTGTAAAACAGATACACGCAAACACAGGATTCATTATAAATTTTATCTTTTCAGAACCCGCATAAAAAACAAATAAACACCACTTCGAAAAGGGTTCGAAGAGGAGAAAATTAGACGAGAGGCTAACAAAAAAGTTGAAAAAATTCACACAGAATATGCTGATTGCAGCATTTGCAGCAAATATTTCTGCCTAAGTTTAACGGAAAACATATCAGAGTCCTGTCGAAGTAAATTTTTGCTTCAGCAGTAAAAATTTACT
This sequence comes from Bembecia ichneumoniformis, assembly GCA_910589475.2. NCBI lineage: Eukaryota > Metazoa > Arthropoda > Insecta > Lepidoptera > Sesiidae > Bembecia > Bembecia ichneumoniformis. Next base: position 4,102,543 of record OU342531.1, read on the forward strand.
TCGACAGAATTCACATAATATGTAAAAATACACTAAATTTTTACATAAATAAATTAAACTTATAAATATTTTTATTTCTCATCACTAAAATATGTGCAATACAGATGCAATACTTCCGTTCTTGAGTGCGGCACGGGGTGCATGAGACCTCGTATTTTCTTTTACCTACAAACTTTAAACAAACTATAAGTTTTTGACGTACGTTGTAGTAAGATTAAGGGTAAAGGATAGGGTAATAGGCTCTGGCACCTCTTATTCAAGGTTACTGCCGCCAGACGGCCTGCAAAATACAATGTGCTCTATCACCACTTTCCAGATCCAGACCAGAACCTACTTTTAAAAGTTCATTTCCAAAGTATGCCTTACCTTTTTTTTATGTTGGGAAATCCATCATGGATACCCGGCAGCGATTGAACGATGGCAAATTTTTTTGAATAGGTATTGTTCATACAAAAATACTAAAACCGCGATTAAAAAATGGGGTGTGGGGGCAGGAGGGTGAAAAATATTTTACGACCTGTTCTCATACCTACTAAATATACACACAAAATTATATAAGAATCGATCAAGCCGTTTCGGAGGAGTTTTATTACAAACACTGTGACAAGAGAATTTTATATAAGTACATATTAGATTCTGTGCAGGATGTAAAAATCATATTAAAAATATACAAAAACATTCATACCACTGTTAAGCAACAAAATAATGTTACCGTCTGATTCCACTCCACTTACTGAATCGACAAACAAATTGGCAAATGAAATTTAAATGGAAGTTGGTACTACGGCTGTGTCAAGCGTATACACCCGAACATGTCTACATATAGGTGTGTGGTCTATTACAGTCTCGTGCGTTATGCCTCAACCGACTTCAAGGAACTTACGACAACTTTGATTAGGGTCCAAAATTAATTCCCCCTCAGGACCGCCACCGCCGTGAACCAATTCCGCGAATAGTTATCAAGTGTCCCGGAAATGTTTGGGTAAATGTACTTGACGCTGGTATAAAATGATAATTTAATAGCTTGCTAGTTTGTTAATATGTATTTGGGTGTATTTTGCGGTTTTTAGACCCGAGGTTCCTTATTCAAATACGGTTTACCTCAACGGAGGGTCTGAGGCAATGCGTATTAGACAAATTCTATCGAATCAACTATAATTTGGGCATCAGTTAATAATATTATGAATGGAATAGTTGTTGGGTCACCTCTAAGAAAATTGTCTTTAAAGTTATTTGTGATTTACAAACAAAAGCATAAATACAAACATTTGTTTAAAGGGCACAACTAAGTTCCACATTCAAAAACTGGACAGCGAAAGTAACCACCTTTAAGTATTTCAGCGGAGGAGTGAGTGAGATTTGCTCGAGTCTATACTGAGTCGTCTACATACTGAGTCAAAACTAAAAATAAATGGTAAATAAAATACTGTTAAACTGATGTTTACTAATTAAATTACTACGCTATTTATTTCAATTCAATGGATATCAAGAATTTAAACTAATTCATCCAAAAAGTAATATCCTGGCAATTAAACTGTATCTCGACACCTCGTATTACATTCAATTATTTATAACAAAATAGGTATCTCGTGCCCCAATTAAAACGTTTCTTACGTCGCATAGAGCAAAATGTAAATTAATAACAGAAGCGTGATTAAAATATTCTTATTACGAGTTCGGCTCACACTTGGCTTTGAATAAATTAAATTCATATAGGTACTAAATATTCAATATATTTTACGTGGTATCTAGTCGCTTCTTATTAGTGTCGTAATAATATGATATGTTTCAATTTGTCCCGACTAAGGCGTGAAGGAATTTGAAACAAAATGGCATATCATTATTTTAGAATGCCGTAACATTTTTAAGCTAGTCTTAAAAATTATGATTTAAATTGACACTTTTATTATTTTTATTCGTCATAAACTTTTACTGCCTATCAAAGGGATGTATGTCTATTTACGAAAAAGTGGTATCTAAAGCAGCAAACGTGTCTTATGAGATTTTATACATATAGTAATTGGATGAGAAGTTCAAAATAGACATGCTTTAAATTAAAAAAAAAGTATACTTACATCAATTATGCTTGGGAAATAGATTATATTTAATATACTTCAGTCAAAATAGTTAAAATCGGTTTTATTTAAAAGTATATTTTGATATATAATCATACAAAAAAAGTGATAAAATCGGTTGTTATTCTGTTGATTTTTTGGTAAATAACAACGTCTCTGTTAAATGAAATCCAAAGATAAGCAAATTTTTGCCAAAATTGCAGAACAATGTATTAATAAAGGTTCCAAGTTCCTTGGTATGGTCGAGTTTCTCAAAGGGTGGGGCCGGCTTTAAGTAAAATAAGGACAACACGAAAGTTTTGATGAATGTCCGAGTTGTACTGTACGTCAACTCGCATGATGTAATCACCCTTAGTAACAGTGGGAAACTCAACTCATGTTTCCAAAAAACTCCGTCAACAAAAAATCTAATTAGATACATTCAGTTTTGAGAAGTATTTCCTATCCCTATCCCTTTCCAATCCCCTATAATCTTAATCCTACTATGTCTGTTAAACCCAGCTCAAAATCAAGCTCAAATGGCAGCGTTCGGGAACCATCGATACATCTTCTTGTATAAAATTCCTCTGTACCTTAAGACAAAGATTTTCGACCGATGTGGCTCTAAAACTAACGGCCTCGTAAGAAAGCTCTACGTCTCTCAATGAGCTACGAGGACTCTGCTCGTAGTTACTCTGTGAGAACGAATCGAGAATGAGGAGATAACTTTAGGTAGACATTTATTTATTTATTTATTTATTGTTACATGGCCTCCAACGAGGCAGGCACCAAAAAAAAAACATACAGCAAGGAACGGAAAAAAAATAACATGGCAGATGCCGCCGCAATTATAGGAGGCACAGCCTACGCCAATAAAAGTTAAAGTAGCGTCCCGGCAATGAATTTAGAGAAAAAAAAACAATCAAACATGGTGTGAAACAAAAGTCAATAATGTTTCACAGTATTACAAAAAAGTTCTTTCTATTCGATTGAGTTTAAAATTTTTAAAAATTTGTTTTTAAGAAGTGATTTTTAGTGATCAAAATTACCCGAGTCAAATTCGTATTAATTTTTAACATAATTCGAGAGGAAATATACTCTCCTTACATTTACAAGTCATTGTATAAGTTTTGGTAGTTGAGGTGTGAGATCTGAAGGCGGGGGAAACCCTTGCACTTTACGCGCTACATTTCTCGCGTCAATCACGCTGCGGCTAATTAAGTGAGAAATTGTTATTTTAATCCTTATTACGATGGAACATGGATGGAATGCATTCGAAGGAGTTCTGAAATTTTACTAGTTGACAAAGTGGCAATTGAAATCCAAGAAATGTTTGTTACATTTCCAGAAATTTCCAGTGTGGTAATATGTAAAATTGAAGAAATATTTATTTATTTATTTATTTATTTATTTATTTATTTATTTTCTAAAGGTACACCAACAGCACAAACAAAAGAAGTTTATAATAGGAATAGGTAACACAAGGCAATTTTAAGGCATACACAAATAAACTACAAACTAGAAATTGAGACGATCGATAATACACGCACAGCAACACGCAAATTCTTTACAAAAAAAAAGGACATGAAAATGAAAATTAAACAATGAACAACTGAAATCAAGAACAAAGAATAATAAACTAATTTATCCATATTTAAATAACAAAAATAAAATTAAATACTAATAAAAAGAAAAACCGCTCAGCAGAACAGTATAGCCGTCAATAAATATGGAAAAAAGCATGTCTACTTACCGTTCACACATAAGAGTGACACAAAAGTAATTCCATCTAAATTGCAAAATATACGTCTCATCCTAAAATTCTTGGGAGGAATCTTGAAGAATTTCTGCATAACAGTAAAGCTCTTTTCGATATTTCAGCTTTCGCTGTGTCTTGCCTAAGGATAGAAAAGTACCTTCAGAGGAGCATACCTTCTTAATCGATCAACGCACCTCTAGAAAAAATATTGAGGGAAATGTTGACGTTGCTACCACAAGTCAAGCTAGGAAGAGCTTGAAAAGAAAATTCCAGTCAGGTATTTCTGCATAAAAATCAGAAGTGCAAAAAAGAGTAATGTCACCGAACCACCTGTTCTCAGAAACATAAGTGGCGAAGATTTGAAAGCATTTGTTGCACAAAAAGGTGAAGGTGAATTGTCTCTAGTGCGGCTTCCATGTCATACCCAAGCAAAAGGGCAGTTAGATAAGGCAGTGACAGAAGCATCAATGCTTATCTGCAAGAGAAGGCTTTGTTAAGGCTCAGATAGAATCTCGAAAAGAGATGTCGAAATTTGAGAGTACACTTTTAAGTTAAATAAAAATCATAAATAAGAGATTTATTTATAAAAATAAAGAAATGTTTTCTATAATTTCGTATTTTATTATATAATTTAACAATAATTTTTTTCTTATGTTAAGGTCGGCAGACAGGCAGACGGTCCACTTGATGGTAGGTGGCTACCGTCGCCTATAACACAAGCAACGCCAAAGCTGCTGCAAGTGCGCTGCCGACTGCAGTAGGATTAAGGATAAGGGATTGGGAGTGGATAGGGGGCTCTGGCATCCCTTACTCACTCACCGAAACACAACAGCACACGTGCTGTTATTTCACGGTGGTCTTCTGTAAGGGGGTGGTTACTGCCGCCAGACGGGCTGCCCAAATGGCTGCGAAAACACAGTGTGCCCTGCCACTACTTTCCAAATCCAGACCAGAGCCAAATTTGAAAGTAGATTTTTCTAAGTTGACCCGTTTCTAAGAATCGAACCCGGGAACCCTAGACAGAGTGTTAAGGCAAGCACCCTAACCACTCATCCAACGAGCTCGTCAATATTTGACACTTTTTTTTTCAGTTTGTGCAACTTCAAAGTCAATCTGGAGTCAGATAATATCTGATCGCAGTTATTTTTTGTACATAAATTAGCAACGTAGGTATGTAAGTATAAGTATGTAGCACTTTTTATTTTTCTCTATACATTCGTGACCAACCCTATTAATTATACATAATTATACACATGTGTAATTGTGTATATAGAATGGATAAATCCCATATTGTACTTTAAAATTAATTAAGTAATACCCTCTGATGTTTCATTTAAAATTCAAATATCTCAAGCAAGTTCTAATTTTATGTAACTAAGATGAGAGAGTAGAAAGGGTCGTCAGTAAACTTAATTACCTACTCCCAGTTTAATTATGATTTTGCACTAGTTTGCTGAGATGCAGTCTCTCCGGAGTAATTTGTATTACGAGACACAAGAAGTTAACACTTTTAATGATTTGTTAAATGCCATCTCTAATTTCCAAACGATGTTGACGGCGAAAACTTGAAGGTGTAATCGAAAAAAATTAGATATTATTGTATTTTTATAGTTTTCACTACTATATTTTGTACTAAAAGGTCGAAGGTTATAAAAATATTGGAGAAGACACAACTTTTTTATTTTTAATAAGTTGTTTTATACCTACTGAGTAAATCTTAGTATCAAAACAATAGCCGTCTTACTACAAAAGATTAAATAAGCACTGTTTAAACACGTGCTTACGTAGACAATGTATAACTATTTAAACATTGTTAGGCGAGCGCTTAAAATGTCCTTACCACAAAACCTTGTATAGCGCTTGTTTTTGTAGACAGTGTTAAGTACGTGAATGGTATTCAATTATGGCAACCCTGGCAAACATTCATTCAGTCACTCGCCCTGAATTCATGTCGTTTTCATTTTACGCAGATATGATAGGCGTATAATTATGAATTTTGGTTTTCACAAGCTATTATTACGGACTATAGTAATGATAATATAAGCAAATTATGAAATTTGAATAAGGCATAAATTACAACAAATACGTTAGATCATTTATAAAATTTTGTTATACCAAAAAACATTGCGCTTAATGGAACGTAAATGACACGGGCGTAACGTAATTGTCAAATGTCAAATTTGATTTTCATAAATTCCAATGACTAAAAAACAACATAATTACAATTATCTATCATTATCAACTAATATCAACATGGATAGAAAATGAGCGCGGCGACAACTGGAGTCAGGAAGAAAATGTTTGTAATCTTAGCTTTCATTACGCAATGAGCATTCATAAAATACTACGAGATCATAACTTCTATGTACTGGACGTGTTGAAATTATTTTAGGACCTCTTCCTGCAAATGAGTCAGTCTGGCGCAATCATAGAAAATAAAAAGACGGTCACCAACACCAACAAACGAAAAAGTCTTGAGTGGATTAATGTGCAAACAAAGTGAGTATATATTTATCCAAATTATCGTGGATAAACATGTACTCACTTTTTGCGTCATCGTAATATTCGAATGGATTAATTCGCTCGCGATGTATCCTATCTCGAAAATTGTCCATATAACCCACATCCTCCATGTCGATGTAATCAATTAAATTTAAAATATCTATATTCATTTCAAAAATCAAACGAAATGTTTAATATTATGCAAAACGATTATAAATTTGACAGGACACGTCCAAGGAAGAGAAGCCGCTAATTTGGTAGACACTCGTTAAACAAGCATCTGGCGGTGTTTAAATTTAAGTAATGCTCAAGCATTGTCTAACCCCAAACAATGCCTAGACACTCTTTTGTAGTAAAGATTTATTTAAACACGTGTCCAAAGCCTGTATAAAGTGTGTTTAATGTTTTTGTAGTAAGACGGTAAATGTTTTGTAAACTAACGTTTTTATTATTTATTTTTTTGAAAAAAATATTTATTATTTTGAACATGTACCTATTCAATAAAATATTGTTACGACTAACTATGGAACGTTCTGGAAAAAGCGTTCCGTCGGCCGAAAGTCTCGAACGTATCCCAGCTATGGTAGCCACGCCCCTTCTCGACTGATGTCAAAGGAAATTGGTCCTTATGTTTACAACATAGAGTTTACATTTCAACAGAAATAGCATTCCCGAACTTTCAATGGCATGTTTACAATCTTGTTTACATTTTCTGGAAAATTCGCGGCCGGCCGAGATGAGTTAGTAGTGCGACAACCAGCGTTACGAAAGCGACTCTTCGGAGCTTTTGCGAAGTTATCTGCGACAGTTAACCGGCGACACATAAGGAAATCATTCACGACTTTTGGCAAATTTAACGGTTTTATCGGACAAGTTTGGTGATTTTGGCAGTCCTCTTGGTTTGTGAAAATAAATCGTTCCTTTCGCCCTTACACGGCACTTTAACTCACCCCGCACCTAACAATGTATTATTTTATTTGAAGTTCACAAATATTATCAATTTTAGGTTATTTCTGCAACACTGATTTTTTTTTCTTCATATTGTTTTTATATTAGTTAGATATAACAGGTAAATTAGTTACTTAAACCATGCTTAAACCCAATATCGTCTGGCAGATCTTGGTCTATGTTCTTAGATAATAATCTTGACCAAATTTACGGAGTCGAATGATGAAATTGCAATGATGCTAGTTTTAATTATCAATGTTTATAACATTTTAATAATGTTAAACATTTGATTTTTTTATTCATATTAAAAATATTTAAATGCAAATTGCTATATCATATTCTCAATAATGACCAAAAGAAAAGAAAACTAATTTTGATTAGCTTTGTCGGCATACACCCATAATATTTCCTGGCCTTTAAGGCGAAGACTTAGCAGAAAACTTAGATAAAAATACAGAGCATAATATTAGTATATAATATAGTATTTAAAAAAGTTTGAATCAAGCACATTTATACAAAAAAAAAATTTTTTTTTTCTGAGTAAGTAATAGTAAATTACTGCCTAAAAAGTTTTGGTGTCACAGTACTAAAATTTTCAGGGACAACTACATAATTTGTTAAGCTTATTAATTAACTTAAGTTCTGTACTAAAGAATTAATCGGCTACTTTTATTTCTAGTTTCATATTTTACACAACGAGGCAGGCATGAGACAAAAAAACACAACAAGGGTCAAAGAGACGCCACACATGGAATACAGTGTCATTAATAATTAAATCAACTCTCTGAACTACGGATAAATGAGTCTTTTAATTTTCGAAATAGCGTCGTTATAAGGGTCGACATCGTGACTTAAGGAGTTTGCAACGCTCATAAGACGATTCAATGGAGAAAAACAGCCCAAGTGGGTTTTGAAGTAATTCAAACGAAATGGCGTATATCTGCCCGGCCTGGGTGCTCGAAGAGGAAGGCCAAAATTTATGCGCAACAAGAGCTCGGGCGAATCAACTCCGCCCCTCAGCAATTTCCAGAAAAACAAAATAATATTTAAGAAAAACTTTCCAATTTTAAATCTGTTTCGTTATTTTGTGCAATATTGCACCTTAATGCATAGGTTATTAGATTGCGCTAATTTTGGTAAAAAATGTGTTCTTAGTCTTGGCTTAGTTGTTATATAAATAAAGGAATATCAATAAAAATAATTAATGTCTCCATATAACAACTTTCTGTTAACGGAAATCCGCTCACTAATAAGTAAGTAGCAGATCGTATAATACCTCACTAATTAGCACTCTTAACCGGGATTGAGTGTGTGCAGATCCGCATTTAAAAAGGGAAAAGCACTTAATGTTTATGCTACAAGGGTTATCTTATCCTCTTACAAATAGCCCTCGTCCTACAGGAACATGGCAGCTATTCATATTATGAACAAGTAAGCGTGTTGCTATTTTATTTAAAAATGTTTGGATTTAAAAGAAGAAAATCTAAATATGACTCCAAGAAAATGTTTTATCGTCGTCATTAAAATCAGCAAAGAGACACCCAATGTTTATTAGGTAAGACTAAGGCTTCGGTACCGTTTTGTTCTCAATAAATGATCTTTTATCCTCATTAGTTGACAGTCCGACGAGTTACGGAATTCCACTTCGGTATTGCAGAAGACGGGGTGCTATTCCGTGGATATCATGTCACAACGTTTAGAAATATGAGTTGTAGGTTTCCGGGATGATGGCCCAGGTCTGTTGGAAATTCTTCCAAACGTTTCGTCAACAACTGCGGTTGACATCCTCAGTGGCGTAGTCCGTATTAGAAGAAAAAGTACATCACATCACTGCACCGCAATGCACCAAACTGTGACACACTGCACTGCACTTCACTTCTGCACTTTTCGACTTCTCGAGCGAGACTGATTCGTCGACTGGAATGTTTCTATATTTATATCTCCACCCTGTGGTTGAATTAGTGGGGTATAGTCACTAGGAGATGGGTTATAATGCCCTCTCTTTCTTTCATTATTATTATTCTTGCGTAGTGCCGGATACCAAATGTTGTGTAGCCTTAGATTTTCCTCCTTCTGGGCCATCATCCCGGAAACCTACAACTCATATAGATACCGGCCGAGAAAACCTACATTCTACTAATGTTTAGAAAATTTCTACTGAGCACATTAAATTTAATTATAATTTTGTTAGGATTTAGGAAAGTAAGTCTTTTGTTGTTTTTTATTATCCTACTATAATATTAATAAATGCGTAAGTTTGTGAATACATTTAGATGAAATTTGGCACATAGATATTTCATTACAAGGACTAACATATAGGATACTTTTTATCCGGGAAAAACATTAGGTTCCCGAGGGATCGTCTAAAAGCATAAAAAAATCGGCGCCACCGTCGTCACAGCGATAAAGTGGTCAGGCATTATATTCCTCATTTCTTTTCTCAGGTGTTTTATTTTTCATTTATCAAAGCGAACGAAGTTGTGGGCGCCAGCTATTCATGAATAGAAGAGTACATTACTGCAGAGTCCAGGAAGTGAAACATTGCCGGATAAAGATCTGAGTCCGGCAATCCTCATTCCGGTCGAGGCTGGTATAGTGCTTTTCTCAATAAATGTGAGGAAATAATGAAACACGTGATAATGCAAAAAAATTAGTATAATATGAAAAAAATAATAAAAAAATAATTTAGGTAGGTACTGGAAAAAGTTTGCTTTCCCGCCTTTTTTATTTTTTATTTTCAATGAGTGCAAAGGAAACAGCCATACAGCCCAGTGATCAAAAGAGCGTGGGCTCGCCCCTGCCTACTACGCCTGTGACAGCGGCGGGTGCGTTTGTGAAGACTCATGAAAACTTCGGGTTTCATCGGGCTGAGCAGCGGCCAGGAATGAATTTTGATACAACATTCTTGGCCTAGGCCGAGAAAGAAATGCATGAGCCAAGAATTACAAACTTCCTGGCTTGTTTTTAGTACAAGAATGCCTACATTTCCGAGCATGTTTGAGAAATAATATTATATTATGGAAATATGTACAATTAAAACAATTTGTAACTGTAAGATTTGTTGTCCTCTGTCGTCGTATCTTATAGAACGAATAAATAATAATCTTAAAAAGTTGGATGAGACTTTGCCAAAGTGAAATTATATAATTAATCATAATGAAATTAGACTAGCGATACAAGGAAAGCGAGTAACTGTTCGACCTGCGGGATTGTAACAAATTAAAATGCTCCAGTGCAATTCAACATATTGTTTGCAATGATTGTTGAGCTTGAACAGGAGTTGTTCAAAATTATTACCTGTTCAACAGAATTGTTGCCTTGCATTTACGAAACTAGTTCGGTGCTATGAGTAGTTAGACTTATTTAATCTGTTGTGTTTGTTTTTTCCGGATTATAACTAGGGAGGAAGTGGGATAGAGATAAATGGCCAAGTCAGCTATGATTAAACTTACGAGAATCTAGCAAAACAGGAAAGTTTCAAACAAAACCAAAATAAGAATGAATGGTGCATAATCTTGGACGATTCGGTCTCTGGAACGTAAAAAGATAGATATGCCTTTGAAATGTAGTGCTGAAGACGGATGTTACGCATTCCATGGACGGCCAGGAAGACAAACATCTCTATCCTCAAACTGCTTGCGATTCGGACAAGACTATCCGCCACCTGCTATCCAAGAATTCTCAATAAATTTGGACACATAGACCGCAAAGAACTAAAAAATTTAGAGAAGCTAGTTTTGGTTGGAAAAGTGGAACAAGAGGTCTCGTGGCTCACAGTTTACAGGCCTCACAGTTTCGAAGGCATTTCAGACCAGGTACGACTTTCAGCAGTGAAGAAGACGACTCTATAGTATAGTGAAAATAAGAATAAAGTATGTAGTTAATTTTGCCAGTAATTACATATGGCGCTGAAAACTGTTCTCTAACTATGGGCCTCGTAAGAAAGCTCACGTCGCTCAACGAGCTATGGAGAGGGTTATGCTCGGGGTTACACTGCGAGATCGAGTCAGGAATGAGGAGATGAAAAAAAAGTTGCCGACACACCCGGCGGATTAGTAAGTTGAAGTGGCAGTAGGCAGGACACATTGTATGGAGAAGGCGACCCGGAAGACCGAAAGGTTCTCGAGTGGAGACAACGGCCCTGCAGGTACAGCGTAGGACGTCCACCCACCACCAGGTGGACAGACAATCTGATAAGGGTTGAGGGTTAGCGGTGGATCCAGGCTGCTTCTGATCGGTCATTTTTGAAAATTAATGGGGATGCATTTGTCCAGCAATGTACGTCCTAAAGCTGAGATGATGATCATGACCGAGCATAGGATACGATTTTCGGTGTTTTCGTTTTAGATGTGTACTAAGTATTTCGTCATAATATATTAATTGCTACCAATTCGATTCCATATTTTAAAGCAGTGAGCAGGCATGAGGAACACATACAAATACCCACTATTCATTTTTGTTTTAATTTTAAAATATTTGAATGTATTTAGGATGTGTTTTTTTAATGTCACGGTTGTTTCCCAAATAGCATACATAGAGTCTTTAAACCAAAGAACAAAGTTGTTTAAACCCTTTTTGAAAATTAACGCTGTATTTAAGTGTGTTTTTTATTAAGTGTTTTAATTTTAGTGTGTTTTTTTATAATTCTATAAAATTTTATTAATATTACACTGAACTTCATTAAGTTAACTTAAAATTTAGTCCCTTATCTGGGGATCTTTGTAACTATTTTAATATTCAAATGGTTACCGAAAGATTAATGATGTAGGTTCTGACGTGTTTCGCTAAGACAACAATAGATCCTGACACCCGCTTTAATATTACATAGTGAGCGTGCTCTCTAGGGTCCACGATCTGCCTATCTTCAGGAAGTGTTCTTAATTGTACTGATTGAAGTAATAACTTGAAAGTTATATAATACTGATTGAAATCGGCTATTTATATAACTAATTATAAATGCTATAATATAAGATACGCCTCTGATACTTTTTAGTTATAGTGTATCAAATGTGAATGTCTGAAAATATTTGTTACTGTATCACGTGTTAAATGTTAGTTAAATTTTAAACATTGCAACATGTTAAATTATATATGTTAGGTGGGTCCTGCGGTTTCACCCGTCATTTAATTTAAATTGATAAAGGCATGTCGGCTTTTCACGTAAATGTTCACCCTCGGCCCCAGACCCAAAGCGTGGCATCTCATCGCCCGTACGCGCTATTATTTCGTTTTCGCTTAGCGTTCTTTCTGGCTTTCTCTCCTTTTGGTCATCTTCTGAATGTCATAGCGTGATGGCACATAGCCTATAATCTTCCTCAAGAATTAGGTCATATTAAGAAAAAAATATTTTTTAAATCCGACTTATAGTTCGAGAATTTAACATGTTCAACGAAATAAACAAACTCTTCAGCTTTATTTATTAGTGTAAATATATAAGTATCTACTATACTAATATCGTAAAGAGGTAAAGTTTGTTTGTATGTAGAATATTCGAAACCACTCATCTAATTGAAAAAATCTTTCACCAATAATTACACTAGAATTTCAGGACGCACATAGTCCGTGCGGGTAGAAATAAAAATAAACACTTGGCAGAAGTGAATGTCAGGCGTTATATCTTTTATCTTTCAACGTGGACGAAGTATTATTAACATATTATACTTATATAGATTACTAGCGACCCGCCCCCGGCTTCGCCCGAGGTGCAATTTTTATATATAAGAACATTCCCCGTTTATCCCTCTTTCCATTAGTGAAAACCGAATTAAAATCGGTCTACCCGTTCACGCGTGATGCCGTGACCAAGGAAAATGGGGATTCATTTTTATACATAGATACTATATACTATATTTCGGCAATGTGCTGTCTGATTGAAATTAATTATGACACTAGGTATAGTTCTGAAAATGTAGTATTAAATCGTTTATTTATTATATTTTATACCTTTATCTTTGATTTTAGACAAATTTATGTGCAGAAAGTAAAATCACAAAATTAAATATTAAATACAGAGTTAGGAAATATAAAAAAAAGTTTTCAAGCCTTTAGTGCACGTAGGAAACGCTACGTTGGATAGTAATGACATACCTAATAAATGTCATTGGATAGCATTTTAGAAGCGGACTTTGACGGTTTAGACTATTGATTTAAAGTGTACCTAGAATCGAATTTTCAAAGTTAAAATTGGAAATAAAACGTTTTGAAATTGAAACAATCGTAAGGAAACCTACATACGTTCACTAATCTCCAAAGACATGTTGAGCAGCCTTCGTCCTCATAAAAAAATCACCTATGCCAAGCAGTATCACACATAAAAGCTAACGTACGCTGGGAAAATCTCATCGTCCATCGTCAACAGTGATGACAACACATCAATATTGCTTGGTGACTTATTAAAAGTGGGTATTAATTAAGTTATTAATTAAATTATTAAGTAGTTATTAAAAATACCCATGCCACCACACTGATAGTATAAATCAAGGGTGCCTAGTGTCCGTAAAAAAAATTGCTATCAATCAATAATGTAATATAAAAAAAAGATATCACATTTCTTCGGCGTATAGAACGTATTGAAACCATTTGAATATTTCAATCGCACCTGTCGTTCAACGTCCATTCAGGAGCTGTAGTCAGCAGGCATAAGGCATTTGTCAGTGTAAATGTAAAAGTTTATGACGAGTTTCAGTATTAAAAGATATGTCAGTATTAAAAGATAAGACATATCTCAAAAGATAATGTCTTATATTTTGATACTTTTCAAATGTCACAATAGGTATATGTATAAAACACGAGCTGCAGCTAAAAGTTTTCGCGGCTGAGTCTGTTGCAATACAATTTCTAAACTAAATGTGGTAAAACTAATGTTTACAATAAGATTATCACATCGCATAAGCGATTCTGTGTAATATACAGGTTAAAATTTCTTTGCCGTCGCCAGTACATATGTATAAGACGGGTAAAATACATGACGTGTAAGAAACAATGTGTTGCCGATCCTTATATGATAAGAAGGGGATTGAATGGGCATCCCACGCACTGAACATAACATGACAAAAAACAACAAAAAGAATACGCCTTCTGTTCTATTTTTAAATAATCTTTAAGAGGGTGGTTATTGCCGCCCGAGAAGTTACCCAATTCTTTAATATAAGTGGTTTATACACTATTATTACACTATACTCTTAATTTAAAAAATATATATCCAAATAAATCCGGTAATGTAATATCCGCTCATCTATAACAGAGACACCATTTCAAAGCTTTCTGAAAGTGGAGATCTGCACACTCCTTCTTTCTCAAGAAAAACGTACGTCTATATCTGGTAAGGAAATTCCTTGAGATCTCAACCATAAAATTGCTCATACCTTACCGAGGCCTTCATTTTGTCTAAAGCTGTAAACAAAGCAATTTGCCGGCTTTATGAATCCACATTTTGCCTTATCGCGAATTTATTGCCCTTTTTTATGTTCTTTATTACTCTTTAACATTGATATAAATATGTTGTACTAAATATTAGGCAACATAACTCTAATTCGTGCCTTAAACTTGAAGTTAATAATAATGTCTACAATCTTGTAATAATAAGATTGCCTACTCAATAACTTCAAGTTTAAGGCATCGAATTAGAGTTATGTTGCCTATTTAGTACAACATAGTCATACTAATGTTAAAGTATTATATTATTAAATGTTTAATTATATATATTAACTCATTTAATAATATATGTATATTATTAAATGAGGAATTGGAGGAATTCAGGAGGAGGAACTCATTTAATAATTAAAGCATCTGGGGAAGACCAGCGACGTGGTTCACGCTACTACAATAAGCTGGGCGTATTTCAACTGGTTTTTGTAAATAAGGTTTTTTTCTGTTATTACCTTTTTCAGCGTTATCATAGATTTCATAGAAGACATGACTATGCCAAATAAACCTTTTTTACTCTTACACTTTTAGTTCTTATATAAATACTTATATAATCTCTTTTTGTTAAATATCAAATTGCTTTATATTTTTATACTAAAGCAATCAAATTTATTATTTTCATATTTTAAATACTGATATACTTTTAAAAGAAATCTCAGTTTCTATTCTTTTTTTCTTTGGCAATGGTCAAAAATGATTTCCAGTTTAGACGAAGGAATATGTGCGTCACCAATCTCGTTGAGTAGGTATCGCAGTTAGCAGTAAATTTGAGGGTTTGTGAATCGGAAGAAATGTGTTTGCTTAGGACAGTGTAGCACTGATTGAACAAAAGATCAAAACGGTTACGGGATCTGTTGTATGAAAAAATCTGATCAATATATTTATCAATAACGAAATCTTTAATTCGTTCTCATAATTAAAAAAAAACACACACAATACATTTGAAGCTTTTTAACACTACTACAATTAAGTGTATTCCAAAAACACTGATATAGTATTTATTAAACATTTTTACAATGTAAGAAATTACATCCTTTAATAATAATATAACTAACCATCATATTAAAATAATATTACAAACAATTTGATAATACAATTTTATGTGTAAGAACTATATTCGATAAAAAATTTTTTTTTTTTACAAAATAGAAAAAAAAAATTCAAAACGTAGAGCTGTATTTTAAGCTATTTCAAATTTTCCAAGGTTTTTTATTTTATTTTTGAGATTATTATTCTATTTTTGAAAGTTACAAATTTTGTATCAGTTTTGTACATCGTTACGAATATTTATTTAGTTATTCTACTGTTTGTAACTACAATCATTATACATTGGTAAATATACAATTAACATAATATAATGTACCTACATGACGATTTGACGAGATACAATTCTCAAGATTAAAACACTTATTTAAACATAACTTTAAAAGCTTTAGATTTTGAAGCTCATACTTAAACAAATTTAAATAATATACTTTATAAGAGATTTACTTAAAATTAAAATGGTAATAATTTCATTTAATACATATTGTTACTGTTGTGTGTTAAATATGGCTAATTGCGTTTATTAGTACTTCTCGTCAGAGCTTATAACTTAAGCTTTAAACGTAATTAGAAGTTCACGATACGAGTAAATTTACAAAAAACGATAGACTCCACGTGGCTTTCTTGTAATGTATATATATTTATGAGCAAGATACAGAGCCACACAGGCAGTCTCTGAAAATAGATTAACCAGTTTAATTTAAAGGGTTGTTATCAGAGTGCATGAAATTCGGAAGCTCCTTACGAGCTTTTCAAAATGCACGTGCATTTTGGAAAGCTTCTTCTACTTCCTTGTCTCTCGGTCCCCTTTGTCGTCATACCCCCGCGCCCCTGTACCGCGCGGGCGAAGACTCATTTAAACGGTCTATCTATAATAATATTTTTTTTATCTATTGGATGTATCAACGATTTCGTCTTATCATCAAGTTGAAGAACATTTTTTCGATAGCTTTTAGTGAATGTTGATTGTGTAGTTGACATTTTTAGAAAACAAACATCTAAAAGCAACGTATGTTTCTTTTGAATGTGTGCAATTGTGTTTCTATGAGAAAATTGTAATTATCATTAAGCTATTGCTCAACGATTGGAGTTTCTGGTTCAACTTGAGTTTCCTTAACAACTACCACCCGTTTGTTGGCCCTTCTTCTAGCGTGTGGTCCCAGTCGTACTCTGGTAGGCTCGCCATCGTCCGAAACCTGTTTCAAAACAATTTATCAATTAAAATAACAGAATTTTTTCCTCGTACTTTCTGCCTCTTTTTTATTAATCACCTCCTATTATCTACAAGTCCAATCGGTGTGATAGGTTCTTCAGGAGAAATTTCTCATGGGGAGACTCTTTCTTTATAGGGAGATTAATTATACAGAAAAGAATCTACACATTCGAGTGAAAATGTGTATTTAAATAAACTGTGTGGTTCATATTATATCTTTATATATTATAAATCGATGTCCCCGGCCGCGTCTGTCAGTCTGTATGTATGTAAGTGATAATCTCGCCTACATAATACACTACTGAACGAATTTTCATGCGGTTTTTACTAATGAAAAGAGCTATCAACGAGGAAGGTTTAAATATATCAATTGCAGAAAAATCCTTGCGAAGCCGGGTACGAGCCGTTAGTTTCAATGATAAAAAAGGGTAGCAGTGGATGTCGTGATTAATTAATATTAAAAGCTTTGAAATGAATTAAGACGTCGCTGTTAATTATAAAATCTGTTCAATCATAAATCATAAACACAAATCTTTCGTAAACAATACTCCAATCGTGGTGTGCGGTGATGAAGATAAAAAGCATGGTTGTTTGTTAACAGTTTTCCAAACAAATTGCATTGAATTTTGTGTATGCGAAGTATTTTCTAGCCTGGTTCCATATAGAGTACCTCACTTGTAAAATGAAGTACTTGTTTTCACGAGCAAATGAATTCGTTTACTCACCTGAACTGTTTTTCTTGCGGGAACGTTGTTTTCCAAAAATTTGTTCACTGCACCGAGTGTGTTAATTGGTATCTGAAATAAATAAAATAATTTTAAAACATATTTTTCTAATTTATCATATTAATACTATACTATACCAATTAAAAAATATTTTGTCTTAAAAATGTAATTATAAACAGTAATATAAAATATCTATAAAATAGAAATAATTTTACGTGTAGGAACATGTGTTTTAAAATGCTAGTAAGTACAGTAAATTTAGTAAGAAATTATAGAAAGCCAAAATGCGATTTATTATGATTTGGCATTTCCTAAAAAGAAATAGTTATTTTCAGTTAGCTGGTATTAGCTTCTTCAAGCGAACCATAAAGAAATTCCTTGTATTGCTTGTGCCCTTAGACAACGGCATCAATAAGTGGACCGTCAGTCTGCCTGCCACCGTTTATAATATATAAAAAATTACAAAATGCCAATAATACCTTTATGCACTGCTTCTTATGTAGTTTTTATGAAGCTAGACTTAACTTAAAGTTAAGAGTTAAATATATTGGTCGACCAACATATATACAATATACAAGGTTCTATTCTCGATTAATAGACTAATTCTTATTGCAATTTAATCTATGAAAATTTGGTTCCTGGATAATTTAACAGAATGTATATTTCCTAAGTTTATTTTGTTATTTTTCACAAAATATCTAACTTACGTCGAAGTGGAATATGTACAATAAACAATCTTTTAATATACCTAGTAAGTTATTTAATAAAAGTTTATATATACTTATAAAATAAATTAAAGTGTATATAAATTAAATTTTTGTATACCTTAAACTTATTTTAAAGTCAGATTTATAAGGCAAATTCAATTCGAGCATGCTGCGATAATTATAAATAATGTGACCTAATTTTATTTTACTTACCTAAATTGTCGTAAAAAAATCACTTACCTTTTCCACGCTTTCTGGAACCTCGACATACATGGAACTTAAACGGAATACTAAAATATTTGCTTTGCTTTAAAAAAAAGTAATTTGTTAAATTACGCGTGTGATATTAATTCTAATATTATAAGTAAACTGTATATGTACAAGAGGGTTAATGAATAAATAATATAATATCTACACACAAGCAGTAATATTGTTTTTATCATATGGGCCTGTAGGAGCGGTTACTCCTACTTCTAAATTATATACTGCTAGTGACTCCAAACCCACTCACAAAAAGTCAATCACTGTTTATTTTAAACATGAAAATAAATAAATAAAAATAAAAGATAAACTAATAACACTTTCAACTATAAAAATATATCACATAAAAATCAAAATTGCACTCTGTACATTCCACTTGGTATCTTCAGGTGAGATTTCGCTTGCTCCTCGAAAGATCTTGATTTCTTGTACTCTTCTTCGATCTTCCCAGTCCGAATGCCCGTCGTCGTCTCTCTTGTTTCTTTTCTTTTTGCGTGTCAATTTATTCGTTCGATTCTAATATTGAAACAGATTCGAATGCATGCCAGCTACAAAAGGAGTCTACATCACACTAATATAATAGAACCTCTATACGCTCTATGTGCATGAATGACAGTGTCGTTCGGTAAAATTTATTTTTAATACTCTATGTTAAATTGTTTAAAAGAGGTTATAGACGTCATGAAGGATAAAAAGGCATATTATATGTTATTGA
Source organism: Bembecia ichneumoniformis (assembly GCA_910589475.2). NCBI lineage: Eukaryota > Metazoa > Arthropoda > Insecta > Lepidoptera > Sesiidae > Bembecia > Bembecia ichneumoniformis. The sequence continues at coordinate 4,121,896 of OU342531.1, forward strand.
TTTCTATATATTTAATACATGAAACGGGATAAGCTGTTAAATTTGCGCATAGTGATGTTGTAGGTAAAACTGGATGGCAGACTAAAGGCATAGATGAAATTGAAGAAAATAACTTGAAGTTATTAATTTAGAAAATATAATGACATTTAATTTAAATTACATTTAAATCGAATGTCAGTTTTTTTTTTTTTTTTTCAATGTAAAGGTTGTTCGAAATGCTGATCTACAAGCGTTGCAAGTGCGCTAGCGATTTTAGTATTAGGAATGGACAGGGATGTGGGCTCTCGCATCCCATATACCGACAGAATACATGCTGTATCACGGTAGTCTTTTGTCACTACTAAGTAGAATTATTACGTCTTAATAGACCTTGTCTTATATGAACTTAAACTAGGCTCCAGGTGGCTTTTATAGAACGTAGCTTGATAGTGTACAAGAGGTGTGTACAACAATTTTGATAATTACAAAAGTATCTTTTTTTTTATCGAAAATATCTTTTTAGAGCCATTGGATTAGGGTTAGGGTTAGGGCATTGGGTTAGGGTTAGGGCATTGGGTTAGGGTGCTTGCCTTAACGCTCTGTTCTGGGGTTAGCGGGTTCGATTCCCGGTAGGGTCAACTTTGAGAATTAACTTTTTAAATTTGGCGCTTGTCTGAATCTGAAAAGTAGTGGGCAAGGCGCACTGCGTTTCGCAGTCTTTTGGGTAGCCCGTCTGGCGGCAGTAACCACGCCCTTACAGAAAAACATCACGGAATAACAGCACGTATGCTGTTGTGTTTCGGTGAGTGAGTAAGGGATGCCAGAGCCCATTTCCCTAACTCTTCCCAATCCCTCATCCTTAATCCTACTGATGTAGTCGCATCTGTATAGTTGCTTGTGTTATAGGCCATCTACCATCAAGTGGACCGTCAGCCTGTCTGCCGACCTTAACATAAAGAAATAAAAAATAAAATTATACCCTACTGGTACATCCAGAGATTAGTGATTTCGAAAAACGAAAATTAAAAAATAATATATTATATTATATTATATTATATTATATTATATTATATTATATTATATTATATTATATTATATTATATTATATTATATTATATTATATTATATTATATTATATTATATTATATTATATTATTTCTTGTCTTTTCTTTCATGTCACTAGTCTGTCATCCAGTTTAATGTATATAAAATCATGGTATGACTCCATCAAATTAGGTAACTGTTTATTTTAAAGGGTGACTAACCGAAAATCTTTTAAACTGAAATTTACTGTTGCAGATTTTAATTCTTTATAACCGAATAATTAATATTGTTTTTTTTTTCGACTTCTGATTAAAACTCCAATCCAGCGTATTTATGTTATATAGACATCAATAGCAAGCAAGGGTCCACATGACTTACCTTTTTTGGGTTATGTTGTTGACGTTAAAAGTCGTTGCAAGTCTGTTTTCAGCACGAAACTAAATGAAATTAAAAGCGGACACACTCTTTAATGAGATGATAATGAACTCACTGCAAAAATGTCGTCAATGATTTGGGAGGCGGCCGGCGTTTGTATAGATATTTGGCCTTCTGATGATGAAGTTGATGATGCAGCATGCTTCGGATGTATCGAGTCTGATTCTGTGACAGATTATACACAAGAGATATAGGTCGATGAAAAGAAAAGTACACACCCAGAAAAATGGAAGGAAGAAAATGCAAGGTTTGTATTAGTTGTGAATTTGAACTTGTTTGGGAAACAGAATGAAAATAATATTAATAATAAAAAACGATATTATGAACACGATCGTTCCATTTAATTTTACACCTTAATAAAATTTTGATTTTCCGTAAGAAGTGCGTTAATATACCCTTCTTTACGACTTTATACAGCTGTTATTTTTCGGTGTAAAATTATTTACCGTACCAAAGTCCGAAGAAATCCACTTACATCTTAAGGGGTTGCTCGTAAAAAGATAAATGTTATAAAATGTAGAAGATAAAAATATCTTCGGAATTATGAGGGCGAAAGAGGCGTTTGTATTATCCAAAGCAAGTTCCTTACAGGTCATGTCTTATCTTAGTAATAAAACGATGGACATATTTTTTTATGAAATCTTTCGAATACACCTCAAGTTTCTTTCTTTTTTCTAAGTCATTAGAAATTTTAATTTAATTTGAATACTTATCAGTGCTGAAATGCGTACCTACATTAATGTATGAATAATAATCTATAATGGTACTGGTATTTAATGGACAGTATATAAGAGGGATTTTAAAATATGTTGGTAAGTAATAATATAAAAAACAAGTGCGGGCTAAACTCGCGTTAAGAGGGTTCCGTACGATGTTACTTATCCGCACAATATTGAGTGATTTACCATGTTATTTTAATATCATGGACTTCTTATAGGTTTTCCTATAATCTATAAGTAGAAAACTAATTTCTGTATTTTTCACAACAAGACCATTTCACATCAAGACATTTGATAGGTCACATTTTTTTTTTTTAATTTTCCACCTTCCCCCCAAATTATGACCTCCCATATTATACAGATCTCATCTATTCACATCACACCTTTGGGGCACAAAAATTGATAGGTGTACCAAATTTCAACTTAATCGGTCTAGTAGATTCCGAGATAATTGACTGTGAACGACGGACAGACGGACACACGAGTGATCCTATAAGGGTTCCGTTTTTTTATTCGGACGTACGGAACCCTAAAAAGTAATTAATAAAAAGTCATTAGGTATATTAAGATAATTTTCATTCACAATTTAAAATTTTTAATCTCTGAAGTTTAGAATATTATTAATACAAATAAATTTATAAAGAAATACATAAAACTTTTAATAAGAACTTCAATAGTAGGCACCTGCACCAGCATGTACTGAGGCGGATTTCTGAACTGATACGCTCGTGCTGCCAGCTGTATTGCCGAGGAAATTACCTACAGCTCGCAGAGTTTGAATTGGAATCTGAAAACAAACATTATGTATCCTACGAATAAAAAAAACACATACATAACAAAAATAACTGAACTATTAGATTTCATATAAGGACATGATACTTTCATGTATTTGAAGTAAAGTAGAGCCTCGCTAATCCGGACAGGCAAAAATTCGCCCCTTGGCGGATTACCAAGGTGTCCGGATTGTCGTCTGCAAAATTTGGTTGCAGTTTATATGTATGTACATAAATATGTATAACCAATAATTAAATGAAAGACTAATTTATGTGTTTAGTTATTGTTTTTTATTATCGAAAGATACACTAGTAAATATATGTATATGTTGTAAAAAAGTTATTTACTACTACTCTTGACGGCCCGTTGGATGAGTGGCAAGGGTGCTTGCCTAACGCCTCGGGGGCCCCGGGTTCGATTCCCGGCGGGGTCAAGTTTGGAAATTTTAATGTAATTTTCAAAATTTACTCTGGTCTGGATTTGAAAAGTAGTGGTAGGGCACACTGCGTTTCGCAGTCATTTGGGCAGCCCGCCTGGCGGCAGTGACCACCCCCTTACAGAAGACCACCGTGAAATAACAGCATATACGTGTTGTTGTGTTTCGGTGAGTGAGTAAGGGATGCCAGAGCCCATTTCCTTATCCCCTCCTAATTCCTTATCCTTAATCCTACTGTAGTCAGCAGCGCACTTGCAGCACCTGTAGCGTTGCTTGTGTTATAGGCGACGGTAGCCACCTACCATCAAGTGGACCGTCAGCCTGTCTGTCGACATAACATAAAAAAAAAATAGTAGTAAAGCGCAGGTGCAAATAGAACCGCTGCCTGCGTCCGGATTACCGCGATCACCGAATTAGCGAGGCTCTACTGTATTGCATATCGATTATTTTATCAAACGTTTATTCTCTTTTGATCTGTTTTATCCAAAAATTTTGTAATTTAAATTTTTTCAAACAGATTCTAGAATTGATCCTTGCAGAATTATCTACAAGGATCAATTCTAGGAAATGATTAAATTAAATTTTAATAAATTGATTAAATTGAGCCTAGAATCGTATTGAGTATAGTCCTGAGGCTCTAGTATGAGTTTACGATACTACACTAATTCTACACTCGCTAGCGAGAACATAAAAATTTAGTATGGAAAATCGTGAACTGTCAATGTCAAATTATCAATTTTCCATATAAATGTTTTACGCTCTCGCTAGCGAGTGTAGTATCGTAAACTCATGCTAGAGCTACTGTTGCATATTCACGAGAAAAGCATATCTTTTGGTTACTCATACTTAAAAATTAAGCTTTAATGAACTTTATATATTTTTATCAATATTAGAATCTTCATTCAGGGCCCATTCTTCGATTCTTATTACCCTAACGTTGTTTTTATTTTACAATACGTGAAAAATTGCACCAAGTAGATCGATAATTATGCTTTAATTAATATTATTTGAAAACTACATATATAAACCAAAAATAATATGTCGTTTTAGTATATGTACAACGTTGCACAATTGAAACAATTTCTACAAATTTATTTCCCGAAATAACGGTTTTTGTTTGTATATTTAATATCGTCCCATTTCCCTATACCTTCCTAATCCCTCATCCTTAATCCTATTGCAGTCGGTAGCGCACTTGCAGCAGCTTTGGCGTTGCTTGTGTTTAAAGACGACGGTAGCCACCTACCATCAAGTGGACCGTCAGCCTCTCTACCGATTTTAACATTAAAAAAATCAGGAGATTCGATACTACTTATGAGAAAAGTAAAAAGTTGGGCCTTTTCAATTTTGTACCGTAACTGTTGTCATTTATTGATTATCAATTTTCATTGCGGTGCACTAAAAGTTATATAAGTTACAAATTTTTGTACAATATTTTAAAATGAAGATTAGAAACGTGTATATTTCGACTGGTCTACTAATTGCAATTACGCTATGACTCATGATCATTCTTCCACATTCGTAATCCTCTCAACTACCTTAACTATATGACTCATAGTCTCATTTCTTATTTCGTGATTGTAGGTAAATTATGATATTCACAAAATTTACTTAAATTAATTTAATTAATACAAACTTACATTGAATATATCTGCGAAGAAAGAGGGGTTCCTTTGGAAAGTAACTTGCTTAGTAACAGCTACGTTTCCAGCCCCAGCACTATGTACGCCACCAGCAGCTTCAGCGTTCACAGCACTCTCTGAGCCGACATCTATACGTTTCTCAATAACAGGTTGGACATGTTTATACACGACCACAGGAGGTGGGGGAGGCGGCGGAGGAACATCACCGCCAATGTATCCTCCAATATATGCTGTTTTACGGAAATGATGACGGGGTTTGTATCTAACGATATGCTTCTCTATAATAGCTGGGGGTGGTTCTGCATATATCTGTAAAGTAGAAAATAAAATTTCTGTATTCTTAGATTATCTAGGTAGTAACCTAAATAACAGTAATAAATAGATTTTTTAAGTGTAATGTACGCCTATACCTTTACATTATCTATACTAATATTATAAAAAGAAGGAGAGCGGATTATGAAAGTAGGTTTTTATGTCAAAAATAATTTGCGGTACCATCAATTTGTAGAGATTTTTAAAAATGTGTTATTTAATAAGCTCATAGGAAGAGGCTATATGTTTTATATATACGAATTCCCCATATACTCCCGGATGAGCTGGAGCACGTCGGTGTTGTATTATATAATTTGCATGTGATTACTGGGTATAGGCTCAATACCATGCCTCTGATAAGGTTTGAACTATTGCTATATCCACTGCGTATTGGCACATTTATTTATTTATTTTATTCTCAACAAAAACCCTACAGCAATACAGCAGAAAATAGTATACAAAAGAGATATCATCACCAATCATTCACATTGCCGCTTACAGGGCTTCTTTTTGATCGTTTTCATCATGATATTCTCATGATTAGGCCTTCTACAGGTTTCCTCTGTTTGGTAGACTAAGAATGTATAATATTAAAAGTTACTGCATACGTAATTCATATAAATAAATATAATAGCAAACATTGAATAATGTGAGCACAATCTTAACTATTCTTCTGTTATTCAGTCTTTGTGAAGAAAATATTGTGACTTATTAATAAATTAAGTGCACGCTCTCGGTTTGTATAAATCCAAGATTCACATAAAGTGCTTTTATTTATCATTATAAAGTTCGAATTATAATGATGAAGGTGCACACGTAAAACCCTGGTTCCCACTTAATAAAACTTTAAGACAAACCTTATCAATGCCATAAACATTTTCATGTAACCTGCTTTGCTTTGGAATTCTAAACAAAGAATTCATTAATTCATGCAACTTGTCTATAAAAATATATTTGATATGCCGTTTAATTCGTCTTCTTATTTTACTCACTTCTTTGACGATAACAGCAGGTTGAACTTTAGACGTGAATGTGACCTCTGAATCAACATTTGAAGCAATTTTATTTTCGGTTTTTTTGTCATCAGCTAGTGGCAAGGGATTTACTTCATTGAGACTATCAATGTTGACTTCCTTATGGACTTCGGTCTTTATTGGTTTCACTTCGACATGTTGGACTGGTTGTATTTCTGTTTCTTTGATGACTCCTTTGGATAAGCCGAATGACTTGCTTCCGGAGAATGAAAATCCAACGTCACCTCCGCCTGAAGATTCGCCACCCTGATAGATTTATTAAATCCTTTTAAATAAACCATTAAATAAACCATTAAATAAACAACAAGGTAGCATTGGCATGATAATGAAGATAAAGATGAATGCAATATTTTATACACATGGTGATATTATTTTCAAAAATACAACCTAGAACAAGTGAGGACAAGAAGCGAAAAAGCAAATATAAATATTAGAAACGTATTTAATAACGTTAATGAAGTTATGTGCTTGTTTGTGATTTTGTTAAGCATGCGTTAACCGAAATCAGCCTTACCTCCAGAGTGTTTTCATTGTTATGGATCTATGGCACAAGTATTAGAAAAATTAGTAATTAAGGTAATTAGAAAAATCTCTCTAATTTATAATACCAAACCATTTATTAAGTAAAATATCTACAAAATATAGAAACCCAAATGGAAAACACCAAAGGTTGCTAAGAAACCTTAAATCATGAGTATTTGATTAGCCTTTTAGTCCAGGAAATAAAATAAAAATATTAAAAAAAAAATTGTTGTAGTTATGGCTAAAAACTACATTCACTAGTCTTTTGAGCAACTATCCATATTAGTCATTTATGTACAAAGGGAGAACTTAAGAATAAACGGAAACTTTTGATTCTGCCACCACTTGTGTTTTCTTTTGTTGAGCACGCAAAGCTTTCTCCAACTCTTTTCTTAAACGTCTTTCTTCCTTTCTCCTTCTTGCTTTTTCTTTTCGATTGTCACCTACCAGACCAGTTGAAGCATAATGATTTCCAGCCTGTGCTTCTGCATAGCCTGCTCCTGCCGTTTTATCTGCTGCCACGCCTCCGGCTAGCCCAGCGGAAGCCCCAACATTTCCACCAGCTGTTGCTCCAGCATATAGACCTCCTATGCAATATAAAATTTTTGATATAATATTTGACGTAAATTTTATTAATATATACATACATTAGAAGGAATAACACAATATGATAAGTATAGGGAACCTGTCAAAGCTCAAAAAAGAAAATTATAACTCCATAAAATCACTTCTTGCCCAGTTTTTTAAAGTTCTTAAACATTTTTGATGTAGAAGTATCACGTTGAAAATGATAACAAATTGTATTTGAACGTGTATAATTTTAAACTTCCAAATTTCATTTGTCTTAAATTTGAGAATAAAAACTTAAATTTGCGGATAGACAATCAAATATGTTGTTACTATAATTGGGCGATTTTTTTTCCAATTCAAACAAAAATTTATTTTGCCCGACTTTCGAAACCAAGAATATCTTCTTAATTGTTTAATACAATTATTTAATATTTGATTTTAATTCTAATATAAATAACTTTTTTTTTATTAATTGACTTCAGGTTTTCCTTTCTGTATTTTTTATATAATTGAAAATTACTGCTAGTGGTTTTAAGTACCTATACTAAATTCATTATAAGTCGTACATAATTAGAAGTTTATACTTTAATGTTTGAAACTAATCGTTAATCATTAATATTTTAAAGAGTGGTAGGGCACCACTACGTTTCGCAGTCATTTGGGCAGCCCGCCTGGCGGCAGTAACCACCTCCTTACAGAATACCGCCGTGAAATAACAGCATATACGTGCTGTTGTGTTTCGGTGAGTGAGTAAGGGATGCCAAAGCCCATTTCCTTATCCCCCTCCTAATCCCTTATCCAATCCTACTGTAGTCGGCAGCGCACTTGCAGCAGCTGTCGCGTTGCTTGTGTTATAGGCGACGGTAGCCACCTACCATCAAGTGGACCGTCAGCCTGTCTGTCGACCTTAACATAAAAAAAAAAAAAATTTAAATTTCTATATTTGCAATATTTTTTATTAAAACTGATTCTTTCGTAATTATTTTGCACACAACGCTCAACATTAAAGCTATTTACTTCCACCTGTTGACAATGAACACTAACGACGCTAATGATAATTGACTAAATAATTAGTGAGTACCGGACTTTTGGGTTTTACCTTTTACCTTTTTATCACGTCAAAAATATGTACAGCGGACGATAATGACTACGGCAGAACCATCTTCTTACAAAAGAACACCGCGAGCTGTTGTATTTCAGTGAGTCATTGAAGGATACCAGAGTTTATTTCCCTTCCTCATACTTGGTCAGTGACTATTACTTACTTTATATATCCACGATTGTCCAAGTTTAAGCTTATACATAAGCTATTTATAGCTTATATATTAGTTTAAGTTCTCAATTTAAGTTTTCTTTATCCAAACTGTTCGGATTGAGGACGACAAACAAACTAGGTATACATTTATTACTTTTAAAATTTCATGTTTTCATAATCTTACTATTAACAGAGTATAATAAGGAGTACTAGCGCTATTAAAGATCCCAAATTTAAATATTGCCTAAAATATGAAAAAAGAAAAAAGTACCTGATTAAATCTTTAGTACAGAACCTAATTAATAATATTAAAAACCTAGTTGTTGAAATTTTTTATTACTGAGACGAGAAAGCCTTTTTAGGCAGTAATTTACTAAGTACTGTTTTTCTTAGAAATATTTTTTTTTTGCGTAAATCTGCCAGATTCAAAGTTTTTCAATTATAATCTATTATGCTTTGTATTTTTATTCAAGTTTTAATTTTACTCTAACAAGTCAAATTAGGCAACGAAAGTAATGCTTTTCTGCTAATAGACATGGGCTGAAAAGCCTTTGAAAATCGTAAAAAGTGGAGAAAAATGATAACAGTAGGATGAAACTCATTGGAAAAGGAAAACAATATAACAAAAAGGTAAGGAAAAATAATTTACTGGCGATCAGAGGTCAGGAAGTGGAGGGGGGTGAGTTTTAACCGTTTTTGGTTTATCTCGATTTCCAGCAAAACTACAAGTCCTATGGAAAAAAGTTAAATGGGAAAGTTGTAGATAATAAAAAGATCTACAACTTTTTTATTTACACATTTTTCACATAACTTCAAATCAAATAACCAAGTTTTTGGTTTTTTATTTTTTTTATCTAAGTATTACAAAAAAAATATTTTTATCTTTTTTTTTCCACGAAATTTGGTGAAAACTTACCTTTTTATGTCCCAAACACACTGTAATAATTTTGAATTAATATCGAAAAAGCACCCTAATTTTCAATCGAAAATTCTCCCGTCAAAATAACTGCTTTTTTGTTGAAATCTCTACTTTCTGATGGTGTAAAAAAAACATATACTCGTATAAAACAGGCAGTATAAAGTATATATATAGGCAGGCAGTATATATAAAACAGGCAGTAAGGCCCATACCCATTGGGTTTCATCCTACTATTATTTCAAAAATTATCGACCCCGGTCTATTCGCCTTAAATTAAAAGTAGTGAAAACGAACATCCGTCTATACACTGGTATATAACTTTAGCGAATAATTACTAAACAGTTTAAGAAACTTTTCCAGTTAAGGTGTTTATTTAGTGTTCCAAGCTTTATCTTAAGTTAGTGCCAACTGTTAAACAGTAATTACTGTAGCCAACATTTAGTTGAACACTCTACCGCGATGAATCAAGTTTAATATCTACTTTAGAAAATCAATACATATCTACTTTGGAATTTAAGACATTTGTTAAGGAACTAGGTGACACAAAAGTAATTAGAGTAGAATATGTAAGATCTAATAATAATCTAGCTGATTTTCTAACCAAGAGTGTATTGCTTGAGAATTTCAGGCAAATTCTTCAAATATCAAATATTAATTAAATGTTTTTTGCCTTTTCCAGTATTTTTTATTCCAGTAAATAAAGTGTATTAATGTAAATATTAAACACAAGACAAGAACCGCAAGGACTTCTAATAAATCCCTAATACAACTAACTTTAACCAATAAATATCAAGAAAATGATACGTTTCACAGTTTGGGGTCCAAAATTAAAAGTCCAAAGATAAAACATGCATAATCAAACATAGCAACTGCTTTTCTCTTTAATAATTAATAAATTAATTGTGAGATAATGAATAGCGTAACCTAATGGGGGATCATCTGTAGTGTGTTAGTCAAATAAGTATTTTCTTTCGTTCTTTCATTTATGATAATTATTGTCGATACGTATATGGGTATACAAGATCAATAACCACATGCCTAAAATATGCCTAAAATTTAGACCTATGTCTAAATTGCTAGGTGATTTAGACATAGGAATAAATGTTAGGTGATAACCACCTATGTTAGGTGACCACCTAACATTTATTCATAAGTACGAATTGACACTTATTAGTAGGTATTAATATTATTCGGTAATTAAGATTTATATAGCACTACAATCATATAAATTTAAGATAGAATACCAGCAGTTTGTCCATTTGCATCGACAACACCTCCTAAGCCAGCCCTAGCTGCCTGTCCATGAGGAGTTCCAGCTTCAGCAAATAGGCCGCCAGCAGTTCCACCACCTATAACATAAAATTCTATTATCCTGTGATCTCTGAAACAATGTTGTAGTTCATTAATATCGAGACATAAAATATATTTAATACTTAATGCTATAGTTAATATAATTTAGCTATCCGAATCAAGGGTCTCATATTCAATTCCTGACAATATCAACCACAGAGAAGAAACCTTCAAAGTTTCTTTTGATCTAGTAGGTGAACCTGCCCGCAACCAGTGAGTTGTGTGATAGCCATAATACAAAACACATCACGAATAAATTATATGGGGAGATAAGAATGATTTCATTATTTTATTCGTAATTTTAAATAAAAATAATCGATTATCATTTTTAATATTAGGTCGGGGAAAAAGTCTTTTCGCTTATAGTATGTACAAACATTTAATAGATAAAATCTCTTTGACTGTACTATTTGTATCTGGCTGGTTTTGATGACATTAAAAAGAAACCAATTTCAAAAAAAGAAACCAATTAGTAAAATTAGTAAAATGTTGTTTCCAGCTATTTTTCATTCTGTCAAAATGTGTGAATCTAGTGAAGAAATTCGATAAATTTTAAAATTTTATTACAAAAAAAGGAAAAATGCAACGCAAGCAGCAAAAAAAAACGCGAAACGTTTATAGACCTAATATGCAGTGTCAGTAAAAGTAGCACTATGTTGATTTAAGCATTTTCAATTCGGGAATTTTGAGGTCAAAGATGCACCTTGCTCTGCTCGCCCTGTTACAGATAAAATGGACGCCATTTTTGAAAAAGTGGAGCAAGATCAGTAGTTACGACATATTTAATCAATTGACGGTTTTGTATTTTGTACACAGGCAACGTTCAAGGATAGAGATGGCAGTACCCCAAGATAAAATGTGTAACATTGGCAATAAAATTCTAACAACATTAATTTCGTCTACGAGTAATTGTTTGTTCTTATCAAGTTTATCCCAAAAAACAATATATTTTGATTAAACAGTACTTTTTTTTCGTTTATTTTAAAGTATGGTGTATTCATCCTACGGCGTATAGCATTTTATTTTATAGTAATTAAATATACATAATATATTCAGGGATTAAAATATAATGGCTATGGCGACTAACATGGAACGTTCTGGAAAAAGGGTTCGCGCCGGCCGAAAGTCACGGACGTCCCACCCTATCGATGGCAGCCACGCTCCTTTCCTATTAGTGTCAAAGGAAATTGGTCCTTATGTTTACAACATAAAGTTTACATTTCAACAGAAATAGCATTGCGGAATTTCAATGGCTTGTTTAAGGTGTTGTTTATGTTTCTAGTGAAGCCTAGTGTTTATGAGAGCGAGATGAGTCAGTTTTGTGCGATATAGCGATTCGAAAGCGAATCTTTGGAGCTTTTGCAAAGTTACCTGCGACAGTGAACCGGCAACACTTTAAGGGAATCTTTGACGACTTTTGGCAAGTTTAACGGTTTCATTTGACAAGTCTAGTGATTTTAGAAGTCATCTATCTTGGTTAGTGAAAATAAATAGTTCGTTTCGCCCTTACACCGTTTGTCTCACCCAGTACGTAAAAATATTATTACATATGCCTGAAGATATTTATTGATTAGATTAGTTTGAACAAACAAAATGTAGTTACATAAAAATTAAATTTTTTGAATATTTTTTGTTTTTAAGTTTTTTTTATCTTATATTCCATTTTTCTTATAGCACTGTTCCAAAATCTAATTTCGCAAGAGTACAATTTAGGAGTCCAATCTCATTGTCGATGTTTGCTTAATAAAATGATTCATTCAACAGTTCGTTCACTTTAGTTTCAGAGATATTTCATTTCTTAACCGAGATTTAGTTGGTATCATACATTAAGGATATTTATTGTGAAAATTTACAACTAAAAATGTATGGGGAACAAACAGTTTGGTAAAAATTCTTGTATTGGTGATGATAATGTTATGTTCTTTTTTAATTAGTACAATTTATACTTTTTTTTTTTCAAATTGTTCAAAACTTTTTAGAAACTACATAGTAGTTGACTCGTTAACACTCTTGCTTTATTAATCAATAACAACTTTGTTAAAATCAGGACCAGAGAATACTGGAAAAAATATGGCGTACGAAAACTGGAAATAAGGGCAAATATTTAAGATATATATTATTTATTAATATAATTATTAATTATATTCATATGATTCGACAGCTATATATCCAAAATGTTGTGTTAAAATTTCATAAAACCTCAGTCCAGTCAGTGAATAGGTCGAGATCCGAGAGATTTCTCAAATGGGGAGTGCCAAAATTAAGAAAACAAGTCGCCGGGAGAACGTACCAATTTATGGGTCCTTATCTATATAGAACTTTAAATAAAAAATTAAATATAGTTCATTGTTTAAAGAAGTCACGTAATAAAAAATTGGTGGATTTTCTTAAGAACTTGGATTATTATGAATCGGAAAATTCGATGACCCTTTCTTGATAAAATGTTGTATTTCACCTATATAATATGTCCATGCAAACATACTGATACACTTAAAACCTAACATTCACAATCTCCACATAACCACATATTTTACATACACAGACAATCACACATTGCATTACTGACCCCTGCAAGACAGGGTATCCTAGTGTAGGGGTTAGGGATCATCGAGTGTAAGCAAGATGAATTGGACCATAAAGAAATTATTATTAATTATTATTATTATAATTATACAATTACTTATTAATTATTAAGATTACTTAATGTGTACCTTTTCACGCCTTAACTACTCAACCGATCATAATGAAATTTTGCATACACGTTGTCAGGAACACAGAAAAGGACATATAATGATACCTTTAATCCAGAAAAAAGTACTGTTCCCGAGGGATCATCTAAAAATAAAAATTCAACGCCTGGCAAAAGCATAACAGCAATAAAGACGTCAAGTTTTATATTGATCATATATTTTGTCAAGCGTTATTTTTCAATGTGGAGGAATTCACAGGCCGCAACTAGTATTGAATAAATTGATATTGTATCCAAAAGTTCATGTGTCTCACCCAGTAGTCCTCCAAGCCCAACTCCTGCATGGTAACCTCCGAAGTTCACGCCCAATTTTCCATCTTTAAAGGATATTAACTGTGGAGCCTGTAAAGAGAAATTAACTTCTTCAATAAATTACCCATTTCATTGTAATGATTGAAGTTCACTGAATCTTGTCAAAAGATCAACTTCAATACTGAAGAATTATTTCAATATTTCAAGTTATTTTATAAAGTTGCAATTTCTTGTCTACAAAAGGCCTTCTCGCGTGAAATTTAAAAAGGCGTTCAAGTTTTAAACTAATTTTTGTTTCACTTGTCGGAACACCGGCTTCCATAAAATTGCTTAAACACTTACCACAGTCATATTCGTTATCATTTAGGATTTCATAATTATTGTTAATTTTTATTGTTGTATGAGATTTACAATTGAGGCAAGCAGTAAACACGCCTATCACATTTTGCAATAACATTTTGTTATTGCAAACTATAACTAAGCAAAGATCTTCCGTGGTATCTTATCCTCATCCTATTAAAAAAAAAATTAACGAACCCGTTGGATGAGGGGGTGCTTGCGTTAACGCTCTGTTCTAGGGTTCCCGGGTTCGATTTCTGGCATGGTCAACTTTGAAAAATTATCTTTTCAAATTTGTCTCTGGTCTAAATCTGCAAAGTAGTGGCAGGGCATACTGCGTTTCGCAATCATTTGGGTGACCCGTCTGGCGGCAGTAACCGACCCCTTACAGAAGACCACCTGAAATAACAGCACGTGTGCTATTGTGTTTCAGTGAGTGAGTAACGGATGCCAGAGCCCATTTCCCTATCCACTCCTAATCCCTTATCCTTAATCCTACTGCAGTCTGCAGCGCACTTGCAGCAGCTGTGGCGTTGTTTGTGTTATAGGCGACGGTATCCAACTACCATCAATTAGACCGTCAGCCTGTTTACCGATCTTAACATTAAAAAAAAAAACTTATTACTCACTGCTGTAATAACTAAGTTAATATTATTAATAAAGATATTAATTTCTAGAACTACGGATGTAACTCGACTCGTTAATTTTACCAGCTCATTGGTTCGTGTTAAATCGCGTGACGTATAATAATGAATGACGTACAAGATTCGAGACTTTTCGGTGCCAACGACTTCTTATTTTATTTTGGTTTATTTTTAACTCTACCTTTTCGAATTTACAAATGGAAGCTTAAAAGGATTATTTTTTGTCCGATTCACAGACGGAAAATGACTTAAGTTAGGTGAGGAGATTAGGAATCACGTTAAAATAATCTATACTAATAAAATCGTAAACGAGCCGTGTCTGTACTTTAAAAATTTTTTCAAAAAACAATTTGTACACGTACTTACGAGTATGTTACCGAGGTCAAAAAAATTGTTTTTAGGATTTTTGTCTGTTTGTCTGTGCGTTTGTGCTCGCTAATCTCAAAAACGACTCAACCGATTTGAATGCGATTTTCACTGAGTTACTTTAGCAATCTTCTCGTAACACTTAGTGTTTGTTTATTTCGAATAGGTTTACAAGCAAAAAATTACGCGCTTTACCAAATACCATGCGTACAAAGTTAATAATATATTTAATATTATAATTAATAATCAGATAGTTTAATAATATATTAAAAAAAACCATTAAATATGTAAACATTTTAAGAGCAAAACTCAACTCAATAAAAGTTCAGTTATAAGATAATTAACTTATTTACTTAAAAGGTCCTTGAATGAATTGGCACCTGCAAACTCAAGGAACCTGAAAGGTACCTGCATCAAGATATAACATATAGGTAGCTACCAACTTCCTGTTTACTTACAATAATGAAAGGCAAGATGCAAGGTCCCTAAAGCACAAGTAAAGGAAACACTCTGGAAATTGGTATCTGTCGCAATTACAAGTTTAAAATTTGCAGTTCAAACTTTGACGGTGCTACAGACTGACAATGTATGAGGGAAACTTTTGTAACAGCAAATTTTGTCGCTCCGAGAACATGATATCGATTTAGGGACGTTGGGCTCTAAACACATAATTGAAAGTTTAATTAAGTTCGGACCCCTCAAGATGCGAGCCATACTTGCACTTCTCCAGTTAACAGATCCTGTATAGGTAACTATTACCATATTTTATAGAATTACTATTTCTAAGGAGCTGCGGTGGACTATAGAAGAGAACCAATCAAAGTATCGAAGACACATGTAGTCTAGCAACACTGTCTTGATCTAGCTTGGTAAAAAAAAATTAGACCTTACCTTTTTGGGTGGAGTCTAATTTGCACATCAGTGAGCCAAATAGGTGTAATCTTAATTAATATTTAATAAAAGCAGAAGTGAGTATGTTTATTTGCCACGTTTTCACGCCTTAACTACTAAATCGATAATCATGAAATTTTGCATACATGTTGCCAGGGATACAGAAAAGGCTTTCATCGAGAAAGAAGGTACTGTTCCTCAGGGATGATTTGGATCAGCTTTGGCGTTGCTTGTGTTATAGGCGACGGTAGCCACCTACCATCAAGTGGGCCGTCAGCCTGTCTGCCGATCTTAACAAAAAAAAGGTCTCATAGCAAAATTTATTCCTCATACAATTTTCCACCGGGTTCGATTCCTGGTCGCGAATGAGCATAAATTAAAACACTG
This sequence comes from Bembecia ichneumoniformis, assembly GCA_910589475.2. Classification (NCBI taxonomy): domain Eukaryota; kingdom Metazoa; phylum Arthropoda; class Insecta; order Lepidoptera; family Sesiidae; genus Bembecia; species Bembecia ichneumoniformis. The sequence continues at coordinate 4,138,516 of OU342531.1, forward strand.
TGAATGCAGTTTTATTTTTTCACAAATCGAAGCCTTAGTTCCTAAGCACACATTTTCTTATCTCTTATGGTTTGAGATTTGCTCTTACTGACCCATTTGGTTTGACCACCCTGTATACTGATTTAACGAATTCATAATTAATTTACGAAACATAATTTTTTTCCCCTATAAATTATTGCTCATATAATTTAAATCGCTAAAGAAAAAGCGGACGAAGTTGCAGGCAAAAGTTAGTAAACTGTAATTGTACTTATTGCCCACAAAACATTCCTGTTTCTATATAACTTCTCTATTGATTGCACTTGTTACCTTTTATTGTTATCGAATGCTTGAACTATTTTATTCAACTATTTTATTGGCCACAATAAACAAATACCTAAAGCTTAACACAAATGTAAAGCGATTATTCATACTCTGATGAATGCTTTACTGACATGGAAAATACCATACTTAGGTTTTTCACATCAGTAAAAAAATGACTGTTTAATATATTATATTTCCTTAATTTATTCGCAACTACACCTTTGTTTTGAAAACAAAAACAATGAAAAAAAAAGTAGAGGAATAACAAATCTAACGGAACATAAAAGTGACAGTATGGAACGTAAAAATTATAAGAAAAATAAACAGACGATGGCATAAGAGTGACAGGTGATTTGGCCCTGATTGGAGGCAAGATTGATCCGTGACAGGAAAATATGAAAAGATATGGGGAGGAGGCCTTTGCCGTAGGGCAATCCCACACCAATCAATCAAAAGTATTTGACTTTTGTATAATTTTTTACTAATAATGGCTTATAATAGATTCATTTTAACATTATTTTAAATAATTTATATGTGAACAAGCTTTTTCCCGCAACTTCGTCAACACCCTTTTGGATGTTAAAACATTTGTTTTTAATTGTTGTTGTTGCTCATATATTTTTTTCAGGCGTTGATTTTTTTTATTATTTTTTAGAAGATCCCTTGGAAACAGTATCTACTTTTAACTGGATGCTAAGCAACGCTTTTTGGGGCATGACTGATGACTACGGTGTCGTCAGCCACAAATTTATACATATTTTCAGATGATCCCTAAGGAATTGTACTTTTTTCTTCATGATATGCACAGTAAGTCTTTTTATGTATCTCTGTCAACGTGTATGTAAAATTTCATAAGAATATGTTGAAGCGCAACACACAAACAAATACATAATAGTATATAAATCTATATTACTAATATTATAAAGCTGAAGAGTTTGTTTGTTTGAACGCGCTAATCTCAAGAATATAATTGATAATACTGGTTCGAGTTGAAAAATTCTTTTTGTTTTGAATAGTGCATTTATCTAGGAAGGCTATAGGCTATTTAACATCACGCTACGATAAATAGTATTATATATAAGCAGTGCCCAGTACCGCGCGCCGTATGAACCACAGCGAAGCGTGGCCGAGTTCAGCTAGTGTAATTATAATTTAATAATAAACGATGAATATTTATTATAGAATCGTCTAATAATAATGTAATATGACTGATAATAAGGCTATTATTATACTTATTCCTTTGTCTTTAAAATACAATGGAAAAATAGACTCTGTCAATTAGAAGGTTTAGGTTAACCAATACTGACCACCTTACTATAGCGTAATTTGTTTTAGCTTGTCTCATGAATTACGTATTGTAATGATTTATTCATTATTTTTACTGGTAAAAAATACAATATATTTACTCTAAATTATGCTATTCATAGCTGTATCTATAAATTTTCTTAATAAACAAAGAGAGTCTGTAATTAGTTCTGCATCATATCTGCATGGTAAAAGCGATAGAGAGGGTGCATTTAAATTAAAAAATATGTATTCTAATTACCAATACCGCATAGCAGTGGTGTACAGTTTAATAATTGCATTAAATAACAGCACATGTGCTATTGTGCTTCGGTGCATGAGTAAGGCTTGCCAGAGCTTTTTCCCGTGTCCGTTACCTTTCCTTGCCTATTTCCCTTTATCTTATCTGAACAGGAAACAAATTGAATCCCCGTGGGTGTGCTTATTGTGGTAGTAGCCACCTTAGCTTTAAAATGCTTCCATATTTTCTTATATATTAACTCTCACAATAAAAATACATACATATATTTAACTTTTGCAAATTCAAACATCAGCTAATAAAACAAAATTTGTTTTATTAGCTGATGTTTAATAAGTGTTTTAGATATTTTAATAATATTTGAATAATCATCTTATATACACTGTATTTTACCTTACCTTTAAGTGGACCGTCATCCTACCTGACACTCCTTAACATAAATATAGATTGGATTTGGCAAGTAGATGCAGGGCATACTGCGTTTCGTTGCTATTTGGACAGCTGTCAGACGGCAGTAACCGCCCCTTTACATAAAACCACGGTGAAATAACAACACGTGTGCTGTTGTGTTTCGGTGAGTGAGCAAGGGATACATCTCTGGGATGCTTTAAAAAACGACTTCGCTCATCATTGATGGATGTGCAGAGAAACGCTTAGACGAGACAGTTTATGGGGGCGGCCGGTCCATTTTTTGTACATTCTCGTGTGCTATTGTATATTTACAGTGACGTTGCCATATAGATAACTCGCTAGTGAAAGCCTTCAATAGTTTTTAAGAAAATTTGCAATAATTTTAGCCATTGATTGTAATCGTATTATGAATTGTCCCGCGTAAATGTTTTTTTGTTTTCTTTTTCTCTAAATTTCTGGTCCCTGGCAGAATATCAGTGTTGTGGTCCGCACCACAACTGTATACTGAGTCAGGGTTCCTTTTCCTCTTCTTACTTGTTCATATATTTGTTTGCTTATAATTATTATTTGTTCATATATGTATATTGTGTTTATTTAGAGGAATAAAAGATGCTTTCTTTCTTTCTTTCTTTCTTTCATTTTCCTATCCAATCCCTTATCCTTAATCCTACTTGCAGCGCACTTACAGCACCTGTGGCGTTGCTTGTGTTATAGGCGACGGTAATCACCTACCATCAAATGGACCGTCAGCCTGTCTGTCGATCTTAACATTAAAAAAGACATTGGTGATGACCAGAAACCACCGATGCCGCAAGATAGGTTGCTCGAATTATATTTGGCAAATGTCAAGTTATTCTGATTAGCATTATATCCGAAAATAATTTAAATGGAATCGCAAATAGTTGGGCAACTGATTTAATTGAATTTAGAATTTCGGCCGTGGAGACATTGTGTAATGTTTACGTATAAAATTTCAATGTTATTCTTAAAAGGGAAAAATAAGTATGCATATAATTTATTTATATACAAGGAAAAGTTGTTATACAAAAGGTCACTAACCATTCCATGTTAAACTTGTTCGTTTAATACTTAGTTGTAGAGACTGGTTTACAAACGTCACAGACGCAGTAAATATCCTGTTGTTTAATGGAAGTTAAATTTGGAATGTTGTCCAATGTTCCTTTTTGTAATTTAATTTAAGTAATTGGTAGGTTTCAAATATGTCGTTAATACATCCATATACATATATGTATGTTACAAATCATGCAACTATTTCTGAAGATAATTCACTTAAATAGATAATTTTGTGAAAATCGAAGTTAACCTACATTTTTTGTGTTGCCTTGCACAGAACAAATAATAAATAATAGCCTTAATCTGCATTAAGGAGCATCTGTTCTGACGTCACATAAAGAGACGATAATAGTAAGGTCACATTATCAATTACATTAGTTGAGTAACATTAAAAATAAAATTAAATATTTTTTTTGGATAATTAAAACATGCACGATAATAACGCTTATTCGTGTAAAGCAACTTTAAGATTTCTGAATTAACCAAAACTGCTGTCGAATTCTTCTGATCTATTATTTAACCCAGCAATTTCTATTAGGGTGATTGAAGGGCATTTTATTATGATGATTGTAACCGAGCCAGTTGGATGAGTGGTTAGGGTGCTTGCCTTAATGCTCTGTTCTAGGGTTCCCGGGTTCGATTCCCGGCAGGGTCAACAACTTTTCAAATAACTTTTCAAATTTGGCTCTGGTCGCCCCCTTACTGAAGACCACCGTTAAATAACAGTACCTGTGCTTTTGTGTTTCGATGAGTGAGTAAGGGATGTCAGAGCCCATTTCCCTACCCTCCTAATCCCTTATTCTTTATCCTACTGCAGTTGGCAGCGCACACTTGCAGCAGCTTTGGTGTTGCTTGTGTTATAGGCGACGGTAGCCACCTACCATCAAGTGGACCGTCAGCCTATCTATCGATCTTAACATAAAAAAGCGGCTAAAAATTAGTTCTGAGCCATAAAAACTATTTTATTTGATTTGAATAAAGAGTAAAATAGACCTCTTGGCTGTGTGAAGATAAGTTAGATCATTTACGTAAATATTTGGGTTAATAAGATTTAGGGTGACGGTTGAATGATCTAGTATGCAAAAAAAAATACAAAAAGAAATTTTTAATTCTTATCATTTGGTCGTTTTTTTTTTAAATAACATGTAAGTATAATAATTATTTTTTTATTTAAGTTCCTCTCGCCATGATATACTATAGGCAGTCAATACATCATACAAAAGTACACGAGGTCCTTTCAATGCATTCGACCGACAACACATTTATCAATCTGTCGTAATGATGCAGCTTCAGATAAGTTGAAAAAAGAATTAGCATTAAACTCAGCAATGGTTTGCGTCCAGTGCTTATTGCCAATATTAAAGAGATAATAAAATTTATAGGCACAGCAATTAAAGAGTGTGTCAAATTCTGCTAAATGGTTTGTGAATTTTATAATTTTTTATAGCCAATCATTAAAATAGATGAGCAAAATTGTGTCGATACTTAACAAACGTGCCTAAGTCCACTATAGTAACGAATGAATGTTTTCGATTGGCCGGATTCTTTGTACAAAAAATGAAATATTGTTTTGGATTAAACCAGCTTAAGTCTTAAGTAACTGGTAGAAATAAGGCTCAAAATATTCGTTTTGTTTTCATACAAACCTAAGTCACAACGTCATTGGAAATCAAACTCGCCTAAGTCCGATTCGACCAATGACAGACAGCCCTGCACAGTGTCATGGCCGCAGTTGTTGGCTTTGTGTCGTGGTGTTTGTTTCGTGCGCTTTCGTTTTTATCGAATTATGGAAGAAGAAATAAATGTTGTGAGGCCTGAATTAGCTAAAAAGAAGTTAATACTCCAGACAAATGAAAAACGGAAGAAGAAACAACGAGATTTGTAAGTAATACGTTGTAATTTCACTTTGTTTTGGGTAGGGCGATGTGACATTAAATTTTGCATGTCCATGAACAGGGTCGGACTCGGATTAGAATCGGCCATCCATGTGATTGTTGTGTGTTTTACCTGACTGCCAAAAAAGGATGATGATTTTATTACAATGCAAGCAGGCTGGTTAATACTTAAATAACTTAATAGTAATGGTTTTGCACTCGGTATTTAGTACCTATACTCGTATATTGATTGGTACCTATATCGGTGTTTTTCTCTAAGATAAGGTAGACAATGTTTTAGCAAATTTTAAGTTTGCACCGACATCACTTTTTGGGTTCGTGTTTGAATGAGTGTATACCACGAGATGTCACGTAATAGGTTGTACGCCTCTTTAAGCGATAGCGACACAATATAAATTAGTTTACGGCGTAGAAAGTTACACATTTAATTTTATACCTGCATTTGAAGATTATTTCAATTTATTTCCAGGTACTCTGCAAAAAACTTGCCAGAAAAACCAAAGTGTAATCACAACAAAAAGAGTGTGTACAAATGTGCAACGTTGACTTCTAATGATGTTTTTTACTTCCACAAAAAGTTTTACCGTAATCCTGACAAGATAAGTCAAGATAATTATATTTTACAAAATATGCTATTGGCTCCTGTTAAAAGAAAACGCCCTAGAAATAACAGTCGAAATGGACGCGCCTTCTCAAAGCAGTATTTTGTTACTAAGCACAGTAGTAAAGTAAAAGTTCCTGTCTGCCTCGCTGCGTTTTGTGGCATTTTAAAAATCAAACAAGGCCGTATTAAAGGCGTTTCCAATCGATACGCAGCTACAGGAGAAACAGCTTTCGAAAAGCGTGGAGGAGACCGTAAAAGTCATGCTTTTCGGTCTAAGAGAGAAGCTGTACAGAATTTCATAAAGAAATTTCGGCCATTAGATAGTCACTATTGCAGAGGCAAAGTTAAACAAAGAATATATCTGGATCCCAGTCTAAATATATCTAAACTATACAGGATGTATGAAGATGAATCGATACCGGGATATTCAGTGACTAAAACTTTTTTTAGGAAGGTATTCAATACCTCTTTTAATATTGGATTTGGGTCTCCGCGCCAAGACGTCTGTTCAGACTGTTTACAGTTGCTAGAAAAGCTAAAAATAACTCAAAACGAAAGTGAAAAACAGAGTTTGCGAACACAATATAGAATACACAAAATAAGAGCAAAATGCTTCTTTGAGAAATTAAAGGAAGATGATCCAGAACTGCTCATTTTGTCCTTTGACTGCCAAAAAAATTTACCTCTACCAAAAGTACCCGACCAGTCGGCGTATTATTCGCGACAACTGTACATATATAATTTTACAATTGTCGAGGGAAATTCTCACGCAAGTCTGACTAAAGATAATGTTTTTTCGTATATATGGACTGAAGATATGGCAGCCAAGGGTTCTAATGAAATATCGTCTTGTTTATATCACTGCCTGAACCGAGTAAACCTTGATGGCAAAAAGAAGATAAGGCTTGTTGCTGACGGTTGCGGCGGCCAAAATAAGAATTCGATATTGCTGGGAATGGTTGCTAAATGGCTGCATGAAACAACACAAAACATAGAAGAAGTAGAAATAGTATATCCTGTCACTGGACATAGTTTCATCCCACCCGATCGGGTATTTGCTTTTGTGGAAAAACAAATAAAACGATTAGAAACTATATCTAACCCTCAGACCTATATTGATATCATGGGGTCTAATGCGACTATCCGGCGTTTAGTCACTGAGGTGCCAATTTTTGATTGGAAGAGTACATGCAAAGATGTGTTGAAAACCACTCAAACGTTTCACTTTCAAATAAGTAAAACGAAGCGTATTATCTTAAATAGAACATATCGTCGGAAAATCTTAGTTCGAGGAGAAATGTCATACAGAAATGACATATGCAATCCACTGAGCATAACTAAACGTGGGAAACATATATCCGGAATCCAACCAAACATAATAGAAGCACGATTTAATGTTAAAACTGAAAAACTAACAGATGTTAAAAAACTACTCGAAAAACATTATGGTGAAGCTTGGAGTGACTTGCCTGATTTACAATACTACAAAACTGTACTGGCTCATAATGAAAACTTGCCGGAACAACAAGAAGAGGAAGATGATCCTGAGTACATGCCAGAAGAAATTTTGGATTTTGTTTAATGTATTAATCGTTATCGCTTACTGGATCAGGGTTTACTGAATTTTCGCCTTCTAATAATAATAAATGTACCTATTATATAATTTGATATTGATATGATTGTAAGACTTTACAATGTTAGTACCTAACTACGTAGGAAGGAATATAATGTACTTATAAGTAAAGAATTCTTGTGGCATTTTTATTGTTGAATCTTTCTTTCCTAATAGCTGATAAGCATACAATCATAATGACAATACCTATTTAAATCGGTTTATGACTTTGAACCGAAATAAATAAAAAAAAATGCGTGTTTCTTTTATTCCTAAGATTCAAAACTTAAATACGTCCCTTTATTACTCAATTACATCAAACCGGCCTAAGTCACATTGTATTTTTCAGATTCGCTTAAACAAGCTTTCAAACAAGCTTAAATCCACATCGTTTCCATCAAAAGTACTTAAGTCCAAAATAAAAACTGGTTTAATTTGAAATCTGACGGTTGTTTCACCCATTTTTTTGACAATGTTGCCAGTAGACATTATTATGAGAGTGTTGGTAGTATTGCTCTGTATTCAAGAGTCATGGATAAAGCAAACAGAAACAAACGCGTTTTCCCAGAAGTTCTTTATGCGCGACTTAGGTGCGTTTGATATGTATCGACACAATTAATCTTTTACGTGATTTGCATAAATTAGCCATTAAAAATCAAAGTTAAAATGCTGTTGCAAATTGAGAGACTAATTGTCCAAAATGATTTCAATATTATCATTTCAATATTTCAATAGAGTATGTTGAAAGTCAAAACTATTCCATAATGCCTGAAAATTAATCATTTATTCCTAGGTTAGGTTAATGTATAACTATTATCAAACACAATGATAATTTCATTTTGATATAATTATATTTGGACGTAGAAATAATTGAACATTTCAGTTACAATAAATAAAGGAAGCGATCGTTATCCGCATGGCTATTAATACCTAAGTTCATCCCTATTTATTTTTCCCTTGTAATTCTTCTTATATACTAGTAACAAACAACACAACGGATATCTACGTGATTTCAACGGATAACACTATTAAACTATTAACAATAGTTCTTCAAGAATATTCATAAATTATTAATAATTCATGATTAGATTATTTGTACAAAAAGATTACATGTGTGCCAGCTCTGACGCACAACTAGAGTTAGGGCTTTCAATCCGGAGTCCCGGAGCTTCGTAACTCCGGAGTTTCGGAGCGATTTTTGGTATTTTTCAAATCCGGATTTGAAACGCAACTCCGGATTTGAAACCGGTTTTAAAAAAAATACTCATTTTTTTAAACTGATAAATTTTATTAGATAATAATGTACATTTAAATTATAAAAAACGCATTTAGTGCATTTTGAGTCGTAGCGCGGCACTTCGGTTTTATTCGGAAGACTAAACAATGTTGATTTTTTATATATTTTCTTAATGTCTTCGATTATTTCTATCTGACAGTTATTTCATTTAATTTGCTACGATTATTGATTGTTAGTTACCTACTAATTCTACATTTATATAGATCGTTTACTTACATAAGTAACTGATATTTTCTTAATAATGATGCCACGATCTCACGAAACAAGATTTTTAAGTTAAGGTCATTACAAGACATCATACAATGTTGATTTTTTAAATATTTTCTTAATTTTTTCGATTATTTCTATCTGAAAGTTTTTTTTAATTTTCTACGATCATTGATAGTTATTATTTGTTACTAATTCTACGTTTAAATAGGTCGTTTACTTACATAAGTAACTGATATTTTCTAAATAACGATGCCATGATAAAAAAGATTGTGATTTTTTTTTGTGATACAAATAAAACCTAATTTGATTAAAAGTAAAACTACTTTTTTTCTTAATTTCTTAAAAAATTGTACCAACTCCGGAGCCAACTCCGAAGTTCCGGAGTTGATGTCTCAACATCGTAACTAGCTCCGGAGTTGAAAACAATCCGATTTTGAAAACCCTAACTAGAGTTTACTGCTTTAAAGCTATGAAATGTATAAAATTTTCCTCGTGTCAATAGACACTGGATAGGTAACTAATTACTATATATAATTCAATTACATTCTGCATACTCAGATGTCACGTGTTCCAAAAAAATGTTATGTTATGTTATGTTTATGTTATGTTTATAAGTTCAAATAGTTCATTTTTTTCAAAGACAGAAGTCGCTGAGCCGGCAGGTTATAAATTGCTATTTTTTCGTTCCTCGACGTGGACTACACTTTACATATAAGACTTCGACGGTTGCTTTTATAAGCCCAGAGAATAGAATTAGGAAACATAAATACATGCGTCAGCTCTCACACAAATGTCAAAGTGACAGATAACGTAACGCTTTTTAATTAACGCTTGTATCAATTTTACTCCTCTTAAAATTTCCATATCGGAGGCTTTACGTATGAATATCTATTCTTATAGAGTAAACCCCAATATAGAATATAGTATTCATAAAGATTAAAATTATCCTTGAATCAACTGCACCCACGCAAACTGGGACTGGTCGTTAGTGTATCCTATGTTTATTTTATAAGCCTTCTTTTACTTTAAAACAAAACCTTAGGAAATAGTGTAAATAGTGTAATATATAAAAGAATAAAAAATCACATCACGTCTTTGTAAAAAAAATGGACGCGGCAACACTGGGCTATGAAGCGCAAATTGCTGACCCTCATATCCTTTATTACAAAATAAATATAAACACACACAATTTACATGAAAATGTCATGGGTAAAAATATTATAATGAGAGAATGCTTGTCTGTTACGCTTTCGTAGCAAAATCCATAGAGCCTTTTTTAACATGGATTTTATATCTACTTTTAATACAACTTTCTTAAATGATAGTTGTGCATTTAATAAAAAATAACTCACATATAAATACAAGCTTTATGTGATGAAAGAAAAATAAATGGTTAATAAAATAACAGATTAAATGAGGATTATATGACTGCGTTTCATAGTCATTTGGGCAGCCCCTCTGGCGGCAATAAGCACCCTCTTACAGAAGACCACTGTGAAATAAAAGCATGTATGCTATTGTGTTTCGGTGAATGAGTGAGGGATACCAGATCCCGTTTCCCTATCCCATTCTTAACCCTTATCTATAATTCTACTATAGTCTGCAACACACTTGGAAAATCTGTGGGCTTGTTTGTGTTATAGGCGATGGTAGCCACTTACCACCAAGTGGACCGTCAGCCTGTCTGTCGACCTTAACATAAAATAACTGTCAGTAGTAGGACTGGACGTGACGTCAGAAGTGATAACTTCTTAGCTTCACAAACTATATTTGTCACGCGAGTTCAATGCTTTTCCCATCCCAAAAGTGCCCAACGTACCTAAATAAATTTTCACTTAATAAATATTACATGGAATACTTAAATAACTTACACACTGAGTGCTATAAACGTGAAATCTAGTACCTAGTACATTTATGTCGTTGATACAAATTATTTCACTAGCTGAGCCCGGAACTTCGTAGGCGTGGTATTCGATATAGCGCGGTAACTTTTTTGTTTGCAAACCGATTGGAATGAAACAAACACTAAATGTTACGGAAAGCTTGCCACAATACAACAGTGAAAATCCATTTCTAAGCTTAGCGGGCACAAACGCACAGACAAACAGACAAAAGTTCTAAAAACTATTTTTTTGACCTCAGTAACTTTAAGTACAAGGTGTACAAATTGTTTTTTTTCTTTTTTGAAACAATATTTAATGTACAAAAACACGGCTCGTTTACGATTTTATTATAATTATGTAGGTATAGATAAACCTTGACTAATCTTGTAAAATAAATTGTAGTTTTATTAATAATTCCAGAGTCAGTCCAAAGTTCACTCTAAGAATTCTAATATTAAAAACGTGTTTAGTCAAATGGTTATCAAATTTGTATGAAAAATTGACAAATAACATGTTCATTCCAGGAGGATATAACTTCATGTAATAGGTTGCGGAAAAATTTCTTCGCATTTTATATGGAAACTCAAGACATTTTTTTTTAAATTAATTTAGGTACATTTAATTACAGAATAATGTGCCATTTTGTTCGATGACTTTTTGCCATAGGTAGTAACATGGAAATGGAAACTGTAGAAATTTTGGGACTTCTGATCAAAAAAATGCGACAAGTAGTTTCGGCAGTCCTCTCTTAATGTTAACCTGACACTGCCTAAAGAATTCTCAAGAGACCGAAACAGGTGGAAATCTGAAGGTGCAAGGTCAGGGCTATATGGTGGATGCATTATTCTCTTAACTGGGAAAAATATCATCGTAATATATATGAAGATATTTTTTCTGTAGCGTTTTTATTTTAATAAATTATTATTTTAATTTATATTATTATATGATTAGTTACATGTTTAAACGACGATACAGCAACAATTCGCGGTATCATTTTTCAAGTGCGAATTTATGAATTTTCTTCACACAGTGCCCAAATTATGAGTGCAAAATTGTGAACGATTGTGAAATAAAGTGAGTAAAGGATGTTAAAGTCCATTTTTCTATTCCCTTCTATAATCCCTTTTCCTTAAAGGTAGAGAGCGCAATTGAAGCAACGGCGCTTGTGTTAAAGAACCACGGTAGACATCATCAACAAGTGACATAAAAAACGCTGTTATACACAGCCAACAGAAGTATTGACCCGTCATTTCTATAGAAATATTGGTATAATATCAAAGGATACTTGAGAAATTTAAATAAAGGGACATTTTACTCGTTTTTTTGTATAAAAGTTGTGACACAAGTTACAAAGTGAACAAAAACCTTAGTCGTAAATGAGGCGAACACGACCGGTTCTTTGTCTCACGTCCCATTAACTCCACTACTACTGGGTAGGTAGACATACGACATTTTCATGAAGTTTTATCTGTTCTACATTCACATTGTAATATATCTATGACACTATACTAACGTAAGACATAAGTATGGTTCGATTAAAAGATGGAAAGTTTGTTACCAAATTACTCGTATTTTTTTTAAATCTTCTTAGTGGCTGTTTCTGCCTGTTAGAGTACCAGTATCACTTCGTCCATTGCTGAAATATTGTGACCGCCACGTGAACTAAAGCTTTCTACCTACGTAAACTAAACTAAATCGCCACGTAAACTAAATTACGCGTACAACCGGTTTAGAAGATTTTAATGAAACTTGACATACATGAGCGGCCAAGACCTGGTGTAACACATCCATACTTCCATACTATATTAATATTATAAATGTGAAACTGTCTGTCTGTCTGTTACCTTTTCACGCCTAAACCGCTGAACCGTTCATCGTGAAATTTTGCATACACGTTGATAGGGATGCAGGAAAGGATGTAAATACCTTTCATCCAGAAAAAGGTACTGTTCTCGAGGGCTCATCTAACGCCTGGCAAAGCTATAACTGCAATAAAGATGTCAGGCGTTACATTGCTCATAGAGTTATTTTTTTTTAATTTTTCAACGCGAGCGAAGCCGCGGACTCCAACTAGTTTAATATATTTGTTCCTGTTATGCGTGGTCCATGATTTTAACATTTTACTTTTTGGTAGATGGCGCGATCAAAGCGTTCGAGTTTACTTGGACAGATTCTCAACTGGACAGAATCTCAAATGGACGGATTCTCAGGTGGACAGAAATAGTACAGCCACCTATATACGAATATATTTGCACGGCACTGCTTCAAAAATTGTTATTTAAATTTAAAATTAATTGTGTCATGTATAACAGTGAAAAACGAAAAAGAAATATTCTTTATTGGATTTTTATTTTCAAATCGTGCTGCTAAACCGTGAAAATAATGTCCAATAAAAGATTTATGTAAAATGTAATGTTATTAATACCTTCGAAAAAGCGACATTACAAGGCAGAAGTAAAGAACGAAGTTAGGAAGGTGGACATTTTATTAAGAAAAGGTGGACTCTGAACAAAAAAAAATAAGAGATAAATTGATTAACTTATATTTAACTGCATATTTAAATAAAATGAATCGTATATTTGTAGTTACTATAGAACCTACATCTTTGCAACAAGGAAATCATTCTCTGATTACTAAGTGTTGCATTAAGTAGTATGATGGACGTTGCTCAATGTTCTTATAAATAACCAACCAGCCTTTGCCCTCGATTACTCCACTACATAGGTCTATAAAACTAATTCTGTCATTCTTATTAAATAAATGGAAGACTACAAGGATTTCTTACATTTCTCAAAAAAACCTCTTAATTTTTTTAATTTCTTATACCTGTTTAGTTAGTATTATCACTTTTTATGATTTATATTAATGAGTATATTTCGTAACATAGTATGTTACGAAATATACTTGTACAAAATATCATAAAGTCGAGGTCTCTATAAGGTTTATCTATATCTATACAAATAAATAGAATTGAAGCGTTTGTTTGTAATTTTAAAATAAATCCTTTTTATTAATATATATACAGTAGTTCTCTCTCTTTGTTCTGGCTAATAATCGAAATAGTTTGACGGGACATTCACTGGCAAATAGCTGATGTTATAAGGCGTAACTTAGGCTATTTTTATTTTAGAAAAAAAAATTATATGCATGCAGTATGTCCAGTACCGCGCGCGCCCCACGCGCACGCCGCAGCGAAGCGTGCCCGGATTCAGCTAGTTTTCAAATAAAGCCATTTGAAAAACTGAAATTGAAATAAATTAAGTATATTTAAAAAATATCCTAGCACTATTTAGTCATGGGCAAAAAGATTAAAATATATAGAATACATAGAGATTTTTTACTGCAAAAATATTGATCCTGATCGCCGCAATCAGGATGGCCATGGCGTAATTGTAAAGTTGGGGATGGACTGAGCGATTTTGTACCACGTGGTTCTAAATTTCACATTACGAATTCTTTCATCTTGCCCGATCTATACAATCGAAAATCTTTGGTCATGAGACATTTCAAATCATTCTGCACTAGTAGGTTTATACGAGTAACAATAGCAATCTACTCGTATGTAACAGTCGGGGTACGAAAACCTTCAAATTTTCGAGCAATTCAACGAAAACCTTGAAAATTCAATTTTCAAATTAATTCCTTTATCAAGTCGTAGACTCTTAGTACCCTTTGAAACTAAAGCACTAAGCAGACAACTGACAGACGTTTGAAATGAAATTTTGGCATGACTGATAATTGTCCTGGTGCAAGCAAATGTCGACTTTCAGGTGACGAACTTTTTTTTACCCTGACTTTACATACTTAGTATAAAAGATTTTCCCGACTTTCTTATCTTTTTCATGTTAAGATCCGCAGACATACGTTTTTTTTTTATGTCAACCATAAAATTGACATACAACTCCCACCGTCCCCAATTCTACGTGTAATCCTTCCACAAACAGTTTGTTTGTTTAATATGTCGCTGCAAACTTCATAAACCGCCATATTACAAAGCGTCTAGCCACTTTACAAAATAGCCCCATTTATAAAGACGCCAAGTAACCGAGTTTAGTATATGTGTCGCAGCTGAGTCATAATAATATGCTTCCTCTGTCGTAGTTTAGACCATCTCATAATTATGATTTATTAAAAATGTAACAAAGTTCTCATAGCAACCAGATTTTGTAACATTATTGTACCGATAAACTATTTCTTAACTTTACGAGTTACCTCTATCTCTATTTATGTGAGCCCTCATGAGCTTTTGTTTTTTCTTATTTCTTTTTCGTTTATTGTTATTGCCAGGATATCCTCCCGAAATTTCGTAGCAATAATGTCGATAGCTTTGATAGATGTCATAATTTTCCAGGTAATGGTGAGACACAATTTATGGCTGTCTAATTCTAAAATAATAACTCTTTATTTCTTAATAGTTTATTACTAGTATTAGTTTAGTTCAATATTATTAGTTATTAGTTTAGTTTTATTTATTATTAGTTTAGTTCTTATTTATGATTGATATTTTTACATACAAAAATGGTTTCTGAATTTTTCTCATTTATGCATGTTTTTGTTTCTCAATTATACAAACAAAGAATCGCAATAAAGTTATAAAACTTTTAATGAGTTAAGTAGGTAATTCGTAATACATATTCAAAGTGGCTACCTACAACGATAATAAAAACGTACAAATAAATGTTATAGGAGTCGTTAAAATAAAGTTAAATATAATTTATACAGTATATTGTTAAGTGTTTGTAAAGTTGAGAAATAGCTTAAATGTTGTTTCTCTTTTCAGGTAAGATTTTTATTTAACGTAGGTGAAGATTTTTATAGTAGAAAATGTAAAATTAATTTAGTTTAATAATAAAATGTTTCTCTTTTCAGAGCAACTGATAGTTGTTAAGGGTGACCATGTATTTGTGTTTTCTATTACTTTATATAATAGATTGTAGTAAATAAATTTGATTTTTTTTCTGCTTTTAATTATTTGGCGAAAACTTGAAAAAGTGCTTTATTTCCTTATTCTTAAACAATGTTCTTAAATAGGAAAACATAAAAGAGAGTGGTTTTTTCACTCCTATGTTTACCAGACGGAAATTATATTTTATTAATTATTATCTATGAGAACATAAATCGCGATTGTGTTGCCTATTAAAATATATGTTCATGTATATCCTTAATTAAAGGATTAAGGTCTATGCTGCGTCCTTCTCTATTACACTGCACAGTACGCTTAATGTTTCTCTGTCGCACATCTTCGCTAGCTCCGATTTTCAAAGCCTTGTATGAACGGATTTTTCACTATCATATATTCGATATTCACATGCAAAAGTGGTGCTGCCCACTTTATTCTATTCCCTATTACAGGGTAATCGTATAAACAGATAAGTTGATTACAAGGGATTGCATTGATCTGTTTGCTAATTGAAATATACATGAAAATTAATATATTTTTTACAAACACGATAGTGTATACTTAGTTGGCTGCGAAAATTCGTTCTTGAATTACAATTGCTAAGCTTTGAAATTTGAAAATCGGAGCAAGCGTCAGAGTAGCATTTAGAGTACTGTGAAGTGTAATAGCAGCTGCGCA
The DNA here is from genome assembly GCA_910589475.2 of Bembecia ichneumoniformis. NCBI lineage: Eukaryota > Metazoa > Arthropoda > Insecta > Lepidoptera > Sesiidae > Bembecia > Bembecia ichneumoniformis. The sequence continues at coordinate 4,154,926 of OU342531.1, forward strand.
AGAACTTAAACCTTTAATTAAGGATATCCCTGAGCATATTATTTTAACAGGTAAAACAACAGCGATTTATTTTCTCACAGATAATAAATATAGCTACTCGGATCTTAGACTTACTTATAAGAAAAAAATGACGCGTTGAAACCTGAATGTACCTTACTCGTACTAGAAAATTGAATATAGCAATGCTTTAAAACATTCCAACAAATTGTAATTATTGTCCATTGGCGCATGAACAATTAAGAGCAGGAAAAGTTAATTTGACATATTGAGTTGAGCGCACAGGTACGGTCGATACAGAAGTCCGACGTATGTCAATTAAAATTATCGATTCCTTTTTCGAATGTGACATTTTAAAAGTATATTTATCATCACCAATATATTTTTACATTAATATTTATGCTACTCTATTTAAATGTATGTCTTTACAGAATCAGCTTATATTATTTGCTACCTCGTGCCCCAGCATGTTTATTGTAATTTATTGTAATAAAACGAATTAGGTAATCTTAATTCAACTGTATTTTGTAACTATACTAGCTGATCCTGAGATTTCGTCGAAAAATGAAAAACATAACACCTGAAAAAATATATGTATACTAGTCTATGCTAATATTAGGGAAAAGATTTGTATGTATGTATGTTTGTAATGAATAAATTAAAAAACTACTGTTCAGATTTTAAAAATTATTTCACCTATAGAAAGCTAAATTCTCAGCGAGTAACATAGACTACTCCTCCTCCCTTCATCTTCCCCCTTTACCCCCTCCATACAATTAATGTATGTAATGAATAAACTCAAAGACAAATGGAGCGATTTTAAAAATTATTTCACCTATAGAAAGCTACATTATCAGCGAGTAATATTTTATAAAGAGACGCGGAAGAAGTCGCGTGCAACAGCTAGTGACTAATATTATAACACCTGAAAACTCTATGGTGGTGGTGTCTACCCTGTTGACGGTAGTAGCGCCGAAGTTTTATATTTTAGTTGATCCTTCGGGAACCTAAAATTGTTCTACTTAATCCAGGTAATAAACCATTTGTGTGTCAAATTTCATCTAAATCAGTTCATCTTGTTTTTGTGTTTGATTAACAAACATCTAAACATACAAATTTATCCCTTTAGAATATTATATTATTATATAAGATTTTAGGTTCCCATTAAACTACAAACAATGATTCGTTCTAATCGCAGTGTCTATTGTTCGTTAACGATTTCGGTTGTTCTGTACAGAAAACAAAAGGAGACATAATTACGAAACCATTCACAAGTATTGCACACATGTCTAAAACTAAAATTTAACACCAACATTTACAATATCCAACATCCACCGTGTGAACGTCCGAACGGCCAAGGCAAAAGAACCATTCCGCAATAACACTTTTGTATTGCATATTACACTATTCTCTGCATATAATATACTAGTAATTATTTTGTGTATTCAAACTGTTACGCTATCATTTACGCAATCGGACATCCGAAAGCGGACACAAATCATAATCCTCTGTAATTTACGGCCTAATTTCGAATTCTGTATTCGGTAGCATATTTTACACTGGAAAGTAGTTAAAACAGAGTTGTTTATGAAATATATTGTAACACTCGATACATCGAAAGCAACTGAATAACAAAAAAAAAACGTTAATTCTATTTAGTCAGAATAGCTCCGAAATAAATTTAAAAAAAACATTAAAGTAATTGTATTTTTACGGTACTTTTATGAAATCTAATTGTAATATGTAGTAATCTTTATCTATATCTACACAATATATAATAAAACCGTAAACGAGCCGTATCTGAGATTTAAAAAAAAAAAAAAAAAAAAAAAAAAACCATTTGTACACGTTGTATACCCATGTAGGTACTTATGTTACCGTAGAAAAAAAAATGGATTTTAGATTTTTTGTCTGTTTGTCTGTGTGCGTTTGTGCACGCTAATCTCTTAAACGGCTTCATTGATTTGAATGCGGTTTTCACTGATGTATTGCAGCAAGCCTCCCGTAATTTTAAATTTTTTTTAAATATTTTTTATATGCTTAAACGATTATAATGTTTAACGGAATCAAAATCTTTTTCACGATAAAAAGTATTCTATATGTTATTTCAGATTATAAACTATCTCTTTGTCAAATTTCATCCAAACCTGTTCAGTAGTTTTTACGTGACACAGGAACAAACATCCATCGCATTTATAATATTAGTGGGACAATGTAGAAAAGAATAATAATATTATGTTTATCTACGTCTATGCTAATTTCAGTGGAGGCAAGAATTGTTTGTTTATTCAAACGTAAAACGAGTAATCTCTGAAACTGTTGAACCTGTCATTTATTATTCGATTGATGGAATATTAATTTGTCAATCGCTTATTATATTAACTGTAATTAAACGCAACTAATTACTTCGTTGACCAGTTCATTCTTATAGTTTCATTAGTTCATTAGTATAAAAATTCATTAGTTCATTAGTATAGTTATGAGTAAATACATCCATTATTCAAGACTGAACATTTCCATGCTGGCACTGACACTGAATTACCGTCACTTAATTATTCTTTGACCACATCAACATTGTTCATTGCGTGCGTCACTTCCAACTTAAATTAATGTCCGTCATTAATTTACTTGGGAAATATGAGAAATACATCCTTTGCCTTTTACATGGCTTTATTTATTTATTTAAATTTACAGGTACTAATACATAGTAGGTAACAATTCGAATAGAAACATACACCAAATAAAAAAAATCCACTTATAGCATGAAAGATTATACAAAGAGTAATTACAACCAGCATTCACGGTAGGCAAGATACACTAAAATATATGGAATTTATAGTCTACTGAAAGAATTTTTCGGTTAAAATATTATAATAATAATAATAATAATAATAATAAGAGGCTCTCGCTAGATGGCTGGATCAAGGGACAGATACAGAAGGCGGTACTTCTTGACACGGCACGAATTGTCAGGAGGTTCCTCACTCTGCAGCCCTAACCACCGGTAGCTTGGGCCTTGCCCCGCTACTAGTGGACACCTAATTTTAAGTTTTTTATAATATTTATTGTTTTTATATACATATATATTGTAAAAAATTAAAAATTAAAAAAAGAAATAAATAAATGAATAATAATAATATAAAAAATAAAATATAAAAAGAAATAGTAAAAAATTTATAAATTTTATTCTAGTAAGGCGTTACTGAGATGCAATCATTGCGACAAATACATATAATATTGTGATTGTTACCGTTCTTATAATTTATCGCCTTCTTTTTTGTCAAAGATTTTCAACGGGCAAGTTGAATGAATCCGTAATGTGACATTTAGAACCACGTGGTACAAAATCGCTCAATCCATCACCAAATGTACAAGGCTACGGCCATCTTGATTACGGAGATCAAGATCAATATTTTTTTAGAAAAAAAATTCTAAAAAAATGCCTCTCTATGTTATTGTTACGTGCGGGGTGAGTCAAACTGCCGTGTAAGGGCGAAAAAAAACTATTTATTTCCACAAACTAAGATGACTTCCAAAAGGGCTAAACTTGTCCGATAAAACCGTTAAACTTGCCAAAAGTCGTCTATGATTCCCTTAAAGAGTCGCTCGCGCTGGTTTACTGTCGCAGGTAACTTTCAAAAACTCCGAAAAGTCTCTCCTACGTGGCTGTGGCATAACTGTGAGCATAACTGTGGCTCTCACCCGCCACTCTCCTATTTATATTTGCCGCCAAACGTCTCGATCTATTTCGAATTTACTAGAAATAAACAAGTATTGTAAACACGGAATTGTTTTTCTACTCCGTGATTGTAAACAAGTCCATTGAAAGTTCGGGTATGCTGTTTCTGTTGAATGTGAACTCTATGTTGTGAACATAAGGACCAATTTCCTTTGACACTAACCGGGAAGTGGCGTGACTACTATCGATAGTGGGGAGCCTTCGAGATTTACGACCGGCGCGAGTGCTTTTACCAGAATGTTCCATGGTTAGTCGTAACAATATTTGTTATTTAAATGTTATTTAAAAAACTCTAATAGGATAAAATATACTTGATAGAGTGAAAGAATAATGCATACAGTTCTAATATCCCTTCCTAATCACTTAAGGAAACACAACAGCATACAAGCTTTATTTCACGATGTTTTTTTATGCTAAGATCGGCAGACAGGCTGACGGTCCACTTGATGGTAGGTGGCTACCGTAGCGATAGGGAAATGGGCTCTGGCATCCCTTACTCACTCATCGAAACACAACAGCACAGGTTATTTAACGGTGGTCTTCTGTAAGGGGGTGGTTACTGCCGCCAGACGGCCTGCCTAAATAACTTTCCAGATTCAGAGCAGAGCGAAATTTGAAAAGTGGAACCCTAGAACAGAGCGTTAAGGCAAGCATCCTAACTACTACGCTCTTAAGTTTGGGGGTGATCATTGCTGTCTGATAGTGTCCCCAGTTTTTAACTGGAAAACGCAGTGTGCACCCAAGTGCCCCCCTACTACTAACCATACAAGTGCCATGCCGCTACACGAGAGAAGCAAAATGAATAACCAAACAATACTGTTTGGTTTGGTTGGATTGGATTGAAAATGAACTCTGGCATACATTAGCAACTCACCGAAACACAATAGCACACGTGCCGTTATTTAACAGTCGCCACATATAGATAATATCCTATACAATGGGCTGAAAATACTTCAATTATGACAAAAATAATTTACTTATCTACATAATATCATCAACATTATCAACCTGTTTCTCTCCACTGCTGCATTTAGGCCTCTCCCAAGGCGAGCCAAAACACACGATCTTCTGTCCTTCACATCCACCCGCTTCTCGCGAAGCCTTTCGAGTCCGTCTGTCCACCTGGCCGCAGGGTAAACGTTACGCTTCCCAATTCGTGGCCTCCATTCGAAGACTCTTCTACCCCAAAGGATAATAATTATATAACTACTAACGAGAAAATTATATTATTATATATTATACCTACTAATTCATTCCAAATTGGCAGAACGTATGGAAGACCTTCGAAAATGTTTAGTTGTGATATTAGAGTTAATGAATTAAATAATAAAACCCAATACAATTTAATAATATTTTAAGGGTGGCTTGCAGAAAATTAAATTGAAATAAACTAATATTAATTTTTTTAATAAGAATCAGAAAAATTCAATTGCATTTTACTTTGCAAATTGATACTCCGATTTGCTGTATGTTTGTTTTATTGAAAACTTCATTCCTTGTAGAGAAACACTCAATTTCAATATAATTGAATTTGAAATGATTGAAATTTTAATATTATTTAAGTTTTTATAATAGACAGACAATCCGTGCTTAGTAACTTCAATATGATATAAAAATTGCAAAAATAAAATAGATCAATAAAATATTTAAATAACATTTAATTGATGGCAGGACACACTTCATTAGACAGTTATCAATCGGATAGCTTTCTAGATGCCACTTCCAGAAGAGGTCTTCTGAACGAAACATGTTCACCTCCATGACATAACAACATACATAGGTACGGATATTGAGTAAGGTATGCCAGGACTTGTAAGGGTATCCCTTCCTAATTCGTTATCCTTTATCCTATAAATGTCGACAGAGTATTTGTATCCCTTTTTGGTGCTGTATAGCGATGTTGTAGTTGAACATTAAAATCAAAGTAAAACCTTCCTGCCCTTTCAATAATAGCCCACAGTGAATTTATTTTAAGATGAGTTTATTTCAGTTGTGCAAAGTATATTTTTGGAAATCTATGTACATCGTAAATGTTTAGATGGGAGAAATGAATATTGAAACATTTTTATGGGACGGTTCACGGTTATGAAATTGATACCGCTGATCGTAAAGTCACACTATAAACACTTCTTAGATGAAAATTTCAATAAGATATCTTCTCTAAAGCCCTGATTTATATTCATACTAGTGAACCGCTTCCAGAGTCGCAAGGTTGCAATTTCATCGCTCTTTTCCACGAAAAAACCATATAAAAATACATAGTTTTTTTTTTTTTTTTTTTTGAAGAAGTTAATTAGGAAACAGGCAGACAGCGACATTATTTTATAATAGATATATACATATAGATATAGAATAAATATAGATATATTCTTAGTTACAAACAATAATTCTTATTATAAATCTCTAAGAAACATATAATAGTAATAGTAAACATAATAGTAGTGGCAGGGAACACTGCGTTATCGCAGTCTCGCAGTCATTTGTGCAGCCCGTAACCACCCACTTACAGAAGACCACCATGAAATAACAGCACGTGTGCTGTTGTGTTTCGGTAATATATATATATTTATTACCTACTTAATATAACTAAATTCATTAGTTTATAATTACTAACACCCACTACTTAATATTCGACTTTGTGAAACTTATACAAGTTAGGGATGTTGAGGGTAAATTTTATTTTAACAAGTATCGATAACATAGATAGGTCAGAATGTTCTTATATTTTTTCTGGTATAATACATAAGGACATTACATTAAAAACAGGACGTTAGATTTCAAATAATTTCCACATTCCTACGTAAATACAAAATCAAAATAGTTTTAGATTTACTTATGATCCCGATTATTTGACTTAATTGGAAAACATTTGTAAAGTTTTATATTATTTTTCGTTAAGGACAACATAATTTTTAGTTAAAAGAAATATTTTTATCATATATTATAAATAACGTTTATATAAAACACAACTGACTAACTAATTTTTGATACTTGTATAAAATTTATACGTATAATGTATAACCTTATACTATGTATAACTTAGTAATAACCTAAGTAATGAGTCCCGGTTGTAGTTATAATCTGAATTGACATTGTTAATTTTAATTTAATCTTATTACATAAATAATTTTTTTCACTTCTCATGCTCTGAAAGTGCTTATTTATGCAGGATATAGGCTGCACAAAATCGAATTTTGTGCACAAGTTCATTAACGTATCTACTCATAAATATATCTAGGTATATTAAGGTGAAGAAAATTAGCCATACAGCCAAACACATTAACAAGTTCATAGATTTGTTATTTTATAATATTTCCTTAAATTCATTTGCCTTATGTGTTTTTTAAGAAATAAAAGATATTAAAATTTAAATTCAAGTACGGTAGGTTATTTAATTAATTTAAGAAAATTATTATTATAAGAAAATTAAGAAAATTATTATTCAAGCCAATGTCAAAAGATGTCAATGTCAATGTCGTAAGATTTAAAAAAATAAAGCGGCGGGAAACAGCTCTTGTTTTTCGTGTGTTTAAAGAAATGTTATGTTAATTGTTATACTACTGTTTTATTTCCTCGCAATCGAAGTGAAAAGCAGAGTTTATAACTCGTCCACAAAACCATTTTTATCCTCGACATTTCTCGGATAAAAATGGTTCGTTTTGTGCACTTGTAAAATCTACTATTTTCCCAATTCAATATAATTATAAGATATAATAATATGTACATTTCACAGTAACACCCTATGTCCACAGTGCAGATAGCTTGGCTATAATTTTAAAGTAACTTTTAAATCGTTTTATGCACTTAATTTTGTATATGTCCGTGTTTATCTTTTTTCTGCAACAAATAAATTAATAAATATGTTACTATTTACATGAAGAGCTCAAATCTAATTTTAATTTTTTATTAACTTTATATTAAATGTTAATATTAAACTTGATCTAAAATAAGTCAATTTTACTCTTTTACACGAAGTTGTTAAGGACAAAAAATTAACAAGCCTCTCAAAATACGAATAAACAAAAATAATAGTTTTTGTCAGGACTTAATCAAGACCATTAATCGAAGACAACATTGTAAAGGAGATATATGAATATAAAAAATACAGATACTTACGTATTTTAAGTAAAATGCTTATTCTATTTAACAGTTCTATTTAAGGTGGAGACAAACGCTAAATACTAAAAATATCCATTGTTTAATGAAGATGTTACTAGAAATAGACAAGACAATTGCTTTGAAATATATATATATTATACTGTGAAGAACCAATTGTATTAATTAGAATTTTCGTTAAATTAATAGAAACTCCACAAAAAAAGTTAGAACACAAGAAGAATTTGACTTTTATTGAAAATTCTCTCGAAAACGGCTTATTGCGCGCATATGAATCCTGTACCTATTAATAAGTTAATGTCAGTTTAAAAAATTGTATAAACAATTTTTTTTAATATTTTTCTAATGGTAAAAACAAAGAAAACACAATTTCTAGGCCTATTGAATTGTCTCCGCCGCCAGTGAGATCTAATGTAAATGTCATTTGCCCAAGTGAAGCCCCAAGTGTAATTCTATTAACAGAAGGTCATATTTTGAACTACTTAAATATCCTGACCGCTTGGCAAATGATTTCGATAAATATTAAAGTGTGTTACGTCCCTAGACTTGAAAACACTTACCGTGCTCCCACGCGCAACCAAAACCGCCAGCAGCAATAGTGTGGTGTATCGACTCATTTTGTCTGAAAATAAATAAGCTGTACGTTAATTATGCAGTAACAAGTACTATAAAGAAGGTTTAAAAAAGATTTAATAAGTTCAAGTAGTTCATTTTTTCACAGAGAGAAGTCGCGCTATCGTTTCGTTAATCAGAGAATCCCTCTGGTTTTGATTGTATACTACAATAGATAGATTAGGGAACATAAATACATGCGTCATCTGTCGCACAGATGTCGAAGTGACAGATAGTATAACGCTTTTTAGATAACGTTTCTATTAATTTTACTCCTCATAAAATTTCCATATTAGTTTAATACAAAAAAATGTAATTTAAATCACATTCTAATATGCATGCCATATAATTAGTTATGTGTGTCTATATAATTATTAGTTATAATGGAATTTTTAACAAAGTGGTCTATATTGGTCCCATTTAATTGCCAGAAAATATATTAAACATAAAGACATAACAGGATACCATACAAAAAAGTAAAGTGAGTAAGTGAGTAACTTACTAAATGTAAATTCGTTGTAATCCCAAATAAAGTTGAAAATACGATCGTATTTCCAAACTTTGTTTCGAGAGCTTATTCATTTCATAAATTGCGTATAGAAAATAACGTGATATAATGAGTGCTTAAAATGATATTTAGATGTTCAGTTGTTCATTGCATATTGCGTTCTAAAAATAATAAATCTTCCTTTAGTTAGAGTTGCGTCAGTGCAATTTCGTCACATCTCAAGTTATACTTTCACTCGACACCTTACGTCATTTTATACTTATTATGGTAAGATTCTTGAAAGATATTACAACCTTTAGTGGCAGCGCAAATAAGAGGATATTTTAGTTATTCTCTTCGGGGGGCTGTTATGTGTAATAGGTAACATATTAATTAAAACAGTTAACAGAACTACGTTTATTTATGTTTAATTAACTAATAGAATTAATAGAAAGTCAATTTGATATTTATATGTCATTCATGACATAATATGTAAAATTCAATAATAAATCTATGGAAATGTTTCACGAAACATTAAATGCAGCATTTTTTAAACTTTTATTAATTCTGAAAAGTATCTATGGGCATCTCCAATTGGTATTCCTAAATAACCGGTTTCGACTGTAATTAATTTAGCTATTCCAAAATATTTATGTACCTATAAAATACAAATTTAATTTAGAAATTTTTATTTTGACTTTTTGTTATTGTTTTTATTTTGATTCTTTTTAATCTTTTATCTTAGTATATACCTATTTTTATTTAAGTATCATCATCATTGTCACCACTACCACCATCACCACGATCAGCCCAAACTCGTCTACTTTTGTACGCCATTCTTTGATTCTCCGACGAATGTCTGCGTTGAGAAATGGCAAAAAGGATTTGTCGATTGCACGCTGAGTGACTTGCAATTTGTTGATGAGCCATTTCGTCAGTGTCCACGTAATAATTAATGTTATAATTAAACTTATATTGGTCATTAAATTAATTAATTAATTGAATTAATAATTAACAAAACAAGTAGAAAAAAAATACACAGAATATTAGCCAAACAGTTTCCAATTATAAGTATAACATATTATTATTTATATAGCGAAGACTATTGGTAGGTTATGTAAAAATTAAGGAATTATTAGAAAGACAAAATTATTAATATAAGTACCTATCATTTTTTTTTTAACAAAATAAATATATTTACAAATTCAATTTGTAATAACAAATTGAAGCTTTTTGAGTTGGTAATGAAACCAAGCCCTACCTAAATGTCTTAACGAAGGTTCGATCTGTTGGCAAGCCGCAGAGTTTAAATGTATGTAGTCGATATTACACAGACGTTGTCATCACAGCTTTAACAGAAGTGTTCAAAATCAATAAAACAGTGAATTAAAACAATCATAGGATTTCCATCAAAATCTCCCCAATACAGCTAAATATATTAATGGGAAAATAACTAACATTGTGTTTATTTCAAGCTCGGACTATTTTTAGGATTTTAAAAGGATTTTTAGGATATTTTGTTCCACATCTGAATCCTATAGTATAAGGAGATCAATAGGGTTTTTATATTTTTATATAAAAATACTTGATCTCTACCTAAATATCTGTCTAATTATTTTTTTTTGTTTTGTATTTATATTTTACTCTGGACTTTTTGTTGATGCAAGCTGTGCCTCCTATAATTGCGGGGGCATCTGCAATGTGCTTTTCTTTGTTCTTTGTTGTGTGTTTTTGACGTCTGCCTCGTTGGAGGCCGTGTAAATAAATCTAAATGCCATGTAAATATTAGTGTAATTATTTCATGTGTAATAAATAAATAAATTATAAATATAAAATGAAATTGCCATTTTTTCTATTGCCCCGTAAAAACGGGGCGGATCTCAAGCACAAAATAAAATTTAAAATGAAGAAGTCCATAGCTATGGAGAGAAGTGACGTGTCAGTTGAAACTATTGCAATAGTAGACAGACTTGGGAAACTTATATTTGTTCACTTACGAAAAATTCGGTGACTCAGCATCTTTGGAGGTATCAAAATTTAGGACAGGTTTCGATGTTCAATAATAATTAAAATGATTTGGAGAACAATAATTAAAAATAAAATCCGTTTACAAAGGACATCGTTAATTTTTATTTCAATTTACCTACATTTTGCAGATTTTGATAATAAAAGTCTTTCATAATTTTAGTAATTTCCTGGTGAATATTTCAGATTTAGTAAACATTCAAAAATTAAAAAAACTTATTACTTTATTGAAACAATTGGATTTTTAAATACTTTCAAACTTAAATATCTATGAAAACGCATTAGCAAATTAAACGATATTTTCCCAGTGAAATCTATAACCTCCCCTTACCTAATGGCAGAAGTTTCAACCGTTAAAACGAAAATATCATACACTGATAGCCCGATCTCTATACAAAGCTGATTGATCCCCTTTCAATTAATTATTTTCTCTCTAACTTTAACACGGACATGATTAATAAACGATCAATAACTGATTTAATTATATTTCCCGTGGAACATTTTGACGAACCCATTGGATTAGTGGTTAGGGTGCTTGCCTTAACGCTCTGCCTCAGGGGTCCCGGATCAACTATGGAAATGATCTTTACAAAGTTGGCTCTGGTCTGAATTTGGAAAGCATACTGCGCTTCACAGTCATTTGGACAACCCCTCTGGCTGCAGTAACCAACCCCTTATTCTGATCACCGTTAAATAACAGCATATGTGTTGTTGTGTTTCGATTAGTGAGTAGGTAAGGGATGCCAGAGTCTGTTACCCTATTCCTTCCTTATCCCTTATCGTTAATCGTACTACAGTCTGCAGCACATGTGGTGTTGCTTGTGTTTAGCGATTTTTAAAATCGGTCCACTAGTTTTTGAGTTTATTCATTACAAACATACAAAAATATATACATACAAATCTTTTCTCTTTATAATTTTAAAGTATAAATTATAGACTACGGCCATCATATATGTACTTCCCGGAAGGACCACTAAAGAGATTTTGGCTATATGAGCTGCTTTTAAAATTATTTATTTCTAAAGAGACCAAAAGTTATGTATAAAAATAAAGTACAATTAGTAATCTTAATTATTTTCAAATAGAGTATAAAATTAAGCTTCGGTCCCTTACGCAGGGTACGAAGCATGCTGGCTGCATGATCTCGTTGTGTTGCAAGGCCAATTTGCTAACTGAGTTAATTAGCCAGTTCTGGAATCGCCAATTAAGTCGATCAAATGTTTTGATAAAATGTTAAAAAATTAATATGTCGACGACCTAAAGTCGTATTTAAAATTTAAAAGCCTTGTTTTTTTAACACATTCACGAAATAAAGTAAAAAAAACACAAAAGTAAGTAAATATTAATAATATTACAAAAGTAATCAAACGTAATGACTTGTATCACGTCTCGCTTAGGAATTGAATCGGTACTTGTACTGAATAAGTAATCAGCTTATTGTTTAGAGCTACGACAAAGGGTTCGACGTCATATAACATTCCATAAAAAACATAGCCATGTAAATAAACATATTTCTCCATATAAAAAGTATAACCGTCAAAAAATCGTTATTTTATGCTAAGAATAAAAATTAAATAAAATAAAAGATAAACTTAAGCTTTTTTATATTTAGGATTAGGTCGTACGTACTTGAAATTGTTACAAATTAATTTTATATTTTAGTAAATAAATAAATTCAAAATAAATTTATTGAATATTTATTTCTATTCAAAAGCTTAGAGACAAAGAATTTGATATAAATTTAAAAACAAACTTACATAGTGAAAAAATTTATCGTCACATTCAAGCACGGTGTTCTTAATTGAAATTCGCACTTACACAAATCGCAATTCGTAATTTGAATTAACAAACTGTTGCCAGTGCGTTTCCTTTGAACCTTAGCGTCGCGTGCGTCGACGAAGGCTTCACAGAAAAAACTACTTGTAAAGCATTGGCCATTCCATTCACTGGTCTCCAACCATTGTCAACCGTCCGATGGCGAACAGACCGGTTACATTGGCCTTAATTAGGTACAATATAATGGGCGAACTTAAATCTAATATTTTATTTTTCCCCTATCAGTGTTGTAATTTTCCATACGTATAATTATAATTATATACATTTGGTATAATATGTAAAGTCTTACAGCTAATATCTATCTTGGTATAGGTACTTGTACCATTATTGTATTCTGTGGTATAGGTGGCAATATCCCAAATAAAAAGTGACTTTAGGTTCAGTAGGTGTAAAATAAAATTAAAAATCATAACACCATAACATGAAGTACGTTGAAAATCACATTTGAATATAAGTGAGTAAATAATTCAATGAAAAAAAAAAAGAAAGGAAGAAACCCTTGCATTAAAATATATGTACGCCCATTAAAATCTTCGCATTAAAATCTTCGAATTGTATGTACGCCCATAACTTTCGAACGGGTAGACCGATTTTAATTTGGTTTTGACTAATGGAAAGAGGAATAAACGGGTAATGTTCATATATATAAAAATTGCACAACGGGCGAAGCCGGGGGCGGGCCGCTAGTAAATAATAAATGTCAAATTGATTGACTGTGCCAAATGTCTCCTGCACAAACAGTATACTTGCACAACTCTCAAAATACTACAGTAGCATTGCCTTGAACCGACTCAACACCAATAATAATCATTAGATTTTTCAATTAGACGATAATTTTTTCCCCTGGCCTATTTTGACACATCTAACACATTTTTCACATCAAATCACATCCTCAAATATTATACACGTGATGTACCTACCATTTTCATACAGGATTCGAAAGATGGAGCTGAGAAAAGAATTCAAATTAGTCTCGAATTTGTTCTAGCCTTCCATTTATCTGTCCTAACATTCTGCTTATTAAAGAAACCCCATTGTGATGTGTATTTTTTGTTCAATTGATCATATATACAATATACATACTTACTATTAGTACAAAATACGTGAAATGTTGTAGAATATTTTGTTCTATTCCAATCCAACTTCACGAAGGAGGTCAATCCAATCCAGCTCCGAGACATCTTCTCGTCCAAAATTCCTCAGTGTCTTAAAACAAAAGTTTTGAGCAATGTGTTTGCCAGTGATGGCATATGTATGACCCGGAAACGTGGTCTCTAACTATGGGTCTCGTAAGAAAACTCAACGTCGCTTAACGAGCTTAAGAGGGCTTTGTTTGAGGTTACACGCAAGATCGATTCAGGAATGATCGATCTTGCGTGGGCATAGACATTGGTCTGTTAGGTCTGTTAGGATGGCATCACAACTAAGTTCCAGACATGATGCAACAAATTATAGGAAGAACTCTTTCTTTCCCAGATCTGTCAAATTTGTTAACAGTCTAGTTGAATTTCCAGAGCTCGATTTATATAATTCAAAGACTTACAAAATAAGAGAATTACTTTCAAAATCATGGTTTGATGGTTCTCGCTCTTCAATGTAGACTTCTTCACTGCAGACTTTTTCTTTTTCTTTTTTGCTTTATTTGTTTACTTACTCTTAATTTTTTTATTACTAAGCTTAAAATTGGTTAGAAACGGTTTTATTTTATTTTATATAGATAGATTCAATAGGCAGAAACATGTAAATGGGGTCAAATTAATTATTTTATTTAGTTATTAAGTAAATTTTGTTTAAATATGACTGTAAGTTTTCCTTGAAAATAAATAAATAAATAATAAATAACCCAAAGGATTGGTAAGTTGAAGTGGCGGTGGGTAAGTGAACAGACCCTGTTAAGGGCCTCGGGTCGACGATGGATCCAGGCTGCTTCTGACCGGTCCTTTTGGAAAATTAAGGGGGAGGCCTTTGTCCAGCAGTTGATGTCCTTCGGCTGAGATGATTATAATGATGATGACCTGAAATATACAAATATGTGTCTGCGCAGCGCCCTCTATCCTTCACATCCCGCTGTGGTCATTAGACGCAATTTTCCTACATTTTCCTACTGAGACGTGAAATGTCTGTCACAAGATACAGAGGGGACAATGCTCGAGATTTCTCTCGAGATTTAAAATACACTATTGCAAAGTCTTAAAGTATCTACAGACCTCTCGGAAAATTTTAAATGTGCCCTGCATTGCTTTCAAACTAATACTTGTTATTTAATATAAGTACTGTATATATAAGACCAGATTATCGTTTTAGGGCATCCATTCTATATATAATACCACTCTATTATACTTTAAATTTTAATATTGAAATAAAAAAGGTTTGAAACAAACGAATACGCGATTCCTCGCTTATAACATGATGTACAAGGTCACATTAGAACATTTCGTTTCCCAGTTAACTTCATGATGAACTCCAAAATTTGAATATATTAACACCTCTATTAACACCTCGAGAGTAATGTCGAAATTACTATCAAAAGTAATAAAATTAACACCTATAGGAACTAATAAAAGTCTTTTGTCTGAATCTGAGATATACCTACACCCACACGGTATATTTGCTAAAGATGGATTTATGGCATCAATTTATGCCGAATACAATACACAAACCTGTTAATATTCAATTGTATAAATAATAGATATAGTTAAACTTATTTACAATAAATTGAACATATACAATACGTAATAGGTATACATAAACCACCACTTTGTATAAAATACCTCTTTATTATAATTAATTATAACGTAACTGGATTTATTGGATTTACCCAAAGCGTTCAAAATCTATGGGAAAATCCGTCACATCATTCTTTTGTTTTTAAAATAAACAGAGACTATTTACATCATATTAAATATTAGTTTGGCAACTTATAAATCTCACGTCTCCAAGTACAAAATTACGTTAAACTAAATACAATAAACTGAATGCTAAACATTTCATTTTCCACAAACTAAATGTTTATACACGAATAAGGCTTTCACTATTACCTATTAGGTTTATTTTTCGTCATTATCTTCACCTGTTGACTAAATAATTTTTTATTATAGCCGCCGTCAAAGTAAGCCTTAAACTGGTGTTTACATAGACGGTCATGTTTTACGGGGTGTGAAATGGGGTAACAGCTTCCATTTATTTTATCATTCTTTCATGCCGGCAGTACTGCTCGCAAAAAAAACCACTCTATTTATCTACAATTAGACACAGTACTGAGTAAAATTTGACAGTTTGACACACATATGAAATGTTTTGTACAAAAATCGCATGTCACTAAGCGAGCTTCAGAGAAAGAGCAATCCTTGGCATTTCTCTGAAGGGTTACCTATGTATTTTGAGGACAGAGATCTGTTGGAGAACCAAAGTAGTATATGTATTCAAAAGAAATCGGTCAGCTAAAGTGGGGATGGGCGGTACACATCTGTCGAACAGCAGATGATAAGGACAGACGAATGCTGGAGGTGAAACCATGTTTGAATTAACCATGTGCCAGATAGACTCTGACCTGGACGATGTTCTCAAGAGAGCGGCTGACATTGGATGGATGTGAAGGGCGGAGTAAAACCAACACGGAGGTGGCGCTCAATTAAAAAGACATATCTCCAGGTCAATAGTGGACGCTTTTAGGATATTTATGATGGTAATAAATATATTGTGCTGCAAGAAATGCAAGATGAAATGATCTGGGTATAACATTGATATCCGTTTACCGATTTACATTAGTCTTATAACAAACATCCATATCAAACTGCTTTACAAACTTCAAATTTACAATGTCCTTAGACAATATTTAATCATAAAATATAAGGTGTTTTGTAAAAATTAAAAATAAATGTAAACATCAGGCACTAAATTAAAGACATATAAAACAACTCAAATTAAGGCCTATATGTACTATATACTACACATATCGTTAAAAATAACAAAATCAAGCCCTAAATGTATTAGACGAAGGTTTGATCTGTGGACAAGCTGCAGAGTTTAAGTGTATGTAGTCTGTTACACAGACGTTTTCATCACAGCTTTAACGGAAGTGTTCAAAGTCAATAAAACAGTGAATTAAAACAATCAGGGTATATTTATCAAAATCTCCTGCTCCCCAATACTAATGCAAAGTAAAAAAATCTAAACTTTTGCAAATATTTACAGCGTATTAAGTTTATTTACTGGCATTTTCTTCACATGGTCAATGATATTTTCTTGTGGACTCGTAACTTACAGCTTACAATGTTAACTAACTAATGCTTTAATTAATGTTTAACGTTATTTAAAGTTAAATAACGTTAAACATTAACTTAAACTTTAAACATAAATTTAACTTAAACTTAACGTAAAATTTAATAAGATACAATTAGGTAGGTGTTTATTCGCATCTAAAAATTAAAATACAGATATAAAATCCAAATTACATCAATCTTAACTGTAATAAAAAATATCATTGAAGATAATAATTGTTATATTTAGTGGATTAAAAACATGTGGTCATAGAAGTAATGCTCAATTTAATTTTATGTGAATCCTATCAACATAAGTATACTTCTTAATCATATGAAATATTATATAGGGAACTTTGACTCTTGTAAAATAAATTACATTGATGGGAGACATGAAAAATAACTTGGAAGGTCATTATCAGATATTACAAGGCCCGTTTACAAGGCTATAAAAAACCAGCAAGGAACGAAATACATCCGAAAAGTGCTTCGTCATTAATCCTGTATTAGCAAAAAATGGTTCGTCATTATCTAAACCGCGCAGACGCGCCCTTCCTTGATAAACCCTGACTAAAGAGCCTGTTATATCGTTCGAATCGTTCTTTAAGCATTGTTTTGAAATGCCAACACCAAACGGCTTGATAAGATTGAACATTGACATAAAAGAAAATTATTATTACACTTAGCGAGAGATGTTAGCTGATATATATTTAAGTAGAGGCAGGGCACACTGTGTTTTCGCAGTCATTTGAGCAGCGCGTCTGGCGACAGTAACCACCCCCCTTACAGAAGACCACCGTGAAGTAACAGCACGTGAGCTGTTGTGTTTCGGTGAGAGTAAGGGATGCCAGAGCCCATTTCCCTATCCCCCCATAATCCCTTATCCTTAATCTTACTGCAGTCGGCAGCGCACTTGCAGCAGCTTTGGCGTTGCTTATGTTATAGGCGACGACGGTAGCCACCTACCATCAAGTGGACCGTCACGAACGTGGTAGCCACGCCCCTTCCCGAAGTAGTGCCAAAGAAATTGGTCCTTATGTTTACAACATAAAGTTTACATTTCAATATAAATAGCATTCCCGAACTTTCAATGGCTTGCTTACGATCTCGTTTAGATTTTCTGGAAAATTCGAAATACATCGAAGCGTTGGCGCTAAGTATAAATAAGAGAGCAGGCGGGCGAGATAAGATAGTGGTTCGACAACCAGCGATACGAAAGCGACTCTTCGGAGCTTTTGCGAAGTTATCTGCGACAGTGAACAGGCGACACATTAAGGGAATCATTGACGACTTTTGGCAAGTTTAACGGTTTCATCAGACAAGTTTAGTGATTTTGAAAGTCACCTTGGTTTGTGAAAATAAAATCGTTCTTTTCGCCCTTACACGACATTTTAACTCACCCCGAACGTAACATTATAAAGAGAAAAGTATGTATTTTTGTATGTTTGTAATAAATAAACTCAAAGATTAAAAGGCTTTTTTTCTAAAATTATGTTTTTCCAGTTAACACTTGAATATTGATTGATATAATTGATTACACCGGTGAGTTTCTTATAATTTTACAGCTGATGCTAGCGACTTCGTTCGCGTGGATTTCATCTTAAGAGAATACATAATTTTATAAACAAAAACTAATAAATGTTTTTTTTATGTTAAGGTCGACAGACAGGCTAACGGTCCCACTTGAAGGTAGATGGCTACCGTCGCCTATAACACAAGCAACGCCACAGCTGCTGCAAGTGCGCTGCCGACTACAGTAGGATTGGATAAGGAATTAGGAAGGGATAAGGAAATGGGCTCTGGCATCCCTTACTCACTCACCGAAACGCAACAGCACGTATTATGCTGTTATTTCACGGCGATATTCTATAAGGAGGTGGTTACTGCCGCCAGGCTGCCCAAATGACTGCGAAATACAGTGTGCCCTAACACTACTTTTCAAATCCAGACCAGAGTCAATTTTGAAAATTACATTAAAATTTCCAAAGTTAACCCTGCCGGGAATCGAACCCGGGGCCCCTGAGACGTTAGGCAGGCACTATTGCCACTCATCCAATATTATAAACTATATTTATACTAACGATTTTTAATATTATAAACTAAATAAACGAAAAATAAAATGTGTAGGTAACCAATAGGCTATGCCAAATAATGACTTTTATAAGCAAACTAGCGACCCGCCCCCGGCTTCACCCGGCGTGCAATTTTTATATACCCTAAAACATTCCCCGTTCATGCCTCTTTCCATTAGCGAAAACCGAATTAAAATCGGTCTACCCGTTCACGCGTGATGCCGTGACCAGGAGAAATAGGGATTCATTTTTATACATAAGACTAGCGACCCGCCCCCGGCTTCGCCCGGGGTGTAATTTTAATATATATAAACATTCCCCGTTTATCCCTCTTTCCATTAGTGAAAACCGAATTAAAATCGGTCTCCCCGTTCACGCGTGATGCCGTGACCAAGATAATAGGGATTCATTTTTATATATAGAGATAGAGATTTTTGATACCTTGTGTTACATTATTGTAATTTTCGTAGAGATCTCTAATTTTTAAAAAAAATAAAATACATCCTATCTTACTCGCTGATGACGTAGCTTTCTATAGATGAAATAATTTTAAAAATAAGTTAAATCGTTTTTGAATTTATCCATTACAAACAAACATAGAAAAAAAATCTTTCCTCTTTATAATATTATATTAACTATAGTTTGTATAAATTCTTACGTTTGATTTCAAAAGAGAAAATCTAAAGTACAATCTAAATTGACCGTTCATACCGAATATCTGTTATTCTTTTGAGTAAGTATTGTTAAATATGTTTGTGAATCTCCGATTACACTTTGAATAAAAATAGAAGCTTGTTATTATTTCTTCTTTCTTATGATATAAGCTTGATTATTTACAAATAGATTTGTATATTATTCATAAAGTAAGTTCGTACAAAAAAAATGCCTATTTATTTCTGCACCTATTCCACACCTGACGGATATTTTTATTTAAATGTTGTAACTTTGATCGAAATGGGTTTCGAATAATTACAAATCATTTTATAATTATTTTTTTTACGTAATTACGTACCAATGCGATCTTGGTTAATTTTGGTTGATTTTCCGGTAATTAAACGCTCACTATGAGCTAGTACTATAATTTGTTCTGTGCTATGAGTAATAAAATAAAAATGTTCATGACAATTGGACTATTTTTGCTTCCACTTAAATATGCTGCTTATAAATTTCTTGATCGTAGAAACAAATATATTGTCTAATATTTACCAAACCAAGAGCAAAGTCAATCGTAATTTTTCATAGTTGAATCCAATACGGATGTGGAATACCTACAATATTTAAACAAAAATACGCTTCCAATCTCAGCTAAGGGAACAAGTATGTAAATATGTGTTCGAAAAGTCAACAAGGTACAAAAAGTTTTATAAAAAACATTCATCTCATTTGACGTAGAATATGAGGTGAGGTTCTTTGTTAAAAAATCAGGTTTCCTTAAAAAAAAAGATAGAAACTTATAATTAAATTATTCCATTGCACTTTGTACGGCAGCGATATTAAAAAAGATTAATACTTCGTGTGTCACAATTTATTAGCAAAAAAGAGTTTTAAGTATCTTGAGTTCTCAAGCTTTTAATTATCTTTACCAAACTTAATCAAAATCAATGATGAAATTGATTCCAAGTTTTAGATAAAAACATAAGTCAAACAACATTCACATTTTATATATAAATACTGGTTAGTATAAACTGTATAGCAACATTTGTCTCAAGAGTTCCGTGCTTCAGCCAAATCGAAACCCTACTTGTTGCTAGAAATATTGCCATTAAAAACTACTGTAAAATACATTAATTTTACAGTCGGAAAAGGCATGACAAAAACTTATAAGAAAACAGTGACACTAGGCGGCCAAGTCACGGCGGCCAATTAGATCTTGTTTTATAGTCGCCATCACGAGAAGAACATTCAGGGGTTCACAACATTTGGATCGAATAATAATTATATATGACGGCGCTTTTGATTAACGAGAGTAAACAGCAATGACAACTGTCAGTTGTCAACTGCAAAGCGGGATCGAAATGTCATTGTCCTGGACTCTGACACAACACCGAGCGTTAGTGCAGAGGCATGGCGGCCGAGCAGTACCTCACGGGAAGGCAATTGGCTTACATCAAGGGACTTGTGCTACGTGTTTGGTGGAGTGTTATCTGATTTGGTGTGATTGGCTGGTGGACAATGCGATCGAGGACTTATTTTGTGCCGATTATAGCGTTTTGTTTAGAATTACAACGCAAGACCTAACGTTGAGTTTATTCTCCGCGCCCGACTATTCGCGCCTATCTGTGACCGATCAAATATGGAGACCAATGATACGGAGAACCCTAATCATGTCCCTTCAAGACCAATGATACCGAGGACCCTAATCATGCCCCTTCATATATAACAATTGACCAAAGCGACACTGAATTTCTAACTAATAAAAACAAAATGAATTTTTTTTATGTTAAGATCGACAGACAGGCTGACGGTCCACTTGTTGGTAGGTGGCTACCGTCGTCTATAACACAAGCAACGCCAAAACTGCTGCAAGTGCGCTGCCGAGTACAGTAGGATTAAGAATAAGGGATTAGGAGGGGATAGGGAAATGGGCTCTGGTATTCCTTACTCATTCACCGAAACACAACAGCACAAGTGCTGTTATTTCACGGTGGTCTTCTGTAAGGTGGTGGTTACTGCCGCCAGACGGGTTGCCCAAATGACTGCGAAACGCAGTGTGCCCTGCCAATATAAAATCCAATATATAACCTAATCCGCAAAAAGAACAAGCAAAACCCTATGCGCATTTTAAACTCGAATGACGCATGAGTATGACTCGTCAAATTCTTCGATTCTTTATAACCCAGTCAAATTAAATTGCTTGCGACCGTCGAAGTATGCGCTATACAAGTACAGATACGTTCTTTGATAATGCCCGTGTGGCAAGGTCGTAACGGCGACTATAGTTCGTAGATTTTAAAAACGCACGCACTTAACGACAAGCGGCCAGCATACAGTCTTAAGCTCTGGTTTCTTAGGATAGCTGTGCCGTCATATTATCATATAGCGGCCGTAATACAACGGTGAATGCCGTCAGTAGAACGTTGTCTATGTCAACAAAATGGCACGATTTCCTAGAGAGCGGTAATTGTTGACACCGTAACGTCAAAAAGCGGTGCCGCCATTTGCATGACGGCCGTCTTGTCGGTGTCAAATGGTTTGCGAACGTTTTTCTTGATAGCGGTGAACCCATTTTTTTAAATATTGTATTGTTTTGACCAGTCGAAGTACAAAATGAATTCCAACTCTAATTGAAGCAGCGAGGACGACGAAATTTTAATACATTTCGTACGTAATCACTCTCTTGGTAACGTTTTTAGGTTGGCTTTTTTTTAAAAAAACGGTGGCCAATGGTGATGGAACTTTCCACGTGTTGTCAGCGTAAAGACGGCCGTCGTTATGCGTCCGTTAAGTGACGGCACCGCTTTCCTAGGAAACCAGAGCTTTAGCCTAGCCGCCTAGTGCGTAAATACGCTAAATCAGTAATATGCGATGTTTGTCGCTAATTCGCCTGAGGACCACGTACATCATATTGTTAGCGATGTGCTCAACTTGCACTTGTTTATTATAACGCATTTGCGTAAATAGCTCATATTAAAGGTGCTAACTGAAAACAGAATTGTATGATGGTTTTTTTTAAAGAGTGCGGGACAATTTTTACGTACCATCTTAGCATTTAGCAACTGTCGGCGTTGTCCCATACACTGATATTGGCTTCACGGTTCACGCCGCCAGCCCTTAGCTTGGCATTAGCCAATAAGCTATGCTATCACCAAACTCATTTTCCATTTACAACAACTATGGAACGTTCTGAAAAAAGCGTTTGCGCCAGCCGAAGTCCCACCCTATCGATGGTAGCCACGCCCTTTTCCGATTAGTGTCAAAGGAAATTGCTCCTTTACAACATAAAGTTTACATTTAAACAGAAATAGCATTCCCGAACTTTCAATGGTTGATTACAATCTGTTTATATTTTCTAGTAAATTCGAAATACATTGAGGCGTTTGGCGCCAAGTATAAATAAGTGGCAAATAATCTTTTCGCCTTTACATGGCATTTTAACTCACCCCCCACGTAAAAATAAAATTAGTTAAGATTGTTAATTTATTTGCTAGTGTATAAATCGCATTTTTATTTCTCACTGTGTTTCAGCTTAAGTTTGTATGGGAATGTACACAGTATATATATTTATATGACACATATTTTATTACTTTATGATTACATATTTTATTATTATTATTTTTTATGTATGATATCCTAAAGAGTAATTGTCAGTAGGTGAAAAAAATGTATCTAAACTCTTTCTCTAAATACTCTATATATCTAACAATAAAACTATGTGTAACAAAGGAGTGGAATTTAATATTGTATAAATTTTCTCCACGGCAGCACCGGGATATGCCCTGAACGAAACTAATTACAAAACCACAAAACTACAACCCACATGAACCGAACTAGCGCCAAATCTCGCTCTCTGGGTTTCCCACAAAATATGCGACCAGCTATAATAATGTATGTTTTGTATGTAAATAAAATTGCAATTAGCACACAAAGAGAGGCGGTGTGATTTAAAATTTAAATGATGTTAGAGCTAACCAGTTCATTTGTGAAATTCACTGTACTGTTTAAATAATAGATATACGATGAATTGAACATGTTCAATGGCAGGTTTTATTTGGTTACAGCGAGGTGTTCGAATAATTTGAATTCGAAATTTTGAATTAAATCCTTTTTTACAATACATTTACTGAATGTACTAGGGATAAATGCCTACTTTATATTAACACTAGCTGTTGCACGCATCTTCGTCCGCGTCTATTTATAAAATATTACTTGCTGATAATGTAGCTTTCTATAGGTATATGGAGGGGGGTATAGGGGGAATGGGGGCAGGTTGAGTAGCCTATGTTACTCACTGATAGTGTAGCTTTCTATAGGTGAAAGAATTTTTAAAATCGGTCCAGTAGTTTTTTAGTTTATTCATTATAAACATACATACATACAAATCTTTTCTCTGAAACAACAGCACACGTGCTGTTGTTTCATGGTGGTCTTCTGTAAGGGGGTGGTTACTGCCGCCACAGACCGGCTGCCCAAATGAGTGCGAAAACGCAGTGTGCCCTGCCACTACTTTCCAAATCTAGACCAGAACCAAATTTGAAAAGTTCATTTTTCAAAGTTGACCCTGCCGGGAATCGAACCCGGGAACCCTAGAACAAAGCGTTAAGGCAAGCACCCTAACCACTCATCCAACGGGCTCGTCATACAGAATCTTAAAAAAATATTTTATGAAGAGTCTCTTGAATAACAAACAGAAGAATTAGTAGAAGCGAGAACAAGTTTTTTTATCAATTACAAAAGAGCCGGAATGGATTTTAATAAAAAATATGTTCATGGTAAAAAATATTTGCTTAGTATGTAATTTCTATGAGAAGTCATGAGAATCTTTGTTAAATGTTAAAGTTGTCTTTTAAATTAACAATTTAATAAGGTTGCCGGTTGCCTTATTAAATTGTTTTGCATTGCAAGTTCATACCATCTAAGTACTCGGATTAACAAAGCTACTGGCGATATGGACCATGTAAACACACCATAATAGCGACTATATTATTATGATGCGAACAATGTAAATGTATGTAATATATTATAATAAATTATAATTTGTCATACAGGAACTAGCTGAATCTACAACTGCGTAGGCGTGGTATTCGGTATAGCATGTAACTTTATTTGTAAAGCTATTGGAATGAAACTACATTAAATGTTATGGGAAGTTTGCCACGATACATCAGTGAAAACCGCATGCAAATCGGTTAAGCCGTTTCTGTAATTAGCGTGCACAAACGCACAGACAAACAGACAAAAATTCTAAAAACTATTTTTTGATCTCGGTAACGTAAGTACAAAGTGTACAAATTGATTTTTTGGCTTGTTTACGATATGTACAGAATGGACAGAGATCTAACAATATGTATGACACGCGTGTGTTGTATTTTTTAACGAAGCAAAATTTGGAAGGGAAAAATATTTTGCACTGGACTAACAGTCTGGAGATAGTTATGCAAATGAAATTGCCGACGCGTCATTATGTTTCAACAGTGAAAAAACACTTAATAATTTAAGTTTAAATTTCATAACCACAGATTTATTCAAGGTATTTTTGCAAAATACAACTTTTACAGAATACATAATTAAAGGTAAATTTTGCTTTGGAAAATACACTTTTCAAATTTAGTTCTGGTCTGGATCTGAAAAGTAGTGGCAGTAGGGCACACTGCGTTTCCCAGTCATTTGGGCAGCCTGTCTGGCGACAGTAACCACCCCCTTGCAGAAGACCATCGTGAAATAACAGCGCGTGTGTGCCGTTGTGTTTTGGTGAGTTAGTAAGGGATGCCAGAGCCCATTTACTTATAACCCCCCCAATCCTACTGTAGTCGGCAGCGCACTTGCAACATCTTTGGCGTAACTTATGTTATAGGCGACGGTAGCCACCTACCATCAAGTGGACCGTCAACCTGTCTGCCAATTTTAAAATTTAAAAAAATCATGAGCCCATCAACTTTTTAGTCCTAAAATTACAAGATTTAGTCTCTGCAACAATTTGAAAACTTGCAATTTTTTTGGTGAAAAATTTTATAACCGCATAAAATTAGAAAGAAATGCTGTAATTTTCGTTTCTCTCTCTATTGGATAATTTATATTGTTACATTAATATTTTGATCTTTAAAAAATATTCGTCCAGTTGGCGGATGTTAACACCTTCACTTGTCATCGTTGCGCGAGTAAAGTTGGCGCGAGCCACAGTCCAATTAAGTTTATTCGGTAGGACATAGTTGTCTGTACGGCGCTGGCTAAATTTTTCGCCGTCGTGTTCTGTGGTTCGTCTTCAGTCATGAATGTATGAAGACAATGATCCGATCAAATGAGTTGAGGATTAGGCCGCGTGCGAAGGGCCGAGCGCGGACTCGTTTCTTTTCGCTGTCGGAGCTCAAGGCGACTGGTCGTCCGCGCAACAGCACTTAACATGCGACGACGTGGTTAAATTTCTTTGTAAATTGTTCAAGCATTTCAAATCAGCCTAATCCTAGGCAATCTTAATTTAAAATCATAAATTAAATTAGCGAGAACCTCGTCGTAATACAAAAAAGTAATAACAAAAAGTAAGTGTCTTTTTGTTTCTGATAATTTCAATTTTTTTCGAAATTCTTGCATTTGTTCTAGTCGTGTGGTAAATTGTTTATATTGTCTTTTGCAAAGCAGATCTTTTTGTAACGAATGTTCCATCCATAGTGTAGGTAGTGTGCCTATTTTCTACAATTAGGCCGGGACTCCACCAAAGCGGAGATGTGTGCGGTGTGCTGTGTGCTGTGCGAGAAGAGATGTTTTTCAGCTCGGGTGCGAGGCGTTGAGTGCGAGGGTGACATCGCTCACTGCACGCCGCTCACATCTCCGCTTCCATCGCGCCATACAAATATTCCACATCTCCGCACAGCAATCTCCACTGAAGCTGAGCGGAGAGGAGATGCATCAATAACGCAATTCTATTGGTTCTTCTCGCACAGCACACAGCACACCGCACATATCTCCGCTTTGGTGGAGTCCTGGCCTTATTACAGTAATAATTCTTTTCATTTTGGGACGCGGATTGGTTTTTTTTTTTTTTTTGACGATGGCATTGGCCGAATTTCTCTTTTTATATATATTATTTGTGGCCGATAGCCATCGACCAGTCGATACACGGATATTCCGTAAGGTTTTTAAAATTTTGTCATACCAGCTCCGCGGTAGTCCATTTTTTTTGTAGAAATTATTAAATTTATAAATACCTGCTAGGTGGCAATATTTGCTTAAATTTTAGTAGACGAACCCACGTACCGGAATTACCTGGAAAAGTGCTATGGGATGGCCAATATTGTAAGGCGGCTTTTCTGTATCAATTTCAGGGTTTTTTTACCAACCCTAGTGGTAAATTTGGTCACCGTAAAGATTCGGAAGACGGAGCTTCCCTTCGTCGATGAGCAGAGCATTAAGGGCCACGCGATCCGCTTAACCTGCCCGAGGATCAGAAAGACATCCCTGCAGAGCGTCGCGTCGTGGTCGGTAGAGCGTCCCGCCGCTCTTCGGTGGTCCTCGCCTTCGTAACCCAAGTTTGGCCAATTATTTTTTTTACATTAGCTTCAGATAGGCAATAATAATAGGTTATTTTAATCACGTCGACGTCTCTCCCTCAGTGGTAAGGTTTTCTTAAGGCTCCAAATCTCCACAAGGTCCCTGGCATTTTTTTTATTTCTACGACTTGTTTTTTCATTTTTATCTTTTATAATATAAGTGCAAAATATTTTTTGCATAATTTGTATCTTTTTTTATGTAATAAATTGATAACGACCATGCACTTTTTTTGTTACCTTTTTTGTACTGTCCGCCTATCCGCCTCACACCGCGGAAAAGGCGGAACAATATACAGATATAGAATAACGTACAGGGCCTTATAGTGCATAGGGAATATTGGATGTATTAAATTCCCGACTTAATACAGAACTATTATTTATTTACCACTTTCAAACAATGTACATCTGAGCTCAGCCTATTACCGAGTGGGCTAAATTCTCTGAGATAACGGATTCTCACAACTTGTTGGTTGACGCAAGGCTTTTGCGTAAATCGAATTTTTGAGAGTTAGTCAACCTGCCCCGGTATCCCCTACCACTTAGTTGTGACACTACCTGTGGTTTTTATTCTATTTTAATATCTACTGTGATGGGATATTAACGAACATGAAGTGTAGTGTTTTATTTTATTAAAGCAGTTTATGTAGGAATATCCCCAACAACTCGAGCCCTCAACTTCGAGCGAACCACTCAGTGTTCGATTATAACTCAAGATTTAGCAGGATTATAACATAAGTAATCCAGAATGTAACACTCGAACAGGATATTAATTTAGCACAGGATATCAAGTAGGTAATCTATTTGAAATTCAATTCATCGTTTCAAATTAAACGAGGGGTTCGAAACGGAATTATAATTGTTATTTTGACAAGCTTTCGTAGTTGAGAGTTTTTGTCACTGCTTTTAAATGAGTAAATATTGAAAGAGTCAACATAACTATTTATATTTCTGTCTTTTATTTACGTAAAAAGAATCTGACGTTGTTTTTCTGCTATTTAGTCAACGTTAACGTTCTGCAACGTTCACCTGGGTATCTATTACCCTAATATATACAGCAGAAAGTAATTATTCAATTTGGCAGTCCACTGTCACAGGCAAGTCGACTGCAAACATCTACTTGTAAATGGTCACAGTGAAATAACTGTATCTATGCTGTTCTGTGTCGGTGCGCGATAAGGAAAGTCTGACCTCAACTCCAACATGTTCCTTTTATTCTACTAAGAACCGCAACGCAGTTACTTCACCAACCAACAAATTCACTGTCTACCTAACCTAATCAAATCAAATCGCTGTATCAAATCGCAAAGAGCCCTCTACCCTCTATCTAGCGTTAACAAATATACAAAACTCTGCGATACATTAAGGAAATATTCATGTTATATCTGACAATATACTCCCCGCGGAGGTGGCGTAACCCCCGCGGGAAACCACAAAAAAAAAAAAAAAAAAAACCTATCATCCCGTAATACTTTTAAAAATGAGATTTATCTGAGAGTGGAAAGCGTATACTTTCACTTGATCAACATAATTTGTACTAGTACCTTTACCATGAGTCCAAATTTACATGAAAAACTGTCAAATGTCAATGTCAAATAGACAATTTTCCATATAAATATTTTACGCTCTCGCTAGCGAGTGCGGTCATCGTAAACTCATGTTAGAGCTACTGATAGCCACAACAAAAAAGAGCTATAACTGTTTTTTTATGCCAGTAATTTATTCTGCACGCGAGTTCAATTAGAAATATTAAAACGGCAGAAAATAGTTTTCGTCTTTGTTTATTTTGAAATTTCACCTTCTCAGGATTCACAATCAGTTGTAACCAAAGATATTATAAGATTACATTTTTATATGATATCTATATCTATTTTATACATAATAAAATCGTTAAAAAAGAATGCAGTTTTCACTTATGTATAGTAGCAAGCTTCTCGTAACATTTAGTTGTTTCATTCGAATCGGTTTACAAACAAAAAAAGTTACTCACTATACCGAATACCACGCGTACGAAGTTGCGGGCTCGGCTAGTAAAAAATACGTATAGGCTTTCTCCCCGATTAATGGTTCTCTACAATTTTTAAAGAGATTTAGAAAATGTTAAAAGGGCATTTACCCTTATAACCAGAAAATTATCTATTACTAGCTGACCCAGCAGACGTTGTCCTGCCCGAACCCGAAAATAACTCTGTAACCCGAATGTGGCGCCATCTATCGGTCCAATTTTTATTTCAATCCATGTGTCAAAGTGACGCGACATTTCACGTCAATGAACGACGGTTAAATTATTTGGATATTGTTCATACAAAAATACTAAAATTGCGATTAAAAAAAGGTTGAAAAATACTTTACGACCAATTTTCATACCTACCAAATATACAAAAAATCATAAAAATCGGTCTAGCCGTTTCGGCGGAATTTTGTTACAAACACTGTGACACGAGAATTTTATATATTTGATGTCGTTTTGATTGTATCAAAACGACATCAAAATCCGAACCCAAGTTCAAATGAACTTATTGGACACACACAGACGTAAAAAACTATTCTTATTTTAATATTTAATCTGTAAAAACCTATAACAAGTTAATCAAAGATTAAACAAAGATAAATTTTGTAGTGGCAGGGCACACTGCGTTTCGCAGTCATTTGGATGGGCAGTAACCATCCCCTTACAGAAGACCACCGTGTTGTGTTTCCGAAAGCCCGTTTCCCTATCCCCTCCCAATCCCTTATCCTTAATCCTACTGTAGTCGCCAGCGCACTTGCAGCAGCTTTGGCGTTTCTTGTGTTATAGGCGACAGTAGCCACGTACCATCAAGTGGACCATCAGCCTGTCTGCCGATCTTAATATAAAAAAAAATTACCAAAACAAACTAAGAACAATTGAGATGCGAGTAAATAAATTTCTTCGTACGTATATCCAAGAAAAGTTGTTGTGGGGCGATAAAGTTAGGTGGGCAGCGAAATGCCTGCGAACACTACTTTTCCTACTCACCGGGCTGGCAACCCGGATGCAATTGCCGTAATGCATTGCAACCACTGCGTACCGCGCCAACAGAAACGCTATTTTTAAAATAGTCTCTGGTTTTACTGTATAGTAATACAGTAAAACCTGTATTACTATACAGTACTATACAGTTTTATGTATAGTAACCGAATGCGTACTAAAACATGGCTTACAATGTAATTTTCCTTTACTAAAAAGGGAATCATCAGATCTGTGGTTCGCATGATAAAAACGCATAAACTTACAATGAGATAGTTATTGTGTTTAATATAATAATATAATCTATATATAATAATATAATAAAATCGTAAACAAGCCGTGTCCGTACAATAAATATTTAAAAAAAAAAGCATGTTAAGTTATGTTACCGAGGTAAAAAAATGGATTTTAAAATGTTTGTCTGTTATAAGCTGTTGATTTTATTATTAAAATCACATTTCGTCAGTTTTTCATACAAATTTGTTAAACGTTTGACTAAACACGTTTATAATATTAGAATTCTTAGAGCGAACTTTGCACTAACTGGCATTATTAATAAAACTGCAATTTATTTTACAAGTTTATCTTCTTCTGTACTTATTATAAAATACATACAGATAATAAAATCGTACGCGAGATTTTTGTCTGTTTGTCTGTGCGTTTGTGCACGCTAATCTCAAATACGGTATAACGGATTTGAATGCGGTTTTCACTAATGTATTTTAGCAAGTTTGCCGTAACATTTAGTGTTAGTTTCAATCCAATCCACAAACAAAAATATTACGCACTATTTCGGATACCACGCGTGTTGCGGGCTCAGCTAGCTTAATAATATGTGTGGATTAGTTTGTAAATTTGGTAGTACTATTATGTGATTAGAATTTTACTTTCATAAGGTTTGACATCAGTCATGTATTTAATAAAATCAAATAAACTGTAATTGTTTTATGTAAACGTAGTTAGACAAGCTAATGATCCACTTGATCTTAGGTGGCTATCGTCGTACAATACAAGCAATCCCATAGGGACCTCAGTAAAATTAACGATAAGAGATAAGGAAGACTGGGGATCTAATCTTGCGCTATCAACCTAGGATAAAAGATAAAAATAGGATAAAAGATAAGGTATAAAATGGGGGGTAGAGGAATGGGCTTTGGCATAGCTTTGTCATTCACCGAAACACAACAGCACACATGCAGTTATTTCACGGTGGTCTTCTGTGAGGGAATGGTTACTGTCGCCAAACAGTTTGTCCGGTTTACAAAGGAACAGTAATAGTTTCATAAATTAATCACACGACAGTTGCGAAAAACTATTAATTGTTTTATTATGTTCGTTTAACAAAACATAACACGGAAACATAATTTTATATAAGAACCCTTATCTGTAACAGTACCTACACAAAATCAATTTGTATTCATATGTTTTCGTCTTTGTCGTGTTGAATACCTACCAGTTATTGGTCCTTTCCAGGGACCAGCGATCCTTGACATTATTTACCCTTTCTCCAAAACATATTCGAAAACAATACCAACAAAGGAATTCGTAGTCGTCAGGTTTTCCTACATATTGACTGGGGTCTGTGTACAGTTACATTAAAATTTCAACCCACATATACACACAAAGAGTGACCTCATTGCTGTAAATACACCGTTATACAAACTTATTTTATTATTATTATTTTCTATACTTAACTAATTAGGAATACATGTTTCTATCATTGAATAAAAACTCAGAATAAAAAGTTGGAGGAGTCAGTTTGAACGATCGAAAACGTGGTTAAAAGCATACAATTATGGACGTTTATGAGTCCCTTGTTTATCTAAATTAATACTTAAATAAGTTTTAGTATGTTAATTATTAATAAATAATAAATAAGTTTTATTAATAGACTACTGCTATTTTAAATGAAAAAACTTTGTGAGGCTGTATTGATGTTTTAGTCTTTCACGCAAAATTTACTGACCTGATTTTGATAAGATTTTAAAGTAGGTATACTCATAGGCCATCGCATAGGCCACATTCTCGGGCAAAAGCTAATTACTTTACAAAATTAGACTTTATAGTTTTTTATAATGATTTAGTTTTCGAAAGGAAAGCAGAAAGAGTATGCACTTCAGAGTTTATACACTTTACCCTTTTAAGAGTAAAAGGAATCATTCGTTGTAGCGTTAATTTCATTTTAAGATTCAGAAAAAAATTCAATTTTGCATAAAAATAGACTAAATAAGCAAATAAAATTTACATTTCGGGGGTCTAATATCACATATGGCAAAGTCCACGATGTCTGATTTTGGTAATAGATTATAAAACACATTGAAATGGACGTGCCTATGCCGTTTTTGTTACAAAATAAATCGTTCATATTGCAAAGACTGTTTAGTATGATAATGTTTAAATTTAAAAATTGTGGACTTTGCCGTATTTGATATTAGACCACTGTTAATCAAATTACATAACGAGAACGAAGAAATATTATAATAAATATTATTATAATAAGAAAATATGTTATAATAAATTATAATATATTTTCTAAAACGTAAAATTTGCAAATTTTTAGGGTTCCTTACGTCCGAATAAAAAAGCGAAATCCTTATAGGATCACTCGTATGTCCGTCTGTCCGACCATTCCCCCCCCCCCCCCCTTATCTCCGAAACTACTGCACCTAAAATTTTGAAAAAAAAAAATACAGAAATTAGTTTTCTACTATAAGGTTTCCATATACTTATAGGTTTCCAGGAAAACCTATAACAAGTCCATGATATTAGTTTCTAAAGTGTGCAGAATTTGTGACATTTTTGCAGGTTAAATTCTTGTAATTACTAATATTAACAATAATTATATATACAGACCTGCCTATCTAGTTTTGAATATTTTTAGTAGAAAAATGCGTACACGCTGGAGAGGCAGAGACGTGGCGGAGATTAATTGGCCAAGAAGAATAACTCGTCTAACTCATCCGGATTCTCCGCAGTACCTAGGACGCTCGCGGTGTTGCCTCTTTGAATTTCTATCGCTATACGTTGCGTGAAAAAGGACCTTGCACGTCGTCGGTCGCCCGATTTCTCGATTAGAAGTTTTCCTAGCTCTTTTCCGAATAACTTAGCATCGGGTGACCAAACTCCGAGTGTTTCTACTGCAAAGGCTAGGAATTCAAAGTGGTTCGCGAGGCCTGAGTATTTGCCCTTTTTTGAATTCTCAGCACTAAGGGCGGCGGAGCCAGCTGAGCGGGAGGAGCCGGACAGATGTGACGGTGCCAGGGTGTCCGCACAAGTGGCATCCCACACCAGCGTCTTCCCGCGGCACCACGGAACTAGTGTCATGCCATCTGGCCTCCTGCCATCGTCGCGGCACAGACCTGGCGGCTCCAGCATGCTAGGGATGTTGACTGTGCCTAGAGCACGCTTAATGATGTTATTTATAGAGCTGTGTCGCGTGCGGCGGCCAGCGCTTCGTATGCATGACAGGCCGTGGTGACCGTAGGAATCTACGCTGGAACCACATACGCACATGTGAGGATGGCACACTCTCGCGCCGACCCTTAATGAAACTGCTATTCTAATTGAGTTTGTGTCCAGGAGAGTGCCAAGGTAGGGAGAAGGAAACGCGTTTAACCACGCTCCTGCCTCACTCTCCGCGGAAGCCAAGACCCTAGCGCGATCCGCGCCCGTAGTGGCATCTAGAATTTCACTAAAGGCTTTTTTAATTAAAGGTATATCCCACCCTCTCTGCGAGCCACGAGGGGAAGGGAAATCGGTATTTGGGCACAAATATTTCCAGCGGTCTAGGGCGTCGTCCATGTGACTGACCTCAAACTCACCGAGTGAGGGATTGACAATCTTACCTATGAGGTCAAGACCAGCATGGCACGAGCCTAGGAATGCGGGAAGGGCAACATCCTCTATTCGTCGAACACCGACACCCCCGGAACTCACAGGGAGCGTGAACTGATTCCATGATAACCCGTTTATATCGGAATTTAGAAGCAGTTGTACACAACTTTTAATAGAATTGTCCATAGCCTGCAAACCTTCCTTGTGCATCCAGATTGGACGGCAACGAAGAAAGTATGTGAGCTTCGGGATCGAGAAACAATGACGAAGCAGGAAGAGAGCTACGTGTCTATTAATATTTATAAGTCTATTTGTAAAAGGTTCAATTTTGTTTTGTTTATCTGCGATGAGGGGTGTGATTGACTCGGCAGTAATGGGTGCACCGAGGAGGAAAAAAATTTCCTTATTGATTTGTTTGACACCTGGGAGTATTGAGTTAAATACGTTTAAAATTAATTTTTTTTCAGTTTCTGAGAAAGAATCACACACGTAAATTTCGCACTTTGTAAAGTTAAGTTTCAAGCCTAAATGATTAAAGTTATGTATAATTTTAATGCAGTCATTTTTCGCTGTTTCGTAATCTCCACCTAAAGCCCCGTCATCCAAATACCATAATATGTTTAAATTGCTTTTAATTTTTTTAATTGTGTCTAAAATACCCAGACTGAAGATTGCTGGGCCTAAAGGATCTCCCTGTTGGCATCCAACAGCCGAATCAATCACTGTTTGGCGAAAAAGCAATTGAGAGGATTTGGAATAGCATTGGTGGAGATATTTGTATGTTTCTGGTATGTGCTCTCTCACTGCTCCAAGTAAAGAATCTCTCTCTATACTATTAAAGGCGTTGCTCACGTCTAATTTGATGAAAACATGCGGATCGCGCTTTAAGTCCAGGAAAGAGCGGGCAGCGTGTACGGCAACCTCGCACCCACCCTCTGTGCCAAACCCTAATTGAACTGGCTGAAACAAAGAACTTAATTTTACATTAACCTTTTTACACACGATTTTAGAGCAAATTCTTCTTATAGTAGACCCTATGGCGATTGGTCTGATACCGCCTTCTTTCTTTTTAAGAGCTATTAATGAAGCGCCATAGATATAGGGGGTGAAATCATCAGTGACTTTGCCCTGGAGCATCATATTGCAAAGATTAGTTAGAGCAGTGAGAAGATCTTGCGCAGCCTGTCCGAGGGAAGCGGCAGTCAGGTCCTTAAGGTGACTTGGTGAAAGGCCGTCCATACCAGCTGCCGAGCCATTAGGAAAAGAAGCCAATGCGTGTAAAAAGTCCTCTTTGTCACATGAAATCTGTTCGATTTCAATTGAGTCCATGATATTAAAATAACTTGGTAAAGCAATATTGTGCGGATAGGTAACATCGTACGGAACCCTCTTCACTCGAGTTCAACTCGCACTTATCCCGATTTTTTATTTATTTGTGAATATTATAAGTAAGAAGCTTCGCATGTAAATTCTTCTCTGTTCTCACACGTTAAAAATGTCTTCAATATTTTTATGACCCCATCTCTAAGAATAATGATGTTACAATGTCACTCACGCCAGTACCGAGCGTTTCAGCCACGCCGTGCGACCCAACGCCTCAGTAAATACAAACTCGATGAGGACTTTTATATTTATTTCCTTTCTATTAATATTTCAGACTGACATTTGAATAAACACTTCAGCGTACATCTACATTCGCTGAGCTTCTTTGAAATTGCAAAGCACAAATGTCAAGTTTCTTGAATTAAAATATTCGAGAAACTTGACATGTAGGTACAAAAAAAATACCTAAAATATATTTATAAAATTGTGAAAGTATTTTCGCTTTAATAAATATTTTCTTTATTACTATCGAAATATACGAATACTAACTATCCAGTTGTTGTGTTACTAAAATAGGATGGAATTTGTTTTTTATTTTTATTAATATTATCTGAAACATTTACAAATATAATTATTGTAAGCTTGTGTAAACCATTGAACGTTTTCTTGCCATGTTATGTCGGGTTTAGACGCGCGCCACGCAGCCCGGCACGTGGCCCGTCGAGGGCAGGCGGGCCAAGCAAGATATTCATACGCATGGCGACACGCCAGTATGTGCAAGCATGGCGGACACCGCAGATGTAAATATTGTGGCGGCTATTACCTTCGGCTCTTACCTGATAGCATTCTAGGAAGAAAAGTGTTTGGTCGCTTGACCTGACCGGTCCGACATTTCTCCTGATCACAGAATACTTCCGGTCGCTGCGAAAGTGCACGAGATACTAAAGCGAACGCGCGCGTGTGAACAGGCATACGGGCGCAAGCACATTCATCCTTTGAACTTTGCCAAAAAACCGACAGTCGTCCGGATCGGCGGCAAGCGCGGGCACAAACACGAGCGCATGCACATTCAAACTGTTCGTGCCCGTGCTTGTGCTCGTTGAATATCACTTTGAAAGCGAGCGTCTAAACCCAGCATTAAACTCGACAGGCAGGTTGACGGTCAGCTACCATAGGTGGCTACCGGCGCCTATAACACAAGCTGCAAGTGCGTTGCCGACAGACGGGCTGCCCAAATGAATGCGAAATGCAGCGTGCCCAACCACTACTTTTCAAATCCAGACCCTGTCGGGAATCCAAATCGGAACCTCTGAGACAATATTAAGGCAAGCATCTCACTCATCCAACAGCTACAATTAGGGTCAAATGTATTAGTACATAAGTCGAATGTATTAGTAATAATGGGGCGCGCGGTACTGGACACTGCTTATATATAATACTATTTATCGTAGCGTGATGTTATAGCCTATAGCCGTCCTCGATAAATGGACTATTCAAAACAAAAAGAATTTTTCAATTCGAAACAGTAGTTTCTGAGATTAGCGGCGTTCAAACAAACAAACAAACTCTTCAGCTTTATAATATTAGTATAGATAAATGGATCAACTATTTTGTTTACGTGTCGTAATACGTTTGGCGTTTGTAATACGGCCGCGACAGGTGAAAGGATGTGAAATCATTTTTTCCTTAAAGACCGCCCATTCTCTGTAAAGTACCACCGTTTTCCTGTAAAATATAGGTAGTTACTATTTTAAACCAACAGTATCACTTTTGGCATTATTTAATTGTTCCTTTGATTTTTAACAGGCACAATTTTTTGCTTTTTGTTTTTCAAAATATGTTAAGATTCGAATCTTTTCCTATTTGGTCATAATGGTTTTATAATTACCTATTCAGAAAACGAAATGCCTTTAGTTGAATTTTATAAGCGGGGAAAATAAATACATTTTTGAGAATTCTCCTTTATTAATACAGAATCACACTTGCAGTGGGCTGGTAGTTAATAGATAGAATTATTATTAATTGCTTAATCACCTATATGATTGCAAAATTGTTTCAATATTTCAGTATTTAAAAGTCACATTATTTCAAAAAAAACCTAGACTATACTCTAGTCGATACGACGGCACTTATAAAGTTCGCACGGTCCGAAAGGGAAGTAACTTTATCCCATAGACGCGCGAACTTAGAACAATTTCCCTTTTTTTATATATTATACATTGATATAAAGGGAGACTGTTCTAAGTTCGCGCGTGAGCTAATGAGATATTCTCAATAGCACACTGTGCCCATGACTTCGTATGCGCTGTAGTCTGTTTTTAGAAAATTTTACATTTTTCCGAAATAAAGGTACCTATCCATGTTAATTCAGGTATAATTAACTATATGTGTACCAAATTCCATCCAAATCCGTTAATATTATTAGAATTAAAATATATTAATAATATTATTAAAATAATATATTATTGTATATTTAATTCTTAACAAACTTACAAACCCTTTTGAGATGTTTCCGCCTATGGGCTTCTTCAAGCGAGCTTTACCTAAATACATTCCAACAGCGCATTTGCGTCCCTCCTGCTATAGCTTGTGTACAAGTAAGTGTACTATCTACCATCAAGTAGACCATTCACCTGTCTGCCAAGTGGACCAACCTTTGTAAAATATATAAAAAATATAATTACATTTTCTTAATTATAGACAGTTACGTATGTTAGTACGAGTTCGGTAATAGTGACGTCCGTAAAAGCTGTAATTTATAAAATTGAAAGTCCATAAACATGGTTGTCAGTTGAAAAATGTATTTAGCCGTCACTTCTCTCTTGAGGTTATCTGGGAAAGAACGAATTATATATGTAGGTATGATTTTGTGGTTATTGTTTTTATCTAAGCTTGCACTTCAGATGTCGATACTGGTATTCATTTTTGATCTGATGTTTTTGTTAATCCATCTCGAATCATGCAAAAAAAGCTATATTTGCTAAATCTATAAAACAAAGCAATATTAAATGAGTAGTATACTCGTACATATCGTCGCTGTCAAACCAAAATCTGCTATGTGCAAAAAGTATACTTTGAAATATGGACAACAAAAGTTTTCCTGAAATTTTTTTCGTGAAGTCTAATTTAAAGAAAAAAGAATTTTATTTGAAGGGTTGTTATACGTAAACTTTTTGGTATTTGAAAGATAAAAATTTAATAGTTTATTTATTATTTTGAAAACGGAATAAATTTTGTACATTTCAGATTGTAGCTGCTGCTAGCATATTTTATTAAGAGGTTGTAATTCTACAAAGAATGCTAATAAGCACTTTGCCATTTTTTACGATAGATAAGACAGTGATCTATTCACTAAGAACAAAATGTTGGAATCTCAAAAAAGTGCACATGGCAGATTTTGGTTTGACAACGACCATATACGTCTATTAAACATGTTTAGTTAGTATACGCTTGATTTATAAAGATTTTTATCCAAAATTGACATAATTTTCTATTTATAAATGATTTTAATTTAGTCACGGATAGTTGTGCATCGTTTTATAACTTAATTGCAGCACTGTATGCGAAGAATGACTTATTTTATGGAGCCTTCGACGACCATGAATTTATTATCTTTATCTTTTTTCCTAAAATTTGTCAATATTCAGATCAAATTATGAAAATGTTATTTTAAAATGTCCACCTCTAAGAATAGGCTACATAAGCATGTACCTAGATTGTTAAATGTTATTGTGAAGGCTTAGTTCAAACTAGAACTAGTTGCTATAAAGTAAGCACGTTCCATTGAAAATGAACGCAAACACCACTAACATATTGGTTTGGCTCTCATCTGTTAGCCAAGGAAATGTAATTGTTTCCATTGAATTGAAACTGTAGGTTTTGAATTATTATTTCGTTTAGATGTTTTTGTTTTTAATTTTTGTGTACATGACTATTTGTTTCTCAATAAAAAAAAAATGAAATGCTAGTTAATTTTAGTATTATTTTGTTACTATTTTTCTTACAGCAGCTTCAAGATTAAGATAGCTATGAAGGCCGCCAACCTATAAACTAATGGCTAGTGGAAATTATATTAATGTAATATTTGGCCATTACAATAAATGCTAATGTAGTATGACCATTTTATAATTAAAATAATGCTCTTCAACTTTTTGTTGTACAAAAACAATTCGGAACCATCCGAACTGTCACTTAAATAATTCCAGCATTAATTTGTGCTCAACTAATTTAACTTTCAACTTGTGTTCAACTAATTCAGCAGTCTTATGTTTTTATTAGCTTCTCTATATTTAAAAATGAATCCCCATTTCCCTTGGTCACGGTATCACCGATTTTGATTCGGTTTTCACTAATGGAAGGAGGGATAAACGGGGAATAAATATTATATATATATATATATATGTGTGTGTGTGTGTATAAAAATTTAACCCCGGGCGAAGGCGGTTGATATATAGGAAAATATATCAAGCTCCTTAAATATAAAACAAATGACTTAATTTAAAAAAAAAACGTCAAATCCATTTGTCTCACTGACAATTCTTTTAATGTTAAGGTCGTCAGACAGACTGACGGTTTATGACACAAGTAACTTCACAGGTGCTCCAAGTGCGCTGCCGGCCATAGCAGGATTAAAGATAAAGTGATTAGGAAAGCGATAGGGCAATGGGCTCTGACATCCTTTACTCACTCACCGAAACACCAGCACACGTGTTGTTATTTCACGAAGAGGGTGATTACTGCCGCCATACTTGCGTAAATGACTGCGAAACGTAGTGTGGCCGGTCTGTTTTTTTTTTGTGTATTTTGAACCAGTCTACATTGTTTTACGATATCCAGACCAATTAGAAAATCATATTTAAAACATACTTCATCAATAATTCAATATATACACATCAGCATTTTCTTCGATATCAATTTTTTTTTATTTTAATAGTTGTCAAACCAATTGTCCTTTTAACATCATTAATTGTGATTAAATTATCACTTTTTGAAGCTCCTCTCCTTGTCCTTTCAATCTTATTAATTTGGAATTTATTATTGAAACATTTGAGCCTCAATCATATATTCCAAATATTTCTATATCTAAGTAGAGGCAGGACACACTGCGTTTTCGCAGTCATTTGGGCAGCCCGTCTGGCGGCAGTAACACCCCCTTACAGAAGACCACCGCGAAATAACAGCACGTGTGCTGTTGTGTTTCGGTGAGTGAGTAAGGGATGCCAGAGCCCATTTCCCTATCCCCTCCTAATCCCTTATCCTCAATCCTACTGTAGTCGGTAGCGCACTTGCAGCAGCTTTCGCGTTGCTTGTGTTAAAGGCGACGGTAGCCACCTACCAACAAGTGGCCTGCCGATCTTAAGATAAAAAAAAATGTGTTTTTATAATAGTTTAACTTTAATTATTGTGTTATTATTCGTTTTTTGTATCATTATAGAGGTCAACATCAATGACTGAATTGTTTGTCATTTTACTATCGTTTCTTTTATATTCTTTGTGATTATATTCTTCTGTTTGTTTGAACCAGCACTTTTCTTCAGGATGGAACCCGATGCCCTTATTTAAACTTTCCCAAGTTTTACAAGGATTTATTTTATCCGATTTTCCTTTATAATAATTTATTTTATTCTTGCTGAAATTTTTTTTTCGTTATATATTCATGTTTTCCAATTTCATTGTAGAGGTCTGCAGTTGATTTTAGAGTTTTTTTTATCAATTTTAAGTATTATATAATTTGATAATCCCATTACAATGAGATTTATCATTGTTTAGGTGTCGATGTATTTGTTGACCTCTAATAACAGTATTTCCTTCTTTGTGGAGTATTCCAGTAACGATCCAGCTTGAAATCTAAATGTAAATGCATATTTGACTTGGGACCAACCTTTGTTTCACAAAAATTTTCCTTCCACACCGTCCATTCAGTGTAAATTTTATTAACATATTGCTATACTAATCTAGGATCTGTTTATCTAGGATCAAATTTAAAATATCAATTTTCTCTTCACCCTGTAGAATATCGAATCTTTCACATTCTTTCTCAAAGTCATTAATCCATTGTTTAGCATTAGATATTTTATCTATGTTTTAAGTTTCTTTACAAATGTAAAATGTCTAGGGTGGAATCGTAAATTACTTTCACCCTGTCGCGTATTACCTACGCGAAACGAGTCAAATTCATATCTAGTAAAGTGTAAATTAAATGGAGGGTAGTTGCACATAAAGTAAAATATAAAAGCCGCCGTAATTAATTCTGGAGAGTTACTTCCCCGAGCGCAGCCGACCCAAACAGTGGTATATTTTATATAGTGAGTTTTCGACTACATATGGTGAGTGACTACCATATTCAACTTTATTTCTTGTGTTTATGTACTTGTTACCATTGTTTTTAAATGCTATAAAAATTATGTGTGATGATCGCTGCGGCGCGGGCGGCGGTTTAAGAACAGAACTTTAGAATAGAATCGATAGAATAGCAAGCAGTCGTTATTGTTGCATAATATATATAACAGAAGTCGTTATAATAGTTAGACATGTTACTGTTTTCATTTTTGTTAAAAATGAAAACTATAACTATAAAACTATGTTCCTATAATTTATTTGGCATTCTATTTTATACACGTCTCTCTGCACACTTGATTTTTTATTAAACTCAAAATCAACGTGAATTCAAACACATTTTTTTTACAAATTATCTCAAATTTTCCTTGTCATATGTAATATCATTGCTTTGTTCTCGCACTTATAAGAACAATGGGCACATCAGTGGTAGGATCGCACACAATGGAAATTCCCGTGGATGGATTTAATTTCCGCTCCTTCTTACCCAGAAATTCACAATTTACCACGTATTTAAGGTCCTTTTAAATGTCAGAAATTCATCAAGATTCATATCTAACGCACAGCGGCGTTTGGAGATTACTTCGAATTTCAGATACCTTAGACAAGTATAATAAAAGAAATGCTGTTATAACTCTATTGTCGTCTAGAAAATGTTCAAAATTTTTACAATACCGCTAACGACCACCTGTTCAATTTGACTTGAATAGCTGTATTCACTCCATCTGTTGATAATTTAAAAAAAAAATTACTTATTACATCATAAGCTAACCATCATATATCAGGAATTATCATACTCTTGATATATACAATCTTTCAGGTTTTTATATCACATAACTTGTAGAATTTCGCAGATTGCTGTTAAATCGCTATTAATATTACTTGTGCCAAAATAATTGCATGACACATTTATTTATACCTGCTACATCTATACTTATTAATATTATGTTTAAAAAGAAAAGGACCTATATAAGAGAAAAGACGTATATATGTTTGTAATGAATAAATTCAAAGATTACGTGACTGATTTTAAAAATTCTTTCATCTATAGAAATCTACATTATCACCTAGTAACACTAACACAGGCTACTCACCCTCCCCCATCTCCCCCTTTACCCCCCTACATACAAATGTATGTTTGTAATAAATAAACTCTTTACTACAGGACCGATTTTAAAAATCTTTCACCTTTAGAGAGCTAAATTATCAGCGAGTGACAGACTACTCACCCTCCCTTCATCTCCGCCGTTTTTTGCCGTTTTCCACGAATAAACTCAAAAATGTTTAAAAAATAAATGTCCACCCGGGACGGGCCGCTAGTTCATTATATTTCTACAAGTAAGCTGCATACTTATTTTGATAAAATTGAGTATTTTTTAATAATGGCTAAACGGAGCCCGCTCGGAATATACCGCATGTGCCTTCTTGGTCTCCAAAAACCAATCCGATCAGCCAAGCGAAGGCCGGTGACCCCACGACCCCTTTTTTTTTTTTTACGTTGGGAAATCCATCATGGATACCCAGCAGCGAAAGGGGGACGCTGCGGGTTATGCCGGACTCCTACCGGCTAAAACCCAACGACTTTCTAGCGCGGCCGTAGATGGGCGGGGTCGCAGGAACGTTGTTGCACAACTTCGGCGACCGACCCCACGACCCCTGCAACCGCTTGGATTGCCAAGGCTCAGCCACGGCCTAGGGCCTACCACACCTAGGGGAGGTAATAAAACCTAACCTAACCTAATCTATGATAACGCAAACTTCACGTAAACTTCACGAACATTGAATGCATAAAACTCAGACAGCAGATACTACTCTTATTTATAGCAGTTTTTTTAATAACGTTTAGTTCACAGTGATCGATCTAAAATGCCCCATTCTTGCAGGTAGGCAGATATATATTATTTTATACCTGCCTACCTGCCCCTAATTGTTGCTGTAAGATAACCTCAATCTTATTTCTCCATATATGTCCTATTTTACTATATTATAATTATTATCGAATCAGGATAAATTCAAAATCTATATTTTTAACCTAGGCTATATGATATTGGTTGTACGTTCATGACACAACTTAGCTGTTAAATGTGGGCGTTTGAATTGGCCCTAATGGCTGGACATCGGTTTTCTTTTTATGTGTCAAAAAATCCTCTTTGAAGACATTGCACTGCATGGAATTTTAATTAAACACACCTTCTGGTTTATTTTTCATTCTGAGTATAGATCTAATAACTTTAGAAGATAACAAACGGAAAAGAAAGTGTTTCCCTAAAAATAGAAAGGGGTATTGGAGATGGTACCTATAATTGAATGAAGCTCGTCTCTCGTTTGAATACGATTAAGTAGGTACCTACACAGAGAGTCAGCAAAAAATTTGCATGTACAGTAGAGACGGTAATTGAAATTTTTGTACCGTGAAAAAACATTAAACGAGTGGTAGCTCCAATGGAACCCTTTAAAGAAGATGCCTTTCTCAAACAGCTCTCTTTGGAATTGAGATTCTTTCAAGGAAGCTAAAATGTTATAATGAGTTTACTGTTGAATAAACTCCCAATAAAACAATTTAAGTTGTCCTCCTAGCTTCAGATTCTCAATAAAGAAACATAGATATTTTTCATGATTATTATTCCATAAATTTATAAAAATGGAATACAGAATGTTGCAACAATGTTGTCATTTTGAGAACAAATTAGTTTGGAAACCGACTTTATTTTCTAGAACTAATTCACATTCGTGCACTAAAAATAAGTCAAAAACTGCGTTATAGGTACTTTAAAATTCCATAAGTCTGATGCATTTCTTCTAAAAACAAAAATATAATTCAAATTAAAATAATTTATTATACACCATAACAAATCACACTTACAGTCTTAAGAATAAACAGTCTTAACACTAGGAAAGCCTGTAGCGTGGGGTCCTGTACTGTTACAATTTTAAGACAAAGTTATGATCTAAGTAACAGTTCAATTGTGCTGTGCTTTTATAAGTAGAATTGCACGATTGAGAGTGTTAGTGTGCGTGCGTAGTTAGTGCTTGCAAAAATAATAAATTATATAGTGTATGTACGTTGATTAGGAGATTTTCGGTAGATTCATACGAGAGCTCTGTTAAGCAGGACCCGAGTT
Organism: Bembecia ichneumoniformis; assembly: GCA_910589475.2. Taxonomy (NCBI): domain Eukaryota; kingdom Metazoa; phylum Arthropoda; class Insecta; order Lepidoptera; family Sesiidae; genus Bembecia; species Bembecia ichneumoniformis. Next base: position 4,199,871 of record OU342531.1, read on the forward strand.
TGATTTTGGATTTCGTTACTAGCAAGATTTTATGGGACATAATTTTACCATATAATATGTTTATGGCAATATTTATTTATGTTTGAAAAAATTATCTATTTTCTTGTGAATATAATATACACGGTCACTTTGTGTCGCAGTAAATATTTAATATTCTCTTAATTCTATGTGAACGTTTAATTAAATAATTACGTAGGTAATTGTAGCGAGTTATTAGACTACTCGCTGGCAATTATCTCGCGTAAGTCCGCGAGTTGTCATGTTTGTTTTTTACCTATTACCTATTTATTTCGTTAGTCAATTCGCGCACAATAGAACTCACACGTAGTTGAAACAGTTTGTATGCATATCACGAAATCTTAGACAATTTATCATCTTTTTATCATATTTTTTTATGTTAAAATCGGCAGACAGGCTGACGATCCACTTGATGGTAGGTGGTTACCATCGCCTATAATACAAGCAACGCCACAGGTGCTACAAGTGCGTTGCCGACTACAGTAGGATTAAGGATAAGGGATTGGATAGGTAAATGGGCTCTGCCATCCCTTACTCACTCACCGAAACACAACAGCACACATGCTGTTATCATGTTGATGTTTATTCTTCTGTAAGAAGGTGGTTACTGCCGCCAGACGGGCAACCCAAATGACTGCGAAACGCAGTATGCCATAGATAACATAGAAATCTTTAAACTAAAAACCACGTAAATAATTTGGAAACATATCACTTCGATAACAATCAAATTCACAGTTTAATGGGTGGTTCTAACGAATTGTATAGTGGATTGCGTGACTCGACAATGTTTGTCAGTAAATACTAAATAAATTGAAGTAGGTAGTTACTGTATCGGGACGTGCATAACGTAACGAAAAAGGAAGATAAATTGTGGATGCAGGGGCTGGGGTGAGGACGAACGTGCGACGTAAACTTCCTCGTTCTTGGCTGGTGCCCAACGGAGCATAAAATTACAATGTTTTTGTCTATTGTTTATACATTACTTTGTAACCAGACTTCTTTCATTCACTATTTAGGATCCATGAAAGATTTAAACATAAACTTTTAAGACTGCATATGTTGCATTGAGTAAATATATTTATTTTGAAATTCATTTCTTTAAGTATTTTTCCTAAAAAGCGTGGCTTATAAACACTAACCAACTGTTCAAGTAATGCCACTATGGAATTTCATTAAAAGGTAATATTAATTTACAATAAATGCTCAAGACTTAGTAAATGACTTGACGAGCCCGTTGGATGAGTGGTTAGGGTGCTTGCCTTAACGCTCTGTTCTAGGGTTCCCGGGTTCGATTCCCGGATGGGTCAACTTTGAAAAATTAACTTTTCAAATTTGGCTCTGGTCTGGATCTGGAAAGTAGTGGCAGGGCACACTGCGTTTCGCAGTAGTCGGTAGCGCACTTGCAGCAGCTTTGGCGTTGTTTGAGTTATAGGCGACGGTAGCCACCTACCATCAAGTGGCCCGTCAGCCTGTCTGCCGATCTTAACATAAAAAAACTTAAATTCGAAGGTTGTCCGGGAATAGAACCCGTGACTCGTGAGCACCCTAACCACTCATCCAATCAATTTTCGGAAACTCCAATATTTAGTTATAAAGCGTCACAACAAAAAGAAGAATCAATTTTTCAAATGACCAAATCTTTACTTAAACAACTTTCTGGAAAACTAATCGTGTTAAAAATATATTCGGTTCAATTCAATTCAATTCAATCTATCTAACCACTAAAGTCGTCTCTCGAGATTCCGTAAGCTCGTACCGTGCTCTGTGTCATCTATTAAAATCGGTTTCAGAATTAGACGCTTCTTCGTTTCAATTTACCTAGAGAGAACGTTTGTGATGCTGGTGCTATTGGAAAGCGCAATTCCGCAAGCAACTTTAATTGGCTCCGAATCAGAGTACCACTTCAATTCATGTAAAATTGAAGTTTTTGGAAATTCCAGTTTTTGGATCTGTTTTTTAATTACTTTAAAATTTTAAAGCAATTTTCATATCAAATTACAAGAAAACTTCGTGTTTTCGTGTACTTTTTCTCCCACTTTGCCTGACATTTACGAAACATTTACTCTTTTTCGAGTTCATTTTAGTTGGCATGTGTACACAGTGAATGCCTCTGACTGCTCGCTCTAGGGTACTACCACGATTCTCAACTATTCGAGGCAAGATTTTATAGTCAATGTTCTCGTTTCGCCTCCAGCTTCCTACTCATCACGATGTATGCCTTCAAAGAACGTCATCTGAATAAGACACTATTTCATACTGAAAAACCATACGTGTCGTTGAAGCAAACAGCGCTTACAAACTCTACTTATAATAAGCTGGCTTGCAGATGGTTCCAGCAAATTTTTGTATAATATTAACATCAGAATATCGTGAGCTTATTTGTGAGTTTTTTATCTTAAAGATCAGCGGGCAAGTTGACGTTGCTATTGATGGTGGGTGGCCACCATCACCCATAAACTCAAGTGCGCTGATAACTTTGAAATTGTAATAGCGTACGTGCCGATCGATGGTAAGGAGTTTATGACTACGGAACGCAGAGTACGCAAGGGTACGTCGATGAGTATATGTCGATGTCATATTCATTTTTATATCAGAAATTGTAAAATGTGCTTAAATATTTAAATTTATTAAAAATATTATTTTAATGGAACATCCATATTTAATAATACTTCAATACAATACGTAGCCACGGGAATTAAAAGTTGATATCCCAGAGAGTCAAAAGCTCGGCTTTCGTCAAGACTGAGGGAATTCGAACCAACACCTTTAAGTATTTTCAATTATCACTCGATGTTCATCTCGAAGAGAATTTTTTGAAGACCTGTTAAGAAGAAATCTTGTATAAAAAGTGTAGTTCGCGTTGAGGAACGAAATGATAGCGCTTTATAACCTGCCAGCCCAGCGACATTTATCGTCGAAAAATTGAACTATTTAAACTTATAAAACGTAGTGACATCTATGTATACCGAACATAACTAACATAACTTTTGTTGGAACACGTGGCATCTGAGTAATGCAGAATGTAAATAAATAATATAAAGTAATTAGGTATCCAGTTGTATATTGACACGATTTTATACATTTAAGGAGTAGACAAACTTTTTTTATTCTAATAATTTATTTATTTATCTTTACTCTTAATTCTTTTTTTTTACAATATTTATATAAAAACAAGAAATATAATAAAAAATTTAAAATTAGATATTCTCTAGGAGCGGGGCAAGGCCCAAGCTACTCTTATTATAATTATTGTTAAGGCGAACCTTATAAAAGCTTTGATACCTCTGTCAGCTGTTAAAACCTTTTAAAGAATACGCCTACAGGTAAAATAAAATTATTTTCGGTTAACGCAATTCGAATGTTTTTTCCCTTTGAAAATTTCATCTTATTTTAAAAAGAAAATGAAACCTTATTATATGATTTGAATGTAATAAAAAAATTAAATAAACATATAAGACATATAGATCTCCCCTTTTTAGAACAAATCTAACGCGCATTCCTATCTACGTTTCTTATATCACTTTATTCATTATTAAAAAAATTACAATTTGCCTTGCCTTGACATTCTTATTATTAGTATTAGTCGTAGATTTTCATTATTTTCAGTATTACCATAGATAAAATAGTTAAGTACTGGTTAAGTAGTATTTTATCTATGGTATTACTCAATAAGATGAAACAAATTTTTCTTTTACAATTTTGAAATTAAACTAACGAAACATACAAAATTCCATTCTTCTCTATTCAAGAACTTTATGTATCTTCGATGAACTTGTTGGTCTTGTAAATAATGCCACCGTATTTTGAAGCACCCAGTTTAATTGCACTTGGTAAAATGTAGTGTAGGATTGCACATTTAATTCACATATTCATTAGATATGTAATGTTTGTAATATACCAAGTGCAGATAGTTTAAAATATTCGCGCTGTTTGAAGATGCTGACACCCGCCACTTCAGTTACGACACGTCAAAAACATTGAAGTATACAGGTGTCCCATCATTAATGGATAACCTTGTACGTACTTGTAGACAAAGGTGCTTTTATTTTATTTTTTATTTGCACGGAATTTTGAGTTATGCTGATTTCTTTTTTAATCCAATTTTTATCATTTAAGATACACACAGTTTTCATAAAAACTACTTTTGAAAAATAATATGTATGATATCAAAAAAATATGAACTAATAGACAGTTTACGACTGTGGTATGATTTTTCTTAAAAATTATACAAAATTGTAAGAGTTAGAAAAAAGTTTCAGACAAATATTTTAAAGAATTTTGTTTTATGTACATAAAAATATTCATATAACTTTCATATACATTTTTGTCCTATAATCATAAGTGTACGTAGGTAAAACAAATAAATTCAACACAAATAAAAATAAGTGTAGGTAATCGAAATCAATACGCTAATACGATTACAAATACAAAATTAGCTTTGTCTATTAAGTATTTAATTTATATCTAAACCTACATAACTGATTTTGGTGACATTTTGTAGTTATTGAGATAGAAGGACCTATGTTACTCTAACCTTTTTAATTTTCACCCTGGACGAACCCAAAAAGATAAATCTCAATCTGAGTAAACGTATCGAATCAATGTAATACTCGTATATCAAGTGACGCTGTACCCGATTTTATTCGAAATACAAAATGAGAATCAATACAGATTTGCTGGAATCTGGATCTGAATGGGTTGAAACAGACAACTATCTGTTGTCTGTTTCATTTGTCGAGTCTGCATCGTCGAGTCTCGACCAAAATGTTTACAGCATTTCCAATGTTCCACGTACAGTTTGCTAATGAACGCTTCTACGACATTCATTTAATGTTACGAGTATATAGATAGTATATAGTATATAGTTTACGAGTATATATGCGTGAATTAAAAATTTCACGTAAAATATTCCCTCCATAATATTTTACATGTAATATAAGGGTTCATGCACCATACCATACCTCATTGTAGCCGCCTTGATAATCATCTCTACACTTCGCTTAGTTAGAAGCACACAATATATAAATTTTACCAATTCTATTATCATCTAAAAAAAATTTTTTTTTTTTTTCAAATTTAGGTAAAAATTAAATTTTAATAACGCGTACTATCTATATAAATGGTCGTTTTTTCTACCTATATGCGCATTCTTTATACATGAATGATAAAAAAAGGATAGTTGCGTTATCGATGACATTTTACTCAAGTGATGGGGGATTGAAGTAGTTATAAATTTACTTCATAATTTAATTTAATTTCCGGTTACTGATTGAATTGCTTGACTTATATAATTTTATTATTTCACTGAATTGATTTTTGAACGAATTTTGCTTCTTATATGTATACATATGTGTTCTAAGTAGAAATAACATAACTATTATTAATTATGACATTTTTTTCCAAATTTTTAACAGAGACAACATGACGTAATATAGCTGTAGATACCAGTAATTGGCTAATTGGCACACAAATGTAAACGTGTCTACATAATTTATGAATGTGACTAGTGAGTTTTGATGTGCTGTTGGTGTCTCAATAAAATAAAATAAAATAAAATAAAATAAAATAAAAATAGTTATTGGAGTTTCAGCCAAGTTTGTAGAGCTAATTGGTAAGCTATAAATCTCTTTTATTGATCACACAATTGATCAATTAGGTTCATGTTTAGTCAGTCCATTACTGCAAGGATAAAGTAATTTAAATAAAAAATCTCTAGTGTGCGCGGGTACATTATCAAGTTTAAAAAATATAGGCCTAAGACCCTAGCATATTTAATCACAAGAGTCTCTAACTCTAGACATTGATAAATGTATCAATTTGGTTCCACACATGACTAATACATTACTGTTTGAGCGCAGCCAGTCCATTAAAGTCACGAAGCTGTACCTGAACATGTCCTGCGGTCACGTGACAGTTACGTGGGCTATTGATACAGATAACCGCTTGTGCTATGTTGGCTCAGTTTTGTAGTCCTACAGCACAGTGAGCAAGGCTACCAATCTTCAGGTACGCACTTCGTTTCTACAGTAAATTCTTCAAACGGCGGAACCGCTTACATGTAATCGCGAAATTACTTTTCTTTGACCAAGCTCAAAATGAAGAATTCAAATTTTTTGTGGATTCTCTTAAATTATTGAATTCAAATTTGGAACAATAATAACGGGTCCCAGAAAATGACCAAAGTCATGTTCTAAAGAACTGAAATATCTAAAAGATTCACTGTTCTTTATCGACTGAGGTTTTTATTTAATATTGCATAGCTTTGCTATTAAAATATATATATTATTCTTACTAATCTTGACACGACCTATCTCCACTGGGATGCACCTTTGGCGCGCTCGCGCCGCTCAGCCGAGACTTCCCGCCGCACGCACCGCACCCTTCCCCGGGCTCGTCCGAGACACCTCAGTTGCCACGATAATCGTACCACCGGTAATGTTGACATAACATATACATAACATATAACATAACATAACATAACATAACATAACATAACATAACATAACATAACATAACATAACATAACATAACATAACATAACATAACATAACATAACATAACATAACATAACATAACATAACATAACATAACATAACATAACATAACATAACATAACATAACATAACATAACATAACATAACATAACATAACATAACATAACATAACATAACATAAAATATAAATGTAACATATTATTGACTACCACGCTTACACTTATGTGATTTCAAGAAAATAAGTCAGAACTTAAGTACGAATAAATGTTAAAGTCGATCGATTAGGTATTATGAAACCCGCCAGGAGGCTTTATAATAAAGAAAGTCAGGCTTTTGTAGACCTCATTGAAACAGATGACCGTAAAACACCAACTGTGACAAGTAAATATTAATATCTAAACAATATTAATTCAACGTTACTTTTTCTAAACAACACGTACTGGAATTTTTCGTATTTTAAACGAGACACGAAAGAGCGGTCAGAGGCACGGCGTTCTCATATTTCTTCCTGTACAGAAAGGATTGGACAGGTTGTATTACAACCGCATACACTGTTCCGCTATTGTTACCTACCACGTTTGCTAGGATATGTGTGGCCATTATGCTTGTGTTATACCTACTTTATTTTTTCCTTAAAAGCAACTGTCCACTATTAGTGATGATAGTATTGTTAGTCTAGTGACACGATCGCTTGGATGCCGACGTAGCAGACGCACGCAGGACGTGCTCAGGCCAAACCCAATGATTCTATACTTCATTAAGCACATAAGAAATACTATCAACCTTCGTAGATAGGTGAAATCTGGCCAATAGTCATGTATATGGGCAGCTGGTCTAGCGGCAGTAACTATACCCCCATATAAAATACCACAGTGAAAGAATAACAAGTCAGAAAGAAAGAAAGAAATAATATTGGTATGTAAACCAAAAGAAAATCAAAATATAGAAGAAGTAATCCACTAAACACAACATACCAATGAAACACAGCTTAAGGCCGCAACATTGTTGCAGCACTGATTTTCAATTTTGCGCACCTAGGTCATTCGTACCAATGCTCCAAAAAAATATTTGCATAAATAAACCAACCAACCGAAGAGGATAAAAGCCCTATAGTATTTTTGTTGCTTAAAGTATATTCATAGGGAAAATAAATCAATGATAAAATAAAATACGTTTGTTGTTGTTTCGGTGACGGAGCAAGGGACGCCAGAGCCCCAAATTCTTATCCGCTCTTAATCCTTTATCCTAATAAGATCAGCAGCGCACTTGTAGCACAATTACGTTGATTGTGTTAAGACAAGTAACCTTAAACTGAACACAGTTTTTACCAAAATGAGGTACAATTTTCCGCAAAAAAATTTTGTAGCTTCTCAGATTATAAATTGGAAGCTTTTTCTTAAATATTGTATAAAATATGAAAAAAAAAATAATAATGAAAGAAATAAAAGTAGTTGATTAAAAATTTAGTACACAATTTAATTAAAAAGCTTAAAAAATTATGTGTTGTCGCTGAAAATTTTTATTATTGTAAGGAGTAATTTTATTTTTTTTTAATAATTTTTTTTTCCAGAAAATTATTATTTTTTTGTATAAATCTGCTCAATTCAAACTTTTTTAAAAATAGTTGTTATACTCTGTGTTTTTATCTAAGTTTTAATTTTACTCCAACAAGTCCAATCAGGCGACGAAAATAACGCTTTTCTGCTAAGTCCTCGTCTTAATAGGTGTCGGCAGTCACCTATTATCTAGCCACCGAACACTAAACTCGATATATAGTGTACCGTCAGCCTGATTGCCGACCGTTACAAAAAATGAGAAGTCTATTTACAGTATACATAAGGCATAATATATCTGTGTTATGTATATAGGCTGGTGAAGACTAAGATATATATCTTAGTCTAATACAAAATCCGAACTAAATAACATCCTCTTCTGTGGTACGTGATATTAATTAAGAAACTTAGTTGGAACGAGAGTTTTTCTTTTGCATTGTGCTTAAATTTCAGTCTTCAAGATGCGACCTCAAAAAATTAAACTTTTAATGAAGTTAAAAATATTACAGTACTGTGTTGAAGTTACAGGTAGTGGAAGTTCCAGGTGGAATTTATTAAACCGCAATTCCCAACTCATAACAATGTAGATGCACAAGATTTTAGTACTTGCGACCAGATCCAATTTGCATTTGGATAGCAGCACCGATCTCATTTCTGTTTCTTTGTACACTTGTAATTGTTATGTAAGCCCGATAGGTACAAAATGAATTTTGTAATTAAGCATCGAGTTTTTAAGAAAAATAATATTTATATTTTCCAATACTGTGTATTTCTAACGCCCTTTTGATTGTTAGGATAAGGGATCTTGAGTTAGCCCATGAATCAACTCTTCAATGTTGGCCTATAAGTGGAGGATCTCGCCCCCTAAGTTCTTTAACCCCCTAATTAGTATGTTTGCTTGTGCTACTCTCGAAATAATCGCCTGTTTAATAAAGTAAAAAAAAAATCAGGTTTTAGGCGAATTTATCATACCCATGTATCGTAATAAGAATTTTAGAAAAAAGGAGACTATGAGATAGATTGACTCTCCAGGGCGTGTTCTAGAGGTTCAAGCAATAAATAGATAAAGGGATATCTCTAATGTTATATATTTTACATAATTACAAATATTCACACATTCACTAAGAATTTAGAGGGGTCGGATGGCTTACAGATCCCTTTACTGGAAAATCAACTGGCCGTCGTTCATATATGAATCGCTGGGTTTTCTCAAGTTGTTTGCATTAACTTTAGCTTTCTTATTAAAAGCTGTCTTGATATTTGGGTCAACATAGTGATAGGATTTGCTCGGCAACAACTTTACGATGTGGTCATGAAGTTTCTCACTTCTTCCTAAAAAATCCGTATTCAGGTCCATTATGAGTTGATAGCTATTGTTTTTTTTAATGATGAGCCGTACGGCCAATCTATTCAAAATTTGAGTTTAGCTCTTTTAAAGGGTAGGTCCAGACTTTCCTATTCAATTTTTAATTTTTCTGTTTCAAATTGAAATTTTGTCAATTTTCTGATCTCTGTCAGGTTTCTTCTGTACGCCAATATGTACACAAATATAGATATGTTATATCCAAATCAAGCTTAATTTGATTATAAATGCTAGTTTAATTAAGATGATTATTAGTGGTAGATACTATTTCGATAGTTAGGAGAATGAAAATCCCCCAACGTGAGCGGAAACTCAAATCATACTTCGAATTTAGAAACACGAATAAGAAGGGCCAAATACGTATGTCAATTCAAAAATATATAGCGCTGTAAAGTCGAAACATCTTATTAAGTGTTATTTTATTCCTGTCGAGCAACATTTTAATAAGCATAATTCTAAAAGAGCTATAGGTAAACTTGCTTTTTTACTTTTATGGCTGAGTATTAGTTATAAGTATTGACAAGCCAATTTTGTGAAAAAGACTATAACATCAGCCCAGGTGAATCAAAATTCTGAAGAAAAGAATCTTCAGAAGGTATTAAAGCCTCTTGTAATAAAGAAATGTGATCCTTTTAGCAAAACTCAGCACCGGGACACAAAACTCGATAGACCCAAATGTGACTGGAAAGGTTCTCTGAGTTCATAAGAGCTGTGTATATATTGACACTTAGTTCGCTTGATATTGATTTATCACTTAAAATATTCCATAAATGCAGAATGATTAATTTATCCTGTAAAAAAGTTTCAAGTTTTTTCGATTACTAGGCCAATGTAGATATTTTTTCTAACGAACTTTATTTTTAAAAAATGATATTCATTCCATTTTTCATATTAACGCATATTACTATAAAAACAACATTTTGGAAACTTGAAATTCATACACAAATAATTGAAAATATATTAAAAAAATAACTACAGTCAACAAAAACGGTACTAACTGCAATGCTATTGTGGGCGAAATGCCAACCCTCTCTTCCGCTCACTTAATTAATTGCATATCCTTTCAGATAAGCATAACATTAAATAAAATAAAACATCTTGTAATCTGGTAATAACGGATCGCACTGACACATATCAACTTCTGCGTTTTATTAGATATTTTATATAAATGTGACCTTGTTCTGAGACAAGTTTGATTTTTGTAAAAGAAAAGAAAGAGAGATTTTATTGATTGTATTTGGTTAAAGTAAAAGAAATTGATGAATGAAAAAATTTAAGAACGAGAGAAGAAGAGTGAAAGAACGAGGGTTCAATAGTATGCATTTCCTATAAAGGTGTCGTAATTTGTGGAGATTTTAATGTTACCATTCAAGATGGTTCTGGAGTTGCAATTAATTTTGTAAATATATTAAGGTTGTCTAATTTGTACAACTTTTTCTTTGAACCTACAAGGATAACTGCTACAAGTAGTTCATGTATGTATATATATATATATATATACCGGTTGTAACAGCATATACGTGCTGTTGTGTTTCGGTGAGTGAGTAAGGGATGCCAGAGCCCATCTCCTTATCCCCTCCTAATCCCTTATCCTTAATCCTACTGTAGTCGGCATCGCACTTGCAGCACCTGTAGCGTTGCTTGTGTTATAGGCGACGGTAGCCACCTACCATCAAGTGGTCCGTCAGCCTGTCTGTCGACATAACATAAAAAAAATACTGTGAGGAGGCCAAGGCCATATTTTAATGTCACCTACTTATCTCATTCCAAATTTTTATTCCTTTGCCAAAGATGAAGCTTCTGTTCAGACGGGATAAGTAATTACGAAGATTCAAGTAGAACTTGGAGCATACTGAAAGGCGGGGCCCGATGTCAGGATGTTGGGTCGCCGCCAGCCAACTACGCTGACTTGCTATCACTATTTATTACGCACGAGTCCAATCTTTGTAATTTTGTACGCTCCTACACTATTTCCAATTTCCTGGAACTCCGTCGGTAAATATTGCTTAACGAAAGGGCCAATATTAAACACAGTCCTGTTTGTAGAGGACAAAAGAGGATCAAAATTAACTGAAGCACGTATTTAATCTTATTATCGATTCTGAATTCTCTAATATTGTACCGAATTTTACCGAAAAAACATACAATCTTAAAGAATTAGGTACCTACTGTGAACTGTGGAAAGAAGAACAAATCGCTTGTAACCTTTCAAAGTGTCTGCAGGGCCTTGATAAGGCCTGCATTACCCTCGAATGTTACTCACTCATCGATACAACATCATATAGTAATAACTAGGATCTCAGATACACATATCGACACAGAACTTGCCTTATATCAACTTTAATTATTTCAGATACAGACACCCGCTTATAGCGCTTATAGCTTAAAATAAACGTTTATCTAATGTAAGAGATGATGTTGAAACGCCCTTTTTTAGGGTTCCGTACATCCGAATAAAAAAACGGAAGCCTTATGGAATCACTCGTGTGTCCGTCTGTCCGACCTTCCCCCCCTTTATCTCCGAAACTACTGAACCTAAAATTTTGAAAAAAAATATACAGAAATTAGTTGTCTACTTATAGATTATAGGAAAACCTATAAGAAGTCCATGATATTAAAATAACATGGTAAATCACTCAATATTGTGCGGATAGGTAACATCGTACGGAACCCTCTTCACGCGAGTTCAACTCGCACGTGTCCGTTTTTTTATTTTTTACTCCACTTGTTATCACTTTTGTGTCCGACATATGATATCGCTTCACAGATAAATTAAGGGAGATGTTGCGGGAACGCATGCAGAAGGGTGAGCCTGATAAGCACCACAGATGCATCTACACCGTGTCGTATTTACTGCAAAGCAGCCAAAAATTGAAGTTAGAGATAGACCGAGCTCATTAAACTCGACGAGGTTAGGGACCGCAATACAGTATGTCTTAGATTGACGCGGATGAATAATTCCTTCCCTCACAAAGGCATTTATTTTTCTGTGGCCAGACTTACTTTAATTAATCTATTCTTTGCTTTGAAAAGAAAATTTTACTTTAACACATTTAAATCCACATTGTCAGATGCCATTTCTAATCTGTTACTTATAATTTTACATGGACTTTTCTACGTCTATTTCTGTCTCACGGGCTCCAGTTGCTCTCGGACTCCCTTATATAATCTCGCCTCCTACTTCAGGACTTCCGTTTCCCATCTCTCAAACTTATTCTAGAAGAATCCGGCACCGATTCTGCTATACAAAGATAGAGGGCGTCGCCCAACGCACCGACAAATGTTTTACCGTCCCTTCACAGCGTAAGCAAATTTAGCATTGACGTAAGTATATTACTAGCGTAAGGACCGGGCCAACGACGCGGCGAAATGGCACCAGCGCATTGGCCCTAAAATCTCAGTTTAGAGCCCTCGTCCGCGCAAGATTGTGGTGAGACGTTTTGTACTAAATTGTTATAAAAATGCCAAGTTGCGTAGTAAAAGGCTGCAAAAACTATGATACGAAGGTTAAAAAGAAACAAGAAATATTGTATCATCGGTAAGTAATCTCGTTACATGTTAAACAATTAATTTTAAAACTATGTATTGTAAAACTGTGATAGCGGTCATGCACCGTACCTAAAATAAACGTAACCTTGTATTGACGGTATCCCTTTATTTGTTTTTTTTTTCTTAGAAATTTGGTGTAGTGTAAGTGTGGAGGATCATCAGGTTCCTCCGGACCTATATTTCAAATAAAAATGCGCGTATTGCATCACTAAATTGTTTATTATGTACTCCGCACTGCACCACATACACAAGGTTACATTATAGATCCAAACTTAAAACTGTGCTATTAAAACTTCGTGAATTAATCATTTCTAAAACAATTAAACATTTCTAACAGAACAATTAAACAGATAACACACAGTCCAATGAAACACAATTTGTTTCCATACAATACGTGGTCCACATAAGTATATTTTTTAATTTGGGTAAAATGTTTTATAGTGAATGTAACAGTGACGAAAACATGAAAAGTAAGAATTTATTAAGATACAATGTTTATATGTATATAAATATGTCTATCAAAAGTAAGTCTATCAAAAGAAGTAAGTTAGAGTAAAATGTTCCGTCGGGCGTATCCTTACTTTTAAAATCATTGAAATTTAGTATGACGAAATATGCATCGATTCAACCCACCTTTCGACGGGTGCCAGCAAGGCTCATTTTGATTATCGAACATTGTGTGTGGGACAAGTAGTAGTTTCGTCCAATACACGGAAGATGGCGTAGTGTATCTCATGAAATTCCGTCTTTCACTCTCAACTTGCTAATTTTACATGTTACACGCTTCGTGCTCTTATTGAATTCTACTGATAAGAGCACAAAGACGTACATTTCCTGATACTATAATATATTATCACCTAATATATTATTATTTTTTATGTCAGGTCGGCAGACAGGTCCACTTGATGGTAGGTGGCTACCGTCGCCTATAACACAAGCAACGTCAAAGCTGCTGCAAGTGCGCTGCCAACTGCAGTAGGATTAAGGATAGGGGATTAAGAGTGGATAGGGAAATGGGCCCTGGCATCCCTCACTCACTCACCGAAACACAACAGCACACGTGCTGTTATTTCACGGTGGTCTTCTGTAAGGGGGTGGTTACTGCCGCCAGACGGGCTGCCCAAATGAGCCCAAGGGCTGCCACTACTTTCCAAATCCAGACCAGAGCCAAATTTTAAAAGTTGATTTTTCAAAGTTGACCCTGCCAGGAATCGAACCCGGGAACCCTAGAACAGAGCGTTAAGGCAAGCACCCTAACCACTCATCCAACGGGCTCGTCAAGTAATTTACTAAGTCTTAAGATGAAATTAATTATTAAATTTAATTTATTTTCTTCCCCAATTAAAGCTTTTTAGGAGTTAAAAGAGACTCTCTATAAATAGAAATATATTTTTCTGTCCTGGCCCATGATCCATGGTCAATTCACTTGTTGGTGATATAGTAACACCGTAACCTATACTTACTTATAAAATAGTTTATCCTGACTATCAAAGTACACCCAAAACTACTAAGTCATGAAAGCTGAAATTTGTTTTTTAAGTATATTTTATAACAACTAAGAAAGTTTTTTTGAAAATTTCACCTCCGGGTGGATCGCTAGTTATGTATATCACTGGTACCTATTGTTTAAATTAGGCATTCCCTTAAGAATTCGTAACTATGAATACTATTTGAAAAAATCTCAATAAAATTTATATATTTTGTAAGGTTTCAATCGACTATATAAAAAAGTGAAAGAAAATTACATGCGAGGGAAAACAAAAGAAAACGTTCGCTATAAATGTTACATTACAAAATTAACCTGTCACCGTTGGATTTTGACGGAAGAAAATTTACGAGGAAGAACTTGCTCATTATTTTCTTTTCTTGCTTGAATCCCAAGTGTCAAATTATAACAGTCATGAAACAAATATGTAGATTAGCTTATAATGTGTATATTGTGTACGGGGTAATGGCTGTTCATATGTGTGCTACGAGTGTCAGTATAAGCGTGCCAAAGCGCTTTGATAGGGCAAATAATAAGGGTTAAAATGTATGGGGTGATTATTTAATCCGGGACAAGTGAACTAAGCTTGCAGCCACTCGACAAACGGCTACTTATTATTTTAAACTTATCTATTGATATTATATATTAAATTGCTCTCCGCTTTTATCTGTTTCTCCGCTAACTTATTCTAAACCACCCAAAGGATTTCGAAAGGATTTCACTAATGAAAAGAACGATAAATCTGGAAGGTTAAATGATTTACAGAAAATCTTTATATCCGCGTTAAGCTGGGGGCGGATCGCTAATAAATCAATGAAAATTAGTTTACACATTTTGCGTTTTGCCAAATAGAATTATTTTAAATTATATTATATTATATTATATTATATTATATTATATTATATTATATTATATTATATTATATTATATTATATTATATTATATTATATTATATTATATTATATTATATTATATTATATTACATTACATTACATTACATTACATTACATTACATTACATTACATTACATTACATTACATTACATTACATTACATTACATTACATTACATTACATTACATTACATTACATTACATTACATTACATTACATTACATTACATTACATTACATTACATTACATTACATTACATTACATTACATTACATTACATTACATTACATTACATTACATTACATTACATTACATTACATTACATTACATTACATTACATTACATTACATTACATTACATTACATTACATTACATTACATTACATTACATTACATTACATTACATTACATTACATTACATTACATTACATTACATTACATTACATTACATTACATTACATTACATTACATTACATTACATTACATTACATTACATTACATTACATTACATTACATTACATTACATTACATTACATTACATTACATTATATTATATTAAAAAAAATCTATAATAAGGTTATATCGAATTACATTTAATAATTTTACTTATCAGATTAGAGTGTACGTTAGTACATAATAGCTCATAGCTCATTGGGGTGGCTATATAGCATGTAACGTCGTCGGTGAATTTCAATTTAAACTGTACGTAATTTGTAATTACATTGTCGGGAGCATAATCTAATTTTGGAGCAAATCACCGTCGGAGAATTGTTAACAGTGCCTGCCCACTTTAGTAATTTCAGGGAAACGTGGAATTAATACAATCGAAAACGTTGCCGTGTGCATAATGAGGTAACAAGTTTTTTCCGTTTAATCCGAACCTGTGGAAGTTAGTGAAATCCCTTCATCAAATAGATCATAAATCTGCAAATACCTGAACAGATCTTCATAAACTATAGCTAAGAACTATCTCGATTACGTCAGCTTTCAAACAAATAAAAACAACGGATCAAAATTGGTGTCCATTTGTTTGGGAGCTATGGCACACAGATACACACATACTTAGATGGACGTCAAATTTATAACACCCCGTTTTTGCGTTGGGCGTCGGAGGTTAAAAATACCAGCGTTCTACTGGTATCTCCAATTCGATGCAGGATTTGAAAAGGTGTATAACTACAGACATGATTATGTCATAATATTTTTGTTGTAAACTGTAACCAATAATGATGATGCAATCTCCATCCAACTCCAGAATTTTTATTTTAAATGCTTACCTATTTTATAATTGTAATAAAAAATAAAAAATAAATAAAAAAGCCATTTATTTCTTGAGTTAAATGTAATTTAAAAAAATAAAAAATGTTTAAGATAAAATTGAGTTAAGCTTATTCTTCGGGAATAAAAAATACTTCGAAAATAAAAGGAGGCCTTCACCGTCTTCCAAAGGAGTCCACCGGTCTCTATCCAGGGGCAACTCTTATCCATCGTGGCCTCATACGGGGTCTTCTTTTAAAACGCTTCCTTTTCAGTCCATTCTATCCACGAGTAGTTACCCTTAATGTAATGCTTTATGTAATAAATATATGTATATAAAGTGAGTATTACTTCACTGCAGTATATTCATGATTAATTTATAATTAATAATTAATATTTAATTAATAAATATAAATTTAACCTAATTAAATATATTTACAAGTTTAATAATCTAATCTAAATATAAATCTATATATTCTATAAACTAATATAAATACTTATAAATAATTTAAACCTATTAAACCTTTGGCAGACGGAAAAGTGGCCAGAATGCTGGCGACATTGCCCCGTTGAATGCATATGCTTATCTTCTGGGCAAAGTAAAAGCCAGCATTCTGGTCATTAATTAATTAATTTAATTATTATTATTTAATTTATAATTTTAAAATTTGAATTAAATAAGAATCCATGTAGAAAGGATGAGGCCGACGATGGAGCGAGCTCACCCAGATGATGCCCCAGAAGATTCACTCGAACCTTGAAAAGATTTGGGTTATATGAGCTCGGAAATACAGACGCCGGCAGGGAGTTCCAATCCTTAGCAGTGCGCATCACAAAAGATGTTTTAAAGCGCTTGGTCTGAATTAGAGGGATTTCGACAAGGTGAGGATGGTAACCAGCCGTACGTCTGCATGTCCGATAGAAGAAAGGGGAAGGCGGCATGCAGCTCTCGAGCACACTCTCCGAAGTACTTCTTATAGAATACACACAGACAGGCAACTTTAAGTCTATATGCCAGGCTCTGCAGCTTAGTTCTTATTGGCCGAGTGCAGCAAGTTGGTATTTTGCTGAGCCATCCCAAAATTATTACAAAATTGAGTTTTTTTGCTATTAACCTTTAATATATACGACAAAAATAAATTAATAAAACAATTTCTACATAAACTTACTAAATATAGCTTGTATTGTAATATCTCGAATGGAGCTCACAAATTGGAAAACGCAGCGTGGGACGCACTGCGGCCAGGCGGACCGACAACTTGAAAGAGGCGGCTGGATTCGAAGCGCAGAGCCTTATTGGGAGAGGCTTACGTCCAGCAGCGTAGAGACACAGACTGAATGATGATATTAATATTAGATCATATTAATTTAAATGTCTTTAATTATTTAGTTTATTATTAAATGAAAAGCATCCAATTTCAATAGGTAAACTTTGTCATACATACAAATAGAATCCAATAGGTTTTTTATATATTTCAGGCGCTCAAAGCACTTCACTGTTACCGTTTACTAAATGTTCAAATTGGCAATTTAAGTGCCGCGCAGTACGGTGCTAAAAACTCTGCGTAAGTATTAATTGGAACAACTTATGAGACCACTCACTTTTGTGCAGCCGGTAGAACATTTTAAATATATTTTCATTCCCTTAATTCTATAAAGAACAAAACGGCGGTGTTAAATCACAGAAATATAGGATTAAGAGAGCTGTAAACGAAAGGTTGGCTCCGGGCAATAGTCCAATCAGATGATATATAAATCGCGACCCTCCTTATTTTATCGAAATAGGATCAAATAAACTAAACGTTTTCGTTTGTTTCCAAGTCCTCAGAGATTATGCCGTGATTATTTTAAGTGCTCGGCGTAGTATTTTAAAGAATTGTATTAGTTCTCTTTAATTTTACATTTTAAATTTTGTGTGTTTCAAAAAATACGTTACCTAATCTCATTTTCGGTTTTTAACCCTCATTTATTAAATATTCTTCACTTTATTTCTGAAAAAAAAAATGGGTATCTTTTTTAAAAAACTTAACAGAACAGTCATGATTTTTTTAGGTAGATTTGCAACTTTTTTAGTTATATTAAAACTCATTAGAATCAATTATCTGTTTAGCTCAATTAATACAAATTGAAGTTACCTAATCTCATTTTCGGTTTTTAACGTTCATTTATTAAATATTCTTCACTTTATTTCCGAAAAAAATATATAGGTATCATTTTTAAAAAACTTAACAGAACGGTCATGATTTTTTTTAGGTAGAGTTGCTACTTTTTTTATTAGTTATATTAAAACTCAATTTTCCCTTTAGCTCAATTAATACAAATTGAAGTAGAAAACGACTTTTTCTCAAAAATGCTCGGAAATGTAGGCATTCTTGTACTAAAAACAAGCCACGAAGTTTGTAATTCTTGGCTCATGCATTTCTTTCTCGGCCTAGGCCAAGAATGTTGTATGAAAATTCATTCCTGGCCGCTGCTCAGCCCGATGAAACCCGAAGTTTCACGAGTCTTCACGAACGCGCCCGCCGCTGTCACAGGCGTAATAGGCGGAGGCGAGCGCACGCTCTTTTCATGACTGGGCTGTATGG
Source organism: Bembecia ichneumoniformis (assembly GCA_910589475.2). Taxonomy (NCBI): domain Eukaryota; kingdom Metazoa; phylum Arthropoda; class Insecta; order Lepidoptera; family Sesiidae; genus Bembecia; species Bembecia ichneumoniformis. The sequence continues at coordinate 4,219,065 of OU342531.1, forward strand.
CTGTTTCCTTTTTGCACTCATTGAAAATAAAAAATAAAAAAGGCGGGAAAGCAGACTTTTTTCAGTACCTACCTAAATATTTATTGCTTTTAGTAAACATTTGCATTTGTTTTATTCTAAATAAAACTGTGTATATGTAAATGTGTTCATTATTCCTCATGTGTTCATTTTTTGCATTATCACGTGTTTCATTATTTCCTCACATTTCTTGAGAAAAGCACTATACCAGCCTCGACCGGAATGAGGATTGTCGGACTCAGATCTTTATCAAGGCCTCGGCCTTGAAACCACTTCGTCCGGCAATCCTTCACTTCCTGGTCTCTGCAGTAATGTACTATTAATATATCGTCGTTGTCAAACAAAATCTGCTATTTGTTTAAAGTATACTTTTGAAATATTGACAAAAAAGTTTTCCTGAAAGAATGTACATGAAGGTTTATTTAAAAAAAATAGTATTTTATTAGAAACTTAGAGCTGTTAAACTTAAATTAGTGTTTTAAAAAGAAAGTTAAATAGTTTATTTACTATTTTCATTATAGGATAAATTTTGAACATATCAGATTTTAGCTGCTTCACATAGCGTATCTTATTAAAAGGTCGTAATTCGACAAACAGTTCTCATAAGTATTTACCAGTTTTTTTACATGATAGGTAAGGTCAAAATGTTTCATTAATTTCAAAATGTTTATATCTCAAAAAGTGCACTTAGTAGCTTTTAATTTGACAACGACGATGTGTAAATAATTCATTGTGTTATTTAAAAAACACATACAAAAATTTCAATATGTTCGTTGTTTCATTGAGAGAATTTAAAAAATAGTACTCAACCAAACATTTTCAACTGTATAGATCGGGCAAGACGAAAGAGTCCGTAATTGCGACATTTAGAACCACGTGGTACAAAATCGAGTGATTTTGTACCACGTGGTTCATCGCCAAATTTACAAGGCCATGGCCATCCCGTTTACAGCGATCAGGTACAATATTTTTGTAGGAAAATTTCCCCAATGCCCTCTCTATATATATTCTATATATTAATCTTTTTGTACTCAATAGAGAAGATTTCTATTATTATATAAATAATAATGTCATTATTTATTGTCGATAGCGAAAATCAATAATTTTTATGAAAGAATAGAAGTGAATGTTCATAAAAGCCTCTGCAAAAATGTTAAATAACACCAATTCTGTGAAAAAAATACTTTTCAAGTTCTCTAAACTTGGCTTACAATTTCAATTTCCGAGGATTTCTGCTAGACAAGGCAAGCTCCTTTCTTCAAGGGTTGTTAGACGCAAAATATCGTACTCTATCTGCAAGCATTAGTAGTTCTATACTGACAAAGCATTCGATAAAACCTTTCATTCAATCTCAGATAGCAGTGCAATAACAAATTTGCTATTTTTACGAAGACGCCTTTGTATTCCTTTAGTACCAACGATCACTTATTGCGACAGAAATTATAAGAACTTCTAGTTTTATGCAAAAGAAATTATAGGAATTTAATAAATGGTTATGACAAAAGAAATAACACTTAATACATACCTTTAAGACTTTTTTTATTTGCATAATTCTCATAATTCACAGACGGAGATAATAATTTTCCAACTAGTAACTTTCCCAATAATGTTTCAGGGTGTGTTCTCGTCCTAAAATAACTCCTGTTTTCTCGTACGTTATCTTCGAGACTCATGATATCCTTGAACTATTGATGAACTATTACTAGTTTATCCACTTATTATATAAATGATCAAGAAATAAAGAATTTGTATGTGTGTTGAATTGTGAAATGGTAGACTTAGACTTAGATTTTATTGTAGTATCCCGTTAGATGTCTACTTTAAGGGCTTCACTTGGGCAAAGACATTTACATTAGAACTCCCTGGCGGCGGAGACAATTCAACAGGCCTAGAAATTGTGTTTTTTTGTTTTTACCGTTAGAACAATACACAAACAAAAAAAATATTTAACAAATTTTTTAAACGTTGTGTTCAATTCTTCTTGTGTTCTAACTTTTTTTGTGGAGTTTCTATTACTTCTAATTAATACAATTAGTTCTTCACATGTTTAAGTATAATATATATTTTTTCAAAGCAATTGTGTTGTCTATTTCTTGTAACATCTTCACTAAACAATAGATATTTTTAGTATTTAGCGTTTGTCTCCACCTTAATTTAATAACTCGAAGGTCTCAAAATGCATTTTAAATTGTATAATAATATTATACAACTTAAAATACAATTTAAAAACACTATATTGTATAATATATTGTACTATATTGTGTGCGTGCTATACAATCTATACTAATATTATAAAGCTGAAGAGTTTGTTTGTTTGAACGCGCTAATCTCAGGAACTACTGGGTCGAATCGAAAAATTCTTTTTGTTTTGAATAGTCCATTTATCGATGAAGGCTATATAACATCACGCTACGATAAATAGTATTATATATAAGCAGTGTCCAGTACCGCGCGCCCTAAGCGCGCGCCGCCGTCCGCCGCCGCATGGGCCGCAGCGAAGCGTGGCCGAGTTCAGCTAGTATAGTATAATAATATTGAGAATCCAAGTAAGAACGGCGACGAAAACCGTTCCTAATGTCACGTGAGCACGCACACTTCTCATAAGAACTTTTTTTAAATGTTAGATCGGCAGGCAGGCTGACGGCCCACTTGATGGTAGGTGGCTACCGTCGCCTATAATACAAGCAACGCCAAAGCTGCTGCAAGTGTCTTGCCGACTACAGTAGGATTAAAAATAATAATCCGGTCAATTTAGACATTCGAAGTTACATCAATTCTCAATAAGCTGAAAATCGGTGAAATCGTTCAAAATATGATTATAAACAACATCAGAAAGTTCCCCATCCCTCCCCTTTTTGCAAAATTTTTTATTCAAGGTTAAAGGTCGAAAAAATGAGTTTTTTTGCGATTTTCAGCAAAACGGTAAGTTTTATCATAAAAATACTTCTAACAAAAATTGTAGATCATAAAATTATCTACAAAAAATGTATAAATACTTTTTTTCCTACGAGCCACCGTTTCTGAGATATAACGATTCAAAAAGTTGTAAAAGTTGTAATCGTCATAATATGCACACTTTTCCACACCACCTATGAGGTAGTGTACTTAGCGCGTTTTTTTTAAACTCTCAGAAATATCTCTCGTTATATCTCAGAAACGGTGGCTCGTAGGAAAAAAAGTATTTATACATTTTATGTAGATAATTTTATGATCTACAATTTTTGTTTGAGGTATTTTTATGATAAAACTTACCGTTTTGCTGAAAATCGCAAAAAACTCATTTTTTCGACCTTTGACCTTGAATAAAATTTTTTGCAAAAAGGGGAGGGATGGGGAACTTTCTGATTTTGTTTATAATCATATTTTGAACGATTTCACCGATTTTCAGCTTATTGAGAATTGATGTAACTTTACTCTTATTTTTTGGTCTAATTTGACCGGACTATAAGGGATTAGGAGAGGATAGGGAAATGGACTCTGGCATCCCTTACCTACTCACCGAAACACAACAGCACATATCAATTTTATTAATATTCATAATAATATTAATAAAATTTAATGTAATGATGTTTCTGTAGTGACGTCTTGAGTGTTTTTTGCGCCGGTAGATGGCGCGATCAGATTATATATAATATAATAACATGTATACTAGCTAACCCAGCAGACGATGTTCTGCCGGAACCCGAAAATAATTCCGTAACCCGATCACACGCCACCTTTCGCGTCCAAATTTATTTTCAAACCATATGTTAAACTGACGCGTCACTTCACGTCAATGAACGATGGTTAAATTATTTGAATATTCTTCATACAAAAAAATACTAAAATCGCGATTAAAAAATAGGGGGGGGGAGGGTGAAAAATACTTTACGACCTATTGTCATATCTACCAAATATACAAAAAAAAACATAAAAATCGATCCAGCCGTTTCGGAAGAGTTTTGCTACAAACACTGTGACACGAGAATTTTATATATTAGATTTATTTTATCCAAGCAAGCCTTTTTGAGGCTAGTACTTATGAGGCTTTTTGAGGCTGTTAGACTATTAGATAGTCTATCAATAATAGCCAAGAGTGGGGCACAAAGTTAACAAAATTTCTAATTTCACTCGTGCCGTGCCGAAAGTGCACGCCTCTTGTCTGTATTTTTTAAGTGTTGTAATAGTTATTTTTATTAGCTACATTATATTTTCACAAATTCATGTTAAATTTGTTACATTAATTTTTTTTAACTACGTCAACACAAATTGGTTAGTTTATCGTCGCAACTGAAGGCCTATGAAGAGTCCGGGTGAAGGGGCGAGGCGCGCACGTATAAGGTCCGTTTATATCTACAGACATTGAGCGTGCCAGACACGTGCCGTGGCAGACAGAATAATATTCTTTTATACAATGTCTATTAACGTATTTATATATATCGTTACACGGCCGTGCAGACACCAACAGACACGGGCCGTGCACGGCCAGTATTCGCGGAAAGAATACTTTGTCTGTACGGTTCATGTCTGTACGTGTCTGTGGCTACTTGCCGGGCACTGGGCAGCAGGGTTGTTAACCGTACGATTTAAATCGTATTTGTACGATTATTTGGACTCATGTACGATGTACGATCGTAAACTTGGGATCGTACGCAAAAATACGATTTTTTCATACTTGTACCAAGTAAATATAATCATCCGAATTCCGAAGAGTAATACTCTATGCGACATGGATGCACCCATGTTGCATAGAGTATTATTGTCCATAGTAATAATATAGGAGGCACCTTTACAAATTGTCTATGGTAAAAAGCTTTCGAATCAATGCACAATACCTATACTCTATGTACAATACAGAATACTTCAGTATTCAGAAAAGTTAACCTAATGAAGTCGAAAATAAGGAATATGTTGTCAATAGAAACTGTAAATGGAGCTCTGTTAACAGCTCAACATGTTAAAGAACAAGGATCATGTATAAATTTCACTCCTTCAAGTGACATGCTATCTCGACATAATGTAAATATGTATAATATGAGTACTAATGAAAACTTCGAAAGTGACAGTGACGAGAACTGAATTTTGTGTGTTTTAAATCCAAAAATAATATATAGTGTTCTGTGGTAAGTCAGGTATAGTGAAAACAACATTCGGTAATATTAAATTAAAAAAGATATTTAAAAAATATTATATTTTATTAAAATACGATTGTTTCAGGTTTGCTGTACGATTTTTCTTTTTTTCACATAACAACACTGCTGGGCAGCGTGAACACAGCATCGGAACCGTGCAGACGTTGTTTTCTTTACCTGTCGGAATCGCGCAACGGTTTTTTTTTTTTTTTTTTTGCAATGGACAACGAAAAGTTGATAGAAGTTGTAAGATGTCTGGCACGCTCAATGTCTGTAGATATAAACGGACCTTTACGGTTGATTGGGCTAGAGGTGAGCCACGGGCCGACGCGACGCCCCGCCATTGCAAGAAAGGTGTTTGGATCGTTGGGACGTGAAAATTTTAACAGGGATTATTGGAGATGGTTTATAAAATAATTTATTCCCAAATACAGGGCCAATCCTCGATCTATTTTGTTACAATAACGATAAAAACCTCACTCTATAAGGAACGGTGAGTCTTTTCGAATAATTCTGTTCAAATTCTGTTCGAATAATTCTGTTCTGTTCAAATTCTAACGTAATTTTAAAAAGTGCTAATGCCCGCTCCGGAATTAATTTGGCATCATATAGTTTTTAATTTCTTTTTTTTTGTGTTTCCGAATGTGATAGTATTAATTTTAATTATTAAACGGACATTGTATGGCTTTCTAGAGTGCCTCCAATTCAAGAGTCGTCGGAGCCCCAAGACAGCGGAAATATCGCCATTCGGACATCTGCGTCGACCGGATAAAAGTTTAATCTATTTTTTTTCTCGTAAGTACATTAGGTAAATTTTTATCTCGATAATTTACTTATCTCCCGGCTCTCCTTCGGTAGTGAGGTTACAACTTCTCTCACAATGTGCGATTGTAACTGATTTGGTGAAACACACATTGACGTACGCATGACATGAGACGGAAGATTTTGTGTAGTATTTTGCGAAATAAAAATGTTATAAATGCCAAAATTATTAAATACAAGCTGAGCCCTCTACTTCGTACGTGTGGTATTTGGTATAGCGCGTAACTTATTTGTTTGTAAACCGATTGGAATAAAATAAACACTAACGGCTCGTTTACGATTTGTTTATTATATGTATACATTAATTTTATTATTCGTAAATTACAATGTCTTTAAAAAAATTCATCAATGTTAGTCCTAGATAATGTGTGGAGTGACATTATAATACAATTTTAGTTTTATAATATGTGCTATTTCGAAACTAAATTAAAAATGGACAACAAATTGAGCTTTTTTGAGATTTTTTTTTAATCAAGAATATCAATTATGTGTTTAGCACTTTTAAATATACTTAATGTAAAAATATATTGAAAACAATATTTTTATTTGGACTTTGTTTACTTAGATAAGTCGCAGGTCTCGGCTTCACAGAATAATTTATAAAGAAGGGCGGCTCGCAGGTTCAACAACACAGTGTTCGGATAAAGGTAAAAGACCTTTGAGACTTTGAGAGGGAAAAGAAAAGAGCTCTGGTATCCATCCTGAAATACACCCGAAACACGTGCTGTTAAATCACAGTGATCTTTCTGTAAAGGGGTGGATACTGTCGCCATGGCAACCTAATTCGGATAATGACAAATAATGGGAATAATTTGAACTGATTAGTTCATACTGATACGATAGCTCTGCATAATCTCTATCTTTTGTATACATACGCTCACTTGAAAGTCGTATATCATCCATAAAGTGAACGTGTGGGCTTTATAACACTCTGGTTGCAATCAATATAGATTTAGATGAAACAATACGAGTTAGATAGATCTATTCGGCGAAACACTCCGTATGGTATAACTGTGTCATATACCTTTTTTTAGGAGGGGAAATGTATTTACGCACTATCGCCGCCGGTCCTACCCACTAAAACCGCCTCCATGTTCCACCATCGGCAGTCATCCCCGGGCCCCACGCCCGCGTCTGTTTTTACACGGCAAGCTGTGTAAAAATCTCCTCCTAACTATGTCAAACACCTGGACAAGCAAGTACAAGTACATAGATGTTTAATTAAACATTGAAGTCAGAAGAACTTTTTTTTTTCACCTTCCGTAAACCCATGTAGAGTATAAATATGTATTTATTTTACATATAAAAATATTTATTGTACGTATAAATAAACATGTTATATTTGTGAACATTGTTATAATATCCTGATTATTGTTAAGCTGCAATATTTCGGGCACGTGATGAGGGGCGAAAGATTTTTTCACCTATAGTGATGCAGGGCAAAATACAAGGAAAGCGTAGCAGAGGCAGGAGAAAGACATCCTGGTTGAAGAATTTGAGAAAGTGGTTTGGTTTGAGCACTCGCTCCCTCTTTCGTGTAGCATCTTTCATGGTAAAGATAGCCAATGAGGGTCGCCAATCTTCGCAGAGAAGCGGCACGTTAAGAAGAAGAAGATTGATGTTAGTGATAACATTAAATACGAATACATGTCAATTTGACTGTTTTGCTTGTTTTAAATTATTTTTTAAATATTTATTGGTTTTGCTACTTATCAAACTCCTCATCTAGTCCTATCCGTCTCCCAAAAAGTTATTTCCACATATTATTGAAGTGAATTTGAAGTTATTACAAATTGAAATTACTGTCCGCATTTGTCTATTTCTCCGTTAACTTCTTCTGAACGATCCAACGGATTTTTGACATAGTCATTACACATGACGTCATTACTTATTATACTTTTATACTATTTGTTTAATTATAATTTATAGTATTTTCACTGTATGATGATATGCGTGACAGTTCTCACTTTTTCATCTCACGCATACTGTTTTCAACTAAAAAAAAACTGGCACAAAAGAATAAAAATTAAACAAACAAATGTATGAAAAAGAATTATCTATTCGAAAAACACAAAAGGCATTTGGGCAGCCCGCCTGGCGGCAGTGACCACCCCCTTACAGAAGACCACCGTGAAATAACAGCATATATGTACGTGCTGTTGTGTTTCGGTGAGTGAGTAAGGGATGCCAGAGCCCATTTCCTTATCCCCTCCTAATCCCTTATCCTTAATGCTACTGTAGTCGGCAGCGCACTTGCAGCACCTGTAGCGTTGCTTGTGTTATAGGCGACGGTAGCCACCTACCATCAAGTGGACCGTCAGCCTGTTTGTCGACATAACATTAAAAAATATATATTATTATTATAATAGGTAAATGTAATAAAAAACATATATTTTAAAAGTGTCAAACGCGTGGAACGGAACTTGTGTCAATAGGGATTGACACTATAATAGGGATAGGGATATTCACTTATATTAGATATATCGAAAGTACTCTATTTTTGATATTCGGAGGATAGGATATTCGGAGATTTAACAAATATTTTTTCTATTCTATATATTTTTAAAAACATCGTATTTTGATAATAAAACTAAAGCTGACTAATAATAAGAATAAAACAAAGGTAAATTTTGTTCTGAGTCTGATACGAGTCATCAAGTTTCGGGTTCTGACAGTAATGAATTAATAAATTAATATTTTAAACAGACTGCATTGTTTTCTATAATTTATTTGACATAATCTGTTTATTAAGATTTAAGAATTTATTTCTAAATCTGAAAAATCTAAAATCGGTAGTTCGTTTCCATTTGCTTTGACAACTGATTCGATATTTTCGAACAATCGATTAAATCTCGTTAGGTTCCATCACTAAAATTGTCAATTACGAACTGTCACGCATAATATCATCATACAGTGAAAATACTATAACTCAATATTTAATGTGCTCTTTCCCTTTATTATTGTTATTAGTTTGTTTTCTGTATAAAGACACGAGGACAAGCACAAAATTGTATAATTAATATTTATATAGGTACTAATAATAAAAAAAATATACGTCGTAATTACGACAGAGTGTGAATAGGACTGTGTTATATTTAATTTTAAATCATTGTATTCACATTCTCATGCAAATAAAGTTACCATGATTATCATTATTACTAACAAAAAGAGCGATTAAAAAAATTGTAGAAAAAAAATTGCATCCTTGGGAAACAGGGGGCTGATAAAGAGAAATGACTATGCTTTTTAATTTGAAAAAATAAAATAAAACCACAACATATTCCATTATTTATCTAACACATATTAATGTGGAATTTTAAAATTGGGTACATAAAAGAGATAAACTACTGTATCCCTAAAATGTTCGTAACAATCTCATAATACAACTTTCATGAAGCTATTCCCGTAAGCGCCTACACGGTAACATTGTACATCTTAAAAATGAGAAAATAAAACGGTGATCATTTACGAGCACCTCTATGCCATTTGTCTGCTCTTCCTTACATGTTAACATTGACATTTTTTCTTTTATTCATCGCGTCGCGAGACGTGATTTGAATAACAAAACGTTCAGACCACCTATGCTCTGCTGTAGTCCTTGTACACAAAACTACAAATTTTAGAATATTTATCCCAATTTAGTATTTGAATTCATTCCCAACCTGATAGCTAGCTTCCTTATACTCGACCTTGAAAATATTTTTAATATAGTACATTACTGCAGAGTCCAGGAAAGGAAGTGAAGGATTATATATTAAAAAAAAATACTTACAAAATATAGAAAATTATCAATAAACTTCATTATAATATAGTAGCACATCATGGAAACTGTAACTCTGTAATCTGTAACTTATCAGTGATTAAAGGCTTATTTTATTTTATTTATTTATTTTATTTTACATTACTGCAGAGTCCAGGAAGTGAAGGATTGCCGGACGAAGTAGTTTCAAGGCCGAGCTTTAGCGAGGCCTTGATAAAGATCTGAGTCCGGCAATCCTCAATCCGGTCGGGGCTCGTATAGTGCTTTTCTCAATAAATGTGAGGAAATAATGAAACACGTGATAATGCAAAAAAAATTGGTATAATATGAAAAAAAAAAATAAAAAATTAATTTACAATATACACAGTTTTATTTAGAATAAAACAAATGCAAATGTTTACTAAAAGCAATAAATATTTAGGTAGGTACTGAAAAAAGTCTGCTTTCCCGCCTTTTTTATTTTTTATTTTCAATGAGTGCAAAGGAAACAGCCATACAGCCCAGTCATCAAAAGGGCGTGCGCTCGCCCCCACCTACTACGCCTGTGACAGCGGCGGGCGCGTTCGTGAAGACTCGTGAAGACTTCGGGTTTCATCGGGCTGAGCAGCGGCCAGGAATGAATTTTCATCCAACATTCTTGGCCTAGGCCGAGAAAGAAATGCATGAGCCAAGAATTACAAACTTCGTGGCTTGTTTTTAGTACAAGAATGCCTACATTTCCGAGCATGTTTGAGAAAATAATATTTCATAAACTAATATTAAATTAAGAAAAAAAAATGTGGTCAAATTTATACAAGTACTTTTAAATTAGGGCGAGTATCATAAAACACATCCACTCAATTACCGTGCCACGTATCACGTCATTACGAACAAAAGCAATTAATGGTGAGCCTCAGCATCATGTAATTCCTTAAAGGAGCTTCATGCTCACATCTTTACTTGCAAGATGCCGACGCAGCATTTTCAAGATTCATCCATTAAGAGCACAACCCAATTTCCAGGAACAGTTAATCTCGCCATAACGACTCCATTTAGTGAGAGTACTATTGCATAAGCGAAATTTTGCGTCCTATATACTAAAATAGTCTAGAATCTTTAGACTTTATCAAAAGAGCAATAAGTTTAAAGCGCATGTGGTATTAAAATTGTGCTGTTACCAGGCTACCAGGCTTTTATATTTTTTTTATAGTGTTGATTAGATAGTTGTGATAGACGATCCCTCGGGAACCTAACATTGTTTCACGAGAAAATGTATCATATATATATATATATATATATATATATATATATCTCAATTCTGGTAATAAAGTATATTAATATATGGTAATAAGTATTATAATTTTGAGTTATAATTATAATTTTAACTCAAAATTATAATTTAGTTAATAAGAAAATAAAAAAATATATTTTTGACACTCGTATTGTATAAATGGCTTATATAATTGATAATAGGTTTATTTGGAAGCCACAATCCATAAAATATACGTACATATACCTATTATAAGAACCTTCATATAATATATGATACATCTCGCAAGGAAACGTCTATAATTTTAAACTAAGGCTGGTGTTGCACGTACAACGCACAGGCAAGCTTATTTCGATGACAAGCTGATTCAATTGTTTTCTATCGTGTCAGCAATTTATCAAACATATTCACATTAGTATCACAGTGAAATTATCTAATATTTTTTTTTCTAAAATTTAATAATTTTTAACACCAAAATATAAAAAATATTAAAAAAAAATTCGCGCATTGCGTTGCATTTTTTCCTTTTTGTAATAAAATTTTAAAATGTATGGAATTTATTCATTACATTCACTCATTTTGACAGAAAGAAAAACAAATGACTAATAGCTGGAAACAACGTTTTACTAATTTGTTTCTTTCTTTGAAATTGTAACCTTTTTAATGTCATCAAAACCAGCCAAATACAAACAGTACAGCCAAAGCCAAGACTTTTCCCCTACCTAATATTATATAGATTTCCAGCAATTTATTTTGAATTGCTTATGTAAATGGTTTCAACAAATGCTCAATTGAATTGCGTGTATTTATTGCTATGGGCATTGTTCCAGCCGTTTTGTATATTAATTGGTTAATTTACTCTCACAAGGAACTCATCGCTCTTATAAATGATTGAAGTTAATAATTATTCCGTGATGAAATATTGAATTTAAATTAAAAATATTTGAATTTTGACTAAGGAGAAAGACTTTTTAATCAAATGGTAAAATATTTATTCATACCAATTTGGACGAACTGAAGTAATTTATTATATAACAGCCGAACCCGCAACTTCGTACGCGTTGTATTCGGTATAGCACGCAACTTTTTTTGTTTGTAAACCGATTGGAATGAAACAAACACTAAATGTTACAGGAAGCTACAGTGAAAACTGCATACAAAGTGGTTAAACCGTTTCTGAGATTAGCGTACATAAACGTACAGACAAACAGATAAAAATTCTAAAAACCATTTTTTGACCTCAATAACGTAAGAACAACGTGTACAAATTGTTTTTTTTTTTTTTATATTTAATGCACAGATACGGATCGTTTAAGATAGTTTCTTATCGCAAACTTTCAAATAATGTACCCAAATGCTTAGGGACTTATACATTTATGTACATTATGAATACGTCTTTTAATCCATTTAGAGCAGTGAAAATCTGTATACGTAAACTTTCATTAAATAAAATTAGAATTAGGTAAGTCCCTGGATACATTATTTACATAGAAATTAACTGTGGTAGCAGTAAGCCACAGTCTTATAAGTGAGTAAAAATGAGAGATGTTAGAGACAATTTCTCTGATCCTATTGGAAAATTATGGGACTCCTCCATCGGTCCCGCGACTTCTAACCGATAATAATTGCTAAGCGGGCCGAAATCTGGACTGTTTAAACGGCGGACATTTCGTTTGGACTTGCATGTCTGAATTTCTGAGTTGAAGATCACTCAACTCTAACGGGAAATGAAAACTTCACGAGAAAACCTATGTATGTGCCCTAGAAGACTAGCACTGCACTAGAAGATATATTATATACAATGATACTAGTGTCATATTTCTGCTTCAGTCTTTTTACATTAGGGCTTACAAAAGTTATCTATTTCCATTTTTATATTAAAAAGTGGTAGACAGAATGAACCCACATGATTACTGTCGCCATGCAACAACAAGGTTACACGTACGCAACTGACCATGATTAGACAAAATGAATGATAGAAACGACTACCTATGGAAACCGGCTCCGACATCCCCTACCCAAGCACTAACAGAGAACAGCAAGAATGCTTTTTGACGGTGGTATCATGTAAAGCTTGATTACTGCCCAATACACAGATGGTATCCCGCCAATAATGAATTATTTGCTCGTTTACTTAACAGATATAATTTAATATTCGTCTCTGAATTCGATGGATGTTTTTCATTTATTTTTTATTTGTAGTCATTTATTGACATTAAAATTAAAAAAAAAAACTACAATTATTAAAATTTTTTTGTTGTTTCAATAAAATATAACGTCTCTATAAGTACGAGGTATACTAATATAAGGATGAGGGTGAAATGTGCCATGGTTCGCAAGCATGAATTCCATTCTATGAATATTATATTCAAATGCGCGACGTGGATTTAACCTTTATGTGGCATTACGACCCGCGCTGAAATTGAGACAGCTTATAGAGATCATCATTAGTTGAAATAGAGAAAATATAAGCTGGATTTGATTACCTATTTTAGTTAGAAGACTAAAAGCTTTAGAGAAACAAAGAAGGGACTACGTAATCCCCAACACTTACTTCTCCGAAAAACGAACAATATAATTACGCAATTGGACAATAGGCTCGATCGTGTAAGGCTGGCATTATATTATAACACTGCAAATTCTCATAATACAAGTGCAAATTAATTAGAACGGATACAAAGTATAATTATAATCGCCAAACAAAACTTACCAATCGTAAGGCCTTATACTAGTACCATCAAGGCAACCATTTTATTACGAATGATGAGGGCGAAAATTCTCTTTTTTATGTTAAGATTAGCAGACAGGCTGACGGTCCATTTTATAGTAGGTGGCTAGAGTAGCCTATAACAAAAACAACACCACAGCTGCTACAAGTGCGCGGCCGAAGATAAGGGATTGGATAAGAAAATGGGCTCTCGCATTCCTTACTCACTCATGGAAACACAACGTGCTGTTATTTTACGATGGTCTTCTGTAAGGGAAGGGGGTGGTTACTGCCGCCAGACGGGCTGTTCAAATGATTGCGAAACACAGTGTGCCCTGCCAATACTGTCAGGAGTCTAATAACTGGATCCTTGAGTCCTTGCTAACAATTTAAAAACATTGACTGCTTATTGTATATACAGCCAACGTGCAACAAATAACATAAAATGAATCTACGGAGTTACGTTTTTAAAATTTTTAACTATCCATACCATTAGTGGAGCTAATTTCGTTACTCTATATGGGTAACAAACTTATTTCTTGTTTGAGTTGACTTATTTTTTTAGAAATAAACTTAAAAAGGTACAAGTTCTTACAAAAGATGTGTAAATAAGTCATCGAAAACAAGCAATATCGTTTTCCAATGAAATCCCGATGGATGATGATTTAAGTAAAGTATTTTGGTACTTACCCGGATTTAAGGTTTGCAAATAATTAAAACTGGACGCTTCATTTTAAAGAAGAACCTGTAGATACGCAGACACATAAATTTTTATCATTTTAATTATTTAAGAGCTCACTTTTGAACTGGAGCTGCGTATATCAATTCCATACTACGTAATTCCATGATTATCTACTCGTTAGTTAACGGTGATAAAACCGCTATAGTACCGTCCGTTTACCAAAAAGAGGCTACTGGACAAATTAAAGCTACCTCTAGTAAATGGTAAACGAGTTGAATTTTCCTCAGAGGTCAAATATCTGGGAGTTGCTTTCGACCAGAGACTAACGTGGAATGCACACATTGGAAATGTGAAAAATAAGGCTAAGGCAGCCTTATGTATCAGTCGTCGAATGGTTAGAGAAGAGCTGGGGCCCGTGTCTAAAGCTCACCCTCTGGCTGTACACTGCTATTGCGAGGCCGATGATCGCATACGCCTCTATAGTATGGTATAGAAAAACCAACCAGAAAACGACTATCGACAAGCTTAATGGCTTACAGCGTTTGGCATGTCTGATGATAACAGGAGCCATGTCGAGTTCCCCCGGAGCATCTCTGGAGGCTATTCTGGGCTTACCGCCTCTAAATCTATTTTTAGAGAAGGAGGCGAGAACTAGTATACACAGAATGATGAATAGGGGTAAACACAATTGGCTGTCCAAGGTACTCATAGCTCTAGAAGACTCAGTACTAAGGGATCCCATCCTAGGCATGCCTACTGACACAATGGTACCACCGTACATAGAAGCAAAGTATTACACTGTGGAGCTACTGTCAAGAGAAAACTGGTCAAATAACATGATCTCTTGGAAGGAAGGTAGCCTTTCTTGGTATACTGATGGGTCGAAATCAGGACCTGACGTAGGCTGTGGAGTGTATGGCGGTGACCAGGATTACAGAACCAGTGTAAACTTGGGAGAATACGCCAGCATCTTCCAAGCAGAGGTCTGCGTCATCTTGGAATGCGCGGAAATCAACCTGCAAAGAAATTACGTCAACCGTGTAATTTACATTCACTCAGATAGTCAGGCTGAACTTCAAGCACTGGACTCAGACTCTACAGTCTCAAAGCTGATGCGAAACTGTGTAGACTACTTAAATACCTTAGGGCGCAAGAACAAAGTGGTCCCAAGATGGGTACCTGGCCATATGGGGGTCGAAGGCAATGAACTTTCCGACGAATTGGCTCGTGTAGGCGCAAAAGGTAGGCTAATAGGTCCTGAACCTATGTGCGGACTACCAAATAGCCTAACTCGCTGGACCATATGGAACCAGTGCTTTATTAAATCTTACAAACGCTGGACTAACTTGCCAGGGTTGAACCATTCCAAAGCGCTCATGACGCTATATCGCTTAGTAGGAGCAATTTGTGTATGCTAACTAGGGCACTAACGGGGTACTGCCGCCTCAATAGGCACCTTAAAGTAATGAGGTTCACTAGTACGGGAGAGTGTCACTTCTGCCATGAGGCAGTAGAAACACCAATGCATATCCTGTGCGAGTGTGGCCCCCTGATGCACAAGCGCAGTCACATTCTAGGAAGCCACACAATGACTTGTGAAGATGTGAAGAATGCCTCTATCAAAAAAGTACTACAGTTCCTTAACTTGGTAGGTATAGGCGATCACGTTCACGTGGCGATCACAATATTTCAGCAATGGACGAAGTGATTACTAGTACTCTAGCAGACAGAAATAGCTACTAAGACAAGATAAGACAAGATACTCGTTAGTTATTGGTCATAGTAATGCATGAAAAAAGACATTTCTGAGAAATTATATGAAGATTTGGATGAAAACAAAAGTTAATTTCGTATCTAACAAAATTAAATTCTAAAATGTGCAAAATTTTTGTGACATTTTTGCAGATTTTAAGCTCCATTTTTCTTTTTTCCATTCAAAGTTCTTAGTTGAAAAACTCCACAGTGCAATAGATTAAAATAATATTATGCCAACTATAATAAAGAATAAAATGTCCATACTCTCGCAGGGACATAAATAATTCCTGTTACATGCATCTCAGGAATAAAGATCGTTATCCGTTAACAAGGCGCTGGGCTTGAAAATGGCAGAGCTGTATAAAACTTAGCTATTGCACGCATATAAACTGCTGAACTTGGCGATATTTCGCGTGTGCTTGGGACATCAATTTTCTCTATCAATTGAATCTACTGAATCCGATAACATACCTATGAAGTAAACTTTTATAAATAATAATAATATATCTTTTAATACAAATCGCTTTTAATCGTGCTCCCATAATCATGTATAAAAATACCGAAATGCATTTCTAATATTATTCGATGAAGTCTTCAGAATCTGGACATGTACAGAGATCTGAAAAATAGATTAGCAACAAAGTCCAAAATCGTTTAAAACTGTTTCTTTGTGCTTATACATTCGATGATTACGCGTGTTGGTGATAAATTTCGTGATGAATTTCACTCTATCACAATCTATCACTCCTAGATGGTAAATTTGATTATAATACTAATATTACAAAAGCGAAAGTATGTATGTTTGGATGTTTGTTACTCAATTACGCTAAAATGGATAAACGGATTTGGATGAAATTTAGCGCACAGATAGTTTATTACCAGGATTGACATACTTGATACTTTTTATCCTGAAAAAGTGTTAGGTTCCCGAGGGATCGTCTAAAATCTTAAAAAAATCGACGCCACTGATTTATAATAATATAATGTCAGGCATTATATTACTCATATGTTTTCTCAGCAATTATTTTTTTTAAATTATCAACGCGGACAAAGTCGCATGCACCAGTTTGTATGACATAAACCGCTAGAAATCACGAAACTTTACTTATTAACTTAACGGAAGTAACTTCGAACGACTAAGCATAAGGTAAATACCTACAACTCAAATTTCTCTCTCTGATAACATAATAATAATTTAGTTGAATAATCAATGGAGTAGCTAGCATATTAGTTTGGGATTTATATTGTCCTATAATTAATTTATGTATTAATTTATTTATCTCTATACATAAAAATGAATCCCCATTTCCCTTGGTCACGGCATCACGCGTGAACGGATAGACCGATTTTAATTCGGTTTTCACTAATGGAAAGAGGGATAAACGGGGAATGTTCATATATATAAAAATTGCACGCCGGGCGAAGCCGGGGGCGGGCCGCTAGTATCATATAAATGAGAAAAATTGTGAACATGGAATTTGATGAAACTTTACAATAAAATAGATTAATTCATATGCTACAATTCATGAAATCACGCGGACGAAGTCGCAGTCCAAAGCAGGAGAGCTCGTGCTTATAAAACAATTGATCTTAAAAACAGGACTCAGCAAAGTCAACAAACTAAAATTCCCACTGTAGCCGCCGTGTGAAGGAATTTGTGCACATTACGGATTCAGAGATTCCTTTTATGGTATTTTTATTGAGGATTGGTGTTGAGAAGGGACGTCACTGTATTAATATTCAGTAAGGGAAGCCAGGTATTTTCCTTGTGACCCAAATATCTAGCAGTTGCCATCTTACTTTTTTGTGTCCTTCAAAGATATTGTTTGTAAGATTACAGTCGAATTTCACATGTTCCTTATTGTTTGAATACTATGAGTATATTTGATTTTTTTTATTCTACCAGCTGTGCCCGCGACTTCGAACGCGTGGTATTCGGTATAACGCATAGCTTTTTTTTTTGTAAACAGATTGGATATACACTACATATTACTGGAAGCTTGCTACAATACATCAGTGGAAATTACATAAAAATCGGTTAATTCGTTTCTGAGATTAGCGTACAAAAGCATAACAGGCAAACAACGACTGTATCGGACTTTTTTTAAGATATTTATAAAGGGAAAATTCTGTCATACATGTCTTTCGCGTAACTTTAACGGTTTACGCAGCGCATGAAACGGAAGCTGTCAAAAGAGATAATTTTCCCGTTTTTGCAAAATTTTTCATTGAAGCTCCGCTCCTATTGGTTGTAGCATGATTTTATATAGCCTATAGCCATCCTTGATAAATGGACTATCCAACACAAAAAGAATTTTTCAATTCGAACCAGTAGTTCCTGTGATTAGCGCGTTCAACCAAACAAACAAACAAACTCT
This sequence comes from Bembecia ichneumoniformis, assembly GCA_910589475.2. Lineage (NCBI taxonomy): Eukaryota > Metazoa > Arthropoda > Insecta > Lepidoptera > Sesiidae > Bembecia > Bembecia ichneumoniformis. Next base: position 4,237,547 of record OU342531.1, read on the forward strand.
TCAGCTTTATATAATATTAATTAGTATAGATAGATAAGGAGCATTTCTTCTTATATACCACTTATTTGTTTGCCCTGTCCGTAATTCCGCCCTGCAATTAACTTGGCGACCTCTGTCAATAGATAAGTAAAACCTCAAATTTATACAAAGATTTAAAATCTTTTTAAACACATGTGTTCACAAGGTCTCTTCATCATTAGATAAAGTGATAATGATTTATTTATATTCAATGTTTGGACCTGGGAGTCTCAATCAAACCCCTCAGAATACCTATGGAATACCAACCTGCCTTATCCGAAGCAGAGAATTCACACTTTTTTTTAAATTTATGTTAAGACGGGTGACAGGCTGATGGTCCACTTGATGGTAGGTGGCCACCCTCGCCTATAACACAAAAAACGCCAAAGCTGCTGCAACTGCGCTGCCGACTATAATCTAGGCTATAATTTTTTTCCAAAATATAAAATGTGTACCTACTTTATTTATAAGTTAACTAACGAACACTGCTTACATACATTTTTTTGATATTTAGTGAACGAGCTGACTCTGAAGATGGATCCTCTGACAATAAATTAAGCTGAAATAACAATACATGTATTCGGATAATACAATTTGCGTAGAAGTTTTGATCTCATTAAATAATTGCTTAGAATAATAAGCTAGGTATTTACTTAAGTATTTTTTCTTTGTAATAAATTTAATATGAAATACGTGCCTAATAACAAAATGATTTTAATATTTTTCACGATTATTTCTTAAATGAGAATTAACAATTGTTGACAATTATTGTATTCAAATAAAATATGAAACCGCTATCTTTTTTATTACAGGAACACTTTTAAGAATATCTAGGTTTCCAGGTCGTTAATCTAACTACGATCATTTTCTTATACAGCACTAAAGTGTAAGCCGCCTTTGACGCATAAGCATGAAGGAATTAGCGCTTTAGGTGGTTCGTGAGAGGTTTTCCTATAGTGACCCACTTGTTTTTTTTTTCTTAGACTACTTCCACTATGATGTGGTATGATAAGCTTTTTTTTTCATCATAAATTTCTAAAGCCTGACTTCACAATCTGCTGCTCATTTACCAGAAATTCCAATAACCTAAATATGTATATCGTATAATATCATGATATGTCGCCATTTTAATTAATGTTTTATTTGTTTATTTAATGAAGTACACAAACAGAATGCAATTAATAAAAACTAAAAAGTGCATGTGAAAAAATTAATTGCTAAATTGCACTCCTAACTAGTGCTAACTTACAACAATAATATGATAGTAAAATACAGAATAAACCTATATTCCGTATTCAGTAAAAATACTAAATACAGAATATAGGTACTAAACATACAATTTTAATAAACATCACCTAAACCCACCCAATCAATGAACCTAATCTACGTTTGAATATGGAAAACCTACTATCAAATATATCTATTTCGGCCTTATGTCTGACAACCAGGTCATTAAGGCTCAACACGTCCTGATGAAAGGATTGTAATAAGATGTGTTATTCTTATATTATGCTTGGATGGAAAAGGGACCCAAGTGGGGAGAACGTGATCTGTATTTTATTTTAATCTCAATCGCGGAGAGAAGATTCGGATTATACCAATAATCCGGATTATGCAATATTTTATGAAGACAAAGAATATCATACCTCTTTCGTCTATCCTCCAAAGATAACAATCCAAAATTCCGGATTAATACTCTGATATTAACAATTTAACACCATATTAATGAAATCTCTTCGTTTGACCATTTATCCAAGATTTTAAATAGGTTATACAGAAAATTTACTGCTTTTTTAGAACATATCCTTATCCTTTATCTTTAATCCTACTATAGTCGGTAGCGCACTTGCAGCCTGTGTTATTTATAGACGAGGTAGCCACCTACGATCAAGTGGACCGTCAGCCTTTCTGCCAAATGTGAGATATATATTACTTATATATTTCGATCAGGTTTTCTCTTTAATATTCGGAAACATGCTCTATAATCCATCACAACAGCCTACTGTGGTTAGGCAGGGCACATGTCATCGAAGTCTGTCAGATTTCTAGGACACGGCGACAATTTTTTCTTATGTAAAATTGTAAAAGTCATCAGACATGCTGACGGATTATTTGATAGTAGCTGGCTACCGTCGCCTATAACATAAGCAACGCCACAGTTGCAGTAAGTGCGCTGCCGACCATAGTAGGATTAAGGACAAGGAATTAGGAACGGATAGGGAAATAGGCTCTGGCATCCCTTACTCACTCACCGAAATACAACAGCACATACGCTGTTACTTCACGGTGGACTTCTGTAAAGAGGTGGTTACTGCCGCCAGACGGGCTGCCCAAATAACTACGAAATGCAGTGTACCCTTCCTTCCACTACCTATTTACAAAATCATAAAATTGTTTATAGGCACAATAGCAAACATAATGTTATTTAATTTTAACAGTGGTCTTCTGTAAAGAGGTGGTTAGTGCCGCCAAACGGGCACTTGACAGATCCAGACCAAAGCCAACTTGAAAAGTTGGTTCCCAAAATTGGCCCTGCCGGGAATCTAACCCGGGTTCCCTGAAAGGAAGCACTAAGGCGAGCACCTAAAACACTACCAATGGGCTCGAGAGAAGTTAAGTGAGACAAACGCTCTTTATAAAAGAGTATCGAGTCGGTACTGTAAAGTGGTTGCTAGATATTGTTTAAGAAAATATTAAAATTTAGATAAATACTAGATTTTTTTCAGTATTCAGTTCAGTAGGAGGCAAGTTGATGGGTAAGCCATATTTAATTTTATTTATTGATCGTACTTTAAAAAACATTAATATCGTGAGGACGACAGACACCTAAAAATTGTGATGGATACCGAAGACACTGTAGTGTGGATAAATAATAAAGCGGGGACGAACCCTTGGGGACGAAGTGGAATGATTCGCCTATAAACTCGCAGTATTGGAAACTGATTCCTTTATTGCGCAGTTGTCCTTATTGGTGCGGTTTGGTTCGTGACAATAGCAGGGCACACTGTACTTTGGTTTCATAAACTGTGCAACCTGTTTGGCCATATTATAAAATATTCTCGTTCCTGCCGTTTTGTTAATATTCATGTAAAAGTGTTTGAAATATTCTTAAATGTCTCCATTGAAAAATATCCTAAAATTTCTGCAAATTTGTGGAAACATACACAATTCTGCTACCCATTTATTCATAATGTAATAAGAGTTACTAAATTTACTAAACTAAATTTAAAGTTAAAGTTTTTCTTCATAGCGTAACACTGTAGAAATACACAAATAGCTTTCTTTTTGGTGTTTACTTCTTAAGAATCGTTTTTCATATAAGGACCCCTGTATGGAAATTTTGAGTAGTAAAATTAATACAAGCGTTAACTAAAAAGTGTTAGAGGGTGGAGAATAGTTGCAAGGGATAGAGAGGCACACCGAACTACGGGACATATTATAAACAAAAACATATATGGGAAAGGAGTAACATTTTATATGGAATGAGTTTCCGGATATAAAGGCTATATTATATTATATCATGTAATGTCATGTCGTCATGTCATATCATATATCATATTATATTATATTATATTATATTATATTATATTATATTATATTATATTATATTATATTATATTATATTATATTATATTATATTATATTATATTATATTATATTATATTATATTATATTATATTATATTATATTATATTATATTATATTATATTATATTATATTATACTATATTATATTATATTATATATTATAGCTAAAAAGTGTTATCTGTCACGTTGACATTTGTGCGACAGCTGACGTATGTATATATATATATATATATGTGTGTTCCGTAATTCTGTACTCTGGGCTTATAAAAGCAAACGTCGAAATCTTGTATGAAAAGTGTGGTCCGCGTTGAGGAACGAAACAGCCGGCGCAGCGACATCTGTCGTGTAAAAAATGAACAATTTAAACTTATTAAACGTCACTCATCTGTGTGTGCTTAATGTAACTAAATAATATAAAGTAAAATTAGGTATCCATTTATCTATTGACGTGAGGAAAATTTTATACATTTAATTTTATACGTTTAAAGGAATAAACTCCAGTCGTGCGTCGGAGTTGACACTCACACACTTTTTTTAAATAGAAATTTACCAAGAAAGTAAGTATAAACGAAGATTTTTTTTGTTAATGTCTTAATTTTTAGAAAAAACAATCGACCTTCCATTTTTAAAGAGTTTTCACTCCGTTTCCTATAACCGTAGAAAGTCTGTGTTCCCAGCTTAATTTCTAATTAATATAATATCGTTTCTGGAACGTTCATATCCATGCGTTAACATTATTCTTATATTTTTCTTGCGAATTTCCTCATTGTGGAAAATTGTTTTGCAACTTTTCTAAATTAATTTTACAAACGGAAAAACTCAGAGCCATTTTATTTAAACATCGCTTTCTTTTGATGTTCAGTTTTAATTGAATTTTTAAAGTATTGTAATAATAAATTCAACAAAACCCTAATGGACTTCCTTAAGAAAACATTACAAAAATGAACTGTCATAGTTTATGTAAATTAAAGTACATAATCTTTTTGCTTAGGTATATAATCACTACGCGAACAATCAAGGAGTTCTAAAAAATATTTTGTTTTAATAGTTTGCTTAAGCCTTAACTGAAAAAAAATAAGCAAAACTTCTCACATTGTTGAATTCAAGGTTGAGACATTTATACAATTTTCAGGTTCATGTAAATTCCTAACACTGGAGTCTGTGAGGACGCTCTTTCGTTAAGTGAATAAGGGTAAATGATTTCGTTGTAAACTATGTTGAATATTATAAGTCCGTCGGTATTCCAAACCAACATTACTACGCATGGTACGATATATCATAGGACATATACCATACAATAGTACAATATACGATTTTATTATCTCAGAATACAGAACAAACTATATAACGTGTTCAGTTATAATGAACCAAAGAATATACTTTAATCTTTGCAACAGTTCAATAAAAGATAGGAGGTCAAATAAAATATTGGCATTAAGTGCTATGAACTACACGATCAAAGAGTAGTTATCAGAACACCACGTGTGGAAAATTCTTCCGTTTACCCGATATCTAGGTCAGAACGTTCCAATAAAAGGTTGAACATTTTTAATTTCGATTATGAACTAGGTATGCGAGTTCTATCTCCAGGGAGACACTTATGGACATTTGTAATCCCTTCACGTCACATTTTTTAATTCTTTTATCGAATTGGTGTTGCTAATATACTGATTAATCTTAATACGTAATTACAGTTTAAGTTTTTGTAACTTAAAAAATGATTAAATTGAACATTACCTGACGTTGTTTTATATTTTTCCACAGAAAAGGCACTGAATATATGTAGTTTAACCAACGAATGCTAAGATGCCTCATAATAATGCCTCATTGGGATGAAAAATATACATTTTATTAGAATTTCTCACTTATTGAGTCAGTCTCTGCTCTGACAGTTCTTTTCACATTTTTAGGATTCGAGCAATTTGTTTCATAAATTTCTTGATTACTCTCTAGATTGGACGGTTCTTTCATCCGTAATATTGAAATATTACTTTTAAAATATTAAAAAGACACGAGATAAAACATTTGTTTTTTCTGTTGTCGACAGCCTCGTCTCTACTGTGTAGTTATAAATTTTACTAATCAAATTTTACATAATTTCACATAAATAAAGGTGGTCTATTTGTGCAACATGTTTTAATCAAATCAGTTTAGTTGTTTTGTTGATTAAAGAGATCAAATATTAATACTTATTGAGAACTGTTTGATAGAGGGAATACTTTTAAGATTCATAATATTGTTACGTGCGGGGTGAGTTAAAATGTCGTGTAAGGGTCTTATTTTACCCCGCCTCTTATTTATACTTGGCACCAAACGCCTGTATGTAGTTCGAATTTACTAGAAACATAAACAAGATTGTAACCATCTCAGTAACAGTTGAATTCCCAACTGTTACTGAGATGGGGCACAACATCTTTCGTCTTGTCCGTATTCATCTTATGGCCCATTCTTTGTGAAATTCGGTAGTTAAAAGATACGTTTTGTAAGCATGTGTGCTTAATTTATTACAATAAAATTATTTAAATTCAAATTAAACCGAAAAACAGAAATGGCCAAGTTTCCGTGGCGGTATGTGTATATAGAATTTGTAAGGTTAGATCATGTTACTAAGATGAATTGTTTGTAACACATTTTAGATTATAAACAAAGTATAACTCTTAGCACCTGGTCGTCTCCAAGGTGCGTCGTGCTGGGAGTGCCAGCTGCGGTCACGTTCACTGTCGGGTGGGACTATATCCGACATGCCTCTTGAGTGTACAGACACGTAGCCGTCAAGGGGTGGTTTGTCCGACAAATTGCACGCGTTGGTCCGGGATTATTCCGGATATTCCGGTACATATTGTCGGTATATTTCTCACCGGGATTCGTAACTGTGTATTATACATCTGTGTCTGTCGCTACACACTTGTTAATTCCATAAATTGTTTTTATTTTATTATTATTTTGTAACAGAGAAATCTCAATACATTGTAAAATCTTCTGCGTATCCTCAACCTAGTCGCAGACAGCATCGACTTGTTTTCGTGTTCTCTGAATGACTTCACAAAGTCAGCATTGTTTATAATATGTTATAATTGTAATAAATAACGTAATTTGTAGAAATAGTTACACTATTAGCTTTATAGGCTTAGTCCTGTAAAAAAGTTGTAAGCGTGGAAATAAATAAATATGTTTTATATAACGATATTTTATACTCTTTAGTAGAATTTTGAAATAAGAGTAGAATTAAGGCAAAGTCACATCACACAATGACTGACGATTCCATGGCTGGCTATTTATTACTTGGTCACGAAATTGGCCTTGCAATATATCGAGGTAATGCAGCCAGCAATTTGGAACCCTGCCTAAGGAACGGAAATTTAATTTTTTACACTATTTGTAAATTATATTTTATTTTTATAAAAAAAAAATATTCATTTTGTACATATTTAAATTTTAATTATCGTTGCTCTTGTAAATAAAGTACATACATTAATCTCACAATTAAATAGGAATTAATTAATAGAGCAAGAGCCCGTGAGGGCCAGGCCTTAGTTAAATAATAATATGTAAAACTTTCTCTGTGTATGCCCACTATACAGGTAAGAACGATCCCAGGCTATGAAACTTGGGTCGCGGTGGCTTTGGCAGGTAACAGGTAGTAAAGGTGTGTAAAATTGTGTCTCAAAGTTAGTATAGTATAAAGCTTAGTTTTCATATATTTTATTAGTGATAATCTTAGAAATCGTCTCGTCCACAACCAGACACTTAGTACAGTTGCAACCCTCTGCCAGGCACCCTTAAAGTAGGGTTAATTTTATTTATACTTTAGTTATAGTATAAAAGCTGAACTTTATATATGCTACTTGAAGAACTATAAAATGATGTTTCCTCAGTAGCCAGACAGTTTCGATAGTTCCTCCATACTGCCAGACACATTAAAGATCTATTGTAGGTGCGAGCGCGAGGGATAGATGCGTAAGCGGGTGCGAGTGGGACAGTGCGTTCGGTCCACGGCGATCTTTTATTGAGCATCAGCTGTCTATTATTCTGTATTCTGTGGTAAACAATTTTAGATTTATCAAGAAAATTTATTATATTAAATTATCAGAGACTAAAAATTAAGTTTTCAAAAAATTATTTAGTAAAATTTTACGCAAATAAATCTTTAGATCAACAATCCAAAAATGTTTTAGAGTTTTGTAAGCTTCATTAAATATTCAATTCAATAAAAATTTCAATATTTTGCAAAAAAAATTTTACTATAAGGAGGGAATAATTATTGTGATAGTAAAACATTTAATGAAAAAGGAGTTTAATTATAACTATAGCCATTTTATACAAAGTAAAAAATAATATTTTAAACATTTTATTATTTTTATTAAATTTAAAAAAAAATATTCAATTATTTTCATCGTTCTCGTCGATATCTTCATCATCCTCATCACTGCTACTTCTGTCTGTGGACTGGTCATCCTCAATATCTCGTTCTTCGTCATTTTTTGTAATAATTACCAAGTTAACACAAATACGAATAGTTTCAAATGTATCTATAATAATTTAATATCATAATTACATACCTGACAAAGTTGTTAAAGAATTATTGTGATAGTAAAACATTTAATGAAAAAGGAGTTTAATTATAATTATAGCCATTGTATACAAAGTAAAAAATAATATTTTAAACATATTATTTTTTACTGACAAAGTTGTTAAAGAATCACTGACATAATTTGGTAGTTGATCCCCTTCAAACCATTTAAAATGGTATTGGTCATTTTGCTGTACCCAACCATTATTTTCCATATTTTTTAGGTGAGCCGTGTTCCAAATGGTACAAATATAATTTGCTCGCAAAAATTGCAGTTAACTTTTACAAGGTGATAAACTGCTAGCGTCGAAGTTTCGATTAAAAGCTTCATTCACATCAGAGACTGTATACGAATCTATGAACATTTGAAGTCTAGCCGCATCAACGTCAATTATATTACGAACATTGTATATATTGCATATAAATCTCTTCGGGTAGTGTACAGATATGAGTCGTGAAATTGTTGTACAAATTTCAACTTTATCTAGAGAGTATTAATATTTAGAATCGAGTGAAATATGAAGCAAGTCCGTCTGAGCACAGATCTGTGCCCGGGACAACTTCACATGATTGCACAGGATCTGTATGGGGACAGAGGAAAGGTTAATGTGTTTGGCAGTATGGAGGAACTATCGAAACTGTCTGGCTACTGAGGAAACATCATTTTATAGTTCTCCAAGTAACATATATAAAGTTCAGCTTTTATACTATAACTAAAGTATAAATAAAATTAACCCTACTTTAAGGGTGCCTGGCAGAGGGTTGCAACTGTACTAAGTGTCTGGCTGTGGACGAGACGATTTCTAAGATTATCACTAATAAAATATATGAAAACTAAGCTTTATACTATACTAACTTTGAGACACAATTTTACACACCTTTACTACCTGTTACCTGCCAAAGCCACCGCGACCCAAGTTTCATAGCCTGGGATCGTTCTTACCTGTATAGTGGGCATACACAGAGAAACTTTTGCATTTTATTATTTAACTAAGGCCTGGCCCTCACGGGCTCTTAGACTATAAAAATCATATTTTAATAATGTATTTTGAAACGAACATAGTGAAATCTGTTTTATAAATATGTTGCGTAGGACGACTATAACCTCAATTTTTATTGAAAATATTTGTTTCCAAACTTACGTGTGAAATGTGATTTCACACTGATTTTATATTTTTCGAAGACTGGTTTTCACTACACAATTGGACATTTTCACTAGAAAATGTTTTAATTTTCTATCGTCAACTAATAAGGCGAGGCGTAGTTTGACTGCATTTGTGTGCATTTGACCGTGAATGTACACGGCGAGGCGTAGTTATACCTCCTTCATTCTGCCGTCCACAGGGGAGAATCTTTAGTTCTTATTTTATCTTCGCGAAGCATATCATATTCTAAGGAAGTAACTTATGATGATATTCTAGAATCTGATACCTATACATTCAATTTAAGTTTAAGGCGAGGACTTAATTGAAAAGCTTTATTTTCGTCTCCTAATTTGTTGAGTAAAATTGAAACTTAGATAAAAATGCAGAGCATAATAAACTATATTTAAAAAAGTTTGAATCGGACGGATTTATACAAAAAAAATATATTTTCTGAGAAAAAAATATTAGTAAATTATAGCTCAAAAAAAGCTTTCTCGTCACAGTAAGTACTAAAAATTGTCAGCGACAACTACATTATTAACTAATTAACTAAAGTTCTGTACTAAAGTTTTAATCTATTACTTTTATTTCGTTTTTCATATTTTACACAGTATTAAAGAAATCCTTCCAATTTTAAATCTGTTCGGTTATCTCTGAGAAGTTACAAAAATTTGTGGTGCAATATTGCACCTTAATTCGTAGGTTATTAGGTTGCGCTCATTTTGGTAAAAATTGTGTTCGGTCTGATGTTAGTCCTTGTCTTAAAGAATTTTGTTTAAAAAAATTGCATTTACAGTCTTCGTTATTAATCACTCGATAGATTATTTATCTAAATCAATTAGGTTTAGAGTTTACAATCTGTAAAAAGCTATAAGATAAAAAGCTATAATATTTTACTACAAAATGTACTTACTTTTTTTTTGTAAAACCCTTTGAACAAATTAGAATTGACATCAGCGAAGCGGGAAGTTTTAATATTATTCATGAATTCAGGCTTCGTAGGTCTGGCAATTAAAACGTTACGCACGGCCACAGCGGAATTAACCATTGCTCCATCTTAAACTATTACTGCAACACGTTTTGATTGTTTAATCCTTTAGTGTTGTAATCTATTTTCAATTCTTAAGCTTTGAACAACGTTAAGTTTTTCTATGTTGAGACCAGCGAGTAATCTGACGCTGAATTTAAATATAACCGCCAAGAACACACAGTACTTACTGCCTCTGCACATTTCGTAATTAACATGACGTGATTCGTGACGAAAAAAAAAACATTGTTAGCATTTTTATAAATTAATTCTTTGATTAATGAAACTATAGTACGGTCATTCTATGAATGCGTTTTTGACATTTCTTTATGTCCATTGCATAAAGTTCATTTCCGAATAAACGATACAGAAAATGTATGGAATTGACACCTGTCAGAACAGCACTCTTATAATGACCGGAGTATAAATATATTAATTATGAGAATGCTCGTTTTTTTTTTTAGTTAAGATCAGCAGACAGGCTGACGGCCCACTTGATGGTAGGTGGCTACCGTCGCCTATAACACTGCTACAAGTGCGCTGCCGACTACAGTAGGAAGACAGATAAGGGTTTGGGAGGAGATAGGGAAATGGGCTCCGGCATCCCTTACTCACTCACCGAAACACAACAGCACACATACTGTTATTTCACTGTGGTCTTTTATAAGAGGATGGTTGCTGCCGCCAGACGGGCTGCCCAAATGTCTGCGACAGGCAGTGTGCCCTGCCACTGAATATTGAAAATATTAAATATTTTTTCTTTTATTAATGTTGTTATTAATATTGTTATAATATTATTCATTTCTCCTAACAAATAAATAATAAGTACAGAAATGTACTTATTTAATCTTTATATGTATGTACATTAAATGAAAATCATACATAATTTTACAATGTATTATTGTATTTATGGTAAAATTAATTACAGTCACGCTTTATTCATACACAAAAAAGTGCTCAAAAATAAAAAGCTACAATAATTATACGACGATAATAATTGGATTCACAATAAGAATTTATTCTTGTTATTTTAGCTCATTTTTGTGTTGTTAAATATTTTGTCGATATATTCGCGGAATAAGGTACAGGGTACTTCCTTAAATAAACTTATATTTTATATAGATACTCTGTAATTACAAATATTTAAGCGCTCAGCAAATGCTTTTTATTTTCTATGAATAACGTCTGATTGCCTAATAAAATACATTATATATAAATTATCCGCTACAAAGCTGTTTTTGCAAGACAAAGAATGTAACTCACAATCTTCAATGTAAATCCAGTGATGACTGACTCCCATCAAAGTATTTTAGCCACAAGAAGTTTCAAACTCATTATATCGGTTTTCAAGCCTGGGGCGAAGAATTAATATTTGAATTTCACAAACGAGGAATTGACAGGTTCTACCAATATTAGAAGTAGTCTATATTTTGAATGATAAAATTGAATAACCTACAGCGTGTATTGGAAACGTTATGTTTTTAGTAAATCACTGCAAACGTATGTCCATAGAGGATGCAATACCCGTTGAGTAAACCCGTAAGGCTTACCAGACAATTCAATTACATGAGAATAACTGAGTTGAATGTTTGAATATTATTCTTGTTAACAGGTGAATTCGGTGCTCGGGTATACTTTCAAAATGACTTAAAATCAAAACTTACGTAAGTGCTAGGTATACTTAGTATATACCTAGCAACTAACATTCCAGTTAACTAACATTCTTAGTATATAACTTAGTATACAAGGATGACACATACACATACGCCCTTCTACGAATTTATATTTATATAAATGGGTACTGACACTTTTTATATTAAAGGGTTACTGGGCCACTTATGACCCACTTGATGGAAAATGGCTCCCGTCGACTATATAGACAAGTAACACCAGTAGGGATGAATTTCGCTGCCTACCCTTAGAGGATAAATGAAAAGGGAGAAGATTGGGATAAAGGTCTCAGACTTTTTTTCTTATAGACCACTTTCAAATTCCCAAAACTCGACAAAAAATGTGAAGATTAGATCTAACTTTGGCAATTTGCGTTGCGGCTGAGTTCCAACCACGAATGGGGAGTTTTCTAAATGAAATAAGTGAGAATTGATTGGTTAATTAATATGGTATTACACCCATTTTTAAAAAGTTTCTCAATTAGATTCTGTAGTGCTAATGAACCACTAAAAAAAACACCAAATTTTTATTCAATCGATAAGTTTAATAAAAATGCATTTAAAATTTACATTTTCAAATTTCGCGCTTAATTTGACGAAAACGCTGGAAACCATTTTGCTCTGTGGTCATGACGTCAGTTGGCTGTGTAAACAAATGCGCCGGTAATTGACACGACACTGACTGACACTTTTTTGTTTACACAACCGTATGACGTAAACGTGGCGGCTACTATTTCATTGTGTTTAAGAACAGACTAAAAATACTGAAAACTTTGAATTTAATTTTAAAATTTATTTTGTTATTTTACGAACTAAAACTAACATTTTCCGACTGCTTTTTGCCTAAGCTATCTCAATAATATACTTTTAGTTTTTTTTTCATATAGACTAAAATACCCTATTAATGATTGTGCTGTGAGTGGATGTCAAAAAAGTGAAGTTGGCCAATCAAAAAAGTAATTTTCAACGTAGACCCCTGTCGAGTCTCCTGTGGACCCCTGGACCACTTTGGGAACTAAGAGGATAGAGAGAGGAATGAGGTGTGGCAAATCTTAATCACTCATCAAAACACAAGAAGCCAAGTTTGTTATTTATATAAAAGGTGATTACTGCCGCCAGACAGGCCGTAATTTGTATCTCCGAACGCAGTACGCTCCACAACTACTCTTACTAATTTTAAATGTTATTGAAGCTTGGATAGCGAAACTCCAGAAACCTTTTATTGTTTAAAAAACTAACGAAATATTTTTAACTGTACTTAAAAATACATTATCGAAGTTATTACAAAATTTGATTAACTAGTGGTTATGGTTATTGTAATTTTATGAGGCATTTGGGACATACAAATACTTTTGGAAGTATTAAATTAAAAATCAGACAAAAAATCTATACCATTGGTTTAAAAACCGAAATTTGGAGATGTATGGTGTTTACAAATGCAAAATCATGTTATCTTCTTTGAAAAAAAGCAATTGATAAGTTGCATACAAACATATAGTATTTCTATAGCAGTGATATTCAATTGTGCTTTCACGAAATCTATTTCGTTTAGGAGTCCCTACTAACTCATAAATAAAATTTCAGGCTGTTGCGTTTCACGGATTACAAGTCTCTTAGAAATAGTGGTGACCCAAATAATCCCAGTGATACTATTCCATTGTGACGGTAACAATGACTTGTGGATAGGAGGTTTTCAGTGAAGTTTGAATTGGATTTAGACACGAACCTTAGAAAGTTTCTAAATCAAAGCTATTTTGTAAACAACAGGAATTTACCAGTGAATCAGAGTATTTGCTATTTGCTAAAAGTTTTAAGTAAAAGTAAAATTTGCTAAAAGTTTCGTCGTAAAGATTCTTTTGCTTTCGGAAGTTGTATTAAGTTAGGTACCGGGATATTTACATACCGGTATTTATATACTTATATGCCATGTGAATTTTGACGAAACAACTTAGTCTAGGAAAATTTAATAAAAAATCAAAATTAGAGTCCCTCGGGGGCATTTTTAATATAAGCTTCTAGATCTGATATCGAGGAATGAAAGGAATTTTGATTCCACCTAGTGGAAGAGGTAGAAAAAAAATAAAAATTGGTGTTTTTTTTTTCCAAATTATACAAAAATTAACAAGCATTAGCGATTTAATTTCTATATATAATACTAGCGTTCTGCCCCCGGATTCGCCCGTGGTGCAATTTTTATATATGTATAAGAACGTTCCCCGTTTATCCCTCTTTCCATTAGCGAAATAGGTATTCATGACCAGGAGAAATAGGGATTCATTTTTATATATAAGATATATATTCATTTATATATATATATATATAGGCCGATAAAATCGCGAGAAAAAGTTTTTAAACTTAATTAGGTAACATTATAAGTACCAAGTTATAGCCAAGCATAAGCCTTCTCTACTTAATAATATTAATAAAAATTGAATGAAAAAATTCGTTGCGTTGCTTTAGAAAATAATAAGTCTAGTCTAGCGACCTTTGCTGCTCTCTGTATATTAATTACAGTTATAAGTTTTTCAACACATGCCGTCTCTGTGGGCCAAGTTTCAAACAAATCTATTGAACGGTTTACGCATAATTGAGTATCAAACACACAATATCTTCAAAAACGTTCACATTTATACCTTAGGTACCATTTACTGCCAAAAGATAATTTCCACTTTAGCCACTTTCATCTGAATTTTGACGAGCCCTCTTGAAAGAGTGGTTAGGTTGCTTGCCTTAACGCTCTGTTCTAGGGTTCCCAATTTCCCCGGGTGAAAATGATCTTTTCAAATATAGCTGTAGTCTAGATCTGGAAAATAGTGGCAGGGCACACTGCGTTTCGCAGTCATTTGGGCGGCCCGTCTTGCGGCAGTAACCACCACCTTACATAAGACCACAGTGAAATAATAGCACGTGTGCTATTGCGTTTCGGTGAGTGAGTAAGGGATGCCAGAGCCAAATTTCCTATCCAATCCCTTATCCTTAATCCTACTGTAGTCGACAGCGCATTTGCAGCTGTCGTGTTGCTTGTGTTATAGGCGACGGTAGCAACCTACCATCAAGTGGTCCGTCAGCCTGTCTGCCGAACTTACCATAAAAATAGAATGCAACTAAGTATATCAGAATCTGAATGTAAGTTACATACCTTAATATTACAAGGTACTGTTGAAAACATAGCTACATAGTAGAGCTACTTGTAGCCGCTGCATAGTGTATTCAACCGAATCGCAGTGAGACAGAATAATATAGGAACCGAAACGAAGTTTAACACAAGTGCATCGGGAAAGCGCTTAATTAAGGCGCAGTGGCCGCAGCAGTTGTGACTTGTTTTGAACTGGCTAACGTGTTTGCCGAAACCTCCAAACGGCGCTTGTTTCGTAAACACACCAATCTGAATATTTTACTGCAACATTTCAGTCTAAAGGATCTGTACTCTTTTGTAAACAAAATTTGGGTTTGTATTCTACTTTGTTTTGCCAATTGATATCATTATTTTCCTGTAATTTTTTTTGCTAGTTTTTTTTTATTTTAATAATGTTACGACTAACTATGGAACGTTCTGGAAAAAGTCTCGAACGTCCCACACTATCGATGGTAGTCACGCCCCTTCTCGACTTGTGTCAAAGGAAATTAGTCCTTATGTTTACAACATAGAGTTTACATTTACAAAATAGAGTTTACAGAAATAGCATTCCCGAACTTTCAATGGTTTGTTTACAATCTTGTTTATATTTATAGTAAATTCGAAATACATCTAGGCGTTTGGCGATATCAAGCGATTCGAAAGCGACTCGTCGGAGATTTTGCGAAGTTACCTGCGACAGTGAACCGGCGACACATTATGGGAATCATTGACGAGTTTTGGACAAGTTTAACGGTTTCATCGGACAAGTCTAGTGATTTTGGAAGTCATCTTGGTTTGTGAGAATAAATCGTTCGTTTCGCTCTTACGGCATTTTGACTCACCCCGCACGTAACAATAATTTATTTTTTACATAAAGGGAATGGAGAGTAATTGCAAAGAGATAGATATGTGCTGTTAAGGTGTTACTTCTTGTGCTCCATGGGCAAATCAGTGGACACAAACAATTTAATATCATATCACAGCCCTTAGACAACAGATATTTTCTTAAGAAAACTGAATAGTTTTCTTA
Source organism: Bembecia ichneumoniformis (assembly GCA_910589475.2). Lineage (NCBI taxonomy): Eukaryota > Metazoa > Arthropoda > Insecta > Lepidoptera > Sesiidae > Bembecia > Bembecia ichneumoniformis. The sequence goes on from OU342531.1 coordinate 4,253,712, forward strand.
AATATGATTATTCTCGACTCGCTCGAGAAGTCGTAAAGTGCAGAAGTGAAGTGCAGTGATGTGATGTACTTTTTCTTCTAACACGGACTACACCACTGAGGATGTCAACCGCAGTTGTTGACGAAACGTTTGGAAGAATTTCCAACAGACCTGGGCCATCATCCTGGAAACCCACAACTCATATAATAATCGGAAGACTCAAGGGATTATATATAATATTTTAGTTCAATTACAAAAAAATAATTTAGGTGCAGACTATAAAATTTGTTTGTTTTTAGACAGAAAAAAAGAAAAGAATACAAAATCAGATTAGTGAAAAGAACTCATGAAACAACAGCACATTTAATTTTATTACAGGCGGTCGTTGATGGTTCATTACTGAAGCCGGACCAGACGTGCTGCCCGATTTATGGCTGTGGAACGCAAGCCACTTTCATAGTTTAGAATATCTTTTTTTTTTTTTATAATGATAGATCAAGCATTTGACCGCAGTCTCACCTGATGGTAAGTGATGACGCGATCTAAGATGGAGCATGCTTGTCTATTAAGAACCGATTCACTCGCGACTTGAAGAGTCCAGGGTTGTAGTGTTGTGGAAACAAGGGTGCTGGAAGTTGGTTCCACACGCTAGCAGTTCGAATCAAAAAAGTTGACCCGAACCGCAACGTGCGGATTTTAGGTATATCAACCATATAAGGGTGACATTTAAATGTGCGCCTTATCTGTAGCACACTAACTTTAAAAATAACAATATATGTACATACATACTAAATTATTATGAAATCCTTTGATTTATAATAATTTAGGAGGAGGCTACAAAAACTATTATTTAGTAGGTCAAGCTGCAAAAGAATCATTAATTAATTTAATTGACAAAAATGACACTCTTCGGAAGCTTGGCAGACTGCGTAGAATGAATTGCCAAATCCTAACTACGAACTGTGAAGTTTTTAATTGCATTTTTAAAATTTTATAGCAGCAATGTTTTCACTACATATAGAATATATAATGTAGATATAACAGTATTAAATGTGGAGATTTCTGAACGAAGAACGAAGGCTTCATCACCATTTCAAATAACCGCTACGGTGAATTACTCTATCCTTGTTCGAATCTAACTTTCTCGGCAAAAAAATTTTCCAACTTTATCTTCTACATTGCGGCTTAAGAAATTTTATACTTTTCTGTATCATATTCAAATAACCATATGATAATATAACTTAGTTATATAATTATTTACTTATTTTTAAAATCAAAAATAATATAAAATATTAAATAAAAATGCAAAATTATGTCAAAAAATGCGCTTTAGTCTTGATTGACGGGGACAAAATCTAATAGTTATAGATACCAGTAATTGGCATGCAAATGTAAATGTGTCAGTTTATTTTTGTTTGTGTGACCTAAAACGTTTTTCGATGCTATGCTGTTGTCATTTCAATTGAGTAAAATAAAATAAAATTTTGAGGAAAAATTCAAGCCATTTTCAATCAATACCATTATTCAAATTTAAAACGACAGTCCTCTTTATGTTAAAGGGTCTTTTTACTTTCTTTTGCGTAAAGGTCGTCGATCGAGACAGGCTGACGATCCACTTGATGGCAGGTGGCTACCGTTGCCTATAACACAAGCAATGCTAGGTGCCGTAAGTGCCCTGTCGACCATAGTAAGATTAAGGATAAGGGATAAGGAAAGGATAAGGGAATTTGTGTTAATGGGTGGTATGAGGCTGACCGTTTACTTGATATTAGGTGATTCACATAGTCTAGGTATATTCACAAGCAAGATCCTAAGAGACCTGTGATGGCTATTCTCATAGGATAAATTAAAAGGAAGAAGATAGAGCCAGAGGAATTGGCATTGGCATCCTAACTCACTCACCGAAACACAGTAACCCAAGGGATGTTATTTTAAGGTGGTCTTATCTAAGGGGTTGGTTACTGTCACTAGATGGGCTGCCCAGCTTACGAATACGGAAGGCGAAGGTCTGCGCCACTACTAATAATTTTTATGGTTAACTAAAAATTATTAAAACTATTTATTTTACTTACATAATGATTGTAACGGCCTACTGTATGGAGTTTAATATCCGTGTCGCTAGACAAAAGAAACAATGATTTTAATTTCAATTTATGTGGAAGCGTTGAATGGCGGCCGATTGGGTCTTTTGGGACAATATTTGCACAATTTGAATCGTCTGAGAGGCGAACGAACGAACATTCCCATAGGGGTAGATGCAAACAATGATTCATTGAAATGATAAACTAGTTGGGATTTTTACTGTAACATTTATTGTGTACCTAATGATTGATTTACAATTAATTGTATTTGAAACAGAACTCAGAAATGATAATCATTTTAAGTAAATAGGCACAGGAATTAAATAAAATAATATCTTCAAATAAAACATAAATTATACTAGTGTGACTTACACGTCATTTTGTGAACACAATTTAAGAATTAATTGTACGTTATTGTCACGTTTATGCGAAAACAATTTCAGAAGTAAATTTACACACAAGTCAACTGGCTCAATAGAAGATGCTGGTATAACACGCCTAAGAAACGAATCGGTGTTCTGGTCAGGTCAATGGGACAAGTCAAAATTGCAATTTTGTATTAGGCACGGTACGCTTATAATTTCACTACCTGGTTTAGGTTAGAAACTGGTATAACTATTTTTTTTTAATGTTAAGATCGGTAGACAGGCTGACGGTCCACTTGATAGTAGGTGGCTACCGTCGCCTATAACACAAGTACCGCCAAAGCTGCTGCAATGGCGCTGCCGACTACAGCAGGATTAAGGATAAGGGATTAGGAGGGGGATAGGGAAATGGGCTCTGGCATCCCTTACTCACTCACCGAAACACAACAGCACACGTGCTGTTATTTCACGGTGGTCTTCTGTAAGGGGGTGGTTACTGCCGCCAAACGGGCTGCCCAAATGACTGCAAAGCGCAGTGTGCCCTGCCACTGCTTTCCAGATCCAGACCAGAGCCAAATTTGAAAAGTTCATTTTCAAAGTTGTCTCTGCCGAGAATCGAACCCGGAATCCTGCCAGGAATCCAACGGGCTATTGATTCAAAACAATAAGGTAATCCCGTTCTATTTGAATTTTAGTAGATTGATGTAGTTCATATTAATTTCATAAGCTTGTTTCAAATGAAATGGTAGTTTCACAGAGAAGGCTTTAGTTGAGCATTATACAAGACCCCCTAATAAACAAGGTTCACGCAAAGGCTCGCAAAATGATCTGTAACTAATGACCTCCGTCATTATCACATATAAGCCTGGATTATTAACGTTTCCTCCTAGATAATTACAAAGAACCTTGAGCTAATGATTATAAATATTCACACTCATAAAGGAAATAAGTGTAATATCATGCTGTATTTAAATAAAATAATACGGTAAGGTTGTTAAATCTCTTAGTCAACCAAAAGCAAAGTAAAGCGTTTAACAAAAGTCAATTAATTATGTCTAAAGTAAATTAAAAATATTTTTCTTTTGAATATTTTACTTTATTCCATTGACATATTTTTCCTAAATATACAGACCAATTATATCTTGTAAGACCATTACAATATTGTTACGACTAATTATGGAACGTTCCGGAAAAAGCGTTAGCGCCGGCCGAAAGTCTCGACCGTCCCACACTTTCGATGTTAGCCACGCCCCCTCCCGATTAATGTCAAAGGAAATTGGTCTTTATGTTTACAACATAGAGTTTACATTTCAACAGAAATAGCATTCCCGAACTTTCAATGGATTGTTTACGATCTTGTTTAGATTTTCTGGAAAATACGAAATACATAGAGGCGTCTGGCGTCTGGTGCCAAGTATAATTAAAAGTGCGGCCGGCCAAGAGTGCGACAACCAGTGATACGAAAGCGACTCTTTGGAGCTTTTGCGAAGTCATCTGCGTCAGTGAACCGGTGACACATTAAATTGGCGACTTTTGGCAAGTTTAACGGTTTCATCGGACAAGTTTAGTGATTTTGGAACTCATCTTGATTTGTGAAAATAAATCGTTCGTTTCGCCCTTACAACTGCATTATACACCCCGCACGTAACAATATCAATAGTATAAAAGAAGAATCAGGCGCAGATGACACTTTCTCAGTAGCCATTAAAGTAGTGTAGGTATGCCAATACACAAATATTTATAATATAGAATAGACAAGTACTGGATAAAGATAATATTTTTAATTAATATGCATTGTAAATACATTAAATTAATTAAAATAAGCATTTAACACACTACTGGGTGTTTAACACACTCACACACGTTTAAAACTACGTATGTAATATATAATGTATATTCTTTTGGTTAAAGTCTGTGGTCAAAGCGGGAAGAGATTAATGTAGAACTTAATAATTAGATGAATTAAGGTCGAACTTCTACCTCTGGGCGACTACTAGTATAAAATATTCCATTTAGATTTTAGATGGACACGTAAAATTTAAGACATGTCTACGCCTCTAAAATACGCCGTGGCGCACACAGCCTACATTTGTCTCGTGGCAACTTTCACGGTGCTGTCGACGAATAGGAAGTCGCCGCCTGTGACAACTTCAATACGTACCTACGTGTTTATATTTAAAAAAAAGAACGACGGTAAAATATAAAAATATATTTTTTACTGTACCTATGAATTGTAAAAATTTGGGAAGAATATTAAACTATTTAATGCAACTGTATAGATTTTGTATAGATTTTGACTCACCGAAGTTATTACTTTCTTTTACTCAACAGACCTTATAATATATGATAATCTGATTATCTTGATTTCGTACCAATACGTGTTAATAGGTAGTCAGCAATCGCTTAAGCTTAGAACGTTAATTTATGCTTTCAGTGAATAACGACGACGTGGAATCCAAGTGGACTCAGTTGTTTCATTATCATAATGAATTAATTACATTTATTTTCGCTTTAGATGATCCAACCTAAGGAGTCAAATTAAGAATCCTGTTAGTCTATGCACTCGACGTCTCTCTTTATTAAAAAACGACATGAATTTTGATTTATGAGAATATTTTTCAGTAATTGTGAGAATTTAAAACTTATTTTCGGCTGCCGACTTTTAAATCTAGTTTTATCATCTGTATATTCAGTCATTAGTAATTGTCGAAGTTTTTCTACATCAGTTAGTTCTTAGAACATGAAACCAATTAATTTATCAAACAGAGATATGCACAACACACAAAAAGACACAAATGGCCTGGCACACTGCTTTCCCCAGTCCTTCCAGGGGCAGTAAGGAGGTTGACCTTACAAAATACCATCATGAATAACAGCTAGAACAATGCGGGGTTCTGTTTTGGTGATTGAGTAAATAGCGTCACATTGCCACAGTGAGGAATCAATTTCCTCTATTCGCATCTTCTTCCTTTTCTTTTGTCCTTTCAATATAACCTTATGGTGTTACTTGTTACTTGCAAATCTTATGGTGTTACTTGTGTATACAGACATTGTAGCAACCTACTAACCTACTATCAAGTAGACCTTCAGTGAGCCTATAACATAAATAAAAACCGGAATTCGGCTTTTAATATGTTTTTAAACATTTTATATCGCTCTATATGGCACCATAGGTTAATAACTTCTAAATAATATTAGTTATCAAGCTGAGAAAACTATCAGAAGACGATACTCTCTCTTAACGATCTATTACAACATGGATGTATGTGGATGGATGATTTGTGATTCACATGGCACATGGATTGGTTATTAGAGCAATGTTCAAATTAAAAGTAACAGATAGTTGTATGCCCTATTTTAAAAAACATAGAATATTAACACTTCCTTCACTTTTTATATATGAGGTTGTTTTATACGTAAAGGCGAACCCTACCTTGTTTATACGTGTTTCAGAGAATAGTAAAAGAGTGCAAAGAGATCCAAATAGACTATGCATTCGCAAATCACACACAGCTCTTATGCATAAAAGTGTTTTCTGTTTGGCGCCGGTGATATATATCAAGATTCCGGACAACATTAAAGAGCTTAATATGAATATATTTAAGAAGAAAATAAAACAATTGCTGGTTGATAAATGTTACTACAATTTGAAAGATTATATGTCTGATAACTTAGTGTCTAGTCATTAATTTAGTGTTGGTAGATTATAATATTCTTAAAATATTTGCACACCCCAAAGGGTAGAATGTAGCGAGCCTTATTCGTTGTAAAACCATTGTAATGACCTATATTCAGCAAATAAATCATTATTATTATTATTATTATTATATTGATGTAACAACTAATAGTAGATACTTCTATTAGCTGTTACAGAGCCATTCTTTATATCCAGTCTCTTCACTGAAAATTTTGGCGATTATGGTCACTATGAGTAATAAATATTCTGATTTATGAATATTTTTAATAACCTTGTACAAGTATTAAAAACCTCCTAAATAAAAAATCCTAAACCAAATTTCTCCATTTATTAGAAGTCTTGTAAATAATGAATAATTTATGAATAATATTTTAATATTTAAATTTTTTCAATAGTGGCTCTTTAATATTAAAGAGTTTTTAGACTTAACAAAAACATTTACCTACTTGAAATTAGCAGTAAATCGTCAAAAAATATATGAAATACAAAAATGCTTTGAATTAAATGGGTTTACTCGAACTATTCGACTCGTTGAATATCACGACGTTTCTGCTCACTGACTACCAAGTCTCCGTTTTCTTTGTATACAAAATATGTCTCGTCTTTGATAACACCAAGCGTTTCTTCCTCGTTCTTTGTTGCTTGAAAAAAATCAAAAACCAAAATACCTTATTTAAAATTATATATAATACAAAAGTGTAAATTTTCTGTAATATGTGTGTGGAGAGAGAATGAGTATGGTTTTGTGCTTATGTATTTGTGATATTATATGCGTTCGCATATCTTGATAGTCTTGGCATATATGCGACAAATTCCGGACGATATAGAGAACACGCTCTGGGAAAATGTAAGACCACAGGCATGAAAATATTGTATTTGGAGTAAAACTCTAGTAGTTTTTTTTATAATGCAAACAGTAAGTCGCTGTCGAAGTAGCAGAGTTTTGACAACGGACAGTATTTTCGTTGTAACTCACAATAAAAGTAGTACAGTCGGGGTATGAAAACCTTCGTCAGTTTTCAAGTTAATTCCTTTATCAAGTCGTAGACTCTTAGTACCTTTTCAAACTAAAGCACTAAGCAGACAATTGACAGACGTTTGAAATGAAATTTTGGCATGACTGATAATATTGTCCTGGTGCAAGCAAATGTCGACTTTCAGGTGACGAACCTTTTCTTACCCTGACTTTACAAAAGAATAAAACATGGTCATGTTGATAAAGTTTTATTAGGCTTACAATTGGACTGTAGCGATTCAAATAACCCGCAGTAACTTTTTGTTTAAAAGTAATGTTTGTTATTAGAGAACTGACTGTATAAACTGTACATACGAGTATCTAAGGATAAGTTATTAAGATTTGTGTAAATATACTGTTACAAACATTATTACTAAAGCTTAGACTGCCACCCATAACCCAACATGTCTAGTACGTAATGTTAATGTCATTTAACATAACTTTATCAAATATCGAAAGAAACAATCTTGACGATGCGGAAACCTTTTTAATGTTTTACATCCACATTTTACTTGAAACTTTTTAAACCTATGCCTCAAAACAAACTGGGATTTTTCTTATCCTTGTGCATCTTGAGTATGAAATATCTTTGTCGCAATATTTGTAACATCAAGCTTTCAATTAATTCCTACTATTGTCCACTTTTCATTTACTCTAAGATTTCATGCAAAACAGTTTTAAAAAAAATTCTTAAATTTTATTTAAAAAAAAAAAGAAAACTCATGGATATTGAAAATAAAATGTACGGACGAATTTTTTTTTATATATATATGTAAAGGTCGACAGCTGATGGTAAGTGGCTACCATCGCAATCGAAGTGCTCTATTGCTTTTGGTAGAACCGAAACCTAACATCGCACGTTCTGGTACTGCGCACGGGCTACAAAGTTAGCGCTACTAAAATTATTTTATTCATACTTACAATTAAAAGTTTATTTTATGTTAATGATTGACGGAAGACCCATTAGATATATTTTTTTTACAAGAGGAATCCATCATAGACCGAGATGGTAGTGGGGTAGACCTACCGACTAAACCTTGGTGAATTTGCGAGGTCGGACGAACACTCTTCCGCAGACCCATTAGGTGTCCTATTAGAAAAATTCGCGTACCTTCTTTATATAACAAATCTCTATGCTCCACAGCACATAATATACTTAGGCTACTACAAAACTGATAATAAAATAATTGTATATCGCCTAACATTATCGGTTATACATCTATTCAAATATAACGTTTAAATAATTCCATAAAAAATCAATGTATAAAAAAAATACAATAAATATGACGGCGCTTTTGATTAACGAGAGTTAACACCAATGACAACTGTCAGTTGTCAACTGGACAGCGGGATCGGAATGTAATTGTCGTTGACTCTGACACAACATCGAGCATGGCAGCCGAGCAGTACCTTACTGGAAGGAAATCGGCTTACATCAAGGGACTTGTGCTTCGTGTTTGGTGGAGTGTTATCTGATTTGGAGGACTTATTTTGTGCCGATTATAGTTTTTTGTTTAGACTCAACGCATGACCTAACGTTGAGTTTTATTCTTTGCGCCCGACTATTCGCGCCTATCTGTGATTAAATATGGAGACCAATGATACGGAGGACCCTAATCCCGCCCTTTCAAATATATTTTAGACTCGCAATGACTCAATAACATTTCATTATTATTAAACAAATAAAACGTCAACGTTGTGAGCGTTTTTTCAATCGCTCGCCAGATCCGCAAAGATAATTTGCTTACAATATAATCGGACGGAGATTGCCGACTTCAAGGAAAGGGGGTAAAAAGGGAACTATAGGATAGGGCTATTATAGGTATTCAAATTCAGTTTGGTAGAGGCAATTTATAAGGAGTTTATTGACAAGACCCTGAGCCGACCGCGGCGCGGCATTCGCGTGAAATTCCTACAGAAAATATCTTCGACTTTCGGCTCGGCTTAATTGAACACTGAGGACAATATTGTTGACTTTTTATTTCCATTTGCCTATTTACTGCGTTTCACTTATACGCATTAAAATATAATTGAAATTTGGAAAGAACTTTTCAAATATCGACTAATAATTAAATTTAAATTTCGGAACGGCGAAGCCAATAGTCGTTCAAACGCAACGAAACTTTTCGTCAAACTTTGTGCAAGCATCTCCTAGCAAATTTAGAAGATCCCAACGGAGACAAAAGAAATCTATCGGCACTGTTTACGCAGTTGTCATTTCAAAGGTCGACTTTATGTCTATCGCTATCAATATCTTCCTTGCAAGTTAAACCATCTTCAAAAAAACCAATATTTACTTTATAAACAATGGAGTAGAGCTCAAAGTCCAATGGATCACTTTTAGCCGGCGATGTTTTATAGTGCCTACTTCATCATTAATGCAGTGGAATGGTCGCTACGTTTCGTCCTTCGGGATCTTTACTTAATTACCTAAGCTTCAACCAGAACCTTGGCATTACAAATTTAAAACCATTCTAAAGGTCTTATTGTCTTCCACTGCCTTAGTTTTTTCACATTCATTTGCTTACATTGAGTTACATTATAATCCCTAATAGTTAAAAATAATATTTTTTTTGATAGATACACTTAGAATTAAGAATTAAAATGAACAAATGTATAATAATAATAATGACGCAGAAAATAAAACGCTATTGTTTTGGAACTGCTATAGATTAATATCAAAAATTTTGAATTTCTGTTTTATAACAAAAATCTGTTCTCGTGTCCTCTGAATGAATTCAAAAAGGTTATATTACATGTTATATGCTGTTTATATTAATAAATTATAAATAGGTAATATATATTTAAGTTGTAGATTTATTTTTTATGTTAAGATCGGCAGACAGGCTGACGGTCCACTTGATGGTAGGTGGCTACCGTCGCCTGTAACACAAGCAACGCCAAAGCTGCTTGCAAGTACGCTGCCGACTAGAGTAGGATTAAGGACTTATCCTTATCCTAATCCCTTAGGGATGGTGAAATGGGCTCTGGCATCCCTTACTCACTTGCCGAAACACAACAGCACACGTGCTGTTATTTCACGGTGGTCTTCTGTAAGGGGGTGGTTATTGCCGCCAGACTGGGCTGCCCCAATGACTGCGAAACGCAGTGTGGCCTGCCACTACTTTACAGCTCTGGAGCAGATTTAAATTTGAAAAAGTTGAAAAAGTTTCAAAGTTGGCCCAGCCGGGAATCGAACCCGGGAACCCTCGAACAGAGTAAATCAAGCACCCTAACCACTCATCCAATGGGCTCGCCATCGATATACGTATTTATGTTAACTAGTACCCGCCCATTTGTCGTAATTCGACCGTAATTCTTTCAATTTTTAAGTACAATAATAATACATTCTCAATATGAGTACATACGTTGACCATAACATACATTTTACATAGGTACGTAGTGTCAAACGTATGTCAATGTCAACACGCGGTAGTGTGTATAATGTATAATTTTCATATAATTAATTTAATGTATTTTTATATTAAAAAAAGTTAATATAAAAAAAATATTCCTCGGTTGTCACATGTATGGAGTGCAAAAACCTAGATGGCTACCTCGTCTTCCAATTTGAGAAAGTGCATTTTTTAGGAAAGTGCACTTTCTGAGATAATATATCATCTGAAAATGTTTGAGAAAGTGCACCTTCCGAGAAAGTGAGTTTTTTGAGCTTAAACCACGATCACTAAGCTACAGATGCCCTGTAATGATATAAATAAAAACAAATTGATTGTCAATATCGCAGTCATGGTGAAAATTTTAAATTAATAAAAACATTATAAGACAGTTAATAATTGGAGAATAAAATTTGTACAGCTCACTCAAAGAAAAGGCCATACTGAACTAAATAACACATAATTGCTAATAAAACTATAAAAAAAATTGTTAGTCCTTCTTTCACAGATATATTATTTTGCTATAACCACAGCTTCTATACACATGAAATCTTTTTCTACAATCAACGCAGGAGAATAGATTACTTTAATAGCTCTTACACAATGAATAACTTTAAAAGAAATCATAACTCGGTGCACTTCTTTATCGCACAGAAAAAAAAATGGGCGGCAAAAGGTAACATTTAGAAGATTTATCATTTCTCAGTGACTAGCCCGGGGCGTGAGGTCGTTTTATCTCAGGTTCATAGCTGTGAATTCTTTTTTCAAATAACATCCTGAAATTTGATAAGCGTCAGCTCCAAGCATTCTAATGCGAGAGAGAATCGCGTCCCATCTTTACACTTTTAGGGCATTAGCAATGTCATTTTTGGAGAAAAAACACAAGGCTTTTTGTTATTGGTAGATTATTTTAATTAATTTTCTATTTTAATTATTAATGGAATTTAAATGGATTTATTATGGTGAATATTTTTAATAATGTGATAATTCAACATCTTCTTATCGTAGTGCAGATGTATTCAATTCAACGTGTTATAAAAAGCTCACCCGCGACACGAATTCGCCTGAAGGAAAAAGCGAATGAACATTTTGCGCATGTTACCCTCAGGCAGCTCGGCAGAGAGCTTAATTTTTTAAGTTCACTTTTATGTTTCTCTCTCTGCGATTTTTTCTAAGTTATTTACCTATATTTATAACATGAAAAAAGGATATTTGTAATATTTTTATTACAAGCTACAGATCTTCAAATATCTGTTTAACTTTAAAACTACATTAAATAACTAATATTATAAATTTGAAAGAAACTCTGTCTGTTCGTAAGTTACCTTTTCACGCCAAAACCGCTGAACCGATCATCATGAAATTTTGCAAACACATTTTCAGGGATACAGGAAATGACATAGGCTACCTTTCATCTAAAAAAATTGTTCCCGAGGGATCATCTAACGCCTGACAAAGCTTAATCTGCAATAAAGATGTTAGGTGTAATTTTTTTATTTTTCAACGCCGGCGAAGTGGTGGGCACTAGCTATAGTATTTTCACTATTTATGATGATATGCGTGACAGTTCGTAACTGACAATTTTAGTGATGCAACCTAACGACATTTAAACGATTGTTTGAAAATATCGAATCAGTTGGCAAAGCAAATGGAATCGAACTACCGGTTTTAGGTTTTCAGATTTAGAAATAAATTCTTAAATCTTAAAAAACATCTTATGTTAAATAAATTATAGAATACAATGCAGTCTGTTTAAAATTATTATTCGTTACTGTTAGAACTTGAAAACTTGACGACTCGTATCAGACTCAGAACAAAATTTACTTTTGTTTTATTGTTATTATTAGTCAGCTTTAGTTATATTATCAAATTACGATGTTTTTATAAATATATAGAATAGAAAAAATATTATTAAATTTCCGAATAACCTACGGCAAACATAGAGTACTTTCGATATATCGAATATAAGTGAATAACCCTAGTGTCAATCCCTATTGACACAAGTTCCGTTCCACGCGTTTGACACTTTTAAAATATATGTATGTTTTTTATTACATTTACCTATTGTAATAATAAAATAATTATAAAAGTGATAATTCCTTTTGTGTTTTTCTAAAAGATAATTTTTTTTTCATACATTTGTTTGTTTAATTGTTATTTTTATTTTGTGCCAGTTTTTTTTATTTTAAAAAAGTATGCGTGACTTGAAAAAGTGAGAACTGTCACGCATATCATCATACAGTGAAAATACTATAGTATAAAATAAAAGATTTCAAAGAATGGCACTTATACAGTTTTACCTACATTCCCTATGACCCATGTTTGTGTGCATATATGCATGCAATAGAACCAAAGCTCGGCCGCTGTTAAAGCAGACATAGGTTCGATTCCCAGTTCCGAATCTTTTGGATTTTACAGTGGGTCATTAATGTAGAATGTAGGTTTTCTCGGCCGGTATCCATATGAGTTGTGGGTTTCCGGGATGATGGCCCAGGTCTGTTGGAAATTCTTCCAAACGTTTCGTCAACAACTGCGGTTGACATCCTCAGTGGTGTAGTCCAAGTTAGAAGAAAAAGTACATCACATCACTGCACTTCACTTCTGCACTTTTCGACTTCTCGAGCGAGACTGATTTGTCGACTGGAATGTGTCTATATTTAAACTTAAATTTATATCCCCACCCCGTGGTTGACTTGGTGGGGTGTGGTCACTAGGAGAGGGGTTATAATGCCCTCTCTTTCTTTCATTATTATTATTATTCCTGCGTAGTGCCGGATACCAAATGTTGTGTAGCCTTAGATTTTCCTCCTTCCTGTTGAAATTATTTGGATGCTTGAAAATTTCAATGGCTTCCCGATTAAGGCGTGAGTGATAGTGTACCTCGGATGACAGAACTAATGTGTTTTTGAAAAGGATTTTATGATTGCCTTCAGAAAAGGCGTGTTCAGCTACTGCCGATTTTTCGGTCTCTCCTCTGCGACAGTTGCCCTTGTGTTCTTTAATTCGGGTGTTAATGCTGCGTTTTGTGGTGCCGATGTATACTGCGCCACATTCACAAGGTATTTTATATACCCCTGTCGAGGATAATGGGTCCCTTGGGTCTTTAACTGAACCGAGCAGGTTTCTGATTTGGCTCGTGGGCTTATATATGGCCTTGATGTTTCTGCTCTGTAACATTTTTCCTATGCGATCCGTTACTCCTTTAATATATGGGAGGAATGCTCTGCCTTTATCTGGGTTTTTGTCTTCGGTATTAGTCCTGTTTCTCCTCGGTTTTATCGCTCGCTTTTTCTTCTAACTTGGACTACACCACTGAGGATGTCAACCGCAGTTGTTGACGAAACGTTTGGAAGAATTTCCAACAGACCTGGGCCATCATCCCGGAAACCCACAACTCATATGGTCATTAATGTGTTAGTTATTAATTTATTAGTAACTAAATGCATATTATTTACAGTCTAATACAAATGTTTTGTTGATATTCTGTAAGAAGAGAGTTTACGTACATAACCTAAAACTTTCGTATTTTACAGGAAAGTAAAGTCAGGGTAAGGAAAGGTTCGTCACCTGAAAGTCGACATTTGCTTGCACCAGGACAATTATCAGTCATGCCAAAATTTCATTTCAAACGTCTGTCAGTTGTCTGCTTAGTGCTTTAGTTTAAAAAGTTACTAGAGTCTACGACTTGATAAAGGAATTAATTTGAAAACTGACAAAGGTTTTCGTACCCCGACTGTACATATTGTTAAGTATGGGGTGAGTCAAATTGCCGTGTAAGGGCGGAAATCAACTATTTATTGCCACAAACCAAGATGACTTCCAATAGGGCTAAACTTATTCTTTAAATCCGTTGAACTTGCCAAAAGTCGTCCGTAATTCCGTAATGAGTCGCAGGTATAGTTCCGTAGTATCGCTTTCGAATCGCAGAATCGAACTGTCTCGCTAGCTCGCCACTTCGCCTATTTATACCCGCTGCCAATCGTCTAGATCTTTCTCGAATTTAGTACAAACAAACAACAAACAATTAGAAGTAAACAACTTTTGTAAACACGTATTGTAAACAGGTCATTGAAAATTCGGGAACGCTATTTCTGTTGTATGTGAACTCTATGTTGTGTGCATAAGGATCAATTTCCCTTGACAATAATTTTTCCAGAAATTGTAGATAGGCGAAGTCATTTTTCTAGAACGTTCCATAGTGAGTCATAACTAGAACGTTCCCTGGTGAGTCATAACAATATATAAACATTATGTATACCTAGGAACTAACGTTATACAGTCCACTAGTAAAAGAGGACTTATGATTTTCATAAATCGAAATAGAATTAAAGAATCTTTTCATTGAGGTAACATAACCAACCCAGCTGTTTAGTAAGTTGAGGTGGCAATGGGCAGGACACATTCATTTTTTTCTTCCCTCGCACTTCAGTAAAAAAAAATTGCCAAATTGGTCCGGCCGTTCTCAAGTTTAGCTTATTTATTAAATTTTTAACAGTATGCGGCGATACATGTAACAGTAGTGCTGATAAAATATTATTATTTTCACATTATTATTCATTAAAGAATAGATCTATATTATGGTTTGATAATTAATAGCTATCGATATTATCGTTGCACTAGTTAACGGCCGTCAAATCATCGGCATCGCAATGTCAATGTGAATGTTGGTCAGTTTATGCTGCCTTTCCGCGTTGATTGTTATACTTCCTGCTGATACTCTGACTCTGCACATCTGTAGGACCTAGTCGTCTCCACTTTTGACTAGATTTCCCCTTACAGATCTGCGCCTGTATTTTCGTCTGCCCCTTTCTCTGTTAAAAAGTTTCGTAAGAGTGTGAGCCGACGGCCGCTGGGGCCGGAAGGTTCTCGAGTGGAAGCCACGGACCAGCAAGCGCAGCGTACAATACAGACGACTTAATAAAGGCCGCGTGTCGACGCTGTATCCTGGCTATTTCTGACCGTTCCATTGGAAAATTATGGGGAAGTCGATTACAGTTTTATTATGATTAGTTTCGTTTTGGTTATTGATTTTTCTACGTCTTTGAGTAAGACATTTAAATATGATTTAGTAAATTCTAAGAAATATTAACCTTCTCGTTCCCCAATGGTCTTAAAATTTGTATAAAAACTGTGAGGTTTATCTATGTTCACGGTCACGTGAACATTTAGGAAAGGGTCTTTTCATATTGTGAGCCGTGAACTATTTTTATTTTAACAAACGCCTAAAATATGTTTTGTCAAGGATGACCCAGTGAAAAGGATGACCCAGAAAGTTTTCGTTTACAATTTTATTATAGGTATTGATTAATTGATCAAAATGTACAGATCAGTTTAAGAACTTTCCTTCAAAATTGTTAAAATATCATTGAATTTAAGCGAAACCGGAATAAAAACATATTATTATTATTATACATTTATTTATTTCTTTTCTTAATTCTATTTTTTTACAATATATATATAAAAACAATAAATATTATAAAAAACTTAAAATTAGGTGTCCACTAGTAGCGGGGCAAGGCCCATCTAGCGAGAGCCTCTTGAGATGTTGGTCGAGGCTCTTCGCTATAAGACCGTTCGCCGAGACGACTATCGGGACGAT
This sequence comes from Bembecia ichneumoniformis, assembly GCA_910589475.2. Classification (NCBI taxonomy): domain Eukaryota; kingdom Metazoa; phylum Arthropoda; class Insecta; order Lepidoptera; family Sesiidae; genus Bembecia; species Bembecia ichneumoniformis. The sequence goes on from OU342531.1 coordinate 4,269,843, forward strand.
AAAGGTCGAATCGACGTCCCACATGGTATCACCTCGTGAGCCAAGTCGATGTACTTGGTAAGTTTTTCTTTTTCGGCTTTCACGAGGTTTTCGTCATGCGGGACAGCTATGTCAACAAACATCGTCCGGCGCTGAGATCGGTCAATAACCACGATGTCAGGCTTATTGGCGACAATAGTACTGTCCGTGATTATGGAGCGATCCCAGTAGAGCGTTGCATGACCATTTTCGAGAATATATTATTAAAACATATTATTGTTATTACTAAAACTCTTTATTTGTATTATAAACATAAAAAAGAATAGTAAAAAAAGAAAGAAACAACAAGTAATATGTCAACGTATTATAAAAAGCTCACCCGCGACACGAATTCGCCTGAAAGAAAAAGAGCTTCAACATTTCTTCCAGGCAACCTTAGGGTAAGGAAAATTATATGAAAAATAAAACAATGTGGGTGGTAAAAGTCATGGTAAGGTCATCATAAACTTACATTTTAACATGTGTTAAACCAGGACATATCATAATATTATGTAAGTGCCGTATCAATCTCTTGAATGGTTTAACATAATTATGTAATATAACTTAAACAAGTACCAAACTAACATCTTCTCAAAGTTACACAATTTTATACATGGCGAATCCAGCCGCTACGTCCGCATAATCCTTTGAATAAGTTCCGAACAAACCATGAGAACTGAGACATTCAAATATGTACCCTATTAGAAATAGAATTTAAAAAGCGTAAAAGCTGAATAAAAGGCAAGATCTATTTAGAAATAAATTTGAAATGCGTTTTAGTGGTATTACACCCTAAGGTGGTTTTTAAGTGGTTACCGAAAAAGATTCATGCGGCTATTTGTTAGAGGTAGTGTTGGCAAATATTCGGATTTCATTGGAAGATGGGCCATCTGACACAGAGCTGTTTGCTGCACATGGCACTCGACTGCAGTTAACAAAACCTCCGCCAATTTCGGTAACTGCATCCCTATATCACTTACTGCTCGCGAATTTAATAAAAGCTCAAATTGAACCTGTACTGGAATATATTGCACGTTTTTTTTTCTTTTTCATTTTCTGTTGATTGATTCTTTATTTTTTTATTAAATCAAGGTAGCGCTTGACCACTATCTCACCTGATGTGAGAAGGTGGACCACGCTTACCCAGTAAATGCCCATTCAACTTAGCTTTGAAGACCCCGAGGTAGTAGTCCTGTGGGAACACAGACCCAGGCAATGAGTTCCAGTCCTTAGCAGTCCGAACAAAGAAGGTGGTACTGAAACGCTTCGTGCGTGATCGAGGAACATCGAACACGAAGGGATGAAACCCTCGCCCACGCCTAGTGGTCCGCAAAATATGAAATATATACAACTACTTGATTTTTTATTTCCTTTTTAAAATTTTTTCATTAATAATATTTTAATTTCTACCATCTTGAAGACTTATTAATTAGTAATCTTATTAATTAGCAATACAAGTTCTATTATTAAATGTACCGTCAGGATTTTTAAGCCGGATTATCGAATTTGATCGTAATTTTAATTAGCTTGGATTTAAGACATCATTATCTTTCGCTGTCTCAGAGTTGATAGTGTCATTTTCTTTATTTTTTTTTCTTTTCTGTTCTGTATATTTGTATGTATATTGTGTTGTATATATATAAGTATGTATTACGTTCATGTGGGTATTTTTAGAATTTATATTATCATTACTCTTTATTAATGAACTCTGTGTAATTAATTATACAATTTGTAAATTTTCAATTGCACCTCCGTCATTCTTTCTGATCTACCCAATGGTTGACTGGTGGATAATGCCTTAAGGCATTAAGTTCGCCTTTTGTACGATTGTGCAATAAAGTTTAAATAAATAAAACAAATAAATAAATTAAATAAGAGCAATTTCAATAAAAATTAATAGAAAAATCTATCTTCTATACATTCTATTCATAAAATCGTAAACGAGCTGTATCTGTACATTAAATAATTTTCTAAACAAACAATTTGTCAAGTACACATTGTATACTTATATTACCAAGGTCAAAAAATAGGTTTTATATTTTTTGTGTGCGCTTTGCGCTTAGCCGGTTAGTTTAAACGGCTTAGCCGATTTAAATGCGGTTTTCACTGATGTATTGTAGCAAGCTTTCCGTAACATTTAGTGTTTATTTCAGTCCAATTGGTTTACAAACAATAAAATTACGCGCTATACCGAATACCACGCGTACGAAGTGGCGGGCTCAACTAGTTTAAAATAAATTATGTCAAAAATTTCAAATAATAAAAGTGCATTTTATCTATATTGAATATTTTATTTAGGGGTGGGAATTTTAGTCTATTTATATATTAATTAAAATTATGCTTTGATACCTACATAATTTAGATACCTACATAATTTTAAGACTAATATTATGTAATTTTTAAATTAAAAATATTTTTTTGCAAGCGTATTAAATAACATAAATTTTACACAAGGGGAGAATTTAGACGTAGCTATACCAATTCTATTAGAATTAATAATTTGAATGCACACCTTTCCTCCAATTACAAATATTAAAATTAGATAACTCAGTCAGTTTGGGGATCACTTAAATTCTGAAATTCATTGTATACTAGCGACCCGCCCCCGGCTTCGCCCGGCGTGCAATTTTTATATACCCTAAAACATTCCCCGTTTATCCCTCTTTCCGTTAGCGAAAACCGAATTAAAATCGGTCTACCCGTTCGCGCGTGATGCCGTGACCAGGAGAAATAGGGATTCGTTTTTATATATAAAGATTTCAAATACGCCTTTAAATAAACTTAGATTTCGTTCAAACCTTCCTGAAAAATTCCAATGCAATATCATGTTTACTGAACCCTCATTATAAAAATAGCTTTAGGTTAAATTGGGAAATAAATTTACCTCGTGAAAAATACATCAGCAATTCTAAATGAGATTAAATCGAAACTAGAAATGTCTGCAAACAAATGTCGAATGATATAAATAAAACAATTTAATAATAACGGGTATTCAGTTATGGGTTATTCTGTAGGATAATATTTTATCGGGAAATATTACCCGAGGAGAGGAGAGGAGAGGAGAGGAGAGGAGAGGAGAGGAGAGGAGAGGAGAGGAGAGGAGAGGAGAGGAGAGGAGAGGAGAGGAGGGGAGATTTTTTATTTTCAAGAAATTTGTAGACAATTTGCAGTAACATTCTCAAACATTGTAGTGAAAAGATATACATATTACATATAGTATAAGACACAGGGAACCTTTCTTAGCTACATTGGTTTTTCGCGGCAAATGTAATCGTAGCTTATGCACTTTACGTTTACGTTCACTCCAACATACCATGTTTGTTACGATGTCACACTATACACTTTAGTGTACCTATATATTCACCTATGTGTACCGCCGTCCTTGGTTATTCCTTAACTCATACCTATTACTTAATTCTAAAATTTGTCGATCTTTCTGAATTCTGGGATGAAGTCCTTTCGCGGTCTTCATATAGGCTCTCTGCAGCTGTGGTCGTTTTGCGTGCTAGTCCTTATGCAGATAAGGTCATTTTATAGATCCAGTCGTTTTGATACCGACCCTTGAAATCTACTATTGACAAACACAAACCTATATACCCGCAAGCTTCTCATCAGATAAGTAAGCTTAGAGAATTTGTTCATTAAAAGACAAGAGAATCCACAATTGGCCACAAACAATGGTATTAAATTCCCTTTTGTTTGTGACGCGGCAAACGGTCGCAAGTCGCGACGTATGAATTGCGTCATAGTAATACAAAACAACAGTATGGTATTTCCTTCTAACCTGTCAAAACCAATATAGCTTGTGACGTTAGGGGTTTGCGAAGCCATCTTAAACTTATTCATGATTATTATATGTATAGACTAGCTGAGCCCGCAACTTCGTACCCGTGGTATTCGGTATAGCACGTAACTTTTTTTGTTTGTAAACCAATTGTTGTGTTGTAACCGAACCAACCACAGGCAAACAGATAAATTGACAAAAATTCTAAAAACTATTTTTTTGACCTCATGAACATAAGTACAACGTGTACAAATGTTTTTTTTTTTTTTTGAAAAATTATTTAAAATACAGACACAGCTAGTTTACGATTTTATTATATGTATGATAAACACATCCTGTTTATTGTTTATCAGATTATGAGATGCGCGTATATGAAACCATTTAGGATTTTTAAATTAATTTGTTTGTTACATATTGTTAGGTGCGGGGTGAATTAAAATGCCGTGTAAGGACGAAAGGAACGATTTATTTTCACAAACCAAGATGACTGCCAATATCACCAAACTTGTCCGATAAAACCGTCAAACTTGCCAAAAGTCGCCAATGATTCCCTTAAGGTGTCGGCGGTTCAACTTCACAAAAGCTCCGAAGAATCGCTTCCATATCGCTTGTTATCGCATTACTAAGTACCTACTCTTGTGCGGCCGCACTCTTATTTATAATTGGCACCAAACGATTCGAATTATTTCGAATTTACCAGAAAATGTATACAAGATTGTAAACAACCATTGAAAGTTTGGTAATGCTATTTCTGTTGAAATGTAAACTCTATGTTGTAAACATAAGGACCAATTTCCTTTGAAATTAGTCGGGAAGGGGCGTGGCTACCATCGATAGGGTGGAACGTTCGAGTCTTCCGGCCGAAGCGAATGCTTTTTCCAGAACGTCCCATAATTAGTCGTAATAATATTATATTACGAAAAAATAACTCTTATATACGTGGTAGAGTTTAGTTATTCCAATAATGAAATGAATGAGCATTTCATTATTATACTCTGAACTTAAGTTACGAAGAAGACTCAGTCGCAAGTGCGTAAAACACCGGCCTCCAATCCCATTCACCCGCCTATACTCCGGCCATGATTGCCGATTTGACAAGTGACAATCTCAACTGTCAAATCTGTCAAATCTCACCTTCTATATCGCAAAATTTTATGCAATGGGCATAAAGAAATGTCAAAAACGCATTCATAAAGTCACCGTATTTTAGTTATCACTACCTGAGCCGGCAACTTCGTAAGGTATCGGACGCGCTATACCGAATATTCGGTATACCGCCTAACTTTTTTATTTGTAAACCGATCAGAATGAAACAAACACTAAATGTACGGACAGCTTGCTACAATACATGAGTGAAAACCGCATTCAAATCAGTTAAGTCGTTTCCGACATTAGCGTGCACAAACGCACAAACAGACAAAAATTCTAAAACTTATTTTTTTGACCTCGGTAATGTACAGACATGGCTCGTTAACGATTTTATTATATGTAGATACAGATTTCCATACTGTTTATACGTGTATACTAGTATCGAACGGAATCCAGAGTAGATGGCGCTCTAAGTGGGTTCACATTGTGAATGGAATAATCCTATTACATGCCGGATAAAGTACTGAATAACCGCTGATGGGATTTGTGTTAAAATATTTTTATTTAAATGTTTTTATGATAAGCTTCACCTAATTAAAAATATTTTTAACTTAATAAAGTTTAAGTTTACATATGTATGCTCATCATACTACTTTATAAAACAAAGTCCACCGCTGCGTTTGTCGGTCTGTATGTGCGCAATTATCTCAAAACTACTGAATGGATTTTTATACGGGTTTATAGTGGAAAGAGCATTAAACGAGGTTATGGTTTATAGTAGGCAACAATTTGATAGTTTGAAAGTGGAACAAAAACGTAGAACACGTACTTTTACATACAAAATACGTACAATGGGGAAGCACAAACACTAGAAAAATATGACAGCATCTGTCTGGGAAAGGACGGCTAGTCGTTTTTGTTTGTGTTGCGCCGGAAACAATAGTAGCCACCCTTGAGTTCACTTTCCGGGTTTTTCACATTGGCAACCCTTGTTTTGTTGGAGAACATTTTTACACGTACACTATTGTCGACCGCGTTACTACTCACACAGAGGCAAGAACTTCACATATTGAAACGTGTCGTCTATAAACGTCAAACGCCAACGTCAACCTAGGTGCATAGGAAACGTGGGTGGCATGACTAAGTACAAGTAACAAGGATAGCTCAATTCGTAGAACACTCAAAATCTCGCGTGAATTTCATATCGTATGTATATTATTTTTTTATTTATTATGTAGCTACACGCTAACATTACACCAAAAATAATGTATTTTTATTATTATTGATCATTAAACAAAATACAAAATATTTTATTATTAAAGCCCTTTTTTTCTATAAATTATATATTTCAATTCAATATTAAATATATAATTTATAATATAATTGTAGGGTAGCATATTTTTTGTACTGTTTTGTAAATAAATTAATATCGTGATATGTAATCTTAATTCAAGTTTTTTTTTTTCAATCAAAATTAAATAGACAAAATAGCAATTACTTTTAACCGAAATAAAACACAATGAAATTATTTACAATCTATTCGTAAAATAAAATCGTAAGCGAGCTGTGTTTTTACAGCTACATCAATTAATTTAATTAGACCTGCCATCATAATTTTTCGTCCAAAATTTTTCTCCACCGCGTCTGTAGAGATCGTCTGTGTTTACGCAGAACATTTTCATACAAAATATCTTATCTGCTTCTTTATATCCTTGACGCAGCCGCTTCAAAGTATGTTACAATGTGTAAAACAAAACCATACCCGCATCTTCTTAGTCTACAGTCTAAACTTTATCGTAAATGACATGCCACGCTCTGGCAACGACGAGCGCAAGTTAAGCGAAGTCTTGTTCAATGGGATAAATATATATGCATTTGTTGCCTTTGTGATGCAAAGGTGTGACTTTATTCACAAAATATTACATTGTGTGACGTCAATTTCGTCAAACCAGATCTACATACTACATACATACCATATAGTATATATACACTATAATCGAAAGTCCTAATTTTAATATAATAACTAAAATATATTATTAAAAGGCGTCCCTTTAGGCATTGCAAGGTTTCGAAGACTAATTCTTTGTCCGAGGTAGCTGCCAGGTCTTCGGTCTCCTGTGATCTCGACTAACCTTTTTGCTATTTCCTTAAAAAGCCTTATAGCGCTAGGACCCCATGGACCAAGGGTCTTGACACCGAATGGGACAAAATCATATTCGGAGCCTAGACCCCTGTATTTGTATGCTTTAGCTTTTTCAGCCGCTTTACAAGCCGCACCAGTTCTGTTGTTGGTTCCATATATATGGGAAGGGGCCAGCGTGTCTGAACAGGTTGCATCCGTCCGGTCGGTCTCTTGCCATCGTCTATTGCAATACCAGTCGGCTCAAGTAGACTTGGCACGTTGACGGTGGCAAGGGACCGGCATATGATATCGTTAAGTGCGGCATGTCTCGAGAAGCGGCCTGCACTATATATACTATACAACAAATTAATTAGTCCAAAATACGTACACATAGAGTATTAATTATTTTTTGTCTCTGAGGGCAGATCTAAAATGTTCTCCAATGATTCTTCTTGAGCCAATTTCTGGTTGATTTATTGATTACTATTGTTGTCATTATTTCGTTATTCCAGCACGACATTCGTTATTGCAGCAAACTATTGAAATAAACATGTTTTGTATCACGTTAATTTTTTTTTGCTGTCATATTTTATCGTGAGACGGCATAATTTAGAAATAGAAATAGTTCTAGAAATAGAACGGATCAAACGGTAAACTAAATTGTCTCCTGGACATAACAAAGGTATCGATTGTTATGTCTAAATATAAATAAACACACCAAGTTTGGACAACTGTGTTTTCCCACGAAGACTGAGATAACTGTTTACGAAACAGTACGTGTTTTACGTTAGTAGGAGATTGTATTATATAAACATTGTATTGCGATTTTCAAAGAGAATGTATTTACTCGTACCCCCACCCCCCATTTTTTAATCGCAATTTTAGTATTTTTGTTTGAACAATTCTTCTTCTTCTTCTTCTATTTTAAAAGATGGCGATTCGGCTCATCTTGAGGATGGCCATTGTCCGCCAGTGTCAAGTAAAAAGACAACTCTTCTGTTGGACTCCGCCACGAGCTCCGTTTAACGGAGCCCGCTCGGAGCCCACGTCGTGTGGGCCTTCTTTGTCCCCAAAACCAATCCGGTCAGTCGAGCAAAGGTCGGTGAGGAAAAAAGCACCGACCCCTGCACCGACCCCTGCAACCGCCCGGATTGCCAAGGGTGAGCCCCCCACCACGGCAAGGTCCTGGCCCACCTAGGGGGGGTTGTTTGAACAATATCCAAATAATTTAACTGTCGTTGATTGACGTGAAGTGTCACGTCACTTTGACATATTATGGTTTGAAAATAAAATTGGACCCGATAGGTGGCGTCACAATCGAGTTACAGAATTATTTTCGGGTTCGGAAAGGACAACGTCTGCTGGGAGAGCTAGTAAATAATAATAATCATTGAACTATTGTGTAATAATCATTCCTTTCAACAACTATTTAAATTTCTTTTTAAGCTTATTTTAAGTAAGCAAATTAATCAACCATGCTTGAATAGTGCAGCACTGCGCTTGCTGATAATACTGATGCTGATTTTGATTTTAACACGCTACATTTGCTACGACTGCTACGAAGACCCTTATACTTATTTTCTTACAATATATATACCAAAGTTAATGAATTTTAAAGTAAGACAATAATATAAAAACTAAAATTACCTAATCTAAAAATAAATTCATACTAAATGGATTAATACTAATAATATAAAAATGGACCCTGCGGCATTGTACCAAGTACGATGGCAGCATTTCCTCGTTGAATGGCCAAACTAATACGTTGGCCGAGGAAAGTGCCAGCTCTTCGGTCTGCCGTCGCATCAATAAGCCTCTTCGAAATATCTTCGAAGAGGCTCGTTGCTGCAGGGCCCCACGGACCGAGTATCGACTCCAATGAATTTTTACATAACAATAAGTCTTACTTTTGCTTAACTTAATCATATAACATTATTTAGCCTGTACTTTGGGAAGTAATTTACCGTTTGGAAAGTAGGTGTGCTAAAATAATAATTTGAAAAATAAAAAGTAATTTATAACATTATACTGCATAGGAACTCTATCACTAACTACCAAGAAATGGTGAAAGTAAGAAGACTAGTTTTGGTTGTTAAAACTTCATTTTTTTTTGTTCTGTGGTCAAAACAGTTTTAATATATAAACCCACGAAAGAAAGTCTATCACTTTACTTAAAGCGTTTGATAACATTATAAAGGACTCTAGATGTATTGAACCGTTCGCTACTCTATGAATAACCCATAAGGCTGAATCAAGTATCCGTAAAATAAAGGTGACCCAAAGATTGTTGAGGCGATAAGTGATTGTCAACGTGACATGAATCCTGGAACAGAAGACTTCACTGACAGCTCATCAATTTTCTTAGACTTACATTGTCGCTAGTGAGGACATGAGTCGCTAGTATTTTATGAAAACAAACCTTAGCCATACTCTAGTTAAATTAGTAACAAAACCTTCAAAGACCCTTCTTCATTTATGTTTGCGTCTACTCCTGTCGGAATAAATACAAATGTCTACGATTCGTAGAGCCCAAAATAAACAAACACACAACTCTGCTACCAGATTTGTTAGGTCAAATCAACCATTAAATATGAATACTAGATTTTGCTATTGAAACAAAAGACTCACCAAAATGTCGTCGCGTACCGTCTTCTGCTTTTTAATCTTGAGGGCCTTCTTTGGTAGTTGCAAGAGAAGAAGTATTACGTGCCACTGTTTGTTCGCCTATCAGACGATACAAAAGTTAGTACTAATATTGTTCTTTAGTGAGGTTACCATCCTCACTTTGTCGAAATCCCTCTAATTCGGACCAAGCGCTGTAAAACATCTTTTGTGATGCGCACTGCTAAGGATTGGAACTCCTTGCCGGCGTCTGTATTTCCGAGCTCATATAACCCAAACCTTTTCAAGGTTCGAGTGAATAGGCATCTTCTGGGTGAGCTCGCTCCATAGTCGGCCTCATCCTTCCTACATGGACAGATGCTGGTCAAGGGCAAACCCATCTTTATTAAAATAAAAATAAAAATTGTTACCGAAACGGTTCCGAAAGACATCGCCACTTATCCTGTTTTGATATTTCATTGCAGTATTTTCCAGGTGAAGGTTGTTTTACCTACAAATTTCACCTGCCCAATCAACTGATAGATAACCTTCATTATTAATTTAAAATACATAATATTTCTCAGATATTTTCAGTTGTAATATGATCCATGGTACGTTTGTAGTTATCGTATATGAAAGATAAATTACTTTTGGGTAAATTTTCAATACCTATAGAAAATATATGTATAACTTTGAATAAACCAACGTTCAATATAGGATGAGCAGCATAATGAATAAAGACCGCTTTATGTTAATGCGTACAATGGAGTCAGCTCTGCTTTTGAAGTTTTCTATGAGTAGTTGTAATATAAATATTAGTTCTGCGATAAACTAATACGACCACTTGAACTGGGAACTTAAATTGTAAATATCTTGTAACGTTTCTCGTCAAAAAACGAAATAAATTGATTTGCTTTACACTCAAAACAATGATATTGACATCTCTATCATCAAAAATTAAAAGATATGTCTTCGGCAATATAGAAAATGCATAAGTTTAAAATAATATTGAACATCTAATAGACTTATATTTTTAATTCTTTAGAAAAATCGAAGACCATAGCCGAGAAGTATGACTTCTGTATGATGCATTAGTCGTACAGGTGGTAGTCGGCAAGAGATTACGTACCTAACCCATTGTTAATAACTTATTTTGTATTTCTAATTCGACAATTTATCATAATATAATTTCACGTAATTTAATAAATTTAATCGTGGTCAATTTATTTTTCATAATTTTATGGGTCGTCTAATTACTTTATGGTGAATATTTAATATTAATATCTAAGAAACTTTCCCATAGGTTTAAATTATTGTTTTATACACTATAATTATATAAAAGATGTCCTAAAATTCAACCGTAATTGAGAACTTATAATACAATATGAATCAATATGAATCGTGTATATATATATATACGTATAAACGTTTAATAATAATTTAACAGTAGTAATAAAAAATAGTTCCCGTTTATCTGCTTTATAAGCAGAGCAGAGAAGCGAAAAACAATTTGTTTTCAACGCAATTTCGGTAATAACTCTTCACTCAAGTTCGTTCTGCGTCTCCTTTGAAAAGGGTAATCCGTCCTAATCCCCGTTGACAATGCTGCCCATAAACCTGTATAAGGGCTCTGATATCTAAATCAAATTTCCTTGGCATATGCCTCAAGCACCAAACTAGATTTACTTATTAGATATGTAAATATCATCGGTGTGACATCATCTTATCTTATAGTAAGTCTTTGTTCCATGCAAGTTCCACATATAACCAACATTTTATGCTGATACTGTGTAAACTGCTTCGGTTATTTAACAATGAAGAAATTTACCTCAGAAAATAACTTCCGTATTTTGTAACAGAATTTTACATTAAGTAGGTAGTCATCTTAAGCAACTTTTTTAATCAAGGTGTACTTCACCTTTAAATCTATACTAATATTATAAAGCTGAAGAGTTTGTTTTATTGAACACGCTAATCTCTGGAACTAATTTTGTTTTAAATAGTCCATTTATCGAGGAAGGTTTATAGGCCATATAACATCACGTTACGGTAAGTAGTATTATACACTAAACGCAACAATTAAAGGATATAAAAAAAGTTCCAAATTTTTAGGTGATTTTCAACAGGCTGTAACTTCGAAGAAAATGATCATACAGAGCTCATTAAAAAAGAAAATTGTAGCTTCAAGTTCCTAGTTTTCGAATCCAAGCTTTAATTTTTTTTCTCGTTAGCGATTTATGAGTAATAGTCAGATAATCAACGATAAAAAAATTTTTCAAAATTTTTCTCGTCTTGAAAATGGTGTAAAAGCCGTAATAATTTTTTTATTGTAATGGCACAGTAAAGATCTTTTAGAGAATTTAATTCCCTACAACTTGACCTCCTCATGAGCTCTGTACAATGATTTGTAACTGAGTTATCGTCAATCAAAGCGAAAAAGATCTTTTTGACTTGGACAATCGATTACTCGGGCAATAATGGTCGTACAGAAAATTAAAGTAGGGTTTTGTAAACTGCAAAATATTCTCTACAAGGTGCTTAAATTGGATTATGATAAAAAAAAATTTTACAAACCGAAAATGTTGGCCGAAGAAAAGGTAAAAAACGGAAAATTTAAGGATATTTGGATAACTTGCAATAACTTTGCAAATAATGCAGATACGAAAAATCTTTTCTATAGCTTTTCAACCTCAATGTGTCCTGAAAAAACCCTGAAAGTTTCAAGGTGCTGTGATTTATTTTTCTTAGTGTCCGGAATGTTTAAAATTATCGTTTTTGCTGAAAATCAAGATAACGGGCAATTTTTAATTTTTTCCCTTAGTTTGAGTTTAAACGTTTTTTTTTAGTAATAATCCATATTTTTTCATCAGAACTCTTTAATCAATAAAATTAAAAAAAAAAATTGAAATTTCTTTCTCAAATTTTTTTTTCTTCACATAATTTTTCGTTTTTTTGTTATTCTTTGAAGTCTAAATTGTTCACATTAGCCTAATTAGGAGTAAAAGAAAAAAAAACAGTTCTTTTAAACTAATCCACGGCGACACTTATCTGCCACAGATGTGGCTCGTATCGTCACTCTTCTTCAAGAAGGTCGCAGTCAGGTGGAAGTTGCAGCCACAATAGAAGTGAGCCAGTCTGTTATCAGTCGCGCCTATGCGCGATTTAACGAAAATCAGCGTACTTATGACCGACGTCCGGGTCAAGGAAGACAACGGGTCACTACCGCCCGCGATGAGCGAGCTATCATTCGAAAGGCTTGTCGGGAACCCACTGTTCATGCGAATACGATTGCTCATCAATTTTTAAATCATCAACAACTCATTTCGGCTTCAACGGTTCGAAATCGGTTTCGAGAGCAAGGACTACATGCACGACGCCCAAATCGCGTGCCCATGCTTACAGCTAGACATCGTCGGGCCTGACTGAACTATGCCCATGCCCATCGTCATTGGGGTCGTAGACAGTGGAACTGCGTTCTCTTCACTGATGAATCTCAATTTGGTCTTCATGGCAACGACAGGCGATATCTTGTGTGGCGTAGTCGTGTGGAACGAAATCGCGATAATTTTATGCGACCGGTTGCAGCTTTTAATGGTGGATCCGTTATGATATGGGCAGCCGTATCTTACAATATGAAAACTCTATTAATAAAAGAAGCGTAAATCTACCGTGCAACCTCCACGTTGTACCCTTTTCGTAACGCTAATGCCGGTTGTAAAAAAAGGGCCTAGCTAGGCAATCAACCGCATGCAAGCATCGTTAACGTGTAAAAAAAAATTGAAAATTAAATTTCAATTTTTTTTTTAATTTTAATGATTAAAGAGTTCTGATGAAAAAAATATGGATTATTGCTAAAAAAACCGTTTAAACTCAAACTAAGGGAAAAAAATGAAAAATTGCCCGTTATCTTGATTTTCAGCAAAAACGATAATTTTAAACATTCCGGACACTAAGAAAAATAAATCACAGCACCTTGAAACTTTCAGGGTTTTTTCAGGACACATTGAGGTCGAAAAGCTATAGAAAAGATTTTTCGTATCTGCATTATTTGCAAAGTTATTGCAAGTTATCCAAATATCCTTAAATTTACAGTTTTTTACCTTTTCTTCGGCCAACATTTTCGGTTTGTAAATATTTTTTTTATCATAATCCAATTTAAGCACCTTGTAGAGAATATTTTGCAGTTTACAAAACCCTACTTTAATTTTCTGTACGACCATTATTGCCCGAGTAATCGATTGTCCAAGTCAAAAAGATCTTTTTCGCTTTGATTGACGATAACTCAGTTACAAATCATTATACAGAGCTCATGAGGAGGTCAAGTTGTAGGGAATTAAATTCTCTAAAAGATCTCTACTGTGCCATTACAATAAAAAAATTATTACGGCTTTTACACCATTTTCAAGACGAGAAAAATTTTGAAATTTTTTTTTATCGTTGATTATCTGACTATTACTCATAAATCGCTAACGAGATAAAAATTTAAAGCTTGGATTCAAAAACTAGAAACTTGAAGCTACAATTTACTTTTTTAATGAGCTCTGTACGATCATTTTCTTCGAAGTTACAGCCTGTTGAAAATCACCTAAAAATTTGGAACTTTTTTTATATCCTTTAATTGTTGCGTTTAGTATATATAAGCAGTGTCCAGTACCGCGCGCCCCATGCGCACGCCGACGCCGTATGGGCCGCAGCGAAGCGTGGCCGAGTTCAGCTAGTATTGGTGATAAATCTTTTGTAATTTATAAGAAATTTAAATTGTGCAATTTCCATGGCCGTTGAAAATCAAATAAAAATACTTATTTTTTAATTATTCACTTTTAATATAAAGTAGATGCTCGATGATCTCAACCGAGTTTCCCTTAAAATGAATATGGACAAGGCGAAAGTTATGTCTACTGTCCATGTTGTGCCTACCCCAGTAACAATTGGGAATTTAACTCTCGAAGTTGTTGACGAATACAATTAGTTGAGACAAACAGTCCGACCGAGCCAACTTCGAGAAGGAGGTCAATCGGCGAGTCCATCTGGGATTGGCAGCTTCGAGATATCTTCTCGTCCAAAATTCCTCAAAGAAGTTTTCAAACAATGTGAATTGAATTAATAGTGATGACATATGACGCTAAAACGTGGTCGTCAGAAAGCTCAACGTTGCTCAACAATCTATAGAACGGCTATGCGAGATTACACTGGGAGATCGAATCAGGAATAAAGAGATTCGTAGACGAACCAAAGTTATAGACATAAACCGGCGGATCAGTAAGTTGAAATGGCACTGGGCAAGACACTAGTACGAAGAGCTGACGGCGCTGGAGCCGGAAGGTTCTCGAGTGGAGGCCACGGACCTCTGCAAGCACAGCGTAGAACGTTCATTGTCCATCCACAAGGTGGACAAACAATCTGATCAGGGCAGTGGGTCGACTGTGAATCCAGGGTGCTTCTGACCGATCCTATTATGGATCCCTTATGTCCAACTGTGGACGTCCTACGGTTGAGATGATGATGATGATGTTAATGATATAGCGGCGGAAGCTCCAATTAATATGAAATCCGTTAATACACTTTTCATTTTATTCATACTGTTTTAATTTTTGTCAATTTTAATTTTATATTAGTTTTGTGTTTTACTTATTATTATTCCCGGTGTGCTCTCTCAAATCTATTTAGAAAAGGTGAAAGAAAATATGTTGAATGTACTGTGCCTCGAGTTACAATTATCTAATTGACGAACCCGTTGGATGAGTGGTTAGAGTGCTTGTCTTAACGCTCTGTTCTAGGGTTCTCGGGTTCGATTCCCGGCAGGATCAACTTTGAAATCTAGGGGACCTGCGTACATGGCTGGCTAGCTGTGTGTGCAAAAGGTTCCCCCCCGTCTGGGGATTGCTCCGGTGTCTCCGGGCAATCCCCCATTGGAGTTAGTCTAGCCATCAACGGCTAGGCTGCCCTGGGGTGGATCGGAGTTTTTGCCTCGGCAGAGTCCGATCTATCCCTCTCGAAGGGCAAGGGGACACCGGAGAGTTTTAGTGGGTAGTGCCAGTGCCGCTATGACCTAGCATAGCATGGAGCACTGGTGACCCCCACATAACCCTACCGTCTAGCCAGCGGTAGGAAATCTGTAAATGGATTACTCCTCGAAAAAATTTGGGCAGCCCGTCTGGCGGCAGTAACCATCCCCTTACAGAAGACTACCGTGAAATAACAGCATGTGTGCTGTTGTGTTTCGGTGAGTGAGTAAGGGATGCCAGAGTCCATTTACTTATCCCTTCCCAATCCCTTATCCTTAATCCTACTTTAGTCGGCAGCGCACTTGCAGCACCTGTGGCGTTGTTTGTATTTTAGGCGACTGTAGCGATCTACCATCAAGTGGACCGTTAGCCTGTCTGCCAATCTTAACATAAAACAAACAAACATCTAATTCATGGATAAAAATTCCCAAGGTGACTCCTGAGAAGTATAGATTGAAATGGTGGAAGAGGGTAAGACTTATTTTTAATAACCAAATCAATAAAAACTAGTCATTTAAACAATATTTGAAACAATTTAGTGGTACTTACAAAATGACAAGGATTTTTTTATAGAAAGAAGAGGGATTTTTTTATGTATCAGAAAACTGTACTACAATAAAAAAGTAGGTACATTAGCCGTTAACAATAGTGATGTACGATTCTTTTATCTACTACAACCATGCCGCTCGATATTCACACGATTCTCGAGTTTTGCGCTTAGCGATATATTTATCGATTAATTTTTTCTTTTTTTTTTTTAATATAGATTGGAGATTTTTTATATGATTGTCTAGTTCTGATTGGTGAATAAAAATTAAACAGAAATATATTGCTGTGAACAAAAATGTAATATATTCGTAGTTTAAAACAAAACGACATATTTTTATATTCATAACAAAAATAAAAAATTAACATTAACAAGTTGGCCATGCAATATAAACGTATCAGAAAAGTTGAATTTATACAAACGTATTCGAGGAAAATCGTATTAAAAATTTAATTTAATTAATGTAAAGTTTGTTTTTAATACTCCATTGCAAATGTTTAGAAAAAAAACTGTATAGATCGGGCAAGATGAAAGAATCTGTAATGTGACATTTAGAACCACGTGGTACAAAAACGCTCAGTCCCAACTTTACAAGGCTATTTAGCTACGCCATGGCCATCCTGATAACGGCGATCAGTATAAATATTTTTGTAGGAAAAATATATTTAATCTATATATTTAATCTTTTTGGAAAAAACACTCCTCATATCTTTCCAACGCATAAAGTAGTACTGTCGATTTTAATAAATATTTTAATCTGCACGCTACGCAAATGACGGAGTTTATTCGAATATGGGGTGGCAAGCCGAGTAAAAAATAACATTAAGTATTCTTTATTTAAAAACACTTACTAGTCGAGTGTCGTTATTTTTAATATGATATCAGAAACAAGTATCACAAGCGTCTGTTAGTACATACTTTTAAAACTATCTTGTAACTAGTCGTAGCTGTGGGAACTGAAGTTTGAGAGTTTAAAACTCACTCTGCGCTTCGCGGTTTTACTAAGAGACAACTAAACTTTTTACTATTCCTTTAAACGTGAATTTTCTAATATAAAGTTTAATTATATATTCTTAGGTTTACATTTACTACGAGAATTCTGCACATGCAATGCAATTCTAAGAATTCAACATAATTATTATTTAAAGAACGAAAATTAAATAGTTTTAGTAGAAATTTTATTTTATTTTTCTCTTTAAAAATTCAAATTAGATTCCCTCTGATGTCAGCTATAGAACGTCCAGTATTAATCGATTAGCAACAGCCTAGATTTAGCGTCGGTCCGCGGTCCTTAATAGGACATCTGTCCATCTTGTAGGTCTTACACAGCGCTTGCTGGTCCATGGTCTTCCTGTCCACTCAAGAACTTACCAGTTCACAGCGGCCGGCTCGCCATGTTAAGCCGGTGCAAAGTAGTGTCTTCTTCTACCACAAAAATTGTTATTAAAGACCTCAATTTGAACAAGTATTTAATGATTTGGAAATTTAGTTAAAAATAACCTAGCGTTTACGAAATGCAAAAAAAAAAAGTGTAACATAATTTATTCCTAATAAACCTTTTGTAAATTACAAAATACAATTTACCTTTGAATTGCTAAAAGAAAAAAATGAGACTACTTAAATGAGTTTCCTCGTGTTCGCTCAGAATTCCTTCAACAGATTTTCTTTGAAGATTACGCGAATGATTACAATGAATGCTTAAACTCGGCTCCTGAATTATGGCCTTTATAATAGGTACAATAGCAATCCGCGTTGTTTACCCCTGGCGGTTGGTTGCTAACAAGATGTTGGTGCCAGGCAAAATATTTATCTAAGTACATCAGCACAGTAGCGTTGATGGTGTTTAGCATTTTAATTAATTTGCGCAAGAAAATTACCGGTAAATGCTTAAGTTGAATAAATACAACGGCATGATACTCACTCGCAGGAGAGGGTTAAAATTTTAGTAAACATTTACTTTAGTTGGGAACACATTTTGTCCCAGAATTTATCAAAGGCCATTTTATACACATTCCTGGCCTGAAAATGACAAATTTTGATTACACGGAAAAGATTTTAATTTTGTGACACAATTTTGAGTTTATTTATAAATTCTCTGGGTCTCTGCTTGTGTCAAGAGAAGGTGCATAAAATAACGTTGGATTATTATCTATCATAATATTAAAGTCTTTAAAATCGAGTGCGTTGTTGGTTATGAATTAGAATTATTTTCCCCAGATTCGTTTTGACAAGTTGCCATTTTGAATCAAATTTCGTAGTCGTAAGTAGGACAGACCGTCTGGCAGCAGTAACCACTCATGTACAGACGACGACAGATGTGTGCTACTGTGTTTCGCTGAGTGAGTAAAGGATGCCAGAGCCCACCTTATCCTATTTTCTACTAAGATCGGCAGCACACTTTAGCCAAGCACCCCTACCATCAAGTGGACTGTCAGCTTAACACCTTTACATAAAAGATTTTTTTTTTATTTTATACATATTTTTACAACAACTCGTATACAGTAATTGCAATTCATTTTAGTAGCAGGGCACTCTGCGTTCTACTGTTATATTGTGGACCACTGTGAAAGCAGCACGTATGCGGTTGCGTTTCGATGCGAGTTTTATCTTAACTAGCCACGTACCACAAAGTGGACCATCAGCCTGTCTGCCTCATTTTTACAAAAAGGAATTGAACTTAACATATTAATTATTTAATAAATGTAAAGATTCCTTTCAAAGAGGAATCTCTTCCTCTTAAGAGGAAACTCTTATGAACAAATATTACTCTTAAGTTGTCTCTTAATATACTAAACGCTGAAATCCAACTCACAACGATAAATATGGTTGATAAACAGTCTGTACAGCAGTTAAGGCGGAATGGTCGTGAATTACGCGAGTTTACGACGAACATCGTCAACTTTTATTTCCATACTTACTGAATTTCTCTGTTACATACCGACATCAATCTTTTCCTAAGTTATGTACGACTCGTAGCAAACAACAACATAACGGATATGGTAAATAAATTTTTAAAAATATGATAGATTGCAAAAGGTGTGTAACGTCTAAATAAAAATGAAAATATATTTTCCGCAATATTTTATAACAGGGGTCCACTTTTCCTAAAGTGACTGCATTGTAAATAAAATCATAATTTAGTCAGGCTTTCCTTACCTGAGACCGACTCAGGGGTCATCCTGCTTACGTAATAAATCTTCGTCAAAAAAACTGCCACCTTTATAAAGAGATACAGCCTTTTTTATTAAGGGCGAGGGGACGCGAATCCCTAAAAGGGATCATGCTCGTTTTGCCGACGTCACCGATGACGTCATACCGAAAACATGTGCGATAACCGTTGACCCTGTTTTTATGATGACATGTATACGATTTTCACAGAAATGAACTCCAAAGTACAATAAGCCTTCATGATAGCAAAACAAGTCAATATCAGCTTATACTTTTCTTATAAAAATAAATAAAATTACCCGCCTCCATTTTCGCATAGATGCATTTTTTCTGCAATGTATTTTATACACTAACTTCCATATTTATCGCTCTTTCAATTAATGGGAACAGAAGGAGACGAGGAGCGATAATAATAGGTTGGGAAAAAAGTTCCTTCGCATTTTATATGGAAACTCAAGACAATTATTATTATTATTATTTTCAAAATTTATTTATATTTAATTACAGTATATATTGTGTGCCATTTTGTTCGATGACTTTTTGCCATATTGTAGGTAGTGACATGATCCCGTTGCTGTAGAAATTTTGAGACTTCTAATCAAAGAAACGCGACAAGTAGTTTTGGCAATCCTCTCTTAATCTTAACCTGACACTGCCTAAAGAATTCTTTAGATACCGAAACATGTGGAAATCTGTAGATGCAAGGTCAGGGCTATATGGTGGATGTAAGCCAAACTCTCTTAATTTTTGCTGAGTGGCCAAAGATGTTTGTGGTCTAGCGTTGTCGTGATGAAAGCCACCCCTTTTCTATCGATCAATTCCGGCCGCTTTCTCTCAACTTCTTGCTTTAATCACATCAGTTATTGGTAGTAGCGATCCGATTCGATGGTTCTACCCGGCGGTAAAAGCTCATAATGAACAATGCTCTTCCGATGCCACCATAGACACAGCATCACGTTACTGCGAGTTAAGTCAGGTTTTTAGCACAATCTGTGAAGGCTGACCGACCTTTGACTACGACATTTTTCGCACGTTCTTGTCGTACATTATCCACTTTTCATCACCAATTATCAATCTCTTCAAAAACGGTTTCATTACTTCTCAATAAGGAATCACAAACGAGTACACGATTCATAAGGTTTCTTTCGGTGAGCTTGTGTGGCACTCAAATATCGAGCTTTTATGTATACCCAGCTTTTTCAAATGGGTAAAACTGTTTTGTAAACAATTCCCAGTTCTACAGCTAAGTCGTAACTATTGATATTCCGATCTTACTCCACTTTTCAAAAATGGCGTCCATTTTATCCGTAACAGAGCGACCAGAGCGAGGTGCATTTTTGACATCACAATTCCCGGATTGAAAAAGCTTAAACCAACTTTGTGCTACTCTTACTGACACTGTATTAGGTCCATAAAGGTCACAATTTTTTTTCCCGAATTGCGTTGCATTTTTTCCTTTTTTTGTTATGAAATTTTAAAATGTATTGAATTTCTTCATTAGATTCACTCATTTTCACAGAAAGAAAATCAAATGGAAAAATAGCTGGAAATAAAATTTTACTAATTTGTATCTTTTTTTGAAATATAACCTTTTTAATGGCATCAAAACCAGCCAGATACCAATAGTACAGTTTTATTACATGTTTATACATTGGAATGTACTGGAATCCGCAAAACTGTTTAATTTTTACCTTTATATAAACTTTCAATCATCATCGTTTTACATATACGAGTAATATATAGTTAACTAAAGTTTCAGCCAATTCAACCGATTTATCGATAAAACTGTTGGATGCGATTCTTTAAATTTAAATAACTTTTTTATTTGTAAACCGATTGGAATGAAACAAACACTAATGTTACGGGAAACTTGCTATCAGTGTAAACTGCATTCAAATCGGCTAAGCCGTTTCAGAGGTTAGCGCGAATAGATATACATAGATGAGCTCATGGAATCTACATAAATACTTACTCGTACATGATTTATTAAAAAAAAAAAATAAACACTAATTACCCAAAGTCTTTATAATTGTTAACAATTTAGTAAAGGCAATTAATATCGGCATGTCCGTAGTATTCCCAAAAGGCGTGTAGTAACGTTATGTGAAAACGAAGAGGCGCGCGACGAAGAAAATCCCTAAAGGATGGCTTTCGTTCGTTTATTTGTATCGCTCGGAGTAATTCAACATAACTCGTTTGTATACGGGCAAGCAAAATATGTGAGGGAAGACGTGAAGAATGTATATTACAATGCAAGCTAAGATATTTGCCAGCTTTAGACTCCTAATATGGAAGCTCACCTATGAAAAGAGCCTATTAATTCTTAAAAATCTTCTTACTTCGATTCATGCACAACTTTGGTGGAAATGTCGGACTGTTTCACTAAATTCTCGTTTATCTCTAGTCGAAACTACAGATAACAAACGGAAATAGTTGCTAAATGGAAGGAAATTGACGTATGATCAATTTCCTTTAATTTCTTTCGACGCCTGCTACAAATCTCAACTTACATAAAACCGAACGTGATAGTAAATTTATATCATCCATAAAATTTATCCATAAAATGTGAATATTGATATTTAGAATGACTTAATGACTCTTTTATATATGCATAATATAATAAAATCGTAATAGAGCCGTGTCTGTACATTAAAAATTAAAAAAAAACAGAATTTGTACACGCAGTAGGTACTTATGTTACCGAGGTAAAAAATAGTTTATAGAATTTTTGTCTGTTTATCTGTGCGTTTGTGCACGCTAATCACTGAAACGGCTTAACCGATTTGAATGTAGTTTTCACTGATGTATTGTAGCAAGCTTCCCGTAACATTCAGTTTTTGTTTAATTCCAATCGGTTTACAAACAAAAAAATTACACGCTATACCGAATACCACGCGTACGAAGTTGCGGGCTCAACTAGTAATTAAATATTATAAAGAACAGATAAACTCACAAACAAAAATTCTAAAAACTATTTTTTTGACTTCGGTAACATAAGTGCAATGTTTACAATTTTTTTTTTATATTTAATGTACAGACACGGCTCGTCTACGAATTTATTATATGTATATATATTATAGATATTTTACTACTGAGAGGAATTAGCAGTAAAAATTTCAAGAAAGTTTTAAGGAAGTCGCTCGCTATTATATCGATCGTATCCGACAGATTAATGCGGTGTCAGCAATAAACTGACGGCGCATGAATCTTCGTTAAAAATTAATGAAACATAAAATATTTTATCCGAGGCGTCCTAATTAGGATAGAGTTTAATTAATAAATTCCTTGTTCCGTATCCTGTTAAGGTCAGCACCTGCTTATGTTACGGTAGTCACCCACCATCAAGTGGACTCTCAACCTGCCTGTCGCCTCCTGACCCTTAAATAAACGGGACATTATTGTATTTATTTCGGATAAAAACATACTATTTTAAAAAGGTATTTGAGGAATTTGGACATAATCTTTCTAGTAAGTAACAAGGCACAAGTCCGATCTTGCATGGAGTATTGTTGTCACCTTTATAATGGCTCAGCAAAATACCAAATTGTCTCACTCGACTCATTGGCGACGGTACACTAATAAGAACTAAGCTACAGAGTCTGGCACATATACGCAAAGTTGCCTGTCTGTGTGTATTCTATAAGATGTACTTCGCAGAGTGTGCTCGAGAGCTTCATGAGATCATACCGCCTTCCCCTTTCTTCTATCGGACATGCAGACGTACGGCTGGTTATCATCATCACCTTGTCGAAATCCCTCTAATTCGGACCAAGCGCTTTAAAACATCTTTTGTGATGCGCACTGCTAAGGATTGGAACTCCCTGCCGGCGTCTGTTTATTCGAGCTCATATAACCCAAATCTTTTCAAGGTTCGAGTGAATAGGCATCTTCTGGG
The DNA here is from genome assembly GCA_910589475.2 of Bembecia ichneumoniformis. Lineage (NCBI taxonomy): Eukaryota > Metazoa > Arthropoda > Insecta > Lepidoptera > Sesiidae > Bembecia > Bembecia ichneumoniformis. The sequence goes on from OU342531.1 coordinate 4,293,072, forward strand.
TGAGCTCACTCCATCGTCGGCCTCATCCTTCCTACATGGATAGATGCTGGTCAAGAGCAAACCCATCTTTAATAAAAAAAAAGTATGTACAAAATATTGTTGTTTACATTGTAAACATTATATTAAATATCTATACATCATAATAATATAATAAAATTGTAAAGGAGCCGTGTCTGCTTTTCAAACAATATTTTTCAAAATAATCATTTATACACGTCGTACTTATGTTACCGAGGTAGAAAAAATTGTATTTAGAATTTTTGTCTGTTTGTGCGTTTGTGCACGCTAATATCAGGAACCGCTTAACTGATTTAAATACAGTTTTTACTGATGTATTGTAGCCAACTTCCCATAACATTAGTGTTATACCGAATAGCACGCGTACGAAGTTGCGGGCTCAGCTAGTATATATTATTAAATATATATTATTTTGGGTTTGCATAATATCCAACATAATATTATAAAACTTTTACGTTAGAGGAAAATTCTTTGTTAAAAACACACAAGGTTATGCCGTCAAGAAAACAAAGGCCAAAAATGAATTAACATTTTATTTACATTTACAAAGATATTTATTTACAATAAATAAACTGTGCTGTTTTTTCTAATACAAACGTTCCCTGTACAAATTTATTTACTGAAATTCTATGTGTGTCTACAATATCACTTAATTGTAAACAGAAGTACAATGAAATACGTAAAAAGTTTTGTGAAATTTGATATATAATTGTAGTGAGATGAGAGGGTGATGAGAGGAGCGACAAACGGAGCGGACGAACGAGGAACTCGCTCGTCCGACATAACGCTCGAAGCGACGACAATTCGTCGACCGGTTGTTCCTTCGCTTCTTGTTTCCTCGGGAGAAGACACGCCGCTCACCTCCGGTGACACGCATTTTGGTATTTGAACCTATAAAAAAATCTCGCCATTTTATTTTGCAATCGCTCTTTGAGTATTTGACTAACATATTTCAACCCCCATCGCGGTATATATCGTTTGATATTTTTGCGGATATATATCAATTGATATTTCACTGTCTGCTGAACTAGAAAATTAGCAGATTCATGTTTACTGGCAAAACTTATTAAAAAACTACAATAGAAAAGTTACATGTTTTGTAATTTAATTTTGTTTCGAAAGTTTAATGAAATTTATTAAGACAAATTAAGACAAAAAAAATCATAAGCTACTGTAGATATATCATTTGTTAAGAGCGCCTATAAATAGCTAATCCTACATTTAAATTTTGCCAAAGTATATAAAGTCCGAATAAGAAAATATTTCTATATAGATTAATTCATTACAAATAAAAGGAAAATGTCAAAAGAAAACATTATAATTATAATGGAATTTTCTCGATAGAACAAAATCACCAAGTTACCTCTAATTTTTATCGTTTTTTGTTTTATTTTCAAAATTACACATATTACAAACCTAAAAAATTATCAATAATCTCACTTCACAGATTATCTAGGCTCTGTTTATTATATTTTTTGCTAAGTGATGATTAAGAAATACGGATTATTACTAATCTCAAATACTCTATATAGATAATAAAGATTACATAATAATATAACATATAATATTTGCTCTTCTAAATATTGATTAAATTTAGTTATTATTTGATATTCTCAAATAACGGATATTTTGCGAACCCTGGTTAAGTACACGTGAGATTAACAGATTGTCGCTACATATTCACAATTATTCTTATTAAAAAAATAAAATTATTTCAAGTAGCTTTACAAAAATATAAAATTTAGTTTTCGTGCTATATTAAATAATATTTTTCATGTTTAATGCTTAAACTATAAAACAATACTCACCGGAGGTAAAGTGAAATTAGTTATCTCTTGGCACCGCCGTGACTGGTGCGCTAAACATGCTGCATAAGCTATTGCATGCGGTATGTAGCTTTGTTCAACAACTCCCGCGAATAGAATAGTCGCCATTGGACCTAGGAAAACAAATTTTCAATTAATCAACTAGGAATCCTGGACCCAGAAAAAAATTATCTTACTTTATTTTGCTCCATTATTTTTATTTTTTACTCTGAAGACACACGTAAATAAATCACCCTGTAAGTAGATGCTATGCTTTATATGTTATCACAAGATGCTATACAATTACCTATGTAGAGTACATTCCCTTATCTTTAACTTTTCTCTTATGATTCATCCCATTAGTAAGCAGATCAGAATGCAGTTGCTTCGGTGTTGCTTTTATTTATTTGAGAAAGGTATTATATTGGTATACTTAAACCTAACACACTAGTTGGTGCAAAGATTTAAGTCGCTTGACGAGCCCGTTGGATGAGTGGTTAGGGTGCTTGCCTTATCGCTCTGTTCTAGGGTTCCCGGGTTCCATTCCTGGATTCGAAAAGTGGCAGGGCACACTGCGTTTTGCAGACATTTGGGCAGCCCGTCTGGCGGCAGTAACCACCCCCTTACAGAATACCACCGTGAAATAACTGCACGTTGCTGTTGTGTTTCAAAAACCATTTCTTTGTCCTCTCCTAATCCCTTATCCTTAATTCTATCTGTAGTCGGTAGCGCACTTGCAGCACCTGTTGCGTTGCTTGCTACTTGATGGTAGGCGACGGCAGCCACCTACCATCAAGTTGACCGTCAGCCTGTCTGCCGATCTTAACATAAAAAACACATGTTTTTAATTGTCAGTCAGAAATTGTTAGAGATTGTTAGTCAGAGAAAGGGATAATTATTTCAATTCCACTTATGAAATCGGAGACATATGTGCAGTCTCAGTAGTAAAAAGGATCTAAAATGGTGTTTCTATTGTCCTTCATTTCATTAATTAAACGTTGGGCACGAATTTTTAATATGCATATATTTTTTCTACAACATAAGTAGGTAATTAATTTTATCGATCATTTTTTTAGAACATTTTATTAGATTATCATAAACAAAAGCTTAATTAATTAATTGCAATTAATTACTTAATTGCAAAGTTATAACGAAGTCGGTTATATATACATAATTTGTTAAAATGATTGATTGGGATATGCCGCGGCATGCCACAGGACGCTGCAACATGCCGCCACGTGCCGAATCATACCACGGCATCAAGTGGTATGACGCGGAACGCTACGACCTCTTGGTATTGAAATAAAAGAGTGTGAGTTCTAAAATTATTTCAATAAGATTGAAAATAATATGCTTAGGAAAAAAATCCTTTGCTGTGCCGTGTCGTGTCAAACCGTCAGTTAGGGCCGGCCCTTATCATCTTTTATTACCAATTATCTTTTGTCACTACGAAACTGTATTTCACAGCATGAGCATGTATCACGTGCTACTGATAGGGTCGATTTCACAAAGCGCCGATGGACAAAACCTAACAGATATAGTATAATATATATAAATACGTATATAATATATAAACAAATCTCTGTTAAGTTCTCACATAATTATATATTTGCAACAAAACAAACCAGCATTGTGATATAAAAGACGAAAACACCAAGAGCATCAAACTTATTGTTCGAAATTGGCTTCTCGGATTTCATTATGACAATATTGAACTTTTACTGAAAGGCACAACACTAACTTACTATCTGAAGCTGGCGCGCCCACACAAACACATACACATCTCTTTTTCTTTTTAATGATTTTATTGTTTAATTTTTTAATTGTATCTCTTGTTAAATTCTGGCCTTTACGATTCAAGCTATGCTTAGTGTAAAGGTCACCGAAAAACTATAATATCTTTAAACTATCTTGTATAAACTTTAAAAATTAATAAATAAATAAAAATATGACATTCTTGTTGAGTCTTTTTAAGGCACCAATGCTTTCTTCAAATAACCGAATACCTAATACTACGAGTGCTATATATCGATTACATAGTCAGGAAAGTCAACAATCAGATACCTAATTTTTTAGTTTTTACTTTTCTGCTAAAAAGCTAATAATAAAAAGCAGTATTAGCTTTTTAGCCGTCCTAAGTTAAGCAGTCCGTCTGGCCGCAGAACCCCACGTTACACGTGTACGCGGTCGTGTTTCGCTGTTCTATAACTTTTCCCTCTGTACACTTTTTCTGTCTTATCCTCTATCCTACTTATCCTCTATCCTCATACCTTGTGTTAATGGCGACAGTAGTCACTTAACATCAACTGGACATTCATCCTGCCTGCCGACTTTTATATTTAAATAATGCATGTATTTTTTTGCCATTTTGAGTAGTTCGGTATTTTCGAATTAAAGACGAAAAGCTTTCTTTCTTACACAAATTACTGGAACATTTAATTGTCAAGAGAATATATGACCAATTTTTTTATTACTTTTAGTTATATTTCATACAATTAAATTAAAAAGTTAAAGATATATTTTCAAAATTTTGTCGATCTTTTAGATGTTACCTTAATGAATATAATACGTCCACAATTTATTGCAATATCCTCAAGACTCTAGCAAAAGGGTGCGTAATCAAGAGCTCTCAGTTTACTTGGGATCACGCCCTTAATGAGGGTTAGCAGGTCGGCCCTTTCTCGATTAATGAAACGTCAATAAAACATGATAATATAAGTAAAGGTCACACGTCATTCAAGTCTAGATTTTCAAATAATAAATTAGAGCATAATTTTTAACCCTTTAGTGTTTAAATTGATCAATAATATTCTATACTATTTATGTCAAAATCAAATCAAATCAAAATATTTATTTATCAATTAGGTTTCTCCAAGAAAGTCTTCTGATCGTCATTTAAATTTAACAGGGTTTCGGAAAAAAAGCCAAGATGACGATCCTGAGAAGAAACCCCTAAAAAAACTCAGGATACTACTCTTTTTGTCATATTTAAAATATAAAATTACAACAATTAGATACACTTAAGTACCTAATACTTAAATCAAACTACATATAGATACAATACTAAACATAGTATGAGCTCCGAATCCAGGATAATCATTGACCTTGACCAGTAGCCTTTCTAGAGGAGTTTGGTTTTAATGACACCTTTAAATTTATTTATAGATAAGGCTCTGATCATCTCAGGCAGTTTATTATAAAACCGTATACACTGACCCATAAAAGAATTACTTATCTTGTGGAGTCGCGTCCTATGTAAATCTAAATCATTTTTAAACCTAGTACGTATATTGGGTGTACATCACACTTTTTATTAAATTGACTAACATTTTTATGCGCGTAAATTAAATTTTCATACATATACTGACAAGTAAAGTTAAAATCTTAATTTATTTGATCTTTTCTCTGAGGGAAGACTGCGGATCTAGTTGATAGATGGCTCTAATGGCCCTTTTTTTTTATAAAGTCGTTTATCCTGGTTATCAACGCAAAGCCAAGTCTAGAAAGCTAAAATTTAAACATAGGTTTATTTTATAACTAAGAAAGGATTTTAGAAATTTTCATCTCCTTGTGAACCGCTCCCTAGATTGTTAAAACGTCAGTTGCGAATCTGTCCACTTGATAATCTGTCCACTTGCTACGGAGCCGACTAGACTATATAGTTTTACTGTCCGTTAACAGTCAGTCAGGCAGGACATACGATTTTATAAGTATTATTTCATTGATGAATATTTCATAACAATTTTAATAATAATCTTATCAATATTCATTATTCAGATGCAAAATATTATGTCATCCACATAATTAAGTTAAAAAGTAAGAGTTTGTTATAAAGCCAGGACTCCGTGGTTCTACTTAACTAAAAGGAAAGCTACTTTGCCGTCTCCTTTGTAAATAAAAAGAAAAATAAAAAGATAAAGTTGCACAATAAACTTATATAGTACAATAGCCTGTGTGTCGTTCGATATGAAAATCTAAGTTGCAAAGGATTTGTATTTTATAATATGTTTCTGGTAAAAAATATTTGCAGTAAGGAAATTGCCATTGGTAATACATTTTCTATTCAATCTCCTATTTTAATGGTAATAATGATAAAAATATGAACACAGTTCTGCTATTACCTTTCGAAACGGTTTGATAAATCAGACAGCAAAATACCAAGGAAAAAATCACAAATACTAAATGAAGGTATGATAACCATAATAGAAGTCTCTTAGTAGATCAGTATCGCACAGTGCTTTACAGCTAATAGTCAAAAACTATTACAAAGTCTAGAAGACATTTGTCAGATATTGCCGAAAAGAGGCCACGCCTAAACATTATTAACATTATTGTTAATAATAGTTAGTCGTAACATTATTGTTACGACTAACTATGGAATGTTCTGGAAAAAGCGTTCGCGCCTGCCGAAAGACCCACCCTATCGATGGTAGCCATGCCCCTTCCCGACTAGTGTCAAAGGAAATTGGTACTTATGTTAACAACTTGGAGTTTACATTTCAACAGAAATAGCATTGCTGTTTACTATCTTGTTTAGATGTTCTGGAAACAATATTCATATAATTCTTATAATCATATTTTTCTGCTATGTTCTGTTTTGTTATGAGAAAATGTTGAAGTCTCTGATTGGTACCGGTTTCCATATTATTCTGAAAATTATTTAAAAAAGACAAAAAATACTAAAATAAAGAAAGCTAAGAAAAATCTTCACAGAGGAAACCAATAAACGACAGAAATAATTTCATAATCGCGTGTGAAACGCGGAATTATATTTAAATTATATTTGGAAATATAATTTATTATATATTATATTTGGAATTATATTTAATAGAAAAATTTGAAAGTTCCATTAAGAGGAAAGAATAGCTTTGCGATTCTAACGAAATAGGTATTTAGGAAAACACATGCTATCGCTCGTGCGCTCATGTCCCCGGGAATCGCGCACAACACATACAAATAGCCTCACGCACACATCGACGGACGCTGTTAGTTGACGAGCAATTACGGCGGAAGGCGAACTCTTTTATTTATTTAGTTATTTGTTGTGGCGTGCCCGAAACTCCGATATAAAGAAATTGAAGATTATAGTGATAATTTCAAGTAAGTAAGTATTTTATTTATTTATGTAATTAGTAACGATTATTTATTATTATTTATTATTTATTTATTTATTTATGTAATTAGCCAATTTCCCTATCCCCTCCTTATCCTTAATCCTAATCCTTACCCTATCCTTAATCTTTACCCTTATCCTTAATCCTACTGTAGTCGGCAGCGCACTTGTAGCAGCTTTGGTGTTGCTTGTGTTATAGGCGACGGTAGCCACCTACCATCAAGTGGTCCGTCAGCCTGTCTGCCGATCTTAACATAAAAAAAACGAGTGTAAGCTAATTTGATTTTTGATAAATCGGCTTTTTGCCTAAATGACTGACATTTTGTATTTTAAGTATGTATCTATATGATATTTACGAAACAAAAGATTTTTGACTTTGTTATTGTGTACGAAACTGCTGCATGTGCTACTATAATAATTATAACTATAATGTTTTCGTGAAATGCTAGATATTCGGTTTTGTCAAAATCAAAGTCAAAAAGTCGGTTTTAGGTCGGCTCAGGTTTCAACCACGTTTCAGCTAGGTAACTAAACAATTTTTAGGTACCTTGGTAGGTAGATGTAAATAAAATTATTTTTTAATTCCTGTAGATATAATAGTCACACGATAATGGAAGCATATTATAGAAGGGGCAAAAAGAAACGAATTCTACAGGAAAAAGTTTCGAATGAAATTTATAGGAAATTTTATGCTCTACAAATTCAGTTATTACCATTTTTCATTTATCATGAACCGTTAACTATATATTTAGCAAAAACCATATTGTAAAAAGTTTGAAGCGCTACAAATAAAAAACTATGCATTTTATAGAAAAAAGTTTTAAATAAAAAAGATGGCAAATATTATTATCTACAAAAATTATCTCCACTATTTTTGTCGTACGATGCGCGATTCGTGAGATATTCAATTAAATGTGTTTTTCAAGATGGCGGCTGACGCTCACCCCCCCCCCCCCCCATGACGCCAACTTGTATTTGCAATCAGGGGACACCCCTGAACATATTCGAAAAAAAAAATAGCCGGTCCCGTACATTTCAAAAAAAACCCTCTGGCGCTTGGACTATACGTTGAAAGATAAATAATACTAATTTAGTTAATTTTACTCCTTGTTTAATTTTACCAGACTTATCAATCCGCCGAACTTACTCCCAACATTTTTGAAACAGATAGATATCGATAACGCGGGTGGGGATCCCATCTCTACTATCGACTTTTCCATTGACATCCCTATAATACGTGATGCTTTGCTTCCCCCCCGACCCCCAATCGTGCGATAGAGAGCGTTGCAACTCGCGACTGATAATAGGTACTTTTTTTGATGAAATTTCCATTTCGGGAGAAAACGGTTTCCACTGACTAAATCTTAACAAATCACTTTGATTTTGATATCGATCGTTTCAGCACAATATATTCTAGGTTTATAGGTTTCGTTTTTTAAAAAAAATTACACTGTTTTTATAAAATAAACGGCTTAATTCGACAAAGTTTTAATCACAAAAATTAAGTTATTTGAGGCGCCTATAAGTTTGAATTTATTGCAAATTTTGAAAAAAGGAAAACCTATAAACCTAGCCTTTCATTGTGTCAATAACATATTAAAAAATCATGGAGATTGGAAAATATTTAGAAGTGGAAAAACATTTTCTCTTTTTGTATGGACGAATACGTACTATTCTTTCCTCTTAACAGCTTATGTTTGAGCATAGTTTTTCATGCATTCAAACCCATATTTTAGACAAGCGGCGAAGAACCAATACCAGAACTGGTATCAGAGTAACCAAAAAATGCGTTACGGCTGTGAATAAACTTTCTTTTTTTTTAGAATACAATAATTCTAAACTTAATTGAAACTCCAAATTGCTTTCATCTAAGTTATTTTATGTTTGTTCAGCTTCATTTTAATTAAATTAAGAAAATTGCGATGTATAATTGATAAAACTCTAAAAGTTTAATAACAAAAAGGCCTTTCTGTAGTACTTTCTTACACTGTCAATATTTAAGAAGGCCAGAGCAGACGCTTTCAAAATTGTAATTATTTTGTGACCATTTTCCATTTTAAAGTCAAAATCAAAATCAAAATATTTATTTATCAATTAGGTTTCACCAAGAATCTCTTATGATCGTCATTTAGATTTACCAGTTAAATTTAAATTTACCAGGGTTTCGGAAAAAAACCAATATGACGATCGTGAGAAGAAACCCCGAAAGAAACTCAGGATACCATTCTTTTGTCTTCTTTTATTTAAAAAAAATTCTTTTAAAATTCTTTTTTTCTTTTATTTTAAACTACATTTTTTTATAATTTAAACGTTAATGTGACACATATAACTTCACAATTCAGCTATTGCAATATCTTCTTAATAAAATAAGTATTATTGTAATAATTTATGAATTGAATTCTGATTATTTTTTAAATTTGAAGGAATATTGTTAGACGGTCATGAACAGAGAAACTCGTCGTAGCAGTAATAAACCCCTTTCAAAATGCCGCCATTAAATAACCGCACACTCCAAAATAATAATCAGTCCTCTCACCTTGTCACTTATTTTTTGTTCTGTCATGTCGGCACTTCTATCCAGGGCGCTGCTTGTGTTACAGGCGGCGGTAGTTTACCTTCCATTGAGTGAATTACCAGCACAATTCACTAGCTACTTTTTCACGTGGATAAATGGGTACTGTTTAGTTAAGTAAACATTTGTTTTTTTAATGTTAAGGTTAACAGACAGGCTGACGGTCCACTTGATGGTAGGTCGCCTATAACACAAGCAACGCCACAAGTGCTGCAAGTGTGCTGCGGATCATAATAGGATTAAGAATAAGGCAAAGGGAAATGGACTCTGGCATCCCTTACTCACTCACCGAAACAGATCGACACACCTGCCGATTTTTCACGGTGGTCTTCTATATGCGGCTGGTTACTTCGGCCAGACGAGCTACAGAGAGCCAAAGATCACAAACTGTGATTGCTTGATTTGACAGAATTCATGCCTTCTGAATTCGTTGAATCATGATGACACTCGGCTGTTTATCATTGAGGTTTTTAAAGTTAAAAAGACACCAATGTCACGACTAAAAGCCTATCGTCCAATCGGCATGATACATGATAAATGGAAGCCAATTTGAAGGAGTATGGGTGTCATTTTGCTTGATAAGTATGGGTGTAAAAATACATGAAAGGCAAAAAGAAGTAGGGAGTAGTCAACACACTCAATATTTACTGTATAGGTAGTCGATGTGTAAAATCACATCGCAAAGGGTATCTAAACGTAATAAATGTTGAATAAGTGTATACATACACAAATACCTAAGCTATACACAAAAACCGATACGGTTCGGTATAAAGTGCCTCACACAACAGCAAGCGACTGGGACTCTCCTTTGTTTAGATTGTGACTTACGATTTTAATTTGTGAATACGATACGATTTTAAACTGGAATTACCTACGTTAATGAAGATTATAGTTGAAGGTCGTTTACGATAATTAGTTCATTTTGTATTAATGAATCTTATAGGCTAACCTAAGCTTTTACATTGCCCCACAAAACCATTGACACGGTTCGTCGCGTCGGCGGGAACACGAGACTCATCGCTATTTTAAATAATTGTATGTAAGGCTATTTATGTATAAGATTATTTATGTATAAGAATAATAAAATTGATTAAGTGTATTGTACAAGCTATTGAGAAATTGTTTTATTAATTTATTAGCAAATGTATTTCTAGACCGTTGCGTATATTTTCTCTCATGACTATTTTAAATCATCGATATGTATAGAAAAGAATAATGTAATAAGTGGATTATAGATTTACAAACTACTGAGCAAATGTTTCATTAATTTATTAGCAAATGTATTTCTAGACCATTGCGTATATTTTCTCTCATGACTATAATTTTAAATCATCGATATGTATAAAAAAGAATAATGTAATAAGTGGATAAACTACTGAGCAAATGTTTCACTAATTTATTAGCAAATGTATTTCTAGACCGTTACCTACGCATGTTTTCTCTCATGACTATATTAAATTATCTATATGTATAAAAATAATAATGGTAGTCAATGGATATTAATTTTTTCGCAAATTTATTTCTACATTTGTACATTTAGCTATCAAGCGAGGATTTGTTGCATATATCTTTACCAAAGTTATTAAGGGCTTCACTGAGGCAAATGACATTTACTATAGAATTCGCTGGCGGCGGATCCAATTCAACAGGCCTAGAAATGGTGTTTTTCTGTTTTTACCATTAGAACAATACACAAAATAAAATTTTTTATTAATACAATTTTTTAATTTGATATTAACTTATTAATAGGTACAGGATTCATATGCGTGCAATAAGCCGTTTTCGAGAGAATTTTCAATAAAAGTCAAATTCTTCTTGTGTTCTAACTTTTTTTGTGGAGTTTCTATTACTTTAACGAAAATTCTAATTAATACAATTGGTTCTTCACATGTTTAAGTATAATATATATTTTTTTCAAAGCAATTGTCTTGTCTATTTCTTGTAACATTTTCATTAAACAATGTGTATTTTTAGTATTTAGGGTTTGTCTCCCCCTTAAATAAATATAATATCTTCATTATACACCTTTTATTAATCTTTGGTTTTGAAAATTCAATTTGTGCTCGAAGTCTTAATGAATAAGCATTGGGATCGCAATGAAATAAAAATTCATTCAGTCAATTCAGATTATTATATCTCTCGAAACAAACAAGTAATACTGTGGGTAGAGCTTGGGATTAATTACTCACTTGTGACACTTATAACTGTAACAGCTATTTTTTTATTTTACTTGTTTTTTACGTTTTAATAATTTTCAAACATTCAATAAATATGACAATTATAACTTAATTTCGGGTATACGCATCGTTTGGGAATGTATGTAATGCTGGCTGCCAAGATATTTCTTTGTACAAAAATTAAATCTAAGTAGGTAGGTACTTATTTCTTACCCTTCAATAAATATGACAATTATAACTTAATTTCGGGTATACGCATCGTTTGGGAATGTATGTAATGCTGTCTGCCAAGATATTTCTTTGTACAAAAATTAAATGTAAGTACATACTACTTACCCAAAGCATATATCGGTACATCCTCGCCTCCATGAGTTGCCCATTGCCTTGGCACAGCTGCTGCGTGTACCGCATCAACCAGATGAGTAGAGGAGGTTATATTTGAGGGGAGTGCTCTGGGCTCCGCGTGACCTGGCCCCGTTCCGTACAACAATGTTGTGTACCGAAGACCGTCGATATCCGAGACCACAGTGTCCGCACCTGGGAATTTGCAAAGTTGAGAAAATTGGCGATGCTCCAACTCGTTTGAACAGATAGCTACTTTGTATTAATGAATATATGAATTCGAAATAAGAGTCTATCGGTCTCACGTTTAGGGTAAATTTGAATTTGTCCTTATCACTCTGGTATTACTTGGAGAGCGAATCTTAATTTTACCGAACGGTAAAAACGTAGTTCGTATTTTATTTGTTTTCATTCTACTTGCCTAATGTTTCAGAATTTTAATTTTAATTTCATCTTTAAATTTGTTTAATCGTTATTTAATTTTTATTCCTTATTTCATGTACCTTTCGTTGTAATATTTTAAAATATATATAATTTTAACTATAAGAGCTTTTACTCGTAAAAGTCATTTGTAATTACTTAATTTTCTAACTAAGACAATAATATAAAAACTAAAATTACCTAATCTAAGAGCTTAGTTTTTCGTGGAGCTATAAAGTCTGAATATATATGTATATTTTTTAAATATGTTATTAAAAATATATACAAAATTTCTCGAACACGAAATAAATAACTAAATTAATCTTTAAGTTAATCTTTAAAATACATCGCAGTTTTTTATAACGTTCGCTTCTAGCTTCTAGCGAGACATATCAACCATAACCAAGACGTTAGCAATTTTCAAACATGGCTACACTGATAATATTTCCACTTGGTTGAACGCGTACGGAACCCGGGTTGTATATACTTCGTGTACCTTATCCGCAGACACTTGTATATTGGAAACTGAAAAACAAAACATATAGACTTCATAATAGGTGTATAAAGTAGGAGTCGATTATAACCTAATATAGGATGTCCTCTCGGCGTAGCTTGTCCACCAAACGTCATCACGTGCCCATGATCAGCTGTAACGACTATCAAAGTTTCCGACGGATTCACTCTTTCCAAAGCCGCTAATAAAGCTGTCTCCAATTCCAAAGTTTCATCTAGTGCTCTGTAAGGATTGTTGTAGTGATGCGCGTGATCGATTCTGCCTCCTAAACAAAATTACAAATTTAAATCGTGCACTCTGTTTTAGTGAGTCGAATTCTGTTTCTGTATTATCATGGTAGAGTTTTAAATAACTTTATAAAGGTTCAAAAGGTGAATTCATTAAATATATATGGAGGGCAAATGAGGTTCACTGTAGCATTGTATACACATTTTGTTTAATAAATATTTAACGAGGGCGCTTTCCTACAAACATTCTAGCAATACAAAAAGTATTGAAAATATCTAATCATATAAAAAATAAGTGGACAAATGTAAACCCTATTACGTCGCAAAGTAAATTGGTCGATCATCGCTGTGTTGCGACGACGCATCGATGACGCAAAGCAATAATATCATCGCATAGGGCTTCGTACGAGTAGACGTTGAACCATCAGTTCAGTTCATATTGAGACATGGATCGCACTAGACGTATCCTACATCTGCTTCGTTCATTGTTTTGTCCCTAAGGACGAGACATTCCTGAATTAACGTAATCAAGTAATCCACATCGTAATCAGTCATTTTGTACGGAATACCACGCAATACGATAGCGTGTCGTCGCTTTGGAAATTTGTACGATGCGGCAACGCATCGGAAAATTTCACGATGGGTTGTGCGACATTGTAAATTTCTGCGGTGCGTCGTCGCAACGCAGCGATTTGGCTTCGCCCATAGACCATAAATTAGACAGCTGAATTCGTAATAGGATGGACAAATATATCGTGCAAAGGAATGGAAGTTAGGTTAGACGAATTTTCGAGTGGAACCGTAAGACTGAGTGTGATAGGGCTCCATTATAAAGGCATATCTCCAACATTTGGCGCTTTGTGAGTTCATGATCAAAACCTAACTACATTATCTTCAGATAAAATCATATCGTAGGATGTGGTTTTTTTTACGTAAAGGTTGTCAAAGAGGCTGACGGTTCACTGGACGGTAGATGACTACTGTCACCTATTATTAACACAAGCGACGCCACAGGCGCAGCAAGTTCGCTACTGACTTTAGTGAGATTTAGGATAAGCGATTAGGAAGGGATTGGAAAGTTGGCTAGGCTAGAATAACTGTAACCACAGCCCATTGATCCTCTGTAAGATGGTGGTTACTGCGTCAGACTGACTATCCTATTTATGACTGCGAAACGCAATGTGCCCTGCGACTATTAAATTACATGACAAAATACTAAATTATTATTAACAGTAATTATTACTGTCTCCTTAAAATCCTTAACTGGCTGTTAGATACGGTTTATTTTTGTTTCTAAATTGTATATGAGAGCTGTGGATTTTGAGTGAATGTATAAATAAATTAAACGTGAGATATGCGAAATTATTAAGATTTAACGAGAAAGCCTTTCAACAAACCTTCTAGCAACAGAAAAAAGCCTTTGTCATTTTTCAGCAATATAGACAATGCTGCTCGAGTCATGTCCGCAAGGGAAGGATCGTCAGCTTTAATATTTGGGCTTGAAGCGAGCCCTTCTTCAGCATCTACAGCCGCACCACGCTCGGCATTGAATTCCATGTGAGAATATTCAAATAGACCTAAAAAATCAAACAGTTTAATAACTTAGTTTAAACAGTTAAATAGGGCTTTACTAATTGTATGTTTGCTATATACGGACACATAAGAGGGTCCTTTATAAAATACGTTCCCCTGGTTCTCATTGGTTCCATTGGAAAAAATGCAATTTTAATTTATATTAAATGTATGAGCTTTCAGACTCATTTGCGATACATTTTCCAAAATTTCAGTACCTCTCCATTATTGAAAGTTCTTCAACCTGTCCTTGTTAATTGCCATTGAAAGAAGTCTTTCAATGGTTTTAATACCGGCACCTCTGATGGTTTAAACCCTTTATACCTAATACACGTTTCAAACTTTGATAAAAAATAGAATATTTCTTATCTTCATTTAATTAAATTAAGGCGGGACAAAGTGTAATATTAATTAATTTAATATTATTTAATAATTATATTTTTTTTATTATAATGAAGTTAAGTGATTATTCATTCATTAAATGGCTGTGGTATCCTATAAACGCCAGCGGTCGCTGAAGTGTCACGTTTGTATCACAATCTATATGTATACTAGTTGTATACCATGTATACTAGCTGTAACTTCGTAGGCGTGGTATTCGGTATAGCGCGTAATTTTTTTGTTTGTAAACCGATTGGAATGAAACGGCGACTACAGCGTCCTTCCCGCTGGCCTGCCTTGGTCTTCGTTATTTGAACTGCTCCTCGTGCATCTCTAAGTTACTCGTTTAATTAAACGAATATTGGACTACAGCCAGAGTGTTCGAAGTGATTCTGTGATCCTAATTTATTAAATTTCCGTTTAATTCTATTCCTCCCAAACAAGGGTATAGAGCCTCGCCTTGACAGAGAGTGTATCATTATTTTTGCTCTCATTTTTTTTTTACTCTATTATAAATAGTTGATTAAAGTTGTTATTTTCTTAATCTTGTGTTTTTATTTTACTGGGTAAAACACTGGCGCGCAAATTTCCTTATTAATACTAGTTAAATTCCTCTTTTGTTTTGGTAAGGGAAATGTTACCACTGTTTGTAATAATTTTCTTATTAAAATATATTTTGGTATTTTTCTCATACCAAAATATATAAACCAATTAATTATTAAAATTTTAATACTTCACAGTGAATCGTTCTTAATTATCATAATTAGGATTATCTTTGAGAATATTAGCAGAGATTTTTTTCATTGAAAAAAAATGATTTCTTTAATAATTCCACTACAATATTACAAGCAAGATTAAAATAGGGCTTGTTCCAATTTATAGTGTACGACGCGACGTGCCGACGTAAAGCATATTAAGTGGTCGCATTAAAACTTTGAAAGCAAGCACCGCTTTCAAGTACATTAAGGTCGCACCGTATCGTCAATTGTTTAGTGAACGCTAAGCCAAAAAGCCTTAACGTTCCGTATTGAATAGCCAGTTTAAACAAGAGCTGTAAAAGCCTACAGAGGTTTTGTACTTAAACTGCTGCGTAAGCTTTAACCCTCAAACAAAACCCAACAAAAGGGCCCGATTTCTTTAATATTCTACCGAGTAAAACCTTTTCGAAATATAAACCTAGGATAATTAAAAGTAAATATAGCTTTTTAACAAGCGTAAGTGGAAATTACTGGATTTTATACCTTATGCTTTTAGGATTGTGACACGGGTTACAAAGGGTTCTGTTAATATTATTCATAGTTGCCTAATTTTAGAACAATGTAACAATAGGATTACCTACCTCCAATGTCTCGTTTGTAAAGTATGTGATAATACTTACATAGCACAATAGTTTCAATCTCAACGGATTATTTGTCAGCCGAAACCACTCAAAAGTTATTTTTAACGGGATATGAAAACTTACAAACAATAGATTGGGGAAAAAGTTTCTTCGCATTTTATATGAAAAATCAAGACCTTTTTTTAAGTTTATTTACATTTAATTGCAGTATATATATACATATATGTGCCATTTTGTTCGATGACTTTTTGCCATCTTGTTGAATGCGATATGATCCCGTTGCTATAGAAATTTTGGGACTTCTGATCAAAAAAACGCGATAAGTAGTTTTGACAGTTCTCTCTTGATATAATAAAGAATTCTGAAGAGACCGAAATAGGTGGAAATCTGAAGGTGCAAGGTCAGGGCTAAATAGCGGATGCATTAACACCTCCCAGCCAAACTCTCTTAATTGTGTGTGGTCTAGCGTTGTCGTGATGAAAGACCCTTTCTATTGATCAATTCCGGCCGCTTTGTCTCAACTTCTTGCTTTAATCTCATCAGTTGTTGGCAGTAGAGATCCGAATCGATGGTTCCGCTCGGCAGTAAAAATTCATAATGAACACGTTCTTGTTGTACGTGATCCACTTTTCATCACCAGTTATCAATCTCTTCAAAAACGGTTTTATTACGTCTCAATAAAGAATCGCAAATGAGTACACGATTCAAATAAAACTATAATATAAATTTACGTCTTTTCTGACGATAAACATCTGGTAGTAATAATTTTGCTTTCTACAATACTGCGCATGTTAAACAATAGACCAAAACGAACGGCGTTGAAATGGCCGGCGATGAATCGTCCCATCCTGTAGTTTTAGTGTGGTGAGCGGCTTGAAAGTATCCATAAAAATTAGGTACACTTATCAAGTAACTACTTACCTAATAAGTAATCAATCGATCTTGGATCCAGCTTAGCTAATTGCTCTTTAGAATGAATGTACTGAGCTCTTAACCGTCGCCTTCTTTTCTCTCTTGCCCAGTCCTCGGCAAGATTTCTGCCGTCTAATCTTCTTCCTTCTCGATTGGGATGCTCAGGATCTTGTGTGACTGTAGGGAGAAAATGTCTTCTTCCTCCGCCCATGATTACCTTAACAACAAAACACAATGCTTATAACTAAATATACGATTTCTTGGTATTGATAAAATAGTTGATTCTGATTAGACGTTAGAAAATTAAACTAATTGTGAAGTTTCCATAATTTTTGAGGATATTTATTTAGAGTAAGTATAGTATTTTTTTAAATATGTAGCTTTTTAAATTTAAAAAGGCAATTTCCCACACAATGGATGCCACGGAGACACGCTTGTACAGATAGTAACCGATATTTTAAATTTAGAAATATTGCCAATGTAGGCTAAAATAGGTTATCCAATACATTTGAGTTGTATAAAATTAAAAGCGAAAGTGAGAACTGTAAATTTCAAATGTCATTTAAATATATCTCATAAAAAAATTCGTTATTCTTATAGAGAATAAATATGAGTGGCGCAAAAAAGTGCGTCATGCACTCCAAAAAAGTGAACATTTCGCCTGGGGGCAGTGCCTGCATCCATACCGTCATGGTTTGCCGTATGTACGAGTAACAGATGGCAGAGCCCTTCCTCTAATCTTCACATATCCTTCCTGTGTGATCGATCTAGTGATGCTACAACATAGATTCCAGGTGAACATCAAACTATATTCTTTAAATGACATTTCAGTAAAGGGGTTCCACTATGTAACATTTCGTCACATAACCTCATAAAAAACGTAGGAAAATACAATATATTTGCGTTATATTAATACTAAGGAAAATTAAAATAACAGCAATAAACAATTCCCTATACCCCTCCTAATCCCTTATCGTTAATCCTACTACAGTCGGCAGCGCACTTGCAGCAGCTTTAGCGTTGCTTGTGTTATAGGCGACGGTAGCCACCTACCATCAAGTGGACCGTCAGCCTGTCTGCCGACTTTAACATAAAAAAAATACAATATGGAAACGATATTTATGTTGCAAATTAAAAGAAGTAAAAGTGGCTATGCAAATAAATGTTTTAGTCAGAAAAATCAAGGGAAATAATTTCCGCTCTCATAAAGCCATTGTTGTACATAACGCAAACAATCGAACCAACTTTTCTTTTTCTAGTTTTTCGATATTAAAAACCTTATTTTAAAACAAGAAATTCCGAGATCATTTTGTGATTCTACATTATTTTTTCCATAGATGCGCCGAACCATAGATCTATGCGCCGAACTATTTTGGTTTGACAACGACGATATTATATATTTATAAGACGAAGAGAATCTGACTTATTAAATTTCAGAATGTCTATCGGAATCTCATAGATTTTTTTTATTATTCCTCTATATTCACAATTTATTTTATTTGTATTATATTGAGTTATAGAACTGTGGTCAAAGCTGTGTACGCCTGTATTGCACATTAAATTTTTTCAAAAAGTTAAATACACATATTGCTGTGTAGCAATTAATAAATAGATAAATAACTACAATAACATTTCTTATGCATACAATTACAGGTGTCTTAACATTATTGATATTACTAATTACAACTTAATTAATAATAATTAATAGCTTAACGCCTAAATAATTATGAAGAAGAATAATGCGAATAACATGTAGACGTTAATAATTTTCAATTAGAATACATGTTAGGAAGGCTGATTTGTACAATGTATTGAATCTTCCCTAAAAAGATTAAATTTAAAGAAATATATAATAATATATAGATTAAATATATGGGAAATTTTTCCTACAAAAATATTGATCCTGATCGCCGTAATCGGGGTGGCCACGGCATAGCTAAATAGCCTTGTGAAGTTGGTGATGGACTGGGCTACTTTGTACTATGTGGTTCTAAATGTAACATTACGGATTCTTTCGTCTTACCCAATCTATACAGTTGAAAATCTTTGATCTTCCCAATTTAAATTGGACCAAGTAGGTATCAATGTGTATATGCTTTGCGTTCGTTCTTCAGTGTTGGATAATTTTAATAACATTATTGTTTCTTCTTTTAGTATTGCCTACATAACTACTCGTGATGCAGCAGATTCGGAAAAATTACTGTTCTACGAATATTAGACTAATTGTTAGACAACTATTTTCTTTGTTACATTACCTACTAATAAAAACAGTAAAGATATGAATACACTCAAAAGTGCACGTCTGAACGAGATGCAATCTGAAATCTTTATTTCTCCAGTTTGATCTTACTAGGCCATCATTTGTTAATATAATAATATATTTTTTCTCAAAAATGCTCGGAAATGTAGGCATTCTTGTACTAAAAACAAGCCACGAAATTTGTAATTCTTGGCTTCTCGGCCTAGGCCAAGAATGTTGTATGAAAATTCATTCCTGGCCGCTGCTCAGCCCGATGAAACCCGAACTTTCACGAGTCTTCACGAACGCGCCCGCCGCTGTCACAGGCGTAGTAGGCAGGGGCGTGTTTCATTATTTCCTCACATTTGAGAAAAGCACTATACCAGCCTTGACCGGAATGAGGATTGCCGGACTCAGATCTTTATCAAACCACTTCGTCCGGCAATCCTTCACTTCCTGACTGCAGTAATGTACTATTCTCCCACTTGCTAGAAAATTTGAAAAAAAAAAAAAGGTTACACTATCGATTCGTTTCTGTTCGAACGATGTCAATGTCCAAGAGAACAATTATAGAGATTGCTACTGGACAGTTTTAAAACGCGACCAACTAGATTACCAAGGCGCGACCATCTAGATCAGAAGAAGACGACCGCCATTTTTTTTATTCATACTGTCAATTCTATTCCAAATTAACAAATATTGTGAACATTTTTACATTTAGAAGTTGTTACATAAAAAATGAGTTTTTCATCCGAAGAAATGGATTTTACGCCACCTAGCATTATTGAAGAGGCTAAAATATTATCTGAAAATTTATTACCACAAAAATCTAGAGAAAAATATGAAAAGTCGTCCGACGATTTCGTCAAATAGAAAACGGAAAAAAGGGCGAATTCTTTTACACAAAATGTTCTTTCTTGCATTTTCTTACCTATTATTTTTTTGCAACTTAGAGAAAAGTACTGTACAAGTCTCGGTCGAAATAATAATTATAACGGCCTCGTTGGTTTAAAAGGCCCTCGGCTTTTGCTTCGACCTTTTAAATTAACATGGAATATACTCGGCTTCGCCTCGTACTTTCAATACTGTACTCGGCCGACAATTGTTATATGTATACGGCCTCGGCAGTAATGTACTATACATACTCAAAAGTAATGCTTTATATAATGCTTTAGTATCAAAGTAATAGTAACATCTATGTATATTAATTAGTGATTCATGATTGCTTCAACGTGATTTTTAAATAATTAAATGTGTAATTTAATGATAATCTCTATATATAAAAATGAATCCCAATTTCCCTTGTTCACGGCATCACGCGTGAACGGGCAGACCGATTTTAATTCGGTTTTCACTAATAGAAAGAGGGATAAACGGGGAATGTTGATATATATAAAAATTGGATTCCGGGCGAAGCCGGGGTGGGTCGCTAGTCTCTATATATAAAAATGAATCCCTATTTCCCTTGGTCACGGCATCACGCGTGAACGGGTAAACCGATTTTAATTCGGTTTTCACTAATGGAAAGAGGGATAAACGGGGAATGTTCATATATATAAAAATTGCACCCCGGGCGAAGCCGGGGCGGATTGCTAGTCTGTAATAAGAATTAAAGCAGATTAAAGTACGAAAGTAAATATATGCATAAATTTATTTTCAATTTAAAGAAATTCAAGTATCCATTCAAAAATTCAGATTTACTTATTTTATTATTAGAAAATTTGCGAATTTACTTACGTTAATGCTTCGTCCAGGTTCATTTTCAACTAGCTGTAGGGCGATGTCCTTGCAATCTTTTCTGACAGTTGGCGGAACTCTGCTATCGTCTTCCCAATATCTGGATGGCGCGTGAGCGTACAACGCAGCGGGGGTTGCATGTGTTATCCGTGCCGTAGTAACTATTCCGCTTGACTTACCTGATGAAATAATAATAAATACCTAATTAAAATTTATTATAAGTCCCGATTACGCTTGAGAATTTAATCCGTTTTTTTTTATTGCTTTAATTCAATTTATATTCCGATCAGGAAAATGATATACTTAATCTCTATAAAATTAAACGCAAAAATAAAGTTCCAAATTGGATAGTATGTTTTAAATGCATTTCTGTATATTTTTTAATGTTAAGATCGGCAGACAGACTGATGGTCCACTTGATGGTAGGTAGCTACCGTCGCCTCTTATAACACAAGCAACGCCAAAGCTGCTGCAAGTGCTTTGACGACTACAGTAGGATTAAGGATAAGGGATTAGGAGGGGAGAGGAAAATGGACTCTGGCATCACTTACTCACTCACTGAAACGCAACAGCACACGTGCTGTTATCTTACGATGGTCTTCTGTATGGGGGTGGTTACTGCCGCCAAACGGGCTGCCCTGCCACTTTCCAGATCCAGACCACAGCCAAATTTAAAAAGTTCATTTTTCAAAATTGACCCTGCCAGGAATCGAATCCGGACACTCTAGAACAGAGGGTTAAGGCACAGTCTAACCATACTTACCTACGTCATACACTCATACAGTCCGGAAACGCTCAATGTTTGAGCATGCAAACTGAAGTGAGTTCGCCGAACGTTGCTCTACGCAAGTACATTCGTTGCCTGACTGAGTTAGGCAAGCATCCAACGAACTGTATTCCATATTATTATCATTTAAAATATTAAAACGCATAGGTACATACTTTAACTTATAAAGATAAATTGATGATTAATTTGTGCACGAATATGCCCTTATTTATATAATACATTCACTATCTTAAACAACATTCATTAACATTAATATTTCAGGGGTCTAATATCAAATATGGCAAAATCCACGATGTCTGATTTATGGTAATTGATAGCAATAGATCGTTTTTGATAGCAATAGATTATAGATAATTGAATGACATAATAGCTTTGTCTATCTATTTATTAGAAACTTTTCTGTAATTTCGAAATCACACGTAAAATACTTCGATCAGCTTTAAACAAAATATAGACATAAAGTGAAAAACAGAGGAATACATTTGTGACAATTTGAATTGTGTTATGAATACCAGCATCATGTGCCCAGTCAATAAGCGAAGATACTTTAGAATTGATCGCCGAAGCACAATTATTGAATCTTCCTGCTGCATCCAGGCCCAACGTCTCGTAGCGAGCCTTAACTCCGCATAATAGTGCCGTGGCGCACGCTGAAGATTCTCCGGTTTGTGCGTCCACATTATATGTCTGTAACAAAACGTTTTCATGAGCACAATTATATGTAATTTCAATATTTAATCAATTATTACAATAAAAATTGCAATGAAATTGGTAGATTTGATTTTGGTCAACAAATCTATATTATAATAAAATCGTAAACAAGCCGTGTCTGTACATAAAAGACTTTTTCAAAAAAAAAAAATTGTATACGTTGTATATGTTACCGAAGTCAAAAAAATAGTTTTTAGAATTTTTGTCTGTTTGTCTGTTCGTTTGTGCACGCTAATCTCTGATATGGCTCTGAAATGGCGGTTTTGACTGATGTATTGTAGCAAGCTTGTGTATGTTTCATTCCAATCGGGTTACAAACAAAAAAGTTACGCGCTACTGCCGAATACCACGCGTGCGAAGTTGCGGGCTCAACTATTATTCACTAAACTAGCGTGGACAAGAGATTAACGTGCCCAAACGCACAGACAAACAGACAAAAATTCTACATACCTACTATTTTTTTGACCTCAGTTACATTTTTTTGAAAAAATATTTAATGAACAGACACGGCTCGTTTACGGTTTTATTATGTGTTATATTTGTTCTATATGAGGCTTTTTAATATTTTAGGCTCTTTAGTAGTATTAGGGTACACTGCGTTCCGCAAACATAAATTTGCGTTTTGCGCAACATAATTTGCGCAAACATATTTTTACATCAGTCAAAACCACCATTTCAGAGCCATATCAGAGATTAGCGTGCCCAAACGCACAGACAAACAGACAAAAATTCTAAATACTATTTTTTTGACCTCAGTAACATTTTTTTGAAAAAATATTTAATGAACAGACACTGCTCGTTTACGGTTTTATTATGTGTTATATTTGTTCTATATGAGGCTTTTTAATATTTTAGGCTCTTTAGTAGTATTAGGGTACACTGCGTTCCGCAAACATAAATCGGGAAGCCAAACAAAGTTCTAATGAATAGGCATCTTCTAGGTGAGCTCACTCCATCGTCGCCCTCTTTTTTTTTTATACAACTAGACGCTGCCCAAAAGCAACCAAACCCATCTTTAATAAAAAAATACAAAGCCCGTCTCCAGTAACCACCCTCTTATAGAAGATCACCGTGAAATAACACCGAATCGCTTATCCTTAATCTTACTAAAACCGGCAGAACACCTGCAGCAAATGTAGCGTTGATTGTGTTATAGGCGATGGTAGCCGCCTACCATCAGCCTGTCTGTTGAAATTAATATTAAGAAAAAAAAACAATCCTACCGATTACTCAGCATATTTCCTTATAATTTATGACTTCTACAAAGTTTACAACATATTTTGTCATAATATAACTAGAATAATTAGGCCCATTATCTATTTATTTTATATCTCATTTGGTCTCATCTCGTTATAAATCATATTAGTACTTTATAAATAAAATTACATCATTTGTACGTTTGTGCCATTCAGTAAGTCGCTGCATTACTCTCCTTAAAAAAGCGTTACGTGTCCAAAATTTTTATAATTGATCATTCATTTTATATACTTAAAATAAAATAAATCCTTACGACCAAAAACTGGACAGATTTTTTGGCAAACCCATTAAATTTGTCTTTTAGTAACAAGCATCCGCGCAGATTCAGATGTTTAGAGTTTCCAATAAAAATGGGACAAATCGTATGGAATAAAATTTATAATGGTACCAAAGCCAAAATCAATATTTAAAAAAAAAAGCACCAACAAAAATGTTAAAGCCGAAGTAAGGTGAAGCTATAATCACCTTGTTACTGATAATAATTTATTACCCTTTGACGCGCTACTTAAAATAAAACATATTTTGGCATATATTTTTGTTACTTATTATATTTTGGCATTTACTTGTTCACGATAAATATTTAAATATTATAACATTATGAAAATCACTTTATACCACTTGGAGCGGTATTGTAAATTAATGTGGAAAGCACTTATCGGAGCGATGCTATGTTGATCCCGCACGATACTTTGTATAATATTAAGCTTACACAATTTATTATATTTTAAGGAATATCTATATTTTTTTTAAATCTATACTAATATTATAAAGCTGAAGAGTTTGCTTGTTTGTTTGTTTGAACGCGCTAATCTCAGGAACTACTGGTTGGAATTGAAAAATTCTTTTTGTTTTGAATAGTCCATTTATCGAGGAAGGCTATAGGCTAATAACTGTCTGGAGTGTCCAGTACCGCGCGCCCCATGCGCACGCTGCCGCCGCGCCGCCGCCGCGCCGCCGCCGTATTGCCGCAGCGAAGCGTGGCCGAGTTCAGCTAGTGTTTAATATACAGACGCGGCTCGTTTACGATTTTGTTATAATGTATAGATTGTACTGTTTTCTAATAAGCTGTTTATTATAGTTTCACTATTACATAAAATATTCAAGCAAGGCACGTGTAATAGCTGAAACTACTTTAGGCAAAAGCTATTATTATTATTTACATTCTAATAGGATGGTTAATATCCACACAGTAATTCCTTTGTGAACCAAGCCTATTGTAATTAATCAATTTACAATGCGATACACTAGCATTGAAAATGCTTAGGCCGTTCATTTTATTAGCGTCGTACTATGATGACATGTTTGAGTAAAAATTATGCATCATTTTTAGGGTATAGTTGGAAATTATTCCAGACTTCGCCCGTTCATTTCGTGTCGTATGGAAAATGATCATTACAGGCAATAAGTTACGGCCTAAGGAGCTGTTAATACAAAAAATAATAATTTAGGTTTAAATGTTTTAAAGCATTCTTTTACTGATTACCGGTGTATTTCTCTAGAGAAATTTTTATTTTTTATTTTTTTTTTTATTTTTAAAAAGACTGGATAGTAAAAAGACTAGATAGTACGGGCAGCCTCGCAACACGAGGTTCTCGAGTTAAGACGAGGTTGACACGAGGTTGAGACCACGGCCCTGCAAGCACAACGTAGGACGTCCAGCCACAAGGTGGATAGACGCGGGTCGAAGGTGGATCCTGGCTGCTTCCTACCAGTCCTATTGGAAAATTATGAAGAAACCTATGTCCAGCAATGGACGACCTTTATGAGTTTAGAGTAAGACGTGTTTAAAACGACTGACACCTTAAGACTCTTTAATATAAATACACGTTACAAACTCCTAATCTGTAAGTAACATATGACGTATTTGAAAATTTTTTTGTTCATACATGAACTCTTGCAGCAGCGGGAGGCAGGCTCTTAGGGAAAAACAACATAAAGACAAAGTTGATCGAAAATAATTTTTACGTACATTTTCGAAGAAATTTCAAAATACGAGTAGACTAGGAAAAAAAACTTAAATTTAAACTATAGCTTTTTAATGGTGTTTTTAACTATTATTTTTAAATTAGAAGTACTTTTTTATTTTATTTTTTATCGTTTATCTTTTTTGATAAATTTACGTTATTTCGCGCTGTGTTCCGCTTATAAAAAAATACAATGTATACCGTTATTATTCAAAGTCACCTTGCCCCAAGTTAGCAAACGAGGGAAGCAAAAGGTTGCTTATTTATCCACATATAAATATAGATGTTATTATATGTACCTTTTCTGAATCGATTACAGATATAAATCATAGTTTAAAATTTAGAATACATTCTGTATTACATATTCTGTATTCTATTTTATTTAGAAAATTTTATTTAAACGTATCTTTATAGCGAAAAATAAGTGTAATTCATTTGTAGTGAAATTTTTTAATTTAGTTTATGAACGCATAATCATTTAATTATATCAAACAATATTTGCAAATTATGTGTTCAGTTTTTATCACTCCTAGCCATCGGCATAGAATGACGAATATCGAGCGGAATATCGAGTCAACGAGCGGTCGTTGACTTGCGGTGGTCTGTGACCAGTTATAAGCGCATGTTTCTTTATCAAGAAGAATTTTAATTGTTGTAAATTAATAATATACGGATTTTGTGCGACTTTTGTAGCGGTCTACTACATATATAGAGTTTTGTACTGGTGTCGCGAGACGAAAAGAAACAGTGATTTTATTTTCGATTTATGTGGATCGGTGTCGAATGGTGGCCGTTTGAGATTTGGGACAATATTAGCACTAAAGACCTTTTGAATTATCTGAGAGACGAACGAACAGTAGCGCGTAATACTCCTTCTCTTGCAGCTACCTCTTTTAGATACCAACGAGAGTCCTCAAGGTTAGAAAAGTAGCAGAAGACATTTTGGTGAGTCTTTTGTTTTAGTAGCATAGTATACAAATTTAATGGTTGATTTGGCCTAACAAATCTTGTAGCAGAGTTGTGTGTTAGTTTATGTTGGGCTCTACGAATCGTAGACATTTACCTTTATTCCTACAGGAGTAAACGCAAACATTATGAATTGATATTAAATTAACATTACTATACTAATTCTAAATCATTTATGTAGGAGACATTAAGTGCATTTGAATTGCATAGATATGTGCTCTTCAAAGCTGCGTTAGCTGCTTTGAATGCGAAACATAGATATCGTACTAGGACACATGGGAATTAAGTACTTTAGACTGGGTTAGAATAAAACCTTTTTTGTTGAATGCGTTATTATAATGTTTTAAAATTGACAAGCCGATAAACAAAATGGAGCTCATGCGTGAAAATATTCCATAACTTTCGCCGAAGGTTATCTCAAGATGAATGTCTCAATGAGCTTATTTCTATATATGATGTTGAAACACCAAACGAAGTCAAAAGCCGCGTATAAAATCGTCTCAGGTGATGAATCGTGGATTTATTTGTACGAGCCTCTAAGAAAGCATCATTCTGCAGTTTGGATCTTCGAAAACGAGGTCAAGTTAACGAAAGTCGCGTGTTCTCGTAACGTGTCCAAGAATAAAGTCGTTTCGTTTGTTTCGAAAAGGGGCATTTTGCTACAATTCCCTTACAAGAACGATAGATACACTTCAGGTTTTTACCAGAGATGATAGGCCGAACTTCGCAGAGGCAACACAACACGTCGCGTCATCTTACATGACGATAATGCGAGCTTCGACACCGCCGTAACACAAAAGAATTATTGGACCAGGAAAACGTTCAGTTGATGACCCATCCTCCGTGCAGTCCTGATCTGAGACCAAATTATTTTTTACGTTACCTAGAATTAAAGATTTATTGCGTTGTCAGCGATTTGAAGACCCAGAAGCCACCGTGGAAGCCTACAAATCGACCATTTTGGCAACGTCTAATTCAGACTGGAATTATTACTTCAATGACTGGTTCGAAAGAATACAAATACGCATTGTTCAAGGGGGAATACTTAATATAATTTGTGTAGGTATAACCTGCAAATAGTTTTATATTAACTATAACTATAACTATTAACTATATCTTCAATCAGCGGGTATGAAAGTTAGTCGGTCGCGACAAAATGAAAGTTATTTTTCACATTTTGTATTAGAGCATGTAATATTCGGACTGCCACGACTATGTGTAGGCCTTTTCTCTTTTGTCACTCTGAGTCATGGAGCAGTAGCCCGCGATCAAGGAAATGCTCTAGTTATTGTGAGATCACCAATTAGTAACCGATATTACCGATTTTAACTTTGATATTCTCAATTTGAATAGGTGGCCTAGATTATGCATTCCTAGACTACCTATGTAATGCGCTCAGAAAATGTTGTATTTTTATATACAATACTAGTTATTAGGTTTTAACCTATGAATTGCCGTTCTGCTGTACTGGCCATTTCAAATAAAAATTATATTTGTTTGACTATGAATTCTAATTTCAAATTAAAATTCATAGAATTTAATTTAATTTTAAAAACATGGAATTCTTTTTTTTCGTCATCATGGATACGTTAAAAATTCGAGTAAATATGGAAAATGAATACCGTCGTGGCAGCAATGCGGCACAAGCGGCACGCAACCCCAATGATATTTACGTTGCGAACAGTACAAACGAACGCACAACCCGTTATTGGTTTGTTCGCTTCCGTTCTGGAAATTTCGACCAGAAAACAGAAGGAAATTTGTCCGAAATCCTTCATCATGAATTAAATGCGGTTTTGGAAGCTAGTGATACTCAATCTACGGCTGACTTAGCAACAGATTTCGACGTTAGCATCAAAACAATATTGATCCATTTTTGCCAAATAGGCGAGGTGAAAAAGCTTGACAAATGGGTGCCCCACGAACTAAACGATCAATAGGCACAGAAACGAAGGATTTTTTAACCACATTGTTATCTGTGCCGAAAAATGAATTCTATTTGACAAAAGAAAGCGCTCATCAATTCTGATTCAGCACCTAACCAATGCCCTAAACGAAAAAAGACCCCCTAAAATGACGGTCACTGTTTGGAGATTTAGTGGCGGTATGATTCATCCCAGCTTCTTACCAAACGGAATGAGCATTACTTCAGTTGTGTACTGTGAAGAACTGAACACATTGATGGAGAAGCTCGCAGTTCTGGTCAATTCAGATCTGCGATTGACCAACTTCAGCTTTGGTCAATCGGTCGTTCCCGCTGCTCCTGCACGACAACGCCAGACCTTACTGCACAACAGATGATCTCCAAACTACAAAAGTTGGGGTTGAAAACTCTCCGTTATCCGACGTACTCACCAGAAATTGCGCCTAGAAACTTCTACTTTTTCGAAAATTTGGATAACTTTTTGATGGAAAAGTTCAATATTCAATATCTGTGAAACAGTATAAAATGCCTTTGAAGAGTTTGTTGCTTCCCGTCCAGCTGATTTCTTCAAGGAGGGCATCGAAAAACTAGCACTTCGTTGGCAAAGATGGATCGATTGACTGTATTACTTTGTATGAGTGATACAAAAACTGCAATTTCATAGGTAAAGACCGATTACTTTGTAGCTTTAAGAATATCCATCCTATTAGTTATTCCATCGGTCACATAACCTAAGCCCGTTGGTCTAGCGATTAAGTGATTAGCATCTGACTGTAAAGTCCCGGATTAGATTCCTGGCAAAGAAAAACAAAGTGCGGTTTCGCCTCATTTATCAAATGAGATTCCCAAGGATACTAGACTTGTGATTAGTTTTGTTAAGTTTGGAATCATATTGTATTTTCAGGCGAAAATTATTATCATTTTTACCTAGACATTACCTAGGTTATTATCACTAAACCTAATTTCCTGAAGTTATACTTTTAAACCGTTACAATATGAAAAATCTTTACTATAAGGTGATCCATATGTGTTTACCCCTTACATAGAGCGTATTAAATCTATTCACTTTACGCGGGAATGAAATGCAATTATTTTTACCAACGGAATAGGGAATATGTACATTTTTTTAATATTTTCATACGATAGGTTATATCGTTATATAACCGTAAAAAAATATTCAGCGCCAAAAAACAGAAATTTGGTAACAAAAAAAAGTTAAAATCACTAACAGCTACGCTTTTGGCGCGCTTGTCGTGATGTCAAAGTCTACAATACAATCAAATGTTAAAAATCACAAACATCTACACGCTTGTTGACATTTCATAGACGTTGACGTCACATTCCATAGACTTTGACGTCACATTCGATCTGACCGTTTCAAAATGTACGATTTAATGTAATGTAATGTACGATTTAATCCAACCGGAACCGTTCCACTTGCGGACCACTGGACGTGGGCAGGGGTTTCATCCCTTGGTGGTCGATGTACCTCGATCACGAACAAAGCGTTTCAGTTCCACCTTCCTTGTTCGAACTGCTAAGGAGTGGAACTCATTGCCTGCGTCTGTGTTCCCACAGAACTACAACCTCGGGGTCTTCAAAACTAGGGTAAATGGGCATTTACTAGGTAAGCGTAGTCCACCTTCGGCCACATCTGCACCTCACATCAGGTGAGATAGTGGTCAAGCGCTACCTCGATTTCATAAAAAAAAAAAAAAAGTATTTTGAATTTCCCACATTTTTATGCACTTTTTAATAATTATTTTCTTAACGAAAAAGAAATAATATTAAAAAATATTTACATAGACATAATTCTAAAGCAAACATGTTGATACAAAAAATATATTTAAGCCTTTTTTGAATTAGAGGCATATTCCCTTCAAGATTAAGCAATAATAAATAGTCGATTTTAAAATAAATTCAATAACTTGCCGATGAAAACTTATGAAAGAAGTTTTGTTTTGTTTATCAGATCTACTTTCACAACTTTTTACTACACAATTCACTATTTTAATACCTAAAATAATATAAATTGTTCTCCAGACCACACTGTCACACAGACAGCTGTGTGACTGTAAGCGACTGACAGCTCGGTGGCCAACATTTAAAAATTTGGCCAACAGTTTAGTGGGGTCGAATTCTGCGCTACTTTACCTCTCTTGACAATTTAATACGCTCTATGACCCCTTAACGGTAAATTTGTATTCACTTTCTAATTTTATTCATAACATAAAGCGAAATTCGTTATTTTTACGAAAATTGAATTATATAATTACTATTTTTTCTTACTTTTCGTTATATTAAAGTTAATAATTAGGCTTTTTTATAATCATCAAAGATATACAAAAATTTGGACAGTAATGAATTAATTAAAAATTCACTCTGTAGAGGTTTTCTAGAGGGTGAATTGAACGATCATATCAATATATTCAAGGGTAAAGAAGGCGTTTGACACTAGTGCTTGTATTCACCTATGTATGTGTAGGTTGTCATGGCACGTTGTGACATTTACGTAATCCGGCTAGAGGAGAAACAAGACAGCGCCCGTCTAGTGTCCTCGTTTCATGACACCTTCATAACTATTATAATATTGTATTTAATTCATTTCTAATGAACACAAAATTATTCCTTCTCATAATATTTTATTCGAAGTAATCTGTGATTTCTCATATATTACATAGGTTCTGAAATCTGAAGGGTGAAAGTAATGCCACCATAAATATGAGCGCCTGATTTTTAAAATAAAAGTAATTGGTGAAGATGAACGGAACGGTCATTCGAATATAGATTTTTTTTGTGTGTTTCTTTTTTCTTTTTTCTAGTAGTTTACTTACTAAAACTGCTTTCAATAGTAACAGTGTATTTGTTGAAGATTCTACTGATATAAAAACCATGAGATAGTGGTTCATGGAATTCAGAAAAGGAGACCTAGCGTTTCTTACAAGTTAGATGAACAAGGGGTCTAACTAATGCATATAAAATTCGAATTAGCAACAACACCTTTAAAAATCCCTGTACTCAAAGTATTAAATCATTTAGAACAAATTAGTAAAGTAATTAATGGTTACCATGCACATTATCTAAAGTTAAAAAAAAATTAGTATTGCACTTTCTTAAGTGTTAAAGTTAATATTGATACAGTCTTACTTATAAAAATCGACTAATCGTCTTCTTAGCAACTGTTTAATTAATTAATGATTAAATATTTTCTACTCAAAAACGTTGCTTAAGTACAACTTAGCTAATAAACGGTTAATTACACAAAAAAATATTTTACTCTGTCAATACTGCAAAATGTTGACAGCATAAAAATTTTTTTGCTGCTAATGTCCAACCTAAAACGCTTATAATAGCAACATTCTGTCACTCAATTTAAACAGCTGTCATTGTCAAAAAGGTTGTTTATTAAATTATTATGTTTTGTTTGAATTATTCAAAGAAAGTTTTTAATTAACGTTGTGATTGTGGAAGTATTGGGTTTGTATTTATAATGGAAACTGTGACAAAAAAAAAGAATACGCACTAGGATCAACAAGAAAAGGTATTTTTGATTATTATACTGTTTTATTGCAGCGCAGTATGTTATTTTATTTGGCCAAATAAAAATACCAAGGCCGTAGGTCATGAATAGTTCTCTTTTTAAAACCTACTTAACTATATATTTTTTGCAGAGATTGTTGACACAGCTAGTCACAGAGAGAATGCATATTTTAGAAAATAAAGACACTTCAACCAATACCAACATTATGAAGAAATCTGCATGGCAAGATGTTTATTTATTATTTTATTATTTTGGCAATATTCATTTTATTAAATAAAACGACAACTTTCTCTATCCACAATCCACAAAATAAACTCAAACGCAACTACAAAATTTGAAACAATAGACTCGAGCTAACTGAAATTAACTGAATCCTATTGTCGTCAGCTGATACACAACCGCCATTTTGTTACTTAGCGTCTTAAACAAGGAATCGCTGTTCATTAATTTGACAGCTATTTAAGTACATTACTAAGCAACTGATTAAGGTTAAACAACGTTTATAAGTGAGAAATATTCCTAAATGGCTACTAAGTATTCGTTAAATTTTAAGTACCGTTTATAAGTAAGGCTGATAGTCGTTGTCAAACCAAAATATGCTTTGTGCTAAAAGTATACTTCTGAGATATTGACAAAAAAAGTTTTCCTGAAAAAAATTCCATGAAGATTTATTTAAAAAATAAGTATTTTATTTGAAACTTGGGTTGTTATACGTAAATTTATTGGTCTTTGAAACATGAAAGTTTAATAGTTTATTTGTTATTTTGATAAAACATTTAATTTCGAACATATCTTACTCTAGTTGCTTCACTTAGCACACATAGAACATTATTAAGAGGTCGTAATTCGAGAAATAGTGCTCATAAGTACATACCTAAAGTCAAAATGTTGAAATTTCAAAAAAGTGCACAGAGCAGGTTTTTATTCAGTTCCTTGAACTGCTTTTACAACTTCTTCTTAAGTAAGCATTTCAATTCGGAGGATACAGTCAAAAGCATCTTCCGCACTTCTATCGATGTTCGACATTTTGATGTTAATATCAATAAATTACCATAAAAAAATACAAAATGGCAATACCGATATAGCAAAATGAATGAATACTGTAGGTGCATATTTTGATTAAAAATCTTTCATTTTAAAAAATTGTAAATGTGTTTGAAGTTTATGTTTCATTTTTCACCTTTCATGTATTTGGACCGGCATTAACGAAACTGAGCACTGAATGTGTAATTAACACTTAAGTACTCGATTCATGTTGGTGTAATAAAAGAATCGAAAAATAACGAGTAGGCGGTATTTCATACCTCCATTCAAAAAAAAAGTATTACCTATTTATTTTTGCATATGTACGAGTATGCTTTCATGAAGTATTGAAATATGCGAGGATTTATCCATTACTGACACGGCCCCGCTTTATACGTATTGATAAATGCTCAAACTAACATTAATTTGTGAAGGTGCTTATATCTAAATTTATACTATGTATATTAATTTTATAAAGAATGATCTTTTTATGCTTGTATGCCTCATTGAAAAAAAAAAACAGTATAGAATTTCAGGATGACATAGGCTATATATTATGCTATACTAAATGAAAAGTAATTTTCGTGGTAATCGAATTTGCAAGTAAGATTTTCGTCGGAAAAACGGTCGCACGAAAACTTTTCTTTCGAAAGTTGCTTTAACGGTGAGGGATATATAGATTTCTATAGAAAAATTGTAAAGCTTGATGATGCCTCAGCGTCACCATATGTCTTTATATTTTTACTAGCTGAACTCGGCCACGCTTCGCTGCGGCCCATACAGCGGCGGCGGCGTGCGCATGGGGCGCGCCGTACTGGACACTGCTTATATATAAAATACTATTTATCGTAGCGTGATGTTATATAGCTCAATAAGTGGACTATTCAAAACAAAAAGAATTTTTCAATTCGAACCAATAGTTCCTGAGATTAGCGCGTTCAAACAAACAAACTCTTCACCTTTATAATATTAGTAAAATGTATTAACTTTTTCATCTTTTTTTTATTAAAAAAAATTTTTTAAGTCCTTAGGTTATTGGCCATATTTACAATAGTTATGAATCCTTATCAAAATCAGCAAGTTTACCATCACAAGTATTTTTCCTTTTTACTGCATATGTTTTTGACGTATGGTTAAAGAGATAACACTATATATGTAAAGCGCGAACGCGCCGTGAAACCACGGAGACAGTGCAAGTATAACCCGAAACCGAGAGACAATCTGAATACCACGCAGGTGAAGCCGCAGGCACAGCTAGTATATAATTAAAAAAAGTCACTGTCCGCTTCTATTTGTTTCTCTGCTAACGGTTTTCATTAATATAGATAAACGAGGGAAATAGGGGTCGAGTTGCTATTCGCTATTTACCTACATATTGCAAAATTTCAGTTACGCTATTATAATATCAATTATTAATGTCAATATCAATTAATAATTGATATTGTAATATTCTATTATAATGCTTCTAATTGAAGCGCGTCAATTGTTAATAACAATTATGAGATTAAAATTAATTTGGTCAGAATTGTAGCGGAATAAATACAAGAATGATTATTCTTGTTCTTAAATAATATTTGTAACCCTCTTCAACTTTTTGAGTAAATATTTAATTTAAGTTTTGTTATTTGTTACTTTGAAAAGAGCAAAGAATTTGAAATTTGAAGGAATCCTTAGTAAGAAAATATTTTCTTCAAATGACATTGCATAAACAAAGTCTTTTTGTTGAAAGCATCTAATATAAGGGGATAACGAAGTGGCTGATAGCCACTACGTTTTGTACTTGTAACGAAATCTGTTAAACTTTAAAAGAAAATATATGATTTATTATAAGTCATTATTGACTATGGTCCTAATGCAATATGAAATTTTTACCACATTTCTGCAAAAACATAGGCACTTAATTTTAAGTAAGATGTTAATTTTAAAGAGAAAATATATCAATAATGACATACATATGTCACTTTTATTGATTGGTACCGCACTTTTATTGATTGCAAGATTTTTTACTAACCTTAGCAAGCGCCACTGCGGGGAAGGTGTCCCAAACCAAATCTGTGTCTTCTCCAGATTGCCCTTGCCGTTGTCCTCTTAGGATCCTTGCTGCGGTGGCAGTTGTTAGACTCATTCCGTCGCCAACAACTAATATAATGTTCCTGGGTGACAATCAATTAATTTTCTTTAATCAACGAAAAACTTTGTATGTGTATATATTTAACTTTATATATTATTATTTATATGAAGGTCGTCAGATAGGCTGAATGACACAAACAACGCTACAGGTGCTGCAAATGTGCTCCCGACCCTAATAAAATTAAGAATAAAGGGATTAGGAAGTCATAGGGAAATGGGCTCTGGCATCCCATAATCACTCACCAATACACTAACAGCACACATGGTGTTATTTCACGGTGGTCTTCCCTAAGGGGGTAGTTACTGCCGCCAGGCGGGCTTCCCAAATGATTGCGAAACGCAGTGTGCTCTGCCACTACTTTGAATCCAGACCAGAGCCAAATTTGAAAAGTTAATTTTTCAAAGATGATCCTGCTGGGAATCGAACCCGGAACCCTAGAACAGAGCGTTAACCCTAACCACTCATCCAACAGGCTTGTTTTTTGATCTATCCGTGTTTTGATTAACTAATTTGAACAAAAAACGGTTACTAGTTATGTATGTCATGAAATATAGCCTCGCGAACTTTTTGGTGGTACATGCTTATAGTAGGTACTATAAGCATGTACCACCAAAAAGTTCGCGAAAAAAGTTCCTTAAAGAAGTAACCACCCCCTTACAGGAGACCACCGTAAAATAACAGCACGTGTGCTGTTGTGTTTCCGTAAGTGAGTAAGGGATGCCAGAGCCCATTTTCCTATCCAATCCCTTATCCTTAGTCCTATTGTAGTCGGCAACACACTTACAGCAGCTTTGACGTTTCTTGTGTTACAAGCCACCTATCATCAAGCCGTCAGCCTGTCTACCGATCTCAAAATAAAATAACACTTATATTAATCTTTACCCAACATAATTCCTATATAAATTTCTATGTAATTTCCTCCGTAAATTATTCGAATCGGACCTTTCGTTTAGAAGTTACTCGTACAGTCGTTTTCTTAAGGTGGAGACAAACGCTATGTTACAAGAAATAGATAACACAATTGCTTTGAAAAAAATATGTATTATACTTAAACATGTGAAGAACCAATTGTATTAATTAGAATTTTCGTTAAAGTAGTAGAAACTTCACAAAAAAGTTAGAACACAAGAAGAATTTGACTTTTATTGAAAATTCCCTCGAAAACGGCTTATTGCGCGCATATGAATCCTGTACCTATTAATAAGTAAAAGTCAGTTTAAAAAATTGTATAAATATTTTTTTTTCTATTGTTCTAATGGTAAAAACAAAAAAAACCAATTTCTAGGCTGTTGAATTGTCTCCGCCGCCAGCGAGTTCTAATGTAAATGTCATTTGCCCAAGTGAAGCCCTTAATATGTTACCTAAACCTTTTATGTTTTTATATATATATATATATTAAAGATATGCGGACGAAGTTAGTATTAAATATACAATTAAATATTCGATTCAATTACGACGCCGAACGTAGTTTTAATTTTTTTCTTTATTTCATTTTGAAGTTTGAGTTATAAACCTTCACTATATCATTGTGTTTGACCGCTCTGTTTGCTACTCATTATCTCGTTGCGCTTATAAATATTTAAGACGACTCTCCAAGCCGAGTGCTTTATAAATTAATACAACGGAGATTG
The DNA here is from genome assembly GCA_910589475.2 of Bembecia ichneumoniformis. NCBI lineage: Eukaryota > Metazoa > Arthropoda > Insecta > Lepidoptera > Sesiidae > Bembecia > Bembecia ichneumoniformis. The sequence continues at coordinate 4,330,375 of OU342531.1, forward strand.
GGATTTTTTTATTTTTCAGGAATATGAAACAGATAATCTCTTCCAAACAGAACGTTTGGTGTAAAAGTGTGTATAGCAAGTGATGCCATAACTTACTGGCGACCCGGTTCCATATAGGTTATTGTTTTTTTCTGCAAATCTCTATATATAAAAATGAATCCCCATTTCCCTTGGTCACGGCATCACGCGTGAACGGGTAGACCGATTTTAATTCGGTTTTCGCTAATGGAAAGAGGGATAAACGGGGAATATTTTAGGGTATATAAAAATTGCACGCCGGGCGAAGCCGAGGGCGGACCGCTAGTCTTATATATAAAAATGAATCCCTATTTCTCCTGGTCACGGCATCACGCGTGAACGGGTAGACCGATTTTAATTCGGTTTTCACTAACGGAAAGAGTGATAAACGGGGAATGTTTTAGTGTATATAAAAATTGCACGCCGGGCGAAGCCGGGGGCGGGCCGCTAGTCTATTATATAAAAATGAATCCCCATTTCCCTTGGTCACGGCATCACGCGTGAACGGGTTGACCGATTTTAATTCGGTTTTCGCTAATGGAAAGAGGTATAAACGGGGAACGTTCATATATATATATATAAATGGCACCCCGGGCGAAGCCGGGGGCGGGTCGCTAATTATATATAAAAACCTTCCTCGTTTAACTCTTCTTCCATTATACAATATAAAACGCATCAAAATCCGTTGCGTGATTTAAGAGAAGTTAAAACAGACAGACGCGAGCAGAGACTTGAATTTATACTATGAAATGAGGAAATGATAATTGAAAAAAAGAGTTTGTTTCTATGAGATTTCTCTTTTAATGAACCAACGATTGAGACGAAAGTACAAACAATAGGATAAGCTTAACTCGGTGCTAATGGACCAACAAAGCGTTGGAAAATAAGACATAATGTCTACAAAAGGTGTTGACTTTACTCAACTAGGTTTGAATGAAAAACAAGCCAAAATGAGCGTTCACTCTGTCCAAAACTAAAATGTATGCCGCATTTGCGACAACAATTTATTGTCAGAAGAAAGAATCAATTATTTATCTATACTAATATTATAAAGCTGATGAGTTTGTTTGTTTGTTTGAACGCGCTAATCTCAGGACCTACTGGATCGAATTGAAAAATTCTTTTTGTTTTGAATAGTCCATTTATCGAGGAAGGCTATAGGCTATATAACATCACGCTACGATAAATAGTATTATATATAAGCAGTGTCCAGTACCGCGCGCCCCATGCGCACGCCGCCGCCGTATAGGCCGCAGCGAAGCGTGGCCGAGTTCAGCTAGTTCATAATAAATGACATGTGAATGAATTATTGTGTGTGAAATTTAGTCCTATCCTATTTCCTTGTAATTCTAGGAGTATTTATACAAGTCAGAACGGTACTAGACGGCATAATTTACACCCAATGTAACGCGTCTTGTCTACAAAATGATGACAAGAGATAGGTACTCACTAACAAAACGAAAGCATTATAAATAAGAGTAGTTCTTTTATTTCAGTTTTATGCACGATTAGTTCTTTCGGTTTGCTGGGTCTAGGCTCAGGCTCCACCAAAGCGGAGATGAGTGGAAATAACACATCTCCGCTTGGATGACTCCACCGAAGCGGACATGCGTACGGACTAGCGGAGATTCGTATAGACGCCTTCAAACACATCTCCGCTGCGCGTCGTCGCAGGTTAGTGAGTCATAGTTTACCATACATCCCTCTCCGTTCCGCACAAACGTCTCCACCGAGGTCTGAGTAAATAACGAAATCCGATTGGTTGTTTCTTAACACATCTCTAATTCGCTCGTCTTGTCTCCGCTGTGGTGGAGCCCAGGCCTAAAGTTTCCGAGCTACATTACTTCAAATTCAAGATTTATCATATGTCTAATATTATTGAAGAATTATCACATACTAGCGACCCGCCCCGGCTTCGCCGGGGGTGCAATTTTTATATATATATAAAAATTCCCCGTTTATTCCTCTTTCCATTAGTGAAAACCGAATTAAAATCGGTCTACCCGTTCACGCGTGATGTCGTGATCAAGGGAAATAGGAATTCATTTTTATACGTATTTATTACACATAAGCAAAACTTACAATGTAAGACTAGACAGCATGGAAAAACCTTGCATTGAAGTCCAAAAAAATTGAAGACATATTTAAATGTGATAACATTTAAAACAAATTTCGGAAACTCAAAGTATCGATTTCTCAATGAAATAATACCGTAAGAAAGTTATTTAAGAAAAATTCTGTAAAAGCGACCACCAGCCGAGAGTTCTCAACTTTTTTTTTTCATTTAAAAAACTTACTTTGCGACTGGTTTTTTGTCTGTAGCATATTGAAGTCGTTTCTGCAGTGTTTCTTGTGCCTGGGCGTACCAGTACTGGCGATCTGTAAAAGGTAAAAAAATAATAATAATAATTGGTATTATTAATGGGCAATCAATGTGTCACTATTCTTGAATGTTTAGAGGGGGGCATGGCATCAATGCCTCCATTAAAAAAAATGTAAAACAAATCGGTTATGAAAAGCAATAGTTTAGGCTCTGCTCAGGGGTACTAGGTTCAATTCTCGGCACGGCTAACTTAGGAAATGAATTTTTCAAAGTTGACTCTGGTCTGGATCTGGCAAGTAGTGGCAGGGCACACTGCGCCTCACTGCATTAACCACCCCCTTACAAAAGACCACAGTGAAATAAAATAAAAGCATGTATGCTATTGTGTTTCGGTCGGTGAGTAGGGGATGCCAGAGCTCATTCCCTATCCCATCTCCTTAATCCTATTATAGTCGGCAGCGCCCTTGTACTTAGGCGACGGCTTCATTTTTCATTCGATCGAATGATGTAGCATATTTTTCATCGACAATAATTAGATAAATAATAATCTATAATAATCATAATACGTATTTTTTTACTTTTATTTTTCTAATATTCTTAAAATATGCTTAAAACAGGAAAGAAATAGATGTGTTAAACACTTATTTCTTTCCGGCAAGCTCTTTAAATAATCCTTAAGAAAGCCTTCACTTCTGAAACTTTTCGATTTTATATATGGACTAGCTGAACTCGGCCACGCTTCGCTGCGGCCCATACGGCGGTGGAGTGCGCGTGGGGCGCGCGGTACTGGACACTGCTTATATATAATACTATTAATCGTAGCGTAATGTTATGTTATCGTAGGAAGCCTATAGCTTCCTCGTTAAATGGACTATTCAATACAAAAATAATTTTTCAATTCTAACCAGTAGTTCCTGAGATTAGCGCGTTCAAACAAACAAACAAACTCTTCAGCTTTATATATTAGTATAGATTAGACATGATCAGTTGCTTTATAACTGTGAGTTAAAGCCGAAACTCGGTGAAATTTAGACCAAACCTCTCCTCACAATCAAGATCTTTGTGTGCAACACTGGAGCGCAACTTTATAGGTTGATACAGATGTAACAGACAATTTATATAAACTAAAAATAATTCAGAGTTTTGTATACAGCATACATTGCAAATTTTAATATTCTGTCTCCCGTTTATATTGATTGTAGCTTCACATTAATATCGTTGTTCTTTTTTTTATTAAAGATATGTTTGCTCTTGGCCAGCATCTAGCCATGTATGAAAGATGAGGCCGACGATGTAGCGAGCTCATCCAGAAGATACGTATTCACTCGAACTTTAAAGAGATTTGGGTTGTATAAGCTCGGAAATACAGACGCCGCGCCGGCAGAGAGTTCCAATCGTTGGCATTGCGCATTATAGATGGTGCTTTAAATCACTTGGTATGAAAAAGAGATTTCAGATGAGGATGGTAACCAGCCTACGTCTGAATATCCGATAGAAGAAAGGGGAAGGCGGTATGATCTCATGTAACTCCTGAGCACACTTTCCGAGGTACATCTTATAAAAAACACACTGACAGATTATTTTGCGTCTATGTGCCCTGCAGGTTAGTCCTAACTAGCATACAGCCGCAAATGAGCCTCCTAGCTCTGCGATCCACCAAGTCAAATCCAGCAAGTTGATATTTGGCTGGGCCATTCCGAAGGTGGCTTCAATACTCCATGCAAGATCGGACTTGCGCCTTGTACAAAGAGAGGAGCTGTCCAGGTGTGAAGTATGCCTTATTTAGAATGCTCAGTTTTTTGGCCCCTGTTTGGGCTTTGGACTCAAATGAAGTGCCGAAGTTGAGGTTTGAGCACAAACTCATGCCAAAAAGCTCGAGATCATTGGCCACAGGTACGAATGCATCTTGGAAAGTTGAAGTTAAAAATGAAGGATTCCTTTTTGCAGAGAACAGACACGCTTGCGTTTTGGTGGCGTTAAAACTAACCAGATTCTTGTCATCCCATTGATACACAAGATTTATGGTTGAGTTAATTCGCTCTACCATTACCTCTCTCTCTCAGAATGAATTTCATTTCAACTGGCCCCTGCGCTGGACATAACATCTCTCCATAACCGTACTATCGTCTGCGTATGCAAATACTCCTGGAAGAAGCAAGGAAAAGAGTTGCAGAGAGAACAGATCCCTGAGGAATATATTCGCTCATACTTATTGATTTAAGGGAGAGGAATATAAATTTAACTTTCTAACATTGCTTACGAATATGCTGTTACGAGTAAAATCAACCTTTTCATTTTTGATACTACATTTGACATCCGCTAGTTGACAGTTAAATTAGCTTTGTGAAGCATAAATTCAAATATATTTTAGACGTCTGATAGAATTTGTGTTTCGTAGTGATTGAAGAGTATGGCGAATGAAGTTCAGCAGATAGACTGACGCTCCACGCGAAGGTAGGTCGGTTAAAGTGAGGATAAAGTACATTATCTATTATTTCAAATATGGAGATTTCCTCTCTAAAAGCTGCTTAACACTACCAGAGAGGCTACCCGGATTATAATTGAGCGCAGTATGCCCCACTACTACGACTCGTTTCCGTCCTAGTTTTCCTTCGACTTATTTAGTTAAGACCTTCTGCAAAAAAAAATTAAAAAAACTAGCCTATTTTACTTAAAGTAACTTTTACAATTTATTAAACAGAATTAATAAAGTTTATAGAATTTGAAAATTCAATTTTTTTAAATCGGAAATGTAATCGAAAAACAATGAAAGAGAAAAATTGTATAAACATTGATTCTTTTTATAAAAAGAAGAACCATATCGAAAAAGCTCATCAGATTATTGAAATTAATTTTCATAGGGACGCTATAAAAATTAACACGGCAATCTATTTTAATGGTATTTTGTAATTAATGTAATTTGTAACACTAGTCACTGGTCAGCCATCGAAATAAACATCACGGCAATATGGCGAAGCACGTGAACATGAAGTGCTTGGATATTGAAAATTTCCGCTTGGCTAGCGATCAACTCTACCGTTAGGAAGGACGCCAGAAAATATTGCTGTGTTGGGTACCACTTCAAACTATGTACTTGGGTGTGACAAAGACGGCAGCACTCGCAATATTCTTTGAGCTTCATCTATTACGAAAGACTCAGGAAACTGTTTGCCAAAGTTTTCATTGTGAATAGCCCACTCAAATTGACATATTCGTAAAGTTGAAAATTTAAAGTAGTAGTTATTTTTAAGTTATTTGATTATTATTAGTTATTTTTAAAACAAAATTTTTCGACCAATGTGTGTTGCCAGTCATCACTGGCATTGGTCGAAAAATTTTGACATATGGCGCTGAAATGTGGTCTCTATGGGCCTCGTAGGTCAACGTCGCTCAACGAGCTATGGAGGAGGCTATGCTCAAGGTTACACTGCGATATGCAATCAGTAATGAGGGGATTCGTTGACGAACGAAAGTTACCGACATAACCCGGCGGATCAGTAGGTTGAAGTGGCAATGGGCAGGACACATAGTACAGAAAGCCGACGGCCGCTGCAGCCAGAAGGTTCTCTAGTGGATTCCACGGACCGGAAGCGCAAGGTGTCATCCACTAGGTGGACAGACGACCTGATAAAGATCGCAGGTCGACGGTGGATCCAGTCTGCTTCTGACCGGTTATATTTTGAAAAATTAGGGAGGAAGGCCTTTATTCAGCAACGTCTGCGGCTGAGATTATGATGAAATTTATCATTTGCTATAATATATATATATTAAAAATACAGAGTCAAACAAAGACAAATATCAATTTTGTGATGAAAAATTATTATCTTAGAATAATTGCGAATTAGTAGGTCCATTGATATATTGATGTGATTCACGCGTATTTTTTAATTTAATCATATTACGAGTAAATATAAACGAAAAACGTGTAGAATTTTCAAGAACTTCGTTTAATTGCAAGCTCCAGCTTCGACGTAGCAACCCAAATATTTTAGATATGTTATAACCTTATAATTTGATAACAGTACATATTTAGGTACTTATGAAATTTAAGTATTTGTTTACTCAAATGAAGGTATTCACTTTTGATCTAAAATATAAATAAGTAACTGTAAGGAGATTTTATTATCGAATAATAGTTAAATGGGCACTACCCAAATTAGTTTGTAGCTGTGTTCTCTAGCATTTATATTATGTTTACGTATTACTGTGAGAGCACGTGGATGGCTCCATTTAACAAATAAAACTCTTGAAATAATTACTAGTTTTTACTGCCTCACATACGAATCGATGAACAAGTGTTTTGAGAGAAGACCTTTGTAAAACACTCGTCTGTTTAAATATAAAAATACAAGCGTCTATATACTGGCAACACCGGGAATGGGTAGGGATAGGGAGATATGCTTTGGCACACACAAACCCCTACACACCAAAGATGTTGTATTAGTCTATCTTTGCTACACACACACCGAAACAAAACAAAAACCCAAGTGCTATTATTTCATAGTAGGTAGTCTTCGGATGTGAGTCCATCCCAGTTTATGGATTCCCTGCCAATCGTAATTGAATACGGGCAAAGCGGCGACGAACTGCTTGCTAGTAATAGATCGTTCAAAAATAAAGACAATCAACAAATAAGTCAAAGATTAGTCCTGTCTTATTATAAGACGGAAGAGGCTAAAAGAAAATATTTTAAGTGTTCGGGACAGCTTAATAGTGACAATTAATAGTTTTGTGTAAATTGTGTTCGACAACAACGATATTTAAATATTAGGCTCATAATAAATAATCGAAAATAGTTGGATGTCATTGCATTTTTTTTTATGTTAAGATCGGCAGACAGGCTGACGGTCCCCTTGATGGTAGGTGGCTACCGTCGCGTATAACACGAGCAACGCCAAAGCTGCTGCAAGTGCGCTGCCGACTACAATAGGATTAGAGATAAGGGATTGGGAAGGGATAAGGAAATGGGCTTTGGCATCCCTTACTTCACTCACCGAAACACAACAGCACACGTGCTGTTATTTCACGGTGGTCTTCTGTAAGGGGGTGGTTACTGCCGCCAGACGGGCTGCCCAACCCGTCTGAACAAAAAACTGGACTAAAACAAGAAAGTTCGCCCATTTAAACGTTGTAAGTAAATGAGACAACAACAACGAAATTAAATGACAAATATTTACGCACAAAACGTAATTATTGTTGTTCCTATTGCTTTTCCGTGCCACACTTGTTCCTCATTGATGTAGGTATATTGTTCGGCGTCTGGCACGGTCGCCACTAGTTGTGAGTAAATTTGTTGTACATAATAAATAAGCCACTTTTTGTATACAACTTGTGTTCGTTCATCGGAATAAAGAACCTTTGTTACTAATACATATATAAGCTTAGTTTGGAACCGTGCCCACCTTCTTCGACCTTCCACAGACATGCGCGCTTCTTTAGCCGGAAGCAATGCCCACTTCACCACACAGCCAAACTGTAACCACAGGCCATGAGATAATGCATAGAGAAAATAGGGTAAAAAAGATCGATAAAAATACGCTAGAACTCCTGTGTTGAAAACACTTAAAGCTCTAGTCTTTTTTTTTTTAAGAAAAACCCAAATTTTGTACTAAAATAGGTGATTATTATTATAGGTGATAGGTAAATTTTGTTGATCATATTTTTGCACAGAAATTATGTTTTAAAACATGTCTCAAATTATAAATATTTTCGAATCCAAATGTACAATTTTACGGAAATATAACAAGCATATGAATTGGCTTTTAAAATCTGCTGTCTCACAAAAATGTTTGTACAGAAGATTAAAGTCAATTGTGGGAAATTTCTGTATGCAAACGATCGTATCATATCCTAAGGGCGCGTTTATATGACACGAATGAACTTGTCAACCAGGCGGTCACAACGCGGCGATCTGTTATGGAAAAATAAGCTTTGTTGCAACCTTGTAAAGTTGATTTATAAAGAATCTTCATCGGAAAATTTTAAAGGGAGTGCGCGGCGACCGATTACCCGCTTTCTCTTCACCGTTTTGTATATTTATTATTAGATTAAATTACTATTAAATTAGTAGTAGTAGGGCACACTGCCCTCCACACTCAAAAACTGGACTACCAGTTTGTAGGAAATAATCACGTGCCGTGGTAATAACCACCCACAGAAGACCACCGAAAGAAATGTGAATTGTTTACCTTAATTTTTATACTATCAAACTGTACCGCATTTTATCAGACAAGTCGCTACGCGAAGTAGTATGCAAGTACACATATTTTTAATAAATGATTTTATTTTAATAATTGATAATTTTTATGCATCGTTAGATAACTTATTGCGGTGCAATGCATAATGTACATTAAAAAATAACAACTATTGACTAGTGGATCGCAGAGCTAGGAGGCACTAATTTCATTGGCGATGATACACTAATAATAACTAAGTTGCAGAGCCTGGCAGATAGACGCAAAGTTCCCCCCCTAGGTGGGCCATGACCTTGTCGTGGTGGGGGGGCTTACCCTTGGCAATCCGGACGGTTGCAGGGGTCGGTGGGGTCACCGGCCTTTGCTCGACCGATCGGATTGGTTTTGGGGACTAAGAAGGCCCACACCGAGGTGGGCTCCGAGCGAGCTCCGCCCAGCGGAACTCGTGGCGGAGCTGTTATTTGGAGGCTCCAACCTTCTGTTGGAGCTTCACCGGTCATCGCTCGCGCGGGCCGAGAATCCGTACTCGGCCCGCGCGATTGGTGGCCGGTGAGAGAGAGGGCACCCCGGTCCTTGTTCGTCAGACTGAGGTATGGGACTCGGTTCTGCGGATGAGGATCGGCAGGTGAGTCGCAGCGGGTGGATTCTCTCGGACGGCTCCGACGCTCAGTGGTAGTCCGGCAACTTACGCGAAGACGGAGCTCATGCGACTGGGAAGGACCAACTGGCATAGTACCTGCAATCGTGGCATGTGGGGGGTGTGGAACACCCGGTGGGTGGGCACCGGCTTAGTACTACCCCTCGCAGTCGTCCGGAAGAGTGAAGACCCGGCCTCGCCACCCGGCCTAGTAGCTCTTCCGCGACGACAACATGAGGTGGAGCCCGTCTCGGGCTGCCGCGATTGTTGAGGAAATGTCAGGGGGACACCCCTATGGGCCGCCCACCCATAATGTCGTATGAGATGAGCGGCCACACGAGCAGGGGTCGTTCGAGGGATGAAGGTGGAAGCGGCCTCCGACTCCGCGGATGGTTGTGCCGCGGAGAAGAGGTAAAGGGTTGATTCAATTACGAATCCCCTCGCTGACTGCTCGCTGCGACGGATAAGAGGAACACGGGCGGCTGGTGCCGCTTCGCTCGGGGGCGGTGGACGTGGGGAGGTGCGCCGCCCGCACAACACCGGGCAGTGAGGTGTGGTGGCCTTTTTTTTTTTTTTTTAAGGAGGGGAAATGCATTTACGCACTATCCCTCGTCGACGGGGACGATCGACGAGGGGGTGTGTGGGACTCACCCGACGGAACGAATCGCCCCGCCGGTCCTACTCCACTAAAACCGCCTCCATGTTCCACCATCGGCAGCGATAATGGGACCCGGAGTCACAGCCAGGCCCTATCCCCGGGCCCCACGCACCGCCATGTCCTTGCGGACCCGCCCCTGTTTTAACACGGCAAGCCGTGTAAAAAACTCCTCCTGTGGTGGCCCGCTGGAACATCTGCAGGCCACCACACCTACACTGCCCGGTGTTGTGCGGGCGGCGGACCTCCCCGCGTTCGCCGCCCCCGAACGAAACGGCTACAGCCGCCCAAGTTCCTCTCATCAGTCGCAGCGAGCAGTCAGCGAGGGGATTCGTAACCGAATCAACCCCTTACCTCTTCTCCGCGGCACAACCATCCGCGGAGTCGGAGGCCGCTTCCACCTTCATCCCCTGGACGACCCCCGCTCGTGTGGCCGCTCATCTCATACGACATTATGGGTGGGCGGCCCATAGGGGTGTCCCCCTGACATTTCCCCAACAATCGCGGCAGCCCGAGACGGGCGAGGTGTGGTGGCCTGCAGATGTTCCAGCGGGTCACCACAGGAGGAGATTTTTAACACGGCTTGCCGTGTTAAAACCGACGCGGGTCCGTAAGGACATGACGGTGCGTGGGGCCCGGGGATAAGGCCTCGCTGTGACTCCGGGTCCCATTATCACTGCCGATGGTGGAACATGGAGGTGGTTTTAGTGGAGTAGGACCGGCGGGGCGATTCGTTCCGTCGGGTGAGTCCCACACACCCCCTCGTCGATCGTCCCCGTCGACGAGGGATAGTGGGTAAATGCATTTCCCCTCCTTAAAAAAAAAAAAAAAAAAAAAAAAAAAAGATAGACGCAAAGTTGCCTGTCTGTGTGTATTCTATAAGATGTACTTCGGAGAGTGTGCTCGAGAGCTGCATGAGATCATATCGCCTTCCCCTTTCTTCTATCGGAAATGCAGACGTACGGCTGATTACCATCCACACCTTGTCGAAATCCCTCTAATTCGGACCAAGCGCTTTAAAACATCTTTTATAATGCGCACTGCTAAGGATTGGAACTCCCTGCTGGCTCCTGTATTTCCGAGCTCATACAACCCAAATCTTTTCAAGGTTCGAGTGAATAGGCTTCTGGGTGAGCTCGCTCCATCGTCGGCCTCATCCTTCCTACATGGATAGATGCTTGTCAAGAGCAAACCTGCTTGTCTTTAATTTAAAAAATATAGTAAAAAGTTAAACAAGAAAATAAGCATTAATTGCCCCTAAAGTAGTGGCAGGGCACACTTTCGCTTCTTAGTCATTTGGGCAAAGAGTTAGCCCATTTTTCCCTATTCCTTCCTAATCCGTTGCTTGTTTTATAGGAGACGGTAGCTACATACCATCAAGTGGACCGTCAGCCTATCTGACTACTATTTATATAGAAAAGAGAACTATAATTATAAGTTATCGGTATATGGTAAAAATACAAAATTTTTAATGACTTTTAAAATTCAATACGTTTAAAAGTTAAGTAGATACAACAAATGATACAAATAAACGCATCAGAAAATTATGCATTTCTCCTAACTACTTACGTAATTAAGCAAGTGTTATGTATTGAGTTAGTTAAACCGGGTAACCGCAAGCTGCGCATTTCCATGTTAACAATATTGTTAAAGTTAGCTTAATCGCATATGTTACTTACTTCACCACAATGGCCTAAGCATTCTCAATGCTGGAAGTTGTAAATTTGAAAATTAAAGGGTTGTTTACAATTTGTTTTTTAAAGGTTAATTCTTTATTTCAGTTTTTAATCTTAGAAGCGCAAAATGTAGGAGACATGGCATTTTTTACTATTAATTCAATCCCTGGACCCTTGATGCGTTTTAACTTTTTTATTTTACTTGCAAAGTAAAAATTGCTAAATAGGAGTATATTGTGTGCACTTCCATTTTTAACAAAACAAAAGTATCGCATTTTATCTATCTATATGGCGCGAAATATAGACCAGGAAATGTCCTACTCTCCTAAATTGTGTTATAATTGCTGTTAAATTTGATAATGTTACTTCTGTTAATTAATTTTTGCATGCCTTGTAAAACGGCGAAACATTTTGTTCCTTTTGTAACTCTTTTGCACCTTCTATACAATGTTTTAAGCAAATAAATGAATTATTATTATTATTATTATCAAGGAATTGTCACTTAACAAATTTTCTGGAATTAAAAAACAGTAAATAATAATGCCTAAATGCATAAAAACAATTAAAAAACTTGCAAATATTTTGTGTGCTTTCAGTTTTATGCATATGCATAAAAAACAAATAAGTCATGTATAAGCAAGTATAAAGGTGTATATGTATGAAAAAATACGTCACTTATAGGATTGATGAGCCCCTTTATCGAGTGGTTAATGTTTGTGCTTTAACACTGTGTCTCAGGGATCCCAGGTTTGATATCCGACAGATTCAACTTTTGAAATGAACTTGTCATAGTTGACTCTGGTGGTCTTCTGTAATGGGTGGTTGTTGGGTTTCGGTGAGTGAGTAAGTTTTGCCAGGAACCATTGCCCTATCCCTTAAGGATAAAGGATGGTCGGCAGCGTACTTGCAATACTTGTGAAGTTACTTCTGTTATAGGCAACGGTAGCCTATCATCAAGTTAAGCGTCAGCTTGACTGTCGATATTAACATAAAAAATAATTAAGAAATTAATAAGTGAGTCTAATACATAAACAAGTATAAAGGCGGTAAGTAAGCTGCCAGGATATTTGATATGTGTCTATTACTGATGCCTATATGAAAAAATGCATGTTCGCTACGTCACTTACAATCTAAGTTCGAAAAATTCAAATAAATCATACGATATTTTTTTTAAATGTTATGTCGACAGACAGGCTGACGGTCCACTTGATGGTAGGTGGCTACCGTCGCCTATAACACAAGCAACGCTACAGGTGCTGCAAGTGCGCTGCCGACTACAGTAGGATTAAGGATAGGATTAGGAGGGGATAAGGAGATGGGCTCTGGCATCCCTTACTCACTCACTGAAACACAACAGCACGTATATGCTGTTATTTCACGGTGGTCTTCTGTAAGGGGGTGGTCACTGCCGCCAGGCGGGCTGCCCAAATGACTGCGAAACGCAGTGTGCCCTACCACTACAAAATTTTTTGGCATACCATACGTACCCACCAAAACATTTCAGCACACATTCTCTTATAACACGGTGCTATTTCACAGCTTTTATTGTTAAAGTTAAAATGAAATACATTGTAAATAGAATCCTATTTATACTAACCATAAGGTTCTTTGGCATCAGTTTTCTGTGGTGTCGGTGAAAGCACGCTATTACTGATCGTGGTCATGATGATCGCGACGCAGCACCAAGCACTCATGGTTCAAAAGCCGCATCGGTGCTGTCTTCTATCTATGCGCGTGCTCGTCAAACATCCGAATGAATATGTTTGTTCGATTTATTAGTAAATGTTCGTCCCACATTTCACTCGCAAGTTTCAACTGTAACAAAAAATAATACTTATAAACGCTGTACAAAACACTTACAACATTTGAAAATGGAACTCTTTGGCTGTAGAATAAATACATTTGTTTTATGTGACTGTCGCTTGTTTTTAAACTATGGCGTTATTTTAAAAATTGCTTGTTTACATACATTACCATGGATTTAACTCGTGAAAATTTTCGTAGTATGATTTTCTACGATTTTAAGCGTAATTTGACAGCTCAGCAGAGCTTCGCTCAGCTTCAAACTGCTTTTGGCGATGAAGCATCATAGCATCATGCAAGGCGACTATTTCTAACTGGTTTGCAAAATTCAAACGCGCTCGTGTCAATCTGACGAATTTCGTAATGGTTGCCTGTCCACCGTTGTGAACAACAGAAAACATCGATACTGAGCGCCATATGATCGAAACAGACAAGCGCGTGCCTACCATGAGATTCGGGCATCCTTAGGCACAAGCATGAGTCAAATACAATCAATCCTGCAAGAACATTTAAGAGTGAAAAACTGTGCTCTCTGTGGATCTCACATAATTTGACTGAGGTTTAAAAAACGGACCACGTCACTTGGTGCAGTGCCATGCTTACTTTGGTGTGGGACATGGTAACAAGTGACGAAATAATTATATATATATAGGCCCATAGTGAGAAACCACATTTGAGCGCCATATGTGATCACTGGTAACACACATTAGTCGAAAACTTTTGTTTTAAGGCACTGAGAAATTTTGGACGAGATGTCACAGAGCTTCCCTAACGCTGGATACGACGACTGACCCTCTTCTCGAAGTTGACTCTATCTAATTGATCTATTTGTGCAAGTACGTACTCGTCAAAAACTTCGTGAGTTGAATTCACAATTGTTACTGTTAGACATAACTTCGTTTGTCCATATTCATCTTAAGGGGTTTTATTAGTTTCTCATCCTTTGGGAAACTCGGTTGAGGCCATCAAATATTCAAAGGAGTAATAAATTTCATATTTATTAAAGCCAGTATTCAATAAATGTTGAATTAAAACCACCTACAGCAAAATGGGAACTCACAAACACTGACTAATATAATAGGGATACATCTCTACATAAAAGAATTTTTGTATTGTCATCCAAGCCAACATACTTGTAATTTCTTAGACATTCGAACTCCATTACCCAAAAGACGATTTACGCTAAAGTTAAAAGAAAAGTTTAATTCAACCTTCATATGAATAAATGCCACACATGTTTAGTCGACATTACGTTCGTTTTGAAACTGCAAAATATGAATATGTTTTGTACCAGGTACGCAAAATGTTGGTGAAATGTCGTGAATTATTATTCCAATGAACTTTACCAATAAAGACAAGATCGAACCGTGAACAAGTTACGCTACTTCAGATAACAAGAAGACTTATTACTATCGATATCTACAAAATATCATGTTGCTTGAACATATTACATATAACATTTTATACATATGTGTGTACACGATACTTTTGGGTAAGTTCGGGAATAAAGTATCTACTAAACTATCTGCTTTGCTAACGTCTACTTTTTTAGGGTTCCGTACGTCCGAATAAAAAAACGGAACGCTTATAGGATCATTCGTGTGTCCGTCTGTCCGTCTTTCACAGTCAATTATCTCTGAATCTACTAGACCGATTAAGTTGAAATTTGGTACACATATCAATTTCTGTGACCCAAACGCATGAAATCTGTATATGAGAGGTCATTTTTGGGGGAAGGTTTTTTTTTGAAAACTGCATCGTGTGACATATCAAATGTGAATATCTTAAATCTATTTTTTTTGTAATTTTAAAATAAATAGTTTCCAAGTTATTCAAGAAAATAGACAAAAATTGACCGAAAAGCAACAAGAGGAACCCGAGCCTGGATTCCATGAAAAAGCGCTATCTGGGTGAATAATTACCACTGGTTTAATCTACGTGTAGAAGGCAACTCAAGGTCGGTGATCTAGTTGCAGGTCAGCGGCTACAACTAGTATAACATTTTAAATTTCTATATTTTATTAGACTATTCATCTGATACAAACGTTATAATATTCAGTCACGTACTGAGCGTAGGCAGCTGAAGAATTATTACCAATAACCATGTTCCCATTTAGAAAAAACAACTTCAAATTCCTAACACGTATACACTAAACGAGCCGTTCACGTGAGTGGGTAATCGAGATCAAAATATTTACATTGCGAACAATTGTTTCTATGTAGCAGCCTTCACCAGGAGCGAGTAACTTATTGCGACGGGTCTACGAAGGGTCCACCGCAATCAGTTAAGAGAGGGACATGCTTCCTTAAGCTTTCTTGTAAACTTGAAGCTTTCTTAGGTTTGTAATTGTGTAGTATTGTCTCTCGGTAACAATGTAAATTAAATCTTCATTGTGCCCTACGTGCAACGAGAAAGTTCCTCTTTTGCAGTTGTTCAGAAGCTTATTCTTTTCATCGCGGCTAATTAAATTTCATCTAATACCATATGAGCGTAGAAGTAAGTCTGAAGATTGAATGATGATATACTTATATATTTTGGATTAATTATGAGTGATCTATTTGCATAATAAAATTAAGGAAAAATTAAAAAAAAAAACGAAAATTCAGACAGAAAAACCAAAAAACGAGGTGTAACTGTGTCCTGGACACGGCCATGTGTTTTACGTGAATACATGTACGTTACGAGTAATATTATCTTTGAGCGTATTATATGTATATATCCAATGAATTCGAATATACCATATATACCAATCGATTCTTTGATCTTGTAAAAAGGCTGATGATCCACTGGGTGCAATATAGCTACCATCGGCCATAAACCCAAGAAACAGGAGAAAATGCAGCTGCCAACCCTGATGAGATTAACACAATATTATGTATATCATCATGGTCTTTTGCATAGGAATAATTGCCGCAGCCCCTTCCAAGATACATCGCAGAGCACAGTATTACAACTGATTT
The DNA here is from genome assembly GCA_910589475.2 of Bembecia ichneumoniformis. NCBI lineage: Eukaryota > Metazoa > Arthropoda > Insecta > Lepidoptera > Sesiidae > Bembecia > Bembecia ichneumoniformis. The sequence goes on from OU342531.1 coordinate 4,346,642, forward strand.
AAGTTGCGTGAATATTCTCATGGTCCCTAAATACTTTCGCATTACGTCGATGAATTTAATTATTATTTATTACTAGCTGAAGCCGGCCACACGTAGGGCCCACGCGGCATTGGACACTGCTTGCTTGCAATATTATAATATTGTACTATGATATTGTATTATATTAAATTTTATTTTTCTAAATAAATGTAGCCTATATTATTCCTTATAACATCAGACAAATATAAGTGAAAGCCCTGTCAAAATAGGCCCAGTCGTTTCTGAGATTAGCCGAAACCACGAAACAATCAGACACATAGACATACAAAAATTATTATTATTATTATTATTATTTACAAATACTTTGATAGACTTACATTTGGTAAAAAAATAGTTATTACATACAGACACTTCAATTTAGCAACACTATATCGTGAAAAATACAAACATTATTTCTTAACATATTATATATATATATATATATATATATATATATATATATATATATATATATATATATATATACTACTCAAAACAAAATAAGGGCCACTAAGATTTTTTGCTGTACCATGAAAACAATAAAGACATTAAATTGTTTAACTTATGTAACTACAAAATAATGTTATTGGTTTATAATATAGGCTAACAATTGTTTAAAATAATGATCATGAACTGTTTTTTTAAAGTTCATAATGAAATTGGCCATTTTGAATGAAAAACATGAACAAAAGAAATCACCGGAAAAAGACAAAATACTGTTCTTGTCACTTTTGTTTCTTCTTTTTAGTAAAGAGTATGTCCTCCTCTCTTACCAATACACTCCTGAAGCCTCGTATGCATACTCAGGATCAAATTCCTCACGCTTTCATCTGGAATCTCCTCCCAGGCACGTTTTAAAGCGTCAATCAGCTGCTGTTGGTTGTAGACCCCTTGCTCATTCTCTCTAACCCTTCGTTTCAATTGGTCCCACAATTGCTCGATTGGATTTAAATCCGGACTGTTAGCTGGCCATGGTAATACCTCAATATGAGACCCTTCTAGGACAGTTTGTGTCGATCGAGCTGTGTGTGCACGGGCATTGTCTTGCACCAAGATGAATCCAGGCCCCACTCGCTGTGCAAATGGGATCACTCGAGGCCTGATGACGTCTTCGATGTAACGTTCTGCAGTTACGGTACCCGCATTTAAAATGGTGAGCTCGGTTTTACCGTGTAAACTAATCCCACCCCAAACCATTACGTTGGGACCACCGAAACGGTCAACTTCGTGGATGCAGGACTCCGAAAAACGCTCGCCGCGTCGTCTCCACACCCTAACACGCCGATCATCATTAAAAAATTTTACTTTGCACTCGTCTGTAAAAAGCACCTTGCCCCACTAATTAATCCCCCAGTTCAAATACTGACGGCAGAATCTTAAACGGTTTGCACGTTGAACCCTAGTCAGAGGAATTCGAACAACTCGACTTCTTGACATTTGCAATCGATTAGGTATAGTTTGATCACTGACACGGGTACCCGTTGTCAGCCGTAGGTGGTGTTGTAACTTACGGGCCGTTACTGTACTATCACGACGAGCACTTAGTTGGATGTACCGATCCTCGTGCGCCGTTCTTACACGAACTGTACCTGAACCGGGTCTCCTGGCAACACTGCCGGTCTTTTGGAAGCGATTCCATACATTTTGGACAGCTCTTCGAGAAAAACCCAACTGCAAACCCACGTAACGCTGAGAACGTCCTTCTTGGATCATAGTTATGGCTCTGGTTGCTGTAATTGTATCCATGTGCCTTCGTACTGGTGGCATGATTAACGCGAGATGATAAATGAATCAATTAAAATTGAAAAAGTAAAACTTTTTTCCTAAAATAACCGAAACAAGTTAAGAAGACAATCGAAGAAAAACATAAGAATAATTTCCAATTATTTTTTTTCTTAAAACGATGGCCAATATTTTTGAAATTAGGATAAAAGAGCATAAAAGAGATCAAACACCAAAGAGTTCGTAATATCAATATAATGCTACTTATCAGTTACTTTCAGTTTACTAAAGTGCACTTAAATGTAAATAAACTAGTGGCCCTTATTTTGTTTTGAGTAGTATATATCTTATAATATTTAAGACTATAGAGAAAAAATATTATGAAATCAAACTGCGTTATTATTGCTAATGTTGTGCGAATCTCAGAAACCGATACATTGCACCTTCAATTAATCAAAAAAGGATTGTGTGATTCCGCAAATTTAATGTTTTACAAGCATGGAAGTAATAAGTACTATATACAACACTTCCATGTTTACAAGTAATTAACCTGTCAATATAGTTCTGTCCCTTTCCCACCTACACGTTATATACTGGCATCTCGTGAAATAGACAATAGAGCTGACGTTAATGCAGGGGAATTGACCCCTTATTACTTACACACTACCACTACACTTTGAACACGACTAGACTTTGTACCGCGCTCTCACTTTAATGAGAAGCCATTAACGCTCGAATTGATATTTGGAACACCATTTAACTGGTCTCTGGTAGGGGTTTTGTGCTATTATGAATGTGTGTGTAATTATAAAATTTATGAAGATAGAAAATACATAGGTACGAGTCTCATAAGCATAGGTATAGACATCATCATCATCATCATCATCTGATCCGTAGGACGTCCATTACTCCCCTCTAATTGTCCAAAAGGAGCGATCAGAAGCAGCCTGGATCCACTGTCGACCCGCGGCTCTTATCAGATGGTCTGTCCACCATGTGGGTGGACGTCCTACTCTACGCTTACCGATCCGTGGTCTCTACTCGAGAACCTTCCGGCCCCAGCGACCGTCGGCTCTCCGTACTAATATTTATGTGTCCTGCCCACTGCCACTTCAAGTTACTAATCTCCCGAGATATGCCGGTAACTTACGTACGTTTACGAATCTCCTCAATCCTGATTCGATCTCGCAGTGTAACACCGAGCATGGCCCTCTCCATAGCTCGTTATGTGACGTTAAGTAAGCCCATAGATCCATTGCCATAGGTATGGACATATATACCCACTTAGTATACAAGCCTATAACGTCTGCCACATAAGTTTTTCTTTAATACATATTTGGTTTTGGTGCAAGAAATATACCTACTAATATATCTATATAATATACCTAATATACCAATATTTATAACGAATATAAGAAAATAATCACTATGTATATTATCAATATATTTAAATAGTGGCAGGGCACACTGCGTTCTACCACCTTCCCCCTTGACCAGGACCTGGGCGGTAGTCTAAGGGGAGACTACCGCCCGTTGTGAGGTCCCCGAGATGGCCGGCATACCTCCGCTTTCGGGTACGCCGAGGTTCCGACAGGGAGCGTAGTGCTCCCCGCGCTGAACAACCGTGGCGGGTCGCCACGGTTGTGTAACAACATTCCTGCGACCGCGCCCATCTACGGCCGCGCTAGAAAGTTGTTGGGTTTTAACCGGTAAGAGTCCGGCACAACCCACACCACCCCTTCGCTGCTGGGTATCCATGATGGATTTCCCAACGTAAAAAAAAGAGCACACTGCGTGTCGCAGTCTTTTGGGCCGCCCACGCGACAGTAACCACCCCCTTTCAGTAGACCACCGTGAAATATCAGCACGTGTGTTCGGTGTGTGTTTCGGTGGGTGAGGAAGGGATGCCAGTGGCCATTTCCTTAACCCTTCCCAATCTTTATCCTTAATTATGGTCGACAGCGCACTTACAACACCTGTGGCGTTGCTTGTGTTATAGACGACGGTAGCCACCTACCATCAAGTGGACCGTCAGTCTATCTGCCGACTAATACATAAAAAAAATTGTATCTTTACAAAACAAACATACATACACCCTTGTAATAAACACAATGTATTGTTTTTCGTTTTTAATGCACCATTGTACGATATTTGTCGAAAATGCGCCGATGAATAAACAACACGTGTCTGCATTATTTCCAATATTGGATTGTGGGTTATAAAATATAATTACTATTTGAATAGTTATTTCTATATTAAATTTTATAAAATAAAATCGTTGATCACCTCTGTCTGTTTCTCTGCTAACTTCTTCTAAACCAACTAATGGATTTTAATACAGTTTATTATAAAGAGAAATGAACGAGGAAGGTTTGTGTATAAAAATGAATCCCCATTTCCCTTGGTCACGGCATCACGCGTGAACGAAGTAGACCGATTTTAATTCGGTTTTCACTAATGGAAAGAGGGATAAACGGGGAATGTTTATATATATAAAAATTGCACCCCGGGCGAAGCCGGGGGCGGGTCGCTAGTAATAAATAAAATACGATATAAAAATACACATCGGAAATATTGAAGTAAATAACGGACGCCTAAGCCCATTAACTTAATCACATCCCTTATTCTATAAATAAGAGATGTCAGCACAGTTGCTTCCTTTCGGATATTTCGTGTGTTTTTGTCAACAGTAGCCGCAACAGTGTGGGCTGCCAAGTGCTTGCATCCTTTTTCATATAAAATTATTTGCGTTATTTGAAACGCAAATAATTTTATTTGTATTATGGCTTACGCTGTGTTCGGCAGATTCGGGACCTAACTGTTAGTATAAAATACTGATATTGTTCTATCCTGATTCTGATATTAGTTTTACTATGACATTTGTAAACTCTGTAACGGAACCATTTAATCTAAAACCAATAGATACGTTTTTAGATATCATAAATATGTAAAGTGAGTTGTGTACGTAACATGATTTTGCATGTAGGTCGTTCCAGTTACTTGCGTCGTCTAAATGAACCTTAAAACGTATTTCGTTGACATTCGACTATGATAGTAAAACGCACGCGTAAAACTCAATATTTGCACTCCATAATTGACTGGATTTCACAGGAATTCCTACATTTTATGTCATTTAATACAGTCCGTGGTATTAAATATGGACTTATTATAAAATTGTGGGCATGAAACGGTGGGAATCAACACATATTTGCAATATTTTATTGAAATAATAAAAGAATATTTCATATATTCCCGAGATTATTCTTCACATAAAAACGAACTCACATATACGCTTTCTCTGTATAAAATGTTTCTCTTTCTCTGTATATATATATAGCATATATATAATATAGGTTTACTAGTATTAATGACATAGACATCATTGGACAAAGGCCTTTTATCTAATAGGAGGATATGAGAAAGCCGCTAGCCCGTTCCGGATTGTTAGGTCTTACATGTCTTTGATTGCTAGTCTTCTAACGTTAGTTTCTATACGATATTTTTCTTCAATACTAGAGCAAGTGACCGCTATTTCTAAACCAATATCGAAAACACTCTAAGGTGCTTTTGATGTTTCCATACTTCAGTGGGCGTCGCACATCGCTAAGTTGGCGAAAATATGGCTAGTTGTACTGAACTATTTTATGCAGCTGAAGAGGGCTATACAAGATAATAATAAATGAAGCTATGGGCATTCTTTAAGAAATATGTTTTCTCTGACGGGCATTAGCGGGGCCCTATACATAGTACTGCGCGGACAAGCACTTTCAGAACGTGAAATGGAAAGCCCGCGAGTGTGTAAGCTCGGTAGCTTCGCGGTGAAGCCCAAACGGGTAAAACGAGAGATCGCGGCTCCTGCGGCTCACGCGCAGATGCGGGCCACGCGGCGCCGCCGTTAAAGCGCGACCGGCCTTGCACGTACGCCACTCTTGGGTACGCCATTGACTAATTACCGGGGAAACTAAGGTCCGAGGGGAGAGGCCAAGTGCCATGTTACAATTCGTAATTACACATAACCTCGCAGATGCAGTAACTTCAACGATACCAGACAAAAAGGGAACAACAAATCCGTAACGGAGGTAAAAGCATCACGGCACAACAATAATGCGACATTAATGCCAACCTTTTAATCTAATTTTGCCTACTTGTAACTTTTTTTATTTTAATTCGCAACGAAAATGTACATTTACTTCAAGAAACACTAAATCCTTTAGTGAACACTGTTTCCTTTAGCACCACCATTCTTCACGCCTGAGAGATTTCGTGGCACGGTCGTAAAGGTGAGATACAATCAGTACATAGTATAAAGTTCACCTTTTTCTCTGTCTGTCCGTATATATATGATAATCTCTGAAAGTTGTGAACGGATTTTGTTCCTGATTGTATCGATGGAAAGAAATAGTTTGTGTGTATAATTCATGAATATCTTTTTCATATTTTCCGAGTTATATCGGTGTTTGTCAAAGAAGACGAGCGCTCAACGCTCTCGCCGCAGCAAAGCGTGACCAGTGGCTCTAGCATGAGTTTACGATACTACACTCGCTAGCGAGAGCGTAAAACATTTATATGGAAAATTGATAATTTGACATTGACAGTTCACGATTTCCCATACAAAAGTTTTACGTTCTCGCTAGCGAGTGTAGTATTGGTGTAGTATCGTAAACTCATACTAGAGCCTCAGGATCAGCTATTTATTAATAAATTTCGTTTTTATTTTAAAAATAAAACTGCTAAGAAAGATCGCACTGAAGACAATGCCATACTTGTTCATTTGTTGAAATTCATTATCCAACTTTGTGGCAAGGTGAATGGAACTTCAATGGCCGAGTTCAGGAATTCAAGGTAGAACTTTACCTTTTCCGCTTATCGGATTTTATACCTCTATAAAATAGATTTTGAAGTTAAATAACACCGAGTAGCGGTAAATCATTCTCTAAAGTTTTTGCCGTTGAAACACTCTGTGATCTCAGATAATTTACAAATTAAACTCGAAATTAGAGATTAGATAACTGCTTTCAATTAAATTCAGGCAATTAATTTTGTATAGGAATCAATTTTTTTAGAAATACTTCGTTTATTTTAAGCTAAATCAGTGTTTATTTTTAAATATTCAGAATAAAATAAATAATCATTTTGTAATTAAAATTTTCGTGATTTTAAATTAGTACATTTTTAACTTCTGAATTTGAAAAACAGCCAATTGACGTATATATTTACTAGCGTAAGGCACCCAGCGCCAACACATTGGCCTTAAAAGTCGTCGTCCCTCGTCAGCGCAAGATTGTGGTTGAAAGAAGTTTTGTACTAAATTGTTATAAAAATACCCAGTTGTGTAGTAAAAGGCTGCAAAAACTATGATACGAAGGTTAAAAAGGAACATAGGGAATGTCGTATCATCGGTAAATAATCTTGTTATATCTTCAATAATTAATTTTAACACATTTCATTCTAAAGTCAAAGTTCATAATGGCGGCCATGTGCACATTCTGTACATTTTAAAATTATTGGGGCAGACCGTCTGGCCTCAGCAACTTATACACAGCGCGCCAAATAATACGTACGGCAAAAAGATTAAATCTATACTAATATATAAAGCTGAACAGTTTGTTTGTTTGTTTGAACGCGTTAATCTCAGGAACTACTGGTTCGAATTGAAAAATTCTTTTTGTGTTGAATAGTCCATTTATCGGGGAATGCTATAGGCTATATAACATCACGCTGCGATCAATAGTATTATATATAAGCAGTGCCCAGTACCGCGCGCACCGCCGTATGGGCCGCAGCGAAGCGTGGCCGAGTAGTATAATATAATAATATTGAGAATCCAAGTAAGAACGGCGAAGAAAACCAAGTATAGTTGAAAATCTTTGACGTACGGCGAATGAATTACCGCTTATATTGTCCCGCGCCTTATCAGCCTCCTAAAAACCTCTTCCTAAACAATTAAAAATATTAAAGAGCAATATTTCGTAAACTGTATTTAAATATATCGAAATAGTAGTTTATTGTAAATAGTTAGATTTTAAATCTTTTAATATTTTAATAATAGTCTTAAACCTAGGTGGTTTTTGGTGCTATCATTACATTAATGTATATTTAGTTTTATTAATTGTTAATTTAAAAAATAAAATAAATAAAATAACTACCTCTCATAAAATACCATAGTGAAATAACAGCATTGTACTTCCGGTGGAGTATTTCCTGTGGCGTTGCTTATATTTATAGGTGACAGTAAACACCTACCCTTAAGGACGTATTCACAAATATCAATGGTTTTTCGGTACCATTTATATATCCAGGAAGCACAACTGTAGAGATACCATGGTATAAAATTAAAGGTAATGTATTCATCTCTAAAGGTACCTAATAAAAACTGGGCAGCCCAATACAAAATTTTCACATAAATACATTTTTACTATCGTAAGAATCGCTAAAAATATCGAAAAATTGTGTCTGGATAAGTACATAAATAGCTAAATCCGCTGCATATTTTAACATGAAAATAATAAGAAATTGTAGCTTATACAGTCTAGCGTCTAGCTAATACGTCTAGCTTATTATTTTGTACTCAAATAAATTACTTTTTTATTTCTGAGAAAGAAGACACTAAAAAACGCACTATTTTCTCCATACATTTTTCTAAGGGATCGCACTGCGACCTCTTTCGCCGTAGGTTTCGTTCGCCATTCCCCGCTCATAGATAAGTATGTGTTCCCCGCTCAGACGTGGTCATGAGAGCACGGGTGTATCGCCTTTTTTTTAAATAATTAGAACGACAAAGTTCCAAAGTACACCGTGCGGCTTCAATGGGTGTGTGGGCACTTTGCTGTAGTGTGCTGGCGCAGTTATCTGAATTCGAGCGCGTCAAAAATGTAATTACGTCCTTAAATGTACACTGAACTTAACAACGAACGAAAAGTAAAAAAACGAACTTAAAATAATAATAAAACAAAACTACTAATAATATTAATATATAGAATGGAATTTTTTAATTGTGCTTGGAAGGAAAAAATTCTAAATACTGAAAATAGCAAATTTTACTCAAAGAAACATTTTTTTATTCTTTAAAAGAAGCAAAAGAATTCAAAGTATTATTGCCGCTTCGATTAAGCGTCTAAAATGTGTAAAGAAAACCACATTCTGTACATTTTATTTTATTTTATTAAAGATGGGCTACTCTTGGCCAGCATCTAACCGTGCAGGAAAGATTTTTTTAAGCTTTCATGGTTTTCTTTTCATTTAATTCAACATATTTTTTACGGAGATTTGATTATCGATTTGTGTCATAAAGGTACTCGGTGTTATTTTTTCGGATTTTAGCCTGTTTGATGTCCGGGTATGGCAAACATATTATCAAAAATGTTTGTAAGCAGTTTTGCTTCCCTTAAAAAATAATGGAATGTTCCCTATGATTTAAAGTACAGAAATAAATAATGGAATATTTAAAGCACTTTACCTATAGTATACCACTCATTCACTATCTGAAGTTATTTCTTAATTTGTGGTATAATTCGCACTATATGAATTTCAGTAAATTCTCTATAGAATCAACTATATGAGAATGTACAGTGAATTTCGTATACGTAAAAGATATTTTGGATTTATAACAATCAATGGTTGAAATGGTTCAAAAAAGTTTTATTTATACTTTTAGGGTTCCGTACGTCCGAATAAAAACAGGGAATCCTTATAGGATCACTCGTGTGTCCGTCTGTCCGACCAGTCCCTTTATCTCCGAAACTACTGAACCTAAAATTTTGAAAAAAAATATACAGAAATTAGTTTTCTACTTATAATTTATAGGAAAAACTATAAGAAGTCCATGATATTAAAATAACATGGCAAGTCACTCAATATTGTGCGGATAGGTAACATCGTAAGGAACCCTCTTCACGCGAGTTCAACTCGCACTTGCCCCGTTTTTTTTAAATATAATACCAGCTGTTCCCGCGGCAAAGCTTGCCCCCATTTCTTATTATTGAGTGTAATTTTAACTTGTTAACACAGAAACTTCCCTCTAAGGTACCTTTTTATAACAAAAATGTGATTTGGGGAGTTAGAAATGATGAGGAGATCGCAAGTTATACCAGAGAGTGTCACTCACGTTTAAGACTAATTGATTTTCCTGTCGAATGTAGAGAATGTGCAGATTTTCATTGTAACAATCATGATCATAGGCCTGTTCTTGACAAAATGTATTCTGATATTGTTACTGCCCTTCGCGATGCTTCCATGGCGAGTCGGGAGATTACGAGGTCTGGTAGGAGTGGGCCGTGCGTATTAGGATGGAACGTGCACGTCAAAGGTGCTCACCAGGAGGCTAGAACAAAGTTCTCGGAATGGGTTTTATGCGGAAGACCCAAGTATGGGGCTGTTTTTGAAGAAATGCGTAGAAGTAGAAAGGTATTTAAATCTCGTTTGAAATGGTGTCAAAACCATCAAGAACAAATTAAAATGGATTTCATTGCCGAAAAGCATACTAAAGGTGATTTCCGGGGTTTTTGGAAATGTACTAGTAAGGTTAATACAAAACCTGGACTCCCGGTAAGCATCGATGGTGTGAATAATCATAGGGATATTGCGAACATCTTTAAGGATCATTTTTCCATACGATCATCTTTGGATCCTGTGAGAAGGATTCTTGAAGATGAGCTGCCAATCGGAATAAAATTTAATGCAAAGGATGTAACAAAAACTATTAGAAAAATGACAGGAGGAAAATCTCCAGGTCATGATGGCCTAGCCGTCGAGCATCTTCGTTACGCCGGCCCGCATATAGCCGGAATATTAGCCATGTTCTATTCACTGTGCATAGGCCATTCTTACTTGCCATCTGATATGATGAAAACTGTAGTAGTTCCAATAGTTAAGAATAAAACAGGTGATTTGTCTGATAAAAACAACTATAGACCTATTTCTTTGGCAACGGTTGTGGCAAAAGTTTTTGATAGTATGCTTAATACACAGCTGGAGAAATATGTGTCTTTACATGATAATCAATTTGGATTTAAACGGCGATTATCAACTGAAAGTGCTATACTTTGTCTTAAGCATACTGTCCAATACTATATTTGTCGTAAAACTCCAGTATATGCGTGTTTCCTCGACTTGTCCAAGGCATTTGATCTGGTTGCCTATGATATCATGTGGGAAAAGTTGGAAAATATTAACTTACCATCTGAAATTGTTAATATTTTTAAATATTGGTATGAGCACCAGGTTAATAGCGTAGGATGGGCGGGAACAATGTCAGATACATATAAATTAGAATGCGGAGTGAGACAGGGCGGTATCACCTCACCAACCTTGTTCAATATATACGTAAATGCACTGATCGAAGAGCTCAGCAACGAGCGTCTCGGCTGTCACATTGATGGGGTATGTGTTAATAACCTTAGTTATGCAGACGACATGGTGCTGTTGAGCGCTTCTGTCTGTGGTTTACGTAAACTTCTGAACATCTGTGAGAGGTATGCTTGTAAGCATGGGCTAAAATATAATGTCACCAAAAGTCAGTTCATGGTCTTTGAGACGGCAAATGTTAAAAGCCCTAATAGGGTACCACCTGTGCGTCTGAATGGCATTTCCCTCGAAAAGGTGGACCATTTTAAGTATTTAGGGCACATAGTCACGGCTGACTTAAAAGACAATGCTGATATCGATAGAGAACGAAGGGCTTTGTCCATAAGGACAAATATGCTAGTTCGGATTTAAACGATGTTCAAAAAATGTAAAACTTACATTATTTAAAGCATATTGCACTTCGTTGTATACTTGTGCTCTGTGGGCAAATTATACACAAAAATGTTACAGCACCCTTCGTGTCCAATTCAACAACGCGTTTAGGGCGATGTTAGGGCTACCCCGCTTCTGTAGTGCTTCGGGCATGTTTGCAGCGATGAGCACTGATTGTTTCTATACTAACATACGTAAAAAATGTGCATCACTTGTTAGACGGGTGCGGGACAGCTCTAACAAAGTTATAGCAATGATCGCCGATAGGTTAGATTGTTTATATATCCAACATTGCTGTAATAGACATATTGGTGGTAGTTTTTAGGCATTTACGTATTATTATTTTTTCTTTTCTTTCATCTTGTATTATATCTTATTACTGTTAGGATATAATAGATATATGTAAAAATTTGCTTTTATTTTATTTAATTAGGTACTGTTTAGATATAATATATTAATAACTAATGTGTAGAAATGTAAAATATGGGTCTAGTTACCTGAAAATAAATGAATTTGAATTTGAATTTGAATTTGTTTTTCCGCCTAGCCTACTCTCAACCCACAACACAACCCGTTCTCGTTTCTGTGTCGAAAGAAAGATTCTTCACAGAGACTTTACAACCTCTTTGTCGTAACTTGGGTTCAATTTTGAAAAAATCAAATAATTTCAAGTTAATATAGAGCACCAGAATATTATTTGCTCTGCTTTTGGAAGCTTTAAAAATTGTTTCTTAATCAGAACTACGTATTCTAAAGCATAATATGCTTTCACGCCTTAACTACTCAACCAATTATCGTGAAATTATTATTTTTTCCTGGTTATAACTTTCCTGGTTATATCGTGGTTATAATTATAACAATGAAGGCATTATTCCAAATAGCATTAAAGACATTGTCAGTGCAACTGTATAATGTTTTATGAGTTTCAAAACAGTGTATATATGTTGAAAAATATCTCCACTGGTTAGAGATAAATGAAAAAAAAAATGATAGGACAAAAATATTTGAGCTATAAAGATTAACATCTTCGAAAAAGGGGTGCATATGAAGTCACGAATAAAAGCTAGTAATCTAATCTAAATCCATTTTTTTATATATTATTATTATTATTATTTATTTATTTATTTATTTTCTTAATTTTAAATTTTTTACAATATATATGTATATAAAAACAATAAATATTATAAAAAACTTAAAATTAGGTGTCCACTAATAGCGGGGCAAGGCCCAAGCTACCGGTGGTTAGGGCTGCAGAGTGAGGAACCTCCTGACAATTCGTGCCGTGTCAAGAAGTACCGCCTTCTGTATCTGTCCCCTGATCCAGCCATCTAGCGAGAGCCTCTTAAGATGTTAAGAGCCTCTTAAGCCTCTTTATTATTATTATTATTATTATTTTTCAGTATATTTATAGTGGAAATTTGGTCATATGATTTATCAAAATAAAATCTTAAAGATAGGTAAAAGAATGACCAGCCTTATAAATAAAAAACTTAAAACAGTTAAAAAATAGAATTAAATTTATAAATTAATGTTTTCTCTAGTACTTAATTTTTTATTTGTCATTTATTTTTAGCAATTAATAAATTTTATTTTACTCTTATTAAATGTAAAAAATGGGGTTTAAAAGCATAATAACCCTTAAAAACAAAGTTGCATCGCTATAATTAGTGTTAAGTCCGTTGCAGAAAATAATAAAAGCAAATTTTCCAGTTAATATACATAAAGCCGTGATTTTTCTTCATTACCTCCAGTCCAGGTTTGTTATTTTTCATTTCAAGCAATTTCCAGTTATCAAGCTCCACCTGCGCCGCAAATTAATGGGACGAAATAAAAATAACAAATACATTTATATTGCCGTTTGTCACGCAATACGTGACGTTTACATGATTCAGCTCACCTCAATAAAAGCGCTTAAAAGGTCGGTATGTTACGATCCATCATAGTTTTAACAATTAAACCTTTGAATTGCCTCATTAAATTATTTTACTTATTTAGGCATTTAGGGCTAATTCGCACGGAATGTTTTTTTTTTTATTATTAAAGATGGGTTTGCTCTTAGCCAGCATCTATTCATGTAGGAAAGATGAGGCCGATGATGAAGCCAGCTCACCCAGAAGATACCTATTATTCACTCGACCCTTGAAAAGATTTGGGTTGTATGAGCTCGGAAATACGGCAGGGAGTTCCAATCCTTAGCAGTGCGCATTATAAAAGAATTTTTTAAATAGCTTCGTCCGAATTAGAGTGATTTTGACAAGGTGAGGATGGTAACTGTTGATGCTTGGCTTGCTTTAGCCAGGAAACAAGAAATAAAGCAAGACTGTAATTGCAATTACTTTATTTAAAATTCTACGACATTGCACAACAAGTACTAGTGCTGCCAACATAATGATTGACACAGACTTCTATTACTCAGACCAGAGACCTCCCAAACAGTAACCAGCCGTACGTCTGCATGTCCGACAGAAGAAAGAGGAAGGCGGTATGATCTCTTGCGACTCCCGTGCACACTATCCGAAGTACATCTTATACTCGTAGATACACACAGACAGGCAATTTTGCGTATATGTGCTAGACTTTACAGCTTGTTCTAATTAGTGTACCGTCGCCAATGAGCCTCCTATCTCTGCGATCCACTGAGTCGAGTGAGGCAAGTTGGTATTTTGCTGAGCCATTCCAAAGGTGACAGCAATACTCCATGCAAGATCGGACTTGTGCCTTAAGAGAAGTAAATTATACTTTATTATATTAAATTATGGAAGTAAACTATATATAATTAAGTATCACATTGAAAACTAAGCCATAAAGATGAATAAAAAGATCAACAACAATCTTATGCCAGATTTATACGAAAAATTCAAAGTAGGATCAATTTGGTTTTTTTTAATAATTATTAAGAGTGGCATACAGACTGACGAGTTCACTTGACGGTAGGTGGTTACCGTCACCTAAGGACTCAAGCAACACTATGAGGTTCATCTGTGCTGCCGACCTCGCAGGAATTTGTTTACTGTGCGCTTGAAGAAGACCACATTGTAGCTAGATGGAAGCACCTTAGAAGGGAGATTGTTCCAAAGTTCGCGCGTCCGTGGGATATAGTTTATACTCATCCGAAATGTGCGCAGCGGCACCTTATCCAAATAATGCGGATGAACTTTGCATCTATGGCGCGAAGTGCGGTGGTAAAAGTCTGAGGGAGGCATTAATTGGAACTAGTCATCCGAGCACTCGCCATTGTACAAACGGTAGAACACACAAAGAAAGTTTACATCTCTTCTTAAACTAAGTTGTTCTAATTGTTGCTGTATGGGCATTAGATCGTCAACAATTCGAACAATTCGACACTGCAAGGTGTCAATTGAACCTAGTTGGTACTTAGGCCAAGGCGGTTGGTACTTAGGCGCGCCAGCACAGAGGTGAGAGCAGTACGCCATGCGGAAACCCTTGTAAAGATGGGGCGCCTTATTCTTTATAAGGCCCTTGTAATTTGGGCCTTATAAAGAATAAGGCACTGCTCCGATGAGAAATACTGTTTTGCTCTGTTCAACACACCAATTTTTTTGAAGCTAGCCTTTTCTTCCAAATGACACCTAAACTCAACCTTGCTCGAAATGTCCACACCCAGGATACCAATACTCTTTGATATTTCGAGGAGAGTGCCCTGAAATCTATGATTTAACGTCCTGATGCTACACGAGAATGGATTTGTACAATATGAATTAGGTTTAAATAATCTAATCATATTCTGACCCTTTAAACGTTTTAGTATAATATATTTTAATCAGCAAGAACAATAAAAAAAAAATCCCAACCTATTTACAGCTATTTACATGTGAGTAGTACGTGTTACTATTATTTCCTTTCAACATGTCTCCCTACGAGTCCCTTCATTTTCTGCGAGACGGGTCGTCGTATCCAATTTTCCAGTGCGTAGTTATTTCGCCTATTGGACAGGCGTGTGGCAATCGTGACCGCTTCTTTAACCTTGTTTGCGAAATTACATACGAATAGATATAGCTGGAACAAATGACAGGGGAAAATTGACTTGATTTTGAAAAAGGAATCCTAACTAATATTATTACAAATGCGATAGTGAGCTTGACAATTAAGCACGTAATCAAATTAAGTTAAATTTTGAAAGATTGATTATATATTCAATTTTATTGGAGGACAGAGATCGCTGGGAGTAACATTGCACCTTATCTAATGCAGTTCAGATGAGCTATTATAACATTATCCAAAGACCGTCCAGACATATTAACATGAGCTACTGGACACAGCTGTGCCACGTCAACCGAGAAAATATTCTTTCCATATACTCCAGACGCAGTTAAACAGAGATAGAACAACTCGGTTTTACATCTTTATTCATCGAACCGGCACAGATTACTCCTAGCAAAACCCTTATATTCAAAGGAATAACATACAGAACAATATTTTGGTGCTGTTATTTTTGACGAGCCCGTTGGATGAGTGGTTCGGGTGGGCCATAACGCTCTGTTCTAGGGTTCGATTCCCGGCAGGGTCAACTTTGGAAATGAATTTTTCAAAGTTGATTCTGGTCTGGATCTGAATGAAAAGTAGTGGCAGGGTACACTGCGTTTCGCATTTATTTGGACAGCCCCGTTTGGCGGCAGTAACCACCCCCTTACAGAACACCAGCGTAAAATAACAGCACATGTACTGTTGTGCTTCAGTGAGTAGGTAAGAGATGCCAGAGCCCATTTTCCTATCCAATCCCTTATCCTTCATCCCACTGTAGTCGGCAGCGCACTTGCAGCACCTATGGTGTTGCTTGTGTTATAGGCGACGGAGGCCACCTGCCATCAAATTCTGTCTGCCGAAAATCGCATACGTAAATAGTGGCAAGGCATATTGGGTTTCACTGTCATTTGGGCAGCCCGTCTGGCGGCAGTAACCACCCCCTTACAAACCACCTGAAATAAATTGTGTTTTGGTGAATGAATAAGGGATAAGAGCTCATTCCCCTATCCCCTTCTAATCCCTTATACTTATTCCTACTAAGGTCAGCAGCACACTTACAGCACATGTGGCGTTGCTGGTATGAATAGGCGACGGTAGCCACTTACCGTCAAATTGAGCTTACCGTCAATTAACAATATTGACAATAATTACAATAAAAAGTCAATAATGTAATAAAAATCAATCAATATGTTTTGGTTTGCGTTTACACATAGTTTCTGTGTGTTATGTAGTTACGTAAACTCACAGTCTAGGCCAATATCAGCAGCTCTCTTCTTATAACTTCTTACAAATTAAAAAACATATAAACATATAAACTACATAAACAAATCAATAGTTAGGTAAAACATGTGCTATTCTCAGTGACTAATTATTGGAACTATCTACACTTTAATATTAATTAATTAATTAAATTTAATGTTAAAAGCAATTATAAAGAGGAAATATTTTATCTTTTGTATATTTGTGTGTTTGTTTTATTGGATAAACTCGAAAAACTGATTTAAAAGCCATAAAAAGCCTCATTATCAGCGAATGTATTCGATTTTCAAAAAAATTAATAATACATGGTACCAAAAATTTGCCCATATTATTTGGCGTGTGCGGTGCGAAAACTGTTGATGATATTTAAATTAATGTACTTACCACATCTTTACAGTACTCATGCCACAAGAAAGTTGACGAGGCTATAATATGTCTTTAATAGTTAAGTCACAATTTCCTTTTTTTTTACGGACATTTGTATCATGATGTTAATCCTTATCCAAGTAAATATTTTAACAATCAAGATTGATTATGGACACGTAAATTCCTTTTTAAATTAATCGAATCGGACCTTTCGTTTAGAAGTTACGACAGTTATAAAATGGTAAAAGTAAAAAAATGCCGCGGTGTGAGCGAAAGATGCTATGTTTTGTCTATTAGTTAAATACACATTTTATTATTTGTTTCGATTATATATGCAAAAAGTGTATAATGAACAAGAAATTATCGAATCAAATTTACTAGTGAAACTTAATATTAGGACAGTAATTCCCGTTCTACACTTCCCATCTTTAAGCCTCGCATCCATGGGACCCAAAAACTATATTATCTATAAAACAATTTATCATGAAGCGAGTTCACGTTGTACTAAAGTAGGTTTATAAATATTACTTTATGGCCAAAATAAATGTAAAGGAAAACGAGATAAAGTTATCTCAACATTATGTTATTCCTTGCTTCCAAGTAAAATAGCTCTGAAATGTTCTATATACTTATTATTTTTTTCATTATACTAGGTGAGCCCGCAACTTCGTAAGCGTGTTCGGTATAGCGCGTAACTTTTTTGTTTGTAAACTGATTGAAATGAAACAAACACTAAATGTTACGGGAAGCTTGCTACAATAGACCAGTGAAAACCGCATTCAAATCGGTTAAGCCGTTACTGAAATTAGCACACACAAACGCATAGGCAAACCGATAAACAGACAAAAATTCTAAAAACTATTTTTTTTACCTCGATAACATAAGTACAACGTGTACAAATTGCTTTTCTGAAAAAATATTTAATGTGCAGACATTGCTCGTTTACGATTTTATTATATGTATAGATTTATATAGAAACGTTTTCATTGTTTTTAAAATATTGAATTACTGTTTTAGATTTCGAAAAGTAAAAAAAAGATCCAAAAAGATAAATAAAGCGCTTTCATTGTTTAATCTTTTGAAAATGTTAAAGATCCTTGTGAAAACTGTAAGTTTAGAGTCGCAGTGGAGACTTGAGGAAAAAATTTGTGATTGCACATGTATAAAAACATTCTGTAAAAAACTAGCCAAATCTCGAGCTGCTTGTTTATCTCTAAAAAGTCGTGCCAAGTCTAAGGTTCCTTACTGCGATTTCTTTATTATTATAGTTAATGTTGTGTGACTTGGCCGTTGAAGGGTACACAAGGGTACAAAACCAGGTGCTCCATAACACCATTGCACCAATCTGTCGCCAGATTGTGCAACACATGCATTCAGCATTGACAATGCTGACTTCTGCTTTCTTCCCAGCGTGTACCGCCCCCGGCTTCGCCCGGCGTGCAATTTTCATAGATATGAACATTCCCCGTTTATCCCTCTTTCCATTAGTGAAAACCGAATTAAAATCGGTCTACCCGTCCACGCGTGATGCTGTGACCAAGGGAAATAGTGATTCATTTTTATATATGTAAGATATATATTCATACAAAAATACTAAAAACGCGATTAAAAAATGGGGGGTGGGTTAGGAGGGTGAAAAATACTTTACGACCTATTCTCATACCTATCAAATATACAAAAAAAAAACATAAAAATCGGTCCAGCCGTTTCGGGGAACTTTTGTTACAACACGAGAATTTTATATACATATTAAGATTGTGTGTTAGGTAAATACTTGTACAATGTGCAAATTCGTATTTCCTTCAAACAATTTGCGTGTTGAAGAATACTCGTTAGGACCTTACAAATGAACCCAAACACGGGGGTCTACCTGATAGCGTTACCGATGGTCTACTGAGTAGACAAAAAGTGTCATATTTCTAAATTCGGTCTACTGGAAAAAATTCGTCTCCCCGAGATGTCTTAGATGAGAACCACACGGGGGTTATTAGAAGCTTTTTTTTCTTGGGTATCGAAAAACTCCTCTACCACACCCATGACTGCGTTATCGTCGTCAAATTTTGTTCCACGGACATGCTTTTTTCAATTTTGGAAATAAATGGAAATCACTAGGAGATAAGTCCGGATGGTCAAAAATCTCAAAACCAGCTTACCGGATTGCTGTGAGAGGGGCAATTGAGATCGATGAGCAGGAGCGTGTCATGATGAAAGAGCACAGATAACGACAATTTTCCTCGACATTTTTCTTTAATTGCTTGACGCACTTTTGGCATCAATTGGGTGTAATAGACACCCGTAATTATTGCGCAGTCATTTGGGCAGCCCGTCTGGCGGCAGTAACCAGTGAGTAAGGGATGCCAGAGCCCATTTCCCTATCCCCTCCTAACCCCTTAATCTTAATTCTGTAATCGGCAGCGCACTTGCGGCAGCTTTGGCGTTGCTTGTGTTATAGGCGACGGTAACCACCTACCATCAAGTGGACCGTCAGCCTGTCTGCCAATCTTAACATTAAAAAAATCTTTTTATCTTTAGGTAAAACAGAGGCCTTAACGTTACCGGCTGTCGGACAAACTCAAATATATATTTTTTACTGGCGGTGAAAATGGCCTTTACCAAGACATGCTTTGTTTTTTCGTTTTCGGATCAAAATGATTTCCTCCGTTTCGTCCATTGTTACAAAACGCCAATAAAATTCATCTGGATTACGCTCAATGATTTCGCGATTCAGCTTTAAAACTTTCAAACGGGCCTTTGTTTGCACTGTCAACATTCGAGGCACCCATCTTGCTGACACCTTTTTTCTGTTAAAATTGATTTCACACTGCAAGGAATGCATAGGCTCTCTGCTGAATATTTAATTGTTATTCTTCTATCTCTCAATACCAATTTTTCTACTTTTTCCACTTTTTTTACCTACGATGGAGGTTGAAGGTCGACCAGCGCCAGGGTCGTCTTTACAGGTTGATCCGCCTCTCTTAAATTCAGCTACCCAACAAGCAACCGTGGAATAAGGTATAGTTAAATCTTCAGTCTCTAAAATATGTTTAGTGTCACAAAAAATTTCTTTAGTGATTTTTTTTTTATTTTTTTTTATAGATATATAATTTGCAGAAACCGGAGGCGGGTGGCTAATTATATAGACATTAGTAATAGATCAATTTCAGCAAAAAATATATTATTATTTTTTATTTTTTTTTATTTTTGTCGATAAACAAAAGATATTTACTAAAAAATAAACCACGGCAGAATGTATACGCACACTATTTCCGTTTAAAAGGGTAATGAAGTAACATGAAAAACAACACATAAATTTCAGATTTGCGTGTCGCAATGCCTTTAGAACGACATATGTAGGCTATAACGTTTTCATACATAAAAAATAAACTTAAATTTCCATGGAACTAAGCAAAGCAAATGAATCGAAAAACAACCAGAATTTTAAATTAAATGAGTCGTCAATCACATTTGATTACAATTTAAATAAGAAAATATTATTAACTAATTACTTTCATGTAATTATTTCGTCTATTTTGTTAATTAAGTTGGTTGCATTGAGTTTATTAATCCCTTTCAGTCAATTTTAAATGTATCCATAGCAACAAAATGAAATACCTAACGTAACAGTTCGTTCCATTAAATTAAGTATATTTTAGGTGACATTTTAACGTTTTATTTTATTCGGGACTTAAAAGAAAAGCCCAAGTCAACTGAGGTCAAGTAAGTTAATTAACAACTTTGGTCAAATAATCAAGTACACAAAGTTATTACTTGTACTCAAAAAGCCAAGATACCCGTCATTTGAACAAATGTCACGAAAACTTTCAGCCGGTTATACACGGATTATTTCGTTGCGTGAAAATAAATCTGTTTGTCTGTTACCTTTTAAACCACTGTGAGTTCTCGGGTTAGAGATAGTTAGAAGATGAGTTGAGATAGATAATGGCCCTTACAATAGACATAAAGAATATAAGTTTGTATTTTTTATGATAAGGACCGGTAGACAGGCTGACGGTCCACTTAATGGTAGGTGGTTTTTTTTTGTCCTACCGGCTAGGGTTCCTCTGACACAGGTCAGAGATCTTATTTATAGCAGGCAGAGTAAACAGCGTAGTGTATTCTTATTCTGTAATTTAAGGTACATCTATACATTATGGTACAGAGTACTGATCGGCCATTTTTTTTTACCTGAAACGATAGAAACAGTTTGATGGTAGGTGGTCCTACTTTTATCCTACGAAGGTCAGCACGAAGGTTGCATCCGCTATTGGTTTTACTTATATTTAAAGACGACAATGGTCACCTAAGAATAATAAGTTAAGGCAAAGAGAAAGAAAGAAATCTAGGCGTAAAGTAAACTGTATAAATAAAGATTTAATAGAAGAAATGTAAATATTGCTTTCATTAAAAATTTTGAAAATAAAGTCAAAGTTTGCTAATTTATTAATTATATAAATTCATAGTATAATAAAAAGTTTAGATATTTATAAGGGACAAAATTCGTTGATGACTCGCATTGCTAATAGACCACGGATGGACGGAGAGCTTTTAGTATAAAAGCAAGCAGCAACATTGTAGACACAAAGTTTCAATATTTTTTCATGAGTCGGACCAAAGCAATCTCCCGAGGATCCCGGAGGAGATGGGATTACAGACTCAAGTACATATCCCTCGAAATGATTATATAAAATTATATTCTTTATTTCCGCCACAGTTTCCTTAGGCTATTTCTTTTAATAATACCCACAAATTCAACCTTTTAAATGTTTTCAATGCAACCCATGTTTTTTAATGTTAGAGAAACACCTTATTTCTCTAAAAAAACCTAAAACATAGCCTAACATAACAACTCCATAAAGTTAACACATTATGAAAATACTTCCATAAAGTTAATACTTGGAAAAACAGTCTTAACTTCTTTGAGTAACTTTTTTCGTACTTCGGTACCTATTTTTTTTTTTTTTATTCTTCTTAAGTTAAGATTTGTAAAAAGTTCTATATTAGGCTTTGTAAAAATACATGTTTTTCAGTATACTTGTGAAATATAACAAAGCTTTAAGTAAAAATAAAAAATATATATAAAAATGTTAACTTAACTTAAGTTGTATGAGTTGTGGGTTTCCGGGATGATGGCCCAGGTCTGTTGGAAATTCTTCCAAACGTTTCGTCAACAACTGCGGTTGACATCCTCAGTGGTGTAGTCCGTGTTAGAAGAAAAAGTACATCACATCACTGCACTTCACTTTTGCACTTTTCGACTTCTCGAGCGAGACTGATTTGTCGACTGGAATGTGTCTATATTTAAATTTATATCCCCACCCCGTGGTTGAATTGGTGGGGTGTGGTCACTAGGAGAGGGGTTATAATGCCCTCTCTTTCTTTCATTATTATTATTCTTGCGTAGTGCCGGATACCAAATGTTGTGTAGCCTTAGGTTTTCCTCCTTCCTGTTGAAATTATTTGGATGCTTGAAAATTTCAATGGCTTCCCGATTAAGGTGTGAGTGATAGTGTACCTCGGATGACAGAACTAATGTGTTTTTGAAAAGGATTTTATGATTGCCTTCAGAAAAGGCGTGTTCAGCTACTGCCGATTTTTCGGTCTCACATCTGCGACAGTTACCCTTGTGTTCTTTAATTCGGGTGTTAATGCTGCGTTTTGTGGTGCCGATATATACTGCGCCACATTCACAAGGTATTTTATATACCCCTGTCGAGGATAATGGATCCCTTGGATCTTTAACTGAACCGAGCAGGTTTCTGATTTGGCTCGTGGGCTTATATATGGCCTTGATGTTTCTGCTCTGTAACATTTTTCCTATGCGATCCGTTACTCCTTTAATATATGGGAGGAATGCTCTGCCTTTATCTGGGTTTTTGTCTTCGTCCTGTTAGTCCTGTCCGCATTAGTCCTGTTTCTCCTCGGTTTTATCGCTCGCTTAATTTCAGTGTATCCGTTGCACCGTAGAGTATGGCTTAAATGTTCCAGCTCTTTTTGTATCCGTGTTGGTTCGCAGACTGGTTTCGCTCTATCAACCAGCGTCTTAATCATAGCCCTTTTTTGTTGAGGGTGATGGTTGGAGTTTTTATGTAAGTACCTATCTGTGTGGGTGGGCTTCCGGTAGACTTTATGTCCCAGGCTACCATCCTCGTTTTTAGAGACCAACACGTCCATAAATGGGAGTGTGCCATTTTTCTCTGTTTCCATAGTGAATTATAATCTTGGGTGGATGCTATTGATATGTTTAAGAAACATATTCAGTGCTTCCTGTCCGTGGCTCCATATTACAAATGTATCGTCTACGTATCGAAACCAGCATGAAGGTTTCTGAAATGCTGTTTCTAGAGCAAGTTTTTCAAACGATTCCATGTAGAAGTTGGCCACGACAGGGCTGAGCGGACTCCCCATTGCCACACCATCTACTTGTTCGTAGAATTTATTATTCACTTGGAAATAGGTGGTGTTCAGAACATGTTTGTATAATGACACTATGTCTTCCGGGAACATTAGGCTTAGCTTTTCAACTGTCTCTTTCACCGGGACCATTGTAAAAAGGGAAACGACGTCAAAGCTCACTAGAATATCCGTTGGTTTTATTGTCAAGTTTTTAATCTTTTCTACGAAATGCGCCGAGTCTCTGATATGTGATGATGTCTTCCCGACATGAGATAGCAGTTGCTTGGACAAGTACTTGGCTAAGTTGTAGGTTGGTGCCCTGATAGCACTAACAATGGGTCGTAATGGTACTCCTGGCTTGTGTATTTTTGGTAGACCATAAAATCTTGGTGGAAGGGCTTCGCTGTTTATGCATTGACGTTTGTCCTCATCAGATATGGATGATGCTTTTATCAGTTGGTTCGTTTTTCGAACTATAACGGATGTCGGGTCTCTGGATAGTTTCTTGTGTTAAACTCCTTAGTGGAGAAACAGACAGAGGCGGACAGCTATAAGGTCATTTTGTAAATCCAGTCGTTTTGATACCGACCCCTAATTTAGTTTCGAAGATGCTTAGATGGAGTTTTTAATAAAGGTTAGTTCATATACTATCCGTGAGTTATTTAGGATTCAATATGAAAATTACGATGCAAGAGAACAGATTTTACGTAAATATTTTACATTAGCCCGTCTATGTAGCTCCCGTAAATTATACAGCAGGCTTGCAACACCAGCTGGTTCGTTATTAACGTACGTAACATTATAACCACCAACCCAGAGACACATTTTGCCTGAGCGGATCGGTTACGTGTTTAAGGAATTTCTCATGGTTTTAAGGATAGAGAGATGTTGATACTTTTTATATAAATATTTAGTTGCAGAAAAATATAAATTTTAACAGAATTCTTATAAAATAAAAGCTTGAAAAAAATATTACAAAGTAACAGAATCTCAGTATATTTTCGTGAATTCAATAACCGACACTGACGCGTTTGTACTAAAAATAAAAGCAACTTACCGATAAGCCTAATTATATTACTATTCCCTTAGCAGGTTATGTCTATACGTAAAGTACCAAACGAATAATCGTCATGATCTCAGTCGTAGGACGTCCTGCTGGATAAAGGCCTCCCCTTTAATTTTCAAAAAGGACCTGTCAGAAACACCTGCTGGATGCCGTCGACCCACGACCTCATCTGTCCACCCTGTAGGTGGATGTCCTACGTTGGGCTTGCCGGTCCGTGGACTCCACTCAAGCTCCTTCTGCCCCCAGCGGCCGTCGGCTCTACGTACTAGGTATTCTGTCTACTGTCAATTCAACTTACTAATCCGTCGGGTTGTATCCCTAACTTTTGTTCGTCTACGGATCTTCTCATTCCTGATTTGATCTCGCAGTGTAACCCCGATCATACTAAAACCCCTCCATAGCTCGTTGAGCGACGTTGAGCTTTCTTACGAGGCCCCATAATTAGAGATCATATGACATAACTGGCAACGAATGGAATAATAAACTAAATTATACCAGTAAATTTCCAATATAGATTCTCAAATTGAAGAAACAATATTATAATTTTCATAAATGTAAAAAAAAAAACTTTGCAAGTCGTCGCTGTAATTCTGTTCAAATTAAATAATAGGTACTGCGAAATCAAGATCATATTCGCAAAGATTAAATTCTACTAAATTGAAATAATATACGTAGTTTTGACGAGCCCGTTGGATGAGTCGTTAGGGTGCTTGCCTTAACACTCTGTTCTAGGGTTCCGGGTTCGATTCCCGACAGGGTCAACTTTAAAAAATCAACTTTTGGCTCTGGTCTAGATTTGGAAAGTAGTGGCAGGGCACACTGCGTTTCGCAGTCATTTGGGCGGCCCGTCTGGCGGCAGTAACCACCCCCTTAAGGAAGACCACCGTGAAATAACAGCACGTGTGCTGTTGTGTTTCGGTGAGTGAGTAATGGATGCCAGAGCCCATTTCCCTATCCACTCCTAATCCTTTATCCTTAATCCTACTGCAGTCGGCAGCGCACTTGCAGCAGTTTAAACGTTGCTTGTGTTATAGGCGACGGTAGCCACCTACCATCAAGTGGACCGTCAGCCTGTCTGCCGACCTTAACATAAAAAAATAAAAATAAAAAAGTCATTTTCAACCTTATTCCTTTAGGGTGACACCGAGAACGAAAATCTGTTCTTATAGAGCGTCTGAATTAAGATATTACAAAAGCAAACGAGGCAGAGTTATCTACACCTAGGAAGATGAAATCACAACGAATTTCTCATCTTGAACTTCAATTCAATTCACCTTTCCTTCAACGTAGAGGACGCTACGTTCCGCAGACATAAAGTGTAAGTATAAACTCATAAAGTTTAGAGGCTGTAAAGACCTTCTTACTGAAGACCACGATGAAATAACAGTATCATTGTATTTTGATGCGTGAGTAAGATATATCAAAGCCAACTCAAATCGTTCACCGTTTTCTCTTAGCAACGTTTATCTTATTAGAATCGGCAGTAACTTGTATTGCCTTAGGCAAAGGTACTATACCGACATAATTCATTTTATATCATAAACCTATAAACCAATATAAATAAAAATGGATCTATAAATGTGTCGCTAAGCACGCAACTCCACATCGGCTTAACCAATTTAGCCACTTTTACGTCCGAATAAAAAACGGAACCCTTATAGGATCACTTGTGTGTCCGTCTGTCCGACCTTTCATCCCCCCCCCCCCCTTATCTCCGAAACTACTGCAACTAAAATTTAAAAAAAAAATACAGAAATTAGTTTTCTACTTATAGATTATAGGAAAACCTATAACAAGTCCATGATATTAAAATAACGTGGTAAATCACTCAATATTGTGCGGATAGATAACATCGTATGGAACCCTCTTCACGCGAGTTCAACTCGCACTTGTCCCGTTCTTTTTTAAATATTCGTTGAAATCCGAGAACGGTTTCTATGAAGAGAATAATTTGGAAAAATTACCCAAAAAAGAACGTAAAAACTCCTAGTTCCTAGCTGACAATTCAAATATTTCAATCAATTATTGATGAGTTTTTTGTTTAAATTACACATCAGCTGTTTAGCTTATAGATATAACACTTTGCTTAATAATAACACTGTAGTGCACAATGATATAGAAAAAAACATAAATACAAACAATTAAATGGAGAAACTCAATTGTCTGTATATTTATATAAATATTATTTATTTTGACGACTCCTTGGTGGCCTTCGAAATACTGTATTAATATTCTTATGATAATGCGTATTATAACAGTTATAAATTAAACAAAAAGCTGCCGCTCTATGTGTTAAAAATATACTTAAAGAAGCTGTAACTTTAATTCAATGAGCTAAATTTCTATAAAAGTACTCAACGCTTTTTTTATTATTTTAACTTATGGCATAGTTGTGTTCCGAAGCAACTGTAACAATTTAGCTAAAAACCGTCAGATTTTCTGCTATGGGGAATGGTATTGGTGCGTCTCTTATAGGTTAAACGATAGAAAATATGGTTCTGGTTTAAAGAATGGACTCTAAAAAGTATCTCACACATCAAAGAAAGACAATACACGTCATTATATTTAATTATTATTTAAATATAGTTCTTAATAAAGAATGCTACTTGATAAGTTGGTGATTCGTAGTGAACAAACGACATGTGGTATTAAAATCGCTCCTCTCCAATAAAACATATAAACCTATATAAATAAAATAACAGCACGTGTGCTGTTGTGTTTCGGTGAGTGAGTAAGGGATGCCAGAGCCCATTTCCCTATCCACTCCTAATCCCTTATCCTTAATCCTACTGCAGTCGGCAGCGCCCTTGCAGCTGCTTTGGCGTTGCTTGTGTTATAGGCGACGGTAGCCACCTACCATCAAGTGGACCGTCAGCCTGTCTGAAAATTTAACATAAAAAAATATAATACCGTCTATAATACTGTCTGAAACAGTATTATAGACGAAATTTATTGAATTAATATTTTCCAGCAAACTAAATGGATAGAATAATTAAATATTCGCTCTAAGCACTAATTAAAACACCTACGTGATACGGATACAAAATTATGCGGGTAAAGACTTTTTCTGTTGGTGATTAACGTGTAACGGTATGTTGGTCGCTATTATGAAAACTTGTTTTACTTTCCATGCGTTTTGAATATTAAATTAAGTGCGGTCCCAATTTTGCTTTGTTTTAGGGGAGGCCAGAAAATTAAATTTTGTCCATTACAAACACAACAAATCTCGCCTCTGGCTCTTGAGTTTCTTTTATGGCGTTTGTCTTACGTTAAAACACGTTTCAGTTACTGTTACCGTGATTGTTAATTACTGTAATTAATTGTTAATTACTTAACCTTGGTCGAGTGGTTAAGAGAGAGCCAACTTTTACAAAATCGGCTCTGGTCTGCGTCTAGCAATGTGGTAGCAAGGGGCGTTTCGCAATCATTTGGCGGCAGTAACCAACCCTTACAGAAGACCCTCCCGAAATAACTACATGTGTGCTGTTGTGTTTCGGTGAATAAGTAAGGGATGCCTTTTTTGTATTCCCCTTCCTAAACCCTTATCTCTAATCCTGCTATGGTTGGCAATGCACTTGAAGTAACTGAACCATTGCTTTTGCTAACAGGCGACTGTACCATGAAATGGACGGTGTACTTTTACATAAAAAGTCTAAATAACAAAATATAAATTGCAGTTGATACTTTATTCAAACTTGGTTTTTGAAATTATGGTTTTTTTTTTTATTGTAGGTAACGTTATAATTTTTAGACATTTTAAAAATTCTCACTAGAAAATAAGTTTGTTTGCTTGTTTGTCTAAATAACGAAACATAATAAATTACAGTTGATACTTTATTCAAACTTGTTTTTTGACATTATTGGTTTTTTTTATTGTAACGTAATAATTTTTAGATATTTCAAAAATTGTCACTAGAATTTGAGTTTATTTGCTTGTTTGTAAAAAAAAATATCTAAACAACCAAATATAAATTAAAGTTGATACTTTATTCTAGCTTAGTTTTTGAAATTATTGGTTGTTTTTTTATTGTAGGTAACGTAATAATTTTTAGACATTTTAAAAATCCTCATTAGAAAATGAATTTCTTTTCTTGTTTGTCTAAAAAAATGTCTAAATAACCTAATATAAATTACAGATTCAAACTTGGTTTTTGAAATTAATGGAATTTTTTTTAATGGTAACGCTCTATAACTTATAGATATTTCAAAAATTCTCAATAGTAATAGAGTTTGTTTGCTTGTTTGCCTAAAAAAAGTCTAAATAACGAAGCATAATAAATTACAGTTGATACTTTATTCAAACTTGGTTTTTGAAATTATTGGTTTTTTTATTTATTGTAACGTAATAATTTTTAAATATTTCAAAAATTCTCTATAGAAATTGAGTTTGTTCACTTGTTTGTTATACTTTCACGCACTACTAAACCGATTTTACAATTTTGCATAGACTATATCAAGGGTACAGAAAAAAACATTTCATCCAGAATAAAAACAGTGTTCCCGAGGAACGCGGACGAAGTCCGTGCTCTTAAAAGTCCGACAAAGCCAGTGCTCAATAAATTTAAATTTTTGTAGGTATTTTTACTCAGACATACACTTTCCATTCCACACTCAGACATACACGCGCAGCTTCCATGGCTTAAGTGCCTTTTTTTTTCCAAATGCCCGTTTTCAGATTTACACAGTTTGGCCTTTTCCACTTAAGTATTTGTAAGCTTTATACGAGATTTTACTGATTTTATTATTTTGTCATTCATATAACACGGTTTAGATTTCAATAAATACAGTAGCGAGTTAAGAAATCAGTCAGTTAAGTAATAAGTAGTGAGTAGTAAGTAGCGTTTTACTCGACTCAAAGATGATCTGGGCCTCCAAAACAGCTGTTTAATGCAGAAAATTTACGTTTCATTACTTAACACTAATTTACGTGTTATATTAAAATTGTAGTATGATGTGAACCATTTCAGCATCGCCTGTTCCTGCTCTACTTTGAGCAGATTCATTTTTTAATCCCTGACTATGTCGACCTTTTATTTTCGAGGGAGGCTCCTTCGGTCTGGAATCAGCTGTGATAATAACCTCACAAATTTTAGCTAGTTTATTGAAGTCATTGTTTCGTTTCGAATTAAACAAACACTCATGTTTGAGGAATTTTTGTACAAATACAAAGGTAGTTTTAACAGGCTTCATTTTTACAATAACAAAATAGCACGAGTCCGCGGCCGATGTTTGCAGATATGTAGATACTGTACTAAATTAAACTCGCCGGTTCAAATGCCGGCCAGTTAAGTCGGCGGTAAACTAAGTTAACTCGCCGATAAATAGGATCGCGTTCTATTCTACTTAATCAACAACTTACTACTTAACTCGCTTTTGCCGTTCAAACGACAATAAGAACTTAACTCGCCGATGAAGCAAGTTAACTCGCTACTGTACTTATTAAAATGTAAACCGCTCAAAAGAGTCTCTCCGTCTATCGTGAGTTTATAATAAAATAGAATATATGTATTTATTTTCATTTTGAGTGAAACAGTATAGTAAAGCTGCAGAGATTTAGAGAGTTGTTGAAAAAATCACAGCCTTTGTAAATGTTTCGTGCAACGAAAGTTTTTTAAAATAGGAACGCTAAAATGAAAGCTACACGAGTTTGAATGAAATTTTTACGTTCAAATCGAGTACCACTTTATTTTTCTTTTACAGTCCTTTTAGAGTTCGCTTGCTAGACTGCTAAATAAAACCTAAAACGCTGCGATTTTTTTTTTCTTCATTGGCGTAATCATTTAAGAGCGTGCAGCGCGATCGAAAATCTTCGAGTTGGAGTAGCGGTGACGGAACGCACACAAAAATAACTTTACAGATTAGGCTCAACACAGAGTAAAACATATTTTTATTAATTTTTCTTTAGGAAAAATTAATGTAATAAATGATAATAGAATGTAATATATGTAAATAATAATTAGTTATTATTATAATATAACGTAATATTCAGCTGATCACTATGTTTTGTTCATTTCTTATACATAATTTTACCTATGTATACTTACCTGCATATCTGGAAAAGAATAAATAAAGTATGAAAGATAAAATGAAAAACTGCAAAAAATAATAAAAAGTTTTTATTATTAAATTTGTGATGTTTGGTTGTCGTGGTATTATCCTTATTTGTTAATTGTCGTTTATTTTTTACCTTATCTTTCGAGTGCTTTCAATATATAATCAGGCTCCTTAATTGCCATTTTTCTATCCAGTCTTTTTTCGTATGAAATATTTACGTATTGAATTTTTCCACTGTCTTGATTATCCGAGGATGTTTGAATTTCTGCTATTGGTAGCCTGAAATAAAATTAAACACTAAAAACGACAGAGAGCAAATTGTAAACACCGTTAGTTTATAATAAACATAACTGACGAATATTATGAAAGGAACATTGAATTTAAAATAAAACGCTTAAAAGTTGATAGTTTATAACCTCTCCGTTCCGAAATTGTCTACGAACATGCACTGTTCAGTACTTGGGCCTATCAATGAACAGTTTTACAAATTTACTGCGCGGTTTCAGTTTACAGTTTCGTTATAAACGTTATCAAAAGCAAAAAACCTAATCTAACCTAACCAATAAATGTTTGATTAGCTAAGAAACCTATTTGGTGACCAAGTACTAGACTAGGTCAACCAAAAAAGTTGCTGACCAAATAAATATTTTGCTGAAAAAATATATATTCCTATTACAAACTAACATATGCAATGTTACCGGATAATAGCCTAATTGACAAAATTTGGAAATTAGTTTAAAACTATGGCTTAGCATCTATTTCACCCCAAAAATATATTATTTTAAGAAAAATTGGTCTTTTACATTAGTATTTTGAGTTT
This sequence comes from Bembecia ichneumoniformis, assembly GCA_910589475.2. Taxonomy (NCBI): domain Eukaryota; kingdom Metazoa; phylum Arthropoda; class Insecta; order Lepidoptera; family Sesiidae; genus Bembecia; species Bembecia ichneumoniformis. Next base: position 4,378,060 of record OU342531.1, read on the forward strand.
TTAGAAATGAACTTGAAATTGACCGCGAAAAAGGCCAAGACTGTCATGGCGTCTTGAATGACGTCACACCTCGCGAAACAGCCGTGTTTGTTCATGACAGTCAATTGTGTTTTTTAATAAATAATGAATTCCTCGTATTATAAATACTGTATAGTGCCCCAATGTAAAAGTTCAACGATAAAAACGCCAAACAAATTATTCATATACGTTCCAAACAATAAACAATAACAAATTGATGAAGTTAGGGTTATTACAGCTCTCAACAGCCACTATCAATACCTCGTTGTGAATCTTCAATGCCAGAGATCTAGATTCACAACAAAGAGATTCGAAGAGCACTACGGAGTCTTGACGTGAACAAAGCTAGTGGACCTAATGGCATACCTGCAAGGGTCCTGAAGGAATGTGGTCCTGAATTGTCTCCTGTACTTACACGCTTGCACCATCTCTCTCTCAGGACGAATACCGTGCGGGCATTTTGGAAGCTTGCCAATGTTCAACCAGTGCCTAAAAAGGGTAACCGTGCCAACCCCTGTAATTATCGACCAATCGCCATCACTTCTGTACTCTGTAAGGTTATGGAGAGAGTACTGAATAGTAAGCTGCTGACATATCTTGAAGTTAACGACCTGCTCAGTGATCGCCAATATGGATTTCGCCAGGGACGTTCAACCAGAGGTCTTCTTGTATATGTCACGCAATACTGGAGTGAAGCCATCGAGAAACATGGCGAGGCTCTCGCTGTGTCACTCGACATATCGAAGGTCTTTGAGAGGGTTTGGCATGCACGTTTACTTGGCAAGCTTCCTACATACGGCATCCCCTCCGGTCTCTTTGTAGCTGGATTTCTGATTTCCTGAATGAAAGGTCAAGTCATTGATGGCTGCTCCTAGGACCTCATGGCAATTGATGCCGGTATTCCTCAGGGATCTGTTCTCTCTGCAACTCTTTTCCTGCTTCATATTAATGACTTACTTCTTCCAGGAGTAGTTGTATACGCAGATGACAATACGGTCATAGAGAGATATTTGTCCAGGATTCGTTCTGAGAGGGAGGCAATGGTTGAGCGAATTAACTGAACCTTAAATCTTGTATGCTGAATCTGGCTGATTTTAACGCCACCAAAACGCAAGCGTATTTGGTCTCTGCAAAAAGGAGCCCTTTCGACTTGGCTCCAACTTTCCGAGGTGCATCCGTACCTGTGGCCAATGATCTTGAGCTTCTTGGTATGAAGTTGTGCTCAAATCTCAACTTCGGTAATTCTATCGAGTCCAAAGCCCAAACAGCGGCCAAAAAGTTGGGCATCCCAAATAGAGTGAAGCGATGCTTCACACTTGGACAGCTCCTCTCTTTATACAAGGCACAAGTCCGATCTTGCATGGAGTATTGCTGTCACCTTTGGGATGGCCCATCAAAATACCAACTTGCCGCACTCGACTCGGTGGATCGCAGAGCTAGGAGGCCCATTGGCGATGATACACTAATAAGAACTAAGCTGCAGAGCCTAGCACATAGACGCAAAGTTGCCTGTGTATTCTATAAGATGTACTTCGAAGAGTGTGCTCGAGAGCTGCATGAGATCATACTGCCTTCCCCTTTCTTCTATCGGACATACAGACGTACGGCTGGTTACCATCCTCACCTTGTCGAAATCCCTCTAATTCGGACCAAGCGCTTTAAAACATCTTTTGTGATGCGCACTGCTAAGGATTGGAACTCCCTGCCGGCGTCTGTATTTCCGAGCTCATATAACCCAAATCTTTTCAAGGTTCGGGTGAATGGGCATCTTCTGGGTGAGCTCGCTCCATCGTCGGCCTCATCCTTCCTACATGGATAGATGCTGGTCAAGAGCAAACTCATCTTTAATAAAATAAAAATAAAAACAAATAAAACTTTGTATTCGCTTACCTCAAAGTCAGCGGTTTTGAGTCAATGTCAAATTAGAAAATAAACGTAATCACCATTTATTAATATTTTCAAGTTAAGTTTTTACTATCGTATTAATTGTATTTTTATATATTTATTGTCCTGATATCAATGGCAAAAGAAATTCATCGTGTGATTTGGTAAAATAACTTGAAATTTACCAACGCGCCACCATTTGTAATTTAACAGGTGAAGTTGAATATATACAGATATAAACAAACAATTTTTTTACTTTTTCTTGGCTTCTCAGCCCAATATTTCATCATATTTTATATTGAAAATACTTTTTTTTTATTTAGAACAAATTTTAAAGTAAGAATACTTTCAAAAAGTAAATCTTTAAATGTTTTAAAAATTTTAGGTTGTAAAAGCATTCTAGTCACAAAAGTTATAAGATTGTGTCGACAAGTGTGGACGTGTAAGCAGAAGATTTTACCGATTTAACAAAATGGTGGAACACATTTTTTGTTTCCACCGATTCTCAAATTTTTATATAAAATACCATTTTCTATGGCGCTCACCAATGAGGGTTTGGCTCAGTTCATATCAGTTGTACCTAGTATATGGGTAAATGAAAATTCTGTCCAGTTTTGGTCAAGGGCAAGAAAAATCGGCGATCTTGAGACGGCTGATTCCACAGTAGGTAAATGCCACTCTCTGACTGGTAACTGCTAATTAAGTAAGACTTTGTTTGTTCTTCACATAATACTTAGATAGAAGTTTTACCATTGCGGAATTCCGATGAACAATAGTCGGTGTTCACTGCAAAAAATTGTCCAAGCATAACGGCGTCAATTTTGGGCAATATACTGCTGTTTGTTTTGTTAAATCCTGATTCCATGGCGAATTATACCTGTCTTTCAAGATTAAACTAAAAACGAACTGTATTAATTTAACAATAATTGCTGAAAACTCGAAATAACCTGTTTACTTTATACGAAAATGACAGCCACAACGTGGTGTTTCGCGAGGTGTGACGTCACGCTTCCATGCGCTTCTCTGATTGGTGTTTAATGTCACATAATTAAACGCCTCATTTTGTCGATTTTATTTTCCAAAAATATTATTAATCTTTTATTATTTTAATAGAAAAGTTGTTTTTTGTTTACTAATTATTATGGTTAATCATTAGAAACTCTAAGCCATCCGATTTATTCTCAGTGGAAACAAGCCTGTTGTTTACACCTCTGTTTGAGACATTAAATAGATAGGTAGGTATTTACCTGTATGCATTTGCATGTTCTGCGTTCGCACTACTCTGTACGGAATTCGACTCAACTGCAATATTTTATTTTGCATGTCCAGATTTTCTTATTTGCCTGAAAGTGAAAGCAATGACATGATTAATTTAGCCATATTTAAGTATGCAAATTAGAAAAAAAAACAGACAATTGCGTTCTCCGATAAAAATACTTCCAAATAGAAGTCTACTTACCACATTATAGCAGCATTCTTAGGATATTTTTTTTATTTAGTCACTTAGATAATGATTGTTTTTCTGGTTACCCATCCTTCACTTCCAAAAAACACTTAAACATGTGTAAAATGTAAATACAAAATTTATAACACAGCTGACTTGACATTGACCTCATGACGTCATGTCATACGACAAATAAGTGCGCCTAGTGATTTTATTAGAGCAATGTTTTTTGTTTGGAAAACCATCAGGCGTTTGGGTTAAATATTGAAAAGTATTAATATTTTCATATTTATAATTTTATAATGAATATTAAGAAGGGGGGTATCTGCGGAATATCAATACAAACATTTTCATGTGAGAATTAGTGCTTCATGCATAAAATTTAAGAAGTATTCGAAGAAATAAATTTTTAGAAGTCGTTCCGTTTATGTATTTTTTATTAATTTTAAATGTATTTGTTTCAAATTTCAACAAGGCGGTGACCTTGTGCAAGGATCAGGCTAACCTACAAAAGTTACTTTAATGTATTTAACTAATTCAGCGCATAGTACTAGTCACTTAAAAATGAGTAAATTTCCAAAATTTTGTGCAGTACCCCCTTAAAGGTAAACTAAATAACAAAAGCGAGGCTATTCCTGATTTGTTTTTGTTTCGATGATTGTATAGTAAAACTATATACTTGCCATCACCAGGGACAATGTCCCTGTGAAAGGCCTTTATTTAATATGTTGTCGATATTATCGACAGATGTCTGTTACTGAGGATGATATTTTTAAATATAAGTACTTTTATAACACAAACTTAATATAAATAACATTTAATTTACCTATATAACAATATTATTGTATGTTAATATAAGAATAACTATATTTTAAACTATTTGAATTAAAAATTGAAATTATATTTAAACACACTTTTATTGATGAGGACACGGAGTAAGTAAAGTGTCACAGTGAAACAATAAAAGTCTCGTAAAACACTGTGATAGGAAGAAGGAGACAATTATATAATCACCAGATAATCACACCAATCATTTGAGTCCAACCTGTGTACTACAGCACATATTTGGGTAAACGTTCTTATAAAGAAACTATATAAGTTACATGAATTCAATTAATCCTATGAGATTTTTGACCTCTTTGAATATTTTTTAACTAATATAAATAAATAAAATAAAAAATAAAAAAGCCTTTAATTTCATGCATAATCCTTATCCACATAAGTAACTTCGTTTCTTATAAATCTCGTTTATGTTTTTCCATCCATATTTTTTTCTAGTTCATAATTTTCATAAAAAGTTCATTAGCTATATTTATTTATAATATCTTTTCCATCCGTAATACATTATATTTTTACTAACTTTTTTCAAACCATTTAAAAAAAAAAAAATTCGTTATTACTAGCATGAACCCCCGGTCGGGTAAAGGCCTCCTCCAAAGATTCTTTGGAGGGTGGTGGTCTTGATCTTCCACGGTGACCAGCCGGCTTGGAAGATGTTTAACTAATATAAAGAAACGGAAATAAAATTATTTAAAAAACCAAGTCTTCGCAAGTTTTTCATTATGGTTAAAAATTATTAGTTACAATTACAAACACTTACAAATTATTAGTTTAAGAAAAACCGTTATTTAATTATTTTAAGGTCGCGCGACAGGCTGACCGTCCTCTTGATGGTAAGGTAGCTACTGTCGCTATCAACACAAGCAACGCCACAATCCGTAATCCAGGATTACGGATAAGGGATTAGGAAGGGATTTCCCTAAATGGGCTCTTATTTCGCGGTGGTGTTATGGTAAGAAGATGTTTACTGTCACCTTGTTAGGCTAGGCTGCCAAATTTAAGACACGAAAGGCTGTGTGCGCGGCCACTACTAGAAGCCAATGAAGAATGACGCATAAATAACTGAATAAATAAATACTCGTACATCATACAAAACTATTTTAAATGATAACAGAGACTTTAGTTACAAAACGCTTTCACAGAGTACTAACCACGACCTATAAATTGATATATTGTTGAGATATAATTTAAAAAATAATAATAATAACCTCATAATGATTTTATTTATTAATATTAAAATAGTTAATTCCGTTATCATTGATTGTACACAGCGACTGTGTAGTAAATATCGCTTACTGTTTTTCAAAAAATTGTAAGAAAACTAGTATAAAAAAATACTACCGTTGGTTCTTAAAATTGGCTTAGGCTCATAAAACTCACTTTCCCGAAATGTGCACTTTTTCTGAAAGTACACTCTTTGGGAAAGCGTATCTTCTGAGATAATGTGCTCTATTTGAGAAAGTGTTCCAATTGGAAAGTGCACTTTTTGAGAATTTTGCACCTTCCGAGAAAGTGATCTTTCTAAATAATTGTACGTTTAGAAAAAGTGCACATTTCGGGATAGTGAGTTTTATGAATTGAAAACTACAACTTTCTACGTTTGATTTCCTTGAGATTTATAGATGAGGATCTCTAATATAGTCGTAATTCCACTTTACAATGTCCCTGGCTTTAAAAAATTAACCGTGAATATTATCCTCGACCAGCCAGTACTCGGTTAATTAAACGACCTCTCCGGTACAATTTTTCTCCGCCTTTACAAAGCACGTAGCTGAGAACGCAAAAGGTAAACCGTTAAATAAATGAACAAGGCAACATTGCTGTGAGTGAGTTCACGTTATTTTGCAGCCTCTTACAAAATTCAATTTAATTTTTACATTATTATGATATAAAAATGAATGATAAAATGTAAATTGAAACACAAATATTTTTATTGAACACAATTGAACACTTTTATTAATTTTGTAGCATTAATCAGTCAGTCGTATCATGAATAACAACGTCCACTACTGACCATAGGCTTCTTACATAACTTTACAATAGGACAGGTCAGAAGCAGTCAGGAACCAACGTCTAATCGCGACCATTGTTTTTAAAATAATATCTATTCTATACATAACCTTACAGAAGACCACCGTGAAATAACAGCACGTGTGCTGTTGTGTTTAGGTGAGTGAGTAAGGGATGCCAGAGCCCATTTCCCTATCCTCCTTCTATTCCCTTATCCTCAATCCTGCTGTAGTCGGCAGCGCACTTGCAGCAGCTTTGGCGTTGTTTGTGTTATAGGCGATGGTAGCCACCTACTATCAAGTGGACCGTCAGCCTGTCTGCCGATCTTGACATAAAAAAAATTGCATTATTAAAAATATTAAAAATGCACATATTTAAAAAGTATAAATCCACTAAAAAAATTATTCAATATATTATAGTAAAATCGTAAGCGAGCCGTGTCAGTATCAATAATAATTGTGATAAAAGTATTTGCGACAAAATTTTACTTAGCAACCCTGCGTTGTACGGCGTTGTATTAAATCACATTTCGATCAACTAACAGATTTTCGTGGGATCTTAGACTATGATTACATACTTCATTAGACATACATCGGCCATGGCTTGAAGCGCGCATGTTTCATATTCTACTCACTCGTGAAGTAGTTAAGACTTAATCAATTTGACTTAATTTGACTTAATCAAGACTTAATTATGATTCTGCATATCGAATGTAAATTTATGAATTTAAAAAAAATGTTAAAAACTTTGCTCAAGACAATGACTTGGGCGATCGTTAAAATCATATACGAATCTTATAAGACATGAATTTTCTAAAGAATAAAGTATTAAATTGAATTTTCACAGTTTTAAATCAATGGTTTTAAAACCTTGATTGTTAAAATTGCTGAATTTTTGATCACTGTGAAACGCAAGATAACTGGACTAATTCAGTCAAAACATTCTATTTAGCATAATTTGAACCAAATATTTGAGTAAATATTTGTATAAAGCAGAATTCATTATTGACTCAATCACTTACTCGTTCGACTTTTATTACACGAAAACAATCTACAGTTACTCCCAAAACAAGTACCTATTAAAACGTTTCTAGAAAAAAAAAGAGAGGAAAATTCGAAACAACTACAATAGGGGATCGGACAGTAATCAGATTAAAATCTAAAATGTACTTAGAAAGAAAATATATAATTTTTACGATTATTTATCGAATAATAATTTAATATAATTCATTTAAATATTTTTAAATTTAGAAATAAAATTTTATTATTTACAATATTTTTAATCTATACTGAAACACCAATCATAGAGCGTGACGTCATTTGTGGGCAATCATTGTCTTATGCAGCTGTTTTGTTATGATATGACCACCAATGACGTTACGCGCTCTCAGATGAACTATCGTGGCGTTTTGGCGGCATTTTCAAATAAACAATATTAAAACATGATTTTGAGTGCCTAAAAGGCTATAAATAAATAAAATAGTATTTTTTACGGGAATAAATATCCATGAAGATTAATTTAAAACACTTTCTGAAAATTTGTCCGATCCCCTATTCTAACAAATTTGTTTTACTATGAACAAGTAAAAGAAATAGATCATTTATAAAACAGTCACCGACTCAAACCAAATGGAGGGAGTTATGTCGCAGTATATCAATATGCAGTAGGTAACTGAGGCATTAAAAATTCCGTTCACTGTTAGAAATTGAATTTTTTTAGCCTTTTAATTTTAAACTTTCAGTGCACTCCAAAACTATTTATGAAAGACCAAAAAGTAGCATATTTCTATTTTTGTATTTATGCATTTAAACTTTTTCACTTGTTTTATTTATTTTCTGTATGTTCTTCTTCTATGAACAGTTTTAAACGCAGAAATGTTAATAAAAAAAATACAATCATAAATATCTTTTAATTTGAAGTATTTACACGGTGGCTGTTATAACAATTTCATTGTGCCTACTTTATTATGAAAAGCAATACATATGCGCACCATGAGCTGTTTTCCAGATAGTTTTCAATATATGTAAGTTACTTTACTTTTACTATCCTAAACATTACAATTTAACTCTTACATGTATAACTGGAGCATTATTTTTTTGTAGCAATTTTATTCAATAGTTCTTGTAAATTCAATATAACAATGCATATTGTTCTAAGATTTTGCCTTTTTTCCAACTTGAGTATGGAGTGTTTGGAAAAAACGTTAACGTAAACGTAAAAACCGTTCTTTAAAGTTTTTTTTGTAATATTCTTTTTTTAAACGTTTCTTGTAAACGTGAATAAATTTGATTGAATAAAATTTATTTTCAACACTATTTTTTATCAAATGGCACTAGAATTATTTATTAAGTACCTACATAATTATATTTTTTAAGTCACTCTAAATCACTAAATACAAAATAAATAAAAAATCTTATATATCTTGGACTGTTGTAATTAATTATTAATTCGGTATTACAAGATTTGTACGACGAATACGAAGTAATTTATTACAAATTTAACTAATTAATGTAAAAAGAATTACGAGTACCTACTTGAATTCTTTTTAACGCGGTTACCAATATAAGAAGACTTGAGTTACGTTCGCCGTATATCGATGGATTTTGTTACTATCTAAACAAACAGATGTGGAAGTCAGACTTTATTTAGGAATAAATACATATATGTGATATATCCTAATATTGTTGATTCAATCAAATCTCTCGTTATATTGTATGGTATTAGAAAATAACTCGCCATCCCATTCGTTTCTAAAACGAGCAAAGCCTGTTTGCTCGTTCGCGTGATTTTAACACGAGAAATTTACTTAATCTGTGATTTAGTATGGAAGTATGTGATCTGTCCATGTTTAAGTTATTAAATATTCAAATCATTTGAATAGTTAGAGTAAGGCGCACTATGCGTATTATAACCGTAGCGAATTTAACTGCAAACTCAATATTTTATCCTATCTAATAAAAATAATTTTTCACTTGATTATTCCTAACCGGATCCGCTGAGCTGTTCTTCCCTATTTTATATTTTTTTATAAATATTATCACTGGTTATTGGCTTGTAAATGCTGTTTTGTAGCCAAGCTGTAAATTACTTATTTCCGAAGGTTACGGAACCTAATTATTTTACGATACAAAGGTTTAGTTGTGTTAACTTAGTTAACTCTAAATCTAATTATGTACTCGTATCCTCTGTGAAGATAAATAATACGTACCGAATTTTTTTAATAGGTTTAGTCTAATACGCGTAGGTAAGCGTGGTCCACCTTCGGCCGTATCTGTACCTCACATCAGATGAGATAGTGACCAAGCGCTACCTTGATTTAATAAAAAAAAATTTAAACTAAAAAGTCCAAAAGGCTCATCTGACAAACGATTAATTCATTATTAAAGGAATATTAAAAATTATTGTAAATCATTGTTATTGTGATCGTGGCTACTACATATATGCTAACATTTGACATAAAGTATTCTATTATTGATATAAAATATCAATTGTCATCAAATCAACAAATCATTTTATATGTCTAATACTGATAACAAAGTCGAAGTGTATCTATATGTCCCACTTCAATTTTTTAATTGCGGCATAAAATTGAAAATCTAAAATCAATAAACAGTGTTTCATATTTGTAGTATTCGTCGAATGAAAAATAATACTATAAACACATCATTTTTAAGAAAAAGTGCGTTAGGCAGGCTTACTATCAACTTCATTGCAGATGTAGTCACCATAAACGTAGCCTATGAATATGGTTAGAAAAAATTATGTGGATAGAGCAACGATTTCTGGCAACCCTGCTGCACAACAACGCATGGGCTGTTATATCTAAAAAAATGTGGTTAGTTCCGCCATACGGGCTGCCCGGTTTATATCTGCGCAACACAGTGTGCTTGCCGCTATTAATGGCCAGTTTCTAAATTTAAATTGGTTAGTAATGTCATTTCTTTTAGATGAGGTATATTATATATATCATAATATTATAATAATATTATGTCAAAACAAAAATTTGTGTCCCCAGGCAATGTGTGCTGCTAGTGATGACATATGGCGCTGAAACGTGGGCCTCGTAAGAAAGCTCAACGAGCTATGGAGAGGCTATGTTCGAGGTTACACTACGAGATTGAATGAGGACTTCCTACTTTGACGTAAGTTAGCATGTTTTTTTTCACCTTTGATACCTGCTACCTGTAAAACGGCCCCGCTTTCAGCTTAGCGAGTATCCATTCCTTTCTAAGTTTACGTTATACTACCGATCTCAAAAATTTCATCTTTCCTAAAATCACGTAAGTCTGGGATGACTGGGATCTAGGCGAACCAAAGTTACCGACATAATTCGGAGGATTAATAAGTTGAAGTGGCAGTGGGTAGGATACATTGTACGGAGAACCGGCGGCCGCTGGGGCCGGAAGATTCTCGAGTGGAGGCCACGGACCGGCAAGCGTAGGATATCCACCCACAATGTGAACAGACAACCTGATAAGGGCCGCGGGTCGACGGTGGATCTAAGCTGCTTCTGGATCTGTCCTTTTAGACAATTAGGACGGAGGCCTTTGTCCAGTAGTAGACGTCCTACGGCTGAGATAATAATGATGTTGAAGATGTTTAGTAAAACAAAATTATTTATTTTCCCTTTGTTTAATTAGTTAATAATTAAAACTACTGGGATTAAAATTTTAGGGAGAATATAACAATGGAAAACATCAGATTGAATGAAGTGGTGAAAAGATTAAAAGTATATGAATGCTGATTCGGAAACATATTTCAATATTTTTTTAACTAATATACAATTAGTTGAATTTAGGCGATTTCACCCAGTGTCTCCTAAAGTCAACCATATTATTTCATTAGATAGTAAATAGGTATGTTAAAAAAAGACCTCGCTTTAAGGCTCTTAAAAATAAAGATGGGAGTACATTAGTCCCCAGGCACTGTCGAGTCATAAATACGACAGTCGCGAATAAATATGGCATTATTCATGAAAACTGTATGTTAAGTGTCGGTACGAGATTTCCACTATCCTTGCTTCGCTGTTTTTTCCCCTCATCTCTTCATTTATCACTGAAGCAATAAACGGGCCCGCCATATATCTCCGTCGTGGTCCCACATATTGCGGCTAATGATACCGTTCGCAAATAAAGGAAATGCTTTTAGAATTGTGAACACGTTCCTCTGTTGTACAACAAAAGGGTGAGAAGATGTTTGTTTAGTAACAAATCGCAGGTTATGTGGGTTTGTTTTCTCCCTAAAACTGAGAGTACGTTACATCTTTTCCTGTGTATACCCTTAGATGATTCTAATTGGATCCTTTCATTGAAAAGCTTAATGATCCCCTGACAACATGGAATACAGAATTTCCTTCTTAAATTGTTATTCTTTTATTCTATAAATAATCATTCACATTTCACTTAAGGATTACTCTAATTTTCCAAAAGGATCGATCAGAAGCAGCCTGGATCCACCGTTGACCCGCCGCCCTTATAAGGTCGTCTGTCAACCTTGTGGGTGGACGTCCTACACTGCGCTTGCCCGTCTGTGGCCTCCACTGGGGAACCTTCCCGCCCCAGCGGCCGTCGGCTCTCTGTACTGCCACTTCAACTTACGAAGTCGCCGGCCCCGGCGCCCTGGAGCAACTGCTCCCACCCGCAATAAGTAATAGTAAAGTAAGTCCAAATAAGTAATAGATCCAATCTTTTGGAATCTTCGGAATGAACAATAATTTATATCAACAATAAATATAAATCAATAATCACACGTAAAGCATTGAAATTTCTCATGTTAGCGTAAATATTAAGGTGGCTTTTTAAAAAGTTCAGACGATTCTTTCGGGACAAAGTATAAAACTGAATTAGATAAACGCCCCAGTTTATTAATCTCTGATATCTTGATTTAAATTGTCATTAGATTTGTATTTGCGGATATGGCAATCAAGATTGGTGAAATTGTCATTTATCATTGACCTAACACGAATTTCGTGAATAGAGTCTAACAAATTGTAGTTTCTAAACGCATACACTAGCTCCAAAAGCTACTTTCTAATGCTAACAACCACTTCTTACAGAAGAGCACCTTGAAATAATAGAAACGAGTTTTTCTGATTGATTTAGGGATTTCAGAAGCCTATGCTTTATACACACCCTTTTATACTATCACATGTATTGTGATGTGATATGTTTATCTAATTCAGTTTTATACTTTGTCCCGAAAGAATCGTCTGAACTTTTTAAAAAGCCACCTTAATATTTACGCTAACATGAGAAATTTCAATGCTTTACGTGTGATTATTGATTTATATTTATTGTTGATATAAATTATTGTTCATTCCGAAGATTCCGGAAGATCATTCCGAAGTATCAGATTACATCACGACTTAGATAAGGTAGTGCAGAGAGAAGGCTTCGTAGACTCAATTAAGGATTTCGCTGTTGTCCCACGAGACAGATTAAAAGATTTAAAGTTCTATCACCCAGCCAATGAAATTACGATGTGTGGCTGTACAATACGAACTCGGTGTATTGTATCTTATATACTTGCAACTAAAACAATTTAAAAAAAGTATATCACCTCGTAAATTCAGTAATTTGTAACGTAGTCACAAATACACTCACAAAGTCGAAAACATAATTTTATTTGGTCGCCACCCGACTTCTTTCGTCATTAAATCTCGAATTTAATAGAAATGTTTTTAATCAAATTTTCTACATCAAAGATCAAAAGCGTCCTATTTTAACATAAAGTAGTTTAAAATTCTATCGCAGATCGCCACCAAAAGGGTTCTTGGAGTGCTCTAATTTGATGTTCAACGTCATCGCAATACTCATCGTTGGGTTGTCCTGCAAGTAAAAAATAATAAAAATCTGAATACGTTAGGAGCTAACAGAAGATACTCTATAATGAGTGTCAAGTATTTGTGCAAACAAGATGGTTTAAATTTATCTTGTTCAGTTTTGGAGGCGAATAATTTTTGATTAACAAACAAATGATATTACGGAAGCCTAGAGAATATTAATTACTTATCTTTTGACGTCATTTCAGAATATTGGGTTGTTAAAAAAGTTCGTGCGTTTTTTGATCACTTTATTTTATAAAAATACATCAATACATAATATGACGGGTGGTGACAGTTTGTGGGGCCGGCCGGTCCATTTGTTGTAAAGTCAGGGTAAGAAAAGGTTCGTCACCTGAAAGTCTACATTTGCTTGCACCAGGACAATGGGGTAAAAAACTGACTTTTGCTCACTTCAGATGGCAGCACTGTTGGGTGTTCCCTATATCTGACAAGTAGCTGTCATTTTCCATAGCAATTTTGTAAACAAACAAAAAGAACTGAATTTATTTAATTAACATGACGCTTATGTTCAGCTTTGGATTGCAAAAAGACGGGAATCCATATATTCCCTACAGATTTCAAAAGAAGATAACAATGGATAAAGGCTTTATGAAGAAAAAAGTGGGAGCAGACTAAATATTCGAGGTTATGGTGTAGTAGATGCTTTTCGTTTCGTCAACTGTTTTTTTAACTTCTTAATACTTTATGTCGAATACATTTTTGTAGAAATAAAGGCAAATTCTCTGGTAAATACAGGGAACCAATAACGCAATTTGGCGGCGATTAGGATCACTCAACAGTGGCGCCACCTACGATTAGCTTTCAGTTTTTAACCCCATTATCAGTCATGCCAAAGTTTCATTTCAAACGTCTGTCAGTTGTCTGCTTAGTGCTTTAGTTTCAAAAGGTACTAAGAGTCTACGACTTCATAAGGGAATTTGAAAACGAAGGTTTTCGTACCCCGACTGTACAAATACATTCTCTTGTGCTATTGTATATTTATAGTGAAGTTGCCATATAGATAACTTCGACCGCGTTAAAAATGTGACAATATATGACTAATATAACGCCCACGTCTTGCATCAAGTGAGTCCCGTCGTCGCATCGTGTTGCTGCGAGACCGCTTGAATTAATTTTCTCACGCGTAGTTTTTAATTTACAATAACTCCTAAGATATTAATTTAAATTGCATGGTGTAAACGGCTATTACAATGTGTATGAAATGCTTAAGGTGGCTCACATATTCAATTTGATAATGATTAATACTATATAAAACCATTATGCAAAAAACCATTATGCATGAACCTATTATGCATCTTTGCCTTACTCAAGAATCACTCTGATAGATATAAACTGCATGAAATCTTTCAGTAGTTTTTAAGATTATTGCGATAATTTCAGCCATTGAAATTCTGAATTGTTCTGTGTTGTGAATTGTCCTGCGAAATTTTTTTTTCTTTGAATATCTGGTCCCTGGCAGAATATCAAATTTGTAGTCTGCACCACAACTGTATACTAAAGCAGGGTTCCTTTTCCTCTTTTTATTTGTTTATATATTTGTTTGTTTCTTTTGTTTGTAATTATTATTTGTTCATATAGTGTTTGTATTTGGCTGATATCTGTAGAGGAATAAAAGTTGCTTTCTTTCTTTCTTTCAAATTAAATTACAATTTTTAATCAAAATATTCTCCATTACTTTCTACAATCGTTTCACATTTTTGGGGATATTCGGGATTATAACACGACGATAGAAGTTTTAGTTTTTGGAGGCAAAAAAAAATCATCCACTACTTTTTTACTTCTTCGAAGTTTTTAAATTTTTGTCCAGACAAGAAATGCTGCGTTGACCGAAACAAATGGTAGCCAGTTGGAGCATATCTGGGCTGCAGACTGGATGTGGTAAGACTTCCCAGTTCAGTTGTAATATTGTATTTATAGTGGTTGAAGCGATATGACTGGGCGAGTATCATGGCCAGAAAATGGTCATTTCTCACTGATTATTTAATTCATTCAATTGTGCACTGTAACGATCTGCAGTAATTGTTTCTCCAGGTTTCAGCAAGTCGCAATAAAGCATTCCTTTTTTATTCCACCTTATACGGAGTAAGAGCTTTTTGAACATGGTGTCTCAACATTAACGCTTTGCCGTTAATGTTGAAGGTTGATCAGGATCAAGCCATAGTATTTTTTTTGGGGTTCCAGAATTAGATCCAATACTCGTCTCCAGTAACTGTTTTCCAGTAACTTTTTGCAGTGACAGGCGAGCAAAGAAAGATAGATGATTAATCTGTTGAGGGCAGATTTCGCGGATAACTGGTGAGGCACCTACGTTCCTTCTTGTAGGACTTTTTCAAGGGCATGCAAGTGACGACTTAGAGTTCTGCGATTGTCTGAGCTGGATCTTCATTCAACAAGGCTTACAGTTCGTCTGTTTCTAGGGTTTGGGGCCGACGAGAACGAGGTTTGTCGTCTAAATCAAAATCGACACTTTTAAAACGCTAAAACCACTTTTACGATCGGATACAACGAATTCGCAACGACCTATTATAATCACAAAGACTCACTCGCAATGCGTTCTGTGGTCATAAAATGAAGAACTACTGTGAGAGAACTGTGGATATTCGCGAGCATATATATTCTGGTGTTGCTGTTTTTTTTTTTTTTTTTTGAGACGATTGACCATTAAATAGACCGTAAAAACTTCATACAATATTTATAACACAAAGACTGGTTTCCCATACATTTTCATATCGTATCATACTACAAGCACCCAGTACTTACGTTGTCTATGAAAAACAATACATTGGCCCGTATTCACAGCTAGATCACTTGCACTCTAGATTTAACCCCAATAGCCTTCACCGCATCGCCTTTGATACTAGCGCCGGCTTATTAACGCATAAGGAAACATGTTACTAGTAATAGAGACGTGTATTTCCAATAGAAATAGATTACTACATATTCATTTTTACTACGTCGTTATTTTACATTTTTTTACGACCTATTTCCATATAATTACAATTACGACTCGCTTTGTCAACATTCATGTTATGGGTAGGTACCAAAAATATTTAAATAGTTTTCATATTTATAGTATAAATATATAAATATGTCCTCGGTTTCGCAAGGATGCAATATTTTTCTGCAAATTATATACACAAAAACCTTCATCATTTATCGCTCTTTCCATTGGTGAAAGGCGTATCAAAATCCGTTGGGTGATTTAAGGCGAATTAGAAATTTTAGTGGCAGGAATTTAGATTTTTCTCAGCAATGACTAAACATATGAAAGTGGTTTTTGGTAATCTGTTTCTTCATGTTAAATACTTCATTTTGTCAGTTAGACTTGGTAAACTTTTATAACAGAGAAAAAAAAAAAAAAAGAAACACCTTCAACTATAACACGTTTCATTTGTGATATCACCTACATAATTATGTAATGAAGTAGAATACACATCTGCAATCACAAAAATTTATATATTAAAAAACCAAATTTCATTAGCTACTAATCAAAATTTGAATAAATACTGTTGTGGGTCTAATAAATTGGCCAGGGACTGTAGATATAGGTATATATAGGAGATAGATTACGAAGGCGATATTTGGTCGGCGGAGCGATTAGCCAATACAAATGCATAGGTTTTAACGTTTATGTTAAACTTGCTTATGTTTACTCTAAGGTTAAACTACTATTCTCGCTGTTTCTTTTGTGTTTTGACACCTTTTTATTAATTCATTTATTCAAATATCATAATATTTCGCGTTTTCGCAGTCATTGGGGCAACCCGTCTGGCGGCAGTAACCGCCCCCTTACAGAAGACCACCGTGAAATAACAGCACGTGTGCTGTTGTGTTTCGGTGAGTGGGTAAGAGATGCCAGAGCCCATTTCCCTATCTCCTAGTCCCTTATAGTCGGCAGCGCACTTGCAGCAGCTTTGGTGTTGTTTTATAGGCGACGTTGTGTTGTAGCCACCTACCATCATGTGGACCGTCAGCCTGTCTGCCGATCTTAACATAAAAAAATCAATACATTTATGAAATCGTGAGCGACCCGTCTGTTTTTTTTTTTTTCAATAGTTTAACAACAGTTTTTAGAGCTTTTGTCTGTTTGTACGTTTGAGCAAGCTAATACTCAGAAACGGTTTTCATGCGGTTTGTATTCAAATTGAATGTATTTTAAGCAAGCTTCCCGTAACACGTAGCGTTTGTTTCATTTCAATCGGTTTACAAGCAAAAATTTCAAATAACATAATTATGATCGAAGTCGCTGGCACAGCAAGTCTACAATATATCTTCAACAACATTGGAGGTTAATCCAATGTTAAAAATAGTACACTACACTCATAGATATACGAATATATATTCTACATATTTGAACATAAATAAATTCTGTGATCCTTGACTGACTTGGGTCTACGCTTGAACTCCAAAGGCTTAGAGACAGCGGGTGACATTCATTGGAGATTTATTTCCATTACACGAAATTAAATATGCCTACAAAAAAGAAAAAGCTTCTGTATATATAGAACTCAAACACTGTGATAGAAAAATCCCTTGTTTTTCTTTCAAAGAAAAAAATCATCTTATTAATATTCTGAAAACAGCATATAACCTATAAAACTATCGAAAAGTTATGAAAACGTATTTGTGTCACGCTTTCATTCATATCTCAGGGGATCGATCTTTCTTCAATTTGTTATAGTAAACTTGTACGAAGTTAGAGGTATTTATCCGAAGAGGAAAATCAAATATTAGAGAAATGTTTCCGAAAATACTTACATTTTTTATTGAAATGTGTCTGTTATTTTGATTAAATCTTAATAGGTAATGCGATGAACACGTAATATTAAAATATATATAATTTTCCTTATTAAAAAACGTCAATAACAAAATCCTATTATGGTCAATCATTACTGATAGAGTATAATTTATATATATTATACAATTGGTATGACGGTGTGTAAATAACCACCATTCTAGGGCTTGTGCGGAGCGGGTTTGGGGTTTGTGGATTGGCTGGCGCTTCAAACAAATGTTAAGGCTGTTATTTAATGGATCAACAAAAAAAAACTAACCTAACCTAACCAATTAATGATTGATCAGCCAAGAAACCTATTTGGTCAGCCAAAAAAAAGTTGCTGACCAAATGGATACTTTGCTGATCAAAATATTTATTCCTAAAAGTTAAGAGCGATCGAGTAACAGTGCCTGCAATGCAATGGATGCATCCAGGTCCAAGTGTCCTCCAGATTTTTTTTTAATGTTAAGATCGGCAGACAGGCTGAGGTCCACTTGATGGTAGGTGGCTACCGTCGCCTATAACGCAAGCAACGCCAAAGCTGCTGCAAGTGCGCTACCGACTAAAGTAGGATTAAGGATAAGGGATTAGGAGGGGATAGGGATGGGCTCTGGCATCCCTTACTAACTCACCGAAACACAACAGCATACGTGCTGTTATTTCACGGTGGTCTTCTGTTAGGGGATGGTTACTGCCGCCAGACGGGCTGCACAAATGACTGCGAAAAGCAGTGTGCCCTGCCACTACTTTTCCAGATCCAGACCAGAGCCAAATTTGAAAAGTTCATTTTTTTTAGTTGACCATGCCAGGAATCAAACCCGGGAACCCTAGATTAGAGCGTTAAGGCAAGCACCCTAACTACTCATCCAACGGGCTCGTCAATTAGTCGTCGTCGTCAATCAGATGAGAAATTTCAACTCGGCGCCAATCATCAACACAAATTGTCGCCAATGAAATACTTCTTTAAGATCATAGTGCGTTGCTAGGTTCATAAAGCGTTTTAAACAAATTATTGTTTATATTGTTACATTACAAATTTTATATAGCCATAATAGTTTCTGCGTTGTTTAGCTGTTTGAATCAATCAGGCGCTTTGTCGATTGTAATGTATTTGCTTGTGAAGTATAATCTGCAAGAGGGCGGGGCCCGAAAGGCAGGATGTGAGACGAGGGGGGTGCGGAGTCGTTGTGTTAGCGACGAACGGCGCCCGGCTTCTTTTTCCGAGGGCAGCCGTCGAAGGAGCACGTAGGAGTTGCTGATTGCCATCACCGTATTCAAGCCTCGTGGCCGTCACTTTTTCGATTATATTTTCATCTGAAATTTTCCACTTAATCTTCGCCCCGAAAGAAAATCGGGGTTTTTTTTTGTTTGGGGTCCGGTGAGAGGTGAAGAAGCGTGGCAAGCGAGGAGGTACCTCGAGGGTCCCGAAGGGCTGCGCAGTAGAACCTCGGCTGGCCGACCTGTCCAAGGTCTTCTGACCGTCTGTCCGGCCAACGATCCGGTCGCGTCCCTTCTACCTGTGTGGTGGAGACCTTTCCCCGCGTCTTCTCGTCACGTCGGGGCTAGGCCGCTGTCTGCGGGCTGTGCTTCTCGTGGTCGTCGGGCGCGGACGTCTCTTCTGCAGGGTACCCACCACGCCAAAAGATACGTTTTCTTTTTCCTTAATTAATTGCGATTTACCCGTGACGGATACCCCTTACCCACGTTTAGGTATTATAGGCTTTTCAGTAGACTGATTAATCTAAATTGGGCTTTTCGACGGCGAATAGATCTCGTTTGGTCTCCACGAAGACCCTGCTATTTTTATTTGATTTTATGTTAATTTGACTAAGACGTAATTGATAAGGTTTTTACCATAAGTGTTAATAACTTAATTATTTTTGTGTTTGTACTACTTATTTCTATTCAATAAATTTGTATACGCCTTAGTGCAGATTTTTATTTTTTTTTTCATTTTAAATTTTTTTTACTTGTTACCATCCCGCCACCATCAGTGGGGGAAAAATAGGTAACAGTTTGGCGCCCGGAACAGTAGACAGACTTCGTGGGGAATTATCCAGTCTTTCGCTTGGATAACAATCGAGATCTAAGCCCTAGGTTCGGAAAAGCATTTTTTTTAATTTTTTATTTTTTTTATTTTCTACCCCTCGCTCTTTTATTTTTTTTTTATTCTTAATTTTTTTTTCTTTTTGTGTGTGCGTTTTCGCCCTCGAAAAGCCGATGCCCTTTTGTTTCTGGTCTAGATAGGCAGTGGTAGGAAGTGCTCCCACACTTTCGTCCTGGTGCAAGCGCCACACGTAATTCCGGGAAGCCGTTTCGGTCGGGTTTTATACCGTCTCGGTGGATTTACGTTCCAGGGTCCTTTTCCTATTCCCATCCTATCCATTATCCTTATATCCTTCCCTACCCTTATACCACCCTTCCCCCTTCCCCAATTTTTCGGGTGGTTCCTTTTTTTTTTTTATTTTTATTATTATTCTTATTAAAGGTTCCTTAAGAACATTTTTTTTAATAAATTATTCTCTTTTTACTTAATCGTTCTTTAAGGAACCGATTTTCTTATTTTTACTTTGTAATTTTTATTACTTAGAAAACTTTCTTTAAAGTAAATTTCAATTTAAATTTTTTTTAAGGCGTTATACCGTTTCATTTTCTTAATTCGTGCACATTGACCAGGAACAAAAGAAGGTTTCATTAAGTTTGTTTTAATTTTTTTTTTTACTGATAAGATATTTCTTATCAAAATTACGTAACTACCTACAACCTATTAGTAAATTTCATTTTCGTAACAACATTTTATAGATTTTTTTATTTCACATAGAGGGGTATTCGTTTTTTTTTCTTTTTTTACAATGTTTAGTAGTGTTTATTTTTAAGGTGTTTGTTTATTATCAACTTTTTTGTGTGTAACATAATAATAAACTTTTAACGTGTTTTCTTTTAAGTTATAAATAACTGTGATTTTTTTTGTGTATAATTTTCTTTTAGGTGTAAATTTTTTTTTATAGTTGTGTAACTTTTAAATAAGAGTAAATTTTTTTTATATAACTTTGTACTTTGAAACTTAGTTTTTTCTCGGGGATCAATCGGGACTACAGCCGTCGGAAACTTAGTTATTTATTTGTTTTTTTTTATTTACATCTGTCTTTCGAATCCGTACCGAGCCCTAGTAATTTTTTTTTTTAACTTAGTCATTTTTTTTTTCTCTTCTCTTTCCGGAACGAACTTAACTTTTATCACTCGCGCTTGCGCCCGGGTTTCATTATATTTGTTCTTCCTCTTATTTTACTTAACTTTTTTTTGTTTTTTTTTTATTAAATATAGATTTATCTTTTTAAAGAAAAATCATATTTTTTTTTCAATTTAATTTTTTTATCGGTATCGCTCATTCCGGTAAACCGTTTTCTTTTTTTATTTTTATATTTCGAGATTTTTTTTAACGGCGGAATGGAACGTCCGATAGCTTATAATTTATTGAGGAAGGATGAATTAGTGTATGAAGTATCTATTAGGGACGCGGAGCCCGCGAGTACAGTAGAAGGTCTTCGAGTGCAGATTAGGGAATTAGCTCGTGCGGTGCCAGCCGATTATATTTTAGAGACATCTTTTGATCCTACGGAGGAGTTAGCAGTAATAGAGGGCAAATTAAAGGAGTTGTCGTCTATGTTGAGCGGTTCCCCGCCTTTTAAAATTTTCGGAAGGGCTAAAGCCGTAGCTCATCATTTGCACCATCGTTTAGGACGTGTGAGATTAGATGATGGCGACCGGATTTCGACATTACAGGAGAATCTGAACGTGTACCTTAGTAAAATTGATAAGCTGTTCTTTTCCTTTAAAAAGTCGTTCGAAGAAACAAACGAAGGAGTGAGTGAGGAGCCACTTCCAGTCGTGGACTTAGGTTCTGCGAGGGCGTCCACACATTCCCATAGGAGTGAGGAGCTAGTTAATAATGATAGGGGCGTTCAGAAGCTGAATATACAATTTGACGGGTCCGGTTGTGTTCGTTCTTTCCTTTTGCGTCTTGACGAACTCTGCCAGTCGAGGAATATTTCGGAGGGCACTTTGTTTCGTTCCGCTGCGGAGTTATTTACCGATCACGCTTTAACGTGGCACCGTAGTGTGAAGTCTTCATTGTCGGACTGGGGTGATCTCAGACGGCAATTGATAGAAGAATTTTCCCCGCCTGATTATGATGATAGGTTAATGAATGAGATTCGAAGTAGGACACAGGGTCCCGGAGAGTCGTGTTCTGCGTTTATTGCAGTAATGTTAAATTATTTTGAACGGTTGTCAGTGTCTCTTTCGGAAGGAGAAAAATTACGAATAATTAGGTATAATCTTTGTCCCAAGTTTTTAACTAGTTTAGCCTTAGATGAAGTTTCGTCCATTAAGGAATTAAAGTCAAAATGCAAGGTGTTAGAATATAGTCATTCGCGCGCGTCGTCTTACAAGGAGCCACCACGAGTGGGTCCGACTACTCTTGTTCCGGAGCTAGCGTTCAGGGGGAAGCACCATCATCGAGTTGAGGCAGTACATCATGCTAAACCCGGAAGCTCTTCCTTCTGCGCTCGCTGTCGAGTTTCTGGACACACATTGGCGTCTTGTAAATCGAAGCAAGTGGTTTGTTTTTCGTGCGGTCATCAGGGGGTCACATACAAGCATTGTCCTGCCTGTCGCCCTAATTCATCGGCACAAACCGCATCAAAAAACTTGTAAGCGCGAATCGAGGTGTAGAATTAAAGCCACACCCCAACTTTAATTCTGATGAGTGGCAGTCACATTTAAGGCAGCTTCATTCTTTTTTAACTTTTTGTAAAATAGCTTCGATTCGTCAGACCCACTTAGGGGATGAACGTCCATTTTTAAATGTAAATATTTTTGGTAGGTCTTTGTATGGGTTATTGGATTCGGGTTCGGTCGTGTCTATATTGGGTTCTGCTACGGCAGACTATTTTTTGAACTTAGGTGTCAAACGTCATTTTAGTAAGGAGTTTACGCACGTCTCCACCGCCAACGACTCGCTTGTAGAAGTAGAGGGTTATTTGACGTTGCCAGTCACTTTGGACGGCGTAACTCGTGTAATTAATTTTTTTATAATTCCTAAAGTTTCCACTCCATTGATTTTAGGGGTAGACTTTTGGAAAACTTTTAACTTGGCTCCTAAAATTTTTAAAAATGTAACTTTATTTAAAAGCTTTCCCACAGTTCCCGCGGTTTCCGAATTAAAATCTGTTCATTCTTCAGATAGGCCGATGCCTGAACAGCGTCGCTTGTCAGACCCGGTTGTGGCCATTTTAAATTTTCCCGTGCCTACGTGTCGTAAGGAAGTAAAAATGTTTTTAGGAACAGCTTCTTATTATAGGAGGTTTATTAAAGATTTTAGCACTATAGCCGCTCCTCTTAATGTCTTGACGAGCAATCGTAAAAACGCTCTTCCATTTAACTGGAATTCGGAGGCGGAGGAGGCTTTTATTAGGTTAAAGTCCGCGTTAGTGTCTGCTCCTATTTTAGCTTGTCCCGACTTTAAAAAACCCTTCGCAGTTCACTGTGACGCTTCCAGTTATGGAATCGCCGGAGCGTTAATGCAGACGGGGGAGGACGGTCAAGAGCATCCAGTCGCTTTCGCTAGTCGGTCGCTTAATAAAGCTGAGCGTAACTACTCGGCAACCGAAAGGGAGGCGTTAGCGGTTGTATTTTCGGTCGAGCATTTTCGAGCATATTTAGAGGGTGGTCCTGTCTTTAAGGTCATCACCGACCACTCTAGTCTTAAGTGGTTTTTCAATCTATCTAATCCCACTGGACGTTTGGCACGTTGGGGCTGTCGCCTGTCACCCTACGATTTTGTCATCGAACACCGGAAGGGGAAGGACAACGTCGTACCGGACGCCTTGTCACGAGCAGTTCCAGTGACGTCAATCGACCTTGTTCCCAACGACCCCTGGTACTCGCGGATCGTGGATCGATGCACACAGTCCCCAGCTTCGTGTCCAAATTACCAGATTCAGGATGGTAAATTATTAAGATTTTCAAAAAATAAATTTAATCTTTCGGAGGAATTTGACTGGAAGGAGGTGATTCCTTTTGACCGTAGGTCGGATTTAATTAAATTAAGTCATTGTGGGTTATTGTCCCCTCATTTTGGTATTTTTAAAACTTATAAGCGCTTATCGCAACATTACTTTTGGCCAGGGATGTATAGGGATGTAATTAAGTTCGTAGGTGCTTGCGAAGTATGTAGGGCCTATAAACATACCCAATCTCCGCCAGCTGGTCTTATGGGGAAACCCAAAGTTTGTTCTCGTCCCTTTGAGACGATTAGTGTCGATTTGGTGGGTCCGTTGCCGCGTTCGCGAGCGTGACACACGTTTTTGTTAACGGTGGTCTGTTGTTTTACAAAGTACTGTTTGTTATTTCCACTCCGCCGAGCCGTAGCGAAGTCCATCGCGCAAAAGCTAGAGGACGGTGTATTCCTTATTCATGGAATTCCCCGTACCGTTATCGCGGATAATGGCACGCAATTCGTAGGTAGGGAGATGCAAGCATTGTGGGAGCGGTACCGGGTGCCGCAGATACATTTGACACCCCGTTACTGTCCGCAATCGAACACCGTGGAACGTTACAACCGTACGGTAGTAACGGCCATTTCCGTTTTGGTGCAAAATGATCACCGTACCTGGGATGTGTCCTTGCCCGGCATTCAATTTGCAATGAACAGCGTGGTGAATGAGACTACCAAGTTCACACTATTCTTTTTAGTTTTTGGGAGAGAGCCAGTCACTTGTGGATCTATTTACAGGGAGTGTTCTTCGTCCACACCTTTGGACTTGTCTTGCGCCTCTCGTGAGGAGTACGCTACCCGGTTGGGGGGTTTGCGCGCTGTCTTCGATAGTGTAAAGGAGGCTATCGCAAAAGCTCACCAGCGTAGTCAGCGATACTACAATCGTGGTCGCAGGAATGTAGAATTTCAGATAGGGGATACAGTTTGGAAGAAGACGTTTCCATTGAGTGATGCCAGTAAACATTTTATGGCAAAACTGGCTCCCAAATATGAAAAATGTCGTGTGGTAGGGAAACCTTCTCCTTTAGTTTATGAGTTAGAGCGTGTTTCGGATGGAAAGGTAATAGGGTCCTGGCATGTCCAGCATTTAAGATAGACAATTTTCTTTTGTTAGTTTCGAGTAATTTTGGTTGTTATAATTTTTTTCATCAGTGTATTTTTACTAATTCAGTAGTGTTGTCCATTCGAGCAGGGTGGAGGTGTTCGAGATCAATTTCCATTTATAGTCGGAGGAGAGAGACCTCGCGACATTAGACGGATACTCTTTCTTATAGTATGTATATCTATTTTTATCCTTATGTATCCTAATAGCCTAACGAGCGGTGGGAAACTCGTTAAAGAAGCCTAAGCCCGGAGCGGGTCACGACTCCGTATAAAAAAAAAGCCGTCGCTGATTCTTCCTTCTACTCTTCCTATCTACCGGGGCGGGTAATGACCTCGTAACAACAAGCCAAGTAGTACACTTGAGTAGTTCAGCGTTTTATTTACTTGTGTGCAGATTTTGTGCATACCTTGCGCGTATATTCGTGCATTTTTTTTTCTGTGCATATTTTGTACAACTTATGTGCATATTTTTTTTTACGCCTACTCATGTGTACTTACTACCATTCAGAGCGGATGCAACTCTGTCAAAACAAGCCGATGCAACTCTCTTCCGTATTCTTATCCTCTATCTTTCCTACTTTATCCTGTCTTATTCGGTTGGTTCTGGAATACCAGTATGTTGCGCTGATAGCAGCAGACTGCGACGCCAGGCCTCCGTTAGTTTATAATATATTTTCTAGTATTTATTGCACCTTTTATAGTATGTTTTATTATAATTATGTTTATGTACGTTTATTTCCGGTCTAATTACGCTCAGTCATTCTCTGAAGATTTGTCGCAGTATTGTCGTGGCAGTGCCTGTCCTGTCTCCAGAGGCTTTCGTGCCAAGCGGGTTGGTGATAGCTGGGGACCAGCTCGAATTTTCCTGCGAGCAGCAAAATTCTGAGGAGTGGCGGGGTACTGTTACATTACAAATTTTATATAGCCATAATAGTTTCTGCGTTGTTTAGCTGTTTGAATCAATCAGGCGCTTTGTCGATTGTAATGTATTTGCTTGTGAAGTATAATCTGCAAGAGGGCGGGGCCCGAAAGGCAGGAGGTGAGACGAGGGGGGTGCGGAGTCGTTGTGTTAGCGACGAACGGCGCCCGGCTTCTTTTTCCGAGGGCAGCCGTCGAAGGAGCACGTAGGAGTTGCTGATTGCCATCACCGTATTCAAGCCTCGTGGCCGTCACTTTTTCGATTATATTTTCATCTGAAATTTTCCACTTAATCTTCGCCCCGAAAGAAAATCGGGGTTTTTTTTTTGTTTGGGGTTCGGTGAGAGGTGAAGAAGCGTGGCAAGCGAGGAGGTACCTCGAGGGTCCCGAAGGGCTGCGCAGTAGAACCTCGGCTGGCCGACCTGTCCAAGGTCTTCTGACCGTCTGTCCGGCCAACGATCCGGTCGCGTCCCTTCTACCTGTGTGGTGGAGACCTTTCCCCGCGTCTTCTCGTCACGTCGGGGCTAGGCCGCTGTCTGCGGGCTGTGCTTCTCGTGGTCGTCGGGCGCGGACGTCTCTTCTGCAGGGTACCCACCACGCCAAAAGATACGTTTTCTTTTTCCTTAATTAATTGCGATTTACCCGTGACGGATACCCCTTACCCACGTTTAGGTATTATAGGCTTTTCAGTAGACTGATTAATCTAAATTGGGCTTTTCGACGGCGAATAGATCTCGATTGGTCTCCACGAAGACCCTGCTATTTTTATTTGATTTTATGTTAATTTGACTAAGACGTAATTGATAAGGTTTTTACCATAAGTGTTAATAACTTAATTATTATTGTGTTTGTACTACTTATTTCTATTCAATAAATTTGTATACGCCTTAGTGCAGATTTTTATTTTTTTTTTCATTTTAAATTTTTTTTACTTGTTACCATCCCGCCACCATCAGTGGGGGAAAAATAGGTAACAATATAATCAAATTATTGTTTATAAGCGAGACGAGTGGGATCGCGTCCGCAATGGACGGCGACAAGCGAACTACTGCTGCCCTCTCTTGCCCGAAACTGCGAGAAGGCCAGCACTAAATACAACACCCAACCAACTATTGTTATTATAGTGGATTGATTCAATGCAGCATTGTACAATTTGACGAGCCCATTGGTCGGGTAATTAAGGTGCTTGCCTTAGCGGTCTGTCTCAAGGAGTCCGTGGTTCAATTCAGCAGGGACAACTTTGGAAATGAACGTTTCAAAGTTGGCTCTGGCCTGGATCTGGCAAGTAGTCGCAAGGCACACTGCGTCTTGCCAGACTCTCTGGCAACAGTAACAAAATCTCTTACAGAAGATAACAACAGAAGTTCTGGTGAGTGAGACCGTTTCCAGACTCCAGACACAGTTAAATTATCTTTTCCTAATCCTTTATCCTTAATCCTACTATGGTCGACAGCGAACTCGCAGCACCTGTGACGTTGGTTGTGCTGTAGAAGTCGGTAGCCACCCACCACCAAGTGGACCGTCAGTCTACCTGCAAGCACTTATCATAAGAAGAAACTGAAATTCAGGCACCGCAGAGGCATAAAACTAAGAGTCAGCGCTCTCACATATTTTAAATATTTTTTTATATATTTGTTTAATATTGTTTCGTCCGGGGTGATTTAAATGCCGTGTAAGGGCGAAAGGAACGATTTATTATCACAAACCAAGATGACTTCCAAAATCACTATAATAGTCCGATGAAACCGTTAAACTTCCCAAAAGTCGCCAATGTTTACCTTAATGTGTCGCCGGTTCACTGTCGCAAATAACTTCGCAAAAGTTCCGAAGATTCGCTTTCGTATCGCTGGTTGTCGCACCACTCACTTATCTCGCCCGCCTGCTCTCTTATTTATACATGGCGCCAAACGCCTCGAGGTATTTCGTATTTTCCAGAAAATCTAAACAAGATTGTAACATTGAAAGTTCGGGAATGCTATTTCTGTTGAAATGTAAACTCTATGTTGTAAACATAAGGACCAATTTCCTTTGACACTAATCGGGTAGGAGCATGGCTACCATCAATAGGGTGGAACTTTCGAGACTTTCGGCCGGTGCGAACGCTTTTTCCAGAATTTCCCATACTTAGTCGTAACAATATAATTAATAAACCAATAGTTCCGTCACGGAATTTCTTCCAAGGTTGGTAGGAATAAACGAATAAATGTAGAACTAAATTTAATAGTAACTGGCATACTAGGTAGTTTTTTAACCGAACTAATATTGAAATCAATTTAAATTCTACCAGTTTTAATGGGTTAAAATGTTTTTAAAAGATCATAAAGGAATGCAGACAAGAGAAACACAATGCTATGTACTCTTTGAATATTTCGCATTATCATTCTGTTCTAGTGACGTAGTGACACGAGGCATTCACTTTGCATTCAATGCAGACGTGTTGTTACATTTTTACGGTCGCTTTCAACAGCAAGCTTGAACTGAACGAAACGTTTCACAAAAGGTATAAAGATTTATCTTTTTTATATTATTAAAGGTGGCAGACAAGCTGACGGTCCACTTGATGGTAGGTGGCTACCATCGCCTGAGGACACAAGCAACACCGGGGGGGTACATGTACGCTGCCGATCTTGCAGGAATTGGTTTACTGCTCGCTTGAAGAAGCCCATATTGTAGCTAGATGGAAACACCTTAGAAGGGAGACTGTTCCAAAGATCGCGCGTCGTGGGATAAAGTTTCTACCCATCCGAACTGTGCGCAGCGGCACTTTATCCAAGTAATGCGGATTAACTTCGCATCTATGGCGCGCAGTACGGTGTTAATAACTTGAAGTAGTATTAATTAGAACAACTCGTCCGAGCACTCGCCATTGTACAGCCGGTAGAACACACAAAGAGAGGTTACATCTCTTCTTAAACTAAGTGGTTCTAATCGTTGCTGTATGAGCATTAGATCTTCAACAATTCGAACAATTCGACGCTGCAAGGTATCAAATTGATCTAGCTGGTACTTAGGCGCGCCAGCCTAGAGGTGAGAACAGTACTCCAGGTTGGGCCTTATTTGGGCCTTATAAAGAATAAGACTAGTTCTAATTTCATTAAATCATTTTAATGTAGTGACGAAAGAAATTATACGTATCGATGTGGATAATTTTCTTTGCACACAATGTAGAACACTAGCTTTAATTCGCGGCTTAGCCCATGCGATCTATCTGACTAATGTTTTAGCCGTAAAAACGAACTTAGAGATAGGTAGTTCTCATGTACTTAGACAGCGTTTATAAATTTTATTGTAGCCTAGCTGAGACCGCAACTACGTACGCGTGGTATTCGGTATAGCGCGTAATTTTTTTGTTTGTAATCCGATTGGAATGAAACAAACACTAAATGTTACGGGAAGCTTGCTGCAACACATGAGTGAAAACCGCGTTCAAATCGGTTAAGCCGTTTCTGAGATTAGCGTGAACAAACGCACAGACATATAGACAAAAATTCTAAAAACTATTTTTTTGACCTCCGTAACATAAGTACGATGTTTACAAATTGTTATTTTGAGTACATATTTAAGGTACATACATGTATGGAATAGATTTTGGCAAGGGGTATGTATATACGAGAATAGTTGTTGGTGTTTTGCTTTAATAATTCTTCATTATCATGGTTTAATTTTTATTTCTACACGAAATTATATTACGTCAAAAAATGTATACATAGCATTATTTTACTAGAATTAAATCTAATTCTGTTACAACAACAATTCAAAGCTATTTTAAAGAGCATTGGAAATACGGTAGAAGCCTGTTCTACTCGCACTTGAACGGAATTAAATGCTAACTCGACTGAACCTCCGACCGAACTGCGCATGAAATTAAATGGAAATAAAATTACACAACATCTTATTACTAGTTTCTTCAGAGACAAAATTGAACCAGTTGGAAGATAATAGCCCCTATTTTGATACGGTTTTCACTAATGGAAATAGCGATAAACGAGGAAGGTTTGTGTATAAAATTTGCAGAACAAATTTTCATCCCTTTCAAGCCGGAGGCGACTCGCTACTAGAAAATAAGAAACAATATACAAAAGAAG
The DNA here is from genome assembly GCA_910589475.2 of Bembecia ichneumoniformis. Taxonomy (NCBI): domain Eukaryota; kingdom Metazoa; phylum Arthropoda; class Insecta; order Lepidoptera; family Sesiidae; genus Bembecia; species Bembecia ichneumoniformis. Next base: position 4,408,042 of record OU342531.1, read on the forward strand.
TAAAATCCGTACTAATTTTATAAATTTAAAAGTTGAAAATATGTAATTATGTTCAATTTGGATTTTGATGGTTACGTCAATCATATTTTTTATTCGGTATTAACCGATGTTCGGATATATCGGCGGCCGAGGTCTAGGTATTTTGTATCTTCGGCGCCCCGCATAGCAATTACGAATGTAACGCGAAAAAAAATGTGCGTTTTGCTATGGCCGAGCTTGCTTTGTTAAAATTTAATATAAAAATTACTAGTTTCGCGGTCTTATCTATTGTAAAGGGGTATACAATCTCCGTCTTAAATCGATTCATTGATCTCGCTTTCATCAGCGACCGCGTGGATAACCTAAAAGACGTAACAAGTCGATTTTGTTCGAGCACTTCCCGAGTGTCGCCACCGGACAGGAACATTGTGTCGTCTAACGGCCTTCCACACACGAAGATATATGCTGCCGTCGGGACTCGAAGATTTGTCAGAAGGCGCCGTAACCTTCTGGATCTCGACCTATATTTATATTTTTTCCTACCTTGGCAAGACGACTAGATCTCGGCCATTACGCTTTGTATTATCCCCACGTATTGCTCCACCACCCAATGTTGTTGACGCTCGGCCAGCGGCAGAATCTATAAGACTTGCCCTGCTAGAGGGTCTCCAACACTTTTCAATGCCTTTTAGATCGAGAAATCTAATCGCCGTGACCGAGAAATCAAATTCACATTTGGAACTCGACATGGAAGTTATCTGTGTAACAATACGTTACATTTCAGATAAGTTATTGTATCATTGATCATTATCATTGTGAATTTAAAGTATATCTACATGAAATTTAAATTACCTTACCTTAAGGTGATAAATCCAATGTCGAGTATGAACCCATCCGTTTCGATCGAAGGGCTAGAGTTATAGATTTATTTACCCCGTTAAATGAAACCCCCTTAGAGACCATCATAAAAAATAATAGCACCTGTGCTATTGAGTCATGGTGCGTGGGTTAGAGATACGAGTTCTAAAGCGTTGTTTGTGCTCATAGGCCTCTAGATTGCAGCTAGGTGGCAGTTAGATTGACGTCTACCTGTCATTAAAGTCGCCTATAAACTCACCAATTGGGATGTAAATTAGCAGGAAATCTCTTTTACAATAAAGCATGGCAAAATTGTAATTTCATATTAAAAGATAGTTATTAAAAAACTCTTCTAGAACACTATTTAATTTTCGAAACTGTAGTAGTTTTTCGACTTCAAAAATGTGATCTTGTTATCCTATTTTTGAGAAACATACGATTTGATTTGTTAAAGGACAAATTGGGGATAGAGAAATGAACTTTTTAATTCCTTACTTATGCTACGCAACACGATTTATGTGCTGTTGCCATGAGTGTAATCCTATGTGTTGTAATTTTACAATAGTCTATTTCGTGTTCATTCTGTCTTTCTGTCTACTGAATACTGCCACCCACCGTGTAAAGGTAGGGCACACTGTGTTCACAATCATTTGAATAGTCCGTCCGTCGGCAGTGACCACCACCTGACAGAAGACCATTGCGAAATAACAGCATGTGCGCTGTTGTATTTCGTTGAATGAGTAAGGTACGCCAGAGCCCATTTCCCTATCCCTGCGCATTTGCAATATCCTTGAAGTTGCTTGTTATAAGCGACGGTAGCCACCTACCATCAAATGGACCGTCAACCTGTCTGACGGCCTTAACATAAAAAAAATAGTAGTGGTCACTTTATGACTGGGGACCGCAGTGTCACAAATTACTGAATAAGCAGTGTCCTACTGTGTGCCTATATTATTTCGTGTTTTATTAATACCAGGTTTTTAATGCAATCTTATATCGATTACAGAAAATTAATGTTGTACATAATTATAAAAAAACTCATAATAACACATTTTTTTGTAATAGATATGCATAAAGAATCTTAGAAGAAAATTGTTAAGAATAAAATGAAATTTTACCTTTAAAAAGCGCGTGTAATATAATATACATCGCTCTGTTTGCTCGATGTTTGCGTTTAAGAGATCTTAATGTTTATTTGTAGATACACGTTACATATCTTTACCTCATCTACTCGGATTATAAACGAGAGGCGAAAACGAATCTTCTACTGGATATCTTGTTTGGTACGAAATTGAATTTTGCTGAACTCATTCATCATCGCCACTTTTATTTCATTTTTCATTTACAGCGAGACAACGAATACTCTTTTGTGTTTTTAGGGACTATTACAAATTTTAAATTGCTTAGTTTCAACCATTAAAGTTTATTTTGGTATGTTCATAATAAAATCTAGCCGACAACAGAGATGTTTTTGACATAAAGTTTCTATTGCTACCCAGAGTGGTAATGCTGCTGACATTATTTTGCCCCAGGAAATGTGTGTTACCTTAATAAACGCCTTAATAAATACCTTGTGTCTTACCTTTAAATAGAAGATAATAAAAGAGGTCAATAAAATATTAGATATTAAAATTTAGAAGTTTTTATTCGCTTTTTTGCTCGATATGTGTTTTTACACTACCTCGATTTCAAATAAATCTTCATTTTCTCTCATATTTTTAGGTTTATTTCTTATAATAATAATACCATTAATATTTAACACTTATAATAATGAAGTATTATTAATACTTTCATTAGTTTTAGCGATTCACATTGTTGAAGACGGCTTCCTATCGGCTACACTTTCGCTTACGTATTCCTCGTCAAGTGCGACCCAAATGTATTTAACGTGACGGTTACACCATACTTATCTATACTAATATTATAAAGAGAAAAAAATTGTATGTATGTATGTATTTTTATATGTTTGCAATGAATAAACTCAAAAACTGTTATGGGAAATATTGCATATCTTCCTCTATTTCTTCATATCTCGGGGATCTGTTTATTCTACATCCATAAAACACTTTAATGTTTCCATAATGTATGTGCACATATATTCTCTACATTACTAAACCATAATAACTAATATATAACAACAACATTTTCTATATTAAAATAAAACTATCAAACACAATTTTCTTTTTCGCTCTCATTACTTCATTATATTTTCTTCTTCTTATGAGAATTAAAAATCAACTCACTTTTTATGTTCCTATTCCCATGTTTGAAAATCAAACCTATTTAGTTGCAGCCAGTATTTAAGTTAAATTCATCAACAAAAAATACTGGATTTTAAAAATTCTTTCACCCATAGAAAGCTACATTATCAACGCATAATAATTTCTAAAGATACGCGGACGAAGTCGCAAACAAAAGCTATTATTTTATACAAGAGAATGATCTACATCTTTGTACCTAACTGATTTTTTTTACTACAAAATTAAAACAAAAAACAAAAATGATTATATTTACTATGTTATAGTTTTAGTCACCGCATACAATTACTTTGTACTGCTTATATTTGAAAGTAGCATGGAAAGATAACAGACAGAAGGACAAAGATATTCCGAATTGTTAGAGAAGAATGAAATAGTTATCACATATTAAAACAACGACCAGCAGCAAGTTGTCATTGATGGAAATTTCAAATTCCTTTTCAAATAACATCATAGTAGTAATAGTGGAGTGGATCAGAAAAAAAAATGTTGATATCTTCGAATATTTCGACAAATCTGGGTAGCGTTAGAAATCGGGAAAACGATCTTGAGCGTCGCGAATATCGAAAGCAGTATCCGGACGATAAAGCCTTCCTTTGACGTATCCATAATACGACCTCGGGGAAGAAAAATCCTTAAGTGCTCCCAAATATTCGGGTTAAAACGATCTCACAAGTACATACTTCAAACTTATTTCCATTAAATTGGAATTGATTTTGAGTCATTTACTTTTGGTGCTTTAAAATCTCATAATTTGAAAGTCATTCATTCATTCCTTAAAATTATTTGAACCACATTTTTAATAAAATTAACGATGTGACGGTGTACAGAGTATATATATATATATATATATATATATATATATATATATATATATATATATATATATATATATATATATATATATATATATATATATATATATATATATTTGTAGTACCTAACTGATTTTTTTTTACTACAATATATATATATATAGTGGGTCTTGTGGATAAATAACAAAGTATAATAAGGGACAATGAGATGATGGTAACTTTTCCGGCTGTTATCAAGCGGCAGGCGCGCGCTCATAGTAGTTCGATCCTGTTGTCTAGTTTCTAATCCTCGTGCCAGATGATCAGTGTCCAGTTCCTATTCCTCGCGCGCGTCAACAACCTGACGCCTTTCCAATCGTCAACGGACCGGGTATTGTGAACCATATCTCCGCCTTCTCCACAGCAGAATCTGGCATCCTGCATATATGCATTCTCTAACAAGGTCCAAACCATCAACTTAGAAATAAGTATATTGGAAATAATAAGAAGGAAAATTATGTAACATAGATTGAAATGCAAGAAAATATAAAATTAACACTATTTTATTATTATTTTGTTGTAATATTTGTATTACAAGTACTAATCAAAAATTTGCTAAGACAGATGAAAGATTTCCTCCTAATCTCAACAAATGACCGTCGGAAGCGAACGTAATTCTATTTACTCACCTTAATCAAAGCTAATGGAACCCTTATTAGTGGGCTTATTCACACTCGTTCCTTGTTAGCCTGTTCTTGTAACGCTTCCGCTTTAGTGAACCAAAGTCCAAAAATTAATTATGAATGGAAGCCAGAACTAACTGTAACACATCCAATAAAATCGTTTCGCTTTAGTAAATCCCTCTCTAAATATTGTGTACGCTCGATTTTATTACAAAGCGGGGTTAAATCTCAAATAAGAGAACAAATCGCAATAATATCTTTAAATCTCTTAAGCGTCTCTCCATATTTGCATATCTTCTCCAACATCAAAAGTATTCGTCTTTTGTTTGCGACTAGCATTTCCCCTATTGTAAATATATTTCACGAAACAACGGCTTATCTGTGTATACGACAATACGCGACATTTATGCGAATCTCTTATCATGAATGGCAATTTCCTCAGATTCTCTCTTTTGTTAATTTCATGCGATTATATCATGCCATAATATAATCATAAGAAGTTATATTCAGAAGATTATAAGAAAAATTTAAGTTTAAAGTATTCAAAATTATAAAATATCGAAAATTCATAAATTTTAACACTTAATGGTATATATACAAATTATACATATACACTTAAAGACACATAAATATGAGGAACTGACGCATAATTTTATTCTCCAAGATTGACGTACGAAAAAATAGATAAAACACAAATATCGCATCCGGTCGCGAGTTAATCGGACACGAATTGATCAATATCACTACCTAAAAATCTACCTTCGCATCCCGAGTATCCCGATAGTGGGATGTTATTTAAGTACCAGAGCATACCTGAGCGAACGATATATCATGTTACACGGCTCAAGGTGGTCCACATCATCACAGGGTCAGCTGTGGTTTTCCACAGGGGTCAGTTTTGGGGCCACTACTGTGGAACATGGCGTACGACGCAGTCCTTCGCATAATACATTTGAGTGTCGTTTGTTATGCTGACGATACCTTAGTGGTCGCAAGCGGGATCACATTTGAAGCCACAATCGAGCTGGCTGAACTCGGTACAGCAATTACAGTCGTGAAGATCGAAGAACTGGGCCTCCAGGTAGCAGCGCCACATAAGACTGAAGCGTAATGGTTTTATAAACTACCGCGAGGCAGATAACCGCCAGATTCTATAAGTATAGTACGGTCATTCTATAAATGCGTTTTTGACATTTCTTTATGTCCATTGCATAAAGTTCATTTCCGAATAAACGATATAGAAAATGTATGGAATTGACACCTGTCAGAACAGCACTCTTATAATGGCCGGAGTATAGTGTCGGTAATGCGCGCATTCGTGTGAGTCGCTACATTAAATATCTCGGACTAACTCTAGACGGCCGATGGAATTTTGAAGAGCTTTTTGGACATCTCATTCCTCGGATCGAGGGGGTGGTGGGAACAATGCCTCGACTTCTGCCCAATCTCGGAGGACCGAGGGAGCACGTGCGTCGTCTCTACGCAGGTATCTTGAGATAGATCAAATAGATTACAGGGAGTGCGGCGCTGCAGAACAAAACTACTAGCTTTACAGCGAAAGATGGCCATTCCAGTTGTCCGGGGATATCGTATAGTGTCTTTCGAGGCGGCTACTTTACTGGCGTGCTTAGTAATAATTTTTCAAAAAAATTCTACACGTACTTATGTTGCCAAGGTCAAAAAATAGCTTTTAGAATTTTTGTCTATTTGTCGATTTTTCTGTTTGTCTGTGTGTTTGTGCACGCTAATCTCTGAAACGGCTTTACCGATTTGAATGCGATTTTCACTGATGTATTGCAGCAAACCTTCCGTAATATTTTGTGTTGTTTCGTTTCAATCTGCTTACAAACAAAATAGTTCGCACTATTCCGAATACCACGAATACGAAGTCGCGGGCACAGCTAGTAAGATGCTATGTTTGTTTGTTTATATATAAGAGGTAATCTTCGAAACTAATCATCCATTTAAAAAATTCTTTCACCTATAGTTAGAATTGAATTTCAGGATGGATATAGGCTATATATTCCACGCGAGCGAAGCCGCGGGCACCAGCTATAGTAATATCATAATGTGATGAATTTATATAAAGCCTATGAGAAATCAAAATAGAAGTAAACATATGAATTTTGAATATTTGAATCAATCATTAAATCCCGAAAGGAATCGTTAACCATAAACGATGATGAAATCAGTTGTCTGTAAAGTCGTAACGGTGGTACTAAATATAAAATGTTTCAATATCCGATTAATGCAATTTTAGAAACATTTCAAAGCGAGTTTATGCTGACCACTGTTGCGAGAAATCTATTTTATTGACACAAGCACCCTAACATACGATTCCTAAAACCGACGACTGGAACAGAAAGGTCTCTAAAACCAACGCTTTTATATGAAATCTAAAAAACGAAAATCATTGATGGGTCCACGCTCGATAAAAAGGTTTTGTAAAAATTCCACATAAAAATACTACATTCAATATGTATCACCCGTTTGTAACGTTGGCCTCGCAGCTATGCCAGAGGCGACTAATAAAGTTTTCGTACATACAACAAAAAATAAAAAGTATTAACCTATCGTCGGTGGCGCAGTGGGGAAGACGCGGCCTATCGTGTCGAGAGGTCCGAGTTCGAACCCAGGTCAAGCCATGTACTAATGGATTTTTTTTTTTCTAAAAACTTAAGTGCATTTACTCTCAAACGGTGAAGGAAAACATCTCCAGGAAACCTACAAACGCCAAAGAGGAAATTCTACTGAAAATCAACTTTGTAACAATGTTGCAGCCTAAGTTGGTTGTCTTTTTGGTGTTTATTTGTGTTCTTATCTGTTTTTTTCTTTTTCTTTTAAATGCCAATAAATGTTCTTTCTTCTTTTCTGTCTTTAAAATTTACATAGAAGATGTACAATGCGAATATACAATGCGAATAGTATTTAGCTACACAACCACCCTCTCGGTTGAACCATTTGGGATTAACAGAATAACAGAGTATATTTTTACGAAAATTAAAAAATTAAAGCTACAATATCCACGCGAAATGACATAGAATGATATAGCTTAGAATCCAACCCACTCGCTATCAAACTGAAGAAACTTCCCCATACTTGCTGTTATAAATTTTCCACACGCTTTTATTTATTTACTAGCTGAGCCCGCAACTTCGTACGCGTGGTATTCGGTATAGCGTAACTTTTTTATTTGTAAACCGATTGAAATGAAACAAACATTAAATGTTACGGGTAGCTTGGTACAATACATTAGCGGAAACCGTATTCAATTCGGTTTAGCCATTTCTGAGGTTAGCGTGCACAACGCACAGACAAACAGACAAAAATTCTAAAAACTATTTTTGTTGACATCGGTACAACGTGCACATTTTTTTGTTTTTTTTTTTAAAAAGTCTTTCTTTTTGGAAAAATTCTCGTTTACAATTTTATTATACAAGTAACCTATTCCATATTAATATAGACGAAAAATAAGAAACGAATGAAGTCTATAGTATGGTGAAAAACTGTGCGTAGAATAACGTACGCCATTAGTTAGTATGGAACACGTGCTTAGCATTAGCACGTAAGTATGGCAACCATTGCGGAGAAGATTCGACTGCGGAAGACGAACACATTTGCTGTCTAGTACGTGATTTGGAAAGTAAAACAAAAAGGAAACGAGCGATTTTATTTTTTTACAACTGCGACGCGAAAATACTAATTTTTTTTTTATGTCAGGTCGGCAGACAGGCTGACGGTCCACTTGATGGTAGGTATATATATTGCTGACATATATTGTCAGCAATAAAAAATCTTGCCTCACTAACTGGATTTCAGATAATTCTTTAAACTAAACATGGTACATATAAAAGAAGTAAGTTTTATGATAAAGGGTTACAGACAATTAGGTGGTTCACTTTTGGTAGATAAAACTGTTGTCTATAAGCACAAGCAACATTATAGGGGATACAAATATACGCTTTCGACCCATTTTTTATGTTAAGGTCGGCAGAGAGGCTGACGGTCCACTTGATGGTAGGTGGTTACCGTCGCCTATAACACAAGCAACACCACAGGTGCTGCAAGTGCGCTGCCGACTACAGCAGGATTAAGGATAAGGGACTGGATAGAAAAATGGACTCTAGCATCTCTTACTGACAGACCATTTAATAATAGGTGGTTACCATCACCTATAACACAACTATACTGTTGAGAACATTATTATACTTTATTTTACTCTGGAATACTGTTCAATAGAAATAAAATATTAAAAATAATGTTTTCATTGTCACTTGTATTACACATCACAACCACACACATCACACACACATTTTTTTTTCTTTTTTTTACAAATAAATTCAGTCAAAAATTAAGTCTTTATTTTGATCCTGATTTAAAATACGTAAGATGCTTACAAAGTCTTTGAAAATGACATGTACAATTGTGCGTAAAGACATAAAAATATGTAACAAAACCTTATAAAATAAAACCTTATAAAATATACTACGAATTTTCCTTCTCTAGCCTTAGTACACTTTATTTCTCGTACAAAAAAATTGTAAGCAACATCAGGGTGCTTATATTATAAAGATAAATATTATCAGACTAGCTGTTGCACGCGACTTCGTCCGAGTCTCTTTATAAATTATTGCTCGCTGATAATTTAGCTTTCTACAGGTGAAAGAATTTTTAAAATCGGTCCAGTAGTCTTTGGGTTTATTCATTACAAAGATACATTTGTAAAAAGGTTCATTATCTTAATATTTTTCAATTCATTTTAAATTTAGGCATACGCTAGTTTAATTAAATCAAAGACAAAGGAGAGCTCATAAATAATCCACAATTTCCGTCTAGGTTCCGCTTTATATATTTATCATTTGCTATTAATGAACTTTCACAAACAGACATTTTGTTCGAGCGACATTTCCTCTTCTTTGCATAGTATAAATTAAGTCACTGCCTGCATCAGTAACTGTCCGTATATCCGCTAACTCCTCCTTTGTTGTTTGTTAACTAATCAACCGTTAACTACTTATCATGAAATTTTGCATTTACGTTTTCAAGGGGTACAGAAAAGAACTTTGGGGTAACTATCATCCAGGAAAAATGCTGTTCCCGAGGGTCACGGACAAATTCGCGTGCAAAGGTATCTTATAATTTTTCAACATTTGTAAATACTTTTTACTATAAAATAAAGTCCTGGCTGCCACTATCTTCGCTAACTTCTTCTAAATCACGCAAAGGATTTTGATGCGGTTTTCACTATTGAAAAGAGCGTTAAACGAAGATGGTTTTTTATAATAATTTCACCCGTGCGAAGCCAGGTGTGGGTGGCTTAAAACAAAATTTTAGGTATGGAATTGCAATCATTGCAGTTATTCAGTAAATTATGTCAATTTAAACAAACTTATTGAATTTTAAAGTAATTTATCAACAGATTAAATTCATTGTAATATAATTTAAGTTTACAACTTACTCCTAATATAAATAGAATAGATTTAATGCTGCTTTCGACCGGGTTCATTGGAAATTTTATGGAAGAAGCCTATGTCCAATATCCTCTGGCTGAAAAGATGATGACTGATGATGATGGAGTCGAGATCTGATTCCTTGGGAGTGGCTGAGTAGCTAAGTGTTCAACCGTTACACCTTATATGAATGAATGGAATTGTTCATTTAAATACATGAACCAGGTCATGCAGCTTTTCCTACATTACTTAAAGTTTAAATTGAAATATAAATCAATGTGTGATTGATAATATAATTAATTGAATACAATGAAATATAATAAGTACAATAAATATACATCAATGTACTTACAACAGCTATTGGGAGAACTAGAGTACTGTAAAAGAAAATGTCCAATTGAGTCTGACCGCAAACATTTTCTTCAATTGTGTTAATATCGTGTAATTGCTAACTAGTTGACCGTTTTGTTACAATTGTTACCACTTCCAATCTTGGACAAGCAGTGAGTTCACTATTACAACAAAACCTAAGTATAGATATGTTTAAAAAAAATGCATAAAGCTGGCATTTCCGTCTGTATATTATAGGGACCAATCATTACGGAAACCTTGCTACAATACATCAGTGAAAACCGCATTCAAATATGTTAATCCGTCTCTGAGATTAGCGTGCACAAACGCACAGACAAATTCTAAAAACTATTTTTTTGACTTCGGTAACATAAGTATAACGGCAGAGATTGTTTTTTTTTTAATTCTTAATGTACAGACACGGCTCATTTACGGTTCTATTATATGTATAGATAAATACATAGGGTACTCGTACGTTGCGTAAAAAGCTACCTATCTCCTGCAATGAGCAGTAAGGCGGTCGTCTTTAGCCATGTCGCTAAAAGGCCTTGTAGAAACTTGCAAAAAACGCCTATCCTGACTTGATAACATTCTCTTACGAAAGTTTTAAATTGCTATCGCGGGCTCTATAATGAAATTTTATCAAAAAATATTTATTTAATTATTTAGTAGCATCTGTGTTCCGTAGCCATTGGTGGTGTACCGCTTACAGAATATAACCGCTAAAGGATAAAAAGTGATACAAGAGCTACAGGGATTCTTAACTTAACGAGCCTGTTGAATGAGTAGTTAGGGTGCTTGCTTTAAGGCTCTGTCTCCAGGGTCCGATTCTATTCCCAGGTTATATTCCCGGCAGGGTCAACTTTGGAACCCCCCCTAGGTGGGCCATGACCTTGTCGTGGTGGGGGGGCTTACCCTTGGCAATCCGGGCGGTTGCAGGGGTCGGTGGGGTCACCGGCCTTTGCTCGACCGATCGGATTGGTTTTGGGGACAAAGAAGGCCCACACCGAGGGGGCTCCGAGCGAGCTCCGCCCAGCGGAGCTCGTGGCGGAGCTGTTATTTGGAGGCTCCAACCTTCTGTTGGAGCTTCACCGGTCATCGCTCGCGCGGGCCGAGAATCCGTACTCGGCCCGCGCGGTTGGTGGCCGGTGAGAGAGAGGGCACCCCGGTTCTTGTTCGTCAGACCGAGGTATGGGACTCGGTACTGCGGATGAGGATCGGCGGGTGAGTCGCAGCGAGTGGATTCTCTCGGATGGCTCTGTCGCTCAGTGGTAGGTCGGGCAACGTACGCGAAGACGGAGCTCTGCGGCAGGGAAAGACCAACTGGCAAAGTACGGGCAATCGTGGCATGTGGGGGGTGGCGAACACCCGGTGTCGGGATTCACCGGGCTAGTAACCACCCTCCGCAGTCGTCCGGAAGAGTGAACACCCGGCCTCGCCACCCGGCTTAGTAACTCTTCCGCGACGACAACACGAGGTGGAGCCCGTGTCTCGGGCTGCCGCGATTGTTGGGGAAATGCCAGGGGGACACCCCTTAGGGCCGCCCACCCATAATGCTGTAGAGATGAGCGGCCACAGGAGCAGGGGTCATCCGAGGGTTTCAGGTGGAAGCGGCCTCCGACTCCGCGGTAGGTTGTGCCGCGGAGAAGAGGTGTAGGGTTGCTCCCGAGTCGAAGCCCCTCGCTGACTGCTCGCTGCGACAGGTGAACATGGGCGCCTGGTGCCGCTCCGCTCGGAGGCGGTGGACATGGGGCCGTCCGCCGTCCACACAACACCGGGCAACGAGGGAGAAGACGTGCTGTGTGTTTCCGGCACGTCTCTCCACGGCGCGGAGGTCAAACTCCGCGCCTAATCGAGGTGGAGCCCGCAAGTGTGCGGGCCTCGTCCGGTGGGGGAAGGCAGACGCGTGGTTCTTCGATCCCCTTACCCCCGCCATGGACGGCGCGAGGAAACACCGTGGGTTTTTAGTAGGGTAGAAGTCCCACATACCCCACCGATATCCCCATTGTCGGTGGGGATCTGGTCGCAGATTTTCCCACGCAAAAAAAAAAAAAAGGGTCAACTTTGGAAATGTACAAAGTTGGCTCTGGTCTGGAATTGCAAAATAGCGGCAGAGTCATTTGGGCAGCCCGTCTGTCGGCCGTAACCAACCCCTTACAGAAGACCACCGTGAAATAACAGCATATGTGCTGTTTTGTTTCGATAAGTGAGTAAGGGATGCCAGAGCCCATTACCCTATTCCTTCCTCATCCCTTATCCTTAATCATACTCTGGTCAGCAGCGCGCTTGCACCACCTGTGGCATTACTTGAATTAATGGGCGACGGTTGCCACCTACCATCAAGTGGACCGTCAGCCTGTCTGTCGACCTTTATCACAAACAAAAATCTTGTAAAAGGAAAAGTACACTAAAAATTAGAAATACGTTAGTATATTTAACTGAAAAACACATTTTTTTCGCAAAAACAACAGACTTTTGATCTTTATACAAATCTTTCATTGCAATATCAAAGGAATATTTATTTCAGTGTGCTCCAACTTCAATCTTTTATTTACTCTATATGTAGTTATAATAAATTATAAGTTTATTTATATAAAACAAAATATTAAGTTAATTAATATCTTACTTTAACTGTATGTATCTTTTTGGTTCAACATTAAGGCGACGCATTGGAAATTTTTGTGTCAGGGTTTTAGATTTTTCTCAGCAATGACAAAACATATGAAAGTGGTGTTTGGTAATCTGTTTCTTCATGTTACTGACTTCATTTTGTCAGTTGGATTACATGATTGGTAAACTTTTATAACAGAGAAAAAATTCAAAGAAACCTCTTTTAAAACACAGATTTACATATTACAAGCAAACGGGACCAATTTATAACTCCAAATTTTCTAATTCTAATTTTCTAATACTACACTTTAATTTTACAGTTGGATTTCTTAAAATACATTATAGTTTTTTTAATAAAAATCGTTTTGTCGCATACGACCTTACGACATAAGCAAGCGCGCTCTCGTTTTTGTATGCAATCAGAGCCGTATTAATTGTTTATCGCTGCGTCGCCTTAAGTACCTAACTCTTGCGCAACGTAAGATATGCACCTAAAATAAAAAGGCAATGGCTTCGTGATGTGATCAGTGGTGCATTTAATCAATTACATCAAAATTCATTCAATCGTAAAATGAAAAATGGGAACAAACACACAACACCCGCATAAGGCTGAAGGATATCCCTTCTCGCTGTTCCGTCACGAGTAAAAGAATGCCGCTTCCGATTTTCGATTTACGTTACTTACGTTCTGATAACAATCGACTGAACATGATCCCGAAAATAAAATCACTTATAGAATATAACTCAATAGTTTCTTGAAAATGGAAAATTTTCAAATAAATAAAAATGGCCCAGATTAATAATGTAATAAGTTACATTGTTAAATTATATTATTGAATTGAAATTATATATTTAAAAACGTGTCTTTCATTGATTATAAAGTTTAATTTAACAAAAGTCATCAGTATCTACTGTTAACATTATATTTTTAAATTTTCCTTAAGCTGTACAAAAATAATTTAAATTATAGATAAATTTAAATGAGTCCTCGCCTACGCGATACAGGCCCGGTAAATTAAGAAAGTTAAAAAAGAATCATTAACAATAGCCCATAATTTATATGGGTTACGTCATAGAGAGTCAGTGGCGCAGTGGGAAAATCGGGGCCTATCATATCGAGAGGTCGACCCCCAGTTATAGCCATGTACCAATGCCTCTTTTCTAAAAACTTAAGTGCATTTTACTGATTGCTCTCAAACGGTGAAGGAAAACATCGTAAGGAACCTGCATACGCCAAAAAAGAAATTCTAAGGGGCATGTGAAGTCCACCAACCCACACTGAGTCGCGGGCTCATTGCGGTGGACTATATAACCCATACGCCCTTGTTGAGAGGCTAGGTCTATGCCCCTGCAGTGGGGACATATAATACTGTTAAAGATGATAATGATGACGTCATATCTTTGAAAAGTTTACTGCTCAAGAAAATCTCGACTATTCGGCCATATGTATTCATATGTATTCATTCATTCCATATGTATTCGGCCATAGTAGACCGATTTTTTTAAATTTGTTTGGAGTCCTAAATTCAGTTTTTGAATCATCGTCACTACAAAACAAACATTTTTAAGAAATATTGCCTCAACAGTATCATCTTTTTTTATGTGGAGGTCGTCACACAGGTTGACAGTCCACTTGGCGGTAGGTGGCTACCGTTACAATATAATACAATACCGTATTAACACGAACAATGTCACATTTGCTGCAAGTGCGCTGCCGAAATTAATAGGATTAAAGGATAAGAAATCAGGACGGGTTAGGGAAATGGGCTCCGGCATCCCTTACTCACTCACCGAAACACAATAACACAAAATATGCTGTTATTTCACGGCGACGGCATCCGTTACTAAAACGGGATGGTTACTGCCGCTAGACGAGCTGACCAGTTTACGACTGCAAAAACAGAGCGCCCTGTCATCACTAAAATTTAATAACGAATAAAACATAACAATTATCGTAAGATTTATATTTGTCTTATATCTTATACTTGTCTAAATAAGATTTAATTTTAACCGTTATGTAAACAAGTCATCTAAAGTTTTCTTACCGTTTGACAGCAGTAACCAACCTCTTACAGAAAACCACCATGAAATAACAGCACATTGGATTTAGTATTTCGATGAGTAATTAGGCTAATACAAGCATAAATGCTAGTAGCTGCTCTCCAGAGAGAGCTCTACCACCGAGCGAAGCGAGAAGTTACACATCTCTAGAAATAATTATTTTATCGAAGATAAAGATATTTCACTTTCTCGCTAATATCAGGCGTTCACGAGACGCATTCGAGTACGACCCAAGCATTAAATGATAGGAGCCATTACCCTCTCACTGAATCCTCTCTCATTTCAGACACCCTTAAGGTCTAATAAAACTTTATTTGCTTAATTCACATAATCTTCGCTGTTTAATTAAACACGTTTTTCAAAACAAACTCCCTTTCATTCGTGTGTATAATGTCAAAGGCAATTAATTGGAACGCTCGAAATTACAGCAATTTCAGGACAAATTTATGCGAAGTTTAATAAACTCAAACACATTTGTACCACTGTTGTCTTTTAATATTGTCTACTAAAAATCAACTTGTTCATAAAAGTTGTTTCTAGCATAACTGACATCGTACATTCGGTCTCTGGCCACCATTAATTCAACTTAGTGCTTGAAGCAAACGGTATCGTACGTGATGATGGCAAGATACCTGATCGGATGTCCTTGGGTTCATGGAACATGGATCCTTAATTAATGTGGAATTCAACATGTGTCGACACATTGCACCGTCCCATATTCATGGAACAGCTACCAGCTAGCTAGCTGACGCTGCTGCAGATGGGGCCGAGAAACGCAAAATAGTCAAATACAGGGGTATCGGTACCGGCTACACTTTATTCCCTTCGGTTTCGAATCTCTAGGTCCGTGGGGTCCCAACGCCCTTAAATTTTTACATTTGATCAAAACGATTAGTCGACATAACAGAGAATTCCAGAGCTGCCTATTACCTCAGTCTGCAAGTTAGCTTTGCAATACAACGAGGTAATGCAGCCAGCATGCTTTTAACCCTGCCTAAGAAACCTAAGCTTGATATGATTTGTAAATATGTATATTTAGATTATTACATAAAAGATGGTCAGTTTCATTTTTTAACACACTAGCGACCTATCCCCAGCTTCGCCCGGGGTGCAATTTTTATATATATGAACATTCCCCTTTTATCCCTCTATCTATTAGTGAAAACCGAATTAAAATCGGTCTATCCGTTCACGGGTAATGCCGTGACCAAGGGAAATGGGGATTCATTTTTATATATAGAAAGAAGATTAAATTTTAGCTACAAGATTAAATAAAAATAATTTCTTCAAAGGAATCTTTATTTAATAAATTATTAAAGTTTATAGATAATCATCGCAATCACCCCAAAGGCGTCTCTTGATAGAAATAGATTTTTTTAATTGACCGCTACAACAATAGGTCTTCTGCTATCCACATCCATCCGCTGCCAGCCTTTCTTTTGTGGTCTTTGGTCTAGGGTGCAGGTGGTTGGCTCACGGGACATTTGGACCGCCTTCTCCATTCCAATGGCCACCCTCTGTACGACAGATAAGTTCCGCCAGTTCCTAATTCATCTGAACCTTGGGCTATGTTGATCACATTGGTACTCCAACAAATATCTGTATTTCGGATCATATTCTTCAGAGAAATACTTCAGAGTACTGCTTCTCTACAGTTCGCTGAGCGGATTTAGAAATTGTAAACAATTCGTCTGTGTCCACGTGATATTTTTTTATGTTAAAATCGGCAGACAGGCTGACGGTCTACTTAATGGTATAGGTGGCTACCGTCGCCTATGACACAATCAACACCAAAGCTGCTGCAAGTGCGCTGCCGACTACAGTAGTATTAAGGATAAGGGATTAGGAGAGGATAGGAAAATGGGCTCTGGCATCCCTTACTCACTAACCGAAACACAATAGCACCCGTGCTGTTATTTCACGGTGGTCTTCTGTAAGGGGTGCTTACTGCCGCCAGACGGGCTGCTCAAATGACTGCGAAACGGAGTGTGATATGAAAAAAACGTAATAAAAGGCAATATATAAAATACATAAGTAACTGATTCATTTAACTGATTTATTAACAAAAGTGTTAAATTTTTAGGTATTCCAAATGTTCTTTTGAAAATTTTTATGTACGTTGTATCATGTATTTATTATTCGAAGTTTTAAATCTCAAATTACTCAAATTAAACATGTGTCAAAAAAATAATTCCAACATTGCAGTCATGGTGTAAACATGTTATATTCTCTGTGAAATCCTAATAATACCTAATATTATAAATTCGAAAGTTTGTGAGGGGGGATGGATGTATGCTTGTTACTGTTTCAACAATAATAACTTTGGCGTCGTTTACGTTGTAGATTGTAAAACAATTTTCACTCGAAAACTCCTTTTAAGAAAAACTTTAATTGTGATTGAAAATAAACCAGAGCATAAAATCAGACGCAACAAGAAAATTTGCTCAATAGATGAAAATTCAAAGGCAATGATAATACTTTTACAACGTTTTCAAATTGTCACAAAGCACCGACAGCTAGCTTTTCCCTCGCACTTTCTGCAATTGCTTTTGCGTGGTTGTTCCGCGAAGATTGTGCACAATAGCTCGAATCGTTTTCGTATTGAACGCTTGCAACGGTCGGCACTTGCATTTCAATTTCTTTAACTCCCTCAATTTGAAAGCGCACTGACATATCTAATTCAAGATTCTTATTCAACGGTCGGCATACTCATTTCTTGGGCAAATGCAATTTCTTTGGACCGCCGGACTCTTTAAGCGGGAAGCAACTGAAGTACATCTTATTGCGAATTCACAGAGCTTCTCGACGAACTGCGAGATAATGGAATTAATTCCAAAGACTAGTTGAACAACTATTGAATTTCAAATTATTCATTGGATCACAGCGCTTTTGTCGTTAACTGAAATGATAGGGTTGCTAAATTAATGGTAGACTCGGCTACATTAATGTTGAGAATGATTAATTAATTTCAACATTTTAGCCACGGTTACAAAGAGGTATGCATATAATTATATGTGTTACAGACATGTTACATTCGGTTGTAACATCTAAACGCACTATTATAAACTCTTCTGTCTGTCTCTAAATCCAAGGAATGTACTACACATAAAATTACCGACTTTAACACATAAAAGTTCATAATTTAAAAGGCCACCAAAGATGACCACAAGCAGGTAATACCTATCAAAATTGTTTTGCCCTGGTGTTTACTTCTCTTGGAGATGAAGATCTTAAAAATCTCCTGGCATAAAATATATAATAATAATAAACGTTTATTTTAGACTATTTTTTTAATGTTAAAAAAAATAGTGGGGGTAAATCCTGGGGGAAAATAAAAAAAAACGAAGAAGTTTGTTGTTAGCCTGCCTACCTTACAAAAAACAAACTAATACTCGCACTGGTAAGGCTCTTTGGTACAGCAGTTATAAACTGGGCAACTTATCTGGCTAGAGTAACCACCCCATGAAAATAACAAGACGTTGTGTTTCTGTGAGTAAGGGATGCCAGATCCCATTCTCCCGTTCCTTATCTTAGCTCCTAGGGACTCCTTTGGCGCCATTTGTGTTGCCAACCTGCGACCTACTGGACCGTCCACATGTTAAACGTATAAAAAAGAAATTATTTTTCTCCCACTTGCTTGGAAATTACTTTATTATTCTCGTAGACGGCAATGTTCAATGTGACAACAACAGGAATTGTTGGACAGTTTTAAAGCGTGACCAAATTGATCAGAAGACGACGACCACTATTTTGTTTTATTCATAACTTGTACTGTCAACAGTTCTATGCTGAATTATCGGTATTTTCAAAATTTTTACATTTAGAAGTTTTTAATGTACCTTTATGTAATAAAAATCGGAAGGAATTGATTAAATTGTGTGTTTTTACCCATTATTTCCTTTCAAGTTATAGAAATAAAGAAACTATACAAGTCTCGGCCGAAATAACAATTGACGGCCTCGTTTGTTTTATTGGCGGAAAGCTGACAACTGCTTTATTTTCGGCCTGGGGAAGTACTACTACACACTTTAAAAGGTAATTGAATTATTGAAACAAACTGATTCACATTAATACGAATAACACCCGTACTTCTCAGACCTTTTTTATATTTCTCAGACTTACGTGAAGGTTTTATTAACAAATAGGTTCAATCTGCCCTTCTTGATTTTGTAATATTTTTCACGTGAAACGCAACAAAGCGTGTACTTTTTCAACCGTCTTTAGTTGAAGCGTTTTGGCTCTGACTGCTGACGTGGCGAGATTAATGCCCTAACCCTCGTGAGATCGGATCGCAGGATTACTAGTTACGGGAAAGTTTGCGTCTACATAACATGGAACTTTAGATTGCCCTGTGCCCATTAAAGCATCTAGCTACAGTTTAACGAAGTAAAGGACTTTTTTCTCTAATGATATATTATAGAAAATTAGCTGACTCAGCAGACGTTGTCCTGCCAGAACTCGAAAATAATTCTCTAACCCGATTGTGGTGCCACCTATCGGGTCCAATTTTATTTCCAAACCATATGTCAAAGTGACGCGACACTTCACGTCAATAAACGTCAGTTAAATTATTTGAATATTGTTCATACAAAAATACTAAAATCCCGATTAATAAATAGGGGTGGGGGTAGAAGGGTGAAAAATAGTTTACGTCCTATTCTCAGACCTACTGAATATACACACAAAATTTCATAGGAATCGGTCCAGCCGTTTCGGAGGAGTTTTGTTACAAACACTGTGACACGAGAATTTTATATATTAGATTTACTAGTGGCAAGTTGTTTTTAGAGACTTCTAATACAATCAGTCGCAATTCGACTGATAGAACCAGAAATTCTAAAATTCGCCGAAAAACATAGCCAAGATAATTAGCAAGTCGAAATAGCAATGGGTCGATCACATCTATCGCAGTGCGGATAACCGTTGGGATAGAAGAGTTCTCGAATGGAGGCCACGAATTGGAAAGCGCCGAGTGCGGTGCCCTGGTGGACAGACGACCTGAAAGGTTTCGCAGGAAGCGGCTGGATACGAAGGACAGAATGACGTGCGTGATGAGGAATCTTGGGAGAAGCCTACGTAATGATGTTAAATAATTGTCTAGATCTCAATTACCAGCCTAATATATCTAAGTCTTAAGAATTTATATTTTAAGGTCTCAGCCAAACACACAAGCGTAGAAAAGTTTTTCTTTACTTAATCTTAGAGTTATAAAATCGTTTGTCCTCGCCGACTATTAACGCACAGCCAAAACTACTAAGTTTAGAAAGCCGACATTTGGACCATAGTTTTATTTATAGCATAAGCATCCGATAAGAAAGGATTTTTTTAAATTCAACTCCATGCAAAGCCGGGGCAGAGTCTCTAATATATAATACTAGCGGTCCGCTAAATATTAAATATAATAGTAATAATAATATATTTAGTTAGTAGGTAATATAATATATAGTTTTAACTAGCTTCGCTGCGGCGCGTGGGAACGCCCGTCTTCTTTAACAAAAATCATGATAACTCGGCAAATATAAATCAGATATTCATGAATTATATACAGAAACTATACTCAGTAATTCCTCTTTCTACCGATACAATCAAATATGAAATCTATTTACAACTGTCGGAGATTAGCGCACACATACAGACAGAAAAAAGGAATTATACCATGTACTGATTAAGCAACTTTGTACAGTGGGCAATTTGGCATTTCAACCAAATTGCCTACTGTATACACTCGACTGGGCATAATATCAATGCATACACCCAACGACGAGATAGTAGGTAAAATTTGTTTGTGCATACAGCAATGTTTCATTTTTGTATTTAGATCCTAATCCCTTATCCCTTATCCTTAATCCTACTGTAGTCGGCAGCGCACTTGCAGCACCTGTAGCGTTGCTTGTGTTATAGGCGACGGTAGCCACCTACCATCAAGTGGACCGTCAGCCTGTCTGTCGACATAACATAAAAAAAATAGATCATCAATATATAATATTTTGTATAAGAGAACTGTTAAAGAATTAATATTTTGTATCAACGAACACAAGATAATATGAAAATTTAACATCGAGAAAATGTAGTTTCATATGACCGACGCGACGTTCGTATGGGAGCTCCACTAAATTCAACTAAATTCTCAGCGCTATGACCTATTTATTAATTTCCCGATATCCAATACACATATTTGGACAATAATACTCTTTGGAAACATTGAGGAATATACTAAGTATACATATAATTAATTTTTAAATACAAGAGTATTTGTTAGTATGCGTATTTATTTATTGTTGTAAATAAATACGCATCTGCGTAAAAGCCGTTGCTTGTGTTAAAGGCGACGGTAGCCACCTACCATCAAGTGGACCGTCAGCCTGTCTGTCGACCTTAACATAAAAAAAAAAATCAGAGTAGATCGGCACCAATCGACACGAGCCGCCTTTTGCTATTCTGACTAATTATGGAGTATCCATTGGGAAACTTGTTTTCTGACTCACTGTGCAAAATAGTTTGGATTGCAGTCATTCCAATGCCTATGGTTGCCTGGATCTGCTCATATGTCACATATCTGTCTTCTTTTATAATTTTTGGCACAACCGCGACATTTTCGGGTTTTATCTCTGTTTTTACAGAGTATTGAGGCACAGTAGTGAGGCGCGGCCCCGTCGAAACTCAGCATGGCAGCGATATGTCATGTGACTAGGTGATTCATACTCGTATATAGAAACAAGCTCATTGAGACATTCATCTTGAGATAACCCCCCGAAAGTTGTAATAAACTTACAGGGAAATTTTCACGCGTGCTGAAAATTAACAGCTCCTTTGTGTTTATCGACTTCTCAATTTTAAAACAGTACAATTTTTTTTTATTTGTGAAAATGCTATCAAAAAAGGATTTATTATCACTTAGTCTAAAGTGCTCAATTCCCGTTAATTTCGGTATGCTCCTGTAGTTTAATGATATTTTTTTAAGTACCTAAATTTATTAGGCCAAATCTTCCTTGGACATTTATTACGGTAATAAATATTTGGATATCGCAAACAAATAATGCTGTATTAAAGTGGGCAATAAATATTCTGTTTGGTTAAAATGGGCTTTGTACAGTGTGTAAATTGTTAAATAAAAAACACACGAGGGCGAAGCGGGCGATTAGCGAAACATATTTATTGTTGGGGAAGATAATAAATTGTTTAGAATTACAATATGTATGAGAGTACACATTTACATATGCGTATTGTGGATTGATAGAACTTCACATATTATCTTTGAAGTTTGTTAGGTTAGTAGCACAAGGAAGGAATAATTTTCTTGTGACACATCTTTAGACATGAAAATGTATGAACATATCTATAACTACACATATAATAAAATCATAAACGAGCCGTGTCTGTACATCAAAGATTTAAAAAAAACAATTTGTACACATTGTACTTATGTTACTAAGTTAAAAAAAATGTTTTTAGAATTTTTGTATATTTGTCTGTGCGCTTGTGCACACTAACCTTTGATTTGAATGGGATTTCCACTGATGTAGCAAGGCTTCACGTAATATTTAGTGTTTGTTTCATTCCAATCGGTTTACAAACAAAAAAGTTACGTGCTATACCGAATACCAAGCGTACGAGGTTGCGGGCTCAGCTAGTTATAAAATAAATTCTCTGTCCTCTTCTATCTCTTTCTCCACTAACTTCTTCTAAACCACCAAACGGATTTTGAAAATGAAGAAAAGGCTACTCTAGCTTCCAAAAAAATTGGCGTGTTGAACAAGGCAAAGCATTATTTCTCATCGCAACATCTTATTCTTTATAAGGCCCTTTGGCCCCCCATGGAGTACTGCTCTGGCCGCCTGGCGCACCTAATTACCAGCTAGATCCATTTGACACCTTGCAGCGTCGAATTCTTCAAATTGTTGACGATCCAACACTCATACAATATGGACTTCTTCAAGCGAGCAGTAAACAAATTCCTGCAGTGTCGGCAGCGCCATGTACCCCTCCTGGTGTTGCTTGTGTCTTTAGGCGACGGTAGCCACCTACCATCAAGTACCACCTTTAATAATATTTAAAACAAATTTAAAAAATTTAAATATTTTTCTTCCAAATTTTCACACATAATTTAACCGTAATATGACATTGTGTGTATTGATTAAAATAAGTAATTTAATTTACTTATTTATGTGACTAATCGGGGGGCAATACGAGTACATATTATAACACATTAATATAATAACACATAATGGTATAACTTTCAAAAATAAGAATTATTTATAACAGAATATCATAAAAGTATAAGGTCAAGGGGAGCATCAGGCGGATGAAATACACGTTTCGAGAAGTTGACCACTAATTGGAAATATTACTGAAGTATTGCGTCTGTTCAAATAAAATTCATTTAGTGATTAAACAAGTTCCTCGACCCATTATTTTGTTTCATTTATTTCGTGGGAAGTGAAATGGGACCCATAGTTCCTCAGATTAATTGCAAAATTTCTGTAACACCATATTAGTTCAACTTATATTTTGAGCTCATAGAGAATCTACATCAACTCCTGATCGAGCAATTTGAAACGGTGGGTATTTTAACATAAGTACAAAACCCGATATTCCGGATATATTTTATACTAACTTTTGCTCGCAAAATATAACGCCTAAAAAATTACATTATCAATAATAATTGATTCAATCTTTATTGCTACATATAATTAGTTTTGCTATTATATTTTGCTGTTATAGTTTTTCCAGGCGTTAGATTTTTATTTTTTCTCTCGGGAACAATACTTTTTTTCTCAATGAAAGCAGGTACCCTTCCTTTTCGTATGTACCTGTATTTATAAAATTAGAAATATGGTTTAACATGGATTTGTAAATAAAGCGAAATATTAAAATGCAAATGTGATCGTAACATAGAAAATAGAATTTTTTTTTAATGTTTAGTTCGCCTGGCAGGCTGACGACACTTGATGGTAAGTGGCCACAAAGCCACAATCGTATACTACATCAGGCTACAAACTGAGACAAGCAAGATCATAGGTGTTACAAATGTGCTATCAACCTTGATACAATAAAGGATAAGTAATAAGGAGCAGATGAGGTTAACGGTGGATGGACTCTGGTATCTCTAATTGACAAAAACAAATGCTTCACGGTGGTATTTTCTTCAAGAGCGATTACTGCATTTGAAAAAATATATCAAATTTGAATAAATATGCCTAGAAGCAACGAAAGTTTTCTGTCAAAAAAGTTCGCTATAATGATGGACAAAAATTCTGATCACGTGCTACCGCAAACGGCGAAGAAAAAACGTTTACTCCACCCCAAGGTCTGACTTGCCAATTAAATTTATTTGTCCCGCGGCTGTGGTCGGCATCAGACCCTTTCCATAACGACTCTCGGTCTGCTTTGTCTGCTTCGTAAAATTTGAAGAAATTACTCCCCAGTGCCTGAAAATGTCGCTATACGAAACCACTTTTCTTTTGAGCTATTCATAGACAAATGAAAACGTATAATTCTCGTACAGTTACAAGAGAATTAATGAAAAAAACAATGGTTGATGAGCCCAGAGATACTTAATGTTTTCTACAAGAAGAACTATTGTTTTCCGTTACATAACGAGGCTTTTACTTATGAGGCAAAACGAAATGCACATTAATTGTAGGGACTATAATCGTTTGTATGTTTGGGGGCACGAGACAAAAAATAAAGAACACTTCAGCAAAAACTTTTTGCCGACGCTAAAGCCACGCGTACAGAATTTTCCTGATTAATTTCGTCCACTCGTAATATCATTCAAACCAAACGGCATCCATTTTGATGAATTTGTTTGTCAGCACTCTCATCATAAAAAAAATAAGAAATTACCAAGCATAATTCAATTACAAAACGTAATTAACATATATTTTGAAAATCCGATGAATGATTCCATTAATTAAGTTTTTTACAGGTTCTAGGTAAATCTTTTTATATTGCTCAAAACATGCTATCATCTGTACTTTTTTGTTAGTTATATGTGGAGTATAATCTCCGAAACCACTACATTTACTTGAATACAATTATCACCATTTCAATGATCTTACACTAATAGGTACATTGTCATACCTAGGACAATGATAAACTATAAGGCCGGGACACATTGTTCTAGTGCTAGAACAAAGAGAGTTATTGTGTTATATTATGTAATATATATTATGTTATATTAAGAATTCCAATCTCTCAAAACATTTTACTTAACACTTTAATTCAATTTTATTTTAGGTTTAGTCCAGGAAAATACAAAGCAAATAAAAATTTGGCATTTTTGATATGAGATAAGAAATATCGATCTATTCCACTCTAATCCATTCCAATGAACTAATTGGCCACCGGATCAGAGTGGAAATTTGGAAATATCGTTGAAAGAAATTTACGATTCCACCCTGGAATTTGATATGAAAAAAAATTTAAAAATAGGTGTTTTTTCCAAATTATACAAAAGTTAGAAAAAAATTAAAGACAAATATTGTAAAGAATTTTGTTTTACTTAAAAACGTTCATATAACTTTTATTGTCAAAATTAATATAAAGAGAGTTGGGGAGGTTAGGAGATATAAGGGTTGATATCGAAAATGCCCCTGAGGGACTCAAATTTTAATTTGTCCTAAAATTTTCCTGGACTGTTATTTATTATTACATTATACACAATTCCTGGACTATACACAATTTTATTATTGTTTTTATAACATTTTACACAGTTATTATTATTGTGTCTTTAGTAAAAAAAAAAACTTTTTTTTATATTATTTAATTCTATGACAAATCAGTATAAAGCCTTTAGAATGGAAGACACATGAATATTCAAGTGGACCGTTAGCCTGTCTCCAACCTTAACTTAAAAAAAATGTTAAGAAATTCTACTTAAAAATTTCTCAAAAATTTAAGATGAAAGATTATCATAAGTATAGTTACTTTGTTCGTTTACTCTACCTATTAGATATATATGGTCTCTGAGCTATGTCAAAGGAATCCTAGCCGGTAGGACAAAAAATCATAATCCAATACCTTTTCATATAGGAAATTTAATTTGTGGCCAATCCACAACCACAACAGTACTATTATTTATTCTGTGACTATAATAACATTCTAAATCAATGAAAAACGAACACGAGTTGTTAATATGAAATACCTACGATAAGTTAATAAAATGAACAAAACAAATGGAGTCCGCCAAAAAGTTTCAATGAAAACGAAAATCTTTACGAAATATAAATCTATACTTACTAATAATATAAAGAGACAAAATTTGATGTTTTTAGTTTTTGTGTGTGTTTTAACTGATTATAAAAATTCTTTCACCTATAAAAAGCCTCATTATCAACATAATGTATTTTATTTTCAAAAAAATTAGAGATCCCCTGGAACCTAACCTAACCCACGAAAATCTGAAGGCTGTATGTCTAACTATTGTAATTAAGTAATATTTTATAAAAAAAAAATCGAATTTCCTCATTTATTTTATGTCGCTTAAGAAGATTCGAATAACGCATTTACGAATATGTATATTCTTTCAGACAATTAGTTACACAGATAAATTTAATTGATTGGGGTGCCTAAATACGATGAGGCATGAAGTAAAGAATTTGTCATTTCTTAATAACTAATCCAGAACTCATATCCTATTACCGTTTACTCTATCAGATCGTCAGAGCACTTGCAAATTTTTGTTGTTTCTTATATATTCTTAGTTTTCTTTGTATCCACCT
The DNA here is from genome assembly GCA_910589475.2 of Bembecia ichneumoniformis. NCBI lineage: Eukaryota > Metazoa > Arthropoda > Insecta > Lepidoptera > Sesiidae > Bembecia > Bembecia ichneumoniformis. The sequence goes on from OU342531.1 coordinate 4,434,809, forward strand.
ATCATCAAAGGGACTGTCAGTCTGTCTACCGTGTTAAACTATAAAAAATCTTTAACTTGTACCTATCCAAAAAAGTAGGTTACAATTCGCCACATGAACCTAACCATATTAAACGCACTTTCATTTGCTCCTACTTCGTTAATGTGATTATTGAAATTCAGCATGTTTAACGCAGAGGGTTCAATTAAAACTTATCTAATTTTACCTCCGAAACCCCTATAATTAACGCCACCCATTCCAATTATTAGACTGAATGTACCCATTATACAATATTTATTAGTTTTAAGTTTAATAAAGTGCTTACACTGTATCTTTAATTTAAATTTAAGTACAACGTTTTATAAAATTAAGTTAAAACATTCTTTCAAGATAGGAAACACAATAAATATCAAATCAGAATGAAGTGCGCTCTGATTCTGTTACAGTGCAAGAGATGAGGGAGTATGATATGAATTAAACTAATCTTCATGACTGTAAAGAAAATTAAAATAAAATAAGTCCATTTCAAACTACGGTAATTTAGTGTCTGTATATTTATTAGATACTAGCGTTCCGCCCCCGGCTTCGCCCGGGATGCAATTTTTATATATAAGAACATTCCCCGTTTATCCCTCTTTCCATTAGTGAAAACCGAATCAAAATCGGTCTACCCGTTCACCGTGACCAAGGGAAATGGGGATTCATTTTTATATATAGAAAGATAGATATCAGGTAAGAACTCAACATCTCAACATCTTAGAACATATAGATAGCGTAATATAAACTTTGATTACAATAAAAATGTTAAGATTATTGACAATCTCTATCTCATAATCATTTAAACAAAAATGCTAGTCAATTTGGACACTACTTAATAAATTACAACTTAACTTAAACTTAATAGTAATAAGTTAAGTTTAAGTTTAATAAGTGATAAATTAAGTTTAATTTAACAACATAAACTTAATTTATTACATTGTAATAAATTACAACTTAACCTATAACATTTATTCACTACTTAATAAAATTTACAATCATCAACAGCCTACTTAATTTCCCCGCTGCGCTGCAGGGATGCTGACCTACCCTCTCAACATATGCGTATGGACATAATGGACTATAATATGTCCATACGACCCAGGGCGGGTTGGTGAACTTAGAATGCGCCTTAGAATTTCTTCTTGGGCGTATGCAGGTTTCTTTCACTGTTTTAGAGAAATCAGTAAAATGCACTTAAATTTTTTGAAAAAAAAAATTGCAAATTGCATGACCGAGGAACGAACTCGGAACTCTCGACATGAACGTCTCCGCCACCGACGCTCTTGATTACAGTGATACTAACTAATATTGTAAATGCTAAAGTGTGTTTATTTCTTTATTCGCTTTCACGCCTTAAATACTCGACCCATCATAATGAAATTCTGAATACACGATGTTAAGGGACTTAGGGTATAGGGCACAGTTCACCTTCGTACTGTTCCCGGACGACGCGAACAAATTCCCGCTGACAAAAGCGAGTTAATTAAAAATTATGTGTGCTTTATCTATAAAAAAGGTGGTTGTAGCTATCCATTATGGCTTGAATAATTCGCGATCAAAATTAGGATTAGTACTCTCAGTTATGATACAAATTATCTTTAAAGTTAGCATTGTATGTTTTACGTAAACGGAAAATTACATTGTTATTTGCTTATTTATTGGGAAAAATCGGTACATGATATTATAATCTGTAAAATTGTTAGGGGTGCGATTATTAGATACAATACGCATGATGACTTATTTTGAAAAAAAAAAATTTTACACAAAATAAATTTCATTTCTTAAAAAATAGGGGTTTTAAAAGAAAAATTGATGTTTTAAAAAATTCAGTGTTGAATAACGACAGCGTCTGTTGTGACGTCACGCTTTCTTAGCTCAAGTACAGCTTAGCAGTTCACAAAATACAAGCGACACGGTAATATTTACGAAAGCGTGACGTCATTCGCTCTGACAGGTGTTTCAGTTAACATGGCGGATTGCAGTATTTTATATTGTTATTTTATTGTAAATCTTATTAATGTTACTGTATATATTAAAACGGGGTAATTTCTTAGATAATTTTCAACATATTACATATTTCTCTAATATCATTTATTCTTTTAATTCCTTAATACCGTTATCATGCCTATTCTATAATTCGTTTAACATTGCTGGGGCAATCAAGACCACCGCGTTAATGTCAGAAAAGGCAGGAGCATATCTTACATATTTCGACGTCTGGATAAAGAAGTCACGCTATATCATAGCATCCATCCAGAATTAATATGATATAGTCACGCTATATCATATTAATTTCAATATCATCATATATTGAAATTAATACATTTGTTAAAGATTTTCATCTAAAATATAATACAAAACATATTTATGATATTATCTACAGAGAGAACATAACCGAACAAAGCCAAATGCAGTATTTGTTACCTGTGTAACCAGGGGCATTCTTTGAATGAACACTATTTTAACGGTGATGGAAAATATCGCGCGGAAAAGTGCGTTTATGAGAAGACTAGAAATCTACGAATACATTTCCAGTAAGACGTTATATGTGATTTATTATATGACCTTATATCAATACTAATTACCTATACAATAAAGTCTCAAATTGCGTGATAAGTCTGCATGTGAGACAAGATGTCAATAATAATTACGATTCACATTTTAAAACAAAGACATCTTCTTATATATAAAAATAAATCCCCATTTTCCTTGGTCACGGCATCACGCGTGAACGGGTAGACCGATTTTAATTCGGTTTTCACTAATGGAAAGAGGGATAAACGGGGAATGTTCATATATATAGAAATTGCACCCCGGGCAAAGCCGGGGGTGGGTCGCTAGTTTTTTTATAAAAATATGACGAATAGTGTCTTATGACTGAATAAAAATATGTGGTTACACAACTTTTTATGTCATTATATTTCGGATATAATGCAGGGAAAAACAATGTGTAAAAATTTCAAAGGCTCTTTATTTTAGAGTAAATGTCTCATTGTCTAATATCTATAAAAAAAAGAAAGTGGCATTAGTTACACCTAACTCGAGAACGGCTAGACCGACTTTTATGATCTTTGATTTCTTGCATTTATCTCCACCCCGAATAGCAAAACAACTATTAAAACATTTGAAATATTCAGGAAAAACAATTTTTTTTCTCATACCTACATCTTGTATGGTCGTTCCATACAAGATGTACAAGACGTTTAAGGGCGGTATGAAGTTCGGTCGGCTGGTCAACTAGTAACTACATACTCGCATATAAAAAGCAATGTAATCTCAAGACTTTTGAACTCTTTTTTTTTTAAGTTTTTTTTTTAATTAAACTATTTTTATTTTCTTTATTTTTAATTAAAAAATAAATAAACTTGACTTTATAATCTTCATTTTAAATATTAGTTATAAATAGCATTAAACTTTTTTTAAATAAAATAGTAAATAAAAGAGAATGTGCGTGAATTATACATGCACGCTGTAATATTTAAGCCTTTATATCAAAATTTAATCAACAGGGAAGACCATTCATCCGCTGTTAATTTAATACGGGACGCGGAATGTTGTAACATCAGAGCTTTTAAACTGAATTTTATTTCGGACATTTCGTTCACAGTACTTATTCATGTAAAATGAGTTATTATTTTAAAAATATTGTTTTTAAAAATTTAATGTAAAATTAATATTATAAATTACTTTTGATGTTCTCTTTGTTTAAATTATTTATTGTATATATTTAACTACTAATCCGTCCCTGGCTTCGCCCAGAAACTTTTTTACATATCATAGGTATACACAAACTCTCCTTTTTTATCGCTCTTTACATTAGTGCAAATCGCAGCAAATTCCTTTGGGTTAGGGTTAGAAGTTAGCGAAGAAATAGACAGAGGCTGACAGCGATTTCATTTTCTTATAAATATTTGGATATACTTGCTGATAAATACTTGTGAATTTGTACTTGCAGACTATATATTTATGCATTTTTAAAATATAAAATGTTTCATTTTTTCATAGCGAGCCTCATGTCTATTTTGACCCAATTTTAAGAAATAAAATGAATTCAACTATGTAGGTACTTAGGTAGTAACAAAATAAAAGTACTTTTTTTTAAATCTTGCTTGCTTTACAAATAAAATTATATTAAAAATAGCTTGTTCTGTATATTATTCAAATTATTAAACGAACACTTACCGGCAAAATAGATCAACACTTCCATAAATTCCACAAAAACTCACAAGTTTCCTTATTAATAAAAATATCCTTGAGAATAACACATACAACACATAACTTTTAATTAGTTGAAGAAAGTTTTTCTAACAATCGTAATATTTTTTTTTCTGTTATTTTTTATTGGAATCCAAATGAAAGCAACCGTTCACAACGTAGTTTCTAAAGACTTATAACATTATACGCCTCGTATTAAACCGTTTATTTCCGGTTTATCCGGCCGTATCTTCATAAGGGACTCTACGATTGTCCACTTTCATACAGTTCTCGGGACACACTGTTTCATGAAGTACGGTATGGGTTATGAACATCGCGCATGCGTCATTCTTAAAGTGCGAAACGCGAGCCAAAACTTTTAATGATAACTAAATGGTTATTAAACATTGTAGTTAAGTAATTATATACATTATTTTCACATATACATCATATTTTATGTGTATGTTTAGAATATAGGATAATCTCGTGTCTATGTCAGTTTATCTATCCGTTTGTGCACACTAATTTCAGAAACGGCTTAAGAAAGAAAGAAAGAAATAAACATTTATTGGCATTTAAAAGAAAAAAATATGAACACAATAAAAGGACACAACTCAGCTTAGGCTGCAACATTGTTACAGCGCTGATTTTCACTTGTGCCCTTGCCGATGTCTCATGACGCGCACCAGGACCACTCCAGCAGTGCGGTGCAAGTATATATTACAAATATATTTATATATTATTAATAGTAGCACTGTGCGACAAATGGATGCAGCGATCACGTGCGCAATAATTAATAACCTTTTTTTATTTTTTTTTAAGGAGGGGAAATGCATTTCCGCACTGTCCCGCGCCGACGAGGACAGTCGACGAGGGGGTGTGTGGGACTCACCCGACGGAACGTATCGCACCGCCGGTCCTACCCACTAAAACCGCCTCCATGTTCCAACATCGGCAGTGATCGTGAGACCCAGAGTCACAGCGAGGCCTTATCCCCGGGCCCCACGCACCGCCATGTCCTTGCGGATCTCGGAGTCCGCCGAGGTGTGGGCCTTCTTCTAAAAGTTCCCTTCACCAAATCTATGAAATTAGAAATAACTTAAACGGGATATATTGTCAACCACATTCCCTGGAACATTTAGAAAATGCTTAACTGATTTGAATGCGGTTTTTACTTATGTACTGTAGCAAGCTTCCCGTAACATTTAGTGTTTATTTCATTCTAATCGGTTTACAAACAAAAAAGTTACCTGCAATACCGAATACCACGCTTAGTATGAAGTTGCGGGCTCAGCTAGTAAAAAATATAACTACCTAGTCGTTTTACGCCTCTGTTACTTTTTCGGCTAATCGCATCTAAATCACACAAAGGATTATTTGACATTGTAAGGTAATCAATGTCAAATAGGGAAAATGTTTATGTCAGCGCAATATCGAATCCAAGTAATGCGGTGCATACTTCGAAGTGAATGTTTAAATAGGTCTTCGCAGTTGCGAATGTGGGTACTAAAGTTTTAATGGCGAATCGATCACATTCAAAGGAATTTATATTTCAATAATAAAAATTCTTTCGTCCGTAATAATTTAGATTTAATAAAACACCCGATATTAAAGTTGAAACAGAAACGCTATAAACGCATTTTTCATGAGTAAATGCTAATTTTTTTTACTTGAAACTCATTCAAATACTAACTTTTTTTTTGTCGAAAATGAGATTTGTGCTTTAATTTCCGTCGTGAAATTATAATTGTTAATTCACCTTTTGTTCGAGTGAGATCTAATCGAGGTATATTTTTACCGAAATAGATTCAGGCCTTTAATAATGGAGTCTTCAGTGCGTAATATTTTTTCTGTGTTAATTGCTTTTTATTTTCGAATTTAGAAGTAGGAAAACATTCTATCCATCTGCAGTTGTAGACTGGACAGCTTATCTTGAGGCAGTAATAAGTTTTTAGCATATGCCTTTGTGATTCAGCAAGGCAGCAAGAATACAGAGCCCATCCCCTTTGTCGCTTACTAATCTGCTTACTCTCTTTGACAATATTGTTATTATATTACATTGACAATTAATAATTCACACTCTCACATTCCAAACGAATGTGTAACGGATTTTTACTTTTACTTTCATGTACTAAGGCCGCTAGGAAAATAATTTCCAGCATTGGCAATTTTTTTTTTAATGATTAATGTACAGACACGGTTCGTTTACGATTTTATTATATGAATAGATTTACCGCCTAAATACTCTTACCTTGTCACAATGTCATATTACTCAAACATGGACTAAAAAAATCTATACTAGTATAACAAAGTTCATTTGTTCATTTGTTACTAGATTTTGCTTCCTTTGCTACTAAAATCTATACTAGAGTTCATTTGGTTGCAATTATGTTGTTGAGTTTATTAGGCTACAATTAAAGAGAATTTTCACCGAGAAGAGTCGAAAGTCGGAACACGTCATTCATAAGACTTCTTGTTCTCGACTTCGTGAAACGTTGAAGACAGCATCTATCTTTTAACTTTGGTACAATTTCTTTTCACATCAGACGTGAGTAAGCAAATGTTGTACAAAATAAAACGTAAGTATATTCCAACCCTCAAATTTTATTACAAAAGTAATAAAACTTTATTACTTTTTCATGTTCATGTCATAAAGTGTTTACATCATCGACATCTCTTAACGTATTTTCTTAATGTGTCCTACCGTTCACTTCAAATATTTTCAGATAAATAAATCTGCTCCAATATTTTAATTTATATTTATATTTACAAATAACATTAATCGCCTAAAATATTCAAAAATAACATATAGAGTAAAAATTGAGCTAGCTCCGTGTATCAAATAAAAGTGAAACTTCAGAAGCCCTCTTATACGTTTTGTGTTTTATATTTACGTATCAGATTGGATGGACTAGTAAAGTACTGTTTCAGCATAGATAAAACAATAATATTATACAATATAGATAGCTCTCTCCGGCCGCGAATGTGCCTGTTTTCGTTATAATTACCTACGTAATCGGCATTGCTCGTAATATTCGCCAATAAGGGCTTGGCAACGTTGCATGGTATTTTATAATTTCACTCTCGGTCACCTGTTTTGAGAGAATACTGTTGCTAATTATTATTGCGTCTATGAATGCTGAAGATGGGCTAATTAAGTTTTTTCGGATTCCTAAAGACGAAGGTAGGTAAATACCTACTTACTACATATATTTCGAAAGAGATAACTAGGTTCATTACCACGTATTTTGGATGTCTGTAAATTAATAATAATACTTATTAAACTTATTATTATTATCTAAAGTAATGTGTATTGGGATTTACGACATCGCATGTCGCCTGTCGACATAGGTACCATTCATAACTTGCCGACCGCTCGCTCCGATTGTTACAACATTAAGACCAGGTTCACACTGCAATCCATCACCATATCATAAACCCAAAAATTATGTTATAAATCCATATTGTAGATCCATATTATAAATCCATAATATTATCGCTTTATTGCTATGACAACCCTACGCGCTCTATATTGGACGTGTCAGGCGAACCCAGGTGATACGCGGAGAGACGCGCTGTAGGTGATTATTTTGTCGGCTTTTGTACGACATCAAAGGAGATTCCCTTCTAGCTAGTTTTTAGGATTCTATAGTTTCAGCTTTTTATTTCTTTTATAATAAATGTTGATTGACGGAATATCGAGACTGATGGCGTTCAATTAAAAAAGATCTATGTCCAACAATGCCTTGTGAGCTGATTATGATGAGAAACAATATTTTTTTGGTAAGAATTTAAAAAGTTTTAAAATGTGTAAAGGGCATTTTGTCGGCTTTTTATAATGATGAAGCCGATAACTGTATAATGGAAATTACTTCATCATATTCGTAATTTATATGAACAAAAACAATTAAGTCGACCCATCTGAACTAAATAATAACAAGTTAATGCTATTATTATTTGCGGTTTAATTCGTGGCCTAACATACCGCAAACTAATTCAATTGCTGCACTGCATTTAACGTTTATTTAGCAACTGCTGCTAGTTAATAGTGACATCCATGACTTTGTACAACTAAATGTTCAAACACACTGACAATCACTTTCAGATAATTATATAATATACTAAACTATACTAACTATACTGCGTCTGTGTTCCCAAGGACTACAACCTCAGGTTCTTCAAAACTAGGGTAAATGGGCATTTACTGGGTGGGTAAGCGTGGTCCACCTTCGGCCGCATGTGCACCTCACATCAGGTCACATCGGGTGAGATAGTGATCAAGCGCTACCTTGATTTAATAAAAAATAAATAAAAAATATATTGTTAGTTTTCTTTTTAATGCATTTATCTCTGGAAATTCTAGTTGACATGGAAAAATTAATTTTGCCTTTGATAGACGAATTACCGTATTTACGAGAAGAGCTGAAATTCTTATTCATAAGCCATTTTAAATGAAATTGTCACCGGAATCATACAGTAAATAATACTAGTATAAGTTGAATGGAACTGCAGGTGTAAATATTATTAATACTAGGATAAAAATATATTTATAATTTACAAAATATATGACATTAGCGACCCGCACCCGGCTTCGCAAAGATGCAATTATTTTCTTCTAATTATATAAACCAACATTCCTCGTTTATCGCTCTTTCTATTATTGAAAACCGTATCAAAATCGGTTAGGTTTTGAAGAAGTTAGCGAAGAAATAGAAGCAGACGACGAAAAGTTTTAAGCTAGGCGCTATACATTTTGCACGCAACTTTGTACGCTTCCCACGGGAACAGTATTTTTTTTCTGGGTGAAAGTTACCCCAAAGTCCTTTTCTCTACTCCTTGACAACGTGTTCGTAAAATTTCACGGTGATAGGTTCAGTAGTTAACGCGTGAAAAGCATAACAAGCAAACAAACTCAATTTCGCATTTATGATGTTAATTAGAATTAGAAAAATTAAATTATTATTTTTTATTTATTTATTTTTCAGATAACATGATCCATTGTTATTTATTATTTAATTTACATACTTATGTACAATGCCGAAAAACTTATTATCTTAAAACATTCATAAAATGTTTAAAATCGAAGAGACATCTTTCAGCAACAGTTTTTAAGATGCTGTTGGCGCTAGCTAGTGTCCACTCTAACAACGACGCCGTTTTCTTTCTGATAATTGCATGAAACCTGTCAAGTTCTTGCTTCGGCAAACATTTGAGAGGCACTACAAAAACGAGGCAACCCTATCAGCCGTTATTGTATTGGATTCGCAATTTTTTTTTAATTTTTTAAATTTTTGAAGCTTCAAATTTTTAAAAAAAACTTCAGTTGAATCGTTTTGTCAAACCTATTAGTGGCAGAAGACGGCATATTTTATAAGAACCCATTTGCGTGAAATATCACATTAATAATGTGGTTAAGTTGTCCATAAGAAATCAAGATCCCTCGCAGCCTCTATACATGCCAAAATATAGCAGTTGACCTACAAAGGTACCAGCTCACGACAATTTCAAAGTCTCAAGAGAGTAAACGAGCTCAAAGAGATACAAATAGATTTTGCATTCGCAAAGCACACACAGCCCTCATGCATAACAGTTTCAAAAAAACACCAGTTATCAATTTATAAAATAAATAAAATTGAAGTGTCTGATTTTAATGTCAAAGGATCTTAATAAACACTAACCACTTGTTGAAGAGTTGAATTTTATTTCTTAAATTGTCTTTGATAAAATATCGAATTAAGAATGTTTTAAAATTTAAAAATATACATTATGTGACAATATTTTGAAATCATTATGTCAGCTCAGCTCCAAATCTTGTCTGATTTGGAGCTGAGAAGTAAAATGTAAAAATATATATTGAATAATTTTTTTTTTTAGTGGATTTATACTTTTTAAATATGTGCATTTTTAATATTTTTAATAATGCAATTTTTTTTTATGCCAAGATCGGCAGACAGGCTGACGGTCCACTTGATAGTAGGTGGCTACCATCGCCTATAACACAAACAACGCCAAAGCTGCTGCAAGTGCGCTGCCGACTACAGCAGGATTAAGGATAAGGGAATAGAAGGAGGATAGGGAAATGGGCTCTGGCATCCCTTACTCACTCACCTAAACACAACAGCACACGTGCTGTTATTTCACGGTGGTCTTCTGCAAGGTGGTGGTTACTGCCCCCAGACGAGCTGCCCAAATGACTGGAAAGCGCAATGTGCCCTGCCACTACTTTCCAGATCCAGACCAGAGCCAAATTTAAAAAGTTCATTTTTCAAAGTCTACTCTGCCGGCAATCGAACCCGGGAACCTTAGAACAGATTGTTAAGGCAAGCACCCTAACCACTCATCCAACGGGCTCGTCATGCCGAACAGATGAGCGAGTCGGTGAGTAACTTTACTTTTAAAAACTAGTATAAAATTATTTACAAAAATAAGAAAACTGTTTTGCAGTGAAGACAACCCTGTGATTCACATATAACTTTAGATATGACTATGATATGACTTATTACTGCGTGATTAAATAGCTGTCTTGTAAAAAATCACCATTATACATATATGATGAAGTCTCGTACATTTACCATGATTGACTAAATTTTGATGCGATATTTATGCTTGCCAATGCCACCGTGAAATAACAGCATATACGTGCTGTTGTGTTTCGGTGAGTGAGTAAGGGATGCCAGAGCCCATTTCCTTATCCCCTCCTAATCCCTTATCCTTAATAAGTCCTACTGTAGTCGGCAGCGCACTTGCAGCACCTGTAGCGTTGCTTGTGTTATAGGCGACGGTAGCCACCTACCATCAAGTGGACCGTCAGCCTGTCTGTCGACATAACATAAAAAAAAAACGTTCGCCCACTTTGTAAATCCTCGGATATAAGAAATATTCATGTACTTAACTATATTACTGTATTCAGTGATAATCCGTAATCTCAAACAGAAACAATATAATCACGTAATTTGCATCTAGAAAGGTTTATTAAAAATACTCGTAGACATGAAAAGTACGAAAAAGTTATGATGTTTTAATTTGTTCCATCCGGCATCGGAGAGCCGTTCACGAATTTTGCATAAAATATTTCTGTGATGTGCCCGAATTTTATCCTCTATAAAATAACATCAGAATCATACATAGAAATGTACGTGAATGTATGTACATAGAATGTACATCATTCGTGTAATATATTTACACGGTAGTGCAAAATACCGTAAAATATTTGCACGGTGTTTTGTGTGATGAGCGCCAGCATATAGCACTGAAAAGTGGTATCTAAATATGATGGGTCTCGTAAGAAAGCTCAACAAGCTATGCTCAGAGAGGGCTATGCTCGGGGTTATACTGCGAGATCGAATCAGGAATGAGGAGACCCGTAGACGAACGAAAGTTACCGACATAACCCGAAGGATTAGTTGAAGTGGCAGTGGGCGGGACACATAGTATCTATGGAGACCCGATGGACGCTGGGTCCGGAACGTTCTCGAGTGGAGGCCACGGACCGGCAAACGCAGCGTAAGACGTCAGCCGGTCGACGGTGGATCCAGGCAGTTTGTGAACGGTCCTTTTGGAAAACTAGGGGGGAAATCTTTGTCCAGCAGTAGACTGTCCTACGTTTGAGATGATGCACGGTAACAACATTTTTTCATGAAATCATTTGCCTCTACCGATTAAATCAGATTTATAATAAAAAATCAATGTATGTGTGTGATTGTTATCTATCTTATCTTATCTTCTATATATAAAAATGAATTACCATTTCCCTTGGTCACGGCATCACGGGTGAACGGGTAGACCGATTTTAATTCGGTTTTCACTAATGGAAAGAAAGATAAACGGGGAATGTTCTTATGTATAAAAATTGCACCGGTCGCTAGTTATTAAATAATATTTAGTTTTTATTATTAAACTATTATATAAATATAAACTGTAGGGGAAAGTATTAAAGTCGTTATTACTTTAACCGCACGTATTATCGCAGGCTTTAAAATACAATCAATGACTGGCTATGTTGCTGGTTGTATGCTGGTATGTAGGCACATGTGAGAACATTGCGAGTGTCACGGTTTTAATCAAAAATATTCTCTGTGGACTAACTTGACACAGTATGTTATTATTTGATCCGAAAGTAGGTCAATAATTTCGTTGTGTGTATTGACTATTGTCTTTTTTCTTACCTTATGTTTCCACCTGAAACATTGATAGAGTTTTGTAAGGTAAGACCAAACTATTCAGTCTAATGTAGATGGTGAAAAAATTTCTTTGAGAACCTATTTCATGTATGCACTAAATATTTTAAAAAACTCCACTCTCTTTAATAGGATGAGATTTACCGCGTCGCGAGTGCTTGCTGTTAGCTTAGATACTTGGAAACCCAATTCAACAATATTTTAGTCTAAATCCGGATATGTTATTTTAATTTACAGGTCGCATTTGTAAAGGTTTATATTAAAAAATATAAACCTCCCCCAAAGAGGGTAGACAGGCCATATAAAAGATGGGTTCATGATCTAATAGACATAGCAGGAAGTGACTGGATTAACGTGGCCAAAGACAAATATAGTTGGAAGAATCTGGAGGACCCCCAAAGAGGGGTCCGAACAAATAAATAGTAAACAGTCTACTAATGCTGTATAAATTAATTATAATATATGTACAATATTTAAAAAAAAATGTAAGAAAAAGTTTGGAATTAATTAAATTAAATTTAAATAATAAAAAATAAAGCAACAATACGCGCCTGTGTGGGAAATATTGAATTTCGAATTCAGAACACTGTTTATTTTGTACCAAATATTATAAATGGTTGGTTATGTTCAATGAAATTATACAGAAACGTATAATAGCAGTAATCATTTTATAAATTTATGTCAATCCCTGATCTGTCGTTGTTTTAGCAAGTATTTTTCCATATTATATGCGCCTTTATACCCACAATAAAATTATTTTTCTCAAACATGCTCAGAAATGTAGGCATTCTTATACTAAAAACAAGCCACGAAGTTTGTAATTCTTGGCTCATGCATTTCTTTCTCGGCCTAGGCCAAGAATGTTGTATGAAAATTAATTCCTGGCCCGATGAAACCCGAAGTTTCACGAATCTTCACGAACGCGCCCGCCGCTGTCACAGGCGTAGTAGGCGGGGGCGAGCGCACGCTCTTTTCATGACTGGGCTGTATGGCTGTTTCCTTTGCACTCATTGAAAATAAAAAATAAAAAAGGCGGGAAAGCAGACTTTTTTCAGTACCTACCTAAATATTTATTGCTTTTAGTAAACATTTGCGTTTGTTTTATTCTAAATAAAACTGTGTATATGTAAATAAATTTTTTATTATTTTTTTCATATTATACTAATTTTTTTGCATTATCACGTGTTTCATTATTTCCTCACATTTATTGAGAAAAGCACTATACCAGCCTCGACCGGAATGAGGATTGCCGGACTCAGATCTTTATCAAACCACTTCGTCCGGCAATCCTTCACTTCTTGGACTCTGCAGTAATGACTTTTTTATAGTCGAAATACAACAAATCAGGCTATGTCGCTTAGCAGGAGCAATTTGTGCATGCTATCTAGGGCGCTAACGGGGCACTGCCGCCTCAATAGGCACCTTAAAGTAATGGGGCTCACTAGTACGGGAGAGTGTCGCTTCTGCCATGAGGCAGAAGAAACACCAATGCATATCCTGTGCGAGAGTGGCCCTCTGATGCACAAGCGCAGTCACATCCTAGGAAGCCACACAATGGCTTGTGAAGATGTGAAGAATGCCTCTATCAAAAAAGTACTACAGTTCCTTAACGTGGTAGGTATAGGTAGAGAGCTTTAGTTCACGTGGCGATCACAATATTTCAGCAATGGACGACGTGATACTGGTACTCTAGCAGACAGAAATAGCCACTAAGACAAGATAAAGATAAAGATAAATGTACTAATAAATAATTCACTTTATGAAAATATATATCTACTATGTACTGTACAATAAAAACCTCTTTACATACACGCTCTTTATATCATATACGAGTATTATATATCGACTGAACTAGATTTTTTAGATTCATGAATTGATGAGAACACAAATTTTCGTTCGAAATTTAAACAAATATCTTATCATTTATTCATCTGTAAATTAAATATCATCCTGTAAATTAAAATCGACCTGTAAATTAAAATATCATATGTTATTTTAATTTACAGGTCGCATTTGTAAAGGTTTATATTAAAAAATATAAACCTCCCCCAAAGAGGGTAGACAGGCCATATAAAAGATGGGTTCATGATCTAATAGACATAGCAGGAAGTGACTGGATTAACGTGGCCAAAGACAAATATAGTTGGAAGAATCTGGAGGACCCCCAAAGAGGGGTCCGAACAAATAAATAGTAAACAGTCTACTAATGCTGTATAAATTAATTATAATATATGTACAATATTTAAAAAAAAATGTAAGAAAAAGTTTGGAATTAATTAAATTAAATTTAAATAATAAAAAATAAAGCAACAATACGCGCCTGTGTGGGAAATATTGAATTTCGAATTCAGAACACTGTTTATTTTGTACCAAATATTATAAATGGTTGGTTATGTTCAATGAAATTATACAGAAACGTATAATAGCAGTAATCATTTTATAAATTTATGTCAATCCCTGATCTGTCGTTGTTTTAGCAAGTATTTTTCCATATTATATGCGCCTTTATACCCACAATGAAATTATTTTTCTCAAACATGCTCAGAAATGTAGGCATTCTTATACTAAAAACAAGCCACGAAGTTTGTAATTCTTGGCTCATGCATTTCTTTCTCGGCCTAGGCCAAGAATGTTGTATGAAAATTAATTCCTGGCCCGATGAAACCCGAAGTTTCACGAGTCTTCACGAACGCGCCCGCCGCTGTCACAGGCGTAGTAGGCGGGGGCGAGCGCACGCTCTTTTCATGACTGGGCTGTATGGCTGTTTCCTTTGCACTCATTGAAAATAAAAAATAAAAAAGGCGGGAAAGCAGACTTTTTTCAGTACCTACCTAAATATTTATTGCTTTTAGTAAACATTTGCGTTTGTTTTATTCTAAATAAAACTGTGTATATGTAAATAAATTTTTTATTATTTTTTTCATATTATACTAATTTTTTTGCATTATCACGTGTTTCATTATTTCCTCACATTTATTGAGAAAAGCACTATACCAGCCTCGACCGGAATGAGGATTGCCGGACTCAGATCTTTATCAAACCACTTCGTCCGGCAATCCTTCACTTCTTGGACTCTGCAGTAATGACTTTTTTATAGTCGAAATACAACAAATCAGGCTATGTCGCTTAGCAGGAGCAATTTGTGCATGCTATCTAGGGCGCTAACGGGGCACTGCCGCCTCAATAGGCACCTTAAAGTAATGGGGCTCACTAGTACGGGAGAGTGTCGCTTCTGCCATGAGGCAGAAGAAACACCAATGCATATCCTGTGCGAGAGTGGCCCTCTGATGCACAAGCGCAGTCACATCCTAGGAAGCCACACAATGGCTTGTGAAGATGTGAAGAATGCCTCTATCAAAAAAGTACTACAGTTCCTTAACGTGGTAGGTATAGGTAGAGAGCTTTAGTTCACGTGGCGATCACAATATTTCAGCAATGGACGACGTGATACTGGTACTCTAGCAGACAGAAATAGCCACTAAGACAAGATAAAGATAAAGATAAATGTACTAATAAATAATTCACTTTATGAAAATATATATCTACTATGTACTGTACAATAAAAACCTCTTTACATACACGCTCTTTATATCATATACGAGTATTATATATCGACTGAACTAGATTTTTTAGATTCATGAATTGATGAGAACACAAATTTTCGTTCGAAATTTAAACAAATATCTTATCATTTATTCATCTCAGCCACAGGACGTCCACTGCTGGACAATAGCCTTCGACCGATCAGAAGTAGCCTGAATCCTATGCGCTGCGCTGGGCTGCGGCCTGAACCGCAGCCCTTATCAGGCCATCTGTCCACCTTATGCGTGAATGTCTACGCTGCGCTAGTTCCTGGCCTCGACTCGAGAACTTCCGGTGAAATTACATGAACCGTGGTCTGCCTGCTGACCATAATCATTGAAGAATAATCATATAATCTTATAATAAAAACAATTAAAACTCATAAATCATATCAATGGGTCGATATTTTAAATAATTTGTGCCTTGCTCGCAAAATTGCCTTTCAAATCAAATTTCGATAACTGAATAGAAAAAATATCCTGTCATGGCATCTTCTATGTTCCCCTTTTTATCCTGTTTTCTTGATACACACTCTTGATTCGGTAAACAAAATCGACAATCATGTAGGTATCTTAAATGTTATACCTATATCCCCATAATTCATTAAGTATATTATACGAACCGTCCGTCTGGTGGCAGAACCACCAAATTATAGAAGACCACCGTGAAATAACAGCATGTGTGCTGTTGTGTTTCGGTGAGTGAGTAAGGGATGCCAGAGCCCATTTACCTATCCCCTCCTAATCCCTTATCCTTAATCCTGAAGTCGGCAGCACACTTGCAGCACCTGTGGCGTTGCTTGTGTTATAGGTGATGGTAGCCACTTACCATCAATTAAATGGCAGCCCATCTGACGACCTTTACCCAAAATAATGTGAATAATGAAACTTTGACGTTATATTTAACATTATGAACAATATTGACATCATGAAGTCATGCTTGTTTGTACACACTTTTTAAATAGAAGTATAAAATTTTAAACTGCGTTTTAAGCTGGTTTTTTAAAGATATTTTAAACTGCGTGTTAATAGTCAAAATAAACTAAAAAGTATCGATCAAAAACAAAACTAATATGAGACAAAATCCATTCAAAAATTTTATGATAAACATTCTCTTAGAACATAAAATAGAAAGCAAATAGACGGAGCTGAAAATTAATTCCGTTAATGTTTTATGCCCTTCTAAGGAAGCGTGTAGCGAGTATACATTAATCTTGAAGAGTAGAAGGTTTGAATAAGTCTTTATTAGTCTGGATACTAGCCAACACTGTTCCGAGGATAATATTTCGGTGCCCAATTTTCTGTTAATTCCATTCATTGCCTTGAACATTCACGGCTACACTTAATTCAGCTATTGACGTCTCCGAGGAGCCGTTATTTGACCCTCGTTAATTGATTTCGAGAATAGTTATCGTTCAATCTAATTCTTTTTGGTATACAAGGATGGTGTAAGATGAAGGGGCCGAATTGATGTGCCAATTTTATTCTTAATTCCGCCAGTTCGAAGTTACAAGCACTCTCGGTAAATAAACATAGTTAATTCTAGATATTTACTTCGATAAGGTTGTCCCTTTCCATTATATTTATTCACGTCAAGACAGATTCTGATGTTTGAAGAATGGATAGATGTTTGTTACTCTTTCACGTACAAACTACTGAACAGATTTGGGTGAAATTTGGAAAACAGATAGTTTAGATACTGAACGGATTTGAAAATAGGTACCAAGTCGGGACTATAAGGACACTAATTCCACACCTTCCATAGTCAAATATTCGATTGTTCTTCTGGCGGAGCGGGCTGGAACATTATCGTGGTGAAGGAGGATCCTACTTCTTGGGCACTTCTGTCAAACATTTTCCAAGTCTACAGTAGACTGTACACTGTCAACCAGTCTACAGTAACAGTCCCTTTGATCCTGTCTCGTCCGTCCAAAGAATGAGGCAATCATATTTTTCCCTTCTATTCTTCCCTTCTTCACTATTGTTGGTAAATCCTCGAAAGGAAACACTCATTGTGGGGATTGCCTTTTGGTTTCGGGTTCGTAACAATATATCCAGGTTTGATATCCTGTGACGATGTCAAATACAGCATTTAACTCACCTCCGTTAAATTTTTCAATCGTTTCGCGGCACCAATCATCGATGGCGTTTATGATTTTCTGTCAAATTATGGGGTATCCATCCAGCGAAGCTTCCTCGCGCCTATATGTTCGTGTAAGTTCGTGTAATAAATAACAGTACATTTGAAAATTATTATACCCATTACTACTAACTATCTCTCAAGCTGGGCCAAATCTGGAACCTTTACAAAATGAAATTTTGTGATTTTGGATTTAATTAAATCGGTTGGTATTGGATAATCGTGATGTGTGACTATCATATGTTTAGTAGGTAATATGAATAAATGCGATTGATGAAAAGTCTTCATTGTACCTACAACCGAAGAATGTAAAATTACTTTATGTAATGTGTATGTAAAAAATGAATAGTTGTAATAGCCGATGTTTGAATTCTGATGGGGCCAGCACCTTTATGTAATTATTGGCCACGAATAAAAAAAATTGAAAAATAAATGATATAAAGCCTAACAAAATATGTAAAGCAATATAACACCTGACATTATAATTTTGCCAAGTGTTGGATCTTTATTTTTAGATAACTTGTATTACGCCCGCGATTTCGACCGCGTGGTATACTTAGAGCTTATTTCCGCTAGCGCTGCTAGCCGCGCGCATCGGCAGCCGCTAGCGGCTAGTTCAATTACGACTGTATTTTACCAAACCATGTCACTTTCAAAATGTACAGAAAATAACATGCGTTTACTTGTTAACAAAGAAAAAAAAAACAAAAATTTTGGATACATCCATTGTTAAGAGAATGTACAAGAGCATTTTACTCATACTATTATGAGTGAATTTACGTGCATTTTACGCGTCCTATAATGAGTTTCTGAAATACGATGCAAAAATATTCAATTTATGGCAGACTCAATTTCTCTAATAAAGTCTTCCGTATTTATGTCCTGCGACGCCATGTCGTCTGCACAAAGCATATCTTTGCAAGTCTTCTTTCAATCTCAACACGCTGGGTACTGACAAATTTGATTTCCTCCTTCCTCCTATAATATAAAGCTCAATTACCACTGACTAACATAATTGTCAGTCATGCCAATTATGACCCTAATGAGTAAAAGAAAAGAAAAATTCCGAATCCTCAGTATACTGACCTAGTAAAAGTCTGCGACGGGATCTCGGAATCCATGAGGGCCGGAAAGATGGAGTCGCCGTATGTCATAGGGGGTCATCGGCGGTTACAACATCGCGACAAAAAAAGGACGCGGACGAAATTGCGGGCGGAAACTAGTTAGTTAATTAGTAACTAGTTAGGAAACAGTTAACTGTAATTATTTCATTACACATGAAACAATTACACTAATATTTACATTGACCCATAAAACTGGAAAGCAGTTTGTCTATGGGATCAAGTTATGATGTCAAACTACAAATTTTCCCAAAGACATTGCCCTTGTATTGTGCGTATTTATCACCTTATCCAATACTGAGTCACGATCTCGATTGCCATGACTATTAATTAAAAATAAATAAAAATTTGACTAGCCGCTTAGTGGAAATGATGACTTAGTCTATGTCAATCCTGAAATCCTATTGATGAAAGATTTTTTTAATCGGATCAATAGTTTCGAAGATTACCTCCTACATACAAACAAACATACAAACTTCACCTTTAGAAGGAATTTGTGACCTTCCCTCTTTGTGATGGTGTACCACGATGTAATATCACATATTTTCACTGTGAGGAGTAAGACGCGGCAATAAGACTTTATAATACCCTAGCGACTCGTCTCCAGCTTCGCACGGAGTTCAAATTTTCGAAAATCCTTTTTTAGGCGATGCTTACACTATAAAATAAATCTATGTACCAAATTCTAACTTTCTAGACTTAGAGTTTTAGCTGTGCGTTGAAAGTCAAACAGGACAAAAGATTTTATAAGTATACTATCTGTTGCACGCGACTTCGTCCGCGTCACTTTATAAAATATTATTCATAGAAAACGACAATTTTATATGGACGGTAAAGGGGGGAAATGGAAGAGGGTGTTACTCGTTGATAATATAGCTTTCTATAGGTGAAAGAATTTTTAAAATCGGTCCAGTAGTTTTACTACCTTAACTACTCCTATTTTACTACCTACAGTTTTACTACTCAATATTTTTACTACCTACAGAAGTAAAAATATTGAGTAAGTGTATCTGATATTGTGCGGAATTAACGGACATAATAAGTACCTAAACCGCACCTAACTTCTCCATCGGAATTTACGGTAAACTATGGATAGAACTAATACAAGAATCTTAGGCCTTCAATATTAGTTAATAAATATTAATAACTAAAGACCTCGTTCTGAATGAGGTTATTAGTAAATAAAACTTAACTCTGAAAATGAGATAGATACTGAAGTATTTACAGATTGCCAACTCTCCTGTGTGTAGCCGCCATCTCAGTTGCTTTAATAAGTCCGTCATGAAACGTTATATACGGCTCATGAAACACGACGCGCTGCCCTGGAAATACTTCCCATTCCTTTCGACCTGCGTGACTTACATAGTAGTCATTACCTTATGTTAATATTTATGGTTACATATAAGACTTACATGTAACCATAAATTCTCTTACGATATTCAACTTTGTTCTTTAAATACACTAAACAACAACATAAAAAGATGGTATCATCAATTTGAAATACTAAGTCGTCGTAAAGTGTGAAAAGAGAAAATTAAACAACAACTTTAGACAAAAATTAGATGTTTTTTTCTTTTTATTGACTACCTACTAGCGACCCGCCCGCAGCTTCGCACGGGTGCATTTTTTTTTTTTGCAAATTACATACACAAAAAACTTTCCTCATTTATCGTTCTATTCATTAGTGAAAACTGTATCAAAATACGTTGGGTGGTTTATAAGAAGATAGTAGAAGATAGTAACGGACAGAGGCAAATAGAGACTTTATTTTCTGATAGCTGAGCCCGCAACTTCGTACGCGTGGTATTCGGTATAGCGCGTAACTTTTTTGTTTGTAAACCGATTGGAATGAAACAAACACTAAATGTTAGTACAATACATGAGTGAAAACCGCATTGAAATCGGTTAAGCCGTTTCAGACTAAAAACTATTTTTTTTCTCTCTGTTTTTTTTGTCTGTACAACACGGCTCGTTTACGATTTTATTATATTTATAGATTATGCATTTCGAAATTCATAACCTTTTTCAATTAAAATGTAATTCATCGATCTATGCCTGAAGATCTTACCTGTGAAAAATTGTCAGGGTTGAGAAAATGACAGGCGTTGTGTTGCAGTAGTATTGGCTTACATCAATTTACCAAACGAGGCTGATTAATGATGTTAGCGACGTGCTCAAAATGGGTTTTCTTTTTATTTTTATTTCTCTTTGTATTTTATAGGGTAATTAGAGAACTTAAATGCTGTGACGCAGCGACAGGCATTGTCTATCCGCGCTCGCACACACGTACCTATCGCTCGCTTTTATTTTTGTTACGTCTGTTTTATTTAATTAAACAGTTTCGCGGCCCAAACTCAGTGCTTTTCATTGTGTAACATCAACAAATGACTTATTTTTAGGGTTCCGTACGTCCGAATAAAAAAATGGAACCCTTATAAGATCACTCGTGTGTCCGTCTGTCCGACCATCCCCCCCCCCCCCCTGTAATATCCGAAACTATTGTTTGAAAAAAATACAGAAATTAGTTTTCTACTTAAAGATTATCATTAATTATTTATTATATTACTTACTTAAGATTACCATTAATTATTTATTATATTGACATCTGCCTGGTAATGTTTAATGCAAATAAAGTATTTACGAGAATTTGATTTGATTTGATTATTTGATATAGGAAAACCTATAAGAAGTCCATGATATTAAAATAACATGGTAAATCACTCAATATTGTGCGGATAGGTAACATCGTACGGAACCCTCTTCACGCGAGTTCAGCTCGCACTTGTCCCGTTTTTTCATCATAGTTTCTAATCGTTTACAATGGACATTTGTTTGAATGATAGATAAGCCACTCGTAATCCTAATATTAAAAACGCGAAAGTGAGTTTGTTTATTACGCTTTCACGCCTTTACTTACGCCGGTCATTATGAAATTTTTTGCGTATGTCCAAAAAAAAATAATTTTTCATTTATGAACCATTTACTTACGGTTTTTATGGTAATTGAATATTTACCAAACACACTGTTATGATTGAGAGCAGTTTTATTATATACTAAAGAAGATGCTCGTTAGTACCGCTAGTACTGGTAGCCATAGATCTCTCCCATGTACCACCATGCGCAGCCGGTATCCATACTTTTCTCGCTTATTTTACTATCGTAAGCCTGCTGAAGTCGTACCGGCCTGTCACTTTTTTTTATGTTAAGATCGGCAGACAGGAATGACGGTCCACTTGATGGTAGGTGGCTACCGTCGCAACACAAGCAACACCACACGTGCTGCCAGTGCGCTGCCGACTACAGTAAGATTAAGGATAAGGGATTAGGAGGGGATAGTGAAATGGGCTCCGGCAGCACACTTGCCTCGTGTCACAGTGTTTGTAACAAAACTCCTCGGAAACGGCTAGACCGATTTTTATGATTTTTTTTAATATATTTGTTAGGTACGAAAATAGGTCGTAAAGTATTTTTCACCTTCCTACCCTCACCCCCCATTTTTTAATCGCAATTTTATTATTTTTGTATGAACAATATCGAAATAATTTAACCGTCGTTAAATGACGTGAAGTGACGCGTCACTTTGACATAATTATATGGTTTGAAAATAAAATTGGCGCCACAATCGGGATAAAGAATTATTTTCACGTTCGGGGCAGGACAACGTCTGCTGGGTCAGCTAGTATAATATAGAGATTTATAATTTCCGTACAATAAAAGAATTAACTGCTATAGTAGGCATAGTTTGAGTGAAAAATTAATAAATAATATTAAGGGCTTCACTGAGGCAAATGACATTTACTATAGAATTCGCTGGCGGCGGATCCAATTCAACAGGCCTAGAAATGGTGTTTTTCTGTTCTTACCATTAGAACAATACACAAAATAAAAATTTTTATTAATACATTTTTTTAATCTGATATTAACTTATTAATAGGTACAGGAGTCATATGCGTGCAATAAGCCGTTTTCGAGAGAATTTTCAATAAAAGTCAAATTCTTCTTGTGTTCTAACTTTTTTTGTGGAGTTTCTATTACTTGTGGAGTTCTATTGAAAATTCTAATTAATACAATTGGTTCTTCACATGTTTAAGTATAATATATATTTTTTTCAAAGCAATTGTCTTGTCCATTTCTTGTAACATTTTCATTAAACAATGTATATTTTTAGTATTTAGGGTATGTCTCCCCCTTAAGAGGGTGTAGGATAGGCTAAGGAAACCAATAATGCAAAAAGAAATCGTGTAAGAACACTTGCACATTTATTCGTTGCGGGCCATCGATATAGATTGAATAAAAGTTTTAAGACATAAGAAAAAGGGGGTAAAAGCTAATTCATACTATAAACAACTAGGTACCGTTTGTTATAGTATTAGTCTATGCTCATAGAACCATGGTGTGTATCTATGAGGTGCAGTCACGGCAGACTGTCAAAAACTTGTAAGCAATGTCTCTCTGTATCAATGTGGTTTCTATTAAAGTTATTTTACTTTAAAACATATAAAGTATCTTTAATTTTACAAAGATAACTCTTATAACATACATAACATGGCGCAGTCGTAATTTTGAGTAATAGTAAGTAAGTTTCAACAAATATTTGCACGATGGAACACGCTGTAAAATTACCACCAAATTTTGACTTGCGAGCGTCAAATGCCGCATCAGAGTGGAAACTATGGCGTAGTTGCTTCGAAGATTTTCTAATTGGAATTGGCAAAGAAGATGCTCTTGATAAAGTGAAGCTTTCACTCCTAAGAAATATGATGGGAATAGAGTCATCGAGAATACTTATGACGCTGCCGTTGTCGCCAGAGGAAACGACAAAGTATACAGCAGTAATGGAGGCTATTGAATTGTACGTTAGCCCAAGAAAAAACGAAGTGTTCGAAAGATATAAGTTTAATGAAAGAAAACAAAAACCGAGTGAGAGTTTTGACAACTTCTATACGGATTGTAAACAGCTCCTTTTAAATTGTAACTATAAATTCGTCAACGGTGAATCCATTGAGGATCAATTATTGCGCGATAAAATTGTACAAGGCATTTACGACAAAGGGTTGCAAGAGAGTTTACTAAAATTTGATAACTTGACTTTAGAAAAGGCTGCAAATTACTGCAGGACCTCAGAACAAAGTAGACAACAAGTCAAAGAAATGAACCCTACTGTGGAAATTGATTCTGGAAAAACTAAATATAATAAATTTAAATATAAGAAAAATTCCATAAATATAAAAAAGTTCAAGTGTCATCGCTGTCAGACTGAGCATGGTCCCAGAGAGTGTCCAGCTTACGGTCAACGGTGCAAGAAATGTGGAAACAAAAATCACTTTGCAGTGAGCTGTCGAGTTAGTAAAAGTGTGAAACAAGTTAAGTGTGAAAGTGTCAGTTCTGCCAATACAAGTGTGTCAGGAAACTCAGAAACTTTGTACTGTAATAATGCTAAGTTTGCGCATAAGCCCAGTACCTCAGAGTGGTGTGAGGAAATTATTATTGAGAGTATTCCTATTAAATGCAAATTGGATTCTGGTGCTGATGTAAGTATAATGCCGGTGCATATATTCAACACAATAAACAAGTGTATGAACATTAATTTGTTAAAGACCGATATTAGGTTGGAATCCTTTGAAGGTAATAAGGTTAAGCCAATAGGCGTGGCCAATTTAAAAATGTCAATATAAAGATACAAAAAGTTTTGAAAACTTTGTAATTGTAAATTGTAACTCTATGCTACTAGGCCTGCCAGGATGTATTTCTTTAAATTTAATTAAAAGAATAAATTCAGCAGAGTCTGTCAATGAGACTGATAAAGATAAATTCATATCTGATAATAAGGATGTCTTTGAAGGTATAGGTAAATTACCAGGCACTTATAGTATTGTGACTAGGCCTATAAAGGAACAAATTTGTTATCCTCCTTCTAGAATCCCAATTAGTCTCATGGAACCATTAAAATGTGAACTTTCTAGGCTGGAAAGTAGGAATTCTATTAAAAAGGTAGAAAATGTTACTAATGAATGTTGTATTAACCGCATTGTTTTGGTAGAAAAAGCCAACAAAAAGGTTAGGCTTTGTCTGGATCCCTCTGATCTTAATAAATACATAGTTAAAAAACCAAAAATATTACCTACTCTTGATGATCTTGCCATGAAGTTAAAAGGCAAAAAGTACTTCTCAGTCCTTGACCTTTCGGAAGGTTTTCATCATCTTGTTTTAGATGAGGCATCAACATGGAAGTGTTGCTTTGCCACACCGTTTGGTGTATATAGAGATATGGTACTTCCATATGGGTTAATGAATGCACCAGAGTTGTTTCAAGATGTTATCGAGTCACACTTCAGTAAACTTAACAATGTAATGCTGTGGGCTGATGATGTTTTGATTATGGCTGATTCTTTACAAGAACATGACATAGCGTTGTCAAGTGTAATAAGTAAAGCCAGAGAAATTGGTGTTGTATTTAACAAAAATAAATTTCAATATAGGAAACATGAAGTTAAGTATGTTGGCCAGATCTTCAATGAGGCTGGTATGTCAATTGATAAGTCTAGAGTAGAATCACTCTTAAGTCTGAAACCTCCTTCCAATAGAGAAGGATTACTGAGAATTATCGGTTCACTCAATTATGTTAGACGATATGTACCTGATATGGCTGAATTAATGTCACCTTTGTGTAAATTACTCCGAAAGGATGTTGAATTTTTATGGTTACCCTTACATGATAAGGCATTTAGTGATATAAAGAATAAAATAAGTATGGCACCAGCTCTTTGTCCGTTTGATCCTAACAAGAAAGTCATTTTACAATGTGATGCATCAAGCACAGGCCTTGGGTGCTGTATGTTCCAGAAAGATGAGACAGGAATTCTCAAACTCATAGCTTGTGTCTCAAGATGCATGAATAATAGTGAAGTCAATTATGGACAAACAGAAAAAGAGTTGCTCGCTATTCATTTTGGAACAAGTAAATTCCATAAATATATCTATGGAACTGCCATTGATGTTCAAACAGACCATAAGCCAATTGTATCTATCATGAGTAAACATATTAGTAAACTTGGTTCTCCACGAATTAAAAGATTAAAACTAAAATTATTAATGTATAATCTTAATGTTTACTATGTACCGGGAAAGTTGGTTCACTTTGCAGACATGTTGTCTAGGAATAGTTTAAATGTCACAGAAAGGGATGATGAAATGTTACAATTAGTTCACTCTGTATCTAGGCACTTACCTATGTCTGATGAAAGGAAAACTATTTTCCGGAATGAAACTAATAAAGATCCCATATTGTCAAAGATATGTAGCTATTTTTACTGTGGTTGGCCAAGGAATTTGAATAAGGATTGTAAATATTTTTCAAAATTTAAGGACGAAGTGTTTGTACAAGATGGATTGGTTTTTCTAAATGATAGAATTGTAGTACCTCATTCATTGAAACCCTATGTTCTAAAGTTAGTGCATGAAGGTCATGCTGGAATAAGCAAGTGTGTTAGTAAAGCTAGACAATTGTTTTATTGGAAAAACTTGTCCTCTGATGTTGAAGCATTTATAGCAAAGTGTCGCACTTGTGAAAAGCATAAAGTTGCTAATATTCATGAGCCTATGTTGCCTCACAAAATACCTAAATATAGATTTTATAAAGTTGGTATGGATATTATGGAATATGCTGGAGTGTCATATCTTGTGATTGTTGATTATTTTTCACATTGGCTTGAAATTAGACCACTGCGTGACAAAACATCTAGATCTGTTATTGATGCTATGCATGAGGTCTTTACAAGATTTGGCTACCCAGTCGAGATTGTAGCTGATAATAATCCATTTAAATCTATTAATTGCCTTCAGTATTACAAGGACAAGGATATTACTATCCATACGAGTAGTCCATATTACCACCGAAGTAATGGGATGGCTGAGAAAGCAGTCAATATTAGTAAAAACGTATTAAATAAAGCTCGTGAGGATAATGTGGATTACCGTGACTTTCTCATGATATATAATAACACACCTCTGTCAAGTTTGACAGTATCTCCTTCGCAAATATTAAATAGTAGATCTATAAGAACCAAATTACCTGTGACTTTGTCATCATTAGAACCTAAGGTTCAAAAGGATATATATAAGTTATTATTACTCAAACAACAAACCACAAAAAAGTTTCACGATCAAAAGGTTAAAAAGAAGGAGGTAAAATATAAAACAGGAGATAATATCGTTTAACGTACGGAAAAGGATAAGTATTGGAAAAAGGGTGTTGTGGTTGCTATTGATAGAGAACCTCGCTCATATTGGGTTGCCAAAAATGACAATTCTAGACCTTTTAGACGTTCCTCACATCATTTGAGAAAGTCTTATACAAGTCCAATAAAGACTTTTAAGAGGGATACTTTTATTCCATCCTTGAATGGGCAGCAAACTGCTACATTACCACCCATTAACGAATTTAATCCTGCTGTAAATAGTCCAAGTTCCCATTCTTATGTATCTCGTAGCGGTCGTATTGTTAAACCAAGAAACATCTTAGATCTGTAGGTATTTATTAGTTTATCTCCCTGTAAGTGTATCCTAAGTTTGATTTGTTAGTAATTTAAATATGTAAGAAACATTTTAGTTCTGTAAGTGCATACTAGTTTATCTCTATGTAAGTGTACCCTAAGTTTATTTTTGTGTTTATCTCAAAAGGGGAGGTGTTATAGTATTAGTCTATGCTCATAGAACCATGGTGTGTGTCTATGAGGTGCAGTCACGGCAGACTGTCAAAAACTTGTAAGCAATGTCTCTCTGTATCAATGTGGTTTCTATTAAAGTTATTTTACTTTAAAACATATAAAGTATCTTTAATTTTACAAAGATAACTCTTATAACATACATAACACCGTTGACACCCGTTTGAATTTTTATAGATACTTCCTTGCACCTCATATAAGTTGATAATAGCGTTTAGACGGTCTAAGACCACTTCTTTATAGCTATATTTGTATATATAATGGCTTAGTAGATGACTCGTGTGCCATGCCTTTCAGCTAGAAAGTTAAAAGCGGCCGCAGTCATTAGCAGAAGATAAAATGTGAAAGCTGCTCCAGAAATATGACGAGCTTTCTGGGGCAAGCGACTGTCACTTTTGTTTGTATGTACAACAAATAGTGTTTTATTCAACAATTTGAGGGCTAGCTTACATTCACCCTGTTTTATTCTTTTTTGTCACAAGAAGAATTCTTATTGTACAATTTATTTTGTTTTACAAGTATTAATTGAAAACATGAGTTGTATGTAAACTTAAAGTCCTTTAAAAAAGGTGCTTCTTATTTTACTTTTTAATAAGACGAGAAAAGAAATATCTCAATGAGATTTGGTTCAATTGGTTCAATTAAGCTTAGGAATTTATCATTTACGAATACAACGCAGTGTTCTTACTTCTTAGTTACGGTAGATGGGAGAGAGAAGTAATGTTTTTATGGAAAATAACAAGTTACTTGAAGCTTTAATATATACTTATTTTTGGAGTTTATTCCTTAAGAATCGATTTTCTTTCATATTAAGGCCCTGCGGTAAGGAAATTTTATGAGGAATAAAATTACTACAAGCGTTCACTAAAAAACGTTACGTTATCTGTCACTTGCCACAGCTGACGCATGTATTTATGTTCCCTAATTCTATTCTCTGAGCTTATAAAAGCAAACGTCGAAATCTTGTATGAAAAGTGTAGTCCGCCTTGAGGAACGAAACGATAGCGTGTTATAACCTGCCGGCACAGCGACATCTGTCGTCAAGAAAATGAACTACTTCAACTTATAAAACGTAGTGACATCTGTATATACTCCAGTCGTGCGTCGGAGCTGAAACACACACACGCACACACACTTTTTTTTAATTCTTTGTTGAGGCAGGCTGATGATCCACTTAATGACAAATGGCTACCGTCGCCTGTTAGCACCACAGACAAAGCCATAAAGGTTGGAAATGCGATAACGACCTTGATATAATAATGGAAAAATAAGAGATAGGAGACTACTCACTCACCGAAACATAACAGCACACGTATTGTTATTTCACGGTGGTCTTCTATAAGTGGGTGGTTATTGCCGCCAAACGGGCTGCCCAAATGGCTAAGAAACGCAATGTGCCCAGCCACTGCTTTCCAGATCCAGACCAGAGCCAAATTTGAGAAATTCATTTTTTAAAGTTGACCCTGCCGGAAATCGAACCCAGGTACCAGAGCGTTAAGGCAAGCACCGTAACCACTCATCTGACGGGCTCGTCAAAAGCCCGTTTTTACTAAAAGAAAGAGCTATAGGTATGTAAAAATAATTTAAAGAAAACCAGGGTGGGTCATTAGTTTAATATAATTACGGTGTTTTAAGTAAAATAGTCCAAAAGAAATATTTGTAAACGTTGACAAAAAGACAGGAAAATTCAACTTTCACAAAACCTGAACGTAAGAAACACTTTTTAACGAAAACCTTTTAATGAATTAAATATTTTATTAAATAAAAGTTGTACATTACACCTTTTAGGCGCCGTTTCTCCATTACGGAAAAACCAAAGTTTAATTGAGAAGTTTTGGTTTTGCTAAATGGAAAAAATCGTTCAACCTGTGACAAAGTGTCGGTGCCTGCTAGAGTAATTTGTAAAGCCAATGTTAGATACCGCAAGAGACTATTAACATTCTTTGAACGACAGCAAAACATCCCTTAGTAAGATGAATTTGAGTTTTTCGAAGTAGATTTATTGGTAAGTTTGGAAAACAGGGCTCGCACGGACGCGTTTGTAGACCGTTCAATTCGGCAGATCATTTGTCAATGTCCATGCCCTATCTGATCGCGAAACTAAATGAATTTTGGCGAGTGCTTAAAGCAAATACCTCTGAATTTTATTGGTGAATCCTATTTTATTTTATTTATTTTATTATGAATACTAATCAATCTTGCAGCTTCAATTCATTGAAATTGATATATTGTAATCTCTTGTGTAATTTTCTTTTGAATTTAATTTCTTCTCAACTTTACTTCTATTTTCTTAATTCTCTTAAGTCACCCAGTATTTAAGTTCAAAGTTCATTAACATAATCAACACTATAAAATGACAGATAATTCTTTTCAAATATTTCAAATGGCTTCCATTTAATAATTCTATAGAGATTAGTGAGTTTTTTTTTTTTCATTAGATCGATCTTTGAAACATTAAAATAAATGGATTTAATGAATCAAAATTTACTTGAATTTTCTTGACAAACTGTACACTGTATAGTATACACGTTCTGTCCAGTTGCGAATCCATGTAGTTAGTTATTGAGAACCTGCCCAGTTTCTAAGAAAGCAAATTTTCTACCTGAACTTTTGAAAGTATCAAAACACACCTTTTATAAATAATAGACCTAAGATAAGGGTAAGTTATAAATGGATAAGCAAAAGTGATATAATTATTTACTAGCTGAGCCCGCAACTTCGTACGCGTGGTATTCGGTATATCGCCTAACTTTTTTGTTTGTAAACCGGTTGGTTTTTTGGTTGTAAACACTAAATGTTACGGGAAGCTTGCTACAATACATCAGTGAAACCTGCATTCAAATTGGTTGAGCTGTTTCTGAGATTAGCGTGCACAAACGCACAGACAAACAGGCAAAAATTCTAAAAACTGACCTCTTTGACCTCTGTAACATAAATACAGTCTACAATTTTTTTCTTTTTGAAAACATATTTAATGAACAGACACGGCTCGTTTACGATTTTATTATATGTATAGATATATATTTATACTAGCTGGTGCTCGCGGCTTCGCCCGCGTTAAAAAATAAAATACAAAGCCTGACTAAATATATGAGCTATGTATTTAATAGCTTTGCCAGGCGTTAGATAATCTGTGTCTTAGATAATCTGTGTCAAAATTTCATGACGATCGGTTAAGCGGTTTAGGCGTGAAAGAGTAACAGACGGACAGACATATAAAGTTACTTTCACATTTATAATATTAGTAGTATGGACTTAAAGGTTGGGAACATGAAACTAGGCAAGTAGCAATGGACCAGATTATCCAAAGATCCAGGAACATGGAATTCTTTAGAGGAGGCCTTTGTTCGTAGAACTAGCTGTTACAGTTGAAGGATCGGTTGCCGCTATGTAAAGTTTATAGTACGGTCATTCTATGAATGCGTTTTTGACATTTCTTTATGTCCATTGCATAAAGTTCATTTCCGAATAAACGATACAGAAAATGTATGGAATTGACACCTGTCAGAACAGCACTCTTATATTGGCCGGAGTATAGTATATATAATTAAATTTAATTATAGTCGTAATAAGATCTGCGATTTAGCGAATAATCGAGTATATAGACATAATAACAGTAGATAAATTGTCAAGCTAACAGCCATTTAAGCTTATTTTATTTTGTTTATTTATCTTATTTGTATACTTACTTAACTTATTACTCACATCTTACATCAATTCTTCAACAATGGATCCACCAGACTGTGAAGGCTCCGTAGCAACTGGACAGATTCGCAACTGGAGACAGTACAGTAATTCTAATTGAAAATAAAAGGTACTAAATAATATTTTAGTTGTCTCCTAATTATTTAAATTTATTTAAAATAACCTAAATAAGACGTAAAACAATCATGTTCCAAATTTAAAATAAGTATCTCTATTTGAAACATAACGTGCGGCAGTCACATATACTTACTTGGTAGAAGATGTAAATTTCGTGAAATGAACACGTGCAAGCAACACAGGCGAAGTTAATTTCTTACTCGTTGTTACCAACTTCACCGGCAGACCGTAGCTCGTAAACTGTGTCGAGTTTGTAATTGTGAATTATGTGTAATTATTACTTCAATTTTATCAAGTGGTTGTGCGGAATGTTACTGTTTAAGAGCGCGTATAAATAGAAATAGCTAATCCTAGATTAGAATTTTGTCCAAGTATATAAATACCTACCGAATAAGAAAATATTTATATATATTTAGATTAATTCAGATTATTTAAATTATGTATATAGATTAATTCGCATTTACTATGTATAAACTTGTAATAAAATCTCTTTGGCTGTACTATTTGTATCTGGCTGGTTTTGATGACATTAAAAAGGTACTTAAATCCATATATTTAATACTCCTATATTGCTAGTAGCAAAGATAATTGCTGATTGTGTTATTGCTAAGCTTGTCTTATAGGCGATGGTAGTCACCTATAATACCATTAAGTGGACTATCATAGCCCGCTGACTACCGTAACATTAGAAAAAAAAACGTTAACACATTAATTAATTAATTTCAATAAAAATATTACACAACAGGATATTTTTTTAAATTTATTTGCGGAAAGACCTGTGTCACAATACAGTAATAATATTCACGAGTTACATATTAGTTATTGCGACACCCAACACTATTTACCACTTATTAACACATTAAACACTCATGATCAAAAATTTGAATTTAATGCGATCTGTGTGAGAAATCTAAATATCGCAGGCGCTAACATGTTATGTCGTAGGTACAGACTAATGCAACATCTTTGGCTAGTAGGGTGCACCGAACCGATGCCGATCGAACGGTGCAGACATATATGTGTCTGTCTCGCTCATGAAGACTTCGAACGTTGTGCACATGTCCGAGAACTACATTATAAGCATCTTATAGGCTGGGCTTCTCCCACTACTCCCACTATTGTCGCAACGCATGCGCATAACTCGTCAAGTATCAACGAGTGAGAGAAAATATGTAGTTCCGCCACTTACGGGGACTAGGAGTATTAATTATATGCTTAAATCAGTTTACTTGAAATAAGTTGTGATTTGACCTCATTACTTACCCACTATAAAAGTATTCTCTATGGTCCAAAGTGACATTTATTGTGGTGTTATTTTATTTTCTAACATATGACGTTGGTACCAATAAAATAAATTGAAATGAATAAAGCAACGTCACCGCCGTTAGATGTTTCTAAGTTTTGTAAGAGTTCATTTACATTAACTTTTGGCATTGAAATTCTTGGTATCGACGTATGGCATGATTGCAATGAAGGCTGGGTCGATTTAGGACCTTGTGTTCAAGGGTTAAAGTTACAATATCAATTATATGCTGGTCAACAAATTGAATTGGATATCCTCATATGGCCTCATGTTGCAAAGGTAATAAAATATATTTGATTTGTATTTTGGTCGAAGATGTATATAGCGAGGGCATAGTACCTACAGCCAAACATTAACTCAAATATGTACCCAAAAATAAGTAAGCAGATATCTAATGGTGCCAGTCTCTTAACAGCTTGATTGAATGTTTATAGAAATATATTTTTTTACTACACTCGATGCCAGAACTATGTAGGTATATTTCAAATCGCAGTTCCGATGTCGGGATCGGTTATTATATAGTTATATAATAACTAAAGTTAGGATATAAATATGAACAATTCACCCACTGAAAAAGGATTTAACTGGAACCGCGACACTAGCTCGACACGACTTCTCTTCGAACACTCTCTGCTCGTCCGTGGCCTTTTCTCTCTCAATTGAAAGGCGCCCTCTCTTATTCGCACTCCATACGCGTCACGGCTGCTAGTCCTGCTTTGATCGCAGCCAAGCTTACTGCTTGACGTTTCCAAGGAAAGTGATTATGGTGTTGTACACAAACTAGAACCGATTCTTATACTCTCCGCTTGTGGCGCCGCCTTAGCAATCTCCGACATATGTTTAATGATTATACCGTTTGTGGAGAATAGTTATTATTCTCTGTTCCAGAGTGCCTTCATTCTTGGAACCTTCTAGAGCCCATCACTCTTTAGTGATGGGCTCTAGAACTCTTTAGTAACTCTTTAGTTAATTCAAGTAATTAATGAGTTAATCTTGTTAACAGATATGGTGCGGTACTCAATATGGGTTTGTGCGCACTTGGCAATTTTTGGAACGTCGATGGCTGGCATTTTCTATCCGTCACGCATTTCCGGTTAGAGTATTGGATTTTAGGAACTACGTAGCGACTGTAACGCCCACAAGTGGAACTGCAGCTTTTGGATCTAAGTAAATATTATAATTCTCCTAATAAGTTATGGCGGAAGTTATGGCCCACGAGAAGTGTCTGGTAGTGCTGAATTTTATATCAGCCTTTAGAAAATAAGTGAAATTTACTTACCTGTTTCACTGACAACTCTAAATTGACCGTCTACCCAACTTAGCAGATCCGCATACGTTCAAACTATACGATTCCCCACATTTTGTCCTTTAGAAAATAAGTTATATGTGCCTGGGATCTTGGGCCACAATAGCGTATGACTCATTACTGCCTGGTGAAACATTCAGGATGAACGTCGAAGTAACCACGGCCGCGGTTATTTATTTTTATACTGCATGCAATTATGTACCTACTATGAAAGTGTGTACCCCATCAAAGTAATAAAAAAATAGCGCAAAATACTGTCATGGATACTGAAAATCCACCGCAACTACCCAGTTAGCTGTCTGAATAATGGCCGACTGTCTGAATACCATCGGCTACGCTACACCATGATCCTTTATAAGTGTGACAAAAAAACCGACAACATGGCCACGATCCGTCAAGGTCTACAGGAAATTGTCCGCCATCTTGCGCCCATTACACCATTACCCACTCTACACAATGGCGACGGCTCGTTGTGGCCCATCATGGCTGATTGTGTAATGGCATCAAGTATTCTGGGTCTTATTATGAAATATTACTCAAAAAGTAGAGATTCACATACGATACTTTCTTGTAAGCAAT
The DNA here is from genome assembly GCA_910589475.2 of Bembecia ichneumoniformis. Lineage (NCBI taxonomy): Eukaryota > Metazoa > Arthropoda > Insecta > Lepidoptera > Sesiidae > Bembecia > Bembecia ichneumoniformis. The sequence goes on from OU342531.1 coordinate 4,469,773, forward strand.
AACCTATTCTTCTTCGGGATGCAACACAAATACCTCCGTAGGATAAAGGATAAGAGACAACGGTAAGGATAGGGGAATAGGTTTGGGCATTCGTACTTACAAACCGAAAAACAACAAAGCACATATGCTTTTATTATGATGACAGGCTACAGTCGCAACATGGCCTTGCTCAGTATATGACTACGGAAACCAATGCACCCTGGTAGAACAACTTCGTAGATTTAAATGATGCTTAAGAAATCTGGTAATACACAAAGTGTCCGATAATACACAAAGAAGATTTATTTTTAAATTAGTTCAGCGAACACAATAATGAAGAAAAATTAATGCAACAGCGCCAAGAATGACAAAGTTTTCGAAGTTTTCCTTCCTCCGCTGGCTTTCGGACAACGACGATACTTTGCTGCAGTTTTGGAGTCAGAATACACTACAGTTCAATTTATATTAGATTTAATTTGGAATTGTGTGGCGAGTCACATACCAGCTTCGTTTTTGGATGGAGTATTCGACGTGCCTTATCCAGTATCCGGTCAGTGTTATCTTATAATTTTGCCACTTAAAGAAAGGCAGGGAATTTAGAACATACAAGTTTTAATTTAGCTACGTTCTGCTTAAATGTTTAGAAAAAAATATCTCTATTAATACTAGAGTAACTTCGGGTACTTAATATGGCAATAAGCCTTTTTGAAAATAAAACACAAAATTTATGATTTCAAACAGTTTTTATTTGTTAGTCCAGTTTAGAACTTATTAGAAATCAACAATTAGAAATTTAATGTAATGAACCTCAAAGAATAACTTTAATTATTTATTTATTTTCGTAAACATTTGTAATCATTAAGATTTAAAAAGACAAATGAAATGAGCCATATTGCTCACTCTCAAAAAATACCTAAATTGCCTTTCTTATTGAAAAAGTTTTCAATGAAACCATATGAGCTTCTTCAAGCGAGTAGTAAACAAATTCCTGCAGGGTCGGCAGCGCACATGTACCCTTCCTTGTGTTGCTTGTATCCTAGACTACAGTAGTCCCCTACCTGGTATGGCCTGGTCACCGAGCACTATTGGCCGGTAGAGATCATATTGGCCGCAAGAACGATTTTGACAAATAAAAATCGAAACTAAAAGTCTGTGAATAATATGGTAAAAAAGCGGCCACCAGGCTGCTTCTGGCTGGTCCTTTTGGAAAATAATGGAGGACCAGCAGTAGATGTCCTACGGCTGAGATTTTTTTTTGTGTGTTGAATGTAAACACGAGCGATATAAAATTTACAATAGCTAAAACACGTGACAAATAATATTTGATTTTGAAACCTAAGAATTGCAAATCCCACTTATGCTGGCCATGGCAGTCGTGCTATACTCACGGCATGAAAGTACTCCGTAACCAGTCTAGCGACGTGCGCACGAGCGTTGTCGTGCATTAAAAGAAAATCTTCCCCAATAAATTGAGCAAAAGGAATTACACGAAGTTCTAAGAACTCTTCTATGCACCTCTAAGTATTTAAGCTGTCTATTTCAAACAAAACCAACTCTGTACGAGCCTCATAAGAACTGATGAGCCACCTTGTTAGCCCACTGTTTCAACAACAGCTTACTGTGCAAATCTCTCACCGGCCCGTCAGTACATATGCTGGCGTCCATCGGGACATTTTAAAGCTACTCTCGACTCATCCGAGAAAAGAGCGTTCTTCCATTGTTCCATGGTCCAGTTTCGGTATTGTTGAGCAAATAGAAGTCCAGCTCTCCGGTGCTCTGTGGTCAACGCTGGAACTCAAGCTGGCCGGAATCCAGGCATATTATACTCTGCATACTTTCTTCTTATCGTTCTAATGTTAACGCTTTCATTCCGTACCACAAATAGACGATTACGTGCCTCGGAGCCGTAGTGAGGTGCTTTCTTAGAATGTTGAACTTGATGAAGCTAGCTCGCTCTAGCTGCACCAGCTGCATATTTTACTGAAAAAAGCAACCGACAAACTCTGATGCCCCCTAAGAACCAAGGAATGTGTTTAAACTTCATATGCAATACTTTATGTACGTACAAAACAATCAGAAATCTAGAATCTAACTGAACTCAATAAAAGAGACTCATACTTGAGGGTATCTTAAATAAAGGGTTATGAATTATCTTAATTTATCGTAAATTACCCACTTAACAAATTGATATTTCCATTTAGCCGGGTGGGCAGTTAATTGTGCCTCTGACTAGGGCGTCCCAGGACTATGCGACATGAGGGGAAAGTACCTTAAATATCGTAGATGGGATATTTTGCTGAGAGAAGACTTTATGTTATTTTTAAAAATTAGTTCAAAGATTTTCTAGAAATTACTTGCTTCGTCTGGAAATTGAACCGTATTTTTATGATGCCAATCGAAAGAATGGACAAAAAATAATAATTCTTCTTAAGTAACATAGTAACTTGGGACGCCCTGTATTTACAGATGTAAGACACCAAGATGCAGTGTTATATAATGTAAAAGAAATAATACTTAATCATACATTACCTGAAGAAGAAGAAGAACCAGAAAAAGACAAACAGCGTGACTCTAAAACACCAAAAGAGAAAGAAAAGAAGAAACTACCAGAACCACAAAAAATGAAGTTCGAAATTAAGCTTTCTGGTGACACAATATTAGCGGGTAATATTTATTCACTTTTTCTTTAAAAAAATCTTTTATATGAAAGTCTTCAGAGAAACCGATGGTCCAATTGACGGTAGGTGGCTAAAGTCGCCTATAACACAAGCCTAAACATAAGCCACAAATAGCAATAGCTAATCCTAGATTTGAATTTTGTATATAAAGTCTATATAAATTTCTAAAAACTTAAGTGCATTTTACTGATTGCTCTGACATTAATTGCCACTTTGTAACCGCGAAACCTCTGCGGGGCGTTAGGGCTCCGCAGGCATTCCAACCGTTACTCACCGACCCGAAACCCAGGGGTAGACACTACACGAGACCTGTGTTATCTCGAAGGCGCCAACTACTTGAGGATGGACTTAGAAAAAGGAAAGCCAAGTCTTCAATCACACAACACTTTAGTGTAAAAATTTACACACATAAATGAAAATACACAAAAGAAAAGAAAACAATTTTGAGGTTTTATGGTCCTAATCTTCCTCGCTGAAGGCGGGAGGTGCTCTCAAATCACAAGAGTACTCAGACCACGCCGAAGTGATGCCACGTGGCCTGGTGACTCGGCGAAGGGAGATGTCAACAGGGATGTCCTCTCAACACGTGGATGTCCTCGTCTCCGACTGCGACGCAGCGATAGTCCAAACCAGTGGTGGTTTGGAAAAAAAATGGCTAAAAAGTCATAAAGATATTTTTAGATGACCGCGTGGTAAGCGAGACGCTAGACGGTTTCTAATCTCTCGGAGAATCGCTAAGTCTGCTCGAGCTCCTCTTCTCACCAAACGCCCGGTGTCAAGAGAGCCTCCTGGTCGCTGCGCTGCCACCGTCCCACTATACCTCGGCCGGAAGTCCTACTCGTTTCCTATGGCCGACATAATAAAGGGAAACATCGTAAGGAAACCTGCATACGCCAAGGAAGAAATTCTAAAGCGCCTGTGAAGTCCACCAATCCGCACTGGGCCAGCGTAGTGGACCATATAACCCATACGCCCTTGTTGATAGGGTAGGCCTGTGCCTCTGCAGTGGGACAATAGGCTGTTAATGAAGACTTATGTTTCTATAAGTTATTTTTATCTACAAAACAGATTTTTTTTTATTTGATAAGCTTTCAGGCTTTAATTACTCAACAGATCAAGATGAAATTTTGCATACACGTTGTTAAAGGTACATTAATGTTCATGGGATACCCTTCATCCAGAAAAAAATTCAACGTATTAGAAAAATAAATGAGTCATAAATATTGAGTTCAAGGCCTTAGAAAAAAAGCAAATGCTTAGTACTCTTATAAATTATAATCTATTCTCTATAAATAAATTCAATTGAAGTGTCTGTTTGTAATGTCACAATAACTGCATTTTACTAAATGTATATCAAAGTATAATATATGAGGTACACATCACAAAAAATAAATTTATAAAATTTTTGTCTGTTTCGACTAATCTCCGAAACAGCTGGACCAATTTTGGCGGAACGTTCACTGGCAGATAGCTAATGTTATAAGGAGTAACTTAGACGACTTTTATTTTAGAAAAATAAAATATTGTAAATAAGCAGTGCCCACTACATGTACTGCGCGCGTCCCATGCCTCAGCAAAGCGTGGCCGGGTTCAGCTAATCCTATTTATGTAATATTATAAATGCCAAAGGATTTGAATATTTGTGCGATAGTGAGACGTAAAATTTGTCAGGGTTAAAGAGAAGGACATAGGGTACCTTTCAACAGGGATAAAGTAATATACCCGAGGGATGGGGACGAAGCTGCAGGTAAAAGTTACCTATTATAATAAAGAGACACATCTTCGTTATTCTTTATAAGATTCTTCTCCTGCTCCAGCGCGTGATATGTTTAACAACAAATTTTGTAATTTCACTAAGACGATTAATTTGTGTTTACCTATTTAGGAGCTGGAACAATAGTTCCCTTTGAAAGTAACGGTGATAGACCAGCTGATCTCGGTGAGGTTATTGTGTTAATAAGTAGCAAGAACTTACCTGCATCAGATGATTTGCCAATAATATTTGTGAACGTCAACAAATTATTCAGCGTGCCCGTGGAAAAACTGGAGAAACTGAGGTGAGATAATTTAGGCATATGTTATTGTTAATTTTATTTCAATATATTTAATGTTAAAACCGTTCTCGTCATTCCAGAATCTCTCAGATATTCACTCGCTGGAAGATAGGAGAAGAAGAACACAGTTCCCTGCCACAAACTTTAATAAGAACTAAATGCGATTACGAAATGAATGACCACCATGCGGTGCCTTTACCTCTATTGAGGGCTTCGGAGATTGCGGCTAATTTTCAGGATAGTCCTTTTGAAATCGAGGTATTTCATTTAAATGGAATGTATTCTAATCTATTTTAAATCAACTATAAGTTTACAAATAAGTAGACAAAACAACAATTCAATATTTGTTTGTGAATTGATTTTTTTTTTTTTTTGTTTAATAATAGTGCCTGAGTATTATTTATAACAAACTGATGATTTTGGCATGATACAGCCTGATAAGTTTTGGCATGATAAGTTTTTTTTCTAAACATATTATTTTCAACCTTATTGGAATTATTTTAGCACTCACAATAAAGGAGTTATTTGCCGCGACCGCGGCATCACCTAGCATGACGCAGGACGCTACGGCCTCTTGGTGTTGAGATAAAGGAGTGTGAGTGCTAAAATGTGCTATTGATATGTATAAAGTTGAAAATGAAATATTCAGAAAAAAAAACCTTTGCTGTGCCGTGCCGTGCCGAGCCATGTAGTCAGTTAGCGCCGGCTAACTGTATTAATACGAGTTTAATTACGATTAATAGTATTAGTTTAGATAACACTAGTATTAATTACGATTAATAGTATTAGTTTAGATTAGTATTAGCATTATCGTCACTAGTATTAGTATTAGTTTGACAAGCTCATAGGATGAATGGTCAGGGTGCTTGCTTTAAAGCACTGTCACACGAGTCCCGAGTCCGATTCCCGGAAGGGTCAATTTTGAAAATGAACTTTTCAAATTTGGCTCTGGTCTGGACTTGGAAAATAGTGGCAGGGCACACTGCGTTTCTCAGTCATTTGGGCAGCCCGTCTGTCGGCAATAACAACCCAATTATAGAAAACCACCGTTGCAGTAACAGCATGTTGGCTGTTGTGTTTCGGTGAGTGAGTAAGGGATGCCAGAATCCCTTACTCATACTATGGTCGACAGCGTCCTTGCAGCTTGCTGTGGCTTTGCTTGTGTTATAGGCGACGGTAGTTCCCTGCCATCAAGTGGATGGTCAGCCTGTCTGTCGGACCTTAACATAATAAAAAGTTAATTATATCTTTTTCAGCAAACTTGCACACTTGTTATTTACTAATTTATACAAAAACGATATTTAAAATCAACAACTGCGAAATATTTTTAAACTGTAAAAAACCGGAGCCATGTCCAGTTTTTTATATCTTCACCCATACCCTTCTGAGACTGGCTACTATATTATCCGGCGCTGGTATGTTGTTGATCACGGGCCGGTACTATTACGCTCGTAAAGTTCCATAGATGTCGCTTTTTTATAAAAATGTACGATCGCCAATATTAAGTTGCTATTTATGTATATGCAGCTTCGTGGGATCAAGTTTCCACCGTCAGTCAAACCTGGAAAGCTTTTTGGAATTGAGAGAAACGACCTCGATTATGATAAAATTTTACCAACTAGAAAATTAAATGACGATTTCGACATTATTATTGCAAACACAAAAATCGATGCACATTCTTTAGCAAAAGCAAATAATAGACTGGTTAAAGGAGAATTTCCACTGTTTCCACCGAGAGTTGCCATTGACTTCACAGAGAGGATACCGTGTTGTACTAATGACATAAATGCTATCAGGGCTTCAGTGAAGCCGGAAATATATGTGCAGCCATATGTCATTTTAGAAGCTCAAATGAATTTGGAAGTGTCTGTTGGCTTTGTAGGGTGTAAACCGCCTAAAGCCTCCACTGGATACTCAAGACTATACTGTTTGGAGGACTCCACTGAAGTGTTGCTGATACATATTGTGAAAGCAATAACGGAAATCAATGAAGATATCGTGACGCAGAATACGTGCGATTTGTTGACAGGTTTTGCAGTAGATACAGGCGATTGCATGTTTTATTATGTTGAAGGTCCATGCAATGCACATATATTAAGAGTGTGGGAATTAATGACCGAGTTTTATCCAAGAACAAGGCCGCTGTTTACGGCTTCGGCTATACATGCGAGTCGCTTATATTCTGGTATGTATTCCAAACTAATATTATAAATATGATGAGTTTGTTTGTTTTTTATGCTTTCACTGATAATCATGAAATTTTGCATAAGTCGTCAGGGATACAGAAACGACTACCTTTCATTCGGAAAAAGTTCTGTTCAAAGTCAAAAATAAAAACAAAAAATCCAACGCCTCACAAAAATATATGAGCAATAAAGATTGAATAAATTTATTATTGTTCATATTTTTGTCAGGCGTTGAAATTTTTATTTTTCAACGTTTAAGAAAATGGTCGCGGACGATGTCAGAGGAAAAAGCTAGTATAATTTAAAAATACAACCTTGAAACAATAATTCTTTATTAAATCGAACTAAATTTATTTTACTTATTAGATTTGATCACAGTTGATGTTCCATTTATCATCATGAAGATGTATTCGCCGATTGGAATGTTGTTGGCTTGTCCACCAATATACGCAAGACCTGCTTTGCCTTTACCAGCTCGAACTGTAAGTTTTATCGTTTTACCAATGACAAATGAGGAAAGGCAGAAATCTACTAGTAGTTTTTCCGATGAAAAGCGAATATTATAAAATATAAAACAATCAAAAAATCATGAAAAGAGTCTTAAAAATACGTTCACATTGCTTTCAGGCACTGTTGAAATTAAATCGTATAATTTTGGGTAAACTCCGAGTGTTACCGAACTCCAAGCAGATGCCGACCATTAATGAACTTAGAAGCTTCAGAATTGAGTTATGTGTGCCACGGCGGAATGTGGTGCTCAAGATGACTAATTCACAACGCGATGGGGCTGATGTGGAGGAGGTTGATGGTATGAATCTAAATGACAACTAAGAGTTTTCAGAGCTACACGGGTCAAAGGAAATAAAACTTTATATTATTTAATTCATTAGCGACGGGTTAGGTCGCAATTACTAATGAATTTTTGGATTTAGCTTATTTTCTATCGAATGGAATCTGCGAATTGGAAAACGCAGTGCTGCGGCCTGGACAGGCGACCTGAAAGGTATCGCGGGAAGTGGCTGAGTGCGAAGTGCAGAAGACCGCGCGCGGTGGCGAAGCTTGGGAGAGGCCTATATCCTACAGTAAAAAGACAAAGGCTGATGATGATGATGACGATTTATCTGGACAACCTCAGGAACAACATGTATGGTGAACGTAATCAAGATGTCTTACTATTATTAATTTCATAGAGTTCCTGCCGTTGATGTAGCTAGTAGAATGAAATTTAGCAAGAAGCAAGTGTAGGTTTCTTAAAAGTCTTTACTCAATTACTAAAATGAAAAAAAAAATTGCAAACTATAATTCGCAATGGAAGCATTAACCATCCAATGTGTAGTTGTGTGCCCAATATTTATTATTAGATGGGCCGAAGTAGAAGCACAGAATAAATAATAGTACTAGCGTACAGAAGTTGCACTCCTTTCACATTCAATGTGAGCGGCCTTAGGCCGGCCATCGGCTATATATATATTTGTAATTAACAATATAATTTTTTGTTTCAGCTTCAATTTCACGCCGACAAGTATCGTGGTTTAATTAAAATTATTTCAATTTTTGTCTATGAAAATGAATAAAATTAACAAACATTGAAATTATTTATAGCTCTGTGTTTTGCATAATGTGAAATAAGATAACATTCTGTTTCAAGTTGGGTAATACCACTTTTATGAAACTTTAAGAGCAGACTGAGGTGTCACTTTGTAATTTATGCGGTGTTTAACGCCAGAACGGAAGCACGGTTCAAAGTAGAAACTGGCTATAACAAAAAAATATATGAAATAAGTGGGCATTCGTCCGGGCAATAAATTTGTGGTGTCATAAAAACGAAAACGGAACAGCTATAAAATCTGTCATCTCAAGAAGGCTATTGCGTTTTAGGCTTATCTTCTTAGGAGGACAAAATCTTGCGACGGGCGTCACATTTTAGGCGATAAATTACAGATATTAATTTTCATAATAATGTAGGAATTATTAATGCCAATTTGAATTTTGAATTTATGATACATATTGGGTTTCATAGTAGGTGTATATCGTTGGTTATTTTATAATTTATTCGACATAAAGTCTGAATAATGTACGGTTTAAATACACGCGGTATCTCGTAAAGGCGATAATAACGCAGTTTTCACGAATCACAAAGGCTGAACAAAATCGAATTTTGTGCACAAGAACAACCTATCTACTCATAAATGTACTATATTAAGGCAAAGAAAATGAGCCATACAGCCAAACACAATAAGAAGTTCATAGATAGAATTTGTTATTTTATAATATTTACTTAAATTTATTTGCCTTATGTGTTTTTTAAGACATAAAATATATTAAAATTTTAATTGAAGTACGGTAGGTTATTTAATTAATTTAAGAAAATTATTATTACAAAATTAATATAATAGTTTTGCCACACAAAACGCGCGGGTGCAGCGGCAGATGCCCGGGAGCTCCTCAAGGTCTCTAAATACAGTTGTCTCGGCGCCCAATATCAGTTCATACCGTTTGGGGTCGAGACACTGGGGCCTTGGGGTAAGGGTGCGCTCGGGCTCCACAGGGACCTATGCAAACGTCTGAGGGAGGCAACAGGTGACCCTCGCGCTGGCGGCTTTCTCGCGCAAAGAATTGCAATTGCAATTCAGCGCGGGAATGCTGCCTGCGTGATGGAGACCCTCCCAAGGGGCCCCCGATTAGATTTTAATTTATAGTAGGAATGAAATTGTTATTTATATTTATATTAATTAGTGAATAAATGTTGTTTTAATTTTAAATAAAATTCAAATAGTAGGCTGTATAGGTCTGCAACCAAAGCCAATGTCATAAGATGTCAATGTCAATGTCGTAAGATTAAAAAAAAATAAAACGGCGGGAAACAGCTCTTGTTTTTTCGTGCGTTTAAAGTAATGTTATGTTATACTACTGTTTTATTTCCTCGCAATCGAAGTGAAAAGCACAGTTTATAACTCGTCCACAAACCCATTTTTATCCTCGACATTACTATCAGCCCTCGCCGGATAAAAATGGTTCGTTTTGTGCACTTGTTGAAATATAGCAGATTTGAAATATCTGCTATATTTCAAATTCGGAAATCTATGGATATTATTGTTTATTCTGATTATAACACATTGGCTTCTTAAGGCCGGCGCACATTGGAGAACGACACGGTGAAGTATTTAAATTTTTTCATAGAATTATGTACCTTAAGGGGCTTTTAATATGATTCAAATTTCATTGCGTTATGCTACTGCGGAGTGTCAGCACGCCGTTGGTGCCCTAGAATAATACAATGAAATTTTAATTATATTGAAAGTACGTATGGTACATAATTCTATGGAAAAGTAGAAATACATTGCCGTGCCGTCCTCCAATTTGCATCGGCCCATGGAGACTATTATTCGCAGAACTAATGTCAAACATTCAAGTAGTGTTAAAATTGTGTCAACCTCTCATTTAATACTGGACCAACAAGCCTTGCCTTCGTTCGGCTTAATGCAATTGCGGGAGTTAATACGTAGGTGTATATCCTATGCCCCTCACGGATTTCACAACCTTTCAAATAGTTAACGAACAGAGTACGAAGTACTCTGTTAATAATATTATAGTAGGTACTATCTTTTGCACGCGACTTCGTATAAGTACCTCGAACCCCTAACACCCCATGTGCAATAATTCCACTGAAATAAAGAAATAATGACCCATTGACCGTTCTCGACTAGCTATTTGTCGAATGGTTAAGCCGCTTCTTTATCGCTTTGTCTCCGATTCGATTCCCGGCTGGGATAATTTTTAGTCCAGGAGGCACCAATCCTGAAAGCTCCGTGATTACAGATACTAACATTTTTAATAAAAAATAAAAGTTAACATTTTGCTTGGTCGGCGTGGATTTGATTGGCCGGAAATATTTTAAATAAATTAATATATATTATTAAATTTCCATAATTTTTTTCCGTCATCACGGATTTTGATCAATCTCATAGAGTTTTGTGTGAAATATGATCATCAAGAAAAAATCCGGCCGACCAATGATTTTTAGCCGGAAAGGTCACGCATACCTATTTGAATGGTGTGCGTTCAATGTTACATTCATAAGTATCTTGGTATGCGTGCTTACAAATTGCTTGAAAGTATCGCGCATACCAGATTTTATTATGTAGGTGAGGATTATACTGTCATAGATTTTACTTAATTTATGACATTTCTTTTGGAGTCTTTCTTCTACCTCTGGTCTCTTCCTTAAGTTTTCAGCTATTTATTATACAATTTAATATGGAAAAACGGAAATACAGGAAAAAAATTATTGTATTGTTGTGTTTCGGCGAGTGAGTGAGGCCGCGCTCTCCTTGGTTGAGTATTTGTATCGTATTAAACGTATGCATACTGATCGTACGAACTGAATACGTTTTTCTCGGTGAAATCAAAGTTTCGCTTTCTAAACCGAAGACTATGGTAGTGTTGTCGTAGCCATCGTAGAACCAAATATGAATATCGCTTTCATGACGCCATCTTTGCTGTCATGAATGATCTGTTTCACTTATTAAACCGAAGTCTATGGCGGTGTTTTCGTAGCCATCGTAGAACCGAATGTATGCGAAAAATAAATAAATTCAGTAAATTTCATCATATAAACATTAACGTACCTAATATATCATCTATTCTATATTATGCTATACATTTAATAAAATCGTAAACGAATCGATGTACATTAAATATTGTTTCAAAAAAACCATTTGTACCTTGTACTTATATTGCAGAGATCAAAAAATAGTTTTTAATTTTTTGTCTGTTTGTCTGTGCACGTTAATCTCAGGAACGGCTTAACCGATCTGAATGCGGGGTTCAGTGATTTATTGTAGCAAGCTTCCCGTAACATTTAGTGTTTGTTTCATTCCAAATCTGTTCACAAATAAAAAAGTTAGGCGCTATACCGAATACCAGGCTTACGAAGTTGCGGGCTCAGTTAGTTATATAATAAAATCATTATTTGTATGTGCCTTTGTGCACGCTAATCTCAGAAACGGCATAACCGATTTCAATGCCGTTTTCAATGATGTAAGTATTGTACCAAGCTTCCCGATAGTGTATAATACTTCATTCCAATCTGTTTACAAACAAAAAAAGTTACGCGCTATTCCGAATACCACGCGTACGAAGTCGCAAGCACAGTTTGTTAATGGAGAGCGATAGACGAGGAAGGTTTGTATAATGTAACCATGCAAGCCGGGAGCGGGTCGACAGAAGTCCTTCAAATGATTGTTACACAATTTGTGCCGCAGCAAACGTCTATTAAGGGGGTGTACCCCCTTAATCTAATTTCACCCGTGTGGCCCCATAATTGAATGGATACGATACCAACACATCAGCGTTCCTTTTATTGCCATATTTATTTACACAATCTTGTTTAAATAATATGAAACAAATTCATAAACAGTCTATACACAACATACTTATAACAATCTACTCACAAACAAGTCTTATTAAAAAATTTACGTCTAAATCTTGCGCATAGAAATATAGTGTTCCCGTGTCAGTGGAGCGATTGTGACTGATCATGTCAAACAAATAAACAATGCCCATTGAAGTATGCATGACTTGAGACGGAAGATATCGCATTTCGCAGAATAAAAATGTTATAAGTGCCAAAAATTATGGTATTCTCAAATGAGAATACGATTCATGAGGTTTCTAAGTGAGCTCGTGTGGCATCCAAATATGGAGTTTTTTGAGTCTCAGTTCTTCAGCATTATTGTAACTACTAATGTGCCTATCTTGTTTCACTTTTTTCAAAAGGCGTCGGTTTTATCTGTAACAGAGTGGTCAGAACGAATTGCACTAGATTTAAAACGCTTTAAACAATTCTGTACTATTCTTACTGACACCAAGTTAAATCCATAAGGAGCACAAACTTTTTTAGAAGTTTATGTTGAATATTTCCCATTTTTGTAATAAAATTTTAAAATGTAGAATAACTTCGTTAATTGAGCTCATATCTTAGACAAACGAAAAAAAATATATACAAATTGAAAAAGTACAGAAAACAGTTTTGCCAACCTATCGCCTCTATTTTATTGAAAATATTGGTTTCTACGTTTACTTACGTGTTATTCACAAGGTGTGTGCAATGGGATTACATCCTGCTTTTTATTTTTTTGTAGACTGATTTTTATACCTTTTCCTATGCAATTCGACATTTTCACTTGTAAATATTTTATAAGGTGACGCGTAGTTTGACTGCATTTTGTGCGTGTAACCGTGATGTAGGTACACGCCAAGGCGTATTTTATCTGAGACTTGGTAAGGTGGTAGTGTACCTATGTTATGTTAAATGTCTAAACAAATATATACTTATGTATGCATTCCTTTTATTAAAAACTTTAAATAGCATCTACACCAACCGATTTAATCGGTCACAATCAAATCGAGCGCCGGTCGGCCCTCCAATTTCGACGATTCTGATTCGGCGATTTTCAATCCACACGACTGATTTGATTTTCAGTGTTGAATATTACTTGGTCTGTGGATTCAAAATTTCACTTTACAATCCAATATACTTATTCTGTATTAAATCGTTCGTTGATTTGTAAACTTAGTAGATTGTGTTCTGTGGTAAATATTCTTGTCATGTTCTTATTCATTTTCTGCATGTTTATTTATGGTTTATATTTATCTATCTATGCGAGACAGCGCACAGCGCTCGCCTCTCGCCTTGCGCGACACGAGCGTCTCAATCCCAAAACGTCGTCTTCGTCTGATTGGTCGTGTTTGACGTTGAGCTTGAGTCGTTGACGTAAAGATGGACGTTTGGTTTGATTGAACAAAGGCTTGTGAATTTGATAATAAATTCTTTATGTATGTGAATTTGTAAATTCGTGTGTCGTTTTTACCTATTTGTTGTGGTGTAATACGTTTTTTTTAAAAAATGCCTGTTATGTGTTTTTTGTGCGAAAAGTTCTTTGCTAACCAAGCTAATTTAAAACGTCATAAGACAAGAGTTCACGAAGTTACACAAGAAGCAATCTCTTACGATAAGTCAAAGTGGAATTTTAAATGTTTACAAAATGATTGCAATAATAGCTTTCAATATAAAGCAGGTCTCATTAAACACTTATCTGAAGTACATAATATTCCAATACAAACTGAGGAACTAGAGTTTAAAAACAACGAAGGTAAATATTAAATTAAATTAAATTATTTTTTGCCCTAATTTTTAGGGTACATAATATAGCAATAGTGAAACTTTATTTTGCACTACTTTTACCACAGAAAACTATATTTTCTGTCTTTAAATTGTATAAACAGAGTTTTTAAAACATTTTTTATTGTAGGGTTTCTTGCATGGAAACAATTAATAGAAAAAACAGAAAAGTCTAACTATGTTGTATCAGCAACATCACATACAAAGGATAACTTATTAGTAACATATTACTCGTGCAATAGGTCAGGTGACTATTTTGTTCTGTTTACTTTTATAATACATAGCAGCAACAAATTGCTAATTTTAAAAATATTAACATTGGCTTTTTTTTCTTTTCAGGAAAAGTTCGTTTTAGGACTTCTTGTAACTCAAATAAAAAGGGACTTATGAAAGCACAAGGATCTTGTAAACTAAATAGAAACTGTATCAGTAGCCTAAAAGTAACAGAATGTGAAAAAGTTATAGTAATAAATTATATTTTTTTTTGTATTAATTTGTAGTATTTTTTTCCTACAGTTTTATTTCGTATAACGAATTACCTACCTAAATAAACAAAACTTAGGTAGAGTTTCATTTAAATAAGGATTGAGCATAGCTACGCACCGTTTACCTACGCCAAATGAAAATATAAACCCATTTGAAATCGCGCGGGTTTAGGTCTACCAATCACGACGGAGGCACAGGAACAACCAATCAAAAAAGGAAGACGTTTTGGGATTGAGACACTCGTTGCGCGACTCGCGATCGCGAACTAACTAAATTAGTAACTACTAACCTTTATAATCGAGATATCTCGAGCGAGATATCTTCATAATCGAATGATTTCATTAGTATATCTCATAATCGCCCACCTCTAGTTTATTTATTTTCCTTCCTTCTTACTATTCTAAATTCTTACATTTCTTACCGTAAAAGCAAAACATGACAGGACAGAATTGTCCAAAAAAAAAACTTGCCGACAATGAATATTTACGTAGAATTTTAAAATAAATTAACATTTGTGAATCCTGCACCGTTAATTATTAGGTACAACGTTATTTTTAGCTGTTTAATTAATAATGCAAATATTACATTATTATACCGGTACTAGCTAACCTCCACAGGATTAAAACTTCTTTTATCGAGACTTAATGTAATTATAATAGTGGAAAGTACTTAAATATCCCAAGAATTCTTGTTGCAGTGATTGGTTGGTGCATGCAACAGAAGTGCAAGTTTTATGCAAATTTAAATGTCAACAGTATCAAAAATCCGATTCCAGATGACAACTAAATTGTGTAATCAACTGTATTTTAACAGATATTTATTAAATAAGTAAGTAATATCACATTTAATATCTATTTTTGAAGTGTTTTAACATGCAATATTAAAGCAAACCTAATGCTTTTATGATACAAATTAAAAATAATAATACACTAGGTTAGGTTCTATTGTATTATTTTAAATATATCTAACATATGTATTGTATTTAAAACACTATAGGTATTTTAAATACAATATATTTTATGTAACTAATATTTCTCATAACCTTGAGATTTGTATCCTTTCAAATAACAAATTTTATTTATAGTGAGATAATTTAGCTGATATTCAAATTTTTGCTTTATGAAAAAGTTATGTGTTTGATAGACTAACTACTTTATTTTTTACCTCTTCTAACTTTTAATGTGATCACCTTTCTTTAGGAGTGAAATGGTTGGTGTAAAAAGACATGATAATGTTTAAACAGAGTAACACAAATATTCATTCATCGCAGACTCATATAGTCAGATGCTATCTTACTAAAGTATTATAAAAAACATGTTTTTCTTTCTAAATTATAGTTCAAAAATAAATTTATTGAATTTCACACATTAATATATATGTAGGTGCACCCACACTGGGAGCATTCACCTGTAATGTAACATTTCAGATTCGATTTTGAGCATTCAGTTTGGTTGATTCTACAATGTCAGACGAAGCGGCCGTTGTGCTGAGTTCGACATTGTTATTTGCATAATAAAAAAAGAGATATTGATTTCATAAATCAATAATTTCAAAACCGACAAATTACAGGTGTCCGTGACGTGGGTCAAAAGCATCTTAAGGAATTTAATTAATATTAAGTTCAGTTCAATATTGAATATATTGTATTAATTCAATATTAAACTGTATACAGACAACAGACACACTGGGTCACTTGATTGTGTTGTTGTTGTTGATAACAAACAACAAAGACAACACCAGGACACAATCAAGTAACACAGTGTGTATGTTGAGACCAGGATTCTAGACACAAAGCAGAGGTCAAATAGCTCTGCCGGTACTTTTCTACAGTTTAATGGAAATACAACACTATTGTATTTCAGAATATCAGCAACAAGGACATCATGGAAACAATTATCCACAAAAGAAACAGAAACACAGTCAACTGTAGACAGGGCAGATGTAGCAAGACACACTAAAATGATGTATGATTGGTGGGATGTTAAAGGGCCAATGAAGGCATTGCATTCGTTAAATATGCTTAGGTAAGTAAAAATAATCTTGTGTGTTAACATATCAACATTTTTAAAACTCATTTTTTGATGTATTTTTATTTAAACAAAATTACTATGTTCAGGGTTTATTTCGGAAACAGAAATCGCATTTTTATATAAAACAAACTTCAGGCACAAACAAGTAAATAAAATCAGATTCAGTGAGGTCGTTGTTTGGAGGATTATTTGGTATACCATGTATTTGAGAAGCAATGTCACATAGTGGCAAAAACTGTGACTGCTGATAAGGAAGATGATAGTTATGAGTCTTTACAATTGTGACTTGATCTAATAGTGACGAAAACATCGTAAGGAAATCTGTGTATCTGAAAGGTCTAGCAATTTTTGAACACATCTGAAAAGAAAAAGATCTTGTCTGTGGTTGTAATCCTACATTGCCACTTTTCAGGGTACCATTTGTCCGAGATGGCATTGTGGAAAGTTCCCCTTACGAAAACACCTTGAAACCTCTCATGTGTAAGAAAATTTTGGATGTTGGCTGCGGAGGAGGCATTCTTACTGAGGTGAGGCTTTGTGTCTTTCAATCGGAACTGATATCTCCTTTTATAATGAACAGATTTGTAAATGTCTCTTAAATTTTATATTAGTATCTCCTGTTTGATAGTTTACTCTTAATTCAATCATATTTCAAAAAATCAACACCAGTCTTTTAAGAGCACCATTTTTTTATGCAAAAGTCACCAGACATTCTGACTGTCCATTTGATCGTAGGTGACTACCGTCGCCTATAGTAAGCAATGCAATAGGTGCTGCAAGTGCGCCGCCAATTATTAAGAATACTTATATACCGAAACACAACAGCATATACCTGTTATTTTACAGTGGTCTTCTGTAAGGAGATGGTAACTGTCACCAGATGGACTGTCCAAATGATAGCGACACTCAGTGTGCGTTGCCACTACTGGCCAGATCCAGACCAGAGCCAACTTTGAAAAGTTCGTTTCCAAAGTTTTTCCTACCAGGAATTGAACCCAGGACGCAGGAATCGAATCACTTGCTCGTCAATAATTTTTTAATTTGAACTATATGTCAAAACTTACTGTGGCACGTTATTCGTTGCAGCCAGTGTAAAGACGAGAGATATACTTAACTAAACTATATTAGCGCTTTTTTTTTTCAAAGTCTATCTCTTACATTTTGTAATTGAAGTTGCTGTCAGCGGTTTTGATATAGTTTCACTAATGGAAAGAGCGATCAACTTGGAAGGTTTATCTATATAATTTGCAGAAAAATCGTGCGAAACCGGGGGCGGGCAGCTTGTTGAATAATTTAAGACAGTCAATAGACCAAAGCGGAACTCAAAAAAAGGATAGATCTACGATGATTAGGCACCCAAGTAATGATGAATATACGCAGTTGGGAATGTAGATCAAGTGGTTGTCTAAACAACTCTTAAAGATTTTGCAGAAAAATTAAAGAAAACTGTACTGAAATAATAATTAGTTACTGAAGCTAGTAGTTTTACTGAAATTACTCTGTTTAGCCTTTAATTAGGATAAAGGTCGGGTATATATTCATTGGCATGTGTTGGCATGTTATACGACTAAAATCAAAAGAGTTAATACCAGAAATATCAGAAACACTGTGGAATTGAGTAGAAACTTCAAACACGTTGTTGTGTTATCTTTAGGCAGTTTCATAAGAATACATAGGTACCAATGGCGGCTGTACCAAGTGCGCTCGTTGAAATTTTACAATTGTTTTATAATAATGACCTCACTGAATCATTTTCAGAGTCATTGAAACTACTGCGAATTCGGTGCACTATACCAATGACTTCGGTAGAGAGCGAGCGATGTTTTGCGACACTGAAACGCCATGTCTCAGGATCAGCTTTATGTAACAGACAATATGTATAAATGACTCATTATAGACTGGCCTTTACTCAGTGTTCAATAAACCCACCCCAGATCTACTTTAGCAGCAAATGAAGTACCTGCCTTTGCAGAGGAGAGGGAATTTTGCAGTTCTCCTGGTAAACTGAAAAATTGGTAGACAGACTGGTAGAAGCCAATGTTGTATACTCTTAAGAATCGATCTATATAGATATATCTGTCTTTTTAAAACATATCTGTATCTTCACC
This sequence comes from Bembecia ichneumoniformis, assembly GCA_910589475.2. NCBI lineage: Eukaryota > Metazoa > Arthropoda > Insecta > Lepidoptera > Sesiidae > Bembecia > Bembecia ichneumoniformis. The sequence goes on from OU342531.1 coordinate 4,488,477, forward strand.
TAATATCGATATGTTAGATTAAAAGAATCCAATACCAAAATATGTCTTTTTAAAATATTCATTGGCCTTAGCAGCCTTCATTAACCGCTTTACTTCAGAATAATTAAAATCAATGAATCTCCTCGTCACTAGAGTAGGTATTTCATTATCGAAATTACAATTTTTATGTTAGAATAATAGCCTGGAAATTGTTTTTCTAAAACTTTTAATTTATATTTGCTGACTATTCATGCTACAGAGTTTGGCGAAACTTGGTGCTGAGATGACCGGTATTGATGCAAGCCCAGATTTGGTCGAGTTGGCTCAAATCCACGGTTGCAATAACCCCAATTTGGCATGCAATAGGCCTGTTTACTATTGCCAGACTATTGAAGTGAGTATCTCTTTTATATTACAACTCCAATAAGTCACGGTTTCACATTTAAGAGAAGGTACAACAGATTGCTATACCCTTAAATTACAAGTAATTTAACACTGAAGCCGCATTGTCGTAATCATTATTTATAATAGTTCCGGAGAAAAGTTTCTCGATATTTCATATACAAATTCAAGACATTTAAAAAATAATTTCGTTAATAATTCCAACTATTACAAATGCGAAAGTGAGTTTGTTTATTTGTTGTCATTAGCCTAAAGTCTAGACTGAGTAGAACGATTCAAAGTAAAATAGTATTAAGTTATAATTAAGAATTTGTTTGTTTATTACAATTCCTTAACTACTCATTTTACACCTTAACTACTCAACCAATCGTGAAATTATGCATATACGTTGTCAGGGACCCATCATCTAGAAAAGAAGTACTGTTCCCGAGGGTTGCGGTCAAAAGTCACTTGTTGCCATTTTGTAGGTAGTGACATGATCTGGTTGCCATAGAAATTTTGATTAAAAGTTTCCTACAGGTAGTCCCCTCTATGTTCTGAAAGGATCGTAACTCTTAAATATAATGTCTGATATTAATAAATTTGAAGATTTAAGAAAATTGCCATCCATGCCAAGCCGGGGACGGGAACTGTTCACCATTTACTTTATAAGTATTTTAATGTTTTTTGTTATTGTTACTGATTACTTATAATAAATTATATTTTAGGATCACGTGTGTCAATTCCCCAACCACTACGACGCCGTGGTGGCGTCCGAGGTGATCGAACACGTTAACAACAAGGAACTGTTTGTGTGTGCGTGTGTGGGTGCCCTTAAGCCTGGGGGGAGAATATTCTTCACCACTCCCAGTAGGACTAATCTAACGAGGGTCTTTGGAATAATCGTTGCGGAGTATGTGTTAAATGTGGTCCCAAAAGGCACACATCAATATGACAAACTCATGACGCCCAACGAGCTCAAATTTCAATTGGAACGAAGTAAGCACGTTATATGATTAACAGACGCGGTGTCGGACCACCGGCTGTTACAACTTAACAAATAATGTATAATTTAACTTCGACGCTATAACAGTTATTGATAGAGATACCTTATCAATTAAGAATTAATTATAAATAAAAATGGAAGTCACTGATTGCTTCGCCTGATGCCATTGTTGGGTGGCCCAACAACGGCAGTGTACCGGTAGTTTGAATAGTTGTGTTACAGGGATTAAGTAAAAATATTTCTTAGCATTATTTTTCATAAGACAACTGGTTGTGCCACAGGTTCATCATTTTCGAACCATGATGAAATGACCTCACAACTAGTTGTGTGATCGAGTTGTTCCACGGATACCTTGCGGCAATCACAGCCTCACCCAAGATCGTCTTGAATAAACAGCGCTTTGTACTAATTGTGTTTCGGTGCGAGTGTAAGGGATGCCTTCACTTTTCAATCTATTACGGTTGACACTGCACTTGCACTCGCATTAAAAACACCTTTAATAGCTGACGTACTCAAGTTCAATCATTATAGAAACAAAAAATAATAGGTGAAGAAACTTGATATAGTGAAGAGGTCTATAAGAATGCACATAATTATGGACATGAGTATCGCCGGAGTACGAGACGAGAACACCTCACATCTCGACACACATACATATTTTTTACATTTTTAACTCATGGAAAATTAACCAAGTTATGTTACAATTATATAGACATAAAATTCTTTTACTCCTAAAATCAGTAGTAGCCGACACAGTGTTGCCATATTATTTGTTTTTTCAGATGGGTGTCACGTAGAAGCAACATTCGGTATGTTCTATCACATACTCACAAATAAATGGCAATGGGTCAACACGAAACAATTTATGTTCGCAATGCAAGCTACGAAAATTCATTGAATTTATATTTATTATACAAAATTTATTTATTTTAAATGTAACAAATAACTGTTAATTTTTTATTAAAATAAAATTGCCAACTACAAATGTACAATATTCGTGTCTTATTTTTTAACTAATAATAATTAAATTAGTCAGGCAACGAATACTACTTTCACGAATTCGAAAATCAAACCTACTATTCGGCGAATACGAATAATTTAACAAGGTAATAAACAATACCCCACTGTTCTTTTTTTACTAAGATATTTAATAATTAAAATTGACCACTGGCAGTTAGACGGCTTTAATGAAAATACTACTGGGTCAGTTTTTTTCGGCTTAGGGAAATATATACATATCCTCACGCCATAAAACCAAGGGTCAGTAGAAGGTGAGAGAGATATTGGCTTGTTTTAGAAATGTATCTACTTTATTCCTGTTTTCTGTTTGATAGCGTGGTATTGTTGCTTTTAAGAAAAGTTAAAAATAAATGTAAAAAAAAAACGAATCCGAAAATATTGAATTGGTTCTTCCATTTCCGAATCTTCAATTATTTCTTGGCATGCTTGCTAAATACCTCTACTACTCGGTGGTCTAGTTTCTTCTGGGTGTCTTGTCGGTCTTTCAATTACTCTTTCATCTAGAGCAGCACAAAGAATCGTCCGAACCCTCTCCAACTACAATTTTCGGTAAATGTACTATTCGGCGAATAGTATAGTTGCATCGCACTAAAATAAATAAACATATACCTCAATCGCTAGAAGGATTTTGCAAACATAGTAGTATTGTGTTAGTAATTCCTGTATAGTTGCTGTTTGAAAGGGAGAATCGAATATCAATATCGATATTGCGTCACTTCCCATTTTTGCTACACCTATTCATAGATCAAGTCTTTCATAGGCTATGTTTTATTAAGAGAATAACATCTAGTGTGTGTACATTAAACTTAACTTACTTATGAATAACTAACTGAACTCGGCCACGCTTCGCTGCGGCCCATACGGCGGCGGCGGCGGCGGCGTGCGCATGGGGCGCGCGGTACTGGACATTGCTTATACATATCTAATACTATTTATAGTAGCGTGATGTTATGTAGCCTATAGCTTTCCTCGATAAATGCTGACTATTCAAAACAAAAAGAATTTTTCAATTCGAACCAGTAGTTCCTGAGATTAGCGCGTTCAAACAAGCAAATTCTTCAACTTTATAATATTAGTATAGATAAATACCCAATGTGCAAATATTCTATATGGTAATTCCTTAAACTCTAGAGAAAGTTGTAAAACTATAACCATTTCAGAGTCTATGACCTGAATGTTTTTTAATTTCGGTCCTCCGCGTCTACCTCTTTCTTGTGGTCTTCGGTCCAATGAGCAGGTCCTGTAAGCGCTTGCATACCTATAATATCAATGAATTCATATAAAATTTTGTCATCACATCAACTTTTATTTCGAATTTCCTATCTAATTTTTAGGACAATATAGAATGTGTAATCTTTTATTTTTACATTTAAAAGAAAATTTTAACTAAATTAATAATGTGAAAAATTAAGAAAACGCGTACATATAATCATTAGGAATAAAAATACTTGGGAAAATAAGAATTTGGAACCTAAGAATTTTAACATATTTTTATTTGACACTAGACCTATTTATTTACTTACTTTTATTCTCATTTGTCATTAACTCTTGTCTTTTGGGGAAATTTAAAAATCTACAATAGCTTTGGTAACTGTCATTGTTGACAACTAGAATCTGTGTAAAAACGTTTCAAAGGCGCATTAAAAAATTAATTGTGATGCCCATTCGTGATATATTTTAGCGTTGGTGATGACTTGACGCGATGTCTCTCACTAAACTGTTAAAGGCGCCGATCAAATTGTTTAAAAAGGATGTCATATCCTTCCTTCTTATTCGTCGTCATGATATAGGCAGTTAGTAAACTTTCGTTTATTTTCCTTTGTTATGTATGGTCTGTCTGTATGCTTTGTTCAGTTTTGGATGTCTAAAGGTCCCGTGTCCGTTTATTTCAGCGTGCACATCAAATTCACACTGTACGCCAGACCCTGTTTTTGATCCATTTTTATAACCGGTCAACCACGCCATACACTGTGCTATGTTAGCGACCATTACTTCATTGGCAGTAATGGTCGCTAACGTAAAAGTGACCCGATTGCCATAAACAAAAGTTGAAGTTGAACTTTCGTTTTTTGTTCAATACATATATATGTATTTACACTATCGCTTAAATACTGCAGAACTCGCTAAATTCAAAGCCACAAGGCCTTTACAATCTTTATTATTAGAGCTAGTTTTTTCAATATAAGAGTCAACAATAATAATTTTTCTTCTTCCTTACTTTAACTTCATTAGACCACAAATATCCGTTGACTTGCACCATTAATTACTACTTAAACAAGTCAACTAACTCAATATAGCGATCTCTGTTCGATTTTTTTTAAACTTTTAGTGAAATTGTAATGTTATTATTATTAAAAAGAAAATAAATAAATATATCTCTACAAGTAGAAATTCTTAATGAAAAAACCTTGCTTTTATGGTGTAGAAACAATAGTTGTAGCAAAGAAAGCCTATTTTATTCAACCATTATTAGCTTATTCAGCTCCATGGTGTTTCGCTGGACGATTTTGGTTACAGGCGAGGACATACCAGAAAAACGTTATTTTCGTCGCCTAATTTGACTTGTTAAAGGAAAATTAAAACTTATATAAAAATACAATTCATAATAACTACCTATATTTAAAAACAGTTTGAATCATGCAGATATATCTAAAAAATTCTATTTTCTGAGAAAAAAATAGTAAATTACTGCACAAAAAGTTTTCTCGTCACAGTAATAAAAAATTTCAGCGACAAATCTATTCTGTTTTTATAAGTTTATTAATTAACTTAAGTTCATTACTAATGTTTTAATCGGTTACTTTTATTCCTTTTTTTATATTTTAGACAATATTTAAGAAAAATCTTAAGCTACTAAAATTTGTTGTGCAATATTGCACTTTAATGTATATGTTATTAGGTTGCGCTCATTTTATATATTATTATTTTTTTTTACTCTAGTGATGGACAACAAACTGCATTACATAGCAGTAAGACCATCGGCGTCGATATCAGTTTTGCGTCAAAAACTATGGCATTTACTTGACCTACCCGATTTCTGCGAAGAAATTTTGATTTTGAAGTCTGATGAAAACACCGAAATACCCTTGACTAATCTCCGCAAGGGAAACGACCCTCAACGACCCTTTATATTGGAAGTCTATCTGCCTAATAAGATACGAGTACACTGTAAGTATTCCCCAGTGTGAAAACAGAGTCAGATCTTAATAAGAATCTCATAAAGAATTTGTGGAGAAACTACAGGGGCAACTGCTCCGTGGCAAAGAGGCCAGGGAGCGGTCCCGAGAGGAGGACCCCCAGGCGGACCCACTCAGGCGCCGAAGAGTCGGCCGACGTCGCCGCGCATATGCCGTGGTGACCGTCGGGTAATAATTTTAGGGCGCCAGAACGGGACATCTGGCGTCCTGAAAATACCAATACTGATGCGTGGCTGCCCACAGGGGTTCCAGTGGGCAGCCGCAACTAGCGTGACGGCGCCAAAAAATCGCCAAGTGATGAGTCCGCTCACGGACATAGCGGTTTGTGGGATCTGAGGACATGGCCTAGCTGTAACCTCGGTTCCACACCACCGCCGATGGTGGAACCCGGAGGGGTTTTAGTGGGTATTTCCGATGACTCTCACCGGGTGAGTCCCACACTATTCCTCGTCGAGACGTCCCCTCGACGAATAGTGCGTAAATGCATTTCCCCTACTAAAAAAAAAAAAAAAAAAAGGGGCAACTGCTCCCTCAAATTGCATGATTTATTTACTTATTCTGTATTAATTTTCTTTTTTTTAATATTAATTTGTTTTATTGAGCTTTTTATAACTATGTCTACAATTTTCATAATATTATTTCTTTCTAATTTAATATTAATGTCTAATTCCAACTCCAAAAAGTGCCAGCGCAAACCTAACTAGGGAATTGGAATAGCAGGTGCCCAACCTACTCACGCACCCCAGACTCGCACGGCCAGTCCGGAAATGGTTTCTTTTTTATATTTATAGAGATAATCTAAGAACCCACCGTGATGACCCGTTAGCGCTTGTAATAACGACATTCGATCTTTTGAACCACACTGCCTCCGCGCCAGGAAAAACAATTTCGTATCTCCAGACCTAAATTACCGGGATAAAAATGTCTTATGTTTTAATCCTGAACATTACAAGTCGGTTAAACTGTTAACATTCCATTGTCTAACTACAGACATTTCATATTTAGGTATAACAGGTATTCGTTTAGTAGGCATTTTTAGGTTGTTAAATGATTTCAACTTCAACATATATTCATCATTATCAGCCCGTGTCTATGCCTTGCTGGACGTAGGCCTCCGGCTTCCCGCCAATGCTTTCAGGTCGTCTGTTCACATCGGAGGGCGGCCCACGCTGCACTTTCCAATTCGTGGCTACGCGCGACCAGGATACAACGCCTGCAAGGAACCTCGACCACCCGTCGACCACTTGTGCTGGCCGTGGCTCACGTTGTCGTTGTTGCAAGTGGCCCTCCAGTTTTAAGCTTTTTTTTAAGGCTCCCCGACGACCGGTGACGGTTCCAAAGTTTTCTAAGGACTAGGAACCACACCCATCTCGAAGGTTGTTTAAGTGCGGTAAAAGTCCCTCAAAACCCTATAGCTCTACATGCGGAATTTGTCATTGGGTATCTTTTGAGGATTTCTCCCCTCGTAAAAAAAACAATTCATGGCCTCCATTCAAGGGCTCAGAACCGCAAATGTAAGTATTTACATACACGTCACAGGTAAAGAAAAGGGAAAAGTACCTTTCATCCAATAAATATCACTGTTCATCTATAAAAATAACAACGCCCGACAAAAATATATGAGCAAAAAGATATGACGAGCCCGTTGGATGAGTGGTTAGGGCGCTTGCCTTAACGCTCTGTTCTAGGGTTCCCGGGTTCGATTCCCGGCTGGGTCAACTTTGAAAATGAACTTTTCAAATTTGGCTCTGATCTGGATCTGGAAAGTAGTGACAGGGCACACTGCGTTTCGCAGTCATTTGGGCAGCCCGTCTGACACGGCAGTAACCACCCCCTTACAGAAGACCATCGTGAAATAACAGAACGTGTGTGTGCTGTTGTGTTTCGGTGAGTGAGTAAGGGAGTCCATTTTCCTATCCAATCCCTTATCTTACTTGCACTTGCAGCAACTGTGGCGTCGCTTATGTTATAGGCGACGGTAGCCACCTACCATCAAGTGGACCGTCAGCTTGTCTGCCGATCTTAACATAAAAAAAGAGCAGTAAAGATTGAATAATTTAAAAAGCAGAATAATACGAGATTATAAGTAGTATAGTTTAGGGCATTTTGTTGATCGTCTTACATATTTGTATATAAAAGCTTGATGACCTTTACATATTTGTATATAAAAAAAACATTATTGATAACCATAGATTTTACGCATTTTTAAATTGCAATCGAAGTTGGTATTTAAATGAAAATGTTTACTTACAGCAACAACATTGGTACACCAAAACATGTTAACCATGGGAAACAACGAAGACATGAACGCTAATTTGACCCCCATCGAAAGTGGATGTGATAAAATCAATTGTCCTTGTAATGGGAACTGTTTAAATAATGATCCGTGTAAGTTTTTGCTGTCTTGTGTGACTTTATTATTTACTGGATGGTGACCGAGACTTCGTCCGCGTTAATAAAAAAGATATAACGCCTGACTAAAATATAAGGCAATATAACACCTTTTTTTTTTTTTTTTAAGGAGGGGAAATGCATTTACGCACTATCCCTCGTCGACGGGGACGATCGACGAGGGGGTGTGTGGGACTCACCCGACGGAACGAATCGCCCCGCCGGTCCTACTCCACTAAAACCGCCTCCATGTTCCACCATCGGCAGCGATAATGGGACCCGGAGTCACAGCCAGGCCCTATCCCCGGGCCCCACGCACCGCCATGTCCTTGCGGACCCGCCCCTGTTTTTACACGGCAAGCCGTGTAAAAAACTCCTCCTGTGGTGGCCCGCTGGAACATCTGCAGGCCACCACACCTACACTGCCCGGTGTTGTGCGGGCGGCGGACCTCCCCGCGTCCGCCGCCCCCGAACGAAACGGCTACAGCCGCCCAAGTTCCTCTCATCAGTCGCAGCGAGCAGTCAGCGAGGGGATTCGTAACCGAATCAACCCCTTACCTCTTCTCCGCGGCACAACCATCCGCGGAGTCGGAGGCCGCTTCCACCTTCATCCCCCGGACGACCCCCGCTCGTGTGGCCGCTCATCTCATACGACATTATGGGTGGGCGGCCCATAGGGGTGTCCCCCTGACATTTCCCCAACAATCGCGGCAGCCCGAGACGGGCTCCACCTCGTGTTGTCGTCGCGGAAGAGCTACTAAGCCGGGTGGCAAGGCCGGGTCTTCACTCTTCCGGACGACTGCGGAGGGTAGTACTAAGCCGGTGCCCGGTCACCGGGTGTTCCACACCCCCCACATGCCACGATTGCAGGTACTATGCCAGTTGGTCCTTCCCAGTCGCATGAGCTCCGTCTTCGCGTAAGTTGCCCGACTACCACTGAGCGCCAGAGCCGTCCAAGAGAATGCACTCGCTGCGACTCACCCGCTGATCCTCATCCGCAGTACCGAGTCCCATTCCTCGGTCTGACGAACAAGGACCGGGGTGCCCTCTCTCTCACCGGCCACCAATCGCGCGGGCCGAGTACGGATTCTCGGCCCGCGCGAGCGATGACCGGTGAAGCCCCAACGGAAGGTTGGAGCCTCCAAATTGCAGCTCCGCCACGAGCTCCGCTGAGCGGAGCTCGCTCGGAGCCCACCTCGGTGTGGGCCTTCTTTGTCCCCAAAACCAATCCGATCGGTCGAGCAAAGGCCGGTGACCCCACCGACCCCTGCAACCGCCCGGATTGCCAAGGGTAAGCCCCCCCACCACGACAAGGTCATGGCCCACCTAGGGGGGGAGGCAATATAACACCTGACATTATACTTTTGGCAAGAGTTGGATGTTTATTAATTTATTTTTAGATAGCTCGTGCCCGCGGCTCGGCTAGCGTGTAATATTTAGCCTATGTCCTCCTTGAAATTCTATTCTAACTATTGGTGAAAGATTTTTTAAATCGGATGAGTAGTTCGAAGATTACCTCCTACATATAACTCTTTATAATATTAGTATAGATCAAAAGATATTTTTATAATATTTAACGGACAGATATATAATAGCCCTGTTAATTCAACACAATACAATACAGGGTGGTTAGGGTGCTTGCGTTAACGCTCTGTTCTAAGGTTCCCGGGTTCGATTCCCGGCTGGGTCAACTGTGGAAATGAATCTTTCAAAGTTGGCTCTGGTTGGATCTGGAAAATAGTGGAAGGGCACACAGCGTTTCACAGTCAATTGGGCAGCCCGTCTGGCAGCGGTAACCACCCCCTTACAGAAGACCTCCCTGAAATAACAGCACGTGAGCTGTTGTGTTTGGCTAGTAAGTAAGGGATGCCAGAGACCATTTCCTTAAACTTTCGCCATCCTACTATCATAATCCTATCGACGGCAGCGCACTTGCAGCACGTATGGCGTTGCTTGGATTATTGCCAACTACTATCAAGTGGATCTCAGCCTGTCTGTCGACCTTAACATTAAAAAAGAACTTAAAACTCGCCGGGAACACTAGATAACTTAAACGCTACGCTTAAACTTAAACGCATGACTACTTTTTGTATTTTCACAAGTGCTTAATTTTTGTGATCAAGTATTTATTTATTTAAATAAACAACTCTTAATAACACTAAAAAAATTTTTTAGCTATGAATACGATGTCGAATGATACAATACAATTGAAACAATCACGCTATTCGGACATTAAGCGAAATGTACTCCAAAGTGAATATAAGAAATCTGAGTTGTCCTGTCGTGTATCAACCTCCTCCATTTTCTTCAAACTTCAAGGGAGGAAGAGCCGTGATAACTTCGTGAACGTGCTATTGAAGATACAAAATGACTTGTCAACTTTAAGCAATAAACTGTCCAATCTGGAAACTAGAATTCCTGTCTGAACTGTACAACTTAAATAAGTTATTAATTTATTTAAAATATCCTGGTATTTAAATTTTTTGTAACTTGGGTAAAATAGAACAGTCTGTACAGATATTGGTCAAGTATAAATACATATAAGTTCACCATAATAACGAATAAAATCAATTTATTAAAAAAAAAATATTAGTCAAGTCACTTTCACGTTTCATTTTATCGGAAAGAAATCATTTTAGAGCACATCTAACACCTCTGCCACACTATGCTCCTCCCGCTGCCGCGATATTGCCCTTTCTGTCCACACAGAAGGACAATATCGCGCAATTGATCGCGATCCCTTATCCCTGTCACCCTGTCCCTTCCCAATCCCTTACCTTAATCTTACTGTAGTAATGTAATTGGCAACGCACTTTGAGCACCTGTGGCGTTGCTTGTTGACACTGTGGCAGCGTGCACGCTATGCATTTTTAATATAAGTAATTATATCAATTATTATAATACATTATAATTACTTATAAATTATATTTATTACTAGTTGAACTCGGCCACGTTTCGCTGCGGCCCATACGGCGGCGGCGCCGGCGTGCGGTACTGGACACTGCTTATATATAATACTATTTATCGTAGCGTGATGTTATATAGCCTATAGCCTTCCTCGATAAATGGACTATTCAAAACAAAAAGAATTTTTCAATTCGAACCAGTAGTTCCTGAGATTAGCGCGTTCTTCAGCTTTTTAATATTAGTAAAGTAATGATTACTAAACTCGACCCTTAATGTAATACATATGTTTCAATAATTAATCGAATCATTTACTAACCCTTCCTAACACGGGATTCCGCTTCAACAATTCGTACTTTATTATTTCATTTGATCGGTATTATAATATGTGAGTCATAGCGAAGTGTAATAGATTCACAAGACATTGGGTAATATTTTTTTATTTTCTCCTACTCTGCCAATATCTAGCCGTGTAGGAAAGATGAGGCTGACGATGCGATGGAGCGAGCTCACCCAGCTCACTCGAACTTTGAATTTTTATTCAAAAACAATTTTAACAATAGAAGATTATATTGAATTCGGTATAGATTTCCAGAATATAGATTGAGAAAATTAGCTTAAGATCAGTTTTCAAGGATTTTGACAATATAGTAATATTGACAGATAGATGCCAAAATTATACATTAGAAATAGTTGTACTAATTACACAATAATAAAATTGTATCCGATACAAAATTTAAAGATTCAACTATTTATAATCAATCAGAGTGATAGAGTGTCGGTGGCGCAGCGGGAAAGACGCGGCCTATCATGTCGAAAGGTCCGACTTCGATCCCCGGTCATGCAATATACCAATGGTTTTTTTTTTTTAAAAAACTTAAGTGCATATACTGACTGCTTTCAAACGGTGAAGGAAAACATCGTGAAGAAACCTGCAAACGCCAAAGAAGAAATTCTAAGGCGCATGAAGTCCACTAACCAGAACTGAGCCAGCGTGGTAGACCATATAGCCCTTACGCCCTTGTTGAAAGGGTAGGCCTGTGCCCCTGCAGTGGAGACAATAATAAATAGACTGTTGGTGATAAAATCAATCAACCCAATAATTCTCGATTATTTTTAAATTGTCAAAATTAAAAATAAAAACTTAAAAAATTTATAAATAAATAAATAATAGTGTCACAATCGAATAGCGGGCGGACTGTTCATTGCACAAAATGCACACGTGAGTGTCTTGTCAGACACACGACATTCGACGACAAAATGTGGCCTTTCATTTTATAGTTTCATACATTACATAAAATTTGAAATTTTTTACCCTACGAAATTTAACAAACTATACTAAACATCCATACAAACGTTCGATTATATCTTGCAAAAAAAATTATCCCCACAAACTAAAAGGGTGAAAAAATAAAAAACCGTTTAAGATATAAATATTCATATATATTTCCTTACAATAAAAACGATTACAAAGTACATTCACATTATAGATATATTGCCTTAAAATTATATTTTATATAGTTTACTGTCAGTTTATGTAGACGTAATTATTATTGTTGATTAACCGCATTGTATCAATGTAAAAATATTTTTTAGGTTATTCACTATAAATTTTATCTTTAAATTTTTTTTGTAGTGGCAGAACACTTGCAGACCAGTCATAAACTTGGCACCCTGTCTTTAGCCGTAGCCACTCTCTTACAGACGCCCAGCACGTGTGCTGTTGTGATTCGGTGAGTGAGTAAAGGATGCCAGAGCCCATTTCCCTACCCCTCCTTATTCCTTATCCTAACAAAATCAGCAGCGCACTGACAAATCTTATGGCGTTGCTTGTGTTAATAAGCGATGGAAATTAGAGGCCACCTGCTCATGCAAGCACGATCTGACGTTCAATATTATAGACTGAATTTTTAAAGGCAAGACAGGCTATGAAGTTTCAGAGCGATCGACTAATTAGTTAATAATTGGATACTGTGGACTTGATTTCAATATTAAAACAATTGTTATTTACAAGTATTATTGTTACAAGATCTCCGAGGAGACCCTAGCTTTTTGGGAAAGTGAGAGGGCAATGAGTTCTGGTACTCTTACTCCCAAGAATTATTTCACATTAAGGAGTTGATTACTGTTTACCTATTTGGTTATAGAAACTCTAGTTTGTGCCCTGCCACTACTTATATATATTATAGCTATTGCAGTTTTGGTAGCTAAAAAACTAACACATGACTAATACGATTTACTTTCGAAGCATCTACGGTGAAAAAGAAAGTATTTTAAGTGGTAGCTTTTAACTGTCCTAAGCCGGCAATTGGGTCTGGGTAAAAATTGAGACTTATTTATTAATATTAAACCTAAATAAACATTACATGAATGGACTTTAAAATGACAATGGAATCTGGCCCCGTTACTGACACTCCTTGAGCACCTGTAGCGACTTCCTGAACAAGTCTTGTTGCGCGCGCGCATGCTTTATCTCCAACTCGGCCAACTCAATCAAGCTGTGAAATGTGACAGTTTTTACTATCAGTAGCGCGAAGTAGTATTTTTTTCTTATAATATATGGCAGCGTTATTCTGACGTATTACTGTAAAGTTTTATCAAAATGAGTTTAATAGTTTTTGTGACTTGTGAGGATGATATTTTATGTCTTACAAAAGTAAATAACAAGAAAAGTAATTATAGCACAAGAGCTAATCATGAGTTGGCTACGTACCGAAAAAGTCTTGGTAAAATCAGTAAATTTTTATATATCCCCGAACCATATTCATAACATATTAATTTTAAATTTTATACAAAAGGCTATACTCCTGTAATTATTTTTTTTTACTGATGATGTCTTTGCTTCGGATTGATGTCTGACTATTTGTCTATTGATATATTACTTTTCTAACAAATTTATAGTTGAAAAGAGCACCTACGAGTTTTCTTATCGCATTCTTCCTCATAGAATCTGCATTTCGAAACAGTTATTTGTTTATTTTAAAACATGCATTCTATTTGACTTAAAAATAGTTTAGAGGCATCATTTGTGGGATAAATAAAAATTTCATATTACCTCTTCCTAAAAGCGGTTACGCGTCTTGTGCGAAAATCGATGAGCTCCTCTCTAGCCCTCGCGGACAGTTGCTCGAAACGGGCGCACGCTTCCGCCTGAGCTTGCTCGGCCTAACAAACAGACAGAATCTTCTAACGCCAATATATAAACTTTATACATTAATGAAGTGGCCGGGCGGCACATTGCGTTTCGCAGTCACTTGGTCTGCTCGTCTGGCGGAAAATACCGCCCCCTCGCAAAAGACCACCATAAAATTACAGTAAGTGTGCTATTGTGTTTTGGTGAATAATACTGAATGACAGAGCCCATTTCCCTATCCCTTCATCCTACTATGGGCAGCGCATTTACTCGTACAGCACCTGTGGCGTTGCTTGCGTTTTTAGGTGATGGCAACCACCTACCAGCAAGTGAACTACCTACCTTCCCAATTTGCAACTATTTTTAAAGCACACTAATGGCAACATTCGCAAGGACTGGCAACAAAACCAAGCCTGAATCTGTTCCGGTGAGTGAGTAACTGTTGCCAGAACCCATTTTCTTATCCTCTCCTAATACTAATGATTTTGCTTGTGTTAATAGGCGTCATGCCGATTAACCGGCAGGCAGCTTGTCCGTCAGCCTGTCTGCCGACCTTGACATACAACAATAAGTTCGAATATAAGTCGGGCTGGCACCTCTAAGCTTTAACGTACAACAAAAGGAAAATTGTGAGGAAACAAGTGTACAAGTAGACTAAAAGACTTGCAATCTTCGAAGACTCGTGAACAGAAATCCAGTGCCCGCCAGTGGGACATAATACATACATGTCTCATACAAAGGCTTACAAGCATTATGGATAGAACAATAAAGCGTGAGTTACCTCTTGAACCTCCAATGGCTTTGTGTTTGCGATAACAATAAACAGTGGACACGTTAAACATATATTTAAAGAATACCCACAAACTATGTTTCGCCCTTTCCGATAGGTGACGTGAATGGCAAATATACACTACAATATAAATGAAGGTTTTATAAAAGTAAAAAACACATTTGGACTTCTAAATTATAACTTTTGGAAATGCACACTTAGATATTTTTAAGAGTTCTCGAATTGCATTTCGCGATATTATTCACGACATACCCGATGCCTAGATGTCGCTATTACAAAGAACGTGCATGGAGTGAAGTTTGTCTGCATTTATATTGGCGGTAATGAAGATTAGATCAATTATTTTTTTGTTTTTGTCGCGCGTTTTGTCGTGACATAATAATGTCTTGTTCGGGTCTTGTTCTGTCAAGGCTTTTTAGATCAAAAACACAGATCAGGATACGTTATACTCATTCATTTGTCTATAAATAGTATCCCCTTAGATCTAACAAGTTCTAATCCAATACAAAATTAGTTAACGAAAAATACTTCTAATTAACTGAAAATTGCATGTACAATTTGTATGGTGTGTATTAAATATAATTAAAGAACCCGAGTGAGACGAATTGGCACATTAGCTGTAAAGTCTGCTCGACTGTAAATAAATAAATAAATAAAATTGCACAACATCCAAAAAATATTGACAATGTAAAATATTAGTCACGTAAATACATCTCTCATTCAAAAATGCCTTACATCGGCGTGCGCAACTTCCGTAACATTTTAATCACAACACTTAGGATAAACTCTTTCACTAGGGTTTTTTTTTCTTTTTTTTTATATATATTGTAAGATATGCAGAGGATTCAAAAGAGTGATTAACAAAACTGCAGCTCTAAACAAACCGATTTCGCATGGTTACACGACATAAAGTGTTAACTTACACAATGTCTTGTGGACACCTTTTTTTTAATAGATTACGGATGCTTTTCATACAGAATGAGAGTATATTTAAACAAATAAATAATTTTTCGAAATCAAAAGCTCTTTCTGAATTAATGTTTTTATTTGTAATTTGTCTGTATGTTGGTTTGTCAGACAAAACAAAAAAAACCACGTGGCGCCAAAGTGCAGCTCAGACAAAGAAACAATAAAACGTCAACTTACGGCGTGTACGTCCTTATTTTTAGCTCTTGCCTTCTCCAGGTTCCTGTTTGCCGCTTCGTAAGCAGCCAGACATCTGAAAATATTACTTACCAAATATATAAACGAAATCTGGTTATTATTATTGATTGATATACAATAAAACTGAAATTAAAAAATTATATAAAAATATCATAACGCAATAATTTTCTCAACAAACCGCAATCAATTTTCGATATAACATATTGTCCAAACATCCAATCATATTCACTTATCATTATTATTATGCTTTTTTCGCACAGCGCATCTAGCCTCAATCGTTCATCAAAACAGGCGGATAGAAAAAGTACACCCGAAAATAAGTAATACACACCGGAGTCTTCGTACCAAGACAGCTTTAGCCGCGTGCGCGTCTCTCATGTAATAGCGCAATGTGTCTGCCAACTTTAAATCCTGATCCGATGCCATTCTGCCCTCGATTTTCTAGAAAAAAAATATAAACACATTTAGTACATAAGAATATCGCTAGATGGCGCTGTGTCACTAGAAAATATCGCAGTATCAAAGTGTTTCTTGCATCTTGTGTCATCAATATGAATGTTGCAAAAAATTCTACCGATCTAAACTGCATTTTTTCTATAAAATTTTTTTACTACAATACAAATTAATGAATCCTCATTTAATACAGAACTAACTATAGTTTTTATGTGACTGATTAGTGTATGGATTTTAAGTGTTGTTTTGTCCTCGGCTTCATCCAGGATGTTATCATAGATAACAATAATTTGTATGTGAGTACGAGGTTTTTAATGGGGAATTCTAAACTCTGCCATACATGGTCGCAGTTCTGGCAAAATGCTAAGTTTTGGCGACAGTAATGAAGACCTTACATAAGACCTGCTTAAATTAACAACCAGCGTTCACGAAGCTCCGAGACATCTCGTCCAAAATTCCTCAATGTCTTAAAAGTTTTCGACCAATGTGTTGCCAGTGATGACATGTGGCGCTGAAACGTGGTCTTAACTATGAGCCTCGTTAGAAAGCTCAACGTCAGCTATGCTCGAGGTTACAAAAATCGAATCAAAAATTAGGAGATCCGTAGACCAACGAAAGTTACCGACATAACCTGGCGGATTAGTAAGTTAAAGTGGCTGTGGGCAGGACACATAGTACAGAGCTAACGGCCGTGGAGATTCTCGAAGGTTCTCGAGTGGAGACCACCGGCAAGCACAGTGTAGGACATCCACCCACAGGGTGGACAGGCGACCTGATAAGAGCCGCGAGTCAACGGTGGATCCGGGCTGCTCCTTTTGGAAAATCAAGGGGGAGGCCTTTGTCCAACAGTGGACGTCCTACGGCCAAGATGATGGTAATGATGATGATTCTCTCAGGATAAAGGCCAAGGGATACCTTGGCCTTTATCCTACAGCGACAGCGCAATTTAAACCCCTTTTCATGTTGTATGTGTTTATAGACAATAGCTAAATATGGAGCAAACGGGTCGCCTCTGTCTGTCCGTCATACAAAAGGCAGATAACTTACCCTACATTTGTCAAAAGTTTCGGCGGCTCTAGTTAAAAACCTTTCCGTGGCTGGTTGTTCTCTCGACGCCAATTGTGTTATACACGAAGACAATTTTATGTGTGCATCAGCGACCTCTGTAAATAGATATCGCTAGGGTCGAAACTTTTTCATGAGGAAGTTCGGGAGACAATCTAACGGTGTACTTGGTTGTAGATGGCTACCGTTAAACACGAGTTACATCAGGGGGTTGAGGGAATCTTTTATAAAAAGCTGGTCAACAGTGCCAATGGACGGATTGTTCTATTACAGGGATATGCAGTGTGCTCAGTCCACTAGTAAATATAATATTTAACTTTTTCCCCAACTTTGCGTTTTGCCCCTTATAGAAGACCACGTGCTGTTATCTCAAACAGCACGTGTGCTGTTGTGTTTCGGAGAGTGAGTAAGGAATGCCAGAGCCCTTTCACTATCCCTTCTTAAACCTTTACTCGTAATCCTACTAAGATCGGCAACACACTTACCATTAAAATGGACTGTCAACCTGTCTGACGACCTTTACTTAAAAACAAACATAAAAGTTCCCTTATAGAAAAAAAAAACAATTTTCTATTTCAAATTCAAAATTGTTACATTAAAATTTACAGCAACTCGTTGCTATGATCCAATCAGTAGGGGTTGAAAATAAACAGTAGGCGAGTGGGGGGCGTATAGAGGAGACAGTGCGGGGTAGGAGGCGCAACGCGATGCCTGGAAGCGAGGCGCAGCACCGGGCCTCGCTTAAGATAGAAGCCGCCGTCGCACGCTGATATCTGCATAGCCGATCGACTCCAATTATTCGGGTGTCATTGTCCTCGATTTTCTACGGGTCAGTCTATCCATTTTCAATTCTTAAATCGACGCCCCAGATTAGAATCGGGGTGTTCTGTTCTGTTTTGGTGGGTTCGGTTTTCCACGTACGGTAGGTACCCTTACCATGGCCACGTCAGCTCCACACGCAACCGTAGCCGTTCGCGCATTGGCCTGCTGCGCCAACGGAGGCCGAGCGTCCACGAAGTCGCCGTGTGAGATCACCGCTGACAGCGTTCATCTCGCGATCCGGACAGATACGTGTTTATTACTTTTTTTTTATAACTGGACGCGATAAGACGATTAGCCTATATTTTTTTAGTTTCTTTAAGGCGGTAGGGGCTCGACTGCTACTCCACGGAGACCCTGTTTAATTTTATCTTTTTTTATCATTAGTTAATTGTATTTTTTTTAAATATTTAATTTGTGCAATTTTTATAATTTGTAATTGTGCAATAACTCCACTATAACTTGTATGACGCCTTAAGCCTTTCTTTTATTTTATTTTTTCGTTTTATTTTTTTCTATTGTTATCAGCTTGTCCACGCATCCGTAGGGGTAAAACAGGTAACAAAATAATTTTAAAAAACAATAAAAAAGTGAAGCAAATATAAAAGGGTCATCGGAACCACTGTATCATCAGAACCACTGTACCTATTTGTTTTATTAAAAACAACATCATATTTTATTAAAAAGGCATATTTGAGGTGGACATAGGTTGTATATTAACTTCCCCAATTGCAGCCGGAAAAAAGTAGCAGCACTTATATGTATTGGAATTTCATTTATATAAAGCATGAATGCATGATGTCTATGGACAGATAATAAAACTATAACCGACCTTTATGCTTAGCTGTCATTCGATCAGCCTTCGCCACGGCCTCTTTCAAATGCGAATAATATTCCTGTAAAAAAGCTGTCTCCTGTTCGAAGAAATCGTTGACATCTCGAACGGTCGCGCCGAGATATATTTCATCTGTAGTTGTTGTCATTGAGCGCATCTGAAATGGACCATTTTTATGAATTAAAGATACGACCTTCGTCAATATAACGAAAATGCCCATCAGTGGAGGATATGAACTACTGAAGCGGCCTGAACGTCAACTCTCAGCCCTTACAAGGTTATCTGTCTTGTGGACCAATGAAAATTTATGAAATCTAGATTGATTAGAATTACGGTTTAATAAGAGATTTAATAAGGTTTAAATTTAATTGCATATATGAAAACAATGTAATTCATTATCATTAGTCTAGGTCGGCAGCGCGCTTGCAACCCTAAAGGTCTGTTTATATCTTCAGACAATGAACGTATAAGAAAGACACATACTGTGTCAGACAAAATAATATTATTTCATATGATATGTAAGAACTTATTCATATCTAGCGTAACGTGTCCGCTCAGACGCCATCAGACACTGTCCGCGCACGGACGGCTTTCACGGAGAGAATATTTTGTCTGAGTCGAAACGTGTCTGAAGCCCAGGATCGGAACCGTGCAAGTGATTGCAGGTGGAGAGCAGCCGCTGACTTGTCTGTTTCTGTCTGATACGGCACGTTTCTGGTGCACTAGATGTAAATAAACTGTTTCTGAGACGGTACGTGTCTGATACGTTCTTTGTCTGAAGATATAAATGGACCCTTATGGCGTGGCTTGTGTCAATAGGCGAAAGTAGAAACCTACAATCAGTGGACCATCAGCCTGTCTGCCTGTTCTGTTAACTTAAAACCCTACGTTTTTTATACCTTTGGCAACTGTAATGCGTTCACATGGAATAATAATTCAAAAGTAATAGATGCCGCAAGTAAAAGCTAATAAACAATGTTTAGTTACCAATCCACCAAACATATCCATCTTCCCTCTCGGTTTGGCACACAAATCCGGTTCGTATTCGAGAAACACCCGCAGATGAGAATCCATACGAAAGACGGGATGCGTCGCGAGGCGTTGCAGGAACACTTCGTGCATAGCCACCGTCTTCTTGAAGGTAGCTAGATATTCACTGGATTTAAAAGAGAACATATTTTAAAAACTGTTGTTAGGCTGGCGTATTTTAAGATATGTTTTGAGCTTGGATTTGGATCAAATATACAATCTATTTTCAAGCTATATATTTAATATTTTATGTGAAGTAGACAGGCAGGGTGACAGCCTATATGATGGTAAGTAGCTAAAGTCGTCTCTGAACATTAAGCCAGGGTGGATGCTTATGTATTGCAAAATTAAAATATAAAAGTAAATTCTTAGAAAAGATTCAGCAGTTTTAGATATTCAGCACCCTCATTCTTCCTGATGTTATTTGTGTTCTCAGGCGATGGTAGCTACCTACCATCAAATGGACCTCAGCCTACCTGCCCAATTTAAAAGAGCCCATTATTATACTTTAAAAAAATCTCTAATATAACTCACTCCTCCAATTCCTCCTTCATCTTGAGGAACTCTTCCCTGGTTAGAGCGCCTTCACCTTCGCCAAGTCTCTGCAGCTTTTCACGAGACGCATCAAAGTCGGGTCTCGGAGGCGCTGGAGGAATCTATCAAACAATACATTCTCCTTGGTTAGTCTATTCCAGTTGATGGCATTAAAGGACTTGAGGAAGTTATGTTAAGAATATAAACATTTTAGGAAAATGGTCGCAATCAAAATAAACGTTTTGTCTCTTTATATCTATCAATATGAAAAATTAATAGAAAAAGAAACAAACTTATAGATTGGACTAAGCAATTAAAAAAATGCATATTTAAGTAAAAGAGCCAAAATCTCTAAAAATAGATCCTCTGAAAATACACGAAGACCTCTTGGTGCCATATCCGCATTTATCTTTTTAAAAGAAAACAAGTCTCAATTGATCAATTAACAAGGATTTTTTTAGCTGAAATTGTTTTGCCATATTAAAGACTGGAATAAAACAATAAATTACCAATGACCCTTCATCGAGCCAAAAGAAGCAGATGGAATGATATAGACGGACGAATCCGCAAAGAGCACCTATATGTATTTTGCACAGAGCACCTATGCATCTGTGCAGTTGCCTATGAGGATGATGAAACTTAAGCCAATCATCCACATAACACGCATAATCATACATAGATTAATGTGAGATTCATATTCACTAAAGCATATTCACTACAGCATTCAAGAATGGTTACAAAAATGGCGTATTAGGGTTAGCGCAGCCAAATCAGTACATGTAACATTTGCCTTGAAGAAAGGAGATTGTGCCCCAGTCAAACTGGGTGATCAGGAACTTCCTCACAGGGATTCTGTAAGGTATCTGGGAATGCATCTTGACCGTAGGTTGACTTGGAGAAATCACATCCAGACCAAAAGAGACGAATTAAACATCAGATTCCAAGGATTATATTGGCTTCTTGGAAGAAACAGCATATTGTCCATAGAAAACAAGCTCTTGATATATAAGACTGTTCTGAAACCAATCTGGACTTATGGCTTGCAACTTTGGGGCTCTGCATGTGATTCGGGTATTAAAATTATTCAAAGGGCTGAAGCCTCCATTCTGAAAAGCATAAGTAATGCTCCCTGGTTTATTCGAAACTCAGAGGTCCATTACCATCTGAATATTTGCACTGTTAAAGAGGAAATAAGACACCTTTTCCAAAAATTACAAGTACGGTCTCCGGAGACATCCCAGCCACTTGCTGTGCAGCTCACTGTGCCAGACACAATAAAACGTCTCAAGAGACGTAAAATTGTAGAGCTGGACTCTATAGCAGATTGAGGATCCAGCTACATTAAGAGTGGTTCCCAGTGGGGAATTAACTTTTCACACCCTGAAGTACCTTCCACAAATCTGCTCATAGTCATTGGACTGATCGCATGATACTTATAATAATAAAAAAATAAAAAAATATTCACTAAAAGCTAACCTCATACATGGGTAACTTACCTAATGTGAGAGTGGGTGTTAGGCGTATGACCCTCACAAAAACTTAAAACCAACTAATTCTAATTAAATTAGACAGGCTAAATGTTCCCAAGGCCGCCCATATCAGCCGCGGGACGAACCATAACGTAAGAATGGTCCCTGAATAAGGTCACATTTAAACCACTCATAGTGTATTATTTAGAGTCATGAGATTGTAGTATCTGTCTTGTATTTATTGATTTATGTACATAATAATTAAAAAGAAAATACTTACAATATAGCCAGCATACTCTTCATTCTCCTCGTATCTGTCGTGCAGCCACACAAACTCCTCATGTTGCCTTACAACTAGGAACTCAGACTTTTGGAACTCTGGCAATGTTGTTTTCGTGTGCACTGTGAACTTCACCTTCTCTTTCTCGCTCAGAGCATCCGATATGTCCACCTGCAATAGAAACATACATGCAAATACTAATTATATCCAAGAATTATAGATGTGGCGACAGAATGTCAAAGTTAAGACACAGGAACTCAAAATTCATTACACCCACTTGCCTTTGACTTGCAGTTGCTTTGACACAATGTCTGTCAAAGCAACTGTAAAATAGTTAAAATTATTTTAATTAACGCCACATCACTCCAAAATTATAATTATTTTACTAATAAATTATCTACTAAAATATAAATGAGTCTTAACTACTCCACCGTCATCATGAAATTTTACAACTACATTGTCAGGAATACAGAAAAGGACATAGGGTACCACCGGGTACCTTTCATCCAGAATAAGTACTGATCC
This sequence comes from Bembecia ichneumoniformis, assembly GCA_910589475.2. NCBI lineage: Eukaryota > Metazoa > Arthropoda > Insecta > Lepidoptera > Sesiidae > Bembecia > Bembecia ichneumoniformis. Next base: position 4,511,451 of record OU342531.1, read on the forward strand.
CGATAGATCGTCTAAAAAATAAAAATAAAAAATTCAACACCTGACAAAAATATACAAGCAATAAACATTGAATAAATGTTTTAACACCTAAGCAACAAGGCGCAGTTGAGGTCGCGGGCAAAAAAGATGATAAGTACTTTTGTTACTAAAAAAGTTCTTTTAGTCTATAATATCTAATAACTATGTTAATAGTAACTGTTAAAAAATAGTTTCCTATTAAATTAAAGTCAAAAAACATATTTTATTCAATTTGATGCATTAAGTGTTTTTAAGTATCACACTGGTACAATAAGACGCACATAATTGTATATATTATATGAAGTGTTTTTTTTTCATATGACTATAATATACTAGCTCTTGCTCGCGGCTTAGTCGGCGCCCCTTTTTCTTAGGTGTTAAAACATTTATTCAGTCTTTGTTGCTCATATATTTTTGTCAGACATTAAATATTAAATTTTTATTTTTAAATAGAGTAAGATATTTATTGGATCTCTACTAAATTTCACAGGATCATTCTCTGGGCTAGGCTGATTATTTCCTGAAAATTTATCAAAATCGGTTGAGGGGTTTTGGAGTCCATAGGCAACATACAAACACACATTTTATATATAAATATTAAGCTGATGATGACTACAAACCATTAAACTATTGTCCGCCAAAGACACATTTTCACTCAGCTTCTTTTTCTCCCCTTTATTATCGCTTGATGCAGCTTCTTCTGGAGCTACAGCTGGTGGTACAGACAGAGGATCGCTGTTAGTTTCTTCCACACAGTCCTGCAAAAAATCATTTTGTAAAGTGCTGTTAAACACTATCATAACTCAACAAGATAGTCTCATATGACTCTTTCTATATTATGATGATCAATTATGATTCTTTTTAACTTTTAATGGAATCACTATTTTATGCCATTAATTTCGCCATTGATGACAGTTGGGCGCAATTGGGGAATGCCCAAAGCACCCTTTTAAGTTTGTCTGTTCCTATAATATATGTACATTATTAACCAAATTGCATTTTCGATTTAGGTAGATAACAGTTCCTCTGTCACCCAGTAACGAATTTGAAGATGCGCCACCTTCACCTGGCAACCCTCTATTTAGTTACAACATGCTTAAAGAAGCCCATTTTGTAGCTAGGCATACACTACAAAAAGTAGTTTGTTAGATTGTATGTACACAATATATAGTTAGTCATCATTTTAGCTACAGCCACATTCAATTTGTACATATTGTAAGTGAAAAAAAAAAACAGTTTTTAAATTCTTATCTATCTATGCATTTTTGCATTCTAATCTCAGAAATGGCTTAACTAATTTGAATGAGGTTTTCACTGATGTATTGTAACATGCTTTCTATAACATTTTGTGTTTGTTGCATTGCTAACTATCATTTTACAAACAAATAAGATAATTTAATTAAAATAATACTGAATACCATATGTATGAATTTGCAGGCACAGCTAGTAATTAATAAATAAAACCCACTTCATGTAATGTGTGCTTTGTTTGCAGCTACTGCTCGCCAGTTATGCTAGATGAGCCATGTCTGCTGCCACAGTTTTTTAACAAAACAATGTTAGAAAACATATCTAATAGGGGTGTGGCGGAAATGTTTTGCAGAGCAAAGACATTGGAATGTGTTTACTGGAGTTGTGGAAAACATGTCCCACTATCGTCTGTGTGAAGGGGGAACATTTCATTTTATCTTAGATTTTGATGCAAGACTTTTCACTCAGAATATTTTTTAACGAAAACAATTTGCAGTTCTTGATATAAGTATGTTGAAAGTTCGTGGCTGCAGGTAAGGTCTGACACGAAAACTACTTTTTTTTTTCTTTTTCTAGAACAAAATCCACCACAAAAATGTCATCAAATGTGAAGATTCACATCATCAAAGAGACACAGCTTTAAAAATCGTTTCTTGTGGTTGGCTAGTAGTAATATGTATGTAATGAGATCGCTATTAGAATTATTCCTTGAGCATTGCAACAATATATGACCATTGTGTAAATAAATTTACTTCTTTAGTAACCAATATTGCACCTGTGCAAACAAAATTAAGTGTATAACAGGTCACACTATCACAAATATATAATGTGTTAACAAAAGAAAGAAATAAAACCGCCGAAGTTTGGATAATTAAGAATAATTTGAAAGAATCCTTATCAGTACAGAACCGCCCCTTATTGTTATTACACAAAAATACCTACAAAATACCTACAATTATAATTATTCTTACCATCATTTTCAATGTGAGCTATCAATTATTATATACTTGTGAGTCAAACACTTTAATTTGTGGGCTGAACTAATATTATTTACTATTTTAAAAGCCACAAACAACCACAAACCACAATTCAACAGTATCAATCAAACTATCAACGCAAGCAAAGCAAATACTTTTTGGTTTCGCTTTCGTTTTTGATTTGATTATGTGATGGTTTTTGACGTTGACAATGACTTTTGCTTGATAGTTGTGGTCACTTGATAGATTATATAGACACAGATATATTCTTTACTCATTGGATATCATTTGGATATGCGAAGAAGTCACAGATCACAGACATAACAATCTTCAATTCTTAATTTTGGATAAATTCTCTAATATACAAATTGAATTTTTTTTTTTTTTTAATTTAATCAACATAATATTTAAAGCTGAACTCGGTGTGTGTAAACATTTAATATATATATTTTTTAAATTTTTAGTTGCTTTTTCAATAACGCCTTTTATAAAAGTAGGAAACATTTCGATCGAGCAAAAGCATTTATCAAAGTAAAATTCAAAGAATTGTGCCTATGTTTAGTAAGAGTAGTAAATGGAAATATTAAGTATTGTTATGGCTGGCCATAGAACCTTCTTGAAGTAAGGCGAGTTCGCGTTGCGGGCATGAAATATTCCGATAGAAAACGAAATATTTACACTATAGATGATGATCACGCCCGTTTAAACAAGTGTAAAGGGAAATTGGTCTTTACGTTGGTTACGAAATAGGGTTCATATTCCAGGAACCGAAACACCATTTTATGTTTACTAGAATAACTCTATGTTTACTAGTTTAAAACTGCGAGTATTTGCTAAGAGCCGAGCACGACCGGTGACCGTTCCAACTCGTGAGGTGTTTTAGTGAGGTAAAAGTCCCACATAACCCTATACGCGTTTGCATTGCATGCGGCATTTGTTCATAGGGTATCTTTTGAAGACTTCTCCACCCGTAAAAAATCCAGACTGTCTTTGGGCGAATATAAAAACGGGGACTGGCGCTCAAAGGGCAGTGTGCTACGATACCCGATACTGAAGCGACAGTTGGTAGTTTTTGCGAAGACATTTGCGACAGTGAGTTAGCGACGACATTGGCGAGTTTAACCGTTTAATCATGAAGTCTTGTAATATTTGGAAAAAATCTTCGTCTGCAAGAATAAATCGACTCCTTTCACTCTTACACCGCATTTTTACTCATCCCTGCGTAAATATTGATGAGATACTTTACACAAGTGGCGCCAACTAGACTACTGAGTGTAAAACTCGCAAAATATACCGCTACACGACTCACAAGTTGCTCTACTAAAATTTAGGAAGTTAGAAACCATCAGACATCCGCCACTCGCCGCCTGTTGGGTTTCAATCTATTAAAAAAAAAATTTTTTTTCTCAATGTAGGTAAACATAATAAGTTCTATCCGATTTTGACACGTGGAAGCTCATAGTTCAAATTTTCAATAGCGGTAATACTAACTTTCATATATAATAGATATATGAAAGTTAGTATTTGTTTACTATTTTATGTAAAGGTCGTCAGCCAGGCTGATGGTTCACTTGATGGCAGGTGGCTACCGTCACCAATTACACAAGTCACAGAATAAGGGATTAGAAAGGAACTCTTACTCAACGAAAAAAAGCAGCACATATAGATAATGTTGTTATATTCACAAGCATTACAAAATTACTTCACACAGTTTGTTGAGTCTAAGATTCCAGAATTTTATCGCAAATCCTGAAATTATCTTTCAGAACGGTAGAAATGTATACTTACACTATATTGATACACTGGATCACTGATACAGAGGGAACGCAGTCCGATGAACAACATAACATGCTGATCTGGAGGTTCGTGCGGTGTACTGAATCAATAAAGATACCGTAAAACTTTTTGTCAATCTTCTACACCTGAACATTAGTACCAACATTTAATAATATTTAAAACATTTTAATAATATTTTTTGGAAATTGACACACAATGAGTACCTACCTACGTACGTATTTTAATACGACTTTGTATTATAATACGTATAATATAATAGATAAACTTAGATACAAAAGCTTATAAGGATGTATGGAAGTTTGATACTCTTTAACATAAGAACTGCTGAACAGATTTTGATAAAACTTTACAGTAATATAGTTTGTACAACAGAATAGCATGTGCGCTATAATTTACAAAGATATGCATGAAAGCTATTATATCATAATTATATAATATTATGGTATTATATAATTCTAAATAGTAGATATTAGTAGACTTTTCGACACACAAGAAATCTCGTCCCTACCATTATCTCATGAACCTACAGATTTTCCAAAGCTTATCTTGAAGTTAAAACTTGACATAAAACATTTTTAACTAAAACTCAATTTTTTTTATAGTTATGATTTTTTTTATGTTAAGGTCAGCAGGCAGGCTGGCGGTATACTTGGCGGTAGGTGGCTATGTTACACAAGCAATGTTCCAGGTGCCGCAAGTGTGCTGCCGAGTACATCAGTATAGGATTAAGTATGAGGGATTGGGAAGGGTTAGGGAAATAGACTCTGACATCCCACGCGCGACTAGCTGTTACTTCACGATGATTTTCTGCAAGGGGGTGGTTACTGCTGCCAGACGGACTGCCCAAATGACTGCAAAACGCAGTGTGCCCTCTGCCACTACTTTCCAGAGCTAACTTGAAAAGTTAATTCTCAAAGTTGACCCTGCCGGGAATCGAACCCGGGAAGCCTAGAACAGAGCGTCAAGTCAAGCACCCTAAACCACTCATCCAACGGGCTCGTCAATCAATGAGTATGGCAGGCATTGAATGGCGATAAGAAAGATAAAGTTGATAAATATTTATAGGTAAATATTGTCAAACATATCGCGTGTACTTATGTCGCTTAGTAGTTTTCAGTTGGTTGAAAGAAGTTCTCCCCATTGTAGGAGAGACGAGTTCCTTAAATTGTCAATAAGTAGGTACGTAGCTATGACCAACATACTCAAACCAAAAGTCGTATGGATCGATGGACGATGTTACAGAACTGATGATCCACGAAGACCTTCACAATCGCAACATTTTGAACATGAGCTATCTAAAAAAGGTATGGAAAGCACCATAAATGTCTAGAATTCGCTTGAACAATGTTTCAACTATACTTACATTGTGAGACAAGTTAATTTATAGATATTATATTTTACATTAAATTACTTGCAGAAATCACTAAAGACGTTGGAGTTCCTGATGATGAAATTCTTGTGACAATGGTTGACACAAGATTTAAAGCAAGCTTTCATGTCGCTAGGTATGTATTTTATTGTGTGACCACAATAGGGGATCGGACAGTAATCAGATTAAAATCTAAAATGTACTTAGAAAGAAAATATATAATTTTTTACGATTATTTGTCGAATAATAATTTAATATAATTCATTTAAATATTTTTAAATGAAGAAATAAAATTTTATTATTTACAATATTTTTAATCTATACTGAAACACCAATCACAGTGCGTGACGTCATTTGTGGGCAATTATTATGCCAATGCAGCTGTTTTGTTATGATATGACCACAAATGACGTTACGCGCTCTCAGATGAACTTTGGCGTTGGCGTTTTGGCGGCATTTTCAAACAAACAATATTAAAACATGATTTTGAGTACCTAAAAGGCTATAAATAAATAAAATAGTATTTTTTATGGGAATAAATATTCATGAATATTAATTTAAAACACTTTCTGAAAATTTGTCCAATCCCCTATTGCCGGCCACCTTATCACGGCCATACCCAATCCCCAACGAAAATCTAAATACATACATAAGATACGAGCATGATACGAGTGGATTTTTTATATTATCACATAGTAATATGTCGTTTTAAAATACAAAACAATGACGCTTTTTTGCTTACCTTTTTTTTTAACCTTAACTTTTTGCTAACAAAGTAGTTCCACCCTTTCTACAGGGCGGAATCAAACATTTCTTTCACCCTTTGATATTACATATCTTCTAGCTAGAAGCTTATATCAAAAATGCCCCTGAAGGACTCAAATTTTGATTTAATTCTCAATTTTCGACTAATGTGTTTGGTCGAATTGACCGCATGCGGTGCGACAGTCGCGGGAGCCATTGTAGGCTTCAACACTTTTATTTATACATATAACAGATAAATAGTATTTAACCAATGTACATTATTGTTTGTAAGTAGTATTAATTATTAATATATATATACCTTATAGTAAGTACACGATAGATCTTTTATTATCTCAGGAATATATTTTTGGATAAGGAATATATTTTCTTGTGTAATTTTAACTAAATCATTAGATTGTAAAATAAAATCTAGCAACTAACACATCGATCCTCTAGTTCACAATCATTATAAGTACTAATTACTGGGAAAAGATGGTGTACCTAAACAGGACGACAGTGCATAAATCATAATTTTCTCTGGCAAAAAATTGTAATCAAATGATGGCAAAATTTGAATAGCCATACTGGCAGTAGGTGAATAAGTAGATACCTACTAATATTACCTACTAATAATACCTACTAACCTATTCATTTACTTACGAGTTTTTTCTTTTGGCGATTGTGGTGTTTTGCTAAAAAAATGTATAAATCACGCTAAACGTCAAATATTAATCTAAATTCTAAAGGGAAAACCTCATCTGTATGAGTATAATGGTAGCCCATTAGTAGGTCAGTAGGACTTCACGTGTCTTCGAAGATTTCTAGTCTACTCGTACACGATTTTTTTTTTCGAATTCCAATTTTCTTTACCTTCACCTTTAGTACATGTAACTGTAATTTCCAAACTACACGTGAAATCGCAAATGCTTAGGATAGAGTGATTGGATGAGTGATTAGGGTGCTTGCCTTAACGCTCTGTTCTAGGGTTCGATTCCCGGCAGGGTCAACTTTTCAAATTTGGCTCTGGTCTGGATTTGGAAAGTAGTGGCAGGGCACACTGCGTTTTCGCAGTCATATTTGGGCAGCCCGTCTGGCGGCAGTAACCACCCCCTTACAGAAGACCATCGTGAAATAACAGCACTTGTGTTGTTGTGTTTCGGTGAGTGAGTAAGGGATGCCAGAACCCTTTTCCCTATCCACTCCTAATCCCTCATCCTTAATCCTACTGCAGTCGGCAGCGCACTTGCAGCAGCTTCGGCGTTGCTTGTGTCATAGGCGACGGTAGCCACCTATGAGGCTCAAAAGGAAGCAACTATGAGGCTCAAGAGCAGTGGATAGTGCAGTAGGTACCTCCTTGGCATAGATGTGCACATTTTAGTTCTTCTCGGAATGCTCAATTCTCGTCGGGCAAAAATCCTATCCGACTTCTAGTGATTAGCGTGTTCAAACAAAAAAACCAACACTTTAATGACGCCATCAATATATAATGACGTACCTATCATATGCATTTCTGACGAAAAAATCGTTTGCGTTCCAGTAATTATTACACAGCTATCATTGGAACGAGAGGTGAAACTAAAATGCACATCGAAAGAGATACCGAAACAGAAATTTTAATACCTAGCCCAGGCTGTACGGGAGACATCGTAGTTTTCGGTCCCAGTGAAACGGTAGGTGGGGAGATTTGTACAAAAAATATATAAAGCAAACTATTTTAATTAACTTTCTACCTGAAATATGTAATTTTTAATAATGTTGTTTTAAAAACAAGGTATCAATATAAACATTTTCATAGAGTCATGATGACGCGATTTATGTTATCTACTGTTGATTAATGATTAGGTAAACGGGGACTTCCCGATTAATGCAAAATAATAAAAAAACCTGTGGTTTGTAATTCCTTGATTTAGAATTTATTAATAGAAAGTTTTTCGTAAATATTTTATTTCAGAGTGTAAGGATTGCTTGGAAAAGAATAAACCAAATTGTTATATCATCTCGTTTGCGGCAAAAACCGACACATTTTATATCAATACCAATGAATAGTACACAGATAATGGCGAATTATTTAAAATTCAAGGTAAAAACTACAATATTTGATGTAGTTAATTTATTTTATACTTACATTTAAAACGAAAGTAGACCCAAGTATTTATTTTATTTAAACTAGGTATATTACCTATATTTAAGCGTGGTGATTATGACAAATCCTCGCAATGGCAAGAGAAATATATAAGCACCTAGGTATAAATAATATTTATCTAAGTAGAAATATAAATGCAAGAAATAGAAAAAATGGAAGAGCAAAAAAAATTGCTGTTAAGTTACCTAAATTTTAATACTAACGAAATAACTAGAAGCCACACCCTCTGCTGATATTTAATTTCATTTTAGGAAGCTACGTTACACCATTTAACCAGCCGTGGTTTAGATGAAACATTATTCATTGGTTCCCATAAACTTCACATCACACTTGGTGTAATGTGTTTGAAGGATACAGAAGAAACATCTCGTGTTATAGAAGTACTCGCCGAAGCAAAGGACACTATTGTTATGTAAGGCATAATCCGTAAATAATAAGTACATAGGTATTGGAATAATAATAATAATAAATATTTATTTGTTCCAGCAAATTACAGTGGGTAATATTAAGTCTAAGATCACAAATTATAAATCTTGTTATTAAAAAACTATCCTTACATCTAAACTAGGCCGAGCCTGTATTTTAAATGTAAGCCACTTCCGATGGCATGTATTTGGATATTATGGTTACTTAATCATGATTACACTTCAATAATACAAATAAAAATTTAGTAGGTAATTTAAAATTTTAATGTGTTCAAAGTTTTAGATCCACCCGCACGTTACAATTTCCATACAGTTGTTCATTCCTCCTGGTTAGACTACTACATGCTCGAACTTAAGATTAGTTTTTTAAATATTTTCCTATTATTTCTATTTATATTTTTAATTCATTGTAGTACACATTACACTTAATATTATTGTTTGTTAGCTTAAGATGGCAAAAGAAAACAAAAAAACATATACTTACTAAAATTATCTTTTAAAAGAAAATGTGATTTATAAACTATTTAAAATTAAAACTGCCTGCAATTATAATCAAACTAGTGTCGAAATAAAATACCAAATGTACCGGGGAATCAATAGCAGATTTTTTAGTAAGTCGATACTTATGCATACGCACTTAATCCCCCTTTAATTAGTACCTATATAAGTAGACCGTTACAAATTTACTCGATTATATATTATATTATTTATTTTATATATCTTAGTTCATCAATTAAATACCGTTACAAATTATAAAGAGAAACATGAGATTGCTTTTATGTGTGAAGTGCATTTAAGTATAATCACTATATATTTTTTTGCAGGCCCATCTTGAAAGACAATCTTCCTTTGAGAATAAGGTTGAAAGGGTTACACTATATGCGGAACACACCTCGGGAAATGAACGTTTTACATGGTAAAGTTCAAGAGGAAGGCTCTTCAGGTGTGTTGCAACTGTTAGCTGATAGACTAGTAAAGTATTTGAGCAGAAAAGGTACGTTTTAATTTATTGTATGTAATCTTTACACAGTTCAGCATTATAGACTCATAGGTGTAGGTACATATCGTAATAACAAGTAACTTACTTGCATGCTTCACGAATATTTCAATCAAAACTTTCCTGTTGAAATTATTATTAGCTGGTGCCTGCGACTTTGTCCGCGTTGAAAAAAGGAAAAATATAATATATATGATTATTATAACGCCAGACATCTTCATCGCTATGATGATGATGGCGCCCAATTTTTTTATATTTTTAGACGATCGCTCGGGAATCTAACATTTCTCCAGGAAAAAGCATCCCATATGTTAATCCAGTATGCCAAATTTCATCCAAATCCTTTTAGCGTGAAATAGTAACAAACATCCATCCTCGCAAAATTAGTAACATTAATAACTTACCTAATGGATTTTTTTAAAAATCTGTTTAAATAAAAAAAATATCATCTAAAATCTATTCAAACCTTTCTGGAACGCCTGAATCGTTAGGTACATTTTATTTTATTTTCTATTTATAATTTTAACAATTAAAAAATATTGTATTTAAAAACAATTTAAAAAATATTGCTTTAATTTAATTTTAATATTTTTAATTGTTATACTGTTACACAGATCTGGAAGGTAGGCTATTGATAAGGCGTGGGACAATATAAGCGGTAGTCCATTCGCCGTACGTATTATTTATTGGCGCGCTGTGTATGTAACCGCTACTTTAACATCGCCCTAGTGCATACAGGCTGTTCCATCACTCTAACTGGAAATAAAATCTAACTAAATTATTGCAAATTAAATGATAATTAGTTATTTGATCTTTACAGGTTTTATGAAAGAAAATGAGTTTGGAAATAAACATGTTAATTTACATGTGACTCTACTTAACACAAAATATAAGAGGAAGTTTTTAGAGAAACAACAATCTGTCGACAAGGAATTTTCAGAGAGGAAAACGATAACTTTTGACGGCACAGAGATAATAGAGAAGTTTGGTGATTATGATTTTGGTGTTGCGGAGGTGGCAGACATACATTTGTCACAGATGAGTAAATCGTCTCCTGACGAATACTACAATGCAACATGCGTTATTCCCTTAAACAATTGAATTGTTTAAAATTGGACAAATTTGCATAATTTGTTTGAAATTAATTAATTATATGTAATAAAAAATTGAAGTTTTTGTACTAACCTACTTTGTACCTACTACTTAAGTTGATGTAAGTAGATTTTATATATTTACATACCTAACAATGAGTATCTTGATTGTGTTCCACTTAGCAAAACAATAAAAATAGTTTGCTTTAACTTTGAAATATATAATGCTGCCTTCGTTTTTCCTATAGCAAAAACGAAGGCAATATTTTTATGGCAAAAAAATATTGAGACAAAGATTAACTAAGACAGAAATTTTCGCGTACGTCTAACTGCAGCCTGACTGACAGCATCTGAACCATTTTAGTATTATTCAAATACATACTAATTTATTGTAAAAAGAGTAATTGAATTTTTTTCATTTATTTGCAAATGTCGATTCACTGCAGTCCGGGAGGCTTTTGTTTTTCTGCAAATTGCTGAGGGGCGGAGTTGACTAGCCCGAGCTCTTGTCGCGCATAAACTAGGGTTCCTAGTCGAGCGCCCAGACCGGGCAGATACACACCATTTCGACTGAAAACCAACTTGAGCTGTTATTCTCCATGAAATCATATTATGAGCGCTGCTAATTCACTAAGTCACGATGTCGACCTTTATAACGACTCGATTTATAAAATTAAACGACTCATCGTGATTCACATACCTAGTTAACATTTGATTATTTTTGTCATTGTATTCAAAAAAAATTTGTTGTTTTTTATTATTATTTTTACTATTATTATTATTATTGTTGGGATATTGCACTGGACTTTTTATTAGCGCAAGATGAGCTTCCTGTAATTGCGGCGGCATCTGTCATTATCACTATTTGTCCTTTGTTTTTTGTTTGGTGCCTGCCTCGTTGGAGGTCATGTAATAAATAAATACCTACATTGATTATAATTAATTTTGTACTATATAATTTATCCTCTTCTTATAAGGTTTCTCTAAGCTATTCTCTACGATACGATAGTAATCTTGCTAAGATCTTGCAAGTTGCTGCACGAAAGCGAGTGATCATACGAAACAAATTAATACTTCATTAAACTTGAAATTTTAATTCATTTTTATCCAATTTTAGATGACATACAAACCTTAATATATACTAGCTGAGCCCGCAACTTCGTACGCGTTGTATTCGGTACAGCGATTAACTTTTTTGTTTGTAAACGGATTGGAATGAAACAAACACTAAATGTTACGGGAAGCTTGCTACAATACATAAGTGAAAACTGCATTCAAATCGGTAAAGCCGTTTCAGAGATTAGCGTGCACAAACAGACAAACCCACAAAAATTGTAAAAACTATTTTTTTTTTACTTTACTAACATAAGTACGACGTGTACAATTTTTTTTTTAACTGATGTATAAACACGGCTCGTTTACGATTTTATTATATTATGTATAGATTTTCTAAAATAAAACAAGTTTTTTTTATGTAAATATTTTGTTGTAACTAGATGCGGCGCTACTTAAAAATATTATTCAGTTATAGATAAGCTGCATTATATTATTATTACACACACATACACACTATAGTTTCGGCACCATATCAGAGCCGCCTCGAGTCATTCAGTAAACTACTTTCTCTGGAATTTATAAAATGTGCAAACACGAATGCAATTTTGACTTCCTGCATTTATTTTTTATTTATTGTTTGTTGAATTTAATATCCAATTTAGCAGTCTTCATTGTTAAATAAGAACATTCTGAAAGACTGCAACAGTCACAAGTGAACCAACCAAATACAGCATAAAGTTTTACACTTAGAAATTAAACTAAAATGTGCAAAAAATATTTCATTTATTCTTCATAGGTCCACATCCATTTAAATACAAGATATACAAAACAATAAATAATGAATATATTAAATACATTAGTAACTTTTATAAACAGTTTTTTTAGCCAAACACACGATTATACACATTGTTATTGACATTTATACAAACAAGCTAACGTGGCTAAAATGGCCGTGATTTGAGGTACACGTTGTCGTTTCATTTGACTAGGAATATTTTCGTTTATTTTACGTTATCCCTAATCGTTAAGATTAAATACATTTTTTTAATCATGAATAAAATATTAGACGATAACAACTACCACCAAAACAAAGTCATTTTGGAGCAGTGTAACAAAACTTCAAAGAAAATTGATTAATAATCAACAAAATTGCGCTATTTTAAAGTTATAAAACAGTAAACTTACGACTTTAGCCAAATTCGATTTCAACTATAACTACTTTAACAAATAAATAAATAGTTCTCACATTTGGTTAGAGATGAGAACAGTTTTACTATTAAGTAAAGATACAGAAGACAAATTATAAGGTCTCTTAAAAAAACTTATTGTATCTAAGAATATACCGTATAAATAAAGTTTAAATAGAGACCATCCATATATGAACGTAAGATATTGTCTCTTAATTATTGATTTTGAATTCTGAAACAAAAATAAAAACATATATATAGATAAACATTATAAAAAATGCATAAATTTAGGGAGACAAATGTCGTTAACAAATTTGTGGGAGACAAATGTCGTTAACAAATTTGTGGGAGACAAATGTCGTTAACAAAGGCTTTCCATTTATTAATTAATATTTTCATATAAAATATTTTCCTGTGTAATTTTTGTTTACACACACTTTTCGGCCACAGCGACCGTCGGTTCTCTATACTATGTGTCCTGCCCATTACCACTTCAATTTACTGATCCACCAGGTAATTTCGGTGACTTTCGTTCGTCTACGGATATCATTCCTGATTCAATCTCACAGTATAACCCCGAACATAGCCCTCTCCATAGCTCATTAAGCCTTCTTACGAGGCCCATAATTAGTGTAAGACCACGTATTAGCGCCATATACCACCATTTCGACACTGGCAACACATATTGGCCGAAAACTTTTGTTTTGAAGCACATTTTGGATGAGAAGATGTCTTGGTGTTTCCCCAACGCTCCCTATCCGAGCTATTCGTTGATTGACTTCCTTCTCGATTGGCCTGTTAAAATAGCCCTACCTTATATTCGATGTTGTAGACGCTCTGTATGCAACACCTGGTGATGAGCATGAAGCTGCACATACGCTCCTGGGTGCCTAGAGCGTGTTCTATGCTGCGGATCAGGTCGTTGGTCTTCAGCACCAGCAGTGCTTGTCTGTCCACATTCTGCAGAACTTGGGTCACATAGTGCATCAAGTTTGGAATATAATTTTGGAATGTTTCTTTCTGAAATTGATAACATATAAATTTTAAGTTCTATTTTATTATAATACCAACTCCATATTTATTTATTTATTATTTTAAGGTAGCAGACAGGCTGACGGTCCACTTGTGGCTACCATCGCGTATAATACAAGCAACGCCACAGGTACTGCAAGTGCGATACAGCACCTGTGTAGAATTATGTATAAAGGATTAGGAAGGGATAGGGAAAAGGGCTCTAGCATCCCTTACTCATTCATTCGCTGAAACAACACAACAAATGCTGTTTTTCACTGTGGTCTTCGGTAATGAGGTGGTTACTGCCGCCAGATGGGCTGACCATTTGACTTCACAATCCTTAACCCTACTGTAGTCGGCAGCACCCAGCACCGGTGGCGTTGCTTGTGTAATTGGCGGCGGTAGCCAGCTACCATCAAGTGGACCGTAAGCCTGTCTGCCGACCTCAACATAAAAAAAGGAAACGGATGAAATAAATGATTACTTTGGTCACAGAAAAGTTATTAAAAGTCACAGAAAAGTTAATTGATTAGTATGATTAATTTATTATGTGTATGGGCTATTCCAGAACAAACCATTTAGGTACTGTAATCTGGGGTGAATAACAACTGCGAGGTGTTACAGTTTCGATCCACCTCAGATTACCGGTATTTGTTCCAAGATTTACTGTGCACAAGTGGATTATTGATACAGAACACATACCTCCTCTGAATTTGGTTTCGTTTTCTCTATTCCCTTCATGATCGATTCCCAAGGTCGTCCAGTCACTATACACGCGAATATATAAAAAATATCTCTCCGCACTCCCATCTTTTCGCAATACTCTTTCATCGCTTCCGTATTACGGTCGAGGATTGAGAGCCACAGTTTAGAATAGTTGTATCTGAAATTATCTGAAAGTTCCTGAAACGGAAAACGATTATTACTGAAAACAATCACTGCCTCACCCGTAACATTTTTTTTTTAAATTAATGTACATATTATTTGAGAATTCATTTTATATGAAGAAGGCAGCAAGCGTGCCATATACAAGATGCGAGAAAAATTAATAGCCAAAATTAATTAACACAAATAAAATAATTAACACTTTTTTTATTGAGTATTGATATTTTTGGAACCATATTCTCATATATATACTTTTTATTTTTGTACTGATTGGTACTATGGAAAGAATAGTTGTTTTTTTTATATCAAGGATAACATTGACTACAAATATGTATATACAGTATAGTATGTGTATTCAGCGGGATTATGTCGAAATTGTATTTTTGCGAAAAGATCTACTTAGAATTTGCACCCCTAATTTTCGGTTGATCATGTTGGACCAATAACAAAATATCATCTGGTATAATTACCATACCCATGATCATTGCAAAGATTATTATTATTATTATTAGATAACTGAAGTAAGTGGACATCCTTGACAGATGCTTAATGGTAGAGAATAATGATTAAATTAAAAATGAAGACACCAAAGCAAAAATAATTTCATTATTTAAACATTGTTTGAAAAAAAAAATCTGAATGAAAAGCTGTACTACTTTTGTTTGTTTTTTACACTTTCACACCCCAGCTACTCAACCAGTCATCATAAAATTTGGCATACACATCGAGGATACAGAAAAAGACGTAGTATTCCCGAGGGATCATCTAAAAATAAAAATTCAACGCCTAACAAAAATGCAGGCAACAGCTACTACAAAATAAAATAAACAAAAAAGTTTACAACCCTACAACTTACAGCATACAAACCATGATCCAATAAGTAGACGGTGACTCCTTTTTCATTGGGTTCCTGTTTAACTATTATATTTCCCGGGTGTGGATCACTATGCACAAACCCTTTAATGAATATCATTTGTGAATACAAATGACTGAGTTTCGAACAAATATCAAATTTGTTTATTTTGTTCTCCTGAAATTAAGAAAAAAAGATAATATTATAAGTGCCATACACTTAATTTATTTAAAGTCTCTAAAAAGGTTACAATGACATATATACATATATAAAATTATAATAAACAAATAGCATTTCACTTTGTTGTGTAGAAACTTTCTCTAAATATAAGCCTCAATGCTCGCAAGCAATCTCGTTTGAGCATTGTAGAAAGTGTCAATAATGGATAACAGTGAACAGTTTTAAATATTCAATGTAGACTGCTGACTTTTATATATCAATAATAATTTAATTGGAGAAACATAATTTTCTCATAAGACATATTAGGTATTATCATATAACATATGCACCAAGAAAAGCTGCTCCAGATAAAATGGTGATAGATTATTGAAGTTAATATGGTGTAAATCAGAAAGTTTATGAGAAAGAGATATGTAGAAATGTGAGCAATACAATGCAACTTCTTTATCCTTAAATAGTATAAATTGAAGTGTCTGTCTACCTGTATATATATGGTCACTCCTCTTAAACCACTCAACGGATTTTGATTCGGTTTTATTCATCAGTTAGATGATTTTTCATTGAAGGTTTATTTATATTTATGTATATATGTATATAATAAAGTAAAATAGGTATATATAAAAGTAAATATTATAGTCACTGTTCACTTCCGTCTGTTTCTCCTCTAACTTCTAAACCACTCAACGAAATTTGATATGCTTTTCATTTCACTAATGGAAAGAGTGATAATTTGTGTACATATGTATATATAATATGCAAAAAAAATCTGTACAAAGCTGGGAGCCATGAAAAAACTTTGCAGGTTTTACCTTTTTAAAAAGTCTATAAAAGCAGTTCAGTTTCTGGTGTTTTTAAAATATCATTGATTCAATCCTTGATAAATATCTAATTATATATAGTAGTGTTATTTTAGTTATGAAAATGGAATTATTTCTTAATTACAAAAATGGAAAAACAGTTATTGTTAATTATGAAACAGTGAAAAAAAACCTTTTTAATACTTAGTTGATTTTGAAAAATGGTTACAAATGTGGATAGTTGTTAATAAAGAAATATTAACATCAATTATTTAAACATTGCTCTCTGACTTTTTTGTATAATCTGTTTCAATAAAGAACTTAATTGGGTATCAACATAATAATAATAATTATTATTAAAAGTCTTTATTTGTGCTATAAACGTAAAAAAGAATAAAAAAAAGAAGAAATTCCATACTCAGAAATTCATAATCACAAATTCTATACTCAGAATCACATAAACTAAGTAGGGAAAAATTTCCAGGTGAAATTCTTAGGTAGGTATGCAAAGTTACCTCTATGTATTTTATATCATTAACTTGTCCTCCTGTGATGTATTCCATCACCAGCACACGGTTAGTACAATAATCCCAATATACTTTAGGCACTTTTAACCATTTCAAGTCTTTGAACATTTCGGCCATTTTCTCCGAATTCTTCCCCTCCTGTATAAAGTCCAACTCTTTGGCAATATTCTTCTTTGTTTCATCGACCAGCCATTGCATTTGAAAATCAGGGAAAATCTTTGACATTGTTTGAATTATGAATTCCATGCATTTTAAATCTAAATTGACACTACTTCGGACATAATGATGTTGCACTTTTACAGCTACATCCGTCCCATCTTTTAATTTAGCTCGGTGAACTTGGGCTAATGAGGCTGTTCCTAATGGATTTTCTTCAAACTGATCAAATAGTTCCTGAGGCTGAAATCAATGAGAAAACTTTTTTTATATAAATAGTGAGTGTAAATTTAAAAAATATCTATTTTGTTAATAAAAAAATTACTTATACCTAAATGACTAAATAAAATAACAATCAGTATGACAATACAACCACACAATACAAATGGAGCATTTAGTTTTGGTGATTTATATATTATATTTATATCCTACTGGGACTATCCAATTATCGAAATAATTCAGAGTTTTAACATGTAAATGATGAACTCAAAATTAATCTACAAAACACTTCATTCTGGTAGTGGAAAATAAATATTCTATAAATCAGTGTATTTTAGATATAATATTAGGTCGAGGAAAAAGTCTTTTTGCATGTAGTATGTATGTATAAACTCGTAATAAAATCTCTGGCTGTACTATTTGTATCTGGCTGGTTTTGAAAAAAAGGTTAAATTTAAAAAAAAAAGCAAAGTTGGTTTAAGCGTTTTCAATCCAGAAATATATCATGTCAAAGATGCAACTCGCTCTGTTCGCCCCAGATAAAATGGACCATTTTTTAAAAAGTGGAATAAGATCGGCATATTAGTAGTTACAACATAGCTGAAGAACTGGGAATTGAACTCAAAACATTTGAAAAAATCTGAGCATATAAAAAAGCTCGATATTTGGGTGCCACATGAGCTCACTGAAAGAAACCTTATGAATTGTGTACTCATTTGCGATTCTTTGTTAAGTCATAATGAAACCAAACCGTTTTTGAAGAGATTGATAACTCTTCAAAAAGAGTTATCAATCTTTTTGAATCATCTTTACAAGAATCACTTTCTTGTCAAGATAACAAGAAAGTGCGAAAAAGGCCATGGCCAAAGGTCGGTCAAGCTTCACAGACTGTGTCAAAACCCAGGTTAACTCGCAATAAGGTGATGCTGTGTGTAATGGTGGGATTGGAAGGGCATTGTTCATTATGAGCTATTACTGCCCAGCAAAACCATCGATTCGGATCTCTACTACCAACAACTGATGAGATTAAAGCAAGAAATTGGGAGAAAGTGGCCGGAATTGATAAATAAAAGGGTGTGGTCTTTCATCACGACAACACCAGCCAACACACATCTTTAGCCAATCAGCAAAAGTTAAGAGAGTTTGCCTGGGAGGTGTTAATGCATCCTCCATATAGCCCTGACCTTGCAATTTCGGATTTCCACCTGTTTCAGTCACTTCAGAATTCTTTATGCACAGACAAACACACAAAAATTCTATAAACTATTTTTTGATCTCGGTAACAAGTACATCTACAAAAAATTTTTTGTAAAAATATAATGTACAGACATGGCCCGTTTATGAGTTTATTATATGTATAGATGTAAGAGGTATCAAAGCCATTCCTAGAATTTCCACAAAGTTATAATAACTTTTAAAATTATATTTAATATCATTTTGAACAGGTACATACTTACTTCTTTTTTAAATTCTTCTCTCATAACTTCATATAACTCTTCAAGAGTGTTCTGTGGTGCATTCTTGTGTAAAACACGCATTGTCTTCACATACTCGTCAGGTAACAAATAGTCCAAAGCGCCAACATGTTGTCCGACTTTGATGTAGACACCCTTATTAGCTTTACATAACTCCAAGAGTTTATCTGCACCTATTTGGTGGGCTTTACTGCGGACTTCGATGTATTCCTGAGAATTCCTGTCCCACTCTTTATTATATAGCATCGTGTGATACACCCTGCCGATTTCCACTGCAGTGTAAGCAGTTCTAGTAATCCGAACAATGGCAAGAGAGTCATAATTTCCATCTTTATAATGAACAGCTAAAGACCCGCCACCAAGTACGACACCACCGTACAATCCATACTTGGCGACAAGTTTCAAATTTCTCGCAAACATGTTGATTTAACTGACTACACTTAACAGTTTATTTGCACTTTCTATACAAAATTAAATATTTCATGACCACATATTTATTACACCATGTTACACACAACACAAGTTCTAAACGAATTGAGTTTCATTTATTCCCCCGATTCACTCATTCCTTCTTGACCTGTGACCTGTGAGACACAATTTATACAAATGAACACCAAATATTTTTTTATTCTTTCCCTTGAATGCTAGCTTGCTTCCTACATTGTAATGAAAATGCAATGATTCAACTTCAACTTCAACTTTTGTTTATGGCAATCGGGTCACTTTTAGGTTAGCGACCATTACTGAATGAATGAGATTTAAATCAGAGAGAAGTGAGAACAGTACATACAGTACAGCAGCAGGGAGTCAAGTGTCAAGTCCAGTCCAGTCAAGTCACAAATTCATTTGAAATTCATGATCACAAACCGAACAAGTGATGTGCGGAATCGATTCTCAATAAACGATTAATCGATTATGAAAATAATCGGCTGCAATCGATTATGATTTGCATAATCGATCATGATCGATTTTGAGAAAAGAGCATTACAACACTACCAACTTCTACTATTTTGTTTGCCGTTTTGTTTTAGGCAATCCTACCTGTGAATTGAATTAGATTATAAATAAATAATTATTACTATTAAGTTTTGTTTTAAACTTAAACCATTGTACTAATCAATAATAAAATTAAGCACTAGTTATGTAACTCATAATAATATAAACATACATAATTAATACACTAAAATTGCGTTTTTGTTCTTTGCAGAATATAATAGCCTGAGACATTATTCTAACATTTTGTCCAAATGGTAGCACAGTTTCTTTGTATTTGCTTTTTGACTGTACAGTAGTCAACGGAGTCATAAATAATCATCCATAATCGATATAATTACTCTGAGCCAATTCACCACTCCTTCTGACACAGAGATTTTGTTCTGACAGTAGATGTTGACACAACGCGTCAATGAGTCAAGATATAGTACTTATTACTTCCATGGAGTCAAGTCATTGACTCAATGACTAAAGAACAACCATAGAACAATATAAGTGTTGGCCGAACACGAACAGTGAAGTCACAGTTTTACTGTGGTGAAGTGGTCAGAATAGTGATGCTACTCGAGTCATGTTTTCTTACTTTACTCGATGTCTAGCTAAAATCTCAAGTTTATAAATTTAAGATGTGACTAGTTTTATAAATTTAAATAGTTCATTTTTCGACGACAGATGTCACTGTGTCGGCAACGGGCAACTTTCCTCAACGCGGACTACACTTTTCATGCAAGATTTCTACGTTTGCTTTCATAAACCTAGAGAAACCCTCTGGTGTTGCTTGTTATACTACAATAGAAATTAGGAAACATAAATACATACCTTAGCTCTCGCACAAATGTTAAAGTGACAGATAACTTTAACGCTTTTTAGTTAACCCTTCCATTAATTTTACTCTTCATAAAATTTCTATATCTGGGGCCATTTATGAAAATCGATTCTTAAGGAGTAAACTCTAAAAAATATAATAAAATAGCTGGCGCCAGCGACTTCGTTCGGGTTAAAAAATATAAGGCCTCACATACATTAACGCCTGATATTATACTTCTATTTTTAGATATCTGGTGCTCGTGGCGTCACCTGCATGGAATGTTTAGCCTATGTCCATCCTGAAATTCTATTCTCATTTATTGATGAAAGATTTTTTGAATCGGATAAGTAGATTCGAAAATTACCTCCTACATACAAACATACAAACTTACTTCTTTAAAATATTAATTTAGATAAAGCTTTATTGTAAAACTTTGCTAGTGCCTTAACATTCAACAGTTTAAAAAGTAAGTATAACACAGCTTTACATACTATTTAGCTTTACAAACTATTAAACAAGTGTTAGATATGGTTCGTTAAGCAAGTTGGTACTTAAGTGTATGTAAGATAGATTCGTCAATAAAGCAGATACCGGTCGACACTTATCTGTTTTTATTGAATTTACCCAGTATAATTGTCACTTATGTGTATATTTATTGGATGTGAATTATTTACACAGGGAGCAAAGCTCCCCGGTAGCAACAGAAATAGAATGCCCCAACTCGTTGGAATTAGTCATTAATAAATATATTAATAACAATGTTAGTATTTGCTAAACAACTAAATTAAGAGTTTTTGAAATAATCTATTTATTGATAACAGCTGTTAAATTAATTTTGATGTATGAAATGGTAACATAAAACGAATAATTTGGACAATTGCTGTAATTGATGTGAGTTTTTGGTGGTGTTACTTGTTTTACAGCCACCTACCACCAAGTGAACCGTCAGCCTATCTGTCGACCTTAGCATAAAAAAAAACTTCTATGTTAGGGTTTCCATACTAAAACAAACTGAAAATATAAAATATTTCTTTGTCTGTTAGTTACGTTTTCATTACTTAACCACTTAATCGATTTCGATGAAATTTAATTCAAACACAATTTGAATCAAATTTTATTTTAATCCACACACTGTGAAGGTGTAAAATTATGTAATTTATAAACTGGTGCTTTCAATATATTTATTCAAGATAGAAATGCGACAATTGAATACGGTATTTAATGACAAATGGTTTTATGGTTGGTCATTGGTTATTGGTTTTATTTCTTTTTTTAAATTAAAAACATATTCAAGACTAGCTGAGCCGGCAACTCAGAAACAGCGGAAAAACGCGAAACTGTTTTATTTGTAAACAGATTTGAATGAAATATACACTAAATATTACCGGAAGATTACTACCATATATTAGTGGAAACCACATGAAAATAAGTTAAGCCGTTTCTGCGATTAGCGTGCACAACACGCGTGCAAAGAACGATTTTATTAAATTATATGAAGAGTCACAAGCCTAAGCTAAACCCTACGTAATATTACTTAACCTTCAAAAACACCTAAACTGACTATTTTTAACTTTATAAAATTTTCAGACATCGTCGTTTTACAGGTGATAATATAAAATAGTTAACTAAAGTTTCAGCCAATTCAACCGAAGAGTTATTTTATTGCTATTTATCCAAAAAAATGTTGGACATGATTCTTTAAATTTACATAACTTTTATATATATACATAGAATTTAATATTTTGAAATCTAGTCGCCATTATATCCTTTTTACAAACATTTTCTATTTACACAGGTCTGGAAATAAATATTCTCGGATGTTTGTGATACGCCTGTTTTTTTAATTTTAATCTATTATCCAGTTTTTCTGTAATTTCTTTGTTCCAACATTTACATATCAGTGGTCTGTGATCCGTTCTTTTACAAATTTGTGGTACGGCAGGCAACAGCAAGCAAGCAAAGCATCTACTTAATGGTCTGTGGCAAGCAAGTAGGAACGCAACGCTGCTCGTTTTCCTTCTTTCTTTTGCAAAAATTCATCGATAATGAAGGCTAAGGGAGAGGTAATTTAATTAATTAAAAAATTGTATATTCGTATTTATTTTACATAACATTTTAATAGACAATAAGTATAATAAGTGTGTTACAAATATTTTTAGAAGTTCAGAAATATCGTAATTTTTAGGTTTGTTAATGGGAATTAACACGTTGCTGCCGCAACTTCCAATGTGATTATGAGTTTCTTTCATATTTAAATGTTTTTGCAGTCTTTTAATGTGATAAATTGACATGAAATACGCAATAAATTAAATTTTTTGACTAAATGATAAATAAGTGGAAGTCCAATCTATTTTATATATCCTAATTTGTTATAGGTTAGGTCATCATGTATATTTTATTTGTCTAAATATAAGTTTTCTTCTTAAATTAACAGCATAACTTGGGAAAAACGATTAAAGTCGCACGTGATAGTATACTGGCTTAAAGTTAGTAAATATCGCACTATTTTTGTTCTTAAATACCTATCTCATATTATTTTTTTCAGTTGAAGGAATATGAAGTCATTGGGCGCAAGCTCCCATCAGAGAGCGAGCCTAAGCCCCCGCTATACAAAATGAGGATCTTTTCGCCGGATCCCATTGTTGCCAAATCTCGTTTTTGGTATTTCTTGAGACAACTTAAAAAGTTCAAAAAGACAACTGGCGAAATAGTGTCCATTAAGGTATGTTTCATTTACATTATAAATATGTATTCTTATTCAACACTAGCTGGTGGCCGCGACGTCGTCCGTGTTTAAAAAAATATGTAAAACTTAACAAAATAGGTATATGAGCAATATAATGCCCGAAATCTTTATTCTTATGCTTATGCCAGATGTTGAATTTTTAGTTGATGATTTATTCCAATCCAAGCTTTCGTTTCGTTTGAATTTAATTTGGTTGGTGGTGAGGGAGACTATTACCACGATTTTCCTGTTCGTGGAGGTGGTGCCTAAGATCTTGTGATTTGAAATTAATCTTAAGATTTCATTGTATGTAAAATTCAATTAAGGTATGATTATTGCAGTTGAGTTGAATGGAAATATAGTAGAATTAGCTTTTGCCTGTGACTTCCATCAATGAATCCTTTTAAATTATTATAGCCTATGTATTCCGACGTATAAACTGTATATTATATATTATATTAATTTTCATCAAAATCTGTTTAGCAGTTTTTGCATGAAACAGTAATAAACATCCTTAGATCCAACCTCACCAACTTTTGAATTTAAAATATCTGTAAGATGTGAAAAAAATTGGACATTGTACTTATCTCTTCATCTACACTCAACCATTTTTCATAATAATATTAAAAAGATTTTCTATGATATGGTTTTCTTCACTGTTTTGTAACTAATTATTAAACAAGAACTATTTTTCCATTTGAAAAGATCAGATAAATTTTTAGAATTATCTAAACCGCCAGTAATTGCAAAGGAAAGAATATATTGTTACTGAAATTTACTCCTATGCAACTGTTTTATTAAATTCTAGATGTTTAATCAATAAGGGAAATTGAAAAAATCTAGTATTTATTTATCTATTTATATCAGACATAGTCCATAACTAAAGACAACACGATAAAAATAACACAATAGATTCATATATACATAAATCACAAATTGTGGTAACAATAATTAATTAATAATAAAATAAAATTTGAAATAGTTTAAATTACATTATGGGGTTAGTAGCCCGTGTAACAGTTGCCTCATAATTCACTTGTCTCATATTTGTGTATTCTACTTTCACAGGAAATACCTGAAAAGAGCCCCGTGAAAATAAAGAATTTCGGTATCTGGTTGAGATACGAGTCTCGCTCGGGTGTCCACAATATGTACCGTGAATACCGCGACCTCAGCGTGGGTGGAGCCGTCACACAATGTTACAGGGACATGGGTGCGCGACACAGGGCCAGAGCTCATTCCATTCAGGTATTTGTTTTCATTACTTGTGACAATGGAGTTTTTATCTCAAAAAGTGGCTGTGATACTGTTTTATTACTTATTTCAAGAAACTAACATACATGAGCTCGCTACAACTTCTCAAGATGAATCTCTCTTTTTTTTTAAATTTATTTGGGAGTTTGTGTGTGTTGTATCTTTTGATAGTTTCTAAAATAGATTATGCCACATGAGATAAAGGATTATTTCATAGAATAGGTAATATGTGTCAGTATGTCTGGAATTTTATGTGTCAGTAGTAATATTCTGGAATTTTATGTAATTATAGTACTAAAGGCAGACACTCTTTGACACATTGCATTGACAAGCTTGTTGGGTGTGTGGTTAGGGTGCTTACCTTAATGCTCTGTTCTAGGATTCCAGGGTTCGATTCCTGGAATTGCAGTCATTTGGGCGGTCTGTCTGGTGCAGTAAGCACCCCCTTTCAGAAGACCCTGTAATAACAGCATTATTGCTGTGTTTCAGTAAGTGAGTAAGGGATTCCAGAGCACATTTCCCTATCCCCTCCTAATCTCTTATCCTTAATCCTACTGTAGTCGGCAGCGCATTTGCAACAGCTTTGGCGGTTCTTTTGTTATAGATGACGGTAGCCACCTACCATAAAGTGGACCATCAGCCTGTTTGCCGAACTTAACATTAAAAAAAACATATCAAGTTACTTCTAAACCTTATACCGTTCAAATTACCAGAGCAGAATTTTCGTAGGTCCTGAAAGTCTAGCAGTAAATCTTGTATTAATATTATCAGAATTCTAGATAAGCAACCTCCTAATAAGATGATTGAACGATTCTTCTTCCAGGAAAAATCCCCTTACATTGGAATTTAGTTTTCATAAACGCTAGGGTTATATACAAGCGGATAACATATTTTCAATTGCTTATACACATTAAATTTTGTGTTATAATTTATTAAAAAACTTTATAAATTTTATCTAGTTTTCTGCCAAGTACATTTCTGTTGTCAAATTTATCATTATGAAAGTTTTGAATTTCTCACCACAGATACTAGATTTGAGCTGCGTTTGTTTGAAATAGTTAATCTTTTGTGCAGATTATCAAAGTGGAGGTGATAAAGGCCGCCGCGTGCCGCAGACCGCAAGTGAAGCAATTCCACAACAGCAAGATCCGCTTCCCACTGCCCAAGCGCGTGCACAATCACAAGCGCCTCAACACCTTCGCCTACAAGCGGCCCAGCACATATTTCCTCTAATGCACACTTTGTATGCGTTTAAAATAAATATAATTATTGTCACTTACTAATTGTTTTATTTTTAATTGTGATCTTGAGACCTTATTGAATGATACGAATGCAGTAACTCATACTCAACTAGAACTTATTTATTTTTTTCTATAGGAAAAATAGTAGTAGAACAATTTGGGCATGGTCAGTTAAAATTATTTGAGTCAAATCTTATACTCTGCAGTAGTAATACTTGCACTTTTTTGTCCAATTTGTTCTGTCATTAGAACTATATTAGACTCATCAACTAAGACTAGGTAATCATTTTTATCAGTCTGTCGCTCACACTTGCAGGTCTTATGGAGTGGTATAGTGATGCGCGGAGACTCATGTCGATAATCGATAACCTGCGATATGATATGTAATTTTTCGCCATGTGAATATAAAAGTTTGTAACATGTTAGACTAATTTGTTTTTTATAATTACAAAAACAAATCAAATTGTTATCTTTATCTTGATAAATGTTTGTTTAGTAGTAATCTAACGAAACAGTGTACACGAACAGAGCCGTTTTTATCTCCTCTAAGCATATTCTCATATATATTTAAGAATCCTCATCTGTGTTATCTTCCTGTAGTTTTATTATGAGGTGGTGCTTGATCTCTAAAAAAATTTATTTAAATAAAGAAAGGAAGAATATGCAATTGTGGACAAAATAGAGTTCCATGCCATTATTCCTTACCGAGCAAATAAAAACTCCTTAAACCATAAATAATCAGAAGTGGCAAAATCATGATTTAGAAATTGCATTGTAACCCATTCAGTGCGGCAAACACCGATCGGCGGTTCAGATCCAGGTGTGGCTTACTCATTACTTGATCGTTTAATTATTTACAAAGATTGAGTCGCATTATGTATTGATTATGGTTATATTTGTGATTCTCTTACCCGCATTGATTGGGTAAACACAGTGCATGGAAGTTGAACATGGCCCTCGCCCAGGACGACCCATAGAGGTCACTTCAACTGATGTCGAAAAACTAATATTGGAAGACACTAAAACAGCTTTCTGCCTTAGTTACGAATATCAGATTCTATAATTTTGAGTATACTACACGATGGAGATTTCAAAATATGGACCCCGAGAATACTCACGCCGCCTCAAAAGCAACAGTGAGTTGAAGAGTCACTGCACTTTTGGGAGTTGTGTGGTGAAGAAACTGTCTCTATTTGGTAGCGGATTGTAACTGGAGATGAAGCATGGGTTCACCACTCTGTACCTGAGTCTAAACAAAGTCAAAGGGCTGAAGCGTTGAGTGTGACGACTGCGCTGGCTCGTTCGTTCTCCGACGTGAATACAGCGATTGTGGTGGAACAAATATTAAAACTATATTATTGAACAGCTCTTTTCAGAGCTATGTTAAGATCGGCAGACAGGCTGACGGTCCACTTGATGGTAGGTGGCTACCGTCGCCTATAACACAAGCAACGCCAAAGCTGCTGCAAGTGCGCTGCCGACTACAGTAGGAAGGGAAAGGAGATAGGGAAATGGGCTCTGGCATCCCTTTCTCACTCACCGAAACACAACAGCACGCGTGCTGTTACTTCACGGTGGTCTTCTGTAAGGGGGTGGTTGCTGCCGCCAGACGGGCTGCCCCAATGACTGCGAAAACGCAGTGTTCCCTGCCACTACTTTCCAAATCCAGACCAGAGCCAAATTTGAAAGTTGATTTTTCAAAGTCGATTCAAGTTGAATCGAACCCGGGAACCCTAGAACAGAGCGTTAAGGCAAGCACCCTAACCACTCATCCAACGACTTATCTGATTGTCTGTTATCTGATGTATAAAAATTTATTTCCTACACCCTCACTCCGTATGTTAGTTACATACAGAGCCACCTGCGCCGACGAGTGACTTGTCCCTCGCGAGTGTTATTCGATGCAATTATTGTAAGCGATCTATATTTTCCAAACTTCGGTGATTTTTTGTCTTTCGCGAAAAAAGTTTTTCATCCCTTCAGACAGTAGGCGCCCGTGGATAAAACAGTCTCTGGAAAACCTTCCGAGCTGCTGGTCGTAACTTTCGTGGTTACAAGGTTTCATTCCTTTAAATGATACACTTGTATTAGGGTTGAGCCAGTTGTGATTGAAAAACATGAAACATATACTGCTTAGATTAAGGAATTAAGCGAATGAGGTCAAAAAGAAATGAAAACAAAATGTTTACATAAAAACTTTAATAAAAAATACTATTTCATATACTCGTATAACTAATAGAAATCTATAATTGCCCTGCATTTCGGATATATAACGAGTAATTATAAACATTATTTTGTATACTCATACATTTTTAAATGTTTAATTAAAACATAACAATGTTAAAGTGAAAGGTTAAAAAGTAAACATCAGTTTCGGCTAACATAATAATAGGTACTAATATAAGAAAATTAAAGATAATTTTATATGATAAGTCAACTCATACCAAACTCACAAATAATAAAATACTTAAAAATAACTTAAAAATAAATTTAAAAATTTCATTAATGGAACATTAAAATAGGGTTTCAAATTCAAAATATTTGCGACTTAAGATTGGGAATTACAAATATTTTAAAAGAAATACCATTTCTAAAAGAAATGTCATATAGCCTATATAGAGCCTATAACATATATTATACAATAAAATCGTTGTTCGCCGCCTCTATCTGTTTCTCCGCTAACTCCTAAACTATTTTTTGATACAGTTTTCATTAATGAATAGAGGTGTGAAGCCGGGGGGCGGGTCGCTATTAAAATATAATGAACTCGAAAACATAACCAATTTGTGATTAAGCAATATTTCTTTAACACAGATTTTTTTTAAAGATTTCACATTATAGAAAAATTTCATAATTAATCTCACATTGTTTATTCAATCTCATAATATTATAATTTCCATACAACACATGGAATGTGACTCAAACCTTAAGTGATACGGATTAATTGTGTTTTGATACTTTACTACTTGATATTGTCACAAATACTGTACTACTATTTGTATCTGGCTGGTTTTGATGACATTAAAAAGGTTACATTTCCAAAAAAGAAACAAATTAGTAAAATATTGTTTCCAGCTATTTTTCATTTGTTTTTCTTTCTGTCAAAATGAGTGAATCTAATGAAGAAATTCGATTCATTTTGAAATTTTATTACAAAAAAGGGAAAAAAGCAATAAGCCGCAAAAAAGAAATTGTGACGTATATGGACCTAATGCAGTTTCAATAAGAGTAGCACAAAGTTGGTTTAAGCGTTTTCAATCCGGGAATTTTGATGTCAAAGATGCACCCCGCTCTGGTCGCCCTGTTACGGAATAAATAGACGCCATTTTTGAAAAAGTGGAGCAAGATGGCATATCAGCAGTTAGGACATTGCTGAAGAACTGGGAATTGACCACAAAACAGTTTTAACCCATTTGAAAATAGCTCGATATTTGGGTGCCCCACGAGGTCACTGAAAGAATCCTTATGAATCGTGTACTCATTTGCGATTCTTTATTGAGACATAATGAAACCGAATCATTGTTGAAGAGAGAGATTGATAACTGGTGATGAAAAGTGGATCATGTACGACAAGAACGTGCAAAAAGGTCGTGGTCAAAGGTCGTTCAGGTTTCACAGACTGTGTCGAAACCCGGGATAACTCGCAATAAGGTGATGTTATGTGTATGATGAGATTAGAAGGGCATTGTTCTTGCGCCGGGAAGAGCCATCGATTCAGATCTCTACTGCCAACAACTGATAAAATTAAAGGAAAAGTTGAGAGAAAGCGGCCGGAATTTATAAATAGAAAGGGTGTGGTCTTTCATCGCGATAACGCTAGACCAAACACATCTTTAGCCACTCAGCAAAAATTAAGAGTTTGGCTGGGAGGTGTTAATGCATCCGTCATATAGCCCTGACCATATAGCCATATAGCACCTCTAGATTTCCACCTGTTTCGGTTTCTTCAGAATTCTTTAGGCAGTGTCAGGTTAACATCAAGAGAGGACTCCTTTTTAATAAGAACTCCCAAAATTTCTACAGCAACGGGATGATGTCACTATCTACAAGATGGCAAAAAGTCATCGAACAAAATGGCACACATATAATGTAATTAAATGCAAATAAACTTTGAAAAAAAAAAAACTTGAGTTTTCATATAAAATGCGAAGAAACTTTTTCCCCAACCTATTATACAATATTACATTTAAATTTGGAAAGTCATTCTCATAAATGAATATTCGTTTTTTTTTAGAGTTTACTCCTTCATAATCGATTTTCATATGTATAAGGCCTCCGGTATGGAGATTTTACGAGGAGTAAAATTTATACAAGCGTTAACCTAAGATTTCAGATAACGTAACTAAAGCATTACGTTATCTGTCACTTTGACATCTGTGCGACAGCTGACGTGCATATTTACGTTCCCTAATTTTATTGTGGTGTAACAAGCAACACCGAAATAATTTGGGCTTATAAAAAAAAACGTCGAAATCTTGTATGAAAAATGTAGTCCGCTTTGAGGAACGAAACGTCAGCGCGTTATAACGTTCATAAGGATGGAATTGCCTTTCATGCCACTCTCAATTAAAGTAAAATGTTTGCATGTTGCATTTTAGTGTGACATTTGCAGGTTGAAATCATGGTGGTACCTGTGAGTGAGTTTCGATATGGATTTCAAATAATGACTCGTAACGTTCGTCACATAAGCTTAAGAAACAGGTCTATCGCCTGATAACATATCTTATTTTCTTATTATCGATATCTTATTACTTTTTCCTTATAACAAAACAGTAATTTTATAAAACTCAAACACAACCGGTTAGTTTGAGTATTTGAGTAGGCTCTTAATTTACATTAAAAAATATATTAGTTTACTAGTTACTACATAATTTGCATTGCAGATGTGTCATATGACGCTGAAACATGGTCCCTTAATTATGGGCCTCGTAAGAAAGCTTTACGTCGGTCAATGAGCTATGGAGAGGGCTATGCTCGGGGTTACAATGCGAGATCTAACCAGGAATGAGGAGATCCGTAGACGAACGAAAGTTGCCGATATAACCCGACGAATTAGTAAATTGAAGTGTCAGTAGGCATGAGACATATTACGGAGAGGTGACGGCCACTGGGACTGGAAGGTTCTCGAGTGGAGATCGATAAGTGCAGAGTCGGACAGACGACCTGATAAGGGCCGCGGTTCGACGGTCAAACCAGGCTGCTTCTGATCGGTCTTTTAGGGGGGAGGTCTTTGTCCAGCAGCGGACGTCCTGAGGCTGAGGTGATGACGATGGCATAATTAGTACCAAACAGTAGCTATCCAAATCAGTCTCTTTGTTCGACTAGCTATTTTAAACTGCGCATTGCATTTCGCTGTTTCCAATCATTTAGATGATTTTTATAATTCCAAATTAATTAAACGTACAAAAGAGTCAACGTTATAATTTATTTTAACAAAAACGATTTGTGACGCTTACACGATTTACTCTGGCTAAACTAAACTAAGGAGGAAGTAAGACTAAAAGGCGTTAGCTGCCTCTAGTCAATTGGCACCACTTGCGAAGTCAGTCATTCATTGCTTTTAAAATATATATTTAAAGGTCTATACTTAATAATAATAATTTATTACTAATACTAATAAATTTACACACACATTGTCAGCAATACAGAAAAGTACATAGGATACCTTGTATAGTTAAAACGAAGTTTTTGCAGTTTGAAATACCTAATCTACGTCTTACATCTTTTACACTCACATGATGTTCGCGCAGTGGGCATAATTTTGAAATGCGCAATAACGCAATGAATACAAACAATATTTAATCTTGCACATGCTGGCTATTTAAAAATTAACCCAAACACAATATCAGTGTGGAGAGAGCGAATGGTTATTGCATATTATCCTTTAACAATCCCAACGAATTCTAAACGAGCTGTATAGTACGGGTTTACTGTGAATATGAAGAACATATTTGATGTTTTGACACAATAAACGAATGAAGAACGCGACCAGTATGAGTTGATGTAACCTGGAGAGGCCATTAATTAGTGAATGGCGAGGACCTTGAGTGCCAACTTGGCGGCGGCGCGCTTCGCCTGGAACTTGTTGGCCCCGCAGCCATACACGGTGTTTCGGCTGCCTTTATTCGTGAAGGTGACTGGCATCACCACTCGGGGTACCTCGGACCGCGTCAGCATGGTTTTACTGTAGAAAACAGATCGCAATTAGACTAGTGGTGGCTGTAGATGGCAACATTGACTTGAAAATCGATGTGTGTCCACAGGGAACATACACATGTTTCACATGTAAAACCGTTAATTCATTTTGATAAAATTTTCAGGCAATCTTCCGATCGGATAATCCTGGGGCCTTAGACAAAGTAGCATTCGCTCCGTAGCGATGCGATATCGAAGTTCGTTATCGTCTCAGAGACAAAGAAATCATGACAAGGTATCACGTGTTTATCACGTGTTACAGTGTCGATTCCTTTGTCTCTGAGACGATAACGAACTTCGATATCGCATCGCTACGGAGCGAATGCTACTTTGTCTAAGGCCCCTGGTGACGTTTAGTAGCGATCGGATAAAAAGATTTGTTTTTGTTATTTTTTTTGTGTCATGTGTTCCCTACAAATTAATACAAAATTAGATTTTCTCTATTTAAAAATAAAAATGAAATATTCAACGCCTGACGTGAGCAATAAAGACTGAATAAATGTTTTAACACCTAAGAAAAAGGGACGTCGACGAAGTCGCGAGCAAAAGTTAGTGTTATAACATTATAACAACTTTTGACACATGACTTAAGAGTCAGCAATTAGTACAAAAACGATCTGCAAATAATGTCATATCTGACAGCTTTAAAATTGATTTAAAAAATGAAATTTATCTGCAGCAATTGGCAAATAAAGAAGCATATGACAATTCAGATTCAAACAGATTCTTCTGGAATGTATTACTACAACAACAATTATGCGCGACTTTTTTGCTGCATTGAGTTATTGCTAATCGACAGTAGCCATCTATCACATCAAATTATGTGAACCTTCATCATAGATGACTTACCCAAAGGTGGGACAGGCGTGAACGTTCTCCATGAGGACTCGAACCGGCTGAAGCGGAATGCGTGCAGAGAAAGAAGCTATCTCCTTGCACATGATGCGGTATACTACGCGCCACACGGTCGCCAGATCCCCTCCACAGTCCAAGTAAATCGCCCCCATTAGGGACTCAAATACGTCGCTCAGCACCTAAAATTTAAACATAATATGTTATACTAGTTCATGTAAAATTTACAAGCAGTTATTATGCAAGTTTCGAGCTTGTGATTTTTGATAGGAACGGACCGTGGAAAATTCTGAAGTGAACAAAAACCAGAATTTAATAAAACAATCAAATTTTGTTGCAGTTTACAACGTAAATTTACCTCTGCAAGCGAGATATAGAGATAAAGATCATATGATCAGCCTGTTGGTTAGGGTGCTTGCCTTAACGCTCTGTTCTAGGGTTCCCTGGTTCGATTCCCAGCAGGGTCAACTTTGAAAAATGAATTTTTCAAATTTACTTAAAAGTAGTGGCAGGGCAAACTGTGCTTCGCATCATTTAGGCAGCCCGTCTGGCGGCAGTAACAATTCCCTTACAGAAGACCACCGTGAAATAACAGCACATGTGCTTGTGTTTCGGTGAGTGATTAAGGGATGCCAGAGCCCATTTCCCTATACCCTCCTTCTAATCCCTTATCCTTATACCTGCTGTAGTCTGCAGCGCACTTGTAGCACCTGTGGCGTTGCTTGTGATAGGCGACGGTAACCACCTACCATCAAATGGACCGTCATGCTGTCTGCTGCCGATTTTAATATAAACAAAATGAGCTAGATAAAGAAACGAAGAAAACAACGACAATACGGTCATTCCAGAGATTTCCACCTATCTTTAAAACTGGTATATAAACACGAATGCCGGCGATCGGGAGTCAGTTTACCGACCGAAACTCGGGAGCTGTAATTACCGCATTAACAGAAATACATCAAGTTCTACTAAGATTGTAATAACTTAGAAATCAACTTTTACATTAAAAAAGTTTCAATAAGATACTTTAAGAATTAACTTACTTTTGATGTTCAAATCAGACTTGTTTAAATATTTATGTTAAAGTTTATTTCAATTTTATGGAATTGTATTTGAATTTAAGTGAAAATAAACTTTTAAAACTGCTGAAAAGCTAAATAATTAGAGAAGACATTCTAAGCAACATTTTACACAATTTTTGGCAACAGTTAAATAAACCGTGAGCGCAAAAATGCTTCACACCTTAATTTTTGTAAAGTAATTTTCCTAAGGAGTTGTAGACATTAAAATAATAACAATAGAATTACCTTAGGCACTTCCACATATTCGGCAAGTTGGCAACTATCCTCGTCGATGAGGTACAACACGTCCTCCACAATCTGATGCCCCCTTTGCGTTTGGTAATCCACGAATGTTGAGATCACGCCGTCTAGGACCGGATTCAATTGCGAACATATGTACCTGTAATACAATCATATTTACAACGGTAACACCACAATCGAAAGGCAACAGACACAGCAATCGGAACATTAGATATACAGATTTAAAAAAAAAAAGTTCAAAAAAATAATTAAGTACCTACTCAAAATGAACAAAGGGACAGATTCTCCATGAAACATCTGGCAGAATGTTCATATGTTTATCTATGAAACAGAGGCAGATTCAGAATTCAGGCACAAATGTGGCAGCTCGTCTGGCGGCACTAACTGGCTGAGTATATAATGCTAGAGAACCCCTTGCCCTGGAGATGCAAAATCTATAGGCGACGTTTCAACAAAAGGTATGTCTGCATGTATATCACATATTTGCATCAAAAACACTGCACAGAGGTTAGAATACATTGTACAAATCCGTGGTGTATTGGTAAATACACTGTTACCACTCAAGCATCGTGAAAATAAAGCGTAAATTGGAATATGCCTTGTTTCGCTCACATTCGTCTTTTGTTGGACCTTATATGGTATAAATAATCAAGGCCAGGATTTTCGAGCCTCTGAATCTACGAAAATTAAAAACTGATTTGAGAAAAAGTGGCCGTTAATATTCTTCTAAACATTATCACTTATTTTTTGAGATAATTTTCGTGAATAAAAGTGTGATTTATATTTTTAATTACAACTTGAAAAACGATCAAAAGTTCGGGGATTTGTAAAAATAGAGTTTTGAATCGTAAAATCATCAAGAATGTTTATTAAACTTTTTTTTTCCTATCGGAATCAAGAATTTTTAATTGTTTACTGTTGAATCAAAATAGGTTGGCTTCGAATATTCTAGCCTTATTCGATTTATTTGAAAACTCTTAAATGCATAAAAAGGAAAAAAATAAAATAAAAAAACTTACTTATGCAAACCCAGTTTGACGACAAATGATGCAAACGTGACATTGTTTACTAAAGCAGACCTCAGATCGGTCAATTCACCAGGTTTCAAGTGCTTGTTGCTCTCAAAGATGTATGTCGTGATCAGAAAGTCTAGGATCGCATCTCCCAGGAACTCCAGGCGTTCGTAAGACCTGGTTTTGCGATTCTTTATGTACGATGGGTGTGTTAAAGCCTGAAACACCATCAGTCCATAATTAGACTTATACAAATGTATAATTAATACATACTATATTGTAGTCATTCTAATTCTCTATCTGTCTGTATGTTGTGAACGGATTTTGTTTCTGATTATATCGATAGGAAGAGAAATTTCTGAGAATAAAATCATGTATATCTTATTTTTATTTGCCGACTTTTGTCAAAGAAGGCGAGCGCCCCACGCGCACGCTGCAGAGAAGCGTGGCCGGTTTCAACTAGTCCTTTATAATTTTTTTAACGGGGATGTTGTAGTGTGGACTCCTACTGACCAAACTAGCGCTATGACTTTCTAGCATGGCCGTAGATAGGCGGGGTCGCGGGAACGTAATGACACAACATCCGCGACGCCACGAATGTCCAGTGCGGAGACGAATGTGTTCCCTGTCGGAACCTCGGCGTATCCGAACCGAAAGTGGAGGTAAGCCGGTCCTCTCAGGGGAACTTAGCTCCTCCTGGTCAAGGAAGAAAGTGGCGAATATAGGCCAGCCGCCTGCGTCCGAGTCTCTTTCGGAGGTCGGCTGGGAGAGGGGATCCGTTTCCCGCTGCCTCCGCCGCCTCCTAAAGTGCGACATGACGTGCTCGACAAAGGCAAGCATCGCCTGCCACGCAAGATCACTACCGACCACTGCTATCACAACAGGTGGTAGCAAGAGGTCGGCGTCCACAACGAGACATAGCTGCGCGCTGCTCTGCCCATTCGGGGCAGTCAGCCAAAGTGTGCTGCTTTAGTATCAACCGTGCATTTGCAACGATGACACTCCTCGGTCGGCTCTCTCAAGGTCACCCGATGAAGTAACGCTCGAAGCAACCATGCCCCGAGAGCACCTGCAAGGCAGAATGTGAGGGCCTCGCGCCGTTTTGCCAGCCATCCCTCTAGCGAGGAGCGAATGGACTCAATTTTCAGACAGCCCGTACTGGGCTCCGCCAGCGTATCGGCCCATTTTTGGAAGAGGATCGTCTGGGAGTATCTTCTTAACATAACAACCTCCTCCGATGGCAAATTCGAGCCGCGCGACCGCGCTTTCACGGTATATCGCCGTCTCAAACGAGATGGTGCGATACCCCCTCACTAAGTGGCGCAAGTGGCCTACGAGGGGCAGACTGAAATGATCGGGAATAAGAAAAACCACATGCACGGTATAGCTAAATTGTATTTTATTGTTTTTCGAAGTATTCTCCGTTCAACTTAATGCACTTTTCCATTCGTGCAAACCAATCATTAAAACAGTAATTCCAGTCTGAAGTTGATGTTCACAAAATGGCTGATTTGTACGCTTCCACAGCTGCTTCGGGGTCTTCAAACCGTTGACCGCGTAATAAATCTTTCATTCTAGGGAATGTAAAGAAATCGTTTGGGCTCAGGTCAGGACTGTACGGACGATGGCTCATTTCCTGCTTCAAAAAATCATTGTCTTCCGAGCCGTATGGGTGATATACCACTCGGCAAACAAACCGTGATATACCACTCGGCGGTAACCGTTCTGCGTTCCTGTAAAGGAATTGTAGCAACATGCCCCTTTTTCGAGACAAACGCAGCGACCATTTTCTTTGACACGCTGCGGGAGCGAACCACTTTCGTTGGCTTCACCTCGTCTTCGAAGACCCAAACTGCTGACTGATGTTTTCTTTCAGGTTCGTATGAATAAATCCATGATACGTCACCTGAGAAAATATTATAAACGGCATTTGACTTCCCTCCGTTGAAGCGTTGCAGAGTATTCCGGCACCAATCTACACGAGCCGCCTTTTGCTCTTCGGACAAATTGTGGGAAACCCAGCGGGAAACTAGCTTTCTTACACACAGCTCATTATGTAATATCGACTGAATTGCAGTCGTTCCGATACTGATAACAGCCCGAATCTGCTCGTATGTCACATGACGGTCATCTAATATAATAGTTCGCACAGCTGCGATGTTTTCAGGCGTGACCGCTGTTCTTGGTCGACCTGCAGAAGAAACAGTGCTGAGCGACACACGACCGCGTCGGAACTCGGCATACCAGCGGTATATTGTCGTTTGACTCGGTGCTTCAACATCATAAATCGAAACAAGTTCGCTGAGACATTTATCTTGAGATAAGCAGCGACGAAAATTGTGATAAATTATGGCACGGAAATGTTCACGCGTGAGCTCCATTTCTGTTAACGACGTGTCAACTTTAAACCAACATAGTTTTTGTTTTTAATAAATTTTTTAATTGTTTGAATGTCATCAAGATTCTAAGAGGCCAGTATTCAAATTCTAAAAAAGGTTTTATTGTAACTCAATCCGAAATATTCTATTCCCGATCATTTCAGTGTGCCCCTTATATTACGGGCGGTTAGGCGGTCCACACAGATGGGGGCCTCACACAATGCCATAGAACCCACCGCACCAGCGTAGAGGCGGGGACAGGCCGAATTCAGCCCACCCAGTATGGGGAGTAGCCACCCCAGTGCGGCAGCGGTTCCGATGAGACGTGGCGCCAATCGGCAGAAGTGTACATTAAGTTGTCATCGACTGTCGAGGACAAGTCTAAAGATACCTCATTGTTGACCCGACAGCGACGGTAACGCCTGCGACCATAAGACGGCAGTCGGGCGGCGCGGCCCGTTTCGAGGACCGTGGAAACACAGCGCCTCTGACTTGTCGAGGGCCACCCACAAACCCAAAGAGAAAAATTGGAGGAATTGCCCGGAAAAACAAAAACACCATTTTTCTTTCCTTTTTCCTATTCAAAGTTCCTAGCAGACAATTCAAACATTTGACAGAATGACGTCTGTCGGGTAATCTAAAAAACATGCGCGTGTACAGAGTACGAGTTTCAGAATGAAACTTCTTTGGCGATTGAATATATAATAAGCAGTACATATCACACAGGAACGTCACAAGAAGCATTATACAATATTCGACTTTGAAATTTTACTCTCATCGCGCGCAAAAAAATAATTTCAAAAGTCTAAACATGTGTCAACTATTATATTTCTTTGCTAAAATAGGGTAGGAACAAGAGATGCATATTTGACGGGAGATGAATATGGATCCTTTAATGTTTGTGTTACTCATAAAAATGTGGTAAACACTTAAGAATTCGGCAGACAACCGATTGCGTAAGACGGGACGACCTCTTTGTCGGATATGTTCCGAAGCTATAGTTCGAAGAGTTATAATGTTACAACAACTCACCTCTAATAGAAGGGAGGAATCGTTAAATTGATATTGAATAATGTTCTCAATCTCCTCTCTTCCGTTGTAAAGAAGAAAATCGATGTCCTCGACAGTAGCTCTCTTTTCACTTATGGCTGTGGGAATCTTCTTGTTCAGGTATGATGCGAAATTATCCTTAGTGGGAAATTACAAGTAAAATAAGTTATCAATTGTCTTGTACGAAATAATGTATAGCATGTTTGCATATGATTTAGATCTTATTCGACAGAGTGTCGTTTATGTCTTATTGTTAATTTTAAATACAGGTCGATTCTCTTGACGGTTTTATTATATCGTTTAAATTTACATGCTTGAGGTTACATACAGGATTGACACGCGCTTCGGGGTTCGCACAGCGAACGCAGCGTTGCCACAGATAGCCTGACAGTTTATTTAGTAGTAGTCTCACAGTGATTTGGACAGATTGGTGGTAGTATAAGCACTCCCTTACAGAAGATCACTGTGCTGTTGTGTTTCTGTGAATGACAAAGGGAA
The DNA here is from genome assembly GCA_910589475.2 of Bembecia ichneumoniformis. Classification (NCBI taxonomy): domain Eukaryota; kingdom Metazoa; phylum Arthropoda; class Insecta; order Lepidoptera; family Sesiidae; genus Bembecia; species Bembecia ichneumoniformis. Next base: position 4,550,941 of record OU342531.1, read on the forward strand.
GTCAAAGTCCATTTCACTATCCCTTCCCAATCCCTTATCGTTAATCCTACTATCGTCGGCAGCGCACTTTCAGCACATGTGGCGTTGCTTGTGTTATAGGCGACGGAAGCCACTTAATACACCTTAAACTATACAGCTTAGTTTAGCCTGTAAACGATACAGGCTGAGCTCAAACATCGAATCTACACTAATTAATAAGGTTGAAGAGTGTGTTTTTTGTTCTTGTTTGAATGTGTTATTCTGATTTAAAAAATGCATCTGATAGCCCTTATTTTTAGTCATCACACTGCGACCCTTAGGAGCCAAGCAGTGAAAACCAAGTTTTCACTTTGGACAGGTTCGACCATCCGACGTGAACCGACCTAACCGAGTTCAGCCGAAATGTCCTAGATGTCAATTTAAGTTTGACGATGGGTGAAATCGCGGGGCTAACTAATAGTTAATATATGTAACGAAAATAGTTATTTTACATTTTTGTTTTTCTCTACACTATTCTCACCCCAGTTGCAATTGCAAAATTGTGCCTAGGCTGCAGTTAGACGGTTGCAAAAAATTCATTGCGGCCGCGTAGTAGCTACGTACTTGTGTTCATTCACAACAAATTTAAACTAATGTCTAAACAACAACAATGACCTAACCGCGCGGTATCAACGCGATCGGTCGACGCGCTCTCCCATTCAAATATTCCAACGATTTTTCTTTGATAAATCAACTTTATGTAGTTGCAAGAAAGCCTATTTTTCCATAACTACAGATTGCCGCGTGGTAGCCGCGCGGCTGGCTGACTTAGTAGATATCAAAATGTGTAAAATGTATTATGACGATGACAACTACCCGTGTTTTGATTGACTAATTTGAACAAAAAACGGTTATTGTGACTTAACTATAACATAATAACATAAAACTTAACGTAATAGTTTCACAAACATTTTTGCGGGTAAAGGCGAGCACAGCAAACATATAACACATTATTATACATATGAATCATCAATAGTTTTTGCAGTGCACCCCAAGTATGACTTTTATACGCAAATTTTCGATACCTTGTTGACATTATTGTAATTTTCAAAGGGATCTCTAATTTTTGTTGAAAATAAAATACATACAGCTACAGGTCAGCTAAGTGGTTTTTGAGTTTATCCATTACATTCAAACAAATATACAAAAAAATCAAATCTTTTCTATTTATAATATTACTGTAGATAAAAATGATGATAAAATTAGGGATACATTGAACATGTACTAATTTACCTTGGGTGGTAAAATTTTTAACCATTCCAAAAATTTTATAGCCGCCAAAATCCCTCCACTTAGAAGATATGTCCCGAGTAGTGCTTCGACGCAGTCTGCTATAGTCTGAAACGAGATAAAATGCTATGAACACACAGACACATTACTCTTTACACATCTGGAGTGTGTTCTCTGCTTTTAAGGGCCTATACACACGACGTTTTTAAACTAGTTTACGACGCGCGTTTTTTAACAGCGCCTTTAAGCAGATTGTATGAGTTTGAATCGTAACAATCGCAAATGAAACGCGCGTTTGTATCGATGTAAACGCAAATGGGTGTAGTAAATTTTTGTTTTCGATTTAATAACAGGCATTAAGTGTTATCTCAATACAGCGCCATCCTAATACTGTAGCTCAATTTCTAAAAATGGTTGCTGTATTACTGTACAAACGTGATGTCAACGTATCCGCGCGTTTGTAGCGGACACAAACGCGAGAATTGTGTGCAAAGTTCAAACTTGCCGAATGTCTTGCGTTTGCTGAGTGTCCTTATCGCGTTCAAGGCGCGTCATCAGCTCGTTTAAAAGACGTCGTGTGTATAGGGCCTAAAGAAAGCAATTGTCATTGGTACATTTTAATACCTCCCTTGTATTTTGTATTTCTTTTACACAACGTTACAGATAACGAGACCAGCCGACATAGCCCGCGCTAGTTGCAGCAGTTAGAAATTAATATAATGACCAGAATTTAAAATGTTTTATGGTACTTCAGATGTTTTAATGCAGTCCACTAAACAGAACCCAATAGACACCCAATAGACTTGTGGTGACATTTTGGACATTAATTTTTACATATTTTCTTATTTCTAAGCACAAATTATGTAGCAAACAAAACCATAAAATATAACTTGATTAACTGCAATACTGATTTTAAATGACAATTTTTAAACAAATTGTAATTGACACATTTTTTGATGAAAAAGTATTTTTTTTATTGATATAAAAATCTTCAGATAGGCTGTCCGGTCCACTTGATCGAAGTAGGTGGCTACCGTCGCCTATTAACACAAGACAACGTCACGGGTGCCGCAAGTGCGCTGACGACCTTAGTCAGATAGGGATTAGGATGGTGTCGGGAAATGGGCTCTGGCTTCCCTTATTCACTTACCGAAACACAACAGCACATATGCTGTATTTCACATACATATACAGCTATTGTGCAGTGTCATTACTTTAAATCTCGAACAGGTCAATAGGTCATTCATTAACAAGAATTCTTAGTAATACCTTATCCCGCACAGCTTGTGCCCTCACGTGTGATTGCATTCCAGTCAAAATAAAATCATCTGTCTCCTTTTCGATGACATCCTGGTCACACTCATATCGATCCATCACTTTCGACAAATTATCGTCCGACATTTTGCCACTCAGCTGCTCATCGAGGGAAAGTTGTATACCGAGGAGGAAAGTAGGCCGGATCTGAAATAAGATTAGAACAATGTATTATAGATAAATATCACACGACCTGTCTGCCGGTTGGACACCTATGTATTTAATGAGCAGTGATAATAGGTCACTGCGAATGGTCCTATTTTGTCATTGAATGATGGATATAATTTATGTGGATCTTATTAAATGTCGGTTCTTAACTAAACTATGTACATCTAGATCAGTTTTTTATTATCTACTAGCTGAGCCCGCGACTTCGTACGCGTGGTATTCGGTATAAAGCGTATTTTTTTTATTTGTAAACCGATTGGAATGAAAAAAAAAAAACACTAAATGTTACGGGTAGCTTGATACAAAACCGCATTCAAATCGATTAAGCCGTTTCTGAGATCAGCCTGCACAAATGCACAGGCAAAACAGACAAAAATTCTAAAAACTATTTTTTTGTACTAGATAACAAAATACGCTTATTTTTTTATTTTTATTTTTTATATTTGATGTCTGTAGACACGGCTCGTTTACGATTTTATTACATGTGTAGATAGATATCTGTATTACAAAGTCGCTGTCCGTCCGCGTCTGTCTGTTTCTTAGCTTTCCTTCAAAACTACACAACGGATTTCGATACGGTTTTCACTAATGGAAAGAATGTAAAAGAGGAAAGTTTGTGTATATAATTTGCATGGACTAGAGCAAGACCAGCAACAATTACTAGAGCAGTTGATGTAACATATTTTACACTAGCTGAGCCCGCAACTTCCTACGCGTGGTATTCGGTATAGGGCGTAACTTTTTTGTTTGTAAACAAACACTAAATGTTACGGGAAGGTTGTTGCAATACATAAGTGAAAACCGCATTCAAATCGGTTAAGCAGTTTCAGAGATTAGCGTGCATAAACGCACAGACAAACTGACAGAAATTCTAAAAACTATTTTTTTAACATCGGTAACATAAGTACGTGTATTTTTTGAAAAAATCTTTAATGTACAGACACGGCTCGTTTACGATTTTATTATATGTATAGATATTCTTTATGTTACTGAGATATTTCATAAATAATTTGAAGAAAGGTGTTTTGTAACAGAGATGTGTTTTTTAGATTACTTTTTATGCAATTTTATTATAATAAAATTATTACCTTTTTCGTTTATCGCTTTTCCAATCTGTACAAACCGTATCAAAATTGTACCTATGGTTTAGTTAGAAGAAGTAATTGGAGAACCAGAAGGCAGACATCGACTTTGTTTTATAAAGTAACCAACTTTTGCCTGCGCCTCTTTTTCTTAAACAATATTCATTAACATAATAATATACAAATTTATTCAATCTTTATTGCTCATATATTTTTGCCAGCCGTTTAAATTTTAATTTTTAGATGATCCCTCGGGAACAGTACCTTTTCGTATGCCTATGTTTTTTTTAAATGTTAAGATCAGCAGACAGGCTGACGGTCCACTTGATGGTAGGTGGCCACCGTCGCCTATAACACAAGCATCGCCACAGGCGCTGCAAGTGCGCTGCCGACTACAGTAGGATGAAGGATAAGGAACTGGATAGGAAAATGGGCTCTGGCATCCCTTACTCACTAACCGAAACACAACAGAACTTATGCTGTTATTTCACGGTGGTATTCCATAAGAGGGTGGTTACTGTCGCCAGACTGCGACTGTGTTCAAATGACTGCGAAACGCAGTATGCATTGTCACTACTTTTTTACAATTTTTCTAGATGAAAGGTACCCTATTCTTGTATCAATGTGTATGGAAAATTTCATGATGATCGGTTGATTCAATATAGGTGTGAAACCGTAACAAACAAACTGACATTCGCATTATAATATTAGTTAGAATTTAGTTATTTAAAAAATATCTAAGAAGCCTATGTCATAGGTTTATTTAACAGAAAACATAATCATTAAAATCGGTTCAGTCGCAACAGGCAAATTAAATTTAAATTGTCATTAAAAATATTTGTATGGATCCTAATGTTATTCTTTTCAATTGTTATATTATAAGCTTATCTTGGAATGTAATAGCGGTATTAGCAGATATGAGTCGTGGACCCGCGACATGCGGCAAACTGTACTCGAAGACGATTGCGATAACAAATGATTAATCCGAGGATTTTGGCAATCACTGTCGACGCACGCGCAGTGTACTTTTATTTCTTAAAACGGTAAGATTAATTCCAAAAGTAACAGTTAAATAATTTGATTTATCTAGCTGAACTTACAAGGCATTTTCCAATACGGCATTTCACCATCCCTGATACATTACAAGGTATGTTTGAAATTTTCTATTGATAAGATATTCGTTAATAAATGCACTAAGTATATAACTCATTCTTTAAATTATTGATATTATGTTGTTTTCATACTACGCTCGACCTACTTTCACAAAAAGTACGAAATAAAGTTGCATCGTAACACTTTCGTTTTATGCAAACATGTCTCGTTCATATAAGACGAAAACAAAAACAAGCCTTGGTGTTACGTAGAAAGCAATCTTTTTTTTTCTTTAACTTGACACTGACAACACAGATGATACTTTGAGAAATTGTTTAAAAAAAAAAGGTAGGTAGTTTTTAAAATTAAGTTCAAAACCTAACCGTAATTAATTTATCCACTGCCCACTTGAGAGGTATTTTGTATAAACTTCAAATACAAAAAATAATTTAAATGGGTCACATAAATTAAAAACACGTTAAAAATTGGAGTTTTTTTTATGCTTTTCTATTAAAGTTTTCAAGTTAGCCATTTTATTAACCGCTCATTTTATTAACCGCTAACGATGGCTTGGTTTTGTGTAGCACTTAGAAAGGTATGTAATGTAAAATTTATAAACCAAATATGCGTTTTTATTACTGTTGTGTAATATTTTTTTTGGAATTTATTGTTGATTAAAACTATTTCAGATTCATTTAAAATTTTCCACAGTTTTCATCATTTTAAAATTCAGTTCTAGCTACCATTCTGTTTTCATTCACACAGTAAAATTATATTTATATTTCCACAATAGTAATTAACTTGATTTATATGCGAATTTCATAACAAATACATTAGCATAACAGAATTATTTAAATATACGTCGTAAAAAGCTTACATATTGCGGTTTTGCTTTAAACAACTCCTAATAAAAAAAAGTGTAAAAAACATATTTAAAAAATTATATTTATTTATTAAAAATTTCAATCGGTACATACGAAGATTAATCTGAAAAGGTAAGTTCTGAATTTCACGATTACATTGCTACTTTTCTTATTGAAAAAATAAAATACAGTAGAGCCTCGCTAATCCGGACCCCCACTAATTCGGTGATCGCGGTAATCCGGACGCAGGCAGCGGGTCTATTTGCGGGGGAAGCGGAAGGAATTTCACATGGCGCAGCGGCGGGCGCCCACACCTGCGCTTTACTACTATGTCGTAATAAATATTTTTGTTACTACATATACATATATCGATAACTTCGATAACTAAACACACAAATTAGTCTTTCATTTAATTATTGGTTATACATATTTATGTACATACATATAAACTTCAACCAAATTTTGCAGAAGTCAATCCGGACACCTTGGTAATCCGCCAAGGGGCGATTTTTTGCCTGTCCGGATTAGTGAGGCTCTACTGTATTAGCGTTTATAATTTATTTCTCTTTACATGAATATAACATCTACTGTAAATTTATTTATCTAGACAATTTTTTATATCTGTATTTACTTTTATTTATTTTTATAATTTTAATGTTATATTTATTTTTATCTCGACTACTTACCTATTTTTATTTCATGGACTTAGTATACAAAAATTATATATTATTTTATTTAAAATGGAAGGTATTTTTTTAGAGAGATATTTATCGTCGATAAAACTGCCTATATTAATGCGTAATATACATAATATTAAATGCACTACCTACTTAAGGCGACGCAGCGATAAACAATACGGCTGTGATTGCATACGAAAACGAGAGCGCGCTTGCTCATGTCGTAAGTTCGTATGCGACAAAACGATTTTTTATAAAAAAAAACTATAATGTATTTTAAGAAATCCAACTGTAAAATTAAAGTGTATGTTTATACTAATGCACACAGAAAATTTGGAGGTATACATTGGTCCCGTTTGCCTGTAAAATGTAAATCTGGGATTTAAAAGAGGTTCCTTTGAATTTTTTTTCGGTGTTATAAAAGTTTACTAATCGTGTGATCCAACTGACAAAATGCTTCCTAAGATGTGAATGCGCTTGTGCATCAGGAGGCTATACTCGCACAGGATATGCATTGGTGTTTCTTCTGCCTCATGGCAGAAGCGACATTCTCCCGTACTAGTGAGCCTCATTATTTTAAGGTGAGGCGGCACCTTAAATTGAGGCGGCAGTGCCCCGTTAGTGCCCTAGTTAGCATACACAAATTGCTCCTGCTAAGCGACATAGCCTGGTTTGCCACGTTTCGACTATAGGCTTTTATATGAGCGCTTTGGTAACATCTGAGTATGCAGAATATAACTAAATAATATAAAGTAATTAGGTATCCAGTTATGTATTGACACGTGAAAAATTTTATACATTTAATTTTATACGTTTAAAGGAGTAAACTTCAGTAGTGACCTGGCACACATACTTTTATTAACCATAAACAATAAAATGAAAATGAAACATTTGCACACTATCTGAATGAAATTATAATGAAGTGTCCATATCTATAGTAATATGAGAAAATAACGTTCAGTTTTAACAAAAAATCTTTGGGACTAATTTTTATGAAATTTATTACTTATACCGAAATTGGCTCTAATTTCGAGAACTGAAATGTTATATTTAATACACGCGAAGCTGTGGACAAATGCTAGCAATTTAGTAACACTATTTTAATTGTGGATTTCAGATGAAAAACTTTTTTAAAACTTGCTTAGCAATATTTATCATAGGAACTGGGACGTTAGTCTATTATTTAAAAACAAAGGTGCCCAACCGACCAGAAATCGACTTGGAGAGATGGTGGGGAATTGGTACTAAGCCGAGAGAAGAGGACAAATCTATCCGTAATTTTACGATCGATTTCAACGAAGAAGTAAGAAAAAATCTTTTAAATATCATTCATGTCCTCAAAATCGTTACTTTAAAACGTACAATAAACTTCTGAGGTATAAATCATTGTTATCACTGGCAACACCGAGACATTTCTCTTCTTGTATCATGTTGAACGACCAACATGACATGTGTTACACTTATTTATTTGTAATTATCTATACATATAATAAAATCGTAAACGAGCCGTGTCTGTACATTAAATATTTTTTCAAAATAATAATTTGTACACATTGTAACATAAGTTACCGCCGAGGTCAAAAAAATACGTTTTAGAATTTTTGTCTGTTTGTCTGTGCGTTTGTGCACACTAATCTCAGAGAAGGCTTAACCGATTTGAATGCGGTTTCACTGATGTATTGTAGCAAGCTTCCCGAAACATTTTTTCATTCCAATTGTTTTATAAACAAAAGAGTTACGCGCCATACCGAATACCACGCGTACGAAGTTGCGGGCTCAGCTAGTTACAAAATAATTTTTGTGGAATATAAATTTATTGTATATATTAATCGATTTATTGCAATGAATTATTATGTAAATGTTTATGCATTGTGTATTTTTTTTATATAAAAATATGATCTTAAATAATTTACGTTAGTTTTTTTATCATACGAATATTAAATTCACATTATTCTTAATTCACGTTAGACGTTGGGAACATGTTGGGAACATAAGTTCATTACGTCATTAAATTATACATTATACAATTTTAATATCGATGCAGTCGGAGATATTATAACAACAAAATTACTCTCATTTTGTAGTCACATTTAAAAACATTTATTCACTAGTTTTACTTCGTCCGCGTCTCTTTATAAAATATTACTCGCTGATATTGTAGCTTTCTATACATAAAAGAATTTTTAAAATCGGTTCAGTAGTCTTTGAGTTTATTCATTACAAACATACATGTGTATGGGGGGAGATGGGCGAGGGGAGAGTGAGTAACCTATGTTACTCGTTGATATAATAGCTTTCTATAGGTGAAAGAATATTTAAAATTGGTCCTATAGTTTTTGAGTTTATTCATTACAAACATCCATACATACAAATCTTTTCTCTTTGTAATATTAGTACAGACTAATTAACAATTAATTACACAGTGCATGTAAACGGAGAATGTTTTCATAGGGGTGATCAAGTGCGTTTTTATTTTTTTTCAGTTGATACGAGATTTAAGACGAAGATTACGAAGCCGACGGCATTTCACGAGACCCTTGGAAGATGCGCAATCGAATTATGGCATAAACACAATTTACTTGGGGAAAACAATAGATCATTGGTTGGAGAATTACAATTTCTCGGCAAGGCTTGAATTTTTGAACAAGTTCCCTCACTACAAGACAAGAGTTAACGGATTGGACATACACTTCATAAGAGTGAAGCCGGACCCAAAACCTGGAATTGAAATTTTGCCCCTACTTATGCTACACGGCTGGCCAAGTTCTTCCAAGGAGTTCGTTAGAGTTATTCCCAGGTTAACGAAGCCGAAAAGAGGATTTAACTTTATGTTTGAAGTCATCGCGCCCGATCTGCCAGGTTTCGGATTTTCCGAGGTAACTAAGTAAATATTTTTCACTTAGGTAAGTGAAAAATAACTAGACAAAGTAATTTATTGCAAAGACCAAAATATGGTTTTTATTATATATATTTTTTATGTATTACGCGTTAAAAATAATAAATAATGCTAAATTCAAATTGACACGATTAACATAATGGCAGTGCAGTAGTAGTGGCAGGGCACACTGCGTTTTCGCAGTCATTTGGGCAGCCCGTCTGGCGGCAGTAACCACCCCCTTACAGAAGACCACAGTGAAATAACAGCACATGTGCTGTTGTGTTTCGGTGAGTGAATAAGGGATGCCAGAGCCCATTTCCCTATCTTCTAGTCCCTTATCCTTAATCCTACTGTAGTCGACAGCGCACTTGCAGCAGCTTTAGCGTTGCTTGTGTTATAGGCGACGGTAGTCAGCTACCATCAAGTGGACCGTCAGCCTGTCTGCCGATCTTAACATTAAAAAAAATGGTATAACGCAAATTGTAAAAAATATCGAGCAGCTAAGTACTTATTCGCAAGTTGGACGTTAAATCTCTATGCAGTGTTTTTTTAGAAGAATCTGGTAAAAATTCCAGGGCACCCGCAAGCGAGGCTTAAACCCTGTATGCATTGGGATAATAATGAGGAACTTAATGAGAAGGTTGGGTTTTGAAAAATTCTACATTCAAGCGGGCGATTGGGGATCGCAAGCGGCTACACACCTGATCACCTTACTCCCAGATGAAATATTGGGGTAATTTTATGTTTACAAAGTTCACTTTACTTGTATACTTGCGAGGAAAAAGTGAGAAAAATAAGACAGAAATCGACGTAAAACTTTTGCGGAGAGAGGATGCTTGCTTTATGACAACTAAGCTGGGTAAAAGTTGGGTAGCCCATCTGGCGTCAATAATGTAACAGAAGACCACATTCTATAAGAGAGTTCGCTGTTGTGTTTCGGCGAATGAGTAAAGGATGCTAGATGCATAAAAAGCAACGTGCGGTGCTATTTATTACAAAAGGATAAATGATCGTTAATCGTTATGTAGAAAGCGGAAAAATCTTTTGCACAGATACATAAGGGCTAATTTTCATTGGTCGATAGTCCCCGCATTTAAGGGCCTTCCTTCACTTTGAAAGCGAAGGTAATTAATAAGCGTACTGTTATACGGGAACTCGGGATTGTCTTTTTAAAAAAACTTTTTAAAATTAATTACATAAAAACTGGATTTAGTAGGAAATAGAAACGTGTGAATCGGCCAAGAGGTTTGGAGTCAGGATTAAAAGGAACATAGGAGGGTTATCACAGTATGTACCTACCATAGATCAACAATTAATGTTGTGTAGAGCAACTTTAACTGTTGTGTTCAAAACAATGCTGCAACCCGCATGCTGTATATCGGACCGGGTTATCGACAAATGAAAACGAGCCCTAACTGTAACGCAATAAGTTATCATAATGTATACATAAACACAAACAGATTACAAAATAAAGTAGCCGCTGTTCGTCTCTGTCTGTTTCTCCTCTAACATCTTAACCATCCAACGTATTACTAAAGAAAAGAGCGACAAACGAGAGGTTTGTGTTTTTTTTTTTGTTATGTCGACAGACAGGCTGACGGACCACTTGATGGTAGGTGGCTACCGTCGCCTATAACACAAGCAACGCTACAGGTGCTGCAAGTGCGCTACCGACTACAGTAGGATTAAGGATAAGGGATTAGGAGGGGATAAGGAGATGGGCTCTGGCATCCCTTACTCACTCACCGAAACACAACAGCACGTATATGCTGTTATTTCACGGTGGTCTTCTTTCTGTAAGGGGGTGGTCACTGCCGCCAGGCGGGCTGCCTAAATGACTGCGAAACGCAGTGTGCCCTACCACTACTTTTCAAATCCAGACCAGAGTCAATTTTGAAAATTACATTAAAATTTCCAAACTTGACCCCGCCGGGAATCGAACCCGGGGCCCCTTAGACGTTAGGCAAGCATCCTTGCCACTCATCCAACGGGCCTATAATTGGTTTGTATCCTTGTAAATTATGTCGATTACAGTATGTATCTGATTTATGACGCCTATATGGTGATGGTATTTTGGACACAGTAACACTTCAATAATACACGCAACGTATTATTTCACTTTCTCTTATTATAATCACGAAACACATGAAAAAACTGTTTTATCAACAGTCTATGGTATTTCAGCTAGAATTAACCAGTTTTAAATCAATGTTTATAAATGTTGCAGATTCCATACGAATATGCCAGTATCGTCAATGCGTATCAGTGCATGGAAACTGGCATTAGGCGCTTGGTTTCCGAATTGGATTGTGGAACCCAGCGCTGTTGACAGAATCTATCCGCTGTGGAATACGTTTAAGGTCATCATGAGGGAAAGTGGTTACTTTCATATACAAGCAACTAAACCTGACACTATTGGTAATAATTTTAATAACTTACACCATTCTATTGGGTAATGGGCATCAAAGAAAGATTTAATTTGTAGTAAATGATATTATTTAATTAAATCACTACTTGGATTAGCAGAAAGGTGTGTTCGTATTCACTACTAAGGGGCGCAGTTGGAACAGGACAACTCCTAAAACACAAAGTCAAAATGTATGAGGCTCTTGTATGAAACAAAGAGCTATTGTAATAAGATTAATGTTTATATGGTGTGAAGGAGAATGACACTCTCCATCCACTTGTTTAAGTGAGATAATTTATTTTGGTAAATTCCAACACATTCTATATACATATTAATTTGTTGCTTAAAAAAAAGGTTTTTTTTTTTAAATTAGCTCTTCACGCCCGAAATAATTCGTATATGAGAGCTGGCATAGGTGCCGCCGATATCTTAATTTTTGCGGCCCACTATGAAACCTAATATATCGATAGTACATGATTATTTCAATATTTCCGAAGATATTTTTGGTCATTATTAAATTACCAAAAATGTCTTTGTAAATGCGTGATGTCCGAATATCACGCGTACAAAGTTGCAGGCTCAGCTAATTAGTTAATATATTAGAGAAAAATAATAATAATTAAATAAGCTCTTCACACCCGAAGTAATTCGTATATATGTATGTATAAAAATTATTTATGTATTGGATTCACAGCTTAAAGATGTTTAAAACCTAATGTTTTCACCGCAAATAGGATAACAATTCACCATTTAAAATTTACTTTACTTTTTAAGTAGGTAAAGCAAAGCTACATTTATAAAATTTTGAAAACTCTTTTCTCTAATATGAAAGTTGGATAGAACTGAGTAACAGAAAAATTTAAACTGTGTTTAAACTACAATGTTCAAGTCATGACTATTTTTAGTCCAAGTGCTCTTAATACACACAAGACAATAAATTCTACAAATACAACATGTGTTGGGTTGCGAAGATATTGAAAGGTAAAAACTGCGAACAGAATTTGATGAAATTTTTTATGACATAGTTTGTACATAAGAATAACATATAGGTTATACTAGATACTAGGAAAAAGTCGTTACCAAAACTAGTATAAATATATAATTTCTTTTCCAATCAGTATTTTTTACTTTAATTTTTACCTATCTAGTAGCCGATGCTAGTGACTTCGTTCGCGTGGACTTCATCTTAAGATATGAATGATTAAATGAAAATTTATCCTAGCAACCCAAGCGCAAAACTCGAGAATGGCGAGATTAATTTGGCTGATATTATTTTTAACATCAAAAGTCCAAGGAAAGCTCTCATAATGACAAAAATTCGAAAAATCGCCCGAAAAAACATAACAATCCCATTTTTATTTTTCTCATCCAAGTTTCCAGCTGACAATTCAAAAAGTTCATTGAAATCCAAATCCCTTTAACCGTTCTTGCGTTGTTGAAAAACAAACATACAAATTTTCGCATTTATAATTATTAGGATAAAACTTTAATGACGTCAGTGTGAAAATTTGAATTTTACAATTAAATAATTTTTCAGGCGTTGCCTTGAACGATTCTCCGGCGGGTCTCGCGGCCTACATTATGGAGAAAATGGCCGTGTGCAGTAACAGAAACCAATTGAACACTGAGCATGGGGGTTTGGACAACTTACTCATAGACGATGTACTCGACACCGTAGTTATTGCGTGGTTTAACAACTGCATCGTAACTTCCATGAGAATTTATGCTGAAGCCACTTTCCACGCTACGGGTGAAATACAAATCCTTCACAAGTGAGATTTTTTATCTCCTATTTTGGGTCACCTACTAACCTTGTTTTTCATTAAACTCTTAAGAAGTTTCTATACATTTAGTAGAAACATTATGTTTGTTTGCTTTTATTTATATGCAACTAAACTCTATGATTCATTGAAACGAACTAATAGAGCGCTTTCTCTTTCACTCAATCTCATATAAAAGACAAGGACAGCACATCTTGAGTGGGTGTTTACAATAATAGGTGAACGTTCATATTACGCTGCTTTTAGCCTTGTAAACTATAATAAAATATTATAGTAATACCTACCACAACCCTACACTTTGGTTCCTGATATAATCATAAAATGAAAAATATACGTTCGTTAATATACAATCATATCAACAATATTTATTTATTAACTATCCGATGCATTACTGCTGTCGCTCCCACACTTATAATAAAATTTTCAGTCATAACCTCTATGTTTCTATCCAATTCATTTTTGGCTCTACTTCTTCCCTTACATGTTTAATACATTTTGCCCATACTAACTATATGGGATTCAACTCTCAAGCGGAAGTTTTAAAACCATTCTATTATTAGCTTTTGCTATTTCATGTACTACCCGCGCTTCATATCGCTTTATGTGGTTGTTAACTATATTTCATAATTCCCGTTTTAATAAATCGTCGCCAAAATTAATCTGTTTTTCCCTCAACCAGTCGATAATTTCTTGTTTTTCAAAAACTTCGGCGTTCATGTCTTTATGGTAATCGTCTTCTTTTTTTGACTCAAAAACCAGTAGTCCGCCTTCAATGAATCCGTCTTCGCTTCCAATGTGCATTATTATTAATCTTTAATTAATGCCAAGTCATATTGACAAGCCCAAGCTACTTTTTAATACTTTATTAATTTTAAACCTTAGAGGCTGCATTATAACAAAACTTTAAACACAAACAAAACAGTAACAGATATAAAATAGCGTCTCCACGATATTTCGAAAAGAGTGAACATATAACCCGCTACCGCTATGTATAAAAGTACATGTACTGTGTACCCTCACATTGTCCGTTATCTCCACCAATCACAGCCGAACGCTTTATCTCCCTATAAGTTCGTTTAAATCAATAGAGTATAGCTTCTGCGCCCCCCTTTCTCTTAGGTGTTAAAACATTTATATATTTGTTTTTTTTTTTAATTAAAAAAAAAGTGTCTTTAAAAACATGCGACGTACGACTGGAGTTTACTCCTTTAAATGTTTAAACTCAGCTGTCGCACGAATGTTAGAATGACAGATAACGTAACGCTCTCTAGTTAACGCTTGTATTAATTTTATTTCTCATAAAATTTCCATACCGGGGGCCTTATATGAAAACCGATTCTTAAGGAATAAACTCCAAAATAGAACCTTTTTTTATGTTAAAGTTGTTAAAGGTGGCCGACGGTCCACTGGATAGTGGGTGCTACCGTCGCCAATTAACACAAGCAACGCCACAGTTACTGCAAATGTGCTGCCGACTTTAGTAGGATTAAGGATAAGGGATTAGGAAGGAATAATCGAAATACGAATAATGGAAACAGCACGCGTGATGTTATTTCATGGTGATTTCTGTAAGGGAGTGGTTAATGCCTGCCACTCTTAAAGCTCATTAAAATCAAAGTGGCCTCGGCCATAAAAGATTTTAGTATCGGCGTAAAGTGCTTTTGGTAGACATATTAAATATGTCGGGGCTTTTGATTAACGAGAGTAAACAGCAATGACAACTGTCAGTTGTCAACTGGACAGCGGGAGCGGAATGTCATTGTCGTGGACTCTGACACAACACCGGGCGCTAGCGCAGAGGCATCGTGGCCGAGCACCTTACGAGAAGGCAATCGGTTTACATCAAGTGAATAATTGTGCTACGTGTTTGGTGGAGTGTTATCTGATTTGGTGTGATTGGCCAGTGGACAATGCGATCGAGGACTTATTTTGTACTGATTATAGCGTTAGGTTTAGAATTACAACGCATGACCCAATGTTGAATTATATTCTCCGCGCCCGACTATTCGCGCCTATATGTCGTGATCAAATAATATGGAGACCAATGATAAAGAGGACCCTAATAAAATCCCTTCAAATACGTTTCAAATGCAATATTTACTGAATTAAATTTATTAATATTATTATACACAACAATAAATAATATTCACCAAATCAATAATGTCAATAAGTATATATAAGTATGAAATAATTTCGATTATCATTTGCAGCATACCAACGGACGTGCCAACGGCTGCCCTCAAGTTAAAACACGAAGTGATATTTCAACCGGATTGGGTGTTAAGGGACAAGTTCAAAAATTTAGTACAATCAACGACACATGGGATTGGTGGTCATTTTGCCGGTTTGCAAACGCCTGAACTATTATCCGACGATATTTTTAAAGCCACTGTTAAATTCAGACAATACAACGCCGCACACGAAAGAAATATTCAAATTAAAATAACCATATAGATTAATTTCTATAATTTCGACTGATATCGACTGTAAGATATGTTTAGAATGTTAGAGAGTTAGAAATAATTTAGAATATTTAGATAAATTATGTAATTTGTTAGATGTTAAATTAATTAAACATCAAATTTTATAATTTTAAAAATATTATAAGGGAATTATATTAGACAAATATATATATACTACTCCAAACAAAATAAGGGCCACTAAGATTTTTTGTCGTACCATGAAAACAATAAAGACATTAAATTGTTTAACTTATGTAACTACAAAATAATGTTATTGGTTATAATATAGGCTAACAATTGTTTAAAATAATGATCATGCACTGTTTTTTTTAAGTTCATAATGAAATTGGCCATTTCGAATGAAAAACATGAACAAAAGAAATCACCGGAAAAAGACAAAATACTGTTCTGGTCACTTTTGTTTCTTCTTTTTAGTAACGAGTATGTCCTCCTGTCTTAGCAATACACTCCTGAAGCCTCGTATGCATACTCTGGATCAAATTCCTCACGTTTTCATCTGGAATCTCCTCCCAGGCAAGTTTTAAAGCGTCAATCAGCTGCTGTTGGTTGTAGACCCCTTGCTCATTCTCTCTAACCCTTCGTTTCAATTGGTCCCACAATTGCTCGATTAGATTTAAATCCGGACTGTTAGCTGGCCATGGTAATACCTCAATATGAGACCCTTCTAGGACAGTTTGTGTCGATCGAGCTGTGTGTGCACGGGCATTGTCTTGCACCAGGATGAATCCAGGCCCCACTCGCTGTGCAAATGGGATCACTTGAGGCCTGATGACGTCTTCGATGTAACGTTTTGCAATTACGGTACCCGCATTTAAAATGGTGAGCTCGGTTTTACCGTGTAAACTAATCCCACCCCAAACCATTACGTTGGGACCACCGAAACGGTCAACTTCGTGGATGCAGGACTCCGAAAAACGCTCGCCGCGTCGTCTCCACACCCTAACACGCCGATCATCATTAAAAATTTTTACTTTGCACTCGTCTGTAAAAAGCACCTTGCCCCATTGATTAATCTCCCAGTTAAAATACTGACGGCAGAATCTTAAACGGTTTGCACGTTGAACCCTAGTCAGAGGAATTCGAACAACTCGACGTCTTGACATTTGCTGGTCTTCGTGCAATCGATTACGTATAGTTTGATCACTGACACGGGTACCCGTTGTCAGCCGTAGGTGGTGTTGTAACTTACTGGCCGTTACTGTACGATCACGACGAGCACTTAGTTGGACGTACCGATCCTCGTGCGCCGTTGTTACACGAACTCTACCTGAACCGGATCTCCTGGCAACACTGCCGGTCTCTTGGAAGCGATTCCATACATTTTGGACAGCTCTTCGAGAAAAACCCAATTGCAAACCCACGTAACGCTGAGAACGTCCTTCTTGAATCATAGTTATGGCTCCGGTTGCTGTAATTATATCCATGTGCCTTCGTACTGGTGGCATGATTAACGCGAGATGAGAAATGAATCAATTAAAATTGAAAAAATAAAATTTTTTCTTAAAATAACCGAAACAAGTTAAGAAGACAATCGAAGAAAAACACAAGGATAACTTCCAATTATTTTTTTTTCTTAAAACGATGGCCAATATTTTTCAAATTAGGAAGCATAAAAGAGATCAAACACCAAAGAGTTCGTAATATCAATATAATGCTACTTATCAGTTACTTTCAGTTTACTAAAGTGCACTTAAATGTCAATAAACAAGTGGCCCTTATTTTGTTTTGAGTAGTATATATATGTGTCGATAAGATCTTCAATAAAATAAATGTATAAAATACTGGAATCCGCCATGTTAACTAAAACAGCGATCAGGACGAAGGACGTGACGCTTTCGTAAGTTGTGCTTGAATTGTGTCAAGCTGTTCTTGAGGTAAGAAAAGCGTGACGTCACATACAAACGCCATTGCTATTATAGCGTTTTAGGGCAAGTTTAAATTTTATTATTTAAAACATAAATTTTTCCTTCAAAATCTCAAATTTTTTAATAGAAATTTATTCTGTGTAAAGAGAATGCATAGAAACACGGTGGAATAGTTTTTTCAAAACCAGTCATCATGCGTATTGTAAATAATTTTAAGCATTTCCATATTGTTTGTAATTTTTGAAATGCTATAAGTGACTACAATTCATAGCACACCATTGTATTTTTTCTTTCAGTGACAAGAAACATAATATAACCAATTATTACTTTTGTTTACATTTATCAATTATTATAGACACTACCCATAGAAGGTAAAAGCAACAATTATCGAAATAAATTTGTAATGCTAATTTTTTACACAAACTTTCTATGTTGTAATGACATGTACTGTACATATTATATAATAATAAAATTGTTACAATCATAGACAATGTCAGATTTTCTGAATAAATTGCTGAATGTTTAAACGTAATATTTCAATTTTGTCTTTGATATAATTGGTATAATTGAGTACAATTTTATTGCACTTTGCCCGACATAAATAATAAAAGAAAATGAGCAAAAATGTACTGCACCTGGTATACTCGTACTTCTAATCAGAATTATTAATATTGTAAATAGTAATCTCTACTGTACATATAAAAATAGATGTTTGTTTATACAGTTGTCAAATTAAAGGCGGTCAAAGCCGCGGAGCTCAGCTAATCTATATCTATACTAATATTATAAAGAGAAAAGATTTGTATGTACATATGTATAATATGTATGTTTTTAATGAATAAACTCAAAAACTACTGGACCGATTTTAAAAATTCTTTCACCTATACATAGAAAACTATATTATCAGGGAGTAACATAGGCTACTCATCCTACCCCATCTCCCCCCCCCCCCCCTTTACCCTTCCTCCATACAAATGTATGTTTGTAATGAATAAACTCAAAGACTACTGGACCGATTTTAAAAAAAAAATCACCTATAGAAAGCTACATTATCAACAAGTAATATTTAACAGAGACTTCGCGAGCATAAATAAAATAATCGCACAAGAGCTTGTCACAATTTATGGTACTTTATAAGTGTCAGTGACCGGAATAGGTGGATTTTTTAATATATTTATCATTGAACTCACTCTGAACCTTTTTCAAATAATACATAATATTGTTAACAAAATATATTATTTACTTTTAACAAGCGGGACGCAGGCGCAAATGTTTAAATATGTCGCTGGATTTTTGCCAATGTCAGCAAGGATAGTGCTTTATCAATATCTATAACAATTTTAATCTTTTTAAGTTTCACTACTAGATTTGGTACAATTTAAGATGGGTGCTAAAAATGCTCCATTTCTCAATGAAAATTGCATATAATAAAAACGCTGTCTTTCCTCTTCTACGTGAAATTGCAATTTTAAAACAGATGATTGGAAATAGATATGTAGGTATGTCGTCGATTGATATTATCGTGCAATTATTGTGCAAACATCAGCTGTACATTACTGTACATCAGCTGTCAGCTGTATACCCTTTTAAATGATCTAGTGACAATTAATTTCTTATGTAACGTTTGGCTTTTACAATAATCGTGATTTGTCTTTATATTCTGTTAAAACATAACAACATAATGTGCATACCCTATGTGTTCTCGGCATGCTTCTCGTAATACAAGCGAACCAGAGACTTTTTATTCTATGGTAGTTGAGTTAGTAACTACCAACAGTAAATACATTTACAGAAGCCCTAAAACTGAAGTGCCGTTGGGCAAGACACATGTCACGCTATAATGACAAAGGATGAACAATAGAAATTATTTAATCACTCAATACAAAGGACGCGTGCATACGGTGGGCCGATGAACATGGCAAAAGAAAGGGAGTCGTGGAAAAAGTTGGAGGAGGTCTACACCCACAGAGCGATCGATATCACTCGATAGTTTATTGAAGTAAAATAAATATTTCACATTAAAAAATTAAATAAAAAAGTAAATATTATGTACAAAATCTACTTTATTTAAATACTGTTTTATTACTTGAGATTTGGAAATAGGATTAAAAAAAACAAGTGTAGTATAAAAAAATTAATTCACATAATGGTTTTTACAAATTACTTTTATACAGTACTACAACAAAGTCCTTCTTGTTGTAAAAACTGTTCACGTCATACGATATGATTGTACGCGTCATCTGGTTTGTCTGTTTTCCAAGGTGTACATGTATAATTTTAATTTTTCAATTACCTTTTTATCCTCCACTAAATCTTGTAGTTCTTTCGCGGCGAAAAACGCCGGAACCGTAAATTCTCCCTTAGGACTAAATGTCTCAACTTTCATTCGCCCACCCAAGTTCTTCTTTTGAGCCGCATAAAAAAGATTCCTGTTAAAAGAACAAAGAATAAATTAGACATTTTCACTCTACTGAAATCTTTATATTAATGGCACTCTACTAATGTGGCTTCAGGTAGATAGGTGCACTTACATGTAGATTAGATTTTGCATTATTGCCACGAAGTGGCATTAATCTATACATATAATAAAATCGTAAACGTGGCATGTCTGTAAATTAAATATTTTTTCAAAAATAATAATAATAATATTCGTACACGTTATACGTACTTATGTTACCGAGGTGAAAAAATAGTTATTAGGATTGTTTGTTTGTCTGTGCGTTTGTGCATGGTAATCTCAGAGACGGGTTAACCGATTTGAATGCGGTTTCACTGATGTATTGTAGCAAGATTCTCGTAACATTTAGTGCTTGTTTCATTCCATTCGATTTACAAACAAAAAAGTTACGCGCTATACCGAATACTACGCGTATGAAGTTGCGGGCTCAGCTAGTCGATAAAACGCTGTACGCTTTCATTCGCCTCATTGCTGGACTTACGAAATTATTTTATAGTACAACTAGCTGATCTGGCGAACTTCGTACCGCCTCAGAATAAAAACCCGTTACATACAAAATGTATGAGAAAATGAATTTTATTCACAATTTGTATATTCCAGACGTTTTAATAGTTATTCAGCTATTTGGGGCGGAGACAAATTCAACTAATCAAATATCATAAAAATAAGTCCAGCCGTTCTCGAGTTATAAATGGTGTAACTAACACGACTTTCTTTTATATAATTTAAAATATTGGTATGACGTAAGAGGAATACATCAATGTTTCGAGTGTGCGTCTACCAATTTTTGTGATCGCAGACATGTAGTAGGCATAACCTCGCAACTGGCCATTCATTCATATACAGTTTAGAGTTTATCTTTTCACATAGGTGAAAGGTAATAAATAATCAAATATGGTATAATACGTGATAATCCAAAGTCAGCTGAAGATGTGAAGACAAATTTGACATTGTTTACGACATAATAAGAAAACACAACATTTCTGCGACGAATTTTCTGAGCACATAAACGGGACGAATTTACACATCGGAGTGGCACTGCATTGTGCTGAATAGTCGAAATTTGTACCCCATCTGCCGGCAATGACCTGCAATGAGATTACCATGAAATAATTGCACGTGTGCTGTTTCATTGTGTTTCAGTGTATGAATGCCAGTGCCAAATACGCGAGGGGTCTTCAAGCTGTAATGTATCATCACATTGTCACTTATTCTCATAATTGTCCCTTACTCTTAATGCTGCTTCCCCTTCACACTTTTATTGGGGCGCACAAGCGCCCAAGGAATATGTGACAAGAAATTTTTACACGTAGTTGGATAACTTTTAAACAACTTAATAGGATTATTTTTTTAACGGAAATAAGACACAGGACTCACAAGGTTATTTTGTTTGCCACAAATTTTTTCAATGGTCATCTGTAGCAAGCACTAGTGTCCCGTGTAGTCAAATGTGTCTTAATTATATCTGAAATGTGCCTGTTCAAACTTCCTCAGTTTGAGAATCGTAATAACTAAAAGTACGAACTTGATAATGAGATAGCAAAAGTTGTAAAGGAACTGTTTAAAATACCTGTTTCCAACCAAACGGCCCTTGATATTGGTGAGCTGTCCTTCACTTAGAGTCGGGAACTTGTGGAAGAGATACAGAGTAGCTGCGAACTTAAGAAAGGAATCGCCTAGAGTCTCCGCCCTTTCTAAGTTAAAGGAATCGTGGGACTTGATTGATGTGAGAGCAGCCAATATGTCACGGACTTCGGGGCCTCGCCCTTCAAGGTTTTTAGACAGTATCTCTATTTTGGCGTCTATCCTGTAAGTATAAACGGGACATTACGAGTGATTTCTAGACATACATCAACTTCAAGGGACAGAGCCTCTTGTACTAAACTGAGTTGGTGGTGTTTTCAAAATTTAGCCAAACCTAATAAACATTCTGCTGCCAATTTACGAATACGAATACACGAATACGTTCATTTAATTTGTTAAATAGAAAACCTAGTAATTTAAAAGTGTTATAATTATTATATTAGAAATTGTGTACAGTATATAAAATAAAAACCATTTGCAACACTCTCAAAAAGACCCAAATAATAACATAACGCTTTTTAGTAGTTTATACCTATATTTTATATTTTGTCATTATATTTTTTACTCGCTACTTTAAACAACATTTATGCATATCCTTTCAAATATCTTTAATAAGTACAGGGCCCGTATCATGAACTTTTAGTAAAACATCATGTTTTAAGGAAGTTTTGTTTCAAGCTTAAAATAACATTACTCAAATTCGTACCATGACGTCCACAAAACAATATTGTTTTATTCCTGCCGTGAACGAATGATATTTGCATGATTGTCTATTCCCTGCTAAATAATGCCACAGAGTCCTAAGTATGACACCATATCGTATTTGGTATGTTCTGAAACATATTTTATTTCTACGCTGCAAAAGCAAGATATCATAATTTCTTTCTATGTACAATTGTTTCCTATAGCTATAACAAAGAATTGTTGTTGAAACACTGGAATAAAGTTCCAAGTTAATATTGTTAATGTAAAAATTGACAAAAAATGCCATATCTTCGCGCGACTTCTATGTTCATTGTTAAGTTTTAGAACGCATCTACACTTGTAAGTGACTGAAGTTTTTTAAAACGAGATAACGAAGTGATTATTATTTATGTAAGTAGGTATTTATTTACCTACTTACATAAATAATTTAAAAAATGTCAAATAAAAAGTAAGTGTACGTTTTATTTTGGTTACTTTGTTTTTAATTAATAAGAGTGTAACAAGTCATAAGTAAGTTCGTTTGTAAGTCGATAACGCTTCACAAACTCTACATCGTCCAACTCGAAAGGATCACTCTCGCTGCGCATTTGTCGTCATCGATTTCTTTGTAGTACATTACTTTGGGCATTATCGTTTTCCAAAAATTCGAAAATTTCGTACTCACTAGCCATCTAACAAACACATTTTTTATTACTAAAATACAATTAATAAAGAAAAATACTTTATTCACTTAAAGATCGATATAACAATAACATTTACTCACTTTTTAACACAGTAATATTATTATTTTTTGTCAAAATCACTTTATTTCTCTTTAGCAGTTTTGTATCCGTTTTGAAAAAGCAACTTTTTTAAGATTGCTAAATTTGACATTAAAACAATAATGCTTACTGTCAAATGGAACGTCATGGTACGAATTGAATGAACGAAATAGCGAAAGACGTCACAAAACTTCTTAATTATTTTTTTTTTTTAATGTTATATCGACAGACAGGCTGACGGTCCACTTGATGGCAGGTGGCTACCGTCGCCTATAACACAAGCAACGCTACAGGTGCTGCAAGTGCGCTGTCGACTACAGTAGGATTAAGGATAACGGATTAGGAGGGGATAAGGAAATGGGCTCTGGCATCCCTTACTCACTCACCGAAACACAACAGCACGTATATGCTGTTATTTCACGGTGGTCTTCTGTAAGGGGGTGGTCACTGCCGCCAGGCGGGCTGCCCAAATGACTGCGAAACGCAGTGTGCCCTACCACTACTAATGGAAACAATATTAAAGTAAGCTTACTTTTAAGGAGTGATGGTACGAAATTTGAATGTAAGACTAAAATAATACTGCTATAAGAGGTGGTGGTAAGGCCCCAGGTCTGAAAGGATTCACTGTGATATTTAAACAAAAAAGAGAACTGACCAACGATTGAATCGAGAATATGCTAGCATAGTTTTGTTATTTGCTGGGATATCATAAAATAACTTATGATAAGCTAGCAATGTGATAGCATAAAAGCACAAAAAAGGATTAAGCTAGCAATGTGGCATTAGCAAAGTAAGCAATTAAAGCAAAACAATTATTACTAAGTAAGCAAAGTCTTCTATTATAACTGAGGTAGACGTGGTGTAGGTACTCCACCCAAATGACATTTGAAAAGCAATCTGAAAGTATCACATAAACGCGGGCGAGGTAGAAATATTAACTGTCAACAAGAGCGAAAAAGATGACTTACGGGTGTTGGACTACTTGTACGTACAACCGGACATAGCCGAAATTCACGACCAGGGCTCTAATTCACTAACGCCACTTAGTGATTCCTTACTTTGAAACCACGTCAATTCCTCAAATTGTTAAGACATTTGCCAAAAACTTATTCTTTATGACACATTGAATGAATGAAAACATTGAATGGAACTGTCAAAAACTCCACGTTTTCTAACCGCGTGGAATCATTGTGAAATCGTTGTGAACTGTATGGATATTTATCTGTTTTTGTGTCAATTTCAATAAAATAAACACTACAGGTAAGAAATAATTGTTTACAAATTTTAATAGAATATTAAAAAAATCAAAGCTGCTAGCTCATTTGAATTATATTTGCTTTTATCTATTTACAATTCTAAATCTGATTTTATCACTGTTTTACTTCGTAGAATTTCATAGATTTTTATTAGAAATTTATTCTCTATACATTCATTATACATTTAACCCAAGACAATGGCACCGTTTTTGAAAAGTAAACAAACATTCAAAAGTCAAACAGCAGAGATAACATAATATTTTCTTTGCTGTCAGTGAAATTGTCAAATAAATGAAATAGCATACTGTAGTTTCTGTGAATTTGTAGCATGCCAAAGATAAACTGTCTTGAAGCATACAGAATAAAGACATAAAAATTCCTTGACAAGTCAAGACATTGATATGTTTTAAAAAAGTAAGACAAGCTTGAAATCATAGTTGCGATACAGAATCAGGGCCCAGAGACGATACGGAAACAAACGCTCACTAGTAAGGACTGATCCAATATTACATAAAATTATGAAAACCCATGAAATTACGAATTCATTCTGTGTACTTACGCTACAACTAATATTGTTGTTACAATATGAAATTTTTAAAGACTTTAGGTGATAACGATGCTGCCGTAATTCGTTTCATTACGCGTAAAATGACACTTCTTCGCAGTTTCGTCGTATATGACTATTACGCACAACGCTCTAGATTGATTGAAGATTTGGTGCGTATGCCTCGTCTACTTCAATTATAAAAGAAGTCTGTGTTACTAAGCTTCTCTTTTGTTTATTTTGTATGATATATAATTCCTACAAATGCGACAGAAGGAGCACATTAGCGGCAGCATTTTAATGTTCGAAATGATGGCTAATGACTGTCTTAGCCTTTATGATACCTGACAGGCGTGGATAGTATGGCGGGCGCAGTGGCACTGCTCGTGGCTAAACATGGCCGAGGCGGGGAGGCCGCTGCGGCCGAAATCGGAGCTGAGACAAATTCGTCGTAGCACTCTATATCTAGCAGAGTCACCAAGGTGATGTTGCGTTCTATGTCTAACGGCTCCGACCGTTCCTGCAAAACAAAAGTGTGCAAAGTTTTAGTATTATCAGAGACTACCTTTAGTAGCCCAGGCGATATTTGTTTTGGGTTGGGTAGTAAGATATTTTTTTGTTGAAATCACTACCAAAAGTCATAAGAAAAGATAACTAAGTGCTCGCATGGGATTAATTTTTTATTATACAAAATGTGAACAATTTGAAGAAAATACCATGTTTTTATTTCTACTTCTATTTTCTCCTATATCTCTTTAATTGTAGAATATTAATTGTAGAGAAAAAAAAAGTGTGTGTCAGCTCTGTCGCACGACTAGAATTTACTCCTTTAAACGTACAATTTTTCCCGTGTCAATAGATAACTGGATACCTAATTACCTTATAATATTTAGTTAGTTACATTCTGCATACACAGATGTCACGTGTTTCAACAAAAGTAATGTTAGTCACGTTCGCTATACACAGATGTCACTACGTTTTATAAGTTCAAATAGTTCATTTTATCGACGACGACATTCATTTTATTTGACGACCCCGTTGGATGAGTGGTTAAGAGTGCTTGCCTTAACGCTCTATGCTAGGGTTCCCGGGTTCGATTTCCGGCAGGATCAACTTTGAAAAAAATAGTAATAATAATTAACTTTTCAAATTTAGCTCTAGTCTGGGATCTGGAAAGTAGTGGCAGGGCACACTGCGTTTCGCAGTCAGCCCATCTGGCGGCAGTAACCACCCCCCTTTCATAAAAACCACTTGCTATTCGGTGCTGTGTGTTCGGCGAAAAACCGTGTACTGTTGTGTTTCGGTGAGTGAGTAAGGGATGCTAAAGCCCATTTTCCTATTCAATCCCTTATCATTAATCCTACTGTAGTCGGCAGCGACTTGCAGCAGCTGTGGCATTGCTTGTGTTATAGGCGACGGTAGCCACCTACCATCAAGTGGTAGGTGTCTGCCAATATTAACATAAAAAAGACAGATGTCGCTGCGCCGGCAGGTAGGTTAGGTAGGTTAAGTAAATTAGGTAAGTCTTTTTAAGAGCATTTTGGAACAATACATTTGTTCGCACGTCAGAGGAAAATTAAGATAAATTAGCAAGAAGAGAATTCATTCATAATAGGAGGCAATCAATACATTCAACGCTGTTTCTCAACGATTTTAACTTGTTGATTTTGTGTTAATTAAATTTTTATAGGAAAATGTTATAGAGGAAAACATATTTCAATTAACATATCAGACTTAAAATTTCATATACGATCAGTTTTCACATTTCCTCTTTATGGAGATATACAAGTGACGAACAGATATGGAATATGGACACTTCTCAACCTATGGACTGCAGCGGTAGCTATTCTTGTCTTCAAAAGCAAGATTTTTGAAGGCATTATTGCGTTTAACAAGCTCTTCTTATTATTATTTTTTGGCATTGCATGATATATATAAATGTCAATTATAACTTAATTTCATAATAGGCGCGACAAATAGCGAGTAATATAATATGTATACGACGACGATCAAAAGCGATAAATAACAACTGCTTCGTAAAATATATGGAAAGATGGTTATAAATGTATTAAGTATTGGGGCTTAAAAGTTGCGGACAGGCTCATCTTGCAATTATCCTTGTTTGTCCAATGGTGTGCCTCGGATAGTTAAATCTCTTCATTACAGTCTCTGATAGTGGTAGCAAAAGACTAGCTAAAAACGGAAATTATTGAAGTTAATTATTATAGAACATGAGACCTTTGATTTACATAAGTTGAATTTTACGAATTGAATGTGGCTGCATTTTGAATACACGTTTATCGGAAGCATCCTAGGTATCCTATAAAATGATTCTCCCATGAAAAGTTTATTAAAAAGATGAGAAATACTTACGTCCCAAGGATATTCATTATCAATTTTCTGTTGTTTAAATTTGTACAAGGCATCTTTAATTGAGGGAACAGATACAGATGGCTGCGTTACCTCCTCTTGATTGATGTTGATCCTGTAAACCAATTCACAGGTATCTATGTAAATAAGTCAAACTGTGAAAGTTTAACTGTATCAATTTGCGAAATTTATTATTTTTTAAAATTCGTGAAGTGATTTTTGTAGGTTCGAGAATAAAATTGTGTTATATTGTTTCGTGGCGATTTGAAGTTCAATTTTATACCTATCCACGCTCATGGTAGATGGATTTTCGATTTGTGACATCATAGCCTTTACTGCGATATGCATGTCTGCCTCAATCGGCTCCCACTCCTCATCTGCAATTAAAGGCATAAAAAAAAGTATAATAAAAAAAGGTCAAAAATATATGTAAGAAAAATTTAAAGATTTACTTAATGGTTTTATGAGGAAGTCTCACGTTTGCTCAGTGCGCTATTAAAAAAGGTGGATGGACGGTTTTCAAGTATTTCAATGTGAGATAAAATCCGTAGAACTACATAAACTAGACACATCTCTCGTAGTTACGTGGTTGTGCACGTGGTTGGGCAAATGTCGCGAGAACAGCGAATGCTTACGTGGTTGTGCAAATGTCGCGAGAACAGCGAATGCTTACGTGGTTGTGCACGTGGTTGGGTAAATGTCGCGAAAACAGCGAATGCTATCTGTGGTTAAACGTTTTGGAGGTTTAATGGTGATAATTGTGATGAATTTCGGTCCAGTACGGTTAAGTATATTCGATTTCATAAGTATGTGGATTGTAAGTGAGAATTTCTTGCTCTAAGGATGAAGAAAAACAACTTCATATTAGAGCTCAGTGGTTTGCTGTGAAAACTGTACAGAGACGTGTTACTTAATATTAATTTACTGGGTTACCACGAGTTCGCCTATCTGTAATTTCGATTATTAAATAACAGTTTGAGAAGTTACAATTAAACCGACGACAAGAATCTATAGCGTGATCTAATTTCACAAGTGGCGGCATCTAGTTCAAAAACAAAGCACTAAGTTGTAAAAAAAAACAAAGCGTGAACATTTTTAGTCATTAAAGTGTGAAATTCGTGTTAGTCCAAGGCAACTAACTTAATATCTGTATAAAATGGAACCATATTTGATTCAGGGCATGGTCTATACATGTGTGCCAAGCTTCATCCGGTTCAATACAGCGGTTTATCTGTTATAATGAACGCCAACGCTGCTGGCACACGGGGCCATAAATTATTGAAACGCTATTATATTGAATCATACAATAATCACGATTTAACCGCTGAATTGATTTGGATGAAACCCAGGCAAGTCAAACCATATGGTCTTAACTATTTATGACATTAGTGATAAATAAAATTTCACCTAAATGTTACCTAAGTTACCTTAAAATCACTACGTAAAAATTTGAGCAATTTTTCTGGGGTTCACAGTCACATATCACAATTACTAATATTAAACAACACTTTAAAAAATTCAAATACTCACTGTGCAACAATTCTCGTCCATATTTTATCTCTTTTGTAATTTCGCTTCTGAGTTCTAAAGCTATCAAAATATGTGTCAATCTGAAAGCAGCAATAAAATAAAATTTTATTACAATTTTAAACTAAAATCAACATAAGAATAAACAATAATATCACATATAAACAATATTAATAACAGGTAAATCGATTTGCCAACAGGTATCACTCATTTTGTATAAGTACACGTCTATTTCTCTATAGTAGTATCTGGATAACATAATGTGAAGTCGGGATTGCTAAAAAACGAGCCAATTCAATTATTAAATTTATCTACAAGACGCCCTCGGGCGTCGTGGACTAAACTCGTTTTTAAAAAAGCCAGGAAGAAGCACCAAACATGTTACTACATCAACACCAATAAATGCTCTTAAAGATAGAGACCAAATAATAAGAAGTAGAGGGAGTAGAACGTGAAAGTCAGAAGGAAAATCATTTAATTACAAGCTGTTAAGAAATATTGAGTACCATCAGACAAAAAACAGCATACCTGTGTATGACACTAGGAAGAATCATCGCCTTTAACCATAAAACTCCGGGAAAATCGAACTTGATGCAAAATTCCGGAATTAAAACTTCATTAAACTGCTTTTGTTTATCATCGCCCATAACGTCGGAAATAAGTTTCAATTGTTTATCCGTGAACTGGTTCTTTATGGTCGTCGACCGAGGCAATAAGCAGTTCATCCGGCTGGTAATGTTTTTCACCTGATCGTAATTTAAGCAAACGTTATCATTTAGTCTAATGCTATTTCTAGGCTAATACTATTGCTAGTTGTCGTTCCCGACATTTGATACTTGTCAAAGATAAAAATGTATTTAAAACAATAAATTTTATTATTTTACTATTTTATATATAGTATTTATTTATACATTACATATCACTTGTAAATTGAACGCATCTCTGATAATGTACTTAAAGTATGACCTCAAAACTATATCATAAGTAAATTAGAAAAAAAAACGGCATTAAGTATCACGAAAATATATAAAAAAATAATTAAATTACATTTTTCGCACAATCATATTATGCAAAATTTTTATTTTATTAGTGTTTAAAGAAAAACAAATGGGTTCTTATTGTGGGTCTGGGGACGTAAATCATTATGGGTCTAGCGTGACTTTATAATGATTACACTCGCTAGCGAGAGCGTAAAATATTGAAAATTGTCAATTTGATAAATAGACTCATGGTAAACCCACTGAACTGGATCTTAACGAGTCCGAGTGCTAATGCGTTTCTCCTAAAGCGTCCGAGAGAATTGTAGTGGCTGCACCCATGTGATGTACAGTACACATAATTTAACTGTCTGGCGATTGTGTGAAAAAAAAAAGGCCACAAAAAGCAACCATTATACCTATATTTATCGAAGTACTAGCGTTGAGTCCCCGGCTTCGCCCGGGATGCAATTTTTATATATAAGAACATTCCCCGTTTATCCCTCTTTCCATTAGTGAAAACCGAATTAAAATCGGTCTACCCGTTCACGCGTGATGCCGTGACCAAGGGAAATGGGGATTCATTTTTATATATAGAAAATTAGAATAAAATGGCTAGCATGCAGCACACACTGTTTCTATTTGTTGAAAATTCATTTCATGAATTCCATCCATAACCTAACCGCTAAACTATAATAAAAATGCTTGTTAATACAATAATAAGGATCAATCGCAGAATCTCAAATATGTTGACCACTTCAAAAACCTAACTTAAAGTATATGCCAATTTTTTTTAATATTGCGTAGCAAGTTGCTCCTTTTTTATTTCCGAATCAAAAATTGGAAATTCTATATTTTGCGATAGTAACTACACTTATTGAGCTCCATTCGCGTTTCGATGTATGATTTTGGTTAATACAGTGTATATCAGCCGCGTACGGTCCGCTGAAACGCTTCTATCGACCGCGTGCAGCGCTGAATGACTGAGAAACGATTACGCCGTTTTCGCGACTAAACGGTCCACGTACAGCGCTGAATGCGGCGGAATAGGGCTGTACACTTTCGTTGGAATGTGCATGAAAAAAACACACTTGTCCTCAGTTTCCACCTTTTGGCACAAAATCTGAATAGACGTGGAAGCTCAACGGATGCGTACGAAGTAGAAAATAAAAAATATATTCAGAGAAGTAAATACCTACCTCCAGCAACGGCTGATTCTTGTCTCCAACAATATCCAAGTCGTATTTGACTTTGAAATATTCCGCGTACGTATTGTAACTATTTGTATCAAATGGAGATTGAGGCGTCTTGTACTCCAGGACATTCGTCACCATGTACCTGTATATTTTAATTTTCTCGTAAAAGTTGGGACTATTTATATAGCCAGATACAACCGTTTTCTTGAAAATCTAGACAGATTTTAAACGTGGTTAATTGATTTTTAAACAGTTTTTAAATATGGGATTCTTGTTTTTCAAAATTTATATGGAATATAATATCGCTGTATTAGCCGGCACACTGTATTCTGCATTTATAAACTGGAATGGCACTAACCACCCCCTTACATAAGACCACTGGAAAATAACATAATGTGTATTGTTGTGTTTCGGTGAGCGGTTAAAGGATGCCAGAACCCATTTTCTCCTATTCCTTCCCAATTGCTATCCTTAATCCGAGTAAGGTCGGCAGCACACTTTCATCATCGGTAGCATTGATTGTGTAATAGGTGACTGTTGCCACCTACCTAGTAAGTGGACCGTCAGCTTATCTGAAGATAAAAATATACATAAAAAAAGAAATATCTACCGGGATTACTTAATCAGTGATTTAATACAATATTTAATGAAATTTAATGGAATACTCAACAGTTTATGTTAGGAATGCAAAGCGTGATAATTGAAGTATACTCACTGATCCGACGACGATCTGTACCAAGGTGAGACAATATGGTGGAGATAATTGTCGGGTGTAATATTCAAAGCTTTTCTTTCCTGTGACAATATGCACAATTTCTTTACTTATTTACAGAAATGATAACTAAGGCCTTAATTATGGTTATAGTTAGTTTTAGCAAAAAAATTGCTACTTTGAGTTGCATAATGTTAGATTACATTACTAAATTCCTAATATACTGAAAATATTTGGCGCCATTTTACGTAATTTTTATTATAATACTAGCTGACCCAGCAAACGTTGTCCTGCCCGAATCCGAAAATAATTCTGTAACCCGATTGTGGCGCCACCTATCCGATCCAATTTTATTTTCAAACCATATGTCAAAGTGACGCGACACTTCACGTAATGAACGACGGACGTTTAAATTAGTTGAATATTCTTCATACAAAAATACTAAAATCGCTATTAAAAATGGGGGGTGGGGGTAGGAGGGTGAAAAATACTTTACGACCTATTCTCATACATATCAAATAAAAAAAAATCATAAAAATTGATCCAGCCGTTTCGGAGGAGTTTTGTTACAAACACTGTGACACCAGAATTTTATATATTAGATTGTTCGTCCACTGGTAGAAATAAAATAATAATCATTTCGAAGGTGGGGGAAAAAACTGTTCCAATTTTTTTGGAAATAAACATAAAATTAACACAATCGTAATACCTCGTAAGATGGTTGGTTAACCTGGGGGATCTCTTTTGAATCTCTCATCAGATCCCAATCGATATCATTGTCTCCTTTGATAGGAACAACGTACATAGCATTAGTTGTTCCGTCAAACGCTATGAATGACTGTGCTATGTGCAGCACTTGGTCGAATATGTACAGATGAAACCTGCAAGTTTTTATATGAATAAACCAGTGTCTCTTAAAACTAAGCCACAAGGAGTTAGAAAAGTACTTCTTTTATAGGTGGAAATATAATCATGAACATATAAATGTATATAAGTATACAAAAATTTAATGTTCGTTTGTTCAAAACCACAAATCTCTGAAGTTCTTTATAGATCACCATGAAATTTTGCTTATATGTTGTAGAGATAGGAGCACGGGTAGGAGTAACAAAAAATTAATTCGCTGACGAAAATATATGGGACAAGGATGAATTCGAGGAGAAAAGCTAGTTGTTAAGAAAAGTAATGATAAATAGCAGTATAAGTACTTTTATTTGCCATTAGACAAATAACTTTAAAAAGCGTCTACATTTTAAGTGTCTACATTGCTACTTTTTACTGCTTTTTGCTACTGACACTGCACACCACGTAGTTGCTGTGACCTGTAGCGGCAATCACTCTGTCGCCGGTTGCTACTTTCGGTCACTGGCAACAATTTGTTGCTGGTTTCCGTCAGTTTCACGATGGATGTCGATGTTCTTCATCGACATCCATCGACATTACTTTTGCTCGTTGTGTTGATTTTACATCGACGACGTAGACGTCGTCATAAAGCCCGCAGACCCGCGCTACCATGTAGTGCATAGCTGGTGGCTTTTTTTACACACAAGATGCTGGACACCGAACGCAACCGTATTTAGCATAAAGCAAACACTAGGATTGGTTTTGGCTTTAAATATAGATGAGAGAAAAATAAGAGGAGATTGTAGACAAAGCAATGGTTGTTAAAAAGAAAACAACTAAGACACGTAATTATAGTTAAGAGTGACAATTTAAAAAAATCTATGAGAATAGATCACGAAATCAAGAATTATTTAATTTAGTAAAACCGCATAACACTAAGCAAGACACTATAATTCGAGAAGCTGTTACTGTTGAGGAGCGTTTAATTGTGACGCTTAAGTATTTAGCATCAGGAAGAGATTACAATGAACTCTGATTCAGCAGATATACATGAAACATGATTCCGAGATTATACATGAAACATGTGATGCTATTTGTAAGGTCTTGAAGAAATACATACAAGTAAGAAAACAATTATTTTTTCTGCTAACTGCTATGCTTATTAATAAAAAGAAACTTATAAAAAAAAGAACAATTAATAATGGAAATATTAGAATATTATAGAGATTTGCCGAAACTTTGAGATTGAAAGCGATGACAGTGTAAATTTTATTACAGTCATACGAATTAAATTAATCCTTTAAGTCATTTATCATTCTTTCTTGAAAATATACAACTCCTTCGTTAAAAATGTAGTAAATAAGTCTTGCACGCGTTTTCCATCCTCTGTAATTTTTGGTTATTTCATTGAATACTTGATAATTGTGGTTGTTCGCGCCACTGTCTGGGCTGCACTATTTATTGACAAAATCTTCGTGATCAGAATAATGGCGCGAAATTTTATTTTTTATTTTTTTTTCTTAAAAAATTATGTAAATAGCATGTGGCTTTAACTACTTTATCAGCATTTTACAAATTTAACAAAATTGGTTTTTGGAATAATCGGAAACGTGCTGCAAGTATACCTGGGCTGTGAACTTTCAAGAGTAAACGTGAGTAACTTTATAAAATGCTAGAGCATCTTTCGCTGTTACTTAATGGCATGGATAAATCTACTTACCGTTTAATTAATTCGAAATGAGCCACATCCATGTTTACGACCGCAAAATTGAGATGAATAGAAGTGGTGACTTCGCCAATGGTCAAAAACATAGGGAAATCACACACCTTGGGCAACTTGCCACTAGTCAAAAGTCCGAAACCTTCTGGTCTCTTCAATAAGTCGTAAAGAGTAGCATCGCGCGAATCACTCGATCTGACAAAAGCCGGTTCGAAGTTGATTATATGAAGGTACATTTTTTGTATACCAGAATTCCAAACGGGGCCTTTGAGACATGATGGGTACTGTAAAAAAATACATTCATTTAAATTCTAATTCATTCTAATAAAAATGTTACACTATGTGTTTGAATAAAAAGAATTTTGAATAAAAAGAATGCATTGTCAGATGTGAAACTTCTATTGCTGAGCAAATCTCTACTTACAAAATCGTTTGTCCTGACTGATTCATGGCAGAGCTTAAACCACAGGGGTTTAAAACTTGAAATTTTGGCAGTTGATGCATTTTATTATGTAAACATCCGCTAAGGAAGAATTTTTGGATATTCCACCCCTACAAGGGTTAAATAAGGGATGAACGGGTGACCGGTAAAATGAGGGATGACCAGTCATTTTCAATGTTAGAAGCATGAAATTTCATATATACAAGCTTCTGGTTAGAAACAAATAAATACATACTTCAGCGTTTTTGAAAAGCTGTCCCTTAAAAGGGTGAAATAGGGGTTGAAATTTTATATGGGGAAACCGTCATTTTTGTAGTAAGAACTTAAAAATTTAACATTTAACATTAAAGCTTCTTAGCAAAAAATAATACATACGCATTTCGTCGCAGCATATACAAAGAGGAGATGGCCTAAAAAACTGTGCATTGATTTCAAATTAGATCCTGACGTGCTTTTTTGTAGGCGCGGTCTTGGTTACGCATTGGCGGCGCTTGTTTGTTGTAGACTACAGTCAAATTTCATTTCCAATATAATTATAATTGGGCGGGGTCTGACTTCCTCCTTGCCCCGCGCAGTAGTTCCGCACCGCTCTATAGGAAAATCCATAACATCTCCTCTTTGTATATTCTCCGTCGTTGTATCTCTCAGAGCAATATGCATAAATATGTTATCATATGGCTTCGAAGATTTATAGTCTTTCATGCAAGATTCTTCAAGGAATCTTTCTTCACCGTTAGATTTCATCCACGCTTTTACTGACTCATATTAAATTCAGATTGTTTTACAAATTTTAATTTGATCTAAATTTGTCTTACACGTTGTTATTTTAACTCAAGATCTGAGGATGATTCATATTACATCGTGCCGCCACCGGGCCGTGCCCGAGCCGTATATCTCTCAATGTGCGCCGGCCGGGTCAGTCATTTATCTCTGTGTCCGTGCCTTGTCATTTCCAAGTTTGCCGGCCGCGCCAGTCATACTATTATACTAGTATTTTGTACTACAAAATGGTACAAAATGCTAGTCGCGATTGGAGCCCACCGGAGCCGGAAAAAAATACCCACCGAGACCCACCGACGCTTTGGCGCCGTGTACTGGCCTGGGCACCGGGCACGGCCCGGTGTAATACGAATCATTCTTTAATGTGTAGTTTAATCTATATTCACCATTTTCTTATATTTGCGTAATCTTTTCGTGCTGTCTTCAGTTGCTTTAATCTTTTCTTCGTCGTCCCACGGCCAGTTCAAAAAGCATTGTCTTACATTTAGATCTTCAAAATCGACTTTCCTGTAAATTAATATTATACTAATTTAACAAAACGGGACAAGTGCGAGTTGAACTCTCGTGAAGAGGGTTCCATACGATATAGAGTGATTTACCATGTTATTTTAATATATGTAGACTTCTTATAGGTTTTCCTGTAATCTATAAGTAGAAAACTAAACTAATTTCAGTATTTTTTTTTTCAAAATTTTAGGTTCAGCAGTTTCGGAGATAAGGGGGGGGGGGGGGGGATGGTCGGACAGACGGACACACGAGTGATCCGTTTTTTTATTCGGACGTACGGAACCCTAAAAATAGTTTGCACTCATATTGCTATTTTAGTTTGAATTTGAATAAAGAGCTACCTGATGCTGCAAGACTACCTACCCTGCTACTCTTTTGCGATTTATTTGTATATTTATACAGGAACGTGATAGTGACATACATCGAATAAGTTTTTATTTTTTTTATTTTAAGAGTCGTAGGCAAGATTGGTATTGGTAGTAGAGAAAAAAGTTTTAGACAAAAGATCTACAACTTTGATAATCAGGAAAATTTTACAAAATTGAACGGTTGGGGAGGAAATGACGAAAAATTAAAAATAGGGAGAAAAAAAAAGAAAATTTTTGCCTTTCGGAAGTAATAAGTTGAAAAATATTGATGCTACAAAAAAAAGTTTCAGATAAAAAAGTTAGTAAATTTAATTTAGAAGGGAAAATGTCTACAATTTTTTGCCTAACACTAACCGTCTTCGAGATATCGATATAAACGCGTTTTTAGCGAAATGAGGTACAGCTGACCTTCGGAGAACCCCTCAAATTGGAATTTATGTTCAGAATGCACCCCCCTATCGATCCATAATAATCCCCAAACTACATAATTTAATGTTTAATGATTTCGTAATTTGACTGGACTAAACGGCAGTCGTTGTCCCTCGTCCGCGCAAGGTTGTGGTTGAGAGAAGTTTTGTACTAAATTGTTATAAAAATGCCTAGTTGTGTAGTAAAAGGCTGCAAAAACTATAATACGAAGCATATTAAAAAGGAACATGTTACATGTAAAATAATTAACTTGCAACACATTTTATTTCAAGTCAAAGTTCATAGCGGCCAATCGGCCATGTGCCCACGCGAATTAAAATAAACGTCACCATCTATTGACGTCATTCTTTTTTTTTCTTAATAATTTGGTGTAGGTGTATTTAAGCCTATAAGAAGTAAGTTTGTGTAAAATGTTCCGTCGGGCGTATCCTTACTTTAAAAATCATTGTTTAAACCTGAGAAAACATTTTTTTTTGCTAAAACAATTGCAGTTGTGTTGACTTAACAGTTGATAGTGGAATAAAGATCTAAACCACCACCTTTAATACTGAACGGCTTGTACCGATAAATTTGTGGAAATTTTAAGGAACATTTATTCTGTAGTAAGCAATCACCAGGCCATTCACACGATCGTACGCAATCCTGAAGAGGCGTCTGCTCGTATGAAGGAAGCAGGATTGCTACATTTTGTTAATTTGCGTGATGATAATTAACTACTGTCACCTAGAAGGAACACAAGCAAAATCAGGTTATAGGTACTTAAGCAATGAGTACAGAGGAAAGAGGGATCTGGTATCCCTTACTCGCTCACCGAAACACAACAGCACCCGTGCTATTACTTCATTATCACCTTCAATAAGATGATGGAAAATGTCGGCAAACTCGAGCCGGATGAAAGTCGTGTACGCGCTTAAGCCTCCTTTGCGTTTGCCATGTGGGATAAATGTAAAGCCCTATGTTGCATTACACGTGTGTATGATAGTGTCCGTCTTTTCCTTTCCTATAAAATAGGATTTATATCTCATTTATAATATTATTATAAACCCCTAAGCCCTAATCGGTAACAATGTTTACATTGTAACACTAAAGCTATTTGAGCGATACAAACCCATAGACGCGCGGCAGCAATGTGATCGCGTCCAATTCGCCGGCTTCGTGTAATTTGATACAAGCGTTCAGTGCCGCCGACCGTTTCGCAACTTTCATTTGGTTATGAGGTATTCCCTAAAAAAACAAAATTACCTACATTTTTTATTTTGAAATACTTAGTTTCAATTATTTTTCAAAGAAAGAACGAGATTTCAATTCTAAATTTAATCTTATTAGAAATATATTGTGTTTATATAATGTTGTGGGTGCAATATTTTTGCAAGAAAATCAGCCGAAGGTTCTGTGTGAACCTAAAGAAACCCACCTGGCTTATATGTTAACGCTGTTCTATTTGTGAAATTAATGTACTTATATGTCGAGTTGCATCATTTTGTTCTCTTCTTTTATAACGTGATCGATACAACTCGACCATCGACTTATAAATGATCGAGTTCGCTTATAAATGAGTCACACTACAGCACTACGCTTCATGCTTACAACCTTTTAAAAGAAAAGGTCGATTCTAGCTGTCATTTTAGATCACCGAATTAAAAATCCGACTGTAGCTGTGTTTTGTATTTTTAGTTTTTATAAACGGGTTGGAATGAAATGAATGTTTTTAGCAAGCGGGAAGCGGGACATCATTATTACAATGAATTGAACTTAGATCATAAGTTCTTTGTTTCAATATTGTAATGTACAGTACGGGACCCACGATACAGACTTGCCTAGTGTGGGGACTGAGGTTTATTGCTGAGATTGTAATGTATTATGGTGAATAATAAATTATTTGAATATGAATCAGTGAAACCAGCATTCAAATCGGTGAGGCCGTTTCTGAGTTTAGTGTTGGAATATAAAATAAATCTGTCTCACTTTAACAAATAGATTAAGAGTCTTTACCCTTCACACATATAAACATTAAGTTTATTACAATAGCTCTTTGTTTCATACAAGAGTCTTATATATTTGACTTTGTGTTTTACCGTCCGTCAGTCCTATTCTAACTGCGCCCCTTAGTAATTAAATACGATGCTTCACTAAATCGTGACTAATTAAATATCATTTACTACTAATTAAATCTTTCATTTGATGCCCATTACCCAATAATTAGCGTGCAAAAACACACAGAAAAAGCAGTAAAATATCCTAAAAACTATTTTTTTGCCGTCGGTAACATAAGCATCTACAAATTGTTTTTTTTTTTTTTTAAATATTTAATGTATAGGCACGGCTAGTTTACGATTTTATCATATGTATTTATAAATAATATCTATAATCACTATATGTTTCTTAATAATAAGCAAAATAATGATTACTTTTATGGATTCCTTGACCGGACAATCCGTAGGCAGCAAGACTGTGATGAGATTGAGTGCACATTTTTGAATTCCCTTAAACAGTTCCACATCCTCATGTATCCACATCGGATAGAGTGTTGTGAACTGATCGTGATGTAACGAAGAGCAATATCGGTTTAGGAGACTGATTGCTGATACGGAGGAGAGGCGAGCTGAAACATTTTTCAATTGTGATTTCATTATATCTTTTACTATAGTCCTTGTCATGAGAAGCTATAAATTATGTAAACAAACATTCAGGAGTTCACAACATTTGGATCGAATTATAATTATACGTAACCTAACCAATGAATGGTTAACCAAAACCAATGAAATAAAAACCAAATTACCCAACCGGAACTGTTAAGTGTTTTTTTCACTACTGTAATAAATAGTTCTTCCAAGCATTATATCATACGTTTTAATTATCTTGCTCTTCATCTTTCAAAAACTGCTGAATAGCTCTTTTTCTATTCGTACTTAATGCTGATGCTTTCGGAAAAAATTATGAACATCGAGTCAATTTTTATATCGGGAGGAGAGGAGAAGAATTATTAACAAATTTTACTAATATCTCGTCTTAGTGCGAAGAATATGCTGCCAAGCGACTCTCTGGCCACGACCACCGGTCGCGCGACGCGGTCGGTTTCATATGTCCGTGTTTCATGTTTATTTATACGAAGCAGTGGGTCGCGGTCGCGGATTTAGTGATAATATTTAAGTGATGTAACTTGTGATAAAATTTTGGCTGTACTATATGTATCTGGCTGGTTTTGATGACATTAAAAAGGTTACATTTCAAAAAAAGAAACAAATTAGTAAAATTTTGTTTCCAACTAATTTTCATTTACTTTTCTTTCTGTCAAAATGAGTCAATCTAATGAAGAAATTCGATACATTTTAAAATTTTATTACAAAAAAGGAAAAAATGCAACGCAAGCCGCGAAAAAAATTAAGACGTTTATGCATGTATAATGCAGTGTTAGTATGAATAGTACAACGTTGTTTTAAACGTTTTCAATCCGGGAATTTTGAAGTCAAAGATGCATCTCACTCTGGTTGCCCTGTTACTGATAAAATGGACGCCATTTTTGAAAAAATGGAACAAAATCGGCATATCAGAAGTTACGACATAGCTGAAGAACTGGGAATTGACCCCATTTGAAAAAAGCTGGGTACACAAAAAAGCTCGATATTTGGGTGCCACACGAGTTCACTGAAAGAAACCTAATGAATCGTGTACTCATTTTTGATTCTTTATTGTGACGTAATGAAACGGAACCGTTTTTGAAGAGATTGATAACTGGTTATGAAAATTGGATCACGTATAAGAACGTGTGAAAAAGGTCGTGGTCAAAGGTCGGTCAGGCTTCACAGACTGTGCCAAAACCCGGGTTAACTCGCAATAAGGTGATGCTGTGTGTATGGTTGGATTGGAAGGGTATTGTTCATTATGAGCTACCGTCGGGCAGAACCATCGATTCGCATCTCCACTGCCAACAGCTGATCGATCAATAGAGAGGGTGCGATCTTCCATTACGACAACGCAATTTAGCCACTCAGCAAAAATTAAGAGATTTTGGCTGGGAGGTGTTAATGCATCCGCCATATAACCCTGACCTTGCACCTTCAGATTTCCACCTGTTTCGGTCTCTTCAGAAATTATTTAGGCAGTGTCAGGTTAACATCAAGAGAGGATTGCCAAAACTACTTGTTGCGATTTTTGATCAGAAGTCCCAAAATTTCTATAGCAATGGGATCATGTCACTACCTACAAGATGGCAAGAAGTCATCGAACAAAATGGCACATATATGCTGTAATTAAATATAAATAAATTATGAGAAACTTTTTCCCCAACCATAGCACTTGTTGCTGAAGGGATTCCGTGGCACGACTCGGAACGCTGCAGCGTCTTAGTATTAAAATAAAGGAGTGTGAATGCTAAAATAATTGGAATAAGGTTAAAAATAATAATTTCAGGAAAAAATCCTTTGCTTTGCTGTGCCGTGACAAACCGTCATTCAGCGCCGGCCCTTGCTCTGCATAGTCCAAGCACCTAACTTTGAGATTCCGTATGTACGACGACGTCTCAATTCAATTCACCAAGGATATTGACCTAGGTATGATTATATCTACAGACATTGAACGTGACAGATTCGTGTCTACACAGAGAACCATAAACGTTTAGTCACTGCATTACGAAATGCCTGATTAGAAATAGCTTTAGCAGATCGAGGACTATTAACTCTTGTTCAATTTAATTCCAGTCAAAAATGTTACGAAATTTAATGTTACGATTTTAAATCGAAGATTTAAGCGTAAAGAAGTTCGGTCGACCTTTATTAGTTCCTATCACTTGGATAAGAAAGATAAATAGCCTATACATGAATTCCTAGAGGAATTTATATTATGTTAAAAGCCACGTAATCTTTCGCAATTGATGTGCACTAGGCACATGAAAATAAAAAATATGACTCCTTTTTATTTTATTTGATCGCGTAACATTTGTGACACTTTTGTTTTAAATTAAAAAAAGCTATTATGCGATAAATTACGGTATAATTAATGTCTGTAACGGTTTCGAATTTCCGACGTTTCTTAAATATTGGCCCACAATCACCTTTTAACATTGCTCTAGCTAGAAGCAGTCTCTCGATGTCCGATGCTATTTGAAAGCCACTTGAGATAACATGTCATGGATCATGGTCATGGAACATCGGAATGGTAGACTTTATTTTCGCGGGAAATAGGCAATCACCATAAAAAAACGTGAAATGGGAACCTCAGTGATCTTCAGTAATTTTCACGTTGGGTCAGGCGACAACGCACCCAATGAACATTTATTTTATGAGCAATTTCTCTTATACTTACGGTACAATTTCTGCGTGACTACCACTATGTTACAGACTATTTCAATAGTGGCAGGGCACACTGCGTTTCGCAGTCATTTAGGCATCCTGTCTGGCGGCAGTAACCATCCCCTTACAGATAGCAGTGAAATAAGTGCATGTGTGCTGCTGTTTCGATGAGCGAGTAAGGGATACCAGAGGGCTTGCCCTATCCCTTCCTAATCCTTTATCCTCAATCTTACTATGGTTGGCAGCACACTTGTAACAAATGTAGTGTGCGACGGTAGTCACCTGGCATCAAGTTGACTGTCAGCCTGTCTGTCGACCTTCATATTAAAAAATGTTTTTCCTACAGTAATTCAAAACAGTCAATAAATATTTCAATAATAAATTACCTCCGTGTGCAGTTACATAAGGGGGTATGTCGTCCTCGTCATAAAGCTTTTGTATTTTCTCTTCGGAAGGTGCGCTACGGGATTCAGTTTTACCAACCAGTATCTGAAATTTAAAAAATAACGAAAAGAATAGTTAAAAACTAAATAAAAAAATTACAATTAAATTAAATATACTTTCATACTGCTGTAGTCCGAAACAGTGTGGCATTTGGGCAGCCCGCCTGGCGGCAGTAACCACCACCTTACAGAATACCACCGTGAAATAACAGCATATATGTGCTGTTGTGTTTCGGTGAGTGAGTAAGGGATGCCAGAGCCCATTTCCTTATCGCCTCTTATTCCCTTATTCCCTTATCCAATTGTACTGTAGCCAGCAGCGCACTTGCAGCAGCTGTGGCGTTGCTTGTGTTATAGGCGACCATAGTCACCTACCATCAAGTATTTTTGTAAAAAATCATTACAAAAATACATACATACATACAAATCTTTTCTCTTTATAATATTAGTATAGAAGTATAGATAAAAAATATTTTCTAATATAGCATAAATGTTGTCACTTTTAATATTCTACACTGGCATCTTTTTTTTGCATTTATTTTTCTTAAAATAAAAGTATTAAAATGTTAATACTTAAAATAGATTAGCGTAACTACATATTAATGTTACGGTGGCCATGGGCATTCTTCTTCATTTTATTTCAAGTGTTACGTTATTGTAAACCTACCTTATGCAAAATGCTTTCAATATAATTAAATTTCTTATATTGTTTTTCGAATTTTTCCTGGTTCATGCTGTTGACGAAAATAATGTAATTTGAATCGGAACTTCTAGCTCGACCTGTAAATAAAATTACTCATCATTGTT
Source organism: Bembecia ichneumoniformis (assembly GCA_910589475.2). Classification (NCBI taxonomy): domain Eukaryota; kingdom Metazoa; phylum Arthropoda; class Insecta; order Lepidoptera; family Sesiidae; genus Bembecia; species Bembecia ichneumoniformis. The sequence goes on from OU342531.1 coordinate 4,594,516, forward strand.
TCATTGCTTTATACGAGACCAAAAAAATGAAATATATAAAATATATACAGAGGGCATTGGGAAAATTTTTCCACAAAAATATTGATCGCCTTAATCAGGATAGCCATGACGTAGCTAATAGCCTTGTAAAATTGGCGATGGACTGAGCGATTTTGTTCCACATGGTTCTAAATGTCACATTACGGATTCTTTCGTCTTGCCCGATCTATACAGTTGAAAATCTTTGTATGAGACATGAACGTGTAATAGTCCACGTGCACTGAACAGGAAAAAATAAATAAAAATGGTAACACAAACATTTAAACTTTAACACAAATGTTTAAACAAAATGGCAAGTCTATCTTCTTAATAACCGATCACATTTCTCGATTTGAATAAAAGTAATGACATAAATTACCTTTGCTTTGTATATAAGATCTGTATTCTAGGGGTTGATCGTATCGCAACACCAAACGACATTGGGGAATGTCCACTCCTTCTTCAATAACGCTTGTCGATATCAAACAGTTTAGACGTCTGGAAGTTAAACATTAATTTTTTGAAACAAACTTTCAAATTTGGCCTCAGTCTAGGTGTAAGTAATGGATTCGCTCACAGTTTATTGCGTCTTGTCCATAAAATTAAAACTATTCACGTGAACGTTTGACGATATTGTAACTATTTGTTTACTTTTGTTTTGTTAACATAACTTTTGTTGGGACACGTGACATCTCAGTATGTAACTAAATAATATAAAGTAATACACGAGGAAAATTTTATACGTTTAAAGGAGTCATGCGTCGGAGCTGACACCACACTTTTTTAAATGAAACCCTAAGAAACATCTGCGACCTAATATTACAAGGTTAAGTTCCGTATAGTTAAAATAGTGTGTAAAACAAAATGAAAGTTTAAACAAATTGTAATTATCTTAAAAAGGATGTTGTTCTTACCCGTTAGAGAAGTGTAAAAGTGACTTCTGACTCGCTTTCTTAAAATAAGATTGCTCTCTTGTGCAGGTAAACGGGTTTACGTTGAAACCGACTATAAAGTCGTGTTGTAGGAAACCAAACTCTTTGGGATTCTCTTGCACCACTTCTTTCAGCAAATTATATAAAACCTTCGAGGTGAATCTTTTCTGCACAAAAATTATGCAAGACAGTGGTTTCGCTAAGTGATTATATCGACGAACCATACCCGGTTGTTCGGCATTCATTGGATTGTATTCTTTTAATACGTCCAACAACTTGTGTATTTTTTCCGATGAAAACTTGAGAATTTTTTCATAGCCACTATAACTTTCCATACTCTTCAAAAGTATATTTCTGGCCCTGAAAAATAGTTGCATCAATGTGAGAGGCCTCGCAATAGGGAATATGCACATTTTTTTTCATGCGATAGGTTATATCGTTATATAACCGTAAAAAAATATTTAGCGCCAAAAAACAGAAATTTGGTAACAAAAAAAAAGTTAAAATTAACTAACAGCTACGGGCACTTTAAACACTTGCCCTTTTGGAGCGCTTGTCGTGACGTCGAAGTCTACAATACAATCAACTATTAAAAATCACAAACATCTACACGCTTGTTAACATTTCATAGACGTTGACGTCACATTCCATAGACTTTGACGTCACATTCGATCTGACCGTTTCAAGTATTTTGAATTTCTCACATTTTTATGCACTTTTTAATAATTATTTTCTTAACGAAAAAGAAATAATATTAAAAAATATTTACATAGACATAATTCTAAAGCAAAAATGTTGATAAAAAATATATTTAAGTCTTTTTTGAATTAGACGCATATTCCCTATTATTGTCAAAAATGTTAAGTCAGTTGAATTGCCTCAGACTTAAAGAATTATTTTAAAAAAGAAATAGAAGCCTAATCCTAAAAATGGATTCATTATCCCTTTATCCTACTATGGTGAGCAGCGCACTTGCAGCACTGTGGCGTTGTTTGTATTATTAGCCCACGAGCCAGATACAAAATTTGTCAATCATTTCCTCTCGAACTATAACTCGTAGAATGCTTCTAAAAGTTGTATCATGAAGGAACCTTGTGAACGTCAGCTGCGGCTCCGTGGGTGGGTTCAGCAGCGGTTCATTTATACACCCATACGCCATTATTGTGTATTGGTTACCCATACACTACATTACTGTGTATTGTTCTTACCAGCTGGTGCCCGCGACTTCGTCCGCGATGATAAATGAAAAATATAACATCTGAGAAAACATATGAGTAATATAATGCCTGAAATTTTTATCGTTGTGACGACGCGACGGTGGCTACGATTTTTTTTATGTTTTTAGACGCTCCCTCGGGAACCACGACGCGACGGTGGCGCCATTTTTTATGTTTTTAGACGCTCCCTCGGGAACTTTTTTTTTTACGAGGAGAAATCCATTTACGGATCCCCTAGTGTTGGCTAGGCGGTAGGGGTATGTGGGACTCCCCCAGTCCTGAAGGGGCTGGTCCTATCCACTAAAATTCCTCGGTGTCTCCATGCCTTTGAGATGGTAGGTGGTTGGGGTATGGACCGGGTTCTTTCGAGGCAACTACTCCGATCCATACCAACAGGGCGATTTAGCTGATGTTAACTAGATTGACTCCAATGGGGGGGATTGTCCGGAGACACCGGGACAATCCCCAGACGGGGGGGGGACCTTGTGCAGGCACACACAGCTAGCCGGCTATGTGCGCAGGTCCCCTAGGACAATTAAAGATGGGCTTGGGATGCCCGCCTTTTCCTCTCCAACCACCTTCGTTTGAGTGGACGAGTACCGCCTCTCACTCTAGTTCTCTCTCAGTTACCTTCTTCCACGGCCTAAGATAACCGTGGAAGGGGGCAGCCGCTTCTTGGTGATCATACTCTTAGTTATGACTGATAGTTCCTCTCACCATTGGGGGGTTACAATTGAAGCCCCCCATCTTGTGGTTTGCCGGTAAGCCAGCGTCCGTACAGACATCACACTTGGTTTCCGCCGCGCACTTGTTTGCAAAGTGTCCTTCTGTTCCACATCGGTAACATAGTTTGCTACGATCGTTATTCGAGGGGCACCTTATCACTGGGTGGCCAAGTCCGATGCATCTAAAGCAGCGCATCGGGCGTTGGTTAATCAGTTGTATGGAGGCAGCGCTCCATCCCACCATCAATCGACCGGTGTCCGCTAGTTTCCTGACTGCTTCAACCGGGCACGAGACGAAGGCATAGCCTACTCCTCTATTGTTATCTTGGACTTTACCCACTCTGATTTGCTCAAGAGCACATCCCGTGCTTTGACTCAATGCCACTTTCAGTTCCTCAGTTGTTACCGAGTCGTCCAGCCCATTGTATGTCTGCTGTTTTTATCGGTCGTGTGACCTTGGCAGTGTTGCCAAGTACCTCACCGATTTTTTCCGCCAATTGGTCTGCGTGCGAGGGAGTGGCTTCCTTCAGGAGCTCGAAGATGCGTGCGCCCGTGATGCCCGTGCGCACTTGGACAGGACCTATCCCGAGAGCGTCAAGGGATACCGTAGCCTTAGTTTTGTTTATTGCGTCCTTATATGTGATGCCCCCTGAAACGCTCCCTCGGGAACCTAACATTTTTCCAGAATAAAAGTATCCTATATGTTAATCCGGGTAATAAACTATCTGTGTGCTAAATTTCATCCAAATCCGTTTAGCTGTTTTTGCGTGATTGAGTAACAAACATACAAACTTCCACAATTATAATATTAGTAGGATTACTACATTATTTTGTATGGTTACCCATACAACTAGAAAAAAAATTTTAGTCACTTCCTACCGATTGAAAATTTATCAAATCATAGTTAACCTAATAACTTGAAGAAAAAAAGTCAACTGACTATAAAGTGGTGGATTATAGGTCAGTTGATGACAGAAAAATTCAGTGATTTCTTCTCGGATGAAAATTTATCGGATGAAAGTTTATATGCTACTATGAATAAATTAAAATGTCAGTCGGTATCTCTGTGGAAACATTGTCAGCTGATGTCGTGAAGAGTGTGACGCAGGAGCCAGACGGGAGCATTTATCGCCTATTAATGCACCAGCTGCGAGTTTTCTCTCAGCATACTGTTAGCTAGTATTTTTATTACTTAGTTTCATATTAACAATCGGCTTACAATTTCTTTATTCCAGAGGGAATGACATAATTCTAAAGTTATTTGACATTACACTCCGTACACTACTTAAAGAGATAATTTTATTTTAATGTTACGATAGATATTTAAAAAAATACGACGAAAACGCCCAAGAGGTAAGATTGCCTAACCGCTTCAATGGCTGTCTAGTGCGCTGGGGTCTAAAATATTTCTCATTATTTTATAAACATTCACTTTTTATGCTCTTAACCAAAAACGTGCATAATACCCATTTCAAAAAAAAAAAATGCTTACAAATATGACGGCGCTGGAGGAAAAGCAGACTTAGCTACCATACATTTAACACGTCAGTCGATTGTGATTGAAGGGAACTGTCAATGTCGAAGTCGCTATGAAGTATGGACGGCGCCGGCTAGGCGGACAGAGGCCGTTCGGGACAAAGACCAATTATATCAGGATTTGTTTCGATATAATCGTCGTCCTCACCTCAACACTCACGCCTGCGACCTAACATGGATACTAACGATATCGATGTCTCTTTACTTTGAATAAAAATAATTCATAAACAGTAAACTATACATATTATACATGTATAATATTGTTTATATAAAAATTTACTTACTTCAAGAGGTAGGTAACTGTGATTTGATATAAGTTTTCTTCTTCTTTGACAACAGCCTTCCGTTTCAGTCTTTGCAACAATATAATATAGGCAACGATTGATAAACATCCGCCAAATGTTCCCATTTCATTTATAAAATCGATAATAGAAACAGTCATGTTGTATACTTTTTTTGTGATCTAAAAGTCCACATATAAAAAAAATATTAGGTCCTTCGTACGCGTGCTATTTGGAATAAATATCAAATCGACCGGGTTTCTAGAACAGCGCATATTATTTTAATTAACTTTTTTGTTCGTAAACCAATTGGAATGAAACACTAAAATGTTACGGGAAATTCAAATCAGACAAGCCTTTTCTGAGATTAGCATGCACAAACGTACAGATAAACAAACAAAAATTCTAAAAACGATTTAATGTACAGATTTGTTTACGATTTTATTATTGATGATAATTTAAGATTACAAAATAAAATAGGTATTTATACAATATTGTATGAATATTGGACAGCATCCCTGGCAGAAAAATGCAGTGAAATAGCAGCACACGTGCTGTTGTGTTTCGGGGAGTGATCACCTATTAACTCTTTATCCTATCACCTACAGAAAAATATTTATAGGCGAACTTTTCAATTATTAATTCTCGACACAACAATAAATTAACTGTAAATACCATAATATCATATCCAAGCAGTTTTAAGTTATTTTAATTTTATTTATTACTAGCGACCCGCCCCCTGCTTCGCCCGTGGTGCAGTTTTTATATACTAAAACATTCCCCGTTTATCCCTCTTTCCATTAGTGAAAATCGAATTAAAATCGGTTGGTCACGGCACCCGTTCACGCGTGATGCCGTGACCAAGGGAAATGGGGATTCATTTATATATATATATATATATATATATATATATATATAGATTTTGAAGTTATTTTAACTTGACCTTTAAATGATCCTGCAAAACTATTTATATTGAGATTATTGAAATCAATAAACTAGATTTTTTACCGCATTTTCGTCCGAGCCCTTTCTTTAAGACGTTGAAACATTTATTTTTCTATAGTTTTTTCCAGAGCAGGCGTAAAAAACGGCCAATGACACTCACATGACACTAAGTTTGCATCAAAAGAAAACGATACATTCTCTCCATTCAATTTTTAGCGTTTAGGTCCCATGTATTATAGTATGAGGTGGTGTGAGCGATTTGGCCATGATGCGGCCATTTCGAGATAATAAACCTTCGACATGTTGCGGTTGCAGAACATGCGACCGTGACGAAGCGGGACACATTCTGTTCAGTGTTTTTGCGCGTAGAAACATAATATACTTTTAATATACTTTCTTGTGTTACATTTTGTGTTAATTATTCGTTTTTCTATTATTGTTATTTCATACATTTTATTTACCTATTGAAAAAACAATACTCACTTTGTTTTATTCAATATTGTTATTTCATACCTGTTAAATAAACTACGAATGATAATTTGCTTTATCATGCTTTATATATTTGATATGAAAGGAAGGTAACAATACCTTCCTTTATGATATATATGATATGTTCATATAGAAAGTCCAAATATAACTAATTAGGCACTTTATAAACGCTATTTTCTTTACATATAATAATAAACTAATATTCATTTTTGATAATAATGTATTTAGAATCCCTGCTTCTAATAAAATCTATAATATTATTTTATACAATTATAAAGTATAATAGTAGGTATACGATACTAACCTTTAAACAATAATAAAACGTAAAATATAACTATTTAAATAAAATAAAGGTAACATAATAATGGTATAAAATCTTTGATGAACATCAAAGTATAATATATAACCAAAGAAAGGTGGCATACCCTGTTGTACCATCAGGGGTCACTGATCGTTTTTTCGCCTGCCCCAGAAACAGACCATAAGTCTTTGAATATTTTATATTTATTTTTAGGGGATTGCTCGGGAAGAGTACTTTTTTTTCTAGTGTATGCAAAATTTCCTAGTGATCAGTTGAGTAGTTAAAGTGTGAAAGCGTAACAAACAAATGTCAGGTTCATTATATCGTTCATTATAAGCCCACTAATTGTAGCATGGAGTAATGTTAGCATTTAATAATATATAGCATGTAATGTCACTGAAATGCTATGTTTTTTTTTTAGTTGATTATACACTTGATGTTAGGTGGCTACCGTCGCCTATAACACAAGCAACGCCAAAGCTGCTGCAAGTGAGCTGCCGACTACAATAATATTAAGGATAATGGATTGGGAGGGGATAGGGAAATGGGCTCTGGCATCCCTTACTCACTCACCGAAACACAACAGCACACGTTCTGTTATTTCACGGTGGTCTTCTGTAAGGGGGTGGTTATTGCCTCCAGACGAGCTGCCCAAATGACTGCGAAACGCAGTGTGCCCGGCCACTATTTTCCAGATCCAGACCAGAACCAAATTTGAAAAGTTCATTTTTTTCAAAGTTGACCCTGCCGGGAATCGAACCCGGGAACCTTAGAACAGAGCGTTAAGGCAAGCACCCTAACCTCTCATCCAACGGGCTCGTCAATGAACGGCTTGCGAACACTGCATAAATCCACAAGAACAACCCCGGTTGATAAGTTGTTACCTTTCTTGGGTCAGATGTTATATCCTGTTGATGCATTTCCAATGGTACTGAACAGTTTCGATCGATTATTGGCAATTGAATCATCGATATAATGCTTCCGACGTACTTCAGTACGTCGCAGGCTTGGATGTTCGCGGATGTTGGTTGAAACGATGTATAATGAATTATGAATTCGCGTGGGTTTGTTGAAAATCTGTAAACAAGTTAACACTCAGTTTTGACGAGCCCCTTGGATAAGTGGTTAAGGGTGCTTGCTTTAGCGCTCTATTCTAGGGTTCCCGGGTTCGATTTCCGGCCGGTCCAACTTTGAAAAGTACATTTCCAAAGTTGGATCTGGAGCCGCCAGACGGGTGGTTACTGCTCTAAGTGCGCTGCCGACCATAGCAGGATTAAGGATAAAGTGATTATGAAAGGGACAGGGGAATGGGCTCTGCATCCCTTACTCACTCACCTAAACACAACAGCACACGTGCTGTTATTTCACGAAGGGATTTTAGTAAGGGATCATTGAGACACGCAACCTTAAATCCCTACCAAACACAGTACGCCCTGTCACTGTTTAGAGTAAGTAAATCACAAAAATATCGTATACAGCGCCATGTCTGATACATAACAGATACAGATATACACGAAATATTTCGATTCGTTTCAATAGAGAATTTACATTCATCTAAATGTAATTAAAATAGTTTCATTTAGATTTTTGTATACAGTCCTTTTGATACATTTATGGAACTTAATACATTTTGACTATTCATTTAATAAGGAATTGAATTTAATATAGCTAAAGCTAAGCGCCCACAGGTCGGTATCGTACGCATCGCATTTAACGGATCGTAGTATTCTTTGTATAGCAAGTCATACAAGGGCGTCCACTGATCGCACATCGGTAATGCCGACACGAATGCTCCGAGAGACAACTTTTGCGATGCGTGCCGATGACGTCATACGGAATCACGGAATGTCGATCAGTGGACGAGGCCCGAAATTGTTCTTCTTCGCTTTCCTCCTCCATTCTCACAAACACACGTACGATTAGAAAATCCGAATGAAACTGGCATCGGCATTCCGAAAGCCGATACTTGCGTCGGCAATCCGATCGCTGCCGATCAGTGGACGCGGTATGAAAAAATAATGCGATTGATGCGATGTGTCCGATGCGTACGATACCGACCTGTGGACGCTTAGCTTAATAAGTTAATACAACATTTATTGACTCTGAGGCGGTACGAAGTTCGCCGGGTCAGCTAGTTAAAATTTAAATGAGTGAAAGTATACTCACGTCAAAACTTCTCCAAGTTCGTTGACAGTAGCGATAGTCGCATGAAAGGTACTTTCCAAGTCGCGCAGAGTACTTTCAATATTATCCGCTTTAACATTGGCATTAAGAAGAGTCGCCGTCAGACCTACGGAATTTTTTTATTGTATTATTGTACAAAATTCACACTGTAGATAGACCCTTTCTCGAGTTTAATATAAGCCATTTTTGCTCAGAAAGATTATGCATTTAATTTTAAATTACATAATCAATGTAAATAATGAATCTACATCGTTTCTTTAATAAGAATGCTCTGTATCTGATTTATATCAGTATATATACGAGCTGAGCGGAGGCTTCCCTTCAATGTGAAAAGGTATGGACTATACTCATAGTCCACCACATTTGGTGTGGTTAAATAAATTAAGTGAGTCCTCGTCTGCAATATTAAGAGGCGGGGGTCGAAACAAACGAGGTTAGGACCAACCATAGACATTATAATATACCAGGGTAATACACAAACAGACTTCTATTTCCCGCGTCACCAAAGCAGAAATGCCTTCGTGTGCGTGATTTTAGCGATGTCCCTACGTTATGACAATCTTTTTGAATAAGAAGTATCTAGAACAGTGTCCTCGAGTCACTGATCATTGATGATTATATCTTGTTATTTACATGAATAGTAAATAACAAGATATAATCATCAATAATTATATTATTTATTTAATATTTTCACTGTCCCTTAAACGATAAAATTTTATTTAGAGGGTTTCGCAGTCACTTCAGACAATTTTTTTACAGTTGTTTCATATCGTTTTCAGTTGTATACAAGATAAAAAATGTTTTAAACCGCTTGATCCGAATTAGAATCGTATTATCAATTCCTCAAAAAGATTGGAGGTAACAATATGCGGTAAAAACTGAAATAACGCTGTTCACAAACAAATATAACATCATTTGATGGATGATTTTATTTATGTTTATTAGAATTTCCTAGTATTCTTATTAGATATGAAAAAAATATCGACATATCAATAACTTAACATGTTTTTTATTTATAAAAGTAACAAATATGTATGAAACACAAAACTACATGATATCTTATATTTATCACACAATTTACCATAATCCCTGGACCTAGTTTTCATTGAAAATAAGACGTTAAAAAAGATTAGTGTGAGAATTGTATACCTATGTAATGTTTCATTATTTGGATTATTCCCGTGATTCATTTAACAACCAGACACAGCATACCATTGTTTATTTTAACAATAATTTTATTCAATTTAAAAGGATTCCTTGACACTATAGTCCATTCGCGTTAAGAAAATAGTGAGTCATCGTTGTCCGCCGGCCTGGCCACGCCCCCCAGCCAATTAAAATGCTAGAAATTAGAAAGTTGAGTTCACAGTGACCAGTTGAAGTCTGAGCTTCGAACAAAACGGTTGTGTATTTTTCGTGACTCTTCAACAATAAAATTTGAAAATGAATACTTCACCAATTCTAAAGAATAAAAGTGGATCAATAATCCATAGCGGAGAGAGACGCATAATTTATAATGTTTATAAGTACTTTAAACTGTGTGATTTAAATGCAACTATGGAGAGCATAGTCATAAAAACAGCAAGTGCATGCGGTGTGTCCGAAAATACTGTTTATAAAATTATTAAAGAACAAAAGGATACTAACACTTTAAAATCACCCGTGAAAAAAAGAGCTCGACTATCCACAGTCGATAAATTAGATGAGCTAGACAAATGTGCAATAAGAAGAAAAGTTCACTCAATATATTTAAATAACGACTACCCGACATTGGACAAAATTATGAGAATTTGCGAAGCTGACGAAGATATTCCTGTTTTCAAACGTACTACACTTCATAAAATATTGCACGAGCTTGGTTTCGATTTCAATAAACAGGATAATAGAACATTGTTAGTCGAAAGGGAAGATATTGTTTTATGGAGGCGTAAATATCTTCGGCAAATAAAAGAATACAGAGACGCTAATAAAACCATTTACTATCTTGACGAAACGTGGGTAAACGCCGGACACGTAAAGACAAAAACATGGTTGGATACAACGGTAAAAAATAAAAGACAAGCCTTTCTAGATGGCTTATCAACCGGTCCAAAGGCTCCGACAGGAAAAGGTAAAAGGTTAATTGTATTGCACATTGGCAGCGACAAAGGGTTCGTGGAAGATGGTTTACTAGTATTTGAATCCAAGTCTACAAAAGACTATCATGAAGAGATGGATGGTGAAAGATTCCTTCATTGGTTCATTAATATAATGCCTAAGCTAGAACCAGGATGTGTGGTTGTCATGGATAACGCTCCCTACCATTCGGTAAGAGTCGAAAAAATACCAACAACCAGCTGGAACAAACAGCAAATAATAGATTGGCTTCAAAGCAAAGGAAAAACCGTGGACATGACTTATTTAAAAAAAGAATTATTAGTGAAAGTTGCCGAAATCGCCCCACAATATAATAAATATTTAATAGATGAGACTGCCAAAAGTAATGGAATTACAATTCTTCGCCTGCCGCCTTACCATTGCAAACTTAACCCAATTGAATTGGTGTGGGCCCAAATAAAAAATTATGTCGGTGCCAATAACTCCACGTTCAAAATGAGTGATGTAAAAAAATTATTATATGACGCAATAGCATTAATAGACGCTAATCGTTGGAAGAAGTGCTGCGACCACGTGATACGAGAAGAAAATACCATGTGGCATTTGGATGACGTCATGGAACACGCAGAACAAAATTCTTTCATAATAAATGTAACTGAAGAATCTACCGATACTGATTAGTGATTTAAGTAATTTTAAGACATTTTTGTTCCATTAAAAATAATTAAATATAAAAAAAAAAATGTACTTTTACTCCACTGTGAATACACCCTTATCCTGTAGTTGCACAGATGACTCACTATTTTCTTAACGCGAATGGACTATAGATAAAAACTAAAGGACGCTATCGCGGTGTACCGCTATATACCTCTCGGATCTCTTCAATGACTAATTCTTGTTTCGCTGTCTCTTTCGCACCCGTTTTCCTGTCATAAAGAAACTACGTTCTCGCTTGCACTCTCATTGCGTCTATTATGCTAGTATATTAATGTCTATGGAGCTTTTAGTTGGTTACTTTTAGACTCAAAATGCGTTCTGACGGCGATGCATTGCACGACACGATAAAATTGACTTGATATCTGTTTGCTCACACAAACGGCATCCAACACCACGGCATTAGTTTTCAAATGGCAGTTCGAAATGTAACGACGCGTTAATATGTTGAGCCGCTTTATTGTTATGTTATAAGTTATAACGCGCTATCGTTTCGTTCCTCAACGCGGACTTTACTTTTTATAAAAGATTTCTAAGTTTGCTTTTATGTGCCCAGAGAATATAATTAGGGAACATAAAATACATGCGTCAGCTGTCACACAAATGTTAAAGTGACAGATAACGTAACGCTTGTATTAATTTTACTCCTCATAAAATTTCCATACCGGGGGCCTAATATGAAAATCGATTCTTAGTGTACAAACACAGTGGGAGAGGCGCGGGTAGCGGAATTCGCGAGCGGGTGTCGTAAACACATAATTCCTTTTGTGTGTGAACACAGTGTCAGCTGAGCTGGTGCGCGGAATCCGCCGCGGGACGAGCGGGCGGTACCGGCGGGGCGGGAGAACGCAAACAAGTTTGCGTTTCCCGCTCGTCGCGTACGTACATGGCTTTTTCAACAGAGGATTTAATTAGTGAAGTTGTCAATAATTTCCCTCGTATGTTTTCCAATATGTAGTCGAAGTACTATCGTCATAATTTCTCAAACTTTGATATAATGTATAAAATTCTCCTTTTTGTAATCTATCTTTATTTAGCTCACGACAACTGGTTTTTGAAAAAAAAAAAAAAATATCCCATTTAAAGAAAGGACTTGTTTCCAAAACGTCAGACATGTAACATGTTTAACACGCTGAGACGCCCCGCGATTCCCGCGAATACTGTGTTCACAAGTAGGAATATGCGTTTTCCGCCCGACCCGCACCTGCTGCCGCCGACCGCGCCTCTCCCACTGTGTTTGTACACTTAGGAGTAAACTCCAAAAATTGTTGATTTAAAAATTTATTTTGCAGGTTGCAATAATCTCATGTTTCTTTCTGACTTAGCAATGTATTAGTTAAGTAACATAATGAACAATGAACAGCACTTGTGCACTTTAGAAAGTAGTCAAAGATTTTTTTCCATGGTCCCGCAATTTTCCTATAACTGAAGGCGAGATAAACATTCATCGATAATTTACTTGCAACTATCGCGTGTCCGTTACATGAATCGTCTCACGACATATTCGTATCATATCGCGTATTGCCAATTCGTTACGTGTGGTCGATCGTCAGAAGACGCTCTCATAATTAATTATTTACAACCACAATATCGAACGACAATATTTGTGGTTTAAATTTAAAGGGACTGATTGAAAGGTTATAAAAGTAATATAATTACCGAGGACCCTAGGGTGTTCCTCTTTCGAACATCCCTCAAAATGCTTCATTACAAGTCTCATGGGATGGTCGGCGACTGCGTGGTGACATTCGTCGAATATAATTAAGTTTATATCCTTTATACGTATGTAACCATGAGTTAGCATGTCTGCCAGTATTTGGCACGTCATTACGATTACCTGAAATGATAAAAAAAACCATTATATTTAAGCCAATGCCGATGGCTACAACTTAAGGTATAAATATATAATTTTATAAACAAAAATTAATATTAAAATTAAACGTGTAGCTAACTAAAATAATAAACGTAGGGGCTGTTTCCTCACCGGAGTCTGGGCGGTAGTTGTTAGAACTGTGCGCAAATAAATATTGAAATAAACAATTATTTCATTGTTTATATTATTCCTCACGCGAGTCATTCTATTAAAGTCAACTGAACAGTACAAACTTGCTTGTTTGTATAGTCTTAGGGGAGATTAGGTCACCCGTCGTGATTTTCGGGAACGCTGAGGTCCTACAAGGAGCATGGTCCTCCCCGACTGCACAGCCGTGGCGGGTCACGGATGTCATGTACAACGTTCCCGCGACTCTGCCCATCTACGGCCGGACTACAATCTTTAGGTTTTAACCAGTAGGAGTCCGGCATAATCCACAGCGCCCCCTTCGCTGCTGGGTATCCATTAGGATTTCCCAACGTTAAAAAAATGCCTATATGTTCATAACGTGGCTTTTTTTTTTACTTTTAGCATTTTTTTACCCTTCGTAACTTCTGAACGAAAGTTCCGATTTGAAAAAAGAGGAATTTACGTGTACATAATCAACCTTGATTGTTAAAATATTTAGTTGATATTTAATCATCAATTTTCGATTCTACTCGTGTTTTGATTGACTAATTTGAACACGGTTATTGTGCCTTTAAAGTAGGGCACACTGCGTTTCGGCCTGCTTGGTGGCAGTTACCAATTTACCACCCGTTTACAGAAGACCACCGTGAAATAGCAGGACGTGTGCTGTTGTGTTTAGGTGAGTGAGTAAGAGGCGCCAGAGTCCATTTTTCTATCTAGTCCCTTATCTTTAATCCTACTGTAGTCGGCAGCGCACTTGCAGTACCTGTGGCGTTGCTTGTGATAGGCGACGGTAGCCACCTACCATCAAGTGTACCGTCAGCCTGTCTGCCGATGTTAACATAAAAAAAAGCCATCGCGAACTTTTTTTTGGGTAATGATGATTACTAAAACAATACCTAATTATGCATTTATGCATAATTATTTGGCAAAATATTATAATTATGCAAAAATTTATGCACATTGGGTTACATTATTGTATACATATGCAGTAGGATCTCTAATTAAAAAATATATGTACAGCCTATGTTACTCGTTGATAATGTAGCTGTGTATAGGTAAAAGAATTATTAAAAAATCAGTAAGTACAAATCTTATAAAATAAAATCTTTATAATATTAGGGTAGACGAAGCTAAACTGAAAAAACCTAGCAATTTAATTTGACCTCGCCTCTGTGGAGGAGGTATTTAAAAGTCTACTAAGTAAGGCAGCCCACTATACTTTATTAAAAATTCAAATATTCACGTGCAATAGATTACAAATACACAAATAATTTAAAGACGTAAACGAAGTCAAAATGTTCACGCAATAGAGTTAATTTTACATAACCCGAAACAGTAGAGCAATTAGGTCGATTGATAACACGAACATATAACGTTCCTATACGTACCCAAAGCACAGTCAATTCTCAGTAATTTTAAATAGCTACACACGTCTTCTGGGAAGCGAGATAAAGTAACATTGTTTGCCATTCCTATACTCAAACAAAGGACTATAACGGAAGTTTATTTTCAAATGTGTTATTAACACGGTGAGAATCTGATCCAGACGTTTTGAAGTGGTTGTGGTGATTATTATGTACTATGGAATGTATTACCTATATATATGTATATATAGGTGTTGATTTTATATTAAACAATGCAGAGCTTTTAATTTGTATATTGTTTAGCGCACGTACAAGGCACAACAGCCATGGACAAGCTGTTTCGAAAGATTGGTTTAAATTAAACAAACTGATTATTTACAATATTTAAAAGCATGATGAAATAACTACACAACTCAAACTCATCACCTGGTGTTTTGATAACTCATTGTCCCATTTTTCTTTTTTCCAGTAATCGACGCCATCCTCACTACTATAACCAACGACGGATTTGACAGGACATTGTAGTTCTATAACTTTTTGCTGAAATATATACAAGTATATTTTTATAAAACACTTAGGTATATTACATGCGTATAAAAAGTTTACTTGAACATGCTAAATGCGTCATACACCTCCATATAGAAGCCATTCTTAAAATAATTAATAGGACTCTTGTCTTCTTGTGTGAGTAATCGATAGCAGAGCCCATATCCTAGTCCCTTTCCCTACTATATCAGGGCTAAAATTCCTAAAATTAAATAAATTTCTGGGCAACTGTAAATTTAATGTTTTAAATGCATATTAAATGTATATTTTTATATAAATGTATCAGGGGTGTTGGGGATATTTGCATCTGCAAATGCGCAACTTTCGCATCGCTTATCTTCACAGTCGACAATGTACCAGTAATTTAGCAATATAACCCTGTTTTTATATAAAAATCGTCAGACAGGCTGACGGTCCACTTGATGGTAGGTGGCTACAGTCACCTATTCATTCAAGCAACGGCACAGACGCTGCAAGTACATTGCCGACCTTAAGATTAAACATAAAATAATAGGAAGGGATAGGGAAGTGGGTTCTGACAACCCTTACTCACCGCAACACTACAGCACACATTCTGTTATTTAACAGTGGTCTTCTGTAAAGGTAAGGGTTAGTAAGGTAAGGATGTGGTTACTGCCGCCAGACGGCTGGTCTGCCACTACTAGTCAGTATTAACTTTGTAATAGAGTATTGGTTATTTTTGATTACCTGTGCTTTTACAACTTTTTGATCTAATGTTAGTAAAGTTATGTAATATGATGTATTTATATTTACATTAATTTATTTAACAAATGAAGTTTGAAAAAAAAAAATTCAATTAAGTAATTAAATTGGGACAATGTTTCGATTATTTTCACATGTTGTTATTTTTGCTAAGCATTGTTATTTTGAATTTTAAACGTGTTTAAATCATAAGTAGCATTTAAAACATTGTGCAAGTGAAACTCACTGTCAATTATCATAAGTTTATTAGTTTTAATTATAGAAAATGAATTGCAAAACTCACAAGTAACTTATTACAGCAATTATTACAAATGGGTGTTTAACAATCATTTCTTGTTTGACTTAGTAGGTATTTAATTACTTAAAATGAGTAAACTCGGGAACCTTGATATATTCTGTAGGTACCTAAATAATTGCATACATAGGTAATATTATTATCAGACAGTCCATATTACAAAAATATATATTTTATCTACTCTCAGTCTAATACCTATTTAGTTTGATAATTTTTAAATTTATACGTGTTAGAATTTGTTAAAAAATTAACAAGAATAATAGGATTAATCAGGTCATGTTATGATATACCTATTGAAATGTTTTTTTGTCATTATATTTATTAAAGTAAATAAAAATTGCGAACAACAAATAAATATTGATTTGAACCACATACACATACATAGGTAGATAACAATGTAATTGGTAATTCGCGTCACTGCCTGCATTGCATACCTACATACTAAAATGTATTGTTAGTAGGTAGATATGACTCATGCAGTGAAAATTTTGTTACACAAAAAAAATTGTAAACTATCACCAGTGAGGTGAAAAACAATCGCACGTTACAAAATCCAACTTCAGGGTTCATTCACACAGAAAGTCCATATGTACAGGTTCGTTTTTAACAGATCCCTCGCTACTGGAGGGCAGGGTTGGCACGATTAAATCATTTTGATTTAAATCATGATTTAAATCACGATTTAAATCAAATGATTTTCTCAATATAAATCTATGATTTAATCAAATGTGTTTAATTTTACTTCTTTCATAGAAATCAAGATATAAACTAGGGTCTTTTACACCTGAGAAATCAATATCATTATTATAATGCTTGAATAAAAAAACTAGTTTTCCAGCCTTTTTAATTCCCAGTCGGTTTCTTAGTTTACTATGAACAATTCCAAAGGTGGAAAACACTCTTTCCACAGCAGCTGAAGAAGCTATCGCTCCAAACAATTGTTTAATTATTGGAAAAATCTTTGATTGTTCCTCTTCACTAAATATATTTTTCTGTGACATCCACCACTCTAGTGGTGTCACATTTTTTACCACTTCTTCTGCGAACATCACACTTTTAAATGGTTTTGATTTGGACTTAAGTTTCACTATCAATGGTAGCAAAACTGAACTGAACTTTGGCGAGGCATTTTTGTTTATAATTAATTAGCTACGCACGCAACACAGCAATAGCAATATTAAACAAAACTGATCGAATGAATGCTTATTATAACTACGTTTGAAAGAATGTAAGACCACAAGGCGTAATTGCAAGCGAAGTTTACAAAACACAGCGCGGGGATTCCCCTTTTCTTTGACAGTTCTGACACCCAAGTGCGCGTTCCGTTTTACGCAAAAATATAGTTAAATTGTATAGTAAGATGAAAAAATCAAAAAAATCGTGATTACGATTTTTTCAAAAAGTCGCGCTTTATTCGATTTTTTTAAAAAATCAAGATTTTTTCCAACCCTGCTGGAGGGTAATGTTCACACCGCATTTACAGTACTGGAACCAGTGTACCATCAACTTGTTACAAGGCTGGGCATTCTCGTGTTTTATTGGTACCACATCATGGTCGTCTGCGTCGGAGGAAGACCCGGCGTTACTCGCATCATCCACTTTTGAGGCAAAAGATTTAGTGAAAATGCCTATAATGTTTTACAGAGTCAGCTGCGAGGAGATGAATCTAAATTATTTAATTATTTTCGAATATCGAAGTCTACTTTTGATGACCTTCTTAAACGATTATTAAAAAAAGGATTCGATCCGATAAAACGGATCAGTATTTCGATACTGTTGTGTGTGGGAACTCGCTCATATAACTACATACACCAACACCGAATAAAACCACATACCTAAGATAAAACGGACCTGTCAACTTATTTTATCGGATCAATATTTTTTACTGGATCCGGAATACTGTCATGTGTGTGAACTCGCTCATAACATACGCCATCACTGAATAAAAATGTATACGATTAAATGGACCTGTAAAATGGGGCCGCTGTGTGGACGTACCGTTAGAACGTCAAAAGGATTACAACAACCATCCTCATATTTTCATAATATTGAATTATGCAAATTTTAAATTAAAACTACATTCCGCAACTAATTGTTAAAAAAAAAGAAATATCTAGGTTAAAAATGAAGTTTTTGAATTAGGGAAATTTTAGTACAAAAATTGAAAATAATGTGTATTTTTAAATACGAATAAGTCGACTAATGGACATTAAAGGACAAATTGATAAAATATTTATCTTCATATCAACATTAATTCTACGCTTTATATGTAAAACTAGCTGAACTCGGCCACGCTTCGCTGCGGCCCATACGGCGGTGGAGTGCGCGGTACTGGACACTGCTTATATATAATACTATTGATCGTAGCGTAATGTTATATAGCCTATAGCCCTCCTCGACAAATAGACTATTCAATACAAAAAGAATTTTTCAATTCGAACCAGTAGTTCCTGAGATTAGCGCGTTCAAACAAACAAACAAATTCTTCAGCTTTATATATTAGTATAGATAAGTATTTTTTTGTAATTGGACTCTATTGGATTGCATATGTAATGTATATGTAGTAAGCATGTATAATGTAAAAATTTTCACGATTGGTGGCAAATAAAAAATGTCTCCTTACCTGCTGGGTAACCAAAGGAACTGTATTTACAAGAAAAAAAGTGCGCTTGCCACCTTGTCCCCATGGCTTTTTTAATGCTTCCTTAAATCGTGCAATAAGACGTATAGCAATGAATGTTTTGCCTGAACCTAAAATCAACAATATTTAGTTACATATCCTGTGGACTTTCAAGTGTAATATAATATTACGCATGAGAGACATTGACATTACAATTTGAACCGGTGCTTGTATGATAACTTCTTTTGTAAAGAGAGAATCAAGTGATAATCGGTGGGTGAGGTCTGGAGAATATTGTGGACATGACAGAACTTCCTAACTCTAATTTTGCCAGTTTCTGACAAAATCCCAAAGCAATATGTGTCGCTGTCATGAGACAATATAATGTCCATTCTATTTGACATCGCCAGGCACTTTTATTGGAGCACTTCGATTTTGTTACTAAACATCAACTGGCACAAAATGTATTGGTCTTGAAACATCCCACCACATACATTACACTCTCTTAATTTGGGCTCAACTTCAGTTTAAAGGCGGAAAGGGGCAACATGCCCTTTTTTGCTATAATATAAGACCCATTGATAGGCCCATTGACTTATGTTTTATTATTTTATTTATGCTTAATATTTAACTGCAAGCTTCCTTTGCAAAAGATATGAGGTTTTTTATTTTTAAACATGCAGAAATCAATCGACTTTATATTAATCTGTTTTCATGGAGTTTTTTGATTAAAGTTACATTATTAGTTAACTTCAAATGAGAATAAGTAATTAATTACCTAGTATATTGATTTCATTAATTTATATAAATTGACCTGCAAACACACATGAAGTGAATAATTTTCGTTTAAGTTAGCTAACAAAAATGATAACCGGTAGGTTAGTAGTTGTTCCATAAAAGTTATGATGGTTAAAATACTTGCTTAGTACCTGGTTTTATTTAACTACTAACCTGTTGGTAAGTGAATAATGGTGTTCTTCTTAATTGCAATATCTTCGAGGATTGATTGATAGGGTCTTGCAACTATATTAGATTCGTCAGTCTCCATTTTGAGTCTTAAAAAAAAAAACTAATTTAAATAAACAGGACAAATAGAACATTGGGTCAAATAGTTTAATTTTTAGAATAGAACTTGGAGTAAATTTCTACTACATAGAATATTTTAGTTAATGGTGGTCATATTGGGGGTTTGCCAGTACAAACTCGCCACACTTGGCAAGCTCAGTTTTACATAACTGTCCGCAAAGAGCGGTGCCATTGGTGATTTTTTTCCCTTAGCCGATTTCTGCAGCAGTCACGGGTTGATATTTTAAGCTGGTACCTCATGGCTAAATTTAAGGGGAAGGCCTTTGTCCAGCAATAGACGTCCTAGGGATGGGATGATAATGATGATGATGATGATGAGAATAATGTAGTGAAGGTACATTTATTGTTTTCATAATTATTTAACATCTCTAAATGCAATCAAAGTAGATAAGTGCAATAGAAGTTACAACAGAACAATAAGTAATTGTTCACAGTAACATATGTCAACAATACTTCCTTGTCCCCAAAATGTATTATCTAATTATAATATCTATTCCAAGAAAATACATTCCTTATCAAATTAATAAGAAGTGTCTCTGAGTTTGAATCACCAAATAAATATAAACTTGTATCTAACTAAAAGCTTGAACACCAATAAAATAAGTAGAAGACTTAAATATTTGTATCCAAAATAGTAGATCTCTCACTAAAATAGTGCAACCAGGAAATCAAAATCTGAATATTTTCAGTACCCAAATAAAATTATTAAGCTCATTCATCATCATCTCTGTCATAGGACATCCGCTGAACTCTCTCCATAGCTCGCTGAATGACATTGAGCTTTCTTACGAGACTCATAGTTAGATACCATGTTTCAGCGCCATAATTAATTAATCACTGGCAACACATAGGTATTAGTCGAAAACTTTTGTTTCAAGACACTGAGATATTTTGGATGAGGAGATGTCTCGGAGCTTCCCGAATACTGTCCATCCAAGCTGGATTCCATGATTGACCTCTTTACCGAAGTTGGCTCTGGTCGACGGTGGATTCAGGCTGCTTCTGAACCGCCCTATTAGAAAATTAGGGGAGGGGGGGAGACCTTTGTCCAGCAGTGGACGTTCTACGGCTGATATGATGATGAAGATGATGATGACATACATATCAATTGCACTTTATACAACTGATATGCTGATGCAATAATTACATAGGTACAGTAAACGAGAATAGAAAGTAAACATAGATTTCATTCATCACTATGTATTAATTTTTAGTAAATTAATTTTAATAAAATATACGACAGAACTATGTAATAAAACGCTAAAAATATAATTACCTAATTGCTTGGAATTAATAAATCAAACTTACCGCGGGAGAGAAATTCACCGGCATATACTAATAAATTTATTTTTATTATGAATTAGTAACAACCACAATAAAGATAAAATTGAACAATATTTCTTCTTTGTCGACGGACTAAGCAAGGGTTCAATTTTTATTATAGATCTAGGAATTTAATAAAATTTATTTATGAAGTAATTTCAATTTAATAGACCACCAACTACTATATATAACTTTTACGATAGCCAAACAAGACTGCGGTGGACTGCGGTGCGATTAGCGTTTGTTTTGCGTTTAGTTTTGCATGAAAACTGACAAGTGACAACAAAAATGTCATGTCAAACACACTTCAAAGTAGGGGAGCTATTAGACAAATTTTAATAGGTATTTGAGGTAAGTACCATGAAAATATATAAATTAATGCACCCCGTAGTTATATCGTATTATTTTTTTAAATATATCCAAAATTCATAGGTATTTAATTATTATAGTCACCAAATATTATTTTATGAAACTTGATATTGTTGTGACTCACCATGGAACGTTCTAGAAAAGCGTCTTCGCATATCAACAAATATGGACAGTTCCACCTTAGAATAGAAGTCGCCCCACTCTCCGGTTATTGACAAGGGAAATTGGTCCTTATGCACACAACATAGAGCTCACATTCAACAGAAAGAGCGTTCCGAACTTTCAATGACCTTGTTTACAATACGTATTACTTGTTTACTTATTTGTTTACCTACTTGTATTTGTTTGTTGTTTGTTTGTACTAAATTCAAGAAAGATCTAGACGATTGGCAGCGGATATAAATAGGCGAAGTGGCGAGCTAGCGAGACAGTTCGATTCTGCGATTCGAAAGCGATACTTCGGAAGTTACCTGCGACCAGCAACTCATAAGGGAATCATTGACGACTCTTGGCAAGTTTAACGGTTTTATCGGACCTTTCGTTTAGCTCTTTTGGAAGTCATTTTGGTTTGTGGAAATAAATAGTTGATTTTCGCCCTTACACGGGAGATTTACTCACCCCACACGTAACAATATCAATGATTGGAATGTTTTTAATTATCCACATCGATTCACAAATAGCATATGGAGTAGAGTCAATATTTGTGGCCGAGTTTGTGATGCACTCCGCGCTCACGAGTGTATGAGTCTCATAATATGGATATTTATATACGACCAGTACCCATTCTGAACGGGGTTAAGGAGTGATTTCCGGACGCTGGAGTGGTTGCAATGCTACGGAAACTCCTATACCGTCAGCTAACGCATTCCTGTCCTTTATCCCTATATACGTTCTTACCACCAGTCATATCCCGAGAACACCACCGTTCTCGGGATAGGCCTGTGCTACATAGGCGCCATTGCCTTTGGCCATTTTTAGTAATATCTACTGTAAGAGATATCATAGCAACAAAACTGATAACGACACCAAAGATCATATTAGTTACCTTTCTTACCTCTCCTGTGGCTCTAGTATGAGTTTACGATACTACACTCGCTAGCGAGAACGTAAAACTTTTGTATGGGAAATCGTGAACTGTCAATGTCAAATTATCAATTTTCCATATAAATGTTTTACGCTCTCGCTAGCGAGTGTAGTATCGTAAACTCATGCTAGAGCCACTGTATACCTACATATATCCCATTCAAGTTTCACTATATTGACCATTTAATAAATATATATTGAATATTTAATAAACTGTAACTGTAATAACATTAAGAAATGATGATCAATTTATTCGACAATTAATACCGACTCAAATTGTCTATTAGCTCTCGGACTATCATGAAGTAAGGGAGAGGGCCTGATTGGTTTGAAAACAGAAAATTGTCTATTGTTAGATTATGGCCACGTCAAGGTTTAGTCACGTGGTATGACGTGTGTGGTATGATGTGATTGGGTGTCAGTGGTTTACGTTTTTTACCAACTAAAGACAATCCCGTAATGAAAATTGAACACGTGGTCACCCGTCCTAACCAATCGACAATTCTTTATTACCTATGCCTATTATTGCATCACTCTATACAAGAGTATTAATTTATATAGGATATTACTATTTTTCATATCCTAATATGAGAAAACTGGCAAGAATACAATACAACGATAAATAATTAAATAGTGGTTCATAAATTTGCCAAAATGGCAGTTGTGTATCATTTGCGCAATGCGCATGGAAGTATTGAAAAAATTAATATACTATCGAAGTATTATATGCTACGTGTAGCGTATATATTATGCGTAGTATATGTTCCTTCCGTGCATTTGTGTTTCATAAGATTGGTTGGTTGCGCAGTTATGAAACAACAAACAACAGTAAAAATCCACAGAGAAAAATGCTACTACAGCGCCCCCTATTTTACGGTGGCCGACGACTGACACTTTCTCATATATAGAGTTGGTCCTCCTTACCCTCTTGTCCCTAAAATAACGTAGATAGATAATGAACCAAATAATAATAAAAAAATGTTTTTGTCACAGGGAAAATACATAACATCGCACAAAATCTCTCTGTCTGTACCATAGACCAAAGTTATATCTCTAAACTCTGACTGCATTTTTCAGTTTCTCTTTCTCTGTCATCTATATTAATTTAAAAAGGGCCTACTCACGATGCAATTTCATATCCAGTCTGTCGATTCAATTTGAGTTGATTCGACAAATTGCGATGTAAGTTGATAAATCGACGCCTACTTTCAATAAATTATGTTGAATGTCGAGTTGTCCGTCCTAGCTATATTGTATGCTAGTATCTTCTATATAGTTTGTGCTAGCTATAGATAAGTAGAATTAACCAAAGACATTATATAAATAGACGTGTAAAATTAATATACAAGTAGACGGTGCACAATGGCGCAAAAAATGAGCCGAGCGAGAGGACTCACACGGAGTTTGTCCCTTTCTATTATGGTGCCCGTGATGTCATAAGGAACATGTATTTTATTTGAAACTGTCTCTTTTTGAATTGAGAGTAGGGTATTTTAGTCTATATGAAAAAACATCTAAAAGTATATTATTGAGATAGCTTAGGCAAAAAGCCGTCGGAAAATGTTAGTTTTAGTTCGTAAAATAACAAAATAAATTTTAAAATTAAATTCAAAGTTTTCAGAATTTTTAGTCTGTTCTTAAACACAATGAAATAGTAGCCCAAAGATAATTGTATTAGTGTATAGATGGAACAATAAAAATTGAAGATTCCTTCGATACTCGATACCCGTCTTTCTAATGGCTGCATGTCGTATGTTAAAAAGAGATAACAATAGCCGAATATGACGTCTTAAAACGCTGCGCGCCATAAAAGAGGCAACGTCATATTTGTTTATATCATGCTGGTTAACAAGTCCGTTTAGCTTTATGTGATTTAAAATACTTAAAAATCTGAAAGTGTAATTTCATAAATCTGTTGCTTGCCAAGAATGGCTTGTACTGTTCCCGTTTGTCCAAGTAGAGTGGGTGTTTTGAAGGAGAATAATGGAAACATATCATTTCACCGGTAAGTCGCACAGCTCGCACTCATTAATTTTGGTGTTTTGTAAACAAATTTTTATAATTGTTTACTAAAAATGAATCGTTGCACATGCATACACAGCTCTAAGGTTGATTTATTTATAGAAAAGCTGGTGTTTATAACTAAAATTTACAAAAACCAAAGTTAATCGGAATATTTGACATTTGTCTTGGTTTATAGTGCTGTAGTCTGATCTTGATAAGTAAGTTTATCGATATCGATAACTAATTTATTTTTAGTAGAGTGTTGACAATTTCTAGCATTCACTGCAGGTTGAAAGTAATTTTTATCAATTTATAACAGATTTCCCACCGACATCGATTTAAAAAAAAACGTGGACAAAAAATGTAAGAAAAGCCGACGATTGGAGAGCTTCGCAATATACCTACAAGAATATGCTCGATGAACTTTGAAGATTCTTGCTTTCGCCAAGGATATCAGCGTAAAATTCTACACTCGTATGCAGTGCCGACAATATTCCCAAAATTACCACCATCGTGTAAACCAGTAAGTAATATCTATAAGTTATAAAGAAGTTATGCTTCAATCTATGAAAATTATGGAAATCTTTTGAATCATTAATAACCAAAAACTATTTCTTTTCAGAAATTACCCAGAAAAAGAAAACTTACTAATAAATACGTTGATACCCAAGCGTCAATATTAACTGCAAGTCTTTAAATTAAAATGTTGACGAATCACAGATGAATGATATCACAGATTAAAATGAAACGATATCACAGATTATCCAATCTGTGTAATCTGTGATATCGTTTCTAAAAATAAAACTTTAAGATTATCGAGTTTTTTTTCTCTCGTAATAAAAACCTACTCCCGTTCTACCCCTTAAGGATGGATTCTAAATATTTCTACTCAAAAAAATAACTATTCTTTTTAAAATATTTTGGTGAAATAAATGCGAGAGGTTGCATACAATCTCATACAACCGATTAGCAATGCGGCGAGTACCAGTACGCGCCCACATTTTATTTATATTGAATAACCAAACAGTACACCGAAACGCATTTAGCCATACTTTTTATCCGTCATATATTTAAAATCTATATCAACGATATCTAGTTATCAATAAAAATGCACAGCACTATTATACGCTATAACTTTAGCTTGCATTGTATAGTCAAAATGGAGACATTCACTCAACTTCGACCCGACAGATTATATATGTATGTCTCTTTCAATCTTATGACAATTTGAAGGTGTTAGAAAGAATAAAATATTGCTGCATTTTGTGATCCATCTATAGGTACAGACTAATTCAACATCTTTGTAGTAGCCGCTATGTTTACGTCATACGGTTGTGTAAACAAAAAAGTGTCAGTCAGTGTGATGTCAATTACAGGCGCATTTGTTTAGACCAAAGATGTTGTATTAGTCTTGGTTTAGACAGCCAACTGACGTCATGACCACAGAGCAAAATGGTTTCCAGCGTTTTCGTCACATTACGCGCGAAATTTGAAAATGTAAATTTTAAATGCATTTTTATTAATTCGATTGATTCGATGCATTCGATTGAATAAAAATTTGGTGTTTTTTTAGTGGTTTATTAGCACTACAAAATCTAATTGAGACACTTTTTAAAAATGGGTGTTCATTTCGATGACTCATTCATTTTACCTTTTAACAATTTTATTAACAAAGACATAATTGCCAATATAATTAATTGCATTGTTTCTGGGTGTTAAAAGTAATAAATAAGAAAATAATTACCTATGTAAAGAAATCAGAAATGTATTTAGGTAAATCGTAACCTACAAATTAAATTTTACACATTACTAAATAATATATTTTTTCAATTTTTTTCGTAACCTTTGCCTTATTTAATTTTTTTTAGGTGTGGATACGGCATCCTTGGATATTGTTGTGTGCAAATACTTTCTTGGAGTTTAATCTTGGGGGCTGGTCCTGATTCTGGATCTACCAGTTTGATGTCACTTAAAACCAAAAATTGCTTTTCTGGTGGTAAAACAGTAAAGTTTATTAAATAAAAAATCTACATAAGTTATAGCGTAGGTTTACCTGTCTTCCTGCACTTAATAAATTATTCATGTTTATATTATCCCATTTATACTTTGTTTTACCACACTTTGATAGAACTTAATGAAAAGTATTATTTATTAAGTTTGACCGTGTTATTATTGTCATTGATGCCGACGCGTACCACTGGAATTATAGACGGAATTGCTTCAGGTTTTAAAAGTTCTCTTGTCGTCCCAGGAATATAATCATCATTTTAGGGTTCCGTATGTCCGAATAAAAAAACGGAACCCTTATAGGATCACTCGTCCGTGTGTCCGTCGCTCACAGTCAATTATCTCGGAATCTACAAGACCGATTAAGTTGAAATTTGGTACACATATCAATTTCTGTGACCCAAACGCAGAGGTGTGACGTGAATAGATGAAATCTGTATATGGGAGGTCATTTTTGGGGAGAAGGTGGAAAATTAAAAAAATAATAATTTGAAAACTGCATCGTGTGACATATCAAATTGAAGGTCTTGTTGTGAAGATCTTAAATGTATTTTTTTGTAATTTTAAAATAAATAGTTTCCAAGTTATTCAAGAAAATAGACGAAAATTTACCATTCCCCCCCCCCCCCCCGCCTATCTCCGAAACTACTAAACCTAAAATTTTGACAAAAATGCAGAAGTTAGTTATCTACTTATAGATTATAGGAAAACCTATAACAAGTCCATGATATTAAAATAACATGGTAAATCACTCAATATTGTGCGGATAGGTAACATCGTACGGAACCCTCTTCACGCGAGTTCAGCTCGCACTTGTCCCCCCTTTTTTTTAAAGGCACGGCCCGGTGTAATATAAATCCACCTTTATAGTCCGGTGGAAATTTTTAAAAAAACCACAGTTAACGGCATTTAGTGAAACCCCATTTAGTACAGCGATTACAGCGATTTTTACACAGTTCACATGGTTGTTTCAATGTTTGTCCCCCCCGAAAAGTCTGGATACGTGCCTGCTATTAGGTATAACTATTGAATATTTCTATTATTTCTATTATAACTTATTCTTTCTCAATTATAATAGAATCCTTTGCTTGGGTGCAGGTGTGCGGTGATTCCCAACAATGTTATATTTTGTAAGTGCAGGTGCATTATGAATAAATGCGAGCCACCTGTGTTGATGGCGCAATCTCAAGCGCATCGTATGTGTTACAATACAATTCTAAAATACTTGTGAATAAATGATAACATAATAATAATAATCATATTTATTTCATTTTCCATTTTGTGCCAACCCCCTTTTTTGCGTGGGAAAATCTGCGAGCCAGATCCCCACCGACCATGAGGAGACGTATGTGGGACTTCTACCCACTAAAACCCCCACGGTGTTTCCTTGTGCCGTCTATTGGAGTAAGGGATCGTGAAAACATACATCTGCCTCCCCCCGGCCCCGCCAGACAAGGCCGCACACATGCGGGCTCCACCTCGATTTGACCTCCGCGCCGTGGAGAGACGTGCCGAAACACACAGCACGTCTCACCTCGCCTATGACCAAATGGCCACCAATTTTATTCCTTTTATGTAGATGCTATATTTTTATTTAGATTTAGAGCCTTGCTGCTCTACAACAAAATTACTTATGGCAGGTTATTTACAGAGGCTCTAGTATGAGTTTACGATACTACACCAATACTACACTCGCTAGCGAGAACGTAAAACTTTTGTATGGAAAATCGTGAACTGTCAATGTCAAATTATCAATTTTCCATATAAATGTTTTACGCTCTCGCTAGCGAGTGTAGTATCGTAAACTCATGCTAAAGCCACAGATAAGTATTGTCAATATAAAACGACGTCCACAACTTCAACAGAATTTTTCACATGTTTTCACTTTATAATACTTAGTTTAAAGCCTGTTACAAATACAAAAATAATAACAATTCTTCTATGTAGGTATGTAAAAAGGTATTCTTCGGTGCTTTTCATGATAAGCAAACAAAATATAAATTGGTACAAACTTGTCACAAACAGAACTTAACACCAATACAAATGGAAGTTGATTCTCTGATATCTGATACAATATAAAGACAATGCTTCGGACTGTGGTTCTCTTTGACAAAAAATTGACAATAGTATTTGACATAATTTATGTTGAATGTGTATTGTATTTGTACACAATTAATGTTTGTAATCACATTCCTGAAAATATTTACTTGTATCATAGAGTTATACAAGTGCAGTACAAATGTGGCGGTGAAATTTGTTAGTAACGATTGGAATTACTCAGAGGAAGTTACTTTGGATTTTAGTGTAATAATAATTTCTTAAATTATATGTATTAACATCACTTAGAAACATTATTGTTATTTTATCTATACTAATAATGTTATAAAGAGGAAATATTTGATTTTTTATGTTTGTGTTTGTTTGTAATGAATAAACTTAAAAACCACTGAACCGATTTTAAATATTCTTTAACCAATAGAAAGATACGTTATCAGTGAGAAGCCTAGGCTTTATTTTCAAAAAAATTAGAGATCTCTACGAAAATTACAATACAATATCAAAAATTTGCCTATAAAAGCCATTATTTGTCGTACGCTACGAAAACTATTGATGCTATATAAAATAAAGTAGGTACTACATGTTTATAGCCACATCATTATCCACAAAAAAGTTTGCGAGGCAATATATACTATATATAGACGTATTATAATAACAGTTTTTTTTTTTTTCAAATTAGTCAGATCATGGGTAGAATCTAAAGAGGATTGGTATTCGTATCGTGTTATTAATTAATCCTTATCCAACTAAATAGTTTCATAATCAAAGTTGATTTTTTACACGTGAATTCAAATGATTCGAATCGGAAAAAAATGCCGCGGTATGAGTGAACAGCCCTACGCTAGGCACCGAACCTCCGCAAAACGCGGTCTGCGTTTTCCGCGTTCAAACTTCATAGCTAACGGTCTAGAAATCTGGAGTTCAGTAATTTTTACTTCTTTACTACTTCAAGCTTTTTACAAAAAATGTAACTCCGACAGTACATGCGTCCACCTTGACCGTTGCGGTCTGACTGCTTTGGTGTGGTAGGATTCTAGCCACCACATATGTAGATTACAGCTAACGTAGAAAGCAGAACTCGACCGCAGAGCGCAGAACGCGAGGATGACGAACCCGTTTGATGAGTGGTTAGGGCGCTTGCCTTCCTGGCTTCGATTCCCGGCAGGGTCAACTTTGAAAAATGAACTTTTCAAATTTGGCTCTGGTCTGGATTTGGAAAGTAGTGGCAGCTTAGGGCACACTGCGTTTTCGCAGTCATTTGGGCAGCCCGTCTGGCGGTAGCAACCACCCCCTTACAGAAGACCACCGTGAAATAACAGCATGCGTGCTGTTGTGTTTCGGTGAGTGAGTAAGGGATGCCAGAGCCCATTTCCCTATCTCCTTTTCCTTCCTACTGTAGTCGGCAGCGCACTTGCAGCAGCTTTGGCGTTGCTTGTGTTATAGGCGACGGTAGCCACCTACCATCAAGTGGACCGTCAGTCTGTCTGCCGATAAAAAAAAGTATATTTTATTTTACTAGTTGTATTAGTTACCTGGTTACCTGCGCATTTTATTTTTTGTTCACTTTATTGTATTAGTTGTTTTGTAAATTATATATTTATATGTTAAAATGAAGTTCACACGAACGATTCATAGTATTTCATAACCAGATTGATATTTTTTTGGTAAAGCATGTTACGGTAGGCAAAATAGTCGCAATTCATACAACTCTAATGACATGTCAGCTAATAATATGGTTTGTGCTCTATGTAATCCATATGAACTTGCATTTTATAACATTAAATATTTATTATAAAAAAATATTCTAGCAGGCTAACAGTCTTCACTCACAGAAAGACAATATAACACAATATTATTTTATTTTATAATGGTCTTCTGTAAGGGGTCTATCCCCAAACAGCCTGTCCCGTTTCTAACTACAAAATATATTAGCTTTATTTATAGATGCTTCACATTATCAACGAGGCTAACTATTAACGGATCAGTGCATCTGGATTGGACAAAGTCATTTAAGATAACATAACTCGCCGAAAGTTTATTGAAAAATATATTAGACAATCTGAAAAGAAAAAAAATCATGATTACATTTGATCCTAAATGCGACGTTAGAAAATACCATACTTTATTATATTATTTGAAGATCAAGTGGATGATCCATTTAGATCTGTGCAGAAACATGGCCCGCCACGTGCAATTATTTCTCAGTGATGTCACAGTAAAAAAGCGATCACTATCGCCAAACTGGTTGAGTAGTTTATGACTGCGAATCACAAAATGCGATAATAAATATTTTGAAACATCTAGACCCTTAGTTCCCAAAGTGGTCCAGGTGGACAATCAATTCTCACTTATTTCATTTAGAAAACTCCCCATTCATGGTTGGAACTCAGCCGCAACGCAAATTTCCATAGTTAGATCTAATCTTCACATTTTTTGTCGAATTTTGGGAATATGGTAGAAATGTAGTTGCGGGGGGTCCACCGGAACCGCTAAATTTTGAAAGTGGTCTATGAGAAAAAAGTCTGAGAACCTCTGATCTAGAGGCATCGGGCTTTTAAACTGATAAGTCTTCAGAATCTTTATTTGCAATCATGACCAAATTTAATCGCACCGACAACCATTTCATTTAATATTGTATTAATTTATTTTTAAGCAAGTCATAGCAGAGAATCGGAAATATCCAATATATCATGGCCAATGCCCTACTAGAAAAATTCACGGCGGAACTGTAGCGAATATTGCTGATGTTCCCTATCAGGTAACAATAAACCCACCTATGCAATTCTATAGTGGTTCAGAAACTATGGTATGAATTATAACTCTACTTGATAAAGTAAGACTTGTAACTGCCGATATCAAAATTTTCTCTGGAACATACCATGCAACGAGTTGTAGATGCGCCATATTATAGAGAATATAATATTAATAAATATATGTAGGACTCATGAAGGAGTCATTAGATACAGTTTCTGTTCCAAGATTATGACTTTTGTAGGTACCTTATTGCTATACTTATTTTAAAAAAATGTATCCATATCTAACTGTATATAACTTGGTAAATAAAACTTGCATGAGGTCAACCGACTAACCCAAATCATCTGGGCAACGTTCGAGAAATTTCGAAGCATCTTCACGTTCAATAATCTCAGTGATTTTGGTTGCCTGTACCTATTAATTTTGTGTGTAATTAATTTAAGCAAAGCGCACCATACTTTTGGAATAATCATTGGATATAAGAGAAGTAGCAAACTAATAACTACATGGGATACCTATCACCGAATGACAACACCCCCCCTGAAGGGCTTGACGGGAGGAATCCAAAAATACCACTTCCACCCGTTAACACCCCCTCCTCCGCTCTCAGGGGTCAAATTCTAAAATGACCTGAAAATGCGATGTCAGCTCATTTCAGGTCATAACCTTAACCACAAGTACCTATTTAGTACTTATTTATTTAGAGTACGGAGGACTTCTGTATTTTTATAAAAAAAATAAGCGAGGCGGGAGTTAACTAGTAGCAGTGGTAAAATATTCCTCTCGTCAAGTTCTACAAAATGCATATAATACCTCCCTGCTAGGGGGATACTTTTTTGACTTTAACCGTTTATGCAGTGGGCTTACGCCTTTATAGTAATTTTAAAAATATAAATTATTTTTGGAAAACTTTCGAATAAATTTCAATAACATACAAATATTATTACAGATAGCGTTAAGATATAAGTCCTTTCTGAATTGGATTAACTTTTGTGGCGGATCACTTGTCACTAAAAAACATGTTTTGACGGCAATGCATTGTTTTGTTGGGTAATTATTTTTAACATATAATTCACCCCAGAATATAGAATAAATCAAAAATCGTAATAAATAAAAAAATCTCAGAAAATAGAATAAAAAAGCGTATAAAGGAAACATAAAATGTGACATACAACAGTAGTGCACGTAAAATTAATCTAAGTAAGTTAGATTAGACAAAAATAAGTAGATAAATAAGTAGACGAGGCCGTCGGTCGGTTCCGCAGTGGGATAGAGGCGGCTTATCATGTCGAGAGGTCCGAGTTCGATCCCCGGTAATGCCATGTACCAGTGGTTTTTTTCTAAAAACTTAAGTGCATTTATTGACTGCTCTCAAACGGCGAAAGAAAATATCGTGAAGAAACCTGCATACGCCAAAGAAGAAATTCTAAGGTGCATGTGAAGTCCACCAACCCGTACTGGGCCATCGTGGTGGACCATATAGCCCATACGCAATTGTTGAGTGGGTAGGTCAAGGCTCCTGCAGTCGGGACATACAATAGGCTGTTGATGATGATGAAGTAGATAATTTTTGCCTTATTTAAAGACAAATAAAGAAAAACTTCATTTGTCTTGTCGATATATAATTTCACAAAACAGACTCAACAAGAAAAGCGAGCCAAGCTGTATTCTCATAATTTTAGATGTAGGTACCTAGTTGTAATGAAAATAAGAGAATCGTTAAGAAGCTGTTTAAATAATTTTCTATACTAAAAGATAAATTCAAAATATTTTAGTGAGAATTCGATGCGATGGTATGCAGTGAGGGCGGTAGCAGGAACTATCCGTACAGATAGTAATATCTTCAGCTCTGGAAATGAACATTGGAGGCGCATTCATTACTTTTGGAAACATAAAAATTATGATGGAGACATGTTTTGGAATGACATTGCAATTCTCGAGGTAACGTATATAATATTGTCTATTACGAGGTTGGTCTAGATGGCGTTGTTGGTAGCTTGAGCACGGTATAATGTAGATACAAAATTACCAACCTTGTAATGATTGGGGTATGTAAAAAATAATAAATAATATACCACTATAGTATCTAGTTAAGTTTAAGGTACGAGCCTTAACATTAACCCATATTATCTTTCAAGATAATTTCATTAATCTGAAATTATCTTTCAGGTGGAACATGAATTTGTTATTTCGTCAACATTACAACCCATTCGAATGCATACCAGCGATTCAAATATAAAATTAGAGGAAAACATGAGATGTCTTATTTCGGGTTACGGACTTACGGAATATGTAAGTAAATATTTTCCATTTTTATCTTTTGAATTACTTATTTATTAGAGTTTACTCCTTAAGAATCGATTTTCTTATAAATTCCCCGGTATGGAAGGAGTAAAATTAATACATGCGTTAGGTTACAGGTACGTTATCTGTCACTTTGACATTTGTGCGACAGTTGACGCATGTATTTATATTCCCTAATTCTAATGTAGTATAACCACAGAATAAATAATAGTACTAGCATACAGAAGTTGCACTCCTGTCACATTCAATGTGAGCGACGGTAGGCAATTATATCACGGCACACACGGAGTGACAGAGGCCTGGTATAACAAGCAACACCAGAGGGCTTCTCTGAGCTTATAAAAATAAACGTCGATTTTTTTTTATGAAAAGTGTAGTCCGCATGAGGAACGAAACGAAAGCGCGTTACAATCTGCCGGCGCAGCGACATCTGTCGTCGAAAAAGTGAACTATTTGAACTTATAAAACGTAGTGACATCTGTGCATACCGAACGTAATTAACATAACTTTTGTTGGAACACGTTACACCCGAGTATGTAGAATGTAACTAAATAATATAAAGTAATTAGGTATCCAGTTATTTATTGACTCGAGGAACATTTTATGCTTACATTTTATTTTATACGTTTAAATATTAATAAAGAGTAAACTCCAATCGTGCGTCGGAATAGAATAGAAAGAAATGGAATGGAAGGGAAGGGACGGAAAGGGAATGGAAGGGAAGGGTGGGAAGGGAGTGAAGGGGAAGGGAGGCGAGGGGAAACGAAGCGAAGCCAAGGCAAGCCAAGCCAAGCCAAACCAAGCCAAGCCATGGCTTTGCTAAATGTCTGTGTTGGGCTTTAGTGTTCTTTTTTTATGTGGAGTGCACCTTGAGTCAATAAGTGACTTGTCATAGCTTAATATTAATTAAGAAGCAGTTTCAGTGTTATTAAATTCCTTTGCAAGTTTACCTGCCGCACACCGTTGATGATTTCTTTAATCGAATGTTGGGATAATTTCTATAATTATTTCATTTCTTTATTGCAGAATAAGCATCCAAGTAAACTACGAATGACATGCGTTCCAATTATATCTTACAAAATTTGCAAAATGTTCTATTCTTTTGGTTATGTACACGAACACATTTTTTGTGCGGGCACTTATGGCAAAGATAGTTGTCAAGTAAGTGGTAATCGGATTTTTTAAATTTTAAGGTCGACAGACAGGCTGACAGTCCACTTGATGGAAGATGACACCGTCGTCTGTTATTTTACGCTGTTTTATGTCACGGTTTTCATTTTTAAGGGGATAAATGACGACGCTTTTCAGATATACTGTTAGCGTGTAAAATATTTTTTAAATGTATATTTTTTATTATTAAATGTTATTAATCTTATGTGCAATTTGGAACTATATCTCTATGTTGTTTTATATTTTAGCTAGACAATTAGAGCAAACACATTAGAGCAACGACAAATCATTTGTCACTAAGTGATCTATAAACGCACAGCCGAAATTATTGCGTTTAGGAAGATAATTAATAATATTAGAGAATACATTGTTAAATATTATGCCCGACACAATCGGTAAAATAACATTTTAACTTGTAAATATAGACAGCAATATTTTGTGAGTGAGAGGCAAACAGTAGAAGTTCTGCCACCTTCAGTCCCTTTCTTTAATTGACTGGCTTAAATTCAGTTATTTATATATGCCATGGAACTGGAAATATGTTCACTCAATGTTTACTGAACTTTTACAGTCGTTTGCTATTTTATTATAACTTAAATTTATTGCTTACTTACTTTTATTTATCTAAATCTAAACATATAATAAAATTGTAAACGAGCCGTGTCTGATGTCCATTAAATATTAAAAAAAAAAATTGTACACTTTGTACTTATGTTACCGAGGTAAAAAAATAGTTTTTAGAATTTTTGTCTGTTTGTCTATGCGTTTGTGACCGCTGATCTTAGAAACGGGTTAACAGATTTATTTGTACGCGGTTTTCACTGATGCATTGTAGCAAGCTTCCCGTAACATTTAGTGTATTAGAACACTTTAGAAACAAAAAAGTTACTCGCTATACCGAAAACCACGCGTACGAAGTTGCGGGCTCAGCTAGTATTATATACCTATATTATAATTATTTATTGTTAACAACTCTAAATTATTTTTAATTTCTCGTAAAATTTATATTTTACATATTAAAAAGAGAGCTAATATTTGAGGATATTTTAACATAGCATAACAAATGACATGGAAAAATGTATTTATAGTTCAGGAATATTTACCAACAAACATATTTACTAAAGTTTGAGTCCCTTAGGGGCCTAATTTTTGGAAGATATTAAATATCGATGGTTTTTTTTTGTGTGTTAATATCTCAACCATAAGCAGATTAGTTAGGAGGCTTTCAGTGACTTGTAAGGCCAGTCCTTACAAGTCACTGAAAGCCTTGTAAGCTCGCCCTTTATTTTATTTGATATTATCTCTTATTGATTTTATTCTATCTCTTGTTTAATGGTAAATATCGATGGGTGAAAGAAATTTTCGATTTCACCCTGTAGAAGTATAAAAAAAGACTGACAAAATTAGTTTATTGTCTCTCGGTCTTATTTCTTGTGTTTTAATAGGGTGATTCTGGTGGACCAATCGTATGTCAAGGAGTATTAGCTGGTATTGTATCCTTCGGTGGAATATGTGGAAGCAGTCCAGGCGTATATACGAAGATAGAGAAATATACAATCGACTCCCAGGATGCTTTTATAAGTTCAACTAATAGTATACATTTGTATAGAACGTATTTATACATAATTATGTTCACAATGCATATAATAAGGATTTTAAATAAATAAAATTGTTTCATTCTGGTTGTTTATTTTAATTATTAGTCTACTATACACGTACATAGACAATTCTAGGGGTATTTTTGATAATCTAGTATTTTGAGATCTAGCCTTTGAGTCATCTAATTCTAAACTAGGAATATATAAAAAGCATGATTTACTGAAAAGGGATTTTATTCTGTAACTGAAAAAATTGTGATTGTACAATGAATTGCGCTAAATATAGGAGAGGGGTGAAATAATAAAAGGAGACTAGGCCACCAACGCATCGTTATGGGTCAACGCTAAGATGCAGGTTACCAGTACCATTGGCAGATGCAGTTCATCGTCAAGGTACCTAAGACTCATGAAATCGAAGGAACTTATAAAGGTTTCTGCCACAGAGCAAGGACTCGCCGTGCCGTGACGTTACTAGAGACGGCATGGTCAACACTTTTCATACTATTCCAGCGTGTCTGGGGACGTTACCGTTTATGCACGGTATTACACACCAGCTTTTGCATTGTTTAGGTTTTGTGTTCAAAAACAATCTCACCTCGCATTTTTTTAAAAGCTAAAAATTGCATTTAATTTACTTACCTACTTGTGATATACACCATAATTTTGCTTGTTCACGTTTTTACTTTGATTATTACACCAAATTGCAGCACAATGAGGCATTTCTATCGCTTTTTTGGATAATGTTTACTTCGCAATGAGCAAATATAGAAACTGGTGGTCAAATGTGGATAGAGTTGCGCTCAGCGCAATTGCGCGGCACGAATATTATTACTACCGTCTCTAGTAGGGGGCGAAGCGGGGATTCCTTGTTCTGTGTTGTCTGCCTTTTAGTTTGGTAACTATCGCCCTTTCGTCCGCCTTTAAACCTTCTTTATCTAAAAAATACTGCAATGAACATGAAAAGGAACCATCCTGCATACAGAATTCTGTATACATATGTATGCATCACAGCACATGTGACAGAACACAAACATCTCCCGTGGTATTGTTAGCTTTTTTTGGCCGACAAATTGTTAATCATTGTGTTTATCTTTCTTATAAAAATCATTACATATGAATAGTAATAAATAAAATTGAAGTTTCTGTATCGAAATAATAGCTTTTTTTACTAAATGAATATCAAATTACATACGATACCTACTTATAACAAAAAATAATTATTAAATTTTTATAACGGATATAAACATCTACTTCAATTATTGTAGAATTCCTTAATATTAATCAAATAAGTATTGAACAAAAATATGGATATTATTTGTGTTGACATCTAAACAAATGTTTGTTTAGGTGTCAAGATTGTTAGCGTGTAACATAATTAAGGCAGCAGCCGCAGCAGAGGCGGCGGAAAAAAATAAAATCTCGAAATATAGTGGCCTCGGCGCCGAATATGGTTTTGTACCATTCGGTGTCGAGACACTCGGTCCGTGGGGGCCTGCAGCAATGAGCCTCTTCAAAGACATCTCGAAGAGGCTTATTGATGCGACGGGAGACCGAAGAGCTGGCACTTTCCTCGGCCAACGTATTAGTTTGGCCATTCAACGAGGAAATGCTGCCAGCGTACTTGGTACAATGCCGCAGGGTCCATTTTTATATTATTAGTATTTAATCAATTTAATATTAATTTATTTTTAGATTAGATAATTTTAGTTTTTATGTTAAATGATATGTAAATATTGTCTTATTAACTTCTAATGCTTACTATAATCAGATAATAATTAATCTAAATAACGAATTTTTTTAAAAAAAAATTACGCTTTGGAAATTATCTATTCTTAAATTATTACAGATCATTAAAATTTATAAGATGTGTGTAGATGCAAAAAAATTGTATGAGTAGATATTCGTTCTGTTCTAAAACTTTTCGGTCACAAATGAAAGCGACAAATGCTGTCACAATTGTGTCATAACATATGGACCGCTGGAGGAGAGAAAGCATGTTGTTTAAAGAAATTTGAATAATTCTTTGAAATGAATGAGTTTTTTACTCTTCACATTATATTTTTTTATAATACTCGTTCTTACTCGTGTACTAAGACCGGCAGAAAGTAATCTGGAATCACATGAGCTTGTTCAATTTGTTAGTGAAAATGAATCGTACTATATAGGATCCAATTTGAATTTCACAGTAATTGTATTGTCATTATTGTTAATAACATCTAGATTCTCTTGAAAATATACCAATTTGGAAAATTCATGTGAATGTTCGAAAATTTTTGTGTATTTTTCAATCAGAGTGTAGTAGATAACTTATTGAATATTTGTTTTAATTCAAGATGTACAAAGATTAGGTAATAAAGAGAGATAAGTAGATAGATTCTTACTGAATTACTACATATAATATGTCTTCAAAGAGTATGTATATTTTTATAGCATTTTAAGAACAAAAAAAAAACACTGAAGACCCTACTCATATACTAGTATATAACAATGCAAGCAATGAAGATAGTATTACCTACAACAATAATTTATCTAACTAGATTTGCCTAACTAGGCACTACAAGTGATCTCGATACTTTTTAATATGTTTTCAAATCAAAAAACCTATTCATTTTTATCACCGGCATGTGCATATAAAGAAGATTCATTTTTCCCTGTAGGTATTAATTATGAAGTAATTTCCATGTTCGTTTGACTTAAATTTATTTTATTCTAACTGACTAAACCAAATATTCTGTTACATTATAAAAGGTAAGAAGTATCGAAACCGCAGTTAGGTACCATAGTTATCAAACGTTATGATAATTATATGGTATTCAACAATACTATGACACTCAAGAAGGAAATCACTCAATTATAGCTAACCCGTTGAAGTGTTTTCGTTACTCTTAAAATGTTACGAATGATACCGAAAGAGATTGTTCCAAATAGTGATGCAAATTAATCTTTACTAGTTTAGTAGTTTTTAAATATATTTTGTTGTTATTTAGAAAGTATTAATGGACAACAAAAATTACAAATCGATCATCGATTACTGCCCGCTTAG
Organism: Bembecia ichneumoniformis; assembly: GCA_910589475.2. Taxonomy (NCBI): domain Eukaryota; kingdom Metazoa; phylum Arthropoda; class Insecta; order Lepidoptera; family Sesiidae; genus Bembecia; species Bembecia ichneumoniformis. The sequence goes on from OU342531.1 coordinate 4,634,307, forward strand.
GATCTACGGTGGAATACATGCGAAGATTACGTCTGTACCTTATCAGGTATGCTTTTAATCACATATAATTATAAATTAATGACGAATTACGTGATATCGTATAATAAAAATAAACAGGTGAAAGTTCATCTTACATGCTATAGAATTCCTACTTCTATAGCATTTAAAATGAACCACTTACGTCTTCTCAACCGCTTACTCCATATATTGAAAAATTGCAGATTACCTCACGATAGTTGCGATGTAATTACATGTTATTTTGTGTTTATATATAGAAAAAGACACAGGGCGCCAGTCATTGTCTGAAATAACTCAGGAGATGGTTCTTATAGTCTAGGGTCCACTAGTTTTATTATAGATTTTTTTTAATGTCAATTTATTTCGTTGTCCATCTACGTGTTTAATCTTCAACTTTGTGTATAGGATTTTCTAACGAATACTATTATTTATAGGTGGCGATAAGGAGAAGAACATATGGAAAATACTGGCTTCAGTTTTGTGGTGGATCCCTGGTAACAACAAGATTCGTATTGACAGCAGCTCATTGCTTTGTGGATAATTAGTTAGTTTCAAAATAAATACACATTTATTTATTTTTGTGAAAAAGGGCGGCTATAATCCTGATGGGATAAAATGACAGGAATAAAGTGAGAAAAAAACACATTTTATTGCATTGTACAAGGCAAATTTCCCTCTGTTAGAACGACACGGCGTTCAAGATCACGTGAAGTCGGTAAATAAAAGGGGAAGCCTTCTTTTAAGTGTTTGCGACGTTTTGAAACAATTAATTAATTAACTATTAAGAAGTGGCAGGGCCCACTGCGTCATTTGGGCAGCCCGTCTGGCAGCAGTAACTACCCCCTTACAGAAGACCACCGTGAAATAACAGCATGTGTGCTGATGTGTTTCGATAAGTGAGTAAGGGATGCCAGAGCCCCTTTCCCTATGTCTTCCAAATACGTACGAGGAGGGTTTTACTGTGTAAAAATCCCGCATCGCAATGTGTACGTCGATGACGGGCCAGGGCTTCATTTCACATACGCACCTGCGTAGCTGCATAGCATAGGCTATCTTATCCATGATTTTCCCTTTGTAAAAAAATCAAGGCTAGTTTATTTATTTGGAAGCGATATAATGCAACTTAAGCCCAATGAGAAATCTATCGACATCTGCGAGTACTGCTGACCTTTGTGGGCTTGCTCTAATTACTGAGTGTAGAATTACAGCAACTTCCTTACGTAATTGGCATTTTACCTACCCCGAAATATCATAGTTTGAATTTGAACGGATCGAAGATAATAAAGCTTCGATTGATGACGATATTACTGACGGCGACGCCCGCCATATTTCCGGTTAAAAAAAACATCTATGGGTTCTCAACTAGAATTAAAAATTATATCGTCATAAATGAAAATATTGTTTATTGTGTTTATAATTGGTGTTATTTTGTTTTTTGATTTTTTGATTCATAATAATCGATAAATAGAATTGGTATTTCAGTGGTCGTACGGCCCAACTAAGCAATGTGAGATTAGTAGCTGGATCAGTGAAAGCAGACGCTTCGGAGAATTACATGTCCAATGAGCATTGGAGACGCATTAAGTACTTTTGGAGACACAGAAATTATCATTTGAAATATTACCAAAATGATTTCGGTATAATTGAGGTATATTATATAGTTTATTATTAGTGGTAAATGATAATACTCGTGCCGCGCCATTGCGTTGAGCGCAACTCAAGGCGCATTTGGCCGCCAGTTTTTATTTGCACGTTGTGGAGTAAACATTATCCAAAAAGTGATAGAAATACCTTGGTAATTCCTTATTCTTATGGAAATACCTTAGTGTGGTGTGATTTTTTATAACAATCAAAGTAAAAACATGAATAAGCAAAATTATGGTGTATCATACCTATCACAAGTAAATAATTGAATTTAAAAAATGCGAGTCGAGATTACAAGGCGACGCGAGTCTTTAAAAAACTTAACAGTGTATAAGCCGTGCGTGGAGTGGTATTTAATAAACGGTAACACCTCCTGACACCCCTTGATCGTGATTTTTCTAGTAGGAGACGGCACAGTGATGGTGATTCTTTGCTCTGTGTTATCGTTCTCTAGGTCGGCGACGCCTTTATATATTCTCTACTACGCTGTATAAATGTCTATGGGGATGGTAGCCATGAAGAACATTTGAATAGATATGAAGGAAACAAATGTATAGATTTTTTTTACCTATGTTAAGATCGGCCGACAAGCTGACGGTCCACTTGATGGTAGGTGGCTACCGTCGCCTATAACACCAAAGCTGCTGCAAGTGCGCTGCCGACTACAATAGGATTAAGGATAAGGGATTATGAGGGCATAGGGAAATGGGCTCTGGCATCCCTTACTTTACTCACCGAAACACAACAGCACACGTGCTGGTCTTCTCTAAGGGGATGGTTACTGTCGCTAGACGGGCTGCCCAAATGACTGCGAAACGCTGTGTGCCCAGCCACTACTTTCCAGATCCAGACCAGAGACAAATTTGAAAAGTTCATTTTTCAAAGTTGACCCTGCCGGGAATCGATACCGGGAACCCTAGAACAGAGCGTTAAGGCAAACACCCTAACTACTCATCCAATGGGCTCGTCGAAACCACATTATCTCATAAAATTGTGAAAAACGATTTTTTTTCACCATTTTTTCATAAGTGAAGGTACAAGTTGTTTTTTGTAAAAGTATTTAATGTAGACACGGCTCCTTAACGATTCATTACATGTACTGACATTATTATTTGCAGTGTAGCCACGATTTTGTAACGTCGGATTCAATAAAACCTATTAAAATGCATACCATGGATGTGGATTTACAACTAGAAGAAAATCTTGAATGTATTACTTCAGGGTACGGACTTATGGAGAATGTGAGTATAAAGTCACAAAAGTCTACCGTCATCTATAACAAGCACGCCACGCTGCCGACCGTAGTAGGATTAAGGATCATAGCCGCCAGCTGGACTGCTGGACTAGAGCTAACTTTGAAAATATCATCTCTAAAGTTAGCTCTGCCGGAATCGAACCCGGGAACTCCTGAGACAGAGCGTTTAGCCAAAGCATCCTAGTCACTCGACCAATGGGCGTATCAAAAACCTTTAAAAGTAATTGCATTTTAAATTTCAGAACAAATTTCCAACTGATTTACGGGCAGTTTGCGTTCCAATCGTAACCGCTAAAATATGCAAGTTATACTATGGTGCCGGATATGTTAATGACAGAACATTTTGTGCAGGAATTTATGGCAAAGACACGTGTCAAGTAAGTTACCGTGTCATCTAAACTATATTCATAAAATGAAAAGATTTTCATAAAGCGGCTTTTTGTGGTATAGCACCTTCAAAACTTTCTCTTACCTTTAGGTACATGTAGTGACATACCATACCCTTTTAGGTATACCTTCTTACCTGAGCAGGAAGTTTATTCCGTTTGACCATGGAATTGTACCCATACGGGGTCTTGCATAACAGCACCATGAGCTCCAGATCTATAGAAAATTTGAATTTGATTGAATTAGAAATGCCGTTATACTTAATCTTGTTAGGATATAAATATTCTTGTAAATTTAATTTTAATACATTCATTGTTTTAACAAGTCCAATAAATTAACTTTTCCAGGGTTATGCTACTTGTCAAAGATATTTCTATTGCCGATTTTCACTAAATGCATCGAAGCCTTTAATTGTTTTGTATGGATATTTTCGTAAAATTGTAAATACGACAGTAGACTTTATTAATTAGATTGTGTAATTCTAATCATACTTCCTAAGAATATGAGAAAAATTGTAGCGTACCCCTTATTTGGAACATTCTGTCAAATAGTTAGTGTAATATTTGTTTCGTCTATGTCTATATTGTATATACAATATATAATAAAATCGTAAACGAACCGTGTCTTGTACATTAAAAATCTTTTCAAAATAACTATTTGTACTCGTTGTACAGTCGGGGTACGTAAACCTTCGTCAGTTTTCAAATTAATTCCTTTATGAAGTCGTAGACTCTTAGTATCTTTTGAAACTAAAGCACTAAGGAGACAACAGACAGACGTTTGAAATGAAATTTTGGCATGACTGACAATTGTTCTGGTGCAAGCAAATGTCCACTTTCAGGTGACGAACCTTTTCTTACCCTGACTTTACTTATGTTACCGAGGTCAAAAAAATAATTTTTAGATTTTTTCTGTATGTGCGTTTGCGCACGCTAATCTCAGAAACAGCTTAACCAATTTGAATGCGATGATCACTGATGCTTCCCGTAACATAGCGTTTGTTTCATTCTAATCGGTTTACAAACAAAAAAGTTACACGCTATACCGAATACCACGTGTACGAAGTGGCGAGCGTTAGTGTAATATTTGTTTCAGGGCGACTCTGGGGGACCAATTGTTTGTAAGGGTGTCCTAGCTGGAATTGTTTCGTTTGGTGGTTCCTGTGGAATGACTCCTGGAGTTTACACTAAATTATTAAGTTACACTTCCGGCGCATATGTACCTTTAACAAAAGCCTGTTCCCAAAAGATAATGTGCATTTCCTGCTTTCTCTTCATGCTTGTGTATAATTTGGTGAATATTTTAAGAATTATTGAAATAAATGTCGTTTAATTATTAAATATGTGTTTGTTTTTGACAAAAAAAGCTTATTTATATAATTTAATTTATAAGAAATCGTATTCTCTACTCTACTTAGGCAAGATTTAAGGTGGATTTATATTAGGTCAGGGTAAAAGTCTTTTCGCATATAGTATGTATAAACTTGTAATAAAATCAAAGAGATTTTACTAAGATTTTACCAAAGGCTCTTTGTATCTGATCTGATGGTTGGTTTTGATGACGTTAAAACTCACACATACGCATGCACACACATTTGCACGCACACACATTCGTAACCAATAAACGTGTTTCTCGTTAGCACGTTGTCTTAATGGATCCATCCAGTTTAAAAAAATTACATTTAAAATTTAAATCCTTCCACATTGCACAACTTGTTTAATCTACCAATTTAAATAACGCGAATATTATACAGCACCATCTGTTGATTTAACAAGACATCGGTCGCGCTTGCGGCGTTGCGGTGTTATGTAGACTCGGTTATGTAACTACACAAAAACCCGTCAGATGGCGACATGTTCATATTTTTATATGAAAGTAAATAGAATATTAATTTAAATATTATTTATTTATAGATTTTACCAAGTCCCTCTTCTCTTCATCAAAATTGAACATGTAAATAATTATACATCTTATTATCTCTATAATAGTGTAAATAAATCTCATAACAGGTTTTTGAAGTGAAACTTCTTTGCGCGCTCTTGTGAACACACCAAATAAAGTTATTATGCTTATATTGGTTCATAGTTCATAGTTATTCTTGTTTAGGCGAAAATTTATAACTATTCCATCTGTTGATTTAATAAGATAACATCACTGAGTTAGTGTAAATTTTTATTATAATTTCACAGTAATACGACAGATGGCGCTATGTTTATATGTTTTAATAAAAATAAATCTCTTGTACAACGATTTTCTTATTGTTGCTCTTATTTATAAAAATTACTTTTATAGATTATTGTGTAGCTATACCATTATGTTCTTGGAAGTATTACACATACCAAACTGCATCTTATCGCTTATCTAAGACATATATGTTTCTATAATTATATTAGCCAATATGAAGTTTTTAGGGTTCCGTATGTCCGAATAAAAAACGGAACCCTTCTAGGATCACTCGTGTGTCCGTCTGTCCGTCGGTCACAGTCAATTATCTCGGAATCTACTAGACCGATTAAGTTGCAATTTGGTATACACATATCAATTTCTGTGACCCAAACGGAGAGGTGACGTGAATTGATTAAATCTGTACCTACCTATAGGTCATTTTTGGGTGGAAGGTGGAAAAAAAAAATGTGAAAACTGCATCGTGTGACATATCAAATGGAAGGCCTTGTTGTGAAGATTTTAAATATATATCTTTTGTAATTTTAAAATAAATGGTTTCCAAGTTATTCAAGAAAATAGATGAAAATTGACCCCCCCCCCTATCTCCGAAACTACTGAACCTAAAATTTTGAAAAAATACAGAAATTAGTTTTCTACTAATAGATTATAGGAAAACCTATCCGAAGTCCATGATATTAAAATAACATGGTAAATCACTCAATATTGTGCGTATATGTAACATCGTACGGAACCCTCTTCACGCGAGTTCAACTCGCACTTGTTTTTTTTTATAGCCAATATGACTTCGTCCGCGTTGAAAAATAAAAGATATAACGCCTGACATACATTGACGTTTGATATATTTTTGCCAAGCGTTGGATCTTTATTCTTAGATAACTCGTGCCCGCAGCTTCGCCCGAGTGGAATATTTAGCCTGAATTCCTGAAATCTTATTTTAACTATTGGTGAAAGAATTTTTTAAATCGGATTAGAAGTTTCGAAGATTACCTTCTACATTCAAACAAACAAATATAAAAACTTTAGTTCTTTTTTAATAATATATTGGAAGAATCTAAAAGCAGAATAGCTTAAAAATATTAGTCTTAAATGAAATTGAATAGTTTGTGAAAGGCTGTTGTCTTATGCAGCAATAATGAAGTTCATTTCCATACTAAAATCTTAATCAAAGTTTTAAGGTGATCTCAGACGTTTGCTTTGAATAATATATCGGGTGTTTCATTACCGTCTCTCCGTCAATCCCTGACGGAGCGGTCGTGAAGGTAAAGGCCGGAACACACTTCATAAATTATAACTTCCGCTAGTTTAGACTAGGATGAATGTGTTGCGCCAACACATTAGGCGAGTAATTTTTCATCAAAGCTATTTAATTTGTTCTAAAAAGCTTGGGGTTTTGATAATTCTTTGCATAATTTTCTGTCTTGAACTATGAGGGACTTTATTTTAAATGTTTTTTGTTAAAGTCAGCAAAGCACATTGTAGTGTTAGTCAGAGTAGCACGAAGTTCAAAAGTAAAAATAAATATTAACGTCTTGTCACACATGAAACGACACTACTTTCTAGTCTCTTCATCCTTTAGTCCCTTATCCTTTCGTCTCTTATTCCTTATCCTTTATTCTATTGAGGTTGCCAGCGCACTTCCAGCATCTATATGTATGGCGTTGCTGTGTTAATAGGTGACGGTAGTCACCTACCTACAAGTAGGCCATGTATTTGCCAGTATTATCTCCGAATCGAAATCAATGTGATATTATATTGATGAGGTATATTTAAACCAAATTATTTTTCTTTTAAATAAATTTTCACCCCGTGTGATTCCTTTTCCAACTAAAATCTCGACTGCGCGTATTGTCTTGAGATTCGTATTTAATTAGCACAAACAACCTCAACCGAGCAGATACTGATTTAAAACAGACAACGGATATTAGCCTAAACTTAAATGTTCAAATCGCAAATTGTTTCTATTTTCAAGAGCTTTGTCTAGTTTTTTTGGAACTGCATTTGTTCGGTATTAAGCAACAACGGAGCGGTAACATCGGGTTGAATTTGCCGCGCAGTCAATGAATAAATTCTTTTTTAATGTGTAGAACGGCAGACAGGCTGACGATCCACTTGATGGTAGGTGGCTATAACACAAGTAATACAAGTAATGCCACAGCTGCTGCAAGTGCGCTGCCGACTATTGTAGGATTAAGGATTATGGGATTGGAGTAAATGGGCTTTGGTATCCCTTACCAAAGCCGAACACTCACCGAAACACAACAGCACACATGCTGTTATTTCACGGTGGTTTTCTGTAAGGGGGTGGTTTCTACTGCCAGACGGGCTGCCCAAATGACTGCAAAAAGCAGTGTGCCCTGCCGAAAAAAAAGTCATATTCTTTGATGATCTTTAAAACAGATCCATCTTTGATACCCATCAAAGATCCTTTGGCTATTAAAGGTGATCACAATGAAGACTATACATATTTTTATGTAAAAGATGGCATGCAGCCTGAATGTTCACCTGCTGGTACGAGATCCATAGTTACAGAACAGGTTTCAGCGTCATATGTCGTCACTGGCAACACACATTGGTCGAAAACTTTTGTTTAAGACACTGAATGGCAAGCAGGCTGAATGTCCACCTGGTGTTAGGTGGCTACCGTTAAATATTAACTCTAGGTGTCGCAAGTGCACTGCTGAACTTTACTGAATAGAAAACAAGGGCAAAAGGAGGCGATAGGGGTTTTGACCTCTTTTATTATACTCACACACGGAAACACAACAGCAAATGTGCTTATTTTCCTAAGTTATTTCGAAGTGGTCTCTTATATATAGGATTGATCGAGGATAACTTGTAAAATATTGTGCAATTACTTAAATAGACCTATTTACAGAATGAACAACTAGTCAAACAGGGACACATTCTATGATATCTCTCCCTAAGACTATTGAGAGATCTCGCCAATATTTTTCTTACATACAATTTTTTCTTAGTATTACAAGGGGTGGTCACTGCAAATAGACTAGTAGCCCAGCTTATTACTCCAGAACACAGTGTGCGCTGCCGCTGCTCAAATATTACCTTTAATAGGGAATCGGATAAATTCCTCTTGATACATAGATTGAGTAAATTAATTTTTAAAATTTGTTGTTTATTTAAAACTAAATCTAAATGTATTGTATTACACGTATGCTGTTTCGTTTCATGATTAGACATGCCAAAACTCATCATCTTACATCTACGTCTTTTATCCTCTGCACCTAACTTCTTATCCTGATATAGCCATATAGCAGTAGTTCTACATGAAAGATTAAAAAACATATAGCATTACAATCCTTTGCATTTATTATATTACTAGTACGTATATATATAATTTAAGAAATCAATAATTTTCAATTGCGGACGATTATTGCGTAATTATCATGTTTTAAACTCAAAGTCAAAAGAGAAGCTAATTTCAGAGACGTCCAACATTACTGACTACAACAGAGCTCCTTAACTTGAACAATACAACTTAGCAACAAGTTAACACAACTTCGCTCGTATCACTTAATTAGTATTGCGGTACTAACTTGTTTAACTTAGTAGACCTAATTAGAACTGTCTTAAAGCGGATATTAGACCTAGCAGTAGGTAAATGCAATGCAGAATGTCTTTCTTGTAATTTTATTATAAATACTTAACTAGTTTTTCTTTTATGCTGTCATCGAACGTTAAGTGAGTTTGTTTGTTTGTTTGTTTTGCTTTCCTTAACTACTCAACCGATCATCATGAAAATTTGCATAATATAGGTACGTTGTCAAGGGAAAAGGAAAGGAGATAGGTACCTACCCTTCATCCAGAAAAACGTACTGTTAAAAGAATCATCGCCTAATAAAATATATGAGCAAAAAATATAACTTCAATTTATATTTATTTGAATGAATTATTAAAAAAGATTCAAATTTTTTTATAAATCGATTACTAGTTATCATTACGTAGAATTATTATAAGAACTTTGTTCTTATAATATACTCCTACACAATCAAATTGTTAAATATAATTTTCTAAATAAGATAAACAAAATATTACACTGGGCGCTAATCAGGGTGCATTATAGATTAATAGTTAATGCTAAACTATATAAAAAACCACTCGAAAACGGAACAGATGCGGCACAATACTTCGTTAGAAGAGTCGAGTCTCAATAAAACATAATGCGGTGCATATGGGACTTTGGTTTGGTTATTGCTATTTTGTGAACTTGAGAGTGAAACCCTTTTGTGGTTTTTTTAGAGATTTTTAAAGTACATGAAATTTAAGGATATGTACGTATATATTGATTTAAAAAAATATACATATATTAAAAACTGTTCACTAAGTAGTAATTTGTAAATAAATCTACAGTAAAAAAGATACTTAAAAAAATATGTAAAAAAATACCATAGTTTCGGATGACACGTGACATAATAAAACGTATTTTTTTATTATACAGTAAATTATTTCAGTTAATTTTTAGTACCTTTACATTTAATTTTATTTTTTAGCATCACCGAGTTTTAAGTAATTTTTAAAGTTTTAATTGAATTTGTATATGTATGAATAACTTTTTACGAATTCTCTTTTGAGCTGTCGATCTTTGTGTATTTAATATAATAAAAAAAATAAAAACAGATAAATAAGAAAAATTGACGTGGTTCCTATTTCTGTATATTTTGATTTTAACGAGCCCGTTGGATGAGTGGTTAGTGTGCTTGCCTTAACGTTCTTTTCTAGGGTTCCCGAATTCGATTACCGGCAGAGTCAACTTTGGTAATGAACTTTTCAAAGTTGGCTCTGGTCTGGATCTGGAAAGTAGTGGCAGGGCATACTGCGTTTTGCAGTCATTTGGGCAGTCCGACTAGCGGCAGTAACCACCCCCTTACATAAGGCCTTACAGAGCTCATTTCCCCAACCCTTCCCAATTCCTTATCCTTAATTCTACTGTAATCAGTAGCGCACTTGCGGCACTATAGGCTACGGCGACGGTAGCCATCTACATACAATCAAGTGGTCTGATAGTCTGTCTGTTGACCTTAACATAAAAAATACATTATTAATTACTTTTATAATAAGTACTTAGTAGAAATAAAAAAAAAAATACAAAATAGCCCAACATTCGTACACATCAAGTACAACATTTACACGGTTTTGTTAAAATGGTATTATGTCTTGCAGAATAACTGAAATCAGGTTAAAAACAATTTTTTTCTTTCGTACCGAATATTGCAATCACTCTAATTACGTATTAATGCATAAGCTCTTCTGACGAAATGTAATTTTCCAATAAAAGCCTTAATTATCCACATTGTATTCTATAAAATACAAATTTTTACTTACCTAGATGAGTGCCTCTTATGTGTCGATCTATATTAAATATTGACAAACAAAAAAACAGCCGAACTGACCAGTAGTCCGCCCAAACATTTACGTAGGGCTTAAATCAGTAATAGGACAACAAAAAGCTATTAAAAAGTGGGCCCAATTGGTCCTTTATTGCGGGGCGCAAGTGTCAGTGCTTATTAAGAATGTGGCCCGAATATCAAATTGCCATCTTTCTATTGTAGTGGCCCCTACAACGCGCAACATGAACGACCCTCGGATTATAAAACAAATATGCATAGAGCAGCGTGATATACAGAGTCGTTACTGGTCAAGCTAGTACTTATTAGTACTAGTCAATATGAACATAATATGAAACGAAAATAATTAATTTACTGCTCCATTTATTTTGTGTATCTAGGGATACTTTATATTTACAAAGTTGCTACATATTTTACTTAACAAAGTTTTCTATTTTTTTCATGTTAAGATCGGCAGACAGGCTGACGGTCCACTTGATGGTAGGTGGCTACCGTCGCCTATAATACAAGCAACATCAAAGCTGCTGCAAGTGCGCTGCCGACTACAACAGGATTAAGGATAAGGGATTGGGAAGGGATAGGGAAACGAGGATTTTTTGACTTTAAATGACTTCTTTTTTATTTCATTCATGATTCTAGATTGCGCATATTCAGGTTGGCTGTAATCTACCTTCAGTCCTTCGCATGTCTGCAAAAATGTAAAACCCTGTATAAAATTTTCTCTCTTTTATGTATCGAGATACACACAGTCTTAAGGCTATAATATGTACGTAAACGTTCAAATTTAATTTAAAGCTTTTATTCAAATAAGATATACCTACAATAATTATTACAAAACAATAAAAATTTTTTTTATAAATTGAGCAATAATAATAAGCAGTCATAAATTGAGCAAGCCATCAGTAACCACCCCCTTGCAGAACAGGCTACAGTCTACCATGAATAACAGCATGTGTGCTATTGCGTTTCGATGAGTAAGTAAGGGATGCCATAGCATTTTCTCTATTATCCTTAATTCTGCTAAGGTCGCCAGCGACACTTGCAGCACCTGTGGTGTTGCTTGTGTTTTAGGCGACAGTAGTCACCTTCAATCAAGTGGACCGTCAATCTGCCTGCCGACTTTTACATAAAAATAGTAAGGAGTTTCTCTATTACAAATAACATTAAAATTTTAATGATATTAAAAAATAAAGCATTTCTAAATATTGCACTACTCTGTTTTTGTGTACCAAAGCGCTACTAGCAAAACTGTTATTCCGGGCGCTCTCCAACCAGCCCTAAGCAAACTATTGTTTATTTTTTTTATAAATAAATTCAGTTGTCACATCTCCAGTGATAAATGGTGGCACTGACAAGATAGTCATATGGCGAGTGAGTCCACTTGTTCTGGTATACTGTTAGTTTCATGTTATAGATACTTTGAGGGCCAAATGCTTTGAAATAAGGGCGCGGTGTTTTATGTTAATGGTCCACTTTTTAAATGCATATTTTTTGTTTTCATTATTACATTTTTAAAAGTTTATTTTAGATTTTTTATTAGATAGGAATAAACATAGTAATCTAAGTGGTTTCACGTATTTTTGTAATGTGTCTGGTATTTGTTTGGTAACAAATGGGGATGCACTTGCATTGCTGAGTTTTATAGGGATAAGAAATAAAGCTAGAAGTAGGTTATAGCTTCAGTCAAGTACAAGCACTAGTGCTTTTTATGTCACTGTCATAATTGCCGCCAGACGGGCTGCTCGTTTTGGACTTTAGGTGCGGACGTTTAGGTTAATCATCAACAGCCTATTATATGTCCCCACTGCATAGGCACAGGGCTACCCTCTCAACAAGGGCTTATGGGCTATATGGTCCACCATGCTGGCCCAGTGCGGGTTGGTTGTCTTAACATGCGCCTTAAAATTTCTTCTTTGATTTATGCAGGTTTCCTGACGATGTTTTCCTTCACCGTTTGAGAGCAGTCACTAAAAACACTTATGTTTTAAAAAAAAAAACCATTGGTACATGGCATGACCGGGGATTGAACTTGGACCTCTTGTCATGATAGGCCGCGTCTTTTCCACTGCCAAACTAACCGACAAACTAACCTTAGTCTTTAAGTTTTTATATTATTATTGTGATTTAATTATAGTATCTAATAAATTATATTTAACTTGCTGGTGTGAAAAACCCCGCTATGAAAAATAAAAAATAACTCCTGACTAAATATATGAGCAATGTAACGCCTAACATCTTCATATAGCAGTTATAGTTTTGCCATGCTTTAGATGTTCCCTCGGGAACAGTACTGTTTTCTGGATGAATGGTACATACCCTATGTTCTTTCCTGCATCCTGACAACGTGTATATTAAATTTCATGATGATTGGTTCAGCGGTTTAGGCGTAAAAAAGTAACAAACAGACTGTCACATTTTAAATACATATATTAGTATGGATTACCTTTTGAAATAAATTATAAGAAACTAGCTTTTGCCTGTGACTTTTTTCTTAATCGTTGAAAAAAAAAATACAACACCTGTGACAAAAATATATGGACAATTCATTAAATTTTTGCGGCTCAAATTTCTGTCAGCCCTTGAATTTTTTAAAATTTTTAGACGATATCTCGAGGACAATACTTTTTTCTGACAAAGTGCATGCAAAATTACATGATGATCAGATCTGTAGTTAAGGTGTGAACAAACAACCTTCTTATTTATAATACTCACTTTTTCACTTTCTTATTTATAATATTAGTTATTAAGTTAGAATTAATATCAAGGCAGTATATTACAGTGTAAGTTTTTAATGACATTTTAGAAAAATTTAAAGAAAGTAAACATTTGTTTTCAAATTCAAGAAAAACAAGTTAACATTGTACTTAATTATGTTAACATTGAAATGAAGGAAATGAGATGATAAGCTTGTTAGCTCTGAGATAACGGAGTACTTCCAAGCATCTTAAAATATCTACTTTCGATTCAGAACAAATTTAAAAATAAGGGCCTATGCCTATGCACAATATTTTGTTATAATAAATATTATATAAAAATAATATTTATTATAACAAAATATTGTTATAATAAATATTGGGTATTTATTATAACAATAATTATTTGGTATCAAAATTCCTACCTGAGCCTCTGAAGCATCTTAACATTTTTACGTGTATATTTTTTTTCTATTATACTTATGTAATACTAGGACCCAACCCGGCTTCGCACGGAGTTGAAATTTTCAACAATACTTGCTTGGTGGATGCTTACGCAATAAAATAAACCTATGTTCCAAATCTCAGCTTTTTCTACATGGTCAAGACAAACGATTTTTTTAAATATAGATTTTGTGATTGTTCTTCTCGTCCAAAATTCCTCAATGTTAGACCAATGTGTGTTATCCGTGATGACATATGGCGCTGAAACGTGGCCTGCTAACTATGGGCCCCGTAAGAAAGCTCAACTAGCTATGGAGAGGGCTATGCTCGGCTCCGAGATCGAATCAGGAATGAGTAGATTCGTAAAGGAATGAAAGTTACCGATATAACCCGACGGATTAGTATAGGTAAGTTGAAGTGGCAATGGGCAGGACACAGAACGGAGAGCCGACGGCTGCTGGGGTCGGAAGGTTCTCGAGTGGAGGTCATGGATGGCAAACGCAGCGTGGGACGTCCACCGACAAGGTGGACAGAAGACCTGATAAAGGCTGCGGGTCGAAGGTGGATCTAAGCTGCTTTTGAACGGTCCTTTTGGAAAAATAGAGGAGGCCTTTGTCCAGCAGTCGACGTCTTGGAGTTGATATATGATGATGACAACGATAATGATGATGATAATGTGATTATTAGAATATCTTCAGAAGATTAGCTACACGGAAATTTCTTGGCAGTTCCTTCATACAAAGAATAAGCTTTTGAAATCGATGAAAGATTTTATACTTTTTTCTGCAAATCATATTACAAACATTCCTCGTTTATCGCTTTTTTTTATTAATGGAAATCGCATCAAAATTCGTTACGTGGTTTAAAAGGAGTTGGCTGAGAAACAGACAGAGGTGACAGCGACTTTATTTTATAATATATTGTATGTTATACTTTTGCTTGGCATTGTATTTCTATGTTTAGATAATCTCCTGGGATCATTACTTTTTTCTGGATCAAAGGTACCCTATGTCTATCGGTTGAGTAGTTATGGCGTGAAAAAGTAACAGACAGACAGACAGTGTTACTTACACATTAATTTTTAAGCTGCCTAAATTTTTGAGAAATATATGAATGAAACAAACGAATTTGAATTTGTAAATATACAAAATAATACGAAAAATCTGAAATCTAAACTAAGGGGGACTTAAAATAACCCCTTTCACTCTTCGTTTATTTAAAATACGGTTTCCACTAACAAAATTTTTAATAATTTAAACGTCATAAAGTCCATTAAGAATAGAAACTGAAAAATATCCTCAGTTTCGAAGACTTATAACGTCGTTGTAAATAAATAATCAGCTCGCGAATCCATTTGCTTGGGTTTCAACATTTTTTTCTACCCGTTACACTGTTGCGAGGGCAATTTAAAAATATTGAATAAGTAATTTGGCCTCCTGAAATATAACTGCACAGAGTAGACAAAACAAAGAACAGGGACACCTTTGATGCACCATCATACTATATAATTGAGAATAAATATAAGTAAATAATTAACTCGTGCTGTATATCAGCTTATAATATTTTATACTAGCGACCCGCTCCTGGCTTCGCACGGAGTTGAAATTTTCAAAAATCCTTTCTTAGCGGATGCTTACGTTATAAAATAAACGTATGCTCCAAATTTCAGCTTTCTAGATTTAGTAGTTTTGGCTGTGCGTTGATAGTCAGTCAGGACAAACGATATTCAGGTACCACTGTTAGCTAAGTTCATCACGATAGCTTATTGAGCCTTCAAAGATCTTGAATAGTCTTCTGCGACTCATATGATTCCTCTTACAATGTTTCGAACCCGCAGCAGCAGCTGTCGTGCTGTTATTTCATGGTAGTCTTCTGTAAAGAGGAAGATGATGCCGCTGGAAGGGCTTCTTAATACTTCTGAACGCAGTGTATCAGTGTACTCCGTCTCTAAAAAGTTATTTTTTTAATTCGAAAGACACAGTTGCCCTAGATACTAATTATGGAATCTAAATGGATACAGAAGACGGCACATTCCGCATGTCGATGCGATGGTCTTCCAAGCCAAAATGAAGTACTATTTTTTTCTTCTTTTCGGTTATTGTCATGTGGGATGGTTCCATTAATCCAGAGGGCTCGGATCCCAGTCGGGCCTGATTTTCAAAATGTTTTTGATTTCATGTTTCGATTAAAATAATTAAGACTTAATCTAAATGCGAAAGAGGACATTGTAAAGAGCCCAAATGTTCTAGAATATTTACAGCCTTTGAATACACGTATGTGAAAGTACTTGCTTGGAGGATTCATGGAGTAAAAATGAGTACATAAGAACTTTAACCGAAGTGCAAGATGTAACGTCAAAAATAAATAAATGAAAATGGAGATGGACAGGACTCACATTGAGAGGATCAGACAAGTGGAGTAAGCTAATAATTCAGTGGTACCCTAGAGAAGGGTACAAAGGAGCAGGGGAGGGCAACATATGAGATTTATTTTTATTTTTATTAAAGATGGGTTTGCTCTTGACCAGAATCTATCCATGTAGGAAGGATGAGGCCGACGATGGAGCGAGTACACCCAGAAGATGCCTATTCACTCGAACCTTGAAAAGATTTGGGTTGTATGAGCTTGGAAATACAGACGCCGGCAGGGAGTTCCAATCCATAGCAGTGCGCATCACAAAAGATTTTTTAAAGCGCTTGGTCCGAATCAGAGGGATTTCGATAAGGTGAGGATGGTAACCAGCCGTACGTCTGCATGTCCGATAGAAGAAAGGGGAAGGCGGTATGATCTCGTGCAGCTCTCGAGTACACTCTCCGAAGTACATCTTATAGAAATCTATAAGATATACATCTATCTTATATGTATATCTTATATAGAAGTACATCTTATCTTATACCTTATATCAATAAAAAGTAAAGAAATGTAATTACATCAATAATGTACCTACTCCTATCTGAAATAAAACCTTAATAATTAATGTAGAAGTCTTGCAAATAATATTCCATCCCTTCCCACATTAGATGGAGAGCCGTGACTGTGCCTGCTATCTTAGTGTTCTATCTAGTTCTATTTTTGTGATTCTACCTACTCTTCTAAGTGACATTATCTAGGCCCTATCTGTTTCTTTACGATTTTCCCTTTAATCTTTGCCCGAAAACAGAGCAACTGCTAAACGCGTTATGATGAGATATACCCATGTATTATCACACGCCGCGTACACAACCTCAAAATAAATATGAAAACACACGAAACGTGTGGGAAAACACCATGAAAATGTAACACTTACACCATTAACTTGATGCGAATTTCCCCCTCAAATTTTCATTTTTCCGGAGCGGAAATGAAACCACTTTTTGGCCTTTTAACGTTTTTGGTCCTCTCCGTTGCTTTTCGCTGTTTTGTAGTGTACGGACGTGTTATTAGATTTTTGTTGGTTCAACTGACATGCAAAACGTGCCCTGCACTTTAATATTGTGATGCAGCAAGGATGCAAGTCATTTGCTGTAACAAGTTAAATACAGAAGCTAATTTTAATGCACCTAAGATCAATTACCTAATAATAATAAAGCCTTTTATTCTGAACTACAAACACTCATTAAGTTGAGAGTTTATTGTTATAAAATATCTCTTAGTTCAGCGTACCTCTTTGCATAGGCCTCCTCTAACAATTTCCATTGGGTTATATCTCTTGCTACCATTTTAATCAACTAACCAGATGGGAATCTGGTTAGTTGGCGTCCTCTACTGCGCTTGCCATCTCTGGGGTACCAGTTAGAGACAACAGTGCTTCATTTGTTTTGCGTGTCTCTCATCACGTGGCCGGTCCATCTCCACTTCTGTAGGTCTATTCGTGCCAGTATATCAACTATTTTAGTTTTCTCTCTTATTGTGCTACTCCTCACTTTGTCTTGTTTCTTTATTCCTGTCATGCTCCTCTCTATGGCTCTTTGACAACGTTCCAGTTTTTCTCTGTGTTGTTTGGTTAGTGACCAAGTTTCGCATCCGTTGATAATGACTGGAAGTACACAGGTGTCAAAGACTTTCCTTTTGGTTGACATTGTAGCGACTACATACCTACACGTATCTGCACGTAGGAAGATTGAGCACACTGTTTAAGATTGTAATAAGCACGTATTATCATAGTATATAAGCCATATTTTATCCAAAATAAATCAGACGTTATCACACCTTGTCTCTTTATACTTATTGCCATAATAATTAGGCAAAACATGCTTAGCTCCTTGGATCAATTACCTAAGTAAATCTGAGTACTTTTGTATGTAAAGGCAAAGCTGACCGTTGGTATATGAATGCAAGCAAAGCGTTGCCGATCTCAATAGGATAAAATAAGGTTCAAGGTGAGGAATTGGGCAATTGAACTAATTGCCCAATTCCAATTAAGCGTTAAAGCCTAATATGCCTATTAGAAAATCTTATTTTAGAAAACTCCTTAAATGTGATTAAATTCCGTCATACTTTGTTCGAGTAAGTTTAGCGTTGTAAAACTGATAACATGCGCGCGGTCATCGGGCGGATAAGAGCTAACAAGTAATTTTGCTTATATATTTATCAGGAGTTTTGCGGTTAGCAACATATTTAGCGATTCATTTTTAATTATATAGATATATTAAATTTAAAACGGCATAGCATTTACTGGTAAAAATATACATACTTCTTAATTTTTTTATCTCAATATATCATTATCATCATCACCATCATCTCAATCGCAGGAAGTCCATTGCTGGACAAAGGCTTCCTCCCTAATTCTCCAAAAGAACCAATCAGAAGCTGCCTGGATCCATCGTCTACCCGCGGCCCTTATCAGGTTGTCTGTCCAACTTGTGGGTGGACGTCCTACGCTGCGCTTGCCGGTTTGTGGCCTCGAGAACCTTCCGTTCCCAGCGGCCGTCGACTCTCTGTACTTATGTGTTCTGCCCCATTGCGACTTCAATTTACTAATCCTCCGGGTTATGTCGGTACCTAACTTTCGTTCGTCTATGAATCTCCTCATTCCTAACTCGATCTCACACCAAATTAATTATAGTTTTATAAACAGCAGTTATATTTTGTAATTTATTATCTTTTATGCTGTATAATATACTTGTAAATTTATATTAAACTATCTTTATGAATGAAGTAGAACAATATACTACTTCAGAAAGGTTTTAATTCCTTTAAGAAATGTCGTCATATAGGCTAATGGTCCACTTTATGGTAGGTAGTTACCGTCGCCTATAACACAAGTAACGCTACAATATGTGCTGCAAGTGGGTTGTAAGATTTAAAAATAAGGGATAGGGAAAAGTGGCTCTGGCATCCCATTCTTACTCATTGAAATACAATAGCACACATGTTGTTATTTTAATCTATAAGTACTTGTTAGTTTACTTGTAAGTACCTACCTAGTCGCGTTATGTAGACATAGAAGTAGAATAAAAAGCTTGGAAAATAAAAATAGGCAAAATATAATACTATAAAAAAAGAAATCTTATCAGCAGACAGATGTAAACTAAATAAGCTGTAGACAAATTCATAAATCGAATCCCGGATATTAGCTTCCTCACAAACCACTTAAGCGCTTGACCCGTTCGAGTGGGTGTAAAATTAAGTAGTCCGACATGAAAATTCTCACATTTTGGCTAATAAGTGGACACCCGTTATTCGCATCTGCGTATTTTTTCGCGGACATTCCCTAGTCCCTTCATAGAAAAGCAATCGGGTAGTCGTAAACGTTAGGGGTCCAAAAGCACCCCCTGGGGTGCCGGTAAGGGCATCGCAATGTTTCTTGACACTGTTAGAAAAAGTACCCATTGGTCGCTCCAACCCGGGACAGCCGTCGAGGGGATTATAAGGCCGGCAAAAAGTGTAATTTAAAGCTGACTTAAGGTTTCGAATTAAAATGAAGGAGGGAGGACGTTCCGGTTCCTGTTTATGGCTCAGTTAGTAGCTACTTATACGTTAGTACTTATATATGAGAAGATAAGTATTGCTTATTTAAAATGTTATGCCAATATTTTTTGTACTGCCATTCTAAATTAAGATAACAGCAGTGAAGAACTCTTTTACAATTAAAGTAGTGGCTCTTAAGACATATTCGTTCAAGTTATAAACTGACGTTTATAACTAGTCGGTCTTGGGGCAGTTATCAACCCTTACATGAGACCACTCAGTAGACCTTAACTAGTCTTAAAATACTGTGACAGATTAAAGACTAATATGAGACAGTGAAATTACAGCATGTGCGCTGTTTTGTTTCTGGGAGTGTAGGTATATTTTTCCCATCCTCCTCCTTCTCCTCCTCTTTTTTATGTTAAGGTCGGCAGACAGGCTGACGGTCCACTTAATGATAGGTGGCGAGACTACCGTCGCCTATATCACAAGTAACGCCACAGGCGTTGCATGTGTGCTGCCGACTACAGTAGGTTTAAGGATAAGGGATTGGGAAAGGTTAGGCGAATGGACTCTGGCATCCATTATTCACTCACCGAAACACAACAACACACAGGTTGCTATTTGCTATTTCACTGTCTTCTGTAAAGGGGTGGTTACTGTCGCCAAACGGGCTGCCCAAATGACTGCGAAATGCAGAGTGCTCTGCTACTACTTTCAAATTACGACCAGAGCCAACTTTGAGAAGTACATTTCCCAAAGTTGAACCTGTGCCAGGAATCAAACCCGGGACCCCTAGAACAGAGTGTTAAGGCAAGCACCCTAACCATTCATCCAACGGGCTCGTTGGATTTCTTATCCTCTCAATATCGGCAGGTAGTTAACAAATAAAATAGCAAATCAATTAACTTTTCTTACTCGTAGATTATAAGCAACTAACTCACTAAGACGAACCTATTAGAAATAAGCTACTATTGTAAAAAAGGAAGCAAGGAATAAAAGGCTTTTTATTTTTATTTATTAATTGTAAATAGTGTCATATAACTAAAGAGTCATTATTTTTAATTTAATTTATGCCAGAGGTAGACAGCCCTGTTGCGCCTTACTAGAAGAACCTATATAGACTTTTGTATAATTATACCAGTTCATCGTGGCAAAAGACGTGTGATCTTGCATTTTAGTACACGAATTAGGGATGCCAGAGTCCTATTAAATCCACACCTTAGTCCCTGTAGGCTATCAAGGACGGCAATTACATTTACCACTTTGTTTGTGCTGTGACTAGGCGAAAGTCTGTCTTTTCGACTTTATCGTTAAAAAACCACATTTTTTATCTCTTATTAAAAAATTATATTACCTACACATGACCAAATGAATTTGTTGCTTGCGTGACATCCTTTAAGAATACCAATATTATTAATTATAAAGAGAGAGAGAGAGAGAGAGAGAGAGAGAGAGAAAGCCGATATTGTAAATTTGTTTTTGACGGTAATCTCCGGAACCTACTTGTTAAATTCTTTCAATATTTAAAAGATATATTATTATATGTACTTACATACTAAGTGAAATCGGGGTGTGTCGGTCTAGTCTTAAATAAACTTAATATACCATAAAATAATTTAAATCAGATCCAGAGATAACTATTTTATAATTCAAATTCATTCATTATTTAATGAGTGCATATAGCTTACATGCATAAAAATAATTTCCCAGAGGGACATGCCCATAAGGTTACCATAAAAAGTAGATAAAATAATTAGTAATGCTTGCTATAGTTACCATTGTTCTATTAAAGGAAATGTCGATCAGGAAATCAATAGCGGTGCGATTAAGATATTCTTGCATAGAAATGCTTCCTGCATTATATTAGGCGAAACAATTATTTGTTAGTATAATAAAAGATCTATACTATACTATTTTAGTACGCAACTATACTATGTAGGTAACAACTTACTGCGTAGTAAAAAGAATACCTACAGGGAATTTGTAATTTAAAAAGATCGTGTTAATGATAAAAAACATAGACTTTCTCATAGTAATTATTAAGAGCAGTCGATGATTGACAATCTTCACCTCCGTTTAGTGTATCACAATTTAGATTCCATTTTTGATCTAAATTATTTACGTCTCTTGACTTCCCTGCATGTTCAACTCATAGACAATGAATCAATGGTGATGAAAAAAGTTATGATACGAGCTATAAATGCAGAATAATAGTTGACGCAAATCAACAAGCCTATTATTATTTACGGATAAGGATAAGAAACCTCGAATTTCTTCACGGTGGAAGAGGGTGGTTACTGTCGCCAATCGGGCTGCTTAGTGCATATACAATTTGACAGAATGGTTAGGTATACGACAATATGTTATAGTGTTTTAGGTTTAAAGTTTTATAAGCCAGTCACCATGCTCGTTAGAATCGCAGTAGCGTTCACGTATCGGAAGACGGTAAGTACATTTCAAGACCCCCTTACTTAATTATTAAATTGCATATTTGAAGCTCATGTACAGCAGCAGGCTTCTATATCGGCTGATGATGATGATGGCGATCAGGAAGTTTATAAAGTAAGTTTTTTATATATTTATATATACTTGTAAATTTTATTACTGGATATAATTAGTTTATTTATGTTTATTTCACTTCATTTTATTCTAAACATTTCCATTTTTACATAACATTTTTAAATTTACATTTGTATTAGGGGCACTCCTATATTAGTAAGCATAAAAATTACTAAAATTACTTATGTGCTTTATTATAAATAATTGTGAAACATGGGTCTACCTATATTTTATTTTTTAATGTTTGTTTTCATTTATTTATTTACCTAAATCTTTAAAAAACATAAGTCATTAGAACCTTAGATTTAAATCGTCAAAAATTCAATTTTAGAGATTTGAAGTTTCAAGATGTCAAGATTTGCACACCGAATACCGATTGGTCATGAAGGAACAAGAAAACTAAATGTCATCTCTGGTTTAATGGTTACCTACCCATGGTCATCGCAAATAAATTATTTAAATATTAAAAAAAAAAGATTCAGTAGGGTTCTGTGACTTTATTATTTGTTACTAGCGGCTCGCCCCCGGCTTCGCCCGGCGGCGTGCAATTTTTATATACCCTAAAAGATTCCCCGTTTATCCCTCTTTCCATTAGCGAAAACCGAATTAAAATCGGTCTATCCGTTCACGCGTGATGCCGTGACCAGGAGAAATAGGGATTCATTTTTATATATAAGATAAGATGACAGCAGTCGAAATAATTTTGATGTTTTTGTTGGTAACATTTAGGAATGCATTACAATTTTATAAACTATAGGTACGGGCTACAAGTCTGTTTATAGAATACATGATATGGAGTCGTATTTAATGTCTTGAAGTTGATGTGCTCTTTACAAAATTTAAAATTGATTTGTTTAAATAAAATTAAATCTTGAGTTCTTATTGCGTTAAAGATTATTCAAGTTATTTTGAATAGAAACAAGAAGCCAAGCAGTTGTCGTTAGCAGTTGTTGTTTATACTTACTATACTCCGGCCATTATAAGAGTGCTGTTCTGACAGGTGTCAATTCCATACATTTTCTGTATCGTTTATTCGGAAATGAACTTTATGCAATGGACATAAAGAAATGTCAAAAACGCATTCATAGAATGACCGTACTATAAGTATTCGTAATTAGTTTTAGATAATTTCGGCTTCTCTTCTTGATTCAAGCTCAAGTACTTGGTTGCTTGATTGCTATAGATAGCGACGATCGATTATGTCCCAGATTAAATTACCTTATATAATATTCCTGGAAAATTGAAGCTGTTGCCCTATATAGTGTCAGTAGAAGCCGAGCGAGGAGCGGATCTATCATAAATATAAGTTAAAGTTAGCAATGCTTCACGTAACGCTAACGCTATGGTCTCTAGGCAGTTGTCTGTGGGCGTGTTTTCGTCGGTGGGCGTGGCAGGGCGGGGCGGTCCCTGAGAGACCTCCCCAAACACTCAGTCGACTCTAGAGGCCCCAACTTGGTCTCTGCTGTTCAAACTCAGACTTGTTTATATACTTTAACACGTAGATAAGTATATTACTTAAATACAGTAAAATCCAAATTGTTTATGTTTTGGGTAGATGGTAGGTAAGCTGCGGTAGAAAATTGTTGCTGTTTTAATGATAAAAATTGGGACTCACAAATATTTCTAAATATCTTAATAAATGGCTGAAAATTTCTAGACCTGTAACTTGTAATGCAAGGTAGGTAATATATTTTGAATTGAAATAAAAACTCTTCGAATTGGCATGACGATAAACGAGTAAAATCACTTTCAATTCTTTATATAATTTACATTACCTACACAAGCATCAGGTCGTCAAAAAAGATTTACACTACGAGTATGTGAACTTTTTAATAGGTATATAGAGTATCGTCAAGCACGTCATCCATGTTAGTCTAGCTCAGAAGACTAGATAGATATCGGTCATTAAAATTGTACGACATTCGTTATCAGCCAAATTTTGTGTATATGAAATAATTTTTATGTACCTACTCACTACCTGACCTGGCGAACTTCGTACCGCCTCAGAGTCAATAAATGTTTTATTAACTTATTAGCTGAACTAAATTAAATTCCTTAATAAATAAATAGTCAAAATGAATGAAGTTCCATAAATGTATCAAAAGGAATGTTTCAAAAATCAAAATGAAATATGCTTTAATTACATTTAAATGAATGTAATTCTATATTGAAGCGAATCGAAATAATTCGTGTATCATTATTTTTATATTTGTTTAGTACCTATCAGACATGGCGTTGTTTACAATTTTTTTTGTGTACTTTTAGTTTACTTTTTAGTGACTAGAAATCTCACATACGGGATCCTATATGATATCACGATCACCATGAGGAGATCGGGGTGGGTCTGGTTCCAGATTTCCCATGCAAAAAAAGGCCACACTGCGTTTTGCAGTCATTTGCATGGGCAGCCCGTTTGGCGGCAGTAATCACCCCCTTTCTGAAATAACAGCACGTGTGCTGTTGTGTTTCGGTGAGTGAGTAAGAGATATCAGAGCCCGCTGCCTCTTCCTAATCACCTTATCCTTAATCCTGCTATGGTTTGCAGCGCACTTGGAACACCTATGGAGTTACACCTTGTGTTATAGACTGTCAGCCTATCAGACGTCCTTAAAATAAAGAACTCCAATACGCCAGGAAACTTCTCCAGGCCGAGACGAACAAAAAAATTCATCGAAATCTGCAATCCGTTCTTGACATATCAACAAAAAAAACCGTTCCATACAAAATATATGAGAAAATGAATTTTATTCATAATTTATTTTTCCTGAATATTTTTCCAATGTTTTATAATAGTTATTCTGCTATTCGGAGTGGAGATGAATTCAACAAATCAATGATCATAAAAAGCGGTCCAACCGTTCTCTAGTTATAGGTATCTTTTTTTTTTCAATGAATTTAAAAAACAAAAACAAAATTCTCTTTACGAACATACAATGAAAATGAATCTACGAAGAATAGATAAGTTATTATTACGGTTAGGTGCATCTACAAGTACGCAGTATAACAACTTAAGTATATGTAGGTACAGATAGATAACTACATTACAAAATGCTCCGAAACTAAATGGTAATGGTCCTGGTTACCAGGAAGAAGATGGACCTTAAAAACAACCAAAGGCCAGACAAGTTTTCCTTTGTAAAGCTTTTATTGGAAATATCTATTGGTGAATTGAAGATTTGATAGCTAAGGCAGAGAAAACATGGAAAAAACATAGTTCTAAGACAGCTGATATAAATTCACATGATAACTCCTAAATGTTATCTTAACATCAATTGACTGAAATAATTTTTGATTAAATTTTTTGACTTTTTTTAAAAATTCATATCGAAACTTGAAAACGTTTTCTTGCTTAAGGAAATCAGTATGTAGTCTAAGTTTACATTGCTTGATTGGTAGTTTATTTAAAAATATGAAAATCCTAGGTCACATACATACCTAGGTAATGTTATTTACAAATAATAAATAGGTATGTGACCTGACTGCTGCTGTAGGCGATTAGTTTAAATTAACAAGACGATAATTAAACGTATTTGAACAATAAATTAGTAACAAATTTGCAAAATATACCTACGTTGATTTGATATCAAATTTGAAGATACTATTTTGTTGCAGTCAAATAAATAGATATTTTGAACTTCCTAAATGCTATTACACTTGTGAGAGAAACATTTTGAAAGCTACATATTTTCATGTCAACTGGTTATGTTAATTAATGATGGTGCAGAATTTAATATTCGTAGTCAATTCCCACTGAAATTCCATCATCGTCAATCTTTTAATAAATAACACCGCTGTGGGCAGTCCCCGAGCTGCGCTCGGTCGACCTGGCGAGATGTCGTGCCTCTCATCTCTGACGCTATCCTTCACACGCGCGCGCATCGGACGGTCTCTGAGGGAAACCGCGCACCAGACCCTCCATTATCATAAATCGAACCGCCAACTCGACACACACGCGAGCTTGTTCGACGTTTTAAAAAGGGAATCAAAAGTGACATTTGCATTGTATGAATTTGAATATAGTGTTAAGAGTATTTTGAATTTAGAAGTGTGATGGAATTTAAAACAAGTGGCGCCATCTTTGTAAGTTGCGCCGTCCCGCTCTTGAGGCGAGGGCGTGTCCCTAGGGCACCTCCCACAGTCCGCGGGGACGGACGGGGGCACTGGCGATGTCGGGGACCGGGGACACTCGGCGGTTCGCTCCCGCGACGCTTGTTAGTGTTCCGCAAATCCACAGCGGGATCGCCCGCTCAACCGGGACCACGATCCCTAAACGCACATACGATATCGTCACATCGCTCTGACCCGAACTACTTTAGTTATAGGTGAAAATTTCTCACACAACACAGATAACAACTTTTCACCAGTAACAACTAAAAATATCTCAACTTTTAAAAGTGTATTTAAATTTGTGTTTTTTTTTTAAAATTATGCACCGGACTTAAAAAAAATCAGTTTCTAGGCACTTTTAAAATTCGTATTTCGAATAAGACTCGATAAGTCTCTGTGTGAGAAAATTAGATTTTAAATTTCGAATGGTAAATATTTCAAACGTATCACAGTCTTGGGACTTCGTAATTCTCCGTAAAGGTTCGTGCGCCTTCGGGCGCGTAACTCCGGGGTGCGTGTCGTGATTCGCGATTCGGTCGGACGAGCTAAACGCTGCGGCGGGCGGGTATACCGGCTCGCCGTGGCCACCACTAGAACTGGATCCTGTGGGATGGCGGCAGAAGCTGTATCCGCCAGGAGCTCCCAGATCATCAGGTTAGCATTACTAAGTATTATATTTTTAAATTTTGAAAAAAAATGAAATAAAAATCATTTAATATTCTCGCCATTTTGACTAGTTAGTAAATAAACATTTACTAAACGAATTAATTATAATATAAATGAATTATACTCAATTACTAAATTCTTTTATTATGGAATTTATTAGCTTAATCCGCAGTTTGAAAAAAGTTGAATAGCCATAAAGGGAAATCGTTCAAAACTTTTTTTTGCTATGCATTTTAAAACTGCTCTAGCAATTAATTATAGATTACTTACAATTAACATTTACACTCAATACTAACTTTAATGTTTTTTTTTTGCAAGAAGGCACATACAATAACTGATGTAGCTGAAAAGTAGGATACCTATATGATTTATCAATACATATTTTGTATAATATATCTATCTAATCCAACTTAAAATTTAAAACATAATAAGGGAATTTATAGAGGTAGGTTTCACAACGGGCAACTTAGATTTTTCAATATCCAATATTTTAAAAATATTGAAAATAGTGATAAAAATAAAATAATGGTTTTCTCTATTTTTTTAACCTTTTACTTGTTACCTGAGTCCTATTCAATGGTAAATATTCAGTATACAGTCATAAACTATGAGCATTATTTATAAAGATTTTTATTATGTACATCGTACCTATACTTATTTAATTTACTTAAGTATATCATATACTAAATAACCGGCGGTGTACTTATTTACTTATTTTAATCATCAATAAGTAATATATTATAAAATTTAGCTAATTATTTAATACTAATACTAGAAACAGGCAATTTACATACAAAATATAATAAACGGTTTTTTGTTCTGGAGTTCAAAGAGTATAAATATTATTCACGCTTCGGAACGCCTTAGAAAATTGTTTAAAGTTTAAACTATAGAATTTGTTGAAGTAATTCGGTGACTATAAGACCGTTATACCTATAACGAAAGAACTATAACTTTAAATCTATTTATTATTTTTACTTTAAAATATATTATTTATTCTAACAAATATATTAGAAACATATGAGGTAAACCGTTAAATAAATAGATATTTTTTTTCTTTATTTTAATTTAATTTTCTATATATAACTAGTGAACGAAGCCGAATTCGTACGGATGCAATTTTAATTTTTATATATACACATAAAATTTTCTCGTTTATCTCTCTTTCCATTAAATTGGAATCAAAATTGGGTTTAGATGAACTTAGCAGTGAAACAGAGAGAAGCGGACTTTATTTTATAATAGGTACTTATAGACAAAAGCGGACTTAACAAGGAAGCCTTTATTAAATACAATAAAACACACCTCGGATTGCCAAGGGTGAAAATTAATATTAAGTTATTATGATAAAAAAATTATTTATCATTATTTTAATTCTGATTAACTCTCGCCTTAAATAATATATTGAGACATTAAAAGTATATGAACATTTCTATTTTTTGCTAATATTTGTAGACTACAGTTAAAATAAAATAATAATAAAATAAAATAAATCTTTATTTGCGCGAACACATGTTTACAGGATTTTAATTTGTATACAGCAGTTACAGCACAAAGTATGTTCTACCCGCCAAGGGCATGCAAATATTTGTGTTTAATTGTTTGTAAACTAAGTATATTAATATTAATAAAAGAATTAATGTTTTTTATTATAAAATTCTTTAACATCATAATAACAACAATCTAATAGCCATTTTGTTAATGTTCTTGTAAATTTAGGATCCGGCAATTCTTTTATATTATTAGGTAGTTTATTGTATGTTTTTATTGCCATAACATAAACATTTCTATTAAATAGTTCTAATCTACATTTTGGTCTTTGCAATAAATTACCTTGCCTAGTTATTTTGGTTCCTATTTCGTTATTTTCGACAAAACAGTTCGGATATTTTCTAACAAATATACACAACGTCTTTATATACAAGCAAGGTAAGGGAAGTATATGTAACTTTTTAAATAGTGGCACACAACTCTCCATAAAGCCCACGCCACATATTGCTCTGATGCATTTCTTTTGGGCCCTAAAAGCTCTTATTATTTCGACAGAGTTACCCCATACCAATAAACCGTATGTCAAAACCGAAGAAACGTAGCCATGATAAGCAGTGACCGCCGCCTCAATAGACACAGTCAATCTTAACCGACGTAGTGCATAAACAAATCTGTCTACTTTATCACAGACCAGACCGACATGAGATTTCCAATTACAATGTTTATCTAGCATTACGCCTAAATATTTTATACTTTCTACTTCTTCAATAATTTTACCTTTGTCTATAACTTGAAGAGGTGTAGATTTAGTTTTATAAGTTACGAACTGCATTATCTTACTTTTATCAATATTTAGATGAAGGTTATTTTTATCTAACCATTCTGTTAAATTTGTTAGTAATGAAATGATTTCCAACTTTTGTTCGTTTTTATCCTTGTTTTTTAATACAATTGTAGTGTCATCAGCGTACAGAAATGTGCTATGATGTGTTATGTTGGGAAGGTCGTTTATATATATTAAAAACAAAAATGGCCCAAGTATACTGCCTTGAGGCACTCCCGATACGTTTATTCTGAAGCTAGATCTCCTTGTTATCTTAACACCTACTGCAGATTTACATTTATGTACTATTTTTGAAACTTCTGTACATTGATATCTATTTGATAAATATGATTTAAGCCATTTCAATGTAATTCCTCTCATGCCACACCGTTCTAATTTATATTCTAAAATTTTATGATCGACAAAATCAAATGCTTTGGACATATCGAGAAACAGGGCAGCAACAGACAGCAGCAAGCAAGCAGCACTAAATGGTTAAGTATAGTAGTTACCAGAGATATATCACGCTTACGATCAATGCCAAAATAGTGACAGTAGTAATTAAAATAGCGACAGCTCTAAATTATTAAAATTGTACTAAAGTGTTAAAATATCTTTTGGTACTTACGATTTGCTAAAAGATGTAAATTTCTACTAAGCTTACTGAAATACTAAATATTGTTTTAGTGTCTTACTGATTACTTTAGTACCAAACACGAGCAGAGTGCCCGTAAAATGCGGCCCGTAAAATAAAATCCCTTAAACAACCTTATTATTATTAGTTGAATATTTACAAACAAATTACTGGTAACTATATAGAAAGCTATAAGCGCAGATTTTTTTTTAAAAAATACCTGTCTTATATATTTATCTTTTAATTGTTTTTTTGACGATCTCTTTTTAACACACTCAAAAGTAAATTTATTTTACCTAAAGTAAAATTTAAATTTTAACCCCCAATTTTATTTTTTTAATAAGGGTGAAATATTTTGATACTTATATATAAGTATACTTATCATTAATTTAATATATGACTTATATAATAAGCATACGGCGGCGGCGGCGACGTGCGCATGGGGCGCGCGGTACTGGACACTGCTATACATATACTATTTATCGTAGCGTGATGTTATATAGCCTATAGCCTTCCTCGATAAATGGACTATTCAAAACAAAAAGAATTTTTCAATTCGAACCAGTAGTTCCTGAGATTAGCGCGTTCAAACAAACAAACTCTTCAGCTTTATAATATTAGTTAGTATAGATTATCATAACGACAGTGACATATCTTCACATACCATTTAAAAAAATAGTGTTTCATTTTCAAATTCTGCTTATGAGTAAATGCTGCTGTAATGAGAAATGAATTTTCAGTAATGTTTTTATGTAGATTTTTTTAAATCGAAAATATATTTTGTCGAATATTTACTATTAATAGAAAATAGGTGTATTAAATACCTGCCCGGCGGGTGTCGAACGGGCGTAATTAATTAAATTTTTTATTTTATTTTTACCAATAAAAGTGTTATGAAAGAATATAAGCGGTTTTCGGCTTAAAAGTTTTGTTACTTTTATGACTCGTCAACCGCTGAATGGATTTGAACTATACTTGAGACACTTTTATAGATCAAGTCCTGGATTAAAACATTTATCCAATGAACCAGAAGAATCTGCGGTTATGCTAGTCCATAATAAATGGCAGTGGTATTACGATTTACTAACGTAAAGCCAGAAGAGTAATTTTAATCGTCTCTCCGTTTTTACTATGATTATATTTTGGTTTAAAATATTAGTTTTTCTTTACTATTCAAATAATATATGCAGCCAATGTCCATTTGGATAAAACATTAAAAATATTTTCCTATCTTTCGACCATATAGTTACAAATTAAGTGTATAGTTTATAAAGTAATTTATATTTTTAACTGCTTTTTTTTCAAAGTGGGTACTGAATTTGTATAGTTGAACCAAAATATAGAACACTTGTGTACAGAGCTCTTTTTACTAATCATTGTAAGCCAAACTTCTTATAACAGTAAGTTTCGTCTTGTTATAGATAAATAGTTTTATTGTACTTAATACTTATACTAGCCGTTAACGAGCCCGTAGGGTGCTTGCCTTAACGCTCTGTTCTAGGGTTCCCGGGTTCGATCCCGGCACGGTCAACTTTTCAAATTTGTCTCTGTTCTGGATCTGGAAAGTAGTGGCAGGGCACACTGCGTTTCGGAATCATTTGGGCAGCCCGTATGGCGACAGTAACCACTCCCTTACAGAAGACCACCGTGAAATAACAGCACGTGTGCTGTTATGTTTCGGGGAGTGAGTAAGGGGTGCCGGAGCCCATTTCCCTATCCCCTTCAAACCCTTATCCTTAATCCTACTGTAGTCGGCAGCGCACTTGCAGCAGCTTTGGCGTTGCTTGTGTTATAGGCTACATACCATCCAAGTGGACCGTCAGCCTGTCTGCCGATTAACATAAAAAAACAAGCGACCCGCC
Source organism: Bembecia ichneumoniformis (assembly GCA_910589475.2). Taxonomy (NCBI): domain Eukaryota; kingdom Metazoa; phylum Arthropoda; class Insecta; order Lepidoptera; family Sesiidae; genus Bembecia; species Bembecia ichneumoniformis. Next base: position 4,666,332 of record OU342531.1, read on the forward strand.
GCGGCTCCGTACAGACGTAATTCTTTTCTGCAAATTATACACACAAACCATCATCGCTTATCGCTCTTTCCATTACTGAAAACTTTATTAAAATCCGATGGGCGGTTCAGAAGGACTTAACGGAGAAAGAGACAGAGGTGGACAGAGATTTTATTTTATACTAGCGACCCGCCCCCGGCTTCGCCTAGCGTGCAATTTTTATATACATGAACATTTCCCGTTTATCCCTCTTTTCATTAGTGAAAACCGAATTAAATTCGGTCTACCCGTTCACGCGTGACGCCGTGACCGCGTGATTAATTTTTATATATAGAGATTTATAAATATACCTAGATTAGTAGATGTTAAGTAGGAAAAAAAAATGATCAGAACTTTATTTACTTTATCAATAAAGTATTTTGAAGTTTTTTATAAGTGTTAAATATATAAATATTTTATTATCGTATTTCTGATGAAACTTTTACTTCCAGGTGGTCTGATGTTTGGTCTCCACCACCAGGAGGCTGCTGCAGGTCTTCACGCACAGCCACGAGGTCCGGTCACATCACTCAAAGAAGAACCCCTCACCAGGGCGTGGATGACGCCGACTTCGTTAGTTGACAATACCAAGTAAGTTATTTTTATGCTAAAATGAGACAGGACAGTCCTGTTTGATGCTATCATTGTCGTCTAAAATCAACACCCATGGGGGTGCCAGTTCTCTGCCTGAACTGACCTTGACAAGATAGAGGGTACTTACGCGACAAGGGAAGGATGGGTGAACAGCAGCAGAACTGCACATAAATTGTTATTAGACGATGATCTTCTGCGATTACCTACTGCCAGATGGGTTGCTAATTTGTAACTGCAGAATACAACGTGCTAAGAACCAAATTAATTTCACTTCTTCAAGTTGTCAATATTATCTTTGATAAAACTTAGCTGTAGAAGTATTTTCCGATTACTATTTGATAACCTCTTTTTTAAATATGAAGTATTTTAAAGAGCCCATTGGTCGAGTAGTTAATATGCTTGCCTTAGCATTGCGTCTTTCAGGGGTCTGAGTTCGTTTCTCGGCAGGGCCAAATTTGGAAATGAACTTTTCAAAGTTGGCTCTAGTCCGGATCAGGCAAGTAGTGGCAGGGTACACCGCGTTTCGCTCTCATTTAGGCAGCCCATTTGGCGGCAGTGGACCACCCCCTTACGGAAGACCACCGTGAAATAAAAGCATGTGTGATGTTATGTTTCGGTGAGTGAGTAAGGGATGCCAGAGCCCATTTCCTTAACCCTTCCAAATTCTGTATTCTTAATTATACTATGGACGACAAACAGTGCGCTTGTAGCACCTGTTTCGTTGCTTGTATAGGGAAACATGTCAGACAGGCGGACGGCGGATGTTTAAAAAAAAAAATATTTAATAACATTCGCTTCGTTTCCCATTTTCGCTGTCGCCATCCTTACGTTAGCAAAATTGTTATGTATCTTTTTGAACGCTGCAAATATGTCGGATGCGAACCGGAAGCCAATGGAAGTATTTTGGCATTTGCTTAATGTTTTGTTTCCGGCTTGCATTTCAGTTCCTAATTTACTGTGGTGTCATTATATGTCCCCACCGCAGGGCCTAGGCCTACCCTCTCAACAAGGGTGTATGGACTAACGGTCCATCACCCTGGCAGGACCGGATTATCCATTGGACGGTGTAGGCAATTGCCTAGGGGTCGCTTAGCAGGAGCAATTTGTGTATGCTATCTAGGGCGCTAACGGGGCACTGCCGCCTCAATAGGCACCTAAAAGTAATGGGGCTCACTAGTACGGGAGAGTGTCGCTTCTGCCATGAGGCAGAAGAAACACCAATGCATATCCTGTGCGAATGTGGCCCCCTGATGCACAAGCGCAGTCACATCCTAGGAAGCCACACAATGGCTTGTGAAGATGTGAAGAATGCCTCTATCAAAAAAGTACTACAGTTCCTTAACGTGGTAGGTATAGGTAGAGAGCTTTAGTTCACGTGGCGATCACAATATTTCAGCAATGGACGACGTGATACTGGTACTCTAGCAGACAGAAATAGCCACTAAGACAAGATAAAGATAAAGATAGGGGTCCACATCGGCTAGGAACCCCCCAGCTCAGTGAAAAAAAATTAGAAGATTTGTACGAAACAAATTCTTAATAAGAATATCATTGTTATTAAGAATTTGTTTCGAAATTTCGAATTCGAAAAAAGTAGTGTTGCTTTCTTTTATGCAAAGTGAAAAAAAGTGTTCTGTCGACCCAGACATAAAATTATAGAATAATACTAAAATATGGGAATAGGAATAAGGAAATGAAATGGCATCCCTTACATCTGTATATTTAAGAAACGCTATTGATTTACATGTTAGTTAGAAGGTTATTCTGGCAAATATGCCTTCGCAGTTATTGACTTTACAACGCTTTGGCGACAGCAACCGCGCCATTACGGAAGACAATCTTTATGTAATAGTTCGTCTTCTCTTTTGGTGAGTGTGCAAGGCAATTCTACTATTAATTCCCTACTCCTTGTTCTATCAAGGTATTTGTTGGTGTTTGTTGTGTTTCGACGGTAACCACCTACCATCAAGTATACGCATAAAATAAATAAATAAAGACTACATTATTCATAGTATGCTATAATAAAGCTGTTAGCGAGCGAAAAGAGCAACTATAAACTTATTAGCTCGATAGAAATTGGATTAGTTTGCCGCCAAATGTGCAACAAACAAATGTATACACAACGAAGACTTTATAGGATTAAGTTTCGGTTCGATTGGGGGAATATATGTATTTATTTGAGGTCCAGTTGTTGTCAGAGAGTGCTACAATATTTTCTTTACATTTTAATGGATGTAACCAGAGAAGGCCAACACTTATTCGGTATGAGCATAGATGTAAATATGGATGATCTCATATTTTTCTATAAGAAGAATGATTGCTAATTATTAAATGTTTCTTTTGGATTCAATTATAAAACACAGGTAGAATGGTAGTATTTATTTTTTAAATATCATTTACCAGTATAATGTGCTTAAATAGGAAATGTAATGTATATTCCTCATACAAATTCGCGTATAGTGTTTTTTTTAATTCTTCATAACATAATAAAATAAACTAAAATCGTATCTTTCAGATAATTAGGGTCAATTACTAAAATTAAGGATTTACATTTAATTAATTATTTTAATTAAATTGAATACCTACATGATACCAATTAACAAAATATCTGAAAATGCATACATGGTAAATTTTCTTGACTACGATTAGAATGTTTCAAAATTAGTTTTTGATTATTCGTAATGGTGGATTATTAAATCTGTACTTTCATTTTGAATACACTTACACATTGCACTCACATGTTAAACAATTGGCTTTTAATCACGGCCATTCTCTAATGAAATAATTTATTAAATTAATCGACTTCTTAATGGAATTGAGTGTTTGTTTATGGTCATCCGCATGGTATATTTTTAGGGCATCCGTTGTTTAGTCATTTGGCTTTTTGACATTCTGCTTCTTAGTCATTGAGCGTTTATAGTCACAAGATATTGTAGGCTTTGTGGTTTAGTCATTGGGCGTTATAGGTTTAAAATGCAGTAATGGCATCTTGCGTTTTATGTACCGGATATTCCATCTGCCAACCAGTCCAATCAGTCATCAATCATCATAACTACATACATACCCATCTTGAGGAAATACCATTGTGTTGACATTGCATACTTAATCTATGTTATTTAATAAATAACATCACTATCGCAATATGCAGTAACAGAACATCACTAGCGTGAAGCTACCTCTCCCCACGCCGCGATATGATTTACGCGCCCTTTCTTGTTATGAATACACACTTGTTACAGCACGCTTCATTATCGGCCGTGCGAATTTGTCCGCCCCTGATTGGACACAATGTACCTACGGCGGTCACCACGTTAATTGAACTCATTGTACCTAAGTGTACACTGCAGGTTTTGTGCAGGATACCTTAGTATGACAAGGTTTTGTCCATTTATGTCCTCACCTTGTCACTTTATCTCTACATCCCGTTAAAGACAGTAACTGGTGTTGCATTTATTTAAAGGCGACTGAACCAAATACTACAAAGGGGACTGTCATCTTGCCTGCCTCTCTTAAAAAAAAAATAACTGGTTGTAGAAATCCCAAGGGACATGTTATTGAAAAATACAACAGACAGCTCTTGATGGGTTTTAAAGGTAAAAGTATTTAGGTCGAGTCATAAGTAACTTCCGATGCAGCTAAGAAGAATCTGTTGTTCGTATTTACCCGCTATGAGTTACCATGACAACAGGTTTTTTTTTTAGGGTTCCGTACATCCGAATAAAAAAAGGAACCCTTATAGGATCACTCATGTGTCCGTCTGTCCGACCATCCCCCCCCATCTCCGAAACTACTGAACCTAAAATTGTGAAAAAAATACATAAATTAGTTTTCTACTTATAGATTATAGGAAAACCTATAAGTCCATGATATTAAAATAACATGGTAAATCACTCAATATTGTGCGGATAGGTAACATCGTACGGAACCCTCTTCACGCGAGTTCAACTCGCACTTGTCCCGTTTTTTTCACTATATAGACGAGGCTTCAGTTAATCTTTTATCAACTGTTTCTTTTTTAACCTCTGAAATGGAGAGTCAATAGGTACATGTTCGTCATTAGGTAATGCTTTGGGAATTTAAACAAGGCCACGACAGAAAAAATATGCAGCGTATTTGGTGGAGGACTAATAACTGATCGGGCAGTTAGAAATTGGTTTATAAAATTCCGTTCTGGAGATACGACGGATTGCACATTGGAAGACGGCACGGTCAAATATTTAGTTTTATTCATAGTATTTTAATTTCATTGTATTATGCTGTGGCGGAATGCCGCAGCACGCCGATTGTTTCCGTGCGATAATACAATGAAATTTGAATTATATTAAAAGCACTTAAAATACAAAATACTTTAATTTTTTAAAATATTTTGCAATACCGTCCTCTAATTAGCGCCGGCCCTATGGGATGGCAGAGCCCATTTCCTAATCCTTTCTTATCCCTTATTCTTAAACCTACTAAGGTTTGCAACACACTTGCAGCATCTAAAGCGTGTAATAATAGTCGCCTACCTACAAGTGGACGGTCTGTCTGACGAACGATACATTAAAAAAAATAAGTATAATATTTTTTCATTCATGTTGTACAAAAAATCCTCCCCCCTTCCGTATCCATATTTATAGTTAAATGATGGAGTTGCGTAACAATATGGAACATTTGGTGCATCGTTTTGTATGAAGTATTGATACGGAGTAGAATTAGTGAGTATTGTGGCGGGACGACCCCTAGACATCTGTCGGATTTTACTTAAAATGTTTACTTTGTTCCTCAAATGTTTATTTGCGTGGCCTTTTAGAAACATTTTTGATAATCAATTATTTATTGTAGATAGGCCTGCAAAAAAAGTCCTTGAATTAGGAATGCTAAATTTCATTTATATTCTTATTTTGTACCAAATCCTTTATCCTTGTTGGTGATGTTTGTGTTAATGTGTGACCGTAGCCACATACCATCAAGTAAAATAACTGCAAATACCTACTGTCATTTCATGGGGTAGTTTGTTTCAACCTCTGGGCCTCCAACTTGGTAGGTGTATTTAAATTTCATGTCATCATCATCATTATCAGCCTGTGTCTTTCCACCGCTGGATGTAGACTTCTCCCAAGCTCATCACCAGTAACGGTCTTCTGTCCTTCGCATCCAGCAGGACAGAAGCCTTTAGATGGTCTGTCCACCTGGCTCCAGGGCGCCCGATGCTGCTCTTTTCAATTCGTGGCCTCCGTTCGAGAATTTACGTGTGAATTAGAAATAATGATAACTTGTATTTATGGTAAAAAAACACCATAAGGTAATAATTTTATCCTAGAACTAGCAATCTTCGAAGACCTGTGAATGCCTGGTAATATTCGAATCTAGTGTGTTTGTGCGTGTGTGTGTTGGGGGGGGGGGGGGGGGGGGGATGTGTGTGAACAGCTGACTCAGATGAGAACTATTGTGACAAACGGACGATCTATTAAAAAAAGACTTACTAAAATTCTAAATTTCCACCTAAGATTATTCCTATTGACTAGAAGTCCCTATACACACCTCACCCCACTGAATACTTCAGGTGTAGTAAGCTGTTAGAGTACACGAGTCTAATTAAGCTAATTGTTGAAAATCATCAGGTCCCTGTTTGACAAATGTAGACAGATAACCAGCGGACGGCGATGACAGTCTCATTTGTATGGGCCGCCGACGAAATCATTAACACATCGCGCCCTAGAACCAAGCGATTAGACGATGAGTTAAATTAATACCTTACCCCATACGGTTACATTGATATGCATTTTGGTATTTTCTTTTATACTCATTGTATTTCTTTAGAATGACTAGTTATATACAAAGTATTATATACTTAGAGTAAAAGAATTTATTAAAAACTTTTCTGATTTCTTAACATAATCGGAAATATTTGTAAGTGTTCGCGAATCATAAACTAAATTTTATTATTCCAAATTATATAAAAATGGTAAGAATTAGAAAAAAAATTCATGCAAAAATTGTAGACAATTTAATTTTACATAAAAATGTTCATGTATGAATGTTTTTTGCTAAAATTAAAATTAACAGAGTTAGGGAGATATAAGGGTTGATAGGCAAATTAAAAAAAAAAACACAGTATCAACCCTTATCTTCTAAGCTCTCCAATTTTGTTAATTTTAATTTTATCAAATAAAGTACAAATCTTCTAGAAGCTTATATCAAAAGTGCTCCCGAAGGAGTCAAATTTCTATTTGATATTAAATTTTCCTGATCTAATGTCTAATGTGTCAAAACACTTGTTAAATATTATAATAGGTATTACAAATAAAAATGTTAAAACTATTGCTTTTATGCTATTTTTTCTTAAACACTTTAAAAGATAAAGCGTATTGCGTTATATCTTTCTTTACCTTAAAAATCAGTACAAAGATTGGCAAAACACTCACGATCTGTAAGCGAAAAAGCGCAGCGTAACCTAATCGCGGGCATCGTTGCCGAAACTGGTAGCGATAAATAAAACAATGGAGTGTCGCCGTACGAGAGTATAAAATGGCAATCGCGAAACCAATTTGTTTACGCAAATTCTGCAGCGGGGAGAGATGAATGGGCGACCATAGCGTAATACGGTCCTGGCGGGTAATGCTATGTCGATGGTGGTGTGCCACGTTACGATCATCGATATCGATGTTTATTAAATTCAATGACAATCAACATCATACTATTACTACAACAACACTTTAGCAAAAAAAGTATTTTTTTTTTGTATTTGCCGCAGTTCTGGGTAAGAAAAATAATTTGTATTATTACTCGTCACCTTCATTTGGTAATACCATTATCATTGATTTCGATAAAAAAACTCTATTTTTTATTTTATACATATATATGCACATGAGATTTTGACTGTGTGTATATTAACATAACCACAATCGCTATACGCACTGTAGTTCGTTTTATGAAAGTCCCACAGGAACTTAGAATTTTTTCGGGATAAAAATTCTATGATAAAAATAAAAAATGTGTGGCAAAATTCTTCTAAATCCGTACAGCCGTTTTTGCGTGATAAAAAAACATATAAACTTTAGCATTTTATGTCTTATATTATTATAACTGTATATTATTAATTATATAATTAAATGTGTGTATAATACACATTGTTTTCATACTAACCACTATTTCCTATATTAAATGAGTAGGTACCTATAGTGTTGGTAGATAAGGCTGTAAAGACTATGAGGATGCTGTACAAACCCTTAAAGAGTCTTAAATCAAACCTAAAAACCGCATTGTTGCTTTTTCCTATGTTATAAATATACCAAAATGTACGTTTTTATTTTTGTCATTTAGGTACGTATTTTTTTAATTTTTACATATAAATTTGATTTCTAACTTGAATTCCTAATGACTATTGCCAAAATAAAATTAATAAAATCACTTAAATTAATTACACAATATGTATTAAATTACGTATTATAAACGGTAATGGGATAAAGGAATGGATGGAATGGTAATGGGATAACATTCTATAATAATGGTAATTAAAATTATCTAAATTAAATCACGTTTCCCACAAAAGTTTGTTTGTTGGTTTGTTTACGAAATATTGCTTTTCCCTACCGTTTACAAATGGAAATAAATTTTTAATAGTTGTAAATAAACTTTTAAAACCACATTTAAATCCGTTGCGTTGAATAATTTTAATTCATTTCATCTTATTCTATACTTAACCGTTATTAAATTAAAATACTTAATTATTCTTAAGAATGGAGGCCATGTAATAATAAATAAATAAATAAATAAATGTTAATAAGTTATTAATATTAACTCTATTAATGTTTATGTTTAATTTAAATGCATAGATAGGTATTTAAGGCAAAGATTTAAAGTTCGGGAACACTTAACATAAAGAGCCTATTAAATTATCACTTCTAAATAGATATGATGCATACATTGTTCTTAAAAGATGGAGAATTCGAGCATTCATCGTTTGTGCTATCAATTTAAAGCAATATTTAAAAAAGAAAAGAAAATTCAAAATTTAAAAATAAAATAAAATCGATTTTAAATTGAAATTACCACAGAAATAGCTACATCACAAACGCAGCAGCAATGAGATATGAGACCGTGGATTTGATGAATTGCAACGCATTTGAATTGTTCTATCGAAATATTTATTGCAAGCATCTACAATCTCTAATCTGTTCCGAACAAAACTAACTCGTGTGTGTTCATTAATAAGAGTGATGTTAGTATCAGCGTCGTTCACTGTTAACCATTTTTTTTAATGAACCACGTGTGTCGATATCGAAGTGTGTGGCCCCTTATTTGCGTGTCGTCACATCATTTCTGTCATCGTGCTATGTGAAGATAATAATAATATTACTAGATAATAGTATTTAATAGTAATAATAGTAATATTACTAGCTGAATTCGGCCACGCTTCGCTGCGGCCCATACGGCGCCGGCGCGGCGGTGAAGTGCGCGTGGGGCGCACGGTACTGGATACTGCTTATACATAATACTATTGATCGTAGCGTGATGTTATATAGCTTATAGCCTTCCTCGATAAATGGACTATTCAATAAAAATAGAAATTTTCAATTCGAATCAGTAGTTCCTGAGATTAGCGCGTTCAACCAAACAAACAAACAAACTGTTCAGCTTTATATATTAGTAAGTATAGATATAGATATTTTATTTTTATTTTATTTTATTTTATTTTATTTTATTCGATAGAAATACCAACAGCACAGCAAAAAATTCATCAAGTCACACAGAAAAATATATATAGACACATTTACATTTACTTGCCAATTACAGGTATCTACAGCTGTATATGTTGCATATTATCTATGTTAAGAGTTAAAAAAAAAAAATTTTACAATTGTCAACCATTTCATACAAATACCAATTAAAAATACATATTAATATTAAAAACAATTTGGAAGAGAAGGGTGTGCACTTAAAATCTAATCAATTACAAAAGTCAAGCAATGTCAAACAATATAAATTACACCAAACAACAATAAAATCAAACTAAGAATAAAAGTCAAAACAATGTCAATCGCATCAAAAAATAACACCTCACAATTACGTTATTATTGTTATTATTATGAATTAAATATATCGTCAAAGTCAATTAATTATACTTCTACATCTATAGAAGTATAGATAGATATAGAAGATTCCAAACTAGCTAAGCCCGCAAATTCGCGTGGTATTCGGTATAGCTACTTATACTATTATTGTATTCTGTGGTATAGCATGGTATAGCGCATAATTTTTTTGTTTGTAAACCGATTGGAATGAAACAAACACTAAATTTACGGGAATCTACAATACATCAGTGAAAACCGAATTTAAATCAATTAAGCCGTTTCTGAGATTAGCCTGCACAAACGCACAGGCAAAAATTGTGAAAAGTCAATCGGTAATATAAGTCAATCGTGTACAATTTTTTTTTAAATATTTAATGTATAAACACGGCTCGTTTACGATTTTATCATATATATACATATATAGCACCTTAGCAACCTCAGAACTTAGAATAAACCAGAAGCCACATTCAATCATAATTGTAAAATTGTCATAATTGTCCCTTCATACAGTTTCCTTTGAATATTTAAAGGAAACTGTTCTCCAAGTGCACCGCCGACCATAGTTGCATTAAGGATTAGGAACGGACTTAGAAATGGGTTCCTAAATATTTCTAACAGTCTAAAAAAAAATAGGAAGGTGCTACGCTTTGAAATTATAAAAATAATATTTCGAATTAAAGTGACTGAATAAGGGTATACTGAAATCACTTTAATATTTTTTGATAAAGTTATAGACCCCTTGGCTTCATGTGATCAGGTAAAAAAAGATTGTATAGTAATGAACAAAGTGTGGTTGATGTCGCCATTAGGAGATTTTTCATGCCTCAATATACTTATATAGTTTTAGATTCATACTGTTTTAAAATTTATAACGTTTCTATCCTCAGTTAACCCTTTTCTACTGTTGTGTATTGTTACAATAACACAGTCGTTTCATTGAAGAAAGCTTAGCAAATTCTAACACGGCACGTCTCTGTAAAAAAATCAACAAAGTCATAAATTCAATCAAATCTTTCCTCAAACCTTTTTACTGTTAGTCAAAAGAAGTTGACAGTTGCCACCAGAAAAATTAACGGCGCTATTATAACTAACCACATGCCTTCATTAACAATAGGACCGCTCATTGCTCATTATATCATTGCAAAATGCATTCAACATTTACCGTTAAACTCTTTTAGCTCTAATTCTTTACTGCTTACTCAATGATGACACTGTCAATAAATTAATAAAAGTATGTTTTGAAAAGTTGAAAAAAAATATCTAAAGGCACTACAGAAAACTTTTTTTTTATAAATTTAAACTTTTTTTTTTCTATGTAAGGGTCGGATCGTATGTAGGTAATCTCTATATAAATGAATCCCCATTTCCCTTGGTCACGGCATCACGTGTGAACGGGTAGACCGATTAGAGGGATAAACGGGGAATGTTTATATATATAAAAATTACACCCCGGGCGAAGCCGGGCGCGGGTCGCTAGTTGTAAATAAATCAAGTGAACGGTCCCCATTGTCAAGTTTGGCATTATGACACATCATTAGTTTTCAAAAATAAAATTATTAGGCAATAAATTTTGTCCTAATATTATCGATTTTATATTTTTCAAGCTATGTCCCACGGCTTTGCCTACCTTCAAATTTGACCCCATTAAAACTCTCTCCATGAAATAATTTATACATGTGCCACCTTTTATGGTGATCGCTGGTCAAACGGTGTTGGTATAAGCTTAGCAAATTCGAATACATTTGATATTAAAAAATAATAGGCAATCAGAGCCTTTTACATTGATTTAGCTTTTAATGGTATATTACGGCCGCCTTGTAGTTTTTATCTATCTATTATTTTATCGTGTCAAAAACATGATATTTTATTAGCCAATGGCATATTTAGTCTTATGCCAATATCTACTTCTCAAAGTTATATTCATAGTGCCATCTCTAAAACTGTTTTAGAATTTAAGGCTGATGATCTAAGGACGTGTGTACTTGTATTGTGGTTAATTTGTGGATGTCGATGACTGGTTTTTTGTATGGATGAAGTGTAACAGCAAATAGTAAGAACAACAATAAGAATAAGAATAAATTTTATTTGTGACAAAGGATATTATATAATAACACACAGATATTAAATAATAACACACACATACCACCGTCCCCTGCCACAAACCGGCTCCAACTCAGCATAATGCAGGTTGTAACAACCTGCGTTGGTCTTCCGTTAGAGCCGATATGATGCGTGATCCGTGAGCAAATAAACAAAATAAACATAATTATATTTATTGATACGATATGTACAAATATACATAATTATATTAAATTAAAACTAAAATTACCTAATTTAAAAATAAATTAACACTAAATGGATTAAAACTAATAATATAAAGCTGTTGTTAATTTTAACTTTTTTTTTGTTACCAAATTTCTGTTTTTTGGCGCTGAACATTTTTTTACGGTTATATAACGATATAACCTATCGTATGAAAATATATAAAAAAAATGTGCATATTCCCTATTGGGGTATGGTTATGAGTTATGACGTTTGCTTTCTGTGATGTGCAAATATTGAAAGAGATATTTCTGTCCACAGTAGCGTGGGTGTCGGCCGCGCACATTTTGAAAAGCAACCGCCCAGCAACCTGCGCAAGAGCAACTTCTTCCACTTCGTAGTAGCGTTATACGACCGCGCCGGACAACCGGTGGAAATCGAGAGGACAGCTTTTATTGGATTCATTGAAAAAGATCAAGTAAGTTATTTTTTTAATGCTATCTGAGAACTGTTTGTGGAACAAACCTGCTATGGTGTTTCCATCCCGTGACAATGCCGTCCAATCCTTTAAGTAAAGGTCGGCAAGTTGGCTAACGGTTCACTTGGTGTTAAATTGATTGCCGCCGCCTGTTAATATTAATAAAAAAATCTATATCTATATAACTATATACAAAATTGAATGAATCCCCATTTCCCTTGGTCACGGCATCACGCGTGAACGGGTAGACCGATTTTAATTCGGTTTTCACTAATGGAAAGAGGGATAAACGGAGAATATAAAAATTGCAACCCAGACGAAGCCGGGGGCGGGTCACTAGTATATTATAAAAACGCCACGAGTGACGCTCCATAAGTCAAAGTAGGTCATGTCAAGTCAAAGTCAAAATCACTATACATACTTTCGATTTTTCCTCTGAATTTCAAACTTGACGGCTTACAAACTCGTCGCAGTACTTTTATTTTATTTATTTTATAATTACAATTAGTAATTTAAAAATCTCATTTCCTTTTTAAATAAAAAATAAGGAACTATTTATTTTTCCCTCTGATGATCTATCACATTCCTCTGTACTATAACGAACATCACGTGCACAAAGTTCAGATTTTTTTATTTATTTATTACCTATAAAGTCAATATAAAGTCGCAAGCTTTTATTTTTTTATTAGTTTTAATAAACTTTTAAATAAATAAAAACCATTCACGATTATGATGCTGTATTTTGTAGTTGTATTGTTTGGACAATTTAGTTTTTATTGGAGTAAAGTTTCTCTGGATCTAATTTAGAGCTGAAATATTGAAAAAGGTACAAGAAAGTTTTTATTTTATTTTTAATAGAGAGTCGCACTCGGTGATACGTAAACTCCTTACAATGCGTGTTTAATAAATAATTCCTATAGGCGAGATGCATATCGTGAATCAGTGCATTCATCAATCAGGATCGTTCAGACAGTATGTCTATTGTGAGTACAAAAGGCATTTACATAATTGAGTTGCGCGTTGGTGGTACATGCGTTAAAATTCAGTTTAAAAATTCAAAACTTTTAAAATAGTGGTTAGGTCTTTTAATTTTTTTTTCTTATTATTATTAGTTATTTAGAATGACTTATAAAGATATTTGTTATTTTAACAGTGTGTTAATTTAAGAAAATTAAGTTACTGTACATTTTCGAGTTGGTTTTTAATTTAATTTGACCCAATGGCGATTTTGGGGACAGGAATGTCGAACACGTGAAAATGATATTTTTTTTCTTCGGATTCGTCAAAGTTTTTAATAAGTACTATATTTTCCAATTAATGTTTGTCCAATTACTATTTGGTTTAAGTTAATTTATAAAATGGACAAAAAAGTGTAAAGTATACCAGTTTAAAAACATAAATAAAATAATTAGTCTGAAAACTTCGCACTGTGTGTGGGTAAATTTTATTACCTATATCAAAATAAATTCAGTTTTTATTATATTGCATAGGGTTTGCCGTTTCAAAGGACTTATAGAAATTTGGTGAAAGATTTTTTAAATCGTATGAATTATTTCTACATACAAACAAACGAACATACACATTTTATCTCTTTATAATATTAGAATAGATATAAAAATACAAATTTCCATTTTCGACTTTATATCAGTAGGTTTAACGACTGTCTAAAATTGTTTCGTAAAATTAAAATGGCAGAAGATATTGTAGATTTTTATGCTTATTTAAAAGTATTTTGATATAAGTTTCTAGACGATATGAAATATCGACGAATGAAACAAATTTTCAATTCCAACTGTACATTAAAAAATAACACAGTATCAACCCTTATTTACTAACCTCCTTAACTTTTTTTAATTTAAATTGTAGCAAAAAAGTTATATTAGGTATTACCATTTGGAAAAGAATACCAATTTTTTTCTACCCCTTCTACATGGTGTAATCAAAAGATTTTTTTAAGCCATCGGTATTACATATCTTCTAGAAGTTTATATCAAAATGCCCCTGAGGGACTCAAATTTTGATTTGTTGTTAAATTTTTCTGGACTATGAATACATTTATTCCCGGCAGGGTCAACTTTGAAAAATGAACTTTTCAAATTTGGCTCTGGTCTGGATCAGGGCACACTACGTTTCGCAGTCATTTGGGCAGCCCGTCTGGCGGCAGTATCCACCACCTTACAGAAGACCACTGTGAAATAACAGCATGTGTGCTGTTGTGTTTCGGTAATCCCTTATCCTTAATCCTACTGTAGTCGGCAGCGCACTTGCAGCAGCTTTAGCGTTGCTTGTGTTAGGTATAGGCGACGGTAGCCACCTACCATCAAGTGGACCGTTAGCCTGTCTGCCGATCTTAACATAACCTTAACATAAAACAAACCTAAACGTCACCTTTCATTCCTAACCTCCTCATTTATGAATCTATACTAAGTAATATTATAAAGCTGAAGATTTCAAACTCCATCTGTTATTGATTTTCCTTAAAGCGGTTGTTGTGCTTAAAAATGATATATCTTCTGGTCGGTTTATGTGGTTGATACTTTTAATTAAATCAGTAAATGAACCCATATTTCTTGAGAATAGGACATGATAGCATATTTTCTTAAATTTAATAATTTCTTAAGTTCTTAAGATTAATAATAACCTCGTGTTGTAAATCAAATATCACAGTTGTAGATTATAGATTAATATATAAATATCATTATCATCTTAGCAGAAGGACGACCATTGCAGGATTTAGGCTTCCCCCATAATTTTCCAATAGAACCGGTCAGAAGCGGTCTGGATTCAGCATTGACTCGTGACCCTTCTTAGTTCGTCAGTTCATCATTAGATTTTAAAAATTTTTTGGCAGGCAGCCTTACCGTCCAGTTGATAACATGTGGTCACCGTCGCCTAATTACCTAAAATCGTTGAGGACCTTCCAAAAATTGATTTAGAACACCCTTGAAGAGGCTTTTAGCTATTAAAAAAAAGGGGATTTTTTTAATAGTCTTTTTTTTGATAATCTCACAACATTTTTTATTTGAAGCACACAATAAAACTGCAGGCGATAAGGAAGTAAAAGTCCAAGTTGTACATGAAATATAAATACTTTTATGTAGGTTACAAAGTGTGTCGCAGTGGAGGGCGCGTTCACACGTCTTGTTTGTTTGTACGCGTTTAATTATTCACATAGTAAACATTGCCGCCCGCGTTTTTAACGTACATAACTATACCATTCTATATATAGTTTCGCGTGTTATAACCAATGCCGTATGTACGTGGTGTTTTATGTACTTTTTTTAAAAATAACTATAAAATATCTCAAATTTTGACTGAATTGTTCAACATAGAAATATAACCATTTGAAAGTTTCTGAACACATTTGAATGGTTACTGAATAATTCGTAAATTATAAAACAGATCCGAATGAGATCTGGCACATAGAGAGACCATGTCCTGGATTAATTCATAGTTGCTAAATTTATCGATAATTTATCGACCTTAATGATTTGATGACTCTCAACTTATGATTTTATACTTTGAATCAGGTCTTCCAATTGGTCGGCTTGACAAGTGTCGAAGTTGAAAAACTTCTGAATACTTATAACGCGTTCTTTGTCCACAGGAGGCTGAAGGTCAGAAAACGAACAATGGAATCCAATACAGACTACAATTACTTTATGCAAATGGTAAGCAATATATATTTATTTAAAATAAAGTTCTTGCTCATACTTAGTAAAAATATTAATGTTTGTCATACATTCCTGTGTTTTGCAGTCATTTGGGCAGCCCATCAGCATTTCGTTGACGTCAGTGCAGAACCTTGTATCTATAGTTTTGGGTGTGAACTTTATCATTAAAATGAATGAATTAAGTAGCCTGCCATCTTCTGACCAATGCGGTCGGTCGGTAAAACAAATAAAGCTAGAAACTTTTAGAACTTCTAGAAGCTAGAAACTTAGGAACATGATGAATGCATTACCTTGTATCTACAGACAGTTTTTATTATCTCCTGTAAAAAAATTTTTTGAGCATTTACAAGGTCCTGCACTGACGCCGACGATGTATGCTGTTGGGTTTCGATGAGTGACTTAGGGATGCCGAGACCATTGCCCTATCTCTTCCTAAGTAGGTACATCTTCCTAATCCTTAATCTTACTATGGTCTACAGAGCACTTGCAACGTCTGTGGCGTTACTTGTATTATAGGCGACGGTAACCACCTACTATCAAGTGGACTGTCAGCCTGTCTGTCGACCTTACATAAAATGTATTGTTTTAAATTATTTAAATAGTTTACATATATATTTTAAATACAAAATAAGATATTTTCGATACGTACTTAATTAAAAGTCGGATTAGTAAGTACTATTTCGCCATTAAACTGCATACTTGAGTTGTCACATTTATTTTATTTTATTTTATTTTACTGTGTCAAAAATTGGCCCTCCGTACGACTTAAGGTTAATTAAAATAATTTCCAATATATTTACTTAATCCAAACATTTCAATGTGCAACTGCATACGCGAACAGGTTACTTAGTTTATATTTTTTGCATGACTTTATAAATTGCTCGATTAAGGAAAGATCTAAGTAAATTATTTATGTATTATATTAATGTATATTAGTTTTCTTTTTAAATTGTTAAAATTATAAATAAAAAAATATGTTACACTGCATTAATTTTCTTCGACATTACGTCTTACTTTATTTAGTTTTAGAATTAAAATGAACAATAACCAGGTTATAGAAGTTTCAAACCAGTTGATTGTGATACATCTTACTTGTATACAAAACTGTATTAAACTTAACTGTTATCTAAATGCAACCTTATCGAAACGGTTACAAGGTCGTAATCGAGTATTGGCTATAATTTTGTATTCAATAGATGTCGGATGCAAGCACACGACGACGACGGTCGCATTGTAAATATTTGCCATCTTGGCTGTTACGGCATGGATAATGGAAAATTGGCGTCGAATAGCCGAGCTCTTAGTCTATGAATGATGATTGCATAAGCTAAGTGGTGTCTAATGATTACTTCAGATAAATAATGTCATACTGGCATAATAAAAAAACCTAATCCTCATCTATACATGCATATTAAAGATTTTTATATATGCATGTATAGATTTTTATACATGCATATTAAAGATGCATATTAAAGATATTAAGATGCAGCCGTGTCTGCATATTAAAGATTTTTTCAAAAAGCACAACATGTACAATTTTTTTTCTTCGACTATTTTTTAACCGAGGTCAAAAAATAGTTTTTAGAATTTTATCTGTCAGTTTGTCTGTGCGTTTGTGCACGCTAATCTCTGAAACGATTTAACCGATTTGAATGCTGTTTTCACTGATATATAACAACAAGTTTCTGGTAACATTTAGTAATTGTTTCATTCCAATCAGTTTACAAAAAAAGAGTTACGCGCTATATCGAATACCACGCGTACGAAGTTGGGGGCTCAGCTAGTCTATAATATAATAATTCTACATACATATACCTACACACACAAGCACACTCAGACACAAATTCAAATACATAATGCGTAAGAATTGTTTTTTGTTATTATCTAATAGATGAAGATTTAAGGGATTTTACTGAAACAACACTTCAGAAATTTTTGTTAGCTAGGATTAGCGTTAGTTAGCGTCCAATAGATGCCATCGTGTTTCGATTTCAAATTTAATTGTAATATTTTATGCATTATTATTACATTATACTAGCTGACCCAGCAGACGTTGTCCTGCTCGAACCAGAAAATAATTCTCAAACCCGATTGTGGCGCCACCTGTAGGGTCCAATTTTATTTTCAAACCATGTGTCAAAATGACGCGCCACTTCACGTCAATGAACCGCGGTAATTTTTTTTAGATATTGTTCATACAAAAATACTAAAATCGCTATTTAAAAAAAGGGGGGGGGGGGGTAGGAGGGCGAAATATACTTTACGACCTATTTTCATACCTACTAAATATACACACAAAATTTTATAAGAACCGATCAAGCCGTTTACAAACACCGTGACACGAGAATTTTATATATTAGATATAGCTCTCTTCAGTATGTGTGAATTTTGAGGACTTTTTTGCGTTTGAGTAAGTGGTTAGACGGTTTGGAATTGCAATTGGTTATAGCTTTTTTTTGGGAAGACACTTTGTTCTTATACGTAGAAGTAATAATAGGTAACTCTAACTTCACTACATACATTTTATCTTTAAACTTATTCAAAAGGTTTTGTCCTTTTCAAAGGTCTTTAATATTTTTGCGTTAACAATATAATTTTTAATGCATAAAAAAAGTTTTAAATGAGAATTAAAAATTAAGATATCCAAGGGATAGAGAGAGTAGTACTTAGTTATAGAAAATATATTATAAAATTTAAATGTCTCTATTACGTGAAGATGCAATTAGTTGGCGGACGTCATATTAGACTTAAAACGTTTTCTAAATTGGTTTTCCTGCAATCAGAGTTAATATTCAACGTTAATTTCTCACACAATCTCGTTCGAAAGCCTACAAGGTAATTTGATTTTAATTAATTGCGAGAGAAGGTCGATTTTAATTCTCGTACAGTTACGCCGAGTCGTGTCTATTATTTTAATTCTTGTCGCGAAAAAGAAACAGCGAAAGGTACGAGTGCGAAGCAATTTCAGACGGTTAACAAATTGTGCAAATGTCTGCCTCTACGGCGCGTAGATATAGATACGAGGGGCTACGACGTAGTTCGTAGCGAACTACAATTCATATTCACTACTATTTTAGTCGCAAGAACAATGAAAGTCTTGGAATTTACTGCAGCGATTTAAGATTTTTTTTTATATTTTTGCAGGTATCAGACAAGAGCAGGACATATTTGTTCGGCTCATTGATTCGGTTACGAAACAGGTGAGTTTGTTTATTAAATTATGTGTTTTTTTTTATTGTAATTTGAAGTTCCCTAAAAATTACTCTTTCAATAAAAACAACCGTAAAAAAACACAACTAAAAAAAAACGCAACTGTGAAAATAATACACAAAAAAAAAAACAATTTTAAAAATCTATATATAGTGGTATAATAAAATCGTAAACAAGTCGTATCTGTAAATTAAATATTTTTTCAAAAAAAAAAACCAATTTGTACTTATTTCACTAAGGTGAAAAAAAAAAATTTTTTAGAATTTTTGTCCGTTTGTCTGTGCGTTTGTGCACGCTTATCTCAGAAACAGCTTAACCGATTCGAATGTGGTTTTCACTGACGTATTGAAGCAAGCTTCCCATAACATTTCGTTTTGTTTCATTCCAATCGGTTTACAAACAAAAAAGTTACGCGCTATTCGGTATACCACGCGTACGAAGTTGCGGGGTCAGCTTGTTAATAATATGTAATAATAGCACTAATGTCTATGTCTGACTGTGCCTGAAAATGGGACACATAGTATATGTTAAATGTACAAGCAAATCAAGTGGCGAATGTAAGTATATTTAACTGTGGAAGGTGGAGCAATCTAACATGCGCGCGCCCATACCGCACCGCTCGTTCGCAGCACGCGCCGCCACGTGGCTCTCACGTGACCTGATTATCATCTCCGTCCGATTAGACCCTAATCCCCCACGCCCACGGCCCCGCAACGAAATTGCATTGCGTTTTAGCACAATCATTACCGTTATCTCGTGTTACAATATTTCGAATTCGATACTAGTGTGAACGGGTGCGACATCTTTTCAAATTTGATTGACAAGTTTAAAAGGGTTTATTTGTGTATTTAATGCGCAATTCATTTCAAAAGGGCATCCGCTATTAAGAAATTTGGCCTGGCGTTGATTAAGTCCAGATCCCCTTTTCACTCCACGTAGACAATAAATAATCTATATAAAAGGATGTGCTTTTTTCTCTACTGGTCTGTTTTATTTTCCTGCAAATATTTAACGTAACTTATAACAATTTACAAATTACATTAATAGATACTGTATTGAAATTACTAAGTGACCTACAAGACTTAGCAAGAATTTTCTAGGCAATTTTTTCAGTTTTTTCTTTCATAAGATCCTTTCTCGGGTTTCAACGAATATTTAAAAATAAAAATTTGCCAAATTGGTGCAGCCGTTTTCGAGTTTTGTGCTTAGCAAGACATTTAGCTATTCTTTTTTATTTATAAAAAGACTATCTGTGCCCGCGACTTCGTACGCGTTGAAAAATGAAAATATAATTATGAGTTATAACGCGTGAGATCTTTATAGCTGTGACGACGTTGGCGCCGAGGAACAAACATACAATCTTTCGCATTAATAATATTATTAGTATATATCATTTTGTCGTTGGAATGGGGTAAAAAACTGACTTTTGCTCACTTCAGATGGCAGCACTGTTGGTTGTTCCCTAAATCTGACAAGTAGCTGTCATTTTCCATAGTAATTTTGTAAACAAACAAAAAGAACTGAATTTATGTAATTAACATGACGCTTATGTTCAGCTTTGAATTCTAAAAAGTCGGGAATCCATATATTCCCTAAAGATTTCAAAAGAAAAAAACAATGGATAAAAGGTTTACGAAGAAAAAAATTGGAAGCAAACTAAATATTCGAAGTTATGTGCAGTAGATGCTTTTCTTTTCCTCAACTGTTGTTTTAACTGCTTAACACTGTATGTCGAACACATTTTTGTAGAAATAAAGGCAAATTCGCTGATAAATACAGGGAAACAAAAACGCAATATAGCGGCGATTAGGATCACTCAACAGTGGCGCCACCTACGATTAGCTTTCAGTTTTTAACCCCATTGATTTTGATCTAGTTTTGACGTAGGGATATATACCTTGCTTTCATTGTAATCTGTCATTTTGAATTATATTCATACAGATATTCTTAGCACATATTATCTGTTCTGTTTTCTTGTCATTGTTTTTTTATGTGCCATATGACACAGTTGACATACAACTCGTCACCTAGTACCGCCAATCAAAGATGTTGTATTAGCCGCCAATATGCAAAATATGCAATTAGTATAGAGGAAAGATCTCTAGCTTTCTTTACTCTCGTGTCGATTGACAACAGCACTTATGCTGTTATTTAATAGTTGCATTCTGTAAGCGATTGGTAGATGCAGTGTCCTGCCCATATTCCTGCCACTCTCATGTTTCATAAATTCATGTATATAAGAAAATGTAATTATGTGACACCTGTGACAATATTTATGTTCTTAAATAATAAAGAAGGTTTCTAAATATAAAGAAAATAATAAATTAATATATAATTTACTGGTAGGTATACAATTTATAATTTATATTTATAAATATAAATAAAAATGGATCTTCGAAATGTATGTACGCCATTGTATACCCATAACTTTCGAACGGGTAGACCGATTTTAATTCGGTTTTGACTAATGGAAAGAGGGATAAACGGGGAATGTTTTTGTATATAAAAATTGCACCACGGGCGAAGCCGGGGGCGGGCCGCTAGTTTATAAATATAACAGGACAGTTATATAGTCGTTGGATATATGTAATTTTATTTACAATAATGGTATGAGTTAATATTTGGAAAAACATGCACATTTGTTTATCAGTGCTAATTTTACACGCTTAAAGGCTGAAACGATTTTTTTCTTATAGCGACTTTTATTATAAAACGTAGTTAAATTTCCTCGTGTGTCTTACATATATAATTTCAACACGTCCCAGGCTCTTAGTGTTGTGTAATAAGAGGCCAATTACAAAAGATTTATGCGGCAAGCATAATTAAGTTAGGCCGAACATTGTTAACTATGAATAGCGGAATTGTCTGTTTACACGTTAACTTAATGTGCATATTTTGAGTTTACGGAAACGAATCGTAGACCTATTGTTTACAATTTTTATAACTCACTATATTTCTGAAAATTTCATAGTAGGTAGGTACATAATTTGTAGAACTCAGTCACTTGTTAGAGCGCGTTTTACGCATTACGCCACTAAAATAAATATTTTCTCATATAAATACTTTATAAACTTTTCGATTTTTAAACGCCTAAATAAAAAAATACATTTAAATTAAAACCTACAGTTATTAGAAATTTATAAGTTTTATATAAGTAAAATTTTGTACCACTCGTAAATTAATCAAACTTTTTATTTAAAAGTAGCTGATCCCGCAACTTCGTACGCGTGGTATTTGGTATAGCGCGTATTTTTCCTTTTGTTTATAAACCGATTGGAATGAAACAAACACTAAATGTTACAGGAAGTTTGCTACAATACATCAGTTAATACAGCATTCAAATCGCTTAAGCCGTTTCTGAGATTAGCGTGCACAACGCACAGTTAAACACATAAACAGTCAAAAATTCTAAAAACTATTTTTTTGGCTTCGATAGCATAAGTACAATTTGTTTTTTTGACGTGTACAATTTTTTTTTTAAACTATTTAATGTTATTTAACACGTCTCGTTAACGATTTTATTATATTATGTCTAGATTTGTGATGTAATTTAAACATCCTATATGCAAGTCCTATTCTATATTTAAGCGATAAATGAGGAAGTTTTGTGTACACAATTTGCAGAAAAACATTCGGGTCGTTAGTACTAATGAAAATAAAAAAATTGCAATGGACGTAACATTTTCTACATTAATATTTAGTTACAGTGTTATTAATACATTAATATTTAATACAGTATTTAGTTTGAAGTTTTCTTTTGTATAGATAAATGAAAAGTAGATGTGGTATTTATATCTGTAGATCTGTATGTATCTATTTTCACCAATGGAAAGAGCGATCGACGAGGAAGGTTTTTGTAAAATAATATGATTGAAAAAATCCGTCCGAAGTCGGGGGCGAGTCGCTAGTTATGTTATACATTTATAAAAATATTTAAGATAAAACAACATTTACAAAAATGTGTTCTTAGTAAAAAAAAACATTGAGCAATAGCAATTTGTGGTAGTTTAATAAGAGATAAGCTGTCCGGTCCGGGGAGAGTGACACGCAAAACAGTCGTTCAGTAAAATGGCGGTGTAAAAATGGCGCACAGATAATAGTGAGTTGCGGTCGATTTAATTGTATTAAAACGTTACACGGAGGGCACACGGCCAATCAGCTAATGTTGTGTCCAGTGCATGCGAATAGAGCACGCAACTCTTGTTTTGGGAAACACATATCGCTATTTCACCTCAGACCTGTTGAGGCTAACGCTAACTGTAAAATTATAGATCACAGGGACGACAAGTGGCGATCAATTGTTTTTTACTAATACTAATATAGTACAGAGATAGTGCGTAACGCAATATTAGGCAGCACGTTTAGAGTAGAAATGTATAAGAGAATGGACTTTGATAATGAAGATACTCTCAAACAATACTGAGAGCTGTAAATTACCTGTTTCATTACTAAAAAAACAGGCTAATAATAAAATTAGGTGAAAATTATAAAAAATTGTAGATGTCATAATTAATTTATTACAGTTAAATATTCTTATTAGCACGCTTTTAAAAAAGTGACCAGTTTACTATAACTATGACAGTTTACTATATCTATCATTGATTAAGTAAGTTAGATTACAGGGACAACAAGTGGCAATCAATTTTTTTACTAATACTAATATAGTACAGGGATAGTGCGTAACGCAATATTAAAGTAGGCACCACGTTTAGAGTAGAAATATCTAAGAGAATGGACTTTGATAATGAAGATACTCTCAAATAATACTGAGAGCTGTATATTACCTGTTTCATTACTAAAACACAGGCTAATTAGGTAAAAATTATAAAAAATTGTAGATGACATAATTAATTTATTACAGTTAAATATTTTATTAGCACGCTTTAATTGTATTGTAATTAACAAATAAAAGAAGTGACCAGTTTACTACGACTATGACAGTTTACTATATATATATATATAATTGATTAAGTAATTTTTTAAATATGTAGGTATTTTGCTTAATAAAAGCTTTTTTTGTCAGTTTTTTAACTAAATAAAGTTTTTTTATTTATACGACAGTTAGGTCAAATTAAACTTTAAAAATAATAATAATTTGATTTAAAAAAATATCGTAAATGTGAACCGTAATATAAACGATTAGTACTGTTTTGTAATTCTTCATTTGTACAATGAATTATTTTACTTTTTATACTCTCATACGAGTCAATGTTACAAGAAGTGTGCTAGCCAGCGGCTGTATGATTTAAAATATCCGGATTATTTGTGTTCCCATACTAAATCACTATCATATCAATATCTAAAACATCAATCTGCCCACCCTCTGTTTGGTTATAGTCTTAAGATACTGACTCGTGGCCCGTCGAATGAGATTCAGCGAAATCCTATAGAAGTAGCCCGTGCTTTTGAATGGCGTCGCGTGCGCTTTGCACGTGCCCATGTGATTATGTTTACTTAATCATGTTCAAACAACGTATTAATTTGGTGTTCTTTGTCAGTTCAAATGACTTTCGGAAACCATTTTATTTAAAGTGCACATACGACGTACACAATGATTAAATCGAAATCGCTTTTTGAAAATTCGTTTAGGAAGGGCCTTTAGTTTCTTCTTCTTCTTGCGTTGTCTCTCCAACTGAAGGTTGGCGATCAGCCTGAATAAGTACTTTGTTCTTCGGAACAGCTAAACCGCGTTACGTATCCCGGTCCAATTTTTGGTGTTCTTCAGCTACGACTTCTTTCTTTGCCCAACTTTTCTCTTTCCAGCGATTTTCTCTTTCCAGCGATCTTTAGAATGGAAGGCTTCTATTTAGTTGAACCCACGAAGGAATAGAAAAATATTAGGATGTATGGTTGGGTTCTCGGGTTCGATTCTCGGCAGGGTCAACTTTGGAAAATGAACTTTGGCTCTGGTCTGGATCTGGAAAGTAGTGGCAGGGCACACAGCTTTTAGTAGTCCTTGGGCAGCCCATCTGGCGGCAGTAACCACCCACATACACACGTGTGCTGTTGTGTTTCGGCGAGTAAAAGATGCCAAAGCCCATTTTCCTATCCAATCTCCTTATCCTTAATCCTACAATAGTCGGCAGCGCACTTGCAGCAGCTGTGGCGTTGCTTGTGTTATAGGCAACGGCATATATATATATAGGAACCTACAATCAAGCCGTTCGGCCGTCAGATCTAAACATAAAAAAGGATCAAATTGATGGATTGAGGGTATGGGAATGGTCTCTGGAATCCTCATGTACCAAAAGGCATTGTCCTAGTGGGATGAATATGTGCCTGTCTGAGGTTTTCGCAATTTAATGAGTGTGAATTTATATAATTATGTTCACTTTTGTGTTATTTAAAAGTTATAATTTTTTTGTTAACGCTATATTAATTAGTTACCGCGTAGTTATGCTGTTTGGTTTCAGTGAATGAGTGAGTAAGGGATGCCAGAACTCATTTCCACACCCCCCTTCTTATTCCTTATTCAAGGTGGCATACGGTGACGGCATCCACCTTTCATTAAGTCAGATCAGCTTATTTGTGGCCTTATACACAAAAAAGAGTAATGGGTTTCTGTTTCTTCATTACTCTCAGAAACTCAGAAACAATGGTATTCGTATAAATTTTGTTGCGAGATAGTAAGTATATCCACTTTATTTGGTTCATTAATATATTTTCGTTCAGTTTTCAATAGATTCATGGAAAAATCAAAGTCTAGTGTATAACAAAATAATAAACTCTTGAGCAATGGTAATAAAAGCATGTTACGCAAACAGAGTGCTTGCTACTGGCGTTGCAATGCTACGCGTCGAGTCGGCAATGTCGCTCATGTAAATCACTGTACATTTTCTCTTGCTTCCTATGTTTTATTTCTGTTGCATTGTTTTCTTGTTCACATTTTTCATTGAAACTATATAATTTAGTATTTTTATTTGCGCAATAACTCTGTGTTTTTAATTAATAAATGGTACAAATACGTTTGTCGGTGTGAAAACTCAGGCGTGTCTATTCACTGCAAAAAGGAGTCCCTTTCATCTTACTCCAACTTTCCGGGGTAATCCTGTGGAAATTTCTGACCATCTGGATCTCTTGGGTGTCACCTTATCATCAACCTTGAACTTCCGCTCCTTCATTGAGTCCAAGACAAAAATTGCTGCAAAAAAGCTTGGCATTCTGAGCAAGGTACGACGGTATTTCGCGCCTAAACAGCTCCTTGACCTTTATAAGGCTCAAGTTCGTTCTTGCTTGGAATACTGTTCCCACTTGTGGGGCGGTTCCGCTAAGTATCAGCTTGAGGCCTTGGACGCTGTTCAGAAGCGAGCCATAAGACTCATTGGCTATGACTCCCTTACCGGGGCTGGCTTGCAGAGTCTTGAGCACAGGCGCTTGGTAGCCAGCCTTTCGGTGTTCTACAGGATTTACTTCGGAGAGTGTGCGTTGGACTTGCACCAGCTAGTCCCCCCTAGCCCCTTCTACCATCGGACAACAAGGCGCACATTTAAATGTCACCCTTATATGGTTGATATACCTAAAATCCGCACGTTGCGGTTCGGGTCAACTTTTTTGATTCGAACTGCTAGCGTGTGGAACCAACTTCTAGCACCCTTGTTTCCACTACACTACAACCCTGGACTCTTCAAGTCGCGAGTGAATCGGTTCTTAATAGACAAGCATGCTCCATCTTAGATCGCGTCATCACTTACCATCAGGTGAGACTGCGGTCAAATGCTTGATCTATCATTATAAAAAAAAAAAAAAAATATATATATAATTCTTCTAAATTAAGCAAAAAGTTTGACGCAGTTTCCTCTACTGTGAAAAAAAATTCTCTTCATGTGATTTAGTACGTAAATTTCATTTATTAATTAAGCATTAATAAAGGCTGTGGATCCACGGTGGATCCAGGCTGCTTCTGACCGGTCTTATGGAAAAAAGGTCTAAGTCCAGCAGTAGACGGTCCTACGGCTGAGATGATGATGAGACATTTTATTTACAAATTATAGGGATTTTATTTGTACGTGGCTTCAATTTATTTATTAAAAATATTTAGGACCTTTTTTTTATAAATACATATTAGACAATAAAGATGTGTTTGATCAAGCAAAATTAGCCAAAAAGTAGCGTATTAAACTTTTTAATTTTTAATTTTAATACATAAAAACAGCAATGATAGTTTTTATTAATCATTATAAAATTGGCTTATTTCTTCGTGATATCAATCTTTTGCCCTGAGTGAGTGCATAGAAAACTTTAAAGTTCATTAAGCTCTCTGCATATCCTATTGTAATGTCATGCACACTGAAGCATAGTAATGATTTTTTTATTAAAACTTTATAATCACTGATTACTAGAAACATATATTTGACTAACAAAAAGTCTCACTACTTGGCCACCGAACTAAAAATTAAACTTTATGATCATTATGCTTTCTCATACAGGATCATAATGAATTCTAAAGTTTTTATTCTCCAATCGGCGGCAAAGGTGTGCGATCATTTATATTAATAATTATAATAAAGTTGAAGAGTTCGTTTGTTTGTTGCGTTTTGTTGTATCTGCTACTAACTGCTCAACCAATCACGATGAAAGGAGAACCCCCGTTTTGGGCTATGAATTTACAAGCCAAATATAAATACAAAAAAAATCTATTTTTTCTTTAATATTTTTTAGCCAGTCAAAAGTTAGCCTCATTAACAATGGCCAAATGCAAAAAGTGCGTGAATATGTTTTTCCATAATGCGTTTATGCTACTACTCTGTCTCTTGGTGTATTCTTTACTCTTTAGTGTGCTTTAACATGAGATTCAAAATTATTTACTTAATGTTGTTTCTATAAAAAATAAAATTGTCAATTGGCATAAACGGTACATTGATAAGCGCGACGAAATAAAATGCAATAATCGTAATAGTTATAAAGATATTTACCAACTTATTTTTGTGTTAGCTAAAAGTACTTTTTTATATTCTGTGTCTGCATTGAGATTTTTATTCTATGTATATGCTATGCTACGGCTACGACTATTTTTTGTATATAAAGTGGCATATAATGACATTATATATTAACATTATATTTATGACATTAAAAATTATGATTCTCATCGTATCAGAAAACGTTAAACGCATCCACGACATAACGTCAAATGTGCATATTGTACGATTCATTTACAAACTTGTATACATTGCTGATAATTGTGAAGATTGAGCTCATGCAATCTCTTTCAATGTCCTAATTACAGGCCAATTTCCACTCCTGTATAGTTATAGCCCAGGCTTGCATGGGAAACAGGGTTTCTCCTTTCCATACACGTTGTCATGGTATAGAAAACGTATATATGGGATAACCTTCATCCAGAAAAATCTGAGAGATCATCAAAATCAACGCCTTCTAAAACAAGCGTGGATCAAATCGCAGGAAAAAGCGAGTAATAGAATAAGCTATTTGTATTTCTGCTTATTAAATCAGTATTAAAATGTCTTAATGAGATTTGATATTGATTGACTCGAAGAATATTGATTGGCTCATTATTTGTAATAATGTTATACTATAAGACGAAACAAATGAAACGCCTGTCTTTAATATTGCTTACAATATTAAAATGTTCTTTTCATTCTTATAAGTATTGTACGCCAACACAGATTGCACCAGTCTTTGTTGTGCACTCAACTTATTTTTATTCCTTGCACTGCTATAAATTTATTGAAACGACTTTATGGTTTCGTTATAAGTTTTTCGGGAAGATTTTTTAGCGCACTGAAGTATTGGTTATTTTGAAATATATCGTCGTTGTTAAACTAAAATCTGCTACGTGCAAAAAGTATACTTTTGAGATATTGACAAAAAACGTTTTTGTTGAAAAATTTTACATAAAGGTTTATTTTATTTGAAACTTAGAATGTTATACTTAAACTTATTGGTCTTTAAACATGAAAATTTGATTATTTATTTATTATATTGATAATAGAGTAAATTTTGTATACAACAGATAGCATGAGGTCGTAGCTCATAAGTACTTAGCACTATTTTTTTAAACGATAGATAAGACAGTGACCTATTTTCACTAAGATCAAAATGTTGGAATCTCAAAAAAGTACACATAACAGATTTTGTGTTTGACAACGACGATATGCTTCTGCATTGCATCTGAATTACTAATTATAATTATACTTCGTAATTATAGAAGTAATTATGTGCCTATTTTAATTATGACAATATTAATTATGATTCAAGTTTATTGAATTTATTCATTATATGCTGGTTGCCCCGTCAATTTCATATAAAAATTCCATCAAAATTTCTCACATTTCCCGTGGATTTGCCAAAAATTTTCTTTCATAGAAACCTCGTCCTAACAATTATGAACACAACAAAAGAAAAATCAGCAAAATTGGTCGTGCCGTTCTCAAGAGATGCTCCGTCATTAACGTGGAAATTGATTTTTATTTATATAGATATTTCAAATTATATCTGTATATAAATAACATGTAATATATTGAGGCCTACTGTGGATTAGTAGAATTTCACATGTATTCCAAGATTGTTAGTTCCTTTCCTTTTTCTTTACCGTTAAAGCAAAAGATCTATATCTCTAATCCAATAAAGAAAATAGACAGGCGCGATCGAGATTCGAACCTATCTCGGCAAACGAAACTATCAAAGGTTTAGCTGTTTCGACAGCCGAACGTTTCGACCTTTAAGCACTAACTTTTATTGATAATTTTAACATTTTGGTATTCATATCAATGTCTCAGGTTTTTTATTTATTTGCGACAGGAGGCTTCGCACGCATGCAGGCTTCTCTGCAAATTATATGCACAAACCTTCCTCGTTTTATCGCTCTTTCCATTAATGAAAATCCTATCAAAGTTCATTCGGTGGTTTAGAAATTTGTGGAGAAATATATGGAAGCGGACAGCGAATTAATTTTAAAATATGTGTTTAGATATATAGATAGACATCGTTATTTTGAAATTGAAAAGGTAATTTTAATAAATTATATTAAGCTTGAATGAGTCGAAATTCAAAAAACGTTTTTTTAAAGCTCACTAAGAAACATTCTTTTGATTTTTTAAAAATAACATTTTAATATATTTAAATTATTTCTACCATATTTAAATATATTAAATTAAAACCATTTCAATATTTAAAAAAACATAAAAATAATAAAATAAAATATTAAACACCGGCTTGTATAAATATCTATCGGCAATTCAATCTGTAATCATCTGTATACATTATCTTAATGTACCCAAATAAATAATTAAATTATTACGTTATGTCATGCTGGTGTATTTAATAAATAAATAAAAGGAAGCCTTCGGAAATTTTGAATCAAATTGTGCATAAAATTACAATATTTTTTATATGTTATAGATATTACTTATTTACTAAGCTACTATGAGTAGCTATGATGGCCATTATTTTTTTATGTCCCCACAAATTCCCAAGAGATTGAATCCCATGCGACGAACATAGTGTTCGTCGACTCGCCCCTGCCTTCCTTAGGGACCTGGCCTGCGTCGTCCAGAGATTGAACTTGAAAAATTGTTGGCCAGTAGTTTGTGTTGACCCTGATTATGAATGAGTGCATTTTATTACGAATTAAATTTCCTTACCTGGTAAAATTTTAATATAGATAACGATTCGTTGAAAGAACCCTTTTAGTTTTTTTTTATTGAATCTAAATTTTATTGAAGTCTAGATGTTCATACGGACTGCTTTGTATAAATTGATGCACTTAGACAATTAAAAGCTGGCTAATAACTAAACCTGACGAATTATGCGCAATATCGAGGATGAAATATTTTTCAAAGGTCGACGTTAGTCTTTTGCCATGCAAGCAGCATACACTCGTTCAATGAAGTTCAAGGAAGTTGAAAGTAGAAAGTTAATGAAGTCTATGTAGGAAAGTTACCTAGACTTCTACTGTTCCGATAGATGGCGTCTGTTTAGATTGTCAGTCTGCAAAAAGACAGAGAGTGAATTTAAAAAACAACGAGGTTTTCATGATTTGAAAAAATACGGAATACCTCAAAAAAAATCTTTTATATATATGATGTAAAAAAAAAACATTTTTTTATCAACAAAGTGTTCATTTATATTCTGCTGTCATGAAATATTATTCAATTATTCTCGAAGTTAACACCTGATGCGTCTTTAATGTGGAGCAAAAATCCCTATACTTATCCAACCCCTAACCAATAGCGTTGTTTTGGTTTAAACACTTTTGTATAACCCCTAAATGCATTCTACAGTCACCCCACTAGCGCAAAATCCTTCGAAATCCATCGCACAAAAGACGATAATACCCCGTCATTTCATATTCAATTAAATATTTTGTCATGGACAAAAATTTCCTCAAAGATTTGCGGATACAAATTTTATGTACATATGTAGTAAGTAAGTAAAAAAGTAATTCTATTTTTATATCTAAAAAAAGTGTTTCAAAATTGTAGAATATAGAGCCAGGGAATAAAACTGTAGGATATATTATTAGTATTAATTTATAACGTATTTTCAAATAAATTATTTCCCTTAAACTTCTATTCTTATTTTATTAAGCCCAAGTTCCCACAATTCTTTATACACACAAAGAGCACAAATATTTAAGTCCCAAATATATCTTAATCTACACATACCATATAATAAAATTGTAAACGAGCCGTGTCTGTACACTAAATATTTTTTCAAAAAAACATGTTTGTATTTATGTTATCGAGGCAAAAAAATAGTTTTTTAAATTTTTGTTTGTTTGTTTGTATGTGCGTTTGTGCACGCTAATCTTAAAAACGGCTTAACCGATTTGAATGCGGTTTTTACTGACGTATTGTAGCAAGCTTCCCGTAATATTTAATGATTGTTTAATTCCAATCGGTTTACAAACAAAAAAGTTACGCATACTGTATATAATTTACGAAGTTACGGGTTCAGCTAGTTTTGGATAAATATTTACAGGCATACAGGCTGATGGTCTACTTGATGGTAGGTACACTTCTTATAGACCTCGGGCCGGGTGGACTTTAGTTCCTTCAGCGAATTTCTTTTTATGGTCAAATTTGGTAAGATTGCTTAAACAAAATACATGTAAAAAATGATGCCGCCGGAAAAGAAGAAACTTAAATGTATCCGAATGAATGAAAAAGACCCCATATGGACCCCACTGTCTCTTGTAAAGCTACCAGTAATTAGATATTAATAGATAAGTGGAGCTCAAATGGGGTGAGGGTGAAATTCGTAATGTTTCGAATTACATGCTAATTTTAATTTTGTTTGTATAACTTTGTTTTGTTCTGTGACTCTCCTCGCGTTGAAGTTTAAATTTATCAATTTTTTCCACAATAGCGACAATTTTACAAAAATATTTATGTCAAAATATTTTTAAAGTGAAAGTCGTCAGACAGGCTGACGGTCCACTTGATGGCATCTGGCTACTGTCGCCTATTTATACAAGCAACGCCACAGGTGCTACAAGTGCGCTGCCGACTTTATATAGTGGAATTAAGGATTAGGGATTAAGAAGGGATATGATACTTATGAGCAATGTAAGTAGGAACTAAAACAATTGTCAGTTGTGAAAGGGATTAACATTAAAAATATGTTTTCGTAAATTCTTTTGACAGACAGTAGGTATCTAAAAACATAATTAACATAGTAAAATAACAGTAATAGGTTTTATAAAATCCGTATAAAAAATGGGATAAGAATAAGAAAACTGGGATACAAATAAGATGCATTTGGCTTTAGTCATTTCAAATAGACACTCTTGTTAATAGCTCTCGCTGCATTTACGTTAGCTTGTTGGTAAAGAAAAAATATATAGTAAACTTTGTTAAAATTAATCCACAAATTTTACAAAAGTGAACTAACTCTATGCTAATGTTTTGCGGTGCAGATAATAAAATTTTATTATGCATAGGAGGGTGCATTAATTAGCAAAGAAAGTAATACGTTTGATGAACGTCGAAAATCTTATCTCCTCCACGATTTTTAATTAATTCATTAATATATTGAATAAATTTACTGTTTTATTTATTGAATCAATTTTTTTATTGTGTTTCATTTTGTTACAGCCTATTGTATACGAGGGTCAGGATAAAAATCCAGAAATGTGCAGGGTTCTGCTCACTCACGAAGTGATGTGCAGGTAAGAATTCATATAACTCACATAAGCTTGCTTTAATAGCAAATTAAAAACATGTAAATAAATTATTAGATTAGGGTGTCATACTTTATTTTATTCATATGAATGTATCTGAATTAATATTGTGTCGATAAAGCAATGGCATTTAATTGTGTCTAACAAAGATTTTTATACTACCTCTCAGTCCAATATGATGCTAACTAGCTAATTATTTATGCTTAAAAAACACCCACTGATATTTAAACGAGATGCTGTCCTGAAGTCCTGTTAAGGTAAAGGGAAGATGGAGGAAGGAAGTGGGCTTTAATAGCTTTATTCCTCACAGAAATAGCACACATGCTGTAATTTAAAGGCGTGATGATGATATGATGTTCGTATGTAAAATTTAAAAACGTTTGCCGTCAATTCTACCTATATTTCTATACAGTATTAAAATCTATTATAAAAAAGTACAGAGAAACATTTTATGTTCTTACTAGATGTCAAAGAGTGGGTACATTATTCTTTCAAATGCACATTCCACCCACATTGCTAGGCGTCGACCAGCCCCTTATATTCTTTAAAATCTTTTACTAACAAAACAAACACTATGGTTCGAAGAATTGCCATAATGTTCATTTATCATAAATTCGCTTGTCATCTTTCCTGAGAACGTCAAACGTTGTAAGTGAAATCAACTTTGCTTTTTTCTGCATTAAATGTGGTTATTTGACTGTATGCAAAGAAATAACTATTTTAATTTCATGTTCAAAATTTATGTGATTTGAATTTTCAATGGTTGTTAATTGTATTGTTAGTCTAAACAAAAAATATTCTTAAAAAATATTCACTTTTAAGTTTGTTTGAGCAAGGAAATCTATACCTATAAGTACATATAATAAAATCTTAAACGAGCTGTGACTATTTTTTTTTTACTTGTCAACGAGGTCAAAAAAATAGTTTTTAGAATTTGTGTCTGTTTGTCTGTGCGTTTGTGCACGCCAATCTCAGGAACGGCTTAACCGATTTGAATGCGGTTTTCACTGATTTATTGTGGGAAGTTGTTGCTTTTTGTTGCAATTGGTTTGCAAACAAAAAAGCTACGAGCTATTGCGCATACCACGCGTACGAAGTTGCGGGCACATTTAGTTTTAAATATGGCGTGAAAATAACATGAGTGACAGACAATCTACATTCATTGGATAAGCAAACCACTGAATTTAATATACAATTTAATAATGTTGATATTTTATTTTATTTTAAATATTTTTGTCTTTAGCGTTGACTGACACCTATAAACAAATAAATAAAGCAACTTTTTAAAAATTTTTTAAAGTTTAAGTTTGTAAACTTTTTTAACGTAATAAAAATTTTAAAAGCAACTTCGTACGCGTGGTATTCGGTATAAAGCGTAACTTTTTTGTTTGTAAACCGATTGGAATGAAAGAAACACTAAATGTTATGGGAAGCTTGCTACAATACATCAGTGAAATCGCATTCATGTCGATTAAGCAGTTTTAGAGATGAGACAACGCACAGACAAACAGACAAAAATTCTAAAAACTATTTATTAGACCTCGGTAACATTAGTACAACGTGTACAAATTATTATTATTATTTTTTTGAAAAAAAAAAAAGCTACAGCTCGTTTAGGAATTTATTATATGTATAGATAATGGAAAACAATTTTCTGTCTTTTTAGACACTATCAACAGTAGTTTGATACTAACAAGTAGAAAATATTTTAGAGCGTTTTCATTCCATTTTAATAATGTTTATCGATTTTGTTTTATATAAACTGTTCCAATCCATGTTCACGTTGTCTTAATGAATCTACGTATTACAGCGTACAACAAGAAGCAACATGTCCTCACTAATTTAACCTTTTGTTTGGGGTGGTTTTTCCGGTCGTAAATGCGGCGGTGCGTCTCGCCACTTCGCCGATGTAGTTGTGTGTACCGACACGGGATGTTTCGATGTGGGCAATTAAAATTTTATTCCACCTTAGACGCAGTAGTGTTGTCACTGTCTGTGCGATATGTGCGTCCCTATCGTGCGTCTTCTGGGGAGGGGCCCCGAGGGAGTCTGTCCTTTCAATGTCTTTGCCCTTCGAGTCAAGGAGCCCCGGTAGGGCGCGCGAAGTTTTGTATACTGTGTTTGTCCTTAGCATAGATAGGACATTTTTTTACTAGATTTAAATTTTTCTTATGCGTTTTGTTCCTGCATTTATAAACATAAATAATAAACAGAATATTGTTTGAATGAAGATATATACCCCTTAACATTATATTACACATCTCTATATATAAAAATGAATCCCCATTTCCCTTGGTCACGGCATCACGCGTGAACGGTTAGACCGATTTTAACTCGGTTTTCACTAATGGAAAGAGGGATAAACGGGGAATGTTTATATATATAAAAATTGCATCACGGGCGAAGCCGGGGGCGGGTCGCTGGTTACATATACATTCTAGGCGACTGCAGATTGACAGAACTTCACATGTTTTTATTCTAAACATTGAGCGTAACTAGAAATCGCAAGAAAATCTTAATTTCTTCACCGTTAAAGTAAACGATCTAAAATTAAGCACTTCTTATCTACTCATTAAAATTGAAAAGATACCGAAGTGAGGGCTCTATCAGGATTCAAACCTGTGTTGTCGACAGTAAAACCGTCTACCATTGAAGTAACACTATTAATATATCAGAGAATCATTTTAATACAATAAGTAACATACAAATCACCCATTATTATGTAATGGCTAGGTTTTTATGTCATAACAAGCAGGTATCCAAATGCAAATTCGTATTCGTATCGAAATTCGATTAAGAAAAGAAACATCTTCAATACATAGGTATATATAGTAGAGTTACTTCCTCTACTACCTAATATGTGTATGTAAATAAATATATTAGTTGAGAGAATTCTAGACACAAATATTCAAATGTGTATAAAGATATACACAAACTTATGCAAAATTATAATAAAATGACACAATTAAACCTTTTCCTGTGAAAGTCACAAGACGAAGTTCGTTCGCGTATCTCTTAAATAGCTCCATAAATTGTTGGTATTATGAGTGACACACGTCCGCGGCACCCTTCGGTACTTTCACTAGGAACATATTGATTTCTTTTCCCTTCAAAGATATCCCTTTAACCAGTAGTTTATTTCCTACAGGTATATGTAAGCATAATGTAAACGGGAGAGCTTTCAGAGCTGATAAAAATCCGATTTTTCCTGTCTCCCTTATTCGTTCGTATACGTTGTATATTATTTCAGTTCACATCTTTATTTAATAACATATATTAAGTAGATATAGATTATTATTATTAATGTATTGCTAAAGACGAGAGCGAGTCTTACAAATAATGCGGCTCATTGTTTTATGTGATTCATTCATCTGTCATAGTCATATTTTGTAATTCCAAAAGAAAGCTAACCTATTTTATTGCGATACAGCGAGTCACAGATTAGAGAGAACCGCTGAAGAGTGTTACTTTGTATGAAGTAAAAAGGTTTATTTAAGCCTGCTGTGCATATTATATGTATAACAAGGAAAATTCTTAAGTCTTCTCCTTTGTAATTTTTAGTTACTTTACCGTCACGACAAATACACGGTGTTAGGGAAACGCTCCCGAAAACGGAGACAGAGATAGTCCTAATGACACCTAAGAAAAAATAATTCGATCCGACAAAAAAAAAATATTTTTACAACGTTTACTCGTAGTTAGCATTATTCACCCTCAATCATTGTAACTTGTTATAAAACGTTATTTTTTTTCATCGGGATCGGTTTTTTCTGACCCATCATCAAAGGTGTAATTAGTACTATCGTCTATTTTCGTTTTCGAGAGCATTTCCCTAACATAGCGTGTTTGTCTTGACAGTAAAGCACCTAAAAATCTAAATCGGGAGCGTTTCCCTAATACCCGTTATATACCAATTATACAATGGCTGTTTAATTGACCATAAAAAAAACTAACCTAATCTAATAACCTAACCTAACCAGTAAATGATTGATCAGCTAGGAAACCTATTTGGTAGGGAGTACTAGGTCAGCCAAAAAAAGTTGCTGACCAAATCATAA
This sequence comes from Bembecia ichneumoniformis, assembly GCA_910589475.2. Classification (NCBI taxonomy): domain Eukaryota; kingdom Metazoa; phylum Arthropoda; class Insecta; order Lepidoptera; family Sesiidae; genus Bembecia; species Bembecia ichneumoniformis. Next base: position 4,703,822 of record OU342531.1, read on the forward strand.
TATAAGATGATATCATAATATAAGAGATATCATAAATGCTGATCATAATATTTATTCCTTTATACAATCACAATTATTCAGTACTAGATATGAGATTCAGATTAATTCACAAATTAATTCAGAAGAATATTTCACTAAATTTGACAATTACGGTATGAAAAAGCTTCACTGTGGACTGTTACAATGTTTGTATTATTAAGGTTTTCTGGTTGTTGGTTTTCACTTTGAGTATTGTTAACCACATAACAAGTGTTTAATACTTATTTTTGTTGCAGCCGGTGTTGTGATAAAAAGAGTTGTGGAAATAGAAACGAAACTCCATCGGATCCAGTTATAATAGATAGGTAAGTGCATTTTTTGTATATATTATAGATTGTCAAGAAGAGTCAAGGTTCACTTGATAACACCAATGACAACTCAAGACATTTAAGGGAACACAATAGCACACGTGTTGTTATTTCACTAAACATCGGCGTCGTGTATAGTTTGTATAGTATAGTGTAAGTTTACAAGTCGACTTAAATTTACAAAGGAGAAACCCCGTTTCTCATATAAACTTGGGCTGAGACTGTACAGGACTGGAAATTAGCCTGTAATTAGGACATTGAAAAAGATTGCATGAGCCCAATCTTCGCAATTATCAGCAATGGCCAAGTTTGTAAATAAATCGTACAATATGCACATTTAAGGTTATGTCGTGGATGTGTGTTACGTTTTGTGATACGATGGGAATCATAATTGCAATTATATAATATCATAAATGTCATGTTGTGAAATTTTATGTCATTTAATTACATTATATGCCACTTATTATACAAAAATAGTCGTAGTCGTAACGTAGCACACACACACAGAATACAAATCCTGGGACCAAAACTCAATACAGACACACAATATAAAAAAGTACTTTTAACTAACACAAAAATAAGTTAGTAAATATCTTCATAACTATTATGATTATTGTATTTTATTTACGTCCCGCTTATCGATGTACCGTTAATGCCAATTATCAAGTATTTTTTATAGAAACAACATTAAGTAAATTATTTGAATCCCGTATTCAAACACACTAAAGAGTACAGAATACACCAAGACACAGAGTAGTGGCAATTATTGTATTCTGTGGTAGTGGCAAGGTGCGTTTATGGAAAAACTATTCACGTACTTTTTGCATTTGGCCGTTGTTAATGAAGTTAAGTTTTAGGTGGGCTAACCTAAGAAAAGGAGATTTCTATTAAAAATTTGTGTGAAATCTTAACTCGTATGACTAAAATAGGTACGGTATTGTTAAAATAACACTAGAGTTGAATTATTTAACCCCATGTTAACCACACCATTGAAATATTTTTGTTTTCTTCCTGCTAATGGTCTATTTGAGTACAGAATTTTATACAAATATGTTTGACCGTGTAGGAGGCGTATGAATGAAAAAATACGCAAAGTATAACTATACATAAAATATGTAATACTACATACAATATAAGCTCAAATGTATTTGGGTGATATGTTACTCTATACTCATAAAGTCGTTTGTCCTAAGTAACTAATAATCAACGCACAGCCCAAACTAGAAATTTGGAATAATTTTTTTTTATAACGTAAGCATCTGATAAGAAAGGATTTTTGAAAATTTTGTCAACTCTAAAGGGAAATATGGGTCCGTGCGAAACCGAAGACAGATAATTTGTGTATAAGTTACAAAAAACTGATTCTGTTTATCTAAAATAGATATCAATTTGATATATAATTAAATGAAATCATTGTTTTATTCATAAAGGCACTTATTATTATTATAACTTCGAACAATTCAAATTATATACAAGAAGAGCGCTAGAGTTACCAATACAAAGTTTAGAATAGTCTGTTTATAATTTGAAATTTACATTTTATGTCTACATTATAAATAGAACGAAACAAGCACCGTTAGATTTCGTATTATTCCATTTGTGGCTATTCATCAGCCAGCAATGACGGCAATCTCAAAAGTTTCCAACGGCAAATGCATTTTCACGATAAAACTTCGGGAGTTCTCGCTTTGCATTGTGTATTTTTGTAGCGATACCTCTGCACCGCTAAGTTAGAAACTCGAACTTTTACGATTTGTGTTGCCTCTTTTGTACTGAATTTTTAATATCAGCAAAATTTTTCTACAGCAATGATATGGGCATGTCGACGCCAACAATTTTACAGCTACGAATAGCGTGTCTTTTGTATTTAAAATTATTGTAACAGTTAAACATATTTATGTTTACAGTTAAGTTTAACTGGCTTTTGTTTCACACAAATACATTAAAGTACGGTGTAATTATAGTTTCAAAGGAATTAAAGTTTATCCAGTATAAAAACGCCCGAATACTGTTAAGGGTCTTTTTGCGACGTAGATATTTTAATATTTAGGCTTCTGTCTACTACTAAGTCTTTCCAAGATAACATGCTTACTTGATGATATTGCAGTTTTAGTCATTTTGCTACTGTTTATTACGATTTTTCAAAACATCGAATTTCTTTGTAAATTACAAATTTAATTAAATTAAAACATATTTTATCATTAGTCACCATTATTAACAACCGACATACTCCCACTGCCTAGGAAGCCACTAAAATATCAAAAACCTAGGCCTCCCTTATTGTAAACCACCAAAATGACACTTTGCACCTACGACTTTAATTGCATTATCAAACTATCTAACTAACTGGGAATAGCCCGTTTAAAAAATGTCTCCCGTTATACCCGTTAGTGAATTAAGAATCCTTCTCCAACGCTTGACGGTTAAGTCGACCTAGACAAAAAAAAATCGGCAATTTTATAAAAAAAACTTGAAAGTCCAAGATTTCAAAAACGGTTAGATTTGGAGTATGGTGTTTCATAGTCAAATCAGTCGGTATATAATGATGGAAACAACAACCCCCTAAATAATCTAGGTCGACTTTACCGGTAACCCAGTTTAAAATACATAGGTATAAAATATTCATACTAAACGTAAAATCTTTTCGAAAGAAATTCTTGCAATGATTTAAAAATCGATTCATAATCTATTGTGTAGTTTAAAAAAAAACAAGGGGACAACCAACTAATTGACTTTTTTTAACAATATTTCACTTGTAATAAGGTGTTTAACTCTGTCGATATTGTAAAGTCGGACTGTCAGCTGTCGAAAAGTATCAAAGAGAAAGAGATATCAGTATAAGATAGGAATGTTGTCGAAATGTAAACAACGAAATGCACCCGCAAAAGCACCTTTTTGATTACGCAGTAGACAAAAGCTGGCGAGGATTGCCCGAATATTAGTCTCCCGCTGCGGTGTTCAAAATCGATAAGAATAATTCGCAGAGGAGGAGCGGCAGCTAATCAGGCTGACAAATATCGAAGTTTCAATGGAGCCATATACGAGCACTATATTGAAAGGTGAGGGGCACGCGGGCCGGTGTACTGTGGTGCCTTTATTTTCTACCCTTTTTCGGGAATTCAATAGAGATAGGCGTCTCCCGTTTGGAGCTTCGTTCGATCATTGTTCAGGGTTGCAACAAGGTTCGGGGTGTTTAATTCGTAGCATAAGTGATGAAAAGCAGAGTGTTACACTCTGGAGTAATTGATCAATTACACCATCGAATTATTATCCTCCTCGCTCGTATAGCTTGGTCGTGGAACTACATACCAATAAAAAATCATTTACCTCACTTGTGTAACTATTTTCTTAGAGATTATTTCTTAAACATTTAAGTCTCTATTTATTTATTACATTAGCTAATAGCATCATATGTTAATAAATTCAGAAATATTATTTTTATGTTAATTCAAATATCCAAGTTATAGAAAATTCTTTATAAATTAGTCATTTTACTACAGAAACATCTATCTAAGTGATTTTATTAGAATATAAACTCACTGAGATAGAACATTAGAATGAACTACTAAAAGTTTATTAGAATAAACTATCATTTAGATAGATGTTTTTATATTTTCTTAAATTTATAATTGAATTTCAACAAAAGATTGTTTACATTATAAGGAAATTATAGAAAAACGACCTAAGTCGATCATAACTGCTCATACTTATAAACACCATTTATTAACAAATTGCACATTAGATTTTCTCTAAATTAACCAAACACTCTATTTTATCTAAAATAAAGCCTTTTTATTTGTCTTTTTAAAATTTATATCGTTAAAGAATAGCGCCAACCCTAGAGTTAAAGGTCGGTTTTGTAATTCGGTTGATTCAAATTTTTCTACCTTGGAAACAAAAAAATTCCACGTCGGCCTTTGTGTGCGAACTTTCCTTTGCTTTTCGACGGGGTACCGAGTTGTTCGTGGAAATTTCGTAACCGCGTATTACCTTGATTTTTCAGCTTTTGATGTAAATTAAAACTCGTCAGATAGGTAGGTACACGGTTATGTGAAGCAATCAATGTTTTGATTATTTCTGATGAATATTTATGAAGAATAGATTGCAAAAAAAAAATGGAGCATGGAATCAATTATTTTAAACGTAAAATATATTTGAGAGGAGTACTCTATACGTAGGTACTGTCGTTGTGACAAGTCACTAGAGTACGCTGTTATAATCCATCAGCAACACGAGCCTCACCCATGTACAGTCGCGAACTAATACGATAATTGAAATTGTGCAATTGCGTGCGAAACGCTCAGCGCCGAATTCATTAACTACGTGTTTTTGTGCAGTTTGTTTGTCTTTTTTAATACACTGCTCAATGTCCGTTTGTTCGCGTTGGTTGTAATATGCCGTGGCCCTGCATGTGTCACTCTCGTTATATTTACTATGCAAATTGAAGATGACATTTAGCAAAAAGAAAGTATAATTAACGTCTGACCGTATACTCTATTGGTAGGTATAAACGAATGCAACATCTGAAGCTATACAAGTAAGTCTGTGATAGAATAAATTATAAAGTACAAAATTATTTATTGATGAAAGAGCTATTGTTCACGCGCCGAAGCAAAATAGCACGCATGTTATTCGTCTGTGGTATATTACATAGTTTTTGCCACCAGTTGATGACTGCAGAACGCAGAGTAGTATTCATTTGTTAGTGACAGTCAGACTACGTTCTGCAGTGGACTGGACAGTCCGTCTGGCGGCAGCAACCACGTCCTTGCAAAAGATAATTGTGAAAACGTAACATCTTTCGGTAAGCGAGTAAGGGATGCCAGAACTCAATCCCTTATCCTTTGCAACTGCAACTGCACTTGCTTATGGCGTTTTTGTTTTAATAAGCGACGGTAGCCATCAACCATCAATACATCAAGTGGCCGTGAGCCTGCAAGCAGTTTTTACATAAAAAGTACATATATATATATGTGTGTAATTGTACAGTTACTGTTGCACCACACCTCTGTGTTTCGGAATTCCTTGATTGTTTGTTAGATTGTTGATTTTTGAGTTTCAATGAGAATTGAACAAGTGTGCAAAACGATACGAACGCGTTCGAGTATCGATAACACGACGAATAATTGACGTAACGGTAAAAGCGGGCAACAATCCAGAACCCTTCGAATCAGCAGCAATTTGTTAAGTGGATTTTTGCCCGAGACACGCTCGCGGCTCGTTGCGCTCCTGTACACAATTTCATTATCTCTGCCCGCCTGCCCGCGCCCGACTCTACTATTAACTTACGCGATGCTGTATAAAACTATGGAAATTTTCAGATGTGTTCGATTTTTGTGCCGATTTCAAATTAGTCAGAAAGAAAACATTTCTAAACAACTCAATAATGTCTCATTTTGGAACTTTTGTTTACGCTGCGGTGTACAACAAACCAGTATTTTTAAAAGGGACCGTTTAAGTCTTCACCTGTGATCCTAAATGCACAGTTTTCACAAATTCTGCTTATCAGAAAGTACACATCAGAATTACTGCGAAGATATCGGCCGCACCTGTCAAAAAACAAACTCATACATTATTTATTGTGTGATATTGAAAAATATTTTAATTTTTTTGTAAAAATTACAATTTCTAAATGTATAACATAAATAATTTATTTCAACATCTACATATATGTTACTTAAGATATGTATATTTTTATGTCTGGAATCAAAAATTCAATTATTAGAATTAAGAAAGAGACCTTGTTACATTTTACTCTTTCAACTCAATTATATTTTTTATATAGATTTACACTTCACCTATTGTTTCTGAAATTACAAGGACAGTTCATTGGTACGTAGCTTATTCACATGACTACGGATAAGTAATTCTACGATTATTTTAAAAGGAATATAATTATGTTACTAGATTAAATTGTTTAAATTAATATTTCAATAAAGATTTCGATTATATAACTTTCGTGACATTTTTTATACTTCAAATATTTTTTATACTTTATGTAATTTTACGTGCAATTATTTTAACAGTTTTACATTTTGCATCTAGAACAAAAACTTATCAACAAGTGCAACTTTTAACAAAATTTTAAATCAATTAGGAAAAAAAATCCATATATTCCAAAAAAATTCCAAAAAATATAGAAAATTGTATATCAATCACATAAATAATATGAAAACATAATAAATTTATCAAATAAATTTATTTTATTCATACATTTTAACATTAAAATTATGGTACTTAATCGTTACGTACTAATGAGTAGAATTTGACTTTTACTAATGGATACCACACAACATATTATAAAGATTAGTGCATTAAGGTCAATTGCACACTCATTGCTTGACCAAGAATCGGTCCTTGAGGCGTACAGTACACCTAATACCGTATTTAAAAAATGATAACGAAAAATTTTGGATACATTTCAAGAATCGATTATTCTATAAAACAGACGTTGTAAATGAATTCGACATCACGAAACCGGGTCCCCTTTAGGCAATCACTTAAGAATTTTATGAACCGTAATGATTAAGATGTGTTGTCGTGCTTGAACAAGTATAAAGCGATATACAGTTTGATTAGGGGCTGCGGGGTTACTCGCACTAAAATTGATTGTTGTGTTAAACATATTGTGACCGGAATAGCTATTAAAGGATTAAGAAGTGGGGATTTTTAAAGTTGTTTGTTTATTGAGGGGCGAGACGAATTAATTGACTTGAATAATGAAACTATCGATGATTAAATTGAGACTTACTTAGAAGTAATCTATACATATAATAAAATCGTAAACGAGCCGTGTCTGTATGTACATTAAATATTTTTTCGAAAAACAATTTGTACACGTTGTAGATATGTAACAGAGGTAAAAAAAATAGTTTTTAGAATTTTTGTTTGATTGTCTCTGCGTTTGTGCACGCTAATCTCAAAAACGGCTTAACCGATTTGAATACAGTTTTCACTATTGTAGCAAGCTTCCCGTAACATTCAATATTTGTTTCATTCCAATCGGTTTACAAACAAAAAGGTTACGCGCTGTACCGAATACCACGCGTACAAATTTGCGCGATCAGCTAGTGCTATGCAATTGTTACAAAAGCTATTTCAAAAGTGTGTATTAAGATTACATACATATTCTTATACAACAGTGACAATAATATGTAAGTTTTATTAAAATGAAAAAAAGTCCGCGTTCTTTCGACATATGGCGTACATCTATATTACAACGAGATCTTTACACCCCATTTCGGGTGCGACAAAATCAATTTCCAATTCGATATGACCCTCCTGTGCTTACTACTTGATAGAGTCGAATTTTTAGAAAGAACAAAAGCATTATCCAAAGTAATAACTTTTTCGGGAACATCTCACTCAATACTGATTTTAAAAAAAAATCAGTAAGAACAGAAAAATGTTTTGCATTCGTGTTTGAGAGTATAATATTATTACGCAATTTAAATTGTAAGAAAATTTTGTTTGTTTTCCGGTAATTTTCAGTCTCGTAAACGTAGCTGTGAGAGAATCACGACTATTATATTATCTCATTAGATACGCCGCAGCGCCACGCGTCTCTTTTCGCCCTAAGCAAAAATTCTTTGCGGATTTCCTAAAGGAAATGTAAATTTTTGTGAAAACTTTTAAATGTTTTCAAACATACACGAGCAAAGAAGTGTGAACTCATAAATTCATATTACAAATAGTTTGAAACTACAAGTTTGTTGGAGCGCGACCTCGGAACGCCTTGGTTTGCAGTTAAGGCAAAACTTTCTTTAACTTCGCAAATCGCTTTATTAATAACTTTAACGGAATAAAAGAAAAATGTTGATTTGAATTTCTACCTTGAAACTCCTTTAGACTCAATTTTGTAACATTTGTGTCAACTCTTAATACACAATTTTTAAACAAATTTAGGCATAATGTTTTCATTATTTAAACGTAACACAAATCTGTGCGTATAACAAAACCAACAAAAGTATTTGGCATACTTACAGTATAACATAAACCAAAAAAAAAAAACTGTACTGGTCCCAAAAGCATGCCCTGGGGAACACCCGAGCGCTCCGCTCGGCCCGATACAGACACGACGACTGGTGATTAGGCTCCTTATCCACGAGATAGCGACAGAAACTGTGCAAGACTTAACAACTAGGACCGTTTTCTTATTCTCTCTGAGCAAGCATTTTCGTACCCATCTACTTATCTAATCCTCACTGTTCAGTTTAAAATTCCTACATAATGTCGCTGGGCGAGGCAGCCAAGTTTGGGGGTTTATGAATTTTATCACAATTATTCGAATTTTTTATTAGAGAAGCTTCAATTTTGTGTAGATAAATAATCTTTTCAGAAATAAATTCTGTATTTTTTTTAATGTTAAGGTCGGCAGACAGGCTGACGGTCCACTTGATGGTAGATGGCTACCGTCGCCTATAACACAAGCAACGCCAAAGCTGCTGCAAGTGCGCCGCCGACTGCAGTAGGATTAAGGATAAAGGATTAGGAGGGGGATAGGAAAATGGGCTCTGGCATCCCTTACTCACTCACCGAAACACAACAGCACGCGTGCTGTTATTTCAAGGTGGTCTTCTGTAAGGGGGTGGTTACTGCCGTCAGACGGGCTGCCCAAATGACTGCGAAAACGCAGTGTGCCCTGCCACTACTTTCCAAATTCAGACCAGAACCAAATTTGAAAAGTTTATTTTTCAAAGTTGACCCTTCCGGGAATCGAACCCGGGAACCCTAGAACAGAGCGTTAAAGCAAGCACCCTAACCACTCATCCAAGGTAGATAATAAAAAAGCCATTAATGTACAAACATACACAGTAAATTGATTTTTTTTTATTGTTCTGTCTAAAATCAATATATTAAAAATATTCCCACTAATGAGACGTCTCATTTCAGATTTATATCGCGGAGTACTCTGGCCCCTTGATTTTTCCACTCGATAAGTCTGGGTGACGATCGTAAATTGAAATATGATAAAGTCGCAGTAATAAGCTTCGGTTATGCTATCGACCCCTGACTGATTTTCGCGCTAGTTAGATACATGACGCGAAAGAATGTTTTTTTTTTACATTCTCGACTGCCCTCTAAATTATGACACTTTTAATAATAAATTTTAATGTGACTTAATATTATTTGTTTAATTTTAATTCGATTTCAAGCGCTGTGAAAGTGCTAGGTAATGTGTTTTTTTATCAATCTGTGTTATAAAATCGTTTATCCTAACTGACTATCAACGCACAGCCAAAACTAGCTAAAATTTAGAACATAGGTTTATTTTATAACGTAAGCTTTAGGAAGTTGTCATTTTAGGATGTTGTCGTTGCCGCCCCGAGGGCCATCCGCTAAGAAAGTATTTTTGAGAATTTCAAGTCTGTGCGATGCCGGGAGCGGATCCCTAGTATTTAATTGAGATGATAATTGGATTTTATATGCTATTTTGTTGGTTTCGAATGTTTGGTGCCATAAATAAATAAAAAATAGGACGGGTTTAGTTTCATGAAACCATCTTTTGTCAGCATCCTAAAAATAAAAACATTACTTTTTTGTAGGTAATGATGAGTACTACAAACATGTAGTACATTTTTTAACGTAGGTATCATCAGTAGTTTTCGCAGCGTACGCCAAATAAAGAATTTTATGGAATTTTATGAAAGAATTTTAAGAATAATAATTTTATGGGTAATTTTTTTGATACCTTTAGCTTTCTATTGGTAAAATCTGTTAAGTAGTTATTGAGTTTATCTATTACAAACAAAAATACGAACGATCAAATGTTTCCTCTTTATAATTTTAGTGTAGATAGAGGGAGAATTCTCTCGCTTTATTACGATTGTCTTCTCCTTTTACGCTACATGTTCCGCTATTCTATCTCAATTTCGACCTCATTCACGATTCCAATACGTGATTCGTCGGTTCGCAAATTATTCGGTGAAAATTCACCATCTCGTTAGAATGTGCGATCCAGTAGAGCGAGGCGAGCCAACCGCTTGATAAATTGTCTGGAATAATAATGATGAATTGCAACTAGCCCGATCCTGATGCTGGTTCAAATCTGCGGCGAGCTATTTTATCTTTACATACATTACTGTTCAGAAGAAAGAAACTCTTTGACCCAATGTCTTAAGTTTATCCAAAGAGAATTTGACCAATTTAGATGTGATTTGAAGGAAGTATTTTTTACAGAAATGAAATGAAATTAAATTCCAATTCGACGTTTGATATTACGCAGACCTCGACGAAATTACTTCAAATTAGCGACAAATCTATTAAGAAGAGGACGTCTCGGGCCCATTTAATTAGTGACGGGGTTTTATCATCCGCCCTCTTCGCTTCTATTCGTTGAAAATTTCAACTGTAATGCGGCAATATTGGCGAGGCTTAAATTATATCGAGAATAATAACGAAATTCGCCTTGCTATTTTTAACAAAAAATATTAAAGGAATGTTATTTTTTATATTAGATATTTTTTGTTTGAACTTCGTCTTGAAAGAGAATTAATTTTCATCATTACCTACCATATTGTTAAATAAATTAATTTAGTTAGTGAACCCACAAATAGAAATATATATTATTTAGGAAACTATTTTTTTTTAATTTTCATGAATATTCTCAAATTTATCTACGGAGATCTAGTGGTAATACTTTCCAAGCTGCAATAAAGGCATCAAAACTATTTAATTAAATTCCTTTTATTATAAAAAACAATACTTATTGATAAAATAAAAGAAAAATCATAAAAAATGGAGGTTAGTGGAATGCGTGAGTCCATTGAAACAGATTTAAAAATTTGTTTGATATTTGGATTATATTTCCTTAATTAATTTCAAAGTATTAATTTTATTATAATATGCAGCTCGTTCAAAGTCGTTTTTGATTTTCATATTATGTATAAAACTACTAAGGAACGAAACAAAACTTGTGGTTTACGCAAAAATTAATAAATAAAAATAAATGAACCCTATTTAAAAAGAAATTTACGCTATTTTAAATTTATTTCAAAACCAAACTAAGGTTATTGTTGCTTTTATCTATTGCGTGAGTTTAGAAGGGCGTTAAAACTAAAATTGTTAATACTGAAATTATGTAGACTCAACACTATAATAAACATGTATAAGTATAGTTATGAATTTAACATAATCCACTATAGAAAATCGTGAAAATGATTAAAGGTATAAATCGTTGCGTAATTCAAATAAGCATTAAGAAAACGCAAAAAATGTTGTTTCTCATTCATGTTTACGGAAAATGTTCGAACCGAATGCACAGCTCTAGAATTACGAGAAAGTCGTCATGAAATTTTGCATACACAAAACGGGGTACCTTTCATATACGCGAAGTGGCCAGTTAAAGAAAAGACCATTACGTCCATCATGAATTATTTTTTTACATCGCAAGATATATGGTATTACATTTTGTATTCTCTGTTATTTATAAATAAAACGGGTTTTTTTTTTCAAAATAATCTAATAAAAAAATCCGGATAAAAACTCATTAGCTAGTTTTGAAGAATTCAGTAAACATACAGATCGACGCTCATAGCGGACTGGCTTAGCGTGGATTACTCGAGGTAATCCGTTGAACAACAAACGTAATAGTCACGGATAATGTTTATCTAAACACGAAATCTAACTAGGTGAAAGCAAAACATCACTTATATTCAATTTGTATGAGTGGCCCATTCAATTAGTTATCAAGATTAAAATGTAATCATGCCCTTTTACTTGATTGATGGTCTCTTCAATCTCCTGCAATTTTATGTTTTACTAATTGCGGTTCACGAATCAACTCACTTTCCACCCACTGTTTTAGTAACCATTACCTTAATGAACCACTGTCTGCCGTTGGTTTTTATATATTTTATATAGATAAATAATTTGAAGAGTTTACTAGAAAACTGATTTATATTCTAATTGAACTTTTATTGATCCGACTATTTATATCAGAATAAAAGTCAAGAGTACACTTTGCTGTCTACGCGTTTTATTATTATTTTATTTTATTGAGAAACAAAAATTATACCTACACTTAAAATTAACAATTACCAAATTTGTAATTCAAGTTTCACAATTTGTATAAATACAAACTTTGCTGTTGCCTGTCTGTGTGTATTCTATAAGATGTACTTCGGAGAGTGTGCTCGAGACCTGCATGAGATCATACCGCCTTCCCCTTTCTTCTATCGGATATTCAGACGTAGGCTGCTTACCATCCTCATCTGAAATCTCTTTTTCATACCAAGCGATTTAAAGCATAATCTATAATGCGCAATGCCAACGATTGGAACTCCCTGCCGGCGTCTGTATTTCCGAGCTTATACAACCCAAATCTTTTCAAGGTTCGAGTGAATAGGCGAACCTTGAAAAGATTTCAAGGTTCGCCTGGGTGAGCTCGCTCCATCGTCGGCCTCATCTTTCCTACTTGGACGCAGAAAAAAAATACGCAGGGAAAATAATTAACCAAGTCAAAAACTAAATAAGTAGGTAACTAAAAACTAAAGGTTTTTTTGCTAAAAATACTTAATTTTTTTAATTAATTTAAAGACTTAGTAAAATGTTAATTTAATAAAGTTTGCTAATTGGAAAGATTGTTCAAACAAGTCTACACTTCAGAGATTATATTGTTCTACAGTTTCCTTCAGCGTGTAAATTTTCTGATTGAAAAAGTATAAATGAGAAGTAATTAAATGAAATGTGATATTGAATTTGTATCAACAAAAATATTGCCTTTGTTGTCTGCACCTGTATATGTATATGTTGATAAAAAACAGGTTCAAAACTTTCTCTGTAAAGAAAAATATTGTCAGTCATCTTGAATGGTTGAAGAGGTTGTTCTAGTAGGATTCACTATAGGTAATGCACAAACGTAACCTCTTACGAAGCATATGCACGGGAGCAGTCAGACCCCCCTTGGGGGGCTCAAGACGTCAGCGCGTTTAAACGCCAATTAATTATTAAGGGACACTGAGCTCCTTGCTTTGGCTCTTTGACGGCGACTGTACAACAATGTGGCTAACTCTCGTGATTGCCTGCTTTGTAAATTGCATTAAATGGCTACGCTTGTGTTTTGTTCCCAAGACCGTGATTGTTTGATTTCCTATAGATAAATCTATACACTATAGATAAATCAACAAACGCTCCCATAATATCTAATGCCATAAATCTAAAATCATTTGTTTATTTGTAAATTGAAAATCCTGAAACCTTGAAAATTCTGTACTTAAGTGATTTATATATTTCGACGTTACCACCATAGCATTATTATTTGGAAAAAATACATTTAACAAGCCTATTTTATCCATCTCTTGTTTGTGTTATACTTACAAATATTATAAAGGCGAAAATTTGTAAAAATGTGACTCCATCATGCATAAATAGTTCAATGGATACACAGAGATGTAGCATGTTCTGGATTAAATCAAAAGTTGATTTTTGTACCGGAAAATTCATGTGATAATAAATGTATACTTTATTGACTGAATTAAATAGCGTTTTACGTCTATTTAAAACTTGTTTTCCAGATGTATTTAATTCGCACTTCAATTATTTGAATAAAATTTTATTTCAATAATAAATAAAATTTCACGTTGTTGTAGGCGAGAATATAGAGAAATAAGGAATCTAAACAAGAAAAACAGCGGGATTAATTATTAATATTTAATTAATTAATTATTAATTAGGTAATTATCAGACAACCCTCAGAAAACTTAATTATCATTAAGTTAGAATAAAATATAATATGCCGTTGTTACCACAATTTACTGATTGCCCCCAAGACAAAATCGCCTGCAGTAAGGTACAATATATATACGAGTATTTAGAGTGATTTTTTGTATGATCCACTGTTAAAGTTAAAAGTACGTTTTAGAAAATCGCAAGACTGTTGATAAAATTTGTCAATCCTACTAATATTATAATTGCGAAATTTGTGTGGAGTGATGGATATATGTCTGTAACTCTTTCGTGTAAAAATATTTAAAAAATCGGCATCACTTTTGCAGTGGCGGCGCGGCGGGACGTAGTGGTATATAGTGACGACTATATACCAATATTATAAACTAATATACTAATATTAGATATATACTAATATTATAAAGCTGACGAGTTTGTTTGTTTGTTTGAACGCGCTAATCTCAGGAACTACTGGTTAGAATTGATAAAATATTTTTGTTTTGAATAGTCCATTTATCGAGGAAGGATATAGGCTATATAACATCAGGCTACGATAAATAGTATTATATATGTATAAGTAGTGTCCGCCGCGCCGCCCGCCGCCGTATGGGCCGCAGCGAAGCGTGGCCGAGTTCTGCTAATATCACATATTTTCATTTTTCAATGCAGACGAAGTCGCGGTAATCGGCTAGTATGTAATATATTTATTAATCTTAAACTTTCAAATAAAATTTTTAAATACCAGCATTTTAATCTTATATATAGTATTCAATTAAAGTTGAAAATGCAATGGACATTTCCAGCAAACGATCAGCTGCATCGTTGAGAATCGTAAGTGCTTTTAAGTGTATCTCGGCAAATATGTCGTGGGGTTCTTTGCAGTTACAAATTCAATTTTCACTTCACATTGCAGGTTTCAAGTACACCGTCTCTCAATAGAATATCTGTTGTCATAGACACTGATAGGGTGGAAATATTAAATCCTACAATGTAAGAGAAAACCTTTTTGGTTTGAAATTTAATTTTATAAACATGTTTTAAGTCTTTTTTTATAGATTAGTTACAGTAAAGATATTTTTTCTGTAAACATTATAAATGAAATGAATAATTCAATCATAAATTGAAGAATAATTTTTTTTTATTTACATGTACATGTCGGCAAATGCTGACGTTTTACTTAAACTGTATAACAATATTTTTTTCAATAATTAAAATATGTTTGGCTAATTAGTGAATAGGATAAATGAGTCATTTTGATAAATAACATACACTCGATATTTATCTATATTTTGTCTTATTATCTAACCTTCAAATAAAGTCAGATGAAATAACAGAAACGCTCTAGTGACGTTCGTTAAAAACTCTCAGTAAACATTATAAAAATTTGCTCTTCTAATGCAGTTATTATTTACTTTTATTTATACCCTAATAAATATGAAGATATCTGCTGCTAACCCTCGTCCATTCTTTCCACATAAGCACCAGTCTGTTTTCATTTAAAATAATTACACAGGCAGTAAGTTAACGAAAGATCTAACAATATTATTTAAATAACCATTTGAATGCAATGTAGGTGTTTAATAAAATACACAAAGTTCCTTTATAGAATGTACCAACCTAAATACATGAAAGAAATTCGCTTACGCTCCGGTTGGGGTAACTTAAATTGCATTGAGCCACCCATTAACGCCTTGTCAGATCGGATTACGATTTATATTATTGATAAATTGGATGGAGTGCAGTTCAGTGATAGATATCTGATGATCGATATATATTCTGTATAACTATACATACGGACCTTAAGTTTATTTTGTTTAAGATTATATGTTTCAGCCCTCTCCTGCAGTACCTATATACTCGTAGTTAAATTACGTTCTTCAAAAGATCTCAAGATTTGGACTTTCATTAATATCAATACCGTGTTTTAGCAGCGAAAACGTTTTAGATTGATACACAGACAGTGTTTGTCTCGTATTAATTAATATATATTAATCTATGTAGGTATATATAAATAGCTGAAGACAAAAAATTCGGTTCTCCTGTTTCTCCTATGTTGTAGTTTAGTAGCTATTGACGAGTTTTATATAATTAATATACATAGTGCTTTAAAATGTAAAAAAACAGTGTTGAATACAAAACTTTGTATTTTTGTATTTGGGTTATGATAAATCATTAAGATAGATATTACAATAAACAATTTTATCAATAACAGGTATATATGGTGATTGGTGACCATACAGCTCTGGTCTTTCTGTTATAAAGATCGTCACTGTTACGAAATTGTGACATACTAGCTGTTGCACGCGACTTCGTCCGTGTCTCTTTATAAAAATTACTCGCTGATAATATAACTTTCTATAGGTGAAAGGATTTTTAAAATCGGTCCAGTAGTTTTTGAGTTTATTCATTAAAAACATACAAAGATACATATATATCTTTTCTCTTTTATTAAGTAAAGATTTAATTTAGACGCACCTTAAGGCTTGGCAATGGCTATTAACAAAAAAAAAGGAAAATCGAGTCACGAGCAAACAAGATACTGAACTTTTATGTAATTGTACATTTTTAGATTAATGTAAAAATAAAATTTAACTATTAAATTGGCATAGTAAGTACATATGTGGAGGCAAAAATCAAATACCAAGTTCCTGTATACACGTATATACGTATTAAGTGGCATTAGTTTGACCATTTTTCCCGTTGCCACGAGCAGCTAATGAAAGAATTAGCTTTCATTACAACTGATACGATTCCTAAAAGGGATTCCCGAATGAAGACAAAGTAGTTTCGTATAACCTTTACAATGGCTTATCTCTGATTAGTTTTTTTTACTATGGTCTTGAAACTACTACTATTTTAAACTACTACGAATAGACTCGTCAAGCCCGTTGAATGAGTGGTTATTCTAGAGTTTCCATTGAGCAAGTGATCATTATTTCCAATCCACACGTGATAATGCTCATAGAGGTGCAATCCCGAATGGGATTCGAATTTGTGTCTGCATAGGGTTCAATCCAGTGGGCTATATAGTGGCTATTTATGACCTTAACACTTAAGTCAAATTCAATCAGCTAAATATTTTTAACCATCATAAGCTAAATATGAGTATAATTTATAACTAGATCATCCAAAATTAAGATAAATTTACATCAAATTAAGCTAAAGATAATAATCTAAATGTAAGACAATTTTCAAAATTAAATAAATATTAGCGATATTTGTATCGTATAAACATTTTTATATTTTACTGTAATATTTTATGGTATAAAAAACAATTTTAATTTAATACGCAACACAAAAGATAGGGGTTGATGAAATTCGACTAAAAGCCGTTGTTAGAACTTAATTTTCGTAAATAGCTTACAAATATTTAAAAATTATGAAACATAGTAATAATAATAGCATTGTGTGCAATAATATTTTATTTATTATAAAACGAAAGAGTTTGTGATTCTGATATTATAAAAAGCTAAAAAGATTTTAGTACTTACGTCATATAGGTCTCATAAAAGAATTATACATTCTCCTCGTAGATATATACACATACCTGAGTGAAACTTTTAACGTAAAGGGAGCGAGTGACTTTCAACTTAAATGCATGATTAATTAAACCGTCTCGATTCCCTAAAATTGTCTAAAAACTCTCCCTGTTTAAATTGGCGGGGAATTCATTTACTTTTTTTAATTCGTCTCTCAAATTCAAATAAGATTTCTTTTTTATTACGCCGCATAAAAGGGTAGAGTAGGATTCGTCGTTCTACCTTTCGCTACCAAACGCTAATTCCTCCTCGTTTCAGAGATACTGATTGGACGATATATTTAACAATGCTACCGACACGCTTCTCTGCGAGAAAATACATCTTATGTATTTTTTTACTCGCGCCGGGATTCCTTTATTTTCTTATTTTCTGTTGTTGCTCGTGGACAAAAGTTGGAAGACGAGTGGTGTGTTGCGTCCGTTAATGACACTAATAGCAATTAGTCGAAGGTCGCGTTTGGCTTGCACGATTTAGGGTGTTTAGCCATTCGGTTTTCTGGCTATACAAGCATATTACGGGGCACCCAGCCCATGGAGGGTCTTAACGGGAGGTCGTTTGCTGCGCTGCCAGCCTCCTAAGATTAATGACATTACGCCAAGACAGTTTGTAAGCGACAAACGTGACAAAAAAACTGAATTGTAATTAAGTTAATCGATTTTGTGCCTAGAAATGAATACTATTTATTAGTTTTTAATATGAAAACGGTTCACTTGGTTCCATAGTCTAGGAATACAGGCATCACTAGGGGACACAAATGAGCAGCAGACTCTGATAGAATAGGGGAAGGGTAAGGGAAGAGAAAAAGTCTCAGAATTCTCTTAGTTCTGCAACGAAACACTCTACATGTGTTATTATTTGCTAATCATTTTTTGTATGGCTATTGCCGCCAGTCATAAACTGGGATACCGTCCAATGTATGATTGCAATCACAATTATGCATTTTATTACATACGAGTAGGTACCTAGACCAATATAAGTACAGATAATATATATAATATTTTTTTGCAATCTCTATTATCTTCTTCATCTTCCAAAGCCTCAAGAGATTCTGGCTCATATGCATGATATAACAGAGTGATATTTGGATATGTAAATACATAAATAAAATTAATTTTTTTGCCTTTAAAATAGTGATCGATTTTGTTGAATTTCCAAAGACGAGACGATGCGTCTTCCTAGATCACTTCGTACTGTGCTTCAACACTTTGGACATCATAAAATATTTAACACTCATATCTCTCTGAGAGCGGTCCGAATATTATCGACTCGCCCATAAAACGGAGCACAGTACGAACAAGAAAGCAATATTATGTTTTACTTATGTAAGAGAGGGACCCATGCACCGTTATTGTACGATCTTTGGAAATTCGTTCGAAACGTTTGCTTTCTTTTCCATCGTTTTTATCGCAGTCGTTATATTTTGATAGAGCAGTTTTGTAGGATCGCCGATATAACGTTTATGTTTTGGTTTTCGGATGTTCCTCGCCCGATCTACTTTCCTTTCAATACTTATTACCTACATTTAACTTTGCTTGCATTGTTTATTTAAACTTAAATTAAAACAGACAATAAAACCTAGTAGGTAAATAAATGTTTTTTTTTGTTATTTAAAAAAAGGGGGTTTCGAAATTGCAAATAAAATAGTAGAAAGTATAAAACGTGACGAGGAACGCATTATATCAGAAAACTTCGAAAAGAGCATAAATATTCTTTACCTTAAAGTTGCTAGTGATAAATATTGTGAAAGGCTCAGGAATATAAAGCATATTTTGAGTACAGTCGAACTCACAAGTAAAAATAGGTAGGTATTTGAAAGTTAAGGTGAAAATCAAAATGTTATATATCAAGCTTATAATATATGACATTGAATTTAAATGTCTAAAAATATAGTTATTGTTTAGAATATTACAGAGATTCTTGCTCCTCAATTTTTTTTCATACTTGTTAAAATATTTTAATGAAATGAATTTTTTTTGGCAAATAGTTGTGCAGTTAGCTTAATAATTCTAAAGTATTACTAGTAATAGTCAACCTTATTTGGTGCGTAATATGTTTAATGACATTTGTTTAACTTTATTTTAAATTCATATTTAAAACGAAATGGACTCCGCCTCAATAAACTTTAAAATAATAAGTATTGCGCTTTCACTTTAACAAATCATTCATTGCAAAAGTAGTTGTAAGTATTAAATTGTATAATCACCTATTTGAGTCCGAAAGTGTACAGAAAAAATACACAGTATCTAATTGAATATCTATACATATAATAAAATCGTAAACGAGCCGTGTCTGTACATTAAAGATAAAAAAAGCAGTTTTTACAAGTTACCGAGGTCAAAAAAATAGTTTTTAGAATGTTTGTCTGTTTGTCTGTGCGTTTGTGCACGTTAATCTCTGAAACGGCACAACCGATTTGAATGCGGTTTTCACAGATATATTGTAGCCAGCTTCCCGTAACATTTAGTGTTTGTGTCATTCCAATCGTACCCATACCCATACGTCGTCACGTGATCTGTATGACGTCATGTTACTCAAACAAGGACTGACGAGAGATGGAAAAAAACTGTTACCAAATACAACAGTGTACTTTTGTGAAGATAATTTCGATGTCATTCTGAAGATCATTTGTGTTCCTCTTGTAGTTACTATATAAAATATTTAATATTAAAATTAACTAAATGCTTTGTTTTGTTTGAGTAATATGTTTAAGCGGAAAATTTTATTGAGATTTGTGTTTTGTTATTTTCATCTCGTCATTATTTACACAAAACAAAAAAATGTAGTTTAAAATTGATCAATAATTATGTTAGAGTACTTTAAACTTAATTATTAAAAAAATAGGCAATAGGTACCCTATTTAGTTATAAATTTATTTTATTATTTAAATAAAATTAAAATAATAATTCTTATTTTTATTTCTAAGTGTACATTGAAGTAACTTTGTGGCTTCTGAATATGATACAGAGTGTACTGCTGGTGTATCTCTTTCGTTTCTCGGAACGTGCGGTCTATACTTTCTGCATTTTTACAGACAAAAGTGTCTGTAAAATCAATTTTTTTTTATTAAACTGTCAATTATTTAATATAGCAAAAAAAATTAAACCAGAAACAACAGATCGGAACAATTGACATAAATTGACGCCGCTGTATTGAATTATCACAGTATCGTGAAATCTCAATATCGCTGATCGCAGCGTTATATATTATCGCGATGGTATCGTGGTTAAGTGTGATCTTATTTCTCGTACAAAATATCATACTAAGATCGCAGGTTTCTCATCTCGATAATATCGAGTTTATAGTCGCAGCTGTAATTTTTTTTTAAATGACAGCTATTTTAATCTACAAGGCGGAGCGGCAAGATGGCTGACGGTCCACTTGATGGTAGGTGATTACCGTCTCCTATAAACACAAGCAAGTGCGCTGCTGAAGTTGGTAGGATAAAGAATAATGGATTAGGTGGTGACAGGGAAATGTGCTCTGGAATCTTTTACGACCGACCACGGACCACGGGAACAGGAATCGCGAAAGCGCGGCGGCGCGTCTAGCGGCCGGCAAAAATAATAAAATAATTGGGTTAGAAAATGTATTTATATTTCTTCCAACAATCTTTTCACTAGGTACACGTTATTCGCGGCGGATATAACTAAATTGATTTGGTTTATAGAATATTCACGCGTTTACCGCCAGTCGCGCGTGCGATTCGTTCCGCAAATTCGCTGGTGGTCCCGCCCGCCGCCGCCGCCGTTCGCCAAATAGCCACTATGCGTTGCATGTTAAAGAGTATTATATTTGTATACATTTGTTTTACGTGTTTCAGTCATTATCGACATTTTTGGAACTTTTTTTGTAAAGTTTCATACAGAAAATAAGAACAAAATTGTTTGAAATTCCCTGTTAAAAGCTTCTTAAGCATTTAATTATATCGACTGAAGTATTTATTATAAATCGTATACCGAAAGCTGTCTTTTTACAGATGATATCCTCAATATTCACATTTCTTTTTTCATCTTCAAATATTAGCGTTTCTTATAAAAACATGATCTTATATGAGAAATTTTAGGAGTAAACCCTAAAGAGGTAAAACTGATCATGTAATATAAGTAAAACTTTAGGTACTATAGATAAGTATATTGTGGAATGAAATGATCCACAATAACGCGTATGAAAATGCGCACCCGCGAATTTCCCAATAATAAATTATACTCCTTGTCCGCTTACCTCGGGTTAACCGGCTTTTATAAACTACCCGGGTAATTTATAACTATTACCCGCCCGAAAACGATCACGTGATATCACTTTATAGCGTATTCACTGGATAAATATGAGGGAAGCATGTAATTCGTAACAGGCATATTTGCATATTACACACTAACACACACACACACATGAAGGTACCTAAATTTCCTTGTTGATGTTAGACACAATAAAATCTAGACACAATAAAAGGTACCTGCAAAATATCTCTTAGAAGTTAACTATACAATTAACATAATAGGTATGATCTAAAGGTTTTACTTTTAGAATTCCTTTAATACCTAAATGGACAAGAAATTATATCAGTCTGGAAAATCAATATCTACTTTTTGAATACTTTTTGGATTTTTATTTTTGAGAATTTGTTCTGTTAGATTCATAATCTTATCTTCTCTATATATAAAAATGAATCCCTATTTCCCTTGGTCACGGCATCACGCGTGAACGGGTAGACCGATTTTAATTCGGTTTTCGCTAATGGAAAGAGGGATAAACGGGGAATGTTCTTATATATAAAAATTGCACGCCGGGCGAAGCCGGGGGCGGGTCGCTAGTGTGTATATAAAAATAACATTAATATTATATTTTTTTACATATTGTGCGCCTTTCTTTTATACACAAGCCTTCTTTGAGTAACTCGAAAAAAAAAATGTTTAGGTTTCTCATATAGGTAGCCATATCAATTTACATTGAATGTCTTATCTGAATGGTGTTCTGTTATTGTATCCAAATTCTAAGCAAAGCTGGGGTGGGTGGCTAGCTTTTAGCATAGTAACAAAAGTTTGTACAGTTCATTCAGAGAAAACCTACCTTGTCTCGTTCCAGAACTACGTACTTAATGTAATCGCGCTCAATATCCTTTGTTCACTTTCAGACTCATTAAAAAGGCGATGCAATTTAATGAGTTGATAGTGTGCGTTACCCTCGCTTCGTTTGCAAATACGTTACGTTTTTCCCTTTCGAGTTTGAACCTTTCCGTTTACTTTTAAAGTTGATTTCGCTTTGCAGTCGTTCGGCAGCGTATCGGTATGTAGGGGTCGAAGATTAGTGGCACACGCCTACTCGCCGGAGCGCTGAGCGGCTGATAGCGCCCAGGAGTGTAGTTACAATTAGAGCGGTGCCCACAATGAAGTGATGCCCGCGTAATGTTGCCCCTTGTCTTTCTATGTTGATTGTGCACGAAAGAGGTCGAGCTGAATATGGCGTTTGTTGGCAATGGCTGTGTAAATGTAATTCTATACAATAATGTTTATAATTATCCATTGAGTGATTCAAGGAAGTGCAATTATTTTATCTACTAACTTTTGACAGCGATTTCGTACGAGCTCCTTTTTCTTAGTTGTTTAAATTTATTTTATATGCGTGCAATATTTATATAGAACATTCCCCGTTTATCCCTCTTTCTATTAGTGGAAACCGAATTAAAATCGGTCTACCCGTTCACGCAAGATGCCGTAACCAAGGAAATGGGGATTCATTTTTATATATAGAAGATATATTTTTGTCAGGCTTTGAATTTTTTTTATTTATTTTTAGTTTATCCTTCGGTATCCTGTACCCGTATGTATGCAAAATTTAATGATGCTCGGTTTAGTAGTCAAGGCGTGAAAGCGTTACAAATTAACTCACTTTAAGTACTGTGTAGGTACTATAATACAGGTAAGTTATGATATGTCTAGAGTTTCTCACTTCTGAGAGGAAAGATATTTTTATTTAAGTCATATTTAGTTATTAGTGTGAGTCAATTGATAGGCACATCCACGTTTCAACCACGTTTAGAGACTTATTTGACTTTCAAGGGTTAGATATTATTTTCTTATTTTATTCCATTTTTAATTCACGCTCCAGTAAGTGAATGAATTATGTGTTTTGTAACTAATATTTTATTATAACTTGGATTCGAGCATTGCAAAGTCTATTAATATGGCCGAAAGTAGGTATTTATATATTTACAAAGTATTGTATGTATATGTTACGGTAAGTGTAATTAGTATGGTTTAGTATTAATAATAACCGTTCATTATTAATAATTACCTCATGATTTGATAAATGTGATGAAAGCTGTGAAATTTATCATTTTTACTGGTCGTTATTAATAATTCACTACTGTCTTCGGTAAAAGTAATAAAATAAACAAGAAATTTTTTTCGTCAATATTTATTAGTAATTTTATCAGTATTTATTAGTAGTAATTATTGGTAACTAAAAGAAAATAATGTGCTAAATAATTATTAGAGCCCGTTGGATGAGTGGTTAGAGTGCCTTAACGCTGTGTTTTAGGTTTCCCGGCTTCGATTCCCGACAGGGTGACTTGAAAATGAACTTTTCAAATTTGGTTCTGGTCTGGATCTGGAAAGTAGTGGCAGGGCACACTGGGTTTCGCAGTCATTTGGGCGGCCCGTCTGGCGGCAGTAATCACTCCCTTACAGAAGACCACCGTGAAATAACAGTACGTGTGCTGTTGTGGTTTTGGTGAGTGAGAAAGGAATGGCAGAGCCCCTTTTTCCTATCCAATCCTTTATCCTTAATCCTACTGTAGACTCAGGGCCCGATCCAGCTATTTAGCCGCTCCGGGCAAAAATAATATTCGCCGCCCTTTACACAATACCATATACTTAAGTCATGAGGTTGCTGTTCCAAAGATTCTTTCCGTATGTTTTAGGACCTATAAGAATTTACAGCTGCTAAAGTAACATTTTTTAGCGTCAGGCCTGTCAAGCATAGTAATTTATTAATTTGTATAAGATTTTTTTCTGGAGAGAAAATTGAGGACTCAATTTTGCCGCCCTTCATTTTTGCCGCTCTGGGCATTCGCCCAGCTTGCCCCCCCCCCCCCCCCCCCCAGATCGGGCCCTGACTATAGTAGGATGCACTAGCAGTAGCTGTGGCGTTGCTTGTGTTAGGCGACGGTAGCCACCTACATCAAGTTGACCATCACCCCGTCTGCCGATCTTAACATAAAGAAAACATTAGATATTACTAAAATCAAATAGAAGCGACAGTATTAAAAGTATGCAATTATATAATCAACATTAAAATGTTGATTTTATGCCTCTATTGTTCGAAACAGATGCTTAGCGTACGTTATATTTTGAAAATTTATTACGTGTACCAAAAGTAAGGTGTAATTATTAATAATAACCGGTAAAAGTAAATAATTCGTCACTTTTAACTTCAATCTTGGTATTTATTAATAATGATTGGATATTATTAATAATTTCCATTATTGTCATATTAAATAAATACACATTCTTATATGTGATTGTACATTTCTTTATTTAATGCAAGTTTAACAAAATTCCGCGGTAGATTAATGGCGGAAGGCGCTTAAAGAACTCAACTGAGTAGGTATACCCACTGTAACTACTCTACCAGTACGGATATTGTCAATAGGAAACTACTTCGAGCCGAGAGCAACCGCTTTTAGATTTGAAAGAGTGGATACCAGGACACAGTATTCAGTTGAGCTGTAGAGAAAACAACGATGTTTTTAAATTCGAAATTATTGTTTAAACGGGTTCGAAATTCAAAATAACAATGGTTTAAGCATGTATGACAATAAATAATATTACATAGTATAATATTACAAATTAATAGACGTGTATATTTATCGGAGTTTATATCTATTTTAGACAATAGCTTCTCAGTCATTTTATAAACAGCATTATGAAAACATGGGTGTCTACTTACTTATGCATTAATTAGCCATTACAAACAAATTAGTATCAAAATGACACTTACTTAATTTGGGTTTGGGGCTTCACTATCAGAAAGAATCGAGTGACAACACTCGATTCATTCACTGATTGAAATTCGACTAAAATTTCGAAGACCTTACCTGAAAAAAAATCCATTATTTTATTGATAAGACTGCTCGTCAAAATGTAATAAATAATAATAATAAAAAACAAAAACAAAAATGCGTTTACAAAAAATGAGAAAAAGATACAGAACTGGTTTTTAAGGACATCTATGTACTCTTACATAGATGTGACATCGGTTTTTTTTATATTAGGTACATTTTTCTACATATATCTTTAAGTTAATAACAGTGCGAAACGACATGATGACGAAAAGCCTCAAACCCAAATTAAATAAGAGGTGAAACAAATTCAAATTTATCTTAAATTTTAAGGTGTACTGTGCGGAGGGCCATGAAAAGGCGAGGTTTTATCACGTTGCCATGGTGACGGCGGGATGCTGCGTCGCCCGCGATACCCTCCGCACTCGACACATCGAAAGTAGTACTACTGCACACTACTTTTATATTTACAAGTACCTTACAGGTACACACGATATGAATACGAGGGGAAAGGCATGTGTATATATACCCAGCTAGATACACATACCTACCTATAAATAGTGATGCTGATTGGAACCGGTTTTTTTATTGATATTTTTTATTATTATTATCGTCTCTACATCTCTATATATAAAAATGAATCCCCATTTCCCCTGGTCACGCGGCATCACGCGTGACACGGCATCACGCGTGAACGGGTAGACTGATTTTAATTAGGTTTTCACTAATGGAAAGAGGGATAAACGGGGAACGTTCATATATATAAAAATTGCACCCCGGGCCAAGCCGGGGGCGGGTCGCTAGTTTGAAATAATTCTTTAGAGATAATTGCTTACTTTATACATTCTTAACTCTGTTAATTTTATAAATATACTAGCTGGTGCCTGCGACTTCGTCCACCTTGATAAATGAAAAATACGTAGGTATATAACGCACGAGGAAACATTGTTTCAAGTTTTTAAACGATCCTTTGGGGACCTAACACTTTTCCAGGATGAAAAGTATCCTATATGTTAATCCTGGTAATAAGCTATATGTGTGCCAAATTTCATCCAAATCCGTTTAGCCGTTTTGGCGTGATTGAGTAAGAAACACATACTTTCGCATTGTAAGAACATACAAACGTTCGCATTTATAATATTAGTAGGATGTCCACTCAATTATGATAAAATGTTTGTTATTTATTCACGCGTAACCAGATACAAAGTTTGATGAAACGTAGATTTTCAAATAGGATTATATTTATGCCCGGAATAACGCGTTTCGCTATCGTAACTGGATTGGTATAACCTGTATTGTATAGTCTATAGTTTTCTTAGTTTGTAATGTCCAATTAAATAAATCTTATTTATAACTTCATATCGATTAGAAATTTCATATGTCAAGGTTGGAAAGAATTAAATTATTTATATGATAGCACATTTTATTACAAAGATATATTATTTTATTAAAAAAAAAAACCTAGTTACAAACAATTTTTTTATATTTATATTTTTATAAATATTTTTTGTAAATAACTTTCTTAAACTATATATATATATATAACTGATAAAATGTGAAAAATCATACTTTTTATTATACATATTATATACCTATTGTACATCAAATTCTCACGGACAATGATCGATTTCTTCCAATAACATACCACCTTCATTCTAAAGAACACTATCAATTGTGATGTTGGTGGATCTCAAAAATTAATATTCTTTATAATTATACCTAAAAATTTTCGTAACCTTTACTTATAAATTACCTAATAGTTTACTTAAATATACAAAACATTTCTAATATTTTCGAAGAATGTTTACCATTTCGTTTACCAATTAAAAGTTAGCTTCAAATTATTTGTCAAAATTATTTGTGACTAGCGGCCCGCCCCCGGCTTCGCCCGGCGTACAATTTTTATATACCCTAAAACATTCCCCGTTTATCCCTCTTTCCATTAGTGAAAACCGAATTAAAATAGGTCTACCCGTTCACGCGTGATGCCGTGACCAGGAGAAATGGGGATTCATTTTTATATATAAGATGATTACTATAGGTACGTTGTAAGTTAGTATGTTGAGCTGTGAACTGTAGGTAATTTATGTTCCGGCATAGTACTTTTTACTTTTTTTTAGTTAAAGCATGTATTCGATATTTCAATATTAAACAAGGTCGCATCTTTCGGCGTTCCGAATTCCTAATTTATTGTAATATTTTATTTAATTTGAGCATGTCTAAAAGTATTAACGTGTTTACTTGGTTGTAGTTAAAGTAAATAATAATAAAAAGTATTACAATAAAAAAATACAAAAAATAATAATAATTAGTAAATCCTTGAAATTCTCGTCGTATACATTTAACAGACATTTTAGTGCACGTACCTATTTAGCATTAAACTAAATTAATAGTTGTTATAATTTAGAGCTGTCAGTAGGAACGGAGGCCAGTTAACCCTTGAACACAGCACGTACTAAAATATTGACGCTTGCTGTAGATGTGGACGCAACGTAGAAAAACAAAGTCGAAAACTGGGGCCCTGTTATGGGCCCGTCGCATTTGAGCAAAGATTATGCAGGCCGCACCGAGAAATTACAGAAGGGACACTTATTTCACGTTTTAGCTTTTTCGAATAAAAATAATAAACGCGTAGCTATAAATGTTGTTGGTTAAGTTTATAATGCAAGTATACAAAATAAAACAAAATTGATTTGTATCGTACTGAATGACAAATATTTCTTAAAAATAAATTATTGAAATTATTAAATAGTTAACACACAGTTATATAAATAATAATAAAATAAAATTTATTTTATTTCGCAATGTTAACACATACCTACATGAATTATTGTAGTAAACATTAACATGGTAACGGGAAACGTATCAACAGTCATTAATACAGTGATCTCTACACTAGGAGAGGCCTGTCCTGTAGATGATCTACGTCTAAGGTTACGTCACATTTACGCCACATGAATAAGTAGAACAAATACTGCATTATGATCTTGAAGTTTAAAAATACTATTAAAGATTGATAAAAGGACGCTTCCAGGGTGTGTCAGTGTACCTAAGAGTGTGTGTTTTTAAGTGTATGCAAGTGTGTTAATGTGTGGGTGTGGGGGTGTATGTGAATGTGAATGTCATTCACAATAATATAATATACTAGAATATAACATAATTTAAAACAAAATAACATAACATAGGAGTAATCACAGACACAAAAGGTATTTGTGAATTTTAATATGGTCGTGGTTAAAATGTATTGTTTTGTAGAGCCGTTATGTTTATTTTTAGAACCTACTGCTGTAATATCTATAGCCTTAAAAATTACATATTTGAAAACACAATATAATATCTAATATCTTTTACAACTCGGTTAAGTGAATTGGGCATCTCATAAGGTCCATAACCTTACACTTATATTTTAATTTTGTGCTTATACGCACAATTGAAATTCGAAATTCAAGTAGTTAGTTATGTACTAAAATGTGTTTACCCGTTGCCATCAAAATTACATTTTATTATATAAAAAAAGTTTTAAATATTAAAACTATGTATAATAATCATCAAACTAGTTAATGTAGCAACCTTAAATGTAGCAACGACAGAGACTCAACACCGTAGTGGGTATTAATAGTAAGATAAAAACAAATTAGTTTTGAAGTATTAATAAGAAAAACATTACGTCATATCTGCAGCTTTGCTCTTTTAACCTATCTACGATCCTAACTAATCTTTGGCGTCCGCATGGCGTGTCGGTATTGAGTGGTGGCGGGGAGGGGCGGCGTACAGGGAGTCAATGTTGGCCCAGGGGACCGCCTCCCGAGGGAGCCAGCGACCGGGAGCTCGCGGGGGTGAGAGACGAAAGGTTAAAAGGGAAAAGTTATAAGAGACCGTTTGTTGGTGGCCGCCTTTCGTAAACGTTCAAAAAGACTATCAAATACATCAATCGTACTTTCTCAAGTTAAGTACTAAGTAGTATAAATACACTGTATTACTAAATCTAGTATAATATACAAACGAGAGTCAACTATAGGACGTTTGACGGATTCGTTGTGAAGATAAAAATAAAGTAGGTAAGTAATAAACGGATATATTTGTATTGGCATACATAAAGTGAAAACTTACATTTAAGTTACGAAATGCCTTACGTAAGCATAGGTATAAATATATTTTATCTAAAAGTAGTAGGTATGGGGTCGGATGTAGGTACCTTACCTACTTAAGTGTTCTGACTCAAAAAGAGGGCAACCTCCGCCTCGCGGCTCTATACGTGTATGTATAGGTAACCGTTCCTCCATAGTAAAATCCCATATTACATTCTTTGAATAGTGTGGTAGATATGTAGTGCGGCCTAACTGTGTCATCTAATATTTTAAACGACCTTTTCTTTTACTTACTTTTCAGTTCTCTTTTTAAAGCGTTTAGATGACATTTTCTTTTCTGTGAGAAAGAGAAATGAGAATCGACTTTCTTGATTTTTCATAGTGTAATAACTTATTCAAACCACAAGATATCTTTATATATACGAGTAGGTATAAAGATATGCTAAGAAGTAGACATGTCACGTAAGACTTTCATAATTAAATACGGTAGTTGAAGTTTTACTATGATATAGTAAGTAAATGAATAAAAAAACATTTAAATTTTTAAATGTATTTTTATCCATTTTCTTCAGTATCAGTATTCAGGCTAATCTTCAAACAGCATTAAATAAAGCGATTGGTTAATTAATCATGAAATCTCAAAGAACACTTTAAATATATGAAATTTGGTCCGATAATATGTTGCTTATTATAAGAAAATATGTTTGAAAATTTACATATTATAGGAGAAAAGGTGAATTGAATTTTGTATGAAACTTTCTATGGAATGGAATACGTATGTGAAATCGATCGCAAGCGGGCTAATAATCATATTACACACGACTAGATTTCCAATATAAAGCCGCGGGGAATATTTACCTATTATATTCTTAATAGTAGGACAGGAGATATATATTTTTTTTTAATATATAAAAACCATAAAGTTAATATTTAGCTCTGGTCTGGAGATGAAAAATAGTGGCAGCATACACTGCGTTTCGCAGTCATTTGGGCAGCCTGTCTGGCGGCAGTAACCACCCCCTTACAGAAGACCACCGTGAAATAACAGCACGTATGCTGTTGTGTTTCGGAGAGTGAGTAAGGGATGACAGAGCCCATTTCAATATCCCTTCCTAATCCCTTATCCTTAATCGTACTGTAGTTGGCAGCGTACTTGCAGCAGCTTTGGCGTTGCTTGTGTTATAGGCGACGGTAGCCACCTACGATCAAGTGGACCGTCAGCCTGTCTGCCGAACTTAACATAAAAAAATAAAATTGTATGACATACCTATAACAATAAGCCACTTCCTAGTAGACAGTCATAGCTAATCACATAAGGGGTAGATCCTCCTCAGAGTAAGTATGGAAGGGCGTAGTTTTTACGATGAAAACAGCGTTCTCTCTATTCACGAGGCTATAGGTAAATATTCCATCTATGCTTTTATTGGAGATGGTTTGATTTCGTCGTTCGGAATATCCACTAAGACGCTAGCGGGTATGAGGCTTTAGTTTTACGACTCTGATGTTATGGCCACGCGAGTGAACAAAATTGAGAGTGTAAATGTTTGTGAAGTTTTACGGAAATATTATTTTTATGTTAAATAGATAAATATTTCACACAAAAATAACATTAAAGTAATTTAGGTTGTTACGCAATCGAAAATCGAAACTATACTTTGATAAATTACAACCTCACGATGGCATCTTTTACACAAGCAAGTTACATTTACATTTACAATAAGCAAGTTTACGAAATAATTGTCTTATATTAATGGCATTCAAATGCCCTTACAACTTACTTATAATACATTACAAAATTCTAAAAAAAAAACGATATTTTAAATAAATAACATAATAATTACTTAAAATATTAGATTTGAAATTCAATAGTACTTTTATTAATTAGGTACAATCTTTTACTGTAGATTAATACTGAGGCTTGTTATTACCTATTGCATTATACTCGTATATGCAAGGTAAAATATCTTCTATTGACTTTGTCTTTCGGAAAATATTATAACATTTTTTAAAACAGAACGAAAGAATAAATAGAACTGTCCGAGTAAGGTAGATAGGTATGCAATTGATTTTACTTAGCGACCCATAGCCATAACGTCGACGTGGCTTTAGAGAACTTATGCTTGGGGATAGTGGCGTTGTCACATGACCCCTGGGATGATATTAATGTTCTAAGCTTTAGATAGCTGTAGGTGAGATTTTTATACATTCTACAAATAAATATGTCGGATGCAGGACCAAAAATAATAGCATCACTTCTTCAATACTTCAGCAGGTAATGCAGATTTGTAAGTTCAAAAATTGTGCATTTTAGCGTGTACAAAAAAAGGAAAACAAACTTAAAGTTATGCGCAATTAGAACATTATCCCTTTGGCGTTTACTAATTTCATATCATTAAATTCTACTATATTGTACTACTTCATTTATTTTAACAATGATCTTTTTTATCTTTGTTTTGAAAATATTACACACGAAGGAACGGAAATACTACGATTTTCCATTGAGACTGTCGCTAGAATTTTTTTTTTTGGCGAACCCGTTGGATGAGTGGTTAGGGTGCTTGCCTTAACGCTCTGTTCTAAGATTACCGGGTTCAATTCGCAGCAGGGTCAATTTTGAAAACAAAATTTCCAAATTTGTCTCTGGTCTGTATCGGGAAAGTAGTGACAGGGCTGCGTTTCGCAGTCATTTAGGTAGCCAGTCTGGTAGCAGTTACCACCCCCTTGCAGAATACCAGCGTGCAATAACAGCACGTGTGCTGTTGTGGTGAGTGACTAAGGGATGCTAGAGCCCATTAGCCTATCCATTCTCTTATCGTTAATCCTACTGTAGTGGGCAGCGCACTTGCAGCACCTTGGCGACGGTAGCCTAGCATCAAGTGGACCGTTAGCCTGTCTGTCGCTCTTAACATCACTGACTAAACTTGCTGTTAGAGTCTTGTCTGGGTTATCCTTTTTACGTTTGCTTATTTCCAACTTACACGTCACCACAGAATACTTGGATAGGTAATCAAAATCCTCGCCTCCCTTTGCGCAAGCCACGTGTTACTCTAACATCAATCTGTTGTATCTTGTTCTTAAAATAAAATGTTCATTCACGGGTAGAGTCGCTGTCATTTGACAGCCGCATAAACTCCTAACTCGCAATATTGTGACATAAGGTGTTTAACATAAATAATGCGGGAACAGATGTGCGACGCCGCGGGCTACACAAATACGTTCACGCCGTACACCGTTCGTATTATCTAGCTGCTTTAAGCTCAATATATAGAGTTGGTCTATTGAACTTTTCAGCTAGACATTTTAAATAAAATATAAATGCTTAAACAAAATTAGTTTGCAAGCGAAAACAGTAGCAGTAATGTAACATTATATTTGGTGATATAAATAATAATTATATTAATTATAAAAAAATTATATTTTTTTTATGTTAAGATCGGCAGACAGGCTGACGGTCTACTCGATGGTAGGTGGGTACCGTCGTTTATAACTGTTATTTTGTTATTTTACGGTGGTCTTCTGAAAGGGGGGGCAGACGGGCTGCCCAAATGACTGCGAAACGCAATGTGTCCTGCCACTACTTTCTAGATCCAGATCAGAGAAAAATTTGAAAAGCTCATTTTTCAAAGTTTCCAGCCGGGAATCGAACCCATGAATCCTAGAACAGAGCGTTAAGGCAAGCACCCTAACCACTCATCCAGCGGGTCGTCATTTTATATTACCTAAGTGTATTGACGTATTTTTTGTAACGTGTTACGGTATAACACAGCAACAATTTAAAAAAGTGAAGTTTTTAAATAACGTAAAAGAATTATAATAAATAAATACAGTACATTTATTTGAATTGTTTGTGAATTTTTAAAATATTAGAATTGCATAACGTATTTGGATAATATTTGAACAATTAATGACAATATGATATTACGAAGATTATTTTACGATCGCAAGTCAGTTAATTTAACCAACCCGTCTAATATGAAGAGGTTGTATCAGCTCTATGATAATACAGAAATGTTGGCACAACAATATTCGGCATGGCGGCATCGCCGACGCTCCAGGCTATGTAAAATATTTCTGCTAAAGCATTCATCGTGATCGCCCGACTGATCGTACCCTCAACGTTACGCAGCCATACACTTTACCTTTGCAACTAGCTTCAACCTTAAAACAAAGCCCAAAGGGACTCTATTTGAATAATAAAACCTTACAAATAAAATTGCAAAGTTCGGTTATTGTGTAATCCGATATGCGGATAGTTGGTTCTATCGACTTTTTGCTGAAAATTGTTTGATTCCGGTTCTATACTTTCGTTTTGACGTGTGTTAAAAAATTTTTGTGCCCGCAGTATTCGACTAACATTGCCTTCCAGACAAAATATTAATATGTAGACGTTAGTGGCTGAGCACACTGCGATTCGCAATTATGAATTGGGTAGCTCGAATGGAGGCAGTAACCACCGTTGAAATAACATCACTTGTATTATTGTCTTTCGAGTAAGGGATTCCGGAGCTTCCAGCCCGATCTAATCCCATACCCTTTACCATACTGATGTAGGCACTTTTGCAGCACTTATGGTGTTGCTTCTGTCAATAGGAGGCGTCAAGTGGACTGTCAGCTTGCGACCTTTACTTAAACGCACCTAGAATCGTTTGTCGATAATTGTTGGGGAAAGAAAGTTCTCGTATATCTTTTACGAGAAGACGGTACGCTGCCTCCTGCTGTGTGGTCCAGGCTGCTGTTATAATTATCCTCTGGGTGGTTTATAAATAAGGCCATATTCACAGGCGTCTGTCGCCTGATAATATTGAATGATAAATTTTCATCTCAAAGCAAAGTAAAAGTAGTCGATCTACCATTATGTAGTCATTAAAATGTACCCATTACAATTTTACAATATAAGTACCAATTTTACCAGTTTTTTAAATGGTTTTATTCAATATTGTTAATGTTGTAAACCTTCTAACATCCTATACGCTTTGCTATAACTTATTATATAACATCTTTGGACTTATAAAGCTATTTGGTTTTAAAAACCCAGTCCAAAGCCTTGGTTTTTCTTCCAGAAACTCTGAATGCCCTAATTCTTATCTCAAACCTCCTAAAGTTCTTTGCTTGCCTTGATTTGAACTTTCTAAGGTATTGATTACTAGAACTCCAAAGATTTTTATCATTTCTAATCAAAATTTATAAATGTACCTACCGGTAAGCTGAAATCTAAAAAAAAAAAATAACCTTTTAGCATTAAACTCCATTCACAAATTATGAATTGTGATAAGACCGCGTTGTGATTATTTACGACAATTTTAAAAAAAAGTCATAAACACCGCCACAAACAAAAACTCGACGATTCAACGGAAGAGCGGAAAATATCAAATTTGTGAACACGAGAAACAAATTAGTATAAATACAACGGTTCGACAACATTTTTCAAGTGGAACCAGATGCACTTCAGTTTTTTTTTGTTTGTTGATGTAAAGCTATTATATAAGTATTGGTATTCGGAATGATTTTTAGCACAATTAATTAATTATATAAATATAAATAACTTTTTATAAAAGTAGTTGCTTTAGTTGCTAAAAAAATGTTTGTTAATAATGATAAATGAACTCTTTGATCAATGGCGAAGATATGTATAATGTATATAATTGAGTACCTAAAGTACCTACTAGGTTGGTACTGTGCTGCCTATACTGCACCAGGGGCTATTCCAGGCTCTCTAGGATGTATCAGGAATGTTTCAATAAATCAGGATAGTTTTTTTTTTTCATTTTGTTTGCAATATAACAGTTTTTGATTTTTACATCCTTCTCATCACTATTTAACAGATATCTCCCAATTATTTTTTTCTAATGACATGCGTCTTCCCATTTTTTAAATTAGGATGTATATGTATTTATTTTGAAATAGGTTCGGTTCGGTGCCTGCAGTGAGGTCGGTATTCCTCACTGTAGTAAGTACATCTGTACTATCCAGTATATGAGTAGTTAAATTTGTGAATAGTTACATAAAATTTTTGATAGTTACATAAAATTTAATAGGAAACCGCTGGCGAAGATAACGTTTTTCATCATCGAGCCAAGCGCCGCCGTCAACTGATTTATGTGTCCGCATCATTTGCACCGAATTATCTGTTCACACGAAACGTTGTGTTTTTACGTCGATACTTTATATTGTGACTGCGATAAGCATCACAATTTGTTTTAAAATTGAAAGCGAAGTAATTATTATAATTCTAGCTATCTACTTGGACGATCTGTTATGGATTTTGGTATGTACTTGTAATGCATTTTATATACATTGGTATCAAGTACACCTAAATTGTAATAAAAATAGTAGACAAACTAAATTAAAATCTGAATTAAAATTATTTGAATTTAATACTGATACGGTTATTACTAAAGCTTATTTTATGCTCATGTTATGCCTTGATGTCAATTTATTTTATACATGTAATACTTCATTTACTAAGTTATTTTATAGATGTAATAATACATAAAAATTTATAACATATAACTATAAAATTTTGTACTCCAGAATTCTAGTGAATTTTATTCCCAAGATAGTTTATTATAAGTTGGAATGGGCCCCGTCGTTTATTTCTTATTTTTGTTTATGTTAATATGCATATTTTTGTTTATGTTTATGAAATCCAATTAGGTAATTATACACAAAAGGTATATAAGTTATAGTATATAAGTTATAAGAAGTATATAAACTTTTAAGTTCATATTTTTTGTTTGTGCAGGATGTTAGTCTTGTTCTGTAGGTACATGATGCCAACAATACCTCTATTTAAAATATAATTATGTATTTTTATTTCTATAAGTATCAAAATTTCGCTGTCGTTAAGTTTTACCGATACATACGTTTTTAAATATACCTATCAGAAGCAGGCCCCGATTTAGGATAAGCTGCATCCTGAGCAAACCCCTTTTGTAGCCCCCCCCCCACACACACAAAAAAGGACTGAGATATAGATATTTGTGATTACTGAATAGTGCTGCTTCACTCAGTGAACGCAGGAACGTTGTTACACAACTTCGGCGACCCGATACGGCTGTCCAGCGCGGGGAGGACTACTCTCCCTGTCGGAACCTCGGCGTATTTCGGTACGCCGGCTATCTCGGGGACCTCACAACGGGCGGTAGTCTTCCCTCAGACTACCGCCCAGGTCCTGGTCAAGAGGGAAGGTGGCGCATATAGGCGAGCCGCCTGCGTCCGAGCGACCTACATCCCTGCTCTGCCTGCGCTCCACTATATGCTGCGCTACAGCAATATGTAAAATGATATACAGTTACTTGTAACTATCTCTTACGTAGAGTTTGCTGTGTTTTTTTACCATTGTTCTGAAAATAATAATTTTAAAAAATATTCGAAAATTTTCCGCCCCCAGAAATTGCCGCCTAGAGCAATTGTCCAGTCTACCCATTGGTAAATTGGGACCTGCCTAGAAGTTAATCTATTATAAGAAGAAGAATTAGTCCATAAAATTAATTTACCTCTAAAAAGAAAATTATAGAAGATTCGAAAACCCTATGTTTTGTTTCAGGTTTTTCCTTAAATTCTTTCTAAAATGCAACCAAAACTGCTTGAAGAATGCTGGCAACCCTCGAGATATGAGAAGATTTCAAGTAAGTAACATGTACAAATATTTCAATAGATTATTTAATTTAGATGCTTGTCTTTAGTACTAACAAGACAAAATTACATATGACAAGACAATTTTGTCTTGTCTTTAAATGTTAAAGAAGGCTAAAGAGTCTTCTCTAAAGAGAAAGATAAGATTCAAAGAGGTTAAGAGTAAGTTAATGAAGGCTAAGAGTTTCTTTTTTTAATTTATTTCTAAAATAAGATTAGTTTCGCCATCTTGTCAATTAACATTCTTAATTGTTAAAAGCGGTAGAATGAACACGAAATTTGAAAAAGAATCGGATGTGTCGACAAGTAAATGTACATTGTTTACTAGAAACGACGAAAAATTGCACTCTCTGTATAGAAAAGTGTAGGTATGTATCGTCTAAATGTTGTGGTCTAAGTTAGAAGCTGATTTTGGTTGAAAAGTTTTATGGCTGTCATTTTATCTTACTGTTCCACATCATCTCACTATAAGTCAATGTCATTTTAATATTATGTATATAAATTCCTAAGATTATCGACTCACTTATTTAATTGGTTGTGTTTTGGGAATATTTTACATGTTTATAAGATATAAAATTATGTAGAAGGATCGTAAGATATAAGATTATGTTATAACTGTGTAGAAAATTTTATGTTACCTTGAATAAAGTTCAAAAAAGAAATTGGTAAAAAAGATTTTTTATACTAATATTTTATTAAATTAAAATTGTAATAAAATTAGAGTCCTGTTCGGTGTTATACAACCTTTCTCTTTTATTTTGAAGCTTTTATTTAGTGTTTTTATTTTTAGCTTTCTCTTATTACTTGGACCATACATGCTTCTCTATCGCCCTTAACTGAAGGAAGGGTTGCGTTCACGACTCCTGAATATTTGAAGTGGCTCCAATTTAGGAGAGGGATGAAATTAAATTTATTTATACGAGTTTATTTATTTACCTCCCAGCGATCTCTGGTTGTTCTTTGCTTATTTTCTACTACAGTAATTTGTACACGCGTTGAACGAAATAAAATTAATAGGGTTGTGAAAATGTACGGAAGGGGACCGTTTCAAAAAGAATTCTTTGTTTTCTATATAAACTTTATAATTAAAAAATTTAAAAGTTAGTTTAATTATTATATTAAATAAATATCTACTATATTAAAGTAATACTATATTAAAATAAAATAAATAAAATAAAATAAATACTATACTAATACTACTAAAAACTAGGCGGAAACATAAGAACAACAAATTTTTTTTTATAACTTAATTCTTTAAATAATCTTTGTCATAGCATTTCTTTTTTAATTTAAATTAAAACCCGAACATAAAATTTATTTCAAATAATAAAACTTAAAATTAGTTTATTACAAACCTACAATAATTTTTAATTTAAACTTTTGCAGGCATAAATTGTGACCAATTAGTCGAACTTTGAAGCGAAGTCGCATATAAATTAATTAGCGGCAGCCCTAATACAAATTAATGTAAAGATGCATTCACACAGTCTACTTATGAGTACAAATTTGCTCCTAGAGTTACCTAAGACATATTTGTCTTACGTGCCCTCTTGCCAACTTTAAACAAATGTGGAACTTATGTGTCGTGAACAGTGTTCAATTTTATAAATGCATGGGAATTAAGCATGTGTGTGTAGTTATGTCTATATTTGTGCTTTCTGTGTGTCATTGAATAATTCAGTGGTCGTTCCCCAATGTTTCAAGGGTAACAGAGTGTAGACTGTGGTATGTATAGTGTTAACTATACTTCGCTCATATGTGTCAGATATATATGTACATGTGTCAGACGGTATAGTTATAGTATAGAAATTGAAATTCTACTGTACTGAGTGGTTGTATTATACACAGTAGATAACAGTAGCATCAATTAGCACTGTCTAAGTACTCAACATTGACAATTAATTACAATAATCCCAATTTATTGTTTCTTTGAGTATTTTATATCAAATAATTCAACCGTTCCGTATACAATTTATGATTTATATTTGAATATAATTATTGTTTATTATTCTAAATAATAATATCATAAATGCGAAGGTGAGTTTGTTTATTTGATACGCTTTAACCTCTAAACTACTGAAATATACATAATCTTTCTATATATAAAAATGAATCACGGCATCACGCGTGAACGGGTAGACCGATTTTAATTCGGTTTTCACTAATGGAAAGAGGGATAAACGGGGAATGTTCATATATATAAAAATTGTAACCCGGGCGAAGCCGGGGGCGGGTCGCTAGTATATAATAAAATCGTAAACGAGCTGTGTTTGTACATTAAATATTAAAAAAAAAAAAACAATTTCTACACGTTTTACCTATGTTAACGAGGTCAAAAAAATAGTTTTTAGAATAATCGTATATGTCTGTTTGTCTGTGCGTTTATGCACGCTAATTCCTGAAACAGCTTAATCGGTTTTAATAAGGTTTTCACTGATATAGCAAGCTTCCCGTAGCATTTAGTGTTTGTTTCATTCCAATCGGTTTACAAACAAAAAAGTACTACGCGTACTACGAAGTTACTGGCTCAGCTAGTGTTATAATACATTTTGTCAGGGGTATACTGAAAAGGCCATGGGATACCATTCATCAAGAAAAAGCATTGTTTGCAAAAGCTCTAGTAATAAGTGGTCGGTATTGTACATAAATAAAACTTTAACGATACATTAACGATTAGTAACCGGCACATAAGCTTCATTTTTAATCCATGTACGGAATGCCCACCCACATAACATCCGCACACAATGCACTTCCTTGCATATCTATCGGAACAGTTTCTTCCATTTTGAGTCCCGAGACGCTAGCCCCACCTCCCTGGGGACTCTCCCTTTCGATACCCTACATGTGTGAGTGTGTGGGAATGCGTGAGGCTTTATTTGTGTGAAATATCGCTCCAACCTCATTCTACATTGGTTGGTTTTATTTTCGGTTACTCCACTAGTCTATTACTGAATGATCTTGAACTTGGTAATGCTTTTAACAGGCTCATTTAGTAACAAAGCGAATGGAGCATTGATGAACGAAACTATTTGGTCATCTTGAAATATACTATATTTAATTCTTTATTACCTACTAAGGACTTAAACTTAAAAATTAAATAGAAAAATATTTTACTGCAAATCTGAAAAATATTTTACTTATCTGTTTCTTAGTTTTGACGAGCCCGTTGAATGAATGGTTAAGGCGCTGGCCTTAACGCTCTGTTCTAAGATTGCCGGGTTCGATTCCCGGCAGGGTCAACTTTGAAAAATTCATTTTTCAAATTTGGCTCTGGTCTGGAGCTGGAAAGTAGTGGCATTTGGACAGCCCGTCTGGAGGCAGTAACTACCTACCGTCTAACAAAAGACTACCGTGAAATAAAAGCACGTGTGCTGTTGTGTTTCGGTGAGTGAGTAAGGGATGCCAGAGCCCATTTTCCTATCCGTTCCGATCCTTATCCTATCCTAATCCTACTGCAGTCGGCAGCGCACTTTCAGCAGCTTTGACGTTGCTTGTCTTATAGGCGACGGTAGCCACCTGCCATCAAGTGGACGGTCAACTTGTCTACGCAATGATAACAAATAGTAAATAATAGAACTGGAAAATAAGTAAATGTTAGAATTACTTCATTATGCTAATTTTTTTCTTACACATATGTATACACATTCAAAAAACATGTATGTACCTACACTGTATTCTGACAACTTCATTTTTGTGTAGGTATTTTTTCAATGCCATTAGCTACAGCAAGGTACTAGGATACTTACATACTTTAGTTATTTTTATATCATGTCCTATACCATACTAGTTTTGGGATTTGATGCCTATTGCCTATACAAATAATGTCCATACTACGGGGAAGAATTTTTCAAGATAAGTTACTAGTAATTTAAAGGCATCTTTTGGAAAAAAAATCAAATAATTTAACACTCTAAAACGGTATACCAAAATTTGGTATAAATCGTCTAAAGCCAAAATCTCTCAAGATCTGTCAATACGCGCTGTAGACATTATTATAATACACCGCAGACGGTTTACTAAAATCAAGTTTGCTTCATATTACAACGCATACGCCTCTATATTACAACATCCTGAGACATGATCAAACCTATAAAGGCATTACTCGCATACTTTTAAATGTTTTTTGAATGTGCATATAAATTTTTTTTGCAAAGAAAATCTGGTAATGGCCATTTTCTTATCTGATGTGTAATATAAGTATATAATAAGTGTAAGTACTTATCTATTAATAATAATCACCATTAGCAGTTTTTCTTTGCTACATTTATCTACTCTTATTCCTTACTATGTTTACATGTACTTTATCTTTCTATATTTGTCCATATAGGTTCACCATGTATATATCATGTTGTTAAATTCTTTCTGGTAATGTTTTGTTAATACTAAGGATAAGGATCGGAATAATGTTTGTTTTATGACAAATACTAGAAATAATGTGACATTGTTATCAGGTGGTGATATCAACGCAAGTGATGGTGGACGGACCCCTTCTAGCCATATCGGATAACATGTTCGTTCACAATAACAGCAAACATGGCCGACGCGCGAAGAGGCTCGACCCCACTGAAGGTATTGATGGCGCCTCCGAACCACCTTGTACGTTTTTTTGGTTTTGCTTTTTATTTAATTTCCCCTTGTTCTAACAACCTCCTTCAATTATACGAGTATTTTCTATCGTACCTTTATTTATTTGCAAGGAAAACTTTTCCTATATTATTTTATTATTTTCTAACAAGCTGACGCGCCAGTCTTTGCCCTGTCAATTTCACATAAAATACCATCAAAATTTCGAACTTTTCCTGTAGATTTTCCAAAAATTTTCTTTGACACAAACCTTGTCCTAAAAAAAAACAGCAAAATCGGTCGTGTCGTTCTCAAGTGATGTTCCCTCATAAATGTTGGAATTAATTTTTATTTATATAGATTTCATATTTAAACCAGTGACCCAAATACCGTTAAATGCGTGAATACTTAAATTACGAACACGTAATTACCTATCGGAATATGGAAAAGTTGTTGTATATTGAAAAAAAAAGAATAACATAGATATTGTAAATCTACAATAAGTCAAAGATCTTATTGTCGCATAACTACAAGCAGATAAGTACGTAACCAATCGAGGGCAAATGTGCAAAAGTCATAATATAGCGTTTGAAGACGTCGTTTGTATGCAAGGAATCACTGTAGACATTTCGCAAAGAACTTCAGGCGTCATGGGGCGACAGGGTGGGGAGTGTTGAAGCGAGCATGAACCGACTAGGGATAATTTAGTAAGGAATTATGACTTATATAAGCCATAACATTTGTTTTAAAATAATGTACACACCGATTGCATTTAGATTTTTTATTATTAATCTGTTACTTATGAAATAGGAAACTATTTTAAGTTACCTTACATATATAAGTAATTAATTATAATTAATTAGTGGATAAAAAGGAAGCAAAAAGAAAACCAGACCCAAATGAGCTTATTTTGAGCGCGCATTGCGCGTTGAGCTTCGATTATTTCTTTCCCTAGGAATTCGACTCGTGGAATAGGGTATATATAGTAAGGATACAGTTTATTTAGAACAATGGCTAAAATAAAAAATAAAAAAAACACAAAAAAGTGTCAAATTGCCATCTAATGAATTCTTTTTATATAATATGAATTTATTTTCTTTATTTTAAGTATACAATACTTGTGGATTAATTTAGATATAAAATTTAATAAAACTTGTTTTAAAAAATCCTGGCTAAACTTAAAATATAGAGTAATAGACATAAAAAAATGAAAAAAAGAATTAAAGAAAAGAAAACAATATAAATATAGAATAAATGAAGGAAGTGTTCTCTTCCATATAATGGAAGCATTGAAACTTTAGAGGAGGCTAGACGGCGTGAAACCAACTCGAAGGGATTACACGGTGCGAATGAGGAAATTTGCACAAGTACATTTTGTTAGCTTTGCTAAAGAACCATCGGTATTTCTACTTGTTTGCTCCTTAAATTATTCAATGAAGATTTCCAGTTAAAATTAATTTTTTTTTATTTGTTTACGTTTATTTGTATTTAATGTTTTCTTTGATTTAATTATTCTTTAACAATTCGAAAATTCCATGAGTTTTGGCTGGATTTTGGTGTAATGTCTAATTTCATTTTCATTTTTAATATTCAATAATAATATTTACACAGAGAGCATTAAAATTTAATATGCGCATGAAAGGAATTAGAAAGAACCTTGAACGTAATCTTCTTTCGTCCCCTTAAATTCACTTTCTCTTCGTCTTTATTACCGCTTCGTTTTGTTCGCAAGATTTCAGCCCCCTCTTGTCTTCCGACGCGTGTCCCCCTCACTACAACCTTGCATCTAAGATTTCTTGTAAAAACATAGTGCCATAACTACATTACACTTCATTCCATCTTCGACTTTATTCACTATATGAAAGAATTCATTTTAAATTAATATGTCTGATTTGTTGTCTCCCTTTACAATGAATTCGTTTTAACTTTACGGTGTGCAATTGTCCCTTTTTTTCTAAAACAGTTTCGGAAATCCGAATGTAAACGCCCAAGCAGGACGGAATGAGTTTTATTATACTGGCGTTTATTTAACTTTCAAGTTGTTTGACTTTAAGTTTGTCCTTTGCTTCTACATTTTCAGTTTGTGATGGCATTCTTTTGAAATTTTCAAGACAATATTTACGGTTATTTCGTATTTTCTATATTTGTTTCTGACTCTCAAAATTGCTTTCCGGCAGCAGGTTTATATCCACCGTTGCCAGTAGCAACGCCATGCATCAAGGCAATATCACCAAGCGAAGGCTGGACATCTGGAGGTTCGACGGTTATCATAGTCGGAGATAACTTTTTTGACGGACTGCAAGTTGTATTCGGAACTATGTTAGTATGGAGTGAGGTAAGACTAATGGCATCTGTATAAAAATCTTCAATCTTATCATCTCTGTACTTAAGTGAAATTTTAAATATTAATATGTTTTAGTTAATAACATCGCATGCAATAAGAGTGCAGACTCCACCGCGACACATACCAGGAGTTGTTGAAGTGACCCTATCCTATAAAAGCAAACAGTTTTGTAAAGGAGCGCCTGGCAGATTTGTTTATGTTTGTGAGTATATTATTGTAATTTATTACAATACATATTATGTACTGGCTCCTCCATGAAAAGTATAAACTTTTTTGGCTTATAAGCTAGATCTGTATTAAATTTCATAAAAAATCGTTCAGCAATTTAGCCGTGCAAATGTCAGTAAGTATTTTTAAGCCTACTAACATTAAAAATACTTACTGACTAATATTAATAATAGGTATTAATAATATTTGTAGATAAAGATTTTGTTTTGAATTAGCACGAAATTTGTCGATAAGTAGGGAAGTTTTCCATCTATTTACCAACGTCTCGAAAAAAACTTTGATCGGTAATTCGGGATTTGGTCGATCTCTTACGATCCATCAATTAGTGATTTCATTTGTTAGTGGGCCACTAATGATTGATTTTGTTTTTCTGTTGTTGCGCATAGCAGCTCTCAACGAGCCCACGATA
This sequence comes from Bembecia ichneumoniformis, assembly GCA_910589475.2. Lineage (NCBI taxonomy): Eukaryota > Metazoa > Arthropoda > Insecta > Lepidoptera > Sesiidae > Bembecia > Bembecia ichneumoniformis. The sequence goes on from OU342531.1 coordinate 4,748,699, forward strand.
GATTACGGCTTCCAGCGACTACAGAAACTTATACCCAGACATCCCGGTGACCCGGAGAAATTACCCAAAGTAAGTTACCAAATTAATCCCTGTACATAATAGTATATTTCATTACAAGTGCGGAAAGGCTGTCATTGCAAAGAGTTCCGACAAATGTCTACCCGAGCCGAGGCGCAGCCGAAGGCGAGGGTTGACAGTCGGAACAAGTTGCAATGACGGTTCCGCACGTGTACTGAACGACTATTTTTATTACAGTTGCGAAAAAATGAAGCAATTTAATAAAACAAACAACTAAACTCGCAAAGAAAATTTCTGGAAAATGGCGCCAACCGTAGAATATAAGCAGAGATTTTTTTTCTTCAACCATTCTGGTAGGCAAAGGAAACTATGCCCATACAGCCAAGTCTTCAGTAGAATTTTTTTATTGATTTGAAATGAAAATGGAATTTAATGAGATGAAATGAAATGAAACCTAACCTAACTCATTAAATCAAATCATTAAATCTGATATTGAAACAAATTCGTAGCTTCTTTTTAGAAATATACGTATTTGCATGAATCATAAAAACTTTTTAGTAAAAACTTCATGGTTGGTTTTTCTTTTTAATAGACATTATTTTGACAGTTGGGAAAGAGAACGCACGAGTGCGGGAAAGGTAAAAAAAAAGCACGAGTGTGTAATAGCCCACATCCCGAACGCTATACGTCCCTGCAATACGCCACTTTTTGAGCAACTGTATTAAAAAATTTATTACGTAACAGAATTTCTTCACAAATTGATTATTCTTCACAAACTGTTTATTACTTATAATAAACAGATTTCAACATTTCTTTAGAATTCTTTGCCTTATAATATGAAGAATAGGTAATTTTGATTTTGATTTCTTGATGAAGCAAATGTAATTTCTATTCAACATATACATACATTGTTAAGGAAAGATTACTCTTAATTGACTTTTAGTAAGTTAGTATTAGTATTAGTTTTAAATAATTAATCTATTTTTTAGTTAATTTATGTTAATGTAGCATCTCACAATTCTTCTTGATTTTTAAAAATTCTTCCTGCTATTGATCTGGAACTTTTTTTAATGTATGTACTTTGTTCTCAGGAAATAATCCTAAAGCGAGCAGCAGACTTGGCGGAAGCTTTGTATTCGATGCCTCGTAACAACCAACTGGGTCTAGGAGCGCCGAGATCGCCTCCAGCCAGCATGCCCTTTAACACTTACACTGGACAATTGGCCGTCAGCGTTCAGGATACCGCTGCATCGCAGTGGACTGAAGGTTAGTTGTAACAGTTTATATATTGTGTACCACTATTTAAAAAGTTACATATACTTCCCTTACCTTGCTTGTATATAAATACGTTGTGTATATTTGTTAGAAAATATCCGAACTGTTTTGTCGAAAATAACGAAATAGGAACCGAAATAACTAGACAAGGTAATTTATTTCAAAGACCAAAATGTAGATTAGAACTATTTAATAAAAATGTTTATGTTATGGCAATTAAAACATACAATAAACTACCTAATAATATAAAATAATTGCCGGATCCTAAATTTACAAGAACATTAACAAAATGGTTATTAGATTGTTGTTATTATGATGTTAAATAATTTTATAATAAGAAACATTAATTCATTTATTACAAAGAATTAAACACAAATATTTGCATGCCCTTGGCGGGTAGAACATGCTTTGTACTGTAACTGCTGTATACAAATTAAAATTCTGTAAACATGTGTTCGCGCAAATAAAGATTTATTTTATTTATTTATTTATTTATCTCTTCACTTTCTTTTATGTTAAGGTCGACGGACATGTTGACGGTCCACTTGATGGAAGGTGGCTACCATCGCCTATAACACAAACACTGCTAATCACAGCACATTAAGGAAAAGGAATTGGGAAACACAATACTGTTATTTCATGGTAGTCTTCTATAAGGGGGTGGTTATTGCCGCCAGACAGGGTGCCCAATTTAAGGTACCCTATGTCTTTTTCTGTACCCCTGATAACGTGTATGCAAAATTTCATGGTGATTGTTTGAGCGGTTTTAGAGTCCATAGGGAACATACATGCCTACACACATCGATACACATAATGGAACAGATATAATTACTCACTATGATACTGATACTTTAACATAATCGTATACTTATTTATTTATTTTACACAATTATTTTTGTTAGCGAAGAAAGAAGAGCAAGGAGAAACCTTGACCTTATGTGTGTATTGTCACAAAGAATAAGTACTAATTTATTAGTAGTGTCAGGGCACACTCCGTTTCGCAGTCACTTGGGCAGCCCGTCTGGCGGCAGTAACCACCCCTTTACAGAAGACCACCGTGAAATAATAGCACGTGTGCTATTATGTTTCGGTGAGTGAGTAAGGGATGCCAGAGCCCATTTCCCTATCCCCTCCTAATCACTTATCCTTAATCCTACTGTAGTCGGCGGCGCACTTGCTGCAGCTTTGGCGTTGCTTGTGTCATAGGCGACGGTAGCCACCTCCCATCAAGTGGACCGTCAGCCTGTCTGCCGATTTTATTAAAGATTGATATCTTATCTTTCATTCAATCATGTAACTTGATCAATCAGTTTTATATTATTAGTAATAACAAATAATTGGCAATGATCATAATTAAGTAACCTCTTAGGAATAAGTAAGACCTGTAGTAAAAATATTTAAAATGTTTTCGTGCGGTGTACGTGTATCCTAACATGGTGATTTGTTGTTGACCCAGGCTTTTTCTTTTAGAGGAGTACGCGCGCAGCGCCAGCGCAGGTGGCGTTGCGGGGGGTGGCGGCGGGGCGGGGTCCCCGCGCTATTGCTCCGCGGCTTCCACACCACATGCCACGCCTTACCATCACCAGCACTATCCACCCACTACGCTCTTCAACACCAGCTCACGTGAGTGTACTATAATAATGTACTATAATTCTGAAACAATGCACAGAACACAAGGTCACTAAAATTTCTAAATAAAAATATCAGGCAGATTGTGCGGTTAGTCGGTTAGACTTCATAAACAATAGCAGACGTAACATAAGGCCAGTGATACGTACAAAAAAACAAAATATGCGCGTATGTACGTGTTGCGAATAAATAATTATAACCAAACACTATAATAAGGCGCGTTGCTTGCCCTTACAAGCCTCGTGTATCTACTTAAATAAATAAAAACGAGATAGCAATAGTTCATTTTGATGATAGTAGAATGGGATACAAAACCTACTATGTTTGTGTTGTGTTGCGTCTGCTATTAATCTGCTGTCTATGGGGAATCAAACTTTTAGAAATTCTAAGAGATATTTTTAAAATTGTAAGACATTGTGTCTATTTGTTTGTAGAATACCAATTATTATTCACTTAAAGTTCAACATAAAGTTAAAGCGTGAAACACATAAAGTTCTATATGTAGGTATCTACACTGTAAAGATATCTTAAGAACGTAAAATTTGATTATACATAGATAGACATTGCTATTGTTAATTGGGTGAAATAAGATATATTTAAGTAAAATGTAGAAGTTATTACTTTTTCCAACTTTTCAAAATTATTATTGAGAATTATATTTAATAAATATTTATTTTGTTTTGGAGATAAGCAATATTATTGTGCTCTTTATAAAATAATTACGTTAATTTCTTAGCAAAAATATTTCCTGCATACAAAATCTTATTGAGATTAAAACACAATCTATCCCAACCAAGTAGCTGTTAATAAAAGAAATACCATCCGTACTTGGTCCCGTAAATAAAGGTTGTAAATGTTGCTTATCTCGTACTAATTCAGCACGTGCAAGATTTAAGTTCACATTCACGAAGCTTCTCGCACGCAGTATGTTTGTTTCTGTCGCTTTGTTTTAACCCCTTTTTTTCTTTATCCGGCCAGTGTCTCTGGGTCCGTACCATCCGGCTAACCTGAATGGACCTTTATCATCCGACTATAACGCGTATAATACGAAAGATAGCGGACATTACATTCAAAGAAATGGGGATTCTAAAAACCCGGCCGACTGTCCGGCAAACAGTCATACAAAATGCAGCGAGGCTATGAAAGGGCACGCTAGAGAGAGAAATCTAAGGAGCGCATTCGCAGTAGTGAGGCACAGTCCGCAACATCAACAAAACTGCCATCACCTCGCTGTACAATGTTAGTAGCTCTGTTTTCATCTCTCATTTTATTCATTTGCTCTGTTGTTGGTTAAAACAATTTATCTACTATAATTTTCATTAAAGTTAAAGTAACAGTTTATAACTAAAAGAAAACTTGCAAGCTAACTCGTATCTGCCGTCTTTGATATTTCAAATTTTCACTCTTTATTTTGCTTTGCTACTTGTGTAATATTATTTCGTTATATGTGGTAACCGTTTTCACGATTATACAAAATATTTAAAAATATTGTAATTGAAAATTTTTCAATAATGACGTATTAAATTTCGTTTGATTTTTCGTAACAGTTTTGTAAAACAAAATGGCGGCGAATATGAAGCGCGTTAAAATGTATAAAACACTATTTTTAATTGTTTTCGTTAAACACAACACGCAGTTTAAACTTGATTGATTTTCAATTGCAGTACTTTTAAATTTTACATATTCCCAAAAATAAAATCTTCTCTTATTGTTATTATTATGGAAAGCAACGACATCATTAATGTGTAAACACTTGAAAGTAATTTCAATAACGTCTTATTGTCGACAGGAATGGGAGGTCTCGTGTCATCTCCGTTCAGCATGAACCCATTCTCTCTGCCGACTTGCAACGCTCAACAATACGCGCAAACAGCACCTCTGGCTTCGAAGTAACGAACATACAATATGGTACTTGGCACTGATTTTGAGCGCTGACGGTTGTACATTGTACAGACTCGCATTCAGGCGAGTGGCTGTAGAGAAAGCTCTTATGCTGGTGAAATTCGATAATTGCAAAAAAATATATGTATATCTATATACCTAAAATTTTGTTTGACTAACTATGCTTTTATGGTAGTACATATTTTATCGCATAAAAGCGATTTCTAAAACATCGATTAAGGAAATAATAGAGTCGTCAACGACAATCGTTTAAAATGAGTGCCAGAACCAAACCAACCTTTGTTATAATTATGTATTAAGTTGTATACATGCATATTACACTAGCATGTAAGTGCATGATTTCTGGAGAGTAAGTGGTAACAAATGTAGGTTTATATTAATATCATTGACGTTAAAAAAATTGTTGAAAAACATAACCAAAGTCACATTACGTGCGTGAAATACGATAAGAACATCTGTAGTAATTTTATATAGTTTTATTATTTTAATAATACCAAAGATACTTAAGTCAGTGTTTTTTATTGTAACTTAAATTCAGAGATATCTTAATCTCAAACAATACCTAAGTTGGAAAAAAAAATTAAGCAAATATAGACAAATGTTTGTCGATTTCAAATAAATTAAGTAATGCTATTATTCATTTTGTTGACAGCGAATTACAAAGCAAAATTTATGATTTTCTTCAATTATATTTATTAAAAAAAAGGCTTTCTTTAAAAAGGAATTTCACGTTATATTAAAAAATCGCTCTCCCAGAAACACAGCGAGACAGGCTCTAAATCTCCAGTAGGTAATATCTAATTTATTTCATCATTTCCAGATAAAATTGATACTTTCGTGAAAGTTCTGTATCTGACGTTTACACTGGTGGGCTTCATGTAAATAACATTGTATTTTATTGTAAATAATAGACAATAAGCAACACTTAAATTACGTTGCTACATCGAAATAGTTATGTAATTTTTTACAATGAGGACGACTACCGTTTGCTCAAAGAAAGAGCAGGAAGAATTTGTAAAATAAAATTTTAATTAAATTCGTCTATGTGTCGGTTTTATGTTTTTGTAAAATCTGTGATATATTTATTCTAAGTACGGTTGTAAATTTTCATGTACCAGTAATCCTTCATGTAAAGTCTTTTAAATTTAAATTATGAATATACCTAGTTGTAATTTGTAAATGAATTTTTCGACTGGCTTCAGTCAAGTGGGAATTCTACATCGAATGTAAACGTTTATACATGTAAATATTTCAAATAAATCATATCTCGGAACAAAACATATCCCGTTTTAGTATCTAACATACTCTGTAATGTACTTGTAAGGTTACAACGAAAAACAAATCTCCCGCCGAAATATAGAACGATGTATACGAAAAATAAAAATGAATTTTCTTCACGATCACTTCCGTTGGATATCCAAAGAAAGCGTGCTGTATTTTGAGGATTTCCTTTCTGAATATGAAATAAGTAGTTATGTATATTGGTTATCGCAATTGTATATTGAATAACAGTTGTACATTGTAATCGTCATAAAACAAATCACGAAATACAAAAATATCTATACACGAATATGTTATTTTTTATTTACATTACGTGAACCTTATTTGTATTTTTCAAATATTTGTACAGTGAGGTATTTTTTCATATACTTGTTGTCTTTTAACTAAATGTTCCCTTATGATGTCTCACTGCTGAGGCACGCTCCGAATTAATTGACAATGACTAGAAGCCTTAGGTACGGCAAGCAAAGAAGTTCAACAGTTTCAAGAAAGTTCAACAGTTAACATATTTAGCAATATGTTTCTCTATTATACTTCTTAATCCTTTATTCTTTAATACCCCTAAGGTGGTGTGTTAATAGGCAACGGTAACCACCTACCATCACGAGAACTGTCTGCTGTATGACCTTTAAATAAAAAAGCAATTCTCGTTTAAACCACTAGAGAGAGCTGTTGAATAGTTTCTTTGGGCTAAAAAGCACATAAATAAAAATTCAATTTTTATGAAAATAATACTTATGAATTAAAGAAAGTCAGTAGGTATTTAGGGAGCATTGAAGAATATAGACAAATTCAGATTATTGCCATTGAAAATATTTCAAATGCCCTACAGCTTCGATCCTTTTATCGAAAGACAGCAGCACATGTGCTGCTGCTATACGGTATCTTTTGTAAGAGAGAGGTGACTGCTCCAGACGAGAGGACCAGCTTATTGTTGCGGAACGTAGTGTGTGTTGAAATCAGAAATAGTATTGAATTTGCTAGTAAATATGTCTGAACTAGTAAAATCTTTTTAATATGTGGGCCTCGTAAGAAAGCTTAACGCCGCTCAACGAACTATAGATCTATGGAGAGGGCTATGGCTATGAGGAGATCCGTAGACGACCGAAAATTACCGACATAACCCGGAGGATTAGTAAGTTGAAGTGGCAGTGGGTAGGACATCTAGTACGGAGAGCCGATGGCCACTGGGCCACTGGGACCACTGGGCCACTGGGTCTCGAGAGGAGGCCACGGACCGGCAAGCGCAGCGTAGGACGTCCACCCACAAGGTGGACAGACGACCTCAGGGCCGCGGGTCGACGGTGGATCCAGGCTGCTTCTGATCGGTCTTTTTGTATAATTATCGAGGAGGTCTTTATCCAGCTCCAACAGTGGACGTACTACGGCTGAAATGATGATTATGATTAAAATCTTTGTCTGAACCAGTCGTAGTCTCTTAATATTTATTATTTTTAATCATAAATTTTTTTCTTCTTTTACTTTATCTTCTCTATATATAAAAATGAATCCCCATTTCCCTTGGTCACGCCATCACGCGTGAACGGGTAGACCGATTTTAATTCGGTTTTCACTAATGGAAAAAGGGATAAACGGGGAATGTTCATATATATAAAAATTCCACGCCGGGCGAAGCCGGGGGCGGGCCGCTAGTAATTTATACAAATAAGACGTTTTTTAAAATAACAAAATTGATATGACAATACAAATGTTTTATTGAGCGTTATCGAGATTTTATTATATTTTAACAAACAATAAATAGGTTGGTAATCATGGACTTAGTTATGTTTAATAATTCAAATTAGTGCAACCAAGCCTTAGACATTTTTATATACATTCATGCAATAGGTATCCATCAATATATTTTCCATCAATATAATAGTCGACTTAATAACCAAATAATTAATGTCTCATACAAATGTCGAATTTCCCGAATGGGAGGCAGTTGTTACTTGCAATGAAGTCCTCTTTAGGGATATTGTTAAAAACTGAGTGCCGGAGTCCATCCGTCATAATCATAACACAAAACACCATACTTTAAACTATTGTGATTTCACACATGGTGCCTCACGCACCCTACTTGAAATATTATACTAACAATTTTTGTCCATCTCTAAGGGGTAATTTTGCTATTGTGTATGGTGACTAGATAATGCATGGGTTTATCGGTGCTCCTAATTGTACCAAAGAATGGGGATCGTATGACTGAATTTGCATTAAAATATAACATTTTGAAATTCTTTTTTGTAGAGATAAATTAATTATGTTTAATAGCCAGTTTTATAAGCTTATAAAACTGGTTACTGGATTTATCTTTCATAAACGAAACAAATACTGACAAATAGAGTTTAGTGGTACCTAAATTAATTGATTTTAGTATTCCTTTATTCAGAAGAAATATTTACAAAAGTATTTATGTGTCATTAGGTCATTTATTTAAGCAAAACTTACCTTCTCCTAAAAGAAAACATTCTTGTAATTATTCTTAGATATAAAACAAAGTCCCGCTGCGTCTCTCTCTCTCTCTCTCTGTATGTATATAAAATCTATGCCAAACCCGGTGTGGGTCGCTAGTAAAAACATAATAAGTACATTGTAAATAGCAATTTACAAAGAATATTGCTACAAAAGAGACGCACATAATTACCTATATTAAATGGAATTTAATATTATCAAATGTTTTATAAAGACAATGCACGTTTACTTACTTTAAAAAATACATTTAACCAATTGATATTCAATCCCACAAAGCAGAAGATTCAAAAAAGTTTGTTGTAACTTGATTACAATAGAGTAATTTAAATGAGCGTTTAGTCACGTCAGTTTGTCGTCGCGTGCGACACACGTGTGCAGGGAGGCAACGCAGCGGATGACATACTGACTTGGTTTGGATTGGGGCTTACATGTGTCTACTTACTTTATTATTATTACTTTACTTTTGTAAATTTTGTAGTCGCCATTTTCAAGGTAATTTGTTTTATTAATCATGTAAGTAGGTATATCAAATACATTGTATTATTTCTTAGTGTAATGATTATCTTACATTGTATTATCTTTATAATGAGAAGTGATATTCTGAAATTTAATCCGTCATTCACTTGGAAGTTCATTTCGAAATGAATAGATTTAAATAAAATTTCCATAGATTTGTTGGTTGATAATTTAATAATTTTGAAAATTAATAATTCATAAATTTACCTTACAAAATAAAATGGTAGCCAGTAGACCTTCGAATATTGGAATATCTGCCTGATAACTACATATGAAATCACATCATTATATCACATTTATTTTAAATAAACAGGTTCTGACGTCACAAAAAGAAACTGATTTTAATATTAAAATAATAATAAAGATTTTTATGTACATTTCGAATTTAATTATGTTATGAACACAATCAACTAACTACACCATTGCGAAGTTTCAAGTAATATTTATGAGGATATATAAAAGGTGTTTGTATATTTATTACCTACCTCAAAAGCAATAATTGCAATTAAGTGAAGTTCTTTTTTCATACCTAAATAATATTTCTACATATTTATTTTTCTTTTCTTTTATTTTAACTCTGTGAGGTACACATAGATTATAATATTTACTTAATAAATGATTGTAGCATACATAGTACCTGAAAACTAACATGCTAATCCTATTAATATTATAAATAAGAAAGTTTGTATGTTTGTATGTTCAGATGTGGCGAAAATAGCTGAATGGATTTGAATGAAATTTAAGACACAGATTATTAGCTGGATTAACACATATAATATTTTTATTCTGAAAAAATGTGAAGTTCCCGAGAGGTTGTCTATAAATTCAAAAATTTGGCGCCACGTATAAAGATGTCAGGTGTTATTACTCATATATCTTCATTCTACAACGCGTACGAAGTCGCGGGCACATCTAGTAAATCATATTGCTATTGGGGCACAATTGACATTTTTATTTCTCTACATTTATCTGCCCTTCTTGATAAACAAGTTAAGTGAACAAATCGCACAGACTTGTCAATCTGTCGCGTGGCGGTCGCGCGACACGTGTGAGTCGCGTGCCGATGTCGCAGCTTACCAAATTAGCGTCCGGCGTGCACCTAGCCTTAAATCGTATTAAAACTGGGCAATACTGGGCGTTTCATATTACTAATAACACTAAGTGTTTTCTTTTTTTTACATAGAAATAAGTACGTAGACTATTGATATGTCAGTTTCAACATTCCTTTTAAGTCATGTTATGACTACTTATTTTAAAAAAGTCCTTATTTCAGCAAACCGTCATTTTTAGTCAATAAGGAAATAAGAAACAACAAAGTTATATCAAAAATAAAAATAAAATCACATACATTCATTTATATTATATGATACCCTACATCTTTGCAATATTTTACCATAATAAGCATTAGTTTTTTAGAATACTCAAATGGACTCGTGTTTGGGATTCGTTATGAAAAAATTAAAAATTATAACAGATAGAGTTTGGAAATGAAATTTTTTATATTGTCCTAAAAAAATAATTATGCCTAAATGGAATAAATAAATTCCATATTCCATGTAAGATATGGACTTTACGTCGAATAATTAGATGAATCATTTTAACAACTTCTCATTACGCGTAATTTTCTCTCCTTGTTCATTCTTGGGAGAAATTTTATTTCTATTCCAATCCGCCCACGATATTTTGAGAATATGCGTGCAGGTATTTTTGGGTCTCAATCGCTTCCTTGCGCATAGCGTCATGCTAGACGCATCTTTTTGAACTGTCATTCTATAGCAGATTGTTGAGCTTTACAGATGATTTTTAGTTTGCGCTATGTTACATATAATATCATTAAATGTTATTAGAAGTGGTAGCATATAATTCATTCCGCAGAATAAAACCCTTACGGAAGACCATGTAACCTTACGGAATAACATGTATTTAGGTGAGTAAAGGTAAGGGAAACTAGAGCCTATTCATATGAAAGAATAGCTATGCTCTCCTTATTCTTATTATTTATCCTATCAAGGTTGCCAGCGCATTTGCAACCCCTATGGCTCTGCTTGTGTCAACAAAATCAAGTGACCAGCAGAGTGTTTGAGTAACTTCTAGATTTAAAAAAAAAATCCGTTATTGATGCATAATCTATGGGCGTTTAGAAAATTTACAAACCATTAACAAAGACTCAATCAAAACGCTCAACAAGTGTTCAACAAGAAATCAACATTGGAACATCAAACAACACTAAATTAAAACAGAGAACGTTCGCAAAAATAAAACAGAACGTAAAACGCGTAAGAAAGATCCTCGACGGGGCAAGTGGAGGGAAAATGGGTGGTAGGGTGGAGGGGTGGCCGACAATAGGTGTACAGATAACTTTCCTCCCATAGTAGAGTCAATACCGACCCTAGGGAGTTTCACCCTCGAGGTTCGGTCGCTTGGGAAAACTAGACCCAACAATATAGAAGAGGACAGCCTTATGCGACATCTGCAAGTGCAACGCGGACATACAAACGTACTTATGTATTAATAATATATAGAGGAAAAATGCCGAGGACGTGCGCCGAGTGATATGTTGCGACTGTTAGCAAGAGAGGGATGGATGGCATCAATTTGTCGTGTCGTGATGGGGTTTTATTTTGTTTCTCCATTTGCAATTTTTCTCGAATCTATTTCTGGTTTCGCTTTCGGACTTCACGCATTTAAAGATACATTACTTAATTGTTTACTTAGCAGCTTTCAAATGTTAGATGCGAATCTATATATCCTAGTGCAGTTTAATTTCGTTTAGTTTAATCTATATTATTGTATGTTAAATTGCACAAAGGACAACAATGGGCAGGGGCTTTTATTTATTAAATAGCTTAGTAATTAGCTCATAAAAAGCAAATGTAATAAAGTAATTTAAGAGACTTGAACCACACAAAAAAGTGCTCCTGACTTCTCTCAAGTAGAAGTTTAAAAACTTTAGGAAGCTTTGGCGGTTTAAAATAATTTGCCTTATCTTTTCGAAAAGAAATTAAGTTGATTATATTGGGACCGTCTAAATTTGTTTATTAAATCAATAAATGAAAAGAAAGAATTTTCGAAAGGACTTTTCTTTATTCTGTTCAAACTACAACATTTTTATATCTTATTTAATTTTCAAAAATATATATTTACTAGTTCACTACACTTACAAATAATTAAAGCATTATTACTACGACTTTTAATATACATATATATATTAATATTAACGCTAATTTAACAAACATCTGACAGAACTTAAAATAACTATTGTAAATGTAACAATGAGAGCATTAGTTAAAGAGAATGAAACAGTTGTAAAACGATATCGCAAAGGCATTGAGGCGTGTCAACGAGCGCAGGCGTTAAGCGAAATTGAGTGAAAGTCGAGTTAAAGTATTAAAAGTTTTCAGCTAGCGATCTTTGCGAGTGTACCGAGCCGACGACGATGTGCGGCTGCCGCCGCAAAGTGGTGTTACATATCGATAAAATTATATCGATAAATTTAAGACTTAAATTGACTCAATTTTTTTTGCATATGTATGTTTAAATTTTAATTCTAATTCGTGGAGCTACAAATTCGTGGATGGCAGCAACTTTGCCAACCTTATTGTGACAGTCGTTTACCATTTTTATCTATTTATGTATTTATCTATTTTATATATATGCTATGAGCTTAACTCCACCATTAAAGCTCGTCTGGTCTGGTCACAGCGTAATTTCAATGAGTGACATATTAATAAAATTATTTATTTATTAAATAATTTATTTTCCAATAACAATTTATTTATATTTATTACTAGCGACCCGCTCTTGGTTTCGCACGGATGAAATTTTTTTCTGCAAATTATATTCACAAACCAAAATAGGTTGGGTGCTTAAGAAGAACTTAACGGAGAAACAGGAGGAGACCGACAGCGACTTTTTTTATAATATGAAAAATAGGGTTTTTAGTTTTTCTGGAAAATTTTCCCAATTACTTTCTTCATAAGAACCTTCCTCGGTCTCGGAAAAATAGCCGAATTGGCCGATTTCGAATTTTTCGCTTAGCAACACATTTTGCGATTAATTTTTATTCATACAGACATTTTTGATTCTGTAAGTTTTATTCTACTGGTTTTGTTTATATGGTAGGTTATTGATATATGCTAGACAGTTAACTTTTATCTGAAAGGAATCGCTCTGGGTGTAAGAGCTTACAGGAATTATTTAAAAAAATACTAGTACTAGTGTAGCAAAGGTAAAGAGAAGACATTAAAAAGGCACTGTCACAGAGCAATTAAGCCTAAAATTACATTAATATATCTTATATCTGTTCATAAGGGTATCTGTTCATCATTTTTTTTATGTTCAGACAGGCTGACGGTCCACTTGATGGTAGGTGACTAACGTCGCCTTTAACCCAAGCAACGCCAAAGCTGCCGCATGTGCGCTGCCGACTACAGTAGGATTAAGAATAAGGGATTGGGAGGGAATAGGGAAATGGGCTCTGGCATCCCTTATTCACTCACCGAAATATAATACCACACGTGCTGTTATTTCACGATGGTTTTCTCTAAGGGTGTGGTTACTGCCGCCAGACGGGCTGCCAAAACTGCGAAACGTAGCGTGCCCTGTCACTACTTTCCAGATCCAGACCAGAGCCAAATTTGAAAAGTTCATTTTTCAAAGTTGAACCTGCCTAGAACAGAGCGTTGAGGCTCTCGTCGATGGGACTTACTCTTAGTTATCTATTATCTACTAACTCTCCCGGGTGTGCTCAATAAGAAGCCCAAAGCCGAGTCACAGAGTAAAAAAATTTAAAATAGTTAAATTTTTTCCCCACCTCCTAAATTTCGAGCAGTTAGGCAAAACTACATCAATATGAAAAAAGTAAGAAGAAACTTATGTCAACTTACAATATCTCCTGTTAGTGGTATTAATTTCTAGTATGATAGTTGTCAATTAAAATTTAAAGAAATTAATTTACAATTATACAACTGCTTATTGAAACATTGTAGAACTGTTTAAAATTTAAAATAGAATAACTAAATAAACATGTTATCGTACTACCGTAAAAGTCAATCCCTATTTCTTTAACACGGTGTAAGTTAATAATGCAATAGAATTACGAGGGAAAAACTGTTGAACTCCGCTCGAGCGGGTCCTGTCTTAATTGTAGCACTTTGTTTTGCGCGTCTATCTGTCTAACAGAGAGTGTTCTTATTACACACATGTCTCGTTCGCGAGTGGATATATTGCACTCATAGTCACTACTTGTACTTAACCAATAATTTGTAATATAATTAGATAACCCGTCAGTTCTGCTCTGTCATTGGAATATCAAAACGAATATGCTGCAACACACATCCTCATGCGTAACCTATGTTTGCAACTACATGATTATGTTCTTCAAAATAATAAGATATACATTTAAATGCATAATCAAAAATCAATTAAATTCTTTTCTAATTTATAGTGGCAGGGAAAATTGCGTTTCGCAATTCGCAATCATAAATTGGGCTGATGGGAATAACACCTCACAGAAGACCACAGTGAGATAACAGCATGATCTCACTGTGGATGTATTGTAAGGGATTCCCTTACAATACACAGCAGATGTATTGTAAGGGAGGCCACACCCCTTACAATACACTAGTGGGAGGAGAGGGTACCAACTTACGATAAAATGGACCATTATAAAGTAGCCTATGAGTAGACCTTTATTAAAAAAATTACTCACCGATACATACACGAAAATAAAATAAGTAACGTAAAAAAATATCGATCATCTTGTGTGATTTTATTTCAAAAATCAATAATTTCAATGGAAGTGGATTAAAAAGAAATATGTTCTTTTTTATTTATTCATTCTGATTAAGGTGCAAATATTCAAATTGTTGTTAAAAAGTTTAAACTGTTTTAAAAGGTGCCTACACGTCGGCCCTTTCGCTCATTTCTCTTAAACTACCAAATAGATTTCAATATAGTTTATACTGTAACTAAGAGGATTTATTTTAATTAAGTTTAATGTAGAGAAAAGTTGAGTTTTTCATAATATCCTATTAAGGCTCGAGTCTCCTAAAAATTAGTGTTCTTGCATAATTTACAGAAAATAAATGTTTTTTTACAGTTATTAACAAAAGAATAAATGAAATATATTTTACATTTATTGAAAGTGATGGATTTGAAATTTCAAAAACACTTTTTTAATTTTATTTTGATGCACATTTTAATAGCTCTATTGGGCGTTAAAAATGCCTCTATTTAGGTTGAACGCGTTGAAGGTCTCATTCAAGCACACGCTACGTAAAAATTATAACAAAAATACGAAATATATTCAGTTTACATTTATTCTCATATCGTTAGCAATAATCTAAACTGGTTACTTTTTTGATAAACGCTTTAGTTTTCTTATTTAAAGAGGTTTAAAAAGTTGTAGTTTCATGAATTTTACCACTGCAAATACATATATTTTTCTGTTGAAATTTTTTTTAATGCAGTCGCTCTTAAAAAAAACCACTTAGTAATGACCTATTTTTTAATAAATTAAAGAAAAAAAAATACAAAAAATATTTTTTTAAATGTACTTTTTAATAATTGCAATTCATAACAAAAAAGATGCGTGAAAGTGCGCTTAGTTCTGTTTGCTAAGGTAGAGTCGCAAAGCGAGACCGGAGCCTTAAGATCGACAGCGCTTGCAGCACCTACGAGGTTATTTGTGGTAATAGGCGATAGGAGCTTTTAATTCCTTTTTCCCCCCAAAAAAGGAAATTAACTACACGGTTGCTCCGCCTTCTCAATTTATGCTAAAACGGAGCTTATGATGGAAATTGATGGTCAATTTTTCATATAAACTAACACTTAGATAAAAAATATTATATTATACTTACCTATCTATATAAGTAACAATAACAGACTCTTTATTTGTATTTATGTTATTTTAAAACAACTTTTCAATTAGAATCCAAACTAATAATATTATAAAATAAATACGAAAGTCAGTTTGTCTGTTTGTTACCGATTATCATGAAAATTTGAACACAGGTTTTCAGGTAGGTAACCAGAGACGGAGATATCATCATCCAGAAAATACTATGCCCGAGCGATCATCTGGAAATATAAAAAAATCAACGCCTGAGGGAAAATAAAGATTGTATAAATTTTTGATATTATATTTTTGTCATGTATGAATAACATATTTTCGTGAAAAACCCTCACTCCGCCTTCATCGAAGACGAATTTGGGCCAACATTCTCCTCTCCCACGCCTATGTAGGGCCATTAACACATTACAAAATAACTTTGACATTTTTTCCGGTTCTTTGGCCTCTTTGAAGGTTGAACTAGTAGAGGACAGTGCTTAATATTATGTACAAATATTTAATTTTTAAGTTGTTTTTTTTTATTATTATTTTTATTTATTTAGGTACTAGTCGAATTATTTATTTCTTTTTCTCGAATATAATAATTTATTAAACAGATGGAATAGATTAATAATTTACATAAATCATATAACATAAAACATAATTTAGTATGTATAAAACTAACCTAATTAAATATATTTACAAGTTTAATAATCTAAACTAAATATAAATCTATATATTCTATAAACTAATATAAATACTTATAAATAAGTCTTTAGGTACTTATTTTGTATTATTGCTTTTCCTTTTATTTTTGTATTGGATCTTTATGTTATTATTATTTTAGTGTTTTATATTGTTTATTACTGTCACTTTTATTTTGTTAAGTTGTGTTTGCATCGTGAAAGGCACAATCATTGTAGAGTTTTCTTCTAAATTACTAATATTATTTTTTTATGTTAGATTGTGTGCTGTTTTGCAAACCAAATAAAGAAAAAAAAAAAAAAAAACTTCACGAACTAGAGTCAGGCCTTAATTCTCACTGCATAGAAAGGCAAGTGCCATGGCAAGTAGACTAAATATAAAACAGTGGCAGAAAACCATTCGGATAGGCATGTACACGAATAAAACTGCTTTCAAATGTAGCTTGAAAATTTCCTAACACCTCTGCGGTGTACTAAAACTAGCAGACAAAAGTTTGTTCCAAAAATCATACGGCGAATTTAGTGGCAGTTAACAAAAATTTACAATTCTGACATGTACTGTCCAAATTTCAGTTAACCGTTCCCCTACTTTTTCATCTTCTATTTTTTTCTGTCTAATAGCTGTTATTTATTTTGTAGCGTTTCTGTTCATTCCTCCACCTGAATCGCATTCAAATAATTATCTATCTTTATGTTTCTTGATCCTTCAGTACATAATCCTTTTATTTAATCCTTCAAAAATGCGAAAGTCAGTTTACTTTATGTAAATAATTTCTGTACTGAAACTTGTGCGTCAATAATATTTTTAATTTCTTTTTATGCACAACTTAATAGATAAATAAAGGTAAAATAGGTATTTTTTATGTTAAGATCGGCAGACAGGCTGACGGTCTACTTGATGGTGGGTTATAGGTGGAAAACCTATAACTGAAGCAAAACGCCACAGGTGCTGCAAGTGCGTTGCCGACTATAGTAGGATTAAGGAGAAAGGATTGGGAAGGGATAGGTAAATAGGCTCTGGCATCCCTTACTCGCTCACCGAAACATAATAGCACACATGCTGTTATTTCACGGGGGTCTTCTGTAAGAGGATGGTTACTGCCGCCAGACGGGCTGCCCAAATGACTGCGTAACGCAGTGTGCCCTGCCACCACTTTCCAGATCCAGACCAGATCCAAATTTGAAAAGTTCATTTTTCAAAGTTGACCCTGCCGGGAATCGAACACGGGAACCCTAGAACAGAGCGTTAAGGCAAGCACCCTAACCACTCATCCAACGGGCTCGTGCATAAAAATAAAATAAAAATAAAATAAAGATAAAATAGGGAAGTAGATATAATCTTCTAACTGCACAAATCATAATATAAATGGGAAATGTAAATTTAGAATTTCTTTCATCACCTGAAGGATACGGATATTAAAATATCTTACCTATGATATCAATTTCGATTGGTTACCTATATTGACTTACCTGTTCACATGTGCTTGGTAGGTAGCCATGCACAGAAATAAGTAGGCAAGCTTACCTAGGCATACTCTCTGTGTTAAAAACTATCAGTTGAGATAAAACTCATTCGGTTATCAAAAGAATGAAGGTGATGAAAGAAAAGGGATTAAAATTAATTAAATTAAAAATAGCCATGAACACTTTTCGATAGGCAAGTCATTATAGGCATATTTGTTTATAAATTATACTTGATAAAAAATATGTTCACGGTCTCCTCTATTAATTTTCGAATATTATCCCCCACGTGGGATGGGCAGTGTTCGGAAAGCTCCGAGACATCTTCTCGTCCAAAATTCCTCAGTGTGTGGTACCAGTGATGACATATGGCGCTGAAACGTAGTCTATAACTATAGGCCTCGTAAAAAGCTCAACGTCGCTCAACGACGTTGGAGAGGGCTATGCTCGGGGTTACACTGCGGGACCGAATCAGGAATGAGGAGACCCGTGGACGAACGAAAGTTACCGACATAACCCGACGGATTAGTAGGTTAAAGTGACGGTGGTCAGGACACATAGTACGCAGAGCTGGAGACGGCGGACCGACAAGCGCAGCGTAGGATGTCCACGCAAGGTTAGGTTGGTTGCAACTTTTGCTTCGGATCCTTACGGACTCTATGGAGGAAAGTTGCGTCTCACCGAGAGCTTCATTTTGATACGCTGAACGACGTGGTTTTCACCTTTAGTTTCGGAGTTATCGATTTTAAACTGTTTTTTTTTGAGATTTCGGGGAGATTGATGTTTTTCTTCGGAAACTCATTTTTTCTTCCTGGAATTTCATGCAGTTTAAAAGGGCCCTTTTCAGGGCCACTCTGGAACAGTTGTTGTTGTTGTCCTTTGTTAAATTTGTTGTTGTTTATTGTTATTGTTGGTGTTTTTGTTACTTCTTTTTGAATTTTTGTTAGTTGTTATTGTTGTCCACTATAATCTGGTGGTTGAGTCACCACCTATTTCGGGGACCCTCAGGGCCCCAATTTGGCCATGTCGGACCCCTTGGAGGCCGATCTACCTAGCCAGCGGTGTAAAGAAGGGCAGAATCTCCCCCCTTCTCCAATTATCACTCGATCGCAGGCGCGAAAGCGAGCTATTGAGAAGAGGGAGGAGAGCAACATGGAGTCTTCTCGCCCCTCCTCAGTGTCTGAGAGGGGAAGTTCGAGCAAATTTTTCTCCAGGTCGTCCGGATCGGATGCGTCGGAATCCCAAGAGGAACCTGTGGTCCCTCCTAAGATTCCTAAAGGGAGTGAGGACCGTGCTAAAAAGCACGGTCATGACTTTGGTGTTTCCCAGGCTCGCCGGGAGCTTGGAGAAATTGAGTCCGACTCCTCGGAAGAGGAGTTCCACTCAATGAAGTCGACATCTCCGTCGGGCTCAATCGAGTCGCTCACCAGGAGGGCGGAAGACAAGGCCTCGGTGATCTTTGAGGTTGTACGGAAGTCGGGCAACCTTAAAGGATCATGTCAGAGGGATATAAAGGAGGCAACTAACTCCCTTATTAATATTGTGAAGGCGGTGGCGGACCGCAAATCTAATAAAGAAGTCCGACATCTTAAAGCCGACAACAAACGGCTTCGCGGGCAGATGGAGGCCCTCCAATCTGAGGTGACGGCGCTAAGGCGCTCCTACTCAGAGAGGTTCCGTTGCGAGACGCTGATTGACTCGCAACCACTGACGGAAACGTCTAAAGTAACTGACAACCAGTCACTGTCTCGGGCGGAATTTTTTGAAGCTTTTGCCTCTTTGCAGTCGGAGCTAATGAGCAGATTTGACAGCATGATGAGTGCGCGCTTGGACGGTTTGGAGGTAGACGGGAGGTTACTCCCGGCGAGGCAGATTCGGCCGCCACTAGCGGCAGATCGCAAAAAGGTGGACCGCGCTGTGGCCCCACAGCATGGCTCGGTGACCCCACAGCATGGCTCGGTGACAACCCTCACCTCGCCGGCTAATCTGCCTAAAAAGGCGAGGGCTAACAAGGTGGCCAAACCCATTGCTGCTAAGGCTTCTGAGCCACAGGCGGGGCCATCGAATGAGCCAGGTCGATCCGAAACCTGGACCGAAGTAGTCCGGCGCAAAAAGCGCGCCCCTGTCATTCCAGCCCCGACAGCTGCAAAAGTGAGTGCCAAGCTTCCCAAGGAGCCCAAGAAGCTGGCCGTAGTGGTGGCCCTAAATCCAGAGGCGATTAAAAAGGGCACCACGTATAAAGAGGCCTTAGAGAAGACTAAGGCCTCAGTTTCGCTCGATGCCCTCGGAATTGGTCCGGCCCATTTCCGTACGGGAATCACGGGAGCTCGAATTATCGAGCTTCCGAAAACGACCACGCCTGCTCAAGCGGACCAGCTGGCAGTTAAAATTAGCGAGGCTCTGGGTGACGAGGCGAAGGTCACGCGCCCAGTCAAATCGGTCGACATTCGGGTCAATGGTCTTGACGACTCGGTGTCGGCGGAAGAGCTGAAGGCGGCTCTGGCGTCGAGCACGGGCTGCCGCCCTGAACACGTCAGAGTGGGTAAGGTGCACCCTGGAGTCAGAGGTGTGGGCTCGGCCTTCGCCTCTTGCCCGGTCGAAGCCGCTAGGAAACTGGCGATCGGTGGCCGTCTTACGGTTGGCTGGAGCTCCGCCTCGGTACAGCTGCTTGAACCGCGTCCCATGCGCTGTTATAGGTGCATGGGGCTCGGCCATCCCGTGGTCAGATGCCCGTCCAACAAGGATCGCAGCCGTCTCTGCTACCGCTGTGGATCGGACGGGCATTCTGCTAATGAATGCGAGGCGGCGTACAGATGCGACATCTGCACCGACGCTGGCCTCCCAGCCAATCACCACATGGGAGGGCAGAACTGTTCCCCGCCTACCACTAGGGGCCGCCCCATAGCGACCAAACCTGTCGCCGAATCTGGGGCTAATGGCGTCGTAAGGGAGGAGCCAATGGACACACTTAATGCCCAATAAGCCCTCCACAAAGATCCTCCAGGCGAACATCAACCACTCCGCTGGGGCACAAGATCTACTGTGCCAGTCCATAGCGGAGTGGGAGATTAACCTGGCGGTGGTGGCGGAGCCATACACTGTCCCACAAAATCCCAACTGGATTGGGGACACGGACGACTCCGCTGCCATTGTAGTGAGGCCGGGATGTGCGGCTCCTCCTCTCTCCCTCAGAGAGAGAGGATCGGGATTTGTGGCAGCAAACTGGGGGAGAATGGTGGTCGTGTCGACCTACTTCTCCCCTAACCGCGGTCGGGCGGACTTTGAGATCTTTCTGGCCGCGGTGGAGGGCGTGGTGAGGCGAGCGGCCCCACTCCCAGTTTTGGTGGCGGGGGACCTAAACGCTAAATCCACGGCGTGGGGGTCCCCTAGAACGGACGTGAGGGGGGGTATTCTGGAGTCTTGGGCTTTGGGCCTGGGGCTCCAGGTACTCAATCGTGGTACCTCTCCTACGTGCGTACGGTGGCAAGGTACGTCCATCGTTGACGTATCCTTTGCCACCGCTGCCCTCGCTGCCCAAATCCGGGGCTGGCGGGTGGAGGAAGAGGTGGAGACCCTATCGGACCACCTTTATGTCCGATATGAGGTCTCCACGCTGGCCCATAGGGCGTCACAGCGTCGGGATTCCACGGCAGGTGTCGCCTTTCCCAGGTGGGCACTTGCCAAGCTCCGCCCGGATGTGGCGGAGGAGGCAGCGATAGTGAGGGAATGGTCGTCTCTCCCCCCTCACCTCGCCGGGGATCCCGACGGCATGGCCGACCACTTTGCGGACGACCTTCGGGAAGTCTGCAATGCCTCCATGCCACTGTGGCACCCTCCTCCACCCTGGAAAAAGGTGTATTGGTGGGCGCAGGAGATCGCCACACTGCGCTCCGCCTGTTTGGCGGCGAGACGCGCTCTCCTCCGATGCCGGAGAAGACGTTCCAGGAGGACGCCTGACGAAGAGGTCCTCCTTCGCCAGGCGTATAGGGAGGCTCATAACGCCCTGCGGACAGGCATCCGCAAGGCCAAAGAAGAGGCCCACGAGCGCTTCCTGGCCCTCCTGGACGCCGACCCCTGGGGTCGTCCGTATAGGGCTGTGAGGGGGAAATTTGCGTCGAACTCCCCCTCCACAGCTACCCTTGAACCGGCGTTGCTCGACAAGGTCGTGGGGTCTTTATTCCCGACCCCGGGCCGATTCGAGCCCCCTCCTATGGAGCCTCCGGATCCACAACCGGAGGCCGAGTTTTGGGGCCCTCCCGTCTCTGACGGAGAGTTCGAGGTGGTGAGGGAGCGTATTGGAAGGAAGAGGACGGCCCCGGGGCCAGATGGAGTCCCGGCTAAGGCCCTGGCGATAGCGCTAGGGCCTCTGGAGGAGAGGTTCCGGGCGGTACTTGATACATGTATCGCCCGGGGCAAATTTCCGGCGAGGTGGAAGGTGGGGCGGATCTGCCTTCTCCGCAAGCCGGGACGCCCTCCCGACTCGCCGACGGGGTACCGACCGGTGGTCCTGCTCGACGATTCCGGCAAAGCCTTGGAAAAGATTATGGCCCGACGGATCGTCGAGCACCTGGAGACAGAGGGGCCGAACCTTCACCAACGTCAGTTCGGCTTCCGAACCGGTCGGTCCACTATGGATGCTGTAGGCCTCCTCAAGCACTGGACTGAGGAGGCCACCGGTAGAGGGGAGGCTGTTGTTGCGGTGTCGCTCGACATCCGCAACGCCTTTAACAGCCTCCCTCACGAATGTATCAGGGCGGCACTGAGATTCCATCGGGTGCCGCCCTATCTCTGCGCCCTCGTCAATGACTACCTCGCCGAACGGGTAGTGCTGTACGAGGGCGCGGACGGAAGAATTATTCGTCGGCCAGTGGCGGTAGGTGTGCCCCAGGGGGCCGTTCTCGGCCCATTACTATGGAACCTGGGGTACAATTGGGTCCTGCGAGGCAATCTCCTCCCCAAAATGGAGATTGTCTGCTTTGCCGACGACACATTGGTCGCGGCAAGAGCGCAGACGTGGGATAAGGCAGTACGGCTAGCGTCGGTCGGCACCTCAATGGTCGTCCGGCGCATCCGTCTGCTCGGATTGGAGGTGGCCCTAGAAAAAACTAGGGCCATGGGTTTCCATCCCCCACGCCGCAGGATCCCTCCGGGGCTCCGCGTCCGAGTGGAGGGGGTCCAGATTTCTGTGGAGAGGCACTTTAAATACCTCGGCCTCACGCTGGACCCCCGTTGGAGTTTCGAGGAACATTTTAAGCTCCTCGCTCCACGGCTCACAACAGTAGCAGCCGCACTCGGACGACTCCTCCCGAATAAGGGAGGACCAAATTCGTCTTGTCGTCGACTTTACCACGGGGTGGTAAGGTCGATGGCACTCTACGGAGCCCCGGTCTGGGCGGAGTGCCTCACTCCTCGCACCCGGGCCCTCCTGTGGAGGCCTCACAGGGTCCTGGCGATCCGGGCCGTGCGTGCCTACCGCACGGTCAGTCATGGGGCGGCCTGCGTGCTGGCAGGCTTGCTACCGTGGGATGTCGATGCACTGGTTCTGGCCCAGATGCATCGGCATCGGGTCGCCGTCAGGGACCAAGGAGGTAGACCCGTCGCAGAGGAAGCGCGACGGGTCCGAATAGAGGCGCAGGAGAGGGCCTTACAGGACTGGAGTGAGGCACTACGAGAGCCTACCGCCGGCCACCGGACGATCCTGGCGATTCGTCCGGTCTTGGAGGAATGGGTGAGGCGCCGACGAGGTGGCCTCACCTTCCATATGGTGCAGATAGTGACCGGACACGGGTGCTTCGGTCATTATTTGCACCAAATAAAAAGGGAGGAGTCGCCGCAGTGTCATCACTGCGGCGACCTTGATGACACGGCCGAGCACACACTCGAAGTGTGCCCGGCCTGGAGGTCGCAGCGCTGTGTATTAAGGGCGGCGCTGGGAGTCGGCGAGGTCACACTTTCAATCATGGTAAGAGCCATGATTGAGAGTGTGACCAAATGGAAAGCGGCTGCCTCCTTCTGCGGTGATGTCATGTCACAAAAGGAGGCAGCCGAGAGGGAGCGAGAGGAAGCGGCAGGTCTCGCTTCCCTCAGACGCAGGCGGCTGGGCAGAAGAAAACGGGCATATCTAGCCCGTCTTCAACTGTCCTAGGGGACCTGCGCACACGGCTGGCTAGCCGTGTGTGCCTGCACAAGGTCCCCTCCGTCTGGGGATTGCCCCGGTGTCTCCGGGCAATCCCCCCATTGGAGTTAGCTAGCCAAAAATGGCTAGGCTGCCCTGGGATGGATCGGAGTTGTTGTTTCGGCAGAACCCGGTCCGTCCCTCCGATGGGCATGGAGACACCGGGGAGTTTTAGTGGGTAGTACCAGTGCCGCTATGACGTAGCATAGTGTGTCGCACTGGTGACCCCCACATACCCCTACCGTCTAGCCAGCGGTAGGAAATCCGTAAATGGATTTCTCCTCGACAAAAAAAAAAAAAAAAAAAAAAAAAAAAAAAAAAAAAAAAAAAAGGATGTCCACGCATAAAGGGAATTCTGTCCTTTTGGAGAATTAGAGGGAGGTCTTTGTGGACGTCCTATGGCTGATATGATAAGATGACGATGATGATCGTCTTATCATTTACAAAATCGGAAATATTCATAGGAAATTACTGAAATTAAGAAAGACTTTTATTGCCAAAATCTCCAATTTTTAATACTAAATTATTAATATTAGGTATATTTAAATTATAGACAAAATAAATCTAAACTAATATAAAAAGAAACATTTGGTCGTGGATTACTGATCAATTAATTGACTAGTTGGTAGTTGACTTACCTTTTATTTTATCCTAATAAAGCATGATTCTAGGTAATTTGTCCTTAGCGTTGTTTGTACTACTACATATAGGCGACGGTAGCCATATACAATCAAATGGACATTAAGACTGTATGACGATCTTTACACAAAAAAGCACATAGAAGTGATTTCGTATCTTGTTCTTCCTAGAACTACTAGTACATAAGTAACCGATTGTAATTTTGTTTATTAAGCACATCATTACCTGGAAAGTTTTCGGGTGTACTAAAAATAGACTTCGATATGATCTTTCTAAATTTCTACCTTGCCACCTCTAATCTTAGCCGCTTGCGCCGCTAATTGAAAAAATGATGTCTAAAAACAAAGAACAGTTTTTTAACAATTTCTCCTTTCTGATTTACTTTACGATAAAAACAGTTATTTAATGAAATATTATACGAGAGAAAATTCCTATAATTTATGTAATAACCCTTTTTTGTAAAATAATAGTTTCAGAGTACGAGATCCGTAAAGTCTACTCCAATAGGCGTTTTGCCCAAAAAACCTCAATTCCACAGCACCATCAGGTAGAATGCGTTTTTTTTTAAATTCTTTACAAGGAACTGAAGTAATTGAAAAGAGGTAAAAAGGATTGAAGATTAAAGTGTTCAAAAAAAATACAACAAAGATAAAATTTTGGAGGGATCGATAGTGATCCATGATGTATGTCGAAAACGATATAATGATGAGAAATCACTGAATCGATGAATCTTAAGCGATGTGACGACTTCTCAACCACAACTGCGATTCACGTACCCAGCATTCTCATTCAGAGATGATTTTTTGTGCGCTGCTGAGAAACAGCAAAGCCAAAACGCATTTGGAGTTTTGCGGCGCTCGGACGCTAAGCTATTAATTTTACAAAAAAAAAGTCATTACACAAATTGTGGGAATTCATTTTACTACTGTTTCTATCGTAAAATGAGTTGGAAAGGAAAAAATGTCAAAAAACTGTTTTTTGGCGCCATTTTTTCAATATAGCAGCGCAAGCACCACGAGATGGCAAAGTAAAAATTCGGAAAGACCACATCGAAATCTATTTTCACAACTCCTGGAAAACTTTCCAGGTAAAACTACCAAATGACTTGATTTGTCTAAACTATAAAGAAAAAAACCGTAAAATGTGATAGCTACAATTAAGTTCTTAATGAAATAAAAGTCCTATACACGTTCTACACACAGTAGAATCGTATGTGGCGAAGAATATTCTTGATTTGAATAAAATTAAAAACAAGAAAAACACCGTTTTAGCGAATTTACGTTAATGTAAGGCGTAACAATTCCAGGACGAATATATGCGAACACATTTGTTAGCGATTTTCGCGCATCCCTTATCAAGATCACATCGAGTTTTATGGGTCTAATCGTGGTGACCGCAAATAGGACCCGGGTGGGCAATTTTCTAACCTGTCCGATTACGGTATTACAGCTAATTAGCTATTACCGATTTATCCGTAACCTACAACGCAATTTGGTGGTGTTATAAATCCTGCTGTTGCTCCGAACTCTTCTAGAACTTTATTTTCTAAGGTTCGGAAATCCAAATTTAGAACATCGGCATCACACTACCTACATACGTTTTAGATACTTACGAGGTACTATGACAGAATGAACAAGTTACAAATTATTTATAATTTTAAAGAAATTTTTTGGTAAGACCTGCAGTGTCTTACTTTATACCTCATTCATTCTTCGTCGCGTCTATGTATATTTATTTTATAAAGAGGTAAAGTTTGTATGTTTGTTTTTTTGTATGTAGGAGCTAATCTTCGAAACTACTCATCCGATTAAAAAAAATCTTTCACCAATAGAATAAAATTTCAGGATGGATGGGCTAAATATTCAATTCGCTAATATATGTAAAAAAGTAGTAAAAAATGTTTCTAATCTGAGAAGAAAAGTAATCTTCGAATATTGTGAAATCCTACCAATCAGCTGTGAGAACTAGATATATATCCTACATCAAGAGATGTACCTACTTAATAAAGTTTGTAAAGACTGATATACAGATGTAGAATTATTGGCTGTTTATAATAGTTGTATATCTTTATTTTTTTAATATACTGGCGACCCGCCCCCAGCTTCACTAGGGGTGCAATTTTTTATAAATAAACATTCCCCTTTTATCCCTCTTTCTATTAGTGAAAACCGAATTAAAATCGGTCTACCCGTTCACGCGTGATGCCGTGACCAAGGGAAATGGGGATTAATTTTTATATTTAGAGATTAGTAAAAAGTACTTAAACATTTTCAATATTGATTGTTTTAAACTTCTTAATATAAGTACAATTCACGCATAAAACAATTTGGTATAATATGTCACATAGAAAGAAGTAGAATGTACTTATATGTATAAAAGAACGTCGTAGTCACGCTAAGCCTCCCTTATAAAATTGATAAGCTACTTACAAGATCGATTCCAAGCGGTAATATTCTTTTATGGATGCTTTAGTACCCGCTGTAAGAGATGATTTTATAACTCGAGTGAACACTGAACTTACCCAGTATTTTTATATATTTCTGATTTTTTATTATATTAAATACTGGCAATTATTTATGCAATAACGAGCCTAGTCTCATGATTGTACTTTATATGAAACAAAATTTAATATTTTATGACCATTTGACAATTTGTCTCTCTATTAACTGGAGATTAGCCGTCAGTTCAGAGAACTTGCGCCTGTCCTAGGCCAGACGTTTTTTTTTATAATATAAGGGTTTATATGTGAATAAGTATCGAAATGGGATTACTTGATTATAGGTCGAGCCTCATGATTCGACGAGCCTGTTGGATGAGTGGTTAGGGTGCTTGCCTTAACCCTCTGTTCTAGGGTTCCCTGGTTCGATTCCCGGCAGGGTCAACTTTAAAAAATCAACTTTTCAAATTTGGCTCTGGTCTGGATTTGGAAAGTAGTGGCAGGGCACACTGCGTTTTCGAAGTCATTTGGGCAGCCCGTCTGGCGGCAGTAACCACCCCCTTACAGAAGACCACCGTGAAATAACAGCACTTGTGCTGTTGTGTTTCGGTGAGTGAGTAAGGGATGCCAAAGCCCATTTCCCTATCCACTCCTAATCCCTTATCCTTAATCCTACTGCAGTCGGCAGCGCACTTGCAGCAGCTTTAACGTTGCTTGTGTTATAGGTGACGGTAGCCACCTACCATCAAGTGGACCGTCAGCCTGTCTGCCGACTTTAACATAAAAAAAAGATTGTATTTTAATAAGTAACCCCACAGAGGGTTGCATGTATGTTGTCAGTAGGCACTGGAGGCATGCTCATAACAGGTAGATAAGGGACAAAGGCAGAAATAGGTTAAAGGGCTCTGGCACTGACTCAGCAGTGGTGTAATTGAAAAAATGAAACAATTCTAAAGTCTTACCTTTCATAGTATACTGATATTAGAGTTTTTTCGCCAGGTACGCTAAATGTGTGTTTTACGGCTCCTGAGGTAGCCTAATCAGAGGTGTTTGCTGTAAACCAGTTGGTTTTGGTATTTTTCCGTTTGATTAAGAATAATTCTCTATCACCTTTCACTCTTCGCGTGGTAGGAATTTTGAGGTAGAACACTCACGAACTTCCAAAAATTTTTAATAGTCATGCTCGTCTGATAAGTAGCTATCTAATTTAGTATGTTGTTTTGTACTTTTTGGACCATGAAGACATTTAAATCGCAAACAGCTCCTGCACCAGTTTTAAGAAGGTAATATCCATGTGTGGCGTTTCACCCGACATAAAAATAACTGTGAAAACTGCCTCTCGTCTTATTTCACACGAGGAGACATGCAAAATAAGCACATCACATTCAAACCCTTTCGAGACAATTGTTGATTTCCTTATAACACATATAATACTATTTTTCTTTATTCTGATTCCCTTAGAGCAATATTCTTTTAGTCAATTTTTTACAAATGTACCTTGTAACAAATTAAAGCCATTATAACTATATACGGAAAGTTTTCAGGTGTCTTTCAGCGCCATCTTGCTGAAGCTGCCACTAAGAAGTACAGGCATGAATCCATAGATGGCAGGACTACGTTTTAGAAACATACCCAAATTCCCAATGCACCGTCTTGAAACACGACGAAACGACTTGAGAAAGAGAGAGAGAAATTCTCAAGGCTCAACTGTTTGCGCCGTTTGGGACAACCCTGAGCCGCACGGAAACATTCCTTTTTGTTACACAAATGGGTGTGTCCGTTGCAGCCAATAGGAGTGGTTTCAGTATTTCAACCACACCCACCCTGTTTTCGATGCCTACTGGGAGTTGGAAGGAAAAAAATGTTGGCAGTAGGTAATTTTGAAATGGCATTTGTAGGTGACGTAATTGCTATTTTACGTCGGACCGTTAAAAATGCCTTATGGGAGTACCGAGACTGATTGAAAGCTCAATTGAATTTCCTCTTGTTGATTTAAAAATTTCCAATTTCTACTTCTATGTTAAAGCTGAAATTATTTGTAGCTTCTCATAAAATGATATTTTAAATAAACAATATCGCATTTTTCTGTGCTAATAGGTACTGTCTTAACGAGTAGATATTTACTAGGGTTAATACGTAGGTATATACAAATATTATACTTACAAACCTAAATACGCATAGTTAGTTTTTAAGCGAAAAATTTGACATAGTTTTGCGGTAAACAAAAAAAAAGTTTTTATAATAATCTTCTTTGTCAAATTAGCTACTTCGATTAAACATAACCTCTGCACTCTATTAATCGTGAATAAAATGAACTTTAGAGGTTAAGAGCTAAATGGTTTAAGACAAGTGGTCCAGGTGACCCCCAGGGGTCCACGGGAGATTAGACGGGAGTCTACGTTGGCGTGACACAAAAATGGGGGTAACAAAAAAACAATCAATTCTCACTTATGTATTTCATTTAGAAAACTCCCCATTCGTGTTTGGAACTCAACCGCAACGCATAGATAGATCTAATCTTCACATTTTTTGTCGAGTTTTGGTAATATGGTGGAAATTTAGCTGCGAGGGGTCCACCGGAACCAGCTAAATTTTGAAAGTGGTCTATGAGAAAAAAGTTTAGGGACCTGGTTTAAGAGCTTTAAAATTTAAATGTAAAAGCTCGCGTTTTACGTCTTCAAACATTGGTTATTTCATAACTTTTTTGTAAATTGAATCTAGATCTCAGCAAGCACTTGCAACACTGCAACGCGCATTAGGGCTATCTACGATCAAGTGGGCTATTCGACTTTTTGTGACTGATTGCAAATTATTCTTATTTTTACATTTACAATACAGTAGATAAATTAAAGTTGTTTATACTGGAAATAATTTTTATACTGGACTGGACTAATTTAAGAAATATGATTTATAACACTATAGGTAACGTAAACATAAATAATTTTGCATGATTTCAAAAACATTTTTTTATTATTTATATCTGTATTACCTATTGTTGTAAACAAGTTACAACAAATTAAAATTTGTATTTAAGACAAGTCTCATTTGAATACTATTTACAAGTTATATACTTATCCAATAAATTTAACTACAAGTTATATCCAACAAATAAATTTAACTGATTCTGAACATTTTGTCGCAGCATACTTACCTATATAACACCGCTTCCGGGCAGTAAAATCATGCCTAAACATTCAAATACAAGCTCAGATCCGTATATGTAGATATACACTTTACAATGGATAACATACAATTGCAATTACCAGCAATTGCAACTAGGGTTTTTTTTTGTTAAAAGGTCGTTGGACAGGCTGACGGTTTACTTGATGGTAAGTCGCGTATAACATAAGCACGCCATAGGTGCTGCATGTGCGGTGCCTACCATATAGGATAAAGCATAAGGAATTACGAAGGGATATGGAAACGTGCTCTGGGATCCCTTATTCACTCACCGAAACACAACAACACAGATGCTGTTTTCACTATGATGCCTACCTATGCAACTTCCTGAGATATTTAAGGGAAGAATTCTGTTAAATTTTTTTACTATTACCTATTATTGAAAACTATTTTCGGGTAAACTGAGAGATTGCTTTTAAAACTTATGTAGAGTGAAACTATACATAAAATATATTCCAAGTAGCGGCTCGTATGCAAAGGTATTGATGGATACGCGGCTGTGGCCCTGGGAATACGGTGGTCTCGACACGACTTGCCACTTTTAAGGGTAACCGTAGTTTCGTACGAGTTTAAAATGGAAAATGTTCTTCGTGGTTGCTTTTTAGTGGCCTCTTGAAACTTACTATATACATGTTTTTATGTACTCATTAGCCTATGTTGGTTTTTTGACTATTGTTTTCGAATACTCGAATACTATAATGCACTATAAAATATATTTAAAAATCTTTATTACTATTCAGTCAGTTAACTGACATTTTTTGTTCCTTTTTAGCAAGTAGATGCGATGAGTTCTTAACAAACAGAAACTAAATATTTTTTAAAAAGTTATTTCAATTTTAAACGAGACATCATAAAATTATCATTATCAGCTGAGAAATTACCTCCATCTGGGGATGGAACTATCAGCAGCCGAAAGCTTTCTTGTGACCTTACTAAGTCCTTGGTCCATCTCAGGGGCAGTCCACCATAATTTGTTTAATTTTTTATAAGGGTATTCAATTATATACCTAAATTAAGTTATTCAAAAATTACTCTTTAATAAATAATGATATAAAACGCTTTACAGCTATTTTAGAACCTGATAAATACAATCCAAAATGGATGTGACAAGAGGCGACGGTCACAATTTGTACCTACTACTTCGCCCCACAAGTACATAGTTACACAAAAGTAGTTTTAAAATCACTGTGGAGTGACACGAACATATTAATGAAAATAGCTGGGTCACGTTTTATTGTCAATAAATGTCAATTATTTAAAAGAAATACTAAATTTTTGTAGGGGTGTGTTGGGATATCTTCTTTTAACGTGATCCGCGTTTCTTTACGTGTTACCGGAAATGTGGGAAAACCTAAGAATTGTATACAATTCCTAGGAAATGTATACAATTCCGAGCTTAATTAGGAAATGTGTAAAATAATGTTTCAAAGATTCTTTAATACACACATTTCAACAGTATTTTTGCCAAAACCAATATTCCGGGCGTACTCGCTCCGTTCACATTTAATTTCATAAATATTCAAGAACCTAACCTAACTTTGCATCTAGTACAAATAAGTCTTCTAACACATTTTGTAAATGACACTGGCTTGGCGATGAATCGACCTATCCCGCCACGCTGACCCACTGACGATACCCCGAATGTAATACAGTTCCGATTGCTATTTAGGAAATCTATTGATTTCCTAGAAAAAGTGCAATTAAAAAATATATCATACATTTCCTATCTATTTTAGGAATTGTACACATTTCCTAGGAATTTTATACAATGACGGAATACATATATACTTTTCCGTTAACATACGAGTATATATGATATAAATATTTGTTATTCTAATGTATAAACTACATTACTGTATAGTTTCATCAATTTCTTTCGGTGGTTTATTAAGCGGAAAGAGACAAATCATACATGCATATGTCAGTTGTTAATTTCTGTAATAAGTTAATAACCATCAGTATCTCTCGATATTCTCGACATTGTTCCAAGTGTTATATTGATTTCTTGGGATAAAATTTACTGTTTATGAACAATTTTTTTTAATTCTTTACCTCACTTTCTTCTATTTCTTACTACACATTTTTAGTAAGAATATCAAGAGGACAATCTGATATTTTTGCCACAAATAGTTTCATTCTACCAACATTCGATTGGTACGATAATAAGAAAACTTCCCTAATATATATTTTTAAATTTTATTATCGAGTATATACTTTTTCGGAATACATTAAACAGTGAATACGTTCTAACGAGCGTCATTTATTATAGGTTCACCCTTTCGCCAGTTGACGTCATAATACCATGTGTTTCTGCAATTACCACCGCACTAACAATACTAACTTCATGATGAACAAGTGCAGAAATTTGACAAGCAATAAATTCGATTCCAATTCGACCTTTGTGTTTTTATTGGTGTTCAATGTACAGTGAAATAAAGATATTTAAGCAGTTGTTAAGGGTAACATTTTTGGGTTGAACCCTTTGGTGGCTTTTATTAGTTTTCTATAATTTTAAGTAGTACTTACTTATACATAACAAAGTTTCACTTATTTGTAAGAATACGTGGCCGTCGGCTATAAACATGACATGATGGAATGTGTGCCCTGTTATTATTTAAGGAATCAGATAAACAATTTCGCAGTTATTTGGGCAGCAGTAACCAACCCCTTACAGAAGATCACCGTAAAATAACAGCACGTGTGCTATTATGTTTTGGTGAGTGAGTAAGGGATGCCAGAGCCCATTTCCCTATCCGCTCCTAATCCCTTATCCTTAATCCTACTTTAGTCAGCAGCGCACTTGCAACAGCTTCGGCGTTGCTTGTGTTATAGGTGACGGTAACCATCACCTACCATCAAGTGAACCGTCAGCCTATCTGCCGATCTTAACATAAAAAAAGTCCATCTTCTGGTAAGTAGACGTATAACAAGGGATACATAAAATAATAACACAACTAAATTATTATGACTAAAATAATTTTATTCGTCGTTTACTCTTTTTCTTAAAAAACTGCTAATCGTTTTAAATTTACTAATCAGTATCGT
This sequence comes from Bembecia ichneumoniformis, assembly GCA_910589475.2. Lineage (NCBI taxonomy): Eukaryota > Metazoa > Arthropoda > Insecta > Lepidoptera > Sesiidae > Bembecia > Bembecia ichneumoniformis. The sequence continues at coordinate 4,782,268 of OU342531.1, forward strand.
TTGCTTTGAAAACTTTAATATATGATTTTAAATTGTCTAAAAATTTGTAAAGACAAAACAGTTTACCTTTTTCTCTTCTGTTCCCCTTTTTCCCTTTTTCGTCAGACTATTCCCTTTTTCGTTTAGTAGCCATGACGAAATTTAATATTATCAGTTAATTTTATATCGTTTGAATATATCATTTCTCTGTGAATATTTCACTGCTCTTGTTATGATGTTAATTTTTGTACCACAATACTGCATTTGAAAGTCTAAAAAATTATTTGCTTATTTATGTTTTGAAGATCACTTAAATAATTCGCGAATTAAACCTGAAAAGATGTTTCAAAAGGCTTTAAAGACGGAACAAAATTATCTTATCCGAACGTGAAAAATCTACTTTGAAAGGGGAACGCGCGGAAATTCCCGCAGAAATCATTAATATCCCGTAAGACGTAACGATTCGAGACAGGTGAACGCGTACGGGCCGCGTTTAAATTGAAATACTTTCACATAAACATACACTTATCAGATTTATTCTACCCTCTTAGACTTCTTCGCTTGTTATCTGCAAATTTCGTTGCATTCGTTAGAAAATTAGATTTACACGCGAAGCTAAAAGAAGGGTGTTACAAAAACATATAAGGTGTGTTTGTCACTGTATTTTTAAGTACTTTTTAACTAACTTTAAACACAATTTTTTTTATATATTAATTCAGGAATATATATTTTTAAATAAGAAGTTCGGCAAACGGTTGATAAGTTCGACAATCACTTGATTGTTACACAGTCGCCTAACAGTCGCCGATATTCGTCACTACCTAATAGGGAAAGAAGGATCTTTCCCTATAGGTAGAGTCGCTGTCGGTCTTAGATGAATTCACATATAGCTTCCCTACGCAGATTAGTGTTCCTCTACGCCAAAAAATTCAGAATAAGGGACCTTTTTGTAATTTGTATTCTCTTTTTTATTTTATTTTTATTTAATTGTAGTTTTTTAAAGTTGCAAATAAAGATTTATTGATTGATAGATTAATTGATTACAATTTCAATGGGCAATTTATTCCTGTTTCATTGTCAAGATAGTCGCACTACTGACTTCTTAATCTCACTCTTAGCGATAGATTGCGAAAGGAGTCAACGATGGATAATTGTGTAACAGTATTTTGTAAATCTACACAATAGAAATCTAGTTTTATTATTATAAAGGACAGGCAAGTTGATATACATTTACCGAGTCAAAATTTTACTGAGATGTCGGTACCCATCGATACTTTACCACCTCGACCAATGTATCGCTGGATACAGAAATGATCTTAAGGATTTACAATTTCTCTGTTATTTTAGGTTAAATTTAAATTTTGAAATCAATACATGTAATAAAATTGTAAACGAGCCGTGTTAAAATTGTAACGAACATTAAATATTTTTTCAAAAAACAATTTGTACGCGTTGTACTGATGTTACTAAGGCCAAAATGTAGTTTTTAGAATTTTTGACTGTTTGTCTGTGCGGCAGGCTGCAGGCGTGCAGGCTAATCTCAGAAACGGCTAAACCGATTTGAATGCGGTTTTCAGTGATGTATTGTAGCAAGCTTCCCGTAACCTTTAGTGTATGCTTCATTCCAATCACTTTACAAACAAAAAAGTTACTTGCTATACCGAAAACCACGCGTACGAAGTTGTGGGCTCAGCTAGTAAATTAATATATAATCTTTGGTAAAAATACGCTAAGTATATGACAATTGCGAATTTTATACCTACATAATTTAACTTAATTTTTAATGTTTATATGTATCAACTTCAGAAAACTATATGCTAATACTTGTGATAATATATATTTTTTTACAATACTCCTTGACAGATCACCACGAATGTTGAACAAAAAAAAAGCCATTTCAAATTAAGGTTTTTACGTTATCAACTTATGAAATTAAACAGTATATTGTATGAATGGAGAGCAGATTTGCCTTAATTCTGGGAATAGGAAACAAATACAAAAATGGTTTTTATAAGATATGTTTTATCTCCAATGTACTACGACCCAAAATACTATAATAATATATAAATAGTCGTGTTTGCAGAGTGAGGAACAACGAAGTCATGAATGAAATCTATGTCTAATCTTTTTTCATCGGCTCATTAATTTCGTAATACATTTAAACGGCGCCTCTATAAACACAATAGGTATTACTATTGTAAATTGAAAACGCATTGGTTGTTGCACCATGCGTCATAGTGTCAAACAGCCTATTGTACCAGATGTATTGCATTACGACTTCATTCTGTTTGAATCGTAATCGGGGTGCGAGCTGTAGATGTGTTACGTTATCTTAATAAGGATACGTTAGGCTAGGCACTATTATATGTTACTTCTTTATTTATTTTAAATAGTGTAACTTTGTTTTTGAATATCATCTTTTGGCAGATTTTGAACACACATTTTATTTTTTACATGTCTGTGGACTGTAGTTCAATTTTACCAATTTGTGGGTAGGTTGCCAGATTTTTGTAATATCATTGCGTTTTTTTATGAGAAATTTGGAAATCTGAAAATGTTGTTTTTCAGTGTGTAAGTTCCGTAAATCTAATGTAAATGCGCTGCGGATATAGAAAGGGCTCATACAGTGTTACACAACAGTACAAACAAACAAACAAGTACAACCAAAGCAACAGTTTATACATTTAACTGCGGAACGCAGCATAAATCTGCTACTTCAGCAAGAGTCCTCGCGTTTTCCAAATGTTTTCCAAATGTTTGAGAATTTTTTTTACACCAATAGTTAATCCAAAAATCCAAAGTAGTGATTTGAAAAAAAAAAAAGAATTATAAAGAAAATGCATAACACTTATATATTAAATACTTTGATACAATATTACAAATTCTGCAGTTTTGATAAATACGACTTTTTACCCACATTTCACCCATTTTAAAATTGAAATAATGTCGCGTGTTTAATCTAAATATGCATGTTACCATCACCCAACTTAATTAAAATTTCAATCGCACTCATTGAAACCATTGAAACGTAAACTACATTTTTGAAGTGACTATAAGGTATATATGTTATGTATTGTTTTTTAATAGCTAATTAAGCTGCGCTTGGAAATGTTTTCAATAAGTTCAAAATAGCCCTAATGCGAAACATAAAATATATATATAAAAATATTCCTTTGCATAGCATTTCATGAGTAAATAAAACGTCGAAGCTCGAAGTTATTTTTGTATTTTTATTAGTCTTATTTTTAGCTTAAGTAAGATTATTATACCCTGTTATCTAAGATAACATTTACTTTAGGTAAATACAAATATAAAAGGACCATTTTTTTTAAAGAGAAGCAAAAGAGTTATATAATAAGAGTTATATAACCAAAAAAATAATATAAATTTATTTTCACTGTCCCATCCACATTATGACGTCTTCCGCCCTTATAGCGCAGGGCGCGTACGCAGGCCCCGCGCCCGTACTGTGTAAAGTACGAAATAATTTCACGCATCACGTGTCTCGTTCCCGGATAATGACCCGGCGACCTCCGAGCTCCGGACCAAAACAAATACGGCTCCTAATAAACCGTTGAACAAGTATCCCCAAAGAATCGCTTGAATTAAAAAGAAATTGCTTTTCGAAGGAAATTGGTTTACTTCGAATTTTATATTAAACAAAGAATCTAAAGGATTCTTGTTAGGGACAACGATATTTGCGATTTTCATTTAAATTTAAATAATAATAAATATATGACAGTAATGACGTATTCATTCATCCTTCTTATTTTATCAATAACACTTTCACTATCATTTCAATATTTCTACATATCAAATTTGATTACAGCTAAACCTATATTTTCTTTTCTGTCAGACACAGTTTAAAATACACCACCAGACACAACATTTGAGAATTTATGTTTTGTTGTGGTCTTGTGTTTTCTGACTATATGTCTTGTTGAACCCTCAGGTTTCTCTCAGACCGTCTGGCGGCAGTACCCACTCCCTTACTAAAGGCCACCATCTAATAACAGTGCGTACTTGTTTCAATTTCGATGGGATATTAAAGTATGCTAGAGTTCGTTCTTCTGTCCTCCTATCCTAACAAGTTTGGAATCTTACTTGCATCCCCCAGGCGTTGTTTTTGTGTACAGGCAACAGTAGCCATAAAAGGGACCGACAGATTTCCTGCCGTCTTTTGTCATAAATAAATCAGTAAATAAAAGGAATAGGTAGAAGAAAATAATAAAAACAATACACCAAAGCAACCAAGCGAGAACACATCTAAAAGTGTGTAAATATTGGTACCCCAATCACACCGCATTGCTTCCACAGATTGTGTTGACAATACCAATGAACATTCTTAATTATTTGCCCGGTTTAAGTAAACAATGACCCCAATACGAAAAACCAATTTAACATGACCTCTAAAATTGTTTTCAACGTGTACGCTGTCTCCATTAAAGTTTAAACAAAGAGGGGGTAGGGTAGACCAAACTTAAATGGAACCACAAAACTATTGTTTGGCGACATACGCGGGGCTGTCTCAATTAAAAATATTGCTAACAAGTCAAACAGTTGTCGCCACGTTTTGGATTTTAATTGGCTTTTACGAGTACGATATATTTTATCTTGATAGCTAAATTAAATAGGGTTTACTTGTGGTATAGGTACATAACACATATTTACGAAATTTTATTTCGTATACATACTCAGCCGTTGCATGAGCCCGTTGGTTGAGTGGTTAGGGTGCTTGCCTTAACGCTCTGTTTTAGTGTTCCCGGTTTACCGGGAGTTAGTTTACCGGGCTCGCTAGTTGTCGGAAACAAGCGTTAATTGTCCTTAATCGGCAGTCAGTCAAATGAAATTACTGTCAGCCTACCTGCCGAACTTTAGAGTAAAAAAAGCAGTCTCGACCAGATTTCGAACCTGAAACAGTGGTGGCAGACATGCGTCCATACTAATGGACTACATATTTTCTACTTGCAGAACTCGGCCACGCTTCGCTGCGGCCCATACGGCGGTGGAGTGCTCGTGGGACGCGCGGTACTGGACACTACTTATATATAATACTATTGATCTTAGCGTGATGTTATATATATATAACATAGCCTTTCCCCGATTAGCCTTCCCTATAGCCTATAGCCCTTCCCCGATAAATGGAATATTCAACACAAAAATAATTTTTCAATTCGAACCAGTAGTTGCTGAGATTAGCGCGTTCAAACAAACAAACAAACGATTTCTTCAGCTTTATATATTCGTAAGTATAGATAAGTACTTTCTTTCCATATAGAGGAATCAAAATATTTTTCTCCCAAACACAAATACATATAAAATCATATTAAAATGAATCAGATTATCCATGCACCTTAATGAAATTTTAAGGGTTGGGGTAAGTCTCTTCGGAACATTTGGTGTTTACTGTTTTATCAGTACAGTTGCAGGGCAGTTACCGTTATCTGCGGTCGCCATCGAAGGGGCCGTAAATTGGTCAGTACAAGTCTTGCGGGGAAACCACGGTGTCAAGATGAAAAGCTTGTATCATGAGTTGGGTCATAAGCTGACTTTTAGTGAGATTTTGATTAGATAAGTAATTTAATAGAGTAAATGTTTGCCTTGGTTTTATTTGATATTTAAATATATGTACATATATTAAAAATATATTTAAATATACATGATATTTAAATATATATTTAAATATATTATTTTCAGTCTAGTTTAGACTATCAAGGATGATCTCAATTCGTGAAACAGTCTGAGTACTAATTTAATTGAGTTATTACACTTAAAATTCTATTTAAATGGAATTTTTAAGTTTTAAATATTAAAAGAATCGGTATTTTTTAATGATTATTAAAATAATATTAAAACAATAGGTATATTTGAATACTTTTACTTCTGTATGCATTATCCAGTGGAGTTTCGAATAAGCCTGTATAATTCAACAAGTTTTTTTAAATGCATTGCGATATTATTTTAAATGTATTGTAACAAGGTCTTTCAAAATTGTAATGGGCTCAGGATTCAAATCAGAAAATATCCAAAACAGTTGGGAGTCAGAGAGGAAGTAACAAGAGGGAGTAACAAGAGGGAGTCAATTGAAAAGTAAAAAGTAGATGCATAATATGTAGATAGTGCTATACATACACTAAGTATACTTATAAAACACTAGCTACACCCGCACCCTTTTTTCTTGAGTGTTCAAAAATTAAAAAATCAACGCCTGACAAAAATGTAGGAGCAAAAATTTATTCAATCTTTTTTTGCTCATTTAGGCGGCCTTGATTTTTTAAATTTATAGATGATCGCTCGGGAATTTTTTTTCTGGATAAAAGGTATGTACCTACCCTATGTCTTTTCTGGGTATGCAAAACTCAATTATAATCGGTTGAGTAGTTAAGGCGTGAAAGCATAACAAATAAAAAAAACTCCCTTTCGCATTTGTAATATTAGTTAGAATGTATCAAATAAAACCTAACTCAACCATTCAACCGATTTTCATGTTTCTGTTCAAACACCAAGTTTGTCAAACCCTGGGACACATAGTGCATAGAATATTAATGCTAAAAGAAACTATTAATTGCTTTTCACCATTAATAAATATTAATAAAACTAATGACGATTAATAAAGAGGAAATTTTAAAAATACCCTTCGTTGTTTCCATCTCGTCGCATGTCAACCATGACGGGAATGCATAATCAATCAGTAATACAGAAGCGTCGCGTTCGCTTGTGACGTGCGAATCACTGGGGATTTGAATTTCGAACGAAGATTCGAATCTTTATTTTTTTTTTTATTTCTTTATGGCTTTCGCTGTGGCGGCATTTTTAAAAATCGCATTTGTGGTTTGTCAAAGAAATACTTGGAATGAATGGAGTTTAATTTTGAAAGCTTTCACGGCTGTTATTCGGAATTTGCCTTTACCCCTTGGGGAGCCTTCCCAGTGATTATTGATGTTTTGACAATGTGTTTTTATTAATTATTATAATGGACTTCCTACTGTATACATACTGGAATTTAGTTGCTATTATGTTTTTTTATTACTGCAGTTAATGGAAGAGAAGATGAGGATTAACAAGTCCGATATTATTTTGCCATCACACTTATCATTAATATTAAAAGTAAATAATTTTTAAATCGCAAACCAGTGCCTCAAGCAATTAATGAAGTAATTAATTGAAAATATCCAAAAGCTTTTGTGTATATATTTCAAAATATCAGAGCTTTTAAAGATTTCCTCTCAGTGTTTGGTATTAATTAAACTCCTTTCAATCAACTACGGTCTATTTTATTTTATATTGTATTTGGGCAATTCTATTTTGGCAATGCCGGCGTATGTATTTTCGAGCTCATATAACCCAAATCTTTTCAAGGTTCGAGTGAATAGGCATCTTCTGGGTCAGCCTCATCCTTCCTACATCGATAGATGCCGGTCAAGAGCAAACCCATCTTTAATAAAAAAAAATTTTAAAAAAATTCAGTACTGTTAGTATATAATTAATTGATTCTCAATTGCTCATTCCACGAATAAATAAGATTCTTGTTAAGAGGAAAGAATAGCTTTGCGATTCTAACGAAATAGGTATTTAGGAAAACACATGCTATCGCTCGTGCGCTCATGTCCCCGGGAATCGCGCACAACACATAGAAATAGCCTCACGCACACATCGACGGACGCTGTTAGTTGACGAGCAATTACGGCGGAAGGCGAACTCTTTTATTTTTTTAGTTATTTGTTGTGGCGTGCCCGAAACTCCGATATAAAGAAATTGAAGATTATAGTGATAATTTCAAGTAAGTAAGTATTTTATTTATTTATGTAATTAGTAACGATTATTTATTATTATTTATTATTTATTTATTTATTTATGTAATTAGCCAATTTCCCTATCCCCTCCTTATCCTTAATCCTAATCCTTACCCTATCCTTAATCCTTACCCTTATCCTTAATCCTACTGTAGTCGGCAGCGCACTTGTAGCAGCTTTGGTGTTGCTTGTGTTATAGGCGACGGTAGCCACCTACCATCAAGTGGTCCGTCAGCCTGTCTGCCGATCTTAACATAAAAAAAACGAGTGTAAGATAATTTGATTTTTGATAAATCGGCTTTTTGCCTAAATGACTGACATTTTGTATTTTAAGTGTATCTATATGATATTTACGAAACAAAAGATTTTTGACTTTGTTATTGTGTACGAAACTGCTGCATGTGCTACTATAATAATTATAACTATAATGTTTTCGTGAAATGCTAGATATTCGGTTTTGTCAAAATCAAAGTCAAAAAGTCGGTTTTAGGTCGGCTCAGGTTTCAACCACGTTTCAGCTAGGTAACTAAACAATTTTTAGGTACCTTGGTAGGTAGATGTAAATAAAATTATTTTTTAATTCCTGTAGATATAATAGTCACACGATAATGGAAGCATATTATAGAAGGGGCAAAAAGAAACGAATACACTTATGTGTCCGCCGGAAAAAAATGTCACTTCGCCAGAAAGGCAAAGAATTGGTTTGTAGTTTGTACACACCTTCTCACAGTCAATCTAACTCACAGTTATACGAGTATAGCCTAAATATATATATTTTTCAATTCTTATTCATGGACAGTTAAAATGAGTAGGTAGGTAAATTAGACACGTTACACACGTTACTGTTTTTTTTTTTAGAGCTCCCACATCGCTATTCGTGCATTATTCGTCTATATTCGGCTATTTTCACGAACAAGACGAATACGCGAATACTAGAACACCTACTATACGCCGGCTTATCGCCAATACCGGCATTTATAATGTTTTCATTAAGTATTTTTTTCGTGTGGGAAATTAGATAAAAAGAAAATCATTTTAGAAAATATTTTATTTTATTTCTTGTCCCTGTGCACCGGGATCAGTTTCTAAGGGAAGGGTAACTGTGGAACCTACATGGAACGTAGTCCGGCACCCACTAGTTATGTTTTGGCATTACGACACGCACGGTTTATATTTATAGTTTGTAAATCATCAGTCTTCGAGAAGACAAACTTTAACAAATTCGATACTCCAAGACAGTGAAGATCAACAATACAATATTTCGAATAATACTACACCAACGACTTCAATTTCAAATTTTCACCTAATACGATCGAACCGGTCAGTTTTTTTGTGACAACCATTAAAGAAAAATAATGGAACAAATTTTTGCAAAGATGGAGAAAAGTGAATTTCGTGTCTTGATTAAACATTATTTATTGCGCAAAAAAATTATTACGGAAACAAAAAAAAATTTGATAAATATTATGGGGATTCTGCTCTGTCGATTAAAATGATTCATAAGTGGTTTACTGATTTTCGCTGTGATGGTACAACCACAAGTGATGCTGTGCGTTCAGGACGCCCAGTTGAGGTCACTACTCCAGAGATGATCGCTGAAATCCACGACATAGTGTTGAATGACCAAAGAGTAAAAGTGAGGGAGATAATCGAGATAGTGGGCGTCTCAGACGAACGTGTGCGCAATATCTTACACTAACATTTAGATATGAAGAAGCTCTCCGCTCGATGGGTGCCGCGTTTACTGACTGTTGATCAAAAACGTATGCGTGTGACCACTTCGGAGGCGGGTTTGACGTTGTTTCAACGAGATAAAACTGAATTGCGTCGTTTTATAACAGTAGACGAAACATGGATCCACCACCATGCCCCAGAAACCAAACAACAATCGAAACAGTGGATTGCTACCGGCGAACCAGCTCCGAAGAAGGCCAAAGCAGTTTTATCGGCCAATAAAGTGATTATTTTCTGTTTCCTAATTTAATAAAATGGCTTGGTGGGAAAAGATTTGGCTCCAACGAAGAGGTCATGCACGAAACCAATGCCTATTTTGAAGGGTTGCCTAAGTCGTGTTTTATGGAAAGAATCAAAAACGCTGGGTGAAGTGTATTGAGCTACGCGGAGACTACTAATCCAAGCGCCGGAGCAAAAAAGTAGGTTCGTAAAAAAATGTTCGGGACCGGCTATTTTTTTTTTTGGAATATGTTCAGGGGTGTCCCCTGATTGTAAATCCAAGTTGCCGTCATCGTGAGCGTCAGCCGCCATCTTGAAAAACACGTTTTATTGAATATCTCGCGAACCGCGCATCGTACGACAAAAATAGTGGAGATCATTTTTGTAGATAATAATATTTGCCATCTTTTTTATTTCAAATTTTTTTAAGTTCAATAGTTTTAAATAGTTTTTAATTAGTTTATTCAAATAAGTTTTAAATAAAAAAGATGGCAAATACTATTATCTACAAAAATTATCTCCACTATTTTTGTCGTACGATGCGCGATTCGTGAGATATTCAATAAAATGTGTTTTTCAAGATGGCGGCTGACGCTCACCCCCCCCCCCCCCATGACGCCAACTTGGATTTGCAATCAGGGGACACCCCTGAACATATTCGAAAAAAAAAAATAGCCGGTCCCGTACATTTCAAAAAAAACCCTCTAGCGCTTGGACTATACGTTGAAAGATAAATAATACTAATTTAGTTAATTTTACTCCTTGTTTAATTTTACCAGACTTATCAATCCGCCGAACTTACTCCCAACATTTTTGAAACAGATAGATATCGATAACGCGGGTGGGGATCCCATCTCTACTATCGACTTTTCCATTGACATCCCTATAATACGTGATGCTTTGCTTCCCCCCCCGACCCCCAATCGTGCGATAGAGAGCGTTGCAACTCGCGACTGATAATAGGTACTTTTTTTGATGAAATTTCCATTTCGGGAGAAAACGGTTTCCACTGACTAAATCTTAACAAATCACTTTGATTTTGATATCGATCGTTTCACCACGATATATTCTAGGTTTATAGGTTTCGTTTTTTTAAAAAAATTACACTGTTTTTATAAAATAAACGGCTTAATTCGACAAAGTTTTAATCACAAAAATTAAGTTATTTGAGGTGCCTATAAGTTTGAATTTATTGCAAATTTTGAAAAAAGGAAAACCTATAAACCTAGCCTTTCATTGTGTCAATAACATATTAAAAAATTATGGAGATTGGAAAATATTTATAAGTGGAAAAACATTTTCTCTTTTTGTATGGACGAATACGTACTATTCTTTCCTCTTAATTAGTCTATACTACTGGAATAACATTTGACTCTTAGGAGTCTAATGCTATTACGAGTTCTTATAATCAATTGTTTGATTGTTCTTTTTTGTGATTTCAATATATTATTAAATACGAATTAAGAAATATATTTCTAAATAATCCAAAAGCTATTAAGTTAAGTAACCCTGTTAGGTCACGTCTTGACTGTACTATGAGCAATTCTACGCGCCGTGATTGGCCGGATTTCCCTTGAGAACTACAGCGACACAACTCTTAATTTCTTATATCGACTGCCCCTTTCTTAACTTACATTAAGTTATTATTACAAAAATTAAGTAATTGTAACCTTAAGACCTACAATTTGAATATATATCCCTAGATAAATTCATCTTATCGTGCCAATTATTATATTATTACTGCCCACCTCAGTAACAGTTGGAAATTCAACTCTTGAAGTTGTTGACGAGTACATACTTATACTTATAACAAACCTTCCAATTAGGTAGAATCAACTTCGTAAAGCATGTCAATCGTTGAATCCAGCTCGGATGGGCAGTGTTCGGGAAGCCTCGAGACACCTTCTCATCCAAAATTCCTCAGTGCCTCAAAAAAAAAGTCGACCAATGTTGATGACATATGGCTCTCAAATGTGGTCTCTAACTATGGCTTTTTTAAGAAAGCTTAACGTCGCTAAACGAACTATGGAAAAGGCTATACTCGGGGTTACACTGCGAGATCGAATCAGGAATGAGGAGATCCGTAGACGAACGAAAGTTACCGACAAAACCCGGCGGATTAGTAAGTTTAAGAGGCAGTGGGCAAGACATATAGTACCTACGGAGAGCCGACGGCCGATGTTCTCGGGTGTTCTCGAGGGCTAAAGTGTTCTCGAGTGGAGGCCACGGACCGGCAAGCGCAGCGTAAGACATCCACAAGGTGTACAGACGACCTGATAAGGGCCGCGGGTTGACGGTGAATCCAGGTTGCTTCTGATCCACCGTCAAAGTTGATTCTGAATTCTACGGTTGAAATGAATGAATGAATCAAAATTCATATTTATGAAAAATTTGGTTTTTATAGGTATAGTTTTTTATGGTAAAGTTAAATTATGTCTAACATTTCTTTTAACATATATTTTATGTAAGTTGATTAAATTCACTTTCTTGAGATTTCTTTAAGCGTATAACTGTAGCGTATAACACTGTCTTCAAAGACGATCAGTGAATGCGACCAGTCTGGTAATAATTTTAAGACGAGGAATATTAAACGTAAAAGCGAAGATAATGTTTACTTTCTTAACAATTTATTGGTTTAGTGTCGTTCGCAATATCCAGAGATCTACTGAAAATCGACGACCTGTAATTCTTACAGCTATTGAAGCACAAGCTACCATCAATACTACTCGATAAATGTGGGTCATCACAGTTTGGCGTGCAAAAATTATAAAGCAGTTCTAACTTTCTCTCTGACGAATAACTATCTCCTGGTGAAGATTAGTAAACTAGAACAAAAAAAAAAATACGAATGAAAAAGTCCTAAGTAGCAACAGTACTGCAACAGTAAGATTGTCTCAAATTTTTCTATAATTATGCAGGACTTTCTATTCAATAATGGATAAATTCTTCATTGTAGCTTTTAGGCTGCGTCTTTTAGGTGGCGAAATGCTCAGCAACAATCCGACTACAAATTCATACAACTGATAGGTATGATGAAAATCTTGTCTGCGGTACCTAGTAAAAAATTTGAAAAGATGCGATTCGCGTTAAAACAAAACCCCACTCAAATATATCGCGCCACCAGCGAAGCGGAAGAGTGAGCTCGTGCTCATTTTGAATCTGAATTAATGAATATTAAGTGCGCGTGCACCCATCACGGCGTATAACAAAACATTGCCATCTCGCGAGTGTGGAGACACTTAATTCACCTCAATCCTTTGGGATTGCGTTTAAAATTAACAGAATGCATCTTGTTCGGAGCGAAGTGGTGTACATCAATTTTTATATGTAATTTTAAATTATTTTAGGGTTCATTAGAAAAATATTTAAAAAAAAATACTAAGTTGTTGCAAAATAATAGGGTAATTGGAGAAGGAAACTCTACTTTTATATTTTCATAAAATATTGAAAATAAGCATAAAAATAAACCGACTTTAAAATAAAACAAATGAAATATGTGTATATGAAAAAAGTTATTATGAAAATTAGTTATTATGATTTTAATAATTGCTGTCGAAGGCCTAGCTGAAGAACTAATCTAAAACCAATAAATGATTGATCAGCTAAGAAACCTATTTGGTCAGCAAGTACCTACTAGGTCAGCCAAAAAAAAATGCTGAACAAATATATATTTTACTGATAAAAATATTTCTTCCTGATATATAGCAATATATTCCAAGCTACTCTTACTATTATTTTAGAAAACAAACATTTATATTGTCCAATATATTGAATTACATAAAGTAGGTATCGTGTTTGCTTACGCGGTTTTTGTCTATGGATTCGGTTCGTTTCTTTTCCTCATTGTGAACCTTTTTCTGTGTTTGTTGTACCCAGAGACTGCATTATTACGGTAGCCGTCGTGGACGATGATGGATTGTAAGCATCAAGTCACATGAGATTTGAACGTAGGTACCCTTATAACACGGTACACGAATTGAATATCACCATCGACCACAATTGGATTTCACAGATGACGACAGTAAGTAAATAATGCTATTATTATTATCAGAATGTATAATAATTATATCTTAATATTCCAAAGATGTTATGTCCCATTATTTTAAAATTTGATTTTTAGCACTGAATCAATGGATTATGTGCTAAAAAGTGCGTGCTAACGGAATTTATGTGCATAAGATTTATTAACTATTTTGTCAATTCATACAATGCACTCAAAGTTTTGTTAATTATTGCGCTTTGATCTTATTTTCTTTAATGGATTTGCTTAGTATCTTATTAATATTAATAAAATTTAGATTAAATCGATGTCAAAACTTATTATTTTCATAAATAATAATCTTCATGACTCTAGAAGTTGTGAAGTGACAGGTTTAAATTTAATATTGTAATATTTTCTCGTGAAGAAATTTAAATTTTCCAAATTTTTAAGTATTTGTTTTAAGTTATAGACAATTAAATGTCTTTTCTAGCATCGTCATTAATTTGTTATTATTTTGTGATCAAGTTTTTCCTTTGAACATATAATAAAGATGTGTTCTCTATTCGTGTACGGTGTAATAAAGGTAGTTTACATTATCATTCGTTACATTCGCCGTACCGCGGTAACCCCCATATAAATATTTGACAAGTTCACGACGAATCGCCGCCCGACTGTCTTATGGTTAATTTATTTTGACAAATCTTTTCATTGTGCGGTGTAACAAAGGTGTGTTTGTTAAGGGAGCAAATATTCCAATTATGTCCTCTATTCCTGTTTACTCTTTGCAAAATCTAAATACCGACCGAAGATTCTGAAAGACAGAAAATTGCATAATTGCATAGTTCGAAACAATTCCAGAATTAAAAGTATGAATTGAACTCCAGAACTACTGAAAATCTAAAAAAATCTGAAACGTTCTTGTCTGCAGTTGACTGTTTTAGAAAAAAAAAATAGTGAAAGGTATTCCTAAATATTCTTTATTCTTATACCCTCACTTATTATAAAAATAGTCCCCTGCCGCGGATATCTGTCGAACGAACTACTGAACGAATTTTCATGCGGTTTTCATTAAGGTGGAGACAAATGCTAAATACTAAAAATATCCATTGTTTAATGAAGATGTTACAAGAAATAGACAACACAGTTACTTTGAAAAAAATATATCTTATACTTAAACATGTGAAGAATCAATTGTATTAATTAGAATTTTCGTTAAAGTAATAGAAACTCCACAAAAAAAGTTAGAACACAAGAAGAATTTGACTTTTATTGAAAATTCTCTCGAAAACGGCTTATTGCGCGTATATGAATCCTGTACCTATTAATAAGTTAATGTCAGTTTAAAAAATTGTGTTAAAAATTTTTTTTGCGTATTGTTATAATGGTAAAAACAAAAAAAAAACAGCATTTCTAGGCCCGTTGAATTGTCTCCGCCGCCAGCGAGTTCTATTGTAAATGTAATTTGCCAGTGATAAAAAGCGTTAACCGAGGAAGTTTTTGTATATAATTTGCAAAAAAAAAACTGTGTGAAGCCGGGGGCGGGCTTCTAGTACATAATATAAATTGAAGTGCTGTCCGCATCAGTCTGTCTGTCTGTATGTTCTCAATTCCTCCTAAACTACGCCACGGATTTTGCGGTTTTCATCAATGGAAATCAGCGATCAAGGATGAAGATTTTTGTACATTATTTACAGAAAAATATAATGATAAAGCAATTATGACGATAACACTACATGAAGGGACAATTACCATTCTGCTAGGGGAAATTGGTCCCTGGAATTAATTGATTTTTCACAGTTTTTTAATTACCATTTCATAGAGTAAGGGTTATATTTTAATATAATATAAAGAGTTATTCGTTTCTTGCTTAGTTTTAAGAGAAATCGTGGTCTTTTGTTGTAGTTTATAGCCTGATAATATTTAATTTACGTGAAGCTATAATTACAGTAAAAATTCATAGCTGTTTTCAAGAAATTGTAGGCCTGTCAGTATTAGATGGGCGCATATTAGGGTTTAAACAAAATGTTACGTGGCATGAAACCATGAATACGTTACTACACTGATAATACACAAGGGAGCCATTTTTGAACAATGTATTTTATCATTGATTGGTGTATACATGATAGATTTTGTTTAAATGAACGATAAGATGTAGAATTACCTAAATCGATATCCTTTATAAACAGATGCTCGATGTATTACATTTGTATAAAGCACACACGCTAATATTGGACTGGAGATAGTTCAACTTTAAGTTAAATAAGTTAGCCGCGAGCAAATCCCAAAAGGTCGCTACATACGACATTCAGTGAGCCTTTATTTTACCTCCCATCCATGTTCCGTATACAGGCTGATGTTAATTTTATCAATATAATTTAAAAAAAGGATATGACAAATATACTTTAGCAGACAATTAAGCATTAAACACTTGGTTACGAGCTCGAATATTAAATAAATTGAGTGTTTACACTTTATTTATTACAATTTTGTAGCATTTACATTCCTATTTTTCGTTGCAGTTACCACCAACCGCACCCCGCCGTGCACGCCATTTCATGCTGCGTAAAATTGTAAAGTAACCACGTGTCGCTTTGTTCAGTCAACCAGTATAAGTTAGTTCGTACAATTATATAGACATAAGTTAGTTAGTTAATACAAAGTTGGTTATACTTGATAAAGTTTATTTGACAAAATTTTTAGTCGCCTTCTCTGTTCAAAACGTGAAACTTTCATTTTTTGTGCGAATCAACGTCTAGTCAGCTCAACAAAGAAGAACGACTACTGGAGAAATGCAAATGATGAGTTCCAGTGCCCGTACCGTACCAGCGCTACTTTATGTCCATTGCATAAAGTTCATTTCCGAATAAACGATACAAAAAATGTGTGGAATTGACACCTGTCAGAACAGCACTCTTATAATGGCCGGAGTATGTATAATGTGATTATGTTTGTATGTCACATGTTGTTGAATAGGGTATTTTAGTATATATGAAAAAAAAATTAAAAGTATATTATTGAGATAGCTTAGGCAGTCGGAAAATGTTAGTTTTAGTTCGTAAAATAACAAAATAAATTTAAAATTAAATTCAAAGTTTTCAGAATTTTTAGTCTGTTCTTAAACACAATGAAATAGTAGCCGCCATGTTTACGTCATACGGTTGTGTAAACAAAAAAGTGTCAGTCAGTGTCATGTTAATTACCGGCGCATTTGTTTACACAGCCAACTGACGTCATGACCACAGAGCATTTTTTAAATGCATTTTTATTAAACTTATCGATTGAATAAAATGGGTGTAATACCCTATTGTACACTGAATGATTTCATTAATTGTGACTATTTGTTATGCCTTATAAAAATTAACTTAATTTATTATTTCTGGTACAAAAATATAATTTAATTTATAATTAAAGAACTCCTTAAAGTAAGGAGCTACTACATCACATTGGGCAATCCTGTAATGACGTGTATATATGTGTTGAAATTACAATAATTAAAAAGTAACAACTTCATTTCTGCTTTTTATGTATCCATTAGGCCACACCCGAATCGCATATTATAATATAGTTTTCACTCTTCATTTATTTTGTTTAATGTTCTTTTATGCATTTTTAACATCATTTATGAAAATATTTAATCAATACTAATAAAACCTATTATTAAGAGGAGAATGGAAATTTTAAACAATGAAACTCTTTTTGTAGCTAAATATAACATTCATCAAAATCCTTGTAAAAGTTACAAAGACTAAGGTTTGTTGCTTTGTTAAAATTTTCTTTTTTTTATTAAATTCATTATTTTATTTGTAACATCAGCCTGTATAAGTTTCGGTGAGATACATCTGACACAGCTACATAATATATGAGAAGAGTTAACAAGCATGTAGTAACTGGCTACCGTAGATGATGTCGAGACTCCAGAGACAACGGGGAGACAAAACTGTTGGTATGATTAATAACATTTCAGTTTTTTTATATATTATATATTTATAGCTCTGGAGTTATATGCCAATGAGCGGAATTCCCGTGTTACCTTTACAAAAATTTTGTAACGTACCGTTAAAAAATAATGCAAAAACTGACTAGAATTGAATTATATTTTAGCAGTATTAGTAGTATTAAATCTACTAGAATTTAACTGATAATGGGATATCCTTTTATCACAATATATGATTATATGAATATTATATAAAAATGAATTATAAAATGAAAAAGTTAAAAAAAGTTTCATATCGAATGGTTTAAATAATATCTTAAATGATTCGAATACGAATGTATTTACATAGGTATCATTTAGAAAGCAAGTGTCGAATTTAGTAGTGGTAGGGCACACTGTGTTTCGCAGTTATTTGAACAGCCCGTCTGGCGGCAGTAACCATTCCCTTACAGAAGACCATAAAATAACAACATGTGTGGCGCTGTGTTTCGGTGAGTGTGTAAGGGATGCCAGTGCCCATTTCGCTATCCCAGTCTTATCCCTTATCCTTAATCCTACTATGGTCGGCAGCGCAATTGCAGCACCTGTGGCGTTGTGTTATAGCGACGGTAGCCACCTACCTCTAGTGAACCCACAGCCTGTCTAACGACCTTAATATAAAAAAGCAAGGTTATTTTGGCTTAAAAGAATAGGTGTGCTGAATAGGACTAAGCGGTATACTTCAAGCTGGACAAGTATGTAATATGGCCCAGATTTGGCTCCATACGGAATACTACTCTCAACTTTTAATAGCTTGAGAAATGTTATATTTTAAAGCATCAAATTGTTCGAAATTATCGACGATCTTTTGTTCACATGACTGCAGTTAGAATCACTAAGTATAAGAAGACGTGTAGCTTTTCTATACTAAGTACTTCGTGAATTTCGGGAATTAATTACCACCGTACTGTGCGCCATATAGATGCACTGCGTACGGTCCAGATGGGTAGTAATTTTACCTTGCGGACTCGCGAACTTGAAGTATGTTTTCCTCACTACAATATTTTTCAATTTTGTTGTAAAGCAATTCTTGCAGTGTTGACTCAATTGCAGTGTTGGTAAGTGTGGAGGTTCGAGATGCCTAAAACTAAGGCAAAGACGCAATGGAGTCTAAAGTTTAATGACCTATTGGCGATTATACGTGGTAAAATGAGAATTCATAGGTTTTATATACATGAATGCATTTAATTATACAATTACCATATTTATATACCTACAATATTTATATTATAGGCACATAGTAGGTATCGAAGACGAAGCGCATCGCTGTTATTTGTTCCCGCGCGAGCACTACGCGTGAGATAAAACTTATTATTTATTAAAACATATAAATATTTATTATACTAAATACTTCCGGCGAAGCCAGTACCCACTTGCACCGGCTTAGTACCTGTATGAACAATTTTCATCCAAGCAATATTCTCGACATTTTTCAAAATAATGACAGTTGTTTTTTCATAGTTATGAATTAACGAGAATCTAAAAAAATAAATTAATTCTGATTTTTAAAAATACCTTATTTTTATAAGTCCTATATATGCGATTCTCTAATATGGAAGTCTTGTTAATGTACCTACTAGGCTTATTTATTCTCAAACATTACATCGAAGCAATCGAAAATGCAATTTTAAATCCAATAACTTGAATGTAATATTCATGCGGCTATCCGATTTCACATTTTCTCCGCCGATGTCCTGCGACCGTCGTTAATGTTTGAGGAGGAACATTATACGATACAGACAGACCTGTAATTGCTAGGGTACCCACATTTAAATGGGACTCGAAATACATACAAGCCCTTATTATTTTCAGAAACTTTTCCTTTGCTAAGACAAATGTTACTACAATTTCAACCATTTGCTCTCTTTAAAATTATTTTCATAATATTAAGTGGCATCTTGATAACACAAGTGACATTTTTATAATAGGATAATAGATATGCAAGCCCAGACCACAGACTATACTCACAAACAGTATATGGAGACGTGATGAATGAAAATCTATTACTTGTAATTTTAATACCCTCGTATTAAACTAATCTTATGTTAACCAGGTCAAAAATAGTTTTTAAACTTTTTGTCTGTTTATATGTATGTCTGTTTGTCTGTGCGTTTGTGAACGCTAATCTCAGAAACGTCTTAACCGATTTGAACGCGGTTTTTACTGATGTATTAATGTTGTTTTATTTAATGTTTGTTTCATTCCAATCGATTAACAAACAAAAAAGTTACGCGCTATACCAAATACCACGCGTACGAAGTTGCGGCCTAAGCTAGTTATAAAATATTTACAGTTTCGAATGAGCCTGTCTGTCGACCTTAACATAAAAAAAAAGATTTAAATATGGATATTATAGTCTATACTTACATTTACCCATATTATTAACTTATATTGTTGAGTCGAAAATAGCAAAAAATATTATTATTTGTACTTTTTGCCAAATATTATTATTTGTACTTTTTATAACATATAAATATCTGGCAAATAGATGAACGTTTATACATTTAACATAATGCAACATGAATGTCAACTGTCAACCGGGTCATACTCGATTTAATATAAAAAACATAAAAATTCATGAAAAATTTGAGGTGTTAGTGGAAGCGGTCCTGGAACACATGCGATCTATTCACAAAGCGCTGGCTCAATTGTGCGCATGTGGGTGGCTTGTGGCGAGACAGCAGTGACCCATTGCCTGTGTTTTTGTTACCCCAATTGTGGTTGACACCCATTTTGAAAGGTACGCCATCTCGCCCAAAGACATATCCCGGGGCAACCAACCGACACTAGTATCGCGCCCACACCTCATTGGACGGCCGCCTGCGTCTCCCGAGCGACAGCATAACAACACATGCGCCGTGCCTCAGTTTTTATTTATCAACGTGAAAGATCTCCAAGTCTGCGCAGTTGCGAACATCGGCCGTTGTCATCATTGTCACCTGGGACAGTTTTCATTTCGTTTATTTTAATGTACTATATTTTATTTTATTTTCTTTATTTCTTTATGTATTTCAGATTTTAGTTTCTATCCTATATCAGTGTAGATGTTATTCCGTAGACCACTTTTTAATGTCTCAGAAAGCCGGCCCGTCCAGCAGCGGCCATAACTTAGTCCAGTGTCCGATCTGTCTGAAGCCAAAATTTCTCAAAGGAAATAATGGACTTAAAATCCACATCGGAAGAGTCCACAAATCTGCCCTTCAGGTTTCGGAAGATTGCTCACCCGTTTTAATTGCTCCCTCCTCTTCACCTTTCTGGCAAACATTGAGCAATTTAAAAAACAATTATCCTATAATCAAAAGAATACCACGCGGGGCCCGCATTTCTGTGGCTAATTCTCTGTCCCAAAGTATAAAATGCGTTATTCAAAATAATGATAGAGAGAGTTGGGAACAATTATTTACATTCCCATATCATACACTACATGTTAATAAAAAGGAGAGAGGTAGCGCCTCCCTCACTCAAAAAATCAAAGATAACTGTTCTTCGGCTAACATTCCACTGCAGTCACAGGAATCTCAGCAAAACAAAAAGATTTTCCGACCCTATAGCATTATTAGAAAAGTAGAAGACAAAATCAATGTCGGAGATATAAAAGGAGCCGCCCAACTCCTTTTTTCCAATGATGCCATCGCCCCTGATTCACCAGAAACCCTTTCCGCGTTGCATTCTAAACACCCACCTGCAGACCCAACAATGCAACTTCCAGATCCCCCACTCCCTTCGGACCAAATCCTGATAGCAAATGTAGACGAGGTCCGAGCCACAATATTATCCTTCCGCAGTGGTTCTGCCGGCGGCCTCGACGGATTATCACCACAACACTATAAAGACCTTATCGGTGATACAGCCGGGAACGCCGGCCAAACTCTTCTTAACGACATTGTGGAGCTAGTAAATTTAGTGCTCGCCGGTAAAGTATGCCCAGAAATAATTGACATTCTTTATGGTGCTAGTCTTTGTGCGCTGGTTAAAAAGGATGGGGGCATTAGACCAATAGCCGTAGGCAATACCATCCGCCGAATAGTTTCCAAAGTCTGCTGTAAACAGGTTCTGCCAGATTTAACAAAACTGTTTCAACCAATACAGCTTGGTTTCGGTAGTAAAGGTGGTTGCGAAGCAGCTGTCCACTCGGCACGCACCTTTTTAGAACTTAATGGTGGGGAAGTGCTGGTAAAGGTCGATATGAAAAACGCCTTTAACTCAGTAGATAGAGGGGCTTTGCTGTCACAAATCAAAGAAAAGGCCCCCCTTATCTACAGTTACATGTGGCAATGCTACGGCTCTCCATCCAAACTAATTTTCAAAAATAACCTTATCCTTTCAGCCGTCGGATGTCAACAAGGTGACCCTCTCGGACCCGCGATCTTCAGTTTGGCTATACATCCTGCTATTTCAGAAATTTTATCTAAATTCAATGTATGGTATCTGGACGATGGGACTTTCGGAGGGGAATCGAGCCAAGTTCTCAAGGATTTAGAAATGCTAATCATGGAATTTAAAAAGATAGGCTTGGAGCTAAACTACTCTAAATGTGAGCTTTATGTAGCACAATCTGTATCCGAGCAAATCAAAATTGACATAATCTCGAAATTTAATAGTCTG
Source organism: Bembecia ichneumoniformis (assembly GCA_910589475.2). Taxonomy (NCBI): domain Eukaryota; kingdom Metazoa; phylum Arthropoda; class Insecta; order Lepidoptera; family Sesiidae; genus Bembecia; species Bembecia ichneumoniformis. Next base: position 4,804,553 of record OU342531.1, read on the forward strand.
GCTCCAAATATAAAGATCCTGGATCGAGAATCTCTTCACCTTTTGGGAAGTCCTGTCCTGCTCGATTCAATACCAAACTTCTTAAATAATCAACTAACTAAATTCTCCACAACCAGCAGTCGTCTTCGCGAAATACACCCCCACATGGCCCTAACTATAATCCGTTATTGCGTTTTTTCACCCAAATTCATTTACTACCTTCGCTGCTGCCCATTCTGGAGAGAAGAATCAAAATTAAAACCATTCGACGACCTAATTCGAAAAACACTTTCGGAAATTTTAAATTGCTCTTTTGACGATAGAAGTTGGTGCCAGGCTTCCCTCCCGGTCCGTCATGGTGGCTTGGGGATAAGAAAAATCTCCAGTGTGGCATTACCGGCGTTCTTGTCCTCCGGCTATAGTACGTATAACCTCTTCGGTAAAATCCTTTCCCCATCACTCGGTGATGTTGAGGTTACCTACTTGGCCGAAGCCAAGGACGCCTGGTCTCATTCATGCCCGAACCAAAACTACCCCTGCCCCCAATCCTTTAAGTCGCAAAAAGCCTGGGATGACCCAATTTGTAGCTTCGTGCAGCGAAATCTCATAGAAACATCCCTTAACCCAACAGATCGTGCCCGCCTCCTGGCAGCAGTTGAACATGAGTCAGGGTATTGGCTACACGCGCTCCCGTCAGCAAATATCGGGACGTTACTGGAGCGCTCAACACTCACTTTCGCTGTCTGCCTAAGACTTGGCGCAAAAACCAATGAGCCTCACGTGTGCAAATGTGGCGCCAGAGTTCACCAGTTGGGCCATCACGGGCTCTCGTGCCAACGAAGTGCAGGCCGCCTCTCCCGCCACGGGAACCTCAATGACATAATCCGCCGGGCGCTTGCCACCGTCAACGTACCAGCTGTTTTGGAACCAACTGGCATAGCCCGTGACGACGGCAAGCGTCCGGACGGCTTAACTCTAATCCCGTGGAGTCGTGGCAGGTCGCTGGTGTGGGACGTTACCTGTGTTGACACAGTGGCACCGTCCCACATCCAAACGACTTCCAATAAGGCGGGTGCGGCGGCCTCCAACGCGGAGAGCCCCAAAATGCGTAAATACTCCGGCTTAGGGGAGGGCTATATTTTCTCTCCTTTTGGGGTAGAAACCTTGGGGCCCTGGGGCCCAGAGGCGAAGCAGCTGTTTAACGAGCTGTCCTCGCGTCTCATTGAGGCCACGGGGGACAGGAGGGCTGGCGCTTACCTCGGGCAACGCCTAAGTCTGGCCATTCAAAGAGGTAATGCCGCCAGCCTCCTGGGTACCATCCCCCAAGGTACCAGACTCGAACAGATTTTTTATTTATTTTAGCATGTATTTTTATGTTTAGCTTTATATAGTGTTATTTAGTTTATAAGTTTCGTTTTAAGCTGTGTTAATATTTGTTTAAGTTTGTGTGTTTTAAATAAACTTATAGTTTAAATATACTTTTAAAAACAATAATATATATTAGGTCGGGGAAAAAGTAATTTCGCATATAGTATGTTACAAACTTGTAACAAAATCTCTTTCACTACATGTATCTGGCTGGTTTTGATGACATTAAAAGGGTTACATTTCAAAAAAAGAAACAAATTGGTAAAATTATTCCAGCTATTTTTCATTTGTTTTTCCAATTTAATGTTGTTAAATTAATTACATAATGCAATTGTGGATATTTCAGGCGTTTTTTATTTAATTAAAATATTTCAACCCATTAACTACTAAACTACAACCAGCAAAATTAGTTTAAACTTTAACGTCCAATCATGAAACTCAATTAGCAAACTATATTTGGGTTGAATTTGCTAAAATTAATCGCAATTTACGAGAGCTTCAGGTAAAAGGAGCATCAAGCGCTCTGGCCGAAACTAATCTGTCTCCCTAACCGTGTTAGCGACAACTTTGATCCCTGTTCGGACGCGGCTTCCCACAGGATATGATCCGATGAGAAATCTGATTAGTTATACTTGTTGGCTTCGCTAATAAAGGCCAAAAAGTTTTATGAGATATATGATGAAGTTTATTATATTGTTAGTGTAGTCATGGAAACGGGAAAAATGAAATTTTGAAACGGCTATGTGATTGCTATATATTAAATGTCATAACCGCATCTAAATTTAATCAAAATAACCATTAAACAGTTTCATAAATAAGAAAATAGTTCCTCTTATGGTTTGTTACATTTTATGAGTAAGGAACACACTGAATAAGTCAATGAAGTCAAACTTTATATATTAAAATGGCGCGCAGATAGGAACCCAAGTGTTTTACTTATTCTTTTAAAATATTACTAATTATACCCCCTTCCTCCAGATACCGCAATTTTAAATGTTGAAAATGTTACTGTTAGTGATCAAATTTTAAGCGATTTTCTTAAGTCCATTTTATTTTACTAATAACATTTAAATAATACTTCAACCATAATGTGTCTTTGATTTCTTTTAACTTGACTTCTATACATGTTTTAAAAAGAATGCATAATATGTAAAGGTATATATCCATGAGTTGTCTTCTTATTGATAAAGTGATCTATTTTATTTGAAACAATATTAGAAAAAGTATACTTACTCCAATATTGAACATGAATATGACATAAGAACATAAAATATTTTTTTTTAATATTGTTTATTTATTTATTTAGTGATTTACAATATCTCAAAGCGAGTTACTGTTGGCTGTTGGGGTGGGTCTCGCATACAAAAAAATGAATAAGACTTATTTAATTATGTTTATTTGACACTGGTCCGTCACAATACCTAATTTACAAAAACAATATATATCACTAGCTTTTTCTCGTGACTTATCTTACCTTTATAAATTATATTGAATCTTTCAAGCCAGAACCAACCATACGGATTCAAAAAAATTCAATAAAAGCGATCCATCGGTTTCAAAGATTACCTTGAACAAATATCCCATGACATGTGATTTTTAAATATTAAGAAAACTAGCCCACTTAAAATATAAAACATATTAAAATAACCCATTATTTAATAACTTGTGTTAATAACAAGTAAAAAACATATTTAATACATTTTTATTTATTAAATATGGGTTTGCTCTTGGCCAGCATCTATTCGTGTAGGAAAGATGAGGCCGACGACGGAGCGAACTCACCCAGAAGATGCCTATTCACTCGAACCTTGAAAAGATTTGGGTTGTATGAGTAAGGAAATACAGACGCTGGCAGGGAGTTCCAATCCTTAGTAGTGCGCATTATAAAAGATGTTTTAAATCACTTGGTCCGAATTAGAGGGATTTCGACAAGGTGATGATGGTAACCAGCCGTACGTCTGCATGTCCGATAGAAGAAAGAGGAAGGCGGTATGATCTCATGCAGCTCTCGAGCACACTCTCCGAAGTGCATCTTATAGAATACACACAGACAAGCAATTTTACGTTTATGTGCTGTCCGACCATTCCCTCCCCTCCCCCCCTTATCTCCGAAACTACTGAACCTAAAATTTGGAAAAAAATACAGAAATTAGTTTTCAACTTACAAATTATAGGAAAACCTATAAGAAGTCCATGATATTAAAATAACATGGTAAATCACTCAATATTGTGCGGATAGGTAACATCGTACGGAACCCTCTTCACGCGAGTTCAACTCGCACTTGTCCCGTTTTTATTATATACCTATTTATAAGAGTATAATATTAATCACAATGGTAACATTTTGCCAAAACTTTTTTGGCGTCTACTTAAGTTATACCGCTTGGTTTCAGGAGAAAGTTTATTGTGATTTTGTGTTTAAACAAAGGGCGGCATTTTTACACAGCCCCGTAATGAATTTCAGCCTGGCGAGACATCGCCCACTTTAAATATTCACGCAAGACGTAGGGAGAACGCGGAAATTTTGTACACCTCATTGAATTACATTGCTTCATGCATAATTTTTCCTCTTAAAATTTTTTTGTCGCTCTTGTTTATACGATTTTATTTATGTATTCATACAAAGTCAAAATGTTCTTTTTGATTTTTATTGATTTTTTACTCAAGTGTCGTGAAATTGTTATCGAGCAAATCAATTTTTATTATTTCATTTTTAGAATCATCATTCTTAATATGCAATGACTTTATGAGATTTTTTGTTTGCATGTGATTAAGATGGTCTTTTGTATAAATAATAAAAAATCAATGCTTTGAATAATGTTTTTGAAAAGTATATAAATATAAAATTTTAAAACTATTTTTGATTAAATAATAAAAAAACTTATGACAAAATCCATTAAAATGACAGTTTTATATAAGCAATTACTTTTAACCAATAACTTTTATTATAAAATATCATCATCTCAGCCGTAGGACGCCCACTGCTGGAAAACGCCCCCCAATTTTCAAAAAGGACCGATCAGAAGCAGCCTATGTTAAAAAATATATAATATAAAATATTACATTATATACATAATAATCTAACAATTATTATAAAATAAAGTTGCTGTCTGTCCTGTCTAAACGACTCGACGGATTTTGATACGGTTTTCACTAATGAAAAGACTGATAAACGAGGAAGATTTTTTTATATAATTTACAGTATACAGTAATTGTATACAAGTTGCGAATTAGTAAATTGCACGCGAGGATTAGAACGTTTTCAAAATTGATTTTTTAATTCCACGTTTGTAATAAGTAGAGATAAGAATTGAAATCAGGCTACAGAAAATTATACCCCATAACCGCTTATCTTAAGGTCTTCAATAGTTTTTTTATCTTTCAACACCTAATAAAATTAAAATGTTACCACATGAATTTTTATTTAAGTGATGTCTCGCTTGAGTTACGTCACAGTAATGGAAAAGGATTAATGTTATTTCAAATGCAAAACGGTTTATCCCACAGATAGAGAGTTCTGCGAAGTAGCCTCCAACGCAATCTGTCTGGACAGTCCCCACAGACACCGCCTTCCCAATAATCTCACTGTCCCCTGTCTAACTTTGCTTAGATTTATAATAAATTCTGCAAACTGGAGAGAAAATACCAAATAATCGTACTAATATTATAAACGCGAAAGCTTGTGAGGATCGATATATCAATATTTGTTATACTTTCATGCAAAAAGTAATGAACATATTTTGATGAAATTTTACTGTATATCAAAATAATACGTAGATTATAATTTACAGGTACAGGCGGAGGCGGAGACAAAAGCTAGTATATAAATATTAGTGTTGGGTGGTTTGTCTGTATGTTTTTTTTTGTATAAGAGTTACATAGCCTAAAGTAGGCAAGGAATTAGTAATTTGAAGAGTTTAGTCTAATGGATAAATATCACCTAATGGTTTCCTTAAATGATTTAATTCAAGAATCATTTGTAACAGACACTTAAATGGCACCGATTGTGATAATGCTTATTGATTTTCTCATTGTAAATGGCCATTAATGGTAATTAGCAACAAAGTCGATCTCTACTTAAAACAAGGCACACCGCTTAAATGTTCATGAATGAAGCTCTATGATGAAAAAAAAAGACTAAAATTAGTTTTAGAGATACGAAAACAGAGAAATAGACTTATCTGGGTTTTAATGAACCGAAAGTACACCAGAACAAGAAAAGTTTTTATTAATCAATTATTTTATTAATTATTATTTCATATTAATATTTAAAATAAAGGTTTATTTTAAACATTAATATGTATATATTACTAGCTGACCCAGCAGACGTCCTGCCAGAACCCGAAAATAATTCCGTAACCCGATTGTGGCGGGTCAAATTTTATTTTCAAACCATATGTTTAAGTGACGTCACTTCACGTCAATGAACGAACGGTTAAATTATTTGAATATTCTTCATATACTAAAATATAAAAATCGCGATTAAAAATGGGGGGTGGGGGTAGAAGGGTGAAAAATACTTTACGACCTATTCTCATACCTCCATATACAAAAAAATCATAAAAATCGGTCCAGCCGTTTCGGAGGAGTTTTGTCACAAACACTATGACACGAGAATTTTATATAATTATTAAGATATATAATCTTCTATTAAGTTTATTTCTTATTTATGAGTAAATGTTGCCTTCAGACTAGACGTAGACTGTCTATTATACATTATCTGATTCCTATCATGAAGTTTAGCATACAATAATGACATGAAATATAAAAGGGATATAGTTAATGAAGCATTAAACAATATCAATTTGGCGCCTCTATTGGCAAATCAAGCGGGGCTAGGCAATTTTGTGCTATTACCGCTCAAATTTTCAATATAACCGTTTCTACCGGTCAGTTACCGATATGCCCTGGGGAACATTACCAGTTACATCCTCGCATTAATGATACAAAGCATAGTAAATTTAGTAACATGAATTATATTACCGCAAAAATCTAATAAAAAAAAACCACGCTCTTAAAAAATATTCAGATACATTACAGAGTAAAAGTTATCATAGTGAATTAAGTTATTAAAATAATTATTGTAACACTATCATAAAAATATATCATTAAGATACTAATTTGATAACATATTCATCAATTTCAGGCTTCAATTAAAAGGTCTAAAAAATTATAAATGATTATATCTATTACTTATTCTTTCGCCTTCTTTGCAAATCTGGATTGTCTTGATATCTATTATCCATATCCTCTACACATATGTCGTTATCCACCTCTGTTTATTTCAGGATCTAAGACAATTCACCGCCAGCGATTCATCGCCGCTCTCTCACCACCGCAATTTCATCGCCGGCCGATTCGACGCCGGCCATTTGATCGCCGCGCCGTTTAGTTTAGTTTCTGTCCAATTTAATCCTGTTCAGTGGCGTAGCTGGCATGGGTGGCACCCGGTGCGGATATTGTAGGTGTCACCCCAAAAAGCAAGTAAAACTATTAAAATAAAAAAAGTAATAATAATTTATGTTTTATAAACTAGCTTCTCGCTACGGCTTCGCAGGGGTGGACATTTTTTTTAACATTTTGAGAATGTGTCAGTCGGATCCATTAGGTTTTTTTTTTTGAAGAATTAATTACTATATTAAGTCTTTTAGAACGCCTTTATAATAACAATAATTGTTGTTAATAATAATTAATAATAATAACTTAATAACAAATAGTTTGCATCAATCACACGTTCGCGAAAGAAATGTTGAACGGAATGCGGTCGGGAAAAAGAGAAATTCCCCAAGCACACAGGTGGCAAGCAATCGCTATTTCCGGGGAATCCCTGACTAGCGACAGTTACAGCGAAATTCGAAGATAAAAACAACAACATTTTGGAGAATCTTCGATCGACAGACAGTGTGACACAAATTTACTAGGCACCTATATATTATTGTTAGATATATTGCTATTTTATTAGTGGCAGTTATGCGATCTGCCACAGTTTTACGAATTTTTACATGTGGCACCGCTTAGGGGTGACACGGTCGGGTGTCACCCCTAAGCGGGTGACACCCGGTGCGGGCCGCCCCCACCGCCCCCCCCCCCCTAGCTACGCCACTAATACTGTTAAAAATCATAAATTTAATTTTTGTGAGTTTTTTTTTATGTTAAGATCGGCAGACAGGCAGACAGGCTACCGTCGCCTATAACACAAGCAACGCCAAAGCTGCTGCAAGTGCGCTGCCGCCTACAGTAGGATTAAGGATAAGGGATTAGGAGGGAATGGGGAAATGGGCTCTGGCATCCATTACTCACTCACCGAAACACAAAAGCATACGTGCTGTTATTTCACGGAACTGTTTTTTAAGGAGGTAGTTACTGCCTCCAGACGGGCTGCCCAAATGACTGCGAAACCCAGTGTGCCCTGCCATTACTTTCCAGCTCCAGACCAGAGCCAAACTTGAAAAGTTCATTTTTCAAAGTTGACCCAAAGGGAATCGAACCTGGGAACCCTAGAACAGAGCGTTAAGGCAAAATTCAGGCAAGACACTTTTTGTTTTTACTTTACGTTTTTGTTCTACAATACTGCGCATGATAATAACGAATGACGATGAAATGGCCGGTATCAAATCGGCAGGGCGCTGAAATGACTTGGGGATGAATTGTCGCCGGTAAACCGGCGGTGATGAATTTCCCAACCCGTCTGTTTAAACGCTAAATTACCCTAAAATTACCCAACAAATTATGTTACTCTTTTCACTAATGGAAAGAATGATTTATACGTACACGCAAGGTTTGCGTATATAATTTGCCGAAACACACTTCTTTGTTTATAAGACTTGAATAAAAAAAATTGGTATAGAACTGTTTATTACAACCTCACCATTAAAATTACGAGTTTAACTTGTGCACGGATTCCGTTGGGTGATGTTCAAATTTTTCATTAACATTTTCCGATTATCCTCTATTTAAATATTTAGTTGAGTGAATAAATGAAGTTTATTGTGGTGAATAGAAAACGTAATGGTAAAATAAATTACGGTGTCATAATGAGTCAATAAATAAACGTGATAAAGTTAAATACGCCTTTAATATTATTTACGGCTACAATTCGCGACAAATGGGACATCCATTGTCGCGATTGGCGGGAATTTGTCGCCGATATTTATGACCGTTATTGACGTTCATTCACGAAACGAAGGGGTAGTTATTATTTTTAAATTGATACCTCCAAATGCGGCAAGCAAAACATTATTTCTGAAAATTTTCTAACTGTACGCATGAAAATTTAAAACAGCAAAAAATGTCTTTTAATTTAATACTTTTAAGTACATGTACAGCTTTTGCCCACGACTTCCTCCGCGTGTATTTACAAGTTATATACTACTAGAGACCCATCCCTGGCTTCTCACTGATGCATTTTTTCTGGAAACTTTCCTCGATAATCGTTGTTTCCATTAGTGAAAACCGTATCAAAAAAATTGGGTTGTTTATAAATATGACGAATGTAATTGCCCGTTATACACAATTAATTAATTCAGAATATAATTTGCTATTATATTTTATTTTATTCTATATTCTTTATTATTTTATATTCTGAAGAGAGTGAATTTTGTACAATTCCTTCGTAGTTCCGCGTTAACGGTTCCTCGTAAACAGTCAATATTGCATACAATTTATACGCGGGTAATTAAACGTATCATGTTAATTGCTGCCAATACGCCAACTGTTTGTAGCTGCAGCAGCGAAAATTTACGAGTACATGTTTCATTTTTAGATACAAGTTCAGGTATTATAATATGAGGTGTTTAAACACCAAAATTAAATTACTGCGTTTCGCTAGTAGATAGCAGGGCACACAGCGTCACTTTGGCAACGTCTGGTGGCAGTAACCAAACCACAGAAGACCACCGTGAAATAACAGCACGTGCACTGTTGTGTTTCGCTAAGTGATGCCAGAGGCCATTTCAGTATCCCTTATCCTTACTATGGTCGGCAACGTTCTTGCAGCACCTGTGGTGCTACAGGAGACACCTTCCATGAAGTGGAATGTCATCCTGTCTAGCGACCTTGATATAAAAAATAATAACTTAATGTGTCTCATAAAGTGATATTAGTTAACTATATCCTCTAGGTACCTTGCCTAGCTACCTTTAGTGAGAGAATGTTGTAGAGGCACATAAAGTACCAACTCATTATTTTTTAAATTATATTTCATTAATCGTTCAATCATAAAAAATCGTATAATGCCTCTATGAAATTAAAGAAAAATTAAATATTATGACGATACAATAATTCGAGTGATATAGGTAAAAAAAAACTGCACGCAAACGGTTGGTTGCGTGTTTAAGGGATTCACTGAGGCAAATGACATTTACTATAGAACTCGCTGGCGGCGGAGACAATTCAATAGGCCTAGAAATGGTGTTTTTGTGTTTTTACCATTAGAACATTACACAAATTTTTTATTTTTATTAATACAATTTTTTAATCTGATATTAACTTATTAATAGGTACAGGATTCATATGCGTGCAAGAAGCCGTTTTTAAGAGAATTTTCAATAAAGGTCAAATTCTTCTTGTGTTCTAACTTTTTTTTGTGGAGTTTCTATTATTTTAACGAAAATTCTAATTAATACAATTGGTTCTTCACATGTTTAAGTATAATATATATTTTTTTCAAAGCAATTGTATTGTCTATTTCTTGTAACGTCTTCATTAAACAATGGATATTTTTAGTATTTAGCGTTTGTCTCCCCCTTAAGCAAAAAAGCTTGGTTTTAAAAAGAGCCAACTGGACAAGAGAAAGGTTAAGTTTCCCTTAAAAGTTGAGACAGGTGCCGTAAATCGTATTCTAAACGTTTTTTGGTCAAACAAATGCGGTTATAAATTAGCCAAGGATTGACAAGGGTACGGCCACGTGGACATGTGCATTAAATAGATCTGCTTTGTAGGTATTATACGGACATGTGTGCGTTGTGAAGAAAATAAGGAAGGAAAACTTTAACTTTATTGGATTTTTTAATTTAGGTACTGGTTAAATTCAGTATGAAAACTGAATGAAAAAGAACATTTTGCTAAAGATCTTTTTGAAAATTACGCCGAAGAAATAAAAAATAATACAATAGAATTTATGCGTACATTAGCACACAAAGGAATGTTATTGCATCGCACATAACAGTCGTATATAGATGTGTACAATCGGTGACATTGACATTTTGCCACCGGACAACAGTTTCCCCAAACATTTATTAACGAAGAGAGAAATCTGTGGATTCGTTCATAAATTTTCTCAGTTTGAAGGTTGAGGTACTACATCTGGCTAGACCTAAGAATTAAATACTTACCACAAGATATAATTGGATATAATCCATATTAACTGACCGAGCATTCCCCCCCCCCCCTATCTCCGAAACTACTGAACCTAAAATTTTGAAAAAAATACAGAAATTAGTTTTCGATTATAGGAAAACCTATAAGAAGTCCATGATATTAAAATGACATGGTAAATCACTCAATATTGTGCGGATAGATAACATCGTACGGAACCCTCTTCACGCGAGTTCAACTCTCACTTGTCCCATTTTTTTTTCTACTGATATTAGATAATAATGTGAAAATTTGTAAAGATTAGAATAAAATTAAGTTGTAAATTTGTGTACATCTAGAAATTCTTTACTTGTAAATAGCGGAAACGATTTGAATTTGGCTACAGTTAGACTATGTCACGTTCTACATTAACTCATTTTAAACGATATTGCGTACTCACATTTTTAATGTTAATAATGTTTGAGTGTTAAGTGATCGTCTTATTTCAATGACATCGATAGATGGCGCTTCTAAGAACTACATAGAGATAGTAATAATTTGATCCAGTTTGTGCAACACTTTTTATCGTATTTTTACCGTTACTTTTACACAATGTAATAGAAGACTCTGTATACATAGCGTTTTTGGTTCACAAAGAAAATTTAATTATCTGGCTATCCATAAAGTAACATAATTGACATTAATCGGATTTTTTAATTTGAATTTTATAAATAATTATTATTCTAACTATTTACTGCAGTTTGAAAAGCAAGAGGCTGCCCTAATTCTTAAACTTTAAATTTAACAGGGTACAGGGTAGGATTAAATTCGTGAAATATTAACACATTTCTATATTTATTTATGGAAATCAAGTTTTTGTTTTATAATTAATTTTCTTATTTATAATGGGATTTAAATTCAGAAATTTATTCATTGTAAGGCCATAATTAGGCCCCACATGGTGTACTGTCTCACCTCGGTTGGCGCGGTGAGACAGCTAGATCCATTTGACATCTTGCAGCGTTGAATTTTTCGAATTGTTGACGATCCAATGCTCATTCAGCAAAGATTAGAACCACTTAGTTTAAGAAGAGATGTAGCCTCTCTTTGTGTGTTCTACCGGCTGTACATTGGTGAGTGCTCGGATGAGTTGTTCCAATTAATGCCTACCTCAAACTTTTACCACCACACTACGCGCCATAGATGCAAAGTTCATCCGCATTACTTGGATAAGATGCCGCTGTGCATAGTTCGGATGAGTAGAAATTTTATCCCACGGACGCGCGAACTTTGGAACAATCTCCTTTCCAAAGATTTAAATTGACTCCCTTCTAAGGTGTTTACATCTAGCTACAATATAGGCTTCTTCAAGCGAGCAGCAAATAAATTCCTGCAAGGTCGGCAACGCACATGCACCCCGCCTGGTGTTGTTTGTATTTTTAGGCGACGCTAACCACCTACTATCAAGTGGACCATCAGCCTGCCTGCCACCCTTAATAATATAAAAAATGTGCATTTTTTATGAATAAATAGACTTTTTACATGAAAAAAACTTATATTTTATTTTATAATTTCAACACGGCTTGATAACTTTACAGGAGGTAAACAAAAGGCGGGTGTTTAGGAAGATGATATTGCCACATATCGTTTTAGAAAAATGTGACATGTTATTATGTTATGTTATTATTAAAAATATTCACATTTGAATCTGCATAAAATTAAAAATTTTAATTTTTAATTATATGCGCAATAAACAAAACAATTTAAATACATTTTATATTAATGTAGTGTTATGGTCGTCTCTACAGACTTCCCAGTGCCGCACACGTCGCGCATACATCACGGAATTCGAACCATTATTCTAATTGGTCACAAATTATGGCTGATCGGGTTAGCGTTTAGCTTAGTTCGGCTTTAGATGGGGTGACCAGGACCACGCACTATGCACTGCGCACTCTCTAATTCAGTTTATTATCCATTGTGATTGATTATTGTGTGGTGAACGTTTACTATTTTGCAATTACTCTTAAAATTTCATGCAAATCAAAAAATTGCAATCTAATATCTTTTCTAAATACAGATATCTGAATATCTAAATACAGATATCTGATTTCATTTAATATCTCGCAGTGAAGAATTTACGCTGCAGTTTTGTTTACTTTTCATTTAAAAAAAAATAACTACATTTTAATGTTTCTGATTTGTTTAGTTATTCCACAGTGTAACCATATTTACGTCATACAAGTCGGGCAACGCTCAATGTTCGAGACTGCAAACTGAAGCGAGTTCGCCGAACCTTGCTCTACGCAACTACATTCGTTGCCTGACTGTATGAAGTAAGTATGGTTAAGACTGTTAGACTGTGGTAATTCTATACCACGCATAAAATTAACGCAATAAGCTTGTTCTATTTATGATTTAGAAGCATCTAGTCAAACGAAAATATATCGCTGGTATGCAGAGTTTCGACGGGGCTGCGCCTCTCTCAGTATCGTGCCTTCTACATGTCGACCAAAACAGAGGTGATCCCTGAAAACGTAACGGCTGTGCAAAAAATTATAAAAGATGACAGACATGTGACCTACGAGCAGATTCAGGCAACCATAGGCATTAGAGTGATTTTTTTCGTAGGGAGTTGGGTGTCAGATAACTAGAATACCCCATAATTTGTCAGAAGAACAAAAGGCGACTCGTGTAGATTGGTGCCGATCTACTCTGAATCACTTCAACAGATGTAAGTAAAAATCCGTGTATAATGATCGTCTCAGGTGATGAAATGTGGATTATTCGAATGAGCCTGAAAGAAATCATTGATCTGGGTTAGGTCTTCGAAGACGAGGTCAAGCTAACGAAAGTCATGCTTTCCCGGAGCATATCCAAGTAACTATTCGCTTCGTTTGTTTCAAAAGATGGACATGTTGCCACAATTCCCTTACAAGACCGAAGAACGGTATACTTCGGTTTGATTACCAAATATGATTACCGAACTTCGCAGAGGCAACCCGACACCTCAAGTCACGTTATCAAAATATTTTTGGACCAGGAAAACGTTGAGTTGATGATCCATCCTCCATACAGTCCTGATCTGAGTCCAAATGTTTTATTACGTTTTCTAGAATTAAAGATTTATTGCGTAGTCAGCGGTTTGAAGACCCAGAAGTCGCCGTGGAAACATACAAATCGGTCATTTTGACAACGTCTTCATCAGACTGGAATTACTGTTTCAATGAGTGGTTAAAGTATGCAAAAATGCATGGTATGCAAGGAAGAATACTTCGAAAAACAATAAAACATAATTTTATGTATACCTACCTGCAAAAGATTTTTTTAATTTCCGATCATTTCGGTGTGCACCTGAGGTATGTGTACTGTATGTGTATGTGTACTGTACTGTATGTATCATCTGAGAAATTTCTATCCGCTTAACTCCTAGCAGAATAGCAGACAGGATTATTTTCTTACTTTACAGCTTACTTTTTTTTGTTTGTCTTTATATTTATCTGTAATTCATTTTGTTTCCACTTTCTTTAATAAATGTGATGTATAATTATTATGTTAAAGTTAAAGAGAGAAAAAAAATAGAAGAAGAAAAAATACGACCGTACCTATCAATATTTGAAATTATTTACTTAATCTTACTAAAACTTTCAATTTCTATATTATTAAATATACAATTATACGGTTACTGCTCCAAAATCTGAGAATATTTTCAATTACACACCCTATCTTACCTATAAGTATGTGCCGCTTTATGGTAGCGACGATTTTCACTCCAAGGGACAATTTAGGGTCAAACAACAACACTTTCCCCATCTAGAGCAAATTAGTGGCAACGCAATCGCGAGTTTCTTACTTTATTACGATATCGATATCTCAGTTTTGGAAACTGCAATTGTGATATTATTTCAATGGAATAATAAGTGAGAGAAAATATCTCTGGAAGATATTCCTAGATATCTTCTAGTAATATCTTCTATTCCTAGAATAGAATAGAATATCCTGGAAGATATTCCTATTTCACACGCAGAAACACAATAGCACACGTGCTTTTTTATACTGAATATAGAAATAAGGCTATGCGCTGCTTCCACATACATGTAAATGATCATTTTAATGAGATTTATATGTTTATATTAAATTCCTGAGAAAGTTCTAATTATTTCACCCATTCCAACATGGGAATTAATTAATCATGTATTATTATATATGTACTACAATAACCGTAGGTTGAATTTTTTGTGAGCATTTTGAATTTTTTGTGAGCTTCAAGAATTCTGATTTTCATGAATCCTGATGTTATGAAATTTCCTAAATAAAATTTGCTCAGTTATTTTGAAGAACGTTCGTAGCCCACATTCATATGAACATTAAAACCACAGGCCGTCGAAACACAATCGCATTAACATAACACGAAAATCCCATAAATGTGTGACATTTGTTTTAACACCCTTCGGAGGAAAGGAATACAGAGTGTTCAAAATCCCTTTTATACAATTATTATTAACTATAATTATTTGCAAAAAAATAATCTGGTCTCAATTATTTTATATTTTCCACGTAGCAAGTCAACTTTAACTCATGAGAGGGAAGTTCATGAATGAATTATATCAGTAGCTGTAATACGATTAACGACGTCTAATAAACGAAAATAATTTAGTAAAAGATGATTAGTTGTAGTTATATAATAATGAAATATTATAATATTCAAATCAGAATATTCATAACTTCAATATCATAATCTACACATATACGTATAATAAAATCGTAAACGAGCAGTGTCTGTACATTAAAGATTTAAAAAAAAAAAACAATTTGTACACTTTTTTTTTAGAATTTTTGTCTCTTTGTCTGTGCGTTTGTTCGGGCTAATCTCAGAAACGGCTTAACAGATTTGAATGCGGTTTTCACTGATGTATTGCCGCAAGCTTCCCGTCACGTTTAGTTTTTATTTTTCAGTCGGTTTACAAACAAAAAAGTTACGCGCTATACCGAATATAAGTACTAGCTGAGCGCGCACGAAGTTGCGGGCTCAGCTAGTACTTAATTGAAGTTGTTTAAATATTCAGACAGAACAAACTCCATAGTTCGGTGCTTAAGATTGGAATACTTGACTGAAAAGTTTTCAGAGGATAACACTTTGAATAATTTTTGATAAAATTAGAAGCATTACATAGTTTTTTTTTTATTTACTTGAAATAAAATGTTGCCATATTATTAGCTAATTAATTACCTAATACCTATATAAAATATTTATATTTGTGTATTTTATATTAAAAAATATATATTTCTATTTACAAACCCTTTCCAAACCCTCACCCTTAATCCTACTTATGTAGTCCATCAAGTGGACCGTCAGCCTGCCTGTCGGCCGACCTTAACATTAAAAACAAAACTGTAATTTTGGAGTTGCAGTCCATATCTGAAGACTACTTCAGATATGGACTGCATTCAGACTTCAAACTAAACTGAAGAGTACACCTGTACAAAATTGAAGAGTTTGTTACGCTTCAACCTTATACAAAATTCACTGTGACAATGTGATCACGTGTAACGAACTATCACAGTGAACTTTTGTATAACGTTTGTCAGGAGTACAGGAAAAGGACATAGGGTAACCTTAGTCCAGAAAAATGATGTTCCTGAAGGATCATCTAAAAATAAAAATAAAAAACCAACACATTTAAAAAACAAATGAAGCAATAAAGATGTAACTCTTCAATTTTTAGGGTTCCGTACGTCCGAATAAAAAAACGGAACCCTTATAGGATCACTCGTGTGTCCGTCTGTCCGTCGGTCACAGTCAATTATCTTCGAATCTACTAGACCGAATTAAGTTGAAATTTGGTAAGTATATCAATTTCTGTGACCCAAACGTGAATAGATGAAATCTGTATATGGGAGGTCATTTTTGAGGGGAAGGTGGAAAATTAAAAAAAAATTTTTTTTATAACTGCATCGTGTGACATATCAAATGGAAGGTCCTGTTGTGAAGATCTTAAATCTATTTTTTGTAATTTTAAAATAAATAGTTTCCAAGTTATTCAAGAAAATTGACTATTCCCCTTATTTCCGAAACTACTGAACCTAAAATTTTGGATATAAGAAGTCCATGATATTAAAATAACATGGTAAATCACTCAATATTTTGCGGATAGGTAACATCGTACGGAACTCTCTTCACGCGAGTTCAACTCGCACTTGTCCCGTTTTTAAATATTTTATGAATGTTTTAACATAATAAGTTTTTGGCATTGTACCTACATATGTAAATTAAATAATAAAAAACAATGGATCATGTTATCTGAAAAATAATTAAAATAAATAAATAAAGACTCTATAAGTGTTTCAACGCCTAAGAAAAAGAAGCGCGAACGAAGTCACGGGAAAAAGCTGGTCCCTTGATATAAGGAGGAAACATTTTACTTCAAATTTGTTTTCTGTAAACATTAATCTATTATTAATAGTAGTACACTATTATTACAAGGCAGGCCACAGTTAGTTTGTGCTATACCAACGACATTGTACGCTTTAAATTTGATTTATCAATTTCGGACTTCTCACTCAGAGCAACCCCGCCGTTATGTTTTGTGGACTGTCATAAATGCTACCATAGCGCTATCTGAAAAAGTTTTTAAACCAATTTACTTTTTGTATTATGTACAAAAATACTTAATATAACCTAAAACCTCGTAAATAACTAACATAAAAATGTAATTAATTAACCACATCAAATGGGTTGTAATAATTAAACGAAGTTAAGTAGATTGTTGTCTTGTCGCAGATTACAACGATATCTACTTAACCCCTTTCGCTTTAAAACTCCTACTGTCAGTATAAAATATAGTTTAGGCACAGCTGGTACAGATAACAAATAAAGTAACAAAATTATATATATTTTGCTTTAATAAAATCAAAAAGAGGTAAATTTTCTGTGTGTGTTTTTATATGTAATAGGTCATCTCCAAAAAATAAATTTAATCAATTTTGAAAAATATTTCACTAACAAATAGCTACTAAACTAATCATGAATAAAACAAAGGTTATATTTTATTTTAATAGAAGTATGATTCGGCTCACCTGCAGCACTTGTAGCGTTGCTTGGTGTACCTTTTGACGACATTTAAATTCTATTGATTGATTGACATTGACTTGATTTGAAGACTGTTGTGGACTTTGAATATCTTTAAAGTATAGCGATTGATGACATCTCTATTTAATTCAAAGATATAGAATAACTCATACATTTTTTTTATAATAACAACAGTATATAGCTTACCATTAAACAGTGCCCCTAAAACCACGCAGGTTTTGTAACTAGTCCATACTTTACTGATATTATAAATGTGAAAATATCTCTGTCTGTCTCTCTTTTTGTCTATATTTTTCTGCATACATTTTATACAGAAAAAATTACAGGTCCTGAAGGATCATCTAAAAAAAAATGGCAAAGCTATTACAACAATGAAGATGTTTTTTTTTATATATATTTTTCAGGCGGACGAACTAGGGACGGGCTCCAGCTAGTAATAAATATAATTGTTTTTCCCTCTACGTTAATGTGGTTTTTTTGTAAGAGATAGTTACAGGGCTACCGAGGCATATAAAATTAGTTAACCGAAGAGATTAGAAACTCAACAACCATTTGTTTTTCCTAACCCTACATGCGAATGCGTACGAAGTGCGTGATCTCTTTATCATTTTGTCCTGCCTAATTTGACTCTTTGTATGGCTTTTTGTCACGGTTTACAGCAGTAATGTGTGCGGCACTATAACTCTTCATAATAATTGTACTAAGGCGCTGACTACATTAGCGCTGGTTTTCTAAATTCTATTCCTTCAAAAATGTCTTTATTTTGTAGATAACATAAAAATTTCATTAAGTAAATATTTATGTTGTTTTTTATTACAGAACCAGCGACCCGCCCCCGGCTTCACCCGGGATGCAATTTTATATATATAAACATTCCCCGTTTATCCCGCTTTCCATTAGTGAAAACCAAATTAAAATGGGTCTACCCGTTCACGCGTGATGCCATGACCAAGGAAAACAGGGATACATTTTTATATATAGAGATTATAATTTGTAATAAAAAGTGTTTTTTTTTTAATGTTAAGATCGGCAGACAGGCTGACGGTCCACTTGATGGTAGGGGGCTACCGTCGTCTATAACACAAGCAACTCCAAAGCTGCTGCAAGTGCGCTGCCGACTACAATAGGATTGGGGAGGGATAGGGAAATGAGCTCTGGCATCCCTTACTTCACTCACCGAAACACAACAGCACACGTGCTGTTATTATAATAATAGAATAAATAATTTATATAATTTGTATTAAATAATATTAATACAAATATTAATATTAATAGAAATATAATTTGTATTAGAAAGAATGACCAATTACGAATTAGAAAAAAAGTGAAAATTTCAAATTTATTGTAGCCTAGTAATATATTTTACAAAAATACCTACTCGGCTGGATTAAAATGGTAAACGTAAAATTTGGCTAAAAGGCAAACACGAGCCCACAAACCCGAGCAATGTTTTATTCAAATTTACTTACATTTATAGTAACGAAAACGAGCTGTGTACGGAATTGTATTCCCTCGCCACGCCATATATCTTCTTCAAGTTGTGCCTCCACTATATGGCGCTTACTTATTTTTGGAAAAAAGAACGGGGGAATTCGTGCGTACCTTTAGTTACACTTTGTTGGATGCACTTCAATATAACATATTCTTTTAAATAAAGTAGCATTGCGTACTAATATTTTTATTATTATTATTTTTTTTAATTATTTTTATAATAAACTATTAAAACAAAAGCACTGATAACTAAAAAGCTCTAAAGCGCGCGGCTGCCAAAACTGCTAACGTATATTTGAATGTTGGTATTTATTTATCTCATGAGTGGATACTCATGCCTTAACGGTAAAGGAAAAATGGCGAGGATCGTGAGGAAACCAATGTTGTGTCCTCGAAGACAAATAGGTGGGTACGCAGTGGTCTGACTCTTCGAATTGAGGAGAGTATGTTCCCGGCGATTCGTTCGAGGGATTTATGTAACATGTTACTGAAAAGTACCAATCAAATTGATTGAGCTTATTAAAAGCCATACTTGGGTTTATTAATACCGAGCGTCTGGTAGAAGTTTGGTCTTTAATTTTTACATTTAATATTAAAATTACGTACAACACATGTTGCGAGCGACATCTAGTATCCTATTAGGGAGTACCTAGCTAGAAATTCTTTATTTCAGTAAAAAATTAAAAACGGACCCAGCGCCAGTTACAAATTATGTTTAATTTAACAGTTACAAATTATGTTTACATAAGTTATAAATTTATTTCTAAATCACAGGTCGATAGGCAATAAATAACCGATAGAATTTGCATCAAGATCATTGACTACCAGTGACAAATTGACATAGAAGCGACAGCAATATTCTGGGGATTAAATTTTTTTTCCACTCTGTCATAAAAATATAATTATTGTATCTATATGTAAATATAAATTTATTAAATATTTAACAAATTATATTACGCAATTTTTTTTGTCATTCATTTTGCTCCATTTATTGGGGAAGATTTTCTTTTAATGCACGACAACGCTCGTGCGCACATCGCTAGAGTGGTTACGGAGTACCTTGATGCCGTGGGTATAGCACGACTACCATGGCCAGCTCACAGCCCGGACCTAAAAAACTCTATCGAACACGATTGGGACAATCTTAAAAGACGGGTACGAAGTCTGGTTCCGGTGATCGAGAAGTAGAAGAATATATTCACGACATATTATGTTCAAGATCAGATGTTCAAGAAAAAATGGATAGTCTTCCAAAATGACTAAAGGAGGTCATAAGGCATTTCTCGTTTTTAAAATTTAGGTTTGTTCTGTTATTAATCTGTTCTGTTTCTGTTTATTAATCGGTAATTTCAACCTTTTTCATTATTAAATAATTTAAGCAATAGTAAATTATTAATATTATTATTACTTTTCATTAGAAATTATCCAATCTATAGAAAGGCCAAAAAGAAAAAAAATCATTCCAAAATAAATTTTTGAAGTTACATCGGAAAATTTAAGTGGGCGGTTAATTATGTATAACAAAAGTTAAGATTTCACAACTTACTTATTTTTTTAAATAAATAATTTAAAGCAAATTCTCATGGTTTTCACTTTCACTTCGTTTCATTTTCACGTCGGCAACTGAATCGTTTTTTTTTTCTTTTTCTGAAGTAATTTCTCATATCATAATTCTAACAATAAATAATACCGGGTGTCTTATAAATTATTATCGTGTTAGCTCACTGCTCATTTGCTGACGAAGTTCGGTCCCGTGGGGAATTGAACCAATCACGGCTCGGCGTGAGATGTGAACTTATTATGGGAAAAAGTATAGTACAGGTGGGTATTACAAGTAGACATGTAATTCCAGTAGCTAGAAACACATTATAAGAAAATATGGCGTAACATAATATTAATTAATTCGAAATAAATAATTTCTTCTAAAAATTAACTTATTTTTTATTCACTTATTATTTTATATTTCACTTATTATTTTAATTCTAAAGGACAAAATAATATTTACTTATACTAATTTTAAAGCTGAACATTTTACATATTTGTTTGTTTTGATTGAATATGTTAAACTACCAGTCGGATTCACAGAATCTTTATTTTGCATTTGATAGCTTAATATTCGAGGAAGGTTATAGGATATTTAAAATGACGCTATGACTCTTAGAGCTTTGCTGACATTACGGAGAAAAGCCGAAATATGCATGCCTTTGTCAATTAAAATAAACGGCTGTGTCAATGCGGGATACCATAGTATCTATATTAATAATTTCGTCAAGGGGTACGGTAGACTCGATTGAAACCTTACCTGAATAATAAAACATAAAAAAATAAAGATTTCGAGTCGACAACATATATCCGCAAAATTCGGATTGTCAAGTATTTTGTTAAATTCTAATGGTGCTGACAAACAAATCGCAGTCGCCATATTGGCCACTCTAGCGAAACGTCACTGACACCTGTGACATCTTGAATGGTTAATAAACGTTCCGTTTCATTCATACTAGCGCACATACGCCTCGCCACTCAATACGTTTTAAAAACAAAGTGTCCATTACAAAGAACTGTGACTCATGTAACTGTGTAAAACGAAACGTCTTGCCGCAAACATTCAGCGAAATCTATGCCGCTTTGCCTTTAATATTCCTTGAGAACCGATAACTACAGAAATATCTACCTACATTTTGTACCTACATGTGTACATATGAGTCACATTACACCCGAGCGAAGCCGGGTTTTCATCTAGTATTTATATGATTTTAACCTCTTTTTAAGCCCTGAAAGATTGGATGAAATTTTGTTTTTCGATTATGTTGGAGAAACAACATAATCGAGTATTTTAATTTAGCTATTGCCGGTTACATGGACGTGTGTTTGCAAGCTTGCAGACTTTCGCAAGCTTAGTCATTTATGCATTGTTATTAGATACACAAACGACGAACGAAGCCCGGTCACATAATTAGAAAATTTTAACTAAATTTATCAGCATGGTTAATAGTAAACCTGCTTTAGGAGGTCAAAAAATGGGCAGCTCTCCTTGCGGCTGTAACCACAACATTTTTGGCTATCTCCACCTTGTTGCATATTCTTTATTATACATATTGTCTGGCAACGCACTTGTATCTTTGTGATCCTTTTTTGAAAATGGATCGTCAGCTAGTCTGCCGATTTTTACATAAAAACTAAAAAAAAATACAATTTTAATTTGTCAATTTAATTTACTATTGTCACATGAAAAAAAAAAATAACTTTTTTGTAATTGTAGACTAATATTTAATAAACGTTTCTATGAATTTCTAGATATATCGATTTGTTCTCCTTTAAAAACAATTATTATTTATTTATTAATTACTGAGATAATCAGTTATTATTATTTTGTACTATTTTGTAATTTGCGGAGTGACTTCTTCGGATGGAATGATATGTTATTCACTTGTACATATAGATAGACGATATAGGACAGACTAAGTAGGTTCTTACAAAATTTGAAAGGATCATAGACATCCTCACAGGACATTGTAAATTGAGGTATGATAAAATAATTTGACCATTAAATAAATATACTTTACTAAATAGATAAACAATAAGGTGCACAAATAAATTCAATTAAATTTTTTGTGTATCTAAGAGTATTGAAATATTAAAATTGTGTATTAGAAATATAACAAAGAAAATTAACCGCCTTCATAAGGTGAGCGATACATCAAATGGTATACAGATGCGGTGCCGACGGCAGCCGCTGATGGTGACATTTTTCACGGCGAAGTGCGAACGAAACAATCCCTGATTAATCTGCGCCGGTGAGGATATCTATTGATATTATACTGTTAAATTTTCGAATAACCCTCTTTGATACTAGCCAATAAATTAATATTAATTTTTCAGTGCAATTTTTATCATATTTTTTTTTAGTACCTACTATTCTGGAAAATGAGATCTTGTAATTAATAGCATGCTATAGTTTAGTTTAGTTTTTGTATACGTACATACAAAAACTCGAAACATTTAGAAATAAACGACGTTACTTCTGGATCTTACTTCTGGAAATAATATTAAGATTATTATTATTATCCTCCCACTCTCAAACTAAGAACGTCATCCTTAATTTGACGAGTCCGTTGAATGAGTAGTTAGGGTGTTTTGCCTTAACACTCTGTTCCAGGGGTCCCGAGTTCGGTTCCCGGCAGTATCAACTTTGGAAATGAACTTTTCAAAGTTAGTTCTGTTCTGGATCTGAAAAGTAGTGGCAGACACTGCGTTTCGCAGTTATTTGGGCAGCCCGTTTGACGAAAGTAACCACCCCCTTACAGAAGACCATCGGGTAATAACAATATAAATGCTGTTGTGTTTCGGTGATTGAGTAAGGGATTCCAGAGCGCATTTCCCTATCCCAGTCCCTTATCCTCAACCGTTCACTATGGTCGGCAGCGCACTTGCAGCATCTGTGGCGTTGCTTATGTTATAAGGCGACGGTAGCCACCTACCATCAAGTTTACCGTCAGTCTTAACCTAAAAAATAAATACATACTTTTATGATATAATAGCGCCTAACACTATTGCATTTACTTAAATTTAAATACATTCACTATGACAGGATTAGTTAGTATCATTTATTGTTAAAGGTGTTATACCTGTAATGAACCTGTTTATCATAACCGTATACAATAACTGTTAACGCTGTTTATATTTAAACAGTTACAATGTCATCAGAAACACCTTACTTTATCAGTATCATCACTGATGTATATTTTAGTGGCATGGTACACTGTATTACGCAATAGCTCTTCTTTTAACCCTAGCAAAAGGCTAGAACAAAATAGCACACGTGCTACACACGCGTGCTGTTGTATTTTGGTACGTGAATTGTGGGTGCTTATATAGGAGACGGTTGCTACCATCAAAAAACATTTCTCATAAACAATATATGTTAAAAGTTTTATAAAATATCAAAATCTTTTAATCTAGTAAATATTCACACCAATACTTGCCGGTGAGTTGGCGGTGCATTAATATTTTGGTTCAGTTTTTCGCCGCCAATTCCCCGGAGCTAGTCCCGGACAAAGTAGGGGGAAGTTATTACTAAGGGGGGAAGTGCTCAGTCTCAATAAATTATTGGAGATGAGCGAGAACATTAACTAATTACCGACACCGATACCTGAGCAGTTTTGTCTTGTAAATTTATCCTTGGAAACATTCAAGACTAACTATCTGATCTGATATGCTAGATATAAATTTAGTTTTTTTTTAAAACGCAGGCAGCTTTCTTTTTACCAGTAATAATAAATAATCTGAGGTGCCATACTACAAGTATGTTCCTATGTCCAATGGACATAGGCTACACTCTACTGCGATCATTCCATAATTATGGAAATGACTATTGTCGCCAAAAAGCCTGACATTGTGGTTATTGACCGATTCCAGAGCCGGACATCTCTATCCCTCATGATGAAAGTAGTGGCAGGGCACACTGCGTTTCGCAGTCATTTGGGCAGCCCGTCTGAAGGCAGTAACTACCTTTTTACAAAAGAGTACCGTGAAATAACAGCACGTGTACAGTTGTGTTTCGGTGAGTGAGTAAGGGATGCCAGAGCCCATTTCCCTATCTCCTCCTAATCCCTTATCCTTAATCATACTGAAGTCGGTAGCGCACTTGCAGCACCTGTGGCGTTGTTTGTGTTATAGGCGATGGTAGCAACCTACCATCAAGTGGACCGTCAGCCTGTCTGCCGATCTTAACATAAAAAAATGAAAACCTCGTGAAAGCCGAAAAACAAATTAGTAATTATAGTAAAGACAATTAGTAAGTAGATAGACTTAGCTCATGAGGTGACCGATATGTGGGATGTCGATTCGACAATAATCGTGCCGATAATCGTCTAGGCGAACGGTCTTACAGCGAAAAGCCTCATGAGGTTCTCACTAGATGGGTAGATCATACCAGGTATTTCTTGACAAGGCACATATTGTCAGTAGGTTCCTCATTCTGAAGCCCTAACCTCAGTACCTTGGGTCTCGCCCCGCTAACAGCGGATAACTAATTTTAAGTTTTTTGTTATTTATTGTTTTATAAATATATATTGTTAAAAAATTCAGTGGAATTCAATAAATGTACATAATAATAACAGTTTATTCTTCACAAAAAATAAAACTACAAAAAATTTCTTAGACAATTTCTATGACACAAATTAGACACTATTTAATTTAACTTCTGAAATTATTTTTATTGATCAGAGTCAGAATGTAATAACAGAATCAGAATACCAATACTCGTATATGAAGAGATTTACATAAGTGATTTTATTCAAACTGTAAACACATACCTTATTAAACCTTTTTTCCACCAATTGCAAATCCAACTTAAACACAAAGAACCAACTGAAATCGTGGCTCTTTGTTGCAAACAAAATGCAAATCCAGACGTTTCACCCTTTGCCTAGCATCTATATTTAATTCAGGGGAACGGAATGCAGGTAACAATCGAGCGAAACACCGGTAACTGCTGTAAGTGTAAACGAAGAGGAAAGTACGAAAAATTTCCCGAGCGCGGGAAAAAGAAGTAAAAAAAAAAAACAAAGTGAAACTCAGCCTTCCTTATTTCCCCTGGCGATGCCTTGCCGACGTTCCCGGTTTTCCCCGGAAATGGAAAATATTGCGATAAGGCGCATTATAGATTAAACACGTCCCGCGACTTTAATGTGTTCGTCGGCGATCAAATGTCGCAGATACCGCATGTGTTGCTATTAAAGAAGTTAACTTAAAACATAAATAATGCTCTTCAGATAAGGGGCTGTTCTTTTATGTAAAACCTCTTCTGATCAATAGATCCCGCATAGTCTTTACTTAAAAATATCTTTGATACCTATTCAATATTTTATTTTTATATTTCAAATATTTGAGATAAATTGTTCAGATTTCATAAACATTAATTTTCTTATAAAATTACCTTACTAAAAATATACGTACTTATATTAGAAATTTACCTTATAAATATTTTAAAAACATGTTTCGTCAGAATGTTAGGGTTAATAACAAATCCCAGTAATTCACAAAAACAGGAATTATTTAATCTGATTTTATTAGTGGTTTATTAAGGCACTTGCCTTAGCATTTTGTCACATGGGTCCTGAATTCGATTCCCAGCAGGGCCAACTTTCTAAATGAACTTTTCAAAGTTGGCTCTGTTCCTCAATCTGACAAGAAGTGGGCATACTGCGTTCCGTAGTCATTTGGGCAACGGTACGATGTTACCTATCCGCACAATATTGAGTGATTTACCATGTTATTTTAATATCACGGACTTCTTATAGGTTTTCCTATAATCTATAAGTAGAAAACTAATTTCTGTATTTTTATCAAAATTTTAGGTTCAGTAGTTTCGAAGATAAGGGGGGGGGGGGGGAATGGTCGAACAGACGGACACACGAGTGATCCTATAGAGGTTATTCATAATCGTACTGTATTGTATTGTTAACTACATTTTATTTTTGTACGATACTGTGTTGTAACATTGTGCTTTTCATATTTTTTTTTATCAGAAATTAGCAATGAATCAGTAATAACTACATCCTACTACCGGGCAAAGATTTTTCCGGGCTGTAAGAAGCTAATGGCTATAATCCACGAAATTAAGTCTGAAAATTTATTGTCTTCTAGGACACGCAGGCTTCTTTGCGTTTTCATTTCATAATCCCAAGTGGATCAAAAATTTTTAAAAGGGGTAGGTCCAACCGGGATTTCGAACCTGCGTCTGCAAGTTTTGCAGCCGCACATTAAACTAGAACAAATTTTCTAAGTTAAACTAATTTTTTTTTTTAAAGGTTTTTTTTTTGTATCGAAAAGCTTTTAAATTTTAATTCTTTTACAAGGCCGATATAAGTAATTGCAGTCGGATTCATAACTAAAAGTGAAGCATCGTTCATTGGTGCGTGCTGGTAATCGGTATTAGATCAGAATTTAAAGCCGCACGCACATGTTGCGCGCTCGGATTACGATATTGAGGAGTACCCTCTTTGTGAACGTTAAGCCAGCAATACCAAAATCACAAGGGTGAATAGAAAATTATATGCGAACAGGCCTGATAAATCACAGTTCATATCATTCTTATCGCAAAGAGAAAAAATATCCGTTGCTATCATTTACTATTCCTGTTTCAACATATTATGTCTAAATAAAGAATACCTGTATCTTATTCAGCGAATCAGAGATAGGTTTTTTCCAGCATTGAATGCTTATTTGCATATTAAGTATTACCACAGAATAAATAATAGTACTAGCGTACAGAAGTTGCACTCCTTTCACATTCAATGTGAGCGACCGATGACGGTAGGCAATTATATCAAAGCACACACGGAGTGACAGAGGCCTGGTATTACTTTACTAAAAAATATTAATAGTTTGCGGTTAACATATTGCAATGATGGATCATTATTCACTATAGAAGTCTTTTATGTTAGAATCTTCAATATTCTAACATAAAAGAAAATATAAAATTAGACAAACGCTTCGTAGTAAAAATGATGTATGTTTTATTTCTGTAGTATTACCAGCATAACGTACGCGACAAAAATGAACAATCGGCCCAAGTGTAACACAAGTACGTGCGCATATGGTAAGACTAATTCCACGCACTGCCCCTACATGCTGGGGTTGAAAATAAAATAAAAACTAAATTAGGGGAAGATGATGCAACGACACACCCCTTCGATTTCTGATAAATTCCATTATACTCTTATATCGGAATACATTAGCTACTTACCATTATTGATGTTTTAGATACGTGCATGATGTATATTATAACATATTTATATTTATTTTACACCAGTGTTTGGCTTCTCAAAAATGGCTGTAACAATTTCGATAATATTTTGTATATCTAATTCAGCTTCGGCGTTTCTTCAGGTGGTGTCATTTATATATATTATACTAGCTACCCGCCCCCGGCTTCGCCCGGGGTGCAATTTTTATATATATGAACATTTCCCGTTTATCACTATTTCCATTAGTGAAAACCGAATTAAAATCGGTCTACCCGTTCATGCGTGATGCTCTGTGACCAAGGGAAATGGGGATTTTATATATAGAGATTTATAAAATCTCTATATTTTTATATATAGAGATTAATATACCAATAATAAGTTTAGTTAATGCAATAATGTTAACCTTTCAACATGAGGTTTTTTTGTACATTTTTCACTCAACTTATACTCATTTCAATCCGCAGCTCCACTCCACACACTCCATCATCTATTGATAAACCTACAAAACTAAAGTATTGTATTATCCCACAGGAATGCTTTATATAATCCAAATGATCTATCTTTTGGCAAAATTGATTCAAGTCTTAATTGATTAATCACTCGTGATTTAATAATCAACTAGGTAATCTTATTCACAAACTTTCATGTTTATAATCATAGAATCTGGATGAACTAGAACTTAGAACACAGATGTGGTGAGCACATTAAAAAAAAGAGTTAATTACACAGAATTTACCCTTGTAACATATATTTTGTTGTGCACAAATGTGGTAAGCATATACGAGTAGTGTACCGGTTAGGATTCACTAATATCTCAAGGGTGTTAAATACACTAAATGTACTACATAATCCGAATTTGAAATCTCTAGTTAGTTTCCTAACTAATATTATAAATGCGAAAGTATGTTCGCTTCTTAAATATTCAATCGATCATGATGAAATTTTATTTAAAACAGAAATATATGAACAAAAAAGATTGAATATCTAAAAAAGGGAGCACAGACGAAATCACGAGCAAAAGCTAGTCTCTAAATAAAGAAATTTTACAAATAAAAACATTTAAAAAATCCACCTATGTAGGTATAACGAGATATATGACACTCAGAATCAATTATGCAAACTAAAAAATGTTTTCTTAGAACTTCATTAAATGTAGTTCAGCTTTCATCTTTAAGATTGGGAGTTTTGAAATGATAATCGTATATTGAATTGAATTCTATCTTATTTCTATAAAAAAAAGCATCTAACATAAGCTACTTTGTGTGATGAAGTATTTAGAGTTATAGAAAAGAAACAAAATATGTGCTGTTTGGTAATTATGAAAATCATAATTCACTAATTTAGATCATAATTATAATTATTCTGTCAATAAGTAGGTAGACAGTATATTAACGTCTGAATCTAACACAATATATCTCGCAATGTTTAAGTACGTATTGGGAATTGATCAGGAGTTAAGTCACGATTGTTGCAACGTCCGGGATCATTCCTCCGGGATTCATTATCCGGGAACGCCAGGACTGATTGCCGGCACTGTCTGTATTCTATAGACAATAGAAATGTTGAATTGTAAACATACTGCACATAAATAACTACAAGTATGTGGGTTAACATAAACACCTCTGACAAATATGCCATTTGTCGAACAGGAATCTTTTAATTACAAAAGTATATGTTATAATATTAAAAATGCGAAAGTAAACCTTCGCATGTTAAAATTTCAGAGTTAAACATCTGGAAAAACTTTGTTGAAATCTTGTTTTATTTTGAATTAATTGGCAGGCAGGATAGCTGTCTACCGTTTCCCTTAAACACAATCAACACCAAACCAGCCAGATTCACGTGAGCGATGCTCAAACAAAAGCTAGTTCATTTGAGCTTTTCAACATGTATTTAAACCTACTTTTTCTTATTCTTTATTACATTTATATCAATAATGATGAAGTCTAATGAAAAACTAGTTATAATTAATCCTATCTTTTTCTTTGGGAAAATTGGTTGAGGCCGAGTTGGTGTGACCTTAAGGTGAATATGGACAAGACGAAAGTTATGTCTAATTTTCATCTACTTGGGACAAATATTCTAATTAGGTAGAGCCAACTTCCAGAAAGAGGTCAATCGTCGAATCCAGCTCGGATGGGCAACGTTCGGGAAGCTCCGAGACATCTTCTCGTCCATAATTCTTCAGTGTCTTAAAACAAAAGTGAACATGGTCTTTAACTATGGACCTCGTAAGAAAGCTCAACTAAGCTCAACGAGCTATGGAGAGGGCTATGCTCGGGGTTACACTGCGAGGTCGAATCAGGAATGAGGATATTCGTAGAAGAATGAAAGTTACCGGCGTAACCCGACGGATTAGTAAGATGAAGTGGCAGTGGATGGGACACATAGTACGAAGAGCCGACGACCGCTAGGACCGGAAGGTTCTCGGGTGGACAGAAGACCTGATAAAATCCGCGGGTTGACGGTGGATCCAGCCTGCTCTAATCGGTCCTTTTGGAAAATTAGAGGGGAGGTCTTTGTCCAGCAGTGGTCGTCCCATGGCTGAGATGATGATGATGATAAGGGTTGGTATCAGTAGTCCGGTTACTAGTCCGGTTGACCGAACTAATGAAACTTTTCTGTCTCAGAAGTCCGGTTATACACGTCACCCGGAATATTGAGCCGCCTCTTGTATCAGTAGTTCGGTGTTTGAGAAAAGCTTTTGTTTACCAATGTACTGTATACTACACACAGGGCTATTCTAATATCAAGGAGGTTGCAATAAGTGTCTATTATCCAATTCTTTGGTTAATTAGCCACTTGTGTATTTTTTTACTGTCTTAATTATTTAGTATTTATTTATGGATAATAACACTAAAACAATAGCAATACTATAAAGGCGGTTGAAAAACTTTTTTTTTATTATATGCATTTATGTGTTTTATGCGGATTGGATATAGCGAGCAGACTTACTTTGGGTGTGACAGTTTTGAATATACTGGTCACATAAACACATCCTAGATAGCGGCGGCTCCAATGTTACTTGAATTTGTAAACATTAACAAATAATTATGTAATATAATTTGTTTAAAAAAATTGCATATTCGAATATAATACAAGATTGGCTTCCATATTCATCAGGTATTCCTATGATTACAGAAGTGTCCAACAACACCCTCATACTGACATAAATGTATTTTGCAATTATTTTCATTCAATAGACAAACATGAGTAAAGATTTATAACCAGTTATAATAACTTACATAATCAGCTCCCTTTTGTTAAGGGATGTAATGATTTTGATAGTTCGAGGGGCGTGTATGTTTGCGAATTATAATTTATTCAGCACAGCGGGTGTTTCTTGCTTCATACAAATTGCTTAACATGTGTGCATTTTGTTTTTGAAATCGATATGTTTTGGGGATCATGAGTAACAGGTTTATTTCTTATGCATTTATATAAAAGGCAGATATGGCTCAGAGTAAGGATCAATAATGCCAAATCTGCAAAAATAATTAAAAATAACTTAAAATATTAAAGAAAACCTAAGTTTTAGAAACTCGGTTGTTATAATAGATATATTATATGGTAACAGTTTTACAGTCAGTAAATGGTAAATTTTGAAAAAATTCAATACTGAAAATAATTTAAAAATTACTCCTATTCTGATATAAATGACCACGGACCAACAAGTGCAAGCATGCAAGTGTAGGACGTCCACCTACAATATGGTATAATACACTACAACTTAATAAAGGCTACAGGTCGCCTCTGGAGTGTTTTTGACCAGTACTAATGGAGAAGACGTCCTCTAGTAAGATTATGATGGTGATGAGTCTTATACTTAATAATATAGGATTCTAGTTATGAAAGTTGTGAAATTCGTAATACCAGGCTGACGGTCCACTTGATGGTAGGTGGCTACCGTCGCCTATAACACAAGCAACGCCAAAG
Source organism: Bembecia ichneumoniformis (assembly GCA_910589475.2). Classification (NCBI taxonomy): domain Eukaryota; kingdom Metazoa; phylum Arthropoda; class Insecta; order Lepidoptera; family Sesiidae; genus Bembecia; species Bembecia ichneumoniformis. Next base: position 4,836,461 of record OU342531.1, read on the forward strand.
CTGCTGCAGGTGCGCTGCCGAATACAGTAGGATTAAGGATAAGGCATTAAGAAGGGATAAGGAAATGGGCTCTGGCATCCCTTACTTACTCACCGAAACACAACAGCACACGTGCTGTTATTTCACGGTGGTCTTCTGTAGGTGGTGGTTACTGCCGCCAGACGCGCTACCCAAATGACTGCGAAACGCATTGTGCCCTGCAGCTACTTTCCAGATCCAGACCACCGCCAAATTTGAAAAGTAAATTTTTTTTCAAAGTTGACCCTGCCGGAAATCGAACCCGGGAACCCTAGAACCGAGCGTTAAGGCTCGTCTATACCTGCTAAACAATAAAGCTCAGTTCATCTGTGAATTCCTTTCTATAGCAACGTTCTACGAGACTTATCTACTAACTAATTAATAAAAAGCCGGCCCATTAACGCCGGAATCGATCTACCTCTTTTACTAACAACTTGATCCAAACATGCCCCCTGTGTATTAAGCCAATAACGCAAAAAAGAGGGGCACAGAGTACTAAATGAACCGTCTCCAGTAACTTGTGAATATTTATGAGCTGCCATTTGTGTTTGTTCATAGTTGTGAGAAAATTAGTCTGCTATTACTTTTTGCCTTGTACGCCCTGAGAGTATTTATCCTTTTTTTGTATATAAGTGTAAAGACGACAAGCAAGCTTGCAATTCATAAGCTATATGTTCGTCGAATTATGAATATATTTTTTTAAATTTTTATAATAAAGCAACAATCCAGTTGATGGAAAGTGGCTTTTATTTTATCTAGGAACAAATAATACACAACGAACGATCCTTTCGAACTTAATTAGATTAGGAAATACAGACATTAGGGGAGGGGAAATGCTTGTAAATCAAAAACAATTAATCAATCAATAATTTAAAAAAGTATAAATTTAAGAAGCTTCATATAGCAAACAATAATTTAAAAAGTATAAATTTAAGAAGCATTGGTCCTTAGCCAACCTATATGTAGCCAACTAGTTACCATATTAGTTGGAATAATTAGATTTCCACCAATTTCAAGTTAACACAGACGCAGGTTACCTTTCAATCTGTCGATTAGAAATAGTGATCGCTTTTCCTAAAACTTGCTTGCCTGAGAACAGTACTTAACTTTCTTCAAAGACATGTAGTCTTGCTTGCCATAGTCTCTATTTAGTTACGACTAATAGTAGACCATGATTTTGCAAATCCGGAACACCCTGAGTATACTTTGGGGGGGTGTACTCAAACTCAAAGGACTATGCCAATCGGTGCGACATGTATTCTTATCATCATAGTCATGTCGTATACCTATATATATACTCGGCTTTTTAAAAATGGTATAAATTTAATATTAAGACTTAAATTAAATTAAAATAAAAACTAAAATTACCTAATCTAAAAATAAATTAATAGATACTAAATTGATTAAAACTAAAAATATAAAAATGGACCCTGCGGCATTGTACCAAGTACGCTGGCAGCATTTCCTCGTTGAATGGCCAAACTAATACGTTGGCCGAGGAAAGTGCCAGCTCTTCGGTTTCCCGTCGCATCAATAAGCCTCTTCGAGATGTACATACTTATAACAAAATCGTAAACGAGCCGTGTCTGTAAATTAAATATTTTTTCGAAAAACAATTAGTACACGTTGTGCTTATGCAAACGAGGTCAAAAAAATAGTTTTTAGAATTTTTGTCTCTTTATCTGTATGTCTGTTTCTCTGTGCGTTTGTGCACGCTAATCTCAGAATCTGCTTAACCTATTTGAATGTGGATTTCAATTATATATAGTTATATTAGCAAGCTTCCCGTAACATTTAGTGTTTGTTTCGTTCTAATTGGTTTATAAACAAAAGTTATGTGCTATTCCGAGTTTGATGAGATGTATACATCTCTTTACGTCTCCATCTCTTTTATTAAGCGTTAAAAAATAAAAAATTCAACGCCTGAAAGAAATATATGAACAATAATTCATTCAATATTAATTTACTTTTGTTGATACCTTTGGAACAGTACTTTTTTTTTGATAAAAAATACCATTTCTTTATCCCTGACAACTTGCATGAAAATTTCATGATAATCAGTTGAGTAGTTAAGGTGTGAAAGCGTAATAAACAAACAGAAAAAATCACTTTCGAATTTATAATATTAGGATGATAGGTAGGCTACTCAAAATATGATTCAACTTCTATTCACAGCGTGTCAAACTTTCAGTGCAAAGTTTACCTCGTCGGGGCTGAAAATTAACATATGGCAGAATAACGACAATTCCATGGCACGATGTTGAGTTCCAAGTGCAATAAAGCAATTATAACTGTCATATTTCATCCGTAGTCACTTGGTATTTACATTTATATTGGAGGCGCGGCGAGCGTCGTCCTCGACGCATTCGTCCCAATGATTTAGAATTTAGATTGACTTTATAATTGTAGAACTGAAAAACGTAGGTAGGTACGTATTTGGTTTTAAATTTCACAACTGAAACAGTAAAGCTTATAAATACGTTCAGCGTCACAAAAAGTGGTTATTTCCAGTTCTTTTAAGTTCCTTTATTTATTTATTTATTTGTTAGCAAACCTAACAGCATACATAAAATTACAAATACATTTTGAATAGTATTAAATTTTTACAAAGTACAAAAAGAAAATAATAATAATACAACATTATACACATATATTATAAACATATATAGGTACATATAATATATACATACTAGCTGACCCAGCAGACGTTGTCCCACCAGAACTCGAAAATAATTCTCTAACCAGATTGTGGTGCCACCTATCGGGTCCAATTTTATTTTCAAACCATATGTCAAAGTGACGCGACAAAGTGACGCGACACTTCACGTCAATAAACGTCAGTTAAATTATTTGAATATTGTTCATACAAAAATACTAAAATCCCGATTAATAAATGGGGGTGGGGGTAGAAGGATGATAAATAGTTTACGTCCTATTCTCAGACCTACTGTACGAGTATATACACACAAAATTTCATAAAAATCGGTCAAGCCGTTTCGGAGGAGTTTTGTTACAAACACTGGGACACGAGAATTTTATATATACATATAAACACATATGGGTGATTGCATGTGAATGAGGGTGAGTGAGTTCGTAATGTTAATGCACGTGTGTGTGCTGTGTGCGCGTTTACTGTGTGTGCGTTGTGTGTGTGTGTGTGTGTGTGTTGTTGTTGTTGTTTATATTTGTTATTACTTTTCTTTAAAGAAAAAAGAAAAAAAAAACTGTTTAATTTAGCAGATAATGGGAAATCATAAGTAGGGCATCATATGGCGGCCGCGGTGGCTTAAAATATCACATGTCTGTTTGAAAATCGAATGTAATGGAACAGTGGGACTTGGCTGCTTTGGACCTGTTTTGAAAAATTTAAAGAAAAAATTGTACTTGACTTGTTTGGCTAGTTTCGGGATCTGCTACTTTTGATTCTAATTTGAATTTTGACTTTTTTTATGTTGCTATTTTTACAAGTTACACTGGCAAAATCATCGGAGAAGATCTGATGGAGCCATAACCAAAGTAAGAAGAAGAAGAAGAAGGAACAGTGAAGAAGAAGAAGAAAGGTAAGAACCTTAATATTTAGCCAATCTAGGCAATTTCTTTATTTAATGCGTGTCTCTTTTGAAGATAAGCTGCTGTTAAAAATTATAACATTATTTTTCAAAATTATTAAAATTATGTATTTAATAATTTTGAATGTAAGTATATTGAATTTAAAAGTTCAGGACCCTAAAATTTTTGTCAGGGTAGTCATGAAACTAAATATATGACCAACGGTTACTCTTCTCCAATTTCAAAAAGAATCTATTCAAAATAAATTGTTTATTGGCATCTATTGTCACTTCTAAAAATTCCTACTCAAAAACTATAAAGAAAATTATTTTTATTTCGACATTATTTCGTCAAAAAGCTCACATTTCAGAATTTAATTACGCTCCGCTCACATTGAATTGAATTGAATTGAAAAAAAAAAAAAAACTAAATTAACATGTAAGATGTTTTAGAGATTACGCTCAGACCTAATAAGATATAAGACAGAATTTTACTGACAACATATTGAAGCCGGTTTTATAAACATGTGTGCGTAGGCCTGCTGTAACATCAATTTTTATTTATTTTTATTTTCAAGTTCACTTACGTGTGAAATGTGATTCCATCCTGCCTATTTATTTTTTGAAGACTGGAATTATACCGTTCACTATGCAATTCGGCATCTCCACGCGCTGAAGTTGCTCAACTGAAGGCGAGGCGTAGTTTGATTGCATTTGTAAGTAGGTACCTATCCTTGTAACTGTGTATATTATGTACACGGCGAGACTTAGTTTTACCGGCTTCACTCTGTCGTCCACAGGGGTCTATTTTTAGTTCTTATTCTATGTTAGGATTGACGATTGCTATAACCAAAAGTCAAGTAAAACAACATAATAAGCATGATGACGGTATTAAGTAAGGTGTCTCCGTATAAAAATTGTTTTGAAGTGGATTATTGCTGGTTTACTGTAGTAATTATAATTTATCCTCAATTAAATACAGTCATATATCAAGTGGAATTGTTTTTGGAAGAAATCTAGTAGTGTACTCTGAAAATAAGTGAATAAAACTCAAAAGAACATTTTCAAATCAACAAGATAAAATAGTGAATTTAAACAAGTGAAAATTACTAATTAAACTGAAAAGTGATAAAAGTGATAATATTTACTGTAAAATTGTAAATTTGGTGTTCCTAAATAACGATTTGAATTTTGCATTTTGATAAAATAATAATAAATATTCCCGTTCTGGTCTACCTTCAAGACAACTTAAAGTTGAAATATACGAGTATATAGGTTATTTTCACAACAGGTTTCGTGTGTAATTTGGTTTCACTGTATGAGTACAGACTCGCGCGCGGGTGACCCTAGTTCGGGCCTGCGTCGGTTCGTGCCGATATTTTTGTTTTCCATACTTGATATTTTTTAATATGTTAAATAATATGTGAGACACGACAGTGACATTGTTTTGTTACCATTACTTTGGAACACTCCTTGAATCAAAGAACACTTCAACTTTATTGATATCAATGTGAAACTAGTATTAGTATTCGCTATGGATTTTTGTGTAAAATATAACATATAGATAGTATTGTTGAACTACACGTTGAGTTAACCTTGATACAATTTCGCAACTGAATAATAATGAACTGTTTGGCTTGCTGTTTGCCTATTGCTAAGGGAGACTTATTGAAATACATTCTGTGTAAGGCTGAATATCATTATCTGTGCCTGAATATATCGAAAAAAACTTTTGATGCTAACTCGTTAAATCTTATTTCTACCTTTAAGTGTCAGCTTTGCAACAATGTCGCAAGGCGCAGACACAGAAATGACGATACACCGGTGCGAAATGCAATAGTGTCAAACGTCGATTTTTCTGTGGTGTCATGTGACGGGGACGTGAGCGCATTTAACCAACACTTGACTTCTTCTCCCGATAACAATAGCAAGACAAATGATATGAATGATATGACACTGCCTGTAACAGCCTCGGTGGTGAGGGATATAATCAGAGCTGAACTTGAGAATGTACTTAATAACCTAGAGAAAAAGATTGCGCAGATAGTCCAAGATAGAACTAAGAAGCTCACTACGGAGATTGATAATTTGAATCAATGCTTAAAATTAACCATTGATCAATGTGATGATACGAAAAGGGTTCTAGGCGAAACTCACAACAGAATGAAAATGCTGGAATTGGAAAATACTGTTCTCACTGAAACTGTTAATAACCTTAAAAATAAAGTAACTAGCCTAGAACAGCACTCCAGGTCATCGAACGTCGAAATTCAATGTCTGCCTGAGCATAAGTCCGAAAATCTAAAGAAAATAGTACTTCAAATTAGCAAAAGCACAGGTAGCAAGATCAATGAGGATCAAATTTATCATTGCACCAGGGTCGCTAAAATGAACCCGAAGAGCATCCGGCCTAAGTCTGTTGTAGTGAAATTCTCCAGTCCGCTTGTGAGGGACACTTTCCTGGCTGGAGTTCTTCGTTTTAATAAAACCAATAAAAATAATAAGCTCAATACCAAACACGCTGGTTTAGATGGCCAGCATTCTGCCATTTACGTGGTGGAACATTTAACTGCTGATTTGAAAAAACTTCACGCTGAGGCTAGAATTAAGGCGAAGGACCTAGGATATAAATATGTGCTAATTAGGAACGGTCGTATACTATTGCGAAAAACAGATAATTCGGAATACAAAGTGATTCGATCCAAAAGTGATATTGACTCTCTTAAATAATTGAAATAATTTTAAATTTGTAATAATTTTAGTAGCTACCTTAGGTTAAGTAATTATATTGGATTGTTAAGTTTAGTGTATTCCATTAATACACTAAACTTAACTTAACTTAACTTAACTTAACTTAACTTAATTGTTAAGTTTAGTGTATTTGTTAATATTGGTTGTGATGGCTTCGAAGAGTTTAAATCTATATTATCAGAATATACGCGGTATGAGAACCAAGACACATAGGATACTTAAAAATATACTGAATAGCGACTATGACATTCTTATATTGGTTGAAACCTGGCTTCGCGGTGGTGTAATGGATGGAGAATTTATTGATGATAGATATCGGGTCTTCAGAGAGGATCGTAACATTTCTGCGACAAATGGAAAAATTGATGGGGGTGGTGTCCTTATAGCAGTTCACAAACGACTCAAATGCCACCGTATTGATATGTCCTCACTAGCACATGCTACTGATTTTGAGCAGGTGTGGGTGAATGTCGTACTGGGAGATAGCCTAAATAATAATAACATTGCAATCTGCGGAGTATATTTACCCTCCCCCTTAAAGGTTGAAACTCTGCAATCCTTTACAGGAATCGCGAGTGATTTACTGCTGGAATATCCTGATGCAATCATAGTAGGAGACTTCAACCTTGCATCTATTGACTGGTGTTGCAGTGGCGATAAAACCTCGGGAGACTATGTTGTGCCAATTAGATATGATAATAGATTATATGATAATAGATTCCGTAACTGCATTATGGACTTCATGCATGAATCAAATCTGCTTCAGCTTAATGGTATTCGCAACATGTACGGGAAACTGTTGGATCTAATATTTTACAGCAATACTAAGGACGTGAATGTGACCGTCTGTAGCGATCCGATGAGCGTTGTAGATAACCATCACCCGCCTTTGGAAGTTTTGCTGAAACGCTCACGGGAGGAACAATTTAGGCCGCGTCCTAATGTCAGACCTAGCTGGTTCAAGGCTGATTATGACGTAATTTGTAACACACTAGATATTGATTGGATGCGGGAATTCGAGGTATGCTGCGACGTTAATGACATGGTACAGTACTTCTATCAAAAACTTCACAATGTTATAGATAATCTGATACCCAAAACAAAAGCAAAACGGAGGGGTTATCCTCTATGGTATTCGACCAAACTTATAAAGAACCTTAAGACTAAAAATAAATATAGACTTCTTTTCAAAAAATATAAGAATCCTATGGACGAATATATGTATAACTCAATAAGGGGTGACTGTGCCAAACAAATAAATATTTGTTATAAAAAATATTTAAATTTGATTGAAAATAGTGTCCGCACCAATCCTAAATTTTTCTGGACTTACATAAAGCAGATTCGTGATGATAGGCCCGACTACCCTGCTGTTATGACTTTTGACGGTAAACTATTCGCTGATGGTGAGATCTGCAATGGCTTCGCAGACTACTTTGAGGATATATATGGAAAAACTTCAACCTCACCTGACATGACCGAAGTTGCTAGCACATTGTCCAGTGCTGTTGCAGTTTCATTCAGTGAAAGGCAGATAGAATCACGCTTAAAACACATCGAGATTAACAAGGGTGCTGGCCCGGACAATATTCATCCCATATTTGTAAATAAGTGTGCCTCGAGACTAGCTGGCCCATTAACCTTAATATTTAATAGATCATTTAGGGAGGGCATATTTCCAACCTGTTGGAAGGAATCCAGAATTGTGCCGGTGTTTAAAGATGGTGATAGAAACAATATAGCCAAATACAGACCCATTTGTATACTATCTGTATTTGCAAAGGTCTTTGAGTCTTTAATCTGCCCAATTATTGTTTGGCATATGAAGCAAAAATTTGTTCCCAACCAACATGGATTTCTGGCAAAGAGGTCAACAGTAACGAACTTGGCTTTATACATTAATGATTTATCTGAAAGTGTTGACAATAAAAAACAAGTAGACACAATTTATACAGATTTTTCTAAAGCGTTCGACCTTGTTGATCATTCTTTACTTCTTTTAAAAATACAAAAATATGGTCTTGACATAGGTCTCCTGAGCTGGATAAAATCTTACTTGAAAAATAGAAAAATGAAAGTGGTTATCGGTGGTTATGAATCTCGTGAGTTTACTGCGGGGACAGGTGTTCCTCAGGGCTCTCGACTTGGCCCTATCCTTTTTGACGTGTTTATAAATGACATAGCGGACTGCTTTCACTATAGTAATTTCTTGTTGTATGCGGATGATTTAAAAATATATCGAATTGTTGATAAAGACGAGGACGCCCTTCTGCTGCAACAGGATCTGGATAGGTTGGTGCATTGGTGTCACTTAAATAAGATGTCATTGAATATCGGCAAATGCTTTGCTGTCTCATTCACTAGAAAGAGTCAAACAAACAGCATTGACTATAACTATCACATCGATGATAGTATATTGACTAAGAAAGCTCAGGTTAAAGACTTGGGGGTAACAGTTGACTGTAGACTTACATTTTTTGAACATTTTGATAACATTGTTAGGAGTGCATACAGGACAAACAGTCTCATACTGCGTACTACTAAAGGCTTTAAGAATCACACAAGTCTGTTGACCCTCTATTACTCACTCACTAGAAGTATCCTTGAATATTGTGTCACAGCGTGGAATCCCCACTATAGAGTTCACTCGGACCGAATTGAGAGAGTGCAAAAAAGGTTTTTGCATAGCGTAAGCTTCCGAGAAAACACACTAAAGGAGCACAAGTCCTACTGTCAACAGCTTAAAAGATATAAAACCCTCACACTATCTGATCGAAGAAAGATGTTGGACTTGTGCTTTTTATTCAAAATTATAAATAACAAAATAGATTCAAAGGACCTCGTTGGCAAGATTAATTTCGCGATTCCTAGACATAACTTTAGGCCAAAAAACTATTTGACTTTTAAACCTAATATGATACACTCCAATTTGGGTGTATCTGCACCGATTAATAGAATTATAAAATTATATAACGAAGTAGCCAAAGACATGGCACTTGATGTCTTTAACGATAGTCTACCGAAATTTAAAAACAAAATTAAAGCTTTTTATTTTTCTAAATACAAATAAATTGTTACTTTCCTTACAGCTTTAATTGAATTGTGTGTATTGGAATTTTATTCAATTTTGACTATTCTTGGAAGCCGTCCCAATTTCTATTAATTTGTATTTTTTTTTCTTATCTTGTATTTGTGTGTGTTTTTTTTTTCTTTCTTAATTGTTCTTAAATATGTATATATTATTAATTTACTCAACTGTACCTATAATTCATGATTATGTATGCTGTGATAGCCTATAAATTTAATGTGTACAGGCTGATCTATTTTATGCTTTTTGTTTTGAGCTTTATGTACATTATTACGTTGGCTATCCATAATAATAAATAAAAAAAAATAAAAAAAAAACTCTTATAAACCTCTAATTCTCCAACCGATCGCCGGAAGTCAGCTTTCCATACACATGTAATTATTTATGAATTGGAGTATATCTTGGCTAATATAAGATTCGCACGAGGATTTGGCATAAATCAGGTGGAGAAAATATTGAATAGAAGGATATTAGAGCAAAATAACAGGATTATAACAGTAAAATAAATAGAAGGATATTGAATTAAGGAAGTACATATTACTAATTTGTGGTTGCTTTGACTGACTCGTTTATAGGTTTAAAACGGGGTTTATGTCCATAGGCTTATACTAGATATTAAACTATAATTATTGCAGGCAAATTAACAGTATCATAACTAAAATTAAAACGATTACTAACTCTTTTAATAAAGTTATATTTGAATTGACAATTCATCGATACAAGGTTGCTATTTTACATTCCATTTCAATAAATATTTTTGTTTCCTCTTTGGTACCAATAGAGGAAACTATTTGGAAATTCTTATCGCGAGTAGAATAAAATCGGCGACATACGCGTATTTGCGATTCGGTTCACGACTGCGTTGCACTTTTCCTGATTCCATTTGGGAATTACTGTGTGGTCGCAGAAAACTCACAAATCACTACTTTCATTACAAGCATACGTGCGGATCTACATGGGTTTAGATTGTTTCAAGACAAGAGAATATTTTAACTTAAAATAATATATAAAAAAAATGTGTTATTTTGTAAAATGTAGGCTATTTATGGAAGTCACGTTACCACCTATATCATGTAAAACAAAAAATAATAATGTTAGAAACTAAATAGATTAATGAAAAGATGGGGATAGTGAGATGACCTCTGACTTCTCCTACTCACTGCTGACCCTGATAAGCCAAAAGATAAAGCACAAAGGGAGGGTTGAGGAATTGTACCTGTTGAATGTGCTGTTAATTCATGGTTGTCATTTGTAAGAGAGTGGTCAAGATGCTTCCCGACTGTTTGGTCAATATTCTATTTTAAAACCCATTTTAAATTATTATTATTTAATAATCTAATAATAATATATAATTTTCAGAATTCGTTATTTTTCACTCTTTTTTTTAAATAGAATTTAAAAATAACAATTTTGAGAACCTCGTGCTCAGTAAGCGTTTTCTCTCCTGGGTGATCGTACACGCAACTTCTGAAAATAATCGCTCATTGGGTACGGAAGCTGCCACGATAGGGAATGCCACGTTTATGAACAATATTATATATCGATGTCTGAAAAAGTCGATGTATCGTTTGCATCCCTAATGGGCTACATGTTCGGCTTACGTCCTGTAGTAACAATGCAATTATTGTGATGATCGTCCACGTCAGTTTAAAAAAATACCGAGCGCAGACCGGTCGATCATGTGCATATGAATTAAAATGAATCCCCATTTCCCTAGGTCACGGCATTACGCGTGAACGGGTAGACCCATTTTAATTCGGTTTTCATCAATGGAAAGAGGGATAAACGGGGAATGTTCATAAATATAAAAATTGCACCCCAGGCGAAGCCGGGAGCGGGTCGCTAGTTATAAATCTTTGAGAGTTTCCTTCTAAACAGTTCAAGTTTTCATGAAAAATGTCAACTTACGTATCAGCCGTATGTTATATTATAATTTTACATGTTACGTTATCCAAAACCATAAGCAGTTTTTCCATTCCAATTGTGGTTTGCCATATTACATTATATTAGATTATGTAATCTACGACTTGTAACTTTAAACTTAGTCCGAACTAAATATTAAATAGTTCAGCTTGCAATACTTTTCAATTGAGAAAATAATATATATCCTACATTGCAACGAGCCGCCACCGCTAATAAAACTTGAAATCCCATGACAGTTTAGAAATTCTCAACATGCAGCCACTAGATAAATAACTTTGACAGTGCCTATAATAGCTTTTTCAATGGTCACGAGTGGGAAGCACGTTTTTTATCCCATTATTGTTACTGAGAAATTGTAACAGTTTTGACGAGTGACCTGACCGTTTTTCTTCCGCGCTAGTCGGCCGGAATGAAAAATTTTCAAGTTGGTCCCCCCGTCGTCCCATGGGTGCCGTAAAACTCCGCCGGACGCCGGATACGCCGCGGCCTGACCGCCGCCGGACAATTTGTCATATTCATATGTTAACGTGTCCGTCTTTTCTTGCAAAAAGTGGATAACTTAATTCCGGGACGTGCGGCCGGTTTATTCGATTTGTGGACATTCAAATTTCATGTCTTGTTATGGTAATACAGGTGTTGTCTCGCCTCGAGCGGATTTTAGCTTACGCATCGGTGTGGGGGATGAGTTTGTTTCCTACTTTTATTTCTTATTGAATTTTGTATGCATAGAATTTGAAAAATTCAAACATGCTTTTGTTACTTTTACTTATCTCCAGACAAAAGTTTGTATATGGGCAAATAATGCATCTAGCTTTTATTTATTGTCAAAATTAATAATTACACCATAGTAAACATTATATAAAATATTTTACATAATAAAATGATATAAAGGAAAGTAAATATATTTATTACATAAAATAGAAATTTTATTTTTGTAGTATTTTTTTTGTAGAATTTGTATGATAAATTCAAAAATTTTTATTTCTGGAAGTAAAGATTCGATTGAATTTATCTCTTTCGTGATTTATTCATATTTACTTATTAATAGTTAAAATATTTAATCAACATCTATAAATTTATACAATTAAAATCACAGTCTTCATTTTAGCATTTCTTATATTTTCTACATTTGACAGCATTCAATCAATTATTATTGAAGTTAGATCATATTATAAAATGAAAGTTAAATATTACAAGTAATCCTAAATAGGAAAATTTAATACTGTTGTACATAAAGCCTGATCAATATAAACACCTGCTTATACCTATTCAAACAAAACAGTTTCTTAGACCATTTAGAATATAAGTATGTAGTATAAATGGAAGTCGCTACTAGCGTCTGTCTGTCTGTTTGTCTGTATATCCCCGAAATCCTCCTAAATTACGCAACCGATATTGATGCAGTTTTCACTATCAGTTAGATAATTTTTCACGGAAGGTTTTATATCCTACCCATTGATAGTACCTATAGTATAAATGCGAAAGTTTGTGAGGATGCATTTATGGATGTATGTTTTTTACTCTTTTACGCAAAAACGGCTCGACAGATTTGGAAGAAATTTGGCACACAGTTAGTTTATTCCCCGAATTAACATATAGGGTACTTCTTATTCTGGAAAAATGTTAGGTTCCCGAGGAATCGTTTAAAAATATAACCGTTGTCACAGCGATAAAGATGTCAGCTAGTATAAAATAAAACCTAATTGCAGTCCGTAGTACATAATAAAAACTATAATTCTGGCAATATGTCAACAAAATATATGTCCGATATAGTGTTCAGTCATTATATACCTTCATATGTGTTTCTATAGGGTTGATTTAGTGCTTAGTTTTCATGTGTTAGTCTGATAAGGATTATTTATAATATTTTACAAACACCAAAAGAAATTCAATATTTATCTCCTTTAATACAAAACCCGTCCCTAAAATAGTAGGGTGACCATGAATTCGGTTGTTCTGTAGCCCCGCGCCAATATCAATAACGGTGGGCAATTGATGACTTGTCCGATTTGTTCGGATGAATCGTTTCTCACCGGCTTTACGGGCAACATGTCCCACATTGACATTACTACTTGGATACTCTCTGTTTAGTCATTTTATTGATATTATTCGTCTTATAAATTTTTGGATATGTTCACGTTGATGTTGGAAGTTATACAAAATTAAATGAATACTTATTTATGGACTATTAGTTGGCATTGATTTTGTTGAATATATAAAGTAAAAAATGTCATGTAACGAAATTATTGATTGTCGGAAATGGTCAATGATTATTAAAGAAATGGCTGAATGTATTGTTTCTTTTAATTAGACACCCATTACGTGTACACTTATAAGAGAAAAGTTATCTACATGAAAAATGTTGAGATATTGAATGCAGTGAAAGATTACATTTGGAATATAAAGCAATTATATTATACCAGCTTTCTAATAATTCATCACGAAAGTGAAAAATTATTATTTTACAAATAATATATCAATATCTAAGCAGCAATAGGCTTAGTTCTTATTTGCAATGTTTTTTTATGTTGAGGTCGTTAGACAAGCTGACAAGATCGACTTAATGGTAGGTAGCTACTGTCACCTATAACACAAACAACGCCACATGTGCTGCAAGTGTGCTGTTGACCATGGTAAGATTAAGGATAAGCAATTAGGAAGGTATAGGGAAAAGAGCTCTGGCATCCCTTACACACTCACCGAAACACAATAGCACACATGCGGTTATTTCACACTGGGCCTCCGTAAGGGAGTTACTGTTACTGCCGCAGTCGGGCTGTTCAAATGACTGCGAAACGCAGTGTGCCCTGCTACTACTTGCCAGATCCAGACAAGAGCCAACTGTGAAAAGTTGACTTCCATATTTGGCCCTGCCGGGAATTAAACCGAGAATATTAAGACAGATTCTGGTAAAAATGCTATCACCATATTATGTATATACTCGTACTACACTGCGTTTCGTAGTAATTTGGGCTGCTCCTCTGGCTTTAGTAGCAACACCCTTACAGAAGACCACCGTGAAATAATAGCACGTGTGCTATTGTGTTTCGGTGAGTGAGTAGGGGATGCCAGAGCCTATTTTTTTTTATGTTAAGATCGGCAGACAGGCTGACGGTCCACTTGATGGTAGGTGGCTACCGTCGCCAATAAAACAAGCAAAGCCAAAGCTGCTGTAAGTGCGCTGCCGACTACAGCAGGATTAAGGATAAGGGATCAGGAGGGGATAACCCACTTCAAGTTGACCTTAAAATATAAAAAATTTTTAATTAAAATGATTATACGTATACATGATTTTATTTAGTGAGTCTAATAACGCAAAGGAGATCTGTTATAGTGTTAAAAAATCAAATTATAAATCACAACAGATTAACTAATATAATTATGTACGTAGGTATGCATTGTGAAGCCAGCGGGTGCCGTTCTAAAACACTAACACACGAATTACTTAACGAAACCCACTTCATTAGCATACTTATCATTACTGCGGCTTATTACCTTAAAACGAGATCCTGCGGTGTCACTTTATCGCTCGACGCAAAGTAAACAGAATTTTTGTCACTATGACCAATGAAATTAACAGCAGCGAGGTGGACGCCTCTAACATATGACAGGGCGACACGCGATCGTGTCACAGTAATGACAGAATAATAAATTATGTTGTAATAACTTATTATAATGTGCACCAGAGTTTATAATAGTCCCGTGTGCCGCTAATGGAAGAGGGGTAAAGTGGGTTATTCATTAGCAAATTTAATAAATTAAATGTCTTTACTTTTAAGGTGAGGCTGTAATTAAACATCTAATTAAAAATTGTTATTTTTTTAACCTAACATAATCCATTTTACATTTTAGTGCTACAAGAGTTTGTAATTTTTTTTTTTTTTATTAAATAAATACAAAATTAAAAAATCTAAACAACATTATGTTTGAGATCGACATCGTTTATGAGGAAATTTTTTCATCAACCATGCAAATATATTTTTGCTTATTTCTCCAAACAGATAGTATTTCAAAATATTGTAACCTACCATTATTTTCTTCACACTATATCTGAGATATTCTTAAAAAGAGATGTTAGCCATCTCTTTATCTCAGAGTCACGCAATTTAACCATAGAATCTATGGTTAAATTGCGTCTATGGTTAAACCTCTAATAGATCATAGAATCTATTAGAGGAGGATATTTTAAGGATCTTTCAACGCCATATAGTACTACATTTGCCTTAAATTCCATTTTAAACAATCTTAACAGTAAACAAATTCGCACAATTTACAAATCCTTGGTTGTTCCTATTGAGTTTTAGATATTTGAGACTTACAAAATTCACAGAATAAATATGTAGCGATGTTTTAATTCCATTACTTAACCCAATAAACTCTGTTACTGCGTTATAAATTTAAGTAATTTATTTTAGTTTAGTAAACAAATGCGCACAGTTACCTACTTACTATGCACCCCTGGGGAGACTACCGATATCAAATAGTTAATTTTTAATTACAATTTTATTACCGACTCGCGTCTCATCCAATTACAAGAGGAAATATTAGAGGGCTTAATTATTTTTTTTATCAAACTCGTATTTCATTTTGAGATCTCGTCTTTTGTGTTAATATTCCTTCCAGAGGCTTCGCTAGCGACATCTATGGATGAACGCAGAACTAACTCGTTGATAAAACAATTATTATTCCAATTAAACTGCAAAATTCAAATAAGTTTATAATTTTGTTTTATGAACTTACTTATGGACATTAATATATTTAATACTAAACATTTATGGACAGAAAATGACAGATGCTTGTACCTACTATACTAACCATGTATAAAGAATTCCTTAATGTATCCTCAATCTAAGATAATTTATAACCTAAAACAGATCGCGTCTTCACCACTAAAAAAACCCTTTGAAATTCGAGTCGTTCTATTGGATGTAAATCTGTATTCCCCACGCTTTTCGATGCGAATACGATATGCGTTATCCGCTAATGCCACTTGGGATAGCGAGTAGTGCTTTGTGCTCAAAGGCACCTGTTTTTTTTGTAAACAGAATCTATTTTCGCCAGTTTGAATTTGCATTTGAGTATATTGATATTAAGGCTTTCACTTTGTGTCTTGACTGCATATGATATGTTGAGGTTCTGTAACAACCCACAAAATGTTTTATGAAGCCAGATAGCAATATCAAGCAATATCTACGGTAAACATATACTAGGCAATATAATAAACCTAAAACCTATGTTTGTTACAATTTCACGCCTTAACTACTCAACCGATTACCATGAAGTTATGTATCCTCGTTATTAAGGGTAAAGAAAACGATATAGTGTACCTTTCATCCACCAAAAAAAGGAGTATCCCGGAAGGATCACCTAACAAATAAAACTAGGAATTAAATAATAAAAAAAAATACCAGAGAAAACTTTGAACTAGAAATAACAATGAAACAGTAATTTATTCAATAAATTATTTCTTCTTGGCATTATTTTTTCAATGAATGCTAAATGAAAATGGTGGTCCAAATTGATAATTTGATTGATTGATTCAAAAATCTTGATAAAATTTGTAAAATAATCACAATTTTTTTATAAATAACAACTGCATTCATATTTCAAATTTCAATATTAGCTGGCTAATAAAAAGTGTGCAATTATTTTTAAAGAAATATTTCAAACATTACATATTAAAACTAATAGGGGATCGGAAAAATTTTCAGAAAATGTTTTAAATTAATCTTCATGGATATTTATTCCTATAAAAAATACTATTTTATTTATTTATAGCCTTTTAGGTGTTTTAATATTGTTTGTTTGAATATGCCGCCAAAAGGCCACGATAGTTCATCTGAGACCGCGTAACGTCATTTGTGGTCATATCATAACAAAACAGCTGCATTGGCATAAGAAAATGATTGCCCACAAATCACGTCACGCACTGTGATTGGTGTTTCCGTATAGATTAAAAATATTGTAATTAATAAAATTTTATTTCTTCATTTAAAAATATTTAAATGAATTATATTAAATTATTTTTCGATAAATAATCGTAAAAAATTATATATTTTCTTTCTAAGTACATTTTAGATTTTAATCTGATTGCTGTCCGATCCCCTATTGGCCACATCGCAAATTACATCGAATGAAAAAGCCTTGCAATAGCAGGTTAAATGTATTTAAAACCTTCGTACCCTCTCGTACCCCAAAAAATAATCTCTAAACATATCTATAACAAAGTTAGAAAGCAACATACAAATGCACTTGCCTTTACGTTAACATTTACCGTTCAATAAATATGATAAAAATGTATTATTACGACGGAAATGTTACCGTCGGGAGTTAGACCGGCTACAATATTGTTTTTATTTTCACCCCTTTATACGTTGTAACGGCGAAAGTATTGAAATAATGTTTGTTAAACAAGATTTATTGTTTATATTTAGAAAACTCGTATTGCGTTTGCATAACAAAAATATCTTATAATTACGAACCTATACGAACGTTTTATTAAATAATAACGCGCTGCGATGTATTAATATTGATTGCATACAAAAACAAAATCTCTGAGGCTTCCAAAAAATATGAGTTTCTCAAACACGTGAATTCTGAAGAATATTGATATATGTATCTACATATACATATATCTCTTATTATAAAATGAAGTTACTGTTTGTTTCTCGTTAACTTTAAACCACCCAAAGGCTTTTGACTTGGTTTTCACTAATGGAAATAGTGTTCCATTAGGAAAGTTTGTCTATATAATTTACAGAAAATAATTACATCCGTGCGAAACCAGGGTCGGGTCGCTAGTATATATGAACTTACTTATATTCACTAAAAAAGTGACATGAAAAACTAAAAAACTTCTATACTATAAGTTAACTTATATACTTAACTAACTTAGTAACTTATAGTTAACTTAGTATAACTTCTATACTATAAGATTCGATTAAGTTTTCGTAATTATGAGGCTCTTTTTTTTTTTTTTTTACTATAGATGGGTTTGCTCTTGACCAGCATCTATCCATGTAGGAAGGATGAGGCCGAAGATGGAGCGAGCTCACCCAGAAGATGCCTATTCACACGAACCTTGAAAAGATTTGGGTTATATGAGCTCGGAAATAATTCTTTCAATCTAAGAACTTATCTTTAATCCTAAAAGAGTAAAGGATTCCCCAGAAGCCAATAGATTTAGATTCTGATACCATCATCTTAGTATGCTTAAAAACTTATTAAGATCTTATACAAAAGCACACATATTAAGCACTAGCGACCCGCCCCCGACTTCGCCCGTGGTGCAATTTTTATATATATGAACATTCCTCGTTTATCCCTCTTTCCATTAGTGAAAACCGAATGCCGTGACCAAGGGAAATTCATTCTTATATATATGTATATAGATTACATATGGTAGTCAAAATTGTCGATAAGTATTATTCTAAAAATTTTCTTCTATATTTGACAACCCCTTGGTCGCGTGGTTAAGGTATTGCTGAGAACCCCTGAGACAGAGCGTTATACGCTCTGTCTCAGGGGTTCCGGGTTCGATTCCCGCTAGGGCTAACTTTGGAAATTAACTATTCATAGTTGGCTCTGGTCAAGTAGTAGCAAGGCACACTGCGTTCACCCTTCATTTGGGCATTCCGCGCTACCGTCACCTATAACACAAGCAACACCACAAGTGCGTTGCCGATGGATAAGAAGTTGAGAGAGAATATGGAAAATGGGCTCTGGCACCCCTTACTCACTCAACGAAACACAACAGCACACATGCTGCTCACATGCACACATCAAATGACACAGTTTATTTTCCCACTTTCAGATACAGACCGGAATCAACTTTTAAAAGTTAATTTCCAAAGTTGAACATGCCGGGAATCGAATCCGGGACCCTCAGTGTTAAGGCTAGCACCCTAACCACTCGCCCAAAAACGATAAAACTACTTATAAAACAACTTTGTTTAACAGAATTAATATAAGTAACGATCCAAATTAAATTGTGATATATTTTCATATTTGTGTGGTCTCACAAATCCCTTGACAGACGCCAGTCCAGGGCCTTCGCCAGTTAATTAATTTGACAAGGGTTGACCAAGTCTGATCGTTCTCTGTTTGGACATGTCTACTTGTGTATGTAGAAGGGATAATCCAAAGAGTATCGTTTAGGTAATTATAAAGAAAATGCTCTGAAAAATTATAATGTGCAGATTGTAAACATTCGCGATTTTAATTTTTTAATTAAAATTTTTTAATTAATTCGCGAAAAGAAAAAATGTTTATATACACGGCTTAGTGACAAATGGTATAATAAATCATTGAAAAAAAAAGTCCATTTCACGTTTACTATAAGTACTTATATGATACTGTACGATTGGAAAAAAATATGTCAGTTTTACATCGACTAATAAATAGTAAATTTAATAGTATATAAGAGCAACAAATAAAAAAATGTTTAGATGTTTGAGTTAAGTTACGTAACATTTATTAAAATAAATCTATTTGTTTATTTAAAGCTTTGTTAATATTCAAATAATTGAGGAATCTGGTTTTCAGAATTGCTTGGGTATAATTTATAGAAAAAAGCAAATAAAACACAAAATTAGATTTTAATTAAATGAATTAAAAAATACTCTTAAAGTTCATTAATATTTTGATTTTCATATTAATATTTTTTAAATTACATTTTATAGCTTTCATACACTTTTACTGTTTACTAGCCGAGCCCGTAACTTCGTACCTACGCGTGATATTAGATATAGCAGGTAACTTTTTAGTTTTTAAACCGATTGGAATAAAACAAACACTGAATGTAACGGGAAGCTGCTACAATACATCTGTGAAAACTGCATTCATATCGGTTAAGCCGATTCAGAGATTAACGTGCACAAACGCACAGATAGACAAAAATTCTAAAAACTATTTTTTTTACCTTGGTAACATAAATGCAACTTGTAAAAATTTTTATTTTGAAAAAATCTTTAATGTACAGACTCGCCTCGTTTACAATTTTATTATATCTACTATAGATTACATTTAATATTGCTTATTACTTCAAGTTTGATACACTTATTGCTTATTAAGCGGAATTTTTAAATTACTTGTTTTAAGGACCTATGTATTGTAAGTAATATTTAGAATTGCATCATGTATTGTGCAACCTTGAAATAACACAGTACGGTACTTCAGTAAGGAATACCAGGGGCCTTAGACAAAGTAGCATTCGCTCCGTAGCGAAGCGATATCGAAGTTCGTTATCGTCTCAGAGACAAAGAAATCATGACAAGGTATCACGTGTTTATCACGTGTTACAGTGTCGTTCCTTTGTCTCTGAGACGATAACGAACTTCGATATCGCTCCGTAGCGAAGCGATATCGAAGTTCGTTATCGTCTCAGAGACAAAGAAATCATGACAAGGTATCACGTGTTTATCACGTGTTACAGTGTCGATTCCTTTGTCTCTGAGACGATAACGAACTTCGATATCGCTTCGCTACGGAGCGAATGCTACTTTGTCTAAGGCCCCTGGGCACTTTTCTCCACCCTATCCGGTCTTTCTAGGCTTTATATTATCATATCAAGGTAGACAACGAAATTGTAGCCCTAATGTACAATACTTATGAAATATCTTTGGGCTTCATACTTAGGAGTGGACTTAGTTGATATTTCTCTTAAAAATACAAACAATTCACTAATCGAACAATTTACCCCATCTAATAACGAGTCAGGTAATTTTTCCTGTAAACAAAGCAACTCAATAACGTCACCAATAGTGAGGCAATAACAGGGTAAATGTCCCCGACGGAAGCACGTCCTTATTTACTTATTGTAAACTCACATGACAGGTGCCTTAATTGTCGAAATAACATGGCGGGCGCGGCCTTACTGCTAGTATCAAAGATTAAAAACTTTATGTATTTTTCGTTGAATTTAAATGGACTTTAACTGTAGTCATGTTCTGACGATTTTTTATACGTTATTATTAGTATCTAATGATTTATCATTACTGTATTTTAGAAAAAAATTTAAGCTCATTTTTATTTTTAAAACCTTTTCTTCTCATAAAAGTTATAGTGTGTATAATAAATGCAGTAATCTGTATTTATATTTTAAAGAGACAGCGGATTTTGTAAGAAATTTTATTATATGTGGATGGTATTCTCCGGAACCATTGCACTTGTTCATTATTATCAGAATTAGTATCAGGGTGCGCGTTGCTGCGGGCTGCTTGCACTATTAATCAATTTAAATTGTCAATTTAAATTTATTAATAGTAGACAACACATTCCACAGAATGTGTTGTCTCACTCCCACCATATACCTATCCATATATGTCTGTCCCTACCGCAAGCCGTGCGATCGGCCCTTTTATGAAACCGCAGTCAGTCTAAAAAAACATGGCAACAATAACACGCGTAGACTCATCCGCCGATCTGAATCCGCGAGATTTGAATTTATTTCATTTATCTATTTGGTCATGCTTTCCGCTCCGCGAGTGTAATCAGTGAAGTGGTGAAGTGCCGAAGCTTCTGGGCTCTCTGTGTGATGGGTCCGTTGCGTCTTCGCCGCTGGAGGACTAAGAACTTGGTGATTCACGGGGTAAGTAACGGACTTTCTTCATTTCCTCGTCCTTTGATTACCAACGAAAAATACAGTCAACTTTTATAAATTGCCCCGCACGACTAATTTATACAGTACACTCGGGCGAAACCGCGGTCCGACCGAACAGATTCATTTGGTTTTATAAATTATATCACTAACCGTCTTAACAAAATGACCTAATGATTATGGATGCGCTTCTAAAACATTCATAATCTTTGAGGCAACGTTGAACGCAGACCTCATGGGAAATCGACTGTTGCTCGGTAGTTGCGAGCTACGAATAGGTGCCACGACGTAACGCGGGCGGGGCACGCCGTATCTTGCTATAAATTATAATTAATTTATTGATTATAATGCTGGGTTACATTTTAAAAATCATTATTAAAATCATAAAAAATAATTTAGTAGTGGCAGGGCACACTGCGTTTTGTAGTCATTTGGGCAGCCTGTTTGGCTGCAGTAATCACCCCCTTACAGAAGACCACCGTGAAATAATATCACGTGTGCTGTTGTGTTTCGGTGAGTGAGTAAGGGATGCCAGAGCCCATTTCATTATCCCCTCCTAATGCCTTATCCTTAATCCTACTGTAGTCAGCAGCGCACTTGCAGCAGCTTTGGCGTTACTTGTGTGATAGGCGACGGTACCACCTACCATCAATTGAACCGTCACCCTGTCTGGCGATCTTAACATAAAAAAATACGTAGATGTAAAATATGCTAACAATTTCACGTATCTACCGTAGGTAGTAGAGATTTACTTTTTAAAGCAAATATTTAAAAAAATGTTGATTCATTAACACGTTTTTTGTTATAAGAGGCAATTCTCTTTCGAAAAAAGTGTTTTCTACATTTAAAGAATGAAATATAACTCAGAATTGTTAATGTATGTTACCTAGTATACGTATAATATTAGTTTAGTACACTGCATTAGGTAATCGTCTGGCGGCTGTGCACCCTCTTACCGAAGACCATCGTGATGCCAGAGCCCATTTCCCGATCCCATTTAATCCCTTATTTTTAAGCCTACTAAGGTCGGCAGCGGGGACGGTAGCCACTTACCATCAAGTGGAAACGGAACACAAGTATTAGATACTAGTTATTTACCTATTTGACATGAGCGCCTGAGAAAGCTTTTTGTTTTTCTTATAGAATCAACATTCTATGAGAAGTTGTTAGTTATGAAATTTTGTATAGTCAAAATTATCATTATTAATAGTTATTAAATTACTTACAAGAACAAACCAACGTTAATTTTATAAACAATACAATTTGAAATTCAACACAAGCAAATCTCCAATTCTATCCACACTAGATGCTTTTATACAAGTTTAACTCGGCAATATTCGTGCAACGGTAGTGGCTGTCGTAAGTGCCAACAATGGAGACTGTTACCCTATCTCAACAAACCGATAATGGAGCGTGAACTCTCCAGGCGACGTGTCTGTCTGTCTCTAAAGGTCGTCTTCATGCATACGCTGAACAAAATTGTTACTACATTGCGTACGAGTAGGTACCTACTGTTAAAACAATGATTGCTAAAATATCTATAAAAAAAAATAAGACTTCTAATTATACAACAAAAAGTTGATTATATATTTTTTGCTGTGGAAGGGCATAATTTGGTACAAATACCGCCCTCTTTCAGATGAACAGCTAGAAACATCAGCACGTCAAGTGTCTTCAGCACACGGCGTTGCTCATGTTGACGGTGGCCACATTCCGTCTATCTACTTTTAATATAAAAACTAAAAGTAGGTTTATGTCATTTTTAATTTAATACAACGTTTCAGTTTTATAATATTGCTACACCGCTTGCTATAATCCGCCTTTTTTTATGAATTTTACATTATGTACCTACTGGAGAAACTTATTTGCTTAATTTTAGTAGTGGCAGGGCACACTGCGCTTTGCAGTCATTCGGGCAGCCCGTCTGGCGCCAGTAACCACGCCCATACAGAAGACAAACGTGAAATAATAGCACGTGTGCTGTTGTGTTTCGGTGAGTGAGTAAGGGATGCCAGAGCTCATTTTCCTATCCAATCCCTTATCCTTAATCCTACTGTAGTCGGCAGCGCAATTGCAGCAACTGTGGCGTTGCTTGTGTTATAGGCGACGATAGCCACCTACCAACAAGTGGACCATCAGCCTGTCTGCCGGTCTTAACAATAATAAAATCCATTCTTTTTTTATCACAATGACTGACAGGCCCGTTGAAGATTTTAATTGGCTACGATCGCCAAAAACATTTGAGACACCTAAGCTTTGCATTTGCGCTGCTTATTCTTACAAGAAATGTAATAAAATACCCTGAAAATGTATTCAAAATTTTGCAGGTATGTCAAAGAATTAAAAATTGTCAGTTCATGTATTTATTTCCGTATACAATTAGATTAATGTTATTTGCAAGTATACATTTTGTTTATAAATACAAAGCATCATTCCAAGGAACTCTCTAAAATGAAAGTCGTATCTTTGCGAAGGTGTCTGCTACAATAATGTGAGACTAAGCAATAAAAGCTTGCCACCGCAAGCAATATAAACATTGGTAACATAACGATGGGTCGAATACGCCCTGACGGACATAAGCGGGGATCCCGCGAGCAAATTGTAAATAGTGCTGGCTCCCGTTTAGTTTGCAATATTTGTGCGGTTCCGTGTAAATGGAAAAAGGAGGTGCACAGAGCGCCGTGTTGACACAGAGAGTTCAAACAAATATTAGGCGTTGAGGTAACGCTAAGTAACAAGAAATGACGAAATTTTGTTACAATTTATTTTAACGACCCGCTCCCGGCATCGCGCTTAATTTCTTCAAATTATATACACAACCTTTCTTGTATATCATTCGTTCCATTAGTGAATCCCAAAAGCCGTTGGCTGGTTTAGAAGAAGTAAGCTGAGAACCAGACAGAGGCACACAGCGAATTATTGTATCCATACTACTATTATAAATGTGAAAGTATCTCTCTGTTACCTTTCCACGCCTAAACTGCTGAATCGATCATCATGAAATTTTGCATACACGTTGTCAGCGATGTAGGAAAGGACATAGGGTACCTTTCATCCCGAAAAAAGGACTGTTCCCGAGGGATCATCTAACGCCCGGCAAAGTATTAACTGCAATAGAGATGTTAGGCCTTACATTGCTCAGGCGTTATTTTTTATTTCTTAACGCGAGCGAAGCCGCGGCATCAGCTAGTATTACATATTTATGGGTATGGTATGTCACTTTTATCACTTATTAATGGTTACTGTGTGGCTAACTTTAGATTTTTCCGTCAATTTTGTCCCATCAAAAATTTCGTCGTGTCTTGTTTGAATATATTTTTGGGCGTTTTTACCACTGAAAGAGAAGCAACCTCCCAGGAAAGCTCAAAATTGCTGCTGATCTAAAGTGATAGGTAATTAAATTGCTCGGACCACTATCCTGCAAAATTTCAGACACAATTTAATATCAAACTACAGTTTATTTTATAAAACATTATTCACAGATAAAAAATCTCAAGTTTGAACGATATATCACTTTTAATAAAGGCCGGTATAGAGACCAGTTACCATCACTTAAAGACTTTTAAAGTTATACGTATGTATAACTTTAAAAGTCTTATACTATATGTATAGTATCTATATTTAATGTCATATGGCTGGAACTTTTCAAGCAACAGTAAAGCCTCATAGAAACGTTTACACGAAAAATAGAGGTAATTTTTTGTAAAGAGAAAATGTTACAGGCACATGAAATCAAAATTTTTAATTAATTTTATTCATTGGATTCTCAATAAAGATTCGAAATAAAACTCAGCTTAGATTTCGAAAATGTATTTATATAGTATACAGATCATGTCCGATTGATAATTACAATTGGAGTTATTTCACAGTCAATTAGCTTGAATATAGATTTTTATATATATTTATAACTTCCACAAAAAAAAACCTTTTTTACGATTGAAATATAACCGGACTTTTATTGTAATAAAACAATATGATTTTTAAAAATATCATAATGTATGAAAATACGACCTACTGGAAACAAATTAGATCATAGCTCGCCTGTGAATGAAATGCTATTAAGGGGGAGACAAACGCTAAATACTAAAAATATCCATTGTTTAATGAAAATGTTACAATAAATAGACAAGACAATTGCTTTGAAAAAAAAAAAATATTATACTTAAACATGTGAAGAACCAATTGTATTAATTAGAATTTTCGTTAAAGTAATAGAAACTCCACAAAAAAAGTTAGAACACAAGAAGAATTTGACCTTTACTGAAAGTTCTCTCGAAAACGGCTTATTGCACGCATATGAATCCTGTACCTATTAATAAGTTGATATCAGATTAAAAAATTGTATTAATAAAAAAAAATTGTTTGTGTAATGTTCTAATAGTAAAAACAAAAAAACACCATTTCTAGGCCCGTTGAATTGTCTCCGCCGCCAGCGAGTTCTATAGTAAATGTCATTTGCCTCAGTGAAGCCCTTAAAAAAAAATCAATGATGTTTTATCTATTCCTAACTGTTAGTTTAAACATGGGTATTTTTATTAAATTTCTATATTTTAACTACCCTGTAAAGTAAAGGGGGTACCACACGGTATCGAAAATGCTGATGTGTGTAAGTCGGCGGGAATTAGACGTTACGACAGTGGGGAATTGCCATGGACTCGGCACGGCCTTAACGGTGTCGTGGCGTGGACTATATTGTAAACCGTGCCGGTGTGAATGTGTCGAACAATGCATATTTGTCTATAGGTTTCTAGTAGTATTAACTTTGTAATGGTATCAGTTAAAGGCGTGTCATTAGGTCTTGTATAACAATGAAACTTTTAAAATTCGCTTTATTGAAACAATATATTTTAATAATAGTTAATATCGGATGACAATAATTATAATTATAATAGAACTGAGGCTACGCAATACGTTTCTTAAGTATAGAGATTCTTAAAGCATAGGCCCTCGT
This sequence comes from Bembecia ichneumoniformis, assembly GCA_910589475.2. Taxonomy (NCBI): domain Eukaryota; kingdom Metazoa; phylum Arthropoda; class Insecta; order Lepidoptera; family Sesiidae; genus Bembecia; species Bembecia ichneumoniformis. Next base: position 4,863,337 of record OU342531.1, read on the forward strand.
AATTACATTGTAAAAATATTCTAAATATTCCTTTTACGACTAAAAGTCATCATCTCATCGCAATGAAATCTCTGTTCAGAGGATTTTTTTTTTTTGTAAAATTTCACATTAATGTTTTGATTAAAGTCGTGAAGTAAAAATGTCCTAAACGGTATTATGATTAAGAGTGGATTGTTCATAGGAAATTTTAGTTTTGTCAAATCTAAACGTCTTATAGTAAAAATGTATATTTTGTTTCAAATAATATGAATACATTTTTTAATAGGGAGAAAGTGTTATTTATTACTGGCAACACCAATTTTTACCGCTCACTTTCCACATCATTCACGTGTGATCGCTCATCTTCATCAGGAAACTTTCAAGAATGTATTTCATACATTAATTATTAGTACTAGCCTTGTCTATTGTTATTATCTATGTTAATAATTAATGTAAAATTTTAACTTATATTAGAAGTAGTTGTATAATGCAATATCCAACAGTCTGCTCGCCCAGTCAGTCACGCACGCCTAAGCGCGTCACGTCCCTTTGCGCGATTGACACGCCTAATTGGACGTACAATAGTGTGTAATTTGTGTTAACTCGATCACCGCTCATGTTATTACAGATTACAACTGCATTTTATCATACTTAAGTTTGCGACTCTATATCTAAAAAAAAATCAAAACCATATGAATTTCAACATAAACTTCAACCTGGTACATATTTTGTTATATTTAATACAATCTGAACCCAGCCACGCTTTGCTGTGGCTGAAATAAGAGAACAACACTCTTATATTAAAATGAAATGTTGTGTAAAAATTTTAAATCAATCCCTTAGTTAGTTTTCGAGATTTGTGTACACAAACATAAGGAAGCTGAATTTTTATATAAGATTCTGTAGTTTTTTTATGACTGACTTTTGGGCTGACAGTCCACTTGATGGTAGGTGGCTACAGTCGCATATAACACAAGCAACGCCACATAGTAGGATTAACTGGCGACCAATTATCGAAATTGGCTTCAGAAAAAACATCATAATATTTCAAGGATAATTCAGTATTATCTTTGTACTAAATATATAATGTAATTGATAATATAAACAAAATATGATCTTACTTCTCAAAAACACGATACTATCTAATTTTCGCGATCGAATAAAATTGCTGCAATAGGATTAAGGATAAGGGTTTAGGAAGGGATAGAGAAATGGGCTCTGGCAAACTTTACTCACCGAAACAAAACAGCACGTCTTCTGTAAGGGGGTGGTCACTGCCGCCAGATGGGTTACCCAAATAATTGCAAAACGCTGTAGGCCCTGCGCCCTGCCACTACTCGCTAGATCCAGACCAACCATCTCTTAAAGTGGCCCTGCTAGTTATAGAACCCAAGATATATACAATGGGCTTGTCAAAGACCAATGGGTGGTATTCAATTTGAAAACATTGACGCAAATCCTAAGTATCTTTCAGGGTTTCTTCACAAAGTTGTTGACAACTTTGTGAAGATTTTTTTTAAAGAAAATAAATACAAAATGACTTAAATTAAATTAAAATAACTATAAAAATAATATATCTATATTTATGTAATCAGCTACGAAATGTAGCCGTAGTTACGAAATTTCGTAGACCTTAGCAAGCTACGAAGTACGTATATTAGCTACGAGTATGAGTATCGTTTACGAGGATACATGGTAGACGATCCTTGATTTTGAAACGTACTTGAATAAGTTATATTAGGAAAATAAAAGCTTGACTTCGTGTTGTTTTTTTAGAGGTCTAAGTTTCACACTTTCTAACGACATCTTGTAAGGACCGCCAAATGCTTTTAAATTATCAGACAATGTTTGTTATAATTTCCTATCCTTAATTCTTTGAATATAAAAGGTCTCTGTATATCCTTTGATATATAAAACTTGAATATATACATATATATACACAAGTACATACTCGGTAATGGAGTTAGTAACTTTACCGCAATTGGCCATTAGACAGGGACCTCACGTTTTGCTAATCACAATGGCCGTGACGTCACGTGCCTCTAATTCACACATTTACACCTCCGCACACCTTGTGTTTTATTAGTTTGAATATGTACCCTTGCCTAGATATACTCCCTTTAATGCGTAATTTCGTTTTTGTTGACTACAGTTTTTCTTTTGAAACATGATATCGTGTAATTTAAAAATAATATATGAGTGGGCATTTTAAATAAAGGCTGGCACTTTTTTGAAAATGAATAGTAAAAACGTTTAAGACACAATGCTTTTTCCAGAGTTTCATTTCTCAAGAGTGTTAAAATTCTCAGATTTACGCAGACTTACAAGAAAGATATACAATATAATATATAACTACAAGTATTATATTCAGAATATTTGAGTGTGTGAATGGACATACATAACTTTGGTAACAAAGAGATGGTCAAATATCATTTAGAACTATATTTTATAAGAATAGGCAATCTTATAAAATATAGTTCTGAATGATATTACCTATCTACTACTCAAAATTTTATATTTGGTTACAATATTTGTTAAGCCTTATAATAAAGTCAAAAATTTTGAATCCCATAATAAACCTTAGTAGAGATGAAATCAATGAATGCTAATCACTCATTTTCGTATTTCATATACCTAAATTAGTTGTGTACTATCATAAACTTATTTATTGATTATTTAACAAAAAATTTCAATTAAAATATAGGTTCAATGATCATTACAATGTATGTTATGAATTATTCACTGTACATAAGTAAATCTGTATTATCTATTTATTACCTATATATGTTCATATATGTTTAGAAACTTAGCAGATCATTGAACGACGTCTGAACTGTCAAATCTTTTAGCATAAGTACACGCTTAATGCAGCAGAAATATAAGCGGTAGTTAAATTTCAAGAATAATAATTCTTTCTAAAAAATATTCTAAAAAAACCTCTACACATATGAGTTAGAAAAAGTAATTGTTTCAAAAAATATACAATATGACTTTATGAATGGGTAACCCCATATTTATACATGACAAAGACATGTCTGATTAGTTTGATAAAATTTTTGTAAGATTTTCATTAATTTTTTGATACTGCACATAGCTTTTCCAACCCAATAACATTTAGGATATCTAATTAATTACTGAAATGTACACATCCTACAATAAACAGATATCTACCAGTAAAATTTTTATTTCCAATAAATTGTTCTATGTATATTTTATTTGGGGATTTCAACTAAAACACATTATTTTTATAATAAATTGAAAAATCAAAAATAAATATGATTATTTCAAAGAATTTTTTATTATAAAAGTTTTGAGTATGATCTGCTTAAATTAGCGATGAAATAAACTTTGAAAATTAAATTTTAAGAGTCACCTTCGGGTCGGAGTGCAACTAATAGTTTGAATAAATATCCTTCGCGTGTATAACAATAGATGTAGGTAAATCTTTAAAACATTTTTTTTTCGGTAAAAGTCTCAAAATTAAGAAAAGATTATTTTTTTTTTAGTAAAATAGCATTAAGTTAACGCACATAAGGCGTCTAAGATTTAAATTAAAAAAGAGTTATTTACCAAGTTTTTTACAATCGTGTTTTAGGTATATTTGTATAAAATTTTCAAATAATAACTAAGTCAATTTCAATTGCATAATAATGTATATAAATTTAATTTAAATGAAGCATTACATACGAAGCCACCACTTAAGTTGTTTACATTATAAATAGTTGGTTGTCAATCTGTCCATTTGCGTACAAATAATGGGGACTCACTGTCCAACCAACGCCCTCTTGCAATTCACTTAACTGTCCGATTTCGTATAGTATAGGTATGCATAAAATATTTGCGGTATTCTGTTAAGTTGAATTAAATTCGGAAGATACGAGAACCACCTCAATCTTTATATTAAACTTTAATACAAAATGGACAATATGCTTTGTCTCGCAAATTATTCATTTTTATTCATTTATTACTTCATTATATCATAAAAAAAGATAACATTATTATTTAATAACAATCTTATCCAAGATCCTTTATGTTAAGGTTGTCAGACAGGGTGACGGTCCAGTTGATGGTAGGTAGTTACCATAGCCTATAACACAAGCAACGCCACAAGTGCGCTGCCGAGTATAATAAGATCAAGGATAAGGAATTAGGGTGTTCATTAGTTTTATTTACTAACTCAAAACACTATAATTTACTTGACTGATTTGCTGAAAACACGAAACCGTAATACTTAATGTTGTCAAGTGGCTTGTGTGACTACCTGCCGCACTCAGAGTCGTTTTAATGATTACTTAGCGACTCTTTAGTAAAGATTTAAAAATGTTTACTCTCAGAGACAGTTAATGGTTGATTAGTGGTCTTAAGTGACACTTAACTTTAATGACAGCTCAACCCTTACTAAACTTCTTAAATGGAGAATTTGACATTTCGAAAGTGAGGTAATCTTATTAATAATAATCTATTGTTCGTGGAGTCGTTACGTAGGTAGCTAAAATTATTTTAAAAAAAATTTAAATTTAAAAACTAAAATTATATCTTGACAAGATGATACTTTACGAAAAAAAGTAAAGTATATTACTTCTATGAAAAATTGACAATTAAAATTGACAGTTAAAATTGACAATGATGTGAAATGTTGCCGTATTTAAAAAATCTTGACTTTTTTATTTATTTAATTATAATTACGTCTATTATTGTTAATTTTAACTGATAATAATAAGAAAAGACATGTTTAACTGATTTTTATGAAAAACTCTTATTTTTTTCTATACATAAATTGCTTTGCCGAATGATATCGTGTCATTGAGTTTTTTCTTATGACAACACTGCACGTTATCGATATGCATTTCGATAGAACGCACAGTCCTATGCTTACTTAAAGTGGTATTTAACTAATGAACCATTAACTTTCGTCTCTGGGAGCCGCGGCTCATTAACGTATTTAATTGTATTTAGTTAAGTGTCTATTAGTACTAATCTAATGAACGTCTCTGAGTGCGGCAGCGACGCGTTATAAAAACAAACGCTGTAAACAACACATATATTTTTTATGTAAAGTTCGGCTGACAGACTGAACTAAATGCTAAGTGGGTACCGAGAGCTAAGATAAAGATTAATGGTTTAATATACAAGTGTTAATATATGACTTCATATGATAAAGATTTCATTTTGAAGAGATAAAAATTATAATTAAAAAAAAAATTAATTAAAAAAAAAACAACAAGATAACTTCTCCAAAAAAATCAAATTACGTATTTCGACAGACTCGACAATTCGCTTTCTCTATATAGCTGTTACTAATGGCAAACCCTAAAACAGGGGATGTCTGGACTTCGGTGCGGCACTGATTTTAATAGACTCGTCGATCCACTTAATTGAGGCTAGATAATGCTGGCTGTATGTCAATTTGAACATTGCTAATTAACATTGCTAAATTTAACATTTGCTAAAATTGTCTTCATTGAAATTCAATACCTCATTCATATTTTAACCTACACATAATTAATACTTAGTCTTTGATAAAAATTAAAAAAAACTTCGAATTTTATTAGAGTGCTGAATGAATATTGTATGTATATATTAAGAAATACAAGAAAGAAATAATGAAATTAGAAAAGAAACACTATTATTTCGTTTATATCTACTATTATTTATATTATTTACTATTATTTTATATGTACTATTGTACATTACTGCAGAGACCAGGAAGTGAAGGATTGCCGGACGAAGTGGTTTCAAGGCCAAACTTTAGCGAGGCCTTGATAAAGATCTGAGTCCGGCAATCCTCATTCCGGTTGAGGCTGGTATAGTGCTTTTCTCAATAAATGTGAGGAAATAATGAAACGCGTGATGATGCGAAAAAAAAATTAGTATAATATGAAAAAAATAATAAAAAATTAATTAACATATACACAGTTTTATTTAGAATAAGACAAACGCAAATGTTTACTAAAAGCAATAAATATTTAGGTAGGTACTGAAAAAAGTCTGCTTTCCCGCCTTTTTTATTTTTTATTTTCAATGAGTGCAAAGGAAACAGCCATACAGCCCAGTCATCACAAGAGCGTGCGCTCGCCCCCGCCTACTACGCCTGTGACAGCGGCGGGCGCGTTCGTGAAGAGTCGTGAAACTTCGGGTTCCATCGGTTGTTAAGGTTCTTAAGGTCAAGAACCACTGAGAGTAAAGGAAGGTTATCGAATGTCGGCTTTTTAAAGTAGATGCTGGCTGACGTGCGCTTTGGAGGTCTTTGAGAAAGGAGCCGCTAGTTCGGTAGCAGCTATACATACAAAAAACATCAAAAAAAAAATCTAATTGCCGCCTCTTTTTAATATCAACTCTATGGTGATTTCTAAATCGCGCGGATAAAGCAGTGTACCGGGCGCGAGTAATTAACACGACGAGAAATAATTCACGGACCGACAAAACGAGAATTTTAATACGCAAATGAAATAATTCCTCAGATGGATGACGCGGATTTCTCGCGCCTTTTTTCAGCTTTTTTTCACTGGATCGAGCTTTTTAATTATGTTTTATGGACTCGAGATTCGCAATTAAGTTGATTAACTACGCCTGGGACGTTACCGAGGAATCGGACTGCTTCATAGATTGCCTATTCATCAAAAATATTATTGCTACTTTGAAATATTTAACTGAATGATTTCTTTACACTTTATTACTCCAACTGCTTCTTTACAGTGGAGAGCAGCAGTTGGTCTGAAATTCTATGATAAAAGGCTTCTAGACACACAAATAACATTGGATGCTAGAGCGCGGTTGACCCTGGAAGCTCTTACTGAGTGCTGCTTTATGACAGAAACACCACACTAAAATTTTTCTTACACAATGAGGGATTGAAATGGCTGAAAAAAATGAAAATCCAGAAGGTTGTTCAGACGAACACTGGTAAAAGTTTCACTTGACTCTCGAGCTGATAACATCATTGACATGTGTAATTTGTTACACCAAGTCAATAAGGCTTATGTAGCAAAGTCTCAGTAGTATCTTCCCATTTTCAAAACTGTCACTGTGGTCATCTATAGGTCCTCAGAGAGAGTCAAAAGAAAGTATGGTCTTTAACAGTAAGGACATATTAATTCAAACAATCGCACTTAATATTGAATTTTCCTGTTTGGTAATATTGTGTTAAAAGTGCATCTCTAATTAGAAAATTATAGAATTGCGTGAAAACCATAATCAAACACATTTGTATGGAAGAAAACATTATTTTGACAATAAAAGGAGTTTATATATTTCTCTTAAGCGACAAACATTTTAGTGGCGTGTTAAATTAATAAAGTGCAAGTCTACGAGTCTATTACAGTATAGACTCGTAGACTTGCACTACAAACATAGATTTCAAGTTTTCTGTCTTAGAATTGGAATTAATAACTCCCCATATTTACTCGACTATTTACTCGAAATGAGCTTTGATAACTTTCTTTGAAAAAAGTATAGGTCTAATAATTCTCAAACAATTTATTTGACCTTTTATATTCACAAAATATTTTTTCTGTTTATGACCATACGTACTTTTTCTAAACGTTGAGAAGACTGTCTGAACTTGAGAAAACGCTTTCAGCTGCGTAGAATTTAAAATGAATGGAATATATCAAATGAAAAGAAATTACTCCTTCTTAAATAAGTTATATGTAGTTATAGTTCATAAGTAGTTTAAAGTAGTAACTTAATTGGACCTTACCGTCGTCAAACTTTGACTTTAAATCATAACTACCAACTTAGCACATTAGTGTGGAAGCTGTACAAACATTACCACATTAGAGAGGAGGCATCGACCTCGTGCTAATGTGAGGACTCACTAATTAAGCAATGTGAAAGTTCGCCCCAAACTCGTGGACACGACACATCCAACAAATTTCAACATTATAATAATAATTAATATAATCCCTGTACATTTTGAACACGTCAAAAATTCATGAAAGTATTGTAGCGACATACTTACATTAAGTTTGGAATGTGGTAGGTGACCATGTTCGGAAAGTAGTCATTGATAACTCGGTTAGGATTGTTAACATTTATTTTCGTTGAACAATACTCGATGGACCTTCTACATATTTTCGACTTTCCTTAGCTTTACCTGATCAGAAAAGCCTGGGTTTGCTACAGGCAACGCGGCCTATGGGCAACAAAGGCTTCACACAAAGCTTTCACACTATTACAAACAGGATTGAACTGACTGTAATTTCAATGAAAATGTTTTTACGTTATTATATTAACTGCTTCTGACGACGCTTAAGTTATAAAATAAACCGTTCCAATTTTCAGCTAGTCAGAAAAAAAAACCAAATTTAGCTTTCTAGACTTAGTAGTTTTGGCTGTGCGTTTATAGGCAGTCAGGACAAATGTTTTTATAAATATAGATAAATAATCACATCGATTCCTCCTCACTTCTAGAATATATTTTCTTCATAGTCCCGTAACTTAAGGGACACATTTCACATTCTCTGCTGTCGGACAAATCGAGCAAGGAATTCCTTCCTCCATCGTTCCAGGTGTCACTATAATAGGGTTTTCTTAAAAGATCTACTTTAAAATTATTAACATTCAAATTAGTTACAAAAGGCTTTTAAAACGTGGAACAATATATTTAATTATCGGTAACAATTATTGGCAAAATAAAACCCATTACATACTGTAGAATATTTTGTGGAGTTTCGGTCGTAGTATACTTCTACATGCTTCGAGTTTTAAAATGATATGCGTTTCATTTATAAACACAGAGACGACCCGGCAAACAACCTCCCTCAGGAACTAAACTTTCCGTCCACCTAGCGACAATATTTGAAAGTTATTTCAGCGTTCACAACCCTCATAGGCGCCGTTAAAATTTTCCCTGCCACCTTATTCATAATACACATGTAACGACTTTCTCTTTTACACGCCCCTTAATCTGTATAAGAGGAAAAGAATAGGAAATATTAACAAACTGACATCTCGGAATTAACGGTGGTCGGCTCATGATAATTTACATATTTAGGTGAAATTAACCTCCCCGTGTTAAATTGTATTATGAATATTAATAGATGTGTGTGGAGGTAATTTATTATATTATATGGTTAAATAGAAACGCATCTTTATGGCTCAGATTTCGGTTAAAATTACAGCCGTCGTGTTAATAATCAGAATTATAAATATTTTTAAGTCGAAATTACATTTTACATTTTCATGTACCTTATTTTAGCTTTTGTACCTTAAATTACTATAGTGCCGATTATACTTAATTGGTGACACTAATTTCAACGGGAGTCGGTAACATTTTTTTTTAATGTTAAGATCGGCAGATAGGCTGACGGTCCATTTGATGAGGTGGCTACCCTCGCCTATAACACAAGCAACGCCAAAACTGCTGCAAGTGCGCTGTCGACTACAATAGGATTAAGGATAAGGGATTGGGAAGGGATAAGGAAATGGGCTCTGGCATCCCTTACTTCACTCACCGAAACACAACAGCACACGTGCTGTTATTTCACGGTTATCTTCTGTAAGGGGGTGGTTACTGCCGCCAGACGGGCTGCCCAAATGACTGCGAAACGCAGTGTGCCCTCTACTTTCCAGATCCAGACCAGAGACAAATTTGAAAAGTTCATTTTTCAAAGTTGACCCTGCCGGGAATCGAACCCGGAAACCCTAACACAGAGCGTTAAGGCAAGCACCCTAACCACTCATCGAATGGGCTCGTCAAAATTATTTATAACGCATTATAAATTTTTATTTTTTAACGCGTGCGAAGCCGCGGGCATCAGCTAGTCGGTTATAACCCCCACTGCCGCCGTATACAGTAAGTATCCTGAACTATTGTAGTTTTGGCGTGGGTTACAGGAGTGAACAGGTTGACTTACCTGTTCACATCTGCTTGCCAGGTAGCCATGCACAGCAATAAGTATCAGTTGAGATAAAACTCATTCGTTTATCAAAAGAATGAAGGTGATGAAAGAAAATGGATTAAAATTAATTAAATTAAAAATAGCTATGAACACTTTTCGATAGGCAAGTCATTATAGGCATATTTGTTTATTAATTATACTTGATAAAAAATATGTCTCATCGAGTTATCAGATCGGTGAAGGTCGCTCTTCACGGTCTAGTCTACTACTTGGTCACGGCATCACGGGTGAACGGGTAGACGGATTTTAATTCGGTTTTCACTAATGGAAAGAGGGATAAACGGGGAATGTTCATATCTTAGAGTATACTCTAAGGTTCATATATATAAAAATTGCACGCCGGGTGAAGCCGGGGGCGGGTCGCTAGTAACTGATAAAAATACGAGACAGATATTGTTACAATCAATAGGTATTTTACATTTATGTAAGCCTTTTATGTTGACAAGCAATTTGATAATGAAATTTTCATTAGAGTCAATGTGTTGAGCATGATGACGTATTCTATTAAAAACAGAATAATTGTCCCAAAAAAAAGGTGTTAGGTATTTAACTTAATTTCACTTTGACCAAAATGTTAGTTGTATCACTTGTGAATTAAGATAAGCTATCTGTTTTAAGTATATAACAGGTTACAGAAAACATCCTGAGGCTAAAATGCAAACTCGCTCGAGGTTTATTTGGTTATCTAATAAAATATTACGAGCTTTGACAAGTAGCTCGGAGCGGCCCCCCTGTGACCTCTCTTTCTTACCTTTTTCAGTTGTGACGCCGTAAGCACTGACTTAACTTTTTAAGTAATAAAACAATGTAAATATTATTTGGGAAACGACACTTCTGCAGTTTTGTTTTCTGAACTTTTTGTAGTTAACTGTTAATATCAGGAAAACTTTGTTAAATTTAATGAAACATCTGTCCATTTAATACTTAGTAACGTAGAAGTTTGCAGAAATGTTTAGATATTGCGTAAATTACTAAACGGATTTTTATCATTTTTTTTATATTTAAGTAGTGGCAGGGCACACTGCGTTTTCCCCCCTAGGTGTGCTGGGACCTTGTCGCGGTGGGGGGGCTTAACCCTCGCCAATCCGGACGGTTGCAGGGGTCGGTGGGGTCACCGGCCTTCGCTTGGCTGACCGGATTGTCGCTGGGGAACTAAGAAAGCACACCCGTGAGGGCTCCGAACGAGCTCCGAACATCGGAGCTCGCGGCGGAGCGTATGCTGGGAGGCTTCAACGGTCAGTTGAAGCTTCGCCAGTCACCGCTCGCTGGGCCGAGGATCCGTACTCGACTCATGCGGGTGTGAGCCGGTGAGAGACGGCACCCCCGGTCCTTGTTCGTCGGACCGAGGTATGGGTCTCGGTTTTGCGCATGAGGACCGGCGCGGGTCGCAGCGGGCGGATTCTCTCGGATGGCTCTGTCGCTCAGTGGTAGTCGGGCAACGCACGCGAAGACGGAGCTTTACGGCAGGGAAGGACCGTCTGGCAGAGTACCGCAATCGTGGCCTTGTGGGGGGTGGTGAAGACCCGGTTAGGGCTACCGGCCTAGTAACCGCCCTTCGCAGTTGTCCGGAAGAGTGAACACCCGGCCTCGTCACCCGGCCTAGTAACTCTTCCGCGACGACAACACGAGGTGGAGTCCGTCTCTCGGGCTGCCGCGATTGATGTGGAAATGTCAGGTGGAAACCCCCTTTGGGCCGCCCACCCTTAATGCCGTAGAGATGAGCGGCCACATGAGCAGGGGTTATCCGAGAGTTTCAGGTGGAAGCGGCCTCCGACTCTGTGGTAGGTTGTGCCGCAGAGAAGAGGTAATGGGGTGCTTCAGAGGTGAAGCCCCTCGCTGACTGCCCGCTGCGAGAGGTGAGAATGGGCGGCTCGTGCCGCTTCGCCTGGGGGCGGTGGACATGGGGTTGTCCGCCGTCATCACAACACCGGGCAACGATGGAAGACGTGCTGTGTGTTTCCGGCACGTCTCTCCACGGCGCGGAGATCAAACTCCGCGCCTAATCGAGGTGGAGCCCGCAAGTGCCGCGGGCCTCGTCTGGCGGGGGAGGCAGATGCATGTTTTCCACGATCCCTTACTCCCCCGCCCATAGACGGCGCGAGGAAGCACCGTGGGTTTTTAGTGGGTAGAAGTCCCACATACCCCACCGATGTCCCCATGGTCGGTGAGGATCTGGCTCGCAGATTTTCCCACGCAAAAAAACGGGCACACTGCGTTTGGCAGTCATTTGGGCAGCCAGTCTGGCGGCAGTAACCACCCCCTTACAGAAGACCACCGTGAAATAACAGCACGTGTGTTGTTGTGTTTCGGTGAGTGAGTAAGGGATGCCAGAGCCCTTTTCCCCTATCCACTCCTAATTCCTTATCCTTAATCCTACTGCAGTCGGTGGCGCACTTGCAGCAGCTTAGGCGTTGCTTGTGTTATAGGCGACGGTAGCCACCTACCATCAAGTGGACCGTCAGCCTGTCCTTAACCTTAACATAAAAAAAAAATACCTGGCACACTGATAGCTTACATGGGTTTTAATATATAGGATACTTTTTATTCTGGAAAATTTTTAGGTACCTGAGGGATTTTCAAAAAAACAACTACAGCGCGTACGAAGTCGCTGGCACAGCTGGTTATAAATAATGGTTTTGGTTTAAATTAAAAAATTATGACAGGTGGCAAAAGAGAGAGATCATTTTAGAAGAGTAAGTATACAATACAAAAAAATTAAAAAATAATAATTTGCTATTAAGAAATTCCAGTTTAATGTGGATATACACATCTTTGTACCTGATATAAGTAAATGTGAATTGAATAAACATCGGTTCGTTTAGTGGACATATTGAAAATTCTATTTAATTATCACTAGACATACATATGGGATCTGTATCCAGTTCTTTTTTTACAATACGAGTATATTCAGCGCGAATCTTATATCAGACATCAAATACATTAAAAGAGACGAAATTCTCTAGTGGATGAAACTCCATATTGGACCACGAACAAGACATAAATTATAGTGGATCTGGACGACACACAACGAATACCGCAGCGAAGAAGACATCGAAAAAGAATGAAACATAGGGTACCTTTCATCTTGACCTGGCAAAGCTATAACTGCAATAAAGATGTTAGGTTAGGTTAGGTTAGGTGCCGCGGAGAAGAGGTGAAGGGTTGCTCCAGAGACGAAGCCCCTCGCTGACTGCTCGCTGCGACAGGTGAACATGGGCGCCTTGTGCCGCTCCGCTCGGAGGCGGTGGACATGGGGCCGTCCGCCGTCCATACAACACCGGGCAACGAGGGACGACGTGCTGTGTGTTTCCGGCACGTCTCTCCACGGCGCGGAGGTCAAACTCCGCGCCTAATCGAGGTGGAGCCCGCAAGTGTGCGGGTCTCGTCTGGCGGGGGAAGGCAGACGCGTGGTTCTTCGACCTCCTTACCCCCGCCATGGACGGCGCGAGGAAACACCGTGGGTTTTTAGTAGGGTAGAAGTCCCACATACCCCACCGATATCCCCATTGTCGGTGGGGATCTGGTTCGCAGATTTTCCCACGCAAAAAAAAAAGGTGGTCATAACCCCACTAGCCGCCGTATATAGTAAGTATGCTGAACTATTGTAGTTTTGGCGTGGGTTACACGAGTTCATCAAATGGTAAACGCCTATCATCCTCTAGGAACACTAAAAGATTGTTAAATATTAGGTAAGTAAGTAATATAAGGAAAAAGTAAATTCGTCCAAATTAAGGGCCAGGTCACAGTGACCCCCACGAAAATTACACATCGGGATAATTTCCGTGACTAGCAATAATTCGAGAGGGCTCGAAAAAAATGTTGGGGGATTTTAATTTAATTTTCCAACGGTAACGACGTGAAATATTCCCCGCGGCTGCTCCGAGTTCAAACTCAAAAGAATAAACATCTTGACGAAGTGGCCATTGCGCAAAAAATTATAAAAATAATAATGAAAAAGTTTCCAAACGGCACAGCTCTACCTTACGACTTTTTATGGTAAATTATTGTTTTGTAAATAAATGAAAGTTATACAGTATTGCCAAATAAAAACTAGTCATAGCCTAATAGAACGAAGGCTCTGCCCACGACAGATGCAGGTTCGATTCCTGAGGAGCCGAGCCTCGCAATTTGTTTAATTTTATGTGTAGATTATATTTATAACTATGTAGTTGAGCCCGCAATTTCGTACGCGTTCTGTTTGTAAAAGTTACGCCCTATACTGATTGAAATAAATGTTACGGGAAGCTTCCTACAGTATATCAGTAACAACTGCATTCAGATCGGTTAAGCTGTTTTTGAGATTAGCGTGCACAAACGCACAGACAAATATTCTAAAAACAAATGACCCTGCAGACGTTGTCCTGCCAGAACCCGAAAATAATTCCGTAAACCGATTGTGGCGCCACCTATCGGGTCCAATTTTATTTTCAAACCATATGTTAAAGTGAAGACCTATCTCATACCTACCAAATATACAAAAAAAATCGTAAAAATCGATGTCACTTTGTGAAATAATGTTGCCATGTTCAATATAATAGTGGGGCGTTCAGTTTTCGTTTAATCACAGGAATTAATGATATGAATGAGTAGGTACATCGTTAATCTTATCATACTGTACAAAAAATAGAAATTATTTCTATTTTACTGTATCCGAATGTCGTATCGATAAATTAATCTACAGCAGACCTACCATGAATGTCATTCGAAGTTTTCTCTCTCTATCGTACTTATGTAAAAAGTTGCAAGAGTTTATCGCGAACGTACATCCTGACACGAGATTTATATATGTACATAAGGGATATATAATGGCGTAGAAGATTACAAAACTTAGAATAATTCTCGAGTTGCCTCTATAAAATTTGATAAATTTTTCGCAAGGTCTGTTTAATTAATTTAAGCATTAAACCTGACAAAGCCATATCTTTCTAACACAAAGTTTCTTGAATTAGCTGTTACAGATTTTCAAAAACATAATATTGCCTAGCACTGCAGTTACGATTGTGCATGGCCTTAAATTGAAAAAAAAAAGTTTTAATATGTGTCAATAATGTTGTCATTTAGCGTTACAATGGCGTGTATCACAAAAAAGGATAACTATTTAAAACTAGCGACCCCACCCACGGTATCGCACAGAATAATTTTTCAATATTTTTCTTCTTAAGAACCTTCCTTGGACTTCTTTAGTAATTCATTTTTATTTATATTGATAGATAGATAAATAACGAACTATAATTCAGTTTCACTAATTATACTATTCTATTATAAAAAAATATAGTTTCATTTCTCCAACAATATCGATTTAAATATTTATTTGAATCTGCTGTTGGACGTGAATAAATTTATTAACAAAACATAGGAAATTCTCTAATTGTACTATTAAGAAAAGCGTTTAAAATGAAATTATGTGTTACTCATATCGCTAACAAATCGATTGAAAATATCAGGACGTTTAATAAGATAAACAAAACAGTAAAAGGTTTCCCCCGACGAGGACGACGCAGTCGACTTGTACTTGGTAATTAACAGGGACTCCTTGGGGAGGGCCCTGGGTCCGGCTAACGCAATATATTATATTTCAGATGACATCCACATTGCTGAGGGGTCGCAATTTGAATGATGATACCGAAATTATAAATATCCACAGTCTAATTTTATAAAACTTATATCCGCCAGAGAAATCTCTTAAGTCCATTTAATTTGGTCAAGTTCAGTACAATCTTGGCATGAATTTTAATTAAAATGACCATTTCTAAAATGTATAAATTGTTATTTAAAAGCAGTTTAAATGTAGTAAACTGATGGAGGTTTAAAGGTTGGAGTATACCTGTGTGTCCTAGAAAACTGCCAATATTCACAAACATGTGAATTCCTCGTAATATTGTATAGAAATATGTGTTAGCAGAAGGATGTACATAATTACAATTAATCAATAAGTATTTCCCTTGTATTTACTCTTAAATAGATAGCTCTTACAATAATATTAAAGCCTATAAACAAATAAAGAATATTTTAACATTTCTTTATATATCCTAAGTATTTAAATACTTTTTGAAAGGCGGTAGAGGCTTGCTTTTATAGTTAGAAAATATTAACGATAGTTACAAATTTAAAAATTACTTATTGCAATCACCAAATATCTGTTATACAAAACTGCAAAATTAATTATATGATTGTAAATACGTAACAGCCATCAAGTTGGTTTTCAAAGCTTTCTCTTATTATTTTGAACGCCTCTATTCTCATGTCTGGGTCATATCTAATCATCAGAAAAGTTTGTAGGTACCGACAATATGATACTAATTTAATTTTCATAGTTTACTGCGAGAGAAGTTTTTACGATGAACGATGAAGCTGTTGAAGCCCAGTCGTGTTCTACGATTAATTTATACATTTTTGATGAGCTATAAAGGTCTATACGAGGGGCACACTGAAATGATCGGGAATAAGAAAAACCACATGCACGGTATAGCTAAATTGTATTTTATTGTTTTTCGAAGAATTCTCCGTTCAACTTAATGCACTTTTCCATTCGTGCAAACCAATCATAAAAACAGTAATTCCAGTCTGAAGTTGATGTTGACAAAATGGCTGATTTGTACGCTTCCACAGCTGCTTCGGGGTCTTCAAACCGTTGACCGCGTAATAAATCTTTCATTCTAGGGAATGTAAAGAAATCGTTTGGGCTCAGGTCAGGACTGTACGGACGATAGCTTATTTCCTGCTTCAAAAAATCATTGTCTTCCGAGCCGTATGGGAGCTCGCATTATCGTGATGTAAGATGATGCGACGTTTCGGGTTATTTTTTCGGAGTTCGGCTATCATTTCTGGCAAACAAACCGTGATATACCACTCGGCGGTAACCGTTCTGCGTTCCTGTAAAGGAATTGTAGCAACATGCCCCTTTTTCGAGACAAACGTAGCGACCATTTTCTTTGACACGCTGCGGGAGCGAACCACTTTCGTTGGCTTCACCTCGTCTTCGAAGACCCAAACTGCTGACTGATGTTTTCTTTCAGGTTCGTATGAATAAATCCATGATTCGTCACCTGAGACGATATTATAAACGGCATTTGACTTCCCTCCGTTGAAGCGTTGCAGAGTATTCCGGCACCAATCTACACGAGCCGCCTTATGCTCTTCGGACAAATTGTGGGGAACCCAGCGGGAAAATAGCTTTCTTACATACAGCTCATTATGTAATATCGACTGAATTGCAGTCATTCCGATACTAATAACAGCCCGAATCTGCTTGTATGTCACATGACGGTCATCTAATATAATAGTTCGCACAGCTGCGATGTTTTCAGGCGTGACCGCTGTTCTTGGTCGACCTGCAGAAGAAACAGTACTGAGCGACACACGACCGCGTCGGAATTCGGCATACCAGGGGTATATTGTCGTTTGACTCGGTGATTCAACATCATAAATCGAAACAAGTTCGCTGAGACATTTATCTTGAGATAAGCCGCGACGAAAATTGTGATAAATTATGACACGGAAATGTTCACGCGTGAGCTCCATTTCTGTTAACGACGTGTCAACCTTAAACCAACATAGTTTTTGTTTTTAATATTTTTTTTTAATTGTTTGAATGTCATTAAGATTCTAAGAGGCCAGTATTCAGATTCTAAAAAAGGTTTTATTGTAACTCAATCCGAAATATTCTATTCCCGATCATTTCAATGTGCCCCTTGTATGGCAGAGAAATATAATAACTCTTTTAACAGAGCTTCACTAATAGAAACTTTGTTTTAAAAATGTACACGAAAAATTCACATAATTTTCTAACGTTTTTAAGTAAGTATAGTAGTCTTTATCATAAGCCTATATTTATTACATACTTTTGTTAGGGTGCTTGCCTTAACGCTCTGTTCTAGGGTTCCCGGGTTCGATTCCCGGGTTCGATTTCCCTATCCACTCCAAATCCCTTATCCTTAATCCTACTGCAGTCGGCAGCGCACTTTGGCGTTGCTTGTGTTATAGGCGACGGTAACCACCTACCATCAAGTGGACCGTCAGCCTGTCTGCCGACCTTAACATTAAAAAAAAAGATGCAATTTTTTAAATACACAAACCTTACCCGTTTATCTCTCTTTCCATAAGTGAAAACTGAATAAAAATCGGTTGAGCAGTCGCAATTTTTTTTTCGTCACTAGAGTACATAACAAGAGATAATTATTTTGAATAATCATATGAAATACAAAAGCACTCAGAGGTGCACGGTCGAATTCGAGATTCCGACGAGTACGTTTCCGTTTCGGCAGTCGTGCCTTCGAACCGACCTTAGTAGGTTTAAGGATAAGGGATTGGAAAGGGATAGGTAAATGGGCTCTAACATCTCTTACTCGCTCAATGAACACAACAGTGGTTTTGAGGTGGTAGTTACTGCCGCCAGACAGGCCAAATGACAGCGAAACGTAGTGTGTCTTGCCACTACTTGCCAGATCCAGATCAGAGCCAACAGTTATTTTCAAAGTTGGCCCAGTCAAGAACGACTGAGCATCCTGAGACTGAACATACTTTTATTAAAATAAAATATAACCTTTGTTTTACTCATGATAGTATAGTGAATTTTTTTTTTACAACGCACTGTCTTCAAACTTCCTTGAAGTACCCACCTACCTTTAAGTAGACCATCAGCCAATCTATCGCAAAAAAAAATTGAAAGATTAATCTTATAAATCTTGCCTTGACGTGTTTACAAAAGCCCTGTGTGAGAGATTTACCCCCGTTGGTTTGGCTGAATTAAGAAACAAGAAGGTACAGCTTGCAAAATAATATGTTTTAATAATAAATACGTATGTATGTACATATAATTGGACGGTGCAAAGTCAGATCAATTCTAGATCAAATTCCTTTATTTGATCTATACCATAACTATAGATCACGTTAAGATATTTTGATTTACTAAACAGTTTCAGTCAAATCTTAAATTATAGAACATGTATAGTAACGTGAAATACTTTGCATTTTCGGGCACATAATGCGTGTCTACATAACCTTGCAGCTGATCGCACAGGATGATTGCATCATCAACTTCCTGGTGACAATATGTCTGAAAATAATTTAGTGTTCTTTTAGCCTCCAAGGGGATTATATACAAATATCTGGTGTCCCACTGACAAATCTTGGAGAATTAATCGGCACTCAGTTGACAGATTAATTTATATATTGTTAATCATAAGTGTCTTAGCAGTAAACCTACTCGTATATCTAGTCAAAAGGTGATTAATTGTGATCCCTCAGAAGCACTTGTCGTTATAGGTACTAATAACGGATTAACAATCTGATATTTGACAATTGACATTCTTGTATTGTGTAAGATCTTATAATGCATTTTATTTACTGTATACATAAATAGATTTCTTTTAGAAATTTGTATTTAAAAAGGTCTCATCTGAAAAAAATTTTCAAAAATCAATTCGAATTGAAATTTGAATTTTCAAATGGGTTTCAATTTAATATTCAAATTGCTAAACACTCTATAGGAATGTGTACAAGTATACATTCTATGTATACTCTATAGGAATGTGTATGTATTATATTTGTGTACCTTGAATACATTTCCGGTAATATTTTTATGTAAAATTCGGCAAAGTTTCCTTACGGGTTAGTAACACGCTGCCGATCTTGAGTATGAATAATTAAATTTGTTTTCTAAGTTGAATTACTAATTCGATACCACATATGTTGTTTGAGTACATACGAGTATAACTAAACATAAACTAATGCGCTCATTGCGCTCTTATATTGATTCTGTATTTAAACAAATCCTCGAATTTCTTCTGACCCTACTCCATCTCGGCACACTTCGCGTTCATCTGTACAGCGGCTGTAACTAGTGTTTTTCACACAAGTTTTATGTGCTATTATTCGTTACGAGATATAAAAGTAATCCGGGTGAAGTTTATGGCACTCGCTGGTCAGGCTAATCCTGACCACATAAACTTTGTGTTGCAACCCCTTTATATAGGTCCGATACTAAAATCTCGGCTTATATTTGTCTATACTTGGATATAGTATAAAATTGGACATTTATGAGATATCTCCCTTTTGAACTTTAAACTACTGTCAAACAGTTACAGTCATAGGTATTTTAGTAGTGAAAGGGCAGTAGTTAGTAGTGAACTGGGCTTTCGTTCTTATTGAGGAGCAATAAGTTTTTAGAGATATACTCCGATTGTTTTTATTCACAGTTTTATTTATTTTAAACACTTCTGTAATAATAATCTCCACTTGTTAAAGCAGTAAATACAACATCTGTGTTAGACACTATATACACTTTAAACTCTGCGGCTTGCCCACAGATCAAAACCTTCGTCTATGACATTCAGGGCTTGGTTTCATTGCCAACTCAACAGTTCTGGTGGCAGCAACCGTGAAATAAGAGCGCGTGAACTGAAGTGTTTTCGTGTGCGCTTAAGGTATGCTAGAATGCCAGAACCCATTCATCTATCCCCTCCTTATTCCTTATACTTTATCATATCACAATCGGCTGAGCACTTGCAACTTAAGAGTTCCAACAGCCTGTGTTTATAGGTGACGGTAGCCACATATACCATTACGCAGATCGTCAGCCTCTCTGCCAATCTTTACATTAAAAAAAAACATAATTGACAAGTCATTGGCCGTTTCGTACAAAACATAAATATATGAATATTAATTAACTTCAAATTGAACCGTTTTTTCTATTTTTCGATGTGTAATGAAGAAACAAGCGTACATTTTTTATAATTACAGCAATATCAAACTAAATGGATATGTATAATATTAGTTAGGAAGAATAGAAACAT
Source organism: Bembecia ichneumoniformis (assembly GCA_910589475.2). Classification (NCBI taxonomy): domain Eukaryota; kingdom Metazoa; phylum Arthropoda; class Insecta; order Lepidoptera; family Sesiidae; genus Bembecia; species Bembecia ichneumoniformis. The sequence continues at coordinate 4,884,011 of OU342531.1, forward strand.
ATCCTTTCTAACTAATATATGTACGTAAATACGAAGGTGAGTTTACCTATTCGTCTGTTAGGTTTTCACGCCTTAACTATGAATTACCCATGAATTTTTGCATACACGTTGTCAGGGGTTCAGAAAAGGACAAAGAATATAATATTTTATTAATAAAAATAGTACTGTTTCCGAGGAATAACCGAAAATATAATTAAAAAACAAAAACAATACGATGCCTTAGAAAAATTAATGAACAATAAAAAATTATTCAAAGCTTATTCAAGCTAGTTTGTTTTACTAAAGCGTTCGGATCCAGAAAATCCAGTTCCTGATGGACGCAAACAAAGTCGCAGACAAAAGCTAGTAAAAAATAAAAGCTCTTACTAATGTAAAAAGCTAAACATTGTTTTGGATGTGTACTTGAACGCGCTAATCTCAAAAAGTATAAATCGGCTATAAAATATTTCTTCTTTATTTAATAGTCCAATTATTAAAAAAAATTATAGGCTAACATCATGCTACAACCCATAGAAGAAAAAAAGAGACAGCACTAAACGAAAACCACATGACCAAAACCGACAATTATCGAAAATAGTCAAATGTTTGTTGCCAGTGATGACACATGACGCTGAAACTTGGTCTCTATGGGCACAGATTAAATAAGAGTTACTATGTAACTATGGGCCTTGTAAAAACACTCAACATCACTCAACGAGCTATAGAGATGACTATGCTCGGGGTTACACTGCGAGATCGAAAAAGGAATGAAGAGATCCTTAGACGAACGAAAGGTACCCGCATATTAGTAAGTTGAAGTGGCTGTGGGCAGGACACATACTAGGGTGAGCAGATGGCCGCTGAGATCGGAAGGTTCTCGATTGGAGGCCACGGACCGGAAATCGCAGCGTAGGACGTCCATCCATAAGATGAACAGAGGACCTGGATAAGGGCCGCGTGTCGACGGTGGATCCAGGCTGCTTCTGCTCGATCCATTTGGAAAATTAGGGCAGAGGCCTTCATCCAGCAGTACAACTGAAATGATGACGAATGATGATGAATCGAAATGTGCATACCTGTATCAACTTAAATTAAACGGCGGTTAAAAACGCGGGGGAGAGCTAGTATAGTGCACAATATACATTTTGTAATTTGAAACGGTTTGCTTATCTAGTAGGAGAGTACAGAAAATGTAGTCAAGGTGCACAAAGGTTCTAGCTTGAATTGGCAATAACAATCGGCTTAATGCGACTCGGAGTGATTTCGACGAGCACTGAAACACGACCGAACGGTGATTGCGTGAAACTTTCATCGTTGCGACGAACGTAAACGCGGCAGTTAACGTTTATTGGCACACGTCAGATTGCTCTTGAATTTCTAACGAATAGGTTTAGATATTTAATTATACGTACACTTCGCTATGAAACTACATAATATATTCAATGCTCTTTGACCCAATTACCAAGATGTAAAAAAAATATTTGCATCTGTGAAACTTGCACTTGTGTATTTTATAATAAATAAATTTTAATTTATTAATGTTTATAATAATTATTTTATAATAAATTTATCAAAGAATGATAAAGAATGGACACTCCGTATTCATTCCCCTAACCCTATCTGCTCTCTGTTAGTTTAACCTCTCAGGGTGGCAGCCCTCTTGATGTTGCTTGTAGACGACGTTAACCATACCATTAAGTTGACCGTCTGCCTGTCACCCTTTAACATTTTTTTAAAAAGAAACTTTAATATTTACTCGTATGACCGTAGTTAAGAAAGAAAGAAAGAAAGAAAGAAAGAAAGATATTTTAAATAATGAGTGATTAAAATGTGAGTATAAAATAATATGTTAATTAATTATAGTCCTATACACATTCTTCCATTAATAGTGACGTACAGATATTATTTGTTAAAATTAAAGTCTTAAACAGAAATATTTATCTAATTTACAAAATATAAGTTTTACCTTATATTAATTTTGCTTAAAGAAGATATTATTTAAGGAGGTGAAAATGATTTGAATAAATATTTTTTATGTGCTTGACTGGTGCAATTATTCGATTATTAAATGTGAGAGTCCTTATACCTATGCATATGTGGAATATGCATAGGTATAAGGACTTAGAATAAGAATGAGGATAGGACAATGGGCTCTGAAATCAACACACATTAGCACTCATGATGTTATTTCACAGTTTTGGAATGGGGATGGTTATTGTTGTAAGGCGACCATTTACGAGATACTCTCAAGATTTGTTGAATTAAAACTACTTTAATTCAACAATAATTTAATCCTCCACTATGATCTGTCCCGACACAAGAACAGCACCAAATTATGTAAGGTACGAACGCCCAAAAATAAACTCAGAAAAGGTAAAGACAAACATAAATTGAAATGGTACACAATAACTCGCAGTACATTAAAGGGAAGGCAATCCAAAACCCATTTTCCGCCATAAATAAAACAGGTCTCCCGCGCCCCGTACCTTTCAATTTCTACGTGTTACCATATTCCCGGTTCAATAGTAAACAACTGTCATTTTATTTTATCACCAGGCTTTCCAGTAAACTCTCGAGCTAGTCATAAATTTTAATGTTGCAAAGGAAATATTGTCGCGAGGATGTAGTGGGGAGATTCGCGGGTGCACAGTATGTGCCTCCTTCTTAAGGGAAACTTATACTCTTTTTGTTTTAAAATTTTGTTCGTATTTTAATTTTTTTATGCATTAATTCAGTTTTGATAGAGTTCTTATGACCATTAATTCAAGAGCAAAGTAGAATTTAGGTGTCACATGGAAGAGAAGGTTATTCTAGCTTCAAAAAAATGTTAAACAGGACAAAACGCTAATTCACATCGGAGCAACAGGGAAGGAAAATTCCTTTTTAGTTGCTGGGTTAGGAATTCTTGCAGGTTTGGGAGCGCACCTGCATCCCGGTATTACTTGTGTCCTTAGGCGATGGTAACCACCTACTGTCAAGTGGACCTTCAGCCTGCTTCCCAACCTTATAAAAATATAACTCGCTTGGTATTTACTGCTCGTGCAAATTTGACCTTTTAAGGTTACAGAGGACTTCGAGGAATTCACAAGGAACTTCAAGGAACGATTAGAATGACAAATGAAGCTATCACTTAGTGTTTTAACAGTGAAGATGATTGAGAATGCATTGACTTAAGTTTTTAAGTTTAATAGAAACGTCGGTTTTACGAGGTTGATAAACTGATGAAGGCAACCCTCGCAAAGTCTGCTGGATGTGCGATGATATTACCTCTCGATCCGAAGCTGCTCTATACAGAGTGTTCAGTGCCTTTCTTATGCCATTTGTAGATCTCACAGTTTTACATATTTGAATATGCTTCTCATTATTGTCTATTAAAACAAACAATGAAAAAAAAAATGGAAATAAAAAACAGATACAAAAAGACATTAATAAAATTAATAAAATTAAATATTGTATAGTAGTATTTTATATATTTTTTATTATTACCTATTTAGGTCGTTACTAATATATTGAGCCTTAGTAACACTGAGAGCCTTAGTGACTTGAAAAAAAATCTCAGCGTGAAAATGGAATCATTTCGTGAAAATTTTCGTGTGACAATTTTTTACGACTTTTGTCGTGGATTATCAAGACAAGACTGATTCGATCAACTTACTTCGACTGTGTCGATGAAGCTCCATCCTAAGCCACTGTAAAATGCTGATATAATGAGTTTGATTGTGGTCGGTGTTCCCTCCAGGATGTGTCCAAAATCCAAAATCACTTGTTGTGCCAAAAAAATGGATGCTGTGCGTGGATATAATGCAAGACCGACATGTGATAAACCGTGAGATAAGGCATTAGTATGACTATCATCAATAAGATATTGCATGAACATTTGTCCGTAAAAAAGATTTGTTCTCGTTGGATTCCACAAAATTTGACAAACGCTCAAAATTTAGATTGCGTCCAAAGGTGTGTATAATATCTACACAGGTGACAAATCATGGATCTGTGCATATAAGCCTTAAACAAAACAACAATTGACTTTATTGGTATTTACTTGTCTTCCAAAATAAGCAAATACCAAAAAAGTTGTTCGCAGAAAAAGCACATTGAAGCAAATAATTGCATGTTTCTACGGAATTACCGGTCATGTGTGACGGTGCTATTGGAAAATCGCAGGACCGTTAATTCTGAATGGCATACGACCATTTGTAGTGTTCGAAGAAATCCGAAAAATTCGAAACGGAGGCGAATTATTTTTCATCATGACAATGAGAGCCCTCACAGGTCGGATTAATAAACGAATTTTTGTACTGCCAAAATATCGAATTGATGGGTCATCGGCAGAAGAAGCTGTTGAAACGTTCAAAAACCACGTTCAATCGGAGTGGAAAAAATGTTTCGAAAATTGGTTCCAACGCATTCAAAAGTGTATCGATTACCACAGAGAGAATAGTTGTAAAACAATAATATAAATTTCAATCATCAATATTAGTTTTTTTTATTAGTAGGCTCAATACATAAGTAGCAACCCACGACTACGTATTAGGTACGCTTATTTTGTAACTAGCTTTTAATCGTCACTCTTTTTTTTATTAAAGATGGGTTTTCTTTTGACCAGCATCTATCCATGTAGGAAGGATGAGGCCGACTATGGAACGAGCTCACCCAGAAGATGCCTATTCACTCGAACCTTGAATAGATTTAGGTTGTATGAGCTCAGAAATAAAGACGCTGGCAAGGAGTTCCAGTCCTTAGCAGTGCGCATTATAAAAGATGTTTTAAAGCGCTTGGTCCGAATTAGAGGGATTTCGACAAGGTGAGAATGGTAACCAGTCGTACGTCTGCATGTCCGATAGAAGAAAGGAGAAGACGATATGATCTCATGCAGCTCTCGAGCACACTCTCCGAAGTACATCTTATTGAATACACACAGACAGACAACTTTGCGTCTATGTGCCGGGCTCTGCAGCTTAGTTCTTATTAGTGTATCATTGCCAATGAGCCTCCTCTGGCTCTGCGAACCACCAAGTCGAGTGCGGCAAGTTGGTATTTGGCTGACTATGTGTTATTCTGACGTCCATGAAAATTCGTTCAGCATTCAGTAGTTTTTGTGTGAAGTCAAGCATCCATATATCCATACAATTTTTTGTATTATAATATTGGTAGAATGCTACTAATATAAAAAATGCAAAATATGATTATTAGTTGTGATTATAGTTTGTGTGTATTACAAATATTTATTTACTTGCTTCCGGACTCAGAAAACTTGGGAAAACATAACACAACTGTGATTCGTAGGGTTAATCTGCATGTGAGAATAAGAATGGTACACTACAGTTATATAAAGGAAAACTATACCAATTAAAATAATATGAGCTGTAAGAAACTACAATAGGTACATGAAAGCAATATAATATTTACATACAACATCGTAGGGTAAGGAGTAAATAATAATAATAAATAAAAATCACATTACAAAGAACGTAATAATTACTTGCATGCCCCCACGCCCTGTCTAACCCATTGTATAAACGTCTTTAACAAACTCTTAAACTTTTAAAGTAACTCCTCTTTCGTATTCCCGGATCGGTCTCGGGAGGTTTTCCATAAAAAATTAAAGCACAAGGCGCTCAAAAAATAAAGTTAAAATGTCCCCTCTTTTGAAAGAGTAAACATTTTACGTCCGCTTAGTGACTTGGTAGCCGTGAATTAAACAGATTTTTAGGCTGACGGTGGATGTGCATACTTGGATATTAGAAATATATTGTTAAATGACTCACTATGAGTGACATTTTATTAGTAGTGCCAGAACACACTGTGTTTCACATTTATGAACTGGACAGCCCTTATGGCGACAGTCACCATACCTTAACCAGAAGACCATTGCGAAATGTATAACCGCGAAACTCTCTGCGGGGCGTTAGGGCTCCGCAGGCGTTCCAACCGTTCCTCACCGACCGAAACCCAGGGATAGACACTACACGAGACCTGTGTTATCTCTCAAGGGCGCCAACTACTTGAGGGTGGACTTAGACAAACAAAATCCAAGACTTCAACACTTTAATATAAAAATTTACACACAAATGAAAATGTACACAAATAAAAAAGAAAACAATTTTGAGGTTATGTGATCTTCCTTCCTCGCTGAAGGCGGGGGACTCTTAAACACTCACACGGCACAAAAGCACTCAGACCACGCCGAAGTGATGCCACGCGGCCTGGTGATGTCCTCGTCTCCGACTGCGACGCAGCGATAGTCCAAAATTAGGGGTCTAATATCAAATATGGCAAAGTCCACGATGTCTGCTAGATAGTTTTCTTGATAGCAATAGATCACTTTTGATAGCAATAGATTATAAAACACTAAACTTCAATAGTGGACGTGACTATGCCGTTTTTGTTACAAAATAAGTCGTTCATATTGCAAAGAGAGTGTTTGGTATACTAATGTTTAAATTTAAAAATTGTGGACTTTGCCGTATTTGATATTAGATCCCTGAATAAAGGGAATTAAGGAAAATTCAAATGACTGTGTGTCCGTTTTACTCCCTGGCTGGTCACCTTCAACACGGTCAATTGTTATTAATAAAGCCGGAAACAATTAATAATGGAGGCGGAACCATTAATTATAACTTACTTTTATTAAGTAATTTCTAAGTTTATTAATCACTAGCTAATCAATTTCGTACCCGTGGTATTCGGTATAGCGCGTAAGTTTTTTGTTTGTAAACAGATTGAAATGAAACAAACACTAAACGTTACAGCAAGCTTGCTACAATACATCAGTAACAACTGCATTCAAATCGGTTTAGCCGTTTCTGAGATTACCGTGCCAAACGCACACAGAAACAGACAAAAATTCTAAAAACTATTTTTTTTCCTCGGTAACATAAGTAGGACAACGTGTATAAATTATTTTAATTATGCAGACACGGTTCTTTTACGATTTTATTATATGCCTATGTCATTGCCAAATGTAGTACGGATAGTAAGCGTAAATTTTCATTAGCTTCGGAGATTATCATGAAACCATTTCTTATATTTAATGTCAGTGTGTTCGTCCATTATAAAATGAAAGTTGCCTCTCTAAATGGCATTTGTATTTTTTGATATACATATATATTAATAATGAGACAGATATCACCAATGTCATCTTTAGCGCACCGGCGGCGGCGGCGGGCGGTAGAGTGCCATGAGCAAGTGAAAAGGTGATCTTTACCACAAAATAAATAATAGTACTAACGTACAAGTCTTCATGACGTTATTGACAAACTGATTCAGGAAACACAAATTTGTTGACGCAGCGAATAGTTATACTCCTGCGTAAATGAAAAAAAAAAAGAAAAGAAAAAACGGGACAAGTGCGAGTTGAACTTGCGTGAAGAGGGTTCCGTACGATGTTACCTATCCGCACAATATTGAGTGATTTACCATGTCATTGTAATATCATGGACTTCTTATAGGTATTCCTATAATCTATAAGTAGAAAACTAATTTCTGTATTTATTTTTTTTCAAAATTTTAGGTTCAGTAGTTTTGTGTTCACGAAGACCGTAATGATATGGTTGCAATTAAGGTATAAAATGCTCTAAAATTGTATGTTTCTCCGCTAACCTCTTCTAAATCATCGAATGAATTTTGATAAGGTTTTCACTAATGGAAAGAGCGATAACCATGGCAGGTTTGCGTACATAATTTTCAGAAAAAAGCATACGTGCGTTGCCGGACTGCTAGTTAGTCATATTATATATGAAGAAAAAATGGCGACTGTCACAAGCGTGATAGGGCTCGTATGTAGTTATATTATATTGATAACTTAATTTCAGTTATAGTTTGCCAATATTAATGTCCTTTTTTTGTTGTAATATATTATTCTAATATTATGCCAATAAATTTAATCTATCACTGATTGACATAAAGGTAAACATCTATATGCAAAATTATTTATCGTTATTTTTATCTTACTGAATAACAGTTATAATATGCATATTTATCAATCTAACTACGTTATAATAGGACAGTTTCGAATTTCTAATTCGACGCTGAAAGTATCATAATGCGTACCTTCCTGAATTTTCTACTAAAAGAGACGGGGTCGCGGTTAATTCATGTTGAATTCATTAAGTTGTAAGAGGTGCCTTAACTAGGTGTCTTGATAATTTAATCCTTGCAGGATTGGCCAATTAAAATGTTGCCAACGACTTTTTAAATATTCACAACGGAAAGGGTTGGAGCAGACCTTAAAAACAAGGTAAAATTTATCACTCCTGGGAGAATTTATTCGAATATAATGACATTTAGGTGTCGATTAGGAAAACTTTGCTCGTAAAACTTTAGCAGGCGCTTACGATGGCTTTAAGTTGTCGCTTCATACGCGGAATGTTTATTGATCGTGATGAATTCCAATAAATTCACATAATGTATATTTTTGTTGTAATATTTGAAACTGTAAACTCGCTCGTGTGTATTTTGATTAATGCGAAAATTTATTTATTTATTTATATTTCTAATTATTTCATTTATACATGAAATAATTAGAAAAATATTTACAATGTCCCATAAAACTGGAAAGCAGTTTGTCTATGGGATCACGTTAATGATGTTAAACTAATGTTATCAAAAATAAAATAAAACTGAATTTAAAAATAAATGTAACCTAAATTAAAAACCTAAACCTAAACCTAAATTTCATTAATAAATTTAAAGAAAGCAGATATAATATTTCATTAATTTATTTTTAAATATAGTTTTATTTTTCTCGTGGACAATGTCTTCAGGCAAACTATTTAGAATATAGGGCAACCGCTTCTTTATAGTTATAGTCACCATAATAATTATCAACCCTAGGAAATTTTCTTTTTTTTCCAAAGACATGGCCTTTGTATTGTGCGTATTTATCACCTTATCCAATACTGAGTCACGATCTGGATTGCCATGACTATTAATTAAAAATAAGTATTTATGTTTTATACAAATTTTGAATAATTTTGTGTAGCCATTGTTTAATTTATTTTTTACTTTTTTGTTAACTAATAATTTCAAAAATCTAATTTGGATATTTTCTAATTTTTCAATATGGGATTTAAAAGTTAGTCCATAGCAATCGAGCGCGTAGCCCAGTATAGAATCAACTAAAGCATTATACAATAATCTTAAAATATAAATTGGGACTTTATAGCTAAGGTGACAAAATTTTCCTAATATTATTCGCTAGGTAAATGTGTTGCTAAGCACGAAACTCGAGAGAGGCTTTACCAATTCGGCTATTTTTATTTTTAAATATTCGTTTAAGTCCGAAGAAGGTACTTATGAAGTTTCTCTTGAAAATTGGAGAAAATGTCTCAAAAATAGCATTTGTGTGAGGTTGGGGGCGGGGCGGGTCGTTAGTTTGAAATAAAATTTTCTATATAAAAGCTGTTTCAAGTGTAATCAAATGCGGTAACAAGAGCAACATACCAGCGGAGTAATTTTTGACCCATTTTCCCAATGTATTAAAACGTTTACGGAATCAATTATTAAGGAAATTTTAGTATTTAGAATCTTGTTTTGAAGAGAAATGACAATAACAAAAATAATAAGAAATGATCAAATTGAATTTTTAAAAAAATATCTCTACCTACTTACTACTAAGTATAATATTACTTATTGATCTTAGGTAATATTTGTTTGAACGTGGTTATCTTTGAAACAACGAATTGGATTTGCATAAGATAAGCAGTACCTACATAAGAAAGTGCGGACGGACGTTGCGATGCAGTGACCCACTTTTTTATATTAATCATCAGGTGAAACCATAAAAAATAATAAATTTTAATTAAAAACTTTGACGGCGAACCAAAAATACAATAGATATCTATGATTTCATTACTTGCTATTAAGCCTCGGTAGCGCAGTAGGCAGCGCGTAAGTCTCATAATCTTAAGGTCGTGAGTTCGATCCTCACCCGGGGCATGCGTCCTTTTATTTCGTCTTTTTTAATATTTGCTTATTTGGTATTTTTTTTTTGTATTTTCTTTTATTCTTCCATTGCCTTTTTCAATTTATATCTTTTGCATCACTTATACTCTAGTAATTTATTTAACATTTTATATTGTTCATTTGTAGGTTTCTGTATCTTCTATTTATCTGTAACCTTTTTTTATATTAAGGTCAACAGAAACGCTAACGGTCCATTATTAACGATAACGCTGACAACCATTGTAGGTGACTACCGTCACCTAAGATAACACAAGAAACGCCACAAGCATATTTTAAAAGAAAATTCATTTGCAATTTTCTTCTGTTATAGTGACATCTATGAATCTCATATGAATAACATTCTATAAAATAGTCACATCACACCAGTAAAGATGGAGCCGTATGCAACATATTGTACAACGCCATCTTTGATTATCGTGTACGTATTATTACATCCTTTCGATTAGATACTGTGATGTAGTTCTTACTTATAGTTACAGGTGGCGCTTAAAACGAACACAATTATCACATTCGTTAAGATCCTATTTAATTTTTTCATTGTTTATTTAGGTTTGTTTTATTTTAATTGATTAAAGTAAAAATGAGTACTAATTAAAGTAATCACGAATTGTAAAAAAAGAACTGCACGACGTAGTAATTTATTACGTATTACCCGAATCCCATAAATAAATTGGAAGACTCTTATTCGACTGCTAGCAGTAAATTATAATATTGTCACTAAAAAGATTAAATACCTATATAGAATATATAGAGAGGGCATTGGGAAATTTTTCCTTCAAAAATATTGATCCTGATCAGGTTAGCCATTGCGTAGCTTAATAGCTTTGTAAAATTGGCGATGGACGGACTATGGACTGAGCGATTTTGTACCACGTGGTTCTAAATGTCACATTTTTTCGTTCTTTCGGATTCTTTTGTCTTGCCCGATCTATAAACCGACCGTTGAAAATCTTTGATTGTCACCTATCTCAGGAAGTAATTTTCTTAAGCGGTCCAATCCACTTTTTGTGAAAATGAAACGATATTTCTGTAATATGTTATTACTTAATTGGTATTATATTGTGTAAGGGGATAAAAATTTTTGAAAACCCTTAATTTTCTATAGTTAATTAAAATTTAATGAAGTACATATTATTAAAATAACCATACAATTTTGGAATGTGTTTCAGATAGTGAAAAGATTTTACAAATATTCATCAGGAATATTTCTCTCTTTATTATATTATTATTAAAGATAATTATGGTGGTCAAGCGTATTATTCAATTTAAAGATTAAAAATCGGATTAAAGTTTTTTCCCCGTTTCTTCTTTTCCAGAATGTCATTTTGTTTCCGAAACAGAGTACATAGTAAGTATTATGACTTCAAACAAAAAAAAAACTTGTTCAAAATATAATCATTAAAAATTTTTTGCAAATTTTGGAGACCTACCATAATGTGTAATTCACATTAAATTCCATCAAACTGGTCCATCGTGCGTCTGGTCGCAAAAATATAGTCAGGAAATAAAAAATAGATATATAAAATGTTTTAGTATGAAATGTAAAATCAAAGTTTTCGTAATTGTAGGTATCGTAAAATCACGACCTTTTTTTTCTGTTTTTCTTTCTTCCCCTAATGTTGTCGTTTCTACAAATAATGTGACCTGCTCGGTCACTGCCACATTAACTTGCCAACTAATAGGTACATCAATATTTTGGTTTTCTAGGTAATTCCTTGTATTGGACTCTGTCTGTCCGATAAATGTGCTTTGAAAGCTTGAACTTTTTCATAAGGAAAACAGCTAGAGACCACTTACCAGCTAGAGATGTCTCTGTGAATCATACACCGAAGTAGTTTAAAAATAACTTACAACTATAGTAGTATCACGATACAGTTATAAACATTTTATTTTAATCCACTTGTTATTTGAGACGACAAGTCACTTTCATAGCCGACTGTAGGGAATTTCTTAAACGTTTGTATAAGTGGCGGTACAGAAAGCAAAATATGGTACAATATCCAATGCTTGTAAAGTTAAGGGTCTCACGGCAGACAGTTATGTAGGAAAGCAACAAAACGAGTGAATTTGATGGAGCATTGTTTTAAAGCATTCCTTCACGCATCGACCAGACTGCGAGGGTTAAGGCCACTGGTTACCAGTCCTGTGCGCAGGCGCACCACGTTTCTTGTGCACACGAAAGCTAAATGCATTAGCATAAATACTTTGCTTCATTAACTACTAGATTTATTAAAAATCTAGTATTATTATTACTAGATTTTGATTATTACTACTAGATTTATTAAAAAATTCTTGAAAATTAATATATCTATACGTAGATGTCATTAAATAAATGGACGGAATATAAGTATCCTAACTAATACCACCTAATAGTATCCTAACTAATATTGAGTTTGTTGTTTGTTAACTACTCAACCGATCATCATGATATTTTACAATATTAGTTTCTGTACATAAAAGGACATAGGGAAGTATACCTATCTTTAATCCAGGAAAAGTACTGTTTCCCAGGAATCTTCTAGAAACGAAAATAAGAAAATCAACGCCTAACAAAAATATGTGAGCAAAAAACATTGAATAAATGTTTCAACATCTAACTTTTGGATTTACAATATGTACTTATTTAAAAGCTAGTAAAATTTACAAATCCAAAAACGAGTTTGTTTCTTACGCTTTTATAAATAAATAATAACTATAAAATCTCTATATATAAAAATGAATCCCTATTTCCCTTGGTCACGGTCATCACATGTGAACGGGTAGACCGATTTCTATTCGGTTTTCACTAATGGAAAGAGGGATAAACGGGGAATGTTTATATATAAAAATTACACCCCGGACGAAGCCGGGGGCGGGTCGTTAGTATAATATAAAAGCACACGCAGTCTTCTCCTTTTGTCTCTCTATATGAGGTGATATACCATCAAATAAACATAAATTTACTAAGTTATGCTTATTTGATGGTTTTGATGGTAAGTTGTTTCATCTTAAATATTAGTTTCTAATATGGTTACTTTTGACACTACTAAACTAATCTGTAATTTAAACTAAATTCATACGAAATTTCATCGGGTAACACACAGACAGCGTAATTTTTTTACATTTGTAACATTGATATGGATAAACATAAACAATTAAAGGATTAGTTTTTTTTTAATGTTAAGATCGGCAGACAGACTAACGGTCCACTTGATGGTAGGTGGCTATCGTCGTTTAAAAAAAACGCCACAGCTGCTGCAAGTGCGCTGCCGACTACAGTAGGATTAAGGATAAGAGATTGCATAGGAAAATGGGCTCTGGCATCTCTTACTCACTCACCGAAACACAACAGCACACATGCTGTTATTTCACGGTGGTATTCTGTAAGGGGGTGGTTACTGCCGCCAGACGGGCTGCCTAAATGACTGCGGAACGCAATGTGCCCAGCCATTACTTTCCAGATTCATAACAGAGCCAAGTTCATTTTCAAAGTTGATCCTGTCGGGAATCGAACACGGGAACCCTAGAACAGAGCGTTAAGGCAAGCACCCTAACCACTCATCCAACGGGCTCGTCATTATTTTTTATTTTTGGGAAAATATTGTCTTCTCTTTCCATACATTATGTTATAAATTTTTCCCCATATATAGGATAGTATGCGGTTTTATGATATAAATTAATAATGATATGGCCTTCAAATTGACTGGCGTGTGCGGTCATCACGTTTGAACAATTACATCGTCAAAGTACTAACCTATACACTTCATAATTATATAATAACAGTTCTTAACGTATCGGGTAAACATCACAAGCAAATTTGCTAGACGACCTTAGTTTCATAGGAAGTAAATAATTTGATATTAGGTATCTGTTTTCATTTTTATGTGTTACTAGCTGAGCCCCAACTTGGTACGCGTGGTATTCGGTATAGCGCGTAACTTTTAATTTTTAAACCGATTAGAATAAAAAACACTAAATGTTACGGGAGGCTTGCTATAATACATAAGTGAAAACCGTATTCAAATCGGTTAAGTCGTTTCTGAGATTAGCGTGCACAAACGCACAGACAAACAGACAAAAATTCTAAAAACATTTTTTTTTTACCTCGGCGGTAACATAAGTACAAGGTGTGCAAATTGATTTTTTGAAAAAATATTTTATGTACAGACACGGCTCGTTTACGATTTTATTATATACTGTATAGATAACTACAATACAATCTAAAATTAGACTAGCCGGAAGAAATAGACAGACAGACAAAATTTTAAAAATAAGTTTTTTTTTTTTTATTTTTTTTTTTATTATAGATGGGTTTGCTCTTGACCAGCATCTATCCATGTGGGAAGGATGAGGCCGAAGATGGAGCGAGCTCACCCAGAAGATGCCTATTCACTCGAACCTTAAAAAGATTTGGGTTATATGAGCTCGGAAATACAGACGCCGGCAGGGAGTTCCAATCCTTAGCAGTGCGCATCACAAAAGATGTTTTAAAGCGCTTGGTCCGAATTAGAGGGATATCGACAAGGTGAGGATGGTAACCAGCCGTACGTCTGCATGTCCGATAGAAGAAAGGGGAAGGCGGTATGATCTCATGCAGCTCTCGAGCACACTCTCCGAAGTACATCTTATAGAATACACACAGACAGGCAACTTTGCGTCTATGTGCCAGGCTCTGCAGCTTAGTTCTTATTAGTGTATCATCGCCAATGAGCCTCCTAGCTCTGCGATCCACCGAGTTGAGTGCAGCAAGTTGATATTTTGCTGAGCCATCCCAGCAACCATATATTTAGGTACCTTACTTTCATTTAATTATATATTTAGTAAATATCAGGTATTTTTACATTACGGACACTTCTATTTTATTTATTAGTAGGTATAAATAGATGATATCCTCTATCGATCTAAAAAAAATCCAACAAAAGATTTTTATGTATCTTAGAAATTTAATTTCTCATTATAAAATCAAAAATTCTTTTCATATATTCGTAACATTTAAGTAAACAAAATAATTTTAATAATTGTTTTACATTTTATCAGCCCTATTTGAAAAATTATATATAGGTACGTTAAAAATGTTTAAAGCTTAAAATTTTATACACCTTTTTTATGTTCTAAAAATACAAGGGAACCATTTAAAATACATTATATTTATGTTTCGGAATTATTTAATTTTATAAAAATATGATAAGTAAATAAATGAGGTGATTACTCAGTACAAAACTTAACAACGCTCTGATTTAATGATTATCTGACCATCGATCAAAATGACTGCTACTCGTAGAGTAACGGTGACTATGCACCCTTAAATAGTCCAATTATACCCCTTTAAAAGGGTGCCGCCTTAAAACACCATTAACTATTTAAGGAACAGATTTATCACTGGTCATTACCCCTTTTGTTGATTAGTATCGGTGTTAATTAGGACACAAAGAAGGATTGAAATTTATACCTAACTAACTGTACTAATTATAGGCACAGATAAATTAATTTAATTTAGAAGGTTTAAATAAATGTTTAAAAATTGTAGAATAAAAGTCAATGGTGGCCATGAAATCTAAGCACCATTGACGTATATATTACTAGCGTAACATTATTACTAAACTAGCGTACTTTTAACATCATTGCTAAGCACATAATAAAATTAGTACATACTCGTACTTGCTGATGCGTTGCGTGCGTCTGTGTCCGTGTTCAAAAATGAAAAATATAATACCTGAGAAACGCCTGACATCCTTATCGCTGTGGCGACAATAGCGCTCTTTTTTTTTAAACGATCCCTCGGAAACTTAAAATGTTTTCACGATAGAAAGTATCCTATATGTTTTTCCAGGAAATAAGCTAACTGTGTGGCAAATTTCATCCAAATTCGTTAAGCTTTTTGCGTGCAAGAGTAACAAACATACATACATCCATCCTCACAAACTTTCGCCGATTAATAACCGATCAGTCCGACACTATATAAAAAGTATAATTAATTCACTAATATAAAAATAACCTGAAATTTTTGTAACTCTTGTTACAGACTCAGAACAGTTCTGAAATAATAATTGACACAGAATTACAAGCTTTGACATAATGAGGGTAGCTGTTTAGAAGTTTCATACGGCTACCGCCATCTTGGTGCTTATTCTTTTATTTTGATTATTATTTTTTAATTTCCTGTATATAGCGTAACAATAGGTATATATGAAAGAGCAATTCTTTAAACGATTACATTATAGACGAAAAAAGTACCTAAAATAATGTGTAAATATATTTTAAAAAGTAACCAATTAGTTGAAATCAATGTGTACACTTACATAATATGTGTACGTAAGTATATAATATAATTATAATGGACGATATTTTTAACTGATCCGGCTACTATTAAGTTGGTTTCATTATTCAAAATGCATTTTTCACTCAAATGGTGCCGCCAAAGAACACCCGCAGAACATAGAATAAATGGAGGCGCTTTCGTACCTACTTGCAATAAAAAAAAAATAAACGATTAAAAAGTTCTAATAATAAATAATAATAATAATAAGCCTTTTATTTCGTGCAAAAGTAAGATACATACATAGTTTAGAGAAAAGAAAAGAAGAAAGAGAAAAAGAAAAGAAAGATAATGGTGATGATTTTTTACACGTATTTCGCTCATCCCCCCCCCCCCTTCCCCTTAGTTTAAGTTTAGGTAATATTATATAAGTTTATTTGCATGAACCCCTTCTAATATTCTTCTTTAAATATCCCTTATATTAACCATGAACATGGTATATAAAGTAGAACTAATAACATATATACAACCTTTATTAGTTTTTAACAACAGTTTACGAGTAGGTATTCCCCGTTTTGGGCTATGAATATACAAGCCAAATAAATATACCAAAAAAAATCCTTTTTTTTTTCTAGATTAGCCTAGCTAAAACTTAGCCTCATTAGCAATGGCCAAATGCGGAAAATACGTGAATTATGTTTTTCCATAAACGTACCTTGCTATGCTCTGTGTCTTGGTGTATGTTATACTCTCTAGTGTTTTTGAACGACAGATTCGTGGATGGGAAACGGCGTTCTCTAATCTGAATCTGTGTGATTTGACTATAGACTACTTACATTCAATTCGATTAGAATATCACGTATCCGTAATCGCTGATACAGTCATCTTATCATGATTGCCTTAAAAATACTTTTACCTTTTAATTTATTCTGTGATAGGTAAAGATTTTATGTCTATGATGTCAGATTTTTTTACGCCCTCATAAAATGTTTGTTAGATATTTTATTTCTATACAAATTCCTTGCAATTTTTTATCACTCAAGAACATTTTTAGTTTTGTCGCATTGAAAATTCTTTTATTAAATATTTAAATAATTAATTGTTAAATTCGGAAGTGAAACTTTTTGTCGATCAAATATTGTATTAGTAAGCGGTAGAGGTAGATGTCGCAAATTTATCACTCAAGAACATTTTTGATATTCCAGCTAAGCATTACTTGTAACAAGGGCGAAGTAACAAGGATTAACTTCTGTTGCATTGAAAATTATTTTATTAAAAAATTAAATAATGAATTATGAAACTTTTTGGCGATCAAATATGATATAATAAGCGTTACAAAACGTTAAACTGAAGCGTTACACAATATTCGACCTTGAAATTTTAGTCTCATGGCGCCTAAAAGAAGTTTCAATTCAAAAATAATGTTTTTTTAGCTTCAAACTATTCTATTACATCTCTAGTCCATATATATCAGGAGGAGGTCTCTAAATTGAGTTATCAACTTTGGTGAAATTCATTGTCTTTAAAGTTTAACATATGCTTTTTGCCGATGCGTGTTTAATAGTCAATTAATGACGCTACCTGCGGCCTCTTTTATCCCGAATCGATAAGGGCTCTGTGGTGCCCAGTCACTGTTCCGATGAGCGCCCGCCGCCGCGCCGCGCCGACGAGATTATACTGAAATTGGAATGAAATGATAAAACTTTGGTATTATTAAATGTTTTTAACCTATGGTAACGAGGCCGAAATAAAATTTATATTGTCAAAAGATTATAATATTCTACATACATATTTTTTAGAACAACATTAAATAATATACGTTGAGGGATAAGGGATACAAAGGACAGAGGGATAAGCTCTGTTTTCCCTTACTCATTCACCGAAACACAACATTACACTAATTGTTATTTCTCAGTAAGAATGTGGTGTCTGCCGCCAAATGTGCTGGTCAGTGTGCCTTAGTACTACTAATATTTTAAACATATACAGATATGATGTCTAGAAATTGTTTCCGTTCAGGCAAAGTGAACGAAAAGATAAATAATGTTATAGATAATTTTTTTAGTCACTAAACTGGTCATGTATATAGAAAGAGATAATCATTTTGTAAACGTTCATCGCAGCCGAAATAGCTCAGTTGGGAGAGCGTTAGACTGAAGATCTAAAGGTCCCCGGTTCAATCCCGGGTTTCGGCAATTTGTATTTTCTCTTTTATTTGTTATTTTGTTACCTTTAACCAAAATGTACTATCTGTTGCACGCGACTTCTTCCGCTTAGTTTTATAAAATATAAGATATCAATATATGTATTTATAAACTAATATTAAAAACTAAACTGTCCGTTCACACCCCGCCATTTTTTTACTTTTAGCATTTTTAAACCCGTCGTAACTTCTAAACAAAAGGATAACTTAAAAGATAACAAACTAATAACTTTAATGAATATTTAGAATTTAGATGTTGTGATTATAACCTTGACTATGAAACTACAATCTACTCGTCTTTTGATTGACTAATTTGAGCAAAAAACGGTAATTGTGATTTAACTATAAGTCTCGTACCTATTCATACGACAGGCTATTTTTTCATACTTTATGTTTACATTATTGTAATTTTCATAGGGATCTCTAATTTTTTTTTTATAAAATACAGCCTATGTTATTTACTGATAATGTAGCTTACTATTGGTAAAAGAATTTTCAAACTCAGTTAAACAGTTTTTGAATTTATCCATTACAAAGAAAAATACACATTATACAAAAATCTAATCTTTCCTTTTTATAATATTAACTAAAATCTATATTAAAGTATAATTATGTTGAGGTTTAGAATATGTAATTAATAAATTGGTATTATATTGATTATCAAAATATCATATTTTCATAAATTCACAAAAAAAAACAAATAAAATAAGAAAGAATGCATATGAATATGTTTATGTATATAATAATAAATATTTTGTTAGTAAAATAAAACTAAATCTATGTTCTATAGTTGTATTTACAATTATTGTTTAATGCCATAAATAAATGAATAGAAAGAAAAGATTATAATGAATAACTGAATTATAATGAATAAAATAATGTTTTATTATTTTAAAAGGATCTGTTTATTTGTGTATTTCAATCCTGTTATTCCCTTCAATACAACTCGTATTCCCTTGTGATAAATCAGTATACTAAATACATCGTAATTACCGGCAATTCCCGGTTATTCGTTGAAATCGATATCAATTTAAAAACCTCGCACGTGAACAGGACTACTATTAAACTTGTTTCATATCGCAATTTATTTTGCAGCGAGTGAGAATTAGACAAATTGCGAACGATGTAACTGATGGTGTACAAAGTTAACACCATATACTAACGTTTATAAAGAGATAGAACCATATGAACATAAATATATAAAAGGTAGGATTTTTTTTTAATCGCTTTGGGTTGCTGGTAACTAATAATTTCAACTACCCATAATAATCTAATTGAAATTTAGTCAGTAAACGTGATTTTTATAGTCTTTAAATTTTTTATACATTCTGTTGTTGGGTTAATTAAAAAAAAAAACAAACCAAGCGTCCACTGGTCCAAATTCGATTATAATCATTTGGAAGGCTTCGATTATAATCATTTGGATTATAATCAATAGAAAAAATTTTAAATTTTCTATTGATAATACTAAAGGTCTTCAAGAGCTTCTTAAAAAAAGAAAACACTTTGAAGACAATGAAAGACCGGTACTGGAATATTTTGCCTTTACCTATTTATACTTTATGTAGATATGGTTACTATTAAAAATACTAACAATATCTAAATATGATGTAGACAGATTACATAAAAATTAGATAAATCAATGGCTGATGAAATTCTACTAGCTATTTTCATTTGACTTCAAAACGAAACGCTTCTTTTGAGTTTTTTGGTGTCTTGTTAATTTATACGTACTTGTTACCCACATTATGTCACGCATTGCAAATTACCAAAATAATTTGCGATAACAATAGCCTTCGTTATGTAACAAAAAAAGTCTCAGTACATTAAGATAATAGTTTTGTCAGAGGAGGGGCAAACATTGTTTGAGGGTCATGAATAAAATAAAATAAAGGAGTCATTCGTGAAGAATTTAATTCAAGGACATGAACCACAGAAAATTATGTGTGTTTGCAAGTAGTTTCTAAATAGTTAAAACTAAATGTCTCATTTTAATCCTAGGAAGTATCCTATATTTGCCCTAGGGTGGATCGGAGTTGTTGCCTCGGCAGAGCCTGGTTGCTCCCGCTCAAAGGGCAAGGAAACACCGAGAGTTTTAGTGGATATTTCCAGTGCCGCTACGATCAGGTGCTGGGCGACCCTCACATACCCCTATCGTTTAGCCAGCGGTAGGAAATCTGCAAGCGGATAACTCCTCGTTAAAAAAAAGGAAGTATCCTATATAAGTGTGTAGCTACAATCGGTCTTTCAAAATTGAAATATATTATTATAATGTATATTTATATTGTATCCTCTTATATTACTTTTATATTATACTAGCTGCGCTCACGGTATCAGTAAAACCGATTTGCTACATCGCAGTCGTAGCGTACGAGTCTTGAGTTTGCACCCACCGCCTCTGTGGTTTCAAGGCGCGGTCGCGCTTTACATAAATATCGTATCATTTCTTTAACCATACGTCCAAAACATATGCAATAAAAAAAAGTCACCTATATTAAATGCATGTGACAATAATCTTACTTATTTTCATAGGGATTCATAATTTTGTTGATAATATGACCAATAAACATCACCTAACGATATTATTATTTTTTTAATACAAAAATTAGTTGTTACACATATGCTGTCGCTAACTATTTTGTAGGCATTATCAAGCTCCACAACTTTTCTACAGAAATCAATAATATAATTTCACGTTAAAGCAATTTTTGAAAGAAACGTTATCATTCGACCGTTTTTTTGTCGACTTACATAGCAAATTCGATTACCACGAAAAAGCCTTTTCATTTTAGGGGATAATGTTTAATCTATGTTCATCCTGAAATTCTATTTAACTATTGATGAAAGATTTTTTAAATCGGATCAGTACTTTTAAAGATTACTTTCTACATGCAAACAAACATACAAACTTTACCTTTTTATAATATTAGTACATACTAGTTGAACCCGGCCACGCTTCATGCCGGCTTGCGTGTAGGCCGCGCGCAGTTCTGGTCACTGTCTATGTCTATCTACACTAATAAAAAAAAATTAAGTGTCTGTAATGTCAAAATGTATATCAAATATATACGGTACTTATAACAAAAAACCAACATCAAATCGAACGTTCAGTCTGCCTGTGCCCATTTACCATACAATAAAAAGTATCTCACATATTTCCTTGTTTTCAATTCTTATATTTTGATATCATTAGGTACCTACTATTTATCAGTTAAATAATGGCATTTTGTACTTTTGAAAAAAAGAACTCATTTTTAAAGCCTTATTTTTTTGTATGTACTTTTCTCAACTAAACCGATGAATCTATGTTGTAAAATTTTGTTCAGAGGTTATTTTTGCAAATAAGCACCTAATAAGGCACGTGGCTAATATGTTAGCATGTTTCAATATGTTAGCATGTGAAATAATAAAAGCCCGTGTTCAGTGTTCAAACTAAATGTGTTAAAACTATTACAGTTGTGTAGTAAACGCCCTAATAATTTAGCGTTGAAAATAAATCGATACATTACTTGTACAACCACTAAAATGCATAATTGCGCACGATCATCGTCCATTAAGCGCAGTAAATTGTGCACATAACGCATGCATACGCCGCACTAATTGTTGCCGCGATGAGTAATTGTGAGCAGATTGGAGGCTTAAACATTATAATAAATTTTGTCTACTTGTGGAGTCCAATTACAGATAAAGGACCTTTCATGCTTACTCACTCATTCTTAAGGTGTTGTGTAATCTCAAGAGAATAGATAGTTTATTTCATTTTTAAATGAACCGCTGTGAATACGGTGATATAAAATATATTGGTTACACAAATACCCTTGATTATACACGTAAATTTTAAAACTTGGGCTCTGTACTATTGGCTACTGTACTCTTTAAAGTAGTAAATCTGAAAGGCCTTATCCCTTAATTCCCAAAGTGGTCCAGGTGGACCCCCAAGGGTCCACGGGA
Source organism: Bembecia ichneumoniformis (assembly GCA_910589475.2). Classification (NCBI taxonomy): domain Eukaryota; kingdom Metazoa; phylum Arthropoda; class Insecta; order Lepidoptera; family Sesiidae; genus Bembecia; species Bembecia ichneumoniformis. The sequence continues at coordinate 4,906,345 of OU342531.1, forward strand.
AACTCGACGGGGGTCTACGTTGGCGTTACAAATAAATGGGGGTGACAAAAAAAAACGGGACAAGTGCTATTTGAACTCGCGTGAAGAGGGTTCCGTACGATGTTACCTATCCGCACAATATCGAGTGATTTACCATGTTATTTTAATATCACGGACTTCTTATAGATTTTCCTATAATCTATAAGTAGAAAAGTAGTTTCTGTATTTTTTTTCAAATATTTAAGTCAGTAGTTTCGGAGATAAGGGGGGGGGGGGGATGGTCAATTTTCGTCTATTTTCTTGAATAACTTAGAAACTATTCATTTAAAAATTACAAAAAAACATATCTAAGATCCTCGCAACAAGACCTTCCATTTGATATGTCACACGATGCAGTTTTCAATTTTTTTCGTGGTTGGAACTCAAAGGCAACGCAAATTTCCATAGTTAGATCTAATCTTCCCATTTTTTATCAAGTTTTGGGAATATGGTAGAAATGTAGCTGCAGGGGTCCACCGGAACCAGCTAAATTTTGAAGAAAAAAGTCTGGGAACCTCTGAAGTCTAATCTAACTCGATTAAAATTCGATAACTCGATCGATTCAAAGTTGTAATTTAACTGTTAAATCTAGATATTCTTATTAACAATGTCGAGTACTTGACTCTGAAAAACTACAGTTCGTCAAACCGATAAACTCGTGTAATCATTAGTTCATTTACCTCGCCTCCAATCATATTTTAACTATTATTACATAATTTTCAATTTGCGTAAAATGACAGCTGTCATTCGAACAAGTTACACAGACAATTGTTTTAGTTCTAGTTATTTCAATTGTTTATGACAATAAATCTACCATTTAAGATTCATTTCGTGTCGAGGTGTTTTCTCTCGATTCGATAATGGACTATGACTACAGGTGGAAGGAAAGGACGCGCTCACAAAGGAAGATGTCGTGTTTGCGAAACATCCGAAAGTAGCCTAGAATTCTCTCAGTCGAGCAATTATTCCAGTTGGCTCTTGACAGAGACAGGTTCAGAGAGTTGACGGCCAACCTACAGAACTGAAGAGACACTGAGAGAGATAGAGAGAGAGAAAGAGAAAATCCTAAAACAACTTTTTTTTTCTTTTTATGTTAAGATCGGCAGACAGGCTGACGGTCCACTTGATGGTAGGTGGCTACCGTTGCCTATAACACAAACAACGCCAAAGCTGCTGCAAGTACGCTGCCGACTACAATAGAATTAAGGATAAGGGATTAAGAGGGGACAGGGAAATGGGCTCTGGCATCCCTTACCTACTCAACGAAATACAACAGCACATGTGCTGTTATTTCACGGTGGTCTTCTGTAAAGGGGGTGGTTATTGCCGCCAGTCGGGCTGCCCAAATGACTGCGAAACGCAGTGCGCCCTGCCACTACAACAGTATTTCCCTCCACGGCCCTTATAATATATTAAAGAGCGGCAGCTATCGGAGGCTAAGAACATGAACCAAGAACACAGGCAAGGGGTTGCCTCCGACTATGATAAATAATAAGATAATGATCAAAAGTGTAATTAGCGCGAAAGAAGTGTTTTAGTCTTGTTACTCTTTTGTTTTAGTCTGAAAGAACTTGAAAGTAGTGTTTTAGTCTTGTTTTTTGAGTGTCTACTCTGAGATAATATTTCAATAATACGTATTGGAATAATTTATTATTAGCTGTTTTGTATACTTAAATCGAAAACTCAATCATTTACCAATGATGGCTATCTATGTAACTTTTAATTGTATTAAAATGATGGGTGAAATATATGCCTACAGTTTCAGATTAATAGGTCACCTATTTTTACTTCAACTGGTGAATTTTATAACTTTTATAAGCTTATAGTCTTAAATATTTATACCAAAAATGTATGTGATAAAAATGCGTACTATAATTTAGTACCAAAAAGTCGTTGCGTAGGCGTGGCGGCGCCACTGTTCCCAACACGTTATATTGTATGCAAATTTCACACGATTTCGAATAATTACAACCAGAAATTATTTGGAAGCGGCTTCTATGAGCCTGACTGGTTTTGTAATAATGTTCGACTAGTTTAATTCTCTTTATAAAAATACAGGTTTTTTATCTGTCGAATGTGTAACTGGCCCTTTATATTCGGCTAAATACCGTTCACTTAATATAATAAGCATGAATGAGAACATTATCATTATTCATTAAGTGAACAATAAACAAACAATGTCGATTACATTTGTTGGGATTGCTTGATGTAAAAATATGCTTGACTACTCATAGTTTCAGGCCGTAGTACGTCCACTGCTGGGCAGAGGCCTAACAAAAAAGCCGATCAGAAGCAGTCTGGATCCAGTTTCGACCTGCAGCTCTTATATTAAGGTCATTTGGTACATACATAAAATATACTATGAATTACCTCAAAATAGAATTTTAAATATTCTAACCCGATTCTTCAATGTTTAAGTTATTTCAACAGTATTTTTGATTTTCTGAATAAAGATGACGCGAGCGAATCTGAGGCCAGTAAGTATAATTGGTGATGATATAATAATTTATAAATTTGTCGACGACGAAATAAAATAAATGTAAGATTTATTTTATTTTAATATTTATTATTTTATTAAGACGAAATAAATAAAGTCGACGGTCAGGATAAAAATAACAGAAGGGGGTTTCAGCTGCGTTGCCAACCTTGAATAAGGTTTACATTGTTCCAGTTATGGGGCAATGTTAAACATGAAATTTTTATTCCTTGCCTAATAAATAAATAAATAAAGAGATAAGAAAGTAAAACAACAGCACTTGTCATGCTGTGTTTTTGTAAGTGAGGGATATTATAAGTAATTTTGCTATAATTATTAACATTTAGGTATAATTTAATAGCACATAAAAAAGTGATTTTTTAAAAGTATAAATTATTCTAGTTTCCCAACAAAAAACATTAATCCCACATCAAAACATCCACATTAAAAGAAATTGGAGTCATCGTGTATTTAATGTTAACCTATTGCAAGAAATCACAATATTTTTTAAAGGTCGGCAAGCAGGCTAACTAAAGTGGCTATAGCCGGCTATTAACGTAAAAAAAGCCACAAGTGCGGCAAGAGCGCTGACAACCTTAGCAGGATTAAGGTAAGGAAATGAATTTTGGCATCTATTACTCACTAACAAAATGGCCAGAGACGTATACTATGTACTTCCTGTTATGTAGTAAGCTCTGAATTCAATGTAAAATAGAAATTAAATGTAAAATGACGAGCCCGTTGGATGAGTGGTTAGAGTGCTTGCCTTAACGCTCTGTTCTAGGGTTCCCGGGTTGGATTCCCGGGAGGGTCAACTTCGAAAAATTAACTTTTCAAATTTGGCTCTGGTCTGGAGCTGAAAAGTAGTGGCAGGGCACACTGCGTTTCGCAGTCATTTGGGAAGCTCGTCTGGCGGCAGTAACCACCCCCTTACATAAGACCACCGTGAAATAACAGCACGTGTGCTGTTGTTTTCGGTGAGTGAGTAAGGGATGCCAGAGCTCATTTCCCTATCCCATCCTAATCCCTTATCCTTAATCCTACTGTACAAGTAGTCGGCAGCGCACTTGCGGCGGCTGTGGCGTTGCTTGTTTTATAGGCGACGGTAGCCACCTGCCATCTTAGGTACCGATCTTAACATAAAAAAAATATAAAAAAAAAACTTTAACCTATAAGCTAATTTACATATTTTATTAAAAGAACTTAATTTTTTTAAATCGTAACCTTGTTGTAATTAAATAAATATTGGAATGAATTATTCATAATTGTCTTAGCAAATTGATGCCAAGGTTGGCATTTAGATATTTTGTTAAATCTGTAGACACGACTAAACTAAATTAAAAATATTAACCAAGTAGTTGCAATGTCGCGGTGGACCTAAATTTAGTAACAAATCCTTCACAATTGGAAACATGCTTAACAATGTCTTCCATAAAAGTCTTGTGTTTTTTTTTATATTTTCTTCATATTGTTTTCCCTTACATCTTATATTTTGAAAGAAATTTTATTTGAATTTCTTTGCAATTAAATATTTTCTTAGATATAATTAAGTTCACATACATGTTAAAGAATGCGCTGGCGCCCTCCTGGGCGCCACCGCCAACCAGCAAGCACCGTAACTAATTGAACGATGACCACTATATGCAACGTAAAAATTATCAATAACCGATACTGCATCATCGAAATAAGGCCAAGTATGCAAATCGTAAAAATGAAAATAAAAATAAAAACAATTTTAAATTGAGAATGTTTTCTAAATCAATCTTTAAAGTTGCTAGAGAAACTTCTTAAACATTTTTTAAGGATAAGATCGGCAGACAGGCTGACGGTCCATTTGATGATAGGTGGCTACCGTCGCTTATAACACAAGCAACACCAAAGCTGCTGCATGTGCGCTGCCGACTACAGTAGGATTAATGGAAAGGAGATAGGAAAATGGGCTCTGGCATCCCTTACTCACTCGCCGAAACACAACAGCACATGTGCTGTTATTTCACGGTGGTCTTCTGTAAGGGGGTGGTTACTGCCGCCAGAGGTGCTGTTGTGTTTCGGTGATGGAGTGAGGGATGCCAGAGCCCATTGCTCTAACCCTTCAACAATCCCTTATCCTTAATCCCACTGTAGTCGGTAGCGCACTTGTAGCACTTGTGGCGTTGCTTGTGTTATAGGTGACGGTAACCACTTACCATTAAGTGGACCGTCGTCGGTCTGTCTGCCGACCTTAACATAAAAAAAAACATAAGAAGTTTTTGGTTTGTTATGGATGCTTCATTATTTCACTTGTCATGTTTTTTTATATATGTTGTCAATGAATTGTGTGGTCTGAAGGGAAAAATCACTTCATTAAATAGTTTGATAGATATTTTTCTAGATTTTCTATTTTTCTAGTTTCAATTACGAAAATTTAATGTATGATAACAAACAGTTTAAAATTGGAGAAACGTTGGAGCTTCTATTATAAATCGGAGGAATTCAGATATTTCTTTGAAAGCATTCGCCTTAAACACAAGTGAAATAAATTGTTTTTAAATAATGCACACTAATTATGCTCATTACATGTCAGAACGCCTACCGAAACTGTCGATGCATATTTTAGTTGCTCGTTTTAAATACAGTTATGTTCAGAGAAGTATTCAGATACAGATACGACAATGTTTGTAGGTAAATCATTCAGTAAGGAGAAACCGTTTAAAAGCCTACCCAGCACTTTATTAGTATTTTAAGTTTGTACATTTTTTTTTAATAAATTAAATTTTAATTCTAATCTAGATTATCATTTCGACTTCATAATATAATAATGTATTTAAGTACTTTTAATAGCTATGAATCTCGGATTCGTGAGCATTTAATTTTAATTTAAAATCAAGATTAATTAATATCTCTTAAAATTAATTTTATCAGTCCAATAATCGTGTGGTTAAGGTGTTTGCTTTAACGCCCTGTCTGTCTCAAGGATCCCGGGTTCGATTCTCGGTAGGGCCAACTTTGTAAATTATTTTTTCATAATTTTCTCTTTCTCTGTCCCTTCATAATACCTTATCCCTGACCAGGGGCTGATTTTCTGTCTCACTTTGTAACTGTCTCACTCACTCACAAAGGTTACGTGTGGTCACAAAAGAGTAAACGACAGACTGTACGAGCCAGGGGGACACAAGGCTGTCGCAACTTTTGTGTAATAAATTTTGTAAAAAAATAATGGATTTATATTTAGCAAAGCTATTTTTACACAATTTTTGAGATGTAAGACCATTAGTTTATATTATTAATTATATGCTTAGTACAAAGATAATACTGAATTATCCTTGACATAATATGATTTTATGCTTTAAGGACTGGTCGCCCGTTAATATGGTTGGGAGCACACTTGACGCACCTGAGGCGTTGCTTGTGCTATAGGCGACGGTAACCACCTACCATTAAGTGGACCACTAGCCTGTCTGATGACCTTAATATTAACAAGTTACAATTAATAAGTTTAAGAGACGAAATAACCACAATACCGATTGCACTATAAGAATGTTAATCTCTGAAATACTCTTTAAACTTTTGGGTGTATGTCTGTCAAATCCAAGCTTCTTCTTTCCAGGTACCTTTGACCTTATTTTAATTTAGTTTAATATTTTAGTTAAAGGTTTATTGTTATTTTACGAAAACGAACCTCAATTTGCTTTTATTAAAATTATTTTTTCAGTTTGCATATTGCTTGCGGCATTGTATTTTATTCTTTGGATGTTATCTATGCTAATAATGATTATGCATACCCATACACAAAGTATTCATGAAAAAAATCGTACTTTACATCCATTAGCGCTTCATATCGTATGCAAATTACCGTCGTCTGGAAGTTTACAATTACTATGGTCAGACGAGACGATTTCTCTTAACTTTTCGTCTCACATTTTCCCTCGGTTATTTTATTTATATCACACAAATAAATAAGCTCTTGTTCTAAATAAAGTTTAAACCCGCTGAATCCAAAGGAAACTTCAGAATTGGTCTTACTCTAATGAAATTGTCGTAGACCCCTAATAAAATGTAACCTGTAGCTACGTTTTTACATAAACAAGTTCATGTAAAAAAAATATATATCAAGGACTACTGGCAGTCTGACGGTCCATTGGACGATAAATGGCTACCGTCTCCTATAACACAAGCAACGCCACAACTGCTGCAAATGCGATGCCGACTACAGTAGGATTAAGGATAAGGGATTGGGATGGAATAGGAAAATGGACTCTAGCGTCCATTACTCATTCATCGAAACACAACAACACATATGCTGTTATTTCACGGTGGTCTTTTGTAAGAGGGTGGGTTACTGCTGCCAGAAGGGCTGCCCAAATGACTGCGAAACGCAGTGTGCCCTGCCACTACTTTCCAGATTCAGACCAGAGCCAAATTTCAAAAGTTAATTTTTCAAAGTTGACCCTTCTGGGAATCGAATCCGGGAACCACAGATCAGAGCACCCAAACCACTCATCCAACGGGCTCGTTAAGAGACGTTAAGAGTAATTAGTCGGGGTGTACTTTAAGAGGCGATAGTAGGCACCTACCTTCACAATAATCACAATCTTGAAATTCTGTGTTCGTCTGGTTTTAGTTAGTAAAGAAATCGAAGAAATGTCTGATGATTTTGGGTGGTCCATTTTAAAAGTAACGACGTTATTACAATACATAGTTATTAATGGTCTGAAGTCGTATCTGTCTCATCGAGATAAGTGTGTTCACAACGAGCACTCATTAGTGCATTATCGTTTGAACGATTGACTTTTAAACGATATCAGTATTAGAGATTCTAATGTGATTGTTTTAGAGTGCTGCCGGTGAAATTCCAACTGGTGGCGAGACCTTGCTTCGGTCGATGGTCACTCGTTTTCTTTATATACATGCGTGCTTAATAAATTTAATTCAATCGAATTATCAAAACCATTATTTTTAACTTTTCTTTGTATTAATGTTAACTAAGATAAGTAACTGGTTCACGGTTAATTTTGATAGAATTTGAGATTGAGATAGCTACAGAATGACGTAGTCAACTTTTAAAGTTCACATACGTGAAGCCCAGGGCATGAGCTAATTTGAAATAAACCTGACAAGACATTACTCGTATTACAGACTGAACGTGATTACTTTAGTTCTTATTGCAGTGGAGAATATACAGTCATCTTAAAAAAAGTTATAGGAATAAAATATAACTGAATGAATGCAATGATGTTTAGGTTGTACGGAAATATTGATTACAGACAGAAGACGCAGGGTCCTAGTTGGGACTTTTGAGTCCTTGTCATTTGTGGATTGAATATTTAATTCGATTAAATTATGTTTTCTTTCACTGGATCCTAAGTGAAACTTATTGGAAAAATATGTACAGGTCTTATTGGAAAGTTATTGGGGAAGCCTATTTTCAACACTGAACGTGCTACGGTTGAGATAAAGTAAACCTCCGAGTCTGATAAGAATAAAAATATTTTTATTTTCAGTTTTTATAAAATTTCTAATTTCTGTCAATTTCTGTAGGCAAGGTGATGATTCGTCCGCCTATCTTGATAGGACAAAGGATAACGGAATAGCGAAGGGACAGTGGAATGGAATCTACGAAGATCTTCTGTAAGGTGGAAGTTAAGTCAGAAAGCCTGACAGTTTAAGATAGCGGAATGTAGTATGTCCTGCCATAAATTTTTCGGAGACGTACAAGGTTTTTACCCTTTCTAACCACTTTACCTCTTCTACACTTAGAAAACTATTCGCGGAGAATGTATTTGGAAATAAGTTAGTTAAATGTGACTACAATTCAAATCATTGAGGGTAGTACCCACAGTTAAACTTCTTCAAACTGTAAGAACATTGCCTTGTCTAAAGGGCGGTGAGATCTTACTATATTATTACCGGAATAATTTTAAGCTAATTGTATTTCCAATTTTTATTTTATTTCTCTGTCTTTCTCTCTCGCACATGTGAATGATTAATGATTGCGTCTCATTCACAACTTGTCATGTCATTACAATAATCAGATGCAACGCGGTAGGTTGCTGTGAAGGCATTCGATTGATTCATGTAATTGGGGAGTATGTTTTCATATTCTAATAGAAAATAGAATATGGAGTGGACCCACGTTTTATAGGATCACGTATCGTTCAAATTATAAGGTGGTACAAAATTTGTTTTAGCTTTGACGTAAATAAAATATTATGGTCAAAATTCTTAATTCGACATAATTTACGTGAATGTGGCTTTATACTCAATTAATTATCATCGAGCGTGTAATAAAATTTATTGTACATATTTTTTCTTTTTAATTCACAATAGTAAAATCCTGGAAAACAACACGGTTGTGAAATTTCATATAGGACTAGTGACCAGACCCCGGCTTCACGTGAATGCTATTCTCTCGGAATTTTTTCTTCCTCCTCGGACTTCAACGAATAGCCGACTTCAACGAATTCGGTCCTGCGGTTCTCGAGTTTTGCACCGTCTGGACGACCATCCATACAACTCCGTATGTTTCCTACACGCGTCTCCAAAGCGCTTTTTCATTGGTGGTCAACATGAATAACTGCATATCAAGAGGGTACCTATTGAATAGAAACAGTTCAAAACATTTTAGTACGAATTATGGGTGTTTTATTTAGAATTTACATAGTAAGACGTTATGTGTATTTATCACTTATTAATATATTATTTATTTCTAATAACAAATGCTGATATACTTACGAATAATGCAATCATATAATAATATAAATGTGAAAGTAACTCTGTCTGTCTGTCTGTTACCGTTTCACGCCTAAACCGCTGAACCGATCATCATGAAATTTTGCAGATAATTTACCAGGGATGCAGGAAAGGACATAGGTACCATTCTTCCAAAAAATGTACTGTTTCCAAGGGATCATCTAACGCCTGGCAAAGCTATAACTGCAATAAAGATGTTAGGCGTTAGATTGCTCATATATTTAGTCAGGCGCCACTTTTTTTTTCAACGCGGACGAAGCCGCGGGCACCAGCTAGACTAATATAATTACACATTTTTAAAATTTCATTTTGTTCTTATAAGACAGCATTTCACGAACCACTCAATTACAGAAGACACCATGAAATAGTAGTTCCTGTGTTGTTTTGTGTTTCGGAGAGTGAGTAAGGGATGCCACATACCGTTGCTCTATCTTCTCCTTACTCCTTAAACTACCATCAATGTCAACAGCGCACTTGCACCCTTATAGCGTCACTCATCTAGTGGATCGACAGCCTGACAAAAAAATCAGTGCTTCCCTATTATTACATATAAAATAATTTAGACAAGATGACTCATTAGTGTTAGGTTAATTTTTATTATTATAGCTAGTAGGTATTATGTTTTTAATATTTAAAAAAAAACAATTAAATATGAGTTACACATCAGATCAATTTTAAGGGTCACTCAGTGTCACGTGAGCATAACAAACTGGTTGCACCCACCGTGAGAACCGGGACTATTTGCCCGCCACATTTGTCCGCCTCTTTCAAGACGAACGACCAAACACTCGACGCCTTTTGTCCAAAAATGTAATGGGAATAGATAAATAAAAAAAAACACCTTCAATGTAAATGGCGCTAGAAATGTTGGTTTGAAAGAAAGCCGCTGATGACTAAAAGTTGAACACCATAAAGACACCCTATTTTCTAAAGAGATTTACTCATACTGTAGGTAGAACATTGTGCAAAAAAAAATCATGATACATTTAATGTTTTCAAACGTATTAAAACAACTTCCGGTCGTCTATATCATTTTAAGACTTTTCATGGATACCTATTCTATTACCTACTACCTTTACCCATACTTACTTGAATTCATTTAATGTATAGTTAGAAAATTTTCGTTCCCAAAGAGTCCGGCTAAAAGCGTTCGTTGCTTTAGTTAGGTAGCCGAATAGCTGAATTATTAAGCATTCATAAAATGAATTAAGTTCTGCATACGCTAATAGTGGCTAAAATATTTCCGGAATACTGTCACAATTCGAAATATATCTACGTATAATTTGCAATCTTTTTTTTTAACAGAATATATCTCAATTTTGGTTTTAGGGTAAATTATGTATAGTGCTGGATGTCTTCGGTCTCAAAATGAAATTCTCTTTAATACGACACTTTAATAATATCAAATTTCTTTCTTTAAATTATTCTAGTATTATTTTTATTAAATCTACCTTAGCAGGGACAAGGCCTTAGCGTTCTGCTATCACAGTGGACAGTCCATCTGACAGCAGGAAATAACTATTGTCTCAATTCCTATTTTTCCAATGTTCACTTTGTTCCTTACATTTTAATTTTAATTTTAATTTTCTACAATGTATAGTATATAATTTAAAAAGCTATGGACACAATGAAGTCTGAAATAAAGTTATTAATATTATTATTTAGTCTATCTGGGTTCGAAGCGGACTTGTATTCTCACATGTCTTGCTTTCTTTTGCTGCTAGAGGACGTAACAATCGTATCCTTGCGGCAAAATTGCTCACGATCCACTGGAAGATGATCATGAGCATTTCTGTCGCGTTTTATCCTAAAAAATCCATTTATTTATTAGTAAAGTCAAATAGCTAATATAACAATGTTTGTATAAAGTTTTCTTGAAACTCCGTCCCACTCCGAAGACAAGCTCAGAACATATCCGCAAGAACCTAATGGACTTGTAATACCCGACTAGTACAAACATGCGAGTGGCGTTAAAAGGACGAAGGCCCAACACAATACTTGTTCGGGTTTGGTCCAATGTTAAGCTGGAAGAAACGATACACCTTTTATCGTAGAAACATAACAAAATTGGAGATATAGACATTGTAGTGTACATTCTCTTGAATGAAGAAAAAAGGTTAGAAAAAAGTCATAGTATCACAATTGATGAAGAGATACATCGCCAAGATTTGTTTACAAATGACTTAATACTGTTTAGGACTAGAAAAAACTAGCTTTTGCCGGCGACTTCAACGGCGCCCCTTTTTCTTAGGACATTTGTGACGCCCTTCGAATCGGTAACGCTCGGGATCTGTCGGTATAGTTCGGAGAATCGACGCGGACACCGAGAGTCGCGTTGATTTCCGATTATTAGCTGCCGAAAGCACGTGCTTGATACATGTATATATTTTCATTGCAATTATCTATAAATAAAATGTATATAAATCAATGTAAATAAATGTGAATTTCATTATCTTCATCATGTACGTCCACACATTTATTAAATATTTATTGCTCATATATTTTTCTCAGACGTTGATTTTTATACCTATTTTATTTTTGTAAGTACTTTTTTCTAGATTTAAGGTACCGTGTTTCTTTCTCTGTATCCCCGAAAACAGGTATACAAAATTTCATGACGATCGGTTGAGTAGTTAAGGCGCCAAAGTGTAACAAACAAACAAACTCACTTTGCATTTATCATATTAGTTAGGATTAGGATTAAAACATTTTTCATACTTAAACTTTGATAAAAAACAATGATTTCTTTTGTTCTCGTCTATTTGTCTTTCTTCTTTTCCTGGGGCAGTTTGTAAAAAATACATTTTAAATTGCAGTGGACATGGCACAATTGGGCTGTCAAAGGTTAGTTTTCTTCTCCTATCTTATTTATCCATACTAATATTATAAATGTGAAACTAACTTTGTCTGCCTGTCTATTACCTTTCACATCTAAATCGCTACACCGATCATTATGAAATTTTGCATACACGTTATCAGGGATGCAGGAAAGGATACAGGGTACCTTTCACTCAGAAAAAGTACTATTCCCGAGGATCATCCAACGTCTTGTAAAGCTATAACTGCAATAAAGATGTTAGGCGATACATTGCTCATATATTTGGTCAGGCGTTATTTTTTTATTTTTCAATGTGGGCGAAGCCAGTAAATTATAGAAAGCTTTGTTGCAACTCGATGCTACTGTAGTTCATGACTTGTACCAAACATCTAGAGACTGGACATCTAATATTGACAAAGTGGAGTATTTTTTGTCAAGCCCGAGTGGAAGGGTTGAATGGCTGAGGGTGTTTGGAGAGACGCAGTCAGCTTCGCGGAGGAATTTTTAAATATTCCGGAACACAATACAGTAATGTGCCTTCTTGACTGTCGAGTACGACATAGGTACGATTAGATCGATTTAATACAAACTGAAGTACTTAGGTAGAATTTTAGTTTTTGCATTTGCGTTTTTACTTTATGTAACATATAAATCTGTAATATCTGTAATCTATATCTGTATAGTGTGTATATTTTCACTGAAAAGGTTTTTACGTTTTATAAATAACAACCTTCTTCTTCTTTGTATTGTAATAGATCAAAATTAATCTGGCATTAAATCTTTAAAATTAAAAAAATACGTATGAAATTTTAATTGTCATCGTTCAGAAACAAGGTCGAATAGGGAATTTTTTGTTTAGCCCAATTTTGTTTCGTACGAATTGTGCGAAGAACTGACTTTAAAAATAAATATATTTTTAGTCATTGTTTCTCACACTTTGGTTTTTATAGAAGAAAAAAATGTATAAGTACTATCATGTACGACAATGAAATAGGTAAAGTAGGTAAATCGAAATACATATCATAAATTACTATTTTAAACATAAAATTCAGATATTACTTACCAGTTAAATTGATTAAAAACTAATAATATAAAAATGGACCCTGCGGCATTGTACCAAGTACGCTGGCAGCATTTCCTCGTTGAATGGCCAAACTAATACGTTGGCCGAGGAAAGTGCCAGCTCTTCGGTCTCCCGTCGCATCAATAAGCCTCTTCGAGATGTCTTTGAAGAGGCTCATTGCTGCAGGGCCCCACGGACCGAGTGTCTCGACTCCGAATGGTACAAAACCATATTCGGCGCCGAAGCCACTATATTTAGAGATTTTATTTTTTTCCGCCGCCTCTGCTGCGGCTGCTGCCTTAGTGGATGTTCCATGGAGATGTGAAGGGGCTAGTGTGTCTACACAAGTAGCATCCCACACCAGCACTCTTCCCAATCTCCAGGGAATCAGGGACATCCCATCCGGTCTCTTGTCATCGTTTCTTGAGATGCCTGCAGGCTCTAATATAGCTGGTACATTGGCTGACGCAAGAGACCGGCGAAGAAATTAATTAATAATAATTATTAGATTAATGAGAAATTAATTAGATAATTTTAGTTTTTATAATAAAAAAAGTGCATTTTTAAAATCTTACCAGTTTTCTTTTTTTATTTATTTATTAATAATAAGTTTGAGCCGGCGGGCGTCCACCCGTGCAGGAAAGATGAGGCCGATGATGGGGCGAGTTAACCCAGAAGATACCTATTAACTCGAACTTTAAAAAGATTTGAGTTATATGAGTTCGGAAACACGGACGCCCGCCGCGCCGAATGGGACGAATCTATAACAAAGGCGTTCAACACGTGAAAATTTAATCAAAATATATTGTTGTTTATTTGCATGTGTACATATGTATGTGTGCACATATATTTATGTAGATATATCTACATAAGTATACACGTTTGTACAAAACTTGTATTTAAACGTGTTTTAATTACCGAATGAGGTATTTTTCATTTCTTTCGTTAGAGTATTGAATTAACAAACTTTTTTTTAACTTATAAATATCAAATTTTTATCATAGGTACGAATGTGGACATATTTTATATTAAATCATACAATTCTTTTCAACGGCTACCTACCTCCCTTTCGGCGGTCAGATGTTTGCAAAGCCCTCCAATTGTTCTGTAATCAGGGTAATATTAAATGGAAACAAATACGCTGAGCACTCGGAGCAAGCTGTATGAAATACAGAAGGAATCTTCTCCTAAATATCTTCATTTTGGTTTCCGCCTTGACTTTGATCATATTATTTAACATTTTTAGTATCAAATGAAATACAATTACAGTTTTTATATCATAATTCATTCAACTTTTTGTAATATTGTTTCGTTCATACATATAGGCCACCAAGAGAGTATAATGTAATATAGAAGACCAGTTTGAAATAACAGCATGTGTTTCAGTGAGTGAGTAAGGGTTACCAGAGCTTATACGCATACACACACCGTCCGGGGAGACTAGACGGTGCGGTTATGCGTGGGACTCCCTTCCCTCTTAATGAGAGAGGTATACCGACTAAAACCCCGCGGCGATCTTCCTCAGCGGTCGAGGGAGGGTCCTGGGATCGCATTAGCGCACCAGGGCCCCCCTCCGCTGTGCCCTCAGTTAGTTACAGTGGGGCGCCACCAGGGGATGCGTTGTGTGCTTCCCCTCGGGGAGGGTAAAGACGCTGTCACCAGCGTCTCCCCCAGCTCTCGGCAACACTCCCGATCGCATGGCGTGTTGTCCGATTCCGGGCCACGTATTTTGACGACACTTCTTCCCCGTGATGTGCCACCAGTAGCCCATAGTCCGCGTCTGAGTTGTTGGCACCCCGACGCCGCCGCCTCCTCCGCTCTGCAGCATCCTTCTGGAGCATTACTTCCTCACATAAGGAGACCGCAGCCTTCCAGCGTTCCTCACTCGCCAACATTGCCGCTACTAATGCTGGCGGGGCAGATCTCTTCCGATTTTGTCGAGCAGGACTCGGCGCTCGGACGCCCATTCAGGGCAGTCCTCCAGTGTGTGCTGTGCGGAGTCCCGGTCGGACGCGCAATGTTGGCATTGAGCCGTCTCCTCCCTTCCGATAGGATTCAGATACTCACCGAAGTAGCCGTGCCCCGTGACCCGTCCGGTCTTCGTCCCTGTGTACTTACAGCACCTGTAGCGTTGCTTGTGTAATAGGCGAAGGCAGCCATCAAGTGGATCGTCAGCCTGTCTGTCGACCTTAACTTAAGAAAAAAAGATAAGCAAAGTGAATTATAGAGAATCTTTGCCATAAAAAAACCACTGATGAGGTCTTTTGGTTACTGCAGCGAAAATAATTAGTAAATATTTTTCTAAAATTATTTCCAAAGGTCCCATAATTTATTCAACAGTCGCATATTCCTTCATAACATTACTGGTCACACACAAAAATAGTCAATTCCTAATTTAAAAAAGTGCTATTACGTAACATATTAAACGTTATTTATAACCGGCCAGTACACTCCGCTTTAGATGTTTGATCAAATTGTTAACACTGCCCTCAACTAGTTGGCGCGTATTATATACGTATGTAATAATGTTTTTTAATGCGTCTTTTACTTACCTTGTTGGATTTCATTCAAAGTTATTTGATTTTAATAGATATTTTGAAATTGAGACCAGTTAAAAGTGCAAACTATACTCCATTACACGTGTCGAACTCCTAGGAAACAAAATAATCGCAGTTCATTGGTCACTGCGCATGGCAAAACTTAATGGACAAGAGGACCATTTTAAAGCAAGGTTTTCATGCGGAGCGTAATAATTACGTACTATTTTTAAAACATCTTTTGAAATATTTTTCTGTAATTACTTTCTTTCTTTTATTTTAAGTCTTTTAATTACTTACTAAATTCTAACTGAAAATATAAATTCACAGAACATAACAGTAATATATACATACATATTATTTCTATTACAATTCACCAATTTCGAAATCTGAAGTTGTAAGTAGACTAATATTAATTAAGAACGATTCTGAGTTAA
This sequence comes from Bembecia ichneumoniformis, assembly GCA_910589475.2. Taxonomy (NCBI): domain Eukaryota; kingdom Metazoa; phylum Arthropoda; class Insecta; order Lepidoptera; family Sesiidae; genus Bembecia; species Bembecia ichneumoniformis. The sequence continues at coordinate 4,922,423 of OU342531.1, forward strand.
TAATAAATGTCACGCGCTTTAGCCAATAGGCGCATATGGGAGATTTTCTTTGAGATTTCGAATCCTGAAAAGGAGTATAAGTTTAAAAATTTATTTGCTATGTATGGAAGTAGTGACACGGTACACTGTGCTCCGACGAAGACTACCGTAAAATAACAATCCGTTGTTTTTCGTCGAATCAGTAATTGATGCCAAGCTAAGTTCCGTGCGTAGCTGAGGATGAGGACGGGTGGCTAGTATAGAATAATCATTGCTCCAGTAAGTCTATTACGCCCTTTCATCGCTTACAATTTTAATAATATGTTATAAAAGCACATGCAGTAATAATTAAAATTTTAGTAATTTTCGGAAGCTTCAATTGTATGAGCTGGTTTTATTGTATTATTTTTTTTGGAAGTTAATTAAAATTATTTTTCAATTGACCAAATACGAAACTGGACTGCTTGGTTACTATAGTGTCCTAACGGTTAATAACGGTTAACGTACTGTGATTATGATCAAAATATTAATACATGTTTCATTTAGATAAACGTGGTGTCTCAAAAGCAGCCGAAACTTAGTATAGTATGAATGAAAAATTTCTAAAAATCTCCGGGGAAATTCTTGTATCCACAACGATAATTACAAACACACCTGCTGTTGCGGCTCGTACGCCTTGTCGCTCTGTAGCGACTACGGAATTCTTGTTAACACTTACATAAGTACATATGTTAGTAGGCAAACAGAATTGAGTGCGGTGCCCATGTAATGCTGCCATGTGGACTGGACAAGAGTACAGAGCAATGAAGCGTATAACGTAAATAAATAAAATTCAACTTTTTATTTTTAAACAATATTTTATCATATAATTATATTAACACCACAGTAGTCCCCTCAAGTTCTCACTCGTCTGTAAGTCTTTATGTTAGTGTTTCAAAATGTTAGTGAGACAAAAGCTCGAAGGTCTAAGTCGGAAATCGCCTACTAATTCTTTAGTTAGTTGCGATGACACAATCTACAATAAAAATTCAAGGTGTCAACCATACAAAGACTTTTTAAATAATAACAAAATTGTTTTTGGAAATCAAAAATTTTCCAAATAGACGTAATCATGCCATTTAAAATTTATAAATGAAAAATACCACCAAATTGCTACTCTAATTGAATTAAAGATGCAGTGATTACAATAATAATGTTCTTTTATACTTTAATACCTATAGGTATGTGTGGGAAGGACAACGGTACTATATTTTATTCATCTAGGTTCAATTAATGGATAAATAAAATATTTTCATTCTTATTGATCAAGACAATTTATATTATTAATATGATCTATACACATTAAAAAGTATATTGGTAATACAAATGTTCTGTTTCTATTTTTTCTATATATGTATATTAAAAAGAAAATCTATAACGACTGTTTGTTTCCTAAATAAATATTTAAAAAAATATATATATATATATATTTGTTAAGTAGGTACGTTTATTGTGAGAAATAAAACATTGTTTTGTTTCTTCTAGTGTCCCACTTGGGACTGCTTTTTTATGTTAATTTGATGATAGGTTGCTAACGTCGAATGTAACACAAGCCATAGGTGCTGCAAGTGCGCTGTTGATCATATTAGGATCAGTAGGATTAAGGATAAGGGATTGCGAAATGGGCTCTGCCATCTCTTACTCACTCACCCATACACAACGGCACACATGCTGTTATTTCACAGTAGTTTTCTGTAAGGGGGTGGTTACAGCCGCCAAGCAGGCTATCCAGACCGTAGCCAACTATGAAAATTTAATTTCCAAGTTGGCCGGGCATTAAACCCGAGACCTTTTGCTTTAAAATAGTTGCGATTACTCTGGGCATTTGAGCACCTGTCTTACAGATGAAATACTTTAGTCTAATGGCGTTAGTTCGGATGCTTTCGGAGTTCCATTTCACGGAAGTTTTTGGATTATTTCTGATAAGCGTAAATATATCACAATATACTTACGTATACGTACAGTTTTATACAAAATAATAGATAATCTTGAATGTGATAAAATAAAGGAGAAAAAAAAGAGAGAGATAAGATGTGACTATAAAAATATAAATAATATTTGTAGGGAACAAAATTTGTGCACAATGCCACATCCAACTTACTTACTCATCAACTTACTCATCCAACTTACAATGGCCAGTATACTTACTCTGTGAGCAGAGGTGTTAATCGGAGAGCGCACGCGCACTGCGACGAACGCAACATAATACCCAGTTAGGCCCACTTTACCCTGTTTGTTCTAAATGTTACATTTCTCCCGCAAACGCCCCTCTTCCGGCCTCTTTATTGGAAATATCGCCTTTTTTGGGAACCGCACCCGACGGGCTACTTTTGTGTAAATATACTTAACTCCATCGAAGTACTATGCTTTTTTTCTAAAAATAACATTATTTCAAATAAAAATTTATTGTATCTTTATTAAATAATAAACACAAAAATGAAACAAATAAAATTATACTTATAAAAATTACTTTATTCAAGAGAAGGGATTAGAAAGGGATATGGAATTGGGTTCTATCATCTCTTATACTCATTCACCGAAACCAGTACACATGCTGTTATTTCACGGTGGTCTTCTGTAAAGGGGTGGTTACTGCAACCGGACGGGCTGTCCAAGTTTGAAAAGTTCTTTTCCAAAGTTGGCCCATAGGTTGAACCCTTGACCCCTTAAGCCAGAGTCGGAGCATTAAGACGAACCTTAACTCGACCAAATGTACTATAGGCAATACAATTTTAATGTCAATATACAATTTTATACTCGCAAAATGAGTCATTTATTTATCTATTTATTTATTTACCTAAATAAACTTAAATTATCGGTGTAAAGAATCACGTGTGGATAAATAAATAATAATTTTAAAAAAATGTAAATAATACACCAGTATTGCGAGTTAAATATGTTTTAATTTCATAATTTTCTTAGCAATTAGGTATATAATTTCGTTTTCAGCATCTGAATACTTATAGGACACAGTACATGTAAATACACAGTGTCCATGTAAATATAACAAAAAATTAAGCGCATTTCATTACTTCATCTACGTCTGTCAAAATGTGGAATGTTTTGTCTTTTACCAGTAATGTCTACGAAGATAATTTATTTTGTGCGTGCGTAAAAGGAAGTAACTTTAATTATATAAAAAAAATCAATTTAAAAATTTAATTTTACACACGCAAATGTAAATCATTTTTACATCGTTCGTCTACGTAAGGAATAAAAAACCTTGCCGTTTCAAAAGGTTTTATTTGGATTTCATTCTATTTTTTAATAGATCCAAATAAATTCCTGTCTCTAGTAGTCTCTTTGCAGAGTTATACATTATTTCGTTATAAAAGCAAAATCATTTCTTTTATAGGTATATTTTTGTTATTCTCATTAGCAAATGAGCGATGTAAAGATTATGTACGATCGTATTACGAAATTAATATGTACTAGATATCACTTTCTGTGATGGAAATAATTTTGGAGTTAATTTGGTAATAAAACTCAGAGAACTGTAGTTAATTGAACTTTGAAAAACACTGGAAATTGCCGCTAATGTATAAATTCAGTTATGTCTTATGTTAAAACGTTTTTTTATCTACTCAAAGTACATACGATACACTTATTGTTATAACTACTTTTTACTTCGCGAACTCAATACGTACACTGCCACCATATCACATGACTAAGGTTACTTTAGCCACGCGACCATACTATGGCACAGATCTTATTAAAATAAAGTTATTTAATATATCCACTATTAGGTAGGTATGCGCGGTTACAAAGTTAACAAGAGAAAACAATAAGAAACATGTTGGTTTCAATAGAAATCGAGAAGTCATACGAGGAGATTCAATGTATAAACCAAACACTCTCGGACGAACCTTAAAAATAATATATACAAACTTCAAAATCATACAAACAAATACGCTGAACATTTGCTTTAAATAAAAACATCATCTCAGCACAAGAGGAGAACTAAATAAATTGTTGCTAATCGAAGAGAGCGGTCGGTTGGATAGTTGTACCCATAATTAAATACGAAACATTTAATACAATTTTACAGCTAATATCTAAGTTTACATATATTGAATAAAGTTTTTTTTTATAAATAAGGAAACACATATTTGTATTATATTTACAAGCATAACACGGTCCATAACAATAAAGCATTTAAATAACACACTGAGAATTGACGTAAAGGCTTTTTTTTACTACACTTCATAACGACCTAGCCGCAGCAAGCGTGGTTACAAGGATGCAGACTCTCCATACAACTAGTTGCGATGCGAACGCGCACAGTCCTTCGAAATATCAACGTTCAGCGGTGGTCTGTCGGAAGACTCGTGACTAGTGAAGCTACTATTTGCTCATTCTACAGAAAGCCTTTTTTTTAGAGCACGAATCCGACACAAGAGCAAACGAGCGCCACGATGTTGCACGGTCTTAAGGAATTTCACAGCTCCAGACGGTGCGGTCCCGACTTTTTTCCTCATTCAAATGTTTGCTCGCTCGCTTCAGCTACCATTCATGAGACGTTTGTACCTTACCGCGCCTGTACCTTACGCTATCAAGTCCTCGTCACTGTAATAATACTGCGATAGTTGACTAATACTCGCTCACTGACAATGTCCATCGACAGCAGGCAACGGAACACGCGAAGCGTTAAGCGTATATGAGCTGCTGGATTACGAATCGCCTACGTGCCGTCGCAATTTCTTCGCCTCTGACGCCTGCCGTGGTGATGACGCACGCTATGGCAAGGCGGCTTGATGGAATTCTTCGGCGGCGGCTGGAGCCTACGCTGCGGACGCCACTTGGGCAGACCGCGAGGCGCTTGTCCGATCTCTCCTGCGATAACTTTGTTGTGCTTGTTTATGTCGAAGTCGTGGGCCTCCTTTATGAACGAGAAACACTTGTGCAGTCGCTCCGAGAGGCGACTCTTGCCGCGTCTTAACTGGAGCCCTTTCCAATTGAATCCTATGTAGCGATCTTCGTTCTTCACCAAATGGTAAGTATTGTAGCCTCCCACAAATTCCTCTTTGAACAGGCAGTTCGGCGTCCTCTCCGCTTGTGATCGTGTCTGGAACGAATTAGAGTATGCATGAGTCAAAGTATTAACTAAGGAATTATTATTTTTTTAAACTATTCCATTAAAATTAAAAATAAGGATATACATTCGCATGCTTGGCATATCATGGATATGGACGCAGAGAATAATAAATGTTGAATTTTTGGGTCGAATGAGAAAAAAAATAGAAGGTCTAAGAACAATAAAGGACAGAAAGCTGCAGTATTTCTGACACTTGGATACCATATATTTCAACTAGTGGTGCAGGGGAAAATACAGGAATAGATAGCGTAGCAGAGGCAGGAGAGAGATATCCTGGTTGACAAATTTAAGAGAGTGGTTTGGTATGAACACTAGCTCTCTCTTTCGTGTATCAGCTTCCAAAGTTAAGATAGCCATGATGGTAGTGGAACTTCGTAGAGAAGCGGGTTGTTACGTTGAGAACAAAAATGGAAGCAATTGGAAATATCAGTGTTGCTGCTAAAAGCGGTGAATATTTTAGGGAGCCTTACCATCTGCCTGCCGACCAGTCTCGATCTGTTGAAGCAAAGGTACATGTCCCGAAGTGGCGAGTGGAACAGCAACTCCAGGCTGGCACCACGCGTACTCATCGTGAGATTCGCTGTAATAATAAAAATATTCTTATTAACAATTATAATAAGAGTAGTATGATGCTGTAATCATCACCTTGTGAGTATTTCTATTTTATTTCATTAGCTTTGTGAATTATTTGAATATCAATTATCTTTTATTTGGAACAGAAAGCTTATTTTGGAATTTTTTATGATTTAAGTGCATAATATTATGCAGTTATATGGATTATCATCTAATAAAATCGTTTGTTCTGACTGACGCACCGCCAAAATTACTAAGTCTAGAAAGCTGAAATTTGGACCAAAGGTTTATTTTATAACGTAAGTATCTACTAAGAAAGATTCAACTCCGTGTGAAGCCGGGCGTGGCTAGGTGGCTAGTAATGTAAGACTCATTCTCATTTTGAATAGAGATCATAATTTTAGTTACCCATTAATTTAATTACATAGTTATCGATAAAGCCGTAGCAAATGAAAAACTTGATCAAAAAAAAACAACAAACCACAAAAGGACACCAAATATTTCAAATTAAACAACATATAAATTTGGTTTTATAAATTGATTATCTTTGTAATATTTAAAATAAAAAGATTAATACTGCAACATGGTACAATGAAATTAAAAATTCATTGAAAGTGAATATCAAAAGTGTAACATTAGACTATAACATTTATTTACAATCAGTTAGTTACTAATCAATGGTCACTATATAAATTAAATAAAAAATCAATATTGTGAAAGTGTGGTGAACGTCAAAGGCAGGTGTGATAGAAAAATTTAATGGCATTTGAACATTAATAAACTTTGAGAATAAAATGTCGATAAATATTAATTTATTGTCAGATATTCAATACTTGACATGTTAGATGCGGTTTATATGACGATCACATGTTGTGTGTGGTTAAATTCAAAATAATTCAATTCAATCTTATTCTGTTACAGATTTTATTTATTTATTTGTGTATTAATTTTTTCATTAATAAAGAAATGGTTATTATAATTTAATAATATATTTTATTAACTTTTATCGTATATATTTTTAGTATTTATTATCACATAATTACATAGTTAGGTATTTTTGATTTTTACATTAAATATGTTTCATTTTACATAAATATTCCACTAATAAATCAATAAACTTATAACAAATAAAAAGAATTTAATAAGAAATAAGTATTACATATAAAATCTATTTAAAAATATATAAAAATCTAAATAAAAATAAATTCTACACTAGTCAGAAGTAAAAGGATTATTTGTTGCCTTTATTTTATTAAAAAATCCATTACAATTAAAGTTTCAAATTATATGAATGGGCTGTACCTAATTACTCGTGTTATTGTCAATTGAGATCAATAGACAAACTTTATTGGATTGAAGTACATTTCCTAAAAATAATCTGATATATTGAATAATGGTAACATTATAAAAAAATTAACGTTTATTGACATTTATTAAGTTTCACTCATTAATTATTAGTGTCTCGATTTTCGTTTATCTTCATGTGAACCGGCCACGCATTCAAACAGATAGTAAGATAGGAAAGTTCAACTTGGAATTCCATAACCGCTGCGGAACTCAAATAAAAATCTTAATAAATGTATAAAGCATAGTAGAACGGCTGCGGACGCGACACAAGATTCGAGCATCTCGTTTCAATTAACATCAGGTGAAATAAAAATGCTTTCATGGCTATCACGGACATAAATTTGTTATAATTTCAATAAACGTGAGAGTGCGTGAAAGTGAACTTACCATAGGCAAAAGGTTTCCGTGAACTTATAAGTTTACGATGGTATTTTTTGTTAGCATTAAAAATATAACAAACAAGTATCGTACAAGGGGCACACTGAAATGATCGGGAATAGAATATTTCGGATTGAGTATCGTACAAATCAGCCATTTTGCCAACATCAACTTCAGACTGGAATTACTGTTTTAATGATTGGTTTGTACGAATGGAAAAGTGCATTAAGTTGAACGGAGAATACTTCGAAAAACAATAAAATACATTTTAGCTATACCGTGCATGTGGTTTTTCTTATTCCCGATCATTTCAGTGTGCCCCTCGTAATATAAAATTCAAAACTAAATTATTGAATTAGAATTATCTTTTTGAGAAAATTATTTTAATTTTTTTGTGAATTTCTACAAATTTTAAGGCAAAATAGATTAATGATGGAAGATCATAGGGATCTGGGCTCTGAAATTCTTTAACTCGAGCACAACAACACACGTGATATTTTATTTAATGGTCGCTGGTCTGACTGTATAGTTTAAATTTCTACGGTACGACTGCAAGGCCTCCGCCTTAATTTATTTGCCACATTTAGCAAGAAAAAGGCAAAAATTCATCATAAAGCTTATTAACAAGCTTATTTGCGCGGTTTGGTCGACGCCGATCATCGGACTAAGTAATTGGACTACTGATACTAAGCCGGCGTATCTTCTATATACGTACCTATATTATATAGGTAAGTACATATAAAATGAAGTCTCTGTTCACCTTTGCCTGTTTCTCAGCTGACTTCTTCTAAACTCTAAACCGTCCAACAGAATTTGATACGATTTTCACTAACGAAAATAGCGATAAAAGAGGAAAGTTTGTGTATATCAATACCAGAAAAAAATTGCATCCATGCGAACTCGGGGGCGGGTCGCTAGTTATAAATATATATTACAATAAAGTTTCATCAAAATTCTTTTAATAGTTTTTTTGCTTGAAATAGTAAACTTTAGAATAATTGATTGGCATTAATCTTCTTCTTTATATATAAAAATGAATCCCCATTTCCCTTGGTCACGGCATCACGCGTGTACGGGTAGACCGATTTTAATTTTTATATATATGAATGTTCATATATATAAAAATTGCACCACGGGCGAAACCGTGGGCGGGCCGCTAGTTTATTATAAAATATCATATATGAATATTTAATTAAAATATAATAATAATAGGATTATTATTATATATTTATACAGAGACATAATATGTGTACGTAATAATAAATATAAACTGATACAGTGCCATCGATACCTAGATACGATCAAAATTTATATTTAGTCTAAAATATATATTGTTTATCATTATCATATCATACTTATCGAGTTGTTTAACGTTCTATTCAGTTTTTGCTTAACAACAAAATGAAATAAGACGAGATCGTTCCAACCGCATGGCCTGGATCTGATTGATATCAAAATTTTATCGGTACATATAATATGCAATCTGGATACAATCCGTTTTGCACACAGTAGGTATTTGCTGAAATTCTAAACATCATTGTTAACTGATGATTTCTTATTTATTTATATTAATGTTGAACAATGTTTAATTAGAAACATTACAAACTTCATTGAACCAAATCAATTATCGCTATCGCACATCAGAAAGAAAAAAAGAAAGAAAGCAAATTTTATTCCTCTACAGATATCAGCCAAATACAAACACTATATGAACAAATAATAATTACAAACAAAAGAAACAAACAAATATATAAACAAATAACAAAGGACATAATAACAAGGAAAAGGACCCCTGGCATCACACTTTTTTCCGAAGATAGGTTCCTAATATTATACATAAATAGAATCTTATATACATATAATTATGTATATAAGATTACATATATATAAGATATGTAATCTTATATTTGTTATAAGATATACATCTCATTGTATACATATAATGAAACAGTAGAACAGTCCTGTCTGTACGTTGAATATATTTACTAGAAATTGAGGGGAGGCGATAATAGAGAACAGTAACAGAATAATTAAAAAAATATAATTTCAATATTTTTGTCTATATGGTTGTTCACGTTAATATCTGTAACTACTGAACGAATTTTCATATGGTTTTCAGGTAGGTTAGACATATTTAGCGGAGCAATATTTAGACTTTATTTTGAGAGGTTAGGATGTTTGCTTTAACACTCTGACTCAGGGGTCCATGGTTCGATTCCCGGCGGGGTAAACTATGGAATGAACTTTTCAAAGTTGACTCTGGTCTGGATTTGGAAATTAGTGGCAGGGCTGCGTGCATACTGCGTTTCTCAGGACAGCCCGTCTAACAGAAGACCACCGTGAAATAATAGCATTGTGTTTCGGTGAGTCAGTAAGGGATACCTACCAGAGGCCATTACTCTATCCCTTCCGTATCCCTTACCCTTATTCCTACTATGATCTGCAGTGCACTGTGGCGTTGTTTTTTGTGTTAAAGACGGCGGTAGCCATCTACCATCAAGTAGACCGTCTGCCTCTCTGGCGACCTTAACATAAAAAAATCCAAATCAATGTGGGGAAGAAAAAAATTATAGAGTAAATATTCTTTTAACGACTAACCATATTTAGCTAATTCCATTTGAGTACCATTGGGCACAAACCTGTCTCCTATGTGAGTGATTACTAACCGCCACTACGAGTAACACCATTAGAAACGTGGAAGATAAACTAAAAATACTGCATTTTTAATTTAAAGGTAAGTCTATATGTCTTTTATATTAGAAAATTAAGATTTAAAGTTGTACTAAATCAAGAGTAGATATAATTTTACACTTTTTCGCAAATTAAACGATTCTAAGAAATATAATGTCAAATTGTTTAAATAAATAACAAAACAAAGTTTATTGCAAATATTTTCCAAGACGAGCAGAAAAAGCTTCGAACGTATCTTTCGTAACTATGATGCACAAACGTTGCCCAACGTCCGTAATAGACGGCTAATTTTAAAAAGACAACATAATCTCAAGTCGCCAAAGCAAACATTTCTCTTTGAAGTGCCGACGTCGTTTCACTTTTGTTTGACTACAGCTCGATTGCACAGCGGTGCAATGTGCACTTATGTCGATATTGAAACTGTCTACATAGAGTAGACAGTTTTATAAAACAACTTTTGTCATAATTTTCAGGTCACCCCCACAGGAAATCCATCATGGATATCCGGCAGCAAAGGAAACGCTGCGGGTTATGCCGGACTCCTACCGGCTAAGACCCAACGACTTTCTAGCGCGGCCGTAGATGGGCGGCCCGCCACGGCTGAACAGCGCGGGGAGGATTACGCTCCCCGTCAGAACCTCGGCGTACCCGAAAGTGGAGGTACGCTGGCCATCTCGGCGGTAGTCACGGCCCAGGTCCCGGTCAAGGGGGAAGGTGGCGGATATAGGCCAGCCGCCTGCGCCCGAGTCTCCTCCGGCGGATCGACTGGGAGAGGGGATCCTCTTCCCGTTGCCTCTCCGCCGCTTCCGTGCGCGATATAACGTGCTCAAGGTCTCTGCCGACCATCGCATTCACGAAGGCCGGCAGCGAAAGGTTGGCGCCCACGACGAGGGACAGAGCGGCCGGCGCGCTGCTCTGCCCATTCGGGGCAGACAGCCAATGGGTGCGGCGCATTGTCAACCGTGCAGCCACAGTGGTGGCATTCCTCCGTTACCAGACCCAAACCTGAACCAACTTTGAAAAGTTCATTTGCAACCGAGAACAAAACCCGAGACCTTTGAGTCAAAAGGACAAGGCAAGCACCTTAACCACTAGACCAATGGTTAGTCAAAGTCAAAATGTCGAAATGCGTTGTTCTCGCAATTAGTAAGTTACTTAACTTAACTCGTGACCTAATTATTAGACTATGATTATATACTTAAGTATATGACGCGATAGGAATAGAATTTAACAGTTTTAATAAAAATAATAATTTTAATATACTTTTCACATAAATGCTCTTTAATGACGTAACTAACGTGACCTATGGAGACCAGTGAACGGAGACCATTTATTCATTCATTCATATCTTACACAGTATGTTAAGAGGACCAAATAATAATTAAAATGTATAACCATTTCTGAAGGTTGATTTTTCTTCGACTAAGAAATAATCCCAGTATTACATTTTAATTTACATGAAACAGAGTTTGTTTTTATATGTGGATGATAATAATTAATTTAAACGTCAGAAAGTTAACTTCCGGAAGTTTTAACTTCGAAAATTAACTTTGACGAACCCGTTGTCTTAACTTGTCTTAACGCTCCGTCCTAGGGTTACCGGTTTCGACTCCCGGCAGGGTCAACTTTGAAAAATGAACTTTTAAAATTTGACTCTGGTCTGGAGCTGGAAAGTAGAGGCAGGGCACACTGCGTTTCGCAGTCGTAGTCCGACTGGCGGCAGTAACCACAGTGAAAAAACACTGTTTCCAGAGCCAGAGCCCATTTCCCTATCCCCCTCTAATCTTTTATCCTTAATCCTATTGTAGTCGGCAGCACATTTGCAGCAGCTTTGGCGTTGCTTGTGTTATAGGCGATGGTAGCCACCTACCATCAAGTGGACCGTTAGCCTGTCTGCCGATCTTAACATTAAAAAAACTGGAAGTATTAAACTGATTAAAATTTTATTTCACATAATCCATGTCTACTATAGGTTTTATTTAATTGTAACAAACAGTCTGCATGGCTTTACATCTGGCATATAATGTTTGAACAGTATTGGACTAAGGAACTTTCAATTACTTTTGCTTCAGGGCGCATTCAAACCGCTAAGGTTCTATCCAAATTTAACACGAGTGAAACCGTGGGGAAGTGCTTGTGTAAAATAAAATAAAATAGGTTAAGTATTTTAAGTCTGTAGCTTATGTTACAAAACTACATAGAAATTCACAGAAGGTAATCCTGGAAAGTACTTATAAAATTTTAAGAATTATTTGATTAATATTAAAAATATCATTATACTTAGTGAAAGATGAAGCCGTGGGCAAAAGCGACCTGCTCATATTCCAAAATACTTTATCTATGAACAGTGTGTTATAAACACCTAGTATTTATTTTGGTTGGTACAGGGGCTAGCCGATCCGAGATCATTGACCGATTATCGCTACTGATAGCGTTCTTGTACGTCCAAGTAATATCACCTGCATTCAATTGTTTAAACATACACGTGGCTTCGATTCGATGTACCACTACGTGCATGTTCTTCTTTTTACATTGAACAATTTATAGGTATATTCTTGAATAGTTCAGAATTACATACTTTTATTGCCTATGTGCCATATTCCACTCCCAAAAAAATATTTTTTTCAAACATCTTCACCGCCGTAGGACCAAGGACTTGGTGATTCAGGAGGTAGGTGACAGATTTTCCTTCATTTCTTCGTTATATATATACTTTATATATATATTTCTACATAAGTTCTACATACATATATATTTAAGCTTGATAAGTTTAATAAGTTCATACGTGTGGTTCATAAGTTCATACACATGTACCACTTTTATAATTGCTTGGCGAGACCTGACGCCATGGCAATTTTTCTCTTCATAAGAACCTTCCTTAGACTTCAACGAATACCTATTTGAAAACCCAATTTACCGCATTGTTCCAGCTGTTCTCGAGTTTTTCGTTTAGCAAAAATTTAATGATTAAATTTTATTTATATAAATCATTTGATGATTAAGTTTCTAATCTTTTAATAAACATAAATTTTGCTTGAAAAATTTAATTAATTTATGTTGTCTTTAAATTTAGGATATTATGTGTGCGCGGGAGAGGTAAGTTACCAACTCTAAAGTAAAATCGCTTTACTCTTTACTTACTAAGTAAAATCAATATTCTCTTTCGGGATTTTCGATTATCTGAATGCCTTAGCCTTATAACAATAATTAATCGGTTAATCGAGTCTCCACTGTACTACTATGTTCATATGATGTTAATAAATTTTAGTGTCTACGTATTCTATTAAAACACACGTGGCACTGATTTTTTTAGAATAAAAATATTTACTTACTTTATTTCAGTAAGGTGTTTTTTACTTGCGTGTGTTAGTACATAACTTAAAAAATTATGTTTATATTTATTCCAGACTACTTAAATTTTATTTTTTGGCTCTTTATTTAAACATTTATTGTCAGAATTACAGTCTTAACAGTTAACAAATAAATATCATTAACCTTTGATTTTGAGGGATAAGGAGCGTTTAAGGTATATATATATATATGATTAATACATACCTATAGACTTAATACATGATGTGTTTTAAGTCTATATAATCTCGTTATGATTCCAAAGAGTGAGAAGTAAAGGTGGATTTATATTACACCGGGCTGTGTCCGTGCCACGGCCGTGCTCAGGCCTTTGAGAAAAACACGGCCCGGCGGTGGCGGCACGGTGTAATATGAATCACCCTTAAATCACAAGATTGAAGATCTAGAGGTAACATATTTTGATAGATAAGAATTAAATTCTCTGTGGGTATAAACGGCTGTAGAAAGTTAAATTGACTAGAAGTTAAATGTTTTTATTTTGTCCCAATTGAAAAAAATATTTGTAAATTAAATTTTTTAAAAATCGGAAAATTCCGCTTGCGCATGACTTTGATCAACAATTCAATTCATTCTTATTAGGTATTTATTATTTAATCACGCATCAACGTAATTCTCGGCATTCTAATAGATAACTGTCGGTACGTTGGCACTGAAGTGTATTTATTTTATTTTTTCCGAACCGTTGATAAAAAGGTTACGCAATTACAGCTGACATTATGAATTACGAAAACTATTACCGGCGACATAAGAAATTTTTACGTTGTTTTTAACTAATAACATAAACAAACATCATTCAAACGTTTATAATTTTTTGCAACTTGTTCATTTACGTAACTAAAGAGACACCTACGCAAAATGCACGACACGCTTATTGAAAATTATTTTACTATGTGGACAAATCTACTGTAAGTAGGTTGCCTGTTTCATTGTAAAATGTCAAGCTAACTATGTCTTATGATACAAAAAAGGTATAAAAGTAAATACTGATTTTAAAAAGAAATATTTCAATGATATTTATCAACAAATTTCCTCTTTGTTGCTACATTGAAAAAGTCGCTGTCCGCGATAACGTTTTAATAAATAAGTAAATAAATAATAACAAATTTTAATTTAAATTGTTTTTAATTTTGATACTTTTAAAGGTTTTCAGTTTTCACTATGAAATATATATTATTTGCATTCATATATATATTTTAAAAGAAATTCTAAAAATTATTTTTTTAATGATAGTGAAAAAAAGGTCATAATCACCCAATGTATTCAAATTTACGCTTGCATAAAAAGAAAAGAATGATTTAGTATGTTTATTTGTAGTGGATAAACTCAAAAACTATTACCCTATTTTTATAATTCTTTCATTTATAGAAATCTACCATATCAGCGAGTAACATAGGATGTATTATATTTTCAAAAAGTTTAGAGATCCCTACGAAAGTTAAAATATAATTAATATATCCAAGGTATCAAAAGTCATTATTTGGCGAAAATTATTGATGATACATGTTTGATTATTGATACTAAATGTTTATTACCTACAAAAAAGTAAGTGAGGCTAACAAAAAACGATTATAATAGCTATTATAGCCGATTTTTGTTTGTTCAAATTAGTCAATCATGGACGCGTAGAATCGCAAGATGGTGACATTTGTATCGTATCAATCCTTATCCAACTAAATAGTTTCATAATCCAGGTTGATTATATTTCGTGATTATGAACATGTAAATTCCTCTATAAATAATTCGAATCGGACCTTTCGTTTAGAATTTACGACGGATATAAAATGCTAAAAGAAAAAAGAAATGCTGAGTGAACAGCCGCGTTTACGCTTATTAGTCTTACCACATGTTATTATTTGTTTAGTTTATAATATTAATTTTTTGTTTATCAAATTATACATATATTCTTATCTTAGGATGAAGTCCACGCGAACGAAGTCCCGGGCTTCAGCTAGATCAGTTTATAAGTTACAAATACATATGTTTCGTAATGAGTCAAAGGTCGTATTTTTTTTAATTACTGATTGAAAATGTCGTGGCGGGTCACTATAGTGTCTTATGTATAGGTCTGAAGTTAGAATAAAGGAAACCTAATTTTTCCTTAAGGCTGTGAGGTTGATTGTACTATAAAAACATTTTACACGTTGGCGTACAACACAACGTAGAAGAAAATAACAGTAGACAAACAATGTTAAAACCGTTTTTATTTCGATAATCCCATTATCTTAGAGAAGTTAAAGATAAACTTGAAATCCCAGTACGCATGTTCGTTCTAGTAAAGCCTTGGATGATCCCTGTAAATACTTGTAGAGTGTACCGCTGCGGTAGGTAGGTATTTGTCGGGAATCCTGTGGTAAATTCCAGAAAGTTTCCTGGGTACCTTGAAGTTTGTTTGCGTTGTCACTATATTCACGTCATTAATAAGTTAAATATTTCAAAAATTTTTAAATCTTATTTTAAATTAAAGTAAAACAATGCCTAAATCCAGACAGGATTATAATTTTTAAGAAAAAAGATATCTGGAGAAAAAGTTGCTAGGCGCGAAATAATATTCTGACACTTTAAGGTAAAAAAGGACCCTTTTTACACAAGGGTATATTATCCCTCGCCTAAATTTAGGTTATCATACAAAATATAAATAAGACAATAAGGATAATTATTAATTTTAGAGAATAGATGAAATCAGAAATAAGAAATTATTGTAAAAAGGAAAATATACTGCTCAGAGGGGTGGAGTAACTCCCAGAGAAAAAAAATCTGACATAAATGATATATCTATTGACAGAACGATAACTTAATATATTATGAACAACAGAGGCTTGACAGTTTGAAGATGACGTATATTAGTTTTATTGAAGTTCTAATGACGTGACGTATAACATTGGAAACGTGGTAGTTCAGGAGCTTAGCGCCTTCCCGGCGACAGGATACGCCACGATTTAGTCTGTAAACACGGATTAACAGCCATTATTGAAATCCTTGTACACTTAAAGCTGTGTTTATTTATTCGTCATTTCTCCTTAGTTGCACTTTTACTGTGTGATTTATAACTTCTATGTTTTAGTAGTATATTTGAAAAGAGATTTATTTAATTTATCCTCCATTTAAGACACATAATGTGTACTTACGTATTTATATTAATGTGAAAATTTGTAACATGAATTTTGCTTTTAAGGTCTCTACGATTTAAATATTTATACATAATAATTAATATTTTTTTATTTTTTTATTTTTTTATTGTACCTTATTTTATTTGATCAATAAGAAAATCTTTGAAGTACATATACTTTACTTTATATATGTTTGTTAATACTGTAGTAATATTAAAATTAGAATATTCGATTTATACTTATTTTATAAGAAAAACTTAATTAATGTTATTTTATTAAGGTTTATTTATTTTTCTAATTTATTATTGTTTTTGAAGTACAAATCGATAGAAATATATCCTTAATATACCACCTGCAATTTTTTACAAAAACCCTTTTACAAATTAATTAGTAATATATATATAGTTTTTTTTTTATGAAACTTGCAGGTTTAAAAGCTTAACACTTTCTGCAAGATAAAATCTTCCTCAATATTTTCTAAGATAGGTGATCGATTGTGTCAGAAAACAAAACCCGCGACTCTTTCTGATCGTATGCTAGCTCATCATCT
This sequence comes from Bembecia ichneumoniformis, assembly GCA_910589475.2. NCBI lineage: Eukaryota > Metazoa > Arthropoda > Insecta > Lepidoptera > Sesiidae > Bembecia > Bembecia ichneumoniformis. Next base: position 4,939,551 of record OU342531.1, read on the forward strand.
CACCAGAACAATTCTTTTCAGCCTGGCCTATCAATTACTTCCATATGGTGAACCCATTAAATGTACCTCCATTATATCATACTAGCCAGTGTTAATTGCACACGATATTATTTATTAGTGAAATTAATTTATTTTTTAACACTGTATACTTTTTAACACTTTTATACTTATGCATATTGTAGAGAATCTTAAGGCATTGTATATCGTATGATTATGCATATCATTGACATTAGTCTATATCGCATTTCATATAGTAAAGACTAGTCCAGATACGTGACCACAAACTATGTGGCATTGACACTAATATGGGTGACTCATACAATTACTATTATACGTATGTAAATAAGCGAATACCTGTAAATTAAATATTATTCTGAAAAATACTGAAAATCAGGATTATTTTATTCTATCGCTTAGCAATATTTAGGTTCTATAATATCCCAATAACGAATCGAGCCAAAGTTATACTTATTAGAAGAAAAATTTTAGTAAGAAATATTCTTGTTTAAATTGTAACAAATATTAAATAAACTTATTAATGTTATTTAAAATTTATTAATATTTTTAAAACATTCGCCTGTAATTAAAGGGAAATATTTTTTAAAATTTAAAAAAAAATTCATGGTATTAAATATATACCAAGACATCAATTAACTTCACATCAAATTGATTACGTTACGTTCTCCCATAAGTACGTTACGTAACTAGGTATGTAAAAAAACAATGTGGAAAGCTTGATTAGGATTTGTCGAGAGCGAATGAAAGAAAATTACCCCAGTCTCCAAATCATATTGGTTCCTAAGATTAGCTTTTGTTTGTCTTAAGTTGTTGTTGTTCATAACGTTTTGGAGAGTTTCACTTCAAAAATACACAATTTCAAACAAAATGCAGTCTACCAGCGACAAAACAATACAGATTGGCGGGATCATACAAGGAGCCTTATCAGTCGATATGATTGAAGGAACTGTCACACCAGCTAAATTCAGGTCAAATGAACAAGCGATAACCAAATGCGAACAACTTATATTAGATATTACGAACGATAAAAATGTTTGACACTGTTCCAAAAAAAAAATTACACCTCGTGACGTACATATATAGTGTTAACATTTTCCGCTTAAAACTGCACGTTTCAAAATTAATTCAATCATACTTCTTGTGGTTAAAGGTGGACGGAGCCGGGATATTAGTCTAGTTTGATAGCTATTTTTATTTATCTTAATGTCTAATCTTTTAAAAGTTATATCAACCCCTTTCATTACTTCTCTACGCGTACTTAATTTTACGATTATCAAAAGCAACACATCGATATGCGTTTTTTTCGTGAATACTTTAAACGAAAATTATAGTATTCCGTTGTTTAACACTGTTTGTGCTACTATTTTTCTTTTATGTTAGGGTCGGCAGACAAGCTGAAGGTCCACTTGATGGTAGATGGTTACCGTCGCCTATAACACAAGCAACACCACAGGTGCAGCAAGTGCGTTGCCGACTACGGTAAGATTAATGATAAGGGACTGGATAGGAAAATGGGCTCTTAATGTTACTAGTTACTTTTTAATGGCATCTCTTAATAAAAGACATTAATTCTGGAATAGATAGTCAGTCTAAGGACTGGTAAATAGCTAGTAGAAGATAATATTCACTTCCAAAATTGAAAAACAGTCATTTCGTAGCGACATTTTTTTATTTCTTGTTTGCCGTTTGGTAATGCACGAGTTGCGGATTCAGCTTATGTATAGTAATTGTGTATATTTTAAGAAATAATATATATAATTAATATGGAATAAAGTAAATTTGAAATAGAGTTTAATTATTATTATGTACATATTTTATTTAATAATCTTAATCTTAATTTTTGTTACAATATAAATTAAAAAAAAAAAAAAAACAATAAATAAGATAAAAACATTAACAGTGGGGCAAGGCCCAAGCTACCATTGGTTAGGGCTGCAGAGTCAGGAACCTCCTGCCTTACGCTACTCCTATAATGTCAAGAAGTACCGTCTTCTGTATCTGTCCCTTGACCCAGCCATTTAGAGAGAGCCTCTTGAGGTGTTGGTCGAGGCTCTTCGCTATAAGACCATTCACCGATAAGACTATTGGGACAATAATAGGGAATATGCGTCTAATTCAAAAAAGGCTTAAATATATTTTTTATCAACATTTTTGCTTTAGAATTATGTCTATGTAAATATCTTTTAATATTATTTCTTTTTCGTTAAGAAAATAATTATTAAAAAGTGCATAAAAATGTAGGAAATTCAAAATACTTGAAACGGTCAGATCGAATGTAACGTCAAAGTCTATGGAATGTGACGTCAACGTCTATGAAATGTCAACAAGCGTGTAGATGTTTGTGATTTTTAACATTTGATTGTATTGTAGACTTTGACGTCACGATATGTGCGCCAAAAGGGCGGGTGTTTAAAGTGCCCGTAGCTGTTAGTTAATTTTAACTTTTTTTTTGTTACCAAATTTATGTTTTTTGGTGCTGAATATTTTTTTACGGTTATATAACGATATAGGTTATAACGATATAGGTTATATAACGATATCGTACAAAATATAAAAAAAATGTGCATATTCCCTATTGTTGAATCGACATCTCACATGGCGGTCACCTTTTGAGTCAAGTCTATTTACTCTCTGGGTTTATCTTTCTCAGCTTTCACGAGGTTTCCATTATGCGGGACAGCGATGTCAACAAGCATTGTCTGGCGATGGGATCGGTCGATAACCATGATATCATGCTTATGGGCGACAATAGTCCCGTCCGTGATTATTGAGCGATCCCAAAAAAGCGTAGCACGACCATTTTCGAGAAAGGGCGTAGGCGCGTACTTGTAGTACGGCACCTCAGACTCGATAAGACCATACCGAAGGGCCAGTTGCTAATCCTGACTACTTGCTTATATCTGTGCAAATACTCGCCGTTAGAAAGATGAGCACAACCGGAAATAATATACCTGAGTATCTCTCCGGGAAATAAAATGTCTCCGGTTATTGTTCGTTTTAATAACTTCGTCCGCGATTGCACTGACAAAGACTTTAGTTTCCCCAAAGAGGTCACCGAAACGTAGCCAGTCCCGTCAGGTCCACATCAGCTCCTTGCTCTTCCATACATTCTTACGGTCTTCGGTGCTTAAAACAACTAGCTTATGCCAGTCTCGATTGCCAGATATAGTGGCGTGAGGTTTTTGTCGATTGCTACACGTCGCGATGTACCCCACTCTCATGATTCAGGAAAATATCCTGAATGATAAAAGACTGTTAAGAACTTTTATTAGGCGGCCAAAGAAACACGTTTTCACTGTATGTTATTATTATCATTATATGTATATGATATTGCATTTGAAGAATAGCGATACCAAATTTTAATTGTATTGATATGGATCATGGAGATACGAAATAACAATTGAAATGTAGTGATTATAGATTATTATAATTTTATCATATTGTCAGTCTGTAAAGTTGTTAAAGACGACCGGAGGGATTTTGATTTCCATTAGAATCGTATGATTCCAAATTTTAATCCCAGTGACAAAGATTAAAAGGATACGAAAGATGGAATAAATTAAATTTCGTTCAACTCAAAATTTCTGTTACCCTTTAATTGTATTTTTGGAATCAGTAACAATACAATTCGCAAATTAAATTTTCGAAATTCCTTTTGTCCACATACGCGCTTAGTGGTGTAAATTTTGTTCTTCTTTTACATGTTACATTACTTTCATCATTACATTGTTGCTTGTTTTACAAACATTTAGGTATGTTGCTTTTTTATTCGCGTAAACATTGTAAATACACTCCGGACCACCCAACTAGTAATTGTTGTTATAGCGAACAGATGTTTTAATAAAAGCAATTAATTTCTGATAAGCTATCTGTTTTGAAGGACCCTGTTTGAAATTTGAGTGTCTAGAACTGATATTTCGCGAGTTAAATTATATTATGATTATTTTATTTTATTATTTTTATTATTGCTTATAACCATCGATGCTTATAACTTATTGTGGTGTCAGGGTACTCTGCGTTCTGCAGTCTTACAGATTACATTGAAAAACAGCACACGTGCTGCTGTTGTTGTATTTTGGTGCGTGAATAAAAGTATGGCAGAGCGATACCTATCTTTACATCCGAGACCGTGCTTGCACAACCCTTTTTTTTTTGTCGATGAGAAATCCATTTACGGATGCCCTACCGCTGGCTAGGCGATAGGGGTATGTGGGACTCGCCCAGTCCTGAAGGGACTGGTCCTACCCACTAAAACTCCCCGGTGACCCCTTGAAGCCCTTTTGTGAGTTGGACCGGGTTCTGGCGGACCAACTACTCCGATCCAACTCTGGGCAGCTTAGCCCGAAGACCAAGCTAATGCCAAGAAAGGGGGGATTGCCCGGGGCACCGAGACAATCCCCGGACGAGGGGACCTTCGAACGCGCGCACAGCGGCCAGGCCATGCGCGCAGGTCCTGGTCATTTGAAGGGGGGGCGCCACACACCCGTCTTCGCCTGCCCACTCGTCTGCGTTAGGAGCGGGTGGAGTTTCCTCCTCCCGCTCCCTCTAAGCTGAAATTAATGGCCTTGGGCCAATTCCATGGGCTCCTCCCGTGCTGCCGGGGAAGCCCGTTTACGTTCTGCTGGAGCGGCCACGATGAGCCGACCTCTTACCGTTGGGGGGTTACAGCTTAACCCCCCCATTCTATGGGTTGCTGGGAGGCTTGCATCGGTGCAGATGGCACATTTGAAAGTCGCCTGACATCCACTAGCTTTATGCCCATCCACTCCGCAGCGGTGACACAGTCCGCTGCGGTCCTTAGTGGATGGGCATCGGACCGCTGGGTGCCCGAGCCCCATACACTTTAAGCAGCGCATGGGGCGCTGTTCCATTATCTGGATGGAGGCGAGGCTCCATCCTACTGCTAATTGTCCAGCGCTCGCCAGCTTCCTTGCGGCCTCCACCGGACAGGAGGCGAATGCCGAGTTTACTCCTTTGAGCCCAACGTGCACTTTGCCGACTTTTATCTGCTCGGGTTTGCAGCCCGAGCTTGCCACTAGCGCAGCTTTAATCTCATCAGCCGACACCGTGTCATCGAGTCCATTGACTCGGATGTCGGCTGATCTTGCCGGCCGGGTGACCTTAGCCAGCTCCCCTATTGCCTTTTGGACTTCCTCCGCTAGCTTATCCGCTTGTGCGGCAGTGGTCTCCTTTGGGAGTTCCATGATGCGGGCTCCCGTGAAGCTTGTTCGAAACCTTGGAGGGCCTATGCCGATAGTGTCTAAAGACACTAAGGCTTTCGCCTTGGTTATTGCCTCTCCATAGGTAGCACCTTTGGCAACCGCCTCCGGTTTCAGAGCTACCACCACCGCCAGCGTCTTGGGCTCCTTTGGAAGCCTGATCTTCTTATATTTTGGGACGGCTGGGTTTCCGGACAGTTTTTTCTTGCCCCGCACCACCTCAGTCCACTCTATGTCAGACCCGGAGGGGCCATCCGCGGCTTCTCTCGGAGTCTCCTTGGTTTTGCTAACCACCTTCTTTGACACTTTGGTCACTCTTGCTTCCTTAGGCAGGTTAGCCGGAGGAGCAAGTGTTGTTGGCGTCACCTTCTGTTTTATGTGAGCCGACTCCTGCGGATTACATGTGTGCGCCACCAGCGGTATTGCAGACCGTTGCTCCAGGAGAGATCTTAGCTCTGACTCCAGCTTAGCTACACGGGAGTCCATCATCACGCCTAAGTGAGTCACAAGCTCCTCTTGTAATGAGCCAAAAGTCTCCAAGAACTCCGCCCTAGACAGGACTTGAGTTTCCGCCATTGTCAATGGCGGCTCCTTGTTCTGCATGAGGTCCTCCGAGGTTGCCTCTTGGCAGGGCCTTTCAGTTAGTTCGTGCTTCAGATTCTTCATTTTTCCTTTGAGCTTCTCGATTTTTCCGCGAAGATAACCATTTTCTTCTCGGAGCCTGTCCACCTCCTCCGCCAAGTCTTTTTCGCTGTGCTCGGAATCTGCAGACTCGTAGTCGAGATTGGCGAGATTGGCGAGCGCAAGCGCTCTATCACAGCGTGCCACCATTGCCTGGGAGTAATCCGACAAGTACGAGTCAGACTCGTAGCCGCCGCCCTCCCTAAGCTCGCGTTTCGCGCGAGAGGTGCCCTCATTGTGGCCGAAAGCTTTCCCTCTGCCATTTTTAGATCTGGTCACCTTTAGTGGGACCAAATCCTCCTCCATTTCCGCAGCCGCCTGTGATCGGTTCGACCGTTTCTTAGCGGATTTAGTCTCCGTAGCGCACATGTCACTCGAGCTACTAGCCCCTAGGTGCCTCCGTGTAACCGGTTTAGTGACGACCGAGGAGTATAAGAGCTTACGCTCACCCCTCCTCGGAGGACAAATTTCACCCGTTCCCGACCCGTCCGACATCGGCCAGTGAATGGCCTTATCGATCAATGAGTCAGTGGGGGACTCCACTTTCGGTCAGGCTCGCCAGAAGTGGCGCCAACAATAAAAAGTAACAACAAAACTTAACAACAATGAAAGAAAACTACTACAACAAAAATCAATAGAAAACAGCAACAAATTAACAAATATAGCAACAACAAATGGTCTTACAGTGGCCCTGAGAAGGGCCCTTTCGAACTGCAAGACAAAACAACCAAAACAACCGAGAAAATTGACGAAAACAAAAATCCCAGAAAACACCTTAAAATCAATAACTTCTAAACGGATGGTGAGAACCATGCCGTTCAGCCCACCAAAATGCAGGTCTCGGCGAGCCGTAACTTTCCCCTATAGACGCCGAAGCAATCCGAGAGAAAAATTGCAACCCCACTAAAGTCTACCTTATGCTTGCACAACCCTAGTATTTTTAGTCTTTCATGGCCACATACCATCAAATGCACAATCATCTTGCCTGGTGCTCTTTATTAAAAATAAAAATAAAACACATTTTCATAGTTTTCTACTGCATGGCATTTATATTGGCAATTTTAAAATCAAATGCGAAAAGTTTTAAATTAAATTAATTTCGTACAATTACAAACTAGAGACCCGCCGGCTTCGCACGGAACCAATTTTCCGAGTAATTTTTCTCTTTATAAGAACCTTCCTAGGACTTAAAAAAATATTTGAAAAAAATAATAGCCGAATTGATCCTGCATTTCGAGCATAGATAATTGATACAGATATAAAAGTGATAGTATTTTACGTTCCTATTGAACTGAAGAAGCCTATAGACTATTCATGCAGTAAAGACTATTATTAAATAAAATCATAATTCCACATAAACAATTGAGTTCAAGGAGAAAAAGCCGATCGAAAATAAATCGATCATTAAATACCTTTAGAAACCTTTTATTTCATATAACGCGAGCGAATTATATCTATTCTCCAATTATAAGTAATAAGGTTAAGCGTGTGTGGTACGGTTTTTTTGCGATACGGTGGGCTCATGGGGATCTTTATTATTATACTTATAAAAATAACAACTCAATTTGGGCAGGCGCCGGCCGTTCCGCTTGCGCCGATTGATTTTCTATAATTTAGGTTCGGATGGGTATATTTTGATGGATTGCCACAAAAAATTATAAAACCACGTTATAAAATTTCAAATCTACTCTAAAACAACTGTTAACAGGAAACGCTTTGTTAAACTATTAAGACAATTTTTGTTCTTGTCCCCTTTTATCTTAATTATAGATTTGTGTAGTACTATCAATTTGCTTCTTTTAATAGTAGAAGTAATAGAAGTTAAAAAAAACAGGTTAAATTTATCAAAACTTATTTATTAATTAACTAGAATTCAAATATGTAAATCGAACGCAAAAATACGACTTATTTGTTTATTATGTTATAAAAAATATGACTTTTTAAACGCTTACAGCACGTTTATTTGAAACTAGCTGAACTCGGCCACGCTTCGCTGCGGTCCATACGGCAGCGGCCGGCGTGCGCATGAGGCTCGCGGTACTGGACACTGATTATATATAATATAATTTATCGTAGCGTGATGTTATATAGCCTATAGCCTTCCTCGATAAATGGACTATTCAAAACAAAAAGAATTTTTCAATTCGAACCAGTAGTTCCTGAGATTAGTGCGTTCAAACAAACAAACAAACTCTTCAGCTTTATAATATTAGTATAGATGTATTTAATGAATAAATAACTGTTGAACTGTGAAGTGTTTTTTTTTTCTGTTCTTCTAATAATAGTTAATACTAGAAAATATACTTTAAAAAGCGAAGATGGATGGATACCGTTTCAAATTGGATAAAAGTTCTTTTTAATTTAATATTGTTACGTCCAGACATATAGTCAAGGCGGTATCTGCTAAAAATTACTTATATTTTTGGGTAAGTTTGAAAGTATGAGTGGTTAGTGCGTTTAAGTCATTTCGGCCGCCCGTCTGGCGGTAGTAACCACTCCCTTACTGAAGACCACCGTGAAATAACAGCACGTGTGCTGTTGTGTATCGATGGATGAGTAAGGGATGCCAGAATCCATTTTCCTATCCAATCCCTTATCCTCAATCGTACTGTAGTCGGCAGCGTACTTGCAGCAGCTGTGGCGTTGCTTGTGTTATATGCGACGGTAGCGACCTACTACCATCAAGTGGACGGTCAGCCTGTCTGCTGATCTTAACATAAAAAAAGTTTTCTTGATGTTACATCCTAAATTCATAAGAAATGATAATCTTTCATTATTTAAAATAATAAAAATTAAAAAAATGTTTAAACGTTTTTAACAGCGTTTATAGAAAACGCTGCTATACAACAATAAATAAATATTATATTCACGAGCAAAAAAATTAGAAATTACAAAACAATTTGTAGTCAAAGAATAAATAAAAATTCGTTTCATATTAGGCCGTGAAAAATTCATTACTAGGCATGTAGTTACTATTAACATGAATTGACGTCAGTTCAGAACATTTAAATTTTTTGAAGCAACCTTTTCCTGCACAGTATTGAATATCTATGTAGTATTTCATTTATATGTGGGAAATTTGTCTATTGTACTCTTTATTTGTTTTTTTTTAATGAAATAGAAATTTAATTTTACACATAATAATAACGAAAAATTAAAACAATAAAAAAGACAAACGTGACGACTTTTTGAGGAATTATATAACTAATTTTATCTTATCTTAAATTTCACTAAATTTATTCAATAATTAATTTATTATTATTTTGAACAATTTTTTATAGCGAATTTACAAATAATTAATTTTCTACAATACAAATGCTATTTAATGACAATATTTAAATATTGTGATTAAATAGCACTAATTTTAACTTTCTTCATTTTTAAACAATATATTCCCACTCCAACCAAAATATATTGCTTATAGTTTGCTTTTATCAGTATAACTAATACCGATAAAAGCAAACTTTTTAATAATAAAAAAAACATTTGAATTAAGTCAGAATTTGTTTGCTTTGACATAGAATGAAAACAACCAAATATTAACACGGTTTTAATTTTCCAATTAACAGTTTATTTATGAAAAAAAAAAATGATTTTCTTACTTTCTGCACTAATTTTCGAATTAAATATTAAATAAAATCAATATTGCGCTGATTAAATTGCCTCATAGTATTAAGTGTTGTCTTCATGTGTATGTGAAGCGGTTAATGCACACGAAATCCAAGTCCGCTTTCATAGAAAAACTGCGTTAATTTTTAATGCCCTTTCATAGTTCTACTTTCAAAAATATTCCCTTAGGGCGCTTGTGACGCTCCCGTTACATTCGGCCAGTTACATTTCTAAGTCGATGTGAATAATTAAATTTTGTTATCGACACGTTCGAATCTAAGTTTAATTAAAAAGCGTCACATATTTCACGCGTTATTCGGCGGTAGGCGTTGCGATGTGTTCGGTTCGGCATTAACGGACCAGTGTAACATGACACTTTACATTATACGAATACGTATAAACGTTTGATTGGAATCGAGAGTTTCTGTAACGCTGGTGATGCAATATTAAATCGTTAAATTTAATATTAGCTGTGTAGTTTCTTTTATTGCTTCACAACTAACACGTACGCTGACACGGGTCAAGTGATTAAAATATTTTTTTTCTAACAAATAAATGTTTATTCTCACGCGATTATTGTTCGGCATTAGATTAATGGCTATCCGGTCGATATTAATTTATTTAAAGAAAGCAATAATTTCATTAATAAACGACGCATAACATCGAAACATGCTTGTACGCATGAAATATTATAGATGTAGATGTTTCATTGTAAAACTGCTTTGACCTTATTTCTACATATTGTCTTGGAAGTTGGAATACGTATAATTTTATTATACTAACGGTAATTTTTGTTTGTCTGTATAATACTATACGCTAGGTACACATTATAGAGAGCTAAAATTTGTTGTTTTGTTATAAATTTTAATTACAAAAATACCAAACGTAAAATCTTTTGCTGATACCACAAAGATTAAATATACAGAATATATAGATAGGACATTGAGAAATTTTTCCTACAAAAATATTTATCCTGATCGCCGTAACGAGTGGAAAATCTTTAGCTGATACATTCTTTTGATTATTTATACAGTAACTTGTTTAATAAAACTGTGTAGTAGTTTTTGTTTATTTTTCATTGTTTATTGGCGTCCTTACTGACTAAATCAAAAAAAATTAACACAGGTAGAGAAAAAATGCAGAATTTATATACGTAATATTATTTCTAATTAACAATGTGTAGTATAATTATGTACATACTGATATGCGAGTGAACTTATTCGAATATCATTTATTAGTAGGTAGGTTATTGTGTATTTATTTTACGCCTTAATTAATTGTGTATTAAGAGTGCCTATAAATAGAAATAGCTATTCCTAGATTTGAGTTTTGTCTAAGTATATAAAGTCCGAATAAGAAAATATATATAGATTAATTCATTATAAATAAAAATGAAACGTCAACAGCTACAAAACATTATGCAATGAAATTTTCTCGATAGAATAAAATCACCAATCACCTCTCATTTTTATAGTTTTTTGTTTTATTTTCAAAATGACACATATTAAAAACCTAAAAAATTATCAGTATTTTTACTTCACAGATTATCTAGGCCTTTGTTTATTAATTTTTCATTTGACATTGTAGTTTACGAATAAATTAATATTTAATACTTTTGACACTTATAAAATTTTTACTCCGCCAAATGCGTCATCTCGTGTCATGTTCACTTCAATGTGCATTGTTTTTGTTTCACATGATCAGATCAGTCACAATCTCTCCACTGAGACGGGAAGACTATGTTTCTGTGCGCAAGAATATTTAGAGGTAAATTTTTTAATAAGACTTGTTTGTGAGTATACATTATTATAAGTGTAGACTGTTTATAAATTGTTTCATATTATTTTAACAAGATTGTGTTCATCTGTGTAAAAGGAACTCTGTTGTGTTGGTATCGTTTCCATTCAATTATGGGGCCACGAGGGTGAAATTAGATTTTTGTTTGTTTTGTACGCCCCCTTAATAGTCACACACACGTTGCACTTTTAATTTTGAAAAATAATTTAATTGAATTTTAATAAAATATTAGACACTGTCGCGGCCTATGAGCAAATATTCACCTAAGGATTATAAAGGCACACTACATTACTCATATATTGCCCTATAGAATCTGACATGTGAAAATACTAACAAAGAATAATAGGTAATATACTTCTGAAACCGTTACACTAAGTGAGGATAAATTATTTTTACTATCCCATTCAAAGTGAAGGTTACAACGCGCTGATGATCGCGTTGTCTTACGGAAACACCTCTAAGACAAAACAATTTGATTCCTGACAATTTGATCAGGAGTTTCCCTTTATAATACCTATCTTTGACAAAAAAAAGGTCATTCTTGATTAAAAATTTTAATGGACGCTTATGATTTTCTAATTGCGTTGTAATATACTTACATTCATAACAATTGACATTGATTGCTTCTACATACACTTAATAAATGACGCAACATTATTGGAAAATAAACAAACAATTACATTTGTTTTGAACGCTGATTTGACATAACCTTAAGTCATTGCCTTCGTCGGTGCACTAGCGTACGTGTTGTAATTTGAACTTCTTAATCGCATGACGCGCGGCACATGCACTCACGTCAACATATGAAATACAAACATAGTAGCTCATTTTAACACATAAACATATTTAAATAAAGTTCAGAATTAATCGAAGCGGAAAATTAGGTTACATCATTTTTTGACGAGACCACTTCTAATGCAGGTTTTCAATGTGCCTGCATATGGTGCTAATCTTGTAATCGAAACACTTTCGGCATTTTTTAAAGGTCGAAGAACAAAGAAGAATATATTTGTTCTTATTAAAAGTCCTTTGTGAGACCACTTTACAGCCAGTAAAAAAATGCCGCGATAATTCTTATGTAAACCTCGAAGAGCGAATACTAAAGCGAAAGTACTTTTTATTTAAACAAGTGACTTCGCTAAAAGTTGCATGCTTTTACGACAAACATTAAGTAATTTTTGAATAAGGAATAATATAAGTAATACACAATCGCGAACACTCGAAGGCTTTCGCTAAACTCAAACGATCGACTCTCGAAAATGTACTCGCTTCTAATTGCAAATTCTTGTTCAACCAAAGAGTGAGGACTAACTAAACTGAAGACAGTTTTTTGCAAATGTTTTCGATAAACACTCAAATGTCGACGCTGCTGAAGGAAATAAAAAACAAGACGTTGACATTCCAATTGAGTAGTGCTTGAGACTGGGGAGAAAAACACTCTCAGTATTAGACAGAATCAAACACATCAATCATTCTTGTAAATGAGGACTTAAATAAGTTTTATTATCGTGTGTATAAATTTAATAGCATATACTTTTTTTATATTATTAAAGGTGGCAGACAGGCTGACGGTCCACTTGATGGTAGGTGGCTACGGTCGCCTAAGGACACAAGCAAAACCAGGCGGGTTACATGTGCGCTGCCGACCTTGCAAATATATTTTCAAAAAAAAACATTAAGGCGACGCCAGCCCCTAATGATAAAAAATCTACTTATTTGTAACCGTTTTCCTTTTAAATTATCATAATAAGTATAATTTAAAAAATATTCAAATCATCTGCAGGATATAAGGGGATCATCATAATTATTTTTTACATTATATTTAATTATATATATAAAAAAATTACTAATTTGCGGTCTAATATCGATGTTGTAACCGTGCGATTTGGTTAATAATCAATATTTTAAATAGCTAATTCTTAAGATAAATTTTAAGATCCATTATATCGACGGTATCCACGAACAAAGTCGTATCTGCAAAATGTTAACTTTTCAGGAGAGCGATTTAAAAATTGTAAAACAGTTATTAGTAAATATTTCAAAATGTAGCCAACCAATTACCAAGAATTTTAAATATGCTATTAGGAAGAAGGTAGTGATATTATTTCCGTGGATTGCTTTTAAAAAAAATAGAAATTATACAAAATATTGGGTCTTTTGATCACTTGCAACTTTGTTTTTCGTAAATTTAAAGTGGTATGAAATGATGCATCCTTATTCTTCGAAGTTTTGCTGGTAGTATGTGCTTAAGTAACGTTTTTCTTGGCAAATATGCGAAGCAGAAACGTGTGTCGTATGTTAGAAAATAACATTAACGATTGAAAAATGTAGTAATTCAAGAAACTTTATTAAGAAATGAACACCTTAACTCAAATGAAAGACAAAAAAATTACATTTCTTTCTTATTAAATCAAATACCTACGTTTTAATTCATATTTAATTAATTTTTAAATTACTTTTCTATTATTATTAATTTGCTAATATTATTAGTTTTAATTATTTACAAAATGTTTTTAGTATCTTTTTAATATTTTTTGTGTGAATATATTTTTTATTTCTATAGACAATTTATTAATTAGATTGCGAATTAAGTATTGCGATGTTCTTTTACCATATTCATTATTAAATTTTAATACATTAAGTTTTTTTGAATTGATGCTTCTGGTAGTAATTAAATAATTTTTGGGGAATTGAATTTCATCACGAAAGTACTGTTCAACGCAAGTAGGTTGCATTCAACTTTTTTATGAATTCCATTGTTCTTCAATTATTACACTACACCAGAATCACACTTACTCAATGTGACCAAGTCATGATATTTTTCATTGGAGAATATTATGAGATCATAATGTTCTTAATACACAACCTCTTTATACATTCCCACTCAAGATCTCCAATGAAAAATATCTGACAAAGGTCATACTTATGAAACAGTTTCTTCGGATCTCTTTCGTCACAACGAAGACTTCTTTTACGTTATTCCACGCTGTCTTTACTCCTATACTGTACTTCATCCAAATATTGTTTTTAACTTCAGACTTGAAATGAAGAAATGAAGCATCTTGCCCCATGTTTTTGATAAAATAAGGATTATCGTCGGTTTTCGCCCAACGTATAAGTAAACTTTCTAATTAACTTCTCACTGACCGATAAAGTGTTTAAAAAGATAGTCTTACATACACTAATAGCTTGATCGTATGTTGAAGAAGAATAGTTTACAGGCAGAAACTAAAAGGTATATTTACAATTGCTGGGCATAAAAAGCATAAGCTTTTTAGAATTATTTGTATACTTAGTGGCGCAAGCCCATTGTTTTTCTCTGCTTCCTACTGCTCAAAACTTTGTAAAACGCTGAATTCTGTGTTCATCTGTAACTTTACCCTTTTTGGAAACATGTTATTGTAGATTTCACTTCTTCTGATTACTTCATTTTCTTAAATTTTATTGGATGTAATTAAAATCACTTATTTGGATGGTGCACACATCTTGTTTATTTCTTAATTACTTCAATACATCTAAAATGACATATATATAAACTATTTCACAACCACTTATCCAGATGTATAAAGCACACCATCATTGTTTTTTCATGTCAAAACATAAAATTATACTATTTCTTTTTCGCTGTTTGAATATCAAACCTTTTTAAGTCAGCTAGTATTTAAGTTCAAAATTCATTAACACATGTTTCTTAACTAAATTTTTCATAATTTTCTTTTCACGTCAGACAAATCCCAGCGGTTTTTTTTTTAATTTTCTTTTGGTTTCGTGTACTAGTTATTGCATTCACTTGGCTTGAATATGCAATACTTCTAGGGCCATTACAATTAGTATAGTATATATGTCTAAAAGATTGGCTGGGGTAGAATTTCTCTCGTTTTCGAAATTATCAATTATTATGTTAGGAGAGTTTTCGTAACTGTTGCTAGCTTCTAAATGTAAATGGTGTATATTTGTTAGTTGTATTGTAGTCTGATCTTGTTAGGTGTGGCTGATTAGGCTGAATAATTGACGACGTAGAAGTTGCAATATTCGTAGACTGGTATTTCTAGGTATGAACAGATTCAACATTAATATTTGTGGAGACAAAATCATCCAGATATCTGTCGTTCCAGATATCTGCCGTGTCAACGTCAATATTTTTGGACTCTTCAATTACCAGAGATAACGTAACAGAATATATTGTTTGAGTGGCTGAAAATAAATGAAATGAAAATATTTTAAAATACTTTTCACTAAAGTTAAAAAACACAAGTTATTACCAAAATAAAAATCAAACAACGTTGCATGTAAAAGTTGTAATCAAAGAATAACGTAGCTTAAGAACATACGATCTTAATAATTCCACAAAACAAAGTCGGATATAATACATACTACCCTCAATTTTTCAAGAACATGGTTGCATTTTCATATGCGACCACAATAAATAGATAAAATAATAATTATATTAAATGTTAAATTAAACATCATAATAATATATGTACGTATTTTTATTAATATTACCATAAGAAAATATTTTTTAAACAATGTCCTTAGAATAGAGTTGTATGTATCGATACAACCAAACTTTGGGTATATTCGTTCATTTGCCAATTAAGGTAAAATAATACAGAAAAAACGTATATTAGTATATTATCAATAAAAACGAATTGAACGTCTTCTCTCCAACTCGACAACAGCGAACACTGGTGCAACTGCGGTTGCGACAAGGTGTGAGGGGTGTGAGTGCGGGAGTACAGCGTTGCGCGTGACATTGCGCCTTTGTTGGCGGATGGAAAAATAATATACATCCTTGTTCACTTGTGTATCACAAAAACTAAACAAGTTACAAGAAAAATAAAAATTGTCTCATATAGCTTGACTAAATCCTAGCCATAAGCGATTAAAAAAGCTATTTTGGTGTATGGTCACATGCAGCTTTGTTCGTGGATACCGTCGATATGAAGGCTCATCAAAAGAAAAATTTGAATTATACTTTATTTAATTTTTAAATAGATATTTCCCAGATTTGCAAGTAGCGATTCCCCCTCAGCAGTCCCGTCAATTCAGTACAGGACGAGTTTTACGGCTGGAGTCGCCTTAATTACCCATTTCATGTTGAGACTTTTTTGTTAGCATGTGACTGAAAGGCCACTATTACTGTGCACGCTCTCTATTGCATATTGCAGAATAACCCTAAAATCAAAATGTGTAGGGAAGAATCGGAATAAAAGATGATAATCAAATATTAAACTGTGGCATAACTTATTGAAACGAAAAACGTGCTGTTATTTCATTATGGTAAGCGTTCTAGATATACTGAACAGTTTATGCAGAAAACACATCGTAACCTAGTATTTTTAAATGTCCATACTTTTTAATATGAATCTGACTTTTGAAACCGTTTTGTGCACGAATTTTTAAATAATAACATTAAGTATTTGTTGGTTTTCACTTATTTTCAAAGATCAAAGCTGTATTTCAAAAGCTAAAATGAACCGTGTTTTTAGTGAAAACTACGTAATATTAAAGCTTACGCAACTTCCTACAGTACTAATGTACTATGACCATACGCCGTTACTATATCGCACGGACTACTATATGAACCTTTACCTGTTGCATGGCGACTGGACGTTGACCCTTCAAGTATTGACATATTCCTACAGTTTCTCACGTCTCCTACCCAACAAGATTACACCGAACCTCTATGTTTTTACTATAATCTTACGCAATGATTACATATTACAATGTTTGCAATACTTTACACCATGCTGCACAGTCTTTGAATCTAGTTAACAGAGTTGACTAAAATTTAATATGTAGCCATTAGTAGGGTTACATTTCTTATCGTCAAAATACATCTGTTTATATTTTTAATTGTTAATGTTTGTTTTAAAATTGTTAAATATAGTGCGCTTCGGCCTTAGCATTCATTTTTCAAAGGGATTCATAAATTTACAATTAAAAAGTTACTGGCGACTCACTCCGTCTTCACATATTTCTCATTAATTGCTCTTTCTATAAGTGAAAACCACATCGAAATCGGTTTCCTGGTTTAGAAGAATAAAAACTGGACAGCGACTTTGTTTCGCTGCTTAGGAGATTAAAGAATTTATTACTACTGTTTGTTATTCGTTAGTAATTTGTAAAATTTATTAGAAATAGACACTAAATGATCCTGGGTTGCCTAAAGTTTAAATAAATGGACAGATATTAAAAGTATTAATAAAAAAATATAACTTATGACTTAATCTATTGTCGAATGGAATGTCTAGACCCTTTGTGCTAGACCCCATTTTACTGCACAATATTATGTTAAACTTGAAATCTTGAATGTTGAGAATCATCACATGATTTTTACAGTCGCTGTATTTTTTTTTTTTTTTCAGAAATCCTTTATCTTTTTATTCACTTACTTTCTAGGAGTTACGCCCTGTGACGCTCGACTTGTTGCTTCGCAAAATTCTAAATTTAGAGATACCTTATAAAGTAAAAATTTCAAAGTAGGTACTCACGTTGATCGTTTACACGTGAACGGGCCATGACGGTTCCGTTTGGGAATACGTTGACGTACATATGGGAGCAGCGATTGTACAGACGGACTGACCGAACCATCGATGGCACCGCACCGCAGATCACCACCTGTTAACAATAAATACAACTGTTACACTGCCATTTACCAGCAACACTTTCATCATTCCAATACTGATTAATTTCAGTAGTGGCACGACACATTTGGGAAGTCCGTCTGGCGGCAGTAACCATCTCCATACAGAAAACCACCGTGAAATCATAATTGTGTTTCGGTGAAAGAGTAAGAGATATCGGAGCCCTTATCATCAAATATCAATCGATCAAGGTCGGATGCGCAATTGCAATCAATAGGGTCACAATTGTTGATAGACGCATATCTGCCTACCATTAAGTGAACGAACATCCTGCCTGGCGATCTTTACAAAAAAGACACATCCCGTGTTATCCCAATTAACTTTCAAAACATATTATATTTTATGCTTATTCTTCATCTCATGCACGCAGCCAATTAACGGTGTTACATACTTAGTCTTGTGTTAAAAGATTGTCATTATTAAATTATTAATTAAAATTCATATTAAATTATTAATTATATGGAAATTTGGAAGACCAGAATTTAGTCCTTTTTAAATTAATTTTACGTTCACATAGAGTCGCGTTCTAGATTGCCTTTGGTTATACAGGCTTAAAAACTGTCAAAATACAGGCAATTTATTATCAAATAAATATCGGAACATTTTTAAATTCACATTAAGAATACTTATCTTAAGAAGTAATTACTTCCACGGTCTTAGAAATTATCATAGATTATTAAAATTAAATTTATGATCAACTCACATCGGATGTATTCAAATATTATTATCTAAGCTAAAAATAAAATACTTACAATCATGATTACATAAAAAATAAGACGAAAAGTAATGCTATTATTACGGCTCTAGAAGTTAGGTACTTGTTTAGGTTACAAAATTTTATCGAAATGTGTTTAGCTTTGCTGTTTTACATATTTTCAACACAAAAAACGTAATTACGACTCAAATTAACAGCTATGTACTTATAGCACAGCGTATTTTCTTGTCACTTGATTCTTCACATATATTGCGTTTTGAAAATTTTATTTAAAAAAAATTTAATTCAGGGATAGTGTAGCTGTTTACTAATGAAACATTTTTCAAGTTTTAGGTATGACTCATACCCTTTTATGAATTCAAAAGCTTCTTTATATGTTTTAAAAAAAGATGAACGTTTTCAGATAAACTCTAGGAGACCAAAATACATTAAAAGACCAAAGTTCATTAAAAAATTACAGTCAAACTAGTTTGAAAATGTAAAAGTTTATTGTCTGTTTAATTTGTATTAAAAAAAATATATTATACAAGCAATACAAGCAAACATTAAGCAAATATTTATGGAATTATTCGCTAGGTAACTGATATGTCTACCTAACCTAAAATTGGAGTGTAAGGTCTACCTATATGAATAATATAAGCAAGTATCAATAATTTTATAAGAGAAAACCCACAATCTCTTAACGTTTGTGGTCTATATCGACATCTCTATCACATTGTCAGAGTATTAGAAGTTACTCTTAAGTATGTTCCTTAAACACTTTCACTGAGATTTTATCAGAAGGCCTTATGGGCATTGTAGTAGGTACTTTTCTTTTATATTTCTATTTAAATAACAGACAAATATGAAATATAAGTAACTAATTTTCTTATATTTCATATTTGTCCTTTTTTTAATCTATACTTTTACTAAAATTCTAACGAATAGTAGGATATTAAGTATTTTTAAGAATTTTTTAAATTTTTATTTAGAAAGCTTAGAAGAAAGCACTTAGAAGCTATATTACTAATTGGGTGTTTTCAAAATTCTAAGGTTTTAGATAAAACTGTAATAGATACCTACATAATGAAATTTCCTTAATTTTCAAATCCAATTCGATTTATAATTTTCTTTAACAATTGCTCCGAGCGGCACAATAAGGAAACAATCGATCGTTTTAATGGGTCAGCCGTGTTCAGCTAATCCGTCAGAACGAGGGTTCCTGAAGTTCTTACTCAAATAAATATTCTATTTGCTCTCGTCGAGAGTTCATTTTGCAATATCAGTTAATGTTCCGCTAAGTCTTTTCAATGTTGAGGATACGGTGTCATATTCAGGTGGGAAAGCATAGGCTACCGCGACGCGGTCACCATGCACCCGTATTGCGTTACGCGTCGACTTTGTGAAAACAATATTACTTTTTCTTTATTTTATTTTAAATTTAGTATTGGAGGGACATATTGTTACTGAACTTTATTCAGTTTAGCACTACAAGCTCTTGTTTAACAATTATAATATATTTTTAATACTTAAGTATTAATTAGGGTAATTTAGGTTCATTTCGAAATAAATTTAGTTAATTTCATTGTAGTTAAGACAGTCTAAACTACAATATAATAAAAGATGACATATTTGCCTAATACTTTTTTTTATGTTAAGACCCTCAGACAGACTGACGGTCCACTTGGTGGTAGATGGCTACCGTCACCTATAACACATGCAACGTTAAAGCTGTTGCAAGTGCGCTGCCGACTTAAGGAATTGGGAGGGGATAGGGAAATGGACTCCGACATCCTTAACTCACTCACCGAAACACAATTGCACACGTACTGTTATTTCTCGGTGGTTTTCTGTAATACTAAACTATATGTATTTTAATTTTCTTGCGGTTGGTATACTTTACACCAAAAATTATATTATTTTTCTAAGTTAAACTTACATCTAAACTACAAAAAATACTTGTGGTATTTTGACAGGTCCATCTTAATTTGTTATTTGTGTCTAATAGTCAAACATCAATAGTCAAAATGTTATAAAAGCGAGAGTTTGTATGTTTGGATGTTTGTTACTCAAGCGGCTAAACGGATTTGGATGAAATTTGGCACAAATATACTTTATTATCAGGAATACATATAGGATACTTTTTTTCCTGAAAAAATGTTAAGTTCCCGAGGGATCGTCTAAAAACATAAAAAATCGGCGCCACCATCGTCACAACGCCAAAGATGTCAGGCATTATATTATTCACTAGCTGGTGCTCAGACGATCCCTCAGGAACAGTAATTTTTGCTGGATGAGACTCAACCTATGTTCTTTCCTGCATCCCTGACAACGTGTATGCAAACTTTCATGATGATCAGATAAGCGGTTTAGGCGTGAGAAGGTAACAGAGAGACAGACAGAGTTACTTTCACATTTATAATATTAGTAAATGGATATGTTTTCTCAGGACGAAGCCGACGAAGCAGGATATATGTATGGTTATATCTTTGAAATTAACAAGTATTTTTAATTAAATCTAATGTCATTTGAGATTATATTTACTTTAAACCAAGTTACGAAACATTCATTAAGGAGAATCATATAGACATGTAATCATAACACGTCAAAACAAGTTACCGTCAAATATAACTACATTCCCTAACATTATGTTAATGAATTTAGAGAAAATTCCATACACACACATCTATGGAAAGTGTTAATGTTTTATATCCCAATGGCGTTGATAGAGCAATATTTTTTTATGTTCGTTTCATAATATGATGTTCTTAAATAATATTTACAATACTTTAGACACAAACTAGACATCTTTGACTTTATATTTGAAATTAATATCTTTTATAAAACCTAAGTGAAATTTTAAAATTTCTATCGTATGCTAAATACCGACTGAAATACACACGTATTCTTCCTTCCTATTATGATGTGCCATTTGGAGTACTATCCCTTGGTATGCCTACACGACCTCGAAATTCGGCTTTTTTATATAATATTATATTTTTATTAAATATAAACAGAATCTAAATTTTAAAACAATAACGCTAGATTATAAAATAAACCTTTTTAATAATTAATTAAAGTAGTCAAACAAAAAGAAAACTTGGTAGTTGTAGTTTGATTTTGAAATTAATAAAAAAATGCTTTTATTGCCCTATTAGTAGTTTTTCCTTATATTGCACTTTCATTTTAGTGTTTATAAACTTTGTATGATTTATTTTAATAAATTAATTAAATGATAAGTTTATTTTTCTTCCACTTTTGAAGTTCTATTCATACCTTTCTTGCCTTATTAATTGTTCTTTAATTTTGTAATTAACTAATATTTGATTGCAATGTCTTCTAAATTAGATAGAAATTCAGATTTATAAAAAATAATAATATTTCAAGCTGAACGAAGCCAACCAAACATATTCAAAAATATTCATTAAACCGCTTGTACTGTTTCAGAGATTAGCTTATTTTATATTAAGATAAAAAGTAAGTATTTCCATATTAATAGCAACAATTTTTTTTGCAAATTGTTTACACGCCTTGGTTTATCTCTCTGTCCATTAGTGAAAACTGTATCAAAATTCGTTGGATGGTTTAGATGAAGTTAGCGGAGAGACAGACAGAGTTGAAGTTGATAAGCCCGTTGGATGAGTGGTTAGGGTGCTTGCCTTAACGCTCTGCTCTAGGGTTCCCGGGTTCGATTCCGGCAGGGTCAATTTGAAAATGAACTTTTCAAATTTGGCTCTGGTCTGGATTTGGAAAGTAGTGACAGGGCACACTGCGTTTCGTAGACCACCGTGAAATAATAGCACGTGTGCTGTTGTGTTTCGGTGAGTGAGTAAGGGATGCCAGAGCCCATTTCCCTAACCCTTCCCATTCACTTATCCTTAATCCCATGTCGTTGGCAGCGCACTTGCACTTGCAGTTGCACTTGTTGGCACCTACTGTGGCGTTGTTTGTGTTAGGAGTATAGGCGACGGTAGCCACCTACAATCAAGTCAGCCTATCTACCGACCTTAACATTTAATAGAAGATAAAAGAAGATAAATGTATCACACATAGAAATCTTCTTTCTACTATCCTGTAGGATTGATTGCGTTATTGGCTGTTCATTCACCAATTCACAAGTATTTTTTAATGCCAAATTCATTACTGTATTATTTGCCTACCATCAGTTTCAATGGTCTATGATTGTCTCACAAATGACAAAGCGGCTGTTGCTACAGGAATCTTGTCTTGGGAGGTCACTGGACGTCTGACGTCACCCAGTTTATCTCTTCGACCCGAACACACGCGTTATTCACGGGTGATTACATATCAAACTTACCGAAACTATTTGGCACAAGTGTATCGGAAATTTTCACGGTAATTGAGCATTAATATTGATATGATTCCCTGAATATTGTACACTTAAGACAAATGTACCTTATCAACTTATATAATTTATTGCTTTCCTTTTTCTTATAATTAATTTGCAAATTAAATACCAAACTCATTATGTATTCACTTATTTTTTTATCATATACTACCTTTAATTAAAAGGCCTGTTGCTGTTGATATATTATCTTATACTAACCGTACCTGCGAATTCGTACGAGTTGAAAAGCGCCGCCGATTTTTTTATATTTTTCCAGGATAAAAAGTATCCTATGTGTTAATCCAGGTAATAAACTATATGTGTACAAAATTTCATCCAAATCCGTTCAGCCGTTTTGGTTTGAATGGGTAACAAAAATCCAAACATACAAACTTTCGCATTTATAATAATATTATTAGGAATTAGGATAAATGATCCTACTAATATTATAAATCCGAAATTTTGTATGTTTGGATGTTTGTTACTCAATCACGCCAAAACGGTTGAACGAAATTGCATGAAATTTGGCACACAGATAGTTTATTACCAGGATTAAGATGTAGAGTACCTTTTATCATGGAAAAATGTTAGAGAATCGTCTAAAAATATAAAAAAATCGGCGCCACTGTCGTCACAGTGTTAGAGATATCAGGCGTTATATTACTCATATATTTTTCAGGTGTTATATTTTTCATTTTTCAACGGGGACTAAATTCGCGGGCACCAGCTATTATCAATATAGTTTCAAAAAAATCGCTCTAGTAGTTTTTGAGTTACAAACATCCATACAACCATCTTGTAGACGTCCATTAACAAGATCGACAGACGACCTAATAAAAGCTACTGGATCCAGCCAGCAATAGAATAAATCCATCCTCACAAACTTTTGCATGTACTATAATATTAACATTATTTATGTATTTTTCCAAATACATTTAAATTAAAATTTATATTCTTATTGTAATTTCATCACTGTTTACCCAATACTTCAGTCAAATACTTTTTGTTTCGTCATTTATTTTTATTACTTTATTAGTAGGATAAACATGAAAAACTGCGCCATGTATCACACTACAGCGTGGTGCATTGCTTAGGTTGATTTTAATGCCTTTTCACAGCAGGTTTCATTTGTACATATTAATTTATCGATTTTATTCATTAGAGTGTTATTATTGTGTTGAATATTTCATGTGTTTCCTCTGAATAAATAGCTACAGATTCAATGTGCATAATAGGGGATCGGACAAATTTTCAGAAAGTGTTTTAAATTAATCTTCATGGGTATTTATTCCCATAAAAAATACTATTTTATTTATTTATAGCCTTTTAGGTACTCAAAATCATGTTTTAATATTGTTTGTTTGAAAATGCCGCTAAAACGCCACGATAGTTCATCTGAGAGCGCGTAACGTCATTTGTGGTCATATCATAACAAAACAGCTGCATTGGCACAAGACAATGATTGCCCACAAATGACGTCACGCACTGTGATTGGTGTTTCAGTATAGATTAAAAATATTAAAATTTTATTTCTTCATTTAAAAATATTTCAATGAATTATATTAAATTATTATTCGATAAATAATCGTAAAAAATTATATATTTTCTTTCTAAGTACATTTTAGATTTTAATCTGATTACTGTCCGATCCCCTATTATAGTCCTTTAAAGAAAATACATTGGTGGGCGTATGTTTGGCTAGCAACATATACAGGTTCAAATGAGTGTCTATTCACTTCATGTGTAATTTTCATATGTGATTTAAAACAAAAATCACTTGAAGTAACAGTGAAGAAGATCCTAGCTTCCTGAATATCCCAGCAAGTTAACATGCTTCGAACAGCGGGACAACAATATATGTACATGAATTCACAAATGAAACAGTAGTATAAATAAGTTAGAATTTTTTACTAATGGCAGGGCCTTTCATAATCAGGCCGAGTTATAAATTAGGCTAGTCCAAGTAGTCAAGTCCAGTAAGCAAGTGCCAGAATAATTTAGTAAGTGAGTGGGAGAGGGAGCTTTTTCTATATCTCTTATCCTGTATCCTCTCAAAATCTACAGCGCATTTGCAACTTTGCTTGTGTTGTTTTTGCTTGTTAATATGTGATGATAGCCATCTACTATCATATGGACCGACAGCCTGCCCGCCAACTTAAACACAAAAAACTTCTTACGACTTAAGTATAATCGAATGAAGTATACGGACATCTGATTTTCAACTGAATGACAATGAATGATGAATGAATGATGAATGATGAATGAATGAATGATTTTCAAGACGAATGAATCCGTAATATGATATTTAGAACCACGTGGTACAAAATCGCTCAGTCCATCGCCAACTTTACAAGGCTATTAAGCTACGCCATGGCCATCCTGATTACTGCGATCAGAATCAATATTTTTGTAGGAAAATTTTCTCAATGCCCTCTCTATATGTTTAATCTTTTTGACGGACATTTATTTTAACTATAACATTTGTTTAACAAATGTTAACTTTCGTAGCTTAATTACGACTTAAACATTTTTGTTTAGTTTACATAATTAAGTTGTTATCTGTGGACGCATCGCTGAACGGATTAAAAGGCCACACGCGCGTTAGATAACCACCTTTTTACAAATTATTTTGGTGATAATAATCGCAAATATTGTGTTATTACTAGACCTTGTGGTAATCCAGGAAATAACTGGTTATGAATTTATGAAAATGTAAATATTTATTATACGATAAAGTGTCATAATATTTTTTTACACAATACGGCAGCAGGAGAGCTGGCGGTCTACTTCATGGTAGGTGATTACCGTTACCCAAGAACACAAGCAATACTGGAGTATATCAATTCCCCTGAGTATCAACAGGTTTTTTGAAGTTTCGGTAGTACTCAGTGTCGGAATTTTATTGGTTTTTTTTCTTGACATATCGTCAAACATTTTCGTTTTAAATAACTTTATAAATCAGTGTGGCTATTTTTTTTTTTATCTTCGTTAGAACTGCGATAAAACTTTTTTCCTAAATTAAGCCAATGAACTGAGAAAATAGCTTTGAAATTGTTTTTCTCTTTATATCTCGACGAAATGGGTGAGAAACCATTCTTAGAGGTTGTAATCTACTCAAACACTAATCAATTTTAAGAAATTAAATATATTTTAAATTTATTACTTATTTATTAGATAAGTATACATAACGCACTCGTGGCCTTTCTAATAGCTAAAAGGCTTGACTAAATTTTATTTAAATTTGTTATATGAGACTATCATAAAATTGAATAATTTTTGCATATTAAAATGGTCAGAAGACGGAAGGGCTACTGGTATTGATTTAACAATGAAACCTCATGATAGGGTTTTGTTTGGCTTCCGTATTAGATGCCTCCTTCTTCGAATTTTAATTTAACATGCTAAGGCAGTTTTACCTGTTTACTTACACCGTGATTCATATTTAAGTTTTATTTAGAACACGACAAAAAAGGTTGCATTTATTCTATCTTTTTGTTATCACGTTTAAATTTAGATAAAATAATACAGTCACTGGAATAGTTAAACAACGCACAGTAATTTGTCGTATAAGTATTAGAAGGGGCGTTTTCACGTCATCTCATTAAATCCGGTTAATGTGAATAAAATGATAGTGAGTGCAATAAAATTGAAATCGCTAGTCATTTACGGGCAAAGTAGCTTTTTTAACATGTTATCATTACATCATAATTTACTACTTTAGTAAACTATAATAAACAGCTAAATAAATAATACATAAGAATATGCAACGTGCTTGTGTATTGTGAAAGTAACTCTGTCTGTCTGTCTGTCTGTCGTTTACCTTTTCAGACCTAAACTGCTTAACCGATCATTATGAAATTTTGCATATACACTTTGTCAGGGATGCAGAAAGGACAGGACATAGGTATCCTTTCATCCAGAAAAAAGTACTGTTCCCGAGGGATAATCTAACGCCTGGCAAAGATAACTGAGACGTAGTCAGAGATAAAAAGACATAGAAGCCATAAAATTATAAACCATTTGCAATATGTAATTAAGACGACTTTATTCACGATTTATTATTTTCAAAACTAATATTTACATATGAATAAAAAGTATATTATACCTACATAATCATATTTTTGAGCTTAATATGGAACCGTATATGACATTAAAAAAAAAGAAATTAATACACAGTAAACATCGAGTTATGTTATTTTTTTTAAATTAGGTACACATATCGTTTACATCTCAATAGGATAACCTTCGACTTCACTTTAGAATATCTTTTTACGATTTTTATGCTCTGCTATATTTTATTTATTGTAATAGGTACATCCTAATTGAACTCTTCACCTCTAATTGATAATGGATAATATTTCTCTGTTTACTAAATAAATTTGTACGATCATGCAAAATCTTGACCAATAAATCACAATAGAAAGAAAATTGTATTACTTCATGGAAGTCTTCGTTACACATCCAGACCTATGGAAGACTATGCCAAATCACTAATTAGATACTAATAATATCATATATGAAAGTATTTCTTTGTCAGTTTGCGGTTTTCATTATAATTTAGTTTTTTTAAAAAGAATATTCGATTGCCACATTTAAAAGTGGTAGACAAAAGTCGAAGAAACTTTTTATTTTTTACATTAAAAGGGTGACAGGATTCACTTTATGGAAATTACAAATTTACTTACCATCAGGAGGCACAATATCTTCGCAGAGACGGCAAGCTGTGGTAACCTGTAACAACAAAAAAAATTTTTTTTTATAATTTTTGCAACAATTCTGTCCATTTTTATAGTTGGAAAAGTAGTTATTTGACTGATTTAATATGATGACAGGGTTGTATTAGGATGGCTTTATCCCAGTTTCCATCTGAGTGTGTCAATGCATCTTTTATCCTAATATTATAAATGCGAAAGTATGTATGTTTGTTCCTCAATAACACAAAAACGGCTTAACAAATTTGGATGAAATTTGGCACACAGATAGTTTATTACCTGGATTACCCCAGGATAAATTGGATTAACAATTTATCCTGGGGGAATGTTAAGTTCCCGAGGGATCGTTTAAAAATATAAAGTGGCGGCGCAACTGTCATCACAGCGATAAAGATGTCAGACGTTATAACTCATATAATTTAATTTTTTAAGGCGTATGAAGCCGTGGGCACAGCTAGTTTACTATAATATATTCGCGGTTAGCGTATAATACCTAAGTCAGTACTCTTCGCAGACTTTTAATCGCCTCTAAGGACAGGAAGAAAATACTGTATTCTCAACCCCAGATAATTTTAATTAATTGAAAATCTAAATAATATAAAGAAAAAACTGATTCCTTTTTTTTTTCAGCCGCTAATTTTATTCCAATAATATTTTTCCAAAAAAAAAAAATCTTCGACATTATGACTAGTACTAATCATCCCACCACTGGTTTATACCCCAATCAATTCATTTGACCACATCGTTCCGCCAATAAGGTGTGGGTAGTAAAATTAACGAATAGTTACCGAACGCGTCTTCTTTAAAATGGAAAGCGCAAACAATGTTAAGTACTACTTACCCATGTTTGTGGTGCACTAAAAAGAGTTGATTGACCAGAATTACGCTCGCGCAACTAATGTATGCCTACTAGTAAAACGTATAAACAAATTTACAAGCCTTTCGAACAATACATCTTGCTTATTTAATTTCAAAACCGTATTTCTTATGGAGTTATACATTGGTTCGTATCCTACGTGAAACATGAACATTAATAAATTGAAAAAAAAAAAAAGAAATTTATAATGCCATAAATAATTATGGTAGTAATTATAGCAGTGACAAGGCAGGCGTTTCTAAGTCATTTGGGCAGCCCGTCTGGCCGCAGTAACCATCCCCTTACAGAAGACAATCGTGAAATAACAGCACGTGTGCTGTTGTTTTTCGGTGAGTGAAGTTAGGGATGCCAGAGCCCATTTCTTTATCCCTTCCCAATCCCTTAATCCTATTGTAGTCGACAGCGCACTTGCAGTATCTGTGATGTTACTTGTATTATAAACCACGGTAGCTATACCTACCATCTAATGGCATGTCAGCCTTTCTGACGACCTTAAAATAAAATAAAATCATAGCCGTTTATTTTATTTTAAGCGTTAGCACTTTGCTTGTCATTGCTTAGTTTAAAATAAGCGATGTATGAAACGATAAATTATAAATGACATATAAGTATATATATATATATTATAAATATACATCATATATTATAAATGATATAAATGAGTACCTAAATTCTTGAAAAAGAAATTGCTTGTGTTATAGGCGACGACGGTAGCCACTCACCGTCAGCCTGTCTGCCGACAACAAAAAAACAGTATGATATTTTTATTGTACGATAATTGTAATACGATAATTGATGCTGTGGTAGACAGCGAAGTTAGGCACAGACTAATATTATTTTTGCAATCGTTATTCAAACTTGTAGGTATATTGCGATGACCTACCCGATCTATGTACACATATTATAAAATAAGTCACTGTTCGCCTGTTTCTAAACAATGGAAATAACGCCAAACGAGGAAGATTTGAGTAATTGTATAATTTGTATAAAAAATTGCAACCGTGCGAAGCCTCATTAATAAAATTTGTCTTATAAATATCGACTTTCAAGACTATAATCTAGAATCTAAATTGTGTGTTTTATTGATGTTTAAACAGTACCTACTAATAAATTTGATAGAATATTTTGGCAACACTTGACAGTTACATATCGAAATTCGAAACATACAAAGTTTCCCGAATTATATTTTTTCTGTAGGAACGTTAACATGATTCTTTAAAACCTTAAAAAATGGATACTGATTATTTTAACCAAATACTTACCTACACACTATTTTTTGATATTTTCATACTTAACTTAAAATTTAAATTTAACTTAAAATTTAAGCAAAAATTTGAAAATAAATTAGTCACAGACAGACATTAGTGCTTTAAAGTAATTACACTATGCATTAAAAAAAAGCAAAGATTTTCAACTGTATAGATCGGGCAAGACGAAAGAATTCGTAATGTGACATTTAGAACCACGTGGTACAAAATCGCTCAGTCCATCACCAACTTTACAAGCTACGCCATGGCCATCTTGATTACGGCGATCACGATCAATAGTTTTGTAGAAAAATTTTCCCAATGCCCTCTCTATATATTTTATATATTTAATCTTTTTGGTCTCATATAAAGCAATTTAAATCAGATTTTTAAAATTATATACCTCCATATGATCTTTTTGAAAAAAAGCAATTTTAAAAAATATTTTTAGATTGACAAAATTCCATTGATTTTGTTTTAAATATCGATAAATTAAAAAACAAATTAGAAAATGCTACATGATCAAGGAATTTCGATTCGTAATTTCGTAAAAACTTTTATCGAAAATTGGGCTGCGGTAATTTGAGCAGTACAAATGTGTGCGCAAAATATTTGCCAAATCATCATATAAAACATCATGTAATTTGTTATCATTGTCTTTGTTGAAATGGAATGTTAAATGTAGTTAAATTGTGAAACTACCTTTTAACAAATAGGTCAAGTAAAATGGCATCTGTTCCTACAAATGGAGTATAACATGTTAATGGTAAACAAGAACTTATTGTCAATTTGATCATAAAAAATATAATAGTCATTAACACTGTGTCAGTGTCGCTGTTAGATAATATTCTAGGTACTGCATATCAAGTGAAGATTAAAAAAATAATAAATAACAGAGTTCAGAGGTTAAGTAATCAAACTTGTATTCATTGAATTTTCATGTGCACATAATGAGATCTATAGCTTTTAAAAATGAACATATGTATTATGTATGTTTTTATTATTTTAAGCTAACATACAAGCTAACATAGTTTATAGTAAGTCTCTAAACGTTATTTATTTGAAATAAAGAAAAAAACACTTATTTTTGTCACAAATTTTAACGTAAACGCAAAAGGTAAGTGAGTGAATATCTTTATCTTTATGAGTGGGGTAAGTAAAAAGTAAGCAAGCAAGCTAGCAAGTAAGCAACTAAGTAACAAGTAAGCAAGCAAATAAGCATGCAAGCAAGTAAGCAACAAGTAAGCAAGCAAGTAAACAAGCAAATAAGCAAGCAAGTAAGTAAGTTTAAGTAGTGGCAGGGCACACTGCGTTTCGCAGTTATAAATTGGGCAACCCATCTGACGGTAGTAACCACCCCCTTACAGAAGACCATAATGAAATAACAGCATATGTGCTGTTGTGTTTCGGTAAGAGAGTGAGGGTTGCCAAGGCTTATTTCCCTACTCCCATTGTGAAATAGAACTTTAGGTCCCACACCAGACATGGCCTATATTATGAAGTACAAGAAGAATGTGCGTATATGTAGATAACATAATATCCACAATAAAATAAAATAAAATTTATAAACACATATCTACACTATATACATATATAATACATATAGTATACATATTGTGGTATTATATATTTGCCAAACATGAGCATTTGTTTAGGTACAAAGGTTATAATTTTAGGTTTAATTGGCAATCGAATACGAAATTAACTAATACATAAACAGTACACAAATATTAATTATTACTATTGAATGTCATACTTTAGTGAATTCGTCACAGTCTTCTCAACAGTGGAACTTGTGAAGGCGTAAGAATCAGCTCTAAAAATAATTTTTCAAGTCGTAAACTTGTTCATTGCTGATAATGAACAACAGTTCCACTAATCCGTGTACCTATAAGAAAATTAATTTAAATTAACCTTTTGGACCTGAGTTTCTTAAGGGTTTTTAAACATATTGATCATCAATCTTATCAGAGATTATTGTCTTTCAGCTTATTCTCATCAAATCATTTGTTTAATAACTTTAGTGTTGTGCACTCTTGAGATTATAGGTATAAATTACACCTCAACGAAGATATTTTTCAACACATACATTACCTACTACCACAATTTTATTAAAAGTAGTGGGGTGGCACACATCGTTTCCTGGAGATGACCGGCGTACTAGTTCCTCCACTTACGGGTATGCGGACGTTCCGACTGTGAACAGCCGTGGCGGGTCGCGGATGTCGTGTTCCTACGACCCTGCTCATGAATGCGCTGCCGAATATTCTTTATTCTTATTTTGGGGGCATTCTTTCCCAATGCCCCAAAAATAAGGGGCAGACTGCGTTTCTCAGTCATAAATTTAACAGCCCCTCTGATGGCAGTCACTACTCCCTCACAGAAAACCATAGCATATGCTGCTGCGTTTTGGTGAATGAGTAAGAGATGCCAAGGCCCGTTTTCCTAATCCCTTATCATTCATCGTACTAAGGTCTATAGCAATTGCAGCATCTATAGCATTGGTTGAGACAATAGGCGACGGTAGTCAACCCATCATCAAGTGAACTGTAAGCGTACATGCTGAGCTATACACATAAAACGCAGAAAACATGTAGTAGACTGTGAATTTTGAATTTATAATGATTTATCTCCTTTGACTAGTATGGCAATGTGAATCAAGTTGATTGTATTGATGTGTTATAAAAAATAATTATTGATGTGTTATATAACATGTTGTTGTATTGATGTGTTATATAACATGAATTATCATTAGTAAATTAATTCTAGTGCTAAACGTAGCAATAATTTTTAACAATAAGAAAAAATTTAGGACAATTACGAGGAATTTTGCGAGGTGACAGTGATTTTTTTAGATTATGATAGGTATAAAATATTTCCCCACAAGAGCGCCTCGTTTGAGTTATTGAAAACATGAACATTTTTCTGCGGAGCAACTAATTGATATGAAAGCGTATCAATCGAGTTCACTGCTCAGGGTTTTCGATAAAAATGTAAAATTTATGATGAATAGATAACATTATCCATTCCAATTATCTGTCCGTTTAATGTCTGTGTGGAGTAATACACATTTTTTATACTAAATCAACAAACAATAAGATCTTATTTATTTTAAAAATGCAACATTCCTATCTCACTTTTAAGATAAGAGATATTAACAAAATTTACACTTTTAGGAATTAAGTACATTTAGACTTTAGACCCAAATTAATGAACACAAAAATCAAATAAATTTCTGGAAAACAGGAAAATAAAAAAAAACTAAGTAGATTATTATTTCCAAAAATATACAAGCCAAGGGAAACACCAATGAAGTGTAAGATTTATGCTTCAGTCGCGTTTTAAAAACGTCAGTATTTTAGCTTCAGTCTGTATTTTCGAAGTTTTTATTGAGATCTATTTAATTTCAAATGTACTTTTAAGTAAAAAAAGTTAGACATACTACAGACTAACGGATCTTAATGGTTGGTCAGTAGGTACCAGCGAATGTCATAGGGGTTCAAACACGCTGCCTACCTTCACAGGGTAGACAAAGGGAAAATTGACTTTGCCTTCCCTTACTCACTTACCAAAACATAACTGCTCACGTGCTGTTATTGCACGAAGGTCTTTAACCGTATGGTTACTTATATTTATATATTTTCTGGGATATTGTCTTTAATGCAATATGAGAATTTAATTTATATGCATAAAAATATTCATCAATTTAATAGAAAATTCACAATATCAATACTAGGTTCGAAAATAATATTGATTTACGTAAAACGCGACTCCACAACGTAAGTAATAATTTTATGGGTCAATGTATTGAGATGATCAGAGCCTTACCTATAAATAAGTGTAGTCAAAACCAAACTCTGTTCGAAAGGTTATTATAAAATCGCTGATAATTTAAGCGACAATGAAGCCTGGATTTAAACGATTCTGAGCTCATACTGTGTGTAGTATTATATTTACTATAATTTGTGTATAGTAATTATAATTTTTATATATATAATTTTAAAGATGACAAAAAGAATTGTATCCTGAGTTTCTTTTGGGGTTTCTTCTCGGGATCGTCATCATCTTGGCTATACATTTTTTTTTTTTTCGAAATCCTGGTAAAATATATAATCGACTAGCGACCCGCCCCCGGCTTCGCCCGTGGTGCAATTTTTATATATATGAACATTCCCCGTTTATCCCTCTTTCCATTAGTGAAAACCGAATTAAAATCGGTCTACCCGTTCACGCGTGATGCCGTGACCAAGGGAAATAGGGATTCATTTATATATATACATATATAGATTTCAAAAAAGTGATGTTATCCTATTTTTGAGTAATAGTAAAAAAATACTAGGGGGAAAATAAGCTCTGCTGAAATCTTAGCAGGCACTACAAAATATGGAATAAGAAGTAAGTCGAGTGTGAAACGCGTTTGTGGAAAACGCCGTTCGAGTTTCCGGAATATTGAACCGTTCGAGCTCCAAATTATCCACATACATATGAACCGATTATATTTGTACTAACTTTTTCCTGCGTTTTCGCCCGCAGTGAATAACGCGAAAGGTTAAAAAACATCCCGTGTACTTCCCCAACGTACAGGCTATCTCCAACCAATATGGTTCTACTGAACCATATTGGTTCAGTAGAAAAACAATTACTACAAGACAAACATGAAGCAGATATGAAGAGTTCATTTAGCATTTATAACTTCACTATCACTATCACACGGTCAAAACTCTCTTATCCAGATGGCTGTCATATGGAGAAACTCTTAAGTAAGTGAATCGCGGACGCGACCCGTACGAAACTGAGTTCAAACATATTTTGTCTTACTATGTATACTTATTATGTTACAGATAGTAGATTATATAATATATATTAAATCAGATATAGAGAACTCTATGCGTGGGTACTAAATCAACTTCCGTTAACTTATTTAGCTTCAAAAATGTATTGCAACAATAATTTCTTATATTTTTATATAACAAAATAGGCAATAAAATATTAAAAAAAAAACAACAACATAAAAAACTAAAATATTCCTAAATTTAAATCCAATTATAATTTTGTCTCGCACAGAGGGAAAAATAACGACCGATAGAGATAGACATAATAAGAACGAATGCGGCCTATCGATAAACTCCTTACATGTCTTATTATATTTATGTACATATATACACATATCTACATATATATACATATACATACATATACATATATAATAAAATCGTAAAATCGTAAACGAGCCGTGCCTGTACATTAAATTTTATTAAAAAAAAAACACATTTTGTACACGTTGTGCTCATGTTACCGAGATCAAAAAATTAGGTTTTAAGATATCTGTTTGTCTGTTTTTCTGTGCGTTTGTGCACGCTAACCTCAGAAACGGCTAACCGATTTGAATGCGGTTTTCACTGATCTATTATAGCAAGCTTACATAACATTTAGTGTTTGTGTCATTCCAATCGGTTTATAAACAAAAAAGATACGCGCTATACCAAATACCAAGCGTACGAAGTTGCGAGCTTAGCTAGTATTATAATAAAATACGCGACTGATAGAGGCGCTACTGTACAAATATAACCAAAATCGTGCAGCAAAACGCGAATGGAGCTGAATTATGTATAACTATAGTTATTCCAAAATTCATTTAATTCTCCCTTCAAGTCTGCAACGAAATAAAGGCCTAGTTTCAATAAGTAGTTTTTTAGTAAATAATGTAAGCAAATCTATAATTATGTATCTAATATAGGTAGCAATTCAATTTGTAATTGCCTCAATAAAATCGATTATTGATTAATCTTGACCAACTTTGATAAAGATTTATTTATTTATTTATTTATTCATTATTCGTTCATTAAAGTTAAAGATATAATTTAGCCAAAATTTAACAATAGGGATGTAATTTAAATTTAAACATTAAAATAATTAAAAGGAAAAAGGTGTGTGTGTGTGTGGGGTGTGTAGGTGTGTGTGCGTGTGTGTGCGTGTGTGTGCGTGTGCGTGTGCGTGTGTGACATACAAATATATTATGTAGGTTTAATTAAATTCAATTAAAGATTAAATGTTAAAACTAAAGAGGCACACCATAATTCTTAAGACATAATTTACGTAAATGAGATCAATAAAATATATTCTTTAATGTACCATAAATATTAAACAAAGTGGTTCGTACATTACTAATTGATTACGATTGTAAATGTCTGCATACTTATTTGTGTATCTACTAATCGGCGTTTAGATAAACGTTTTGATCTTTTATGTGCAACTTAAGATCTGCGTTACAAATTTGAGGGCTTATATTTTATATTTGCAATATATTTTTTTTAATTTAACACAGTTAAATAAAAATTAATTTTTAGAAATCATAGGTATCTCATCATTTTAATTTTTTTTTAACAATTTCATGATTTTTAAAGTAAGTAGTTAAAATTAAAAAATATTCAACTAACGAAACACATAAAATAAATTGAGGAATTTGTGAAAAGCGATTTTAAGAGTGAAAAGTGATTCCCATAAAAAAATATTCAATTTAGAGAATCCGTGGTTTACTTTTTGACGGTAGAAAATTCCAGGCGTTAAAAGCTATCTTCTATTTTTCTATCAAATCTATTAATTTTTAAGTGAATTTCACTTTAAGAAGGGACTTTGTTAAGACTGTTTCAGATCTTAATTTAAGATCTATTATTTTTCCATTTTAATTAAGCCATTTAAATCACATCACCATTAAACACTAACTTTTAGTTATTCGAACACATTGGTGAAATAAATAGAAAACAAAAGAAAACTAAGCTATTATTTTATTACTTAGTAAGCAGAGTGATAATAACGCGTAAATAATTCAATGTAAAATTGCTGTAATTCAAATTATTGTTTGCCCTCGCATCACTTATGCCAACAATATACACGTCCACAATTTTCGTAAACTGAAAAGAATAAAAAATAAGATTGGCTTTATCGGTGTTATCATTCGGCTAATTCTTGCCGATACGCTGCTGTATTAATTGTTCCATTCATAACATAATTTCTTTTGAAATAAACGCCACGTGAAAACACAAGATAATTAGATTTAAAATTGGTAACTTATCGCCGAAGCATTATCGAGGCAATATTCAAAAGAAAAACACGTTTCAAAATACTTTTAAAATAATAATTTATCAATTTATTTAGAGGGTACTTACATAGCCGAACTTTGCCGTCATGTTGTGTCCCGTTGTATATTATGTAGAACATGCATCTAAACTGAATTTCTCTGCAGCGATTTTTCCCTTAGCTATAAATCGTGTTACACTTTTGGTGTTATTTTTCAATACACGTCTCATTCAAACGAACCAAACACTTAAAATAGTACACTACGCCGTTCTAAACAGTGTTAGATCGCGAACAATAGCTTTTGTGGTCACGAAAAAAAAAATATAATCACGAAAACTCAACCGTTTTCGCGATACACATACGAGCGATCTCACAAAACTTTCATTATTATAAAATTAGACACACGTTTCAGTTTGTACGAAGGGTTTGAATGTCGTTGCTTTTTTGAAAATTGAACTTTAAATTAATTTTCATAGAACAGTTTTTAAAATTGTTTTCACGAGAGTATTTTACATAAGGTTTCAGCGGCGATGCCGACATGTGCGCTGAGCGGCGGGCGGTCACCGACTACGAGATAAAAACGTCGCTTCATTATAAACTTATAAGCTAAACTTTTTATGTGTGTGCGTACATATAATTGAGGAGGTAAGCCTCTTGGCTTTTGTTGTTGGCCTTACACAGTTTCCCTTACGCATTTTCACGGGAATTGACGTTAAGTAGGTTTTTAAAAATTTCCCTAAACGATCAGAAGCATTCTTATAGGACTCAGTACACCTGCATTAAAAGTGGACGATACGTCGCAAGACGTAATCTATGCGTTTGGCTTTATCAAAATGGGTCAATGTGGTTGTACCTTACTCCTTTTAACTGCTTTCCAGAAGTTCCACATTCAATTGTGATTATGTGACACAACTACTGGATTATTTTAAAAATAATATTTTTTGGACTTTTATTAATATTTGATAACTAAAAATGTCAACAATACATATTAGCCACGGTTAAATAAAAATTAATTGAAACGCCGTCAACGTTGCAATAAGAAAGTGTAATAGATGATCTTAATGACGTTATTTTCATATTAGTAAATTTAGAATTAATCATTTTAACAGATTATAAATTTTCTCGCTTTGGCCAGCGAAAGGTACTCAATTTACTTTACACACCCCACGCCAACGGGTCTGTAAAATTTAGTAGTTAAGACGTGAAAGAATAACAACAAACAAACCTTCGCTTTTATAATATTTCTATATTTTATAATATTCGCATTTATAAATAAGGATTTCAACGGTCAGGCTTAACAGACACAGGTACGAATTCTTTTCAGGCTTCCAAATCTTTCTCATATTGAGGCCAGGCCTGTGCTGTGCATAATAGAGAGACATTATGTGTGTATTTGAATCGTTAATCCAAATAAGGCACTTTGTCAAAATAAAATTGTAATGTCAGTGTGTCATAGAGTATATTGTGGCCTTAAATATTTACAGTGTTAAAACCGAAAGGTAAACACAATCCTCATACAAAGATTATTATCAGAAATCTCATTTTTTTTTACTATTAAGAGCTACTGCCAGGCTAATGCTATTTGCTTTAACGGTAGGTGGTCACAATCGCCTTGTAGCAGCAGCAGCCACATCAGAGGTGATATAAATCTGCTGCCGAATAACAGAGTTCAAGGTTTAGAGATAGGAAAAATATGTCTTGATTTAATTAAAGAGTTTCTTTTTTATTTCAACTTATAGAACATGTTTTAACTTAACTTGTTACTACCATCTTTCTCCCTGATACTGATAGATGTTTGTGAACAAATTTTATCGAGAAGTAATATAATATATCTGGGCAGAAGAACAAAAAAAAAAAATTATTTTTATTCTGAACGCTCCCAGATGTCAATAGCAAAAGTTTAAGTAAGTAGGTAAGCGTTTCTTTTTTAATCCAATTTTTTTTTTTTCTTTTAATCGAGAAACTTCACACAAAAAGCCCTATTTCCGTCTTCCGGATACGCGCACACGCACGCATCTAGATGATTCTTCCTCGTTTAGTCTTTCGAGGATAATTAAGGAGGTTAGTGAGTGAAGTGTATTGTTTTGACAGACATCGCCTTGACCCGTCCAGCGACTCGATACCAGTGGAAGGCAGACGCGTCCAGCAAAGCTTGACCTTTCGAGCATTGTACAAGTTCCTTTATTTACCGCCACACTTGGGACGACCACGGAGGTATTTTCCGTCATTCATTGTCAATGTTTTGGAATATTCTTAAACTGTTTAACATTTTGATCTTGATTTGAAATAATTTTCGAAATAATCTAGGTTATTTTTAAATAAATGCGTTTTCTTAAAACTCATGTACTTATAAATTATTTTAGCACTTTATTAAAACACGTCTGGCCTTTTTGTCTGGCTGTTTATTTAGTCAAAAGTATGAATCTCCGAAACGCCTGAATAGAATGTGACTTACACTCCTTACAGAAGACCACCGTGAAATAACAGCACGTGCGCTATTGTGTTTCGGTAAGTGAGTAAGGGATGCCAGAGCCCATTTTCCTGTCAAATCCTACTGTAGTCGGCAGCGCACTTGCAATGCAACAGCTGTGGCGTTGCTTGTGTTATAGGCGACGATAGCTACCTACCATCAAGTGGACGGTCATCCTGTTTGTCGATCTTAACATTAAAAAAAACTTGCTTTTCACAAGAATAAAAGTAATTACATTTGGAACCGTATGTATTTAGGGCAGGTAAGCTGAGTTAAAATCCACCTTAATTTAAAAAATTTAATTTACTTTTTAAATATGAAATGGTAAAAATTAACTTAAAAATTTCAAAGACCTAAACATAATAAAGGTAA
This sequence comes from Bembecia ichneumoniformis, assembly GCA_910589475.2. Taxonomy (NCBI): domain Eukaryota; kingdom Metazoa; phylum Arthropoda; class Insecta; order Lepidoptera; family Sesiidae; genus Bembecia; species Bembecia ichneumoniformis. Next base: position 4,979,319 of record OU342531.1, read on the forward strand.
ATTAATTTAAAATACTTTATAGCTTATTGGAATATATCACCGTTTCTGGGCAGATACTGCATCTGCATACTTATAAAAACATTGCCAGTTTTAAAAACAAGCGACAGACGCCTATTACACTTTAAATAAAGAATTAAAAATACTGTTAAAATAACAAAAAGAGCACTTATTGAGAAATGCGAATTGCGTCGTGGCCTCCTCCACAGACGAGTATTTATTTACTATGCCGTCACAATGACTGTATCACACAATAATGTTACGCTACAAAAAGCCATAATCAGACGGCCGATGGTAAATAAAGTTCCCTCAAGAAGACACTTAACTGCCACGAAGTGCTTAACTGTCTAACCTTTACTTAGCGGACGGTCTACACTAATAAAAGGTCCCTTCAACACCGTCCAACGTCTTATTCCGAGTTTACTGTCGGCTACAAAGTCTTACGAACGACAACCGACAATTCGGAAAATTTATGCTTCGAGTGCAAAAACGTCTACGCAAATTACTAAACCTTTAGACTAGACCTTTTATAGAAACGTTGCTAACATAGCTGACCACTTGAATAAAAGCGAGTCTTGAATTTGAATTTTATGAGTCCGTTGGATGAGTGGTTAAGGTGTTTGCCTTAATGCTCTGTTCTAGCGTTCATGAGATTGATTCCCGGCAAGGTCAACTTTGAAAAAAAACTTTTTAAAGGCTCCGGTCTGGAAAGTAGTGGCAGGGTACACTGCGTTTCGCAGTGATCTGGCGGCAGTAACCACCCACTTACAAAAAACCACCGTGAAATAACAGCACGTGGTACTGTTGTGTTTCGGTGGGTGAGCGAGTGAGTAAGCGATGCCAGAGATCATTTCCCTATCCCCTCCTAATGACTTATCCTACTGTAGTCGGCAGCGCACTTGAAGCAGCTGTGGCGTTACTTGTCTTATAGGCGACATTAGCCACCTATAATGTCGCCATCAAGTAGACCGTCAGCCTGTCTGCCGATCTCATTAAAAAAAAGTTTATATTATATTTTATAAATTAAACTCTATCAACTTTTTTCTGCTTCGCATGGATGTAATTTTTTCTGTTTATTATAAATACAAATCTTCCTTGTTTATCGCTCTTTCTATTGGTAAAAACCGTATTAAAATCAATTGAATCATTATTTAAAATGCAAACTCACTTTGTTATCTTTTTAGGTGCTCTATCCCCTTTTTTTTGGTCCACAGAACCGATTTTGTTGATATTTCATTAAAATTGTTTCAACCCTGTAAGTGATTTCAAAAACTAGTAATTTTCTAAGCAATCTTATAATAATAGTAAAAAAGTTCACATATGGACCTGGTGCAAAATTATTTATATATCAATCTGTTGTTTTGATTACAGCCTTTATACATAAGCCTTTATAATAATTTGAAATGTTGACGTTATTATATCGTTTCTTATTGTCCTAGATATAATTTTCCAACCTGTATCTTATATCATTTTAAAGTAGCAATAAATCTTGAAATGCTAAATAGAATTAATAAATATAGACAAAATAATAACAAGTATAGGAAATAAATCAATTAAGTAAGGACACACTTAAAATCGAGACAAACGAGGACACGCTGGTGACATCCTTCATTGTATCCGGAAATTCTTACATTTTTACACTGACACGTTGTAGTAGCGAGTGACGTAACGTTTGATTGATTCGAACACGCCTTTTCCACCTCCTAGCTTGAACTATTAGGTATTCTCCTCTTGAGGTCAAGAACGTACACTGTGCGCCAAATAAGATTATGTCTCAAATAGAGGCTTCCGTAGATACTTCATACCGTATCACATCCGTTCTTTTCGGTCCAAATATATTTCATTTACACATAGAAAATCTGCTAAATATTTCCAGTTATTTCACAAACTAAATTAAATTAGACTCGTTCTCTTGTTTAGTAAAGTCCAGGTGAGCGTTATAAAATTTGAGGAGAAAAGTACGTATATTATTATTGCATTTTCAGTTTGTATCTACTTTGAAATTAGCATAACTTCAGTCAAATAAATAAATGAATAAATAAATCTTTATTTGCACAAACACATGTCTACCGGTTCTTAATTCATATACAGCAGTTACATACAAAGTATGTTAGGTATACCCGACAAGGGCATGCAAATATTTGTATTTAATTGTTTTAACAAAGTTTTCCTACAAAAATTATATATAATACATTATATACATTATATATTATATTATATACATTATAGAAAAAAAATTAACGCCTTTAATTTTATATAGAGAAATGAGAGCAGCGTAAAATCTATAACTAGGTATATTACAAGTATAGTCACATAAAATAAAATCGTAAACGAACCCTGTCTGTACATTCAAATTTTTTCAAAAAAAAACAATTTGTACACGTTGTACACGTTTTTTAACCGAGGTCAAAAAAATAGTTTTTAGATATTTTTTGTCTGTTTGTGCACGCTATTTTTAGAAACGGCTTAACCGATTTGAATGCGGTTTTCAGTGATGTCTTGTAGATCTACTCGTAACATTTAGTGTTTGTATCATTCCAATCGGTTAACAAACAAAAAAGTTATGCGCATACCGAATAATCAAGCGTACGAAGTTGCGGGCTCAGCTAGTAAAAATTTTAAAAAATATTGTATTGATTTTACGATTCACGTTAAAGGAAAATTAACAAAATATCGAACTGTATTTAGGTAATAACAATATCGAAATTTATCTTCAGATTATTGCACTTTAGAAAGATAATTCTACGAAAAGAGCTTAACGTTAGCACAATTGAAGATTAAAATATTAGGTCACATAGAATTTAGTCAACTGCTGAAATCATGATTACGTCAATTTAGGTGGAAAGTGTAAACGTCATTTTTCAATACCCGAAATTGATGACTAGTAAAGTTGACATAATTTGTACTTTGTAACTTTTTATAGAAAATAATAGTCTATTGCTATTCATGGGCGTTTGGGAGCTCCATGGGCTTTATTACTTTATTACTCCATTACTTTATTTTGAGAAAATATAATTTATATAAGATTTTTTTTCTAAAATCGTGTCTATGACACGATTATGTTTTGGTATCATTTTTAATAATGTTATTTATTAAACGTGTAAATTGTTCCATTAATTATTTAACTTTTACATTAGTCGCAAATTATTAAAACTTTTCAGTTTATAATTCAAAAGCATTTCTTGAAAAATTCATAAAAAGTTCACGTAATGTGGCAACAAGATAGATAATAATAGGTTGATCTAGGTGTAAATACTGATAAATCATTTAATTATTTTCACAAGTTTTCGATGTTAGGTATTTATCGCAGACCAATAACCAGTTTAAATATTTTTCTCTTATAATCCATCGCGTGGATTGTGTAAGTGCTAAAACCAGATACATTAGTAAATCAGGCGTCTCGACGTACGTATGTTTGTTCGAACAATTACATATACGAGGCGCCAGTCGACAAATATAGCTACAGCAAACTTATAGACGTTTTAATGGAATATGTTACTCGGATACATACAAAATTTTTACATTAAAAACTACAATACACAGGAAATTAATTGCTAACTTGACAATGCGAAACCTGTGATTGTTTCAATTAGCGAAAACATGGGAAATTGTCAACTATCTCCTATTGAAGTTATAATAAACGTAGCCTTAGCCTTTACTGATGGTAAGTATGTGCTGACGCTCCTATTGCCAGAGAGTCACAAGGTTCTGCCAACTCTGATATAACAGAAAGTGATGGACAAGGCGATGATAGGGAATGGATTCTGAATTTCTTACGGAACGTTTGAACGTTGTTTGAACGCGCTAATCTCGAGAACTACTGGTTCTAATTGAAAAATTCTTTTTGTTTTGAATAGTCCATTTATCGAGGAAGGCTATAGGCATCGAGGAAATAAACAGTGTCCAGTACCGCGCGCCCCATGCGCACGCCGCCGCCGTATGGGCCGCAGCGAAGCTGGTTCATCATAAAAATGATTCCACTCTATGTATCATAAAATTCATTGCATACATTTGACTGTATTCTTCTTTAAGGGCATGGTAACTGCCTTCAAACTCGTTGCCCAAAAAATTACTGCGCATTTGCGCAACGTAGTTTACCCTACTGTTATAACGCACGTTCTTGATTTGCTTGAGTTATTTTTTTATGTGCCTTTATAACTTTCAAAATTCCAATTAAAGTTCATAAATTTTTTGTACAAAATCCATCGAAATGTCATAGACGACGTTAATTCCATTTTTCATATTTTTTCATTTACAAACTACAACTATTACCCTGCAACAAGGCACACTGCGTATCACAGTCATAAATTTGACAGCCCGTCTGGTAGCAGTAACCGTACCCTTACAGAAGACCACTGTGAAATAACAGCGCCTTGCTTGTTGTGTTTCAGTTAATGAGTAAGGTGTTCCAGAACCCATCCCACCGGAAAACAAAAAAAAATATCAAATTATATTGTCCCGCGTAAACGTTTTTTTTTTCTTGAATACCTGGTCCCTGGCAGAATATCAGTGTTTTGAGCCAGGATTCCTTTTCCTCATATATTGTTTGTATTAGAGGAATAAAAGATGCTTTCTTTCTTTCTTTCTAATATCACAGTGATTCATAATTATTGCTCATGACACCTTAAAATTGAAATCTGTTTAAATTTCATAAAACCTATAATTTCGTTGACATTTAAAATAATAATTATTTTGAAACAAATAAAAACATGTTATTATAGATTCTATTCTAAAATTGAAAATTGACCCTTTGTCTACGGAATACATTAATTGGAATTTAAATTCCAATTAATTTCATATAAAAATAATTTGGAAATTATTTTATGCAATTACAAAACTGAATAAAAATAAAATACAATTCGTACATTTCACTCTCAATAAAATAATCTTCATCTCGTCGTAGGACATCCACTACAGTTAAGTTTTTCGAAATAGTTTTTTTTTTTTTTTTTTTTCCAAAAAAAGTCTATAGGGACTTCCCACTATAGTGCTAGAATGTTGTCGCATTTCACCAATTGAGTTTAGATTGCATGTCTGAAACATTTCAATATTATCACTTTATCATTACCCTCATAATTGATATCAGGACAGTTCTCAATACATGGCGCCAATGAGCATTATCTGTCCATACATGTTCCAACGCTCTGATACAAATTGCGCACTAATGCCTACTTAGAAAATTGTTACAATCAACTATTTTCTAAAACTAATTGCGTTAACATCAAATTATATTGTGCGACTGCATAATATTTTTTGAGTTTTCAAACAGTTGAGATATCTGGAAAATATCCCCACTGATAGTGATTAATGGGAAATAATTCTGTTTTTCCCCTACCAGTGGAGATACATTAGTAGGGATAGGTGAAACGGGCGTTCTATTTTATATAGGTTTTATATAGGTATTGGTGTCCGCGACTTCTTCTGCGATTAAAAATGAAAATATAAAATAAATACGCTAAATAACGCTTGACATCTTGATCGCTGCGAAGACCTGTGACGACCTCGGGAACCTGACATTTTTCCAGGATAAAAAGTATCCTATATGCTAATCAAGGTAATAAACCATCTGTGTGCCAAACTTCATACAAATCCGTTGAGTAGTTTTTATGTGAAAGAGTAACATACATACATACATCCTCACAAACTTTCGCATTTATAGTATTATTTGGAGTCCAAAATTATATTTACAAAATTGTATTCGAATTTTTTTTTATGTTAAGATCGGCAGACAGGCTGACGGTCCACTTGATGGTAGGTGGCTACCGTCGCCTATATCACAAGCAACGCCAAAGCTGCTGTAAGTGCGCTGCCGACGCGACGACAGTAGGATTAAGGATAAGGGATTAGGAGGAGAAATGGACTCTGGCATCACTTGCTCACCGAAACACAACAGCACACGTGCTGTTATTTCACGGTGGTCTTCTGTGGCGGGGTAGTTATTACCCCTAGACGGGCTGCCCAAATGACTGCGAAACGCAGTGTGCCCTGCCACTACTAAATTTTCGTATTGTTATTTGTGGTAAATCACGATTTCTTAAATAATATTTGATTAAGACGTTGTAATATTGATAAAAGGAGTTTCGATTGTCATCTAATGGCGTCATTTCCTCTTTCTAAATGGGTACTTTTCTATATCTAACCATCTATATTGTGTTTTATATTTAAAACGATTAATTATTATTCAATATTAATTATCGTTTGCACTTCAAAGGCAACTTCTGTAAAAAATATGTGCTTATAAAGAGCGTGTAGGTAGATAATGCAATTTTAGTCAGAAGAAAACAATTTATTGCGATAACAACAAAGACAATTATTTATTTATTATCTATTTAATCTCCGTTTATTAAAAATAAATAAAAAATCCAAGTTAATATTACATTGGATAAAAACTTTCATTGAGTACCATTAATTTATTTAACTTTTAAATTAGACGTAACGCGTTTATGGGTAATATTGTTTCATTATAAGTGGTATTTATTCAAATCAATTAAAAATATTAGGTCGTAACTTTTTATTATCTACTAGCTGAGCTCGCAACTTCGTACGCGTGGTATTCCATATAGCGCTTAACTTTCTTGTTTGTAAATCGATTGGAATGAAAGAAACACTAAATATTACGGGAAGCTTGCTACGGTATAGCTTGTTACAGTATACAGACAAAAATCCCAAAAAGTATTTTTTTTTATCTCTGTAACATATAATAAGTACAACCTGTACAAATTGGTTTTCTTTTTTTAATTCTTTAATGTACAGACATGGCTCGATTATGATTTTATTATATGTATAGATGTGATTTATGGTACTAGAATACCTTTATTTAAAAAGAGACCTCATTTAATAACACAAGAAATTAAAGTAGTATGGATTTTTAATATAAATAAAATAGTATCTACATTCTCTGTTTATAAATATACACCTCACACATCCTCAATATGTTTTTATACAGAAAAAACAAAATCTGTTACATTGCTATTTTTTACTAGGGGATTTAGTTACCTACTGTTATTCCCGAAATTAAAATTTAAGGGATTTATTGGTAATATAATTTATATCTGAGATATTAATCTAAAATATCGAGTATGTTGTCTTTAAAAAAAGCCTATTTTCCTATCCACTCCTAATCCCTTATCCTTAATCCTACTGCATCGGCAGCGCACTTGCAGCAGATTTGGCATTGCTTGTGTTATAGACGACGGTAGCCACCTACCATCAAGTGGACCGTCAGCCTGTCTGCCGACCTTAACATAAAAAAAAGTTTTATTTTTTCGAAGATACCAAAGTAGTACTTATAGTTAAATTTGATTTGATTGAGATTTAAAATTTATCCTTAACTCATTTGAAATAAGTTACCTTTCATATAGTAAAAATTATTATATGCAGTATTCAAAAGTATTAAATATTTCACGACCGTTAAAAAACTTAAAAAGGCGATGTTGCAATTAATAAATAACTAAAAAATATAACGTTTAGTTATTACTTCGTTAAATCGTTTGACAGTCTTGACTAACCGAATGTCAATTTAATCATTTGAATTTCAACCCACCGTCAGTCGATTCTAAAGTTTAAATTTATTCGAATCACTTGTTACACCTGAGTTGGATCAGTCGTGTCCTAGAACACTTTGATTTCGGACTTTGACTACAACATGCACACTAAATAATGGCCAGACGCATCATAACGACATTGACTGTCATGTGGTCAGCCATCGAAATGTCAATGAACTTATTATGTGTCCCAATTCACTGAAGTATGTACGAGTACCTACACTTGCCTTCTGAAACTATATGATTCATAGATTGAAAAACATATTTCAATGCACTTTTATATAACGCATATTACTCAACAATGGTAACAAAAGTAACAATGGAAAAGAAAAGAAAATAAGTGAAAACAAAAATGCATTTAGTAACTTTTTTACCTAAAGACTTTTTCTCTTGATTTTTAACCCGTTATAGATAATTTGTTTATGAAAATATTTAGAACATGGTATTCACTCGAGTAATAAAATCTAAGTAAATATCAAGATTTAAGTACTCATACTCATTAATTCTATTAGGTAAGTACTACTACATTATGATATGATTACGTTGGCTTACTATATTTTAATATTATAATCTTTATATCTAATATAATCTTTTATATTGGATACCATCTACATTCTTACATTTATTTATTACATGCATCCATTATAATTATATTATATTATATTATATTATATTATATTATATTATATTATATTATATTATATTATATTATATTATATTATATTATATTATATTATATTATATTATATTATATTATGTTATAAAACAAATAATTATTTCCTTTTGATTATATTCATTGAACGCAAAGAGCTATATTCTAAGCTACATTAGCTATACCGAAAACGAAGACAGACGATAGTACTAATGACACCTTTGATGAAATCGATACCAACGGAAAAATAATCTTTTTAACAAGATGGAGCGTGAATAATGCTAATAAAACGTTGTAAAAACAAGATATTTTTTCATCGGTATCGATTTTTTTCTGACCCATCATGAAAGGTGTCGTTACTACTCTCGTCTGTCTTAATTTTCGGGAGCATTTCCCTTAATACCCGTTATAATATAGGTACTTTATATTTTCGTACTATCACTATAGACGGATTAATTAAATTATTAATTTTATTTACTTAATGATACGATGCGGTAACTTAAAATAATTTAATTAATTTGCGTTATCGGTATAATATCTGAATGTATTATTTTTTTGTTGTTTTCAAAATTATATACCTACTTGGTCGACGTTCCTGTCCAGTTAGCGACTCGAAATCACGTTAATCATATTAACAATCCAGTTAATGATTATAACTGATGAAATGTTCTTGAACGTACTTGAAGTAGTCACAAACGATTGTTAACTATGTTAAACAAACGCAGTTTTATAATGTTTGGCAAATTAATCGAGCGCCATATGCCTACTCATGGCCTATTCAATCTACGAGTATACTATAATATTATAAAGATAATAGATTTCTATGTATGTATTTTTGTATGTTTGTAATGAGTAAACTCAAAAACTACTGGACCGATTTTAAAAATTCTTTCACCTGTAGAAAGCTAAATTATCAGCAAGTAACACAGGCTACTCACCCTCCCCCGTCCCGTCCCCCCCTTTACCACCTTCATACAAAATATATGTTTGTAATGAATAAGCTCAAAGACTACTGGATGATTTAAAAAATTCTTTCACCAATAGAAAGCTAAATTATCAGAGTGTAACATTCACCCTCCCCCCATCTTTACTCCCCTCCATAGAAATATATGTTTGTAATGAATAAACTCAAACTACTGGACCAATTTTAAAAAATCTTTATCCTATAGAAAGCTACATTATCAGCGAGTAATATTTTATAAAGAAACGCGGACGAAGTCGCGTACAACAGCTAGTTGTAGATAAAGAAATTCGTTGACTCTTTTAAATAAAAATGAAAAACCTATGAACTTTTAAGTTCTCTTTGACTACGTTGTCTTAGTAGACCTGGAAGTTCTCAGGTAAGTTGCATAAAGAAGTAAAAAAAAATCAAATAATCCTTTATCGTACAAGAATTGTGAGTCACATATTTATGGAATCCGCGTAATAAGTAGTCATTATGAACGACAGCTTTATAGGTCGTAAATGAGTTTAATATCACGGCGTACTACCTATTCACAATGTTCACACCTTTATTAATTACAAGAAAATCTTCGTTCGTCTCCGTATTAAACTGATGTTGAGGTTTTCCTGGTTGACCGAGTGGAAATACCTTGACCAAAGTTCAATATAATGGGTATAAATAATAATGTTTTATTTGATTACAATTGACTTTACAAGACACAATTAAATCTTTTTAAATCCATGTTATTTTACACTAACTTGTTTGACAAATAACAAGAATAGACAAATAGTTTGACTTTAATTACCTATTTACTGGATATTTAATAAAATGTATAAAATTCAATTATTTCAGGCATCAAAAAAGAAACAGATTGAATGTACTGTAAACTACGTTAAATTATATTAAATTAAATAATAAATTATTAAAATGGAAATTAAGTAATTATTTTTTTTAATGTTAAGATCGGCAGACAGGCTGACGGTCCATTTGATGGTAGGTGGCTACCGTCGCCTATAACACAAGCAACGCCAAAGTTAAAATTAAAATTAAAGTTAAGTTAAAATTACAGTTAGTAACAACGGTTTTTTTAACTCTTACCGATTACCAACTGTATGAGGTGGAGTCATTCCTTTCGGCTATGGTCTTCAAGATGGAATTGGAAATCGTATAAATTATAAATTATAATAATTATTATGAATTATACTCGTGTATAATTCTTATACACTAAGTTCTTAATTGCGTCAATAAACGGTCACAAATACAATAAAATTACAAAGAACGGCCACATATTCATTAATTCCATTAACACGTTTTACTCAAGGGTTTGTTTTAAAGTTCGTCGACTTTGACTTTAAGAATAAAGGAATGATTTAAAGTAAACAAAAATAAACATTGTTTTGGAGGTGTGCATGAATCATATTTAATCTCACTCTTAAAATGACAATTTGCACCATTGACAAATTTATTTAAGCAATAAGCGTGGTACCGTTATTTACGTTTTCGTAAAACCCAATGTTTGTTAAACGAACTCTTGGTGATGTTTCATATTAATTCGTGGTTGTGACGTTTATTAGTTGAGAAATATATACTTAGCCTATTGGCAATTTGTTAGAGATTTTTCATCATACACTCGTCATATGATCCAGGTTGGATCGGTGGATTCAGGCTGCTACTGACCGATTCTATTCGAAGTTTATAGGGGACTGTTCAACAGTTGACGTCCTTCGGCTGGGATAATGATATTGACTCATCATTTACTAAATGAATCAGTATAATTATTATTTATTTTATCAGTATTTTATTTATAATAGATATCTGTAATATTTAGATACCTTATTATCTGTGCATTTATTATAAATATAAATATAACATTATAAGAAACCTCAGGCGGAATTAAGAAATTAAGATTTTAACTCTTACGTGTCAGTATATTTATGAAAATTTAATTTACGTGCATAAAAATATTGGTCAATTTAATAAAAAATCTGATGTACACAATATAGGTACTAGGTTTAAAAATGATTTAGATTTACATAGGACGCGACTCCACAAGATAAGTAATTCTTTTATGGGTCAGTGTATACGGTTTTATAATAGACTGCCTGAGATGATCAGAGCCTTATCTATAAATAAATTTAAAGGGTCACTGATTATTTAAGCGACAAATGAAGCCTGGATTTAAAGCCTGGATTCGGAGCTCATACTATGTTTAGTATTGTATATGTACTTTCATTGAAGTATTAAGTGTATGTAATTGTTGTAATTTTATATTTTAAAGATGACAAAAAGAAAAGTATCCTGAGTTTCTTTCGGGGTTTCTTCTCAGGATCGCCATCTTGGCTTTTTTCCGAAACCCTGGTAAATTTAAATGACGATCATAAGAGTTTCTTGGAGAAACCTAATTGATAAATAATTGATTTCGGAATAATTGATTTCAAAAAGGTAATATTATTCGAGATGGGACGATTCAGCGCCGGCCGGGCCGATTTAATTCATTGCCGGCCATTTCATCCCCATTTGTTGTGGTCTATTGTTTATCATGGGCATTGTTATAGAAAGCAAAAGAATTGTTACTACCAGAAAAGACGTAAATATTCATAAAATGTTATTTATTTTAGTTTTATTTCAGCAAATTACATAGTTAATTTTAAATTACTTTAATTTTAATAAACGTGATTTATTAAAATTAAACTAAACGGCGATGAAATGGCGGCGGTGAAAGGGCGGCGAAGAATCGGCGGCGGTGAATTGTCCCAGACCTTCTATTATTTACATATTTTAATGACGCTAATTGGAAAGAAATTTAAAGAATTCTAGTTGAAACAAAAATTTTATGAAATTTAATTTAAAAAATTGCAATTGATTATTTTTCACCTTTCTATATCAATATTGTTATTAAAAGCGAAAGTTAATCTGTCTGTTTGTTAGTTAAAATTTCCTTCTAAATCTTTAACAAATTGTAGATAATATACAATATGAAATGTCGACAGCGTTTACCCTGGAGAATAACAGAAATTACTTTTAGCTTTTAGTGCGGTATTTTACAAATAAAACAGTAGTTGAACAGTTCAGACATAGTTTGAATCCTTGCAAAGAACATAAAAAATTAAAGCGTATGGGCGAACTTGATAAATCTATATCTATACTAGTCTATACTTAATATTATAAAGAGAAAAGATTTGTGTGTATGTATAATATGTTTGTAATGAATAAACTCAAAAACTACTGGACCGATTTTAAAAAATTCTTTCACCTACAGAAAGCTACATTTACAGCGAGTAACAAGTGAGCTAACTCACCCTCCTCCGTCTCCCCTTTACCCTCTTTACCTGCTCCATACAAAATTGCCGTATTCCACGAATAATATTTTATAAAGAGACGCGGACGAAGTTGCGTGAAACAGCTAGTGGTCGGAAGACAATTTCATTATACATATGTCCCCAAATTAAGCATTTGGGAGCAACTTCCATCATTATAATGTTATTGATTATTTTAATAAAATTTAAAATATAGGCAAGTATATATATTTGCATTTTTGGAGACAACTATTTGAATTTTTCGTGTTCAGTTGTGAACATGCAATTTACATATTTAGTATGTATGTATTGATATCACAATTTTTGTTGAGTATAGTTACCATCTCAAAATATATTAGACCATACTTAAGTAATTAATTCATTTAAAAAAGCGTCATTTCAGTTCTCAATTTCAGATTCACAAATGGACAGACGCTGGATCCAGGTTGCTTCTGACCGATCCTACTGGAAAGTTACGTCCTTATGTCCTTTATGGCTCAGATGGTGATGATGATTTATTTTTGAGTAACAATTATAATGGAAGTGTAATCCTAAATCTCAACATGATCTAAGCAAGGATAAAAACAGTTTTCCCTGACGAAAAATCAATGTTGAATATCTTCTATGTTATGTGAGGAAACGTTTTGCAATTTACAAAGTTCGTCAATCATTAAATTCACAACGGCTGACTGAATTGACGACAATGTTGTCGTAACTTTTCAAATAAAACTCATATCAAAATACCACAAAACAGGTAATTACTAGAAGTAATAAAATTCCTTGCTAGGCCATACAATATCAACTTCTTAGGACAGCGAGCGATCTAATCGCGCAAATACCAGAAAGATCAAGTATGTGAATAGCCAAATAACACAGTTACATATTAAATGAATATTTACCTAATGAACATCGTAATTAATTATTAGCTACATAATACTTTAATTTGACATAATGAAATATTTTTATTAAGGCACATTATATAACTATAATGCATAGAATCACTCTAAGAAGACGTAAGTTTGCTGTATGTCTCATTCCTGGCGACATAATTAATGAGAAAATTGAAAAATAGTATAGTGCCAGGGCTCAGTCTGGCAACAATAACCGGCAGTCCCCTTGCAGAAGACCACCTTTTTCTGTGAGAAAGTAAGGGATTCCCCTTATCCCTGCCTTATCCTGTCTATAATAAAAAAAAAAAAAGTCGGCAACTCACTTATAACCCATATGACATTGTTTGTGTTACAGGCGACAGTAAGCACCACCTACCATCAGCATGCTTGCCGAGTTAAAGACGAAAATGTGGCCGTGAAGTACTTTTACGGTACTTTCTAGTAAATGTAACGGATCTCATTTTTTTAGGACAAAATTCCAATTATATTTAAACAAGTAATCGAGCAAACAAAAATTCAGAGCAAATTCAGATAAGGCAAAAAAACGGTTAACAACTCGAATCTTGAAATCATGTTCTAGAATGCTCCGCAGTCAAATATTTCGTTCTAAATGCCCCCTAATTAATGCGATGGCACGCGTTGACGCGCGAGCACTCAGAACCCACCGTTTTCTTATGCGCTGTGTCGAATTTTTTTAATTATTATGCAAATATTACGACTTAACATTCATACCACAATGTTCATCTAGCAATTGCACAATATAGGCATTGGAATTGTCCATGGCTTTAATTATAATTTAGATACGTACGTATAGTTTAGAATTCTTATTTAGTACTAGCTGAACCCGGCCAAGCTAAAAGTAGCCTAAATCAGCTATCTGCCGGTGATAGTCCCGTCAAAACCGGTTCAGCCTTTCCGGAGATTAGCCGGAACAAACAGACAGAGAGACAGACAAAAATTTTAAAAAAAGTTGTTACTTTGGTTTCATATTCACTTCATTTTGTTTAAACTTGCCGCGTTTTAACTTTTTATTAGGTACTTATGTAGGTAGATGCATAACGTTAAGAGTTGCTACCTACATCGGGAAGAAAACGTACGAGATAATATACATATTATCAATAATCGTAAAGATTTTGAAATAAAAGCTTAAATGTTGTTTCTCTTTTCAGAGCAACGCAATTTGGTTTTTATTTCTGCAACCTAAAATTGCATAAAGCGTTTGCGCATTATATATAATTATATTGATATACATTTAATAAAAAGCAGTTATTTTGACATTACAAACAGACGCTTCAATTTCATTCAATGAATATAGAATTATAGATATAAATATGCGAATTATACCTTCTGAGCTAAACCCTAATTTCAAAATTACTTGTAGTGAGTGGCCTAGTGGCCTAAGGTTAACCCTAGCTGGAATTTTGATATAAAATTTTACCAAGGTACATTATAATAATACATTATAATAAGCTCTCATTCCACGTTATGGTATTGTTTTCTAAGAGTGGGTTCAAATTTTCTCCACTATTTTTAAATTTGGTCAGAATCCATCGCATTACACATATAATGGGATGCATCAGAAACATGCACACACGTATAAATTTTTATTTTTATTTTAAAATTACGTTAATGTTTAACTATATGGTTATTGAAAAAGGATATTCCTAACACAAGCACTAGATTTATGTATAACTTAAAAGTAGATCTCCTCGTCGGTTAAAGTACAATTGTGGAAATAAATTTATTATCGTTATATAAATCGGCATCAATATTCGAAGTACAGTATACAATAACTAAGCGGACTAACAGACAGAGCGATTTGCTATTATTTATTCAAATATAAACAAATGTACCTAGGTGATATAAACATAGACATATAAAAGTATAGTGTTTCAACATATCGCCAATACAGTGACAATGAGAGATAACTATAAAAATTCCTTCACCAACAATTGGATTATGAACTAATTGATTGTCGCAACATGCGTTACTCAGTAATGACGTTTTGCAACGAGCATGCCACACGGATGACAACATCAAGGCACCACGTATCATACTTGGAAAATATATGGTTATTAGGATGGCACTGCACCGACCGCACGCCAGAACAATTACATTTGTGATCTCTAATGAAAACCACAATATCGAGATGCATAATAAAGCTCGGCGCGCACTATATCACTAACAATGACTCATTACTTTTATAGCCACTTAAGAAATGAACGTGTCTTCCTACGAAAAGCAGAACCAGCAAACTTTATTTATTTAATGTTACCTTATTACATGATTATAAACAGATTTTTCAACAAAATATATAAAATTTGGCTTCATTCGCCAATCACAATGTCACAAATAAAACTAATCTACTTATTGATACTACATTATATACTATAAAAGTCATTGTTTTGTTTCATTGTTTTAACTCTGGAATTATGTTCTTTTTTTTTTTGTTAAGATCGGCAGACAGGCTGACGGTTCACTTGATGTTAGGTGGCTACCGTCGCCTATAACACATGCCACGCCACAGGTGCTGCAAGTGCACTGCCGACTACAGTAGGATTAAGGACAAGAGCAATGGAAAGGGTTAGGGAAATGGACTATGGCATCCCTTACTCACTTACCGAAACACAACAGCATACGTGCTGTTATTTCACGGGTGGTTACTGCTGCCAAACGGGTTGCCCAAATGACTGTAAACGCAATGTGCCCTTCCATTACTTTCCAGATCCAGACCAGAGCCAACTTTGAAAAGTTTGTTTTCAAGATGGCCCTGCCGGGAATCGAACCCGGGAACGTTAAGGCAAGCACCCTAACCACTCATCCAACGGGCTCGCCAAAGTTCGATTTTAAATTTTTTTTTTATATTACTATGTGATTATTATGAACCACTGATAAAAATATATATGTTGAAGCGTGTCGGTGACTGAGTTCGGCGTCTTAGCTTAGCTTACCAAGAATAGCCGAATTCTGCTGCCTATTATGCCAATTTAAATTAAGCGTGGTCAATTTAAATTTAAATTAAATTATTTTCCTTCTAGTTGCAAGTACCTTATTTATTTCCAATATTTGTTTAATTGGTGATAGAACTTTGCTACGATTTTAAAAAAAACCACATACGGATGCGGATTAAGAGTTAATTTCATAAACTTTATGTTCCGTGTTATAATTTTTATTGTATGAAGTATCTAATCTATACATATAATAAAATCGTAAACGAACCGTGTCTGTACATAATTTTTTTTTTCAAAAAACAATTTGTACACGTTATACTTATATTACGGAGATCAAAAAATAGTTTTTAAAATTTTTGTCTGTATGTCTGTTTCTTTGTGCGTTTGTGCACGCTAATCTCAGAAACGGTTTAACCGATTTGAATGCTGTTTTCACTGATGTATTGTATTGTAGCAAGCTTCCCGTAACATTTAGTGTTTGTTTCATTCAAATCGGTTTATAAACAAAAAAGGTACGCACTATACCGAATGCCACGGATACGAAATTGCAAGTTGTACGAAGTACGACGTTGCGGGCTCAGCTAGTGCAAATTAAAATCGTACATCATGGAATGGATTTCCTCCTTAACACTCCGTTTAAATGCTAGGAAACCTAGAAAAAAACATATTACCTACTCAGAGAGAATTAACACCATTCTAAATATTTTCAAATCACGTAGGTACAATTCTTTAACTTGTGTACCAAAGACACTTTAGAAAGACGTTAAACAAGCTTACCTTACACAAATTAATTTATTTGGGACAAGTCGTATCGGTTTCGTTTTAGTCAAACAAATTAAGTAGGAAAGACAAATGACTGTACTTCTCAGTTAAATTGTCTTATTTGTACAATGAGACTTATGCTAACGATGCTTAATGAAGACTCGGTACCATAAACTCACAAATTAAAGGACTTCAATATACTTACGAAGCACAGTTTTTTACTGATCTAAACATTAATAAAAACCAACATAAACACAATTTTGTAGCTAACAAGCTTCGATGAGACTGAGATCAATTACTCCCTCAGGATAACAACAATATGTTATATCTATACTAATATATAAAGCTGAAGAGTTTGTTTGTTTGTTTGATCGCGCTAATCTCAGGAACTACTGGTTCAAGGTTCGAGTGAATAGGCATCTTCTAGTTGAGCTCGCTCCATCGTCGGCCTCATCCTTCTTACATGGATAGATGCTGGTCAAGAGCAAACCCATCTTTAATTAAAAAAAAAAAGAACTACTGGTTCGAATTGAAAAAATTTTTTTGTCAATATATCGAGGAAGACTATAGGCTATATAACATTACGCTACGATCAATAGTATTATATATAAGCAGTGTCCAGTACCGCGCACCCCACGCGCACTCCACCGCCGTATGAGCCGCAGCGAAGCGTGGCCGAGTTCAGCTAGTATGTTATATAAAAGAAAGTCGTGTAAATCACATTACATTGGTGATTTACACGACTTTAAATCAATGTGATACATTAAATCACATTGGTGGTGGTCGATTTAGTCAGATTACTTTTAAATTACTCAAACAAGAGGCCAGCTTTAACGAGTCTAATATAGCAATGAGGCCTTAGCACAAAATATTTAATTACCTATGTAATACGAGGATTTCTACTTATGTATTGAGCCTACAAATGAAAGAATAAATATTGATGATTGAAATTGGTCTTATTGTTTTTCAAAGTACTCTTCATGATGATCGATACTTTGGAAACAATTTTCGAAGCACTTTTTCCGCTCTGATTGAGGGATCTGTAAAAGGTGGTTTTCAAACGTTGCAACAGCTTTTTCTACTGATGAAAATCGTTACTCACGCATTTTGTTTTTGATGTTTGGGAACAAAAAGCTGTCATTAGGTGCAAAGTCAGGTAGTACTGGAACTGTATGGAGGATGATCCATCAATTCAATGTTTTGGCCGTACAAAAATTCGTCTGTTTGATCCGATGATCCGAGATCTCATTGTAATAATGTATAATGATTCGCCTCCGTTTCGATATTTTCGAGTTTCTCCGAAGACTTCTGGCAAACAAATGATCGTGTACAATTCAAAATTAACAGTCCTGCGATCCTCCAATGGCACTATTGCCACCGGACCGGTAATTTCGAAGAAACAGGCAATTATTTGCTTCGATGTGCTTTTTTCGGAAACAACTTTTTTCTTTTTGGAAGACCGATACAGTCGATTGCTGCATTGTTTCAGGCTTATATGCATGGATGGATCCATGATTTGTCACCTGTGTAAATGTTATACACAACTTTTAATGCATCTCTATTGTATTTTCTCAAAGTTTTCTTGCACCAATCGACGGAAGCTTACGTTTGAACGTTTGTCAAATTATGCGGAATCCAACGAGAACAAATCTTTTTTACGGACAAATGTTCATGCAATATCTTATTGATGCTAGTCATACTAATTCACAGATTTTCCTCTATCTCGTGTTATGTCAGTCTTGCATTATCAGTTCACGCACAACATCCATGTTTTCTGGCACAACAACTGGTTTTGGACGACCTTCATTGAGTACATTCTGGACGGAATGCAGAGCACGATCTAACTCATTATACTAATGTATAATTACAGTGGTTTTGGATGGAGCTTCATCTCCAAAGGTCGGAGTAAGTTGATCAAAGCACTCTTGCCTTGATAATTCATAACAAAAACAGTAAAAAATCATCGCACGAAAATTTTCACGAGATAATTCCATTTACTAGGTGAGATTTTTTTTTTTTTTTTTTTTTTTTTTTCAAGTTACTGGTAACAATACAAATCGCGTTCAAATAATAGATGTTATAATTGAGATTATGTTAAGAAAGTCAAACTTTTCAATAATAATGCTAGATGATGCCTAAAACGCTCAGTGTTGCCAAGGTTCAATACATAAGTAGCAAACAAGAATTGCAGAGTTTTCTCATTGAAGGCTTTCCATGAACTTTCAAACGAATTGGTTAAAACGTAATTGTACGAGGTCATCAAGATATCACTACGAGTGAAATTTATTTAACCAAATTCATGTGAAATCATTTGTAGGTTACCAGTGTGGCTTTTAGCAAATTAATATTCCAGAAAAGTCTGTGAATGTTCTTATTCCTACATGTCGGTAGACGATGGCTTAATAATATGTATCGGACGTTGATCGATAGCAAAAAACGATTGAGTTTAAATCGTACAGTACGCATGGAATCCATTTTGATCGAACGATAACAATCGTTGTAGGTAACTAGGTGTCACACAGTTCAATTGTTACCATGCCATCTAATATTTGAACGATACTACTGTCATATAATGATTGTACAGATTAATGGATTTCTTTGAACTAATAAAATGGGGACACATATAGGAGACCGTCCTATTGAAAGATAACACCTAATAAGGACTGAAACAAAATGTTCAGACTGAAACAAATAACGATAATAACAAATACGAACAAAACACATTTTCATACATATATGACAATGAGTATGACTTTGGCCATCATGTCCTCCAGTTTAGACATATACCATAACAAAAAGTCTAGCTAATAAATATCTTTGTTTGATATATTATTTATAAATATTACATGAGAGAAAGCAATACTCCAGATAATTTCATTAATCATAAATTAATGAAATTAAGTTATATTGTTTATATGGCGGTATGCAAAAGATACTAAGCAGAACAGTAGCAAAGTAGGTTTTAATTCATATAGTCTAGTTTACTGAATTAGTGTTTGACAGAATGCCTGAAATATAAGTAGTCATAGTAGATAAAATGACTAAATTGTTCTTAAGGTGTGTAAGGCAATCAGTTCAAGAAAGTCTTTTTTTTTCTTTATGTTAAGATCGGCAGACAGGCTGACGGTCCACTTGATGGTAGGTGGCTACCGTCGCCTATAACACGCGCAACGCCAAAGCTGCTGCAAGTGCGCAGCCGACTGCAGTAGGTTTAAGGATAAGGGATTAGCAGTGGATAGGGAAATGGGCTCAGGCTTGCCTTACTCACTCACCGAAACACAACATAACAGTACACGTGCTGTTATTTTACGGTGGTCTTCTGTAAGGCGGTGGTTACTGCCGCCAGACGGGCTGCCCAAATGACTGCGAAAAAACAGTGTGCCCTGCAACTACTAACGCAGTCTGGCTAATAATTGTGTCTCAGATGAGCACTTTAGATTTGTAATTTTTTAATGAAGACATTGATTGATTATTGTTAAGATATGAATATAAAATACAATGTATGACGAAATTGTCATTATACATTGAGAAAAAAAAACCATAAGGTTAGTATCCAAATTTGTAACGAGAAAGTGTAACAGGCAAATAATAATGTTAATGTTTATAAACGTGATATATACACAAAACCAGTTATTAGCAGAGTATAATGATATATTTCTAAAGCACAATGAATCTTTTTTTACAAAAACAAACTTCCCTTTTAATACATTTTTAACAACATTCCGTTACTATGGTAACTGCATTTAAGTAATGTGATTATAGGGCAGTACTTATTTCCGGTATGAATACTATTTCCAATAAATAAAGGGGGATGAAATGGAATCAGGATTCTTATATCAAAACACAAATAAAACACATGTTGTTATTTATTAGTTGTCTTATGTATGGATACAGGACAGGTATGGCGGTGTTTCAGACGAGAATGTCTGAACCAGTTTTTATGTCTGCAAATCGCAGTATGAATTGCGACCAATTATTGATCTGTAATAACTAACAACAATCAGATTGACATAAAAGCCAGACAGAAATAAAAGCCGGTTTTAGGGTCGAACGAATAAATATCACAGTAGCCAACAATCTACTCCACAAAAAGAGACTACCAAATGTTAATTGAAAGACTGTGAATTAATAATTCAGTTTCATATCTATGGGGGAGAACCATCGCTTAATGGCGGTAACGGTTCCTTGGGGTGCATAAAGAAATAGGCGAAATTGAATAATGGAATATTAATCCAAGGGAATAACAAAATTAAACTTTCGGAACAATCACACAAACCAATTATTGCTTTCATTGATCTCCACCTGAACAGCAAGCATTCAACAAACATTCCATGCAACTGGAATACGTATAAATTACATACTTTAGACGTTTCTTCAAAAATACAAGCCTTATTTAGAGAATCAAAGAAATCTTTCCTCTATATTATGAATCTTCCACTGTTCAGTTAGTCAGTTTCTTCTTTTAGTATATCAACTAAATCCTCAACATTTCTAATTGCAACTAGTAATACGATATAACAATCTCTGACTTATTATAAAAATAATTTTCCTAGTATTCATTAAAAATGACAACGCACCCCTGCTTCACATGTTGTAATTAGAAAAAAATAATTTGTTCTCAGTGAATTATAAGATTTCATTAGAAAAAGTCAGGTTTCATTTTTTCTTGATGATTGCAAATCATCAACTTTTTAATGTTTTCATCATTATTACCAGCTGGACATAGACATTCATATTTTGATTAACGGCATCCACTGTTTTACCGGACTTTTACTACGGCAACGCTACGCTGAATAATCGTGTCCTTGTACGAGGCTGCCACACTTTATGCCACCATTTAATGTTATAATTTAATATAACACAAATTGGCATTCTTCTAGAAGGTAAATACAAATCGCCCAGAAGAAATTCTAGAAGTATTTTTTGCTGACGATCCACTTGTTGGTAGGTGGCCATAGTCACCCGTACACAAGTAACTCTAGTAATGCAATGATTAGTTAAGAAGGCTCAGCAACCCTTATTAAAGAATCATGACTAAGCGATGACCACGCACAACAGCATGTGCAGCTATTTTACATTCTTCTGAAAGGTGTTGGTTATTAACTCATTTATGGCTCTGGGCCCTGATTCACTAACGGCACTTAGCGATTTCTTACTTCGAAACCACGTTATATCCTCAAATTGTTACGATATCTGCTAAAAAGTCATTCTCTTACATATACATAAATGCCATGACAAGACATTACCTGTTTGGATAAGGTAAGACAAAAGCGTGAAATCTTAATTTCCATACAGAATCAAGGCCCTGGATGCAATGTGCCACATTGTTGGAAAACTCTAGCCAAAGACTGTGTTTTATGCTATAGTAATGGTGTTAATTGGTTGAATTAACTTAATTTGAGCGTGAATTTTTAGATATTTACTCGAATATCTACACACATTGCAATAAAAATACGTTAGATAAGGTTATTTACAGTGATCCAATTTTTTCTAACGACCCTTTACATAAATATTCAATGAAAATTTACCATCATGCAAGAATTGATTTTTTTATTGGAAATAACATCACAAGCGTTAGAGTTCGATAAATAAAACATTTGGAAGGCTTCACTTCAATTGGATTAATTGGTGACCCCAACCGCAATTCAGGCATAAGTTCACCTATATTCTAACACGCGATTTGAATTATAGGATGTACTCGTATGTAGCTGCATTGAATTGCAAATTCATCCTATTTCCTACTAAAATTATAAATGCAAAAGTTTGTGAAGATGGATGGGTGTATGGATGTTTGTTACCCTTTCACGCAATGAGTACTAAACGGATTTGAATGAAATTTGACGAACAGATAACATATTTCCTGGATTAACATATAGGATACTTTTTATCCTGGAAAACTTTTAGATTCCCGAGGGATTGTCTAAAAATAAAAAAATCGAACAGTGGCGCCGCCACCATCGTCACAGCGATAAAGATGTCAGGCGTTATTTTTTAACGCAAACGAAGCCTCAAGCATCAGTTACAAGTATATATAATATAATAAGAGAATGTGTGTGAGAGAGAGAGGGAGCGGACTTTCTAAGTTTTTCCGAAATCACTACAGTTATTTGAAAAATTCTTTCACTATTTGAAAGGTACATTATTGCTAGATGGACATATTTTGGTAGATATTTGTATAATAATTCCCTAATTGTAACCAGGCAAAGCCCGGGCGCGTAATTTATCCAATTCCACGGTCCAATTCTTATAAATTAAAAAAAACTTCCTAATTTGACTGGTATTTAATTTGGTGGTCTCATTGGAGGAAACACACGAACACTCAACCTATCTTAATTAAACGTACAAATTAAAATAAATTACATACTAAATTTAATTAGTTTAATTTAATTTAATTTAATTTAATTTAATTTAGTCTGTCTTATATGTATACCGAAAGAAACATTCTTCAATTTAATATCTTACTTAAAGTTGCTGTCACTATGCTGTTGAATATATATATTTTTATTTTAAAGTCAATGAAAGGACTCCTTTGTTTCCGCATAAAGATAGATCAAATGGTTTACCAACTCTGGAGCACGCTACATACAATTGTCCATGAGAGGAGCTTTCGTTTACTAAAGGCTTTTTTTTCTTTTTTTAGGACTATTACAAAACTAGGACTTTTTAGGACTTTTTTTAGGACTATTATATTATTTATTTAAAAAAATTAACAAACAAAGAATAATTCGTTAAATAGTTTTCTAATTGATCTATTAATACACAATCCCGTGAAATTTTCCATAAAAAGCAATCAAATAATACTCACTCGGTGTATTTCTTAATGTTAATGTCGTTAAAGTATATTCGTCACATGATATTCTTAAAAAGCAACGTAATATTTAAACCTTAATCTCGTTTAAAACCCAATCTACTAATCTTGATAAATGGGTAATGAAAAGGAAATTGCATGGAGATGATTATTTTCAAGATAATGATGTAAATTGGTAAAAAGTACATACAATATAGACAATATAATAGGTAACAACCTCAACCTCTATTGGCGTTGAACGAACAGTGTACAAAAAAATACTTGATTTTCTCTCAATCATTCTTAAATCTTTCTAATTACGCGTATGTATTTTGATTTTAGTAATTGGGTAAAACTAGCTGTGTGGTTTTATATCAAGTGTTTGATTTGAAAAAGTCAATTTTACAATATTTTTCAAGCATTTTCATTTGTTTAAAAAAATGTTTTGCTATTTATTTATATTTTTATGCATAGATCGGTAGTAATCTTACAGTTCACTTGATGGTGGGTGGCTACCATTCTGCCGACCTTAGTAAAGAATAAAGGATTAGAAGAACACCTAATTGAATCTGGCATCCCTTACTCAACTAACCGAAACATAACAGTACACTGTTATTTCATTCCCTAAAGGTCTTTCGTCGCTAAACGAACTACCCAGTTCATAACTAGTATGCCCAGCCAAGACTAAATATAAATAAGAAGAAAAAATATTAATTAAAAAAAATGTATGGATATAATACAAATAAGAACATGGAAGTAGCGGTATTAGCTCGCAGCACAGAATACTTGCATTAATTATAAATAAAAAATCCTGTTAAGTTTCCAAATGAAAATAAATAAATCTCTAAAATCGACCATCAAACCCTTCCGTATTTACTTAAAACATGTTCGCCGTATCTCTACGACACCATTGAGATAAGAAATGTATAAAGCTTTTATAGACCCACTGAACATTATTGACTCCAATTGATACATACAAATATTTGATTTTGCGTATATATTAACATACTCAACTGACTTGTTTAACCGTTCCGATCTCTAAAGAAGATTCATAAAATTTATTACATTATTGATTGATTTTATATAAAAAAATCCTTATATACTCATAATCATATGCTGCTTTAGACTTCAGTGGTCGTTAAATATTTCAGTATTTTTTATGTAAAGGGCGGTAGACAGGCTGACTGCCCATTTGACATCTACTGTGGTACAGCGTGCTCTCGACACTACCAGTAGACAACAGTGGAGAAGCATCGCGGCAGCGGCAGTGCGGCAAGCCAGGGAGGGCGAACACAACCATCCTCCATGTACATCATCCGCACGACCACAACCACTCTGACAAGAGGGTGCGACTTTTAATAGAATCTTTTAAGGATTAAGGACCCTACATGACCTTTATTTGATCAAGGGTGTATGCAGGCTTTATACGATCTTCTGACCGGTCCTATTGGAAAATTATGGGGAGGCCTATGTCCAGCACTGAACAGCGGGCTAGAAAGGCTGAGATGATAATTATGATGTTGATAGAGATTAAGAAGGTGGAGAGGGGAACGGCTCTGGCATCCTAGTTTTATAAAGATCTTTTTTTTTTTCAGTGTAAGTTAAATTACGTCTGTCAATGGCTTATCCAATTTGTCAATTTACTTAATCGGGACTTAATAGTTAGGTATTTACTAATTCTAATTTCTTTGTTATCATAATATTGGTTTCCATAATGTAAAAATATCTTTACGTATTATGGGTATGGAGTAAAGTAAGTAAGTAAGCGGGAATGAAATGTGGCACTGGCATATTTTACTCACTCACCATAAACACTAAAGCGTACATGCTGTTGTATTATGGTGGTATCCTGTAGGGAATGGTTACTGACACCAGACGGGCTGCACAGTTTATAACTGCGGGACAAAGTGTTCTTGCCATTCTTTTTTATTTATGATTTTCAGTATTATATTGATTCCTATTCTTAACCTCTTAAACCAAGAAAGTTAGAAAAATTGATTCGGCGTCACTTCCTGGTTGTAATCATATATTATTTTTAATTTAACTTCAGAGTCAAATATTGATTCTATAGGTATATACGGTTTTCAACCATTTAGTATTCAATTAATTAAAATCATACATAATTATATTAAAAGTCGATTTTTACTTGAAAATCGGATCTTTAATTAAAACAGCTATTTCTGCAAAGAATATGACAACAGAACTTTAAGCACATACTCTTTAAAGAGAAACCCAACTCTGGCGAGATTTGTGCAGGGTTGGCGAAAACGAATCCCGTTAACATATTTGAATATTCATAGGAGACCTTGACCAATAGATTCGTCTAGCTGCAGACTGGTACTTGTGGTATTACGTATGGAAAACATATGTGTATGCAAATTCTAAATTTCTTCGAAGAAAACTGTTCTGGTAGTACTAACGTTTAAGAAATTACACATGTATTTTATTTTGTCTTAAGATTATGGACGGCCAATTCGCAGTAGCATTGCGTTGCGAAGTACAGTAGGTATATAACTCAAAAAAAGTTGCCTGTGTTTTTAATAGTAATAACTCCAAACAGAAAGAGAAATAATGGTCATTTAAAATTATTATTTAAATGTAATAAATTATAATATTTTATGAGGGAATATTAGTTCTATGCGATAAAATTTTTGTATTTTAATTATTTATTAATAAAATTGTGGGATTATTACTAAGGATTATTAATGAATCTCTGCTCTTCGTTTTTTTGCTGAAGTAAATTCTTTATGTCCTGCCGTTATTTCTATTTCTCTTTATCGAATTTTACAACTTAATTTTTCATGTGTGGATATTTAAAAACTGTTTTTAAGCAACTAGATGAACAATATTCTCACAACAACAAAGAAATATTTAAAGAATTACTTCCAGAAACGTACATCATCGTAACATTATTGTATATTAATGCAAATTTTGTTTTTAGAAATCAAGAATACGGCAACAAAGAAATAAATAAATTTCCCTTTGAAGGGCATCCACTTGCATCGCTTTCTTCGGCCTCGGCCTACAATTTCTTGGGAATATATGTCAATGGCGCAGCTTTTTTGTTACATGTCAAAATAGTTTTTTTGTTGTTCAGCTTTTTTATTATTATTATTTAGTTTTTTTTAATTTTAGTTAGTTATTATTATTATTTAGTTTGTTGTTCAACTAGCCAAGAGCGAGCTATAATAAATTATACTCCGGCCATTATAAGAGTGCTGTTCTGACAGGTGTCAATTCCATACATTTTCTGTATCGTTTATTCGGAAATGAACTTTATTTATTTAATTTAGGTTACATACAGCCATTATATAAAACTAAATTATGTATTATAATAAAGTACAAATAGGCCTAAGGAACCATAATTTCATTAAAGAGATAACTAAACTAAGATAAGAAAAGGAAATTAGAATGGTATGTAGTGATAAATATTGAAAGAAAAAAAAATAAAAGAAAAAAAATTTAATAACTATTTTTTTAAAAAGTAATTCGCCAACTTTATTTTTGAATGATGTTAAATTAATTGAGAATACGATATCATTTAGAACCTTTATTATAGTGATATTTGGAACGATGTAGGAAGGAATTCTTAGCATGATTAGTTCGACAGTAGGGAATGTAAAATGTGTCTCTTGATCTTGTCCCGATGCAATGGACATAAAGAAATGTCAAAAACACATTCATAGAATGACCGTACTATACTCGATAATTATAATTTGAAAACTGAAGCAGAAGTTATATGGTCACAAAAAGGTCAGGAAAAACAACCTTTGGGGAAGAAATTTCTCGACTGATGGCCACATAGACATAGACACTACGCTTGAAAACTTATGTAGGAAAAACCTGCTTGGGGAGGCTACGTATGTTCAGTGGTAGGTTAGTGTCTACTATTAACGATGATGATAAATATAGTTATGCGCAACTATTCTCGTTTGCAAAACCTTGTCGAAACTAAAGTTACGTGTGTTTTCATCCCATTTGTAATCCTGTTACAGGAGCTAATAATATCAAACACTATACTATAAAATTGTAAATTTAATATGTTGCTTCTTAGCTAATATACATATTTCGTAACAGTAATAGTGTAATTATATTAAAACCTAAAATTTTATTTCATACTAACTGAGCCCGCAACTTCGTACGCGTGGTATTCGGTATAACGCGTAACTTTTTTGTTTGTAAACCGATTTTTTGAATGAAACAAACACTATATATTACGGGAAGCTTGCTACAATACATCAGTGAAAACTGCATTCAAATTGGTTAGGCCGTTTATAAGATTAGTGTGCACAAACGCACAGATAAACAGACAAAAATTCTAAAAACCATTTTTGTACGTGAGAAAAGATTTTATTCAACGTGGGAAAAGATCTGATCATAGCTCTGGAGCCGATTACAGATAGATCTCTTTAAAAAAATGTGCAGACACGGCTCGTTTACGATTTTATTATATGTATAGATATTTCGACTTTGCTTAACAATCAAATTTTCTTAAATGTTATTAAAGAAGACATAATGATATTCTTTCAAACAGGATTGCAGATCCATTAAAATATCAAATGGCTCAAGATTAACATAGGTGTTGGTGATCAATTACATTTTGACATATTACTGCAAATTCCATACATTCGTATCTGATTCCATATAATAACTATTTGTCCAAACTATAATTTATTGTATGTTTATGGTAATGACAAGACTAGTAGGCGACACGAGCAGGTTTTTGTGGAATAGTGATTAGATTTTTTGTTAAGTTGTTGTATCTTGACATGTATAAGAAATAATTGTATAACTTTGATGTCACTTCCACTGACTAATTCCAGTGAAACTTATCCGCTGAGTTAGCACTATATACAATCGGTAACTATGCAAAACGACGATCTGTAAAAAAAATGGTGGAAGTTGCATTGCTTTACATTTAAGAGTCATTTCATACTTTACCATATATGTATGTATTTTCATTTTCTTATTATCGAGTAATCATTTTAAGATACCTCCAATGTAATTAACCTCCCAATTAAAATAAATTTATTTAAGTTTTTATGCTTACTACATTAACATATTAACACAAATTAATAAAGAACACGAATAAAATAAATAAACGATAATCAAAGTTATTCAATGCTCCAAGTTCACTTATTTCTTGAGGAAAATTAAACTATTGAATTATGTAACAAATGACACAGATTACATTCAAATAAAAGGAATACATTTATTTCTTTTAGTACAAAATTATTACATTTTACCATGAGAGTTAGGCTGTAATATTTTTAGCAGTTTCATGTGGAAATTAATACTTTGTTTCCACAAAATGATATATGTAAATTTTGAATTCATTTAAAATAATCACAAATGAAGCATTTTCTTTTATTTCAGTACCTATTTAAATACCTTTCTATTTTACTACTAATTTGAGCGGTGACAGATCTAAAACCAATATTTTTATTTACTACTTTAAAGAAAATTCAAAGCAAATAAATACTGCTGAAGACTTTTTGTTATATAGGTGCTTTTAGATGAAACAGACTGATGGCACAGATAAATTAAAATCAGTACTTTACAATTACAGAACTTTACAGATAAATGAAAGACAAAAAGTAAAAATTTTGGTTGATAATCAAACAAGAAAAATAAATACACTTAAGAAACACAGAAAATATGGCAAGTACTGTATCAAACCCATTAGTAAGTAATAAAAAGTCTAAGAGGTTTTCAAAGAAGCTAGACAGTCGCAGAGTAGATATTTATGTAGTTTTGACTATGACAAATAGATGAATACGTCGTTTAAAAAAAAATGCAAAAACTAAATACTTAGTTATCAATCAAGTTAGCATAAGGCTTCGAAATCTGACATAATGGATTTGTAACCATTAATTAACCATTTTTATGATTTTTACACAGATATAGCTGGCAGTCAGACTAACGGTCCATTTGATGGTAGGTGGCTACAGTTGCCTATAACACAACCAACATACCAAATGGTGCAAGTGCTCTGCCGATCATAGGAGGGTTAAGAATAAGGGACAGAGAAATGGAGTCTGGAATCCCTTACTCCCTTACTGAAATTCAACAACAAATGTTATCTCAAAATTCCGGATCTTCTGTAAGGGTTGCCATCATCAGACGGGCTAACCAATTTATGACGGCGAAACGGAGTGTGTCCTTTACTACAAAAGTGAAGAAATCGTGATCGTGATGAATTCGATTATTAGGAAAAGATTTTAAGTAGTTGATATTCACATAAGCGGCTGTACTTCATATGATTTAAACCTCTAGTAGCTACGTCAGACGTTCAATATACAAATAGTGATATTCTAGTGGGTTGCTATCATCAAGGCAGCTTCTACAATCTGGAAATTGCGATTTTCTTATGTCAATTAGATATTTGACGAGCCCATTGGATGAGTGGTTAGAGTGCTTGCCTTAACGCTCTGTTCTAGGGTTTCCGGGTTCGATTCCCGGCAGGGTTAACTTTGAAAAATGAACTTTTCAAATTTGTCTCTGGTCTGGATCTGGAAAGTAGTGGCAGGGCACACTGCGTTTCGCAGTCATTTGGGCAGCCCGTCTGGCGGCAGTACCACCCCCTTACAGAAGACCACCGTGAAATAACAGCACGTGTGCTGTTGTGTTTCGGTGAGTGAAGTAAGGGATTCCAGAGCCCATTTCCCTATCCCTTCCTAATCCCTTATCCTTAATCCTATTGTAGTCAGCAGCGCACTCGCAGCAGCTTTGGCGTTGCTTGTGTTATAGGCGACGGTAGCCACCTACCATAAAGTGGACCGTCAGCCTCTCTGCCGATCTTAACATAAAAAAAAATATAATAATTGTTTTAGAGAGGAAGAGAAACATCTTAAAGAAATATCCTAATTTTAGACTGTTTATCAAAATGAAGATATCCATATTAGACTAAAAGACTAACAAGCCGACGACATTCACGTACAAAGTTCGCAAATCTCTAACGCCACACGTAATTGCGGAAAATGAACTCGCAAAAAAGAAGGATTTGATCTCTCTTTTGAATTAAAAATAACTTATAAACGATAAGTTATTTTTATTTGTCTATCATTTTTCTATCTCTTCTATTGAACTACCGACATCGAATTCTGTGTCCTAGATCGTAAATAAAATAAAGGCCCTGTCCGCTTTAATCTATTTCCCAGTAATCTTCTTTTAAAACACCCAACGGTTTTTGATACTATTTTCACTAATGGAAAGAAGCGATAAACGATGAAGATTTGTGTACTTCATATAATTTGCAATTCTAGAGACCCACCACAAACATTATCTATTCTTGTAAAATTGTTATTTATAAGTACTATTAACACGCCGCCAAAACTAAAAATAGAAATTTGAAAAATAAAAATAGAATAAAAAACAGAAATAATAATTAAAATAGAATTAGAAACAGAAATAGAAATTTATAAATAAATTTGTTTATTTTATAACGTAATAAATCCAATAATAAAATCCACAATTTTCAACTCACTGCGATTCCTTCTATAAAATATAGCCTTATAAAAACAAATTTACAAAATTTAAAAGACATAATTTTTGTATTGGTTTATTCAATTTTAGTAGTCAATTAATAAACCGCGACAATGAAGACTTCTTTAACGTATAATAAATTAAAAAGCAGTTTTAATTAATACCATTAGTAATATTATAATTATGTATGTGCAAATAAAAATAAATGTGTGTCACAAAAAACATAGACAATTAAGCTTCTATCGAAATCACATGCAAATTGATAAATTTACAATCAAAGTTGTGACTTTTATGTCATTTAGTTCTATTATTTACATTCTACTACATTCCAATGGAGTTTACGTGATATGAAGTCGCCATTTTGAACACCAGGAGTACATGCTTATTTTTATTTTACCTGTATTATATATACACTAGTGGGTTCATACAATATGGTTCAATTATTAACAGAAAAAGTTATTAAAATCAGTTATCAAAGCCCAGTGTCGGTCGAAAGCCAGACTGACAAAACGGGTAATCTGCGGTAACAAATCATTTGTTTCTTCCAAATGTAAATTAAATAGCTAAAAGTTTTGGTTAACAGAAATTCTCTAAAACTATTCTCTAAAATTTAAAAATAATTAGTGTTATACCAAAACCAAAATATGTTGACATAAAATCGGGCTTACATTTAATAATTTACATGTTATAAATAAATGTATAACTTTGTATGTAGCATTTTTCGCTAATTTTAATAGCTCGCAAAATTAGGTCATATAAATTAATTTCTTCGACATAATATGTTGTCTTATTATTGAGGTTTTTTTTAGACTTTTAATACATTTTTAAATAAATGTTTATTTTATTTATTCATGATAATGTTTGATGGACATGCAGTCAGTTTCCTAAGAAACGTTGCGATGAAATAAGTTACAAGGAAAGGGATAAGTTGAGAAGGTTATCTTACGAGGACATCTGCTGTTTTTTCACAGTGTCCTTCTGTAACGTTTATAAGAAGGTAGTTGCTGTCACACTGTTTGCCTAATTTTTAACAGTGGGACGCAACTGTCTTCTATAACTCTATCTATAACGCGACAGAAGACAAATGGTTCCTTAATATTTTTCTTATTATCCCTATACCTTCCTAATCCCTTATCCTTAACCCTACTAAGGTCAGCAGCGCACTTGCAGCACTACTTATATTATTTGCGACTATAGCCACCTATCATCAAGTGGACTGTTAGCTTATCTGACGACCTTCACATTAAAAAAAATATTAATAAAAATTTCTTATTGCTTAAAAGGTGAAAAATTGATTCTAAAACAATCCTATTAATTCACTTTTAAAACGCATTTTGTTGGAATAGATAATTTTCAATCTTACTAATACTTATGTAAATATTAAAATAAAATCTATTAATTATATTACTTTATTGGAAACCAATCGTATCATAATATATGACATCAATGTCAAATATTAATTTATATGATATTCTGCATTTACATATTATGTCATCATAAACTTTTATTTTTATTTGATTAACTTCACGTCTATATTAATTAATATTAATTTTTTAAATCTATATAGGTATTTTGACCCTTCGATTTCGAATATCTGGGTCCATTTAAATTTTTAGGCGTCTCGATTGGATTTTATGTTAACATAAAATCTATTAAGTTAA
Source organism: Bembecia ichneumoniformis (assembly GCA_910589475.2). Taxonomy (NCBI): domain Eukaryota; kingdom Metazoa; phylum Arthropoda; class Insecta; order Lepidoptera; family Sesiidae; genus Bembecia; species Bembecia ichneumoniformis. The sequence continues at coordinate 5,012,287 of OU342531.1, forward strand.
ATACATAAAAATAAATCAATTAAGTTTATTTGGCAACAAGTAGTCCTTCAATATTAAAAACTAGTAGTTGTATATTAGAAAAGCTCATATTTTCTTTATTACATGACCCATAATCTTCTTTTGATTTTATTGTAATTTTGTGTAAATGTCACAGATGTTTTTGATGGCCATCATCGCGTATTAAGACTTGCAAGCAAAATCACAGAGTTTGTACCTAAATCCGCTTAAAGCCTTGATATAATAGAAAGGGATTATTTGCGAACGAGAAATCCCTTATTAGTTCCTCGATACACAAAATAGGTATTTCAAGTTAATCTTTGTTAAAAGCGTGGTTTCTATCGTCAGACTAGTTGCTTAGTTTCTGGCTTCTGGTAAAATGTCTCCCCGAAATTTAAAGTCACTTAAGAAATAAAGTGACTTTAAATTTCGGGGTGTTTTTTTAACAAATTTTAAGAAACCCCTCCGCAGGTGAAGGCACCGGTCTCTATCCTGGGCAACTCTTGTCCATCATGGGCCTGTCGTCTTAATTATCTCGTCTTCATAAGACGGGGTCTTCCTTTAAGACGCTTCCCTTTCGGGCCATTCCAACTAGTTACCATTTTTGTCCATCTTTCATCCTGAAGGCGAGCGACATGTTACATCCATTTCCGTTTCAATATTTTAGCACAGTCTAACCATACTTACGTCATACAGTCAGACAACGAATGTACTTGCGTAGAGCAACGTTCGGCGAACTCGCGTCAGTTTGCAGGCTCGAACATTGAGCGTTGCCCGACTGTATGACGTAAGTATGGTTACACTATGCTTTTAGCATATTTCAGAGCTACAGAGCGTCTGTAGCTTTTGTAATATTTCAAATTTTTTATGTCTTATTTTTTGTGTTTTCTTTAAATTTAAGATGCCACGATCTGTTTTGGCAGGTTTTTAGTATGCGTTGTCAATTCTATCTTGTTTTTAATTTTTTAATTATATTTCCATGTTTGATAGGCATACGTTAAGCATGGTAAGATTTTTAACGTTTATTAGCATTTTACCTTTAAATATTTCTTTTAGGTTCCAATATTTGTTCCAGGTGTTTTATGTTCTTCGATCTACATTTGTAGTTCATTATTTTGTTTATTAAAGCTTATCTCTTTGCCTAAATATAAGTATTTGTCTGTATAGACTAGTAATTCATTGTCCACTGATATTTTTCTTTCTGTACTGTTAGTATTGCTTTCTTTCTTTTTTTGTGTTTTACTTAATTATTTCAGATACTCACAATAATAATAATTAGAAACTTTAGATTCCTTCAATAGAATAAATTTATCCTTAAATGCTTTTAATTTTTCAATGACGAGGAAGCAATAGAGAGATCAACGGCCCTACTCATAAAACTAGAATAAGGTTTACCTTCAAAAATACCGTAGTTATTTGTATTCATAATACGAATGAACCTGGTTCGATTTATTTAGTATTCATATGACATGATATTGTCGATTTAGAACTGATATCAATTTGTAGTTAAACACGCACCAAGAATATTAATTTAAGACACCCACATGTTCGTTTTAAAAAATCGGAAAAACGTTACAAATGCTTACGGAATTAAGTAACATTGGAATCATAATACCTACATTAAAATTTGAATTGATTATTAAAATTCTAAGCTATAAATATAATAAAATCGTAAAAGAGCCGTGTCTGTAGATTAAATATTTATTAAAAAAAAACAATTTGTTCACGTTATGTTACCGAGGTCAAAAAAATATTTTTTAGAATTTATGTCTGTTTGTCTGTGCGTTTGTGCACGCTAATCTCAGAAATGGTATAAACCGATATGAATGCGGTTTTCATTGATGTATTGTAGCATGCTTCCTGTGACATTTGGTCTTTATTTCATTCCAATCGGTTTACAAACAAAAAAGTTACGCGCTATACCGATTACCACGCGTACGAAGTTGCGGGCTCAGTTAGTATATTAACATAAAATATAAACAGATACATTTTTGTTGTATTATTAAATCTGAGTTTCCAGCCAATCACTTTTCTGGGCATATTTAAGAAAATACAAATTATTTACCTTATAGAACTAAATAAAGTAAATGGTTTTGTTATTTTTCACTGTAAGCTAATTGGCTGAAAACGCTGCTGGCTGCTGGCTGATCAGCGCAACGATAGTGTCTTAATATTTATTATAAAGTAATTTTATTTTTACAATGACCATATTTATTTAAAAAGCTATAGTTTTAACAGTAGCTATGAACATTGCACAAAAAGTTAACTACCTATTCCAGATTTTTAATAGATAATTTATTCTCATTTACACTGATATAGAAATTAACTTAGGGTCAAATTCGCATACATTTTGACAAAATTATTATTATAGGTGATTCTACTTTACTTTTATTTTAATATTATCTCCTAATTTATAAAGTGAATTTATACGTGAACCTGTTTGATATTTACTTTTAAACCAAAAATAATGAAATTATATAAGTACTTCATACTTAATTTAAAAAAATTTCAAAATACAGTAATATCAGCCACATAAGGCTCTTATTATATTTTGAGTCTCTAGAGATTGTCTTGCAACATTGTTTACAGAATAAGATTATTTTAAATACATGGAGGTCTTGATAATCACGTGAAGTCGTTGGTAAAGTGTACAAATAAACATTGAAACAACAAACGGATTTGTTCGTATCTAGAAGAGAGGCTTGGCGCCACCGGCCGCACTGATACCGCACAGGTACAAACGTGCTTTGAACCTTCGCCGCGAATTGTCCACCACGCTGCCGGCTTGAGGCACACTCAATTTTATACAATAAAATTTCAGCTTTATTTATAGTTGGTATAATATAGACAATTAAATACAAATATCTGTACATTGTGATGCACTAGTAAGTTCCTAAATGCAACTAAAAATTTCAAACAAAAAAAAAAAACAACCAACTCTTCAGCTTTATTATATACTTGCTGTGCCCACGAAACGTAAGCGTTACAAATTGAAAATTTTTGAATTTTTTAAAAACAGCGACGCAATTTTTTTATATTTTTAGACGATTCCTTAGGAGACTAACCTTTTTCCAAAATAAAAAGTATTCTAGATTTAATCCAGGTAATAAACTATATGTGTACCAAAGTTCAACCAAATCCGTTCAGCCATTTTTGAGTTATTGATAATGCAAACGCACAAACTTTCTCATTTATAATATTAGTGGGATAGTGCCTATAGATTAGTAGGTATTAATTAGCATATCCTCAGGTGGGATTAACATAGTAAATTTAGCAAACATAGAAATGCTTACTAATGCACTTCTCAAAAAAGTGTTATTTTTTAAGTAGAGGTTGGCAAGCGAGCTGCTAGCCCACTTGACTGTAGGTGACTGACTATTGTCGCCTTTAAATACACGCATTGCCATTGGGGTTACAACTTTGTTGCCAATCTTGAGAGAAGAAATAAGGTGGGTGTAAGGAAATACAACAGCGTACATGTTGTCATTTCACAGTGATCACGAGCTCATGCAATCCAAATCTTTTCAAGGTTCGAGTGAATCCTTCCTACATGGATAGATGCTGGTTAAGAGAAAACCCATATTTAATTTTTTTAAAAAGTGATCGTCTGTAAGGATGTGATTGCTGCTTCCAGATGGGCCGCTCCGTTTATTACTGTATGTGCATGCAATTGCTGTGTCATGTGGGATTTATATGTCGAAATCATAGATAACAAAGAAATAAAAGCTATAATCTATTTTTAATTTCGCTTCAGCTCTCGTTGTGTTTCATACCGATTCTGACGTATTCTTAACTTGCTCTTTGCCGGTATCTCGATTGTTTTGCATATCGCGTAGCCGCTACTGCCGCCGATGCAAGGCAAATTAATGATCAAACGGAATCCCGCCTGCCTCTCTTGAACTTCCGACGTCGACACACGAGCGGCACAACTTAAAAATGCTACCGTCAAACATCTAACTGCACTCAAAGTAGACTTTATACCTTCGGAGAAAACTCGCAGCCGTGTACGCTTGGCTACATAATTATTTATGTTTTGCGTAATTCAATTACCACCCGTCTTTGACAAGTGCTCGAACAAGGCTTGTCCATCAATCACACTTTAACTGTATCAACTTTTTGCCCTGCACACTTGCGCCATCACTTTACAAGACCGCTGCACCGCGCCGGTTCACAGGTTGCCATAATTTGTCAAACTTTTTATGCCGCTAATTAATTACCGTGGCCAGTGTTGAGATTGAGACCAATGGCGCGGGCGCAGCCTCTAAATATTAACATACTATACGACTGTATACTTATGCAGCTCATTGTGTATCTAAGAACTGAATGTCATTAACCATTTCCTGCACAAGAGTTTCGAGTGTCCATCTCTTTAAGTTGGTGTGCTATTGAATAAATATTGTTTAACAAGTTGCCAAGTGACATTTTCGTTGCGCGGACGCATCCGACAGCTGCCCCCTCCCACGACAACCGCGATGTCCACTCGTAAAGTGAACAATTTATTTTCAATGGATTTTATGCAAAATATGACAATTAAAATTGTTTTATGAATTCATAACAACATCGATTAAGATTTAATTTTGATAAGGTATGCTACATTTGTAGCCTATGTCATTAGCCTATGTCAGCTTACATTGCCAACTGGATCTAACCGTTTGAGTTATTAACGTGATGATCTCAGTCATCGAACATGATCTGCAGTAATTAATTATAACAGCAACATTTTCAAATGACATGCTATTTACTTTGCGAAATTTACGAAAAGAATGCAAACAAGCCAACTCTGAGTTACATTTTTAAATTTAATTGAGAGTTTAATTTATAAATGTCCTAAGAACATCTTCTGTTGGTAATTTTAAAAAACTAATTGTAATTAAATAATTGAATTTAATGTAAACTATGAATATTGATATCTATTTTGAATCTCGGTTTATTAATTTCCTCTTTTGTAAATGCTGTTCACGCCTGTAATTGGCTTACATTAAAAATCTAATACTACTTTATAGTTAATTATGAAATTATGTTGGTGTGTAAATAAATAAAAAAAATAAAAAATAAGCTATAAATTAACGAATCTAATAGTTATTGGAAATAATGGTAAAATCCTGGAAAACAGTAGAAAATGAATTCGCAGTTCGCGCGTGACTGCGTTTTTAATAAAAATTCATATCATAAAAGGTAAAACTTATAATATTCACTGCGCATGTATTTAGAAAACGTACAAAGAAGCGTCGCCGTTTATTTTCAGTAGTGAAATGGTAATGCAATCACGAAAAAATTGGAAAGGTAATAAAGATTTCACAAACCATAAAATCACATTCGAACTAAGATTTAAAGCAACGACTGAGCGACCGGCGCCGAACTACCGTCTCTACCAACTGCACCGATTTACGACTATGGGGTTATGATGGTAAGTCCGCCCACAACACTTATTCAGAGTATTTTTTTTAACTTCTAACAAAAGAATATTGTCTGGATATTCGAGTTTCATTGGAAAACGCGATTTCTCCTCAACACAGACTCATCATGAACGACTTCGGTGATTTCTACTTAACAATGTACGTAAGAGATCACTTTATATTTATAAATTAAACGCAAACCGTCATTAAATGGCTGAAATTGGCTCACAAAATCAATAGAAAAAGACTTAACAGAATCGTAGAGGTTGTTAAGATGAAGACATAAAGGGTAATAGTTAGGGCTCACAAGCCAAGCGTGCTAATTCTCTACGCCCATTAACAGGGCCATCTTAACAGAGAACATCCGAGCTTTACGTTGTAAGTAACAGACAGGTCTCTATTGTAATGTAGCCTCGTTATTTGTGCGTTTTGCTGGAATATTTAGAACATACGCTTTAACAGATAGTACAAAATGTCTAAATATTAAAATAGGTTCATTTCATTCATTCACGTTCTATTGATAGTGATGATAATTAAGTATAATAAGTATATTTATAAAATCGTTTCATTTTTTTCATTTCAGTTTCATTTAGATTATTATTATTATTAATTAACTACCTATCTAATTATTTATGCCACAAAATAAATATATTCTTTCAGTTATATAAAGCCTAATTGAAATATTTGTAATAAGATACTAAACTCTTATTCGTGCTGTGAATAAATATGGATACTCATCAGTCTATCAATGATTCGACAGGAAAAAAAATGTTTTATAAAACCGATCACATATACATGAACGATCAGAATCCTCGCTCAGACCGGAATAACCCAATATTGATGCAAGCTTTTGAGATGATATTTCTTTTCAAAACATCTCCCAACAACATCAATGATATCTTCATCATACTGCCGAACATTCTTAAACGGCTTCCGAAGCCGTAAACGCTGCCATTTCGCGAAACATATAAAAGAGATTTATTGTTAAAGCTTTCTTAAGAACGGCTTATTATGTTGTATATCATTTATGTCATTGGCTCAAATATCCTTACAGTAGCTATTGACCTACAATAATTCATAAAAATTACCATTTATTTATGAAAATTTAAGATTTGTTGGCAATGAGAAAGATCACAATAACTTGTAAGGTAGTTGGACATTTTGTAGTATTAATATTTCTATCAGTAGTTGAATATGTAATATTAACTATAATATTCGTATCAATATTTATATATCTACTTTGTATTCACTTATAATATTGGTACTAACAGTACAATAGGTTAATAATCCACCTCTTCTTCTCTTTCCTTTGTTATTGACCTTTGAGTTCTTCATCAACATTTTCTCTGACCTTGTTTATGTCATAATTCTTTTAAAATTGACCCTTCTATGCTTTCGTAGGAAAGCTTATTCCTGTAAGAAGTTATTGTAATAGTTACAGGATTAGTACTTATTATTTGCTGGTTCTTCTTTGAGTTTTTCGTTTGTATGGCTCACCTTCAATTACATTTTCTATTGTAAATATACGTATTAGACATAGGGGTACCACGTGAGTACATGCCCTTTTTCATTTTCTATAAATTACTAATTACATTTAGTTATATTTCCAAACACATTGTTAAATATTCACAAAAATGTATTTTTGTGACATTTCTTTTATGTTTATTTACATCGTTGCCGTAGTAACTTTGCACCCGTTTTCAGACCATGACGTCAGATTTTCGGGTATAAACTCCTTAGAAGAGGTCTAATACCTGGCCGCTAGAATATAAAAATTCAAAATTCCAAATTTTATTTTAAAAGAACGGATTCATTCTACAGAGGTTTCTTAATAGATATCGGCGATGAGATAGGTCATTGGAGAATCAGCCTCTAAGCTGAAAGCATATATATATTTACTACGGTGTCTGCTCCTCTCCTACGGTGTCTGACCTCGAGTACCTCTGTACTCTCATTCATCGGGTGCTGCTGTTGCTTCTGGGCTGCTGCCGGCCGACCACCGTACCGGCTGCTGTCCCTGCTAGGACCGCTGCCGGCCTACCACCGCTCCGGCTGCAGTTCCTCCAGGGCCGCTGCCGGCCTACCACAGCTGCAGTCACTGTTCCTCCAGGGCCGCTGCCGGCCTATCACAGCTGCAGTCACTGTTCCTCCGGGGCTGCTGCCGGCCTACCACAGCTGCAGTCACTGTTCCTCCAGGGCCGCTGCCGGCCTACCACCGCTCCGGCTACCGTTCCTACAGGCCGCTGCCGGCCTACTTCCTCTTCGGCTACTGTTCCTACCGGGCCGCTGCCGGCCTACCACCGTTCCAGGCTGCTGTTCCTGCCGGCCTACCACCGTTCCTGGCTGCTGTTCCTGCCGGTCTACCTCCGTTCCGGCTGCTATCCTACGGGGCCGCTACTGAATAGAGCATCCAGCAGGAGACCCTCTTGGGGAAGCATAGCTTAATTTACTTATTTCATCCACTGTAGTCCCTAACTCTCCACACCACCTACACCTACACCCCGTTCACCAACTCCACCCTTCCCTTTTCTTAATAAATTTGTTAATTTCTTTTCCTGGCTTTCATTTATTTATTTTTCGCACTCTCGCAGGCTGTTCTGTAACAATTTTCTCTTAACATAAATGTATAAGATAAATGATCTTGTGACAAACACTTTATTAGACCCCAAATCACACATTAGGCTAGTAATATAGAATAGGTAAAAAAACCTAGTAAACAGAAGCAAAACATCGATTGATATCCACATATTACTCAAAATTCATTACTTCTTAATGAAAATTTAACCTACTGTTTTATGGATTCTCCATAAAACAGTAGGTTATGTACCGTAAAACAGTAGGTTAGCTAAAATATATACGTATATAAGGAACTAAGAAATCAACATTTATACTATTATGAATTTTAATGTAAATTTTAAAAAATGAATTCATTGTTTGTTAATGCTAACAAAAAATATTACTAAATCAATTGCCAGAGTTATAATCATAATTAAATATTGGATAAAGTTGAACAATTCAAAGAAAAATTTAAATAATTTCTGATTATGTTATTAAATATGATATTTCCGCTAATGACGCGACACACCAATTAAAATTATATTGAGTTTACTCCTTAAGAATCGATTTTCATATAAGACCCCGAGTATGAAAATTTTATGAGGAGTAAAATTAATAAAAGCGTCAACTAAAAGGCGTTACGCTATCTGTCACTTTAACATTTGTGCGACAGCTGACACTTGTATTTATGTTCCCTAATTCGATTCTCTGGGCTTATAACCCTGGCTTGAAAAGTGTAATCCGCGTTGAAGAACAAGACAATAGAGTGTTATAACCTGCCGGCGCGGCGCAGCGACATCTGTGGCCGTAAAAATTTACTATTTGAACTTCTAAAACGTAGTGACATCTGTGTTGGAACACGTGACATCTGTGTATGCAGAATGTGACTAAATAATATAAAGTAATTAGGTATCCAGTTATCTATAGACGCGTGGAAAATTTAATAAATTTAATTTTATGCGTTTAAAGGGGTAAACTCCAGTCATGCGTTGGAACTGACACACACTCTTTTTTTTGTGTTAATTGTTCAATTGTTGTTTCTTGAAAATTGATTATCCGAAACAAAAACTCCCAAGCAAATGACTCACAATTTATACAAAACTAAAACTATAGGTATCTAAAAATTCTTTATTAGAAAACCTTATCTTTATTTACATTTTACTTGCCGTGTCAAATCAAACTCACCTTGATCGATATATCGATGTCTGACTGTACGCAGTGATTACTGTTTTTAGTATGGGCATGCCTGTCTATTTTGTGTCTAAACAGTTCATTAAAACAAAAACAATGATAATGAATGTTGTCTGTCAAATCGTGACTGCCTCGTATGTGATCACGTCGGGAAGCTAGTACATAATATTGGTTTCATAATCATTTGTTCGGCGCACGATCGATTTTGTTATTGATTACTCACTTCCGTATTTCATGTACGTTTGCTATAAGTTTTTAATCTTTTATTAGTCCAAAGCATGTCAACGCTAGTATGGAAATACGTAGCATACCATAGCGCGGGTTTTTTGTAAAAGTTACAGCCAAATTTTCTTTATTTATGTTAATTTTCTTAATTAATTTTCTTTTTTTATGTTAAGGTCGGCAGACAGTAACGGTCTACTTGATGGTAGCTACCGCCGCCTATAACACAAGCTGCAAGTGCTGCAAGTGCGCTGCCGACTACAGTAAGCGATTCGAAAGGGATTAGGAAATGGACTATGGCATCCCTTACTCGTTCGCCGAAATACAACAGCACACGTGCTGTTACTACACGGTGATCTTCTGGAAGGGCGTGGTCACTGCCGCCAGACGGGCTGCTCAAGTAACTGTGAAACGCAGTGTTCCTTAATCAAATGATCATTTAATCAAATGATGGTCCCATACCATTATTGATCATTGATGAAAGTTGCCAACCTAATTATTAGGATAAAGAGAACTGTAAGGCATTCTTGTAACGAACGTTATATCTCATAAAATATATATCCTTACGTCCCTTTGCTGCGCACAGACCTTCTCAATTTGACAAAGTACATCCAGTACCTTTAATTTCATAAGCCTCTGAAAATAACTTAGTCTTCTATGACAGATAGTTTTCTTTTGCTTTTTCTTCTTCAGATATGAAACCGCAAAACAGATTTTCTGGTCTGACCGAGACTCAAACTTGTATGAGTAGATTTCGATAATAATAATATACTATATGTACATCCCAATGCACCCTACATTGTAAAGAGATCTTTGTGCCTTCCGCTACTTTTAGTATAATTGGCTGTGACGCTATTTGTTATGGCTCTATTTTCATCTATTGATTGTTTTAACACGTAAATAATGTAATCTATTTATCTATTGTCAATTGCCACTTCTCAAATATATTAGTTTAACGATGTTTGTAAGCTATTGCCTCTTAAGGATACTAATGTTCACAAAAAGGTGTCATAAATAGCTAAGCCGATGTGTTTGGTTACGATAAGAGCCCATCTCCCCTATCCAACGTTAGACTGTCGAGCCTCAACCGTATTAAACGATAATATATGTTTTCTTTCTTTACTTAATTTAGTTGCGTGGAGCTGAAATTATGACTAAAAATGCTATTGGTTTGGCGAAAATATTTTCTATTTAAATTATATTAGGGTCGACTTTGGAAATGAACTATTCAAAGTTGGCTCTGGTCTGGATCTGGAATGCAGGTGCAGGGTACACTGTGTTTCGCAGTCATTTGAGCAGCCTGTCTGGCTGCAGTAATCATACCCTCTTATTGAAAACCATCGTGGAATACCAGTATGTGTGATATTGTGTTTTGGTGAGTAAGTGACGTCAGTCACTTCCCTATCCCTCCCCAATCCCTTATCCTCAATCCCAGTGTGGTCGGCAGCGCACTTGCAACACCTGTGGCGTTGCTTGTGTTTTTGAATACCTCTGGAGTTACCTGTTTTGCATAACACATTTAAATATTATTTGATGGCACATTTAAACCAAGGCACAATGCCTTAAATGTAGTTTTACCTTCAAGTTCTTTTACTTTTAAGTACATATTAATAACGAATCTGCATAAAATATAAAGTAATAAAAAAAATTGTTGCAAATTAATAGCGTTACAACTTCAGCATATTGAACTGAGTTTAGAATAATAAATGATTTTATTAAAGCTACCATAATATCGACTCGTGTTTCTTCATTAAGGTAATCGTCTGTTGGCCCGTCAACCACCCGGTGTGATACTAATACTCTTTTAATAGTTACAAGAGATGTAGTGTATGATCTTGTAACGTTTGACTGTTAGCGATTGGTTAATGGACTAACTAATGAAAAGTTTCTGAAAATACCTACAATTATTTAAATTTAAATTTTACGATTACTTAATTAATTAAGTACTAAATGCTACTTAGAAGTACTAAATGCTACTTATTTCGAAGAATGTATTATTTATCTATCTATACTAATATTATAAAGAGAAAAGGTTTTTATGTATATTTGTAACTCAAAAACTACTGGACCGATTTTAAAAATTCTTTCACCCATAGAAAGCTACGTTTTTTTTTTCATTCATCATCATTATCAGCAAGTAACATTTTATAAAGAGACGCAGACAAAGCGCGTGCAACAGCTAGTAGCTGATAAAAAAATCAAGTGTGCTACCGACTCTGAAATAACTTATAGTCTTTAAAGAACTCTATCTTGTAACAGGATAAAATCGCCCTAACTATAAGCATTGTAACAAAAGTTTTATATCGTCAAAGAGCTATATTTTATAAACTTCCCTGTTAATTATACATAGTACTGGGATTATTTATTTACTTTTGAGAATTCTTTAATTGTCATATACATAATCTATATTTTGGTAGTGGCAACACACTGCGTTTCACAGTCATTTGGGCAGCCTGACTGGCGGCAGTAACCACCACTTACAGAAGACCACCGTGAAGTAATAGCACGTGTGCTGTTGTGTTTCGGTGAGTGAGTAAGGGATGCCAGAGCCCATTTCCCTATCCCCTCTTAATCCCTTATCCTTAATCCTATTGTAGTCGGCAGCGCACTTGCAGCAGCTTTGGCGTTACTTGTGTTATAAGCGACGGTAGCCACCTACCTTCAAGTGGACCGTCAGCCTATCTACCGATCATAAAAAAAGTGTTAATATTTGCTACTATTTTGCTGTCTGTACTTTATCTTCTCGAGAAGTTTGGTGGAAAGGTGAATGCATATTTATCCTCATGTCAAACGGAAATTCATTGCATAGATATTTAAAATAAAATATTAGTTTGCCACGTAGGATAAGCCACTAAACTCAACTCAAACTAAACCGTTTATCCGCACAATATGCAGCGATTATTTCTGTCCACGCTTGATAGAAAGAATGTTATAAAAATCAGTTCATGAATCGATTTTTGTTAAAATGAAAATGGCTTATAAAAGAAACTATTACGAAATTTTGTATTAGGGTTTGACATTCTTTTAATCGATTTTATTTGTGTTAAATATTGGCCAGCGGGTTTTGACCTATAAACACAAGAATCTCCCAAGGAGGAATGTAAGATCACTGCCGACCTTAATAGGTTCAGAATAAGGAACAAGATGGGAACAGACAATAAGGCTCTGGCATCCCTTGCTCCCGCAACGAAACTCAATAAGTCCTGTTATTTAACAATAAAATGAGGTGATTATTATTAAGGGCTTCACATTTACTATAGAATTCGCTGGCGGCGGATCCAATTCAACAGGCCTAGAAATGGTGTTTTTCAGTTTTTACCGTTAGAACAATACACAAAATAAAAATTTTTATTAATACAATTTTTTAATCTGATATTAACTTATTAATAGGTACAGGATTCATATGCGTGCAATAAGCCGTTTTCGAGAGAATTTTCAATAAAAGTCAAATTCTTCTTGTGTTCTAACTTTTTTGTGGAGTTTCTATTACTTTAACGAAAATTCTAATTAATACAATTGGTTCTTCACATGTTTAAGTATAATATATATTTTTTTCAAAGCAATTGTCTTGTCCATTTCTTGTAACATTTTCATTAAACAATGTATATTTTTAGTATTTAGGGTTTGTCTCCCCCTTAACATCAGACACGTTGCCCAAAGAAAGTAATATGTTTTAATTTACCATTAATTTAAAATGAAACAGAAATAAAGTATTTAATTTAAATGAAATTTCGTATGAAGGTTGCTTAGTGACAAATATAGGATACTATTAGCTGAGTACGCGTGGCATTCGGTATAGCGCGTAACTTTTTTGTTTGTAAACCGATTGGAATAAAACAAACACTAAATGTTATGGAAAGCTTGCTGTAATACGTCAGTAAAAACCACATTCAAATTAGTTAAGCCGATTCTGAGATTAGCGTGCACAAACGCACAGACAAAAAATCTAAAAAGATTTTTTTTGACCTCGTTAACATTAATAAAATGCGTACATTTTTTTTTTTTTTTTGTAAAATTATTTAATGTACAGACACGGCTCGTTTACGATTTTATAGTATGTATATAGATCTAATTTTTTACACAGGCGAAATCGTAGTATTGCCCGCAAATGTTACGATAGAACAAAATATAGATTTTAGTTCCATGTTCGCTTTTTATGCAGTGTCTTGTGAACGAATTGTGTTCTTAATTATTTCCTTTTCAATGTCATTACTTTAGCTACAGTTCATAAACACTTTAATTTGCTCCTTCGAGTCCTTGTCTAATTAACGGACGCAATTAGAATATTTCTCAGGAACGGGCAAGAACAAATTAGACTTACACTTAACTTCATTCATTTACAATGTAGTTTGACCGGCAGATAGGGGATAATGTATTAATTAACTCCTATGCTATTATCTCGAGCAAACGCGATAAAAGAGCATTCAGTCGATTCACATTGAGTACTGCCTGTTCATATCAATGTAGAAGCATCGACAATATATTTAATATGCAATCCAGATGCGTTCTCGATGCAAAAGTGTCGCGTGTAATGATAATAAAAAAGCTGGCTTTATACCTTAGAATACGACAATTAAAACAGAAATGGCGAGCTTGTAAAAATTTTACAACACAAAAGAATTTTTATATAGTCACAACGATTTTATCCGTCAACTATAACATGTTATCTGATCTGTTTACGAAAGACTATTATACCCGAGCACGTACGTAAATTATCGTCATAAAATTTTGCTTATAATTCGTAATTTGCTTTAGTTAATTTTTAATGTCCAATTAACGAGTGTACATTTCTGAAAATAACCAACAATTTTTTTTAGTTTACTTTCTATATTAATTTCTTCTGACCTTCGGAATGATTTTAAATAATTCATTCGAGCTATGAGATTTCGTGAGATATGCTATGAATGGGTTTGCATTGAGCACGAATGAAATAAATTTCTTTAGTCGCCATTTAAAGGTAACGAAATTTATTAGAAATAAAAAATAAAATAAATTTATTAGAAAATTATCCAATCAGATTTGAAATATATATAATTGGAACAAATAGTCAAATATCAATAAGTAAAAAAATAGTCAAATAAAACAATTAATAATTAAGGTACTTAAGATAAACATTTGTTAAGTTGTCATTGTTAATAAGATGTAATCTCTGTATTGGTCAGCTAAATATAAAATAAAGGAAAACTTATGCCATGTTTTTCATATCAATTGCCAAATAATCTAGTCTCTATGGTCAAAGTCCATGATGTACGACAGACATGGTATACACAACCTTACTCTAACGACTCTGGGGAGACCAGTCAAATTGTTCAAATCAATCCTATTTCAACGGATCAGGCTATGGGTCAAATCACAGCCAATGGATGTACCATCAAAAATGCTGATATAAACATTCATTAGCTGTATTTTTATCATTCGTAGACTAAACTAGAAAGCAAAACATACCATAACTTAAATAGAATCCACAACTATAACTATTGGCAAAGTCAAATTCTCTTTCATACAATTTTACGAATTTCTATTGACTTCCATTTTAGTATTTCCTTATAGAGTTAATGTTTATTGAAAGACGCCTAAATGGGAAGTTTCGATTTTCCTAAACGGGAAACGAGAACAGGTCCCAGAAAATTCGATGGGACAAAATGTGAACCTGATATTTGAAACGGTGATTATCTGCGATTAGAGGTGACATTTTTATCAAATTGTTATTAAGATAACATTGATTAGATAAAATCTATATTGTTTAAATATCACATCTTGTCAACTAGTACTTGTTTTATAAATATTAAAGTTTATTAAACGTGTGTACGTATTTGCATGTTTGTGATTCAACCACGTCTTTAGTGTTGAAAGAATTTAGATGAAATTTTACTTGGATACACTATGTCCAGGATAAATGCTTAGCCCACAGTGTAACAAATATATTAGTTCTGAAAACTTACTTTATATGGCAGGAGCGGAGCAGCAGACAACATCTAGAATGTGATATTCCTTATAGTAGCCATTGGGCTGATAGTAGCTGTTATAAATATTATAAATGTTAATATTAATATATTAATGTTATAAATATAGCTGTTATAAATGTTTAATGTTTTGAACATTATTTATTTATTTTATTATAATAATTTTAAAACAAAATTCACAGGCAACCTCTGTCATGTTTTATATACATACTCCGCTTAAAAAGTTACAGTCTGTAATTCACGCAGCCAAAGAATTCTACATACATAGTTAATTGCGATAAAATCCCAGCTTTAGATCTAGACTTTAGATATATACTCTTTAAGGCATGGAAACGGGTCATGGCCGCAATTAACTACTGAAAACCTGTGTGCTTTGCTAGCATAAGTAATTACCTAAAGAAACAAGTAAAAATTATTGTAAAATATTTCTTTGTAAAAAGGTTACGGCACTAAACCTTGGGGTGAAAATGTGTGAGAGAATGTTTAGTACTTAACTTAAGAGAGTCGTTTAATTAAACGAAAGTGTAAAAAAGGGAAAAAATCTGTAAAAACTCAAGCATTGTTTAAATATGCAAATATGTAAAAGGCAATGGGAAATGAACCTTGCAATTTTAAATTTCAAATTTAGTTATTTTTTAATTGTCATTACTCAGTAATTAAGTTTCAGACCAGAAACCGAACATTGTAGGCATAATTTATATTTTCAACGAGCTCTGTGAGTTATAGGTCAAATTTAAATAAATTTCCTTAGACTACGCCTTAAAATAATATAGTAGTTTTTCACACCATCTGCCATTTGAACATACTTATTGTAAATCTCTAAATAGTATAAAACAAAGTCTCTTCTGTCCGGCTCTGTCTATTTTTCCGCTTATTTCTTTAAAACTACGAAACGGATTTGGATAAATTTTCCACTAATGGAAAGAGCTACAAACGAGGAAGGTTTATTACATATAAAGTTGGTTTGTATATAGGCGGGTCGCTTATAATAAGCATTATACATATCAAAGGTCCCAGAAATATTATTGCCCCTTCCAGTGTTACTAATTTATTATTCAACAGGTTCAGTTTACCGGAATAAAAAGTGGTTAATCCAGGACATTAGTCTGTGTCTCAAATTTCAACCAAATTCTTTCAATGGTTTACGCTTTAATGGGGAACAAACATCCAAACATATTCATTTACAAACTTTAAATATTAGTAGGGATGTGTTTCGTTTCGATGCTATTTTCTTATTTTTAGATTTTGAATGGAATTTGATGAAGAAGAAAAAAATCAAGAACTTTCTGATGGTTAAAATGTGGATAAAATATTGCAATATATGTATAACATAATAATAGGTCGGGGAAAAAAGTTTTATATGAAAACTCAAAACACTTTTTTTTTTTTTTCAAAGTTTATTAAATCAATTCAAATACATTTAATTACAGTATATATGTGCCATTTTTTTCGACGACTTTTCACCATCATGTAGGTAGCATGATCCCGTCGCTATACAAATTTTAGGACTTCTGATCAAAAAAACGCGACAAGTAGTTTTGGCAGTCCTCTCTTGATGTAATGTCATCAAAACCAGTCAGATACAAATAGTACCGCCAAAGAGATTTTATTACAAGTTTATACATACTATAAGCGAAAAGATTTTTTCCGCAACCTAATATATCGCCTCATGAAATTCATGACGAAATACTAAATTTCTTAAGATGAACTTACAAAATTTACATTAATTGCGCCACGTAACCAGTGTATATTTACAGAAGTGACTAAAATTAGATTTATGTTATATTTTAATTATCCCTAATCGAGCTTGTTAAATAACCACAGAGCTAATACGATAAAATTACGATCATCAATCACTGCAGCACGTAAAATTTTTAAATCATAACCATTCAATTACACAACGTTTTCCGATCTCCTTTAACGCAATCCAGACATGATTTCTAATAGAGGGCTGGCCACCTCTTGGTTTGTGTCAAATAAATTTTAATTAAATCGAATATTCTCGGCCGAGATGACCACGTTCGCCACCACAATAATTGACAAGTTCTTGATGAATCGCTTCTGCTACCTTGTTATATTATAAGCAGGCCCATCTGTCTTGTGGCGCATAGTAACAGTTCAGGCTTTAATTTGATGGTGAATCTACGAGTGATATATTGGAATGTGGTTCCCCACTTTCTTTTACTATATACTCTTAAGATGATGCGTGTGAGTTATAGTCTCGTTGGAGACAAATTCGCTTGGGCAAGTTACAAGCATTCTCATGCTTGTATTGGGAAGAGTATTTGAGTGTATGTTTTTAAGCCCAACGCTCGTTAACAATATATTTAATCTTTATTGCTTATTTATTTCTGTCAGGCGTTGATTTTTATATTTTTAGATGATCCTTCGGGAACAGTTTTTTTTTCTTCGATGAAAGGTACCCTATGTCCTTTTTTATATCCCTGACAAAGTGTTTGCGCAATTTCATGATCATTGTTTGAGTAGTTAAGGCGTAAAAGCATAACAAACAAACAAACTCACTTTCGATTTATGATATTAGTTAAGATTTATTAAATATATTGAATAAAGTGAAATGTTTAATTAGGTAGATAAATTACATAGATAAGCAATAAGAAAGAAAA
Organism: Bembecia ichneumoniformis; assembly: GCA_910589475.2. NCBI lineage: Eukaryota > Metazoa > Arthropoda > Insecta > Lepidoptera > Sesiidae > Bembecia > Bembecia ichneumoniformis. The sequence goes on from OU342531.1 coordinate 5,030,236, forward strand.
ATTAGACCTGAAAACTTACTTGGGGTTTGTGCTGAAGCTTTAAATAAAAGTTCTGATTTTTATCTTTATATAGCTATCCATTATGTCTTGAAATATAATCTGCACCCTATATTTTAATTAAAATACAGGAGTATTCGTTTCCACAATATATTCTCGGAAGTCTATTAATATAAACCTAAAACAAATTAATAACCACCGTAACGGTACTTTGAGGAGGGTACAATAAAAAATACTACATTCCTAGTCGCGTGACGTTCGAAAATGAAAATGAAAAAAGAACAATGAGCCTGTCGTCCTGTATCAGTGACATTACTGCGTCCGAGTCGCGTTCGGTCAGCCGAACTTTGACACCGTACACTAAAAAGAACAGTTTATAACGACATCTGTTTTAATGTAACGACATTACAATCTATATATGTGTCATTTAACTATTAATTTATAACTAGCGAATTGCCAATTTACTCATAAGGACTTTTCTGGGATTTCAACCAATTTTAAAAATAAATAGCCGAATTGGTTTGAAAAAAAAATTGACATTCTCGAGTTTTACGCTCAGCAACACATTTAGCCATTCGTTTTTATTTATATACATAGATTTGACTAGCTGTGCCCGCAACTTCGTACGCGTGGTATTTGGTATAACGCGTAACTTTTTTGTTTGTAAACCGACTGGAATGAAAATTTACAAAAAATAAAAATAAACAATTCAAAAAAAAATTTTTAAAATTTAAAGAACAGTGCTAATCAGTTTTAAGATTCTTTCAGTGCAGTAATAAAAAATAAATAAGCAAATTCATTCGTAGTGCACCTTGTACTATCGTTTTGTTATGTCAAATAAATATTCTCTCAAGCTGAACTATTAATTATAGACCATAATATGTCGAAAAAGTATGTGATATTTCTCGTGATTACGTCGAAATCTCTTAAACTAGTTAGTTGATTTTGAAAACGATTATGCTACTGGACAGATATGATATCCTCGAGTAGCATAGTAGCATAGAGTAGCATTATTTATTGTGACGTTGTAACACCTTCATTTTTACCCTCAACTCACTACACCTCAGCCCTTATTATAAACTTGAAACATAAAACGATGTTCAAATTTTTTATTATTTGTTCATTACAATATTTTAAAAACTGCTAAAAGTAACAAAATCTAGTTGAACCACTGTTTTCTCTCTATACTTGGAGATATCGCAGTGAATGGACGAAGTTAGAAAGGTGACAATTATATTGTGGCTGCACTTTCAAATATAAAATATCGTTGTTCTCCACACATAAATATAACAATGGAAATGAGACATCTCGCTTACCAATATGATTGTTTAGGTACACGGTTGTAAAGGCGCGCTTACACGGGCAATTAAAATTGCTCAATTTCAGCCAATTCCGCTCGTTGGGACGTGACAAAATATCAAGCAGGTTACGGCAACGGCATCAAGCATCAATTTTAGTAAAAAAAAGTTTTGCAACCACAATTGTGAGCGATATGAAGAAATTTCAAGAAACTAGGCAATATTTCACACAGGAGCAAGTAGGTGAAAGACTATCGCTTGCTATGGACGACGATTTACTTGCAGCGACAAGTTGTAGCTCTTTTATTATCATGAGTCAAAAAAAAAAAGAGAAGGAATAAACGAATTTGGGTGTGATCTTTTTTAGCAAGACGGAAGCAAACTTCATTATGTTGTAAATTAAACGATATTTTATTCAAAAACTATACTCGAATGTTCCGAAGCGATTTGGAACTTATTTTGAATAAAGTGGGCCCATTAATTACGAAACAGACAACCAATATGAGACAGCGAGGACAAACGCAGTCATACCGCAGAATAAATAAGTGCAAGCGAGATAAAAAACAAAATGACTAAAATTTTAATACCCGCTGGATATTCAGAAATTCGTATCAGCGACATTGAACTCCACTAATTGCTCCACTAATTGCTCCACATTGATCCATTACTGCTGAGGGGCAATTATTGCTTAAAAAATTGCCAATGCAAGTGCAAGGTGCAAAGAAATATTGAAAGTTGCAAGGATGTGGCTTCTATACATTATTTTTACTTTTATATATATATATATATATATATATATATATATATATATATATATATTTGACGTTAGGTTTTCAAGTTTTCTATTTTATACAATGTAACTATAATCTATATGTAATTCTAATTTTACATATTAGCGTAATATATCATAAAAATCCTTTTAGTAGTGTTTATGGGAATGTTAAACATAATGCTAGAACAAGTAACATTGAAAATTCAACCCCTATTTTTAACCGAAGAATATTTTTCTTTTGAACTTTGGCACATTGGCAGAATAACTACCAGAATCAACTAGCCTACCAGCTTACATGATGATTAAAAGTATAAGATATTTACTTTTAAAGTAATTTATAATGTACTTATATGTTTTAGTCTCGAACTCTGATGTTGTTAATCTCATTAATAAGAGTTTTAATTTGACACTTTGAAAAAAGTCAATTTGTCGTAAGATCAAAGTCCTTTCCCATTCATTTAATATTAATCTCAGAATCCCGCTTCGAATTGACTGGATACTCCTACGCACAGATTAAATAATACATGTATTTTAAGTTCATTCATAGATTAAGTATCAAGATAATGAACTCAGTCACTATCTTTCTATTTTAACTTCCTGCTTTTAAACGTGTGATAACGATGATTGCAATAACATATAAATTTATGTCGCAATTCTAAAAGGAATGTTAAGGGGTATAAAATTATAATAAGAAAAATGTAATTCAACTTCGTTATAAAGTTTTTTGTTTTTTTAAGATAGTCACTGTTTATAAAAACACCGTTAGCTATTAAGATAATTATGAATATGAGCACTGACAAGACAACTGCGTGGGATACCAAAAAAGTACAAAATTCCATAATTAAATTAGCGTTCGAAATTTAAAAAATAACAGTGAGCAGCACCGCGGTGCCCACCGCAGCTGGGCGCCATCTACCCGACACATACCATTCCGTTTTATACCCATCAAATCGAGCGATAATTGAAATGAGTTCCTTGTAAAAGCAGAAAAACGATTATCCCCATACCTTTTAAGACGCCCGAGATACACAAATGGATTTTGTATTAGAATTTATGTCACTTAAAAGAGATGATATAAAAAAGCGCCGACTGGTTTACACGCAATAAAAATATGGGAACGACAGGAATACCTTCCCGGTTGTCAATCGAGGGTTTAATAATCGTAAAATGTTTTTTGATCTACTCAACGTTTGGTCACAGTACAAACGACAAGGCTCACGCGGTAAATGAACCGACGAAATCAATTTAATAAAACTGATATTAGTTACGGTATTTTTTTTATTTAATTAAGCGTACTAAGTAATGTGGACACTTCATTATTCGTTTGTAAATTTTGATTAGGTCTATAAACCTATTTAACTAGGCGAGTAGACGACCAATAAAGTGGGCTTTGATATTTATTAAAATCTCTTACTTTCTTTACTCTTCCAAGAATTATAATATATTGTAAAAATAATTATTAAAAGGACTAGAGCAGGATACATTAAATAATTTAAGTTTAGCCTAGATACTAATCTATTAGTAGTGTCTAGTACATGTCTTGATAAGAGATAAGAAAGGGTAATGGGTTCTGGCTTTCCTTACTCACTCACTGAAACACAAAGGATCACGTGCTGTTATTGCACTTTGGATGAGTGGTTAGGATGCGTTAAGGTTAGCCTTAACGCTCTGTCTCAGGGGTCTCGGGTTCGATTCCCGGCGAGGTCAATTATGGAAGTAAACTTTTCAAAATTGGCTCTCATCTGGATTTGGAAAGTAGTGGCAGGCAGGGCGTTTTGCAGTCATTTGGGCAGCCCGTCTGGCACCAGTAACCATCCCCTTACAGAAGACCACCGTGAAATAACAGCATTTATGTGCTGTGGTGTTTCGGTGAATGAGTAAGGAATGCCAGAGCACATTACCCTATCCTTTACCCTTAATCCTATTATGCTCTGCAGCACACTCGTAGCACCTGTGATCTTGCTTGTGTTATATGCAACGTTAGCCACCTACAATCAAATGGACTCTCTGCATGTCTGTCGATCTTAGCATAAAAAAGATGGGCTGCCCAGATCCATACCAGATCCAACTTAGAAAAGTTCATTTCCAAAATTGGCACTTCCAAAATCATAAAAATCATCATCATTACCATCAACAGCCAAAAAGCGTTAATTGTTATTCATAGGCCTTTTTATTGAGCGCCACTACACTTTTGGTCTTCCACCGTCCGCATCCATCCACTGCAAGCCATCCACTCTTTACATCATCAGTCCAGCGAGCAGGAGGTGGGTCAACAACTGTGGTCTCCACTCTAACGCTCGTCTACTCCAACGCTCAGCCGCTTCACGACAGATTCTCACTTTAGGTGACTGATACTTAAAATGTATTTATATAAAATATTCATAGTGGTAGAGCACACTGCGTTTCAGTAACTGTCATATGCTTGGCAGCCACCTTAACGGCAGTAACTTTCTTACCAGTGTGATACAACAGCACTTGTGCTTCTGATAAGTTAAAAGGTGATATCAAAGTGAATTTTTCCATTCCCAGCCTTGTTTCTTATTCTTTAATCGGGAATCGGGAATTTACATTCAGCCCCTGAATACTTGTGTTTATAGGCGTATATAAAAACATAAATCCGTAATATTTTTTATATTTATAAATATATAAAAATATAAGTTTACTTACAAACAAATTTTTCAAAATATCAGTTAACAAAATTATAGAAATATTTTAATTACTAATTATTTTAATTTATTTTAACTTTATTATTTTAATTTTATTATTATTATTACAATCCCAACAGAGTCAAATCACGCATTGTACTCTTACTTAAGTACTTACTCATCACATAGTAACAAACTTTCCATATTTATATTTTAGTGACTAAAATTTATCGTGATTGGTGTCTGAATAACATCTCAGTGAGACCACTTATTAGTTAAATATAATATGAATTGCCCGCTGCGTTACACACATTAATATGCAGATATTGATTTTATTGCTGCATCGATGTGGCAATTAGATTCGTTTGTTTATCTTTGAAATTTTAGTGTAAGTACATCCAACATTTTTATGATCAAAATATTATGTCGTAATGGACGATACGATGTAATATTTACTCTCCATGCCCATAGGCATATTTTAAACCTAGATTATATTTTATAATATACCAGTGACTCGCCCCCGGCTTCGCACGTATCTTTTTTAGGGTCCCGTACGTCCGAATAAAAAAACGGAACCCTTATAGGATCACTCGTGTGTCCGTCTGTCCGACCATTCCCCCCCCCCCCCCCATATCTCCGAAACTACTGAACCTAAAATTTTGAAAAAAAAATATACAGAAATTAGTTTTCTACTTATAGTTTATAGAAAAATTTTAATACCATGATATTAAAATAGCACGGTAAATCACTCAATATTGTGCGGATAGGTAACCTCGTACGAAACTCTCTTCATGCGAGTTTAACTCGCACTTGTCCCGTTTTTTTGTAATTATATACATAAACCTTCCTCTTTTATGGCTTTTTCTATTAGTGAAAACCGCATCAAAATGTGTAGAGTTAGAAATGGATTACCTACATAAGTATCGATGTTAAAAATTATCTTATCACTTATCTTAGAAATAAAAATGTATCGTTAATGTATTGCTAATCGCAAAACTGGAGAAAGAAAAATAGACTCCTACAAAGACGCGTCTAAGTTTTAATTTATAATATCCCAGGTATTTTTATCTGAATAGTTAAAGGTTGAAATAATTAATGCTTTTTAAAATCCTCTTTTGATTTAAGAATTTTATGATTAACATTTTAAAAACTCTTTTTGATTATTTTTCTGATAAAAAATTATTTGAATTTGAAACACTCCTACACTTACAGTTTACAGTTTTCTATAAGTGTGTTATGCATACACATAACTGATAATCCATAAAAATAATAATATTAATCTGCTCAATAAAAACATTGAAATTAAAAATTAGTATTCCTATTATATGTACCTGATATTAGTAAGTATATGTTTTTTTTTAAATTATTTTAAGATCGGCAGACAGCCTGACGGTCCACTTGATGGTAGGTGGCTACCGTCGCCTACAACACAAGCAACACCGTAGGTGCTGCAACTGCAAGAGTTAGGGAAAGTGTTTTCAGGGGTTTTTGTAGATTTATTTTCAAAGATACATCGGACATTAATCACTTAAGGAAAACTCTAAGTTTAAAACGAATTTTAGAGGAAAATAGATGTTGAGCGTAGGTAGCGAAATAAGCTGTCAGTGTATGAATCTTCAGAATCTCAGAATTTCTATAATCACATTATATATTTTGTATCAAGTCCTCGATTATAAATCAAAATCCACTAAATCTTCCTAAAGAGTCTATCTGCCCAGCAATTCCTCATTACCGTAACTATTCTCGAACAACCATAATAACACGTTCCACTAAACGGTTAGTAATTTATACACCGAATTCTTAACGCCCAACACGATTAAAAACTAATGCTCTTTTTAATATTCATAATATGCGTCGGTTTTAGTAAAAAAAAACGTTGCGCGCCACTCGATCGATCACCACTTTTTATTGATTCGACAACAACCATTGTCGGGGCGCATTCAATAAAAATGTAAACACAAAAAATATAAAGGCCACTCGAAATCAATTTACTTTGTATTGAGGAAAGAATGGCATAGGTGGTACTCGAAATATAATTAACATTTTATGCTGACATGTCTACCTGCTCAGGAGCAGCGGAGGCATTTTGCGCATAGTTTACTGGGAAAAGAAGCGCTATAAGGTTTGTAATTAAAATCCTTAACACTGAATATATTTTGTGAATAATTGTTGCTACGTTGATGGTAGCTTCGCTTGTAATAAGACATCAGCGGGATTATGGTTGCCAACAAGCTGGAAACAGCAATAGGTTTGACTTACGAATAACTAAATCTGAAATGGTGTAGTTTGAAATTTTAAAGTTACACAAAGGCAAGAAAACGGTGAACAAAATTGTCGTAAAGGTTTGTATGATGGATTTTTAAATTTTTTTTTATGTCATATTCATAATCCTACTCGTCATCATATTCATCAGCCTGTGACTCTCTACTGCGGATGTAGGGTAGGCCTCTCCCAAGACTCACCACCATGTACGGTCCTCTGTCCTAGCCGCTTCCTGGGAAGCCTTTCAGGTCATCTGTCCACCTGGCCGCAGGAAGTCCCACGCTGCGCTTTCCAATTCGTGGCCTAATTTTACTACATAATACATAATCCTATTATTTTTACTATAGGTATTATTATAAACGCGAAAGTTTGTGAGGTCAGATGTATTGCGGGTACATTTTGTTAACTCTTAACAGTAATATAGACTGTACTTATATAGTCTAGATGTCTGTATATAGACAGTAATATAGATTTACACATGAAATAACACTAATAATTAAATATAATTGTATTACTGAAAAGATTTAAAAATTAAGGTTTTACATTATTTAAAATAAATCTCCCTTTGGTCTCTACAGGTGTACAGTTAAATATCTACCGGATATGGCAAGGTGTTCGCGCAAATTATAGACAATAAGACACTAATTAAATTAATGTTTCTACCAAAATGCCTAGAATCGAATCTGCCATAATGATGTTAAGTCATTAACCAAATAAATGCTCTAAACATTTTAACCTTAATATTGAAGCTAAAGTTAAATAGAGCTTTGTTAATTTTAAGCAATAGCTGAATTCATTAGGGTTTTACTTAAAAAAAAATACAGTATGAGTAATAAACCACAAAAGCGAATTTATGTTGGCAAAATTTTTACAGATCTCTTCTTTTTCAAAATAACTTCTCTTCCTAGATTAAGATTGATCTTTTTAGATTGACCATCAAATGTTTTAATTAATAAAACATCTGAAATTTAGTACGCACTTGTAATTCGAATTAAATTAAACAATTTTTGTTATATTTCCTACTATTTTGTACACTGCAATGCATTAGTTCATTTTTTTTATCAAGCCTGTATTTTTCCTTCAAAAGAAGGTGGCAACCTTAATCGCGCTGGATATACGACTACCATAAAGATATAAAAATCCTGCCCCCAACTTAATGTAAATGCCTATTTATTAAAAACACTTGCGCCGTGTAAAAAAAGTGGCTCAATAACTGTGAGGCCTAAATCACTAGCTAAAGCGGGTCAGGAAGCGATTTACGTGAATTTGATCCGTTGATAACGTTTGTTAATCTAATACTAAGGATCTAGATTTGATACATTGCTTTCTCTGTCCCCCATTAGTTCACGAATACAGATGCTCATTGGGGATTCCATATGATATACACTGAGTACGTGAGGTTTGGCCATAATATTTGCGATACCATATTTGGTCAACAGATTGATAGGCATCAATCTAATTGCTGCAAATCGAGGTTCAAGTATTTTATACTTATATTACTACTTACTATGAGTAAAATCACTTTTCGCACTTAAATACCATTGCAATAGGTTTAAAATCGAAGAATGCCATGGCATTCGTTAAGTTTTAAGATAAGTTAACAATGAAAACGAACAATGCATAATAGGCCTTGGTTTAAGTGTACTGAATTACTAGTATTGATTGCTATTGCAAACCATTGGGTTGTTACTGTCGCCGGACAAGCTGCTTTTATTTTTATTACAAAATAATTTATTGGGAAACGGTATACTTACTACTAAGAATAATGTTATATTTAGAAATTATTTTTAGAGACATTGTCTCGAAATAACGCTATACGCTCGTCGTTACACCAAAACGTTTAAAGGTAAACCTGCAATTACGCATATTGAACGATCACATCAAAGTTCCGACGCAATTACTATTATAATGTACACCAAATTAAAAAAAAAGTTAATTTTGCTATTAACGTTACATATTAAAAAGTTAGCTGCGATCAATGCGATGTGAAAATACAATAAAATAACGCTATTAAAAAAAAAGAAAAAGTTTGTTCTGAAGTTTGAAAGACAGTTGTTAATGAAGTAAGAGTTTGGCTACACAAAAGCTAGACTGTAGGATATCCCACTGGTAAGAAAATTTCGATTTTTTTTTTCTTTCGACTCATCCCTTTTTCACATATCCCCACTATTCCAAAATTCAAACAATATTTTACAATCTCACTGATAAATATTTTAAGAACACTTATATTCTTATATAAATATTCGTGTCAAATGTCAGAGATAAGGTATTAATTAAAAATGGGATTTTTAAACCAAAACGAAAATGAATCGAACCGCCTCAAAAGCGGCAAGGAACAATTCACCTTTTCATGTACTGAAAACTGTTCAAATTTAAATCGAATTTTCAGTTTGAACTCGTATCGACTCGAAAGTCAATGAGCTTCTGTTAGGGTAGAGCTTTTCAGATTTGTTGACCTGTATTTCAGAGGTCATCTACTCACACTCGCTATTACTTTTTGAATCACGTCCATAGAATACAAACATAATACAACTTATATAATACAAACTACATTGGCCCTAATTTGAAGAAAATAACTAGTCTGGCCATAAATACGGTTACATAAAAACTTTTTCTTTTTTCAACTCTTTATTCATTTTGAATTTGGAAAGCGGTTATTATGTCAAAAACTTCTTTTGATTTCTCTCTATTTCACACATTTTTTTCATGCTTATTGTCAAATTACAATATGGAATGGGGTGTTAAAGTAAATAGGATTGTGTTCGCGACATATCCACGCCTAGATGTCGCT